>JAJTWQ010000029.1:0-5707128 GCA_029007595.1 Solanum commersonii
GATCTTTCAACTCCCTCTCTAGTTAGGCCTTTTGTAAGTGGATCTGACACATTATCATTTGACTTTACATAGTCAATTGTGATAATTCCACTAGAGAGTAGTTGTCTAACAGAGTTATGTCTTCGTCTTATGTGACGAGACTTCCCATTATACATAACACTTCCAGCCCTTCATATTGCAGCTTCACTATCGCGGTGTATGCATATAGGGGCCATTGGTTTGGGCCAAAACGAAATATCTTCTAAGAAATTTCGGAGCCATTCAGCTTCTTCACCTGCCTTGTCTAAGGCGATGAATTCTGACTCCATTGTAGAGCGAGCTATACATGTTTATTTGGATGATTTTCAAGATATTGCTCCTCCACCAATTGTGAAAACATATCCATTTGTGGATTTTGATTCAGTTGACCCAGTAATCCAATTTGTATCACTATATCCTTCAAGAACTGCTGGATATTTGTTGTAATGCAAAGCATAGTTTTGAGTATCTTCTAAGTACCCCAAAACTCTCTTCATTGCCAACCAATGATTTTGATTGGGATTACTTGTGTATCAACTTAGTTTACTTATAGTGCAGGCTATGTCTGGTCGTGTACAATTCATGACATACATCAAACTTTCCAATACTCTGGCGTAATCCAATTGAGACTGACTTTCACCTTTATTCTTAGCAAGATTAAGGTTCACATCAATTGGGGTCTTTGCTTTTTTGAAATTCAAATACTTGAACTTTTCAAGTACCTTTTGAATATAATGAGATTGAGACAATGCTAGACCGTTAGGAGTTTTGTGAATCTTTATTCCCAAAATCAAATTGGCTACTCTTAGATCTTTCATATCAAACTTACTAGCAAGCATACGCTTAGTAGCTTTTATATTGGCAGTGTCTTTGCTCATTATCAGCATGTCATCCACATATAGGCATACAATGACTTCCTGACCCATAGTTTCTTTAATGTAAACACATTTATCACACTCATTGATCTTAAATCCATTTGACAACATGGTTTGATCAAACTTTACATGCAATTGTTTCGGTGCTTGTTTTAGTCCATAAAGTGACTTAACAAGTTTGCATACTTTCTTTTCTTTGCCAGGAACTACGAAATCCTCAGGTTGTTCCATGTAGATTTCTTCCTCCAGCTCTCCATTTAAGAATGCGGTTTTCACATCCATTTGATGGATTTCAAGATCGTATACTGCAGCTAGGGCAATCAACATCCGAATTGATGTAATCCTAGTCACTGGCGAGTATGTGTCAAAATAATCAAGACCTTTTTTCTGTCTAAAGCCTTTGACAACAAGTCTTGCTTTATATTTGTCAATAGTTCCATCATCTTTCATCTTCTTTCTGAAGATCCATTTAGAACCCAAAGGTTTGTTCCCTGGAGGAAGATCAACAAACTCCCAGGTATGATTGCTTAAGATTGATTCAATCTCACTATTGGCAGCCTCCTTCCAAGAGGTTGAGTCGCTAGACAACATCGCTTCCTTGAATGTTTGAGGCTTACTTTCAAAAAGGAATGTTACAAAATTAGATCCAAATGAAGTAGTTGTCCTTTGACGTTTACTGCGCCTTGGACTTTCTTCATTGGTTTCATTCTCTTTTGGTTCTTCTCGAGGTTGTTTAGACCCCCCCCACTAGATGCATCAAGTCTAGTTTTATATGGATAGATATGTTCAAAAAATTTAGCATTATCTGATTCCATTACCGTATTATCATGAATTTTCGGATGTTCGGACTTATGAACCAAAACTCGACATGCCTTACTATTTTTGGCATATCCAATGAATACACAATCCACAGTCTTAGGCCCTATTTTCACCCTCTTAGGTATAAGAACTTGGACCTTTGCAAGACACCCCCACACTTTAAAATATTTCAAGTTGGGTTTTCTACCTTTCTATTTCTCATATGGAATCACATGTGTCTTCGTATGAGGCACTCTATTGAGTATTCGATTTGCTGTAAGGATAGCCTCCCCCCACAAGTTTTGTGGTAAACCTGAATTTATAAGTAAGGTATTCATTATTTCCTTTAAAGTTCGATTTTTTCTTTCTGCAATTCTATTAGATTGTGGAGAGTAAGGAGCAGTAGTTTGATAGATTATTTCATTTTCCAAACATATTTCTGCAAATGGAGATTCATATTCTCCACCTCTATCACTTCTGATCATTTTCATCTTTCTATCCAACTGATTTTCAACTTCAGTTTTATATTGCCTAAATGCATCTATTGATTCATCCTTACCATTTAGCAAATAAACATAACAATATCTAGTGCAATCGTCAATAAAAGTTATGAAATACTTTTTCCTACCACATGTTGGTGTTGACTTCATGTCACAAATGTCAGTGTGAATTAGTTCTAAAGGATATGAATTCCTTGCAAATGCATTTTATAAGGATGCTTAGCATACTTAGATTCAACGCAAACTTGACATTTTGATTTATTGCACTCAAATTTAGGCAAAACATTTAAGTTAATCAGTTTTCGCAAGGTTTTGTTATTAACGTGTCCCAAACGTTCATGCCATAAACATTTAGACTTAAACAAGTAAGAAGAAGCAGAATCTTTATTCATATCAATTGCAATTACATTGAGTTTAAAAAGCCCCTCAGTGAGGTAACATTTTCCTACATATATCTCATTCTTACTTACTATAACTTTATCATAAACAAATACACATTTGAATCCATTCTTAGTCAAAACTGGTATAGAAACTAGGTTCTTTCGCAATTCCGGAACATACGAGACCCTGTTCAAAGTCACCACCTTGCCTGACGTCATCTTTAGGAGGATCTTGTCAGTTCCTTCCACCTTTGCAACAGCGGAATTTGCCATAAACAACTTCTCGTTTGTAGGTGCTGGAGTATATGATGAAAATAATTCTTTGTTGGCACAAACATGGCATGAGGCACCAGAATCTATCCACTATTCTCTTGGATTTCCAACCAAGTTGCATTCTGAAAGCATTACACAAAGATCGTCCATCTCTCCTTTGGATTTAGCCAAATTTGCTTGATCCTTCTTCTTGTCCTTCTTGGGACCCCTACATTCAGCAGCCTTATGACCACGTTTGCCATAGTTGAAGCAGCTTCTATTGAATTTCTTCTTAGGAGGATTGCTCTTTGGACCAGATATTTTCTTTCTTTTCTTTGATTTTGTGGGATCTTCTTCAACAATATTTACTCCAGATATTGTTGAATTATCACGTGACCTTTTTTTTGCGGCCTTGTTGTCCTCTTCGATTCTCAACCTTACCATGAGATCTTCAACAGTCATCTCCCTTGCGTTTATGTTTCAAGTAGTTTTTGAAGTCCTTCCACAATGGAGGTAACTTCTCAATAATTGCTCCCACTTGGAGAGCATCATTCACATCCAGTCCTACATTAAAGATTATGTGAGTATTAAGAATAAACTTAATATTTCCAACATAGGTATTAAATAAATTTATACCTTCAACAAGGAGATCATGGATTATGACTGCAATTCTTGAACTTGGATGACGACGGTCTACTTTGTCTATCATCTTATAGTCGAGAAAATTTGCCACAATAAACTTTTCATTCCGGCATCCTCTGTTTTGTACTTCTTTTCTAAAGCATCCCGAGTTCTTTTGAGGTTTTCATATTACCGTACACATTGTACAGGATCATCTGAGCCACTCAGAATATAATTTTTACACAAAAAATCAGAATGTGTCCATGCTTCTGTTACCAAGAATCGTTCTTCAGACGGAGTTTCATCCGACATAACAGGAATGTTCTCATTAATGAACCTCTGCAGACTCAACGTAGTTAGACAGAAGAACATCTTTTGCTGCCATCTCTTGAAGTCGACTTCAGAAAACTTTGTAGGTTTTTCAGCCGGTGCTAGGGCAGCATTTGAACGACTGTGTGCAACCAATGTTGTTGCAACACTTACTGTTCCAGCAGTTACTTGACTTGAATTAGTCATTTTTTCTGTCACAAATGGCAGACAATTTAGTATGTGAAATACTACCAGTAAAGACTAAATCCTTACACAGACTGTTTCTGATTTAACAATAAAGTTTTTATGTTCTTTTAATCGTTAACCGAATGAATTTTGAAAATTCAAACAGAGTAAAAAATCATAAAGGTTTTAATCTCCAGAAACCTCAAATACAGAAACTATTAAATTTCTTAAGATTGTTATCTCCTGTATTCAGGTTAGTCAAAAATACAGAAACAAAAAAAAGATGAAATTAACAGAATGATTTTTAGTCCGAGTCCACAGAAACCACTGTGTTTCCTTAAGAAATTTAATCCCCTTACTGTACCCGAGGTTGCAGATTAACTCCTCCCAAGATAAAACGGATTAACCTGTTAAAGAAATAACGGTACCTCAAACTTCAATAACTTCAGCGAACGCAAGAACAGTAACAAGAGCACACACAGACTCAGTCGATCAACAATTTTATTTATGTAAGAAAATGTATGCAGAGAGGAAAATTTTCAGTGTTTGAAAAAATGAAAAAGACATCTTATTTATAGCCATTTGCAGCAAGGAACGCGTCTGTTCAGAAAAATCTGTTCAGACCCGTTTTTTCCAAAACATTGTGTTATTTGGGAAAAATAACGACTTTTTGGAAGGATTACCATTTGGGAAAAGCAACGACTTTTTGGAAGGATTACCGTTACACGTGAATTTCAACTAAATTCAGTTGCGCCAAATTAATTTTGTTATTTAATTAACATTCTGAATTAATTTATAAGAGAAAGGAAATGATTTAACAAGATTGATTACATAAATTTTGTCCAAAAATATTATCAATCCAAATTTGAGGCCGAGCGAGCGACGACGACAGCGCGAGGGGCACCTTCTTCTTAACCCTTTAAGAACTAAAGGAAGTGTTTCCTAATATAAGGACAACAATTTCCTTTCTTCTACCAATATGATAAAAATAACCTTTCATTTTCCCTCCAAAATTGGTTCTCTCACATTCATTGGTTCTTCCACTTTCCATTTTCTCTTTTTTATTTCTCATTCACACCTTGCTAAACCCAACATTCCCTACCTCAAGAATGTTAAGGTTTTCAGTTCTTCGAAGATGTGTTTGAAAGGGAATATTTAATGGGATAATGATGACCTTCTCAAACTTTCAGAATTTATGCTAAAGAATGCGACAGTTTGGAGAAGTTCACAATTATATCAAAGAGGAAAACTTGTAAGATTTGTTGTGCTTCTCGATATTCACTTCGATTGGCTGAGAAATTGGTAGGTTGCTCAAGATCGTCAACCACATCTGTGATCATTTGCCAGGAAGGAGCTTTCCGTGACTAGATTGCACAAATGTTACTTTGTATTTAGTTTTTGGTTTACTGCTACTGGTGAAAATCTTGAATTTGAAAAAAAGAAGAAATGATTTACTTTATGAAACAAAAATAAAAATATAATATTGAGAGAAGAAAATTCTTTTTCGAAGTGAAAAATAGAAAATTCGATTGAAGTTGATTTTCTACAAATATAAAAACTCTCTATATTTGGAGATCTATGATAAAATTGTAAATGTACACAGAGAATCTTAGCAAATTGGTTGTACTTCGAAGAAAGATACCAAATATAGATACAAGATAGATCAGATTATTATTTTTTTGCAACAAAACTCTTGAGGTGACGACATGGAAAATATTTACTTATATGTCGTTTACCGTGCATAAAAAGTATTAGGTAACTTACGATAATGCGAATCTTAATTTGTTTAGTATTTGTTACTATATTTGGTAATTTATTTGTTTTATTTCCTATTGGAATAGATTTTGTAATCCTACTTTAATTTGGTTTATTAGTATTATTATAATAGGTGTTTTATCACATATTTTCTTATAGTGAGATTTAAGAGAATTTTGAGTTTATAGAGAACTTTTGAGTTTATAAAGAAAATATTTTCCTTCAAATTGAATTGAATTGGATTATGGGGTCATTGGATGATAGTTTAGCGGTACATAATTTGAACAAGAAAATCGTGATGGGTGACAATGGTTATGTTCTTGAAGATGTTCCTCATTTGTCTGATTATATTCCTAGTCTTCCTACATATCCTAATCCATTGAAGAAAGGAGCATCGGTGTTATTTAAGGAAATTACAAGGTATAGTCTGAATGTTGTAGTTGTTGGAATCCCCAAGACAATCGATAATGATATACCAATTATTGACAAGTCTTTTGGTTTTGATTCCGCGGTTGAGGAAGCCCATGTTGAAGCTATGAGTTTTGATACTGGAATTGGGGTTGTGAAGTTAATGGGACGGGATAGTGGTTTCATAGCGATGTTGATTGTTGTTTGATTCCAGAATTCGGTTACTATCTTGAAAGACATGGTGGAGTGTTTGAGTACATAGAACAAAGGCTCAAAGAGAATGGTTATAGTTGTAGCCGAAGGTGCCGGACAAGATGATAAGCAAGTTGATGTTGGTTTAGTTTATGGATATCGAAAAGGATAAAGGAGCATTTTTTGAAAGAAAAGAAGATAATAATCAATCTTAAATATATAGATCCGACATACATGATTCGGGCTATTGCAAGTAATGCATCTGACAAGGTGTATTGCACTCTTGTTGCTCAAAGTGCTGTACATGGAGCAATGGCTGGGTACACAGGCTTTACAGTTGGTCCTGTCAACAACACACATTCTTACATACCCTTTGATAGAATCATTGAGAAACAAAACAAGGTTGACATTACGGACATGATGTGGGCACAACTTCTATCTTCAACTAATCAACCTTGCTTCTTGTCAACAACGAGGTCAGTCGATATAATTGAAGCAAACAAGGACGAAGAACCACCTATTCAACTATCAGATGGAGAAACAAATTCTTGCTAGTAGTAACTTTTTCAACACTCTACCTATTTGTATAATAGGTTTTCTAGTATTAGTTCAATTAGGCTTTGCCCAATTATAAACATGGGTATTACTAGCTATTTTCAATAGAGAAAACTTATAGTGAAATTCAAGAGCTTTTGAATTTATGCACTTATTATATACTAAATATACACGATGACTACAAACTGTTATGACTAGGCGGGTAAAAATTATTTAGCCAGAAAATTAACTAGGAAAACAGTTGCTCTGAAAACTATATTGTACTCTGCAAATAAAATTTGCTAACACACACAAGCAAGCAATAGTATTGATGCATTACGGTGAGTTGCACAATGGATGAGTAAACGATTTGAGGGTGAGCAGAGGAAAAACAATTTTAAAGCGAACTCCCTATTTTTTATTATTTTTATGATTGTGCGTACAGATTAGTTTATGTGCATCTCAATTATTTCAGCAGGTATTCATATATATCGGGTTATTCTGCTACAAGATTTATGCAGATGAAAATAATCACCTAGTGCTTCTTCCTCCACTGAAATTTGAACCTCCGTTCTCATAGTTGTCTCTTATTTCATTGACTATTGACTACACTCCGAATGCTAGTGTGACCAGTATTAATTTAATCTATTGTAGCTAGAACTTAGCGTATTTTCTAAGTTAATAGCTAGTCTTACTTTTTATGGACTATTATCTTTACTCTTTTAGGTAACTTTTAAAAATTAAAAAAAAAACGTGGATACTGTAACAGTATACAGAAAAGAATAGATTCATGATCTCTCTGGGCTTCCCATCGAGTTGTTATGGACTTCATCTTGCTTTCTCAATTCAGCCCGTCAAGCCACAAATTAATTTGAAAATATTAGTACTTTTTAATAAATAATCGCTAATTTTAGCGATATTATTTTTTATTTATGAAGTATCATTTATAGTAAGACATAGCAATACTATGACATATATGTATTATGTATTAAAAGTGATTATCATCTCATGGAAGATAAGTATATAGTTAAAATATAAGCTTCCATTTGTTCAAAAGAATTAATCCAGGTTACTAAAGTATGAAAAACAACTAGGCTGAAAGCCCATTTATTTTTTAAAGAAAAATTCCTTAAACTTCTTTTGTTGTAATTATGAGTTGATTTCTCGGGTAGTCACTCAATTCATAACTACTATCTCAAAAAGTTTTTTTATTATTATTATTAAAAAAAATTGAAACCCATAAGAAATATGACTTTTTGTGATAATATTATAAAAATTAGTTTGAGAATATATTTTACTTTTTAATTGCATCAAAAAATTGATGGCTTGATTGGTTGGTTCTTGATCTTATCCTTTCTTTTTCAGTGGGAAAACTGAACAGATAATTCATGAAAATTGATGTGGGATCTAAAGATTCCTAAATATTGACAACACATGCATATCCATACAAAACTAAAGAAAAGATTTGTGATTTGACAAATGAGCAATTCGACTTAATTTGACTCAATTTTACCCTTTAAAGCCTTTAATTATTGAAATCTAGATAAGGAATTTCTACCTTAATAGTAATTAATACTATAGAGAGTGCTAACATAGTTTAAGATTAGGACATAGAATCCTAACGTTAATATATTTGCAATATAGAGATTAATTTGATATAGTCATAATTAAGATATAGAACGAATTCTAATACTATATTACAATAGATAGTCGTATGTAAGCCTATAAGAACCACATATATAACTATTTATTTAATCTTAATATAATGACATGTTTAAATACATTGATAATCCGATTTTTGTACCAATATATATTATAATCAGTTTAACAAAATTGACGGTAAGGCATGTAAAACCCAAGCATCCTTCAGTTTTGCTAAATTATCGTCTCCATAAATGGCACCTAGCTATGTGAAAGAATATTACATTATTTATTTTTGAGAAACATTCTAGCTAAGCTTGGACCACTTGAGCACTATGATGTATACTTTATTTGTATCATTACGATATATATTTCGAAATGTATCATAAAAAATAAGTCACTTCTTAATTACATCGACTCAATATTTTATTTAGATGATTATAATGACAATAAGGAGTTACTAATGCAGTTTAATATAAATATTTATTTTGTAAGAAAACAAACAAGTAACAACTCAATTTATCAGCTCAAAATTAAAACTTTTTAAAATAATTAATCAAATTGAACTTAAGAAATCGATCCAATCAAACTTACTCACATTCAATCAAAATCATAATTTTCTAAATTCAAAAATTAAAATTTTCATATCCTATCCGAACGATTATCCGAACGATTATAATACCTGTCTTCTAATCCCACTTACGTTTTGGACGTATGTTAGTAACATTTTCTTTGTGTCTTCTTTTGGGTTAACATATAGTTGGGACTTGAATTTTGGTGAAAACAAAGGATCACTATATCATATTAGTTATTAGATAAAATAATAGTACTATGATTTAAAATATTCATATAATATTAAGATTGAAGTGATGAGTCTGAGAATATCTGAGTTGTGAATTAATTAATTTAATATATAGAAAATTAGGTATGGTTTTGTACTATTCCAAGAAAGTAAAGACAAACTCCAAGAGTTAAAATTACATGTCTGTCGGCTGACATCTTTCTTCTTAAAGTAGGTAGGGTACCTGCCATGCTAACCTCTTTATATTTAATTCTTTTCCACCTTCAATTTATTGTGCATTTAATATTACTACGTACATATCATATTTTATGAAATTAGTGTGTGATGACATTATTAACCCTAAGCAGAAATAGCAATATAATTGACCATACATGCATGAATTATAATCTTTGTACAAGATAGTGTACATAACATATATACATGGTAAAGAAGGCTTTATATCTCATCGATAATCATTATCGTAAAAATAAATTTTAATGATAATATATAGTATAACTTACATAAATCTCATAGTGTAAAACTTAAATTACATCATATCTCTATTCTTTTTTATTTTACAAAAATCCCTTAAAAATGGTAGCATCCGGATACATTATATTCATAGGATACATAAAACAATTTGTTGTTGTGCTTAAAAAGGAGTCTAAACGTAAAATTAATTATTAGTCCCACGAATCACGCAAAATAGATCCCACGAATCGTGCAAAACAGATTGATATCAATCTATTCGAATCAGTAATAGATTCAGAGAATTCAAAATTCAAAATTCAAATTTTCTTCTCCTCCATCTATCCCAAATCATAATAGAACCATATATCAATTTTGTCGAGATATTCAGAAATTTGGTTGAGCGATCTGAGTTATGAACGATAAAATAGTGATGGAATAGTTGTTGGACAAACGATTTCTTTTGTGAATCTCAAATCTGCCATTGATACAACAAACAAGATGGCAGGAGAGATACATTGCTTTGATGTTACATCCGGTGAAATTGTTTGTGTCGAAGTTGCGGAAAGCGGTACCAAGTATTTTTATATCTAAAATGGATAATAGATACATTAAAAAATCTATTCTCTTCTTTTGATAATATCTTTATCCATAAGTTGCAGGTTTATTAATTTAATATAATTAGTAGAAGTTTTATGCGCGTGACTTATTTGATATTATCACAGTTGAGCGAGTTGAACTTGTAGTTGTGGAGGCTATTCATCTTTCTGTAGAGTTTGCCTTGTATTGTCTGGAATTATGGATTTGCAACAGTGATGATTCAATGCTTCAGGTATTGAAGTAAGTATATTGTCTTGTTCTTAAGTTGTGAATTCGTATTTTTTTTTTTGATACATAAATCTTGATACAATGTTATTCTTGTAAGAAGATCATTGTTAGCCTTGAGCGAAAAAATATGTAATTGTGGGAGATTTCAACTAGACGAAGTACCTTGTGCACACACAATTGTTCTTTGATACGTGTGATATTTCAACTAGACAAAATACCTTGTGCCATGATACATTACTGACTACAAAAATGGATACAATTCTAGCTTGATACATGTGAATTATTGGATAGAACTTGATACAATTATAGCTAGTTCATACTTAATTCCATGTATCAAGTACATGTGATTTTCTGAATTTTAAATGTATCAATAATTGAATTACTTTCAATTTTTAATGTATCCACTATTCATTTTAGTCATTGATTTTTTTGTTTGTTTTTGAATTTATGTATTAATATATAAGATAATGATTAGAGTTTGATACAATACTAATTAGACTAGCATGTAATGGATTTGCATATATGTGATTTATTTGTTGTTTATATAAAGTACTAGATGTATGTGAAAAATCTTTTTGATTTTGAATTTGTAAAAGGATATATATGTAAATGATGCATTAATGAAAATAAAAATAATACACTTGTAGTTTTATTCATGTGAATTACTGGATACAACTTCATACAGTTAGAGTGAGCGTGTTGTGAATTTATATTTTTTAAAATTATCAGTATGTGAATTTCTTTATTTTTAATGTATCAGCGATGAAGAGAATACATTTATAATGTATCTATTATCCAATTTAGCATGTGTATTAAATTTTTCTTCTTTGTTTTTTTAATGATACATGAAACAATAACTTTTATAATGTATCTATTAAAATTGCAGCTATGTATTAGTGTGTTTACCGGATGATTGTTCGTGGAAATTGAAGGCCTCTGTTAGAAAAAAAAAAGTTACAGATATACGTCCCTACTACTTTGATTACTACAAGTCAGATGTATTAGCAAACACATATGAAATTTCAATGATTTCAATGTCAGATAAGGATGATTGGTCAGTTCCTAAATTTATTTTGGAAGAAATTGTCTTACCACATAGGTACAAGAGGATGCCTGGACGACCAAGGAAAAGAAGGGGAAAAAATCCACATGAAAAGCTAAGTACAAACACAAATTGTTGTGGACGTTGTGGATAAGAAGGTCACAATCGAAGAACTTGTACTTTATTTCCGAAAGATGGTTGATAAAATCTTTTTTGGATTACTATTATGTTTCAGATACATTAAGTTAAGATTAAAGATCAATTTGATTTTTAGATTTTTCATTGTTATATTGATATACACTATAATTTACTATTAGATGATGAATTTCTGATACAAAAAATTGACATGTTAATATTTTCAATCTTGTGTACATTTCTGATTGAGCATAATACTTATTAAACATGACACAAGATGTTTGTATCATATACTTATTTAACTGGATATAATGTATCTGATACATATTGCAGAAGACAATTTTTGACTAATACACGATTAAACGTGATGCTCAATGAACATGACACACGATGGTTTTATCAGATACTTATTAAAACTAGATATAATGTATCTGAAACATGTTAAATAAGATAATTTATGAGTGATACAACATTTAACATGATACTCATTAAACATGCTACAAAATGTTTGTATCATATACTTATTAAAACTAGATATAGTGTAACTAAAACATATTAAGGTAAAAGATGGTCGAGAAATTGCAGGAGCAAAATTTTGACCCCTCCTTTTGGTGGGTTTTAACAACCTCTGCTTTCAAAGATGAAGGGACATCCTTCTTCAAATTTTCAATATTTGCCTTCGTCATTACAAAAGGATCGTGAAATTTTTTATATCTATGTTTAGCCCAACCAATATCTTCATAATCAAAAACACATTATGCCAAAACAAGACTAAAAGGTAATGCATCTTTCATATTTATCAGCGATTTGAAGAAGAACAAAAATGGAAAAATAACAGTTACTACTCTAAGAATAAAGTGGTATATAATGTATCAATAGAAATATATTGAAAACACAAAATTTAGGAAATTACATAATATTGTAATATGTATAAGTTTTTAGAGAAACACTCTATAGCTTAAGTGAAATTGTCTTAAAAACTTTGTCTATGAATAGATACTTAATTACTACTCTATGTGAATCAAATCTTCTTCGAGTGGTGGTGTGGATTGACCCATAAGCTTTGGTGAATCATCATTTTCACTGACGTATTCATCATTGGCCTTGTCGATGTCATATCTCCACAACAATATTGCATATCTATTGCATAGATACTCTAGAAGGAAACCATCTTAGGGCATATTGATTTGGTCGCTTAAGAACTTCGCAAATGCAGCTACATATATAAATTATAAAAATAAATTACACATATGAATCAAAACAAGAAGATACAATACTTACAGGTTAACACTTCTTTGTTGCATAATATCTTCGACAAATTCAACATTGAATGGATGGTATGACTCCAAAAGTGTACTAGTTTCTTTGTCCTTATATGCATCAAGTTCTGACCAGTTTGTTCGCTATGTTTTTTCAAAGAATTCACTACCGAGAAGGTAAGAAGGTAGCATTACCGATAAAAAAATTTATCCCGCTGGCATTTACTTTTTTCTTTTAGCCTAATGCAGAGTCACACGCGTATTAACCTCTATTTCAATTCAACAACAGCCAACACCCAATGAAATTGTCCATCACAATTAACCAAAATGTAAACGTCGTCTACAAGATGTCATGGTAATTCAGCAGGGATTGAATATCCTTTGATGATCTAAGATATTAAAGCAGATGAATACAACTAACATTCACTTGATACATAATAAAACAATTTTGAAACATGACCACTCTATATTGTATATGATACATGAATTAAAAAACATCAGATCAACACAAAAAGGCTTTATTGTATATTATGAACATAATGTATTGTATATGATACAATATTATGAATATAACTAACAAATGACCAACTATGAAATTTGTAATTTGATACATACATTCGAACTATTAGTAAATATACAAAACAAACATAAAATATTTATGTGGGAAAACTAATTTAAACAGCAATGTATCCACTTTGTTTTATTAATGCACAAAAAATAAATGTATCATATACTCATTCAGATTTTAAAAGCTAATATATAGAAGTTACATGATACATTAATGAGAACATTACATACAAGAGTTTAGATTGAACTTCGTTATATGATACAATCCAACCACCTATTCACTACTATGTTGAAATTAGGATTTTAATGTATCAACCCTTTACAAATCGATTAGTATCCAACAGAATATGAGAACACTGTAATGTAAAACAATGTATCATTTTTGCTCCAAATAACTTATATACCATAGCACATGAAATTAATGTATCAGTTTGTTCAGATCTAACATACTAAATCTTATATCAAACACCAAAATTCGAAGAAAAAAAGTACGAAAACACATACTTTGGATAGTGAAGGCTTGGAGATTTGCGGTGTTGTTTTCCTTCCCTTTTTAGGTTTTTTTTTACAATATTTGATTTTGAAGATGATGATGCTTCCTTGTTCGACTTGGAAATACTTTGATTCTTCTTCATTGCTAATGGGTCATACAAAATCTTGGATCCATTTTCAACCCATTTGTCATCGTCAGAATCATATATTCAATTAGTATTATAAGAAATTGATTGAGTAACCCCAATACTAAACGAAGCACCCTTATCAGGAACAGAACTTTGAATAAAAGCAAGAACTCGAATAAAACAACAATGGAGAAGACAACCCCTACCTATTCAGATGTTTGAAATTGGTTGACTGGAGAGAGAATCATTTTGAAATCAACTTGATAACTGCTAACAATTTGGAAAGAATTTAGGGAGAAAAAAAATGAGTTGAAAAGGAAGTGGGTAAACGTGGTTTTCACTTATGTATCCGAAAGTTTTAAGAATTGGGATAAAAAAAAAAAGGGATCTTTGAAATATTTAAAAAAGATAGGGAAAAATGGAAAATAAGGAAACTTAAGTTGTGTATATACGTAATTTGTCCTAATATATATACATATTAATAAAAAGTGCATTTATCCACGTTAATTGTTATTAGATTTGATATCGCTGTAAACATTTGAGATATTTACAAAGAATATTAATCGCAACTAAAAATCATTTTTATGTAGTCTATATATCAATGGTCTTTATACAATTAGGTAATATTTATGATAAATATATACTTTATATGTATGATAATATAATTAGTAATTTAACCATTTTTGCTCTCTTCCGGTAATTTATATATACTTATATTTAAAATCTTTTTTAAGTAAACAAAGGGTGGTTTAGTCCAAGGGGACATTAATTTAAATTAGGTGATATTGATGTGTAACGAAGACATGTGGCCACTGGTCAACTCCCTCAGTACTCAGCATATGATAATGTTGAATTGTTGGTAATAAAATATTACTTTCTCATCAAATTTTGAGATTTAAACGAACAAAAAAAATTGACATGATTTTTTATATCGCTAAGATACGGCACTTGGACCTAATTCAACCCCAAAAGCTAGTTCATGAGGGGAGGTTTAATTTGTCCAAGTCTATATAAGGAGACCAAATTATCATCCATTTTACTGATGTGGGACTTCTTAAAACTCCCCCGTACACCTAGACCTCAACAGGAGCGTAAACACTTCCAAATGGGGGACTAACATTGGTGAACAACAAATTGTGATGGGCCTGACTTTGATACCATGTTGAGATACGGCACGTGAACCTAACTCAATCCCAAAAACTAACTCATAAGGAGAGGTTTGTCCAAGTCTATATAAGGAGACCAAATTCTCATCACTTTACTGATGTGAGACTTCTTAACATATATATCTTTTAATTGTATCTTGAATCATCAATTATTATGATTGATAATATTTTTTATATAGTTTTTACTGATAAATATTATTTCACCAACATAGTTATGGTACAATAATGAAATTATTCTACCTTACTTAAAAGTCTTGAGTTGGAGCTTTGTGTATGAAGAAAATTTTGTTGAGAGCGTCACCCCAAATAAGTTCTATAATGTGCAATTCAAATTTAATTAGTTATTACTCTAATATGGACACCGAACATCGAGTGGTTCAAATATAATTAGTCAATACTCTAATACGGATATCGAACATCGCGCAAAAAGCCAAATAAATAAATAAATTCTATTTCAAAATAATTCACTATGTTTTAAACTATCTGACTCTCGAAATCTGAACGATTCACATATATTTGTGTATGGTGAAGTGTGTGATCGTCTCATCTAAATTAAAGCTTAAGTTATTAGAGAGAGATGAACACTTTTATTAGTTAATTGCATTCTCAACACGTCCTCTCACATGCAGCTCTATTTTTTTTCATAAATCAAGCACGTGAAAACTCTTTTTGATATAGATATGGACCAAGCACGTGAAAATTCTTTTTAATATGGATGACGGTGAAATTCGATCACAGGACGTCTGTCTGCTCTAATACAATATGAAAATATGTCACTATCCTATCTAAAAACTTAAGTTATTCAAAAAATCAAACTTTTATTAGTTAATTCCATTCTCGATATTCTAGAGGGATTACTACAAGCATATTGTATGTGTCAAATATTGTCTCTTAACATAAAAAGGGCCAGCTAGCTAGGTTCATTAAAGAACCTCACACCAAACCATTCAGCAAAAACATTAAAGAGACCCCTGCAAGCTAGCTACTCATCTGCCTGTTTAGTTGCAATAAATAACAAGTCCAGAAATATATTAAGCATTTGTAAGAATTAAAATGGAAGAGAAAAAAGAGAGTAGATCAGTTTATGATGAAGTTATCACCAAGAATCCAATGTTTTACTTACAAGAAGGCATTAAAGCTATTCTAAAATGCCTTGGTTTTGAATCTTCAAAACTTGTTCATCAAGCATCATCATCGTCATCGTCTTCTTCAAGTATGTCAGATACTAATAAAAAAGAAGAAGAAGAGAGTGAAAAACAAGAACAAGAGTGTGTGTTGTTCCAAGAAGATGGTAATAAGCAAGGTTCAGATTCAACAAATGATAATTCCAAGAATGACCCTCCAGTTGAAAATGATGATGAAGATCCACCTCAATCAGAGACACTTGTAAGTTGATCTACTGCTTTTTTCACCTTTTATTAAATCGGAAACAGTTTTTCTATTTTCAAAAAAGTACGAACAAGACTGGTACACATCATTCTTTACAAATTACACTAAGCCTATTATTATTGTCATTAATTTACATTAAACTGTTCTCTTTAAATTAATATTTTCATAGAGAAAATTTAAAATATAAAAAACGAAAAAATGATCTCATATGATTATTTATTACAAAGAAAACTCAAGAAGATTTGATATTTGCGTAATAAATAATTTTCTAACGAAAGGGATTTGATGTATAGTAACTTAATCCACTACATACACTTCTGTATATAATGTTACATTACTGTTAGCTGATGTTTGACCACATCTTATTACGAAATTTGAAAGAAAAAAATTAATTTTTATTTTTAAGGTACAAAATGATTTTTGAAATTATATTTGGTTATGAATATAAATTAAATATGTTTTTAATTTTTTGTGTGTGATTTAGAGCGAAAAAAGTGAAAATACCTTTTTATTATTTTTTAATTTTTGTAAATTCTAAAGTAATTGAGTTCCAAATTTTATGACAACATTCCAAAGTTTAACCCAAAAAAATGAAAAAAATTCATGACTAAACACCTCCTTTAAAATTAAAATAAAAAGGTCATAATTTTTATTATTAAAAAAAAACTGAAATTCTCTAGAATATGTCGGTTGTTGAATAGTATTTTGATGAAAATAATAGCTGCTTCTCTCTCTCTCTCTTTGAGTTTCAAGAAATATGTCTTTTTTTACCGAAAAATAAAACATAAAATATGATAGAATATGCAGTTTCTATATTTATCTTATTCATTTTATTAGAATTATTTCCAATTATGCAGTTTCTATATTTATCTTTTTCATTTTATTAGAATTATTTCCAATTATTAAAGTATTTATTTTAGCAAAAAAATGAGATTTAGCGACATGCAAAACCGAAGTCTTACACATATTTCTTTTTTTTTTTTAAATAATGGATCAAAACCCTCCTAATTTTATTTTATTTTTTGGTATCTTTCATATTTAAATTATGTCTTATTTATGTGACCTCATAGACTAAAACTTTCAGATCAACCCTTTTAAACTATCACATTTTTATTTGTTTCATATTTAAATCATGTCTTATTTATTTGTTTCAAACTATCACATTTTTATTTGTGCCAAGGAGGTGTTAACGCTTAACATTTTGTCATCTACCAAAGTTAGGGTTTTTTAACACTTGTTATACTTCCTCTTAATTTAGGTGATATAGTTCAGAAAGTTGATTTATATATCTCAATTTATATAATATTATTTGAATTTCGAGAATCGAATGTATTTAATAATTCATGTCCACATATTAAAGTCACTATGATTTGTTTTATTTTGGTTGTGTACGCAGATATTAGCAACAGAAAGGAGGGGAAGACCACCATCAAGGCCTAAAGTTGGCAGTGGACCTCCTCCTCAGAACAATTAAATAATTAGTTGACAATATATCAACACTTAATTTAGTTGAAGGTCATTTTAATCGGTAAATTATTTAGAATTTCGAAAGATAAACTTGTTTATTTCTAAGCCATGGCACTAGATAGACATATATAGTCGTAGTAATCGGTCCAAAATGTCTCTGCTCTTCATATGGTCAATTTTTATGTCAAGACTTAGGTCTAGTCGTATTGCTCTTTTATCTTGGTTTGATTTCCGTGTTTAATTCTATTAGGTCCTTTAATTATTTGTTTATATACATATATTGTAAGATATTATAAGGATTTTTCATATTTGCTAGCTAATTATTAGTACATAATTAAATCTACAAGTTGAGTATTTGTCGAATTTTGATTTCCAATTCTGTATTGATCAAGGGGATGAAATCTTCTTCTACTGCTTACTACTGCTCTTCGAAATTTGATTGAACTCAATAACTTTATTTCATCATGTTCAAATGATTTTCAATTTGATCGAACTCAATAACTTTCTTTCATCAGGCTCAAATGATTCTCAATTAGGGAACGGTACTATCTTCGATACAAAGTCTCATATGGGACCATCTTGAACTTCTAAACCATAACAATAAATTTGAAGAGGATAAAATATACATAAATCTTACTCTAATTATCTATGAGAAGGTTAAAAAAAAATTATTAGACTCTTAACCGAATAATATCTACAATAATAAATAATTTGAGATAATTATGTATATACTGTAATTACCTATGAGAAGGTAAAAAAAAATATTTTTTGTTAGGCTCTCAATCGAATAATATTTATAATAATAAATAATTTGAGACAATTATTTTGAGACGAAGGAAATAAAGAATACGAATTATATAGATGAGATTATTATTGAAAAAGCATGAATATTTGGTTCATTAGTCATTCATATGACTAGCAACAATAACTGCAGGGTCTAATAAAAGATTGAATATCTTCAAAAACATTAACACAATATGGTCCATCCACATTTATTTTGTCAGACATAAATTAGTGGCATTTTTGGTTTATTTGACTCTTCTTTCAGTTGACTGTTGAGTAGACTATATAATATACCGAATTTTTTGCCAAAGTAAGCCATTATTAAAATTAATTTATCAAAATAATACATTTTTTTGAAATTTTATAAAATTAGTATAAACGTAGTTCACAGTAACGTTTTAGGTTATATTTTATTTAAAAAAATTCAATAACAAAATGATAAAAATCTGACAAATTAAACAAACATAAAACGTTATTGTCAATAACGTTTTACAATTCGTTACTCTGAGGCACGTTTTACAACTAAAATGTGACTCACAGTAACGTTTTTCTGGAATGACCGAAAATTAAAAAAACAATCTTGTACATGCCTCATTCAACTTTACTAAACTTTCCACTATTAAAATGAATATATATATATTCACACATATAAATTTCTCTTTTCTTCTCTTTTCATACATAGATAATACTTTTGCAAAGAAAATAAGTTGTGAGGAGGCTTTACTACAATATCAATTAATTTCTTTGTCTTTTCTATTATGAAGTAGCCATTATATTTTTTTTTAATAGGTGGTTTGCTTACTTATTACATCAATTTTAATTCAATAACTTCTTTATTGAAAGTCTAATATTTAATAATGATAAGAAATCGATTGGTCTAATAGTTGGAAGGGATGCTATCTTAAGCCTGAATTAAGAAGATCTCTCATATATATATGATTTATTTACAAATTTTGAAATTGAAATGATACAAGACAAGCTCCAATTTGTGTAAAGTCATCCTCACTTTGTTTTTCTTTTTGTTTAAAAAAAGTATTATCTATGTGAAAAGAGAAAGAAAAGAGAAAATCATATATATTTCAAATGAAGGTATATACAAAATATATTTATCTATTTTAATAGTGGAAATTTGAATAATGAATGAGAGAGGTACAAGATTGGATTTCAATTTTCACCATTGAGAAACGTTACTGTGAGTCACGTTTTAGCTATAAAATGTGCTTCAGAGTAACGAATTATAAAACGGTACTAACAATAACGTTTTATGTCTGTTTACTCTGTCAAATTTTTGTCTTTTTGTTATTCATTTTTTTAAAATAAAATATAACCTAAAATGTTACTGTGAACTACGTTTATACTAGTTTTGTAAAAATTTTAAAAAACATATTATTTTGGTAAATTAATTTTTATAATAGCTTACTTTGGTCAAAAATTCTAATATACCCATTCAGATCATCTGTTGAACACTACAAATGCTTTATTATTCTTCCAAATTTTAGTGTGGAAAATAGTAATTTTCTGGTTTTATAATTGAAAAATAGTCATTATCTCGAAGCTTGCAATTTTATGATTGAAATTTCATAAAAGTAATTATTTTTGAAAACATAATTAAAAAGTGGCTAGTAAACACTATATCTATTTACGTAGAACAGTAGAAGTGTTGATTCGGCTAACATTATTATTTTCAATTCAAACTCCTTACAAATGGATAAAAACATGTACAGAGGTCACACTTGCAATTTAAGACCTACAATGATGTTTAACTCTTGAATATGTCAACGCCTCCGATCCTATAGCCTATAGGTGTATAAGGGGGTCATCTGAATCTACACGAATGTTGAAATTTCCTTTATGTTTTTTTTTTTTTAACCCTCCTAGGAGCTCCCACCCTTTTTTGCTCCCTTGGTGACTCGAACTCGCAATCTTTGGGTTGAAAGTGAGGGGTGCTTGTCATCCGAGCAACTCCCCCTCGTCTAAATTTCCTTTATGTCACTACCTCCAATAGTGATTTTTTGTTGTCGTTGGCGTTAAAACTAAGGTTAATAATTGGTTAACATTGTTGTAGCTTTGTTATTGGAAGGTCGAAAAGAATAAATCTCAACTAATTTAAAGACCAAATATGTTAAATAATTTTGCATCAATGAGGAAAATATCTTTTAATTTTTTCCATAGCATTTTCAACAAATAATATTAAGAAAAAAAATATTCAAAACTGTTGAAGATATCCTCAAAGAGCTAGCTTATCTAGTGTGTTTGTATAACGAAAACTTTGTAAAATAGAAGCAATAACAAGAGACTCATCATCATCATTAATATCATCGTTCATCTCAATCTTCATGCAATTACTTTCAACCACTTCCAACTCCGGCGTTGACGGTGGTGGTGGCAGAGGTGGTGGTGATGGTGGTGCCGTAGAATTATTATAAGGTGAAGGAAAAGACGGAAAAGGGTAGACAAAATTAGTACGTGCATTTTCGATACCACAAAAAGCAATAGAAGAAATATCATAAGCTAGAGCAGCTTCTTCAGCGGTATCAAATGTGCCAAGCCAATGCCTTTGTTTTGTATTTGGATTTCTAATCTCAGCAGCATATCTACCCCATGGCCTTCTTCTTACACCATGATATTTTGTTGAATGTCTTGAACTTCTCCTAACTAAATTTCTAACATGCAATTTAGGAATATTAGTAATATTTTCCATTTTTTTTCTTTTTAATTAAATAATGAGGGTTGAGTGTGGAAAAATGAGATGGGATTTATATAGTGATTAAATGAAATAAGTTTAATGTTTGTTTATTGACAAGATAAGACAGCGCTGATTAGCACTAAGATAAGTTAATTAGTAAATTAGTGAGTTAAAATGAGTGTTTTTTGTGTCTTATTTGTGGTTTGGTCAAGTGGAGCAAGTGGGAAGCATTCCCCATATGTTATATATTTTAAAAGGTGTTTAAGTACAAGTTGTGTTTTGTTTGTGTTAACTTTATCCCTTTTTTTCTCAATTTTGACATGACTAGAGCAAGCATAATGCGGAATTTCTGAACTTTCATATTATTTATATGTTAATTCTTTTGATTAAATTTGGTCTCCGTCTTTTCTTCCTCCTATCACTTGTTTTCCCTAAATCACATGTTCATTGGCTAGAGCTTTATTTGTTTAGAACAACAATGATTACACCTTGATTCTAGATTAGTTGAGATCGACCATAATTGAATCCCTGTGAACACATACAAAGTTTGCAATACTAACAAATTTACGAACCTTTATGCTACAACAAAAGGGATTGATCTGTTCATAGTTGAAACATTTCAAGAATCAAAAGAGAGAGAATGAAC
Source organism: Solanum commersonii (assembly GCA_029007595.1). Classification (NCBI taxonomy): domain Eukaryota; kingdom Viridiplantae; phylum Streptophyta; class Magnoliopsida; order Solanales; family Solanaceae; genus Solanum; species Solanum commersonii. Next base: position 22,307 of record JAJTWQ010000029.1, read on the forward strand.
TCAGCTGACCTATTATTTAACAATCATTGCAAGTAGAACTGGAGTGAGTACGCTGTAACTCTTAACGGTTGCAAAATTGGTAGTAGCTAAAAAGATAAAGGAATGAATACATATTTGGCAAAGGCAACTACAATCCGAACAAATGAGCTAAATAAATCAAATCATATGAAGACAGAAAATATAGTCCCAATCTGTACATTTATGACGGAAGGCATGTACAGGAAATACTCAGTGACTGAAACAAACGATTTGTTGCAGCAGCTGTCTAGGTGAGCTTTCGCCATATTGAATGTTTTGCCGCTGATAAGGACTTCACCCTGGGGAAAACAAAACCTGTTTTTGGAGGATTTCCATCTACCAGAGAATTTTCATAGATTTCTTTGCATTCTTGAACAACCTATATCACAAAGAAATCCCCATCAAGAAAGCAATAAAGAGAAACAAACCAAGTTATCTTCTCAAAGGCGATGAACATTCTTTGAAGAGCTCACTTATACATGGGGACGCTGTAAATGCATGAGATTCAAGAGCAATATCACTGTTCTTGCAATAAATGTCGACAAGGGATAGACAAATATTTTGGAGAAATCTGCAAACATGGGTTTTGGGCATAAAGAACACCCACAACTGACAAGTTTCTGCTTTATACATGATGAATATATTTATAGCTAAGAATGGATATTTATCAGAAGTATGGTGAAACAAGAAAAAATAAATGATGTATCCCCAAAGCAATGATACATAATCACAACTTACTAAAATAACATGATAACTTCATTTAATGCATTGGCAGGGATTTAATATAGAAAAGAGCAAACAAAATAACTGCTAATGAGTAGCAACATCTTATTTTTGATAAGTTGATGAGTAGACTTTCTCAAATAGTTCAATTCTGTAATAAAATTTTGAACATGTGTGCCAGTTAGATAACATATATATACCTCTTTTGCGTCTTTTCGTGGTATGCCTTCTCGGAGACTCACAATCTTTTCAACTACTTCTGGCTGCAGTTGAGAGTAACAATGCTCAATAACAGGGATCATTAGGAGACAAACTAAAAACAATAAATAATGATTATAACCAGGCAGCTTCCGGGGGAATCTTGGTAGCTCAGTTGGTTGGCTTCCTGAACTCCCACCTTGCTGGTGAGGGTTCGATTCCCCACAATGTAATCCCCTCTCCATTTCCCTCTCCCCTATCCCCAAATTTATTTATTTAAAAAAAAAAAAAACAGCAGCTTCCACACTCTAGATTTCAGTTTTTAACTGAGATGTAGATTCATAATGATTCTTAAGTTTTTGCAATATCTCTGCATGGATGAGAAGAGTCCAAAAAACTTACCGGACAGTCTGGTTGCTGTTCTAAAATATTTGTGTAAACCAGTGTGAAAGTATCAGGGCTTTCAGATGAAGCAAGTTCTCTCAAGTCACTGAGTATCCTTACTCTGCTCTCTACTTTCTGCAGTGGATTGAAAATTTGAGATAAGTTATAAAGGTACACATCATGTACTCCTTGTCACACTGACATACAATGTTTTCGCCATAAAAAGACAACTTGGTAGTTACCAAAGTTAAGACAGCATATATATAAACAGACACACACACTGTATGTTTGTTTGATTTGAAGCACCAGTAATGCAGATATATAAATTTCAATTGGAAAAGTAGGATCAACTTATTTTTTTCTATTACTGAGAAATCCCCAAGGGCCAGATGGCGCATGGTTCAAAACTCTGAGCATAATGAGCCTGCCTATCTATCATTTTCCACTTAAATACTAGGCAATTCTATTATGATTTGAACTAGTGACGTGCAGTTAATCCACAAGCATGCATTGCGGTCTCTTTTCTTTTTTATAGGTCATCACGTGCCTGTGCTCTTATCACCAGACCAAAGCTCTGGGCAGTAGGATCTTTTAAATTATGTCAGGATTTCATTAGAATAGCTTGAGATTGAATTCATATCATAATGATATATTAGATGTAACCTTATTTTTCAGTTGACATGAAAATCTTTAATTAGATGTAATAGATCTAAAGACTAAAGGGGAGACAACCAATACACATCCATTGTTGGATCGCAAAGAAACCATCCACACAAAACCCTCAATTAACTAGTCCAACGATTAAAAAGACAGCTAGTGGTATTGTATTTACTGGATTCAGTAAAGTATATTCCTTTATTTCTTCCTAGAACCATGACTACATAAAATTTCCGATCTCTTCAATTCTCTGGCTAGTTGCTTACTTATTTTGACTCTCCTTTTGCTGTTAATTTCTGTTTTTCATTAACATGACATAGAGTTTGGTGCTTTATATCTAGGCAACCAACATAAATACATAATACTTCTTGGATCCAATTTCAGAAGTATAATGTTCCCTCTATCCTTAAGGCCAGAATTTAACACAACACTTCTTGGAACCAATTTCAGAAGTAAAATATTCACTCTATCCTTAAGGCTAGTATGAGAGATGATCCCTGCTTGCATTTTTTGGTGTCTGGACAGAAAGAAACAAAAGATGTTTTGAAGGCACTTCTTCCCCATGCTACATTTTTAAGGCAAGAGTTTTAACAACTCTTTGTACCTGGAGCAATTTCTCCCCTGTCAATTCCCTTGAAGCTTTTTTGGACTTTGTTAGCTCCTTAACTTTAGATTAGCCTATAATTTATGCATCTTCTAGGAAATCCATTATCTTATCCAAAAAAAAAAATTATTCATCCTTTAATTTATGTCTTTTAACTTTTCTATGCCCTGTAATTTATGCATCTTCTTGATGCCTTCTAGGAAATCCATTATCTTATCCAAAAAAAAAAATTATTCATCCTTCAAGTTCTAGAAGACATATTATAAAATATATATGGCCTTTTCATCTCTAAAATGTTGTAACCAAGTTTTCCTTATTTACAATTATAAGTTTATCACATGGCATTGCAGTATAAAGTTGAAGTTTGATCTCCAAATACCTCGATATGATGGTAAAACATAACCGTGGGATTCAAATCTAGTGGAAACTTACATGAAATAAACCCCTTATACAATATAAAATATTTTACAATTATTTGTTTATACTCTTTAACGTTTCAAACCTTAGTTATAGCTTAGTTTGTGTATCTGAGCAAACATCTTCTTTTCTGCAATTTGGTCTGCATCTTCTTGATGCCTTATAATGAAACTTTCCTTACCTCATAAAAAAGTCTCTCTGTGAAGCCTGATATAACTTTGAGACACAACAAAGCTCTTGGAGCCTCAAGTTGGATTGGTTTATTTTAAGTGCTTTTAAGTTGAAATAGCTTTTAAGCACTTCACAAATCACTTTTGTCATTATTTTAAGCAAAGTATTTTCTCTTGTTTGCAAAATGTTTCACAAATCTCTTGCTGGCAAGTTGGTGCTAATTATCCAATGATCTCCTAGAGTTACAATCTAAAACTGAAAAATAAGAGATTCCATGCAATATATATATTCTTTTTACATGTAGGATTCAGAGTGAATTCAAATCCTATGTTTATATTTGTTGCACTTGGCCATAATTACATTACACAACAAGTCTAGTGTTTTTCATTCTTATTTTCTGTTTAATTGCTACCAAATTGAACTTAGGATGAACGAATTGCCACCATTTTAGACCAAAAATAAATTCAAAAAAAGCCTTAAATTGGCACTGACAATGGTACATTAAAATAAATAAAACTTAGAAAAAAGTTGATTAAAAAGGCAGTGTTCTTGCACCGAAATTGGAGTTTTAAGTTCTACATTAAGCCAAAATAATGATAGAAGAGACTGGTATAGTAATTTGTGACTCTTCTGTAATTTGAAGACATTTAACTCATAAACTAGAACATGAAATTCACAAAAAAGGATTTGGCAAGCTTTCTAAAGACAGAAAGGCAATACTTATCCATATCTGAAAATGCAGAAGTAAATGGGATAAGGTAAGAACTAAAAGATGTACACATACGATGAGGTGCATACCTATTTGCCACACTCACCAACGAATTAAGTGCAATATGTGCATGAGTTTCGAAATTCCCCAAAACTTAAAATATATCTCAGGTAATAGTAAGAGCTCAATAAGAAAGTTGTTGGACTTACAGATACGCTAATGTACTCCCGAAAGAAATCCATGAGAACCTCTTCATCAAGCCTCATCCTCTCAATCGTTTCTTCTTTAATATAGTTTTTCTACCATGAGGAGACATAAAATAGTCAGTGAAATTGTGTTACAGCCCAAAAATAAAACCTGTATCACATGAATGAACCGTAAGGAACTTTTCAAATAAACCTGGGTAAGTAGATGATCCACATATACAACAACAGTCTCCTCCAGGCAAGCCTCAACAAAACGCCTAAATGATCTTTCTTCAATGTACCTTTAAAAATTGTGAGACGCACAAAAGTTAAGGATATGTGTCACTCATTCTAGGATATCTCTCAATTAGAAACTGTTGCTGCAACTGCATATGAACATAAAAATATTTTAATAGCTCACATGAATAGGAGAAAAAGAATTCCATGGGAGGAGCACAGCAACATGATGATGCCATTCAAAGCTATTATAAGAGTTAAGCACAGAAGAGAACTCACATCTTCACATCAGTGAAGTAGTCTCCAAATGTTGCAACTAGGAACTCGGTAACCTGTCCTTCCAGCCAATCTGAGATATAAAACATAGAATATTCAAGTGAAGGCTAGAGTTTAAAATTATGACAATTGACAACCTAAATCATTTGCATAATATCTGACTTGGATTAATTCATTGACAGAATGCTTCACATATTTTTTTGATAGGCACGAAGATAATGGAAAGCTTTCATTTGGTACAGTACATAATGGTTAGACTCCTTTTATGTGGCTAGAAATATATTGCTTCAATCGTCCATTGCTAGGTTGCTGAACAGTTTATAACGGTTGCAGATCTTGTTCCTAACGTTAATTGCTAGGCAAATTCCATAAATTAGTTTCGAATTGGTTACAACCATCTTTTCTAGCAATCCCTTCATCCAAACTCAATATCCCAGTTTAACGAATTAGAATTGATTGTTCGTTGAAGTGTACTAGTAAAATCCTTTCAATAACTTTTGATTGTGACATCCTTCAATAACTTTCCGAGCCACTTAAATATCCGGAATTAACAAGATGATGGCCAGAGTTACTGACAGCCCCATTCTATGAAAGAAGAAGAAAAAAGATTCTATCAGGTTTTCTTTGGTTATCAAAGAAATGGACGACATTTTAAGCCAAGTCACACAACTAATGACTCCACACAGAATTATGAAATTAAATTTCACTAGTAGTATCTTAATGCTTTATCGTTCCATCACAACTATGCGACCAACTTTTCTTGTTTGTTTTTCAAATATCAATTCAAATTACGTAAGTAATATTTATATTATCTTAATCTTGACGTGATATATTTTCAAAATAATTATCCTATGAGTAATTTTCAGTTAACATTCTATGTTACTATAAACACTTCTCTTACTCTAATGTTCAAAATGGAAGTACAAAATAATTATTCTACGAGTAATCTTCCCTTTGTTTAAAATTGGAAGTACAAACTTCTTTTAGAAAAACTGTCTTCCAAAGTAATAATAGAAAAAGGGTTTGTTATGAGGAACAAATGAAAAAATTGTGTTATTTATAACCTTGTGTCATAAATAAACTAGACCTCTCTCTTTTTAAGTAAGCACAGTTAGCATTTATATTTTTAGACACGAGAAGGAAAGATGGAGACTTATTTTGGGGATGAAGCCATGAAGGGATAAATGATCAACTCAAGCTTTCTTCTCTTCATCTTTGAGCAGATACTTCAATATATGGGTAATCATGATGATAGCATTATCAAAAATATTAAAGAAGCAAATACATGTATACAATCAAAATAATCCAACTGGGATAACAAAAGAAAATGCTCAAGAAAATACAAGCAACTGGAGACACTGTATGACGTAAAATGATTAGAATCTCTTTGTGAACATAGAAAAAAGATAGAGTAGATCCAAAAGTTTACACTGACAGATAGTAACAAATCAGAGATAAATGCTTTCAACAGATGGAGCGAGAGCTCCTAGCAGCAGAAAGAAATATGAGGAACATCTCACCTTTCTGATACAATTTAACGAGCAGTTCCTCTACTCCTGGATCTTCAAAGATAACACTGACAGTTTGATGAACAGCTTCCTGCAATAAGTGAGAGCAGGTCAGATACGAGATATTTGTAAATGGAAGCATATGGTCGAGAATCTACTCCGTGAACTTTAATGCTCCCCATTCTTGCCACGCAAGTGTCAAGTCCACTAGTCTGCCCCTTCTCAAATATCGTCTGTTCAGACAAGACTTGAGACCTCTAAGCAACAAACACTGACAATACAGGTCATTTGCACGAATGCCCCTATTTCGGTGTGGTGTTTAATTTTTCCCTTAGTGGTCTTCAATTTTTTTTCCCTTCAGCACTTTTTTTTATCAAAAGGATTTATATATTATAAAATTAAAGTAGACATAGTGTCGGCGCATCCACTTAAGTGTGCCTCTTTAAGAAACCAAAAAAAGGCCAAAAATACCCGACATCGAAAAATCTAAAGAAATTCACTAGGCATAAGTTTATATTTTGTATCATAATATAACACAAATTATGCTGCTTAATTCCTACCATAAGTTCAGTTTGGATCAAAACCTACAAGTTATGTCGTAAAAGGCATAACTTAGTTCCTACAAAACTTAAGCTAATAGAGGCATAAGTTCAGTTTCAGAACCCACAAGGTATGTCGTAAGAGGCATAACTTAATTCCAACAGAACTTATGCCAGACAAGGCAATAGTTCTCTATCTTATGCCAAGTGAAATAGATACTACACAACTTATTCAAAAAAAAAAAGGCAAAAGTTCTCTAAACCTATGACGAGCGAATTAGATACTACAAAACTTATGTTGGATAAGGCAAAAGTTCTCTAAACTTATGACAAGCAAATTAGATACTACACAACCTGCGCCAGATAAGGCAAAAGTTCTCTAAACTTACACCAAGCAAAAGTAGACCATCCATAATGGTAATTTGACCCACAAATTTTCATAAAATCAGCAGTTGGGGAAAAAATAAAGATCACCCCGAAATAGCGGCAATCTGTGCAAAAACTTCGACAATCACCTTCGATGGTTGTCCAATTTGGGCTTACCCAAAAAAGGCTTTTGGATTTATGTTGTTGGGTACTTTGCTTGTCAACCAATCCATCAATTATGCCTCAATCCAAAGCTAGGCAGAACAAAAACAAGCCCTCATATCCTAACAATAGGAAAACAAAAAAGGCAAGCCCTCCATATCCATTAAGCTCTGGTCCATCTCATTCCAACACTAGCAAATTAACTTTGTCTTTTAAGGAGAATTAAGAGTTCCCTAACACTAAAAGTTCTTTAAATCTCACACTTGTCCCTTATCCCCACACTAGCATGGAAGTCCCAAAAAACCTAGGACACCTGGCAAACACCTAATCTAATATAACTAAAAGAAAATTATTAAGACACAACCTAATATAAATATAATAAACTAAGCCTTAATTTTAACTCTTTGGTATTTCCAATATGATATCATTTCCTTCTATTTTCTTGAAATGGCAAGGATGTTAAGAGATTTTGGATGGGTTATACAATTTTCATAGGCTACTTCAATTTTCTAATGTTTTGCACCTCAAAGAGTGCCTCCAACAAATATATGTTCTTTAATATCGTTTCGGGAAAGAAACGTGTCATGGACTTTACGATCCTTGACTTGAGACCTTCAACCTTAAGCAATATTGAACTAATGCACCTATATCTAACTGTAGGTGTTAAAATGGTCTGAGTTAATAAAAAACCCGCCAAAAAGTTACTTGGGCTGAAATGGCCTAAAATGCAGGCCATAACCCAATCCGCCCAATTTTTACTAAGTTTTAGTTGCTTTATTTATTCATTTATAATTTTAGTACCTAATAAAACTATTTATTTTCTTTGATATGGCTATATTTTTTGATGACCTTCAACCTTAAGCAATATTTTCTTTGCTAAGGCTATATATAACACATCAAATAAAAAAATGTCTTTTTTAAAAATATTTTGATGAAATTTCTCGTGGGTCAATTTGGACTACATATAAGCTCATTTTTGATGGGTTGGAATAGGCGGGTCAATAACCCACCCAAACTTAGGGGGTTGAATGGGTTATGTTTCAAGGGCTAATTTTGCCATCTCTACATTTGGCTTATATCTAGTTTCCAGTAGGCCGTCCCTTAAAACTCCTTGATAAAATTGAGTGGGGAATTAACTCTAGAGATTGTCGCAAAAAAAAAAAAAAAAAAAGCAATCCTCAAAATGAGATAGGGTGCCCACTTAATTAAAATATTAAAGTCACATGCATCCATAAAATGAAGCCTTTAATGTACCTTTGCAACCTCTAGAAACCCTTTGCAAGTGTCCTCAAAATTAACCTGAGATGCAATGAAAGAACTTAATATAAGAGAAGTTAACTTGAGTGCCAGAAATGCAAGTTTTAGCGCAAACAACTTAGGACTTGAAAAATAATCACATTGACAAGAGATAAATGTGAGTGCCAGAAATGCAACTTCTAGGCCAAATAACTAAGAATTAAACAAATAATCACATTAATAAGAAGAGTTGAATGCAGAACTCTCTAACCATATCTGACATCCATATTTCTTTGACAAAGCATTGTTAAAAACCATATATTCAAAACAAATCATAGTATACAACATCAAAGAATAGAAATACTTGCTGGTCTACATCAGGCAATAGGGGTCTATGTACTAAATTAGACTATCTTAATCGTAAAATATGGTAGTATCGAGCCATGAAGGTTGTACCACTGCTGCAGCGCAGAATCTCAGCTCTCACCAACAATGAAGGGGAAATAGCAGGAGTTGCTTGAATGGGGAGGCTTGTGAGAAGGAATCTTTGATCGAACCATACACACGCCCACACATTCACACGGAGGTTCAGAAATGTCATAGATTCTCATATTTCCGCACCCAACTTCTGATTCTTCTATGTTACATTGCCTCATGATTTACTCACATGAAGCGGGCTATTCTGATTGTAGGTCCTTTCTGGATTAGTAACCTACATCATTATATTTGTTATAGTTTATGTGACCCTTTTGACATTTCTATTTTTCTTTGGCAAGAGCTTGTGGCAGAGGTTATCCGACTGTTTGATAAATTTTATGTGCTTCCACTTCATTTATTGAGTCTTTAACTGGAAAACGTTGGGCTTTCATTGCAGAAAAAGGGTTGACGTTTTTTCTCTGGAAACATACATAATTGGTTGTCATATTAAGTTTTTGGTTACAGCCCAATGTCAATACTTCTAAGGTAAGTTTCTTTCAGGACATGTTTTGAATACTGTGCTCTCCATCTTCTACATGGTATCCTTTTTATTGATAATTAATTTTTATGATCAGCAAGTATTTATCAACCCTCAGCGAGATCGGATGGTTTATTTTTTATCAGAATCAGAAGAAACACTTTCCTATAGTTGTGGACATCAGTCCTCCTGTACACCGTTTCTACCTTATAAATGAGACTCTATTTACACCTATCAAAAGAATACGACTCTATTTTCCTAACCAAGAAATAAAAAGTAAAAATATAATAACACCAGCAAGATGCACAAGACCACAGCAATATTATAACAATAATAAGAACTAAAGACATTGACATATGAACCACCTTTGTCTATTACCTTTTTAATCAAAATCAACATAAAAAAATAAAATCCTATCAGATTAATCCTAGATGTAAGCTAACGGTCAAGATGATTGAAGACATAAGGGCAGTAAGCACAGAAGATTTACGCAGCAGTTCAAGGAGGAGGGAAAAAACTAATAAGGACCTGCTCAGCATAGTTCTGTGGGAGAGCTTCAAGAGTACTAGAACTTAGCTCCATCGCAAGATCATAACAGCGAAGATTGTTGTTAATCTGCCGAGTGTCCATCTCTTAGCATAGTGGTAAAGCACAGCGTAATTTAAGGATCTTTCTACTTCACAATAAACAGTTCAGATTTCCAAATTTTACAAACCATTGCACATAGGGATTCCAGACCAATTTCAGAAGCAGGTTCCTCCAATCTCTTCCTCTCAGCTGCTTGAAAATCAATCATTACCTGGAAAGCAACATTATCAAGTAATCATTAGAGAGAGCTTCTTTTCAAAAACCTGAAAATCAAGCTGTTGCCAATCAAAAACTCATGAATTCATATGGAGTAGATCACCAGCAGTATCATAAAGGGGAGAGAAATAAGAATAAGTCCCTTCAGTTTCTGGACAAGATTTTTGACGTCTGATCAAGCAAGTTATCTTAAAACACACACATAAAAGAGGGGGAAACCAATTATCATAAAAATAAAAGATTCATTCCCTCCTTTTCTCTTGCCTCGTCAAAGGATAGAATGGCAACTAAAACTGAAAAAAAATGTTCTTCGCGTGCAAGGATATAGAAGATGAAGCATTTCAGGAGAACTACTTCTCTCAACAAAATTCAAATAATATGTCAGTCCTCATGAAATATTTTCTATAAAAACTAAAAGTACTTGAGAATCACTTGTACAAATTTGTTGAGAAAAACTACTTCAGAAAAAATGCTGACAGAACAATGCACCATCAGGCCCTACTTCAAGGGAAAATTTTAGCAAACAATCCAGAAATTTGAGATTTTTTTTGGTTCAGCACATGCATGATTATGATGCAATAGAATGCAAAGCATTGAAGATTTTCCCTTGTAGATGTATATAGTGAACTAGCCAGCTAAATTCACTGTATACAAGTACAAAGACAGTGAATAGATCTTAGAATCTTGAAATACCAGAAAAATTACTCCAGCTACTAAAACTAGAGAACTAATGGAAGGATCTCTAATAAATAGAAGAAGTCCTCCCACTCTCTGATAATAAAGTGCAAGACAAAAGATCTTAGAATCTTGAAATACCATAAGAATTGCTCCAGTTGCTAAAACTAGAGCACTAAAAGAAAGATTTCTAATAAATAGAACAAGTCCTCCCACACTCTGATAAAAAGGCAGCCTCGAGTAAAATATCCTCAGTTCAGTATATAGGCAAGACAGTGATGTCTTGAGAAGAAAAGGAGGGAAGAGAGAGAGATGACAGACTGAAGCAGAATGATCCAGTAATTGTGAAGAAGACATTTTAGTTCTTAAAATTAACATAATATCTGTCCCCATATAAAATGAAAGCAACAAACTTACCTGAATGAGAGCCAAAGCAATCCTGTATAACATGACATCAGTGCTATTTTCTCGCACAATTTGCACCTGCTCCCCCAGGATCCTAAATAAGTCAACGGCAGCAGGTGTATATAGTTTCCCATCATCTGTCTTTTTAGGTGGCTGTACTTTGTCTGCCTCAAGGATATTCAAGTACCATTTCTATATTACGAAGTGACATGAAGGAGTCAGCAACTCAGCATTATGTATGTCCTAAAATAATATGGAAAGCAATAATGATAACGAATCGAGTTTAAACCTTTGTTGTAGCTTGCATTCTCTCAACATACGCATTCATGAGAGGATCCATTGCACCACTCTCTGAGCAAACTTGAGCTAAAGAATCATCAACTCCAAGTTCAATTAGACTTTCTTGGTAATCGACCACCCAACCTGTTACCTAATTCATGGATTCAAAAAACACCTCAATTCTGAATCACAGCAACATCTCTTGCAAAGGGAGGAGGGGAAGAGAACCCATTTGCTCACACCCATAAAAAAAAGATTATTTGGGAAGATGAATATCTTCATGCTGAGATGATGATGGGAAGTGGTTATAGTTAATTATGCATGAGCCAGGAAACTGAATTTCGCTTTTGCAGAATTATGTAGTTCATGGACACAACAGCTCAGTTACCAAAAGAATCAGAAAGGGGCATAGGAAACCAAAGTGGTTTAAACCCCTAGACTTGACTGTCTTTTTCATGATAGATATTTATTACTGGTTGAAAGAAGAACCAAAACTGAGCCATCAGTCAATTAGGTGAACTGTTAACATGGATAAGGAACTTCGGACTACTGCCCCATAGGCCACGATTGGATGCTATAGCACTACCCGTGAAAATTTACGAGAAGGATGGAAGCACAATCCAATAACATTGAGATTAATTACAAGCACGGATAAGAAGGTAAAAAATTGAACCCCCTAATTTGTCTAAAGTCAAAATAAAGAAAGAAGCCCACAAGTAGTAAAAGAAACAATCATATTTGACCAAATTTTGACTCAACGCTATGAGCCCATGACCACAACATCGGGATTAATGTCAAATATTCATTCGATACGGAATAACTGGTTGAAATGCTTTTATTATGTCTTCCCTATTCTATAGTACATAAAATTCAATATTTTCCCGCTTTTAATTTAACAACAAATTCTAATGCCAACATAATCCTTAACTTATCCAAAAGAAAAGAAAAGAAAATGCCGATATGATTAAAGTTGTATTTTAAAATCTATATACTCATCATATTATTAGCTTGGTCACTCAGCTTTCTCAACCACTGAACAAATCATACCAAACTTTTGACCTTAAAGTGATGAGCTTATGACCACAACATAGGAATTAATACCAAATATTCTTCAGATTAGAGAATCTGACTGAGATGCTTTTTGGTGACTTCAATATTCAATAATTTATAAGATTTCTATATTCTCTAACTTTTAATCAAACAAACAACAGAATCTCATGCCAAAGTAATCCAACAGAAAGAAAATGGCAACATGATTAATGTTGCATTACCTTTAAAATTTCTATATTTGTCATATTATTAGCTTGGTCACTCATCTTTCTCAGCCACTGAACAAATCTCTCTGTATAAAGATTTACCATGAGCTGGAAAACTTCATATCTGAGACCATATAAAGTATAAGTTAGAATAGCATACGGAAAAGAAACAGAAGTAGATCATCTGTTTAGAGATATTAGGGTACAGACTCCTCTGAGTTATTTTTTCCCTTTTTTTGATGCCTCTGAGTTGAAAGTGTTGCATGATAAAGACCAAAATTCAGGCTTATTTAGCACAAGCAGTAGCTTACAGCTAACAAAAGCTTTTGAAGAAAATTGTACCAACGAGATGCATGTGAAACTTCTCTATCAACAAAAATATTAAGAACATCACATCATGTTGATCAACAACTATATATACTTCAGCAGTCATAGAAAGCAATTAATAGCAATGAGAAGCATTTCAGATTGTGACTAATGTTAGAGATGAGAGTTATTTTGACAAGTAATTCCAAAATTGAGGAAACACTTCCATCGTAGTCTATAATGGATACAACAGAGCCAAAAATTGACTTTATTTTTTATCCCCGGGAACGACGTTTTCCTGATTAAAAAATTTATTTTGCCAAGTAATTTCCAAAATTGAGGAGAAACTTCCAACATAGTCTCTGATGAATACAACAGAGCCAAATTTGAGATAGTGGGAATGTCCTGAGGATAATCTTAAGAGTATGAGTAATGTAGGAGGTTATTCTTTAATCTAGTTGTTCCCGACAAATGGAAAAGCAAATGACATTACATAGGTGTAAAGAGCATAGGACGAACCTTGGAGGAAAACAAGGAGCCACATAGTCATATATCTCTCCAAGCTCTTCTCCTATCTGAAATTGATGAGATTGCATGTAAATACCAATATAGGAAAGGATAACTGCAATTAGTATGAGAATAAACACATATTACAGCAAAGTTTAATTTTCCTCCTACTTTGTCATTTATCTCTGGCAGGAGGATGTATCTCTCACCTTGATTTCTTCTTCCTACTATTTACAGATGTTCTTTCTTTATCAAGCAAAGAAACAAATGGGGATCAATTCAAAGAACGCCTTATCTAGTCATCTTCTCAACAAATTTATGTGTTAATATAATAGGTTAAAACCCCTTATGACATGTCTTACGAAGAAAAGCATCCTGATTTTTTTCAAACCAAAAGGCTTTAAAAAGAAAAGCATGGCATGCACCTCCATGGAAAGGGTTCTAATTGTTTACTATTCGGATAAGAACTCAATTCTCTCAACATATGTTTTATTTGTATCATCACATCCACCTTGTCTTCGATTGATTGCAATTTCACTATTTAGGGAGCATAGCCAATTGTGCGTCTTTTCCCAGAGTTCCATTTCTCCTTAGTTTTCTTCTCATTGCTGTGTCCCTTGTAAATCCTTTAAGGTGTTCCTGGACTATTTCCTATAACTAATTAGGTGAGACAACAGCCTTTCAATTCAAGCGGTTCGTTTGCATGATGGCAGTTGAACTCAAAAGAGACAAGATAACAAAGGTGGCAAACTTTGCCAAGTTGAGGAGAAATGATAGTATAAGACCTACAGGGACCAAATGTGTCAAATCACTCAATGTCTGCTCCATCAGAAAGCTAGTTGAGTCGTTAACAAGACATTAGTTAGCAAGGAATGATATCAGCAACAAAAATGGGGCACGTGCTCGGGAAAGCTTGGTATTCTGTCAGAAAGATGAAGGAAAATGGGGGCAATTCGTGTCAACATGTATGACTATACCTGACAGACGAGGAGGTCCTTGATAAGTATCAAGAGTTTCATCAAACGGAAAGACTTCATAAAAGATGAACATATGTTTTTTTTACCATATAAAAGTCTACTTTAGAATCATTGTCTTTCAATTTGTCGATTATAAAAACTTTCTTTGGAGAAGTAAACAGTTTTAACTTCTAAATGCAGGCAAGTTGAACACGACAACATGTAAAAGCAGATATTCTAACCACTCTAGCTTCCTCTATAGCTGTTTTAAGGTCTTTCTCATCAAGCAATTTGTCAAAACGTGCTTCAACGGACTTCCTTATACTTTCATAACATTTGTCCTTGTAGCCTTTTCCCTGAACCTTCAACTTCTGCTGTGTGAGAATGTTAGAAGAAGTTGTTTTTCTGCAGGCCAAAACGTTAATCAGAATATGCATTGATAACTTTGGCATGTCTGATGCACACAGGAAGTTAAACAAAGCACAAACCAGGCAAGATAAAGCACCTACTTGGCATTTCTTCGAGGATTGGCGACTGAAGCCATAGCACCACCTCCCTCAGCCTCAGCTGCTTCTTCTGCGAGTTGCTGATCTAGGATTTCTTGCATTTCAACAACCCTGAATAAGGGTGAATAAATTATCAGTTCGTGGATTCATGAAACATGTATTGATGAGAATGAAGGTACTATACACTTATATGTGCAATATATGTCAAGATTATTGCCATAATAGGGGCAGCTCCGACACAGTACAAGTATGTTAATTAGAAATGGGAAAAAATGTCTTATTAATCAACTCAGCATTGACCATGAAAGTTTCCATTTAAGCTAACATACCTTATAGCACGGACAAGTGTTTGTGGGCTGCAAATTATGCCAAACAAACAAATATCATAATCAGAATTCAAAAAATAAATAAATGAAATTTAAGAGATTCAGCACAAACTAGAAGATGTCAATTAACACATGAAGAATAAGTTTACTCATTTTTTCTATAAGGTACATGAAGAGATTAGTTCACTAGGAATTATAAATGACATGCACAAATCATAATATTTCAATAAAAATAGATGGAAAGTAAACTAGATCTATTTAAGTGGTTATATAGAAAAGATTCAGAGTACAGAACCAAGAATTAAAATATGAAGGAAAAAATGAGAAGCTTAAAGTGATACTGTAGCTTTTGAGCTAACTGATTGTGTGTGGACAAACATGTAGGATCTAGGTAACAGTGCAAACATATTACATGGTGTAGTCTAGCCTAGATTCCTCGTTGCACTATTAATCTTGCACTTCGTCTCCTACAGATTAAGATATGAGTGACGCAACTACAACATTTCATATATATTTATCATTTGTTTGTTCATTAGATCATTCATCCATCTATGCATTCTTTGTAATCATGAATTATGTACTTTGTAATCATGAATCACAAACTATTAACTCCCACAATGAACAAGATTATCGTAATGCAGGCAGCGTGATTGGACAGCTTGATAAATGATTCTTTAAACAATAAAGAATACCTATCCTTAGCCAGTTTAGAGAAATTTGCAATATGGGCCCACAGTGTCTTCTCAAACGTCTCCCATGTTCTATCCACATCTTCAAAATATTCTCTGACAAATTTCAAAAGTTCCAAATCAAAATGGTCAGATTTCAATGCCAACAAGTAAGAGGTCTTCTAATAATCAGTGGATTAAAGCATTTTTATATGTTTTACTATAATAATTAACAATTCACTGCACACACAGTTTAAGTAGCATATAATTGTTCGGATGCCACTGCAATGCTCTTCCTTTATCTGTTTGTTGGTATGGTATGTTGTTGCAACGTTCCGTCATCATCATAATTTACTACATCAGTTATTGAGAAATTGAAACTAGCACGCCTAAGTTGATAGTCACTACTTTTCTCCATAAAGAGAGCTGCAAGCCCTCGACTGCAGCGATTCTTAGTGTGTTTATCCAAATTCCAACATGAATGGTTCAATTAGATTTTCTTGCACTGGATAGATATTATATCAAGAACCAAAAGCAGCACAGGTAAAATGTGAACAGTCAAACAAACTTTAAAATTATGGGATCAGAAAAGAGGAACTTATTCTATGATTCATACCTAAATGAACATGCAGTTGAGTAAAAAGAAGATACTGACCTTAGTCTACCAACCTCTTCTTTATGAGACCCTGCAGCAGCTAGCGCGAACCTTCGCTTTCCATCAAGAGCAGTTAACCTCTGTAACCAATTTAAATTAGACGCACCGGACTATCAGTGCAAGACTAGGGAGAGAGTTGATGATTAAGAAGTGATAAATCTGAGAAGAACCTACTTCATAGGTGTTTATTAGTTCCTTATCATCTCTAAGAGAATCCCGTGCTTCAGACGCCTCTACTGAAATTGACATCATTCCCTCCACATCCTACGAGAGACGAAGCAATTATATGGATTGAGAATCAGCGAAGCATCATAAAGTTCCAAGCTTTTGGACTAAACTAAGTAGGCGTTTGGACATAAAAATGTGACATTTGAAAAGTAGTATTTGAAGTTAAGTTAAAAAAGTGTATTTGGAAATTGAAGTTGTGTTTGGACATGTAGTTGACTTGAAAAAAATAGAAATTTTGTGAGTGGAAAAGATTTTCACTTTAAAACTTGTCAAAATCACGTTTTCAAACTTGAAATTCATTTTCAAAAAATCAGTTCAACCATCAATGTATAACCAAACGCTACTTTGGAAAAAAACGAAAAGAAAAAAGTTCCATGGACAAATGGCTCCTAAGTCACTATTATAAAGATAGGCACAATGCTTACCTATGAAATAAATAATGTTAGGTGCACAAGCAGAGTTTATAATAGCAGAAGTACTAGCACCCTATATGACATTGTGCAGTTCACTGTGCAGCGCCAGTGTAGCATGATTTGATGGAAGATGTCATCTTTAAGGAAAAGGTCATATAAAAATTTCACTTACCTGCTTTACCTAAAAGCTAGGAACAAAAAGATATGAGCAAGACAGACCTTCAGAGGTCATATAAAAATTTCACTTACCTGCTTTTACCTTAAACTAGGAACAAAAAGCTACGAGCAAGACATACCTTCAGAGTAGTGTTCAAGTTATTCCTGGTGTTACTGAGAATTTTTATCTGGTCATGATTTTCGATTAAAGTTTGGCACTCTTGACAAAGCCTGGTTCAAGAAGAAAGAACTCAGCTCAAGCTCAAGACATAATGCCATACGTAACTACAATAGTGAATCATTACTATACTTTTCAATAGAAAGGAAGTTTTCTCGGAGCTGGTTTATAGTCTTCTGAGATAAGGAAAGTGATTGCAGACCACCTTGAGCTTGCTCAACCTGCATTCCAAAAAATTGCACAGCAGCTAGAGTTTAGTAGCTGGAGACAGATGATGTTTCTCAAATCAAACATTTCTCTCCATGTAAGAAAAAATTACAAGGTGAACATTAGAGCTTCAAAAGCTTTGCAAGTAATAATACAGCAAAAAACAGAAGAAATTGCAATAACATCATATAAATATAAGAATGCGTCGTTTAAACATTAAGTCGAAGCATCCACATACCTGTTCGGCGACCATCGTACTAAGTTGTGCATCATTTGCCTGATCCAACGTGAAACAGTACCAGATCATAAGTAATGTAGTGCAGTTCAATTTAAGTTCAGACCGCTAAGTTGAAACTATGAGGAAACAAGAAGCTTCTCTACAACAAAGCCACAAATAAACATGACCATGTGCAACAACATCAGCCAAAATTGGACCTTCATGTTATTACAATGTGTGATAAACTATGCGAGGCTAAGAAAGCCAGTGAAGATCCATCAACAACTCGTTTATAATCACGAGAAAAAATCTTATTGCTTTTAGCAGGTAATTAAATCACTTTAACAGATTACCACAACATATCAAAAGCTGAAATTTAATCCATCGTATTTATGACATTTTCTACATTACTTTTAGATTTTCAATAAAGAAGCAATGTGAAAAGAAACTGAAATACAGGAATAACGACTTAGTGACCAAACCCAAACGTTCAAAGCAACACATTTATGTGGCAACGAAAAAAGAAAAAAAAATGACAAGCCATCTGATACCAGATGCATAAGGTAGCTCTTAAAGAATTTCCTGATCACAATAGATTTTTTCCTCAATTTAAACTTGAATTAAGAAATAATCATGTTTGTCTCCAAAATTCATATTGATCAATCACTATCTACTTCAAAAAGACTGTCAACAACTCAAATGTTTCTTATAACAGTTCCTCTACACAATTGAACTACAAATGACAGTAAATTTCCCTAGACAGAACAAATTAAAACTTCACAACATACTCAAAATTTCACCATAAAACAAACAAAAGGAAAAATAAGCAGTGGATCTATGTGAAACCTGTTGACGAGCAATGTAATCGGCTTTGATCGATGAAATAGACTGTAAAAGCTCAGGTAAAGGCAATAGCTTAGCGACCTCACGAACGGAGGCTTCCTTCGCCTCAACGCCGAGATCATCAGCCATCATTTTCGCAACTATTTACAAATCTCACAGCTTAATTCACTGAGAAAATTTTGAAGAAGTTTCTGTATGTTTGAATTGAAATTGAAGATGGAGTATATAGGGATCTCGAAGGAAAAGACCTTCGAAGGGTTGATTCAAAGAGTGTGAACAATCCAGCTCGATTTTTCAATGGAGAAGGAAGAGTTTCTGCAAATCGGGTCGGGTTTCATGGTAATGGGTTTGATATTTTGGACTATTCAAAGATCACTTATCAGGTGAAAAGATAACCTTTACGTTTGGTAAAAGGTAAAACATGCGTGAGTGTCGAAACATGTAATTTTTTTATAAAATGTTTTTTTAAGAAATAAATTGCTTTTAATTATTATTTTTTTGTGTTTGGTATATAAATGAAAAATACATTATTTTAAAAATATTTATATATAATAGTAATACTTTCTCCACCTTAATTTATGTGAGCTAGTTTGGTTTAAAGGAGTTAAAAGAAACTTTTGATAAAAAATAAGTCATAAATGTTTATGTGACTATAACTCGTTTCACTAAAAATAAAATGAGGTTTTAAAGTTAAATTGTTATTAAATATAAAAATGTGACAATATCTTGAAAACGGACTAAAAAGAAAGTAAATCATATAAATTGAGACAAATAAAGCACTAAAAAAAGTGGGTGAAAGTAGAGGGGGCTATAGGGGAGTAAATAGCTAAAAGCATCCCTAAACTATACCTCAAACTCAAACTACATCCTTGTGTCATTACATTGAACAAAAAACATTATTTAACTATCCAAAAAATTGCAAGTTACATCATTCCGTTAACTTTCTGTCAAGAAACTAACCACTTTAACTAGAAGCACACAACTTCCCGATAAATGCAATAATTTTGCCCACTAACTGATCTTCTCTATCAAGTAGTAAACTAGTAATCATATTAAAGGATATTTCATGGCTAGCATTATTGTAGGAATATTAATTAAGGCCTAAAGATTTATAACTTGGGACTTGTTTAGCTTCATTTTGTCCTTTTTTTTTAATTATATTTTACTGAGATTGTTATTATGTTGTTAGCTTTCTTATCAAGAATCTTATTGATCCAATGCCACATCGAGTTTGCTTTATTTTTCTCATTTTCTAATTTGTACGTTATTCCTCCAACAGCTTTCACCAAATTTCCTATACGCTCAACTATTTAAATGAAAACTTTAAACATAAAAATCAGATGAAACTTGCACATTTGTCTTTGGACATAACCAAAAAAACTATGTGATACTTAAGTAGAAGGATTTGAACTCTTAGTGTATGTTTTGATGCCCGGGAAAAAAATTATTTTCAATTTTTCATATTTAATTGGCCAAAATTTTTAAAAAATATTTATCTAAATAGTTCATTAGGAGATGGTCGTTAGATTTAAGAAGACGGTGAGGGGACAAAATCTCTTTTCATTAGGAGATGGTCGTTAGATTTTTGAAGAAAACTAAGGAGGGATGTAACTTGTAACTTCAAAATAGTTCACGAATGTTTTCTGTTCACAATAATAATATAAGAATGAAGTTTAAGTTAGAGACATAGCTAAAGGATGTATTTGGCTATTTACTTAGATTTGCTTTTTTACATACCTCATCTCTATCCTTACTCATGTCCTTATAGCGAGTAAATGGCCAAATATATTCTTTAGTGAACTATCCCTCACAACTATTTTATCTATTTTTAAGCTACTTTATTTTCTTGATTCACTTTCCCTTGCAATGAATAAAATTCTCTTTGTGGGAATTGCAAATCATATTCTAACTAGAGACGGTGCGCAGACGCCCCAGTGAGGAGGTGCGAGGGGCTGGATATAGAGGGTACGCGGAGGGGTAGAGGTAGCCCTAAGAAGTATTGGGGAGAGGTGATTAGACAGGACATGGCTCAGCTTCACATTACCGAGGACATGACTCTAAATAGGAAGGAGTGGAGGTCGCGTATTAAGGTTGAAGGTTAGTAGGGTTAGCGTGCTGTCTTTCCTTGCGAGGGGATGGGTTGTTAGCATTTGTAGAAGTCCTAGCCTTGCACCTGTAGTTCTTGTCTGTGATACCTATAGCTATATGGTGTGTAATGTGTTCCACTTCTAGCATTATTTTCGTGATGTTTAAGGTCTTCATTGCGGATTATACACTATTTTTCTTACTGGATGTTATGTTTTGTACACTGTTTCCCTTCTTATTGTACTTGGATTTGATGTAATTGAGCTGAGGGTCTTTCGAAAACAGCTTCTCTACCTCCACGAGTTAGTGGTAATTGTACTTGGATTTGATGTAATTGGTGAGGGTCTTTACCCTCCCGGACCCACCTAGTGGGATTTTACTGGGTATGTTGTTGTTGTAGTAGTAGTTGGAATGATGACAGCTACATAAAGCCCTTTACAAGAGACTATATTGCAATTAGCCCATGACAAGCAATTGATTGCATTTTTAGATGCCAACCAAAAGCATGTTCATTACTACTTAGCTGCTAGAGCATATATCTGTGAATATATCTAAAGTGATTATTTTGACAATAAATATCATAATTTTCTAATTAAGTCTCTAGAATAATCTAGCGTAGTCATTTGGATATTAATATTGTTAAAATATCCAAATGTTTGAGAGTAGAAGATAATGTTACTAGATTTTTCTTGTAGATGTTCTAGAGAATGAATGATTCATCCCGAATAGATAAGATGTTAACTTTCCATTCGTATAACCTCTTTTAAATCTTTTCAATAATATAATAAAAATGGTAGAAAGAAATCTTTGAGGTAGAACAGAGAGAGGAACACTTGGATAATTAAAAAAAAATCGGATTCGATATTTGCATTAAAATTTGAAGTTCGGCTAATTTGAATTTGCAGCTGGTAAGGCTTATTCGAAAGTTGCTTTTTCCATTAAAAAAATTTTATACCCAAAACTCGAAATCAAAATCTCTTATTAGATACATTACCTAAGTCGTTCCTTAAGGAAATACCTTTATAGAATATCTTTTAGAAATGTAAAAATTGAGTTTCTTTTTTTTTTGTTATTGTTAAAAAGGACTTCTATTTATAACAGAAACTAAATCAACATTACAATAGGGGTTATTTTCACCCCTGCTACAATGTGATCAAGCATATTGACAAATGAAAATATGTATATAACTTTAGGATAGAATTGACATATTTCTAATCAAGTATTTTGTTTAGCAATTACACCTAAAAACAATGACACTATAGTTTATGAGAGATGTCCTAAATAGTCTCTAAATTAATAGTGGAGGTCTAAAAGAGTCCCTTAATTATATACTTATCAGATTTAGTCCTTTAACTATTTAAAATTTTAGCACGTTTGGTCTTTTAATCATACACTTACTGATTTTAGCACTTTGAGTATTAAAAAAACATATCAGGTTTGGTCTCTATTTATTTTATAAAGGGATAAGGGTCTGAAAAATATCTCAACTTTGGCCGAAATTGTTGTTACGATACCAAACTTTAATGAGGACCTATTACCCCCCAGACTATTTAATACTACATTTTAAACATATATATTTACCCACGTGGACATAAAAATTAATGCAAAATTATAAATAGTAATGTGTCCACGTGGGAACATATATACCTTTAAAATACACTATTAAATAATTCAGGAGGTAAAACATACGCTATTAAATAGTTTAGGGGGGTAATAGGTCCTCCATAAAGTTTGGTATCGTAACAGCAATTTCGGCCAAAGATAAGATATTTTTTAGACCTTTATCCCTTATATATATATATATATAAAACTTAAATTTATATTAATGGAACTCATGCCTCCATAAAATTAAATCTTTAACCTATTTTCAGTTTTTTTCACTCTCGCTATTTTTTCTTCAAATTACTCTTGTGAAAAGAACTCTAACCGACTATTCAAAATAAAATTAATGAGGAAAGAATATATAAGTCCTTATTTTATTCAATGTAGGATAAAATGAAGCATATTATTATTGCTAATGACTTGAATATGTCATATTTCTTCCTTTAGCAATTAACGATTCATAATCAACGTGATTTTTTTAATTTTATTTTTATGCAAAAGAAAAATAAGAAATTTGATCTTAGTAC
The DNA here is from genome assembly GCA_029007595.1 of Solanum commersonii. Taxonomy (NCBI): domain Eukaryota; kingdom Viridiplantae; phylum Streptophyta; class Magnoliopsida; order Solanales; family Solanaceae; genus Solanum; species Solanum commersonii. The sequence goes on from JAJTWQ010000029.1 coordinate 45,451, forward strand.
TCAAATTTCTCTACATGAAATAAACTAAACAGAGTAACAAAATCGATCTATTTCAAAATATAAAAAATCTAAAAAATTTACATGCAAATCTATCGTTTTTAACTTCTAAAAATTTAAACAATTCCCTTCAATAAAGTTGTTAGAGTACAAATTTTGAAATCAAAACCTGTGAGTAAAGAACTTTTAATTTTATTCTCATTGCAAAAAACATATTTTCATTAAATATAAATAAATCTCTTGCCACATCTAACGGACAATAACTTTTTTTCTTTTTATAATAAGTATTAGCATATTCAAGTTAATAACAACATTATGTTTCATTTTATCCTTCCCTGAATAAAATTAGGCAAAAGTACTCATTACCCCCCCGAACTTGAAGTTTTTTATATGGTGTACACTTAAACTAAATTTCGTTTTAATTACCCCCGAACTTGTTTATTCCTCCGTTGTGTACACCTTTTTTGTCCACCTGGCGTAGAAATTGACAACACACTCTACTAAGCGCGTGAGGAAGTGATTTTTTGCCACATCACAAAGCTACAACGGTTAAAAAAAAAAATGTAAAATCTCCATTTTTCTTTAATATTTGGCATATTTTAAATGAAAAATAAGGGAAAATGTAAATGAAAAGTAAAGGAAACAAAGATTAACACTTACTTGGTAAGAATTTCCGACAAATTTGAAATTCAAGGAGTTCCGTGAAATCAACCCTTATTCAAAAATAACTTTTAAACAATGAATTTTAATATTTGGCATATTTTAAACGAAAAATAGGGCAAAATGTAAATGAAAAGTAAAGGAAACAAAGATTAACACTTACTTGGTAAGAATTTCAGACAAATTTGAAATTTAACCGACCAACTTCATGTCTAGAAAAACCAAAATCCAAAATGAGTTCCGTGAAATAAGCCCTTATTCAAATATAACTTTTAAACAATGAATTTTAAATTTAAGAAATTTACTTTTTGCAATATTAATTTATCTAGGTGGCTATTATTTATCCAGGTGGAAATCCACATCATCAATTTTGCCAGCTGTCGTGTGCGTGTAGTCACAATAGGAGCAAGTGGACGAAAAAGGTGTACGCAACGGAGGAATAAACAAGTTCGGGTGGTAATTAAAATGGAATTTAGTTTAGGTGTACACCATATAAAAAACTTCAAGTTCAGGGGGGTAATGAGTACTTTTGCCATAAAATTAAGATTTGTATTTACTTTTCTTGTAAATTTTATTTTGAACCATTGACGTTAAGAATATTTTTATAAGAGTAATTTGAGAAAAAGTAGCGGGGAGAGAGAAACAATTGAAAAAATGGGTTAAAAAATTTAATTTCATGGAGGCATGGAATCCATTAATATAACCCTAATGTTTGGTTGGAAACAAGTTATCCAGGATTAGTTATTATGGGGTTAGCTATACTGGGATAACTTATCGCACCATGTATATGGGAAAACTTATCCCATCACTATGATATAAATAGTGGGATAAGTTATCCCAAACATGACAACCAAACAAGATACAAAAATTTTATCCCATCACTGTTTATTTTTATCCCTCACACCAAATGATATTTGTATAAAAAATCGTCAGAGATCAAACCTGGTAAGTTTTTGAATACTTAAAGGATTAAAATCGGCAAGTGCATAGTTAAGAGATCAAACCTGATAAGATTTGAAATAGTTAAAGGACTAAATTCGATAAGTATATAATTTTTTTTTGGTAATAACTGTGAGCTACTACCATTACTCCAACATGAAAACTTCAACTTTACAACCTAAAGAGCATCTCTAGTCCAACCACCTCTAAGAAGAGGTTCAGGACTATCCAGGTCTCAAACAAAATTGTTCCAGGAAAAAAACCCATAATCTATTACCAAATACAAACAAGTTTATTCATTTGATCTAAACTATTTACTCTCTAGTTAGTCTTCTCAACAGATTCTGACACCTCGCGACTCCTCTTATGTCCTGGAGTGTAACGATCCATTTGATCATTTTGAGTACTAGAGCTTTTTAATTTTATAAAATACTTTTTGATAGATTTTAAATGGGTATTTTGGACTATTCGTAACTATATTATTAAATTAGTGGGGTAGTTTTAATAACTAATTTAGTTGGTGGTTAAAGAATTAACATTAAAATTAATAGTGAGTCACTTTTATTACTTTTATAATTAATTAGATATACAATGAGGGTAATAAAAGTTAAATCAAATGAAAGAAAGGTTATTATTATACAACTTATGTGCGGCGGAAACTATTGTGCGCTAGAACTCAACATTGACGTCGTCACAATTTGATAAAGACTTTTCGAGGTAATGCATAATTAAGCTTCAATATTACTTTTCACATATTAATGGTTGAAGGAGGGGATTTATATTATATTAATATTATGATGAGAATTACGATTAATATAATGTTATTTGTTAGAAAAGTAAGATTCATGCGCATAGGTTTGATTGGGTGCTGTGTAATTGCGTATATATGTATATATTTTCTCATTCTGTTTATGTTATTCTTATGGTGTAGTTTGAGGTGCTGGCAGCCACTGGTTTCGTAACCAGTGGTCATCGTTAGATTTTATAATTCAATTATCACCTATAATTAAGTGTTGATACATTGAGATACCTAAATAAATATTAGGTATATGGTATTATATTAATACCATTAAAGTTACGTTAAATGGAGGAATAAGATTTATCCTTAGTCTTGAATTTTAGGAAATTTATTATAGAATTGGGTGAGTTTTGGGTCTAGGCTAGACACATAGTAGCATGGGTGCCTAGAGACTCATTAACTTACAAATTATGCATACTTGGTAGATTGGAAACGTTCGGAAGCATTGAGGAAAGGAAAAGCATTGGAGAAGTAGCTTGTCTGACTTCGGTTCTTCGGTGGAGGTAGGTTATGGTTTGTTCTAGTTGATAGATAAACTCTTAATAGCGATTGATATGCATTGAATGATATTGTGAAGTTATCTATGTACTTAACTGTGTGATTGTGTGGCTTGGTTGTGTGATTTGTGATTGGTCTAAAATCTTGAGACCGTGAGATTTATAATTTGAAAACCTCTATATTGGAGTTATGCCTTGAATAAAGAAGGCTTGATATAATATTATTAACGAGCTGGAAAATGGTGATAATAAATGATAAATTAATAATATTATTGGATCGGAGTGTCATGTTCCGACACGGTATTTTTGGATCGGAGTGTCATGTTCCGACACAGTATTTTTGAATCGGAGTGTCACGTTCCAACACGGTATTTTTGGATCAGAGTGTCACGTTCCGACACGGTATTTTTGGATCGGAGTGTCACGTTCCGACACGGTATTATTGGATCGGAGTGTCACGTTCCGACACGTTAATATTAAAAGAAAAATATATTGAATTAACTTAATGTACTCAATCTCAATGAACGCATTTCCCAAACGAGTGTGATGTAGAGGCATGAGCCCTCGTGTGTGTGCTTGATATTATGATTGATTACGTACTTGCTTCAACTGTCACTTGTTCATGTTGTGGTTTCTTATCACCTGCTAAGTACTATAGTTGACTTTATACTATTATTCCTTGTATATTAGTTTCTATTTTGGGTTGGCCGATGATACCTACTCAGTACGTGTTGCTTGTACTGACCCCTACTTGTGTTTTCTTCGTTTTCTTTGTGGAGTGCAGCAAGTGTACCATCGACTTCGACTCGCCCTCAGCTCTAGCCAGTCTCCAGCACATCAGATTTCAGGGTGAGCTATTCCTTCTAACTCGTGTTGGATCCTCTCAGTTATGGCGTGATGTCCTTGAATTTTGGATATGGGCCATCGTATTTACTCATTTTGGGGTCTCTAATACTTTTAGACTTGATATGTTAAGAATAGATGTCCTTGATGTGATGACTTTCAGATTTTGGGGATAATATGTAATAGACTTTAGAGGCTTATTTGATTGGTTATTTTAATAAGTTTTGGAGCTTCCGCGTTATTACTGTTGGTCATAGTTGAATTATTGGTATATGTTGGGGTTTAGATTCCTTGGTCCGCCCACTTAGAAAGTGAAGTGTGGGTGCCACTCATGACTCAATTTGGGTCGTGACATGGAGAGTGACTATTCGAGTTCTCACTTCTTTCTGTATCTGTACAATTGCACAACTTGTACTCACATCTATGCTTCAAAAAATCTTCCAATTCCTAGCTTTCCCTGTGTGATAGATCATTGCCCCTCATATTGCCACCCAAACTTCCTTTTGTATTTGCTTCCATTTCCTTCGTTTCAGTCATTTCAGACTTTGTGGGACATCCTTCTGAATCATTTGACCTCTGTCCAGTTTGCCAGACCATGTTGAACTGCTGTAATCCATTCACACTCAGAGAATAAATGTTGAGGAGTTTCTACCACGCCTGTCAAACAGAGACAACACTTTGCATCCTCTACATGAATGGTCAATCTCATCATTCTAGACTTGGTGAGCAGTCTGTTCTGATTTGCTAGCCATACGATAAATCTAAGCTTTGGCTGCATAATTTTTGTCCATATAAGATTTGCTTCCCAAAGCCTGGTTTGAGCCCCTATCAGTGCATTATAGCTCCTTGTGACTGAATTAGTGCCACATTTTGTCAACTTGTATTTGTCATTTTGATACCAATCTGCTATCTTAGTTTTCAGAGAGGTCAACTTTGCACTATTTTAGACCCAATCCAATTATTTAGGGACCATTTATGACGTTTTCTCATCACTTTATTAATATGCTCACACTTAACTTTGATTCAATGCTATCTTCAGTAGTTCTAAAATTTTAAACAATGGCCAAATTTTTACTTTTATAAGTCCAAATTGTCTAACTAAAAGTTTGAAATATATATTTTATACAAAAGCCTAATGTTTAAATACTAAACAAAATATTTTAAACAATGCATTCAGGGGTGACATAACATCACATTTAGCACCTTAATGACTTCACAAAAATACTAATAAAACTAGTCTTTCTCATGAATTTTCTTATAGTCATTTTTTCATAAATATAATTATTTTTATCATTTTGTTTATTATTACATAGGAAAAAAATGATTTGGTATCCTTGATCTTTATTTGTCTTTTAAAAAATGTTTTTTTCATAAGTTAATTGAATTAAACTTTTATTAAAGAAAATCAACATATTTGAATAGTACTATGGGATGAAAAATGCATGTTATGTGAGGCACTAGCCAAAACAATTGAACATATTTATTTTGAGTATATTTTCTCCGAGGCCTAAAGGAGATATTACTATGGGTGCAAATCAACATGACAAAATATGGTTAATAATAGCTAAAAGGGCGAGGCTAAACATAAAACTATTTATAACCAGAAGATGGCCAAACCACTAAGTATATAAAATAGGTTGTACTATACATTAAACAAAAATTGAAGGAACGTGTATATATAGCCTGTAGGAAATCCAAATGGAGATAGAAAACATGATAATGAGAAGAGAAATACATATTTAAGGGATAATTGATAATTAGAAAGGGCACATAGATAGTTTGTTGGTTGGTAGTGATATTACGTATTATAATTACTATGTGTCTGAGGTATTATCAATAAGAAAGTCTTATGTTCGACTTAAATAACAGATAATCAATATAGATAATATAAAAGTCATTCCAGACATTTGCATATAATTTCATAAATATTCAAAAAAAATTCTATGATGGAACTGATATCGTGTCTCCCAAAATCTAAACGCTCCTTCGATATTATCATTTCTAGAACTAGTGTTGTGCCTCCCAAATCTAAATACATCTTTGGTGTTGTTTTTTTCTAATTTTTAATGACAGGTAATAAGATTTTCACAAAACCTAAATGTATAGATATAAAATCTAACAAGTTAAAAGGTGTTTTCATACATTTCCTTAATTTTTATTTATTAGAAACAAATTTTATTTACCTTAACGTGATGACTTTGAGGAATGAAAAGCTTTCAACCTTTATTGTTGACTTTTTGTTTCTTTTTACGTATAGCATATGGGTTAGTACATAAGGAGACTCTTTCAAACTTTTTTTTCTCCTAATTTTAGGGTCAAAAGTGTATAGTTTTCTACAACAACATTTTGAAAAACTCCAAAATTTCCTTCACAAAATATCGAAATCTCTTTTAACTTTTCATGTTTGATTCTTCGATACATAAAATTGAAACATTCATCAAGTTCCTATTCTTAGACCTTAACAACAACAACAACATCTTATAACGCTATATTGTTTCTTCGTAAAATCCTTCTAGTTGATATTGACGTTATCTCTATTTTTATTTTGTTATTGTTTGTCGTCAAATGACAATCGAAAGAAATTACTAAACCTTTTGATCAATATAAATATTAACTTGATAAATTATGATACATGGACAATTGGACATAAAGTGATCAATGACTACGTTATGAAGAATCACTTGATGCAATAACTTTATTTAAAAGATAAAAGAACAAATCTTAATCGTATATATTGCCAATGTAAATAAACAAAATATATCCTTATTACCATTAGTCCATTACCACTATTTTTATTTTCTCCCCTCTCTCAATTAAAAAAAAACTAATAAGGAAAATAAAATAATATTAAATAACAAAGGCTTAACACATAAGCAGCCCCTTGAACTTGCACACTTTTTCCATTTAGACACCTTAGGAAGGCCTTGTTCCTACTAAACACCTAATGTATATTCAAAGTGTGTCTATTAGACACACATTGCTGATCTAGCATGGTGAATGTAGTGCACTCATTAAAAGCGCGTGAGAGGTCTCTAATATTTCTCTTCATCCCTATTTTTTCTCCTCTTAACGCTTCTCCTCCATTGCCCCAAACACTGTCATAATCACCTCTCGTTCACCTCTTGAAAATGTCCTCTTCCTTCACTTGCTTTGTTAAATCCAGTAAATAAGTTAAATTAAAATGGTATAATTAAAGCAACATTAATCCCCATGGTTGAATTTTTAAAAAAAAGTACATGATTAAGCAAAATCCATGAATAAAGTTGCAAAAAATAACTAATTACGGAGTTGTACTATTTGATTTCTTGGTAATTTCAAGTTTTGATCATATTTGTTAATGATAAAATAGAGAGGAAGAAGAAGAGAAGATGTTGTTAGTGGTAGAATTATGGAAACAATCGATAACTTTTGGGGGAAAGAAAGGATTGAGCTATGCAAGTTAGTGAATATCGTTTGGGAGGAAAGGGGAGGAGAGATTATGAAATATTTATATAATAAAAATAAAAAGAACAAATAGAGAGTTCATAAAAGTATTAATGGTGGAATTTAAGTTGGCAAGTGGGGAGGGGCTTCAAAGAAGATGATGCGGTTGCTGGGTCTGACAAAAAAAATTGTAAAAGATATTTTTCTTAATTTGCCACATGTCGCATTATGACTCACTCTTTATTCATGTTATAGGCGTTTGAAAGTCACGGAACTTGCATTTTTCGGGCAATGCCCATGAAGTGTCTGATAGACACACTTTGAGTATACATTAGGTGTTCAATAGGAAGATGGTTTTATTGAGGTGTTTAAATGTAAAAAGCGTACAAGTTCAAAGGTCTGCTTATGTGTTAAGCCAATAACAAAAGAATACACGATCGAATAACAACGATAAACTAACATGTAATATAAGTATATGAAGGAAATTGGGAGAGTCAATTACTAACATAAAACCAGATTAACATTATTATCATAGTATTAAATATAGCTCCAATAAGCTATATAAAATATCAATTTTATTACATATAAGAAAAACAGAGACATAAATATTTATATCCAAGCTATATATGTCATCGTAACGAATTAATAAAATCAATAAGCAAGTACATTTTTTCTTTCTCCCCTCGTTAGAGTATGTTCCAAAATTAAAAATAAATTATAGTTAAATGTGAGGTATATTTAAATTCAACACAGGGGCATATCAGGAGGGGGAGGAAGCAATTTCTCTTGAGAGCCTTTTCCATCTTTCACAATGAATGCCATTTCCATTCCCCAACTTACGTGACGTTCTAAATGACAATGCATAAACCATACTCCTGTCACATTAAAAAGAAATGCATAATATTAGATAAAGAGTTCGAATTATATATTTAATTTAATACAATAAGTATTATATAATTATTTTACTTGATCATATTGTAATAAGTTATTTACCATGTTTTGAGGGTTTACAAGAGTACATGCTTGATATATTTATATCTAATATAAGATAAAGCTGAGTTTAACGTCTAAAAATAACAAGGTATTTATAGAAAAAATTGTGATTAGTTGTAAAACAAATTTTACATTGACAAAATGTCTTTGTTTTGACTAGATCAACATGCTAGAGCACAGCACGTGCCAATAAAATTTGCACCTGCTTACTAAAATTTGCTCATGAAAATATGATGATTCGCGCAATTTATATAAATTTAATGCACCTATTATTAATTCAGTCTACTCTTTTAATATTAACTAGTCAAATCTCGTCCAGCACACCTACTTGACACCTAGCTCTAAGTATAGTAACAATAAATAACAATGTATACAAAGAATATGATCAATTAAAAAAAAATACCTGGATTATCAGCTTTGAACCTGATGGCAGCCCATCCATTTCTAACAACAGCAATAGTATTCTGAAGAGGTGGATCAACAAGATTATAGTTCAAAGGGTCTTTATCTTTGTCAAAATTTCCAAATCCAGCTCCAACAACATAAAAACTATATCCATGTAAATGAATTGGATGATCAACTCCACCCAATAAACTAGTTCCTTGCAACACAATCTCTACATTTGTTCCATATTCAAGAACATGAACCTCCGTTCTTCGATCAGGACGTTGTAATTCCACGGGAAGAGAACCACCCGTAAAATTAAAATTTAAAGGCGGAAAACTAGGAAATTCATCTCCATAAACCCCTTGAATATTTTTATAATAAGCTTCTAATATGTCGATACGAGGTAATATAAAGCTTATATTATTCACACTAGCCGCGAATCGATCCCCGTTAGGTCCGCCACACGATTCATCCTCGCAAGGTAAGGTATTTACGGAAAATGTGAATAATAAATTGGTAGTAATGTTTAATGGTACGTTAATAGGGTGTGTTTTATCGGCTAGGCTTTTTAATGACCTAGTGAAATTAAACGATGCGTTTGTATCGTCGAAATTCGGGAGATTGGGGAGGATGGGTGGTGATGAAGCGGTGTAATTTCCACGATACTGAATGATAGCGGTGGTGGTTGTGTTGTCAAAATCAACTCCAACTACGCTATTATATGCCTTTGCACCCATATAATAGTGGTTAGGGTTTTGATTTGCTTCGAGTAAAACATCAATAGTTTCACCTGGTGAAATTGTGATGTAATTTGATTTGAATGGTTTAACGTACGCACCGTCGGTTCCTACGACGGTGAGTTGGTGATTTGCGACGGAGAAAAACATGAGATTATTCATTACGGCGTTTACAATTCTGAGCAAATATGTCTTGTCTTTCTCCACCGTTAGTTTGAATGTGTCTGTTGAAAAAAGAAAAAAAATGGTTATGTTCATAAATGACTTTTCAACATAATTTGCATCATCAAAACTATATATTACGTGGTACAAAGGGAAATAAAAACAAACATATATAATCCATTGACTAGTTTGAATTTTACAATAAAGTACATATACTTGAATATTATCATGACTTTTCTCATTTCTCCTTTTGAATTATGCTAACGCGGTTAAGCTTTGAAAAGTAACACTCCGCCCTCTGTCTCAATATATGTGACAAAATTTAAAATTGATATGAAATTTAAGAAAGAAAAAAAAATTGAAATTTCTGACGTAAGATATTGTTTATGTTGTTATAAATCATTTTAGAGGCATATCTAGCCTTTTAATTACAGATTCACGTGAATTCAGTAGCTTCTGCTCAAACTTCATATTTTTATAAAGTAATTCACTAATTGTAATAGTCAAAATTGACTTTCGAAAAGCGCAACATAACAATTAAAAGTGGCCAAATAGAATATAACATATAGATTAGTACAAAAATTAGTGTAATTAGCATTAATTAATACTATTTGTTTTTACCATTTGTTGAGCAAGGATATAAATCTCCTGGTTGACCATTTATAAGAAAAGCATCAGATTTATTTGCATCTCCTCCACTTGCTAGAAACTCATTTACAACTGCTTGTACATCACTTTTCCACCACTCCCCTGCAATTTAATAATAATTTTAAAAAAATTCAAATTACGTACAAACAAATTAAAACGAATGGAGTATATATTTATTAATACGTACCTAATATTATTGGAATTTCAGCAGCAGGTCTAGGAAAAGGATAATTAGTTTTATTTGCAGGACGTATAATAAGTGCACCATTAACTGTAGCTCTTGACCAATCACTATGAGCATGCCACCATAAAGTTCCTTCCTCATCTGAAAGGTTAATCCTTTGACTAAAATTTGTTCCTGGTCGAATTGGACATTGAGTAATAAATTCAGGACCATCGGACCATGGATATCGCGGTTGTTTCACTCCATGCCTGAAATTTGTCATTTTAATTTTTAGTATACTCGATCGTATAGTATTATAAAAGTGTCATGAGATGGTTACATAGTTCAATATTTACCAATGGATTGTTATATTTTGGGTTCCATCATTTTGGACATTAACAACGAGTGTATCTCCCGTATTGGCATATATAACTGGACCTGGAAATTGGCCATTCACAGTCAAAATATTCTTTGAGCTGCAAAGCTTTGAGTATGTTGCTTCTTTAATCTGCATGGACATATACTCAAAATTAAAATATTGGTACGATAAATTAAAAATGCTAATTATTTTTTAAAGAAGGTAGAGAGGGTGCTTACGATAAATCGATGACGATGAACAAAGGCATGGGCAGGTAAAAGACCAAGTAAAAAAAGAAATACTATAATTTGTTGAATGAAGATCTTCATTTTCAATCTCATGATTTTTCTTTTTGTGCAAACAAATACTACTAATAATATGATATGAAAATGTGTAAAGGATGTTAATGTATTTATACAGACCATGAAGTTATCAAAAGAGAAAAAAGATGACAATATTGTCGTAGCAAACTTCAAAATAACTATCATTACCATTAATTAGCGTACAAAAATAGTTAAGTTGTTTCTCATAATATGTCTGCTTTTTTACTTTTCAAAGATTTTGAATATATCTTTTCTGTTGTAAAATCAATTTTGCAAATAAAGTCAACCCAGTCCCGTATTCACATAATAAAGTCAACCCCACTCTGTCTGTTTCTAATTACTTTTGAAAATATTAAGTTTTTAATTCATTCACTTCATAATTAATATGAGTAAAATGGTAACTCACTATGTTAATTATTGATTTCTTAATAAGTGTGTCAATTCAAAAGTGGACAAATAATTAGGGACAGAAGGAATATATATTACTCGCATTAAATTAGATGGTCAATGGTTTAAGCCCATAATTATAGTTCCACCTATAATTTAAATATCCTTTTAAGTTACCCTATAGGCTGAGAAAATATTTTAAATTAAGAATGTATATAATTTAAACTCAGATTATTGTTTTTGGATTGTTACAGAAGTTACACTCAAATTATTATATTTGATTAAGTTAAACTATAAATCCTTCCTTTATATGAGTAATTTCGAGAATGGTAATCTTCTATCAAAGTTAATTACTTAGCTATCTTTTAGGATTAAGAAAATGATCACTTAATTTTCTTTATAATGATGATCTGAGTATCACAAAAGTCACTAAATAATTATATTACCTATATATCTTCCTCGTGGAATATTTGTATACGTACAGTTTACAATTTTTTTGAAAATATCATTAGCTACCCATTGTTTAGATCTGAAATTGAAAAAGAAAAAAAAAGTATTTCTTTGTACAGTTTTGAAAATTCAATAGTCTCATTATAAATCATAATACGCGTACATTAAAAGGTTGAAATTCTATTCTTCCAAATGTTTCATTAGTCAAACATTTGTTTTTAAATCAGAGGGTTAATTTATACCAAAACTAATCTATTAAATCGCTAAAAGTCGATTTCTAGAATTAGGTAAATTTCAATTGTGAAATCTTTATGTAGTTCTTTTAATATAATTTTCATCTGGTCTGACTTTTCTCTTGAAATTAAAATTAAGAAGTAAAATATTTGTGGCTGCTTAATTAATTTACTCGTCTTCTTTTTACACCTAATTTTGACTGGAAAAATATTGCATGCCAAGAAGATATATATCCTTAGAAGAAGAAGAAAAAAAAAACTAATACTTGCCTTTTAATTACTTTTCTTGAGGAAATAGTAAACAATATAATGATAATTAACCTAACAACAAATATGTTGTCAGTTGATCTTTTCCCATTGATCACAAATGTACAAAGAAAAGAAAATATGAGTAACTACAGCTCCATAACAAAGACGATTTCTGAGAACTTCGGTTAAGGATGAAAAAATACTTACCACTTTATCACAATCCTTGTTGATTTAATTAGTTATTCAATTTTATGTTGAAGAGTCAAAAAAGTTCTTCATGAATTGTTAATAAAATGACTGGTCTCTTTATATAATCTTGAAAGATTCTCCCCTTATAATCTAATTTTGGATTCAAGATTTATTTCTTTACAATGTAAGACTGTCTTATCTAATGTTGGAACCCCGAATAAAAATTGTCATGCTTCAATTTTTTAGCCTTAGACATTAAATAGCATCATATTGAAGAATTAAAAAATAAGATCGATGTTACATAATTTTTTATGTGACCCATGAAAGTAATAACAACATGGATAAATCACATTTTTTGGTTAATATTATTGGTTCAATAATATATGCCACGTAAGAATTACATAATTGTCGAATAGGGAAAAGTCGATGAAAATTATCGATTGGGTAGCAGTAGTACCGTGTAAGGGAAGAATATTAAATAATATCACAGTCAATATTATATATTTTGTTTGAAGAAAAACAGAACACAACTTTCTTATTTTGGAGCTTTAGAAAAGTCAGACAATTAAGGTTCTAATCCTCTATTTCCTTTATAAGAAAAAAAAAATACCTCTAATAATATTGAGACAAAAATATTCACGAATTATTGACTTGTTGTGATTGAATGAATATAATCTCTTCATTCTTAATCAAAGGTTTTGAATGTAAGCAAAAAAAAAAGAAAAGGTAGCGATTCTTCATTTAATAAACTTTATCTGATATAAATTTAAATTAATCGACACATCAAAGTAATATTGAACACGAAAATTTAAAAATTTCCCATAGCATCTAATGTCCATGTTTTTTTCTCTGAATGAGTTGGTGTTCATAACATTTCTTTTAATTATATAGTAAGTATATAGTATATTATTGCATATCTAATGTTTGGCATAAATAACGTTTAGGATCATCAATTTTTCCTAACATTAATGATTTGTTCTTTTTTTCCCTATAATTTTTCCTTAAATAATATTGTCTGACAACACGGAAAGAAAATTAGGAACAATATTTTGATATCTGCAGTAGTTGTGATTTGTGAACACTATTTTCCCCTCATTACAAAACATATTCAAAGTATCCTTCCCTCTCTAATTAATTATTATGTGTTATTTTCAAGAGTTAATTATTTAAACTCTAATTAATATTTTAAGATATATTTATTCATCAAATTAATTAGTGTAAGTAAAATTGCAATTTATAATATTTTTTGTACAGTTTTTAAATATCTAAATTTAGTACTAAAATGTTGAGTAGATATAATATAATTTTACTTAAGAATAGTCAAATTAACAGAAACATGTCAATTATTTTGAAATGGATCAATATATTACCACAAAATATTATTTGGAAAAACTACACAATTAGACAAACATATTCCTACCATATTTACTAATTCTTCTAATAGTTTGAAATAATTACATATTATGTATCTTACTAATAAATAGTTTCATACCATATTTCAAGTCAGATACACCTAGATGCATGTATTGTTGCTACCAAATTCACTAACATACGGAAAGAGAGAGAAAGAGATGGGCGAGATAGGATGGAGGTGAGCAAGATCCCCAAATACATGGGATATCAGATGCATGGAGAGAGTCAAATACATGCGAATCCACTTGAATACAGTGTATCTAGAACAAAAAACTTAAATTTGACCCCATGTATTCGTGATACATGTATACAAACAAACTAGGACAAATTTAATTATTTAGTTCTTAAACTAGTAAAATTTAGGAAAAATTACTATAATATACAACTTAAGTTTTTAATTAACCGTATATATCTATACTTATATTTAATTACAAATATAGTTTCAAAATTACAAACTTAACAATTTAATTAATTTTCCAATTTAAGTTAATTATTCAGTTTCCAAAGTTTCTCTCTCCCTCCTTATAGAAATCCGTGCCTACATTTATGGATACGTTTTTAATTCCACACGTTACTGCCTTTAATAAATATTTGTTTTTATTTTTATTTTTTATGCAATCTGCCCAAAGTAAAACCTTTTTGTATTTCCATAATTATTTCTTATTTTTACAAGTTACTTATTTTTAATATAATATTTATTTTTATTTTATTTCTTATATGACACAATTTAGGTAAGGTAAAAAGTAAATTTTTTTATTCTTTTCAATATTTCTCCTTCTCTGGTTAGTCACGCTTTCTAGAACTCTTCCTTCTCTCATTTTCCTTCGTTTCTCTGTTTCTCCATTGTTGAGTTTTATAATTCTTGCACCATTATTAACTCCTTGTTGTTCTTCATCTTCGACTTCTTAGTTTATTATATTGTTTTAGATGGATAGCCACCCCCCCCCCCCCATCATATGTTCTAGACCTTCGTTTGAGTTGAACGCATTTACTCAAACTCTAGTCAAAAAAGGCAGAAGAGATGATTGTAAAATAGGTAAAGAAAAAAATGAATTTATTTTCATCAATTCCTCCTCATCAATCAACAATATTCAACTCATAGTTTTATCAACACATGTTACACATAAGGGATATCTTGAAATGAAATCAGAATTGAATCTCTTTTGATCTAAATAAACTTGGACACCCATATCGTTATGAATCTTTATTGGTGGAGATGGACCACTGTTCTAAATAAAATATGGTCGTGTCCACACCCAATTGGGGAGATATAGTATTAATGAAGCCTTTGTATTTGGTGTTTGCATCATACATCACTCCTTCGATATCATAATCCACGTAATTACCTATATAAAATTACAAATTATCAATCAACTTAATAAATTAGCAGAATGCATTTCATACATAAATTAAATTACACAGTTTGATAGTTAGTATGGTAATTAATAATATACAAACGGGTGTTGTTTTTAAGTAGTTATCAGACCAACATTTTCACCGAAAACAAAACTACATAACTGATAACACAGTTTGGTAGTTAGTATGGTAATTAATGGTATACAAAGGGGTGTTGTTTTTAAGTAGTTGTGAGACCAACATTTTCACCAAAAACAAAACTACATAACACTTTTGTGATGCCTTACACCAATAAGTAGTTGTCATACCAACAATTTAAACATGTTATATAAATTAAATTAGGCAAATTAATACACCAATAAATGTACCATTATATTTACAGATAGGCATGCTGAAAACGACTTACGAGAACTGATTTAGTTGTCTGAAAATATATTTCACCAAATCACGCACCACAATTGGTAACTATCACTTACAAAGTCACTTACTTTTCATATACCAAGTCATAATTTACACTATCAACTACACCAAAATATGCAACTCAATATTTCTTTAAACATGTTATATACAAATTCAGACAAATTAATACACCAATTTGATGTACAATAATATTTACAACAAAACTTACCAAATCACACAGCAAAAAACTTACCACATTAGACACCAAAAAACTTACAAAATTAGACATCAAAAAACTTATCAAATCAGACACCACAATTTCACTTACCAAATCACTTACCATTTCACTCACCAAATCACACACCAAAACATTATTCACAATATCAATTACACCAAATAATTTACACCAAATTAGTAATACCATATGTAATTGAGAATTAAGGTATAGAATTCGTTATCACACCAGTAAGACAAACAAATTCACCAACACATGTACCAGAATATTAGTTGAAGTTGGTCTTTGTATAAGACACCAAAATAAGACATATACCATACCAATTACATCTGATCACATACCAAAAGAATTTCTCAATTTAGATACACCAATACACGTACCCGAATTTTAACTTGAAGTTGATCTTTGTATAAGGTATAAATATTAACAATAACACCATATTGATAAGAAACCAACTGGTGTGGCAATCAATTAAACATACCAATTTAACAAGATCACAAATAATAAGAAATTTTGAATTAGGTGTTTTTAAACGCATAATAACTTACGTTGGTGCGGTAATCAATTAAACATAAAGTTATACCAAAAAATATTCAATGAATCGGTTGTTTAATAACCACCAAAGTTGATTTACTATACCATCAAAAAATATCACTCGTAGAAAAAAATATTACTTAAACCTAATAATATAACAAAAAAAACTAAATTTATACCAAAAAATGTATGTGATGAGTCCCATGCTATTAAACCTAAAAGATTACTAGATGCACCATGCTAATAATCAAATCATATACATTTTATGATACACCACAATGACGTGCAATATAAACAAACGAATAATTATCGAAAACATTAAACACCGACGGTGTGAAAAATCAAATATTAGCAACATAAAAATACCAATCAATCATTTTTTATTCGCACACCTGATGAATCCCATCGCCTATTGTGTTGTATTAAAATTGAAAAATTGTTGGTATTCCATTTTGAATTGTCGATCAAAGTAGTCAGAGAGTTTTATTTTCGTTAGAAATCTCTCTTCCTGGGAGAGAATATTTAACAAATCTGAGTAAATCAGGAAAGGTAAAATAATTGGAGAAAATTAAGGGATATGTGATTTGGTGGGTGACTCATTCTACGTTTCTTTTATATATATATAAATTCTAGGTTTGTAAAAAAACTATTGCTATATAAGTGGAAAAAAAATATTGTTTATATAGTAGTAATTAAGGTACTTAAACTGTATACTTAAGTTTTTTACCCTAAAATTTACGTAAGTTACTCTTATTTTTCGACTATTCCCTAGTTGGACTCATTGGGCTTGTTTCGGCCAGTCGGCCCAGAAATCCTTAGGTTTGGACTAATAAATGGGCTCAGCTACATGTTTCAGGTTCTCCTCGCGACCAGTTTGGCCCTAAATTCCCCTTAGCTTTGTAAATGTAAAATTTATGTAAAAAGTTAGGTTGAAAATAATTATATTCGCTAACTATATAGGCAAAAAAAGTATATATTTATCGTACATGAGATTCAACAATTATTTTGGTTTGTGCTTTAATTAGATTCAATTCGGATAGGTTTCCACACGTGCTTTTAGAGAAAAGATACTTTTTTTTGTTTCTAAAAAATAATGTATCCCTCTTATTATTTAAAAGTACTTTTTTTCTGTTTTTTTCTAAAAGCTTCATCAAATATTTTAACTTTCTAAAACAAGTATATACCTTAAGGAAGAAAAAAAACTTAATCAAATACTCAACTTTCTTTCTTTTTTTTTAAGAAAAAGCAATTTTACCACTAAATAAAATGTCTACCAATCTTTTATTAAAAATAAAAAGAGATCAATAGGACAAGTACAAGTAAGGGGACTAGGCCTTACCTTTTCAATCCTAATGTACCTAATTTCTTCTAACTAATAGGCATGAAGAAAATAAGAGTTAGAAAGAACTAAGTATTTTGTGATCACCAGGAAGTTTGTAATACACTCCATGGTGATATTACAAAAGATGATGCTTAAATGTTGCAAACATACGACAATCAAGAAGAAGGTTGAGTTATCAGCTTCAAACTTTCTATTATGAAAGCATGAATTAAAAAATATTGATTGTCCATCAAAAGTAACTTAAAGTATTTTTCTCGTGTCTCCTTCTTCAAACCTATCCAACAACTCTTGGTAATTCAGACATTCTTTATGGATTTATTGGATCTTGTTGAACCTATTGATATTGTCATATTGTTTTGCTTTGTCTGTTGCATCAGTATGTGCCTTGGAACAAACTCCTCAATCACTCTACCATCCCAACTATGTTGCCTTTCACATGTCTTCTTTGTGCTTTTGTTGCTTCCACTTCTTTGTTGCCTAGGTAATAAATCTTTTTCCTTAGCAACTCTATCAAAGCATATGTCCCGCATATTGTCTTCCCATCTTCATGAAGAGAATTCTCGCCCAAATCAATTGTATTTGATGCTAAGGCCTGTGACTCATTCTTCTTTATTAGGCACAAATACGAAAGCTTTTGGACTTAATTTTCTATTCAAAGCAAGTGGTGAACCTGATTTTCTTGGATCAAATCGTTTGTCATTCTATGTTAACCTTACTTGCTTTTTAGCAACCTTCAAAAAGCATCAAAGTTATTCGAACCTAATAGGTATCTTGAGGCATTACTAATATCTTGACTTTTCTCACTGTCATAAAAATTCTTAGTCGCACCCTTTCCACTACATGAAGAATTATTTCGACTAGTCGAAAGGGTCCGACTACTGGTTTAATTTTTGTGCAGAACCAATATCTAGTTTTTAGTTGCATTCTCATTGTCAACTTGCAAAACATACTGCACAGAATTTTCAGCATCTTTAAAATTAAATGTATCCATTAATTTTTGTCTTGAATCAACTCGCGACGCTTCAATCCCAACTATTGATATCCCCTGCGTTTTTAGTTGCATTAGACATCAATTCAGCCCAAATTCTTTTGATTGCACCTCATTAGTAGCAATTTATTGGTTATTGCAATCACCTGAAACATCCACACTTCTTGTTGTTGTAATATCTCTATAGATTTAGGACTTAGAGCTAACTTTAGATCATTTGAAACCTCTAAAATATCTTTGTTTTCAGTAGTTGTTTCAAGACCAATATTACACGTATCAATATCCATTGAGTCTGCGTGATTTTTTCCAGTAGTGGCAGCAACCAATTTTTGATCTAAAGCAGTAGCTTTACGTTGATCGACATCTACAATTGCAACTATTCTTTTTTCATTTAGTATTTCCCTCCATCACCTTGATATTTTTCACTATTGAGAGTACCTTTTAAAGCAACTTCAATGGTACCATAAATTTATTTGTCATTTTTATTTTTTTCGAGATCAAACGACAACTACCTTCATCATGACCTTGGTGCTTACAATAATTGCAATACAAAGGTAGATTATCATATACAATGTCCAGAAAAACCTCGATTAACTTATCAAATTTTTCATCCACAAACTACAACCTTATATGATTTGGAAGCTTGTCCATTAGATCAAGTATAACCTTGACCCTAGCCATGCTAGGTCTTGACTTGATTTGAGTAGCTTTATCTATAGCTATTTATTTCCCAACCGTCGATGGTATAGACAACATAGATTTTTTTGCAAACAAATAAGGAGATAAGTTCGGTAAAGAAATCCAAACCACAACTAAAGTCATTTCCTCAGGATTATATCCAATGGACCATGGAAATACTCTATATTGGTGCTCCTCTCCATTGTAGCAAAGATAATTAACTGAGAGAGATAAAACTAGTACAAAATCTTCATATTGATCAAACCTCAATTCTTCAATTTAATGGTAGGGGTAAAGTTAACTAATAAATGAAAGTTGAGCGATATTTTTAATCCTTTCCCTTTAATTCTTTCCTGATTTAGTAAGCGATCAAGTAATATAGGACAAATATTTTCAGTAAGATGTCCATAGGAGGGAGTACTCTTTAAGGATCGTGTCAAGTCAATACAAAGTAGATGCAGAGCATCAGCCGATAACGTTGCTCCGACACAACATCTGGGACATTCAGAGATCGAGGGCGAGCTAATGGCATTCTAGTTTATCCCGACTCCATCTGCATATAGTTTATGACTAGTCTTTTGTATTCGAAACAAGTTTGTACCTATTTTTCTTATTTCGGAATCTGTACTCATTATAGTAGCTTTGTACTATCGTCCACCAGGTCGCGGGAGTGGATCATGTTTGTTGCGTATATTTTTGTCATTTCATCTTTTCCACTGTTTATTTCTTTATTATATTGTTGATTCAATTGATTTGAGATTTTTGCTCATTGGAGTCGTTACTTGTCGTTTTGGACTATGAATCGACTTACCTATCAATGGGTGTTGATAAATGTTATCATCACTCAAACTTTTGAGTCGTAACAAGTTAAAACAAATAAAAATGGACTGAAAAGTTTCATAACCCTTCACTCTCGCAGTGATAATCTAACTAAGTGAAAATAAGTTCTTTTATCTTTTTTTTCTATTTAATATTTTTTTCTCATGAGGATGATATTCAGATCAAAATATACTATGTATCTTCTGTCATCATAAAATTGAGTAACTTTATCTATTAAAGCGTAGACACATGAAAAAAATAACATATTATCTTTTACTCAATTCCACTTTACCTTCTTTATCCCTTGGAAAACAATACCTCCTTCACATATTGAATTATGAATACGATTGATAACCCTCTTATGCAAAATATATATATATATATATATATTTGGGTGAGACTTTTCCTTTTTTGAATAAATATATATTTTTTAAAATTAAAATACTTCTTTTAGAAAATACATTCATATACGAATGACAACCCTCTTATGCAATATTTTTGGATGAGACTTTTCCATTTTTTTTGAACAACTATATTTTTTCTAAAATTAAAATACTTCTTTTAGCAAATACATTCATTTTCCTTGATACACAAAATCTTTATACTATCTTTTGGCTCACTTTTGTTTCTAATAACTAAATGAGATCTAAACATCAAATATAAGTATACATATATTATATTCCAAATAATAACATTTCAGTACTATAACAGTCATGAAATTTTCTAACAAACATTATCATTAAAATAAGCTAAACTAACAAATGAGTGGATCAATAATGACACCAAACTTAACTAATTAGATGAGTTATGATTTAATGAGCTAATCTTCATCACCTCTAATATTATCCTTTTTTTACAAAATAAAAATAAAAAAATACCCCCCGTAGTATGGTATATTTTAGGGCCACTTGACAAAAGTTGCATGTGCATGTGGTCAAAAACTTATCTAATGTACTAGCAATACTATTTATGTTCCTTCACATATTGTCCTTGAATATATGAGCTAATTATTGACCAATTTCCTTCACTCTCTAAGTACTCAAACTCATCAAAATGGCAGAAAATTCATATCCTTATCCATCAACTCTTAATATAGACAATTTTGTAACCATAAAACTGTCTAATTCTTCCAATTATAGTCTATGAAAAGAACAAATTATTTGTCTTCTTGAAAGGCAAGAATTAGTTGGTTTTATTGATGGAACTAATTTAATTCATTTACCATTGTTGGATTTGAAGTGGAAAAGAAGTGATAGGCTTGTTAAAGGATGGATTTTTGGATCTTTGGCTGAAGAAATGTTTCAGTATGTGGTGGAGAAAATTAGTGCTAGAGATGTTTGGTTGGAATTGGAGAAAATTTGTTGCCATAATTCACTTGACAATTTTCAAGGTGAGTTTTTTTTTTTCTCACTTTATTTATCATGCGTGTTTTTGCCTATGGAGGAAAACAGAGAACTCTAAAATAATAATAATTAAGTGTGCGTTTGATCATATTTTATTGTGAAATATGAAGGAAAAAAAGTGATTTTTGTTTCCAAATTGGAAAATGATATTTAAATTCCATAATTTTATAGCCAAACTCCAAAAAAAAAAAAAAAAGTGAAATTTTTTCATGGTCAAGCGCCTAACTTTGCGATACTTAATTTTTCTTAAATGACTTTTCTTGACATGTTAAGGGAAGTTATTTTTCTCAAGAATAATAAAAGTATGGTTTTTCAACCAGTTAAAATCAACCTATTTTATATATATTGATTAATTAAAATATTTTAGAGATTAGTATTTTGTGTTTGATTCAAATAATATCATTAAATGATTTAATTTTAATTGTTAAATTACGATAACAATTACTACTAATTCATTTAGCAAAGATAAGTTTTTCATATGAGTAATCTTTTTTTTTTTTTTCTAAAAAGGCTCAAAAGCATTATCTTTAAGAGAAAATACTTTTTATTTTTTTTCTTAAAAGCTGAAAAATAAAATCTCTTGTTATCCAAAAACAAGACAAACAAGCTATAAATACGCGACATAAATGGTGAATTATGATGGATAACAAAATTAATACTTTTTCCGTGTCATATTTTTTCTTAGATTTTCACTTTATAAGCCCCTTGAAAAATCATGAATAAGTAGAATTATTTTTACTAATGTATCCGTAAGAATTCTTTTTAAAACCTTACAAATCTATTTACATTTTTTAAAGAAAATTATTAATTGTAAGGACAAAATTTAATATAATAATAATTAATTTTATTTTTATTTTATAAATTGATAAGTCATTTGAAACAACTATTTATAATAAAATAACAAGGGAAAATACATTAAAAAAAAATCCTGAACTTGGTCGGATAACTTACTTTAGTACTTAAACTACACGGGTGTTTAAATACCTCCCTTAAGATCTTTGAAGTGATTTTTTTTCCACCCTGAGACTATAATACCACTCTCACCCGCCACATCATAGCCACGTAAGCGCCAGATCATAACCATGTAGGCACCATGTCATTAATCTTTATTTCTTTTTTACTTATTCACTATTTTTTCTTAAACACTTTTTAAAATTAATTATATCAATTGATTAATTTATAAATGCATACCCCCACCCCCACCCCCTCTCTTTCTTCTTCCTTGTTGTTCACCATTATTCCAACCTTCAATACTTTCTTTTCTTCTTCTTCACTATTCAACAATTTTTTAAGTCACTTTAAAGAAGAAATTCACATTATCTTCTTCGAACCCTCCCAATGAATTTACCCTCTTGGAGAATGGATTTTTTTGAAAGCCAATTTTTTCTTGACAACTCAAATAAGAAATGAAGATTGCATAAGAAAGTTGCTCCAAAAAAAATATAAATTTTATAGAAATGTTTGAATGATCTAGAAATCAAAATGGGTCGCTCAAAATTTAAGAAAGTTTATATTTGCCAAATCGATACAAATAATAGAGTGAAATCGACATCAATAAAATGACATTGCTATTGAATTGTAGGGATTAGTAAAAGATTAGTGAAATGAAAATAGTGGATAGAGGTGGGGAAGAAGATGGAGGAAGAGATGTTTCAATGGAAAAAAATGTGTATTGAAGAAGACAACAAAATAAAAATAAAAAAAATTAAAGAAAATAAAAAGGGGACCCACTAATTTCATTTACCTCTTAATAAGAAAATTTACATATTTTAAAGATTTAATATATATATAAAAAAAACTATTTAAATAATTTGTTATATATTGGCCAATGAAAAAAGGTCATGTGTAGGAATTTAAAAATTTAATTTTTTTTTTCTCTTTTTTCAAGCACTTTCAGGAGAGTGCACTCACTCTCTCTGCCACATCATCCCTTAGGGGGTGTTTTAATCACTTAAAAGTTATTAAGAGGAGTATATAAATACCCGTATAATTTATGTATTAAAGTAAGTTTTCGTATCAAATTCAGGGATATTTTATGTCTTCTCCCAAATAACAACTAATATGGATGAAAAAGTATTCACTTAAAAGTTTCGTCTAATGTACGCATAAAGATTCAAATTAATTGAATGTTCCAACATTACCCTCAAACGCCATGTGATAAATCGAAAATCATTACTTACTATACAACAAATATCTCGTATTTGGGCCCCTGCTAAGCTAAATAAACCAACACAATTTCCATCTTTTTGGAGGGTGGTGGGGCTGTGTACATATGTGGGGTAAATATGTGTTTTTCTTAAATTACTTTATTGATTTTATTTTATATGGTATTTTTTTTTTCATTCAAATAATGATAGCATAAGAGACTTATTAAATTATGTTTTTTCAATTACTTTTTAACCAAAAAGTACTTCTTGAAGTGCTTGATCTTTCACATTCTTTGTTGGAGGTCTTTATGCTGATCAAATTAATAAACTTAAGATAGCTTCAAGTATTAGTCCAAGATTCTAATTATATCATTGATATTTTTAAAGAGTCAAATCAATATAAATAGTCAGTACTAGTATTAATTATCGTTAAATATTTAGCAGAAATTACAGAGAGTACAAAGACAAAGAAAGACTACAAGTACTACTTGCCACTTTACAATGCTTCACTATGTGGTGATTGGGAAAATGCAAAAGCATTCTTGAAAAAAGACAATGGAGCAAGTAGAGCTCATATCACATCCTTGTTACAAACAACACTTCATATTTCAATCGGGTCAAAGAAAGACGGCAATGTCAGATTTTTCATAGAAAATTTGGTAAATTCAATAACATATGATGATACGTTAGCTATACAAGATAAATTCGGGGAAACACCTCTTCATTATGCTGCGCGTTTTGGCAACTTAGATGCCGCGAAAATACTTGTTACAAGAAATTTGAATTTGCCACATATTGTGTCCAATAATGGCATGTATCCTATTCATGTGGCTGCTGAATATGGTTACAAAAATGTGGATTTGGTTCATTACTTATTCACTGTAACAAAATATTCTGCTCCTTATACTGATCGAAGTGGTGCTATGCTGCTACATCGATTGATATGTTCAGACTTGTACGGTGAGTTACTGATTTCTCTATTTTTTCAGTCTCAATTTATGCGATGCATATTGACTGAATACAAAATTTATAAAAGAAAATAAAAACTTTCGAAATTAGTATTTAAAACATTTAGGAAAGTTCCCCTCTGCCTATTAGCTCGACTCCAAGTATAGCTCTTATGGGCATGTAGCCGTGGGCGGGAACTCTTCTTTTTATCTTATTTTTTGGTCAGGCTGGTAATCCCAACCAAATAAGCAATCTCAATCGCTACAAGCAAACTATTTCATACCCTTTTCGTCATACTTCCTCTTCTCCTTCTCTTCTTTGTCTCCCTGCCGAGCTTGTTGGAGTACCATTGCCAAGATCTAGTGTAATTCCCTTTCGCTATTGTATTTCCTTTTGATATTTTTTGACAACATTTTATTTTGCAGATTTTGCTATGCAATTAGTAAAACTTTATCCTGATTTGGCAAAATATAGTTCGCATAGATCATCTCCTTTGGCTCAGTTGGCTACAAAGACATTTGGTACAAGTAGTGTAAGCTATAGCAAGACACCATCTTGTGAGTTTAATTAAATTCCACAGTTTTCATTTCTTCGATTGAATAATACCTCATGGCTCATTGTATCATTAATTAAAATAAAATAAAAATGAGAAGAATAATTAGCTAACTGCGTTTGTTTTGTATTTTTATAGTGGCCATCGCTATATCATGGCTTTTTCAAGCAAGAGCAAATGTCAATCATGATATCGAAAATGCAACCAACGAAACATTACTCGACAAATCAAAGTCCAATTGTACGTTTTCTATATCTCACTCTCTAGTTTATCTCTTTAATTCAAGGTATAAGTTGCATTCTATAATTATTCGAAAAAATCATAAATTTGTCATAAGTCATAGCCATGTTTTAAATGCAAACTGTTAAATAAACATTAATTGGGTTACATAATGAATTCAGTCTTATGTAACTAAAAACATTTACTACCATTTATCCCCTAAAGTACTTTCTTATTATTTCAAGCCCCTTAAATTATTTATTTATTCTTGCATTGCAGCATCTGAATTGGAATACATTCGAGACAAAAAATGGAAACACCAAAATGCAATTAAATTAGCTGAATGCCTTTGCGAAGAACTACAAAATATAAGTGAGAAAGAAATCAGCTCTATCGTTGGTGGTCCTCTCCTACAAGCCACGCATTTTGATAACTACAAGCTTGTTGAAATTATCGTGACAAAATTTCCTTCATCGATTTATTATCACCACGAAAATGGAAAGAATATACTTCACGTTGCAGTAGAGAATCGCAGCAAAAATGTCTTTAAATTGGTCAGTCAAATGAATCAACATAGCCATCATCTCGTGACTTCAATCGATTCATCTAACAATACAATGTTGCATTTGGCTGGAAAATTATCGGAAGAAAAAGAGCTAAAGAAAACTTTTGGGGCGGCTCTTAATATGCAAGAAGAATTGAGGTGGTTTGAGGTAATTAAAACAATTTCTCTACTATTTACAATTAAGCTATATGTTAAGTTATAAGTTTACAACCTGTTTCACACTGTTGGGAGACCAAAAGTGTTTATTTTGAGAAAAAAACGCTTGTTTTGAAAAATTAAGTATTTGACAAATTCTTAAAACTTCTTCTAAATGGAAGCAGAAGTTGTTTTTCTGTTGTTGGAAAGAAGCTAAAACTAAGCTAAAATTTTCTACTTTTAAAATAAAGCAGAAGCAGAAATAGAAAATTATTTTTTAAGACTAAAATATCCCTTACATACATAAATATTTATCAATATATCCCTTATTAATTAATCAACATATCTCATAAGTTTGATTGATTTTTATTCAAAAAATTTATTTTTTATTTTTATATAATACATTTTTTTTTATATTATTATTTATATATTATATTGTATATATTACTTTATGTATTATTTTACATAATTAGAAATAAAAGAAACAATGATATTTTTGTAGGATTGAAAAAGAGAAAAAATAACAATTAAAGATTTAGACCCTCCCAAAAAAGTAACATATAACAAATTTTCTTTTCTTAATTTACGTATTATTTTATTTTAGTTTGAATTTTTAAAACTCTAGAATATTATAAGAAAAATAAAAAAAAGAGGATAATAGCTAAGATTGAATTCAAAAAATAGGTAATAAATAACAAAAACATTCTTCTTTTCAAAAAAATTCAACAAAATTTTTCTATGTACAATATTGATTGCAAATTTGAATATATACATTTAAAAAATAATTACATTAAAAATGTAATTAAAGTTTATGTATTCGATGTTTAAAATAGTTTCTCTCCATAAAATAATCTTAATATTAAAAGAACATCGATACTTGCCCTTTTTCATAATTTGACTCTCAAAAGTAATTTTTAAAGAAAATTAGCCAAACACAAATTGCTAATCAAAAGCACTTTTCAAACGAATTTGTCAAACACAAATTGTTTTGTTGAAAAGAATTTTTCTGAAAAGCTATTTTTTTTTTAAAATGCTTCTAAAAATAAATAGTTTTTAGCAGTAATGCCAAACAGGCACTAAATGACCTAGTCCAAATTGTTTGGCATTTCAAAATTAAAAAAATGACATAATGATAGTTTTTTATATTTAAAATTCATTTAATTTTTATTTTTTTCTTATTATATATTCCTTTATGACATTATTTTATAGACACAAAAATATCATGTCACGTTTAAAATTACAATTTCAATGTTTTTTTCTTTAATTTATGTCAAATAAAACATTGTCATATATATATATATATATATATATATATATATATATATATATATGCCATTTCTTAAACCCCATTAACGGTTGTATGTAGAGTGCTCCTCCTACGTACGCCTTCATTCTTGATCAATTGTTTTGTATGGAAACGATTTTTATAATTCAAAAGATTTATTCTATACATTTGGAACTCACCAATATAAATCTAAATTAGTCGAACTTGAAAATAGGTAGTGAACATGATAAAAATAACTTAGTTCCTTAATAAACAACAATAACGTAGTCAGTGAAATGTTAGAAAATAGCATGTTGCTGAATAGCATTTTAATCATACATTTTTATATATACAACAATCACAAAGCATGGATTTAGACATGAAAACTTATAAGTTTTTCATTATTTTTTATATCATCAATCTCTATATTGAGACATTTTTATATTCCATCAACTAACTAATTATTTCACCAATATATATTATTATCATCCAATCTCCCTTTAGGCATGAACATATTGACCCATCTCTGAAGATCGCAATCTCACACCTTTTAATAAATCAAAAAGATACTTTTTATTTAATCATTATTGTACAACACAACACACATATTATAAACTTCATAATTATATCAAGATTAAGAATATAAAACTACTCATACTCTCAGAAGTACCTAATATTTTTCCTTAAGTGTTTTTCTCTCAGAAAATGTAGTCTGCCTC
This sequence comes from Solanum commersonii, assembly GCA_029007595.1. NCBI lineage: Eukaryota > Viridiplantae > Streptophyta > Magnoliopsida > Solanales > Solanaceae > Solanum > Solanum commersonii. The sequence goes on from JAJTWQ010000029.1 coordinate 73,605, forward strand.
TCAAGTATGAAGTTCTTCTCCTTTTATAGATGGAAGGAGGGTCTTATTACAAAATATATGTTTTTAGGGACTTCCCTAAATTTTTAAATATTTTATTCTTTGGTCCTTCACTAATTGAAAATTCTTTGCCGATAAGATAAGGACCTGTCCTTCGTCTTCTTTTGTTGATGGCCGACCTGATGTGACCCTTCTTTTTTACTTTGAGAAAAAGAAAAGATTCTTTTCTTTGTTGTTTATCTCCATGACAAGTACATGCTACATTATGGATGATCATGATCTAGCATTTTACATGCTTGTTTCCAAGTTTCTTCTGTTGCTCCCAATCTATGGAGTTCAATATCAAGTATTCTTTCTTTTAGTTCCTTTGACTTGGATTTTCCTTCGGTGATTAAAATCCAAGTCAAAGGAACTAAAAGAAAGAATACTTGATATTGAACTCCATAGATTGGGAGCAACAGAAGAAACTTGGAAACAAGCATGTAAAATGCTAGATCATGACCATCCATAATGTAGCATGGAAAAAGACAAGAAAAAAGACGTAAGTACTTACGTCATAGAGATAAGCAACAAAGAAAATAATATTTTCTTTTTCTCAAATTCAGGGATATTTTATGTCTTCTCCCAAATAACAACTAATATGGATGAAAAAGTATTCACTTAAAAGTTTCGTCTAATGTACGCATAAAGATTCAAATTAATTGAATGTTCCAACATTACCCTCAAACGCCATGTGATAAATCGAAAATCATTACTTACTATACAACAAATATCTCGTATTTGGGCCCCTGCTAAGCTAAATAAACCAACACAATTTCCATCTTTTTAGGGGGGCTGGGGTTGTGTACATATGTGGGGTAAATATGTGTTTTTCTTAAATTACTTTATTGATTTTATTTTATATGGTATTTCTTTTTCTTTTTTTCATTCAAATAATGAAAACATAAGAGACTTATTAAATTATGTTTCTTTAATTACTTTTTAACCAAAAAGTACTTCTTGAAGTGCTTGATCTTTCACATTCTTTGTTGGAGATCTTTATACTGATCAAATTAAAAAACTTAAGATAGCTTCAAGTATTAGTCCAAGATTCTAATTATATCGTTGATATTTTTAAAGAGTCAAATCAATATAAATAGTCAGTACTAGTATTAATTATCGTTAAATATTTAGCAGAAATTACAGAGAGTACAAAGAAAGAAAGATTACAAGTACTACTTGCCACTTTACAATGCTTCACTATGTGGTGATTGGGAAAATGCAAAAACATTCTTGAAAAAAGACAATGCAGCAAGTAGAGCTCATATCACATCCTTGTTACAAACAACACTTCATATTTCAATCGGGTCAAAGAAAGACGGCAATGCCAGATTTTTCATAGAAAATTTGGTAAATTCAATAACAGATGATGATACGTTAGCTATACAAGATAAATTCGGGGAAACACCTCTTCATTATGCTGCGCGTTTTGGCAACTTAGATGCCGCGAAAATACTTGTTACAAGAAATTCGAATTTGCCACATATTGTGTCCAATAATGGCATGTATCCTATTCATGTGGCTGCTGAATATGGTTACAAAAAGGTGGATTTGGTTCATTACTTATTCAGTGTAACAAAATATTCTGCTCCTTATACTGATCGAAGTGGTGCTATGCTGCTACATCGATTGATATGTTCAGACTTGTACGGTGAGTTACTGATTTCTCTATTTTCTCAGTCTCAATTTATGTGATGCATATTGACTGAATACAAAATTTATGAAAGAAAATAAAAACTTTCGAAATTAGTATTTAAAACATTTAGGAAAGTTCTCCTCTGCCTATTAGCTCGACTCCAGGTATAGCTCTTAATGGGCATGTAGCCGTAGGCGGGAACTCTTCTTTTTATCTTATTCTTTGGTCAGGCTGGTAATCCCAACCAAATAAGCAATCTCAATCGCTACAAGCAAACTATTTATTCTTGCATTGCAGCATCTGAATTGGAATACATTCGAGACAAACAATGGAAACACCAAAATGCAATTAAATTAGCTGAATGCCTTTGCGAAGAACTACAAAATATAAGTGAGAAAGAAATCAACTCTATCGTTGGTGGTCCTCTCCTACAAGCCGTGCATTTTGATAACTACAAGCTTGTTAAAATTATCGTGACAAAATTTCCTTCATCGATTTATTATCACCACGAAAATGGAAAGAATATACTTCACGTTGCAGTAGAGAATCGCAGCAAAAATGTCTTTAAATTGGTCAGTCAAATGAATCAACATAGCCATCATCTCGTGACTTCAATCGATTCATCTAACAATACAATGTTGCATTTGGCTGGAAAATTATCGGAAGAAAAAGAGCTAAAGAAAACTTTTGGGTCGGCTCTTAATATGCAAGAAGAATTGAGGTGGTTTGAGGTAATTAAAACAATTTCTCTACTATTTACAATTAAGCTATATGTTAAGCTATAAGTTTACAACATGTTTCACATTTCTGTTGGGAAACCAAAAGTGTTTATTTTGAGAAAAAAATACTTGTTTTGAAAAATTAAATATTTGACAAATTCTTAAAACTGCTTTTAAATGGAAGCAGAAGTTGTTTTTCTGTTGTTGGAAAGAAGCTAAAAATAAGCTAAAATTTTCTACTTTAAAAAAAAAGCAGAAGCAGAAATAGAAAATTATTTTTTAAGACTAAAATATTCCTTACATATATAAATATTTATCAATATATCCCTTATTAATTAATCAACATATCTCATAAGTTTGGTTGATTTTTATTCAAAAATTCAATTTTTTATTTTTATATAATACATTATTTTTTTATGTTTTATATTATTATTTATATATTATATTGTATAAATTAATTTATGTATTATTTTACATAATTAGAAATAAAAGATATAATAATATTTTTGTAGGATTGAAAAAGAGAAAAAATAACAGTTAAAGATTTAGACCCTCCCAAAAAAGTAACAAATAACAAATTTTCTTTTCTTAATTTACGTATTATTTTATTTTAGTTTGAATTTTTAAAACTCTAGAGTATTATAAGAAAAATAAAAAAAGAGGGTAATAGCTAAGATTGAATTCAAAAAATAGGTAATAAATAACAAAAACATTCTTCTTTTCAAAAAAATTCAACAAATTTTTTCTATGTACAATATTGATTGCAAATTTGAATATATACATTTAAAAAATAATTACATTAAAAATGTAATTAAAGTTTATGTATTCGATGTTTAAAATAGTTTCTCTCCATAAAATAATCTTAATATTAAAAGAACATCGATACTTGCCCTTTTTCATAATTTGACTCTCAAAAGTAATTTTTAAAGAAAATTAGCCAAACACAAATTGCTAATCAAAAGCACTTTTCAAACGAATTTGTCAAACACAAATTATTTTGTTGAAAAGCATTTTTCTGAAAAGCTATTTTAAAAAAAACGCTTCTAAAAATAAACAGTTTTTAGCAGCAATGCCAAACAGGCACTAAATGACCTAGTCCAAATTGTTTGGCATTTCAAAATTAAAAAAATGACATAATGATAGTTTTTTATATTTAAAATTCATTTAATTTTTATTTTTTGCTTATTATATATTCCTTTATGACATTATTTTATAGACACAAAAATATCATGTCACGTTTAAAATTACAATTTCAATGTTTTTTTCTTTAATCTATGTCAAATAAAACATTGTCATATATATGCCATTTCTTAAACCCCATTAACGGTGGTATGTAGAGTGCTCCTCCTACGTACGCCTTCATTCTTGATCAATTGTTTTGAATGGAAACGATTTTGGTAAGGAGAGATTTACTCGTAACGTGGAACTCATCAATATAAATCTGAATTAGTCGAACTTCAAAATAGATATTGAACATGATAAAAATAAGTTAGTTCCTTAATAAACAACAACAACAACGTAGCCAGTGAAATCCGACAATAAACACCATAATTAAAAAGAGGAAAAATATGTATGAATCCTACAAGTATTTGAACTAACATTACATATTTTCTCTATTATGTGTTGTAGGCTGTGAAACAAATATTACCACCTTCTTATTACCAACATTTAAACAACAATGGCAAAACTGCTCATCAAGTATTTACAGAGCAACACTCAAATTTGAGAATACAAGGAGAGAAATGGATGAAAGATACATCAAGTCTATGCGCAATTATAGCAACACTCATCGTTACCATCGCATTTTCTGCATCAATTACATTTCTAAAAATCAAAAACTGCGAAAACGCGCTTCCAATTTCTTTCAAAAAAGGATTTTTCATTGCATTTATCTTCTCCAACACAGTATCCCTCTCCACCTCCTGCATTTCTTTATTTGCGTTCGTTTCTATTTTGACTTCTCGTTATGCAGAAGAAGATTTTTCGTACGTGTTCCCAAAGCGCCTATTATGTGGACTTCTCATGTTGTATGCCTCTGTAGAAGCAATGATGTTGAGTTTTGGTTGTGCTTTGTATTTTGTGTTGAAGGATAGTGAAATGGTGTTTTATGTAGTGTTTATAGTAGTTGTATTATTGCCTATTTTAGCATTTCAACATTGGCGAGGTCCGTTAATTAATCATTTGTTTTCTCTAGTTAAGAGAAAAAAACTATGCTTTGAAGGCATAGATTGATAATGTATATTGTAGCATTGTAAATATATGTTATTTTTATTTTTATTTTTATTGTGTGTCGGTGAATTTGTGCGTGGATTTAATAGGAAGAGATTGTGATTCAATACCCTCCCGGGGTATGGTATCATGACTTTGTTCTTGGTGTGACGTCTTTTGTAGTTTGAGAATCTCCCTATGCTTTAAGTGGGCGTGAACTAAAAATTTTATGTCAACTTGGTTCAAAAAACTATTGTTTTACCTATTGTATTTTCATTTTTTCAAAAGCCCAAACCATTTTCAGGATATGCATTAGTCATATTTCAAGAGTAAAGCATCTTCAATAAAGACCTTTTGTATAGTTGTATAACATAATTCTCCTCACAACATGAAATCTACACATTTGGACAATATTTGCAAGAAGTTTTTCATAATTAAGCGGTTGAGTAGGTCTAAAATTGCCCCTAAATTATATTTTTATCGAATTTAGTTATTTAAGTATTCAAAAATTTATCAAGTTTGATCTATTTAATATACATTACCAATTTTAGTCGTTTACGTATTTAAAAACTGATTAGGTTTGGTTCTATAATATACATTTATCGATTTTTAGTTCTATAAGTACTCAAAAACTAATCAATTTTGTTCTATGTCCCCTTTTACTACAAATATGCTTAGGTTTATATTAACGGAACTCATGCCTCATGAAATAAAAAATTTAACTCATTTTTTTCCAATTGTTTCTCTCTCCTCGCTACTTTTTCTTTAAACTACTCTTATAAAAAGAACCCTAACCCGATTCAAAACTACTAAATTTTCTATATTTAAAGGACTAAAACCGATAAATATATATTAAAGGATCAAACTTAATAAGTTTTTGCATACTTAAAGAACTAAAATCAGTTGGTTAGTGTATATATTTAAGGGACCAAACCTAATGAGTTTTTACATACTTAAAAGACTAAATCCGATAATTATATAGTTAAGAGATCATATTAGACCTACTCCTTTAGAAAATGGACTATTTATGACATTTTCTCCCAAATAAACAAGAAGGATGCAATTCGCAAATGGAAACAAAATCTGGGGTGTAAACTGTTAAAAGACGTATGCTCAGTGGCTTAATTTACAATTTTGCAAAGCCCTTAAAACTTAAACCGACCCAATTCGAAACATCTATCTATATATAATAGGAGAAGTAAAAAGTGACATGTATCAGCACTACAAAAAAAACAGATTTTTAAATAATTAAAATTAATTACATGTAATATAATTAAATAATAAATTACTATTTTATTTTAAAAATAATTTTAAAGAAATGACACGTGTCAGAACCATAAAAATAGACTTTTGAAACAATTAAAATTAGAGAAAAGACATAAGTCACCATTGAAGTTGTTCCGATTTTTCAAAAAGACACCTTAATTTTGTAACCATCTTATTACCCCACTAAATAATTTTGAACAAATATTATTATATCATTTTTCGTCCACATGACATAGTGTGCACTCTCTCAAAGAGAGTGAGCAACCTAAAATAACTAATATAGTTTTATTTTTACAAGTATTTTATTATAAAATATATTTTCTTATTTTTCTTATTATTTCAACTTTTTTTACCCTTTTATTTTTTTCTCTTTCTTTCTTCTTTCTTCTTCAAAAGTTCATTGTCATCTCCATTGAAGTTTTTCACTTTCAATGCCACCATTTTTACCACAACTTCACCTTCCTTTTTTTAGTACTATTAGTTTTACTCTCTTTAATTTTAAAACTTTATCAAAATATTCTATTACATTTCGAACAATTTGATAAACCCATTAGATTTCAAGATGATTAGGAAGTATCATATAGTTTTTTTTATCCGATTTCAATTAAGTTCTTCCAATTTTCGGAAAATTCATTGATTCTTTTAAAATTATCATTTCTAATTTTGAAGTTAGAAAAGAAGTAGTTGATGATACCTTCAAAATTTTAAATTTTCTTAGAAAATAATTAATTTTGTTATCAATAATTCAATAAAGTCTAACAAATAGTATGAATTCTATAAAAAAAATTGACCGGAGAAGAAGAAGAAAAAGAAAAAAAAAATGGGAGTGGGGTTCAACTTGACGTGGTGGGTGGGTTGAAGTTGGAAGGTGAAGAAAAAGAAAGAAAATGGAGGGATGGATCACTTGAACGTGGGAGGTGGAAGTTGAAGTGAAATTTAAAATGAAATCAAAATTAAAATAAGTCAAAAAGTAAGAGAGAAAGAAAGAAAAAAAAAAGATAAAGAAAAAACTTAAGATGAAAAAAAATTACTCCCTACGGCCTATTTTATGTGGTAACATTTGACCGGGCACAGAATTTAAGAAATAGATGAAGACTTTGAATGTTTACCCAATTGCCCTTCAAAAAATAATAATATTAAAATTTAAAAACAAAATATACGGATTCCAATTTTTTTTTAAAAGTACACTCATTTTCTCTCTCCTATATATTGGTGAAGGATAAAGTCAAAAAAGATAAAAGCACAGTGACTTTTTAGATTTATGTTCCCAAAATTACTCATTTTCTCTTTTCTCTTTCTAAGTAGTTTAGAAACCACTCTCTCTTTCTCTTATGAAGAAGATCGTCCCATCTCTGCAAACCATGTTTTTTTTTTGAAAAAAAAAATCCTCTTCTTGATTCCAATTATTTTTAGATTTGTGGCGCCAAAATCACATTAAATTTATGGCGCGAAATCATAATTTTGTTTGAATTTTTTCAGCAAGTGCTATTAAGAGAGATGTTTTTTATATTTTCATGCCATTTTTTCCCTCTGTTACCTTTGAATAATTTCTCTTGCAGGACTATTGTATTGTTTTCTTTCATCTCCTTTTTTTTCGTTTCTTGCTTATACTCCAGAAATGAGTATAGTTGTATTTCCGGAAGATCCAACCACTAAAAACAAGCGATTAAAATTTGAAGAACGTCAAGCCATTGCAGATTGGCTTTTGAAAGAAAGCAAGGAAGGAAAACTCAAATATGGATCTTTAAAACAAGCTGGTATTTTGTTCAACAAATCAAGAAGAACTATTTTACGCATTTGAAAGCAATGTAAATCATTTGTTGATAATGGTACACCGTTGGATGTGTCTTCGAAACTTGTAGGCAGAGTTGGAAGAAAATGGGTGGAAGTTGACATTAATCAAGTTAAAGAAACTCCACTTTGTCGTCGAACAAATATTCGATCTCTGGCTTTTGCGATGAACATGGCAAAATCAACTGTCTTTCGGCGGATAAAAGATGGCACTATTCGGACACATACCAATTCCATCAAGCCTTAACTAATCGAACAAAATAAGAAGGTACGACTTGAATTTTGCTTTTCAATGCTTGATCAGAGTACAATTCAGACAAATCCAAAATTTGTGAATATGTTTAATTATGTTCACATACATTGACGAGAAATGGTTTTTTTTTATCTAAAAAGAGTGAAAGGTACTACCTACTTCTTGAATAACATGAGCCTGATCCATATCGCTCTTGCAAAAGTAAAAACTTTATTCCAAAAGTTATGTTTATAGTTGTTGTTGCTCGTCCTCGATTTGATGAAAATGAAATTGAGCTATTTTCTGGAAAAATAGGTATTTTTCCATTTGTAGTTAAAGGAACCAGCTAAGCGGAATAGCAAAAATCAAACAGCAGGAACTCTCGAAACAAAACCCATTTTATCAGTAACTAAAGATATCACTAGGGCTTGTTTGATTGAGAAAGTTCTTCCTGCCATTAGATCAAAATGGCCAGCTTCGGATTCAAACATTTCTATCTTTATATAACAAGATAATGCAAGACCACATATTGGTGTCAATGATTTGGAATTTGTTGAAGCTGTCCAAAAAGATGGATTCGACATTAGACTATGTTTTCAACCACCTAATGTACTCGATTTAAATGTGTTGGACCTTGGATTTTTTAGAGCAATCCAATCTCTTCAATATCAAAAGGCTCCTTCAAATGTTGATGAATTAGTCGAAGCAGTGGAAAGATCTTTTGATGAAATGAAGGTTGAACAACTCAACCATGTATTTCTTACTTTACAATCTTGTATGATTAAGGTGATGAAAATTTGAAACTATGGTTGGCTTCGATCTTCTTAAAGGTACAAGTACATTTTGCAGTGGTGGAAATGATAATTATGGTTTAAAGAGCTTTAATCGCTTCAATAATTTTAATTTATAAAGTAAAGTACACTGTGTTTTATTATAAAAATAAACTTAGACTGATTTTAAGAGTCGCCACTTAATTTTTAAAGTAAAATTATGAAAACTATTATTTTTAAAAGACTAAAATAGAAAATCTAATGAAAACTTACAAGGGTTCGGGTGTTCATATTAATGTTTTAGGAAGAGTTTAAAGCACTCGGAACATCCACTAACATGCGATTATTCGATAATTAACTATTTGGCTAAATATAAACATGCTTAATTAAGTTGAAAAAAATAAATAATTTTGAAAGTTTAAAGTTATCTCAAGGGGAAAGGGAAATATTAAAATACTACTTAAGTAAACTATCTTTTGCAAATATGTTTTAAAATCAAGGGAAAATGAGTGCTTACTTAATTTTTTAGAAAATTAATTCGAAATGGCTATCATTTGGAAAATCGAATTGTAACAACCTTAAAACTAATTAAACAGACAAGTATACAAATAATGATAAGTGAGCAAATATAAAAGTATAAATTATAGGAACCACATATTATAAGTACTAAATAACATCATATCTCTTCTAGTTTTCTATTTACCAAAAATCCCTTAAAAATGATGTTTGCGGGATACATAGCGCTGTGCACGAAATACATTAGGTTTGACACATTTCACATAGCGGGATACATAGCATTGTGCACGGAATACATTAGATTTGATACATTCCACATAGCAGGAAACATAGCGTTTGATACATTCCACATAGCGAGATACATAACGTTGTGCACGGGATACATAAGAAAATAAGAAATTTTTGAATTTTTTTAAATAAGTAGGAATAAATGGATATTAAGGTAAGTAAATGAGTGTAGTTAAGTAATTTATTCAATATAAAAACATAAGTAATAAAGAATGGGCCCAAGTCTGGTTTTCTGTCCGTCTAGGCCAGTACTTGGGCCTAATTTCGTTTTGGAGCCAACCATTTGAATCACTTGTACTTGTCCTAGTCTAACATAAAAGAAATGTTCAATGCTTCCACCTGTCCTAAACTCTAACAAAAATAATAATATAATAACAAAATACAATTGCAGGAATTTTAGGGCATTTGGGCCCATTTCTCTGCATTTATACAGCATATACAGTAAGTGTATATTGCTGTATATCTCACGTATATCGCTGTATACAGCCCTTCTTGGATTCTTGAACACCTGTACATCGACTTTTGGGGACCTGTTCCTCAATTCCATTGGCTGGCTGACTCAAGAAATAACGTTATTGAGCCTTCGTGGCCCGATCAGAATGCAAATGAGGGGAGCATTTGAGTCCAGATGAGACTCCATCACATGAGAACAAAGGGAAAGACATTAATCCATATTTATTCATAGTGATAAATGAGATTTACAATAAAATGACATAATCAAAATGAAAGAAAGGCTGGGTATGAATGAGTTACTGGATAATTTTGACAAATTCCAACCTTTTTACACAAAGAAAATCATTCAAAGGAAATTAACACCAACAAACAAAGTAATCGAGACCTTAAAGTATGTCTATTAAAGACTAAAGTAAAATTAAAAAAAAGAGTTGAAGGCATTTGTTCAAACCAACTAAATAAATATTAGCCTCAAGTATAAGAATTAAGAACTTTAGGAAATATTCTATTCAATCAGATTATAAAGAAAAATAAAATAAAATCTAACAACCAATTACTCCAACAAAACAAATTGTAACTTTCTTAAAAAAGAAATCTCAAGGAACAGAGCCCAAGTATGGTGCAACACTGATGATCCTTTAATCTTATCAAAGACACAAACAACAAAAATAAAACATGAATAGCTAACTGCAACTCATCAAATAGTTAGCTAAACTATGACAAGATAAACTGAAATATTTAGCACTACAAAGGAGAACGGATGCAAACTAGTTAAGGTGTTAAATAATCCGAATAAAGGAGCATGTTGGAAGCAAAACAAGGCACAGATAAACCAGATCCAACAGAATTTGAATATACAGGCTTGGATATGAAGAACAACAACATACAACCCAGTCAAAGCCTAAATCATGGATTCAAGAACAAACACCTAATTGACTGACTTCAATGTTAATCTAAGCATTTCGAGCAGACGACAGAAATATAAGATCAACAGCTAAAACAGGTTGAAAGAAATTCGGAAAGAGACATGAGCAACATAGCAAGACACTAAAGTGGGGAGATCAAAACAACACTGAATGAGATACCAAGCTCCAAACGAAGTACCAAAGGAAATACCGGAGTCAAATGCTCGCTATTTTGAGTGATTCAAAACCACCAGTAGCTCCTAATACTCTCAAGACCCCAATACTTGAATGTCTTACATGAAGGCATGAAACACATGAATCGAAAAATAAAACCTACACCCCATTTGCATCAGCGAAGAACTCTGTTTAACTCACTCAGGTGATCGGAAAGGATAAACTGCATTTTTTGGCTTAACAAACAGAGATGTTCAATGGAAGACGATAAGAACGGCATCGGGAAATTAATAACAGCAAAGATACATCATTGACAAACCAAACATGGAAATCATAAAGAACTAACTTGTCTTAACCTTATCCATAACGAAATAAACAGCTAGACCACAAACAGAACAAACAATATTTGAACGAAACTATTACTCGCAGGAGAGTTTACCTCTTCTGTAGCAGTAAACCGGGACGGCGATGAGTTTGGGCAAGCTATTCCACCACCAATCGACAACGGATTTCAATGGAGACTCGAATTCCGAGAAATAAACCCCAAAACTTTAGTTATATGGATGCTATCACTCTAAATTCCACTCCTCTTTTACCTATCAGTTCTCTCTATATTTCAGTTTTTCTTGTGCCTTTTTATCACTGTTCTCCCAACCTTTTCTAACTCAAAATCCTCTATCCCCAAACCTTAGAAGGAAGAGGGCGATGGCTTTAAATAGGACAAAATAAAGGTTGATTTAAGGGGGAAAAACGGGAGGGATTTTTGATGAAATTTCGATTCGAAATTCAAAATCTCTTTTTAGAGGATCAGGTCAACCAGCTGGGAATAGTACCATTCTCAACGGAATGAGAATGGTATCCGTCCAATTTCGAGCAAAGGACGAAGACGAAAGGAGATTACGACACCGGAAAATTCTCGTACGGAGAGGATAAGGGAGAGAGGGAGACAGACGCGCGAGAATGGGCTCGGGTCGCTGGGCTGCTGGATCGCGATTTGGACCGCGTTTCTGGACTGGTTTCTCGCGAAGAAGAAGACCGATGCAGGAGTCGTTGGTTTTTTTGTATCTGCTGTTGTTAGGGGTATAAAATCGAACCGAAAATCGAGTTAAATTGTAAATTGAGTCAAATCGGAAAAAAATTCGACTAGTGATTTGGTTTGACTTGGTTTGATATTGAAAAAAAACCCAATTATATTTCGATTGGTTTTGTTTTAACTAAAATAAATCAACTCGAGACCAAACCAACCCGACATTATATATATAATTTAAAAAAATTATTTTATACATAAAAATATTTACTTTGATATATTTTAAAAATATTTCTTATACTTTTTCATAGTTTTTATCTTTTTTAATATATTATTTCAAGTTTGAAACTTAAAATTCTGAATGATCCAATAAAGATTATATAATCCACATGTTGGTAATTATAATAAAACTTAAATCAAAATCAAATTAATACAAATGCAAAAAGTAAATCAATTCAATACTAAGAATGATAATAATATTGAATATTTGTTCTTTAGTTTTACATTGGTTTAGACAATTAAAACACATAATCTAATTTTAATCTTCTTTAATATTTAGTTATGTAACTAATACTTGTTTTAGCATGATTTAGTATTTTTAAATTATGATCATTTTACTTATGACTTGTTAATTTGCAATATTTGTTTGCGCAATTTCATTATTATTATTTTTGTTAGATATTTTAATTTCATTAATCATATCATATTTGTGTTATTTTTTTAAGAAACACCTTAGATAGTTGTATTTTTGTAAGACTAAAGAAATATTTGAAGTACAAGTAAATTATATGTTTGTATGAATACTTTACCTGAAAAACCCAAAATAACCCGAAAAATAGAAACACCAGAAAAAACGAAAAAAACCCGAGGTTGAAAAATTTGAGTTTTATTGGTTTGGTTTGATTTATAAATTTAAAAATCCGACACAAATAATTTAATTTGATATTTGAAAAATCCAAACCAACCTGACCATGTACACTCCTAGCTGTTGTATTGTTATGTATTGCTGGGTATTGTTATTTTTGATGGAATGGGTTATGGAATAAAGAGAAGTGGGCTGTTGGTGAGGAATTGGGCCAAAGTTTTGGTCTCAAATAGGTTAAGGAGATTTGACTAATAACTAAATAAGATGAATTAATATAAATTAATTAATGAACTTCTTAGTTTTAACGAAATAAAATAATCAATTTAATTGTAAACTAATTAATTCAAAAATATAATTTATTATATAACTAAACTAGCTAACCAACTATTTAAGTAAAACTAAAATCTCTTTTTTTAGACGATTTTCGAATATTCATATAATATACTAATTATACACATAATTATATAAAAACATATTTATTACTTAAACATTATAAAAAAGTGACAAAACTATTTAAAATAACTTGAAAAATATTTTAAATTTTATAAAGTCAATTATTTCAAATCGTTTGAACTTTTAAGAAGCTTAAAAATTAATTTCTGTCATAAATGGTCAAAATTGGGTGTCAACACACTATCATCTTTTTCTTAAGTTGGTGAATAAATTTATGTTTTATTAATATGGCAAACAATCATACATATGTGAATATGAGTTACTCTGTTAGGTACGTTAATTGAGATACCCTCATTTTCTGTCTTAACCATATGGGTCCAATTTATGCATATTGTGTTTAAGTATCAGATGTGGTATCATTATGTTAATTATGTTTTTTAAACTTTGTGAAGATGCACTACTTTTATTTTATAAGAATGTATACAGTAGTATTTGTTAACGTATTGTTTCAATTCGTATCTAATTTTGTACATATAAATTTATAACAAATATTATTATCACAGACTAATCTTTTACATTAATTACGTCTAACAAGTTGATTGATGAAGGAAAATTGATAGATACTTTTGCAATTTCTGATCGTTTCATTCAAAATGGAGCTTTGATGAGTTGCTTCAGTTGGTAATTGAACGCCAAGAAGAAAATATAATTGAATAGATGCAGAGTTGTTTAATATTATATTATTTGGTACGTTCATATGTGTTATTTTGGATAACACATCCCACATAATTGCTATATATTACTTATTAGTAAATTTTTAAAGTTAGTTATCAATTAAAAAAAAGAAAAAAAGGAAGAGAGATACATTGCAAGTAAAAAATTATAAACTCACAAATAATTTTCAAATTTTCAAATTAACTTATACCAATTAACGTTCTCAATTATTACATTTAAAAATAAAAACTTAAAAAAAAATCTTAAAAACAAGAATTACTATCATATTTTTCTTTAGTGAATTACTATCCTATTTTCTTTAGTCTTTGCATTATATTTATTTTTTAATTTCCTGCTTTAAAATTATTTTAAAAAAAAGAGCAGTGGTATATTTTCACATGTCAGCACCTCAAAAAATCAATATTTTCATAAATTAAATATTATAAAATTGTATTTTGCAAAAAAAAAGAGAGAAAAAAAAAGACACATGTAATTGCATTTAATTATTTTAAAATTAGTTTAAATTTTTGTACTTGCTTTTATCTTTTTAATTGAGTTACCAGGAGTAATGGCTTCATTTTAGGTAACCGATTAAGAATTTTCTTCTTCATTTTTAAAATTCCATAATTCATATTATTTTAATTTATAAATTGAATTTAACTTAAATAAATTAAAATCATAAACTCACAAATAATTTTCAAAGTAATTATAATTTTATAAACTAATAATTTCAAATTAATTGTATACTAATTAACATCATCAATTATTACATTAAAAAATAAAAAATAAAAAATCCTTGAAACAAGACTTACTATCCTATTTTCTATAATCTTTGCATTATATTTTTAGTTTTCTACTTTAAAAATATATTTTAAGAAAAGAGTAGTAACAAATGAGCACATGTCAACACTACAAAAAATCAGTATTTTAAAAATATAAATTATAAAATTGTATATTGAAAAAATAAGATACATGTAATTGCATATAATTATTTTTAAACTAGTGGAATCAAATTAAAAAAATATACCAGTTTTAAATGATTTTTTCATAAGTATTATTTTTCTTAAAATAAAAAATATGAAGTTAAAATAATTTGCACAACATCCACAATATTAAAAATAAATAAATAGGAACCACCTATTTAGGTGTTTTTTTAATGAGTTTCAGTTCAAATACACGTTTCTTTTTATGACATTTTCCGTAAGTAGATTTTTTAAAAACAATAATTTGTTTTGGAAAAAAAAATACATATAACCACAAATTTAAAAAAATGCTTATTAAACCGTAGGTGTTTTTTTTTTTTTTTTACTCTTTTATCCTATTTATAATTGTTTAAATTATTTAACAATGATTAAAATCCTAAAGTATTTATAAATTATATTTTTTTATTAAAACAAAATTATTTTATTAATTTAACATAAAAGTAGTAAAGGACAAAGATGTATAAATATTTGAACTATTTGATGGTTTATGACATTAAAATAATAAAAAATCAATACCTACGTATACTAGTACTAGTATAAATTAAAAGCAAAATAGGAATTGTTAAACCCTAAACCCCAGTCACTCTGCTAAAGCTTTATCACCTCCACACTTCTCCTTTCACCTGTAGCATCTTTGAAGAACTCAGAAGACACAAAAATTGATTTTGAAGAAGTCAGAAGATACAAAAATTGATTTTGAAAGAGGCTAATTAAGTTTCAATTTATATATATACTCAGAAAAAATGTCCTTTGATGGGAGTTTTCGTGTGGATTATGAGCTGCAGAGGTTCCTTACTCGGTACCCTGAACTTGCTTCGTTATCCCAATTCGATTACTTGTTAAACAAGGTACTGAAAATCTTACAAATTTAACTATTTTTTGTGTTAAGTATCTTTTTTGAGTATGAAAGTTTCAATTTTTATTGTTGATAGGGTGATAAAGTTACAGAAGAAGAAGTGGTGAATGCTGTGGGAGAAATTGTGATACATCCGAAGTATACAATCCCTTTAATTGGATGTTTTCGCCCGCTAGCTCGGAGAATTGTGGACAGAGCTGTTTCGTTGCTTAGTTTGGTACCAAATTTGAGGTGCAACAATGATGAGGGTGACGACGACATGATGGAGGTAGACCAAGAAGATGATCGTGGAGAAGTTGAAGATTTAGATATTCCAGATACTATTCATATAATTGATTTTTATGCTAAAAGAGGGAAGGGATTGAAACTTCATGAGCTAGCTTGTCTTGCTTTTTGTAGAGCTTATGATTTGGTTCGTTCATTATTGAGGTAAAGCATTTTCTTCTGTTTGGTTCTTGAATCAAATGAACATTGTTATTATGTATCATACGGAATATGGATGCCTTATTAAGTATTTTTTATTTAGCTGTCCTGTGGTAATCGAGGATAATATTGCATACCTATAAATTGCTAATGCATTTCTGTGTCAATTGTTAGAGTAACAGCTAACATGTGTTTCTTGGCGCAGGTCCGTCTTGGGTTATTTTGAGTTTGCTCCCCCTCCATTTGAAAGGATTAGACAGAGAAAATCAGTTATCGAGGCAGTTGTTCTGGTATTTTTCTTCTTAATATCGAACTTTTGCTCCATAATTTTCTATGTAATTCTCATTCTGAATTTGTCTTCCTCCTGTCTCGTCCTTAAGAGGTAATTTTTGATGCATCCCTCTCCTTTGTTTTCTCCTCCTCCAATGCAACGGCTTGGTCGTGCTATACCTCTACCAGATTGTAGATGTTAGATTGGTCTCGCGTTTGAGCATATTGGTGAATTCTAACTTGGAATGACCGAAATTTGAGGATATTGTTCTTTCTTGATTTTACACAATTTTAATATGAAACCAATTTTGAATTGATAGAGGAGTGTGGCATGACCTCGGGTATGAGTAATATTGGGTGGGTTTGGGTTTTTTAGCTAGGATGAGTTGGGTAGTTAAATTGGGTTTAAAAGTTTATGTGGACCAATAATTTGTTCCATTAAATGACTCATCAATTGCCATGTCATTGTGCGTTTTAAAAAGGACATTTTTAGATTTAAAAAAACGCTGAAGGCAGCCCCTATCTAATAGGAGGAAGGGGCACATTTTTGTACTATGTATGATAACATTAAGGGCATTTTTAATCTTTTTTCCCTTTAGTAAATAAAAGTGTGTTTACTACAACTTTAGCTCGATAAGATGGTCGCACACTTAAACATGATATCCAAACACACAAAGATCTTAGGTTTGAGTCTCACTACCACACAACCATCACATAGAATTTTCATCTGTTTTGACCATGCAAAAGAATTTGGTCACACACTTAGACAAGAATCATAATTAGATCATTCACGGAATCATTGAGAAACTTCATCTAGTATCTCATTATCATTGGTGGTTACATTTGCGTTATTAGGCTATTCCATTCCACATTCCTCTTTTTCCGTTGAGGCTTATAATTTATATGAGTGTGATAGGAGGTGAACTTGCATTTGTCAAATCATTTGCCAGATGAGAGACCACTCTCAAGTGATGTGTTGTACCACTTGGGTTAGTTAGGTTTATTAGAATAAGATTGGACTTTCTTTGTGGAAACGGGCTATCATCAATAGATATTTGCATTAACTCCTTCGTCGAGAAATATTATGGTTGCAACCATAATAGTGCTGGAGTGAGTTTGTTCTAATAGTCATTTTTTGCTTCAAATGTTGTTATCATTGAATGTTTTTTGCAACCGTTGCTGGTAATGAGATATATGTGTGACAATACAGGCCGAAAACTTACCTATGGTCTATAGAGTAAGCGCTTAAGATTCTGTATATCTAGAGTCTAGTCTAGAGATGGATGCTGGTGGTCTATTGAGCTATAGATTGTTTCCACATTTTTCTGAGTTAGCAAGTTAAATTGAGTACCTAATTATTATTGTGAACTCGTTGTCTTGTGCAAGTCTATGACGATAAGTTTCTGTTAGTCTTAACAATGTGGTAATGAGTTCTCCATCCCATTCAAAATTTCCTTATTTTCTGCGGTTTTCTTCTCTTGATTTTTAGGTACAAGTATTATTTCAACCCAATTTAGCATGATAAATTTTATAAGCTGCCTAACTATTCTCTTATTAGGATGGGGGTGGTTTGCTGAATGCAATACGAATTTCATATCGTCTCCTTCTAGCAGAGCCTGAAGTTTTTTCTACAATGTGGGACTGGTCTTGCCTTTTGGACAATATAAGTCAGTTTCATGATTTCTATTTGGGTAAAAATGAAGAACCAAATAGAAGCGCGCATGACATAATATGGTGTGGGATAAGAATACTGTCAATACTTTTGAAGTTAAATGATCGAGCTATAGCAAACTTCAATCTCTGTTCTCAAGAAGCTTGTTCCTGTTTACTGCGGTAAGTTTTGCTTTCTAGTTCATTGAGTTAGTGTTCTTTTCTTTAAAGAGACAAGTGTATCAACTGCTTGATTTAAGTCACAGCAAATCCTTAGTTTGAAAAGTCTATTGGAATCAAAGCTAGATATTTGATATCCGATGCTGCTAATTTCTTGGTTAATGCTCTGATTCGTGATATGAATAATATTTTGACTTCAGAGCTTATGTTTTTCCTTTTTACTGGATTCGTGCTATTCTTCCATGCCGAGATTTGAATTATGATATGCAGCATTTCATCCTTTTATTGAATTTTTGATCTGAATCTTCTCATACGTTTCTCATGTTTGAATGATGTTTCAAAATCCACAGCTGGGAAGAATATTGTCAGGATGTAGCACTGGAGAAAGCAGCCTGGTATCTAGAATCCCCGCGCGAAAATAATTGTGACTCAACTGGTGGAAGCATGGGATACAACCAATGTCGTTCATTACAATCTTCACCTTTTGATTCTTCAGTTCCATCCTCAACCATTCTGGAGAATGGACTGTTAAAGTCGGGGGACAAGAAGGTGACATGGTAAGAGCAGTCCTAAAAATAGCAATCTCTGTGATAATTTGCTTGTCGATGCGTTTAAAAGTCGGCATTTACATTGGTGATTCAGCAATTGGGGGTAGTTGGGAAGTGGGTCGTTACAAAGCGCGGTCTTTGAGATCCTTTATATCATAGACCTGTCACTTTCTGGATTTCTTTCTCCACGCTGCTGTTTTGTTACCTTAATAGCATTTAATGTTGATTCATAAAAAAACCATGCAGGGATTGTGGGAAACCTTTCATCTTGACTTCTGCTATGCAGAAGGGTTATGAGATGGTGTTTCTGGCTTTTAGTCAGAGATGGCCAGTTCTTCTATATGGCCCTGCTGGTGCTGGAAAAACTGCATTGATTTCAAAGTTAGCCGAACTTCATGGGGGTCGGGGTATGTTGTTTTTGCTCCCTGTGAAAATCAATCATCAATAACATATGTAAATCTTTTATATGTTTTTTTTTGTTGCTTGATTGTTGGCTGTGGATGTTTGGTTGAACTTGTTAAGTTAGTGTATCTTGATTCCAAGACCAGAGGGATGTAAAAAAGTCAAAAAGATATAAACTAGTCATTAATATTTTAAAGGTTAAAGTACTTGTTGTTGTTTGTTTAAGACATTGACATCTATGGAAAAAGTCTAGTGTGCTCTTTCCTATCATTTTATGTGGTTAATTTAAGTCTACCTAAAGTATTTTAAAATATGGTAGCATCCATTTGAATAATTAAGTTTATTATATTCCTTTATTGAATTATTCGGATCTCAGCCTTGTAAATGCTTTTACCTTTTTTCCTTATACAACTACACACATTTTTTCTAAATTAGTTTGATTCATCCGATCTCATTAGGACGTTCAGTCAATGATTCATGTGAAGATGTGCTTTTAAGCCTTTAACCACTGCTTTATCCACTGCACTTCCAGATTTCGCCACACATCCTACTGGCAACCACCAGTCCACGACCACCGTTAATCATCTTTATTTGCACACCACTGTAGCCACCCCCACCTCCATCATGATGACCGTACAACTGACATTATCAACCAACCAGACACCATCACACTAGCACCACCAACCAGCTCCACCTTCACCAATCCGTTCCCAAAACTGGCCACCCCCACCAATTAACTCTATGAGAGAATTTAAGCATCTGATGCTAAACCATAAGGTGATAGGTCAGAGTAGCCCAAAATTATTTAAACTCCTTCGAATACCCTTTTGCGCAATCGATGAGAAACAAGTGTAACATTCTCTAACGGCCTTCCGTGTGTATAACATGGTTCTGGGACTTGCACTTGGATTTGATGTTTTTCCCCCCTCCATTTTCCGGTCTTTTTTGAAGTGAGGTTAATATGATTGAGCCTAGAGTACAGGGAGACAAATTAGGCCTCATAGCCTACTACTGGGCCTCGAGCAATTTAGGAAGAGCAGTTCCATGGTTTGAGTTGAGAGGAAGAAACCAAAATAATAGAACACGAAGAGATACAGATAGATAGATAAACCTCCTGCAACTCACAACCAACATTGCTATTGTGAGAAATATAGGAAAAGAATATTATTGAATTGTTATTGTGTCTACATTATTACATTGAGACCCTATTTATAGACTCTAGAATACAATTCTTTACCAAGTAGGATACTATTTAGTATTCCTATTTCTATTTCTATTCCAATTCCTATTCTAATAGGATTGTATAAACCTATTCCTATTCTAATAGGATTGTATAAACTTATTCATATTCTAACACTCCCCATCAAGCTAGTGCATACAATTCATGCACCTAGCTTGTTACAAATGTAATTAACACGAGGACTGATGAGGGGCTTGGTGAGATATCTTCAAGTTGATCACTCGACTTCACAAAATTGACAATCAATCTCAATGTGCTTGGTCTTCTCATGAAATACTTGTTAAATTAGGTCTTAGGCCTAACTCACACCCCAAAAGCTAGCTCAAAGGGAGGAGGATTGCTCAAGCCTTATAAGGAGTTCACCCATCTCATTAACCACCGATGTGAGACTTTTGTCATTCTTTAACACCCCACCTCACGCCCAGTGCTTAGCATCTGGTGCGTGGGCAATTTTGATTTTGGGGGCCTCAACATCGGGTGAGACGGGCCCTGCTCTGATACCATGTTAAATTAGGTCTTAGGCCTAACTCACACCCCAAAAGCTAGCTCAAAGGGAGGAGGATTGCTCAAACCTTATAAGGAGTTCACCCATCTCATTAACCACCGATGTGGGACTTTTGTCATTCTTTAACAGTCGAAAAACACAAAGTGATAAAATTACAGTGTTGAAACTTCCCAAACCAAGCTTGCAAAGATTGTTTCAGACCATAAGGTGACTTACATAATCGACATACAAGACTACTAAACTCCCCCTGAGCAACAAAGTGCTTAAAATCTAGTATAAAGTATATGGATCATGCTGGAATTAATAGATGAGTCGATATTAAACAAGTCGCCAAAAAATTGGTCGGAACATGCTCATATGCCAGAGTATTAGATTTGATTGCTAAAAGTGGTCACAATCTAAGAGATAAAATTATATGGGTAGGGTCGGAATGATGTCACGACCCAACTAGAAAATAGAAATTATATAGGATAGTTCGAATTGATGGAACGACCCTATTGAAAAAGAGAAATAATATGAGTAGGGTCGGAATGATGGCACGACCCTACTGAAAAAGAAAAATTATATGGGTAGGGTCAGAATGATGGCACGACCCTACTGAAAAAGAAAAATTATACGGGTAGGGTTGGAATGATGGCACAACCCTATGCAAATCAGATTTAAGGAGTCACCGGAAAGACGAATGGAACTATGCAAATCAAATCTGAGAAGTCATTGAAAAGACACATGATGCTATGCTACTCAGATATGAGAAATAGTTCGAAAAAATCCACGGTACTACACAAATTAAATATGAAAAGTAGTCCGGAGAGATGCACGGTGCTACGCAAATCAGATATGCAAAAAAAGGTAGTCACCGGAAGGATGGCACGGTGCTACACAAATTATATATGAAAAAGGAGTTACTAGAATGATGGCACAGTGCTACACAAACTAGATATGAAAAAGTAGTCACCAGAATGATGACACGGTGTTACACAAATTACATATGAAAAAGCAGTCACCGGAATGATGGCACGGTGCTACCAAATTAGATATAAGAAAATAGTCACTAGAATGATGCATGGTGACCAAACTTTTGCTAACATAATCATTGGCCAGACGGGCAGCATATATGGGTGCCACCCGCCGGTAGCGGAAGCTCTTTAATTCTCTACCAAGTTCGTAGAGGCTCTGATACCATGTGAGAAATATAGGAAAAGAATATTATTGAATTGTTGTTGTGTTTACATTATTACATTGAGACCCTATTTATAGACTCTAGAATACAATCCTTTACCAAGTAGGATACTATTTAGTATTCCTATTTCTATTTCTATTCCAATTCCTATTCTAATAGGATTGTATAAACCTATTCCTATTTTAATAGGATTGTATAAACTTATTCATATTCTAACAGCTATCAACTTTTAAGAGTGTGCTTCATCAGGAAAACATTTTTTAATATGTAAGTTAAGATTTTCTTGAATATTTTCTGGCTGTGGTATTTAACTGTTATATTATTTGAACTTTTTAGTTGTTAACTAAATGATGGATCATAAAAAACAAGCAGTTTTAGTTTATAGTGTTTAGATTTGGAGTTCACCCATTTGGACAAAATGTGGGTGAAGTTGAAAAGACTGAGTATTTGATTGAAGTTAGAAAATAGCATTTGGAAGTTGAAATTGAAGTTTATGAGTGAACCATTATGTCACTGGAAATACTCTTTCAAGCTAGTATTTCAAGTTTTTAAGTTGAAATAATGGACAAAGTTGTAAAACAAAAATTGATTTGCAAATAATATTACATATGCAAATGGTATCTGTTTTCATAATGTATATTGAGATTCAGACATCTTAATCTTAAAAAAAAATCTAACGTGGCCTTAATGTAGCTCGTTAAACTGTACTGAAGTGGCATCTGATAGGGTAGCTAATTTGCATCTCATAGGTTCATAAATACCTCAATCCAGGTGAAGTCCCAAGTCTCCAATAGCTAGCAGGGAAGCAACCTTAACATTTTTAAAATTTCCTTTCCCCAGATTTAGTAACACATGGCCCATGTATTTTCTTCATTTTGTCCTTCACTTTCTCTTCTATGTTTATTGAACTTTGTATTGGACTATTAGTCCACTGTTGATATGGCACAATTTGAGGAACACAGTTGTTTTCACATTCTTGAACATATATATTGCAAAAGACTCGTTATATCTTTCACAAGTTGAACATGGTACCATCACTCGATATAAGTTTCAGTTGACATTCAGGTTTGGAATTGATTTATCCATTGTCATAAAATTTTCAAAATCTTAAGTTGGATAGACATTTGATTCCCAAGTTTGAATGTGTACTTGTGCAACATGTGAGTATGATCATCTAGCCATACACTTTCATTAACGGCTAACAACACTTTTGCCTATGGTGCTTTGAATAAGCTCTTGGTTCTTTCTGTCTGTGCCTGCTGTTTTCTTGTTGATAAATTTTCAAAAATACAGTTCTATTCCTTCACATGGATGAGCAAGTTGATGGCAAGATGTTAGTTGGCACTTATGTCTGTACGGAGCAACCTGGTGAATTCAGATGGCAGCCTGGTTCACTTACCCAGGTTTCTTACTCGTTCGAGAAATTAATAGGTATTTCATTATTCCTACCTTGTCATGGAGTGATGATTATTATGATGTGCAGGCTGTTTCCAATGGATTCTGGGTTGTCTTTGAGGATGTCGATAAAGCGCCTCCTGATGTTCAATGCATCTTATTGCCTCTGTTAGAAGGCGCAACTTCATTCTTCACTGGGCATGGAGAGGTATTTTGCAATGTTACCTTTGCCTGTTTTTGAAGATTTAGTGTTATAATGCTTATCCTTTGTTGCTCTTGACTGCATGCTGCTTTGTCTGAATTTGCTAATTAGATTGATACGTTTATGGTTGTAATATCTTTACTCTCTCTGACTTTACAATTTGTTAAAAGCTTATTATGAAGGTAAGCGGTGGCCTACTGTTTTTTTTGTGGAGTTTTGTATAGCTCTTCAACTAGCTTCTTGGAAACATCTGTTTTATTTCAAGTTAATTAGTTGTTCAATTTTTTTTGTAAATTTCAACCATTTATATGGAGTGCTATTGTGCATCTCTTAATAACATTTATGCTTATTTATGCACATCTAAATCAATTTGATAGTGATTTTGAGTGACCACTTTGATGATTGAACTGTTCATTGCTCAAGTAGGGAAAGACGAGTCAATAATATTCTGTAGTCTTTACATCTGAATATAAGTGAAATTCTTTTTCTTTCCAAGTTCCCATTGATTGGACAACTTGTAATTTTCTAACTTGTGGTAACTATATCTTTCCTGTAAGGAATATATTCAGTAGTGTTTTAGCCATCATTATTCATATTGCATTTCTTGACAAATCCATGTTTAGAGACAGTGTGCGCATTTCATTCTTCTGTATCCGTTCTGTTTAGTTAGTTAAATAGATGATGTTGCTGTTTGCCACTGTGATTTATTGTTTCCAAAGCTAGGCCCTTTTTTGGCCTTCATTTGCTGATTGGTCCTTGCATCCTAGCATCACAAGTTGATTCGTGAAATGCTATATTGCTTCTCATGCATATTACTCTGATGATGAAAGAACACCAATATGTATGAACCACTGCAGGGAATCCGGGTCCATGAAGGTTTTCGGTTATTTTCCACGATGACAAGCACTAAGCTAGATATATCTATGGAAGGTTGGTATCATGACTCATAAATTCTGGTTTTCTTATCCACTCTGTATGTACCCAACACTTTTTTTAACATTCTGCTTGTATGTGTGTGATTTTTTCCTACTTGCTAGTATTTGGAATCTGTTGTTAGTGCCCCCCTCCTCATCCTATTTGTAAATATCAGCACACGCTTATGGTTTCGATGCTTGGTGAGAAATAGATTCTGTATTTGCAGTTTTTCTGATAATTGGTAGGTGAACTTCTTTTGCTGCTTGAGAGCCTCTCAAACTGGTCAACTTTCTTCCTACATGTTGGCACTTAGAAAAATTTTAAGTAGAAGTGGGTTTGGGTCCTCGAAGTTCTCAAAGTACTTTCCAAGATACCTTCACTACTGTGTTAGTCACTTGTGTCTTTGAACGGTCTGGTCTTCTCCAACGATTGTGAGTCTTTTTCCAATTGTTGGCAGCATTATCAAACCTTGAGGGAGGCAAGCTCCAAATTAGAACTGACAAGATTACGGTATATGACAACTACAAGCTTGTCCTTAGAATGTTTCAATTTTCTTTCTAGCTTCTGTTAAAGGTGAGATGTCTCTAATGACCCTTTGCCATGGTACCAATACTATTTTTTTGCTGTTTATGTTATTGATGTCAATAGGACTTCACTTTATTGGAAAATGTAGATCTTCTTATCTATTTTACCCTTCTCATTGTTTTGGGTTACTTTCCCTTATTAGCTGAAAGTGGCATTGTTCTTTAATAGGTAAGAGTTCTGTTAGTGCGCTTTGGCGGAGAGTAATGATTGCACCTTCAAGTCATCAGGACTTGCTGAAGATTGTGAACAAGTGGTATCCAGAATTGGAGTCTCTGGCAGCAGAACTTATTGGTATGATAGATCTATTTGTTCTTGATAGGTTGTCTACCTCTACAATATCTATTTAAATCTGTGGCTTCATCTTGCAGGAACATTTGATAGAGTTAATGAGCTAGTAGGTTGTCATTTTGGAAATGGTGCCTTTCTAGGTTCTCATGGAAGGTTTTCACTAAGGTAAGCTCTGTCACGACCCATCATCTGAATCTGTAGAATATTGTCGGCTTTAACCATGCTTATCAATTGCAGGGATCTTCTCAAATGGTGCAAGAGAATTGCAGGTTTAGGTTTTCATTTTGGCGGGGATGGTCTTTCAGCTTATGCACGTGATAACATATATAAGGAGGTCTAACATGATAACTATGCTCATTTCATCTTTCTTTGCTAAATATTTCAGTTATGCTAAAAAGGTTGGTGATTTGACTTTGTAGGCTGTAGACATCTTTGCTGCCTTTTCAACAGCTGAAAAACGGTTGGCTGTAGTGAAAGAGATAGCTAAAATGTGGTCAGTAGGACCCGTGGAGACTTTGTATCCCATTAATAGGCCTGTTATTCAGGTATTTGGTATTAAATAATGTGATATTTTCATTGCTATATCAGCTTCGTTTTCTTATTTGCAACGCTCTGCAGGAACTGGCGTCTGAGCTACGTATTGGGAGGGTTGTCCTTAAGCGCAGCCACAGGGTTGTGAGTGAAATTTCTGAACTATTTTGTTCGTTTTTTTTTATAAAGCTTGATATTTTCTTTTGCACCGTTCTGAAATTCTTTATGATTGTTGTAGACCTGGGAAGAGAAGAAGCGTTTCGTTGAGATTCGTAATTTAATCCACGTTCTTGAGAGAATAGCTTGCTCTGTTAAGTATAATGAGCCAGTTCTTTTGGTGGGTGAAACTGGTACAGGGAAAACCACTCTTGTACAGAGTCTTGCATCGAGACTTGGTCAAAAACTTACAGTCCTGGTATGTTAGATAAAGATCTATGAACAATAAGATTTAAATTTGCATTTAACAGCCTCACTGAATGACATATTATTTTGCAGAATTTGAGTCAGCAAAGTGATATAGCTGACTTGTTGGGTGGATTCAAACCAATTGATGCTCAGTTCATCTGTATACCCCTTTATAAGGAGTTTGAGAACCTATTTACTACTACATTTTCTTCCAAGGTAATTTTCGAGATTTTACTTCTCTGAATGTTTTTCTCGTGCTGCTTAACCAATATTACAATCTATTGTTTCAGGAGAATGGAGATTTTCTTGTACGTTTAAGAAAGTTTGTTTCTGAAAAGAATTGGAAGATGTTATTAGGTGGATTTCAGAAAGGTGTCCGAAAGATAATTGAAATAGGAAGACCTGGGTCCGGTACAAAGCGGAAGAGACCTTTGGGTGATGAACTGATAAAGGCTTGGGAAACCTTTTCCCTGAAGCTAGATAAAGCGCGTATGCAGATTGGTGCTACTGGTGGAATGATATTTTCTTTTGTAGAAGGAGCTTTTATTTCTGCACTTAAGAATGGTGAATGGATACTGCTTGATGAGGTGAACTTGGCTCCTCCGGAGACCTTGCAGCGAGTTATCGGTGTACTTGAAGAAGAGACTGGATCTCTTTGTTTGACTGAAAGGGGTGATGTTGATTATGTAAATAGACACTCGAACTTCCGCATATTTGCCTGCATGAATCCAGCAACTGATGCTGGGAAGAGAGACTTGCCCGTATCGTTAAGGTGCAGATTTACAGAATATTTTGTTGATGATTTGTTGGATGATGAAGACCTTTCTTTGTTTATTAGTCAGTTTATTGATGAGGATCATTCAAATAGAGAACTAGTTAGTAAAATTGTGCAGTTCTATAAAGCAGCCAAGAAGCAATCTGATGATAAATTACAGGATGGTGCTAACCAGAAGCCCCAATATAGTTTAAGGTCTCTTTACCGTGCACTAGAATACACAAAAAAAGCAAAGAGAACTTTTGGTCTTGCAAAAGCCCTTTATGATGGTTTTTGTATGTTTTTTCTGATTGCATTAGATGAACCTAGTGCTAAATTAATGAACCAATTGATTACTGTATATTTATTAGAGGGAAAAATACCTCCACAAATCTCCTTTGATGCCTACCTGTTAGATAGAGGAAACTCAGGGTCTGATGATTTGACAGAGAGCTATGTTTTGACCAAGAGCGTCAAGGAGCATATTAGAAACTTGGCGCGTGCCATATTTGTTGGAAGATACCCAGTTCTGCTTCAGGGGCCAACATCTAGTGGAAAGACGAGCCTTGTCCAGTATCTTGCTGCAATAACCGGTCATGAGTTTGTGAGGATCAATAACCATGAACACACTGATCTACAGGAGTACCTGGGTTCCTATGTCACTGATGCAAATGGGAAGCTTGTCTTTCATGAGGGGGCCCTTGTTAAGGCGGTTCGAAACGGTCATTGGATAGTTCTAGATGAGCTGAACCTTGCACCATCGGATGTGTTAGAAGCTTTGAACAGGTTGCTAGATGATAATAGAGAGCTTTTCGTCCCTGAGTTATGTGAAACTGTTCGAGCACACCCAAACTTCATGTTGTTTGCCACTCAGAATCCACCTACCTTATATGGTGGACGCAAAATTCTTTCACGAGCATTTCGCAACCGTTTCGTGGAGATCCATGTCGATGAAATTCCAGAAGATGAGTTGAGCACAATATTGACCAATAGGTGTGAAATTCCAGAAAGCTATTCTAGGAAAATGATTGCTGTCATGAAGGAATTGCAATTGCATAGGCAGAGTACTAAAATTTTTGCTGGAAAACATGGTTTCATTACTCCACGCGATCTGTTTCGGTGGGCTAACCGTTTCAGGGAATTTGGGAAGTCCTACGAAGACCTAGCTCGTGACGGTTATTACTTGATGGCTGAGAGACTGCGAGATAATGATGAGAAAAAAGTTGTCCAGGCAGTTTTGGAACAGCAGTTGCGGGTTAGGCTTGCTGAGGATGATATGTACAAGCAGGTTTATCTCTTTTTCCTCACTACTTACGCTGCGTAGTACATAGTTATAAGTTTTTAACTCTTATGGTTGTTATTGATGCTGGGAGATTCTCCTATTTTATGGAGTTACCACTTTTAACTCCCTTGGCTTTTCAAAAGATATTGAAGGAAATCTCATAATGAAATTATTGTTTTGCTTGATACTGACTTTAAATGATGAAAGAGCAAGTCTCAGCACACCCTTTTTTCGGGCGATGTATACAAATGTTACCTTTCTCGGAAAAAAGAGTCTGTTCAGTGTTGATGCAGTCCCAGAAGAGAACTACATTTCTTTTTTATTATCAAGTAAATAAGATTTTATGGACAATGAGTACCGTCCCCCCCCTCACACACACACACAAAAAAAAAGAAAAAGAAAAAAAGAAAGAAGAATAGAATAAAAATAAAAGAGAACATTACAGGATCATATGGTTTTCTACAAATGAACAAAATCCTTCTCTATTCCATCAAAGGCTCTCCTATTTCTTTCTATCTGTGGGGGGGGGGGGGGGGGTTGACTATATTATTTTCTTCCTGAATTGCTAGCGGTGCTCGATGTACTGTTTTACTGATGATGTTCTGAAGCTCATTACTTTTCACAGAAGGTTAAAAAATGGAATCTATTTGTGTGAGAGAGAGACGGGGGGGGGGGGGATAAGGCTGCTAGTTAGACAATCTATGATGGGGGGTGGGGGTGGAATTAAGAAGAGTGAGCAAAGAAATTGTATTCGATTAGATGGAAATTAATGTGGGGTCATTGCTGGGTCATCATCTGGTGATCAAATTTTAGAAGCAGCTGACAACCTTTGAAGGGCAGAAATTGTAGTTAGAGGAGCTATTGCATTACACGCACATGAGTCTTCTTATTTTAGTTGACATTTGGTAACTTTATGTTCTCATTTTTTTAATCAATTACTTAGACCCTGATCAAAGGGACCTTTTGGCATGTAGTTGAATCGTCGGATCTGAGTTCTTTATGAGATTGATGTCATATTCTTTTCATTGTGAGTTCCTTATCAGATAGATGTCATATTCTTTTCATTGTGTTGTGTCAGTTTTTTCAAATCAAAGACATGTCATGATGACCTTTTAGTTTTTCTTTTTGTGGATAAACTAATTATTTAGTGAAGTTCATCAGTTAATCGTCCACCGGTTAAGGAGTGGGGAAGGTTCTTTGGGATTTGAGGTTTAGGAGGAATCTACAAGACTGGGTGGTTGGAGATTTCAAAATTTGACTGGATTGCTTCACAAAGGAAAAGTTCTTAATTGAAATCTTATTATTGGAATATGTTGCAATTAAACACCTCTGCTGAGCTGCTAGCTTCTCATTGTTGTTCACCCCCCCTACTGGTATAACCTCATACTACATATTGATTTCAACCTGATACTGTCTGGAACAAAACTAGTACTTTGATTCGGGTAGGATAATTGATGCGTGTCAGATTTGCTTTCATCTCTCTTATGTACTTGTATGATATTTCTTTTTTCTGATTAGTGTTAGATGCAACATTTTTTTATGGTACGATAGAAGGATCCTTCTATTTCACTTGTTTCTGTATACGCTCATGGTAGTATGTAAATACAGAGTGCTACCAAATTGCTTGAAGAAACCGAGTTCTGATTTTTTGGTGCAGGAAGGAGGAGGTAGAGATAAGATCTTGGAGGTTATTAAGCATTCAGGAGTCGCAGGACAGCTGAACAAGTATGTGTTGTAAAGTAGTTAATCTTTAAGGGGTCGTTTGGTGTGAGGGATAAAGATAAATCGTCCTGGGATTAAAAAAATAGTCCTATGTTGGTGTCTTGTTTGGTCGCCATGTTTGGGATAACTTATCCCACAATTTATACCATAGTGATGGGATAAGTTATCCCATATACATGGTGGGATAAGTTGTTCCCAACCAAACGGTCCCTAAGTTCTTTTTTGGCTGTGGTTAGCTTCATTTTTTTTTTTTTTGCAGAATTGTTTGGACTAGAAGTATGTGGAGGTTGTACTTTCTTGTTGAGCGCTGTTACAAGCTGCGTGAGCCTGTTCTCCTTGTTGGTGAAACGGGGGGAGGGAAAACTACTGTTTGCCAGCTGCTTAGTATCATTTTGGGTTCAAAATTGCACATTTTGAATTGCCATCAATATACAGAAACATCTGATTTTCTTGGGGTTAGCTTACTTTGCCCTGTTTTTTTTTTTTTTGATTGCAATGCTTGTGTTTATTGGTCCTGGTAGATTCTATCATCCGATTTACTGTCATTGTTTATGTATTTCATTTCTTTCTTTCTATATATATCTTATGGAAATGGCTGTTTATTGATATCCTTACCAGGGTTTCTATCCTGTACGAGAAAGATCGAAAATTTCTACAGATTTCAAGCACCTTTGCGAGAAGTTGATGCATTCCAAGGCTATTGTGAACTATCCTGGAGATTCTGTATGTTTATTTTCATTCCATATTCTGGTATGAGAAGAGGTTCTTTTCTTTTATTAATTAGACAACTGATGTTTCTTGTCACATATATGCTCCGCAGGTGATTTCTTCAGATATCAATCATGCTTCTTCCACTCTTCATAAGCTGTCTGTTATCTTAAGTAGCTACAGGCAGAGTCTAGTTTGTCATCCTGATGTAACTAGTCAAGATGTCGACTACATTGGACAACTGAATTTGGACTTGGTTCAACTGTGCCAGAAATGGCAGACCATTTTTATGTGGCAAGATGGACCTCTTGTTGAAGCAATGAAGAAAGGAGAGTTATTTCTTGTGGATGAAATCTCTTTAGCTGATGACAGTGTACTTGAAAGACTAAACAGCGTATTGGAGCCAGAAAGGAAACTGGTGGGTAACTTATATGGTTCAAAGTGATAGTACACAGATTATTCTTGCTCAAAAAAAAAAGAAAAAGATAGTACACAGATTATTTACATTTGAATTCACCTGCCATCTCAAATAAGAATGCCAAAGTGAAGTCTTTACTTCGTTGGTTGAAATTAGTTCATATTGTATTTGTATCAAATCTTGCATCATCTGTCATTTCCTAGGAAGGTCTGGTGCTTTTGTCTTGATGCAATTTTTTCTACCCCATGCTGTTTATGTATGTCTAGATTTTTACATTTTTTATGAGAGCTTGCTTATGATTCTTGTTTGTTTCGGCGTGGTGTTCTCAGGTTGACTCTCCTGCTTCCTCATTACATGCCACCTTTTCTTATCTATCTTGTCAAAAACTTGGCCAAATTTCTTTTGATTGTCCGTTTTCTTTTCTTTACATTGGTAATTATTCATTCATTGGATATGTGGTATTTCTGCAGTCTTTGGCTGAGAAAGGAGGGTCTGATCTCCAGAAAATAACTGCTCATCCTAACTTTTTTCTACTTGCAACAATGAATCCTGGTGGTGATTTTGGCAAAAAAGAATTGTCTCCTGCCCTTCGCAATAGGTTCACGGAGATATGGGTGCCACCTATTACTGAGTTGGATGAGCTTAATAGTATTGCTCTTGAGAGGTTTGTAAATGCTAAGTTTTTATTTTCCATCATTTCCTAAAGATGACTTGTTTCCCATGAGCGGCTCGGGTCATAAATGGTCTTGTTTGATTTGACAAACTTTGTTTTGCAGCATTTCAAACACAAGCTTTAGTGTGCTGGTAGATCTTATGATGAAATTTTGGGAGGTATGCAGTTTCCTTGTATTATAACCTTAGTTTGTCATAAAGGCTTGCATGCTTGCACAGCCAGTTTCACTTTTATCCAAGCACCGGTCGGGCTTATAGCACGCGAAATATCTAGAGCTATACATTGGTTGTGGTCATTGTAGCTTTGATGATTCTCTGTCACTGGCTTTAGTTAAGTTAGCTTGATTTCTGTTATGGGTGATACTCACTTTCCTCTGCTTGTAAAGGAAATCTAGTGACAGATGCTGTTTGTCCTCCTTATCCTTTTTTAACACCTTTAAATCTTCATGGTAGTATGTTTGACATTCTTTTTCTTGAATTCAGTGGTTCAACAATTTACAAACAGGAAGGGCACTTACCGTGAGAGATCTTCTATCCTGGGTATCCTTTATTAATGTGACAGAGAGAATTCTTCAACCAGAATCTGCGTTCCTTCACGGGGCGTTTCTTGTTTTGCTCGACGGTCTAAGTTTGGGTTTGTGAACTTTCCAGCGATTTTACTACTAAAGCTTTCTGTTTTTTGGTTTAACAGTATTTGAAATATAGTTTTTTCATATAGGGTCATGACATCAACCATCTAATACTTCTCATCTGTTGATGCACTCGTATCTTCTCCTCTGGTTTTTTATTTGCCTGTGAAAACTTGTTGCATATGCATGATTGGGGATGGTACCATTCTTATATACATGGTTTCTGCACAAGTGTACCTTATTATTATCTTATTGCTCAATTATATCAGCTATACTACTAGTTCAATTTCTAGGAATCTCATCTTTGTATCTTGAGAAAAATGGCTATTCTTATATAGGTTTGCATGAGACTTTACAACTTACTTCATATGTTCCTGCTGGTCGACAATGTCTGTTCTGCTACTGGGGATTTTATTTCTCTTTTTTTTTCTTCATTCTGTTAATGCTTATTTTACTCAGGTACAAATATTTCAAGGACAGATGCTGCAGGGTTGCGAGAGAAATGCCTTTCATTTCTTTTAGATGGACTAAAGGTCTCATCTTATACTTCTTTACATAATAAATCATTTCTTTTTTGATCAATTTGTTTGAAAGATTTTACAGATTTAAACGTAAAAAATGTAGCTACAGTAAACATGATTTTTCAATCTTGAGTGGTGGCTTTTCAAATTTCTGTCATCTCTAGAAAGGTTAAACGGAATAGGTCCATCTAGAAGTGCCTTCTGTTCTCACAGAAAAGTTAGCTGGGCTCCACCTTTACAATAGAAATGCTAGGAATAAGCTATTTTGTCGTAAGTCCCAGAGAAGTAGAGGGGAGCATATATTATCATATTCCAGTAATTTTCCAACGGTTGCTGTCCCTTGGGAAATGAAATACTACAACTTGACTTCACATGCTTGTTTGAGGTACTTGTACTGTTTCTTGTAACATTTCTTTCGTAACAAGTATCGCCTTTCGCCATTGTAGGAGCTCAATCTTAGTTTTGATTGCTCAAATATTTCCATGCTGGTGCCTTATGGTTGGGCCGATCCTGGAAGATCTGCTGTTATAGAGTGCAGTGATACAATGCAATGTGACAATCGCTTTGGGATTCCTCCTTTCTACATTGAGAAAGGTATGATGTACTGGGTATGATCTAAAAATTTATCATGAGAGGTTTGGCTGCTGATAATGCATGCTTATTTGCTTAGCAGATTTGATAACCATATAGGAAAATATTGTGAAAAGAAGTTACTGCTTTAAGTCATTTGGGAGGAAGTTCTGCTCTCTAACCTTGCTGTTGCTTAAGAGTTAATCATATTGTTCATACTGTTCGCCAGATGAACAGTTGGGGCGTGTTGATTCCCTTTAGGGGTAAAATGAGTAATCTTTTAAGTGATGGGGTAGACCCCGTATATAAGCCGTACACCAAAAGAAGAGAAACTATACCAAAATTTGGTTCTCTATGAAAGAAACTCAATTATCTTGGACTTGTTCATCCTGAATCAAATACATGTATTTGTCTTCTCAGCATTGGAAGGTTTCTTTTATTGACAATGAGTTTCAACAATCTTAATTCATCTAATTCATATTTGACTTCATCTAAAAAAATGCATCTAATTCACATTGACTAGTCTGGAGGTAAATTCTTTTTCCGGTCGTAGTGTACATTAATGCCCGTTATATTCTTAGGGATCCCCATCCCGAACACGTTAAAATTTTTGCCTTTGGAAGATCAAAGCAGGTTAACACATGGGTCACTGTCCTACCAGTAGACAGTATCTTCCTTTGAAATTGTCATATTTCCTGGAAGAGCCACTTTGTTGACTAAACAAGTTGACTTGCTAACCAAATATGGCTGTACAAGTGTCTAAATTGTTCAGATGTCAGAACTTACGGCTGTAAAGTAAACACGTTTTTCTTAAGTTGAGGTAAATATTGAGTTTCATAAAGAGTAGAGACGGTGTTTATGATTTCTAAGCACTGTACGAGAAAATAGCTATATTGAACAAAGGACTCTAAATTCCAGAGATAAATTTATTAGTATTCTAATGATTGTAACTTATTATAGCCACTTGCACTTACTTCTTCTGTGATCCACCACTTTATTGATGTCAAAGTCTTGGCCAGAATTAGTCTGAAGACGCTCCAATTATATTCTGGACAGTCTGAAAAAAAAAATGGGCTGAAGTAGTGATCTAGACATCAAGAGATGCCAATTCTTGACTAATTTTGGTTCCTGCAAGGTTTTCCCACTCAAATAAGTGGTAAAACTTTGTGCCTCAGTATTTATTTATTTATTTTTGGACTGTCTTTGCATGTTTCCGGGTTGACTGTTAAAGGTCGAGCCAAATACTTATGTGTTGCTTCCTTTTTTACTATGTTGTGCTTAAATCTTCTTAGGTGGGAATTGTTTTGCTGGTGAGAAATTTGAGTTTCTAGCACCAACGACCCGCAGGAATGCATTGAGAGTGCTCCGTGCCATGCAGCTTGCTAAACCTGGTACACTTCATTTAATATGGGAATTGTTGTTCCCTTTTGTTTATGTATAAATACACACAGGCCATATTTGCTGAAACTCTCTCAAAGAAATCCACTGGCCTATGAAGTTCCCTGACTTCGTAATTTCACTCTCTGTAGTTCTGTTGGAAGGGAGCCCGGGCGTTGGAAAAACAAGTTTAATTGTAGCCCTTGGCAAATTTTCTGGGCACACAGTAGTACGGATAAATTTATCAGAGCAGGTCAATAAATCTATTTGGTTTCCCACCACAGATTTTTAGTACTTTTTAAGATGTTGAAATATCTCTGTAATTATGTATTCTTACTGGTTTGGACGTTGACATACACAGACGGACATCATGGACTTGTTTGGGTCTGATTTGCCTGTCGAGGGTGATGAAGGGATGCAATTTGCATGGTCTGATGGAATTCTTTTACAGGTGTGTTTATGTTCCTTCAGTAGAATGGCTTGTTTCCGTAAATCAAAATAATTTGCATAAATTTGCTATATTTCCAGGCTCTAAAGCAGGGATCATGGGTGCTTTTGGATGAACTCAATCTTGCTTCACAGTCTGTCTTGGAGGTCGAAATCTACACTTTTACCTTCATACTGTGTTCTGTTTCCTTGCAATTGTTATCTTATTCTCTTGATTCTCTCACTTAGTTAACCAGTTTTTTGTTTTTACCATGAAAGTAGGGGTTAAATGCTATTTTGGACCATCGGGCTGAGGTTTTCATTCCAGAGTTAGGTCGCACTTTCAAGTGCCCACCATCTTTCAGAGTTTTTGCTTGTCAAAATCCTTCAAATCAGGGTGGGGGACGGAAAGGTCTTCCAAAGTCCTTCCTCAACAGATTTATGAAGGTCTGCCTTGCCACTGATTACAATTGTCAGCAGTACATAAGTTAATGAAAGAGTTACTAGTAACTATCTCATGCTTGTTGATTTCAGGTTTATGTCGATGAGTTAGTTGAGGATGACTATCTTTCTATTTCTAGTTCGCTCTATCCAACAATTTCACGTTCTCTTCTCTCTAATCTGGTTTTATTTAATAAGAGATTACATGAAGAAATAATGTTGCTTCACAAGTTTGCTCAAGAAGGATCCCCTTGGGAGTTCAATCTCCGAGATGTAATTCGTTCCTGTGAAATCATAAAAGGTCTGTTCTTTTGTTCTTGATAACCTATTCTCATATCAGTCTTACAGGATTGACCTTGATACATGAATTTCGCTTTTCAGATGCCCCAAGTAAATCAGAATCTGATTGCTTTCTGAATCCTGTTTATGTTCAAAGAATGCGGACGGCTGTTGATAGAGTGGAGGTCTTAAAGCTTTATGAACAGGTATTCAAAATGAAGCCCAGCATAAATCCTCATCCGCGGGTTCAGCTCAATCCCCAGTATTTGATTGTTGGGAATGTATCTATCGAACGAAATCGTTACCTGTCACCTGGAGTGTCCAACAGCGACCTTAAAATTTTGCCTGGCTTCCGCAATAGCTTGGAAGCTGTAGCACAATGTGTTAAAAACCAGTGGCTATGCATATTAGTTGGACCTGCATCCTCTGGTAAAACTTCATTGATACGGTTGCTTGCTCAGCTGACAGGAAATGTACTTAATGAGTTGAATCTTTCTTCTGCAACTGATATTTCTGAGCTCCTTGGAAGCTTTGAGCAACACAATGCTGTTCGAAAATTCCGTCTTGCCATCGCTTGGATTGAATCCTTTATAAATGAATATTGTGGTCTGCAGCTGGAATCTTCATGCAAGGAATTTATGATGAGAAAAGAGCTGTTTATTCTGTGGCTGTCCTTCTTATCAAGCATCAAGCACGACCCTCCAACAAGTTCTTGCTCTTCGTATGTTGATACTTGGAGGACAAAGTACTTTGAGTCTGCCTCTATGTTGGTTAACATTATTGAACATCTAAAGTTGGTGGTTGAGGAAACATCATTGCCTTTGTCTTGGTCTATGAAGGATTTGGATACAACTCTTGCAATGATCAAGAAATTTGAAGATGGTCACTCAAAAAGGACACATTCCTCAAAGTTTGAGTGGGTAACTGGCATGCTTGTAAAGGCTATAGAAAATGGAGAGTGGATAGTATTAGATAATGCAAATCTCTGTAACCCAACGGTCCGTACTTTCTCTCTCTTCAATGCCTTATGGTCTTTTAACTTCTCATTATTTTTGTTGCAATCTCTATAGTGCGTAAAATTTTAATCTTAAGGTGCCGTGTCTTGTTTACAATGGTTATTTGGCGCCTCTTGATTTGTGCAGGTTCTTGACAGGATAAATTCTTTAGTTGAACAATCTGGATCCATCACCATAAATGAATGTGGAACAGTTGAAGGAAAGCCTGTAATTCTTCATCCACACCCTAAGTTTCGGATGTTTCTAACAGTTAACCCTCTAAATGGTGAGGTTTCACGTGCAATGAGAAATAGAGGGGTTGAAATTTTCATGATGGAGCCTGATTGGTTGTTTGATGACAAATGCACTGAAATTGACATCGAGCTTGAGAATGCAAAGAGATACATTGTTCTTTCTGGGGTACCTTCTGGTAATTTAGTTGATTTGATGGCCAATGCCCACATGAATGCAAAGGTTGAAGGTGCACTGCTCAAAATTAGGATCACACTTCTTGAACTTGCACGCTGGGTGCAATTGTTTCAGCAACTTCTTACAAACGGTAACCAGTTCTCATGGAGCTTGCAAATGAGTTGGCAGCATACCTATGTGTCTTTATTTGGTGTTGATGGAGGCAAGAGTATTGTTGATCAGGTGGGAGTTCCTATTTCTCTAATACCAAAGTTTCAGGACTTTAACTCCTCTCAAGCTGGTTTGTTATCTATGCCAGGGGGATGGCCAGCCCCCCTGAAATTGAGGGACTATCTTATATATTCCAAAGAAACTTGTATAAGGCAAAATTGCATGTACCTCGAGTTCCTGGGAGCTCAGACTGCCTGTTATTCAACTTCTGCTGCATTACGTAATGCACTGGCTCCAACTTCTGTGGTTAGCTCACTCGTGATGGATACAAGGCTCTTGCATGCCCTGATGTTTCCTAAAAATTCAAGCTGTCAAGCTGATGTTTGTGACGGGGCAAATGAACTGAACTTGGATTTAGCCCGGGAAATGTTGTTGTATGCTGCAAATTGGGTATTTGAACAGGCTACTGAAAGTGATTACAAGCTTTATCTTCTGTGGTTTTCCCATGTTGGTTCTCTGTTACAACAACATTCTTCATTCTTTAGTTTTTATTCCTCTATTCTGGCAAAGGAATTGGAACATCCAATATGGAATCAGATTTTTAGTTGTCGTCGTGAGATTGTGTCTCATTATTTGGTTAATTTGGATACTTGTCCAATACCTTTGCTTTCAGTAGAATTGGTTGATCTAATTCCAGCTGACAATGTACTGAAATCCTGCAGTGTTCTTGTGAACGCCATTAAGAGTGTTAGATTACTGAGACTTAGCCATCTGCAGTGGAGCTCTGAGATAGGTTACAAATACAGTAGTGAAACACAGTTCTTTAAACCTGTTTTGAGATCTCTTCAAGAGTTGGAGAAGAACATACTTGAAATATTTGTCCAGTCGCCTTCTTTTGATGTGCTGTTCCAGCTGTACAGTAACCTCCTAGAACATCACACTTTACTATGGACAGGCATTATTACTTCTCGACATGAGTGCTTGCTAATTTCTTGGAGATCTTTGATGAAGGAAGTTTCAAGACTGTCGGGTTTTTTCCCAAAAGAAGTAGAGACGTTTCAGGTAAGTTGTCTTGGTTTAGCTTGTCACTTTTGTCTGTCTTTACTATGCCTAATTCTTAATTGATTTGTTTCTTTGTTCTCCTTTTGTTTTATAACAATGAGTTTTCATTCTGTTTCAACTTCTACTTATGTAGAGAGATGTGGAGAATTTGGATAAGTTCTCAAAAAAATGGCCTTCACAGTTGCAAAAATCCTTGTTGTGGGTCCATGGTGGGCATCCTTATCTGCCTCCTTCTGCTGAATTATATGAGAAATTGTGTCAGCTACTACGCTTTTGTGAACGACTTTGGTCGGGGAAGAGAAAAATCAGGGAGCTAGGTAGCTTTTCTTTGATCATTTGGCTACCATTTTTTTCCTAATTTCCAGTTCTGTCTGACTCAAATACTTTTGTAGCAACAGATGATGTAATCACTGAAGCAGCTCCATATTCTAATCCTGAACTACGGCTCCTTGCCATGCAAGGTACACATCTTATCATTTGGTATTGTTGCTATCTCATGTGATCTGGTCACATTTCATTGAGTTACATTTGGTGCTGTGTACAAGGGCGAGAAGTGGGTTTCGCTATTCTAATTGATTGTTCTGGTCAAACTTTTTAGTCTTATTTTCTTTTGGTAATACATTCATGAAGTAACAAGATAAGGTTCTACTGGTGGTTTGGATGGTTTAGTTATATATAGTTGTGGCTCATAGCGGTTAATTATTTGGCTTGATTTAAAGTTAGCAGAAAGGTAGTTTGTGGTTTTAAATTGTAATTTTTTTGGATTCTGCTGTGTATTTGTAGCTATGATTTATTTTGTTGTAGACCTACAATAAATAAATAACTATATGAATGTGTCTTTCTCTCTGATTAGTTAGGCTTTTAAATGACACACCTATGAACATGGTATCAGGTGGACAAATTCTTGGAATCAATGTAGAGTTAGCTAAATATAGGGTACAATGGTGGATAATCCATATAGGTGATATCTTCTAGGTTTATATATCATTGCTACAAAAGAATTTTCACATGCTTGCCCCAAGAAAAATGATTCAAGCCCACATGTGAGCGGGTGTGTTGCGTGATAAATAATGTGACTATCTCTTCTGAAATAGATGGTGTGTGTCATCAAAGTGGTGTTATGTCTAATGTTCTAATCTCTCTAGCAATTTAGATCATAATATACGGTACTCTTGGTGATAGGATGCTTTATTTGTTTTGGATCTTATCTGACTGAATATGATTCTTTGTAAGGTGTTTCTATGTCATCTTATGTCATGGCAAAAGTTGATGAAAATGGTGTCAGGCCTGTTGAGCAGTTGGAGGAGATGTACCAGGTTTGCTTTTTACCTTTTCCTATCTTTTTCATTGTGTGGATTATTTAGAATTGTGGTAAGTGTATTCATTTCTTATGCAGATGCTTTC
This sequence comes from Solanum commersonii, assembly GCA_029007595.1. Lineage (NCBI taxonomy): Eukaryota > Viridiplantae > Streptophyta > Magnoliopsida > Solanales > Solanaceae > Solanum > Solanum commersonii. Next base: position 113,995 of record JAJTWQ010000029.1, read on the forward strand.
CAAAAGGTTTGATTTTGAAAAGGAGAAGTTGGAAGAGAATTTCAGGAGCATTAATCAAGCCCCAAGAACATCCATTTTACCTGCTTGTTGTGTCTTCTTACCTGACATGTTTTGTCAAAGGTCTAGCTTTGATTGTTGGCTAGAGACTTTACCCATAGCTGATGATGCCAGTTTTTTCCTTGATACAAGACTACTTCAGAATCTTTCGACATTTGCTTTAACTGATGGGGAGGAACAACGCCAGAATCTTTCGCCAATTGCTTTAACTGATGGGGAGGAACAACGCCAAGTAAGATTTTCTTTTCTTAACTATATCAAGTACTTTTTTTGGGGGTCTATCGGGAACAACCTGTCTGCCACACACAGCAAGGGGTAAGGTATGTGTACATCCTACCCTCCCCCCGAGAGCTCACTTGTGGGATTACACTGGGTATGTTGTTGTCGCTGTTGTACATCAAGTACAAATTTTCATCGTGATGCGCTAACTAGTCTAAGATAACGTTCATGTGGTGCACCCAATAATACGGTATTGTCTTGTCCAATCAAACAGGCCTTGGCTGGCCTTATTAAGTCAGCAATGGATTTTTCTTTGAACTTTTCATCAAGGCCTCCAACTGACTTTTCACCTCACCAAAAAATTTTGTGGACCCTAGATGCTTGGAGATCTACCGATAGAGGTCAGTAAAATCTATGTAAATTGGTCATTACATCATTATAATATCTATATAATTCCTTTTCTCTGTTTCAAACAGCGAGTGAACAGATATCCAGTTTTGTTCTTGAGATGTGGTATATATGGCATTTATCATTGTGGACGCCAACTGTTGCTGAGGTAAACCATATGATGCATATTTACTGCAAATAGTTTTACATCTTCCGGTATAATATCTGTATTTATGTTGTTATGGCTCTGCAGAATCTCTTATGGCATAAATGTGACGATATCCTTCCCGATGAGCTGTTTAAGCCTTCAAAAATGGCAGCAATTCAGAAAATCCTGTAAGTTACTTATTTGTTTGATGGGTGTAGTTGTAGGGGCGACAATTCGGCTTGCGTGGGTCTTCTTTTGGTATCAGTTTCCAACTAGTGATGAATGTAGTACACATGCAAGATACATATATAGAGGGGGAGAAAGAGAGAGAGTTGAGAAAAGAGAAATGTGCAAATATATGTATATAGGAAGGGAATGGGGTAGTGGTGATCGTATTGCTATTCAGTTTTCAGTGTTCTATTTTGGCTAAGCTTCATGTATCTTGGATCGTGTATCTTCTATTTCTGTGCCCCACAGAAGTCAAGTTTTATTGATGAAACCAGCACTAAGTTGGTGTTATAGCTTACATCCAAATAAGCCGAAACCAAAAGATAATTCCCTTCTACTGTGCAGGGAGCTAAGAAAGTTTACCGAGGTTCAATACCATATACCAGTTCTAGATTAAACCAATAAATGATCTGTAGTAGGCAGTCAGCTTTTATTTTAAAAACAATTAGTATCTTTTTGCCTTAAAATGCCTTCTGTTCCTTCCATAAAGTCCACCAAGTTGGTATACCGGGTATTCTTCATCTTCTTATTTGGATCTTCCTGTTCCTGCAGCAGATAAACTGGAGTTTAGTCTAGGCATGATAATCCCATGTTGAAAACTAGACAACTAGTTATTTGCCCGGTACCTGTGCCTGTGGGAGGTAACAAGTAACCTGTGAGCCAAGGTGTGGCTAGCTGGTCCAGACATCATGATTATCAAAAACTTATTGGTGGCTGATACTTACATTTCCCTCTCTAGATAAGTAACATTATTGCTCTTTGTAGGTTGTCTTGCGTTAGGCATGCTTCCTTTACAATGCATCCTTCCGTTATGCAAGCCGTACAAAACAAGGTCCTTCATAGGAAGCTCTTAATCTTCAAATCCTCTTCTAAGGTCACGATGGAATCTGCTTATGGCCTTGTTGCATGGTATAATAATGAAGTCACTCGCCTTTTAGAAAAGTTGATCCGCACCTCCTCCATCTCCCAGTCATTAAGCTGCCATCTGGAATATATGTTCCACCTGTGCCTTCTCATGAAGTCACTCACCTTCCAGAAAAGTTGATCCACACCTCCATCTCCCGGTCATTAAGATGCCATCTGGAACATATGTTCCACCTGTCCCTTCTCTTCTGTCTCCCACAGTGAAGTTTGATTCTTGTGCCATGTTGATCAAGAATGGGAATTGCATCTTCGATGGTAAGTTGTGTATCCTGTTGTCATGCCGAGAAGATGTTTCCTTCTATTGCCAATCTTTTATCCATTGTGTTATACAGAAGTTGCCACTGTGATTTTGGATCTGTTCCTTGTATGGCACTCTTTCATTAAACCAAATTTCTCTTTCATCACTGTGCATCATTGAACATTTTCATCCTGGTTAAAACACCATAACCATTTTATTTAAAGACTCTTGTTTTGTACTTGTAATTTTTTTCACCCATTCCTGAAACATTCAATGAACTCATATACCTTGTTTGATCTGTTTCTGCATAGAATAAGTGTAAGGTACTTGAGCTGCTTCAGTTGCCACATCCTTAATCCATCCTCACTGAACAACAAATTTGAGCATTTTACTTAGGCCCTCATGACTAGAATCTAAGTTGCCTGGACTCTTTAAGTTTCGGTGCTGCACCGTGTTGACACGATGTGTGTGGGTGTGGGATCTATACCAGATCTAGTCAATCAATTTTGGGTACTTTGACCATGATGATAGAGAAATTAGAGACATATACAATGATTGGTGGAATCCATACAGAAGCTACACTGAAATCATAATATAGGCATATATATTTTTTTTACCGTTAAAAGTTATTTACAGGTCAGCATGACTGTTGAATGTGCAATGATGCTATGTATTTAATACTCCCTCGGTCCCAATTTATGTGACTTACTTTCCTTTTTAGTCAGTCCCAAAAAGAATGACACATTTTTATATTAAGTAACAATTTAACTATAAAATGTCTATTTTACCCTTAATGAAATAATTTACAGCCACATAAATTTCTATTATTCATTTTGGACCACAAGTTTTAAAAGTCTTCCTTTCTTTCTTAAACTCTGTGCTGAGTCAAACTACCTCACATAAAATGGGACGGAGGGAGTAATAATTACAGATTCAAACTTTGCTCTAAAAAAATCGTGCATTCCTTTCTTTCCAACTAGTCCATCATAATTTAGGCTTATTTTTATAATAACTATTTTTAGCTATATCTCCATACTCGTATACAAACCCCCGAATTTTTCGATTAGATCATGAAGGATCTGACCTCTAGATTTGCACCAGTATCGGAAACCCGTGTCTTAAAACTCTCCTTGTTGCAAAGAAACCTTCAGCTGAGCCATTATTGAGCATTGATATCTTAACTGTGCTATCAGAATCAACCTCCCTACCTTCTCAAGGTAGGAATAAGGTCTGCGTAAACTCTATCCTCCCCAGACTCCACCAGTGGAATTACACTGGGTTTGTTGTTTATCTCCACTGCGCTATTCCGATGATTTACCAGTTCAACTGTTCTGTCCCAGAACCCGGCTCCTGGAGCAATTTGATAAAGAAATCTCATTTTACATATTAACATGCTTGTCCTAGGTGAAGTTGGTGATACATTATATTTATTTGCAATTTTAGTTCTTATACATCTTATACATTTTGAAGATTGTTTGCAGTTTTTTTTTTTTTTTGATGACACGATTGTTTGTTTGCAATTTTAGTTTTTTGTCTTTTTCATTTTATATGTTGGTGTTTGACTAACCACGAAGTTGAAGAAATAAAGGAGTTGTAGACAACCAAATGTACACTTAGAACTTGCAGTCTTAAACATGCCATTTATAAAAACATCTCTTTAAGGATAGAATGAGAAGTTCAAATTCTAATTTTTTTAGATGTAGAAGAATGGAACAAACTAAAAAGGAAAGGGAGTACATAGCGAATACCTTTTGTTTGAAAGACTTAGCTATTCTTTTTTCAAAGTTGAATTTTTTTTCTAACAAACTTTTCATCAAGCACAGGTTTGGTACATTTGCTATCAGAGATTACCCGGTGCATAGTCTCAAAATGAGAGCTGCTTCCTGTTATCTTTGGCAAGGTTCTCTGGAAGTAGACACAAAACATTTTCTATTATCAACTGCTCGGTCCCTCTTTCAGAAGGTATGGTCTCCTTTAGTTTTGATGTGTACGGTTCCCAAATTGGTGCTGAAGTGAGAATTTATGATCTATACTCTCTGCTGTGTGTGCTTTCAGATGATATTTGCACACAGGAAGTCTTTCGAAGATGAGAAGTTTGATGAAATTAAAGATTTCTTTGAAGTTGCTGTGAAGAAGACCATCTCGGTAGTTATTTTCCTTTTGTCCCATTTGAATGCATTCTATAGGCAGGATAGCTTTATAATATGTTATTTGCCCCATGTCAACATTTTCTTCCATAGTTCTGCTATTCTATAACATAGAAACTAAATATCATTTATCTTATTTAAAATAACATCCTTGTAACCCATTATGGGATGTTGGTTTCCAATGAACTTTCAAATCTGGGACATTTGCTATTTTTATTTGAATCTTAAGTTTGTTCATAACCACTTATCTTCTCCATGTCATAGCAAGACAAAATTGAGACCATGCTTTCCCTTCTTGCATCATCAAATCACAAGATGATCTCATCAGATGAGATGACATATTTTGTTGAGCCTTTGCTTCAAGGATTGTATCTCCCATGCTCACCTGAGGGTGAGTGCATTAGATTGTGTTTCCCAAAGTTCCACACTTGTTGGCCATCCCTTTTTCTTGGGGGTCTAAAATATTTGTTTTATTTTGTTATCTTTTCCTGTTTCTCTTGCAGCCTTTACAAATAGGATAGGAAGTGTATGGTTGCTCATTGGGGCCTTCCGCTACCAGCTTCTGATTTGCTGCACTGATCTGGATCCAACTGCAAAATACTACTTAAAGTACTCAAGAGTCGTGGAAAAGATATCTTCTCTTCAGCTCGAAGCTCAGGTAAGGGATATGATAATAATTGGTTCCTTGAACGAAAAACAAGAAAATATTGCGGAAGAGAAAGTACAAAGATAGAAGACATGAAATTAAAGATAGGTGAAATTTGAGAATATAATCCCCAAATTTCGAAATCAAATGCTAAGAAACCTAATTAAATATAAAATTAATTATGTTTCTAATAGAATCAATTCAAAAACTTAGATTAATGGTGTTCTTGGCTCCTATTTCGAAGAAATTAGAGACTATAACCAGTATAATACTAATTACCTTCTTTGATTTACGACTAAGAACCAAAGATATGAAGTTAAAGAATTAATCTTACTTAGAAGAATCGTTCTTTTAATGTTGTGTAAGATAAATCCCAAGTAGCCAACACAGAATGGTGTAAAGAAGAGGAACTATCAATTATAATAATGTTCTAACAAAAAGAAAAAAAATCACCTCTATATATAGGGGAACTCTTCCCAAATAGCATGAGATTCGAATCCTACTTTTATGAAAATAACAATTCTAAAAACCTAACTAGGAAAACAAGATAAAATCTTCCCAAAACTACGTTGTTAAAGAATGACAAAAGTTCCACATTGGTGGTTAATGGGATGAGTGAACTCCTTATAAGGCTTGGGCAGTCCTCCTCCCTTTGAGCTAGCTTTTGGGTGTGAGTTAGACCCAAGTCTTAATTTCACATGATATCAGAGCAGGGTCTATCTCACCCAATGTTGGGGTCCCCAAAAATAAAAATTTCCCACGCACCAGATGCTAAGCACTGGGTGTGAGGTAGGGTGTTAAAGTATGACAAAAGTTTCGCATTGATGGTTAGTGAGATGAGTGGACTCCTTATAAGACTTGAGCAGTCCTCCTCCCTTTGAGCTAGCTTTTGGGGTATGAGTTATGCCCAAGACATAATTTCACATACATAAATAAAATAAGAGAAGAAAGTACAATTTTGCAACAAAAATCCTAAATTTCGTTCAGCCACTTTTTGGGCAAAACTCTCACCCATTTCATCCACCTATTGAGTGTCAATTGAAGCCCTTTTAGGCTTGATTCTCATCTCAGTTTTTTGGCTGAATTTTCAGCTCTTTTTTGGGCTCCATGTGGCCCCAATATTCTTCCTCTTGGACTTGGACCATGAAATACATGTAGCACATAGCCCATTCATCTTCACAACTGTTGGGCTCATTCTTGGGCTTTTCTTCCACGATAAGCATCTTTTTGATTTCCCATTGAAGTGTGTCAACCTTTAGTCGAAGTAACGGTGGATGGTATCTTCTCTTTAGCTTAAGCTGAGAGATCAATCCTTATGTCTCTGTTCTGGAGTTGTGTGTGCATGTACTCTATCCTAATTTATCATTGTTCCTATTTGCTTGTTTAACAATGTGGGAATGAATAGGGGATGTTTTGATATGTGTGACATCCATAGAAGTTAATTTTCTATGTGCTTGAGTTTTCACAAGATGAACTTGGAGAGGTAAACAATTAAACTGGAAGAACTATATATCTAGATGCTTACGCATTTGACTTCCTAGACTCTTTACATGTTTAGAGGAGACGGGTGCAATCACACTGCAGATAGTAGCTCCCTGGTGCTGCATAGATCAATAAAATATTTGCCTGTCTTATCGCCTTCAACTCCCCCCCCCCCCCCAAAAAAAAAAAAAAAAGACACACACACGCACAAAAAAAAAAAGATACTACTTGAATCAAATTGGTTAATGTTTAACATAACTCATTAAAGAGGAAGGGTGGAGTTTTCAACTCTTTATATACATTCAATATGTTGAGCTGAGGCCCTTGGCTACAATGTTCGCACTCTTCCAAAAAATCCTAGTTTGGTTGTATAGATATTTGAAAGATTGAGTATTTAACTCCTATAAAATATATTGGTCAGCTGACTTTATTCAGATTGGAAAAGGGGGGGGGGGTGTGATGTAGTTGTTTCCGGCATATAGTATCTCATACGTTCTTTTTTGGAAACAAATCAAGTCTTAGCCATGCTAATCTCATCTGTGAATAGTGTTACCAAAAACCACCTTTTGTTAGGGTGGACTGTGTGATCTAATCATTGTTTGGCTAAATTAGGGGAGTACCCCACAGAAGTTAAGCATTACTCTTTTTTTTAGAAATGGTAAATGTAGATGTTAAATATTTTTCGTAAACAAGAATGCAGGTTTATTTTGATCCCTCATTATATAGATTAGTTACATTATAAAGTTAGTGTTCCAGTTGTATGCCTTAATTCACTGCCTATATTCTATTGTTTCCACACTTCAGGTACGCAGTGACTGTGTCCTTTTGGCTGGATCTTTTCAGTTGAGGGAACAAGAAAGAGATAGATCTAGGTTGTTGGAAGATCTCCATGCTGAGCGAAAGAAACTGCAAAGAAAGGTCAGGAACTCCCTTAATTAATTCAGTTTGCTCTTATCCTTTGTGGTGGAATTTTGATCTGTGCTCTGCAGTTGTTGTAGCCGAGGGTCTTTCGAAAACAACCTCTCTATCCTCTGTGTACACTCTACCCTCCCCATACCTTGCTTATGGGACCACACTGGATTTTTTACTGTTGTTGCTCTATAGTTGTTGTCTGGTTGAATAACTGTGTACGGAAAGAACACCACCTCCGAATCTAAGAATACATACGTCCTCACCGTATCTCCAATTCAAATTCCTAATTGCTAACCCCACATAGGGTAGCAATCATTACCTATCAACTTTTCATTAAAGTAGTCACACAAATTTTTCCAATACCTACGTTGAACAACTATCAATTTCCATTCACCTTATCCTTCCATTTATGACAAATATTTTGTCTTTTCTCTTTTTCAATGTTTATCAATACACATCAAATTATCTATAATCAAATCACCCAACCAGTATATTAAAAATTGTTATAAAAAAAAAAAAGAATCATTGCCCAATCATTACTCCATTAATACCAATCCATAATTGGTAAAGAATTAAGGGTAAAACAAAAGAAGCACCTATCTAATATACAAACTTACGAAGCAAATCATCCCTTTCCTACCTAATATAATATTATTTCCACACATATACATATGTAGAAATTAATTTTTACCTGCTTGCAACTTTCTATTAAACAAATAATTTAATTTATTTTAACCCATGGTCTTTTCTAAAGGAAGTTTAAACAAGTAGTTCAAAATTTTCAAAAATTTGGCAACCTATAAAGGGGAAAAGGGGGTAAAAATGAGTACCTATCCCCACCTACCTGTTGTCCTTTAGCCTTAATTTACAATCTGTGGTGACCCGAACTACATTCGGTGGTCGTATCTTAAATGTGTTGTAGCTCTTAAATAAAAAATCAAAGTCCTTTTAAAATATAGGGGTTTTAGAAAATCATCCTTACAACTAGTAAGGTGTCTTACTTCATTATTTGACTTTCAAATGGATTCTTTTGTCTTCGAATAAGACGTTATAGATTGCTAGTATTATTGGTTTCACTGAACCCTGTCCTTTCTTTGCATGTTTTACTTTTAATAGAGATGTAACTTTCTTGGCTTAAAAAAAGAGAGGATAATTATGCAAACTAGGAATTATGATCTATTAATGCTTTTTGCCCTATGATGATGGCATTTGTCATTCATTTGTTTATACTCGAGATTTTAACTTTTCTGTTGTCACTTGTTTTAAATCTCTCACAAATCAAATCCTCGTCAATGCTGGAACAATTTTGTATCTTCTCTTCTGGCGGCTGATAGTTTATTATTAAGGAAGTATAAATACGTTTTTGTGTTTGGTCAGGTTGCAGTACGAGGGGGGGGGGGGGGTCAGAATATTCTACATTTACAACAAGAACAATGCATCAACCCGAAGTTAATTGAGTTCATCTTTAGCTCTATCTGAAACCGCGTTATATTCACCATTCCCTTTATCTATGATTGGGACTATTGAATATTGTTGAACATAATTGGTTGCTCACAACTTAAATTTTTACAGTTCTTTACACTCAATTCTTCCCTTTCACTCACCTTCTAGCGACTCTATTTGTTTCTCTCACACTTCCCATCTGATCACTCACTTCTTACTTTCTCAACTCAAATGACCACCTCTATTTGTAGGGGGTGGGGATAGAAGAATCTACTGAGAGGTATTTACTACTCTCTTCTAGAATGCTCCAACAATCTTTATCTAAACTACATTTGTAGAATCACCCTGTAATTTTATTTTTTTAAAAAACTGGTAGCTGTATCTATTTCTGTAATGACGAAATCAACACGTAGGTTGCACTGAAACCATATTTACAAAGGTACCCTATAATCTGTTGTCCTGCTTCTATAATGTATTTAAAACATCAAAAAATTTCTCCTTCCAGATTGTCCACCAAATACTTGCTGGGACCATTCTCTATCTGCTCCTGTTCTTGGCCTGCACTCGTACTCCTTCCCAGGTCTGCAATGCTTCTGAGATTTTCACAGGCATGGACCATGAAATGTGTTTTGGGGCTTAAGAACAGTCTCCATAACTGGCTTGTTGCCTTACAGTGTAAGAACAGGTGGTTAACTGTCTCTGCAGTTTCACCACAAATGAAACATCTAGGGCATAGTGGCATTCCTCTCCTTATTAGGTTGTCTTGTGTGAGCAGTGCCTCTTTGGCCAACAACCAAACAAAACAGGGAAACTTATGAGGTATTTGGCTTTCCATATGTTTTCCAGGGCCTCATTCTAGATTTCTTTAAACTCTCTAGAATTGCTTGAACATTCTGTAGAGTGATCACTTGAACAATCTAAAAATTTGTCTGGCTCTGGTCCCAGCTTTGGGAAATGGATCCTTTGGCCTGTTTCAGCATTAAAAGCTAGCTCCCGAGGTTCTAATTAATCCTCATTATTTATTCTTAACCAATGCAGGACTCTTTAACTGAGTTTTACATTTATTCTTTTTCTGCTGGTTGTTAGGTAGTATATTTATATGTCAAGTAGTTCTAATCAATCCTTATAACTTCTTGGAAACATGATTTTATGTGGTCTAGATTTATTCATGCCTGACGAATTTAAAGTGCCTCCTATTAGATTGTATTCCGCGCTGAACCTGAGAAATTCAAGAGAATGAAGGCTGAATGCGACGACTTTCTTGGGACTGTTGATAAAATTGTTACTACTACGGTTGGTTGGACCCAGAATTTTAAAAGCACAAGTGTGGAAGAGATATCTGGCAAAGTGCGCAATTGGCAGGTAATGACTCAAGTAGATAAATGTCTATTGTTCTCTATTTGTTTTGGTATGTTTTCTACATAAATGTTTTCACTGAAAAAATTTAGCTTACCTCTAATCTTCAATTGATTGGATGAGGCTGTATTGGAATGCCAATTTATTGTACAATGTCATACACTTCATTCATATTGCAGGAAACGGCTACAAAAGCCATAAAGCAGTTATCAAAAGAATATTCTTCGTACATGGATGTAATTCAGCCAGTCCAGACAGCTATATATGAAATAAAATTAGGACTGTCTCTGGCTTTTTCTGGTGCCTTAAGTGAAAAGTATCTGGAGGAACTAGGGAAGTTTGATATGGAATCTGTTCTGGTATTGTCTTTCATTCCTTTATTTATTTTTGATAAGTGTCTTTCAATTCTTTTCCGATATATGTATTAACTTTCTCTGCAATGGTGGACAGGCCGCAGTTTATGCCTTTGTGAAATTCCCAAGAGGGTGTGCATCAAAATCTGTTTCGTTTGATGCTGTCAATAACGGCGCAGAACTTTTGCGTTATGATATTGAATTTCCAACAAGCATCTCAACCCTGGATTTAAATTTGTTGGATAGTCTTGTCAATTGTAAACAGAGAGTCAGTACTGATAGCAAGGTTTGAGACTGTCTTTTGTTCTTAGGATTGCGTGTATATCTTCAAGTGTATCTTAATAATAGGAAAAATATTGTAATGTCTTCCTTCTTCGGCTTCTCATGCTTTGCTCATTGTGTTACTCTTCCAATTTTGGCAGGTATCATCCTTGCAACTGAGAACTGCAATGTATCAGAATGTTCTGGTTCGCGTGTTGCATTCTGTTGTTGATGCCCACTTCATGGATACGCCGTCCTTTAAGGTGAGGATGATTGTTGCTGTTGTTGGATGTATGTGCTTTGTGTTAGTCATCCCAATATCATATGAACATAATCTGATATTCTGTTTCAGCTAACGGATAGCATATTTGATGAGTTAGCCAGCAACTGGATGCAAATGAAACTTCAAGTCAGAACAACAGAAGAGAATAAAGCTCAACAATTTAGGTTTAAACCACGTTTATTCAAGATAGATAATATCCTTGAGATTGACATATCAGCTCTTGGTAGTTCGGCTTCAAATGAAAGTTTCTCAGAATGGAAAGAATTTCACTCTAGACAAGAATCTTCTGAGAAAGTAAGCGTACACTGTTGGTTTCTTTCTTTTGTGTATCCAGTGATGGAACTTTGCTTTGCTGTATCTCTTTCCATTTGGTTATCAGTCTAATGTATTTCTACTCATGTAGCAGAATTCTGACGAAGAACCAGAAGCAATCATGGACGATTGGAACTATATAGAAGACTCCAGTTTGAATAAAATGATCCACGTACACAATGAATTATTTGGCTCGACTGATATATATCAATCTGTAAGTATGCAATGCTAGTTGTATGGATGTTCTTATGATGTAATAGAGAGGGAAGCTTTAAGCTGGACAGAGAATTAGTTTTCTAAAGAGGTAGAGTTCATTTGGTACATTTTTATGTTGAGGTGGAATCGTTTCATTATCTGGGACATGTTAGGTTCTGATTCTATGATGAGGAATCTCTCTTCAGGCGTGTAGGTGCAACTTTACATGACTGATAATTAGTGTCTTTTGATTTGTTATCACTCCTACATATTAGTCTTACTATCTATTATAGATGCATGAGCTGTATTTGAGATGGGAACCCTCACATCAATTTCATATAATTGTTTCCCACTTGCCTTGTGATATGTTATATGGCTTTTTGGAGGTGTTAGAATAGGAATAGATTTATACAATTTTATTAGAATAGGAATAGGTCTATACAATCCTATTAGAATAGGAATAGTAATAGAAACAGAAATAGGAATACTAAATAGTATCCTACTTGGTAAAGGATGGTATTCTAGGGTCTATAAATAGGGTCTCAATGTAATAATGTAAACAACAACAACAATTCAATAATATTCTTTCCCTATATTTCTCACATGGTATCAAAGCCTCTACGATCTTGGTAAACAATCAAAGAGCTTCCGCTACCGGCGGGCGGCTATTATCCATATATGCTGCCCGTCCGGCCAACGATCATGTTAGCAAAAGTTGGGTCACCGTGTATTTTTCTGGTGACTATTTTCTCATATCTAATTTGTGTAGCACCGTGCCATCATTCCGGTGACTACTTTCTTATATCTAATTTGTGTAGCACCGTGCCATCATTCCGGTGACTAATTTTTCATATTTTATTTGTGTAGCACCGTGCCATCATTCCGGTGACTACTTTTTCATATTTAATTTATGTAGCTTTGTGCGATCTTTACGGTGACTACTTTTTCATATCTGGTTTGCGTAGCACCGCACCATCTTTTTGGTGACTACTTTTCATATTTAATTTGCGTAGCACCTTGTTATCCTTCCGGTGACTACCTCTTTTTGCATATCTTATTTGCGTAGCACCGTGCATCTCTCCGGACTACTTTTCATATTTAATTTGTGTAGTACCGTGGATTTTTTCCGAACTACTTTCTCATATCTGAGTTGCATAGCATCATGTGTCTTTTCAGTGACTCCTCAGATTTAATTTGCATAGTTCCATTTGTCTTTTCGGTGACTCCTCAAATTTGATTTGCGTAGGGTTGTGCCATCATTCCAACCCTACCGATATAATTTTTTCTTTTTCAGTAGGGTCATGCCATGCATCATTCCGATCCTACCCGTATTATTTCTTTTTCAATGGGGTCGTTCCATCAATTCAAACTATCCTATATAATTTCTATTTTCTTGTTGGGTCGTGACATCATTCCGACCCTACACATATAATTTTATTTCTTAGATTGTGACCACTTTTATCCATCAAGTCTATTACTCCGGCCGGTTTTCGGTGACTTTCTTGTTTAATATCGACTCACCTCTTGATCCCAACACAATCCATATACTTTATACTAGATTTTGAGCACTTTCAACGACCGTTGCATTGTGAAGAAGTCTATATAGAGCAACCACCTAATTTTGTTGCTCAGAAGGAGTTTAGTAGCCTTGTATGTTGATTACGTAAGTCACTCTATGGTCTGAAACAGTCTTTGCAAGCTTGGTTTGGGAAGTTCCAACACTGTAATTTTATCACTCTGTGTTTTATCGGCATTATGCATTATTTCATGAGAAGACCAAGCACATTGAGATTGATTGTCAATTTTGTGAAGTCGAGTGATCAGCTTGCAGATATCTCACCAAGCCCCTCATCGGTCCTCGTGTTAATTACATTTGTAACAAGCTAGGTACATGAATTGTATGCACTAGCTTGAGGGGGAGTGTTAGAATAGGAATAGATTTATACAATTCTATTAGAATAGCAGTCCTATTAGAATGGGAATAGTAATAGAAACAGAAATAGGAATACTAAATAGTATCCTACTTGGTAAAAGATTGTATTCTAGGGTCTATAAATAGGGTCTCAATCTAATAATGTAAACAACAACAACAATTCAATAATATTCTTTTCCTATATTTCTCACAGGAGGTATGTGTTTAACTATGGGGTAGTCGATAAGTGTATTCTGCTTGTATGACTGAACATTATATATGATTCTTATCTCTCTCAACGTGACGAATTATTTTATGAATCCAAGATGACACTATTTGCCTGCTAACATTTCAGTGTTACATTTGTATGAGATCTATCAAACTCTCAGATATAAAGCTGGTTGGTACATTGCTGATCAGTATGCAATGGTACTGAATTCACTTTTATTGTCAGGCGTGGAACTAATGCTCGTGCAGGGAGTTCTGAAACATTTTGTAACGTTTTTTTCCTATTTGAAAAACAATTAGCTTGTTTCTGTCAGTACTCCAAAACATTTAGAATGTGTGTTCTTTTCTTGTGGACCTGAATTATTAAGATGAAGTTAAAATTAAGACCTACTCCTCTCTGTTTTTCTTAATTCAGCCTAATCAATATGTGCTAAGTTAGAGTCTCTGAACCTCCTTATGGGGTATGACATAAATTATTTAGATATTTCCATTTGCATCTGAAGCTCCTTTAGGAACATATAGGATGTGCCGTTGTGTAGGGATGTAAAAGTGCTTTTGTAATGAACACCCTTAGAATTGCACAAACTTGTGTTTGTAACATGTTATTCTTTTTGTTTTTATTTCTCTGTATCCATTATATACTGGGGAAATTTTTTTGATCACATAATGTATGTTCTCTCTCTATAACTATCTATCTGTCTATCCATCTATCTTTATGTGTTTAAATACTGATCATGGTGTTTGAATTCAGCCTGGATGTTTCCATGTATCTGATGCAAGCAGATTGTCTTCCTTTACTGACTCTTACTTGCTGGGAGCAAAAATGATTAGAGGTAAAAACATGGGAAACAGTTTTTCTGCATGCTTTGATAGTCTTATTATGGGAAAATTGGCTAAGCTCTCTGGCATCTTTATGCTTGCAGATCTAGAAGGTTTACCATCATCCTCTTTGGACGCGAAAATTGCACCCGAACACTTGCTTCATCTATGTTTGGAGCATGAAACAAAGTTCTGTTCATCAAATAAGTCAACCCTAGGATACAACTTTTACAAGGTTTTGATTGTGAATATCGTACTTCCTTTAAAATGCTTTTGCTTCTTTCCCCTCCTTTGGTACACCTTATTCACTTTAAAAATTTCTTCTGAATGATGTATTAGGAACCAAATTTCTCTATGTTGGCTAAAATGGTGGATCCATTAGTATCTCTTAAACAGCGAATTATTCTACTTTTGGAAGAACGGGATGAATATGCTCTTCAGAGAATCTTGGATATAATTGAAATGATCTTGGCTATGCCTCTTAGCACCCCATTGGCTAAGGTAGCGTATTGTTTTTTTGCTTTGGAGAATTGTTTTTCATAATAGGGTGGAGGAAAAAATTGATATATTCATCGTTCTGGTTATCTTTTATGTGTATGCTTAATGATGTCTTTTGAATTGCTAGTCAAATTCTCATTGTTTCTTTCTTTCCTTTCTTTGAAGGCGCTCTCCAGCTTAGAGTTTCTGCTTAGCAGAGTTCGGATGTTGCAAGAAACTGTAGCGAAATTTCCATTATCTGGTAATTTACCATACTTTATCTGATGATGTTAAATCATTCATTAGCTTTAACCCTCTCTGTTTCCATAGATTTTTTGGACCCCATATTTGCTCTGGTGTGCTCATGGTATAAATTGGAATTTGAATCCTGTCCTGCTCTGCTTAATGAAGTTGAAGATCAGTTTGAGAAGAATGCAGGGAAGGTAACTTCTATTTCAGCTTGATTTTTTACTCAACAAGCCTCCAAGCATGTTATCTTGGGTCTCTCTCTTTCTGCTAAACTTCAGAGCACTTCAATTGCTGGTAAACCAAAAACTTGTTGTCACAACTATGCAGAGAAAGTCATAATAATGATGTGAGCTGTGAGTCCTGAGAAAATGAAAAAGATGTATCTTATGCGAATTAGAAGTCTGGTGATTTCCACAATATATTGTTTTTAACTCAGGTCTACCAGACTATCAATGCATATGACAAAAAACTAGTCACTTCTACAGTATGATGCCAACCAAACATTAGTATGCGCTTCTGAGACTAGTTTTTTCACATTGATGGTACTTGCAATCTGCATTCTTTGTTAACTAGGAGTTGGGACTTGGATGCATGAGCTGTATTCTTGATTTGAATTTCTTTTGCCTGTGTAGTGTCGGCGTTGATCAGAAATACAACTTCTTGTTAATTTATTTTGGTGGTTTAAACATATTTGAGTTTGGTTTAGCTCGAAGCATGTCACGATTCTTATAAGCAAATGAAGTTTCAGATCTAATTTTCTTCCACGGTTGCAGAGCCTTCTGGATGCTATCGAATTACAGAATTTGCAGTTTTTATTGTTAGATTACTTTTTACTTGGATCATATGTTAATTTTATCCTCAAACTGCAGTTGTGGTTGCCACTATATTCAGTTCTACGACGTGAGCAGTGTGCTGATACTGATGAATACAGCCTTACTACTATTAGAAGGCATGTGC
Source organism: Solanum commersonii (assembly GCA_029007595.1). Lineage (NCBI taxonomy): Eukaryota > Viridiplantae > Streptophyta > Magnoliopsida > Solanales > Solanaceae > Solanum > Solanum commersonii. The sequence continues at coordinate 130,228 of JAJTWQ010000029.1, forward strand.
TTCTCTTTGTTTTCTCTCAAAATTTGATACATTTTCATTGCTAATACTTGTCAATCATTCAGCCTGAAGGAGTTCATTGAGATGTCCAGTATTGGTGAGTTTAAGAAGCGCCTGCAGCTCCTGGTCGCTTTTCATGGGCATATTTGTGCTGGTTTAAGGAACGGAACCTATTCAAGGTAGAGGAAAAGATTCCTTTTATGTATGTAAATGTGCTTAGATTCTGTAATTTCAAGCCAATATACGGCACAATGAAACATGGTCATCATGCATAAACTGTGTACTGAAGTGTATATAAACCATTGAAAATGCTGATTTGAGAAAAACTGTGCAGCCTTTGTCTGGAGGAAAGTGTTAAAATCCTCTACAACAGCTTTGGCTTCTATGCACAATTCTTGCCAATGTGAGTTCTCTACTGTGCCAATAAGAGAAATTGATAATACACTTCAAGCGCTTTTCATTCACGTCTATTTAAAGTGATATTTCTTATTTTTTCTAAATTTGCTTTTTTCTGTCTTTTTCTTGGGCAAGGATTTTGGAGCACATTGGAACTAATAGAAGGAAAATTGAGGCCGAGGTAAATGAACTTGTTAAGCTATGCAGATGGGAACGTTTTGAAGATTACTTAAGCATAGAAAGTTCCAGGAGAACCAGGCAGAAGCTCAGAAAGATCATGCAGAAATACACAGTGAGTCATGCTATTTTTATTGGCTCATCTTCAAGTTGATTTTTCATCTCTCCACTTGTTGCTGCACAATTGGGACTGGAAAGTGAAACTTATGTTAGGTGTGTCCTTCTAGCTTGAGTTTATGTAGTTTTTCCTAATGATTTCCTCAGCGATTTCTCTACTTGTACATTCAACTAATCATCCCATTACTCTGAGTTTGTAGTTGTCATCTTGCTCTTTAGAATTTACTTTTGGGTAGATTATGATGTCGGTATTCTGCTACGGTTTGATAAAACCAAACTTAACTTTCCAATTATTTCTTGCTTTTTTTGGTATTTATTTGTTATTTTATTTTGAGCGTGTGAATGTGGAATAACATGTCAATTCAGATTATCTCAACATTATAAAGCTATGCCTGTGTTGCACTCTTTGTCAATTGAAATAGTTTATCTTATGTAAATATTTCTTATAGCTTTTCTCATACATTTTGATTTACTTATGTAGGACCTGCTGCAGCAACCTGTTATGCTTTTAATCAACCAAGAAGCAAAACGAAGTGGGATAAATCCCCAAAGTACTGATGAACCTAGTCTCTTGGATTCTTTTGAAAGGAGCAGAGCTCTTCTAAATATTGTCCTAGATCAGAAACAGTCAAAAATGGACAGGTGATCTTGTCTCCATGTTGCTGTCTTTTAATTAGTTTACTTGAAGTCTTATCAATTTGCTGCTTTTCAATCACAGCCCTTCATGGTTTTCCGATTGGTGGAAGAAATTAGAGAATGCTGTACAAGGTTTGCACCTCGATGTATCAACAGATACAGATCTATCTAGTCTCGTAGAAGGTTTATTCTCTCTTCTTTTCCTTTGACTGTGTTCAGGCAACATATAATTCCCTATTTCCTATTGTTGAAGATTCTGAAAGTTGCATATTTTGAAAATAATCAGGGGTTGCAAATGTCATCAAAGATGGTCAGGGCTTCAAGTCTTCATGCCTGTTATATCTGGATGAGTGGAAGCAACTCAGACAAAAGATTGAGGATGTATGTGGTACTGCTATAGACTGTGTTGATGTTTGGGTGGATGCAAGCAAGAAAATGGGAAAGAGAAGGGTATTCTCAGATTTTCTGAAGCTCTTGGATAGCTGTGGTCTATCAAAGCACAGAGCCTTGTTTATGGAGGTAAATATAAGTTAGTCCATGGTCTTCCGATAATATGTTCTTGCCCTTATTCGCCATCATTATCCAAGTGTTCATTTCGACTGAATCGTTTTGTCTATTGTAATTTATCATTTCCAGCTTCTGATCTCTTGATCTTTTTCTGATGTCCTTTTCATTGTGTACAGGAGCAATGGAGAGTCAATATATTAATGTGCTGGTTCCTCCAGCCGTCTTATGATGTTCAACATCTACTCCTAACACAACGTCCACCGGCCTCTAAAGATTCTGAAGTTAGTCGCGGGGAGCTCCAATGTTCACTAGATGAGAGTTTGGAAACCAAATGGAAAACGGCTAACCTGTACTATTTTAAGAGCATCAACTCGGTGCATGTTTTGCAGCAAATTTGCCTAAATTTCCATAAGGATTTTACTCTTGAGCAGGTAACATATGTGAACTGATGTTACTAAAAAAAATTAGATTATCATGTCAATTCTACCTATCATGTTTGGTTTAATTTAATTCTTGCTGGCTAAGTAGCTCAGACCCTTCATTTTTGGTGCCGCACTTGTATCGACACAACATGGGTGTAGGTGTGGTATCAATACCCGATCTGGTCAACTAGTTTTGGGTACTTTGAGCAAAATCGACGGAGAAATTCCAGACATATTCAATGAAATTTGTAATCAAAACAAGAGCTAAGATGAAATTGAAGAAACTGGAATACCTTGTATATAGAATTTTATGTCACTCCTTTTCCTTTTATTCTCCTCAAGGCTCAAGTTGTCCACCACATAATATCTCATAATTTAGGTTATATAACTCTAATTTTAGATATTTGAATTATTTCTAGCTGAATCATTCGTATCCATACCTTGATCTGTATCCCCGAATCTTAAACCGTAGATCATGTATGATCCGACCTCTAAATCTGCACCCGTATCAGACACTTGCACCTGAGTCCAAGCAACGTAGCTTTCTTGACAAACAAATAAACAAACAGAGGAGGGTTGTGATAGGTTGATGGCCAATGTAACATTCAGAATAATCTAATAATCCCGACTGCTGAAGCACCTAAATAGAGTAATGGATAAGGAGTACCCATATGAGCCGATTCCAAGTAATTTGGACTGAGCCATAGTTGATATATTGATTGACAAACCCCATTTACTGAATCGATTAAGTCTTATATTAGTTTTACTTGCTCTTTCAATTATCTATTTGCTTTGGGTTGTTTTTATTATAGCATTTGTACCTCTTTCTTGGTTATAATCTCACTTTCTTGTAATGCAGGTTAACAAATCTGGATCTTACATTGATCACCTCACTAGCATTCAACAAGAGCAACGGGAGGTCGTATATGCTTTTTCTCAGCGACTCAAATGTTTGAAAGAATTGTTATTGCCTTTGGCTAGCTTATCTTCTGGTAATATCCCTTTCACAAATGCGACATGTGATCAATCATTCGCTGAAAATCAGTACTGCATATACAAGTGTCTTTGGCAACAAAAGGTACGTTAACTTCTTTGTCTGAGTTCAAATCCCTCCCCCCCCCCCAACCCCTCTCCTCATTTTGATGGGTAATTGAAAGTTTAATTCATATTTTGCAGCAACTTTTTGATAACTTGTATGGCATGTTGTATGAAGAGCACTTGTTTGTGCAAACTGTCGAAGATTTCCATTTGAATACTTGTCCAAGTGTTAAAGACAGTGCAATGCAGATTCGCCTTTTCATTGAGAAACATTTGCCCATCGTTCAGGAATCTAAGGTTTACATACTCTTCTAGTTGTCCCTTTTTTCGAACAGATTTCTGTACGTTCTAGTTCTTCTTACACTCAGGCATGCTATTAAAATATCAGTTGCACTAACTAGTTATGGGAATTATGGCAGGATTTGTTGGACAGTTATCTTATTGGCATTCATGGAGTTGGAAGAAAGGAAGAAACTCCATTGCATCCTATTGCCATCACAAAGGACATGAAGCAGTTGGTATATAAGAATTTTGATTTAGTCAACGACTTTAAGGTTGACTTTCGTGCTTTCCAGGGACAAGATGAAGTTGGAGTAACCGTTAAAGATATCGTGCTTGGAAACTCCATTAAGGATATCCTGCTTGGAAACTTTGAGGAGATATTTGACAAGGTCTCCCAATGCTCTACGCTTTACTGACAGTAACTTCTAAGTAGTTGGAGAACTTTAAACTGATTTTGATGCAAGTCATCATATGAGTCTGATGTGTTAAATTGTGATATTTTTGTTTAAGTTGCATATATTATTGTCTATAAAATGCATTCCAATAATTGGGACTTTTAAACATTTCAGACCAACTTCATACATAATCAATTTAAATCAAGAAGCACATCTGAAGAGAGGGCCCAGGATTTCATCCACTATACAGGAGATACTACTGCACTTCAAGCTGAATTTGACAACGCCTTGGTGAAAACATATAGATCTATCATAGAAACTTTGAAAGGTCTTGTGACTTTGAAGAATGGTCGTGCTCCTCCTGATGGTGTGAATATCAATGCTTTGAAAATTCTCCTCGAATCAGCAACAAGGCATCTACAATCAGATCTTAGTGATCAATTAGTCAATGCTATTCATCTTGGAGTAAGTAATATATGATCTTATTCATTAACCTATATCATTTTAAAAAAAAGACCTTATTCATTATATCTGTCAGGTACAAATACCAGCTTCCAATTCTGATTTTTCTCTCATTTTATACAGGGAGAGTTATTGAACCGTTACAGCGCCGGAAATGCGAATGCCTATTCGGATGTCAGAGCACATGTAGAAAATATGTATTCACTGTTGGATGTGATCATTGCCTTCGGTGATGGTCTTCTGCATGATTTTCTTATCATGCATAGAATGGTAAGTTTTGCTTGATTGCCCTATCCTACTTCTGGTTATATGTGATGTGTGGTTAAGGTCAATATATTATATGCTTCTTCGGATCAAAATTCCTCCCTTTACAACCCTCCTAAAAAAGCTATGTATTCATTCTAGAATGTTGCCATCGCTTTAAGTCTCTTCACTCCTTTTTTTTTTTGAAACTGGTAAGATTGTATTCTTCAGCATTAAGGGCATTCTGGTCACCACCAAAAAATGTCAGTTACAAGCTTCCTATCAAATCTACAATCTGGTCTGTATATCTACGATACACAACTGTTTACACCAAAAAAGTAAGGATACTATACAATTCCATTTGACCTATGGATCTATTTTCAAAACATCTACCATTCCTTTCCTTCCAAACTGACCACCATATACATGATGGTATTTACCTCCACCATGATGGGTCTTCACTCTTCTGCATGATTTTCTTGTCATCCATAGGATTGTAATTGTTCCTTGCATAGGCTCCTGAATCCTGGTTATCTGTTTAATGTGCCCTTATATTCTTGCTTGTTATGGTCAATATATGGGCTGCTGCTTCCGATCAATTTTCCTTGTTTGCCCCACCCACCCACCCACCCACATACACACAACTTTCTTTTACTAGGGTAAATATTTTACCCCACATCCCACTTGAAAAAGAAGAAAAAATAAGTCTAATTTGGAAGCCCAGACGAATTTCAACTTCCTTGGTAAATTGGCCAGTTCACATAGGGTCCTAGTTATTCTATCAGTGTTGATGTTAGATTAGATGTAGTCAAAACAGGTATTCATTAAACTGCTGCAACCTGAGGGTATGTACTTCTCTTTTTGCTCTAAGAAATCCTTGCGAGTAGTGGGACTCACTAACAATAAGAAAAACAGTAAACTTGAACTAAGAAATAGATCCTAGATGATAAAAGAGACAAGAAGGTATGAATGGGGAGTTCCTCTGTTATGTAAGATAAGTTAAGTTGAGTCTGACCAAGTGGTGTTGAACTTATTTATCAAGATCATCATACACACAGAGATCTAATTAAACAGCTCTGGACTAATTCAATAGTAAAATCAGTTTAGACATACTGGTTCAGACATTATCTGGATTAGAAGACATTAGGGAAGACTGTTATCTCCAAGGCCTAGTTTTGTCTCTATAGCTACTTTGTTTCACAAATCATTATTTATAAACTTTTCTCGATGATTTTGACAGCTATCTATGATGACCCATGTGCTGGCAAACATTTTTGCTTCACTATTTGCCAAAGGTTTTGGTACAAAAGAAGAGGACACGGATGACGCCAACCAAGATTTAATTCAAGATCAAAGTGGAACAGGTATGGGTGAGGGTAGCGGAATGAATGATGTCAGTGATCAGATAAATGATGAAGATCAGCTCATTGGCACATCCGCTGATGTAAGATATGACAAGCATACCTATTATGTTTTGCTTTCACTTTTCTCCCTTCTCTTCCAATCTGTTTTTCTTTATTATACAATAAGAGTAATGGTATGGCTCACACCTTCTCGGTTCTGCTTTTGTAGAGAGATGAAGAGAACACTTTGGGTGGCGCTCCAAGTAAAACTGACAAAGGAATTGAGATGGAGCAAGATTTTGTCGCTGATACCTTTAGCGTAAGTGAGGATTCTGGGGATGATAAAGACGGCGATGAAGAAAATGAAGAACTGGAATCTGCTATGGGGGAAACTGGTAATCAGGGTGAAGCAGTTGATGAGAAACTATGGGACAAAGGTGAGGATAATCCTAGTACTGCGGATGAAAAGTACGAAAATGGCCCATCAGTAAGAGATAGTGGTATTGACAGAGAGCTTCGAGCAAAAGATGATTCTTCTGAAGCTGCTGATGAATCTGGAGGACTTGATCTTGACAAATTAGAGGAGCAGGCTGATGAAAATGGAAATGATGAAACTTGCGAAGGGATGGAAGACATAAATATGGACAAAGAGGATGCATATGCAGATCCTACTGGATTGAAGCTTGATGAACATGAGGAAGGTCCTGAAGATGATTGTAATATGGATGAACCAGAGACTGCTGAACCGATGATGGAAGATGATTTGGACCAGCAAGGTAATCCTGCTGATGAAAATGAGGGAGATGAAAGAGCTGATTCAGATGCAGCTTTTGATGAGGCAGACCCTGAGCATTTGGAGGAAAGTTATGGAGGAGCTGGTGAAGAAGGTGATCCTGCAAATGACACAAAAAAGGAACCAACAACAGAAAATAGAGAGATGCTGCAATCGGACACTTCTCAATCTGTGAGTGATAATGTCCCAACTGCTGCGTCTGAGCCTAGAGGTGAATATAATCAAGCAAATTTAAAAGATGCTGCTCCTGAAGCGAAGGGATCTGATGTTAGTGGGCTTCAACATGACCTTGCTCCCATGAGAGGTTTTCCTGATGCCTCTATGGTTGAAATCATGGCTTCTGATTCTTCAAATGGACAAAAGCTGGGCAGTGATCAACCTGAAAATCCTTTACCTCCAGCTGATTCATCACATCAAAGGATTCAACCTAACCCTTGTCGTAGTGTGGGTGATGCCCTTGAGGGGTGGAAAGACAGAGTCAAAGTCTCCCTTGATCTCCAGGAGAGTGAAGCTCCAGATGATTTGGCTGCTGAAAATGCAAATGAATATTCATATACTGCTGAATTTGAAAAGGGAACAGCTCAAGCACTTGGTCCAGCAACAGCTGATCAAGTAGACAAAAATGTACATGGAAACGATCTTGAAAGAGAAACTGTAACTACAGAGAGAAAAGATGACATTTCTGAAATGGAGATTGAGACTGAAGCACATACTATCAGTAATTCTGCTTTAAGTTTTAGCAATGACAAGGGCAAGAGATCAGAGATGATGAACACTGAGGAGCAACTGGAATCACCATCTGAAGTTGATACTAGAGATGGTACCGCTGTCCCTAGTTTGTCTCAGAGTTTGGTATCAGTGAACAGGACCTTTTTGTCTGAGGACATAAATCGTCTTAGCGAGCTCTCAGTAGATGATGACGACTTGGGCAAGGCCCGTAACCTTGAGGAGGTATCCAATGAGATGAGAGAGAGTGCCACAACTCTCTGGAAAAATTATGAACTTCGAACTACGAGGTTGTCTCAGGAATTGGCTGAACAGTTGCGTTTGGTAATGGAACCGACTTTAGCTAGCAAGCTCCAGGGAGATTACAAGACCGGGAAAAGAATTAACATGAAGAAGGTAATTCCATATATAGCAAGTCATTACCGTAAAGATAAGATATGGCTAAGGAGAACTCGGCCTAACAAACGGAACTACCAAGTGGTAATTGCCGTGGACGATTCCCGCAGCATGTCTGAAAGCGGTTGTGGAAGTTTAGCCATTGAAGCATTGGTGACTGTTTGCCGTGCAATGTCTCAGTTAGACATAGGACAGCTATCAGTTGCAAGCTTTGGTAAGAAGGGGAACATTCGCGTATTGCACGATTTTGATCAGTCATTCACTGGAGAGGCTGGTATCAAGGTTCGTCTGTGTTCACACATACATGCTTCTCCCAATCTGTCGCAGTTATTCCCCCCCCCCCCCCCCCCCCCCCCCCCCTTTTTTTTTTTTTTTTTTTTTTGCATTAATGTTCTTCATCTTGTACCTTTTCATAGTTCTTGAAGTAAGAAAATTTCCCAATATGATTTATTCTCTCACCCTTTTTCAGGAAGCCACCTTTCAGGGCGGAGATGTTAAGCTTTCGAAATATTTGGATTCATTCCCCTTCCCTTATTATGTTGTGCTCAAAAACATTGAAGCACTTCCCAGGACGCTTGCTGATTTATTAAGACAGGTGACTATATATCTCAACAAGCGATTGCTCTCTTTCAATTCTAGATTTGTTTTACTGAGTTATTGTTGATAACGCAAGTACTGAATCATGATCTTGGTTTTCCTCCATGCAGTGGTTTGAGCTTATGCAACACTCGAGAGAATAGTTCGCCAACTGAGAGGTGTACATAATATCTTCCTCAGCCTTTTGGCTCAGATCAAGTGTACAGATGATTCATGTATTTAGGAGAAGCTCGGTAAACCACATCCTCGCAATCTGTCTCCTTACCGGATTACAGACAGTGAAGCTTTTCTTGGCTTTAGCTTTATTTTTTTCCCCTCTCGGAGGGGGTGAAGGGTGGGGGTGATTCTGTTTGGAACTGGCGCACTGTATACTGTATAGCTCTGTATAGGCAAAATTGCCTCTTCCAACCTTCTTTTCATGTTGTAACTATGGAAACTTACCTTAATAGTGCCAAAGTAAATATTATACAAGCTTTATCTTCTGATCAGTTTCTGGGCTAGCAATTTAATTATCTAATCAATCTGGTTGCTTTTTTCATTTCTTTTCTTTTGTTACTGATATAGCTTTTTACAAAATCAGGTGAATTCCAGATTTTAGTAAATTCAACCATGTAAATGTTCTTGCTAATATTTGTGGCAGGGGATTCAACTTTGACAAGGTGAAACTAGATCCAATCCAGTCTTACCTGTGTTCGTTCTTTCACATTGCAGTTGAGAGATGTTACCATTACAAATGGTAACAGTGTCAATGATAGAATATAAATGTAAGTGAATACAGATATAATTTGCTACAAATTACAGCAACGATACAATTGTATTTGTTAATATACTTGATATAATTGATTTGTATCAACAAATTGAATACAACAGTTTTTGATACAATTATATTCATTAAATACAAATCAATGTATTCATGAAACAATTATCGATCACATATATAATTTAATCGTATGTTGCTCAACTCTTTCTTTCCTTTTCTAATTTTACTCTCCTCTCTCCTCGTAAAATAATACATAACTAAACGATCATTGCCCAAAATTAAAATAAAAAGGACTTGTCTAGAGGACCATTGCTACATTTCCCACATCCACCTACAAAGTATATATATCTTAGCATTTATGAATTTTGGTATGGTATAGAAGTTACTTAACACAGTCTGAACTGCCAAGTGTAGAACATGCTTGCGTTGGACTCTAAAAGCTGTCACTTGGTTATACTTTCTCCGTTCATTTTTACTTGTCACTATTTAATTTGACACATTCATTAAAAAATAATAATGATTGATATAGGTATTTTATCAAACTATTTCTTCTATTAAATTGTGTTTAGTATTAGGTCTTGAAAAATAAGTATTTAACGTTGTGATAAAATATGAAAAGTTAAAAATGAGATATAAAAATAAAAATCTATTTTAAGAAAAAGTAACAGAACGGAGGGAGTATGTTCAAAGCTTATTCTGGAAAGTTAAAATAATGCAACATTCCAAAGTTGTAATGATCATCTTTCAACGTACGTGTCACTCAGCAAACTATTAAAACACTACAGCTAAGTGGCATATAACTATAAAATAAATAAATACGTGGCTAAGGCAAAATCAAACAACACACATATATAATATACAAGTGATACCAAAACACATAATTTTGTGTTAGTATATATAGATAAAGCTAGCTACATTTCAGAAGCAAGAAATAATTAATTAAAGTGGAATTAAGAAGAATTTGTTAGTGAAAAACAATAATATTAATATGGCATCATCAATAGGACCATGGTTGGGTGGTGGTACTGGTGGTGGACGGCGTGCAGATATGGGGCTTGGAAGCCCATTTTCATCTGATGTATGGGATCCAATGGGCCTGGGCTTTGGTAGTGGATTGGGCTTCAGGCGTGGTGGTGATGATGATGTTTCTGCTTTGGCCCATGCAAGTGTGGATTGGCTTGAAACTGATCAAGCTCATATTTTTCGTGTTGACATTCCTGGTTAATTATCTAATCCCTTTATAACTTTTTTGAGAGTAATAAACATAATTGCGTTTTATAGTTATAGTTTTGATAATCGTGTTTTATAGCTATAGTTTTGCTTCCTATGGAGGTTGTGATTTATATAAATTTTTCAAAATTTTGTTGTATATTTCGCTTGTCAATCTATACAAATAGGGTAAAATGTATACGAATAGCTAGGTAGTCAGATACAAAATTTTGGATTTATATCATTAGGATTTGTAATACAAATCCTAAATTTATACAAATCAGGCAAATAACAAGAATTGGGAAACTCTTAATTAAAGAGTTCTAAAAAGAGTAGAATCCCTTTCTTAAGGAAGGTAAGAAACAAATTGAAACTGGATTTATATCATGGATTTGAATTATACAAATTTTAAATTTATACAAATCAGGTGAATTGCAAGAATTGGAAAAAATTGAAACTGGATTAATATCATCAGGATTTGAATTAGACAATTTTGAATTTATACAAATCAGGCGAATAGCAAGAATTGGGAAATTCTTAATTAACGAGTTTTAAAAAGAGTAGAATCCCATTTTAAGGAAGGTAAGAAACAAATTGAAACGGAGGAATATTTATTGAAATTATAACAAGTGGCTTGAATTTTCAAATGGCAGGGGTGAAGAAGGAAGATTTAAAGGTGCAAATTGAAGATGACAACATACTGGAGATTAGCGGTGAAAGAGTGAAAGAGGAAGAGAAAGGCGATGACAAGTGGCACCGCGTGGAGCGTAGACGTGGCAGTTTCTGCAGAAAATTTCGGCTACCGGAAAATGTCAACGTGGAAGGTATAAGTTGTGGGCTTGAAAATGGAGTTTTAACTGTGAATGTACCCAAGAATGAAACACAACAAGTTCCAAAAAATGTTAAGTCAATAGACATAGCTTAGATCACTTTGGATTTGGACTTGGACTTTGGTAGTTATGTCTAATGTTGTATTACTTCTACTACTACTAGTTTTTGCCTTTGTGAATATAGCATGTGCATAAGGCCTTTAAATAAATGGATCACTTATATGTACAAATTAAATATGAGATGTTTTTTTTTTAGTTGTGTCTAATTAAATCATGAATAAGCTGGTCTTCTATAGTTTGCAAAATTGATGCAGGATTAGGCCTAAGTGCTAACCGTCAGATTAGAATGACATTTTTATAAATGACATTTTTATTTAATAAAGTAGTTTTTAGTTACATAAATAGCATATTTTAGATTGTAAGTTCTTTTAAAAAATGAATAATAATTAAAATTTCGAATGTTAAGACAAACTAACTCAAATATTAGACAACAAAATAGTGGAGAATGAGGTCAATGTACATATCATGGACTATTTTCAATACTAATATCGTATTTGATGCAAGTACGAAGGTGTTAAAGTGATATACGAACAAACGTATACAAACAAATTTTAAGGGCGTCATATATGACTTAAAGCCCTAAATTTTAAGGGGGCATATATGACTTAAAGCCTTTGGTTGTTCTGGAAAACTTGAGGAATAGAAGTGAACCCTATATCTATATCTATATCTATATTACCTAAAAAGCATGAACTCTCAACCTAAAAGTGAAATTACTAATTTATCCTTTCTCTACAATCCAAAACCCCGCTCCATCCACACCCATTCGCAAACGCTGCCAGTTTCCCTTACACTTGAACATACACCTTCGTACGGCACATACACCCACTCGCAAACACCATCGATTTAACCACCTGTTCATTCAACAGACACCAACGTCCATTATTTCCAGGCAGACGTAACCCCTCGCTTCCCACTATTTATAACTCAGAATCGCAAATGTTTCTCCCCATCGAACACACAACCATTACAGTTTACGCACAGGTATGTAACGACACACCATATCCTTCAAAATACTGTCTTCCTCAATCTACCCTGTTCGTTCGCCTGTTTAATTTTTTTTTAACGCAGATTAATCGCAAACACAATATCTGGAAATCTGCTCTCTATTTACCAAATTGTAAGCTATCTCCTTATTTCTTTAATCTTCCATTAACAAGGCTTCTTCGCACCGTACAATTATTGAGGAGTATGATAAGAGTATTGCTAAGAGTTGATTAGTAGTTAGTTAAGTACTGCTTATTAGTAGTTAGTTAAGTACTGCTTAATTAGTTATTATTGAGCAGAGTTTGTTATCCAGCTGTCAGCGTCTTATTGGTTCATTAGCTGTTAGTTAGTTCAATGTAATTGTATATATACATGTTAGCACTGTAAGCTTCACAATCATTCATTCATTTCAGTTTGCAGAGATGAATAAGAGAAAATATACATTCCTGTAATCTTCTTCTTCTATTCTCCCAAAGTAGTTAGGTTTCATTCAATCGACAAATTAATAACAATTACTCTCAGCATACTAAAAGTATACGATATGAATCACATTCCTGCTGGAATATTGCATAAGAGTACAACCCACTCATTCAAGGATAAAAATAAGGAAATAAAAAAAGAATGGTTCATATTATTTGTTCGACTAAGAACTCATGCAGCAAATGATAGGAGCACGTATAACGTTACTTCTCGAGATCAATTCCCAGCCACAAAAGCTCTTCTCTTTTGTATGCTTTTCTGAATAAGCAAAGTATGAAATCACTCTGTGGTCATTTGGTATGGTAGATTATGCATAGTTAATTGCTAATTTAAATTTTAAGAATTACATCAAATTTCTGAACAGAATAGTAGCCATGTGTTTGGCATGATTTCCATAGCAAAATTTCACTTTGATGATGTTCTCTTGTGCAAAATCCTGCCAATTATGGAAGGAATGGATGTCATCTTAATTCTTACTATTAATTGTTTCATATGAGTTTACACAGTCCCCTTGCATATGTACTTACAGGTTTCCTATGAATTACTTCTGTTTTTTATGCATCAAATTAATGCCAGTTCTTGCAAACTATTACCATACGCTTCCCTCAACAATGGCACTAATACACATTTATGCCTGGCGTTAAAATTGTTTCACTCATCTCCCTAGGTACCTTCACTCATCGAGATTCAGCCCCCATGACGACTGAAATGGAACTAGCAAAACAGAGTCAACTGATAAACAAAATACCAAAACACTCCGTTGATTCAGTGATGAGAGTATTAGTTATTCGAAGGGGTTCAATGAAAGGTTCCACGATATAATGGATAAGGACATACCTTTTGGAGGTAAAATCTTGGTATTTGAAGGTGACTTCCGACAAGTTTTGCATGTGGTACCAAAATCTACAAGAGCAGAGACGGTAGATGCAAGTTTGGTGAGGTCGTATTTGTGGCCTTTAATGGAAAAGATACAACTTTCAACTAATATGCGAGCAAGAACAGATTGAAGTTTCAGTGACTTCTTGCTTCGGATTGGAAACGGAGAAGAAAGCACAATAAAGGATAATTTAATAGCACTTTCAAAATAAATGACTGTCCAACAAAGCGGGGATATTAATCCTAAAGAATCATTGGTCCGGGAAATATTTCCAGCCCTCGAACAAAATTACAGGTCTGCAGAGTATATAACAGAGCGGAGGGCGTATGTTCAAAGCTTATTCTGGAAAGTTAAAAAATTGCAACATTCCAAAGTTTTAATGTTCATCTTTCAACGTTGTCACTCAGCAAACTATTAAAACACTACAGCTAAGTGGCATATAACTATAAAATAAATAAATACGTGGCTAAGGCAAAATCAAACAACACACACACACATATATATATATATATATATATAATATACAAGTGATACCAAAACACATAATTTTGTGTTAGTATATATAGATAAAGCTAGCTACATTTCAGAAGCAAGAAATAATTAATTAAAGTGGAATTAAGAAGAATTTGTTAGTGAAAAATAATAATATTAATATGGCATCATCAATAGGACCATGGTTGGGTGGTGGTACTGGTGGTGGACGGCGTGCAGATATGGGTTTTGGAAGCCCATTTTCATCTGATGTATGGGATCCATTGGGCCTGGGCTTTGGTAGTGGATTGGGCTTCAGGCATGGTGCTGCTGATGATGTTTCTGCTTTGGCCCATGCAAGTGCGGATTGGCGTGAAACTGATCAAGCTCATATTTTTCGTGTTGATATTCCTGGTTAACCATCTAATCCCTTTATAACTTTTTTGAGAATAATAGACATAATTGCTTTTTATAGTTATAGTTTTAATAATCGTATTTTATAGCTATAGTTTTGTTTCCTATGGAGGTAGTGATTTATATAAATTTTCCATAATTTTGTTGTATATTTCGCTTGTCAATCTATACAAATAGGGTAAAATGTATACGAATAATTAGGTAGTCAGATACATCAGGATTTATATTATACAAATCAGGCGAATAACAAGAATTGGGAAACTCTTAATTAAAGAGTTCTAAAAAGTGTAGAATCCCTTTTTTAAGGAAGGTAAGAAACAAATTGAAACTGGATTTATATCATGGATTTGAATTATACAAATTTTAAATTTATACAAATCAAGTGAATTGTAAGAATTGGAAAAAATTGAAACTGGATTAATATCATCAAGATTTGAATTAGACAATTTTGAATTTATACAAATCAGGTGAATAGCAAGAATTGGGAAATTCTTAATTAACGAGTTTTAAAAAGAGTAGAATCCCATTTTAAGGAAGGTAAGAAACAAATTGAAACGGAGGAATATTTATTGAAATTATAACAAGTGGCTTGGATTTTCAAATGGCAGGGGTGAAGAAGGAAGATTTGAAGGTTCAAATTGAAGATGACAACATACTGGAGATTAGCGGTGAAAGAGTGAAAGAAGAAGAAAAGGGCGATGACAAGTGGCACCGCATGGAGCGTAGACGTGGCAGTTTCTGCAGAAAATTTCGGCTACCGGAAAATGTCAACGTGGAAGGTATAAGTTGTGGGCTTGAAAATGGAGTTTTAACTGTGAATGAAACACAAGAGGTTCCAAAAAATGTCAAGTCTATAGACATAGCTTAGATCACTTTGGATTTGGTCTTTGGTAGTCATGTCTAATGTTTTATTACTTCTACTACTACAAGTTTTTGCCTTTGTGAATATAGTATATGTGTACAAGGCCTTTAAATAAATGGATCACTTTTTTGTATGAGATGTTTTTTTTTTTTTTAAATTTTGTGTCCAATTAAATCATGAATAAGCTGGTCTTCTATAGTTTGCAAAATAGATGCAGGATTAGGGGATAACAGTTAAATGGTACATTTCCATGGTGTTTGCTTTTTTTTTTAAATTAGAAATTTTAAATTTGATCCTTGAAAAAGAGATTGTATTTTTCCTTGAATGAGAATTGAATCGTTATTTGATAGTAAAATTGGTCTAAAATTTTATAATTAACCGTTTATTGATGTGAGTGAATTATTTTTCTTATGGGGTATTTTTTTATACTTACATGTTAAATAAATATTTTTGATTTATAGTAAGTATATATTTGTTAAATAACTATTTATGTGGATGCACTCTTAAAATAAGTCTTTTATATATTTTTACTATAGCTTTTTGATAAGCTACCAATAGATAGCTTATTAGTTGGTTGGTTGGTTAGTGGATTAGCATATTAAAAAGTCAATATTTGATAACTTAAATTGTTTAAAGTATAATTATTTGTTCAAATCGTTCAATAAGAACCCTATGCAGGATTAAGATTTTTAATTTGGTGGATTTAAAGTGTATCTAAATATAAATTAAAATCAATGTTAAAGAAACACAAGTCAGCAGCATTTCCCAAGTACAAAAGGTAAGATACATTCTTTTAATTCTTTAGCTTGTAATTTGAGATTAAATAATTTTGCAAGCTCAAAAAAGTAGATACTTAGATTTTTATTATTATTAATTTTTGTACCATTAGTGTCAAATTGAAGCAGCGCATCGCAGCATAAAAAAGAACAACTATATCAAACTCACTTTTTGGAAAGAGAAAGAACCGTGTAATTATTTTTATAATCTAGCGGAATAGTTGATCAAAATAATATATATACTTTTTTCAAATTTGAAAGGATCACAATTTGATTAAAAATAGTATATACTTTTCAAGGACTGACGTACGCTTCAAACAAAATAGTGGTAAAAAGTCGCAGATCAAATACGACTTTGATTCATCTTTACTCAAATTGGACAATTATATGAATTGGTAAGCTTTTGAAATGGAATATATTTTAAAAAATTCTATTGATTCTTATCCTATATGAATATGACAGATTTATTTTAGGAAAGATGATTTTGATGCGATCAAATAAAAAATAATTTATTAGTTAATCATTTTGATGCAAAACTAATCAGCAAGGTAAAAGGATTTTATTTAACTTATCAATTCAACTCCTTTGGTTCCATTAACAACTATATCCACTGACCATATACATATTGGCTTCACGTATGGTTTCGAGATTTGAAAATGTATATTATTCTCAAATACTCCATATGGCTAGGGGTATTTATCATTTGGGTTTGTTCATTGAATCGAATAGTGTCAGATGTTGAATTCAGCAAACTTTGGTATCATAACACTAAGAGTCGTTTTAATGAAAAATGAAAAGTGGCTATCTTTCTCATCATTGAAGCATCGCAAGACTGTTGAGCGTGATCATACATATTACTCATCATTCTAAAGACTAGCTGAGAGATTGGATCTTCCCTCCCCGGTTCCTTAATTTGTCCGGTCCCACGGAGATCCGGGAGGAAGGGATGGCTGCTATTTTTCATGAAAATACAAGTTGTTCAAACTAGCTCGGCCAATTCATTTCCAAACAACCATATTACATACACACTCTGAACAAACAGAGACTTACAAGCCTTATTCAGAAATACAACATTCAGTTACAACAACATGTAGCGTTCAGATTTCACAAGAAAGATAGCTAAATACCAACTAATAGATGACCTCAACGGGCTCGAAACCTTTCTCAATTGATGCCTTGACAGCATCCACCACAAGTTGTGTCTTTCTACTAATCGTTGGCCACTTCTTCTCGGGTTTAGAACCTTTCCCTTTGATGCTCCCAACCAGGTTTGAGAACTCCTTTACCATCAAAACCTCTTGAGGAAGATCTGTGTTGACTTGATGCTCACTTGGTGAAGGATGAATCGATGTAGCAAGTTCATCAAACCACGAACCTTCCACAGTGTAAAACGGTGCAACATTTTCTTGAAATGGAATTACAAAGTCATGGACTCGCAAATTTCCTTTGGATCCACTAGCAACGATATCCATGGCCATATTGGCTAAAAACGAACAATAAAAAGTTGCTACCCTTCCATCTTTCCAACTCAAAGAAGCGCCACAAGATAGGATAACTCCAGCTTCATTAAATTCTGGATCACGCAGAGCTGTCACTGTTTTTGGCAATTCATAATCACTAGTCCACAAGATTGCCCGAATACTGTACCAACCAGCATCACCTAGAGCACCAAGAGCATCAAGATCGGACTTCACACGAATGTTATTCTCAAGAAACTCTGTGTCACCAAGATAAGCAAACGTGCTATGTGCCTGTCAACAAAAAATAAGACCATCTTCAAGGATCCCTATAGGAAGACTTCATTTGGGTTCTCACTACTCTGTTTAAGTTTCAATATTTTTGCTTCAATTTCACTTTTCTTCTCTAGACACCTAATTTGTACCGTCTGTTTCTGTTTCAGATTGAAAAGTCACACATTGGGGGTTCGATATCCGCATTGGAAGCCGATTAAATCCAAATTCGCGCCCAAGTCTCAAATTGGGCTAAAGAGCGACTACGTATCAAGTTAAGTATGAATGAGTACTTACCAATCCATCACAATCGTTGCTGTGTTTCAATTTGTTCTTTTTTAAACTGTTACATTTTTTAAGACTCTTTAATTTCAACTTTTCAGTTGTCAGATCATGAGATTAAAACAGTATTCCAAATGATTCGGATCCATTAATCAGTACTTAAAACACAAATAAAAAGTTCAAAAATATAATCAGAAGATTACCGATTTGAGTTGTCCAAAACGATGAGAATCAGAGAGGAACTCTTTCATCTTAGCAGTACGCGGATGATGCATCCACATAGTAGCATCCATGTACTGCACCCCATTATATTCACACTCCTCCAGTATCACATCCAGCTCCTTCACGTTTAACGCAACAGGCTTTTCCAGCAAAACATGCTTCTTCTTCTGGGCCGCCAACACGGCCCACTTCACATGCAGGCTCGTCGGAAGAGGAACATAAACGGCATCCACTTCCGGATCATCCAGAACCGCCTCATAACTGCCGTAAATCTTCGTCGTTGACGGATACCCGTTTTCCTTGGCGTACGCCGTCGCTTTTTCGATCGAACGGCTGCCGACGGCGGAGATAGTGGCGTTTGGAGCAAGTGCGATGGCGCGTGATACTTTACGAGCAATGTTAGCGCAACCTAAAATGCCAAAACGTACCGGCGATGATTCTGCCATTATAGTTTATTCTCAGATTGGAAACTTGAAAATGGAACTTTCAAAGCACAAAGCTAACTAATAAGGTAGTGGAAAATGGAAAACAATGGACTAATATAATACTAATACTAATTAATGGGATATGCCACTCCCTTTAGGTGTATCTTTTCAATTTCAAGATTTAAATAATAAAAAATATTTTCAATTAATAATTACTGTTTTACTTGTAATAGTTTCTAATCAAATTTTCAAGTATGTAAATTTTCGAGAAAACCCGTAAAAAAAAAACCTTTAATTTGGGAGAACAATTTATTTTAGCACTTAAACTATACTAACGTTTAAAATACCTTCTTAACATTTTGAAGTGATTTTTTTCAACACTTCAATCACCAACTCAACGCGCGTTTTGTGGGGGGTCCTTTTATTCATGGATTTGTTTATAATATATTTTTTCTAAAGGTATTGATCTTATGATTTCTTTTATATTTTCCAGTATATATTCTATATATTGTATATTGTGGTTTTGTTGAAATGTTTCTATATTATTTTCTTTTATTAGATTACTTAGTAAAGTAATATCTGTTATAGTTTGTTGCCAGTATTCTAAGTATTCTTGATTTATCATTTAATCTGAATATTGAATTTCTAGGTCACTTAAATTAAAGTCTAAAATTTCATTAGCTATTTCATCTATTTCGTACCATATCTGGTTCATTAATTCTTCTTCTTCTTCTTCAAATATCTTTTCCCATATTGTTCTTCTTATCTCTACTGGTATATTCTTTATTATATATAGGATTAGTGTCTTATATGATAATATCATTTCTTCATGTAAAGACATAACAATGTTAATAGCAATTTTAAACAATTCCCTCATATCATAGTCCTGATGAATATTATTCATATTAGGTTACTATAAACTAGATTATTTTCAAACATTTTTGTGGTCACTGTTAACATCGTACTTTCAAAAATACTTCCTTCCTACAGCGCCTCAACTATGTTTACTACCTCACGGCTTCTATGCCTACGGTTTCAACTTCAGGATAGCATAGTTGGAAGTTTTCTTTTCTTTCCTCATGTTAACAAACTAAAAAACATTTGATAATAATCCTAGTGTATAATAACTAATATAAATCTATTCTATCAACATTATGATATTCAGGAATCAAGAGTTTTAGCTATGCATAATCATAAATTTATGTATGAATATGAGTATGTGTACCTGTGTAGTATCTGAAATATTTTTATCCATTGTGCAAACTCTTAGATATCTGTTTTTTATTTATGGAAAATATGTTTACAAGAGGCAATGCTTTCCGTGTAGAAAATCTTACCTTAACTTGCCTTCTGGCTATCCTATATATACACATATAAGTAACTCTACTATAGTTACTTTTTCTAAACTATAGTTACTTTATCTAACTATGATTACTTTACATTTTGTCCTATACTATTTATCATTTCTTTACATCCGCACTAATTTACATAGGATTCCTAACTTTACAATTAGTCAACAAAAGGACAAACATCTTTACTTTACATAATGTACACGTTACTACTAATTAATATATATTTAATATATATCTTCCACTATCTTCTTCCATTATCTTCTTGTCTTTTCCTTCCATTATTTTTGCTTTTGTCTTGCTATTATCTTGTCGGCCAATTTCTATTCCAGATTGACAGCTGGAATTATATTGTCTTCTCCATAGCATTTTGAACATTGGTGATCCGGATATTTGTGTTCGATATTTTTGCAATAATTGGACATTATCTCTGTTGAAATAAAGTTTTGTCTTATAGCTCTTGTTGTTGGTTTTTGTTCTGGTTTTAGTAGGCTTAATATCCACTGTCTTATTTCTTCCATATCTGCTGGTCTGGTTTCTCTGCAGTTTGAATAAATCATCGTCTGTTCTCTGGCGTAATAGCTCCATATTGTATTTCCGCTGAAATAATTTGTTGCTAACTCATTTAATATGTGCTTAGTAATCCATAATGGTAACAAGTTCCTACTAAATTGGTGTTGGTACCTGATTGTGCAATCAATTTGTTATATCCTTGTAGGTTTTGGGTAATATAGTCTTCATGAGGGTTCTTAGTGTTTGTGGATCTAGGATTTTGGTTTAAAAAGGATTAAATTTTGTGGATATTTTCTATATAGGCTCGGGTTATATGATTGTATGTTTGTTTATGCTGTCCTAAACTTTCTTTGTATGTACTGATCTGAGGTGGTATGAATATGTCTTTTTGGGTTTTTGGTATAAATGGTTTGTCAAATAATTGGGCCATATTTGCGTTGGCACATCTTATTTTGTTTTCTTCTTTTGTTGCAAAGGTGCTAGCTATTCCTGTAGCTGCATGTAACAAACTGTTAGTTTGGGTTTTTCGGTGTTTCCCATCGTCACCTTCTAGCTCTGGAATTTTTAAGTCTTCTGCTGGACTTAGCTCCGCATGTTTAGCGTCATGCTGTTGACTTTTTATCTGTTGTAGCTCTTTATCCATTGTATTTAATTTGTACAAAGCAATGTCATTGTACTAAGTATTTTTTCAATTGTATTTTTGTTGTCTAGATCTGTCTGAGTAGCTTTGTCTTGATATGTAATCTGCAATGACAATTTTTGTTAGTATTTATCACTTCTATTGTGAATGTAAAATTCTGTATATTTAATACTAGTCTCCGTATTTCTTTAGTTGTTACTGAATCTTGTATCTGCCTTGTAATCCACCATTTTACCTGCGTATTATCTGTTCTTACAATAAACTTGTTATAGACAATATATGGTTCAAAAGCTAATAAACATTTATATAATGCATATAATTCTTTTCTATTTATTTCCCATTTTATTTCGGGATTTGTAAATGTTCCGGAATAATATCTGCAATGATGTTCTATTTTCTCTTTATCGTATTTATATTTTAATACTCCTCCATATCTCATTTCACTGGCATCTGATTCAAAGAAACAGAAATTAAAAGAAACAGAAATTAAAAGATTCAAGGAACAATTAACTCCAAATATAAGCGTTGATAATGTTGACACAAATGAAAATTGCTCAGAACAAGGTTCGGATATAAGCGAAACCATATACAGAAATATTAGAAAAAATAAAAGAGACCGAAATGACCAATAACATTGAGATAAATACTGAAGAAATAGAAAATAAAGCAAGTACAAGCACAAGTACAGAAGTCAAAAATCCAAGAACAATGAGTCCGAATTATTACACAGTTAGTTATCAAGAATCAGACAGATATGATACTTTATGGAATAAAAGATTAAACAAAAAATGGACACCATCTACAACATCCAGAAATAATAGTTTTCTAGATTTAGATTGCGTAGCAGACATAAATAAAACAATACAATTATGGGTAGGCTACATATCAAAACAACTAATAGATAATAAAATTGAAATGTTAGAAGTACCAGGATATATAGAAAGAACATTTATAGGAACAGTAAAATTATGGTTACAAAATCTAGCAGAAGAAAGTATCAAAATATTAAAAACAGTAAAAAGATGGATGGAGAAAATGCGACTACACCCATTGATATATTAAATAAATATGAGATTGCTATAAGAAATGAATTTAGCAGTACAACAACAGAAGTAGAAGAACAAAATAAAGAAAGACAGTTACATAGAAATTTGATGTTAAAATTAGTCATATGTAATATGTGCTACATAGATGAATATACATGCGTATTTAGAGATTATTATTATAAAGGAACATATGACACAACAGAGGCACAAGAAATAAGAAAATTGTATTTAACGAAATTATCAGAACCATTTAGTTTTAAAATAATAAAAAACTGGAATAATGCAGGACTACAAGATACACTAGGAGCAAGAATAAGATATTTACAAAAATGGTATTCAGAAATATGTGAAAAATATAGGGAAGACATACAAATGGAAAAATCAATAATAAAAAACCTAGCCTGTTGTAAAGATAGGATAGCACCCCAATTTGGATGTAATGATAATTATTATAAAAAGAAGTACAGAAAACCAGGCAAATATAAAAAATATAAATCACAATATAAATATAAGAGACCAAGAAGACGATATTATATAAAAAATACTAAAGCAAAAAGACCTTTTAGACCAAAGAAAAAAATAACATAATGTACATGTTATAATTGTGAAAAACTAGGACATTTAGCTAAAGACTGTAAATTACCTAAGGATCCAAAAAGAAAACAAATATCTGAAATAATAATAAATGACGAAATATATACACAAATAGATCATATAGATTATGACCCAGATAGTAATGATAGTATATATGAATTCGAAATAGACGAATTTGAATATGAAAGCGAACTACCTGAAAATGAAGAAGCTAATAATGACTGATAAAGATGTACAAATAATAAAAGAAGAATATACGAATGAAGAATCAACAGAACAAAAAATAATTTGATGTCAATATATTTGAACAAATAAAGGAAAGGAATTAGATCTCAGTGTAGAAAAAATATTTAAGTTACCCCTTATAAGAAATATTTTCAAAAGACAAAAAGAAGAATATTATGTAGTAAGTCAAAAAGAACATATAATAGATTGTAAATACATCAAAGGAAAAGCAAGAATACCTATAATAAATAAACGAATAATAAACAAAGAAATACAAGCAATTAAAGCTAAAGACCCTATAAAATACGTACACTTAGGAGGAATAGAGATATTAATAAAAGCCTGTTTTAGAGAAGGAATAGATACACCAATCGAAATATACTTAGCAGATGATAGAATAATAGAGCCAATAGAAAGAAGTATAATAAGTGCAGTAAAAGAAAATCTAATATACCAAAAATTTAAATTTATAATAAGTATTAATTATTCAGTAGCAATAGATGATAAAAAATATAGACAAATAATTAGTATTATATTGGAAAATGTCGGGAATAGAGTTAGCCCCAGGCAGTAAAATATTCACAGCTCGTTGCAAAAACCTATATGTACTAACAACAAAACACAAAATAACAGCTAACAATAAGATTAATAAGATAAAAATAGAAGACCTTTTTGAACAAATTGTGACAGTAATAGATAACAATGATTACAGTTACAAAGAAATAGATATAGAAGAGGATCTAGAAATAGTAAGTGATAGAATCAGTACATCAAAAAGGATAAAAAACATAGATAAAAATGAAAATACGTCACAACCTCAAAGAAAATTAGTAGAATATCATCAAATAAAAGAAATTGAACCATACCATTATTATATAACTGGAATAATAGAACAGAGGAAGCATATTATTATAATAAATACTGGACAAGAAGAAAATTACATACCAAGAGAACTAGTAGATGAAGAAGAAATAATATCTAAAAAACAAAGTTGCCACGAACTACCAAAAGAATTATCATGCATAAAAGACACAATTGAAAAAGAAGTCATTATATATAGGAGGAATAATTATACTAATAAAATTTACAATATACCAAGGTGATAATATAATATTTGAAATAAAATGGTTAGAAGAAATGAAACCTTATAATCTAGACAATACACAATTAATTATAACCTATAAAAACAAACTTGTCACAATAAAAAGAGCATTATGAAAATTTATATACTTGTAAAAATAATAGTAGAAAATTATTATAATAGATACTATACTCCAATGTTAGATACAGGAGCAGAAGCAAACATGTGTAAACATAACTGTCTACCAGACGAAAAATGGAAAAAACTAAAAACCCCTATAGTAGTAACTAGATTTAATAATGAAGGAAGTATGATAACATATAAAGGAAAAAATATAAAGCTACAAATATGGGATAAAATATTAACTATAGAAGAAATATATAATTATGAATTCATTAATAAAGATATGCTTTTAAGAATGCCGTTTTTAGAAAAACTATATCCCCATATAATAACAAAAACACATTGGTGGTTTACCACACCATGTAAGCAAAAAATAGGAGCAAAAAGAATAACTAATAAAAATAGAAAATCCACACCATGGATTAAAGAAAGTGAGAAAATAACCCAAAAATTAGAAAACATCAAAGAAAGCACTCATAATATAGAATTAATAATATTTTCCATAGATAAGTTAAAATTGATTCAAGAAAAATTAGAAATATTATATAGTGAAGATCCCTTAAAAGGATGAGAAAAGCATAAAACAAAGGTAAAAATTGAACTAATTGATGAAAATAGCATAATAACCCAAAAACCATTGAAATATAATTTCGACGATTTGAAAGAATTTAAAATGCATATAAACGAACTATTAGAAAACAAATATATTCAGGAAAGTAATAGTAAACATACAAGTCCAGCATTCATAGTAAATAAACACAGTGAACAAAAACGAGGAAAAAGTCGTATGGTTATTGATTACAGAAATCTAAATGCAAAAACAAAAAACATATAATTACCCTATTCCAAATAAAATACTCAAAGTAAGACAAATATAAGGTTACAATTATTTTAGTAAATTTGATTGTAAATCAAGATTTTTTCATCTTAAATTAGAGGAAGAATCTAAAAAATTAACAGCCTTTACAGTATCACAAGGATTTTATGAATGGAACGTACTACCTTTTGGATACAAAAATGCACCTGGAAGATACCAACATTTTATGGATAATTATTTTAATCAACTAGAAAACTGCATAGTAGACATAGATGATATATTATTATTTTCAAGGACAGAAGAAGAACATATAAGACTATTAGAAAAATTCATCCATATCATAACATACTTAGGAATAAGTTTAAGTAAAAAGAAAGCAGAAATAATGAAAAATCAAATAGAATTTTTACGAATACAAATAGATAAAAATGGTATAAAAATACAAAACCATATAGTACAAAAAATAATAAATTCTGAAGTACACATAGATAGAAAAAAGAATTTACAATCATTTTTAGGATTAGTAAATCAAGTACGAGAATATATACCTAATTTAGCAGAAAATCTTAAACCATTACATAAAAAATTAAAAAAGGATGTAGAATATTATTTTGACAAGAAAGACCAAGAACAAATACAAAAAATAAAATTATTATGTAAAAAACTACCAAAGTTATACTTCCCAGATGAAAATAAAAAATTCATATATATAATAGAATCCGATGCCAGCGAAATAAGCTATGGAGGAGTACTAAAGTATCAATACGATAAAGAAAAAATAGAACATCATTATAGGTATTATTCAGGAATATTTACGAATCCCGAAATCAAATGGGAAATAAATAGAAAGGAACTATATGCTTTATATAAATGTTTGTTAGCCTTTGAACCATATATTATCTATAACAAGTTTATTGTAAGAACAGATAATACGCAGATGAAATGGTGGATTACAAGGAAAATACAAGATTCATTAACAACTAAAGAAATACGAAGACTAGTATTGAATATACAAAATTTCACATTTACAATAGAAGTGATAAGTATTGACAAAAATGTCATTGCAGATTACATTTCAAGACAGAGCTACTCAGACGGATCTAGACAACGAAAATACAATTGAAAAAATACTTAGTACAATGACATTGCTTTGTACAAATTAAATATAATGGATAAAGAGCTACAACAGATAAAAAGTCAGCAGCATGACGCTAAACATGCGGAGCTAAGTCCAGCGGAAGACTTAAAAATTCCAGAGCTAGAAGGTGACGATGGGTGTCGCACCCCATTTTTCTCAAAACGGGTTTCGATGCACGACCTAACAACTCTTTTGGGATTTGGATTGATTGAAGAGTCGCCACCTAATGAATTAAGGCGCGTTAGGGCACCTATCTAACCTAACTAAGTCTAACTAAGGTCAACGAACCAGAGATCAGGGTAAGGGTTCAAGTTACCTCGAGGGGAAGGTGTTAGGCATCCCTCGAGGTCCATAAATGTGGGTCCCGACCGTGTCTCATGCGATATGTGAGGGTTACAAGTAGGATTAAGGTCACTTCATTATTTTGGTTATTTATTAGCATGGTTACTAAGTGATGACTAACATTAAGCAATTAATATCATTTTATTTATTTATCTATTATTTAATTAAACATGCAAAAACTATGTGATAACATAATATTAAATAACTCGTATAAATAAAATTTTAGAAGAAGCGAGACGATAGAAAGTAAACAAGTATATGAGCAAGTATCATTTTATTTAATTAAACTACCCCAAATAAATATAATTATAAACATATAGAGGGTCAAAAGGAAAGGGAGACTCTGAAGGACTTAGGATCAGCACTCGACTTTTCTTTATTTTGGTCGGTTTCTTGTAGGGACAGACAAAATCAAGATTTGTCATTTTAGATCGAGTCGATGTCATCATCTCCATAGGGCCTAAACTACCCCTACCCCACCACCACATGCTTTTCGTCTCTAAGAGGTGCCTATCGTCCCTGCTTAAGGTCCAAGAGGCATTGGACTACTATTATGGTGGGTTTAGACAAAAATAAAATATAATAGGCTCACCTAGACACCAAGTCAAACAGTTTGGACGAGCGTTTAGCACATATGGTCTCATATTGACCTCTAGATTTTATTTAAATACTAGCAAACACAGATAAAGTGAAAGAATTTCATGCTAAGTGTGTGACATATAAACAAAGAGCAAGTGTTGACCATTATTTGAGCAAGCCTAAATACTGTTAGGAAAACAGTGGCTAATTAATTCAAATAAACAAACTCATTTAAGGCAGATATTAGATGAGAAAAACTTTAATTAAGCAAGTGGCGAAAGAGATTTAATTAAGATGCGAAAGGAATGGCTTTAAGTGGCATAACAGTGTACACATTTAATAATTCAAGCTAAAATTAATCGGGCAGCAAATATTAAACAATTAGGCATGCTGGAAAACAGTTGATTGATTTTATTTAACTGGCCAAAATATACTCACGGTGCAGAAAATTATTTAAACGAGGAAAAACAAATTACCTCAGTTATTTGATGTGCTGAAAATTACCTATTTACTTTTATTTGATATTTTAATTAATTGACACAACAATTGATTAATCATCCTATGACATGATTTCCAAATTAAAAAAAACCTTGAAGCCTATATGCTTGATTTCTACACCCAAATAATATTAAAATTATGTAACTCCCTATAGACATGGTATCTAAGTGTGCACAAATTGAGATTTAATTTCTTAGGCATATTTTAGAACTATTTAGACCTATATATATAAATACTACACTCAAATAAAATGCTTTTAAAATTATTTAAATTCCTATTGTCATGGTTTCAAAGTGAAAATGCTAAAATTAGTTATTGATCCTATAGGCATACTCTCTATATAACGATATCATATTATTCAAAAACCTATAGGCATGATTGTCTAGACGCCAAATAACACATAAAATAACACTTATCTTTATGAGCATGATTTTTTACGTGAACAAGCTGAAAAGTTGTCAACACTTAGAGTCATAGATAGCTGACTGATTAATTGACATTCTAAAATTATTGTAGCTTGGTTTTAACATGCAAAAGTTATTAGACTCAAGTTATTTTTTTAAAAAAAAATAAAAATAAAATCATGAACATACTTAAAAGTTACTAAATAAAAATTATTAGACATTCTGAAAGTAAAGCTATAGTCATAGATCTCCACAGAAATTACTACAAGCACGTTGCCCGATCGTGAATTTCATGTGCTAATTTATGTCAGATTAAGGGTAAGACAAAATTTTAGGCAAACGAAGGCTTGAAATTAGATTGGTTATTATAACACAATTACCGACTTTAGCTAAGCGATATAGACAGATCTTTATGACAATCACGCATATAAAAGAAATAAATAAAAGGCACAATTAGCACGTACACCCTTCCCCCCCTTAGGCGATCCCCCAAGTTATATATCATATATGGAGAGAGAGTTAAAAATTATTACAAAAATAAAATTAAAAAAATAAGAAATTAAATAATATACAAAACAGAAATTGAATAAAATCAATTAGTCTATTTTCCTCCCATGGCGACTCTTCTATGTCTTGAACTTTGAGTTCAAAACCTGTTAAACAGAGTAAAACCAAACACAAGATTATAGCATAGTAGAGACATAACAAATATACACAATACACACATGAATTTCAAACGGGTCATAGAACACATCATATCGCACGTTGACAAGGAAAGAAAGGAAACTAACCCGGATGCTTTCCTTTGTTTATTTTTTTCAAACACACAATAACTAAGGAATTAATGCAAGTCAAAATTTAAACTAATAATAAAAAAAAACTAACCAATTACGCAGAAAGTTTATCAGCAATGAAGACCCAATTGATTCAATATTAGACCCGAACACAGCAAAATCGAATAAAGCAACCCTTGGAATGTCTACCGGAAAACTAAACTTATATTTTTGAGAATAGAGAGCAAAATATATTTTAAAGTATTCAACTATTAATGTGAGAGCAATGTATGAATAGGTAGAGGTATTCTCGATCTGTCTGTCTGTTTATAATGAGACTAAGAGACAATTTATATAGTAGAGAAGAGGGTATATAATATAAGGAAGGAAATAAATTATTTTAAGGAAACCAATAATATATCAATTTCCTTATTTAAAGAAGAACTAAATCAGATTTTAAAAATACTTTTACCAAATATAAGGGCAACTAAATAAGACAAGGATATAATTAAAAGTTACAACTAATAAGGTAAGAACCGGCTAGCATGTATAAGGAAAGCAATAAACCCCTAAGTAAAATAATTACTTATTGTTATTACCATAAATAAATAAGTAAGAATCCATTAAGATGAGTGTTACAGCAATGAGATCAATTTACCGCGATCTATCAATTTATATAAAATCACCACTAGTATTTTATGGAAAAGAAATAATAACATTCCTTATTTATTACATTAAAGACTTATCATAGGTGGAAGCAGGAGTCTAGCCGATTATATCACATTAAGCATGGGTAGCATAATAATTCATATTCTAAAAATTAAATCATCCTTGAACACGTAAATAATCGATGCAGCAATCAAGGGATTAATCAGTTAGACAAACATAAGGAAAAATAAGGAATTTATTAAGCAATCTGTCCTAATATTAATTGATACAGCCTATTGTATCAAAATTTACCACAAATAAGGCAAATTAAATAGTAAACCTCAATCCACCGCAATAAGTACAATGAATAAAAATAATACAAGCAAATAAGAGAAAAATTCATCACAAGAGCTAAATTTGGAGTTACTATACCAAGCCATCTGATGAATATGATTTATGATTACCTAAGATTGAGCTTATGCGATAGACTAAACATCAAAGTTCATTCAAAGGGATGAGATTAGCAACAAACCGATTATCACACAAAAAAAAGTAAATAAAATAAAATAAAATAAATAAGACTAATAGCACAAGTTTGAAGAACACCATCATGTTTGAACAAGATTTTATGGACATTAAACTTTCATAGCCTAAATGTGCATAAATCAAACAATCCATATCAACCAAACTTGAGCAAAAAAAATAAAATGAGAATGAGATCATAACTAAAATAAATCAAACCTGGACGGATATGTTAAGATTCGTCGTATCAAAGTTCAGCTTTCTATTTTCCGATCCGAGCAATGACTGCTGCGGGTTCTCGTTTACTTGGCCGTTGTTGCTGTTTTCGCCGAAATGAGAGGAGAGAAGAAGGCGTCGAAGCTGCTGGTTGTTCTCCTTGCTGCTGTCTGGAGCTACAGATGTTCGCTGGTTGTCATCTCTCGCCAGAGCTGTCTGCTGTTGGTTGCTCGCTGGTGGAGAGAAAAGGAGGAAGAGAAGGCAGCGCTGGCTGCTGCTTGCTGCATTGCCTCGCTGGATGCTGCTGGCCGCAGCTGGAGCTGCTGATCGGAGCAGCTATTGCTGCTCTTCCGTCGGAGAAAAGGAAAAAGAGAGAAGAAGAGGGGCGCTGGGAGAGAGGAAGAGAGGGCGGCTGCCTAGAGGGAGAGGAGAGGAGGGACGGAGGTTTCGCCGGAGCGAGGGATGGCGTCTCTCTGTCTCGCCGACGTCAACGAAGGAGAGGAGAGGGGAGGGCTGTGGCTCTTGAGAGGAGAAAGAAGAAGGAGTGAAAATTTTTTAGGGTTTGAGTTCTTTTAGTGTTAAAATAGGAAGGGAAAGGGGTTTAATCTTATCCGTTGGATCACATCAGATGGGCGGCTAGGATAGGATCTTGGAGTTGTATTGAATGAATGAAAGGCTGAGATTTAATTGGACACTTGTAATAAGAATGGGTTAAAATTGAAATCAACAAGGGCTATAATTGAAAATGAGAATTTGAATTAGAATGCCTAGATTTGAAATGAATTAGCATAGAATAGGCTAAAAATTAAATAATTATGAGGAATTTTAAGAAAATGCTATTCAATTAATAAAATACCTCGTATCTTAATAAAAATAAAAAAAATAAAAAAATAATACAAACTAACACACTTAAATTTTAAAACATTTTAGTAAGACAATTATTTCGAGTTTAACTATTGATAAATATAATTTAATAAAATAATTTGATTACGATAATTTAAAAATGGTGCATACTAAAATATGTAATTTTAAGATAAAATTGATTAAAATTTTAAACTCGAAATGTTTTCAAGAAATTCGTATTTAGTTGAATAGCATTCCTAAAATTACTAAAGGTCGGTCAAAATTGGGTGTCAACAGCTGCCCTTTGGTTGCTTGGGAATAAAGAATGAATTGTCAGGCAACCAACGTTGACTTAGTAGCCGATTTTGTCCGACTGACGAGAGATGTCAGTGAGATCAATTTAAATGATATAAGGTTTAAAAAGGGTACGATCGAGACTTTGGTATTAAGCCGCCTACATATCTCTGGTTATATGAGAATTAGGTCGTGTGTAGTTCTAGACTTAGGAACAGACGAAACTCCTAAGAATTGAAAGAGCGGTATTGTATATGAACGGGAACGATATCGACTTGAATGGATAAGATTAGAGTAGCGAGAAAGGCATGACATAGAGATTTCCAGTTTTAAGAGCGCAGAATCCGATGAGAAACGGTAATATGAGTAGCCAAAGGTTAAAATGCAAAGCGGTAATATAAGTAGCAAAGAATTTAATAAGGTCTTTGTTGCGATAGATTTAAGCACGATAATTGTAGTCGAAAGGGAGGTTGATCTCGCCTATAAAATGTCAGTATCTGCAAATCTGCAGCTTCTAATATTATTAGAGCAAATATATCAAACAAATGATAAAGGTAAACATGATGCAATTTCCCATATCGACAATGATGTTTGCCATAAGATTATGAAAATGATGTCTTAGGCTATAATGTCTAGGGCCATGATACACAATTATATTTTCAGGTCATGAAAATGATGCCTTTAGACTATGACACATTTGGATCATGATAAGCATAAAGTAAATCCTTAGGCCATGATATGATGTCTGCAAGCCATGAAAATGATGCCTTTAGACCATGACGCCTTAGGAATATAAGTAATGAGTAAAGAAAGCGTATCTGTAATTCGGACATCTGTTGATACTTGTAGCTTGTTTGGAGTTTATTCGGACATATGCAATTCTCGAGCACAATGTAATCTTAGGCACATGTAGATGATGTGATTCTGGGGCACATGCAGATCTCGGGCACAATGTAATCTCAGGCTCAATGCAATATCGGGCACAATGCAATATCGGGCACAATGCAATTCTCGGGCACATGCAGATCTCGAGCTCAATGCAATCTCGGGCACAATGCAATATTGGGCACAATGCGATCTCGGGCATAATGCAATATCGGGCACAATGCGATCTCGGGCATATGCAGATCTCGAGCACAATGCAATATCGGGCTTAATGCAATCTCGGGCACATGCAGATGATGTAATTTTCGGGTATATGCAGATCTTGGGCACAATGCAATAGTCGGGCACATGCAATATCGAGCATAATGCAATCTCGGGCACATGCAAATGATGTAACTCTCTGGCACAATGCAATCTCAGGCATATGCAAATAATGTAATTCTCGGGCACATGCAGATCTCGAGCACAATGCAATCTTCGAGCACAATGCATCAATGTAATCTTCGAGCATATGCAATAGTTGATGTAATTCTCGGGCACAATGCAGATCTTGGGCACAATGCAATCTTCGAGCATAATGCATTAATGTAATCCTCGGGCACATGCAATAGTTGATTGGAGGCATAGACCTTCGTCTTATTGAAAGGATTGAGCGTCATTTGTTGACGAATTCGAAATACTGTAGCTTTGACTCTTTGTCCTATTGTAAGGAGTGAGTGCAGTTGCGTATTGATTTTTGGGCTCAATATATAATAGCTTGATGCTTCATCATATTGAAAGGATAGTGTGTCATTTGATTGGTGACTTGGGCTCAGTATAGAGCCGGTTGGTCCTTCACATGGTCGGAAGGTCAATGTGCTATTTTGTTGGTGATTTTTTTTTCTTGCTCTGACTAACGTAGTTTGATCATTCTTCCTATTGAAGGGACAACATGCCATTGCTTGGCGATTGTAGGACTGAATATAAAGCTTGGTCCTTTTATCCGATTGAAAGGATAAAGTGTCATTTAGTGACGATTCGTCGAGCTTAATAGCGATCAGGCGATGTTGAAGTTGTCTTTCGTATATGTATCTGTCTTTCCTATATCCAAAGAAAAATTGTGAGTTTAAAAATGGGGGAGGTTGATCTGCTTCAACCGGTATGCTCCTTTTGGCTCGCCATCCAGACCTTTCTGGGCATTCACTTTGAAGAAAAAAATGTTGAATAGAAGGAAAGAGTGCTTTTAAAAAAATTTAAAAAATAATGTTGGATTTTTGACCATGGCATAGCTTGAGACTTTACAATATCCGACTCAGTATCAAATCTGTCATCTGATCTTTTTTGAAGAATGTGGCTTGATTGTTGTAAATTTTTGAGATCCTCTCAAAAATTCTGCCCCAGTCTTGATTTGTGCAGAAAAATGCTAGATTGAAGGAATTTTTGAGACCTTCTCAAAAATTCTGCCCCAGTTACTGATTTGTGAGAAGAAATGAGTTTGAAAGAACCCAGTATTGTGATTTGCAAGAAAATGTCCTTTTGATGGAATTTTTGAGGCCCTCTCAAAAATTCTGCCCTAGTTAACAGTCAAAGGGGAAAATGGAAATTTTTATTATGATATGACCGAACTCCATAGGAGCACCTACGTATCCCCTCTTAAACGGGAATCAGGTCTGACGTAGTTCCAAATACATAGTAAAGAAGCATGAGACAAGCTTAGATGTAATATCTCTTCACAAAGACATTCGAGTTAATGGGTTTGGGCCAAACTTCTCCATCCATTTCGCAAGTATGAGGGCTCGCTTTGTCAATACACGAGAGACTATGTATGGACCTTTGCCGGTTGGTGAGAATTTACCCTTCTCTTCATCCCGATTTGGGAAAATCCGCTTCAAAACTAGTTGCCCAGGTGAGAAGTGTCTGGGTCTAACCTTCTTGTTAAAAGCTCTGGCCATTCTATTTTGATAAAGTTGACCATGACAAATGACGTTGATTCTTCTTCCATCTATTAATGCCAGATTCTCCGCTCTAACTTGTATCCACTTAGCATCATCCAGCTATGCTTCTTGAATAACCCTTAGAGATGGTATTTCCACTTCGGCAGGTATCACTGCTTCATTACCATATACCAGAAAATAAGGCGTAGCACCAGTAGAAGTTCTGATGGTTGTACAATATCCTAGCAATGCAAATGGTAGCTTTTCATGACAGTGTCTATGATTGTCGATCATCTTGCGCAATATCCTCTTGATATTCTTGTTTGCAGCCTCAACAGCTCCATTCATTTGTGGCCTATATGATGTAGAATTCGATGGCTGATCTTGAATTTCTCACACAATGATCTCATCAAATCACTATTTAGGTTGGTTCCATTATCAGTGACGATTGACTCAGGAATTCTGAACCTACAGATAATATTATTTTGACAAAATCATCCACAACCTTTTTTGTCACTGATTTGTGAGATGTGGCTTCGACCCATTTGGTGAAATAATCAATTGCAACCAGAATGAATCTATGCCCATTGGATGCCGCTGGTTCAATTGGACCAATGACGTCCATGCCCCAAGCTGCAAAAGGCCAAGGTGAACTAGTGACATGGAGTTCGTTGGGAGGAACTCTGATCATATC
Organism: Solanum commersonii; assembly: GCA_029007595.1. Lineage (NCBI taxonomy): Eukaryota > Viridiplantae > Streptophyta > Magnoliopsida > Solanales > Solanaceae > Solanum > Solanum commersonii. The sequence goes on from JAJTWQ010000029.1 coordinate 165,277, forward strand.
TGCATGAGTCTGACATTGATGACATTTTTGAACATAGCGGATACAGTCTGTCTCCATAGTTAGCCAGAAATATCCCGATCTTAGAATCTTTTTCGCCAATGTAAAACCATTCATGTGAGGACCACATGTTCCTGCATGTATCTCTTCAATCAACCTGTTGGCTTCTCCAGCTTCGACGAACCTCAGTAACCCCAAATCGGGAGTCCTCCTATAAAGGATTTCTCCGCTTAGAAAGAATTGATTCGCTAACCTCCGAATTGTACGCTTTTGTACACTTGTTGCATCCTTTGTATACTCACTGTTCTTCAAATATCTTCGAATGTCATCGTACCAAGGCTTTCCATCAGGCTCTTCCTCGACATGAAAACAGTATGTTGATTGCTCGTATATGTGGATGTAAATAGGATCAATGTAATTATGATCGGGATGTTAAATCATGGAAGACAAGGTGGCTAAGGCATCTGCGAATTCATTTTGGATCCTTGGCACATGTTTGAATTTTGCTTTGATGAACCTTTTGCACAGCCTACGCACGCACTCCAAGTATGGTAACAACTTTCGATTCTTGGTAGCCCATTCGCCTCGGACCTGATGGATCAATAGGTCTGAATCTCCTATTATCAACAATTCCTGGATATCCAAGTCGATAGCGCGTCGGAGCCCCAATATGTAAGCTTCATATTCAGCCATATTATTCGAGCAGAGGAACCTAAGTTTGGCTGATACAGGATAATGTTGCCTAGTTGGTGAGATCAAAACAGCTCCGATGCCGGATCCGCTCAAATTCTTAGCTCCGTCAAAGAACATCCTCCAACTATCGTATTCTTCAGAAATGTCTTCCCCGACAAAAGCTACTTCTTCGTCTGGGAAGTAAGTCTTCAACGGTCTATAATCATCATCTACAGGGTTCTCCGCCATATGATCTGCTAATGTCTGTGCCTTCACTGCCTACTGTGTAACATACACTATGTCAAACTCGCTCAGTAATATCTACCATTTAGCCAGTTTACCTGTAGGCATGGGCTTTTGAAAGATATACTTCAAAGGATCCATCCTTGAAATCAGGTAAGTAGTGTGCGACAAGAGGTAGTGTCGTAGCTTCTGGACGACCCAAGTTACAGCACAACAAGTACGCTCTAATAAAGAGTATCGAGCCTCGTATGAAGTAAATTTCTTACTCATGTAGTATATTGCCTGCTCCTTCTTTCCAGTCTCATCATGTTGCCCCAAAATGCAGCTGAAAGCATTATCCAACACCGATATATATAGCAACAATGGTCTACCAGATTCCGGTGGAACCAACACAGGTGGATTGGACAAATAATCTTTGATTTTGTCAAACGCTTGTTGGCATTCGTCTGTCCATTTCACCGCAGCATCCTTCTTCAACAGCTTGAAGATAGGCTCACAAATAACGGTAGACTGGGCTATGAAACGACTGATGTAGTTGAGTCGTCCCAAGAAACTCATTACCTCCTTTTTACTTTTCGGCGGAGGTAAATCACGAATGACTTTGATTTTCGATGGATCCAGTTCTATACCCCGGCAGTTGACAATGAAACCTAGAAGCTTTCCAGCAGGAACCCCAAAGACACACTTTGCATGATTCAACTTCAAATTATACTTGCGTAATCTGGCAAAGAATTTTCGTAGATCATCCAGATGATTTGAACCCTTCTTTGATTTGATGATGACGTCATCCACATAAACTTTGATTTCCTTGTGGATCATGTCGTGAAACAGAGTGGACATCGCCCTCATGTATGTAGCTCCAGCATTTTTTAACCCGAAAGGCATTACCTTGTAATTGTAGACACCCCACGGTGTGATGAAATCAGTTTTCTCAGCATCGTCCTTGTGTATCTCAATTTGGTGATAGCCCGCAAAACAATCCACGAATGATTGTGTTTCATGCATAGCACAGTTGTCAATCAAGATGTGTATGTTGGGCAATGGAAAATTATCTTTGGGACTAGCTTTGTTGAGATCCCGATAATCCACACAAACTCTAACTTTTCCATCTTTCTTCAGCACTGGAACGACATTTGCAAGCCAGGTCGGGTACTCCGTCACTTGAAGGATTCCAGTATCTAATTGTTTCGATATTTCTTCCTTGATTTTCAAACTCAACTCAGGCTTGTATTTTCTCAGCTTCTGTTTCACGGGGGGACATGCTGGATCAATAGACAGTCGATGAGCTACTATTAAAGTGCTTAACCCTGTCATGTCTCCATAGGACCAAGCGAAGATATCCTTGTTCTCCATGAGACACTCTGTATACTCTTTCTTGTCATCTTCTGTCATATGGATGCTTACTCGGGTCTCTTGTACCACTTCTGAAGTTCCCAGATTTACCACCTCTGTCTCCACTAAGTTCGGGTTGGGTTTTTCCTCGAATTCCTCAACCCTTTTGATTAACTCCTCAGGGACCTCATTTTCTTCGACTTCCTCTAAGTCATTAATGTTAAGCTGTGCAGTCTCATTATATGTCATAGTCTCATATTCAATATTTTTATAATAGATTTTGCTGGAAAAGAATAGCGCACAAATAAATATAGGATATTAAATAGATGGGAAAAGAACTTTATTGATTAAAACTCAAGAGCTTCATAAAACTAATATTTGAAAACAAGAACATAAAACTGAAAATTAAAATTGTTTATTAAAAACTTTTAAAAATTTGATAGAAAATCTTCTTCCAAAGCTACCCAGATGCCCGACGAGGTCTGGATGGAGTTGAAGTCCAAGTGTTGATGCTGATCCCTGCTTCAATATCTCCTCTAGGGTCCCCTTTCTCCTCCTCGTTGATCACGACATTGCAGCCCTTTCCTTCCTCTTTGGTCAGAGACAAACCCTTCATGTCTTCCAGAAGCTCATCAATGAGACCACTCATGAAACCTGCTGATCGAAATGATTGATGCAACGGTGGTATTGATTTCTTCAATGGATAGTAGTACCCATCTCTAGGTGGTTGCCAATCAAGCCACTCTTCAGTAGTATATTTGTACCCCAAACCAAAAGTGGTTGAATCACGAACAGGTTGTATAGGTTTTACTATTCCTTGTAGATTAACGCCCAAATCTTTCCCGAGCTCAAAACCAAACCAGGCCATCATGTCTATGATCTTCTGGCTAAACCAAGGTTGCAGTTCAATGTTGCCAACAAGCTCAACTGTATGGTACGTCTCACTGTCTAGATGACCCCTTCCTTCTATCGCATATACAGGATGTCCCTTTTCCCCATGGACTACAACCTCTTCATGATCTCATTCAAACTTCAAGCATTGATGAAGGGTAGAGGGAACTGCTCCAGCCATATGAATCCAAGGACGACCCAATAATAGATTATATTAAGATGGAATGTCCAGGACCTGAAAAGCTATTGGGAAAGTAGCAGGACCAATGAGCATGTCCAAAGTTATTTCCCCAATAGTACCTCTCTAAGAGCCATCAAAAGCTCTCACATTCATCTTCCAGGTTTGGATCTTTGCACTATCCACACCTAGCCTTGTCAACGTGCTCAGAGGGCAAATATTCAAACCAGAGCCTGAATCAACTAATGCTTTGGTGATTATCTTGTCCTGATATTGAACTGAAATGTACAAGGCCTTATTGTGGGTGGTTTCTTCAATTTGCAACTCATCTTCATGGAACGATATTCGGTATGCCTCAAAAATCTGCCCGACCATTTGAGCTACCTCTTCTTGAGTGATGCTAGATGGGACATAAGCTTCACCCAGGACCTTCAATAGAGCATTTGGATGAGTTTCGGAAGATTGCAACAATGATAGGATGGATATTTGGGACTGGGTTTTACTCAATTGCTCAACAATGGAGTACTCTTTTGCTTGCACCTTCTTCCAAATACCTTGATCTTCCAGTTCTACAATTGGTGCCTTGGACTTGCTAGAGCTTTCCTGCACCAAGTTTTCAGGAGTGTAAATTCTTCCTGATCTAGTAACTCCTGCTGTAGTGTCTGCTTCTTCCAGTTTTGTTTTTCCTTTTCTGTAGTCCCATGGAACAGTATGGGTATCATACTGGACAGGGGAAGACGCCCTATAAACAGTGAATGGAGGCTTGGGCATGGCAACCTCAACCTCAAACGGAGCACGCCTTTACACCACCATTGGAGTTTGGTCGGTAGCAGCCATTGATTCTTCTGGCTCGAGGACCCAGATAGGTTTCTCCCAATCTGATGTATCATCAGCTTCTACCATGTTGACCTGATGGTTAGGTAGAGGATTGCTTGCAACATTTGATGCTGGATCTTTGAGTTGGATGGCCTTAGTATCAATCAGCATTTGAACCTTATCTTTCAAAGCTCTGCAAACTTCGGTAGTGTGACCTTTCATCCCAGAATGGTAGACACAGACCTTGTTAGGGTCATACCATTTTGCGCGGACATCCACAGGCAATGCAGGCGGGGTGACATAGCCGGCCTCTCTCGGTCTCTCATAAAAGGTCGGGCTATGGGCTCAGCCAGAGGGGTATAGTTCTTCACAGGTCTTCTTTCATATGGTGGTCTGTTTCGGTAGTTTGGTGTCTGAGTGGGCGGTGGAGTTTGGAAGTATGCAGGCTGGGCATTATAGACAGGATATGAAGCTTGTTGATATTAAGGAGGAGCATTTTGGTAATAAACTGGCATGTGGTTGGGAGATATAGGTGGTGGAGCTGAAGGATACGAAGTTTGGGGATATGGAGATGAAGGATATGTAGATGAAGGTAGGGTTGTTGATTGGTACTTATAAGGGATTCTGGTTCCTTGAGCCATCATGACTGAGCCTGTTTTCTTTCGATTTTCTGTCATTCCTTCAGATTGCAGCACTTTGTTGATGGCTTGCAGGGCCTCCAGATTGATGATAGTCCCATTTTTTATACCCTCTTCGATCCTTTCACCCAGCTTGATGATATCAGCAAAACTTTTCTCAGCTACCAGCATCATCCTATCATAATATTGTGGCTCTTGAGCACGGATGAAGTAGTCTTTCATCTGCGATTCCTCCATGGGAGGTTTGGCTCTGGCCGCCTCAGATCTCCATCTTATAGCGTAATCCCTGAAGGATTCACTAGGCTTTTTCTTCAGGTTTTGAATGTAGAACCAGTCAGGTGCATTTTCTACATTAAATCCAAACCTGTTCATGAAGTCTGTTGCCATTTATACCCACGCATCCCATTTTTGAGGATCTTGTTCAATATACCAGGATAGAGCTTTTCCGGTTAGGTTCCTTAGAAACAACTTTATGAGTATCCTCTCATCTCTCTTCACCCCTACAAGCTTGTCATAGTACATTCGTAGGTAGGCTTTGGGATCTCCAACGCCATTAAACAGTTCAAACTTTGGAAGCTTGTATCCTTCAGGCAGTTCTACGTCAGGATGTATACATAAATCCTCGTAGCTCAGTCCTCCCAACCTCTTGCTTCCTTTCACATGTTGCACCCTGCTGGCCAAGTTATCTAATCTCTCGGTCAGGGTTTTTATCAGAATGTCCTTTTGGGAGGACTCTGATTCGTGGTAGTTATGGGTCAAGGGAGCAGTTTCCACATAGATGGGGTTGAGGTTGTTATTTCCAGGAGTATATAAAGGGTTTGCATTTGGAATTGGTTCTGGGATGGTTGGCTTGGTTTGTTGATGGTAGTGGTAAAATGGGGTTTGGGTATTTTGGGCGTGAGGTGGTAGGAAGATATTTGGAAGAATGGATTCAGGTCGGGATATATTGGTTGGAGGATTGTTTGGCATGGTTGTTTGGTTAGAGTGAGGAGGATTATCTATGTTTTCGCCAAACTGGGTTCCAAGAGAAATAGATAACTTGGCCAAATCGCGCATATGCGCTACTTCTTCTTCTAAATCTAAGATCTTGCGCTCAAGTCTAAGGACGAGGTCATTTGGAAATTGCCCTCCTTCAGAAGTTTCTACCCTTTCGTTGCTGCTGTTGTTGTCAACCATTTTACCCTTGTCTTTGTAGTTCGTTCTTTGAGGAGAAGGAAGAGAAGGAGGGGTCCCTTTTGATCGTGTATGTGCCAGAATGAAGAGCAGATCAACCTTAGGAATGGGGAAACAATAGAATCAACAGAAAACAGTGTTAGGGGATTAGAGCAAATAATAATAATAATAGCACGTTGTTTGAAATAAGCGCCACAGATGCAAGGGACCTCGTTGAGCCAGAGGTAGGCCTAAGACGACATGTAAGTGATGCATAATGATTAATTCAAGCCTTATTTGCCAATTGGAGTTTAGAGTTAGAGAAATAAAACGATCTTTATTTATTATAAAATTCAAACACTACATCATAATTGAAAAGCAAAACTGAAATAAACTAAGGAAAAGGGGTAACAAATGGGGAAGTCATCCTAAATTCTGAAAATCTTGAAGATATTGGTTCCAAGAGCTTGGCGCCAATTGACTCCTTGTATAGGGAGTGACTTCATTCTTGATCTTCAACACGTTGTGTGCCCATATGTTTTCCCTTTCATCAGTGAGCCCATGGTATCCTTTCCCACTCACTTCTCTGTCTTTGACCTCCTTTATGATCCATATGTAATATTCACGTGTACATAAGGCCTGTTGTGCACCCATAGGAATGGTTAACACTCGCTCTCATCTTCGAAGTATGTTGTGGACTTGTGGTTTATCTTGTCCAAATTCATACTTGAACTGCTGCACATCGGATCGGAGTGGTATTACTTGAGTTCGCCCAAATTGGCGGAGTACTCGAAGAGGAACATATGGTTGAACGCCTTTTAAGCCAATGAGCTCAATGAAATAGCGGTCATCACCTCTGACTATTGCATTAGGGGTGGACAACCAATAGAGCTTCCATTGGATGCGGTCGCTTCCGAGCTCTGTCAAAAATATCTGCCAATCTACAAATCCTGTAGGGGTGTTGAAAACTGTCATTCTTCTTGGATGATTATCAATTTTGTTGCCGTTACCAAGAAAAATGTCTACCACATCAGACCGTAGATAGAAGTGTTCAATAGCCCATAAGCGCAGACAAAAAGGTTGCATCCCGAAAAACATCCTACCATCGACGCATGCTGACAGACTCCTCATTATTTCAGCTAAGATCATGGGCACTATGGTTTTCCTAGGCTCGCCCTCTCTTTGAGCTAAACCTCGAACCACATAACCCAAGCGTGTGTCAATCCTTTCCCTTGTCTTAGGAAAAACCAGAGATCCTAATAGGGCAATGACAAAGACATTTAGGCGATATGTTTCCCATTCCTCGACGGAGCATTCAAACTCATCAATAAAATAGTAATAACCATCATCTCGGCCAAAGTGTGAATACAGAAAGTCGAGATGAATCCACCCAAGGTCTAAGGAAGGCAAGAATAGATTTGACTTCATTCCCAGACCCTTTAGAAACTCCCTCGGTGATGGCTTATAGGGTACCATCATTTCACACTCGTGGTATGGCAGGTCAGTGAAATCACTTATCTCTTCAATAGTTGGTGTCAAGTCAAAATCTGCAAATTTGAAGACCATCCTCGCAGGGTCCAGAACTCTAGCAGGGCCCTAATTAGGTGAGGGTTTGGTATGACAAATATGAGGTAGGTAAGACCACCCAACAACTGACGAATCTCTCTTTCTCGATCCCTCTTAATATCAATCCACCAGCTCCTTAGCTTGTAGTTAACCTCTACGACCATTTCCGGGTTTGAAGAGTAGAAAGTATTCATGACTCTGCAAACAAAACAACAAACGATTTCTAAACTCCATGTTGACAAATTTTGGCTTAATTTAATTACTATGATCACATTGACACATAATTATGCAATTTTGTCTAAAGGGTGTTGGGTCCCTTTAGACGATAAGGTGGCTACTAATCATGGGGATTGACGCCAGGGGTCAAACCACCTAGGGCTTATGCAACATGTATAACCTAAGTAAACTTTCTAAGAGTTGGTTTGACACGGACTTGAAAGGGGTTCTATGCGAGAAGGCTCGTGGTTTCCCGGTAGTAAGACTATCCGTTCCGTCCACGCATATGCCGACTCTCTATAATAGGGCATTTGAAGAGAATTGGAGTAGTTGTGAGAGGTGCAAAGGCACAACATCACGGTAACAAAATAGAAAAAAGGAAGAGGGTCCCAATTGAGAGAAGTATGAGCGGAATGACAGTTTATCAAAGCAATAACATTTAGCACTTATATCAAAAACAGTAACACATAAACAGTTTTATCAAAGCGATAAATAAATAAATAAATACACGCATAAATAAAAGAAAGTAGACATATAAACATATCAGAGAATCAAACAAATAATGAAATAGGGTATATGATTAAGCATGCGGGTAAACAGATAAGGGAAAAGGGAACGGGCGAAACATGAAAATACACAAATAAGGAAGAAGGGGAAGGGGTGGAACATGGAAAATCGATGGTAAATGAGGAAACGAATAAACAAGGAGAAATAATAACAACTTAACATTCTAATAAATAAATGGATAGTGAAATAACCAAATAAACCCCACATAAGCATAAAACACGTAATGGTAAGAACCTATTATCCCCAGCAGAGTCGCCATTCTGTCGCGCCCTATTTTTCTCAAAACAGGTTTCGATGCACGACCTAACAACTCTTTTAGAATTTGGATTGATTGAAGAGTCGTCACCTAACGAATTAAGGCGCATTAGGGCACCTATCTAACCTAACTAAGTTTAACTAAGGTCAACGAACCGGAGATCAGGGTAAGGGTTCAAGTTACCTCGAGGGGAAGGTGTTAGGCATCCCTCGAGGTCCACAAATGTGGGTCCCGATCGTGTCTCATGCAATATGTGGGGGTTATAAGTAGCATTAAGGTCACTTCATTATTTTGGTTATTTATTAGCATGGTTACTAAGTGATGACTAACATTAAGCAATTAATATCATTTTATTTATTTATCTATTATTTAATTAAACATGCAAAAACTATGTGATGACATAATATTAAATAACTCGTATAAATAAAATTTTAGAAGAAGCGAAAAGATAGAAAGTAGACAAGTATTTGAGTAAATATCATTTTATTTAACTAAACTACCCCAAATAAATATAATTATAAACATATAAAGGGTCAAAAGGAAAGAGAGACTCTGAAGGACTTTAGGATCAGCACTCGACTTTTCTTTATTTCGGTCGGTATCTTGTAGGGACAGACAAAATCAAGATTTGTCATTTTAGACCGAGTCGATGTCATCATCTCCATAGGGCCTAAACTACCCCTACCCCACCACCACATGTTTTTCGTCTCTAAGAGGTGCCTATCGTCCATGCTTAACGTCCAAGAGGCATTGGACTACTATTATAGTGAGTTTAGACAAAGATAAAATATAATAGGCTTACCTAGACACCAAGTCAAACAGTTTGGACGAGCGTTTAGCACATATGGTCTCATATTGACCTCTAGATTTTATTTAAATACTAGCAAACACAGATAAAGTGAAAGAATTTCATGCTAAGTGTGTGACATATAAACAAAGAGCAAGTGTTGACCATTATTTGAGCAAGCCTGAATACTGTTAGGAAAACAGTGGCTAATTAATTCAAATAAACAAACTCATTTAAGGCAAATATTAGATGAGAAAAACTTTAATTAAGCAAGTGGCGAAAGAGATTTAATTAAGATGCGAAAGGAATGGCTTTAAGTGGCATAACAGTGCAGACATTTAATAATTCAAGCTAAAATTAACCGGGCAGCAAATATTAAACAATTAGGCATGCTGGAAAACAGTTGATTGATTTTATTTAACTGGCCAAAATATACTCACGGTGCAGAAAATTATTTAAACGAGGAAAAACAAATTACCTCAATTATTTGACGTGCTGAAAATTACCTATTTACTTTTATTTGATATTTTAATTAATTGACACAACAATTGATTAATCATCCTATGACATGATTTCCAAATTAAAAAAAACCTTGAAGCCTATATGCTTGATTTCTACACCCAAATAATATTAAAATTATGTAACTCCCTATAGACATGGTATCTAAGTGTGCACAAATTGAGATTTAATTTCTTAGGCATATTTTAGAACTATTTAGACCTATATGTATAAATACTACACTCAAATAAAATGCTTTTAAAATTATTTAAATTCCTATTGTCATGGTTTCAAAGTGAAAATGCTAAAATTAGTTATTGATCCTATAGGCATACTCTCTATATAACGATATCATATTATTCAAAAACCTATAGGCATGATTGTCTAGACGCCAAATAACACATAAAATAACACTTATCTTTATGAGCATGATTTTTTACGTGAACAAGCTGAAAAGTTGTCAACACGAAGGGTCATAGACAGCTGACTGATTAATTGACATTCTAAAATTATTGTAGCTTGGTTTTAACATGCAAAAGTTATTAGACTCAAGTTATTTTATTTTTTTTAAATAAAAAAAATCATGAACATACTTAAAAGTTACTAAATAAAAATTATTAGACATGCTGAAAGTAAAGCTATAGTCATAGATCTCCACAAAAAATTACTACAAGCACGTTGCCCGATCGTGAATTTCATGTGCTAATTTATGTCAGATTAAGGGTAAGACAAAATTTTAGGCAAACGAAGGCTTGAAATTAGATTGGTTATTATAACACAATTACCGACTTTAGCTAAGCGATATAGACAGATCTTTATGACAATCACGCATATAAAAGAAATAAATAAAAGGCACAATTAGCACGTATACCCTTCCCCCCCTTAGGCGATCCCCCAAGTTATATATCATATATGAAAAGAGAGTTAAAAATTATTACAAAAATAAAATTAAAAAAAGAAGAGATTAAATAATGTACAAAACAGAAATTGAATAAAATCAAATAGTCTATTTTCCTCCCATGGCGACTCTTCTATGTCTTGAACTTTGAGTTCAAAACCTATTAAACAGAATAAAACCAAACACAAGATTATAGCATAGTAGAGACATAACAAATATACACAATACACACATGAATTTCAAACGGGTCATCGAACACATCATATCGCACGTTGACAAGGAAAGAAAGGAAACTAACCCGGATGCTTTCCTTTGTTTATTTTTTCAAACACACAATAACTAAGGAATTAATGCAAGTCAAAATTTAAACTAATAATAAAAAAAAACTAACCAATTACGCAGAAAGTTTATCAGCAATGAAGACCCAATTGATTCAATATTAGACCCGAACACAGCAAAATCGAATAAAGCAACCCTTGGAATGTCTACCGAAAAACTAAACTTATATTTTTGAGAATAGAGAGCAAAATATATTTTAAAGTATTCCACTATCAATGTGAGAGCAATGTATGAAATAGGTAGAGGTATTCTCGATCTGTCTGTCTGTTTATAATGAGACTAAGGGACAATTTATATAGTAGAGAAGAGGGTATATAATATAAGGAAGGAAATAAATTATTTTAAGGAAACCAATAATATATCAATTTTCTTATTTAAAGAAGAACTAAATCAGATTGTAAAAATACTTTTACCAAATATAAGGGCAACTAAATAAGATAAGGATATAATTAAAAGTTACAACTAATAAGGTAAGAACCGGCTAGCATGTATAAGGAAAGCAATAAACCCCTAAGTAAAATAATTACTTATTGTTATTACCATAAATAAATAAGTAAGAATCCATTAAGATGAGTATTATAGCAACGAGATCAATTTACCGCGATCTATCAATTTATATAAAATCACCACTAGTATTTTATGGGGAAAAAAATAACATTCCTTATTTAGTACATTAAAGACTTATCATAGGTGGAAGCAGGAGTCTAGCCGATTATATCACATTAAGCATGGGTAGCATAATAATTCATATTCTAAAAATTAAATCATCCTTGAACAAGTAAATAATCGATGCAGCAATCAAGGGATTAATCAGTTAGACAAACATAAGGAAAAATAAGGAATTTATTAAGCAATTTGTCCTAATATTAATTGATCTGACCTATTGTATCAAAATTTACCACAAATAAGGCAAATTAAATAGTAAACCTCAATCCACCGCAATAAGTACAATGAATAAAAATAATACAAGCAAATAAGAGAAAAATTCATCACAAGAGCTAAATTTGGAGTTACTATACCAAGCCATCTGATGAATATGATTTATGATTACCTAAGATTGAGCTTATGCGATAGACTAAACATCAAAGTTCATTCAAAGGGATGAGATTAGCAACAAATCGATTATCACACCAAAAAAAAGTAAATAAAATAAAATAAAATAAATAAGACTAATAGCACAAGTTTGAAGAACACCATCATGTTTGAACAAGATTTTATGGACATTAAACTTTCATAGCCTAAATGTGCATAAATCAAACAATCCATATCAACCAAACTTGAGCCAAAAAAATAAAATGAGAATGAGATAATAACTAAAATAAATCAAACCTGGACGGATATGTTAAGATCCGTCGTATCAAAGTTCAGCTTTCTATTTTTCGATCCGAGCAATGACTGCTACGGGTTCTCGTTTGCTTGGCCGTTGTTGCTATTTTCGCCGAAATGAGAGGAGAGAAGAAGGGGTCAGAGCTGCTGGTTGTTCTCCTTGCTGCTGTTCGGAGTTGCAGATGTTCGCTGGTTGTCATCTCTCGCCGAAGCTGTCTATTGTTGGCTGCTCGCTGGTGGAGAGAAAAGGAGGAGAGAGAGCGCGGCTGGGCCGCCGCTGCTACTGCTTGCCTCATTTGGATCTTTGTTGGAGCTGCTGATCGAAGCAGCTATTGCTGCTCTTCCATCGGAGAAAAGGAAGAAGAGAGAAGAAGAGGGGCGCTGGGAGAGAGAAAGAGAGGGCGGCTGCCTGGAGGGAGAGGAGAGGAGGGACGAAGGTTTCGCCGGAGCGAGGGATGGCGTCTCTCTGTCTCGCCGGTGTCAACGAAAGAGAGGAGAGTGGAGGGCTGCGGCTCTTGACAGGAGAAGGAAAAAGGGATGAAATTTTTTTTAGGGTTTGAGCTCTTTTAGTGTTAAAATAGGAAGGGAAAGGGGTTTAATCTTATCCGTTGGATCACATCAGATGGGTGGATAGGATAGGATCTTGGAGTGGTATTGAATAAATGAAAGGCTGAGATTTAATTGGACACTTGTAATAAGAATGGGTTAAAATTGAAATCAACAAGGGCTATAATTGAAAATGAGAATTTGAATTGGAATGGCTAGATTTGAAAAGAATTAGCATAGAATAGGCTAAAAATTAAATAATCAAGAGGAATTTTAAGAAAATGCTATTCAATTAATAAAATACCCCGTATCTTAATAAAAAAAATAAAAAAATTCATACAAACAAACACACTTAAATTTTAAAACATTTTAGTAAGACAATTATTTCGAGTTTAACTATTGATAAATATAATTTAATAAAATAATTTGATTACGATAATTTAAAAATCGTGCATACTAAAATATGTAATTTTAAGACAAAATTGATTAAAATTTTAAACTTGAAATGTTTTCAAGAAATTCGTAGTTAGTTGAATAGCATTCCTAAAATTGCTAAAGGTCGGTCAAAATTGGGTGTCAACAATGGGAAACACCGAAAAACCCAAACTAATAGTTTGTTACATGCAGCTACAGGAACAGCTAGCACCTCTGCAACAAAAGAAGAAAATAAAATAAGATATGCTAACGCAAATATGACCAAATTATTTGACAAACCATTTTTACCAAAGACCCAAAAAGACATATTCATACCACCTCAGATCAGTACATACAAAGAAAGTTTAGGACAGCATAAACAAACATACAATCATATAACCCGAGCCTATATAGAAAATATCCACAAAATTCAGTCTTTTTTAAACCAAAACCCTAGATCCACAAACACTAAGAACCCTCATGAAGACTATATTACCTAAAACCTACAAGGATATAACAAATTGATTGCACAACCAGGTACCAACACCTATTTAGTAGGAACTTGTTACCATTATGGATTACTAAGCACAGTATATAACGCGACAGGCAACGAGATATCAACAATTCCAGAACTACATAAAGCATTTATGCATTATAAACGAATTACCAACGGAACACTATTTTATATAAAATTTTATTCATATGATGAAATTAAACCAATTATACAAGTAATAAAAATAGGATTAACAAGGGAAATGATCTTCCCAGAGAAAATAGAAAAACAAGAAGAAATTCAAAAGATAGAAATACCAGCATTTTATGCAAGGAAAAGAGTTATTGGCCTAGCTACAATATTAAATGAGTTAGCAACAAATTATTTAAGCGGAAATACAATATGGAGCTATTACGCCAGAGAATAGACGATGATTTATTCAAATTGCAGAGAAACCAGACCAGCAAATATGGAAGAGATAAGACAGTGGATATTAAGCCTACTAAAACTAGAACAAAAACCAACAACAAGAGCTATAAGACAAAACTTTATTTCAACAGAGATAATGTCCAATTATTGAAAAACTATCGGACACAAATATCCGGATCACCAATGTTCAAAATGCTATGGAGAAGACAATATAATTCCAGCTGTCAATCTGGAATAGAAATTGGCCGACAAGATAATAGCAAGACAAGAAGATAATGAAAGAAGATAGTGAAAGATAGTGGAAGAAGATAGTGGAAGATAATGGATAGATATTAATTAGTAGTAACGTGTACATTATGGAAAGTAAAGATGTTTGTCCTTTTGTTGACTAATTGTAAAGTTAGGAATCCTATGTAAATTAGTGTGGATGTAAAGAAATGATAAATAGTATAGGACAAAATGTAAAGTAATCATAGTTAGATAAAATAACTATAGGTTAGAAAAAGTAACTATAGTAAAGTTACTTATATGTGTATATATAGGATAGCCAGAAGGCAAGTTAAGGTAAGACTTTCTACACGGAAAGCATTGCCTCTTGTAAAACATATTTTCCCATAAATAAAAAACAGATATCTAAGAGTTTGCAAAATGAATAAAAATATTTCAAATACTACACAGGTACACATACTCATATTCATACATAAATTTATGATTATGCATAGCTAAAACTCTTGATTCCTAAATATCATAATGTTGATAGAATAGATTTATATTAGTTATTATATACTAGGATTATTATCAAATGTTTTTTAGTTTGTTAACATGAGAAAAGAAAAGAAAACTTCCAACTATGTCATCCTGAAGTTGAACCGTAAGCATGGAAGTCGTGAGGTAGTAAACATAGTTGAGACGCTGGAGGAAGGAAGTATTTTTTAAAGTACGATGTTAACAGTAACCACAAAAATGTTTGACAATAATCTAGTTTATAGTAACCTGATATGAATAATATTCATCAGGACTATGATATGAGGGAATTGTTTAAAATTGCTATTAACATTAATGTCTTTACATGAAGAAATAATATTATCATATAAGACATTAATCCTATATATAATAAAGAATATACCAGTGGAGATAAGAAGAACAATATGGGAAAAGATATTTGAAGAAGAAGAAGAAGAATTAATGAACCAGATATAGTAAGAAATAGATGAAATAGTTAATGAAATTTTAGACTTTAATTTAAGTGACCTAGAAATTCAATATTCAGATTGAATGATAAATTAAGAATATTTAGAATATTGGCAACAAACTATAACAGATATTACTCCACTAAGTAATCTAATAAAAAAAATATAGAAACATTTCAATAAAACCACGATATACAATATATAGAATATATACTGGAAAATATAAAAGAAATCATAAGATTAATTCCTTTAGAAAAAATATATTATGAACAAATCCATGAATAAAAGTACCCCCCCCCCCAAAATTAATGTCAGAGCTAAGTAGTAAATAGTCAAACATGGATAATAAAGAAACTAATAAGTATGAATTAATCAGAATGATAATAATAAAAAGACAAGAATTAAATATAAACAAGAAAGACTTCAATATAATATATATGCAGGAAATACAAAACATAATTTAAAATGAATAAGGAAGAATTTGCTATAGAAGAAAAAACTTACGAAAATCCGAAAGGATTAAAAATAAAGATAATATTTTCAAACTTAGGAAGGAGATATAAAAAGATAGGTAATAGATTACATCTAATGGTAGAAAAAAAAACAGTAAAATTAGAAGATATCTTAACTGCAATGGTACGAATAACTAAAGAAAATGAAGAAATAGACAGGAATATCAACAATTCCAGAACTACATAAATCATTTATGCATTATAAACAAATTACCAAAGAAATACTATTTTATATAAAATTTTATTCAGCACCAGCCGAAATACTATATGATGAAAGTAAACCAATTATACAAGTAATAAAAATAGGATTAACACGGGAGATGATCATCCCAGAGAAAATAGAAAAACAAGAAGAAATTCAAAAGATAGAAATACAAGCATTTTATGCAAGGAAAAGAGTTATTGGCCTAGCTACAATATTAAATGAGTTAGCAACAAATTATTTCAGCGGAAATACAATATGGAGCTATTATGCCAAAGAACAGACGATGATTTATTCAAATTACAGAGAAACCAGATCAGTAGATATGGAAGAGATAAGACAGTGGTTATTAAGCCTACTAAAACTAGAACAAAAACCAACAACAAGAGCTATAAGATAAAACTTTATTTCAACAGAGATAATGTCCAATTATTGCAAAACTATCGGACACAAATATCCGGATCACCAATGTTCAAAATGCTATGGAGAAGACAATATAATTCCAGCTGTCAATCTGGAATAGAAATTGGCCGACAAGATAATAGCAAGACCGGAAGATAATGAAAGAAGATAGTGGAAGAAGATAGTGGAAGATAGTGGATAAATATTAATTAGTAGTAACGTGTACATTATGTAAAGTAAGGATGTTTGTCCTTTTATTGACTAATTGTAAAGTTAGTAATCCTATATAAATTAGTGCGGATGTAAAGAAATGATAAATAGTATAAGACAAAATGTAAAGTAATCATAGTTAGATAAAGTAACTATAGTTTAGAAAAATTAACTATAGTAGAGTTACTTATATGTGTATATATAGGAGAGCCAGAAGGCAAGTTAAGGTAAGACTTTCTACACGAAAAGCATTGCCTCTTGTAAAACATATTTTCCCATAAATAAAAAACAGATATCTAAGAGTTTGCACAATGAATAAAAATATTTCAGATACTACACAGGTACACATACTCATATTCATACATAAATTTATGATTATGCATAGCTAAAACTCTTGATTCCTGAATATCATAATATTGATAGAATAGATTTATATTAGTTATTATATACTAGGATTATTATCAAATGTTTTTTAGTTTGTTAACATGAGGAAAAAAAAGAAAACTTTTAACTATGTCATCCTGAAATTGAAACCGTAGGCATGGAAGCCGTGAGGTAGTAAACATAGTTGAGACGCTGGAGGAAGGAAGTATTTTTTAAAGTACGATGTTAACAGTAACCACAAAAATCTTAGAAAATAATCTAGTTTATAGTAACCTAATATGAATAATATTCATCAGGACTACGATATGAGGGAATTGTTTAAAATTGCTATTAACATTAATATGTCTTTACATGAAGAAATGATATTATCATATAAGACACTAATCCTATATATAATAAAGAATATACTAGTAGAGATAAGAAGAACAATATGGGAAAAGAAATTTGAAGAAGAAGAAGAAGAAGAATTAATGAACCAGATATGGTACGAAATAGATGAAATAGCTAATGAAATTTTAGACTTTAATTTAAGTGACTTAGAAATTCAATATTCAGATTAAATGATAAATTAAGAATATTTAGAATACTGGCAACAAACTATAACAGATATTACTTTACTTAGTAATCTAATAAAAGAAAATATAAAAACATTTCAATAAAACCACGATATAAAATATACAGAATATATACTGGAAAATATAAAAGAAATGAATATATGCTGGAAAATATAAAAAAAATCATAAGATTAATACCTTTAGAAAAAATATATTATGAATGAATCAATGAATAAAAGGACCCCCCCCCCCAAAAAAAAAAAAAATTGGTATCAGAGCTAAGTAGTAATTATTCGAACATGGATAATAAAGAAACTGATAAGTATGAATTAATCAGAACGGTAATAATAAAAAAACAAGAACTAAAATATAAACAAGAAAGGCTTCAATATAATATATATGCAGGTATATGCCAAAATTCTTTGATTGCCCAAAGAAAATAATATTTAAACTACAACTGGAAATACAAAACATAGAATATAAATTAAAAGAAGATAGTGGAAGATATATATATTAAATATATATTAATTAATAGTAACGTATACATTATGTAAAGTAAAGATGTTTGTCCTTTTGTTGACTAATTGTAAAGTTAGGAATCCTATGTAAATTAATGCGGATATAAAGAAATGATAAATAGTATAGGACAAAATGTAAAGTAATTATAGTTAGATAAAGTAACTATAGATTACTAGAGTTACTTTTTCTAACCTATAGTCACTTTATCTAACTAAGATTACTTTTATTTTTTGTCCTATACTATTTATCATTTCTTTATATCCGCACTAATTTACATAGGATTCCTAACTTTACAATTAGTCAACAAAAGGACAAACATCTTTACTTTACATAATGTACACGTTACTACTAATTTATATATATTTAATATATATACAATATATAGAATATATACTGGAAAATATAAAAGAAATCATAAGATTAATACCTTTAGAAAAAATATATTATGAACAAATCCATGAATAAAAGGACCCCTCACAAAATTGGTATCAGAGCTACATAGTAAATATTCGAATATGGATAATAATAAAGAAGTTCATATATATGAATTAATAAGAACAGTAAAGACAAAACGACAAGAATTAACATATAAACAAGAAAGACTTGAATACAATATATATGCAGGTGTATGCCGAAAATCTTTGCTAGCACAAAGAAAAATAATATTTAAACTACAATTAGAAATACAAACCAGAAAATATAAATTAAAACATAATTTAAAATGAATAAGGAAGAATTTGCTATAGAAGAAAATTAAAAATAAAGATAATATTTTCAAACTTAGGAAGGAGATATAAAAAGATAGGTAACAGTTTACATATAATGGTAGAAAAAGAAACAGTAAGATTAGAAGATAGCTTAACTGCAATGGGACGAATAACTAAAGAAAATAAAGAAATAGACAGAAAAAAAATATAGAGACAATAAAACAACAAACAAAATTAGAACTACAACAGTTAGAAGAAGTCAAAAATAATAGGATAATTGCATTAGAAAAAGAATTGGCTATACTATACAGCTAAACAAAAAGAAAAAGAAACATAATTAGAAAGAGAAATAAAAAGATTCAAGGAACAATTAACTCCAGATATAAGCGTTGATAATGTTGACATAAATAAAAACTGCTCAGAACAAGGTTCGGATATAAGCGAAACATATACAGAAATATTAGAAAAAATAAAAGAGACCGAAATGACCAATAACATAGAGATAAATACTGAAGAAATTGAAAATAAAGCAAGTACAAGCACAAGTACAGAAGTCAAAAATCCAAGAACAATGAGTCTAAATTATTACACAGTTAGTTATCAAAAATCAGACAGATATGATACTTTATGGAATAAAAGATTAAACAAAAAATGGATACCATCTACAACATCCAAAAATAATAGTTTTCTAAATTTAGATTGCGTAGCAGACATAAATAAAACAATACAATTATGGGTAGGCTACATATCAAAACAACTAATAGATAATAAAATTGGAATGTCAGAAGTACCAGGATATATAGAAAGAACATTTATAGGAACAGTAAAATTATGGTTACAAAATCTAGCAAAAGAAAATATCAAAATATTAAGAAACAGTAAAAAGATGGATGAAGAAAAAATGCGACTACACCCATTGATATATTAAATAAATATGAGATTGCTATAAGAAATGAATTTTGCAGTACAACAACAGAAGTAGAAGAACAAAATAAAGAAAAACAGTTACATAGAAATTTGATGTTAAAATTAGCTATATGTAATATGTGTTACATAGATGAATATACATGCGTATTTAGAAAATATTATTATAAAGGAACATATGACACAACAGAGGCACAAGAAATAAGAAAAATTGTATTTTACGAAATTACCAGAACCATTTAGTTCGAAAATAATAAAAGACTGGAATAATGCAGGATTACAAGATACACTAGGAGCAAGAATAAAATATTTACAAAAATGATATTCAGAAATATGTGAAAAATATAGAGAAGACATAAAAATGAAAAAATCAATAATAAAAAACTTAGCATGTTGTAAATATAGGATAGCACTTCAATTTGGATGTAATCATAATTATTATAAAAAGAAATATAGAAAACCAGAAAAATATAAAAAATATAAATCTCAATATAGATATAAAAGACCACGAAGACGATATTACATAAAAAAAAATACCAAAGCAAAAAGACCCTTTAGACCAAAGAAAAAAATAACAGAATGTACATGTTATAATTGCGAAAAACTAGGACATTTAGCTAAAGATTGTAAACTACCTAAAGATCCATAAAGAAAACAAATATCTGAAATAATAATTAATGATGACATATATACCCAAATAGATCATATAGATTATGAACCAAATAGTGATGGTAGTATATACGAATTTGATGACAGTATAGACGTATTTGACCAGAATGATTTACCTGAAAATGAAGAAGAACATAATAACTGATAAAGACGTACAAATAATAAAAGAAGAATATACGAATGACGAATCAACAGAACAAAAAATAATATTTGATGCTAATATATTTGAACAAATAAAAGGAAAAGAATTAGATCTCAGTGTAGAAAAAATATTCAAGTTACCTTTACTAAGTAATATATTCAAAAGGCAAAAAGAAGAATACGATGTGGTAAGTCAGAAAGAACATATAATAGATTGTAAATACACCCAAGGAAAAGCACGAATACCTATAATAAATAAATGAATAATAAATAAAGAAATACAAGAAATCAAAGCTAAAGACCCCATAAAATACGTACATTTAGGTGGAACAGAGATATTAATAAAAGCCTATTTTAGAGAAGGAATAGATACACCTATAGAAATATATCTAGCAGATGACAAAATAATAGAACCAATAGAAAGAAGTATAATAAGTGCAGTAAAAGAAAATTTAATATACCAAAAATTTAAATTTATAATAAGTGCTAATTATTCAGTAGCTATAAATGATAAAAACATAGATAAATCATTAGTATTATATTGGTAAATGTTAGGAATAGAGTTATCCCCAGACAGTAAAATATTCACAGCTCGCTGTAAGAATTTATATGTATTAACAACAAAACACAAAATAACAGCTAAAAATAATATAAATAAGATAAAGATAGAAAACCCTTTTGAACAAATTGTGACAATAATAGATAACAATGATTACAGTTACAAAGAAATTGACATCAAAGAAGATCTAGAAATTGTAAGTGATAGGATCAGCACATCAAAAAGGATAAAAAATACAAACGAAAATACTTCTCAACCCCAACTCCAAAGAAAATCAGTAGAATATACAATAATAAAAGAAATAGAACCATTCCATTATTATATAACTGGGATAATAGAACAAAGGAAACATATTATTCTAATAAATACTGGACAAGAAGAAAATTACATACCTAGAGAACTAGTAGATGAAGAAGAAATAACCTCTAAAAAACAAGCATGTCCCGAATTACCAAAAGAATTATCATACATAGAAGATACGACACAAAAAGAAGTAATTATAGGAGGAATAATTATATTAATAAAATTTACAATATACCAAGGAGATAATATAACCGTAGGGATAAAATGGTTAGAAGAAATGAAACCCTATAATCTAGAAAATACACAATTAATTATAACTTAGAAAAACAAGAAAGTCACAATAAAAAAAGCATTATGAAAATTTATATACTTGCAAAAATAATAGTAGAAAATTATTATAATAGATACTATACTCCAATGTTAGATACAGGAGCAGAAGCAAACATGTGTAAACATAACTGTCTACCAGACGAGAAATGGGAAAAACTGAAAACACTTATAGTAGTAACATGATTTAATAATGAAGGAAGCATGATAACATATAAAACAAAAGATATAAAATTACAAATATGGGATAAAATATTAACCATTGAAGATATATATAGTTATGAATTCATAAATAAAGATATGCTTTTAGGAATGCCGTTTTTAGAAAAACTCTATCCTCATATAATAACGAAAACACATTAGTGGTTTACCACACCATGGAAGCAAAAAATAGGAGCAAAAAGAGTAACTAATAAAAATAGAAAATCCACACCATGGATTAAAGGAAGTGAGAAAATAACCCAAAAATTAGAAAACATCAAAGAAAGCACTCATAATATAGAATTAATAATATTTTCCATAGATAAGTTAAAATTGATTCAAGAAAAATAAGAAATATTATATAGCGAAGATCGCTTGAAAGGATGGGAAAAACATAAAACAAAGGTAAAAATTGAACTAATTGATCAAAATAGCATAATAACCCAAAAACCATTGAAATATAATTTCGACGATTTGAAACAATTTAAAATGCATATAAACGAACTATTAGAAAACAAATATATTCAGGAAAGTAATAGTAAACATACAAGTTCAGCATTCATAGTAAATAAATACAGTGAACAAAAAAGAGGAAAAAGTCGTATGGTTATTGACTACAAAAATCTAAATGCTAAAATAAAAACATACAATTACCCTATACCAAACAAAGTGCTAAAAGTAAGACAAATACAAGGTTATAATTATTTTAGTAAATTTGATTGCAAATCAGGATTTTACCATCTAAAGTTAGACGAAGAATCTAAAAAATTAACAGCTTTTACAGTACCACAAGGATTCTATGAATGGAACGTACTACCTTTTGGATACAAAAATGCACCAGGTAGATACCAACATTTTATGAATAATTATTTTAACCAACTAGAAAATTGCATAGTATACATAGACGATATATTATTGTATTCAAGAACAGAAGAAGAACCACATAACACTATTAGAAAAATTTATTCATATAATAACACACTCAGGAATAAGTCTAAGCAAAAAGAAAGCCGAAATAATGAAAAATCAAATAGAATTTTTAGAAATACAAATAGATAAAAATGGTATAAAGATGCAAAACCATATAGTACAAAAAATAATAAATTCTGAAGAACACATAGATACAAAAAAGAAATTACAATCATTTTTAGGATTAGTAAATCAAGTAAGAGAATATATACCTAATTTAGCAGAGAATCTCAAACCATTACATTAAGAATTAAAAAAGGACATAGAATATTATTTTGACAAAAAAGATCAAGAACAAATACAAAAAATAAAAATATTATGTAAAAAGCTACCTAAATTATATTTTCCAGACGAAAATAAAAAATTCATATACATAGTAGAATCAGATGCCAGTGAAATGAGCTATGGAGGAGTATTAAAATATAAATACGATAAAGAGAAAATAAAACATCATTGCAGATATTATTTCGGAACATTTACAAATCCCGAAATAAAATGAGAAATAAATAGCAAAGAATTATATGCATTATATAAATGTTTACTAGCTTTTGAACCATATATTATCTATAACAAGTTTATTGTAAGAACAGATAATACGCAGGTAAAATGATGGATTACAAGGAAGATACAAGATTCAGTAACAACTAAAGAAATACGGAGACTAGTATTAAATATACAGAATTTTACATTCACAATAGAAGTGATAAATACTAACAAAAATGTCATTCTAGATTACATATCAAGACAAAGCTACTCAGACGGATCTAGACAACGAAAATACAATTAAAAAAATACTTAGTACAATGACATTGCTTTGTACAAAGATAGATACAATGGATAAAGAGCTACAACAAATAAAAAGTCAGCAGCATGACGCTAAACATGCGGAGTTAAGTCCATCGAAAGACTTCAAAATTCCAGAGCTAGAAGGTGACGATGGGAACCACCGAAAAACCCAAACTAACAGTTTGTTACATGCAGCTACAGGAACAACTAACACCTCTGCAACAAAAGAGGAAAACAAAATAAGATATGCCAACGCAAATATGACCAAACTATTTGACAAACCATTTATACCAAAGACCCAAAAAGACATATTCATACCACCTCAGATCAGTACATACAAAGAAAGTTTAGGACAGCATAAACAAACATACAATTATATAACCCGAGCCTATATAGAAAATATTCACAAAATTCAGACCTTTTTAAACCAAAATCCTAGATCTACAAATACGAAAAACCCTTATGAAGCTATATCACCCAAAATCTACAAGGATATAACAAATTGATTGCACAACCAGGTACCAACACCAATTTAGTAGGAACTTGTTACCATTATGGATTACTAAGCACAGTATATACCGCGACAGGCAACGAGATATCAACAATTCCAGAACTACATAAAGCATTTATGCATTATAAACGAATTACCAAAGGAACACTATTTTATATAAAATTTTATTCAGCACCAGCCGAAATACTATATGATGAAATTAAACCAATTATACAAGTAATAAAAATAGGATTAACAAGGGAAATGATCATCCCAGAGAAAATAGAAAAATAAGAAGAAATTCAAAAGATAGAAATACCAGCATTTTATGCAAGGAAAAGAGTTATTGGCCTAGCTACAATATTAAACGAGTTAGCAACAAATTATTTAAGCGGAAATACAATATGGAGCTATTACGCCAAAGAATAGACGATGATTTATTCAAATTACAGAGAAACCAGACCAGCAGATATGGAAGAAATAAGACAGTGGGTATTAAGCCTACTAAAACCAGAACAAAAATCAACAACAAGGGCTATAAGACAAAACTTTATTTCAACAGAGATAATGTCCAATTATTGCAAAACTATTGGACACAAATATCCGGATCACCAATGTTCAAAATGCTATGGAGAAGACAATATAATTCCAGCTGTCAATCTGGAATAGAAATTGGCCGACAAGGTAATAGCAAGACAAAAGCAAAAATAATGGAAGGAAAAGACAAGAAGATAATGGAAGAACATAGTGGAAGAAGATAGTGGAAGATATATATTAAATATATATTAATTAGTAGTAACATGTACATTATGTAAAGTAAAGATGTTTGTCCTTTTGTTGACTAATTATAGAGTTAAGAATCCTATGTAAATTAGTGCGGATGTAAAGAAATGATAAATAGTATAGGACAAAATGTAAAGTAATCATAGTTAGATAAAATAATTATAGGTTAGAAAAAGTAACTATAGTAGAGTTACTTATATGTGTATATATAGGATAGCCAGAAGGCAAGTTAAGGTAAGACTTTCTACACGGAAAGCATTGCCTCTTGTAAAACATATTTTCCCATAAATAAAAAACAAATATCTAAGAGTTTGCAAAATGAATAAAAATATTTCAAATACTACACAGGTACACATACTCATATTCATACATAAATTTATGATTATGCATAGCTAAAACTCTTGATTCCTGAATATCATAATATTGATAGAATAGATTTATATTAGTTATTATATACTAGGATTATTATCAAATGTTTTTTAGTTTGTTAACATGAGGAAAGAAAAGAAAACTTCCAACTATGTCATCCTGAAGTTGAAACCGTAGGCATGGAAGCCGTGAGGTAGTAAACATAGTTGAGACGCTGGAGGAAGGAAGTATTTTTGAAAGTACGATGTTAACAGTGACCACAAAAATCTTAGAAAATAATCTAGTTTTGTAGTAACCTGATATGAATAATATTCATCAGGACTATGATATGAGGGAATTGTTTAAAATTGCTATTAACATTAATATGTCTTTACATGAAGAAATAATATTATCATATAAGACATTAATCTTATATATAATAAAGAATATACCAGTAGAGATAAGAAGAACAATATGGGAAAAGATATTTGAAGAAGAAGAAGAAGAATTAATGAACCAGATATGGTACGAAATAGATGAAATAGTTAATGAAATTTTAGACTTTAATCTGAATATTGAATTTCTAGGTCACTTAAATTAAAGTCTAAAATTTCATTAGCTATTTCATCTATTTCGTACCATATCTGGTTCATTAATTCTTCTTCTTCTTCTTCAAATATCTTTTCCCATATTGTTCTTCTTAGCTCTACTGGTATATTCTTTATTATATATAGGATTAGTGTTTTATATGATAATATCATTTCTTCATGTAAAGACATAACAATGTTAATAGCAATTTAAAACAATTCCCTCATATCATAGTCCTAATGAATATTATTCATATTAGGTTACTATAAACTAGATTATTTTCCAACATTTTTGTGGTTACTGTTAACATCGTACTTTAAAAAATACTTCCTTCCTCCAGCGCCTCAACTATGTTTACTACCTCACGGCTTCCATGCCTACGGTTTCAACTTCAGGATGGCATAGTTGAAAGTTTTCTTTTCTTCCTCATGTTAACAAACTAAAAAACATTTGATAATAATCCTAGTATATAATAACTAATATAAATCTATTCTATCAACATTATGAAATTCAGAATCAGAGTTTTAGCTATGCATAATCATAAATTTATGTATGAATATGAGTATGTTATACATCGTGTATACGAAATATTTTTATCCATTGTGCAAACTCTTAGATACATTTTTTATTTATGGAAAATATGTTTACAAGAGGCAATGCTTTCCGTGTAGAAAATCTTACCTTAACTTGCCTTCTGGCTATCCTATATATACACATATAAGTAACTCTACTATAGTTAGTTTTTTTACTCCACCCTTAGCCCTACCCCCAGGCCCCTACCACCACCACCACCCCCCGTCCCCAAAAAAATAGTAAAAGTTGTTTTTTAAAGATATTTCTAATTTCAATTTTTTATTTTTTTACCCCCCCTACCCCATACCCTCGCCCCCATTAACCCCCCACGCCCTTCAAAAAAATAAAATTAAGTTTGTTTTCAAAAAATATTTTCTACTTGAAATTTTTATTTTTTCACCCCTACCCTCGACCACCCCCAGCCAGCCCCCCCCCCCCATCCACCCCTCCTCCCAAAAAAAAATTTAAGTTTGTTTTTAAAAAATATTTTCAATTTCAAAATTTTAATTTTTCACCCCGATCCTCGACCCTCCCCCCCTATCTAGCCCCCCACCCCCCAAAAATAATTTGAGTTTGTTTTTAAAAAATATTTTCAACTTCAAAATTTCATTTTTTCACCCCTATCCCCGACCCCCTCCCCCAACCCATGCACCCCGTACCGGCCCCCCACCCTCAAAAAAATTTAAGTTTGTTTTTAAAAATTATTTTCAACTTCAAAATTTCATTTTTTTTTCGACCCCCCCCACCCTCACCTTGACCCCCACCCCCAAAACATAATTTAAGTTTGTTTTTAAAAAATATTTTCAATTTCAAAAATTATCTTCTACTCTAGTAAAAATAAAAGATATTTCTCAAAAACATTTTTCATTCATAAATCAAACACTAAAAAAAAAAAATTCTACTCACCAACTAAACATGAGAAAATAAGTCAAAAATATATTTGTTTTCTAGGAAAACATCTTCCTTCATACCAGACACACCCTTGAAGGAAAATGAGGCTAGCTGATTTATTTCTTTTTTTAGAGAGATCAAACTGAATTAATTGTCTATATACAACTTTTTTTCGAGACTTGGAAAAGTAATACTCCTATACTATTGTGTAGTGCCAAACAATTCCTATTTCTACACGCATCCACTGAGTTCCACAAGGCCACGAATTCAATCCCGTCCTTCTCTTCCCCCTCTGCTTTCCCAATATCTTGTTGGGATTTTTCCTATAATCAAATCTCAAAACATTTTAAAAATCAAAACCATAAAAAAGAAAAATCCATTAATATCAAAATTTAAAATAAACCTTTTATAAAAAAGTGGGCCATGCAGTAAAGCTCGAGAAAGAGTTAAAGTCCAGGTCATCTCGATCATAAGACCACTAAAACAATTACTTGGGGTTCTAAATTTTTAAGGGCCACTAATTTTTCTAAAGATATATGTATATAGAGAGTAAGTGTTTACTTTATTTATTGTGGATCGAACGGAGGTCTTGTATCATGCTTTCTTATGTGGCTATTTATGTTGTTTACTTATTTATATCTTTGCGATTATCATGAACCGACATTATTAGTCCTTACATTTACCTTCTCTTTATTCTCTGATTATTGAATATTTTAAAGTCTACCAAACGATAAAACCTTTTGCATTAGGTAAAATCTTTTGTTGTTGTATTTATAAAAATATCAAATTTGTTTTTGGTGTAGTCTTTAAATTTCAAGCACCACAAGTCCGCAACAAATCAATAGTATTTTAATATCATTATGTCAACTTATCATATTCGGCGAAACTATTACAATATCATCATATAAGCTTTTTAAATTTTTGAGTCAGGTTTTATTATTCTAACTTTATATTTTATTTTTTTCATTAAAAAAAATTTGTTGTTTACATTCTTAATTCATACCTTCTCGAGACTTTCACTTTATATTATAGTTATTCAATTTATATATGACAATTAAAGAAATAGATCTTGAAGTTTGATTTTAAGCCTCAAACTTATTGAGACATCCTATTGAACCACAAAAATATATTATATAGTTTTACACTGCATTTGTATGAAAGACTATTTCCACAACTTTGAACATTATAACAATTTTACCATTCAAATATACGCAATTACGTTTTTGAAAATATTTGAGATATCATTAGTGATTTATTGCCAACGAGTACAACTTCCAGCCATACATACATAACGGTCCAAACAGACGCACGCAAAATACAGTCGCTCCGCCACAAAATGCTGGTCGTCCCGCCTCAACCGCTGCCGTTATTCGCCGCCAATTCACTCTCCGACGGCTCCTTCCGCTGTGTATTCCGGAGGAGCAAGGTTAATTCCAGCTCCAGTCGCTTAGCACCGCCAGTTGCGGCAGTTGCACGTGAGGTAGATGATTTCACGAAGTACTCCGGCTATGTTTTTGAGCTGAATCCGTCGGAGGATGATTCTCTTACGGAGTACAACATCGTGAAAATTGCTGCGTTTTATCAGAAGAAACCGTTGATTGTACTTCGTAGGCTTGTCCAAATCGGTTCTACTCTGGGCAAGTGGTTCGCCGTCAGGTACCTGGATACTGTT
The DNA here is from genome assembly GCA_029007595.1 of Solanum commersonii. Taxonomy (NCBI): domain Eukaryota; kingdom Viridiplantae; phylum Streptophyta; class Magnoliopsida; order Solanales; family Solanaceae; genus Solanum; species Solanum commersonii. The sequence continues at coordinate 194,435 of JAJTWQ010000029.1, forward strand.
AATGAACGCGCCGATGAGATGTTCAAAGTTAGTATTTTTCGATACATTTTTTGCAATAATGCATCCTCGTTATGTGCACTTGAACTAATTTAGTGTTGTTTTGGCTGCTTGCAGATTAGAGCCGCAGAATTGAGGAAGATACTATTACAGCTTGGTCCAGTATGTCTTATTAATTGGACTTGCAATTTTTACTGAAACAACTCTCTATTTTAGTATAGTTTTAATATGGAAGTGGCAATAATTAGGTAGCTCACTGTTACTAGTAAGAAGCCCAGACAGTTGAGTAAAGAGACTGACTTACGAATTTATGAGTTTACTGGACTGCGGAAATCCCATGAAAATGCAAGAGAAAAGATGCATCCAAGTGTTTTTCCATATATTTCCTACTAAAGTACTTCCCATCACATACTATAATTGAAAATTAGTGTGTCTCACAGATAGACTTGGGCTTGGACTTAGGGATTCAAGTGCAGTACTTGAAAAATATGAAGACTCCTTACATTAAATTTTTTATTTTTGTGATTTTTTAACAGTTAATTGGCAAAAGGACAACTGGTTCTGAAAGTTTACAAGATTTGAAACTATATTTTATATGTTAATGCCCTGCAAAAGAACGCTCTTCCACTTGCAGATTAGTCGATACAGATGACTAATAACAGGTTTGTTACATCCCAGGAACAACATTTTATCTATTCCCATAGTTAGGCAATCACATTCACTCTCTTGACAAGTATTTATATGCCTCAAACCTTTCTTTTTTTCTCCTTTATTCTTTATTAGTTTTCAACATTTCTGCTACTAGAACTAGAAACATTTTACTGGGCATACTTTTATTTGCTCAAGTCTGAATTGTCAGCTAAATTTCAGCGCAATTCCTAGGAATAGTATGCTCAATATGACAAGTTTTAAGTTTTGTCGTGGATAGTAGTGCAATGACCTTACTTCTAACAAACTAGTCAAATTCAAACCGACACCAGGCATCAAACTTTGGGGCACTACATGCTAGTGATTCCAACAAATAATCATCTAAAACATTATTCCCGTGGACCATGCCCAGTCCATGGGCTAGACCATGTCATCCTTTCCAATAGGAACCTACCTATGCTAACAACTAGACTATGCATATGAACTTAAGGTCCTTTGAACATATGCTACTTAAAGAATCTTTTAAACCAACCCAAGTAGCAATAACTGATATTAAACTCCTAGTTCTACATTGCACAATAAGCTTCTTGGGTAACTGACTCCATACAAAAGTAACTTTTAAGAAAGGATCAAAGGCATCAAGAGGAACTTGTAGCATGGTGCAACTGAACTTAGCAATATGAATCATCTCAGTACCACATGCTGTCTCTTCGGTGGCACTGCCATATAATATCATGTTTGGTTACCAGACATATTGTCCTTCCATACTTAGGCTTGCGTGATGTCAATCCCTACCCGCCTACAAGCTCTGCACAAAGTTCAAGCCTTCACGTTGAAACATTTAATGGCTAAGGTATTCGATAGACCTAATCTGGAGCCTTGATCTCTGAAAGATGGATGTGCTTGAGAGAGTGCCTACTCTCTCTGCGATATCTTATGATATTTTATATACTACAAGTTTCTTTTCCTGCAATTCTTCGTCTAGTTCCTCTTTTTTTTTTTCTACAGTTTTTTTATAACTGTGTTCTTTTTAATAAATTTCTTGTGCAATCTTTGCTGAATACTTGTACAATATTATCCCTTTGCCATGGTGATGAATTCTAAATATTCTTTTGCAGGCATATGTTAAAATTGCACAGGCTATCTCATCTCGACCAGTAAGTAGAGCTTCTTTCTGCTATTCAATTTTGTGGATTCACTTCCACCCAACACCCAGTGAATTTCTGTGAAACCTGAGGGAATTCTGTTTTCATCGGATTTGTTGATCTTGTAGAGGTCTCCGGTATTGAATCATGTAGGACACAATAGGGAGCTTCTGCTCGTCATGCTTTATATTTGTTTTTCTCTGACTGAGTTCTCTTTACGAAATTGGCATAAGCTCCCCTTTATTTTTCCTTTAGTGAATATTGATCAACAAGTTTGAAAATGAGAATTTTTTAGCATTATTGCAGGTAACATGCTGGATCATAGATTATTTTGTATTTAGTTCCTTTTTGACTGGATATGTGTGTGTTGGTTTCGGAAAGTAAAACCATCTTGGAAACATCTTTTAGAACCTGTAAAGAGAGAGAAAAAATAAAGAGCATTGTTTACAATTAATGTGTCTGCTAATTGGAACTGCTCGAAAATTAAAGGGGCTCCAAAATTTTCATTTCTCCAAGCTCTGCAACTATTACATCCTTGAAATTTCATGAACTAGAATTCTGAGTATGTATCCAAAATTCTCATTAATTCATCCTTCTTGTGAAATAGTGGGACAATAACTGCAAGTAGTCTATGCAAGGATTAATTGTTTGAAATGCACACTCATTGAGTCATGTTAGCATCCCATATTTCACTAAATCTAGTGATGTTAATCAGACTAAAAAAATTTCTTCTAGGATTTGATACCTCCATCGTACTTGGATGAGCTATCTCTGTTGCAAGATCGGATAACACCTTTTTCCTCTGAAGTAGCTTTTGGAATTATAGAGAAGGAGCTTGGCATGCCAATAGATGTGATGTTCTCTGAGATCTCACCTGAGCCTGTCGCAGCAGCATCACTTGGACAGGTCTGTGAAGCAGCGGACTTCTTTTTCTTAGTTTAAAATTAGGTGGACTCGTATTCACTCTTAGAATAAGCCAAAGGTGAAAGAAACTAAATGTGAGTTCTATTTTTAAGGTCTATCAAGCTAGGCTTCGTTCTACCGGGGAAGTTGTTGCTGTAAAGGTGCAAAGACCTGGAGTTCAAAGTGCAATCTCCTTGGACATATTGATTTTACGTTATCTCTCAGGCTTAATAAAGAAGGCAGGAAAACTTAATACCGACCTTCAGGTACTATGATACAAGTAAATTCCTAGCTGAGAGAGGAAAAGTGAGATGGGATTATGGAACACTAAATGATTTAGGCTGATCTGAAATTTAGTGTCCACAAGCATCTATTTCCAACATGACAAGACGTATTCTTTGCAATTACTAGTCCTGAACACATTTTTTCTCAATATACAGGCAGTTGTTGATGAGTGGGCCTCAAGTCTTTTTCGGGTATGCTTTTATATCTTACTCTTCCTAGTAAACTCTCATATGTTTGTGGCTGTCCACATACTTCCTGTCCTACTAATTGATAATTGACATCAAAGTTGTAAAAAACCCCGTTGGAAGAAGCCCTTTGGTGTGAATGAAATTGTTTTTGTTATCTACTAACTGGTCTAGTTTTATCTTTGGATTAAGGCATAGTTGATTGATTGTTGGTTGTTGTCAATTCTTTAATTTGATGTCTTCTACTTCAGTTCCTATCTGTGAGTTTCAACATTAGTGTTACTTTATAAGTCCTAGACTTAAAATTTGATCAACTGATCAATACTTTATTCTTTTTTAGGTTCATATTCTGTCATGCAAGAGGAATTAATTTTTCCTTTAGTATTCCATAATTAAGTTGTACAAATTATTGTGGTTTGGGAAAGACTGACAGAGCATAAGCTTCAGAACATTTTGAAAAAGAACAGTTTCGGTCTATACATAGTAGATCTATTACAGGAAACTATATTTCTTTTGAAAGATGAATGGAAATTTATAGGGAGAAAATTAGGATTTCTGTATTGATATTCATTTAATCAAAGAGGAAACATATGATAGTATCAAAGAATAACATGTCAACATTCAACTACCTTTTCTACATGAACATTTCAGATACCTCTATGGTAAACCATAAAATCTTTGACTAGTACTAGTCTGGTAGTTTGACCCTTTCTTTTTGTCTTGATCTTTCATTTTAACTGAACATCCTCATATATCATATATAGATATATAAAAATCAAAATTAGCAATAACTACTTCTAATAATAAGGAGGAATATTCTTAGTGCTTTATATTGAATACAGGTGGTCAAATTGAATGCAGGAGATGGACTACAAACAAGAAGCACGGAATGGAGTCAAATTTCGGTAAAAATAATTGACCTGTCTGACTGCGTCCTATATAAGATATCTGAAACCTGCATACCTTTAACCCAATCTCACTTAGAACGTGATGAGTGAGTTTGCACCTTTAAGAACCTTACTGATCAGAGATTAATCCCACTATTTTTGTGGTTAACAACAAGATAATTGATTCGCCTCCAAGGTCTTTTACAGAATTTTCCAGTGGGGTTTTGAACTTTATGAAACTCAATTAGTTTTTATCATGAGTTAAATATCCTAAATGTGTCAAATCTTTTTTTCTTTCTTATGAAACTGGGGCTAATTTGTAGCATTCTGTACTGGATTACCTATTGCAGTTACTTCTGTTGATCTCATACGTTCTTGTCAAAGCTTTTTAGTCAATGATCCTTCTGTTGGAATACTAGTCTAATAATTTTCAATTTCAAGCCTTCTCTTAAATTAATGTAAAAGACCTAGAAACCTTTCTTACAACAGTAAGATGTAATAGACATTTTGTTTATGCATCTTATTCATTATTATGGAATAGCGTTTTGACCCTTACCCTTCTTCAAGTTGATGGGAAAAAGCCAAAATAAAAAAGTTTTTTTTGGTTAATGAGATAATTAAGCAGCACGTAGGGATAGAAGTATTTCTTCCTATGTTCTTTAATGAGCCAATAAACAATACCAAACTGGGAAACTTTTGGAGAATGGAGAGAGATAGAGAGGAACTTAAGAAACTCCATCGACAAAGCTTGCTTACTGATTTTCCTTTGTTTGGTTTTCTGATGCATCGAGACCAAGAGTAAATGCATTCCTTCTTCTTGCAAATGCAAGTGTACGCAACTTTGGGATGTAATAATAAGATGTCAAAAGGGTGAACCAATGTGTTATAAAAATGAGAGAAAAGGAAAATCCAGTAAAGTGTTTGAAAGCATGACAAATATAATGAAATGAACATATAAAGGAATGTGATCTCAATCTGATGTAACCTGCACAATTATTTAGTATCAGATTCATCATGAATGTCCACTTATTGGATATAGCAATATGGTAAGCTGCTCAACAACTATCAAAAGCCTGTGCCAATAGAAAGTTCCCATGCAAAATGTTATTTTAGTTGATTATCATAGTTTGTAGCATTCTCATCTTTCCAACAATTACAAAAATTTCGTAATTTCCAGCTAAGCTGATCGTGCATGCTTCATCTAACATCATAAGTATTAGACTGTATGCTACTCTTTAATTTGTGATTGCACATTCATGCATGTACTAAGATAATAGGGAAAAATCTTAGTATTATATTCGCATATGGTCTAAACTTTTCATAATTGCATGGGCAGGCAATTGTATGGTTCAATACAGGATGTTGTGGTTCCTGAAATGAATTTGGCACTGACAACCCGGAAAGTGCTCATTATGCAGTGGATAGAGGTAAAAACGCCATATCAGGAGCTAAAAGCTTCAGTCAAGTGATACCTACATTTTGTTAGCTTTTGGGTTTGTTTGTGACAAGTTATGTTAGACGCTCTATTATCTTTCAGCTAGCTTTCTTCCACATAGATATCTAAGTCAACAAAGACAGGATAAGTTAAAATTCTGAATTAAAACAAAAATGATATCTGGAGATTTTCTTATTGAAGGTCAAAGAATTTGAGAACATTTGGTCTCTTTCTTATCCTTGCTCCTCTGATTAAAACATGTCTTTTTGTGGTTCCTGTTGGCTTTCTGACAGTCCTTGACATTCATTCCCTGTGTATATAGAAAAAGGTTACTTGATTGAGAGTTTCTCTAGATTGACATATTCACTAATTGATGCACATTACCTACTGTCTAGGAGGAGACAAGCAACCGGGAAAGATTGAATAGTTACATCCAAAGAGGTTTAGATTACACTAATGTTGAGTTGATCAAACGTTTGAGAATCTTGTCTTTTCCTTGAAGAATTTCTTCTTTGTCATTGTTGGTTTCGTTATATTGAGACATTTCAGATTTGAATACAGTAGATCCTAGAAGTAACGTGTTCTCATTGGGTTCACTGATTTTTGTATTAACTCTGCAATGTGGAGAGTGTCAAGAATTTTCTTTTTAGTTCCAATGAGGTGGAATATTTTATAAACTGGTGTATATTGTCTCCTAATGTTATGAAGCTTAGACATCTTGCTCATGTTAATACACCTTTCTCTTGGCTAGGGGCAAAAGCTGGCTGGGGTCAAGGATCTTTATTTGGTTGAGGTTAAGTCGTGAAACTCATTTTCCTCAATGTTTGTGTGTTTTTCCACTTTGAACCATACTTTAAAATGAAATTGATGTTCACAGGTAGGGGTTTATTGCTCATTCAATCAACTTCTAGAGTATGGATTCTATCATGCAGATCCACATCCCGGAAACCTTCTTCGTACTTATGATGGGAAGCTAGCCTACTTAGGTACTTCATTGATTTTAGTTTCTAGTCTTATGCATGCAGAATGTGGGCTATTTACTAAATATATCATGTTGGTAATCTTTTTTTACATGCTACTTCTCTGAATATATGCTTGTTACCTTATGTACTTGCTACTTTTCCAATATATGATGGTAATCTTTTGTTTTTCTATTTTTCCTTTTTTCTCTCTCACACTAGCATTGGTTGCCTTTTTCTTAAGGAGATGGTTAAAACATCTACTTAGTTTATTACCATTAGCTATCCTCTAATGCTGGTTTTCGATACTATTTAATAGCTCACTAAATGAAAATGCTGCTGGGAACTCGTGGTAGCTATCTTCCTGAAAAGTAGTTTATTGATTATCTTATGAAGTGTATACATGAAACTGGTTGTTAGTGATGCTAAATAACAAACTTCCCTAGGTTGCTCTTGGTTGTTCCTCATGTTCCTTGTAATTTTATTTGTTAGTGCTATAATCTCACATCGGTTACGCGTTCGGGATTTAGTCTCCTTATATCGTCTTTGGATAATCCTCATCACTTGAGCTAGCTTTTGAGCTTAAGTTAAGCTAAAGGTTATTTTCTCAACATAGTATTAGAGCCAACCCTATTGGTGATGTTGGGTTATCCAAATGTTGAGCTACCCAAGTTATAATACTCAACGCTCCAGATGTCCGGTCGAAGGGAGAGGAGGGTTAGAATTTCACATTGATTAAGTGTGTTGGCTGTAATCTCCTTATATGGTCTTGATAAATTCTCACCACTTGATCTAGCTTTGGGTTGAGCTTAGACCCAAGGTCCATTTTCTTAACAGTTAGTCTCGTGGAAATTTGATTACTTTATCCCAGTTGAGTACCTTATAGCTACCTATCATCAATTCATTGTACCTAAAATTTCTCTTAATCCCAGATTTCGGTATGATGGGTGAATTCAAACAAGAATATCGTGATGGTTTCATTGAAGCATGTCTCCATCTAGTGAATCGTGATTACAGTGCATTGGCCAAGGATTTTGTCACTCTTGGGTATTATTAATATCTTCACTACTCAATGAGAGGTCACTTCTTAATATTAGAATTATTTAGTGTTGATACAATATATTATCATTGACAGGCTTATTCCGCCCACAAGTGACAAAGCTGCAGTTACAGAAGCTCTAACAGGTTTTATCCTTTATATTGACATTTATTAGCTATATACAGTTAAATTATAGACCTAGAAAGTGATCTAATTGTTGTATTCTTCTTTACTGATATAAATTTTCCCTTTAGGTGTTTTTCGGGATGCTGTAGCCAAAGGAGTCCGCAATGTGAGTTTTGGGGATCTTCTTGGAGATCTGGGATTCACCATGTAAGCGCTTTTCATGATTTCTTCTCTCCAGAGAAATTGAAATGTATTTTGTTTTCTGCATTACCTTCTATTATGTGATGTAATTTAGTTGTATTTCACTTATGCTTAAATCATATCTATCTTTTAAGTTGGTACAGAAGATGTATATTTTATGTTGAGGATAAGCTCAGAGGAGGGGGGCTTCTCTAAATAAAAATACAAGAAGGAAGAAACTTATTTGAACAATGTGTCTTTTTAAGGCATTGATCCTAGTTTAATTCACCAAACATTATCTTATTGGTCAACCTTGATCTGGGATGATCTGATAGATTACTGAGATACTAATACTTGTGCTTGTACCACCAAAATCTGAAGAGAGAATAGACTTTGCCTGAATGCATAATGAAAGAGGAGGAACTAGTGAATAATGATAAACAGAATTAGAATTCCATTTGATGCTTATACTCCTTACATTAAATGTTTGAACACTGTATCATAAAAGTTTCATTTATGTTAAGTGATGATGTCATAATAGATTTTTGGTTTTAAATTTTTTATTATTCCATTGCTAAATGCTAATATGCATATCCACAATAAGAAACCATCGTAGTTAACCTTAATGGCTCTTTTGATTATTGAAGAATGCAAAGCTTTAACAGCATATGCTGACACTCTTCCTGGTAGATGAATTATGGCCACCGCTTCCAGTAATCATCCAGAGAAAAAGTAACATCTTGGATAGGTAGTTTATAATGTGATGAATAAAGTACTTGACAAAGAAAAAAATATATTTTCTTAAAATGCCACCAAAGGGTTGGGCTGTCGGTTTGAGAAGTTGGAGTGACAACCTTAGGAAATTCAGCAGACACAAAATTAGTGAGTTCTTCTCATTTGCCTAAACTGTGAGAGAAAAGTTTAACTGGTGGGACATAGCAGGTATTGGTGGATTAATTGAGTGCACACAAGCAGGCTGGGATACCGCAGTTAAAAAGAGTTACTTTGCTTTCTTTCGCTTATGCCATGCATCATCCCTCCAATTGCAGAATCAGATTTATTTAATTTTTGTCCCAGTTTGACGCTTATCTAGAATCTTTCTGGTCTCATTATCTTCTTCATTTTGATGTATGGGTATGCAAAGAGTTTGAGCACACAGACATAGTAATTCAAACTATTGATCAACTTTCCACATCAGTAGTACTAAAGGTTTTGGTCATTGCTGTGACGAGATGAAGGGGTGAAAGCCTTCAATCATCTCTGGAAACCAAAGTATTACCATGGGGAGTTGTGTGCATGTTGCACGTTAAAATCTGGGAACCCTAGCATTCATATTGAAATCACTGATGATTATGTTTAGAGAGTCTTTGTTGTCTAGATAATGCTTTAGCAGATATATGGTTTTTCTTATGACGACACTACATGCTATGATTATGATTTGTATTTTTCTGATAAGTTTTGCAAAACTCTTTGATTACAGGTACAAATTTAAGTTTCAAATACCTTCTTATTTCTCTCTTGTCATCCGAAGGTAATTTTGCCTGAAAACTAGAGATTAGTTTGTTTTGTATTTGCTTGATCTCGTTTATTTTTTTGGTGGCTGATGTTTTTCACTGGTAATTTTGAGACATCTAGCCTTGCTGTGTTGGAGGGCATTGCTATTGGCATCAACCCAGAATACAAAGTTCTGGGCAGTACATACCCATGGATTGCTAGAAAAGTACTAACTGACAGCTCACCGAAACTGAAAGCTTCTTTAAGAGCACTTCTTTATAAGGTACACGCAAATGAGGTCTCTCATTCTCTTTCTTAGCACCCACTCGCAGCCTTCCCCTAGCTGACGCAACTTGACAGACCTCTTACAAGTTCAGATTTCTAACTGCCATTCTGATTTTTGATCCCACAGCCAAACCACTAACAATTATTTTTCCTAGTGGAGGAAAAAGTTACAAATCTTTAGTAGTCGACTAGTCGTATTCATGAGTTCAAATGATTAAATTGGAAATGAATATTCAAGTATGTCACACTTGTTCTTTGTCCACAAAAAGGAACTATTTCTCCTTCGGCATGTTACAGGAACAATGGATTATTTTATATGTTCAAAATAATGTGAAACGAGTTAGGTTTTTATCGTGTATGGATGTAGCTATGCTGGCAATGACTTTCTTTGCTATCCTTTTCTTTGTCGTTTAATAATGTAGTACTTGATACACGCTTGATTCCAACTAACTATGAATACTTTGAAGGGGCTTTCTTCTGAAAAGGAAATTGTAAGACTAATTTATTCACCGTTAGGTAGAGAAATATCAAACTTGAAGCCTGAGACAGTAAACAGAAGTTTTACTGGTTGCCGATGCTATTCTACTTAAAAATTGATAATTTCAAGTCCAACAGTTCATGTACTCATGATAAACTATAACTCCATACTTTTGATTATAGGATGGTCAGTTCAGGATTGATCGACTAGAGTCTCTCTTATCAGAGGTAAGCCTTTTGATATGTTTGTACACATCGCTTTTGTATTTTGTAAGCATTCACCTGACAGTTACAGAGTGAAAGAAGCCACAGCTGAATTCTTGTTTTTCTTGATATTTGAGTTATATATGAGAAAAATGTTTCACCATATTAGCTTTTTGTTTCTGATATACAAGCATAGATCCTGAATCTCTCTTCATAACAGTCTCTCCGTGCCAAGACAGAAAGAACCCTGATAGAGAATCAAAATGGTGGGACTGATTCGAAGGTCGTTATCAAGCAAATTCTTTCTTTTACACTGGATGATAAGGTATTCTATCTCAGAAAATATTGCACTATTAAACAGACCAGAGGCTGGAATACATCCAGGAAAAAAGGAAGGAAAGAAAGAAAAAACACACACACTACTTATTAATTCATTTGTTTATCTTCAGGGTGCCTTTGTCAGAGAAATTTTACTTGAAGAAATTTCAAAGGTACGGACTCGTGTTTTAATATTACAAGAATGCAAGCAAACTTATTAGGAATGCTCAGCACCTTCTTTTTACTAAATTCAAACTGGTGATGAATACTATAATTGCTCAACTCTTTAGGAAGTTTCAGTTTCATAATGTTTCAGTCAATTTTTTTTGAAGTCAGTGGATTATTATGAAGACTAACTGGTTTAAATTAGTAGCACTCATATCTGGTTGGTGTTTCTAATTCAGATATAATTGACAATTGGGCGTTCTCATTTTTTTCTTTTACAAAAAAAGAAATATAGTTCCAGGAGAAGTACGTAGACATAAATAGAAAACAGAAAGGTGAAGAGAGGTTTTGCTATCATGATGGTGATTTGTGGATGGAAATGCATCTGATAATGCAAGACCCAATATCTTTTAGAAAGTTAGAAACTGCTTAACCAGTGAATATGACATGGAAACTAAAAATATCATGTGTAGTTCCAGAAATAAGTGCTTTTAATGTTAGAGTATGCCTTCAGCAGTTTGAAGTGGTATCTCCACGGATGCTAATGCGAGCAATCTAAAAAACTCAAATTGGTTAATTGCCACTTCACTTTTGATGTTTTGAGAAGTGACTAACGTACTTCCTTTTCCGTGTTTTGAGTTCCCGCTGGTGTATCCAAAATTTCCAAAAGTAGGGTCACTGTCATTCAAGTCATCTGCTGGTTGTATTTGGAATTTACTTTTTATCCCAATTTACAGGGTATGGTTGCACTTGGTGTTGCAACTCTCAATTCAGTAACAAATGCAGTTGCAACTTCGTTACCGTTCTCTCCCTCCAGACCATCTTCAATGATTGATGAAGATATTACTAATCTTAGAAATTTGCAACGTCTATTACTGTTGATATCAGGACTACGAGAAAACGAGAACCCCAGCATGGTAAGAGAATCTTGCTAATAAAAATGAATGTATATAAAACCTCCATGATGTTAATTGCTCCTCCGTTATGGAAAAATATCTGTAGAAAGTGTTGATACGGATTTGCATGCACGTTAATGTTTACACTGTTTTCCACTTCTGATATTAGAGAGAGACTATCCACAGTTTACTCCCATAACATGCATGTATTCTCGAAGAAAAAACATTCAGATACATGAACAACTAAGATATTGGAGCTTAGAGACACCAGAGAAAGCATCAGTTTAATAATTAGAATCCAGTATCTTATTACATTAGCTTGTTATCACATATCTTACATGTCTTTCAGAATTCCATAATTTCTTTGCATATATTTATGCGGCCCCTTAAATACCAATTGCTTGCCTTGCTTAGTATTATGACAACACTGTTTGCGTCTTACTTAGCTGCTGAAAATCATATTATTTCTTGATGCATGCTAGAATATATATGGACAGATTTCCTTGCCAACTGAGAATTCCACTTCACATTATCACCAATACCCTTCGGGGTGGCCCAGTGGTTTGGGCTTGGGACTTCCATGTTGGAGGTCTCAAGTTCGAAACCCCTTGCCAGCGAAAGCAAGGGGTTTGCTTTCTGGGTCGAGCTTGTCGCATGGGGCTTGCCTAGTGCGGGTTATCTCTCCTATGTGGTTTGCGAGCTATTGCATAGGACGAGGTTTTTCCCTGTGCGCACCCAAAGGGTAGCGGCTGCGGGTTTCCCTTGTCATCAAAAAAAAAAAAATTATCACCAATTCTGGTCTCCAAGCTTCTAGGCTAGTTACTTATTCTGTAAATGGATAATCTCCCAGTTACTGAATTGTTATGTTATCTATAATTCCTGTGCATCTGTAATACTTGGTTTAACTATGGATACCCCATTATTGATTATTAATTCATTACCAAATTGATGTTTATTGTTATTGCACAATTACTTGATATGTTAGTAAATTGTGGACTCTTAATTTATTCTTTGTAGAAGGTTAATGGAGTTAGAACATCCAACAAGCAGATGATATCTTTGAATGGAGCACCTGTAGCCCTTCAGCAATTTGAAGCTGTCCAAGAATATCTACCCCTCCTTTCAGTTCTACCTGAGGTAAAGCTCAAGAGATTTATCATCTCCCCAATTTTATAACTGGTCGAATCTGTATGATAACAGACAACGTGAGAATTTGAATCCAGTCTTTTGGATGGTGTTTATTGCTAAAAAGATGTCTAAGTATGCCTGATGATCAGAAAATTGCGCACACAGCACACCCCCTTTTTTACCTCCCTTGCACTAAAACATTATTTTCCCACCTGTTACTTAAGGAAGCTGTACAAGTCTATTTGAGTGTATGATTGCTCTCAGAGAGAAGATGCGTAAAGAGAAACTCTATAAGGGTGATTATTCCATTTTGATGGTTTATATTTTCAACTTTGTCTTCTCATTACTGCCTTAAACCAGCATTGAGACGCACTTCTATATAAACTAAAAATAGATGCGCTTTATATTTTGCAGCTTCCACAAGAGATGCAACAACAGTTACTTCGCTTGCCTGCTGAGTTCGCTGGAAAGCTGGCTTCCCGAGTCGCTGCAAGGACGTTAAAGAGGGTATTCTTGTGAAATATCTCAGCTTACCATGGAAAAAGCAAGATATTCTATATTGGTCCTCCTCAAAGAACTTTTTGGTTTGTGGGGTTTTGCAATTATCTAATCAAGCTTGCCAGTCCTAAATGAAGAGATCTTGGTTGATTTTATCTTAAAAGGCGGAGAAGATCAGTTCCTAAAACTATGCAGTTGCAAGAAATGTACAAGTCTAAAAATACATAGGTGGTACAAAATATAGTATATATGAAGGCAAAATGTTGTAATTCTCCTATTACAATACACTACTAAAAAAAAATTCTTGTACCATTTAAAGTCAAGTGTACAAAATTTGCTACACCATTTAATGTAAAAAACCGTGAATGAGCATAGAATCTTGGTTACTCAATGTAAGTCTTTCTAATAGAAATTCTTCTTTTTATTCAAATTTTTGCAACATAAAGGTGTTGATTGAACTAGCTGAAATGCGCCATTTGCCTGGCTGGGTAAGGGATATAGCGTTGGACTGGCTGATTACTTTGCTTGATGATGCATACACTGAGGCCGATGGTGTTGGCCGGACTTCTGTTACTAGATATTTGATGAAAACACCATACACATGGAGAAAATTAGGAGTAGCGTTTAAGTGGACAGAAATGGTATTTGTCTTTCTTTTTAGTTTATTCACAACAACATACACATTATGATCCCACTGATAGAGTTTGAGAAAGGTAGAACGTAAACAGACATTACTCTATCTTCGCGGGGTAGACCCTCGACTCGAAATAACTTTTTTATTTCCAGGATATAAACGGACTAGATCCAACGTCAATTGCCATTGGCGAACGCGATCATATATTTGTGTAATGCTCAACAGGCCAATTTCGTCCATCACCAGGGAAATCTACATAAAGCATACAATGTAACATGAAACACAAACTTCTGACTGGACATTCTTGGATTTTGTCGTACTAATCTTAATTCAAGAAACTTTACCATAAGAAATTGAACTTTCCAAAAAAAATTTAATTAAAAACAGGTCAAAAATCAAATTTATATTTGCGCAGTCCAATTACGTCTTTGAGAAACTAGAAATTACTTAAAAGAGTAATGTAGTTTAAAGGTCTGCAACTTATTAGTCCATGTTATGGTCATACAAAACTTGCATCAACAAATGGTACTCCCTCTGTTTTAATTTGTTTTGTTTGTCTATTTTGACTTGGCACAAAATTTAAATAATAAAAAAAAAAATGGATCTTGAGTCTTAAATAAAAAATACATCACATATACCAAAAAATTATTTAATTTTGTGATCTTAAACATGTTATGTGAAAAGTTGAAATTAAAGAATTAAAAAAGAAAAGATGGATTCTTTTTTAAATAGACTACAAAGAAAAGTAATACAAACAAATTAAAATCGGGGGAGTACTACATAATCATCTGCAACTTATTTGTCTTTTAAGACATTTTCGTAGACATAAAGATGGAGAATCATTGCATATTCTTTGATACCCCCAACCCCAGCGATTCAAATATTCCAACTACAACTAAACAATTCGGGCAATGCGATATGAAGTCCATTGACCCAACCAAATGTAATCTATGCCTCCATGGCAAAGCTAGGAATTTTACGAAGAATGTTCAAAAATTGCATAACTAATAAGATTCAAACATGCAAGCGCTACCTCATTTGAGGTAGTCTGAAACCACTAGGCAATAACAACTTATTAGGTTAAGGGTGGTCAAAGTATGTCATTTAATCGCTCCGCATATCATTTTACTCGTATATATGATACATTTTTCCGACTAAGAGTGTCCAATTTGGACACCCTAAGAACCAAGTAGCTCCGCCACTGTTGTGCCTGCTATATGTAAATCTCTCCCTCAACAAGAGGGAGAAGCTCGGATGGTGAGGATCCCCACCTTCAACCCTAAAGTTGTAGGTTTCGAATCACTAAGCAGCAAAAAGGAAAAAGGATAGAAGCACGGGATGGGTAATATAAGCCTGCTAAACCAGGGGAATCTACCCAAGCAAGTTTATGAAGTGGAAAGGCGTGTATTTACCACGAATATAAGCTTTTACATATAATATCAGAACAAGTAAACGTCAATGATAAAACAAAAAAATCAATTTCTTCCACGAGACAGTAGCTCGATCATGAGATATTCTAACCAAAATAGATGAGCACCAAATAATACTAGTCTATTTTACGAGGAATCATGAGTTAAAACCATAATAAACAAAGATAAACTGGAGATATATGTCAATTTTTATGATGCGTCGCACCACTTATTATGCATAGTCATCTTAATATTTTGACGTCTTTGTTTCAGGAGTTTCTTTGGTCTAGGGCCAGGGCTGAAGGGAGCGGGAGCGTAAGGGGAGGAGAATTGAGATAAATCATGCATCAAGTATGATCTCCAATTATTTGTAAGATATATGCTTAGCTTTCCATTGATTCTGGCAAGAAGCCAGATGATAAATAGCAAAAGAAAACTCTACACATGTTTACGAGGATATCTATGTCCCCACGATTGTAGCAGAAGTTCCTATTAGCACCCACAAGAATGCACAAAGTACTCCAAGTAAAGAAATACAACATAATCCATATTTGGCTTTGCCAGAATTACTTGAAGTTGCAGAGGTATTACCTGCAGCAACATTCATGTTCCCGACATTTAATTTCATTCTACTAAAGCTAGACATACGCTCAAAGGCCCTGTTAACTACTAGAGCACTTTCAGCAGCTGAAGCAGGAGTTGTGGGTATAGAATCCACGAAAGCCCACAAATTAGAGGAGAACCACGACTGCGTACCATCATCCTTTTTGGCTAGATTTTGATTGTCGCCCATAGGATAATTTGCCATATTATTATCATTTACCACACCTAAACATTGCCAAAACTTGCTAAAGTTAGAAATAAAATCTAACACCAATATTAACAGCAGAAGAGCTCTTGAAGCTTGGCTCAAACTCTCCCATTTCCACTTGGGCAAAAGAGTTCTTGCCATACTGAAGATGACATGGTTATTCAATACCATCCATCTGTTCAAGAGCTCCAGCAAGTCAGATAACATAGAACAATGTGTTTATACAAATCTGAGAAGTATGATAATATTATGGCATTAGCCAAGCAAAACTAGCAGCATTGCTATATGGAATTCTTTGAATACCTGAAGATGCTTGATCAACAACTGATTGATCTCCTTCAATGGGGTTGAAGGCGCTGAATCTTTCATCATGCATCCAGAATTGATTGTTTATCTGATTTTCATGATTCAAGCGCATCTGCTGGTTGTTCATCATGTCATTCTGGAAAGTGCTCATGTATGTAGTGGAATCAGGGTATGTAATCCCGTTCACAAAGTTGTTCATGTATGGTTCAGCAATTTGCCCCACTGTTGGTGTCCCCACATTATCAAGAAGTGAAGGTGCATCACGATACAGGTCGAACTCTGATAAGCCATCAAAGTCATCAAACTGCAGAATCTCCAGGTCTCCAGCAGGTTTGTCAAAGACTTGACCATTTGGTGTTTCATGATCAAAGTTTCGACCATTTGGTTCGGCAACAAGGAGGTCATCCATCTCCAAGAAATCTTCCAAGAAATCCTCTTCCACCACGTATGGGGGCTTTTCAGGATTCACCAGAGCAGATGAGACCTCTGGTGCCTCGTGCAAATGTAATGGTGATGTGCCTGACTCTGTCAGGTCAAAGCTTGCCCTCGCATTATACTGCTGGCAGCTTGGCCCAGCAACAGCACAATGATTGTATAAATTAACTTCCCTCGAAGACTGATTTAGCAAGGTACTTTCAGTATCTTCCTCTTGAACAAACTGCTCCAATGCAAAATTGTTATCTACAGTAAAAGGACGCCTCAGCAATTCCTCAATTGCATCATCAGGAGCAGGAACTACATTAATGTTCTTTGCAGAATTCTCCTGATGTGTCGGGCTATCCGGCTGTACAGAGACTTTGGCATTTAGGCACTCATCATCAACCCAGTCCTCTTCTCTAAAAGGTGCACCATATTGCTCACCATTCTTGGGGCCAGGCCCACTCTTCTTGAAGACCTTGTAAAGTGCATAGTAGTCCTGTGCATTCTGGCATCTCTTCAGCTCTTCTTCATCCATGGTGTACTCATGCATCACCCAATCTGTCCGTTCACCTACTGGCGCTCGCCCTTTATAAAAGACCAGCGTCTTCTTGACTCCAACAGCACGAGAGTTGCATGTAATAATACGATCTTTTCCAGTAGCTTTCCAATACCCGTGCTTTGATGCCCTGTTTGACCGTGCTCCATTGGGATATTTTCGATCTCTGGGACTAAAGAAGAACCACTGCCTGTCCCCAGTTTTTAACTTAGACAAATCTGCAATTCAAATTCGCAAAAGAATTAGATTAATCTGCAATTCCAATTCGTAAAAGAACCAGTCAGTTAAGAATAGACAAAATTCAAACATGGTCAGAAGTCTATCAACCCAAATTATGACTATCAATCAGCACCAATTAACATCAGACACTAGAAGAGAATAACATTTGACATCTCAAGTCAGGAAGCAGGTCAAGAGAGCAAAAGGCTATCAAACAAAAAGAAACAGGAGGAATTTAGAATGCAAAAGCAATACATGGAACATGATCATTTCTGTTGAAGAATCACAAATACACTTAAATGCATGTTATTGTTAAGTGCTGATAATGATAACTCCTCTCTGATCTTTCATAAATAAACTACCAAGAGCTTAAATATGTCTTAGAGATCTCCACACAAACTTCAATCACAATATACACAAAAACATGCAAGACTTAAAATAGAACCTAGATACCCACACACCCACCAAAACAAAAAGAAAACTCAGCTACAGTAGCAGAAAAGCCTTGGAAACTCAGAATTATGCCAAAAGCACATTTTGTGATGAAACTTCTTCCCCCAAATAAATATCTATCAAATAAACACAAAATCACAATAACCTAACAAGAAACTAGGAAATTCCACTATACAACAAGTTTACTTCCACAACCTAGAGCCACCACACTATGTTTCTTCTAAATATATACTAATATTTAAGAAAGCACCTATGATCCATCGACTAGTACACGCCTTTATCCACACAGAAAATCCAATAAAGCAAAATGGTAACTTTCAAGCCAAACATCAAAGTCAACACACAAAAAATCCAGAAAAAACCAATACAGGAACCAGATAAATCACAATCCCCAAAAGTAAAATCACAAAAATCAAAAACACTACAAACAAAAAAATACTTCACACACCAAAACCCTCCAAAAACCCAGCTACCCAGATGATCAAATCAAGTCAACGACCCAAAAACCATATCAAAATCTCATTTTGTTAAAAAAAATCAAAAAATCATAACAAAATCCAAGAATTCATACCAGGCAAATCCTCTGGCTCCCACTTGTACACATCAGTTTCTGCAATCGCATCAAGCAAAATCCGGCGCCGACAGATCTTCCTCTTCAAGTAGTACAGAACAAGCTCCTCATCTGTCGGATGAAACCTAAACCCAGGTGGGAAAACGCTATTTTCTCCAAAACACTCCGATACCTTCATCTCTTTACATGGCGATGATGATGATGGTGCTGATGAATCCATCAAAAGCTTCATCTTTCTTCACAACCACAAAACAATCTCAACACCCACTTCAAAAATCAATAGAATATCCCCTTAATCAATGAATCTGAAGCTGTAATTATAGAAAAAATTGAAACCCTAGCAGACAAAATTGAGAAGGGGCAACTCTAAGAATTGGGGAGAATTTAGAGAAGGACCCTAAGAGTCAAATAAGAAATTGCCAAGAGAAAAGGGGAAGAAATACCCCCGCGGTTTTGTGGGGTAGGGTTGTGAAGAGGGGGTGGGGTGAAGGATCAGAATCTGGTGTGATTAAGCTCAGTGAGTTATGAGTGGGGGTTCTTGGATTGGTATTATTATTAAGGTTTAAGAAAAGGTTCAAATATTGTTATTGAACCTTTGTGAAAGGGTTCAAATTTGGTTGTGAAATGCTCTAAATTTATAATTGAACTTTCAAAAAAAGGGTCATTACTTAGTAATATTTTGTTCTTCAATATTCAAAACCTCCGAGGATAATATCTCTAATCTTAAATCATCTCAAATAAAATTTAAATAAAGAATAAATATTCTAGCAAATTAATTTTCATCTCTATCAAATTTCATCGATACAATTTTAGCTTTTAAATCATTTACATCAATATTGTGGCAATCAAGATAAAGTTACATTGATTGAGGTGATCTTATGTTAAAGATTAAAAAAAAGTGACGAGGATTAGTAATAAAAATGAAGGTATGAAAAAATTGTCTAAATATAGTGATTTTTGTGTGAAATATTTGGGTATTCTTTATAAGAGTGTCATTAGGGTGAAGTAGTGGTGGAGTGATCGTGGTCGAGAGTAGAGAGAATTATTGTTATGGCAATTAATAGATTCAACATGATGATGTAGGGTGATTATGAAAAATGAAATTTGTATAATTTCATAAAGTTTAAGAACAATTTTAAACCATTTCACTTGGTTCAAAGGTAAATTTGATATTTTTCTCTTTCATAAGGTTTTACCGGTTGAAAAGCTTCTATTATTAGTAAATAAGGGTATAATTGAACTAATATTATAGCGGTAAGGACATATTTGTTATGAAGCAAGTACTAATAAATACTGATAGCAATAACTTTGCAGGAACATAAACAACAAAATTTAAAGCATGTACTCAACAATAAAAATTAATAACATAAGCAAAATTTAAAGTTACTCAACAACAAAAATTAATCACATAAGCAGAAATTAATGACCGTAAAAACATATAAGAAAATTGAGCTCATTGAATGCAGAGTGTCCTCTTAAGAAAATTATTTCCCGAGCCCACTGAATGCACAGTGTCCTCCCAAGTTTGCAACCTTCCACAAAGGTCATGGTTGTCCCAAAGCCGAAACGACGACGGCACGAGGGATCCTCTTTTCAATCCTTTTAACAACTAGTAGAAGTGTTTTCGTATTTAAACACTTGAATTTTTCTTTTCACCACCAGTGAGGAAAAATTGTTTTTTACTAAAGCATAAGAGAACACTTTATATTATCTCAATTTCCCATTAACTCTTACTATATACCCAACAATATTCTACCTCAATTATTAACGAATGGTAAAGTTAAATCATTTCACAAAATTTAATGAAATACTTGAATCTTTTCCTTTTAAACTTTTAGAGAATGAAAAATAGCTTTTTTTTATACAGAAAAAAACTCTTTAGTCATGAGAAAAATCTACAAGAAATAGAAAGCGGGTGAGCAGACTGATTTGGAAAATTTGTGACATCTGTGGTGTGAATTCTTATGAACTTTGAAAACTAAAATAAAGTAAAAGGTTGTCTTTTGGGGCAAATTCATGTATCCAATAAGTGTCAATTTTTGCTTTTGTTTTTTTTTGGTTTGTCTCACGATGAGGTATCATTATTTATTGACCAAAGTTGATAAATGCCCTTAATTTACTGTCATCATATCGACTCTAGCTAACCCCAATCATGTAGTTTATACTGATCGTGTCGAGAAGTTTTATATTGGGATAAAACGTTTCCTAACAAAGGTGACTCTGTACTTAAGAGATTCGAATTCAAAACCTCTTGATTAAGAATAAAAGAGTATTTACAACTTCACTACAACCCTTATTGGTATGTAGTCTATAGTCTATCCATCTCAAATTATTTTTGTGTTTTCGTTTATTACATATCTCTTAAAAAAATTACTCCATTAAAGGTAGTTTGATTATTTATTGCTACTACTTTTTTACTTTCATTTATATCATTAAAAAAGTATTTAATATTTACTCTTTCATATGTCATTTCTTTGTAATTGAGGTGCTTTTTCAATTACAATTCTGTTTACTACTAAGGAAAAAGATAATGAATTTTATCTTGAACTTCTAATACTAGAAGTCTAGAAGCATAACAGATAATTTGCAATAGAGGAAATATAGTTTTTGTTTATATATATATATATATATATATATATATGGAAAAAATACATAAAAACTCTCTACATTAATTTTAATTTCTAAAAGTACATTTAAATTTTGTTTTATGACCACCTTACAAAAAACCACTAATAATAGTTTGAGTACTCAAGAGAGCAGCCCAATGATTAATGAAATGATTGGAAATTTTAAGATTTTAGATTTAAAATTTAACGGAGACAAAAAAAAAACACTAGGTGATTAATATTCAAGTGTATTAGGCTTTTACTATCACATTAGGTTCGAGCCAAAAAAGGGGTAAATTCGATTGAAAATGTTTGATGACATTATAGAAATTGTTCTTTAAATAAAACGATTTTTATTTTTTATTATTCAAATGAATTAGGTCTTTAATTTTGTTTTTGGCAAACAAACTTATATTTACTAAACCATGAGTTCAAGGCAAAATTTATGCTCGCATAATCTATGAAATATCATGATGCAAAAATATATTATATCGTGCAAATAGTTTTTGTATTACAAGACACAAAATTAAAATCAACACAAAAGTAGTGGCAAGCGAAAATGATCTGCATCGCTTTAAAAAACAAGTTCTCCAATGCATAAATTTAAATTTAAATTTGTCTCTAATATGAATATTGAATTACAAATAAGAAACAAAAAAATAGTAGTCATAACTACCTAGAAGGAAATTGATTTTCTTATATTTATGTAATATAATTTTTTGGCGAAGGAAATTAAATTGAATCTCTTGCGGACACCTAGTTACAACCCCTTGCAGTTCCATTTTTATTTTATTTTATGTTTGGCAAATTTGAATGGGTCTACTTTTCATTTCCTATATTCAATTATTTTTATTTTATTAAGTTAAAACAAATTCTCAAAGTTACAAATAAAATATACCAATGAATTGTCTAATTTAAAACCTTGCATTTTAATATGGCTACTATGCGTTAAACTTCACAAGTAATCGACCAAGTCTATGAAATAAAATAATTATACTGCGTGGAATATTAGAGAGATAAAAAAATTGATATATAATTATTTAATCATGAACAATAAGATACTATCTTTTTTATAAAAACCAAAGGTAATGATCAATGTTTAATTCATTTGATAAGGCAAATTGAGTGCATAAGAGAAGGAAAATAAAATGAAAAATGACTAGATATTACAACATTATTATCTAATGAAATGTCTCAAAAAGCTATGTCTTGGACCATAAAATATTCTTGAGCAATTTCAAAACATTTAAATAAAAGTAACACAGTCTGGTGTACAAAATATTCTGTAATTATGAAAGATTTGAGAAAAGAGTGTGTTGTATGTAAACATTTTATTCTAATATAAATATTAACAAATTGCTTTCATGGTTAGAATTTGTAACCTATAGATCACACAAAGACAACTTTAATATTCTTCAGGACTCCCCCTTCATAAATAAGAACAACAACAAAAAAAATTCAAACTAATATAACAATATGAATATTTTTAGTCATCAGTGAACAAAAATATCTCCTTATTATCGTGTATATATATTGCATCTGATTATTTATCTTTTTCATTTTCTAAATCTAGAAAAAAATATAATACGCACCAAATTCCTCTTGAATCACTCAAATCTACTAATTAATCGAGAAAATGAGGAAGATTAAATATTTTTATAAGAATCTAATGGACAACACATCATTACTCCAATTATAATCACGATTAAGTCAAACTTTATTAATTTAATGAAATACATTTGACACTTTCTTGTTAAAAAATTGTAGCAGATAATTTATGGAAATGGTTTGTCTTTCAAAATATATGGATATAGTTACTTATTACCTACTATTAAGTGAAAGATTCAATATATGCCTAAAATAAAATGGTGAAAAATTACTTATATTCGATATTTATGCTAAATTATACTATATTATTTATAATCAAATAAGATAAGATTAGAATGTGCAGTGATTAACTGCTCCCTCCGTCTCAAAAATTTTTCATCCTTTTTTAAAATATGTTAATTATTATTTTTCCATTTTACCTTTAATAATTTTGTTGTTCTCGAAAAATACAAATATCTCAATTATCATTTATGATACATAAATAGAGTAAACATTCAATCAAGAAAATTATACTATAATATATAAATAAAATATAAAATAGGCAAACACCCCTTTTATTTAATATTTTTAAGAGATATGAAAATGAAAAACACGATAAGTATTGTAAGACAAAGTTTAAACACGGATAAGTTTTTACCAAATAAATTGATTAAACCTTGTTATACTTTTCAACCATTCCAAGTTACAATGAACCTTAACCTTGTTATATACATAAAAGTCAAGTCAAACGACAATATTTAGAGGAAGAAAATGAGAGACATCAAAATATATGAAGATAAGAGATTCCATCATAGAACAACACGAGTGCATATAAGTTTGGACCACTTTATTCTTACCAAATAAAATGCATAATAAGTAAATATGATCGTAACTTGATTTCAATGGATAACTATACTTTTCAATTTTAAGTATACATAAACAGACACTTAAATTTATATAAAATTGAATCAATAAACACACGTGTTCTATATGACATAATATATGTAGGACACAAAATTGTCTTGTAAGGTGTCATGCAGGATTTGTGCACACCCAAAGTTAAAGGTCATAGTTGTCCGTTGAAGTCAAGTTAAAGATCATGTTTAAGTGTTATGCCGATAAAAAAGAAAGTTGGACTACTTTTTAATTTATTTATTCTTTTAATAAATGCCTAAAATATTTATAAATCAAAATAAGTTAAAATTTTGCGCTGCTATAAATATTTGTTTTTGATTAAGTATTTTACAATTTTATCTTTAATATATTTTCTAACCTCTGAAATACTCTTCCTAAAACATGCCAACTCCTAATTATTCTTTTTTTTTATGTATAAATAAATACTTTCAAATTTATATTTTTATATGTAACTTTAAGCTGAAAAAGTTTTTATCAACACATTTTTACCAAATACATAAATTATTTATCTGTACTTAATTAGCTGCAATATGTTTTATCCATATATTTATAATACATATTAGTTTAAACACCTAAAAAATAAAAATGTACTTAACACTTGATGCTTATTAGCTTACCCAAAACCCAAATGAGTTCTAATTGTAATCATTCATCTTTAAGTAGGTTTTAATTAATCTCATAAAAAGTTCATTCTCTGTATCTTGTCTACAGAGAATAAAATAAACTATCTGAAGGATCAGTTGCTCCCATAATTGTCAAAGTAAGAAGGGAAAAGGGCCTGATATACCCCTCAACTTTGTCATTTAGAGTTGATATATCCCTCATTATGAAAGTGACTCATATATATCCTTACCATTATACAAGAGTCATTTGTATAATAATTGGGGTATATATGAGCCACTTTCATAATGAGGGGTATATCAACTTTAAATGACAAAGTTGAGGGGTATATCACTCTTTCCCAAGTAAGAAGTATGGTGTCTGGCTAACTAGCATTCTGTTTCATCTTCCACATCAGGGTGTTGTAGAATGTGTGGCCAGTCAATATTGAAATGCCAGATTTACTTGTACAAACTGGAGTCTATACATCACGGTGCAGTCACCTAAAATGTTTATAGTAATGTATGGTACAAAGTCGAGCCAACAGAATTGAGAATGGATGTAGCAAAGTCACATCCATTCTTGACTTCTATTCCAACAGAAGAATGTATCACAATAAAGTTCAGCACGCCTAAGAGCAAGGAAGTCTCAACTCCCAATCCCCCAACATCAGGGTGAGGGGTGAACCCGATCTCATCTATGCTATATTGCTGCAGGATGTTGTGGTAGGCTGGTAGCTTTACCATAATTGTGTAGCACTATAGATGTGGATGATAGTTCTTTCTATTCACCTTCCAATATTCTATACTACAACAGGAACTCAATGGATTTCACACCATCACGAGCTAGTTTCTTGTAGCCAAGAGACTTAATTTCATGTTCAATGACTCGTGAAATTTTGTCACCAATAGAATGTGTCATATGTAAATGCTCAAAATGTCTAAAATTTATAGCAGTACAACGTAAACAATGTAATTTACGTTTGGGAGGTTGTGGAAAGGATCACTAAATAGAATAGAATTCAAACTATTTTCATTTGAGTAAACCAAAGGGGAATCACAAGAATAAGATAAGAAACTTCATTGGAAAAAGATTCAAAAATCTGAAGCAATTCATATGAAAAAATTAACAAATTATAGAGGAGGAAAAGGTGCTATTATTGTTGAGATTCAAAAGATTTAATATCTTTGTAGGTTCCTAATCTATTTATATACAAATTGCTCGTCCACAAACATGTATCTCATCTTCATATTTAACAATTTTCTAAATAAGAACTCAAAACTATCTTTGCCAGTACAAAGAGGATGAAGGATGAGCAATCGCACCAGATGGAACAGCATCAACTGCTTGTGAGCCACTGCTCCGGTATAGCTCAGTTGTTGGACCAGTAGCAACAAGTTGATATGGTGGAGGTATGGTGTTTGACAGCCGCGTAGAGCCTCCCAAGTGTGGTGGAGGCCTATAAAAATCACCAGTTATGGTATTTGGCAACCCTGCAGAGCCTTGTGAGTATGGTGGTGGCCTATTAACATCACCAGGTGTGGTGTTTGACAACCCCATAGAGTTTTCCATGTATGGTGGATGCCTACTATACGCATCACCGGTTATGGTGTTTGGCCCTTCCAAGTAGGATGACGGCCTATAGGCATATCTGTGGGAGGGCAGCCTGTCATACACAGCTGCATCACGAAGAGATCCATCAATTCGACTCAGAACAACATCGGTGCCTGCTGATATACCTGCTCCAGGTACAGCCATGGCCACACCTCCCATAGGTCCTGCCAGCGAGCCAACAATATTTTCATGAATCGAGCCTGCAACAGGTCCATGATATACCGAAGGGTACACAGAATGACCATAAAAGTGTCCAGCCGTTCTATCACCTCCTAACAAGGTATTGCTTCTATCGACATGGTTAACGACTCTCTGTTGTGGCGTCCATGGATTAGGAAAATGTGAGTGTTTCATTTCTTTGTTGTTCAACCACTCAGTTTCATCATTTTTTCTCTTTTGTACCATTCTTTGTTCATCTTTCAGATTCTTCCTGAATTGAGTAATTTCTTTCTCCAAACCTATTACTTTCTCGCCGATTTGCCACTCTGAAAGAAATTTTGAATGATCAATGTTGTTACGTCCCAAACATTGGATGACAGATTTCAAAGTACCCAAGTACCTCCTTTTAGCTCCAATAATCTCTTGAAGAGTTGAATCTTTTGATCCTTTATTTTGTTCAAATGACCGAATTTTATTGCATAATGACACTTCAGACTCATGTAGAAATGATGTCAATAGTCTTTGAGGGTTAAATCTATCTTCAAGACCAAAACAAAAGGTAAAATAAACGGCATCAACTACCATATTTTGATTCAGCATCCCTTCTATTATTTCCGGAATCTTTGCCATGAGAACACTTGATCTCCTGAGGGAGCTAGAAATCATCTTGATGTAACTTTGGTGGAGCAAATCCTTGATATCTTCATTTCTAAATGCTTGTGGAATTCCGAAACACCCAATAAACAACAACAAACCTCGAGCATCAATTTCCTGAGCTTTTAGTATACCTCCTTCAAAATTCAATCTCCTATACCATGCTAAAGCAGTTTGCCCTGCCTCTTCCTTCTCTCCATTGTCAATCTCAACAGCTCTTCCCTCGCCCTCGCCTATCATTCTCAAGAAGCACTCCAAAAGCAATACTAAAGCCCGTCTTTCCGTGATCAAAGGTGAGCCTTCAACATAAGTTTTGCTTCCTTGAGTATAAAACATGCCTATAGCTTCCAATATCAGCCTTGCAGGATTAGGCGAGAGTTTCAATGCCTTAGGGACTTTTTGTTGCAGCGTCTTTAAACATGAGAGACGCCTTATCATGTACTTCCGCAGACCATGACTATTCATTGTTTCGCAGAGGATTTTCACCTCTGAACTAGAATGAGGAGGGGATGATTTCAGCTCTACACGAAACGATTTCGGCTCCGGACGAGGAGGGGATTTCAGCTCTATACGAAACAATTCCGGCTCTGGACGATGAGGGGATTTCAGTTGTTGTTTCTCTTGCTCTCCTTCTTTTGACGATTTAGGTTGTGAACGAGGAGGAGATTTCAATTGTTGCTCCTCTTCCTCTTCTTCTTCTTCTTCTTCTTCTTCCTCCTCCTCCTCCTCCTCCTCCTCTTCCTCTTCGGAGGGGTCAGATGGTTCTGCGGCTGGGGCTGGTGCTGGGAGTGCAGGTGCTGACGGAGTTGTATTATTTGGGAGCGATTGAAGTAGCACAGAGGAGTCGATTGAGGTACGAATGGTATCAATGTGTCTGTGTAGCTCACCTAAGCATCGTTGGAATGCCGAGAGACCGTCGGAGAGTTTGCAGAGATTGGCATTGATCAATTCCTGAGAATATGTTGGAGATTGTTGCAATTCCGACTGTTTCTGCTGCCGCGAAGAGTTTCCTGTTTGATGTTTCTGTTCTACTCGGAGTAATTGCTTGACCAATGATGGAGTAGCCCTGGCGCCGGCGCCGGCGCTGGCGCTGTAATCTGCCGGTTTATCCATGGTATTAATTGGAGTATGAGACAAAAAGGATGGAGGAAATGTATGAACCTGTTAATCTATACTATTAATTATATTTTCTGGCTAAATATCCTTTTCTCATTAAATTTTGACATGATTTGCCTTAATTTTAACAGATGATCAAATGAAGTCACATGTGAAGGTAAAAATATCAATTACGATTACATAAATATAATTAACATATAGTAATATTTATGATTATAATTTGTCATGGAAAATCTCAATAATGATGCTAAACGCTTTTAGATAGAAGAGCAAAGATAAAATCATGGAATCAATTTGCTACGGCCAATTAAATTCATTACTTAACAAGTTTATTCAATTTCACCGTTTTAAATTTACAGTGAAAATTGAGAAGTTGACTATAGACATTCTTACTATTTCTATCGTTTTATTCGAGCTAGTGTTAGTACGATATATATAAATTTTAAACTTGTAGACAAATTTGTCATTTTCTTATGATTTCAAATTTTAAATTCAATAAACAAGTGGATTATTCAATTTTTGCTTTTAGACCGATTATATATATATATATATATAACTATGAACCTTATGTGACTAACAAAATTTACCATTATTGTCTTCTTTGTTAGTTCCAAAGAAAACTATGTGAAATCTAACATATTGTCTTTATCTTCTTTTAACAAAATTTAATATTTTCTCTTGTTTAAAAAAGAAATTGATATTTGGTTAGTGGAATAATATTTTTAGAAAAGAGAAAATAGTAAATTTTATCGGAGAATGAGAGAAAATAGTGTTAGATTTCTTGGAATTATTCCTTTGGAGATAATAATGGTAAATTTTGTTAGCCACAAATGTTCCATAATTGAATTTAGCACTTTTTTGATGAATTGTTAGGTTTGAGGTAAAGGACCAAAATAAACTTATATTCTTATACATTATAATCATTTCAATTAAGTGAAATACATTATGGACCAAAATGAACAACATTATTTGTCATGTTGCGTTTTTCAAAAGTCAGTTTGACTAACTTTTAAAGTTAAGTTAGGTTACATTAATTAGATATTTTAAACAAAAAATTCAGATATTCAAAAACTATACGAAAAGTAAAATGTTAGTCAAAGTTTTTATAATTTGACTCTAGAAAAAAAATGATGATAATTAAAAGTAAACGGAGATAGTAATTTAAAACCATTTCAATCCATTAAAATACCTTAAAGATAAAACATTACCCAGTACCATTTTGGTCATTTTCTCTTTCTTTTTCCGTGAACTCCGCTAAATCACTCTTCTTTTCAAATTACTGCATTCGGAGGGAGAAAAAGAAGAAGAAAAAAAGCCCTAAACTTTGGTCTTGCAGTAAGGGGGTCTGGACAGTCGAAAATGGTGGATGGGTCGAATAACGTGGATGTAGAGAAGCTGATCTCCTTCAGTAAGGATCTTGTTCAGTTCTTGAAAGAAGATAAAGATGTCAGCTTCTTGAAACAGTGTAAAGAGCAATCTAATGCCCTTCAATCACACTGCCACACTGAGCACCAGGCACTTCAGAATTCCATTCAAGGTGGGGTTTTTATATTTCCTTTTCAGTTTTGTAAATTGAGGGTTTGTTGAATTTTTTAGTGACTTAAAAGTTTGAATCTTTCCCAGTTGGAGTTTTCCCTAATCCCCATAGAGTCATAAGACTATGTGAGAAAGAATAAGTTAGCTTAAAGATTGAACCTTTGGAATTGTGTGCATAATGTTCTTACTGTTGAATTTTGAAATCTTTTGGAAATGGTTGGATGGTTACTGAGTGAACCTCTTTCTGTGTTTCTTGAACGATGGCTTTGGCCATGAATACAATTTTTGAGTTGTTTCTGAATTTTTATGAGTGATTTGGAGTGAAGAAAGTTTTTGGTGTTTTTCAAATTCTTGAAAATTCAAGTTGAATTCTAGATTTTTATGGCCAGACGTGTTTTATAGAGTTCAAAAAATTCATGGCCAAATGCTCCCTTAGCTAATGGATCGTCCCAAGAGACAACCCATTGGCCAAGAGGTTACAATTTAAGCTGCAGATCTCAGTGGTGTCACTCTTAGCTAGCCTAGTAGTGCCTGACTGGACCTTCCCTACTTCCTATGAACAATGTGTGAGAAAAAACATTGGCTTAAAGATTGCAACTTTAAATCTGATATAGACAGAGTTTACCATGTGCTTTGCTGTTGGATGCAGTTCTTTTCGTTCTCATAGCACTTCTGCTTTATAGATACTTCTTTACACTTGAAACCTTGCTTTTTAATGATATCTTTGTTTTTGGATGTTTCATTCAGTAACATTCCTTTAATGACAGAGAAAAATGGGGTTTGAGTCAACTTCTTTCTAGATTAATTAGTTTAAAGATTGAACCCAAGGGACATCCCGTTGCCTAGAGGCTATAAGTTGAACCATAGTGCGTAGTTCAAACCTCAGGATCACCACTACGCAATAGGATCTTCCTTGCTCCTTAAAACTATGTAGTGGAAAGAAAAAAAAAAACTCTGCGTAAGATTGCATTTTTGAATCAATGTAGACAAACTTCACAATGTTCTTGCATCTGGATGATTCTTTTTCTTAGTACCAATTATTAGTGGATAACTCTCTGTACATGGAACTGAAACACCATTTTCTGTTTGCTTGCGTACTAGAGTGTCACTGTGTCAGGTCAAAATTTCTTCTTGCAAAATATCGTGATTTCTGGATGTTTCTTTTATTACTAACATTTCGTGGAGTGTGGACTGTGGGGTCTCTGTCTATCTTTTATACCTTTACATGAGTACTACTGCTGGAATCTGGATGCTCTCATGCCAACCCTCATGAGATTTTTTAGAATGTATTATATATAGTGTAAAATTGGTGCTATTGCCTACTTATTCCTGATAGTTTTGGTGATACTTTTACTTTTGGTATACTTTGTTTCTGAGTTGAAGTCCTTTTAGCCAATTATAATGCAAAATAAGTAGAGGCCCAGTATGTGTGTGTGTTTGTTTAGTTTAATGATTAGCTCAATAGACCACTATATTGGTTCCTTTCAAGGTCCCAACACTGCTCCTATGAATTCCTTCAGGCCTCAGACATACATGTTGTTTTTCTTATTATATAAGTTGGAAACTGGAATTATGTTGGAATTTAGTGTCGTCGTTCGATCATTAATTTATGATTGTACTGGGAGATGTCCGGATTTCTGAATTTGAAAGTATTTATTAACTAATTTCAAGTCATTACATATACTCAGATTATCAAGGAAAGATAAATGCATGTAAGCAGAGAACAACAGAGGCACACTCTGAAGCTGCTGCAGATGCTGAAATAAATAAGCTGCAGAAAGAGTTAGAACAGGAGATTCAGAGAGAACAACTGCTAAGAGAAGAACTTAGATAAGTATATTTAACAACGTTAGATACATGTATTTGTATTTCTCAGATAATTTATTTAGTGTTGTGCTTACTGATTGACACCTTTTTTAAACACAGTTATAACCGATGAGATCAATGATTTAGATCGTCAAAAAGACTCTATTGAGGAGCAAAGGAAATTGCTCAAGAAAATTGAGCAAGATCAGCTTCGATCTGAGTAAGTAATCAGAACCTCTTGTGTTACTTTAATATGTTTATGATTATGTCAGACATTTACTGCCAACATACTGTTATAATATTTCGTTGAAACAATTCCATCGTGACATTGATATGTTGATTCCTCCTCATCCTCTGAGTTTCAAACCGTGCCTGCTGGCCCTTGGGGTTTCTCGATCATCAAAAAAGAAAAAGATATTGATATGTTCACTTGTTAAGCTTTTGCAACTTTATGCTGTCAAAGTATCTCAAGAGGTTGCGAGGGTCTGACATGTTTTCATCATATTCTGTGGATAATTTGCCTACTCAGTTCCATATTACAACATGGTACAAATATTTGAATGTATCTGCCATATGCCAATCACTGTTAAGATAGTCCATTAACATCCCATCTGGTGCAGACCAAGTTCTACCACAGTACATCTTTGGATGTCTAGTTGTAACTAATGCCCAACTAAGTATTTCTTTAATTGAATATACACATGATTTGACATTATCTGGACGCAACAAGACGTATCCCTCCTTTCCACTTTATGGGATACATTTTTCTTTTTAGCCCATTCCGAAAAGAATGACACATTCTAAATTTGTAAACAATTAACTTTACACTTCCCATTTGACCCTTAATGAGAAGCTTTTATGACCATCCAGATGATATGGCATATTTAAGACCAAGTTTCAAAAGTTCTATAGACACACAAATGTTATGACATGTTTAAGACCACAAATTTCGAAAATTTTCATTTCTCTCTTAAACTCTATGATTTTCAAACTATATCACCTAATTTTGGAACTGAAGGAGTAGTATTTTTTAAGGTTACCTCTGCTGCAGCTTTACCTCATGAACATCATCCGAGGATTGAAATTTGTTAGACGTATTACTTTTTTTCGTTAGTAGTTTACACTCTTTAGACACACAGCCGCTTGCAGAATATCCTGTTGCAATGATACCAGTGTTTTTATCCAGAAAGTTCTTTTTCCTCTTTTTTTTTTCTCTTTAAAATGCTTAGTATTAAAGCTGTATTCCCAGTGTGCGGTTGATGTTTGGTAATTTGTAATGCTTCTTCTTTAAGGGCTGTTTCTCGTATATGTTTAATTTCGAGCAATTTTTTCCTCTTATTTTGTAGGATGAAGCTATCACTGTATGCCTCTGTTACAAGTATCATCCCGGACTTGGATGATCAATCCAAAATATCAGGCCGTATCCTAATTACTTTGTTTGCTAAGCTAACATTTCTGATTCTTTTCTAAATTCACCTTGTGTCTGTTTTTCGAGATTGTGCAACAATTCAGTTCACCTTGACCTATCCTAGACATTGTGGAGAGAGATAAGAAGGTGGTTGAAAATTTCGAGTTTGATTCATCAAATCAAACTGCCTTTGACACTTGTAACAACATCTGGAAGATGATTAATTTGTAAGAAGCAGCATTACTCAGGCTTAGTTATGACTTGCATTATTAAGAGTACCTTATTGCCTTGGCTGATCAGATTTTTAATCTAATCATATTAGATCTCATTGCCATTTTGCATTTTAGTGTGTTTCATTTGAAGAACAATCTTGTATTTTGTATATGATGTTTGTTGTTCCATAATCCAAATCATTTCTAATGCTTTCACAAGTCTCAAGTCTGTAAAATTATAAAATTGGAGAAAATCAACAAATCTTGAACATTTGCTAGGTAGCAAAATCCAACAGTCTAATTATAAGTTGCAACATTGACATGTAGCAGGTAACTGCTCAAGCTTTCTCAACGTTCCATCAATATCAGCATCATCATTCCATTCCATTGAAAGAACTCCTCACATATTTCACCTCACTAAATACAGAAACAGTATGATAAGAGAGTCGAGCTAGCACGTTAAACATTATGAAGATTTATACCTCTGTTGGCCAATCAAGCAATTGTAAAACTACAAAATGCATTGTGGAGATCGACAGGAAACTCTATCTACGTTAAGGAGAGATTTTACATAAATGTCACAATAAATAAATATGCTAGAAATTCTCATATGACTATATCTGGGGCATTGCTGAAATCCCAATATCAATTCATACATAATCGTTGAACTGTTGTCTCTCACAAATGCTGTGTAAAAAGCAGCGGAATCAGATGCAAATTCTCACAATCAGAGTTCAGGCCAAGGTTTGCCCATCAATCTCCCCTGTAACAAAAAAACATCTAAACTTCAATCCGAGCAAGTTGAGATCTGTTTGTGTATCTGTTGGTTGTCTACTTAGGACCTACAATGTGAGCAAGCTCACATAGGTGGAGTTTCCCTCTGTAACCCACCAGGAAATATAAAGGCGCATTTATGACCAAACAAAATTTTGACTTCAGGAGCAACAAAAATATTGTATGCATTGCAATGGCTGGACTGCATATAAAAACAGACATTTGGTGACACCTTTAATGAAGTCAAACTTCAACACAATGAAACACAGAAATAAAACAAAAACAAGTAAATGTGGTTTCCACATGATGCATATCTGCAAGCCCAGAAACTAAATTGTGAAGTTAGAAAAAACTAAATTGAATATAACATACTCAACCACCTTCAGCCATTCTACGTCACAGAAATTGAAACATAACACACTCGACCACCTATCCAAGCAACGTAGAAACAGACATTAAAATTGATCCCCAAATCCCAAATCAAAAGGATTGATTCATAAGTCGAAGGCCAACTTCAGAATCTATCTTCTAGACAGTAGATATGCAAATCATGGTCAGACTCAAAGGCTGATGGCCAAAGATCAAACAATTCACACCAAGAAATAAACTACAACCTTGGGTAGACTATCCATACAAGAAAACCTAAAACTTTAACACATTGAAACTAAATGCAAGAAGACTATATCATTTCATAACATCAAGGGAGCAAATAAAAAGATGCAGGTCCAACATTTACTCGTAACACGTAAGAATGGAGAGAGAAACAAGTTATACAAGTGCACATGCCCACAGGGTCTCCAGTCAACAATTGAACAGACCATCAAAACAACAAACATATGAATCCTCACGATTCTTGTTTCTCCATTTAATCTCATCTCGGGAGAAAATTACAAGAATGTCACACTTGGAAAAAAAGGAAGATGCATGTTTGAGGAATTGAACCCACGACCTTGGGTTTTCCAAGGAACCATTGTGACCTGCTGGACTGGATGAGGAAAAGGGAAAACAAGATTGTTAGAAAATCCTGTTTGTTGGAAGGGAGGAGAAAGCAAAGGGAAGTCAATCAGTTATTCATCTCTTTTACCTTTTAAAAAAAATATTGTAATTTTTTAAATCTTTCCAAACAAATGAAAGTTTTCCAGGTTGAATTTAGACATCACTATGCTAAGCCGAACATTCGCCAGAGCTTTATAGTAGCTAATGAAACACAACTTTCTCCAAGACCATGCGCATGAGATCACTTCTAGATTGGGTATACTACAAAAGGGAAATTAAGTTAGAAACAATGCCTGCCCAATGCAAAACTATCTCTTCCGGTACAAGGAGGGTGAAGGATGAGCAAGGGCAGCAGATGGAACAGTATCAGCAAACTGATATGGTGCAGGTATGGTGTTTGGCAACCGTGCAGAGCCTTCCATGTATGGTGGAGGCTGATTCGCATCACCAGATATGTTGTTTCGCAAACCCTTAGAGCTTTCCATGTATGGTGTTGGCCTATAAGCATCACCGGGTATGTTGTTTGGCAACCCCATAGAGCCTTCCAAATATGGTGGAGGCCTATAAGCATCGCCAGGCATGGCGTTTGGCAACCCCATAGAGCCCGATGCTTCAAAGTAGGATGGCAGCCTATAAGCATACGTGTGGGAGGTCAGTCTGTCAT
This sequence comes from Solanum commersonii, assembly GCA_029007595.1. Lineage (NCBI taxonomy): Eukaryota > Viridiplantae > Streptophyta > Magnoliopsida > Solanales > Solanaceae > Solanum > Solanum commersonii. The sequence goes on from JAJTWQ010000029.1 coordinate 229,715, forward strand.
GCACAGCTGCATCACCAGGGGGTCCATATAACTGACCAGTATGACTACCTATTTGACTAGGTGTATGATCAACTAGAGTCCCTCCATGAACTTCAACACATGAACCTCCTTTCACTGAATTACCTGCACCAGCTCCATCCATGGCCACAGCACCTCCCACAGGTCCTGCCAGTGAGCCAACAGCATTTTGATGTATTGAGCCTGCAACAGTTCCATGCAATACAGACGGGGCCAGAGAATAACCATAAATTTGGCCGGCAGTTCCACCACGTTCTAACAAGGTGCTGTTGCTATCATCAACATGATTAACAACTCTATGTTGTTGTAGAGGCCATGGATTTGGATTTGGAAAATGTGAGGGTTTCATTTCTTTGTTGCTGAAACTACCAGACGACTCAGTCTCACCAATTTTTCTCTTTTGTGTCATCTTCTGATCACCTATATGCCTAGTCAATTCATTAACTTCTTTCTCACCTATATGCATATTCAAATCAGCAATATCTTTCTCCAAGTTCATTATTCTCACATCGATTTGCCAACCAGGAAGGAGTTTCGAAGGATCAATCTTGTGGCGTTCCAAACATTCCCCAACAGATTTCAGATCAGACAAGTGCTTCTTTTTACCTGCACGCACAGCAATACTTTGATGTTCAAGTCCCTTAGTATTGTTCAAATATGACACTTCAGAGTTATGTAAAAATGATGTCAAGATTTTACGAGGGTTATATCTGTTCCCCATTCCAAAAGTATAGGCAATGTCAATGGCCCCAACTACTAAAGAGTTATTCAACATCCACTGTATTATTTTCGGAATCTTTTCCATGAGAACTCTTGATCTCCTAAGGGCACCAGAAAACTCCATGGCGCCACCTGCCTTGAACAAAAATCTGATATCCCGATCCATAAATCCTTGAGGAATCCCGAAACACCCAATGAGTAACAGCAAACCCTGGGCATCAATTTCCTGAGCCTTTCCTATACCTCCTACGGATATCAGCCTCGCCCGCCATGCTAAAGCTGCCTGCTCTGCCTCATTTTCCGTCCGTTTATCAATCGCAACTACTCTCCTTTCTCCCATCATCAACAAGAGGCATTCCATAGCCAATAAAGAAGCCCGTCCCCTTGAGCTATTAACATGCCTCTTGCTCCCCTTGTTGATACATTGCACTACAAGCCTTGCTGGGTTGCGCGACAGTTTCAATGCCTTAGGAAGTTGTTTACGCAATCCATCTTTATCTGAGATATGCCTCACGATGTACCTCTTCAGACCAGCAAAGTCCATCGTTTTGCACAGGATTTCCAGCTCTGAACGAGAAGACGATTTCGATTTCAATTCCTCCTCCTCCTCCTCCTCCTCCTCCTCCTCATCCTCATCCTCATCCTCATCCTTCTTCACCTCATCCTCCTCCTCTTCATCTTCATCTTCAGAGGGGTCAGACTCGAAAGATGGTTCTGGTTCTTGTTCTGGATTTGGATTTGGCTTTGGCTCTGGCTCTGGCTCTGGGGTTGGGAGTGTCACTGGTGGCGGAGTGAGCAGTAGTTGCATAGCGGAGTCAATTGAGGTCCGTGCGGAATCAATGTGTTGTTCTAGGTCAGTCAAGCATCGCTGGAACGCGAAGAGACCGTCCGAGAGTTTGCTGAGATTGGCAATGATCAATTCCGGGGAATGTTTTGGTTGCGATTTCGACTTTTGAGCTTCTGTTCTGACTGATTCGGTGTTCAGTGGTGGATCTGGCCGTGGCGTAGCACCGGCGGCGGCGGCGGAGGAATCCGTTGGTTTTTTCATCTTATTCATCGGAGTAGAAATGGGGAAAACGAGGAAAATTGACCATAAAGAAGAAGAGAGAAAATAACAAAATCAGTCCTTTAATTATTGGGTTACGCTCTAAATTGTCCTTTATATTTATTATATATATACATTACATTTGAGAATATAAAGTCCTTTTAGTTTTTCACAATAGAGGTGTTCTAGTAAAAATCGATGCAAATCGAAAAAAAGACTCAAAGAAAACACCTAATTAAATTGAACCGATAAACTATATACATATTTTTTTATAATTATATATACCTAATATATTATTTTATTATGAATAGTTTTAACAAAGATGAACACATCGACGGTCTCCTAAAGTTGACATCAAGTTTTATTTAGACACTTCAATTGAGCTTTGTTCATTTTAGACACCTTTATGTAGGGTTTCATTGTACCATTTTGACAATAACCCAATTATACAAAATGTGTGTAATACACTTGTCGATGATGTGTCAAAATGACGAATTAAATGAAGACACTTTTGAGTAGAAAAAAAAAAGCGACCACTGATTTAATGACGTATGACATTTTAAACACAATATAATATTTTTTTTCTTAAAAAGAAATTCATCACCAATTCACTCATGCTCAATCGTCTTCTTCACTCCACCTAGGGATGGCAATGGGACGGTTGCGGGGCAAACCCGCTTAACCCCACTATGATTTTGATCCACCCCACCCCGCCCCATCCCACATAATTAGTAAAAAACATTTTAAATGATAGGCGTACAAGTTTTTAACTTAAAATTTTGAATTTTGTTAACTGTTTAAAGCTAAATTAACATGTTAGTGTTGCATTAAAATGCAATTTTATAATACTCATCTTTTAAAAATGTCAATAACATATATTTTGGTAGCTTTGAATTAGGTACATTTGATGTAATAAACAAAAAATGCAAATAGTGACATACTTTTTTCTTCTTTCTAGTTTTTTGGCCATTAAAAAAAATTTAATAAATATTCAATCAGTTCCATTTTCACTTAAAACTCATCATATGATTAGTGCCCAAACATGTGCAAAATTGATTCAAAATTTATGTGAAGCGATGGATTCTTCATCCCTAACCCGCAACCGCCCCGCTTTGTGTAAATTTTGAAAAAATATATTTAAATCCGTCCCCGCACCGCACTCCACCAAACCCCTAACCCCCGCCCCACATACACTATAACCCCCGCTTTGCTCCCAACCCGTTCCATTGCCATCCCTAGCTCCACCCAACCTTAACCTTTTTCCACCCAACACTTTTGAAAGAATTTAATTAATTTTAAAAATATAATATAAAAATACGATTTTTTCTTTACTTCTGAAAATCAATTACTCCCTCTGTCCCAATTTATATGACTTACTTTCCTTTTTAGTCAATCCCAAAAAGAATGACACATTTTTATATTAAGTAATAATTTAACTATAAATTATTTATTTTACCCTTAATGAAATAATTTACAGTCACACAAATTTCTATCATTCATTTTAGACCACATGTTTTAAAAGTCTTCATTTCTTTCTTAAACTCTGTGCCGAGTCAAACTACCTCACATAAAATAGGACGAAGGGAGTATTAATTAGCAATGGAAGAACTTTTTTTTTTTTTTGCAATTCTCATATGTGCAGAGGATTCAAATACATAAAAAAATATTGATTATTTCATGGTGCTAAAATTTCAACTTTTAGGAAATCTTATGGGTTAAAATTCACTTTTTTTTATCGGTGATATCATTAAATCTATTTCATCATAGAAAAAGTTTAAGTTTGAGAAATGGTAGCTAGAAAATTGAGAAGAAGAACAATTTGTTCTTATAAAAAAATAGTGAAATAAGGCTCTCACGTGCAGTTAATGTGTATCACACTCACTATGTCATGTCAATAAAAGTGTCAAAATGACACAACAAAACTCTACATAAAATATCTAAAATGAACAAAACTTAACTAAAGTGTCTAAGTGAAATTTGATACCACCTTTAAAAAATCATCAATGAATTCAACCTTTTAAAAATCTTGTATATATACTTCTATTAAAATTTATTTATGAAGAAAAACAATTCACAATTTACACTTTCGGCAATAATAGAGCAGAAAAAATAACATTATTTTTACTAAATGGTATAAGAACAATGTATACTTATTTTTTTTAATGTCAAATAATAAACAATGTGTAAAAGTTTAGATACTTTATTAGTGATATCATTTGAATAACTGAAATTATCACATCTTCCCTTAAGATTCTGTTGTTAGATTACCTTATTCAGAAATTTGATGATGCAACCTCTCCCTATATTATTATTTCATTTATCGAATTTAAATTCAAAACCTTTAAATAAACACATGAGATAAATAACGATTTTCTTTTGCTTTCTCCAATTGTTTCATTTTCCTACTTTTAACAAACATTGTTCTTCAAGTTTCAGAGTGAAATGTGTATTTTTCTTTGTTTCCCTTGTAACCACGTGCATACATGCTCTCATATTATTGATATAGTTGCCATGATAATTTATAAAAGAAAGTTACCATTGAAGTTGTCTCGAATTTTCAAAAAGATATCTTAACTTTGCGAATGTCCTATTATCCCATTGAACAACTTCAAAATAGTATGTATACCCCATTTTTCACCCAATATCACTTATACAAAAAATTTATATGTTACGCACTAATAGTCACTTGCCACGTGTTAAAAATAATTTTAATTTTTTTTTATCTGATTTCTTTGCTTTTCTTTTTTTTCTTTTTCTCTTTCTTCTTCGCCTCAGCTATGTTCTTCTGCCATTCCCTTCCCGCTGCAATAGTCGTCAAATCCGCTGTGGCGGGGAGGATTTCACGGCAGCACTATCAATTATTTGTCAAACTACCACCAATTAATTTATTTATGAAATAAGTACCGTCAAGTAATCAAAATCTAAATACTCAAAATATCACCAAGTTAGGGTGTGTTTGGTATAAAGGAAAACATTTTCCGGAAAATGTTTTCCAATTTTCTCATGTTTGGTTGGGTTAAATGTTTTGGAAAATGTTTTCCTAATCAACTCATTTTCCTCAAATTCAAAGAAAATGACTTCCCTTCAAAAATCAAGGAAAACATTTTCCAAAACTTTCCACCAATTTCAAATTACAACTATTTTGTTGAAAAAATCAAAAAATTTTTGATGAAAAAGTAAATTTAAAGCTTATTTTTAAAAAATATTTTTCAACTTCCATTTTTTTTATCCCACCCTCACCCTCACCCCGACCCCCCAAGTTTGTTTTTAGAAAATATTACTAATTTCAAAATTTTATTTTCACCCACCCCACCCTCGACCACCCCAACCACCACCCCACACTCCCCCCTCCCCCAAAAAAAATAATTAAAAGTTTGTTTTTAAAAATATTTTCAATTTCAAAATTTTATTTTCACCCACCCCCACCCTCAACCCCCCACCTGCCCCCCACACTCCCCCCCCCCCCCCAAAAAAATAATATAAAAATTGTTTTTTAAAAATATTTCCAATTTCAAATTTTTATTTTCACCCACCCCCACTCTCAACCCCCACCAGCCCCTACCCCCCATAAAAATGATTTTTCAAAGTTTGTTTTTAAAAAATATTTTCAACTTCAAAATTTCATTTTTTCACCCTACCCTTGACTCCACCCACTCACCCCTACCAGCCCCCACCCCCAAAAAAAATAATTTAAGTTTGTTTTTTTAAAAAAAATTAAATTTCAAAATCTCATTTTCACCCCTACCCTCGACCCCCCCACCCACCCACGCCCTACCAGCCCCCGCCCCCCCAAAAAAATTTAAGTTTATTTTAAAAAATATTTTCAATTTCAAAATTTCATTTTTTCATCCCTACCCTCGATCCCCCACCCACCCGCCCTACCCCCAAAAAAAAAAAATAAAAATTTAAGTTTGTTTTTAAAAATATTTTCAATTTCAAAAATTCATTTTTTCACCCCTACCCTCGACCACCCACCCACCCACCCCCGCGCCCCCCCGCTCCCCCCAAAAATAATAATTTAAGTTTGTTTTTAAAAAATATTTTCAATTTCAAAAATTCATTTTTTCACCCCTACCCTCGACCCCCCACCTACCCCACCCCCTACCAGTCCCCCACCTAAAAAAAAAAATTTAAGTTTGTTTTTAAAAAAATATTTTCAGCTTCAAAATTTTATTTTTTCAGCCCAACCCTCGAGCCTCCCACCCCTAAAAAAAAATTTAAGTTTGTTTTAAAAAAATATTTTCAACTTCAAAATTTCACCCCTACCCTTGACCCACAACCCACCCCACCCCCTACTAGCCCCCCACCCAAAAAAAATAATTTAAGTTTGTTTTTAAAAAATATTTGCAGCTTCAAAAATTTATTTTTTCAGCCCAACCCTCAAGCCCCCCACCCCCTACCAACCCCCACCCCTCAAAAAAAATTTAAGTTTGTTTTAAAAAAATATTTTCAACTTCAAAATTTCAATTTTTCACCCCTACCCTCGACCCCCCCTCACCCACGCCCTACCACCCCCCACGCCCCAAAAAAAATTTAAGTTTGTTTTTAAAAAATATTTTCAATTTCAAAAATTATTTTCTATTCTAGTAAAAATAAAAGATATTTTTCAAAAATATTTTTTCATTCATAAATCAAACACTAAAAATCTTTTTCGGAAAATATTTTCTACTCACCAACCAAACATGAAAAAATAAGTCAAAAATCAACTTGTTTTCCAGGAAAACATTTTCTAGGAAAACATTTTCCATGGAAAACATTTTCCTTCATACCAAAGACACCCTTAAAATCTGACATTTAAATCATCATCTTCTCCAACTTCTTACTCCTAAATCGAGTTTTCCATAGTTTAACTACTCCCAAATTCCAATCTTGATTTGTAGGAGGAAAAAAATCACTAACCTAGTTTGTTTTTCACAAAAAAAAAAGAAAAAAAGAATGAACACAATAACATTAGTTTTAAAAAAACAAAGACCAAAAAGGAAAAAGAGAAAAAGAATTTTTTTTTTTAAGGAAGCCACGGATGCTCAAGAAATATGGATAAACTAATAATGGTAGGGAAGATGAGAAAAAAGATTTGAAAAATTAAAAACTATCCTAATAAAGTTTTAAAAAAATTAATACATGGGTTTTTATATTTTTTCAAAATAAGTTAAATTGGAAGTGCCACATGACAATTTTACGTTAGTCTGAAGATGTATCAAGAGTCCTTAATGCACCCATATTTCGTGACAACACTAGTGGTATTAAAATTAGTCAAAATGTATCTTTATTGTGAATTTAGATAGTTTTGTGGAGTAATAGGATGCTCACAAAATTAATGTGTCTTTTTAAAATTCGAAACAACTTCAATAGTGACTTTATGTCTTTTCTCTTTTAATTAGTAAACTTATCTTTCAAATATTAATTTCGAAAGAAAAATTGTCTATATATCTTAAGTAGTTTAGTTTTTAAACTAAGTTAAATATATCAAATCAAAACTGATTTTTTTGTCGAGCGACATTCTCTGACGACGATAAAAAATATGATATAAATTGAACTATTTGAAATATCAAGTTAAAATAAAGAACAAAGAAAAGAAAGGAAAATAAAAGAATGTTATTAAAACCTTATTCTAATAGTGACGTACTGACGTTAATAAAAAAATAGTTTGTAAATATTAAATATATATGTATTATTTATATTTAATTAGGATTGGGGAAGAGAAAATAAAACACAGAATTATATATAAAAAATTGGAACCATTATCAACAAATTGAAACTTTATATAGACAATCAACGAAGCTATTATTGACATAGGTACAAACAAACTTATTACTAATATTTCGTGATACATTTTGCAGTACAACACAATGGCACATTCACTTCTACAATTCTATAATTTTTTCTAATAAAAGAAACAAACCATCACCTCTTAAAAAGTCAATTGTAACAATTTACCATTAAAAAAATCTCAAGTGAAATTAACATTTTTTATTATTTCAAGAAAAAATAATAAAAAATGAAGAAGAAAAGAAAGAAAGAAACAGAAGCAGAACAAGCAATTTTTGTTGTTTGCCCCTTTTCTTGTCATCCCTTTCCCTTTTCCAACGAATCTCTCAGAATTATAAATTCAAAAAAAAAATTAGGCCGAATCTCACAACTGTCAGCACTATCATTGTATTAACCCCAGCTCAACTTTCATATATTAATACATACATTTACATACATATTCCCCAGATCTGTTCACATATTTCCAATCGTTGTTTCTCTAAGGTTTCCCAAAACCACCACCAGTAATTTCTATGCTTTGTTGGGGCTAAAGATTTGATCTTTTGTTCAAGAACTTATTTGGGTTTTCATTTTCTTGGATTTTTGTTTCAGGGTGTATGTTGTATGTAGATCTTGAGCTGGGAATTTCATAATTGAGTGTTGGATTGAGGGAAAAGGGAAAGGGGGTAATTTTTTTTTTTTTTGAAAAAGGGGTTAAAAAATGGTGTTTTGGGAGGGTTATGTGAGTGATGAAGTGATGGGGACATTTGCCCCAATAGTGGTGTATTGGTTGTATGCAGGGTTTTATCAGCTATTGCCTCCCATGGATAAATATCGTCTTCATACAAGGAAAGAGGAAAATGCCAAGAATTTAGTTCCACTGGCTTCTGTTGTTAAAGGGGTTCTTCTTCAGCAGTTTTTTCAGGCAACTGTTGCCCACTTACTCTTTTTGGTAAATTCTTCAGCTGTTTCTGTTCCTGTCTGTCTTGGTTTGAGGTCTTTTGATTAAGTAGGCAACTGTTTGACTGGGTGGTTAAGGCCTGTAGGAATGGATAGGTAGAGTTGCTCCTTTGATGGCATGTAGGTCACACGTTTGAGGCATCGCACAAACCTTTTGTAGAAATGCAAACAGAAGGATGTGTATGGCATACGCCTTCCTCCTACGAGCACTAGTTGGGAGCAGTTAATGCATTGGCTAAACTGATATATAACAAAGTGGTCAGATTATATTGCTGTCGGACTTCCAATTATGACCAACTTGTTGTTTGCAGTTACTTACTTAAGAGGGTAACTAACTATTGCATGACTTCCCATGTGGTGTGCTCTAATTAGTGCAGTGGTTATTTGATTTTGATTCGAGACTCTTCTATTTAATGTGCCAATCAGCCTTAGCTTATGCAGTGATTACTTTTTTCGACAACACTGACCAGCGACAAACGTGCTCCTCTCTCCCCTTCATATATAATTGCCATATAACATTCAAATGCCAATCACATCGCGGTGTTTGGCATTGTCCTTCAATGAATATAGTTCCTCATGAAGTTGATAGAAAAGGAGTCAGAGAGGTAGAAAGAAAGTACAGAAAAATACATCTAAAGCATAGTAACCATTATGTCATATACTCATGAGAGAATGAAGCACTTAAGATGATGAAAGTATTTTCTGAACAAGTTAATGAATGCAGGAATGGTGCCTTTCAACCTTTTTCTTTAGAAGCATTCATAAGTTCTATAAAGACGGTCCAATAGTGGCCATCCTCAAATGTGCTCCCCCCTCCAATACACATAATAGTACAAGTCTTTGATCGTTCAATGGATTGACTACATTGCTATATTTGGTTTTGTCCTTTTAAGAATATTTTCTTCATGAAATTGATAGAAGTGGACAGAGAGAGAGAAAGAAGTTTAGAAAAAAAATATCTGAAGCATGGCAAAACTGATCATCATGTTATATTCTCCTGGGTAAATGTAGTATCTTTTTAACAAGTAGATGAACAAAGGGTTGGACAAGTTTCAATTTTTTGTGTGTTGCAAGAAGCATAAGAAGGTTAGATAAAAAATGTTAAATTAGATTGTACGCGAATCAATTTGTGCATTTGACCTAACCTATAAGCACGAGGAAGTGAAATGAAGATCTAAGTAGCTTTTCTAGTCTTACTGAAAAGCATGCTTCATGTGTTCCCCATTGTCACTTCAAGTACGCTAATTTAGGGACACATCAGAAATGGAAGAGCTTCAAGGAGACACCAAATGGTGACTTCTCTTCTCGCATCACATATTGGAATTTTAAAGGGAACTATCTGAAAGATCAGTTGCTCCCATAATGGTCAAAGTAGGAAGTATGCTATTTGGATAACTAGCATTCTACCCTTCGGGGTGGCCCAGTGGTTTGGGCTTGGGACTTACATGTTGGAGGTCTCAAGTTCGAAACCCCTTGCCAGCGAAAACAAAGGGTTTGCCTTCTGGGTCGAGCTCGTCGCACCAAGCTTGCCTAGTGCGGGTTACCTCTCCTATGTGGTTTGCGAGCTATTACATAGGATCAGGGGTTTTACCCTGTGCGCACCATAAGGGTAGCGGCTGCAGGTTTCCCTTGTTATAAAAAAAATAAAAATAACTAGCATTCTGTTGTATCTTCCAAATAAGGGTGTTGTAATTAGTGGCCAGATATTGAAATGCCAGATTTACCTGTACAAATTGGACCTTGCATGTTGCTTCTTTTTTTTATACATTGTTATGTTTGTTGAACTATAAACTTCTAGAATAAACTTGCAGAATTTGTAATGCCAAAAGGCTTTGGGGACATTTCCTATCATGTAGATAGTTCAAGTCTTGCTATATTTTAGTCACCATTGAGCTGATCAACCTAAATATAAACATGGTACCAATACTGTTTCCGGATGACTATTATAACAACATGCTTGTCCAATGGGTAGCACTCACGTGGGTTTCCTCGATGTAACCATTGGATAACACCAATAGAATTTAGCCATGTGGACGAACTCTTCCATACTCTCTCCCTCTGTTAGGCCACAACTTACATATTGGTCTTATAGCATCTGCAGACCTATAGTATTGAAGAGAACACATGTTTTGGGAGTTTGTTTGGTCCAAAAAAGTGATATCTTATCTATGGTGAAATTGCTGTTTGCTCTTGTAATTGTGTTGGATAATGAATGAAGAACCTGTGACCACTTCTTCCTACAGATATGTTTCAGTATGAGCGCTAGTCTATACTAGCAGATTCTATTCATAGGTCATATATATGCTAAGCAACATAGATCCATAAATGAGTCAAAAGAAGAATGAACTTTAGAGTCACCTTGATGGGTTCATCAACTAACTAAAATTCTTTTTGCACCCGAGTCTCTGGCTTAGCGGTCAATGAAGTGGGTGAAAATCATGAGAGATCAGGGTTCAAAATCCTAACAAAGGCAAAAAACTCTAGATGGTTTCTTTTCATTTGTCTAAGCCTTGTTGGACACAATTACTTGGTGCCTTTATTGGTGAGAGGCGGTTGGTACCTGGTGAAATAGTCAAGTGGTGCAAGCTGGCTCGAGCACCACAATTATCATTTAGAAAAAAAATCTAGTAAAATTTCTTTTCTCCCCCCTTCAAAGATGGTTGCACATTAATGGGACTGTCTTTAATATGTATTTCTTCCTCTTTGTTTCTTCAGCTTTAGAATTCCCCATGCTAACAGTTTGCTTGTGTATTTCTTGAATTTGGATAATATACCTTGAATGACATAACATTTCGGAAGAGATCGAACAATATGTGTGGTCATCACTCATCTTTTTATTTATACATGTGTTGGGAATTTGTCCCTTCTTTGGTCCAGAAACCTACAAATCCTCCTGCCTTCTCTTTATCCGAATTAATTGTTTTAATATGGTTATCGAGTTTTTTTGCTCTGGGGTTCCATTAGCCGCTAGGGTCATATGATAAAGGTGATCTTTTGCCTTTTAGTGAAGTTTTGCAGCTATCAAATGTCTTCACCCACGACCTATCAGTAAAAATGAAGTATTGACCTAAACTTTTTATGGTTGAGACACGTGGAATGATCTATGTCCTCCAATGTAGGGTTTTGGGCTGTTAATGCAACATGAAATTTTTTCTGGTACAGTTGTATTTGCTTTGACCTACAGATAGTTTCGAAGATGCCATCTATATGACTTGGCATCTCTAGGAGCAATTATCATGGATAGATCAAGAGGGAATTGTGTTGCAAATGGTTAATGATCTAACAGGAACTAATAAACAGAGTAGGTCTTGAAATTCATACTTACATATTGGAGTTTAGAGATTTCTGCAAATGCTTATTTTGCTCATCGACTGTCAGGGAAACAAGTTTTTGTCTCATAATCTGATATTGTGAGTTTGCTGAAGTTGTGTTCTCTTCTCTTCTTTTTACCTTTTTCATTCTTTTTTGTTTGTGTATTGGGTAGTAAGAATTGAAATTCAAATTACACCTGGTGACTTTAAGACTAGGAGGTTACCTTCCAAGCTATTGAGGCTATTGGACTGTTTGCGATTATCACATCTTTTACCATGTTTAGATTGACCTCAGATCATGGATTACCTCATTCATCTTATCCTCGTCTTTCATAGTTGATCTTCAGGGACACAATATTTAATGTAGATACAGTCCAAACAACCACAAGTCGCACCTTTGCTTCAAATCCATCAGCTAACACATCTTTTGGTCCAGTGACAATTCCTACCACTTATCTACCACCAAACGTATTGTGAATTTCTGAGTTAAATGACCAATTTGTAAAACTTAATTGATATAACATCAGAACATCAAGACCAACATCTTATCTTTAATATACTTGTTTGCCTAAATCCATCACTTGGAGGCAAAAGTGCCTGTCTGGTTTCTCCAACAATATGGCTCAGTCCTTAGTGTAGAAATTTGTGTAGATGTTTTAGAATTACTGCAGTTGGCTCAATCAGAACAGTGAGCAAGCAACAAATGCTGGAAAGTAAAGTCGTTTCCTGTTAAGGATAATTTCAGGTAGGAAATCACTAGGCCGAACTGTTCTGTTATCACTATTCATCTTGTCAAGTTTCCCTAGTGCAACTGGCATTGATCAACACGGGCTATTCAGAAAGGAGTAAGTAGAGTAGAGATTGTGGCTTTGTATAGTTTGATAGGCTACAGAGTGAGAAATTAATAGATGGGGAAGGTAGGGGTGGTAGGAGCAACCGGAAATTGGGAGAAAACGTAGATAGGAAATTTGGTAGGGCAAAGGGGGAGTAAGGGGACCTCAGGTGTGAGTTGAGTTCAGACTGTAAAATTACAAACTGGTCAATCAGGGTGGTAGCTGAGGATGGATTTTTAACAGAGTACTTTACTTTTTTTTTTTTTTTTGAAACTGGTCAATGTGTATTCCTCAACATTGAGGACATGCTGGAGACCATCAAAAAGTGTTAAGAGTTAAAAAAATAAATAGAAAAAAAGATACTTACACAGATCTTAATAGATCTACAAAATGATCTATATCCTCTAAACCTACTTCTTTACAACAAAAGTAGAATGATATTATACAATTCCATTTAACTTTCTGAATGGAATTGGATCTATCTTCACAGCACCTCCCATTTCTCTCTCTCCAAACTCTCCACCAGATGCATTGTGGTATGATCCTCCACCACTTTTGACTTTTGCCGTTTCCTCTTTTCATCCAGCAGCTAAGCAAATTTGCAGTATGCTCCGGCATGGTCCACTTGTCTTTGTTATGTTGAGAAATAGAGACCAAAGCGGTGCTGTAAGAAGCACCTGGAAACTATGATGGCCCCTTTTTTCTTCAAAACTTCTTGTGTCAGGCATGTTCTTTTAACCACCAACCAAGTAAAGCATTTTACCTTAACTAACACAAAGTGCTCTAGGTACCAATACTTTTAATAATTCTGGTTGATTTTATTAGAATTAATGGTTCCTACTTCTTAGTGCACTTTGTGTTAGTTAAGACTGGGTTTTCCGCGCTTGAAACTTTGTGCTTACTGAGGCATATGTTTAGAAGCATGTTGAGCATAAGTGGAAAATGAAGATCATCTGGTAGAATTAATGAGTTCATAAACATAGAGTCGCTCTCTTTGTCGTATATTGTGGATACTCATCTAAACCCTCAAAGCATTGCCCTTTTGTTCAATCCCCAAGGACTACCTTGATGGCTGATGGGACCATAACATTTTCTGCATTGGATGTGATGCAGAAATATGTGCTTTTTTATTCCAGCGTAGCATTGTTGGAAGAACTAGTTCTATACGCTGGCTTACATGTGTATGCTTCTCTAATTTGGTTGAAATCATGCCATATTTCATCTTTGGCCCGTTACGATCATAGATTGACTTGGTTGGAGTGAAAGTAGGAAACAGAGGGCCAGCCAATGCTTATTTTATTTTTGGGATTACTATGGAATGACCAGGAATCAAACAACCTAAGAGCACTTTCAGTTGCATACTTGCATATATTTGCTAACCTTGTGTTTTTCTTTTAAAAACACTGGGGTTGGGGTGGGGCTGTTTCCATATTTTTCGGCAGCCATAATATTTTTTGCGATTCAACCATGCCCAAGAAAAAAAAGAAGGAAAAAAGTTCTTGTGATTCAAATCACATCTTTGTTGTCACAACTTCTTATCAGTCGAACTCTAGTTACTCTCTGATAATTGTACGACACTTATAGTTGATTGTTAGAGCTGTAATTGGTCTGCAATTTTCATAATCTTATCCCTCTAGTGGTCAAAAAATTATTGCGGAGTTAGATTTCTTTCATTGTTAAAAATGATCCTCCCTTCTTAAGAAACAAGGCTGTTTAGTGCTCTCTTTTCGAGGGTGTATAATGTTGTTTAATGCTTGTACTAAGCTATTTTACTCTGAGGCTAGCCCTATTCTGCATTAACTTAGAACTTAGAAGGGTGAAGCTGCTTGCTAGCACGAAATAATGTTGCATGGGTTCTTAGTGCTGATTGAAAGAAAATCATGAGGTTGTGTAATAAGGTCATCTGAAGTTCAATTTCACTTCGAGTAAAGATTTTGGAGCTTAAAAGCTATTCAATTGAAGAGGAAGTATCAGTTTCCTGTACCAGCTACATATGTCTATAGTAGAGTAACTAGCGATTGTTAGAATTGGGAGTACCGATTCTTCTAGTTTCTGCAAAACCAGATATGATATTTAGGAGTCTATTGTTTTAAAATGGCTGGGAATGAAGATTGTTAATCCTGTTTCTTTATGATATTGATTAGCTTTTGCAAATTCTACATAACTGACACTAGTTTCTGGTTTTCTATTGCAGTTAACTTGTAAGGTAACTACATCAGAAACTGTAGTCCAGCCCTCAATTCCTGTTCAGATTGTGCAGATCATTATTGCGATGCTGGTCATGGACACATGGCAGTACTTTGTGCATCGCTACATGCATCAGAACAAGTTTTTATACCGCCATATTCACTCCCAGCATCATCGGTTGGTTGTGCCTTACGCGATTGGTGCCCTTTATAATCACCCACTTGAAGGTCTCCTCCTGGATACTTTTGGTGGTGTTCTTTCGTTTCTTGTTGCTGGAATGACTGCACGTACTGCTGTAATTTTTTTCTGCTTTGCTGTGGTCAAAACAGTTGATGATCATTGTGGACTTTGGCTGCCTGGTAATATCTTCCATTTGTTTTTCCAAAATAACACTGCTTACCATGACATTCATCATCAGCTTCAAGGCACAAAGTTCAATTATTCTCAGCCATTCTTTTCCATTTGGGACAAACTTCTTGGAACATACAGGCCATACAGACTTGTAAAAAGGCCTGAGGGTGGTTTCGAGGCCCGACTGATGAAAGATTAGTTGGTTTTGATCATTAGTCTCTGTATGAAATCAACATGTCTTTTGTAGGGGTAGCTACCAAGTTGAGGTTGTTCACTCTAGCAGTTGCCTTGGAAGGTCGACGTTCATCAAGACTTGGAAGTATGCTGCAGAAATTAGAAATATTCATTCTTTTCTTTTCAGTTGACCCTGTTTATTCGTAATTTTTGTCTAACCTCTTGACGATTTATAAGCCTATTGTTTCTGAGTTCTTACTTTGTGCAGTATACTTTTTCAACTATTGCAACTTGCTCAGACTTTAGCAGGTTGATTTTGTATTGTCTTTCAAGAGTAGTGAGTCGCGAGAAATCAAGATCATGTAATTACATTTGTTCAAACTATGTAGTGTAAAATTTCATGGTCATTGAAGTTATTTCAATCACCCTTGTGCTATTTTATTTGTAGCCTTTGTGATACACTTTATAAAGAGTTGTGACGTTCTATCCTTGGTTCTTCGTTGATAAATTCTCATTTGTTCGACTACTCGAGGAGCCTGCCTTAGCGCCAATCAAAGATTCAAAATATTGCTGCTTTACCACAACATTCCATTTGCTTAAGAAAAAGATTCAACTAGTGCATACATCATACATGTAAAGCCAAAAAGTACATTGAATCAACAGCAAGAAAAATGTCAAGGTAAATTTTCTCTAAAGCTCCTCTTTTCGTGACATTGTATAAAACAGATTCCTCATCACAAATTTCTGCAAGAGGAAGAAGGCATTTGCTTCAGATTTTTGAAAATGAGTCATATCTCTGGTGAGTGAGAGAGAAAATGGTAGAGCTTTGGATACCAGGTACTACAAATGAAATGCCAAGTATGCTGCATACCATTCTCCCCCATCTCTCAAACTCGGGAAGCATTTCCTGCAAAAGTTGAGCCCTTTTAAAAAATGTGCTTTACACACATATTTAGATCAATCTCACCAGTATTCTTTACAAGAACAAGCCCCATCTTTGAATCTGTGAAAACGAGTCCTGTCCCTCACAATAATCTCCCGCTCGTATATCTTTGTTATGAGCTTAATCACAACATGACAATCCCCACATATTCTAAGATTCTTATTCACACTTATACAAGTTCTATCAGGTGTACTAATCAAACCAAAAGCTACTGCCAGTTTCTCACTATGATAACACAGTGCATTCTCCTTCTCCTCCGGTCCAATATCATGAAACACATAATTAGTTTCTGCCACATACCCGTATTCCCTAATCCTTAATGAAACCTCATCAAGCTTCCAGTAAATCTCATTCCATTTTGGATGGTTCTTATCACCATTCAAAAATTTGTATATCATTCCACCAACTTCAATATAGCTAAAGCCTGGTACCTTCTTTACATCTTGACCTTTCATGGCTTCCCTTACTCTTCTCACATCATGCCACCTCCCTTGTGCTGCATAAAGATTGGATAGCAACACGAAATCCCCACAATGATTTGATCCCATTTCAACGAGCTTCTTGGATGCTATCTCTGCCATTTCCACATTACTATAAGTCTTGGAAGCCCCTAAGAGAGTTTGCCATAAAACTACATCAGGAACCGTAGACATTGACTGAACAATTTCATAAGCTTCATCCAACCGCCCAGCTCTTCCCAACAAGTCCACCATACTACCATAGTGCTTTACATTCTTACTCACTCCACATCTATCCATGTCATCAAACAATTTCATTCCCTCCTCCACCATTCCTGCATGGTTACAAGCACAGATTGCAGCTAAGTAACTCACACTATCTGGGTCAATCCCAGCTTGGCTCATTCTTTCAATAAGCTCAAGTGCTTGCTCTCCATCGCCATACATCGCGAGTGCCATAATCATTGTATTCCACGTGACACGAGTCCTCAAGCATTTCATTTCATTGAAAACTTCATAAGCTCTTCCAACAAGACCACATTTCGCATACATATCAATAACCGCATTACAAACAATCACTTTGCAATCAAGATTCTTACTTTTGATATACTCGTGAACAAGTTCCCCTTCTTTATTCGCCCCCAACTGCGAACAAGCAGAGAGAGCACCAAGCACAGTAACCTCATTTGGTTCCATATTCTCCTCTCTCATTTTCTTAAAAAGCAACAAAGCTTCCGTGGGTCGATTCCCTTGAGCTAACCCAGCAATTAACGCATTCCAACTCGCAATATCTCTAACACCCATTTCGTCAAACACCTTGTATGCATAATCCAAATCACTACATTTCGAGTACGCATCCAGTAAAGTTGTACGCAACAGGACATCTGCAGCAAACCCAAATCGAATCACATGGGCATGAAGTTGTGGGGTTTCGGAACGGGCCAATGCACGGGCACATGCTTTGAGAGTGAAAGAGCAGGTGAGAGCATCAGGCTTACAAAGGGAACGAGACATTGAGACATAAAAAGTGAGAGCATCAGTGGGGTTGTGGCTTTGGGCAAGGCCGCGAATAATGGCGTTCCATTCATTCTTGTATGGGGAAGTGATGTGGCGGAAGATATGTGTGGCGTAAGGGAGGTTTCCGGCGGAAGAGACGGCGCAGAAATCCAAGAATTTGGCGCGGCAAGTGTAGAATTGAAAATTGCCTGTGATAATAAGATGGGCTTGGAGTTGTTTGAGTTTGGAGAAACAAGTGCATTTTGACAATAACAAATCAACGTAGGCCATAGTCCACACTAATGTTGCTTGGGGGCACTTTTAAATGGGAACACTTAGGGTGTCTCGGTGTAATCGGTAAAGTTACAAGAAAGTCATGAATTTGAGTTATCAAAATAATTTTTTGCGGATATATAAGATAATACTATGTACGCCCTCTGTTTAATCATAGTTGTACACTATACTATTTTGAAATATTCAATAATACTTATCCAGTCTATGAGATCAATGGATAATTTTACACTTAGTTCTTAATTTACCCTTATCATTAATTATAGTCATTTCTCTATTATATTTTTCAAGACCATTGTATTTATTATATTCAAAGGGTGATATAGTAAAAATACCTTCTATTTATAGTTTCTTAAGAAGTGTGCAAAATCAATAGTGAACAAGTATTGTTGAACGGTGTGAGTACAATAGAATTTTGTGATCCAACCTTGACTCTACACATAAAGGAATTTAGTGTACTGATTGCAAACAAAGAGTCATTTGGTATCAACACAAGCTATGTTTGGGTTAGTTATGATGAAATTAATTATTCTGATATTATTTTTTATTAACGATTTGATTTGTTGTATTAAAAATAATATGTATTACATAATTTTTAAGAAAGGTAGTTTCTGTCACCTTATTTATTTAGTAGAAAAATGAGTTTGAGGGACCTCAAGAATATTTTTGTCATTTTCATTATTTCATGCCGAGATAACTAATTTCAATATTATTATTTTATCCTCTTATAAAAATAACTTATCACAATATTGATTATTAATTCCAATATAACTTGTCCAGCATATCAACCGACCTTTAAGAAACAATCCCAAACATGTGAACTTTGGTGGTGAAGTGGCTCACGAACCTTGGTGATGAAGTGGTACTTAATTCCATAGAAAAATTATTGAATGTGCGAATAAAGTTTAATATTTAAAAATTGATTATATTATATATAAGATGCAAATAATTCTTAATGTGAACTTCCTAGGTCTAATTTTCTCGATTTTGTTTCTTTGCCTTCTTTCTATAATTAATCTTTTTCTCTTTTGCTGTTGCTATTCAACTATTAGATTAATACTCAATTTGTAGAGGATATTTTAAAGAAAATCATGTAAGATTTGACAAAACCAAAATATAGATATAGATGACTAATCATGGTAATTGTAGGTGTGGATTGCGGATGATGTTAGAGTCCGTGGGTGCCAAATGGGATTTGAATAAACAACTAGTAATGATAGCACGGTTTATATTTATATAAATATTATATATATATCGTAATAAATTAAAAATGATGATAAATTCATAGATACCGATTGCGGATGATGTTAGTCAATAAACAACTAGTAATGATGGTGACTGATAATAATTGACGATCATAATAAATTAAAAATAATGATAAATGAAGATAATAATTAGTGATAAATAATGTCAATGATTGGTGTCATTATTATAAACAACAGTAATAATTATAAATTACATTGTGACGATTGATTATAGTAATTATCAATAATATTCGTTGTGGCTAAAAATAATAGTTGAGGTGATAGAGCAAATAGTTGAATGACAACGACGATACTTGGCGCTAGTGAAGAAAGGATAATCCCATTAACAAACTATTATCTTTATAAATCCTATAATTAAAAATAAATTTAATAATTGAGATCTGAATTATTAAGACTAATATCTTCAAAACAAATGAGTCTCTTTTTTATTTTAAAAAACAGAGAAACACCTGAAATATAGTAGTTTACACAAAATGAAGGACCCAGAAGTATCTAGACATTTCCAGTAGGCCCCACCTCTCTACAGCTCCATATATATAAAGCAACTGCCATTTATATAACTTTCTTAAAGCAATTGTATCTCTCAATTTTCCCCTTTGTGTATTATAATAATGAGGTATGTATGTTCTTCAATCTCTGGTTTTTTCTTTTACAGTTTGTGTATATTTTATCTATTGCGTTATGAGTACTGAGTAGTAGACTTGTAGTTGCACTGTTTGTGGTGTTTCTAATTTTATTGTCGAAATGTTTTAATTGAACCCTAGGATTTTAGAGTTTTGAACCTCGCATTAACAGAAAATTATACATGGTTAATTTTATTTTTTTTTACGTATATAATGTGGATGTTGAATCCTTTTGGATTCTTCATCTGTGGTGGATCAAGAATAAGATTTGAACTTGTAACTCAAGGTGAATTTTAAACCCCCGAAACCACAATCTTATGTTTAGGAGGTTTGAAATCTCTCTCTCTATATATACAAAAAATAAAATAAAAATATGAACACCCTTGATACCCTCTAGATCCATCCATGCTCTTCATATTTTAGAACCCCTTAGTGTGCTCGTCCCTTGAACCCAGGGCGGAGCCAGGTAGGGCCAAGAGGGTTAGTGTTTGAATTTTTAATAGTATTTAGTGTGCCTGTCCCTTGAACTAGGGACAGAGCCAGGTAGGTCGAAGAGGGTTCATCCAAACCAAAACGATCCCCTCTTCGATGGAAAATTATACGGGTTGTACATGGTTAAGCTTTTTTTCATATGTTTTACTTTTTTATATTTTGAAACTCCATCTTAGCTCTATCACTGCGTTGGAATTGGTTTGACATGGTTCTTGATTCAGAATAAATAGATTTCTTCTTTTGCATTTAACTATATAGCAATTGGGACCCCGGCTATAATGAGTCATCTTTCAATTTCTTGCATCCTGAATATTGTGGGATAATTTACTACAAACAATAATGACAAAGGACATAGTTGAACATATGATGAATCACACTGAAGAAAATAATGATAATTTGTTTGCTCATCTCCTCAAAATTTTTTGTTTTGAAATACATTTTGTGACTTCTCGGACTGACTGTGCCTTTCTAGCTATGTTGCTCAGACTCTTCAAAAATTCCAATGGGTCAGATTCTCCAAAAGTAGTGTATTTTTGGAGAATTCGACACGCGTGTAGCATTGGAAGTGTAGAGTCGGTGCAACTTAGGTTTCTAGAGTATCTATCCAGAGTTGAAGACATCCTGCTAATTGTCTCTTCCTGGTTTTGCCTTGATAGTGGTTGTGATTTTTATGATTTAGTTGATATCCATTTGTTTTCTGCTTCTCTATCTCAGCCGACATCCTACTATCAAGTGGGCTCAGAGGTCTGATAAGTTGTTTATTACGGTGGAGTTACCGGATGCCAAGAATGTGAAGCTGAAACTGGAACCAGAAGGAAAATTCTTGTTCTCTGCAACTGCAGGAGCTGATAATGTACCATATGAAGTGGATCTTGATCTGTTCGATAAAATTAATGTTGATGTAAGTGAATTTCCATCAGTTTGCTTCATCTGCAAATTTGTGTGAGATAGAATCCATGTTAATTTTACTGTAAAATGTAAAATGATCATTCAGGAGAGCAAAAGCAGTACTACCTCTAGAAGTATCGTATATCTAGTTAAGAAGGCGGAAGAGAAGTGGTGGAGCAGACTTGTAAAGCAGGAAGGATTACGTCTGGTGTTTTTGAAAGTTGATTGGGACAAATGGGTTGATGAAGATGAAGAAGACGGTAAACGTAAGTATAATGTCACTAGGAATATCTTTACTGTTGATATTAGCCATTTGCTAACTATGATACTAATATTTCAGCTGTGCCGGATATGGATTTCGGTGACATGGACTTTTCGGTAAGCGGTTCTAGAGAGATACTTCCTCTGTTCCTAATTACTTGTCCACTTTTGAATTGACATACCTATTAAGAAATCAATAATTGATATAGCGAGTTTATCATTTTACCCCTATTAATTATGAAGTGGATGAATTAAAAACTTAATATTTTCAAGAAGTTTTACCTTTTTCAAAGTAATTAATTGAGGGTATAATAGGTAAAATTTTTTGTCCTTTCTTGATTTGTCAAAATGGACAAATAATTAGGGACAACTAAAAAAAGAAATATGAACAAATAATTAGGGGCAGAGGGAGTATTAATAGGTAATGGTGTTAATTTGAGTCTATATTGATGCTGAAGTTTTAACATTATCCCTTTTATTATTCTCCCAGAAACTCAACATGGGAGAAGATCCTAGTGATTTTGATGCTGATGTGACTGAGGGTAAGTCTGATTTGGTTCTGCAGCAATTGAGCAATTACTAATGTTCTCAGCTTCAAATCGTTTACTTTCAGCTTGGATTGGAAATTGAAAATTTGTTATTTGCGTCCTCGTCTAATATAAGTTGACATTGTTTCTGCAGGAGACGATGATGACAGTGACACGGAAGAAGTTGAGGAAGAAGAAAACTCTGAACCTAAGGCAGCAGTGCCTTCAAGCACCGAACCCGAAGTGAAAGCTTGATGCGTTTGTAACATTGAAAACTTTTTAAATGCTTGAGTTTGAGTCTGAGTTTGGTACTTCATCTAGCTATGGTTTAGAGCTGTAGTGCAGGAAATGTTTGATGATCAGTTCATGATATATTTGAAGGATCTGAAAGTGCTAGTGTCCTCATTGATGATTGAACTTTGTTATCATCTATGCCACTCGTATCATGCGCTTTACATATGATTTCTCCAACGTAATGTCTCTCTATCTTTTGAAGGATTTTTGTTTCAAAACGAAAATCATTCGAGATCTTAGTCTTGTTTTTTTTCCTCAAAAAGGGAAAAAATGGTTCTTCTGGTAAATTTAGGGGTGTACAAGCCAAATCGTTAAGTCAAGTCAAACCAAATCAATAAACCAAGTCTTAGTGTTGGAAAAAAAACCTGACCTCTCTTTGGTTTGGTATTAAAAGAAAAGAAACCGATCCCAACCTCTAATCTTATAGATATACACAAGTAATCAAAAATATATTTGATCTCCTTTTAAATCACTACATTATTATTATAAGAGAATCGAAAAACCAAAAAAATCAAAAGAATTGACTAAAACCAAAATCAAGAAAACAAAATCAAAAGAATTGACTAAAACCAAAATCAAGAAAACCGACTTTATATAGGTTTGATTTGATTTATAGATTTAATAAATTGACATAATTGATTTAGTTAAATCAAACCGAACCGACCTATGTACACCCCTACTAGCTAGTGCAGTGCAACGTTCAGTTTGCACAATAACATGTGGAAATCTATGTATCAATATAAAGATCAAACATTGATCTTGTATAATCGTATATCCTATTGCAGTCTGCATTTTCACATTTTTTTATACAGTACAACAACACTAGTATTACAAGTCCTTCAAATAAACAATGATTGTCCACTTCTTTTCTGATGAAGTTTTCCCCTTCTTTTGCTCCCTTGTCCTTCCTTAAATCTTTCCAGTAAATTATAGATACTTGCCTTAGGTCCTTCTCCCCAGAAATATGGGGTCATGTAGGCACAAGTCATAGGCACAGCGGAGAAAGGTAGATAGGCGTACTATCCACATAGTTTTGAACCTAGTGCTATAGAAAAACCTGGGGGGGGGGGGTTCATGTTAACTTTGCCTAGATAAAGAGTCTTCTTCAGAGAAATCCTCCAACAACACATAGCATCTCTATTCTGGAAACAGGCAATGATCTCACACAAGATACTGTAGCATTTTGTAGGTGAGGACAATGAGATCTGTTTGTCTATCAGAAGAGCAAAATTGGTTCAGAAGTAGAGAGTTCAGAATACTTTTTACCAAATTTTCTTCATGTACTTCCCCAGGACGAATCAAAATTGATGCATAAGCCGGAAAAAGATCTCAACATAAAATTAAGCTCTGTCAAGATAATTCACAATGACTTGGTCGCAACAAGGGACGAATGTGGGAGGCTCTATCTTTTCAGTGTTCTGTCTCCAAATTGGAGGTGATGGGGAAAAGTGAGAACAGGTAAGAGAACAAAGATAGGAGTACAAACATCATTAGCCTAAGGCTTCTAATAATCACCATGGAACACGGGTAGACATAGTTCCATCAGAAAGTATATTATAGGTCATCCCACTAGTGAGATTAAACATCTCCAAAATAACAGTTGGTCTATAGGAGATCCCAACTTTCAACCATTTCCATTCTAATCCATGAGAATAAGAAATATTTCGTGCAGTTTAACTAAAACCTAGAAAGACACCTATAAGTAAAGTCCCAAGTGCAACAAGATCCCTTCTTCCATCACCTATAAATGAAGATGTATTCTCACCGAGTGCTCTTCGATGTTTGATTTGTATTTATGATCCGAAAGATGGTCAAGGGTCAAGGATATCAAAACCAAAAACAGTGACTGTAATACGAAAACCTTCTTTTTCTGAAGCTATACGAAACTTTCTTTGAAAATAAAGAACTAGGAGAACTGAATATTAGCTAAAAACGTACAAATATCTTAACATAGCGATGAGAATGTACAGATAGAGCCAGTTCTGGCTAAACATACCTAGTGGTCCAATATCTCCTTAGCAACTTTTTTGAACTCCATGACAGAAAGCTACAGGCTTGGAGTAGACACTGGAGCCATGAATAATTTTCAATATCCACGCATGTCGGAGTATCAATTCTGACCCAAAGAGCTACTCAAGACTGACAAGGAGCATAAAATCACATCTGGAGTGCCAATCAGAACACAGTTTCCTAATCCTTTAAATGTTATCTGCAGGGCAACAGGGGTAAGTTAGGCATGTAAATAAAGGAAAGAGGATATGGAAATAAATTGCATGGTCATTCCTTCAATCAAAGGGATTCCAAACCTTCCCATATTTACAAGTATGGATTCTTTTCATACTTACAATTTCCAACTTCAATATTCTTGACAAATCAAACACTGAGTGGATGCAAAAGTCACAAATTCAACAATCTGCCACACAAGCTAAAGAGCACTGACCTATTAGATACAATACCCAATGGAACAACTGAAGAGAAAGACCTCCTTTCCTGGAACTTTTTGTCTTTGAGTGAAATACATAATTTACAATGAAACAATGACCCCCCACCCCAGAGGTACTGCACATCTCAGGTAGACAAAAATGGAGAGAAGCCTGTCAAAATTTGGCAAAGGATGGCTCAATATTGTCTTGACTCTTTCCCCAGCATGCAAGAAGAATATTTATTGATACCTAAAAGAATTAATCCAGGCCAACCCACTTCCTAAAGTGCCTCACATGCTCAATCCTCTGAGTTTGTACGTCATTTTTAGCATCAGATACTTTTATTCTTAGGTAAAGACCCTTGTGATATTTCAAGAACTCACGTCTATACACCCACTTATCCAAATACATGCCATTTTCTTTCATTAAACCAATAACCTCCATCACCTTATGAAAATAACCGCCTCGAAGAAAATTCAACAGCAAGAACTCGTATAAATCCCTGGTATTTAAGTTCTTATGACTTTTCATGTTCCTTTTAATATCTCCCCACAAGATTGTAATTTCACGATACATCCCTAAAGAAGAATACCCGTTAAGCAGATTCATGAAAGTTGACACTGTAGGATGGATCTTCATTGCCTGCATTTTTCGGTAAGCCCTAACGGCATCTTCAACCATGTGAGCCTTCATAAAAAAGTAGATAGAAAAATTTAAATCATGCATCATAAAAGAAGCTTCATTTTCTTCAGCTCTCATTTCTTCAACAATATGGTAAGCCAGCTCCCCTTTCGCCAAAGAGCCTAATTCTTTCAGCTTATTCTTGCTTTCAGTTTCCAGTTCACACATAGATGCAGGAGCTAACAATGGATCAGATGCATTTATGACACCTGATTTTCTTAATTGCTTTAGTAGTGCCTCTGCCTCCCTTAGCTTATTATTGTTGCAATATGCAGTCAACAGAGACACGTATGAACTAGCGTCCAGCGGATTTCCTTCAGAATCCAAATCATCCAAAATATCATGAGCAATTTCAAGCCAACCCATGCAAATGCAAGCAGCAACCACATCAGAGCACATTCTGCTAGATTCAACTGAGCCCTTCTTCTGGATACTACAGAGAAGCTTTGACAGATCATTAATTCTCCCACTCCTCTTGTACTGTATAATAAGCTTGGCCAATGCTCTGTTGCTAAGGACAAGTTTCCCATTCTTATACATAACAAGCACCTGATTACGTCCCACATTGAAAACAGAATCCCTTGATAATGAATGAGGAAAAATTCGTAACTTCAATCCCGTTCTCAGATTATCAGAGCCAATAGCAACAAGGCACGGTTTAGGTGGTGTTGTTTCATTTCCCTGCTCGTGATGTGACACTTGAAATCCGTAAATATCTTGTACAAGATCAGAAGCAGCATCAATATCATTAAACTTGAAATGTAAACACAAGAGACTTTCATAGAATTGCTGATAGCAGGAAACCAATGGAACTGAAACTTGATTTATATGCTTCTTAAATTTCTTTAATTCATCCCGCATACCATTCATCTCATGGATCAAGGAAATAATTGAAATAGTATGAGCATCAGCTGTCACTCCAACTTGGGCCATTAACTCAATAATCTGATGGCCTTTACAGGATGATCCAAATCTTGCACAAGCATCAAGAACAAGATTAAAAAGAAGTGTATTATGTTTATTTAACTCAGTGCAAGTGGATTTCTTTGTGGTTAATTGTTGAGAGCTACCATATATCTCAATCAAAATGTTTGATGACACAATCATTCCAGTATCAGTCTTCACCATGTGAAATATTATCATCCCTAGCATGTCAATAGGTGGGAGATTTCCTTTGTCCAACATCAGTCTGAGAATTGATGATGCTTGAACGGGCATTTGAGCTCTAGCCAACGATAGGCAGAGCTTGGTCATTAACTCTGTGCGTAGCATCTCCCTTTTCTCTTTCAAAATAGATCCTACCATATTGCATGCCCTTTTAAGCCATCTAGAATCAGATGAGTATGACAACTCAGTGAGAAGCTTATCTACAAGAAAGGGGTTAGGAAAACCGTAAAGACGTTTGAAATCTTTGTAGGTTTCCCAAGCCTCTTCCAAGTTGTGATTCCTCAATGCACTTTCAAGCTTTCCCAGCAAAACAACGTCAGATGACACTCCCCAAGATAATCTCTCTGACTCTCTTCTGGAACCGAACTGTCGAGAAAACATCACACCTCCTGGTTTATAGTTTTCATATGAAATTGAGAACTCTGTTCCCAAATATTGGGGCACATATGTGCTATTGTAGGTCAATCTGATGGCATTTGAAGCGACAGCAACAATGGAAGAATAGCTTTTTCGGAAGACAGAGCAAACTGTGATAGCTTTTCGTAAGGAGCATGCCATAAAGATAACACTATCCAGAAAACCACGAGTAATAAAGTATTATGACATTGTATCCTGGAAATAATAGAACTTTATACTAGAATCTGCACAAACAAACCCAGAAATACCAAAGAATGAGGAACGAAAATAGTGTAATAGCCTCGAAACTAAATTCGCCACTAAAATATATAACAAATCAGAAACCATTGCAATTACATGATCCAATCCAAAGATATACAGACAAATTGTTCTCAAAGTAGCATTGCTTGCAGCTGATGTAAAAATTTTAACAAGTTGATTCTATCGACCTAACAAATTTTGAAGCATGTCTGACAAAAAAAGAAACACTACTACATACTAAGACACTGACAACTTTATATGTAAGTACTGCAACCTTTTCTTGATGTAACTTAAGATCTTGGCAGACAAAGATTGTTTACTAAACTACTAGTCAACCAAAAAAGATCAAGTTCCCTTACATAGTAGTTTTTAACTCAAATGGCTGTATTGATGGAGACATGGACTAACTTGGATATTACAAATAGGAAAAAGACATAGATCCCACCCTAAACTTGTCCCGAAAAGTCGACTTCACGCTCAAACTAGTATGGCGACCTATTACACACCTATTCTTACTAAAGTGAAATTAATACCTGAACAAACAAGTTAGGATCCTGAATTATACGAACTTTGTTGAATTTTTGAAATATTTAATATTAACTGATTTGAGATGGTTGGAAATTGAAGCTATTGAAGAGGGAGAGTCCAAGGCAATATAAGCCCCACATCAGCTCCCCATGAAGCTGATGTCAGATTCAAGTTTCATTCCCTGTAATAATATCATAACAACTTATGTTCCTCATACGCTTCAAAAATGTTGGTAAGTGCATATCGGATCCTCCAAAAGTAGAGCATTTTTGGAAGATCTGATTTTTTTGCGAGCCTGAGTAACATAGCTTATAACTATATAACAAGCACTAAAAATGCTTTTCTTTTTTTTGACGATTTTACAAGTGCTGACAATGCTATAAGAGGAATTTTTCATAAAATTGACTAATATGAGAAGCGAATAATCATGAAAAAACTCAAAGTTAACAATTACAGAATGCATTGCAGCACAGTTCACAATTAGTAATTCAGCGTTAGAAATTATTGGATTAGGGTAATACAGAAAAGAGAGTGCAACGAAGAAACTTACAACTCAAGTTCGAGCGGAGGTTGGCCGGAAGGAACAGCGGTTGTTCGGAAATTGATCTCCGGTGGTGTTTTATCTATTTTGCCGGACGGGACAAAAAGCACAAATTGCATTTCCGGCCAATAAAAGTGTGTTTGGCAAATAAATGTTGTTGAACACTTTTTTTTATTAATCAAAATGTCTGAAATACCTTAAAGCTGTTAACATAATAAAAAGTTATTAAAATTCAGCATTCTTCTTTTTACCCAACCAATTTGCAGCTGAAAGTCGGCCGAATCCTCCACCAAATTATCCCAAATATGAGATATGAGCTCTCCAAGACGTTCCTAATTTTTTGCAATAATATTAAGCCGAAAACGAAGCTTGTTTGCGGCAATCCAATTTTTCGAACTTGAGCTTCGATGGAGCTTTAACGGCGAATTTTCTTCTTCTTCAAATTGTTCCTCTCCAAACTCAATGGGTAACCACGAAATAGACTGGAATCAGCAACAAAAATCGATCGAAACAGTACTCATTCGGAACAAATCCCTGACTCGGGGCTTTCAACTTCTCGAGTTAGTTTTTTTCTTATATTTCTAAAGTGGCAACAACTGATGCATAAAACTTCAGCTCCAGTTCAATGGCTATCAACGAAATGGTTTGGAAACCAGCAGCAAATTGATTTTCAGATTTTTCAACTTTTTCTAGGTTTAATTTGAGTTTTGTAACATCTCGCAAATTAAAATAAATAGGAAGCAGTTAATAATTGGAAATAGTTATTTTTGGAAAGAATGAAAATCTGAAAATTTTGTTAAGTTAAAATAAGTTGAGTTTTGATCAACTTCAAATGGCAATAACTCCTAGCTAATGATGAGTTAGGTGTAATTCCAGATATGGTAGGAAAACTCTTGGAATAATCTTTCCAACGCCGCCAAGTTTGCGCGACTCCGAGTTCATATGAGTGAGATATGTCCTTTGAAAGTTGGGTTGTTTGAATAAGGAAAGTCTAATCCGGATTTTGGAAGGGTATTTTTAGTCTTTTCCTTACCAATTGTTCTAATTCGTTTTTAGGAGTTTAATTGGGTAAAGTCAGATTTTAGTTAGTTTAGAAAAGTTGAAGTTTACGCTAGGGCTTGGAGAAAAGAGAAAAGAGGAGAAAGGAGAAGAAATCAAGAATCGTCAAGAACGTTCGAGTTTAGCTTGTGGATTACGTCAAGGGGTGATCCCTACGAGGTATGTGAGATCACATAGCGTTGGGTTAGTTCACTCACGCGCCAATCATGATTCAATTCAGCACAGTATATTAGATTTGAAAGTAAATCCTTTGAGTTCTTGATGAAATTCGTTTGAATTCTTGTGGGTTGTGTTGTTGAAGTTTTCTTGAGTTTGATTCATGTTTTTAGGTGTGATTTCGAGTAGAATCTGATGTATTTTGAGGGTTTAGTTGATTCTAAACGTTTGGGGAAAGAACCATTGGAGTTTAGAGATAAAAAACGAAGGAGAAAAATTGGGGATTTTCTGGGCAGGGGCTTAGGGCGTTCGGGTCTCATAGAGAGCCCCACTTCAGAGTCTGAAGTTTGGGCTTTGGGGCGACGCGCCAGCCAGAGCGCCACAACTTTAGCTCTGAAGTTTGTGCTCTGGCACCCCGCACCTCTTAGAGCGTCAGGGACGCCAGTTCTTCTCACTTCTTCCTCAACTTACCATACTAGTTCCTTAGCAATGTATCTATATTTTCTAGTTGATTCCAACACTCTTGGGTACATCTAAACATCATGAAATCATCCATAAACATGAGATCATGAACCTTGAATCCATAATTCAATTCAAGGAAAGTTAAGAGTCAAGTCTAGAAGTTAAGAAGCAAGTCAAAGAGAAGTTTATAAAGTTTTCAAAAGTTTTTCACAAACGTTTTAACTTTGTTTTAAGACTTAAAAGTTCAAGTTGAGTAAAGAGTAAAGATTGAAGTTCATTTCTTCAAAGAAATATAAGGGAACTAAGTATTCCCAAGAGTTTAAAATGTTTTCACATTTGAACAAGAAAGGGAAACATCGATTTCCAAGAGAAATCTCAAACCAAAGAAAGAAGTTTTGATTTAAAATATATGAGCTAAGTATATTTTGGGAGTAGTATTGAGCAACAATATGGGGATGCCAGTTCATATTAACTCAAGTCTCTATAAACCATGTAGCTATCATAGGTAGTAAATGATCATACTTTTTAGATAACTCATTAAGTTGCTTTTTAGCATAGACTAGTGGATCTACTTAGTTAAGTGTTCTATATGACGGCAAAGTATTATAGGACAATTCTAGTAGCGTGGGCAAGACGTTGTATCACCACTTAGGCACATAGTAGTGGTTGTCGGTTAGAGAATCTCCCGTAGAAATTATATTACTTTATTATATGAGTAAAGTTGAGTTTGTTATTGCATTTTCTTTAACGAACTAAGTTGTTTTCCACTATCAAGCTTTCTATATATTGCATATGTTTTATTGCTTTATAATGAGTTAAGTTATTCAGGAGTTGAGTAAAGCCAAGGTAAGTGTTCCTTTCAGATTCTTTTCAAGCCTATGTTGTGTTTAGCATTCCAACTTGTATACTTGTACATTCAATGCATTGATGTCAGTTGACCTGCATCTTATCATGATGCAGATTCAGGTAACCAGGATCATCACCCAGTGCTTCGTTGATCCAGTTGAGCATTCAGAGTCTTGTGGTGAGCCTCCTTGCTTTCCGGAGGATCCCTGTTTATATTGCTTTAGTAGTTTTCAGTTGTTAAGATGATCGGAGGTCTTGTCCCGACATCCATCTCAGTTATTAGAGGCTTCATAGATAGACAGTCAGTTAGTTCATTTGTATTTACCTTGTTATTGGCTTATGTTCAAATTTGAGTTGCCACTTTGTCTTAGTTAAATGTTTATTTTTAAATCATTATGAGTTTAGTTTGAGACAGTTGAGTTATCTTGCATTTGAATTCTTTTATTAATGCTTAAAGTCTTCCGCTAAGTAAGTAAGCCAGGCCAAGGGTTCGCTTGGGGCCAGCAACGGTTCTCGAGTGCCAGTCACTCCTGGAGTGTAGGCTCAGGGCGTGACAAGTTTTGAATTTAAAATGGACTTGAGAGAAAGAGATGTTAGGGTTTTAATTCAACAGGGGCAATTTGGGAATTGTTTAAAATAATTAAGGTTAAAAATGTAATATATTTGGTTAAAGTAGAATGACTTTTAAGTTAAAAAATAAAGTAGGATCACCTTACTTTTAACTTTTAACTTAAAATAAGTTATTTTGATAATTGTCAAACACTGTAACAAGTTAAAAACCCATCCAAACGGGCACGAATCATGATTTGGATAACTGTGAATCGACTTAAGGATTTAGCAGCAGTTTCGACAAGATTTCTCTCAAAAGTTTAGAGGAAAGTAGGAGGAGTCGGAAGACAACAACCCTTGTTGTAGAAGAAATTTCTGGTAAAATTTGCTTTAAAAATAAATTTGAAGTCACCATCAAATCAGCAACACACGAAAACAAAAACAATGAACATGACCAGGTAGTAACATCACAGTAGCTATAACTAAATAATATGATAACCGACTGATCAAGAGGTTCATCACTTGATTAGGATAAGGTTTCACAATAAATCAGAAATACATCAAAAGTCAACAAGAGTACACTAACAAATACATCGAAAGGCAACAAGAGTACATTAACAACTTATGTAATGCAAAAAGTTCAACATTTAGTACATTTTCTAAACTAGGTATACAAAATTTGATAAAACATCTTCCATTTTCACTATCTTAAACAACCATGAACTTTGGTAAAATGTCTTACCTTCTTATCACATTATTCTATGTTTCTTCGACAAAGTAGAAACACAGTAATCTTCACTTCTTTCCAAGACCCTACCCGAAATGACATTGTTCTCCTTGTGCAAGATAAGTGATTTCTTGTAATTCAGAACATACAATGAGGGACCGATTTCTTGAATACCAAGATCCCTATTTTCTCCACTATTTGGATCTTAAGAAACTGGATTGTTGCTGCAACTTGTAATCAGAACTTCACCATTGATCCTAAATCCAACTAATTGCTCCATATCCCTAATCAAATTTATACGATACAATTTACTTCAAGAATAAAAATCTCCATACTACTTCATCACCCATATTTCACATGAAACACGTTTTCTCTCCCTCACATACTTAACAACAAGTGATAGCTCAAATAACAAAATCGATAAATCTGATACACGTGCACCAACTAAAGCCTTCGGCAACATAATCTCCCCAAACATCTCATCCGCTATGTTAAAAGTCATAACTAAATTCTAATTAGGACCACCACTAAAAAAAGGTTACACGCCATCGCATGTATAGCTCCATTTACAAAAGCCTAAGATCAAGAAGACTTCACTATATATATATAGTGCTTAATCTTAAGCCTCAACTTTCTCTTCCAAATCAAGGACGACTTAATGTCTTCAAAAATGAGGCATCCTTCTTAGGCCCCAAATTTGAGGGACCCTATTTTTCCTGTTAAAATAAAGTAATTATAAGTTTTTTTAAAAAAGAAATGAGTATATTGTGTCTTTTTATTTATTTGTCTTACTTTTTTAGTCCGTTTCAAAGTATTAAAGAATGTTTTTTTCTTTCTTATCAATTTTTAAACTTAACTTTCCACATCAGAGGTTTAAAATCACAAGATTAAAAGACATTTTGGTATATATATATATATATATATATCTGATTTTGTTTAAAATCATAAAATTCAATGATCTTCTTTATTTTTTTTTAAATTCGTGTCAAGTCAAAATAGGACAAAAATTTAAAACAAATGGAGTATTATTTAGCGAAAAATTAAACTTTTTTATTAATAGGTAGAAATAATTTTGCATATCAAATTGATGTTAAATATACTAACAATTCTACATTTTAAAAGGCTCAAATATTATTTTTTAAAAATTAAAAATTTAAGGTCTCCAATTTATTTTTGGCTTTACGACACTGATTAGCTTGAGCAGTTAATTAAAAAAAAACAATTTGCAGAAGAGGAAAAGATGTTATTATAATAATCTTTTTTATACACAATTCTAACCAAATAATAGAACACCAAATCTAACTAGATGTATCAAGACCGAATCTTAATTAAATTCTTGAAAAAGAAGAGCTCCGCAGAACCAAATTCTTGAACATACCAATCAAATAGTCTGACAAACACAAGATGTCATTGCAGCTGCCAATAATACAGAAATACCTTGATAAGGAAAATGCAATTCCAATATGAAATGTGAATGCTAGATTCTTGGACTTGAAACAACGAATAGTGCTCTTTATTGTGTTCTCCGTCGTGACACCTAGGAAGAAGGGTGTTGAAGTCTAGGGTTTGGGGAGGTGATGCCTAACTAGAAGAGTGTTGAACTCCAGACTTGGGAGAGGTTATTGGAGATGAACGTAGAGTTGGTGACAAAAGGGAATGCCATAATTTGCAGATTTTGAGAGAATTAGAGATTGTTTAAAAAATATTTGGTTACTTACTTATTTATACTACTCATATTCTGTTTTAGTGAATTAAAAAAAATACATAATTAATAATTTAATTTTTATCTAAATCATTTATAGACTTCTTAAGTCACTATAACAGTAAAAATAAATTCGAACATAATATTTATATGTTTATAAGCATTAAATATTGTATAATTATATATTATACTATGTTTTTTAACATTGCAATATTTTATCTTTTTACACGAGCTGAATTTTTTTAAATAAAAGTACATAAATATTTTCGTAATATTCATTAAGATTTTTTAGAACATAATAAACTGAATATTCCTATGAACGGGAGGTAGCACTTCCTCCAAAAAAAAAAATTGGTGTCTCGAGAACAATTATGTTTGCCATGAAGAACCCGATGAATCAATATTCTACATGTCCAAATATGGAATGAGGTTGGCGCCCATATGCAAGATGTTATGGAATCTATGAAAAAAAAGGAGGACAAATTATGGAATAAATGAGAACACACCTTGTATACAAAACTTGGCGGTACTTATCAGAATGCACATTGATAGGGATTTAAATGCAATAATTCTGGAAAATTCAAATGGATTTTCGTACTCTATTTAACAATTTTCGATAGACTATTCATAAGAGATTGATTGTTGAAGTGGAAGTTGATTGATCGAAATCTCAGCCCTTTGTGTGAAGCACAAGAGAAATCAATTGATCACTTGTTTTAAAATGCTCTTTTTTTTTTTTGCAGTTTGGAACAAGACATAATAAGCGCAATGGAATGGATAAAGAAAGTGTGTTAGATTGAGACTCGTGCTAATGGGAAGAATGCACATACTGAACTAGTTAGAACCACTGTAGTTGGCACAATGTATATGAATATGACAGGAAGGGAATTGTCAAGTTTATTAAACCAAGAAGAGAACCCTTGCGGTTGGTGATATATGTATCTAAATATATTAGACCTAATTTGACTCACGTGTATCTAAGATATATGTATCTGAGCCATCGGATACATGCCATCCGAAACAGTTAACCGGCGGAAACCAATAATGATATGTTTTATGTTATCTCCTCAAAAAACAATGCACAAAGCCAGTTGCAGATATAAAGTGAAGTGCAATAGAAAAATACTCCTTATTAATATCAGGATAGAACATATTACGATGTACAAATTAATGTTACAACAAGATAAAATTAGAAAGAAAGAAAAAAGACTCATTCATTTCATCTCCCCTAATTCACTTTCTATCTTGGCATTCCATTCCAGCTCATGCATCAGATTTTTTACGCCGCTCTTCATATGACGCTGGAAAATGTTCCAAGGTTAGTTGAGATCAAACCACGATGATCATCATTATGTGTAAGCAAAAGACATAAGGTCCCATCCTAACTTGCACCCTTTTTTAAAAAGTAGATACCTAAATCCGGAGGTCCTATTACTCCACGAAACCATTTTCAATCACAATAAATACACCTTTTTGACCCATTTTCAGAGCATGTATAGTCTCACATTTGAGGGGCGCGTGAATGAGTAAAAAGGGAACAATTGATAGTTGGGGTATGAAACTCACGTAGAAGTGATAGTTGAGGTGTTTTTGACCATTAACTCTTTTCAAGAACATGTTAATATTGATGTTTATAGCACAGTCAAAAGTCCCAAATTCAAGCAAGTTTTATCAAATGAATGAAAAGAGATAAAAGATCCAGAAGAACTTACGCTCAGTTGGTCGAGACAATAGAGGAATGTGGGAAGCTCCTTTCTTCTTGGTATAGTTACTTGATATATTGTTGTCTGAAATTGAAAATTCAATCAGGGTTATTATATACGAAGAAAAAACAAGTTCTATAGCTTAGAAATATGATGTAGGTGGAAAATGTCTGCAAAAATTTCAAGTACAAGTACTGAATGACCTACCAATTTCAATACATGATGAGTTTAGCAAAGCTTCATGAAAAATTGCGGATTGAAGTTTATAACTTCGGCATTCCCGCTCCAAATGTTCATTCAAAGCCTGCTTTGTATCTGGGGAAAATGTCCACAAAAGTGTTTGTACGTTATCCAATTAGTGCTATAAAAGTTGTCTAACAAAAAAAACACATATGGTATAAATCACAACCAGGAACAAATATCAAATATTGATGTCTATTTTCCCCCAAAAACAGTCACAAGGAAAGGAGATGAGGGACTTGAGTAAAATGAAATCATAATCACAAAAGCATTCTTTTTGAACATTATATATAATCACAAAAAACAATCTTTTGAAGAGAGGCCACTTATGTTGGTCGGACTCTTCAAAAATGTCAAGGGGTGCGTGTCGGATTCGCTAAAAGTAGTGTATTTTAGGAAAATACGACACGGGTGCAGTATCGAAAGTGAAGAATCCGTGCAACTTAGGAGGCCACTATGTTGTGACACCCACTAAAAGAAAAGGATGTATATATTGGGCGAACTATAGCTCCTTATGGAACAAGTCTAGAAAAGAACGAATTATTGATGAATACCACTCAAAGAATTTTTATTTTTTTTTATGACAAGGGAAACCCGCAGCCGCTACCCTTTGGATGCGCATAGGGTAAAACCCCCGCTCCTATGCAATAGCTCGTAAACCACATAGGAGAGATAACCTGCACTAGGCAAGCCCGGTGCGACGAGCTCGACCCAGAAGACAAACCCCTTGCTTTCGCTGGCAAGGGATTTCGAACTTGAGACCTCCAACATGAAAGTCCCAAGCCCAAACCACTAGGCCACCCCGAAGGGTTCAAATTGTTTATTATTTGGTACTACTACTACAACATCATAGACTCGTAATCAAGTTCCCTTATTGAACAAAGGAAAACAAAAGAAAACTCACAATCAAGTTGACAATATCATCAGTCTACAGTAAATACAAAACAACAAATGCAATAGTGCCAAAGCTCCTAAATGAGATTAGAGTGCTGCTAATAGCAATTCATTGAGTTAATACCGGGTTATATTAGGGAAAAATGGTTAAAGTTGATAACCTATACAGATATGCTGACAAGATCCAGGAAAAGAGAATGAACCATAAGAAACAATAAAATTAAAACATGATTACCCTTACCTAACATCACGTAAAATAAAAACAGAGGAAATTTAGTTTTCGCAGATCCTAAAATTTCTTAGAAAGAAAAATGGAACTGATATAAAAGTTAAGACTAAAGAATTCTGGATATAAATACCATTCAAGTACCTGATGAACAAATAAATTTGAGACCTTCGAATTCACAGGATTGAAGAACTAGAGGTATTTCTGGAGCCATTGGGAACTGAGGTTTCCGTGGTGTTCTTTCTATATCCAGTAGCAAATCAATTACCTACGATTTCATAATTGAAAAAATGCCTTATGATAAGATACATGAATTAGAATACATCACCATAAGATCCATTCAACACAATGGTTTTACTTAGACAACCCTGAAAGCTATGTCCAATTAGGACGTTGAGGAAAATTTGAGAAACACGAGCAGTGCTTAGAAAATGGGTTGTGCATTTTACATATATCATAGAATCGCGATTAAGCAAATTATCTATTTGTTTATTCATATATTTTAAGATTGAGTCATCAAAGAGATTTCCACATAGCAGAAAGCCCAACCTGCCCAAACATCAATGGCATCAATCAACTCAGAACAAACTGAAAAGGTCTATCAGATTCAAGAAGCATACAAGAACTACCCTAATTCTACTCACATGGTGGTGAGTACACAAAAAGCATTCTATAACAAGGTTGAGTAGTCTTGGTTGACCAGTGATCTGGTATTATATATAATTATGGCGAACTCCACAGGCTGCTTCAGTTTTCATCACAAAATTGACAAAACTTTAGTTATTGTTCTAAAAGAAGCAAAAGGAAAAATCTTAAGTTCTCCAGAAAATGGAATTGAAAGGTTTCAGAAACAGGTTTCAGAGAAAATATTGTTAGGACATGAATTTCATACATTAGGGGACTCAAGACCCTGGCCAATCAGAAATAGTACGGCAACCATGCACCGGACTTGATGCCAAAGGAAAGCACTGCCTTTGATTTTCATTATCATGAGTTGATCAGCTTTGTCACTACAATTAAAAAATACATAAAGGCGTGAAAAGCATTTCAATATGTATATCAGTATATGGATAGTATTAAAAAATCCAATAGCCGGTTTCAGTAAGAAATTTTAGATGATGAGCAAAAGAGTACATCGTGTAGGAAGCTGCTCTAAATTGCTGATAAAAAACTAGATAGAGTTCTTGTCCAAATTAGTACTGACCATAAACAAACTTAACACTACACAAACATGAAATAACTAGACAAATGATACAAAATTAAGGAAAAATACCCAAAAACTCAGAGGCACTTGCAAAAAGAAGACAAAAGGACACAGATTTCAGATAGTTTTAAGATCTCTAGATATTCATTAAATGTTACCATCATTATCCAAAAGAAGGAAAATGAAAAATAAAACAATCACCTATCCAACTATCCAATTGCATATTTACAAGTATTTGCAAATATTTCTGCATAATGTATGTCA
The DNA here is from genome assembly GCA_029007595.1 of Solanum commersonii. Lineage (NCBI taxonomy): Eukaryota > Viridiplantae > Streptophyta > Magnoliopsida > Solanales > Solanaceae > Solanum > Solanum commersonii. Next base: position 268,129 of record JAJTWQ010000029.1, read on the forward strand.
GGTGACAACGCCGTCAGGGGAAAGCAGTACCTAGGATTTCTCAATCTTCACATCGCACGCCATCTTAAAATATAGCTTAATACTCCTTATTATCAACTTTCATGGGAACAGGTATAGTATTTCCTAACATAACTTATCTGCTTAATGTAGCAACGTTCTTTGACTTTTTGAAACAAGAGTACCACAGCTTCAAAGAAAACAATTACAAAATTACGACCAAATCAGGAGAGGAAATAAGTCAAAGCGTCATAAAACTTCAAGAAGATCACACTAGTCAATTTATTAATCCTCTCTCTACAAGTAGAGAATAAGTAGAAAAAGCAGAGTGTCAAGCTAATACTAGAAAACCTTTCATTGAAGGGGAGAATCTCAAACGATATTATGTGCCGCCGGTAGTTGTGCACATTGTCTGCATCCATTTTGCAAAAATTTCTGAAATCATATTCCCCTAAGAATTTCTCAGCAGCAGTTTGCATGGCCTGTTGAGCAATTCAGGAGTGTTTAGCTGAAAATTGGAGTAAATCAGCATAACCAGGTCAACTGATTTCAGAAGGAAAGGTACACACTGTTATATTCAAGTTTCCCTGCCAAAAGAAGTACTTGTACACCCTGCTCAAACAACTGAACCTGCAATTATTGAAAGGCAAAAAGGCTGTAAAACTATAATGAAGAACTGAAAAAATTATGGTATAACTTCTCAACTTTGAGGAGATAAGGATGCCAAAGTTGACTTCAAGGAGATCCACGACATACTTTTTTCAGGTTTAGTCATTAGTGCACCTAATATACCTAGAGACTACATCAACTTGATAAATTGTGCCTATGATAAGTTACCAAATAGAGTTTAGCATTGCACATTTTCACGAGAAGCTGAGATCCCTAATAAGATTTTGTATGAAGGTTTAAGAGTTCCGCCCTATTTTAAATTTAATCTGTTTCTACAACAACAACAAACCCAGTGTAATCCCACAGGTGGGGTCAGAGGAGGGTAAAGTGTACGCAAACCTTACCCCCTACCTTGTGGATTGTATTCAAGACCTCATATGCTACTTGAATGTTTCTTTTTTTTTGGGGTAATGGTAATGCCGGGACAATCTTGTGCACATCTCAACTATTGGACCTTGGTCTCCAAGGTTTGCACTCACTTCAGAAACCACTAGGTCACACCCTGCTAAATGCAAAATATTTCTGTCCTAGGTATTATCAAAAGCATGATACTATGAAGTCCAGTACGCATACTGAAAGAAAGCATGGCATTTTAGAAAGAGTTAGGTGGTTTGAAATGCTTTTAACAAACAAACACTAACTATCTAAACGATTGCTGAGAGCATAAGTTATACAAAGCAGTACAAACCTTGCACTGAAACCAACTGGAATAGGAGACCAACCCATAATGCGAATGTCATTTGGCAGAACTCGGTTTAGTACTCTTACATAGTCGATTTCTCCTAGGTGAAGAAAATGTAAAACTGTGTCAAAAGGTTAGTAATAACAGAAAATGAAAGCAACAAATTGATATTAGGGAAGCCATAACTAAAAGAATTAGGAAGATTTGAAGCTTCAATTTCTTTTTGCACATCTTTAGTAGTCAATGTGAATTAGAGATATCTGTGTCTTGGTTTTGGTGAAACATACAAGGTCTTTTCAAAGTGCAATCCAAGTACTCCAACATAATCAATCTCTAAAGATGGCCACCTAACAGCCATAAAACTACACTACCAGAACTTGCATAGAAAGAAGATAAGAGGCAATGTTGGAAAAATGGAAGGCAACTGATGTGTGCCAAATTGCATTACAGTAAGTACATGGCAGATGACAATCAGAAAGGCTAAACATAGTAGTACATTGAAAGGAGATATCAGCAGACCACATGATTCTTCAATAGAATTTTCCCCAGGATACTTATTGTCCCCTCTTGATTCCCTATGGTTTGATCTTAAGAATAGAGCAATCACCTGCAACAAGTATTTCATATGTTTTAAAAGACATAAAAAAGAGAGTGATATCAAAGATGAGAAACACAAAAAAGGGATAAGTTAGATTGAGGCTTTAAGACAAAGCACAAATAAAGTTTGGGATTTAATATAGGAAGGCGCAAACGAAGAAAAAGAATGAAAATGAAATTAGAAAGTAATAATTATAATCATAAATAACAATTATATGGATAAAAGAATTAAGTTTCATATTTTCTCTCTCTTGGGATATGTGTCAAATTATCAAAACAAAAAAAAACCATTGTCAAAATATAGGTTACCTTTTAGTGAACAAACATACAACAAATTAATTGCTCTTCAACTTACTTGGCCAACAGAGGAAACTCCCTTATCGGTTCTACCACATCGTGAGTATTGCAATTCCTTCTTGTCTCCAAATATGAGTCTTGTCCTCTCTAGAGCTTTGAAAATTTCACCCTGCATGAAGAAACCATTGGCATATGCAAACAAAATACTCTATTGAGATACTAAAATGCGAACAATAGAGTCACCCAAGCGCTACCACTGGAGAGAAGAGGCACCAAAAGTCCAAAACAACTTGTGCAAAAATTAAATAGTGCAAATTGTGCAATACATGCAAGGAAACAATATTCTCCCAGAAAAGCACCAGATTAACTCTTTCAGTCCTTTAAGTCTCTCAATTTAAAGGACGGGAAACATGGACTATGATTTTAAAAAGGAGTAAGACCAAAACATGTAGAATATATTGTTCCATGTACTTGGTTAGTCTATGTCCGTCACATTAAATGCTGGCCCAATTCTTAAAAGAAAATCATCTTAGAGGAGAACATAAGACCTCAACAGTGGGATCCATTTGAGCCTCCGAAGCAAAACCATAAAACCTGTAATGCAGCATGAGAACACTGTTACCGTATAAACAAGGACTTGCTAATATTTGCATAAAGTAAAAAAATGAAGATTCCAACTAAAATAGGATGGTAGAAACACAATGTACATGCACCTTCAGCTTAGTTAATACTTAAATCACACTTAATCTGCATAAAGTGAAAAAAGGTGACAGATCCACTAGCAACCATTAGCATTCCAGAATGAAATAAAGGAGCTCCATCCTAATACTTCAGGGAACCACTAGACAATCTATGTAGAGTTATTAACAGGGTCATTTGGAGTTAGGATCAGGATGCAGCTTAAGTTGGTTGTACATCACCCCTTTTCCATGTGGCATTAGATGTCTTCATCTCTGCTTCTAGATGAATTGTTGTAGAAGAAATTACTATAACAAAAGTGAAGTAACACCAGATAAAAATATCAAAAATGTATTCCATGAATTAATCCACCTCTTTTAATATTCTATCTGATGAATTAGAACCATGCATTCTTATTCTTTTTTTTTTTCCCATTCTCAAATTGGAATTTTTTTCTAAATATGATTGAAACTCCTTCATGAAATTATTATAAATGTCTTCTGATAAGTGGCTCACTTTTGACTGAAGTCAAATGTCAAATAACAAAATATGATCAGACAAGATGATGTTTGGTTAATGGATAAGATATCTTTTGTAATATTCTTATTGTTGGGAACTAAGAAGGACAAAGCCTGTGAATAAATCCAAATAACAATAAGCACCAACTTTGTTGCTTAAATTTAAAGTATTCAGCAGTTAAACCCAACTTAAAGATTAGATGCTACCTAAAGAGGGCTGTGTTTTAAGTATTGCCTTGTTTGAGGCTCTTTTAAAACAGAAATAAACTCTCCTGTACGAGAAATCTTGTCGAGGTTGCAAGATAAGCTTAACAGGAAATCAAGTATCCTTTCCCCTTTTTCTTCCAGGTGCATTAGCTTTTCTTCAACTGTTTCCAATGTTAACACCTCCTTTATAGCGTAATCTTATGCTATATATTATGTTCACATCTATGGTCTGACGAAGACAGCAATGCCCTAATGAGTTTATGAACTTAACATTTAGTAATCCACTGAAATTGTATGATCTCTTTGTTACCTCTTATTTTCTTCTTTAGTAATCCACTGAAATTTGTGTGATCTCTTTGTTACCTCTATTTTCTTCTTTTGGTCCCTCTTGAAACCTTGCATCCTTTGTGCTTAAGACTAACGAGATGGTTTTACAGGGCTAAAAGAAATTTAAGGACAAGTAAAAAGCCCAAATTTACCTTGTCCAAATAAATTTTTTTATCAGTAAGCTGACAATTATCTTGCCCAAAATATTTTAAACCACTTTTAGCCTTTTTGCTTACACTTTTTTGCTCTACTTCCAGTTCAACTTAAGTAACTTAACTGCTATTGATGAAGAGCCAATCCTACACAAATAGAATATGAAAGTCTTTTGCATGTTCTCAACTAAGAGCTTCCTTCCTCTCTTTTCAGTGGCCACATACACAGTGCAATCCTACTAAACTACTAGCAAGATGTATACCTCAGACCAAAATACATGACTTTCAAAGCAACATATCTTTTCGAGTGATGCATCATTGCGCCATAACCTACAAACAGAACAGGAACGTTTCAGCAATCTCCATTTCGAATTACAGTATCAAAAAATGAAAGAGGAACATTTCAGCAGGTTTCCAATTCAAATTACAGTATCAACTTGTAAAGATAGCTGACATATTACACCTTAAAATAAAGTGATAGCTCATTCAGTACATAAGAAGACCCATAGCTAAACCAAGGATGTGGCCTAATGGTCAGTGAAGTGGGTTGAGCACCATGAGGTCTCAAGTTCAAATTCCATTAGAGACAAAAACACTACGTGATTTCTTCCCATTTGTTCTAGTCTTGGTGGACAGAGTTACCTAGTATCTGTGTTGCTAGTGGAAGCTGACAGGCATCTCATGGAATTAGATGAGGTGTGCACAAGCTGGCCTAGACACCACGGTTATAAAAAAAGGGAAAAAAAGAAGATCAGCGAATCAACTCTCTTCACTAATTTTAACACTTAACTACTTTAGACACCCTTTCGGCTTTCACATTGCATATAAAACTACAGCAATACATTCCAATCACCAAAAAAAGAAGTTTATACAAACCTAAATCTCTGAGCTTATTTTTCTTCTTTCCATGACCCTCCAAAACTCCGTTCTTCAGAACACTTCCATTACCTTTCTCCTTTGTCTAAATAGCAATAGAAGCACATTAAAATTCACATAGAAAATTATAAATATATCTGAATACTATACCTTATCAAAAAAATAAAAAATACTGGATATTCTGTTGAAGTAGCAATAACCTCTTGGCAACTGCAATTCGAAAGCTGAGCAGATAATTTAGCATTTTCAGATTCCAATTCCTGTTTTTCCAGTGGAAGATTTCAGCACAATAAGCAGCGATAATGGAATATTCACTATTGTTTGAAGTAAAATTTTTAAAAATTATCAACAAAAGGTTACCTTCATCCTGCTTCGAAGAGTCTCCAGTTCCGACTGGAGGGTTGCTACGAGGTCCATCTCCGGCGCCGGATTTTTTGTGGAGCTCCACACTTCAGATTCGGAGTTCCGACTATTTATACGGAGTTTGAGTAAACGTTTAGCTAAAAGCATCCCTCAAATATGCTCTAAATTTAAACAACATCCTTTTACTACCATAGTGAGCAAAAAACCATCTCTTAATTATCCTAAAAATGACCAGATTCACCCTTCCAATTTTTTCCTTCATAGAAACTAACGGTTAAACTCATTTCCTTTCACGTAAATGAAGCTAGAATTAACTATGAATAAATATGTGGCCTCTTTTACATATTAAAGTTGCAATTGTTGTCATGACAATATGATGAAAAATATGTAGCAAAATATTTATAAAAAATTCACATTTGAATCTTAAGAAGCAAAAAGCTTCACATAATTTGAAACAAAAAAATATTTTTTTGTAATATCTAAATATGTTACTTTTATATATTTAAAAATACAGCAACTAGTGTTTATCAAATTTACACCAAAAATAAAATAAAAAAAGACTACCTTCATACTTCTAATTCCTTCATTGTCTAGGAAATAAAGAGAAAATTATACACTTTTTCTTATAATATTATGTTGCTTATCTGATCAATAATTATAAAAGGCAAAAAATAATTTGCACTAAATACTTTGCTCACTTTTTATGGGAACATCCTGACTGCTACTGTGAAGTTGAGAATGAAAACCTCTTTTCTTAGCTCATTCAGTTTAGTTGGGATTGTCTATTACTACAATAAGCTAAGAGAAGAATGGGAGCAAACAAATGGCGGATTTGTGGGTTGATCAGCCGTTAGTTTTTTGACAAAAATTAATTGAAGGATGAATATTGCCATTTTTAAGATAATTAGGGCTGATTTTTGTTCATTGTGTAGTGCAAAAATGTGGTTTAAACATAGAGTATAATTGAGGGATGTTTTTGATCAAAAAATCAATTTTTTATATACAAATTTTTAAGTTAGCTAATCAACATTTTATTTATAATTTTTCTTTCTAAATATTGTTTGGATTAGTTTATTATTTTTGACTTATAATTTTAAAATACCTTTGGCTATTTTTACTGTTTTAGTTTAAATTGTAGTGTTTATAAGCATTTTTTTTAAATTTATCCAAATACTTTTAAAATATTTAATTACTAATTTTGGTTAAAATATCTAAAATAAGTCAATTCAAATAGGCTTTGATGACACAATGACATGATACCTTTGATTTGGTGTTAACTGATATTTATGTCAATTAGCTAGGTGCATGGATGTCGATTAAAGCAAAATTAAAGTAATCATTTATATATTATGCCTAACACAAAATGTAAACTCAAAACGAAATAATTATTTTCTCTTTTTAAAAAAAAGAATATACTATATGTTATATGTAATTAGTGTTAGTTGAAAGTTATATACAAAGATTATGATTAGTTTTTCTAATATTTGTTTGTAATTATTAATAATAAATTTAATTATTTAATCTTTCTTAAATTATTGATTTTATATAAGATTTTGTTAATTTTAGTTTTATTTTGTTTAAATCTTCAATTGAAGCAAGGAATTGTAACACTAACATTATTATTGTATAAGTTAGGTAAGCATTTGGAAAAGAATCAATTGCTTATATAATTGAGTATATCTATTAAAAGTACATTATCACCTAATACTTGTACGAATTTTCTTAACACTTTTTATTTAATAATATTTAGAAATAAGTCTTAAGCCATTGATATAAAATTAGTAACTTTGTTAAGTGTGTACAAATGACTAGAAAAAAAATAGTACAAAGCTAACACTATAAGAGGGTTGATTGAAGTTGGAGTGAATAAGCTGAAGTTAGGAAGTAAACAATTTCCTAAAAAATAACACAATATTTGTAGTTCAAAATTTTGAAAAGTGAAAAGGATTGGATTCTTACGTTGTCCCCGTAAAATCATAAACTCAAAGAGCTTTTTCTTAATTCAAACTCAACATCTCTTTCTTTGAATTCTCACTTTGACAAGTGTCAACGATTCAAGTTCATAAAACATATTATTCATTTATGTAGACAACGGCCTGCACAAATTTGTCTTTCGGGTTGTGCTACAATATCGAGCTCCAAAGCATGCATACCATGTGGATTTGAGTAATGCATTATAACTTCTCACTTTCCTCTTTTATTTTCATATGAGATTCGCTTAAGATGTCATGTGTACCTCATCTTCAGAAGCTTGTCAGCCTAAAAGTATGTCAGTCTTTCTAGACTCACTCTCATTAGTCTGTCTTCCATCAGAAACGTCACACAAGTACTGTATTGGAGTTCAAACTCATGGACAAAATCGTTGAGTTCTCTTATCTATACATTAAACTACTAACTTAAGAATTCTCCTCGAGTTCTTAGCCGTAGAACCATGAAATCGAGGAAAGAGTCATTAAAGTCAAATTTCATAAACAATTCATGGAGTTAAATTTTTATAAATTCAAAACTCCAAGAACAATTCATGTGGTTTAAACTTTTCAAGTATTTGAATTTATATATATTTTGTTCAACTTATAATAAAGTGCTTAAACGTTAAATACTTTTGAAAATGTCATATTCCTCGTCACTGTTCGAAAAGTGGTTATTTACCATTTTATTAGTTTTACTTGCCCCTCAATAGGGTCATAGACGTTCAATATTAAATGATTAAACCGAATAAAAAAAAAAAAAAAAAACTTTATGATAATGTTTTTTCTGTTATAATGACAGTTAGTAGACCATAAATTCCCGTTTCAAAAGGCGCAACCTTAGTAATCTCTGTCTATTTCCGCTCCATTAAGTGTTTATCAGATCTCCTTAATTTGTTGTCTAACTGTTCCCATAATGACTATTTCTAAGCGAAACACACAATTATTCTAATCAAAAAGTTGAAATAGTAGATTAATTAATACTTCAAGAATTTGAGCTTATTTTGTCTATTGCATATCTATTTTGTTGCAGTTTCAGGTACATTTAGTATTTTGTACGAAAAATAATTTTGATCTTATATATAACGTCCTGGAGTGAAATAACCAATTTATCGTACTCCAACTTGTAACACTATGTTCAAATTATCGATCAATTTGTATCAATCTCAAGGTTGATCGATCTCCTTTTTATAGGATCTTTGAAGCACTAATTATAATCCAGAGGAACATTGCATAACTTTCTGCTGATTGGAGTTGATTTAGCAGAAAGACATATATATTCCTGGCTCGTTATCAGACAATCACTTGTTCACAAACTACGTGTGGAATATAAGTTTCATGATATGAAATTTTCGATATCCTACTTACGGGATTAGTAGTTCACAATATTTCTGTTGTGATATTTGTTGTTTTTGAAGATGGATTTTACAGCAGGAAAGTTATCAAATGAACATAAAGAACAACTTCGATGTGCTTCAGAAAGTGCAGATCCATTAACAGTATCTGCATTACAGATATCTCCAAAATCACCGCGCTCTCCAAAATCTCCTAAGTCTCCAAGGTCTCCCGGTGATCGTCACAGCAAACATGGCTCAGATAGGGGAAGTCCACTTAAACATAAAAAAAGCTCACATTCTCCGCGAGATGGTCGTCCAAAGAAAGGTAAGTTGATAATTTCACAATTGCTTATTACATGCTTGATGATTTTCCTGTGACGGGATTATTTAGATCATCGCATTTGAACTATGGTAGACAAATGTTACCTTTTGAAAGGTGTGAATAGAAAATGAACGTGATTAAACTATGGTAGTCAAATGTTAGATTTTGACAGGTATGAATAGAAAATGAAGAGTTGTGACTTTTTCAAAGGACCGTAACATTTCCGATAAGGCATGATAAGGACATGTTCACACTACTCTTTGTTATCTATAAATAGAGGTTTCCTCTTATCTTATTTTTAAAAAGAACAAAATATCTAAACTTCTTCTTCTTCTGCACAACTAAATCTAGTATTATAGTGTACTTTGCTTCCATTGAATGATTCGCTGACAACATTGTTTTTGGTACCGATATACTGGTGGGTAAAAACGTTCTATTCTGGGAGAATATATTCCTTTAACCTCGGGTACTTGAGGGGAATAATTTTCTTAAGTACAAACTGTACATTCATTGGGCTCGATTTTCTTCTTGTCAATATTGTTTATGTTTTTGTTACAGATTCTGTTTTCTTTACCAGTTTTAATTTCTGATTTTGAAAACGTGCTTTAAACTTTGTTGCTTATTATTTCTGCAAAGTTGGAAATCCAATCTGACTTCTAAAACGGAAGTGAGCACAGGTGAGAGGACCCCACTTTCCCGCATCCCTCTCCCCAAGAGCAGAACACCAGAGATGCACAGCATGTGGGCCTTGTCTAACGAACGACGTTCTAAGTATTTTACTAATACAGATTGTGGATAACAGACAAACAAGTAACATTGGATTAAGTTGTACTTCTCGTAATGGATTTTTATTTAAAACCTTGTACTCCAGTAAATATTAGATTCTAAACGCATAATTTCAAAAGTACAATGAGTTTAGTCGTAGGAACATAAAGATTGAACACGTCCGTTGCTTTTCTTATATAACTATTTTGCTGCTTCTTTGTCTTGTCACTGAAACTGCACATATGTAGATTTTTACTAATGGTTTTTTGATCTATTTCAACCGACTCTTCGGATAATATTCATGATTATACAGGTGGTTGTGGAGGAAAAGGCACTTGGGGCGGATTAATGGATACCGATGATGTCCATGCTATTGACCCCAATGATCCAAACTACACTAGTAGTGAGGTATTTTAGCTATCATTTTTCAATTTTCCATGAAGGAAGATGAGCCTTGACGTAACTGATAAAGTTATTGTCATGTGACCAGGAGGTCACAGATTTGAACTGTAGAAACAGCCTCCTGCAGAAATGTAGGGTAAGGTTGCATACAATAGACCCTTGTGGTTCAAGCTTAGTGACACATCAAATTGAGTTAGGCCTTCTTTTTTCCAGGATACGGAGAGAACAAGTACGAAAGACATGGTTGCAGCATTTGAGGAATACAAAAAGAAGGCTATAATATTAGTCGAAGAGTATTTTCAGAATGATGATATAACATCCACAGCAAATGAATTAAGAGAACTTGGGATGTCTTGTTATGACTTCTACTTTATTAAAAAGTTAGTATCAATGGCTATGGATAGGCACGATAAAGAAAAAGAAATGGCAGCTGTTTTATTATCTGCTCTTTATGCTGAAGTTATCAAACCACAACAAGTCTACAAAGGTTTTAGTAAACTCTTGGAATCTGCTGATGATTTCATTGTAGACATACCAGATGCAATCGACATTCTCGCGTTGTTCATTGCAAGAGCAGTAGTTGATGATATACTTCCTCCTGCATTTTTAGCAAAAGCAAATTCTTCTCTACCTAAGGATTCGAAGGGAATTGAGGTTATAAAAAGAGCTGAAAAGAGTTACCTTTCAGCTCCTTTACATGCTGAAATCATCGAGCGTAGATGGGGTGGAAGTAAGAATAAGACAGTTGAAGAAGTGAAGGACAAGATCAACAACTTGCTTATTGAGTATGTTGTAAGTGGAGAGAAGAATGAGGCGTGTAGATGCATTAACGATTTGAATATGCGTTTTTTCCATCATGAAATTGTTAAGAGGGCTATTATCATGGCAATGGAAAAGCAACAAGCTGAAAGTCGCCTTTTGGACTTACTAAAGAAGACTACAGAAGAAGGCATAATAAATTCAAGTCAATTATCAAAAGGGTTCAATAGGATTATTGACAATATCGACGACTTGTCACTTGATATACCAAATGCAAAGATGATTTTTCAGTCAATAATTTCTAAGGGGGCATCAGAGGGTTGGTTGTGTATTTCATCTTTGAAGTCGTTATCGATACAACTAGAAAAACAAGAAATTGATGAAAAACTAGTGAAGGAATTCAAACTGAAAGCTCAATCCATGATCAAAGAGTACTTTTTGTCAGGTGATATTGAAGAGGTAAGTAGGATTCTAGAGTCAGAGAACAGTTCGTGTTTGGCAGAACTAAACGCCATATTCGTTAAGAAGTTAATCACTTTAGCAATGGACAGGAAAAACAGAGAGAAAGAAATGGCTTCTGTTCTGTTATCATCTGTTTGTTTTCCAGCAGATGATGTGGTAAATGGCTTTGTAATGCTAATAGAAGCAGCAGATGATACAGCTTTAGACATTCCAATTGTCGTTGAGGACTTAGCGATGTTTTTGTCTAGAGCAGAAGTAGATGAAGTTTTAACTCCACAACACATGGAAGAGATTGGGAGTCAATTTTTCGAACCGAATTCAATAGGTAACAAAGTTGTACTAATGGCAAAATCTTTGCTAAAAGGTAGATTATCTGGTGAGAGAATACTAAGGTGTTGGGGTGGTGGTGGAAGTAGTACAAACGGATGGGCGATTGAAGATGTTAAGGATAAAATACGAAAATTATTAGAGGAATTTGAATCTGGAGGAGATGCAAAAGAAGCATATAGATGCATAAAGGACTTAGGTATGCCATTTTTTCATCATGAAGTTGTGAAGAAATCATTGGTGATTATAATTGAGAAGAAAAGTGAGAGGTTATGGGCTTTTCTCAAAGAATGTTTTAGTATGGGACTTATAACTATGTATCAAATGACAAAAGGTTTTGCTAGAGTTGCAGAATCACTTGATGATTTGGCTTTAGATGTACCAGATGCTGAAAAACAATTTAAAGATTATGTTGAAAGAGCAGAGGTTGAAGGATGGTTAGATTCCACTTTTAGTTTCAACAGACTTGGACATAATTCCATGGAAAATGGATTTTGTTGAATCATATTTCTAAGGTACATTCTACTCTTCTTTTAGTTACTTGAGCATGTACTTTTCATGTTGCTCTTACTCTTAAAAAATGCAACAACATTCGTGTCAAACTCTCCGAAAAAAATTGCACTATATTTGGAGGATCTAACACGCCCTTATCGACATTTTTGAAGAGTGCAAGGATATGATATGCACTCATCACTACACCAAAAATGATCTTTAACGGCAATTAACCACAATAGCTTAATTACCTCTAAATGTGTCTTTTTAGAAACAATTACTAGTGACAATTGCATTTTAGCACTATTAGTAAATGTCTTTAAAGCCTATAGGACATTGAATCCAATGACAATTGACTAATGTCGGTAAAGGTTTTAACACTCTTTGTTAATGTGCATATTCAGTGGCGAAGCCACATACACTGAAGGGGTGTCGACTGACACCCCTTCGTCGAAAATTACACTGTGTATCCAGATATGATTTTTTTTCGATGTGTATATATATTACATGTTGACACTCCTTGGCTTCTATGCAATTTTGTTTTTTTATATTTTAACACCCCTTGATCAAAATTCTGGCTCCGCCACTGTGCATATTTATTACTGTTAAAAACTGTTTTTGTTGTAGTGCGTCCATATATTAAACTTCAAGTGGTTCATATATTTCACTAACTCAAATTTTAGGTTTGTGTTCTCTTTTTTCTTTCCAGGACCATATAGTATGTAGCGACATCATCCAAATTGTTGTAGCAAAATGGATTTCTTTACATGGACAATAGAGAGATTATAAAGGAGGAGGCCACCATGAGTATGTTCTAAATTGAGGAATTGCAGAGATGAAAGCCCACAAAAAGTGCTCAGCAGAAGAGATCAACTTGCATCATCTCTATATAATTATATTATATATATATACATGTCCATGCCCATTTTTGTTCTACTCAGACTCCACTTATGAGACTACACTGAATATGTTGTTGTTGTCATCGATTTTTGTGTTGAGACTAATAAATTGTTTCGTAGTGATTGAATTGTTGCATGTACTATTGAATCTTATAGTATAACATTTTACCCTTTTTGTTACCGTTATATTGAGCCAAATATACTGTCTTTTTTCCTTCTTGTATTCCAATGAGAAAAGCTAGATAAAGATCAACTATCTGAATTAGCAAAAGTCAGTTTTTGCTTCATCATGTGAAGAGGTGATGCATAGATGCTCAAGTGAGGAGGTGCAGGAGGTTGGATATAGCGGGTACGAGGAGAGGTACGTAGAGGTAGGGCAAAAAAGTATTGGAAAGATGTGATTAGACCGGACATGATGCAGTTTCACATTACCAAGGACATGACATTAGATAGGAGTGTGTGGAGGTCGTATATTAGGGTAAAATATTAGTAGGTATAGAATATTATCTTGATTTTTGAGGGGTTTTCTTTAGTGTTTTGCCTTTTTATTCCACCATCTTGTTGTTGACTATATTTAGGTTATCGCATTATTTTGTGGTTGTTACTGTTTCCTACTTTCCTTATTAGTTGCGTTATTTCTTCACTGTCATTTTCCCTTTTTCATTATTCTTATATGTTATACTCGAGCCAAGGATTCTCCGTAAACAATCTACCATAAGTCCCTACATGCCCTCTCTTTTTCTTTTTTTTTAATTTAAACGTACGAATATAAACAAACTTAAATAGATTAAAATAAGTTTATTTTTGGGAAAATGCATAAGTACCCCCAACCTATGCCCAACATTTAAGAGACTCACTTATACTATATTAAGGTCCTATTACCCCCGAACTTATTTTATAAATAATTTTTTACCCCTTTTTGGCCTACGTGGCACTATCTTCTGGGCCTAGCGCATGTTGACATTTTTTTCAAGCTATCTGGTTGATAGTGCCACGTAGGCCGAAAAGGGGTAGAAAATTATTTATAAAATAAGTTTGAGGATAATAGGACCTTGGTATAGTATAAGCATGACTCTGAGATTTCAGGCATAGGTTGGGGGTACTTATGCATTTTCCCTTTATTTTTTATTAGCCATATATTATTATTCTTTGCGTACTTGACCCATGAGGTACCACACGTGGAAATAGTTATGAAGAATTATACCATTCTTATCCCACACACATTTTTCACGTATAAATTATTCATCCAACCTTTCATATAAATGCTCACTTTTATTTTTGAAGAAATTAAAAATAAAAGGAAAATTCTTCTTGCCACTAGTAAATTTATTTCATATAGATGCTTGATTTTATTTTTGAAGAATAACAATGAACAACATCCATGAGCTTAAAACATCATAGTTTAAAACAATATATTATATCTTCAACTTTAGACAAGACGATAACTCATGTTGAAATAGGAGTTGAAGGAGATTTAATTCGGTCTGAACCTTTAGGAACATGTTTCGTTATGTCAAATTTGTACAATTTTTTTATATTTGATAGATGTTGTTTGAAAACAGGAGTTGTAGGAGATTAAACTGGATATGAACCTTTAGGAACACGTCTCTTGATATCAAGCTCGCACAACTTCTCTATATTTGATGGATGATTTTTGAAAACTAGAGTTGGGGGAGATTTAATTGGATCTGAACCTTTAGGAACACGTCTCTTGATAACAAACTCGTACAACTTCTTTATATTTGATGGATGATTTTTGAAAACTTGAATTGAAAGAGATTTAATTAGATCTAAACCTTTAGGAGCACGTCTTTAGATGTCAAACTCATACAATTTCTTTATATTTGATGGATGTTATTTGAAAATCGGAGTTTGGGGAGATATATCAATATCGAGATGCTAACACTATTAAATTTGTATAATCTTTACATTTTATTGCCACGTATTAAACTCCAAAAAAGATTTTGTTTTTTCTTTCTCGTGGTATGAATTCGTATTAAATCTCGACTAAATCAAATCGCATGTTGTAGGGACCCTTTAGAGAGTGACCTCCCAATATAATTTTTTTCTAACCCGAACTCAAATCCGAATCTCTGATTAAGTGCATGCGCAACAATATGTTGGTTCAAAAAAGCTTTTAAATTGACGCCTCCACCCCCGCTCCTCTCCCCTCCGCCGAATTCTCTCCCTTTTGTCCTCTCTGTCATCGCCGGCCACTTAACGACGATCTCAATCATGGGAGAGATCGAAGAAGCATCCACCAGCGCCGACGAGATGTCTCCACTGTTACCGAACCCGAAAACCGACCCGATTCCGTCAGCCCGGACTAAGTCTGTTAAGACCAAGGTCCCGGAGATCAAGGTCCATCTGTATAAGCAAGGGAAGGGTCCGATCGACGAATTCACGTCGTCCTTAGGTGGATGGGAACAAGACCAGCTAGAGGTTCGTGATATTCTAGACAAATACGGGCTTAAATCGGTCTATGCATTCAAACCGGAGACGGGCCGAGGTGTCCCTATCAGATTCAATCCCCGTAACGGCCGATCGATTCTAACCTATAGAGATGGATCCGAGATCCATATTGATGGAGAACCTAAGGTACAATCATCTCACACAATTCACAATTAAGTATGTGGCCTGTTATAATTTGTGCTCCTTATCTGTTGTCCCATAATTTGTTTCTTTTGGACTTTATTGCACTATTGTTTGAGTTAGATGTGATGAAATTCAGCTATATTTTTTAGCAGTGGTGTCAGGGACAGCTTGCCCGCACCTGGTTCTTGCTGCCTCCCACCAATATAGGTATTGGGTAACTCTATCCATCAAGTCTTTCATAGATGGGAAGAAATCACATAGTAGTATTTTTTGACCTCCTGGTTCTCGTTCCACGACTACTAGTCACATCCTTGATGCTACAATTCAGATAGATTTCTTATTCACTTAGTAATAGTTTTGTTAGCGTGATAGTTATATAGGAATATAGGATTATAATCCATATTTTGTCATGCAATAAATATTTAATAAGCAGTCGTTATATAGTCAATAATATGTACTGATTGTTCTATGATTTCTGAATTTTGATATTGCATGAATTGTTGTGTAGGGATTGCCTAGATTAAGTGCATTTTGTGTTTTGTTGATACACATATAACTATCCCCTACTTTATCATAGATAAAATGATAGATAGATTTTCACCTAACTCATGCAAGTATTATTAATACGGGAGTTAAATATTGAAAACCATAACATTGCAATAGTTATGCTGAGCTCTATACCAAAATTTGAATTTTTTTATTAATGTCCCAGTGATTAAATTAGTATTGCAGCAGTTTATGTTGCAAAACAAATGTAAAATTAGTCAGAATTTTATGCTGGTATCATTTTTTTGCTTATGCAGCCTACCAAACCATATGTGTCCCTTTAACTCTCTGTGAACTAGGATAGAGTTTGGACAACTTTGAAGATATATGAATTAGGAAAATTTGTCTATTTTGAGACATATGATAATATTGCATGAACGACACTGAGAGGATGAAATTTGGAAAAACATGATGTACTTTTGGGCAAATTGACATTTGGGATTGACACTAAAGATTGTACCATCAATTTTCTTGGTGATTTAAGTTTGGAGACAAATATAGTGCTTGGATATGATAGATCTTGAGTCTCTCGGAGGAAGTGGATTTGGCAGTAGGTGTAGGAGTTGCCTGTATTTTGCACTTTATTTTTTCCAACTGGTGAATTTTGGAAGAGTTATTAGTTGAGACTGAAACTTAAATTAATGGTGTGATGGTACTCCAGTGAAGTTACAGCCTGGCTGTGAGTGGTGAAGCTTTTATTTTTTGTCATCTTCACCTGTTTTTGAAAAATGTCATATCATGTTCATCTTACTTAAACAAGACCAACCTAGAGCTTATTTGAGAAGTGTTGAGATTGGGTGGTTATCCACTTTATATAGTGGAATGTCACAAGGGTGGTTATCCCTTTCAAGAATGTGGTGAAGTGTCCGATATACCTTATAAGGTTTACCAATTAAGGAAGTATGGAACGGACGATGCAATATTTCCAATTATACGAGCTGTATGGTCCTTATTAAAAAAGAAAATTATATGTGACAGCTTTGTGATGTCTTATCTGTGTTAATGGAAAAATAGTTGTTTAATACTCACCTGTTTTCAATGGAAAAAGAATGATGTAGGCAGGAAATTAGCAACAACAACTGCGCCGCAGGAGAAACAAGTTCTGGGATATTAACAGCCTGGGGAAATGCATTTTCTCTCTAGGTTTAGCAGACAAAACATATGTATCAATTAGACTATGAATTCCCATGCCTTCTGATTTATGTTCATATGCAGTCTACTTTGTATTTCTTTTAGAAGGCTCAATAGTTGTTCATTGATTAGTACTTTGTATTTCTTTTAGAAGGCTCAATAGTTGTTCATTGATTAGTCGTTTGAATGGATAAGCTTATATTTTCAAGGTGTCATCTAGTTCTTTCTATCTTTTAAAAAGCTATTCCTCAGGCAATTTCCAATTTTTTTTAGTGAGCTTTTTGTGAACAGAGCCTTCACAATACTTAATTTTAACATCAGAACTGAAACTGAGTATCTCTGGAAAGGAATCAGAAACTGCCTAGTTGAGGAAGGTTTATGTGCTGAGTTTTGCAGTTTGGCATTTCAATGTCGAAAATTGCAATACTAAAATAGTCGGGCTCTTTGTGTCAATTTGATCATTCTGTAAACATGAGTAGAAACATGATCTGCAGTTACCCAGTTATATCTTGAATTGTTTGTAAGAGGTTTTCTTGAAATGCAATGTGAACTTTGAACCTTGTTGAACACTTCCCTGAAACTGTTGAAAGGATGTCAAATTATGTTACTGCTAGTTCTCCTGAGCGCTGTCATTTGAATCAAAAATTGGCAAACAGGGAGAGCTTATTTTAAGATAAAGAAATTCTTCTATGAATCCCTTATCAGGGAAAAAAATCCATGTTAAGATAAATAAGATCCACTTTGGCAGGCCCTAACCATGAGAGCATGAAAGGGAACTGCTTTGCACTCTCCATAGTTAACTGAGATTAAATTGTCCTTTCTATATAAGCAAGTTGCATTTCTCAGTCCAAGAAAGCTGAACTAGATGTGAAAATGTCATAAAATGACTTTACCAAGGCATTCCTGTCACTAAAATGACCATACTTCACATGGTTCTTCACAAAATATGTTGTTCTATGCATAGATGTGATTCTAATAGTTTGTCGTCTTTGTTTATAGGACTCGTTGATCCAGCCTATTACCAGGATATTGGTTGGTGTTGCAGTGATCACCATATTGATAGTAATGGTGATGAAAGAATCTCCAGAATGGGCCAAAAAGTTGAACATCACTGGTGGTAATATCCCACCATGGGTCCTGGCTGCTGCGGTTATTCTGTTCACACGCATAAGGAAGAGGACTAAGGATTTCTTTGGAAAACGCCCGTGATGAACTGGTGCTTAACCACAGGCAACTGAATTTTCTCAAAATTTTTGCATGTTTTGTTTGTGCTTTATACTATAGTTTTTGGATTCACATGTTATATATAAGCTAATCTAATCTTATAATCCAGTCGTGTGCATGCCTTTCCTCCTTTTATTTCTTGGAGAATTTTTTGTTATCACCGTGAATGGTCTGGCAATGACTGGATTCTAGATTGCTTTCTTGATGATGTTATACTATGAAACACGCATTCTCACTGTTGAGAATATCAGTAAATAATAAAAATGTGCTCTCTCTAATAGCTTAAGCTTTTAGATCAGATAGTCACACACTTCAACATGGTATCAACAGAGGTCCTAAGATTGAAGCTCACCACCACCCAAAATTATAAAAGAATTTACACGTGCTTGGCCCATGAGTGAGATGTATGAAAATAACACCTTGTCTCAAGCATGGGAAGATTTCTGGTCCGGGAACTCATTGAAGTTTGAAGCGTTGCATCTCTTTAGAAAAGATAAAAGAAGTTGTAATGTTAGGAACTTCTTGTCTTCTAAGGGTACGTTCTTTTGAGACAACCAAACAAAAATGTTTTTCCCATCTCTCTATTGAGATACAATAAATACCTAAGGTGATATTTATTTTAAGACGGAAAGAGTATAAAATTCTTGAGAAGAGCAATATGTAACTCAAGTAGAGGGAGCGTATAAATTGTTTTTGATTTGAGTCGAGAGTCTATCAGAAACAATTATTTTATCTCACCATGAGGTAAAAGTAAAGTTTGTGTACACTCTACCCTTTCGAAAATCCGACTAATATGTTGATGTTGTTGTAAAGTAGAGGATATCATTTGTGAACTTTCCTTTACAGTTGGGTTTCATTCACTATCAAGGAATCTTGAAAAAATGTGTTGCAAACACCATTAATGTTTTCTTAATTACGTAAACACAAACACACTATGTTTTAAAACAAATGAAGAGGCTAAAATACCATTTATTTTGAAACGAAAATAATAATACTCTGTTAAAATCTTCCTCAAATTGTATATGCTCCAAGTAGGGGTGTACACGATCGAGTTGGTTCGGGTTTTCCAAATATCAAACCAAACCATTTATGTAAAAAATTTAAATTTATAAATCAAACCAAACTAATAAAATTCGGATTTTTTGGGGTTTTTCAACCTCCGGTTGGTTTGGATTTTTCAAATACCAAACCAAACCATTGTGTCAAATTTTTAAATTTATAAATCAAACAAAACTAATAAACCTCGGAATTTTTTCAGATTTTTGAATTTTTTCTGTAAAGTTTGCATACAAACATATAATTAACTTGTGCTCCAAATATTTCTTTAGTCCAATCAAAATACAATTATCTAAGGTGTTTCTTAAAAAAATAACACAAAATATGAGATAAGTATTGATGACACAAAAATATTCAATAAAAAATAATAATGAAATCATCATATAAAATAAATATTGTAAAGTTATAATAAAAGATAAAACTATAAAATCGTATAAGAAATATTTTAAAATTATATCAAAGTAAATATTTTTATGTATAAAATAAAATTTTAAAATTACATATATAATGTTGGGTTGGTTTGGTCTCGGGTTGGTTTTTTTTAGTTAAAACCAAACCAACCCAAATATAATCGGGTTTTTTTTCCAATACCAAACCAAGTCAAATCAAATCATCAGTCGGGTTTTTCTTTTTATTTGATTCAATTTGCGATTTGATTCAATTTTCGATTTGATTTTATACATCTCTTACCCAAGTATTCTATTTTGACTGACAATCTCAAAGTTTGACTAGTCTGCTGATTGAATTTCTTGCTGAATTTGTATCGCCAACACTGTGGATGTATTCCGTATGATGGAAAATATATTTTAGGAGAAAAAGTGAGTTATTTTCTTATCTTTTTGTGTTTGATAAGCAAAGAAAACAATAAATTGCTCGAAATGCATTTGTATATAATTAAACAAATACTATTTTTAAGGGTCCGATGGTGGGTCGTGGGGATGTGGGGCTATGTGGGTGGGGGTTAAAGGTTAGGTGTATTTGGTACGGAGACAATAAGTAAAAATCCACTTATTTTTTAAGAAAATATATTTTCATAGAAAACATTTTTCTTCATATCAAACATACCTATCATTGAAAGGTGTGGAGAACAATATCAATGAACAATATCATTTGTATAACTTGTTTTCCATACTATCATTAGAAAAATATTTTTAAAATTTTGATCAACCGAACACACCAATATATCTTTCAATTATCATTTGTCATTTAATATTTCAGAACATTTCATCAACTTTCTTTAAACTTTCAAACCGCGTTATTAATTTTGTTTACTTATTTTCTTGCACGTCCATTAGTTAGAATCAATCAATCAATAATTTAATTTTAAGACTTCTTCTTTTATCAAAAGTGGTGAATTTTTTCTTTTGACCAAGGCCTTATGTAAAATAAAGAGCAACTTTCACTTATATCAAACAAAAAAATTATATTTATATATTATAGCAAAGTTTGAATAATTGTGTTCCATAGCAAACATATATATGTATAATTCGCTATACATATACAATTGAAAGCTATATTTATTCCGCTATACATATATACAAAAAGAAACAATTGTATAATTCATTGACACCTCTTTAGATTTGTATAATTTCGTTGGCAAGCCATTTGTATAAATTGTTGTTAGCCTCTCGTTTGTATAAATCATTGACAAAAATATTTGTATATCAAAAATTGCTCTGTTTCGCTTTATACAAACATAAATTATACATTATACAAACATAAATTATACATTATATTTGTATAATCTGTGTTTGTATAAAACGAGAAAGAGAGAAAGGCAAAAGAAAACTGGGCAGGGGAATAGTTGTATTGTATAATTATAAGTGTATAAGACGAATATATATGTATTTGCATGTGTATATACAATTTTCTTTCGTTTTATACAAACATAAATTTTACATTATATTGTATAATCTGTGTTTGTATAAAATGAGAAAGAGAGAAAGGCAAAAGAGAACTGGGCAGGGGAATATTTTTATTGTATAATTATAAGTGTATAAGACGAATATATATGTATTTGCATGTGTATATACAACTTTCTCTCGCTTTATACAAGCAAAAACACAATTTATACAATTTTGTTGTATAAAGCAAGAGAAGCGAGCACAGAGGGAGCGAGCGACAAAGGGAGAGTGGCGAGCGAGAATTTGGAGGGAGAGAGGCGACTGGCAAATGTTTGCTACGAGGCGCAATTAAATCAAACAGTAGCTACTCCATTTATTTTATATTATAAGTTTGTCATTCTGTACAATTATCCCTAAAATAAATGAGCCTAAAAATCTGCAATCGAGGAATAAAATCCCTTCTCCGATGAAATCGTCTTAATTACTCAAAATATTTTCACCGGAAAATAATACCAAAAAAAAAAAACATTCCACCCTACTCATAATCAGATAAATAATAGCGTATTAGCGATACATTATTCAAAGTGTAACGGGTCATAAGAAATCATTTTCACAATTTGTTACATTTGGGTTTTGGACTGTGTCTATTTGTATATAGATTTTCAAATGCCCCATTACTTGTAAAGGGTCGGAACTAGAGTCTAATTGTTTGATCATAGATTTTCAATATTTCTCACTTTCGCGGGAGTTTATGAAGTTGAATCGAAAATAAAGTTGGAAAACAGGTTTAAATCACTTTTCTAATTTCAAAAACTTTATAACTAAACACTGATTCTGAAATAAATTATAAAATACTCAAGAGAAAAAAAGTAAAAAATTCTCATAATCAAACAGTGCGTTGTTATCATGATTCATGAGCATATAATAGACACAATGATGAAAATATGACACCATCATGACCTATTAATATTAGATTATATATGTTGGATTTTAAAGATAATGTAGTGTGAATCGGAAAGTAGTAAAAATTAAAATGGATTAGAAAATTAAAATTTAACAAAGTTTATTTTTGTAAAGACACTTCAATTTGTTCCTTATTGATAAGGGGAAGTAAGACAAAGACCTATTCTAAACACATGTAATAACAGTACTATTGTTGAAACAAATAGACAAGAACAAAAGTAAACTTTGTTTTATATATTATTTCATAATGTATTGTATTATATTTTATTGTTTTAATGAATATAACGTTTAAATAGATTGTATCGTTTCTCGTCATTACATAATGTTAAACATTCATAATTTGAATGGTACAACCTACAAGAAATTGTAGGGTACGAGGTAGAGCTACTATGAAAAGGTAGGATAAATGTTTAAATAGAACTATTAAATAATAAGTGAAGATAAAACGAGAAGAAAATATTAAGGTAACGACGCGATCACACCAAATCAGTCGTTACACAAAATGAGTCTTTTCATCGTTACCTAATGTTGGATTTAAACGATACGATACGATACGATAAAATTTAAGTAACAGTCAAAACAAATATTATATTTAAATTAACAATATAATACAATACAACACAACGGGTGACAATCCTTCAAACAAGGTGTTAAAGTCCAATAGCCATATGTTCACATACTGTAGCTAATGTCAATTAATTAATTTGCTCATATATATCTTTGATTATTCCTTGTCAACCACGTCTATAAATTAACCCATCTCATACGTGAAATTGCTTATTTCAAAGAATTTATTTTCCATGTGAAACATTATAGAGAAAATTTCATATATAGCGATAGTTATGCCCCTTATGACGAAAAAAAACGATAGTTCATGTATTTATTTAACATAGTAATAGTTAATTTAGAAATATAACGGAATATATTGTATAATTCACACGCAAGAGAAATACATTGTATCTATATGACACTTATATTTTATGAGATACACATGAATCATCACAAGAAACACCCCATCCACCATAAAAAAAATATCACTTGTATACCATTGTATTTTATGAGATACATTCGTATTTCAAATTTTAAATAAGAAGATATGTATATTATGTGTATTTTCTACTAAATTAAAATTATCGTTATAATTTTTGTAATTTTTTAAAAGTAACATTATATTATTTCGAGTAAATACAAGGGCATATATGCAAGAATGGGTCACCGGGTTCACGTGAATTTATGCTCTCCTTCCAAAACCATATATAGTAGATGTGTGAATCCACACTCGAAGAATCATATAGTGCAATGATGATTGGATGAAATTCTCTAAGTGAAGTTAGAATCTTGTTTTATTTTTCTTCCTAAAATTGGGTGACGCGTCTCTAAATGGTTATTGGTAGCACTTTATATATATTCGCACACCATTTGAATAGATAATACTTAATTCTTGACCTATAATTTAATAATTTTAACAATTTTTAGTGATAAAAACCTATATGTCAAATTGATCAAATTTAAATCTTAGATCAACTTTTTCGTAATAGTGAACTCATCATTTCGAAATCTGGATACTCCTCTAAGTAATATTGAAACTATATTGGTTGTGTCGTGTAAATTTTTCCTACATTCATTTTATTTTATAATATACCAATTCAAACAAAATAAACCATAAGAATCACAAAATCAAAAAGGCATATCACTTCATATACTAAAACTTTATATGCAAGTATATATTTAATATTTAGTTGTTTGGTACAAACACCGAATGTGGCCCATGGTGACAACTTACAATTTATTGTACCTCCTTTGGAAAATACTTAGAAGACGCAAATTAAATTGAGAATAGACATTATTTTTATCAGATAAGGTTTTTTTTTTTCACGAGATAATGGTAAAACCTGCTTATATTCTATTCCAATATGTTATGGCACATTTTGGCAATCATGTTCACACCAAAATAACTCTAATCATCTGTTTGACCAAGCTTTTGAGCTTCATTTTAATTTTTAGAGTTGTTTTTAAGAACCTAAAAAAAGTAATTGTCCCCCAAAACAACTATTTGAAAAGCACTATTAAGAAAAATACAATTAGAAACACTTTTTAAAAATTTGATCAAATTTAAATTACTTTAAATAAATTAATTTTTAAAAGTTTGATCAAACACGCTACCATTCGCGACAAAGTTAGGCACATTTTGGTCATGTTCACACTAATAGGAAACAAGTTTACAAGTCAAGTGTCCTTGTTTCGTTGGACCTTCTACTTTCACTCTCAAAGAATGAACTTTTAGGACTATAAAGGTAATATATAAAATTAATTAAAGGCATGTTGTCTTATAATTATTAGTTTCTTGACTAGATATTACGAAGAACTTTCTTACTTTTTGATAAACTGTCCAAGTAATCCATCTGTTTTAAGTTGAAACTAAAATTATTTAATTTACTAGTTAAGTCAAGATATTGATAAGCTAAGAACTAAGAAATTAGTATTACTAAGATAATGGTAGTAATCAATAACATCTTCTGCCAAAGGCTTAATATTAGTGGTAACTTTAGGTTAAAAGCCTGATTGTTTCAAAATAAGTGGCATCTTAATAAAAATCAGTTAATTGAAAAATCCATAAATATAATATGAGGTTTACTAAATTATTTCAATTTAATAAATGTTTTTTTGAAAATCGAACACTATTAAGCAGATGGAGTATAAGGATATAGTTGGAACATATTAATTTTTGTCTTGAATTTCTAAGGTGACATGTATTTTTGGACAAAGAATTTTGGCTATGATATACTTATTTTGAAATGAAGAGAGTATCATGTTATAAATATATATAAAAAAATTAAAATCATATTTTTTTTCAACATCATTTTTTAATATGACAATTGACAATAGTCCAATAGTTGTATCGATATTTTTGGCACGTTCTTGGTCATGTGTCACACTACTATTTAGGCAACTAACAGAGTAACTTTCATACGTGAGGGACTTTTTTTTTTTTTTTTTACAAAGAACTGGTCGTCGCTATCTTTTGAGCGCACATAAATCCATTTCAGTGTAGTAGCCCACAAATTATATAGAAGAGCAATAATATATTATGCAAGTATACACAATGAGCTCAATCGAATAATCATGTAAGGATTTTAAATTCAAAATTCTTTATTTTTAAGAAATCATTTGCTCAATCAACTTGAGCATTTGCGCAGATGCACACACATGAGATCATTAACTTTCTCTAATTTGAGTGGATCAAGATCATCCTATTGAAGGGTAGTTGACCATACATTTTTTTCCCTTTCCCACCAATCTCTCTTTTAATTTTCTAAGTGACGGCCTCTTAATTTTCCACAAAACTAGTCCATCCAATTATAATAATATCTTAGGTCTAGAACCTCTTGACCAAACATGCATTATCGACATCTACTACTATATTTGTATATTATATATTAAAAAATATAGTTTTTATAATTTATATATATACTAGTGATGGGACGCGGGTGCTGTGCACCGGCCCAATATGTATTCATAAAATTAATTTTTAAAATAATTTTTATTATATATATATAATAAATCATCTCATTAAATGTAGAATAAATGTCGAATAAATATTATTAATATTGATAATTTCAAGTGTTTAGCTCATTCTGATTTTGTAATGTGTTTTAAACTCTTTGATTGGTTTTGGTTTTGGTTTTATCTTTCACGGATATAATCACATATTATGGAAATAATACGTTAGTAATTGAAGAATTTTCATTTAGCCTCTCTTTTATCACAAATTCGTCCAATTTTGATATTCGATTAACGCATACTTACATTCTGTGTGCATATATGACAACTTTCTATTTTCTTGTTCTATTTTGAAATAATTAAAAAATTTATGGATATCTATCTCACATAAAGTATTAGTAGTTAAATTCAAAATTTTAAAATATAATTAATAAAGTTAGTCAAATAAAATAAATCTCTTGGAAATGTTTTTTAGGAGAGTGTCAGGTAAATATGGATAAAGTAAAATAAAACGGACGGAGTAATATTTGTTAGTTAAACAAAATAAATCTCTCATAAATATTTTTAGGGGAGTGTCAAGTAAAAACACGGAACAAGTAAAATAAAAACAGAGGGAGTAATATTTTAACACAAACAACAATCCACACATTGTCCCCAAAAAAATTCATAAATGCCCATGTTGATTACCAATAAACATTTCTTGTATCGAAATATTGGAGATTTTCTGTTTGTTTCTATTGTTATCATAGTTTTAATTTTTAAGTTTTGGGAGGTGGCCAATTCACTGGGATTTTAAAACAATTATAAATTTGTTAAAAGATAAATATGTATAAAGGTAGCAATTGAAAGATGTCATGTAATGTGTGTAAATTTTATCAGTTATCAATTTTTAAATAATTATTTCATGTGTTCTAATTATTCTAGCACCGATAGAATTTCAAAAATTAATTATAATAAAATCAAAAATATAAAATATAAATAAAGCCCATAAGAGGCAGCGTATAGCAGTTTTTTATTACAGTATTATTTTATAAAGAACATATAGCAATTATATAAATGAAGAAGTGGCAGCCAAGGGGAATAAGCACGCAACACAAGCAGACGTGTTGACGGTCTGCTGCCTGCTATTCCCCTTTATTAGATAGTAATATATATTAATTTGGACCATAGAAATTCAAATGATTCCTTCTACTCCTCTAGCTCTAACCCTGCTTAATGGGATTACTACTAAAAAAAGTACTATATTTTCATTGAAACTTTCTAGTGAAAAATGTTTGATGATTATTTATTGTAGATATCTTAATTATATTGAATCAATGAGAGAGAGAAAAAAAATAGTCATTTCACCTTGAAAAAAAATAATTAGAAACTTCTCAGTATTTCAGCAAGAATCTATTTTTTATCATGTGTTTATCCAATGAGCTACTGGATGAAAAAATTATATTTTATAACACAAATTTCTCATTAATTCGTGATCAGAAGAAATCCACCATTTCTAGAAGTGTATGTTTATTATATCTATCAAAAAATTGAAAATATATAAAAGAAAATAATTCTTTATTTTTCTAAAAAGTCATGCACGCACATTTTCTCTCTGTCCTTCTTTCATCTTGATGACATATTTCACACTCATGAGACTCGATTTTTCTTTATTGAAATGTCAACGAAGTTTACTTCAACTCGAAAGTAAATGGAGTAGTTGATCAGTAAAGTCAAAATGTGCGTCAAAATATTGTTATATCATATATCTACTATTTATATCGTGGCAAACACAGATTTTTTTTCAAGAGGTATTAATATTTAAAAATAAATAATTGATACAACAATATTATATTAACAAACATTATTCAAAGCGTATTCATAAAACACAAATCTAAGTAAACTACAACAATTTATTATTGTGTCCAATTCCAAACTTCTATAATAGGATACAAATTATATTTTAGTTCAACTAAATTCGGTCATACGTTTGAAAGAATGATTACTCCATCCTGCAGTAAACTAATTAAGAAAGTTCACTTGTTCAACATATGTCATTAATTAATATATATTATTTCTACGTATATTTTGATTTTTTCAGAATTTTATATATATAATACTAAAAAATTTTAACGAAGCAGTGTTGATCGACACCCCTTGATAATTGAATGGGTCCGTCCCTATATTTATATACTATTGATAGATTACACATGTATATATATAAATGCAGCTAATTTGTTGAAGTTTTTTTTGTGCCAATTATGTAAGAAGCCCTTGATTTAAGCTCTAGGCTCAGTTTTAGTCTAATTTTACATATACTCTATATCACAAAGGAATTACTCATGCTTTTTTTCCCTCGGTGTCTGGAACCCCACATCAAAGCTCAGATTAAATCTGAATCGCGCACTGCAGGACCCGTTCGGAGGTGGCACTCCCAACAAAAAAAATTCCATACCCAGGACTCGAACCCGAGACCTCTGATTAACTACCTAACTATATATTAAGTTGTGATGGGTAAGCACTTTTTATAAATATCTTAAAACTTAGTTTCATAATATATTATCATGTATCGTAACTTGTAACCAACACATAAATACTTGTAGTTAACTTTCTAAATCATGTTTGACCCCAACTTTTAAAAACTAATCAATGTTTTTATAGAGTTTAAAATGACGTTAACTAGAATTTCAAACGAGACTGAGTACGACCGAACCAACATGAATAATTTCATTTCCATCTCATAGGATTTCAACATTTAAGTATTTCACTTTTTATTTACAACGCGTCACGCTAGTTTGTACTTTAAAAAGGTGTATTTATAGACTATAGCTCACAATTAATTATTTATATGACATATCCAGTCCAATTTGTGCTCATATTTTTTGGTACGTTTTTGGTTATTTGTCACACTACTTTTAGCAACAAAAAACAGTGTAACTTTTACATGTGAGGTCTTTATTCATCCATAAAAACTGAGTTAATTCCTTGAATTTTTCTAATTTTAGTGCATAGACTAAAATCATTCTATTTAAGGGTGGCCAAGCCTCATAATTTATACAAAATTAGTCAATCCAATTATCCTATTATCATGTCTAGAACCTTTTGACCAAATATATTATTCTAAGTTGAAAATTATACCGATGGAGTCATGGAATAATGGCCTAATCAGCTCTCTAAAAAAAAATACACACGGGTGTGGATCACTCAGGTTTGATTTTATGTATAATCAATTTGGTTTATTGATTTTTGATTTTTTAAAATATGTTACTCAATAGTCAAATTAATAAGATACTTTTTGTCGATTTTTTATTTAACTAATAGAAAAATATTCATAAAATAATCATATAATTTTTCCAATAATTTAATGTGACAAAACAATAATGTAACACTACAAAATGCTCATAAAAAGTGAACACAAATAAAAGATTATTCTGAAATGTTAGTGACATATGTCATGACTCATTTTGGACTTTAATTTTTCAGTTGAAAGTAAATAGAGTTGATTTTTTCTTTCTTTATTTTTTCAACAAATTGATCAGTAAAGTCAAAAATGTGTGTTGCCTGGATAAGCTCAGTTTATTTTATCATTAACTAATGTCAATTTATGACAAAGAATTGATCAGAACAGCTAGCAGAAGGTCAATTATCTCTTATTTTTTCCATTTTAAAGTAATACTCCTTCCATCTATTTTTAATTGTTATGTCATATTTTTTAAAAGTCAATTTGACTAATTTCAAAGTTAAATTAAATTAAATTAATTCAATATTTTAAACAAAAAAATTAGATAATCAAAAGCTATACAAAAAGTACTATAAATTGTAAGTTTTTACAAATTAATATGATGAAAAAATGCATCGTAAAATGTGATTCAATTCTTAGAGTTTAAATATAAAAAAGCAAATCGTGACAACTAAAAGCGGATGGAGGGAGTACTCCCTTCGTTGTTTTAGTCATAGTTTCCTTTTCGAGAATCAAACAATATGGACTTTGACTAACATTTAATGATATAATTTTTTACCATATAGATATGGAGCAGTTTGTAGTATTTTTCATATATTTTTTGGATATCTGAATTTTTATTTTAAAATATGAAATTAATATAATCTAATTTAGATTTAAAATTTAGTCATATTGACTCTCTAAAAACTAACATGACAATTAAAAAGAAACGGAGAGAGTAATATGTAAAAGCAATATTTTTCTTATTAATATAATTGGGCTGGGCCAGTCGTACCAGATCAGTCGACTCTCTTGTGAATTTGAGCCCAAATTTTGTATACTACAGTCTACATACACCATGGTCCGTGTATTTCTTGTCAGATGCATTTATCTCTTCTCGTATACATCTCTATCCCTTATTGGATACATTCTGCTCCTCTCGTATACATCTCTATCCCTTATTGGATACATTCCGCTCCTCTCATATATATCCCTCCTGATGTATCCGATCGAGATCCTATAAATTTAAGAATTTTTTGTAATTTAGGATAGAACAAGGATAAAATGTAATTAGCTCTTAACATTATGAGATTTGTATAATTTTTACAAAAAAAATAATATGAAATGTGAAAAAAGTAGTTTGTGACGTTTCATTGCGATTGTGTCTTGTTCCTTCCAACACACTTTATCTTTACCCCATCCCTTATCCCCCTATACCCAGCACCACGCACTCCTGCCCCCATCTCTTGCATAGTATGTATCTAAATTATATTCAAATATTTTAAAATAATATATTTTTACTTATATATCGATCACAAGAAAATAATAATTTATCAAATATAACATAATAATTTTTAAACCAATTATGGACAAAAAAAAAACACAATAATTTATCAAGCAAATTTAAGTTCATGACATAATAATTTTGTAATCAGTTATGGACAAAAAATATTCCAAACTTCCCCTGTTTCTTTAATTATTTCATCATATAATGACACAAGTAGAATGACACTTATTAGATGACCAACCTATATTTGTGTAAACGGGATAAAGCATCAAATTCTAATATTAACGGTATATATTCATATCCCTTTTTACTAATTTAAAATCCCTTTAGACATAAATAATATTTTAATATTTCCAAGTTCTAGTTAATTTGCTCATAATTAGTACAATATTTTTCACTATTTGAATTTCAAGTGATATATTTAGAATTTCTTAATGAAATTGTATCTTATTCAACTAAATTACTAGTTTCATTTCAGTAAAATCTTCAACTTTTCAAAAATATTTGAACAAGTAAGTAAGCGTGCAAATATGAATTGAGTAATATTTGATGATAAAAATATTCAACTTAAAATTAAAATTATGTTTAGACATGCGTTTTTCATTTATAAATAAAATCAAAGTTTCGTAAGTGAGGGGAATTTTTCACCTGAATTACTCATCTTCCAAAACTAACAAAACATAGTTTAAAAATGTTCTTTGAAAAAAAGAGAGAAGATTTTTGTATGTCCAAATATGATTTTAGTATACTTTTTTAACTCAATAGGAACAAAAAAAAAAGTTTCAAACTTTGTTTTTCCTCCTTTTCAACTTATATAACTCACTTTTCTTTTAAATCAGTTTTAAAAGAATAATAGAGTTCTATAGATAATACTCTAACAATTTAACTGTAAAATATTTATTTTACCCTTAATGAAATGATTTATGATCACATAAATATCTATGACCGATTTTAGATCACATATTTCAAAAACTTTTTTTTTCCTTGAACTCCATGTTCAAGTCAAACTGTATCACATAAATTAGGACGGAGATCATACTCTTATTTATTATTTCGTCATATGATGACATAAGATGAATGACACTTAAAAAAGTAACTTGAGAAACTCCATAGATACTACTAGGAAGGTGGTAAGAAAGCTCATCAAACCCAAGCCAAAGATTCACCACAATCTAAAATAGACTATATAAAACCATAGTATATATCACTTTATAATCAACACAAACCACATATATCATATATTCTATCAAAGACTCTCTAAAGTCTTTCTTCTCAAAAATAATAATATTAGACTATGTTTGCCTCTTCCACTTTCCAAGAAACAACAAATGTCATTTCTCATCAACATTATCAAACTATAAACCCTAATTCTTTTGCTTTTCATGATCCTCTCATCAACATGAATCAAGATTATGGCCATAACAATAGTAATAATAATAAGTATCAAGATTATGACACTTCATTTCTTGATTTGTTAGTTGATGGTGATCAAGAATATTATTCCAATTACTCAAATAATAGCTACAATAATGCTTCAATTTATTCAGAAAATCCCTTCATGCAACAAGAGATAAGTACTAGTACCTATAGTACTAGTGGGAACTCATCATCAGCTAGTTCATTTGATGCCACACCAACACATGTTCACATGAATCATGAGTAAGTCACTGAATTACGTAGACAAAGCTGGAATTAAGATTTTGAGTTTACCATTATGAATAGTAAAAAATGCATGCTATTGGATTTTGACTTAATTATTTATACTTAAAGTGGATCTAGCTATAACTTTTGAGTTCTGTTGAACCTGAAATTGAAGTTGTAGTTCCATCTCTATAATAAGTAGATAGAGTAATTATAATAAGTATTGATAATTATTCAATGATTTTGATGGTTTATTTATTTATTATTTACTTGTTTGTTTGATTTTGATATGTTTCTTTTCTAAAGAAATTCAAGCATGGGTTTTGAGAAAGAAAAGAAAGGTGAAAAACATGCAATTGCTTTTAGAACAAAGACACAACTTGAGACCTTGGATGATGGATACAAATGGAGGAAATATGGGAAAAAGAAAGTGAAAACCAACATAAATCTAAGGTAAACACTATTTTAGATGCTTAGATTTACATCAATTAAATAAATTATAATGTTTTGGCTCAAATTAAGTCTTGATTATTTCTTGATTCTCTATTTTTGTATTATTTATTATTTACTATATTTGCTTTTAAAGGTGGACTATTTTAGAAAGATATATATATTCTCGGATTATTTTAGAAACACTAAATATAACAAAAGCCAATTATTGGGTACTAGCTAGAAGCCTTTGATATATGTTTACTTACTAAACATACAATTAGTAAATCATAATCTCAAACTAATTGATTGAAATTCAACTTTTTTCTGTAGTAGGCCTATCTAGAGAGAGAACTAGCAAGAGACATAAAATGTATAGATTGAGAAAATATATTTAATATATAATATATAGTGGTCCTATATCTTATGGTCTAATTAGACTGCTCTATTGAGTCACATGATTATGAAAATATTCTTTCATCCCCAAAAAACTACACATATGCTTATTATCCAAATAAATAGTCGTTTATTTATTAAAAAAGTGAGTTTGTAAAATCTTTTTTATGTTTAGATTAGTTAAAATTCTTGAATAATATTTTCTTTAAGAAAATAAGTTTCTTATTTTTTTTTTATGAAATAGAGAAAATAAATTTCACAAGTAACATTTTATATTGATTAATATATCCACCCACCTGTTAATACGCCTCGTCTTCCCCATCCTTGTATCCTCTATCCCCATTACCCCATCACTACCTCCACCCCTATCCCTATCCCCATAATATTTATCTAGATTATATATAAACGTATTTAAAATAATATTTTTTGTTTACATAGCTAACACAAAAGATAAATAAAAAATTCACTTATTTCCTAGATATCGTTGGCCATGAGGAAATAGTGCTTCACGCCTTCACATATGAACTAGAATCATTCTACAAATCATCTTTCAAAACAAATCTCTTTTTTCGTAACAAACAGATCTTTAGTATTTAAGAATATTTTTTGATACTTTAAATTGATAAGTTAGTTATAATCAGCTAATTCAAAGGAACTTGAAGAATAAAAAGAAAATATTCTTGACGATCCACTTGTTAATTTACAATGGGTATCTTGAAGACTTGACTAGTAAGTCCACCATTAATTTATGCAGATATATGATGCATTTATTCTTGTCGTTTACCTATCAAATTTATTCCAATATATTTTAGATTCTTTTGACCTACTTTGACAACCATTCAATATTCATTTTATTAATTTCGTAACTTACCTAAATCACACGAAAGGAATTTGGATCAAAAGACTTGCAATTTTTTGAAATTCATGTAAACCTGATTGAAAAATAGAATATAAATGATACCTAATTAAATATAATTAAATTTTAATTATGTTACTTTATTAGTAGCCTTTTGGTTCATAAGGAGTACTTTTTTAATATGTTTTGAGAGTTGTACTTTAATTGAAAATATAGAAAACTTGTATAATATTTATTATTGTTATATAAATCGAATAATAGTGCACCGAGATGGACTTAATTGAAGTGATATGACGTGACGTGAACTTTAAGAATTTATTTATTTTGTTGCTTCATTTGATTATCTTGCTATTTTGTTGTCGTTATTTTTCTTTCATTTCTTTGATTACACTTTGTTTGAGTTGAACGTTTATCAAAAACATTCTTTATACCCCACAATACTTTCTACGTCTTTCAAACTTCACTTATAGTAGGATTATACTGAAAATATTGTTATTTTATAGTCGTCACAAGTCACAACCTTATTTGAAATTGAAGTATGGGATGAAAAATTAAAAAAGGTAAAAATATACTAATGATTTGTTTACAAATTGGGGAAATTAAATAGGAATTACTACAAGTGTTCAAGTGAAGATTGCAAAGTAAAGAAAAAGGTAGAAAGAGATGGAAATGATTCAAGATATTTGATGACTACATATGAAGGAAAACACAATCATGAAAGTCCCTTTATCATTTACTGCAATGAAAAGCCAGCAAACAACTTTTTGAATGAATCATCTTCTTCCTATTGATCTTCTTGAGGAGAATAATCAAGACTTTTATTAATTTTATAAGAAATATTGTATGTTGTTCTATTTATGTACAATTATTTATATTTATAGGAAGAAAATATAAGTATTTTTTAATCACTCACTTGTGGTACATAATCATGTGTAATATAGAGATATCATTATGTTGTTAGTTGTTATTTTATTTATACTTACAAAATGTCTATTGTTCAATAACTTATAAGTTATATATATATTGATAGTATAAAAGAAATACTGTTTATGTAATTTATTAACAATGACAAATTTGTCAATTATTATGGAGGTTACATATTAATTAGGTCTTATTTCTTTGTATTTAATAGGGGTATGGATTTAAGGTCATTAAGTATATTTGTTTATATTAAGATTATTTGGTCTGAATATGTTATAATTATTATGATCTAGAATCAAATCTTAATTTCATCATTACTTTATCCATAACCATCAATCATCGACTGTCATTATAACCATCACCATTGTTCGCTAACAACCAACCACATTTGCTATCACAATCATCACTGCTAACCAATATTATTAATTGCTACTAATTTACCATTATATCCACTGTTGTTGACGCTGTCGTCATCACCTTCAACCACTATTACCATTGCGGCAATTCCTATTACCAACTACCTCCGCCATCACAATTAGTCCATTGCCAACCACCACCAACACCATTATCAACTACCACATTTTTTAGTCGCTTTTAACTACTATTATTAATCAACTCCATCATCACAATTAACTATCACTATTGCGCCATCAACTACAACACCACAAACCTCTGTCATCACAACTACCCCAATTATCTTCATATATTCTCTATTTCTCTTTCACTGAAGTAGAAGATAATGTGAGTTTTTGTTTTCATTTATCATAATTCAGAGTGATAATTGATTTTTAAGATGAAAAATATTGTATATATATTATATTTACTGATTTTGTAAATTAGATTAATCAAAAGACATACAATTATATAATTATATATCTTCAAATTTAATAGCAATAATGTTAGTATCTCTCAACTTTAACTTGACAATAACCGTGGGCTCACCACAGTGACATTAACGGGTCACTTGATTTGCCGTCAAGTTATATATAGAGATTAATAAAATAAAATAAAAATATTTAAAACGATAATTAATAATATAAGGATTATTTTATGATGATTAATAATAAAATAATTGTTATCCGATGATATAATGAATAAAATTGTCACACAGTAGCTTCTTACTTAAAGGATTTTTTTAATTTTTAAATAGACTTTTTCTATTATTCTTAATACACATATTTTTATTTCATATTCTATCCCAAGTAAAATAAAATAAACTTTCAAAAATATACAATTCAACACCTTGCGCCTACATATACACATTTTTTATTTTACACCTGCATAACAATACATAAAATATATAAGTGTATAAAAATATTGACTTTTTCTATGAATCTTAATACACATGTTTCTATTATTCTTAATATCAAACTTTTTCTACTATTCTTAATAGACATGTTCTTATTTCATATTCTACCCCATATAAAATAAGAAAAACTTTTAAAAATACAGAATTTCAATACATTACGTCTAGCCGTTTACATATTTATTTTTTTAAAATTTATACCTATATAACAATTTCACTAATTCGTTAATATACTTACATTACGATAGATTATCTACGTCGGAATTCGTAAGTAATCATTTTTTTTTTGTGTAATTTGAATTTTTTCCGTAATTACACTAATTTACATTATGATGTCCAAAACACCACAACAAATGGTGTCTGAAAAATATCGAAATTGGCGCCGCTTTTCTCTGGTTTCTCTTTCTCTCTCTACAATCCCCTTTCTTCTTTCTTCTGAAAATTGTCAACCCAGATTTGAAATTCCCAAATTCCAAAAGGGGAAAAAACAGGGTTCACTTTTGATTTCTCTTTCGCCATGTCTATTCGTAGAAGAACCTTGCTTAAAGTTATCGTCCTTGGCGATAGTGGGTACGATCCCTTTCCTCTTCTCAATCTTCATTTCCAAATTTTTTTTTACAAATTTGAGAAATTTCTGATCTCGGGCTAGTCATTTGGGAAATAAATTGGAGTATTTAGTGCTAATATAATTTCTCCTTTTTTTTTGGTTTACAGGGTTGGTAAAACGTCATTAATGAATCAGTATCCTTTTCTACGACATTGCTAATTGTTGAAGGTCAAGCTTAATTTTTTGTTGAAATAATGAATTGGGTTTTACGAGTATTTCAGTTTTCAGAATTTAGCTAACTTATGAGTATGTATTTGTATTCTTTCGGGTTCTTTTATTTACTGTGTATTTGTTATGATTACTGCTTAGGAGCGCATTGTGTTTTTTTTTCTTATAATTAAAGTAGTTGTGAATGTGGGTCTTTGACGGTTAGCAAAGATATGTACACAAGAAGTTCAGTCAGCAATATAAAGCTACAATTGGAGCTGATTTTGTGACGAAGGAGCTTCAAATTGATGACAGGCTTGTTACACTCCAAGTGGGTTTCTTGGTTATTGATATTGTGAAAAATGTTTTATGGAATTATGCATTTACTCAATGTGTTTGTGTTCTGGTTTGGTAGATATGGGATACGGCTGGTCAAGAGAGATTCCAGAGTCTTGGGGTTGCATTTTATAGAGGTGCAGATTGCTGTGTTTTGGTCTATGATGTCAATGTAATGCGATCCTTTGATAACCTTGACAATTGGCATGAAGAATTTCTCAAACAGGTTGGGTG
This sequence comes from Solanum commersonii, assembly GCA_029007595.1. Classification (NCBI taxonomy): domain Eukaryota; kingdom Viridiplantae; phylum Streptophyta; class Magnoliopsida; order Solanales; family Solanaceae; genus Solanum; species Solanum commersonii. The sequence continues at coordinate 305,663 of JAJTWQ010000029.1, forward strand.
ATTATTCTCTGTGGATTCGTTTGGTTCAGTGGTTTTTCTTGTTTAGTAGCTTAGGGTATCCAGACTGCTTAGTGCTTATACATTGCTAAGAGTCATGTTATCAACAAATTAGCAAATGCCTCTGAGACGCTTAGTTAAATGCCTCTGAGACTAATTAATCTCTGCATTGTTTTCCTGTTTAAGATCCTGATAGGTAAAAGATTTGGGATTATGTTGTGCATTTATAGAGTTTCACGTATAAGCTTTTACATTCAAATCTTAATTGGACTACTTCTGTTATAACTTTGGAATGTATCATCATTTCCTCATGCAAATATTGTCTTGTTGATTGTGGAACTAAGATAAGTTGCGATCCATGTTAACCAACATAATTTATTGATATGCAGGCTAATCCGCCAGACCCTAAAACATTTCCTTTCATATTACTGGGGAACAAGATTGATATAGATGGTGGAAATAGCCGAGTGGTAAGGCAATGGTAGTGGCAGACTTTTCAAATTATGGTCTCTGGATTGTGTGTACCTCTTGCTCTTGATTGATCCTCTATGGAAGTTTCCTTTTCTTCAATATTGTTCTCTCTGCAATAATTGTGACTGATTTGTCTTTTGCATGCTGAACAGGTTTCTGAGAAGAAAGCAAAGGAATGGTGTACTTCAAAAGGGATACCTTACTTTGAGACATCAGCAAAAGAGGATATAAATGTTGATGCTGCATTCTTGTCTATTGCAAAAACTGCCTTGGCCAATGAGCACGAGCAGGATATGTGAGTTTTTGTGAATTTTCATGAATATAAACAACTCACTGTTGTTTGTTGCTTTTATGTGATATGGTGCTTGCATTAATAATAAGATGAGCTAACTCAAGGGATGAGCCCGAAGGTGTTAAGTGAATTTACTCTTAACATGTGACCCCTCGAATGTACAAGAATGTTTGCTAGTGGAGTACAATGAAACTAACATTAAGGGGATACTCAGGAGTTAAAAAAATTTCTGGAAGGGTGTGTGACAGAAGTCACTTTTTAGGATAATGTTTTTCATGAGAAAGTCATTTTCTGATATTCAGTTGACAGAAACATATAATGGGGGAAAAATGACCTCCCTAATTTACGGTTGGAAGTGATTTACCCTAAAACTATCTGGACTTTAAACTTCATATCACTTACATCAGCTTATACTTAAGATACTGTTATTAATCTTAATACTCAAATCTCATCAAAACACTTTCAGATTTACTAAGATTATTATTAATCTTTAATATATTGTTTTCAAAATGTACTTTTCACTCATCAATCGAACACTAGAATTTATTTTCCAAGATAAGATTTTCCTTGGAAAATGACTTGTGTCATTTTAAACACACTTGAAATGTTTGTTTGGTTTTATTTTCTCAAAAAGTTTTTAGAAGAAAAAAGGCAAAATATATTAAATCATTAACGGATAAACCAAACAACAGGCTAAGAATTATTTTAGGTTCAAACTAACCATTGTAACTTTGAAACAACAACTATTCTTGCACGTTTGTTTTTCTTTAATTCCATATAACATTTTGGGGAAGGTTCTCGAAAAACCATTTCCAAGAAAAACTGCCCAAGGTTCATCTAAGAAACTCTCTTCTTGTTGCATGCAAAAGATATCTCTTTAATCATAGAGATTCTCCTTACTTTCATGTCTAGTTTATGATAACTATCACATGGAAAATTATGCAGGAGAGAGTTATATGAAGACTAGACAAGTAGACATTAGAATATCTCTCGTAAGGGAAGATTTTGAAGTCTAAAATCCATTAGTGGCAGAAAATGTGATAACAAGACTGTGAAATCAGTGTTTGACTTACCAAAAAGAAAGATAGAGTAGTAGCATAGTATTTTAGCATAGTTAGGAGGAGTCTTTAGGATGCTGCACTGCTGTATATTATATGTAAGTTGTCATGAATCGCCTTAGTCCATTAGATAAGCATTATAGTATTTTATAGTTGACCCTAACCACCTTCTTGGTGCTGGTGATATAGAAACAAATTACGTATAAAAGAATACGCCAATATCAGGTGATTTATTTTCAGAACCATTTTGTGGTCCATCTCAGTTTTTTCTTTTTGTGAAGACATTAAATCAGGGATAATATGAAATGAATCTTCACCACAGTATAGCAATGACAATGTTCTGCAAGAAAGTCTTTTCCAGTAGACCCAATTGATGATTAGGACTTTAAATCTTGGAAAAACAGCAAAAGGTTTATAGCATAAACATTGCTCAGGAGAGGAATAAGTAGGCAGGATAATACTTATCAGAAAGTGTGTTTGTTGGCCTTTTGTAAGAGATATGTTTTGCAGAAACTAATTTTGCTCTATTGCACATATAGACGAAGAGCAAGACTGTACCATAGCTCTTGTGAAGGTTCCAACCTATCATGCTAGGGAGATGAATAAATCCTGCTTAGGTGGTGAATCTGAAATAGCTCTGAACACTGCTTCTTTGCATCCTTGTCTCTGTGACTCCTTTTTATTTTGGTAAGGTAAAGGTTAAACAGTACCAAGAGGGTTCCAGGGGAAGTACAAGAGATCAGAATTTATGATTTCCTTATTGACTCAACAATCCCAAAAATTGCGACATCTTCTCTAGAATGTTGCTTTTACATCAAAAATATAGATTTTGTAGACAGTAAACTTTACAAAGGAAATATGTTTATTCTTCCTTCAAAGCATCTACTTTTTTTTTCCAGCCACAGAGTCTAATTGTCCAAAATGATTCACAGAGGAATAGTCTTCCAAGCCTCTATGCATCTTTTATCGACCTTCTGCCCTTGCCAGCATATTAGGGTCTTCCTTACATCCGTGGCCTGCTTTACCCCAAACAGGTTTGTGAACAAAGACCAAATCTATCAGGTAAAGCTACAGAACAAAAATATATGGCTCCTGCTCTCCAGGAACTATTGCAAAGAAACACCTGTTACAGAGTGAAAGGCCCCTTCTTGAGTAGGGACAGCACTGCCTGCTGTTTACTCATAGCTCATTTGGCACAAAATTTGGTGAACTGTGATAGAATGAACACTATAGAAAATTAGTTCCTTTAACAGTCTACTGAATGTAAGATGGGTGTGAAAGAAGAAATATTCCTAATTATGCATCAAAAGGTGTGGCCTAGTGGTCTATGAAGTGGGTAGAACCATATAAGCTCAAATCGCAGCAAATATGTGCAAGCATTGGTGAATAGAGTTACCCAATAGCAAAAGATCCATACAGGTACTAGCTAGTTAAAATTAATGTTATATGTTTGTGGAAGAATTTTGAGCATCCAAGCCAAAACCTTAAGGCAACAGTACAGTGACCCAGGAAACTCTGAACCCCTTGGATACACTTGTACAATCAGTAAGGAACAAGTGTGTCCTCTTAACACCGTCTTAGATGTGTAACCCAGTTCTATGGTTTACACGCATCGACTGAAAATTCTTTTTCTATTTCTTTCAATTTGGGTACTCTTTAGGGATAAGGTCTGCTTACACCCACCCTCCACAGACCTCACTTGTGGAACTATACTAGGTATGTTGTTGTTTTTAGGGAGAGAGAGAGGAGGCTCAACATGAGTAGGTCGAGTAGGGGGAGGCAAATTAGTGTGAAGATACGACCTTGGGTCTAATTCAACCAAAAGACTGGTTGTTGAAGTGAGGATTGACCAAGTCCACATATGGAGACCACTAGCCCATTTTCCAAACAATGTGAGAAATCAACCCACTCTAATACCCCCCTGCACTCCCAAACCGCCAATTGGAGCATCCTGAATATAATATTGGGGGCTCAAGTATAGATGGGCTTGGCTCTAGTACCATGTGAAGATATGGCCCTCGGGCCTAACTCAACCTCAGAATATAGCTCTTGAGAGGAGAATTAGCCGAGTCTATATAAGAAGACCACTAACCCATTTCCCAACCAATGTTGGACTCTCACTCAGTCTAACAGGTTCAACAAGCTAACATTGGGTTGGAGCAATGTTAGTGATTCTATGGGCTGAATTTGTGAAAGAGAGAAGCATAGAGCAACTCCATGGGATGGGTTGAGAGAAAAAAGCTTAAAGTGGCTCAATGGGATGAGTAAAGAAAGAAGCTCAGAGCATTACAGTAAGTAGAGAGAAGATAATTGTGCAAAAGGGCTGACCAATGTTTGGGTTCCATGCGAATGGATTTGAGCATCCAAACCAAAAGCTTAGTCGCTGAATTAAGTACTTAGGCTGTGTCATTAAAGCCCCTGCTTTGTCGCTTAAAACAATGAGACGACGGGAAGCAACGGTTTATTGTTTCACAAGTAAAACAATGCACTTCAGAGAAGTGTGTGCTTAAATTTATGATGCACAAAGTGATCCAAATGAGAAGTGACATGCTCCTTGAGTCTCAATTTTGGATAGTTGGATTATATCCACATTATTGTATACGAGATGCTAAAGTTAGCTATCTTGATTACATTTTGGTGATGCGTTTCACTTCTCACTTTTCAGTTCAAGTTCAATGAATCTTTTCATATGATTGCATTTTTTGCTTTTAAAAACACCGAGTTCAAGCTATTATAAACCTCTTTGGAAATCCTCATACAATTGATGACGATGAGATTGAAGGTCAAGTGTATTCTCCAATTTTTTTTTTGATAAATACTTTCTTTTGATAAAAAATACATTAGGCTTGGATAGGGATAAGTTTGAGAATTTGATGAATCTCTAGTTTTAGAAAGTTCCTAATTTACCTAAAAGGCAATTTTGCCCCTCTTCTTTCATCTACTGGCTAAGTTTGTCCCTGGTTATACTATAGGGCCAAATATTTCCACTGAAGTATGCAAAAATACCCCTCTTTTTAACGGTTGTCCACATACCTCACATTTGGGTGAGGTCAACACCACATGGCATGCCACCTCACCGCCATATTTTCATTCTTTTTCCTTTTCTTCTTTTCCTATTCCTTTTCTCTTTCTTACTTTTCTTCTTCACAAACTTTTTTTTTTGTTTTCCTATTTTTTCCAATGGCTTCCATCACTTTCCCTTAGCTATACCTCAATAACAGCTTCCCCGATAACCCATGAAACTCACCAATTCCCTTTTTCCTCATTCATAAGAACCTCGTTCTCTCTACAACAACAACATACCCAGTGAAATCTCACTAGGTGGGGTCTGGGGAGGGTAGGGTGTACGCAGACCTTACCACTACCTCGTGGAGGTAGAGCGTTCTCTCTGTATACCAAAATCCAGTAATCCAAAAAATTAAAAATCAGGAAAAAAACAAAAAAAGAAGGTTCATTGATAGATACATATGCATCAAACACAACTATTATGAAATAAAATCTAAAAATGGTACAGCCCCTAAGGCCTAGCTCGAGTGGCAAAAGGTGGAGGATTTGTGGCTTAGGTCACAGGTTCAAGCCCCACACCATGCAAAGCGAAGCCCGGTATTTAAGTGGAGAAGGGTAGAGGGGCGGGCCCATTGTGCACCGAGTTTAGAAGGCTATCATTGGTCCAAAGGGCGGGTCACAAACGGATTTTTCTGCTATCAAAAAAATAATAAAATAAAATCTGAAAATGGTACCTTCAGGAAAGGAATAACACTAAAACTCCAAAACTCTTCCTTGTATATGACAACGGAAGTTTGAAGTTCGATTCTCTGAAAAATAGATATCAAAGAAAAATAAAATGAACACGCAGATGGCTATCCTTATAGACGCTACAGAAAGAAACTTTCCTTTCATTAGAAATAAATATGAGCAAAAGTAATGACTATTTGGGGGGAAATGATAATAGTGCTTTTACTGTTATTGGATATGGAAATTTGGTGAGGTATTGAAGAAGGATTGTGGTGTTTTAGGGAACAGATATAAAATCGGAGCTCCAGGGAGAAGAAATAGAGCATCGAGGAAATGGTGAGTTTCATGCGTTACTGGGGAAGATGCCATTGAGATATAGCTATGGGTAAGTGATGGATGCCATTGGAAAAAGAGAAGAAGAAAAAACGTTTGTGAAGAAGAAAGAGAAGGAAAAAGAAAAAGAAGAAAGAGAAAAACAATAAAAACCTGGCGGTGAGGTGGCATCCACCTCACTCAAATGTCAGGCCATGTGGACAACCGTTAAAAAGAGGGGTATTTTTTCATACTTTGGTAACGGCAGAGACATATTTGTCCCTATAGTATAACTAGTGAAAAACTTAACTAATAAATGAAAGTAGAGGGGTATTTTTGACCCTTTCCCCAAGAATGAAATATTGCTAACAAGTGGAATGAATATAGAAGATACACATCAGCAACGCCAACTAATTTGGGATAAGGGCTTTGTTGATTGATTGGGTGATATATTTTAGGACCTACTAGTTTAGAATAGGATGCTTTTGCAAAGGAGACGCCGGCTGCAAAACAATAGACCCATAAATGTTTTTCAAGCTTTATTTCTGGTTGAATGCTACAGTCCTTGAGTTAATGCTGATGAAATCAACGGACTTATAAATCCATTTATCCTTCTTTATGTGTAATGATCTTACATTATTTCTGTCTTGTTTCTTGATCTTAGACGGGCATATGAACCTTATTCTACTAGATGAAGTGATACACTTTTTAGCCCTATTCAGTTTGAAGTTTGTTAGCACTTTTGAATCTAATTTTATCATGCATTTTGGTAAATTTTGAGAACTTGTCTAGATTTTGATCTTGGGGTGACTGGCTGATTTTTGATGATTGACTCAAAAAGTAGGGTTGTCAACTAGATGTGCTCAACGGATTTTGTGTCTGACCTAATGTTGGTTTGGGAGGTCTAACTTAGTAGTGACTTTGTTTGGTGTCACTAATTTTCCTGCCTAAAAATCTGATACTGTCTAATAGAGACGATAATGTGATATCTTAGAGTTGATTATGCTAGCTTAACGGAGAAACTGTCTATTCACTACAGAATATAGGATCAGAAAGAAGTGAGGGAGTAGCGTCAGTTTATCATAGATATAGTACATCTTAATGTTTTTGTTTTTCTTTAGCCTTTGTAGGATTCTGTGGTAGCTCAAAACTTAAGTATCTCTGATGTATGACCTGTATATATTGAAAGCATCTTTGTTCTGTTTTACAGATACTTCCAAGGCATTCCGGAGGCAGTTTCAGAGACGGAGCAAAGAGGTGGCTGTGCATGCTAAGGCAGATGTAGCAATTCGAGTGCCCTACTTAATCCATGTTGTTGCCTAATATTCCTGCAACCGTATCATAACTCTCCGGCCATAGCCATTCTTTTGTACCCACTATTATATACTACTATTTGATTTCTTCAGTGTTGTTTTGGGAGAAGAAACATCTTTTGTTACATTTCAGATATTGGAGGTAGACAAACTCAGTAGGATTTCACTTAGTATTGCAGTTGGCTTTGACAAAGATTGTAACTGTGCACCTTTTTTTTTACTCCATTGGGTGGTTGGATTTTATTGTATGTATTTTTCTACGTCTACGTATAATAATGTGTTGGATTGGTAACTGTTACTGTGCTTATTCACCTAAATTACATGTAAAACCAAAAAAAAAAGAAATGAATTTGATTTTTTATTATTTCAGAGAATCATTCATTTTTTTTGTTGAAGAAAATTGAAATGAAAGAAATTCTAAAATAATAAGTAACTATTAGTTGAATGCCCCTCAAAAATTGATTTGCTTTCCACATGCACAGAGCGAATCACAAAATATGTTTTTTTTTCTTTTGTGTAATGCATGATATTTTGGTGAAAGGGTCAAATATATGTATATTTTTCACTATGAAGAATGTACAAAATTTACATGATAATTCAAACAATCCACTTTTATGTTATAGTGATAAATTATTTAACTACACTTTTTTAATGAACATGAAAATACTTGATGCAATAGTTCAAAATGGAATAGGGAAAGTAAATTAGTATACGAAATAATTGAATACAAAATGAAATTGTTAGTTTAAACAATTTTTAGCTATACATAAAAAAAAATAAGGATAAAAAGTTGCGTGTATTTTGAACTCCATAGTGCATTAATAGAGCATTTATGAGAGCAACGTAAAATCTTGAAAGTTGAATATTTATGTAAAATTAAAACAAATTTTATGATGATGCAATATTTATTATATTTATCAATGATTTCACTTTTACTTGAATTGTTAGTTAATAATTAATATGCATTATATAAAATATTTGTTGCAATTTATAATATTTAGAAATTTAGAATAAAACATAATTTTAAATCAAATGTAGAATTTTAAAATAAAATTTTATATTACATGGTAATTATTTGCTAAAAAAAAAGGAAATGATTTACATTATGAAATAAGAAAGTAAAAATGAAAATGAAAATGAAATAGAAATAAATTCCTTTTAAGAGAGTAAAATAAAGAATTAGACTGGTCTGAAAAAATAGAAATCTTTATATTTCGAAAGTAAAATAGAGAACGAGATTGAAAATATCCTTAGAGTTTTAATTTTGATGATGATATATATGACAAACTTAAAATCAAATTACACAATCTCAATTTAAAATACCCAATTTCGTTAGGGGTAGGTTTTTGAGCTTGTCAAGTATAATAAAAAAAGTTATTTTTGGTCAGGGTAACATGTTACTCCCTTTTATTCGTCCATTTTTGAATTGTCACACTTATTAAGAAAATAATAATTGATATAGTAAAATTTACCATTGAAGGTATAATAGGTAAAAAAAATTTTTATCCTTTATTTGATTTGTCAAAAAGACAATTAAAAAAGAAAAAATGAACTAGTAATTAGGGAATAATAAACTAATGGTCAAAATCCATGTATGTGGTGAAGAAAGATCAAGGAAAAAAATAATAATCATTATTGTTGTTTTCATCATTTACGACTAGAAGATGAAAGAGAGGAAAGTTTGTGAAGAAAGATGAACGTTGTTGTTTACATTATGAAGGAATAATAGAGGAAATTAATTTTGAAGTTGAGACAAAAATGGGAGCGTCATTAGCAATTGCGTTAAAATGTCTCTTCGCCATATTGGGATGTTTGGTTACAGGCATCGTAATCTACACTATCGCCATTGATGGTTTCTCGTTCGTCATCACCCCGTATTCTCTCTCTTTCTTACTGATTCTACTTGGATTTCATTTTTGTGAAAACGGTTAACAACAAATTTCTAGCTTGAAAAAAATTGAGATTTTGACTTGTAATTAGCTCCATCTGCTTTCCAGATAATCTGAAATGAGTGTGATGAATTCTTGTAGGTTGACCACGATAGATTCTTACATCCATGTGTTTCTAATATGGGTAGCGTCATGATTAATTTTGAGCTTCTCAATGTTTCATATGTGCTCTCAATTATGAAGTCGATTGCATTTTATTTGCTACAATTTCGTACATAATGTTTGAATTTGATATACCTACTATGTTGGAGGTTAGAGATTTGACTAGTACGAACCATTTCAGCCTTGCTTCCTGCATTTAGTCTACCACGGAGGCTACTTCCACTCTGCCTTGTATTTATTCGTTCCTAATCTTGTCTCTTCTAAGATGCTCGTACATCCATCTAAACATACTCATTTTTGCTACTTTCATATTCTTGACTGGCGAACACTCCATATTGTACAACATAGTTGGTCTAACAACAACCCTATAGAACTTACTTTAAGTCTCAATGACACATTCTTATCACATAGGACATTGAATGTTCAGCCTCCATTTCATCCACCCTGCGACTTCCGATCTTGACATTTCCTTAGATTGTAGAATCAAGATACTTGAAGTTTCCTCTCTTGGGAGATGACTTGTGTATCAATCCTCACTTCCCCATCCATCGCCTGTGATGCTAAACTGAACTTGCACTCTATGTACTTTGAACTAGTCTTGCTCATCTTGAAGCCTTTAGACTCTAAGATCTGTCTCCAAATCTTCCGTCTATCATTAACTCCGCTGCTGAGAACTGGAAATTTACACTTTAATATGATTCTCTGACGTTTGTGTCCTTACTAAAGTAAAACTAGCATCTTACAGTTTGTAATTTTTAATCCTTAGCCTTAGGCTGAGATTTGATTTTTCTGTTGCACTTCATAGGAGCCCAAGTGCTTGTTACAAATGCTACTGTAGAATGTCATCGTGCAGTTTAACCAAAACATTGATTAATAAAATTCTAACCTGTAGTTGCGCGTTTTGTCTCTTTTTTTTTTGCTGGGGCGCATCTTTAAGGGTCCTTTAGTTTTCAACTGCTTTGTCAACGATTTTTTTATTCCAAGACATTGACCAGAATGCATCGCATATTGTTATGTTTCTCTGCTCTTACTTCCAAGAAGCAATGTTCTCATGTTTTGGTGTTGTGTTATCATATCAGTCCTGGGTTGTCTACAAGGAAGCAAACTGGATTACTGCAATACTGTTGCATTTGGCACTATGTAAGGGGCAATATGGCACTTTGAGGGAGGAGCTCTGTTTTTTGTTGTTGTAATGTGTGATATTTTGGTCAAATATACGTTCTCTCGTTATATTTTTTGTCCAAATATATATCTCTCATTAAACTTTGGCACAAGTGTTCTTTAACTTTAATGGAGAAACACGTGGCAAGCTCAGAATTAAATGACCTTACTCCTGAGTTAAAATACCCAATTTTCTTAAAAATTCATCCGTTTAATCTATCTCCCTTTGTGCAATGTTTTTGATGTTAATTTATTTTGTATCTTAATTTGATCACATACCTCATATCAGCTATAGCTTTTCTTCTGATTCAGTGAAAAACATAGCTAGTAAACATGCGGGTTTGCCTAATGCGATTTATATTTTCTACGTGGTTTGCAGGCTATTACATAGTGAGAGTTTATCCTGTGTGCGCAAAGTGCTTACCAAAGGCAGAGGTTGTAGTAGTTACAAGTTATTTGGGGTTCCAAAGAAAATACATGTAGGTTTTTAAGAAAAATAAGTAGTTTAAACTTTAAAATTAAGAATAGATTTTGAGCTTGTCACGTGTCTTTCTTTCAAAATTAAGGACATATTTGTATCAAAGTATAATGAGAAATTATATTTTGATTAATTAGACCAAACATGTAAGGGTTAATATGGTAAACTACTTGGTCATATCCAAAGTCAAGAAAGATCAACGAGAAAGATCAAAGCAGTTGTTATCATTGGGACTGGAAAATGAAACGGAGGAAATTTGGTCAAGAAAGATCAGCGTTGCAGTTGTTTTCATTATGAAGAAATACATGAAATTAATTTTGAAAGTGAGACACAAACTTCCACACTTTGTTCGGATGGTTGTTTAGTGTTGTTTCAAAATGTATCCTATTGTTTTAATGAATACAATATTTGGATAAATTGTATCGTCTCTGTTACATAATATTGCACTTTCATAAGCTGAATGACAAACATATAAGAAAAGTAGCATAAGTGATAGAGCTACTATGAAAGGTAGAATAAAAAATGAAATATAATTATTAATAAAAGACAAAATAAAAAGAAAATATTAAAGTAACGATGCGATCATACTAAATCGATCGTTACATCCTAATAGATTTAAATAATACAATACAATAAAATTTAAGTAACAATCAAAACAAACATTATATTTAAACTAATAATACAATACAATACAATACGACCCGTAACAACCATTCAAACAAGGTGTCAGTGCATTTGCTTTGTCACTTATATAAACACACTTGCTTTCTCGATAGTACACAAAAATGGCAGCATCTTTAGCAATTGCGTTGAAGAGTCTCTTCGCCGTATTAGGATTTTCGATTGCCGCCATTGTAATCTACACTGCCGCCATTGATGGCCTCCCATTCCGCATGGAGCTTCTCACTCCGTATTCTCCTTTTCTCTCTTTCTCTCTCTCTCTTACTAATTCTACTTTGGATTTCAATTTTTTTTTTGGATCATCAATGCTTTGAATATATTCGGTAATCTAAAAGCTTAAATTTTGGAGTAATACATTTTACATTTTCAACACAAGGATTTCTGTCTGCTCTATTACTAAGTTAAATTATGTGAGCACGTTAGTGTAAAGTGAGGTCAAGTTAAATAACATATTTATGTATTATATCTATTAATACTACATACATCGATACAGAATAGAGTGTATAAATAATGCAAGATAGGAAAGTTTATCAAGGAAATAATATTTCATGTGATCACTCAATTATGACTCTTTTCACGTAAAGTTACTCAACTTTAATTTTTAAGTCAAAAGTTTTTCAACTATGAACTCTTTTTATAGAAAGTCACTCAATTATGATTTTTAATTGAAGAGTACTTAAGCATACTAAACTTTGATTTTTAACTTAAAAGTTACTCAACTATGAACTTTTTATTTATTTATAGAAAGTCACTAAACTTTGATTTTTCACTTGAAAGTCGCTCAACTTTTAACTTTTTTCACATAGTCACTCAACTATAGATGTTTTATTTACAAAGTCACTCAATTTATTTAATTATTTTTTTCAATAAAATTTACTGACGTGAATTTTTTTTATTTAGAACTAAGATTTTTAATTTTTTTTTAATCATATAAATCATTTATATGTGCAGTTTGATTTCTTTTTATCTAACCCAGCATGTGTGTACCTATGTTTATTAAGTTATATGCTTGTGTATTGGTGTTATTTTTGTATTTTAGGAGAAGGGTCGAATAATTTTCTCATTTATTTTAGAGGGGTAGGCTGATAAGAGAGAATAATTTAAACAGAAAAGGGTAAAAAATACCCCTGATCTATGGAAAAAAGTTAAAAATTACACTTCATCCATCATTTGATCTAAAAACATTGTTCTATTTATTTTTTTGGTCTAAAAATACTCTTTCATTTACCTTTTTGACTCACATATACCCTTAAAACTAACAATCCTGTCTCTTTATTTATTTATTTTAAATATTTATTACGTATGTTTCATTTTTTTATTTGATGAAATAAAAAAACCCACCTTTATTAGATTGTTCCCCATAATTTATTCAAACCAAAATAATATACCTCTTCAAGACTCTCACAAAATATTTTTAAAAATCTAATAAGTTTTTATACTTGTTGTAGTTTTTTTTTTTGTTTTTTATTTATTTTGAGACTATGAAGAAGGATATTATTTTGACTTGGATAAGTTATGGAAAAAGCATTTTAAAAAAACTTTTAGAGAACTTCTAATTTTTCAAATTTATTCAAACCAAAATAATATACCTTTTCAAGACTCCCACAAAAATATTTTTAAAAATCGAACAATTTTTATATTTGTTGGAGTTTTTTTATTATTGTTTTTATAAAAACATTATTTTGAGATTATGGAGAAGGATATTATTTTGACTTGGATAAATTATGAAAAAATATCTTTTAGAAAACTACTAATTTTTTTAATATTTGGTATAACTTTTTTTTTTTGGGATCATGGAAGTATATTGCTTTTTATTAGATTTTGTTTGTGTATGATCATCCAACTTTTCCGTGCGGAACTCGCTGCTCCTCTCATTTATAGTTAATATATAATTAGTAGAAAGCATTATTAACAGGCAGGAATAGCAGACGGAGAAGGAGAAATCGATCCGCGGAATTAGGAAATAAAAATTGTACAAACTAATTTTTCAAAGACTTTTTTAGATTTTTTCCCCATAATTTGTTCAAAATCCCAAAATAAATTTAAGAAAAAAAAAGAACAACAAATACAAAAAAAGAAAAAATTGGAATTTTGAAGTGCTATATTTTTTTGACTTGAATAAATTATAGGAAAAAATTTAGTTGAGGTGGAATTTTCATTTTATCTAATAAGAAAATGACACATAGTAAATATTTTTTAAAAAGAAAAGAAAAGAAAGAGTTGTTAGTTTTAAGGGTATAAGTGAACCAAAAGATAAATGGAATAATATTTTTAGACCAAAAAGATCAGTAGAAAGGTATTTTTAGACCAAAAGATGAATGAAAAATATTTTTAGATATTTTCCTTATATTTTAGGGGTATTTTTGACCCTTCTCCATAATTTAAATGATATTTTTTTTATTTTAAAATTTTAAGTTTTAAATAGAAGTTTCATGTCAGTAATTTATTTTAAAAATTAATTAAATAGGTTGAGGGTTTTATAAATAAAATACAAATAATTGAGTGAGTTTATGTGAAAAGAGCCCATAATTGAGTTACTTTTGAATTAAAAATCAAAGTTGAATGACTTTTGAATTTTTTTTATAATTAAGTGACTTTTGAGTTAAAAAACTAAGTTGAGTGACTTTTAGTTAAAACAATTCATAGTTAAGTGACTATCTAAGATATTGTCTCATGTATCAAGCAACATACTACAAATTATACACAAAGTCAATGCATATATTATTCTTTTATGATACACTTCTATCAAACAATCCCATCCTCCATCTCATTTTATGTGAAGCTTTTGGCGCAAGTCAAACAACTTTTTTTATTTAAATCATTTTTTTGAATCATTGCTTATATTGATTTAGTATTATTTTTGTATAGCTTTCAAATATAAATAAATATTATTTTAAAAAAGTTGAAGAATCTATACCCAAATTCATACTCAAAATAAGTGTTTTGACCCTCCTACTTCGACAGAGAAAGTAACATTTTTGTGAAAACAGTTGAGAGAAAAAAAAAACTAGCTTGAAATTGTGATTTTGACTTGAAAAACTGTTTAGTTCCATCTGCTTTCCAGATAATCTGAAATGAGTGGGATGAATTCTTGCAGGTTGATGGCTGCAACCCTGATGGATTCTTTCATCTACTTATTAATAATATGGGTACGACATGATTAATTTTGAGCTCCTGAATGTTTCATATGTGAAACTTTTTCTCTGAAGTCTGAAGTTGATTGCATTTTATTTGCTACTACAACACCTGATAGTCGCCATGTTCTCTTATCTAGGGTCATGTCCTTGGTGAGTTGAAGATATGTCATGTCATGTCTTGTCTAATCACCTCTGTCCAATTCTTTTTCGGTCCATCTCTACCTCTCCTTAAGCTATCACCGCCAACCTCTCACACTTCCTCAATGGGGCATCTGTGCTCGTCCTTCACATGCATGAACCATCTCAGCCTCGCTTCCCGCATTTTGTTTACCATGGAGGCTACTCCCACTTTGCCTTGTATTTCTTTGTTCCTAATTCTAGTATGCCCACACATCCATCTAAGCATCCCATTTCTGCTACTTTCATCTTCTAAACGTGTGAGTTGTTGACTGGCCAACACTCCACATCGTACAACATAGTCGGTCTAACAACGATCCTATAAAACTTACTTTTAAGTCTTGATGACATATTCTTATCACATAGGACACTGAATGTCAGCCTACATTCATCCACCCCTCTCCAATACAACGTGCAATATCCTCGTGGATCTTTCCATTTCCTTAGATTATAGAATCAAGATACTTGAAGCTTCCTCTCTTGGGAGATGACCTGTGTATCAATTCTCACTTCCCCATCCGCCGCCTGTGATGCAATATTGAACTTGCACTCCATGTACTTTGTTTAAGTCCTGCTTATCTTGAAACCTTTAGACTCTAAGGTCTGTCTCCAAATCTTTAGTCTATCGTTGACTACGCTGCTGAGAACTGGAAATTTACACTTCAATATGAGTCTTTGACGTTTATGTCTATACTATAGTAAAACTAGCATCCTACAGTATGCAATTTTTAATCCTTTGCCTTAGGCTGAGATTTGGTTTTCTGTTGCACTTCATAGGAGCCCAAGTGCTTGTTAGAAATGCTACTGTAGAATGTCATCACATTGATTAGGAAAATTCTAACTTGTAGTTGCGCGTTTTGTCTCTTTATTTTTTGCTGGGGTGCATCTTTGAGGTCCTTTAGTTTTCAACTGTTTTTAGATTCCAAAACATTGGCCAGAATGCATTGCATATTGTTATGTTTCTCTGCTCTTATTACCAAATGCAATGCTCTCATGTTTTGGTGTTGTGTTATCATATCAGTCCTGGGTTGTCTACAAGGAATCAAACTGGATTACTGCAATACTTTTGGGGGTCTTACTAGTATGTTTTGGAAGGTAGGACACCCTTATTCCTGTATATAAAACAACTTTTACCGGCAATGACTATCTTGCTTTTCAGTTTGTATTATTCTTGTATGGCATCAGAAGGTCATGCTGTCATTGTCTTTCACAGCGCTCAATCAGTATCATGCATAAAATGTTTTGTCAGTTTGATACTATATATTCAGACATGGCGATAACCTTTTCTTTATCCTATTCACAGTATTACTTTATGTGGCTACATTCTATTGCGATTCCTGAAGCTTTCAACTCAGGAATCTTTACAGGATCCAATTTACTTTGTCCTGTTACAATGCCAGAAAAAGTGAGTAGATATTTTCTCAAAGTTCGTCTCTTCTTTATAGTGTATGTATGCATGTCCAATTGTTTGAGGATACTCGTGAAACTGACATATCATGTCCAAGTTTGGTGTTTAGTCAGAGAATATGTGCAAGTGTAATAAATAATTGTTGTTAACAAGAGATAGCCCTTATTTTTCCTTCAGTTTCGTATTGTGTCTATTACTTCGTTCAGAATAAGCATGCAGTGAAAATATCTAGAAAAATGTGGTTCACAACATTCAAAGAAATGGAAGAACATCTCTTCACAGGTCAAGACAATGGTGGCAACATAGCCTGTACTGCAGGTTGACATATTAAATTAAAAGCTAATTCTTTTTTACTTTTTGCTGTGCATATAATCATATCACTAAAGTCAACGAAAGTAAAATGTGATACTTTGGCTTATCAAACTTTGGTGTTTTGTTCAAGATCCTGCAGTATACATTATCAGATCATGTAGTTATGAACTGTTAATAACCTGCTCTTGGCAGAAAATAATAGTACTAAAATTTAACTGATACAAATAAGCGTTTCTTTAAAAATAAAATAAGTGTTTCTTGGTGTTTGAAGCTTTCCTCATCAATTTATATAATGAGTGACAGCTATTTGTATTAGTTTTCTTTCTGAAAATGATCTTAACTTATAAAAATCTGATGAGATTTTGTGATATAGGACTGAAACAGAACAATGGAGGAAGTATTCTCTTTTAACTGCAAGAATTCTATCTCTTGCTTTGGGCAGTTTGATGCTAGGGACACTGATTTACATTCTTTTAACTTATGGTTCTCCATTTCACAGAGATACTTTCACTCCGTAAGTTATTTGCTTATTTATTTTTTCCTACTTTTAATTAGATACCATCATATCCAAGGAGCTGCGATCTATCAGTTGCAAATTTGTTTGAAATTTTCTCTGAAAAGCAAACGTCACGAGTTTGTGATGAAGTGATACATGTGCATCCCCATACATCAGCCTGTATAGACTTGTGCTTGGTATAAATCTTTCTTTGACATGCAATTTGAGAAGTCAATATCTGTGCAGGTGGATGACAACAACACTAATTGATCACTTTGTCTTTTCTGTACCTCTCTCGGTAAGTTTTTCATTGTATAGCTACCTTTGCTCTTAATCTCATTGGTATTAAAAGATTTCTTCTCTCTGTGACTTGATAAGGAAGGCAAAAGTTTGTAAAATACAATACTATGTAATTATGTATGGCTATGGCATGCAGTAACTTGCCATACACTTACATAATACTACGTTACAAAATCGTTATTTAGGATTTTTCATGTGATTTCTTTCCAGGTCTGGGTTGCATATAAGGAATCAAGTTGGCTAAGTGCAGCTTTTTGGATCATACCAATTATTTTGTTTGGCAGGTACATTTTGTATTTATCCTAGGATAGTGCATAAATGGTATCAGTTTGCAGTTAGCTTCATCGATATGCCATCTTTTTTGTTGCTCTATATGGGTGAGAGCAAAATATGATATATTACAACAGCTTTTTTCGGACTATAATTATATCTAATCCATGTTTTATGTTGATTTCCTCAGCACCATCACATGTGCCTATATTGCTCTTCAGCTTTTCAGTCTCTCATCTCAAGATCCCGCGTACCTTGTTCTTTTCAGCAGCAGCAGCAGCAACAGGCAAGTTTGTGCACCATCTGTTTATGCGTGTTCTCCTCATTATGACATAGATTTTGTGTGCATATACCTGTGAAAACGCAAATTGAGAAGATATTACATCCTGTTGATTCTGCAGTTGCAACAATAATGCTTGTACTACTGCTGTTTAAGAAGAAAAAAACCTCCCTGATATCCTTGTCCTAGTCAAAGTTGTACCATATTAAAAAAGGTTTCTCTTGTTGGTGCAAGTGACTGAACAATCTCAAGACTGGTAATAGAATGGAAAGCTAGAATAATGGAGTTTTTCATTTTCTTTTAACTGAATATGGGATACATTTCGGAATATGTGTCACCATGGCTTAAAGGTAAGTTACAATTAAAGGGTGGTCAGACCTACTTTGTTGTATATATAAATGGGGCATAGTGTTGGTCAGTCAAAATCAGAAGATGAAGGTAGCAGAGATGAGGATGCTCATATGAATGTGTGGGGCATATTATGGGAGATATGATTAGGAACTTCACGAAGTTATACAAGGCAAGGTTGAAGTGGCCCCTGTAGGGGATAAGATGAGGAAAGCGAAACTAAAATGGTTCATACATGTGAAGAGGAGGAGCGCAGATGCACTAATGAGGAGGTGTGAGAGGTTGACTATAGTAGGTTTTAGGAGAGGTAGAGATAGGCAAAAGTAGAACGGGTAGGTAATTAGACAAGACGTGAGACATTTTCAGCTTACGTAGCACATAACCCTAGATAGGAAGATATTGAGGTCAAGGATAATGGTCGAAAGATAATTTAGGTATTGTAGTATATATCTTGTTCTAATTTTCACTATTACCAAGTTATTTTGCTATTTACTGCCAGTTTTTCTTTCTATCATGCTTTGATTACATTTTGTTTTGAGCCGAACGTCTATTAGAAACAACCTTCTCTGCCCCTCAAATATCTTATTTAGCTTTAGCAATTCTATACACATTGTTTTGTTTTATAATTTCCAATAATATTTTATTTTAGACTCACCTTGTGTTGTAATTGTTCTTATTAGGGAAGAAAAAGAGGGTATAAAGGAACCTCTCAAACAGACAGCATAGGAGAGGGTCAAATGAGCAAGAAACTATATGGTTGATTTGATCATTGGACTCTTTCATCTCTTTTTTTTCCTAATAAATATGTAAACAATATAAAGTTCACCAAAATGTTTCTTGTAATAATTATGTTACTGTCTGTTGTGGACTAAAGTTTTGTTACATCTTTAGCAAAATGTATCTCCATGCATAAAAGTTATGACATCTCGTATATTTCATTGGCATAAAACATTTTGAACACGATTAAAAGAGTTGATAATTCAAACCTCTTTTAAGTATTCACATTTTTTTAGTTTAATACTTTAATTGAAAAGAATTACTTTTAATCCTTGACATATTGAATTTTCTATCTAAATATAATCTATTGCTTTGTCAAGTGGTATAGATAGTGATCTCAGTTTCTTTATATAGTGTGTGAGAGTAGAATAAAATAGGGCAGTAGCATAAATTGTTTACATTGCTATCATTAGGACAAAACAATAATATATATAATTTTATGAAGGGAAAAAGGACAACTATACCCCGAACTATCGTAAATGATATGCAGATACCCTTCGTCATACTTTTGGGACATTGGTGCCCCTGCCGTCCAAAAACTAGAGCATATATACCCTTTATACTAACGGACATACACGTGTCGTAATCTTATTCGTCGATTAAATATCGGATCGACGGATAAGATTGTGCCACGTGTTCCTATGTAGTCTTCCGTTAGAGTGAAGGGCATATATGCTCTAGTTTTTAGACGACAGGGGCATCAATGTCCCAATAGTATGACGGAGGGTATCTACATACCATTTACGATAGTTCGGGGGTATATTTGTCCTATTTCCCTTTTATGAATAAGGTTTGAGTAGATTTATGTGTACACACTTTACCTTTATTTTATGAAAGTAGAAATGTCATTTTCAAACAACCATATACACAAGTAAAATGGTTTAAAACAAATTAAAAGAATAATAACAATAACAAATAATACAATAATAAAAAATAACAACAACAAGAGGTAATAAAATCTCAGAGATAATATAACTAGTAAAGAAAACTAGTCACCACTTGATTGTCTACAAATATTTTATTCTAATTTTGATCTATTAACTTGCTATCCTAATCTTCACCTCTATCCCTCTCTCAAATAGAATTATATTCTCCTAAACTTTTCACATTTTCTCAGTAAAGCAATCCTCTTTTCATATGCTCGGACCAACCTTACTTTCCTTATCTTATTCACTGCAAAGGTCAATAAATCAACATCATCAAAAACAAACTTTTAACGAGAATAACATTAACAACAACCAACTCTTTAATAGCAAACTAAATCTAAACATTTAAGGCTGATAATGGAGCGGATCGGGTTGAAACTTAACCCGCAAAAATTTCATCCAGTGCCGCTCCACTCTGCCCCGCCTCGCATGGTATGTTTTGTTTCGATTTTATTACGGTTACAAATACAAGAAATTTTGAAGTTTGAGAAAGTGACCCAAAAATTCAGTGGGCGTGGAGCAATGGCCTTCTCACATTTTCTCCCCTTTTCAATACGCTTCCTTTCTCTCTTCTGCAAAACTCGAAGACGAAGACAGATTACTCAAAAATGGCAGCAACTTTAGCAATTGCATTAAAGAGTCTCTTCTCTGTGTTGGGATGTTTAATTACAGCCACCGTAATATACACCGTCGCCACTGACGGCCTTCCTTTCCGCATAGAACTCCTCACCCCGTATTTTCCTTTTCTCTCTCTCTGTCATACTAATTCTACTTTGGATGTCATTTTTTTGGTATTATTAATTATTAATGCTTCTGTTTGGATGAATTGGGGTTTGAATGTTTATCAGTACCAAAAATTGTTGAATTATGGAAACAAAAAGTTAAAAACCCTATCTAAAAGCTTAAATTATTCAAAAAAGGATCACCCTATACTAACACTCTGTTTGGATGGTTGTTAAATATTGTTTGATAATGTATCATATTGTGTTGTGTTGTACTTGTACTGTATCCTACTGTATTATTTTAATGAATACAATGTTTGGATAGATTGTGTCATTCTCAATCGCTACATAATGTCACACATCATGAATTTGAGTGATAAACTTACAAGAAAAGTATGGTACAAGGTAGTGTTAATATGAAAAGGTAGGGTAAAAGATAAAATAGGATTATTAAATAATATATAAAGTCAAAAAGAGAAGAAAATATTAAAGTAACGATGCGATCACATTAAATCGGTCATTACATAAAATGAGACTTTTAATCGTTACCTAACAATGGATTTAAAAAGTAACAATCAAAACAAACATTGAATTTAAATTAACAATATAATACAATGGGTAACAACCATCCAAACAAGGTGTAAAAGTTCAAGCTGCTAGAAACAAGATACTCCCTGGATTTCAATTTGTTTGTCATACTTTCTCTTTTAGTTTGTTTATACAAGAATGCTTCTTTCCTTTTTCAGCAATTCTTTTACTCTAACTTTGTACGAGGCTTGTTTAAGACCACAAGATTAAATGACATTTTGATTTATTTGACATATCTTTAGTTCAAAAGTTTCTTTTCCTTCCTTAAACTTGGTACCAAGTTAAAATAGGACAATCAAATTAAAACCGAGGGAGTAACTTTTTTTAGTTAATTATGTGTTAGTTATCTTATAGTAGTCCCTCATTCTCATTTTATGTGAAGTTGTTACTGTTTGGAGAGTCCAACACTTTTTTTATTTCAACTTTCTCAAATTTCTTTTGAATATTTTGAATGATTAGCTATGCTGATTTGCACTACTTTTCGTGTAGTTTACAAATATAGAAGTTCTATTTTAAAAAAAAAATGAAGAATCTATATCCGAATTCATACTCAAATTAAGATTTTTGACCCTTGTACTCCGACAGAGGAGTAACAAGTTTTTTGAAAACAGTTAAGAAAAAGGAACTTACTTGAAATTGAGATTTTGACTTGAAAAATAGTTTAGTTCATCTGTCTTCGTGATGCTGTTATTAATACCACTTACCTTATAAAAGAAAATTAGTTTAGTTCCATCTGCTTTCCAGACAATCTGAAATGAGTGGAATGAATCTTGCAGGTGGATGGCAGCTACCCTGA
Source organism: Solanum commersonii (assembly GCA_029007595.1). Classification (NCBI taxonomy): domain Eukaryota; kingdom Viridiplantae; phylum Streptophyta; class Magnoliopsida; order Solanales; family Solanaceae; genus Solanum; species Solanum commersonii. The sequence goes on from JAJTWQ010000029.1 coordinate 327,749, forward strand.
TAGATTTCTACATCCACATATTTGTTATATGGGTATGCCATGATTAATTTAATGCTTCAAAATGTTTCATATGCGAACCTTTATTCTGAAATCGATTGCATTTTATTTGCTACAGTTTCACTAGCATTGGATAATAAGGAGAACATGTTGAATTTGGCGCACATACTATGTTAGATGTTAGAGATATAAAGGGTATAGAAGTTAGAGCTATAAATGGTATAAAGGTTAATATTCTCAGACATTTGTGCAATACTATAGAAGAATTACGTTCCTATAGTGTGCAATTTTTAATCCTTAGCCTTAGGCTGAGATTTGAAGTTTGCCGTTGCACTTCATAGGAGCCCATGGGCTTGTGCAAATGCTACTATAGAATGTCATCCTGCAGTTTAAGCAAAACATTGATTAGGAAAATCTCTCACCTTGTAGTTACCCTTCTTGGCTCTTTATTTTTTGCTGGGTTACATCTTTGAGGTCCTTTGGGTTTCAATTGCATTGTAAACAATATTTTTATTCCAAGACATTGGCCAGAATGCATCACATGTTACTATGTTTCTCTGCTCTTATCATCTAAAGGCAAAACCGCAAAAGCAATGCTCTCATGTTTTGGTATTGTGTTATCAGTCCTGGGTTGTCTACAAGGAATCAAACTGGATTACTGCAATACTTTGGGTGGTCTTGCTAGTATGTTTAGGAAGGTATGCCACCCTTATTCCTGTATATAGAACAACTTTGATGTACTTTTAGTTTCAGATGATGACTGTTCTTCAAGCTTTCTCTTAGCATCTCTTATATGACTGAATTCTCGGGTTGAAATTTTTCACATATTTTGAACAGTGTGACCAAATTTATTCTTCCCTTGGTTAGTACTGTAGTACATTCTCGTGAAGAATGCTCTGATGGCTTGTTATATTTATTCTTTTAGGGCTATAGGTCTATATCTGTTGACATACACTGTTTGGTCTTCACCCATGGGCATTACAGTCTTAGGATTGATGTTCCCAATTATTTATATCTCGTGTTCGCTGCTAGGAATTCCCTTTGCATATAGATAACTTCCTTGATGATATACCCAGTCAATCAATCAATCGATCAACTATACCTCAAACTGAACTAGGCCCGCAATTTGAATCCTCGACATATTTCTCGCTATTTGGGCCCACGTCATTCCAATACTAGCTAGAAGTTTGTCTTGTAAGGCAAAGTTCCAGAAAATCTCAAAATGTCACACTTATGAACCTAATAATTGTGTAACAGCATAAATTAAGCCTCAATGCACACTAGTTGGTATTATTGATTTGGATCTTTTCTTCCATGTTGTTACTTTTTCAGATTTGCAATGATTCCTAGATTTTTTAGGTCTTTTCAGACAACCTCCTCCATGTGATTTTAGGTCTTTCTCATCCCTTTCAGCACCTTCAATCACCATGTTACACCAGTTGACCAGTGTATATTTGATGTATTTTAGGTCTATCAAAGACGACTTTCTCTTACTATATCCTCTATGTGTGCAACTGCACCCTTTGATTCAACGTATATTCAATTTTGTATGACTGCACATTTACCTTGATGTCTTTTGGCATCTTGTATTGCATAGGATACAAATTTTCTTTCATTCTAGTGGCGATGACTATCTTCCTTTTCAATTTGTATTATCCTTGCATGGCATCAGAAGGCCATGTTGTCATTTCCCTTACAAAGTTCAATCAATATCATGCATAAATGTTTGCCAGTTTGTGATTATATATTCAGGGACGGTGATAACATTCTCTCTACTCCCTTTACAGCATTGCTACATGTGGCTACATCGTATTGCAATTTCTTAAGCTTTCAACTCAGGAATCTTTACAGGATCCAATTTATTTTGTCCTATTACGACGTCAGGAAAAGTGAGTAGATATTTGCACAAAGTTCTTTTTTCCTTCATAGTTTCTGTTTTTATTTCTCTCTTTGGAGACCAGAAAAAGAAAAAGAGAGAGTTCAATTGGAAATGATATTTAGTTCATATATTTTCATGTATGCATGTCCAACTGTTTGAGGATACTCGTGAAACTGAAATATCATGCACAAGTTTGGTGTTTATTTGGAGAATATATTTGCAAGTGTAATATATAACTGTTGTTAACAAGAGCTGACTCTTGTTGTTTTTGCTTCAGTTTCGTATCATGCCTGTTGCTTTGTTCAGAGTAGGCATGTGTGAAAATATCTAGAAAAATGTGGTTCTCAGAATAAAAGAAATGGAATTACATCTCTTCACAGGTCAAGACAATGGTGGAAACATAGCTTGTACTGGGTCTGGCATATTTTTATTCATTGTTCATTGTTTTACTCTTTATTGATCATATACTTATAGTGGTAAAGTCAAAGAAGGTAAATATCACACTTAGGTTTATCAAACTTTGGCATTTGTCTTGGACAAGACTAGGGTTCAAAAGCCTCATCCCCATTTTGGAAAATGAAGTTTTCAATCATAGGAAGAAAACAGATTAGTCAACGAAATGTTGCATCCTCCATTTGTGCAGGAGAAATTACCAGTTGAATACTTTAATATGCTGCTGGTTTATTTGTTAGATATATCTTCCATTTTGTTAGAAGAGTTAGATAAAAGGTAACTGCGACTTTAATGTTCTCTGAGTCGTTTAATTTTTCACATATTGTATTGTACGTTTGGATTTCATTGGGAAAAGAAACTAAAATCAAGTATTCTTAACAATAAAAAATACAAGTATTCTTATCAGCAAATATACTAAAGAGATAAAAAAAAATTGTGAATCGTTTTGTTATTTAGTCACGAGTGTTGTCTTTCTCAGTACCTATTATGTAATATGTAGCTTCCAAAATCAAAGTACTATTATGTATTAAGAATATTGGCTTCTTTTATATCAGTCATCCAAGATCTTTTAGTGGAATAACAATGGTGCTTCTAACTGCAAGTTGGATCATTCATATCATACTTTGTGTTTTCTAGTTGCCCTTATTGTGGTTGTTTCTTTTGTACAAGACCCTGCAGTGTATTACATTATCAGGTCATGTAGTTGTGAAATGTATTGATAACCTACTTTTTGCAGAAAATAATTATACTAAAACTGTAACTGATACAGAGTGTTCCTTTAAAAAATATAATATGCAAGTGTTCATGGAGTTTGAAGCTTTCCTCATCAATGTTATATTACTGGCACCTATATTTTGTTAGTTTTCTTTGTGAAAATGACCTTAACTTATAATGATCTGATGAGATGTTGTGATTTAGGACTGAAACAGAACAACAGAGGAAATGTTCTCTTTTAACTGCAAGAATTCTATTTCCTGCTTTGGGCTGTCTGATGCTAGGGACATTGATTTACACCATTGTAACTGATGGTTCTCCATTTCGCAGAGATGTTTTTACTCCGTAAGTTATTTCTTTGTTTATTTATTCCTATTTTAAACAGATACCATCAACTTTGTTTTTTTGGGATCAAATGGAGACTCTGCTACTGATTTAGAGGATAGTAGCATTGGCTGAGAACTTTGTCAGTACTTGAAAGTTTTGTTTGTTTTCTTGTTTGAACTATACTTAGATCTCCTTTCTGCTGCTTTCTAAATTGATGCACTTTATGGGGAAGTGGCATAAACCTCTCTTAACTGGAAGTTTTGTGCTATTCTGGAGGAAAACTTATTCAATGTCATATCAGCATTTTATTTACTTAAGGAAGTATATGTCTTTCCCAGAATGAGTTCCTAAATGAGAGAATATCTGTATTACAGTGATTCGGAGGTTGGGATATGGTTACTGAAAATGACTTGTGCTCTCAAAATGTATAAAATCTTATCTAATAATATTGCCTTACTCATTTTGCATGACAAAAGGGCTATTGATGATTTCTTACCTCATTCTAATCATTTAATCTAAATTTATTTCTTACCGTGTAAACTTTAAATATTAAAACATATGACTAGACTGATCTATGGTGAGCTTTATAACTTTTCCCTGCGTAACATGATACTACCTTCAGTGTGACATAAGTCAGATAATATGGTATCTATGGTATTTCAAACTCTATAACAGGGAGGGACGTGCTTCTCTGATACGAAATTTCAATCAGAATTTTTGTATTAATTATCCTCTTCTTTGGTTTGTAAAGTCTAACCAATGGAATACTTTTGAAATTTGAAATGAGCTTTTTCTTCCACTACATGGATTCACTATGTACAGGGCATTTTTAGGGCCTAGATTCAGGAAAATTATCAGCATTTCCTATCTCTATTCTGGTTGATGACGTGCAACCCTAGAAAATTGTCTTCTTCTTTCTCCAATGGGCTGCGGTCTATCATTTGCAAATTTGTTTGGAAGTTTCTTCTGGAAAACAAACTTCATGAGTTTGTGCTGAAGTGATACATATGCATCCTCATACATCAGCCGATTATGAACTTCTGCTTGGTATAAGTCTTACTTTGACATGCAATTTAAGAAGTCAATATATGTGCAGGTGGCTGACAGCAACAGTAATTGATTTCTATGTCGGTGTTGTGGCTCTCTTGGTAAGCTTTTCACTGTTTATCTGCCTTTTTTTAAAATAAAAAAAATGGGTGGAAGGGGAAGGAGAAATAAGGGAGGGGATTACAAGGTGGGAAATCAAACCCTCAACAACAAGGTGAAAGTTTAGGTAGTCAACAACTGAGCTACCAAGATTCCCCTCTGTTTAGCTACCTTTACTCTTAATCTTACTGGTATTTGAAGATTTTTCTGTCTATAGCTTGATAAGGAAGTCTAAATTTTGTAAAAATCGATATATGGCTAGGGCATGCAGCAACATACCATATACTTAGGTAATACAGTAATAGTTGACTACTAATCAGGTATCTTATCTTAGGCTAGGGCCAGTTGCTGCATTAGGTGTCAAAATCATCAGTTAGGACTTTTCACGTGATTGTTGATCTTACATGAGTTACACTGTTTTCTCAGGTTTGGGTTGCATATAAGGAATCAAGTTGGCTGAGTGCAGCTTTATGGATAATACTTATAATTTGTTCTGGCAGGTACGTTTTTTTTGTTGGATAATGCATAAATTGTACTCCCTCCATCCCATTTGATGTGATGTAGTTTGACTGGGCACAGAGTCTTAGAAATATGGAAAGATTTTGCAATGTTTCAAAACTACTCTCTAAAATAAATAAATTTTTAAAGAGAAGTGTACAGCTTTTGGACTTTTTGCCAAATAAATGGGATCCAACATGGGTAAAATGTTGATAGTGTCATTAAATATTTGCCAATAAGGAAATATGTCAATTCATTCTTATTGGGCGAACTAGAAAGACAAATGTGTCATATACATTGGAGCAGAGGGAGTATCAGTTTGAAGTTAGCTTCATCAGTGCATCGTCTTATTTGTTGCTCTATGTAGGTGAAAGCAAAATATGAACTCTCATTCATATGTAATGGAATGGGGAGGAGTTCACATATATGTGTTTGCATGCCTTAATATGATCCTGAGTGAGAAGGGGTTCCGTGAATTTGTCGAAATAACTAAACAGATCTTGCTTGTTTGCCAAGCAGTCAATTAATATTCCAGCCTTTGCCTATGGCAACAACTTCATTAACAACTAGTGTGCATTATTACCCTCTTTCTTGCATCATGCTTTGAGTTTCTAGAGTTCTCCTAAACATGAGTTAATATTCCATCAAGAATAACCATAGTTCAATCTAGTTAGTATTTCCTAAACATGAATCTATATTCCTTCAGCTATATGACTGTAAAGTATGGCTTCATTTTTTTCCATTGTGTTTCTTTTTCTCATGCCGGCAATTTTCTGGTCCCTCAAAAACTGATGGCACTTTTTCGGCTACATTTATCTGATATGTTGCAACAGTTCGTTTTTGGACCATAATCATAACTAATTCATGCTTTATGTTGATTTCCTCAGCATCAGCACATGTGCCTATATAGCTCTTCAGCTTTTCAATCTCTCATCTCAAGATCCCGTCTACCTTGTTCTTTTCAGCAGCAGCAGCAGCAACAGGCAAGTTTGTGCACCATCTGTTTAAGCATGTTCTCCTCGTTATGACTTAGATTTTGTTTGTTCGTCCTTGTGAACAATTAAACGAAGAAGATATTACTTCCTGTTAGCTCTGCAGCAACAACAATAATTTGTAGTACAGCAAAAATTCATCCTTGTTCTAGTCAAAGTTGAACCATATTTGGAATTTCCTTTCATTCGTGCAAGTGATTGAATCCTTTTTCTTTTGTCGATGGAATTTTACTATATATTTGTTCATTGCTTTCAAATTTTAAGCTTTCATTGCTTCTTATCAATTCTGTACACGTTACAATTTTTTATTTTTGTGACTGTTCTTATTAGGGCAGAAAAAGGGTATGAAGGAACATTTCGAACAGAGAGCATTGGAGAGGGTCAATTGAGGAAGAAGCTTTGTGGTTGATTTGGTTTTAATTTCATAATTGGACTCTTTCATCATTTTTATCTTTGTAGCAAATATGCTAAATAATAAACTTCTAATATTTACATGTTGGTGTAAACGAATCAAAATCTTCTGTGATAATTATTTTGTGGGAAAATAATGCCTTGATATTATTGATCGTATGGTAGCTTATATATAAGGAAAAATATGTGCAAAATAGAACTCTACAACAGTAAAAGTTAGGGATCGTTTGGTATAGTGTATAAAAATAATGTTAAATAGAGTGTATTAGTAATGCTTGCATTAACAATCTATGTATTAGTTATGCTTGCATTAATTATACATAGATTATTTTTTTGCATTGTTTGGTTTGATGCATTAAAAATAGAATTCATTGCATTAAAATATTTTTTTACAACGATACCCTTCCCTATAATGATGGAAAAGATATAAAAAAGTTATTGAGGGGCAATTGGGTCTTTAATTGAGTTAATGCATGCATTAAAATCATTGCATTGCTAATACTTAGAAATCCATGGTATTAGCAATACACAATAGAGTGTATAACAAAACAAAAAACAAAAAACAAAAAACAATAGTGTATAATACACTCTACCAAATGATCTCTAAGGATTAATGATGATGATATTGTACCTTGTGTGGGAACAGACTGGATAAAATGATTGCTCAAGTCCAATGTTTTGCATGATAAAAATGTGTTATCAAAACTTAGATGTGTTGTATAGTGTTGGCGGTCAAGACTCACACATCCATCCAAAAGATGCAAGTAACATAGATGAGAATATTGAGATAGATGTGTGGAAATACTAAGAGAGAAGATTAGGAACATAGATATTGGAGACAAGGTGTGAGTAACTTTTGTGGAGGACAAGATGAGATTGAGATGGTTTGGATATGTGAAGAGGAAATGCACAGATGACTCTGACCCAATGAGGGTGATGAGGTGACAATAGTTGGTTGTAGTGGGTCTTAAGAGAAGTAGAGGTAGACCAAAGAAGTACTGAGGAGAGATGATTAGACATGACATGACATGCAGCTTACGGATCGAGGACATGGCTATAGATAGGAGATATAGAAGTTGCGAATTAGGGTAGAAGGTTAGTAAATAGTTAATCGTGGTCTAGTTTTTGATAATAGTATTATCATTAGTACTCGCCCACTCTTTTATTATTCGATTCTATTATTAACTATTGTTTTTATTGTTTCGGCTATTGTATTATTTGTTATTGCTATTGTTCTTTTCTCCACTATCCTTAAAGGGTTCTATCACTATGATATTTCCTTGTACTCATTGATTTTGACATGGAGTCTATCAGAAACAACATATCTATCTTCGCAGGATTAAGGTGAGACTACGTACACATCACCGTCACAAGGTGTGAATTATATTTGATACATTATTGTACCACAATTTTATTACTCAAAATCTGAAATAAAAAATATGACGAATAACTTAGATAGCAGTATCAATAATTGGGAAAAAAAAGCACACAATAAATATATGAGAATTGTACAATTTTAAAGTTGAAAAGCGAGAGTTTGAATTTTGAAAGAATCTACGATTAACTATGTTTTATTTTCTAAATGATATTTCATTTTTTGTCACAAACACCATATACTTAAAAATTATTTCTATATTATAAAGAAAAATAAAGTTAAAACTGGAGTTCTCAACCTTCCATAAAAAAACTTTCCAAATCCTAGGTTTCTATATGCTTGGTTATAGAAAACGTGTAAATTATTTCCTCTTTTTATTTTTTTGTATAAAAATTTCCATAAATAGTTTCCATAAACTATACTACTACAAAAGTTTTCTGTTGTAGAAAACGTGAAGAAGTATAGAAAGTTTCCATAAAAAGTTTACTGCCTCTCTGTATAAATTGGCAACTCTGTTTTCTTTCTTTTGTACACTGTGAGAAGAAAAAAAAAACAGAAGAAAAATTGAGTGTATAATGGAGAATTTGCAAGAGGGTTTTCGATTTAGTCCGACTGATGCAGAAGCTGTTACTTTCTTGTTGAGATTCATTGCTGGAAAATTGATGAATGATTCTGGATTCATCACTACTCATGTTGATACTTACAGTAAACAAGAACCATGGGATATTTACAGTCACGGAGTACCCTGCTGTAATGACGATGACGACAATGACTGTACTCAGTATCGTTTCTTCATCACAAAACTCAAGAAGAAAAGCAAGTCCAGATATAGTCGTGATGTGGGAAACAAGGGCAATTGGAAACAGCAAGACAAGAGCAAACCCGTTCGAAAGAATGGTGGACCAGTGATTGGATACAAGAAGAGCATGACTTATATGAATAAAGGCTATAAACAGGAAAATGGTCATTGGTTGATGAAGGAATACGCCCTCTCTACGTATATTCTTGACAAATTTGACAAGGATTGCAGAGATTATGTTCTCTGTTCTATTAAGTTGATGAATGCTGTTCCTGAAGAGTGCTCAAATTTGGAAGACCAAAGCTCTGCGGCGACTGTTGAATCGACTAGTTTTACAGAGGGATTACAAGGATGGGGAGTGGAATATATGCCCCAATTAGAGTTGCAGAATGATATGCACGAGGGGACGAGCAACTTCGTTGAGCCATTATCAGCTCCTTATACTTTTGAACCCACGTCCATGCTAGATTTTGATTATCAATATTTACCTGCTGACTTTGATTGTCTAAGAAGCATTACTGCTTAATTCTGTAATTATAGAATTCTTGAACAAGTTGTATAAATTAGAATTCTTGCACTTTTAGTGAAGTGTCTTGGTTTTCTTTTCTCAATGATGTTTGGCCAATATTTGCTTATATTTTACTTCATACATCCTTTTATGCATTAGAAATAGTAATGATCATCATTATTCTTATGTTTCACAGAGATGTTTTATTTGCCTAGAATTTTTCTCTAGGGATCTTTGGGTAGTTTACTAGATCATGACTGAGTAATTCTTCTTCATTTTTTTTATGTGATCCCTTTTGCAAATGTCTTCCATTCCATCGGTACATTCTGTTTGACTTGATCTTCCTTGTGTTTCTGAAACAACCAAAATCTTTGGAATTCTGGATTCTTTTTGTTATTCATTGTTGCTTTTCCTTCAATAACAACACTTGTGAATAAGGTTCATTGTTCTTAGAACTTTCGGTTTATTGTCCTCATTACAAACTTTCACAAAAAGTAGCTCCATTTTCTATAGGAAAGGGTGAAAGGGGTGGATATTGGTAAATATATGAAAGAACCCTTCAAAAAACAAAAACAAAAAAAGTATTAAGTTCGTACAAATAAGCTTGATTTGTATTTAGCTAATATCTAGAAATACGAGAATTACATACAAGCAGGGGCAGAGACATATTGTAAAACCAAAACATAGTACTAGTCTTCTTGGTAGTTTGAAATTAGGAGATAAACAAGATTTTAGGAACATTGGCTGAATGGAAATATAGAGTGTCCTGCACATTAGTATCACATATTAACCTTAGTCCCTTTCATGATCATCATAAAGTGAAATCCTGTCCATGATATTGGCCACCACCTCTTTGGACTCCTTGAGCAGCTTGACACTCTTTTTGAGCCTATTGCGTTTTTCAGCAACCAAAGGCGACTCGTCAAGCATTCTTTCAATTCCACCACCATGTGGTGCCATCAGATCCTGAATGATCTCGATTTCCATCTCCTTATTAATCATGTTTCGAATGCTGAACATTATGTGCAAGGCCATAGAATCCACCAGCCTCATTAGCACAATTTTCCAATAGGCCATCATTCTCATCTTCAAATCAAAAGCCTGTTGCACCACATCTAGATGCTTCCTCAAATGACCAACGTCGATTACTCCTACTCCTTCAAGGTTTATCATGGAGTACTTCCCATGATCATTCATGATCTCCATGAACGTGTGTTGTTGAGCCATGAACTTACTATAAGTAGTTAAATAGTCAGGATTACAAGTGTAATCAGTCAGTTTTTCCATCCCGATGATTTCCCTTACCCAATCAACTGATTCATTCTTTTTCTTGGCAATCAAGTTTTGGGCCGCTCTTCTAGTAGAAGACTGAAGCTGTGGATAGTTCTCACAATGATACATTAAAACTATGATAACAACTCGCTCTAAGTAATTCCACAGTTTCCCCACAAAATCCTCTGGAGAGGCGGCAATTTCCTTCACTTTTCTCTGCAAAACATTAAGGAAAACAGCTCGAGGAAGGAAGTTTGGCAATCCAATCCCTTTTGTTTCCTGTAAAACCATGATCTCTTCCATCAAGAATTCATCCGCTTTCTCAAAATTCTTGGAATGCAGCTCATTAGAGTATTGATTAAGCATTTCAACAATTCTAGCTGCAGAGTGCATTTCTTTATCATCAGGATACTCATCAAACTCCCCACTTAAAAGAATTTTCTTCAATGAATCCTTTGATGAACTCAGAATGCGCATAAATGCCGTCAGAGCTTCAGCTACAGAAGTTAGATGTTGAGGAAGCCTGTTGAGTTCAGCAAGGTTGGAAGCAAGTCTGTCATTGATCTTCCTCACAATTTCAGGCAAGCATTTTGAAATGATGCTTGCTTGAATACGCACCAGCTTTTGTGCCAAAATAGGAACACTAACCATCGATTTATCAATCTTCGACAGAAGTGGATGAGTTGAAAAAAGCCTTTGCTCATCACTCCTAGCTTCTTCATAAGACTCATTCCCAATTCTATTCCTCACACAAACATAGCCAAGCCCTATATTCACTTCATCAGCAGTAACCTTTTCAAGCAGCCCTTCAGGGGCTTTATCAGCTTTCGTCACAACAGCCAGAGTCCTTTCTCCTGTTTTGTCCACTTTCTGAGACATTCTAATAGACTCACAAGTAGGGAAATCAACAGTAGCTGATAAAACATTCAAGATTATGCTTTCTTCAGGGACTATATATTTCATAATAATATCATAAACTTGTTCATAAATGTCTTCAGGTTGTCCTTGTACAGCAACTCTAGTAATACCAGGTAAATCCACCATGGTCAAATCAGGGACACCATTTTTTTTAACTACTAATGTTAAAGGGTTGTTAGATATACCTTTACCATGTCCAGCAATTTCATCAGTAGCAAGAATGATAGCATCTGCAATGCCAATTTCATCAACAGGGAGTGATTTGTTGTTGTACTGCAACTGAAGATTTGGTGCAGTGATGTTTGGATCATTCTGCAGCCTCATAACAAGAGGTACCCTGGTGCAAATGCCTTGTCCTCTAGGAAGACTGATCCCAGCAAGAGATTCAAGAACACTGGACTTTCCAGAAGATTGATCCCCGACTACTACGATCGTTGGGAGCTGGATACCTTCTTGCATTATGTTAAGATGACGGAGCTTGTCTATACAGTCGAGAAGTGGACGAATTCTATCATTGAAAGATGCAACAATTGGAGGATGAACAACATCACAAGCTACTGCTGCAAGAGGTTTTGGATCAAGAATTTCAATTGAATCAGAAATGCAACCATTGGTGTTTTGGTAAGCCATACTTTCTTGATACTCTAGTAAGTAGGAAAAAATGATTTTGAAGGTTTGTTTGAGAGGTGAAAATGGTTGTGATGAAGCTGAAGTTTATAAAGAACTTAAAAGGGGCTGTTTGAATTGTGACATAAAAGATGAATAATTTTCTGAATTTTCTACTATAGTTGATGAAGTTGAGTGTCCGGTGCAATTGATGGGGCTGTTTTTCCTTAATTAAAGGTCTCGACCCTCAGCCTTGAGTATGAAAAAAATCTTGATAAGAAGCGCTACCTGAATAGCCCTACCAAATGTAAATCCGAATAAATCGGACTCTTACCGGCCATCGAATAAGATACCTCAGCACTAAACCTTGGATGGGCCCCCTTCCTGTTTATAGGAATTTGATTCCATGGGATGTAAATTATGTAATACAGTAAAAAAAAAAAAAAGGGTGTTGCTTAGACTGTTCAACAGTAAGACAAATTATTGTACCTTAAAGTGGCTGAGAATATTACTTTATAGATTTGATTGAAAAAGCTTATATAAAACCTACGACCTGTATAGGCGTTCATTTCCAATGAATATACCCCGTTTCTTTTTAGTTGTTATAGTCTTTTTAGAGTCAAACAATTAAAAAATTTGACTAACATTTTATAAAATATTTTTTCATCATATTGATATGCAAAAAAATTGCAATTTATAGTAACTTTTGTATTATTTTTGAATATCTAAAGTTTTAGTTTAAAATATTGAATCTAACTTTGAAAATTGACTTTCAAAAAATGGAACATGACAACTAAAAAGGAATGCAGGAAGTAATCCATAACATATCATGCTATTAGCAATACGTCACCCGTTAAAATATGAATAAACATGAGTCATAACTAATCTCAACATTTCTATAAAATAACACACCAACTCTAATACAATTCTTATACTTTCTACCAAACGATTTTTGCGATGCTGGTGAGAACTTAACCACTGAGAAAGGAAACCTTAGAGAAAATACAAGGAAACAAGGAACTTTTCCTCAGGTCTTCTATTGGTGCCTTTGTTGATGATGAATAGACAAATAGTACGAACAAAAGCTTTATGGAAAGCAATAACAATTCATCAATTGGTCATTGGAAAAAAAAAGTTGTGAGGTGCTTTTCTTTCAAACTTAACTCATAAGTAATAACACACATAAAAATAAGAGTTTTTTTTTTTCTTCTTTTTAACCAAATTCATCTTTTAAATGTTGATACGTAACTTGTAAGGTCTTGTAAATAATTAATTAAAGTGTCGGAAGAGTGCAAAAACTCACACAATCTAAATCAAGTGCTTCAAAACTTGTAACTTTTAGTGATTGGTTCAGTTTTTCATAAATATTTACAAACTCGTGATAGATATTCGATATAATTCTCATGTATTGATTGTAGTATCAACTTGGACTCTTATGATAACACGAAGAAATATATGGTGAGATGGATAAGAATCATTTACTCAAATTAGATGTACATCTCGAGTCTAAATGTATCTAATTAACCCGGTGCACTTCCAAATTTGGATAGTATATAGTGGATATTGGATACGTGATGGTTAAATCAAAAAAAGTCTTCCATTGTTATACCAAAAAAACAGAAGAGAGAGATATTTGGATATAAAATATTTGCTAAAAAGAATTCACATGAGGCACCAGTGGTCTAGTGGTAGAATAGTACCCTGCCACGGTACAGACCCGGGTTCGATTCCCGGCTGGTGCAAAGTTCCTTTTTTTTCCTTTTTTTCCCTCACATTTCATGCATATTCCAATATTTTACGACAAAAAAAATAAATCAATAAAGAGGTTGTTTACGATCGGGCTGGTGCAAAATCCTTCTTCCTATTTTTTTCCCTCACATTTCATTCATATTCCAATATTTTACGACAAAAAAATCAATAAAAAGGTTGTTTACGACCCGATTGGTGCAAAATCTTTTTTCTAGTTATTTTCCTCACATTTCATACATATTCCAATATTTTACAATAAAAAAAAATCAATAAAGGGGTTATTTACGATAAAAGAAAAGCGATAACACCAAACATAACCAACAAGATAATAAGATATTTGAAAATAAGAAACAACAGCTAATGATTGAAATCTAAGAATCAATATTTCTTGTTTGGACTTTGAATGTTTGTTTGGTTCATAGAAGAGAAACAATTACAAAAAGAAAAAAAAATCTGGAAAAGAAGACAAAAGGTATTACTACTATTTTTTTACCGGTGGATTTTTTTTTTTTTTTTGATGTAGACATAATATAATAAAAATATAAAATAACTAAGATTATTCCAAAGAGTTAAAATTTCAATTGAACAATGTGTACATAGAGTAAAAGAACAAATCTTTTATTTTCCACTCGACCCCTCATCATGCCCTTTGAAGCTTCTCAAATTCTCATTTTCATGTGTGGAGATATTTTAAAATTTGAATGTTTTGTTTAAATGCGGAATTAGGATTTGAATTTTCTGAGTTCTAGATTCTAAATTATTAATAATTTGTACAATAGTCAATAGATTTTTTAGAATAAATACAAAATTTGAATAAAAAATTATAGAATTCGATTAAATTTGTAGTCAACACTCTAACTCCATCCCTATTTTGATTCTATTCCAATCTTGTGGCCTCTTATGATTTAAATGTACACTTGTACCAAAGTATGAAACACATATATTTAGGCATAATACAAAAACATGACCATCAACTTAGCGTCAGCTGGCTAGTATGACTTTTAATTTTGGATGTGCACAAGTAAGTATTTAAACTTGTTTAAAATTGAACAAATAGACACATTCGTCCTACATGACTCCCTGCATGACAATTTTGTGTCCTATGTGGCGTCCTACGTGTATTATGCCATGTAAGATACACGTGTCTACTTGTTCAATTTTATATAAGTTTAAGTGTCTTCTTGTGCACACTCAAAGTTGAGGTCATAATTGTCTGTTAAAACTAAGTTAAGAGTCATGTTTATGTATTAAGCCCATATATTTATGAGAGAAAAGTAAAACTAACATATATGTCCATTTTCAATAAATTCTGATCAGTGTATGTTAAGAAATTTTCTAGAATTATTAATGGGTAATAACCTTCACATAAAAAGTTACATGTTGATGGTATCAATTTAAAGACACATATTTTATCATATAAAATGATTAATATAAAAACGGAAAAGGGTCAAAAATGTCCTTAAGGTATTGGAAATGGCTCAAAAATGTCATTTTTCCATTTATTGGATCAAAAATACCCTTTCATCCACCTATTTGGATAAAATATGCCCTTAGAGTTAAATTTAAGCCTAAAATACCCCTCCCTTTAACAGAAGCTGATGTGGCAAAAATAATTTTTAAAATTTCATGTGTGGCATTATTATTATTGGTCCACATGTAATTAGACCCAATTTCATTCTCAATCATATCCATCAATCCAAACCCAGTTCTAAAAGACCCATTCTTTCTACATTCATCTACATGTTCATTTTCATCTTTCATCTTCATTTTCTTTCTATAAAATTATTTGGAGGATTAATAAAATATTATCAAATTCTTTCAGTATTCTTGAATTTTTAAGAAAGGTTATAAAAATTTCTACTATATATCATCATTCTCTAGAAAAAAAATTAATTTACCTACTAATTTTGTGGTAGTGAAGATAAGTGCAATTTAATTTGTACACCAAAACGTATCAAAAGAATGAATGATTTGCTGAGATTTAATCTCCCATGGAAGCAAGACACGATTCTATTTTTCATCGAATCAAATCACGTTTATCACATTTCAAGAAAACGGGAGCCTCTAACAGTAGAGGAGGAGTTCAATCTCCAATTAGCTCATCAAAGACTTCGAAAATTTCTGAGAAATGCTTGGAACATCATGTTCTTTTACTAATTGTTTTGATATTATCTATCTATATATAATAGGAGAAGAAAAAACGCCACATGTCAACGTCACAAATTTTTAGAATTTTAAATAATAAATAATTAAATATTATATAATTGATTACTTAAAACCATTTAATCTATGACATATTCAATATTTAAAAAAACAAATTTATAAACTTTTAAAAATATTACAACGGTTGTTACAAAAGTCTTAAATAATTTTTAAATATGCATAATTAAATATATATATATATATATATATATTAGAAGAAGAAGAAGAAAAAAGTGATATGTGTAAATACCACAAAAATTCAAATTCAAAAAATAATTTTAAAAGAATTTTAAAAAGATAAATGATGATATGTTAGTGGAGAATTTTAAGGGGTGGTTTTAGTGCCCCAAATAATTTCAAATTTTAAAATGAGTATTAAATCTGAAGTTTTTATTTCAAATTTTAAATTGTGAAGTGAAGGTAGTTATTAGTTTCAAAACTAAAAAAAAAAAACATAAACCACGTTAGTTAAAGGAGAATTTTAAGGAGTGTTTTAGTGGATAGTTATTATTAATTCAAATCTCCTATTATTTGGACATCAATAAATTTTAATTTTATACGTAGTGAAATTTTACTAAAAAAATAATTGGATTTAAACATTTTTATAGCTCTACATTGCTATTATAAAAGTAAAAAAATAAATTGAAAGACAGTTTATTAAGATTAGGTTATGGATAATAGATAGATTTTACTAAATATTATTAAATTTTTGAATTTTGAATTTAAATGGGGAGTTACTATTATCTTTTAAATTTTAAATTAAAAACTAACTCTATTTTAGATAAAGCCGAATTTCAATCTATTATTTTCTATATAAACTAATTTTTCCATCAAACTTCATATTTTATTCTCTAAATTCTTTTGCACCTATTCTTCAATTCTTCAATCAGTTTCTTTTTTTTTTTTTGGTTCAATCTTCAGTCAGGTTGGTACATTGGTTATACATTATTCTTTTTATCTTCATCTTTATTTTATGGCTAGCCAAAGAAAAATTGAATATATTTACAAAGAAAAAAGTGAAAGTCCAAGAAGAAGAAGAAGAACAATATCTATCAAAGTAAATCTAATACTTAATTAATGGATTTGTTCTTCTTTGAGTATAATTTTATTGTTAAATTTATACCATTCTTCTTATCTTCATCTTTTTAGGGTGCGGATAGGTAGATTATTTAGATGGCTAGCCGAAGAAAATTGAATATATTTGCAAAGAAAAAATCAATAGCCCAAGAAGAAGAACAATAATATTTATCAAAGTGAAAAAATCCCTCTGCGATGAAATTCGTAGATCTGTAGTATCTTATTGTGGTTTTTTTAGTTCATATTATTCAATTTGATTTTTTATATCATATTATGTACTTATATTCATTAGATCGAATGAGTTATCTGTATTTTTTCTTACATTTGTAATATTTAATGATATGACTGTGATTAATATTTTTTTAGGATTGTATGTTATGTTTAAATTATAGTGAAGTTAAGTCCAAGAAGAAGAAGAACAATATTTATCAAAGTTAAAATCCTTTGCACATGATGATATATTTTTGGTCTATAGTATCTTATTGTGATTTTTTGGTTCATCTCATTCAATTTGACATGGAGTCTATCAGAAACAACATATCTACCTTCACAGGGTTCTATCACTATGCTATTGCTCTTTTCTCCACTATCCTAAAGGGTTCTATCACTATGATATTTCCTTGTACTCATTGATTTTGACATGGAGTCTATCAGAGACAACATATCTACCTTCACAGGGTTAAGGTGAGACTACGTACACATCACCGTCACAAAGTGTGAATTATATTTGATACGTTATTGTACCACAATTTTATTACTCAAAATCTGAAATAAAAAATATGACGGATAGCTTAGATAGCAGTATCAATAATTGGGAAAAAAAAGCACACAATAAATATATGAGAATTGTACAATTTTAAAGTTGAAAAGCGAGAGTTTGAATTTTGAAAGAATCTACGATTAACTATGTTTTATTTTCTAAATGATATTTCATTTTTTGTCACAAACACCATATACTTAAAAATTATTTCTATATTATAAAGGAAAATAAAGTTAAAACTGGAGTTCTCAACCTTCCATAAAAAAACTTTCCAAATCCTAGGTTTCTATATGCTTGGTTATAGAAAACGTGTAAATTATTTCCTCTTTTTATTTTTTTGTATAAAAATTTCCATAAATAGTTTCCATAAACTATACTACTACAAAAGTTTTCTGTTGTAGAAAACGTGAAGAAGTATAGAAAGTTTCCATAAAAAGTTTACTGCCTCTCTGTATAAATTGGCAACTCTGTTTTCTTCTTTTGTACACTGTGAGAAGAAAAAACAGAAGAAAAATTGAGTGTATAATGGAGAATTTGCAAGAGGGTTTTCGATTTAGTCCGACTGATGCAGAAGCTGTTACTTTCTTGTTGAGATTCATTGCTGGAAAATTGATGAATGATTCTGGATTCATCACTACTCATGTTGATACTTACAGTAAACAAGAACCATGGGATATTTACAGTCACGGAGTACCCTGCTGTAATGACGATGACGACAATGACTGTACTCAGTATCGTTTCTTCATCACAAAACTCAAGAAGAAAAGCAAGTCCAGATATAGTCGTGATGTGGGAAACAAGGGCAATTGGAAACAGCAAGACAAGAGCAAACCCGTTCGAAAGAATGGTGGACCAGTGATTGGATACAAGAAGAGCATGACTTATATGAATAAAGGCTATAAACAGGAAAATGGTCATTGGTTGATGAAGGAATACGCCCTCTCTACGTATATTCTTGACAAATTTGACAAGGATTGCAGAGATATTGTTCTCTGTGCTATTAAGAAGAGAAATCGCACCAAAGGCACAATGAAGTTGATGAATGCTGTTCCTGAAGAGTGCTCAAATTTGGAAGACCAAACCTTGGCGTCTGTGGAATCAACTAGTTATGACGAGGCATTACAAGCCCAATTAGAGTTGCTGAACAATATGCAGGATGAGACGAACATGGTCGTGGAGCCATTATCATCCCTTGATACATTTGAAGCCATGCCCATGCTAGATATTGATTTTGATATTTTACCTGACTTTGATTGTCTAGGAAGCATTACAGATTCATTATGTAGTTATTAGAATTCTTGAACGAGTTGTATAAATCTTTTTTAATGTATGATTAAGCATCACTTCCTTTAAGTTGCTTCTTGATTAAATTTCTCTAGTTGTTATACATTTTCTATCAATATAAAGTAGAAAATTCCCTCAACAATGTTAGCGCAATTCTGCTTCGTATATGAATTCATGATCTGTTGATAATTTGATAGAATACAATCTTCTTCCAAGAACAGGGACTCGATAGGATAGAATGCATTCATATGATGTTCAATGAACTTGATATCTGGCACAAAAAGTAAGCCAACGTATACTGGATATCTCAAGATGAATTATTTTGTAACCAGAAATGAACTTGTGTGCATTTGCCTATTAATTCTGCTTCAGTTGCATCTCCAGCTTCCTTCCCATTCATTATATTGGCTCGGATTGTGTCGTTGAACATAATTGGTTCTTGGCTCATTTGATGCCTTAGCCATATCAAATTGAAATGTTGAATGCATAATTTGACCCGAAGCAAAATTATAATATTGTTGTAAGAGTGAGATCGCTGTAAACTTCCCACAGCCATTTTCTCCAACTAAAGCAACTGTATGTATGTATGTAAGCAAATGTAAATGTTCATGGTTCACCAAATACACAATGTTAAATGAGTAACTTATTTATGGGAAAATGTGTTGCACGTTTATCCTTATTATTGTTGTATAACTTTTTTATAATTAAAATTGTGTTATCTAATTGAAAATGCTTAAATCAACAATATTACTTAATTTTTGAAAACTCCATGAATGGATGTTGAATCTCAGCTCAACTTACAGAGCAATTAGAAGAGAAAGAAGAAATTGTATTGATTTATGAACCATCTTCAATGAATCTATACATGTATGCCCTTTTATACTAGTCTATCACTACAAGACTACAAAATATCTATACAGCTTTGTAATTAACTACTGTCACCTCATCAGTCTTGTAACTAACTTTTAAATGCTTCAACTAACTCAACCGTACAGCTGGTTAACTCTTGATACTCTTGCTAACACTCCCCCTCAACACATTCTTCATCGTCCCAAGTTTGCTCAGTAGTATACTGTGTTGTCCTTGACAAGACTCGTTGTAAGTAGATCAGCAAGTTGGTGTTTGGTGTTTATGTATTCTGTCTGCAGCATCCCTTGACATATTCTTTCTCTAACAAAGTGGCAGTCAATGTCTATGTGCTTTGTTCGTTCATGAAAGATAGGATTGGCAGCTATTTGAATGGCTGCCTTGCTATCACATACCATTTTGACAGGTAGTGTTACATTGACCCCCAGCTCCTTTGCGCAGGATCCAATTTACATGACGTCAGGAAAAGTGAGTAGATATTTGCACAAAGTTCTTTTTTCCTTCATAGTTTCTGTTTTTATTTCTCTCTTTGGAATTTGAAGTTATCCTCATCAATGTTATATTACTGGCAGCTATACTTGTTAGTTTTCTTTGTGAAAATGACCTTAAACTTATAATGATCTGATGAGATGTTGCGATTTAGGACTGAAACAGAACAACAGAGGAGATGTTCTCTTTTAACTGCAAGAATTCTATTTCCTGCTTTGGGCTGTCTGATGCTAGGGACATTGATTTACACCATTGTAACTGATGGTTCACTATTTCGCAGAGACGTTTTTACTCCGTAAGTTATTTCTTTGTTTATTTATTCTTATTTTAAACAAATACCATCAACCTTGTTTTTCTGGTCAAATGGAGACTGTGCTACCGATTTAGAGGATATTAGCATTGGCGGAGGACTTAGTCAGTACTTGAAAGTTTTGTTTGTTTTCCTGTTTGAACTATACTTAGATCTCCTCTCTGCTGCTTTCTAAATTGATGCACTTTATGGGGAAGTGGCATAAACCTCTCTTAACTGGAACTTAACTGGAAGTTTTTGTGCTATTCTGGAGGAGAACTCCCTTTTCATTTATTCAATGCCATATCAACATTTTATTTACTTAAGGAAATATACATGTCTTTCCCGGAACGAGTTCCTAATTGAGAGAATATCTGTATTACAATGATTCGAAGGTTGGGATAAGGTTACTGAAAATGACTTGTGCTCTCAGAATGTATAAAATTTCATCTAATAATATTGCCTTACTATGTGCAGGTGGCTGACAGCAACATTAATTGATTTCTATGTCGGTGTTGTGGCTCTCTCAGTAAGCTTTTCACTGTTTATCTGCCTTTTTTTAAAAATAAAAAAAAATTGGGGGAAGGGGAAGGAGAAATAAGGAAGGGGATTACAAGGTGGGAAATCAAACCCTCAACAACAAGGTGAAAATTTAGGTAGTCAACAACTGAGCTACCAAGATTCCCCTCTGTTTAGCTACCTTTACTCTTAATCTTACTGGTATTTGAAGATTTCTCTGTCTATAGCTTGATAAGGAAGTCTAAAGTTTGTAAAATTCGATATATGGCTAGGGCATGCAGCAACATACCATACACTTGGGTAATACAGTAATAGTTGACTACTAATTAGGTATCTTATCTTAGGCTAGGGCCAGTTGCTGCATTAGGTGTCAAAATCATCAGTTAGGACTTTTCACGTGATTGTTGATCTTAGATGAGTTACACTGTTTTCTCAGGTTTGGGTTGCATATAAGGAATCAAGTTGGCTGAGAGCAGCTTTATGGATAATACTTGTAATTTGTTCTGGCAGGTACCCTTTTTTTGTTGGATAATGCATAAATTGTACTCCCTCCATCCCATTTGATGTGATGTAGTTTGACTGGGCACAAAGTCTTAGAAATATGGAAAGATTTGCAATGTTTCAACTTTCAATACTACTCTCTAAAATAAATAATTTTTTAAATAGAAGTGTACAGCTTTTGGACTTTTTGCCAAATAAATGGGATCCAATGTTGATAGTGTCAATAAATATTTGCCAATTAAGGAAATATGTCAATTCATTCTTTTTGGGCGAACTAGAAAGACAAATGTGTCATATACATTGGAGCAGAGGGAGTATCAGTTTGAAGTTAAGCTTCATCGGTACATCGTCTTATTTGTTGCTCTATGTAGGTGAGAGCAAAATATGAACTTTCATTCATATGTATTGGAATGAAGAGGAGTTTATGTATATGTGTTTGCATGCCTTAATATGATTCTGAATGAGAAGGGGTTCCGTGAATTTGTCGAAATAACTAAACAGATCTTGCTTGTTTGCCAATGACAACAACTGCATTAACAACTAGCGTGCATTATTACCCTCTTTCTTTCATCAAGCTTTAAGTTTCTAGAGCTCTCCTAATCATGAGTTAATATTCCATCAAGAGTAACCATAGTTCAATCGAGTTAGTATTTCCTAAACTGTATGACTGTAAATTAAGGATGGCTTCATTATTTTCCATTGTGTATCTTTTTCTCATGCCGGCAATTTCCTGGTCCTTCAAAAACTGATGGCACTTTTTCGACTACATTATATCTAATTCATACTTTATGTTGATTTCCTCAGCATCAGCACATGTGCCTACATAGCTCTTCAGCTTTTCAATCTCTCATCTCAAGATCCCGTCTACCTTGTTCTTTTCAGCAGCCGCAACAGGCAAGTTTGTGCACCATCTGTTTAAGCGTGTTCTCCTCGTTATGGCATAGATTTTGTTTGTTCGTCCTTGTGTACAATCAAATGAAGAAGATATTACTTCCTGTTAGCTCTGCAGCAACAACAACAATTAATTTGTAGTACAACAAATATACATCCTTGTTCTAGTCAAAGTTGAACCATATTTGGAATTTCCTTTCATTTGTGCGAGTGATTGTATCCTTCTTCTTTTGTTCATGGAATTTTACTAATTCTAAGTTTTCATTGCTTCTTAACAATTCTGTACACATTACAATGTTTTATTTTTGTGACTCTTCTTATTAGGGCAGAAAAAGGCTATGAAGGAACGTCTCGAACAGAGAGAATTGGAGAGGGTCAATTGAGGAAGAAGCTTTAATTTGTGGTTGATTTGGTTTTGATTTCATAATTGGACTCTTTCATCATTTTTAACTGTGTAACAAATACCGGTAAATAATAAACTTCTAAATGTACACAGTACATATGTTTGTGTAAAAGAATCAAAATCTTCTGTGGTAATTATTTTTCGGGAAAATAATGTCTTGTTATTATTGATCGTATGGTTGCATATATAACGAAATATGTACAAAATAGAACTCTACAACAGTAAAAGTATTTAAGGATTAATGATGATGATATTGTACCTTGTGTGGGAACAAAGTAGATAAAATGAATGGTCGCATCCAATGTCTTGTATGGTAAAAATGTGTCATCAAGTCTTAAATGTTAGTTTATAAAACGGTTGTTAGATTAGATGTTTTGTATGGAGTGTAGTGTTGGCGGTCAAGAACTCACGCATTCAAAAGATGCAAGTAACATAGATGAGGATGTTGAGATAGATGTGTGGGCATACTAAGAGAGAAGATTAGGAACATAGATATTGGAGACAAGGTGAAAGTAACCTCTGTGGAGGACAAGATGAAGAAGATGAGACTGAGATGGTTTTTGAATATGTGAAGAGGAAATACACAGATGGCTCTCACACAATGAGGAGGGTTATGAGGATATAAAAGTTGGTTGTAGTGGCTCTTAGGAGAGGTAGAGGTAGATCGAAGAAGTATTGAGGAGATGTGATTAGACATGACATGACATGCAACTTACCAAGGTCAAATATGTTTTTTTCTGTTATAGAAAACGTGTAGAAGTATTAAAAAGTTACCATAAAAAATTTACATACAACTTTGCCTCTCTATATAAATTGGCAACTCTGTTTTCTTCTTTTGTACGTTTTGAGAAGGAAAAAAAAAACAGAAGAGAAATTGAGTGTATCATGGAGAATTTGGAAGAGGGTTTTCGATTCAGTCCGACTGATAAAGAAGCTGTTACTTTCTTGTTGAGATTCATGGCTGGAAAATTCATGAATGATTCTGGATTCATCACTACTCATGTTGATACTTACAGTGAACAAGAACCATGGGATAGTTACAATCATGGAGTACCCTACTGTAATGACGACGACTGTAGTTAGTATCGCTTCTTCATCACAAAACTCAAGAAGAAAAGCGAGTCGAGATATAGTCGCAATGTAGGAAACAAGGGCAGTTGGAAACAGCAAAACAAAAGCAAACCTGTTCGAAAGAGCGGTGGACCAGTGATTGGATACAAGAAGAGCAGGTGTTATAAGAATAATGGCTATAAACACGAAGATGGTCACTGGTTGATGAAGGAGTACGACCTCTCTACGTATATTCTTGACAAATTTGACAAGGATTGCAGAGATATTGTTCTCTGTGCTATTAAGAAGAGAACTCGCACCAAAGCCACAATGATGTCGATGAATGAAGAGTGCACGAATTCGGAAGATCAAACCTATGTCTGTGGAATCAACGGAAAATATGTTGCACGTTTATCCTTATTATTGTTACTATATAACTTTTTATATTTAAAATTGTGTTATCTAATTGAAAATACTTAAATCAACAATATTACTTAATTTTGTTTGTTTGTCCTTGTGAACGATCAAACGAAGAAGATATTACTTCCTGTTAGCTCTGCATCAACAATTTGTAGTACAATTTCTTTGAAAAAGCTTCTTTTAAGTTAATTGATTGAAATACCTTTAAATTTGATTAAAGCAAAATAAACTTGCTACTTCAACTCTTTTAATTTTAAATTAACTCAACAATAAATTAATTTGACTCTCAATTCACTTTTACTTTTATCGGGGAGAAATTACGATGTATTTAAAAAAGCTACTTTTTCTTGAAAATGACTCCTAAAGAATGAAGGAGCAAAGTACGAAACTGACAAGGAAGGTGCTCTGGTGATTGCTAAAATAAATGATGAGGAAGTAATTCCACTAGCTATGCAGATGGACAATGATGGGGGAGGTATGGATCAAAATATGAATGGCATAGAAAAAGAAGACTTATCTCAAAACATAAGGCAGATGGCAATAGAAGGTGATTTATCCCCAAAGCAGATCGGAAAGTTGAATAAGACGCATACCAAACAAAGGAAGCACAATGAAGAAGAAATTACAATGGCCCAAGCATCATCCAGGCAATCGAAGAGAACGATTGTCAAGAATTCGAAATACCAATGAAAGCCTTAATATGGAATATTAGGTCAGTAAACACCCAAAAAGCGTTTACAAGACTTATAAATCTCCATAGAAGATTTCAATTTTATTTTGTGGGCCTAATGGAACCATTTGAAGATAAACAAGAAATAGAAGAATTTAGTAAAAGGTTGGGAATGAAGCATGTTGTCGCTAATGCCAATGGTAAGATTTGGGCTTTTATTGATGAGATACTTGATAGTAAAGTGATACAAGATGAAGATCAGATGCTAGCTATTAAATTACAGAATCAAGGATTAGGCATTGAAGTCATGGTCTCACTAATATATGCCAAATGTACGCAACAAGAAAGACTCCAATTGTGGGAATCTATGTATGACCTGTCATGTTCTAGTAGGATACCATGGGTGGTAGGAGGAGATTTTAATGTAATTACCAATGATGAAGAGAAATTGGGGGGAAGGCCAGTAACAGAATCAAAAGTGAGGGACTTTAATCACTGTATTAGCGTGTGTAATCTGGAAGATAAAGATTTTAAAGGGAGCAAATACACGTGGTGGAATGGCAGAACAGATGATGCTTGCATTTTCAAAAGATTGGACAAAATATTTTGCAATGATCAATTGCAAAATATTTTCCCTGTGCTAGAGGTTGAACACCTAACAAGGAGCGGGTCGGACCAAACGCCACTATCTATTACTTTCAAAACTACCAATGAGAAATTGTATAAGCCATTCAAATTCTTAAATTTATGGTTGAGAGAGGAGTCTTACTGGTATAGATCAAAGAAGTATTGAGGAGATGTGATTAGACATGACATGACATGGAACTTACCAAGGCCAAATATGTTTTTTTTGTTATAGAAAACGTGTAGAAGTATTAAAAAGTTACCATAAAAAATTTACATACAACTTTTTGCCTCTCTATATAACTTGGCAACTCTGTTTTCTTCTTTTGTACGTTTTGAGAAGGAAAAAAAAAACAGAAGAGAAATTGAGTGTATCATGGAGAATTTGGAAGAGGGTTTCCGATTCAGTCCTACTGATGAAGAAGCTGTTACTTTCTTATTGAGATTCATGGCTGGAAAATTCATGAATGATTCTGGATTCATCACTACTCATGTTGATACTTACAGTGAACAAGAACCATGGGATAGTTACAATCATGGAGTACCCTGCTGTAATGACGACGACTGTACTCAGTATCGCTTCTTCATCACAAAACTCAAGAAGAAAAGCGAGTCAAGATATAGTCGCAATGTGGGAAATAAGGGCAGTTAGAAACAGCAAGACAAGAGCAAACCTGTTCGAGAGAACGGAGGACCAGTGATTGGATACAAGAAGAGCAAGTGTTATAAGAATAAAGGCTATAAACAGGAAGATGGTCACTGGTTGATGAAGGAATACGACCTCTCTACGTATATTCTTGACAAATTTGACAAGGATTGCAGAGATATTGTTCTCTGTGCTATTAAGAAGAGAACTTGCACCAAAGCCACAATGATGTTGATGAATGAAGAGTGCACGAATTCGGAAGATCAAACCTAGGTCTGTGGACAACAGAAAATGTGTGTTGCATGTTTATCCTTATTATTGTTACTATATAACTTTTTATATTTAAAGTTGTGTTATCTAATTGAAAATACTTAAATCAACAATATTACTTAATTTTGTTTGTTTGTCCTTGTGAACGATCAAACGAAGAAGATATTACTTCCTGTTAGCTCTGCATCAACAATTTGTAGTACAATTTGCTGAAAAAGCTTCTTTTCTGGTTAATTGATTGAAATACCTTTAAATTTGATTAAAGTAAAATAAACTTTGCTACTTCAACTCTTTTAATTTTAAATTAACTCAACAATAAATTAATTTGACTCTCAATTCACTTTTACTTTTATCGGGGAGAAATTACGATGTATTTAAAAAAGCTACTTTTTCTTGAAAATGACTCCTAAAGAATGAAGGAGCAAAGTACGAAACTGACAAGGAAGGTGCTCTGGTGATTGCTAAAATAAATGATGAGGAAGTAATTCCACTAGCTATGCGGATGGACAATGATGGGGGAGGTATGGATCAAAATATGAATGACATAGAAAAGAAGACTTATCTCAAAACATAAGGCAGATGGCAATAGAAGGTGATTTATCCCCAAAGCAGATCGGAAAGTTGAATAATACGCATACCAAACAAAGGAAGCACAATGAAGAAGAAATTACAAAGGCCCAAGTATCATCCAGGCAATCGAAGAGAACGATTGTCAAGAATTCGAAATACAAATGAAAGCCTTAATATGGAATATTAGGTCAGTAAACACCCAAAAAGCGTTTACAAGACTTATAAATCTCCATAGAAGATTTCAATTTTATTTTGTGGGCCTAATGGAACCATTTGAAGATAAACAAGAAATAGAAGAATTTAGTAAAAGGTTGGGAATGAAGCATGTTGTCGCTAATGCCAATGGTAAGATTTGGGCTTTTATTGATGAGATACTTGATAGTGAAGTGATACGAGATGAAGATCAGATGCTAACTATTAAATTACAGAATCAAGGATTAGGCATTGAAGTCATGGTCTCACTAGTATATGCCAAATGTACGCAACAAGAAAGACTCTAATTGTGGGAATCTATGTATGACCTATCATGTTCTAGTAGGATACCATGGGTGGTAGGAGGAGATTTCAATGTAATTACCAATGATGAAGAGAAATTGGGGGGAAAGCCAGTAACAAATTCAGGAGTGAGGGACTTTAATCACTGTATTAGCGTGTGTAATCTGGAAGATAAAGATTTTAAAGGGAGCAAATACACGTGGTGGAATGGCAGAACAGATGATGCTTGCATTTTCAAAAGATTGGACAGAATATTTTGAAATGATCAATTGCAAAATATTTTCCATGTGCTAGAGGTTGAACACCTAACAAGGAGCGGGTCGGACCATACGCCACTATCTATTACTTTCAAAACTACCAATGAGAAATTGTATAAACCATTCAGATTCTTAAATTTATGGCTGAGAGAGGAGTCTTTTATAGAGGTGGTAAGGAATCATTGGTCAGTTGATTTTGCAGGGGATCCTTTTAGTTTGTTTCACCTTAAACTAAAAAGAGTTAAGAAAGCATTGACGCAATGAAGTAAAGATACATTCGGCAACATTTTCCAAGAAATAGCTACGCTGGAGGAAGTAATAAGAGTCCAGGAGGTGAAGTTTGAAACTAATCCATCTGGCACCAATCGAGAAAGACTTCATAAAACACAAGCGGACCTGAAAAAAATAGTTGCAAAAGGAAGAAGAGTTCTGAAAACAAAAAGCTGGAATGGAATGGTTTAAAGGAGTGAGAAATACAAAGTTCTTTCACACTATTGTGAAAGGAAGAAGAAGTAGGTTGGGGGTTAACAAAATTCAAAATGAAGAAGGTGAGTGGTTGGAGGACCAAGAAGATATAACAACAACATCAGTGGAGTTCTATGCCAAGCAATTCACAAGGCAGGCAGCCAGTGAAGATTATGAAATGCTAAATGAGCTACCACATATAGTGACTAGTGACAAGAATGAGGAACTTCAACGGATGCCAACGATGGAAGAGGTTAAAAGTGCAGTTATGGAGCTAAATCGAAATAGCGCAGGGGTCCAGACGATATGACTGGTGCATTCTATCAATGTGCATGGAATATTATAGGTGAAGATATTCATAATATGGCCAAGGCTTTTTTCTGTGGTGCTGAGCTACCGAGATTCATCACACACACAAATTTAGTCCTAATCCCAAAGAAGTCAGTGGTCAATACCTTTTCAAACTTGAGGCCTATATCACTAAGTAATTTTGTGAACAAAATCTTCTCTCGAATTATTCATGAGAGAATCATCAAATGTGTGACACCTCTAATCATCTCACCAGAGCAAGCAGGATTTATCCAGGGGAGAAGTATTGTTGAGAATGTCCTGTTGGTATAGGAAATAATAGCTGAAATAAGGAAAAGCGGGAAACCACCCAACCTAGTCATTAAACTGGATATGATGAAAGCGTATGATAGGGTGGAATGGCTATTTCTCACCAAGGTTCTGAGAAGACTGGGCTTTGGCGACAGAATTATCGACATGGTGTTTAGACTAATCAGCAACAATTGGTACTCAATTTTGTTAAATAGGCAACCAAAAGGTTTTTTCAATTCATCTAGGGGTTTAAAACAAGGTGATCCTATTTCTCCTACCCTCTTTATATTAGTGGTTAAAGTTATGTCACGATCTCTTAATGCGCTAATGAAAAATAATCAATTTAAAAGGTTTGGAATGCCAAGAGGGAGTCTTAGGCTAAATCACTTGGCATTTGCAGATGACATGATCATATTGTGCAAAGTGGAGGTAGGCACAATGACAGTGATTAGTGAGACTTTGCAAAAGTATAAAGAATTATCGGGACAGAAGGTGAACAAGGACAAAAGTGCAATTTATTTGCATCACAATGTACAAGGAGGAGAGAGTCAGTGATAGCAGAAGTAATTACAGGAATTTTGAGGAAATATTTCCCTTTTATATATCTTGGGTGTCGTATTTTCTATAAGAGGAAACAAAAATCATACTATCACCAAATGATTTAGAGGATTGGCGCGAAGATACAAGGATGGAAAGGGAACCTTCTATCTTATAGGGGACATGCTATTCTAATTAAACATATGTTACAAAGTACCCCTATACATTATTTATCAGTTATGAATCCTCCTATCAATGTCCTAAATCTAGTGCAAAGAATAATGGCTCAATTTTTCAGACTATTACATGATGTTTTGATGGCTTTATTCTGCAAGCTATGGTGGAATTTTAGAAAAAAGCAAACATTATGGAGTGAGTACATGAGAAATAAATATTATAAGACCACAAACCAAAATTTGGTTATGTGGAAAGTGGGAGATGGTGGTTCACAAGTATGGAAGAAAATGTTTTAGGCTCGAGAGTTAATTGAACACCAAATATTTTGGCAGACTAGAAATGGATCAGCCTCCCTGTAGCACGACAACTGGACAAGACTGAGAGATTTGTATACAATTACAAGGGATGACTTTGAATGGGATAAGACTTACGTCAAGGTAGCAGATCTTGCCACTCAAGGATAATGGAACGTAGATATTCTGAATGATATTTTACCCTCTGATCTGGTGAAACATATACTTTGTCACATCAAACCACCTAAAGAGAGATGTACTAAAGATAAACCATGCTGGATGTTGGAGTCAAGGGAAGCCTTTACAGTGAAGACTGCATGGTATTATATAAGGCATAAAAAAGACCTTAACAGAATCTATAAGTGGAAATGGACTAAAGGAATATCGTTCAAAATGGCCTTTATGATGTGGAGAATGTGGAAATTTAAGATCCAGTGGATGATAGGATGAGAAGATGGGGTCTAGAAGGTCCATCGAGATGTTGGTGTTGTGACAAACCTGACCAGGAAACACTTTCTCACGTGTTTCTAAAATCAGATTTTGCTAACAGGACATGGTCCTACTTTTGTTCTTTTGCAGGTTTAAACATTACTGGGTTACAACTAAGAGAAGTGATAATGTTGTGGTGGGGGGCCAATATCATACCAGACCAAAAGTCATTCTATAGAGCCATGCCAAGCTTCATAATATGGGAATTATGGAAGAGGAGAAACAAAAAGAAGCATGAAGGAAAGAACATCTCCTTACCAAGAGTCATACATAATGTAACTAGAAATATGTTTATGTTGACAAAGGTAAGAAGGCCTAGTATGAAAAGTAGAGGTAGCTGGGCAGAAATTCTGAAGGCAATGGAGGACTATAGGTCAAGAGTGAAGGTTATCCAGGTGAAATGAGAGTATCCACAAATAGGGTGGATTAAATATAACACTGACGAAGCATCTAAAAGAAATCCGGGAGTGAACTCTTATGCATTCTATCTAAGGAATGAAAAAGGAGATATTATGCATGCTAAAGGTGCGTGATGGAAAACACTACAAATACAGTACCAGAAGCAAAGGCCATCCTAGAAGCAAGTAAGCATTGTAAGAAATCACATTATAATCAAGCCATAATTCAAACAGATTTTATGCTAATGTGCAAAGTGCTAGAAGGAAAATGGGCTACCCCATGGATAATCACAGTTCTGGTGGAAGAAATTAAGACAATATTGAAAGACATACAACATACATTCCATCATATAATGAGGGAGGGAAATCAACTTATGGACTACTTAGCAAACAAGGCGATAGAGAAAGGTACATGCAGCTATGAGGATTTTAATAGTCTTGAACCTGATGGAAGAAGAATACTAAATAGTGATAAAAGTCAGACCCAATACATACGAATATCACCATTAAGGAGGCAATGGGAAGGGGGAAGATCAAGCCACAACTAAGGTGAGTAAGTTTCTGGGAAAGAAAAGGAAAAAAGTAGAATTAGGAAACGCTAACAGTCAGGGATTATAAGGAGTAGGGTGACCGAATGGGCTGACTTGATTTATGTGTATTGTTTTATTGGATTTGGGTATTAGACCCAAATGAGCTTGTAATTGTTTACTCCTGATTTGATATTAATGAAAGGCCTGCCAAAATTTGTTTTTAGAAAAAAAACCTATATAGGGTTTCTACGAGGGGAGGATATTTTGGGGTTTATAATATTTTAGGGATGATAAATTAATTATTTTGGTTGAAATAAAAAAGTACTTGATTAAGTGAAAGAAAAAAAAACAATAAGTTGAGACCAATTTATAACTTTTAGCTTATTTTGGCTTTAAAATACCCAACTTAAAAGTATTTTAAATGCTAAGCGAATACCAAATTAAGTTTAAAATGTTCAAAAGTAGTTTGATCAGCTTTTAAGTCTAATTTAAAAAAGACCTTATTTGTTTGCACTTAAGTCTGAATTAGACGTTCGTTAGGTACATTCTTTTTTTTAATCTTCTAATAAATCTAAAAGTGTCTATTCAGTTAGTGTCACGACTCGAGAGTACCCCCTAGTCGTAACCGGCGTACTCGACCTCTCGGAGGTCTACAAGCCTCTTAGCATTCATTCATTGCATAGACACTAAAAACCATAAGGATTTAAAAACTTTTTTCACACACGAAGATACTTTCATTAAATAACAAATGGAAGACTTTCTAGACTTTATACATGATGTCTCAAAACCATTTAATACTTGAATATAACATTTGGGACTAAGCCCATACACAACTTAGACAATACTAAAAAGACATAAAGAGGAACGTGTTGGGTATTGTCCTCGAATCTACGAGGATTCACCAAGTCTTCATCTTCAAACACCTTAGAAACCTATCCATCAACTATGGAATATCAACATCTCCAAATCCCTACACTTTAGTCAAAAGGGAAAGAAAGGGGGTTAGCACAATTAAGTACCAAGTATGGAAACCATGCAGAAACATGCTAAAAGGGACATTTATTGGAGAAACATGATTGTATGTCATTTGTAAAACTTCATGAAAATACAAGTATATGAGTCACAATACTCAACCATAACCAACATACAAGTCATTAACCATTTTAGCACACCCTCTACACATAACCCATTCCTTCTCTTTAAACCATCCACCTCAAGTAACCTTTGGACAACACTTTGTGCAATGTATGGATAGCGTCACATACCACCATCCACACTAAATCATTATTCTAAGGCTACCAAACGTGAACTTACCACTTATCATGCTTCATATCACAAGCCATCATGAATAACTAGTACTATATATGGCACATAAACATATTAGTCAAATAAGTCATTTCATGATCTTAGGACCTCCATCTAAAGTTACCCTAAGACACACCTAATTGAGATATGAAGTGGCCGCCCATACAACCTCTTCAACCACACCTAAGAGTTCATCAAGGCCACAATAGACAAGAACCTTTACATTTCAATACAACATGCTAAATATTAATTTCCTTAATATAAGAGAAATATGCAACATATTAAAAGGATGACAAGTCAACATTCTTCTTTAGAGTCATTTAGGACACATTCATGCATTTAGAGGACTTTCATACAATAGCCATTAAGGCTTAGGGAACTCACTTTAGTATCTTCAAAGCCTACTTTGAACAATAATAAATCCTAGCTCAGGATGAGTTAGGTGTAGTTCCAGTTATGTTTACAAAGCTCGTGGAACAATCTTTCCAACGCCATCAATTTTACTCGATTCCGAGTTCGTATGAGTGAATTATGACTTTTGGAAGTTGGGCAGTGGCAGGGAAATTCGTCCAAAATTTTTAAGGGCATTTTGGTCTTTTTTCTAATCAATTCTTTTGGTTATACTTAAGTGTTGGAATGATTTTTAGATCAATCTGTCCCATTTTAAAAGAATGAGAGTGAGGGTTTTGAGAGAAGAGGAGAAGAAGAGAATAAAGAGGAGATCAAGCAATTTTCCGTCAAAGATCGTCGTGGATATCGTCGAGGGTGATCCCTACTAGGTATGTGGGTTCATAGTGTTGGGTTGATCCTTTCCCCCACACGCCAAACTCATTTTATATTTGAGAAAAGGTTGGTTATGTTGTTGAAATTGTTGGGTTGTGTTGTTGATGTTGTTGATTATGTTGTTGAAGTTTCTTGTTGATTTGGGACATGTTTCCGGTTGTGATTTTGAGTTGAATCTATTGTATGTTAAGGGTCTTTAT
Organism: Solanum commersonii; assembly: GCA_029007595.1. Classification (NCBI taxonomy): domain Eukaryota; kingdom Viridiplantae; phylum Streptophyta; class Magnoliopsida; order Solanales; family Solanaceae; genus Solanum; species Solanum commersonii. Next base: position 361,454 of record JAJTWQ010000029.1, read on the forward strand.
GATTCTAAGTGTTTGCTGCTGGAACCTTTGAAGTTAAGGGGTTTAGAGTTGAAAAAACAAGGGAAAAAAGTCGGATTTTTTGGGGAAAAGGGCTGGGGTGTCGCGCCAGCCAGCACACCCCAAAAAAAGATGCTGAACTTTCCCCTTGGGGCAGAGAGCCTGGCAGAACTACCAGCAGGCCCCTCTGAAGTTTGAGGGCTGGCGCCCCACGCCTCTTAGAGCGCTAGGACGCCACTCCTTCCCTTTACCTTTCATTCCCCACTTTCTCATGCATGTTCCTTGGTATTATACCTATGTTTCATAGTTGTTTTCAACGCTCCAAGGTACATCTAAACGTCAAGAACTCGTCCATAACATGTGAGCAAACACCTTGAATCCATAATTCCAATTCAAGGAAAGTTAGTTTCCAAGTCAAGTGAAGTTAAGAGTTAAGTCTAGAAGTTAAAGAAGCGAGTCAAATCAAATCTTTAAAGTTGTTCAAGAGTCTTTATTGAATGTTTTAACTTCATTTTAAGGCTCAAGTTTCAAGTCAAGTAAAGAGTAAAGAGTTTCAAGTTAAGTCAAGAGCATAAAGTCGAGTCCATTTCTCAAAAGTTATTAGGAAACTATGTATTTCCCAAAGAAGTTTCTAAATGTTTTTACATTTAAGTAAGAAAGAAACATCGATTCCAAGAGAGCCTTTGGGCTAGATTTTGAGTAATTATCTCAAACTAAAGAAAGATGTGTTTAAAACACTTATGAGCTAAAGTATATTTTTGGGATTAGTCTTGAGCACCGAATTGGGTACACGAGTTCATATTAACTCAACTCTCCATAAGAACCATGCGGCCAACATAGGATTTAACGAGTCATACTTTTTAGATGATCCCGTAAGTTAAGCTAGTGGATCCACTTAGTAAAGATAGCTTCCTATATCACAGCCAGGTATAGGATGGTCCTTGGGCAACGTGAGGTAAAACGTTATATCATCACTAGGGCTCATAGTGGTGGTTGTCGGTTAAAGAATCTCCCACTAAAGTTATATTACTTTATATAAGTAAAATTGAGTTTGTTATCGTTTTATCCTTAACGAACTAAGTTGTTTACTCTATTTTACAAGCTTTATATATTGCATGTGTCTTATTGCTTTATATATTAAGTTCAGTTATTCATGAGTTGAACAGAGCCAAGGTAAGTGTTCTCTTGTATTCCTTTCAAGCTTAAGTTGTGGTTTACCTTTCCAGCTCACATACTCTACATTCCATGTACTGATGCCAGTTGGCCTGCATTTTATTATGATACAGACGTAGGTACCCAAGATCAGCATCCAGTACACCGTTAATCCAGCTGAGCACTCCAGAGTCAGTGGTGAGCCTCTTTGCATTCTAGAGGACTCAATTATTTTGTGTTCTTAGTTTTATTTTATTAGGGTGTTGCGAGGTCTATCCCAACATCCATCTCAGTATTTTAGAAGCTTCATAGACAGCTAGTCAGTTAGTTTTGAGTCTCTCATCTATGTATATATGTAAATATTCTATTTTGAGATTCGAGTTGTCTTTGTGGCCAGATTTTATAAGTTAAGTTGTTTTGTAACCTTGCATTTGCATTGAGTTATTCTGTTGGGTTAGGTTTCCGCTGAGTTAAGAAAGCCAGACCAAGGGTTCGCTTGGGGCCAGAAATGGTCTCCGGGTGCCGGTCCCGCCCAGGGTGTAGGCTCGGGGCGTGACAGATAGCTCATTTGACTTTTCTAGGTAAGGATTCTCATGTCGTTCCGGCTCAATCCATCTCTAAGTCTATCATTTCACTCAAGAAGGGAATATTGCCCTAAGGCTCATTCTTCATGGTTATACGTTTACTTAGGAATCTAGACTTATGAAAGGGCACCATGCTTAGGTCTACCGATTCAAGTCTTGGCCTAGAATTCCTCTTTTAGCATTTATAGAAAGAGCTCCATTACTAAGTCATAGCCCAACCAACATTCATGTATATAATCAAGTTTTCATGACACAAGACAAGATACTCAAGTTTAGCATATAAGCTACAACATCATCTTATATAGACTCATCATAGTCCATTATCACCACATATCACCTTTTTAAGACATACATCACATTATAGAGATCATTCACATTCCATCATCACATATGAATATTAAGATAGGACATACTTCCAATCACAATACAATAACAACTTATACAAGATCACTTTGAGATCACATGAACATCTTTACATTCACAACATGATTACCTTTACTTAATTTGATTCTCATTCAAATCTTTCACATCATATTCACATATAAGATTTCATATCAACACTTCAATTCCTCATATAATGCCTTCAAGGCCATAATCACAATACTATCAACATATAAGCACCTCCACCATAAGTGATCACACATCAATCTATCACAATTCTATATCAATTCTACATTTACAATGAAGTTAGGTCAACTTACCATTCTCCAAAGCTATAATCAACATTTCTCAATTCTTCAACAATTCACAATAGATAAACATAGATAATAATAGAAAAAAACTATTCAAATCAATCTAAGCATAATTCCATCATCATTTAAGTATAAACATTAAACCCACTTCATAAGCCAAATTTAGGAAACTTGAAAAGATACGGGTTCATGGAATTTTCTTTCTTAAAATCATCAATAATAGCATAAATTATCATTTAATGCAAGAACCCATGCTTATAATCAAAATTAGAGTTTTTATGTTTTTGGAAGAACTTTAAAAACATTTGGATTGTCTTGAAAGGAAGAATAATCAAGGATAAAGGATCCTCATACCTTAACCCTCATAAATCCCATGAATTTTGAGAAGAAGACACTTGAAACCTTCAACCCTAGCTTGAACTTGACCTAGCCCTTCAATGAAGTTCTAGAGAGAACTTTTTACGAGAGAAGGGTTTTGTTTTTGGGAAATATGAAGAATGAATTCTAAAATACGATATAAATATTTTAATACTCTGAACATACTTAAAAACACTTAAAATAATGACCCATATATTAATTAGGACTAGGGGTGAATTTACCAACTCATCCCTAAGTTGATCGTGTCCCATAACAGATTGCAGGTCCAAACTATGGACCCCCATCCACGGACTGTGGATGGGGTCACAGACCGTGCTGTTGAGGCGTGTTTCGTGACTGCAAGGTGATTTGGAGCCCCTCAATCTACGGAGAAAGTCCACGAGCCGTAGATCCATCTACTGGCTGTGGATTGCATCCGTGGTTCACCACATTATGGCAGCTTGGTTGTTTTCCTTGGGGTCTTGGAGTTTAGACTTAGGGTCCTCCTCAAGGACCCTTAGGGTGGTCCTTGGGGAGTTGTACCTTGACGTCTAATCCCTAAACACCTCAACCATGGCTCGGGAAAACTCTAAACACCATCAAAACTCAAGACAAACACAAACAAACACACGTTAGGCTCTAGTTACTCTAGTTTGTTTTTAGGGTCGTTACAGTTAGATCTAGAATAGAGTCTTAAGACCATTCAAACTCTTTTAAAAACATTAATTTATATAGAAAAAAATTATATTGGAATTTGTTTCATAAAATCAGTACTATGTAGAGAACAACAGAAGAAAAAGTATAATCAGGGAACCTTCTGCTAGCCCAAGATCGTTAACTAAGATCGAAAGATTCAACTAAAGAAGAGGAAACTAGAAAGGAGAAGGAATATTTTGAATAAGAAAACTTTGAAATAAAAGAAAACTATTTGATTTGGATTGTTCTTGGTTGCTTACAAATGACTATGGTCACCCCTATTTATACTAATGTGGTGATGCTTCTAGAAATTATTCTAGATATATTTACAAGAAAAATCTAGATGACCCTATCTTCTAAATATCTAACAAGAATCTAAATTATTCTATACTTTACTCTAAGTATCTAATTATATAGAACATCTAGATTTTTCTTAAGTATAAATATCAAAGATATTTACTCTACCAAATTCTAGAAAGTTCTAAATATCTAAGATATTTTTTGTACCTCCAAAAATTCAACTTTAAGTTTTCACACTTCCCCCTTAAAGTGATTTTTTTGGAAACTACCCCACACTTGTTGTGGAAAAACTCAAACGAATCTTTGAGCCACGTCTTGGTGAAGATCTCAGCAATTTCTTCTGAACTTCTCTTGCTTCATCAAATGATAAAGATTTTTCGTTATCGAATGAGCCATGTGAATTATCTCATCGCTGAATTCCTAGACTCCCAATTGAAAATATGGATAAATTTATCCATTTGATGTTGTTACTGCTTCAAAATCATCCTTTTTGAAAGGTGCGTTGATAAAAAAAAAAAGGTACCATAGAAATTGGAGATTAGTCGTTACACCGCCAAATAACCATTTGATAATTGCTAATCCGTTACTGGACCAACCAATATCTTATAGGTTGACTAGTGGATTAGTTAATTTAAAAGTTAATATCCGATAGGTCAATCGTTAAGCGAAATTATTCGTTGGGTCCGTCCGATAAGCAACCCTACAATTAATAATGATGGAATTACAACAACAACAATAACATATAGAAATTCCACAAGTGAAATATGAGAAAGGTAGAATATAACATACTTTACTATAGAAAGGTTGTTTTCAAAAGCCCCAACTTAATAATAATGAAATTATTTGGTGTACGTACTTTTATTGATAGATTTTTAGTCAATTCATTGGATTAAAAATGAGATATACTAACGTGTTTGGTTTAAAATAGATAAATTGACATACACTTTTCTTATTCATTTTAATCTTGTCTTTGTTTAAAAATTTTGGGAGAAAAATATTAGAGAAGGACAAATATATCATTTTGTCTTATTTTCTCGAAATAATAATTTTGAAATTGTTATCCAACTTCAACATGAGAAAATAATACTACCATAATTATGACATAACTAATCTCAAAATAAAAAATCTAACTAAACGTTAGAATAAACTAGTTTCGAATCTAATCTCAAAATTGTAATCACTTATCTCACCAACAAGACGACCCCAAATGTGTGGATGAAAAGTGAAAGGATACAAAGTTGAGTCTCAAATGTGAAAGAACGACAAAAGTATAGAGGGGGAAACAATAATAAAGGGAGTGAGAATAGGCGAACGACGTCGTAGAATATCTTTTGCCCTCGTCCCTCTGAAAGCTGAAATGAAGCAGTACTAGGTCAAGATCAGAAGCCACACCCAACAGAAACAGAGAGCTTTCTCCTCAAGAGGTGAACGAACACTCCGATAGAGAAATCACTTCACTTGGAATTTCATCAATGGCACTCGCTTCTCGCTTGCTGTCCAGATCCACTCGCCAGGTACAATTGGATCTAATCTAATTTCCCCCCTTTTTTTATGCGGCAAATGGTTATGTTTCATGATTTGTTTGATCTGATTGCGGATTAAAGGGTTAATGTTCCTTTTTGTGGTTGATTTGATGCTACTTGAACTGAATTTAGTTTGATTTAAGAGAGATATATTTGGCACAGTAAATGTAATCGGATTTATAATTGTGGTTCCTTAGGATTAAGCACATTTTAGGTTTCATTGAGATTGTATTGCTTGCTTGAGATTGACGCATGATTGATTGAATAATCTCGTTTCAAAAGAATATTTGTTGTTTTCATTATTGGTTGGTTTCCAATCACAATCTTTTTTGCTTTTGGGAAATAAATTTGGCCTGAGGTTTTCTATGTTTTTTATTTTCCTCCTGTTGTGTTTTTACTTCGGGGAAAGATTCTTTCTGTCAATTATCACTTAGGAGCTGTATTTGATGTTCCTACCATTGCCTACTTATGTTGTTCCATTGAATAGTACGTGCCCATAAGGAAGTGGCTGTTAGGAGAATAACCGCTGCTGCTCTATGTGGTCATTTAGCTTTTGAGTAATTTAGGCCACACTTTCTTTGAGCTGTTAGGATGTGTCTAGGTCTGAAACAAATTTTTGTGATAAAATTTTGGGATGTAGATGTGATTGGATATGCTGGTGTAATATGTACCTGGTCCAGATGTCTACTCCTATTAATAAATGTAGTTTTTCAGCTATGCGCTGGTCAGGTTGTTCTTCGACCCGAGCATGCAGTTCCAGTTCGTTCCTTTGCCAAAGAAGCTGCTGCTCCTACTACACTGAAGGGAGATCGTAAGTATTTCAGGATGTTCTTTATTGATACTTTCTTGATTAAACAAACAATCTTTGCTGAAACAACTGTGATTCTTTTTGCCAACTTAGTTTCTTTTTCATTTTGTTTTTCATTTATCTTGTCTGTGTATCAGAACTCAGAAGATCTGAACAATTAACTTTGAAGAAATCAGCTTTAATATATTTTCTGTTTTGTTCATTATGTGGTAATTCTGTTAGTATTTTTTTTAATGTAACTTCAATATTTTAACCTAGATTTAATAGCATAAACAAGACTAAAATAAGGAGGAAGTATGACTAAGGAACACCATCATGGTATGCTTCTGAATGATGCTCTGGGTCTTTTAAATTCCTGTTACCTTGGAACTTGTGAAGAATGCCTATGCATGTGCGTGCTGTGTATGGATATTTCTGCTCTTATTTTTTGCTTTATGATTGAGTACTGCAGCCAACACTACCCTTTTACTGCATAAGTTAAGTCTCATCTACTTTTCTAATAAGCATAATGCTTTTCCTCATTATTAGTTGTATGCGAGACGCATCTGGTGCATCCTTTGTATCTCAATGAAGTAGTTTAACACTAAGACGCTTTATGCTCCTAGATAGGTGATGCAGGCCCAATTGACATATGCTTTACTGTTACTGTCTCTACAGGAAGGCACAAGATAGTAACATTTATTTTTAGGGTGAACTAAGTTGGAAATAGCATACTCATAAAAAACTCTGATACTGGTGTTTGCAGGACCAATATACAGTTTAAGTTTGGTCTTGGTATCTAATTCACCTGTCTCTCCATTGATAGGGTGTATGCTTTCAGATAGGTTTTCTTCAACTTTATTTATTTGTTTCGACTAACTAGGGAAATCTTGTGCCAGAAAATCCCTAATGGGCTAGTGTTTTAGAAATACTATATTATTTATCTTGTCAGGCCTTGATCAAAACTGTCCTCTTAGAGTCTTGTCACCTGACCTAATAATTCTATCTGTCTTGGTAATAGTATGTGGATTTTTTCTGGCAATCAAACTGGGCTTGTACTATTGCAATGTTGTTTGTGTATTGTTGCATTGCTGTGACACTGACTTTTTGTGTGCTTATGAAGAGGTATTGAAGGACATCTTTTATGAGGTTAAGAACAAGCTTGAGACAGCAATTGGTGTCCTACGAAAGGAGAAGATCACCATAGAACCAGAAGATCCTGCTGCTGTAACTGAGTATGCGAAAGTCATGAAGTCTGTTAGACAAAAGTAGGATACCTAACCTTTTCTTATGAAGTTCAATTTTAGTTTGTAAATACCAGAGAAACAGTTCAGCACTTGGTGGCTGACCTAATCTCTGATAGCACGTGGTTCAGAATTCATATTGAACATCCTACTCAGCTGTTCATTTGAAGGTTCAGCTATTCCTAAATTTAGTTCTTGTTACCATTAATGTGCTTTGCCATTACATCAAGATGCTTGCTGGAGATGGACCATATTTAGTTTGTTAACTATCTATTAATAATGTGAAAATAGGTCCGTCCTTGTTTATTTTGTTTGGCGTCCCAGTAATTCTTTTACGTTGATCCACATTATACCTTAGTTCATCAAGAATCACATGTTATTTTCATGTACCTGAAGGTAGAAACCTCTATTTTATTGCATGGTCAAACAGTACTTAGTTGTATTTATGGGCATGCATGCTGCATTATTTGGTTAGTTTCCATATTTTTTTATGATCAATTGCTAATGTTATAATTTCCCATGTTCACAGGGCTAATCTCTTATCAGAGTCTGAAATTATTAAGTTCAACATCGAAGTAGAAACACATGAAATTCCAGATGCCCGAACATATTTGTTGAAACTGAAGGAGATGCGTGTCAAGTATGCATTCTAATGCTTATCTTTTACCTGCTAGTTATAATATTTCATGAGTTATGTGAGTTATCATGCAACATGCTTTTGGTATTTATAAAAATAAGATGGTATGCTTCTTTATCAATAATTAGTAAATAAATAATAAAGGCAGTATGCTCTTAGTTATCTTTCACACAATTGGTTGATTTTCACTGATATCCCTTTGTATCCTACAATGAATTCTGAAATTTGAACATGATTCCTAATGTTGCAATTTTAGTAACTTCAGTAATGGGCTTGGAGCAAGAAAGCGTCTATGTGCTTCAATTTCATTAGCCTGCTTTCTCAACTTACCAGTAATTATTGCTTTATTGAGTAATTGTGTTCTCCTCTCTTGTTCCATATCTCATAGAAAGACATTTTATTCATCCTTTAGACATAAGGTGTATCAGCACTTCTTCACTCCCCTTTCTTTTTCATCTATTATCTGGTCAGGAGGGGCCTCATCGATTCTCAAGGTATAGAGGATTTGCAGATGGCAGCATTGGATAAAGTTGAGAAAGAATTAAAAAAGCCACTACTGAGGAACGACAAAAAGGGAATAGCTCTTCTTACAGCTGAGTTTGATAAGATCAACCAGAAGTAAGCTTCCTTATGCAGACGTTAATTGATTCTATTTGCAAGTGCTTCAATTTTTGATTGTCTACAAATTTTGAGGAGCAGTTGGTCGCTCGTTATGTGAATGATCAAAACCAGCATCCTAAAAATTTTACTCAGGCATTTGTTGACTTATTTGGGGGTATTTTACTTTACCCCAACCAAAAACTGTGGCCTATTTTACTCAGCAGCATGTAGTATGAGCCATTGTGATTCAGATGATATATGATTCAGAGTTTATGTAGGTAATTGATCATCAATGTTTTTTTTTAAAAAATGCCTTAGGCTTGGCATTCGTAAAGAAGAATTGCCCAAATATGAAGAACAGTTGGAGCTGAAGATTGCAAAGGCACAGTTAGAAGAACTGAAAAAGGATGCTCTTGAAGCAATGGAAACTCAGAAGAAGAGGTAATAAATAGGGCTTTGCTTGCTCATTCTCGTACCCCTACATGTAGGTTGGGTTATTTGTTTTTCTCGCAGATTTTGAATTTGAATTCTCTGTACTTGCAGGGAGGAGTTCAAGGATGAGGAGATGCCCACTGTGAAATCTCTGGACATCAGAAACTTCATTTAAAAAATGAAATTTGTTATTTTCCTTTTGCACCTTGTTGATCTTGTGCTACCCTTGAACATAAATTTTAATATCCCTAAAAATGTAGTTGTACCAGACATCCAAGAGGCTGCCTTCTGAATAATAAGAGTTCTGACCAAGAATTAGCTTTGATATAATTTTGGGGCCTGAGCATCTTTATCTCTGCTCCTTATTTTGCAACTGATCTTGGTCAGTTGTTTTTTGCACTCTGTACTAAAGAGATACATGATTGTATCAAATGTTTCAATTTTTGATGCTTTGGTGATGGCTTTACTCATCTTGTGCTCGTTGTCATTGCTTGCAAGTTGCAAGCTTTTTCTGCTGCAACAGTTTATGGTCTTCTCTAAATAGACTTCTTTTTCTTATATTATAATATTGGAAAACTGTAAATTTTATAAGTAATCACCCTGTCGTTAAGAATCAGTAACAGGTTACTATTTATAACAGCTATTCAACTTATCATAAATAATCAGTCCTTGAAGTTACGAATATTAGAATCAGAATAATTGACATATTCAACTCTCATGACCTTCAAAACTTCACGGACGATGAAGACCACCATCTTCGATCTATCTGGTGGCGCTAGCTCAGATTCGTGAGATATGTAAGGGATGGGGTTTGCTTCTCTCAAAAATTGATTTAACATATAGTTATTACAATAAAAATGGTGCTATATATTGATATATATATGTATGTTTGTATGCTATAAATTTAATATTTTAGAATATGTATATGATGCAAGTAGTAAATTTTTTTTGCTACATATTAGGTAATGATGAATGCTAAGTAATAAGTATATTGCTACAAGGTAAGTGTCCAGAACTAGTAATATATATACCCATATTCCTTTATCACGGTAGGTAGTTAGGAATTAAAAACTCGAATATATTGCACATATATAAAGAAAGAAAGAACACTAGTATGTAAAATTAACAATTTCTAAGAAATTCCACAACATGAAGAAAAAAAACAGAAAGAATATTATTATACTATAGATTAAAAAACGACTATACTAAAACAATAAACTATGTGGTAATCCTAATAGTACTCTAGACGACTTCCTTTGCATCAACATCATCCATGTAATTCTTCCAGTACCAATGCTCTCTCCACACTCGAGACATCTCTTCAATCGGTATATTCTTTGTTTCCGGCACGTAAAAGTAGACAAAGAGAGTCATTATGAACACAAAGGCTGCAAAGAAGATGAACAACCCAAACTTCATCCAGCACAACACCTTCAAGAAAACTTGTGCCACCGCAAACGTGAATAACATGTTCATGGAGACAGTGACGCTTTGTGCTGCAGATCGAACTTCCAGTGGAGAAATCTCACTGGGAATTAACCATCCCAATGGACCCCATGAGAATGCAAAGGCAGCCACGAATACGCATATGCACAGAACCACTAATATTGCGTAGCTCTGAGGCAAAACAGTGGCGACCACTCCTGTAGTTCCGAATTTCCACCCAATAAGACCTGAAACTAATGCTTGGAATACACACATTAGGACGCCACCCGTGAGGAGAAGCACCTTCCTTCCGTACCTATCTGTACAATACACTGAAATAAAAGTTGCACCCACATTGACAGCCCCGGTGATGACAGCGGACATAAGGGAAGCATTGGCCTTAAAGCCTAGCGTTTGAAAAAGAACGGGAGCATAGAACATGACCACGTTAATCCCCGTGAGCTGCTGGAATGTCGGAATCAGAGTTGATAAAATCAGCTGAGGTTTGTACTTTGTGACTCTGAGAAGGACTTTCCATGGGTGTTGTACTTTGTTAGATGCTTCACTCGCCTCCACAAGGTCCTTCAATTCAGCATCGACGTCGTCAACTCCCCTGATTTTTTTCAAGAGTTGCTCTGCCTCCTCTGGTTTTCCCCTTTGGATCAGCGAACTGGGAGTATCGTCAAGAAACAAGGACGAAATCAAAATGACTAGTGCTGGCACGGCTGCACCACCTAAGCTGATCCTCCATCCCCAACCGGCAGAGATCTTGTTAGTAAGGAAATTGACGATATTAGCTATCAAGATCCCGACGGTGATGGCCAATTGGAACAGAACATTGAATGTACCCCTGTACTTGTAGGGAGCAATCTCAGACAAATAAATAGGTACTGACTGATTAGCAAATCCGACTCCAACCCCAAGAAGGATACGACCCAAGATGAGCATGCTAATATGGACTGCAGCAGCATTGAGAGCGGCACCAAAGAAGAAGAAGAGACCTCCAAGGAACATGGTCACTTTCCTGCCGCGTTTCTTACTAACGAAAGAAGCGACAAAGGAGGCGATGAGAGCAGCCACATAGAGAGAAGAGGTGAAAAGGGTGAGCAACTGGCTGTCAAACTTGCAATACTGATTGGTGGAGGTGTCGAGAGCCTCTTTACGATAAACAGAAGGGAAGAAGAGTTTGAGAAAAGGATCCATAGAAGTAACTCCCCCTGAAATTCCAATGTCGTAACCAAAGATCAACCCTCCCATTGCAGCCATAATACAAGTAAGGGCCACGTAACGTGTCAACTTTCCTGGGTACTCAGAACCCCCTTCATCAGCACCCATAAAGTTCCCACCAGCCATGATCACAGATCAATAGAAAGATGTATGATGTATTATGTTTAGTTAATAAATTGTGAGGGAATATATAGATGTCAAAAATAAGTTCGAAAAGAATTTGGATTACTTACCTTACAATTCTAAATTGTGTAGGATTAGGCAGGTTATTGCACTTTTAATATCCCTTTTACTATCAAATTTGGACAACTTATGTTATGACGGTTTATATATTTATATGTAAATAAAACATATTCTAAATAGGAAAACTAGAGATGTAATTATTAGTACTATTCCTACTTAGCAACGCCTTTTTTTTTTTTTTTCCTTCTAATTTTAGGTGAAGTTTGGACTGAAGTTTTATGTATTTGACCATAGTTTTTAAAAATATATTCCACATTTTTAAAAAAAAAAAAAAAGGCATGAAACATGGTGGTTTATATCCATAAATTTTAAAACCTATAATAAATACTCATAAGTTTAACATAAAATTATTACTTTTAAATTAAATGATACATTATTCAAAAATCATAACAAATTAAACCAAGCAAAATCAATTTGAAGAAAATTCATTCAATAAGAAAAACGTTAGTAGAGATTTTAATAAATTACATTCAAATTTTGTCTTCACTCTGGATCAGTGGATTGGACAGTTGATAGAGCAATTTTCGCTAGGGGCCGGGTTCTTCTTCCTCCCAAAAAAAATTGCATGGTATATATATATAATGTATCGATATTGTATAAGTAGTGTATAAATATGTATATATAGGGGTGCTACGAGCGATATAGGTTAATGTACTTTCACTTTTGTTTAGCATTTTTTTTTTTTTATAACTTTGTGATTCAAAATTTGATGGAGAAGCTATTTTCGCATATAGGTTGGGTATCGGTCGGTTCGATTTTGAAGTTTATCAATTTGACTTATTGGTTATTGGTTTGTACACAAGCTAAACCATTAAGAACAATTAAGATATTTACTTATCAGTTATTGATTGTTATCGGTTCAGTTGTTTGTTTAACCGTTAAGATTTGATACAAAAAATAAATGATTGAAAATCACTTAAAAACATGGTGACAAACCAAATAAACTATGCACATGAGTAGATAGATTGTATCTTGCTCAGAAACAACACTAACACATTGTAGAATAACTGAAAATTTGAGACTGCCAGAAATTAAAATATGAAACTAATCCTAAGTCAAGGACTTTATTTACCAATACTTTAATCAACGTTTTCAAACATGGAAATCAAAGGGTTATGTTGTGAGATTGGAGAAAGCTTTTGGTCGGAAAGGAGGTTAGACATGCTGAAAATTTTTGGTTGGGAAGAGATTGGAGACAAAACCCCTCTTTTTTAAAATTTCTTTTAATTAAAGAAATAACAAAATCCCTCTATTTTTATTTTTTAAATTATATATATCAGCCACATCAGTTAAAAAAATTCACGTGTAGCGTGTGAATGACACAATTTTGTGTATGGAAAGAGAGGAGTGTCTTTAAGCTTAGTTCGTCAAGTATATGAGTGTTATTAGGTCTGCCAATAATTCGAAGATGAAACCAATAATTCATGCCAAATTTGAGAGTGTTTTTAATACTTATCTATGAATTTGTTGGATGCTTATTTGACATTTCGATTTTCTCCTTCTTTTTTATTAGTATATCATGTGTTGAATAACTAAAAGTTCACAACAAAGGATAATGTGGCAATATGACCACCACTTTAATGAAAATCATAGACATATTTTTCAGATTTTTTTTTTGTGTCATAATATCCAAGCACAAATTCATGTTTAAGATAAAAAAGAAAGTCTAATGACCATGTAAAATTCTTCAAAGAAAAATTATCAGATTAATTTGGTACAAGTTCATTATAACCTTTTTCATCTTAATATTTTCTTATGTATACTTATGCAAAGACAGCAAATAAAATCACAATTCCTCCACAAGACATCCCAAAATTTTAGTAATTAGACTTACTTGCCTCAAAGTTTAGCCAATATTGCACTGCTTACGTAAATAAAATTGACGTTTTTTTTGTTTCAATTTGTATGTCTTACTTTCTTTTTTAGTTCGTTTGAAAAAGAATGTCTCACTCCTTCTTAATAACTCTTTAATTATAATTTTACACATGACACATTTAAGATTACAAAATTATAATATATTTTTCCTATATTCTACATAATGTAAGTCAAACTCAAATTTAAAAAAATTGAAACGGAGAGAATATATCTCGAGTTTTCAAATAATAATCAAATATATACATTTGAGCCCATATTTTGGGCGGGCCAAGTTCTAAACCCAAATTTTGAAGTCTCATTTCCCCGCCAGTTCGGTATTATATCACTCTTTTGACGGAAAACAATCTCCGGCGACGGAAGGATGCCGACGGTATTCATCGCCGTTCAGTGTTGTGAATGCTCCACCATGCAGGTATCTATCTATCTTTCTCTGTGTGTACATAGATAATGATGCAGTAACGAGAAACCGAGGTTTTTCAGGTAAAGCAGCAGAAGAAGAGTAGCAACAAATGGACCTGCGTGGTTTGTAATCAGAAACAGTCTGTTCGGAAAGTATTCGCCCAGGGGTATAAGGCAAAGGAAATTCGCCTATTTGTTCAGAGTTTCAATATGTCTCGCCAATTTACGGATCAATTGCCTGTGATAGACAGAGAAGAAATTGAAACCCTAGCTATTGAAGAGCAGAATCAAAGTCATGGAAGTTTGAAGAGAAAGGATTGGACAGAGTATCTCGATCCAGAAGAAGATGCAATTGAAAATGATGAAATTTCAGGTAACTTAAATTTCTTATAGTTCAGAAGATTTAAGAGTCTGATGAAGTTTTATTTGGATTGATATTTTAGGTTTTGAATTGTTCGATCTGGAAATGCAGGAGATGTTATGGAGCCGAAGATTGTGACGGAGTTACCCAAAGAGTTATTCAGAAGGCCTAGGTTGAACAACTACTCTGCTGTTGCAGGTAATTTCAAACCAGTTTTCTCAAAGCGGAATGCCAGAAAACAAAGCATATCTCAAGGTTACCGGAATGCACAAAACACAGGTAACCTCGATGGCCTCTTACATAGAGTAATTCAGAATCTAGAATTAGTGGATTCGTGAAACGAGTGTGATTCTATATATTTATGCATAATTCGAGCCAAAAGCAATTAGTTCAATTTTAACTTGTAGAACTTGTCCTTGATCCCCTATGACACCTTATTTTAGTGCCTAACCATAATACGAGGTAGGAGGGATGGGTGATTTTGGAATCAGATGAGTTGGATATTTACCGAGTAGTTTCCCAGTACCTGTCCGATGATTACAGAACATACCGAGTAAGGTATGAAGAGCTTCGAGTGCATATAGCAATTGGCAGGTGTAAAAGCAATTTGTTGAGTTGGTATTTTGAGAATGAAGATGATCATAGTTGCGTCTTACAAAGACCTTCACTGTTTTTATCCAATTTTC
This sequence comes from Solanum commersonii, assembly GCA_029007595.1. Classification (NCBI taxonomy): domain Eukaryota; kingdom Viridiplantae; phylum Streptophyta; class Magnoliopsida; order Solanales; family Solanaceae; genus Solanum; species Solanum commersonii. The sequence continues at coordinate 376,671 of JAJTWQ010000029.1, forward strand.
CTGTTGGGAAAATGCATTTTGAGATTTCAGTAAGCCTGTTTTGTGTTAAAAACCCGTAATGAGGTAGCCCCTTTCTCCCTGAGTAGTTCATTCACTCCCAGTGTGTACCATTTCTATATACTATTGAAAAAAGAGAGGTAGAGGTAGGAGCTCAATATTGGAGCTTTGACTTGCAGATGTTGAGCGAAGCAAACATCAGGCAACAATGGCATCGGTGATATCCAAGTGGGGAGATGATAGAACAGCGCCACTAGACATGTCTGTTCAGCCAGCAGCAGACAGTGTTTGCAAACTGAATGAAGGCATCAACCTATATGACAATGACAATTATAGAAATGGAGATCTTGGTTATGGAAAGTCAGTACAAAGAAGTCAGCCAAAGACGGCCAACAAAGTCTCCAAATGGACCGAGTACATAACTGAAGATGCAGATGATTGTCTCTCGCATTTTGCTAGTGGGAGAGGATTCACGTCTGAATTAAATGAAGATATCAACCGATATGACCATGACAATTATATAAATGGTGAAGGAAATCATGGTTATAGCAAGTCAGAACAGAGAAGTCATCCAAAAACAGCCAACAAAGTCTCCAAATGGACCGAGTACAAGACTGAAGATGAAGATGATTGTCACTCGCAGTTTGCAAGTGGGAGAGGATCCACATCTGATGTCAACAAATGGAGTGGCAATACCTTTGAGACCTCATTGAAGGATCAAAGACTAGTTGACGAAGAAATCCACCCCGATTTTCTCTAGACTTATTTCGAAGGAGTGTACTATGGGCTGACAGCAAGGGAGTGGTTTCGTTTGATTAAGTGTTGTATCTTTTTTATACACTGTCTTAATGCACTGGACTGTAAGACATGTATTAGCTTGAACTATGACTATGAAGCCGCCCAATACAGAAAGTTCTCGACATGAAAAGGAGAAGAGGAAATGCCTGAAAGGCTTCAAAGTAAAATGCATTCACAATGTCAATTAACCCTGCTAAAGAAGGGCTGTCCAGACATAACACACTCCTTACCAACAGATGATGTTTAGGATCAAAGGACCTTTGTCATATCTAGTGGTGGCAAATGAGCGGGTTGGGCCAAATTTGGGTGGGTTGAAAATGGGTCAACATAAAATGGGTAATAGTTCAACCCGCCCATATTTGATATGGGTAAAAATTAATTGGGTAAAATACTAGTTTACCCATATTTTCATGATTTACTTAAGAATTCAACATGGACAAAAAAAAATTAACCTTTTTTTAGATAAAAAATGTTGAAAATGCTCCATTTAGTTTTATTGTATCATAAAAGTAAAAAAAAAATCCTAACTTTTCAATATAAAATAAATTTATGTAATAACAAGGGGAAAATATTTTTAATTTCAAAGTAAATGAATAGTTGCATTTTAAGACTGAAACATGCTTAATGCACTTTAAGCAATGTCAATACTAATACATGATTTGCTTATTTTACATTATTATTTATTATTCATTATAAAATTAAATAAATAAAAATATATAATTATAATTAACAAAAAGAAATGTACATTTAAAATATATATTTTTGGAGGGCCAACGACTTCACCTTTTCAATTATAGAGAAAAAATAATTAAATAATTATAGAGAAGTTGCAATTATTTTTAGTGATATCATGAATTTTAAGTGAATAAAAATTAGAAACTTAACTCATTTGGCTAATCCATATTTTACCCATAGTTTTATGGGTTGAATATGAGTATCAACCCATATTTTATCCATGTAAAAAGTCACTCACCCAACCCATTAAAATATGGGCGGGTTGGGCAGGTTACCAAAATATGGACTCATTTTGCCGGCACTATTCATGTCCTTGGCACATTAGACAACATAAATGTTAAATGGTCTAACCCATCGGTGACCCCCTAAAGTTGACACCAACTTTCACTTAGACACCTTAACTAGACTTTATTTATTTTAGACACCTTTTGTTGTGTCATTTTGACACTCTTTGCGTACACGTCATAGAGGGTGTGATACACTCATTTATTGCGCGTGAAAATCTTATTTAGTTAATTTTTAATTATTTTTTCATCTTCTTCCCCATTTTCAGCCTCCATTTTTCAAGCTTAACTCCATCCATGGCGAATGTTTTAAAATTTAAGAAAAGACGTATTTCAAGATTTAAATATTGAAATAATGATGATTTTTTTTTTTGGAGGAATTTGATATTGTCATATGGAAGTGGATTTGATATTTCATGCCTTCTTATTTTTTTCAGTTAATTCTAATGATTTCAATTCAGCTTTACTGCTTTGTTATTGATTAAGAAGAATCTGAATCCATGACTTAGCTTTATTCCTGTGTAATAAAATTTATTGTTGTGTGAGGAGTCATTTGGTGGGTTACTTTCTTCTAAGCTATTTCAATAGAAGACCACATTGAATATTTTTTTGTAAGAATTTCAATTTGAAGTTTAAGATTTCTACGGATATTATAAATATCAGAACTTTTATGTACAAGTTGAAAAAACTTTATGCTTGATGAACTGAGCTGCAAAATAATTTTTTTAATTGGTTATACATTTTTTTTGTAATTATATGGGCAAAAATGTCATGTGTCATTGATGTATTGGCTACTTTTTGTTTTTCTCAAAATTCATGATTTAACAATGATTTCGGGCACAAATGACAAATATCGTCATTTAATTGGATACTTTACACGTTATTGGCGAGTGTATCATACATACATTACGGAATAGCCATCCCTCATATAACTTCATTATTTAACAATGATTAAAATATTTTTTTTCTCATGTGTGTACTTTAAAAAGCACTTCAATTCTTCACCAAGAAGCTAAGAATGTAAAATCTTCTTACTGTATTGTTTGATCTTAAACTTTTAATAGGAGTGTTTGCATAGGTTTTGCCATATTATTTGATGATTTATATTATAGTAAAACCTTATTAATTAAAGACTAATTAAAGAAGTCACAAGAGGCTAAGACCTAGGTTATATTTATATTTAAAAAATGTTAGAAAATATATTTAAATAAAATTTAATATGTTGTTAATATTTTAATATATTTACATCGATTTTCTTTTATAAATTAAAAAGACCATCTCAATTGTTTGCTACGATATACACTTAAATAAAAATCTATGAATTTATTTTAAAAATTATATAAATCGATTTGGGACAGTTCAATCAGTTTTTCATATTTTTTTTGACACCCTAGAGCCATGGATGGGTTAGGCCATGTTAAAATATGCTAGATGTTACAAATTCAGGTGCTAAAGGGTTAAGACATGTTAAACTATGCTAAATGTTACAAAAAATCGAGTGCTCAAAACAGAATTGTAGTCAAAACAAAACAAATCCATAAATTGCAAACGAAGTCTAGAAAGTAACAAAAAATAAAATTAAAACGCAAGCAAAGAGCAAAGTAAACTCCTAGAAGAAGCTCTCTTTGCTAAAATCTTAAGCCTACAAAGAATGTCATTAAATACCATAAGAAGACCAGACTCCCTAAGTCACCGCCATCACCCCTTCCAAAATACGGGCCAATTTAGGGACATTGTGCCAATATTTGCTTCATTCATTCAGAGTGAGCGATCCAAATTTATCACCAACACTAGCTGGCTCCACCCGAAGAACATCCATAGCCTCGGAGACTTTCTCCTTAAGAGCATCAGGGGACTCAATGAGATGAAGCACCTCAGTCTGATCCATCTCAAGCAACATTCCAGTAACTTTACCAGCATGATCGCGTTCAATGTGTTCCACTAGTGGAAATAACTGCTCTCCAAGCATCTGCAACACCTTACCATAGTTAAGCATTGGGAAACAAGGAACAGGTAGCTCAAGTTTGACGTATAAAATCAGTAGGGAGAAAAGAAGTGAAACTAAAATCAAGGGCGTACCGCGTGCTGATCTTCTGGAGAAGCAAAGGCCAAAGAAGAAGCAAGTGTTGACGGTGGCACTGGGTTAGAGCGTTGGATGTCCAAGGGAGGAGTTGTCATAGCAGAAGAAGCATCAAATGGCGCTCGCATAATTGATCCAATCATACCTTGAGGGATGCTAGGATGCATGCCATTTCGTCCATTCGGATTAAATCGACCAGAGTTCCACTGCATAGATTAATAAAGCTTTAACAACTCAATTTTGTTCATTAGATCAATAACTGTATCTGAAACGTGTATTTTGACTGAAGATTGTACAATTTTGTTATTATCTTTTAATCTTATGACCTATCACACACAGTTTTGAAAATTATAATTCTTTTTACAAGAAGACAGTGTGAATACGTCCTATATTAAAATGATGTATGAACTTAATAAAATGAAAGCATATGCACCTGATGCTGCTGTTGAGGATATCCTCCTCTCCTTCCACCAATACGTCTGTGTTGTCCTTGATGATGCTGAAACTGATAGGGCAAGAAGAAATTCGGACCAACACCTGGACGAAGTCCAGGCATGAATTGTTGCTGGAAGCTAAATCCAGCAGCTTGAGTTGCTACACCTTGACTAAAGTAGACCTGCGGAGGTGCAAGTCGAGGTGCCCCAGTGTGATACCCAGGCATACCTCCAGGAGGAGGAGTCATTAGCCCAGTTGGTCGCATCCGAGCAAAATGTGTCTGCTAACAAATAAACATCAAATTATGCAATGAACATCCATAATACAATGTATTATTTGTGAATTTAAGAAAGATGTGTGTGCTTAGAGCAGACTCTCGAGTGAACTCTAACTAGAATCCAATACATTGAAGCAACTATAACTTGAATCTTAGGAGAAAAAATCTAGTATATGATACCTGTAGCCACACTCTTCTTTCATCCTTGCGCTGGGCAACAGCGACAAATAAAGGTTTTCTTCCTATCAACTTGCCGTTCATCTCATTCAGCTGAAACAATAATAAAAACAATTTATGTATACATATATTTGTCTTTTTAAAAGCAAGTAACACAAGGTAGATTAGACAATATGAACAACTTACCGCTTGTGTAGCTTCCTCTGGGGTGGAGAAGGCAACAAATCCAGAACCCTTGCTACTCCCTTTTGCATCGCGCATCACCTAATAATAATTTCAAATTGATATGAAACACTAAAACAAACTTTTCCACAGATGATATGTACTTAATAAAATCAACAAATCAGGCACATACCTTGCAGGATGTTATGGTTCCGTACTCTACGAATAATTCTTTCAGATTTTCATCATTCACACTGTCATCCAGATTTTTCAAATACAAGTTAGCACCTTTTAATTTCTCAAATCGACTAGCTCGTTCTTGTTCAAATTTGGCTCTAAGATCTGCTTCCCGCTCTGATTTCTTCTGTGCCTTGCCAACATACAGAACCTTGTCATTCAAAGAATGACCATTCAATTCTTCAACTGCAGAGGCTGCAGCATCCCATGTCTCAAAATTCACGAACCCAAAACCCCTGGATTTCCCACTAGAGTCTTTCATAACTAGAGCACTGGTGATTGTGCCGTACTTGTCAAAAAGTTTCTTCAGATCTTCATCACTAGTGGATTCTGGTAGGTTTTTCACATAAACATTTGTGAATTTATCACAAACATTTCCTCTCCTCTCTTGACCCCGAATGAAGTAGCCAACATACACTTGCTTATCATTTATTAACATACCATTTAGTCGATTGATTGCTTTCTGTGCAGCTTCATCCTGATCAAACTGTACAAAACCATAGCCTTTTGATTGACCACTACTATCAACAGCTACCTTGCAGGAAAGAACTGTTCCAAAGGCACCAAAAGTGTCCTGCAAAGCCTTGTTATCTATCGACGAGTCCAGGTTCTTAATGAACACATTAGCATACCCACTCTTCCTCAAAGTAGGATCTCTATGAGAAAACATTATCCTCATAGGTTTTCCATTCACTTGAGTAAAATTCAACAACTCCCTTGCAGTAGTAGCTGCAACAAACAAATTACAAAAACAAAAACTCATCAACACCCATAAACTATTAAGTAGTACTATAAAGTATTATTAACCTTTACACATCCCAATTGGATTGCTATTAAAAGACATGTACATTTTTTTGTGAACTCTAAGTAATCTTAAACAGTGTTGGATAAACTAATGAAGGAACAAATTGACCAATTTAATTCAATTTCCGTTTGAAAGGTAGCCAAACACATATTCCCTATAGTCTTATAATTTATATACTAAAAATTTTTAATACACTAAACCAAACAATGCATAAAAAATAACTTGTGCATAATTAATGCAAGCATTACTAATACACTTTATTTAGCTTTAGAAAAAAATAATGCATACCTTAACTTTGTGTATTACTTAATTTGGTACACTTTTTTAGCCTATGTATAACTAATACACGAGAATTCATGGTATTAATAATGCAAAGAGTATTAATACATGCATTAACATGAATAAATACATATTTGTCTATCAAAATCTTTTCAACTGTATAAACAAATATTCCTTTTAGAAATTATTTAATACATATTATTTTTATACACCAAACCAACACTGCATAAGAAATAATACAAGAAAAACTAATATCAATCTTACTAATACACTATATTCAACACTATTCTTACACACCATACCAAACATAAATAAACCCTAGCATGGTTGTTACATGTACTAGTTATACATAGGCTAAAGATCATATCAAGTAAAAAAGATAAAATAATATCATGACTAATACATATATTATTTATTCTAATACATCCTACCAAACGACCAGCCAAAACATCCGAATAATGAAAATAACTGCACATGCAAATAAACAATTCAGTGTGTATAAATAAAATAGAGAAAGAGAAAAGTTGTTATACCATCTTGGGTAGAAGTGAAGTTCACGTAAGCGTAACCAAGGGACGCTCGCCGTTGATCTCTGCAAACCCTAACAGACAACACTGGTGCAACCTGATTAAAAACTTCATACAATTGTCCTTCATCTACCGTCGTATCCAGATCCCCGACGTACAGCGAATATTGACCAACACCAATACCACCACCACCCATTCCTCCCACTACATGCGGAGACGGTGGTGGCGTTACTCCAACAGTCGTCGCCGCTGTAACAGCCGCCTGAATTTGTACTGTAGCCGGTAATTGAGGAACCGCCGCCATATAAATACTGATTATTATCTCCGATCGAACAAGCAGATGAATGTGCCTAAAATAAATATTGAAAAATTGAATTGAGAATTGAGTGAATAACAAAAAAAAATAAAGAGAAGAGAAGATCGCCGCTAAGCGCAAACGATGAGTGAAAAATATTGGGAGCAAGGGTTATATATGAAAGAGATTGTGGGCCCCAATTATGAACCGGTACTTAAAGGCAGCGTTTGAGGTGGGGCCGCACGTGCGCATACTAAAAATAAAAAAATCAATATAAAAATTGAAGGAAATAAAATTACCTGATTAATAATATATGCACAATTGAAAGATCAAACAATAACGTTACAATAGTTTACAAAGAAGAGGTAGGAGGCTTTATGTAATAACTCTTGTATCTCTCTATACTAAAAATATGTAATAAGTCACCTTATTTATAATACTAACAAACCAAATTAAACTAAAATTAGGAATTTCTCTAACTAATAAATCCTAATTCAACACAATTAACAAAATACCATAAATAACCAATTATAAATTATTAAGAATTCCTATAATTAAATTACCATATATAATAAATCCTAAACTAGTAAGGAATTCTATTTCTTTGATTTATTTCCTACAAAAATTAATAGTTTTCTAGCTATATTATACTCTATCGTTTGAGTAATATTTGATTTTCAAGAAATAGTTATATTAAATAGAAATAGCTTGATAAATTATAAATTATATTTATTGGAGTTATTACTTAACGAATTGTGATTTTTGTTAAATAGATGTTTTTTTTTGTAAAGGATGAGTAAATTTTTTTTTTGTATTTAAATCTTATGATTTTATAATAAAAATATGTAGAAGGTATTAAAATTATCTTTTATTTTGTGATATTGAAATATCGTCCAAGAGCTGCAAAAGAAAAGAAGTGAAAGATGTACTTTCTTAAACCATTTTTTTAATTAAAAAAAAAGTCACAGAAATTAAGAGAGAGAGTATTAAGAGAAAACAATTCGAAAGAAAAAATATGCACACAGATCTATTTTTCCCTCGACTCAAAACAATTCGAAGGAAAACTAACAGAAGCAAAAAAAATACTCTTTTCGTTTCATAATAGTTATCCATTATACTATTTTGAGATGCTTAATAAAATTTATTCATTTTATAAAAGCAATGATAATCTCACATTTAGTTCATAATTTACCCTTATTATTACTTATAATTACTTTCTATAACATTTTACAAGACATTATATTTATTATATTTAAAGAATGATAGTACTCCCTCTGTTTCAAAAAGAGTGATCTGGTTTGACTTGACACATAGTTTTAGAAAATAAAGAAGATTTTTAAATCTTGTGATCTTAAATTAAAGTTATGTCATATGTACTAAATTACCCATCAATCTTGTGGCTTTAAACATGTCATATGGAAAACTGAAATTAAAATATTACCAAAAAATGAAAGAGGTAATTTTTTTAAACAGACTAAAAAGAAAAGAAGGTCATTCTTTTTTTAAACGGATGAAGTAGTAAAGTTCTTCTTCTATTTATAATTTTTTGAAAAATATATAAAATTAATAGTGAACATGGTTGGAAAGTATAATAAAATATATATTATTTATTTTTGTCAAAGCATGGGCTACTCATGGATAGAAATAGAATTTCGAGCATATTGGGATTATATGCACCGTTTTTGGTAGCACCTTAAATTTTGTGCTAATAAAATACACACTGTTTGACTTTTCGATAGTTCTTTAAAATTTGTGCTAATAATTATAAATTTACAAGTAATACATTCGTCTATTTTTAATTGTCATATATTTTTTTTTAGAGTTAAATTATAAAAAAATTTATTATAATGTATTTTTTTATCATATTGATATACAATTTTTTTAATCTATAACACTTTTCGTATAGTTTTTGAATATCTAAACCTTTTTGTTTAAAATATTGAATTAATGTAATCTAATTTAACTTTGAAAATTAATTAAATTGACTTTGGAAAAGCGCAACATGACAAATAAAAATGGACGGATGAAGTACCATTTGACATTTTGACTTTTTGGTAGCAATTTTAAATTTTGTGCTAACAATTATTCCTTTAGTTCCATATTAGATAGATATTTTATTAAAAATATTTGTTTCATATTATTTGATCATTTATTAAATCAGGATAGAATTAATTAGTTTTTTTTTCATTCTACTCCTACTATTAATATGACCTTTGTAAGTTTAAACAAATTTTAAAGATCCAATTTCTTTTTTCAAGAGGTTAATTAATATGAGCAACGAACAATGTAATAAAATTGATCGATCTATCAACGATTTCTTAATCACGTGTAAAATAGTAAGTGAAATATATTTTTAAAAAGTTATGATCAAACACATATTACAAACAATCCATCTTCACCTAAAACTTCTTCTTTTTTTAATAAAAAAACATCCATTGCTAAGCAGTAGTACCAATAATTTGCGTTGGTAATAAGAAAAAGTAAGGCATTGGTTTGAACCTTATAGGAGAAGGGGAAAGATTCACTAACGTGGATAGGACTACACCCGTTAGCCTTGTTTAATTGATACATATATATGACATATCACATGCCCTTGCACTGGTGAGAGTGCTTCACCCTTAATCAGAGGTTTCGGGTCTGAGCCCTGGGTATGGAGAAAATCTTGTTGAGAGCATCACCCCCGAATGGGCCCTGCAGTGCACGATCCGAATTTAGTCGGAGCTCCAATGTAGACTCCGAACAGCGAGTAGAAAACCAAAAAAAACATGCACTTTACTATTAATCAACAATCATAGGAATATAAGCGTTAGAAATAGTCAGATAGGCTTAAAGTTATTGACAAAACTCTCAACATAGTATTATCAACATGCAACTAATAACGCAGAAAAATAATTAAGCATCTGATTTGATAACAATCAGATTGTTACAATATCATGGCCTTAGAACTCTCTCATAAAAATTTCGCAAAAAGAAAAAAAGCACTATGGCTTGTTATTACATTTCATGTTAATTATAGTAATGTAGGATAATAGAACAAAAATTTTTTGTTACCCACTGAATAGTAAAGTAAAAATTCAAAGTAGACGATAAATTTGACAAGTCACTGTGGAATCTATAATTAGACTAACCTCTTATATTACTTGTACGATTGTGTAAACTTTCTTCCTTTTTTAAAAAAAAAGAAAAAATCAGCGTATCGTAAACATGAATCTTTCAAGAAAATTATATATCAAAATACTCAAAACATCTCTATTTATTTTTGAGCATGCAATAATAGCAAATATTTTTGTGAGGAAGAAGAATCCCTAGCGAAAATTGCTCTATCAACTGTCAAATCCAGTGTGAAGACAAAATTTGAATGTAATTTACTAAAATCTCTACTAACGTTTTTCTTATTGAATGAATTTTCTTCGGATTGATTTTTCTTGGTTTAATTTGTTATGATTTTTGAATAATGTATTATCTAGTTTATTTAAAAATAATAATTTTATGTTAAACGTATGATTATTTTTTTTTATAGGTTTTAAAACTCATAGATATAAATCATCATGTTTTATGTTTTTTTTTTTTTTTGAAGTGGGATATATTTTTAAAAACTATGGTCAAATACATATTGAAACATCAATCCAAACTTCACCTAATATTAGAAGGAAAAAGAAAGCCGTTGCTAAGTAGTAATAGTACTAATAATTACATCTCTAGTTTCCTACTTAGAATGTATTTTATTTATATTAAATATATATAAATATATAAACCGTCATAACATAAGTTGTCCAAATTTGGTAGTAAAAGGGATATTAAAAGTGCAATATACTGCCTAATCCTACACAATTTAGAATTGTAAGGTAAGTAATCCAAATTCTTTTCAAACTTATTTTTGACATCTATATATACATACCCTCACAATTTATTAACTAAACATAATACATCATACATCTTTCTATTGATCTGTGATCATGGCTGGTGGGAACTTTATGGGTGCTGATGAAGGGGGTTCTGAGTACCCAGGAAAGTTGACGCGTTACGTCGCGCTTACTTGTATTATGGCTGCAATGGGAGGGTTGATCTTTGGTTACGACATTGGAATTTCAGGAGGAGTTACTTCTATGGATCCTTTTCTCAAACTCTTCTTCCCTTCTGTTTATCGTAAAGAGGCTCTCGACACCTCCACCAATCAGTATTGCAAGTTTGACAGCCAGTTGCTCACCCTTTTCACCTCTTCTCTCTATGTGGCTGCTCTCATCGCCTCCTTTGTCGCTTCTTTCGTTAGTAAGAAACACGGCAGAAAAGTGACCATGTTCCTTGGAGGTCTCTTCTTCTTGTTTGGTGCCGCTCTCAATGCTGCTGCAGTCCATATTAGCATGCTCATCTTGGGTCGTATCCTTCTTGGGGTTGGAGTCGGATTTGCTAATCAATCAGTCCCTATTTATTTGTCTGAGATTGCTCCCTACAAGTACAGGGGTACATTCAATGTTCTGTTCCAATTGGCCATCACCGTCGGCATCTTGATAGCTAATATCGTCAATTTCCTTACTAACAAGATCTCTGCCGGTTGGGGATGGAGGGTCAGCTTAGGTGGTGCAGCCGTGCCAGCACTAGTCATTTTGATTTCGTCCTTGTTTCTTGACGATACTCCCAGTTCGCTGATCCAAAGGGGAAAATCAGAGGAGGCAGAGCAACTCTTGAAAAAGATCAGGGGAGTTGACGACGTCGATGCTGAATTGAAGGACCTTGTGGAGGCGAGTGAAGCATCTAACAAAGTACAACACCCATGGAAAGTACTTCTCAGAGTCACAAAGTACAAACCTCAGCTGATTTTATCAACTCTGATTCCGACATTCCAGCAGCTCACGGGGATTAACGTGGTCATGTTCTATGCTCCCGTGCTTTTTCAAACGCTAGGCTTTAAGGCCAATGCTTCCCTCATGTCCGCTGTCATCACCGGGGCTGTCAATGTGGGTGCAACTTTTATTTCAGTCTATTGTACAGATAGGTACGGAAGGAAGGTGCTTCTCCTCACGGGTGGCGTCCTAATGTGTGTATTCCAAGCATTAGTTGCAGGTCTTATTGGTTGGAAATTCGGAACTACAGGAGTGGTCGCCACTGTTTTGCCTCAGAGCTACGCAATATTAGTGGTTCTGTGCATATGCGTATTCGTGGCTGCCTTTGCATTCTCATGGGGTCCATTGGGATGGTTAATTCCCAGTGAGATTTCTCCACTGGAAGTTCGATCTGCAGCACAAAGCGTCACTGTCTCCATGAACATGTTATTTACGTTTGCGGTGGCCCAAGTTTTCTTGAAGGTGTTGTGCTGGATGAAGTTTGGGTTGTTCATCTTCTTTGCAGCCTTTGTGGTCATAATGACTCTCTTTGTCTACTTGTACGTGCCCGAAACGAAGAATATACCGATTGAAGAGATGTCCCGAGTGTGGAGAGAGCATTGGTACTGGAAGAATTACATGGATGATGTTGATGCAAAGGAAGTCGTCTAGAGTACTATTAGGATTACCACATAGTTTATTGTTTTAGTATAGTTATTTTTTAATCTATAGTATAATAATATTCTTTCTGTTTTTTTTATGTTGTGGAATTTCTTAAAATTTGTTAATTTTACATACTAGTGTTCTTTCTTTCTTTATGTGCAATATATTCAAGTTTTTAATTCCCAATTAACTAAGGACCAAAGTTTATTTATACATCGTTGGATTTCCTGGAGCAAGAAGCCTGAATTATAAACTCTACAAGTCTAAACACCAATCAAGACAAAATCAGTAACACAGCAACGTTTTTGAATGATACTTGTTGTGTGGCTTAGTTGAATAACAAAGATAGAATCCATCCATGGTGATCCAACCGAGCATAAGAAAACTATCCATTGTAGGGCAGAGTAATAGAATTTTTGGTTTGTCGTTGAGGTTGTGATATACCATTTGGTTTCGCTCATCATGGAACCTGTCTTTGCGAGTGTATCCACAACCTTATTTTCCTCCCCATAACAACATTGTATGCTAGTGAAAAATCGAAGAAAAATACTATGGACATGGTGTCATTATGTGCTTTTATGTCTCAATGATATATTGTATACTAATGCCATATGATATCTTCACTAAATTTGTTGGAATACTAACATTTTATTATATACTTTTTGTTAAATTTAATTAGTGGTATATCTAATGATAGTAAAGTAATATAAGAAAATTCGTTAACCATAAGAAAAAAATATAGCTATCTTTTCTTCTTATCCTTTAAACTCAATACGGAGAAAAACAATTAATTTCTAGTATAGTCCCTCACTTAGGTATAATTCTCTTAGGTAATTACTTTTTTTTCATAACTTAAAAGTCATCTAAGTTGAATTTTATTGAGAGGAATTTTTTATAATAAGTCAATTTTTAAAAATATAAAAAACAACCAATTTTAATCATTTTATTGATTCGCTCCACAAAAAGATATATTCAATAGAAATAAATTATCAAAATCAAGTTTCAATAAAATTACCCAAATTAATTAAATTAGGGATAAAGATTTCTTGGCGTTTGATTTCCTATAACATTCACCTCTCATGTGATTAGTAATAGGGAGAAAACAATTTTAAATTGATTTTTGATTATTTTTTTTTAAATTTAAATTATTCATGTATGGATCTATTTGATCCTTCTAGCAAAGTTTAGGGGTATATTTGATCCTTTTTATATGTGATGATTTTTTTTTTTTCTGACCTTTTTGACACAACGACTAATTTGAGTTTATTAGCTTGATAATCAAATTTATGTTTTCATTCATCTTCTTGTAAAATTTATCGTAAATGCCCTAATTATTATTTTTACATATACAAAAAATAAATTACATATAACCGCAAAAAGAAATAGTTTAATTTTCTTCTTACTCTTTGATCTTTTTCATTCACACTTTTTTTATTTCTCATATTTGCACACTTAAAAAATGAGATAACAATAAAAAGGTCAAATAATGATAAACAAATATCTCTATAAGGGTGACATTGTAAATTTAAATTAGTCATTAAATCAAAATAATAAAAAAGTATACATGCGAGAAAGTCCAATATACCCCTAAATTATGTTAGAAAGAAATATATTCCTACATCTCTAGACTAATAAAAGTGTATATCTAGACCATTTATGTAACAAAAGGATATATGAATTATTGATGTAATTAGTAGCGAAATAAAAAATTTCCATTAACAAGATTGGAAATATAAAACTAAAACATATCAAGAGGCTAAAGAGGGGGTGAAGGGGTGGGGGTGGGGGAGGTTAAATATACTATATATACTTTAAAATTAATTTCACTTTAATTATGTAGAATTTATAAATTGTGTAATTTTCAGCCAAAAGAGATCATATGAACCATATTTCAATTTTAAATCACAAAATAAAAGAAATATATTAGACGACCATTTTTCCTCAGTACACCTCTTCTTCCCTATTCAGAAACTCAACTGATTTTGTAGTAATTGAATTATATTATTTTCTTAGTATAAAAAAAATGTATATATATTAGTCTAAAAGTAGTTATCTACAAATTTAAAACGTTACTCATAGTAACCTTTTCAATTTACATTTTTTGATTCTCAACAAACGTTTTTCGTTTTACACCTAAAACGTTAGTCACGATAACGTTTATTCATTTAACGTTGTCGCCTCCGCGTTTTTGTCCGTTGAATTTTTAAATAAAATAACCAAAAACATTTTACGTTTATACTACTTTTATAAAAAATTTAAAAAGCGTATTAATTTGGTGAATTGGTTTTTAAAATAGCTTATTTTGGTCAATATATCCTTCTTCCCTATTCAGAAACTCAACTGATTTTGTAGTAATTGAATTATATTCTTTTTCAATTTTAATTTGAAATATTTGAAATTTGCTCATAGAATTTTCAAATTTTTTAAAATGAAATTTATATATTTGTAAACTATGTAAAAAGTATTATAAGTCACAATAATTGATAATTTAAAATGTTTAAAAGATCTATGAAAAATTTACGATTAAAGATTGACTTGTTTGAATCTCAAAATTCAAAAAGTGTCACAAAAAATGAGACGAAAGGAGTAATATTTTTTGTTTGTATTTTTTAAGCAGATAAAAGTAGAAAATGAAGATAAACTTACCAAAAGAACAAAAAAGAAATTGAAAGAAAAAATGAACATAAATTAAATAGAAAACAAAACAAAACAAAAAGAGAAAAACAACTGTCAGAAAAGGACAGACCCAAAAAAATACTTTTCTGAGCATATAAGGGATGTCAGCAAAGGTTTCGTATACAATCAGAAATCGGTCAACTTGGCTAAAGTATTTGGACTTTATAAATATTTTCGGTAATTAAATTCCACTTGAACCAGTGCAGCAGATGAGATTGTATTTTTCTTAATTAAAGATTTTAAATTTGAATTTTGGATATAAAAATATTTTTGATAGGAAATATTTTTTCTCTAATAGAGCATTATGCAACACAAATTTGAAATTGCTGGACTTCATTATGGATATCAAATACCTAATGAGAACCTAAAAATTAATACTTAATAATTACTCCTTTCAATTGGTTTGTTTTTGCTTTACTTTGCTTTTTAATCAATTTTGAAAAAATAGCTCTTTATTTTATTTTTTTTATGATTTTTCAATTTCAAATTAATTTTTATATGTTTATTATAAGATCTGTTTTTTTAAATTTAAGATAACAAAATATAAAAGTTATTTTATATTTTTTAAAATTCTATGTTAAGTTAAAATATGACAAATAAATAAAAACAAGAGGAGTAGCTAATAGTTTTTTCACCACAAAAAAATGTGATGCATGAGACTATTTTTTTTATTAATCAGAGGTCTCAGGTTCGAGCTTTGAGTGTGAATTTTTTTGATAGGAAGCGCTCCTTAGTCCTCATGATGAAATAGTCGGACTCCAATATTAATATCGGATATTGAAAAAATAAACTTATAGTAACCTCTTTTCGGCTAAGCCTTTTAAGTCCAACAATACTTTTTTTTATAAAAAAAAAAAGAAAGAGATATTTGGTCAAAGATTTTGTGAGAAAATAAATACTTTGAATAACAGAAATTGATTTTCAGAATCTAAAAAAAATACTGTAATAATTTTATGTACATAAATAATAAATGCTGATTTGGATAAACACGTCATAAATAGGTATACATGAATATTAAATGTAATTTTTTCAAACTTAAAGTCCTTAAGCTCTATTCCCAACAGAGTTGCAGACAATTTATATTCTTGCTGCTGATTCTGCTCCCAAAAGTATCAATGGCTGCCATGGAGAATCATATTGAAAAGATTCTCTTTACAGAAAAGCAAATTTCTCAACGAGTTTCTGAACTTGCTTCCCAAATTACCCTCAATTTTTCTCCATCTACCAACAATGGAGGAGGAACTTTACTTTCTTCTTCTTCATCGGCTCCTGTTGTTGTCGGTGTTGCTACTGGTGCATTTCTATTCCTAGCTGACCTTGTTCGCAAAATCAACCTCCCCATTTCTGTTGATTTTGTTCGGGTCGAATCTTACGGGTCGGGTACTGTATCCAGTGGAAAACCCAAAATTTCTTGCGACTTGAAAATTGATGTTACTGGAAAGCATGTCATTTTGGTATGGACATTTTTGTTGGATTTACTGTGTTTTTGGGAGAATTCCCTTTTTGAGGCGTGTTACAGTTTGTTAATTTGATATATGCTAGTACTTTATAGGGAGAATATGCAGTTCAGTTGATTAAAAATGCAATCTTTATTCAGTAAATGGTTAATATTCTTTCTGTTAACTGAGATTTTGTACTGCTAATTTCTAGGTATTACAATTTCTAAAGCTTTTTTCTGTTTTGGTGGCGCAGCAAGTATATTATTTACTACTGAATTCATAAAGACTCTTTGGTAAACAAAGAGAGCTAGGATTTTGAGTTTACAGGTTCTGGATCGTAGAAAACTCAACTTATTGGGTTCTTGATTACAATTAATTAGTATACATATTAAGTGGATTTTTGAACACAAATATAAAGTTTGAGCCAATGTTACCAGGTGGGCCTATCCTGTTTGTAAAACTAAGCATTTCTTTGTGTGCACTTTTTTGGCTTGAGAAAAGATAGAAAAAGGGGCATGTCCAGTTGTGGGTGGACATACAGAAAGATTGTTTATAACTAGTGGGAGAGCAACGGAATTGCTCTTTTAGTGGTTATTTTGATAGTTTATCAACAATTGAGATGGAACATTTTAAGACTTGACTAAAGATCATGTGTAAATCTTCCATTTATGTCTTACGATTTTGGTAGGTTCAACATAAGCGACAATTTTTCCAGTAGAATATGTTAGGATTCAGGGTAGAACCTCCCCGAGTGTACTAGGGTCCTGCTAATATGTCTTTCGTTCTCTAAATATGTTGTCTGGTAAAATTGTTGTTACTCCATCTATGCTGTCATAACTGCTCCGAAATGGTTGTCCTAGTCTCCTACTTCCTTTCGCCAATATTCAGATCTATAATGTGAACCATTATTTTTTGTTGTGTGAGATTTGGTTGCAGTGTGTATAATTTTAATTACGTGCTTGGACAATGCAGATTATTTCAGCTTAACCTTATCCTATCGGTTGAAGTTGTGAATCCTGTATTTAAGTTGTATAATCATATCAGTGACCATGTATATAACTAACCTGCATATCAGCATACTGACATTTTATTTGATTAATTATTGTTCTGAAACGTGTTCAATCGGAGCTGATATTCATGGCGCTTCTGACATTTCCCTAGGTTGAGGACATTGTGGATACAGGAAACACGTTGGCCTGCCTCTTTGAACACTTGAAATCTAAAGGGGCATCCTCCATATCAGTGTGTACTCTCCTTGATAAACCATCAAAGAGGAAGGTTAATGTCGAACTTGTGGGAGAGGGGAAGTTCTACTATGGTTTTGAGGTAATCTCTAACATTCTCTTTGCTTTAAGGAAAGTCTTTCATTCTGGCTGCATTTTGGATCATGTTAAGTATTATTCATCAAATGATTTCAAAGCATTGTAGTTACATAATTCACTTCCTCATATTTGATTGCGATAGTTTTTGAGTTTTTCTTTTACTGTGTCAAACTTTGTTAACTTTATCTTGTTTCTTAGACACTAAAAACAAAAGAAAAACAAAAATGACAGACGCTTCTTTAATCATAGTTCTTTTCTGCTGTCTAGACTCTCCAACAGAAAATTAACAAAGTAAAAAATAGAAGGGGATCATTCATGCAGCAACTTAACAAAGACTTGAAGTTATTTATTGTTGTAAATAGTAACCAGTAGTTGCAAATGACAAAGAGGTCAGGTCCCAATAGTACATTGGTTAGCGATCATTTATGCAATAAAGGCAAACCTAGCATGGGTTTTGTAAATTGATCGCCAACATTTTAGCTTTCTTGCCCCATAACTAAATTGAGAATATGAGATTTCTCTGCATTTGAACTAATCAACTTCAGAGAAAGATACTATTGGCAAATACAATTTTGAGATATTGCATTACGATAGATTAGAGATTGTCCATTACTAGTTCTAATGTATAGCCATTTTATAATAACAACATGTCGAGAAAGAAAAATGTTGTACCTTGTATTTTGAAAGCTCCTGCCTCCCCCCTCCCCTTTTCCTCAATCAAAAAAAAGATAATTGAAACTCTTATTTTCTCTTTGTAAAAGTTAAACTTATAATTTCCTAATTTCGCGCTATGAATCTTGTTGTGTGTAGAAGTAACCTTTTGTTTATCATTCTTGTTTCATTTTGCCTGCAGTGTCCAGATTATTTTGTGGTTGGCTATGGGTTAGATTTTGCTGAGGTTTATAGGAACTTACCCTATGTGGGGATCTTGAAACCTGAGATGTACAGTTGATTGCTTTGGCGCAAATAATTATTCCATACAAGGAAAGCTCTTGATTTTCTTGGATACAATCAACCTTTAACTGATCAAGGCAAATGATAGCATTTTTTTTTTCTTTACCCTTCCCCCTGCTCCGCCCCCTCCCCCCTCCCCCTCCCGCCCCCGATGCTAATATACTTACAGCTGCATATTCAGCGCGTGGCTACTCTCAGACTCCTAAGAATTGAACTGTTTTCCTAAATTTTGTCCATTATTTTTCCTGTCTCTGTGGTTTCTGTTTATCTGTATGGTTAGAATTTGTATTCTTGTAGTCTATTCTAACTGACATACACTTTATGAATATGCAAGATAACAAGATATGGAATTTGATGTACCTCTTATAAAGTACAGATGAAACATATAAGTTTGTTCACTAGTTTGGTCAAGTAGGTAAAGTAGGCAAAGGAGACACATACTTTTTTGCCTTAGATCTTCCTGTTCATTTTGTGGTAACATTGTCAGATCTCGCTTAACCATAGGTCTCAGGTTTTAAAACTTTAGAATTGAAGAAATTCTTGGTATGAATCTGAATTAATTGAACTAGTGAATTTTAAATACCAGATGATGACTTGGAGAAAAACCAAAAACATTGATAGAATGTATCATTATTAATTGCTCACTTGGTTTTCAATATATTATAAGAACATTTAACAGAAGTAAACAACACTATTCTTTCCATGTAAGAGCAAGAGGTCGTGGAGTTTTGGGATCAACTAAATTCCCAGCAGTATCATATATTATGACACCAGAAAATTCAGGAAGCTGACATTTTCCTCCCATGATTATATTCTTCTTCCATATTGCAACTTCACCACTGCATGTGCTTGGATCAACACCTTCAAAATGGTAATTCTCATTAATCTCTTCATGATTGAGCTGAATAATAGGGTCATGGCGATCACCATAGCCATAACATACTTTCAACTTTCGCTTCCATTTCCTCGAATGGCTGGCGCACATGAAGAGCGCCAGTGCACACAGGAGCAACGTTCCTGTGGCAAAACCTACTTGAGATAGGCAAGTGAACTTGTTTTGTGTGAGTAGTAATAGTGTGCGAGCCATGAAAGAAGTATAATTAAGTCTATCCTAATGGGATTTTTTTTAGCTGGATGATTGGTATTCTCAGATATTCTCTGAATGGACGACAAATTCAGGTTTAATTGGATATTGTAACTGCAGAGGATATGGTGTGTGCTTTATATAAATGGCAGGGTAAGATGGGGTTGTTGACTAATTTGGAGATTAGTTGCATCAACTGTAGTTTTGTCCAAGATTTGGAGTAATTTGTTGCAATAGTTGATTAAGTGTAGTGGTTTTGGTGAGATTTATTAGTTATGATTTTTTTAGTTTGTGGTTTCAGTTAAACTTGTCCAATCTTACAAATCATAATATTATGCAAACGGTTGAGGATATAGTAAGATGTACGCAGATTTTAGCGGTATTTTTGTGGATTAGAAAATAAGGACGGTAAAATAGTAAGATAAATGGATAAAATGATGCAATGAGTAGTAATAAAAATAAAAGAATATGATACTGCGGAAATACTAAATATATTACTACTAAATTAAAGAAAGATGAAGAGGACTGATTCAACCTACTATAATTAAGTAGTTTAATAAAATAAAAGAATATATAAGTTAACCAATCATGATTAATTGATATATATATATTCAATCACATATCATATATCTATTAATTTGATAGAAACATTCGATAAATTCATTTTATCATTATACAAGGTGGTATGTGGCTAATCAAACCCAGATAGTTATTCATGTGAATAAGCGTCTTTCCGTAATTAAACCTATGTAAAGAGAAAAAATGTAAATAAATAAAGATATGGCAGTTTTGTAATTCTTTTTAAAGAATTCATGAATATTTTTTCCATTATATCGAACACATCCTAAGTATTTGAAAGTTTGTCCTACAGTATATGCAAATATATTCATATCAAAATTTAATATTCGTAATATTGGCTAAATGTTGACTATTCTAATTAAAATAATAATTTTCACACAGATTTTAATTTTTTTTCCATTTAAAATGTAGTTCCTTATTTTTCAACTCTCAAATACATTTCTTTTTCAACTTTTACGTCAATTTTTTTTTTTGAAGTTTAACTAAATATGGTTCGAATCTCTGATAATAATTATTTTGCCAAAGTTTCTTAAAAAAGATAAAATACTTATTTGACTTGAGATAACTTTTGCGAAAATATTTCCAAACATTAAAAAATAATTTTCATAGTAAGTATTTCCTTTGTCCCAATTTTTAAGACTCATTTTACTTTAAAAATAGTTATCCAACAATATTTGTCTAGTTTGAAAAATCAAGAGATAATTTAACCTTTTTATATCTATGTTATCCTTACTATTAAATACTACTCAACATCTAATATATTTCTTAAAGCATTAAATTTAATATATTCAAGAGCAATATAGTAACACTACCCCTATTATTTATTGTTGAGGGAATTTCATAAATAGCTAAGAGGTGAAACTTAATAACGCTCATTAGCTAAAGTTTGCATAATTACACTCCATAACTATAGTTCCATTTGCTATGCTAATTTTCGTTTGTATATTTTGTTGTTTTTTAAATAGATTATATAAATTGGATTTATACAAGTAACATATTATATACAATTAGTTATATTGTATACAAACTATTAATATAGATAAATAAGTAATTGTATATAAGTGTTGAGATTATTCAATTGATTCGTATAAGTATTATGGGTGATAATATACAAAATAATAATAATATAGAACCAGACATTAGAAATAGAAACTTGTATATACAAATACGTACAAATATGTATAGGATAGTTACAAAATTATTAATACGTATACAAATGCATAAATTCATACAAATTAATATAAACACATACCTGTGATTCTTCATAGAAAATTTCATTAAATTGTAGTCGCGATTTATAATTATATGAAATTATAGCTATATTAAATAATAAACTAATAATGTTAGTTAATTCACATAATTTTTTCTTTATTGTTTCTTAAGATATGTGTCAAGTTAATACAATAAAATCTCACTAAATTAATATAGGTGAGACCATGAAATATTATTATTTTATAGAAGTATTATTTACTCGATAGATTAATATATATTAATTCAAAGAGTATTTTGAAATTTAATGTATCATATTTATTGAATTCACATAAAAAAATTATTATACATAAAGTACAATGAATACATCAAAATCATACATGTTCAGAGATCCAGATCTTAGATGAAAATTGTGGATACTATCGGAAAAAATAATATTGATGATGAAGTTGAAGATGATACAATACCTTTGGAACTAGTTTTAACAAAATATAAATTTTATGGTGTAGTTCGAAAATTAATTTTTATATTAAAATATTAAGCTACAACTAGATTTAAATTTTAACAATTAAACAAAACACAATAGAATTATATTTCACTAAATTGTCTTAGATAATTGTACCTTTTAAGAATTATTAATTTAAAATATTAATGAGACCGTATATTTATATAGGCATCTTTTGAAAATACATTATCTTATCGAAATGGGTGATTTTTTATTTTGATCTAAGTCGGGATCGAAGGAAAATATTATCTTAGATAGATTAGTAATTTATCGAGTATTAATTCAAGGGAGTAGTATATTTTTGAAAAAAATTGACTTAACAAATGTCTTGGGCTTTCGTTCAGCTTCTGAAGCAGGGCCCAAATTTGGGGGTTTAACCACCAAGAGCAGCCAAGGAAGGGTTTTGCATTTTCTTGCAGCGCCATTTTCTTGCTTGTTCAATCAAAATGCATCGACGTTCATCAATTTCTCTCTGTAAATCGCTTCTCAGACACCCTTTTGAGAAATCAACAATACCCAAATCTTATTTTTCCATAAGAACTCTTGCATCTCTCTCAAATTCATCCTTAAACCTCACGAAAACCCGACATTTTCTTGGTCCGACGAGTTCAAATTCATCAACCCAGCTCGTAAATTTTCAGAATTTAAGGCGATATAGTGTTGACACTGACAGGGAAGTTGATATAATCAATCTCAAGTTTGCAGAGGCAAGAGAGGAGATAGAATCAGCTATGGAATCTAAAGAGACTGTGTATTTTAATGAAGAAGCTGAATGTGCTCGTGATGCTGTTAAGGAAGTTCTTGATTTGTATCAAGGGTTGTTGGGAAAGGTGACAGAGAGTGAAAAGGGGGTGATTCAAAGGTCTATGGGGCTTAAGATTGAGCAATTGAAGGCTGAGCTTGCGCAATTGAATGAGTGAATGAGAGGTGAGCAGTTTTTAGTTTGGTTACGGTTTATTTTTCTTAATTTTAGTTTTTTTGATCAATGTATGAATACAATAACTTCAATTGTTGGCAATGAACAATGCAAATGCTTATAATCGAAATCGTGTGTAACTGGATGATGGTCTATGACTTGTCAGTATGAATTTTGTTTGATTGTTGTGAACATTGTTGTAAGACGTGCGTTTCTGAAGCATTTTTTCAAGGTGGATAAATTTGCCTACCATATTCCTATAGAATATGAATCTGATGGAGTAATTTTGCAATGCTCTTATGAGTTCCGGTACAAGTCTGGATTGATGTTCATGTAGCGTTTATATATCGGCTGTATGTACCGTCTCTACATAAAACTGGAGGAACGTATGCCCTTTCTTCTTTGGTTGTCAATTTTGACAAGAATATGCTGTACTCTCAGCTGAAGCTCATACCTAGTTAGTTGCATGTGTAAATGTTTCATTAATGAACACAAATGACAATAATATGGACAGACAACTTAAACTTTAGGGGTTTTCCTATCAAATATGTAGAATCACTGGAAGGGAATCATCTGATTCGTTGTACTTCTGTTAATGTTTTGTGAGAGGCCCGGTAAGAAAATGTTTACTGTCTGTGGTACTGGATAGATATTGTAGTCTAGCTATATCGGTTGAAGTGAGGTATCTACTTGCTTTTTGTGAGATGAAAAGATAGTCCGGCGGAAGTACTAGTCATGTCCCTTTTGTCAGAAACTTTCTTGCAGGGCTAAGGCTTCTATTTATTCACCAGATAAGTCAAAGAAAGCATTAGTTGTATAGAACAACATCCTGATACTTCATCCAAAAAAGAACAACACCCTACACACTGGCAGACAACACAACCGACAGAACCTGAACGTTTATTGGTCATGCACTTATTGGGCATTACTATTCATTGTATGTAATGCAGTACTATCAGAAATAAAAATAGGAAATGAATGCTAAAGCAGTCTGTATTTTTAACTCGAATGTGCTACATTCTTCTTCTCTATCTTGGCTCAAATGATTATGAGTTACTAGGAGCAGAATTAATTCACCATATTCTCCTCCTTCTTGACCTCTGACAATCTATAGTAGGCTACTGATATTCACTACTTCACTGAGGTTTCGTTTTTTTTTTTTTAGAAAAGGTAAGTGTCTTAATCTTCTGCATAATGAATAGAGCTTCCATTGTCTTCAAAACATCTCACAATCCTTCTCCAGATTGTTCCACCAAATACTGGTAGGTATGGTGTGCCACTATCCCTTTTGCTGCTTATTTCTTCCCCTTATGTTCCAGCTCCTTAAGTCTCCAGTTTCATTTGGCACACACCTGTTGTTTCTCACCATATTTAGAAACAATTGCCGTAACTTTTCGCTTTTACAACAATGTAAAAACAAATGATTCACACTTTCTGGCTTGGAAGCACATAAAAAACATCTAGAGCATAATTGAAATTTTCTTCTCTGCAAATTCTCCTATGTTAAGAAAGCTCTTTTATCCACCAAACATGGTAAACACATTTACAATCACTCTATAGGGAGCATGTGTTTTTCAGATCTGTCACTAAGGTCAAGAACAATTCTACTGCCCCGCAGAGTAAACATTACAGAATTTAACAGTGAATTGACACTTGCTATTGATTTTCCAATATGGCTTATCCTGGCATTGAGTCAAACCTCGGAAGGGTTCCAGAATCAATAAAAGTTCAGCAAAATTCCCTCATCTCCCTGTCATTCAGATTCCTCCTGACATTGAACTTCCATAGCTCATTAGTTCTGACAGCAGCTATGCTTGCATCTTGCATCTTGAGACATACATTCATTTTAAATGGATACTTGAGCCCTTTTGATTGGTATCCTTATTGGTGTCTGATTCACCAGTCCTTGGTAGGCATCTTGGCATTAAAACCAGCAAAGCTACTTGGCCATGAACTATCTATCTATTTCTAGTATGAACTGCAAAAGCCTGTCAGGTTTGTTCATTCTGGGAAAATCAGAGGAAGCAGAGATCCTGCAAATTTTGCAAGGTGATTTGGATGAGTTGATAAATGACAATCATTTTCTTTGCAGGATTAATGTTAGCGTGCTAAATAAGGGAAGGGCCTTCAGCATAACCATATGAGCTTGCAACTGTTCAAGTCTACGAGATACTTTGTGTCAAGGCAGTTGTCTTCTGTGTCTGTCAAAAATCTTAATAATTACATTTAGCTTGCCAGTTATGCTTTAAGTAGTCCTAGAAATATCTTTCATTGACCTAGATGTTTGAACTTCTTCCTTTCTTTGCCGAATTGAGCAAAGCAAATTTGTCTGAATGATGCAGTCATGAAGATGTATGTTCTTCCCATTTCAGAATATCTCAAAGTTGTGATCGACATCTAAAGTGTGCTTCCCAAGTGCTCAATTTGTATGAACAATGTAGTGTCACCTATTTGTATTATTGTATACATAGTAGCTGATTTGTTATATTCAATTTAGGAAGCGACAGTCTTATAATCACTGCTGTACTGAGGTTGTTGGGATTGATATATTCATTTATAAATGGTAACCGGAGTCTATTAACTTGAATCCTTTGTTAGATTTGCTGATTCTTATTAGATATCTTGGAATTTAAAACCAGCAAAACCACCTGACATGAATTATATAGAACTGCAGAAGTCTTTCAGGTGTGTGTGTTCTATGAGAATCAGAGGCAGCATAATCTTCCAAGTTTGTGCAATGTCATATCGATGAGTAGTGATGTCGTTTTACAAGAGATCTTCATATTTACACATAAGAAATTTGAAAACGACATTTTTCTTTTATTCAATTTGTAAGTGGTTATAAGAGATCACTTTCACGTCCTGAAGCATGTTATCCATTGACTTAGATATGATCTCTTCCTTTCTTTACCATATTGAACTAGTGAATTTGTATGAATGATTAAGTCATTGTGGATGACATTTGTCTCTATTGAAGTCTATTTTCCTTTTACTAGAATTATTTGTATGAGTGATGATGTTGTACCGCCTTGAATACATAATTGTGTTCAAATTACCAGTTGCTGCTAACTATGGAGAAACCTTCTGATGTATAATGCCAAGTTTTGACGTGCTCTTGGCTGGCTTTGTCTACAGTCATATGGCTGAGCGCCATTACGCGGAGCTTTCTCAATCCTAGAGCTATTAGTGCCATACGTATATGTATGTATATTATCGGTTATTTTATAAACTAGATCACTCAAAGACATTAGATTGCAATTACCCTAATATATTTCGATTTTTAGTGCAATTTAAGGCATCTTTAAAAGTGAGAGTAGCTTTTTCTTGTTCCTTCTAATTATTGTCATCTCATTTTTGTTTCCAAAAGTATATACATTGCATATGGACAATGTCATTATGAAAGAGGTGATGGAAGTGATGGGGGAGAAGATGACAAAATAAAAGAAGAAGCTAAAACTGAATTCCAGGATCTTATTATAGATTTGGTTTTGACCAAAAAAATTAATAATTTCACTAGAAATTACCACATATATATATATATCGGATCTTCAAGTCATGTGGATAATGGAGATGAAGGCATGGTCTACATATGTTTGTTCCCTCCTTTTGTGATCACTTGGTCCTACTTAAATATTGATGAGCAGGGTGGAATGGATTTGAGATATTAAATTAATCAACTAAACTTCATATGCAAATTAGTTGTGGTTGTTTATAAGAATCATTTTTGTGTTAATAATGTTATATTAGTAAGCATCATTTGGTTTACATACTAGTATTTATATTGATTTTCTAAAATTCAATAATATTTTATTAGCAGGCGTCATTTGGTTCACATGCTAGTTATATCGGTTTCCCAAAACTCAATTATGTTTTGTTAATAGGCGTTATTTGGTTCACATACTAGTTGTACTAATTTCCTAAAACTTAAAAAATGTTTTATTAGTAGGCGTTATTTGGTTCAATACTAGTTATACTGATTCCCTAAAACTTAAAAATGTTTAATTAGTAGGCGTCATTTGATTCACATATTAGTATATTGATTCCCTAAAACTCAATTGTGACCTATTAGTAGGTGTCATTTGGTTCATATACTAGTTATACTGAGTCTCTAAACCTCTATTATGATCTATTAGTAGGCGTTATTTGGTTCTCATACTAGTTACATTGATTCTCTAAAACTCTGTCATGTTCTTTTAGCAAGCGTCATTTGGTTCACATAGTAGTATAGTGATTCTCCAAAAACTCAATTATGTCCTACTAGAAGACGACATTTGGTTCAGATACTAGTTATACTAAATTCCTTAAAACTCAATTATATTAGGAATCATCTAATTCACATACTAGATATACTGATTCTCTAAAACTCAATTATGTTCTACGAGTAAGCGTCCTTTGATTCCACATAATAGCAATACCGATTCCCTAATCAATCATGTTCTATTAATTTACGTTTTTAATTCACATACTAGTTATACGAGTTCCAAAAGACAAATCTAAGAGGAGGAAATCAAGGTTATGATGTTTTCATTTTTGGCATGATTCAGAAAATTCATTTCTCAGCACTTCTTGGGAATTTGCAAAAAAATCATTGATAAAGTAAGTTATTTTTGTATTGAAACTATTAGTGTATACTATCAAAGGGAGTGACGATGCGATACGCAAAAAGAAGAAGACTCATGAAATGACAAGGTCAAATGGTAGAGTGGTCTAAATGCTCCCTCCACTGTTTCCTTCACAGAACATGGCTTTTTTGTTCCCCTTTTTTTTTTGTCTCTATAGTGGCAACTATTAGACAGTTTAGTATGTGTCCAAATAATAGAGTGTTCCTCTGTTTACAGAATCTTGACTTTGAATACCTTTCAATGAACTATGCCATAAATCCTGCCTTAAAATTTCAACAAAAACAAAACATGGGTGACCCCATCTTTAAGATTTCTTGTATAGAGAAAAATCTTGAAAAATAATAAGTATGCAAATGTCTTTTTCATGTAGAGGAATAAGCCATTCCAAAATTATATCAATATATAAGTTTATCTTTCCTTCCTCTCCATCATTCGGCGATTAAATACCAGACTTTTGTCTATGACAGGATGCAAACCCCATGAGACACAACTGCCCATGCATTACGCGCTACACTCTTACCACTAGACCAACACTCTTACCACTAGACCAATAGTCTCTAATGATATTACATGAGTATTATATTTGGTTTTAAGAGTTGTTTGTTTTCTTCTTTCTACTAACAACTCAATGAACAAAACATCATGTGTTAGCAAAGCTCAGAGAAAGGCCACACTTCAAAGGATATGATATAGACAATTTAACCTAATGCATTAATGTCGGATATGATATAGACAATTTAACCTAATGCATTAATGTCTGCTTCCACGGTTTGAACCCATGAAATAATTTTACCGTTGCTCCAAGATTCCCTTCTTTGATTTCTTCTTTCTATATTTCTCTTTTCTGAAACTACTTTTAGCATCACCGGAAGGTTTGAAACCACATTCGTACACCAACAATACAATTTTTCTGAATAGGTCAAACTATATTTCTCTTTTTTTGAAATTATGGTAAACAAAAATATTATATGGTGCAACTGCAAGCATTTTGAAAGCTAAAATCTCAGCACAGAGATGGATAGGAAGAAATGAAGAAGCAAATAAACTACATAAATGTTTCTGAAATATGTACACAATGGACCCCAAGACATTATCCAATGCTTGGAACAATGAATTGATCATATCTTGGGAACTAAAGAAAACTAATTCCTACTCCTCTTAGTCAAAAGCAAAAAAACAAAAAAAAACATAACAAAATTAATCAACTTTGAGTTGAGGACTGTTTTATTAGAGGCTGAGAAGTTTTCCCAAATTCTAGATCAGGTGAACTCTTTACTTCCATTAGAAGTGCCACAACTTCCTTCATTGTTGGCCTTTCAACCGGCGATGAGTTGACACAGAACATCGCTATTCCAAGCGTTTGCAGCATTTCTTGGACCACTTGATCGGGTAAACCTTGTAGCTTAGTGTCGAGAACTGTAACAGCTGGTTCAAAGCTTCCCATTTTCTTCTTTACCCACTCAACGATGTGAAGCCCATCACCTATCTGAGAATCAACAGCGCTACGCCCACTAAGTATTTCCAGCAGCACCACTCCATAACTATAGACATCACTCTTTTCTGTTATATTCGCTGTATATCCATATTCTGCAACCATAGTTGACAAATATTTGTGTCACACTCAACGAACTATGACTCATAAAGTAAATATTCGAAAGATGCTATGATCGATTTTGGCTTTTACGTTGAAATATTAGTAATTGAAAATATTCTAAGTACATGCATACCTGGAGCAATATATCCATAAGATCCTGCTACACTGGACATAGCGTGGTGATAGTTTGGTGAATTCATTAGCTTTGCAAGTCCAAAGTCTGCAATATAAGCGTCAAACTTGGAGTCGATCAGTATATTATTACACTTGACATCTCTATGAAGAATGGCTGGAACACAGTCATGGTGAAGATAAGCAAGGCCTTGAGCTGATCCAATGGCAATTTTGTACCTAATTTCCCAGTCCAAATTTCTGTTACTTTGCAAGAGCTGATGGAGATTGCCATTTGAAATGTAGTTGTAGAGAAGAAGCTTAACGCTTTTGTTTGAACAATATCCCAATAACTTCAGAATGTTTCGATGCCTAATATGTCCGAGAATTTGAATTTCTGCTGCAAAAGAATCTACTGGCTCCTCGTCTTTCTTTGTTTTCCAAAGCTTCTTCACCGCAATCACCTCACCGTTAGGCATTTCTGCTTTGTATACAACACCGGAACATCCTTTCCCAATGATGTTTTCATCTTTCAAGCAATCCAAGATGTTGTCTATGGTGAAATTGAACTTTTGAAAGGGGATGAAAGTCCAAGGGTAGGAAAAATCTTCTGCTCCTACCGAAGAGGCTGACATGCCTTGGGACTTCTGAAACACATATCTGTGGTTTCGCGTCACAAGAATCCATGTAGCCACGACTGCTATGGCTACAGATGTCAGAATCACCGCAACCAGAGCTATGGTTTTCGGTGACTTCAACCCATTCCTTCCCATTATATGTGAAGAACAACTATAACCATCAACTGATTGACAGAGTGAATTCTCCAGAAAAGAATCTGAAGTGAGAGTTCTAAAGAATGGTGTGACAGGAATAGGCCCCGAGAAATTGTTGTCTGAAACATTCAGGGAAGTAAGGCTGGTCAGGGAGCTTAGAATTGTGATCCTTCCACTCAACAAATTATGAGAAATATCAAGAGATTGCAACTGTGACAAACCGGACAATGTTTCAGGAAGTTCACCCGTGAAACGATTCAAGCTCAAATCCAAACCGATTGTTAAGCTTGTGATATAGCCAAGCTCAGATGGAATCTCTCCAGAAAGACTATTCGAGCTCAAATCAAGTAGAGTTAACTTCTGCAAGTTCTTAAAAGACTTTGGAATTGAACCAGTAAGCAGATTGTTACTGAGAATAAATTTGTTCAAGTAACTGAGATTGCCAAAACTCGAAGGGATCTCACCGGTAAAGCTGTTCCGGCTAAGATCAAGTTGCTCTAAATTCACAAGCTCCCCCATCTGGTGTGGTATTTCCCCAGTTAGGTAATTGTTGTGCACATCCAACAGCTCAAGAACTGTAATGTTGGCAATTTCAGAAGGCAAGCCTCCAGAGAAATGGTTCATGTACAAATCAAGAAACACGAGATTCTGCAATTGACCAATCTCCTTAGGAATCTGTCCTGAAAGCTGATTCTCACCAAGCCTCAACCTCACCAGAGACTGGCATCTCGCAACACTTCGAGGCAATCGTCCAGTTAACGAGTTCCCAAGGAGCAACAATTTACTAAGCTGCTTCAAATCAAATATCTCCTCAGGGATCGATCCAGTGAGCTTGTTCCTCGAAAGATCAAGTGCATATAGCTCAGTACAGTTTCCAAAAGCAGCTGGAATGGTTCCTGAAACCGAATTCCCCCACAAGAAAAAACTCTGCAAGTACTTCAACTTACCAACTTGCCAGGGAATTTGCCCTGATAATTGGTTCTTATCTAGCTGAAGAGCTGTCAGGCTAGTGCAATTACTTAACTGCCACGGTATAGAACCGGTAAGTGCATTATCAGACAAATGAAGCTGTTCAAGAACCAATAGCTTCCCCAAATCACCAGGAATTTCACCAGACAATTCATTAGCAGAAACATCAAGAATCACAAGGGACGAACAATTCGAAACCTCAGCTGGTATAGGTCCAGTTAATGAATTTCCCCATAAAAGCAAGCTAGTAAGCTTTTGCAACTTACCCAACTGAGGAGGTATCGAACCAGTGAGCTTATTCATATGCAGATACAGGTACCTAAGCTCCGAAATCATCCCAAGTTCAGGCGGTATCGAACCAAATACTTCAGTATCATAAATTGCCAGTGTTTGAAGATTGATCAAATTCCCAAATGTTGGCGGAATAACACCCGAAAGACCAGTCGCCGCAACACCAAACATGGTAAGATTGGTGAGCAGGCCTAATTGTGCAGGAATTTCACCACTCAAATATGGATTTCCACCAATCCTAAACTGCTGGAGTGACACTAAGGACCCTAACTGTGATGGAATTGACCCATTAAGGAGATTATCTTGAAGACATAAGATTTCTAATGAAGAAAGATTAGCTAACTCTGGTGGGATCTTACCAGTCAATCTGTTTGAATTCAAGAACAAGAACTGAAGTGAACTAAGCCCACCAAGTTCTGATGGAATAGAACCTGAAAGTGAATTAGAAGAAAGGTCCAAAAGCCTAAGATGAGAAAAAGAACCAAAAGATGGAGGGATTGTGCCAGAAATATTAGTAGAAGAAAGATTAAGAAGCTGCAAAGATGAAAGGGAAGAGAGTTCAGAAGGCAAATAAGAGAGATTTAGGAAAGTATTTGGGATAGAAAGTGAAATAACCCTTTCCTGAGGAGAACAAGTAATCCCTTGCCAAGAACATGGAGTTAAACTTGAAGGGTTCCAAGAAGAAAGCACAGAAGATGATGATTTAGTATAAGGGTCAGTTGCTTTAAGCAGAGAAAGCAACGCTTGTCCATCAGAAGAAACAGAGCTAACTAAAAATACAATCTTTGGACTTAAACTTAACCAAGAAATCAACAAAAACAAGAAATAACATGAAGGGAAAGTGTAAAAATGGTAGCTTTTCTTCTCCATTATTGAGTCAAAAACAAAAATCAAGAAATGGGGTTGTAGAAAAAATGGTAATAGTGTTTGAAAGTTCACTCTAACAAGACAACATACATGTGGTGTGTTAATGGAGGTTTGCTTCAAACTCACACAAACTCAAAAAATTTACTTACCATGCATGTGAACTAAAAAGTTCTTGTTTATCTTTAATGAAACATTTACTAAACTGCAACTATTAAAGTTTTCTTACCGGAGAAAATCAGCTCCTCCTTGCTCCGCCGTACACGGCGGCGCTAGCTAGTAGCTTACTAATGATGGTGGTGAAGATAAATGGTCACTAGCATGAACCAAACACATTTGTCATTTTGCATTTTTTCATGACGGCGGTGGACGGTGGTTGACAGCGGTGGACGGTGGCGGAGAGGATTTGAGTGAGAGTGACAGTTCTTGAGAAACTAAAGAGCAAACAAATGGAGCAATACATTTAAATAGCAAAGAGATTATTTTTATAAGTTTTTATTGAACAAAGTGATTTGTAGCGCCACAATAATTTATGAATACCAAATAATGTGTACTTTTTAATTTTTTGGTTTTGGACTAAATTCCAAAGAGGACTGAACTGATAGCAAATAAAGTCAGTTATAAAATTGATATTTAGAGAGGGATTAATGTTGCTTAATTATTCTCAAGATCATTTGCTGTAGGCATATTATTAGATGGACCTGTTTCTCTTTTTGTACTTCTTGAAATTCTATTTAAATGAAGCGTATCCTATTTTGTTGACATGCTAAAAAGAAAATATATATTCAACATTTACATCAAAATTAATAATAAAAAATAGTTTATATATATTTGATATTTATATATACAAATTAATAAATATGATATATATAATTTTAATATGATTAAATGATATTTATTTTCAATAATAGTAGTAACCGATCATTTTTTATATAATCTTTTCACATGGTACAAACAATTTCTTCATGCCCAACATAAATTTTTATGAAAGGTTAAAGAGGGGGAATTGGATTATGCAACAAATTGTGTAATTTCTTAAGCAAACATAGTATATTATAGTTGCTCTATTTTAATTTGTTTGTCTAATTTCTCTTTAATTCGTTTATAAGTATCTTTCTTTTTTTGATAATTTTTTAATTCAACTTTTCACATGACATGTTTAAAATCACAAGATTAAAAAAATATTTTGATACATTCTACGTATTTTTAGTTTCAAAAAATCATAAGATTCAAAAGTTGTTTTTTTACTTTTTTTAAAGTTCAACAATCAAGTTAAAAATCAGATAAATAAATTGAAACGATGGAAAATATATTACTAACATTTTTTACATTAAAAAAAACTACTATGTACTTCTCCCACGTCAAATGAATATTCAAATATTAATATGATGACTATGACTTAAGTAAAGGGCGTGTACTTAGAGGAAAATTTAATTAGAGCATCTCTATTTCTTTTTTCTCTTTTCTTTAGGGTTGATATATATCTTATTCCTACCCTTTTTACTTATTTTTATATATATGTTAATTAAGATAGTAAGTTCAAAATTTAATTGTTTTTTTACATATCTACGTGGTGAAAATATGTATAGTAAAAGAGGAGTGATTTTGTTATCGAGGAAGTTGTAGTGGGTGTGTTTTGGGAGTAGAGATAAAGAAAAATGTAATCACATGACACAGACAATAAATATATTAAGGCACAAGTAACGATTAGGGTTTTTATTTTTACAGTCTTGGTTCTGCTTTTCACTCTTCAGTCATACTAGATTTTTTTTAGCGTTAAGTCGAAGGTTATCAAAAATAACTTTTCTTTCTCGTAGATTTCATCCTTCTTTAAATTTTACATGTGGAAATCAAATCTATGGGGTATATATGTTGTTGTGGTAAAGCTTTAGTACTCTCTCTATTTCTTCGTAATTATGTGTCTCGAGATATAATTTAAAATTATCATTATTAATTGTGGTTTGTAAATTAAAGTTTAATTATAATTACTACATATGTAATACTTTATATATTTATTTAATGATAAGAATATGTATATATCACGGAAGATTACATATAATAAAAAAATTGCTAGAATGGATAAATAAAAAGAATTTTTTTGTTTAGTATAACGACAAATAAAAAAGCATGAAGGGAGTATTACTTAATATGATTGAACATAAATGTTAATACCTGATTCACTAGTAATATTTTGAGGACTGGGATAATAGTTAATGTTTGTATGGTTTTTAGTATTTGTTTCAATTAGTTACAATTTTTTGGGTAACAGCCTATGACACTATCTAAAAATTTACTGCACTGTAAATTAGTGCGGCGGATTCAAAAAATTTAAATTATGGGTGCTAATTGACTATTTTTATTTTGAAATTAAATTTGCTAGTAAGATTGAAAATAATGTTTCAATAGATTATTTGGCTAAGTAAAGCATGATAAAAATTTAGTGTGGAAAAAAAATATAGGGCATGTTAAAAAATACTAAAAACAAGATAGTATATGAGTAATTAATAATAACAAAATTAATAAGTGAAATTAGTTAGACAACGCTCGACTATCTACTAATTAATTTTCTACTCTAATCATCCACCTCTATATCCTCACATCTTGAGTCGTGTTTTTAGTAAGTTATCATGTCATGTCTAATCACTCTTATCAATACTTCTTTTGCCTACCTCTCATAGCCAACCATTCATACCTCTTCACTGATACATCTCCTCTTCACATGCCCAAATCATCATGCATCTTGTCCACCACGGGACCACTATCATTTTATCCCGAATATCTTCATTTTTAATTATATCTCTCTTAGTATACAACACATCCATCTCAATATTCTCATTTATATTACTATCACACATGCAATTTCTTGATTGGTCCACTCTATGAAAGGAAAAACTATAGTACTCAAGTTTCACATGATAGTCATTAGAAGGCACTAGCTAAATTGAGTAGATTTGACTCAATCACCAAGTCAAAATGAGCCTAAAAGAATGTCAACAAATTAATGGTCTTAGAAGATTCAGATAAAATGGATCTCCATTTCTTAAGCTTGACGTATAGTAGTAAATATAATATAATATCATCAAAATATATAATCATAGTTCTATATATCCTTTATGAAACGTAAACCTCAATTCAATTTGGTAAAATATAATAAAACAATCTCAAATAGATTTGAAATTTCTAATGATTAGATAATTCGAATTAAAATTCTAAATATATAGTTGGTGTGTCTTTTATTATTAATAATATTACTATTATTATTTTTAATTTTTTTGGCGGGTTAGAGGGGTCCAACAAGTTCCCTTAGAAGGGTACAAAAGTCGGATAGTATGGATTCAAAACGGCACCAACTTACATATACTCCCACTACTGGTTAATTTCTGAATTTCCTATGTATGTTACATTATTCTCATTTTTTTCGAGTCAAGTCTTCTATCCTTACCTGATTTTTTTTAATTTTATTTTTTTGCTTATGATATTTGAAATTCACTAATATGATTAGTCCAAATTACAGTTATAAAAATAAAATAAAACGATCTCTATCAAAATATTATTCATTTCAAAGTTCAAACCAGATACATTTGTAAAGACAAGATCCCAATAATTATCCCACCACAACCTCCACTCCTTGCCAAAAAAAAAAGTCTTTGCTCCATCCTTTAAGCCTAGTTAAGTAATTTTTCCTTCTATTAATCAAAGAAACTCAACTTTTAGGCTTATGAGCCGGAAAATAGGTCTCTTTAATTCTATGTTGGCCATGCTTTTATTAGATGCGTAGTTTATTAGTAGTATATTATCTATATATAAGAAAATTTATTTAAAAATTAATTAGTATTATTGTTATTTTGATTGAAAAGGTGTTATATGGGTTCTCAAAACAAGTTCCTTTGTCTCTTTATTTTTTTTTCTCCTTGAGGGTTGATCATTTCATGAATGTAGGAATACTAGTAATAAAAATATTTTTGGTCTAAGTAACTCCTTAATCATGATGACCACGTTCTAATGAGTAATTTGGTTTACAAGCTTCTCGAAAATATTTGCACATATTTGTGGTGAACAACAACAACAATGTGTAAAAAAATAATTCAATTCTTAATTAATCAATAATGAAAGATGATCTTATCTTAAAATGAATAATATATTGGGTACAAATAGGCTTTGATTTGTGAAAGACGAGTAAACAAGCACACGGACTGTACCAATCAGTTCTGAGTTGTCGAGTGATGATTGTTCTAGCGTGAGGGCCTAGCTTATAACAAAAGAGTACTCTCTTTTCTGATGTGTGTTATATATAAATTTTAGTAACTCTGAGCTAGCTACTTGATCTCATGTTTAATTTCATTGCTTCTAATATACTAGTTACTTATTGACATATAGGTAAACAATTGTTGCTTCGACCTTAATTTTCTCAAATGTCTTTTGGTTTTATACAGCCTTATTAAAGCACTGCATTTTTTTTTTCATATTTTATAAATGAACTAGAAATGGTCTCTCTTTTTTTCTGGAACACAAAGCAATTCTTTTAAGTTCTTGTTTAATTTATTTATTTTCAAAAAAAAAAAAGAGAAAAAAATTATGTTTCTCTTCTCTCCTTTTTGAAGTTGATTTGCATCAGAGTAGACTGTCTATCATGGCAACCCAAATTCCAGCAGCCAAAACATAGAGTAATCTATAATATATTATGCACTGACTTTAGGTCACCATAGTCCTATAATTAATTTTGGTTTATTCATGGAGCCCCAAACCTAATTTCATTAGGGAAATAGGTACACTACTGACCCAACTCATTACACTTAATTAAATTCCACTAGACTACAATAAATTAATTTTCTAAACAGAATTGGATAAAGTACACTCAGACAAAATCATTCAACCAGACATGAAAAGGACAAATAGCTATATATAATTTTAGCCATAAGCTCAAAATTTCCTTATACTTACAAAAAAAAGTACTTTGTGCTAGGACTATGAGGTGTATAAATTACACTATCCTCTTTTCCTTTTTTAGCCTATAATTCGCAACCGCTACAATCTCTGTCTTTGCCTTATTGTGTAATAATCTGCAAACCACACAGGAGATGTAAATTGCACTAGACAAGCCCTATGCGACATGCTTGACTCAGAAGACATTGAGGAGGGATCGATCATGGGTCATTCGTATGGATAACCATCCTCCAAATCAACTGAGCGATCCCGAAGAACTATCTTGTTTTCTTATTGTTATTATTTTGCTCTAATTTTACGATCAAATAGGACAAGTATACAAGATAAAAGGGTTCACTTAAATGAATGAGGCATCTTTTATGGGAATCTGCATTGAGCCAAGTAAATTATATGACTTTTTTGCAAGCTGTTAGATGTGAATTACATTACATTTGTTTATATGGAGTAAAATTTAAGTGATACACACACCATGTATTATGGGATCTATTAATTGTAGATGATATCTGTATCCCATTTGAGGCTCCAGGCTTTATGGAGTTTGAAGCATTTGCTTGCAAAACAAAGAAAAGATTGGTAATAAATAAAGTTGTGATGAGATACTTCAAGATCCCAGATTCAAACTATATTCAAATATTGTTATTCTAAATTGGATTAATTCAATTGGGTAGTACTGTCATTTTTCAGTTCAAAAGTTGAGAGTCTATCGAAAACAACTTATTTAAGGTAGAGATAAAGTCAGCATACATCCTACCCTGCTCAGACCCCACTTATAAAACTATATTGAGTATGTTGTAGTAGTAGTAGTACTGTCATTTTACCTTTTTGCCAAAGAAAATGGTTTGATTTAATGGCTAAGTTTGCTGTTTGTGTCCTCACAATTCATTGGCCAAGAGATAAAAATTAAGAATTAACCTAAATAGTCATTCAATCGCTTAATCTAAAAATAATCATCACCTGTTTATTATATGTATCACCGTGCATAATTAATACTCCTTCCATCCCATTTTATGTGGCACCATTTGAGTTGGCATGGTGTTTTAAAAAAGACTTGAAACATATGATCTAAAACAATTCTTAAATATTTTTGTGTAGTTTAAAATCATTTCATTAAGGGTAATAGATGTATTTTAAAGTTAAATTGTTTCTAATTATAGTAAGGTGACATTCTTTTTAAAACCGACTAAAAAGGAAAAGGTGCCAATAAAATAGGACGGGGGGAGTATATAATTTATGTATACCAACTAAGAAAATTAAACAGTTAATCCAATCGGCTATTTGTGTAAAAATCCCATCATAATTCAATTGGGTGCATTTAGCAGCCTTACTCCTACAAGAAATTGAAAAAAAATTACACAGGTTATAAATTGGCTTCAAAGCATATTGGAGGCAAATGAAATTATATGAGCCAACTGATTGAAGGCCCAACAATGAAACTTCATACAGAGAGTCCATGTATGAAAGCATGATATATCAAAAAGGGATGTGAAACTTCAGAATTGTGCCAAAAAGAAAAGTTAACAATGGGACTTATTACTCAGTTCAGTAAAGAATATAACTGGGATTTTGAACAATGGTACTTTGTCATGGATGCTATCTAAGGACCTAAAGACGTGCCGAAAGGATATACAGTTCGATACATTTTTAGTGTTGGGGATTATTCCATGTTTACATTATCCCTTTCAAACTTGAACCATTTCCAATTAGCATACATATTTTCTTCATCTTCAAATGGAAGCCTGTCGGTTGGAAGGGATTCCGGTTTCTTTGTTGCTGAAACAGTTGGTAGGTTCTGTCTGAACTTCTTCGCCATCTGTTCTGCTTCAGAAAATACTCTCTGCAGAGAAGGAAGTTCACTTGTTATGCAATTGTATCTGTAAGTTATAATGTTAGTGGAGTCTAAACTGGTCCAATAAGATGGTAGTGTTATATACAAGCAAAGATGGCTGATTATAACTAGCTATGAGGTGAGCAATATTTAAGAGAGACAAACCTCCTTGTCCGATAAAAATAACCCTGGCTCGCTTTCAAGGTTCGCAATACTGCATTTGACAAAACAAGAGGATATCAAATTGACAAAAAATTTGCTTGTTACAGGAAAATCAAGATAACAATTCCTTGGTGTGATTTTATTTCAGAAATGTGGAAAGCGAGGAACGGAACTGAGAATAAGCAGGAAAACAGTAAATCCATTGGCAGAAGCCTTAGCATGTCACCACTACAAAAATATCTTGCCAGTTCTTGTTAGCAACATGCTAAGTAGGACAGGCTTCTACAAGGAGAAAAGCACGTGAACAAGGAATTGGAAATTAAACAATAAAATATCGTGTTCCATGCCGTAAAACCTTTGGAGCCATATGAGATCTATTGTGTTATAGATTGTCTAGTCCAAGCACCAAAGGCGGTGGCCTCGTGGTTAATGAAATAGTTCGAGAACCATGAGGTTTTTTTCAGGTTCAAATCACAGCAGAAGCAAAAACACTAAATGATTTCTTTCAATTTGTTCAAGTCGTGGTGGATAGAGTTATCATGTATCGGAACTGGTGGGAGGTAGCAAGTAAGCCGTGAAATTAGTCAAGGTGCACACAAGCTGACTCGGACACCAAGTTTATAAAAAGAATGATTGTCTGGTTACAAAAATCACAATTTGGACCATCAAAATCATGAAATTAATCATTAATCATCCTTGCAATTCCAATATCGAAGAACTAGCAGTGGGACAAAAATGGAGCTTGAGTTGGAAATTCTGAAATTGTTTTTTTGACCTGAACTGGTTTACCATGCACATTCATTACCATTCGCAGTCTAACTCACATGAGAATTATAACCCGTGTTTTAATCCCAGATCGAAATTTGAGTTACAAATTTTAATTCTAGTTAGGTGAGTATTACCTGGAAATGGACATTAAAAACAATAAAAGTTGTTCAGCGACCCAATGTACATAATGAGCACTGGTTTGAGCTAAGAGTGACTATGATTTATAATGGCCACCAAGTAGTGGGCTTCAAGGGCTGCCTCATTTCAAATGGAGCGAAATGGATACTGAATACTTATATAGGCGACCCTAACTAACTAGAATTAAGGCAGAGTTGTTGCATTGTATTTCTTCGTCTGTTGTATGTCCGGGGGGAGGGACAGTAGTTTGGGATCTAGAAGTGGGGTGAATGAGATAAGATCCTAGGATCTCCAAAAAAGTCACTAAGTAAAGGAAACTAACTTGTACGCCTTTCATCTGATATTGGAAAAAGTTGACTCCTTATATGGACTTTTTTTTTGGTGAAGTGGAATCCTTATATGGACTTGAGCAATGCTCCCCCCCCCCCCCTCCTAAGCTAAATTTGGGGTTGAGTTAGGCTCAAGATCCATCTCTTTACATAGTATCAGAGGTCAGGTTCATCCAATTTATGATTTCCTGATGTTGGGCCACCATATTAAATTGGTCATGCACCAGATGTCCAATCCTCTGGTTGTTAAGTCCCACATTAGTGAGATGAGGAAAAGTTGGACTCCTTATATGAGCTTGGACAATACTCCCCTCATAAGCTAGATTTTGGGGTTGAGACTTGAGTTAAGCCCAAAATCTATTTCCTTACAGTTTGCAACATATATTATTTCAAAGTTAATAGGGCATGGATAAATTAGGTAGTTGAAAATAGTTTTTGAAGATTTAGAAATTACAAGCAAAACGCCACTAGTTGAAAACTTCCCATTTCAAAATATCAAAGAGTTGAAACATAAACAATAATAGTAGGGCATGCATACAAAATGTATTAAGGTAATCCTTCGAGCCACAACTGATATCAGCATATAGGTGCATTTTATCCCTACCATTGAATAGGGCAAAATCAAGCAAATTATCTCTACCACATACCTGAGAGATATTTTGTCAGGAAACATTGACTTCACAACCATAACTTTCACCTTCTCATCAACTGCTAACAAGTTACTCATGGAAGTAACCTTGGCCTGGGTGACATTTGAGATGTGTAGCAAGCCACTGAGAATTGAAAAGAAAAACCGTATAAAAATTTGAACAAGGTACTTTCATTTTCTGGTGGAACAAGGAGCATGGCTCACTTAAGTCCAAGAACGTACAAAACTTTATCTCCTCTTGCTACCTAAACATATCTCATGAACTAAAACACCTGAATGGCACCATAAAGTATCTGGGCAACAAATAAATGATATTTAATTGAATAACACAGGAGCTAGACATATGCACATGCATGATGCATCTAGAGCTCCATCGTAAGGGCACTAAAGAAATAGATATAATAATCCAATACAAGTATAGATCTGACATAAAATATTGTAATCCCAAAATCTTTACTAATAGAAATATACAGATCAACAGAAAGCTTAGCAACCCGAAGTTATTATCCTGCTAGTTTTTTTTTTTTTTTTCAAATTTATGATAAAAAAAACAAGTCTACACCTCAGTCAATTGAAAGTAAGACAAGCATATAAGATTCAAAACACCAAACAAGAATAGCTTCTTTTTTTTTTTTAATCGCAATATAGAATTAATAGATTCTCTTAGTTGAAACAAGGAAAGGGTCAAATGTGCCCCTGTATTATCCAAAATTGAGCAACTTTGCCCTCCGGGCTCCGTTAAACATTTGGCCCAATATTGCCTCACTACTAGGAAAAAGTCTCATTTTTGCCTTGACCTCAAACGGAGCTACAACCTAATGGTAATTTTAAGCCTTAGCATAGTTGAGGGGTAAAATTGAACCTTTTTTTCTCAAAGAATTTGGACACGTGAGGCCACCCATTGCACACCGGAGTTTCCATTAATGGCAAGAGTAAATATGGACAATTTGCTAAAGACGAACCAAAGTGTAATGGAGGGCAAAGTTGGGCAATTTCAGGTTGTACACGGGCAATATTTGGACCTCTTCCCTTGAAACAATTTAAGTTCTACATGATATTGAACAACTATAGTGGTTTACATTACTCTACATCTCTACATCATTGCATTTACCTATTTGTGCATAAAAATGAGAAAATGCGTGTCAATCACATTATGCACAACTTCAAAGTTATCCTAGACAATAGTTATTAAGTTTCTTAATTTTACATGCCAGTCCTAACCACAGCTAAGTCGGACTTTCTCCACTGGGCAGAGTAGTGTAAATTACCTTCGGTTTGTTTCACCAAGCCTTATCTGTGCGCCAAAGGGAAAAAGTTTTTTCACTGTTCCTTCCACAAGAGTCCCCTCTTGCAGATTTAGCATTTGCTGTGGAATCCAAGATTCAAAATGAAAAGAAATATAGTAAGAAAAGAAAATAATCAAGAGAGAGGTTCGCAAACAATAAATAATTCGAGGGGGGAAATCTTGATAGAGAAAAAGGCAACAGAAGAAAGGAACCCACCCCAACCAAAAGAAAAATGTGATAAAGAGAATAAATAGTAAAAACAATGAAAGCATGATGCACAAGAAACCGGGGTGTCATGGTGACAAGAACTAACCCAAGCTTCCTTCTCACTAAGTATTAAGTCATTAGTTTCTTCGTTTATTCTGGTAATAAGCACATTAATTTGACGCCCCACCTGAAATAACAAAAAATAGATATAATAAGCAGACATAAATATAAAAGCAATCCATGTCATGATGGGAGTAAAAGATGCATATTGTGGAAATTCACAAAATGTTTACATAGTGCAGAGCACATTCTGGCCACCAAAAAAATTGCACTTTCCCTTTAATTGTATTTTTATAACAATTTTATATTTTTGGGAAAAGTGCCAAAGAAGCAGCACTTTGCCGTTTACCATTTGGTAGGCACACAGTGAGCTTTAGAAGAATGTGGCCAGCAACAGATTCAATCACAGAGCTTCCTACATATCTATTGTTACAAATTAATAATTGTGATTTCATTTGCTACCAAAAAAGGCAGCACTTCAAAGCACTTTATTTTAGTCGTTAAATTGTGAGAGAGGATAGAATGTCGCTTGTTTTAAATGCAGAAGAAGAAATTCATAATGAAGTCCAAAGATACAGATGTAAATTAAATGCGAGGAACATAAGAATTGCGATTGGTGAATGTATAAAGGTTCCAACTTACATTCTCCTTCAGCTCGGTGTAGCTATTAACTCTGTTCATCAATTCAGCCTTAGGAAGAAAAGCCCGTAAGCCCTGCATAACAACATTCAACCTGTTTAACACAGAAGAGTAGAACTGCAGTGAAGTCATGGAGGAAAGGGGTGACTGGATTACCTCTATTCTTGTAAGAAGACCACCAGTATTCCACTCTGTTATCTTCACCTCAATAGGTTCATTTAGTTGTTTAATCTGTAGCATAAATTAGTTAAAATGCTAAGTTATTGTGCTAATAAACTAGTATAAAAACAACCTAGAATAGAAACACCTAAAAGAACTGAGAACTAAGTAGTATCATCAAATTTGAGCCAGTACTTCGTGACACAGAACTTCCTCAGTCATTCATAGCAATAGTATGTATTTTTACATCTTCTCTCTCAGAGCCCACTCATCCTTCAATTTCAATATTTTCTCATCATTCCTCCTTATGTTTGATCTTCCACCAGCCCCGTTTTTTGTTCAAAATATAACTGGAACCAATTTTCCTAGAGCTATATTATTTATCAGCATAAGTTGCACATGCAAACAGATCAATGATAGAGCAACTCAAGATGTTCA
The DNA here is from genome assembly GCA_029007595.1 of Solanum commersonii. Classification (NCBI taxonomy): domain Eukaryota; kingdom Viridiplantae; phylum Streptophyta; class Magnoliopsida; order Solanales; family Solanaceae; genus Solanum; species Solanum commersonii. The sequence continues at coordinate 420,754 of JAJTWQ010000029.1, forward strand.
ACGACGGTACCCAAAAATATTCTCCCAATTCACAATCTAAAATAAAAAACTATTAGAGATTGGTAAATAGGAAAAATATGCTGATTTTCAGGTCCTAAATTTAGAAATAAAGAATATATGATGATGACATTTAGGGCTTCTGAGGAATAATATTATCAATAGCATATGTTTAGAGCCAGATTTAAGTGTTCTTTAACAACATTTAGAACATTCATAGAGTCTATGGCTCTATTTACTATAGGAATGCAATGGACCTGAATAGAGCGCAATGGATACAGAGGATTATATCATATAATCAACCTCAACCAGTTTGGAATTGAGGCAAAGTTGACTGATTGAGGACTACTCAGGCTCAAAACTTAGGAGAATAATACATGACCTTTTATAATAGTTGTTAAGGAAAAACAATTCCTGAACGAATAGTAGGTGCCTCCTCGAGTTAGCAGTGTAACAAAAAGGACAACTAAGCAATACAGATCAAAGTATAATCGTTCTCAGACTGGACAGAGTGATCTAATTTTAAGCTTTAAGTACATTTTCTAACAAGTTTCTAATATCTCCAAGTTGAAATTGCAGGGCAAGACTATACCTTAAGCAATTCAAGTGAAGAAATAATAGTATGGAAATAACAATTATCTAGAACAATTTGTGGTAAGATCCAGTTAATAAAACATAGAGTACTTTAGTAGTTCCATTAATAAGGTAAAGCATAAAGCTAATCTCAAATTACACAGCCAATTGATTGGACTAGGTAACAATCAAGTCCCCTATCGATGAAAATTTAAACTTTGCATATTATAAGAGCACGAAAGTGAGAAAAGAACCTGCCTCACTCGATGCCAAGCAATGCGTCTAAAGAGCCTTCTTGTTGACAGTAGAGGTCGACCACTGAGAGTTCTTCCAAGAACCTCAGCAAAAAGAACAGTCCCAGGCTCCACAACGGGCTTCCCTGACGTTGATTCCCCACCCACTGCATCATCATAGCTCACAATTCCCATTTTCCCTCTCACCAAGAATTCCTCAGCATCCTTCTCTAAATCACACAGCAAATAGCCCATCTCTTTGTCATACAAAGGCAAAACATCCTTAGTTAACATTGTACCCAATAGGTCTGCACCAACACTCACATCAAGCTTATTCTCATTCCCCGAAACCACAACACCTACCACCAAATCACCCGGTTTCGGTTCGTAATACTCTACACTAACCTTCTTACTCTCTTCTACAACTGGATGAACCTCTTCCTCCTGTTCTATATCACTTTCTTCTTCATTAGACTCCATAGGCTTAAATAACTTATAAAATGGCTCCAAAACTTCATCTTTACTAACTTTTTTCTGCTCCTCCTCTACATCTGAGACAACCCCATCATCTATTTGCTTTAAATATGGCTTATTATGCAATTCAAGCTCTTCACTTTCAGGCAATTCATCCAACTGGGTAGTCCTAAATTCTTCAAAGATTTCATTTTTAGAGCAAAACGAGACATGGGTATGCAAACTTATTTGATAATTCCAATGGAGTGAGAGATTCTTGGAAGATTTTGGGATTCTAGCAAGTGGGTATTTGGGAGAAAGGGGAAAAGCTGAGAATTGGGTAGCTGTGTTGTAAATAACAGAAGTGTTGAGGGGTAAAATTGGATTGAAAATAGAGAAAGACTTACATGGAAGAAGAAGAAGTGGCATGTCTGCTCATCAGCTCGAATTGCCGCTTGTTTCGTTATCTGTTTACAGTTGCTTTTGATATTTTTGAACACCCAACAGACAGACAAATGGGCCGAAAAAGTGTTGGACCTAAGGGCCACAAAGATATTGGGAGGGGAGGAATTGACACAGATATACAACTATTACATACAATTGACAACATATAGCCTAATATTAATTAGCAATTAATAGTCTAAAAAAAAAAGGGAAAATTGTATGAAATAGCAAACTATTAATTCATATTAAATGTTATAGTCATAGTTTATTTTATTTGTAATTCGCAACAAACATCCCATTTTTTCGCCATCTGATTCGATATACAATTAGCCATTTTCTATATACAACTAGCCATTTTATACATTTCGGTATAAAATGTATAAAATGTGTTTGTGTTTGTATAAAGCGAGAGAAAATGCATATACAAATACATATATTTTCATCATATATACTTATAATTATATAAATATAGATCTTATTATACAAATTACAATGTATAAATGAATTTATATAAAACTGAACAATTTGTCTAAAATTGGATGTATTTAGCGAATTATACAAATTAAAAGCTCCATAGAAAGCATAAAATTTACTATGGAGCGCAATTATGCAAACTATAGCTATAACATACAAATATGATTTTTATGTTTGCTATATGTGAAAGTTACTCAAAAAAAATTGGAAATTTTTTCAAAACAACAATACTTTAGCTTTTAATGGGATTCCTTAGCAATAGTTTCACTATTTATTTAAAATGTCAATATTTTAGTTTGTTAAGGGCTGAGTTATGTATTTGTTTTATTTTGATTAATTTGAAAGAATACAAATAATTAATAACATAATAGAGAAAATCATGGAACAGAAAATTTCAAAAAAAGTAAAACAAATTAAAATTTAACATCAATTACGTTTTTGAAAGAGCATATGTTGTCATTTTTCCTTCTAGCGTTTTTTTCCTTTGTTCTTAAGAATTTCAATTATTTTTTTTTGAAAACAATAGTTTGTATTTTATATCTCATATGACGATATGGAAGTGTTGGAAAATTAATAATGCCCTTTGTTTTGGATATTTAAATGTTTGAACTTCTTTGAATATGTGTTCATCCAAAATGTATTTGAATACCTAATGATATGTATAACTAACTTAAAATACAAAAAATATTGGTATTGATTTATGATGAATACAACACTTTTGCATACTAGTTCAAGTATAAAAATAAAGGCAGTTGTGATGTATATACCAAAATATAAATACAAACTAGTTGTATATCGAAATGATATTGAAAAATACAGTTGCAATGAATACATAATACATAGAATAAGTTGTATTCAAAATAAATTGTATTTATATTTAAATATCCAGTTTTGTTATATTATTATTTCACTTTAAATTTGCAGAAAGTATTTTCTAGCTCAGTTTTTATTTCAAATATGAAGTTGTATTTCAATATCATTTTGTATATCAAACGCAGAATGAATACCAATAATTTTGTATTCCCCTTCTTGTGATGTATTCGTCGCAATTTTATATATTATGTATTCATAAAAATTATATTGCTTTAGACAAATAAAATACAAAATATGTCTTACTAAGTTTGTATTTCAAATATCAAGTTGTATTTCAGTATGATTTTGTATTTCAAATGAAAAATGAATACCAATAAATTTCTGATTGATTCCGTCATTGTAGACAATCAGATGTTTTTCCCAAAATCTAAAACCCTAAAAGAAAATTTTGATATTATCAAAATATATGTATTAAATATCAAACAAAATAAACATATAAATGAATTTCTAGATTCTATAAAATCTGAAAAATTTAAAGAAAATCACAAAAAATATTGAAAAAAATTGTTTAAAAGAATAAAAATCTGAAATACATAAATATTTGATGAATATCTAAACAAAATCACATAAAGATAAAAAAAATTGACTGGAAATCCGTAATATATAGAATCCGAAATATACACCATAATCAGTGATTTTAAACAGCAAATCAAAATAAACCTAACTAAATAATGAAAATTACCTTGCCAATCGAGAAATCTCTTGAATTAATAAAGAGATTTCATTTAACAATCGAGAAAATTTCTTGAATTAAAATATATATTTTGATGAACAATTTATGAGCATCTTGAAGAAAGAGAATCTGAAAACGTGAAAGGTGAAGAAGTAAAGTTAATGGGTATTGGTTTAATTTTTTTTTTCATTTTAAATAGTTATTGGTTTAGAATTTGGTCCAATATAGGACTGTTTTCATAAATAAAATTAATTTTAAATAATAAAATCTGAATACATATTATTTTCTAAAAATATTTCATTCTGACATTTTAAATAAATATTTTAAAGTGTTGTTGTTTTGACTAATTATGTTAGGTATTATGACTTAATTGCTAATTTTCCCAAAAAAAATTAGCACATATTAGCCTAAAAGAAATAAAACCAACTTTTTATAGTTTTTTTCTTTTAATCATGTGCAACGAATCCGCATTAATTAAGGAGATGTGGAATTATTTTTTCTTCCTTGTTTTTAACTCCTATAATTAAGGAAGTAAGCTTTTCAATTTCTTTAAATTCTCAAACTCAACTTAATTTAACCGTCTATTTAAAATAAAATATTAACGCAATTTACAGAAACATAAAGATATATTTGATTGTAATTTTATGATTTATTTTTTTTACCAATCAACAATAATTAGTTTATTAAAAAACAGATTGCCTACTTTTAAGAAGTGAAATATATATTTTTATTTATATTAATTAACCCATTAAAAAAAGGTTACACCAACTTTTAAGGAATAATTTTTTTAAAATTCTTTAAATAACTTATTAAAAGATTGTGACTACTTTTAAGGTAAGAAAATGTATTATTAATGCTCTAACGTGTATTAATTATCACATAATTGACAATAATTAATCAAATAATATTAAATGACATTTTATTAGAAACTGTAATAATACATATGCATAAATTATACAGCAACTAAAGTTATAATTACATAATGTATACATAAAAAAATATATATGTATACACAAAAAAATATTCATAAAAATAGATGTGTAAATTTTATTGAGGTATACAGTAATTGTAGCATGTATACATAAACTTTATATTGTATACATAAGAATATTACCATCAATTGTATGTATTACTATAATGAATACAAGAATGAGATTATATTAATATGATACATATATAAATTAAATTTTATTCATTAATTGTACATGTGATTTTGTTTATGTATACGGTAACTACACTATGTATACGTTGGTTCGTACTTATATGTGTATTCACATAATAAACGTGTACACTTTAATTTAAATTGAGATTGGAATTCATTGGTATACATTGGTTGTATTTATCAAAATCAACATTCTGATTTTTTACAAGGATCTTACGAGAATCTTTCTTACCCATGAAATTGAGAACAAAAATTTCAAAATACTATAACATTAATTTTCGCCAAAAATTTTTTAAAGAAACTCTAGTTCCACAAATCACGAAATTTCAAAATTAATAGGGAAAGAAATGCTACATAATTATATATTAAAAGAAATTTTTGGAAGGATCAGCGATAGAAATACAGTTATATCTGATTTGCATAGACATGGTGAATTAAGGAGAATAAGAGAAAATTTAGAAGAGAAGCAAATATATATATGAAAAGGATTTTATAATGAAAACAAAAAAGGTTGAATAACCTAAATTTTTGCAAAAACAAAATTCAAAAAATTCAATTTCACAAATCATGAAATTCAACAATTAATTGGACAAGAACAAGATTATATATAAAAGATGGTTTTTAGAAGTATCCATGAAAAAATATATTGAATTAAGGAGAATAATTGAAAATTAGGGAGAGAATTGAATATACGTATGAAAAGAATTCTAGAATGAAAAAAAGAAGACAAAAAAGAGAAGAACTCTTTTTTAAAATGGTTGAAAAAAAAAAAGAGATAAAATAGGGAAAATAAAACAATAAATTTTTTCTTTCAAGAAAAAAAAAACAACAATCAAACGTGTGTGTAGAGAAAAATAAGGAGAACAAAAATACATTTTTTAAGAAAAAGAAAAATAACTATTGAATGCCAAATAAATAAAACAAAGTCTTTTTCTTGCTAAAAAAATTAAAAATGGGCAAGTTATTGCTAATTTAGTCTATAGGGTGTTATGATGTGCCAAAATTATCAAGGGGAGACTAAGCAAATACCCCATAAAAGCAAAATAATTACAAAATATATCACTTTATTGTAATGGCCCTCCAGGTCATTTCTATGTCTTGCCTTCTGTGTATCGTTTAGAGCGTTCCTGTAGCGACCCCAAGTCTTTTATGACTTGCTGGGACTGACAGTTCGGTCACCTGGTCATTCGTTTGGTCTTGGTGCGAGTTTTTGTGTTTTGGAGCTTATGAACCTTGAACGATCATTTTCGATCAAAGGTTCAAGAAGATGACATTAGAATCCAATTCTGACGATTCCATCAGCTCCGGAAGGGTCATTTTAGGCTTGTAGCATGGTCGACATAACTCCCGAGGTTTTCAGTGTGAGTCAGTGCGATCAGTCGGATGAGAATTTCGTCCGTGCGGTTAGCTCCAAAATATTGAGTTTGGTCTAGATTGACCCTCCTTTTCTGTCCCGAGATTTTTGATATCTTTTCGAGCCCTTTTGTGAGTTTTGACTTAAAATGGCCTTTGGAAGTGGGACCCACTTTTTGTCGAGATGACCTTTGATAGAAATTTTGACTGCTCCGTTGAGTCCGAAATATCAAATTTGGTATGGTTGCATATCTCGTTTGCATGCACGGGGTTCCGAACAAGTTCGGAGCACCCCGTCAGAGTTTTAAGTCTTGGAAATTATTGCAGAAAAACAGCAACATATTTCCAAATTTCAAACTGTCATAACTCTCTCATCTTTTGTCCGATTTAGGCGATTCAAAGTGCGGGAGCTTCGTATTTTCGGTGGCTTCATTGTAGGATGTTCAAAAGTTGTTGGGTACTCGTAGTTCGAGGTAATTTAGCGATAAAACCTGACTGCAGTACCTTTTTCGAGCCTTTATTTTTTGTATTATTGTTTTGATCATATCTCACTCATTTTAGCTCGGTTTTGGGTGATTCGAAGTCTCACATGTTGAGAATTATCGAGACTTCGTCGTAGGGTGTTCAAAGAGTGCTGGGAACCTTTTGATCTTTGTTTATTTTGAGTTTAGACTGCTGTTGTAGGGTTTCTTTTAGTTAATTAAAGTGTGGTTTCTTGCTTGTTGGTTCTTGCTGTGTTTTGAGCCTCGAATTGTGTTCCATTTTGGAACACAAGTTGGGGTGCTATTTAGGGTCTCTTGACGGAGTCCAATTCAGACAGTTCAGTGCAGGTCCCACGATTCTCATTTTGACTCCAAAATTGACCCGTCTCCATTTGTTGTGATTTTGGTGTCTAAATGACCGTAGTAAAGTTGTGACTCTATTTTTGATAGCGGGGTAGCATTTTGAGATTGTTCGAAAAGGAAAAGCTCCGGTAAAGTGATTTGGAGAGCGCGCGATCGACCTTAAGGTAGGCTACGGCTTTCTTTCTTTTAGATTGAGCTTAATTGTGTAAAAACATGTCGATTGGAGTGAATTGGGGGTGGGTACCAGTTTACTACCTTACTTTGATTAGATACCTCATGTTATCCGGTTTAGTAGAGTTGCATGTCTATGTGCTAAATGCTATTATATGCTTGTATGCTTTGTATTGTATGCCTTGTTCATCCTTAACCGTAAGCATGGTGTCCTTAGTCTAGGTTAGGCTAGCATTGCCTTAAACTTATGACCCGTGTGGGCTGGATAGCCTTGACTTTCAGCCGACGTTGTTCGGATGACTTACCTCCTTGTAGACTGGAGTAGCAGACTTGAGTCTGATAGTTTGAGCCTTAAATTAGGCATTATCGCGGCTTGCTGCACTTCTGTATCTTCTCCCTCGCATTCTGCGGTTCCGACGCATTCTCGAAGGTTTGGTGCATCACTAGAGGCGTGAGTTTGAAATAGTATAGGCTTGGAGCCTTTTTTGTGATTTCTTAGAGTGGACGGCGTTCCACGGTGGTTGTTGTGGGATTGGATCCTATTGGAGATACCATCACCCCCGGGGTCGTTCTTTCTAGCTGGGCTGGGAACATATCGCTATCTGGGTAGACTCGGTGATATCGGCGATCTCCCCCGGGCCTCTCTTTCTAGCTGGGCTGAGAGTGTGCTGCTGGCTGGGTATCCCTGGGTCGCTCTTTCTAGCTGGGTTGGGAGCTGACTGCATGGAAGAATGACTCGCGACATCCACCTCACTCACGGGTCCCTCTTTCTAGCTGGCCTGGGAGTGGACTACTTGGTTGGGTGCCCCCTAGGGTCACTATTTCTAGCTGGACTGGGAGTGCACTGCTGTCTGGGTGGAGTCTGATGGATTATCTTAATTACTTTAGGCTGTGAGCCCGGTTTTCTTCTATCTCTTTGGACTTAAATTTTCTGTGTACTTGTCGGGCTTGTGGGGGTCCGTTCAGGTTTTATTTGAGCTTGCGCACGAGTGTACCTTCTAGGCATATGGGGGTCAGTTAGGTTTAGTTTAGTTTACTTAGTTTGTTTCTGGTATGCTCGTGTGCTTTATTTTCATATCCGCTTTGACCTCTCTGTGTCCAGATTATATGCTTTCTTATTGTTTTTACCCTTTTTGCTCAGTCGGCCTATGATGCCTACTGAGTACCTGTTGTGTTGGTACTCATGCTACGCTGCATCTATTTTGTGATGCGGGTCCCGAGAATGATTACCAACGGTGATTTGTTCCAGCCTTTTTTTGTAGCGGTGATTCGGAGACGAGGGCGAGCACTTGGTGTTTTGGGTTTGCTTTGTTTCCTTCTTTTGTTTTAGCTAGTCTTGTTGCCTTTGAGACACACTCTGTTATGGTCCACTTTTGGGACTTGTACTCTTTATTAGATATCTCTATACTAGTGATTTCCAGGTTCTGGGAGGGATTTCTGTATATATCTATTTTGGGTTGCTTCCGCCTTGTTATTCTTGTTTAGATTATTGTTTTCGCTAGTTTCTGTCCTTTCGCTCATTGCTTGATATTCTGGATTACGGGTTGGCTTACCTACTGGTAGGGTATAGTAGGTGCCATCATGACTCGAGAAATCGATTCGTGATAAGTTGGTATCAGACCCAAGTTCATCGGTCTAACTTGTACAGAGCTAACGTCTAGTAGAGTCCTGCAGATCGGTGCGGAGACGTCCATAACTTATCTTCGAGAGGCTACAGGATGTCCTTAAGAAAGATTTCCTCTTTTGTTTCACTTTCGTGCAGCATGTGTTTTATTGGTTTCTTAAGATCTCACTTGTTTCACTCTTTCGCAGGATGGCTCGCTCGCGAGATGGCGCGGCCGGGGGTGATGCACCTAGGCCTGCAGACAGATCCCCAGCTTGGGGTAGATGCCGACCCCGAGGTCGAGAGAGGGCCGCAGCATCAGTCCTGGAGAGAGAGGAGGATCGAGCCGCAGCAGACTTTCTTGGCATTTAGTGAGGGCACCTCAGGTCCAGGTATCACCTGAGGGAGTACTGCCCTTGGCAGTGGACAGACCTATGTCGCTTGAGGACCAGAAGATGCTTGGTGTGTTTCTCAGGTTAACACCACCGAGGTTTTCTGGGGCTATGGATGAAGATGCCCACGAGTTTCTTACTACTTGTCGTGAGAGGCTTCACACTTTGGGCCTTGTGGAGTCTAGAGGGGCCGACTTCATTGCTTACCAGCTAGATGGGCCAACCAAGCAGTGGTGGCGCACATTCATCCAGACCAGACCAGTTGGATCTCCACCGGTATCATGTGATGAGTTTTCTGAGGCCTTCTTGGTCAAATTTATCCCTCGTAGCGTTAGAGACCGCTTCAAGGATCAGTTTTGCAGGTTGGAGCAGGGCTCCATGTCAGTGGCGGAGTACGAGAATAGGTTCCATGAGCTCTCCCGTTATTCTAAGATGATATTACCTACAAAAGAGGAGAGAGTTAGGTGCTTTGTTTGTGGGTTGAGATTGCAGCTTCGGCTTGAGACCCAATCCTTAGTTTCTGCTGGTCGATCTTTTTTTGACGTAGTTGACCATGCTAGTACTATGGAGCATCTTCATCGCGAAGCCCAAGGGGGCAGCGAGAAGAGGGCTAGGAATGAGGGCAGCTACAATGACTCCCTCCCCAGGTCTAGAGACTATCATGACAGGGCCGAACGACGGTTTTGACAGGGTCAGTCTAGCTGACCTACACAGGCCTCTCTTCAGGCATCAGATGGTGGTCGGAGTTAGGCTAGTTCGAGTGAGGGCCGCGAGGTGTTTCAGTCGAATTCTTCAGGCCATGGTAGTCGTTCTTTTAGGAGTCGCCCTCGACAGGGTTGCTATGAGTGTGGTGAGATGGGCCATCGGGCCAGGGATTGCCCTCAGCATAGTCGAATTGCTCCGGCTCCTCATGTAGCTTCCCCAGCTTTACCAACACCTCCAGCTAGAGGCCGTGGTCAAGGTCAGGACCGTAGAGGTGGTCAACAGGGTATACAAGGTGGTCCCCGAGGAGACAGATCAGGTGGTAGGTCTGATGGTCGAGGCAAAGGCAGATATAGCCACTTCTATGCAGCTCCAGCGAGGGCGGGGGCTGAGGCATCAGACGATGTGATCACAGGTACGATTCTTTTATGCCAGCAGTCCGCCTTGGTTTTATTTGATTCGGGTTCTACTTTTTCGTACGTTTCTGTTTACTATGCCTCTCGATTGAGTATGATGTCTGAGCCTCTAGTAGTGCCGTTGCGTGTGTCGACCCATGTGGGTGAGTCTTTAGTAGTGGATCATGTATTTCGATCTTGCTTAGTTACTATCCAGGGGCGTGACACCCGGGCTGACCTTATATTGCTTGACATGGTTGATTTCGATGTGATTCTGGGAATGGATTGGTTATCCCCTTATCGCACTGTTTTAGATTGCTTTTCTAAGACAGTTACCTTAGCCATTCCTGGTATTCCTCTGGTGGTGTGGTAGGGATCTCGTGGTAGCACACCAGTTGGGGTTATCTCTTTTATTCATGCTAGGAGGCTAGTGGCTAGTGGATGCTTATCATATTTGGCATATGTACGTGATGTGAGTAGAGAGGTTCCTCCTGTTGAGTCAGTTCCTGTTGTTCGTGACTTCTTAGATGTGTTTCCTACTAACCTACCTGGCCTACCCCCAGAGCGTGATATTGATTTTCTGATTTAGCTTGAGCCAGGTACTAGGCCTATTTCTATTCCGCCATATTGGATAGCTCCTGCAGAGCTCAAGGATTTTAGTGTTCAGCTTCAAGATCTCTTGGGTAAGGGATTTATCAAACTTAGTGTATCACCTTGGGGCGCTCCCGTTCTTTTTGTTAAGAAGAAGGACGGTACGATGCGCATGTGCATTGACTATAGGCAGTTGAATAAGGTGACAGTGAAGAATCGATATCCTCTGCCTAGGATTGATAACCTATTTGACCAGCTACAGGGAGCTTCAGTGTTCTCTAAGATTTATTTGAGGTCCGGTTACCACCAATTGAGGATTAGGGCAGCGAACATCCCTAAGACTGCATTTAGGACCCGTTATGGCCATTATGAGTTCTTGGTGATGTCATTTGGGTTCACTAATGCCCCTGCTGCCTTTATGGACTTGATGACGCGCGTGTTCAGGCCTTATCTTGATTCCTTCGTCATAGTCTTCATTGATGACATTTTGATATACTCGCGGAGTAGGGGTGATCATGAGCAGCATTTGAGAGTTGTACTCCAGACTTTGAGAAATCAGTGGCTTTATGCCAAGTTCTCAAAGTGCCAGTTTCTATTATATCAGATCGGGGTTCTCAGTTTACGTCCAGCTTTTGGAGGACCTTTAAGGATGAGTTGGGCACTCGGGTTGACCTTAGCACAACTTTTCACTCGTAGACGGATGGCCAGTCGGAGCGTACTATTCAGGTCCTTGAGGATATGTTGCGGCCTGTGTTATGGATTTTGGAGGTCAGTGGGACCAGTTCTTACCTTCGGCGGAGTTTGCGTACAATAACAGCTACCACTCTAGTATTCAGATGGCTCTATTCGAGGCATTATATGGTAGGCGTTGTTGCTCTTCAGTTGGTTGGTTTGAGTCTACAGAGCCTAGGCCGCGTGGTACAGATTTGCTTCAGGAGGCCCTGGATCAGGTGAGGGAGATTCAGGATAGGCTTAGGACGGCTCAGAGTAGGCACCAGAGTTATGCAGATCGGAGGCGCCGAGTTTTGAGATTCTCTGTTGGCGATCGGGTATTCCTCCGTGTGTCGCCCATGAAGGGTGTGATGAGGTTTGGGAAGCGGGGCAAGCTTAGCCCTAGGTACATTGGGCCTTTTGAGATACTCCGGACAGTAGGGGAAGTTGCTTATGAGTTGGCCCTACCTCCAACATTTTTAGCCATCCACCCGATTTTCCATGTCTCGATGTTGCGGTGGTATGTTCCTGATGAGTCCCATGTGCTTCAGTATAATGCAGTCGAGTTGGATGATCGTTTGATATTTGTAGAGGAGCCAGTTGCCATTCTAGCCAGAAATGTGAGAAGATTGCGCTAGAGAGCCATTACAGTTGTTAAGGTTCGTTGGAGGCATCGTCCAGTCGAGGAGGCTACCTAGGAGACCGACAAGGAGATGCGAGAGCAGTTTCCCGGCTTGTTTGAGCCTTCAGGTACTTCTTGACCCTTACTTTCGCTGACGAAAGTCCTTTTTAGTGGTGGATATTGTGATGACCCTCCAGGTCATTTCTGTGTCTTGCCTTCTGTGTATCATTTAGAGCGTTCCTGTAGCGACCCAAATCATTATGACTTGCTGGGAGTGGCAGTTCGGTCACCTGGTCGTTCGTTTGGTCTTGGTGCGAGTTTTTGTGTTTTGGAGCTTATGAATCTTGAACGATCATTTTCGATCAAAAGTTCAAGAAGATGACATCATAATCCAATTCTGACGATTCCATCAGCTCCGAAAGGGTCATTTTAGGCTGTAGCATGGTCGACATGACTCCCGAGGTTTTTCAGTGTGAGTCGGTGCGATTAGGCGTTTTAATTTTAAGTTTAAGCCTAAGTTTGACTATGGTCAACATTTTGAGTAAACGCGCTCGAATGAGAATTTCGTCAGTGCGGTTAGCTCCAAAATGTTGAGTTTGGTATGGATTGATCCCCCTTTTCTGTCCCGAGGTTTTCGATATCTTTTTAAGCCCTTTTGTGGGTTTTGACTTAAAATGACCATTGGAAGTGGGACCCACTTTTTGTCGAGATGACCTTTGATAGAAATTTTGACGGCGTCGTTGAGTCCGAAATATCAAATTTGGTATGGTTACATATCTTGTTTGCGTGCACGGGGTTCCGAACGAGTTCGGAGCACCCCGTCAGAGTTTTAAGTCTTGAAAATTATTGCAGAAAAACAACAACATATTTCCAAATTTCAAACTGTCATAACTCTCTCATCTTTTGTCCGATTTAGGCGATTCGAAGTGCGGGAGCTTCGTATTTTCGGTGGCTTCGTTGTAGGGTGTTCAAAAGTTGTTGGGTACACGTAATTCAAGGTAATTTAGCGATAAAACCTGACTGCAGTATCTTTTTCGAGCCTTTGTTTTTGGTATTATTGTTTTGATCATATCTCACTTATTTAGCTCGGTTTTGGGTGATTCGAAGTCCCACATGTTGAAAATTATGACACTTCGTCGTAGAGTGTTCAAAGAGTGCTGGGCACCTTTTGATCTTTGTTTATTTTGAGTTTAGACTGCTGTTGTAGGGTTTCTTTTAGTTAATTAAAGTGTGGTTTCTTGCTTGTTGGTTCTTGCTGTGTTTTGAACCTCGAATTGTGTTCCATTTTGGAACACAAGTTGGGTTGCTGTTTAGGGTCTCTTGACGGAGTCCAATTCAGACAGTTCGGTGCGGGTCCCACGATTTTTGTTTTGACTCCAAAATTGACCCGTCTCCATTTGTTGTAATTTTGGTGTCTAAATGACCGTAGTAAAGTTGTGACTCTATTTGTGATAGCGGGATAGCATTTTGAGATTGTTCGAAAAGGGAAAGCTCCGGTAAAGTAATTTGGAGAGCGCGCGATCGACCTTAAGGTAGGCTACGACCTCCTTTCTTTTAGATTGAGTTTAATTGTGTAAAAACATGTCGATTGGAGTGAATTGGGGGTCTACCTTACTTTGATTAGATACCTCATGTTAGGATCGATTGGCCATATTTCGGGTATAGTATCATGTTATCCGGTTTAGTAGAGTTGCATGTCTATGTGCTAAATGTTAATGTATGCTTGTATGCTTTGTATTGTATGCCTTGTTCATCTTTAACCGTAAGCATGGTGTCCTTAGTCTAAGTTAGGCTAGCATAGCCTTATACTTATGACCCGTGTGGGCTGGATAGCCTTGACTTTCTGCCGACGTCGTTCGGATGGCTTAGCTCCTTGTAGACTGGAGTAGCAGACTTGAGTCTGATAGTTTGAGCCTTAGATTAGGCGTTATCGCGGCTTGCTGCACTTCTGTACCTTCTCCCTCGCATTCTGCGATTTCGATGCATTTTCGAAGATTTGGTGCATCACTAAAGGCGTGAGTTTGAGATAGTATAGGCTTGGAGCCTTTTCTGTGATTTCTTAGAGTGGACGACGTTCCATGGTGGTTGTTGTAGGATTGGATCATATTGGAGATACCATCACCCTCGGGGTCGTTCTTTCTAGCTGGGGTGGGAACGTATCGCTGTCTGGGTAGACTCGGTGATATCGGCGATCTCCCCCTAGCTGGGCTGGGAGCTGACTGCATGGTAGGACGACTTGCGATATCTACCTCACTCACGGGTCCCTCTTTCTAGCTGGGCTGGGAGTGGACTGCTTGGTTGGGTGCCCCCTAGGGTCACTCTTTCTAGTTGGGCTGTGAGCCTGATTTTCTTCCTTCTCAGTAGACATAACTTTTCTGTGTACCTGTCGGGCTTATGGGAGTCCGTTCAGTTTTATTTGAGCTTGCGTGCGAGTGTACCTTCTGGGCATATGGGGGTCCAGTGAGGTTTAGTTTAGTGTAATTAGTTTGTTTCTAGTATTCTCGTGTGCTTTTTTTTCATATCCGTTTTGACCTCTCTGTGTCTAGATTATATCCTTTCTTATTGTTTTTACCCTTTTTGCTCAATCAGTCTATGATGCCTACTGAGTACCTGTTGTGTTGGTACTCATGCGACGCTCTGCATCTATTTCGTGATGCAGGTCCCTATACCAGTTACCAACGGTGATTTGTTCCAGCCTTTTTTTGCAGCGGTGATTCGGAGACGAGGGCGAGCACTTGGCGTTTTGGGTTTGCTCTGTCTTCTTCTTTTGTTTTAGCTAGTCTTATTGCCTCTAAGACACACTCTGTTGTGGTCCACTTTTGGTACTTGTACTCTTTATTAGATAGCTCTATACTAGTGACTTCCAGGTTCTGGGAGGAATTTCTGTATATATTTATTTTGAGTTGTTTCCGCCTTGTTATTCTTGTTTAGATTATTGTTTTCGCTAGTTTCTGCCCTTTTGCTCATTGTTTGATGTTCTGGGTTACGGGTTGGCTTACCTTCTGGTAGGGTATAGTAGGTGCTATCATGACTGGAGAAATTGGGTCGTGACATTTATATTCATACCCCACTAAATAATTACACAATATACCCTCAACTAATTTCGCTTAACTAATAATAAATCAATATCATTTACTGTATTGGTATCATTAAGGCTGGTAATTTCGCTTAATTAATATTAAATCAGTATATATATATATATATATATATATATTGTATTGTTATCATTAAAGTTTCTTGCTCAGAAATTACTCATTAGTCAATGATACTATAAGAGTATATATAGAAATTACTCATAAGTATCTTTGACTAATGAGTAATTTTTTAACAAGAAACCTTAATGATACCACAACAATATACATATACTCTTAAGGGGTCGTTTGGTAGAGTGTATAAGAAACAATAATGCATGTATTAGCCTTGTGTATTACTAGTACCTTGTTTGGTACTCTTTTTCAACCTATGCATAACTAATACTTGCATTAGTTATACACTCTATTGTGTATTAAGGTGTACATTGTTAATACCATGAATTTATAGGAATTAGCAATACAATAGTTTTAATGCATGCATTAACATGATAAAAGACTCAATTACCCCTCAAAACCTTTTTTACATCTTTTCCACCATAAAAGTGAAGGGTATCTTTGTAAATAATTTTTTTAATGCAATACATTTTATTTTTAATGCATTAAACCAACAATACATTAAAATAATCTATTTATAATTAATGCAAGTATAACTAATACATGCATTGCTAATGCAAGCATTACTAATACACATATTTAGCATTATCCTTATACACTCTAGCAAACGACTCATATAGTATCATTGATTAATGAATAATTTTTGAAAAAGAAACCTTAATGATACCACAACAATATACATGTACTTTTGTAGTATCATTAACTAATGAGTAATTTCTGAACAAGAAACCTTAATGTTATCAATATAGTATATATATTGATTTAGTATTAGTTAAGCGGAATTATCAGAATTAATGATACCAATACAATATATAATACTAATTTAGTATCATTTAAGCGAAAATTATCAACCTTAATAAATGAAGGGTATGGGCTCTAATATTTTTTGAGAGGATGATATTTCTTGAATTACTTTGAATTTGGTATGAACATGTAACTGTTTTGAGTTTTATGGCTCATTTATGTAGTTTTGTCAATTATGAAAGTATTCAAACTTAGCAACTTATTTATGGAAAATAGTTCTAGTTTCAAAATATTATAAAAAATAGAAATATATTATTTTTATAGCTAATACCTCTCCTCCCCCTCTCCTGCCCTCTCCTCTCTCTATTGCCTCTCCTCCCTCTCTCTCTCATCATCTATCTTTCCCTCTTCTCTCTCTCTCTTTCTCCATTTTTCTCTCTCTCTTGTCAATAAAAAGAAATACCCTTAAATTTATTATGTATCAATTGTATTCAATCAAATATAGGTGAGAGTTTTGTATTTTATTTCAATTGTATTTGAAAAATTATATTTTATATTTTGTATCAATGTATTTGTATTCATATGAATAGAATATGCATTCATCCTCTCTGACAATTTTTTTTTATATCCAACCAAAGAGAGGATGAATACAATTGTATTCGTTGTATTTAGATTACAATTGATACAAAATAAATATAGAACACAATGCAAAATAAATATAAAATACAATTTGTTGTATTTTGAATACAATTGACACGAAATAAACACATAATACAATGCAAAATAAATACAAAATACAACCATCTCTCCTTACTCTCTTGATCTCACTCGTCTCTCTCCTCCTTCTCTTGATCTCGCTCGCCTCTCTCCTCTTAATATATATTCATTTTGATACAAATCAGTTCATCAAGGATGAATGCATCACAACACAAAGACACAGTCAATTCATCAAGGATTTTAAATAGTATAAAGTTGTCAAACTCAACAAGTCATGAAACGCGCCTCAAATGATAGAGACAGTGGAGGAATCCATCTTTACCACTTAGAAAAGCATTTCTTTCATTTCCCCTGCACCTAAAATTAAGTTGCCTTAGTTCCCTTTTCCAAAAAAAAGAGAGACCTAAGTTGCTTCTATGCTGCCCAATCTTTCTTGACGAAGAGAATGGCATACTTAGGTCTCAGGATGAGATTCTGAATTAAGATGATCAAACATTAACTCAAGCCCCTAGCCCGGGCATCTCAATGTCAAATATTATGGATAAGTCACACCGCCCTTTGCTCGGGCAATTACTCACATATCACAAGTTTTCAGCAATAATTATCGATTTCACACGAGCTTCCACATAGGCTAAACATCACAAATATGCATCACACAGACTAAACAAGAGTGTCAACACTTAACAACCTCTAAAACACATACTACAACTCATTCCACAGTTGACTCCCTAATTAGAAAAATCACTTACTCATCTCAGTCTAAAGAGGGATAGTCAAACCTACCTTAAAGGCCGAAACTTCACTCGAACAACTCTATTGGAACACTTACTCAACCACACAATCACCGAAACGATCCTCAACTATCAAGAATGAAAAGAATTCAGCAAAAGGAGCCCAATAATACCCATATTGATAGGGTTTGAAATCGAAGGTAAAATAGTCTAAAAATCACTTCGGAAATCAAAAGGTTAAAATGAGATTTTTAATTGAAAATCAAGTTCTACAAGCCAAGAGGTGTTTGTGCTTGAAAAATCCATTAAAAACAAGCAAAAATTGAGCTCCAAATCAAGAACTTAGTAATTTAATTTTTCGTATTTTAATTAAATTACTTTTTTTTTTGAAAATTTATGTTCCATTCACCTAATTGGCCATTATTCAATTTGCTACAATTAATTTAATTAATGCAGATGTAAGACAACATTTTAGAAGTGCATTTGATAAATAAAATAAAATAAAAAATTCATCCAAACGGCCACTTGTCCAAACAACATAAGTTCCTATTAAAACGTCAATGTGGTTTTGTCTACAGTTTTCATCATCGTACTTAATTAGCTTATATCCAAGAGAAAATTATAAAAAATTTCATTATCACTGTCAAAGGTCTACTATTCAATTTTGATTTTCCATCTCGTCACCTTAAACGTTTAGTAACCGCACCCGATTAAATTTAAATTCACATTTAAAAATTTTTTACGTTAGAGATTAAAATGCTCCAACACAGAAGTAATTCTATATAAAATACTATTCAAGCTCAAAACATAGGAATAAAGATGAAAGATAACCCTTATTGAATAAAACTAATTATACAGGTGAAACTATAGTTTAAAAAATTAATTATTTATATAATATGCAGTTCATATTGAATTTTCTTGACTTATTTGCCTATTTATTTCTATACTCTATATTTTAAATTTTGTTAGTGAAAATCCTAATGTCATCACTAATTAACAGTAATTACTAAAATCACTATATTTTTCTTAATAAATGAAAAGTAGAAACATAAGTAAATTAGTTGAAGAATAAGATTAATTAAGACTTCCAACTGGTACTGTTTAGGTATGATCTGGAAGTAATTATACGACAAAATTCACAATCATTGACTATGTAGCACATGCAATGTTTCACAGACTTACTACTATGATTTCCACTAATCAAATTAGTCCACTTATATTGAAAGATGTCACCAATTGTTAAAATAACATGTATCTTCTAATTGTAGTTTGATAAGTTGTGACAAATTCGAAATTTAATACATCACATGTGCTAGGTTTAAAGTATAAGTTGTTCTGGAATATAAATATAATTAGCCTTTATTTATAATCATTTTTCACATTTATAGATACATACATAATATATGTTCAAGTTGAAATTAAGGAGTTTTGTTGAAATTGTGACTTCTATATCATGTTAATCACGACTACTATGATAACTCAAAAAATAAGATGATAACGAGTTGTTAGTCTTATGCGTATGGATTCATATGAAATCGATAACTTTTGTTTAAATTTTATATTTATATTAAAACATCCATTATTAATCATGTAAAGATATTTGCTTAAACAAGATGAGTTACTATAGCAAGAGTCAAGAGAGAGTTAAGAATTTAAAGTTACTATAAAACCTTCATCAACTTTAAATTTTGAAATCGCCCTCGAAGGTTATAAATAGCCGGTTGAATTCTGCTAATAATGTAGTTTTTAAAAAAAAATAAAAAATGTTGCCACTATATATAACTTAAATATATTATTGATTAATATATTAAATTGCTTCCTTTTTTCCCTCCTATTTCATGTCATAGGTTCGGTTTGTAGGCCTTAAATTAATTACTAATTTTAAGATAGGACAAAACTAATCTTTGAGTTAGTCAATCACTACACTATATACACGTATAGCGATATTAGTTGAGATAATCATCATGAGCATGTGATAAACTAATTAAATTAATTTCTTGTACTTATCATAAATTAATTAATTTCGAATAATGGGGAAACAAGAATAAGAATATATTCTTCTGATAGATAGAGTCATCAAAATAAATCTAACGATATTTGAGAGTAACATGTGGCCATTATCTGTTTAACATAGATTTTTGTTCTTAAATTTAATTTTCACTTGAAAAGTCCAACTTGAGTACTTGTGATTATTTTAATTTATTAGCATTGATAAATGCCAAATCTAAAAATAATTAGGGGGGACATGATGCAATTCATCAATATCAACAACAAATTTAATTTATATATAATGTAGGCTAATGGCTATAAAACTTAAAAGGTGATTTGAGTTATGTATGTAGAGATTAGTTATGAGTGAATCTATGTCTTAGTTATATATATACTAGACATCGAAGCCCGTGCTAGCACGGGCCCAATATGTATCATTTTTTGGTTCAATTTATGTGACAAAGACAAAATTAAAGAGTTAATCAAATTTTAATATTAATTTAAAATAGTTTTAATTTTTAATTATTGTTAACTATGGTAAAAAAAAAAATTTATGTCTTTTAACATTCTAAATTGCTAATTATTGTTGTATGATTTGTAATATCTTTTACGCAATTTTGAAATAATAAAGGTTATTTCTTCTTTCTCAATTTATGTGGTATTAATAAAATTTCGAGATTCAACCAATTTTTTTTGTCTTTAAAATATTCTATTGTTAATTACTGTAAATTATTGTACTTTCTAAGTAATTTTCAAATAATATATATTATTTCATTTGTCTAATTTATGTGTCACCGATAAAATTTGAAGAGTTAATCAGATCTTTTACATATTTTTTTATCTTTTGAATATTTAAGTAAATAATTATTGTGATTTATAATATTTTATACAATTATTTTTAAAAAAATTAAACAACAAACAAAACGAATTCATCATAGGAAAATTACCAAAGCATCCTTGAATACATCAATAATGGGTCCCACTTTTTGTTTAAAAAAATATGCATATTGGAAGGATATTTTTGTCCAAAGTGGAAATAGAATAAGTATAAAACATTAAAGTCTTTTAAAATTTTAAATTGTTAATTCTTATTGTATGATTTGTAATACTTTTACGTCATTTTCAAATAATAGAGGTCATTTCTTCTTTCTCAATTTATGTAGTACTAAAAATTTTTTGAGATTCAATCATTTTTTTTTGTCTTTGAAATATTTCTAGCTGTTAATTACTGTAATTTATAGTACTTTCTAAGAAATTTTCAAATAATATATATTATTTCATTTGTCCCAATTTATGCGTCTCCGATAAAATTTGAAGAGTCAATCAGATCTTTTATATATTTTTATATCTTTTAAATATTTAAGTAATTAATTATCGTGATTCATAATATTTTATACAATTATTTAGTATAGTAAAATAAATTTAAAAGAAACAAATAAAATGAATTCATCATAGGAAATTACCAAAGCATCCTTCAATACATCAATAATGGGTCCGACTTTTTGTTTTTAAGAAATTGCACATTCGAAGGATATTTTTGTCTAAAGTGGAAATATTGTGTAAAAAATGTGTATTTATTGTGATTTTGAATGTTTTGTGGGGTAATAGGAGGCACGCAAAGTGAAGGTGTCTTTTTGAAAATCTGGGACAACTTCAAGTATCACTTAATGTTTTTTCTCAAAATCTAATTTACTTTCGTAAACTATATGTCAGATCAAAATCAGATTAACAAATTCAAAAGGAATGAGTAATAAATAGCTCATACAATTACATATTTATTATTTAGTTAAATAATAATTATGTAACTAAAAATCTATTTAGCTTTTGGTTGAAAGCTAACAAGATAGTTAGAATAATAGTTGCATTGTGAAAATCTTGTTAGCTTTCAACTTTTGGTTGAAAGCTAACAAGATAGTGTATATATATATATATATTTATTTATTTATTTATGTATTAGTTATTTCACTTTTTATCCTGCATAAAATAATACATGGATTCCTTCATATTTTATACATGTATTAGTTATGTGGATTTCTAAATTGTCAACCAAATATCGTATTAATTTTATACATGAATAACTTATTTCCTAATTACCTACCAAATATTGTATAAGTCATATGAAAATTAATACATATGTAACTTGTTTCTAATCTAACTATCAAACGACTTATTCCAAACAATTAGAAATACCTGGTAGTCATGATTATCAAAACTTCTCTGAGTTAAGATTTGACTGAATCTCCTTCGATGAATAATTAATACTTATAAAATAAAAATAATTTTTTTTTTTGTGTGTGTATAAATATGAATTGATGAAATCCTTCGGCTTAAAGATGTGTCTAGTCTAGCATAGTAGTAAAAGTGACGTAAAAATTGCTAGTTTGAATCTTAGGTGTATAAATTTGGATTTTTTCAATTATCTTATTAATTTATTTATTTTTGACTTCACCACTTATAAGAAATGAGAAATGGGCACTAATAATAGAACATTACCGGTGTGTTTATTATAGAAAAACATAAATGTCTTCTGATTTTCTTATGTTTAGTTAAGTAAAATTTTTGAAAAATATATTTTCTAGAAATTAGGAAAAATAAGTTATACAAGCTAGGTAACACTTTTTATTATCGATTGTATCGTTTCACACTTCAAGTATACCTTGTCCGATCTTCATTCCCACCAGCCATCTCCATAAGCCCTTTTCCCCACCACCTCCTACCCCCACATGCCACACCGCCACCTCCCATATTCATCTATATATATATATATATATATATATATATATATATATATATATATAGATACAAGTATTTTTAAAATAATATTTTTTTACTTATCAACGATCAACTAGACAAGATCCGAGCGATAAATATCTTGGTAACGTCAACTCAAAGAAGTTACAAGGGAGTTTTCATTCATTAATTCATTACATAATAACACAATGTTAATCACACTAACATGACTTTCTATTATATTAGTAAAAGCATTTAATTTGTTGACTTTTAGAATTAATTTCCCTTTGATTGATGATGATTTCTACACCATTAAAAGTAAGACAGGGTGACAGAAAAATCCAGTGATAGAGACAAACGACGACAATGACTAAAAACAAAAAGAGTATAAATAACATGCTTCCTCCGTTTCATATTAGTTCACATCTTATTAAAAATAATTGTCTCGTATTAGTTGTCCATCTTATTAAATTAAGAAAATATTTATTAAGATTTTCCTATATTACTCTTTTAATTAATTCTTTTTGAAAATGTTTACATTTGTTTGTAAAAATTTCAACAAATTTTCTAAGGGCAAGTTAGTAAAATTTATCTTCTTATATATGATTTCTTAATATGTGTGTAAAAAGGGAAATTATCAATTGATATGTGACAGGTATTGAATTTATTTATTTTGATGCAAAATATATGTATGAAAACAAGTTTTCAATTGGGGAAATTATGCGGATAAGCAAATAATAATTAGTTAACATAGCTACAGTTTAAATTAATTACCATTCACCACTAATTTCTAAGCAAAATTATGCGGCCGAGTTTCAATTGTCTAAACATGTAGTTTTAAGAATTTGTATAATATAATTTGTATAAATGTTTAAAGTTAAGATGCTTTTGTTTGTATAAATTCGTTATTTCGAGATTATATAAAAATAAATATAAATCAATTGATACTAACAAGTTTATACAAATACAAATGAAACTAGCTCAATTATACAAATACACATGAATTATACAAACGTACACACGAATTATACAAACGAGTTGGTAGCCCATAGCAACTTAAACTATAGTTACAACCCGTAATTATGCAAATCAGTGTTTTAAAAGGTGGGGGCGTGAGGCGAGGCATTTTACTTAGTATAGGGACGTGGGGCATAAGCCCTATGGATCTTTAAATTTTTAATTTATATTATAGTATAATAATATAATAACAAAAAATTATAAAAATAAATCAATAGTTTGAAATAATTACAAATATGATTAAATAAACTAATAGAAATACAAGTTCTAACATGATTATACAAGTATAAATAATCTAATATCTTAATTTTCTAATAATAAAAGAATTATTATTTCTGATTTTTTTTTTTTATCATACTATATGATTTACCCCCCTAAAAGAAAATAACTAATAGCCTTACTAGTATTATAATAATAACATCACTCTATTATGAATAAAAATAAAATTACTTTCAAATAGCTAATAAAATATAATAATTTTGAGACATATGACAAAACCATGAAGACCAATGATAAGTGAAAAAGTAAATTTTCACAACTTCTTTATAAAAGAAATGTTACATAATATATAATTACTTTCACAGTGTTACCAAATAAGAAAGATGCGATACTAAAACTTGTTATTAGAGTTATTCTCAATCTTTTTTAATCTCTATAGGATAAAAATTATTATGTATCATTCAATTATTCAAGAATTATGAGGGTCAATGATGTTAACTAACGATTTTAACACATAATTTGTGTAAGATCTGTTTGGTGAGCCTCGAGCGTTGGGCGTTGGGCATGCTTAGGGCGTACAGTCGGGCGCTTAGGGCGTAAGTCTTACAGAACTAAACCCCACACTTGAATCACGGGACGTTTTGCTAGAGTCCCGCCCTAGGGCGGGCCCCGAGGCGAGTCCCAATAAAGTTTTTTAAAACACTGATACAAACTATAGTGAAGGAGCTTAATTAAATTTATTATAGTGGCTATTTGCGAAATTTCATATTTTCAGTTTGAGCAAGTACATTTGGACGTTCATGGTGTGTTGAATTATTGAAATTCCAATAACAAATTGTAGTTTTTTTTTAGCAAAAATTGTTCATCCGAACTAAACTTTAGGTGCAAATGCCTGAACTTTGATCACATGTGTCTAAACTCTATGAACTTCAAGGGGAAACAGCTAAAGTTTTTCAAACTGGATAGATTTTAAAATTTATAAACTTATAATAGAATTTGAGGAGCTACACTTCTGCTACTAAAAGATAACTTTTTTCCATTGAATTTTTTCACCGAAAAATGTTCAATACTATTTCAAAAATATTTTGATTGTGAGAAAAGAAAAAAAAAAGTATTTCAGTATTTCAATGAAAATTTATTTCCTAGCATTTTTTTTTCGCGAATTGATTCAGTGAAAAATAAGTAAAAACCAAATTTATAACAAAAAATTCATTATTTGCGGTGAAAAAACCCTTATGTTTATTCACCCAATAGAAAAAGATGACCTAAGCGTAAATTAATGATACAATAGGTTTTCTTTTTCTACATTTAATTTGTAACGAAGAAAACGAGGGATATTTATTTCTTTTTAATTCTTCTTAAAAGGACAATTCACATAGCATTAATTATATCGAAGATCAAATGTCATAAAGTTGTTAAATCACACTACTACGATGAGTCAACAAATGACAAATCCCTAACCGCACCTGCACTGACAAAGGCGGAGCTAGGTGGAGTTTGTGGATTCAAATAAACTTACTAATTTTTTTGTAGACATTGTATTTGTATTATAAAATTAATAAATATTATATATGTATATTAACTTGTAAACCTTTAACAAAATAGATTAACAATTCAGTAGTAAAGAAGAGACGGTTGAAATATCTTTCACTCTAGTGTTGTGAGTTCAAACTCTACTCAAACTTCTAATTCTGATTTTGCTACTTACTTTAATTTCCTGGATCTAAATTTTATCCATGGAAAATACAACTTTTACACCAAATTTGTTATACTCATTTAATTAGATTGAAGCTTACTGAATAATATGAGGACCAAATTTGTAACAAATATTATCAGCCACTATTTTAGTTAGTTGTACTATTTTGGTGTTATGTTCTTTAGCAACCAAACATGGTGGTTACACAAAGCTCTGACTTTATGCAACTTTTTTTTTTTACTCCATACAAAAGCTTGAGGCAGACATTAATATGAGTTGTGGTAGGACAACTGAAATATTATTATCTTTAATTGAAAAAAAATTATGTAAGTATTTTGAGACAATTCAATCGATAGTGTTATCTTTATAAATCTCGGAATGTGTGATTTCAAGTTGAATTAATTTTTAATACAAATATCAAATATCAAGTAGAAAATAAAAAACAAACAAACTTACCGTTAGTAGATATTAGTCAGAGTTCCATAGCTAAAGAAAAAGGCAAAAATAAAAAAGATAATGCCTATTGTCTTTTTCTTCTTGTTAATAATTTAAGAGTACAATATCTATTTAACAGAAAATAAAGGATAATACTTAATTCAGTCTCCAAAAAGATAGAGTATTATTTAATTTATGTATTGGAAATATTCATACTATATTTTATAATCTCTCTAATTCAATCAAGTGGTGCCAAATAGAGTTAGTTAAGATGCCTAATAAATAACCACCGTCCTTTATGCGCTAAAACCGAGAAAAGAATAGGTCAAATTATTTCCTATTCATGTATTAGGAAATTATTTATAACTAATTAGAATAATAAAGATATTAATTATATAAATATTAGTTATCCATCTTTTATTTACATAAATATAAACAATAAATTTTCTTAAAACCTATACATATTTATAAAAATATTAGTTAAACAGATTTTTAATTATAAATTAAACATCATATTAATTTTTATAAATAACTTATTTCATAATTAACTATCAAACATTATATAATTTATATTAAAATTAATACATAAATAAACCTGAAAAGCTTGAACATGTATCACGATATGTTTACTCCTGAATTTTGAAACTATGACTATTTTTCAATTACATAAGAAGAAAAAAATGTGTCTGCTTACGTGGAAACTAAGGGGGACACGTGGCTTAATTATGTTCGATGATGTATAGCTAGTCCTTTTTTTTTTCTTCTCAAAAGGAAACTTCCTATAGTATTTAATATCATCACATACAAAATAGTCTTAAAACTTATTTGAGCCACTCATAGAGCTTAAAACCCAGATGCGAAGAAGCCATTGAAGAAACAAAGAAAGAGACAGAGAGAAAATCCAAAACACTTCAACTCTGTGTGAGAAAAAAAAGGTATGTTCTGTCTTCATCTACAAAGTAAAAAATATAAAGATCATAGATAATATTTTTTTATAAAAAAAATAATTGAATTTTGGGTTTGATACTTAATTATTCTTTTTTACTTTAGAATGTTCTTGTTTTCAACTGGATGTTCATAATCCAAGGGTACATATTGCCCTTTTCTGCTAAAGATTCTTTTAAGATTACAACACCTAAATTTATTAGCCTAATTTGCTCTTTAATCATCAACTTTATGGTATATCCTCTAATTATTTTGTCCTCGCTCGATGTATGATATTTGGATTTAAGGCTTCTTTTAGTTTAAATTAGTATAATATAAGACTTATAAAAAGAAAAACACTTCTTATTAAAAAAAAATTATTCTACCACATCTGTTGATGGTATTTCTGGGTATACTTTGCATAATCTTCTATTCTTTTTTCATATTTTTCTATTTTGTCAAACTACATTTGCTAGAAAATGATTTTCTTAATATTAAAATAATTCAACAAAAAGACTCTTTTATTAAAAGTGAGGCACTTCTTTTCTATAAAAGATAAAAAAAGAAACACCACAAACTTGTCTCTTTTTCTATTTTCTTCTTTTTTTTTTGTAAATTTTATAGTGGTAAGATATTTTGATTTTATGTAGAAAAAAATGGGCCTAGATTTTTTTTTCCTACCTATAATAAAGTTGTACTTGACATTGATCGCTAAAATTTGTAAACTGCTCCGTACTAATTACTAGGACCCCTCTTAATCAATATTTTAACAAATATAATAATCCTTCAATTTTATATTACTTCTCCATTTTTTCTTTATAATTTACTTTTAAAAAAATGAATGAGGTGGGGAAAGGGGAAATACAGAGGGAATTACAAAGTGAAGATCCTTTTTTTCTTTACAATTTAATCAAAAACAAAAAGGTATTTTTTCACCAATTTACCTTTAAAACCTTTTTAATAACTATATTTATGTGTCTTATTCATCAATTCCAAAATTAACAATGAAGAAATATTTTTTCAAAACTTTACAATATTTTTACTTTAAAAAAAATATTTTAAAGAGTTATATATGTAAAAAATAATTTATTCTTTTAATTTTTTTTTTGTGCATTAATAAATAATTTAAAATAAACATTTTTAATAATATGAAACGGAGGAGACGAGGAAAATCTCATAGTTTACAAAATTCTAAATCAGAAATGAGGATATGTGGGTTGAAAGGAATTTTTAGTTTTCATTATTATCTCTATTTTAATTTATGTGATACAATTGAAATTGAGATTCAAATTTTGATCACAAATTTAAATATAAAAAAAATTAAAATTCATATATTTAAAAATTACATTAAAACTACTCTATTTATTCCTACTAATTATTGTCCACTTTTGAATTGACACACTTATTAAGAAAACATAATTGACATAGTGACTTTATCATTTTACCCCTATTAATTATGAAGTGAGTGAATTAAAAATTTAAGATTTTCAAAAAAATTTACCTTTTCCAAAATTAATTAATTGAGAATATAATAGGTAAAAAAAATTGTTATTTTTTTTTGTTAAATGAGCATTTAAAAATAGACAAATAAAAAAAAAGTGTACAATTAGAGACAGGAAGAATATTATACTACTTCACAACTTAAAATACCTACCATACATATAAAGATATTCTTGATAAAAGAAACTTTTTAATTAACTTTCAAAATTCTAACTATACCTAATTTTGGACGAAAGCAATAGCAAAGATGGCATTAAATGTTTAACCAAAAAAAATTTGATGATATTTCAATGTGATGAATTCTTTTTTACCTCAAAGTCACAAGAGGTGGCTGCTAGCCTCAAAAGTTTTGAAAGAAATTATTGGCTAAAAAATAAAAAAAAAATCTCAATATTAGCCACAAAAACGTCATGTTGGTGTTAGGTTGTGTTTGGATATTTCTCCAAACGTGAATCCTCTTTAACCCAAAATTTAATTTCACTCTATATAAATAGTTTATTTAAATTACGCAAATAGTGTCATTTCTAAAAATCTATATATCATTATTTTTCATTGTAATAAAAACAATGAGAAAATACGAAAAAGTTAAAAAGCTTTTTAATATTTTAATGAGATTTTGTTTCTCATTATTTTTTTTATGGGTCAATTCGATGGAAAATAAATAAATAAAAATATATTTTATAACGGATGTTATTGATTTGTGATGAAAAAATCTTTGCTTCTAGCCTGACTCTGCCTAGACATTAAACATTTTTGGCTGTGTCTTTTATATGATATCCTTGGACCTATTTTGTTTTATATGCTCACATTATTTGTCAGAGCTGTAACATTACATCCACAAAATAGTAGTAGTATTTTATAGTTAGGATGACTGTACCACCACTGAACTTGTCTCTGTCTA
This sequence comes from Solanum commersonii, assembly GCA_029007595.1. NCBI lineage: Eukaryota > Viridiplantae > Streptophyta > Magnoliopsida > Solanales > Solanaceae > Solanum > Solanum commersonii. The sequence continues at coordinate 449,830 of JAJTWQ010000029.1, forward strand.
TTAGCTAAATTTGGTTTTGGTTTTATGAAATATTTTTATTTTATAAAGTTGTTATTCAGTCCCCTTTTTGAACCATCTATGGCCATATGGTATGTGACATTTTGTTCACATAAACCAGAACACACACAACAATGAACATTACTTTCTTTAATAAAATAAATGTCAGAATATATTGATAATCTTTTAAATTTTTTAGTGAACTTTATTTAATTAAATACTTGAGCTATGATCTGTTTTGAACTTTTGATTGAACATGATGATAAAATGATTTTATAGACATTTTTCGTTTTAAATTTTAGAAAAGCTTAATTCCGTTCTGAATGTGTTTTAAACGTTTTTAATTATACGCATTAGTCTTAACAAGTTGTAAAATCTTTGATTTGTTTTAATTGGTGTTGATGTGTATAATTGAAGGAGGTGCATATTTTGTGTGATTAATTATCTACGTTAAGAGCGTTTATGAATATAGATTGGAGTTTTTTTAAAATTTGTCAATAAATTTCATTTGATACTTAATCAGAATATATCATAGTTCGAATATCTAAATGAAATCTATGGACGGATTTAGGATGTTACTTTTGTAACTATAAAGATAAATAGATGGAAAATGATGTCTAATTTGTTGAATAGAAAAAGTTAGTTAGAGTACTAGCCATAGTCAACAAATCCAATGATAGGAGCTAGGGCCTAGGGGGAAGAATATATGTATGTATGTAACAGTATATAGAGAGAGATGGGTATATATTACTGTTACAACAACTTGTAAAGTTGATGGGTTCAGTGAGTTTGATGATGTATTTATTGTTGAGGATATAAGTAAGGTAATAAAAGAGTGTTCTCTTTGGAATTTAAGTTTTTAGGTTAGGTGATCATATACTTTATATAATATCAGACTAGGTAGAATTTAGAAGATTTTGAGATTGAATTTTACCGTTATTTAGTATAAAAAGAATTTTTATGTGCTTGATCATGAACGAAAAAAATTAGTCTATACATAAGAGGTGTATTGAAAATACGAGTGTAAGAAGTCGTTTAGTATGCTGACTTGGTAAAGATATCTATAAGTCGATTTTTACTAAAAGAAATACTTTTTAAACATTTTAACTAACTAAACATCTGAAAATTGAAAATTATTTTTTTAAAAAATATATTTCTTCCCTACCAAACACACCCAAAGAGAAACAATGATAAAGAACAAAAAGGAATTTTCCATATGACCTAGTGGAACTAATCATTTGAGCTTACTTAGATTTAAAAAATGATTCGTGATATTTATCTCAAAAAAAATAAAATGATTCGTGATATTTATCTCAAAAAAAAAAATGATTCGTGATATCGACCTATTTTTTCTTGTATCAATTTTTGTTATACAATAATATTAGAAAGGGATGGGGATCACCTCCAATACTTTGTTGTCCACTAATATTCAATGCATCACTAAATTTACAACACATAAACAATTAAAAATCAATCTTTTGAATAGAATTTAAATAAAAATTGTAAAAGAAGAAGAAGAAGAGATGACAACATGTTTTTGGATTTTCATCGGAAATATAAATTTCCGGTGTGTTTGGTATGAAGGAAAACATTTTTCGGAAAATGTTTTTCAATTTTCTCATGTTTGGTTGGGCTAAATGTTTTGGAAAATATTTTCCAAATCAACTCATTTTCCTCAAATTTAAGGAAAATTACTTCCCTTCTAAACTTAAGGAAAACATTTTCCAAAACTCTCTTCCAACTTCAAATTACAATTATTTTTTTGTTGAAAAAATCAATTTATTTTGTCCCTACCCTCAAACCCCCCCCCCCCCCCAAAAAAAAAATAATAATTAAAACTTCAAAATTTTATTTTTTCACCCCTACACTCGATCCCCCCCCCCCCTCCAACCCACCCATGCCCTACTCGCCCCCTACCCCAAAAAAAAAAAAAAATTAATTTTGTTTTTAAAAAATATTTTCAATTTCAAAATTTCATTTTTTCACCCTACCTTGACCCGCGCCCACCCACCCCACCTCTACCAGCCCCTCCCCCAAAAAAAAAAAAAATTTAAGTTCGTTTTTAAAAAATATTTTCAATTTCAAAATTTCATTTTTTCATCCCTACCCTCGACCCTCCACCCACCCCCTACCAGGCCCCCCACCACCACCCAAAAAATAATTTTAAGTTTGTTTTTCAAAAATATTTTCAATTTCAAAATTTCATTTTTTTCACCCCTACCCACCCCCTACCAACAACCCCCCCCCCCCCCAAAAAAAAAAAATTTAAGTTTGTTTTTAAAAATATTTTTGGCTTTAAAATTTTATTTTTTCACCCCCACCCTCACCCCCACCCACTCCCTACCAGCCCCCACACCACACACCCCATACCAGCCCCCACCCCCCAAAAAAAATTTGAAGTTTGTTTTTAAAAAATATTTTCAACTTCAAAATTTCAATTTTTCACCCCTACCCTCAACCCATCCCCTACCACGCCCTCCACTCACCCCCCAAAAAAAAAAAAAAATTTAAGTTTGTTTTTAAAAAAATATTTTCAATTTCAAAAATTATTTTCTACCCTAGTAAAAATAAAAGATATTTCTCAAAAAAAAAAATCATTTATAAATCAAACACTAAATATCTTTTCCGGAAAATATTTTCTACTCACCAACCAAACATGAGAAAATAAGTCAAAAATCAACTTGTTTTTCAGGAAAACATTTTCTAAGAAAACATTTTCCTTCATACCAAACACACCCTTCATCTTTACTTATTTTCTATCACACTCCATGCCAGGGGATTATCATTGGCATGGCCTATAAGGAATAAGTAAAAATGAGATTTTTTTATTCTTGGTGAGATGCCATGTCATTTTTTTCTCTTTTTGATATTTTAAGTAACAATTTTTTTTATAAAGAGAATTAATTCATAAAATATCTAGACGGTTGGTTTTTTAATTATTTATGTGTTCTGAATTTAGTAATATATTTAATATTACTGGACACAAAAGTACTGAAGGTGATCTCATTTTTATGAGAAAAAAGACATAATTAACTTCTTGTAATCTTCTATCTTAATACAAAAATGATTTTGGAATCTTATGCATATATTTAACTAATTGAGTACAAGTTAAAAACTTTTGTACAATTAAAACGCTATCAAACAAATAAAACAGCTGGAGATATTTCATTGTTCCCCAAAATAAACAATGCTAATCTTATGGGCATGTAACCTCTAATCAATAATAATTGTTCATTATTAATTTTGTACAATTCTTAAGAAATTATAAATAGAAGAGTAATTTTATTATATCATCTTTTGAATATACTTCCTCTGTCACATATTAACTGATCACCTTTCTAAAAGTACTAAATTATTTGATCACTTACTAAATCAAGATAAAATTAATTACATTTTTTTCATTTTATCTCTATAATTAATATCATCATCATTCTTAATGTTCTCATAATTTATCTTTGGAAGCTTAAACAAAATTAAAGTTCCTAGAATTTATCTTTTCAAAGAGTTTATTAAATATTTAATTACTCCTTTTTGCTCTTATTTTCGCCCACTTTTGAATACTTATACCTTTTATATGTCATATATCATCATAAATTATCTTGATACGACATATAAATGAGGACGGAGAAAGCCCTAAAATGCTTGAATGTGTATCGCGATAAGTTCCACTCGTGAATTTCGAAACTTCGACTATTTTTCAATTACATAAGAAAAATATATGTGTCTGCTTACGCGGAAAATAAGGGGGACACGTGGCTTGATTGTGTTCGACGACGTGATGTATAAAAAGCTACTCCCTTATAGTATTTAATATCTTCATCTCACATCCAAAATACTCTAAAAATTTATTTCAGCCACTCACAAAGCTTAAAGCCCAGATGCAGAAAAGCCATTGAAGAAACATAGAAAGAAAGAGAGAGAAAAATAAATCCAAAACACTTCAACTCTGTGTGAGAAAAAAGGTACGTTCTATCTTCATCTACAAAGTAAAAAAAATATAAAGATCATGGATAATATTTATTTTTTTTTTAAATAATTGAATTTTGGGTTTGATACTTAATTATTCTTTTTTACTTTAGAATGTTCTTGTTTTCAACTGGATGTTCATAATCCAAGGGTATATATTGTCCTTTTCTGTTAAAGATTCCAAAAACTTTTTAAGATTACAACACCTAAATTTATTAGCCTAATTTGCTCTTTTAATTAGATTAATCATCAACTTTATGGTGTATTCTCTAGTTTTTTTTCTTTGGATTTAAGGCTTCTTTTAGTTTAGATTAGTATAATATAAGACTTATTAAAATAAAAACACTTCTTATTAAAAAAAATTATTCTACCACAACTATTAATTGTATTTCTGGGTACACTTTGCATTATCTTCTGTTCTTTTTACATATTATTCTATTTTGTCAAACTACATTTACTAGAAAATGATTTTTTTAATATTAAAATAATTCAACAAAAAGACTCTTTTATTAAAAGTGAGGCACTTCGTTTCTATAAAAGATAAAAGAAACACCACAAACTTGTCTCTTTTTTCTATTTTCTTCTTTTTTTGTTAATTTTATAGTGGTAGTATATTTTGATTTTATGTAGGGGCCTATATTTTTTTTTTTTCTACCTATAATAAAGTTGTGCTTGACATTAATCGCTAAAATTTGTAAACTGCTCCGCACTAATTACTAGGACCCCTCTTAATCAATATTTTAACAAATATCTTTCCCCACTATAATCCTTCAATTTTATATTACTTCTCCATTTTTCCTTTATAATTTTTTTTTAATAAAAGGGGGTGGGGAAAGGGGAATTACAAAGGGTTTTTTTTTTAATAAAAGGGGGTGGGGAAATACAAAGGGAATTACAAAGTAGAGAACCTTTTTTTCTTTACAATTTAATCAAAAACAAAAAGGTTTTTTTCACCAATTTACCTTTTTAACATTTTTTAATAACTATATCTATGTGTCTTATCCATCAATTTCAAAATTAACAATGAAGAAATATTTTTCAGAACTTTACAATATTTATACTTTAAAAATAATAATTTTAAGAGTTAAATATGAAACAAATAATTAATTCTATCTGAATTTTTTGTAAATTAATAAATAATTTAAAATAAACATTTTTAATAATATGAAACGGAGGGGACGAGTAGAATCTCATAGTTTACAAAAATTCTAAATCAGAAATGAGGAGATGTGAGTTGAAAGGAACTTTTTAGTTTTTATAAATTATTATCTCTATTTGATTTTATGTGATACAATTGAAATTGAGATTCAAATTTTGATCATAAATTTAAATATAAAAAATTAAAAATAAAATTCATATATTTAAAAATTACATAAAAACTACTCCATCTGTCCCTACTAATTACTTGTCTATTTTTGAATTGACACACTTATTAAAAAAATAATGATTGACATAATAACTTTACCATTTTACCTCTATTAATTATGGAGTGGATGAATTAAAAATTTAAGATTTTAATTTTCTTTACCTTTTTAAAAATTAATTAATTGAAGATATAATAGGTAAAAGAATTTTGTCCTTTTTTAATTTATTAAAATGGACATTTAAAAAAAGAAAAATTATACAAAAAGTTAAAGACAGGAAGAGTATTATACTTCGCAGCTTAAAATACCTACCATACATATAAAGAAATTCTTGATAAAAGAAACTTTTTAATTAACTTTCAAAATTCTAACTATACCTAAATGTTTAACAAAAAAAAATAAATAGATGATATAAATGTGATGAATTCTTTTTTACCTCAAAAGTTTTGAAAGAAATTATTGGCTAAAAAAAGTAAAATATCAATATTAGCCACAAAAATTAATGTTGGAATTAGGTTGTGTTTGGATACTTTTCCAAACGTGAATCCTCTTCAACCCAAAATTTATATTCACTCAGTATATATAAATAGTTTATTTAAATTATGCAAATAGTGTCATTTCTAAAAATCTATATATCATTATTTTCCATTGTATAAAAAAGTATGAGAAAATACGAAAAAATAGGAAATTTCTATTTTAATGAATTTTTTTTCATTATTTTTCCCGGTGAGTCGATTCGATGGAAAATGAATTAAAATATATGTTTTATAACGTTTCTTATTGATTCGTGATGGAAGTTTTTTTTTGCTTTTAGCCGACTCTGCCTAGACATTAAACATTTTTGGATGTGTGTTTTGTTATGATGTCCTTGGGACCTATTCTGTATTATATACTCACATTATTTGTCCCAGTTGTAGGCATTACATCCATAAAATAGTAGTCATATTTTATAGGCCAAGCACATATACAGCCCTTCAAATTTGCCCTCATTTTTCATTTTGGCACTCCAATTTAGCCTTGTTCCATTTTAACCCTTAAACTCCATTTTTTCTGTACCATTTAAACATTTATACTAATTTTTATGATTTGTTTTTATTTATGTTATTCAATTGCAATTTCTTATTTTAAAAAAATAGACGTGTGCCTGTTAATTTTCGTAAAAAAATTAAACATTCACGAACGAACATAAAAAAATTTCAAACAATAATATTATTTTTTGATATTTCTCTGTATTTTTGCATGAAAATAAATTGACGAAAGTTTTTTGATTTTCTTTCTTAAACATTCAATTAAATTAAATAACACTACTTGTTTATTTTTTCTTATCATCTAGGCTATCTAAATTTAACGCAAATACTCACTTTTAATATAAATCAATACGAATAAAAATATCCATCTTCAAAAAGACTCGACTGACTTTGTTAATAATATTACTAAAAAACGACTCTTGTTCATTACTAATAACACTACTAAACAATATTAAAACTCGACTGACTTTGTTAGGTTGTCGGTGATTTTAAAGAAAGAAAACCAACACAATTTTATCGTTTATTTTTCACACAAAAATACATAACACTCTTAAAAAGAAATTATTATTTTTTAAAAAGAATTATTTTTTATTAATTTTTTCACTAAAATTAACTGACATATGTTGATTTAAAATAAGAAATTGCAATTGAATAACATAAATAAAAACAAATCATAAAATTAGTATAAATATTTAAATGGTACAGAAAAATGGAATTTAAGGGTTAAAATGGAACAAGGTTAAATTGAAGTGCTAAAATAAAAAATGAGGGCAAATTTGAGGGGCTGTATATGTGTTTGGCCTATTTTGTAGTTAGGATGAATGTACCACCACTGAACTTGTCCGTCTTTTAGCTAAATTTGGTTTTGGTTTTATGAAATATTTTTATAATGTAAAGTTGTTAAGTCCCCTTTTTGAACCATCTATAGCCATATGGTATGTGACTTTTTGTTCACATAAACCAGAACACACATAACAATGAACATTACTTTCTTTAATAAAATAAATGGGCAGGATATATTGCTAATCTCTTAAATTTTCGAATGAACTTTATTTAAATACTTGAGTTATGATTTATTTTGATTGAACACGGTGATAAAATGTTTCTATAGACACTTTTCATTTTAAATTTTAGAATAACTTCCGTTCTATATGTGTTTCTTCAAGATTTTTTAATTATATATATTAGTCTTAACAAGTCGCAAAATCTTTGATGTGTTTCAATTGGTGTTAATGTGTACAATTGAAGGAGGTGCATATTTTATGTGATTAATTATCTACATTCAAAGCGTTTATGAATATACATAGAAGCTTTTTTAAAAATTTATCAATAGATTTCATTTGTTACTTAATCAGAATATATCTAAATGAAATCTATCGATGAGTTTAGGATGTTACTTATGTATTCCATAAAGATAAATAGATGGAAAATGATGTCTAATTTGTTGAATAAAAAAAGTTGGTTAGAGTACTAGCCATAGTCTACAAATCCAATGATGGGAGCCTAGGGCCTAGGGGGAAGAATATATGTATGTATGTAACAATAGATAGAGAGAGATGGGTATATATTACTGTTACAACAACTTGTGAAGTTGATGGGCTTAAGTGAGTTTTGATGATGTATGTATTGTTGAGAATATAAGTAAGGTAATAAAAGAGTGTTTTCTTCGGAATTTAAGTTTTTAGATTAGGTGGTCATATATTTTAATATAATATTAAAGTAGATAGAAAATTTTGAGATTAAATTTACACATGAGAGTGTGTTGAAAAGAATTTTTACATGCTTGATCATGAACGAAAAGAATTAGTTTACACATAAAAGAGTGTGTTGAAAATACAAGTGTAAGAAGTCGTTTATTATACTAACTTGATAAAGATATCTGTTCTAGAAGACAATATTTTTTCGTGACTTGATTAATATATCTATAAGTTGATTTTCTTATAAAAATAATACTTTATAGGAAAAAGGGTTAAAAATTCTTTTAAACTATGTGAAATGAACTAAAATGTCATTTGTTTATAGTTTGGGTTAAAAAATATCCTTGCCGTTAATAGTTTGGTTCAAAATTTTCCTTACAGTCAATATTTTGGTCTAGAAATGCCCTTGTAGTTACCAAATGGATCAAAATATCATTTTTCGAATAAATATTATTTTATTTCTTTTTAAACACATCTTTTGCCTAATTAAAGTATTATTAAAGACTCCTATTCTTTTCTTTATTTTAAAATCACTTTAACAAAAAAGTGCAGGAAATAATTTGCTTCTTCTTAATCTCATTTTATAACTTAAAATAGAATAATTTCATGTACCCTTTCAACTGATAATGTATGTCATATATATAAGATCATAGTATGTCTATCATTAATTTTTATTTATATAGTGATAAAAATAATTATGATAAAATAAAAATTATTTTTCCTGAACTGAAGTAGAATAAACATTTGCTAATTTTAAAAAATATTAGGAGAAAATTATGTGTTAAAAAGAAAATAATATATATATATATATATATATATATATATATATATATTTGGAAAATAAATATTTCTGACCCAATTAATAATAATGAGGGCATTCAAGGACATTGTTGGACCAAATTATAAACAGAAGACATTTTTATTCATTTCACATAATTTAAGAACATTTTACTTTTTAAAACATTTTAACTAACCAAACATCAAAGAAGTGAAAACTATTTTCTAAAAAAATATATTTTCTCCCTGCCAAACACACCCAAAGAGAAAAAATGATACTCTAAAGGACAAAAAGGAATTTTCCATATGACCGAGTGGGACTAATCATGTGCACTAGAAGTCAAAGGACCACTTCCATTATATTGAGTGTACTTATATTTAAAGAATGATTCGTGATATTGACCTATTTTTTCTTGTATCAATTTTTGTCATACAATAATATTAGAAAAGGATTGGGATCACCTCCAATACTTTGCTGTCCACTAATATTCAATGCATCACTAAATTTACAATACATAAACAATTAAAATTAATCGTTTGAATATAATTTAAATAAAAATAGCAAAAAAATAAAATAACGACATGTTTTTGGGTTTTCATCGAGAATATAAATCTCATCTTTACTTATTTTTTATCACACTCCATACGAGGGGATCATCTCTAGTACCATTGGTGTGATCTATAGGAAATAAAACAGCTGGAGTTTAATGTTCATATTTCATTGTTCCCCAAAATAAACAATGCTAATCTTATGGGCATGTAACCTCTGATCAATAATAATTGTTCATTATTAATTTTGTACAATGCTTAAGAAATTATAAATAGAAGAGTAATTTTATTATATCATCTTTTGAATATACTTCCTCTGTCACATATTAACTGATCACCTTTCTAAAAGTACTAAATTATTTGATCACTTACTAAATCAAGATAAAATTAATTACATTTTTTTCATTTTATCCCTATAATTAATATCATTATCATGCTTAATGTTCCCATAATTTATCTTTGGAAGCTTAAACAAAATTAAAGTTCCTAGAATTTATCTTTTCAAAGAGTTTATTAAATATTTAATTACTCCTTTTTGCTCTTGTTTTCACCCACTTTTGAATACTTATACCTTTTGTATGTCATACATCATCATAAATTATCTTGATACGACATATAAATGAGGACGGAGAAAGCCCTAAAATGCTTGAATGTGTATCGCGATAAGTTCCACTCGTGGACTATTTTTCAATTACATAAGAAAAATATATGTGTCTGCTTACGCTGAAAATAAGGGGGACACGTGGCTTGATTGTGTTCGACGATGTGATGTATAAAAAGCTACTCCCCTATAGTATTTAATATCTTCATCTCACATCCAAAATACTCTTAAAATTTATTTCAGCCGCTCACAAAGCTTAAAGCCCAGATGCAGAAAAGCCATTGAAGAAAAATAGAAAGAAAGAGACAAAGAAAAATAAATCCAAAACACTTCAACTCTGTGTGAGAAAAAAGGTACGTTCTATCTTCATCTACAAAGTAAAAAAAATATAAAGATCATGGATAATATTTTTTTTTTTTTAAAAATAATTGAATTTTGGGTTTGATACTTAATTATTCTTTTTTACTTTAGAATGTTCTTGTTTTCAACTGGATGTTCATAATGCAAGGGTATATATTGTCCTTTTCTGTTAAGATTCCAAAAACTTTTTAAGATTACAACACCTAAATTTATTAGCCTAATTTGCTCTTTTAATTAGATGAATCATCAACTTTATAGTGTATCCTCTAGTTTTTTTTCTTTGGATTTAAGGCTTCTTTTAGTTTAGATTAGTATAATATAAGACTTATTAAAATAAAATACTTCTTATTAAAAAAAATTATTCTACCACAACTATTGATTGTATTTCTGGGTACACTTTGCATTATCTTCTATTCTTTTTACATATTATTCTATTTTGTCAAACTACATTTACTAGAAAATGATTTTTTTAATATTAAAATAATTCAACAAAAAGACTCTTTTATTAAAAGTGAGGCACTTCGTTTCTATAAAAGATAAAAGAAACACCACAAACTTGTCTCTTTTTCTATTTTCTTCTTTTTTTGTTAATTTTATAGTGGTAGTATATTTTGATTTTATGTAGGGGCCTAGATTTTTTTTTTCTACCTATAATAAAGTTGTGCTTGACATTAATCGCTAAAATTTGTAAACTGCTCCGCACTAATTACTAGGACCCCTCTTAATCAATATTTTAACAAATATCTTTCCCCACTATAATCCTTCAATTTTATATTACTTCTCCATTTTTCCTTTATAATTTTTTTTTTAATAAAAGGGAGTGGGGAAAGGGGAAATACAAAGGGAATTACAAAGTGGAGAACCTTTTTTTCTTTACAATTTAATCAAAAACAAAAAGGTTTTTTTCACCAATTTACCTTTTTAACATTTTTTAATAACTATATCTATGTGTCTTATCCATCAATTTCAAAATTAACAATGAAGAAATATTTTTCAAAACTTTACAATATTTATACTTTAAAAATAATAATTATAAGAGTTAAATATGAAACAAATAATTAATTCTATCTGAATTTTTTGTAAATTAATAAATAATTTAAAATAAACATTTTTAATAATATGAAACGGAGGAGACGAGGAGAGTCTCATAGTTTACAAAAATTCTTAATCAGAAATGAGGAGACGTGAGTTGAAAGGAACTTTTTAGTTTTTATAAATTATTATCTCTATTTGATTTTATGTGATACAATTGAAATTGAGATTCAAATTTTGATCATAAATTAAAATATAAAAAATTAAAAATAAAATTCATATATTTAAAAATTACATAAAAACTACTCCATCTGTCCCTACTAATTGCTTGTCTATTTTTGAATTGACACACTTATTAAGAAAATAATGATTGACATAATAACTTTACCATTTTACCTCTATTAATTATGGAGTGGATGAATTAAAAATTTAAGATTTTAATTTTCTTTATCTTTTTCAAAATTAATTAATTGAAGATATAATAGGTAAAAGAATTTTGTCCTTTTTTAATTTATTAAAATGGACATTTAAAAAAAGAAAAATTATACAAAAAATTAGAGACTGGAAGAGTATTATACTTCGCAACTTAAAATACCTACCATACATATAAAGAAATTCTTGATAAAAGAAACTTTTTAATTAGCTTTCAAAATTCTAACTATACCTAAATGTTTAACAAAATAAAATAAAATAGATGATATAAAATGTGATGAATTCTTTTTTACCTCAAAAGTTTTGAAAGAAATTATTGGCTAAAAAAAGTAAAATATCAATATTAGCCACAAAAATTAATGTTGGAATTAGGTTGTGTTTGGATATTTTTCCAAACGTGAATCCTCTTCAACCCAAAATTTATATTCACTCAGTATATATAAATAGTTTATTTAAATTATGCAAATAGTGTCATTTCTAAAAATCTATATATCATTATTTTCCATTGTATAAAAAAGTATGAGAAAATACGAAAAAATAGGAAATTTCTATTTTAATGAATTTTTTTTCATTATTTTTCCCGGTGAGTCGATTCGATGGAAAATGAATTAAAATATATGTTTTATAACGTTTCTTATTGATTCGTGATGGAAGTTTTTTTTGCTTTTAGCCGACTCTGCCTAGACATTAAACATTATTGGATGTGTGTTTTATTATGATGTCCTTGGACCTATTCTGTTTTATATACTCACATTATTTGTCACAGTTGTAGGCATTACATCCATAAAATAGTAGTCGTATTTTATAGGCCAAGCACATATACAGCCCTTCAAATTTGCCTTCATTTTTTATTTTGGCACTCCAATTTAGCCTTGTTTCATTTTAATCCTTAAACTCTATTTTTTCTGTACCATTTAAACATTTATATTAATTTTTATGATTTGTTTTTATTTATGTTATTCAATTGCAATTTCTTATTTTAAAAAAATAGACGTGTGCCTGTTAATTTTCGTAAAGGACATTGTTGGACCAAATTAGAAACAGAAGACATTTTTATTCATTTCACATAATTTAAGAACATTTTACTTTTTAAAACATTTTAACTAACCAAACATCAAAGAATTGAAAACTATTTTCTAAAAAAATATATTTTCTCCCTGCCAAACACACCCAAAGAGAAAAAATGATACTCTAAAGAACAAAAAGGAATTTTCCATATGACCTAGTGGGAGTAATCATGTGCACTAGAAGTCAAAGGACCACTACCTATTTTTTCTTGTATCAATTTTTGTCATACAATAATATTAGAAAAGGATTGGGATCACCTCCAATACTTTGCTGTCCACTAATATTCAATGCATCACTAAATTTACAATACATAAACAATTAAAATTAATCGTTTGAATATAATTTAAATAAAAATAGCAAAAATAAAATAACGACATGTTTTTGGGTTTTCATCGAGAATATAAATCTCATCTTTACTTATTTTTTATCACACTCCATACGAGGGGATCACCTCTAGTACCATTGGTGTGATCTATAGGAAATAACTAAAGATGAGATAATCTATATTGTTGGTGGGATGCGTTGTCATTTTTTGTTGTTGTTATTTTTGTTTAAACTCTATTCAAGTAAAAATTATTTTAAAAAAATAATAATTCATAGGATATCTGGACGGTTGATTTTTTAATTATTTATGTGTTCTAAATTTAGTAATATGTTTAATATTATTGGACACAAAAGTACGGAAGGTGGTGTCATTTTTATGAGAAAAAAGACATAATTAACTTGTTGTAATGTATCTTAATACAAAAACACATAATTTGGTTTATCAATATTGATTTTGGCATCTTATGCATTTTGGTTTTAGGGGTTGTTTGGTGTGAGGGATAAAAATAAATAGTGATGTGATAAAAATTTTGTATATTGTTTGGTTGTCATGTTTGAGATAATTTATCTCACCATTTATATCATAGTGACGGGATAAGTTATCCCAAATACATGATGGGATACGTTATCACATGATACTGGATTAAGTTATCACATGATAGCTAATCCCAAAATAACTAATCCTGTGATAACTTGTTCCCAACCAAATGCCCCTATATTGAGTGCAAGTTAAAAACTTTTGTACAATTAAAACGCTATCAAACAGTTGGAGTTTAATGTCATATTTCATTGTTCCCCTAAATAAACAATGCTAATCTTATGGGCATTTTGCCTTAATAACTTGTACCTACCTCTATATCAAATATATTTTTAACGATATCTGGTTAACATAAATATTTTCATTTTAGGTCATTATTTTCTTGTCCATATATTTGAGAAGTGTTTTTTTCAATATAGCTCTTGAGACTGATGAAACATTAAACCAACATCTAATGTTCATATAATTTTAGATCGAGCCCAACAAAAAAAATCATAAAACTTTTCAATTTGTTCAAAAAAAATCATAAAACCATTTAAAAATAAAATAACCGACAAAAAATCCAATAAATGCTCTCTATTTTTAACAACACTCATCAATATAGCAGATAGCTGAAACTAGATTGGACAAGTTCATTAATGACACATATCATATAGTAATAATATAATATAATCATAACAAAATACAAATTTCTACTTTAACCCCACGTCTCACATTTTTTTAATACCATACTGATTAGTGATGATCTCAGAGTTAATTATTAATCAAATCCCATTACCAATTCACAACCATTTTTAGCCATCAGTATTCGTCATTAAATTTTAATTAATCTCCTCCACCTTCCTTAATTATCTTAGTTGAATATCCCTTTCTCCTTAATCCCACCGCCAAAACAATTTTTTTTAAAAAAAATAAATAAATCAGATTATACAGCTCAAATACCGTTGCAGTTTCCACGACGCCATAGATAGTGGTCGTTACTTGTTAACCCATTTTCTTCTTCTTCTTTACTGTAAAACTTTCAACTAATTTTCTTCATCGTTTTGTTCTCCATAGATTTATTTTTTCATTGAATTGATCAAACGAAAAAGTGAAAAAAAGTAAGGAAAAAAATATGAGAGAGAGCTCAAGGCAACAGCATCAAACTCAGGTAATTACGATTTCTTCGTTTTTTTTTTGTTTTTTTTTTGGTGTATTTTTTTTCCTTATGTATAGATGAGGAATTGCAGAGAAGTTGGGCTGAAAAATTGTGTTTCGGTTGCACGTGCCTACAGCTTTTTTGGCCGCGAGTGGTGATGCGTAAATGGCTCAATTTTAGTGCTAAGGATTCCGATTACAGTGCTGACCCTAACTCTGATGCCGGCTCCGGTTCAGGTTCCGATTCCGACCAAGGTTCATTTTCTCATTTTTATTTGAAATTGTATTGTTATTGTGCATCGTTTATTTGAGCTGTGGAAATAACCTCTCGCAGAAATGAGAAATTTAAAGTAAGATATTATAGCGAGAGCTTAGTGCACCAGTCTGACTTTTTAAAAAAAAATTGTTATTGTGCTCTATTATGTTCGAATTGGTCTTTTATCAGATTTGCTAATTTTGCTGTTCCATTTTGTGTTATGTAGAATTCTGTGACTGGCCGAGGCAGTCGGGGTTGAACGATGCAAAAGACGGGAAAGTTGGAATTGATGGTAATAGAATTGTTTGTTGCTCAATTTAATTTGAAATTTAACCAAAATGTTCATTTTCTTCTTTGGTAGGTTTTTCTGCTGCTCTTTGATATATCCTTGTGTGGTGATTTTGCTACTGCTGCTCAATTGTTTGTTCCTTTAGGTTTTATTCTCTTCAAATAATCCACCATCCCAAATGAATGATGGAAAGGGTTACGAGTGCAGAATCCACAGACTCAACACGATTGATTTTTGGTGTAGATTGGGACATGGATTTGTTAAACTTTTAAAAGTAAAATTTACATGTGCAAGTCTCACTATTTGACTTGCAGATGGTAAAAGTTTTACATAAAGTGGGATAAAAAGAGTATCAGTTAAGAGTCTAAGAAGGATCATATAGGGGCAGATATTCTGTATTTGATGTTTAAGGAAAACCAAAAACAGAAGGATACCGGAAATACGTTGTAATGGCTTTCTGAATGTTAACATTTTACATACAAATACTCGGGGTTTAAACTTGTTTGAATTGCTTTTTTATTCATGAATCTGGTTCTTGACGTTACCATTATTGTCTTACCTAATTACTTCAATCAAACTTTCATTACTATACTTGATTAAATTGTTGTTGACCTTTTATGTCTCAGATGCTCTTCCCAAAATAAGAAGACGAAAATCAGAAACATTTAGGGCACAGTATATTAATGCAAAAGAAATTAGGTATGCGTCTTTTGCTTTTGACTTTTTGATCCAAAAATATTGTTTCCATATTGGCCTGTGGCATTATATTTGTTTAGCCAGAAAAAATTACTGAGTTTGGGTGCTTCCAGAGTATGTGTTGGCACATGGAATGTTGCAGGAAGATTTCCTCCGGAAGATCTTGAACTTGATCGCTGGTTGGATGTTAATGAGCCTGCTGACATCTATGTGATTGGGTAAGTATCTGTATCTCTCTTTGTTTGTGCAGTCCAGATCTGCAAATTATGCAAAAAGAGTGTTGTAGATTGCTCTTCACACAACATAGGTAGTGCACAAAATTGCTTGGGCAGAATGATACTGTGGTAAGTCACCAGTGTCAGTCACATCTTTTCTTTTTCAGGGGATAAGTTAGTCACTACCCATCATTGTTAATATCGAAAGTTGAAGGGATGCAAGTATATATTTGGTCTAAAGTGTGTCACATTATTCCTGTATTTTACTAATGATGGTACTCTGTAGAAGTTAAATCTGTTCATCCTACAACTAAATTCCTCTCCTTCAAATTTGCACTTTTACCTACCGTCATGTTCATGATTTATTTGAGGATGCATGTTTCATTAGATGGTAAAACTCCAGTCTCATGTACACCCATGCATCACACATACATCAGAAGTTAATTTGATGTTTTGGTGTTATTTATTAAGGCTTCTAAGTTATATTAACTACTCCTATTTACATGAACAGATTTCAGGAAGTTATACCTTTAAATGCTGGCAACATATTTGGTGCTGAAGATAACCGCCCAATTTCAGTTTGGGAGGACATCATTCGTGAAAGTCTGAATAAAGTCTCACCAGTGAATAAGTTTAAATCCTTTAGTGATCCTCCTTCTCCATCAAGGTTTAGGCCATCTGAAGATGCCCCTGATATAGAAGAAGAAATCGCTTTTGAATTTGACAGTGGCAGTGAGGAGGAAATTGTCCCAATAAATGAAGAGTGCAGTGACTTTGTTGAAATCAAGGATGGATGTGTGATGGAGGATCATACTATTGTGAAAAATGATGTAGCTGTTTCGAATCATACTTGGGGTTTGGAGCCAATCAATGAGGAGTTTCAAAAGCAATTTCCTTCTTCAAAGAAGTTAGACAGGGTGAATTGCTTTAGACCAGACGAGGAGGAAGAAGAAACAGGAGAATCAATTTTGCAGTTTGCCAAAAAATTGACAAAAACGCTTAGTGGGACAGAAAGAATTGGTCTTTGCTGGCCAGAGAAACCATTGGATCTTCTGGGCCGACATGTTTCAGAAAGACCTGGTTCCTTCAAATCAATGAAATCATTCACAGCTTCTAAATCTTTTAACACTTACAGTTCTTTTAAGTTGACTGTTAATGGTCAGAATAGAACACAATCAGATGCAAGTCTGCTTGCAGGACTAGACCTTGAAGCTTTGATAAATAGGAAAAGGAAACCATCTTATGTGAGGATTGTGAGCAAGCAAATGGTTGGAGTTTTTCTTAGCGTATGGGTTCGTAGGGGCCTAAGAAAGCATATACAGAATTTGAATGTATCTACAGTCGGTGTTGGTGTAATGGGCTACATAGGTAACAAGGTTTGTTCTTTAATAACTTTCAGCCTTTTGGTGATTGCTTTTGATAGCTATTTGAAAGAAATGACATAATTCAGACTTTCATTTTAATAGTTGGAACTTGGAAGTGAAGAAATATCCCATCAGTTTTTATTTTTTATGTTGCACTGCATTTCATAGATTTATCAGTAGACGAAAAAACACATCTAAATTATCAAAGGATTAGAATTTCAGAAGATGCTTAGGATAATCATAATGTGATAGATACTATTGATTCGTCGATGTATCTATTAATCCTTGAAGGATACTAGTAGATACAAATAAAATGATGCCCTATGTACAATCTGTGCTTAGTTTCTTCCATTATTTGTTTCCTTTGCACCAAAATGATCTTGGATAGTATATTTAGGTCCAAAAAGTAAATGAGATCCCATAGTTGGGATCACAGTGTTACATTTCACAAAGTTAACCAACAGATAGACGCTGGCCATTTGAATCCAGATTTAAATGCTGTCAATAATTTTTTTCTTTAGAGAATGGTAACAAGTTAAAAATGTCAATAATTTATCTGTCTATTGACTGGTGATTTATATTTTGGGATTGCAATGGACTTCCTATAACCTTGTGAGCTAAATAGACAGTATTTATCATTAAACTGTTGAGAATATAATCAAATAATAAAAAGTGTGCTCTCTTTAACAGCTTAAGCTTTTAGATGAGATGGTCACACACTTCAACATGGTATCAGAGCAGGCAAATATCCTGAGATCGAATCTCACTGCCACCCAAATCAAAAAAAGAATTTTCACGTGCTTGTCCCATGAAAAAAAATCAGGTCCGCACGTGAGGGGGCGTGTTGAGAATATAATCAAATAATAAAAAGTGTGCTCTCTCTAATAGCTTAAGCTTTTAGATGAGATGGTCACACACTTCAACATAAACTAGGATAAACTTTGCACACAACTTTGCTTGTCCATGCATAAAGGCAGTTCCCCTTTTAGTATATATAGGTCAAACTTTTCCAGAGGACGAAATAGAAAGTGTGGTCTAACTTTAAGGTGGAAAGAGGAACTTCAACTCTTTCTTCAACTTGTGACAAACTGCATTGGACAGTTATCATCTGGACCTTCTGTGAAAGTTGATTTCTTCCAACTTTGTGATGAAACTGCAGTATTTAGCAGGCTTTCCCTGCATACTCTTCTTCTACATAAATTTTAGATAATTTCATGTGAACCTTTAGACATTTGCTTTTATGCTTTTTGATGACACTATTAGACACATAGTAGATGCTATTGAAAAACTTCAGAAATTCATTTTCTTAAATGGAAACATACATGTAATTTATTACAATTTGTTGCTAATTTTTTTGTTTCTTTTTTCCTAATAAGTAATAAAATTTCCAAATAATTTCCAGCAGGAAGGGGGGGTGCACAAAATGTACGTAACTCATCTCTTACTTTTTTCTTCAGGGATCAGTATCTGTGAGCATGTCAATATATCAGACTTTCTTTTGCTTTGTCTGTACTCACCTTACATCGGGTGAGAAGGAGGCAGATGCAGTCAAAAGAAACACTGACGTCCATGAAATTCATCGGAGAACACATTTCAATGCATTTTCTTTAATTGGACTTCCTAAGAGCATCCATGATCATGAGTGAGTGTGTTTGCCTATTTAGCAAACATTTCTGTTAAATCTGCAGAATTATAACCTTTGTTTCTCTTTTATCAACCATGAATTTCCCCCGTCCACCAAGTCTGATTTAGTTAGTGTATTTACATGTTTTTCTCTGTTTGTCACTTTCATGGGGACTATTCTAGGATGGTTTTCAAGGAAAAAGAATGTCTTTGTCGATGTTGCAATTCTCCTTCTCTTTATAAATCAAAGTGTCAAGTCGGTGACTGGATCATGAATAAACAGAATAGAAGTATGCCCAACACCCCTGTGCTACAGTAGTCCGACTCTCAAGTCAAAAAAGACACTGAAAGCCATGTACTGAAGAATTTAGCTTGTAATACCTACAAGAGGCCTCACTGATCCTAGGTTATTTAGAAATATCATTGTTCATTGGAGGCAGTGGAAGGAAAAAATTTATAATCCTGGAATAATTTTTGTTTCCATCTCATGTACTGGCTCTGGTTCAGTGGGTCTCTGATGCTATATGGTGCACCCAGTCTAATCCTCATTGATCTAACTCATTGTTCAAGTTGGAAAATGCATGTACAATTATGCTCCTTTACACTGGATGCTGGCTTACTGCTTCTTCCCCAACTAACATGTAGAAAAACTTTTAACATACCTTTTGGAACATCATGTGTTAAAGAAACTTTTTCCTCAATCCATGTGTAGCCAGATATTCCGTTCCAATTCTCCTGCAATACTATAAACTCTTTGGTACTGATTATGTTTTGTGGCTAGGCCTTCACACTTCTTTCAGCTTGTCTATTGGTGGTGCTTGGGGTTTACTCAACTTTTTTCATCTAAAGCTGAATTCAAATTTCCGTATACTGGCCTTCTCTAATTATCAGAACTAAGATATTCCATATACAATCCTTCTGATTTATAAACTTTAGTCTTGTCTCGTTCTTGAAATGATTCAGATTAATGACAAGTTTATACTGTTGTAGGCGAATAATCTGGCTGGGAGATCTTAACTATCGTATAAATTTGCCATATGATAGAACACGGGAGCTGATATCAAAAAAGGACTGGTGTAAGTTGATTGAATATGATCAGGTAAGTGTGGATACTCTTAAACACTAAATGCCTACTTTCTCACTGATTGTAAATTGAATTTCTGATCAGTCAGTGTTCCTGGTTGACTTATATGCTGGACAAGCACTTGCAGTCTCATCCTAAGATACTTCATTTAGTGGCTCAGTTTGAGAAGTCGCAAACTGTTGATTTCTTTTGCGTAGATGACTTCATGATTTCTGCAGAAACTGTTTATTGTTTATCTTTACCTTCCATGACAACTGCATATGATCTTCCAGTCTCCTATTCCACCCCAGAAAGTAAATTATCTCATTTTGTGCTTGTGCATCTGGAAAGAAAGGTGGTGTGCAACAGACATCTACTTTAATCGCCGCAACTAGTGACTTAGGATTTGCTATTTGATGGACTGTTCTGAATGATAAAAAATAAAGAAAGAACAAGGCCTGTATAGTATCATGTTGTGGCCAATTTAATTAGTTATTAGTGTTAATAATCCTTTTCAGACATCTTTGACGTAGTAATGTTCATGAAAACATAACTTTGAGCCCAAAGTAGATGGAACTTTTAACGTGTTGAATTGATTTGCAATTGAGGGTATAAGAGATTTTACAGTGTGATGATAACATACATCTTTCTATTTTTGCAGCTCAGCAAAGAGTTCAAGAAAGGTCGTGCATTTGATGGGTGGTCCGAAGGTACTTTAAACTTTCCGCCGACTTATAAATATGAAGTAAACTCAGAAAACTATTGTGGAGAGGATCCAAAGTCCGGGAGACGTAATCCAGCATGGTATGTATCTATTATTATTGTTAGTTATAGAGCTTTAGTGGCTGTTCACTCAGATTAGTCTTTGTTTGTATAGCCCAATATCTTAAAAGTTTGGTTTAATTCTAATCTATGACGCGTACAGCAAATCAATATATTTATGCTGCTATTTGGAAACAACAGAGTAATTCATCTTATATCTATTATCCTGCGGCTCTAGCACATTCATCCTATACTGTCATCAATATACGTCTCGTGGTATGAAAATACCATATAGTTAGTTGCATTTGTCAACATAACTTGCCTGAGTGGAATTTATGGCCTAGCTGCTTGGCAACATTTTTCACATGTTTGAAGAGTCCAAAGTTTTTGGAGAGGGCGGAAATTGGTCCAGAAGGGTGGGAGGAATATAGTCAAAGGTGAGAACCTTGATATTTAGCTGAAAGTACCTGCTAAATTGAAGTAACATAATGCCAACTGCACTCCCTTGCTTATGCATAATAAGCCTGTCATCTTAATGTCCATCTGGTGTTATCTCTCTCTAAGTGACATCTATGCTTCAATCATCAGGTTCTCTCATCAGATTGGCAATTTGCATGTCATGATCAGTAACTCTAGATTAAGCGAGCAATTTAAATTCTTCTCTACTCTTATTTAATGCCGTGCACAGTGAAACTCGAGCTAGTTCAATTTCTCTGTACTCTTATTTTAACGTCATGCACACTGAGAATTTCGCCTACCAGTCCTTTTACAACCAATACTATTTAGTTGCAACATTTGAATTTCTTGTTTCTCAGGTGTGATCGAATCCTATCATTCGGGAAGGGAATAAGGCAGTTGCGTTACGGGAGATCTGAACTCAAGTTTTCAGATCATCGACCTGTCTCTGCCACATATATGGTAGAGGTTGAGGTATTTAGCCCAAGGAAGTTGCAACGGGCCCTCACTTTTACTGATGCGGAAATTGCGAAGGAGGAAATTGTCACAAATATGGGATTGGAGAATGGAATGAACCGATTCATATCAGACCAGGTTTGTTTTCCGATTATATATATTAATTTTCAAAAGCATAATTCCTTTTGGTGCATTCATTTTGGACAAATCTCTTCACTGAAGTAGATATAGGGCCAGTGAGAGTCATTTCTATTAGTAATAGTCTCCTAACTCCCGAGTGATTTTGTACAAGTATTTAACTCGCAGTCTCGAGGGTTTGAAATTATATGAGATGGCTATCATCCATATTGGTTGAACAAAATATTTGGAATCTAAGTTGCGCCAACTAATTTAGGATAGAGGTGTAGTTAATATATATATGGGAGGCAATGTTACCATGCTATTTAAAATTTCCGGAGTTGTCAAACTAAAAAGAGAATATGGTGGAAAGAAAATGCTACAGTTTTGGATGCAATATAATGATTTCACAGAAAATTACATTAGTCCTGGCATTGTCAATTTGGTATTTTGACAGTCTATTATCTGATATTATTTCTGGCATAAAGGTTAACAACCCCTATGATGGTATACGTTTTTGTGATATTTGGAAAAGTGTATTGATGCTAGATATTAAAAAAAAAGACTGGAATTCCAAAGATAACGGACATCTCAAAAAATCTTTGCAGTTGTCAAAACCATTTGTCTTCAAAAAAATAATTTCCCTTACTTTCTCTCATGTTCTAATTTGTCGGAGTTGTTACATGAATCTAATAAGCCAGCCTTGAGAATCAGTTATATATTGAGATACTAGCTAGTGGTAGATGTAGTTGTCTTCCAAGTGAAAGCTATCATCATAAGTAAAGAACATCGTTATACTTTGACTTCGAGTACAAAGAATAAGAAGTTAGCAGTACTACAGAAAACGTCATGCAAGTAAATGCATGTTCAATGGCAATCAAGAAAGCGAGCTGTCATCCTACGATCTCTTATATAATTATATTTTGTTTGAAATATCAATGTTGACAAGTATATTGCTTTTGATAGTAATTGCCAGTCAATGGTGAGAGCTAGAGATTCTAACATTTCTTTTTGACAATTATCTTTTTGCTGAAATAGGGTGAATCTTACTGGATGCGGTAAAAGATGTCTCCTAGGGGACAGTTGAAGAGGCTGAAAGATCGACTTTCCAGGACTCACGATTTTTCATGAGTAACGGTTCTGCATATATTGTTTTGATTTTTTTATTCTTCACTCTTGAGGCAGGCTGTATATTGTGTTTAATTAGGTGATGCATGTTTACTGTATATTGTTTGTTGTCCAGACTTGTAAGTGAGTGAGCTCATTTTTGTATCCAGCATGAATTTATGAAGCCACTTGTACAGCAAATTAGAAATGTCCCCACTATTGTTTGACAATACTTATAGTAGAATTGTTTATGTATTCTCACATCATTACATTACATGATTTTGGTGTAAACCCTTATGCGCTAATCGAAGCACAGATCCTCTTTTACCTTGTGCCTTGATATATCACGAAGAGCTCATCTCATATTCCATTTTTCCTCCATTAAGCTAGGTTTTGCTATGAAAAATGTGTAAACATTATTCTCAAATGCTGCTTATTGTATTCTATTTTTATTGATTTAAATATAGATCATCCAAGAGAAAAAAGTGAATTTCCTCCAAATCAATAAAAATAGAATATGGGCATGTATGTAATGATCCTCCAAATCAAGAAAGGTATATATATCAGGCTAAAGACAAATCTAGGAGTTTTCAAACATTGGTGCACCAAGAAAAATGTATTAAGTGGGAATTGATCCTTAGTCCTCAAGGTCAAAAGCTTAACATTTAACCATAGACTTCTTATAGTATGAGTTCTAGAGCATAATATTATACAAATTTTAGAAATATATACATAATAATATCTAGTTTTACGAATATACCACGGGATTTGATGCTCTATTTTTTGCCTCTAAATTCACCTCAATTATATCATGTTTCATCAAAGCTACCATCAACTCAATCGATTCGCGTGTATCTTCATTTCAGGTTGTATTGACATTAAAATGGGCTGAGATGTACAAGGATTTATCGTTTCTATTCCATGCATCCAGGGTGTGCCGATACACCTAGAGTTGCCAAGAGTAGTTTGCAAGATTTTTCTAAGTACGTACTCCCTCTGTCCACTTTTAATTGTCATGCTGTGTTTTCCAACAGTCAATTTAACTAATTTTAAAGTTAAATTAGATTACATTAATTCGATATTTTAAACAAAAAAATTTAGATATTCAAAAACTATACAAAAAGTACTATAAATTGCAATTTTTTGCATATCAATATGATGAAAAAATACATCGTAAAATTTTAGTCGAAGTTCTCTTAAAAGTGGACAGAGGGAGTAATAACTATCTTTCGATTAGTTTATCCTCCTTCCTAAAGTAGCTAAGAGTTTACCAGATTTTTCTAATAAGAATAGTAAGAGTAATAACTATCTTTCGGTTAGTTTATCCTCCTTCCTAAAGTAGCTAGGAGTTTGCCAGATTTTTCTAAATAAGAGTAGTAAGAATAATAACTATCTTTCGGTTAGTCTATCCTCCTTCCTAAAGTAGCTAGGAGTTTGCCAGATTTTTCTAAATAAGAGTAGTAAGCGTAATAACTATCTTTCGATTGGTCTATCCTCCTTCCTAAAGTAGCTAGAAATTTGCCAGATTTTTCTAAATAAGAGTAATAACTATCTTTTGGTTGGTCTATCCTCCTTCCTAAATTAGCCAAAAGTTTGCCAGTTTTTTTTTAAAAATAAGTGTAATAACTGTCTTATCCTCCCTCCTAAAGTAGCCAGGAGTTTGCCAGATTTTTCTAAATAAGAGTAATAACTATCTTTTGGTTACTCTATCTTCCTTCTCAAAGTAGCCAGGAGTTTGCTAGATTTTTCTAAATAAGTACTTAATAACTATTAGTCTAAAAAGTAGCCAGAGTTTGCCAGATTTTTCTAAATAAGTAATATTCCCTCCGTTTCACAAAGAATGACCTAGTTTGACTTGGCACGGAGTTTAAGAAAATAAAGGAGACTTTTGAATCTTGTGGTCCTAAATTAAAGTTATGTCAAATGTACAAAATTGTCCTTTAATCTTGTGACCTTAAACATGCCACGTGGAAAGCTGAAATTAAAATATTACCAAAAAAAGAAATAGGTAATTCTTTTTTAAACAAACTAAAAAGGAAAGGAGGTCATTCTTTTTTAAATGGAGGGAGTAGCTATTAATAACGATTACTTGGTTAGTCTAAAAAAGAGATAATTGCACCAGCCGGGAATCGAACCCGGGTCTGTACCGTGGCAGGGTACTATTCTACCACTAGACCACTGGTGCACTTGTTGATTACCATTTGGTCATTATTTATAATTGTTAAAAATCTTTGTGTTCACATGCTAGGTAAGTCTTATTTCGTCAAAACTTTAAACACTATAGGGGTCGTTTGGTACAAACATTGATAATGCAGGGATTAGTAATGCACGGATTAGTAATGCACGGATTAGTAACGCAGGGATTAGTAGTGCAGGGATTAGTTTTTGTCAAGTGTTTGGTTCACTACTTTTCACTTAATTTTGTGTTTGATTTAAAACTCTACAAAAAATTTATTTCCGATTATACCCTTGTGTTATTATGAGTGTTCATTTCATGTAATTGGGTCAAGTAGATAACCGCCGGATCGGACAATTTTTTTTGTAGGAATTTCTATTCCATTTAATTAGTTAAATCATATATATATATATATATATATATATATATATATATATATAATTATTATTAATTTTAAGGTGTGATGTATCACTAAGAAGATCATTGATGGCACGGTGTATTTCTAATTTTTTTGTTGGTTAAGTATATCTTAAACTTAACGTAGATTTAAGACTACTTAAATAGTTCAATACCAAAAGCTTATTTTTTTTTTTAAAAAAAATACAAATAGTTCAAGTGGGTAATCGACAAACTATCTTGAATAAAAAAAAATTCAAGAAAAAATGGAGAAAAAAATATTAGTGAACTCATTAAATTACACTAAACGGATTTGGAGAATTAAAAAAAGAACATTTATAACTATTCCAATATAAATAAAAAGAAAATTAAATTACAAAAGAAATTTAGAAAAAGGAATAAGGGGTTAGTTTAGTCATTTAGGGGTCTTATCCAAGGTTTAACAAACCTTGGATTAGTTATCCCTCCATTTTCTAGAGATAAGATAAGACCACATATGGTGGATAAGCAATCCATGTATTAAACTAAATGAAGTAACCAAACAATGTATTAGATGGATTAAATTTTAATCCATGAATTATTCTATCTAATACCGCCTACCAAACGGGTCCATATGTGCTAAAAGAGTTACTTTTAATCATATGGTGACATGAAACCTAATGAACATTTTACGAGATTTCACATTATAAAATAAATTTTGAATACAAATTGCTCTCCACTCAATGTAATTTTCTTTTCGGATTTTGTGTATAGTGCGAGCTTAATGCATGTTTTTTCTTCAATAGTTTACTCTACATTATCTATTTGGTTTGACGTATGCTATACACAGTCTTAAATAAGCAAATGTCCCACACCGTTTGTGAACTTCTTTTATATGTGATAAAATCTTAGTAACCCAATTAATTGGCTATACAAATTTTCACCTTATTTGTAAGGGTTCAATTTCCCACCATGTAATTCCTTACCCCATATATATATATATATTACGATTAAAGATAGACTTATTTGAATCTCAAAATTGAATGATGTCACATGATTAAGATAAAAAGATTATTGCTCATCATTGACAATCGAATGTAACAAGTGATATACTTAAGTCAGGAGTGTACATCAAATCAAACTGTATCAAATTTTAAAAATATATAGCTCATATCAAAATTAGTAAGACTGAAGTTTTTGGACTTCATTTTTTTTTTTGGATAAAGTCTTCATATAATTTGTTTCATATAAATAGCGGAGGGTATGACAAAAATTATAACGATTATGGATTATCCTGAAATTAAAAAAAAAATACAACAATTTATTTTTGGTGCAAGGAATTAAATAAACTTACTTAGGTTTACGTGCATAAACGACTCTCTAGGCTAACAAAAAAGACTGTTGCATTTGGCCCCCTAATTTCAGGGCCTCGTGTTGTAAATCATTTTGGTGGTTAAATGGATGACCATAACTCCTTGGTTAATTTCTCTCCTTTATGAGTAGTAATGTTGTTGATAATGTGGTCAAATGGATGACCATAACCCCTAGGTTAATTTCATCATTTATTGGTAGTAATGTTGTTGATAATACAGTTAATTGGATGACCATAACTCCTAGATTTATTACCTCCTTAATGGATAGTAATTCTCAAGGTTTAATGTAATGTTTATGACACCCTTATAAATAGTGGTGTTGAGAATAATGTTGAGAGACTTGAAAGAAAGAAAGTTAGTTTATATTGTTCCTCTTGTCTTATATTCTTCTTCTCTTCCTCTTTATATTGTTCTTTTGTTCTTTAGTTTTACAAGACGTTATCAACACGAAGTCTCAAGGTTGAACAACATTTCTTGTGAGGTATCCATTTATAATCTAATGTTAAAATTATTAAAATGTGGCTATACTTTTTCTGCTTTACATTTTGTTTATAATTCAATGAAAAAAGGCTAACTATTTATCGATTTTGTGAAGAGAAGATGAAGGTCACTGTTTAGTGAAAAAATAGTTAAAAAAAAATATGAATGGATTACAAATTCTAGTGTTTTCTGTTCTCAATGGAAAAAGTAAATTATCTATACTATTGATTAATTTTTAATGAAAAGACTTTATCTAACAATTTTACTAAAAGTTATTTTGGTTATTTGTGAGGCATAATATTAATTTAGATTGTATGCTAATTTTACTTTGATAAAAAAAAAAGTTTTGCTACTTAATTATTTACTTATTGTCTATTTTACTCTAATTTAATTATTTTCTATGATAGTTTTATCATGTCGAATTTATCAAAGCTTGAGTTCGTGACCCTTGACATTTCTGGAAATAATTACTTGTCATGGGTACTCGATGCTGAAATTCACCTTGACGCTAAAGGTCTTGGTGCCACTATTACCAATGGTAATACAACGTCGAATCAGGACAAAGCAAAGGCAATGATTTTCCTTCGTCATCATCTGGATGAAGGATTGAAGGTTGAATACCTTACGGTGAAAGATCCACTTGAATTGTGGACTGGTTTGAAGGAAAGGTATGACCACCTTAAGGCAACGGTATTGCCAAGGGCTTGTTATGAATGGATTCACTTGCGGTTACAAGATTTTAAAACTATATGTGAATATAATTCTGTTGTATACAAAATTACTTCCCAATTGAAATTATGTGGGGAAGATATAAAAGATGAGGACATGTTATAAAAGACTCTCACAACTTTTCATGCCTCAAATTTGGTATTACAGCAACAATACCGTAAAAGGGGATCAAAAAGTATTCTGAGTTGATCTCATGCCTTCTTGTGGCTAAGCAACATAATACTCTTTTATTGAAAAACCATGAGGCCCGTCCCACGGGAACTGCTCCGTTACCGGAAGCAAATGAGGTTGAAGCACATGGGCAGTCTGAAAGAAGACAAAATAAAAATCAGGGCCAAAATAATGTGTGTGGACGTGGCAATGGCAGAGGACGATATAATAATCATCGTGGTGGTGGTCGCCACAAAAGGGAGAACAATATGGGTTCTCAAAGCAATCCTTCAAGAGACAATTGTCATTATTGTGGCATGAAAGGGCATTGGAAGAATGAATGCCGAGCAGCTGAGCATTTTGTTAAGCTTTATCAAAATTCCTTGAAAAGAAAAGGAAATAAAAATGGTGCATCTTCTTCTAATGCTCGGGTGGAGTCACACTTGACTTATAAAAATGATGCCGAGGCAGGGCCTTCACAAAAATATGATGACAATATTGAAGCAAATTTGGCTTTAAAAGATGATGATTTTGATGACCTTGATGATATTACTCATTTGGAAGTTGAAGACTTCTTTGGAGATCAAAACTAATGTTTGATCATTTGATTGGGGAAAATAATTATGTTGTTTTATTTATGTGCTTTTAATTGTTATGTTTTTCCTTATGTTGTGTTATATTCAAAAAAAAAAAAAGTAATTTTATTTTCTTGCATAGTCGTTGATTTTTCATATTTCTTATGATGTACTTTTATTTATGAAGATAAATAAAATTCCTCAATCTTCAATTGGTTCAAAATGAGTAATGGAGATATGTGTCTTCTTGATAGTGCGACAACTCACACTATTTTAAGAGAAAGGAAATATTTCTCTAATTTGATTATGAAAAAGGTTTATGTTAATACAATATATGGTAGTGCAAAATTAATTGAGGGCTTTGGAAGAGCTGCCTTACTACTACCTAGAGGAACGATATTAAATATTAAAAATGTGTTGTACTGTAGTAAGTCTCAAAGAAACTTATTAAGTTTCAAGGTTATTCGCCATACCATGTTGAGACTGTCAATGAAGGAAAAGTTGAATACCTTTATATTACTATAGTAAAATTGGGGCAAAATATGTGCATGAAAAATTACCCGCATTTTCTTTTGAATTGTACCATACAAGTATTAGTATGGTTGAATCACATGCCATAGTAAACAAAGGGTTTACTAATCCTAATGATTTTATCATTTGGCATGACCAGTTGGGCCATCCCGATTATAATATGATGCGCAAAATTATTGAGAATTCACATGGTCATACTTTGAAGAATCAAAAAATTCTTCAATCAAAGAAATTCTCTTGTGCTGCTTGTTCTCAAGGAAAGTTGGTTATTAAACCATCAACAACTAAGGTTGGGATTGAATCCCCTGCATTTCTGGAACGTATATAGGGTGATATATGTGGGCCAATTCACCCTTCATGTGGGCCATTTAAATATTATATGGTCTTGATAGATGCATCTACAAGATGGTCACATGTGTGCTTATTATCAACTCGCAATATGGCTTTTGCGAGGTTGCTGGCTCAAATAATAAGATTAAGAGCACAATTTCCAGATTATGCAAACAAAGCGTATTACAAGATATGTGTACTCTTTTGTCCTTCGCTAAGATTTTTTTTTCCACAAGGTTTTTTCTTAGTAAGGTTTTAACGAGACATATTATCTATCAATGGTCATTTAAGGGCCTCGTGTTGTAAATCATTTTGGTGGTTAAATGGATGACCATAACTCCTTGGTTAATTTCCCTCCTTTATGAGTAGTAATGTTGTTGATAATGTGGTCAAATGGATGACCATAACTCCTAGGTTAATTTCATCCTTTATTGGTAGTAATGTTGTTGATAATATAGTTAATTGGATGATCATAACTCCTAGGTTTATTTCCTCCTTAATGGGTAGTAATTCTCAAGGTTTAATGTAATGTTTATGACACCCTTTGATATTCCTCAATGTAATCCTATAAATAGTGGTGTTGAGAATAATGTTGAGAGACTTGAAAGAAAGAAAGTTAGCTTATATTGTTCCTCTTGTCTTATATTCTTCTTCTTTTCCTCTTTATATTGTTCTTTTGTTCTTAAGTTTTACAAGATTTTTTTTTCGTAAAACAATAGGAGTAATTTATAAGCATTTTGTTTTTAAAAAAAATTAGTAATATTTGTAGGAAATATAATTATTTTCATATAAAAGGAAGAATTATTAAAAGTCTTACAACTATAGAATATCAACTAATAATAAATAAATAATTTGTATAACGATAAAGATATATATGAGTCATTTTGTGAACCAGAATGACAAACAGGGTCATTTTCCCTTATTTTTCTTATATTCTGAGCCGGCACTGTTTACGTGGAAGAATACAAGCCAAGTAGCAAAATAGGGACATGTAAACTCTGAGAGAAAAGTCTTTATAAAGATGAAAATCCATTGCTGAAAATTCAAATTCAAATTCAAATTTTGCGATCTCTGTAACTTCGATTCTCATCATGTTTATTATCAAGGTAGACACCTTTTTTTCATTTCACTTTTTCTCTCTCTTACATTTTGGTTTGATTTATTTCTACTGTTCCTAATGCAGACATTGAGAGCTTCGGTATTTGGGCTTTATGGATATATGAATTTCAGTAAATCTGCTTTTTCGTAAGTATCTTATTTTATGTGGAATATATAATTTATTTTTTTATTTGAAGTCTGGATCTTATCCTAATTAAAATAAAGTCAAAATTTTAATTTTATGGGTTATTAATTTTAGAATAATTGTAGAGTGTATAACAATAGTATTGAACAGAGTGCATTAGTTATTTTGAAATTATTTCTTATTCACGATTTGATTTGGTATATTAAGCATAATTCAGTCTTTAATCATGCTTGTTCATGTATTAATAATCATTGTATTGTTAATATCGTAGTTTGCTTATGCATTAGTTAATAGTTATACAACCTAGTGAGTAGTGAATAGGGTGTATAACCAATAGATCTATGAAAATCCTACCAGACAGAGGATTAGATAATAGCGTGACTAATACATGTATTATTTTTTTATTACATCGATCCTAATAATTGAGTTTTAAATTTATTATTTAATGATATTCTTGACACTATTTGAACAAAAGTTATTGAGTTCGGAGGCTTCTTACTCTTCCCTTGCTTACAAAGCTACATGTTGATAGAAGAGTAATCATCATTTAGATTTTGCTTATGAGTTGCAGCATGAGCAGATTTGACTGTCTATGAATTTCTGATTATACAGTAGGATGATGACTAGTTTGTTACTGGTTACTGTGTCTTTGGATATTGACTTTTGGCTAAGGCAAATCAAGCTAATTATTCCTGTTTTTTTTGGCATTTGGTGAAGTGAAAATTTAAGTGGGAAATTTTCATTTGCCTAATGGTTTTGTTTGAGCAACTTGTTCTAGGACAACTTAAAAAGGAAGTATGTCAAAAAGGCTTTTTTAATCTTTTGAGCCTTAGAATTTAATTCTGTATTTGAGGGTTGAGTCAACTTTAAGAAATGAATGGATGGATCTCAGATTAGCAAAAAATCTTGATTTGTTTTTGTGATCAAGTTACATTTTCCCCCCTTATATTGAAAGTATTTGAAAAGTGGTACAGGAATTTAGTTACGTCATGAGAGTAGTATAAGAAAAAGGGTAGCCCGTGCATGAAGCATCCCGTGTTCACGCAGAGGGGTTGTGATGTAGGCAGCCTACCTTGTCATAAGGTCAATGGATGATTCCACTGCTCAAACCCGTGACATATAGGTCCCACCAAGACAATTTTACTGTTGCTCCAAGTCTCCCGTTCAATTTCAAGGATATGATAAGTTAATCTTTGGCAATAATTGAATTTAGGGAACATGCAAAGAATTTCAAGCCTGAAGATATGCAAGTTCAAATGGAAGGAAAGAATTGCATTGTCACAGGTGCAAATTCCGGCATAGGTTTCGCAACTGCTGAGGGTCTCGCTTCACGGTGCTTATCTTACCTTAAGTTCTTCTTTCTCAGAGAGTTGGCATTGAGAGATCAATTCAAGAACTATACTTTGTTCCAGGTATCACTAACAGCTATGTCTTTTGAATGTTTCAAGTGGGGCGACCGTTTACATGGTATGCCGTAATAAAGAGAGGGGAGAGGCTGCTCTTACCAAAATTCACTCAAACACGGGGAATAAAAATGTCTACTTGGAGGTACTTCTTGCTTCTATTATCTGAATTGGTGTGAGACGATGTTCTAAAGTTTGGTTTATTGGTTACTTCTGTTTCAAAATTGGCAGGTCTGTGATATCTCATCAGTCAATGATGTCAAATCCTTCACTTCCAGGTTTTGTTCAAAAGATGTGCCTGTACATGTCCTGGTATTATACCTTTTCTCATTTGTGAACATTTTCATTGGACACCATCTAATGATCTTCTTAGATGATTGCTATTCTTCTTGACCAGTTTATTTTTTTCATATATATATGAAAAGGTTAATAATGCTGGTCTGCTTGAAGCTAATCGTGTCATCACACCAGAAGGGTAGGCAGGCTTTTGTTTAATGCTTATGAATGCTTTCATAAAACTCTCATTGTACGACTGTTCAACGGTTAATGATATCCTTTTATAATCTAAAAAACAGATATGAGCTGAGTTTTGCTACAAATGTTCTTGGAACTTACACCTTGACTGAGTTGATGTTACCACTCCTAGAGAAGGCTGCACCTGATGCTCGTGTTATCACAGTTTCCTCTGGTGGAATGTACACATCTCCATTGACTACTGATTTACAGGTAAAAAAAAAATTCTTAATTTCTCAATACCTTGATCTTGCTAGAAAACTTATTATCTGATAAACCATATTGCAGTTTAGTGGTGACACGTTTGATGGGGTGGTACAGTATGCTCGGAACAAGAGAATTCAGGTAAAATAATAATGATCTTGGAAAAACGTACTTGTAAGAAAATTGTTGTTGGAAAGTAATTTTGAATATTCTAGAATTACTAAGTGCATGCTTTTAAGTTATCATTGTGGTTAAGTTCATAATGTTAGTGTCAATGCATTTAGTAAGCGCGAGTCTAGAAGACTCTATTGGCACCTATAACAACCTCCCTTGTAATGTTGTTATGTTAGAGTGAAGTGTTTTTAATGATAGACGTGAGCTTAATGACTATCTCCCTCTTCCATCCTATTTGTCCACCTTATGATACTATGAAGAACCTGCCTTATATTTGAATGTTTCCTCCATTAAGCTATTTGCTATGAAGTCTGTGTAAACATTATTCCAAAATGCTGCTTGTTGTTTCTGTTTTTATTGAGTTATAGATCCAACAGAAGCAAGTGATATTCCTCCCCTATTTTTAACATAAAGGTTTGTTCCTTGATATATAAATATCATTCTTGGCGTAAAAAATCTAGAAGTACTGGTTCATCACAATTGGCATAATGTTATTGCATCTCTTAAGAGAATATTTTGCTTTTAAATATTTGAAGTTTCACCTACGAAGTTTATTGAAGTTCCATGAACAATCTCCTATTTATAAAGAAATGTGTTGTTATTCAGTCCCTTCTTTTTTAAAAAAAAAAGAAGCTAAAAACTCACTAGAATGTCAGATTCAAAGGTTGGAAGGTTTTCTTCATTCTTTTTTCCAGATACTTCTATGTGATTTCAGTATCTTTTCCATGTTTAAATTCTGTGCTTGAGGTATGGTCTGAGTACTTTTTTTTCTGACTGATGCACCGCTCTTCACACAATCCGGTGTTTTCTTGGCCTTTGATACTGACGTCATGAATCTCTCTGCATTTCATGCAAACTCTCTCTGGATTGACAACATGACTTAACAGACTCATATATGCATGCCAGTTTATTAGCACTAATAAGTCTCTTTGGAGTGTGTGTGTGTGTGGCAGCATGACTTTTCTTCATGAAGTGATATCCTGATTTCATATACCTAGCTTATGAGTATGCTGATAACAAGGCTCCTACTGATATCTTAATGATCATTTAAAAGATGTGTATTTTCATCTTTGATAGCTATTGTCTTTTGTCTCCCTCATTCCTAGACAACTTTTTTTCAGTCTCATCCTACAGCAAATTGAAATTTTGATTTGTTGATCCCAGTTAAGGCCTTTTCCTTGGTAACAACCGAATTCTGCAATGCCACTCATATGGTTTCTTCCAAGAAATTAGTTGATGATGGGATCTCTCCTTAAGTCACATGGACAAATATGGTGCATTTTTATCCATCTTGCTAGGACATCAAATCCTTCACCGGGAGTTAATATTTAAAGAGAACCATCGATAAAGTAGGGAGTAATCCTTTCTGACTTTTAACAGCGGAACATATTTAGAGTTCTTCCATTCATTTTGTTATAGAACAAAGTAAAAATGTTTACTACTTGGTCATGAGTCTACAAAACATTTGTCCGTCCTTTACATTTTGTATGTGGTTTTCTTCGTATCTGGTGTAGTATCGATAAGCAGGATGTACAGACATGTAATGATCCTCTGATCAACAAATGTATATCAGGAAAGTTTCGTTCATGTATCTTGCTTGTTTGCTCCCCATCTTAACTACAACTCTCTCTACTCTCTAGAACGAAACCATATCATGTTCGTCAAAGCTGCCTTCAACCAATGGATTGTATATCTTTCATTTCAGACTGCACTGACAGAAAAATGGGCTGAAAAGTACAAGGATAAAGGTGTTGGTTTCTACTCCATGCACCCAGGGTGGGCCGAGACGCCTGGAGTAGCCAAGAGTTTGCCAGATTTTTCTAAAAAGTAAGTTAATCATCTTGATACATGATCCTTGGCTTAATAATAGTCATGATATCTGAAATTTATGTTTTATAGATTTGAAGGAAAACTTAGAAGTAGTGAGGAAGGTGCAGATACAGTTATCTGGTTGGCATTACAACCAAACGAGAAGTTGGTTCCTGGAGCATTTTATTTTGACAGAGCTGAAGCACCAAAACATCTGCCACTAACAGGCACCAAGAACTCTCATTCTGCTATAGACTCCATAATTGAGAAACTTAGGTCTTTTGCTGGCTTATAAGGAGAATATAGGAAAAATTATTCTGATGGATACCTTTTACTCATAAATAATTACTGATTTTAGTTATACTTTTTATTTATTACTTACTATTTATAGCAATACATAACAATACTATGATAAATCTGTAACATGTATTAAAAATGAATTATATATGTAATATATATATATTATAACTGTTTTAAAATATACTATGCTTGTTTGGTAAGAAATCGACACTTTGTACTAAAAAAGTGTGATAAATGTATTATCCATCGATAAAACTTGTATTAGATGTGTTTTATAAATTGTTCATGTATTAAAAGTGATAAGTGAAAAAAAAATTATTGTTATAAATGGTAAATATTTTCTTAAGATAATATTACCTTCATTCACTTTTAATTGTCATAGTTTCCTTTTTATAGTCAAATTATAAAAACCTTTGACTAACATTTTATGATGTATTTTTTCATCATATTGATATACAAAAAAATTGTAATTTATAGTTTTTGTTTGAAATATTGAATTATCGTAAGCTAATTTAATTTTAAAAATTAGTCAAATTGACTTTTGATAAGCAATTCTTGTAATTAAAGCAAAAATAAAAAAGTTAATTGCACCAGCCGGGAATCGAACCCGGGTCTGTACCGTGGCAGGGTACTATTCTACCACTAGACCACTGGTGCACTTGTTGCTTTTGTAACCAGTAATGCTATTTACTCGATATATTCATTTTTGTTAAGTTTTTATATAAAGAAATAGTTTCAAATATATAAAATAAAGTAATTAGTTTACAACAAATATAACCATGTTTTTAGTTATATAAAAATGGTCAAAACTCATAAAAAGTATATATTGACTATACATTATGATGCACTAAAAAGATTGGGTATAGTTTACCTATACAGTGACTATACATTATAATACATTCAAAAATTTAAATATAGTTTAACTATACATGAAATATACATTGATTCCTCAATCCTAATCAACTTAAAATCTTCTTTAAATAATCTCAATTTTTAAATATGAAATCCTCTCAATATTTCTGTCTTATTCTAAATACTATCGCGTCTCCCTTGAACAAATATATCTTAAAGAAGATATTATGGAGGCCCAATTCCAAGCAGAACTCAAGGGAAATAAAGCCCTTCATTAAAACAGAGTTATAGAAGAGTCTCTTTCATAAACAGGCACCAGATTAGGGGGAACTCTTCTAAATATGTGGAAAGCCATTCATGCTTGAGATGATGTAGCTAATTCAATATACAATTATCTAATTTTTTTCCTATTATACATAAAAGTGCTAGGGTATAGGCCTATTTGGCATCTTTCCAAAAGTAAGCGGTTAGATTGACCTTGGATAAACTACTAATTGAGTTGTTTGATG
Organism: Solanum commersonii; assembly: GCA_029007595.1. NCBI lineage: Eukaryota > Viridiplantae > Streptophyta > Magnoliopsida > Solanales > Solanaceae > Solanum > Solanum commersonii. Next base: position 486,830 of record JAJTWQ010000029.1, read on the forward strand.
TTTTATTCTCGAAATAATGCACGTTTATGGTATGCCGAATTTTAAAGAAAAAGGGTAAATCATGCTTTTACCACATTTTATATTGTAAAATAGTTCTCTTCTTTATTACATAGAAATATAAAATAAATTCAATGTAATTTCTATGCTTACGTGAGTGTTGTGCTAATTTCACATAGATCATGAGTTTAGTGTACGCTTTTCTCTATTATTTTTTTCAAACAAATATATATAACACATATATCATTATTTAAATACCGTGGCACTTATACTGTATAATATATATAGACATATTCTCGAAGCACTTGATTTAGATCGTGTGAGTACATTAAATAATTACTTATGAGATCTTATACATTCACATTTAAAAATGAGTTTGGTTAAAAGGAAAAAAACCCCTTCTTAAGCTAAAATTGGACTTAAATATTGGGAAAATTAGGCGGGTAAACAAATATATACTAGTTAATTAGTTAACATAGTTATAGTTTAATTAAATTACCATTCACCACTAACTTACAATCATAATTACGTAGTCCACGTCTAGAATTTGTATAATTCGGCTCCTAATTGTATAAATCCAAAAATTGTATAATTCGATTTCTAATTGTATATATCCAGAATTTTCCTAATTGTATAGATCTAGAATTTGTATATTCTTACCCTAGCTTGTATATAATTATCATGTTGATACATTTTATTTGTATAAATTCTGAAAAATTTCGAAATGTATAAATACAAAATTTTGTATATACTTATTCTTTTTGTATATTGGCAAGCCAAACATAAATACTCATAGCAAAAAAAAATAAATAGCTATGGAGTATAATTAGGCAAATAAATAAATATTTCTAAAAATGAACTGACAATGTAATTTTCTTGTCCACTGTTAGTGGAGAGAAGTTAATCTCTTAAACTTAATAAATCTCTTTAATTAACTAATAAACTATAGCTATATTAATTAATTAAACAATATATATTCGCTTATCTGCATAGTGTTTTCCATTATAATCTAGTACATCCATATTTAAAATGGACTACATCGATAAAATCATGAGTCTAATCACTTTTGATCTAAGTTTAAAAGAAAGACACCTCTCAACTTTTTTTACTTACAATAACCAATGGATAAATTGTAGTTCCTATAAAATTAAGGAGAAACTAAGCAAATATCCTATAAAAGTAAAATAATTACAAACATATATCTATTTATATTCATACCCCACAAATATATATGTATATATATATATATATATATAGTGATTAAGTGTCAGTTAAGTGAAATTATCAGTCTTAAATGATATCAATACAATATATAATACTGATTTAGTATCAGTTAAGCGAAAACTATAACTTTAATGAATGGGGGTATGAGCTGCAATTTTTTTTTTGAGAAAATAGGTATATTTTTTTTATTTACTTTGGATTGGGTATGAACATGTAATTATACCAATTTATTTAGTTTTTTTTACATATATTAATAGCTAACGTGGTGTTAATATCATGTTTTGCTATGTATTAGTTATACGTCTGAACAAGATGTATAACTAATACTACATGTATTAAATTTGAGTACCAAACCATCCGGCCAAACAAGGAACAAAGGCACTTTTGAAAGACTACCTTTGTTGCAAATATCGTTTTAAAACTTTACTGTACAGTTGTTATATAAATTGTCAAATTCACCCAATGAACTGAATCAAATCCATATCGAAAATGAAAACCAATCAAAGGAGATTGAGTACAATAAGAGAAAATCAGAAAAAGAATTAATCACTATATATAGTCAGTCTCTCTGCTTATTCTTTTTTCTGAAATACAAACCTATATACATTCATTGGAAAGGAAAGCTTTCATGTGATCTTTTTCAATCAAATGTAAAGTAATATTCTCACAGTCACTTTAAAGTACACATAATTTGTCTTTAAACAAGATTTTAACTTCTTCATAAACTTCATCATCACCACAACCATTTTCACCTCTCAAACAAACCATTTCTTTTTCTATCAAAGAAAGTACATATGGCAAACCAAAATGCCAATGGCTGCATTGCTGATTCAGTTGAAATTCTTGATCCAAAACCTCTTGCAGTAGTAGCTTGTGGTGTTATTCATCCTCCTATTGTTGCATCTTTCAATGATAGAATCCGTCCACTTCTCGACTGTATAGACAAGCTCCGCCATCTTAACATAATGCAAGAAGGTATCCAGCTCCCAACGATCGTAGTAGTCGGGGATCAATCTTCTGGAAAGTCCAGTGTTCTTGAATCCCTTGCTGGGATCAGTCTTCCTAGAGGACAAGGCATTTGCACCAGGGTACCCCTTGTTATGAGGCTGCAGAATGATCCAAACATCACTGCACCAAATCTTCAGTTGGAGTACAATAACAAGTCACTCCCTTTTGATGAAATTGGCATTGCAGATGCTATCATTCTTGCTACTGATGAGATTGCTGGACATGGTAAAGGTATATCTAACTACCCTTTAACATTAGTAGTTAAAAAAAACTGTGTCCCTGATTTGACCATGGTGGATTTACCTGGTATTACTAGAGTTGCTGTACAAGGACAACCTGAAGACATTTATGAACAAGTTTATGATATTATAATGAAATATATAGTTCCTGAGGAAAGCATAATCTTGAATGTTTTATCAGCTACCGTTGATTTCCCTACTTGTGAGTCTATTAGAATGTCTCAGAAAGTGGACAAGACAGGGGAAAGGACTCTGGCTGTTGTGACAAAAGCTGATAAAGCCCCTGAAGGGCTGCTTGAAAAGGTTACTGCTGATGAAGTGAATATTGGGCTTGGCTATGTTTGTGTGAGGAATAGAATTGGGAATGAGTCTTATGAAGAAGCTAGGAGTGATGAAGAAAGGCTTTTTTCAACCCATCCACTTTTGTCGAAGATTGATAAATCGATGGTTAGCGTTCCTATTTTGGCACAAAAGCTGGTGCGTATTCAAGCAAGCATCATTTCAAAATGTTTGCCTGAAATTGTGAGGAAGATCAATGACAGACTTGCTTCCAACCTTGCTGAACTCAACAGGCTTCCTCAACATCTAACTTCTGTAGCTGAAGCTCTGACGGCATTTATGCGCATTCTAAGCTCATCAAAGGATTCATTGAAGAAAATTCTTCTAAGTGGGGAGTTTGATGAGTATCCTGATGAAAAAGAAATGCACTCTGCAGCTAGGCTGGTTGAAATGCTTGATCAATATTCTAATGAGCTGCATTCCAAGAATTTGGAGAAAGTGGAGGGATTCTTGATGGAAGAGGTCATGGTTTTACAAGAAACGAAAGGGATTGGATTGCCAAATTTCCTTCCTCGAGAGGTTTTCCTCAATGTTTTGCTGAGAAAAGTGAAGGAAATTGCTAGCTCTCCAGAGGATTTTGTGGGGAAACTGTGGAATTACTTAGAGCGAGTTGTTATCAAAGTTTTGATGTATCATTGTGAGAACTATCCACAGCTTCAATCTTCAACTAGAAGAGCAGCCCAAAACTTGATTGCCAAGAAAAAGAATGAATCAGTTGATTGGGTAAGGGAAATCATCGGGATGGAAAAGCTGACTGATTACACTTGTAATCCTGACTATTTAACTACTTATAGTAAGCTCATAGCTCAACAACACATGTTCATGGAGATTATGAATGATCATGGGAAGTGCTCCGTGATAAACCTTGAAGGGGTAGGAGAAATGGACGTTGGTCATTTGAGGAAGCATCTTGATGTGGTGCAGCAGGCTTTTGATTTCAAGATGAGAATGATGGCCTATTGGAAAATTGTGCTAACGAGGCTGGTGGATTCTATGGCCTTGCACATAATGTTCAGCATTCGAAACATGATTAACAAGGAGATGGAAAACGAGATCATTCAGGATCTGATGACACCTCGTGGTGGTGGAATTGAAAGAATGCTTAATGAGTCGCCTTTGGTTGCTGAGAAACGCAATAGGCTCAAAAAGAGTGTCAAGCTTCTCAAGGAGTCCAAAGAGGTGGTGGCCAATATCATAGACAGGATTTCACTTCATGATGATCATGAAAGGGACTAGATCAATATGAGCAGGGCACTTTGTTTCCATTAAGCAAATGTTCCTAATATCTAGTGTATCTCTAAATATCCGACTATAGAAGTGGATTAGTACTATGTTTTGGTTTTACAAAATTGTCTGTAGCTCCTAATACTAAGTAGTTTAGTTGTGGAATGCCTACAGTAGGAATTGAAGTATCTGTGCCCTGCTTGTATGTAGTTCTTGTCTTTCTAGCTATAAGCTAAATGCAAATCAAGTTTATTTGTCTTATTGCCCCAAGTGAACGAACTTAATATCGTGCTGCTTTTCATAGTTTTCTGATGAGTTCTTACTATATTCACATCCACCAGCTATGTTATAGATATGAAATTATCGTATTTTGATATAGAAGATCGAGTCTAATTTGTGGATTGTGGCTTCAAAAGATTTGAAGAGGATAGAGATAAGGAATTTTAGATAATAATTATACATGAAGATTAGTGCAACAGGACTTGGCCTTAAGTACATGCATATGCATATATCAGAAACAGAAATGTCACATGTAGATTGGACTCTTCAAAAATGTCAATGAGTGTGTGTCGGATTCTCCAAAAACTTTCTTGTGAGTGTGCTGAGAACAAGGCTCTAACTGATATCTTAATGATCATGTAAGAGATGTGTATTTTTCTCTTTGCTAGCTATTTCCTTTTGTCCCACACCGTTTGTGAAGGTTCTTTAATCCTAATTTTAATAGTATTGTCTGCTAGCATATTGCATCATGACTGCAAGACGACGTGAATGGGTCAAGGTCCACTCTTTGGGTGGGCCAGGACCCAGGAAAGTCCCTGGGCCATTTCTGCAGAGATGCAGGTTCGGTAACGAATTAGCTTCACGGGCATAATGAGTTTAAAGCCCGTATGGGCTTGGGCTGAGACGAGGTGGAGCCTATGACTCCTGCCCGGGAGCGATATTGGCCAGTTTGACAGTTATTCACGTGGCCCAGTTGGGCTAACTGAACGGGGCTTATGCTCTTGCAGTCTTCTCTTTTTTTTTGAGTGAAGTGGCCACAAGCTCCACTTAGTCGGGCACCAATCTTCTCTTTTTTTTGAGTGAAGTGGCCACAAGCTCCACTTAGTCTGGCACCAAGGTAGACATCAAAACACCGAGTTGAATTTGTTGCATTTTTTTAGTTATGCATCAACTTATCTAACCACAAAACCTTGATTTTATTGTACTAATAATTTGTAATTAAGTAATAACAGGTTCAAAGTTAGTTTAAGAAAATATTTCACTAGGCCAACAACATCCAAGAAAAATACTCGAGCAGCCTTCAATTATAATGTTGCCTTCTTTTACCTTAGCTATATGAATTGTCGAAGAAAACGCGCAAGACGTATGAAACCAAGTGCAGCTGCTGTGCATCACAAAAATGCTCTACTTTTCTAAAATAAACTATTAATGATCAACAAGGCTAAAATACTTTGCAGTTGGATCTATATGAATCAATGATGAAAATTGGATCAATTTTGCTTCAACAATGATATAGATGATATTAATCCAGTAAGTCATTAACCGATGTTTTCAATCTCATTGGCTATCCATGTCATCAACATTCCTATCAAAATGTTTGAAATTGCATCTATTTGCTCTTTTTGTGTTCCTTAGCATAATCGTTAACTAAGGCTTCAACATCTTTCCAGAATAGACCCTCCACAAGAACTCCATCTTTGGCAAACCTGCAAAAACACATCTATCTCATCAGAAGCAAGTCATTCAGTTTATGAAATCCCACATGTACGATATATTTTTCCTCTTTCAAAAGGATGAGAGGGAGAAAGAGACCATTTTGTGACGCTCTTGGTAAATTCAACTTTTGGCCTCGCAGAAATGGACTTGGGATCAGCACTTTCTACCGTAAGTGTGTACATATCGGAGAATCTAGGCAGCTTTGATGAGACGACTAAGCCAGTGCTGTTGAAAGATCCCTGTCATACACAAACCAAAGCTAATTAAGTCTTCTGTGAATCTAGAGCAACTAAACTGATGACTTTACAACAGGAAAGAAAAAAAATAAAAGACAAAAACAAGAACGGAAGGGTATCCACCAGATCTAAGGTCTGAACATGATATGCCACCAGATGCAATAGTTACAAGACACGAGAGATGAGAGATAAGACCAAGAAAAAAAACAAAAGATGCACACCAAATGACCAGTCATTTAACCCAAAAGAATACAAATGGAAGTTTCTCTTAAACACATCAATGATATAGTCCTTCATCTGAAGTAGTTACTACTGTAAGTCTTTTTATCCCATTTTTTCCTTCTGGTAAGTTACACTAGCCATAAGACGGTACTCCCTTCATCACACTTCTAATTAGTGCTTGAAGAAAGGGATAAAATAATCAAGTAACTATCCAACCCGTCCAAGTAAAAATGAGTAGTATAATGATTTATTTAAAATGGGTCAAATATTGATCATGTCCATATAACCGCTGAAAATGGGTATTTGATGGGTTGGGTTTAGATTCACCCATTTTCATGTGTGTGTTACTTGGCACTCCCGTCACTAGTTGTTGAGTCTAAAACAACACCACAATAAACCACCTTCTTACAAGAAAACATATTTTATAGTGAATATGTTGGAGACTTGTTCATACACCATCACAAGGTAAACAAACTCCTATTTGTAACACTAGTTCAGACACCATCACAAGGCAAACAGACTCCTATTTATAGGTGCAAGAATTCTTCCATAGAATAAATAAATAAATATGCAATGATGTAATAAAGTTGTGATAGGATGAAATCTGAGTTGTTGGATAGACATTTGCTCTTTAGAGGGGTAATAGGTGGGCTGATCATGGAATAGTAATTTTATAGAAGTTGTGGCCACATTACCATCTTATGCAATTAATATTAACATTTTCAATATTAAAATGCATATTCTCCACCACACTCACTAATTTTAATATTAAAAATAAGTTCACCCATTGAAGGAGATTTTATGCATAATGAAGGTGTACGTTGTATTGAACAACAACTTAGTAAAACAACAAAGTTTACCCCAGAGACAATAGTGGTCTCACACTAACTAATTGCATATGGGAAATAAAGTATCACTGCTTCCACATAATAATCAACATGTTGACTAAGCATTATCAGTTAGCACATTACAACCTCGTGTTACCCAATTCCAAGAATGCTTATTAGAATAACTCTAAACCCTTAAAGGAACTTTATTGGCTAACACAAATATCAAGAGTGCTCCCGTAACTCCAGCAACCCACTCATTCTTTTTATAACCAACACCCACTCATACTAGCGCCAAGTTTTCATTAAGAGTTCATCTACTCAATCTCCACAAATCTTGTGATTACGCCATAGAGGGGGGTAAAATAATAAGTATAATAGAGTATTTCAAAACAAGTCATCATATGATTTGTTTTCCCAATTGAATTTGGTTATAAAATCCCCACTGGGTTTCCTCATATATGAATGTATACGCTTTAGCCCACCCCTTGATGTGCTTCAAACTCTTTCTCTTGCTAAGTCCTTAGGCCCTTTTTAACAATAATATTAAGCAAATTCAAGCTCACTACAGTCGTCACTAATCCAGAAGTAACACTCTAGACTTATCCCCTCCAAAATACAACAACACAACATTGTATTTAGTTCTTGAGTCCAAAAGCTCCACCACAAAAAAACTCCTCTTTTTTGTACTTAATACACTAGAAGACTATCCACCAACCCATGATCACATATTCCCACAACTTTATCATCCACTACATTCTTATTTATTGTATGGAACTAGTATGCATCAAAATGTGGTGCAGTTAGAAAAGTAGGGGTTGAGAGTTAATAGTTATCACTGATTCCACACCACTTTGATTCGGATCTTTAAACCTTATTATAGTCAGGTTATTCTATTAAATTTTCTTTGTAGATAAATCACTGTTCCAGTTCTATTCAAAATGTCACTTTCAGCAAATACCTATCCAATATCTTGATGAAGTTGATTACTCTTAAGTTGATAATCAATTTTCATGATAATAACTTATCCATTAGAGTTTAAAATATTAGCTAGCATGTTGAATTTCACAAGCATAATGATGCAGAAAAAGACATGTTGATGGATAACTTACCTCCGGAGGATAGGTGAACAAAATCGCATTCTTTTCCTTTGTGTGGATAATCAGCTGTAATATCACGTTAAACAAGATATACGTGCCATAGTCAAGGATATGACAAAGTTGGAGAAAAGGTTTCACATTCTAAAAATACTAGGTCTCTCAAGCGCCATAAAACATACATCAATTAAACTCCCAGTACATACAAACATTGCAGAGGCATACCTTTTCAACCATCATACATCAAATACAACTAAACCTATAAACTTGCGGCCTTCAAAATTTATCACTTGCAATTTTCTCAACCATAGACTCTTATGGGATCAAGTATTCACATCCAAAATTCAACCCTCTAATCATGACTATGAAATTGTGACTACTCATAAGAATGCTAAAGGACTTGTTCATCTGGACTCATAAGAATGCAGAGGCATACCTTTTCAACCATCATACATCAAATACAACTAAACCTATAAACTTGCGGCCTTCAAAATTTATCACTTGCAATTTTCTCAACCATAGACTCTTATGGGATCAAGTATTCACATCCAAAATTCAACCCTCTAATCATGACTATGAAATTGTGACTACTCATAAGAATGCTAAAGGACTTGTTCATCTGGATTCGAAACTCAGTTTAGTTTTACAATAAAATGGCAATTACTGAACAAACCAAATAGTATTTACAATGAAAATAGAACAGATGCAGGCCCTGAAAAACACAATAGCTGTCAAACCAGATAATGAAATTTTTTATTTTTTTTTCATTTCAAATTTCCAACTCTTCCTCAGTGATAATCTTTACTGATAAAAAATACACAGTTATTCCTCAATTCCGAATCAAACATGGCAGATTATATAAACCCCTATATCCTACATCCAGATCCGTTTCATTCTAATACGCAGTTATCATCCCAACAAAAACACATAATTAACAGGTGAACAAAAATCAAAAATGAAATTTCAAAAGGATATAACACAATGCATCCAATGAGAAAATCGCGATTAGCAGGAAACTCCTTCTTGTAGAACTGAGCAACAAGAGCAATTGCGATGATGATTGAACCAATCAACAACCTGATGTTACTCAATCTCACATCTTCTGGGTATCCTTTGCTAGTAACAATCTATAAACCATATAATCAAACAAAACAACAAATCAACACACAAAGATAAGTCAAATTCAATTCAACTCTAAGGTAAAAACTGAGGTACCTCAGTGACAGACTCATCCAGAAGGCTCTTGATAGAGTGATGATCCAAAAGATTGGCCTTCTTAGGGTTTTTCTTGACCGGTGTTTGAGTGGTGGAATCCATTTTCTCCGATTTCGCTTCTGAGATTTTCACTAGGGTTTGTCCGAAAATTGGTACAAAAAGAGCTATTGTTAGTCAGAGGGGAGTGAGAAATGACGATAGATGAAATTACAAAAAGGCACTTCTTCTATCTTATCAATATTATATTATTATTTTTATTTCATTTTTATTTTCTTATTTCAATAATATAAATCATTTCTTTCTTCTTCTTTTTTTCCAAATAATCACCCTATATAATTTCCATATAATATAAAAAATTATTTTTTTCAAATTCTTTATTTAATATAAAATTATATTTTATTTTAAATTTGTAAATAACATAGATTGCAAGCAAATATTAAATATACATATTAATGGACAATTCAAATATCACTACAACAATACTCAACTTTCAAGATTATTACGTTGCTTCCATAAATGTTTTATTAATTTTTTATAGAGTTTAAAGTGAGCATTTTTATGCATTCTTGTATTTAAATTATTATTAATTCGGAATGAAAGTAGTATACATTAAATAATATTTTTAAAATTTTTATATTATATTAAAAAAGAATTACGAATATTAGAGGTTTAATTAATGGTCTTATATAATTTATAATATGCTAATTACAAATATTATATAATAGAAATAATAATAAAATAATCAAAAAGTGAAATAGAGAGTATGAATAGTAGTTCTCCAAATTTGGAAAACTACTATTCAACTCTCTATAAATGGAGAATAAGACCATCTCCAACCCACTTCTATTTTACTCTCCATTCTCTATATTTGGAGAGTAAAACAGAGAATAAGCACTCCAACCCACTTCCAAATCACCCTCTATTCTTCAAATATAGAGAGCTGAATAGTAGTTCTTCAAATAATTTAGAGAACTACTATTCACACTCTCTATTTCACTTTTTCATTATTTTATTATTATTTCTATTACTTTCTAATTAACATAATATTTTACATCTAATTCCATTAATTAAATATCTAATATTCATAATTCTTTTTAAAATGTAATATAATAGTTTTAATAAATATTATTTAATATATACTATTTTAATTTCAAATTAATAGTATTTTAATTTTTTTTCTAATTTTCGTGAATAACAAAATTTTATTTTATTATTAATTTTCATTATAAAGGATACGCAAAATTAAAATGGCAAGATGAAAAAAATTAATTTTAAAATACAATACATGATATGATAATTTAAATACAAGATAACAATACAATACATAACATAATAATTTAAATACAAGAAAACAATACAATATAATACATAACATAATAATTTAAATACAAGATAAAATATAATACATTACATAATAATTAATTGATCACAACAATAATTTAGAAATTCGATAGGTCGTTTCCAGATTTAGCACTATTCGAAAAAAAATTACGATATGATTTCGAGAATTGTTGCGATTGTGGTTGTGACTGTGATTGTGATTATCGATTTCTTTTTTCAAGTATTCGTTGTTGTTCTCATTGCAGGTAATCACGAACATTTGGATCACTAATAGTTTCTAAATTTTTCATTAAAATTTTAGTTTTGTCTCTAAATTCCTTGGCTTTGATATATCTATCGAGCCTTTCGTCGTCCTATTGTTTGGATGTAGCAAACTCTAATAACATCTTCCCAAGACGATTATTTTCGATTTCGAAAAGTTTTATAGTTGATGAAAGACCTTCATTTTTTGATCTCTTTAATTTTGATTTCTTCACCCCAATAGGCCGTTCAGATGAAGTGTAGTGACCTGAAAATTTTTCATTTAAATTAAGTGAAAAAGATGATAAGTTAGGAGATGATACTGTAGGTAATATAGGACTAGGAGCCTCAGACTCCGATGATTGCAAAGTAGAGCCTTGTCCTTGAACTTTTTGCAATTATTACAGGACCGTCACGTTTTTTGAGAAAGAAAGTGTTATATGATATAATGACTACATATATTATACTACACAACATGATAATTGAGGATGAACATGATCTCAATGCACCAATTCAAGATGCCGTAAAGGCTCCAACTCCAACTATAGAAATTGCGGTAGATGAAAATCTCTTGTTTGAACAATTTTTAGCTAGACATAAAAAAATTAAGGACAAAAATGCTCATTTTGAACTTCGTAATGCATTAATAGAGCATTTATGGGAGCAACGTAATAATTTTGAAAATTGAGTGTTTATGTAATTGTATGTCACTTTTATTTGAATTTTTCCCCTAATTTATGTATTACATTATATTTTTTTGCAATTTATGTTATTTAAAAATTTATAATAAAATATAATTTCATATCACATTAAAAATTATATAAAGTAATTATTTGGGAAAAAATAAATAAAGGATTTATATTATGAAATAAGAAAATAAGAATGAAATAGAAATAATAATATAATATTGAGAAGATATGAAAAGATTCCTTTTTAGAGAATAAAATAGAGAACTTTATATTTGGAGAGTAAAATAGAAGATTAGGTTGGAGATGCCCTAAAAAGCGAATGAAGTGTGGTTGGAGAGCTCATTCTCTATTTTACTCTCTAAATATAGAGAATAGTGTCACGTCCCGCCACATCACAGTTAAATTTTGTGTTCGAATAGGGGCGGAAGGGTCTAGAGTTGCGGAGAGGTTTGCGGAGAACTCTAGAACCTTTTAAAATATTCAATAGAATTCTCTAGAATAACTTAGACTTTTCAAGAAAGTCTTTGGAAAAACCTAGAAAGTGTAGAACTCTCTAGAAAGGGGACCAAAGTGTAAATAGTCTAGGGACTTGTAAAGTAAGTTTAAATTGCACTTTAGTCTCTAGGTGTTAGTATAAATAGAGGTGCCCCTCATTTGCTAGGCACCAAGAAAGAAAGAAAGAAATCACTCAAGTGTAAGTAATCTTCCAAACTATATAAAGTCTTTTTTCAAAATTCTCTAAGTCTTTCATTTCATTCTCTTAGCGATCTTAACATAAAAGGCTTACTTGAGCTTACAAGATCTTGAAAGACTAGTGAATAAGTTGTCAAGTGTCGCACGGAGCTTTAGTAAGACTCTAAGTTCGTGACAATAGAGAGTAAAATAGAAGTGAGTTGGAGATGATCTTAGGGATGCTACTTACACGTGACATGTATTTGGGGTCATTTAAGTGAATAATAGTTGTGAATGGAAAGTTTTATTTTTAAACTTGAATGGTTATTATGTATCAAATATTATTATTTTATAAAGGTACTTTTAATTTCATTAAATTTTCCGCCCAACATTTCAAATTCTTTTTTTAAATTTGCAACCAAAAATTTAAATATTACCCTCAAACATTCTGCATCCCTAAAATATTTTCCCGCCCAAACGTTTCGAATTTTTAACTTCCTGCCAAATCTATTATTTTAGATTTTGAAATCATCCCGCCCAATTCTTTTTAAAATCCTTTATATACCCATCCATCATCATTCAAGCTGGTATTATTGATTCAAACTCTACTTCCACTAAAAAGAAAAATGAGAACAAGAGCTAGGCAGAATTGCTAGGTAAACCTAAGGAGGTACAATGTCTTAGTGGGTGAACTTAGGAATTTCCAGACTCAGCTGGATCTACTGGAGCAAGGTCTGGTTGAGGATCAGAATGGCTGAAATTTTTGCTGAAATGCAAATAATTACGAAATAAATTATGAAAAGGGATGTATATGTTAATGAAACAGGTGATATGGATGCTCTGATACTCATTTCAGAGAAGATGAGAGGTTACACTGGTGTGATAAAAGTCAAAGCACATAATTTTGCTAACAAATTGTACTTTCGATCTAACATCAAATGTGAATCCTTCAAATCTGATTTGATCATATGATGTTGTCATGTTGCTTACTTTGTAGGATTCTGCAATTATAATAAATAAATGTCCTATCTCTATCTTTTTTACCTGATTCTAATAGATCTTATGCTAGAACTGTCACTCTTGTGGATAGAATTTCGTGAAGACCGACGGTCGGATGATACTATCTGATTTGATCTACTTTGATTTTTGTCTCTCAGTAGACTGGTGTGAATTTCTTAATAGTAGATATGACTTTTTAATACTGTAATTCATTTAATATGTTGTTGAACTCTTAGTTTTGAATGAATTCGTTTCTAGTGATTTACAGATTACTTTATGAGTGATGACATCCCTTTGAAAGGGCGCAACGTCGCTGTGATTCACCAAAAAATAGTAATACAATTAAAGAAAAAAGTTAAAAGAATTTTAAAAGGGAAAAGGGAGTCGCCACCTAATTTTAGGAAAAATTAGGAAACTAATTAATTATTTAACTTAAAAGAATGTCTACAAAACCAAATGATTCTAGGTAAGGGGTTCAAGTTATTTCGAAGGGAAGGTGTTAGGCATTCTTCGAAAAAACTTGAATCTCTTATCTAGAATATTTTGGTTTCGTAGATATTCTTTTAAGTTAAATAATTAATTGGTTTCCTATTTTTTTCTAAAATTAGGTAGCGACTCTCTTTTCCCTTTTACTCATTTTTTCCTTTTAAAATTCTTTTAACTCTTTTTTTTAAAATTGTATTACTACTTTTTGGTGAGTCACTGTGACGTTGCTCCCTCTCAAAGGGGTGTCATCAAAATGGCGACTCCGCTGAAAATTCATCTAGGTTCTAACCAAAAGGATTTTATCGTTTGACTAATATTATTGCATTACTTGTTACTTTATGCAATTACGTGTTTAAATTTTGAATATTCGATGTCATTCCATTGATGACATTTTCTGATATATATATATATAGTATATTAAAGAACGGTTTCTACATATTAGCAGCCGGACTTTTTATACTCAACCTTTTTTTGGAAGGATCGACAATTTATTGGTACGTCATGCTTCCAATGGTTGTTGTGAGTTCCAGCCTAAGTTGTCCGATTGGGTTTTCGATCTTTCAAAAGCCTCTCTTAGTCAACTAACGTAGAGCGAAATCAAATCTCGAATTTAGCGCATTTTGAACTAAGTTGACCCAACACCCAAGGCATCTTGGGCTCATTAGAAGACCACCTTATGTCTAATTGACCTCCGATCAATATAAGATGATCATTCAACTATTTGTCAAATTTAAAGGATACGTATGTCGATTTGTGAGTACCATTATCCCTTGGGGCTGGGTTTTTATTTTATAAGTAGTTTTTTTTGTTTAAGTCTAAGAAAGATCCTGCTCATCCGGAAGAAATTTAAAAGCATCAAGAAGTTCGGGAATGAAGATTACATATGAAAGCTTAGTTTAGTTTACCATTGTACCTATGTGTGACATTGATATTTATTTCCCTCTCCTCTAATATGTATCCCCATTTGTTTATTTCATAAGGTTTGTATAAATATTTTTGGGGCAATGAAATGTTTAACAAACGATATACACATCCTTCAAACGTTAGGCCTACCTTTGGCTCAAAAGGTCACATCTATGTTAGGAGGTGTTATACATTGCTTGCGTGTTATGTTACAAATTTTATTTCGTTTGTGCTTGCTTGACTTATGTGTTCTATACATATGTTTTGCTTTAAACATAATTGGTCCATTATTCTATTCCAAAGTTTTAGAACATCTTTTAACATATATACTCAATTTTCTAGCCTTCCAAAATACTCTTGACTCCATTATCAAAATACGTTCTAAATCACTCAAGTTCTAGGTTCACTAGAGCTTTAAAAAAATATTAGGTCATCATTCAAATTCACGTTGACCTCGTTGTTTCTTGAATATTATTTTTTACACCTACCTAGTTGGTGTTACTAAATATTCCGTCAGTTTCAAGTCAACTTTAAGACATCTTTGTTTCTCGAAAGGACTTTTAATTGAACCTTCTAAAAGGTATATTTGAATCTTTACTCAAATCATATAGTTTGCTTTGTTCAAATTCCTTTCTTTCATTAAAATTTTAGTTTACAAAATGATCAAAGTTTTCCCATTTTGTCACCCTTTTAGAGTCTTTTGTTCTTCGAATTTTGGACTAATTTGTTTTAAGCAAAACAAATGTTATTTGTTTTATATGTTACTTCGGTTGATTATTATGATTAATGGACTAACTCTCTTGTTTTTTGAGTTGTTTTTAGAAGGAGAGACTGATTTGTGTTGGTAATCAAACTTGTTCACTTCACTAAAGTACCCGCTGACAGAATATTCATATTTCACACGGTCTAAGGTTAAAGGAATTTCTACAGACTCATCATTTCTTACTTGGACTACTAAGAGGACTCGGTCAAAAATAGATTCAACTATCAACACGGTTGCTTTGTCTGAAATGATCCCCACTTCATCTATCGCGGCTAATCATAGCGTCTCGATAGCAACAAAATCACCCATAGAAGTCATTGTTCGTCTAGAGAGACAAATTGGTGAACTGAATCTCTTGGTAACTCAATACCAAGCTGCTTTTCAGAACCTACAACCTGATGCTCACCAAGCAGGGCCCATGCCACATTCGATTCCAACTTCAAGTGAAATTAATCAAGGAGATCATTTTACTACTTTTCAACAAACTCAAAGTGTTTCGCTCACTCATTTAAATCAGGATACTCCTCTTATGTACACATTTGCTCCTCTAAAAGCTCTAACAGTAACACATCATGCTCCGTCAGTGTACACTTATGTCATTACTCCACCTATTATTAAGGCTCAGGAGTTTCACCGTCAAGATGTTAATCATTATGTTGAAATTGAGAGTGATGCAAAATCAATTTATGCTGAAATAATGAATAGGAAGATGACAAGCTTAGAAGATGCTATGAGAGGTCTTCGTGGGTTCTATAGTTGCCAGAGTGTGAGATATGAAGAGTTGTGCACATTCCCCGAAGTTGAGCTTTCACCTAGTTACAAGATTCCAAAGTTTGAAAAGTTCAGTGGATCAGGAAATCCTTTCATCCATTTGAAATTTTACTGTGAAAAATTAATTGGCGTTGGAAACAACGAAGGGATAAGAATAAAGCTATTTAATCAAAGTCTGACTGAAAAAGCCTTGGAGTGGTACTCAAAGCAAGATGTGACTAAATGACGTACTTGGGATGATCTAGCGAATGCTTTTGTGGATCACTATAAGTTTCATGTTGAGATAGCTCCTGATAGAATCTCTATTACCAAGTTAAAATCAAAGTCGACTTAATACTTTCAAGAATATTCCATTCATTAGAGAGAAGAAGCTGCTAGGGTGCACCCACCTATGGAGGAATAAAAAATGATCACCTACTTCATTCAAGCTCAAGACTCAGAATACTATAAGCGAATGGTGACAATGGGTGGAAAGACATTTTGTAGAAGTTATCAAAGCCGGAGAAATAATTGAAGACGGTCTCAAGACTGGCCGAATAGCGAGTTACACCTCATCTCAATTTGCTAATAGGGCCTATCAAACTGGTTCCTTTGGAAAGAAAAAAGAGAAAGAGGTTATGATGTTAACGACTCGAGGAGCTACCTCATATAACCGTCAACAACCTCCAGGCTATCCTGGTTCACAATACTATGTTTGCAACAATCAAGCAACATTTCGTCCTCCACGGCTAATGCAAAATCATCGAAACAATGCACTTCATCCCAATTTTGAGAAAAAGCCTCCCGAGTCTTCACTCCATTGTGTGAGACACGAACTCAACTTTTTGAGAGATTGAAATAGGTAGGGATACTACATCCAGTGAAAGCCAAGACTGTGAATATTTCAGCCAAGTGGTATGACCCAAATGAGCGTTGTGCTTATCATTCAGGAGTCGTTGGACATAATACGGAGAAATGTATCACTCTCAAACATAAAATTTAAGATCTGATTGACAACGAGGTGGAAAACTTGCTCAAGCTCCACCGAATATGAACATCAATCTGCTACCCAATCATAAGGAGTAGTTGTTGGCATAACCAGTTGCAAAGAAGAAACAAGTTTCCTGTAAGTCACGCTTTTGGCATCTTTTAGTCTTGCATTTGGAGTTTGTTGTTTCGTTTCCTGTAATCGTTTTTCATTGTTTTGTTTCCTTTGTAATCGTTTGTTTGGATTTGATTTCCGTTGTAAGCATCTTTCATCTTGTAATGAACTACGTCTAACCTGAATTCTGAAGAATAAGATACCTAGGCGACCTATGTCGGCTTCGGTCACCCATTATCCCTTTTTAATGTTTCCTTGTACTTGGAACTACGTTTGACCTGATTCCTGCTCAACGGGATACATAAGCGCCACACCGGCTCGATCATATTCCCCATAAGTTTTTCATTTTCCTTTATAATGAAAACTGAGGCAGAATTTTGAGAGGATCTCAAAATTCGTTAGAAGAAGAATTTTTTCCAACAAGTCAGAATCAAGGATCACTTCAAAGTTGCAACTGGGGTAGAATTTTTGAGATTCACTTAAAAAATTCAACCAAAAACTAGGAAGTTCAAAGTTTATTTTATGTTTTAAACCGGGACAGAATTTTTGAGAAGGTCCTCAAAAATTCCATCAAGCGACATTTTAAAACTAGATAAGCTTGTAATCCAGACGGCAAAGGAGCATCAGGATGGCAAGGCAAAGCCAACATGAATCAATCTCTCAAAACTAATAAAAAAAAATTGGATGCAAGAACTACAAAGTTACAAGGCATCATTGGACCCATAGTGGCCTCGTCATAGCTCAGATGATTTCTAATCTTACTCATCTGCTAAATTTTTCCTTTCAATTTATTGTGACTCACACATTCTCAATTTTACAGATGAAATAGCTCGGCACAATAGCGAAGGCCATAAGATGTTATCCAGACCAATATAAGCTGAACAACTTCATTATTAACTTATCTTTTGTTATATCATTTACTTTGATAATTTTATTTTGTTACTAACTCACGACTGAGTTTTGCAGGTATCATTACCAGAATTGAAGGCAAAATTTCAAAAGATCTTTTGAAGTTTTGAATGTTCAAATCAGATAACCAGAAAAACGGTAGGAGCCAACCTTTTTCAAATTTCAATATGAAGGATTCTCGACACCGAGGATCCAGTCCTGCAAGCTGAATCTTATCCTCTATTTTTCGTTAACGAAATTTGTCTTCCGTTATTTCAAATATTTTGCCCCTTTTAAGGCATTTTTTTCTCTTTGCAAGAATTCTTCTAAGTTTCATATTCAAACTACGTCAGACTTGATTTCTTGTTCCAACAAGATACATAGGCAATCCTATATAATGATTCAGTCTTCCTATTGTTTCAAATTACAGTCCTTAGAGGAAATTGGGGCATGTTTTTGAATCAGTCATTCTTCATTTTTTGCAAATTATTTCAGTTAAGTACTCTTGGACCGGAAACAGGGGCAACTTTTTGAAATAGTTCAAAGCTCTCAAAATCTCTGTTCAACCTCATGTTTCAAAGATATTCTGTGTCAAACGAGTTTTGTCTTTGCAAGAGATCTTTTTAAAGTAGAGATCCACCTCATGTGAAATCCCTAATCGGACTTTAGCGCCTCCTTTCAACGCTATAAGTTCTCAAAATCGTTCTTCCAAATTCTTTCGTTCTCCATGGCTGCCAGATAGTCTTGACCCATTTAAAAGTCTTGACATTTGTTAATCTCTCTGTTCTTAACTAACAATTTTTTTTTATGAGCGCAGGATCGACAAAGTTTGAATGACAACCAGAGATGTTATCGACTTCACAAACTACGAGAAGCTAATCAAATTACCATGTTATAACCATATTCCCTATTTTGAGATTTGTTCTTTATCATAGGGTATTATTATTTGAGCGTCACTTCCTTTAACGTGACACGTTATATTATTGGAGCGTTACTTTCTTCAACGTGGTACGTTAAATTATTATTGGAGAGTCACTTCCTTTAACGTGACACGTTAAATTATTATTGGAGCGTCACTTCCTTCAACGCGATACGTTAAATTATTATTGGAGCGTCACTTTCTTCAACGTGACACGTTATATTATATTGAACAATCACTTCCCTTAAAGTGACACATTTTTTTTTTTTTTGGGACATTACCTCTCTTAAGCACAAGGTTATATTATATTGGGAAATCACCTCCTTAAAAAATGACACGTCGAGACGTCACCTCCCTAAAAAGTGACACGTTAGGACGTCACCTCTTTAAAAAGTGACACGTTGGGATGTCATCTCCCTAAAAAGTGATATTATATTGTGTTATTGAATCATCGCCTCATTTAAATCAACACAATACTTTGGATCACTACTTCTTTCAAGAGCAATACACTTGAAATTGGATCGTCATCTCCTTCAGTATGGCATGTTAATCCAGGTTTGCACAAATTATATTTGTATTTATATCACGTTTTCTAATGACAATTTTCTCCAGATTTTGCAGTACACGAAGTGGACTACGCCAAATAGGACGCAACACAACGTGAAGCTTTTTCTTAGTAGCGAACTGGGACATAGTCCAAGGAGGAATATCAAACTCTTAGGACGCGAGTTGAGGAGCAACTTTCACCACAATCAAACCACATCCATATCCAAGGCGTGTGGTTATTTTCTTGGGTTTAATAATTTCAATTTCGCCTTCAGTGAAAATTTCAACTCTCACTGAAGGCAAATTTTCAAATTCGAGTGACAATACACCTAGAGCTTTGGAAGTTATGTTCATGTAACTTCTTACATATGGGTGTGAAGGGCCCCACATTCATAGTTGAGATGTTTGCAAGTCTCTTTTCCACGCTCAATTAATTTGTCACTCATTCTTAAGCTAAAGGTTAAATCCGCATACGAGATTTCCTTTTTCAACCGATTGAGTCGAACTACAAGCAGTCTGATTCCCTAAGTTAAGGGATATGTAGGAGGATTCGATGTTGAAAACTCAACTATAGTTTCTTTTGCCTTGCATTGGCAATAGGAAAATGAGATTATGAGCCTTCTGAAACACCAGAACCTAATTCCAACTATCATAAAACTCAAGAAGCCAGACGTTTCATGATTTACGTACATTCCAAAATGATGATAGGCAAGTTCAATTACAAATATATGTATCCATACATTTCCAAAATTAATTAACTTGTTAATTTATGTTTCTGTTTTATTTGCAGTGGATGATGAAGACATTATCATTGGTTCAGCTAACATAAAAAACCCCAGATTGTTTATTGCTCCAGGTACATTGCTACATTACTCCATCTCACGAAATAAAGACGGGCAACACAAATTCAGACAGTGGAATACTACTGTACACACAACAGTTACTGTACTATCTGCCCCTATAATGTATAATAGAACAATAATTTGTTATCTGCCCACTAATGTATACAGTTCCCCTTTTCATATACTCTTCCTTCTATAATGTATAATTGAACAATAAATTAATATTGGGCCCGGGCAAACTCCACTAGTAATTATGATATGTATAAATATAAAATATTAGTTAACTATAGTTAAGAATAAATACTTGTCGTTAAGAAAATTACACATGCCATTTGCTTATTGAGTGGGTGTAAACACCTGGTTTTTTCCTACTCGGCTCTTGTCTAACGATGTATTTAAACAAAACGATATAATAAAATTTAGGTAACAATATTTAAATTGAAAATACAATACAACCGTAACAAAGATCCAAACAATGTGTTAAATTATAGTTACTTACCTTATAAAGAAAAATTAGAGTTGAAAGTAGACTTATATTTATTATTTCCTTATTAAATACTAACTAATTGCTCAACAATTCGAAAATATTACTCTAATTAACATAGTCACAACTTTTTCCTAAAAAAAGTTACCATAAATATATTTGGTTATAGAAATTAGAAACCGTGTAAATAATAAAAATGTAAAAAAAGTTTCCTAAAAATTTTGTATGCAGCGTCTTTCTGAAAACCTCTGTATAAATTACTACCCTGTTTTCTTCTTTTCATTCATTCTTATAGTTTTGAGGAGAAATTGAGTGTATAATGGAGAATTTGCAAGAGGGTTTCCGATTTAGTCCGACTGATGCAGAAGCTGTTACTTTCTTGTTGAGATTCATTGCTGGAAAATTCATGAATGATTCTGGATTCATCACTACACATGTTGATACTTACAGTAAACAAGAACCATGGGATATTTACAGTCACGGAGTACCCTGCTGTAATGACGATGACGACAATGACTGTACTCAGTA
This sequence comes from Solanum commersonii, assembly GCA_029007595.1. Lineage (NCBI taxonomy): Eukaryota > Viridiplantae > Streptophyta > Magnoliopsida > Solanales > Solanaceae > Solanum > Solanum commersonii. The sequence continues at coordinate 508,326 of JAJTWQ010000029.1, forward strand.
TCGTTTCTTCATCACAAAACTCAAGAAGAAAAGCAAGTCAAGATACAGTCGTGATGTGGGAAACAAGGGCAATTGGAAACAGCAAGACAAGAGCAAACCCGTTCGAAAGAATGGTGGACCAGTGATTGGATACAAGAAGAGCATGACTTATATGAATAAAGGCTATAACAAGAAAAATGGTGATTGGCTGATGAAGGAATACACCCTCTCTGAGTATCTTCTTGATAAATTTGACAAGGATTGCAGAGATTATGTTCTCTGTTCTATTAAGAAGAGAACTCGCACTAAAGAAAAATTGATGTTGGTGAATATTGTTCCTCAAGAGTGCACGAATTTGGAAGACCAAAGCTCTGCGGCGACTGTTGAATCGACTAGTTATACAGAGGAATTACAAGGATGGGGAGTGGAATATATGCCCCAATTAGAGTTGCAGAATGATATGCACGAGGGGACGAGCAACTTCGTTGAGCCATTATCAGCTCCTTATACTTTTGAACCCACGTCCATGCTAGATTTTGATTATCAATATTTACCTGCTGACTTTGATTGTCTAAGAAGCATTACTGCTTAATTCTGTAATTATAGAATTCTTGAACAAGTTGTATAAATTAGAATTCTTGCACTTTTAGTGAAGTTGGGTGTTTGAACAGTCTTGGTTTTCTTTTCTCAATGATGTTTGGCCAATATTTGCTTTGGAGTTTCATTTATATTTTACTTCATACATCCTTTTATGCATTAGAAATAGTAATGATGATCATTATTCTTATGTTTCACAGAGATGTTTTATTTGCCTAGTATTTTTCTCTATGGATCTTTGGGTAGTTTACTAGATCATGACTGAGTAATTCTTCATCATTTTTTTTATGTGATCCCTTTTGCAAATGTCGTCCATTCCATCGGTACATTCTGTTTGACTTGATCTTCCTTGTGTTTCTGAAACAACCAAAATCTTTGGAATTCTGGATTCTTTTTGTTATTCATTGTTGCTTTTCCTTCAATAACAACACTTGTGAATAAGGTTCATTGTTCTTAGAACTTTCGGTTTATTGTCCTCATTACAAACTTTCACAAAAAGTAGCTCCATTTTCTATAGGAAAGGGTGAAAGGGGTGGATATTGGTAAATATATGAAAGAACCCTTCAGAAAACAAAAACAAAAAAGTATTAAGTTCGTACAAATAAACTTGATTTGTATTTAGCTAATAGCTAGAAATACGAGAATTACATACAAGCAGGGGCAGAGACATATTGTAAAACCAAAACATAGTACTAGTCTACTTGGTAGTTTGATATTAGGAGATAAACAAGCTATTAGGAACATTGGCTGAATGGAAATAGAGTGTCCTGCTCATTAGTATCACATATTAACCTTGGTCACTTTCATGATCATCATAAAGTGAAATCCTGTCCATGATATTGGCCACCACTTCTTTGGACTCCTTGAGCAGCTTGACACTCTTTTTGAGCCTATTGCGTTTTTCAGCAACCAAAGGCGACTCGTCAAGCATTCTTTCAATTCCACCACCATGTGGTGCCATCAGATCCTGAATGATCTCGATTTCCATCTCCTTATTAATCATGTTTCGAATGCTGAACATTATGTGCAAGGCCATAGAATCCACCAGCCTCATTAGCACAATTTTCCAATAGGCCATCATTCTCATCTTCAAATCGAAAGCCTGTTGCACCACATCTAGATGCTTCCTCAAATGACCAACATCGATTACTCCTACTCCTTCAAGGTTTATCATGGAGTACTTCCCATGATCATTCATGATCTCCATGAATGTGTGTTGTTGAGCCATGAACTTACTATAAGTAGTTAAATAGTCAGGATTACAAGTGTAATCAGTCAGTTTTTCCATCCCGATGATTTCCCTTACCCAATCAACTGATTCATTCTTTTTCTTGGCAATCAAGTTTTGGGCTGCTCTTCTAGTAGAAGACTGAAGCTGTGGATAGTTCTCACAATGATACATTAAAACTATGATAACAACTCGCTCTAAGTAATTCCACAGTTTCCCCACAAAATCCTCTGGAGAGGCGGCAATTTCCTTCACTTTTCTCTGCAAAACATTAAGGAAAACAGCTCGAGGAAGGAAGTTTGGCAATCCAATCCCTTTTGTTTCCTGTAAAACCATGATCTCTTCCATCAAGAATTCATCCGCTTTCTCAAAATTCTTGGAATGCAGCTCATTAGAGTATTGATTAAGAATTTCAACAATTCTAGCTGCACAGTGCATTTCTTTATCATCAGGATACTCATCAAACTCCCCACTTAAAAGAATTTTCTTCAATGAATCCTTTGATGAACTCAGAATGCGCATAAATGCCGTCATAGCTTCAGCTACAGAAGTTAGATGTTGAGGAAGCCTGTTGAGTTCAGCAAGGTTGGAAGCAAGTCTGTCATTGATCTTCCTCACAATTTCAGGTAAGCATTTTGAAATGATGCTTGCTTGAATACGCACCAGCTTTTGTGCCAAAATAGGAACACTAACCATCGATTTATCAATCTTCGACAGAAGTGGATGAGTTGAAAAAAGCCTTTGCTCATCACTCCTAGCTTCTTCATAAGACTCATTCCCAATTCTATTCCTCACACAAACATAGCCAAGCCCTATATTCACTTCATCAGCAGTAACCTTTTCAAGCAGCCCTTCAGGGGCTTTATCAGCTTTTGTCACAACAGCCAGAGTCCTTTCTCCTGTTTTGTCCACTTTCTGAGACATCCTAATAGACTCACAAGTAGGGAAATCAACAGTAGCTGATAAAACATTCAAGATTATGCTTTCTTCAGGTACTATATATTTCATAATAATATCATAAACCTGTTCATAAATGTCTTCAGGTTGTCCTTGTACAGCAACTCTAGTAATACCAGGTAAATCCACCATGGTCAAATCAGGGACACCATTTTTTTTAACTACTAATGTTAAAGGGTTGTTAGATATACCTTTACCATGTCCAGCAATTTCATCAGTAGCAAGAATGATAGCATCTGCAATGCCAATTTCATCAACAGGGAGTGACTTGTTGTTGTACTCCAACTGAAGATTTGGTGCAGTGATGTTTGGATCATTCTGCAGCCTCATAACAAGAGGTACCCTGGTGCAAATGCCTTGTCCTCTAGGAAGACTGATCCCAGCAAGAGATTCAAGAACACTGGACTTTCCAGAAGATTGATCCCCGACTACTACGATCGTTGGGAGCTGGATACCTTCTTGCATTATGTTAAGATGACGGAGCTTGTCTATACAGTCGAGAAGTGGACGAATTCTATCATTGAAAGATGCAACAATAGGAGGATGAACAACACCAGAAGCTACTACTGCAAGAGGTTTTGGATCGAGAATTTCAATTGAATCAGAAATGGAACCATTGGTGTTTTGGTAAGCCATACTCTCTTGATACTCTCGGAAGTAGGAAAAAATGGTTTTGAAGGTTTGTTTGAGAGGTGAAAATGGTTGTGATGATGCTGAAGTTTATAAAGAACTTAAAAGGGGCTGTTTCAAATGTGACATAAAAGATGATAATTTTCTGAATTTTCTACTATAGTTGATGAAGTTGAGTGTCGATGTGGTGCAATTGATGGGGCTGTTTTCCTTAATTAAAGGTCTCGAGCTTGGGGCCTTGAGTAAGGAAAAATCCTTGATAGGAAGCGCTTACCCCAAATGGGCCCCTACCAATGTAAATCGGACTCCAATACAAATACCGAACATCGAATACCTCAGCACTAAACCTAGGCTGGGACCCTTCCTGTTTACAGGAATTTGATTCCATGGGATATAAAGTTATGTAATAAAAAATAAAGGGTGTTGCTTAGACTGTTCAATAGTAAGACTAATTATTGTACCTTAAAGTGGCTGAGAATATTACTTTAGAGATTTGATTGAAAAAGCTTATATAAAACCTACGACCTGAATAGGCTTTTCTTTTCCAATGAATGTACCCCCTCTTTTATTATAGGATTTATAAGTTATAACTACTCTCTTCATTCCTTTTTAGTTGTTATAGTTTTCTTTTTTAGAGTCAAACAACAAGAATTTTGACTAACATTTTACAAAATATTTTTCATCATATTGATATGCAAAAAATTGCAATTTATAGTAATTTTCGTATAAATTTTTGAATATCTAAGTTTTCAGTTTAAAAGATAAGTATAAAAAAAACACCTAAACTATCCCCTTTTTTGAGTTTCATATCTAAACTATTGAGAGTGTGAGTTTCATACCTAAACTATCACTTTTTAGTTTGAGAAACACACCTCAGTGGTGTGTGTAATGCACTCTCTTGTTTATTTGAAAAAATCTTGACACATGGCATTCCACATAAAAAAATATTCCACCTTGACAAAAATTAAATAATAAACTATTAATATTAATTAAAAATTGAAGAGTAAAGTATTAATATCCATAAAAAAATATTTTTTTAAAAAAATAAAATTTTAGTTATTTTTCTTACCTCACTACACCACCTCCTCCACGTAACCCCCCCCCCCCTCCCGCAAAATTTTTTTTGATATTACCCCATCATATTTTACCCTCCGCTTTATGTTTTACATTTTCTCATTTTGTGTTAGATATGTACGTACATATATTTTTAGAAAAAAAATGAATTAGTGTACCGAATATAACATAAATAAATAAAAAAATTAGAAAAAATCTTGTGGCGGTAAGTAAAAAATATTTTTGATATGTATATATCTAACACAAAAATGAGAAAAAAATTGGAAGCGGAGGATTAGGTGGGGTGGATAGAATTATTTAAAAAATAAAATAAAATAATATCTAAATTGGTATTTGAGGGGGAGGGGGAGGAGATGAAGTAAAAAAATTAAATACTTTTATAAAAGAAATTTAAACCAAAAATATGGTCGGGGGTTGGGGGGGGGGGAGTGAGAGGAAGTGATGGAGTGGGGTAAGAAAAATATTTTACATTTTATTTTATAAAATAAATATTATTTTTTGGATAATAATTTTTTAATTTTTAATTTTAACTAATACTAATAATTTATTTAATTTTTGTCAAGGTTGAGTGTTTTGTCCATGTTGAGTGTGATGTGATAATTTTTTTTAAATAAAAGAGAGAGTGTATTACACACACCATGATGAGAGTGATATAAAAGAGAGAGGTGTGTTTCTCAAACTAAAAAGTGATAGTTTAGGTATGAAACTCACACTCTCAATAGTTTAGGTGTGAAACTAAAAAAAAAGGTATGGTTTAGGTGTGTTTTTGACATTTATCCCTTTAAAGTATTGAATTAATATAATCTAACTTTAAAAAATGACTTTCAAAAAGTGCAATATAACAACTAAAAAGGAACGAATGGAGTAATCCATAACATATCATGATATTAGCAATACTTCACCTATTAAAATGTGAATAAACATGAGTAAAAGACAAATATATATATACCCTCAACATTTCTATAAGATAATTCACCAATTCTAATACTATTCTCATACTTTCTACCAAACGATTTTTGCGATGCTGGTGAGAACTTAACCACTGAGAAAGGAAACCTTAGAGAAAATAAAAGGAAACCTTAGAGAACTTTTCCTCAGGTTTTCTATTGGTGCCTTTATTGATGATGAATAGACAAATAGTACGAACAAAAGCTTTATGGCAAGCAATAACAATTCATCAATTGGTCATTGGAAGAAAAAAAAAAAAGTTGAGAGGTGCTTTTCTTTCAAACTTAGCTCATAAGTAATCACACTCATAATTTACATATAAATTTTAAAGAAGAGTTTTTTTTCTTCTTTTTAACCAGATTAAATGTTGATATGTAACTTGTAAGGTCTCGTAAGTAATTAATTAAAGTGTCGGAAGAGTGCAAAAACTCACACAATCTAAATCAAGTACTTCAAAATTTGTGAATTTTTAGTGATTGGTTAACAGTTTTCCATAAATGTTTACAAACTTGTGATAGATAGTTACTAATTGGTAACCTTATTCAATATAATTCTCATGTATTAATTGTAGTATCAACTTGGACTCTTATGATAACACGAAGAAATATGTGGTGAGATGGATAAGATTCATTCACTCTAATTAGATGTACATCTCGAGTCTAAATGTATCTAACCCGCTGCACTTCCATATTTGGATAGTATATTGTAAATATCGGATACGTAATGGTTAAACGAAAAAAAGTCTTCCATTGTTACACCAATAAACAAAAGATAGAGATATTTAGATATAAAATATTTGATAAAAAATTTCACATGAGGCACTAGTGGTAGAATAGTACCCTGCCACGGTACATATTTCATGCATATTCCAATATTTTACCACAAAAAAATCAATAAAGAGATTGTTTATGATAGAAATCTAAGAATCAATCTCCTTGTTTGAATATTGGTATCTTCATAGAAGAGAAACAATTACAAAGAGAAAAAATAATAATCTGAAAAAGAAGACAAAAGGTATTACCACTAATTTTTTTACCGGTGGATTTTTTTATTTTTTTTTGATGTAGATATAATATAATAAAATAACTAAGATTATTCCAAAGAGTTAAAATTTGAGAATTTATTCTGCTGGTCGGTGCTTTAAACTAAAGTAAATTTCATAATAAATCCCCTTTTTGGAAGATTGACTACACCAGTGTTTTTTACTCACTTTTTAGTTGCAAGTATGTCCAGTTCAATAATAGGTGTTTGAATTCAATTGCAAGAATTTTTTTCATTTTTTAAAATCTAATGTAAGAATGTTAGAAGTTGAGATGTATTGGGCATAAATTCCAATGTAAAAGAATTCAAAAGTTTGTAAGAGAAGACTATTATAAGTATTCACAAATATTGATTTCAGTAATTATAGATTGTGCAGCTTTTTTATATATCACACTTTTCAGATCCCACATGTGAGATTATATTGAATTCTGAATATATTACTGTTGTAAACAAATTCTAAATTACTTATTTATCCTCAAACAAGTCATTATCTATTGAATGGTGGTTGAGTTCAATTGAACAATGTGCAAATAGAGTAAAAAACAAATCTTTTATTTTCCCTTTGAAGCTTCTCAAATTTTCGTTTTCATGTGCGGAGATATTTTGAATGTTTTGTTGAAAAGCAGAATCAAAATTTGAATTTCACGAGTTTTGAATTCTAAATTACTAATAATTTGTACAATATTCAATAGATTTTTAGAACAAATACAAAATTTGAATTGAAAGTTACAGAATTCGATTAAATTTGTGGTCAACACTCTAACTCCGCCCCTATTCTGATTCGATTCCAATCTTGTGGCCCCTTATGATTTAACCGTACACTTGTACCAGAGCATGAAACACATATTTATGAGAGAAAAGTAAAACCAACATATATGTCCATTTTCAATAAATTCTGATCAGTGGATGATAAGAAAATTTTCTAGAATGGCTAATGAGTAATCTTCACATTAAAAGTTACATGTTAAGTTGATGGTAGTATCAATTTGAAGACACGTATTTTATGATTGAAGATAGTTAATATATAAGTAGTAGGTTACGTAATTATTTCATCAAGCACCAGTGGTCTAGTGGTAGAATAGTACCCTGCCACGGTACAGACCCGGGTTCGATTCCCGGCTGGTGCAACTTTTTTTTCTATCAAAAAGGTGATGGGCACGGAAACTTGGGTTTCGAGGGTGGGATGAAATTAAGTGAGTTTCCTACTTGTTTTTTCCTGGCTGGTGCAACTTTTTTTCAAGAAAATAATTTTCAAAGAATATTTATATGTTTAGGGTGGGAAAACATTATGAAGGTGAAATGGAATGGGCTGGTGAAACTTTTTTCGAGGGTGGGATGAAATTGATGAGCACGGAAACTTATTTTTTTGGTAAAAAATTTTCCAAATAATTTCTTAACCAAATATTTATATGTTATATAGCAAAACATTATGAAGGTGGAATGGAATGGGCAGTGGGGTGAAATTAAGTGAGTTTCTTACTTGTTTTTTTGGTAAGTAAGCAAGAAAATAATTTTCAAAGAATATTTATATGTTATCTAGCAAAACATTATGAAGGTAGAATGGAATGGGCAATGGGGCTTCGAGGGTGAGGTCATGAGGTGAGAAGTCATTTTCCTCATTTTTCAGAAACTTATTTTACTAGAGAAAATATTTTCCAAACATTCTAACCAATGTTTTTGCTAGGGAGGAAAACATTTTTTTGAAATTGTTTTCTTTTCCGCTCATGTTTGAATGGACAATTTTTTTGGAAAACATTTTCCTTAAAAAAATAAATTCCTTAAAAATGCTAATACAACTTCCTTAGCGGAAGTAGGGAAAACAAGTTCTATAAATAATATATTCTAATTTCTATGTTTATTGTATCCTCCTCACACACTCAATTCCCCCAACCCCTACACTTTGACCATCCCAACCCCCGTTACCGCCAGGCCCCACTCCCAACTCCCTTCCATATCTATAGTGTTTTGCTAGATTACATACAAATGTTACTCAGATAACATATTTTTGCTACACTAGACATATATTGTCTTGTCTTATCTTTACACAAATTGAGTTGTTTTGGTGTATAGTCTGCCATTGCCATATTCATACATGTACACATCAAATTTAAAGGTCCTATTCCAACTTCAGTACAATTCTGCTAACAAATGAAGGTAAAAAAAAAAGAGATGGAAAATGAAAGCAACAGCTTGAGAAAGAAACTTTCATTTTATTAAACTGGATAATATATTTGTGGTTCAGCAACACTCACTCTTATAAACAGTACATCAAATATTTAAAACCTCAATAATAGCCTATAAACATATTCTATGAAACATTGAAGACTCTAAATGCTCCACTCATTATACGACATAGGCCTATCGATAAGGCTTTTACATTCTACATTGTTAATGTACATGCTATATCATCAAGCTATTGCGGAGAAATGTGAATTGGTTCAGCTGAACCATCAATATGTAACAAGTCGTCTGAGGCACCTAAGAGTTCGGGCTTTCTCAACCAGTACTGCTTGAACCTTCCCCTCGCGTACTCCATGTAGTCAAACTCAATATTGTTAACATATGCCTGTCAGAAGAAACAACAATTATAACACAGAAAGAGGAATGTGCGGTGAAATGTAGTGATAAAGAGAGGAAGTGTGTAAAAGGCATACCGAGATGACTCCCCACAATCCCCAGAACAAGTGATTTGCAAGCGTATATTTCTCTGCTTCGTCAACAAGTTTCTTTACTGCCTCATCACTTGGTTGATTGCCTGCACTTGTCAATGGGATTCCAAGCTCAATAAGATAGTTCTGCTGTGTCGGTGCACAAAGCAGGCACACAACGACTGCTTAAATCTTAGGTCTGTCTATCATTGACCATATTAATTGGACAAGGGAACATGCTTGGTTTTAGTTGAGGCTATTAGGACAATTTATTAATACATCGGGTCCTACAAATAACAACGACTACTACTATTTTTCAAAATTCCATGTTAGTTGAGAACCAGGTTCTAAATATCTCAAGTAATTAAAGTCTTGGCATCTTGGTCCCATCACCAAATAAAACTGATCTTTCTGCTGCCTTAAAGGTCAATTATCTTATTTTTCGATGCCTATCCAAATTGAATAATAAATGTTATGTAGTCCTGAAGGGTCAGAACATATTTATCGCGTGCAAGAAATCAACCGTATGCGTTGGACAGAGAGGTGCAGACAACAGTAAAAGATGTTCAAACTTCAAGCTTACCTGAAGAACTGAGATATGCACGTACAAATCGCTGTCGCTCCTCTAAATCTGTTGGAAGTTTAAAATTCAAAAAAGAGTTAATAAACCGCGCATGTCAGGGTTAGTAGGAACATCAGAGTAGCAAACAAGCATGATCTCTGTGTTCTCTTGTTGCAACTTATATTTACTTACCAGGGTAAGTATTGAAGTGCATGATATGAGGGGTATCAGTATGATAATTTGCAGTCATTTCACAGAAGTGGTTCGCAAAGTCATAAGCAATTGGATTATAACCGCCGTACTCATAGTCCTGCAATGCAATCAGATTGTAAATAATGTGCAATTACTGATATATTGGAAGCCGGTGGTCAAATCAAAGGCCAACAAGACAAGAAGTTCAGAAAGGAAGATAGGAAGCAAAATATAACCAATTCCTGATTAAGGATGCAGTTTAAAACTTGCTCAGATATCTTAGAACACCAGTTAAACTACAACACGAGAATACAAAAAAAGATTTTCACAAGTAATTACATCCTGAGCCTATTATCTCAAGGAAGAAGACACGGCTCCACCTCAAGAAAACAGATCAGAGTATTTGTAAGTTTGAGCAAGTATACGCCTTCACACAGAAGCTGTATAAAACAACACTTACAATGATAGTAACAGCCTTCGTTTTATCGTCAATCATTATGTTACCATACTGCATGTCATTGTGACAAAATGCAATGTCATGAGACTCTGTTGGCAGTTCCTTCTCCAATAAGCTGATTTCCTTGTCCAGATTACCTAAAGAGAACTCCTTTAGATGTTCAGGAGAGCACAAACCCTTCGCCTCATTTAGCCACTTTCTGGAATTTTGCATAAACAATTTGTATCAGACTTTCAGTTATAAAAGATCAAACTATGTTCCGGCTGGTAAATTGATACCTGAGACGGTCCCATAGAAGGACATTCTTTGAACCAGGCATGTCAAGGTTATGAAACTCCCTCAGCTTTGCAGCTATCAAAGAAGAGATCTCCGAGTCACGAAGATCTTCAGCAGACAGTGTCTGAGAATGCAAATAAGACAGACAGAACAAAGTCAAACAGCAATCAATAAACATCACGATGATCTACTTTGCTTCATACTAGACATGGTCAAAGACTATACAACACAATTTTATTCTGCTGAATTGTGAAGGCAAGGAGCACCACCTGCTGCTCGGTTTATTCAATAGGAGTGCATCAAATTGATTTAATCTTATTTCAAAGATCCGCTGTCTGTTCAAAAGAACAGAAGCCATGCATTGTACAAAATCTGCATCTAATAGTTTTCACTTAAGACAAGTCATTGAGCTACCTAGGCTTAGAAGGGAAAGCCAGACTGCAGAGGATTCGTCTAAAACACATAGTTCATTATACTCAACACACTACCATTGACCCTCTATATATGCCGATCAATTTATCGATATCCACAACAAACAATGAAATTCTAAAGTTATGATCATTTGATCAACATACAGAAACTCCTAGAAATCTCATTTCATGGTACTCAAATCATTTACTTCATAGTAACATAAACCTACAAAGCCACATATATCCAATAGATAAAAGTAAAGAAATCAACAAATCGAGTCAGAAATTTGACATACCCTTGCATGAATGAACTCCTCAACTCTACCATTTGCAAATTGACCAAGAAGCTTAGGTCCTTGACCCTTCTTTGACAAGCATTCAAAAGTTCTAATCTCTTCATCCCTATTGAAAAAACGATCTACCCCTTCACCATACATTCGAACCAAAACTCTCCTCAGGACGTTTTCGTTCTTAGTAGGCCAACTTATCCTATAAACCTCATTAGTCATAGCACCACTCAAATGATGAACTTTCAAGTTCTTTAGATCCAACCCATCCCCCCATTTTGTAGCTAATGATAAGAGCAATTTCATCAATTCCTCCGGCAAAATACCATCAACAACTCCATTAGTCTTCACCGCCATCACAGAATAAAACCAACAAGAGAAAAAACTTCACCTGAAAAAATAATCAAAATCAGAAAGCCCTCTCACCAAATATCTAAAAATTCAACACAAAATCCAAAAGAGTCCCAAACTTTCCCAGCCTTGTCACCAAGTATCCAAAAACCCAACACGAAAATAAAAGAGAGTAACAAACTTTCCCAGTGTTAACACCAAGTATCCACAATCCCAACACAAAAATTCAAGAAAGTAACAAACTTTCCCAGTCTTGTCACCAAGTATCCAAAATCCCAACACAAAAAATTCAAGAAAGTAACAAAATTTCCCAGTATTAACCTCAAGTATCCAAAACTCTTAACACAAAATTTCAAGAAAGTTACAATTTTTCCCAAGTCAAACACATGATCTATTCAAGAAAGTAGAAATTTTGACAGAATTAAACAAACCCCAGATGCAGAATAGCTATAAACATGAAAAAGAACATAAATTTAAGAACCCCATAAAGGGATTTGCATGAAGAAACAAAGAACTTACAGATTTAGGGGGAGCTGAAAAATAAAACCTCAAAAGTTTAAAAAATATAGAGAGTGATTTACAGAGAGAAGAAAACTATATGACATTTAGGCAACCGCTCTATGTATATATAGAAAAATTGTCTCCGTGTATTATGACAACCATATACACCAAGAATCAACTTTTTTTCTATTATACTAATTATTATTATTTTATATAAAATAAAAAGGGAAACTAAAGAATGTCCAAAAAGTTAAAACTAAAGATCTTTTTGTTTTCCAACTTTGACTAATGGAGTTTTTTTTTTTCCCTGAGAAATAAATAAATATGGTGAGTAGGTTAGTTTGTGTACAACTCGATTCTTGGTAAAATATTTATTTGAGGTAATGAATAATATTGTTGACAGGCATTTGAGATTTGACAATCTGATTTTATCATTTGAAGTAGCTCAAATTATCATTTTTTTCAAAATTTATTTGATTGTTATAATCGCGACTTAAAACAAGAGTTGACTATATGAATCTTTTATATTCCTTTCACTTTATTTTGGTCGTTTCATTTAATAGCGAGTTAATATGTGTTTTACATAAAGAAAAAAAAAGAACTAAAAAGATATATGAAAATAATTATTTTCTACTTTATTATATTTTCTTTTATCCATTATCATATAAAGTAGTCTTTTACGGTCTTGAATGAATTTTTTTTAAATTTGTCCTTACTATTTTCTATGTTTTTTCAAACAACTATTACAATACCAAAGACAGTATATTTTTACTAGTGAGATTTGAAAAAAAATGTAATATAAGCAAATATTACTTCTTTATTTATGGATAAAAAGATTGTTTTCGATAAATAGTGAACTCAAAAACTATTATCACAATCAGCTCTCCTTTTACAGCCAAAAGAAAATTTGACAAAAACTGAATACTTATATTAAACCTCTAAAAGAAATAATTATTTAATTAAAAAAACAATGAGTTGACTGACTATCTCAACTAGCTGTTGCTAATTTAAAACTTCAACAAAAAAAAAAATTAAAAATATTGAAAAAAGAAAATAATTTTGTATGTAATAATTGGACTTCGGGATTTGGACGGCACACAATTTAAAAGTCAGACAACCAATAGGAAGTCGCCACGTAGGAACCGCTAAATCAAAAGTCGCCGTGAAAAAGGATTAGTGGTTGAAATAAACGACTAACGACTCAAAATGAAAATAGGAAAAACGACTAACGACTAAAAAAAGTACGGAACTTATCATCCAACCGTTGAGATAACGACACGTGTCCTTCTTCTTTTTGTCCTTTTTTCTTTTTCAACTACATCCAAAATTTGTGTATTTGAAAATGATGATAAAAAAAAAAATAGTTTTGTATAAATCGGTTTGTTTTATATAAATTACGTTATTAATTCCTGAATAACTTTATATGATGTTTAATAATATATATGTCGGTATTTTAAATTTGTATAGCTTTAGCATGTCAATATCGATAATCAAGAATTGTATAAAAATATCCAAATACATGAAAAGTATCCTTACAATAGATAATACTAAAAATAATCCACGTAATGTTACCTATTATCTTATTGAAAAAAAAAAAAGAACACGTAAATATATTTATATTTATTAGAAGGGATGGACTCTGCAGTATTCATTAGGTTTCTTTATTTGTAAATTTTATCACTTTTGTGAAATTCGATCTTATCCACAAGTACATAATGTATATAGTTTTGACTTGGAAAAATAATCAAAACTTCTAAGATAATTGATCCTTCTCACGTTGAAAAATAAGAATCCACTATAATTATGAGAGTACAAAATATAGAGAGAAATAACCTCAATTATTCACTCGGAATACAAGTTTAATTAGTTACAAGAAAAGGACTAGTCAATCCAAAAAAAATTCTTAAAAGGAAAACCTATTTATGATAAGAAAGTTAGGGAAATTAAGACCCAACAGATAATTGATCCTTCTCACTTTGAAAAATAAGGACAGTTTAATTAGTTGTAGTTTTGTTGGCGAGGACTTAATCACTCAATATTTCAATTTCTGACCTTATTTTTCTCTCTCTTATTTTCGTATTTAAAAAAAAAAAAATGATCCTTCCCATGACCTTTTCTTTCAAATAACCTTTTAATTAATTACTTCCTTAATTTATCTTACTTGTTCACTATATTATTTTAAGGGATAATTTAAATTTCAACAATACTTGTTCAGTTTAAAAAATTAATAAATAATTTATCATTGTGTGTTTATTTTATTTTTGCTATTAAATATTGTTAATTTTTAATATTTAATTAATTGTATGATGAGAGTAAGAATTTAGTGTTCACTCACCGTTTTTCAACATTCTTAGGTAATGCTTAGGATGTATATAATTTGGATACACATACTAAGTCTGAAAATTACTTTTAAATTATTATTTTTAATTGATAGAGAATTTTTTTCACAAATATTCTCTTTATATCAAAATACTTATCATATTTTTTTATTTACACGTCCTTAAGAAAATAATTGCTTGGAGGAAATTTTGACTATTTATCTTTTTTTATGTTTAAGAAATGATTCTCTTTACTAAATATTTTACTCTATTTATGTGATGATGTAAGTTATTTGTAGTCTTAAAGAATACTCGCTAGTAAAGGAAAAATGGAAAAGAAATGAATTTGTCTTGAATTTTTAAAATGACAAGTATTTTGAGATATACTCTCTCAATCATAATTCATCACTCTTTTCTTTTTTAATCTGTTTCAAAAGAAATATCAGATTTTCTTATTTGATAATTATTTAATGACATCATCCTTATTTTATCCTTATTAGTTTCACCCTATCACTTTATTACAAGAAAAAAACAATTAAAAATAAGTATTAAAGTGACTTTGATAAGGACAATTCAATAAAAATAATCAAGTCTTTGCTTAGTGGACAAATATTTTCTCCGTTCAACAATAGTTGTCCACTATACTATTTTGAAATATCTAACAATACTTGTCTACTTTATAAAATTAATAGATAATTTTAGACTTAGTTCCTAATTTATCCTTATCATTAATTAATATAGTCACTTCTCAATTACATTTTCCAAGACATTGCACTTATTACTCCCTCCATTCACTTTTAATTGTCATGTTGCGTTTTTCAAAAGTCAATTTGACCAATTTTCAAAGTTAAATTAGAGTATATTAATTCGATATTTTAAACAAAAAAATTAGATATTCAAAAATTATACAAAAAGTATTATAAATAACATTTTTTACATATCAATATGACGAAAAATAACATTATAAAATGTTAGTCAAAGTTCTTATAGTTGAACTCTAAAAAAAAATTATGACAATTAAAAAATCGATGAAAATAATATATTCAAAGGATGATATAGTAAAATATCCTTCTATTTATAGCTCTTTAAGAAATATGCAAAGTTAATAATTGACAAATATCAGAATATAAAATAGGAACAAAAATTAGTACAGAAAGGTGGACTTGTTCTATTTTAACTGCTCTTGCATCTAATTACGTGCCATTTACTCCACCATCAAATATTTTGCATCAACTTTAATATATTTGATTTTTTTTTAAAAAAATATGTTGAATTTTTATCCTTATTTTAGATGTAAACATACAATATAATATACATGATACAAATTGATATTGACTGATATAATAGGACCTACCTACACCAAAAGTGGAGCCCATAAATTACTAAATTATATACTTAAAAGTCTTTTTCTCTAACGAGAAGCAAAAAGTTTAAAGTTTGATTGACTCAAAAAAGATTGATGCCATAAATTGGGAAAAACAACTATGCATGCAGTCCTCATTTTTTTTTTCTATTTATTCCTATTCTTGTCATGTTCACTGACAACCATTAATTGCTTTCAAAAGAAGATTCCAAATAAAAAGACAAGATAATATATTATATTCTCTTCGTTTTAAAATAAATGATATTTTAATTTAATCGCATTATATTCTTTAAGATATTACTTACTAATTTATCTTTATTAAAATGTTTTGATGAAAGCACTGATTCTTTAAGGTGTAAAAACTCCATTTATAATATGATTTGGGTAATTTTGAAAGAGTAAAATTAATTTCTTCTTAATATTTAAAATATCATTTATTTTGAAATAGAGAAAATATTGATGATGCCGTAATTATAAGGTTGTTATAAAGGGATGGTGTGTATTTTGTCAAACTTATCTTTTTGCCACTTGACTATGATAATTGATTTTTTAAGGGTGAAAGTCATTGATGATGTATAACTCTTCATTTTTCAAACTATGTAGTATTCACTTTATGACTTGTCCTTTAAAGGGACTATTTTTTTATGGAAAAATTTAGCCCCATCAAATATTTATACCTAATCATATTAATTAATTTATCATGATTGAGTATTAAATTAACATAATATATATTAGTAATTATTATCATGTTTAATAATAAGTGCAAATAAAAGACATATTTCACGTGTTAATATGTTTTGGATAGTAACAAAGTCACATTTGTCGAAAGGGGTTGGGAGAGAAAATTACAAAAGGCGAATTCAACTCTCACTAACGAAAGTTTACATAGTCATCCAACTGAGCTATTAAGATTTTTTTTCCAAAAAATCTGTGTCTCAAATGGAGTTGGGCAAATGAAAAGTCGTGGGAATCTCAATAGTTGTTACAAAATTGTCATGTGATGGCACAATAAATGGATACGTTCGAACTTGCAACTCTTTAATAAAAAATAGGTAAGGAGAAATTCATTTTGATAATATAAAATTCCAAAAGTTACTTAAACAATTATGTACCCAAAAATAAAATAAAAAAAAGTTACTTTAAACAATTATAAAAAAGACACTTTTTTTTTCTTCAAATGGTACTTATTCTCTCAAGTGATGGAATAGAATCATGACTCTTGACCATTTGAGAGCAACCAAAAGTCATCCCAATTTGTTAGACTCCTTACCTTTATTGCTATGGCCAAAAAGCTACAAATTTAATTTTAAATTGATATATTATACATTGTCATGATAATAAGAAAAATATAATAGAATAAACAAAGCAATTTTAACTTAATAAGAATTAGACGAATTGATTACGATGGCCTTTTAACCTATAAGCCCAAATAACGTTTGATCCATAATTTAGCTCAATTCATCCATTTAACGCCTCAAAGTGAATGGGTTGGTGTGTTTTGAGGCCATTATATGGGAACACCCCATGCTTATGCATGTTTAAAATGTCAAAAAGAAGACAAAAAAATAGTACACAAGTTTGGCAGCAATTAATGTCATTTGGGCCATCAAGTTAGACTTTTGAGTGCACAATGGTAATTGGTAACCATGCATGGCCAATTGAAAAAAAAAAAAAAAAAGGAAGTAAAAGGACAAGTGAAGATCTTGAATTACAGATATGTGGCCTTAAAATAAGTAATTAGCTATGTGAATTAATTAGTAATCAATCCACGTTGATTAGGAACATACTAACTACTCTATTAATTAATTAAATGGTATCCTAGTAATAATTAGGAAGTTATTAAACGTGCTGCTAAAATAAACAATCTTTTTTTTTTAATTTTCCATGCGTGATTATATAATCACAGTAGAGCCCAACTATATACACAATCTTATACTAAATTAGGTGCAATTAGTTTCATCAATTCTTTTTCCTTCTAAACAACGACCCCCCCCCCCCCCCAACCCCAACCAAAAAAAAAAAAGTTGAATCAAAGACTTCAATGGTGCATTTCAATTGGTTTTACTAATTTGTCTCCTTGATTTCTTTCAACTTTTCGAGTTGATTTTTCAGATCGTCACTAAACTAATAGTCTTTTTTGTTTCCCACTTTATGTTCGGTATCCATATTGAAGTCCGACTGAATTTAGATTCACGTTAGAAAGTCCCACATTGGAGGGTAAAACGCTCCCTAACAAAGTCGTTTTTGTATCTACGGGCACATGAACCCAAGACTTTTGGTTAAGGATGAAAGAGTACTTATCACTACAACACAACCCTTGTTGGTCAACTACTACTCTACTAGTTAGTATCTCAAGAAAAAAAGTTTTTTTTTTCTTTTGAAGAAAATTGAACTAAAAAATAAATGACTTTCTAAGATAATAAGTAATTGACTGACCATCTAATAAATCAACTCTTAATTTTCCCACTAGTGACAGAAATAACCTTGTTATTCTTGCCTTCCGCCTGTTATAATATCGCAGAAAAACCAGTAATGGAGGAGGCACCACTAAAGAGGAGCCAAGCTTAACCAGAGGTCTCGCTAAATGAAGTCATCTTCATTAGAAAGTGACGAAAAATCACAAGTAACAAACTATAGGGAAATGATGATCACCTTTTTCACTATTAGTATCATAAATATATAATTTTTCAGTCTTACAAATATTGTAACGCGAAAACGTCTGTGTTAAACTTCATACCCCAAGAACAGACCTTTTTGTCTGTCTCTGTTTTGGATAGTTTAAAACTACTCTCCTTTTTAATAAAAAGCAAAGGAATACTGAAACTAATACCAAAACCAAAATGAAAAAAACTTCTAAATGAGGACCTGGCAAGCTGCAACTCCATCCCCTTTGCAAAAAGCTATTTATGGGAGTGATAACTGGATCCATAACAAAATCCACTGTCATTGCTTCTTCCCCCAACATAATGCTCGTACTCCTCGACTTGTATCCTGGCATTGTCGCGATCACTGCAAATTGAGGTTTCAGGATTAATCCACGCAAAAGAATGAAGCGTTTTGCAATTAGACACAAACAACATCCAACTTCTACCGTATTTTATGTACATACCAGATTGTTAGTAGTAACTTAATTG
Organism: Solanum commersonii; assembly: GCA_029007595.1. Classification (NCBI taxonomy): domain Eukaryota; kingdom Viridiplantae; phylum Streptophyta; class Magnoliopsida; order Solanales; family Solanaceae; genus Solanum; species Solanum commersonii. The sequence continues at coordinate 527,279 of JAJTWQ010000029.1, forward strand.
ACAATATTTTTGTAAAACCACTCCTCATAGAGATTATAGTTAATAACTGTGATGGGTTTGATACAAGTAAGGCTGAAATAGTGTAGCAATATTTACATGAAATTCTAGCTTACGAAAAAACTATTCAAACGATTGGCTAATTGAATCTTCAATATCTATTTTCCCCCATTTGATGTCATCGGAGATGAGCGGATGGCTGAGTGTTATCCCGAGCTAATTTCACACTGAATGTTCACCCGCCTCCCTCCAATACTAGATAATTTATCTTTTTTAGGAGAAGTTAGAAGTTCTCTAAATCTTAAACATATCCCTATACTTATATACAATCACTACGCAAACCTAAGAAAAACTCTGGTGAAATATCGACCTGATGCAAATGTACAAACATCGACCAGCTATTTAAGACCTCTACAGATATTCCATTTAGACCACAAGTTTATATAACTATCTTTTTTTCATCGAAATATTTTTACTCCTCCACACTTAATTTACGGAGTATACCTAAGGTATAAGCCTTGGACGTATATATGGAGATCTGTAAAGGCAGCCATGATACGAGTTGAGCAATTGATCAAAATAACATCTCCCTCTTTTAATCGTCCTATTTTATGTCAAAGCTTGTCGAGTATAGTCATTAATTTATTTAACCAGATTTTTACCACCCTTTTCTTTATTTTTTCATGATAGTTCATCCATTTCATTCTCCCTTTCTCACATGTCTAGCTTTTGGGAAGAGCCGTCTAAAGCTCAGGTTTTGCAAAAAAAAACGGACTTGGCTTCATTCTGAGCTCTTTTATACTCTTCAAAAAGAACAGTAACAATTTGTTTAAATTTCTTATCCTATTTATGAGAAAGAGAAAGGTATTATTTTCCCTTTTGATAAGTAATAAAAAAGAGTTTTTATTGCTTTAATCTATGGTTACCTTCATATTTTCCTCCAGGCACCAGCAAGCGGTGGTAATCGGCTAATGTTTCCCTTGCATGTATCTGAAGAAAATGGCAGGAACAGTTGGATAATTGTCGTAGAGATATGAAATGTCCATCACAAGGCCCATTTAATGCCAGAGTTTAAACTAGACCAAAGATGGAGTCACACATGACATGGAATAAATAAATAGCCAGTATGTGAAAAGTTAGCTAAAGGAAAAAAACGGCCGAACTCCAAACAAAGGAGTTTGGAGTTCCCCCTTGATGCCTTCAACTTCCTGTTATTCCCCAACCCAATAACAAAGGAGAAGAGCAGAAAAAAGAAACCACCTAAAAGAGGAAATAGAGAAAGGAAAAAGAAAAAGAAGAACCAATCAACAAACAAAACAAAAACTACAGGAAATTGGGGTTTCTGCAGAATAAAATAAGATGAACCTGCAATATTACTTTTTCCATATAATCTAAAAGAATATAGCTGAAGTAATTACAAGGGCCTAGATGAGTGTCAGAAATACTCTAAAGATGAAGTTCCTGATATTGATATCAACACACAATTCTATCAGAACCACATGGTGATATCACATCAAATTGAGAATATATCTCACAACTTTAAACAATGACTAAAAGGATTTGAAAATGAAAAACGCACCGTGGAATTTAGCCCTTTTATAGCTATCGAAGCAGATAAAGGCTTGCCCTCATCTGATGAGAAAATCCTTCCGTGTATTCCTGTCTATATTAGATTAAATCAAGTTTAATGTGAAGCATAAGTCTGCAAAAGAAATCAATCAGAAAGAAAGAATGCCAATTTGATCTGCCAGAAGAGACTCTTACAACTCTAGGGTACATTTGCGATTGATATCATGTTTTGTGGGTGTTGTCCCACATCAGTTGTGGGATGTGGGATCGACTTCGTTATTTGGTCTTAGGCAATTCTCAACTTATGAGCTAACTTTTGGGATTGAATTAGCCCCAAGGTTCATTTCTTTACATGGTATCAAAGTCAAACTCATCCCAATTCTGGTTACCGAATGTGTCATGATGGCACACAGCTAGTCACATAAACAACAAAATACCCATTGTGATCCCGTAAATGGGGTCTGGGAAGTTAAAGAAACAAATAATCTCAAATATCTTTGTTTAGTAATTAACATAATAAAAATCTCAAATATTTAAAGAACTTTGTCCTTTTCTAGTTTCCTGTCCTGCTTCATTCTTTAGGATTGTTTCCATTTTTTTAAAAAGAAATGATGTCTCTTCATTTTTCAATACTTTACCAAAATGTCACTAGAAGTACCAAGGGACCTACTTCATTATCAAATAAAGAAAGGTACCAAGGCACCCACTTAAATATTTTAAAAGTTAAAATTATCCAGCACAATTTAGACTCCACGTGGGACAACCTCTGTTAGAACACATTAAAAAGCTTCAACTCTTACCTTAATAACTTTGCTCAAACAAAAGTAGTAGCAGTAGTAGTATTATGATGATGATGACAATAGAGATTGTAGTTGATCTAAGTAAAGAAAAGTAAATCAAAGAGAGATTTTCAGAAAATAAAACATTTCCTAAAGTCAAGAAGTGCAAAATGATAGATGAGATGAAGTTACCTTCACAAGGCTTGCGACAAGATTTAGCATACTCATCTTGTTGTACTCAAAAAGAGTAGGAAGCTGCAAATAAACAAATACTTGGATATAAACAGGTGTAGCATTGTGGACGCCATGCAGAACAGAGTATGAAGTATGATGAGAACACAGGAAAGGGTATCACCCAAACGGGACTCCACTTAGAAACTATACTCTTATTCACCAAAGTGTCTTTCTCTTTTATGATCAGACTAAAGCAAGCCATCTCACTAGAAGTTCCCAGTTACACGGTATACTAATTTAAACCCCAAAGTTAGAGGTAAGGTTCATTTTCCCCCCACCTAACACGCTGCCATACTAAAATACTTCTCATTTTGTGATATAAATGGAAGAAGTAATTTGATTACTTAGAGATTACCATATTCACCATCTGCATATATGCTCAAGCAATAACCCACAGAAGTTAACGCAGGAAAGGTTTTCCATCAAATTATCCAATTAATAATTGCAAAATCACATGATCAGAATTGAGGAGGCTATTGCCAATACACAGATGCTTAAATGAAGAGGATAGATTCCGAAGATAAATCATGTAGATGGATGCGGAAGACCCTTCAAGAGTCATGCATTTTCACCAACTTAAAGTTATATTGATGCAAACTGAGATCTAACCTCACTCGCATTAGGCCATTTGTCATCACTAATCTCTAGAGTAAGTTCAAAACAACCAGCATGTAAGTAATTCCAGTCTTGCATGCCTCCATAGATTGGATACCTGCAGGAAGAAGCAAAAGAAACTATGTTTTGTAAGCAACAGCAGAAGCAGCAGAAAAAAATAAAGCCTCGAAGGAGTTCTAAACCTGAAATTTTAACATGATAAATTTAATTGGATTATCTCCATTATTTACCAATATGCACCATTTGTAATTCCTCCTGGAAACTCCTCACTTAGAGACATGTTATGATGGGAACGACTGTAGATGCTAGCCATGTATTTGAATGTTTCATCATCTGGACAGCCATAATAATATTTTCTGAAAATGATGTGTACATATGTCTTGAAAATTATCAGTAAATTAGGGTTGGCATGAAAATTTAGAAAGTATCTGAAGACAACTAGAGACTCGGGATATCAATAAATACGAAAGCAAACCAAATAACTAAAGCATGGTCCTCTAAACAGATCGAGCCTCTTATCGAAATACTTAAAACTTGAAGGATAACAAACTGCCATCAGAGACTCACTTTTTGTTCTCTGTTCCATCCCATGGATAATTTGCTACAAGTGCACCCTGTTGAAATAGAACAATATTATTAACTCCCGATGTCAACTTCTCCAACATTTTCATATTAATGAAGCAATGAAAAAAAAAACTTTATTATCCCTAAAGAACCAACAATATTGTAAAGGAGTAAAGGACTGGACAAGCAGTTCCCGTATAGTAAGATGTTTTATTGTCACAAATTTTCTTCACTTTTTTCCTTTATAAAGTATTATCACTTTATCACAGATTTTCTTCTGAGAATTCCTCTCGACACCTATATCATCATCCATTTTGAAATTCCTTATGATCCAAAAATAATTATACATTATAAGTTACTTATCAGCTGAAGCTTCATTATTTGAACTAATCCATTAGCTCTGCCATTTGAAGCTGCATAGGTGGAACAAGGATAATCATAACTACTCGTGCTTTATATGAAAGTGGAAACTTCTTACTCAAACGTCATTCAGCAGCCAAAAAGAAATGACCATAAGTTAAACAGTCACCACAACTACTAAAATGTAGCTAAAGTGACACATAAAAAGATTAGAAATTGCAAAATAATTTACTTCGCTACACGTGCAAAAGCTACTCTTACTTAACTATGATATATAAACAAAGGAGCAAGGACATTCTAATGCAATGCATAATTAGATGAAAGAGTATCTGAATGTTTACCCCGTGCAAACTAGCAGATGCTGTGAAGTGTATCTCCTCCAACCAACGCATGATGGCTTTTGTTTCAGGTTGATGTGCACCAGGATCACCATTCATGTGAAAGAACTGTGTCATCTCATAGCAGTTAATCCTTGGTATTATTAGTATACATAGAAGAGAGGATAAGAACCAAATTCAAAAACAAGAGCAGCATTTCAATAAGAAGTGGGTTTGTGACACAACAAAGAGTAGCCCATTGAAGTTAACATAATCCGAACAAGCTTTTTATTTCAATTTGAAGGTAAACTTAAGAAACTTAGAGGACATGAGATCTACATTTTAAGTTGAATTTGATCTCAAAGGCCAACTTCCAAAGTCTCACAATAAACCATATGGAAAAAATCAATAAAAGGGAATTTGAACCACATTTTGGAACTCAAGTTACTACAAAGAATGTAGAGAGAATATTTGAATCAACATTTTCTAGACTTCACCAAAGGATGTGAATCAGCAACCGCTCCCCTTTCTTTGCCTTTTCAACAAGAAACAGGACAAGACGACGAATTCCATAGTTTATATGGAAAAAAATTATGGCACTAAGTAATGATCAAAGTCCTTACTGATTGCTAAATAATGTCAATAATCGAGACATTACTCTTTTTTTTTTCTGGGATCAGTTATTTGAAGATAAGATTATAACCTACATTTCCTTTTGATGAATACAGCCTACATTAGTTTTATTTTATAAGGAACATGTATCAAAATTGTCAAGATTATACCAGGTTAACCACTAACCAGTGCAAATTATCCTCTAAGAACATCTTAAGACTTTCTTTTTTTTTTAGAAATTGCAATAATCCTACTCACTTTTGCCTTTGTTAAGCTTCCAGTTAATTTAAGCTTATAGCCAAATAAGAATCTAATACTAGTGCAGTGGAACTAATGATGATCGTGTTCCTCTCCCTTGACATATGATAAGTCTAATTTACATCATGAAGCTCATACATCTGACGATTTTTCACTACACCAGAGAACTGATCATGCTGCAGTGACTCCAAGTCCCTTTCTTTGAATATTCTAGTTCATTATTAATTTTTTAAAGTTAATCAGTAGACTACTAATAGTTGAAGAACTCCTTTTGAACTTGTTCCGTTCCTTTTTCATGAGCTTCTAAACTCTTCATTTTATCAACATCAAGGAAAAACAAGTCAGGGATGAGTATAAGTGATTTGTACTTCACTAGTTTCTTGTTTGTTCTGGTTCTTTAGACTTAAAGCCTGAATTATTCACAGATTTTGGGATGATATTTTTGTTTACCACTGTGGGAATGATGATTCATAAAGCTGACACCAACTAATCTGGGGTTGTGGTGTAATCCTTGTTCAAAGGGCTTTGTTGGTCTAAGATTGATCAACTTTGGTTGAGGTGGACAAGGAAGTCTCAGAAACTTCTGTTGGGAAGGAGAGGGTAGCCTTGGAAAATCGGCTAGACCTGTGAACTTGTTTTGGAAGGTTAGTTCAGGCCTTTGTGAAGTTTCAGCTTTTGCTGGGGTTAAAGGAGGATGGATAAATGGTCTAGCCATTTTTGCTTTTGGGAGGTTGTCTCCTTTGGAAGGAGTGTTTGGTCTAAATGGCTCTCAACAAAGAATACGGAAATGTAGATACAGGAGTCCTAATCAGACCTTGTTACACAGATTCCAATTATATGGATACTGATAATCCATTGAAGACCAGAAGATTCTATGAAGCCATTCTTACTGATACGGATTCAATAGAAATTGAGCATTCTAGAGATGCAAACAATTATATTAATTATTCAAGGTTTACTATCAAGAAAATCTTGGATCCATTCGAATGGTTTGCAAACCATCTACATACTCCAATTGCTTTGACGATGATCCACAGGCCACAAACTTATAACTGGTATGATTATAAGGCAGCATGGATGAATTTTCTTTATTTGAGACCAAGACATACTTGGTTTGTAAAATATAGTCCAAGCATTATCAAAGTACCCATCCCCAGATGGTTCTACGAATGATGGAACTTATTCGGAGGAATTGAGAAAATTCTCCCCCAACAATTTCTCAATAGGTTTGAAGAATTCCAAACGAAAGAAGAAATTACTACCCTACCAGCGCATATTATATTCAAAACAGGATATCTTATATTATTTCTTGGAATTTCTCCAAGAATGATTTTGAAAGAATCCAATATTTGTGTAAACAAATTCAAGTCAAAGGTTGGATTCCCAAACAACCAAATACTAAGGTCCAAGAAAAGACAAAATCTTCTACAAAGAGTTCATCCAAAGCAGCTTTCAAACAAAAATTGAAGGAAGCATTGGATAACATGGAAAAGTATGAAGAACACCAGATCATGAAAATGATTGAAGATACAACTTCCACAAAAAGCAGCAGTGAAGACAATGGTGACATGTGTAATCCCAAAGGTTTAGCCTTGGCTTACATGGACCCTAATTATGAATAGAAAAAAGACTCTTGTGGAAAAATAGAGGCAAAGCCAGAATTATTTTTCCATATAGTGGCATTTCACTATTCTAAATTAGCACCCAATGAGAAGCTACAAGACAAAACACTTTTGAGAAAAGATGTTTCATTATATCTCTTTAGTCAAAAAGAGATTCCCAATCAGTCACTTTTGAAAAAGAAGTGAACCCTAATGTTTTCCACTATGAGAAAATTATTCTCCACTATCTTAACAAAAGAAGTAGACCACTCCTTTTGTTGGTAACATCCAAGCCTTACACTTGTATGCCTAAGAAATAAAGGCAACCTCTTCTTCTCGTATATAAGGAGACTTTGATTTACACTTAGAGGCATCAGAAAATTTCCAAAATTATTCTGAAAACCTCTCTCTATTCCCTCTTGTAAGCTATGTTTGAAGATATTCAATAAACGTTAGTTTCTTGTAAGTTATTTCTATTTTGATTCCGCATTACTTAAGATCCTTCTTATGTGTAAGCTATGTTTGAAGATATTCAATAAACGTCAATTTCTTGTAAGTTATTTCTATTTTAATTTCGCAGTACTTAAGATCCATCTTAAGGCTCTGATACCATAAGAAGGATCTTAACTAATGCGGAATTAAAATAGAAAGAACTTACAAGAAACTGACGTTTATTGAATATCTTCAAACATAGCTTACAAGAGGGAATAGAGAGAGAGAAGTTTTCAGAATAATATTGAAAATTTTCTAATGCCTCTAAGTGTAAATCAAAGTCTTCTTATATACGAGAAGAAGAGGTTGCCTTTATTGCTTAGGCATACAAGTGTAAGGCTTGGATGTTACCAACAAAAGGAGTGGTCTACTTCTTTTGTTAAGATAGTGGAGAATAATTTTCTCATAGTGAAAAACATTAGGGTTCACTTCTTTTTCAAAAGTGACTGATTGGGAATCTCTTTTTGACTAAAGAGATATAATGGAACATCTTTTCTCAAAAGTGTTATGTCTTGTAGCTTCTCATTGGATGCTAATTTAGAATAGTAAAATGCCACTAAATGGAAAAATAATTTCGGCTTTGCCTCTATTTTTCTACAAAGGTCTTTTTCCTATTCATAATCAGGGTCCATGTAAGCCAAGGCTAAACCTTTAGGATTACACATGTCACCATTGTCTTCACTGTTGCTTTCTGTGGAAGCTGCATCTTCAATCATTTTCATGACCTGGTGTTCTTCATACTTTTCCATGTTATCCAATGCTCTCTTCAATTTTTGTTTGAGAGCTGCTTTGGATGAACTCTTTGTAGAAGATTTTGTCTTTTCTTGGACCTTAGTATTTGGTTGTTTGGGAATCCAACCTTTGACTTGAATTTGTTTACACAAATATTGGATTCTTTCAAAATCATTCTTGGAGAAATTCCAAGAAATAATATAAGATATCTTGTTTTGAATATAATATGCGCTGGTAGGGTAGTAATTTCTTCTTTCGTTTGGAATTCTTCAAACCTATTGAGAAATTGTTGGGGGAGAATTTTCTCAATTCCTCCGAATAAGTTCCACCATTCGTAGAACCATCTGGGGATGGGTGCTTTGATAATGCTTGGACTATATTTTACAAACCAAGTATGTCTTGGTCTCAAATAAAGGAAATTCATCCATGCTACCTTATAATCATACCAGTTATAAGTCTGTGGCCTGTAGGTCATCGTCAAAGCAATGGGAGTATGTAGATTGTTTGCAAACCATTTGAATGGATCCAAGATTTTCTTGATAGTAAACCTTGAATAATTAATATAAATGTTTGCATCTCTAGAATGCTCCATTTCTATTGAATCCGTATCAGTAAGAATGGCTTCATAGAATCTTCTGGTCTTAAATGGATTATCAGTATCCACATAATTGAAATTTGTGTAACAAGGTCTGATTAGGACTCCTGTATGTACATTTCCGTATTCTTTGTTGAGAACCATTATAGGCAATACCTGTGAAACAATAAATTCAAAAGATTCTTCTTTTGGGATTGGTTTGGAAGGGATGGTTTTGGTTAACTCAGGGTTAACAGCTTGGGCGAAAGACTCAGGTGTTTTCATAGTATAGCTCTCTTTGGTTTGAATGGAGCTGGAAGATGTTCCTTGTTCAAAGGGCTTTATTGGTCTAAGATTGATCAACTTTGGTTGAGGTGGACAAGGAAGTCTCAGAAACTTCTGTTGGGAAGGAGAGGGTAGCTTTGGAAAATCGGCTAGACCTGTGAACTTGTTTTGGAAGGTTAGTTCAGGCCTTTGTGAAGTTTCAGCTTTTGCTGGGGTTAAAGGAGGATGGATAAATGGTCTAGCCATTTTTGCTTTTGGGAGGTTGTCTCCTTTGGAAGGAGTGTTTGGTCTAAATGGCCTCATGTTTTCCCTGCAAGACTTCATGAGTTAGAAAATCTGGTAGAGAATTATCTTCTCCTTTGATAAAATCAATTTTGAAATCAAAGCTAGATAGTAGAGCTTGCCATCTAGCAAATATTTGTTTTGAAACAAGGATTTAAACATTTTTTTGCAAGATTTCTTTAGCAGATTTACAATCTACTCTTAATAAAAATTCTTTATTGATTAGGTCGTCTTGGAACTTAGTGATACATAGCACTATAGACAAAACTTCCTTTTTTACAGTTGAATAATTTTTTTGAGCAGAATTCCAGATTTCGAATGTAAAACGAACTAGTTGCTCTGTAGATTCAAGATCTACTTTTTGTTTAAGGATTCCTCCGTAACCTGCATCAGACGCATCAGCCTCAACAATCATAAATGCATTTGGGTTTGGGATTCCTAGACATGGAATAGTTTGGACTAAAAGTTTTGGCACGGATGACGGCTTGAGTTTGTTCAGTACTCCAAGGAACTGGATTTTTCCTAAGTCTTTTATACAAAGGCTCGCAAACATGTCTGATTATTGGAATAAAACCAGCTACATAATTTAAGCTTCCTAAAATCCTCTGCAGTTGGGTTTTATCAGGAATTTCATTTGGAAATTTAGAAGAGAACTCTTTGGCCCTGCAAATAGGTTTATAAGTGCCCTGATAAAGGTCATGACCTAAAAATCTGATGGTGGTTTGGAAGAACCATTTTCTTAGCACTGACAACTAATCCATTATTCTTAACAATCTTGAAGAAGGTGTTGAGATGTTTAAAATGAGAGTCAATGTTCTCTGAAACGATTAGCACATCATCAATATAAACAATTGACATATAAGAATAATCATTGAACATGGAATTCATGATATTTTGAAATTCAGAAAGGGCATTCTTTAGCCCAAAAGGCATTACATTCCATTCATATTGTCCAAACGGGACATTGAAAGCAGTTTTATATTTATCTTTTTCTGAAATCTGAATTTGCCAAAACCCCGATTTCATATCAAACTTGCTATAAATAGTAGCTTTGAAAGTCCTATTTAAAAGGTCTCGTTTGTTAGGTATGGGATACCTGATCCATTTTAAAACGGAGTTTAAAGGTTTATAATTGATTACCAGTCTTGGTGCTCCTCTTTATTTCTCCGCGTTTTTATTAACGTAGAAAGCAGAACAACTCCAAGGAGATTTAGAAATCCTAATAATCTTATTTTTTAAAAGAGTGTCAATGTTTTTCTTACAAAATTTCATCATCTCATGATTCATTTGAATGGACCTTGCCTTGGTGGTAATAGTCTGTTCATTGAATCCTTCAATATATGGCAAGTCAACAATATGGTTTTTGCGTTCCCAAAAAGCATTTGGAAAATCAGAACATATTTCTTCTTCAAATCTTTTCTGAAGATTGGCTATTTTAGTAACCATCTCCGGGGTTTTTAAAATCTGTTCGATTTTCTTGACACAAATTTCATTCTTTATAAAGGTGATATGTTGTGAAAGGTTATTAATACGAAAAACTGTATTTTCCCTTATGAAGTTACTTTCATCTTGGGAAAGAGTTTTAACAAAAGGAAAATGTAAATTATTTCCAAGTATAGTAGTATTAATACCATTTAAATCAGTAAAATAAGGTTTTATCTGAGTGATAAAAGGTATTCCAAGAATGATATCTTCAGTAATTACAAAATCATTTGTTAAACAAATGCCATTATTGCAAATATGAGCTTTAGAAAGCTTATAATTAATTTTCAAAAGTTCTCCTGTAGCGGAGTATAATTTTGAAGTACTTTTTTGCAAATACTTTATAGGGACTATACCTTTTACAATGCAGTTGCGATCTGCACCACTATCAAGCAAAACAATTTTGTTAATCACAAAATGTTTATTAACAACTATTTTAACAAGAATATGATGACTCTAAGGTCTAATCGAAGAGATTACCGTTACTCCTGGAGCTATCGAGCTAGAAGGATTATTACCGGTATTAGTGACTATTGGTTCAGCCAGATGATCATTGTTGATGAAGTCAACTTCATTATCTTGCGTAGATTCATGGTCTGAATCTGGTTCCTGTAAGGTTACCTTCTTGAGGACTTGATTTGTAAGAACATCCATTTCAACTTTTCCTAGTCAGGATTTGATATCTCTAATCTCTTCCTTGAGACTAGATACTTCATGACGAAGATCGGATATTGATGGTTCAGAATGGTTATCTGAACGACTCATGATTTGTTTCATGCTAAAAGGTTCTGCAACTGGACGGGATTTTGGTTTGTCCGTGTTGAGAATGATATTCTTGAGTTCTAGGAGAAAACAATTCCTAGCCTCATCATTAGCTATATGCTGAATAACATCAAAAAGAGCTTCTTTCGAATGATCAGAAAGGACTCTAATAGTTTGAGGAGTACTGTCGCAAGAACAAAATGCTTCAGTACAGGTGCAATCTTTTCCTAATTGGCTAGCATCTGATTCATAATCTAGATCAATGTCTTCATCATCACTGTATTCATCAGATGTACCTGAAGATTCAGAAAAAGGTTCGTCAAGAATAGCAAGGAGTTTACCCTTGGTTTCTTCATCCATGTTAAGAAGATTGATTTTCTTCTTTTTGGTTTTTGAACGACATTCATTAGCTTTATGGCCTGTCTTGCCACATGTCCAACAAACGTCTGTTTTGGTATCTCTAGATTTTTTGGACCTAGATTTCTTTTTCCTAGGCCTTGTAGAATCATCTTTTCTTCTAGATTTCTTCCTATGAGATTTCTTCTCACTTTTATCCTTTTTTACTTTATCAGGAGGAGTGATAAAGCCAAAGTCTCGACAAAAACTTCCAAGTTCTCGTTTTGAAGATGATTGTTCCTTCTTAAGTTGGTGCTTAAGTTTGACATATGTGCAGAGTTCAAGCCCTACAATGTTGATGGTGCTTACCAAATCACCATACGTCAAATTATTGTAAGGAATACGATCGTCATTGCGATCTTGAATCTTCGTCCTTACTTTATCAACAAAGAGTGGGGGAAGTCCGTTGATGAAGTGTTCTTTCCAAAAATCCAAATGGCAGTCTGGACGAATCATAACTTTGCTGAGAAAGGCATGCTTATAATGAATAAAGCTATCTAGATTTGGACAGCTGAGATTATTTAGGATTTGGAGACTCCTATCTTGAAATAGTTTTGGTTCGCCAATGAAGTGTTTAGCAATATGATAAAGGAGAGTAGCACAAGCATCTTCTCTTGTAACCTGGGAAGTAGATTAAGTGCCCCCTTCTAGTTTAACAACTGTCTCCGTTGATGTGGCATTAATAATGAGATGCTTGGTCTCATCATTGCAGTAGTTGTCCCATCAATGCTTTATCATTCCCGTGAAACCTGAAGCAATCATAGTAGCAGCTTTTTTATCTGCTGAACCTCGCATTTTATGTGCAGTGATGGCAACTCCCATTTCATGGAGCTTGTTGTAGATCTGATGCTCTGCAAGACCATCAATGTTCCATTCTGTAATGCTTCTTCCTTCATGAGATGAAGTGGACAAGAATGCATTTTCCTCATACTGCAAGTCTGGGAAAGAGGGTTTGTTATGGTAGTTTTTTATATTATGAAAACGACCATTGGATAGCTTTTGTAGAAGGATGTTTTTATCCTGAATGTCTGAAACAGATTTCTCTCTAAGAGTAGAAACCTTGTCTGGGGTTTTTCCATCATCTTTGGAGATGTTGTAATTGTTGAGTTGGGCATTGATCTTGTCAATAATATTTCCGGTGACTTCAAAAGTGTTAGATAATTTAGGGAATTTTTCTTTGGAAAATTCGGGGAGTTTGAATCCTGGGTTAGGTTCAATATTATGGTTGGATGAAGTAGAAGCCGGAGTTGGTCTTCTACTAAGAGTGGGTTTTGTATCTTCTATTTGTCTAGAGATAACATGAAGAATTTGGTTTGAGTAGTTGTTTTGTTCTACTACTCGGTCGATGTCTGCAGCAGTGAGAATAGTGCTAGTCTTATCACTTTTTTCTTTAAAAGGAGAAGCTTTGATCACTGTTCCTGCAACAGGGATGTTAATTCCTTCAAGAGGAGGAGTAATAGATTCAACAATCTTATTAGAAGTAGTATACCATTTATTAATGATAACCTGCAAAGACTATCGAATTTTCAATTCTTCCAGTCATTTCAAACCATTTAAAGAATTCGATTTCACAGCCAATTCTTCTCATATCAGTCATCCATAAATCTCTAAAGGATTCTCTTTAAGAAAGAGTAAATGTAGCAACATACCAATTTCTCTTTACCTGATTATCTAGATGAGTCCATTGCTCATGCAATATGGCTGGATTGGGCTCAAAGGTTTTTCTTCTCTTAAGCATCCCGAGCAACCAAGATGGTTTATTGTCTTTGGGAGGTTCCATTTCACTTGCAGTGGGACTGCTAGGAATATCCTGGTAGAACACTTTAGGTACATTACCTGAAAAGTCTACTCCTGTGACTTTACCTTTACTGTTGTCGGCAATAGAAACAGTTTCATCGTCAGCTTTGTCTACTTCCTCCGGGATTTTTGAAGAAGAAGGTGGCCTGGGAACAGTTCTCGAGGGACACGAAGTAGAAGGGGACCAGGATGACCTTCGACACAAAGAAGATCTCCTAATAGAATTATCAAGAAACTTGAGTTCTATTGACCCATTGGGAAACTGAACAACTCTTTCAATCTGAGATCTTTCAAAATGAGACGCAAAGGGTTGAGTTATGTTTTCAAAACGCCAATCATTGCTGGAGAGTATATCTTTCCATTTTAGGAGACGAGGAACAAAGATAGAACTATGTTCATGGTTGGCTTCCATAAGCATAGTCTCACCTTTCAGGCTTTCTATGCGTGCTTTAGGAGCAAGAGTGGTTTTCATAAGACGATAGTAGACTCGGTAAATAATAGCTATTTCACGAGTATTGATTTTACTGTTCAAATTTTTGGTTTTGACATTAAGAGTTACGGAATCCATGACATTAGGATCATTGATATCAACAGAAAAGTTAGGATAACAATTAAAGTAAACTGGCCCATTAGCTAGATTACTCTGCAAAACTCCTAACAAAGAATCATCAAAATTTAAAAACCTGCCATCTCGAAGGATGACACAAACAGGAATATCAAGGCCTTTTCTAAAGAGAGGCTTAACAGCTACTTGCACTAAACCAATATGCAAATAATTATAATCAGATTTATAACGATTTATATCATTATCTTTGAGAAGACGAATAATTTCTAAAGAATTATTAATAGCAATAGTGGACTCACATGTTTTGATATTATGACGAGTGATGTAACTAGAATTACCTAAGTGGTAAATCTTTTTGAAAGGTTCTTAGGTTCTTATGGTATCAGAGCCATGTTGGCAGTATACGTACTTAGTATGAGCAACTAAGTCTATATACTGTCTGAGGCATGGCAAAATTATTTTAATGTAGTATTTTAATAACTTCCGTCATGCTGTTTGTATATATATATGTTTATTATCATACTTATCATGTTCCTATATATTGTTTCTATACTTGGTGTGAGGTATTTGTTCTTTCCTATGAGTATGAGGTAACCAATTAATATCTGGTTCGTACGTTGGTCAGCTGAATTTGTAAGGTCGTTGTAGCCAGGAGGGCGTTTAGACCTGTTGATGGTGGTCCGTAGCTAAGATGACTCTAGGAATAAGAATTGTTGTAAAACCAAAAGAACCTCCCTTAGAAACTCTATTTGGATCTTTGATATGTATTTTAATATCTCCTATATATACTTGCTAGCATGATGATTATTGTTATTATACTTGTTAAAAACATTCAGATCAAACTTAAAGATAACACAATATCCAATAGTACAGGATGCCAAAAGATACCTGGTCAGGAAAGTCTCGGTTCAAATCAATATTGTTTGCATTTCCACGCCTCCTCAATGAAAACCCATCTGGATTCATAGATGGGAGTATGTGAAGATGAACATTATCCACAATCAGGGTAGCCTGTACAAGCCAACATAGAAAGTTGAGTTTTGAGACTCTGAAAATAAAAAAATAAGAACACTTTTTCTGCATCATCCTAGGACAAGGAAAAAGTTTATTAAGAACCAAGATAGTTCAAAAAGAAGTATTATTTCACCCAATTACACAATTTTGTCTAAGACAACATGGAATAGCAAGATGAGTATCTGAGACAATAAAATAAGAGAAAAGACATAAATTCCCTCCTGAACTTGTTCCGAAAAGTCAATTACGCGCTTAAACTATCATGACGACCTATTACACACTCAATCTTATTTAAAGTGAAATTAATACCCCCTTCCGAAGACAATACCAGTTTTTGTGTGAAAATGTGTTATACACGTGTTTTGACACGTAAATAAGATTATTTTAATTTTTTAAACCATTTTTGCTTAATATTTTCTTAGACTTTTGCAAAAAGTAGAAACCTAGGCTTTCTTCCTCCTCTCACCTTACATTTCTTTCTTCGTAAAATCCATTTCTTCTTTCTTCTTCATTATTCATAAATTAAAGGGAAAACAAGAAATTTGAAGAGAGAACATGAGACAATAAGACGATTATGAAGTTTAGTGATGTTGGCGGCCACGATAGGCGGGTGGGCAACACCATTGTTGCCGGCGAAACAAATAAAAACTTTCAGATCTGTAAAAGTTCTTTTGAAATCTTGATAATTATGGATGAAAATCAAGCATTTAATTAGTATTCTTTGTGTGTAAAATCAAATATGCTATTGATGGTTTGAGACAAAAATAACATTGTGATGGTTGTGGGTGGTGCTCCAACGAAAACAAAGAAGACAAAGATAGAAAATTATTTTCTTCCATGAATTTTTGAAAAATGTAGGCAATGAAACATGAAATTTATGCATAAAGGTCATAGGATTTTCAATAGAAGCCATTATCTTTCTCATAATTTTTTCCGGTGTTCTTCTCTGATGAATCCCCCGGTGAGTTCGAATAGAAATCATGAACCTTAAGTTAAAATTATTAATTTTCCGGTGGAAATCAACATCATCCCCACTATTTTTACTTCTATTTAGAGTTCCTTTTCCAGATAGAGTGATGGAAATTTGAAGAAATCATCAATGGTGACAAAGAATTTGTAAAGAACTTTAAAAAAAAAAAATGTAAAAGCTTTAAAGAAATTGGGGTCACCAATAAAAAGATAAAAAAGAAAAAAAAAATGACATAATTGATATATTAGAAATTATAATACTTAATTATATGACCAATAAAATAGTGCCACATGTTTAAACTTGTCATTTTAACATAAATTTTCTTCTTCTCACGCACTTTAAGGAAGGTGAAAACACTTTCTGTGCCATGTCACCTTCTAAGGGAGTATTAATATCACTTTGAATAAGATTAGGTGTGTAATAGGTCATCACAATAGTTTAAGCGTGTAACTGACTTTGCGGGACAAATTCAGGGGGGGAATTTATGTCTTTAATATTATTAAGGAAGCAATAGCACCAAACCCAAAGAGATATTTCTCAACTAACAAGTCAGCTACGCATAGAGCACCTTATGAATATTCAATTAGTAATTTGAAGAAGGAATAAGTAAAAGGGAAACAGAAATAATGAGGTCTATCAGAATAACCTTGCGGTCGACCTTTGTATTCCTACCCTATGTTTCTGGCCCTAAACTAGTTGAGGTCAACCAGAGAGCATCAGTCATTCAGTCTTGCATCACCCTGTTACAGACCAGTTTGGAAAACTTTTCTTGATACTTGTGGGGTTCAATGGATTAGACCAGGAACTACGACTGATCTTTTGAGATGCTGGAATAGAGCAGAGCTGGATAAAGGAATAACTAGCTGCTGGAATAGAATTCCTGTCTGTACTTGGTGGACAAGTGTGGATGCAAAGAAATTCAAGCTGCTTTGAGGACAAATCCAATGCTACTCAAAAGGTAAAGTCAAGCTGCAATTTTTTGACTTATGGTGCTAAAGGGAACTTGTAATAGGCAGAATCAGTTTTGATTGCATAGAATGCCTCCAAGTTTAGGGATCAACTTTTGGATTTTGGGACAGAGGGAGTAGTAATTTTGATTAAAGGCGAGTGAATCGGTTTCTTGACAATCAATGCTTCAGTATTAGCCAAGGAACACAATGAACATCTTAAACTTCCTTTCTCTTTGTTCATTTCAACCTCAGATATTCAAATACTTTGTAAAGATGGACTTTTACAAAGACTCTTCGGATGCTTGATTACTTGACATCTTTTCACCAAAGAATTTCCTAAGATTTTATGACAACAACATACCCAGTGTAATCCCACAAGTGGGGTCTAGGGAGGGTACTATAGAGTGTACGCAGACCTTATCCCTACCTTGGAAGGTAGAGGCTGTTTACTAAGATTTTCAAGATTAAAAACATAAATTTTCTGCATTTCCCGATATTTTTAGATACTTTTCAGACCTATTGCCAATACTAAGTAGCAGCCAAAAATTTGTATCCATTTTTCCTGATATTATGCATGGATCAGGTATATCATGACGAATTCTTCATCAACAACAAAGAGGGGAAACATAAGTCCAGAATCTAATAAAAAAGATACTCCAATATGAACTTCTAAAGCAGATGTATTTAGCCAGAGAAGTCAATTACCAAGGGATCCTTCATATAATTATCGCAAAGCCAGTTTGCCAGAAGAATTAGAAGCTCACGACCTACAGGTTCATCCCCATGCACATTGCCAATGTACTGCAATATGAAGCTTGTTGAGTAATTTATCACCAAATATAATTGCTCCTAGAACTTTGAAACAGATACTGCAAATATTTAATTTCATTACATAAGAAGATGAAAAGAGAGGAGATAAGAAAAATTAATATTCGCAGCACAGGAACAGCTATAGCTCATGCATAAAATAAGTTCCAACATCTTCAATCAAAGCAATATTTCGATGGTAATGTAGGCTGAGAAAGCCATAAAAGTTACAGATCGGGTACTTTCTTTCTGACTTCATTCAGTCAGCCAGACAAAATAGTAAAATGACTGGCTAGAATCCCATCTTTCTCTTCCCATTTCCACCAAATATTGGGTTTACTTCTAACTGAAGGCAAGAGTACTTTGCTGCACCTTTATAATTCTCTCTCCCAGTTTTCTTTCTTTTTATGATAAGCCATGGGAAAAAGACATCAAGCTTCAGTATCCCCTACTTTACGCCTCTTTTGCTATTGTTTCTTTATTTGTTTGGTGCAGTAGGGGAGGAGGTCATTCCACCTCCGAGTTTCAGCAGTTTAACATGAATCATTAGGTCTCGAACTAGCAGAAAATATAAGCAGCAACGAATTGCAAGGATACCCTAGTTCAGCACATCTAAAGTTATATCCTTGTCCCTTTTTTCTAGTAAGTAATACAAATGTCAAATCTCAAACTAAGGCATGTCCCTTTCAATTTCTTCATAACTAAATAAAATGGTCAAAAGGATTACTGTTGATAATAACTTTTCAAGATATGTACTACTCAGCTCTAATATCTCAGAGAAAATGGAAGATATCAGAATCTACATGAAGCCTGACAGTATGCCACCTTAAGCTTTATATAAAAAAATAAACTACTCCCTCTGTCCCAATACATGTGAAGGTGTTTGACTAGGCACGGAGTTTACGTACGAAAGGAAGACTTTCAACACTTGTAGTCTAAAATAAACAATAGATACTTGTGTGGCTCTAAATCATCTCATTAAGGATAGATAAAATGAGAAGGTTTTTGACAAATTGATACTAAATATAAAAAGGTGTCATTCTTTTTGGGGCTGAATAAAAAGGAAAGAGTGTGATACGACTACTCGTTTATCTTAGTTTATTTTTAAAGAGGATAAAATATATAAGCAGTAGTTATCTATAATAGTTATA
Source organism: Solanum commersonii (assembly GCA_029007595.1). Classification (NCBI taxonomy): domain Eukaryota; kingdom Viridiplantae; phylum Streptophyta; class Magnoliopsida; order Solanales; family Solanaceae; genus Solanum; species Solanum commersonii. Next base: position 546,444 of record JAJTWQ010000029.1, read on the forward strand.
GGCAGCAGTTATTAGGCAGTTATCTACAACAGTTATTAGGTAGTTATCTACAGCAGTAACTATTTCTGTGTTAGGAGTTATCTTTATGTTTAGTATAAATATATGTATTTAGCAGAGATTCAGGAAGGAGAAGAAAAGTATTATATTTGTTTTTATATTTGGAGATTTGTCCACTCCATACGGACTTAGTTATTGGTTAATGCAGTGTTTAAGATTCTTGCACTTCATTAAATCAGTAAAGTTTTATTTTCATCTTGGTTTCTATCAGAGTGTCACATAAATTGGGACGGAGGGAGTACAAAGCTTTTGTACTTCGTTCATTGCGGAATTTTATTTGTTTAGGCACAAGGTACTTTTAGCTCAAGAAGCAGGAAGAGGAGCAAAGACTGCAAGCTAAATTCACCAGCTAAATTTCATTACTGATAAGAAAACTGACCTAAGGCCTAACTCAATATCAAAAGCTAGCTCATAAGGTGAAGATTGTCCAAAACATATACAAAGACGGCAACCCATTTCTGCCCACCAAAGTGAGATACTTAACACTCTCTCCTCCAAAGCTAGCTCGTGAGATGAGGATTGCCCAAGAACACAAAAGAAAAACAACAACCCGTTTTCCTCTACCTATTTGGGAAACTTAACAATTATCATCATTCATCACAATAAGTTAGAAATGGATCCACAAGTTTTCACCAATTTAACCCTTCTCAGTAAGCAAAGCTAGAACAAACTGGAAATAGATTTCTTTCAACTCTATACCAGCACAAACAATATTTTACCTCAGAATATTTAGTTTCATTTATGACATATGACAATTAGGAATATAATTATTGCAGATATCAATACCTTAAAGGCAGGCTCAGCCTCTTCCTTGCCTGGTTTGTCAGAAATTTCCATCACCCACTGTAAGTAATGCCAACTCAGTCATTGATATTAAAGGTATTTCACAACTTTGGAGCAAGAACAAGTAAAAAAGGAGGATGTTGAATATAAATTTAAGAAACAGGAAGAAAAAGCATTACCAATGGAACTCCCTGCACACTCTTTCCAATGCTGATAATACATTCCAAAAACCCCTCAAAGAGAGAAGAAGCATGAGTTAGGTGTTAAAGCAGCATCGTTAGAACAGAGGCTCCAGATAAGTATATAGCAATTAGTAATCTATAGAGAGTTGTAGTCCACCTATGATAGAAAAGATTATCCATCAAAGCGTCCACAAATAACAGTTCTTATCTGAGTGCAACAATACAACTATGTTACACTAGAATACACATCAAACATTGAACACACCAGGAGGCCTACACGAGGATATCACAGCTTAGCACATTCATAGGATCATGTAAGCCCGTAATTTAATGATAATCCTGGCACCATTATCATTAATACCATAAAAAAAATTAATTTTTTTTTTTTTGTGTGTGTGTTAATTAATCTCATGGTGATTTTACAAAATTATGTGCCTACAGATACAGAAAGAGCCACGATAGTATTTTTTTTGTATGTTTTTCTCTTGTTTGTGGAGCACATGCAAGTTAGACATGATAAAGTAGCACTTAACTCTCATAGGTGAACCTTTTGCTATTTCTTCTTCTTCATTTTTCGATGACAGTGATTCCAGGTGTTTGCGCGCACCTCGACTATCCATCGGGTACCTGTCACCTTCACCAGCAAAGGTACCAGGTAACTAGCTTAGGCAAATCACTTAGTGTTTTTTTTCAACACTAAGATTTAAACCTAAGACCTTATGGTTCTCCTCCTTACTGCATTGACCACTAGGTCACGCTCTTGGGTGCAACTTTTTTGCTATTTCTTATCGTTTAAAGAAATTCACATGAATAACCCATACAGCCTTTTGACAGGGTATGGTAAATGAAGATCCAATGCAAGAGATCATTCAGAATAATAAAGGCATTGTCTTGGGCATCCAAGTATATAAGTACAATAGCCATTAATTTTACATTGCAATATTGTCGTATTTGAGGAAAGTTTATTAAGACAAAACACAGAGTGAAAGCCACAGGTAAAATATGGCCCTTGTGACTAACTCAACCTCCAAAACTAGCTCTTGAGGGAAAGATTGTCCAAGTCCATATCAAGAGACCACCCGTCTATTCCCTAACCAATTTGGAACTCTAATCCGCTCTAACACTCTCCTAAACGCCTAGATAGACAACTGAAGCATGGAAAACATAATGTGGGGCCCAAACAAGAAAGGACTGGGCTCTTGTACCATGCAAGATATGATACTTGGGCCTAACTCAATCTCAAAAGCTAGTTCTTTGAGGGGAGGATTGTCCAAGTCTATATAAGGAGACCACCAATCTATTCCCCAACCAATATTAAACTCTAACCCACTCTAACACCCCTTTTACACCCAGACCACCAACTAGAGCATGGGTAGTGTAAGAGACCACCAGATCGTTCCTCAATCAATGTGTGACTCCAACCCATTCTAACACCCCTTGCACACCCAAATCGCCAACTGGAGCATGGACAACATAACATGGGGCCTAAACTTGGAAGGACTTGGCACAGATACCACATAATAAACAAAGTATGGGAGAATAATCGATTTATTATTCCATGAAGTAACAAGATGATATACATGTACATAGAGTCCTAGTTATGGAATGAATTAAAAAGGAAAACCCTACAAATCTGCTATCAATCCCTATGTTTAAGTTGTCTATTTATTTTATTACAAGGAACATGACTACATTCATTCCTTAACAAACACGGATAACAATCTCCAAATGCTTTAAAGATGAAAATGAAGATTATACACATTCTTGGTCCCCTGAAGTTACCTGTACACTCTAGATATCCCACTGCACCTACGATTCAACGACATGAGAGCATTCTCAAGATCAGAATTTGACATATAATCTTTCGCTAATTCTTCACTGCAAATACAAAAAATTGGAACAGATTGTTCAGATATTCCTTAGCACTTCACGAGAAATGACCAAAACATAGGGTGAGTTTAAACGTACAGTCTTTTCAATTGCACTTGTTCAGCAAGAGAAACTTTTATATCTGCAAACAAATGCCTAGCTGAAGCTGCAAAGCTACCATTCACAACACCTATAAGAAAAAAATCACATTTAATTAAAATCTTTTTACAATAAATAATTAGGAATTCATTACTAGTAACAACCCTCTTTAATTAATGAAGCGATTACACCTACTATACTTGTTCTTCTTCAAAATTGGAAAAACTAATCAATACCCGTTATTGCTAAGCTTAAAATTAACAAATAAAAACACATTTAAAGCTCTAAAGATTCAATTTTTTTTTCTATACATAGATCATGAGACCTGAAGCGTTAATGGAGCTGGGAAAGCCGCCTCTGGCAACAGAGAGATTGAAAAGAGAAGAAAAAAGAAGAGAGAAGAAGAAGAAGAAGAAGAGATTCATGATTTGAATCTGATTAAAGTTTAAGTTAATCGGAGAGGATTCAACATAGTTGTTTGTTTACTCCTGAATTTTGCTTCTTGTGATAGTTGATGAATGCTCTGTTGCGGTTGCCGAAAGGGAAGGGGAAAGAGCACGTGTGTAGCACGTGATGATCAATGACTAATCATAGATCATGCAATTTTAGAGATCTTATTGGTTAGAATCTTGATAAAAATGATAACAAATTAATGTTTTTTTTGTTTATATGCACAATGCATCAAATTAATAACATATATTCTTGGACAAATTTTTGAAGTTTTAATCTTTTGAAAAAGGTATTAAGTACTTTTGTTTGGGGCTGGTTGTGAATGTGGAGAAATAATTAAAATTTTGATATTGTGATTCATAGTCATGTACTTTAATCGTATGAGCTATAAGCCCCACCCTATTCCTACTGTAATTGCTCCTTCGATTACTCTTGAGAAAAGAAAATTTCTTTGTTCTAAGTTGGGTTAAGGAGATGTGAAAGCGTGTTTATCTATACAAGTCTATAAGAAGTGTGCGTATCGAGGTGTGAAGTAGGAGAAAATGGATGTCACAATTGGGGTTTTGGAAAAAAAATAGTCTTTTGATTTTTTCGTTTTTTTTGTTTCATATTAAAACAGTAATAAAAATGAGAGGTGTTAAGTCTTTTATCATCATGTTGTCAAGCTATTTCTTTGCGAGATCTCCCCTATAATATCATCACCATAATAGAGTTTAACCACTATGTTCGGAATGGATTGATGTGCTTCCTCTACACCTAAGACACCAAAATATTGAATAATGAATGAAGAAAAGCATATTGATTAGTGATTGTGAGGCTCCAATTCTTGACTAAAGGGGATGTCAAAGGCATTTGTCCTTCCATCCCTTGGATAGATAGGGAGGAAGGGCAGAACTTTTGAATTTTTAATGTTGTCAAAGAGTTGAACAATGTTTCTTTTTTCATGTTGTGAAATATTTGACAAATATGACATATAAGGTGATGTTTGAAAAGTATGGCCTAAAATCACAGAGATTACGCATTTTTTGGCCACCCCTTGAAGTGTTGCCTAAAGTCTAAAAGTATGGCCTTTGATCAAAGGCTCCACCTTTTGATAGATTAGGTCACACTTTTTTGAGGGTGGTTGAAGGGCTAAAATACTTTAGTGTGGCTCAATTGGTTAGACACTAAGGGGTTGTATGGTACAAAGATCAATAGTGCATGGATTGGTAATTCTTGGATTAGTAATGCATGAATTATTTTTATCAAGTGTTTGGTTCGTTGTTTACTACCTAATTTCGTATGGGGTTTAAAACTCTACAAAAAAACCTTCTTTCCAATTATACCCTTGAGTTATTATGAGATTTTCTATTTTATGTAATTGGGTCAAAGTAGATAATTGACAAACAATATTATTTTTTTATAGCCCTTTAACTAGCTAGGAGAAGGAAAATTGTATCACCAAAGTTCGCTATTTTCTCACTTAAATTATTTGAGGGTAAATAATTGTCATCTTAATAAATTGAAGTTAATATTTCAAAAGGTCACACGCCTATAAGAAGTTATAGAAAAAAGTTATTGAACATTGTTTTACATCAATAAAATCATTCAATTTAGGACTTTTATCATACAAAATCGTTCTTAATCATAAAATTAAAGAGTAGCAAAATAAATTAAACTATTTTTATACTCAAGATGTTTTTAAATAGCAAAAATAGCTCTTAAATTCATACATCAACATTAGCATATTAATCCGATTATAAGATTTTATATTAATAATAATTAGATTAAATAACTCATATTTTAGCAATAACTCTATTTAAATAATAAAGTTTGTAAGCTAATCGATTTAAATAAATTTATTAGTACAAATATAAAATATAAAACCAAGAAAATAAATAAAATGAAAGGATTTGAGGGGGTATTTTTGTCTTTACATATATTAATCCCATGGTATTAGATCTCATGTATTGCTAATACCACCAAATGGAAGGTATTAGTTATACACCCTATAATACCGTGGAGGGTGTATAACTAATCCATGGATTAGTTATACATAGGCCCAAAATTTCTACCAAACATAATACTACATAATATCATACATAATACAAGGACTATTTCTCCTAATACTCCCTACCAAACGACCCCTAATTATCTAAAGTGTCACTTGATTGGTAAATTCCAATACATAACTCACTACCTTATCGTCCTCTCAATCAAATGGGGATATGTGTTGTATACATTTGAGATGTTGTCTTCAAAATCTAAGGTACTCTCCATGCCAAGTAGGCTAATCAAGAAACAAATATGTGTGTCTAATCTTCCACTCGATTCGACGCGTAAATCACAATTATACAAGAGTTTTATAAAAATCTTATTTACTACCAATTCCCAAGTGTTGACCTTTGGCTGAATCTCTTTCACTAAGCTAAGTCTCTTATTTCACTTAAATTACCTTACGTAAATCAATATAGAATGATTTTAACGATTCCATTAAAAAAAAAATGTATAAAAAATGTATTTAAACTATCTCCTTTTTTTGAATTTCATACCTAAATTATTGGGAGTATGAGTTTCATACCTAAACTATCACTTATTAATTTAAAAAACACACATCAGTGGTGTGTGTAATATACTCTCTCTTTTATTTGGGAAAACCTTGACACATGACATTCCACAAAGATAAAATATTCCTCTTTGACAAAAATTAAATAATAAACTATTAGTATTAAAAAAATTAAAGATTAAAGTATTACTATCTCCAAAAGAAAATTTTAGTTATTTTTCTTACCCCTCTCCACCAACCACACATCCCCCCCCTCCCCAACAAAAAAAAAATACTCACTCATTTCCAAAAAAAAAAATTGATATTATTTTCTACCCCACCCATCTCACCTTGTGCTCCTAATTTTTATTTTATTTTGTTACATTTTTATCATTTTGTGTTAGACATGTACATATATCTTGGGAATTTTTTTTTCTACTTGTGTACTGAATATTACATAAATAAAAAGAATATTTTTTAATTTTTTTTTGCGGCAAGTTAAAAATACTTTCTTAAAAAGGTATGTATATATTTAACACAAAATGAAAAAAAAAATGAAAGAGGTGATTTTGGTGGAGTGGGAAGAATTTTTTTTTAAAAAAAATAATAACTAAATTATTATTTGAAGGGGGATGGGGTAGATGAAGTAAAAAATGTTAAAAACTTTTATAAAAGAAATTTGAACAAACTAAAAAATTGGGGGGGGGGGGGGTGAGAGGAAGTGATGCAGTGGGTAAGAAAAATATATTACATTTTTTACTTTTATAAAAAAATATTTGTTTAGTATAAAATTTTAACTAATACTAATAATTTATTTAATTTTTGTCAAGGTGAAATGTTTTGTCCATGTAGAGTGTGATGTCACAAATTTTTGTTTAATAGTAAAAGATAGAGTGTAGTAGACACACCATCAAGAGAGTATAATAAATGAGAAAATGTATTTATCAAACTAATAAGTGATAATTTAGGTATAAAACTTTCACTCTTAATAGTTTAGATATAAAACTAAAAAACGTTATTTTAAGTTATTTTTGACACTTTTCTCTTATCAGGGGCGGACCCACATAGGACATTTTGGGTGCTCGAGCACCCATTAATTTCGTATCGAACTATATATATTTATATAAAAATTTGAAAGAAACGTATATAATTTAACCGTGAGCACCCACTATACAAGTTGTCAATTGGTTCAGTGGTCATTTGCTGGGGCTTAAGGTTGTTTGTTGCATCCGTGTCTTAGGTTTGATTCCCTCCCTACGTAATTTTTTTTTAATATTTTGAAGACCAACTCTTCTATACTGACTTATTTATTTCATTTGGACCTTTTATTTTTCACTCCTTGTGTTGATTGTGCTTTTTACTCTTTCTCTGTTTCGCTTTTGCTATTTTTTCCTTAAAAAAAATTGTAAAAAAATATATATTTTCCGTCATTCAAAATAATATTTATTGTAGTTTTATCGTATTAATATTTTTTGCTATTGTTTTTTAATTTGATTGTCTATTTTATGACAAGTCATAAATTTGTTTACTTATATTTTGTGACGGTAGTCAAGGAAGCATCCATGACCTTAAAATTTTGGATCCGCCACCGTCTCTTATGTTATCACTTTGTCAACAAATTATAAGAAACCAATGACTGCTCAACCAAATAAAGTTCATGTCCCCTGTGTTTTGCTAAACTGACAAGGTTAACCAGGTTTTTTTGCGCTAGTTTTTAATTTTTATCTCTTAAATTTATAATTTATTCTCCATTTGAAAAGTGTTTTAGAAAAACAGTGGTCAAAAATGTTTGTGACACCGAAAAAGATAAAAGTAAAAATCGTAATATAAAATAAATTTACAAGGCACAAACTATGTCTTACAAAGCAAAATTTGTAAGGCACAAATTATACTTTATAAGTCAAAATTTAATTTTTACGAAATTTATATCGATATAGACATAAGTTTAATTTTAAAATCCACAAAATTATACTTGAAAAGGCATAATTTATGATTTTATTCAAACAAAATTTTTATCTGACAAGATAAATGTATAATTAAAGATATTTCAGTTCACAAATTTTTATTAAATAAATAATAGTAAGAAAATTATAAAGGCCATCAAAAAGAAAGGCACCCCGCAAATACTTTTGTATATTATATATATATATATATATATATATATATATATATATATATATATATTTGGTCGAGGAGTTCACTTTTCTTTTCTTTTTTTAGTTTAGGTTGAAGAGAAAATAAATATTTTTTTTTTCCTAGAGATACCCACAATGTTACGGTCCAAATTGTTCACCTCATTAACTAACCCCACAACGGTCCTCACAAAAAGTTTTTTTTTTTTTTTCGTTCTAGGAGTTCATATTAGTACTTCAATTAAATTTGAATCACTTATTATAAGGCAAATTTGGAGGTGATGCTTTCAACGAAATTTTCTTCACATCTAGGACTGAAACATGAAATTTCTTGTTAAAAATAAAACAGTCTCACCGCCGATACACCACAAGTTCAAAATCCATGTTGATAAAGTATTTATTTTTATTTCAATCGATCCATGAATTAATAATATCATAATAAATAAAGTTTATAAGTTAAATTAAAGTTCATTAAGAACCTTTTTTAATATCACATCCTTCATATTTTAGTGATTATTATATTAGATAGTATGAACATTCTTACCAGTCACCACTAGCATTTGTCCTATTAAACCTTGTAAATGATTGTACGTACCTAATATTATTAAAATTACATTTACGTATTAATGTTTTTTAGTTAACGATGAATGAGTCAATGAGCAAAATACAAAAGCAGTGTTTATCTTATTACATATCAATTGAAGTACGGAAAAGTTCTGATATACCCCTCAACTTTGTCATTTAGAGCTGATATATTCCTCATTATGAAATTGACTCATATATACTCTTACCATATACTCTTACCGTTATACAAATGACTCACATATACCCCTCGTTATTACAATTATTTTTCTCACTTCCGAGAGCCATTTGTATGTGCGAGTCATTTGTATAAAAGGGTATATGTGAGCCATTTGTATAACGGTAAGGGTATATATGAGTCACTTTCATAACGAGGGATAGGGGTGTACAAAACCGAACCGAAAATCGAACCAAACTGCAAATCGAGTCAAACCGGAAAAAAACCCGACTAGTGGTTTGGTTTGGCTTGATTTGGTATTGAAAAAAATTATTTGGGTTGGTTTAGTTTTAACTAAAAAAAACCAACCCAACATTATATATGTAATTTTAAAATTTTATTTTATACATAAAAATATTTACTTTGATAAAATTTTAAAATATTTCTTATACTATTTCATAGTTTTTATCTTTTAATATATTATTTCAAGTTTAAAACTTAGAATTCGGAATGGTCCAATAAATATTATAGTTCATAGATGTTGATAATTGTAATAAAGCTTAAATCAAAATCAAATTAATACTAGTGCAAAAAGAAAATCAATTCAACACTAAGAATGATAATAATATTGAGTATTTGTTCTTTAGTTTTACATTGGTTTAGACAATTAAAATATATAATCTAATTTTAATTTTCCTTAAATATTTAGTAATGTAACTAATACTTATTAAACTTATTTTAGCATGATTTAATACTTTTAAATTATGATCATTTTTCATTATGACTTTGCAATATTTATTTTATATGATGATTTCATTATTATTTTTTATTGAATATTTTAGTGTCATCAGTACCTATCTCATATTTTGTGTTATTTTTTTTAAGAAACACCTTAGATAATTGTATTTTGGTTGGACTAAAGAAATATTTGGAGCACAAGTTAATTATATGTTTGTATGCAAACTTTACCGAAAAAATCCAAAAATCTGAAAAAATCCGAGGTTTATTAGTTTGGTTTGATTTATAAATTTAAAAATTCGACACAATGGTTTGGTTTGGTATTTGAAAAACCCGAAAAAAATCAGAATTTTATTAGTTTGGTTTGATTTATAAATTTATAAATTTTACACAAATGATTTGGTTTGATATTTGAAAAATCCGAATCAACCCGGTCATGTACACCCCTAACAAGGAGCATATCTACTCCAAATGACAAAATTAAGGGGTATATCATGCCCTTTTCCCATTAAAGTATTGAGTATTTTCTCTATATATTATTTTTCTCAATACTCTTAATTTGAAAAGTACATTCAAACCAACAATATCAGAATGATTATTATATACTCATATTTTAATTAATATGACTAATATTGTGAACTTTCATGGTCAAAACAGTGTCTTTTTTAGGTTCTTATCATCCAATAATCTGAATCTATTATCATTGAATAAAATATAAAAAATGCTTCAAACTGCTGCAATCTATTTGGAAGTAAAAAAAAAGGTCGCTCTAATATAATTACATATACATAATAATTAAAAAGATATATTTATCTGCTATAATATAATTATGATAAAATTATAAACTTATTATTTGATCGGATATATTTAATTACACAATTATTAATATATATATGTTTGACTCAAATTTATGCAACTTGCATGGTATGTTCAATTCTAGAAGGAGAAAGAAAAATGAGAAAAAGCTAGCTACACCTAGCACATGAATAATTTTTTTGACAAAATCGTAAAAATTCAAAAATGTCAAAGTCAACCAATATGAATAAAAGTTTGGTCCATTAATATTAAAATTTTGAACAATTCAACAATAGTGGCTCATGTTTAATAATTCTCAATTTCCCATACATCTATAAATACCCCCGTCCCTCCCCATCCTTTTCTCCACACAACTCAACAAAATGAACTTCTCTTCATCAAAAACATATTTCTTTCTCTTTTTCACATTAGCTATAGCATCAAGACTTATATTGGCACAAAATTGTGGTTGTTCATCGGATTTGTGTTGTAGTAGATGGGGTTATTGTGGAACTGGGAATGATTATTGTGGTGAAGGATGTCAAGGAGGACCTTGTTTTAGTACTACTCCAAGCAATAATAATAATGGAGTTTCAGTTTCTGAGGTTGTAACTAATGCATTCTTTAATGGAATTGCTGATCAAGCTGCTTCTAGTTGTGAAGGAAAAGGGTTTTATACAAGAGAGAGATTTTTTGAAGCTCTTCAATCTTATAGTAATTTTGGAACTGTTGGTTCTAGTGATGATTCTAAGCGTGAGATTGCTGCTTTCTTCGCTCATGTTACACATGAAACTGGACGTAAGTTTCCTTGCACTTATTTTTAATTAAAACAGATGCTTTAGTGGTCTTATAAATTTAATTTACACTAAAAAAAACTATAAAAAGGATTGGGTTTTTAGCGTCAAAAATCAGAAAAATGCAAATCGACCTTGGTGTTTTGCATTAGATCAGGTGTTTCAAAAATAAGATATAGTATTCAAGCTATAGAAATGTATCCTACACACAAAAAAATGATTATTTTTTTTAAAACAAAAATTTACCTTCATAGGGACTACCGGACTAGGAGATACCACTTTTTTTTTATTTCTTTGCGAACTCGAATTCACAATCTTAGAGGTTAGGAGTGCTTAATTACCATCCAAAGCATCTAACTCTTGTAAAAAAGATAGAGGTTCAAAACAATTGGTGCATTTTATGATTACGTAACTTAAAAAACCAACCTCATGAAGGCCGTATCAACCTCCAGAAATCGGTTAGATCTTGAACATAACTCACACCCTCAAAAGTTCTCTAAAGGGAGGAGAATTGTCCAAACTTTATAAGCAGAGTAGCAAATCACCAATCTCATTAATCACCAATATGGGACTTTTTTTCATCGATCTTTTTACCGACGAGAACTTTACCAACCTTTTAATAATTGATCGATCATATACGTATGTAATACAACTAATTAATTTCTTGTTAGTTTCTTCGACACTTTTTTTTAGTAGTGATCATATACGTACATACTACTACAACTAATTAACTAAATCCTTGTTTCTTTTGACTTTACACAACAGACATGTGCTACATAAATGAGATAAATGGTCCATCAGGAGACTATTGTGATGAGAACAACACAGAGTACCCTTGTGTATCAGGCAAAAACTACTATGGTAGAGGACCTATTCAACTATCATGGAACTTTAATTATGGTCCAGCAGGACAATCTATTGGATTTGATGGATTAAATGACCCAGACATAGTAGGAAGAGATGGTGTTATTTCATTCAAAACAGCTTTATGGTATTGGATGAATAATTGTCATTCTTTAATTACTTCTGGACAAGGATTTGGCCCAACAATTAGAGCTATTAATGGACAAATTGAATGTGATGGTGGTAATCCACAAACTGTTGCTAGAAGGGTCGAGTATTATACTCAATATTGTCAACAACTTGGTGTTGATACTGGGGATAATCTTACTTGTTAGTTAATCAACAAGTTGGAATAAATCATATAATTACATATGTTATGAAAATTGAATAAGAGTTTATTGTTATACTTGATTTTTGTTTAAAATAAATATACATAGTATTGTACTCCCTTTAATCCTTTTATTTGTACTTTGAAGAATATTCTTTGATGTATTTTCGCACTGTATTGATTATATATGAGAAGAATTACAATTTATAGTATTTTTATCTGTAGTTTTTAAAATTTAAAGTTTGGTTTCAAAATACTTTATTAATCTAATCAAATTTTATTTAATGAACTCTCCAGAAGCAAAACGTGACAATTATTTTGAAAGGAAGAGAGTATATATAAAAAGTAAGACATATGTGTTGGAATGTATGCTTCCACCAGTATCAATGGGACCAGGTCCTCAGCACAGTTGAAACTAAAACAGTAAAGAACAGGTGCTAAAAAGTAAATATTAACAAAAGAGTTTACGTGGAACCTCCTTGCTCAAGGGAGTAAAACCACGACCTGGCCTGTCAGGACTTTTAAAACTGCTTTTCACTAATCTTCTTAAGCAAAAGTAAAAGCTAGTTACAAACCGAGATTAGCCTGCTAATCCCAACTCTAAGTAACACCTCCTATTACTTAGACGAGCTAGAGTAGATATCACACTACCCACTATACTAATCCTATCCTGATTAATATAGATTTAGAGTGAGAGCCAAGTTAACTCTAACTCAGAACTCACAATGATTCACACAAGTTGAAACGTTTCTTATCACAACGAAACGAATCCTACAATGTAAGCACTATTACAAGCAAACAAAATACAGCTTGTACAAAGCAATAGAAGCACTTCTATCAGGTCCTTTGTTGCTTTGAAGCTTGAAAGTTTCTCTCTTTGAATGAATGAGTAAATGAGTTGTTGTTTGTTTGATTTATACCATGAAGAGTTATTACCCATCAATCAAACAACATCGTCCTCTGTGATTGGTGGAGTACACTGCTACTTCACCAACCCTCTGACGCAGACAACTGTAACAGTTGGCTGGCACTTTTGACAATTGGACGAGATTCATACTCTGCAAAGGACCAGGTCCCTGCACTTATGAGGAGATCATCAAAATACCAACGGGCATAAGCTCTTATCAATTTCCCCATTTTTAATGATGACAAACAATCTGCATAAACAGCTCTTCACTCGAGTGAGTAGACATTTATTCAAAAATCAATTGCTCAATTGGCTAGTTATAGAAGCATACAACAACAACTAATTAGAGTGGCCATCCTATTAGTTACTCCTTACTGATATCATTTCCCCCTTAATATCAGTTCCCCCTTAAGACAGCAATACATCATTCAGTTCACAGCATTTAGTTCCCCTAATTGTACCAAACTTAATATCAGTTCCCCCTTAATCCTTGGTCAATTGCACCAAACTTCCCCCTTTTGACATCATTGAAAAGGTGAAGCAGTAAACATATGCAAGTTAAAATGTTAATAAAAAAAAATTCAGAGCAATGGGCCACACAGAACATGCGAGTGAAAGCAAAAAGAAATAATAATAATAATAATACCCATGAACAGGGCACAAAACAAAGATAGTTGTTTATCACAAATACTGACCACTTGACATTGGTCAAACTCACAGCCACAGAGTTGATAGATTTACAAAATAACAGGACCTAAAAAGTGCACAGGCCACAGACTCAAAAAGAGAAACAAGGACACCTTTAGGACGGGAGGAGAGAAGGGGAAAAAGTACGCATGAACACAAACATTCGCTCATTGGCATCTTCATGAGCCTTAATAACTTGCTTGTTGTGGGCCTTAACTTCATCGTTAGGAGAGGCAATGGTTTTCATCAGTTGAGCATTTTCATCCCGTAAAGTTTGTAGCTCCTCAGTGCTACCATTTCTGGTACCTGGTCCTCCTGAGATCACCTTCTGAAGCTTGGAATTTAATCTAGCAATTTCAACCTCCTTCTCAGCCAAGAGTTTCGTGAGGTCATCCACCTCCCGGGTGAGTGTAACCTGCTGCTCCAAAATCGCTGCCACTTGGGACCTACCCTTCTCTGGTCCTTCCACGCACTCCCATTCTTGTAGAGTGGACTTGGTAAATGCAATGTTTCATGGTACCTGGTACCCCTTTCTCTACAGGAACTTCAAAGTGAGTAAAGACATGATTCGGTAAGTACCCATATGTGATACCATGTTTTGCAGTTCTCCATGTCATTACCCTGTGCATATGCTCCAGCATTATGGCAGGAAGGTTTATTGGTTTGAGTTCACTCAATTACTCCATGAGGAACACGTCCGCAACTGATGCAACTGCTCATTTTTCAGATCAAGGCACAAATACCTTATTAATAAATTCAAACAACAGTTGGCATTCACCATTAAGAAGCTTCTTGGCCAATCCTGCAAGCTTAACTTCCCTTTTCTTAGTAGCCTGCACAGTGCACCCATCAGATGGTTTGCAGTCTTCGATAAACCTGATCCCCTTCACAGGTACCCCCAATATAATTCCCAGAGTAACTTCATTTAAGTGGATGCTGATATCCTTGACAGTAGTCGTAATTCCTCCATTTTCCAGCAACTCCATGTTATAGAAGAATTCACTCATTTCTGGCTCGTGGAGAAACGGAGGAGGAGGCCCAAAAAGATGGCTCTATTCCTGAATAGACACAACATCAACTAGGGCCACCATTCCAAATTTTATGGCAATTTTGGGATCAAAAACTCTTCCGCTTAGCACCTTTTGGGTCTCCATTATTTCGACCCTTTCCTCTCTTGTTAACTCCTTCACTGCCTTCTGATTTCTGCCCCTGGGACCAGGTCCCTTTACAGGTTGTTGTTCTTTAAACCTTTCAGAGCTTTCCTCCACTTCAGGAGACCCAGGTTGGGCTATTTTCTTCTTAATGTTCTTTCCCTTCTTCGCAATGGATTTCTTTGCCCTTTTGTGAGATTTCTTTGAGTTTACTCTTTCTTCTTCTGCTTCCCTCTTACATTTGATAACATATCTGATGATATTTTCAGATTGAGTGTCACTATCATCAGCATTCACGGGAGTGGATGTAGGTTCTGCATCTAGAGATCATTCTAGTCGCCTTTTCCTTATTCTCTCAGTGTGGGCAGCATTTGCCTCCATGGCACCTCCTAGTACCTTTCATGTTATACTTCGAGTTCCATGGGCTTTAACTAATTTTCCCTTTCCCTTTCGTTGTCTTTCTTCCCCACTGTCAGCCCTACAAACAGGGGATGTTTCCCTATCAGCAATGTCAGGCGTCTCTTGTCTCGAACCATCAACTTGAGTTGATTTTACTCCTCGCATACCTCTTTGTCTCCATCTCAGTTGAGGTTCCTCTTTTTCTTCCTCATTATCCTCAAAATCTGTACCCATTGGAGTCTGGTCAAACACAAGGTCACTTCTGTATGGGACCTGGTCCGGTGACCGCATCTCTTGGTCTATTAGAGTGAGTTGATCAACTCCCCTAAGAGAGGCTAGACTTTGAACTGCCACAAGTTCTGCACCAACATTTAAAATACATGACACTGGACTAGTTTCCTCTTGTAGGTCTCCTTCAAATAGTCTCTCCAACATTGTTGACGACACTGCTATGGACCCGCTTTCGTTTCCTCAGAAACGTGTTCGTCAAGAGGTTTTTCAACTAAATAAGCACCGAAATCCTGAGACTTATTTTCAGATACCACAAGTGTGAGGGAAAAGACCAGGTTCTCAAGAGACAAAGGGACAGAGAAGGGCAAAACTTCAGTTTGAGGGGTGGTTGATTTGGCCATTTCGCCTTCCCTACAGATTGGAGTCGAGGGAGATTCTTCAGGGATAGGAATGGAGAAGTTGAAAGAAGTAGGAGTTTCAACTTCTTAGGAGACGTGAATTTTTGAAGAAGAATTGGATTTCGACATCTTGAGGAGTATCAAAAGTAAAGGAATCGAGTTTTTTTTTCTTTTAAGAGAGAGAGAGTGAATCCTTTTGAAAAACAATATGAGAGAAAGATGGGTTTGATTTACTAGGCTAGGGATTTTATAAAAGGAGTTTGAGATGCATCAGGTCCTCAACAGTAGTGGTTGTTGGTATTAAAAGGATGAGACGTTTGAAAGCAACGCGACGAATGAGAGTTAGACACGTGGTAGTGCATTGACAGTTATGACAGAGTAGTATAAGTGATACTAACCTCATGAGGACCAGGTCCTTCTCTTGATTCACAGCCCTACCTAGTGTAATCAAATTATCCTTTCAGCCTAACACACCATGAGTGTATACTTGCATTAAGGTACCAAAACTGAATCCTTTTATGATCAACATAAAAACAAGTATAGATACATGCCCTCCTTAGCATAGTCATTTCGAGGGAGCTTTGCACAATCAAGTCAAGAGATTAGGTGATTTTGAGCATCCCTAGTCTCATTCTATTTCTGATGAAGGACTCTTTGCTAAGTGCCTTTGTAAAAATATCAGCCAATTGATTTTCAGTCTTGCAAAACTTCATTGCCACATGTAGTTTCTCCACATTGTCCCTCAGAAAGTGATGCCTCACATCAATGTGCTTTGTCCTCTTATGCTGAACAGGATTTTTGGCCATATTCATAGCACTAGTATTGTCACAAATAAGAGGAATGGTGTCTGTGAGTACACCAGAATCTTTTAGTTGCTGCTTGATCCATAGTAACTGAGCACAACAAGATGCAGCAGCCACATACTCTGCCTCTGCAGTAGACAAGACCACAGAGTTCTGCTTTTTGGTTCCCCATGAGATCAATGATGATCCTAGGAAGTGAGCCATTCCGGATGTGCTTTTTTGATCAACCAAAAAACCTGCATAGTCAGCATCAACATAACTAATAAGATCAAAAGAATCACCAGTGGGATAGAAGAGGACTAGGTCCTGTGTTCCTTTCAGATATCTCAAAATATACTTGGTTGCCTTCAGATGAGATTCCTTGGGAGCTGCTTGGAATTTTGCACACATTCCAACACTGAACACAATGTTTGACCTGCTTGCTGTGAGATATAATAGTGAACTAATGATTCATCTATACATAGTTTGACCAACTTCTACTCCACTTTCATCTTTATCAAGTCTTACACTTGAACTCATAGGAGTGTCCTGCACATTTGCATCAATGAGAGTGTATTTCTTAAGCAGTTCCTTAATATACTTCTCTTGGCATATTGAAGTGCCTTGAGAAGACTGTTTGATTTGCAATCCTAAGAAGAATGTGAGCTCTCCCATCATGCTCGTCTCGAATTCGCTACTCATTATTTCAGCAAATTCCTTGCACAAAGAATCCGAGGTAGCACAAAAAATTATGTCATCAACATACACCTGCACAATCAATAGTTATTTACCTCTGAATTTCAAGAACAAAGTATTGTCTATTTTACCTCTCTTGTACCCATTGTTAAACAAGAACTTTGATAGGCGTTCATACCAAGCTCTAGGAGCTTGTTTCAACCAATACAAAGCATTATCCAACTTTAGTACATGATTGGACAAGTCTGTATTTTCAAAGCTTGGGGCTGCTGGACATACACCTCCTCCTTCAGATAACCATTGAAGAATGCACTCTTGACATCCATTTGAAACAACTTGAACTCATTGTGGGTTGCAAAAGAAATCAGGATTCTGACAGCTTCCATTCTGGCAACAGGAGCAAAAGTCTCATTATAATCAATTCCTTCTTCTTGGTTGTACCCTTGGACCACAAGCCTTGACTTGTTTCTTGTAATGGTTCCATGCTCATCAAGTTTGTTTCTGAACACCCATCTAGTCATAATAATAGTTCTGTCCGCTGGTCTGGGGACCAGTTGCCACACTTTGCTTCTTTCAAACTGATGAAGTTCCTTCTGCATTGAGATTACCCAATTTGCATCCTGGAGAGCTTCTTTGATGTTTTTAGGCTCAATGGTTGATACAAATGCTAAAAATGCTACCAGATTTCTTGATTTTGATCTGGTTTAAATTCCAAAATCAAGAAGGGAAATGAGATTGTCCAGTGGATGGGAAGATTGATGTTTCCATCCGGACTTCCTGGTAATTCCTTCCTCTCTGTCAGCATCAGAATCACCTTCACTTTCTTCAGGATTTGGAGGCAAAGCATCCTGTAATGGATCTGAGGGACCAGGTTCTCCTGAAGCACCAAATTCCTGTTATTATGCAGTCTGATCATTCCTCTGCTGGTCTATCTGCTCTTCAAACTCATAGTCTTCACCATGGTCATTCAGTGTTCCTGATTCATCAAACTTGACATGCATACTTTCCTCAATACAAATGGTTCTTTTGTTGAACACTCTGTATGCCTTGATTGTCGATGAATAACCGACAAATACACCCTCATCACTTCTAGCATCAAATTTTCCTAGGTCATCATTTCCATTGTTCAACACAAAGCACTTGCAACCAAAAGGTTTGAAGTGTGCAATTGAGGGTTTTTTGTTGTTCAACAGCTCATAGGAGGTCTTCTTGATGACAGATCTGATAAGGCACCTATTAGTCACATAGCATGCAGTGTTGACAGCTTTAGCCTAGAAATTCATAGCAATCCCTGAGTCAATCAACATAGTTCTGGCAATCTCCACCAAGGTTCTGTTCTTTCTTTCAACAACTCCATTTTGCTGAGGAGTTCTTGGTGCTGAGAAGTTGTGGTTTATTCCATGTGTTTTACTCGAAAAATATAAATAAATAAAAAATGACTAAGTTTTCGAAAAATCGATTAAACTTATGATTTAAGAGAAATTGAATTTCCAAAAAAAACAGAGTCGCCACTTAATTTTTTAGTAAAAAATCAAGAAAAAACTTAAATTTTTCAAAAGATTTAAACAGATAAAATCAATTGAAAATAAAAAGGGTTCGAAGTTCAATGTACATTTCGAGAAGGTGTTAGGCCTTCGGAATTCCCGCTAACTTGCGGTTGACCGGCGATTTGACTAAAAATAATTTTGACTAATTTTGAAATTTTAACTAAGTAAAAGAACTTATTACAACTTTGACTAATTTTGAAATTTTAATTAAGTAAAATAACTCATTTATTTTAACTAATTTTTTTAATTTTAACTAAGTAAATGAACTCATTTATTTTAACTTATTTTTTAAATTTTAACTAAGTAAAAGAACTCATTTACTTTAACTAATTTTTTGAAAACTTTAACTAAGTAAATGAACTCATTTATTTTAACTTATTTATTTATTACTATTATTATTTCATCACTTTATTTTTATTATTGTTATTTAATTATCTTAAGGGGAAATGAACCAAGGGGGAATTTTTCTAAAGGGGAATAATTTAAGTATTGACCAAACTAACATTAAAATAAGAGCCAAGTACTAAAATATATATACTTTAATTTGAAAAATAAAATGAAATGACCCTCCTCGGGAATTTAATTAAATTGAACCATAAGATAATCAAAGCGTTAGTTAAATACAAATAAAATAAGTAAAGGAGGGAAAGGAAATAATTAGAGTTGGATTTTGACCCAAATCCAATTAAATTGGGCTTTTGGCCCACCTGTCCTAAGTCTACAACTTTGCCCACCATCATGGGCCAACTATAAATAATGGATTTCAACCCATTGACTTCCTGGACATGCTATGCAAAGAAAATTGGGTTTTGGCCCATTTTCGTTCATGTGGCTCCCTGTATACATTGGGTGTATATTGTCGTATATAGGCCACGTTTTGACCCCTTTTTTGTATATTGAACCGTATACCAATTGTATACGACCCTCTTTGATGCCTCCAACCTGTATTTCAATTTAAGCCTTGTATTTTCGCATTTCGAACTATATATCAATGTATACTTAGTGTATACAAGTTGTATATCAACCTGCTTTCAGAACTTGTACATTAGTTTTCGGGACTATATTTTAGCTTCCCTAATCTGATCTTTTGCCAAGGCCAACTCAAGAGAATGTTGGGTTGATTAACCCAACACGATGCAAAAGGGGGAGTCCGATGGACTCATACAAGAGAATTGCACATGAAAAAAGAAAACACAAGGATTAGGGGAAATAAACATAAACCAACATTGTTATGATATAAAGAGAAGAAAATAAAATAAAATAAAATAAAAAACAAAATCTGTACACCAAAGACCTTAACATAAAGAAGTATTATCAAAGCAAATTACTATAGTATTTGGACCGAATCAAACCCTTTATGTTTCACAAAGTGCACAATGGACTCAACATTACAGATGACCACAAATTTAACAAATTTAGGAATCTTTTTAGAGTAAGCAAAATTAACTAGACATAAATTATTAAAGAGTGATAAAAGAACTTAGAGAAAAAATAAAAATAACTCAACATTAGGTAAATGAACTTTTTAAAGAAACAACACAACTATACCATTTGCATAAATTAAATACTCTCAACTTGGATAAGAAATGCTATGACAGTTACACTACTGGCAAACCTATTCACAAAAAAAATATGAAAAAAATAAAAATCTTTAGTCATATCTTTGGAACCTCGATACCTAGGAAAGGTCTAAAGAACAAAGAAACAATGACTTGAAAAAAATGACTCTAAAAGTCATGATTGACTATGGATGAGCGGTCCCTAGATTCAAGTTAAGAAATAACCCACTCAACGGGGATAGACACACGCGGGACAAGAGTGAAAGAAGAAAAATCGAACTCTAAATTCCATGACCCGACTCACATTTTGGATTCTAAAAAAAAAAGGAGTAGCTTAAGAATAGGAGACTAGAACCACAAAAAAATGAAATTAGTTTTCGACTAACTGCCAACACTCTCAAAATATACATGGCCTAATTAACAGTAAGCAAATAACAGCCAAATACATCCACACCATCATCTAGAATTAAACTTATTTCAATGAAAGAGACGGGAGCTCAAACAAGAAACTCATACACTAAAGAACCAAGATTACGATAAATAGGACCGAAGAAAAATTAAAAGAATGCATCTCGAGTCATCAAATGTCAACGTCATGCTGGGAATATAACAAACCCAAGTATTCAAACCACATAAAAAGGGTACGATAATCTATAAATCCACACATGAAATTTCAAAGAAAATAATCATTGGACAGTAATAAACAACTCACGATTTACTAAGACGGAATAAAAGGTAAGAATGAGAATGTTACCTATTCGGGGGCAGCGACTAGAACAGGGCGAGCTGGAACAACGACCTTCACCACGCAAAATCCAAACACGAACAATAGCCAAGAAGTTTGGGCAAGAATGTCAAACCCAAAACACAAAAAAAAGGATCCCTCCTCTATTTTCCTTGAAATATATTTAGTAGGTATTAATTATTTTTTGATGCCCTTGATAAAAATTTCCCAACTCCAAAAATCTCTTCATTTTTCTCAAAAAAGTCCCCCCTTTTAACAAAATAGTAGTAGGTTATATAGATGGATGTTAGGGTTCCGACCTTGGAGGGAAATGGATAAAAAATTCGGATTCAAAGGGCCCGTTTAAAAATTTTGAACTTGAAATTTTTCATCAATTAGGATAAGCACCTTTTTCTAAGATCTTCAACCCCATTTCGGAAGGGGAAGGGTGAATTGACGCCTTAGATCGATTCCTATGTCCTTGGGCACAACGTGGAGCGATCTCACAGCCTCAAGGACGAAGCATCGGCTGGGATCGCGAAAAGGCTGTACAAGAATCGTACCAGCCTGAAAACAGGGTCGTTGGGACTTGCTTTCTGTCTATTTGACATCGTTTGAAGCTGCTTTTGTCGCCTCTGGATTTTGTTGTTGAGGACTTCGTCAGCTTGCTGTGAATCGTGAACTATTGCTGAGATTAACCTTGGAGGAATACGTACTGGATCTTTTTTAGAGTTGAAAAGGTAGGTCGAGTCGGAGGAATTGGGTTGGGGCGCTGGAAATTGATGAATAAGAGTTGGGCTGGCTGGAATGGAAAAGAATTGGGAAAAAAAAGTGGGCTGTGAATTTATAAATAGGGCCCAAATTAGTTTACCATAAATGGGTAAGTATGAAGTAAGAGAGAGGTTAAATTTAAATTAACAATTTGACTCATTCGATTCAAATTATAGCCAATTGAATTTAAGAATTTAGCCAAAATGAGCTTAATTGGTAATTTGGCTAAAAACTAATTAAGACGAATTAAAAATGAATTAATTAATGAGTTTCTTAATCTTAACAAAATAAAAAATTAACTTAGTTATAAGCTAATTAACTCCAAAATATAAACTATTGGTTAACTAAACTGAAATCAAATGTTTGAATAAAATTAAAACTTTTGAGATGATTTTCGAATATTCATAAAATATACTATTTATATACATAATTATGTAAAACATATATATTACTTAAAAATTATAAAATTGACTAAAATTGCTTTAAAATGACTCAAAAAATATTTTGAATGTTATTAAACTAATTATTTCAAGTCGTTCGAAGATTTAAGAAACTCGATAATTAATATATACTGTGGAGGTCCGAAATTGGGTGTCAACACCATGTTCTGTACAAAAACTTTCTAGCTGAGAGTTTTCAAACTTTGTACCATGATCTGATCTTACACTGGCTATTTTGCAATTCAGCTTCACTTGAATAACTTTGGCAAAGGTGATCAAGATTGCAGTTGTCTCATCTTTAGTGCGCATGAACAAGTTCCACGTAAACCTGGATAAGTCATCAACAATGACAAGAATATATTTTTTACCTCCCATGCTTTGAATTCTGATAGGTCCACATACGTCCATGTGAAGCAGCTCCAGAGGTCTTGATGTACTGATACCCTTCTTGGCTTTGAATAATGACTTAGTTTGTTTCCCTTTAGCACAAGCACTGTAGACTTTGTCATTTGCAAACTTCAGTCTTGGCAATCCGCGGACCAAGTCCCTTGCAGGAAGTTTGTTCAGTAAGGAATTACTCACATAACCCAGTGGTCTATGCCACAGATCAACATCATCAGCTTGTGCACTTAAGCACAACAGGTCATCTCCTTCTATGGAATCAAGATCAACAACATACATGTTCTTGACTCTGGTAGCAGACATAACAACTCTCTATGTTAAGCAATTTGTGACCAAGCATTTGTCAGCCATGAAAGAGACTTCATTCCCCTTGTCACAGATTTGAGATATACTTAGCAGATTAAATTTTAAACCTTGCACATAATGCACATTGTTATAGAGTTTTTAGCAGACCTCTCAATTCTGTCAATACCAAGTATAGAACCCTTCTTTCCACCACCAAAAGACACATCATCGCCCTGATGTGCTTGCAAAGAGAGGAAGTTGGAAGTGTCTTCAGTCATGTGCCTTGAGCATCCGTTGTCCAAGTACTAGCACTGACTCCTTCCTCTTTTCTGCATAAGAGTTTACTTGTAAGATTTTGGAATCCACTTCAGTCTGAGTTCCCAATAATCATCAAATGGCTTGATAAGAAACCTTCATATCTAGGGAGGCAAGGTGTTCTTACTGAAATAATAACGAGGACCAGGTCCCTTTTGTCCCCTTTTGCCATTGTTTATGTATTTGACAAATTTTATATGGTTATCTTTGACCCTTTTTTAGACTTTCACACTTATCGTTTAAATGGCCGTTTCGACCGCAATAAGTACACAAGAGATTATCAGATACAAATACATACTTACTATGGGGATTGAAAGAGGGCTATGTAGGTCTGCATCCCAACCCTTTCTTACCATTGAAACCCTAATTAGCCAGATTAGAAAGCATCATAAAGGAGTCAACTCATTTTAAGGAGTGACTTAACTCCTCCTTGATCCTGCTCAAGTCCTTTCTAAGTTGGGAGTTTATTTCAAGGGATTCAGTAAGTTTAGACTCAGAATATTTTAGCTTTTCTTCCAGATCTTCCACCTGCTGAGGGACCAGGTTCCCCACCAGTCTCAGTGACACAGATTTCTAAGATCCCTATTCTTATGCTCATTTTAGACACTTGAGCTATAAGAGTGGAGTTCTCATTTTCATGCATACTTATTTTCTCATTCAACAACAAGTTTTCAGCAATTCGCTCAACAACAGAGTCAATGAGAAGAGCAACAAGTTTCCTCATTTTTTTGACATGAAGAGTATCTAGATCATTTTTTAAGTCAAGAAGAGTTACCTCATTTGAGTCTTCTTCATCATCGGAGTTCACCATCAAAGAGAAAATTGAGTTGAAGATACTTTTATCATCTTCACTCGCCATCATAGAGACATCTTCATGATTCTCATCATCTTCTTCTGACTCACTACTGTCATTTCCCCAAACAGCAAGTGCCTTCTTAACCACCTGATCAGCATGAGCCTTTATTCAAGCATGGTCCGGGACCAGGTCCCTCTTACGAGGTCTGGTGTCATGAGTTTCCTGCTTCTGACTGGGGCTGTCTCTCATGAAGTGACCAGGTTTGCTGCAGTTGTGACACAGATCACTTGCCGTGGCGGTCTTGCTGCTGGAAACCTTCTTTTGGAAAACTCCATGCCTTTTAGTGATCTTCTGAAATCGCCTGATAATATAGGCCATTTTGTCTTCCTCATCGCCTACTTCATTCTTAGAAGCTTTTAGAGCAATGGATTTTTCCTTCTTTCATTCCTTCATGTTAGTTCCCTGCTTCTTGTTTAGCTCGTACGTCTGAAGATTCCCAATCAGCTCGTCCATGGGAAGAGTCATCAGGTTTTTCACCTCTATTATAGCATTCACTTTGCTTTCCCAAGAGTTGGGAAGCACCTTAAGAATTTTGCAGACTTGCTTGTAAGTGGAAATAGGCTCACCCAAAGACCTGAGCTCATTGGTGATGGAGGTGAAACGTGAGTTTATTTCAAAGATGGTTTCACCTTCCTTCATAACAAAATTCTCATATTGGGTGGTAAGCATCTCAACCTTCGACTCCTTAATTCGTTTGGTCCCTTCATGAGCTGTTTCAAGACAATCTCAAATTTCTTTGGCTGTCTCACAACCAGAGATTTTGTTATACTCATCCGCTCCAATCCCACACACTAGGATCTTCTTGGCTTTGTAATTCTTTTCAATCTTCTTCCTATCAGCTTTATTGTATTATTTTCTTGTCTTTACCATAGTAGTGGTGGTCTCTCCATCTTTCACTTCCTTGACTGGAATGTAAGGACCATCAAGAATGATGTCCCACAACTCAGTGTCCTCTGCATTGATATAATCATGCATACGATTTTTCCACCATCCATAATACTGACCATTAAATCGAGGTGGTCTGGTCGAAGACTGTCCTTCCTCCATGTTAGGTGGAGTGGCCATTCTGTCAGGATCTTTCCTCTTCTTGGTGTTAACCAGAGAGAAAAGACTTGCTCTGATACCACTTGTTGGAATGTATGCATCCACCAGTATCAATGGGACCAGGTCCTCAGCACAGTTGAAACTAAAACAGTAAAGAACAAGTGCTGAAAAGTAAAGATTGACAAGAGAGTTTACGTGAAAACCTCCTTGCTTAAGGGAGTAGAACCACGACCTGGCTTGCTAAGACTTCTAAAATTGTTTTTCACTAATCTTCTCAAGCAAAAGTAAAAGCCAATTACAAACTGAGATTAGCCTGCTAATCCCAACTCTAAGTAACACCTCCTATTACTTAGACGAGCTAGAGTAGATATCACACTACCCACTATACTAATCATATCCTAATTAATATAGATTTAAAGTGAGAGCCAAGTTAACTCTAACTCAGAACTCACAATGATTTACACAAGTTGAAACGTTTCTTATCACAACGAAACGAATCCTACAATGTAAGCACTATTACAAACAAACAAAATACAGCTTGTACAAAGCAATAGAAGCACTTCTATCAGGTCCCTTATTGCTTTGAAGCTTGAAAGTTTCTCTCTTTGAATGAATGAGTAAATGAGTTGTTGTTTGTTTGATTTATACCATGAAGAGTTATTACCCATCAAACAAACAACATCGTCCTCTGTGATTGATGGAGTACATTGCTACTTCACCAACCCTCTGACGCAGATAGTTGTAACAGCTGGCTGGCACTTTTGACAACTGGACGAGATTCATACTCTGCACTTGTGAGGAGATCATCAAAATGCCAACGGGCATAAGCTCTTATCAATATGCAATTCTAAGATGTATGATAAGTAAAGTTCTGAGTTTGAAAAAAAAGTTCCTATTTAACTTTAATTTCATAACTTATAGATAAAGCACTAAATATTTCATTTTCACCCGATAAAAGTGGAGTAATATTTTTGGTAAAAACAATTTATTTTTGTAAGAACTATTTTATTGTTCGATATTTAGTATTTTAAGATACATGCTTTAGATGTATATAGATAGATTAGTTTATTCGCACGGATGGTATTACTTTATTGATGATAAAATTGTTGAGGAAAATTTAGTTAAATATAGTTTTCTATCGTACCTAAATTTTGATGTAGATCTTAACTAAAAAATTTATAAGTGGAATGTTTTAGTAGTTATTTTATTAGATTGTGTTATTATCTTTTTAAAAGAGGTCTTATCTTTGTCGTCAGCTAGATTAGGTAACCTCTTGTTGGATTTTATCTAATCCCATTTTTATTTTGTCTTTAATACTCTAGTTAGATATATAATTATGCAAAGATTAATCATATTGTAAAGATTACTATATATCGTATGGATTAATTGAGATTATTTTTTGTTTGGTTTGATTTATTACATATATTTGTTCATTTTTTTAAATAAAAAAAACAAAAATATTCTAGTTAGCTATTTTTAACATTTTAAACCATGCATTATTTAAGGTCACATTACTATATCACATTTTATAAGTGAAATTTCAAAACTTTGTGCTATAGGTCACTTTAGGTTATAACTGATCTCAATGGGCTGGGCTGGGCTTGTAAGACGTTCTGGGCTTGATATGCTGTAGTCACAGCCCAGTAGTTCCCTTTTCACTTCTAAATTTTGGATCCGCTTTTACTTGTGGGTGTCAATTGAGGATTATATATGCTGGGTGATAGTAATTGTTATGGATAGTAGCTAGTGGTAATAGTGTTTGACCTTAGATCATGATAGTTGGTGGTAGGCAGTAATAGTTATGGTGGACGTTAATGATAGCTAATGATAATGGTGAATGATCACAACAATTGGCGATACATATCGATGGATAATGATGGTATTTAATAGTTAGTAGTAATTGATGATGATTGCTCATGATAGCTAATTATGATGATTTACAACAATGGTGATTGTAAGTGACGATAAAAGTGACGGTTAACAATAAAATTAGTAAATGAAATAATGATAAATTATATATATTAAATATAAATATTTTAATAATCATTCAAATAAACTAGCTAATGTGACTTTGATTGGTCCTATGGAGTGTAGAGTCCGTATGATAGAGACAAGATTATATATGAGTAACAAGTGGACGGCTAATAGGAAGCCCCGATACCCCATTTGATACTTTCGTACAAATAACTCATTATTTAATTAATTACTAATATTATAACAAGGTGACCAATTAATTTAATCACAACTTTATCAGTTGGCACCGTCCTCTTAACTTTTTTCTCTATTTTATTTGAGTGCTTAGGAGGAGTTTCACTTCATTGTTCTAGATTGTTCCATTGACATTTTGATTATTTTATTAGTGCTTCTTAAACCCCCCCACCCACCCCTCTATGAATTTTGTTCTAGTTAAAATAAAAATAATTAGGCGTTGGAAAGCGGTAATTAAATCGGAAGCACAATTTTAAGTTATCGAGAACATCATAATTTTAGATAGGAAGGTTTGGAGGACGTGTGTTAGGATAGAAAATTAGTAGCTAAAGAGTGGAGTATTGTTTTACTTTTCGAGGATTTAGGCTCGTTGGTATTTGTCGTTGTTCTAGCTGGATTGTATATTGTAGGTTTGCTTGTGATGTCTATCATCTTCTATTGTTTATAGTGTTTCGATTATCATACTATTGTGTGTTGTGGTTCCTTTCTTGTAAGATTTACATTGTTCCTCTTGTTAGTTGTTATGTTTCTTATTCTTTGTACCTGAATTTAATTTGTTATATTTGCGTTGAGGATATTTCAAAGACAACATATCTATCTCCACAAGGTAGTGATAAGGTACGTGCGTACACTATAACTCTCTTCATACTTCACTTGTATGATTTCACTGATATGTTGTTGTCGTCAAAAACACACCTAAATTGTACCCTCTTTTGAGTTTCATATCTAAACTATCACTTTTTAGTTTGAGAAACACACCTCTCTCTTTTATACCGATCTCATCATGGTGTGTGTAATGCACTCTCTCTTTTATTTTAAAAAATTATCACATCACACTCCACATGGACAAAACATTCAACCTTGACAAAAATTAAATAAATTATTGTATTAGTTAAAATTAAAAAACTATTATCCAAAAAAATAATATTTCTTTTATAAAATAAAATGTAAAATATTTTTCTTACTCCACTCCATCACTTCCTCTCACCACCCCCCACGCCCCACCCCCACCCCCACCCCACCCCCCGACCAATTTTTTTTAGTTTTTTTTGTTTAAATTTCTTTTATAAAAGTATTTAATTTTTTTTACTTCATCTGCCCCCCCCCAAATATTATTTTAGATATTATTTATTTTTTTAAATAATTCTACCCACCCCACCTAACCGTCCGCTTCCAAAAATTTTTCTCATTTAGTGTTAGATATATACATATCGAAAATATTTTTTCTTGCCGCCGCAAGACTTTTTTTAATTTTTTATTTATTTATGTTACATTCGTACACTAGTAGAAAAAAAATTCTAAAAATATATGTACGTACATATCTAACACAAAATGAGAAAAATGTAAAAAAATTAAAAATTAAGAGCGGAGGGTTAAATAGGATGGGGTAGAATTTTTATTTTAAAAAAAATAATATTAATTTTTTTTTGGGTGGGGGGGGGGGGGGGGGATGAGTGCATGGTGTTTTTTTGGGAGGGGGAGGGTGAAGTATGAATTTTTTTAAAAGATTTTATAAAAGATTTTATTTTTTAAAAAAGGATGGGGGATTGTCGTGGGGGGAGGGGCGGGGGGGGGGGGGTTACATGGAGGAGGTGGTGGAGTGGGGTAAAAAAATAATTAATTTTTTTTTATTATTATTATTTTATTTTTATGGATTGTAACGCTGCAATCTTTAATTTTTAATTAATATTAATAGTTTATTATTTAATTTTTGTCAAGGTGGATATTTTATCCATGTTAAATGTCATGTGTCAAGGTTTTTTCAAATAAAAGAGATAGTGCATTACACAGACCACTGAGGTGTGTTTCTCAAACTAAAAAATGATAGTTTAGGTATGAAACTCACACTCTCAATAGTTTAGGTATGAAACTCAAAAAAATGAGATAGTTTAAATGTGTTTTGGACATTTATCTCAAAAAAAACAAAAAAACATTACACTCGGTTAAAATAGGACACAAATTGAAATTGAGATTACTACCTGTGCTAAAAAAGAATGACAAACCATAAAGTATGATAGCTAGCATATTTAAAATTAATACCTTGTTTTAACATTTTTCCAAACAAAAATAAATAAATTACATGTTACAAATCATGATTGTTTGGAATAATTATGTAGTTCTAGATTGTTCTATGGCAGATTCTTTAAGAATCTAATCCAAATTATGGAATTTAAGCTAAGTTGGAATTTGCCAAACGACCCCTAGTTGGAATTTGATTTTGCTGCTTCATGAAATAATTTTTTTAAAATAAGTAATTTTACTATGTAATCTGGTTAACCTAAGTGACCTTTTTACCATAAAAAATACTTATATTCATTAGTTCATGATATACATAATGCATATTATACATTTGTTGAATATTCTTTTTTTTTTTGAATGAGCGTTAATTTATGTCAATAATTTCCCTCAATGTATTTCCTATATGCTCTCCTTTTAATTTTAAAAACACAATCATGGAAATGCACACACAAAAATATTTAAGCTAAATAAGATGAAAAATTTATTTTTAAAAATGAATAATTAAAGCTTGCAAAGAAAATACAAAAATATTTAAGCTAAATAAGATGAAAATTTTATATTTAAAAATGAATAACTAAAACTTGTAAAGAAAATGTAAAAAAAAAGAAAAGCACTAATTAAGGTGGAGGGATTTATTTGTAACACAAACAACTTATTCTTAAAAATTATCCAATAAATACAAATTTGAATATGACAAATCAAACAAGCAATAAAAATTAATCTCAACTTAATTAATTCTAGCCTAATTTATCCGAATATAATTTGTATCTAAACCGAGCGATCCTTGACGCATATAAAAAAATATTTAACCCAAAAAATGAAGAAGAAAAATTCATTTCAACAATTAGATGGTTGACCAATGAAAAGTCGAAACGTTAATATGTATGCATGACATGAATGTTGCATGATGATGTCCATTGAAACGGTGGGTCCCATGTGAAAGATATATAGAAGAAAATAGTATATCTACAAGGAGATTTAAATCTCACAGGGAATTGGGCCACGTGTACAATTAAAATCAAATTTGACAATTTAAATGAAAATAAAATCAAATGGTTGTTAAATATTGGATATAATATGAGGCGCTTGTTCAAAATATCTTCTACTCCACAAGATATTTATGTCCCCTGCCCCTCAAAACTTTGCTGCCCATTTTCTTTGTTGTCACCCACTGAATCACTCTAGCTGTTTCGATTGACTTAAAGTTGTTGGTAAAATTTATTTTAAAGTTATTTTGTGACTTGTGGAAATACTTAACAAATATAAAAAATAACTTAAAATAAGTTATAAAATATTTGACAAGAATAAAAATAACTTAAAATAAGTCAAAAATTAAAAATAGGGAGAAATCTCTCCTTATTTTTTATTTTTTTGAATTAAAAGTTATTTTAATTTTATTTTTTATTTTTAACAGAAAAACTATTTTTTTTGAACCAGTCCAAACGTGCTATTAGTTTACACCTTCCTCTACTTCAAATAACTTGACACTCGGGTAGATATTTCCCCTGCCCGTTGCTTCATCCCTTGCATTATTTTTTTATATTCCTTTTGATTTGAGGTGTTAGTTGACCCATACTTCATACCTCAATCATGATTAAAACATTATTACCCCATAAATAAATAAAATTAAAATAAATAAGATAAAAGAAAACATTTTTTTCTTTTGGTTTTAAGTGGCTAATTGTTTGGCCAAAATTCTTGGAAGCAAACATGTTCATTTTTTTTCTTCAAAAAGTGTTTATTTCAGAAAATTGATATATTTGGTTAAAATTTTAAGAAAAAAATATTACTTTTGAGTGGTAGCAACTTTGCCGAAAGCAATATTATATTAAAACTTTAGGCAAACATGAATTGTTATTCTAATATTAACAAAAGTATTGTTTAAATTAATCATCCAAACCCCAACTATTACTTTAAAAAAAATCTTTTTTTTTTCAAAAAATAGTTATAATATTTCACTTTTTTTTTTCCAATAATAAGTATATAATGGCTGGACTTTTGAAGTTGAGTTATTAGAATCATTTTTTTTAACCGATAAATAAATAAATGCTTCATAGATATTCTTTAAACGAGTAGAGGGACTAAATATTGCAAGAAACATTTACTCCTACTGATTGAAAAAAAAAAAATTAATCACAATCAACCTTGGTCATTTAAATTTTTGCCATTAAACCCTATTTTAAACAGATATTTGTAATAAAAATATTCTTTTTTTTCCTCCTTAAAATAAACGCAAGTGTAACTTGAAACAAACCATAAAAAATGAATTAGTAGTAAAAAGCATGATAATGACTAGCATTATAGGGGTGTTTAGTGAAATTAATTAATCATATTTATTAAATTGTCTGTCAAAGCAAATAGGGTGAACAGTTGTCCCATTCGAAATGTCTCCCTTGTTTATTTAAATTATTATTGTAACCTCTATTATTAGTATTAAACTAAAACATGCTTAGGGCCTAATCACTTTCTTTATTAAGCATAAGTTGACAGCTTCAAGAGTTCCAAATAATATACAGGATTTTTTTTTTAATTCAATCACCAACCCATTTGAATCTTTTATTTCAGCATGTGGAGACCAATTTTCAGTAATTAAACGACAATGAATTTTTGTCCCTTGTTTAGTTGTTTATGAACTAGGACTTAGGGAAGGAAATAAATTGGGAAATGAGCCAAAAAAAATGTATTTCTTTATTGGATGTCATGTGGTAGAAAACTGCCTAAAAAAGTGAAATGTAGGTTATTATTATTTTTTTTTAATTAATTGGTGGAGCTAAAAGCTCCTTCATTATTGGTGAATATATCATAAATTATAATTGAAATTAAAATAAATAATAATTCTAGAAAATTAAGTTGAGGTATGAATAATTTGCTCTTTTAAAGAAAATTCAAATTTAATTTGATATAATCTAATAAATTTTACACAAATTTCATAATGTTAAGAATTAATTACATTTTATTCCTACTCTTTTTCAAATTACAAAAAATCTCTTAAAATTGAAGGATTTCAAATATATCACTCAACGTCCCTATACACCGCATCCCAATTTTGGATACATCACTCAATGTCCTGATACATCACGTTTCGATTTCGAACACATCACTTAATGTCCGATACATCGTGTCCCGATACATTACATTTGTTGATACAAGACACACATGTCACAATACATAGATTGTTCAATGTCCCAATACTTTACCTTTGTTGATACAAGACATATCTGTCCTGATACATCACGTAAGAGTGATGTACTCGAGAATAGTATAGTAGGAATTTTTGTGATTTTTTCAAATAGTAGGGAATTTTAGAAAATGTGGTAAAATGAGTTATGTATTTAGATAAATTTTCCTATAATCTATATCGGTTCAACTATATAATTTTTGGCTTGCCCCCTCTAGGATACAATAGACAACAACATTGTATAACGCCAACAACTCCGAATTTGTTAAAGAGTCCAAAGTTTCATCATTAGAACATCATCCTTCAATATAAAATTTATCTCTTTTGAGGAGTGAAAATATTGAAGAATTAGACCTTTTTTTTTGTTTCAATCCTCTTTTTCACTACACTAACCTCAAAATATAAACACAATATAATAAATACTTCTCATTCACTTATTGTCTTTTTTTTCTCTCTATTATAACACATGAAACAAAACATCCTTTAAATAGGTGTGTGATTTCTTCCACAAACAAATGTCAAGAATGTGAATAGTCATTTAAGAATTAGTAAAAGATAATGATGAGAACATATCATTGTGTTACATGAGTTTCAAATGACACCAATGTTTCTTATTTTATGACTACTGGTTATTATGCACTTTATATTTTAATATCTAATATTGATGTAACTTTTCGAGTCTATATCCTGGACGTGGTCAGCACTCGAGAACTATTTCTGGGCCTCAAGTGAACCCTTGGACTGACTCAACTCTCAGCGAAAGACTTATTCAACAACATAAGAACTCAAAAGTAACTTTACACAACTGTCTCAAATAAATACTTAGAATATTTTAGAAATAAAACATTCAATTGACCAAAAAGGCAACTCAAGTCTCTAAACATTAAACACTAGAAATAAAAAAGACTCATGAACTACTACTATCTATCTATCTATGAAGCATCTAAGCCTATGACCCTCGATCATCCTAACAAAACTGAAATAATATGATAGAAGTAAATGAGGGATCCTCCAGAAGTAAGGAGGCTCACCAAAGCTAACTCGAACTGCTATGGTATCAACGAAGCGCCTGTTGATGACCTTGATCTCCTGTATCTGCATCATAAAAGATGCAGGTCAAATGACGTCAGTACATGAAATGTATGAGCATGTAAAGGAAAATCTAAAACGAACATGACATAAACTTGAACTGGAACTGAAGAAACAACTTACCTCGTCTCAACTCAATTCAATATAAAAGCAATGACAATAGTGCGATATAAAGAAAAGCTTTTAAAGCAGTAGATAACAACTTAATGTATTTAAGAATACAAGATAACTCATCTTGTATGTAAAAATACAAAATAACTCTATTTGGGAGATTCTCTAACCGACAACCATCACTATGAGCTATGTGATGATACAACATCTCGTCCACGGACCATTTCTACCTACGTTGAACTCGTCCCCATATCAGTGTTCAATACTACTCCCAAAATATAACTTAGTTCATATGTTTAAAAATATTTCTTCATCCTCAACTTTGAGATTATTATTCAAAATATTTCTCTTAAAAGATATAGTACTCAAACCTCCTCATAACTCATTTAGAAATCAAAGTTTCCTCTTTATTTTAAATGTAAAAAAATTTACTCTTAGGAATACTTAGTTCCCATATATTCATTTTGGAAAATGAAACTCAACTTTACTCAACCTCATACTCAAGAACTCAAGTCTTAAACGAAGTTTTAAAAGATTGTAAAAGACTTCTCAAAATGACTCAAAAGAAATCTCAAGACTTGACTTTTAACTGTACCTTGAATTTGAATTATGAATTCAATGTTATGATTCATGTATGAATGATCTCTATATGTTTAGATGTAGTTAGAATCAATAGGGAGTAAATGTACACTTTAAAAGGACTTAGACGGAGTAAATGACAAAAAAAAGGTGGGGGCAGATGACCCTGGCGCATTGCTGGCGCGGGGAGCCAGACTCTGAACTTCAGAGACTCTATTCTGGCGCACTGCTGGGGCGCGCCGCCCCGTCTAGAATCGTTTTCTTTCCTCAAATTTTCCTTAGATTCAATTACTCAATACAAGTGCACGAGAATCTACTAAAAAATAACTCTCAAACTCAATACAATGATTTCCAAAACTCATCAAACCCATCATAATTCAAGAACGAAAGCAACACTTCAAGAACACTTTAAATATACTAAATCTTGTGGATGAAATTCGAATATGTAAATTATGATTGGCGTGTGAGTGAACAAACTCAACACTATGAGAACTTACATACCTCGATTTGCAAGAAACCTCGATCGTTCTTCCTTTTCTCCTCTTTTCTCTTCTTGAACTCTCTTCTAAAACCCTAAGCGTAATTTAGGATTGTAAAACTGACCCAAATCAGTTAGACCCCTAAAATATCACTAAAAACGTTTAAAGCTGATGGGGTAAAGAAAAAAATCAAAATACCCCTCACTAATTCGGGTAACTTTTCTTAACTGAACATACTAACTTCAAACGGGCATATCTCCCTCATTCGAACTCGAAACTTAGAAAACTCGGTGGAGTTGGAAAGGGAATGAAATGTTATAGGCCACCTAACTCATTCTATACTGAAAGTTATGGTCGTTTGAAGTTGACCCAAAACTCACAACTTAAGCATAACTTGTAAAATTCCGAGTTTAGCTATTTCTAATTTAGCGCTTTCTAAATCTAGCTCTTTCTAAGTTGGGATGTTACAATTGAAATGCACAATAACATCAACAATTTCTTACTCATTTTAATATTAAATAAGAGAATACTTTACCAGTTTAGTTGAAGGGAGACTACTATATATAATAAATGTGTACTATGCATTGAACTCATTTTATAAAACAGTAATCTTTACTCAAAATAAATAATGGTATTAGACTTGAAATATGTATGCTCAAGAAAAATGAAGTTTCACTTTATACACAAAATAATCAAGGTATTGTCATAAGCTTTTCTAGCTTCACACATTACATTATTATGCTAGAAAGTGTTTAGTTGAAACATGTTATAATTCATGTCTAGATAAAATTTTACAAAAAGTTTAAGAGCTTTTCAATGTATTCCTGCTTATAATAATTACTATTTTTATAATAATATTTCACCATAATAATTATTTTCTATATACATTATGTTGTATATTTTCTAGAACATGATTTTGAGATAATAGTCATTAGATAAGTCTGTCTAGTTATAACATTTTTAGTAATGCTATTAGTAATAATACATAAGAGTAAATATTTTTAGTAATGCTATTAGTAATAAAAAATAAGAGTTTTTTTTTTATCTGTATTGAATATGAGTTCTTTTTATCATTATATTTATCAACACACGTTGAATAATTTATACAAAATAATGCTCTTGTGTTTAAATAGTACATAAACAATGCGGTTGCAAAATTAACATGAAACAAGGTTGAGATGGGGTTTCAATATGACAATTGAGTAGGGGTGCACATTCGATTCTTTGGTTTGATTTTATCAAATTTCAGTTCAATTTGGAAAAGTGTGCATCGAATTTTGAACCAAATTGGTTTGGCTTAGTTATTCCAACTTCGATCCAGTTTGATTTGATATCTTTTAAAATGATTTTTTGATGCGAATAAAAATAAAATGAGGACCAAAATCAAAATATAAGACACGTAAAATAACATTAAGTGATGGTGTATCTCATTATGAAACACTTATTGTGCTTATAAGACCATATTTTTTCTTTGTCAATAACATTGTGCCTCCAACTACTGTTCGAGGAAAACAAGGAAAAAGAATAACATTACATGACATACATCGACAAAAACAGATTTAAGCAAATAATGTTCCATAGCTATAGTTTCTCTAATTACACCCCATGATTATAGTTTAGTTTGCTATGAAGCCTTAGATTTGTATATCTCGATTTTTTTGTTTTAAATTTATACAATAAATGAATACATGAACGCTAAATACGATAACATAAAATTTATGAAATCCCACGATTCACGCTAATCGTTTTTTAATAAAATATTTTGTCCAAAATGAGTTCTACTATGATACTAACACCAATATTTATACAAATTAATTGGAACTATGTACAAGTATATGCATATCTATAAATATTCAAATATTTGTATAAAATATAAAACTGTTTGTATAAATATAGAACAATTTGTATTTTGTATGTAATTATAATTGTATATGTATATAAATATATGACTTAAACATACAAATATAAAAATACACCTCAATATAGTTATGTATATATGGAATTAAATCACAATTTTGTTTGTGTATATATTATAACTATTAAATATACAAATTATTAAATACAATTTGAGTTTATACAAATACTTGTGATTCTTCAGATCTCTCCAGATCTAATGAACCACATCTTGTTTTCTCCTCCAACTATTTTGATGTCGCTTGCCTTAGCATTATTGATAACTTGCTGCAATGCCATTAGGTCGTTCTTTTTTGTGGATTTCAACTCATGAATATACTTTCGATTCCCTCTTCAATCTCTCTAGATTTTGCAATAGACCATGCATTGACTCCAAAATTTTGTATTAAATCCAATGAAAATTTGGATGGCTACCTGCAAAATCTTTTGTTAAACCTAGCGAAAATTTGGAGGGCTACATGCAATAGTGAAATCACGATTAGGAGGGAGAGAGTAAATTTTAGAATTCAAATTAGATGTGTATGACTAATTTTAGGAGTGAATTAGGGAATGGAGAGAGGAGTAATAAAATTGTTGTTCGTACAAATGAGTATACAAAAGCTGGAAAGACTATTTTTGTTTCTATATACAAAATAGGCGTGGATCCCATATTTAATAGCAAAATATATTAAATTTTGATCACGCACAACAATTAAATAAAACTATACCCTCATTAAAGGATTCGGCTCCTCTCCATTTTCCCCAAGTTCTAGCTTGGATTGGAGACACATGTCTTAATTTAGAATTAATGGTTGAGATCTAATTGATTAAAGCAAAATCCTAACCATAATTATTTACTTTCATATATTTGCTTCTTAAATATTTTTGCAATCCAACAATTCTAGATTTACATTATATTTTTCCTAAATACATTTAAAAGAATTTCTTTTCTTAATTACTTGAGTAATTTTTTTTGCTGATTTTTTACTTTTCTTCCCTAACGTTTGCCATTTCTCAAATAGTATTTGCCAAATTAAAAATTAAAAATTGTGAGCTGACGTTTTTTTTAATTTTAGGAGTAAAATAAATTTTGTCACTCAACTTTAAATTCTTTCTTACTTCCTAAATGGAGTCCATTTTGCACACTGTAGCTCTTAATAGTCTATTAGAATAATCAAAATGTTTAACTGTATTATAATTTTTTTCAAAAAAGTAAAAATATTTAGTAAAAGTTTTAAATATGTATGTAGGGCAGGGCAGTAAAAAAAAGTTTTAAATATATTTAGGGAAAATATAATGGATTGCAAAAAAATTTAAGAAGTAAATATATGGAAGTAAATAGCTATGGTTAGGACTCTAATTTAATCAATTAAATCTCAACCATTAATTCTAAACTATGATATGTGTCTCCAATCTAAGCTAGAACTTGGGGAAAATGGAGAGAGCCGAATCCCTCATTAAATAATAGTTAACGAATAATTTTGCCAACTCACGTAATTTTCCTTTAATTTGATTCGATCCAAATTTTCATTTTTTTCTATATTTATCTATTTGGCCAAAATGAAGTGGTATGGGTGTTTGTCATGGGTGCATGTCACGATGATTCATGATGGTGTTGAATCACATGACTGCCAAAGTCATCTTTGGCCCCCTAAAGTTGTTTGCATAATTCATTTAAACACCTCAACTAAGGCTTGTATCTGTTAAACACTTAAATGGTTCAAAACATGTGTCTATTAAGCACAAAATGTTGATGTGGCAAAATAAGTGTATCTCACTGCCTAGTAGCGCGTGAATATGTCCCAATTTTGTTTTTAGAATAAACTTTACTTTTTTTGTCCTAATGACTGGCATGCATTAATTAAAATAACTATTTTTTTTTATTTAAAATAATATTTTTAACCCAAAAAGAAAGCAACCCCACCCCAGCCCTGTAGACTATACCAATGGTCTTCTTCTTCACCCCATTTTAAGCCTTTTAAATTCTGTTTATTTTTTTCTCATCGTTTTTATTTTTCACTCTTTATAAAATGAAATTGAATTTGTTAATCGAATTTGCAAGAATTTGCAATAAGAAAAAAAGGGACATCGAAATTATAAAAGCAAACCTCTGTCCATCTTTATTGCCGGTCACTTCGATCAACAAACATTATCAATCATTTATTTAAAATGATATCAAAAAATTTGATATAATTCATTTGAATCCTCTTGATTTCTCTTCATTATCGATTTTGAAATAATTTATCAACGTTGATTTATTTTTTACAAAAAATCTCAACAATTACTCCATTAATTTATCATGCTTCATAATTTATTTCACTATTTGCATTAGACTTGATTTCAATAGCCCATAGTTTATTACAAGAAAAAAAATTAATCTTTTTAAAGGAATAGAAGAAGAAGATAAGGCAAATGATTAGGTGGGTGGATTTGGGGGAGCGGGTGGGGGAGATTTTATTTTTTCTTCTTTTTATTATCATCGGAGAAATCGAGATTTGTGGTTGGAATCTGGATGGCTGGTGAAGGGAAGAAGAAGAAAGGTGGTTTTGTGGGGGGATGGAGTTTTTCCTTTTTCTCCTTTTTGCTAATTAGTTTTTTGGATTATTAAT
Organism: Solanum commersonii; assembly: GCA_029007595.1. Taxonomy (NCBI): domain Eukaryota; kingdom Viridiplantae; phylum Streptophyta; class Magnoliopsida; order Solanales; family Solanaceae; genus Solanum; species Solanum commersonii. The sequence goes on from JAJTWQ010000029.1 coordinate 586,136, forward strand.
GGTTGGAGTTTTTATTTTATTTTTAAAAAAAAATTGAATATTCATTAGATTGGGGCCATGTGCCACATGCTGCAGTTTTATTGGTTACTTTAAACAGATAATGTGCGTGAATTACACATACAACATTTTAAAAGCTTATTATCATTTTGTGTTCAATAAGTACATATTTGTTAATATTAGAGTGTTTAATAGGCACTAGCCTTAGTTAAGGTGTTTAAATGAATTATGCGGACAACTTTAGAGGGCCGGAGATAACTTTGGCCATCACATGACACATGGCCATTAAGTGCCTAAGAAAAATATCTCAATGCCACGTCTGCAAATCTGAAGGAAGAGGGAGAGCTCAGCTAAAGATCTCTTCTCTTCTTCTCTCTCTTCACATTCATTTCTTCTCTCTCTACTTTTTTCCTCCAACCAAAACCTGTTAAACAATCTTCTTCAAATTTCACCTTCCAATTTCAGGTACCATTTTTTTTTTTAATTTTCTGCTATAACTCTGAATTTTTTTCTAGTTTTTTAAAGCTCCGTTTCTCTATGGGATTTGTAATTAATATCTCTGCTGTTGTTGATTTGTTATAACTTTCTTGCTTTTGCCTCAGTTCATAACGAAATTGGTTAGGAAGTATGGAGATTCGCTTTTTGTTGATCAAGAGAAAATATATGTTGTTAATAAGGTTATTACAAATATTTATTGGAACTAAAATGTTATTCCAGTAATTTGGAATTTATAGAATTGTTGAGCTTTACCAAACATTTTTTTTGGATTTCCACTTGGTGTCTGGTAATCACATTGGAAGCCGACTAAATCCGTAGGTTCCATTTTTTGGGAGACTCTGCCAAAATATTTTTTTCTATTCCTGAGGGTTCGAATACAAAACTCTTATTAAGGGTGGAGGGATCTCAACCATGCCACACAATTCACGTTGCTAGTTTTACAGTTGAATAGATTCCGTCCATTGTATTCCTTATGCCTATTTATACATATGTTTTTTTACTTGCAAATGCCTTCCTAGATTGATTTTCATACTGTCCAAGTTTACTTTGAATATAACTCGTTACGGACTGGTGCTTACTTGAAAACTCTTAGTATATTAGTTAAAGATATAACCACTAGAGTATTATTAGAGCAAAGGCGAAGTTGAGGATTTTTAGTTTATGGATTTTGAATCACAATCCATTTTGCTTACTGTGTTTTGGATATATTATTTTTTTGATCAGATAAATGATTTTATGAATGAAGGGGGAAAAGCCGTATACCATAAGTAGAGAACCCACAACAAAATATGTTTCTCTATGAATGAAACCAATCATCTGTAGGAACACCAAACATTAACTAAAAACAAAAGGTTTGCAGCTTTACATATTATTTATACATATGAAATACAAGGTTTAAGCTAAAGCCTGTAGCTACAATGGTGGCTCCGCATCTGTATTAGGAACCCCTAGTGTTAGATAATCCATAATTATGGAGTATTGAAATAATACGGACCCAAGCAAAATATATTTATGATATTGTGGATTCATACATCCAACCCAACTAGTTTGGAATTCAGGCGTAGTTGTTGTATAATTCTTTGTTGAGCTTGAAAATCAATTTTCCGTGTAGTCATATGATTTTTGTTTGTGCCAATTTAATGGGCTGTTAAGTGAATTACCATATTCCCCTATTTTGCCAGTTTCATCATCATTTCTCTCTGATGTTTTAATTTTCATAGAGTTTTGGTTTTATATTTCGCTGTGTCAGCAAGGATGCCGTCATTCAATGAAAAACTTGATATATGAAACAGCGTGTTTTCCCTCTAGATTTCCTATGGAAATCCTCCAATACTTCTTTCACACAACTTTTGGTGCTTGGTTTGATCAAACTAATTAACCTTCTTTTTTTATCTCTTGGAGCATGCTTATTTCTTTATGCATCTGTCCAATAGTTTTGACTATCATTGTGTTTTTCTGTTTGCAGGACAAATAGTCATATGTTGTAGTTAGTATCTGCTTACTATTTAATCAGGGAATTTACATTCCCGTAACCTGCATATTATTTCAGAGATACCTTGAAGCTCTGAGGTGGTTTTGCTCGGTAGAAGTTCTGGACCATCCCTTGCTAGGATCCTAGATGTTGAAATTACAATCTGTGGATCCTAGATTGGAAGTGGTACTTGATGGCCTAATTTGTAGCATCCTCTCATATTGATAAAATTCTTGGATTGACAGCAGTTATATGGCCGCAACATGCGAGAGGTGGATTGATGGCCTTCAATACTCCTCAATATTTTGGCCTCCCCCTCAAGATGCACAACAACGGAAGGTGATATCATTTTCTTAACATTACAAATAGTTTATTTATTTTTCATTGCTTAGGTTGGGTTTAAGTACATTTTATCATATTTTTGGAGACCAGTTCTTTGATTGTTTCTATTTTTTATTCATGTGGATGAATGTAGCTGCACTATGGGTTTGCCATGCATTACTGATGTCATTACTCTCAACTGTAATGCATGTAGAGACGCACCTTCTTGAACATAATTGAAAACAAACTAAAAGAGAATAATGGAGGGATCTTTGAAAACTTTATCATCTATGTTTAGTTTGAGTTTCTTAACCACTGATTTATTTGCTCAGTTCTAAGAAAAGAAAATATAATGATTAGGTATAAAAATAACTAGAGGATTTCTCCACCCAAACATCAATGCCTGAGTTGGAGGGATAATAAAAAGTGCTATTGCTTTTGCACTACATAGAAAGAAAGACTACTCTATCCCAAACATGATATATTGAAAATAACGTATCTTAGAGTGCTTTAAGTTACAATGGACCTACCCATGCCATATATTAGTGAATTAGTCTCAAGAATTACACAAATTTAGGTAGTAGTTCTTTTTTGTATGCTTATTGATTTTAAATTTTAAAAGTCTAAATAAATTCCTCTTCAGTTGGCCACTCATTCAGTTTGATTGGTTTTTGCTAATTGGCCTTGCTTTTAGTTTTTGAATTTTAAGAGGCAAATTGATAGCCAAATCGAAATTGGTGTAGTTTGATTTGAATGTTTCAACTACGTCTTTGTTTTCTAGTTCTAATAATATCTAGTACTCCAACTGGATTTACGTGAAATATTTTGCCTATTGCCTATTTACAGTGTTATTTAAGATGCACTTCACATGTGCTCAAGTCAAAAGCTACTTGCAACACAAGATGGGCGCTTCGCCATGCCTAGATTTCGTTCTTGTTGGGGTCAAATAATAAGGCGTCATGGGGAAGTGATGTAAGATGAATACAAGATAGAGAGATTCAAGAGATAATTAAGAAATCGAAGGGAGATAGAGAAGAAAGAAAGAGCAATCCACAATTGCAGTAAATTAGAGACCCAACAAATGTAGATTTGCAATTCTCTAATTTGAACAAACAATTACAAGATTAAATTCAAGGGAAGGGAGGAGTGAAATCATACATGAATAATCTTACCAAAAGATATTCAATGTAGAGATAAAGAGATAAACCCACACAACTCACCAAGAGTATCACCTAATAATATTGTCTATCCTAATAATCTCTATTCAATTTTATTTATACTACTAGGGTTAACTAAGATAAGTAAAGACATAAATGCCCTTAATTTCATGTAGACCATACTTGATCAAAAGGACCCTAAAACATAATGTTAATCTTTTCTTGTATTTGTTCTTGATTTTGCACTTCCCAAACTTGCATCACATGGGGTTTGGGAATAAGTGGATTGGTTGGACTGAAAGCTGCATTTCTTTTGTCAGATTTTCAGTCATCATCAATGGGTCCGTAGAAGGCTTTTTCCCGACTTTTGAGGGTTTAAGACAAGGGGTTACCCTATCTCCCTTTCTCTGTATCTTGGTAATGGACGATTTAAGTTCAATGCTTCCTGTTGAAGTGTGTGACTATTTCATCTACAAGCTTAAGCTGTTAGAGAGAGTAAACTTTTATTAGTTAATTATATTCTCAACACGCCTCCTCATGTGCGGGTCTAATTTTTTTTCATGGGCCAAACATATGGTAATTCTTTTTGATATGGGTGGCAGTGAGTTTTGATCCTAGGACCTCTGCCTACTCTGATACCATGTGAAATTAGAAGAAGAAGAAGAGATATTGTGAATTAAATTGATTGATCATTCCCTCAAGTTGATGAGATTAATAGCTGGTAGAGACAATGCAAATAAGGAAAGAAGATAATAAAATATTACACAATCTCCTAAATGCCTAATTAAAGGGATCAAAGAATATTCTCATGTCTAGACTATTCAATCATACCTTTTTTAAATATTCTCATATCTACACTATCCAAATAGACCATAATTAACACTCCCCGCAAACTGGAGCGTATAAGTCATATGCTCCTAGTTTGCCACAAATATAGTCAATTCTGGATCCTCAAGAGTGATTTTGTGAAAATATCCGCCAATTGATCTTTTGAGTTGACAAAACTTGTGATGATGTATACAAACTCAATCTTCTCTTAAATGAAGTGACAATCTATCTCAATGTGCTTCGTTCTTTCATGGAATATTGCATTAGAAGCGATATGTAGTGCAACTTGGTTATCACAAATCAATGTTATCGGTTCAAACTCCTCCCATCTTCAATTCTCGAAGAAATTGTCTCAACCATATAAACTCTCACATATCTAGTGCCATAGCTCGATATTCTGCCTCTACACTTGATCTAGCTACGACAATTTGCTTTTTACTTTTCCAAGATATTAGATTGCCTCCAATTAGAACACAATAACCTGAAGTGAACCGCTTGTCAGAAGGAGATCCTACCAATCTGCATCAAAATATCCAACAATGTTGGTGTGTCTCTTTTCTTCGTACAATAAACCTTGTCCTTGAGAGCTTTTGATGTGTTGCAGTGTGCGAATCACTACATTCCAGTGACTATCACAAGGTGATTGCAAAAACTAGCTAACTACACTAACAACAAATGAGATGTCTGGTCGCGTGATCGTAAGATAGTTGAGTTTGTGAACAAGTCTCTAATATCTACTACGATCTTTTAGAGGCTCCCCCTGTCCTGGAATAAGCTTAGTATTTGGATCCATTGGACTGTCCACATGCTTTCAATCCAACATATCGGCATTTTGCGAAATGTCCAAGGCATATTTCCTTTGAGCAATAGCAATACCATGCCCAGACTGTGCCACTTCAATGTCTAGAAAATTACTTTTAGATTGCCCAAATTCTTAGTCTGAAAGTGACTTGAGAGGTGTTGATTGAGTTTAGTAACACCTTCATGATCATCTCTAGTGATAACAATATCATCAACATAAATAATTAAAAAAATATGTTTGCCTTGAGATGAATGCCTATAGAATACAAAGTGATTAGCTTCTATTCGGATCATTCCAAACTGTTGGACAACAACTCGAAAACAACCAAACCATGCTCTAGGAGACTGCTTAAGACCATAGAGGGATTGCCAAAGTTAACAAACTAGTCTAGACTCTCTCTGAGCAACAAACCCTGGTGGTTGCTCCATATATACCTCTTCAACAAGTTCTTTATGTAGGAATGCATTTTTGATGTCCAGTTGAAAAAAAGGCCTATGATTCATTACTCCCGTAGAGATGAGAAGACAGACAAAAGCCATCTTGTCAACTAGGGAGAAATTATCTCCATAATCGATGCCATAAATTTGAGTTTATCCCTTAGCAACCAGTCTTGCTTTGAGATGATCAGTAGCTCCATCCGAACCTACCTTAACGGCAAATACCCAACGACAACTAACTATGGTTTTACCTTCAGGTAAAGGAACAAGCTCTCAAGTACCATTATCATGCAAAACATTCATCTCCTCAATCATAGTTTGATGCCAACCTGGATGAACCCGTGTTTCTACCACAATCTTAGGAACTTTGAGTGATGATAAACTAGCAAGGAAGGCATGATATGAAGGTGATAGATGATGATAACTTAAATAAGTATAAATGGGAGTTTGGTTGGCAGTAATTCCAGTACCTTTGTGAAGAGCAATAGGAAGATCATCTGATAAGTTCTCGACCGAAGCAAAAGGCATTGTTGGAGTAGTCACCAAGATTGCTTTGTGCACCTATATTAGACCATCTCCAACCCATCTCTATTTTACTCTCTATTCTCTATATTTGGAAAGTAAAATAGAGTATGGGTTCTCCAAGCACTCTCTATTTCACTCTCTATTCTTCAATTATAGAGAGGTGAATAGTAGTTCTCCAAATTTGGAGAACTACTATTCACCTCTCTATTTTACTTTTTGATTATTTTAATATTATTTCTATTATATTACTAATTAAGTCTTTATCATTTGTTATTATTTTCTAATGTAATATAACATTTAAAAATATATTATTAACAAGTTACTACTTCCACCCAAATTAATAATTTTTTTTAAAAAAAAATTGTCACTTTAAATATGTAATTTAAAGTTATTTTAATATTATTTATATTATATAAGATTATTAATTAAGTCTCTAATATTTGTAATTATTTTCTAAGTAATATAACATCTAAAACATATTATTGATAAGTATCCTACTTCCATCCCGAATTAACAATTTTTCTAATTTAATTTTTTAAATTTTTTTGTCATTTGAAATATGTAATTTAAATTATAATTATTTTTCATTATGAAGTATGCACAAAATTTACATGATAATTCAAACAATCTACTTTTATGTTATAGTGATAAATTATTAAACTACACTTTTTAATGAGCATGAAAATATTTGATGCAATAGTTCAAAATGGAATAGGTGAAGTAAATTAGTACACTAAATAATTGGATACAAGATGAAATTGTTAATTTATACAGTTTTTAGCTACACCTAAAAAAAGAAAGACAAAAAATTGCTCATTTTGAACTCCCTGGTACATTAATAGATCATTTATGAGAGTAACGTAATAGACTTGAAAGTTGAGTATTTATGTAAAATTTATTTTACAAAATAAATTTTACGATAATACAATATTTATGATGTAATTATATTTCATCAATGATTTCTCTTATATTTGAATTGTAATTGTCTGAAAAAATAGAGAACTCTATATTTGGAAAGGAAAATAGAGGATGGGGTTGGAGATGCCCATAGAGTTAGAAATACCAACTAGATAGCAAGTTCAGAACGAGGTTGAGGTCGTCGGGAATAGACATTAAGAGTTGGAGGTGGAGCTGAGGCTAGAATAGTTTGAATGGGAAGGACTGCTATGGCCTTCTGATTTTCCGTACTAGTAGAAAAATACAGAGAAGTTTTGGAAAAAGTATCATCGAGATGAAGTACTTATTGGTAGAGGGATCAAAACGTTAGTAACCTTTTGTAGATGAGAATACTCGAGAAAGACACATTTAAAAACCTTATGGTGAAGTTATCTTTTCGGGGGGTAAGGTTATGAACAAAACAGGGGCAACCAAACACACATGGATGAAGGGGGAATAAATTTTGGTCCGGATAAAGGAATGAGTGAGGAGTTTGGTACTACAAAACAGATGAAGGCATGCGATTGATTAAATAACAAGCAGTAATAACGACATCACCCCAAAAATGTAAAGGGACATGATTGTGAATAAGCAATGTTCGAGCTGTTTCAATAAGATGTTTGTTCTTTCGCTCAACAACTCCGTTTTGTTGAGGAGTATGTGCACAAGAAGAGAAGTGCAATACACCCTGGGATGACATAAAAGAAGAGAGAGAAGTAGAGAAGTATTATCGGGCATTATCAGTGATTAACTTCTTAATGGAAATACCAAATTGATTGTGAATTTCATCAGCATGAAATTTTTGAAAGATGGAGAATAGCTCAGATCTATTTTTCATTAAAAATAACCACGTGCACCGAGAATAGTAATCAATAAAAGTAACAAAATAATGAAAGCTTAAGGAAGAGCTAACACGACTTGAACCCCATATATCCAAATGAATGATATTAAGCATAGAGGTGGCCCTATTATTGACGTGCTTTGGGAAAAAGGCATGAGTGTGCTTACCAAGCTGACACGACTCACATACTAACAAAGATAAACTAGATAAACTGGGGACTATCTTTTGCAATTCCAAGAGACTTGGATGACCACCTATAACTCTAGTATGGATTAGAAATTCCGGCCAGGCACTTCAAGGAACATTGGAGTTGAAATTTCTCTTTTTTTCGAACATGACACTTTTTGTTTTGTGGAGTTGAAGAATCACCAATAAGATACTTACGGGCTATCTTAGTAGTGTTTGAAGTAGGACTGTGACTCTAGATAAATTGGGGAAAAAGCTTTAGGTATGTTGTCAATGATGTTCAAGACATTGACAGGTTAGGGGAGGTTCTGGGATGTTAAATTGGAAAATTCCCTATTATTTGGGTATGCCTTTTAGCAACAAGATACAATCAAAACAAGTGTGGCAAAAAATAGAGGAGAAAGTGCCGCATGAGGCTTGCTATTTGGGACAAGACAATATCTAGTAGACTGATTCTCTTTAATAGTGTCCTTAACTCGCTACTCACTGATCTCATATCTCTATTTCCTATATCTATAAGTGCGACAAAAAAGTTAGATACAACCCAGAGAAACTTTTAATGGGATAAGAACAAAGTTAGGAGGTGTATATTTTGTGAAGTGGGATAAGGTAGTTATGGAGAAAAAAAGGGTTGGCATTAGAAATCTACGGATGCACAATAATAGTTTTCTAATAAAGTGGCTATGGAGGTACCGAAAGGAAGACAATTGTTTATGAGGGTAATTTTCTACAAGTATGGGAATCAAAGTCCTTGGTACATAGGTTATGTGCTCTCCCTCATGGACAATGAGTTTGGAAACATATCCGCAGCTTATGGCCCACCTTTGAAGCCAATACAAATATCAAGTTAGGAAATGAGATGAAAATAAGATTTTGGCAAGATACTTAGTTTGGGGCGGGGTGGGTGGATAGGGGAGGCTTTTCCATGGCTAGAAGCCTAAAGCCCCTTACAAAGTTAACTGTTTTATGTGGTTGTTGGCCCATGACACATGTCTCACACCAGGCCAAGGGGAGCCTCTTATTAATCCTAGACTAGAAGATATAGGATGCTGGTAGGAAAGTTGAATTATCTCATTGTGACTCGACTCAACATTACCTTTTCGGTTAGTGTTGTAAGTCAATTCTTGGATTTTCTATCATTGTAACGTAGTTGTTTACATCCTTCGATACATAAAAGTTGTTTCAGGGAAAAGACTACTTCGCAAAGATTGATGACATGAGAAAATTGTTGGATATTCAGATGTATACAAGGCGGGGTTACTCTGTGAAAGACGATCGACTTTTGGATATTGTGTTTTAGTTGGGAAAGATTTGGTATCTTGAAAAAGTAGGAAACAAAATATGATTTCTAGATCATGGATAAAAGCAGAATTTCAGGATATGACAGTGTGATGAGATTAAAAAATGGAACTCGTGTGGGATGAAGCTACACTTCACATTGCACCTAATCCAGTATTTCACAAGAGGACCAAACACATATAGATTGATTATTCTGTTAGAGTAGCTACTCTTAGGCGACACTCTCACAAGGTTCTTCTGCGGTCAAATGATCAACTAGCGGACATTTTCACCAAGTTCCTAGCCGGTGCAAGAACAAGTTATATGTATATGTAGCAAGCCTTGTACATATAATTTGTATGCACCAACTTGAGGGGGAGTGTTATAGCTTTTTTGGCCAAGCTCATAAAATGAACTTATTTTGGAAAGTGTTGTTTTCAAAAGTGCAATTTAAAAAAGTACTTTTGGCGAGAAGCAGTTTGTGTTTGACCAATAAATTTTAAAAACATTTTTGAGCAACAATTAGTGTTTGGCTAAACTTTTTGAAAGTGCTTCTAAAGTGTATTTTTCTCAGAAGTTCTTTTAATAAAAATGCTTTTAGAGAAAATCTACTTTTTTAGCTTTTGAAAAGCATGTTCCGCTACTCCTCAAAGACACTTATTTTCTCTCAAAAGCTTTAGCCAAACACCTCAATTTTATTTAAAAAATAAGTACTTTTTGGAAAAAGAAGCACTTTTGGCCTCCCAAAAGCTTGGCCAAACAAGCTATTAGAATCCTGGTGAATATTCTAGAATGTATATAAATGTAGTAGGTAGCTTATTTTCCTCCTATTCTAATTGAGTATTGATTTCCTTTTCTTTTTAGTACATGTAAACATAGTTATTTATACCCCAATAGCCTGAGGGAATAATCAAGACGAGTTCCTCTCATTTCTCTTCTGTTTCACTGAAAATACCTACAAGATTTGGAAGTTGAGATGGTTACCTAGTTCTTTGATCAGATTGATTATTTAAAGGAATTGAAAGCTCTATGATCTGAAAGTCAGGAAAGGAAAGCAAGTTTTATGTGAACTTGTGCTAAAATTTTCTAGTCCATAGAGAACAGAAGAAGCAAGATGTTGTTGAAAATAATCTGGAGAATCAAAATGCCTTCAAAAGTTGATTGCTTTACTTGGAGGTACTACTTACAAGGCATGTCATACACAAGTTAACCTACTTAAAAAAGGGTTTTGCACCAGATATTCAAAGTGCAAAAGCTATAAAGAAGCCCTTAAAGGCTTAAACACCTGCTTTTGTGCTCATTTAGCTGTCAGTGTAGTGCTTGTTCTGTAGAGCCATTGTGCAATTGATTATACCAAATTACTTTATAAAGCTGGATGGAGGATAAAGAAGTCAATCTGGTAGACAGTTCCTTTTTGCATCCTTGCAATTTTTGGAGGGAAATGAACTATACGTCATTTTTTTGAGAAGGTGACATATTTTATATATTTATCAAAACAGCACCTAGGCTGTGCTTAGTGCTTACCATATTTACAAGTGAAAAAAGAAAAAAAACTGCTCCAGAAGTCTTAACAAAAAACTAGGGTGTCTATGATAGAAGCAATATCTTCTATGTATCTCAGGCTAGACCAAAAAGCAGAAAAGTCTTAAGGAATTCAACTTAATCCTCTGAACTGAACTGCTAATGTCTTCAAAACATTTGGAATTTCTCTCAGATTGTTCACCAAATGCAAGCTGGGACAATACTCCATCTATTTCCAATCCTGCATCTGCATCTTCCCAAAATGAATTATACATCGTTTGAAGGAAAACTTGATGTTGTACACGGTATAAAACATAAAGTCTACAGCTCTTTTTTCACAATGTGCATAAATTTGGTACTTTGTAGAACTTCATTGACCTCGTACGTATTTAAAAGTAAGAGCAGTCCATTGTAACTTCAGTAGAAAACCATGTCTTTTTTGTAAGCTTTTTGGGTTTTTTTTTTTGGTACACTTGTACATAGGCATGTTTCGGCTCTTCTTTAATTTTTTCGAGTAAGGTAACTTTGTTTCGGCTCTTCTTTTAATGAAATTTATTACCTTATCCATAAAAAAATCTTTTATGTCGATGGTTACTGCTGATTTTTATGAATAATAAATTTAATACTATTAGAAAAACACTGCAGCTGCTTGAATATTTCCTACTACAGCCTGAGATGTTTGGCAAGTGGAGCATTTGGACTTACAGATCTCTTTGCCTTTTCTGTTCTATGAAGGCCTCTAATCTTATGTTTGTGGCCTTGGGATTCTATTGCACTCTGAATATGTGACCATTCAAATATCTCTCTCTGTCTATTTTCTTGTTCATTTTTTTGAGGATGTCTTTGCTGCGTAATATCTGCCAGGATAACATGAAAGAAAAGCAAAACATTCTGTAAATATGCACTGCCTGACCAATAAAGGTGAGTCCAAAAAGAGGAATGCACACGCTCACTGATGGCAGATGGAAAAAGGGCCATCACCTGACAGGTCCTTTCTTCTGAAGGGTGTAAAGCCAGGGGATTAAACCACTGTTAGATTTAATGATAAATCCCTCAGAGCATTCTATCTCTCCTTCCCATAGCATTATGACCTTGCATTTTTTTTGTTTAGATTTGAATAGGCCATAGATTTGGTTATTGCATTATATTCTTGAACATTTAAATGTCTAAAGAAGGATATTTGTTTTTCCTTTTGTTTTCTATCTTTTGATATTTGTATCTTCAGTCATATCAACCTTCTTCATTCTCTTTGTAGGCTCAAATTACTGCCTATGTTGAGTACTTTGGTCAGTTCACATCAGAACAATTTCCTGAAGATATAGCTGAGGTATGTAGTTACATCAGAAACTATCCTCCCAACAACTCTCTCTTTCTTCATAATTTCTCTATCTAATTGAATCTTTTCAATATTCTGGAAAAGTAATAGAAAGTGTATTTTGTCGGCAGCTGATACGGAACCGGTATCCATCCAAGGAAAACCGACTTTTTGATGATGTTTTAGGTATCATAAGCCTTGATCCAGATGATAACCTTGATTTAAGTTCAGCATTAAGATTATTCCTCCCATCTATTTGTGAGGTTGATTGATTTTATCTGTCTTTTGATTGATTGCTTTTGATTTCCAGCGACTTTTGTTCTTCACCACCCAGAGCATGGGCATACTGTAATTCTTCCAATTATTTCATGCATCATCGATGGCACACTGGACTATGATAAAAGTTGTCCACCTTTCACTTCTTTTATATCATTGGTTTGCCCAAGCAGTGAGGTATTCAGAATCTTGAACTATCAATTTGAATAATTGAGTGAATACAATGATCTTTCTGGCAAACATTCTAGTTCTTGCAAAAGAAGAGGCTTTCATACTAATTATTTGCTCTTAAATGCAGAAGGAATATTCAGAACAGTGGGCTCTTGCATGTGGAGAGATTCTACGAATTTTGACACATTACAACCGTCCGATCTACAAAGTTGTGCAACAGGGTGGCGAAGCAGACAGAAGCAGCCGAGGAATCCATGCTTCAACAAGTAAATCTGCTGTTAGTGAACCTAGTGTGCCTTCAGTGCATCATGAGAGGAAAACGCTGAGGCCGTTGTCTCCATGGATTACTGATATACTGCTCGCCGCACCTCTAGGTATTAGAAGTGATTACTTCCGTTGGTAAGTGTGCAGTTTGTCTACATACACTTTAACTTTTTCATCATATTTCAATTTCATCAAGATGAAGGACTAATCGTGAACAATAGTTAAAACCATATATAGCTTTCCTATTCTAATCATTTCTAGTGTTGCATGCTTCCTGACACTTGCTCTAGAAGTTTTTTGTGAAGACATTGAGCCTGTACTTGTTTACCCAAGTTATGGATGAGCTAACTAACATTATATAGGATGATGTCTCATGGCCTATGCTTTTGCATATGATATTACCCAAATTGACGAAACCAGCAATGTTGTCAATCAAAAGCATGACTATAGAGAAGCACCCTAGAGTAAGAGTTCTAGGATAAGTAGAATTGTAGAAGACTGAATATACACACTGGAAGTTTAGCTAGCATAAAGCACCCAAGGTTGTGGCCTAGTGGTCAATGAAGTGGAATGAGAATCATGAGGTCTTGGGTCCAAATCCCAATGGAGGAAGAAACTCTAGGTGATTTCTTCTCATTTGCGCAAATTTTGATGGATAAAATTACCCGATATCTGTGCTGGTGAGAGGTAGCAGCACCATGTAGAGTTAATCGAAATTCGCGCAAGCTGACCCTAACACCACGATTATAATAAATAATTTAGCCAGTATAAGAGAAGTGAAGTTGAGGTGAGATTTGATGGGATTATGATGCCTAAATGCAAACAATTCAGAAATGTAGGCACAGTGTCTAGGAGAATGGCATGTAGGCCAAGATTCATGAAGGAGTTGATGCTCAGATGGAAGAGGGAGGGGGGTAGGAAAAGAAGACACAAGGCTTGGAATGTTATTCCTTTAGCTTTGATGTGGGTCCTTTGGAAGGAGAGAAATAGGAGAGCTTTTGAAGGGGTGGCGATGAGCTTTACTCATTTGAGGAGTAGTCTCCGATCGGTTTTTTTTTTTTTTGGTGCACCCATGTAGTTCCTGTTTATATAGAAGATTGGTGTCTTTTGGAGAGAACCATATTTTGTAGGTTTCTCCTTTTCTAGGTATACCTCTTGAATACAGCCAAGATGGTTTTGTTATTATTACTGAAATACTTTACCCGATAAAAAATAATGTCTAGGAGAATGGCATGATAAATGAAGATGCTACTCATGGAATCACGATAGCATGGTTGAAATGGAACTACTGCTGGAGCGTTAAGTGATAGAATGACACTCACCAAAGGGAAAGGCAAGGTTTCTAGACCGGTTGTAAGACCACTGATGTTTTATGGGAAGTGATGTTGTATGGGAAAGATGAGTGCCGCAAAAAACCAGATGTTAGGAGTGATGTGCACTCGTATAAGAACAAACAAGACTAAAAATGACCACATTCAATGCATAATCTAACCAAGACACTACTTTCATACAAAAGAAATGACTACATTCAACAGAAAGTGATATTGTAAGATCAGTGATGTTTCATGAGAAGTGATATTTTTATGGAAATGAATATTGGTCCCCCAAAGTCCAGCCTAGCCCCAAGAATTCTCTCTCTCTCTCTCTCTCTCTCTCTATATATATATATATATATATATATATATATATATATATATAATTTTGCTTGTGAAGAGATGGAAGCCATTTCTAGCTTGGACTCTCTTACAGGGAAGAGAAGTAGGAAAGCAGGAAGAATGGATTAGAAGAAAGAATGAATAAGAAGAGAGAGAGAGAGAGAGAAAGGAGAAAGAAAATTAAATTTTGAGAAATCTTGCCAAGTTTAATTTGTTTGTTCACCTAAAGAGAAAGACAAAAGGAAGTCTGTTTGTTCACATAAGAGAAAGAACTTGACATAAAGTTCTGTGACTTTGAGAAAGGAGAAAGAAAACTTATTTTTTAAAGTTGTTTGTTGTCCAAGCTGGAAGTCTGTTAGTGAGGACAATTGTGAGCCAATAAAATAGCGTCAAGGACATTTTTGATTCCAAACGATAATGGAAGCTAAAGGTGCTCTATTTGCAATGGTTTAACAGTAATTTGGCCCTTTTACAAAAAAATATAATGTAGTTACCTGATTTCATGTGGCAGTAGTCTCCTTCAAGAGTCAGATCTGGCCATTTAATCGATCTTGTTGCTGAAGCCGTAACTAAATAATTCTGCTACAGAAAATCAACATGCTATAGTAATTATATACAGTTTGGCTGTCTACATTAGTATAACAGTAACTCAGGTTATGTAACGCACTCGCAATTGCTTTAGTGAGGCTGCTGTAATATCCTCCTTAATCTTAAACCACTGGTCCCAAATCTCTTTGCACTGTCCTGTCCAAAACTGGTATTCTTGTTCAGCAGAATTTTCTGTCTTGAGTTCTTGAAAATATTTTCAATTTTCCGATCTACAATTGTAGTTTTAGACCAGTATTTATTTGAAAAACATCCGTAATAACTCTTCCTCAGAGAAGGTAGAGCTTTGCTTTCTTCCCTTTAATCAAAGAGACTTTTCCAAGGTTGGTCTATTAATTTGTCTATACTAGTGCATGAGGATCATCTCCAAAGTCCCACATGACATGCTTTCTGAAGCTTTCATATTTTTAAATACCTTTCACAAATACTTCCATTTATTGCTAGGCCTGTCATACTGAAATACAAGTCTATTTTATGCTTGTGCCCATACTGAAAAAGCTTTCATGGATAGTACATATGTATAGCACCACAAACACAAGGCTCGCTTCTTTGGTCCATCTATTTCTTTTATCCTTGTACCGATGCTAACTTTGTTTAATCTGTTTTTGGTGCTTCTCAAGTCAAAGAACTTTATGTCATTTTATTGACCTGAATTTTTTCTCATTAAATTATGTTCTTCCTCTAATTCATAGGCAGTTAGAGGTCGTTGAGTAATAGGAAGTTAGAACTACATTGTCATGCTATTGATGTAGCAAAGTGATTCATGTATGTAGGTGTAGTGGTGTTATGGGAAAGTATGCTGCTGGAGAACTAAAGCCACCATCAACTGGTATGTGAACTTTCATTGGTTAAATATGTGTCTGTTTTATGGTTCAAGAACTGCACATTCAGTTTTCAAAACTAAATCGCTCGCGTGAAATTCTTGCTGTTGAGTTTGTTTGAATGAATGTATCTTTTGTATGCTAAAAGTCTTCTCAGACCTTGCTAATAAAATCTGAGAATAGCTTGTTGACATCCTTCTAGTTACCACATCTATTGTCATAGCCTAGTATATACTAGTATTTTTTTTTTTGAAACTGGTAACATGTATTCATCAGCAAGGGTATGCTGGCCACCTCCAAAAGTATGATTACATAGATAGCTAATTTCAGAGAGCCTAGGAAATCCACTATGTATTTCCTGTTATAAAGCATGAAACCCCAATATGAAGTATTTGTCACCTTTTTGTCCTTTAAAAATAGATTTCACACTAGACAAAATTGTCATTTAATTAATTTTATAACATATAGGACCTTGAAACTAACTAAAGCTTTAGTTATTAAATTTTTGCTTGGTTGAACTCTATAGGAACTAATATTTAGGAATTTAAAATTGAGTAAGATTACTTATATGAATCTATACTTATTTGAATTGTGTAAAGTAACTATAACTTTTTCTGTGAGTGTTTTTGAACTATGTATAAGGGGTAGGGTTTTCAAGAGTAGCTCGCTCCAATTCCCTCAATTGTTTACAATATTGGGTTCAGAGATGGCAGGTCATCTCCATACTCTTTTGGGGCACATGCATTAAAATTTTCTGAAAACTTTATTGTTGTTTTGGAGAAGGGTCAAAACTACCCCAAACCTATTAACTTTCTCTTAAAATTATCCTCCTCCCACCTATTGACCCTAAAATGCCCATCATTCTTTTCTAGCTTAAAACTACCCTTAAGACCTAATGGCTGACTTGTTAGGACTTCATAAAAATACACATGGCACTTCTCCATTGGTTAACACGGAACCAAAATAATATATGCTTCCGTTTGACCATAGATTTTGAAGTTGAAACTTCAAATTTGAAAATTTGAGTTTTTGTTGTGATTTTCGGAATTTGAAGTTGTGTTTGGACATGCATTTTACTTGGAAAAAGTTTGAAGTTTTTTGAGTGGAACCCCCAAAAAGTGATCAGAGTTTGAAGATCAAATTTTAAAATCTACTTCCAAAATCTATGGCCAAACGCGAGCTATAGTCAAATTTGTAAGTTCTAATAATATCCCATCATTTTGGATTCAGTATAGGGTTATTGATACAACAATTTTTATAAGAGTTCACAAGTTGTCATAGTCATGGAATGATATTCTGCTTCTATATTAGATCTTGCAAGCATATTTTGGTTATTATTCTAGGAACACCAAATTGCCTCTAACTCGAACAAGCATTCCAGAAGCAAAGCATCTATTAGAATGTCACCCTTTCCTAACTCGAATAATGTGGAGATTATTGTGGGAAATGGTGTAAAGAAAGACTTTTGGGGTGACCATTGGATTAGGCAGAACAATTTGAAGTCTACTTTCCTTGTCCTTTATTCAATAAGTCTACAATAACATGACATGATCAATCATTGTGGAGTCTACAAGGCTGGGATCTGATTTTTAGAGTAGCTCTAAATGATTGGGAAATTGAGAGTTTTATCAGAATGTTATAGTTATTGGGATCTTTTGGTGGTACATCTGATTGCCTTGAAAGACTTAGATGGGAAATGAATAACAAAGGGATTTTTTCAGTAAAATCTGTTCATTGGAATCTGAATCATAGCGGTCCTATTAAGGTGAATTGACCTTGGAAACAAGTTTGGAAAGTAAAAATTCCAATGAAGGTGTCTTGTTTTGTTTGGTTGGTGATTAGGAAAGCATGCCTAACTCAAGTCAACTTACAAAGAAGAGGTTTTTAGATTTGTTTAAGATGTCTTTTATGTGACAGGAGGTTGAGAGCAATGAACACCTCTTTTTCACTGCAAGACAACTATAAATCTGTGGCATATGTTCTTTTGTATTTCGGGGATACAATGGGTAATACCTAGCTCTACTCTGGGGCTTCTGAGCAGCTGGTGAGTGTAGGTTACAGAGGAGGGGAGGATGATTGGTGGAAGATCATCCCTGCTTGCATCTGGTGGAGTGTGTGGAAAGAAAGGAATTTCAGATTTTCTGAAGGCACTAGCAGTTCTTTCTTAGTCTGTTCTTTTTTTGGTGTAAACAAAGTGTATTGGGGGAAGTAGATGACTTGGTTGATTTAATTGGCATTGTATAAGAACAAAGGTTTTTGGACCGTGGTCTTTTGTAGCTATTGGCTTTTTTGTAAAGATCTCAACTTAGCACTTTTTTTTGGGGTGTCTAAGTTTTGTTTAATAGAAATACAATTGTTACCTTTCTCAAAAAGAGTATTCCTTTTCCTGAAGCATATTTCTTAATGAAGGACAACTCATTGCATCCCAATGATTATCACATTACGAATCTTCAGGATAGCTTTTGAAGGGATAGAAAATGACTTTGTATATTTGAGAAATAGCCTCTTGTCCATTATTTATTTTTATTGTACCCATGAGATTCTAATTCTTATTAAAGTTTGGATTTCTTTCCTAGATAATCATATTGTTTTGTATTCTCTACTTTTTGATATATCACTTGTATAAGGGAGTTTTCTTCCCATTACCTATAAAAATATTTTACATTACAAATCACATTGTGAATCCTAAAATTGACTCACAATATTCATTTGGAAGGTAATATCAGGTTGGGACACTTGTGTTAGCATCTACTTGCCAACTAACCTCTTGTATTTCTCCGGATCAGTAAAAGGCTTCTCCTAACCTAGTAGAAAATTAACACTTGGATCCATAAGAGTGTACATAGGTTTAAAATCATTCATGGTTTCTCCTCAAGAATGTGGGGAGAATTTTTTTGCTATGAAATGTCAATTTCTGATGGATTGAGCTGCCTCAATACCTAAGAAGTACTCCATCATACCTGGTTCTCAGCTTGGTATGTAATGACCTTTCAAGTTAGCAATACCATCTTGATCACTGTCTATGCTATTGTATAATGTTTTATTTTGGTAAGTAAAATTTTATTTACCAAGTGATACGTTACAAAAATAGAAAGAACAGCAGGTATGGACATCAGCTCCATCCTTGCTAAGACTCAATCTTCAAATCTAACTGGCTACCCTTTACGGATACATATTTAGAGCATGTAATCTAGTAGCTAACTTAGGATATCTACTCCCTCTTCCATGCGTCTCCTGAATAACATGCCTAATAATTGTGCTTGCTACTTGCTTCTTCTGTGTAAACACCCTGCTATATACGCTCCAACCATATGTAATATAAGGAACTTGCCATTGCCATTTTATACACAAGTGCTGTGCTGCCTTTACCCTTCATATGTTTAATTGCCCATTGAACCTCAGCTATCCAGTGCATTGTGCCTCTATTGATCCCTTGCCAATTCAGTAGTTTGCTCCACACTTCTGCAGAATATGAGCATTAAAAGAATAGGTGGTCATGATCCTCATTCATCCGCTGACATAAAGGGCATAATGGGGACTGTATCATACCCCATTTAGCCAACCCATCTTTAGTCGCGAGCCTTCCATTTACTGCTAGGTACATGATGAACAACCATTTAGGAGCTCCCACATTTGTCCAGACCAGTGATCTCCACTCTACCGTCTCCATTGTACCCCTCATCTGCAGGTATACTTTGCCTATGGAGTATTTTTCCATGTCTCTTATAAATGCCTCAGTATTGCCAGCCTCTTGGAGATGTTGAGCTGCTTTAAGGATTCTTTGTACCACCCAAGAAGCTTGTTTTTCCGGTATGTTACACACACCATTCTGCCCATAATAGCTGTGTATCCAAGCAACCCATAGCTTATCTTTTTTCTGACATACATTCCATAGCAGCTTCCCAATTGCAGCTTTATTCCATGTGTAAATATCAAGAAATTGCAAACCTCCATTTGACTTGGGCCAGCACAATTTGTCCCATGCAATCAAAGCCTTCTCTGAGGTCTCTGAATTGCCAGTCCATAAGAAGCTTCTACATATAGCCTCCACTTCTTGAATAATCTTCTTAGGAAGGGCAAAAATTTGGGACCAGAACATTTGAATAGCATATAGTACAGTCTTGATGAGCTGAGCTCTACTTGCATATGACAAGAATTTGGTGGTCCAGTTTGTGATTCTATCTAGCATCTTCTCCAGTAGGGGTTTGCATTGCACTAAAGTCACCTTTTAGCGCTCAAAGGTACGCCAAGGTATCTGAATGGCAGTGTTCCTTGACAAAATGTAGTTCTTCCAGTATCTCCCTTTGTAGTTCTTACTTAACTCCACCAAAGTACACACTACTTTTCTTTATGTTTGCAACCAGACCTGAGGCCTGAGAAAACTGCATAAAACACTGATTCATACACTTGACTGATTTTATATCTCCTCTGCAAAACAGCAACAGGTCATCAACAAAACTCAATTGTACTATCTTTTGAGCTTTGCATCTAGGATGGTAGTGGAAATTAGGGTCCATCTGTAAACTCTTCAGAATTCTTGTCAAGTAATCCATTGCTTGTACGAGTAAATAGGGGGACAGTGGATCCCCTTGTCTTACCCCTCTCCTTGCTTTAAAAGGTGTTGTACTATGTCCATTAATCTGAATGGAGTATGTGACTGTTGTAACACATTGCATTATCCGCTTAGTGACTCTAGGTGGCATTTTGAGTTCCTCCTCTGCTCCAAAAATGTCCATTCCAGAGAATCATAGGTTTTTTTCATGTCAATTTTCACCATACACCTTTTAGAAATCCCCTGTCTCCCATATCCTTTTACAATTTCATGACTCAGTATCGCATTGTCATTCAAAGCCCTTCCTGGTACAAATGCTGATTGATTAGGATCCACAAGACTCTCCATGACTAGTTTCAACCTAGCAGTGATTACTTTAGATATAACTTTGTATATTGTTGAGCAACATGAAATTGGCATGTATTCACTTATTCTAGCTGGGTTTTCTACCTTAGGTATAAGTGTTACAGCAGTACAATTAATAGATTCGAACATATCATCAGTGTCAAAGAAGTTTAGGACTGCTTGTGTTATCTCCTCCCCCACTATTGCCCATGCTCTTTTGAAAAACTCAGCATTTAATCCATCTTGACCTGGAGCTTTTCGGTCACTGATACCCTTCAGAGCTGTTTCCACTTCCTTGTTCCTGGAGCTGCTATCTGAATTTGCTGAGCTCTATTTAGAATTCCTCCCCTCCTCATTACAGTGGTATCTACATTTGGCAAATAATTTGCAGCCTGTCCAAGTAATCCTTGATAGAAATTCAGTGCCTCTTCCTCAATATCTTCTTGAGAATGCACAATTATACGTGCAACAGTAGTGAGGCTTGTGATTGTATTCTGGGCCACTCTATTTTTCATATGAGCAAAGAAGTATCATGTATTAGCATCACCTAGGTTCAACCATTGCACCCTGGACTTTTGTCTCATAGCACTTTCCTCAACCAAATTCCACTTCTCCAGTTGTTTCCTCGGTTCCTTTTCTTGCTCCCTATTAGCATGCATTATATTATGGTCTAGCATATCAGTCTGTACTTGGTGAAGCTGCTCTCTGATTTACTGGATTTTGTCCTTCGCCCCTCTGAACTCAGAATTGTTAATCCCTTTCAGTACATTTTTCATCTTTTTGAGCTTCCACCAGAATGTCTTCATGTCTCCTTTTCTATGTCCTTGCCAAGCTTGTTTAACTATTTGAAGAAACCTAGGATGGTCTGCAATACAGTTAAAGAAGCTGAAAGATATATACTTCATCCTCAGGATCCATGTGAAGAAATATCCTTTTTTATATCCGTGTAACCTTTGCATCCTTTGGATGCTTTGTTATTAATATAACACTTATTTCATCAAAGAAAATATATTCTTGATATCCAAGTAATGGTGAGGATGGAAGGAATCTTAAGTCTTAACCAAGAGAGAGAACGTATCACCATAGTCAAGTTGAAATGTTTGTACATAACCTTTAGCAACCAAACGAGCATTATGCTGGTCAACTGATAGTCTGGACCATCATTCGTTGAGTATTGCACGAAGAATGAACATTGAAATATACCTGGAGGCAAACGAACCAGTTTTCAAGTGCTACTAAATTGTAAAGAAGTTATTTTCACAGTCATAACATGTTGCCAACTTCAATTGAAAGAGCTTTACCTATGGACTCTGGAACAAAGACACAAGACAAGGACAATATGAGAACAAATCGTGATGATTATCAAGACTAGTCAAAAAAGTATTGATAAATTATGAGTATGAGAAAAACAAATACCATATCAAACAGTCATCAGAGGACTATGTAAGAAGCAGTTCCACAAAAAAAGCTCATGGTGGACGGTGTAAATCATCTTGATCTGGTGTCAAATGTTGGTTACAATGGTAAGAAGAGCAGTGATGCCATGGAGGAGATGCAGTAGAGGTGCTGATAGGTTCCTGAAGTGGAAAAAGAGTGGATAAGAATTAAGAACATAGAGCGTCAAGATGGATAGAAGAAAAATGTTTGAATAGGTTGAGTTTCAAATAAGGATTGACGGAGGTCGGAGGAATAGCAACCATATCCCTTTTGAATGTAAGAGTAATCAAGAAACACACACTTGAAAGCTCTAGGGACTATTTTGTATCATCCAGGGGTAGGGTGATGAACAAAACAAGTACTCTCAAATACATGAGGTAGAAAAGAAAATAGAGGTGGAACCTGATTCTGGATTTTTTCTGATACCATTTGAGAATTATGAGAGAACTAAAAAAATACATGACAGAAGTGTCTTATGCATGAATTCTTCAATAGTCACATTTTTCATTTTGTAGATTTACATTTGTTTGATATGGGAAACTTACACACACAACTCTGCGTAACACTTGAGTGCAACTGTTCACATTTTAGCTATTTAAAACAGCTCACTTCGATAATGGGGCATGTACAAAAAAATTAACTCCTTCCAATTTACTGGAAACCATGCTGGCTTCCTTTCTCCTTGTGACAAGATTTTAGGTACCTCATAGAGAGAAGTGGGCTACCAATTTCTTGGTGGAAAATCTAAGCTCTTCACATATATGAAAGTTTGCAGTGGGGCTGTACAGAGCTGTTTTATATCTTTGATAATACTTCTGTGTTCTTTCTTTTCATTTCTTCTTTTGTTTTATGGCCTTCCTATTACACCAATAAGTTTTCTTTTGTGTGGAAGTATGAGACAGTATTTTGAGAGAATGTTCATACTTTAGAATTGTGATATACTTTATTGACTCAGCATTTTATCTTAGCTTCTTCTCGTGGCTCTGGAAAGCATCCTCAGTTAATCCCTTCAACTCCGAGGTGGGCAGTTGCCAATGGTGCTGGTGTTATTTTAAGTGTTTGTGATGAAGAAGTTGCTCGTTATGAGACTGCTACCTTGACTGCAGCTGCCGTTCCTGCTCTTCTGCTTCCACCTCCTACAACACCTATGGATGAGCATCTTGTTGCAGGGCTACCAGCACTTGAGCCGTACGCACGATTGTTTCATCGGTAAGAGCATCAGTTAGGTTAATTTTAGAGCTTTTAAGAAAGGAAAGGGATTTTTGACATCTGCTTCTGGATTAGATACTATGCAATTGCTACTCCAAGTGCCACCCAGAGGCTTCTTCTTGGACTTCTAGAAGCTCCACCATCCTGGGCTCCAGATGCACTTGATGCTGCTGTTCAGCTAGTGGAACTTCTTCGAGCAGCTGAAGATTATACTTCTGGCTTGCGGGTAAGTTACAAAAGTTTCAATTGAAATAGTTTGAACAAGTTCTTGTAGAGGCCAACGACATATATTTGAATGCCTCATCTTTTGTTATTTTCCCAGCTTTTCTTTTGGGGTTTCTATATAGAACATGCTGATACTTTTGAACTGTCACAATCAGTTGGGGACACGATTGAATTGTTTACAGTATGGTTTGCATAAAAGCTTGTCCACAAGTAGTTTGCTATGATTCTGATAATATATTTGGACAGAGAGTCACATGGCTGCAGCATCAGTATATGTCCAATGCTAGTTTTCAACACCTTTGGTCTCATCTACCTAGGCATTAAATGATCCATTCTCAGCCAACTTCCTTTATCTTCTATATCTTTTTCTTTTGGGGCGGAGGGGCTGGGCGAGTGGAGAAGGTAGTTTGGTTGGTTTTGGCCTTCATGTGGAGGAAAACACAGCTAAATTACGATCTGAAGCAGGATATCTGAAAGATAGAAAAGGAAGAGTTGATGTTTACATGATTTGGCGTCACTTGAGTAATCCCAAGATCCGTGAAGGAGTTGATGTTCAGCTGGAAGAGTGGAACTAGGAGAGGAAGGTACTAGACGTGGAATGTTACTCCTCTAGCTCTAATGTGGGTCATTTGGAAAGAGAGATATAGGAGAGCTTTTGAAGGAGTGAAGATGAGCTTTGCTCAATTGAGGGGTGGTCTCTTATCCCATATTTTCTTTTGGTGCACCCATGTAGTTCCTGTTTGTATAGAGGACTGGGTGTCTTTTGGAGAGAACCATATTTTGTAGGTCTCTCCTTTTTGGTAAATCTCTTCTTTACGACCAAGTTGGCCTTGCAATTATCAATGAAAACCTTACTTGATCCAAAAAAAAATTTAAAAAAAGATACAGAAGGAAGAGTTAAGTTGAGTATGAACAAGAGGGGAGTAAAATTTTCCTTCTTTTCCTTTAAGCTAGTTTTTAGGAAAGGGATTAGTCCTCCACCATGTGGTCTTACATCATAAGTTCTAGCTGATGTTTCTACCAACATCATTAATCTTATATGCATGTTACGCATTTTAGTGGAGGTTTATACACTTGAAGCAAATCTAGAGTTTTCTTAGCTTCACTAACTCCAATAACAGTGGAGACAATTTCAGCGTTGAATTGATTCTGCGAAGGATTCTTAACTTTCTAGGTTTGCAAGAAGTACATAAATACATCCTAGTTGATCTTTTATTCTATTTCCGAGTAGCGTAAACACTTTAGGCTCGCCTAACTTCTGTGTGTTTTAGCTTCTACATGGAGATTCCTAAGTTTATTAATGATGGTATGAGCTGGTCTTGAGAAGAACCTATAATTGATGAGATAAAGGCAAGGGTCAGAAAGGAACTGCAGGTTTGGATACTCAGCGAGAGAAAGTTATTACAGCATTCTCATTTATTCTCTCCATAAAAATGCACGATCTAGTTTCCTATCTATCCTTTATGACGCTCCATCTTTCTTTCATAAACTTTCAGAATATTGTTTCATCTCCTTGCATCACTGAAGTGCCCATCCTCTGTTCCTTACCTCCTTGGTTCCCCATATAAGTTTTTAGATGAAGTAAGAACATTATAAACAAAAGAACATTATAAACAAAAGAGCATTAAGTAGCCCATATACAAAAGGTACACCAGAATGTAGAAAATCTTACAAAAATAAATGATTTTTTTATTCAATTTCAAAATAATAAATGATTTTCTACGAAAGCCACCCCATCATCTATACAAAAAGTAACTTCATGGGTGCATCAAAAGGAAAAGAGGCTATTTATCAAGTGTACAACATCTCTCGCTATTCCAGTAATGCCATATGTCAGATATGAATATCTGCAATATCTGGATTGATATCAGCTTCAGCTAGTAGGTCATCTTTGTAAAATTGGAGTGTCATGAAATTTTAAATTTGTGGTTCAACTCGTAAAGGGTCAGAAGATCTGATGACTTCGTGGCATTAGGCTCTTCTTGTAGACCAATATGTACCTTTAACAATCTTTCACTTTTGGATGATCTCAGTATCCCAAGAATAACCTAAGAATAAAGATTCAACAATAGCAACAACATACCCAGTGTAATCACAGAAAGTGGAGTCTGGGGAGGAGGGTCAAGTGTACGCATACCTTACCCCTGCTTTGGAGGTAGAGAAGCTATTTCTGATAGACCCCTGGCTCAAGGAAAAAACTGAACAATGTAGTATAGAGAAAGAAATAACGGAAATAAAGAAGTCATGGTTAAATACTGTAGACAACCTAACAAATGAACAATAGTCATAACAGGATGAAACGATAAACGAAGTACAAAATAACAACGGATAATAACCAAGCTCAAAGAACATGAAACTACTCCGTTCGTTGTATTTGATTTCAAAGAAAGCAACAGCTGACTGACTATTTAATCT
The DNA here is from genome assembly GCA_029007595.1 of Solanum commersonii. Lineage (NCBI taxonomy): Eukaryota > Viridiplantae > Streptophyta > Magnoliopsida > Solanales > Solanaceae > Solanum > Solanum commersonii. Next base: position 612,225 of record JAJTWQ010000029.1, read on the forward strand.
CTATGCATCAGAAGTCAACATGGTGCTAGAGAAAACATAGAATCCACAATTGAATAGAGAAAATGGCAGAAATGGTCTCTTATGTTTGGGAGTAGGTTCAAAATAGTCCTAAAGTATGCTTTGAGTCCTTCAAGTTTGCCAAAAGTGTCTCCGTGAAATATTTAACGAACTCTGTCTATTAGATTTGATGGGACTGTGAAAAGAAGAAGATATAATCAAAAGCACCGAGAAAGTCTCATTATATCCTAGAAACTACAGCACAAAACACTATATTAGACACCGAAAGATGGACCAAAAATAGCAGAAATTACATTGAAAAAAATGCACCAAACTCTAGAAAGAGATCAAAAATAGCAAAAACTGCTAAAGTTGTACCCCCAAATGTTAGATACCGCTAATTCTTTTTTTTTTTTGTTCCACAGGTCCTGTCAAATCTAACTGACCAAGTTCGTTAAAAATTTGATTGAGGCTAACGTTAGGGAAGATTTTAAACCTACTCCCAAACATAAGGGCCATTTTTTGTCATTTTCTCAAATTCAATAGTGTGATGAACAATTTGATTTGAATGCTGAACCTGGAGGATCAGAAATATTTTATTGTTTTATATACTGGTCGAATATTAAGTCTGTTTTCAAGGTGCATAGCCTTATCTCCATCATATGACAGACTTTTCTTCTACCATAATTTCTTAAGGTCTTTGCCATGTAGGATGGTCTTAGCCTCCTAATTATACCAAACAGACTCCACTTTTGTCATAAAATTATGTCACATCCCTCTACATCTATAATGTGGGCTGTACTATGAAGTGTAGACATTACATGATACTGTTTCCATGCTTTCGTTTCCCGGAGTCGTTGCATAATATGCCTATGCTCTTTAGATGCATCATATAAACCATAAGTAACTTGCTAATAAAGTGAGAATTGATCTGTATTTTGCTTTCATTTCAATTTCAGAAACTGAATTAATCTTGCCCACCTTCAATAAAGCCATACTGTAATGGCTGGTCTTCTTGCACATTGCCGGATTCTCAATTTTGTTCTCAGCTTTCTATGAATCCTTGGCAGAAATTATGAATTCTTGTATGTTCGCCACCAAGAAGTATTTCATTGAGTATGGAAATGCTGCCATATCAAATTGTAGTATACCTGATTTAATACTCCACTAATTGTATTTGTCTTGTCTTACTTGTATTTGTTTTCATTTTACATGTAGCATTCTAACCTTTCATTATTGCTGAAGCTTCCTAGGAATTGGATGCATTTGCATTTCTTGCGTGCAATTGGAATTGCCATGTCCATGAGAGCAGGCATTGCTGCGGATGCTGCAGCTGCTTTACTTTTCCGAGTACTTTCACAGCCTGCTCTGCTCTTTCCGCCATTAAGGCAAGTTGAAGGAATTGAAGTTCAACACGAACCATTGGGTGGCTATATTTCATGCGATAAAAAGCAGGTATATCCATTAGTTTGAAAATTGAATGCTATGTTTGTGGTATATCTGGACTTTCTGCAGAATCCTTCCAAATCTATCAAGTAGTTGTTTTTGATAGTGACTATCAATCATGAATTTTTTTTCAGAGACAAGTGCCTTTAGCAGAAGCCACAGTTGAAGCCACTGCGCAAGGGATTGCATCAATGCTTTGTGCACATGGCCCTGAGGTTGAATGGAGAATATGTACCATATGGGAAGCTGCTTATGGCTTGATTCCTTTGAGTTCATCAGCTGTTGATCTACCTGAAATTATAGTTGCCACCCCTCTGCAACCACCTGTTTTATCATGGAACCTGTATATACCACTACTAAAGGTTCTTGAGTATCTTCCTCGTGGGAGTCCATCTGAAACTTGCCTCATGAAAATATTTGTGGCAACGGTAGAAGCAATTCTTCAGAGAACATTCCCATCTGAGTCCTCTAGAGAGGAAATCAGAAGAAACAGATACAACATGTTTGGATCTGCCTCCAAAAACCTTGCTGTGGCAGAATTACGAACAATGGTTCATTCATTGTTCTTGGAGTCGTGTGCTTCTGTAGAGCTTGCTTCTCGGCTTCTTTTTGTTGTATTAACTGTATGTGTCACCCATGAAGCAAAAACAAATGGGAGCAGAAGACCTGTAGGTGAAGATCCTCACCATCCTAGTGAAATGGGTTCAGACTCGCTGGAAGCTGGTGGAAAGCAGAAAGAAAAAAATCCCAAGAAAGTGAAAAAACAAGGACCTGTTTCAGCATTTGATTCTTATGTTCTTGCTGCTGTCTGTGCTCTTTCATGTGAACTTCAACTCTTTCCTTTGCTTTCAAGAGGGAGTAATTATTCGAATCCAAAATCCATCCTGGTTGCTGCAAAGCATGCAAATGATTCGTCTATGGAGTTTAAAAATGGGATTCATTCTGCTGTCTGTCACACTCGGAGGATATTGACAATTCTGGAGGCTCTTTTCTCTTTGAAACCATCATCTATAGGAACTTCATGGAGCTACAGCTCAAATGAGATAGTTGCTGCAGCTATGGTAGCTGCTCATATTTCTGATCTGTTTAGACACTCCAAGGCTTGCATGCATGCTCTTTCGGCCTTAATACGGTGTAAGTGGGATAATGAAATTCTCTCCAGAGCATCTTCACTGTATAACCTCATTGATATCCATAGTAAAGTTGTTGCATCAATTGTTGACAAGGCCGAACCATTGGAAGCACACCTAATACCTGTTCCTGTTAAGAAAAGAAGCTCGTGCTTGAATGGGAAAAAACATAATAAATATAGCAATTGTACCTGCTTAACTGCAGAACAGTCATCATTGCTCGAGTGCAAACACTCAACTGATTGTAAAACTTTAACTATGAGTGAGAAAGTTTTACACTCAAGCGAAGCTGCACAGTACACCAGTGGTAAAGGGATCGCAAGTTTCCCTTTAGATGCTTCAGATTTGGCCAACTTTCTGACTATGGACAGGCACATAGGATTCAATTGCAATGCTGAAGATCTTATAAAGTCGGTACTCGCGGAGAATGAGAAATTATGTTTTTCTGTTGTCTCGTTGCTGTGGCACAAGTTAATTGCATCACCTGAAATACAACCAAGTGAAGAAAGCACTTCCGCTCAGCAGGGATGGAGACAGGTATCCACCACATTACTTCATGATATTAATTGTAGAGTGTTTATTTTGAAATAAAATTATGTACATCTAAATTCTGAAAGCATATATATGGTTACTGCAATGCTATGGCTTGTTATATGACGTTTTTTAACTTGACAATCCCATGACCATTCTCACTTGAAGTTTCAAATTTTTGGTTGGTCCATAGTTTTGACATCAAAGATTTGAAGACTGTGTGACATTTAGAATATAGGCAACCATCAGTTCTAAAATTTAAGGAGATCACTAACCTTTAAAGTTTGGAAAATACGTTTGACTTTCCTTTTTCATGCGCTTCAATGCTGCATCTTTCCCCTCCTGACCCCCTTTCCGCATAGAGCTTTCTTGATATGAAGAGATTATATTTGATAACGCTCTATTCTATTGGCTGAAAAATTGAACAATTTTGACAGGCAATTGCAACTTTACCTCCCTTAGAACTTGTTAATGCTTTGAGGAGTTCTTTCTTTTGATGTTAAGGTAATTTTATTAAATCAAGTACCAAGAACTTAAGTATAAAAAGGTACTACAGAGACTCCATTACATCAGATCTTCGTAGAATGCAATACCATCAAAAGATGGTTCAAATCTTCCATTCTGTGTTCCTTACACCAGATACATAACTTTCTGTATGCTCTTGTACTTAACAATAGAAGTGTGTTGTTTCTTCTCTTCAAAGCATCCTTATTTCTTTCTCGCCAAATAGTCTACTTGTTGCACAATGGAGAGGTCTTCCAGTCCTTTGTCCCTGCTGGCATGAGATTAAGCTCAAATATCCTTTGGCATCACCCATTGCACCCCAAAACACACACAAAAATGAACTCCAAATCTGCCAGGTCCAAACACAGTGTATTAGGTTGTTAGTCGTTTTCACAACATTTTCACGAAAGAAACATCTGCTGCACATTGAAATTGCTCTCTTCTATATGGTGGCATGTGTTCTTCAAGCCTATTTGCAGCTGTCCATCCAAAAATGCAACCTCGGGAGAGGCTTTTGTTTTCTATATCACTTTCCATGGCTAATCAGTCTCCTAGTTTCCAGCCTGCTTCTGCATCTTATTATAGCAGCTTTTCACATTAAAACTCCCCACTTTCATATGCCAACCAGATCTGCTTACCCCTTTTGCTATCATCCAGAGTAATTGGCTTCAATAGATTCATCAGTTCACATATTTTATCAACCTCCCAATCATTAAAAGTATACCTTTCCAGTATCTACAAAACAGTCAGCAATCAAGCATATTTTGTTTATTACTAGAGTTTATAAACGGGACAAATATTTCAGTTTGAGCTCTTCCCACTCTTATGGTTTGACAAAAGGAAGAAGAATGTGCAGAGAGATAACTTACTTGGCCACCAATTTTTTATCCCTGTTCGCACCTATTTTACTCTCGTAGTTTTCCTTCCTTTCCCTAGTTTTCAATCATAAGAAATATCATGTCAAGGAAGATGGAGAATAGTAGAGCATGAACTCCACCTCTAGTGTAGGGCAAAGTAGCAAGGAAAAAAAATATGGAGTTCCGAAATACTCAAGGAATGAACAATGGTTTCAAGACTTCTAATGTTCTCTCTATCCTTAAGGCTGAACTTCCCCTTCCTAACAATCTTTGATTTGCAGAGAAAATTATGCGAGTATACCTCGAGCATCTAATGAAGCCAATAGAGTTTGGTTCTGTTTGCTTTGAGGTGTAGTATACATATTCTATATATTAGTCTGTAGGCCTCTTACTCCTCTTTTGTTTATTAAAATTAAGACGTTGAATCTGAACATTAAGATGTACATTAAGATCAAATACATTTGAATCTGAACACAGATCTAAATATTAACTTGTTGTATTAAGATTTGAATACTAAATAGTTTAAGACAGTTTATTTCATAACTAAATATATAAAAGAGTTAATGGTCAAAAACACACTTATTTTATTACTTTTTTTGTGAGTTTCATACCTCAACTATCGGTTGTTCCCTTTACCTACCTAAACTATCACACCCTTTGTATTAAAACACACCTCGATGATAAGTTGGCCAAATATTATTCCCACTCAATCAACATTAGTATATTTACGTGGTACAAACAGCATAACAAGGGAATCAGTAATATACAACTTCATGCTAGAATGTGAAATGGTTAAAATAGATGCAATTAATGGTTTTGATTACCATCAGTTGCATTATGATTACTAGAAAAATATGACTAATCAACCTAGACAACATGCAGCTACTTGTCAATAGTACCTTAAAAAGCATAAAATACTTAATTAGCTTTTGCTAACATGAAGCTTTTGCAGGATTACCGTAGAAAACATGAGATACCTATTAGCTTTCACCAGTGTTCAGATTGGTGAGGAAATGAGTTGTAGTCTCATTATATGGTCTTGGGAAATCCTCCCATCATGAGTTGGCTTTTGGGGTTGAGTTAGGCCTTAGGTTTATTTCTTCACATGGTTTTAGAGCCAAACCATTTATTCCTATTTTGTGTTTCTCAAATGTTGGGCCTCCTCGTTATGTATCCATGCTCTAGTTGTACCTTCATGTGCGTAGGAGGGGTGTTAAGTCCTGTTCAGGAAATAGGTTGTGATTTCCTTAAAGTCTTTGGGCAATCCTCACCGTATGAACTAACTTTTTGGGTTGAGTTTGTCTCAAAATCCATTTCTTCACAACCAACAAGCAGCTTTTGCACCACTACCTTTTAAAATATTGGATGCTTATTAGCTTTTACTTGTTTTACAGGTCATTGACGCACTATGCAACGTCGTATCAGCATTGCCTTCAAAAGCTGCTACAGCCATTGTTCTTCAGGTCCTGATTTCGCTTTTCGGAATTTGATGATAACATGAATATGGACCCTTTTTTTTCTTGAAAGATAACATATATTCTTCACCATTTCTCTAGAAAAAAAAGAGAGAATTATGATATTTTTTTTCAAGCAGCTGATTTTAAGTTCAATTTATGTTGGTGGATCCATTAAGCTTTCACAGATTTACATGCTTTCAAATAATGCAATTTTGTCCATAATAATTTGTGGCTGCATATCTATAAAAGATTACATCTTAGATTTTTTGTGGTATGGGGTACTTGTCTGCCTCATGAAGCTTTTTTGACTTCCATCTTTGATCATTTTGTAACTTTGCGCCTAGTCATTTGGGTCTTCATCACCATATCTGTTTAGTCACTTTCCTTGCTTTGTTTACTTGTCAGGCGGACAAGGAATTGCAACCATGGATTGCCAAAGATGATGATCTTGGTCCGAAGATGTGGAGGATAAACCAACGAATTGTGAAATTGATTGCAGAAGTAATGAGGAATCATGATACACCAGAATCTTTGGTTATTCTTGCTAGCGCACCAGACCTCCTCTTACGGGCAACAGATGGGATGCTTGTAGATGGTGAAGCATGCACCTTACCACAGCTGGAGGTAATAACAACTTCAGTTAAACCACTTCTCATTGAAGTATATCTTTGATTTAGCAAGCTAGGACTTTCTATATGCTCTGGAGTTCTGAGTAATATGATGTGTCTGAATGGCAATTGATTGATCATATTCTATTTCTTTTTCGATTCTAATAAAATTGTTTGTTTGTAATTGACCATTGTCTGAACAGCTCCTGGAAGTGACAGCTAGAGCTGTACAACCAGTGCTTGAGTGGGGAGAATCTGGATCAGCAATCGTTGATGGTCTGTCAAACTTGTTGAAGGTAATATCTCTTTAACGAAGTAAAAGGATTTGTTGCCAGTGAAAAATTTTCTTCATCACTTTAAGATGATATATACTTCTTGTTAATACATTGCAGTGCCGCTTACCGGCCACAGTTCATTGTATTTCTCATCCAAGTGCTATCGTACGTGCTCTCAGCATATCACTTCTCCGTGCCATTATGCATACTGGTTCAATAAAAACTAGAGCTAAACGAGCTGATGTAAATGGTATCCATGGTCCTGCTTATAAGTACTTAAACATTGGCACTATTAACTGGCAAAGGGATATCGAGAAGTGTTTGACGCGGGAAGCTAACAGCCGAATTGAAAATGGAATGTGTACAGAGTTTCTTGATATGGCTGCTAAGGAATTAGGGTGTACTATATCCATTTGATCCAACTTAAATTAATGGGTGCAGTATATTAGTTTTCTTCCCATGATTTGCCACATGAAATTCACAAGATTAGAAAGTGACCATCTAGTGGCATGAGGATGGAGAAAGGAGAAAGAGCTTTAGTTACACAGTCAGGAAATGAGATTAGTGTCCTTTTGACACATCCATGATCATGGAAATATAGGTAGTCCTTCTCTGGTTGTTTTTTTTTTTTTTTTGGTTCAGTTTATGTTTGATGTACACCTGAATATGAACATGATTGTGAAAAATGATTTATTAATATTCAGTGCGAGTGTGACCAACAAAAAGGGTGGCTCTTATGTAATAACCATGTCTGATTTCTTTGCCAGTTTCTTCAGAAAGTTGGTCTTTTTTTCATTCCAACCTTCTCCCTGTCTATTTCTATAATAGAAAAAAACAATTTGCTGTAAAGAATCTAAACCAATGACACTTGATACGAAACCCCCAAGTCGATGGTCAATCTAACCATACGAACTGGCTCCTTCCCTCAGTCCACCTCTCTGTGGTGTTTCAACTACTCAATGTGTGCACCAGGTTTAGTTTGAGTAAAATCAACTCTTTGCTGTATGTTTAAATTGATTACAAATGCCAGTATCAAAACAATGATAGTTTTCATATGACCAAGCACTTGGGTTAATCTGCCAGTGCAGATGAACTGGCTGAGGTTAGATTAGTACAAGACATTTGATGAATTTTAGTATAAGTATTTTTGTGATGGATTAGGATGTGTTAAAAAAGTGGTACAAATAAGTTAATCTAAAAATTGGTCTGTATGCTATTTCCTTGGAGGAATTGTGAGGCATATATTCAACTAAGAAGGGCCAAAAATACCCTTCAACTATTCGAAAAGGTTTAAAAATACCCTTCATTCACCAATTTTTCCTTAAAAATTCCCCCTTAGTCCACCTTTTTGGTCCACTATTACCATTAAAACTAACAACCTTTTGTTTTTTAATTTTTATTCTTATTAATTATTACATGGCATCATTCTATTGGATAAATTTAAATTTCAACCCACTAAATTTTTTTCTACCCATATCCACATTCTTTGACCCAAACCTAGTTAAAAGATTCGTTAAAATTAAAAGATTTGATCATCTCTTTCTTTCCCCTTCAAACCTAATAACCTATTTTCTTTCTCATCACCACATACAACCTCAATCAAAGGTAATTAAAATAATGCATATGTTCATATCAGTGGTCAGGCAAGAACTAGTGAATTTAATATCAATTAGAACTAAAAAGCTCTTCTTGATTGTGCTTAAATTTGGTCAATACCACCATTAAAATACAGTCTAATAAAGCATATTAGTGTAACCCCACTATGAAAAATTGAATCGCTTTATAATGGTGTGAACCAAAAGGAAGAAATAAGAAGACCCAATTCAGGTTACCTCAATGCCACCATGAAACACAATCAAGAATAGTTTTTTTAGTGCAACTCCACCATGAAAAATTGAATCATTTGAAAAGGGTGTGAGCCAAAAGGAAGAAAGAAACAAGACTCAAGTCAAGTTACCTCAATGCCATCATAAAAACACAATCAAGAAGAGCTATTTAGTCCTAATTGATATGACCAAATTCAAATATCAATATGTCCATTTCAAATTTAAATACTAATTGATCCAATCATTAATTTTATCTTCAAATTATTGAATAAGAACAGCGGAAAAAAGAAAATAGATTATTAGATTTAAGGGGGAGAGAAGAGATGATCAAATCTATTATTTTTGATAAATTTTTTAATTGGATTTGGGTCAAAGAATGTAGATATGGATTGGGTGGGTAGAAAAAAAAATTGTGGATTGGAATTTAAATTTATCCAATAAAAAGATGTCACATAATAGTTAATAATAATAAAAAAATAAAAATAAAAGGTTGTTAGTTTTAAGGGTAATTGTGGACAAAAAGGTGGAATGAGGGACATTTTAAACTCAATAGGTGAATGAGGGATTTTTTAAACCTTTTTTAAATAGTGTAGGGGTATTTTTGGCCTTTTGTGTATATTCAATCACAACAATTATTGACATCAAATTAGCCAGCAAGGCTCGTGACCCAACACAAAAGTATTATTCCCTCCGTTCATTTTTACTTGTCGATTTGACACACCCATTTGGAAAATAATTTTGATATAGGTATTTTACCATACTATCCCTATTAAATAATGTTTAGTACTAGTTCTTGAAAAATAATTTGGAGAATAAGCATTTAATGTTAAGGGTAAAACATGGAAAAAAGACAATTGTCTTCTCTTGATATGTAAAAAATGATAAGTAAAAATGAAAATCTACGTTAGGAATAAGTGACAAGTAAAACTGAAAATCTATTTCAAGAATAAGTGACAAGTAAAAGTGCATGAAAAAAGTATTTTCTAAAAATTATTTAAAAAGAGGCACCAACATTTGAAAAATAGAAAACCCAAAATTCGAAATTATCATGGAAAATGCCACTCTTTTTATATCACACACACACACATATATATAAGAGAACCTTAGGCCCGCCTACGTGGCGCCACCACAAATCAGTATTTCCTTTGAATTTATTTTATTTTCAAAACTAGTCTCCCTCTTTAATAAAAAGTTGTGACTTTTATGAAGAGTTGTCACTTTTATGAAAAGTTGTGATTTGTATGAAAGGCTGTGACCTTTCCGAAGGATTGTAACTTTTCTAAAGAGTTGTAACCTTTTCGAAGAGACACAATAATCATTAGTTCACACTACCCTTTGTTGTCTATAAATAGAGAACTTTCCCCTCATTTTAAAACAACGAAAATTTTGAACTTCTTCTTTTTCTTTTGGACAATTAAATATTCGTGTACTTTGCTCATGTTAAATGGCTCACTGACACCATTGTTTATGTATCAATACACTGGTGAATAGTCATTCTATCTTGAGAGGATCTATTTTTTTAAACATCGGGGACCAGAGGAGAATAATTTTTGTTCACACTACCCTTTGTTGTCAATAAATAGAGGACTTTCCTCTCATTTTAAAACAATGAAAATTTTGAACTTCCTCTTTTTCTTCTTCTTGACAATTAAATATTTGTGTACTTTGCTCATGTTGAATGACTCACTAACACTATTGATTTTGTATCAATACACTGGTGAATAGAATCATTCTATCTTAAGAAGATTTATTCCTTTAAACATCGGGTACTAGAGGGGAATGATTTCCTTAAAGAGACATTGTGCATTCAATGAACTTGATTTTTTCCATTCTGTTTCATTCTATTTTTGAAGATCCTGGTATGTTTTTTATAGTCATTAATTTATACTTATTTTATTAATTGTTATTTTTGAGTATATGCTTTAAAATTTGTTGTTTATGTTTATACAAAGCTATTGTTATAAGTATTTGTTAGTACAAATTAAATAACAAATGTTAATTGAGTAGTCAAGCAAGTTTTCTCTACTGAAATTGTTGAAGGTACAATTAAAAAAGCCCTTACAAATCTCTAATTTCTTCATCAACAACGTCATTCCTTCACATACAAGGATGCAATTTTGTGCTCTTTAGAAAATCCTCTGAGAGTTAATAACTTTGCATGCCTATATATTTTGGTTTTTATGTTGTTGTTATCTATTTTTACTAAATTTTATCAGTGGATATTATGAGTACTTTAAGGATTGAAAGTTGATTGAAGTATTAGTCAATTTTTGAGGTATGTTATTTCAAAACATAGGATCTTTTCTAGTTAGAATGATTTGTTATCATCATTGGATATCTCATAGTTTACTCCCTTTAATGTATGTTTTTTCTCGATGTTTTGTTGTTTCCTTAAAATTGTATTGATTATTTTTCGTTTGGTATGTATATGATCTTACTTGGACAAAGTTTTTCGTCCTTTAATGTTTTTTCTTTTTTTCCTTCTCATTTGGCTCATCTAAATATTTTTGGTATGAGTTATGATTATTTTCGACAAGCTTAATTTGAATAATATGAAACAAAACCTACTCTAAATAAAAGTAATATCTTAAACTATAAAAGATATGTCTATTAAAATAGATTTGTTGTCCTTCATGTCCCAAGTAATTGCTGAGCGTTTGAGTTATCTAGGTTAGACTCATTTTTAATTTTTTAATGTTCGAAAATTTTTCTTTAACATGAGTCTAGAATCCAACATTTTGATCTACTTGTACTTTCATAATGCAACAATTATACATACATATTTCTGAAAAAGTTGTAAAGTTGCATTGATGAAGCATCTAGAAGGGCTTCAGAGAAACAGTTTAATGAAGAATTTCTAAAAGGGAAAAGGGTCTGAAAAATACTCCAACTTTAGCCGAAATTGTTGTTACAATACCAAACTTTATGGAGGACCTTTTACCCCCTTGAACTATTTAATAGTGTATTTTTTACCCCCTGAGTTATTTAATAGTGTATTTTAAAGGTATATATGGGCCCACATGGACACATTACTATTTATAAATATGCAATATTTTTTATGTCCACGTGGACACATATATACAATTAAAATACACTATTAAATAGTGCAGGGGGTAAAATGTCCTTTCTAAAGTTTGGTATCGTAACAACAATTTTGGTCAAAGTTCGGATATGTTTCAAACTCTTTTCCCTTTTTGAAAGGGTCAACAATATTATTTTGATGTTGTTTCAAATTTAATTTTCTCCTTCTATAAATTTTGGTAGAGTAACAAAGTAACAATAACGAAAAGTGGTGAACTTTTGACCTCAGACAAGTAGATTGTCTCTAAAAAAATTTATCTATGTTTTTGTGGTGTACATTTTTTAACGGTCTTAACTTATTTATAACTAATATTGATTATCGAAAACTTTCACATAATATTTTTTTTCACAAGGTGTTATTCTAATCATAAAATTATCAGATTCTATATTTTTCATGTACAAAAAAAATAGAAAAAGTGATTTTTAATCACTACATAAAAACATCACTCAATTTTAACAAGACAATTATATCATCAAACATATATTATAATAAATTATGTAAAAGATAAAAATGATTAGATATCAAGATATTTTTAATCATTAATTATATATTTACAATTCTTGATATATGTGATAATATCAAATCATTTAATTTCTGTTGAAATATTCTAAAAACCTATTAAAATTTACTCTTTTTTTTTCTTATAACAGTCGATTATTGGAAAGGTTGTTCAAAAGCTTAGAAAGATTATTTATGCCTGCACGAAGCGCGGGTAAATTACCTAGTATATATATAAAAGAGAACCTTAGGCCCGCCTACGTGACGCTATCACAAATCAGGATTTTCTGTTAGTTTATTTATTTCCAAAACTAATCTTCCCCTTTCATGAAAAGTTGTGGCTTTTATGAAAAGTTATGACTTTTATAAAAAGTTGTGACTTTAATGAAAAGTTGTGACTTTTATGAAAGGTTGTGACTATTATGAAAAGTTGCGACTTTAATGAAGAGTTGCGACTTTTATGAAAATTTGTGACTTTTATGAAAGGTTGTGACCTTTCTAAAGAGTTGCAACTTTTTCAAATAGTTGTAACATTTCTGATAAGGCACAATAAACATTTGTTCACACTATCCTTTGTTGTCTATAAATAGAAAAAAATTCTCTCATTTTAAAACAATGAAAATTTCTTCTTCCTCTTCCTCCTCTTCCTGTTCTTCCTATTCCTCCTCTTCTTCTTCATCTTCCTCCTCTTCCCCCTCTTCCTCTTCCTCTTCCTCTTCCTCGTCCTCTTCTTCCCCCTCTTCCTCTTCTTCTTCCTCCTCTTCTTCATCTTCTTCCTCTTCCTCGCCTTCTTCCTCATCTTCATCCTCATCCTTCTCTTCTTCTTCTTCACAATTAAATATTTATGTATTTTGCTCCTATTGAGTGGCTCACTAACACCATTGCTTATGTTACAAATCTTGGTATGTCTAATTACAATCATTGATTTATGTTTATGCTATTAAGGATATATGATAAGATGTAATGATTTTCATTTTCCTTTACATTATTAATGTTTATTATTACGTAATCTTGTATGTAAGATAATATAGTTTTTTTAGTTTTAATTCCTGATAGGTTTTAAGTATTATTTTATAAATTTCGTGATATTAAATTCCCACACGTAGCGTGAATAATTTTACTAGTATATATGTAATTGAATATGTATGATATACATGATGAGGGCATAAAAGATCACCCCGATTAATTGGATTGTGTATTTGATTTATTCAAACAATTTTAAAATGTATTTGATATCTTTTCTCAAATTTTTATAAGGAATTTGAATATTAGAAAATAATCTAATATTTTTTTCCTATGAAATTAAGAAACACATGAATATACATTAAAAATCTGAGTCTAATGTCATTTTGGAAGGATCATATTTTAAAGTAAGAATAAAATCTGAAATAATACCCTAGAAAAAGGGACATTTTTATAAGAAAAAAAACTATCTAATTACACAAACATATGTCAATCACTCTATATATAGTTGAAATAATTATATTTTTCTCACTAGTTAATAATTTTGCATTAAATTTCAAGTCAGATACACTATTTATTCAGATTTCAAGTCATTTATATATATAGTACCAAATACATTCTAAAAATACAAATACATAAGAAGAAGGTGAGAAAGAATCAGTATATCTAATATACATGTAAATCACGCTTGAATACAATATATATGAAACAGATTACATTTATAATTCATTTGTATACGTATTTGAATACATTAAATATATGTATACAATGAAGTAAATATAGTAGGGAAGATAATTTCAAAAATTAAAGTGAAACACATAATTAAACCTTAAACAAGTGGGATTTGCCAAATCCATATTACCGACATGCCCAATTGGCACGAAAATGTATTTTAATTAATACTAATACATATAAACATCCACGTGGAAAATGAGAAAGAAAGTGCTAGCACAAGATAACTTAGCATGCACCCTCTCTCTTTCACAAGTGGAATCAAAACAAAAACATTTTGCAGCTGTTATAAGAAAGCTATACACATTAGCTTCCAATTACAGTTTTCACGCCTCCTCGCTTCATTGGCCTATCGCCGCCGCTTATACTCGCCGTCCGATCGCCGGCGATTCATCCAACCTTAAGTTATCCAACAGGAAAACCGTAGAGTCAGCTGTTTTTTTGATTTTTTTGGTTGGGGGTTTAGATGGCGAAGAAGAGGAAGTCTTTGGCATCGAGTATCGATGAGGTGGATCGAACCATGTACTCCACGTTTTGTAGTGCAGCGAATTCGCTTTCACAGCTTTATAGTCAGGCTTTGAATCAACAGAAGCTTTCATTCCAGGCCGGTGAACGACATGGATTGGTATTTATTTATATGTTTTTGTTAATTAAGTAATTAATTTTTAATATATGTTAATTTTTAATTATTTTTTTGTAGCCCTTTATGTTTACATTTGATTGATTAAGCAAAGGAGCTGTTTAATTAATGCTGATATTGTTGTTTCTGTGTATTTCTGAGACTTGAGGGTTTAGTGTGAAGAATTGCTGTATATTGTTTTGATATGGTAAACCTCAATACCGAACCCATCCCTATCCAGAGTGTAACAGTGGGGTTTTCAGCTTTTTCGAACCCTTAACCTCATTCACTATGCTATTCCCAGTTGTCATGATTGTTTATTTTTGGATAATAAATCCGAGTTAGCCAGCCTAACCCCAATCGGCCCACAGGTTTGGAATTCAGGGAAGTATGAGTCTGCCCCTTTACCTGCCCACTTAAATACTAGTCTACTTGTCATTAACCCTGAACAGGAGCCCCTAGGACACCTCACTTGTCGAGAAATGTGCATTTCAATTAACTTTAATAATGTTGTTTGAATATGCGGTTAGTAAGTGAATAATTGCCTAAGAGGGACTCAATTTCTCTTCATTCTGGTATTTAAGAGTAGGAACTGGTTTGTATCTGAATGATTCAGCTCTAAATGTTTTGAACCCTTGCTAATATGGGAGAGCTTATGTGTGGTATGAATGATGGGGCTAAGTTCTTTGTTTAGTTGTTTTCTGTGTGTCTTCTCTTCTCTATAGGAATTCTATTGATGTCTGCAATTGTTATATGGATAAGCACAATTAGACAACTGTCATGTAAAAATCTTGCACTAATAGCCTCACTTCCTTTTTTGAGACAGTGACTAATAGCCTCATTTCTTGATGATAGCTAATGCCCCTTGGTCACATTTAGATATTTATTATTTTTTGGACAATAATATCATCTGGTCCAGTCCAAGGTTGTCTTAAAAAGTATGGTGTCATTTTAGGTTAGACAAATGCTTGTTCTTAGCTTGAGTTGTATGTGTCATGTCTATGTCAACTCATACTTCTTCATTCTCTGGCTTAAAAAAGATTCTTTGAGTCTTTGTTGTGGGGCTTTATAAGGTACATTTGGTCTAATTTTGCAGTTTCTACTGGCAACCAAAAGTTATCTGTTTTCTGGAGTATCTATAGAACGCTGAATAGAAAGTGACAAGAAATTGGTTGCTTTCGTTGGTTCAAGAGTTTTCAAATTGGTTTGTTGTTCTCTTTGCAGATTTTTCTTCTTCCAACACCAAATTCTCAAACTTTTGAAGTTTGTCATGCTCAGTGATTACAGTTTGTATCCAAATATTAGAATGATTGAGCTCGACATTGTGAAAACTATGTTTATTGATTTGATCTCTTTCGGAACCCATATTGCAGGCTTGTATAGCCTCGCCTTTGCCAGTTGCATGAAGTAAGAGTTCATTGATTGGCTTAAGGCAAACAACGAGAGTACTAATCATTGTTGTGAGTGCTTTTAGATAGGTACTTGAGAAGACCAAACCACAAGAACTACTTGTACGTGGGGTTTTCCCCCTTTAATTAATGAAATTATTCCTTGATTAAACAAAAGGACAAACTACAAGAGAAGGAAGGAAGGAGTGTCTGGCTAATATATATGTGAAGACACGTGGGGAGGAGTATGGAAGGGAAAAGCATGCACCTGATGCACTCAGTTGGAATGCTTGCAAGAAAGGGATTAAAAAGAACAAAACAAAAGTAGCTTGAAGAAGCAAAGCCGGATATTATAGGTAGCAGGGAAAAGAAGAAAGGTGAACAATTTCTACATGCTTAGGCTAGCTTTTTGTTGACTCTAAGTAATGGATGGTTGGAGGTGAACAATTTCTACATGCTAAGGATAGCTTTTTGTTGAAGACACCAAGTAATGGGGGACTGGAGATGGAAGAGGTTGTTGGAAAATCCCTAAATGCTAAATTTGTACATCAGATTACCTTGGCCATAGCATAAAATAAGAGGTCATTGATTGGTTTTGGTGTGAAGAATGAAAATAATAACTAGACATCAATTGAATTTTACCGCTCAAAAATGGAACATCTATAGAATTTGGATAGGCAGTTCTGAATGCGAACCAACAAGAGAAGGATAAAAGGTAGAAGGTAATTGGTAGACAGCTAATAGAAGGAAAGAAGCAGTGGGTGATTGATATACATGAAGAGGTATGTTTGTGCAGAAACAGGCAGAGGTTTTAGAGATGTTGGGGGAGGAGTAGAAGTGGAAAGCATGCACATGATGCGCTCAAGTGGAATGATTCCCTTGAAAAAAAGGGCTAGAGAAGAACCAAAATATAATTCCTTACCCCCCACCCCAAAAAAGAAAGAGAAGAGAAGAGCCAAAAAGAAGCATCTAAGAAGCAAAGGTAAAGGATAAGGATGGATAACAGGAAAAAGAAGAATGATGAAAAAGCACTAAATACTTAGGACTAGTTACTGAACGCACTGACAAGTGGGAGACAGGAGATTGGAAGCGTGTAAGTTGGGAAAAGCCCTAAATGCTAAGGTTATATGTCATTGTCCTTGTCGCTAGTATGACATAAGAGAGTATTCATCAACTTTAATAGCTTTTAGATAAACAAGTGATAATCCATTCATGTGATAAACATGAAGGTTATGTGTTGTGCTGAAAGAAGCTGAGGCTTAGAGAAGTTGGAGGAGGAGTATGGTAGGGAAAAACATGCATGGGATGCTTTATCAAAAAAAAAAAAAAAAAAAAACATGCATGGGATGCCCTTAGCTGGGATAATCCCTCAAATCAAACACGATATTATTTTATGCAAAATTTTATGTTGAGATTATTTTCTTAAGACTTCCAACCAAAAGACCCGAAAATGCTAAAGGAATCTTTAGCTCCCAGGAAAGGGTAGTGTGGAAAGAAATATGGTACAGAGTAAAGAGTGTTAGAAGAAGAAAGAAGAAAGGGGGAAAACTTTAAATGTTAAATGATGCTTGTGTAGGTCCTTGGATGCTAATCGCTGTGCTAACCAGTACATTTTTCTTCAACCCCATCATCTGGAACAGAACTTTAGCTCATTTAAGTGATAGAACTTGATTGTAGCGAAATACATATAATCATAACAAATTCAGTTTGAAAATCTGTTTGGGTCGAATAGCATCTTAGGATGCATCAACAAAATTAGGATTCAAAACATTAATAATACCTCAGTTTTTTTTTTGTTTTAGATTGGACTTGGTGATAACTGATAATTATTTCCCAAATTTACAATATAGTTATGCCTTTAATCTAGCTACGAACATGCAAGTACATATTGTTTCTAAGCTTTCATTATTTTTTTATTTTTAACTGATTTCTAAGCTTTTATTATGCCTTGTGCTTATTAAGGTTTTATGATCTTTTTGCTGTTAGACATTTTGCTTTGTTATGTTTTAAAGTGAATGATCTAGTTAGGTTGTGGAGGTTTAGTTTCCAATGAATTGTGAGATTTATTTTTGACCTTATACAACATGTCTTTATAGGAGAAAATGTATCAATGGATCTTGAGGCAACAAGAGGGAGGATCCAGAGTAACAACTGCTGACATGATGAACTACCTTCAGGTTCTCTTGGCTAACTTTTAAGTTGATTTCTTTGATTTATCTTTCATGTTATATGCTGTGGAGTTCTTTTATCTGCTAAGAAAATAGTTCGTGAGGTTTGTTCTTTGGTTAGGAGTAGTATGATCCATGATAGCGAGATCTCTATTTAAGCTCAGTTTCCTTTCATAGAGAAAACTCATCCCTTTTCCACTGGAAAGTGGGTAGACCCAGGATTTGATCTTCTTGGGGGATTCAAAACTAAAATGACTGATTATTAGTAGAATAAGAAAGGGAGGCCTGATGCATGAAGCATCCCATGTTCACACAGGGTTCGGGAGGGACCACGCCCAAAGGGAATAAGAATAGTGGAAAAATTCTTGATGAAATAGAGAAGAGATAGAAACTGACCTGAACTTTCATTCGGCGCACAAACCACTCGGTTCATAGAATCTGCCAATCTGGTGACTCACTGTTTCACCGTTGGTCACCAGGGTGTGGCTTCTTAGCTATCCTCCTTTCAGAGTTTGTATGCTTGAAATGCATCAGTTTTATGCTCCCACCGTATCCCAGTTATTTCTATTCCTCCACTAGAAGTAACAGAATTCATATATTCACTGGAAAGTTCCCAACTTACACTTTTATTCACAATTCTGTGACGTTTACCTACCAGATAGTAGGGCATATATAATATGCTTAGCATCCAAATTGAATTCTTTTGTGGTAATTCTTTTCTGGTAAGGAATGTAGTTCTTCTTAATCTTACTCAACATTCTTCGTCGTGAAATTCCACCAAATGATAATCAACACTACGTTTTGTACTATTGTGTGTTCTCAATTGAGAATACCTCTTGTATTATGGTGCTTTCCTTTATCAAAGAAATTACACTTTTCTTGATAATCGAGAAATCTCCGAGGGCACGATGCACAATTAGATACTCGGAGGTAAATGATCCGCCCTTCTACTATTCATCACTTAAATACCAGGCATTTGTCTACGAAAAACCTGCATCGTGCGGCCAATGACAAATGCCAGGCATTCTACTATTCATGTAGTAATTGGTATGGAAATTTGGACCAGAAGAAGATTTGAGACAGCAACCATTCAAGCTACTTATGATTAAAATCTGATTTTCTTCAGTTACGATTTATAGACTTGTGTTATTTATAAGAAAAATGATTTGTATAAGTGCTTCTCGTGCTTACCTTCTAATTCTCTCCATTTGCCTATTTTTAGTTGAAGAGTACATGTGCATGTCTTATTTAAATTTAGCACAAAATTTATCAGGTACTGAAAAGATGGTCTTTTTGTAATACTATTAAAATCTTTTTGCAAGTAATTCGGGAGATCATAAGTTGCCAGTTTTAAAAAAATGTTGTCCGTGAGATCATGCATCTTTGAATCCTTGTTATAATGGAAAAATAGTACCCTAGTTGATGATAGTTTCCTGTATTCTGTGTGTGAGAAGCTGATTTCATACTGTGCTGATACTGAATTGAAAATTATGTGGAGGTTGCAAACATTTTTTCCTTATTTTTCCGGTTTTCATCCTTTTCTGGTAACTATCTTCAGTGAATGATTGGTCATAATAATCTGAGACATCCTCCTACTTTTTCTACATTTGATCCGTATGTTGTTTGTCCGAATGTGCATTTACTGATCTTATTTGAAAGTGCATTTAACTTGTCAGTCGGAACTGGACTATAGTGGGGAGGACCATTCAATGTCGCCTAGACCACCGCAGAATCAACATTCTCAACCAATGCATTTTGCAAATTCAGGCTTCCCAGTCTCTTCAGGCTCAATTGGTGTAGCAGCTCCAGGACATGGTGTACGATCAGATCATGATCCGCAATCGAAGAATTATGTTTTCTCAAATGCTCTTTCAAGCCCTGTTCGGCAAAGCCTGCAGAATTATCAAGTTGCTCAAGGAGGTTACTTTTCAAACAACGTTCAGCCTTCAAATGGAGCAAGAAACAACGAAACGAACCTCCACCACCAAAATAGGGAGTCCAATAGCTATAACTCAGCTGATGCGTCCATGGATATGCATTCTGATAGCCCTGGTCATGATTTTACTTACTGAAGTAGTCTGTAAATAGAATGTTTCTGGAGCTGCTTCTCGTCATGCCGTGGTATTCAAGCAGCAAGTTCAGGTTGATTGATTGTCGTGTGTAGCAGCTGCTGTCAGGGAGAAAATGCCGTCATTGAATTGGCTGTTTGATTCAGAGATTGAAAGGTGCGTTCGTGTTGGCTCGTAAATCATCATTCTGTTGGCATGCACATGTGCTCTTACGTAAAATGCAACGTGATGGGCATAATACTTGCTGAATACACTGTTGTTTCTGTTGAACTAGTTAGTTCTTTTCGGTCTTCTATGATGTTTATGGAGTATTACTTTAGTAGGGTATAAATATATATAGATATATGATTGCGCTCTTTTGTTGTGACTTGTGACGTTCGATTGCATATGTTCTTTTTTTTCAAATTGACATACTCTGCATCTTTGCCTCAGCTCAGACCCTTACACTCTTTTCCACGCTTGAAGGCTCATTTAGGGTGTGTTTGGTGTGGAATGTGTTCCTATTTTCTCATGTTTGGTTGGTCGATATGTTTTAGAAAAAATATTCTTCAAGAACGCAAGTTCCTGAACCTAAAAATGAGAAAAATGACTTTACTTATCGAAGTAGGGGAATTAAGTTGCATGAGTAACATTCCAAATTCATTGTCTCCTTTCCACCCACTCAATGCCCCTCCAACCCTCACCCCTTGATCATCTCACCTCCACCACCCCCGAATCCCCACCCTATCCCATCTCCATAGTGTTTTGTTAGATGATATATAAATGTCTACAAGTTTTCTCACATTCCTTCCCCAGTGTCACCAAGCAAATGAATGCAACACACCTTGTTGATAGTCGGTTGGATCTTGATTCCGCACCTTGTAATTTTCTCCTCATTTATCTTTCCCATGTATAATACAAAAAATTTTAAAATGTATGAAGCAATTTTTAGTTCCATCAACTCACAGTGTTCTATTTTTGTTATAGATGACCCCCCTTAATGCCTTTTATCAATCAAACACTTGTTAAAGAGGAAATTGAACGAGTGGTATATGAAGACAAAGAATGGTTGTACACAAATTTCTTCATCACATATCAAATGGTATGACATATAAAGAAGAAGAAAAAAGGAACTAGAATGATTTATACCAAAATGTTTACTTAACTGAACTTTTTTTAATATTAATAATCCAGTTTTTGAAAGAGGATGATTTTAACACACAAAATTCAGATGTTGTGAGCTCTTATTCAAAGCAAAATCTTACATTTTCTCTCATCACGATTCAAAATTATTTTTATTAAGTCGGCAGCAACGCAAATACATAATCTTCCATCAGCGGTATGAGTAGAAATTGCTATCTGTTAGACGTTTTGTCTTAATTTTCTCATCATATTTGCAATTATTAGCTTACGGATGAGGTTCTGTTATTTCGATCCACACTATCAGTATGCCAGTCTATCACAATGGTTGGTCGATGAACAAGGCTTGACATGGACATGTCGGCACAAATCACAATTATACAAAGCTAAAGCTAGAAATGAAGATAAAAAAAGGAAATAAAAGAGTGGGGGTCCAAATTCCAAATTTCTATATAGGTGCCATTTGCAAAAACAAGTAGGGTCTAAGAGTAAACCACTTAATCAAGTTGGCACCAAAGGAGGTGATCAGTGGATGAGGTTGTTCCTTTTTTTATCAGAGCACGAATCATGGATATGAAAAAATCTTTGGCAGTGAACGCTACCTCCCAAATAAAATTCTACCCGACGCGAATTCGAATTAGTTGGACTTCATGTGAATATCAAATGCCGTGCGGAAAACCCAAAATAAATAAATTAAGTTGGTGCTATATACAAATTACAAGGTGGAATCCCATGCAACTTGTTTGCACTTTTATGAGTCTATATATGAAAAATTGATTGATGTATGCCAATTTGGTCTTCTTGATGTTGAATTTTCTTGGAACCTTTTTACTTAATAACATTTGTCACATGCTGTATTGCCCCCACTGCTACTATTTAGCTTAGAAAGATCAAAATTCTCAATCTTGAAAAAGTGTAAATGGAGACAAACTGAAAGAGATGTGGCTTTTTAATTAATTAACTGCTAAACCTTTTTTTTTTTTTGACAAACTTTTTACACTTTAAACAAATAAAATTTGCTTCCATTTCTAAAGGTAATTGAAGCCTCTTTTCAATTACAACTAAAAATATTTGTAATACTTCTTGAGAATATGCTTCTCTTTGCCTTTCCTTTCTCTAACATCCATGAACTTAAAGTGGAGTTGGTGTTCAAACGATAATTTTAAGAGTTAAAAAGTTGTTCACACATAGGATAATTAGGCATGTGACATGAAGCATAAGCCTAAGATACTTGTAGTGGAAAGTGATATATGCCCATTATAATGTTAAATTCATTCTTAATTATGCTTATGTTAACATTTCGTAATATGTAGTATACAATATGTATACAATATATATGCTACGTAATATTAAAAGATATATATATATATATATATATATATATATTAATGATGTTTTTGGTTAGGTGAGATCAACCATATAAATCTTGTATTTGTCTTTGTTTAGTTCTATTATTCATATACTTTAAAATTGTTAGATTATAGAACCTATTGTAACTCACATTATTGCTATGAAAGAAACAGATCTTGAGCCTAATTCAACTTCAAAAGAGAAAGTTAACTCATGTGGAGAGAGGAGTACCTAAGATCATATAACAAGGTCAAGACACTTGACTATACTCCACATCACCGATGTGGGACACAACATCCCCAAACGTCGACATATGTCGAGTAAATAATGAATTAGACTATTAGAGTAGTTTTGACGCTATACCATATGTTAGAAAAAAATAAACTTTGATTTCAATTCAATCACAAAAACTAGCTCATGATTAGGTAAAAAGACGAAGACACCCACACTCCAACACATTCTTATTATTTCTTAGTTGAAGTTTCTATATTGATTTTTTCTTCTTATGAATGTTATAATTAACTCCTAATTATTTGTCATGCCGACCTCTTTGATAGTTTGTCCATTATCTCTCGTCTAACTCAATTATTTAACTGTATGACTATTGTGATTTGTGATGGAGAGAGAAAGGAGGGATACCACCTTCCTTTACCATCTGATGATTGAAAATAAAGTGCTTCCAAGTATACAATTATTAGAATTATTCAAGACGTATTTACGACGTAATTAATAGAGAACTTGACCATCAAATTTACGGGAACTTATTTGTTACGTTATGAGAAAGGGAGATCAAAGAAGTATGAAGTAGATATACGAATTAAATAACGATAGCGGATCTTAAGAGACGGAAGAAAAGGTGGGCTTGATCAATCAACTATTTATAAGTTTAAACAAATGTGATTTCAAATAATGTTAATAATTCTGTGAAAATGGATTTTGAGTAACATGCCTGCTAGATTTCTGGTAAGTAATTAAACAGATTGTCTCGTCTATGGCAAATTACAAAATCTTTTTTTCCTTCTACTTTCATGTAGTGTTTGATATTTGTTTTGAAGTCCAACTAATTTAGATTTGTTGCAGAGAAATTCCACTTGAGGGTGTTAACACTCTCTAACAAAAACGATTCCATATCCAAAAATCAAACTCAATACCTCCGCTTAAGGATAGCACCACAATATATATATATATATATATATATATATATATGGTTTTTCTATTTTTTACAAAATATGTTTTACAACTTTAGTATATGGAATTTATGTGTCCCCATTTAGCTGTCAATTAAACAAAGAGTAGGGCTTTATCTAGCTTTTGACCTATTGATATACTTCCTCCGTTTAAAAAAAATGACCTCCTTTTTTTTTTAGTCAATTTCAAAAAAAAATTCTTTTTTTGTAACATTTTAATTTCAGTTTTTCACGTAGCATGTTTAAAGTCACAAGATTAAAGGGCAATTTAGTACATTTGACATAATTTTAATTTAGGATAATAAGATTCAAAAGTCTTCTTTATTTTCTAAAACTTTGTGCCAAGTCAAATCATGTCACTCTGTGAAACGGAGAAATTACAACATTTGTCTCCTAAAAGTTAACAGTATCATGTACTTCATGTTATTAATAAACTTTGTACTACTAATTGTCAAATTAGTCAAGAAGAAGAAAAAATATCTACAAGTACTAGGTTATTGATAAAAAAAAATTAAATTACTAATTATTAATGATTTGATTGATCCAAAATTGTTTTCAACTTTTTCCTAGGACTTCATCCATCCTTACCAACTACTCTAAGATAATAAAAAAAATATTGCTCCCTCCTCCCTTTTTTAAATGATTTTTTAGTCTGTTTAAAATAATTCAAAATAATACTCCTATGTCATTTTTAAAAATTAAAATGTTTCTTTTCTCGTTTTGAACTTTGCTATAATAAATTGCGTGAGCAACTTCATGAAAAAGCCTTTCAACTACACTTCTCGAAAACAAAGACAAAAGGATGATATATATACTCAAAATGGCCACTTTAATTAATGTAATTAATCAAATTTTTAAATGATGTGTCACACACCTTAGAAAGACATTTAAAATAGATTGGAGGGAGTATATATATTTTTTTCATATGGTTGTTGCATGATTATTGAGGATTACTTCTACATGTTTGACTTGACACACTTTAAAAGTAATTAAAAAAAATTTATTATATCACCCCTAAATAATATACTAAGTTATTTTACTCATTGAAATACTGATTGAAAATACTCTCTCTATTGATCACTTTTACTTATTCACTATAAATATTAAAATAATGACAATTTTTACTTGTCCAGATTAAAAAATCAAGAGATAATTACTACTCCCTTCGTCCAACAATAGTTGTCCATTATACTGTTTTGGGATGTCCAACAATACTCCCTTCATTCATTTTTATATGTCATCCTTACGATAAATAGTTGATCCATAATACTTGTCATTTCATAAAATTAATGCATAAATTATAATATTTTTCCTATTAAAATCTATTTTTTTTAAATCAATCTAAAAGGGCTCTAAATTTAGAAACTCGATAATTAGTTATCTCTTAATTTTTTAAACTTAAAAATAAATTTATTTTTAATATAATAAACAAGTAAAAATAAGCAGAGGAAATAATTGCTTTTGAAAATTTAGTGATTCTTGTGTGATGCATTGAATTTTGCGAGTTGGAGAATTGATGTTGTCAAGAAGTCAGCTTTGGTCAAAGCTTAGTTCTCGAGACTCATACTTTGACTTTAATTTCCAATAAGATCTCTAATATTTAGAGAACCTCATAAATTATTTTACCTGATTAAATTCTAAAATTACATTTATATTATAAAGTTATGCTATTTTTTTAATACATGAATTACTCTTTTCAGCCAACATAAAACACTACAGAAATGCTCCACTGCATTAATGACCCAAAATTGCTACCACCAAAATGCAATATGTATTAACCGCTCTTGATTAAAAGTTTTGAATTTAAATTTTTAACAATAATAATCATCTTTAATAGGATTTTCTTTATTTTTAAAGTGAAACTTTTTTTATGCAAATCACAATCAATCACCCCCAAAAAAGGTATCAGGCGAAAAAATAAAACGAAGGCCTTTTTTTGAATTGTATATTTTGTCCGATAAAAGAACATTTAATGCTCAAGGTTTGCTACAATTTGCTTGTTGCCTACTTGTTAAGTTTTCCCCACAATTATTCCTTTTTTCCTGTTTCGTTAATTCCAATGTCCTCAAAATCTACTGCACAACTATTTTCTCTGTTTAATACTCCTTATGTCCCTAATTATTTATCCACTTTTAAAATAATATACTTATTAAAAAAATAATTAATAACATAGTAAGTTTATTATTTTACCCCTATTAATTATGAAGTGGAAGAAAAGTTCTACATTTTTCAAAATAATTAGTCATTTAATTGAGGGTATAATAGGTAAAAAGAATTTGTCCTTTCTTAATTTGTCAAAATGGACAAGTAATTAGGAACAACTATAAAAGGAAAAATGGACAAGTAATTAGGGACATAGGAGTAATAGTTGTCCATTAATATCTGTCCACTTTAAAAATCAATGAATAATTTCACACTTAATTTTTAATTTACCCTTATTATTAATTTTTATTTTTTTAATTACAATTTTTAAAACATTATATTTATTATATTCAAAGAATGATATAGTAAAATTATCATTCTATTTATAATTTTCTTAAGAAATGTGTCAAATCAGCAGAGAACTATTATTGGACAGAGGGACTACAATTGTTTGAACCTTTCTTTTTTGCTCTCTGCAAGTTTACTTCATAGCATATAAAACGTTGTTCTCAATCTACTGTTGAGATTTCCCAGACGTGCACTTCAACATATAACTAATTTCTACGTCTCAAAATACTTATCGTATTTTTTATTTATATGCCCTTAAAAATTTATGGGGTATTTAATGAGTATTTTATTCTTCGTTTGTTTTATATTAAATGGATGCTCTCTATTTTACATGGTGATTAAGAAATCATAGATAGATTGATCAACTTTATTATTTGGTCCTTTGTTCATACTCCCCCATTCATTTTTACTTGTTCATCCCTATTAAATGATGTTTAATACTCCCTCTGTCCCTAATTACTTGTCCACTTTTTTTTTTAGTTGTCTCTAATTACTTGTCCATTTTGACAAATCAAGAAATGACAAAATATTTTTACCTATTATACCCTCAATTAATTACTTTGAAAAAGGTAGAACTTTTTGAAAATCTTAAGTTTTTAATTCACCAACTTCATAATTGATAGGGGTAAAATGGTAAACTCACTATGTCATTCATTGTTTTCTTAATAGGTGTGTCATTTTACTCCTATCAATTATGAAGTAATAGATATGTCATTTCAAAAATGAACAAGTAATTAGGGATAGAGGGAATATTATGTCTTAGGAAATAATTTGGAGAATAAGTATTTAATGTTGAAGGTAAAACATGAAAAAAATAATAGTTTTTTTTCTAGATATATCAAAAGTAACAAGTAAAAATAAAATTTTATTTTGAGAATAAGTTGACAAATAAAAGTGAATGGATAGAGTATTAATTATCCTCTTGAAAAAATAAATTTTGGATCTTTAAAATGAATCTTCAAAGGTCATATTAATTGTAGGGGTAAAAATGAGAAAAAATAATTTATTTATCCTAATTTAATAAGTGATCAAGTAATATGAGACAAATATTTTTGTAAGATGTTTATCTAATATTAAACAAAAAAAGTAATCTTTCTTCATTGAATATTGACTTCATTTATAAGTGATAATTGAGATGGTTGTACTCTTCAAAAACAATTACTCTACGGATAAAATGAAAAAAATACAATAAATTTAATCTCTCAACTTCTAAAATACAAATCTTAATAGGACTATCTGAAATTTTCTTATTGGTGGAGGATTTAATACTCCATCTTGTAATTCTCTCTCCGATTTTCTCTTCCTCTACCACAAATAATATTTTTTCTAGATAAATAATAATTATTTTAAATTTTATTTATTTATATAAAAACGACAAATATTTTGGAAGTATAGTTGCTATAGCTATAGGTTATAACCTATAAGGAAGCATAAGAGGTTGTGTGTGGGAAAACTCACACGATATATATATTGATTGCTTCATCCAAGAATTGTTTTTCTATACGTACTTCCTACTCAATCTCATTTAATATGTTCCTCTCATTCAAACTCACCTTATCCTTTCTATTTTCCCTATAATACTGTCATAATTATTACTACTACGTGTCCATTATGTTAGTATCACTTTGAAACATATATTTTAGGCTTAAGTCATCGATGATTTATTAAAATTATTCGTATAATTCACTTAGATATCTCAATTAAAATTATAGCATGTTTTGTGTTTAATAGGTACATGTTTTGAATAATTTAGGTGTTTAATAGGTACAAATCCAAGTTAAGATATCTAAGTTAAAGTGTCTAAGTGAATTATGCGAAAAACTTTAAAGATTGTCGATGACTTAAGCCTATATTTTAACAGGCGCCACATTTGTGTCTACAATAAACTATATTAGTTAATATATTTGATCACGATTATAAAATTAATTTGTATCTACACATGCTAAATATTTATTAATTTTATGTAAATTAATACTTATCCGTAAGTTTTTCCTTCAGCAACTCTCATCCCAACCTCCCCTCTAAAATGGATGTATTTTGCAAGTTATGGATTCATTTGAATATAGCAGTTTTAGCTTAAATCTTATATATCTATCAAAAACTTAGACAAAAGAAATAAAAATTGATTTGAACCAAGTAAATCAAGTAGAATTTGGATCTAGCATCCATAGAGTTCAAATAGTAGATCCAACTCTACTCCCCCTACTATGCTCATGACAAATAGAGCTCAATCATATTGGTTATATGACCTTTTATCTAAAAGCTTAATATTTATGTAATTATTAGAAAATATATTTTTATTTATTTAATTACATCTTCAACATGATTTTTCACATGTCGATTTCTTTTTCATAGGGCAAAAGCGTATTAATCTTTTTTTTTTTTGATAATGCAGGAAATAACAATATCTAATGACCTTAGAGGTTAAAAATGATTAATTTTGATTTTTTGGGTTTATTTATTTTACGGACAAACTTTCAAGATCCAACGTTAAAATTTGTTAAACTACTATAAAAAGGATAGTTAATTATAAGAAAAAATATTTAAATACAAAGACTTATAATTGATCATATTCTCTAATATTCTTTATCATTTGAAAAAATTATAAAAATCTCTACTCTCTCCTATTCTTTCGAATACATCACTTTACGCGATATATCGGTTCGATACATCACTTTTACGTGATGTATCGGGTCGTACGTGATGTATCGGGACGTACATGTTGTATCAGAACGTTGAGTGATGTATCCGAAATCGAGATGCAATTTATCAGAACGTTAAACGATGTATCCAAAACTAGGACGCAATGTATCGACGTTTTGAGATGTATTCGAATTTCACCAATTTTAAGAGATTTTTATAATATGAAAAAGAATAAGAATAAAATATAATTAGCTCCTAACAATACGTGATTTATGTAAAATTCCCTTAATTATATCCACAAACTAAGAATAAAACACATCTAAAGAAACCCAATCTAAATATACTACAATACAAAATTATCTGAACTCACCAGTGTCTTACATGTGATTTATAATGGGGGTGGGCCAACAAGCTTTTTAGGATCCAAAGTGTTTTAATTTTTATTTATTTTTTTCAATTATTCTTGTAATAATTTTGGGGAATTAGAGATGATTAAGAAAAATGAATGTTAGAATATTCAGAAACTGATAAGCATAGCTATGGAATTGTGAAACATTTAATAAAGGCTAAATTAGCACAAAAAAATTGGGACGCATAAATTAATAATGAAAATAAATTACTTTTATTTATTGTCAAATTTATCAAATAAGAGGACATATTGTATATCACTCTCTTCTAGAATATTGTAAATATTTGTGGGAAGTAAATACGTCATTATCAAACATATTTTGGACAGGGCTAGCCAATATACGAATATTTTTTAGCGAATGAAGATCACAAATATAAAGATGATTTGATAATCTGAGAAAATGTACCAAGGAAATAAAGTTTCTTCGCTTTGTCGGGTGGCTTAAAAATAAGTCCCGTTTAGTATTATATAAATATTTTTCGATTGAATATAGTGTCTCGTAATTAAAAAAAAAAAAGAGGTATTATTTGAAGCCTAAAGTAGGTAGTAGACTCAAGTAGGGTAGGGACAATAATTCTAAATTGAGACTTTATATTAGTTACTACTTTTATTCATTAAAGTGCAATTTTGGAATAAAATTATGTTTGTGTTTGATTATCCTTTTATATTACTTTACTATATGATAAATAAATTTACCTCACCCACTTTTGGGCTGCACGTAATGATACAAGCATGTCTTAGTGAATTAATAATAGTAAAGTTAAGTGTATTAAATCTTTTTATAAGTTAGAGCCCTTGGAGTACTGCATGCAATCTGCAATTAAGGATATGTAATGTCTTTTTAGGACATTCAATGAGACCATATTAGAATCGGCACAAATAACAAACAACAAATAATAAAATTGCAAAAAAAAAGAAGAAGATCATATTGAATTGTTGTTTCACGTTTATAGTAACTTAGATCGTTATCTACTATCTTAAGATTTTTAGTCTGCTCAAATAAAATCTTTAGATTATAGTTTAAGAGGTTTATAATTTTTCAGAGAAATAAAAAGATCAACACATAAAAATAATTATTTCAGAGATAACTGACGAAAATTTATATTAGAAAACACTTTTAATTTAGCCTCATGAATCTGACATAGCCAAATACATGATTCTTTTGTTTAGACTACCTACTATAACAAAGAAAGTGCTTACTCGAAAGGCAAAGGCTGTTGCAGAGTTATAGCAGCTGCGAGTTATCCTGGATTCAAAAAAAAAAAAACTAATACAATTTTATAAAATATTTTCTTACTAAAAAAACACATAAAAAGGTCCTGCCGATTAGCAAGTAAAATTTATAACACGAGAGAAATGAATTCTGGCCAGAAAAATAATAAGGGATATAGAGCTACAATCTACAAATTATTACTACATTCGGCTATTTTTAATTGTCATGATTTCTTTTTTTAGAGTCAAATTATAAGAATTTTGACTAGCATTTTACGATTATTTATTAATATGTAAAAAATTACAATTTGTAGTACTTTTTGTATAGTTTTTGAATATCTAAAAATTTTGTTTAAAATATCAAATTAATGTAATCTAATTTAACTTTGAAAATTAGTCAAATTGACTTTTGAAAAGTGTAACATAACAATTAGAAGTGGATGAAGGGAGTAAATATTAGTAAATTATATTATATATATATATATATATATATATATAAGAATATTACTTTATATAAATTTTGAACACCTTTAAATATTCCTAATCGATGAATAATATAATATAGCCCGCAATAAAAGGGACTTTAATTAAAGATGACTCAAGAAGAAAAAGAAAAAAGAAAAAAAAAAGACAAGCAAAGGCAACCATAGACTACTAGAATAATAATTAATTAGATTTAATGCTTTAGTATATTTTAATTAATACTCCATTAGGTTTGGTATTTTAGTACTAGACTACTAGAATAACTTATGCTACAGATGATTTTCTCATATTTATTAGGGGAAAAAGGAAAAGATAATGTTGACTTTGACAAAGGCAAAACCACAAAAGAAGAGGCAAAAGATATTGTTTTCCTTTTTTGGGTTTTCGCCCCCATATTCGATTCTTATATTGGAGTTCGATTAATTTAGATTCGCGTCGGATAAGACCCCATTTGGAGAGGTAACACTCTCTACCAAAGATTTTTCTATATCCAGAGCTTGAAATCGAAATCTCTGATTAAGAGAAGAATAACCTCATCTACTACACTACATATATACTCTAATGATAAAAATTATTGTTCTCAATAGATTTAGATATTGCTATTACGATGGCTCTTGAATGTATCATAGTAAATTTCACTATTCTTTTTAAATTTCGAGATTACACGTAGTTTATTGTTATTATTATAAGTTATTAAATTTTACTTACTATTGATTGTAAACCCATTGAAAATTCGTAATTTTGATTAAAAGACTTCATTGACATAATGATGTAAAAATGCTATATATATTGTAACTTAAAAGTACATAAAATTATAACTCATTTCCCCCTTTAATTATGATAGGGTCTTCTGAATTCTAATGAATCATATTTTTTCTAATTAAAATATTTTTTTAATCTTATAAGTACATATGAATTAATTCTAAAGGAAATGGTAGATAATATCCACCTTCCCAACTCCACCCATAGTATTAACCTTCTCTTGTCTTTGTCATTGAGCTTACTTTCTACATATCCTAGTGACCTAGTCAGCAATACCAACCACCAAAACAATGTGGTGCATATGGTTGTTGTCTCTTGATCATCAGAAGTTTCGAATTTGAGTTTTGAATATAAAAAAATATTTTTCTCAAATGAGACCGTACATTGTGTGAATTCAAAATGATCGAACTTCAATGTAAATATTGGACACCAAATAAGAAAGCCGTTCCATTTAAAATTTTACAAAATACTTAAGAAATAATAATTAATATAAATCATTTCTCAAAATTGATATTAATTATAATATATAGTCTTAGGTCTTGAAAAAATGATTTGGAGAATATTAATTCATCTTGAGGGTAAAGTAAGAAAAAATATGTTAAAAGTGATAAGTCAAATGAGAATTTATTTTTGAAATAATGGACAAGTAAAAGTAAACGACGAAAGTACTTTTGAAAGTCAATGGCTTTAAGTAACTAAATTTAAAAATAAAAAAGACAGCGGATTAAAATAACTTAGTTTAGGTAATAATTTTAAAGAAAATTGGAAGTTGCTTATATACAAATATAGTTTATATTTAGAGTCAACAAGTATATATTCTGTTTTAGTTACACGTTCATACTATATTATAACATAAATTTATTATATTTCAAGTTGTTACTTGGAGATAATATTGTTAATGTAGATTAATGAGTTAAAATTATCCCCTTCCAACTTTTAAGTATAAGGTATTCCCCCCCCCCCCCCCCCCGCTCCCTCTAAATAATTAAAACACCACTGAAATAATTCATATCATATATAATATAGTTTTTGAATACATTCTATTTTCTTCCACGCATACACAAATGTATATGGTTGCACAAATAATTTAAAAAATGATAAGATTAAAATATTGTCGGAATACATAAAGACTTGTATTAATCATTAATAAAATTTAACTATCCTAACTATCTAGATAAGAAATAAAATGCAAAGTTATAATAATTATAAACTAATTATTAAAATGAAAAGAAAATAAATAAAGGAACTTTTACCAAGAAAAAAGCAGATTAATAAGATTGAAATCGATTTAGAGGATGATGGGTTATCTGCCATTCAATTTGTATTCTTCAATTGAATTAACTAACTGATTTATCTAGTTTATTTATTAACAAAATTAATATTACTCGTAAAAACCTCTTGAATTCTTAATTACCTACTCAATAAAAAAAATCTTAAACAAACTCAATTTCAAATTTAAAAAATCACAATCTTTTTAATAGCCGAACAGGAGCTTAAACTAATCAAATTCGTGAAATTTCATTAACAAATTGATTTTATTATATAGTTTATTTGATTGATTTTTATGGTCAATCAATATAAAGTATGCCATTTTTTTGGTCGTATTTTTCGTGCACACCAATTTTTTATTTTTTTTTGGTATGCCATTTGATCAAAACAAGGGCAGGTTCAGTCTCAATTGGGAGTTAGGTCAATGTGAAAATTAATTCCTCATTAATGGGAGATGGCACTACTTATTTGACATATTCTAGTTAAGTTCTTTAAGTCCTCTTCCATTCCAAAAAGAAAATATTTCCATTTATTTTACTTGCCAATTTTAGTATATTAATGATTTTTTTAGTATTAATTAAATAATTTTTAAAGATCAAAAGCTAAATACTAATTAATATAAGTATTATAATAAAATATCAATCATAATTTTTGAAGGGCAACGTAAGATTCAAAATTAACAAGTAAAAATTAATAGAGAGAAAAAATTATATTCCAAATTATGGGATTTCATTTCCTTTTACTAAGGAGGAAAAGAAATGTTTTCCAATTTTTTGGTTGGTAAATTTTGAAAATATATATTTTTGTAGTTGTAAAACAGAGGAAAATGAATTTCATAGTAGATATAGGAAAGTAAGTCATATTAAGTGGTATAACACATTAATTAGGAAATCAAATACATTTTGAAATATAGGTGAGTGAGTAAGAGAGGAGAGAGGAGAGCTGTGCGAATTCATTTGGATATAATGTATTTGAAATAAATTATAACTAATTTTGATCCTAAAAATTCAAGATAATTTCAAAAAACTCAAGAAAAAACATAGAATTAAATCCTAAACTAATGAAATTTATATTATCTACCCATTTAATTATTAATAACAATAACAATTTAATGAAAAGAATAAAATATATACCAATATTATTCTTATTTTACTTTTAGAATTTGCGACTATTACATTAAAACTAGATTTATCAAAAAGGATAATAATGGCGTGGCCACAAATTCCTTTGTCAACAAAAAGAAGTAAAATAAAATAATAAAAAATAAACAAATAGAAGGCAATCAAAAAGGGACCCATCGCTATCATGCGCCACAGAGTCACTATCCCCAATCTCCATTTGTTTTCTTATTTACCATTAATTTTTTTACTTAAAATACTATAGTAGTAATACAATTTTATTTTCCTAATATAAATCCAGTACCATTCACTAATCTTCAATACAAAAAGTACTCCCAATATATATATATATATATATCCGCATAAATCCATTTCTTCTTCTTTCAGCTCTTCATTTTCTCGGCGATTGTCTGCTCAGCCACACGATTCCGACGTTCTCCTCTTCCCGTACTGTTTTACACTCTTATATAATCTATCAGTAGTGATCGTCGATGCATTCGCCGGTCCGGTGAACTTGTCGTTGCCTTGTTATCGCTCTCAGATCTGTGAGTATTTCTACCTTCTCCTATGCTGCTGCGGAGCGATTTTTGTATTCGGTTGTGGATTTCGTTTAGTTGATTTCTTACTTATTAGTGTTAATGTTGAATTTGCTTTGCTCTGTGGTGATTTCAAAGTTTTTTTTTTTTTTTTTTAGATCTTTGAGTATGTGACTGAGAGGTTTACAGTGCTAGTCTTTATTGTTACTTGTTTTTGTATAGATTTGTTTTGCATTGAAGATTTCTGTTAAAGCATAACTGGTGTATTTTTATTTTTATTTGTTTTTTTTTTAAAATTGATATTGAA
Source organism: Solanum commersonii (assembly GCA_029007595.1). Classification (NCBI taxonomy): domain Eukaryota; kingdom Viridiplantae; phylum Streptophyta; class Magnoliopsida; order Solanales; family Solanaceae; genus Solanum; species Solanum commersonii. Next base: position 647,260 of record JAJTWQ010000029.1, read on the forward strand.
GCACAAAATAGGTGGTTCATTGACGGTTTGAATCTGTTTTCATTTGGTGAGAGTTTAGTTTCATGTTTTTGTTAATCCTTTTACTTTTTTTTTATTGTTGATCTTTTTTAGAGTGTTCTGCCAGTGATCTATAGTGTTCAATGCAGTGTTGACCTTAGAGTCCGCCTATTTTGACTTCGATTTGACATGTGTTGTAGCATATGTTGAAGAATTGTAAATTAATTAACTTTATTGAGATTAGTTAATTCTAATCTTTTTGACAGTTATGTAGTATTCTGCATTCTTACTGCGTGGAATAGGGCCTGGAAATAATTAATTAAGGAAACTAGTCAAAGAAAAAAGTAGTACAACCCGGAGCACTCATTCTAGACTCTAGAGCCTTTTGTCTATTGTGCATATATTTTTTCTTTGGCGATTTGGCAGTAAAAAATTACTGCCCTGTTTCTTTTATATGACTCTATTTGACTGAGTAGGGAGCTTAAGAGGTTAATTTGACTCATGTGTTGTATTAGTGAATCTTGAAGAAATAAAGTAATTGTTAAGAAAGTTTAAAAGTCAAATATCACCTCAAAGTATAAAATAGTAAGGACATGAATTCTTGCCCAGGGCTTAGTTCAAGTAGCAGAGGCTGAGGGACTTATGAGTTGTAATCTGTTTGGCCAAGCTTATTTTTTTTTGTCAAAAGTGTTTATTTTTTAAAAGTAAGCTGTTTGGCCAAACTTTCAGGAGAAAATAAGTGTTTCTGAGGCGTAGCACAAGCTGTTTTTCAGAAGCTAGCTAAAAAGTAGTTTTTCCCCAAAAACACTTTTTTTTTAAAAATACACTCGAGAAGCACTTTTAAAAAGTTTCGTCAAATACTAATTGTTGCTCAAAAGTGCTTTTTAAATTTATTGGTCAAACACAAAATGCTTCTCACCAAAAGTATTTTTTTGAAAAGCGCATTTAAAATAAACTCTTTTAAAAAATAAGTTGATTTTAGAAGCTTGGCTAAACATGCTATTAGTTTGCACATTCTAGCTCTGCATCATGTGATCTAAGGGTGGTATTTAAGTGGAGCAGGATGTACCCTTTTGTCCGAGTTTTGAAGGCTGTAATTGGTAAGGGTTGGCTGTGGACGTATTTCTTGGTCTAAACGAATTCTTGATGGCTATAGAAGTTGTATAGAAATGGTATGACGTCAAACATTTTGAGTCGTTGCAAAAATGGAACTAGTGTGAAATGAACTGAAAAAGGAGTACTAGATCCTTATATGTGTTACAGAAATGAGTTTTTGTAATAAAATAATTGTGTTCTCTGTTTTCCTTTTTTTCCATGTTTGTAATATTATGTTTGTAATATTTCATATGCTGCTAGTCTGACGAGCAGTTATCGGCAATGTGAGGCAGGTGCTTGAAGTTCCCCCTAAAGGTCGAAGTAGCTCTAGACAAAAGCATTTGCATGTCGACCAGATGAGCAGAACTGATGTTATTTGCAGTAGAAGGAGGAGGTTTCTTCTCGTCTTCAGCTTCTGGATATAGCAAGGGCCTGGCCCTTCTACTCTTGGGTCAGAAGAACGAAGAGAAGCCCATGAGAGTTGCACCGTGGAACCAGTACCAGTTGGTGGACCAAGAAACTGATTCTGATCTCCAGCTGGCTTCCGGGAAGAACAGGCTTGTCCGCGGGTGCGGCTCCTTTGTATGCTTTGGTCGCGCTGCCGCTGGACTTGAGAGCCCATCTCCCCTTAAAGTCGGTCCTACCCAACTGCCAGAAGTCTTGCCCAGCTGTCCCGCTTCAGACAAGGGCAACGATCAGCCGCAATGTGTTAATATTGTTGAAGACAGTTATATTTCACCAAAGCTTGCTCTTAAGAGTAGCCTAAAACAACCAGTAAATAGTGTTTCCATTTCTGGTGGTAATGAACATGATACAATTTCTGAAAAGGTTGATGATGCCCCCAACCCTGTGGAGAAAAGGAAAGTGCAGTGGACCGACACAACCGGAGGAGAACTTTTTGAGATACGGGAATTTGAGCCTAGGTATGAGCTCTATTTCTTCATCTTTTATCTGGTGTTTGTTTCTTGCTGTTTCGCATTCTAGGCATTGTAAACTTTTTTACCAATTACTAATTACATCCAACTTAAATGGTTTTAGTGATTTCAGTTCAAAATAATATCGTTGTGGATGTTAAAAGAACTAGACTATTCATGTTAGATGGGGATTTAGTCATATCCTGAAACAAATAGCTCCCTTAAAAAATCCCCGAAATGTCTTGATTAAGGCTTGCTTGCTTAGTTCCATGGTTTTTCAACTTAATGTTGTGTGCCTTGACTGATAGGCATGTATTTTGATGGTAGAACCAAAGGTTTTCGTTAATGTCTCTGACATCTTCCGCAGGTGGCAACATGTCTTTGTATAGTTCTTGTGAACCACAGCTTCAAGGCACAAGATACATTTGATAAGACTGTTGTAGGTCCTTCCATTTGTTGCTTTATGAAGTATAATAGCCCATGATGCTGCAAACTGCTTATCATTTTCCAGAAGTCTTCTTGTCCTTACATTATCTATTTCCATTCTTAAAATTTCTCTAAACAGTTTGTGGTAGAAACATGAGGTGCTAGAGATAATAATTTTTATGTGAACATGCAGAGTATATGCCCTTAAATATCTAGATGCCATATTTGCAGTTTAGCAACTCGAAATTGCAGAATTTGCAGATGCCATATCCTTTGCTAATTGTGATTATTGCATCTTTTCAAGCTACTATCTTAAAAGTCTAAGGAGTGTTCCATCTGAAAAACAATGTTTCCTTAGGGTGTAACCGTATCAATGCTTAGGATAGCACCTGAATTTTTTTTTTTTTTGCAAGACATTTTTGTAAGTATTTTATTTTGTAATTTATTATTAGTTGGGAGTTCCTCATTTGAGATTGAGGTGTTGTTGATTGATTGGGTTATGAAGCTGCCTTTAATCATCTAAGATTTCACATATGCGAGAAACTTTCTAGAGAAGAGAACAGATTCCTTCATGATATCGACTTGGTTTCTGTTATTTCCATGGATACTCAAATTCCTCTGAAAGCAAAGTGATGGAACAGAAGAGATTTTGGCTAGAGAAATAAAAAATTGTATCTAGTCGTCAACTATGTGAAAATCCTGAGATTAAGGGGAGATACTGAAAGAGGTAAACATGTAGTTTTCAGTTGGAACAGTAAAAAAGTTAGGATGTATTCAACAGAAGGTGAGGTGGTTAGAAAAGGAGTTTCAAGCTGGTTTCTTCATTTGAAGCATAAGATCAGAGTTATTCATTTGTACTACTATATATTGTAGTATCTCCAGACTCCAAGTGTCTGGGTTTGTCAGATTTTTAGGTATTTTATATCTTATTTGGTTGGGGGTGAAGACTACTTTTCCTCCTTATCCTCACAGTTTTGGGTTAACTATCTGGTGTTTTTGTTCCATTAAGAACTATGCTGATGCCCTCAAATATGCAGTGTGAAACAAAACTCCAACGGGCTTAATTCTTGGTGTTCCAATTACATGTCAAAAGTCAAAAGTGGTGTGTAAATAGCCCAAACATATTAGGGGGAGCATATAGTATTATCAGTTTGACAAAAATATTTCGTGAATTAGAATATTGTTTGATTCTCCCCTAGCATCTTGAATCTCTTTAGGACGTCTGAATTGATTTCAACTTTTTTCTTCTTTTGATTAGTACAGTTGCTTGCAAATTTTCAAGACAAGGTAAAGCTAAAGAGAATATTAGTTTATAAATTTTCAAGACATGGTAAAGCTAAATAGAATATTAGCCTATAAATATGGGGATCATCTGAATTTGCACATATTCAATGAGTTCATTGTACCTACAAATTCATAAAGAGTTAGAAACTTTGGTCTGAGGCATGTAATTTTCATATCAAACACTTCTACATCATTGTACAAGCATGCATGCCTGTGTAATTTTCCCTGAAATATTGTGTGTTATATGTTGATCCCTTGTCTGGTGAAAAGTCACTTGCTTTCATATATTTAGGTTTGCCAGCTTCTTAAGTTTGCATTATACTTTTACATCAGTCAAGTGACCCTTTATACTGATTCTTTCGTTATTCCAAGCATGCAAGTCTTTTTTGCTTACTTTCATGTTCTTGTGATTGCAGCGATGATGGTGAATCAGATGATGAATTTGAGAGTGGGAATGAAAGAACATGTTCTTGCAAGATAATGTAATTTTAGCGCCTTCTAGAAGGTTTCGTGGGCTGATTGTCATTTAGGAAGACGACAATCAAGGTGCTGCAGATATTGTTATGGGGAAAGTTGGTTTTGTGAAATGCCTTGCTCAACTATCATTCGGGGCAATTGAAATTTGAGGCTGTATTAGGTAGTGTGGCCACATTGATTCATGGGCTTTTCTGGTTTTGGCTGACTAATCTATTGTCTATATTCAAATTCTTGGATGACATTTTTGTTTCTCTGGGGTATGCTTGTCCATTGTTTTCATAATTACATATTTCATCTTTTTTTTCAAAATCTTCTTGTTATAAAGATTTCTCGTCTTCTTTTCCTCCCAGACAGGATGACTCAAATATGGACATATAAATTTGTAGGAAGCTTGTGCATCTTCATATAGTATTATAGATGTATGCAGTAAATGTTTAAGCACTGAAGCTTGCTAGAACTTGTATATTCATGTATATCAGCTGTAAAAGCAGGATGCCTGATCTTTAGTGAGCAATAACATTCATTATCAATTAGTGGTGGAGACATAATTTTTATCATTGGTGTTCATCATAGGCAAGTACTGAAAAACACAAGAAATTCTACTTATGGACAATTTAGCCCTTTGTGAAGTATTTCGTGACAATTGCCTTCTTTGTTCTCTTCAGATTTTTTTTTTATCATCACTTATATTTGTCGAAAAATGTTACTCGTCATACTAACAATAAAAAAAATTGCCAATGAAGGTATTTTTGATCAATTCAATTGCATCATTGTAATCTAAGGTGTGTTTGATACCAAAGAAAATGATTATTTAAAATATAAGTGTTTTTTATGGCTATTTTTTTGTATCTGTTGTAATGCATCTTTCACTTTTTCTTGTATGAAAAAAGAAATCTTTCTTTTGTAAAATATGTGTTGTTACTTGGTATTATGCTCCTTCTGTCTCTAATTATTTGTCTATTTTTTCTTTTTTAATTGTCCCTAATTATTTGTTCATTTTGATAAATCAAGAAAGGACAATTTTTTTAATCTATTATATCCTCAATTAATTATTTTGAAAAAGATGAAACTTCTTGAAAATCTTAAATTTTTAATTCAGCCACTTCATAATTAATAGGGGTAAAATGGTAAATTCACTGTGTCAATTTTAAAAAAAATATGTGTGCTAATTTAAAAGTGGACAAGTAATTAAGCACAAATGGAGTATATACTTAGGGTGTGTTTAGTATGAAGGAAAATGTTTTCCATTGAAAATATTTTCTTAGAAAATGTTTCTTGGAAAACAAGTGAATTTTTAACTTATTTTCTCATATTTGGTTGGTGAGTAGAAAATATTATCTAATGTTTGGTTGGTGAATGAATTTTTTTTTTCAAAAAATGTCTTTTATTTTTGGCTTGAGACAAAAAAAATACTCTTCATGAAAATAATTTCTGATATGAAAATTAATCCCGATAATTGATCTAGGATCCGACCCCGATGATCGTTCCAAAATCGAACCCAGGAAAAAACAATTGACGGGGTCGCGGGGGTGGGGGTGGTATAGAAAATAATTTTTTTTAAAATTTAAAATATTTTTCAAAAACAACTTTTAAATTCTTTTTTTGATGGGGTGGCAAGGGGGGGGGGGGGTAGGGGATGGCGTAAAAAATGAATTTTTTTAAAATTTGAAATATTTCCCAAAATAATATTTTCTTAAAATCCTTTTTACGGGAATGGCCCAGGTGTGGCGTGGCGGGGGGTGGGGGTGGGCGGAGGGAGGGGGAGGAGGGTAGGAGGTGGCGTAAAAATAAAAAAAATTAAATATGAAAAAAAATTAATTTGAGGAAAATGAGTTGATTTGGAAAATGTTTTCCAAATCAACTTATTTTGGAAGGGAAAGTCTTTTTCCTTAAATTTAAGGAAAGTGAGTTAATTTGGAAAACATTTTCTAAACATTTTAAGCCAATCAAACATGAGAAAATTGGATAACATTTTTCAAAAAATATTTTGCTCCATACCGTACACATTCTTAATTGCATCCATTTTCGCATTAATGGTACATTTTCTATAATTTTTATGAAAGTATGTTTCTGTGATTTATATGCTTATTTTATCAATTAATAAAATATTTAAAATCAAATAGTCACGATGCTTTAGCCTTTGAGCCTCCTCCCGTGTCCAATTGCCAAGCAAATTATTGTTTATTTTCTTTTTAAGCAAACGTTTGAGTTTGAGCCTAGAAATAGAGAAAATCAAGTTAAAAGTGTTCTCAAAGTGGATTTTAAGTGTGTAACACGTAATCCGATTATGACCGAGCTACTAAACATTGAAAGATAAAATTAAAAAAATATATTTTTCCCAAGATTTATGTTGGGGAGTATAGCTTCCACGTGGTCTATTCCAATATCCATCACCAATTTGCAATAGCCAATAATTATTGTACACCGTTTCATTCGGTCTCAATTTATATAACTTACTTTTTTTTAATCTGTTAAAAAAAGAATGATATATTTTAATATTAAGTAACAATTTTACTTTAAAATACCTATTTTATCCTTAATAAAATGATTTATAGTCATATAAATTTCTATCATTCATTTTAGATCATAATTTTAAAAAATTTCATTTCTTTTTTAAACTTTATGTTGAATCAAACTATCTTGCATAAAATGGGACGGAGGGAGTAGCATAGTAGCGCACCAACAATATATGTCGGTATTTTTATTTTTGTCTAAAAATGGGAAAAACGATATTATATGATTACTAGTAAAATATCTGTTTTATTTATTCTTGGTCACATCTTTTTCTTGTTAGAAAAAAAAAAAGGAAACTTTTGCTGCCATGGAAGTGAAAGGAAGCTCTGACAGTTCTCTTTCCAACCAAAGGTTCTACTTCAAAATTCTTAACATTACTATAGTACATCATTGGTTGATGCATTTACTTCTTTTTTCTTAATTTTGAAAAAACGATTGTGTTTTACTTTTATTTTTTCTTGAGTGCACCTCTTTATCTCTTAAAGATCGGGTAAGATCTACATATACTCTGCTCTCTTCAAACTTTATTTGTGGATAATATACTAAATATGTTATTATTCTTACTCATATTTTGGTTCATTTGTTATATGGAGTTTGCTATTCAATATTAGGTTGGTTTTATAAAATGCAATCTCTTTGTCTTCATGTTAGAGTTGTTAATGTCTTTTCTTTTGAACGAATGATTTTGGTTTAGTTGTTATATATTGAGTATTGGGTTGGTTAATTAGTAAAATTAAATGCATTCTCTTAATAAAATTTATTTTGGAGAAGTGAGTTTGAGTGAAATATTGCAAAACTTAGGAGCCATTGTTATATTGTGTGGTGGAATTTGAGAGTTTTTTTTCCAGGCTTTTCTAGAATTAGATATGATAACTCTTTCTTTTTCATTTTAAATATATATATTCTTTTGGATGTGGATCCGAGGATGAGGCTACTTCTTTCTTAATCAGAGATTTCGATCTCTCGGGTTCGAGTCCGGTATAGAAAAATCCTTGGTATGGAGTGCTCCTCCGAATGGGGCCTACACAACGCGAATTCGGAACAGTCGGACTCCAATGCGATAAACAAAACTTAGATTTAAAATAAACCACGTGTGTCCGTACATTATCATTTACATCAATAAGTTCAACCAATTATCAAAAAATTTTATCATGGTAGAGGCCCAACCAACAAAAGGTGTTTGAAGCTCTATTTATTTTTTGACACATGGACAAGTGGGCCATTTATGTACTTTTCTACTTTAAAGCAAGAACTTTCTACAACTAACAAGAGAGAGAAAATATATTTACACATAAATTGAGTTGAACAAATATAAAAAATGCAAGAAAAATTATGTGTGATTGCTACTTTTTTTTAATCACTATTAATATTATATTAATTTGTGGGATTATACCGGATATGTTATTGTTGTTGTAGTTGTATGTTAGTTTGATAAATTTATTTTGATATGATAATTTATTTGTGTATTCATGCTGTGTTTTTTTTTTAAAAAAAAATTCTTTCATAATTATTGTGATTTTAAAATGTAGTCATTTTATTTTAATTGTTACGATCTGAAATGTCGATTGTTACCTTATTTTTAAATTAGAACTTTTGAAGGAAAGTAAAAAAAAGTTAATTATATTATTATTGTGGGGATGATCGTTTAAAACAAAGTATCACTACTCAAAGAAATAGTTTTTAAAAAAGTAAAACTTTAAACCTAAACTAAAATAACAAAAAGTAAAATAATATTTATAATTAATAGATATCTTATCAGATATAATACAATTCACTGAATAATTATAAAAATATAATAACAAATGACCGTACGCTTCATATTTTATATTTGTTGAATGCTCATTTAATCAAATAACTTTTTTGAATTTTCTTTGTAACGTTGTTTCTTAAATCAAATCATGGTCTTGTTAATTTTATTAAAAATCAAAATTACATATTTTGATGTTCAAACTAAATGTGTATTTTTTCTAATAAAAAATTATCGTTTTCATTGATGTTTGAAAAAAGTTGACATCCTCGTTGATGTTGAAAAGAAATAAAAAATTAGTTTTTCAGATCTTGATTCTCTTTTTATATCTATCCATCTTTAATAAAAATAAATTATTATTTCACAAATTTAACAATAATCATACAATATTTTTAAAAAATTAAAATAAACAAAATGTACTCGAGAGAATATTTTAAATATTATTTTATTAAAAAATTTAATGATCAAATTGTAATGATGATAAATCGTACATTCTACATCAACTGAAATTTTACACAAATTGAACTAAAAAAATGTTATTAGGATAACGATACTTTTTAAAAACTATTTCTTTGCGTAGTGATACTTTGTTTTAAGCAATCAGCCCCACAATAATAATATAATTAACTTTTTTTTTACTTTCCTTCAAAAGTTCTAATTTAAAAATAAGGTAACAATCGACATTTCAGATCGTAACAATTAAAATAAAATGACTACATTTTAAAATCACAATAATTATGAAAGAATTTTTTTAAAAAAACAAAAAACACAACAAGAATACACAAAAAAATATCACATCAAAATAAATTTGTCAAACTAACATACAACTACAACAACAATAATATATCCGGTATAATCCCACAAATTAATATAAAATTAATAATGATTAAAAAAAAGTAGCAAACACACATAATTTTTCTTGCATTTTTTTATATTTGTTCAACTCAATTTACGTGTAAATATATTTTCTCTCTCTTGTTAGTTGTAGAAAGTTCTTGCTTTAAAGTAGAAAAATACATAAATGGCCCACTTGTCCATGTGTCAAAACATGAATGGAGCCTCACACACTTTTTGTTGGTTGGACCTCTACCATGATAAAAAATTTCCCAATTATCTACTACTCCTACAATATAAGATTTTATTTGTACACTAAAACAATGTAAATAATTTTTTAAATACAGTGTATTTTAACTTGTTGAAGTAACAAATAATTTTTCTTATTTATTTTAGATTTGTTGATCTCACTTTCTATGGCAATTGCTTGTAAAGTGTAATTATCTTTTAGGTGATATAATTATAGAAGTTTCATCACTCAAGAGATCAAGTTAATCGAAAGCTGAATTCAACATCATAGAGAAAATAAAGGCAAAATACATCGATAATCACTTAAATTTGTTGGTAAATATCATTTAAGACACTCATGATTATTTGTCCTGATTGAGCATCTGAACTCACGATGAAATGTTATTGACACTTCAGACTCAAATTTTTGTATGTGTTGGAAAAGTTTTAACTTGATATATATATTTATCACAGGCTGTTGGGAAGAGTTGCCTTAGTTACTGGAGGTGCAAGTGGTATAGGAGAGAGCATTGTACGCTTGTTTCACAAACATGGCGCGAAAGTATGCATTGTTGATATTCAAGATGAACTTGGACAACGCGTTTGTGAATCCCTTGGTGATGAAGAGAGCGCGTGTTTCATCCATTGTGATGTTACTTCAGAAACTGATGTTAGTAATGCTGTTGATTTTGCTGTAGTGAAATTTGGCACACTTGATATAATGGTTAACAATGCTGGATTAACAGGGGCGCCCTGTTCAAATATCCTCGATTATGATCTCTCTGTCTTCGATAATGTGCTTGATGTGAACGTAAGAGGTGTTTTCCTAGGAATGAAACATGCTGCTCGTATAATGATTCCACGAAAAAGAGGATCAATTGTGTCTTTAAGCAGTATAGCAGGGTCTATTGGTGGCCTCGGGCCTCATGCTTATACAGCTTCTAAGTTTGCTGTTTTGGGACTAACGCAAAACGTTGCAGCTGAGATGGGGAAACATGGTATACGTGTGAATTGTGTTTCACCTTACGCGGTTGCAACTGAATTGGGACTGAGTTACTTGCCCCCTGAACAAAGGAATGATGATCCTATCGCGGATTTTAACTCTTATTTTGGGAAGTTCGCGAACCTGCAGGGCGTGGATTTGATGGCTCAGGATGTTGCTAATGCTGTGTTGTTCTTAGCCAGCGATGAAGCAAGGTACATAAGTGGGCACAATCTTAAAGTTGATGGTGGTTTCTCAAGTGTAAATCACTCTCTTAAGGTGCTTACATAAGTACTATATTTATCAGAATTTTATAATTAGAATAGGTCTATGAGATTGTAATCTTGCAAAAACTTTTGAACTATTATGTTTGTGACTTTCATCCACTCAAATAAAACTGATGTATTTGTTCCATCATGTAACGTCTCTCGTTTCTCTCTCTTTTAAATGGATCGGGTTAGTCCACATGGACGACTCACAATGATGATCCGAAAATACAACACAGGCAAAGCTAGTGTACAATCTTACACCCAAAAATTAAGGTTCATCTATTTATGTTTATCTTTTGTTGGTGTCGTGTCACAATTAGTAAATTTCATGTCAATGTTAGTCTCGAAATGATTCTCTTCTTTCATGAAAGTGTGTAAAAATATGTTAGTGATTTTTCGTGAAAGGATACGTCCATTTGAAAGCCAATGCTATGATTAAAGTTAATTAACATTACAAGTCGAGGGAGTTAGAATTTTGAGCATATGAATTCTACATTTTTAAAAAAGTAATTCATCATGAATTCTATATATATAATACATTTATACATATATTAAGTAAATTTTTTAACCCAAATACAAAACTTAATAAGCCAACGCCACACACACACACAATGCAACTTTTTCTTTACAATATATGCAAAAATAATGCTAAAACTGTTGACTTCCAAAAACCATTTCAGAGCTTCATTTGCAACACCTGTTTCAGCTTGCTTCTTGTTTATAAGTCTCAACTATATGGGATGGCACAAATTCAAGAAAGGAAGTGCATTGGGGGTGCTTAGAGGATAAAACAATCAAGTCCATTGGCTTATTCCTTCTTGCATAGCTAAAAATATTGATGTATGATATCAATTGCTTACCATCAAAGGTTGCACTTGTCAGTATCGAGCAGTTCGACTCTTTGTACATATCACAATCAAACCAGACCATGAGTCTGAATAACATCAAATTTCACTAGTGGGGTTTGGAGGGGAATAAAATGTATGCAGACCTTGTCACTATCTCGTAAAGATAGAGAAACTGTTTTCAAAAGACCCTCAACTTAATATCAACAAATTAATCCAAATACAAAAAAGAATAACGAAACATAATTTTGCATTTAACTTAAAGAGTTGAATGAGAAAAAATGGTCCATAAGTAATTCAAAACAAGCAACAAAAACCACAAAAGTTTAACTAAATATTATGAAATTCAAAATAAGCAACAAAAGTCATAAAAACATTCCACAAGCAACATTAGCTTCCACAAAATTCAACATCTGCTTTGATTAGGCTTCGGGATGATAACTACAAGGACACATAAAAAGTGCAATTAGCATAAATATTTAAATTATAAAATACTACTATATTAACATTTTTTTATTTCGAAAATAGATTAAGAATAATAAAAAAAATAACTTACAAAAGTCTGGATTAGTTAAGAACATACGCAAGTGAGGATCCATTGGTAGACCTCTAGCAGCATAGAATGGATCATACAAGTTATTTGTAATAAGCCTGTGTTTCAAGTCACCAAAAAATAATTATTTTTATATTTAGATTTTTTTTTTCATGCATAAGAATGTAATTTTCTGAGGATGATTTAATTTATGTCCTTTCTTATGTTATCAGTTAAATATTCTTGCTATTTTTTTTATTTTTTTTTGTAGTTTAGCATATTACAAAAAGAATATTACCTAGGAATCTGTGGAGAATCCTGTCTTAGTTGGGTACCCAAACTTGTATCTCCCTGAGCAATTTCTTGCTGCATTCATTCATACAAAAATAAAAATGTCACTAATAAATTATGACTTATTAGTTATTATACATACAAATCTTTTGAAAATTAAAATTTGATGAAATATATAAAAACAAGTGAAATAAAATAAAAACAAAACACTTACTTCAGCACGAGAAAATGATCCATAAACTATGAGATTTGGTACAATATTACCCTTCATCCACCTAATGAGTACGATCCGTTAGACATAAGGGTATTTTTGAGCCGAAAGGTGGACGTCAGGGATATTTTAGGGCCGATAGGTGGATGGAGGGTAATTTTGTACCAATTCAAATACTTGAGGGACATTTTAGACCCTTCTCCAAAGAAAATATAGTCTTGTGAGATAAAGAAGATGCACCAAATGGAACTTTCTCCTAAATCTCATATACCCTCCTGATGTGTTCTTATAATATCATGAGTCATTACATATTTAAAATCATAAAAATAAAAAGTTTTTTAAAAAAAATTATGATGAAATTAATCTATTTATAATATCAAAGACGAGCAATTGTATATAAACACATAATTTTATTTTTACATTGTGATGGATTTGATAGTAAACAATCACTATATGAGATAATTTCTATATCATATAACAATGATAAATATATTACGAAACACAATTTTGCACACTTAAAAGAGTTTGAATGAGAAAACATGGTCCATAAATAATTCAAAACAAGCAATAAAAATCATAAAAGTTTAATTAAATATTATGAAATTCAAAACAAGCAACAAACGCCATAAAACATTCCACAAATGACCCTGGCCTTCCTGCTAACCATTCAACGTTTGCTTTGATTAGGCTTTGGGATGATAACTACAAGTACACATAAAAAGTGCAATTAGCATAAATATTAAAATTATAAAATATTACTCCTTCGAAAATAGAATAAGAATAAAAAAAAAAAAAACTTACAAAAGTCTGGATTAGTTAAGATCGCACGCAAGTGAGGATCCATTTGTAGACCTCTAGTAGCATAGGATGGATCATACAAGTTATTTGTAATAAGCCTGTGTTTCAAGTCACCAAAAAATAATTATTTTTATATTCAAATTGTTTTTCATGCCTAAGAATGTAATTTATGAGTATGATTTAACAAATGTCCCTTTTTATGTCTTCAGTTGAATATTACATTTGCTATTTTTGAATTTGTGCAAATATTATTCTTGAAACTAATAAAACATATCATTTACAAAATTTTAAATCATTATCTATCATTTTTAACAAGATTTTTTATTAGAATAATAGAATTTTTCAATTATCGCATAAAAGATCTATGAATTGTAAAAAAAAAATATCGGAAGAAGAAAAGGAAAGAACAACATTTTTTTTAATGTGTAATTACATTATTTTATGTTTTTCAAAAATTATACTTAGAAAAATACTTTTTTTTTAGTTTATCACATTATAAAAAGAATACTACCTAGGAATCTGTGGAGAGTCTTGGTTTGGTTGGGTACCCAAATTTGCATGAGCAATTTCCTGCATTCATTCATAAAAAAAATGAAAATATATCACTAATACATTGTAACTTAGTATACACAAATTTTGAAAAATAAAAGTTGATGAAATATCTATAAGCAAATGAAATAAAAATAATTAAAAATAAAATAAAGACAAAGCACATACTTCAGTACGAGAAGATGATCCATAATAAAGTCTTGGCCTTTGCCCACGTGGATAGTAGGCCTGCGCTCATTTTTTAACATAAACTTTTTTTTTTTTAAAAGTAAAAAATCATATTACTATTTTAAGAATTTGTCTTAAAAAATAACATTTCAGGATAGAAAAAATAAATAATAATATTGGCAATTTATCCATATAGTTATATATACCAAAAAGTTTAAATTGATATACGTTAAAGTTTTAATCTAATTAAATTTAAATAAATAAGAAAAATCAAATTCATGATTAAGAGCATCACTCAAGCAAGACAAACATTTAAAATAAATGTATAAATAATAAAAGAAATAGTGTTACGAAAAAAGAAAAAAAAACATACCTCTGTAGATAAATTTTGGCTTTGAGCAAAATTGAGTTGAGATGGTTGATTAATTATAGGTCTGTCAATTAAATGAATATGAGTTTATAAAATTATTTGATTATTGTATTTATAGAAACCTGCAAATTTTACAATACATAGTAAAACTTATGATTAACATACCTGTATTTCCAATTCAGACGCTACTTGAAATGACCACGAACAGTCATGAATAAGTAACGAACATTTGATCAATCTGTTCAAGAAATTAGTTAATGATGCAGCTGTCCACCTGCAAAGTGAGTACAAATATAATAAAGGATAGACTAATATTACCTGGGCTGCTTAATGATTTTTCTAACTTGAATGGGCTTGGAGATTTCTAAAACATTAATTAAAACTAAAACTACACAGAATAGGTCATTGTTTATTTGTTAAGTTAAACTAATATTTCTTTTTCTTCAATGAAATACATTAAGAATGTCTCTCTAGAGCTTTTTCTTCAATGAAGTACATTCAATATTTCCTAGTATATAGTAACAATACATAATGAATATACTGGAGAAAACCATCTTATTTGTCAAGAACAATCAATACCAGTGTTCACCTTCCACTTTGTTATATGTGTTTATGACAATGGACAAAAGCTTCTCTTCTGTTTTCTCAGTTTCCCTCGACACTTTTTGATAATAGACTTCACTTTGGTACAATCATTCTGTTTGTATCTTTGATATTGATTATAGATAGGCTTATCATAAGTATCTTTTTACAGCATGAAAGTAATGTAGATTTCAACTGTCTTTATTTCTTTTCAGAATGCAATGATTAGAGTAGTGAAGGCGCAAGAACAAACTGTTGCTGGTAAACTGCACCACCTCACTCTTGAGGTCATGGATGCTGGAAAAAAGAAACTCTGCGAGGCTAAGGTCAAACCATGGTTGAATTTTAAGGAACTTCAAGCATGTTGAAGATGTTCCTACCTTTACTTCTTCAGATCTAGGAGTTAAGCAAGGTAAGGTAGCTCTCTTATTGATATTAGTGGTGTTCTATTCAATCTAATCAACAGCTTGGAGGCTGCATCAATCAACTGAATAGCGGACAATGTGAACTGGTCAGATGATATAGGTTTGTGTCGAGGTTGTAATTATGTAGGGGTATTTATCTGCTTGAGGTCTCTGCCTGTCTGTGGCTTGGGTTAATTAATCTGTTACTCTGTCGTCTTCTTCTGAATTGCAACAAGTTCTTCCGTTGAAGAATGTTCTCTTAAAAAGAGTGAATTCGATACACATGTAATACGTACTTCTCTTTGAAATAAATATTGTGATTAATGGTCTATTTCTCTTTTAAATTATTTAGAAGAGTAGACCAGTGGATTGAAATCAGTGCCTGTGCATGATCCAGTCGTTGAAGAAGCTGCAATCAAGACTATCCAGCAGAGATCTAACTCACTACAAGACTAGATTGTTCATGCTAATGCTGAGGTATGTTCCTTTATCATGCTTGCCTTCCTTACAGCCAGTCATTGGGTTCTTCTTTGATAGGATATTAGATTAGTCAGCAATCCAAGTTCCAGCTGGTTCTCAAACTTCAGAGGTGGCCTTACTTCCTTTTTAAAGCAAACATGTGGACATAAAAAAGAATGAAATGTTAACACTCCCAAGCCCAGCCCAATGTTACATCTACCTAACTTATAGCCCATAGGCCCAAATCCCCCCTCCCCCATGCCATCTGCCAACCAACTTCATTGTTTTTTGGTGAAATATAAAATGAAATTTATTTGATTATGAGTTTTAGATAATGTATTTCAATATTAATAATAATTTTTTAGATAAATTATTCATGTTTATGGATGGATTAATAATAGTTTACCTGTTTTAATTTGTTTGTTCTATCTTATTTGACATAAAATTTAAGAAAATAAAAAAACTGTTAAATTTTTTAATTTTTAAATTAAAGATATATCAAATGTACTAAAATATTCTTTAATCTTATGATCTTACACATGTCACGCGAAAAATTAGATTAACAAATCATAAAAAAGAAAAGAGACACTCCTTTGTTAATCAGATTAAAAAGAAAAGTAGAACAAATAAATTGACATTGATAAAAGTATTTTTTTTTCTCTTATTTAAATTCCTTTTAATACAAAACATTCTATTCAATTGCTTTTAAATATGTGTAATCGTATATTTTATCCAATTCAACTATATTAATGTCACGTAAATTTGATCAATATTTAAATGAGTTTTAAAATATCATTTTAATGGACCTTAATTATTGAATTGATAAAAATGGTGAATATAAACAAATTCAACTGATAATCCAAACCAAAAAAACTCATTGAGACAAATAATAATTTATTAGAGAATACATATTTTTCCACGTAAATTTAAATTTTATAAGATTTCAAATGTGCCTATCAACCATGGATTAAACATCGATTTTGCCGTAATTTTCCTATTACGCGAAACTTACAAACGAATCTCCACAAGTTACCAACGAGAATTGTGATAGATTGGTAAATATTTCGTTATTCTTAATCAAGAAATCTTGGATTCGAGACCTTGGATACGGAATTTCCTTTGTTAGATAATGTTTTATTCGTAATGTGAGACTTTTTAGTGCGAATTCAAATTTAGTCGTGGTTCAATATGATAATATTGGATGAAAAAAAAATAAAATCTGAATAAGTTAACAAGCGTTCGCTACGTGTCACGAAGCAACGATCTTCGTGTCGGTCAGTTTCTCAAGTCAAAAAAGTAATTTGCAGAAATCTTAACAACAACGATAAAGGAAAAGCCTTTCGATGAAAGCAATATAAAGGACAGACAAAAGGGGCATTTGCTTAACAAGAAGGAATTGAAATTCACAACAGATGAGAGTGATTCGAAGTACAGCAATACTAATACTTTTTCTGCTTTCTGCGTTTGGGTTAAGCGAACAGGGAAAATCCGGAGGATTCTGCAGCGAAGAGATGGCTACTCTTGGTGGAGTTCATGATTCGCATGGTTCGTCGCAGAATAGTGACGAGATCCATAGCCTTGCTAAATTTGCCGTCGATGAGCACAATAAGAAGGAGGTATGTTTTCTCACTCGTTTTCCACGGATCATTTGTAGTAAGGTTTTTACAAAGTTGTGTTAATGATCTTTACCTACACCATATTCAATTACTTGTTTTAGCCAAACCTTTGTATTAGGGCAACGAGTTTAGCCATCGCTTCCGGGCTGATTGTTTGACCCCTACCTATTGAAAAATACAATGGAAAATTACCTGCGTTTAACAGATTTTTTTACTCCTTTACATATAGTGCTCACAGAAGGTTAATATCCAGGTGAAGCAACAAATCTAGTTCTCCCTCTGACAAGCCCGATAGAGGAAATGCAAAATAAAATACATTATCTAGAACTTTGGAAATCAAAATCATTTAACGGGACTGGTGAAATGAAAAACTATAAAGAGGAATTCACATTGATTTAGGAAGGGTCGCTTGTATTTGTGTACAAGCTGAAGTTTTTTGAAAAAATGAATTATCTTTTGTTGTGTGTTTTACCATGGATGTACTCAGCACCCAAGTGCATACTTGATATGGACCCTATCGTAGGGTGAATGAATAGTACAATGTGTGGTGTTGACAACACCACCTCCATGTGGAAGTGAAGGAAGGTATATTTGTATGGTTTGCTATCTGTTTGGTGAAGATAATTGAAGGCCACTTGGTGTGTGTGTGTCTCTATATATACAGAGAGAGCTCACAATGAATATGTCTTGCTAACCCCATTATTTGGGTGTTGAAATATACGTTGAGCCTTTATAACAAAGTAGTCTCCACCACTAAGTTAAAATATTGTTACAATCTTTCTTCATTTCCTAATGGAAGTGGGGTTGTCAACACCACACCTTTTCTTATTCATTCACTCTTGGATGGTGTCCATGTCACGTATGCGCTTGAGTGTGGCGTAGATCCGTGGTAAAACACACGTAATTTTTTGTCTCGAGCTCGGATGGACAAGCGGTTTGTATTGTTGGAATGTAGACTAAAGACCTTTAATTTGATAGGTAGAAGGCCTTCTTAACTCCTTCAATATTGGGAGATATGCTCATTCCAAGTCGGACCATATATTGGATCACTTATATTCCGTCGTAATGAAACCTTGAACTTTTGTTTCAAGGTTCCCCTTGGCCTTCAGCTTTGGTTTAACCCTTAAAATGTCTTTAGGGCTTCTTGATATGATTACGCATTTACAACTTTATTCTCCTGATTTCATATTTATTTGTCGGTATTACATCTGGCCTGCATGGCATTGAAATCAATGATGCTCTTGCTTCCTCCGCCGCAATGCTGGTGTTGATTAGATCTTCATTTGTTCCGGATGCTTGGCCGGGGTGGTCTACCCAGAGAACAAGAATTGTGGTTTAAACTAGGTTCTAATCTATTTTGGGATAAAAATCTGTTTACATACATAACTCCTTTCCCTGTAAAGACTGTATTTTCAATTTCCATTTCCGGTTTGTTGTTACTTAAGCTTTTAAATGTAGGGGTCAAGACAATTAGCCCATACCTTGGACGCACAATCAATTGGTGATGGTCTAATATCATCAAAAGTGAACTATCCAAGGAGTCTCCTCCCCTATGTACCGTTTGCTCTTGTTAATAGAGCCGCAATGCGATACCTTTATATAACAGAAAGGAACCCACAAACAGTTTTTGAAATATTAACATTGTGGATGAGTGATCATATGACATCAAGAATATTATTAGTTATAAACGACTAAAAGAAAACCTTCTGGAACAACCAGTTTCCTATTTTCGACATCTATCACACAGTTTTCATGGGTTACTTCTAGTTTATTGTTGTAAACAATGGCGTACACCTAGTTTGTGTTATGCCCATTATGTCTGCAAAGGGTGGTCAAAGAAATTTTAGTGAAATAGTATGGATCCAGCATCCCTTTGAAAATGCCGTGCAACTTGATCATATATTTAGTCTGCATCTGTTCTGTCCTATATGCTGGCAGTAGTGTGGTTCCTCTGGATCGTCCTCTATTCTTATCAGGCCTGCACCAAAATTTACTTTGCCTGGACTATTGGTATCGGCTCCTTGTTCAAGGAGCGGCAACCCATCATATGGTCTATCCTGGTAACTAAAATCTATACATACCAAGCAGCAGTGTAGCATGGTCAATTTCTTTCACATGCAACCATTCTGTTGCAGCAATACCACAATCATTGACGTTCTGTGTTCTATAGCTGTTATCCTCCAGTTGTAAGAACTGATGAAAAGGTCTTGACAAGATTATCTGTTGGATCGCCTTGCACCTGCAGTTAGACTACTGTATCAGCAGATGCACAAGGGCTATAGATGATATCTATGCCATCACATCGTCCCTGGATATGCAGGTCGGTGTAGATGGCAATGGTTTTAGTTTAAAATAAAGCCCGTGAGCGTACGGTAATCAAACTGCTGAAAGGACAACGGGAAAAGTATGCAGCGATTACACTAAAGAAATGCTCAGTAGCAACCTTCTTGATCCTTTTGCCAACAACATTTAACATGCTTTCTAAAATAGATGACGGAAGACTTGAAATTGTGATTTCCACCATCTTGCTGTTTCCCTTCTTTCTCTTACACTGGAAGAAGCCTCTGATTGCAGAACAATTTAGAGATGTTTCCACAGTATGAGGATGGTGGTGTGGTGGATCCATCTTTTAAAGGGCTTCCCACCCCCCACCCCTCGGGTGCAAAAGTACGAGGTGTGTACGAGGTTATAGTAGATGTTGAACCCCTTGGATTCTTCATGAGTTTTCTTCTACATATTTTAGTTGAAATTCTGAGTGGTAGCAAACCCAATTAGTCGGGATAGATGGTTTATTGCCTGTATTTCCAATTCAGACGCTACTTCAAATGACCACGAACAGTCATGAATAAGTAACGAACATTTGATCAATCAATCCAATCTAGTCGATCTGTTCAAGAAATTAGTTAATGATGCAGCTGTCCACCTGCAAAGTGAGTACAAATATAATAAATACACAGGCAGATAGACTAATAAACCTGGGCTGCTTAATGATTTTTCTAACTTGAATGGGCTTGGAGATTTCTAAAACATTAATTAAAACTAAAACTGCAGACTCAGTCATTGTTTATTTGTTAAGTTAAACTAATATTTCTTTCTCTAGAGCTTTTTCTTCAATGAAGTACATTAAATATTTCCTAGTAGTACCAATACATAATGAATATACTGGAGAGGACAACAGAAAACCATCTTATTTGTCCTCTCTGTCAAGAACAATCAATACCAGTGTTCACCTTCCATTTACCCACTTTGTTATATGTGTTTATGACAATGGACAAAAGCTTCTCTTCTGTTTTCTCAGTTTCCCTTTTTTCCTTCGGCACTTTTTGATAATAGACTTCACTTTGATACAATCATTCTGTTTGTATCTTTGATATTGATTATAGGCTTATCATAAGTATCTTTTTACAGCATGAGAGTAATGTAGATTTCAACTGTCTTTATTTCTTTTCAGAATGCAATGATTGAATTGGCTAGAGTAGTGAAGGCGCAAGAACAAACTGTTGCTGGTAAACTGCACCACCTCACTCTTGAGGTCATGGATGCTGGAAAAAAGAAACTCTACGAGGCTAAGGTCTGGGTCAAACCATGGTTGAATTTTAAGGAACTTCAAGAGTTCAAGCATGTTGAAGATGTTCCTACCTTTACTTCTTCAGATCTAGGAGTTAAGCAAGGTATCTCTCTTATTGATGTTAATGTTAATTAGTGGTGTTCTATTCAATCTAATCAACAGCTTGGAGTTTGCATCAATCAACTGAATAGCGGACAATGTTCTTTTGAGGAACTGGTCAGATGATATAGGTTTGTGTCAAGGTTGTAATTATGTAGGGGTATTTATCTGCTTGAGATCTCTGCATTATGTGCCTGTGGCTTGGGTTAATTAATCTGTTAATATGACCTCCTTTTTCTGGTACTCTGTCGTCTTCTTCTGAATTGCAACAAGTTTTGCCTAGTTCTTCCGTTGAAGAATGTTCTCTTAAAAAGAGTGAATTCGATACACATGTAATACGTACTTCTTTTTGAAATAAATATTGTGATTAATGGTCTATTTCTCTTTTAAATTATTTAGAAGAGCAGACCAGTGGATTGAAATCAGTGCCTGTGCATGATCCAGTCGTTGAAGAAGCTGCAGAGCATGCAATCAAGACTATCCAGCAGAGATCTAACTCACTACTTCCATATGAACTACAAGAGATTGTTCATGCTAATGCTGAGGTAAGTTCCTTTATCATGCTTGCCTTCCGTACAGCCAGTCATTGGGTTCTTCTTTGATAGGATATTAGATTAGTCAGCAATCCAAGTTCCAGCTGGTTCTCAAACTTCAGAGGTGGCCTTACTTCCTTTTTAAAGCAAACATGTGGACATAAAAAAGAATGAAATTGATAGAATAGAGGAAGATTAATGTGCACCGATTCAATTGTTCTGCTACTTCGAAAAAATTTACTATTATGGCTATGTAAAGGGACTGGCTTCATATGGGTAACATTACCATAGGATATCTGTAGTGGTGGCTATATTTAGTTGGAGGATGATAAAGTACCATAAGGACATCCAGATCATTGTTTTATCTATAACCATATTCTGGAAGTAACCATTGGATTTGCTTTACGATAGATGGTTGATGATCATACAAAGCTTCATTTGCTCATCAAAACCAGCAGGGGAGGGAAGGAAGAGAAGTTCAAAGTTCAAGTGCAGCACAATAATGAAGGTGCCTTCCACTTGAATCATATGGAGCCTGACAACTAACTTTTAAACTGGCTTGGAAGATCCTATGCCTCTTTAGAGTTCTCTACTTGTTGTTCTATGGAGCTATGGGATACATAAATCTGTTTCAAGTATAATAAGCATGTAACCTGCACAATATTTGTACTCCTTAATTTTGTTGATCTAAAGTTGGCTTCATCTAGTGGATTGCTTTGATCCATGATGTCCCCTCAGGTAGAGGATTCTTGGATCTGTTGCATCTTTGTAATGTTCTTTCTTGTATCACAGTTGTAATGTTCAACCTTTTGTCTTGAATATACACTACTCACTTGGTATAAAGTAAATTATGCTCTTAAGTATATATTTAAGCTTTTAATACATATGAATAAAGTCGAACGTGATACAAATATAGTTAAAGATAGTAATTATAATTTAGATTGATGTGGTATATCTCTTGAACTTTAATTTTGTTAATTACTGTATTATTTTATAGTTAGAGTTTTGGCTTGTGTCACATCAAAATATGAGTGTTGTTGCAAATTCGGTCATAGTTTAAGTGTTATTTGAGCTATTTTTCCCATAATAGTTGGTTCAAAATTATGTTCACAAAATAATATAAATATAGTGCGAAACATATACTCTATTGCAACAATGTCCAAACAAGTACTACTAGCACGTAGAGATGTGCACTTAAATCGAAATTTAAATCAAATTGAATTTTTATTTGGATTAGTTTTTTGATTTGATTTAGATTAAGGATTGTCTTTGTTTGGTTTTGAATTTAGAAAAATAAAACTGAATAATTGAATATATATATATATAAAAGTTGGTGTAATATACCACAAATATAAAATATTACAGTTGAAAATAAAATGACAAAAATGAAAAAATCTTTAAGTTGAGGCGCAAATATCTCGCTCTCTTTAAGGAGATTCAAGCCCATTGCGGCATAATCTACACCGATCCAACAATATATCTCTTGACTTGTCCCCTTTGGGATACAACAGCCCAACAACGTGTACAACTCAAGCAACTTCGGATTAGTTAAAGAGTTCAAAACTCCACAAAAAGAACACCTTCTTCAACATATAAATATTCTCTTTTGTATAGTGAATATAGTTGAAGACTTATAATATTTTCTCTGACTCAACTCTCTCCTTTACTACACTAACCTCAATATAATACCACTCATTTTTTTCACTCTTATCTTTTCTTGTACATCTCTTGTTGTTTCTTCTTCTTAGCACAAAGGAAAACCACACTATTTATAGGTGATTAATTCTTCCTTGCAATAAATATGAAGATAGTGGGTAGTAAATTTGCCAAATGACTGACCCAAATGTTACAAGACATAAAGATAGAATAATGGGTGAAATAAAGAGTTGGTGGTTACATAAGTTACAAACAACTAATGACCACTTTCTTCTACAATTGATGAGAGTAAAGAGGCACAAATGTAATGTCCACCAATGGACATAGCATGATACATAATGTGACATATAATATATTTTTATTAATATTAAAATGTCGCACCAACAATATATATACACACCAACAATATATATATATATATATATTATTAATTACATAAATAATATTTACGTTTTAGAATTAAATAACAATGATATAAGTATCTATGAAAGACACTGCCTTCTCTGATCCTGAATTTCTGGATCAAATATGATAATTTTCACGACTCAATGACGGTAATGTTTACAAATTTGTAATGCGTAGCACATTCTACATTTCCTTTTCTTCTTCTTCTTCTTCGCTTCCAACCAACTTGAATGTTATTATTTAATCTCCGCCTATGATAATTCCACAAAAATAGCACTACAGTTAATCAATTACGAAGGCAAAAATCTCAGTTTGCCAAATATAACAAAATTTTATTCATAAATCAAGAGCTACATTAGTAGCTGCACTTTTCAGAATATAGCATCTCTATATGTTATGTTATCTCTTCCATCTATTTTCATCTCACATTTAAATATTTCTAACTAAGCATGTATAATTAGCAATACAGAAGAGTTACTTAAATTATGCAAGCTCCTCTAACTTATAAATGCTAATATGTCAAAAATAATAAAAGAAGATGATCATGTTAGTTGTACAACTCATATCCTACATGGACATGGACATGATCATTTGACTTTTCAATAAAAGAAGTCCTATACATTTCTAAGATATGTCAAAAATTCTATTATGTGTATAACTTACCTTTTTAATTTATACACTTTTTTCCTTATTATATCGTTTCATCCACTAATACAAATATGAACTAATTACCAATTTCCATCAAGTAAATTTGTCCAAAAGCTCGTTATCTCTACAAGTCCAATTATTTCTTGTTTGCAGTTAACTCGTCTAATTTAGAACAAATTGCCTTGTGCTGGCTCTAATAACTCGATTTTGTTAACTATAATCTATCTCAAAGCAGGAATACTTATATGTTAGTAAGAAACACAACTACTCCAAAGATAAAATCCAACCAAAATTGAGTTTTTGTTTATATCAGTTTCTTACTCTTAAGGGATTTGAAAATACTGAAAAGAAGTGTTGATGTAGCAAGGAGGGATATTAATTTTTCCTTTGGTTAGACCTTTTTCTCGATCTAACGATCCATTATATGTTGGTTCTGATTTGAAGCACTTAGGAATCCTAAAATGCTTTTTTAAAACTCATAGCAAAATTGAGAAACAACCAGAACAAAGCACATCCTGAGAAAAGGGACAATGGGATGCAGGACAAACTCGAGAAGATAAGGAATAGAATACAGTGAAAACCATTGATTCATACATGGAAAAAATGAATAATAAATTATCATGAAGAAGGAGAAGGAACCTCCAAGGGAATGACTCTGAACTCTGAAGTGTGAACGACACAGAGATTGGAGAGAAGAGGAAAGAGCTATAACTGGAAAATATGAAAAAATGCTCATAAAAATTAGCAATATATATATATGTTTTGCCATTGGGACCATCAAATCCTATGAACCCCTATAAGATGCATCTTAACTTTACCTGACGATCATATCTAAAGGTTGAGTCATTAATAATTCAGACACATTAAAATGCTTTAGGTGGTTAATTACTACCACTCTAGATGAAGAAATATTGAAATCAAGTAAAATAGTTAGTATAAATGTTGTGAATATAAAGCTACTTTGAGCTCTTCTCTAGCACAAAGATAGTATATCCTCATTCTCTCGTTAAGATAGATATACTTCTCAAGTAGTACAGTAGCACTTTATGGTAATTATATTAGTGATTTTGTTTTTTTTTTATGAAGTAAATGTTCCATTGAAGGCATCAAGAAGATGCAAATTAGTTACAAAAGTAGAAGCAAAAACAGTTGGTCTGCTGGCTCAAGTACAATTATGCTAAAACTAAGGAGCCAACAAAATTTGAAAAACTATCCAGGGAATCTACATAGGACAAATTAACCCAACTGTACAGACACATAAGGCATTCCGCTTTGAGAGAATGTAAAGGAGTTGATAGACCTTCAAAACATCTTCTGTTCCTTTCCCTCCAAATACTCCAAAAATTGCTGCAGGTATCATCTTCCAAGTTTGTTTGATGGTGCTGTCAACTTTCCAGCAACACCAACTCTCATAAGCTTCTTTGATACTATGTGGCATGACCCAACTGAGTCCAAAAAGAGAGTAAAACATGTTCCACAGTTTTGCTGTAACAGTACAATGCAGAAAAAGGTGCCTGTTGCTCTCTGCTGCTTTCTGACATAAGTAGCATCCATTCACAATGATGCGTTTCCTTTTATAGAGGTTGTCTTGAGTTAGGCATGCTTCATATAGTGCAGTCCAGCAAAAACAAACGATCTTGGGCGGTAGCTTGATTTTCCAAATTAATTTCCATGGCCAGTGGTCAGTGACTGCATTAAGTGCTCTTGACTACTTGTAGGCTGCACTCACTGTGTAATTCCCGTCTCCTGTAGTACCCCATTTGAACTGATCTGTTGCCTGAGTGTTGAGAGAGAAACTCTGTAGAGTCTGTAGTAGTTTGATCAGGTCATTAAACTCCCAATCCTGCATATTCCTTCTAAACATAATGCTCCAGGTTGTTCCATCTCTATTTTGAGAAATTGTTGAGTCTGGATCCCTGGCTAAGTCGAAAAGACTTGGATAATCATCCATTAGAACTGTGTTGCGAAGCCATTTGTCTTTCCAAAATCTGATATGAAGTCCATTCCCCACTGTGAAGTGCTTATGCTGAGAAAATTTCTCCCATAGCTTGCATATGTGTTTTCAGACTCCGACCCTATAAGGTGCTTTTGAAAGATTGGTGCACCAGTGACTCTGTATCCCATGCTTTGCACTGACCACATCCTTCCATAAAACATGTTCCTTCTGTATGTATCTCCATAACCATTTCATAAGTAGACACTTATTATGCAGCGCCAAATCCTTGATCCCTAACCCCCCCTGTAGTTTAGGAAGAAGGACTTTTGGCCATTCCACCAGATGATACTTGTGCTTCTCACTATTCCCTTCCCATAGAAAATCTCTCCTGATCTTGTCAAGTTGTTCCAACACTTTGCCAGGAATAGGAAAAAGTTGCATATAGTATGTGGGAATACTATCAAGTACACTGTTGATCAGTGTAAGTCTGCCCCCTGTCGATAGGTACAACATCTTCCAAGAGGCAAGCTTTTTCTCAAACTTCTCAATAACTCGTCCCCATATAGCTGTTGACTTATACTTTGCACCCAATGGCAACCCCAAATAGGTTGCCGGGAATTCACCCACATTACATCCCAAGATACCTGCTAATTCTTCCAAGTTTAGCACCTCATTAACAGGATAGATCACACTTTTTTAGCATATTGATGTGCAAACCGAGAGGGCTTCAAAAATCAAAAGGGTTAGATTCAAATAAAGAACTTGACTCCCGTTTGCCTCACAAAATATCAGGTGTCATCTCGCATAAAGCAGATGAGAGATGTTTGTAGTGATCATGCTCCCCACATCAAAACCATTCAGCCATTGCAATTGCTTGGCTTTATCTAACATTCTGCTTAAACCCTCCATTGCAAGTATGAAGAGAAAAGGAGAAAATGGATCTCCCTGCCTCAAACCTTTTTGTGGGGAGAAAAACCCAACTGGACTTCTGTTGATGAGAATTGAGTATTTTACTGTAGAAATGTTGAAATTGATCCAATTGATCCATCTTTCACCGAACCCCATTTGCCTAAGAATGGAAAGAAGATATGACCAATTCAACTGATCAAAGGCCTTCTCTATATCCAACTTGCATAAGATGCCCGCCCCTCCGTTTTTTATTTTCCAATCAAGAACTTCATTTGCAATTAGTGAGGCATCAGTGATTTGCCTATCTTTAAGAAAAGCATTTTGGTGTTTAGAGACTAGCTTTCCCATAACTATCTTTAACCTTTCTGCCAGGACTTTAGCTATGATCTTGTAGACACTCCCAATTAAACTAATTGGCCTATAATCTTTGAGTTCTATTGCTCCTTTTTTCTTGGGAATGAGAGCTATGAAGGAGGCGTTGCATGATCTAACCATCCAAAGCAATGTTGATGGTAATGGTTCATAGCCGCCGTATGTCAACTTTGATAAAGTCCTATGATTTCGATAAAATGCCATTGTGTACCCATCGGCCCCGGTGCCTTGTCGGGAGCGCAAGGCGAATAGCTGCCAATACTTCCTCTTCTTGAAAAGTTGCTTCAGATTAAACTTTTCCTCAACCGAGATGGATGGAATGCCCTCAAAGTTGGTGAAGGCCTCCACTGTTCGGATTCGGTGTACAAACTTTCGTAAAAATCAACAGTTTCTTGCTTTATCCTCTCGCTTATCTTCAATGATCTCGTTCCCACTTTGAGTTTGTCTATGCAATTGCCCCTTCTATGAGAATTTGCAATTTTTTGGAAGAACTTTGTGTTCTTGTCTCCCTCTTTGAGCCATAAGCACCGGATTGTCTCCATGAGATTTCCTCGGCTTTAACTAGTTGTTGAAGCTCAATTCTCACGTTCATCATCCGAGTAAGTTCCGGGAACCGCAATGTCCGCGCTCGCCGCTTGCTCAAAAGCTGCCAGCTCATCTAGAGCTCTGGTTTTCCTGGTTTCTACCTTGCTAAATTCTTCTCTGTTCCAATTTGTTATATCCCTCTTCAACCTTTTTAATTTCTGAAGTAGTACGAAGTCTGCCCTGCCCACTATATTGTAGCTCTGCCACCAAAATTCTTGCTTCTCTAGAAACCCTTCTGATTGAAGCGACATGTTTTCAAACTTGAAGTATGAAGGGCTAACATCCCAGTCTCGCATTCAAGTAGAATAGGCTTGTGATCAGAGATTACTTTTGGGAGAGCTGATTGTTTTACATCCTTGAATGAGTCACTCCACTTGGTGGAGATGAGAAATCTATCAATTCTAGATGCTTGCACAAAATTATCACCCCTAGACCATGTAAATTGAGCCCCTTGTAATGGCAAATCAATCAGGTTAAGGTCCTGAATGGTGTCTGAGAAGGATCTCATGGCACTAGTCCTTCTCAAGCAATTTAATTTCTCGCTTTCAAATCTGCACACATTGAAATCACCCCCTAATACCCAATGTCCATCCCATAACCCCCGAACTCCAGCAATTTCGTGCCACATCTCTTCCCTTTCCTTCAATGACTATTTGATGGTATATCCTCATTCTCTTGTTAAGGCATATATTTGGATGAATTTAGAAATACATATATGTCCAGCTTTATTGAAGATAATTCTTTCAAACAGGATTTTCTCAAGTAGTACTGTAGCACCTAATAGCAATTATATTACTAGTAATTTTGTTGAATGACTATTTGATAGTATATCTCCACTAATCATTTTAGTCAATTTCAAAAAGAATGTTTTTTTCTTCTAATTTTTATATCTTTAATTTCAATATCTCATATGACATGTTTAAGATCATAAGATTAAATGACATTTGATGCATCACTTATCTCCAGAGTTTAAGACTACAAGTTTTTATTTTCTAAAAATTGGTACCAAATTAAACTAATACAAACAAATTGAAACCTATCAAGTAGGTAAGTAAATCTCCAGTGCAATTTAACGAACAAATGCAGAAATTAATTGATTCTATTTATTAAGGATAGACCAAAGTAGATATACCAAACAGTTGCATCTGCCATGAGTAATTCTGCATCCATTGCCAATAGTTGAAGCATAGATTGAGAAGGTAAAAGGATTGAGAGGGGAAATCTTAGAGGAATGAACAGAGCTAGAGAAACAAAGGTATGGCTATACAGAGGAGAGCATTTTCAGAGAATTAGAAGAAGGGGGAATAGAGCCCAGGTGAGGAGAGAATTGATATCCAAATATATAACTCACACGGAACTCACAAATATATTTTGGGTTTTTTTGGCTTTTCTACCTTTTATCCGATGTTGAGTATCAACATAATGGCCAACTTTTTCAGATTCGAGCTCTCAAGCTCAAACTCAAGACTTCGGGGTACTTACCTAACTACAACACTAGCAAGTATATATTTTGGGCCCATAACAAAAAAAATACATACATGAAAAGTTATCACATTGACACT
This sequence comes from Solanum commersonii, assembly GCA_029007595.1. Classification (NCBI taxonomy): domain Eukaryota; kingdom Viridiplantae; phylum Streptophyta; class Magnoliopsida; order Solanales; family Solanaceae; genus Solanum; species Solanum commersonii. Next base: position 677,125 of record JAJTWQ010000029.1, read on the forward strand.
GACACTTGATAATTACTTAGAAAAAATCACAAAAGAAACAATGAAAGAAACTTACTCCAAATTTACCAGAGTCAGTACAATGTCAGACCATCGAATTGACAGACCCATCAAGACCAGTCTCCGACTTCCTATAAAATCCTGACCATAAAAATTGACATAAGAAACAATTAAACCTCATTAATGTATCCAATTTTTTTAGTTTTGTTTTTTCATCCCAAATCTGATACCAGCTTGAGACCCAATTAATGACATATACTTGAATGAATTGAGAAATGCTTTAAAGAACAATACACATATATGTCTAACAATACAAAATTAAATTTTAGAAAATCTACGAATACATTGAATCACCATCAAATATTAAGTAGAAGACAATATCATGAGCCTCAATATAATTACTAACTTTTACAATAAAGGATGAAAACAAATATGTACCTTTTCAAGAAAAAATAATTATTCTTGTCGTATGTTGAAAGTCTTACTATAAGAGTTACCCCCAGACATTAGACAAAATTTGTAATGCGTAGCACATTCTACATTTCCTTTTCTTCTTCTTCTTCTTCGCTTCCAACCAACTTGAATGTTATTATTTAATCTCCGCCTATGATAATTCCACAAAAATAGCACTACAGTTAATCAATTACGAAGGCAAAAAATCTCAGTTTGCCAAATATAACAAAATTTTATTCATAAATCAAGAGCTACATTAGTAGCTGCACTTTTCAGAATATAGCATCTCTATATGTTATGTTATCTCTTCCATCTATTTTCATCTCACATTTAAATATTTCTAACTAAGAATGTATAATTAGCAATACAGAAGAGTTACTTAAATTATGCAAGCTCCTCTAACTTATAAATGCTAATATGTCAAAAATAATAAAAGAAGATGATCATGTTAGTTGTACAACTCATATCCTACATGGACATGGACATGATCATTTGACTTTTCAATAAAAGAAGTCCTATACATTTCTAAGATATGTCAAAAATTCTATTATGTGTATAACTTACCTTTTTAATTTATACACTTTTTTCCTTATTATATCGTTTCATCCACTAATACAAATATGAACTAATTACCAATTTCCATCAAGTAAATTTGTCCAAAAGCTCGTTATCTCTACAAATCCAATTATTTCTTGTTTGCAGTTAACTCATCTAATTTGAAAGAAATTGCCTTGTGCTGGCTCTAATAACTCGATTTTGTTAACTATAATCTATCTCAAAGCAGGAATACTTATATGTTAGTAAGAAACACAACTACTCCAAGGATAAAATCCAACCAAAATTGAGTTTTTGTTTATATCAGTTTCTTACTCTTAAGGGATTTGAAAATACTGAAAAGAAGTGTTGATGTAGAAATGAGGGATACTAATTGTTTTCCTTTGGTTAGACCTTTTTCTCGATCTAAGGATCCATTCTATCTTGGTTCTGATTTGAAGCACTTGGGAATCCTGAAAACTCATACCAAAATTGAGAAACAACCAGAACAAAGCACATCCAGAGAAAAGGGACAATGGGATGCAGGACAAACTCGAGAAAATAAGGAATAGAATACAGTGAAAACCATTGATTCATACATGGAAAAAATGAAGAATAAATACATGAAGAAGGAGAAGGAACCTCCAAGGGAATGACTCTGAACTCTGAAGTGTGAACGACACAGAGATTGGAGAGAAGAGGAAAGAGCAATAACTGGAAAATATGACAAAATGCTCATAAAAATTAGCAATATATATATATATATATATATATATATGTTTCGCCATTGGGACCATCAAATCTTATGAAACCCTATAAGATGCATCTTAACTTTACCTGACGATCATATCTAACGGTTGAGTCATTAATAATTCAGACACATTAAAATGCTTTAGGTGGTTAATTACTACCACTCTAGATGAAGAAATATTGAAATCAAGTAAAATAGTTAGTATAAATGTTGTGAATATAAAGTTACTTTGAGCTCTTCTCTAGCACAAAGATAGTATATCCTCATTCTCTCGTTAAGATATATATACTTCTCAAGTAGTACAGTAGCACTTTATAGTAATTATATTAGTGATTTTGTTCAATGACTATTTGATGGTATATCCTCATTCTCTTGTTAAGGCATATATTTGGATGAATTTAGAAATACATATATGTCCAGCTTTATTGAAGATAATTCTTTCAAACAGGAATTTCTCAAGTAGTACTGTAGCACCTAATAGCAATTATATTACTAGTAATTTTGTTGAAGGACTATTTGATAGTATATCTCCACTAATCATTTTAGTCAGTTTCAAAAAGAATGTTTTTTTCTTCTAATTTTTATCTCTTTAATTTCAATATCTCATATGACATGTTTAAGATCATAAGATTAAATGACATTTGGTACATCACTTATCTCCAGAGTTTAAGACTACAAGTTTTTATTTTCTAAAAATTGGTACCAAATTAAACTAATACAAACAAATTGAAACCTATCAAGTAGGTAAGTAAATCTCCAGTGCAATTTAACGAACAAATGCAGAAATTAACTGATTCTATTTATTAAGGATAGACCAAAGTAGATATACCAAACAGTTGCATCTGCCATGAGTAATTCTGCATCCATTGCCAATAGTCGAAGCGTAGATTGAGAAGATAAAAGGATTGAGAGGGGAAATCTTAGAGGAATGAACAGAGCTAGAGAAACAAAGGTATGATTATACAGAGGAGAACATTTTCAGAGAATTAGAAGAAGGGGGAATAGAGCCCAGGTGAGGAGAGAATTGATATCCAAATATATAACTCACACGGAACTCACAAATATATTTTGGGTTTTTTTGGCTTTTCTACCTTTTATCCGATGTTGAGTATCAACATAATGGCCAATTTTTTCAGATTCGAGCTCTCAAGCTCAAACTCAAGACTTCGGGGTACTTACCTAACTACAACACTAGCAAGTATATATTTTGGGCCCATAACAAAAAAAATACATACATGAAAAGTTATCACATTGACACTGACACTTGATAATTACTTAGAAAAAATCACAAAAGAAACAATGAAAGAAACTTACTCCAAATTTACCAGAGTCAGTACAATGTCAGACCCATCAAGACCAGTCTCCGACTTCCTACAAAATCCTGACCATAAAAATTGACATAAGCAACAATTAAACCTCATTAATGTATCCAATTTTTTTAGTTTTGTTTTTTCATCCCAAATCTGATACCAGCTTGAGACCCAATTAATTACATATACTTGAATGAATTGAGAAATGCTTTAAAGAACAATACACATATATGTCTAACAATACAAAATTAAATTTTAGAAAATCTACGAATACATTGAATCACCATCAAATATTAAATAGAAGACAATATCATGAGCCTCAATATAAATACTAACTTTTACAATATTACTGATCTTGGTACCAAATAAATTTTGACTTTGACAACACTTCCTTCCACACTCTTGCTCTGTCGAATAGAAATTGACCATTATCTATTAGAAATATAAAAGGTAAAGGATGAAAACAAATATGTACCTTTTCAAGAAAAAATAATTATTCTTGTCGTATGTTGAAAGTCTTACTATAAGAGTTACCCCCAGACATTAGACAAAATGAAATCATTTTTTGGGTAGACTGCTAAAAAGAGGTCATTACAGAATAGTATTAGATAGTAGATAAAACACTGCTCAGATCTATTTTAGGCCACATCTATATGCAGATGAATGTATTGAGGCTTTCCAACAGACAATTTATTTTTCTGATAAGTGAGAGTTTTATAAAATTGATCAAGATGACAAAGCTAAAAAAATTCTTTAACTGATAACAATGTCACAAAATCAAGGGACCTATACAAATATTCATGAAATTTGTAGCGCTTCATCATAAATTGTAGTATTATACATCTAAAACTTCAAGCGAATAAAATATCAGTTCGGTTATAAATCAATCATTCGACCTCATCATTCTCACATTATTATATAGTATTAATGCTTAGTAAATTGTAGAATTGGTGCCCCAAATCTTAAAGTTCTTAGACTATGGCACTTCTGGATAAGTGACTTTTGTTAATCTGTAATTTTTGAAATACAGAAAATACTACTAATTATTATTACTAACATTGTATATAGGGAATTGAAGATAAGTGATTTTTAGGCTAGGTTTGCACATGACAAATCAAAGATACAAATAAATCTAAAATAACTAAGTCAAGAGTACAAGTATGTTTGTGTTCTTTTCTTTTTTTCTTTCCTAAAAGGTGCTCATAGTCAAGTATCATCTTCAACTTCAGATATGTGGTATTTTAGCAGCATATAAGTCAAGCTCACAGAAACTACCTTTGATGTTCCTTCTCTTCTTGTTGATGTTAACAAGTAGTTTCTGATTTTGCATCAGACTGAGGATTATGGAAGGGTCTTTCCCACTCATCTATTATAATTCACTGCCTCATGTCTGAGGCAAAGAAGATCGGAGGTAGATAAACTGTTAGAGTGGGTAAAAGTCCCACATGGTTGGGGAATGGACTGGTGGTCTCCCTTATATGGACTTGGGCAATCCTCCCCTCATGAGCTAGCTTTTGGGGTTGAGTTAGGCCTAGGTGCCATATCTTTACATGGTATCAGAGCCAGATCCATTCCTATTTGGGCTCCCGATCCACGCGTCAGTTGAGCCTGGGGTGAAATGGGGTGTTAGAGTGGGTAAAAGTCCCATATTGGTTGGGGAATGGACCGGTGGTCTCCTTATATGGACTTGGACAATCCTCCTCTCATGAACTATCTTTTGAAATTGAATTTGACCTAGGTGCCATATCTTTACATAAACTATTCTATCACAATTTTTTTTTGTCAAAATTATTTGGGAGCATGTGTGGTTGCATAAGCTTTTACTTCTATTCATGTTAATCCCTGTACATTCATATCCTTAGAAAAACTCCAGGGGCAGGGGTGCTTACATCCATTATCTAAATTATTAGTTTGAATAGCTTTGACTTTCTACTCTTGTAACGTCACATTTCCCTAAAAGCAAAATTTTCTGTTAGCTTGGGTATGTCTGCATATCTTTCTCCACACGGACACTTATATGGCATTTACCAGTCAACATGAAGCCAAGTATTTGCCAAGAACATCTTGGTATTTTAGGCCACATCTATCTGCAGATGAATGTATTGACGCTTTCCAACAGACCATTTATTTTCCTGACAAGTGAGAATTTTATAAAATTGATCAAGATGACAAAGCTAAAAAATTCTTTAACTGATAACAATGTCACAAAATCAAGGGACCTAAACCATACAATATTCATGAAATTTGTAGTGCTTCAACATAAATTGTAGTATTATACATCTAAAACTTCAAGTGAATAAAATATCAGTTCAGTTATAAATCAATCATTCGACCTCATCATTCTCACATTATTATATAGTATTAATGCTTAGTAAATTGTAGAATTGGTGCCCCAAATCTTAAAGTTCTTAGACTATGGCACTTCTGGAAAAGTGACTTTTGTTAATCTGTAATTTTTGAAATACAGAAAATACTGTTAATTATTATTACTAACATTGTATATAGGGATTTGAAGAGAAGTGATTTTTAGGCTAGGTTTGCACATGACAAATCAAAGATACAAATAAATCTAAAATAAACTAAGTCAAGAGTACAAGTATGTTTGTGTTCTTTTCTTTTTTTCTCTCCTAAAAGGTGCTCATAGTCGAGTATCATCTTCAACTTCGGATATGTGGTATTTTAGCAGTATATAAGTCAAGCTCACAAAAACTACTTTTTTGATGTTCCTTCTCTTCTTGTCGATGTTAACAAGTAGTTTCTGATTTTGCATCAGACTGAGGAAGACGGAAAGGTCCTTCCCACTCATCTATTATAACTCATTGCCTCATGTCTAAGGCAAAGAAGATCGGAGGTAGATAAACTGTTAGAGGTAAAAGTCCCACATTGGTTGGGGAATGGACTGGTGGTCTCCTTATATGGACTTGGGCAATCCTCCCCTCATGAGCTAGCTTTTGGGGTTGAGTTAGCCAGGTCCATTCCTGTTTGGGCTCCCGGTCCACGCGCCAGTTGAAACTGGGCGTGAAGGGGGGTGTTAGAGTGGGTAAAAGTCCCACATTGGTTGGGGAATGGACCGGTGGTCTTTTTATATGGACTTGGACAATCCTCCCCTCATGAGCTAGCTTTTGGGATTGAGTTAGGCCTAGGTTCTATATCTTTACATAAACTATTCTATCACAATTTTATTTTGTATTTTGTCAAAATTATTTGGGAGCATGTGTGGTTGCATAAGCTTTTACTTCTATTCACGTTAATCCATGTACATTCATATCCTTAGAAAAACTCCAGGGGCAAGGGTGCTTACATCCATTATCTAAATTATCTGTTTGAATAACTTTGACTTTCTACTCTTGTAACGTCACATTTCCCTGAAAGCAAAATTTTATGTTAGCTTGGGTGTGTCTGCATATCTCTCTCCACACGAACACTTATATGGCATTTACCAGTCAACATGAAGCCAAGTATTTGCCAAGAACATCTTGGTATTTGAGAATGAGATCCTTTAATTTTCTTTCTTATTGTAAAATATAGGAGACTGGAGACATAGTGACAAGTTAAACAAATTGGAATAAGAAAAGATGAACTTCATTTTTATTCAGACTACAAAATTATTAGCCCAATACTATCCCCTTTGTAATCAACAACAACCTAGTATAATTCTATAAGGTGGGGTCGAGGAGGGTAGAGTGTACTATACCCTTACCTCACATTGTGAGGGTAGGGAGGCATTATCCCCTTTGTAATCATTCTGCCTAAAGTATCCACTAACAAGATGTTTATGTAATTGTTTCATGGTTAGAACTACTATAGATCAAGGCTAGATGCTGAACAATCAGGAAGCTAATGACTATGTTAAGCTTGGCAACTTAAACAAATTGAAATAAAGTAAAGGATCACATTTACATGTTGTTTCCTGTATTATTAAAGGATGTTGCAATTCCAAAGATAATCATCATGGAAGATTAAGAAACTACACCAGCCAAAGCTTCAAAAGCAACCTTCAGTGATGTTAGGTTTCCCTCGTTACCTAAGCATCTAACTTACCATCCGAGTTTGAAGACTTCTGTTTTAGTATCCCTGCATCATCATCACTATAAAGTTGATTAAAATTTTTAGTGGCCGGTATGAAGTCGATGACTTAAGGGAGAAGAGGAATGCAATAAATTCATAGCAAGCAGAAGAATTTAGCTAAACTATAAAGGATGCGATGATGTAAATGAGAATCATTCGCTATCGATTAAAAGTTCGGAAATTTTCTAATTAGCTTTAAGTGTTTGTTTTCTTTGTTGATACTTACATAGATTACCACTAAGAGCATGAATAGCATGGTGCAAATTTGGATGCAATTATGTCTCAGATTGACTGGGCGCTAAGTACAATGTGTCAGTTTAATGATATCGCCTATCAGAGCAACTACTTGAGTTTATGAAGTTTAACGTTGTATGTTATAGATATAATCTTCTAAAAATAGAAAATCTAACTAATTTAAAATCAAGTTGTGCATTTGTTCTTAACATGTTCAAAAGGGTTCCTTTTAGAAATTCCCAAAGTTTTTATCCAAATAAATAAAGCTACATCTTTCACAAAGTACAATCTTCAAGAAAAATGACTTTACCAAATAAACAAAATAAAGTACGGATAAATATAAATCTTTAAACCTAAACCTAAGATAAAAGGCATGTAATCTAAAGTTTTGTTCAATGGGATGTAATTATTGACTGCTATGTGCATACTTTGAAGGGAAATGAACAAGAATGCCTTGAAGGTTTGGAAAATATGTTCATATCAGGTCTTCGATTTCTAGTGACTGTTGGTGCACTTATAAGGAGTCAGTTAGTATAGGTGCTTGAGTGTTTTTTTAAGAGAACCTTTTATTTCTTGCTTATCTTTGGTTGTGTAGGGGTGTACAAAATGATTTCTTTAATGTTAATCCTACCCAAATAATGTAATGTTACTGAAGTAAATAAAATTAATATAAATTGAAAATCAAGAAAGTCGGAATGTCACCATAACCTTAAAGACCAAAGCGGATGGGTTTCTTCATAGTAAATTGCAATTCTCCATCCATCACGATTGAAGAATATATAGCATTCAATTGTTACCTAATTCTACAAATACCAATAGATGGGTTTCTACATAGTAAATTGCAATTCTCCATCCATCACGATTGAAGAATAGATTGCATTCAATTGTTACCTAATTCTACAAATACCAGTAAAAGTATTTCACTATAACCAACAAAAGGTATAAGATCATCAACTAATTTTTAATTCAACAATATGATTAAAAGTATAATACAAACGAAAATTGTATTCAGTTCACTTATTGACCATATCCCACAACACTATTAAATACTGAAAGACACCCATATATTTACGAGCAATCAAGAGACTTTGATTAACGAATGATGGGTAGAAGTAGAAGTAGAAGTAGCAGAAACAGTGACAACAATACCTGAAGCAGCTACAGTACAAGTAGCATGGTTGTGGTTGTGATCATTGATTGCCAGTACCAAAGTTTGATGGAGAATAAGTTGAAATCGACACAGTGCTCTCCATCAGCCGTTTCCAGATGGATTCCATCCCTAATTATTGGTGAAGATTCTCAACTTTAGTGAAAATGCCGGGGGAAAAGATGGTATTTGGATTGTTCTACATAAATGTGTAATTACATATGCAATTGTACATCTTTTTTCCCTTTAGAGAAAGTTTTGGAAGATTTTATTGACAATATCGAGTAACACAACTTCACTTTTTCATATGCCTTTAAGCTCCATTTATGGGGTGTTCAAAACATTTCAATTTTCCTATTTCATTCCAAAATTTAGATGGGTAATTGAATCTAGACTATCATGTTTGATAACTTATCCATAACCTCTAGCAATTGGTATGGGGTGTATACCATACCTATGGATAAACAAACACAATTCAATTTCATAAAATGTGAACTCTTTATTAGATCAGTCATTAATTAGTAATATGTTATTTTCTTCCGGATAAATCAACAATCACATCAGCCATGTATTTCAGCCATAAACATACCTGAATTATGAAGACTTGTGAATCGATTACTGTAGTTAGAACAAAAGTGATGAAAGAAATGATGTTTTTTTGTCGAGTGTTTGTGCTTCGAACGAGCTAAAATCTTTTGTTTGGAGTGTGAAAGATGGAAGATGGATGAATGGTTCTAGAAACCTGTCAATTTGTTAGTGTGAAATTATGTTGTTGCCCTTGGTCGTCCTATTATAATTACACTAGGTAATTTACCCGCGCTTCGAATGGGCATAAATAATCTTTCTAAACTTTTGAACAACCTTTTCAATAATCGACTGTTATAAGAAAGAAAAAAAGAGTAAATTTTAGTAGGTTTTAAGAACATTTCAACAGAAATTAAATGATTTGACATTATCACATATCTCATTAATTTTAAATATATAATGAATGATTAAAAATATCTTGAATCATTTTTATCTTTTACATAATTTATCATAATATATGTTTGATGATATAACTATCTTGTTAAAACTGAGTAATGTTTTTATGTAGCGATTAAACATATTTTTTTCTATTTTTTTGTACATTAAAAATATAGAACTGATAATTTTATGGTTAGAATAACTCCTTATTAAAAACAAATTATATACAAGTTTTCGATAATCAATAGTAGTTATAAATAAATTAAGACCGTTAAAAATGTACACCACAACAATATAAATATATATTTTTTAGAGACAATCTACATTGTCTGAGGTCAAACGTTGACCACTTTTCGTTATTGTTACTTTGTTACTCTAACAAAATTTATAGAAGGAGATAAATAAATTTGAAACAACAGCAAAATAATATTGTCGACCCTTTAAGAAATTCATTCTTCATTAAGTTGCTGCTCTGAATGCCCTTCTAGATGCTTCATCAATGCAACTTTATGACTTTTTCATAAATATGTATGTATAATTATTGCATTATGAAAGTACAAGTAGATCAAAATGTTGGATTCTAGACTCATGTTAAAGAAATATTCTCGAACATTAAAAAATTAAAAATGAGTCTAACCTAGCTAACTCAAATGCTCAGCAATGACTTGGGACATAAAGGACAACAAATCTATGTTAATAGACATATCTTTTGTAGCTTAAGATATTACTTTTATTTAGAGCAGGTTTTGTTTCATATTCTTCTAATTAAGCTTGCTGAAAAATATTTAGTAGAGCTGAATGAGAAGGAAAAAAAGAAAAACATTAAAAGGACGAAAGTTTTGTCCATGTGAGATCATATACATTCCAAACAAAAAATATTCAATACAATTTTTTAAGGAGACAACAAAACAACGAGAAAAAACATACATTAAAGGGAGTAAACTATGAGATATCCAATGATGATAACAAATCATTCTAACCAGAAAAGTTCTCATATTTTAAAATAACATTCCTCAGAAAATTGACTAACACTTCAATCAGCTTTCAATCTTTAAAGTACTCAAAATATCCAGTGATAAAATTTACTAAAAATAGATAACAACAACATAAAAACGAAAAATATGGGCATGCAAAATTATTAACTCTCAAATGATTTTCTAAAGAACACAAAATCTCATCCTTGTATGTGAAGAAATGACGTTGTTGATGAACAAATTAGAGATTTGTAAGGTTTTTTTTTATTGTACCTTCAGCAATTCCAGTAGAGAAAACTTGTATGAATACTCAATTACGTTTGTTATTTAATATGTACTAACAAATACTTATAACAATAATATTGTAGAAAATAAACAACAAAATTTAAAGCATGTACTCAAAAATAACAATTAATAATATAAACATAAATTAATGACTGACTGTAAAAACATACCAGGATCTGTAACAATAGAATGAAACAGAATGGAAAAAATCGAACCCGCCAAATGCACAGTGTCCCCTTAAGAAAATTATTCTTCCCTAGTACCCAAAATTTAAAGGAATAGATCCCCTCAGGAAAGAACGATTCTATTCACCAGTGTATTGATACAAAAAAATGGTGCCAATGAGTCATTTAACATGAGCAAAGTACACAATTATTTAATTGTCTAGAAGAAGAAGAAGAAGTTCAAAATTTTCGTTGTTTTAAAATGTGAGGAAATTCCTCTATTTATAAACAACAAAAGATAGTGTGAACAAATATTTACTGTGTATTATCGAAAAGGTCATAACTTTTCATAAAAGTCACAACTTTTCATAAAAGTCACAACTGTTCATAAAAGTCATAACTTTTCATAAAAGTCACAACTTTTCATGAAAGGGAAGGCTAGTTTTGGAAATAAAATAAATAAAAAAGGAATCCTGGTTTGTGGTGGCGCCACATAGGGGGGTCTAAGGTTCTCTTTTATATATATACTAGTAAAATTACCTGCGTGAATTTTAATATCATGAAATTTATAAAATAATATTTAAACCTATCAGTCATAATGTAAAGGAAAATGAAAATTATTACATCTTATTATTATCTTTAATTACAGAAGCATAACTTAATGACGGTAAGAATACATACCGTCATTATTACTTTTTTTATTATTAAAAATCGCTGCCATAGCTACGATTTTAAGTCAATTTTTTTTCCTTACATCGTTGCAGGGACAACGTTTTTACTTCATCCATGTCACTACTCTTCCTTTTTCCACCTTCTTTCATCACTTATCTTCCTCTTTTTTACTTCTTTCATTTAAGAAGTTAAATAATTCATATTTTTAATGCTCTCTCTTTTGTTCTTCAAATGTGTTTAATCTTGCCCCTTTTGAATTTTTTTTTTAATTCAATATTCTTTTATGAGGCATATGTTGTTGGTGATGGAGTTAAGTTTTGGACATTGAAGACCTTTAATTTGAAAAACAAAACAGAGAGCATTAAGAATATGAATTATTTAACTTCTTAAATGGAAGAAGTAAAAAATAGGAAGATAAGTGATGAAAGAAGGTGGAAAAAGGAAGAGTAGTGACATGGATGAAGTAAAAACGTTGCCCCTGCAGCGATGTAAGGAAAAAAAAATTGACTTTAGTCATTGTGCCAGAGGGAAATCGCTTCGTTAGGAGCGTTTTTGCCCTTTTGGTTTTAAAAAAATTTGATGTACCCTTTTGGAATTTTTGACAATTTTTTTTGCCCTTTTGGCTCCGGACTCACCTTTATAAAAATCAAAACTTTTCATAAAAGTCGTAACTCTTCATTAAAGTCGCAATTTTTCATAAAAGTCATAACTTTTCATAAAAGTCTTAACTTTTCATAAAAAAGCGTAACTCTTAATTAAAGTCACAATTTTTCATAAATTTCACAACTTTTCATGAAAAGGGATGGGTAGTTTTGTAAATAAATAAATTAAAAGAAAATTCTGATTTGTGGTGGCGCTGCGGGCCTAAGGTTTTCTTTTATATATATATATATATATATATATATGATTATTTGCCCTCTTTTTATTTTCAGTATTTCTATTATTCCCTTGTTATTATGTTAGCTCTTTTATTCAGAAGAACCCTAAAAAATTCTTCTTTGATCAATATTAATTCCTGGCGCAACTCAAGGTACTTGCTAAGTTTTTTTAGTTTCTCAAAATCATAAAAATTGAATCTTTTTCTTCATATTCATGTGGGTTTTAATGTTTTTTCCTTTTTTCACCTTCTCTGTATGTGTTTTCTTTTCTTCATATTCATGTGTTTCTTTAAAATTTGTTTTGTGTTGTTTGATAGGTAAGCAATAATCATTATTCTCTTTCTCCTTCTCCTTCTCCTTCTCCTTCATTGCTCTCTGCAACTCTCATTCTGCTTTGCTTCTTCGAGGTGTCATACAGTTTTGGGTGAGTTTCTTAATTGTCTCTCTCTTTCTTCTTTATTCTTTCAGTGTCAAATTTTGTATTTTTTTTTTATGTCGATGTTGTCTGATTTTTTATTATTATTGATGTTCTTCTACAGCTATATGCATAACACAAGTTAAGAAAAGGTAAGACTATCGAGTTCTTCTCTTACTTTTTCTCTGTACTATCCTAAAACAATGTAATTCATGAGGGAGACGTAAGAAGCTTACTCTTATATTTAATTTTATTTACATATCTGTTTTACCACCATCTATTTAAGAAGTGTGTTTGTTGATAATAATAATAATAGCAGTTTATAGTGTTTGTTTATTTAAAATACAACAAATGCCAAACTCCATTCAACTATTTCAAGATTTTTCTTTCAATTCTCATATTGAGCTGTATCCTTCAAGATGTCTTATTGTTGTCATTGTATTTCTGCTTCTACAGACCAATTAGCTTAATCCCTTTACTTATGTGCACTTCAACACTCACTTTTTTCAAGACAGAGGAGAAAGGAATTGATGAAGAATCAAGAGACTTGTAGTAAAAAAAGAGTTGGAGACATGTCTAGATGTTTCTGTAAGGATAAAACAAAAAACAAAAAGGGACAAAATATCTAATTCTTGAAACTACAATAATGCCCTTGGTCATCCTTATGATGGTTTTTCTATATAGTAGTAATTAGAAGCATCAGTATATATTTGGTATCAACATGGTTGCTTCAATGTCATATAACTTTTGTTTAAGGGCATTTTAGACATTGGACATCACTTGCTAGGTGTCTCTCAACCCCAAAGTTGGCAAGCCACCGCTCCATTCCAATTTCCACAGTTATCCGCTCTTTCTGAAATTCACCGTCTCGTTAAATTCACTGTCATATCCAATTTGCTCTCTATCTGTAAGTTTTTGATGTCATTGTCTTTTCCTCAATTCAATCACCTTCTACCTTCAAATTACTGTTTATTGGTGTTCTCAGTTAGATTTAATATATTGTTGTATTGTACTCATACATGCAAGTGTTTCTACCATATTTGCGGATGCATGTTTCTTTCCTATTTGGTTATTTTTTGAAAAATATTCATTAATTGAAAGAAAGTCCACGATTTGGAGAGTTTGTGTTCCACACGCTTCTCAGGTTTTGATCAATGTTGGTTTATGTTATAATTTCTGTTTTTTTTGCCTGGAATTAATTTGTGGTGATTGCTATTAATTTATTCCTTCTTCTCTCCTGTTTGTTTTGTATAAGTGTTGTTGGCATCTTCTCTAATCAATTCGTAGGAGTATGCTGTTTGCTTTCAGTTGTAGAATTGTACTTTGCTTTCCACATCACATATTCAATAAAAGTCTTGTTCATATTTCTAGAACAATTGTCTATTGATTCAAACTTATATACGCACTGATAAAAGTTATTTATTCCTTAATTTCTCGACAATTCAAAGCGATGTATGTTTCAAAGTGCATGTACATCGAGACTTGACAAAGAATAAAGATACAAACACTTTCACTTTCGAGAATAAATCAAACTGGTTAGCTTTATTTGCGATATCAGGTAAATTGATGGTAGCATTTTTTTTTGGAAATCAATTTTTGATTCTAGCATGTAGAAATGCTTGTTGGATTGTTGCTATGTGCATTACTGTCTGCAACAGTTACAATAGTTGAAGATAGACCATCAGGTATTTGAATTAATGTAGAAAACAAGATGTCTATATGCTTGGGAAAAGTTGATAATCAAGTTTACATCAAAATGTTACTGATCAAGTGTACTATCTATGATCATGATCCTCATGTAAGTGAGTCATGTTTATGCTGAGTAGTCCGTGTTTGTGAAAAGTAGGAATTATGTCGATCTAGAACAAAAAATGTCCTCTAACTCCTGCCATATCTGAGATTATACCTAATGATCATCGTGAAACAAAGGGAATAATATCAAATGTATCCCCCTCTGCTACTTGACAACCTAAGGAGAAGATGATCATGCAAAAAATAGCTAGGGGAAGTGAGTTTAGATGAGGATGAGGTGTTTAGAATTGATGAGATCGAACATATCTTAGATTAACCAATTATAATTAGTATCAGGTCATTTTAACCTGATATATTTTATTGATTTTCTAAAGAATGTTAGGGCCCTACGAGTAAAAACTTGAGTCTATTACTGCAACTTATGCACAAAGAGTAGAGTTAGATTTTGCAGGAACTCAAGTGCAAGTGTTAGTCCATAGAATAAGACATTCAATGGTGTTGGTGTTTCTCTGGCTGATTTTAAAAATCCTCCTTTTAAATTGGAGACCTGTGTGAATGACCTGTTAAATATGATATGACCAAACAAACTGATTTTCAGCATGTCAGATCAACATTTTGTAGTACACCACCTAACAAGGTGAGTGTTCACTTACCACATTTAGATAACATAGTATCACCTATTGACAATTGCTAATGTCATATGTTATTATATAATGTTATGCAACTATATTGATTGTATATTCGTGTCATCTCTTGCTCATCTTTTTAGATACCACCTTCTTCTCCAGTGGATCGTAAGGATGTAAGTTAACCATGCTCTCCTTCCAATTTTAGTATGGATTAATGCGGTGATACTGTATGCTAGATAGTAGATGAAAAAATATTGGTGAAATTTCCAGATTTGCGTGATATATACCTCATTTGTGCTTATATTATAAAATAACATGAACTGGACAGAATAGCCAACAACAGAAGACATAAAAGAAAGTTTAAGAAATGCCCAAATATTGATATGATATGTTACTTGAAGGAATTCCTTCTGTAGTTGACTGTAACAGTCAATTGAACGAATCTCTGGAGGGAACTGATACTGACACTTCGCACAAGAAACTGAAAAAGAAGACAGTGGATGAAGTTTAAGATGGTAAACTGGTTTCTGAGGATGGAAAGTTTGATCCTTCATGTGTTAGCTATGTTGAGCATGCCGACACAGATTTACAGACCAAACAAAAAGAGTCAAAAAGGATGAAAAGAAAGAAGACAAAGTTTGAAGAGCTTCTTGCAACTGAAATCCGTGGACAGGATATCTCAGCAGATGAGGATCTGGCTTTGGAAAGGAAGCTTGCGAAGAAGCTCAAGGTGAAGAGAAGGAAATTACTTGGGGATGATGATGATATGAATAATTTATTTGAGGGAATTCCTTCACTTCTGGATTCTTTTGAGGATGAAAATACACAACTTGTTGGAGAAGCACCTCGAAAGCGTGATAAGAGCTCCTCAAATGAAAGATCTAAAGAGAAAAGATATAATAAAGAAGCGCAGGGAGAAGATCACGATCAAGAGGAAGAGCAGAAAGCTGATAGCACTCCATACTGTACAGATGTGAAGGCAGCAGCTGGATCTGCTGCCAAAGAAAATGCAAAATATGTTACTCCTCGCCTGAGGTCATTCTTGGGAAATGATTCGGAAGAGTTCGCTCAAATTCGTCGATGACTAAGAGGTATTAAATTTGGAACACTTGCATTCATTTTTTGCTGGACTTGGAAACCTTTTTTTTTTTGTTTTGCAAAATGATCTATGTTTCTTGCACCTGAGGACCATTAAAAGAATCGATTTCTTTCAGGTCTTCTGAACAGGATGTCCGAGGCTAATGTGGAATCGATCACAAGTGAAATTTCCACGATCTACCAGGTATGCGACTTGTTCTCATCCAATATTCTGACTGATTTCTTATCTGAAAATTCTATCACCTAATGAACTGTCCACAATAATGTTTCTTTTGATTGTTTCTACGATTCAAACTAGTAATTTATATTGAAATACCTTTTGTTGGTGTATTTTTTGAGGTTTCAGATTATGATTCTTATTTTTTTGCCCCTACTACTTTATTGACTCAGTAGGTCTGATACAATTGTTAGTGACTTGTCTAAGTGCATTCATTAATTTGAAAGTTGGATCTTAAGAATGTTAATTTGTGTGATTCAGCATTGAGAATACCAAAGATCATTTACATTGCTTTCTGTCTTTTTTACCGTTATCACTTATGGCCGTTATGTTCAGATATCTTTAAATACTTATACTTGCTTCTCAGGAATACTTGTCTTGTACTGACATATTGAGATTTGTTTATTAGTTTCTTGATCACCACAGCATACCTTTTCTGACCAATGTGACGATACCTCAAAAATATTTGTTTTCTTGTTCTATTTGTAAATTAAAAATCAACTTACTTGGATTAACGGCTAAGATTATCGTTTCCCCCTTGGCAGACTGTTGGTCGCACTTTTGGTTCTCAGATTTTCAATGAAGAGGTTCTGGCATCATGTTCTAGAGGTCCGCGTGGCAATGAGCAGTAAGAATTTACCTCGTCTTTTATCTGAAGACAACTTATCCAGTTTAATTTTTTACAGAAAACTTATATTTGAATAATTTCTCTAGAGACAACAGTTAGTTTGAATCTGGAACTGGTGTTAGCTTAATTTTCTTGCAATATCTATTGTCTAACCTGCAAAGTTACCAAGTTCAAACAAAATCTTGTGTCTAACCTGCTAATGTTGCTTCAAGATGCTTGTTTCCTAACAAGGCTTTCACAAAAGCTAAGTGGACTGTGGACCCCACAAGGTTGGAACCTTATGTTCAGAAGGGCTCTAAATGATTGGGAGGTTGGAAGAGTAGCAGACCTACTGCATGCTTTAAACTTGTTTCCGAGCCTTTGTCACGAGTCGACAAACCGGTTTTGGAGACTGCATAGCGAGAGGGTTTTTACAGTTAAATCATGCTATTGGGAGAGGAATACCAATCATTTCTTGACAACAGTTTGGCCCTGGAAATTAATCTGGAAAATTAAGGTTCTTTTAAAAGTTGCATGTTTCACTTGGTTGGTAATTAGAAAAGCTTGTCTCACCCATGAAGTGCTACAAAGAAGAGGTATACAGATCTGTTCAAAGTGCTACATGTGAGGACAGAAGACTGAAGTAAATGGTCATTTGTTTCTGCATTGCAAGATAGCTACAGATCTGTGGAACATGTTCGTTTGTATACTCGGGGTTAACTGGACAATGCCCAGAACCACTTTTGAGGTCCTAACACACTGGCAAGGAGTCAGAAAGAGAGGATCAAAAGAAGACTGGTGGAAAAATATCCCTGCTTGCATATGGTGGACACTATGGAAGGAAAGGAATGGGAGATGTTTTGAAGGAAAGGTTAGCAGCCCAGAGGAGATCAAGATGAGATGTCTTAGTCTTTTGTATTTTTGGTGTAAGCAAAATTTAGTGGGGGAAGTAGATAGCCTTGTGGAGTTTAAAAGCCAATTGTAAAGTTAGTTTTGTCTTTTTGGATTTGAGTATGATGGCACCCCCTGGGGGTTTGTAAATCCCACCTCTTCGATTTCGATGAGTTCTTTTGTGTGAATACAAAGTTACCTATTTCAAAAAAAAAAGCTAAGTGGAACAATTTTTGAGTGACAGTAATGCTAATCAAAATTTTGTTTCTCAAAGCATTTTATTGAAGATGGACCTTAATCTGCAAATTAGTGAATTCTTATTTGATGTTTTGAGAGGCAAAACAATTTGTTGCTGATCTATGATATATTTTAATTATTTCAGCTTATTCTGACCTGCAGAAGTTCCACAGCTGTTGGCACTTTTTCTAGTACCCCTTGAGTCAATGTTGTATTATCTTTCTTTTTATGGGAAGGTAGAGAATCTTATTAATAGGTACCAAGAAAGTACTCCAAAAAGTACATCAGAAAGGGGAACATCCTTCTAAATATTGAAGGAGCACAAAAGATCTAATAGCGATAGAAAATCAGATACAGGAGCCTTCCTATACCATAGGTACATATTTTTTAAGAACCTAGATTTGACCTGTTGAATACTGTCCTCCTTGTCCTCAAAACACCTATTGTCCTTTCCATCCAAGTGAACCAGAAAAAGCAAGCAGCCAAGCAGGGATAGCAATCTAGTAATGCATGTTATCATTTGATGTAGACTGTTTGTACCAGCTGCATTGGGGAAGTTTTATGCATCCTGGCATCACCGTGTGAACACCAAAAATGGTAGGAAACATGGTCCAGATATGTCTAGTAAAAGCACAATGGAGAAGTAGATGATTCACAGATTCAACTGCTTCTTCACAAAGGAGGTATCTACTGCAGACGGTGAAACCTCTTTTCTGCAAATTGTCACGAGTTAGGCAGGTTTCATGCCTAACAATGAACGTGAAGCAAGCAACTCTTGGTGTAGCAATTGTTTTTCAGATAGTCCTCCGTGGTCAACCATTTTGAGTGACTCCTGTACTTCCCAGGAGATTTTTATAGCACGGTTTGGCAGTGAACTTGCCATCCTTCTGAAACTTCCACCATATTAAGTAACTTATGGATGATCGACGGAGATAGTTTCCAATTTCTGAAAAAGTTATTCATTTCTTCGACTTCCAATCATATAAATTTCTTTCAGGAACAGATTCCACCCTCCATTAGAATAACAGTCTTCCACAGTGCTGTATTGGTTTGTACTGATTGCATACATGTCTGGGAAATGCTCTTTCAATGGAATATTATCTAACCACCTATCGGCTGACATTTTCAGTTTCTTCCATTGCCAATTTTCTGCTTACACAGTCAAAGATCTCTTCCCAGAGGTTCCTGTTGTGTTTCCGGCTTAAACACCATAGGCTCCTCTTACAATATTCGTGCACTTCTCAATTCTTCCATATTTTCAGACACAACATCTTTCCATTGATCATTACCATTATCATAAACCTCCCTTCAGTATTAGATTCCTATTTTGTAGCTGCAGGATTTTTTCCCCCCAAGCCTCCAGATTTTTCTCTATTAATAATACTCCATTTTGCCTAATGGATCTGCTTCTGGTCCTGATTTCCCTCCCACGGGAATTTCTTCTTATTCTGTCCAATTTCTTTTCCACACTCTTGGGCGTGGGAAATAAGGACATCATATGTGTGGGGATTCCATCGAATACACTATTAATCAGGGTCAACCTGCCTCTAAATGAGATGAACTGCTTCTTCTAGGGTGCCAATTTTCTTTCACACTTCTCTATCACCCCTTGCCACACATAAGCATCTTTTAACTTTGCACCCAAAAAGGCATTCCAAGATATGTTGTGGGGAAACTCTCAACTTTGCAAAATAATGTTTTAGCCAGCTTGTGAATAACGGGGTCTGCATTAACAGAAAAGATGCTATTCTTTGCCAATTCACATGCAAATAGCTTCAAAAGCTAGAATAATTGCTTTCAGATGAAGTAGTTGCTCCTCCTCTGCACTCTGCAGTACAAAACACCAAATTTTCGTCAGTGTAAAGGATATGAGGGACTTCAACTTTGTTGCCATTTCTGCCTTGAATGTTAAAACCTTCTACCCACTTAACTTCTGTAGCCTTCCTTAGCATTAGACGTTAAGATTCCAAGGACAGAATGAACAGGTATGGTGAGGGTGGATTGCCTTGTCTTAAATCCTTATGTGTAGGGAAGTAATCTTCACGTAAGCCATTGGGAATAATAGATATTCTGACAGTGGAGATACAATACTTGATCAATTGTATCCATTATGCTCCAAACCCATGGAATCAATAAGCTTGAGGAGGAAATCCCACTTAACATTGTTGAAAGCTTTCTCCATATCTTATTTACATACAACCTCAATTTCCCCCCTTCTGATAATGGTCTAAGCACTTAATAGCAACCAGCACATCATTGGCCAATTGCTTCCCTTTGATAAATGCGTTTTGTTTACTTCTTACAAGCTTGCTAATAACCACTTTCAATCTTTCTGTAAGGCCCTTAGAAATAATTTTCTCCTGCAGGCTTATAGGCCTGGAATCTTTTATTTCCACTGCTCCTTTCTTCTCGGGATTGGGAGTAATAAATGTAGCATTTGAACTTCTCTTCATTCTGCCTTCCGGATGAAATTGTTCCAAGGTTTTAAAGATGCATCCCTTAGGATATGCCAACATCTTTGGAAAAAGGCCATCTGAGATAATGGAAGTATGCAGATAATTATTCTTAATAGCTAATTGAGGAAAATCATACATAATACTAACTACATGACAAACAATTTGCTAATAGGATTGAGTTGATGTGCTATTGTCATTGATACTGATGGAGCACTTCTCTGCATATTGATAACTGTATAGGTGATGGCTTAATACTAAACCAAAGAAATATAATTAGCATTCGACTGAAATTTGTAACGATCTTATGAGTGGCCTTTCCTGGGGAATATCAATTCTGAAAAACTATTTTCTTTCTGTTTCAAACTTGTTTCACCTGTGTTCTCAGAGGAATGCACCAAAAAGTTAATGTCATTGCTGTGTTGACATATGTGATGGCATTGTTAAGCTACCTGTCTTCTTCACATCTAAACCTTTTCTTGTCTATGTGCTCAGCTTAATGATATGTTTCTCTCTTACGACTGTATTTGACAAAATCGGGTGGTAAATGCTATACATGACTTCTAATGGAGCGGTTCTTGCTCTTTGTTTGCTCCCGATTGGGGGAGAATGATTACTTATTTTGCTCTTGTTTTGTCTTCTAATTGTTTTCTCTTTTCTATGCAACTTCTTTCTTCAGGGAATCGAGAAATTTAAGAAGGCAGCTCAAGAGGTTCAAGGGAAGCAATTTAGTGGGCAGGCAAGCATACTGTCCATATACAACTTGTGATGGAGAAATCAGCCAAATTCCTTCTAATTCAATATCTTATGTGTGCTCTTAATTTATACTTGATACTCAGTTCATCTCAAACCCCAGTTAATGTCCAGTGCCTCTAATTCAAATTGATTCGGGTTGTGTTGTATTTAGTGTGGTACATGTGGGACCATATTTTCTCTTCTTTTTTGTTTTTTCTTGAATAGAAATAGACAGAAGTTATACTGATGGGAATAGCTGTAAGTCTGATGGTACTTTGCATGGAACATAAGTTATTTAGGAAGTCCCCTTTGTATAGAAAACCATTGATCTAGAAGGAAATGTGGACATTCAATTGAAACTAATGAGTAAAATTTTCAGCTTGTTATACGACCTTCGCTGGTATTTCAGGTGCGGAATGTCGTACATGTTAGTTTGTATAGGTTACATGCAGTTTCACAATCATGTCTGTTCTGTTATATAACATAGAAGTAATGAAGTTAAACTTCTGTTATTTCCTCAAGACCTTGGAAGACAAACAGGAAGTGAGTTGTGATCAAGAAGAATACTAATGTGCAGTATTATGGCATCAGTTTGGATTGTATTTGAAGACTTAAATTGGGTCAAATGGTCATCCATAAGGATTTGGCAGAATCATGGTGTTGAAATTTATCAACTGCATTTCCAATGAAATCGGGAATATTTTGTATATAGCACGTAAAACTTTTTAATCAATAAGATACTAGTATTTGATTTCACAAGTAAGGATGTTTTTATTTAGCTCATGGCTAGTTACTAATGTGTAAGATAGACATTAAATGCTGTCATTCTATCAATATGATTCAATTTGTAGGTTTTCTTCTCTTTTCTTGTATTCTGCTTTACATACCTTATGGTCTTCATAAAACAATATTTCCTACTTTAAAGGTCTTTATCTTTTTAATTTTTTCTTCAAGTGTATTTGGCTGCATATTGCTCATTTTCTGTGTGCGCTTACACATTCACCTTTTGAGCAGAGGCCTATGATATGATACCTTTAGCATCCGTATAAAGATTGAATTTCAATTTTCATAAAATAAATACTCTCCCAAAGAAATAGAAAAATAGGCAGTCTTAACTGCAAGCAAATAGATGGAATGTTGTTATTAGTCAGTTTTCAAGTGATTGATTTCAACTTATCAAATTTAGTCCAGTACCTGTGCAATTCTTTTTCTTCTTTAGATATTCATTATTGTACCTTTCATGCACTTCAAAAACCAACTTTCTTTTGTTAGCTCTGGACGACTTGGTAATCTGTCTTTGATTCATCTTCTTACTTCTCTTGTGATGTGCAGGAAGCATTTGTCTTGTGGGACACTTATGGATTTCCATTAGATTTGACCCAGGTAAATAGTGCTCCAACCAGTTAATTCATATCTCAGTGATGAAAACAAATTAAACCTTTTTGTCTCAGTTAATGGTAGAGGAACGAGGCTTGGCGGTTGATGTTGATGGTTTTAATGTTGCTATGGATGCTGCCAGGGAAAGATCAAGAAATGCTCAGAGCAAGGTTCTCTTTCTTGCTTTTGTTTTGTCTACTCTCCCCAACTAGGTTAATTTCTGCTTTGCTGTTTGAGCTAAGTGTTTCATCTAGGCACGTATTGTTTTCTTGGGGCATTTTAAGCTTGAATAGTTATGAAATTCTGAACAGTGAGGGTAGAAGAAATTAATTGACGCCAGAGATGTTTCTTATGTTCACCAATTTGGGGCCATGTCAAGATTGAGTATTTTCTCCGGAAGTAATTAGTTCCTTGGGAAATTAAGGTTAGTAGTATTAAAAAACTATTAGCAAGTTTAGAGGCTTAAGCTTCCACCTAAAGGTGTGGCCTAGTGATCAATGCAGTGCGTGCATACCTTGGAGATCAGGGTTTAAATGTCAGTAAATTTAAATATATTTGGTGATTTCTTCCCATGTGTCCAAGTCTTGCTGGTTATTTGGTTCTTATGATGATGGGAGGAAGCAGATGCCTGAATAGATATTTGAGGTACACACAAGCTAGAGCAGAACCCACTGTCATAAAAAAAGCTTAAAAGCTACGCAAATGGATGAATTTGACATGGACATGTTCCCAATGGAATGAAGCCTCATAGACCACTTAAGAGTTGAGGTGACATGCCATGTATGGTGTGGCAGATTGAGTTACCATGGAAAAGGTGCCTGTTCTTTGTACACTGGGAATAAGTAGTGGAAATGTTGTTTTTTAGAATGGCTGTGGAAGTAAATAGGTTACAGCTGAAAAGCACCTTATGAATTGAGGTGCTAGATTGTACTCATTTTTCCAGGTTTCATCGTTATGTTTTGAACCTATACTTGACAGAATGCTGGTGGTGCTATTGCCATGGATGCTGACGCTACTGCTGCATTGCACAAGAAAGGGGTCGCTGCAACAAATGATATTTTCAAGTTCACTTGGTCTCAGGTTGCTGATTCGTCTTCCTTATAAAACTAGCAGCTTCTTGAATTTGCTGCTTGCTTCAATGGTTATATGTTGTTGTTTGTATTTCATCTGCCTTGAATAACAATTTCTCAAGCCAAGGACAAAACCTTCTTTTCCTTCTTTCCCTAAGTTAACAAACTAGTCACTCTTACCCTTTTCATTAACCATGTTTTCATCCTTGCTCAATTATTCATTAAAATTTGTTCTCTCTGCTTGGATTTCCTGCCTATTTATCTTTCTGACTTGTAGTCTGATATGTTCTCCTTTACTTTTTTGTTTTATTTTCTCCTAACCTAAATGGCTAGTCTCAGCTGCTGTAGAATTATACTATCATTATTTAAGGTGTGTTTGGTATGGAGTGAAAATGTTTTCCAATTTTTCCATGTTTGGCTTGTCAAAATATTTTGGAAAACATTTTTTCTAGGAAACCAAGTTCCTTAAAAAGGAAGAAAATGACTTCCCTGGTGGGAGTTGGGATAACAAGTTTCATAGTGGCATTCCCAGCTTATTTTCTCTCCCCAACGGCCTCCAACCCTCACCCCTTGACCATCCCAACCCCCGCCACCCCCAAACTCCCATCCCCACAATGTTTTCCTAGATTACATATAAATGCTCTTGGGACAATATCTTTTTTTGCTTGCATATAAACACTAGAAAATAAGTAAGAATTCATTTATTTTCCAAGGAAACATTTTTCTAGTACCAAACACTTGGTGCTCACATTAGAGTTTTACTTCTGAATTTTTGTTGAGATGGTAACAAAGTGCTCACATCAGAGTTTCTTAATTCAGGATCACGAGAGTGAGATAAAATCTATCTACACTGGAAGTTAGTTCTTGGAAAGTGCAGCAGCTGGGGATGAAGTTGGTATTATTCTTCAGAGCACCAGTTTCTATGCTGAACAAGGTGGTCAGGTAAAAACTTTCTTTGGTATCTTGGTTAGAAAAATGTTAAATAATGATACGTGTACTCTACTTCAAATTATTGCTGGAAGGACACTAAAATAGCAATATTGTTATTATCAATAATCTGTACGAGGACTAGAGGAGGGTGTAGCCCAAATTTTTGTAATGTTGTGGTCAAAGGGTCTATGGTATTTAATATCTGTATCCCCCCCCCCCCAATCCACCCCACCCACCCACACCCACCCACATAAATTAACCTGAACAACAATGCTTTATAAAGGGGTGACCTCTACAGTGCAACTTCAGTATAGTAAAGAGTAGAGACTCATTAATGCCTATATATGTAGAGATAACTCTGAAGTTGCACTGTAGAGATAATTTGATGCAAAGCTCCAGTGATGAACATTTGCTAATTGTTCACTGAAGGGGAAAGTGTTTCTTGGGAAATATTTAGGGAAGTATCAAACAAAAGTAATTCTCTCGAATGTCCCCAGTGTTTAGTCTAATGGTAAAATTGCAACATTCTCTTGAATGCCCCCAGGGTTTAGTCTAATGGTAAAATCGCAACAAATGATGTGTTGGTTAGGCGCAAGGCAGGTGTTAGAGCCCTGCTGAGGACCAAGGCCTTGTATTTATGTGGAGTGAGGTAGAGGAATAGGCCGGCCCACTATCCACCAAGTTTTGAACTGTGCACCACTGACACTTAGGGATTTCTCGGTTATCTGAAGAAAGACAGAAAAAAATGACTCAAATTCCCGTTTTTGATTTGCCACTTTGGAGGGTTTCACTTTTGAAGCCCAGGAACCAGATAGAATCTTATGGGGTAGCTCAAAGGAAAGAAAGTTCACAGTCAAAGAAGGTTACAAGTTTGTGTTCTCAGAATGGTGTGCTTGAGGACAAGCCATGAAAATATGCCTGGAGAACCAATGTGCCACTCAGAATGTCCTGCTTCACCTGGACAGCCCTTAGGGAAGCGGCATTAACTCAAGACAACCTCTGCAAGAGGAAAAATGCCCTAGTTAAAAGATGCTATATGTGCCACCAAAATTTTGAGAGTGTCAACCATTTCTCACTCTCTACTGTTTCTGGAATTTCTTCCTTTCTTTCTTTAGACTAACTTGGAGTATGCCTGGTCCATCAAGAAAGCGTACGCTAGCTGGATTTTTTGGTGAGTTGACAAACCCATCAAGAAGGTCTGGGAAATGATTCCTGCACTTATTTTTTGGGTTGTTAGAAGTGAAAGAAACAGCCAGGTGTTTTGAATGGGATCAACTCCAGGACACTCCATGAAAACTATAGCTTTTTGTAATGGAGGCTAACATGTTTATGCTCCAAAAGCCTCCTGGCTTTTGTTTTTCAACTGGGAACCTTCTAGTTGGCTTTATTTTAATGACAACATCTTACACCTGGCTAACATGTTTATGCTCCAAAAACCAGGTGTTTTGAATTGGATCAACTCCAGGACACTCCCTGAAAACTATAGCTTTTTGTAATGGAGGCTAACATGTTTATGCTCCAAAAGCCTCCTGGCTTTTGCTTTTCAACTGGGAACCTTCTAGTTGGCTTTATTTTAATGACAACATCTTACTTCATCTGGAAAAAATTCTCCTTTTTGATTTGCTGGCTTCTTTTAATCCTCACTTTCCACTTGTTTGGAGATGGAGAGGTTCAACCAATATAGTTGCCCCTCCCTCGTCTGTCGTGAAATCTAATTGACATCTCCTATCATATTTTCTTCTTTTCTTGTCAATCAAATGTAGCATGCGAAGTTATGGATGGTGACAATGTGAGGATTTCACGTTCTTCAGAAACTTGAGGAATCACTTTCTTGTTTCCCTCAAGAGTGTAACCTTAATGGTAGTTTTGTTCCTTGCTGCATTAAAGACAGACGATCTTTAAATAGTTTATATCTGCTGTGTACTCTCTTGTTGAAAGCCTATACGCTTCGTCTAAATGAGAAATTAACATGTAGGCTAGTAAATACTTCCATTTGTCAAGTTTTTTGCTTCTTTCCACTACAGTGCTGTAATTTCAGAAATGTGAAGCTTATGGAACATGAACTTATCAACAAGAAAAGTTATAGATTGTGAAGAGGAAACTCTGGTTGCATGTAGCACTTTTTTTCTCCTTATGTCATGTTGTACTCTACTTTCCTGATGCTGATAAAGCTATTTGACTATTTGGATACAGATATACGACACTGGTTCACTGGAAAGCCCCAGTGGCCCTTTTCAAGTTTGTAATGTTCAAATTTATGGAGGATTCATTCTTCATATTGGATCTTTCAGTGGACAGGCACACAAGTTCTCTGTTGGTGATAAAGTAATTTGTAAGGTGACACTTTTTTCTGCTTGGCCTTCCACAACCATATGATGCAAACTTTCAGATTTGTTTTACCTCTTTTTACTTACATTATTGGGTTTGATTCCTTTGATGGATTGAGTAGGTTGACTATAACAGGCGTACATTGATTGCTCCCAATCATACATGCACTCACATGTTAAATTTCACCTTAAAGGTACTTCCTCTAGCAGAAAATAAAGAGATTCAGGTTCCAGCATCTCCATACTTTCTAGAGCTGATTATCTGATAATGTTATTGAACTAATGCAGGAAGTACTAGGTGACCTTATTGACCAGAAAGGTTCCATTGTTCTTCCTGAAAAATTGAGATTTGACTTCTCTCACGGTAAGCCCTTTTTTTGTGTGGCTGTTTCTGTTGTTTTGGGTGTGCTGGTGTGGTTCTTTCTATGAAGAATGATAATGTTATAATGACTTGAACAGGGAAGCCGGTAAAGCCAGAGGAGCTAAGAAAAATTGAATCCATTGTCAATGAGCAAATTAAGTCTGAATTGGATGTATTCTCAAAGGAGGCAAAGCTGTCTGATGCTAAGAGTATAAAAGGTCTTCGAGCTGTCTTTGGTGAAGGCCTTCACAATTTCACCCGTCTTTGTTGTCTGTTCAGACATTTAAACGTTCTTACTTTTTTCCTGGTGGAGTTATAGGTGTATCCAGATCCTGTGCGGATTGTGTCAATTGGTCAGAAAGTGGAGGACCTTCTTGCTAATCCAGAAAATGAAGAATGGTCATCCTACTCTGCTGAGCTGTGTGGTGGTATTTTTCTTTTATCCTCTAATGCTATTTATGGGAGTACATTTATGAATTATGATCTGTTCCTATGACTAATTTATGGATACTTAGGAACACACATTTCTAATACAAGAGAAGCTAAGGCATTTGCTCTGCTGTCTGAGGAGGGAATTGCCAAGGGAATCCGAAGGGTTACTGCTGTCACAACTTATCGTGCTTTTGAGGCCACCGATTTGGCATCCTCACTCGAACAGAAAGTAAATGAATCATTCCAGACTGATGAAAGCTTGCTGGAAGAGGTTAGTATTTGTGTAGCCCACTCTTCTTGAGCCTGTAAAATCTGAGTACTATTTGGTTTCTTTCCTTACGAGGAATTAAAATTCTTTTATTTGATAAAAGCAGGTGTTAGAATCATTTAACTTCCCTGAAAAATGTGCATCCAAGTAAAACAACCTGTAGAGTAATCATTGAGGATTAGAGTCGTTGAAGTGAATTTTTTTGGTCTTGATGATTTGAAGTGAAATTGAATGGTAATAGTGGCTAACACTAACTACTAATTCTTACAAAAAGTAGTGCTATGAAGTCCTTGATACAATAGTTTGTATTCACTCATTGGCTAACTATATCTTACAGAGCCAACCTTCTACAAGTTTTAACATCAAACTCCAACATACGTCAGTGCTAAGCCAACTCAATTGGTTCTGATGCTTATGCCATGGAAGTATCATCATTCCTTAAGATTGTGCATCTATTTAGGTGAGACTAGATGTTTGTCCTAATTTTATTAAAGTTCCATAATTCAAAACTTTACCTGGCCTGATGATAATTATATTTATGTACTTACCAAATTGTACTTTCACATTGTACGGTGTTTCTTTCCCTTAGTTGTTATATTCTGTGAGGGTGTATTCTCAGCTGTTTTTGTTTCCTGGTGGAGAGGGAATAAGATATTGGACTGCTTTCTATCTTTTTTTTGTTTCATAATGCTCTCGAGGAAATGTGCTCCTAGTAACCATGTATCTTTTATTCTGTCATTTACTTCTTAAATTTGATCCCCTTCACTGTATCTTCCTGCTTGGGCTGTCATGGAACTGGACTGCTTATTGTTCTCCATATTAAATGATTCGTTCATTCAGCAGTTATGCGACATAGTTATGTATCTTCTCTAATTAACCACTCATATCGAACTAAAAGAAATCTAGTTATAGAACTGCATGTCTTCTTTGTTTCATTGAACACTGATGTATAGAACTTAATGTGGCAAGCTGTTGGTAAGATTTACTTTATTCCAGTCATATATTTCTTTTAATTTCTCCCCTGCGCTGTATCTTCCTTGTTAGGATGTGGTGGAGCTGGATAGTTTCTGGCTAATCTATTCCAGCCAAGCATCTTTTTGTTCTTTAATCTTAGTCAATCAACTTGATCCAAGGCTCTTTCAATCTTGGCTGATCCTTTTCTTACTGCTACTATTGTTTCCTTATCTGATGAATTCATACATCAACTTCGTAATTTCTGAAAGTAACTTCTTTGAATGCTACCGTGGAGAGGGCACAAATTCCCACTGTTATGAAAACTGATCTCAAGGCCAAGCTCTCAGTCCTCCAGGTATGTATTGTTTCTGTTGTGGCCGAAGTTGAAGGAAATTGCTTAGGAAAGAAAACTAATATGCTGATGATTTCTTCAGAATCAAATTATAAAGGCCAAAAAGAAGATAGCTGCAGAGAATATACAAAAAGCCATTAAAGCTGCCTCAGAAATGGCTGAAGCTGCAGCTTCTGGTGGAAAAGCATACTGCATCTTTCAGATTGGCGTGGGTTTGGACATTGCTGCAGTCCGTGAAGCAGTTGTCAAAGTCATGGAGCAGAAGGTTATTTGCTCATACCTGCTAAACTAGTGCTCGTATTCTCCTCTAAAATTTGTAATTTTTATAAAAGTCACTGACTGTTTAATTGTCTGAACAGGGTATGGCAGTTCTGGTATTCAGCAAAGATGAAGCTGCAAACAAAGTTTTGGTCTGTGCTGGTGTACCTGAGAAAGGTGACAAGTGCCAGCAGTTGAATGATAAAGATTGGTTGAATGTAGCTTTGAAGCCCTTGGGAGGTAAGGGTGGAGGAGGAAAAGGTGGTCTCTCCCAAGGCCAGGTTTGTACTCAATTTTGACGTATCTTCATACTCTGCTTAACTTCATGCACACTGCACAAAGCAGGTTTCATTTAACAACTGATATGATACTACTTGTGATGGTTGCGTTGCATACATCTCAAGTTTTTTGTCAAACTTGACATTCATCTTTTGCCTTAATGGCTTGAGTTGCTTATACATTGCTTGTTACTATTCTATTCATGATGGTTAAATTTCTTTCCTTTCAGGCAACTGATATATCAAAAGATGACGAGGCAATGGATGTTGCAGCAACATTTGCAGCTATGAAATTAAATTGATGAGTAAGGCCAGTATGTCATTGCAGTGTTCAATGGCCGAGGCTGATGCAACTATTCTAAGCAATATTGATTGATCAAGATTTTCAATGGGTCGTGGAGGCTGTCTCAGAGCTAACTTCCATCATATACGACTGTGTGGTCATTTATGTTGCTTTCTGTGAGCTAACTTTTTACATGCAGAAAGTAAAGGAAAATTAGAGTAGATTTATATTGAAGTTAACTGCTTATTGCATACTGCATAATTGTTATACACGAGAACGATGAAAATAGAAAGATTTTCCTGTTGTGATAGTGCGTCTGTTAGCTTGTGTTTTCTGATTACAACTAGTACTCCATTGAATTGGGTTAATGGCATTTCGTAGATGTAAAAAGAAAAGGACATGGTGTGAACATGAAACTTCTTGTGAAAGAGAAATTACGCAAACACAAACATACAAGTAAAGGAAATTGTGGCTCAAGTATGTGAATTCAGATGCAATGAGCAAGTTGAGCTTTTTACAGTTTTAACTCTGATTGATGCTTCCGATTCCACCTGAACTTGAATTAACAAGATGAGTGACGGACAAAGTGACCTAAGAAAAAATGCAATCTGAAGTTATGTTCTTCAACACTTCCAATTTGGTCATTTTAGAGAACAAAAAGTGGAATGGATGCAAATTAGTTTCCTTGCATATTGTATACACTGCAAGGCATACTATGGCGAATGAAACGCGAAAAAACAGTTTCACTACTTGGCAGGTTTAGGTTATTGTAGGGTAGAAAATCAATTAATCTAACAAAATAATGGTTCTCCATCCAACCCAAAAGCCAGATTGATTAGGGTCGTACATAATTCTCCATCCTATCATCTACTTGATTACACAATCAATGATACGTCATGATAATTCACTTCACGGTCAAGTGATGTATAGTGGAGAGAGAATCTGCAGATGGCTACAACCAGAGAACAGCCAGCTAGAGCTGCAGCTCCGGGCAGAAAGACATTGCACTGCTGAAACCCATGAAGCTGTTGTCAAGAGACATGGAGAGGAGTGTTTCCTTGTTGCTCATATTCATTCATCTTTTAAGCTTGTGTTCTTGAATAGTAAACCGTGTTTTCAGGGACATGACTATTTCACTGGCTGAACAGCAAAACAACAATTCAGGTAATTATACAAAAAGA
The DNA here is from genome assembly GCA_029007595.1 of Solanum commersonii. NCBI lineage: Eukaryota > Viridiplantae > Streptophyta > Magnoliopsida > Solanales > Solanaceae > Solanum > Solanum commersonii. The sequence continues at coordinate 708,660 of JAJTWQ010000029.1, forward strand.
GCTTTTGTCTGTGCAGGTGTGTGGATAAAAAAAAAACAGTGGTTCAATTTCCATAAAGAAGAAAGAGACAAACACCAACGACCCACTCCAAAAAAAGATGTGTTTCATTCACTTAGATTCTAAAAACAAGAAAACACCATGCAGGTCAAATCGTTCTTTGCACCACGGGTGTCAAACTGGTTAATTACGTTATTGACAAAGTAATGACTGTCAAGGAAGGGGGAGAAGCATGCGGGTTCTTCATCGGAAGTGCCAAATCTTTACAGTAGAACAGAGTCTTCGTGACTGATATGACCAGTTACGGCATTGGGATGCCATTTTCACCAGAAATGCAGCTTTGGCATATCTGGATATCACGAGTGATATCATTTTTCCTGTAGATCACAGAAAGACACAACTCATTTCCAGTGTACGCACAATAAAACTATCTTCAATCGTCCTAATCTTAATAGGTGAGCTTCTACCAACTTTCAAGTGTAGAATCAGTAACAGAATGTACCAAAATATATGGTGGGCTAAACTTTGACACAAATATTCACTTTTCACATGGAAAATGCCAAACACTGATAGTTCTTAAATGATTCATCTTGTGTTCAGATCCAACTCCCCACCTCCACGCCACTCACTCTGAGTACCTACATCTCCATTATCAGTTTCTTCATCATTCAAAAAGTCCTCCGATGGTTCCTTTTCGTCTTTATGTCCATTGTTGCCCCAACCGTTGATCATTTCATCAGGGCTAACTTCCTGTCCGTGCTCACCAACATCATTACCCATTTGAATATTGCTCCCCCTAGGCCCAAGTGCACTGGCTCGTATTGGCGCTCGGTTCATCATCTCAGCACGAGCTTGTGATTCAGCACGTGCTTGTTCTGCATGAACAAGAGCTGCCATTTGCAAATTAGGATCATGAGTCTCTCGACCCATCTTTTGCCTGGCCTCCATCTCTGTTTTCAGTTCAAGCACGATTCTCCTCTCTTCTTGCAACAGTGACTGCTCTAACATGAGTTTCTCCTCAGTCCGGAATTCTCCAACATCTCTCTTGCGGGAAATTATATTAAACGCAAGCACTTGTTTCTCAAATGTTGCAGTAAACTCTGCAACTTTCACAGCAATGTTGTGATCCCACTGCTGTGAACGAGAAAGCATTTGGCCACTAGTGTCTGAATCAAGGATCTTATCATCCTCCTCTGCTTCATAGTCTGCCACCACATGGTAAGGCAAAAGCCTAAAAAAAATGACACAAGGAAAAAGTCTGAAGTTAATACCATCGGCGAGCTGCCTTCTATATTAACTTTTCTGATAGGTATCCACATACTAATTCCAGCAAAATAAAAAGAATGGTATAAAGTATAAACATCAACAGAATATACATTTATACTACAATGTGCAACATGGGATCTAGTCAGTCAAGAGTAGCTTTTGGCAACCAATAAAGCTGGCTATAGAGAGAGAGATTCTCATGGCCCTGCCTACTTCTATGAACTGGAGCCAAGAAAATGGAACTATATGCAGATGTTCTTTTTAAAGTCACAAAACCATCTCTCATGAAACAAAAGTTCGGACTTTGGAGTTCCTTTTTCATGATACCACTCCTCAGAAGTGTATGTCTCAGCTAGAAATACTAGACTTTCAAATTGTGTATTGTTACTTTATTTTTAGTGTAAAGAAAACCATATAGAGGACCCTTCGGGGTGGCCCAGTGGTTTGGGCTTGAGACTTTCATGTTGGAGGTCTCAAGTTCGAAACCCCTTGCCAGCAAAAGCAAGGGGTTTGCCTTTTGGGTCGAGCTCGTCGCACCGGGCTTGCCTAGTGCGGGTTACCTCTCCTTGTGGTTTGCGAGCTATTGCATAGGAGCGGGTTACCTCTCCTATGTGGTTCCCTTGTCATAAAAAAATATTTAAAAAAATAAAGGAAGCTGAAACTCTATTAAAATTCCTACAAGCCTGTAAGAAGGAAAAGGCCACACTTTTGTTGTTGCAATTAATAAATATGTCTCCCGCACAAAGGTTGTGCTGATGATTAATATACTTTTACCTTTCTCAAAAATATAACTAGACTTGCTAACAAGAAAAAGAGGAGTTGGTGTTCTTTGATTCAATAATCATTGTTGAGTCATTGCAATGTTTATCATTGGGAGAGAAAGCTGTGAATGGCAAGCATTAGACAAACCATTCTATCGTGAACTTCTATTGAAAAGGAAAAAAACAACGCTGAAACACTAAAAATTCAAATTAAAAAAAAATTAAGACATCTTTCTGTCAAATCTTTATTTTTATGACCGTGAAATCTGTTTGAACCAACCCTTAGGACCAACTGCAGCCGTCCAAACTCAGGGGTAATGGCCACCGCCTCCCTTTTCCACTTAAATACTAGGCTTAGTTCGCATAGCACAAGACTCATATTGGTGACCTAAGTCATAAGTCCCTCAACCTTTGTCAAAGCCCTCGAAGCCATCGTTCCATCAAATAAAAGAGTCATTTTAAACAGTTGTCTATACTATCTCCCCTAAAAGAAGGAGATAGAGAACAGAGGATAGAATAACAAAAAGAAGAGTAAGAGCTCTGCTTCATTATTGCAATTACATCATGTATGAAGAGAAAGACAGCTGAGAATGTTCAAAGTTAAAAACAGGCTTTCAAGCAATTTACATACTTTTAAGAAGTGACAAAAACTCGTGTATTTCCATGGCTTGTATAGAAGTAAGAAATAATTGACCTATTTATATTTCATCTGGACAGCTCATGAACAAAGAAAAAGAGCACTACACGAAAGTATGCTAAATACATCCTTTTATGCCAATTAAAGCTTGAAGCTACTATAAATAGGTGCAAAGATGTTGTATATTATACATTCATCAAAGGGAGTTCAGTGATTCTTCTGCTACATAGTGAATATTTAGGAGTATTTAAAGGGTTCAGCATGTACTTCTCGACTTAGTTGCGCTGACTCTTCACTTTTGATGCCGCACCCATCTCGGATTCTCCAAAAATACACTACTTTTGGCGAATCCGACACGCACCCGTTGGCACTTTTGAAGAGTCCGAGCAACATAGCTTCTCAATGACTCTAGTTGATGATTTTTTTTTCCCGGAAGAAGTAATATATTTTATATAAAAAGAGTACCCCTCAGCACAAAGACTATGCTAAGTGAAACATAGTCACAGGAACCCCCAAAAGATAAAAAAAGCCTATTCCTGGACAGGTTACAGTGACCCAATAATGTCAATTGCAGAATCTACATCTTCCGCAAAGGGCCTCTTTACACCAAAAATGCAACAAAAAAATACAATTCCATTTTAAAAAAATCACTTGACCTTGTTAAAAATACCACAAATGAACACAGCCAACAGGCAGGTTTGTCAAGTGCCATACTCCACTTGATGAGGTGACATAGAGGGTGTTTGGATTGGTTAGTCAAACCTACTTTTAAGTCAGTTTTTGACTTCTAGAAGTGTTTGGCAATTATAAAAAAAAAACTTAAAATAAGTTAGGAAGTGTTTGGCAAGGTTAAAAATAACTTAAAAACCAAAAGTAGGCCTCCCCTTCTTTTTATTTTTTGGACTTAAAAGTCATTTAAGTTTGACTTTGTATTTTTGACTTAAAAGTTACTTTTTTTTAAGTCAATCCAAACAGGCTCATAGTCTAACTATAATGAATCCTCTGAATATTAATATAGGGATTGATATAGCCAATAACTAATCTGGGAGTGAGGCGTGATTATTTTTTTGGAACCATGGGCACCAACTTCTCACATTATTATCTCTTTATTGGGGGGTTCATAAATAGATCAAAGCATATGCCTTTTTTCAACTTGTGACTAATAAAAATACTAGGGCACTTCAAAGGGCCATGGAAGCTACTCTTCTTGGATCTTCTTACTAAACAGTACAAATCACTTATTTAGCATAGTGAGCATACCAATAGTAACATACATGACATATAAATTACATCTGCTACAATATAACAAGACATAACCATAAACGGATATACAGATACTACAAATTCTTTACAATGTAACTGCAATATATTCCTAAACAAAAGCATACCTGCTCCGCAGTTGGATATTTGCTCATATGAAGAACAAGGACTCTAGCAAAGATGGAAGCATGCACTGTTGTTTTAGAACCAATATCTAATTGCATATTGAAGTTCAAATGGTACAAGTACATGAAAATGGAATATGAACTCACATCTTTGCCTTGTTGTACCCCTATAATATTTTTTTCTCAATATTTATAAGCATGAGGATGAATATGGAAGCCTTCAACTTCCCATAGATCAGCTAAAAATACAGAAGTTGTACAAATAGACGTTTTGAATAACACGAGAAAAGAAAAAAATACTACAACAACATGCCCAGCGTATCCCACTGAGAACAGAAAAACATAGATGTCCACAAATGCAGTAAAACCATGTTTTTTTCTACCAAAAAAAGCTGTTTTTCACTCCAAAATACCCCAAAAAAATCAACAACTCCAATTTGTATTCATGCCAAACATAACTATATCGTTTTTCACTTTGAAAACAAAAACTACTTTTTCATCTACTCAAAAGTCAATTCAAATCTACAAAAATTAATCGTAAGAGGCCAGAAGAAAGCACCTTTCGCAAGCGTCTTCAAGAGAAGTGAAAGGTCGCTTAAAGTCAGGATGGCAGACTCGCCAAGCGTCGTGATAAGCCATCTGGAGCTCCACCCGGTTCGATTCCGGCGCAACCCGTGTCAACTTCTGCTGCTGATGTTGTTGTTGTTGGGTAGTACCCGGGTTTTGTTGATTGGGGATCTGGCTTGACGGGTTATTGCTAGAGCTAGGGTTAGGGTTTGGATTCGGGTTCTGTGATTGAAGAGGGGTAAGGGGGCGATGAAGGAGCTGCTGAGGACGGAGATGAACATCAATGTTCGAAGGGAATCGAGCCATGGCATCCTGCTGTTGTTGCTGTTTCTGGCGCTGAAACTGCTGCAATAAGAGTAGCTGCTGCTGCTGCTGCTGCTGTTGTTGTTGCTGTTGCATCATTAGCTGCTGCTGTTGAGCCAAGGCCTTCGCTTCATCCATTTTTGAAATTATCAGTCGGATCAAACCCTAATCTTCTTGCAAATACCTGAATTCTTCATCAATGGCGCTGCTTAATAGCACCAGGGTCGGAGGAGGATTCAATTTACATGTAACGGTTCGCTAATTATTCCTGGCTAACACTAGTAGAGTATTATAATATTAAATATTATCAACCACGATACAAAAGATTGCTATACAAGGATATTTAATTCGGAATCGAATGTTCAATATTCAAATAAATTCAGAGATTTTCATTGATTTTGTTAGTTGTCTACAAACAATTCAAATATCTCTGTACTTTTAAAATAGATTAGACTCAAATAGCATAATTTGAAACACTTTTTTCTACTATATTTCGAAAAGAATTTAATCATATAGATAATAATTTCGAATATTTTATCATTTTAAAAAATTAAGATAAAATAATTTGTATTTTTATTTTACTTTTTTAAATAAAAAATAATAAGTATCACTAAAAGGTTAACGGGGTAAAAGAAAAAAGAATATTAAATTGAGTGATTGAATAATAAATAAGAACAGTTTAGTTAAATTGTAAATTTTGTTAGGGCATTGTTTGGCAAAGCGATAAAAAAAAAAGCTTATTTTGATAAGCACTTTTTACATACAAATTTTCAAAAAAAAAAAAAAAGTTCAAGAAAAAATAAGTTGTGTTAGGGTAATTCATTCATAAAATGTTTTTCTCAATATTTGATTAGTATATTGTATTTGTCTTTGTTTTAGAAAGTGTTTTTCGAATGTTAAATTACTAAAAAATAACAAGTATCAATCACATTTACTATTAGACGTATTTTATAACAAGAAATTATTTTATATGTGTGAGACCCGTAGTTCTTTCGCATAATATGCGTATCATTGCATGAGCGTATGAGGCTTGACTTGGTATATCATTTCAGGAGAATAAGGTTGCAAATGGGAGGTAAAAAAATCAAAGAATTAGACTAACGTTATGGGTCAAGGATGCCCTTAAACAAGTTTGAGTTAGAGAATGTCACTTCTAACACCCCGCCCCTTCGGAAGGACCAAGTTATCTAGTTCCTTTGGGGTAAGGCAAAAAGTGTCTTATATGCTAAGAAGGATGTTTTATAAGGTGATATAGTCGGCCAATGATTGTAAGTTAAGCTTTGAAGTCAAGCAAGTTGGGAAATAAAAAGTCGGCAAAAGTTAGAGTAAGTTTCTTTGATAAATTTGTTGAAATTTGGGTTAAATGTCTCAGAGTTTTTCTCTCAATCTATAAAGCTTTAGAAGAACCTCAATATACTAAATCGAAGGTCTACGAGTCTACTTTCCAACGCACTAAACCATTTGTCCATACGACTTTAAAATTGAGAGATATTTAGATTTTAGTGAGACTGCACAAGCATGAACGTGAAGGTGGGCCCCTAGCTCCTATGTCGGTTTAGCTTTATAAGGTCTGATTTCTGTCACGACCCAGACCATCGAGATTGACACCCACGCTAACCCTCAGGTGGGAAAACCACTACTGCAACCCAAACCAAGCAACTAACCCAAAAACTAAATCATTTAAGGATACGAAAACATGAATAATAGCTAAAAACTAAAGTTCCTATAAACTTCCAAAAGATCTAACAAGTAACAATGCAGAAAATACACATAGAAACTGAAAGTCAATGTATCAAAACATCTAAAGTTCAACAAGTCTAAACAAGAAGGGATATAACCCCAAACTAATGAACTAATAACTAACTAGAAAGTCTAAGTCTGGAATGTGGACATAGACGAAAGGAGAACTTATGGTCGCCTGGATGGCTGGAAGAACTAGCTCACCCTTGAATTCGAAAGATTACTGATCTTCTAAGCGAGGTCTATCAATAGCCGCTTGAAGATGCCCTGTACTCAACAAAGAAAGAACAAGTGTAGTATCAGCACACAACCACAGTGTACTGGTAGGTTCACACGGCTATCCCACTAAGTGTAACATAAGTAAGTCAATATAACAATATAATCACATGCATATATCGAACATATACAATATTATCAACATTTACGAACAATATACAATTTCATATTTCTCAAGATACACAATTATGATAAGTCATTGGTCCTCTCATAGAATCCAAACCCAAACAATTAGCATACCGAAATGTACCCGATCCAATGATTATGCCGGAACGTGACAACCGATCCCATAATTATGTCAGAACGTGGGAACCGATCCAAGTTAGTGTATCGAAACGTAACACTCGGTCAATTCAACAAGCCACAACCACAATCACAAGTATATTCTCATAATCATAAGATCAAGTCATGATTCATGACATTCATAGTCATATATCCTCATTTACAATAAATGTGATCAATAATGCAACATTCACATACATACATGCATCATAATGAAGCAAAGCCAAACATACACCACACAATAATAGAATCGCAGCCATCACTTACCTTGAAACAAGCTTGAAACCCTAAGAAACTTGATCCTTCCCTTTTCAAATTTGTTCCGCTTGTTCTTGGTCTACAAACAATCAATATAATACTGGAATCAATAAACAATCATTAATTATCCGGATTACTAACAATTCTAACAACCTTATATCATACCCATGATCCCAAGTATCCAAATTAGGGCTTTTTCCACCATAGTTTCTAGATCAAAACCCTCCCCCATCGATAATTACCTATTAGATTATGTTCTACGGATCGAAAAACAGATTCAGGGAGTTAAAGTCTTACCTTTAGCCTCAAGAATGGTGGAAAACTGTCAAGAAGAGACCTGGGTTCGTTCCTTAGCTCTCAAATTCAAAAATTGCAGAATAAAACATTTTTGGGGTTTATTTACGACTTTAAGTCGCGTTTGGCCCGCCATAACGGCCCTTACCCTGCTACAGCGGCCCCACCAGAGAGACCAAAACCACCGCCAAAGTGGCTTGCACGAAACAGTGAGCTATTTTAATAATTCCAAGATCCCCATTTCACAACACACCTTTAACCAACGACGCTCAGAAAATACTGTTCACGCTAAGATCAATTTCGAGAGTTCTATTCACCCGAATTCAATTCTGTAAAGTCATACGGATTCCTTAACGACTTATTTAACTACTCATGTAATCAAAATCATAATTAAATCACCCAATTGCTACCAGATTTCCCTACACCTTAATGACTCTGATTTCATCCAAATCTGGACTAGATTGGGAAATTTCAAGTTACTACAAAAAAGTTCTTCAGCCCAAATTTTTTCCCCGTTAGATTTTTTATAGCAAAGGAACCCGATCGTTACAATAGATACCAATTTACCCATCACTCGTCCCCGAGTAACAAACTTAGGAAAAAGGGGCTAAAAAAGAGATGAAGTAGTACCTGAATCGACGAACAATTTGGGGATACTTGTCTCGCATGTCCCTCTCGGTTCCTCCTCATATCGGAGGTCTTTGTCTAACACAATTGAGTCCCACTTAATGATATAATCCCCGTCACCATAATACCTCTTCAACATGGACACATGAAATACCGAATGAACTCCCGATAAATTAGGAGGTAAAGCCAATTTATATGCCACCGGTCCTACACATTCCAGAACCTCAAAGGGACCAATGTATCGCAAACTTAGCTTACCTTTCTTGCCAAATCTCATCACCCCTTTCATGGGTGATACCTTAAGAAGAACATTCTCACCAGTTTGAAATGTCATGTCTCTTACCTTATGATCTGCATACTTCTTCATCAACCCCCAAAGGTTTCACATCTGCAGCCTCGAACCAACATATGGGTAATCTACATCCCCTCTCATAAAGTGCCTCAAATGGTGCTATGTCAATGTTGGAGTGATAACTATTATTATAAGAGAATTCACACAAAGGTAAGAACTTATCCCAATGCACTCCAATATCAATCACACATGTCTTCTAACACTTGAATAGTCCTCTCTGACTAGTCGTCTGTCTGTGGATGGAAGGTTGTACTAAAAGTGAGTTGTGTACCCAATTCATCATGTAATTTCCTCCAAAACTTGGATATGAATTGGGTACCACGGTCTAAGATGATAGAGAGGGGCACCCCATGCAACCTCACTCTCTCTTTCACATAAACTTTAGCTATTTTTTTTGCATTATAATCTATTCTTACGGGAATAAAATGGGCTGACTTAGTCAATCTATCAACCACTACCCAAATAGAATCAAACTACCCCAAGATTTTGGGAAGACCAACCACAAAATCCATGTCTATCATTTCCCACTTCCATTCCGGAATTAGGATTCTTTGAAGTAACCTGCAAGCCGTTGATGTTCATACTTCACTTGTTGGCAATTTTAACACTTAGCCACAAATTCCACTATATCATTATTCATGTCCGGCCACCAATAAATTTCCTTCAAATCTCAATACATCTTGGTCACACCCGGATGAATAGAATATCGCGAACCATGGGACTTTATCAACAATTTTTGAATCAAGTCATCAACTCTAGGAACACAAATTCTTTCTTTAAAACTGAGCACACCTTTCGTATCAAGAGTGGTCTCTTGTGCCTTACCAATCACAATCTTCTTCTTAAGTTCATTCAAATTTTCATCCTCAAATTGGTTGGCCTTTATCTCTTCAATGAACGTGACTCTTACTTTAATGCTAGTTAACACCCCTGTCTGAGATGCCCAATTGCATGAATTTAGACTTAAAAGTCTAAATTTCCTTAGCTAAAGGTCACTTGGTTACACTTAAGCAAGCTAAACTAACCATACTCACCGCTCTTTGACTCAAAGCGTATACCACTACATTAGCCTTACCCGGATGATATTGAATGGTGACATCATAATCTTTAAGTAACTCCATCCACTTTCACTGTCTCAAATTTAAATCCTTTTGAGTAAACACATGTTGCAAACTACGATGATAAGTAAATACCTCACACTTAACACCATACAAATAATGTCACCAGATCTTAAGAGCAAACACTACCACTGCCAACTCCAAATCATGTGTTGGGTAATTCCTCTCATGCACCTTCAATTGGCACAATGTATAAGCTATAACATTCTTATCCTGCATCAACACAGCAACCAAACCAGAATGTGAAGCATCACAATAGATAATAAAATCTTTACCTTCAACCGGTAATGCTAGGATGGGTGCGGTGGTCAAGAGAGTCTTAAGCTTTTGAAAGCTCTCCTCACATTTTTCAGTCCATTCAAATGGTATCTCCTTTTTGGTCAAATTAGTCAAATGAGTGGCAATAGAAGCAAAGTTCTTCACAAATCGATGATAATAGCTAGCGATCCCCACAAAACTCCTTGTCGCACCCTATTTCGAACCAAGCCGAAACAGTTCACAACATAATGTAGCTGACACTCTGATTTTTGGAAGAAAAAAAATTTAGAGTCGCCACCTAAATTTTAAGGAAAATATTAGGGAAACCATTTTTTATGTGTGTAAATATAAACTCTGTTTTGATTTGCGAAACCAGTGAGATTCTGAGTAAGGGTTTTGGTTACTCGAGGGGAAGGTGTTAAGCACCCCTCAGAGCCTATCCGAAGTTAGTCCTTAAACTCAATTTAGGAAGATATAATTAGGAGAAAATTTGTTTATTTATTTGCTTTATGATCAATGATAAGTAAATTTTATTATTTTAAGAAAAAGAGTAAAAATACAAGGTATAACAAATATATGTCTATTAAATTAATATTAGTATGTTTATCATACAGTAAAAAATAAATAAATGAATGTACTAAACATGTATGACAATTTTATATGTTAAGAAAATATGTATGTGTCTTATATAAATGTATCCAAAATAAATGTTGAGTTCAAAGGATATAAAGATTTGTCATTTTTATTTATATATAAAATTAAGGTTTAAGTAAAATAAAATAAGATAGAATAGTAGTATGTGTGAATATGTAGTATGATATATAACGTTGAATAAAATACATAAAGTGGAGTTTCCAAACAAATATATAAATAAAGCAAATAGTAATAATACTAAATGTCAAAATACTATATGAAGTTTGTGATCTTAAATGTGTTTGTTGCAAAGTATAGTATATTCATGTATGCTTTTTTTTAAAAAAAAAAAAAAACGTTTCTTATTTTATTTACATCTAGGGACAAATTGACGATATATTAGATGTAATAAAATAATATGTATATTTAAGTGTAGGGATTTATAACTTATAAAAAATAACACTTGTAAAAATATGGTAGATAAAAAAAAGGTAATAGGTTATGTGAGAAAAAAAATAATAATATAGAATTTATACCTTTATGTGCATGACATGTATATGTATACCTTGTATTTTGAACCTGTTGGCACATTTAAAATCTTGAAATAGCATGTTAAAAAGTATTATTTTTTTTAACTACATGTGATTTAAAAATAGAGATAGTAATAATAGTAAATGTAATTTCTTCATAAAGGCGTTGATCTAAAAATAGGCCTAACTATCGAGACTTATTCTATAGTTACACTTAGTTTTTGTTAAATATATAAGCCTACTTCCCAAAATATACTTCTAGAGGGTAATTCTTTGAGCCTAATATATTTCTAAAGGGTAATTATTTTAGCCTCTAAACTAATCTCAAATTTATTTGGGAGTTCCAATCCATGAGTTTTATTTTTCCTACTTAAATACCTGAATGAGTATTATTTCACCCTTCAAAACTTCCATTAAGAAATTTAGATGATAAGTTTTCCTATTCCTTAAGATAAAGGCCTAAGAAAAATGTTATAAGTAAAACTTAAAATGTTAACTCATTTCTACAAAAAAAAATAAAAATGTATCAATTGTTCTACAAATATTTCCACTAAAATTCACAAACAAATAATATTAACTCATATAAATAATCTTCAAAGTGAAGGACAAACAATATATCAAAACTTGTAAGTAAATGTTAGCCAATATATCCAAACAATATAATTAAGACTCAAAAGAGGAAGGCTAAGAAATATTGGATTCCTAATTTGCGAGACTCCAAGCGTTGTGATGATCCTAATTGCTGTTGGCTTAATATTTTAGGCCAATAACGAGTTCCAAAGTAGAAACTCCAGCCCTCCGGTTGTACATGAAACATAAGAAAAGTAATAAGAGATAAAGATTAGTAACTAATTAAACGGTGCGGTAATGTGAGTATGCAAACAAAATTAAACAAAATATCAGAGACTTGTTAAAATGGCATTTTGACATGTAAAAATATTTTTTCTTTCACTATCTTGGCAACCACGAGTTAGTGTAAACCTTTCAAATGCTATTAGAATTGCTTACTTTGTGTATTTGCACAATTTTGAGATACACTAAGTTAATCTAGTAAACTAATTGTCCTCAACTAACTTAAAGCATATGTTTTCCGTCAAAGTCAATTAAGCAAGGAAACATGAGAATATCATCAACTTTTAGGAATTTAGAACATAAATAAGTCGCTAAGTTCTCAATATGAAACAAAAATACAAGTTATCAATGTTAGACAAGGTGCCCAGCAATTCATGACTAGAGAAGATTAAAGTGCCTTATTAGATGGATACTTGCTTACACAACTAACTATGTTTCGATAATAACTTCTCAATATACCGCTTGTATTTCGAACACTCAAATTACTTCTTAAGCACAAATAGAACCCAAAAAAAAACTTGGCTAAAACTTTACCAAACAACATTCTCTTATAACATATATTTTTTAAAGCTAAAGAAAGACAACAGTTATTCACAGAGAACATATCAAAAATTACATGGCCTCTGCCATGAAATTGGAGGCATACTTCAAGTTTTTTTTTTTTGCAACATAACCGAAAATTCAGATCAAGAGACGCTACATCTAAACATAGTATGACAAGATATGAATCAAGAAATGAACGACTCAAGCTGATGAGAATCTTGTCATGAAACAACTACTACACGTCTACATGAATCGATCAATAATTCATTCTAAATGAAAATGCTTCTTACTAATTCTTTTCATCCTTTTGTATGAATAAACTTCCAAAAAAAAAAGTAACAGAGCATAAAGATTCCAGATAAATGGTCCCCCCGATTTTCTTGGATCCGTCTTCCTCTTTATAGTCGATTCGGGACCTCTACTCCGTTCAAAAATAGGATATGGAACCTTACATCCATCAGATTAAAGGGACGACTAGCCCCAAATCCGATGGTTCTTCATGCCTTTCGCCTTTTTCCAGGCGTAGCAGTGCCGGTGGTGTGGCTTTCGAGGTCTGTTTCGATTCAGAAAAGATGATAGAAGGGATGTAAAGTTGACATGAAGAGGCTATGGTTGATAGACGGCGGATGGACCTGGCCAAAAACTACCGGATATTGCCGTTTTTCGGCGGTTCGAAGTTGACAGGAGAGGAGCATGTTGAAGCAGCCATGGCAGAAGAACGTTGGGAAGGAGGAGAAGTCGTATGGGGAGCCGTTTGAGGATATGATGTTCTAGGAAAAGGCAACGTCTTGGAAAAGGAAAAGCTGAAACGGCTTGTACTATTTTTGGGACGGATGAGAGCTTTGGGATTTAATTTGGGCCGTCCGATCAATTGATCGGACAGTTGGTAAAAATAAAGAGTTTGAAAATAACTAATAATTATATATATATATAGTAAAATGATGAATTAATTGAGGTCGTTAGATTAGATTGTAAGGCTGAGATCGAATTTAAAGAAGCACAATTCCTGTGCTCGCCTACGTGGCATACACAGATTGACCGATTTAAAAAGACTTGGATTGCCAAAATTGTTCAAATAAAAATAACTTAAATTTTAACTACTTCTTTATGAAATAGTCATAAGTGATAATTATTTTGCAAGATTAGCTTATTTGATAAAATTAGTCACTCTTAAAATTAAATTAACATAAGTTAGTAAATCATCAATTAACTAAACTTTCTAATTTTAATAAATGTACGTAAAATATCTATTGCGACAAAAGAATTATATTTGAACCAAAATAGATTCAATTCTTAAGAAGAACAACATTTGTTTAAAAAATGAGAAAGTAAGTAGTAGTATAATATATTTAATTTTTTATAAGAAATAAAATTTAAGAAATAAATTTATCAAGTCAAAATAATTAAAATTTTTGTATTCTTATGAAAATTTCATAACATATATATTTTATTATTATTATTATTATTATTATAATTATTACTATAGTTAAATATGGAGAGCCAAAATTGGGTGTCAACACTTCTAACTTCCGTCACAGAGCTAGGCCGAACCAAATTCTTAACCACCTCAATCTTTTGAGGATCTACCATTACCTCTACTTTTGAAACTACATGCCCCAAAAATACAACTGAAGTCAACCAAAATTCACACTTAGAGAATTTAGCATACAACCTTTGTTTTCCAAGAACACCCAAAACAATACGAAGATGGTCGGCATGCTCTTCCTCACTCTTCGAATAGACCAAAATATCATCAATAAAGACTATGACGAAAGAATCAAGAAATGGCTTGAACACCATATTCATTAAACTCATGAAAGTTGTGGGCGCATTAGTTAAACCAAAAATTCATAGTGCCCATAGCGGGTTCTAAACGCGTCTTGGGCATATTCTCAGGCTTAATTTTTAACTCATGGTAGCCAGACCTTATATCAATCTTAGAGAAAATTGATGCACCTTGCATTTGGTCAAAAAGATCATATATTCGAGGCAAATGATACTTGTTTTGAATAGTGACCCTATTCAATTGCCGGTAATCTATACACATCCTCATACTACCATCATTCTTCTGAACAAACGAAACTGGAGCACCCCATGGGGACACACTAGGTCGAATAAATCCCTTATCAAGAAGCTATTGAATTTAAGCCTTAAGCTCTCTTAATTCCGCCGGAGCCATGCGATATGGAAGAATAGAAATGGGACAAGTGCCAGGTTCTAAATTAATGCAGAAGTCTATATCTCTATCCGGAGGCATACTTGGAAAGTTATTAGGAAACACTTCTCTAAAATCCAACACCACATGAATAGACTAAATAGATGGAGTTTCAACCTCAACATCTCTAACATGAACCAAATAAGCCAAACAACCCTGATCTACCAACTTTCTAGCCCGAATAGAGGATATGATCTTAGCTTGCTTAGGCTTGTACACCCCTTCCCATTCTAATTTTTCCCTTCCCGGAATTTCTAGAGTTACCGACTTAGTATTACAATTAAGCACAACATAATAGGGCAACAACCAAGTCATGCCTAATATTATATCAAAATCAATCATATCCAAAATCACCAAATCATTCCAAGTCTGAAAACTCATAAACAAAATAGGACAAGCACGATAGATATGAGTGACTATGACTGACTCTCCAACTGGGTAGAAACATGGATAGGGGCATCAAGTATATCACAAATCATAGCAAATTCTGAGGCAAATTGCACAGATACATATGAATAAGTATAACCCGGATCATATAACACATTAGCCATTCGGTCACAAACAAGAATAGTACATGTGATCACTGCGTCAGACGCCTCTGCCTCATTCTTGCCAGAAAAGGCATAACACTGAGCCCTATTATCTTGACGAACCACTTCCATGTCTGGTTGCACGTTACCTCTGCCTACATTACCATTTCCTATACCTCTACGGCCTCGCTGATTACCTTCTCGCCTACCTTGTGGATGCCCTTGACTATTATTACCATTTCCCGCGGGATACCACTACTCTAGTCTGTTGTTGCATAGAATCTAACACACATGGGTGGGGACAATCTCTCTTCATATGCCTAGGCTTTCCATAGGTATAACATGTATGATCAAAAGACGACCTAATGCCCGCTGAAGTGGCAACTCCCTGGCTATCCTGAATCAAATTATGAGATGGAGTTCCTGAGTAGTTACCTATAGAGGCGGATATAGAGGACTGAATTGGCTTGGCTGCAAGCATTGGCCTTCCGGACCCCTGGAGTAAGAACCTTGAAAGTTACCCGAGTTCTTGGCCCTTTTAGCCAATGCCTTAACCTGACCGTCTCGCCTCACCCCCTCCACTTTCTTCACAAAGTCTGTTACCTCATTAAAGCTTCTCCCTGCAGAGGTCATATGAACAGATAATACCTACAACTCAGAGTTTAATCCCCTAATAAATAAACGGATCCTCTCTTCCTTAGTAGTCACCAATTGAGTAGCATATCTTGACAAAGCATGGAACTTGGCCTCATAAGTAGCCAAAGACATACCACATTGCTCCAAAGCTATGAACTCATCCTTTTTGCGATCTCTCAAAGTTCTAGGCATATATTTCTCCAAAAATAAAGCATGAAACTGGGTCCAGGTAAGTGGAAGTAAAGTTAAAGATTTACATTCCTTATAAGCTCTCCACCACTACTTAGCTTCACATTGAAGCTGAAAGGTCACGAACTCAGCCCCATGCTGATGGGCAATTACCAACTCATGAAGCCTCTCATAGCAATCTAAGATAAACTCATAAGCATCCTCATTATCAGAACCAAGAAATACAAGAGGCCTTAGCTTTAAAAACTTAGTCAACATTTCATGCTTATTACCAGTCATAACAGAACCCAACAAAGGACGGAAGAAAGCATCATTACCTCCTATTCCACCCATCTTGGGTGCAGTGCTAGTAACAGGGGGATTAGCGGGAGCTTGAGTTGTTTGAACAGAAGGAAGCACTCCAGGACCAACTAACCCTTTCAAAAATGATATGATATGTCGAGCTAATGCTGGGTTTATAGGAGGAACACCGGTAGTCTCAGCCTGCACCTCTTCATCTTGTCCCACCTACTCGACGTTTTCAACCTCAACATTCTCCTTTATCTCTTCATGATGTACGGGAAAGGCCTCATTCTTCTTCATTTTGGGGAGCAACTTCGACCAGTACCCCATCTCTAGTAGACGCCACTATTCCTCGGGCCCTACCCCTAGCTCTTCCTCTACCCCTGCCTAGACCGTAACTTCTCGCTGCAGATTCCTCAGTTGGAGCATTGACGGGAGCTCGAGCCTGACGCCGTTGAATTTAGTGTTAACCATCTGCGGACAGAAGAATGAAGGAGGTTAGATACCAATTGGAATCAAATCATAGCTCGAAAGGAGACAAGAGAAAATAGAGAGAATTCCTAAAGTCATATAGCCTCTTGAAGAAAAGTAAAGGCGTCCCCGTACCGTTCCGCAAGACTCTACTAGACTTGTTTTGGTACATCTAGATCAATGAACCTAGGCTCTGATACCAACTTTGTCATGACCCAAACCATTGTGATTGGCACCCACACTAACCTTTCAGTGGGATAACCACTACTACAACCCAAACCAAGCAACTAACCCAAAGACTAAATCATTTAAGGATACAAAAACATGAATAATAGCTAAAAATTGAAGTTCCCATAAACTTCCAAAAGATCTAACAACTAACAATGCAGAAATTACACCTAGAACCTGAAAGTCAATGTACCAAAACATCTAAAGTTCAACAAGTCTAAACAAGAAGGGATACAACCCCAAACTAATGAACTAACTAGAAAGTCTAAGTCCAAAATATGGACATAGACGAAAGGAGAACTCATGGTAGCCTGCAAGAATTGGCTCACCGTTGAATTCGAAAGATCACTAATCTTCTAAGCGAGGTCTGTCAATAGCTGCTTGAAGATTTTCTGTACTCAACAAAGAAAGAACAAGTGCAGTATCAGTACACAACCACAGTGTACTGGTAGGATCACGCGGCTATCCCACTA
Organism: Solanum commersonii; assembly: GCA_029007595.1. NCBI lineage: Eukaryota > Viridiplantae > Streptophyta > Magnoliopsida > Solanales > Solanaceae > Solanum > Solanum commersonii. Next base: position 726,363 of record JAJTWQ010000029.1, read on the forward strand.
AGTGTAACATAAGTAAGTCAATACAACAATATAATCACATACATATATCGAACATATACTATATTATCAATATTTACGAACAATATACAATTTCATATTTCTCAAGATACACAATTATGATAAGTCATTGGTCCTCTCATGGAACCCAAATCCAAACAGTTAGCATACCAAAATGTACCCGATCCAATGATTATGCCGAAACGTGGAAATCGATCCCATATTATGCCGAAACGTGGAAATCGATCCCATATTATGCCAGAACGTGGCAACCGATCCAAGTTAGTGTGTTGAAATGCAACACCCGGTCAATTCAACAAACCACAACCACAATCACAAGTATATTCTCATAATCATAAGATCAAGTCATGATTCGTGGCATTCATAGTCATATATCCTCATTTACAATAAGTGTGATCAATAATGCAACATTCGCATACATACATGCATCATAATGAAGCAAAGACAAACATACACCACACAATAATAGAATCGCAACCATCACATACCTTGAAACAAGCTTGAAACCCTAAGAAACTTGATCCTTCCCTTTTCAAATTCGTTCCGCTTGTTCTTGGTCTACAAACAATCAATATAATACTGGAATCAATAAACAATCGCTAATTATCCGGATTACTAACAATTCTAACAACCCTATATCATACCCATGATCCCAAGTATCCAAATTAGGGTTTTTTCCACCATAGTTTCTAGATTAAAACCCTCCCCCATCGATAATTACCCATTAGATTACGTTCTATAGATCGAAAAATGGATTCAGGGAGTTAAAGTCTTACCTTTAGCCTCAAGAATTATGCTAATTTAAAAAATATGTTAGGGTCTAGCTAATAAAAAAAAATAATCAAGGAAATTTTTTAAAAACACAGATATGAAGGTTTTTATATTCAACACAAGATATTAATGTAGAAGATTGAGTACTTAAAGTATTTATTATGTTGGTGATATTACTAAAATTTGTGCCTTGAAATCTAGGTTAGATTATTTCCATAAATCAAAAAAATTAAAATAATCACTCAATTTTATCTTTATGTTTCCTGCAGATAATATTTGGACATATATATAATTGTTCCAAACGAAAAAATCATTACTTCTACTTGAGTCATTTAATTATTTAAATTATAATTAATTAAAAAAATACTAATATGATCTAACTTTTTTCAATGAATATTAATATTATTCAATTTGAATAAAAAATTATTTTAATATATAAAAAGGAAAAGAATAGAAAGATAAATGAAAAATTGATATAGAAAAAACGATAAATTTGTCGATTTTTAGACCTAATAAAAACAATTAATGCCTTTTTTCTTCACAACAATCTTAGATCACAATAAGATCTGTCCCAACATTTCTGTTTTTTTTTTTAAAATAAAAATTTGTATATTTAAGGACTTAATAAAATATGATGTGTCCAAATAAAATTGATCTACATTTTAAAAACATAATTGATATATATATATATATGTATATATATAAACAATCTAAAACAAATAAATAAAATTTTATGAAACAAAACAAAGAGAATCACTGTAATTTCTTTATAGGCTCTCTTTGAAAGTGATTAACTTTATAAAAATTTAAAAAAATTCTTACTTTATGATATTTTAAATCTTAACAGATCTGTGATACAAGAGATAAACTAAAGCAAGTAATCTAGAATTATAAATTTAAACTATCATAGAATTAAGCACTAACATTTTTTTTCTTTTTTCAAATAGTTTATATGTTGTGATATAACATTTCAAATTGTCTATCAAAAAAATAAAAGAAAATAGAAACGAATAGACTTCTTAGAGCTCGTATTATAAATTGTAACAGATATCGAAAAAAAGTGAATAGAGAAAAGTATGTTCGAATCATAAATTTTAATAAATAATTTAAAAAATGCATCTACATGAATTAAAGATTTATAATCTATATATAACTTTAAGTTGAACAGGTCAAATACCTCCAAGTATCAATCAATTCCAATGCAATCTACATAAAGAAATAAAAAGAATGTTAGAAAATATATATTAAGATGAATCAAAACAAAGAATAACAAAAACTAAAAATTAGGATATAGTATTAATTTATTTTGTGAAAAAGTTTTATCCATACAAAGATCATTAAAAATTTGATTTTCAAGACAATGATATATATATATATATATGCGTGGAAAATCGAAATTCTTTCTGTACTTCTTTATAGAATTTACAAATAAACAAGTTAGTTTTTCTATGAGATCTAAGAGTGAACTATAAAAAAAAAAATGAAGAATGAAAAGAGAATTTTTTTTTTTTTTTTGCTAGAGTATATATGTATAGTAAAAAGAAACTTGAGAAAGTACCCTTGAATCTTGAAATATGATGAAGAAATGAGGAGAAAATATGTCTATATTTATAGTGTGAAAAATGATATACAAAATACTATCCATAAAATTAAATTTCTCTTGCCAATCATATTATGGAAAGAAGAAAAGAATAAGGGGAAATAAATTTAATGTAATAGATTGAAGTAGTCCAATTTTTTTTCTTGGTCAACTTCTTACTTAATTTCAAATCACTCACAGATATATAAGGAAAATAAGTTAAATAAAAGAATTATACTATTAAACAAAAATAACCCTAAATTTAGAAAAAAGAAAATACATAAGTTTTTCAAATAAAGAAAAAAAATTATAGAAGACAAATCAATATAATATTTATGATTATGCTATATACACTACATTGTATTGAACTTAAGCTTTGAAGGCTATATATTAACACTCTCGGAAATTATAATATATAACGTAGTTTAATAAGTAACAGAAAAGACGATGTAAATAATATAGATCATGATATATGAAATACTATTCATAAATTTGAAATTTTCTTACCAATTATATTATGGCAAGAGAAGAAAAGAATAAGGAGAAATAAATTTAATTTAATTAATAGTTTAAGGTAATCTAATTTTTTTGGTCAACTTCTTTATAATTATTACAAATCACTCACAGATATATAAAGAAAATAAGTTAAATAAAAGAATTATAATATGAAATAAAGAATAACCCTATAAATTTTGAGAAAAAAAATACAAAAGTATTTCAAATAAAGTAAAGAAATTATAGAAGACAGATCGATATAATGTTTGAAATTATGGTATATACACTAAACTTAAACTTCAAAGGCATATATTAACACTCTTGTGAATTATACTATATAATAACATAGTTTAATAAGTAATGAAAAAAAGATGTAAAAAATATAGATTATGATATACAAAATGCTGTCCATAAAATTAAAATTTTCTTACCAATTATATTATGGCAAGAAGAAAAAAATAAGGAGAAATAATTTTAATTTAATAGATTGAGGTAATCTATTTTTTTTTTTTGGTCAACTTCTTACATAATTTCAAATCACACACACACACACACACACACACACACACACACACATATATATATATATATATAAAGAAAATAAGTTAAATAAAAGAATTATAATATGAAATAAAAATTAAACCTATAAATTTAGAAAAAGAAAATACATATGTATTTCAAAAAAAGTAAAGAAAGTATAGAAGATAAATCAACGTAATATTTCAAATTAAGGTATATACCTTACATATTAAATTTAAACTTTGAAGGCTATATATTAATACTCTCGTGAATTATAATATGTAATATAGTTTAATAGATAGCAAGAAAGACAATGTAAATAATATGGACTCTTGTAATCTTGAAAAAACCAATAATTTATAATATCATTATCAGTATATTAGGATTGTTCTTCATATTTAATGGTTGAGATAACTATTTGATTAACTAACATGTCATTAGTAAAAAGTTGCAATTATCACTAATGATAATAGTGAAGTAGTTATCCATTATAGAATAAAAATAAAAATCAGGATAATTGATTTTTGATTATAGATTTCTATCCTTGTTGAATTCTCATTAAGTGATGGTATCGAAGAATACATGATGAAAGTTAAAATCGATATCGAAAACGTCTAAAGCTTCATATACAAATGTATACATTAAAAAGGATTTTCTTGGCACTTTCGACAACATCGATGGTTGTTGATTATATTGAATTGAAAATATAGAAATCAAATTGTTTATACTAGGTGAATTAGAAAGAATAAGGTCATTATTTGTATTGCACTTGATCAAGAGGTTATTTACCAATTACAAGTTCGGTAAATGTTTGCATTTTTTTTTGGCTTATTTTGAGCTTAAATAATGGTATAAGGTGAACCATGAAGTGTCTCGGATCCGCACTAGAGTATATTGTGGAAATTTTGTTGCTGAGATTTTTTTAGAAATAACTATAGTTTGGATTATGATTATCATTAATAGCTATAATTTATTCAATTACGATTCATAACAATAGTTTGAGAAATCAAATAGATGAACGAGATTTTAGAGAAAGAATCAGTAAAGTTATTAGATACAAGTCGTTTATGTATCTATTATCTTCTCTCAAGTTATTTCTTACAAGCTTCATGAATATGTTTATAATCAAGTCAAAAGGAAAATATCATACTATATATTCCTTCAAAACGTATCAAACTAATAGTGTATTAATTTGTAAAACAAAACTAGTATCAAACCTCTGAAAAATATGTATATATCTTTTGTATTTGTCACAATACATATAACCTATGAAGAGGAAGAGAGGCGGGAGGTGGGGGGGGGGGGGATTGAGGGGATTGATAAGCGACACTAATTACAATTATATTTGATAATCTTTTAAAGTTACAATTTACTTAGGAACCCACACATATAAACAATCACATATATACCATGCATGGTACTAGAGCCAATCGTTAGTGATTTGTACTGGCGTGGTACTCAAGCTAATATATAGATATTTCGTATCAGACTTAGTATTCGAGCTAACCGAGTATGTATCAGACGTGGTGCTCGATCCAATCAAAAGATATCAAGTACATGCGTAGTATCTGATCCAATCGTTAGTATGTACAAGACATGGTATCGAGTCAACTAACAATCACACATTACATTTATAACGAATAAATTCACACTTATATAACCACGTAAATACATCCATCGCATGACAACAAACTAACATTTCAATTTATACTCTTTCCATTTTCCTGACCGTACATTATATAAGTGACACTACTATTGAAGCAGTTAGCAAGCACATAAAACATAACAGGAAACAAAATAACCATCACCTACCCGAATCAAGGTCGGAATGTTTTCTTAAACCTAATTTTTCCTCTTGTTATGATACCTAACTTGTTCTTGATCTATAAACAATCAATATAACACAAAATCATACCCAAATGACCCAAGTACATCCAGATTATATCCTTATCCCAATCACATGCCATTCTCATGATTATCTCACTCAAATCGGGGGGGTTTTCACCATTAATTAAACAAAACCCTCCCCTAAGATCACCGCTACAGATTTTAAGGCTCCAGGATCGAATCTCTAAGTTAGTTGAGTAATTTACTTACTTTTATCGGTGATTACAATGAAAAATAGGTGAAAATCTTCCTAGGTCGCCTTTGCATTTCTCCAAAATGTTATTGGATAATAATGAACGGTTATGGATAATTTTCTGCATTTACAATGACTAACCGCGCTATAGCGGCCCAATCTCACTATAGTGTCGCTGCTATAACAAAAATTAATTCCACCACAGTAGAGGCGTTTCACATGCTATAATGGTTTGCAAAGGACATAAATCTCGAAAATCCTCTCAAAATAGCCTAGTCATAACACACTTTCAAATCTTGACGTTTCAAATAAAATCATTCACGCCAAGTTCGATATTGAAAATTCTAGTCACCCAAATTCACTTTCGAAAAGTCATACGAACTCTTTAACATCTTAGGAATAAGGTTAACAAACTCTCTCTCAGACGATCCACCCAATCCCTTGAATTGTCGAGAACTCACCTTTTGCCCTACACCTCACCTTTCTCATATTTTATTCAAATCTAGTTTAACCTAAAATTTTCAACTCTTCAAATAAAAAATTTCTCACTCATTTTTTTTCCACTAATAGCTCATTCATAATTACGAGGCGGATCGTTACAATCAAACTATCACAATAACTTAACCAATATATTAAATTACATTTTTATTTATATATATCCCTGTCATTTTCAAAAGCCGTCCATTTTGGGGCCATCCCATAACCAATACCCTTGTGATTAAATTCTTATTTATCAACATCCATGTGACTGTAGCTGGATAATTGTGTTCTTCTCGTTTTTATGTGAATCAGTGAATATAAAATATTTCATTTGAATAATTTATTCTATTATTTTTAGTTCATTTTTTTTAAATATAATTTTTAATTTGATTTTTATAACATGGTTAAGATTATAAAATTAAAAAAATACTTTAATATGTTTAATTGAATAATAAACTTCTAAAATTCATTTTTACTCTTTTTAAACTCCAAATTAAAATACGTCACACAATTTGACAAAGGGAGTAGTATTTAAACACTGGACATTTTGACTCCTTTTTTTTTTTTTTTATTCTGATAGAAAAAAAGGAACTTCATTGCCATGGCTGATACTTCTCTTCCTATCCAAAGGTATTGCTGCAATTATTTATAATTCAATTTTGCTTCTTTGTTTTTATGTGTATTTTTTTTGTAAAAAAAAAAAAATTGGGGTTAGGGGAAAGGGGGAATTATAAGGTGGCAAATAGAGCTTAACTAATACAGTAAAAGAGCTATTAAGATTTGTATTTTCTTATTTTAGGGGAAAAATTGGTAGGATAGGTTTTATTGGCATTGACATTTGTGAGCCTTTACTTTTGTCTTTAAAGTTATGTTTTCCTTAGTAAGGTTTTTAATTGAGAATGAATTTTGATTGAAAAATTGCCAAACCTAGAAACTGATTACTCAGAGTGTAAAGTTTCTTCATAAATATATATTTTTTCTTTTTTTCTGAGTGTTTCTTAATCATTTCATTTTTTAAGATTTAATTTGATAACCCTATGTTTACCTTTTGTAAATGATTCTTTTTTTAATAAGTTTGGAATGATTTGTTCGAAAATACACCAATTTGATGTCATTGCAAACATTGTGGATTTACATCAAAACTTCCAAAGAATCCACCTAGTTGTGACCATATAATTTTGTATCAATAATACAAAGACATAATATATATAAACGAACACTTAAATTTGGTTTCAGTTGTGAAGTAAGCATTCTAACTTGGAGAGTGCATGTATAGACACCTCAACTTTGTCTCAACTAGCAACTAAATATCCCAACTTGGACACTCGATGTTGACGTTTGTAAGTTGGAGTGTTCAACTGGCACAGTAGAGATGAGTTGAGGTGTCTAGATGTATAATTTTGTAAGTTGGAGTACTTCGCTCCTGTGCAATTCCTTTTGTCGCAGGTAAGAAGTTTCGAACTTGTGACCTCCATTATGGAGGTCCCAAGCCAACCATCCGAGCCACCCCAAAAGGTTTGAGACCAAGTTTGAGTGTCTGTTTATGTAGTATGCCTAATACGAATGCCATAAACAGGAGCAACTGATTCTCCATAGTGGACTTCCTCTTTGATGGGTAAACTAAAAAATGTGATAACTTTTATTGAAGTATCAACAAGTAGTGAATGCTGGGAAAAATTGCAGTCCAAAGAGTAAAACATGTTGTTCTCTAAGGAAATCAACAATGGCCAAACCATCATTTACATCTCTAGGGACCTTGTTGCACCAAATCCTAGTGTGTAATTGTGCTTAAGATTAATCCCTCTTATGCCAGCTCGATCTGCTTGTTGGCTCTGATTAGGATCATCAAAACATCCTTAAATAGAGTCTTCTATGCTCTAAAATAATCTGTTGTTCCTCTCCTTCCGAGTGGACCACCGGATTGTAGCTAGAGTAGTGCACCAACATGGGTATGAAGCTGTGCTTAGATTCTTCCTGTGCCATCCTAGAAGGAACCGAAGAGTAAACTTAAATATGCACCCTTTTATATTACCCAGGATGTTGAAGACCATGTCCCAAATTTGAGAAGTAAACTTGCAATGAAGAAAAAGATGATTCTCCATAGTGCACTCTCCAAAAACATACAGCATGTTGTTTATGGAATGTGGTATTGTTTTTTTTTATGTTAAACTTACAAATGAGATAAAAAGGAGACTCTAATTTTCCATACTATACTTTCTACCTCTTTAAAGATTCTTCCTATCATTTCTTTCTAAATCATCCAAAAACTGCACAGAGAAGAAGTATTATACAAATCCATTTCTTCAGCGTCCACTTCTTCACAGTACAAGTCGACCAGTGTTCTGAAACTTTCTAGGTAGCACCCATGCCATTTCAGACATAGAGTACGCTAAGGATTGGCGGAACTTCAAAGCGGTGTATGATCCATGTCCTCACCAGTTGTGGTTCACATACAGCACAAATTGACTACCTGTGTGTCTTCTCTTTCTCAAATTGTGTGCCATTAGCATAGAACTCCTACATGCATATCTCATGAAGACATTAGGTGCTTTTATCTAAAATATGGACTTACACGTGGGCCTAGAATCACTGATATCAATCAAACAATCAGAGTGTGGCTTAGCCAATAACCTCTTAATTGGATGAACCTCTCCAAACACTCTGTTCCATAACTAGTTTAAAGTATCTTCACAATATTCATCAATATGGTCCCATCTCCTGTCTAAGATAGGTCATCTAATGGATATCTTAATATGACATCATCTTGTCGAAGAAGTTCAGCTACTTGGGCCTCCTTATGCATTGTAATCTGCAGCAAGCAAGGAAGCTCATATTTCAGGCTTGATCGTCAACACCACATATTCAACAACAGATGTGTACCAATTCCATTAGCATTGTAAGACCAGCATTTCTTGAGAGCTCATTCCATCGCTTCATGATTCCTTTCTGTAAAGGTCGTCCTTTAATGGTCACGACGTACTTGCAGAAGCATTCCTATTGCTGATATACATATCTGGCGAGGACCACCATCTTCCATAGAGAATTCTCTTTGTAACCAGACCTCCCCAAGATGAACTTATTGCAGATGAGAAATGTGCTAATGTTCCAGCCTCTCCCCTTCGCTAGAGCTTTCGTTATTCCATTCCACGAGATGGTATCTCCTTCCCCCTCTACCCTTCCCATAAGAATCCTCACAATATTTTCTTGATTCTCTTAGTGTATAAGGTAGGTATAATGAATAAAAATGTAAATTTAGTCTGTATACTCAGACATAATAATCTAATAATAATCTAATTAGGATGATTTATCCTTTTCTTCACTAATACTGGATCGTAGACCGCTCAGTCTTCCTTCTATTTTCGCCACCAAGGTCCTATATTCTACATCTTTAAACTTTCTTCTAAAAGCAAGTACAATTATTTAGTTGGGAGATACTCCATCCTGTACCTATGAGGTACGTGTTGTACGAGAAGCTGCAGCAGCGGCAATGATTCTCGTACTGATGCATAATGAGATACTCCATCTTCTAGTCTGAGTTAATTCCAGATACATAACAACAAAGATTTGCACCTTCCCATCTGGAATTAACTCAGACTTTTTCGTATTGATGTGTAACCAAAAGCTGCCTTAAAGCACACCAAGGTTTTGTACAAGCCACCATGTATTATCTTGTCTGCAGTTCACAGAAGATCAATGTGGTATGTGCAATCAAGAGGTGTGATATGGACACTTACCTTAATGTTTCCAAAAAAAAAAAGAGGTGTGCTATCGACACATCGTCCCTTGCTCCTCTCTTTAGCTCAAACCCAATTAGGTAAGGTCTGATCCTTCTTACTTGTACACCCCTTTTGAGGTTTTCTAGTATCAAGAAAGCCTGCATGCACATTGCCTGGGTGGTTATATTTTTAATAAATTTAGCTATCCACCATGGATACACTGTTTAATGCACCTTTTATGATGTAACTGTGAAACAAATTGCTATACTTTTCCTCTGTTTCTTCTAGTGGTATGGTGCTAAAAAGATAAACTTAGAAACAAGATTAGTTTTGACCTTTCAATGCAGTTTTGCTTTCTTTCTAGCATCTGAGTTTCTGGACTATAAAATCCATGGGGTAGGTTTGTCGTTCTCATTTTTTAGTCAATTCTTACCATTGGTTGGAATAGCATATTCTCGAATGAAATTACTAAGTTATGCATTCACTATACCAATATTTTGATACAAACGGATCGGAAAATGCATTTATATAATCTCAAGCTGGTCTAGATTTGTGTAAGGTACTCGCCACTGGTTTTGTACCTATATCATATTTCCTTCTCTCGTTTTTCTCCGAAATCCCATGAAATGAAATTCTTCAACTTCTTCATTACTTGTTCTTCGACTATGGCTTGGGAACAGACTACGTCTCAGGAGAAAAAAAAATGATTCAATGGCTGATCAAATGTAAATGAACTTGGGAATCACGATAGCACATGGAGAACCCAAAGTACTTCCTCTGATAAGTAGATATTAACAGATTTCGTCGAACAATGATGTTTGGAGAAATATCCTATCTGATTTGTTCTATTTCACTATTGCTGGTTAGAGATAAAGTTACCTGAAGGCTGAATTTACTATCACAGAGGAAAGAAAATAGATACTCTAGGTATCTTAATGATATGGCAATAACTTTGATGACATGGAAATACATAGTTTAAATGTTTAAAATTTTCAAGTTTCAAAAGATATTTATCTCAATAAGATTCTAGACATACTCTAATCCTTTTACAGTACTTAAAACTCTCCAAATTGATTATTTATTATTGTTTTACACAACCTTTAGCATATCTACTCTCAAGGTCTAAATCTCTTACTGTTCTCCATGAGATATACGGCCTTTCTACTGATCACTAGATCACACCCTTGGATGCGGTTTTATATCCTATTATTGTACTTCAGTAATCAAACTACTTGCAAAAGTTGTACTATTAGCTCAAGCACAACTTTTGTCTCTCATTATTTTATCCTTTTGGTTGTAAACAACACTGAGTATAAGAGGTGTCACCCTTTTCCCTCTCCCCACATTTTTTGCTCTAATTCCGATCCTTCCTCCCCTTCTCCCCCAAATGTGAATGATGTGTTTTAAGTTATAAATTATTTCCTGCTCAACCATTAAGATGCTGACTGGAACTTAAGAGTTCTCACTCTTCTCTCAGTGTCTTGTTAGGAATGTTGAAGATTTAAATCCTTCCTTTGACAGGGAAGTGTTTTTCTTTTTTCATTATAAGAGAACTCTCTTTCGATGAAGCTATCACCATGCACTTAAAGTTATCTTTTTTTCCCGGAAATTCACTTGACCATTCATCTGATATGCCAGGTTATTGGGAAAAGTTGCTTTAGTCACTGGAGGGGCAACTGGCATAGGAGAGAGCATAGTACGTCTATTTCATAAGCATGGTGCAAAAGTATGCATTGCTGATATTCGAGATGAAGTTGGACAGCATGTTTGTGAGACGCTTGGTAATGACCAGAATGCGTGTTTTATCCACTGTGATGTGACTGTAGAAGCTGATATTAGTAATGCAATTGATTTTACCGTTCAAGAGTTTGGTACACTTGACATAATGGTTAATAATGCCGGGTTGTCTGGTCCCCCTATTCGAGATATCCGTGACTATGAACTTTCTGTGTTTGAGAATGTGCTTGACGTGAACTTGAAAGGTGCTTTCCTTGGAATGAAGCATGCTGCTCGCATAATGATACCACTAAAGAAGGGAGCAATAGTATCTCTGTGCAGTGTCGCAAGTGCCATTGGTGGAATCGGACCTCATGGTTATGCAGCTTCCAAGTATGCTGTTTTGGGACTTACACAGAACGTTGCAGCTGAGATGGGAAAACATGGTGTACGTGTGAATTGTGTTTCTCCTTATGCTGTTGCAACTGGATTAGCTCTGGCTCACTTGCCTGAGGATGAAAAGACTGATGATGCAATGGAAGGTTTTCGTGATTTTGTTGCCAGGAATGCTAACTTGCAGGGCGTGGAGTTGATGGCTAATGATGTTGCTAATGCCGTGCTTTTCTTAGCCAGTGATGAATCAAGGTATATAAGTGGGCATAATCTGATGGTCGATGGTGGTTTCTCGTGTGTTAATCACTCCCTTCGGGTCTTCAGATAGCTGCATGTTGATCGATCTTATAGGGAACTTTCAAGAGATTGTCACTGTTTGTGACTTTTCCATTCAAACAACCCTGCTTATGTCTTCCAAAGCACTATGCTAAAAGAAAAAACAAAACTTATACAATCACCCAGGCCTGGTCACTGCGACCCCCTTTGTGAGGAGGCACCCCCCCCCCCCCCCCCATTCCCTTCTCCTGAAGTTAAAGGGTGAGATTGCCAAGTTCAAATAGAGTTGCTTTGCAATTTGCTGTATAAGCATGTGTGTTGACAATATACAGTACATTATAATGTAAACTCCAACTGATTAGTGATTTCCTTTTTATGATTTGCTTTGGAAATTTGTGGAGCAAAGGCAATACCTTTTTTCCTCATGGACTTTTCATTTCCTAATTTCTAAATCCTTGGGTTAAGAAAAAAAAAAAGAATTGCTCTTTTTCTTTTTTCTTTTAATCAATTTGGTATTGACATAATACATAAATGTGCTATTTACTAGGTCTTATTTCACATTTATGTCCTCTAACTTTGAATGTTAACAAGTAAACACTAAAAAATATATAAAGTTGAATAGACAAATGAGTTCTATTTGGCCATAATATGTGTATTTGTTCAAGTTTATACAAATTTATGTACTACTTGTGCACACCTAAAATTAGAGGGCATAAATATGAAATGAGTTAAAGTTAAAAGACATATTTACGTATTATGCCTTTGATTAATCCAAATTCATGTCGAGTAGTCAAATCTTTTTTGTAATAAAAATTCATTTTCAAAATTTGAATTTTGAGAAATTTAATTAAGAATGACAATCATCTCACCAAGCTTCTTAACCAATTAAGAAGGGCTAATGAATGTTGCTAGCATTTGGCAATAAATTAGGAAGGTTCCGATCTTCAAATATTTTTATGTTTCCAAATATTTACTCATATCAATTTTTAGATTTTTAGTCACAAAATTTGCATCTTTTTTTCAAGTAAATACATGTTCAAATATAATTTCAATTTTCAAAAAATTTAACTTCAAAATCTTATTTTTTCTTTTTTATTAGTTTCAACTTTAAAATCTAATAGGAAACAAGTGAGTTTGTATACAAAGTACAAGTTGGTATTGACAATCTCTTGTAAAGTTTGTAGTATGAAACTTGGCCACATATTATCCACAAAATACCTTTCACTATCCAGTTTCTGATTAACAGTTGAACCATATTCTTCCACAAAACTTTCCCTCCCCTTCTTCAACAATCCACAGAAAAATTGACAGAAAAAATGTCAGTAGCATCATCTTCTTCCTTCCCCTGCATCAAAATTCAAAACCCATCTTCTTCTTCTACTTCCTATAATTTCAGATTTTCTACTACACTTACCATTAGGAGTTCTCAAGCTGATGGCCCTTTAAGAAGACCTATGGTACAACCCCCTACCCCTGTGAAACCTACCCCACCATCACCACCTTCATCTTCTTCGCCACCGCCTAGTGCTCCGTCTAAGCAGGTTGCAGTGGAGGGCAAAAATGTAATTACTATGGAATTCCAGAGGCAAAAAGCTAAGGAGCTTCAAGAGTATTTCAAGCAGAAGAAGCTTGAGGAAGCTAATCAAGGGCCCTTCTTTGGGTTTATTGGCAAGAATGAAATTTCTAATGGCAGGTAATTAATTAACAATTTGAGAGAATTTGGATTAATTTAATTTTAAGTAATAGCTATACTATCCTTAATTGCTTTTTTTCAGTTTAATGAATATCAATGATCTGATCCAGTTTATACTGTGTTAAGAGGTTTTTATGATACCAACATGGGTTGTGCTGCAGTGATTGACTCCTCTGCCCTTAATCAGAGGTTTCGAGAGAATTTTGTCCCTGGAGTGGGCGATCTGGATTTAGTTCGGGGCTCCAATGCGAGCCCCGGACACTGGGTCGGAAACCATAAGAAGTTGTTTTTACGACAATTTAGTAGTCTTGGCTATATGACTAATTTTAGCATTGATCTAAGTTGTTCCAGAATGGTAGTTGGCGAAACAAGCAGAGTTTGGTGCTTTAATTTGGTTTAAGTTCGATTAGATGGAGATGTCTCAAACCAAAGATTTATGTTTCCATTCTATGTGGTCTAAGTTAAGGTTTTGTTTTTCGAGAGACTTAAAACTTGATTATCATTAAATCCATCGAAGAGACATTTTTTTGTCGTAGAATATACTTGTGGTAGCCCTAACAGAAACACCTGCAACTGAATCTTCTTAAGTCCTCCTGTCGAAAAAAAAGCTTCTAAGATTTCACTATTTCCTCGAGTGATTTAAGTTGCCCGCTGCGTTGGATGATTGCCTAAGGACAAGTGCAAAACCTTGACATAATTGACACAACTCATTTTGGCTGGCTTGTTAGGATCATAATATACATGTAGTTGATGTGCTTTCTAAGTGGCCTATAATGTATTCCCTTGCTCTTTGTCTTTGAGATTTAAATTTCTTAAAGGCGGGTTTGTTTTCTTAACCAATTTAAGACAATGGATAGCTGAATTGAGTAAAGAAGTGTGTATTTTTTCTAAATAGAATGTACAACCACGTGATATGCAGCCAAGCTGGTTGGAGTTAGAATTATAGTAACCAAAAAAATAGTAATAATTTGCAAGTTCGAATTAGGTAATAGCAGCTCCAATACCAGAAAGACTTTGAGTTGTATGATGATCAATCAACAATAACTCTCATATCCTTAACAGTTTTAGAGACGTAGATACTTCTGAAGCTATATATGTTGCTCGGACTTTTCAAAAATACTGCCAGATACATTTGAGATCTTCCGGAAGTAATTCATGTGCAACATCTTTTGAGAGTCCGAGCAAAGTAGCTTAGAAGTTGGAAAAGAAATGTTGGTTTATGTGGCATCAAGCATCGGTATTCTCTCTCCTCCTTATGTTAAAACAAGGAATGAAGAACAAAAATTCGAGAGTATGTTGGTGACATTACTAAACAGATTTGTGGTAGCACAGTAACACTTCCATTTACTGTTAAGAGACGTATAAACGGGTGAGCATTATGAACTGATAATCGTGTATAGCTTTTGAACATAGTTTCTTATTTGATAATTCGACTAGTTAACTATTTTTTTACTTTGATAATGTACTGATTATATATGTCTGTTGAACAGATGGGCAATGTTTGGTTTTGCTGTTGGGATGTTAACAGAATATGCAACTGGTTCTGACTTTGTGGATCAAGTTAAGATCCTTCTCTCAAATTTTGGGATACTAGACTTGGAATGAGGTTCCTCCATATCCACTAAATCCTGCCATAAGATACTCTCCTTTGTAATTTTCTGTAAAAGAAATACAATTGCTTCCTTTCAAATTTTATTTGTTTGAGCCCAGTCTTTGCACTATATACAGTATAGTCCTAGTTGAGTGATAATTCACGTAAGAAAAGGGAACAACGGATAGTTTTGATGTGAAAAAAGTGACAGTTCGTTATGTTTTTGACTATTATCTTATAAAAAGTAACTCGTAATTGTTGTAGTTTAGTTGGTTAGAGGAAGCGGTTCTCTCGTGCTTGCTTGTGTGGCCTTAAAGATCAATCTCGAAATATTTTATCCCAAATTATTTCACAAATTAAATTTAGAGGCTAATTTGGACCTTTTCCCCTTTATTTAAAGTTTTTCTATTTTTTATAAAATAATTTAAAAAATATTTCGGAGATGTTTTTCAATTTTGGCGACATGAGTAAATATCGACATGCTTTCGTTTTTCGATAGTCAAATCGTTTAAGTTTGATCGAGAATTTATGCATGAAATTTTCAATTTATTTAAAATAAAATTTATATATTTATAAACTACATAAAAAGTACTATAAGTCACAATAATTGACAATTCAAAATATTTAAAAGTATGAAAAATTTACTGTTAAAGATAGACTTATTTGAGTTTTAAAATCTAAAATGTGTCGGAGACGGGGAGTATATACCAAATTCTTTTCTTGTTCAAGACAACACTTTTTATATCGCAAGGAAGAAAGAAAAAAAACAACACATTTTTGGCAGTAGCCTTCATTAGCTCAAATCACTACAACACATTTTTGGCAGTAGCCTTCATTAGCTCAAATCACTATGTTTGGATGATTGTAAGTACATTATTTTAAATATAATATTTATTTAAATTGTTACTTAAATTATACTGCATATCATTAAATTTATTACTGATAACAAAAAAATTTATTTTGTATAACGACTTATTTGCTATAGTCGCATTGTTACCTTTTCTTATTTTTTATTTTGACTTTGTTTATTATTTATCTTAGAAAAAATGCATAAGTTTCCCCAACCTATGTCCGAAATCTCAGAGACACACTTATACTATACTAAGGTCCTATTATCCTCCGAAGATAGTGTTGGGCCCAGAAGATAGTGCCACGTAGGCCGAAAAGGGGTAGAAAATTATTTATAAAATAAGTTCGGGGGTAATAGGACCTTAGTATAGTATAAGTGTGTCTCTGGAATTTCGGGCGTAGGTTGGGAATACTTATGCATTTTCCCTTTATCTTATTTTAATCTTTACTCAACATTTTTATTGTAAATCTATTTCATATTCTGTTTTTCTTTTGTAAGTTTATTCTTATATGACTGATATGTAATATTATATAATGACATGAAATGATACAATCTATCTAAATATCAAAATAATATGGAGTAATATACTATACAATATATTACGAGGCTAGGTGTAACATAACCATATATATCCAAACAAGCTAAAAAATCGTTTTCCACAGCCCACAGCAGTAAAATAGCTGTAGCGTCGTATCATAATTTACTAAGATTGATTTCCGCCTCTTGGTGCACTGCTGACACAAAAAAGAAGGTAGGAGGTTAATTAGTTAAATAGTTGAGCATCGACTCACTTATTCTTCTATACTATTAGCCATATTATTAGTTGTGGTTATACTCTCGTAGTTATTTTGTCCTTTAAGTTTGGTTATTATCTATGATTTTTTACATTTCTATTATTGTTTTGTCTTATTATGACTATTATTAGGAATTAAGATGATTTAATAGGTTATCTATAGTATTTTACCAGAACTTTCTCCATTTGCATATTTCTTTCTCTATATTGCTTCAGTATGCATTTTCTTTGATCTAGGAGTTTAAATATAGGAAACACCTCTCTACCTCCAAGGTAGTGATAAGCTAAAGTCATTTGCATACACTTTATCTTCTCTCAGTCACACTTTTGTGAAATTATACTGAATATATTATTATTGTAACTTGAAAAGATGGTAGTAATAAATAAACCAAATAAAAAGAATATTAAAGTTTTTACAATGTGATGAAACTTACTGCAATTTAAGTTATTAAAATTGGAGGGAGAAGCGGAGAAAGTAAATGTATATTCAGAAAAAAAAAACAAGGATTTATCACCACTCATGAAATGTTAAGTGAAGTCGCAATATTTTTATTTTCTCAACATGAAGTTTGGTGTATCTTATTTCTCATGCTATTAATTACTGACGTAGTGTATATAAGTTAAACTCGAAGCATTTATAACCTATTTAACACGTGTTTAACTCATTTTAGTTTAATAAACTAAATTAATATGCCATCTAATGGAGTAGACTACAACAGCATGAAGACAATTTTAATGTTGTGCTGAAAATGGCCGGCAGTGCCGGCTAAATTTTTATCACTTTCATAAAAAAAAAATTACTCTAATTTTCTATATATACTCTCATATTTTTAGCTCAGCCTGCAGTTTTTTTCCAGTTCCTTCTCTGTTCTCCATGTGTCTTCTTTTTGCTGGATTTGATCAACAATTCATGACCTTTTCTTGACTATGTCACAATTTATAGTCTGTTCGATTAAGTTTTTAAAATCTGCTTATTTTGAAAAGTTACGTTTTGTCAGAAATATTTTTTGAAGTAGTACTTTTAGAAACTAACAGTTTATGTTTGACTAATCAATTTGAAAAACACTTTTGCCAATAGCACATGGTCAAGTTCCATAAGTGCTTGCGGGAATCACTATGTTGTTCAGCTTCTGCTATCGCTCAAAAACATTTATTTTATTCATAAAAACTTGACCAAACGCCTCAACTCAAACTTTTAGATTTCCAAAGCTTGGCCAGACAGGCTATTAGTCGTCAATATAATTACAACTATTTAAGAAACTTGAAAAGATATTCCATCTTATGGGGTGTGTTCAAGCAAAGCCTTCAATGCATTCACCGCCTCGGGGACTAGAGAAGTTGAAATTAGAGAGTGGATATGTTGGTAGAGGAGAACATGTTAGGCCAAGGAGGTCTACTGGACAGAGGCCTCATGAACTAAGGGAGAAAAATGCTGCTGGTAGGAGATTAAGTGATGCAAACAGAGATACTATCAATGAAAGGATCAATTTGGTGATCACAAATGAGGGAGAAAACAAACAAACTAATGAGAACAATGATGTTGATAGGAAAGTCACCAAGACAACAACAACAACACATGAGGTGGAAGAGTTAATAGATGGTTGGCCAAAATGGTTAGTTGATAATATTCCAAGAGAAGTTTTGTCTGGTTTAGTCCCAAAAAGTGCTGATTCTTATGAAAAAATTGACAAGGTATGTCTCTTCATAATTTCCCATCTATTTGAACAGTGGAATGCTGGAATTAACCTTCGAGTTTATGTTCTATGCACTGACGGTATAAAGAAAGAATTTTTACACTGTCAGGTTATGTTAACCTGAAAATGAGTTATGACCTGATATAACTAGTTATGTTAACCTGAAAATGAGTTATGACCTGATATAACTAGTCAAGTTTCAGTAATATATAACTTAAACTCTAGCCTTTTGCTTTTGGTATTTGATATAATCTGTTGTTTAACAATGTTTAGGTGATCGCACTTTGTTGTTATTGACTTCTTGTTACGGTTCCTTTGCATATATGCACCGCACTGCTGTGCTATTAGTTGTCATGTTTCTCCCCACTATCTTTTTTCGTTTTATTACTGCTGTGATTTGCTTGAGCTGAGGGTCTTTCGAAAACAGCCTCTCTACCTCTGAGAGATAGTGGTAAGGACTACGTACACTGTACCCTCTTTAGACCCCACTTTGTAGAATTTCATTGGGTATGTTGTTGTTGTACTAGAAGTTTCCAGTAAATACTCTTGTTTAATTAAGAAACATCAGGCTTAAATTAGATTGAGTTTGTGTTCTTTTTTTTTTTTTGGTTGCATTTTTTATGAATATATTGGATGCAAAGCTGAGTAGTTAAATAGAATTTAATATAAGTTTTTGATATTTTAGGTAGGTTCAGGGACTTATAGCAACGTATATAGAGCGCGGGACAAGGATACTGGGATGATTGTTGCCTTAAAGAAAGTTCGTTTTGATACCTCAGAACCAGAGAGTATAAAGTTCATGGCTCGAGAGATTATGATCTTGCAGAAATTGGACCATCCAAATATCATAAAGCTTGAAGGATTGGCTACTTCCAGAATGCATTATAGTCTTTATATAGTTTTCGAATACATGCAGTCTGATCTTACTAGCATAATATCTCGGCCTGATATGAGGCTCAATGAAGCACAGGTCAGCAGCACATTTTCACACCATTCTTTTCAACGTTTGATGTTTGCCATTGCATTTGCTGATTTTCAAAGCATTTGCCCGCTTTCAGATTAAGTGTTACATGCAGCAACTGCTCTCGGGGCTGAAGCATTGCCACGAGAGGGGTATTTTGCACCGAGATATTAAGGGATCCAATTTGTTGATTGACAAAAATGGGATGCTAAAAATTGCTGATTTTGGACTTGCAAATCACTTTAATCCTGAAAAGAAACGTCCTCTTACAAGTCGAGTTGTCACACTTTGGTACAGAGCTCCAGAACTACTATTAGGTGCTACAGATTATGGAATAGGTATTGATCTTTGGAGTGCAGGTTGCCTCATGGCTGAAATGTTTGCAGGCAGGCCCATTCTCCCAGGTCGCACCGAGGTACTAGCTTAACTTTGAAAATTTTCCAATGTTTGATTGAGTAGATCATCAAGAAGCTAATAACTATTACTCCCTTTGTTTCAATTAGATTGTTTGGTTTTGACTTGATACGGAGTTTTAAGAAAGTAAACAAGACTTTTGAATGTTGTGATCTTACACATGTCATGTAAAGTTGAAATTAAGAAGTTGTCAAAAAAGGAAGAGGAATTCTTTTTGAAACAGATTAAAAAGGACAGTAAGACGGACAAATTGAAACGGTGGAAGTAATTTTTATCAATCGCTGTTTAATTCAGCACGTTCTAAATAATGTTTACAATACTATAATTGTTGAAAAATGCTGTAGGTGGAACAGCTGCACAAGATATTCAAGCTCTGTGGTACACCTACAGAGGATTACTGGAGGAAAACGAAACTTTCGACTACCTTCAGGCCACCATATACCTACAGGTCTAACAAGAAGGAAGCTTTCAGGCACTTCCCTGCATCTTCTTGGAGGCTCTTAAGCTTTCTTCTTGCGCTAAATCCTGCAAATCGCGGTTCTGCAGGTTCAGCTCTCCAAGATGAGGTAAATGTTAATTGACATATCAATTCAATGTCATCCTAACTACAAGTTTGTGATCCTATTTAGAGGTGATTGGTTAAATGACGTTCTTTTGTCTCTTGATTTCGGAAAATGTTTCAATACAGTTCTTTAGTACGAGCCCATTGGCATGTGAACTCTCTGAGCTGCCTGTAGTCTATAAGGAGGATCCTGTGGCAGCATTAAAGCTTGAGAAGAGAAGGTAAGTGAGCTTGTCTATACGTCCAAAATTGTTTTCTTGAAACATCAGAATTCAGTGTTTAGCGTTGTTAGAGCCAGATATAAGTCGAGGTTATGGACTGTAATCCTTAATCCGCACCTCAAAAGTTAGCTTTTGCGTTTGAATTAGGTCCTTTTCGAAGAATATGTCAAGCTTGAGCTTAGTTTAATCTGTTTTGCTAAGTTCTTCATTTGTTTTCACTGATAATGTTCTCCAAACTCCGATCGGATACCCCAAAGACTGCCTTGTTTTTGGAGAACAAGAAGAAAAATACAAAATTGCAGCAAAACACACTACACTAACAAAACAATAATAATGACTTTGCCAATAAAGTTTCATGTCCTGTTACATTGCCTAAATCATCTAATCCCAAACTTAAGTCTCTATTGAAGTGATTCGACATTCATGTTCTCATTATTCTGTTTCCCTTTCATGCAGGCACAAGACTCGACAACGCTCTCAATCACAAAAGGAACGAAAAAAGAAGGTAATAGACGAAGAGGAAACAAAACCAGACGACGTTGGCTCTAATGAGGTACATTTCTCAGTTTTTGCTCCTATCAAACACTAAGATCAAACACTTCAAAGCCAAGAATTGTATGT
Source organism: Solanum commersonii (assembly GCA_029007595.1). NCBI lineage: Eukaryota > Viridiplantae > Streptophyta > Magnoliopsida > Solanales > Solanaceae > Solanum > Solanum commersonii. The sequence goes on from JAJTWQ010000029.1 coordinate 747,806, forward strand.
TGCAGGAGCCAATAAAGAGTAGACTTTCAACAGTCTTTAGACTACTAGAGCCAGGAAGTAGCAGTACTACTATTACTACTACAACTACTACAAGCACATCTTCAAGTACTTCAAAGCCAACTGAAAAATCTCAGAGTCCTCAGAGTTCTCCGAGAAGTACTGAATCTCATCCTAATTCCACTACAAACATCAAGAATAAACCTCCGTTGCCAAATGCTAGAAGAAACCGAACTAATAAGTACTACAACAACAACAACAACAACAAGGATGCGATGAACAGATTGAGTCGAGCCCAAAGGTCTCAATCAAGCAAAGATTTTTCGAGATCTTGATCATCAAAAATTCCATAAGTTCACGACATTGTTGACTAAAGTCACAACATGCTAAATTATGCTGATAGTGCAAAAAATCTTCACACGATCAGTGTACATAAGTTAAATCGTTTAATTAATTTCTTCTAAGGTTTGGTTTGCAACTTATATAGGTGGGGTAAATAACTTGAGGCCTATATTAAAAGTTATACATTACATTGTGGAATTGTGACAGCCAATATTAAAAGTTATACATTACATTGGTGAATTGTGAAAATGACATTCTTTTTGGAGTAGATTAATAAAGAAAATTTGGCTCATGATTTGGTATAATCAAATTTTCATTTAAAAGTCAAGAAACACTATTTTTTTTTAACACTAAAAGCAAGCAACTTGTTATTATCATTATAGCATCTAATTCCTTGAAACAAAAATCTCATAAATAAATCCAGATTGATAATTGTTGAAAAAAAGAAAAGGGAAATCAACCCATACATTGATCGAGCCCTTTTTCTTTTTTGGGACAAGAGATTGTTTTCTTTTTACTTTATCGTCATCTTATGAACATTTTTTTTCTTTTTACTTTATCGTCATCTTATGAACCTGTTTGACAAATCAAAATTATTCCTTTTTTTTTTTCGAAATAATTATTCACTTTACATGAAAATTAGTGTTGGATCAAACTTGAAGTTGAATTTCAAATTTGAAAAATAGTTCGTAACATATTTTTCAACAATGTTCTCTTCTTTCCTTTACAAAAATATAGCCAAAGAAATTATAATTCAACTTCAAAAATTTCAAAATAAATAAATAATATATATATGATTTTTATGGCCAAACGCCTGATAAATGTTTTTCAATATTTTACACCCCATCTATCCAGAGAAATCGATTGGGTGTACAATACATGTGTACAATTGACTTATTCTCAAAAAATAATATTTTTTTTAGAAAAGTGAAATCCTTACTAAATGGTGATTAACATTTGATTTACTTTTTAAGGCACTCGTATCGTAAAACAATTAATGAAGTTATAACATGAAAAATAAAATAAAATACTAGATTGATAATTTCTTTCTATCAGCCTAAGCTAGTTTAGGTGGACAAGAATTTACTCGATTCTTATGTTGGTGAGAGGTAAAAGTAAAATGGAACAGTTAAAGCTCACCAAATGAAATGTTTTCACAATTTAAAGAAAACACAATCTCATAAATAAAAAGACATTATTTTGTTGGAAAAAATTAGAATCAAGGAGAAATATCATTTTCTAAGATAATAATTATTAGTTGACTGATCATTTGAGAAATCGAAAACTAACAATCTCATCTAATTAGCTTTAAAATTATTTCATATACATGATCATTCAATTCATGCATGACACTTGCCCACAATTGATCAAATCCCATCAACAATTTCCATCAAAATGAACAAATACCATATTGAAGAAAAAACTTTATATTAATTCAAACATTATAACGAATATCACTAATTTTTGTCTTGATCCACTTGAAGCTCTCTCTTACAGTAGCTTTTACTTTACCTTCAGTAGTAAACATATTATAAGCTGCAATTCTTTTCTTCCTCTTTATTTCTGGATCATTTGATGGTGCAAATCCTTTTGTTGTTGGACCATTAAATGTGTATACATTTGTTTGATCATCTTGAAAATTCCCAAACTCACCTGAATTATTTGAAGATGAATATTGTGGATAAGATCTACTCTTTTCCATAACACTTTTTTCTTGTTTTTCTTGCATCTAGTTATTTTTGAAGGGGAGTATTTTTTTCTTCTTGTTGAAATTTTCATCAAAAATATAGTTTTATATATATATATAGTAAAGTAGCTAGTAGGGCATGCATGCTGACATATATAATAATAATGCATATTATAAAATATATGTCAAATGTATAATCCTTAGTTTAGATTTATTATAAATTTTATGTCTCTAAAAAGAGAGGAAAATAAAAGTTGGCTTTGTTGGAAAGTACATACTTTATAGCTAGGCATGCATTTATCAATGAATGTGATCTATCTTTTTGTATGTCATTCCAACACTTTTTTTGTGGTGTGGGAGTGGTGCATGTATATATTTGATGTAATGTAACATCTTTCTTTCCTTTTCATTTGTTTCCAACTCCTTATTACAATTCTTTGTAATGTTACCAATATTATCTACCACTTGGATAAAAATTTGATGTGAATTTAGGATTTAAATATTTGATAGATTCAATTTTTAATAGCTGACTCTTATATTTCTTGAAATTGATTAATTAAATTAGTATCGATCTTATAAATAAGAAAAATGCGCCAAAAATGTCCCTCAATTATGAAAAATAGAATAATTTTTCACTTTGTTTGAATTTGATTAATCTAAATATGCCCTTATCATTAATAGACTAACTCAAATTTACCCTTCGACTATGAAAAATAGACTAACAAATTTGATCTCTAATATTTAAATTTAGTCTCGAATATGTGATCCTTACGTTGAATAACTTGCTCAAATTTATCATAAGTTGAATCGAGGGGCATGTAATATTAAAGACTTGCCTAAGTTTCCCAAATATGTTTCCTAACGTTAGGCAAAAAAATTCTTAGAAGATGATGTATGTAAGAAAGAAACTATAAATGGAGTGTGAAGGCCATGTGATGATGTTGGGAAGTTGGAGGGAGGCTTTGTTGCCCACGCTGAAAATGATGAGAGCCATAGAAAGTATCGGTGGAATCAGAATTTTTGCTATGAAGGTTCAAAATATGGATAAGTAAACACACGAAGAAGTTAAAGATTCATTATCTACTATTCATATATAAAAATATTTTTTAACCATATATAAACTATATAATTTAAAATTTTAAAAAGATTTGAATGAACTCCTTCAATCCTATCTGACTCCACTCCTAAGTGAAAGATGATAGTGGTGGGAACTTTATGTTTTAGGAAGAAAAAAAAAAAAGATGTGTTGTGAATTGCTTCATCCCCCTCAATTCACTTGGTATCATTAGAATTTCAAGAGTTTGTATTATTTTTTTATTTTTAATAACAGCAAATTAGTACATTATTTGAAATAAAATTTATATATTTAAAAATTAGGTAAAAATCCATAATATAACACATATAAAAGTTGGACAGGGGAAGTGACATTTAACATTGAGGGGCTTTGCTCTAATGGATTCACATGGTGGTGGGCAATTCAACATATCATGTGGGGGCCAAATTCACAACTATGTCTTGCAATAAAATGATAGTTTTTATTTAGAATAAAGGCAACAATAATGCAATTCCAATTAGTAAAGTGTATATAGTCCACATTTTGGTTTGTTTGTAGGGTTACTATATAGTTGAAAGTAACATTTTGTTAATGACCAACTTGTTTAATTAATTTTTTTTTTTGCTTTTAAGCTTTTGGTTGTGTGAAAAGCCTTCATTTAAGAGATTAAATTCACTTTATTTGTTTCTTAATTAGGCTAATCATCATTGCCACAAGAATTACTTTAACATGGATAGAAATTCACATTTGATTTCTTGCTAAATATTTTAACAAAAGATGGACAACTTTATTTCTACTTTGTCTAGTTCACATGGTAAAAAGTTGCATGAATTATGATATCACTCATGCTTATAATTAATGTTGAAAACATGTTGATTTGCCAATGTGAAGCAATAAATAATTCTCAACAAATCGTTAAAGGGTTTATTTGATAGGGTGTATAAGAAAAATACTAAATAGAGTGTATTTCTATACATACGTTATTGTGAAAATTGCAAAAGTTAGAGAAATTGGGGATAGTTAATGTTGTATTGAATCATAGAGCATTTAATTTTTCTAGGTCAATTTTACAATACACTTTCTTTTCAGTCAGTCGTAAACAGGGGCGGATCTACGTGTAACGGTGGGGTGCCACGGCACCTAGTGATTTCGGTTAAAACTTTGTATATATATGTATATACGTATAAGATATCAATATACATTAACTTTGCCACTTAATAAACAAAGTTGTGAAAGGTGCAACTGGCAGAAGATGTTATTTGCCACACTCACAATGCGGTTTCGAACCTTGCTTTGGGCAATAATTTTTTGCCTTTCTCAAAGAGCTTCTCAAATCTTTTTTTTTCCTATTAATGTGGGAAGGGTTTTAGTATTTTTTTTTTCTTCCATTGGTTCTTATTTATATGCTATTCTTTAATAATTCAAATCGACTCATTTTTGCTTCTAACTAATTCTTAAGTTTTGTACTTTCTCTTTCACTAATTAATAATCTCTTAATGTGAGTATTACATGTGTATTCTTTATCAATTAATGACAACTGAATTATGAACATCACATAAATATTACTAAGAATATATTTAAATAGTATCTTTTTAAAGTTTTAAAAATGATGAATATTATTGTGTTAGAGTTCTTTTAATTTAAAGGTTCTTTCGATCTTCATGACTTTCTTACCAAGCAAGATGACGGGGTTGAAACTATAATTTTTATTCTTTCTCTACTATATTTCAACAACTTATAAAAGTTCGAATTTTTAATGTGGAAAATCCTTTTTACCGCAAAGTTTTAGAGAATAAGGCCTCTAATTCCTTAAAATAAAAAATTGAATTGTTTAGTTATCTCTAACCTCAGAATATCTAAAAGAAAATATTATTAACATGCATGTTTGATCAATTTGTTTATAAAAATCGAAAAAGATAAATAACCCGAATTATAATCTAAAAATGGAGGAACCGACCCGTTTATCTTACTTGGACGATATGACACCCACGACCTCCAAATCCTAGATCCGCCTTTGATCGTAAATAGTTCGGTAACTATCTAATAATACTATTAATATTTTATTCATATTGAATTGGCATTTATTTGACAGAAAATCCACAAGAGTGTAGAAAAATAATTCATTTCTATTTAAAAAATAATTTATTTCTAAGGATAATTTTGAAACTTTGCAAGTCTTCTCACATTTCTTAAATTTCGTATCAAGTCAAACTACATCATATAAATTGAGATAAATTTTGTGAGAGTAAATGTGCAACATACACTATCATGAAGCAGATAAATTCTTTGATTTTCAGTTTTCACAGTCATGATATTCTCTAAGAGATGCAAAAATTAAAAAACGGTCACATATACCCCTATCCATTCATTTTCCAACTCATAATACTTTTATATTTATTTGATATAAGAAGGATACACTAATAAATTAATGGGCTAATTAACACCCTTTTATGGATGAACTCGACTCGAGCTATTTTCAAGGGTTTAGTAGAGGAGAAATAAGAAATTTCAAATTGTCCTTTAGTCAAGAAATAAATCATAATAATAATAAAAAAAAATAAAAAAATCAAACAGTTCAATGTTCAAGTTACATTGATTGTGCTCTAATTTAAAAATAATATATATATTATGCAGTACATTTTCGATTTGCCACCTATGTAAGGTGCAAAGTAAATAACTAAGCAATTAATAAAGGTATGTTTTCTTTAATTTCTTATTTTTTATGTTCCACACAATTTTGTGACAGGGGAAGATTTATTGCTTAATTTATGGTCCATCTGAATTTATGATCAATTTTAGGATTGATCAAATATTATTAATTTCATATTTTAAGAAAGTTGAATAATGCATTTGACTGAATGTGGAGTTAGTTATCTTAAAGAACTAGATATGGGACCCGTCTTAGCACGCCCAATATATATATTCTTGTTTTTAATTTAATTTATTACAGACATACGAAATTTGAAGTTAATCAATTTGTTAGTATGTTTTTATATATTTTAAGTTGCTAATTATTTTTATTTAGATTATGTTTTACGTAAATATATTATAAATCACAATAATTAACAAGTTAATATTAAAAAAAATTATAAAAAATTCATTGACTTTTGAAATTTCATTTGTATCACATAAATCAGGACAAAGCGAGTAATATATATGAAAATTACATAAAACGTATTATAACTCACAATAATTAGCAACATAAAATATCTATATATCTATATTTCTCCCAATTTATGTGGTATAGATGAAATTTTGAAAGTTAACAAAAACTTTTTATATGTTTTCAAATATTTTAAGCTATTAATTATTATGATTTATAATACTTTTTACATAAAAAAAATTATTTATATAAAGTATAAAAGAAGATTTTTTAACAAAGGCAACATAAATGTCAACAGGAGTCCAATCTATGTTAATTTCTATGTTTCAATTATTGTAATACCGATTGAATTTGGAGAGCCAACTAAATTTTTTTTAAGGGTTTTTAAAAAATAAATTAAGTTGTTAATTATTATAATTGTTATTAATTTTAAATCAATATATGTTTTTCCCTGTCTCAATTACATGAAACATATGGAATTTGGAGAGTCAACTAAAATGTTAAAATATGTTAAGTTGTTAATTATTATACCTTATAGTACTATTACGTGATTTTCAAATAAAATATGTAATTTTTTAATTTCAATTTATATGTCATTGATATAATTACATATCTGATATGACATCTCTTTATGACCAGTATTTTTATTCATTTTTTTTCTCCTTTTTTTGACATTTTATCTTTGTTTTGTATTTTTTATTTGTATTTGAAAAAAAAAAGTATTTATGTCATACCCGATTAATTATGCCCTTTATAACATCCATTATACTAATATAGATTTAAGTAAATGAAAATGGAAGATCAAAAGATAAAAACTGTCCATTTTTCATAACTGTTTATAATTATTTACCCTTTTAAAAAAAATAGTTTAGCAGTTGTAACAAATAAGAACAAATTTCTTCACTTTCGCTCTTCTTCTTCTTCTGACGATGATGATCAATATATGGTATCAGCTTCTGTCGCTAAGATGTCCATCAAATTTCTAGGTCATGTGACTTTTTTAACAAAAGAGAAAGAGAAAATATCTCATGATTTTTGTCAAGACATTGATGTAAAGAAAGAGATTAATTAACAAAAAGTTCTTTTCAAAATAAAAGACTTTTTAAAAAAATGTTTAGTCCTCCTACAAAGAGAGAAAATTCATTGTGGTTGAGAAATTTATAAGAAGACTGATTAGTGTTTCAAAGGGTAAGAAAAATTATTTGGAGAAAAAATCATTCTATTTATGAAATTCGTATCAAATTAGGAGGAGAACAAGCAAAAAATTAATTTGTGATTTGAAAAGAGAGAAAATTAGATATTATTTCTTTCAACCTCACTATTCTTCTAATTTCTTTCTTCTTTTATTTTGTCTTGATTTTTTGTATCTTTAATTAAAGTTTTTTTTTATTATTTATCTTTAATTAAAGTTTATATATATTTTCTAAAAAAAGAATTTAAAAAGATGATCCTATTTAGTTCCTTTCCTCATCAATGTTATTAATCTCATAGTTAGTGTTATTTATATTATTTTCTTAATTACTTTTTTTTCTTTCATTTAATTATTTATTTGAAGAAATTAGTTATTATAACTTTATAAGAATTACACATGTATTTTTACATAATTGATTTGTTATTTTTAAAATTTTTGGATCTTTCTTCATCTTAAAGTTTCTATCTATATGTAATAATAAAGCTAAAATAGAAAATGTGGGGTGACACCTTGTTAGCAATAGATACTTATTTATTCTTATCAATGTTTCTGACATTTTTTGTTATTTTTTCCTTAAAATAATTGTTGCCTCGATTTTTAGTTTTAGTTTTATTTTTTTATCATTTTCTAATTTTAAAGACTGAAAAATTTATATTGAAAATATAAAAAATTATTTATTTAACTCCTATCATCATCAATATTATTATTAATTTGTTTTACTTCTTTTCTTAATCTTCATTTCATCATTAATGTAATTTATATAATTTTCTTAGAAGTTAGGATTACTATTTATTTAATTTTTAAAAATTTTGAATTCTTTTGTCATACTAAATACAACATGTTTTATTATAATTACATTTAATAAATTAATCAATATGTTGTACGAATGAAAAGAAATTTATCATTTCACAAAAACAAAGGTTAAAATATAATTTATTATGATTAAGGAAAGATAAAATTATTATTCCAATATCCATAACCATATATAATACATTAAAAATTAATTGAAAAGCTGTAAATGGAAGATGAATCACCATTTAAGGAATCATTATTTTTAAATTTTTGGATCATTTCTTCTTCTAAAAGTTTCTATCGATATGTATCAATAAAGTTAAATAGAAAATGTAGTAACACCATTCTTAGTAATAGAAACTTATTTATTTTTATCAATTTTTTTTTGACAATTTTGGTTATATTTTTCTTTAAAATAATTATTGCCTTGATTTTTTATTTTATTTTTAACATTTATTTTTAATTTTAAAAGATTGGAAATTTTATGTTAAAAATTTAAATAATAGAAAAAATGATTTATTTAACTTTTATCATCATCAATACTAATTTATTTGATGTTTTTTCTTAATCTTCACGTCATCATTAATGTTATTTATATAATTTTCTTAAATCACTGATTTTTTTCTTTTTTAACTCTTTTATATATATGAAGTTGGATATGTAAATGACGATGTGATATTTCTTAGAAGCTAAGATTACTATTTATCTAATTTTTCCAATTGTTGAGTTCTTTTATCATACTAACTACAATATGTTTTATTATAATTACATTGAATATAGTAAACAATATGTTCTAGGAATTAAAACAAAATAATCATTTCAGAAAAATAAATGTTAAATTATAATTTTATTATGATTAAGGAAAGATAAAGATATTATTTCAATATCCCATAACCACATTCAATACATTAGAAATTAATTGAATATAACTGTAAATGGAAAATGAATCACTATTTAAGAAAAATAAATGTTTACAATACCATAATAATTAAGGAGAGAGTAAGATATTATTTTAATATCCTAATTCGGAACTTTTAATCTACTACTCAATTAAAAAGAAAATGCATTTAATAACATTAAAAAGTTATTAGTTTAATATTTTTTTCTCATTGTACTAATTCAATTCAATCAAACTTAATTTTAAAGATAAAATAATAGCTTCATTTTAATTGTTATCAATATATTTCAAAAATTTATCGTGAAAAGGCATTTCTTGCAGCTTATTTTAATTTTCATATACTATTATTATTTTTTCTGTCATTTTTCAATGATTTTTTATTTCAATATAAAATTTAATTTTTATTCTTAAAACTCTGATGGTACAAATGAGGTACACATAGAATTTAGAGAGTCAATTAAATTTTTTATATAAGTTTTAAATAATTAAGTTGTTAATTATTCTAATGTATAGTATTACTTATATTATTTTTAAATAAATTTAATTATTATATGTTAGATTTTTTATCCTAATTTATACGACATTGATAGAATTTAAAGTGTCAAATAATTGTTAATTATTGTAATAGATAATATGGAGTATTTAAGTCATTTATAGTATAGTAATTAATATATAATATGTAGTATTTAATTGGAAGGTGATGGGGCCCACTTATATAGTTTGATAAATATATTGGATATTAGTAGTGATTTATAGTATAGTAATTAATAATATATAATATGTAATATTTAAGTGGAAGTTGATGGGGCCCACTGTGTTGGTCCTCCCAACTCCCACTTCTATATAGGAGTAAACACCTGTACTATAGTTCTTTCCCATCAAACCACGTGTACTATTTAGAATAAATTTAAATATTATATGTTAGGTTTTTATCCTAATTTATACGACATTGATAGAATTTAAAGTGTCAAATAATTGTTAATTATTGTAATAGATAATATGGAGTATTTAAGTCATTTATAGTATAGTAATTAATATATAATATGTAGTATTTAAGTGGAAGGTGGTGGGGCCCACTTATATAGTTTGATAAATATCTTGGATATTAATTGTGATTTATAGTATAGTAGAAATACCCAAAAAGCCCTTTAATCAAGAAAAAAGATAAAAATAATTTATAAAAAACATTCTTGAAAGTATGTTTTGTAGTTAAGATTTGCAGAGTTCTGTAAAATTCTGATAAAATAAATAATTTTAGTGTGAAGAGGAAGAGTGAATTGGTGTGGTCAGTGATTGATATTTTAGATTTGGAAAATTTCAAAGTAATTAATTCATTTTAATAAATTAGAGTTAGTTGTTAGTATTAAATTATGGTGTTAATTAAGGTGCAGATGCAATTAGTCAAGAAATGGAGAATATAAATAGATGATTTTTTTGTAACTCATTAGATATAATTAGAATAGTAAATATGATTGAATTTTTTATTTAATAAATGAAATATTTAATGAAAAGATTAAAGAAAAAATCTCAAAAAAAAAAAGAAGAGAAAAATATATACTAATATATAATATGTAGTATTTAAGTAGGAGTAGGTGGGGCCCACTGTGTTGGTCCTCCCACTCCCACTTCTATATAGGAATATGGATTGATTTCTACTTGACATATTTTTTCCTCATTCTTTTTGATGCACCTATTTTCTAAAATTTCTAGATCATTTCAAAAACTCTGAATCAAAATCAAGTTGAAGTTTGTGTTTAAATTTGGCCACTATCAACATAAATAAAATAAAATCACATACTTAACTCATAAAAAAATAATTACATATCTTAGCTATTTGAAACCGAATTAATGGTACATACTTAAAAAAAAAAAAAAAAAGCAAGCTTCAAAGTATATAGGGAAAAGGCATAAATTTCCTCCTGAACTTATGCCAAAAAGTCAGTTATATGCTCAAACTATTGTGGCGATCTATTACACACCTAATCTTGTTCAAAGTGATATTAATAACCCCTTTCGAAGACAATCTCTGTTTTGTGTAAAAAAGTGTTGTACACGCGTTTTCACAAATAAATAATGTTATTTTTTAAAAAAATTAAAAAAATCCTTGATATTTTCTTTAACTTTTGCAAAAAATTAAAAATCTAGGCATCTTCCTTCTCTCACCATACATATTTCTTTTTAAAATTTATTTCTTCTTTCTTCTCCATTGTTCATAAATTGAAGGAAAAAAATAAAAATTTGAAGAGAAAATAGGAGTTAGTAAGTCGATTATGAAGTATAGAGATATTGGCAAAGATGATAGGCGATGGGCAACATCATTATGGCCGATGGAACAAATAAAAATTTTCAGATCTATAGAATTCTTTAAAAATCTTGATAAGTATGTATGTAAATCAAGCATTTCATTAGTATTTTTTGTGTGTAATTGATTATCAAATATGCTATTGATGATATGATCAGACATAAAAATAACATTGTGGTGGTTGTTGGTAGTTCTCCGGCGAGAATAGAGAAGACAAAGATTGAGAAATTATTTTTTTCGGTGAACTTTTGTAAAATTTCGACAATATAATCATGAATTTTATGCATAAATGTCATAGAATTTTCAATAGAAATCATTGCCTTTCTCATGATTCTTTTTCAGTGATCTTCTCTGGTGAATCCTCTGGCGAGTTCAAACGGAAAAATCATGAACTTTAAGTTGAAAATTATTGACTTTTCGATGAAAGTCATCATCTTCTCTACCCCTTTCTATTTTTAAGAGTTCCTTTTTATGGGTAGAGTGTTGGATGTGCTTCTATCAAACAATCAATGACTACAAATATAGTGATTCCTTAAGAAGAAGAAGAAGTATTAAAAAATTTAATACATAATTATATGACCAATAAAATAGTGTCATGTGTTGAAATTCGTCCTTTTGAAATATAATTTTTTCTTCTCATGCACCTTAAGAAAGGTGAAGACTTTTTAAAAAAAAAAAAATAATTAGAGAATTTTATTAATATTCTCAGTCCATCAAAGGACAAACACCACCTTACACCTCCTTGGGCTAAAACCCAATCCCAAAAGAACAGCCCAAATACCAAAAAACAAACCACTAATAAGCTAGAATCCTAATCCATCTAGACAGAGGCCCAATCCATTCTTATACGGGTGTTAAAATGAGTGTCAAGGGATGGTTTCCTAAATCAAATTCCTTTATCTTCGTCTTCTTGTCTCCTCTTTTTCCTGAAGAAATCCTTCCACCTTGGAGTAACCATTGCCGCAGCTTCTTCCTTATTTGGGTCATTGTGGTCATGGTATGGAGTCTATGGGAGCTCCAATCAGCCACATACATCGAGTGTAACAAGCTTCATCCAGGTTTAAAAGTTCAACACTAACTCCTGATCTGAGTCCTTTTTGCTGGCTGGAATAGAATACAGTGGCGTAGCTAGAAAATTCACGAAGGGTGTCCAAGAATTATATAAGCAAAAAAAAATTTGATAAATGGACGCACTAAAAAATTCAAAATCGAACTATGTACTATTAATATTTTTTTATGAATAAATGTTCTAAAATTTAAAAAATCAAATCGCATGATATGTAGCTTAATCATTTTTAAGTTTCAAACTTACACTAATCTCTAGCGACGACAAAAATACCGAGACACGAAAAATTGAAGTAGAAACAAATGAGGCTTTCTTTTGTTTGCTTTGAACAGCATTGTACAAATATTAGAATTTTATTTCAAATTTTAATGAAAAGAAATAAAAAATCAAATTCATTGAAAATTCAATTAACTTTATTAGATTTTTAGTTTAAAGATTTATAAGAAATTTACTAACTCTTAGACAATTAAAGGAATAATAAAATATGAGCTCTTTAAAAAATTACTTGTTTTTAACAGCGTTATACAAATATTAGAATTTTATTTCAAACTTTAATGAAAAGAAATAAAAAATCAACTTCATTGAAAATTCAATGAGCTTTATTAGATTTTGAAATTATAGATTTATAAGAAATTTACTAACTATTATCTTAGATAATTAAGGGAATAAGAAAATATGAGCTCTTTAAAAAATGACTATAAAAGATAAATTGCTGCAGGGATTCGAACCTGTGCGTCAAAGCTCAACAAGGAAGCTTCCAGCCGCTGAGCCACAATAGCTTATTATGACAAAGGTGTCCAAAATATTAAATTTAACCATTTTGAACAGGATTTTACTTAGGTATACGGTATAATTTTCCAACGAAGGGTGTCCAATTGGACACCCTCGATACACTGTAGCTCCACCCCTGATAGAATAGTCTAGTAGCATTTCACTGTTTTTGCTGCCCTCGAGGCTTGTGTAAATATGATGCTTGTGCATTTTTTATGTTGTAGCTTTCCCCATCCCTTTATCTCCTTACCGGTACTATCCTCAAATAGGGGCATTTTAATTTGTCACTGTTGATAATCTTCCTTCCTGCTACTTCCATGCTATTGAAATCTGAAAATCTTCTTTGTCATGTCATGTTCTAAGGGGATATTAATATCACTTCGAACAAGATTAGGTGTGTAATCAAAGAGATATTTCATTTGGCATAAAGTAAAACTATTATTATTTTGTCTTACAAGACGATACAAGTATGATACTTAAACTTAAATAGATTTGAAATATTCAGTTATTAATCCCACTCTAATTTTCATTTGATGATGTTGAACTCACACCAGCTTTTACAACTTCAATCTTCTTTTCAACTTCCTTCAATACCAAGTCTAAAAACTTATTACAATCCACTTCACTCTCTTTGTCAACACAAAATTTAGGATCCTCCCAAAGTTTCAAAACAAGAGACTCCGTCTTTGTGACTTTGTCCTGCAACCCCATTTTTTTCAATTCTTCTTTGTTATTGGCAACACAAGCTAAAGTCACTTTCAAAAGCCCAACATTACTCATTGCCATTTTTTTGTAGACTTAGCACTCAATAATATTTCACAATTTGACTCCTCCAAAATAGCATTATTTATAGGTAAAAAATGGCATTTAATTATGGTAAGATAGATTATAAGGATCTTTGCCACATTTGAGTACTTGCTAAAAAATTTATATTTAAGTAATTTTCAACTACATTCCAAACCTCAATTCAACAAATGATCTAGATTTAAATGCATTTTGCATCAATTGGCATTCAACTATGGTAAGAGAGTATAATATTGCTTTGACTAAGATAGATTATTAGTATCTTTGCTACATTTATTACTGGCTAAAATTTCATACTATGTAATTTTCAACAACTTTCCAAACCTCTTTCAAAAAAGGATGTAGACTTAAATGCATTTTACATCAATTGGCATTCAATTATGGTAAGAGTACAATAATGTTTGGCTAATATAGATTATTACTAGTATCGTTTCTATATTTAACTAGTTGCTAAGATGCCATATTTATGTAAATTTGAACATCTTTCCAAACCTCTTTCAGAAAAGAATCTAAATTTAAATTCATTTTTCATCAATTGGCATTCAACTATGATAAGAGTATAGTATTGTTTAGCCAAGATAGATTATTAGTGTCTTTTCAACATTTAACTACTTGCTAAAATTCACTTTATTTGCTTCTTAATTAGGCAAATCATCGATCATTGCCACAAGAATTACTTTAATATGGATAAAATTCACATTTGATTTCTTGTCTTGCTAATTATTTGAATAAAAGATGGACAACTTATTTCTACTTTATCCAGTTCACATGGTAAAATAATACATGAATTATAAAATCATTCATGCTTATTGTTAAAAAAAAAAGGAAAGGGTGAAAATTGCTCCTAAACTATGCGAAATAGATCATTGATACCCTTCGTTATATTTTAGGATAAAAAATGTCCTCGCCATTATCCTAAGAGACCATAAATTCCCTCAAGAGTTAATAACCCAAATTTTTAGTGACGTGGCAAGCCATGTGGGGCTAATCCCTCCATCTAAACGTTGCTAACTAGGATTCGCTTAAAAAATTTAGACCTTTAGTTTGCGATAAAAGTCACTACAAAAGCCTAGAATATCACCAATAAAAGTTTTCATACAATTTTTTTGCATTAAATTATGATTTTAGTGTTTTTTTTCTTCATTGTTTTTGAAAAAATCACAAATGATATCGATCAAGGAGGAGTTTGAATACACTATATGCTTTATTTCTATGTCATGTGTAAATGCGTAAAATGTACAATAACACATTATGTAGTTGGAGATTTGAATCTAGAAGTAATTTTGATGATTTTCGTAATAATATTGGATGTTCTTAATATTGATAGTAATTAATTATCATATTTTTTTGTTGAAAAAATAGGTTTTACTAGAGAATGGCTATTGCAGCCTTAGTCGCAGCAAAAAATCACTCAAAATCTTTAGAGGCAATATTTTAGGATTTTGTGGCAACTTTTGTCGCCGCTAAACGTCTAGATTTTTTTGTGAATCCTAGTTGGCAACGCTTAGGTGGAAGGATTAGGCTCATGTGGCTTGTCACATCACTAGAAATTTTGGTAGTTAACTCTTGAGGCGTATTTCTATTCTCTTGGGATAACAACGGAGGTATTTTTTTATCCCAAAATATAATGAAGGGTATAAGTGGTCTATTTCGCATAGTTTTAGTGTAATTTTGATCCTTTTCCGTTAAAAAAAACTATTAAAAATATGTAGATTTGCCAATGTGAAGCAATTACTAATTCTCAACAAATCTAGTTGTGAAAATTGCTCAATGGCAGAAGTTGAGAGAAATTGGGGATAATTCATGTTGTATTAAATCGTAAAATATTTTTTTATGTTAATTTATATGACTTATTTTTTTAGTTAATTGTAAAAAAAAAAAAAAAGGATAAATATTTTTATTGGATAAATATCTGATGGCACTATCAATATTTTATGTTGGTTCCCACTTATCGGCAAAAATCCGTAAGTGTACTTTTTATATAAGAAAAATATTTATTTTAATTAAAGGGTAATTTTGAAAGTTTGCAAAGTTTTTCCATATTAATTCTTAAACCCCGTCTATTACAATGGGTTAAAAAGTCTCACGTTGATTGGAGAATAAATTGGTTGTCTACTTATATGGACTTGTGCAATCCTCCCCTCAAAAGCTAACGTGCATCCGTTTACTTGCTAAAATTTCATAATATGTAATTTTCAACAACTTTCCAAACCTATTTCAAAAAAGGATGTAGACTTAAATGCATTTTACATCAATTGGTATTCAATTATGGTAAGAGTACAATAATGTTTGGCTAATATAGATTATTAGTATCTTTGCTATATTTAACTACTTGCTAAGATTTCATATTTATGTAATTTTGAACAACTTTCCAAACCACTTTCATAAAAGAATCTAAATTTAAATTCATTTTTCATCAATTGGCATTCAACTATGATGAGAGGATAGTATTGTTTAGCTAAGATAGATTATTAATGTCTTTTCAACATTTAACTACTTGCTAAAATTCACTTTATTTGCTTCTTAATTAGGCAAATCATCGATCATTGCCACAAGAATTACTTTAATATGGATAAAATTCACATTTGATTTCTTGTCTTGCTAATTATTTGAATAAAAGATGGACAACTTATTTCTACTTTGTCCAGTTCACATGGTAAAATAATACATGAATTATAAAATCATTCATGCTTATTGTTAAAAAAAAAAGGAAAGGGTGAAAATTGCTCCTAAACTATGCGAAATAGATCATTGATACCCTTCGTTATATTTTAGGATAAAAAATGTCCTCGCCATTATCCTAAGAGACCATAAATTCCCTCAAGAGTTAATAACCCAAATTTTTAGTGACATGGCAAGCCATGTGGGGCTAATCCCTCCACCTAAACGTTGCTAACTAGGATTCGCTTAAAAAATTTAGACCTTTAGCGGCGATAAAAGTCGCCACAAAAGCCTAGCTAGAATATCGCCAATAAAAGTTTTCACAGTTTTTTAGCATTAAATTATGACTTTATGTTTTTTTCTTCATTGTTTAAAAAAAAAAATTACAAATGACATCGATCAAGGCGAGTTTGAATAAACTATATCTTTTATTTTTATGTCATATGTAAATACGTAAAATGTACAATAACTCATTATGTAGTTGGAGATTTGAACCAAGAAGTAATGTTGATGATTTTCGTAATAATATTGGATGTTCTTAATATTGATAGTACATATTATTAATTTTAGAAAATTAGGTTGAAACCAAAAATTAATTATCATATTTTCTTTTGAGAAAAAAATATGTTTTACTAGCGAATGGCTATTGCAATCTTAGTCGCCGCTAAAAATCACTCAAAATGTTTAGTGGCAACGTTTTGGGATTTTGTGGCGGCTTTTGTCGCCGCTAAACGTCTAAATTTTTTTCTTTTCTGAATCCTAGTTGGCAATGCTTAGGTGGAGGGATTAGTCTCATGTGGCTTGCCACATCATTAAAAATTTTGATAGTTAACTTTTGAGGGTATTTGTGGTCTCTTGGGATAACGGGGGTATTTTTTTTTATCCCAAAATATAATGGAAGGTATAACTGGTCTATTTCACATAGTTTTAATGTAATTTTGACCCTTTTCTGTTAAAAAACTGTTGAAAATATGTAGATTTGCCAATGTGAAGCGATCACTAGTTCTCAACAAATCTAGTTGTGAAAATTGCTCAATGGTAGAAGTTGAGAGAAATTGGGGATAATTCATGTTGTATTAAATCGTAAAATATTTTTTTATGTTAATTTATATGACTTATATATTTTTTTAGTTAGTTGTAAAAAAAAAAGGACATATTTTTATTGGATAAATATTTAATGACACTATCAATATTTTATGTTGGTTCCCACTTATTGGCAAAAATCCATAAAGTGTACTTTTTATATAAAAAAATATTTATTTTAATTTAAGAATAATTTTGAAAGTTTGGAAAGTTTTTCCATATTAATTCTTAAACCCGTCTATTACAATGGGTTAAAAAGTTTCACGTTGGTTGGAGAATAAATTGGTTGTCTACTTATATGGACTTGTGCAATCCTCCCCTCAAGAGCTAACTTTTTGGGGTTGAGTTAGGCCCAAGTATAGAGATGAACCCACCTAATTTATTAGCGGGGTGCACGTGCATCCGTTTACTTTGAAGTTATATGTATTTTTTTTGTACAAAAATCTTGAATATTATTTGTAGAAAATATAATTTTTTCATATAAGAGGAAAGAATTATTAGAACTTAGAAGTTTGACAAATCTAAAAAACTATATCTCAAGAAAGATCAAATGAATTAGTTATAATAATCTTTAATAAATAAAATAATTGAAAATTAAGGTCTCCATTTGAATTTGGTCGTAGACAACTGATGTGTTAAGCCGCTTCTGATGGGAGTATATACATGTCTAGTATAACAAAAAGACTGAATTATTCATTAGAGACAGAATTTATGATACACATTAAAAAAAATAGTTTGAAAGTATATATAAGAGCAAAGAAGCTATATATGACGAAAATATTAAGGATAAGAAACATATTGAATGCTGATTTTTCATTCTTTCAAAGCAAATCTACAAGGCAAGGCGTTTAGAACTAGATTTTTATTAATAAATAATAAAGGATCTCAAAGAGAAAAGTACAGGTAAGGGGGCTAGGTCTTACCTTACTAATCAAAGAGATTTAATTTTTTCACGAAAAGTAAAACTATTAATATTTCACATTAAGACGATATAAGGTGATAACTTAAATAGATTTCATCATCTTAAAGAAATATAAGCTTTATCCCATTATTAATCACACTCTACTTTGCATTTGATGAAGTTGAACTCATGGGGACTCTTAGGTGAAAATATCCTTTATTACCAAGCTCAAATAATTCTCAAAATCCACCTCACTCTCTTTGTCTACACAAAATTCAGGATCCTCCCAAAGTTCCATTATGAGAGACTCCATCTTTGTGACTTTGTTCTCCAACCCCATCTTTGTCAATTCTTCTTTGTTATTAGCAACACTAGCTAAAATACGTTTCAAAAGCTCAAGTTTTGTAGTCATTCTCTTATTATTGTAGACTTAGTACTCAATAATATTTCACCATTTGACATCTCCAAAATAGCATTATTTATAGATAGGAAAAGGCATTCAACAATGGTAGGAGAATAATTTTTCTTATCTAAGATTATTAGTATCTTGCTACATTTACTTACTTGCCAAGTTTACATCAACTTACCAAACTTCTTTCAAAAAAGGATCTAGATAGATTTAAATCAATTGGCATTCAACTATGGTAAGAGTATTAATTATAATGTTGTTTGACTAAGATAGATTATTAGTATCTTTGCTACATTGAACTACTTGCAATAAAATTGCAAATTATGTAATTTTCAACAACTTTCCTTACTCTATTAAAAAAAAAAGTATATACTTTTTTAAGTTCATTCTATATCAATTAGCATTCAACTATATATGGTAACCAAAGGTCACATGTTTAACTTCATTTCTGAAATTTAACTAAGTGGGTTGACAAATTTGCAACCGAGTTAATTAATCATTTGAAAAATAATTATTACAATACCGAAACTAGAAAGAAATCAAATCAAAAGTTTACTTTATAATGGAAAACAAATTAATAAAGGGAACGAAAATTATCGAGAATGAAATGAATGTTTTTTTTTGTTTTTAAGATCTATTGGATTTAATTATATGATGAATGGTGATGCGTGTGATGGTTAGTGGGGGTGTCTATAGGTTTCTACGATGACGATGGTTGGTGGTGATTGTTGGTAGTGATTGTGGGTAGTACGTAGCTTGTGTTGATGATTGATAGTAGTAGTTAGTAGTGATAACTGATAATTGTGAAGGATGATAGTGATTACTGATATGGTGATCGTGATTGAT
Organism: Solanum commersonii; assembly: GCA_029007595.1. NCBI lineage: Eukaryota > Viridiplantae > Streptophyta > Magnoliopsida > Solanales > Solanaceae > Solanum > Solanum commersonii. Next base: position 767,714 of record JAJTWQ010000029.1, read on the forward strand.
AATAATGGTTATTGACATATAATTATGATTGAAGGCGGTAAATATTGTTAATAAAAATTGTGGTGATAATTATAATTGATGGCTACTGATAGTGTTATGAGGATGACATGTCTATTGGTTGTGACTTGTGATTGAGGATGATAGTAGTCGTTGGTGATGGTGGTGCTTAGCCGTAGATATAGATGTGGAGAAATATTATTTTTTTAGAAAATTCTTGAATCGATAACATCTTATGATATTAAATTTTCTTCTTAAAGGTATTAATCATTCGTATACAAATTTTTTTTAAAAAATACACACTTCAAATGTGACCATTTGAATAATTAAAATTCAAACCAAAAATAAATTCCTTAATTATTGAGGCCTCAAGGATTAAAATTAAAATCTTCATCAAAGTAAACAAATAAAGCTTGAGATTAATAGAGGAATAACATAGGTTTATTTATTATTCACTAACAGACACATTTCAAACAAAACACTTATGTTCCACACATACTTGCACAAGAAGACGTACACATAAAATTATTAGCTTTTCGATGGGACCTTTCTATTGCTATAGCGATAAGCGCACGATAACTACAAGGGCCCAAAAAACACAACAAACATATGTAGAAATAACCACAAAAGGGCTATATTTCTGACCAAGTTCCTTGTTTCTCTTGATCTCCAAGAGAAGAAGGAAGTATCAAATTATAATTATTTGAATTCCTGACCGAACAATTTGCCCTAATTTGACCTTGTGTTCCAGTCAACACATTCAATTGTCCCATCTTGATCATGGAATTCACAAATTCCTTAAAGAAAAGAGACTCATTGATAGCAAAACTCGTAACAATCCCTCGAGTCCTTCTATCCGTATACAAATCTTGATCCGATGTGAAAAGCCCTTGTCGATTCATGAGATCAACGTAGTACTTATTATCGAACTTGTTAGGTGATCGTATGTCTAGGACAGTAGTGTTCGTGGAGTTTGTAGTGGGACATGTTATTTTAAGGTTGTTGGCAAAGGTTTTATCCATGGATGAATCTTGATTAGGGTAAAGTCTATTTGTGAAAGAAGTACAATGACTAATACCAATAGTGTGACCACCAGAAAGTGCAACAACATCTGTTGGGGTGAAGTTTTTAGTAGCAAGTGAAGCTAGAATTAAACTTGTGTTGAATGAAGGTGGTGGAAGATTGGCTAGGGTTTCATTTAATGTTGCAAAAGTGAGTCCATCTCTTCTTCCTAATGGTAGATCATAGTCCGGGCCACCTGACTGCATTTAATTATTTACATAATCAGATCACTTGTAATATGATATTCAGTATAATTTATTAGTAACCTAATAAAAATAATAACTAATCCTCTATGATAGGTTAAACTACATTTGACATGGAAAGTAAAATTATGATGTATTGAATTTATGTATAAGTACTTAATATATATATGGGTTCTAACTTGTTGATAATATTCAAATCTTTGCTTCACTACATTTTTTAGGGAAACCATTGATGTTATTATATTTGACCAAATGGTTTGACAAGAAAATGATTACTCCCTCCCATCTATCAAAATTTATATGACTCACTTTTCTTTTTAGTTAATAAAAAAAAATGACACATTTTTATATTCAGTAACACACTTTTTTTAGTCCGTCCCAAAAAGAGTGACACATTTCTATGTTCAATAACAATTTAACTTTAAAATACTTGTTTTTACCCTAAATGAAATAATTTATAGTCACACAACATCTAATACTTATTTTAGACCACAAGTTTAAAAAGCTTTTTTTAAAAAAAATTATGTGTCAAGTCAAACTAACTCATATAAAATAGGACGAAAGGAGTATATATATATATTTCCTTTTTCCGCAACTCATTAATTTTAACTTTCATATGACATATATTATCACCGAAAGATTAAAGAACATTTTGACATATTTTATATAAATTAAATTTAAAAATACAATTTTTTGAAAAATTCCTTACTTTTAATTTTTTTTTTATGTCAAGTTAAATTTAGAAAAGTAAATTAAAACGAATGTAATAAGAAAGGACATGCTATTAATTATGGTGTGACAGTTAAGCTAAAACTTGTGGACGTGGTACACTTGAATGCGAACATTATTGAGAAGTAAAAACTTGTTCAATTATTTGAGGCTTTTGTATTATTGCGCATTGAATTATTTGTCATAAATTTGACTTGAAAGTTTTTCTCCAAAATAAAAACGTTATTATAGAAAATATGTAAATTAAATCAATAAATGCATGATATACTAATAAACATAAACTTACAAAGAAAACAGAGTCACGAGCAGCAATAGCAGTAATATCAGCACAAGAAACGACTCTACCACAGTCACGGTGGACACGGCGGCGAAGGTCTTCGATGATCCGAAAAGCCTGCTGTCTTAAAGACAAGTTGGGGGGTGCATCTTTCTCACTTGGTCCACTGGCTGAACCATCTAATAGTACCGATCCATCACAACCCTGTGTATAAAATAGTGTCCCATATATTAAGTTAGCGTTTGATCATAAATTTACAAATATTTTTGATAAATATTATTTGAATGAAATTTCATCATGTGTTTGGTCATAATGTTTGAGAAATATATTTCACTTTTTTAATAACTATAATTTATACCTATAAGTTTTAAAAACTATCAAAATTAACCATATGTTTCTAATACATAGCAAGATAGAAACGTCGACGTAACAAGATTCATGACTTCCGCTATTTTTGTTGTAGCAAATAACAAATAGTGTCCACAACATTAGAGCAATGTGATAATTTAAAGTGAGTGCAACAAACATCATTTTATACATCGTGAAGTAGACAAAGAACGTGACTTTATTACCTAAGCTGATTGTTCGTCATTTTCATCAACAACCATAGCATCACTTTCATATTCACTGAATATTTTATCACTACTTTGGTATTCACATAAAAAAAATTATATAATACAGCGCAAACAACTACCATAAAGGATATTTTTATAAAAGATTAAAGTTGTGTAGAATTTAAATTTTTAAAAGTTTCAAATAATAAGATTTGGCACAAATATTAATTTTTTCTAGTATTTGAAAATTTGAGTTATTTATCAAAAATATTTGTCAAATAAGACAAATTATATGAATAAACACTATTTGTCAAAAAGATTTCCAAATTTTACTTGAGAAATCTATGACTCCTAATTGTTTTTTGTAACAATTCCTTTTTAAAAATGAATTAAAAAAAGAAGTCAGGACAGTGAAGAATAGGAATTGTATCTTATAGTTACTTATAGGTTATAACATTAGTTATTATTTCTTTTCATTTTACCTCTGCAACATATATTTTTTGAAAGTTTATAAGTTCCATATATTTTCTTTTTCAAAAGAGTGAAATAAAGGGTAAATTAGTAAAACTATCCATTTTATGTATGATTCTTAAGGAAGTCTGTAAAGGAGAAAGTGGACAATTGATATGAAACGGATGAATATACTTGTAGTAATTAGTATTATATATGGTACCTAGTATTATTTCTCAGTAACGTAATCATTTGATGTTCAGATCTAGCGATAATATCTTGATCATTCATTATGTTTTTTCAAATTCAGATATCTAAATTTTAACGAAAATAAATAAGGCCTTAAACTCAGGTCGATACCTGAACAAAGCAATCATGGAAGTGAAGACGAAGAAGGCCAGCGGCCTGACCGATATCCTGCCGGAAAACATTCTGGAGTCGCCTCCTGATGATGGATTCAGCATTGGGACAAATGGAGTCATAAAAAGTCCATGAAAGACCTTTCACAATTGGTTGAGTACCTTGAGCTTTTGTTACTTGAAAATGGATTGACACAAAAATAGAAAGGATTAGTACAAGTGAAGAAGCCAAAGTATAAAGGGTAGTTGAAGCCATTATGATTAATTGATGAAGGTTCACATTAACAAGCCTCTACATTTATAGCGGGAAGGACGTAATAATTGTTCCATCCGTTCACTTTTATTTGTTCATTTTAAATTTCGCACATATTAGTCGATCATAATGGCTTCAACTACCTTTTCTCCGCCTTATATTAGTATATTAAATATATTTGTCATATATTAGTTTATCACCTTACTAAATCAAAAAAGTTCACTTTTATTTTTTTTTCCTATATTATCATTATAATTAGTTCTTTTTTCAAGTGTTCATATTTGTTTGTAAAATTTTCAAAAAGTTTTTTTTAAGGGATGAATTAGTAAAATCATCTTCTTATTTATGATTTTTTGACTAAAATGAAAAATGATCAACTAATATGAGACAAAGAGAATATTAATGATTTAGGGACTAAGCAATGAATATACTAAGGGGAATTATGAAAAAAAATATCTTCTCTTAAAATGTTAAAAATGAAAATTCATTTTTAACTACAACACTAAGGGATGATTTGGCAGGGGTATATATATAAGAATTCATAATACTGAATCAGATGCATTAGTAATGTTCAAATTGATAATGTTGAATTTATTTATTATCCACTATATGATTTTATGTAGTTAAGGATAATTTTGTTTAATTTTAGCCATAGTTATTCAATGGTATATTAGTAATAATAACTATGATATTACTAATATCATGAATTATTGTGTATCAATTATACACTCTGTGATACCTAATAGGATGTACACACTCTACTTACTAAGCAATTAATATACAGATTAGTTATAGGTAAATTGAAAATACTATCAAAAAAAAATATTGAATAATATCAAATTAATATATATTATTATTATTTTCTCTAATACATCCTATCAAACAATCGGTCAAAGATGTGTTGAGATAGTTCATCACCCTTAAATCGAGGCGTCTAAGTTCTACCTTCTGACAAGTGGCCTTTATTTCTCAATGGGCCTCACGAAAGAGACAAATGAGTCATTGCACTTTTGTTCTTAGTGTTGGTCTTTAATTTTTCTTCCTCGAAATAAATAAAAGAAATTATAAGACATAATATATATTTTACATCATAATATTTCATAAGTTAAATCTCATATTTTTTAAGAAAAATAAAATTTAAAATTTCAATCAATTTAAAGGGTAAATTGTGCAGTTAAAATGGAGGCAAATTCATATACTATAAATAAAGCCTGCCAATTACCGAATGATAACACAAAAACGGATTAACTACAAAATCCTTTAATTACTTTGTCCCTTTTAAGTACAAGAGGCTATGAAAAAGATGGCTCATAAAATTACTTTTCTCCTTAATAATAATTTCATTTTTCATTTATTCTGGAGTAGGTTAGCTAATTCTACCAGAACCAGTTGAAAAAATAATTTCATTTAATTTTCGTTAATTTATAATGTATTTTGAGTCATATATGGGAGGGGTCTCATTTGGTTGAGTCAAAATTTTATGTGAATTAATAAATAAAGGTCGCGTACGTATTTAATTAAATGTCATATAATTGTATCATTAGTAAAGGGCAAGTTTAAGCCTAAAATAATGTTAGAGGCAATTTGATTCATAGGTGGAAAAAAAACATTTTTAACCGTCTTACTTAATAATGATAATTTAAAGTATTTTGATCCACGTACCTCGTTTTCAAAAAAAAATATTGAGAAACATATTCGGAGAAGAACAAGCTAAAGAAGGAATTGTAATCTTTTTCATTTTGTTTCGTCAATTTTGGCTAAGAACTTAGCCGTTTAAAATTCACACAAATAATTTAATTTACAATCTAGAGAAGCCCATTTTTTCCTTCAATTAGAGAAATAATAAGAAAAATATCAAAGAAAATAGTATTAATTAATGCTAGCATGATCTCAACAGAGAACCGTCATGAATCGTGATTTCTAAAAATAGTATATCAAATTATTTATTATTTTAAAAGTTCAAAATAAAATTAACTAATAGTTTCTTATTTTTTTTTAGTAATAATTATTTTTTAAAGACTATAAACACATAAATAAAGTAAATATTTAACTATGAGAGATTACATTTTTAAATATTAATGAAGATAATTAAAAAGAACTTCTTAATAAATATTTTTTTAAGAAATCTTAAGAAAATATAAAAATAAGCACGACAGAGTATTTGGGAGGAGGGGAGGATATGTCAAAGTTAAAGATCGTGAAAGAAGGAACAACTCTTTAGAAAGTTAGCAACTATATTACACCAACCACATCTTTGTTGTCTTTGATTAATTTAATTAATTTTACGTATTCCTAAAGGTCATCGATTTCAAGTTGTAATCTAGTAGTATTTACACTTGCATGTTAGTTAAGGATATTGTATATGAACAAATTAAGTATTACTAATATGAACCAAACAACATAATAGACTTTAAAAAAAATAATAATAATAGACTTATTATCTTGTGTTTAATTTGAATTTAATATAGAGTAAATGTTGTATTTTGTGTTTTCATAATGCATGTGGACGGAATTAAGGTTTAACTTGTAATTTTTAGTATTGAATTTATTACTTATATACTAAAAGTTGTGGCTTCAGCCTTCATATTTATTCTTATAATAACTTTAATAAATTCTTACATATAAATTTATAATTCACAATTCACGTCGAAAGAATTCAACTGAACGCATTATAAATATCCATAAAGGCTACGTATGGTACTGATACAAATTATTTAAAACAATGATAACTTGATAGCTATACCTTCTTAAATATAACGAAGATATAATTAACTAATTAATTATTTGACTATCATAATGTCGTGTGGAGACCCAACTCTTCAACAAATACTTCTTTTTTTCTTCTATAGAATCTACGAATTAATCAATGGTGTGATAATTAGCAAAATTAATGCTACTTTGAACTTCCTGCCTCTGCTATTTTTAATTAATTTTGCTCATTTTTTAATTTTCAAGACGATACTTGCAATTAAAAGACTACGATTGAGTTAATTAATACTGACTTACATAAAATAACACTATAAGTAATTATTTTGTACGTATATCATGAGCGTCTTTTAACATATTGTAATGTTTAATTAATTTATTTTTATGAGTAATATTAATTATTTATAATTATACTAATTAAGTGATTAGATAACATTTAGGTAAGCTTTTTAAGTATGGATCGCACTAACTCATAGTAAAATTTATGTCCTTTTCACCATCTTTCTTCCCTCGCTTGATTACTTTTTTAAAAAAATATTGATCAAATCTTGTCATAAAAAATAAAATAAAGTATTATGTTGATAGATCTAGGAGCCAAATATTCCAAGTATTAGGTTAGAAAACAATGAGCAAATTAAAGAAGCCGACAACAAAGTAATACGAGGAAAGTAGAAAAAAATATTAAACAAAACTGAGGGTAAAACTTTTACCAAAAAGGGGAAATTATATTTTTATCTCAACCATATTATATTCCCCTCATTTATTCTTTCGTAGCAATTTACCAAGACATGTAAAGACAAGAAAGAAGAAGAAAAACCGAAATGAAATTAGTGAGACAAAATATCTTATACCCCAACAACTCCATAAAAAATATAACATAAAAAAGTACCATGAGTTCTAGGACACTTATATGCTATTCATAAATACACGATTAATTATATTCTAATTTTTATCAATTATTCAATATATATATATATATATATATATATATGTGTGTGTGTGTGTAATTTTTTCTAAAGTTGCATGTGCATTCCATTCAGGGGCAACTCAAAGTAAATTAGAGGCTTAAAGCAAAATTTCAATTAGAGGCCTAAAATCTAAATAAACTTCATATATATTTATTTAAAAATTATTTTTCTAATTTTTAGATTTCAATTAGAAGCCTAAAATCTAAATAAACTTCATATGTATTTATTTAAAAATTATATTTCTAACTTTTTTTTATGTAAATTTTGCTTAAAATTTATTTATATATGATTTCTTCAAATATATTTTTTATTATTATTAGTTTTAGGTAAGATTTTATCAATTCAACATTAGAAAACACTCTTTTACTGGGGGCATTACTATATGAATTGTTAACATAATTCTTAGTAATAAGTTGACAAACTTTAAATAAAAACAAGAGTTAAATCATGGAATTTGATTCAAGAAGTTGATAACTTGGTATATCCTACTTTAATATGTTTGTTGTATTGCTTGAAAATTTAAGAAGAAATAAAAAAAAAGAATTTCTAACTTACTTTGTTTAATATTTTTCGACTATTGATTCATATTTTTGACAGACTATTACTCTACCTTATCAAAGATTTGAAAAAAAAGAGTTCAAACAAATAAATAGCATGAGTGTTAGCGAAAAATAATTATTTTTTTCTATTTGAATGGGGTTAAGGAGAACAAAAGAATATAATTTTATGTAAAAAAAAATTAACAAAAAATTTATTCTTGATAAGAATTTGAGGCCCAAAATTGGGGGCCAAATTTTGTATGCAAGAGCCGCCCCTGACCCCATTTATAGGTGATGTGCATCCGCCTCTGCCCAAAGCAAAGGTGATAAAGACAACACCAAATTTTTTTATTTTTTATTTTAAAAAGAAAGTGATAAAGAAACTGAGACGTTATTACGAGTGTGTCTGGTGCTATAGAGGAAAATATCATTTTCTTAATTATTTTGGTATTTAGTAAGCAACTAAAAAAAACTAATTTTAAGAACATTTATATATTAGAAATTAGACATCTAGATGAGAACATCTTTGAGAAAGGTGAGGAGGAGGCTATATATAGGAATTAGGATCATTATTTTGCTAATGTGGTTCGGAAATGTTAATATTTTTTCTAGGCAATACAACACAAACAAAATCATATATATGATAGCGTTAACAATTTAAAATTCAATATATTTAAAAAGAACCGATGATCTATCACCTATGAAACAATATTGAATAAATTTGAAAAAGAAAACAAGAGAAAATTACTTCGAGTTAATTTGGACGAATAGTCTATCCTTTTTAGTTCATATATTTATTTTGAGAACTTTTATATTCTTACATTATTTACGCATACTCATTTATAATATCATCATAGATATATTATAAATCATATATATATATATAAAAGAACCATAAGCCCGCCTATGTGGCGCCACCACAAATCAAGATTCCCTTTTAATTTATTTATTTCCAAAAATAATTTTCCCTTTCATGAAAAGTTGTGACTTTTATGAAAGGTTATAATATAATTTTTATGAAAAGTTGCGACTTTATGAATAGTTGCGACTAGGGGTGTTCACGGGTTGGTTTGGATCGGTTATTGATCAAAATCAAAATCAAACCAACTTAATCGGTTTTAAAATTATCAAAACCAAACCAAACCAAATATAATATACATTTACCAGTTTGGTGGTTATCGATTTTGGTTTGGTTTGGTTCAGTTATTTGGTTATTAACCATACACATAAATAAAAGAAACAATTCATTTAAAATGTGAAAAAAGTGACAACAATCCATTCAAAACAAAAAATAGTTAGAATGACTTAAATTACCGAACTTTCGATCACTGAATTTACTATCAATAAAACTTTAAAATTCACTATATTGGCCAAGAAGGAAGAGACAATAACATTTTCAGTCCCACAAAGAATTGTCATAGACACTCATATTACATGAAATCAATAAGATAAATGTTTTCGCCTTGGGCATTCTTACTTTCAATAAGAAAAGTATAAAGAAATTTTAATGAAAGCATATATAACATCTTTAAAATTGTTTATAAAAATAATATATTAAGTATGTATATTAATAAAATATATGTATATAATTCATCGATTTGGTTCGATTATTTCTTCATTTTTTTCGAATAAAATCATAATCAAACCAAATACTCACGATTTTCAAAAATCTAAAATCAAACCAAACCAAATCCAAATAAAATCGATTTTATTTTATCGATTTGGTTTTTCGGTTTAGATCAATTTTTATCCAAACCATGAACACCCCTAGTTGCGACTTCAATGAAGAGTTGCGATTTTTATGAAAAATTGTGACTTCTATGAAAGGTTGTGACCTTTCTGAAGGGTTGCAAATTTTTCAAATAATTGTGACCTTTCTAATAAGGCACAAAAACATCTGAACTTCTTATTTTTCTTTTTCTACACAATTAAATATTCGTGTATTCTACTCCTGAAAGTCTTTCTTTTATTACTATTATATTATAGTTGAGTGGGAATAAAATTGTTTTTCTATTTATGCTTTGTCCAATTGTGAACATGATCATCGTATCTGAGATTCACAATCAGATAATTCTAGAAGTCAGAACTAAATTCTAAAGTTCCACAGCCAAGCAAATCTAGTTGACAATAATGACATCTAGTGGTGTTTAGAATTACAATGTGACTATATAGTACAATCACCGTGGCGAAAAATAACTAACTAACAAACTTGATTCTAATCTAACAAACTGTAACAAACTTGATTCTAACTAACAAACTGTACATAACTAACTAATTACTTTGTATGTACATAACTAACTAATTACTTTGTATTCTCATCACCCCCCCTCAAGTTGGAGGTGATGTAATTACAGACAACTTGTGCAATAGGGTAGTATGTTTAACTCCAGTCAGAGCCTTGGTGAAGATGTCTGCCAACTGTGAATCAGTGGGAATATGATGGAGTGTGATTAGGCCTTGATGAAGCTTGGTCCTAACAAAATGACAATCGATTTCTATGTGCTTTGTCCTCTCATGAAAAACTGGATTTTTTGCAATGTGGACTGCTGCTTGACTGTCACAATGGACAGAGATAGGTGAGGAGCATTGTACGGTCAATTGTTCAACAATCTTTCAAGCCACACTAGTTCTCCTACAACTTGTCTCACGGCTATATTCAGCAATGAGATGACAAAGATACCGTTGCTTGCTTCTTAGACTTCCAAAGTGATGGGACTATCACCCGAAGCACTAGGTATCCACTTGAGACTTCTCGGAGTCGGGCAACAGCCCAATCAGAGTCACAATAAGCACTGATAGTGAGATCAGGCTTGTTTGAGATAAAAATCCCCAATGTTGGATCCTGTTTCAAATATCTAAGCACATAGTATGCTGCTTTCAAATGTGGTTCCCTAGGTGATTGCATAAATTGGCTCAAGTGTTGTACACTATAAGCTATGTCCATTCTAGTGTTGGTCAAAAAATTTAGCTTGCCAACCAACTTCCTATATTGAGTAGGATCAGACAAAAGTTTTCCATCTGTAGCTGTTAACTTCTCAGTGCAATCAAGTGGTGATGTAGTGGCCTTGTAACTTAGCACATCAAAATCTTTCAGGAGATCAGAAGTGAATTTCCTTTGTGAAACTAGCACTCCATCGTGTCTGTATAATATTTCCAAATCCGTAAAAGTAGTGTAGTTTGCCCAAATCCTTTATCTTGAACCGATCATTTAAGAAGCTCTTTAATGAGTTGATTTCATCCACATCTCTGTTCCAGTTAGAATTATATCATCCACATATATGGCAACAAACACCAAGGAGCAAAGCTTCCTTTTGTAGAACAAGTGAGTAGTCACTGTCTGAGTGCTGATACCCTCTTGAACACAGACATTTTGCCAACTTCTCATACCACTGCCTGCTGGCCTGTTTTAGTCCATACAAAGACTTCTTCAATTTGCACACCATGTTATCACAACCTACTACAAGACCTTGTGGAGGTGCCATGTACACTTTCTCTTGTAAATCACCATGTAAGAATGCATTATTGACATCTAGCTGATACAAGCTCCAATCTTTCTTAACAGCTAAAGAAATTAATGTTCTAACAGTAGTCATTTTAACTACAGGTGAGAAGGTTTCAGTGTAATCTACCCCAGCTTGTTGTGTATAACCTTTGACCACCAGCCTAACCTTGAACCTCTCCACACTTCCATCTGCTTTGTGTTTGATTTTGTACACCCACTTGCATCCAATAGCTTTCTTCCCATCAGGTAACATGACCATCTCCCAAGTGTTATTAGCATACAAAGCTTCAAACTCCTGTGTCATGGCTCGCCGCTGTGTGGGTGGTGCACACGTTTCCTCAAATGAAATAGGCTCACATTCATGTGAAATGGTTGTTACTAATCGCCGACTATCGAACAAAGGCGGTGAAACATACATGTTTATGGGGAGATATAAAGGAAGTAAGAGAGTGCAGCTTTAGGTAAGTTATAGGTGTATTCTTTTAGGTAATTAGGAGTGTGTGTGGTTCTGGTTTGTTCTTCTAGGTGCCGATATTGTCCAGATCGTAAAGTATCATGTTGCATAGTGACATTTGGATCGTGTAAGGTAGGTTGAGTTGAGGTTCATGTAGGACAACAGGTGGTACTTCATTCATGTTGGAATCCTTTGGTTACTTGATTATTAGTGACTTCATGTGGTGTGAAATTTTCCAGCAGATCATCATTAACAAAAGTATTCATTTTACCAGTCATACAAGGCATGCTAGTAGTATGAGTAAGCATTTGCAAAATGGAATTGAAACTAGAACCATCAGGGGCAATGACAAAGGGAAAAATCTCTTCTTGAAAAATAACATCTCTTGATATATGAACTTTCTTGGTAGCTAAATTTAAAACTTTGTAACCTTTTGTATTGAAAGGGTAACCAACAAAAACATGAGGTGTGGTTCTAGGTTCAAATTTATCTTTGTGAGTTTTCAAGGTAGTGGGAAAACAAAGACAACCAAAACTTTTAAGGTGGGAATATGTAGGTGATTTATGGTATAACATTTCATATGGAGACTTATTCTGTAGGAGTTGAATGGGCAGTCTATTAATCAGGTATGTGGCAGTCAATACACATTCCCCCTAGTACCTCAGAGGCAACTTTGACTGAAACAAGAGTGCCCTTGCTGTTTCAAGTAAGTACTTATGTTTCCTTTCTACCACCCCATTTTGTTGAGGTGTATAAGGACAAGTTCTTTGGTGTATGATACCTTTGGTTTGGAAGAAATTTGTGGCTTCAGCTGAAGTAAACTCTAACCCATTGTCGGATCTTATGGCTTTTAACTTGGTTTGGAATTGATTTTCTATGAGAGATATGAAGGCTTTGATAGTTTGGAGAGCATTACTCTTACATCTCAGCAATTGTGTCCAAGTGGACCTACTGTGGTCCTCTACCATAGTGAGGAAATAATGATATCCATCATGAGTGGGAACATGATATGGTCCCCATAGGTCAACATGTAACAACTCAAACACTTTAGTGGTGGTGGTGATACTTTCTGGAAAAGGCATCCTGGTTTGCCTAGCCATAGGGCATATGTTACAAGTAAAAGGCTGTTTGGGAGAAAAACTAACAGGTATAGTTGAGATACTTTTCATTTTTACAAAAGGTACATGTCCTAATCTAGCATGCCACAAAAGTTCATCATCATGAGTGCGATTAGAAACATTTGCAAATGAAGGACAAGTATGAGTAAAATAAGAGGAAGGAAAAACAGTACAATCTGTCTTATTCATAGGAGAGTATTTTACAGAAGAAACACTGGACACATTAGAATCTGAAACCCCCGCTAGTATTGCCTAAAGCAAGAGACAAAATGACAATTAACACGAGGTGATTTTCAGATGGACAACAATTGTGGCATTTAGCCATTCTTGGCTTTACTAAGTTCCGTGAGGGCTCTTCGAGAGAAGGGCCCCCGCAACAAATAAGAAAATTTGACGCACCATTGAATTGTAGTCAAACAATGAACGAAATGAGATTAAACTTTTTAGGTACAAATAACACTTTTCTTAGAGTCAAAGCCGGATTTAAACAAGCTCACCAATTCAAATCACTTTAACCTTGTAACTTCGTAGGGAGTGAAATCAGAAAGGGATATGGAAGTGAAATGATGTTTGTGAGGGTGGTCTTATCATAGGTCATATGGTGTGATGCTCCGGAATCTATGATTCAAGAGTCAGCAGTCAGTTTAACACATTTACAAGAAAGATCACCTATATCAGTGATAGAGGAATAACAGGCAAGTATACCTGCCAAGTTCACAGCTCCATTCAGCATGCTGTTTGAGTTGTCTGAATTTGAGGCTCTATTTCCAACTTGTAAAGTTCCCAGGAGATTGAGTAGTTGTTCATATTGATCTTTAGACAAGTTCAATGGCATTTGTCTCAGAGAGGTAGAATCCAAGGTTGTATGATTATGAGGCTTCACCTCCCTTTGTTTTTCCTCTTGGGATAATATGGCAAAAGCTTGAGCCATGCTTGGAAGTGTGTTCATCATGAGAATGCTGCCTCTGACAGTCGTATATATCTCATTCAATCCCATTAGAAAATGTATCAATCTTCTGTCTTGTTCTGCCTTGTGTAATTTGCTTTTACCCCCACAAGTGCACACACAAGTACACTGAGAATTGACATCAATGGTACTCATTTCCTCCCCTGCCTTCTTCATTCTTGTGTAATATCCAGTGATGTCTAAAGTGCCTTGGACCAGATCATTAATTTCCTTCTGCAATTGATACAATTTGCACCCATTGGTTTGATCGTACCTTTCTTCCAACTCTGCCCAGAGTTCCTTGGCATTGTTCACGTATTGCAAACTATCACGCAATTCAGGGGACAAGGAATTTAAGATCCAAGATGTGATCATGTCATCACATCTCTCCCACTGCATAAAACTAGGATCAGTAGGAGCAGGTCGTACAATAGCTCCATTTATAAACCTTGTTTTGCTCTTGACTGAGAGAGCTCTGAGAACAGCCCTTCTCCAAGACCTATAACCAGTACCATCGAAAACTCGAGGTAAAAGAGAAGATCCTGCACTCTCTGAGGGATGCAGATACAAGGGACTAGCAAAGTCCAATCGAGCTGTAGTCGAACTAGAAGCGGAATCAGTTTGAAGATCAACCATGGTGTTCGAGTATTTGTGAGGAAACTCAACACAAAAACAAATTTAACAACTAATCCCAAACACAAAATCAACAAATTGACGAAACAGAGAAATCACCACACAATCAATGAAATCAAAATATAGAAAAAAAATTCACAATAATCTCTAACACGATGAGTTTCTGCAAATGAAGAGGAATGAAGCTTACGAAATAATTTTGAAAAGAGGAAACACGATCAATTAGCCAGGCTCTGATACCATGACAAAACTAAAACCATTGATCAGCTTCATTCCTCTGCCAATGGAGTCGACTGGAGAGTAACTGAATTAAGGGAGAAAACTTGTGTTTGTATTGAATGTGAATTAAAGTGTTTAGAATTACAATGTGACTATATATGTACAATCACTGTGGCAGAAAAATAACTAACTAACAAACTTGATTCTAATCTAACAAACTGTAACAAACTTGATTCTAACTAACAAACTGTACATAACTAACTAATTACTTTGTATGTACATAACTAACTAATTACTTTGTATTCTCATCATCCTCTACTTCGTATTGATATAAAAAAAATTGTAATCTCTACTCCTTGTATTTAATTTATGTTGCCTTTTTTTTTAGTTCTTCCCAAAAAGAATATTAACTTACTATAATTAGAAACAATTTAATTTTAAAATATTTATTTTAACTTTTAATGAAAAGATTTTCAATCACAGAAATATCTAATGATTATTTTAAACACAAGTTTCAAAAGTCTTCATATTTTTCTTAAATATCATGTTAAGTCAAATAGTGTCACATAAAATGAGATAGAGGGATAATATTTTTCATATAGTTATTTATATCTAAATTATAATCTTAAAAATTCAAATTGATCTAATCTAATTTAATTTTGATAATTATTCAAATTGAATCTCAAAAAAAAAAACATGACAACTGTTTACTTTTGAAAATAAAGAAAAAATGACTGTAGTACTTATTCATTTGTCAAGTTACCAAATCATTACAAGTAATTTAAATTTAAATCTCTAAAGTATCATTAATTAATAATAAGACTAATTTAGAAACATAGAGAGAGAGAGAGGTTATACTAGTAACACAATTTTCATATCATGATGGAGCTAGAAAACATTTTGAGAAGAGATCCAAAACACCATCTTCTTACATTACATCACAAAACAAAATGTGATTATTATACTATAAGCTAATTAAAACACTCATTATTATTACAACAAAACCAAAACCAAAACACTAATTAATTAAAACTTAGAACAATGCAGAGAAGGTTTCCTCCAATTCTTCAACAACAGTAGCAATATCAACCTTTTTATCCTTATTCCTCCTATCACACCTATTCCTAATTTCACCATTTCCACCAGTCAACACGTTCATTTGTCCCATTTTAATCATACCAATAACAAATTTCTCATAAAACAACGATTGATTCACCGCAAAGCTCGTAACAATCCCTCGAGTTCTTCGATCCGTATACAGATCTTGATCGGACGTAAAAAGCCCTTGTCTATTCATGAGATCAACGTAGTACTTGTTGTCGAAAACATTAGGGCTACGAATGTCCATGTTGACCGTGTTGTTCGAGTCAGCTGTGGGACAACTACCTTTGAGGTTGTTAGCAAATGTCTTGTCCATAGTGGAATCTTGGTTCGGGTAGAGACGGTCGGTGAAGGAAGGACAGTGGCTGATACCGATAGTGTGGGCCCCAGACAACGCGACCGCATCGGTCGCGTCGAGGCCTTTGGTTGCAAGGAGAGAGAGGACGGTTGTCGTGTTGGCAAAGGGTGCGACTAGGTTGTCTATCGTCGCTTGCTCCGTTGCAAAGTTGACTCCGTCCTTTCTTCCTAAGGGTACATCGTAGTTGGGCCCACCCGTCTGAAATTACCATAAGCTTATATTACATTTAAGCTATATATATTGATGGTATAATATTAATATGCTTTACTATATATACGATGAAGGTAGAGAAATTTAATTTAATTTTACCTAACCAAAGCAAATTGGAAGACATATCAGTCACGAGGTGGGGCCTAAGTGGTGTGAAAAGTAATGACATAAACCAACTACTCTTCAGTCTTTAATATTTACTAGTATGACATTTTCCCACCATGAAAGTCCTTTTTTCTCTATATAATAATGATCTATCAAAATATCCTATTATAATATATTCTGACAACAGAGATGTGTTATTCTTTTTTAATTCAACTAAAAAAAAAAAGTATATCATATAAATTAAAACGAAAATAGAACTTGTGGTCTTACTTACCAAGACAACAGAGTCCCTAGCAGCAATGGCAGTAATATCAGAGCAAGACACAACTTGACCACACTCATCTTGGATCCTTTTTCTAAGATCATCAATTATCTTGAATGACCTCTTTCTTAGGGTCAAATTTGGAACTGCAGTTTGCTCACTTGGCCCTCCTGCTGATCCATCTAGCAACACTGAACCATCACACCCCTGCATCATTAAAAAAAATCATTTTTTTTCATTTGATTTCCCCTTGAAAAATGTTACAGTGACAATCTGTTTTCCACCATACATTTTCCTAGTAAGCTGGTTCAGTGAAAAATCATATTCTATAGTTCGCGATAGAAAAAACCTTTGTTTCAAGTAATGTGAGTACACAAAAAATAATAACCTGAACAAAGCAATCGTGGAAATGAAGACGAAGTAAGCCAGCAGCTTGGCCAACATCATCCTTAATTTGTTTTTCAAGCCTCTTTCTAATAATGGATTCAAGTTGAGGACAACTAGATTGATAAAATGACCATGAAAGACCTTTGGTTAAAGCAGGCCTTTGAGCTTCTGTGACAAAGAAAGAAACAAGAAGAACAAGTAGAAAACTTGATAGAGTAGTTGACACCATGGCTATAGCTAGATAGTTTGATTTAGCTAGTTAATTGGTACAATGATAATAAGAAGAATGGGTCAAATTTATAGGCATATAAAGTTATCCACTTGGATATTTTAAATTTTTCTTCTACTATATTTGTTTAGACTTTTTTAAAATGAGTTATCCACTTGGATATTTTAAATTTTTCTTCTACTATATTTGTTTAGACTTTTTTAAAATGAGGCATCTCGTGTTTTTTCTAAGAAATAGCCGTGTGGTCGTCACACTGCTATCCATCTTTTTGATTTTGATAGTTTCATATACTATCTCGTTATTTTTTAGTTGTTATAGTTTGTTTTTTTAGAGTCAATTGATAAGAATTTTAATTAATATTTTATATTTTTATTATATTAATATACAAAAATTACAGTTAATTATATTTTCATATAGTTTTTGAATATCTAAATTTTTATTTTGAAATATTAAATTAATATAATTTAATTTAACTTTAAATTTAATTAAATTGACTTTCAAAAAATAAAAGAAAAATGGAACGGATGGAGTATATTACTCTCTCCCTTGTCTAAAATAAATAAATTTTTGGAATGTGGCACAAGACCCTTAGAGAAATGAGCTAATTTCATTAATTAAAAGATAGTTTGACAATATTGTCCTTTTGTTTCTTCTCGAACTTATCTTAAAAACTAGAGATAGTTGAATCCTAGCTAGATAATTTTGAAGAAAAAAAATTACTAACATATTTTTGAACTTTTGAGAAATTCATTCATTTTTTCACCATAAAAGGTGTTAAAAATTTATTTATCCGGAACCAAAGAGTGAACTTTCTTCATTTATTTTTTACACGCTTTAAAAAAATAATTTATTATATTCATACTAATTAATGTTTAATATTAAATTTTAAAAAATGAATAATTAATAAAAATAAGATATTAAAATGAATATATCAACTTATTTTCTTAATATACTAAAAATAAAAATAAAAATACATTTTTAATAAAACGAACACCGAGTGAGTAATTTATATTACATAGGATAACGAATCCAAGAAAGGCACATATCTATGTTCTTTTGTGCAACGTGCAAAATTTCGTGCATAGTGTAATTTACCTTTCCAATTATTAACATCCAATAGAAAAGCAAAATATACTAGCCGCCAATAAAGAATGCCTATTTTTCACTCCAACTCCATATTTACTAGATGCATGAATCTTGATGTTTATGTTCCGTATTTGCATTAAAATTTCACCGCATAAAATTTAATGTTCAGTATTCGCATTAAAATTTTGCCGCATAAGATTCATTTAAAGGGTAGCACTTCATTTGTTCTAAATTTAAAGAATTTATCTTATTAAACTACATCAATATAGTATATATATTTTATATAAGTAGATAAAGAAAATGGCCAAATGTTCCCCTAATTTATTACCGAATTTTCAACTACACACTTAAACTTTACGGGAGTCCTATCACCTCCCTGAACTGTTTAAAATCAAAATTATTGTACCCCTAAAAAATCACAACAACATTTATGTTGATGGGTGAAACTCACGCGTTTGACACGTAAAAATTCCATTAAAGAAAGTTTTTCTTCAATTTTTTCATTATTCTTTACTCTTTTCTTCTATTTTTTCACCGTCTTTCCAAACCCAAAAATATTTTCACCATTTTCTCCAATACTATAAACACCAAAGGTCTACCAATCAATACAATCTTGAAAAGGAGAAGGTCGGCAATGATTTTGATTCCCATTTGTCATTTCATCCACTACTTGATTGGTATTAAGATCATTTCCATGAATGCATATGTCAAATTTCTCAAATTGGAGTTAATATATACATAACAATGGAGGAAGGTTGAATGTGAGTTTCATCAAAAATTCAAAATTCTTCGTTGGTATGGATTAAAATTACAAATTTGGAGCTCCGAAGAATCAAAATAAGAATTTACCAACCGAATTAACTTTGTGGGTTGACCATGTACAAGGATGATTAACAACTCCAATAATATCGATAAAGAGTTGATTTGAAAAAATTCCTAATTTCATACACAAATTAGAATCAAGATGAATACAAAAATTCTATGGTACATCCAATGAAGATAGCAATGGCAGCAATGACATAAAAATGACGGGAGATGGACAGATCTGGTCACAAAGAAGGAAGAGATTTCTATGTAGAAGAAAGAATGGTTATTGGGGAAAAATCAATATACTTCTAATGTCGAATCAGGATCAACTAGGACAGAAATAAAGCATTGGGTCTTATGTTTTCCTTATTTCTAATATTCCTTTCTATTTCTAAAACTCCTTATTTCTCTCCTAATTCTAAATTATTTTATAATGTATCTGAGCTAGTTTTTAATGTATTCGAGCTATATATTATATATCCGATTTATTTTATAATGTATTCGAGCTAATTTTTAATGTATCCGAGCTACATATTATGTATCCGGTTTGTTTTACTTTTTCAGGAATTAATGTAATTATAAACTAAATAGAGATAGATTGTAATTTCATATTAAAACTATGTGATTCCTAAAATTTATAGGGAGAGTGAAATACACTCACTTCGCCACATAAACATTTAGAGAGATGATAATTTAAGTTTTAAACAATTCAGGGGGTGATAGGACCTCCATAAAGTTTAAGTATGTAATTGGGAATTCGGTAATAGATTCGGGGCATTTGACCATTTTGTCTAAGTAGATATAAATATCTTATGTGGATAAGAATTAACTTTATTTTTACCAAACATTTCCAGTAATTATCAAGTAATCGGTAAAAAATCATAGCTTTGCCGACTATCTCGATTATATCTATACACTAATTTCTATATCAAAACCAAAATTACTCTAGTCAAAACTTTAAAGAATGCAGTTTTGACTTTAGATTTGTCAGGTTCCTTCACAATATAAGTATAAGATATTTCTCTAATTATGTTGTTACAATTTACAGTCTCTAATCTTGATATTATTGAACACCAGCCAAAAAAATATCCATAAAGTTTTAGGGGAGTTATTTTCTTAAAACTAATTCCTCGATCCGTATTTGCTTTTTCCTTTAATGAAGTTTGATATTTTTTAACAGATAAATTACATTATTTACAAAGTTATACTCTATTTCTGATTTTACAAAAGTTAATAATGAAAAGTATGATTTAAATTATGTCCTTGAATATTTTTCTTAAGAAGTGTTTGACATGAGTACTTTCTATTTATATATACATATTAATTGATGTTAAATTTGAAAAATAATTTAGGAATAAGTAATTAGTATTAAAATAAAAAATACTATCTTTATATTTTTCTCTTAATATACTAAAAATAACAAATAAAAAAATGGAAAGTGTATTTATCATTTTCGTCTAACAATGGAGAAAGAGCCACGTAGTCGTCGCACTTGGTTAACATTTTTGCCTCTTTCTAGATAAAGCTATGCTTGATGAAGAGAAAGCCGTGAGGGTTAATTTTAGTTTGCTTTAATTTATTTATTTTTGATAATTTTTAAAGTTTAATTTTTCATATGACATATTTTAATCATAAAATTAAAAGATATTTTGATATCTTTTACATTTTCTTATTTAAAATTATCGTAACAATAAAAATAATAATATAATCACTAAAATTTTATTAAGTAGATTTTAAAGAAGATAAAATATGCACGGACTTTATTACTCTATCGTGAAGGTAGAGAGACCATTATTATTATTTTTAGAAAATGTTTTAGATATTACTTCATCTGTTGAATAATATTTGTCTATTAGTTTTGTATATTTCTTAAGAAACTATAAATAAAATAATAATTTACTATATCACTCTTTGAATATAATAAATACATTGTTTTGAAAAATGTAATAGGAGAAAAGATTATAATTACTAATTAGAAATTAAGTATAAAATTATTTATTAATATCATTATTGAATATTTTAAAATAATAAAATGAACAACTATTATTAAACAGAAAGTTTGGGGCATCATGGACTTTTCAATTAAAGAGCCACGTGGTCGTCACACTGCTCTGGTCTCTGGACCTTTTGATTTTAATAGTTCAAATTGTAGAGTAGAGTATTATATATAGTACTACTAATTATTTATTACACCAAGAAACCATGAAAAGTTATTACTCCAAAAGAGAAAGGCATTACCAATCCTAGTGATTGTTTGGCGTGAGGAATAAAAATAAATAGTTTTAAAAAAAATATAGTTCAGGAATAAAAATTTGATGTCTTATTTGATTATCATATTTAAAATAACTTATCCCACCATTTATATCATAATGATAGAATAAGTTATTTCATATACATGGTGAATAAGTTATCTCAGGATAATTAATTCTGAGATAACTTGTTTCCAACCAAACGACCCCTAACATTATGTACGCATATCATACGTGCAGAGTTTGATATGCATACCGTTAAAAAATAATAAAAGTTTCACATTAATACTTAATGAGATGTGTGAAATTATTGTAAGGCTTAAGCAATTTTATTTTTTTTTAACTATCTTTTTAAATATAAGTTAGATTCAAAATCTAATTTAACACCGACCATCTTTGTACGGTCAATTAAAAAAAAGTGTAAAATACCCCTGGTTAACAAACTACACCATTAACATTTAATAACATAATATTAATCATCACATTTAGATTAATCTTATAATAAGTGGAGCGGGGTACTACTCCAACTTAATAGCGGCGCTGATTATTATTTTTTTAACTCTAATATGAGCTTATGGATTTGTCCATTGGAGCTGTGATTTTTACTTTTGTAAATTCTTTTTTCTCGTATTATTCCAACTCTAGTGCAAATGTTATTTTAATTAGTTATATGACCTTTTTTATTAAGAAATCGTAAAAATTAACACAAGAAATTTGCAATTAATTAAAACAAAGAAAAACTTGTATGATAATTTTATTTTATTTTATTTAAAAGCTAGTATGAGTCATGATTGTAATGCAGAAAATCTGGTAAGTTATTTAAGAGCAAATTAGGTGAAGTCATTTATTTTCCCAAAAAAAGAAAAGAGGAGCTTCAAAGAGTTGACTGAATATTTGCCCAAACCTGTGGTTTTGGCCCCTAGAATGTACTACTGTATAATATACTCCTCTCATCTCAATTTATGTGACGTAATTTAATTTGACATAAAAATTATAAAAGATAAAGACGATTAAGTTTATGATCTAAATAAATCATATATATCTATATGATTATAAATCATTTGATCAATAATAGATATTTATAAGGGTCAACTAAAAAAGAGTGAATTAAATTGGTGTAGAAGGAGTATCATTTTCAAGTCTACATTGTCGATCTCTTCTAACATATACATCTTTGGTTAATTTCACTTTAAAATGCAAGTTGTAAAATAATATTCAAAAGAAAATCTACTCTCATACTCTAACTTCCTTTCAATTATTCTCTTTATATATATATATATATATATATATATATATATATATATATATTCCACCTTTTTTTATTTTTCTTTTGGTGACTTATAAAGCGATTTTTAGTTGTTGATAGTTGCATTTTATTTCTCTTGTTTTTAATAGAGGCCGCCCACGTGCAGGATAGCATCAAGACTTTGGACTTTGGAGGTTTACCAAAGGACAAAAGCAGCCTACAACAAAGATATCATCAGGTTACGATAAAACGATAAATATTCCTTCATTTTTAGTAAGATTAAAATTTTTGTATTCAAGATTTCTGAGAATGTTATTGTTATTGATAAAGAATATTTCACTCATAAAATAGAATTTCATATTATAAATTCAAAATAATCAAATCTCAAAACAGATATCAAATACTGAAAAAAAAAACAAAAAAAAAAAGACACACGCCTCAGTAATAAAGTAAATACACATAAAAGTCTATGTATATGACCAACAAACTTTTAGTTCACCTAATGTTTTTCCTAGCTACTTGCTCGTGGTACGTTCTATATATTATTCAATGAATCATTATATTATGTTTGAAAGAGGAAACAAAAGTCTTTTCATTTGTTCAAAATTTAGATGTACAATGAGCATCTTTGATTTTTCAACAGTCGCAATTTGATGAAATGTAGTAGAATATAATTATGTTAGGACTCATTTGATACGAGGGATAAGAAATAGATTAATTAATTTTAGAATTAACTTTAAAATGAATTTATCTCATGTTTGATTGGAATAAAATTGCAGAATAATTTATCTTGAAATTAGTTATATCTCAAAATTATAGTGTTATTTTTATTTCACATTATGTTGGAACAACATTCTGAAATAACTAATCCCCGAAATAGTTAATCCTGGAATACTTATCATTCGAATAAAAAAATTAATAAAGAGGGAGGTCGAATATTAAACTAAGAAGATGCTTTCTCACATTCCCTTTATACTTTCACTTTTTTTCTAAGCTGACTTTCAGATTTAGTGTTTCTCCAAATATAAAATTTATAAATAAAAATACAAAGTGTGGATGAGGATTAAATCAAAGTAAAAATTTATTCATTTATACCTAGCGAATACATGTATTTGTACAAGCTTTGAATTACTAATTTTGATAATTAACATGTATTCTCACTTTGTTAAATTACTTGATCATACTAATATAAGTTTATATGATTTAATATGACTAAAATAGTAAAATTTAATGATCAAAGTAGAGAAAAAAAAAGGCGTGTCCTCAATTCTTTTTATGTTTTAAACATATTAAATATGCAAAATAGATTTGTAAGACTGTAAGAGTAAGATACTTAACTCGCTCCTTTTTAGTTATAAATAGGGATGACAATATAGTAGGTGGAATCAGTGGCGGATCCAGGATTTAGAGTTCGTGGGTGTCAAATAAACTTATCAATTAAATTAATTTTATATTTGATTGAATTATTCGTCTTTTCGATATATATCATAAATCAATCAATAAAATATAAATAATAAGATATTACACTTTTATTGAGTATTTAATCAAATAAAAGAATAGTCAAAAGAGTAATAATGTAATTAATTTAATTTAAGTCAATAACAATTATAAATAAAAAATAAAAAATTGTGCCAGCTGTTTTTCCTTAAAAAAAGGTGCTTGGAGATTCTTTTTTTTTCTTAAAAACGTATGCAGCAAATTTCTCACTATGTATATATAGAGTTTCCGTCGAAGTTCGGGGGTGGCATGGCACCCCCACAGCCCTTCATAGATCCGCCACTGGGTGGAATAAGTATTTTTCAGCCAAAGTTTATCTAATTATTTGAATTCAATCATGTCATGTTTAACCCTGCACTGTTTAGCTTCTATTATATAATTCTTTGTTTTCGTTACTCCAATGATTATGACAAATATTGTAAAAATAAATAAATCATGTAGTCACAATCATTAATATTCTTTTTATTCGATTTTGTTTCTTTTCTTATATGGTGCAAAGACACTAATTCCTTTTAATCAAGAACAAACAAGAAAATTCAATTTTTTCTAATTTTTATTTATTTAATATGTTGTCAGAATTAATAAAGACATTTTTAAAGCACAAGTGGTAGGTCGTGAGAATAACTACACTAACTTTGAAAAGGACTATCGCGTGATTTTTAATCAAAATAATTTCTAGTTATCTATAGTTTAGTCAAATTAATTCTATCAAAATTAAAGAAATAAAGCACAATAATTTTATATATATTATTAATTTATTATTATATTTACAACATCCTAATTTTTTTTATTATGTTTACAACTAAAACAATAAAAAGACTTGAGCTAAGATCTGTCTTACCACCTGCCCTGGCCCGCCCCTCCCCGTTTAATTATTGCCCTACCCTGTCTATATGTATTTGGTAATTTAATTTGTCATACAACATGTGTTCTTGAACTTGCAAATCTAACAGCACTATGTATAAAAAAAAATTATCCTTAGAGAAAGTAGACATTAAAACATACATGCCTGTAGACCGTACTAATATTAATCACTTCTGAAGAGAAATCTATTGATCCTCTCCCAATTAGTTGGACCGTAGGTGCGATGATTTACTTGACGAAAAAATAAAAACATAGAAAACCAACAGTCATGCCACATTTGGCCTCTGATTATTACAACAAACACATATAGTTAACAAAAGACTTACATTAAACAAATTATTTATTGTACTCCCAATAAGTTAAGTTAAACTTAAAATGCAGCAGCCAATGTTTTCTCCAATCCTTCAACAACATCAACCAACAACTTATTCTTATTCCTCACAAAACACTTAGCCCTAATTTCACCTTGTCCACCAGTAGACACATTCAATTGTCCCATTTTAATCATGGCTATCACAAACTTGTCAAAGAAAACCTTTTGGTCCGTACCAAAACTCGTAACGATCCCTCGAGTTCTTTGATCCGTGAACAAATCTTGATCGGACGTAAAAAGCCCTTGCCTATTCATTAGATCAACGTAGTACTTGTTGTCGAAAATATTAGGGGTAAGAATGTCCATGTTGACTGTGTTGTTCGAGTCAGCTTTAGGGCAACTACGTTTGAGGTTGTTGGCAAATGTTTGGTCCATAGTGGAGTCTTGGTTTGGGTAGAGACGTTCTGTGAAGGAACCACAGTGGCTGATACCGATGGTGTGGGCCCCGGACAGCGCGACCACGTCCGTGGCGTCGAACCCTTTAGTTGCGAGACGAGTGAGGAGGGTTGTGGTGTTGGCGGTTGGTGCAACGAGGTTGTCTATGGTTGCGGTTTCTGTTGCAAAGTTAAGTCCATCTCTTCTTCCCAAAGGTACAACATAATTTGGTCCACCAGTCTGAAATAACGAAAAATAATAACGCATTTCTATATTTTGTAATAATGCAACTGTAAACTTTTGTATATTATACTTATTGAAATGAGTTATCATCATACAAATATTTAAGATTTGGTTTAGACCATAAGTTAAAAATCTTTTTTATTCTTAATTAAACTTTGTGTCAAACACTTTCGAATAAATTAAAACAGAAGGAGCTACTTTTTCTTGTTGTAATTATGATCGTATTTTTGGGTTAAAATATGGGGGCTGATGCCTTCCCAATGCCGGAAGGTCAAGGAAGTTGGTGAGCTAATGACAGGGGAGCCGGCTACTGAAGCCCTAATGAACGGCGTCCGTAACTATAAAGGTCGAGAAATTCCTTTATCGGGTAAGTTCCAACTAGCACGATAGCGTAACGATCTTGGCACAACGGGTTCAACTCCGCTATCCGCCCAAGATCCAAGATAAAGTAATTTTTTTACTACTCCTTCGTCTCTTTTTAGTTGTCACAGTTTTCTTTTTGAGAGTCAAACGATGTAATTTTGACTAACATTCTAATATGTATTTTTCCATCATATTAATATGAAAAATGTTGTAGTTTATGATAATTTCTGTATAGTTTTTGAATATCTAAAATTTTATTTTAAAATATCAAATTAATGTACGTAATCTAATTTAGCTTTGAAAATTAGTCAAATTGACTCTCGAAAAATGCAACATGACAACTAAAAAGGGACAGGGACAGAAGAATGTTTAATTAATTAGTTGGCCGTGATAGTGTATAGGTCTATAATTAGTAATTGACATGTAAAATAAAATATTTAATTACTAGTATTTCAATTAAGCACTACTATACTATATTATAAGGAGGTATATTTACCAAGACAACAGCATCCCTAGCAGCAAGAGCAGCAATATCAGAGCAAGAAACAATTCTTCCACACTCCTTGTGAACTCTTTCTCTAAGATCTTCAATGATCTTAAATGACTCTTTTCTTAGTGTCTGATTTGGTATTGCAGTCTTCTCACTTGGACCCCCTGCTGATCCATCTAGCATTACTGATCCATCACATCCCTACATCCATCATTTGTACAATATTCACAAATAAATAAATAAAATGTTAGATTATACACACGTCCCGCCCTCGTAAGTTAGAGGTAAGACTACGTACACACCATCTTCATCATACTTTACTTGTGAAATTTCGCTCGATATATCATTGTTGTAGCTAGATACATGTCTCCCTCTTATAAAAAGATCATAGTAAAAGTTACATTGTGGATAAGTCAAGTAATCCGTTTAAAAAAGAATGTCTCTTTCATTTTTTGATGATTCTTTAATTCTAACTTTTCACGTGACATATTTAGTATTATAAGATTAAAGAATATTTTAGTATCTTTAATTTAAGATTACAAGATTCAAAAGTTACTTTTACTTGATTCTTAAATTTTGTGTCAAATTAGGTTGTACTAGTTTACCTGAACAAAACAATCATGGAAATGAAGGCGAAGCAAGCCAGCAGCTTGACCAATATCATCCTTAAAAACTTTCTCAAGTCTCTTTCTAACAATTGATTGTAATTTTGGACAACTTGAATCAAAGAATGTCCATGAAAGCCCTTTCACTATAGGAGGAAGACCTTGACCTTTTGATGAGACAATGAAATATTGAGAAAAAAATAAAAGAGAATAGACAAACAAGAGTTTAAAGCTTGATGAAACACTAGTAGAAGCCATGAGTATTGCCACTTTGTCTTGATGCAAAAACATAGCAAAAAATGGTCAAATTTATAGCCATGTAGTACTAGTTCTTTAAAGTATTATTTTTCTAATAGCCAAGTGTGAGATTTTTTAGACTTGATAAGAGCCATTGGATTTCCTAGAAAAGGTCATTAGTGCATGTGGCCATCACAAGCTGCCATCTTCCATTTTCTAAATTAAGATTAATATATTTGGAGGTGCAATGATTAATTCCAACAGGCTGCTTTTACATGTTTGGAATGACTGCTCCACTCTCAACCAGTGGTTTCGAATTTAAGTTTTGAATATAGAGAAAATTATGTTGGGAGGGTCAATCCATGATAGATTCTGCAGTGCATGACCATATTCAGTCGGGGCTTCAATACGAGCATCAAACACTAGTGAAAAAAAGTATATGTGAACATCATCTATATATATGCAGTGTATACCAACTGTATAATATAAAGTATAAATTATAGGAACCACATATTATAAGTACTAAATAACATCTGATCCCTTCTAGTTTTCTATTTACCAAAAATCCCTTAAAAATGATGTTTGTGGGATACATAGCGTTGTGCACTGGATACAGTAGGTTTGATACATTCCACATAGCGGGATACATAGCGTTTGATACATTTCACATAGCGTTTGATACATTCCACATAGCGGGATACATAGCGTTTGATACATTTCACATAGCGGGATACATAGCGTTGTGCACGAGATACATGCGGGATACATAGGTAAATAAGGAATTTTTGAAATTTTTGAAATAAGTACGGATAAATGGATATTAAGGTAAGTAAAGAAGTGTAGTTAAGTAATTTGTCCTAATATAAATAGTATACGTGAACATCATCGATGTAACCAAGCCCAACCCATCGCATAGAAGGAAACTTTGTAAAAAAACAAATATAAAAAATCCTTCGCTTCTTGGCTTGTTATCTTCATTTCCCTCTCAGACACTTCCTAATAAGGGTGTACATAGTCAGGTTGATTCGGGTTTTTCAAATATCAAATCAAATTATTTGTGTTGGATTTTTAAATCTATAAACCAAACCAAACCAATAAAATTTGGGTTTTTCAACCTCGGGTTTTTTCGGGTTTTTCCGTTAAAGTATTCATACAAACATATAATTTACTTGTACTTCAAATATTTCTTCAGTCCTACCAAAATACAACTATCTAAGGTGTTTCTTAAGAATACAACACAAACAATGATATGATTAATGACACAAAAATATCCAAAAATAATAA
This sequence comes from Solanum commersonii, assembly GCA_029007595.1. Classification (NCBI taxonomy): domain Eukaryota; kingdom Viridiplantae; phylum Streptophyta; class Magnoliopsida; order Solanales; family Solanaceae; genus Solanum; species Solanum commersonii. The sequence continues at coordinate 797,054 of JAJTWQ010000029.1, forward strand.
TAATAATGAAATCGCATAAAATAAATATTGCAAATTAACAAGTCATAATGAAAATGATCATAATTTAAAAGTACTAAATCATGCTAAAATAAGTTTAATAAGTAATAGTTACATGACTAAATATTAAAGGAAATTAAAATTAGATTATGTACTTTAATTGTCTAAACCAATGAAAATCCAAAGAACAAATATTCAATATTATTGTCATTCTTAGTGTTAAATTAATTTTCTTTTTGCATTAGTATTAATTTGATTTAAGTTTTATTATAATTATCAACATCTATGGACTATAATCTTTATGGAACCACTCAAAATTTGAAGTTTCAAACTTGAAATAATATATTAAAAGATAACAATTATGAAAAAGTATAAGAAATATTTAAAAATTATATCAAAGTAAATATTTTTATGTATAAAATAAAATTTTAAAATTATATATATATATATATATATATAATATCGGGTTGGTTTGGTTTCGGGTTGGCTTTTTTTAGTTAAAACCAAACCAACCCAAATATAGTCGGCTTTTTTTTTCAACACCAAACCAAGTCAAACAAACCACTAGTCGGGTTTTTTTTCTGGTTTGACTCGGTTTGCGGTTTGGTTCGATTTTGTACACCCCTGCTTCCTAACATATTTAAACTCTCCAAAAGAAAATAAGTGCCCGTTTGAATGGGCTTTTAAGTCGGTCAAACTGACTTAAAAGTCAGTTTTTGACTTATTAGACTGTTTGGCAATTATCAAAGTGACTTAAAAGTATGGTGAGGGCTAAAAAAATAAGTCACTTTTGGCTTATTTTAAGTCAAAAGTTAAAAGTACGGTGAGGGCTAAAAAAAAAATTTCAACTTAAAAGCCATTTTATGTTGACCAAGTATATTACCTTTTTGCCCTTAATTCTTTTACACAATTCCCAAATTGCCCTTAAAACCCTAACATTTCTTTACCTCAATTTTCTTTTTCACGTTTGTGCGGCTGGAAGCGGGAAGCGTTCTTCCTTTTCTTTCGATTTGAAGGGTGAAGATGTAAAGCGTGAAGAAAGTTATATTTCGATTAGCTTTCTTCCTTTTCTCTCGATTGATAGCAATGGTATCAGATGTAGGAAAACAATGAATAGTTTTAAGTTTTTTCTTGATTATCTTTCGATCTTTATTTTTTTTTTTTTATGTATTTTTTTTTGTCTTCTGTCGCTGATCCTGTTTTGTGTTTTTTTTTTTGGATCATGTTTAAGAGCGTTAAGGGTATTTCAGACATTTTGATTAAAAAAAAAGTGTTTACCTACACTTATTTGTCAAACACATCAACAACGTTTTTTCAACTGCAACACTTTTATCCAAACACATAACTACTTATTTTAAAAATAAGTTTCAGCACTTTGAAAAGTTACTCTTTTTAAGCCAATTCAAACGGGATCTAAGAACTAAGTTCAGAAATTATATTTAAAATTTTGAGAATAAATAATTGAGACTTTGGTCAGTTGGTAAGTGTTATAATTCATCATTATGTATTGTATGCAGCTTTACTTGTATCTTGAAAAGATAGATAGGATGTTTTCAATAGAACTTCGACTAGAGTAAGTATATTATAAATCAAGTATGTCAAGTAAATATAATAGCTAAGAGGTCATGTTACATTTGTAAACCAGTAAGAAGAGAACAAATAGCAATAACACATAATTTGTTAATTGCTGCAAATATACTAATAAGAGAACTAGATAACATTCGACTACCTATTAAGAGTTTTTGGCAAAAAACATCCTTAAACTATACCCTCAACTTAAACTACATTCTTAAATTATTTTTCTTAACAGAAAACATCCCTCAATTATTTAAAATTTGACAACTTTCATCCTTTTGTTAAAATTTGTCAAAAGCTAACAAATTCTTCACAACATGTACGGTGCACACTACTCTCAACAACTTAAACTCCCTAAATCACCCCAATAAATCAATTTTGTTCATTCGACATACATCTAAAATAATATTATAATTTTTTTTAGTAACAACGTTTTGCATTGTCTTCCTTTTAGTTAGCAATTTTCTTTTTATTTATTTTTCATTTGATTTGATATCAAAGAATTATCAATGGAAATGTTTTTTTTCATTTAATCTGCAAAAAGTGGTGTTGATCGAAGACTTTTACTTCTAATAATGGAAAACGAAACTTGAGTACTAGAGATCAAAATTAGCTGAATCTTGATCACTCCAATTATTAATTTGCCCCAAAAAATTATTGATTTAACGACATTTTGACTTTGCAAGGTGAAGATGGTGTGAAATTAAGCTTTAACTTCATTTAGTTGGTAAAGGAGAAGTAAAGATCATATCTCCTCATAGACTTACACCGTCCTAACATTGTTATTTTAACAACAAACATGAGTCTCAATCTTTTTTAATTTTTTTGGATACTTTTTTCAACCGGTAATAATATTGTAGATTTTTTTTATGAGAATAGTATGAATTGAATATGTTTTTGTGTGGAATTCGCTAAATTTTTGATAAATTTAAATAGAGGGATGAAAGTTGTTAAGTTTTAAATACTTGAAGGATGTTTTTTGTTAAGAAGAATAATTTAAGGATGTAGTTAAATTGGGGGTATAGTTTAAGGATGTTTTTAGCCAAAAACTCTTCTAGTAATATCTTCTAGCCTAATCTTCGACCTCCAAGTTTTTCTATCTAAAGTCATGTCTTCGATAAGTTGCAGGTGTGTCATGTCATGTCATGTCTAATCATCTCTCTCAAAGACCTCTCTGCTTCAGGCTACTTCTACCTCTTCTTATACCCATTATCCACTATATATAATCAACCTCACACACCTTCTCACTGAGAAATTCGTACATCTTCTCTTCACATATCTAAATCATCTCAATCTTACCTCTTTGTCCGCCACACGAAGGCCTCACCAGCCACCTCATTCATATATTATACTTCCAAGCAATATAATGATGGTCCATGGAATGATGGAATTAGTATGAATGCAATAGTATAAATCGTGTTGATTTCTTTTTAGACAACTTGTCTAGCTGTCTAGGAGTAAACATTTTGGCGGCCCGCGTGCGATTGACGGTAAAAATATTTACTTTCTTGGTCTTATATTATTTGTCCACGTTCTTAAGTTATTTATTTAAAATTACTTATTAATTTATAAAATTAAAATATAATTAATTAATTATTTTTATTTTGCTCTTAAAATTAATTCTTGTTGGAATAAATATTGTTATTGTTATCTTTTTAAAAAGTAATACCATTATTAAGATACTGATGAATAAGACACATAAATAAAGTGTACTAAAACCTTTAAAAGATAAATAAGTAATTAATTTATAATTTCTTTGAGAACCGCATAATTATTAAATAGACAGGTATTCCCTTCGTTCCATTTTATATGTCACATTTCTACTTTACACTTGCATTAAGAAATTATGTGACTTCACCTTCTACCCTTATTTAATGTTTTCTTAAGTAACTCTATAATGAATGATGAATACATTTTCAAGATTAATTAACTACTCTATCAAGGGTATAATAGGCAAAATATGGTAATTTATGCATAAATTTTATAAAATGACAAGTATTGTAATTCAGCTATTTATAGAAAGGGATGACATATAAAATGGGACGGAGGGAGTAATAGAAAACGAGGGAATGAATGAAGCCAACGACCACAATTAAAGGTCTTCCTCACCTAATCCTATATGCCACTTTAACTTTTGTTACTTTTTTTTTTTTTGTTCCTAAAGCTTAATCTAATTGGATTCCTTCAACCTAGGAAATAATTATATCAGTGCATCCATCAATTTATTATGCGCTAGCTCCACATTTAAAATATGTAATGGGTCATCATTAGACCCAAAGTCTTTCTTTAACTTTTGCAGTCATGTAAATCTTTATAAAGCATACTTTTCTTTGTATGTGTTACTTTATATATGGTCACTTAATATTTATTATATGAAATTAAAATTACTTAATGTAATTTAACTATTACAATAGCCGCTATATCAAAAAAGAACTAGAATTGTCCTCCCTTAACAAGAAATTTCAAGTTCAAACACTGAATATGAAAAAAAAAATCCTTAGGAGAAAGAGCTACCCCCAAATGAACAGGGGCAGAGCTACGGGTGGTGTGTGGCAATTAGGTTCAGAAGTGCAGGGCATTCAAGATCAAATCAGGGTAGGTTTTTTTTTTCAATTTACTATACAAGGACACCCTTTATGAAATTTATAGCTACCCATTGCAAATAGAATCCTATGCGGCACGAATCTAGATTAATAGAGTTCTAATATAGATACCAAACACCAGTGATGGAATTATATCCTACCATTTATACCATAATACTGAGTGGGATAACTTATCCTAGGATAGTTAATCCTAAGATAACTTATTCCCAACCAAAGACTATAGTTGTATCATATTCAAAGACCTTACTCTAGTACCATTAGGAAAAAATATGTTAAAGGAAACGAAAAACAACCCATGAAAGAACATAGCAACCAAGTACAAGTATGGGAAGCTAAAGAAAGCTCTAAATTGAGAATTCAGAAATCTATAACTAAAAAGAGAGTTGCCTGTATAGTTAGAAATTCGTGTACCCAAAAAATGTGGTTTTCGTTATGTAAACCAGAAAGTACATCTCTCGTCATATATCCAGTGAACACAGAAAAGCTCCTAGAGACTCGTGCCGTATATTTAAAAATCTCTTAAATTTAACTCTCACAGAAAGATAGGAGCCATCACAAGAGTTATTGTTGCAAGCATTTTGATTAGTACATGGAGAGAAGGTCCAGCTGTATCTTTGAATGGGTCTCCTACCCTGAAACAGAAGAAATTGTAAGAAATCTGCAACGCGATATCTGTAGTTTTGCTTTCTAAGAAGATATATTGTTATGACTAGATGAGTATTTAGAACAATCAAGCAGGCACTAGTAAAACAACGAATGCACTTGACAAAGCTTGCATGAAATGACCTATGAGTAACACGATTCTACCAACACTTGAGAACTATTTTTGCTAAGATCCTTCAAAAATGTCGCCACTGGAAGATCCAACATGGATACGGTCACATTTTTGAAGAATACAAGCAACATAGCTTGAGAACATGTGAATCATTTAAGAACACTTACGTGTCTCCAGTAACTGCTGCTTTGTGGGTGTCACTCCCCTTGCCTCCAAGAGCACCTGTTTCTATGTATTTCTTTGCATTATCCCAGGCTCCACCAGCAGTATTGAGGAAAAGAGCCATAAGGATACCAGAAACCGTGGCAAACATCAACATGGAAGCTACTACTTTAGCCCCAAGAAGAGGATGCCCCGTGTAGTAGCCCAAAATGCGGAAAAGAACACCTATACGGAGATCAAGAAGATATGAAACAGAGACTTAAAGACATCAATTAAGAATTAGAATTTTCCCGCACAAGTGAACTAATGGAAATAAACAGAGTGCAAACTATTCTCCTCAGATTTTACTTGTAATGTTTGGTGAAGAAGAGATCACCACTCACCAAAGAGATAAACTACAGAGTGCACACACAGACAATACCAAGTAAACTAGCAGGAAGGATGACAAAATATTTGACATGTACTCTATTCAGACGAACATACAGTACAAACACTGCACGGAAAATAGTCAAACAGAGAATCACGCAACGTGGTGAATGGATAGAATTTGGATGAGTGTCAGATGTTTCATGGTTCAGCAAAAAAAGATGCAGGGTGGATTTGTACAGATGTAGTCTAAGTTGCTCAGACTCTCCTGATCTAGTTTTGTACAGATGTAGTTGTTCACTGAAATCACTTGTGGTGGGAAAACTCTTATTTCTCAATGATACCTCACCTCACGACACATTTTGCAATTCTAAGCAAGTTGTTACTTTGCAATATCAAGTGCTAAACTTTACCACAAATGACCATGTGGAATCTATTTAAACCACGAACAAAATATTTAAAAAGGTAGAAAAAAAGATAGACCTGATATGTGAGGTTCTTATGAGTTAAAGTAGATACAAATTACCAAGACATTCCACAGAAAATGCAAGCAGATGCAGATGAGAGCAAATATGTGACAAGATCAACAAACTCATTGAATAAATCCACAACAAAGATTATTTCAGGAAGATAGATATTAGGGATAATACATATTTTACCCCGACTTTTCCAGGTTTTTCAGCTGCACACTTAAACTTTGCCGGGGGTGGGGGTCATATGTTCCATGTCACTTGAAATGAAAAAAAAAAAAAAGAGATGACAGGAGAGCGGATGGTTGGCTGGCACTATGGCTGAGTTTTAGAGATGAAATTTGGAAAAAGAAGGGAAGGGCAAAGGGGGTAAGAGAAAATCATTTATTAATCAATTGAGTATAATTAATTATATAGTATCGAATTAAAATTGACACTTGTACACATAAGTCAATCTTAACTTCTTTTTTGCTTCACACCTCTCAGTGTGAGGCTCACTTTCTGTGCCACATCATCACTGACGGGGATATTTATTCCATTTCAGAAGGTGTCCAAGGGGGTAACAGGACCCCCTGCAAAGTTTGGGTGTGCATCTGAAAAAACTGGACAATCCAGGGAGGAACATGTGTATTATAACTATATATTATACAAGACTACAAAGTTCAAAGAAGAGTTCTCAAGGACCCAAACTAAGTTGACCTGGTAGTGATACATATCACCAGAACACCAGTGATAGCTACAGATTTATGCTTCCAGATTACAGAAAACATGCAGTTAATTTTATTTTTCGTGACATAGGAACCCGCAGTTGCTACCTTTTTGGATGCGCACAAGGTAAACCTCACTCTAGTCTAATAGCTCACAACCATACAGAAAAGGTAAATCGCACTAGGCAAGTCCTGTGTGACGAGCTCGATTGAGAAAGCATGTAGGGTTCGAACCTAAGACCCACCGCCATTTGGTAGATCCCCTGCTCAACAAACTCGGTCACCCTTGTCGGTCAGTTCTATGGGCTTTTGTAGCAGGAAAGCAGTTCTAAGTGCAAGACTCACCAACAACTGTGGGGGATATGATAGCTAGGGCCCCAGGTTTAATCATCTCCTTCAAAGACGCAGATGCAACAATGGACACACATCGACCATAATCTGGCTTCTCCTTATAATCCTGCAACCAGTAAAAGTAACAAGCATTAACTTCAGCCTTGCCATGAGCATTCTGCAACACAAGGCAACCTTCTGAAAGGTAATCCTACTAACCATGATCCCAGGCCTCTCAATAAACTGTCTTCTTACTTCATTGACTACTTCCTGAGCAGTTCGACCAACAGCTGCACACGCCCAAGCACTGAACAGAAAGATGAGCATAGAACCGAGTAAACCACCAACAAATACTTCAGGTATCGCTATGTCAACCTGCATATTAATAAAAAATCTTGGTACTGCAACTGTATAGTTAACGTAGTTAAAATTTAAAAAGGCCAAATAGAAAGTCATAGCAATTCCATACCTGCTTGAAGGGTTCTTGAGCAAATGCAGCTACCTCATCCATATAGGCACTGAACAGAAGAAATGATGCAAGTGCTGCAGATCCAATTGCAAATCCCTTGGTTGTAGCTTTGGTAGTGTTTCCAACAGCATCAAGAACATCAGTTATCTCACGAACACTTTCAGGCTGTACATGAAAGGCTTATTGAGCTAACCAAGCTAACAAAAATTTACAAGAAAAAGAAGTCATGACCTCATGCTTTTGCTCAGAAACATTAGCCTCACCTGTTGGCTCATCTCAACAATCCCACCAGCATTATCAGCTATTGGACCAAACATATCCATGGTGAGAACATACGCAGCCGTACTAAGCATTCCCATAGTTGCTACAGCAGTGCCAAACAATCCCCCAGTTGGAATTCCAGCTTCGTCTGTCAATCCTGACGTGCGACCAAGCCAGAAAGCAGAAACAATAGCCAAGCTTATGACAAGGACAGGTAGAGCTGTCGATTCCAGACCCAAACTAACACCCGCAATTATGTTTGTTCCGTGACCAGTAGTGCTAGCAAGGGCTAAGGTACGCACGGGCTCGTATTTGTAGTCAGTGTAGTACTTTGATATCCAAACAAAGACATAGGCAGTAACAATTCCAACCAGACCACATAAAGCAAAATTCAACCAAGCAGTAGGAGCCTGTTCAGTATATAGTAACCACCGTGTTGACTGCAAATGGAATGCAATGCAAACTATCAGTGGAGAGAACAGAGACAGGAAGTTAAATAACCAATAAGGGTAGAAATGGTGGATAATTTTCCAAGTTCCAAGACAAATAAAACTTACCAAACCAAAAGTCAGAATAGCTAAAAATATTGTCACTGAGTAACCCTTTTCAAGAGTTTTCATGGGATCCTCTATAGTTCCAATTACTCCAGAATCCCTTTTGTTCCGAATAGAGAATATGCCAACTGATGATATAACCAGGTCAAATGAATGAACAACAAGAGGAAACAGAATAAAGCCGGATGGATCTGCAGAAGAAATCAATCTAAATTAGATAAAACATACAACTTTAAGGAAACAGCAGATCATATGGGAGGAATTTGAAATAATTTCTAGGAACAAAAGTTCAGTATTTAGCCACATTATAGGAAGGGTGATCATTCTGTACACACATATTTCTAGTAACTAATCAAGCAAATATATGAAAAGCTAAGAATCATGTTTTGGGTAAAATTCTCTACTTTCTGTAAAGGTCTTGCATAGCACATTAATAAGTTAATTATTTCATCGAGAAATATCTAAAGTAAGGCTTTAGAGGTGAGAAATTGTTACAGTTTCATTCTATCTAGTGTATACCATACAACTAGAGCAACGAAGCCTCAGCCCCGAGCTAGTTCATGTCGCCTTCATGAATTCTCATCAGCCCTCTCCCTCCATTTGGACACAAGACCCTCACTATTTACTATAGCTAAACAAATACTAAGAGCTCGTTTTATGGCACTTGGGTAGTTTCAATCCACAACACAGTCTAGTAATACTATTAGGATAAGCTTCAACTGTTATCCAAATTTAAGATGACAACTTAATTATGGGATGAACAAAAATGTAAGACAAATATCATTACAAGACCTCTTCCCCCTCGCATTATAAACAGCAGCATCTAAAACAGATTTGCCAAAGGTATGCTTCGCCCAGCTTAACCACTGCTTCAGTGAAGGAACTAAGTTGATGAAATGTCCCCATCTTACAAAAAACAAGACAACCAACAGCTCTGTGCTCACTAAATCACGTGTTTTAATTGTATTTTCTCAAACACTTACTACTCCACTGACTTCAGCGTTTTGTTGGGCATTTTCAACTTTGACAGCACTGGTCTACAAACACTTGCTGTCCTTCATTTGCAAATATGCAGTTCCATCCTCACAGTACATATACTTATGTTGAACAATTCCCTTTTCTGTAATACTTGGATTCAAATGCATCTGTTGGTATAGAACAATTAAAGTGGCCTTTTTGATACACTCCCACCAAGATTACAACCTAAGTTACAATTTAATCAACTCAAGTGTGAGTGTCATCCTACCTTCAATTTTGCAGCGTTGAGCCATGGTTCCTCCAAGTATCATTGCACTAATAATCTCCGCAGCGATACTTTCGAAAAGATCTGCACCTCGAGCAGCACAGTCGCCAACATTGTCTCCTACCTTAAATTTGGGAATTTATAAGGTTAGCATTAGGCACATCAACACAATGTATAGGTAGTCGCAGTTACGGTCAAATAATTGACAGAGCAGATGTCAATACTCTATAATTCCTTTTCTATGTTTAATTTAAAATAGCAAACTTTACTTTCTTTTATGTTATATTTATTTTTATTTGTTGCTTAATATAAGCAAGCACTAAAGCTAGGATGTGAGACAGTTGATCATACCAACCTCAGTGAAGACAAAGAACTACTTCTTTAAACTCCAAGAATTTATCAAAGGAGATAGCTTTCATCTAGAAAAATGAGAATCATTGGTGCTACTCACGCACCCAAAAATGTTTCTAATCTCAAAGTTAAAAGTACAATTGAAACAGAAACTTGAAATTCCGCTGCACTAGCAAGGTGTATGGGGCGAAAAGTAAAATTTAATGAGATCATTCATAAAACATTCAGCTAGAATACATGACTAAAATGCATGATTGAACACAGAAGTCGCAGAAGAAAAATGAAAGAAGACAAATAAAAAAGAGTAGATAAATACCAGATCTGCAATTACAGCAGGGTTTCGTGGGTCATCTTCAGGTATACCCTGCTCTACTTTTCCGACAAGATCAGCTCCAACATCAGCAGCCTTTGTGAATATTCCACCACCCAACTGAGCAAAAAGGGCAACAAATGAAGCTCCAAAACCATACCCAACTAGTAGAAGAGGCACTGTGCAAAGATGAAGTAGAAGTCATAATTGTGAACAAGAAAACAGACATTCAAAAGACAAAAGTGCATCTAAATGAAATAAAACAATGTGAAAAATTAGCAGATTTTACTCACAATCGGTTGCCTTCATTGTACCAGTTGAATCCACACCAAACCACACATACAAAATTGCATACAGGATAGCAACACCCATTACAGCCATACCTACAACCACCAATGCTGAAAATCCACCAGCACGAACAGCTATCTACATCAGAAAGATCTCAAGTCAATTTCCACAATAAAGGACCTCAGCGTTGTTCTTGTCGAACATTCTTATGAAGAGTAATAAAAAGAACCTGCAATGCCTCACGAGCTGACCGTCTTGCTGCACTGGATACTCGAACATTTGCACGTACTGACACCCACATGCCAACATACCCAGCAACACCAGAACATAGAGCCCCAAAAAGAAATGCAGCGACCGTAATATAAGCAGATGTTACCCTATATCACAGCATGGGAAGTATCATAAAGTGAACTCAAACTTCTCTGAAAGAAGAGTAATTATCCAACTCAAAACCTGTCATCACCTGCCTAAGCCAGACAATTCTTGCTGAGGAGTTATATTACGAAATAAATAGATGCCTAGTATAACCAGTCCAAGCAATAGTGCCATCTTGGAGATGGTCCCATACTGAGTTCTGAAGAAACCTTCAGCTCCATCACGTATTGCATCTGATATCTAGCAAGTTAAATAATGAGCTCAAGACTTTAAGACAATATACAACACGTTCCAATGAAACAGGAGCAAAATCATGACTGCAAATCCAAGTTTCTGTAGATTAGGGGGTGCCATGAATATCATCAAGCTTTTTAACCAATTTCTTTACATTAAATTTCTCATACTGGAAAAAGATAATTTTGCCTTTCAATCGACTTCTCTCTGAAAATCTTATGTCTATGAAGGGCACTAAGGTTGGGTGGCATGTAAACTAGGAGCATGGAGGAGAGAAATGAAAATGGAAGGAATAGATCATTTTTGTGGTTGGCAGGTGAAGGTGGCAGAAGCAAAAGCAGAGGCCATCCCATGCTGAATCTCCATAGCATCTTCTGCAGATGAAACTCTAGCATACAACTTTAACCCTTGGAACAACCACTCATACATGATGATCAAGAGTTAGCTAAAACAATAAGAGCCCCTTAACCAAGACAAAGGTTTTGGATACAATGCCATTCCTGCCTCCCGTACGACCTAACCCAATTCCAACATCCACCTCTATCTTCCACCAATAAATTAATAAATGAAAAAAATAGAAAGAACTATAAGAATAATAAGATCTAGACTCATGTAGTTTACTGCATAGACCTTGAGACCCATACCAAAAGAAAAATATATGATCTAGTATGAGAAAACGTTGTCCAAACTCTCTGATCCACAAGTTATAAACACAGACAAGAACAGAAGGACCAGGAAAACTTTGAAAGACAACTTAAAAACTGATCAAGAAGATTGTACCTCGGACATCTCAGGTGGTCCCTCATCCTTTGCCAGCACCCACTTAGTAAGATAAATCGACACGAAAAAGCTGATGATACAAACTGAAAACACAAACACAAGGATGGGCGAGGTACTTGCACCAATGTAAAAGATAGCTCCAAAACAAACAAGCAGGAGCACCAAAAGAACGCGCGAGTTTATCCTCATGAGAACACGAAATATCTGCATGAAACAGTTGTGACAAAATTAAAACAAATACTTAGAAAGTAATAACGCAAACCACGAAAAAAAGAAAATTAAATAATGCTGCTAAAAACAGCTTCTCATTCAACAATTTTATTTTTTCAAAAGTGAACAACTAGAACATCTAACTGTTTTTTAATCACAGTGTATTATTATAAACAAGCAACAGAATGAATAATTGATTACTATACAGATAGAGAGAGGTACACACAAGATTGGTGCTAGAAGAAAAATCAAGTTTTTGTATACTTTCAGAATGTTGGTCCTCTTCATTCACTTTGCATTACAAAATTGTAACGAGCTTTCCTGCATAAAACTATAATCTTTAATTTTCATCATATTCTGACTTGATGTGGCACAACTTCTTGGGCAAGATTCAAAACAGGCACTTCATTTATGTTTATCTACTAATTTAGAAGTACAGAAAGGAGTAAATGAATGGTGAATAAATTTTAGGAAAATTAACAACTATAACCATGAATTTCAAGAGAACTAGGATTTTGGTTCTTCTGCAACTAACAATAAAGATCATTCATTCTTCCGCAGACAAAATTTAACGAAACATATTTCTCTTCAGAGGAGGCCACGGTATGTAGAATGTACAACATTGTGAGGCAAACGCCTAACAATAATTGATTCTTTTAACAAACATGTAAATTGTAAAAGAGGTTTTCGAGAAATTAAACAAAGAAAGAAAAGCATTCAAATAGCATAAGAAATGAAATAGCCCACCTTACTCATCCCCAAAGCAAGAAAGAGTGAATGTATCTATGCTGAATCACCAGTCAGTAGGAGAACGAGAAACTTGGGTGATATAATTATAAGGTGATTTGATAGACAACCCCTTCTTCATTTTGGGTAAATATACACAACAACAACAACAATATACCCAGTGTAATCCCACAAAGTAGGGTATGGGAAGGTAGAGTTTACCAAAACCTTACCACTACCTTAAGAGGTAGAGAGGCTGTTTCCTCTAGACTCTCTGCTCAAGAAAAAACAGTCCAAAATAGTAGAGAAAGAAATAATGGAAATGAAGACAATCATGGCAAAATACTCGAGTCAAACTAACAAATCATCCTAAACAATAGTCATAAAATTTAGTTTACATTTTGGGAGAATATGTGAACGAAGAAAATTTAGTCGATTTTTAAAGAGTTGAAAAACCATAATTCCTTCAGATATCTCTAAGTGGAGCATAGTGCACTGGCTAATCTCTGAAAACTATCTGGTTAGGAAATAAGCCTAGTATGATCTCCATGTTTATATTGTTAGTCCTAGCACAGTCTAGGAGGATAGATTAAACAAGAGCAAATTAGAGAAACATGAGCAAAATAGAGAAACAAGTGCACCAAAATAATGTAACCTACCCATGGTGCATAAGCCTTGCTCTTCATGCTAGGAAATGTCCTTGGTCTATCTTGGTAAGGGCCCAAGTTCCCTCCTTCCATTTCATCATCCATTGCAACGGTTTGAAAAGAATTTACCCTCCGTGCTACTGGGAAAGAGCTGAACTCACTTTGGGGCAAATCGCCCCCTGAACCTGGTCGCTGTATTTTGAATTTCTTTTGTTAATCACTTCCACTAATTCCTTTGCTCGTGTTGAAGCAGCTGTGACGTTTACTTCTCCACAATTAAATCCACTCGCATAAATTCTTCAGGTCTTGGGGGGGAAAAGAAACCAAAAACATTCTATCAGATAATTACATGTTCATAAGACAGAGAAAGGAGACATTACATGTCCATAAATCAATAAACTTGCAAAGAAAGCCCATTTGAAACTGATCAAAGCTGAAGCATCTAGTCTACATAGAAAAACTCGTGAAACACAATCTAAACCTAGAAATGCCCGTAGAGCAGTTACAACTTACAGCTAATTCTCAAGTGTATATAAGTTGAAAATCAAATGTAATGTCCAAAATTATTTTAGACTAACAGAAACACGAATAATCAAACAAAATAGAGCTAAAAAAACAGCCAAGTTGAACAGAAGAAGACAAAACGAAACAACTGAACAGAAGCGATCAAAATGAACCATTTCAAACTATAAACCTACCAAATAAAATCAACGAATTTGCAATTAAACACATTTGAAACTGATCAATGTTATAGAACTTAAAATTTAAAAACAAATCACGTAACACAATTGCTCATCCTAAAATACCAGTACAAGCAGTTACAACTACTTTAAATCCAATAAAACTGATAATTAAACTGTAAAATCCCAAATAAATCAAAGAATGCAGAAATTCTTACGAACAGCAATCGCAGATCGGGATCCGATACCCTGACGATCAACTCCGCCGGAGAAAAGGATATATCCACCTCCACAACCCGATCGGAGTCGATAACTTCCTAAACCCTTGCAGATCTCAATCGACAGATGCGAAGACTAAAGATTCGAAGCGAAATGTTGAAACAGAACTTGGGCTGCAACGGCAGAAAAAGAGTGAAACTGGAAAAGCTATTTTTCTCTCTGTGTGTGTTTTTGTGAAGTATTTAAGATTAGGTGAAAATGAAATACGTAGCAAATTGTTGACTAATGTGCATAATCCAATAACTGATTGCCACATGCGCAATCCAACGTGTTGTTGCTTGCGTGTCATTATGTGGGCTTTCTCCCTAAAACTGACAGAATTTTCGGATATGCTGCTACTTTATGATAAGAAAAGAAAATATAATAAAGATTTTTACAGTTTTTTTAATTTCTATTTTCCCTTGGTAAAACATATGCCTAATTGGAAAATTAACACTAATCGCTAATCTTTTCATTTAAATTCTATTTTTTTTTTCTCTTTTTGGATAATAGTTTAGATTATTTAGATCCAAAAAAGCTTTGCTAAGATTAGAACTTATTATTAAGGAAATAAATAAAAAGGGAACGAATTTAGTGTTGATCAGTCAAGAACTTTTATAAGGTTGTGGAAATAAGAATGACGAATATACTAGGAAAGGTAGGGTAATAATGAAGATATTTGGGAGAAGATGGGAGTATTTTTGATGGAAACAAGATACAGAAACCAAAAAGCAAGATTGAGATGATTCTGGCATGGGAAAAAGAGATATACAAATGTCAAGTGCGGAGGTGTGAGAGATTGACTATGAACGGTTTTAGGAGAGGTAGAGGTATACTGGAGAAGTATTGAGGAGAGATGATTAGACAGGATATGACACAGTTTTACCTTACCGATGATATGATCTTAGATAGAAGAGTATGAAGGACACGAATTAAGGCAAAAGGTTAATAGGTTGTATTGTGTTGTCTTGTTGTCAATTCATATTAGTAGTTGTAGTATTGCTTCTATAGTTTCTTGTTCTTTGATCTCTTTTATTATCTATTGATTTGTTGTACTTGATTATTGTAATTTTTTTTATAGTTTGTGTTCGGTTACTACGTGTTTTTTTTTATTAGTTGCTTTTGGTATTTATGTTATTTTTTTTAGCTTTAACTGGTTTGAATTGTTTTTTTATCACGATTTATCGATTACGGTTTATCAGAAACAATCTCTCTGTCTCTGAGATATGAATAAAATCTGTAGATTACACTAGATATATTGTTGTAAAATAATTTAAGGCACGTTTGGAACATCGTCTTTGTAATCGAACAAGGGGTTATTACATTGTTGGCATATTTATTTCGTCAGATAATTATTTTGCCGGTATGGAATTCGATGTAATTAAAGGGAAATATTCAATTACACTATAATACTCAAGAGGGGAGAAAACTTGGTGGTAGACGACTTTTCAATACTTTATGTTTTTTTTTCATTTTAGTATTTTGTAAATATGTGTCACACATTAAAACTTATTTGTAAAGTTTATTTGAAAAAAATGTTTATGCATTTTTTATAACGAATTTTTATTTTTTTAAAATTAAAAAGTATCAAACTACATCATACTTATTGTTCAACATCTCTTAATACTACTAAGAACATGCTTATAAAGACAATTTTAAAAAAAATACAATAGAGTAAAGAGTATGTGTATTTTGTTCTAAGTGGAATTTTTAGGTAGTGTAGTCAAGAAAAATATCGCTCGCTTGTTATTTGAAAATTTATGCAATTGTAATTATACAAATTAGATGGGGTACAAGTGAGGATAAGGATGTGTTTATAACTTAACGCTAAAGTTTTTTTTTTTTTGTGTATTAAACAATATGTTGTGAGCACTATTTGTACATCGTTGAGTCAGTTATATATGTCAATGTGTAATCGCGGTAGTGAATTCCAAATTTTTCAGAAATAATTGATCTTTGAAGCTTATTGTAATCAAACACTAATGACATATTAGTCACTTTACTCTTGATTAAGGCCACTTGTCACTAATATATCGAGTTTGGAACGAACTGAAAACATGCTTAAAGGATGTTATCCAAGCATAATCTGAGATTTTGACTGAAATTGCCTTAATTGGGATAGATTTAATTAGAGTCGTTCTTCCACACATCATCTTTTGCATTCTTCATATGTCAGAATCATTATTAATTTTAGTAAACATAACAACGTAACATGACACAAATAATTACATTATAATTAGTGAATAAGCATACCATTTTAATTATTGTATAGTATAGTTACTTGATTGTAATTACCATAACTTAGTAATTATACATTGTTTTTCAAGCATAGTTGTAATAAAATCTCAATAAAATCAATGGTAAGGCCAATTTGTAAGTCAATGCTCTAATCCTTTTTCAAGACCAATCTACTGTATAAGGCCTCACGTAGTGTCCTTTGAATCGAATGTTGGATTGCTAATTGTTATACACGAACTCATCAAAGGTAATTGGTCATCCCAATAACCCCGAAAGACCATGGTACATGCTCGCTAAGAGTATAACCGCTTAGACTAATTATCGATCTACAAGTAAGACGTTGTGTTGAGTTAAGTCGACTACCCAATGCCTTATGAAAAACTATCAAAATTAAGCGATAACTGCGACCCTCTCTCAGAAATTATGAAAACAGGTACCATGTGCAGTCGAACTGTCTCATGGGTGTAGATTTCTACGATAACTGTTTTGTTGTAGTTTGTACCGGTCTAAAATGTGCAGGCTTTGCGAGTCGGTCCATAATATCCAAACTGGCTCATGCTTCCTTACAATATATTGCAAGCCCTCCATGAAGTTTATAGTGATAACTTCTCATTTCCACTTGGGAATAACAAAAATCAGAGCTAATCCACTAGATTTTCATGTTCACGCTTGACTTGTTGATAGTTCAAGAAACGAGTTATATGGTCAAATATGTTTCTTTCTCATGTGCCTCAAATCTTTGCGTCGGATACACATAACGGTATAAACAGGTTTTCGACGTTTTCTCTCCAATTTTTCATGTTCCAAACTTTTCTAAAATCGTGGCGACAGAACCAATTTACGCACCTTAACTAATTTACCTCTCATCAACACAGTTCACAAAACCAAAGTTTTTTGAAGTTATATGCAATAATCTCTTATTGAAAGTACATTTGCTTTGGTGCAAATGTATTTTAATTTCTCAAACATTTAAAACAAGTATCTACTAGCTTAATACATTTGTACGTTTGATTGATGATCAATGATTAATGAGAGTACATTTGACACAACAAGGCCATGTGATGCAAAAAGAGGTCAAACAATTTGATAGTCCGAACTATGCTGCCATGAATCATGATGCAACAATATTGCCATATTCAGCCAAAAAACACGGCAACTTTTCAACCACCAAAGTATTCTCTAACTAAACACGACGTCAAGAACACGCCCATATGTCATTGGCCCATTACCCATATGTCGGTCTTGAAAAAAAAGAACAAATTAAGGCGTTTATGCATTTGTTACATATATTTTATAAATAACAAAAAAATAATATCTTGACTGGCCAACTTAAAGGAACTTCGACCGTTAATAATGCTCATATATGATATGCCTCTACTCATATGTCATTCTTGCTAAAAGGACTAATCAAGGTGTGCACTTACATTTTTTAATAACAATTGGTATTTGAATCGACTTGAGTGCACCTTGATTCTTAGGTTAAGTACATAATATTATCTTATTATCTTCATCAGCATAAGTATCAAATAAGTTTATCCACTAGATAAGATATAATCCAATATACAAAACTTGGATTAATGCAAGTACTTAAATAAGATGAAATGGGAAGACATGATAAGGCAGAATTGAAGGTCAATGAGCTATATCCACAAGCTTGCTTAGAACTTCATTAGGACACAAGAATCTTAATTGGTGCAATTGTTACATGAAATATTTACATAATGTCCGAATACCTTTATCTCATTTCTCAATCAATTAAAAACAACAATTTGCCCTACTTTTTACAATTTATATATAAACTAGTACTAAGTACAAACTT
This sequence comes from Solanum commersonii, assembly GCA_029007595.1. Classification (NCBI taxonomy): domain Eukaryota; kingdom Viridiplantae; phylum Streptophyta; class Magnoliopsida; order Solanales; family Solanaceae; genus Solanum; species Solanum commersonii. The sequence goes on from JAJTWQ010000029.1 coordinate 815,482, forward strand.
AAAATAACACATATTACCTTACAGTAATTGAGTACATTAGAGATGAACAACCAAAGGCGTCTTCAAATTACAAAGATAACGCTCATTTTTTTATATAATCATTTAGGAATACTTACGAAGAAATGAATGTCGATCCTTTTAACATGTTGAAATTCCATCCAGAATCTTAACGACTTCATTCATGGGCGGCCTAGCGTGACAATTTTCATTAGCACACATCATAGCAATCCTAAAATACTCAACAATTGCACTTTCCTTCAACTCATCCTTTGAAAGATTGGCATCAACCATTTCCATGTACCTTTCTTGTTCTACCATACCACTAATCCAATTGACAAGCCTAATTTCACGACCATCTTCTCCTGTAAATGGGAAATTAGGGCGCCTCCCGGTGACAATCTCTAACATTAACACACCAAAACTATAAACATCTCCATTTGTTTTTGCCATTGGTGCACCATTAATGTACTCTGGTGGCATGTACCCCATTGTTCCTGCTACTTGTGTTGATACATGTAAATGTGATCCTTGAATTCTTCTAGCTAATCCAAAATCAGCAATATAAGCATCGAAATTTGCATCTAATAAGATGTTACTAGCTTTGATATCTCTATGAATAATTGCAGTAACCAAATTATGCATATAAGCAAGTCCTTCAGCTACTCCTTTAACAATTTTTATCCTTGTTTCCCAATTTAGTGGCATCCATGGCATTGATTCCAACATATCGGAAGTCGATGACGTGTCGTAAAGCCATTGGTCAAGACTACCTTTTTCGATGAACTCGTAAATTAGTACCCGGTCACAACCCGTGGAGCAATACCCGAGCATTTTGACTATATTCTTGTGTTTGATATTACCTAGGGTTTCCATCTCCGCTCGATATTCTCGGAACCCTTGAAAAGCATCGGCGGAGAGCTTCTTCACGGCGACGGTCTTACCGCAGGTGAGCGTTGCCTTGTATACCATCCCGAAACTCCCGTCGCCGATGATGAGTTCCGGCGAGAAATCTCGGGTCGCGTCGGCGAGCTGCTTCATGGAGAGTTGATCCAGATTCGGGTCAAATGTTGCACTTTCAGTCACGGTGATGGATGAAAGCTCTGTATTGCTACTAGCTATAGCCCGAATGTTCCGATTCCGGGTCCGGGGATGATTCCGGGTCTCCTCTTCAATTTGACGACGTTTGATGGGGTCTCTGCAGAAAACATAGAGAGAAGCAAAGATCAAGAGGACTGCAACGAAACTGGAAGCCGCAGCTATAAAAGCTTGAAGTGGAGGATCCATGGAAGTAATAAAGTGAAATTAAAAGTAAAACCGATTTTTTGTTTTTCCGATGGGTTGATGAGATTGAAATTGAAGATGGAAAAAGGTGGAAGAGAGAAAGGAGTAGGAGGAGGAGGAGGAGGAAAAGGAGAAGCCGCCATTAACGGGTGAACAAGATGGGGTTTTGAATGAAAGAGAAGATGTTGGGTTGTCTGAAAGCACAGACTGGGATTGGGGGTCAACGGTCCATACAGTAGAATTTCATTATACTTCTAGTAACAGTAGTATCAGTAAGAGTCCGTTTGAATTGGCATAAAAGTTGATCAAATTTACTTTTAAGTTAATTTTTGATTTTTTGAAAATGTTTGGTAAATATAAAAAATAACTTTAAAATGACTTAAAATAAGTTACGAAGTGTTTGACAATGTAAAAAATAACTTAAAATAAGTCAGAAACCAAAAGCAGGTCTCTTCTACTTTTTATTTTTTGACTTAAAAACTATTTTTTTAAGTCATTCCAAACGGGCTCTAAAAATTCGCTCTAGTGTGATAACTCACAAATCACTAAGGCCCATTTGGTCATGCGATATAAAATTATAATATGAAATCATGAGATGAAATTGAAGTTTTGTTTGAATATAGGATATGGAATCAACGTTTGGACATGCAGTTTCATGCTGATTCCATCTCATGATTTCATATAATGAGATGGAATACCATATTCTCCAAAAACCATAATATGAGAATTTCATATCATGATTTGGGATTTTTAAATACAAAAATTGACCCACAAGTTTATATTTTGTTAAAACAACCTACGTTTATATCTACTAACTATTTATTTCATATGTAATAAAATTTATAATCACATCATTACTTTTTTAAATTTATTTTTCTCACCAACATAAAGTTTATCATTACTTTTTTAAATTATTTTTCTCACCAACATAAAGTTTATCATTACTTTAAATTTGATAAATATAAATGATAAAGTAGAAATTGATTTGGTGAATATAAATAAAAACGGAAGGAGTAATGCTTTTTGATTTTTCATAATAAGAAAAAACGTCTCTTTCGACTACATATGAAAATGTTTAAAGCAATTTAATATGAAAAAAGACAAAAATGGTGATGTATGTTTGATTATCACTACTTTCAATATGTTGGATTTTTAGCACGAAATTAATGCACTGGAAATGTGCAATTGCATACAAGTGAAACAAAGCATGAATCATTATGATATTGACACACAAGTAAAAATTGTCATAGTTTGTGCAGTGTTACATAATTATTTGCGAGAATACCAAATGAATAATGAAATATTTATGGTCTATGAGTATGAAAATTAGTTGCGGATGATATTGACCAATAAATGACTCAAAGGAACAATGTTGGTTCGTCTTCTCGGTCATAGGAGATTGTTTGTACTATGTGAAAAAATTATATTAAAGAATAGTACACTATAATTTATGTTCAATGTGTTTTACTGAATTAAAGTTTGATATATTAAAGTTAGATTAAACAATTACTTAAGTGGAGAACAAATAGTTTTGTAATAATTTATTATGTGATTTTATAATGTTTTATTTATTTGGTCAAATTGAATAAACAATTAGGGCTATTTTAATAGTTTTACAACTTATGAGATTCTTATATTTATGAGAAAATATACAATATAAAAATTAAACATCACATGTCTAAACAAAACTTCAATTTTATCTCATTATTTCATATTGTGATATCATATCATGATTGCATATATCGCATGACCAAACGGACAAATAAGTTTGATACAACAAAAATCAATTAAAAAGTAATTATAAAAGATATAAATTACTAGGTAAGTTTGATACGACGAAATCGACTAAAGGTATAGGAGAAAAATGGTCTCAGGTCTCACTGGGAATAGTAGTAATACTTGTTTTTCTTATTTTGTTGGGAGGTTCATTGCTTCTAGAGCCTAGCTATACTTGACTGAAGACTTTCGGATGGAACGAAATTTGGCCCTCTCTTCATTTTTTTAAGTTCGGTTTTTATATTTTATTTAAATCTATTGAATTGAATTGAAAATTAAGAAAGAAAAAATGTTTTTTTTTTGTTTTAAGCTTATCATTTTTTTATGTGATTATGAAAATTTTGAAATTTATAATTTCAAAATTATCATAATCTTTGTATATAATTCGTGATTGTCTTGATATTTGAAATTTAGTTAATTATAAAGAATATGTCAATTTCACTTTAATACAAGATTGTTACATAATATGTGATTTGATCAAATGCAGATAAAAAGTTCAATTGTAAATTATTTGAAAAGTTTGAGCATTGAATCCTTTTTCATAAAGTAATATAATTGGGTTACCACATTAAGAGTGAGTAATTCAAGAGTTGATACAAAAAATAAAAAGAATTAATATTTATTCATGACTTAATTTCAATTTATTTGACAAAATTTTAACTTTCAAAGAAAATCTTCAACAATTGAAGAAGGAAATTAATTTAATTTTTTTGTGAAAACTTCGTTAAAGATAGTAATGATATTTCGTAATGTTAAAGTTAGAATCTTTTATTTAATGACTATAGAATATAACAATCAATGAAGTTTGATAGTGAAATTAATTATAAGCCCTAAATAGCTAATGATTTTACTCGCTTAAATTGTAGATTTTGGAGAATTGACTGTGTGAGCTTGTTGAAACGAGACTTAGAACAACTAAATCAAATTAAAATGAGATTATTGTTTCTAAATAAAAAATTAGAATGAAATGTGCATATTAAGTGTTTGTTCATCGCTCGAAATGACAGAAAATGATTAATTTTTATGATGTGATTTAATTACTCGACGTGTGCATAATTATTGATTCAAATTAGGAGTGTCAAATGAACATGTTGGATTGAATTTATATGTTAAAATAGACTATGTTAATAAATGAATTGGTCATTGACCAGTCTAAAAGTTATTTAGGTTAAGACAGGTTAAAGCTCAAATAAACTAAAAGCATAGTCATCATTCAACTAATTTAATTCTTATTAGATTTTAATTCTTTATCCATTTTTATAATTTGGTCAATACCTAATAATTTTTTTTCCTTATATATGATTTATATAATATATCAAATTAAAAAATATTTGTTTAAAGCTTCTAATGAATCAATTTAGACACATATTAATCAAATTTTAAAATAAATTAATTTAAATGAATTAAAATAACCTGAGTTCATAATATAAGTGAATCATTAATTTGTCCAAATTTAAATTGATTAAATGGGTCACGATTTTATAGGCTCATTTTACCATGTCTAGTTCATACTTTCAGCAAGGGGTGCCAAAAGAATATGAAAAACTGATTGAACCTAATCGAATTGAACCGATTTATGCTATTTTTTAAATAAAATTATAGACTTTTATTTAAGTGTATAACCGTCCCGAACAATTGAGATAGTTTTTTTAATTTATGAAAAAAACTGAAAATTTTCAGAACTGAACCGAATAACCTTACATATATGTAAATATATTCTATATATATCAACAATATGTTAAATTTAATACATAAATATATTTTATAACATTTCAAAAATATAAATATAACTTAGGTCCTAGGCCTCTGGTGACTAGATGACTTTGGGTCTTTATTCTTTAATTAGCCTTTACTTAATTAGGTTTAAAATTAAAAGATATTGTAATAGATACTCTATCAAACAATACAACAAAACATATCCAAACACACTTATTAAATGTTTAAGGTCAAACAATACGGCAATAAGGTTTTACATTCTTGTCTTTTTAGTGAAGAATTAAAGTGCTTCAAGAACATATTTGTGAAAGAAATATATTAGTGGTAGTATATTTTGAGGTGATACTTTTAAAAGTAAAATCATCAAAAATTAACCGAACCTTATCGATACCGAAGAGAAACCGATATGATTGGGATTGTTTTAAAAAAAGTCTAATTTTAATAATATATTATAAAATATCCGAAAAATTGAGATGGTATAATTTTAAAAATATAATTGATCGAACCGTACCATTGACACCCCTACTTTCAGCTAGATGATGCAGGGTTCACTCAGTAATTGAGTGTCAATCATGTTTCATTCCAATTTGGGACATGACAAAGTATTTTTGACAATTGATCTATTATATATGAAAAGAAAAACATAATTTTCTGACATACCAAATACACCCTAAATAAAAAGTTAAATTTCAAATATAGAAAATGATCATTCCCTTTTAAATAACATAAAAAGAGAAATAATATTGTATAAAATAAAATAAAGATCAATATATATCCTTTTATTTAATTATTAGATTACTACTTTGTTTACATTATTATCAGGGGCGGAGCTACGGTTGCTCCAAGGGTGTTCAATTGGACACCCTTCGTTGAAATTTTTTGTTATATATATAGGCCAAATCTTACTTCATTGTAACATCCCGAAAGTTCTTAGGCTAAACTAGAGCTTATTGAGAGGGTTGGAGTCAAGAAGGTGGACAAGGGCTAATGGAGGGGACCTAGGCAGTCTACCCTCCCATAGACACTGCCTAATGACCATGACCACCCCCACGACTCGTGGAAGGGACCATGGATCGTGGTGTGGTAGCTTAGGCAGTGATCCCCTTAAAGTCTGCCCAAAATAGGCTCTTCTTCACGAGCCACTTCATGGCTCTTGTGGAGAAGTGTTGGGTGAGTGAAGGTGGCAAGCAAGTGGCCTAGCCACTGCCTCAAGGTCCACGGGAGGGACCACGACTCGTGGCCTTAACCACGGCTCGTGGAGCCCTTCGTGGAGTTGCCTTGGGCGTGTGAGCTTAAGGCACAAACTGCCTAGCTACTGCCTCAAGACCACAAGAGGGACCACGGCTCGTGGGGCCCTCGTGGCACCTGGGCACTCACTTAAAGTGAGGGTTATTTTGGGATTTTCACGTTTAAGTCCAATTGAAGTGGAGTCATTTTAGGTGAATTTAGGGGTACTATACAAGTCTTTTTAAGTCAAAATACACCCAATGACTTCATATTTTCCAAACACCCAAATCAAATTCCAAAAGTTCATCTTCCCTCAAAATTTCTCTCTCTCAAACTCAAGGAAGAAGAAGAGTAGATTTGGAGCTAGGGCTTGAAGAATCAAGGTGTTTTTACTCAATTTCTTTGGAGAATCATAACTAAGGTATGGTAGTCCTCCATCCTTGGACAATTTCCATCCAAGGATTTCCTTCAAATTCAATTTCAAACTTATGATTTTCCCAAAGTTAGAGTTTGACTTCAATCTTATGGGTTCTTTCCAAAAACGTTTTCAGTGGTTGATTTATGATGAATTATGATTGAATTGATGATTTTATGATGAAATCCCCTCAAGAACCCATGAAATCCCTAATTTCCCCAATTATGAACTATGATGTGGGTTTGATGATTATATATGAGATTATGCTTGTTATAGTTGGGTTACTTGAATTATGCTATAATTCGTGTCTAATGTAGTAGTTCTAGATGTGTTGATGGAAATATGGTTTATGATCCTTGAAGGACAAAGTATGGGAATTATGCATGCTTATGATAGTTATGTATATGATTTATGCACACTTTGAGGGTGAAGTGATTATGATTATGATCTAATTGTTGTGTTGTTGGAGGTTGTTCTCTTGTACACACTCATGCATGAATATGATATTATGATTGTTGTGTTGTTGGAGGTTGTTCTCTTGTACACACTCATGTATGAATATGATATTATGTGAAAGGTTGGTCAGATACAATGATTCTAAGGTTGGAAGACTAGTCTCCCCTAATGAATCTAGGAGTTATAGTATGATTATGTTAGATTGGGTGTCAAGACATTCTTCCATGATTATGAACTTAAAGTCAAGACTTAATATGTAAAATGTGGGAATCAATACTTAGCACCGAGTAAATTTGAATATGAGATGAAAGCTCATACGATAGTTGAGTCCGACTTTTCAAAGTATATCTCATGGGATAAAAACCTTTTACCTTAGTTGAGTTTGGATTTCCAGTAGCAATCTCCCTATCCCATAACTATGTGCCACATAGGTCTTTAACTAGTGGATCCACCTAAGCTAAGAGTATCGTTCTACCTTAGGCAGTAGGACAACTCCTTTTCGGTGTGGGGTAGACACCGGATTCTACGTTTAGCTCACATGGTCTATGTCAGTTGAGGCTTATTCCCTAATATGTTAATATGGACAAGAATATGATTTATGAACCACAACTATTCAAGAAGCTTTACTTAGTATGGGTAGGAGTATGAGATCTTACTCATACATTGCACAAGTAGACTTTGAGGGTACTTATGACATGTCATTATGAGATGATGATTTATGCATTATAATATGGTTTATGACTTATGCTTTTCCAATGTATTCGTGAAGAGTTTAAACTTGGCAAAGTGCATGGTTTTCAACCAAAATGTCCTTTTAGCATGTTTTCAATGATTTCTTGCATGGCTATCATACTTAGTGCATTTTTGTACTAATCCACATATTCTACATTTTCTCAATAGTGTAGGTTCCGGTTCTTAAGGCAGTGATCCTTTGTTTCAACCTAGGATTGACTATTTTCTTTGCTTGTGGTGAGTCCTCATGATTCAAGGATGGGACATTTCATTTTGAGTTTCCTTTTTTGTATATTCTACAAATTAGACTTTCGCTTTTCTTTTATAAAGACATTTGGACTTAAATTTGGTAGCACAACTTACATTAACACTTAAACTATACAGGTGTTTAAATACCCCCTTAACATCTTTGAAGTGAATTCAATACAACCCTGAGGGTAGAATACCACTCTCACCCGCCACATCATAGTCATGTAAGCACCACGTCATTAATTTTCAATCTTTTTTTGCTTATTCACTTTTTTCTTATACACTTTTTAAAATTCAGTACACTAATCATTAATCAATTAATCAATTAATTAAAAATGTATCCCCCCTCCCCTCCCCTCTTTCTTCTTTCTTGATTTTCACCATTTTCAGCCTTCACTGACTTCTTTTTTTCATGACCATTTCCAGCCTTCAATAGTTGTTTTCTTCTTCAACATTGATCATTTTAAATTTTTTTTTTTTTATCATACTCACTTTTTCTTCTTCGAACCCTCTCCCTCTCCCACAAATCTGCCCCTCAGAGAATGATATATTTTTAAAGTTAATTTTATCTTAACAACTCAAACGAAAAGTGAAGGTGGTATAAGAAAGTTGGTAGATTCACATTTTTTGCATCACAACTAATAGAAATCCAAAATGGGTCGCTTAAAATTCAAGAAAGTTTACATTCAATAATATGAATTAGGTGTTGAATTTTGTGGATTAATGAAGGGCTGGTGAGGTGAGGGATGAAGATGAAGAAAAAATGATTAGTATGGAAGAAGAAAGGTATAAGGAGTGGAAGAAGACATTTGAGGAAGACAACTAAAAGATTAAATATTTTTTTTAAAAAATTGAACCCACAAATTTCATTTACTTCTAAACAAGAAATTTCACTTTTTTTAAAAAAAAAAATTTAACTTATATATATATATATAAAAAATCTATTAGTTATATATTGGCCAATAAAAAAATGTCATGTTTATGATTTTACCCTTCGGTTTATTTTATTTTTATTATTTCACGCACTTTTTGGAGAGTGAGTACACTCACTTTGCCACATCAACTCTTAGGGTGCTATTTAGTCACTTCAAAATTGTTAAGGGGATATTTAAGCATCCGTATAATTAAACTACTAAAGTAAATTTTGCTGTCAAGTTTAGAGAAAATTTGATGTATTTACTCGATTAATTGTCATAAATAAAAAGAAGTATCCTAATTTAAGTTGAGTCCTACTCTGTATATATATATTAGTAGTCAAATAAGAATAATATAAAATTCTTTTTTTAATCCTTTGCTATAAGTTTCTATTAATTATTCCCTCAGTGATTTGAATATACAATTTTAAAATTAGAGATAAAAATACTATTTGTCTGAGCAATCTTCTCTTATAGTTGATAGATGAATCTTTTTTCTTCCTTCCCAATTTTTTTTCTCTTACACTAAAAATAGAAAAGAAATATCAATAAGCATAAAATTTGAAAGGTTAAGCAATGATAACATAATTAGTAAGGAGCATTTGAAGTTTAAGTTGGAAACCTAATGAATTAATGACCAAACACTCCACTAGGAGAAATTAAGTTAGAGTTCTATCTTTTAGGATCAATAAAGTGATCAAATTTTGTGGTATAACATAAATAAGGAAAAAAATATATGTATTCTTTAAAATTCTATTGAAGTTTTAGAGTTACAAGCAATATGAGGGTTTTATTATTTTCCAACATTTTTTCTTATTTTGTTGCACCTTGCTGATGTGGAGCTAAATGTGAGAATATCTCCCTCAAGCATGAGAACCTTAAAAAAGGACTCTAATCAATATAAAATGGCTATGTGTCTGTCTTGTAACTCTCGAGAGCTCTTTGTTCAAATACAACTCTTCATTCTCATTTTATCACCTATTTTTCAAGAGTTCGAACTTTAAAAAGAACTTCATCATATATGTATCAATCAAGCTCAAATTTCAAGCACAAATTCACAATATTATTGGAGCAAAAAACTTAAGTATACAACTTAATAACTTTAATTACACGAATAAAGCAATACTTTTTTTTTCAAATTGAATAGCAATATTTTTTTTTCAAAACTGGAATTCTTATTAAAAAAAAATAAAAAAACGTTTTCAGTCACAATTATCCATATTCCTTAAATTTCTCCAATTATTTTACCTTTCCTGATTTACTTCAATTTGTTATATATCATATCCCATAAAGAAAGGTTTCCTACAAAAATAAAACTTCTCTTTCAAACAAAGATCAACGATCAAATATGCAGACCAATAATTTTTCAATTTTAATTCATCACATCGGGCATTGGGACTCATCAGGTAATCTTTTTGGTAGTAATTCCTTTGATTTTGTCGAATTTGGTGGAATATACATTCATAAGATTTTGGTTAATGTTCTGGTGCAACTGTAAAAGGTTTAATTATTAAATAGATATTAAGATTTAGCAATTGTTTGTGGAATATTATTAGGATTTTCACATAATTTGCGTTTTAATTCTTTTTGGTATTTATTCGTTGTTTTATATTAACGTTTTTGGTGTAATACAACAACATCATATGATTTTGGTTGTAATATGATGCGTCGAATAAGTTTTTTACAATTTTTTTTTAGGTTAATTGGTGTGCTGCATGTCGAATGTTGACAAATTTTATCAATAGTTTCTTTTGGTATGTGATATGGTGTACACATACCAGCTTAAAGTTAAATTTCAGGTACATATTTTTGTGTATTTAGTTGTATTATTTGGTATATAAAATATAACTTCAAAAAAAAAAATAGTTAGTTTTTTGGTGTATTTTATTTATCTGAATTGATGTAGATAATAATTTGAAAATTGGTCATATGTGATTTGGTACTTAATATGGTATATTTGTTTCTATAAATTGGTGGTAAATTAATACTCTGATCAATGTGTTGGTGTATTTTTGGGTTAAATATCAGATTACTTTTGGTACGTCGATTGGCGTAATACATTGTATGGTTTAACTGATTGTGTGAATTACTACAAATTGGTTTAAGTATGTGATGTGGTAAATGACACCAAAATAATACTCTGATATATGAGTTGGTATATTTATTGGTCTAATATATAATACCATAATTTCAAAATAGGTTGTTGTTGTTATTCAACAATTCAAAGTTTTTTTTTTTTTTGTTTCTGGGGTATTTTTTCTTTGGTTTGTTTTATATGGTTTGTAAGTTAGGAGTAGAAATCAGTTTTATTGATTATGATTTTTGGTAAGTTAATTGGTAAAAATTATCGTTAAGTTATTTGGTTAAAATGATAGTTTTTAATTTGTGAACATAATGATTTGCCAGTTTGGTGTAATTCGGATATTATTGGTGTTATTCAGAGTGGTGATTTTTGGTACATAATGATGATTTGCAAATTAATTCTATGTTGGTTGAATGTTTTAGATTGGTAAGGTATTTGGTGTAATGTATTGTTATTATTTGGTGTGATTCTGATTTTTTTGGTGTCATTCATAGTGGTGTATTTTTAGTACATAATGATGATGTGCAAATAAATTCTATGAAACCAGTTTTATTGATTATGTTTTTTGGTAAGTTAATTGGTAAAAATGATCGTTTTTTAATAGTGAACATGTTAGTCTTACAGTGTGGTGTAATTATGTTTTTTTGGGTATCATTCAAAATGGTGTATTTTAGAAAATAATGATGGTGTGCATATTGATAGTAATTTTGGTAGATAATTTGGATTGTTAAGTTATTTGGTGAAAATGATAGTTTTTAATTGGTGAACGTAGTGGTCTGTCAGTTTGGTGTAATTCGGATATTATTGGTGTCATTTAGAGTGATGCTTTTTAGTACATAATGATGGTTTGCAAATTAATTCTATGTTGGTTGAATATTTTAGATTAGTAAGTTACTTGGTGTAATGTATCATTTTTATTCGGTGTGATTCTGATTTTTTTGATGTCATTCATAATGGTGTTTTTTTTTTAGTACATAATGATGGTGTACATATGCAGTTGCAACTATCAGGTACAGAAACAAACATCGCGAAGATTATTGATCCTCCTATTATAGTAATAAGAATTTTCAAGATACTTATGCAATTCGAATAGAACCATTGCCTTGCGAAAGCACTTGGAATCGCATATTTTGGAAGAGGTAATGCTACCACCAATTGCAAGAAAACAACTAGGCAGACCACCAAGTAACGACCGTAAGAAGGGATTCAACGAAGGAAAATACAAGAGGAGTAAAGTCACTTGTTGTATATATGGTACATCGGGGCATAACAAAAAGACTTGCCTCAAATTTGCTTATTAGAATTAACATTGCTGTATTTATTTTCAATTATTATTGTTGATGTTTTCTTCCAACAGTTCAAAATTTTTTAAAACTGATAAATGTACTTTTGTCCAACTTTGGTTACTCTTGAATTGACATTTCTTTGGTATTCTCTTGTTTGACATACATGTTTGGTATTCTCGTGTTTGTCATACAATGTTGCATTCTGGGTGACTTAGATAATTGATAACATGTTAAAAAAATATGCTTTAACTCATGAGTGAATATTAGTGTAGCATACAAATAAATCTAGCACAATTGGTGTACTTATTGTGAAAAAATAACATTGAATAACAATTGACGCTAGTCAAAGTGAGTGTTTGATTTATAATAGACATCATTAACGTAATAATTTGATATGATATTTGAATAATGCTAAAAAATGTTTAAAATACTGGTTGGTTGTACTATATAATACCCAGAACGTACACAATTGGTATTGTTGTTTGAACACAAATAATGATAAAAATGGATAAATATATTGGCTAATATTCTAGTAATATATACCAAAACATTGAAAATGCTAAAAAATGTTTAAAATAATGATTGGTTGTACTATATAATACCCAGAACATACACAATTGATATAGTTGTTTAAACACAAATAATGATAAAAATGGGTAAATATACTGGCTGATATTCTGATAACATATACCAACCTAAAACATTGAATTTGAAAACCACTACTTAAAGTAAAAGATTTTGGTTTGAATGAAATGTTGGTATTATATACCAACAACATACATCGAATCTTTTAACAACTACTTAAGATATAATATGTAATAATGTTGGTATATAGTGTCTGACATGTTGGTATTACATATCAATCCCACACATTGTTATACAATCTATACCAATCACACACAAATTCTGTTGAAATGTTCTATTATAAACCAAATTCGGAGTCCTATTCATGGCGAAACTATGGTGAATCGAATGGTATAGATATGAACTGTAGTGAAAATTGTTCAACAAAGAATGTGCAAAGAAGAAGATGAAAGGGTTAAAATTTTTGAACAAAAGAATATGAAAGGACTTAGATGTTTGGCAGAAAAGAAAAATGGTAAAACTTTCCTAGGAACTATAACTCTCCTATTGATAACAACACCAATTTTATTGGTAAAATAAAAAGTTATATCAAAAAAGGAAAAAGATAAATATGATCCCTATAATAATTAATGAAATGTGTAAATATGGAACATTGAAACGTGTAAATATGGAACGGTAATAGGAGAGATAATATTGGAAAAAATTAATATCCCTAATTAATCTCCACATTAAATGCACATAATTCAAAAGGCATGAGAGATGAAAATCTGAAAAAATAAATAAACTTAAATACAAAAATTAATTATTTTGTTATGTATGTAATTTAAAAACTATGTTTGTAATTAAATAAAAGTACATTGATATTTTGTTAATTAAAGTCTTAAATAATATACTTTTGTAATTTTCACGCATAAAAAGAGTCGGTACATATAGTCTTCTTTAATAAAGCTTAAAACATAGTGTACATTCAAGCTTTTAGTGCAATTTGAATGTGTTTTATGTGATACTAAATTGTAAATGACTCTTAGCATTTATTCATTACTTGTTCATTTTCAATATATGCATGATTTTCTCTATTGAAATAACTTGAATGCTACATGTCAATAGATTCCAAGTAGTCTTATGAATGATAAATTTGGCACAAAGAATTAGCAATAATAGATCAAGAGCTTGTACTAGGTTTCCATCATGTTGAAACTATTTATTATACTTAGTCTGAATGTAGTGATAGAAGATTTTCTAATCAAATTACAAGAAGCTTGCAAAAACTTGAAATATCACCATTCAATTGCATATCGAAAAACAAAGGTATGAAAAATAAAAAGGCTAAGTAGATCAACTAATAGCCTATCCTACGTAGCTATTTGTATTAATTTCATGTGTCTGATTATAACTAATAACCTATTCTATTTAGCCATTTATATTTGTTTTAAGTGACTTATTATAATATATAGCTATAGATAGACTGAATGCTAACTCTGAACCCAAAAAAGTTAATGACTTTATAAACTTTACACTTTTAATTGAATGAAAATCTTGACCTTTTAATTATAAAAAAAGAATTATTTTCTTAAGGTAATTAGTACAAGCTAAAACAAATCTAATTATATAACCAAAAGAAATCGAAGTATATTTGGGAATGAATTTGATGCAAATAACGCTGATGCCAATGGTAAAGAACGAAATTTGTAAAATTTGTATTCAATGCAATTAACCCTAATGAGACAAAATCAAGAAAAAAATTGATTGAAATAAAAAAAATCAGTAAAGTACCTCGCTGATCCCATAGATTAATCACCAAATTGGGCCAACAAATAAGTGAATTTCAAGATTGCACATCAATTAATCATCAACTTCGTTCAAGGAAAGTCAAACGTGTAGTTATTTTTTCTAACAACAATGCAACCAACGATCATGAGGAGGAAACGACTTTAATAAGTTATTCGTAACTATCAGATTTTTGGTGAGGTATAATTGAAGGCTCTGTGCAGGCTCAAAGGCGCAAAACATTTATATTACGTATCATCTGCTGTGTTATTCACCGTCCCTACGGCCGACAAAAGTCTATCCTCTATCGGATATTGAGTGGGTTGACCCGGGAAGAGATCGAGACAAACCTTCCAACAAGCAGAATAAAAGTTAACCACAAGGCCATCTATGTGGGAGGCAGCTACCCATAAAGCCATCTCGGACATGGGAAAGAAAGCCGGATGACAATCGACTTAACTAGAGAGGCTAAACGACATTGAGGATAAGTCCATTAACAAATAGTTTTGTAATTGCTTGCACACAATTAGATTAGGTAGACTTGGGAAGATGATCTAAACCACTATCGATATAATGCGAGGTTGATCTGACGTAATTAACTTGACTTTTTCTCAAAAGACGAGAAGACCTTTGATCTGAGCAGGGATCACTTTTCTTTTGATTGTTTTTTAGCTCCTTTTGCCATGAATATTCCTTGTCATCCTTAAGAAAACATTCAACATCTTTGTTTATATATTTTTCTTTCTTTATTAGAGTATGGTTTTTTTCCCTTCTAACATTTTCGATATGACAAGAAGTATTCATACATCTAGGCTGTCCAAAATCTTAAACAAATCTAAATGGCCAAAAATGACAGTCTAAAACTATTCTGAAAATCATGTCACTACTAAAAATAGTGACCTAGAAAGACAAAATTAATGTAATAAATTAAATTTTCTTAACTTTAAAAAGTGTTTAGCCTTTTTCGAAACCATTTCAATTTTTTTCGAAAAATAACAATTCCCAAAAACATAAAAAAGGAGTTTTTTTTTTTATTTTACCAAAAACTCCAAAACCGCCACCACCACCCACCACCTTCTTCCGTCCTTATACCCAACCCCTCAAATTCTCTTCTTCCCCATATTCCAAATCAAAATCCCAGAAAAACCCTTTAAGGAATGCTATTTATTTGAGCATTTGGTTCACAAATCGCATGAATTTGTTGAGAATTTACTGAGAATTTTCGTTCTTTGTGTTTTTGGTGTTGGATAGGTTTTGAGGGAGGAGGAGGAGGAAGAGGAGGAGGAGAAAATGAATCTTCTTAAGTTTCAAGTCTTTGACTCTGTTCCAGCCTAAGGTTTGAAAGGTCGTAGTACGTGGGGTTGAGGCGTGCCCCATGGCAAAGCGCGTGTACCAAGTCTGGAAAGGAAGCAATGTGAGAAATTTCTCTTACTTTCTTGCTTGTGATTGTTTCAATTTTGTTTTTTTCTGATGTTTTTTCGTTTGTTATGGTTTGAATTTTTCTGGGTTTTGCTTGAATTTTTAGTTGGGGTATTGTTTGATGTAGTGGGATTCAGGCGATTTTTTGTTTTTTTTAAGCAACTTTCCAGTATCTAGGGTTATTGATGAGCATTTAATTTCATTTTTTTGGTCAGTAACAATGTGTTAATATCATTATTTTAGAAATGAGCTGTATGAGTGAGGAGAATAATAAGTTTTTTGGTGTGTGTATCAGTTACTTTCTTAAGTTCTGCATAAAGATCAAATTTTAATTGCCTAGTATGATATATTTGCAGCTTTGAGTTATTCTAATTGCCTTTAAAATGTTAAGTTTTGATCTGAGCTGTAAAGAATGTTACTCCTCGGCATTCTTTTTATTTTGGAACTCTTGGGATTTGCATCAGTTAAGCATCTTATCCCGCATGCTGGAGCTACTGCTGATTGAGAAGATGTTTTCCAGACAAGTGTCTGCAAGTTCTTAACGTTCATAAAAATCTGAAGAAAGTTGTTGAAACTTTTCTCTGAGGTTAAGACATAGCACATATGTGCACATTCAATAGATACACCTGCACACAGTTATGTATAATAAAAGATTCTACCCAATGAGGAAAAAAAGAAGAGCTTTATCTTCAATATTACTTGAAATGTCATATTCCAAGAAAGGATTTTTTTGGTGAATATGGCTGCTAGTTACTTAGGTATCTGATTGTTTCACATGGACTTTCAAATTCTTGTTTGACATATAGAAGGTATTGCTGCTAACTGTCTTTCTTTACTTTGTGACACGTTGAGCATGAATAGTGCAAATGTATATCTCTCTGAAGACACAGTAGGCAACCCTAAAATTGAGAAGGATTTCAGAGCTTTTTTGTTTTTTAAGGGTTTGTTTGGTATGTAGAAACAAAACAACAACAACAAACCTAGTATCTTCATTCATAATCGCATCCTCCATCCATTTCATCATACTCACTTACGCTACTTTCATCTTCTTGGTTGGCAGAAAATGTTTTCCAGTTTTTTCATGTTTGGCTTAAATGTTTTGAATTTTTTCTCTCTTAATAATACACTTTTCTTTAATTTCTGGATAATAACTTCCTTGCCAAGAGGAGGGAAGTCATTTCCGAAACTCTCCCATGCTATTTCCAACAAATGGTTTCCATACCTCTCCCACCCCAACTCCGCCCTGAAAAGTTTGTTAATTTTTCACGTTATAGTCTTTGGAATATACAGTTTTCTTACTTATCAAGCACCAAAAAAACATACGAAGAATCATTTATTTCCCGTGGAAAACATTTTCTGCGATTTTCAAACAACTATTAGAATTAAGTTGAGTAGCAAAATGACATTTCTCTTAAAATCAAGGTGCATTGTTTTTATAGAAGTCAAGCGGGGGTGAGATTTGTGAAAAGTACACTTTTAAGTGTGTGATATTAGTAGGATAGAACGACAAGGATGTAGGGACACTTGATTAAAGTTAAAGTCCTGAGGAAACATTCTATCTTGTTGGACCACGTGGCAATGCTTTTTAAAGTGAAAAGCACATAAAAGCAACAAGATTCACGGGGCTTGAAGGGGAAAAGCAATAAGTGACCTGCACACTTCCTTGAAGTGAAATGCAAAGTAGATTTATATGAATTTAGTAGCATACTGATTAAATTTCAATTAAAATACCCCCTTTTCCCCAATTTTTGTGTCATTTTTTCCTTTTTAGCATGTCTCAAAAAGAATGACATACGTTCTTATTTAGAAATAATTTAACTTTAAACTTAAAATTTTACCCTTGAAGAGATAATTATAATTACAGAAATGTTCATGACTTTTTTTTTGAGAAGGTAACATGTTGTATGTATTAAACACAAAACGATACATGGGTTGTGCTGAAACCATATATACAAGTGAGCGAAAGAGAGCAAAACCATCCTCTTGTTCTGATAGGAACCTAATGTGTTTAAGTTACTGTGTTCTCAAAGGCGATTGCCTTTGCACCTTTGGTGAGAGGCGAGGTGAAGCGAAGGCTTGGCGCCTATTCCTGGTGAGGCATAGCGATGCGGCAAGGGGAGGCGACACCATTGCCGCCTTCTTTTTAATTTTTCAATAACAGACATGACTTAATAATTAGAAGGCAATATTAGGGTTTTTAAAAACAGACATACTTGCGACTCTCTTCTCCAATTTTCTCTTCAGCACGTGACTCTCTTCTCCTCAGCTTCAGCCTTCAGGTACGTCATCTTCTTCTTTCTTCTCCTCTGCTTCGCGGCTTCTCTTCAGCCACAATCAACTTTTTTTTTTTGAGACGGTAACAATAATCAACTCTTTTTTTGCTTCATCTTCTTCTTCTTCTTTCTGGCTGGTCACTGTGTAGTTAACAGTGTGCATAGCTTCTCAAACACCCTTTGATTGCACTCCATCCATATGACATAACTACATTCAGCGTACATTGCTTTGAAGATGTGGGCTCTCATAGCACCCAAGGGTGTGGGCTTAGTGGTCAATGAAGTGGTTGAGAACCCTGAGGTCTCAGGTTCAAAACTCAGTGGAGAAAAAACACTAGGTGATTCTTTCCATCTGGCCTACCCTTGGTGGAAAGAATTACCTGGTACCCGTTGCTTGAAATTAGTCGAGGTGCGTGGCCCAGACACCACAGTCATAAAAAAGAAGAAGATGTGTGCTCATAGTTCTTCCTTTTTCATTCTGGATTACCCATGTCAGATGTTACTCCCAATCATTTGTTAAGCATCCCTGTTGTTGAATCCATCTCAGGATCTCGTCCCACACTTGCTTAATGAATGTACAACTCATAAACAAGTGGTCTCTGGTCTCCAGTTGAGCATGGCATAAACATTCAAGGTCAACTGCCATACCCCATTTAATAAGCCTATCAATGGTTAAAAGTTTCCCTTGTAATTGCAACCACATGATGAATTATGCTTTGGGTCTGGCATCATTCTTGTACATCACACATCTCCAGGGAACTTTAGGAAGGTCAGGTAGCAATAGGGAGTAGATTTGTTTAGTTAAGTTTTCAATACCTATTCAAATCTACACTTGTGACAAAGTATATCTTGCTTCTCAAATTTTCCGGATGATCCAGCAGGCCTATTGTGGTACTCTGACGTTATCAATCAGTTGGCCTTTGAGATAAAACTCATGAATCCACTTGATTCATAACTTGTCTATCTTGTGAGCTAGATCCCAGCAGTTTTTGGCTAAGGCATCTTTATTCCACAGCATAATGTTAGTGATATTTAGACCTCCAAAAACCCTGGGTTTACATACCTTATCCCATGTGACAAGACCCTTCTTAGTGACCGTGTAAGTTCCAGACCAAATAAAACTCCTGCAGTATTCTTCTATCAATTTGAGAACCTTAGCATGCATCTGAAATAGTTGAAACCAATAAGATTGTATTCAAAATACTCCAGATTGAACTAGCTGAGCTATTCCGGCATATGAGAGGTTTTTTGATGTCCAAGATCTAATTCTGGCCACTATATTTCCTATTAGAGGTTGCATTAGATAAAAGATATTTTCTTGGTGGATAGTGGAACTTCAAGATACTTAAAAGTTAACTCACCAGCAGGTATTCCAATCATATGCACAATTCTATCCCTTTCCTTCTGAGCAACTCCACCAAAGTATATAAAGCCTTTTTTTGTAAATCTGCTTGCGATCCTGATGCATCTGAGAACTGCTTGAAAGTCTGATGCAGAGTAGATACTGATCTGAGATCTCCCCTAGCAAATAATAAAAGGTCCTCAGGGTAGATCTGGTTGCACCAAAACAAAAGAGCTTACAGTTAAGTTTGATCTTCTCCACGGTGTGGTTGCTTTTCTCAAAGCATCTAGAGTTCCTTTGTTTCCAAATTGTCCACCAAATGCAAGCAAGGACCATCCTCCATCTGTTTCTGTCAACTACTCCAGCTCTAGCTATTTCCCAACTAAAAAGAGCTTCAGTAATCTTGCTAGGCATTGTCCAGGCTCTGCCTCTGAGATTAATGATCTTCCATAACTGATCAGTTATCCTACAGTGCAAGAATAGGTGGCCAACTGTCTCTACCTCCTTTTCTTAAAGAAAACATCTTGAGCAGAGAGTCCACTTCCTCTTGTTTAAATTTTCATGTGTGAGCATATCTTCTTTTGCCAGTAACCATGAGAAGCATGCAACTTTGTACAGTATCTTGGTCTTCCAAGTATGTTTCCAGGGCTAGTTGTTGGCTTGAGTTCTTGGTTGGTTTATCATTTTGTAGGGTGCATTAACACTGAATCTTCCACTGCTATGTCCCTGACATCTCAGAGTGTCATCTCCATTCTGAGTTCCTATGAAATTATCCGGTTGTTTGTAGAACTCAAATCATTCTATTCATCTCCCAATCATTCAAGTCTCTTCAGAGTATCAATTCCCAACCTTGAGGTGACCACATTTCAGCTATGGATCTCTATTGGTGATGAGCTAGAGCATCTATGTCAGTGAATAAATCTTTCAGAGTTCCATTCCCTTGCCAATTAGCCAATTATCATTCAGAAGGATGTCCTTCTACCATTTATCACTGTGATAGAGACTTTGTTTTTAGAGCTATCCATCTAAGTTGCTCGGACTCTTCACTTTTGGTGCCGCACCCGTGTCGACACGACTTGGGTGTGGGCATGCGATCAGTGTCCGATTTGGTCAACCAACTTTGGGTACTTTGACCAAAATCAATGGGAAAGTCTGGACAATTTTAATGATTTCTGTAATCACTCCTTTTCCTTTGATATCCTTCCAGGATTCTCCTCAAGTTTTCCACATAATATCTCATAGTTTAGATTTTATAGCTCTATTTTTAGATGTTCTAATTATTTTTAGGCGAATCTCGGCACCCATATCCATACATGGATTCATATCCTCGAATCTTAAAAATTAGATCATGAAGGATCCGATCTTTTGATCCGCACCCGTATCGGACATCCGCACCCGAGTTAGCTGGCCATAATACCCTTATAGACCTCCTAAGACTAACTCCAGGTTTTGATATGACTGGTTTAGTCATCCAGCTGTCTTCTACTTCATATTTGGCTTTAATCACCTTGCTTGATAAACTCTAAAGGGTTGTTTGGTATAATGTATTAGGAAAATTGTGCATTAGCTTTGTGTGTTACTAATACCTTATTTGGTACTCTTTTTCAACCTATGTATAACTAATTCTTGCATTAGTTATACACTCTATTGTGTAATAAGGTGTGTATTACTAATAGTCTAATACCATGGATTTTTTGGTATTAGTAATGCAATGGTTTTAATGCATGCATTAGCATGGTTAATGACCCAATTGCCCCTTAAAACCTTATTACATCTTTTCCACCATAATTTGTGGATGGTATCTTTGTAAATAATTTTTGTTTATGCTATGCATGCTATTGTTAATGCATCAACCCAAACAATGCATAAAAATAATCTATGTATAATTAATGCAAGCATAATTAATACATGCATTACTAATACACTCTATTTAACATTATTCTTATACATTACCAAACGACCCCTAAGGGTCTTGAGAGTACCTCTATAACCACTTCATATTTTTACTTTTTTATTGGCTCTTTTCAAAAGTGGTAAGATCAGGTGAATCGAAAATTTGAGGGATTTGCTGTGAATCTTCAAATTTCTAAATCCCAATCCTCCTTGAGCCTTGCTGAGAATTACCTCTTTCCAATTGTCTAGGTGATGGACCTTTTTGTTTTTTGTTTTTACCCTGTAACAGAAAGTTCCTTCTTATTCTCTCCAGTCTTTGAGTGATCCCCACAGTAATGGGAAAAAGGGACATCATATAGGTTGGTAGTGAGTCTAATACAGAGTTAATCAGTGTGAGCCTTCCTCCCATTGACAAAAGTTGGCACTTCCTTCTTGAGAGTTTTTTCTCACATTCTCCTGGACATCGATTCATATTCCGTAGATCTTGACTTGTCCCCCAGTGGCATGCCTAGACAAGTAGTGGGAAGAGTCCCCACTTCTCCCCCCGGATTAGTGCCAAATCCTCCATGTTTGATACTCCATTAATTCGGAAAAGATGACTCTTTCTCCAATTAATATGCAACCCATAAATTCCTTCAAAGAAAACCTGCATAATTCTCAAAATACTCCATTGTTCCACTTCTGCATCACAGAAGATCAAAGTGTCATCAACATCTTGAAGATGTGTAATCTTGTGATTGTTGTGTGCATTCACGGCTATCTCAAAATGATTAGATAGTTGCTAGCAACAATAGAAGGGTTAGGAAGGGAATTGGGTGTTACTTTGGGGCCTGGCCAAATGAAATACTATTCGTTAGTCAACCCAGAGTGGATTTTATCCTCTTCTTGATGAACTATGGCTAGTTGACCTTTACCTGAAGAAGTATAGTTGGAATAGAATTGTTTTAACACTCTTGCCCCTGCACTGAAGGTGATCTCAACATGGTACATATGCCCTAGTACACTGACATGCTTCTTAAGGTTCCGCTAATGTGTGCTCTCCTCGGTAGTTATTCGTGATTAGAATAAGAAAAGATGTAGCTGTCTTCCTTTCTAGCAGTCTTGCTAGACTTTCTTGGATGTTAGTAGCACTTGAATTCCTATACTGAAAGGTTGCTTATTCATAAAATTAACCTCAAGTCTACTTATCAAAAAATAAAAAGAACTTCAAGTCGAATGTTTAATATCACAATCGGCTCATCATGGGCCCTTGGCCCATTGATTTCATTATTTTCCTATTTTGATAAGCAAATATTGGTTGTATTAGAATCCAAGTGCTAAGCTTATGCTTGACATTGCAACAGTAGGGATGACCGGGTAGAAAGAAGGAGAAGCCCCTCATAGAGAAGAGAAAACCCTGTATGAAAGTCACATTTGTAAATATTAATGTAGTTTATCAGGCTGTTTTTCTCATAAATATCTTCTTTGTGCGGGGACCCCTCTATGCTGGATGCCTGGATCATTGACTTTTGGCGCCTAAATTCCTTTTGTATTGGCTTTTTGTTAGTAACATCCCCCTGAGTTTAACAATTAGAGATCCTTTAATCTTGAGGTAATATATGTATAATTCAAAAATCATTGATTATAAAATCATGATCATAGCCACAAGTAGATTTGTTCTGAACAGAGAGAAGTCTTGAAAAAGAAATTGGAGAAGATTGCCATCGAAGATTAACAATACCGATAGAAGGAATCAGTATACCTGCTATGTACATTTTCCCTTTTGCTTACGCCACTCACACTGCTTGCTTCCACTCATCCTCATTCTCATGACCACCCAATAGTTGTTGCTACCATGTATAAATCTCTGTCTGCGCTCAAGCCTTGTAGAAAATATTTTAAATTTAGACCAGTTTTTGAGTACTGATTAAGACCACCGAGCAGAAAATAATATAATATAGGTGAGATCATTTGCACTGATGATTGCAATGAAAACAAATTCTTCATTTTTTTGCCTTGAAATTGTCTCTTGATCTTCCATCTATTCCTGTCAATCAAGGATGGAAAAGATAAATCGTTTTTTAATATTTTCATTTGCAGCAACAACAGTGGAGCTATTCATCTGTTGCGTCTGTAACAAATCAGTAGTCGCATGCCATGCTATACTTTTTGCTTGGGGTTTCATCTGCTTTCTTTTTTTGAACTCATTTCCTGTCTCTTGCAGTATTTTTTTCTAGGTGGAAGGTTGATTTTTGGGCCGGATGCAAAGTCGTTGCTTATCAGTTTATTGCTTATCATAGTTCCTGTCACTGTTTTCTGTGTGTTCGTTGCAAGGCATTTGCGCCATGAGTTCCCATCGTACAATGCAGGATATGCTATTTTGGTAGTAGCAATTGTTTTCACCATCCATGTAAGCTGTACAGTACTTTTTTCACCAGTAGGGATAAAAAGTGTGAAAGTTTGTTTTGCTTTGAATTCTTCTGGTTTTTAGCTAGTGGCTAGTTGCTGCCTTGCTGCCTTGCTGCATTTCATTTGTCCATGGATATTGAAACATTTGCATCTAGGATTTATTTGTCGCTATGTGTGTTTGACTGTATTTTCATTCTTCTGATTATTTCTTTGCTTTTACGTTATCTTTTTTTACAAATAATTGTAAGAATTTTGTGATTAGATTTTGCTATTATGATTTCCGGTTGTTTTTATTTGTGGGTGGGTATATTATCTGTAGTGCCAAGGGCAGTAAGATTTCTGGTTAGAGTATGTTTTTTATTTCATTTTACTCCGTGATCATGGATTTTCTATTTTGGGACAATTTAATATATACACAACAAAGAAATTACTTCACAACAAATACATACATAATTTTTTTACATAAAACATAGCCCAAAAACAAAAAAAAAAAAAAACGCTAAGTTTAGCCATGCGGGAACCGTGGCTAAATGGGAGAAAAACTGTGGGTAAACTGCATTTTTTGTATCTCAAGATATTTCTCACATTAAATAATGAAAACAACATGATGGAGCAAATTCCAACTCTTCCATACACGTGACAAAAATTTCAACAAAAATAATTGTTGTACATGTAATGTATCAATATTGCATAAATAGTAATGCAATGTATTGATATTGTATATAGTGTATAATCATGCATATATGATGTATATCTTTGTATAAAAAATATACATACATCCATATGCATTGTACAATACATTATATAAAGGGCTAACCATATGCGTTGTTTATACAATACATTATATAAGGGGCTAATTTTGAATATATACAATAAAGTTATTAGTTTACAATAAATATATTCATGTTTTTCAAAAGTCATAGGAAGTATACATACAATCTATAGTGCCACAAGTCATAGAAAGTATCATTGATTATACAATATAGCTTACCAAAAGTCATGCGTCATACAAAGTAATAAATATACACCGACTATACAATATAGTTTACTTATACATGAGCTATAGACTGATTATACTTTATGATACACTCAAAAAGCTGAATACAACATAACTATACATGAAGTATACATTGACTATTCATTCTCGATCAACTCAAAATCACCTCTAAACAGTCTCAAATTTTAGATATGAAACCCTCTCAATGTTTTGAGTATTTGATATAAATTCGCTCGAAACAATTCACATTTGTGGTACGTTAAATTTTTAAATCAAGCAAGCTTTGAAACTTTAATGGCTGATTGATCTTGGAGGAGAAAGGAAGGAAGGAAGGAGGAATAATAATAATAATAATAAGAAGAAGATATAATCTTATTAATCTTCAGCTGATTCCTATTGATTTTAGAGTTAGTAGCGATTGAATCTACTGTCTTTTTGACAGACTTTCGCTTTTTTATCTCGTTCTTAAGAGCCATAGGTTCTTGAAGAGGAAGATGCTTTAATGGCTGATTGGAGCAACTACGAAGAGGAAAAAGGAGGAGGCCGAAGGATGTAGCAGAAGAAACACGTGGCTATTATTTTTTTTGGAAAAAATAGGGCTGAATGGCCATTTTAGGTAATTTAAATAAATTGGGCTAGTAAGATGGTAAGTAAACCTTATGGGCAGACATTTTGCATAATTTTCCCTTTCTGTTTTCTTAGATCTTTTAGTTGCATTGTTTCAAGACTTCATCTCAGACCTAATTACTGAAGATGAAGAAGGAAAATAACTAAAAAGATCATCTTAAAAAACAAAACTAAGAAGAATTAACCTAAATAGCCGTTACCCAACAGTTCTATATCTGATAGTATAGATGATTTTACTTTTTTGGTTAGGCCTCATTTGTTTGCACTTAATTGCACTTAATAGAGGTCGGAAATCCAGTCTACACCATTCTGACCTTAAAAATACACTTCTTTTTTTCTCTCCATATCACCTTGTCTCTTTCGGCAAAAAGAATTTCACCACTCCCTGCTTATCTTTCACCAACTATCAACCAGTCAGTCAAATTTTTCATCGATAAGATTCCCAATTTTTTATTTGAAATTATATATCTTGATTCCACTTTTTCAATGGTGATTTGTAGTTTTGAAATTAAGGGTTTAAAAAGACCCATTTCAGATATAATTTAACGCATGGCTAGAAGGATGCATTGATAAAGATGATGGGTTTGGATGGGATGGGTAAACTTCATTAGAACAATGAACAAGGATGCTTGCACGTCCTTCAATATCATAAACATAAAAAAATTGAGAAATTTTGGCCATGGCTCATTCCATTTTCTTGTTTTACCTCTCTTTTCTGTTCTATTGGGACAATTAAGTTTTTTGAACTGATGAGAAGTGGAATCTTTACTTGTAGAAGTGATAAAGATAAATTTGTACTTGCACCTTTTGAATTTCTAATAAACTATTCCTAAGTATGTTTTCTGACAATTGTAGTAGATGCCAGATTCTGTAGCTGCATTTAATTGATAGGTTTCAACTCTTGTCACTAAATAAAATTTTGTAATGAAAATGCATATTGGATATTATTTTATTAAAATATTAAATTTATGTTGGCTCTTCTTTGAATACATATGTTACAACAATTATTTAATTGATAGAAAGTTTGATCATTTTAAAAAAAAAAATTTGAATTGTATGTTTGAATTGTGTACATTCAGATGTTGAAATCTAGACACTACATCTTAGTATCCAGATATGCATTGAGATTCAGACGTCTTAATCTTAATAAAAACAAATGAGACCTTAATTTCTTCTTTGTTTGGACTGTTGGAGGTTGCACTATTTTGCTAGTAGACCCTGCTGAACATGTGGAAATGTCAAGCACATATGGATATGTTTTGTCAGCTCTCAGATTTTGTTAGTGAAACTTCAGAATGTGATTGGGGTTACTTGTTTTATCATTGTGTTTCAGATAGATTTAGCTGAATGCAGTACTTCTGAAAATAGTTGCCTTATAATTTGTTCTGATAGTTTCTTTTTATGTTGAACTATGTTCTGTTATTGCCTCTCTCCTTGAATCACTTTTTGATAATCCGTAACAGTGTAGAGGAATAATGAATAAACTACAAGCTGTGGCTTAGAGGTTCCATGAATTGATTTTGGCAGGTACTGGTGCTGCTTCTTCTTACATCAGCTCGAGATCCAGGTATTGTTCCACGTAATTCTCATCCACCAGAGGAAGAGTTCCGTCATGAATTTTCTGCATCGGTAGAGGGTGGAAGACAAACGCCCAGCCTTCAATTTCCCCGAACAAAAGAAGTAATTGTTAATGGGATGCCAGTCAGAGTGAAATATTGCGATACCTGCATGCTATATCGCCCTCCACGTTGTTCGCACTGCTCCATCTGTAACAATTGTGTGGAGCGATTTGATCACCACTGCCCATGGGTGGGCCAATGCATTGGATTGGTAGGGTATTATACTATTCACGTTGGTTTTGAGAATTTTCTGTAGTGTTTGGATCTATTGGTTTATTCTTGACAATTCTCATTTTATTATGCAGCGTAACTACCGTTTTTTCTTTTGCTTTGTCTCTTCTGCTATGCTGCTGTGCATCTATGTGTTTGCAATATGTGCTCTGTACATCAAGGTGCTAATGGATAATAATCAAAGCACAGTCTTGAAGGCACTGAAAGAGTCACCAGCATCCGTTGTTCTAATGGCTTATTGTTTTATTTCCCTGTGGTTTGTTGGTGGACTCACTGGCTTTCACTTGTATCTAATAAGCACCAATCAGGTCAGCTGCTTTATCTTGTATTCATAATGGCGATAGGATTGGGTGTTATAGAGATTAGGGAAATTTGATACTAATTGTGCTTCAAGATACGGAATGAACCTGTCATATGTGGTGCATTCCAAAGGCAGGCCTTTTGTGATTTGCCTCTGGCTGCTTTTATACCTATGTTGGGACTTGGGCCTATGAATGTGCTGCTGTTGTTTTCTTTAGCAGAAAATGGTAGGAAGTTTTTGATGCCTTTTTACTGACCTCGTGATGCAAGAAAAAGATGAGGAGCCTAATGTATTTACTTATAATTGCTTCTGCATTTTAGTGTACTGTTGCACAAGGGTAGGTTTAGGTTGGTGTTTTATGTTTTCTTTATTATTACAAGTTCCTTTGCATTTGTGTTTAATAGTTGCAGGCAGTTCTTGTAAAGGTTTTGGGCTGGTCTTGTTTCGGATTAAATGCACTCTGTTTTCTAAATTGCTTTTCTTTTCTTCTATCCATTCAAACCAACTAATCCTTTTTGGCTGGTATTCTGCATTATTATCTTATTGTCAAGTATTGTCTGTATAGTTGTTCCCTTCTGGTTTCTGTAAAAGTAGAGTCCGATTCAGTAAATGTAGATATACCTGAATATTTGTAATTGTTTTTCTGTTTGTTTCTGTAGATGCATTTGTAGTTGCGCGATAGAGAGTCTAGTTTTACTATCATGTCAACTAGAAATTTTCCTCTTGTGCTGTTTAAATATGCAGCAGTCTGAGCATTCACACTTGTGTTTAACCTCTTCTTCTTCAGACAACCTATGAAAATTTCCGCTATAAAGCAGAAAACAGGATCAATGTCTATGACCTTGGTTGTGTGAACAACTTCATGGAAGTATTTTGCACAAAAGTAAAACCATCACGGAACAACTTCCGAGCTAATGTACAAGAGGAAGAACCACAACCTCCTTTGCCCACTACCAGGGAAGCTGAAGTCGAAATGGGTGAGGATCATCGAGCGAAAGTAGAAGATGATCTTGAATTTGGTGGAGACCTTCTAAAGATCTCACAGCGTCATAATATTGAAGACATTGAAGCAGAGATACGGAGCCGAGGGAGTGATGTGCACCACTATAATTCGTCTGAGGCTGATTCGGTTCTTGGGTCAGATAGGCGAGCCCCCAATGTGCAAACAGATATACGAAACTCGAGCTGGGGAAGGAGAAGTGGGAGCTGGGAAATTGCATCAGAGGTTGTTGGCATGAAATCCAATGTCACCGAAAGCAGGAGCCATGTTTCTCCAAAAGAGCAATATCAATGATTAAGGATGTTGTACAGTTGACGGTGATGGGCCTAACCTTCGGCTGCAGTTGCTTTTGCTTTTGCTTTCTGGTTAGAAAAGGTGGCATTGATGGTAATATGGAGCTAAATGTAACTTACTACTTTAAGGTTAAATCTGTACTACATTATGTTCTTTTCCCTTTCTCATTCACCAGTGGATATTAGCCTAATATAAATATTCTTTTGGGAAAATTAGTGAATAGATGTGTGTATTTTTTTGAATGACAAGGAAACTCCCTGTTTTGGCTTGCTGCTACTTCTTAAGTTCCAATTAGTTGGTTTGTTTTGTCCAGACTTGATGCCTCTGGAAGTTGAAGTAGTGATGGCTCTTGCACATTTTCTTCACAATATTTTGTGCCTATCAGTTAGTTTCTTTTAAATAGTTTTCTCATCTTCTATATAGATATTATACGACAAGACAATTGTGGAAATAAAAAGTAATTGGTTGGACATCAACAGACTGTTGGAAAGTTTACTGGTAGAACATTGCAGTGAAATCACCTCTTAGCTTGATTACACTATATGAGAAGTGCATCATTTGTTGCAGGATTGGGATTTGGATACAATATTCTCACTGTTAGCTTCAAATTTGCTTTGAAAAAATGTTTTTCTTGACGCAAGGTATTGAAAACAACCTCTCTAATCTGCGGAAATGTTTTTCTTGTGGAAGGATGACTAATCTACCGAAAGAAGAATACGTTGATCCCAATACATAAAAATAAATGAGATATTCAAATTTTTTCCGATGTGTCATCATACGTATGAGCCAAATAGTATTAAAAAAATATATCATATATTATTGAAGATACAATCTGTTTACACCATGATCAATCCTTCTGCAGGGATAACGATCCAACATTCATTTCCTTTTTTCCATTAGGAAGAAAAATATAATCCAAATCCACTGATCCATCCAAATACAATGTTCTTCTTATAGTTGAATACCTATAATTAATTTGTTTACCTTCTTGATAATTTGTCACAATTAAATCATGATATCAATAAGTTATACTAAATGAGCTGCACCAATTAATTGATTAAATTATTGAAACAATTCATTATGTATATATCTCAAATATTGCTCATGAAACAATTTCATATAATCATAGAGACATTTCATCATTTTAAATCTTGCAACTACATAAATTTACATATCATTTCTTTCCTCTAAATTTTTGAAAATATGCATAGATTTTCAAGCAGTATACACTCTCATAACAAGAATATTATGTCTTCATCGATTAATTTTTCGATTCTTGCAACATTTATTTTGTCGTCCTTGTTATTCTTTCTACCACGAACAATTATTGCTACACTAGAGCCAAATTCTCCAAAATTGCTCAAGAATGCTTGTACTGGTTATACAGAAGGTTGGAATTCTTCATTTTGTTTGGAAATTATGAAATCACATCCTCAAATCGTATTAGCAAAGGATCTGTTGCACCTAACCTTATCAATCATCGAGACAGGACTTATAAATGCGATAAAAACACAAATATACATAGAAGAAAATCGTAAGGAAAATATTCAAGAATCGAGACGAGCTCTTGATCAATGTCACAATTTGTATGATCATATAATAGGTGTGTATAAGGGTGCTTTGATTCATGTTAAAAAACAAAAGTTATATGACATTGCAGGTGCTGAATTTTCAATGGCAGCTAATAACGCTGAATATTGTGAAAATTGGCTAAATATTTATGATACTATTGACGCTGACATTTCAAGTGGTAACCAAATTATCAAGTATCTTAGTTTGTCCGGCTATAATGCGGTCAATGATCTTATGATCGCAGATTGGATTACCAAGAGGATGTAGCAATGGTGGAGCCAAAAATTATGCTATTCTTAAAAAGTGAAAAAAGAGTTGGTGCTAGTGAGATTCAAACACACAAACACCTTAGAGTTCATGTGAAACCACTAGGCTACACCACATTGTTGTGTGATTGTGTCAAGGGTGGGTGTCCAAAATATGTTATTTAAATACTTCGTTTATTAGTTTACTTATATATACAATATAATTTTCCGATGAAGGGTATCCAATTGGACACGAGTGTAGCTCTGCCTCTGGGATGTAGCTAGGTATTCTTCTTTGTCCCTCTTCATATTTACCTTTCCCGGAAAGAAATTAATTAGTACTAGTTTTGTCAAATTTATCATGTCACATTTTTTTTTTTTACGTTTATTTAATTTTATTTCGATGACAAATTAAGCCATCAAAAGTACTTAATAGTTAATTCACATATTTGAGGTATGCAATAACGATTAACTTCCTTAAAGAAAAAAGTAGTATATTAATAAATGTAATATTTACTAGCATTTTTGTGTTGCTTTTCAAGATCATACGGTGCACACGTAACGTATAAAGATTGGATTAATATAGTTATCTGATTTATTAAATAAACTAATTCAATTGGTGATGATGTCAGGCTTACCACAACGGTGAATTTACAGAAAATAATAGAACACGTGAATCTATAGTCTCTTCATAAAATTAAATATTTTAAGCGTATATTTTTAAAAGTTGGTATAATACGACACCTTTGCTATAAGAATATTGTTAAGTGATGTACTTAATTGAATGTTGAGTTATTTAGCTTTATTCTTACTTAATAACACATTTTTTCAATTTTTTTTTATAGGTAATATAACTATGTTTTAAAAATTTTTAGATTCGTCTCGAGTTACACATACACATATCCACATCCACGAACAATTCACTTCCTTTATAAATCACTATTTTGGAGGAGAGTAATTATTTCCATTTTTTTCTACTTCAATTGGCTGTAGATTGAATTTTTTCTCCTATTTATTTTTGAAAAAGTAAGAAGAGGGAGTCTACTAGACGCGGTTCAACTAGCGGAGACTCTTGGAACAGCTGGAGTAAGAAGTCCCCAAGTGAGCGTCTTATGGGGGCCCGTCAAGCACATACAGCAAGGACCGAATTCCAGCTTTTTCTTATGTAGTGTATTATTATTTTACCTTTTTTCTACCCTTTCTATTCGAGGAGTCAAAACAAAAAGTACCACTGGACTATCCCACTAGCGATCCTACTTCAACGACATTCTCGTAATACGTAAATTCACCCTATCCTGTAGGAGTGACAGCCGTAGTGCAGATCGATGAAGATCTTTATTCAACAAAGAAAGGGCAAGCACTGAAAGACAGGAATGATCAAGAAGATTTTTGAATTTTGTAGTTTTAAACTAAAATATATCAAATGTATTAAAACATTCTTTAATCTTAATCATGTGGTCTTAAACACGTCAGGTGGAAAATTAGAATTAAAAAATTGCTAAAAAAAATGAGTTAAAGCAGACTATAAAAAAAAAGCCCAAACGAATTGAATTAAAAAAGGATAAACTACATAACTACACATACATCACTACCATATATACTATATTTACCTCTAGTTTAAAACAATTACACATATTACCACTTTTAATATTTATACCATATATATTTTAAAAGATTTAATTAGATACACAAATCCCTTAAATATGATATTGAATAATTATCTTAAATTTAAACTCCTTAATTAATGGTGTTCATTAATAAGTCAAATTCCCTTCTTTTCACATGTGCCGTTTCCTCCATATCCCCACGTCCATCAACCCCCTTTCTTCCTTCATCTTCTCCCTCTTTCTTCGTTCATCCTCTTAATGCATGTTTGTATGTTCAAATCAACATTATACTTATAGGTTTGTTTCTATTATTTTATTATTCTCACGTATTTTGATTTTGTATCTGAGTTAGAGTTCATAATGTTATGAAGTTCAATTTTAAGAAGTTTTACAAGTTAAGTTTTATATTTTTTGATTTTGTTGTTTCTCAAACACTTTAATGGTTAAACATTCCCAAAATCGGATGATTCTTGTTAAAAGTACTACATATTAACAATATTATTCTAAATCAAACAACTTTTATTTGTTCATTTTCACTCATGAATTTCTCATTGTAGGGATTGATTCTTCATATGCCAACATTCAAGTCGAGAATAAATCTAAGTATAGGAACGCCCCAATCAAGATGAAAGAATTATGTCAAGCTTTAATTAACAAAATAAATACACCATTAGATGCACATCTGGTGCAACAAATATTGGATCCACATCAAGTGTACATGTATCTAGTTAAGAGTTCATGTATCCGAGTTAAGATTATATGTATTGCATCTATGAGAAAAAATCTAAAATCCTTAAAAAAGGAAGAATTCTGTTTTTTTTTTTTACTTTTTTGGATTAATGATAAGACAAATACTCTACCGTCGTGATTTGTTCCTAAATTCATGCGTTACATTTCATATTTAGATACACATAATTATATGTATGTGCTTACTATGTATCAGAGATACATGTTTTTGAATATAATGTATGAAATTGATACTTGATACATCAAATTAATACTAGATACATATAAAAGATACATGAAATTAAAATTAAATCATATAAATAGATACATGAAATTAATATAGATCATATAAATAGATACATGAAATTAATACCAGACACATATAACACGTACACAAAATTAATACTAGATACTTGTATAATACATATGAATGTACTTATATGGTACTCATGTATCTGAGTGTTTAGTTTGTTGGATACATCATATATTGACATTATACATCAAATTAATGAATTTATTATTTTAAGAGTAATATAATGAAATCAATCAAATTATGTGACCAAGATATACATGTTTTCGTCTTTTATTAATAATATTAACAAATTAATTATTTCAAAGAATAATAAAAAATGAAATTAAGTAAACATAGATACACTCCTTGATTTCCGCCTTATATAAAGGAAATCAATAACAACCAATTAATTCAAACAAATATAGTGCGTATCTCGATTTTAAAATTCGGCAGATACATGTATCTCTTAGATTCAATCTCATGTATCATATGCATGAAATATGGTAGAGAAAGTAATATTTAAAACTATCGGGATCTTAATAATTATGACCTAAACTAGTGGGATTTATGTAGTTTGATGCCAAACAAATGAAAGGTCGGTATTTTAAGCCTCATAATAAAATATGTTAGGATTCTTACTATCACTAGACTTAAAATTAAATCATTTCTTAAAAAAATGAAAAACATCCATTTTTATTGAAGGATAAAAATATAAAAAAAGAGAATTGTTTCGTAAACTTTGTAGAGTTAATCTCATCCGTCAAATTTATTCTATTTGATGGTGAGATGGACTGTCATGTTGGCCGTCCATATCAATATTGATTGAAATTAATTCATATAAAAACTTTTTTTTCATTAGGTGAATCAATCAAAATCAAGAACTTGAATCTAAAACCATTTTTTTAGTACTAGATCTTTTCACTTCATCCTTCATTATTTTTGAACATTAAAACAGATAATATTCACTCTAATATAAAAAATATGAGTATTATAGTAAAATAGAAAATTGAATTGGAATTGATTCTGTCCAAAAATAGAAAGTTCTATATTTAAATTTAAAGAGTAAAATAAATAATAATGTTGGAGATGCTCTAACCAATGAAGAGCCCAAGGTGTCTGATAAAAAAAAGAAGAAGAGCCAAGGTGACTTTGGCGGCAAGTCACTAGATGCAATACTTTGGGCCAAAGTAACAAATTGGCTAATAAAAAAAAAGCAACTCTTGCATATAGCTATCATAATCAAATTAATTATTTTTTTTAGCTAAAGTTTCTATAATTACTGACCGTAGCTATATTTTTATATTGCTACAACGGTGATCGGCGGTATAATTTTTTTTTTTTTCAAAGTTTTATACAAAATTGAATTCAAATTTTTTGAAAGCTAATGGAGGAAATTTCGGTTAGGAAAATGTATAACATTCCTTAATTTACGAAATATTAGCTCATTAGACTTTCCTACCAGTTATATCTTCTTCGTACAACCTAATTGATTTCATCTTCGTACATTCGATCCAATTTCGGCGGTAACTTATTTTTCTCGGCTAGAAACATATATTGATTTGCATTGATTCGTATTTTTGATTTGCATTCACGTAGATGAGGAACTCGAAAAAACAGAGCAATTGAACTGATTTATATATGTAATTGTATAAATTCTCCATTAATAATTGGAGTTTCATTCTAACATCTGTTTGCAATTGTATTCTAATAGATCGAGAATTGACTAATTTTTATCCGTGATTATATAATTACTCCATTAATAATTGAAGTTTTGGTTGAAGAATCTGTTTTCAATTGTATTTGAATTGGTCGAGAGAGATGACTTGAATCTGCAATTTGAGTATGTAAATGTATAAAAGTAGAAATCAATTGCATAATCTACTGTAGTTTATGTCAAATTGTATACGTCCGTAATTGTATAAATATATTCATTAATGATTGTTTATAGACGGTATGTTTTATAAATGTATAATTTTACATTGTTTGTAGAATCGTATAAGTTAGCATTTGTATGTGTATAATTAGACTTGATGGGATTAGTGTTTGTATTTGTATAATTGATATAAATTTGATTTGTGGACTTGTATAATTTGATTGATGACTTGTATATTTAGTTTATGTATAATTTTACATTATTTATTTTGTGGAAAAATTGTCTGTTGAATGTGTGTTTGTATATTTTTGAATTCATGTTTGTATATGTATATATGAGTTATATCTGTCTGTACAGGAATGTCTTCCATCGATATTTTGATAATACATTCTGGAAAATGAAATGATGTAAAATGTTACATTGACTAAGTTATCGGGGGAATAGTTTCAGA
The DNA here is from genome assembly GCA_029007595.1 of Solanum commersonii. Lineage (NCBI taxonomy): Eukaryota > Viridiplantae > Streptophyta > Magnoliopsida > Solanales > Solanaceae > Solanum > Solanum commersonii. The sequence goes on from JAJTWQ010000029.1 coordinate 851,119, forward strand.
GAAAATGCGTTTACAAATATATGAATTTATACAAACAACAAACCTCAAGACTAGATGTGAAAACAACAAATATGCAACAATAGATCCGAGCTTGAAGAGTTTATACAAATAATATTATACAATTTGAATAACAATTATACAATTATATTATTATACAACTATGGGTACAAATTTGACCCAAACCAAACCCAAATACAAAGAAATATAGTAAAATGTAATTTATTTGAAAAACTAAAATGAGATTTCCTTTTATCTCATAAATATACAATTGAATTCGTATATACAAATATTGTAGATCTAAACTTAAAAAGTTTATACAAACAATTTTATACAAATTACCTCAACTGTTTCACCATCTTCATCTTTAGATATATAAATATGAAAATCTAAAAAATCGAAAGAAATCTCAGTGATATACAAATACAAATCGAAAAATGATGAAATCGCAAAAAAAATAAATGTAAAGAAAATTTAATTGTAAAACAGTTATCTATAAATCAAGAATCACAATTGAGAGGGAATGAATGAAAATTTCAAAATTTGAAATCAATTTTGATTGAGAGAATAAAGGAGAAAATAAGGGAAAGTGATTGAAGAGAGAGAATGGACCCATTTGTATATAAGTAAAATAGTGCTATACACGGTTATACAAATAAGAAGAATTGAAAAACATAATTATCGAGATTAGATGGCTGCGAATGATAATACAAACAAACATTAGCTATGGTAGATAGTTAAATAGTATAAATTTACTTAGCTACGTAATTTTTCCTTAAAAAAACTTTTAGGATAAAAAATATTTTCAACAATATCAAAACCCCAGAGAATGATTTTGGTTGAGAAATCTCCAAAAGTTTAATAAGGAAAAAAAGGGGGAAACTTACATAAATATACTATAAATAAAAAATATTTACCATTTATAGCAATAACATTTTTTTTTCACTTGATCACTTTTAATACATTTATAATACACTTTTAATTCATATTACAAAGAACAATTTATTATTCACATATAATACAAGTTATATTTATGGATAATACATTTATCACACATTTTAATATACTTATAATACAATGCGTTAACTTCTTACCAAACAAAAGTTTACTTAATTCACTTTTAATATATAATTTAAATAGTGGCTATAAATGGTAATAAATAAAAAGAAAAACTGGGATTCAAGTAATTTTTCCGAAAAAAAAAAAGAAAAAAAAAGGAAAGAAGAAGAAGAAGAAGAATTTGACCGCCCTAAAGGCTATCAATTTTGTTTAGGTGCAACTAGTTGGGCCTAGCCCATAAGAGGCATCAGTACCAAATATATATATATATATATATATATATATATATATATACTAGATATTAAAGGGCCCATTAACGAGCCCAATATTACAATCTTAAATATATTATTTCGCGACCAAATATTAAAATGCATTTCCGCGTCGCGGACTTGCTCCCAGACAGTGTTTTCTTGACCGTTTCTCATGATTAACTATCTAAAACTCATTTAATTATTACGATATCTTTCCTACCACAAATAATAATCTTGAATTCATAATTCAAATTCAAGGTAGAACTAAGAATTAAGTCTTGGGAGTTCTTTCGAGTCTTTTGTGAAAGTCCCTTAGAGTCTTTTGAGGAGTCTTCTATAATTTCTAATAACTTGTTTCAAGACTCGAGTAAGTGAGTATGAGAATGATGAAAATGTATTCATGAGTCTATACTATCATCAAGATCTTTTATATCATGAATCATAACTCTTGAATTCATAATTCAAAATTCAAATTCAAGAAAGAGCTAAGAGTAGAGTTCAAGAAAGTTTTTGAGTTCAATTGTGAATCCTTTGAGATCAACTATTGATTTGAGCTAAGTTTTGAGGAAGTAAGTATGAGAATGAGAAGAATCATATACATGAATTCCATATTGTTATTTAGACCCCCGAGTCAAGTCGTTCATGTCCATAAATTCCGCATGAACTTCATAAGTTGAATATCTTTGAGAGGAGTAGTATCTGAAGTTCTAAGTCTTGAGTACTGAGTTCCTAATCATTTAGGGATTATATTCCTAATAATGGGGCTACTACATGTTACCCATGAAGGTCCTTGAGTTGAGCAATTTATGCACATAATTCCGCATGAAACCTATGAGTCGAATAGTCTTGAGATGAGAGGTATCATTGAGTCCTTGAATTGAGTCATTCACGTCCATAATTCGGCATGACCCCTCTTTTAAGAAGTCTTTTGCAAATTTTTTTAAAATTTGTTTTAAAACTTGAGCATATGAGTTGAGGAAGAGTAGAACTGAGTTCATTTTCTTTAAAATGATATATTGGAACTAAGTATTCCCAAGAGTAAATTTTTTTACATTTAAGATGAGAGGAAACTAAGATTTCCAAAAGAGTTTTGAGCAGTTTGAGTACCATCTCTTTTAAGAGAAAGATTTTTGAGTAATAATCTCAAAACACATAAAGAGTTATGTTTTTAGAGAGAAAAAAAAATAGAAATTCCACTTAAGTATAGAGAAAATTTCTTTCTTTATTTTTTTGGGGGAAATTCTACTATTTGCTTGCTTATTAATTGTAAATAATATATTTAGTAATTAATAATTTATGTATTGTTGTAATCTCTACATAACTAAGTAATACCTACATAACTAATACCAACATAACTAATACCACATAATTAAATCCTGCATAACTAAACCATGCATAACTAATATTTGCATAACTCTAACCAATAACCAAACGGCCCCTAACTATATTATCCTTTTTAAAAATTATCACAAATTATTTATTCTTATAAAAATGACCCCATTTTTAAACACATTCAAATAATCAAATATTATTTGCAAAATCAATAGCTTAACACAAGTTCAACTTAATTTTTTTTTAAATAAAGTGATTTTTTTTTTTGTAATAGTAAGTGGTAGTTCTTATATGAGATCTAATCTATGACATTATACAACTATCTATTTTGAGATATTATTTTATTTAGTGCAATTTGGTTGTATGTCTCAGGTAAATTAGTCAAGTAATTTTTAGAAACTGAGGAATATAAACCATATTTATAAAAACATAATATATAAATATATCTTTTAACTTGACTTTGTTTGACATCTATGACATTTAACTTAGGGTGTGCACAAGTAAGCACATAAAATTTTATAAAGTTGAAGAAATAGAAACACGCGTCCTATGGGGAATAACACACGTAGAAGCCACATAAAATGTCGCATAGGACGTGAATTATATTGTCATGTAGGACGTCAAGTAGAACACAAGTGCCAACTTGTTCAATTTTATACAAGATTATGTGTCTACTTATGAACATCTAAAATTGAAGGACAAAAATGTTAGATGAAACCAAATTAAATGACAGATTTATGTATTATGCCTTTAGAAAAAGTAAATTTAAATTCGAAATATTTTTTGCATACAATTTAACCAAACACGACTTCAACTATAAATTTTTTAAATAAAATAAACAGTATTTTTTCATGACCAAACCACACTAAGAAAGGAAATGATTTAAAACCCTCAAATTTAAATTTTTGGTATGAAAAAATCTCATTAAAAATTATACATTCAAAAATAAAAAAGAATATTTTTAAAAATGTATCAGCTTGAATGTACAAGCTTTTGCAGTAAATCAATAAATGGAGTCCATGTAGCTTTGCAATGATTTCTTTTACTCCTCCCAATGTATTGGTACACGTGTGGTCATTAAAATCCACAACTATTAGTGGTGGATACGTTGGAAATTACATAAATTTTGGTTGGTTTTTCTGGAAATTTTAATACTTTATGCACAACGTACAATTAAACTAAGCTTGAAATATTTTTTGGTTGACAAAAATGCCCTTAGTCGTCCTGATCATCTTCACCTTTCTATATAATAGAAATATACAGTATACATACATTCTTCTTATTATACTTTTCTCTCTTGTTGGTGATATCAAAGAAAGGCTCTGCATCTTTCCTTCCCGAAGGTATCATTATGTGTGTTAGTTATTATTTTGGTGAGTCACTCGTTCCGATTTGTGTTAGTTATTATCCATGTACAACAACAGTTATTATTATTTTGGAGAGTCGACAAATATTTTCTACGAGTATAATATATTTATATACTTTTTAAGGATTTTGAATTATTAAGTATATTAAAATCTGCGATACAAACCTTGTTACACTTGTGACTTCATCATCACATAAATTATTGCTAGTTAATTAATGTTTCAAAATGTTTATATGTATTTAAGACATTCATATTATTGTTTGATTAATGTTGATTTAGCTGTACATTTCCATTTGATTTGATGTTCAACTTAGTGATTCTTCTCCTCGTTTCGAAACTGTGCGTGGCTGTTTCATTTTCTTATTGGCAGTTGTTGTGGATTAAACCAAAGAGAGTGTAGGAAAGAGTTGTAAGCTGTCCTCTTCATCACCTCAAAGTGCATGCTCAAGTTGTACGGGCCGTACTAGTGAATTTGAACTCGTTAGGTATTTTTTGAAAAATGCTTGAGAAAATCATCGTTGATCCTCTTGAACTAGCTATGTGATATTCATAGCATGAGGGAATCAAAGGAAGATAAGTATGTGCAAATTGCAAGAAAATACGCTAAGCTCCAGCTTCAAAATGAAGTGCCTTCGCATATTGAGTTGGTCATACTCATGTGAAAGTATGTTTGGTTTGATAATAGACAGGTAATGGCCGGTCAATATCAAACCCCCGCCACCTCAAGGGTCGATTAAATAATAATATCTATGTTAGTTTTCAGTTATTAGTACTCTTAAATTAATGATATTGATAGTATTTCTAATGGAGCTTTATATTATTTGATCTTATTTATATATTAAATCATACATGCATCTTTTGTCTTAATCTTAAATCTTTGAGCCTACCTTTTGTCTCAAAATTGTATTAATGAAGGAAATATATGGTAGTTATGTAACTGCAATGATTAGGGGAAGAAATTATTGTAGTATTATTAGGACAGCGAAAAAACTATTGTAGTTCTATTTGGATGGAGATGTCAAGCCAACAGCATTTGTTTCGGGTTGAATCTTAGATACAGTCTATATAAAAGATGCGCAAGCTAGCTAGTCTATCAGAGGGAGAAAGCGAGGGAGTGAGATTTTAGGTTTCATTATAGGGTAGACTGAAGACCAAGCCAATCTTGAAACAAAAAAGAAAATTTATTGCAACTATACGAATGTGAACAAATGCTTTCTCATTGGACTATTTTAACCTATTGTTTATGTCGACCCTATGCTATGATTCTTCTCTCTTATGAAATTTCTAGTTGGATGAACACTTTGCTGCATGACCGAGTGATCTTTCCCTCTTATGAAAGCCGGTATCTCACTTTCGAAAAAGAATCTCGACGTGGCGGTGTACACCTAGCTCGATAACTGGGCTAGTCACTGAAGGCGACCGACCTACCGGACCGAAGACAGCCGTTATGTGACATATACATTTGTAAAAAAACATTTACTCTTTCTATATCAATCACTTGAGCAATATTTTATATAGGGACGTTTTCGAAAGGGGTTGATTCATAATAATATACATAGGATCTTTCTTTAGCGATATCATATTTAAACAACACAATTGACCATAAAAATTGTTAGAGGAAAGTTGAAATTCCTGAAAAGGATCATTTTTAATATATATGCTCTTCTTATTGCATCTTTTTTCGAATTTAAAAGTGATAAGAGGTGATTTTACCACTTGGATAGTGTTGTTTACTTGTTTACTTACACTTTTGTAGTTATTTTAGTAGGTTTTTGAGCTCAATCTTGTAAAATTTATCGTGTTTCAGATGTGTGGATTAGTAGACGCGATTGAATCCAAAAATGTTGATGAAGAAGTGAAAAGAGATAAAAATAATAAAATTAGTTTCGAACTTTAAAAAAAATGTGAAATCATTAAAGATCTGTCCTAGTAAATCCTAAAAGATCACTATTCTGTCCAAGTAGCATGGTTTATTTTATCCGAACTCAAAAAGGAATCGAAAGTCGAATATGCAAAAAAATGAGGTGCTTAAAACAAAATGTCAAAACGAAGTCGAAAACTTGCTTGATTGAAATTCGAACTCACATGGATTGCTGCTGAAACGGAAAATTATACTCTTACCAAAGATTCAAGAAATTCTTTTAGTAAAGTCGTGTAATCAAATTTACATAAAAGAGCTAAAAATACCTTGATTCTATAGAAAATTACTCATAGATATCCTCAATCCACCTTTTGGTCTAAAAACACCTCTAATCTAATTTTTTTAAGGTAAAAAATATCTTTAAAATTAACATCCCAACCTGGAATAACTTTTTCTAATTTAAAAAGGCTAACTGACTTCCCTATTATGATTGACTACATATATTACTTAATTTAAAAATTGAACTCATCTATTTGCCCCTAATAATTGATAATATTCATATTTATAATCCATTTAATTTTGCATGCATATGAATAACAAATTATCTATTTTATCTCGAATAAATTAAAGAACAAATTTATTCCGTCAATTTACTAGTTTTTTATATGACCATAGATTTGTTTTGCCAATTTACTAGTTATTTTCGATGACCGTACAAAGGCGCAAAGTTTTTTAATTACTTGTAGGGTATTTCTAGACCAAAAAATAAATTAGGGTTACTTTTTAATCAAATAATGAATGAAAGGTATTTGTAAGGTATTTTCTTTCATTAGTAAGATAGGGTCCATTTTTCGATTTAACTTGTATCAAAAGTACCAATCCGCGTGAAACTAGTAAACGATAAATTCAGTCATTTAATTTTGTTTATTTTTCACGGTGGGGTGGACAAAAGGATATGAGATTGAAAAATATTTAGATGTTATTTTTTTTGTTTTAATTTGTTTGATCTATTTTAATTTAATACAAAGTTTGGCAAAATAAAGAAGATTTTTTAATTTTATAGTTTTAAACTAAAGATATATCAAAATATATTATGTGAAAAGTTGAAATTAAAGAGTTGCCAAAAATTTTAAAAAATCAATTTTGGGTTTTGCTTTATTTGGTTCTAATGAACCAACCTTAAATTTGAAACATCAGTTAATCAATTATACGTTGTACAAGAGAATATTAAGCAAATCAAAGTTTCGGCCCGTGTTGTAAGCGCTCTTTTTATTAAATGCGATCATTTTTTTTATTTTTCACGGAGTAATAACAAAAAAACTGGAAAATATCATAACAAAAAAATAGATGTACTGTTGCAGCCCTTGAAATCATATATCTTCGAAGTCTATTGCGAATACATTGGGACAATTAAATCTTTTTATAATATTAGTTTGAGTCTCACAGAAAAGTTTTGAGAGTTCAAATTTACGATCCAAATACACGTTTTAGATATCTCCTAGTTCCCTCTACCAATAAAAAAATTTGCAAGATTAAGTATGCCATAATGATGTTTCTTACGAGATTGTTCTGTGGAACATTTCATAGTGGGTGAATGAAATATATAGCGCTTGGATTATTGTAGTGTTGAATTGAAGAAAACTTTCATGATGATGGGAGCACACCATTACCAAAATAAATTTGAGATGGCCTCCCTACTATCATACTAGCAGAGAGGAAGTGCCAATTGGAATTGGGGAAAATATAAAAATAAGGAATTGTATCATTGACAAGCTAAGAATGCAATGATAGAAAATAATGTTTTGATCACAAACAAAGATGATGGTGCATGTTCGAGAGGCAGCCCGATCAGAGATGGAACAGTCATATAAACTCAGGAATAGTATATCTTATTGAACTATTGGACATTTATGGAAATCAAAATCTCTACGTGAAGACCTATTTCTCATAAAAACTAAGCACATTCAACAGCTAAAGCTTTTTCTGTTCATGTGAAAAGAATAAAAATAATCGAGACACACGTTTAAAATAAAACTGAAGTTGCACCTCTAGATGCCTAGTTCATATTGTAAGAGTCAAATATATGTAAGAAAGCATCCTGAAAAACACAATGGTTTACTTATTACTCAACCTGGACTTATCTCTTGTTGTGCATCTATTGTCTTTAAAAAAAATTTAGAAAAAATATAATGTATAAAAATCTATCTAATCTTGTCATTTTAAAATACCAAATCCATCGATCAACCAAAAAAATTGGAACAAAAGGATAGGAAATAGGAAACAATTTGTAGAATATTTGGATGTTACTTTCAATTTGTTTGAGCTATTTTAGTTTCACATAAAGTTTTAAAAAGTAATGCTAAAGATATCAAATGTTCTTTACTCTTGATCTTGTTGTTTTAAACATGTCATATCAAAAATTAAAATTGAAGAATTATTAAGAAAAAAGAAGAGTCAATTTTTTTTAGATGGACTTAAAAGAAAGATAATTCAAACAAAGTGTTCTGGCCGCAAGGTCAGTTTCCTTTAGTAAGTGATGAGGTTTAGTTTTTGTTGGAATGTATGCGTCCACCAGTGATCACAGGACCAGGTCCTCCAACAGAATAAAAGTGCAGAAAATAAATAGCACAACGTAAAACAGGCATAAGAGTTTTACGTGGAAACCTCCTTGCTCAAGGGAGTAAAACCACGACCAGTCACACATGATTTTTAACTGTTTTCACTAATCTTCTCAAGCAAAAGTGAAACACAGATTACAACCACAACACTGAGATTAAACTCTTAATCTCACACTAAGTAATACGCCTATTACTTACTGAGCCTAAGCAATGCATCCATTGCCCACTATACTCTCACTGATTAATATAGACTTTAACTGTAAGTCACAAAGTTAACTCTAACAATGTTCTTACAATGATCACACAAAAAATTGAAACATTTCTAACAAGAGTGAAACGAATCCTACAAGTTTAGCTCAATACAAACATTCAAGAACAACAGCAGGTACAGAAAGTACTTCTTCAGTTGATCAGGTCCTTGCTGTATGTGTTCTTGTGCTTGAGTTCTTCCTTGAAGATGACCTTTTCTTTTTAAGCTTACGAGTTTTTTGTTTTGCCAAATCTTGGTTTGTGTTTGCGTTAAGAGATTATATTGAATGAACACAATCTACTTGAGACCGCTCATTGGCTGAGAGCCTGCTTCTCTTAAAAAGACGTGCACCTGCCACATCAGAGGAGACAACTTTTCTGATAGATATCTTGTCGTCTTTTTCACATTCGCAGTCTTGCAGGGACCAGGTCCCTTGCAATGTTCTTTGTGAGTTCTTGAGAAGACTTGCTAACTCTCTTTCCCTTTTTGACTGAATGAATCTTTTTGTTGTTTGTCATTTTGATTATATCGACCAGAAATAGTTATTGACCATTGGACAAACAACCTCGTCCGTTTCTATTGGTGAAGTACGCGACTTCACCAACCCACTGACAGGACAACTTTATAGCTGTACACCATTATAAATCTGGACAAGAGAACTCTGCCAGGGACCGGGTCCTTGCATTTGTGAGCCACTGAAACAGATAGTCTCGTCCGCTCTTCCTATTTGTGCAGTACACTGCACTTTTCACCTACCACCTGACATAACAACTTTACAGTTGTACCCCATTTGAATCTGGAGGAGAGCACTCTGCCAGGGACCGGGTCCCTGCATTTGTGAGGATCATCAAAACACCTAGAATGTAACAATTTCTCATCAAGCCTACACCAATAGTAATTAAGAATTTAAGACAAACAAATACACTGGATGAAACAAAGCAGACGTATGATGTTTTAGAAATCAAAGTGAAAGTTGTTTGCTCAAATTCAAAAGTGCAAAAATGGCTTTGTGTCGTTTTAGGAGGACTAAATTGTTGAACAAGAAGAAGAAGGATATTTTATTTTCAATTATGTTTGTCTGCTAATATTAATGAATAACAATCTTAATTTTTGTAGTTTAAATTTTGGTTTTATCTGTATGTTTTTATTTATTGTTCAAGAGTAAGTTGTATATTTTTTAAAAGTATTACTGTATTCAACAAGAATATAAGCATGATTCAAAAAGAAAAAAGAAAACAAAAAGTTCAAATGTAATAAGCAAATATCCGAGATCAAATATTTTTAGCATACAAGCAGGTATATATCTTGATTCTAAAAACATATACTCGAAAATAATATTATTCAACCATGCATGATAATTCTTACCATCATATTGATTCTTCCAAATTGAAGAATGAATTCATACACAACACATGAATGTCACAAGATATGATTAGACAACACACATGAATATTAAACAAGAAGTTAGAGTTAGGTAATCAAAGTGGGACATAATTAGGATGCATTGTATTTAATTATTACGTTTTAAAAAAAAAAATCTGAACAAAGCTAATTAATTACAAAATAATAATCTGGTCTAAAATCTCTTTCAGAGAATTTATTAAAATTATAGTACTACTATTTTTTTAATCTTTCTATATTTGATACTCTCTCATCAAATTAATTCGAATTTATAATAAATAAAAGGAGGCAAAACGATTAGATATATATTTACTCGCATTTATATATTTAGGAAATTTATTTAAGACATGAAAGATGTATGTGGTTAAATAATAATTTTAAAATTAACCCTATTATAATTAATAAAATTTATACTCAAGAAGTTAATATGCTAGGTACGTAGATACTCCTTTCATCTCAATTATGTGAGATCTTTCACTTATCAAAATTTAAACTATGTTAATAAGACAAAATAATTTTATTTCCAGGCTTACAGATTTTTGAATATATATGCAGAAGAAGGAGAAAAGTATCGATAACACTCATAAACTTGACGCAAATTATTAGTTTATCTTGAATTATTGACAGCTTTAAAAACACCATTTTACTTGACTAACTTATCTTAAATACACCCCGACCTTGCAATATGAGTGAAATACTGTTGAAGAAGAAGGAAGCTGACGGTTGAAACATGTCAAAGGAACAGGTCCAACGAAGCTGACTACGTGTCTACATCAAGTGTTGATGAAGAAGGAAGCTGACGATTGGAACATGTCAAAGGAACAGTCCAACGAAGCTGACTGACGAGTTTACAACACTGCTGTAGAATCAGAGTCGCATTGATGAAGAAGGAAGCTGGCGATTGGAACATGTCAAAGGAACAGGTCCAACAAAGCTGACTGACGAGTTTACATCACTGCTGTAGAATCAGAATCGCACTAGGATTAGACTATTTATATTAATTAGGATTATACTACGACTAGGATTAGATTATTTATATTTGCATTATTATTATTATTATATAGTAGTAATAGGTATTGTAGAAGGACTCTAAGTATAGTTAACTTAGGACTCTACAATTCTCTCCTATATTTCTCTAATCCTAGACGTGAGAATTCTACAAATACAACCCTAAATTCTCGTCAAGTTTATGGTGTTTTCAACACTTCTCTTATTATATTACTCTTAAGTAAATAAGACAAAGCAATTAAAAGTTTATAAGTTACTCGCAATCATATATTTAAGAAATTTACACTAGACAAGAAATCGTTTTTCATATTTTTCATATACATCTAAGAAAAATATAATGTAGATTTAGAATCATGGGATTGTAAAAATCTTTTGGTAGAAAATATATGGAAATAATTAATTATTATAAGAACCATAATTAGGGTTTTGTTTTAAATAACTAAATCTTAACCATTAAATTAAATATATGCCATGTGTCACCACCTCCTAATGGGAACTTGGGAAAAATGGAAAGGAGTCAAACTTAAATTAAACATAGTAGTTTCGAGATCAAACAAGTCTATCTATCTAACTTTATTCCTAATGCACGCCATGCCATTTTTAATCTCGATGTATTTACGATGTCTAAACGTTTCATTTACACAAACTGATTTAGAATATTTTTTTTAATCGATGATGATTTGTCATAATGTCCACAGCCTTGCTTCTTTTCGATTAAATCCTAATTTTATTTTGCTTCTCATGATCGTCAAGCCTAATTGACTTGACTCTTTTACCTGCTCTCAAGTCTCTCACTTAATTAGCTTGACTTTCCTAATTGTCTTCTTTGTAGCTCTTTACAAACTTTTTTTCTAGTTTTACGTCCTTTTGAATGTTATTTTCTTTTATTCATCTGTAAATGGTCATAAGAAATCACTTCCGCATTTTTATTAGTGGTAACTTATCAGTCCATCCGTCTATAAGAAGAAACATAAACGGGCAAGGCCAAGTCAAAATGGTTAAGCATCTTCCTTTTGTGAAAATGCATTCTTTGCACAAAGTAATCACATTTCAATTTCCCCTGTTCTGTTTTTTCCTCTTGCTATCTCCTCTGTATTCAAATGCTGCTGTTGCTCCACTTCCAAAACCCAATAACAACAATAATGCACTTGTCGAAAAGGCTTGTACATATATACCTGACAAACCCTTCTGCTTAAACTACCTCAAAAGCAATCCAAAGGTTATATCAAAATCAAATCCGTTAGAGTTTGCACTTGCAATTATTCAGTCAGGAGCTGACGATGCCAAAAATATACACGCCTATTTGTCCAAACCCAAAGGAAAACAGAGCCCACAAGCAATTCAGGCTTATAAAGATTGCAAAACAAATTGGGAAAATCTGGCTAGTGGATTGGAAAGGAGTGTGAAGTTTATTAAAGAAGAACAAGGGTATGGTTATGACACAACAGATTATGATCTTAAAGTGAATCTTGACAAAGCTAATTGGTGCGGAAATGCGTTAGAGTCTGCAAGGATTCAAGATCCTGTTATCGCACAAGGGGTGAAAAAAGTATCACTCGCTGTAATGGGAGCAGATGCTATTCTGGTTGGAGTTAAGCCTCCCAAAAAACTGGATTAGTAATTTTATAAAAGAATAAGAATTTGTGATGTTTGTTGAAAATTGAATGACAACTTCTTATGTTATCTTCTATTGTTGAAATTGATGAATAGTTCGAATTTGTTTAAGTGAAAGTTAAATTCAAAAATATTGTGTGGTGTCTTGTATGGTATAATGCCACGTGGGATGTATGTTTTACTTGTGTACACTGAAAGTTGGCGGGCATAGATGTCAGCTAAGACTAAGTTAAACGGTAAGTTGATGTATATTGCGTTTAAAATACTCTGTTGAGAGGAAAAGTAATTTTGGTAGACAATAACAACAAACATCTCACAAACAGAGTATGGAGTAAATGAGCAGTTGAGAATACTGTAGATTAGTGAGTGTTCCATCTTTTTAATCCTCAACATACAAGTCTTCAAAATTTTCAGATATAGATTTTGATAATCGGTGATGTTCAGCCAACTTGCACATACCTCGACCAATTCCTCAGAATACTTGCTACCTCCGACCAATATAAGTGTCGGGGAACTCAAACATTACACGCCTCTAAACTCTAAAGTGCAAGGTACTTAAAACACTACGTTTCATACAATTCCATCTTCCAAAGAAGTGACAATTTAAGCATTTATCTACAAATGCAAAAGTATTAGCAACTAACAAACTTACCAAACGCCTCAAGTAAATTTCCTTCATGACAAGTTCAAATGAAGTGATCATCGGGACACTAAAGTTTCCTGACCCGGTTGAGTTAACTGTTTGATTAGCGGGAGATGGAGCTGCACATATAGTTGCACCAGTTGCTTTTTATAAGTGGACTAATACAAATTTGTATCTAAAATATAAAGCATGGAGACTGACATTTTGGATCGAAATAGCTAAAATTGAAGAAACTTAACATGCACATTTTCGTTGTCCTTCCATATATCTTAACATACAATTTCGAGTTTCCAACATACCAAAATGTTAGAAAATCTCCATATTCTAAATTGTTCTCCTCCATAAAGTTTGGCCAACCTCTTTTGAAAAAGAAATCGCGCTCAATCTGTTCCACAACAACTTGCCAAGATCTCCCCGAGGGACCTTCAAGCACAAATAGCCCAAAAATCTCTCCATTGAAGAACTTGAGAAAGCACGGTGGAATTCTCTAAGCAAAGGAAACACAAAAAGGGAAATGACTTGCCTTGATTTCCAGTGAAGTTAAACTGTTGCATGAAAAAGGTCCTAATGACTATAGATCGAACCAACCCAATTTTTACAGTATGTTGGTTAGTTGTTCACACCCTGGCTATACCGTTATACCTACCGTCTTATTTCGAGGATCGTTATAAGCAGTTGATCTAACAAAAAACAACATCTGAATTATAGAGCTAGGACACAATCAAACCCGAATGAACAAAATATTAAATAAAATAAAAAGAATCTTTATCACTAATGAAATACTTCAAATAAAAAAAAACTCTGCATTATGAAGAAAGAGTGTAAAGTAGATATTACTGTTTGTGGATAGCATAAAAAGAACTCAGGAAGAACTCATTTTAAGAACGCTGATGCATTTTTTTGTTAAATTTTTTAAAAAACTAGGTAAATTAATCGTGGGATTGAACTATTTTATTAAGCTTACATATGATCATTCAGTAATATCCATATTTTATCCCAAGAGTTTAACCTTTACTTAAAATGTACCTTATAAATAACGATTATTTCAAAATTTGCCTTCCACTTTGCCTTCATTGTAATATATTAGTACAACAATAACATATTCAGTGAAATTCCACAAGTGGAGTCTAAAGAGAATAAAATATACGGAAAAGGGTCAAAACTACCCTTAAACTATTCGAAATAACTTAAATATACCCTTAAAACTATATTTCGACTCAAAAATACCCTTCCCGTCAAACTATTGGGCCACACCTACCATTCTAGTTAACTGAAGTATCCATGTGTGTGTTAAATGCCACATGGTTGCCACATGTGCAAGCCAAACAGACCCCACATCCACATAGACGACTACGGAAAAGGGTCAAAATTATCCTTACACTATTTGAAATAGCTTAAATATCCCCTAAACTATATATTTCGGCTCAAAAATGCCCTTCCCGTCAACTATTAGACCACACTTGCCCTTATGTTTAACGGAAGCATCCATATGTGTGCTAAAATGTCACATGAACTCCACATGTGCACGCCAAACACACCCCACCTCCACATAGATGACTTAAAGCCTTAATTTCACTTTTTTTCCCCTCATTTCATCCTGAAAAGTATATATTGAACAAAAAAAAAAAGAAAAAAACATTTGCAGAAACTTGTATACGTAACCAAATGAAGTAGAGAAATTGTAATTTGATGACCATTTCAAATATAATAAAAGAAACTATCTAAGGTATAATATAAACACACTCATTTTAATTAATCAATCAACACTAATTTATTATTTTAATTTATCTTAATAAATTAATTTGGTTTAAACAAATCTAAGCGAAACTTTCTTGTTGATTCAACTCACGGTCATGGCACAAAATAATTTAAACAAGGAAATATGCAAGATTCAACTATATAGCAAGTAACCAATTAAGAGGGCATTGAAAAAAATTGTGACATCGCAATTCGATTTTAATCTCTTTTGTCACTTGGTTGTTCCCATTGACCTTTTGGAACAAAATACAAAGTTAACGGAAAGGGAAAAAAGAGTGAAATTAGCGCTTTATGTCGTCTATGTGGAGGTGGGGTATATTTGGCGTGCACATGTGGAGTCTATGTGGCATTTTAGCACACACATGGATGGTTTTGTTAAACAAAAGGGCAAGTGTGGTCCAATAGTTAGATGGGAAGGGCATTTTTGAGCTAAAATATAGTTTAAGGGTATATTTAAGCTATTTCGAATAGATTAAGGATAGTTTTGACCCTTTTTCCGTAGTCGTCTATGTGGAGGTGGGGTCTGTTTGCTTGCACATGTGGCATCTATGTGGCGTCCACGTGTCATTTAACACACACATGGATACTTCCATTAACTAGAAGGGTAGGTGTGGCCCAATAGTTTGACGGGAATGGTATTTTTGAACTGAAATATAGTTTAATGGTATATTTAAACTATTTCGGATAGTTTAAGGATAGTTTTGACCCTTTTTCATAAAATATATGTAGTCCTTATCATTACCTCGTGGAGGTAGAGAGATTGTTTCTGAAAGACTCTTATTTAGTAATAATATTGGCCAATGAACTCCTATAGGAGAAACCAGTGTCTTTTTTTTTTTTTGAGGACCGCTTAACTATACACATATAAGAGATTTGCAATTTATTTTTAATGTTTTTAGCATGACTTCTTCATTACTTTATTTGCTTTACATGATTTTTAATGTGCTTTACTTAAGCCGAGGGACTATCGGAAACAATTTCTCTAGAGCTATGTTTATATATTCAGATAATTAGGATGATTAAGTTACAAACTATACATAACTCAACTAATTAATCCAATAAGTTGTTTAATTAATTAGCAGCTTGAAAACTGGAATGGCCGTTCTGCTCCTTCTTTACCTCAACTATTGGTTTTGATGACAAGTACGTGTCTAACAAATAAGAACATTGATTGTAGCACATCGTTGCCTGTGAAGACTTTCTTTTGTGGGCTTCTTTCCATTTTTAGACTGTATCTTTATTTCTTGAATTGATATCACTTGTTGATTATAATTGAAACTCTACGGCTGAATGAAATGTTGGATGAACTCAAGAATGTACACCAATTTTCTCAGCATTCATGCGTTACTAGTACAAAGTCTTCTTATAACTACGTACATATACCATCCTCTACAAACGTTACCTTTAGAATTATACTGAACATATTATTGTTGTTCTCCACGTGATCTCCTCTCATATAACTTTATTTCTCAACATTCATGGCTTACACAGTGTAAATTTACAATAACCGAATTCTAATATAAGTATTGAACAATGTATATAGAAAATAAAAAAAATAAAAAATAGGATAGGATTTACTGCTCTCTCAAACTTTGTTGCCTGACATATAATAAAGTTTTGATACTTGACTGCTAAACTCCATAAACAAAAGGTTTCTTCCATTTATATGTTGTCCTTACTAAAAATAAATGTTCCTTAATACTTCTTCTGTTCCTAATTATTTGTCCATTTTTTTTTAAATTATCCCTAATTACTTATCCATTTTGACAAATAAAAAAAAACAAATTTTGTTATAGGGTAAAATGGTAAAGTCACTATGTCAATTATTGTTTTTTAATATGTGTATCAACTCAAAAGTAGACAAGTAATTAGGGACAGAGGGAATATTTGTTATTTCACAAAATTAATACATAAATAACATTATTTTTCTTATTTTACCCTTGGGAGTCTAACCATGCAATTTAAGTCCATTTGAGCCCAAAGTAAACTTGAGTCGGTCAGGACCCAACCCAATTTATATTGGTAAAATTACCTATATACACACCTTTTTTTTTCCATAATTTCCATTATTCTCTACCTTTTCTAAAATTTGCCAAAATCCCTTATTTTCCTCCTAAAACTAATTCGTCGGATACATAACTCACAATTCCAAAAATCAAAGTTTATCACTTCCGGATTTCATTCCACAAATCTCTCCCCATTTTCTTATCAGTTAATTTTCCCATTACTTTTGAAATTCAAAATGAAGTCTCTATCTTGTCAAAACTAATCCAACGTGAAATAGGTAATCTATCCATCTCTTCAAACTATCTGTTCATCCTTTATTTTTCATTTTTCTTCTTCTTCAAAACGTTGAATCATATGGATGATGCACCATCTTTTAGTCTTGATTTTACACAATTAAACTCAAATAACACTCGTCATGTTTTTGATTCCAAAGATATTTCTTGGGTTGGAAACAAATAAAAAAACTGCACAATCCATTAATAATGGTGAAAGTAAACATTGAGAAGTTGAAGAAGGAGCATGTAATACCGGATTTGCCGTGAGATGGAGAGCATTGGTATTATCTGTGAACAACAATGGAGGACGAGATGAGATGGAAATATCATATGGTTCTTTCTCAGTTGGAGATTGATAGGTTTTATGTTGAAGAAATTCCCGAAAAGTGGTGAGGTACAAATTTGCCGAATCTGTAGAAAGTTCATCACTACTAGAAAGATAAGCTCAGTAGAACTTATATATTAGATGTTTTTTTTTTTATCTATCAATTTTTATCACAAAGCATGCAGAAACGACGAAATTCATGTTTCATATTATAATGTATCAGGATTTAAGTGTAATCAGTTAGTATGTTGATCTTCTTTTATTGATTGTTGAATGTATTTCAATTAGTTAATCAAATAATGATACATTAATGAAAATATAATGTTTCATATAGTAATTTAGCAATATTTGAGCTTAATTAGTTGATACACTAAAACCTAATTTTGTTCATTATTTAAGGAGTTGTTGTAGTTTTCTGAAATTAGTGATAAAAAGATGATGTTCAATAGTATATCATTCAAAACATGTATTTTTTTAGCATGCATCAGATACAAAAGTTTGCTAAAATGTATCAGATACAAACATAAGATAAATGACAAGTTACTAATTTAACCATACTTCTTTGTTTCTATCATGTTTAAGGGTTGGGCAATTTTTGTATCATGTTCAATTGGTGGGCATTTTTGTATCATGTGTGGAGTTGTTGTAATTATGTGAAATTACTGATATAAAAATAATGTTCATTAATGTATCATTCAAAACATGCACTATTCAGTGTGTATCATATACACAAAGTTTACTAAAATGCATTAGGTACACACATTAGATACATTGCAAGTTACTAATTTAATTGTAATCAATTATTTTGTATCATGTTTAAGCGTTGGGTAATTTTTGTATAATGTTCAACTAGTGGGCATTTAGTATCAAATACAAATATCTGTCAACTTGTATAGATCATCAATTGGTATTGAGTATCAGTTACTCTTTTTATTTTATTTTATTTTATTATCATTATGTATCAACTAAACATTAAGATACTTTGTAGTTACAATTATGTATCATAGGATTAACTTGACATGTTTCTCATGATGATTTACTTTTTGTAGATGCCTTTGCGGAGTTCCTTAGTGACGAAATCAACATCCCATCAAATGATTTTCGAGCTGATTATCTTCGCACAAGATATGAAACATTATTATGGAGATACGGTACTGAAAAGGCAAAGTCAGACTATGTCAGCGATAAAGATGATCCTCTAAAGCCCAAGGGTCGCTTCACTCCACCGCAGCAAGATGATTTGGTTCTTGTCGAATAGCGATTATATATCAACGAATAGACACCCTTTGATGTTTTGTTTCTTTTTTAAGACAATTTTACTTAGGCTTGAGAGTGTTACTCTAAAAACGGTTTCATGTCATTTTTTGAATTTGAATATTTTTGTTACTGATTATATCATGTAAATTCTTATATTTTGTGTTTTAATTATAGTGTTGTTGATACATAACATATCATCTAATACCTAAATCTTTCACATTATTTATTTAAAGTTCAGTAACATAAGTATCAGATTCATAACTAATTTTAATCAATTGTATATAAATGAAAATGGTGTTTGTTTGATATATTACGTGTATAAGGTGTTTTCCACCAGTTGAACATGATACAAAAAGGAAAGTTCAGAGACACATAATTAATATTTCACTTAATGTATATGATACATTAGATATGAGTCTTATCTATGCATATAAATTGCATAATTATGTATCAGATTCATATAAGTTATTATTAGATAACTTAGATATCAGTTTTATCAATGCTTATAGATTCACATAAGTTAATTATGTATCAAATAAATCACTCACACACAAAATTGAACTAATTTTTATACAAAATAGAAAAAGTCACATATATTGTATCGATACTTCACATTGTTAACAATTCAAGCTACTTTATTGAAATATAACAGTGCAAGATTCATATAATTGAAAAATTATTCATAATGAACATGAATATCTTATATAAATTCAATGATTCACTTTTCTTTGGGAAAAAATGTACAAGTCCTACGATTGTGACATTCGTGTCCACAACGTCCACAACAACTCGTGTATCTCGACTTTTAAAACAGTTAGATACATGTATCTCGCCTTTAATGATACATGTATCTCACGGCCAAAATATGGTATAGAAAGTAATATTACAAGCTATCGTGAATCTTAGTAATTAGGATCTAAAGTATTGAGATTTATGTATTTATGTATATGATACATATTCACTGTAATGTAGTAATCAGAACAGTGGGGATGCATATATGTAATATCTTGCTTTTCAAAACATTAATTGTGTGTGCACAAGGTATTTCATCTAGTTGAATCTCCCACAATTACATATTTTTCAAGGCTAACAATGTATCTTCTTTTAGATTCATAAACTAAAATAATAAATTAAGATGATGCAACAATAAAAAAAAAATTAAATAAGTCAATGATACATTAAATGAAATATCATTTTTTGATGTTTTTGAAGCAAGACTGGTCAAAATTTTCTAATGGTTCAAGCATTGACAAACATGAAAAGATAGAAAAGAACATGCTTGAGTTCTGATCGAGGCAAATTGGACATGGCAAAGAACTTGATGACATCCACTAGTAAGATGCCCATCTCCATCTGTACCAAATTAACAACCCCATCATTCAAAAATCATTTCTTTTTTTTCTCTTATTTGAACAAAACCACTAAAAAAATTTACCAGAATCAGCAAAATTGAACCATTGTTGATAGATCTTCTCGTGTTCTTTTGAACATCGATTAATGGGGTTTTATAGATTGTTGAATGTAGCATCATTGTATCTCTTTATCCATCTTGTCTGTTGTATCATTGGTGAATTTGAGATTCCATCACTTTTGTAACCTTCATAATTCACTTGTTCACTCAAATTCTTGAATGGCTCAACAAAATTGATATATTCATCTTGTATCAACAACTATTTCTAGTTTTTTTTTTTTTTTTAAATTATCACTTTTTTCAACATTAATATTTGTTCAATGGAGAAGATGTAAATTTGAAATTTGAAATTTGTGAATGTACTACCTATTGAGATATGGACTGATAAGAATCAGTTAGATGTTAAACAAGGAAATTAAAATAAGTAAAAATAAATTTTACCTGATTTGTTCCTTTTTAAGCGCAACAAGAAGTTGTTTACAATGTATGGGATATAATGTATCCGGTCGGTAGGTATGAATCCGACTGCCTCTTTTTTTAAGGGATTTTTGTAAATTGAAAATTAGTAGGGATATGATGTAATTTAGATCTAACACTATGTGATTCCTATAATTTATACATTTATATTTCAACCCAATTTAATATCTCCAATTTCAACCTAATCCGCTCATTTGGCACCCCTAGTGTAACACCCCAGAAATTTTTTCGAACTAAGACTTGAACCATCCTTCGTTGTGAGCAGGATTTTACCGAGGAATTAAAATTTCTTAAGTGTTAAGGTCACTAGATGTAGCACCTTGAGTTCCAAAAAGAATTAAATTGGAATTAGCAAAATCTGAAATTTTGCAAGTTAAGCTAAGTATGAGTTTTGGGTCGACTTCAAACAATCATAACTCCTAGCTCAGGATGAGTTAGGTGTTCTACCAGATACCTTAGGAAATATCTTTGAATTATCTTTCAAACGCCACCAATTTTGATCAATTTCGAGGTCGGATGAGTGAGATATGGCCTTTTGAAGTTAGGCGGTCCAGTTAAGGAAAGTCAAAACCGGGTTTTAGAGGGGTATTTTGGTCTTTTCCTTACCCAATCAGATTTAATTCATTTTTAGAAATATTTTAGGGGTATAATCTGATTAGGTTCAGCTTTATAATCCTAGTTTACGCCTAGGGTTTTAGTTGAGAGTTCAAGAAGATAAAAGAAGAAGAGAGAAGAAGAGAAAAGAGAAAGGATGAAGACGTTCGTCGACGTTCTTGAGAGTTGTTGCGGATTGTCGCCATGGGTTTGATCCCTAAGAGGTATGTAAGCTTCCATAGTGTTGGGTTTGTTCGCCCACATGCCAGTCATATTATTTTTCAGCGAAATTTCATTCTTGAAGTTGAAAGTTTAGAGTTCTTGATGAGTTCTTGATAGGTGTTCTTGAAGTTCATTCTAAATCTTGTTGTGTTGGGTTTTGGATGATTTCTTGAGGCCAAAGTGAGTGTTTTAAGGGACGTATTGAGTAGATTAGAGTGTACTTATGTTAAGTAGTTGATTCTAAGTGATTGGGGAAGAAACCGTTCAATTCTAGGCGAGTTGGGGTGAGAAAACGAGCAAAAAAGTTTGTCAGATTTTCTGGGTTGGGGGCCTGGAGCGATGCACCTGCTAGAGCTCCCCAAACCCACCTCTGAAGTTTAGGGTCTGGCTCCCCATGTCACCTATAGCACTAGGGTTGCCTGCCCCACCCAATTTGTCGTCGGTTGCCCCGTTTGAGTTCGTTTAAAGTGCACCTTCACTCCTTTTCGATTCTAACTAATCTAAACTACTTCTAAACACCTAAAATCATTCCTAACATGATCATAACCTTGAATTCATAATTCAAATTCAAGGTAGAGTTGAGAGTTAAGTTTTGAGAATTCTTTCGAACATTCTAAGAAAGTCCCTTTGAGTCCTTTTGTGGAGTTTTCTACAACTTCTAGTAACTTGTTTCAAGACTTAAGCAAGTGAGTATGAGAATGATGAGAATGTATTCATGAGTCTACTTTGTCATTACGATATCCTTCTTATCATGAAACATAACTCTTGAATTCATAATTCACATTCAAGAGAGAGTTAAAAGTAGAGTTCAAGAAAGTCTTTGAGTTCAATTGTGAATCCTTTGAGATCAACTATCGATTTGAACTAAGTTTTGAGGAAGTAAGTAAGAGAAAGAGAAGAGTTGTATACATGAGTTCCATAATATTATGTAGACCTACGAGTCAAGTCGTTCATGCACATAAATTCCGCATGAACTTCAGAAGTTAAGTATCTATGAGAGGAGTAATATCTTCATGTCCTAAGTCTTAAGTATTGAGTTCCTAACCCTTCTGAGATTATAATTCTAATCATGGGACTATTACCTATTACCCATGAAGTCCATGAGTTGAGTTGTTCATGACCACAATTCCGCATGAACATTATAAGTCAAACAGTCTTGAGATGAGAAGTATCTTTGAGTCCTTGAGTTGAGTAGTTCATGCTTATAAATTCCGCATGAATCCTATGAGTTGAGCATTATTGAAATGAGTAGTATCATTGAAGTTCTTGAGTTCCAAGTATTGAGTTCGATCTATGGTTATTGAAAACCGTGCATTGAGCCATTTATGTTCGGCATGAAACATATTTTAAGAAGTCTTTTATAAATGTTTTAAATTTGTTGTAAGACTTAAGTTTTGAGTTAAGCAAAGAGTTGAGTTCATTTCTTCAAAAGAGTATATCGGGGCTATGTATTCCCAACAGTAAATGTTTTCACATTTAAACAAGAAAGGAAACTGAGATTTCAAAAGAGTCTTTGAGCTAGTTTTTCAGTAAAGAGGAAACTATGATTTCCAAGAGAGCTTTCATGCTAAGTTTTGAGTAATTATCTCAAACCAAAGAAAGAGTTTTATTTTTACAAGCATATGAGCTAAGTACGTTTTGGGAGTAGTATTGAGCACCGATATGGGGATGCAAGTTCAAATAACTCAAGTCTCCATAAACCATGTAGTCATCATGGGTATTAATGGGTCATACTTTTTAGATGATCACATAAGTAAAGCTATTGGATCCACTAAGTTAAAGCGTTCTATATGACGGCAAAGTATAAGACAGTTCTGGCAGCGTGGGCAAGACGTTGTATCACCACTTAGGATCATAGTGGTGATTGTCGGTTAGAGAATCTCCTAAATAAACTATATTACTTTATTATATAAGTAAAGTTGAGTTTGTTATTGCATTTTCTTTAACGAACTAAGTTGCTTTTACTGTTTTATAAGCTTTCTATATATTGCATCTTTTACTTTTGCATTATCATTGAGTATCATGAGTTGAGTATTTCAAGTTGAGTATCATATCTTTGAGTTGAGTATCTAATCTCTGAGTTGAGCATCTTATCCATGAGCATTCCTTGAGTTGAGTAAGTTTGAGAAGAGGTAAGTATGTTTCCTTTTTTATCAAGTTTCAAGCTTATGTTTATGCTTTAGAAGTCCTCTTACATGCTCGTACATTTCACGTACTGAGCCATTTGGCCTGCATCTTCTCATGATGCAGACACAGGTATTCAGGATCATCAACAGGAGCTTCGTTGATACATCCGAGAGTTCGAGTTAGCTATGGTGAGCCTCCTTGCTTCTAAAGGATTTCATTTACCTTTCAGTTTAGTCATGATGTTGTGGGTCTTGTCCCGACTTCCATCTTTATAAGTTAGAGGCTTCATAGATAGTCAGTATAGTTGAGAAGTTTGTATTATTTATTTATTTTATTAAATATTTCAAAGACTTAAGTTGCCAATTTTGGGGTGAGTTGAATATATTTTATTATTCAAAGTTTTCATTTGAGTTAAAGTTTGAATTTAAGTTTTATGAACTTTTATTTCAATTTTTAAGCTTTGTATGCTTGAATCAGTTTTCCGCTTGTAGTCAACCAGGATGAGGGTTCGCTTGGAGACTAGCAATGGTCTTCGAGTGCCGGCCACATCCAGGGTGTAGGCTCGGGTCGTGACACCTAGGCATTAGCTTTGAAAGTATGAATTTGACCAACATAGAATAACTAAATAATTAATTCATAATCATTGATTAATTTGAGGAAAAATTATAGAAATCCCACCTTTTAGTTTACTTATTACCATTATCTCCTATAAGTTTTACAAATCTCCAAAATCCCTCATTTTCGCCCATCAGATTAGTGTATCTCGTGCATCAGATTAATGTATCAACGCTTATATTATTGTATCTTACGCATCAAGTTAGTGTATCATGTATAAAATGTAATGTATCTTACTTAACGATTAATGTATCTCGCGCATGATATTAATGTATCAGCGCTTGTTATTGTATCCGTTTGAGGGATTTTTGTAATTATAAACTTTTAAGGGATATATTGTAATTTGTCTTAATTTAATAATCAAATAAATTATTTTATGTTCATTTATCATGAACTTGACTTCTAAAGATTACTAAATAAGGATATATGATAACCTTATCTAATTTTTTTTTTTGTAAGGGCGTGAAATCTCAAATAGTTTTAGTGTTATAATGTATTCTATAATGTTTGTATATGTGCCTTAGTAATAATACATGGTGTCGCAGTGGCACCATAGATGAAATTCTTTCATTTTTTTTTAAATTGTTGGGTCCCAGCCTCCCACACTTTTTGACAACGTTCCAAAATCATAGCCGTTATAGCACCTCCAAAACTTCTCCCAATTACCTCAATCGCACCATAATAGTTGAATTCTCTGTTTTCTTTCATGGCGGATTCGACAAGATTCATCAGCCAACTCTCTCATCACTACAATTTCAGTCTTTTCTCAAAGAAAATGTCAGACCCACAGGCCTAAGATCACACATTAAGGGAGGACCCTTCAATCAGATGAACATAAATGGAGTAGGAAAGAATGGACAAGAGAAATCTACAGGTAAAATTGACTGTGTGAGCTTGTTAATCTTGAAGGGTCAGTAACAATGGGTAAGAGTATAAACCCTGATGCGCTATGTTTGGATTGACTGTGTGAGCTTGTTAATCTTGAAGGGTCAGTAACAATGGGTAAGAGTATAAACCCTGATGCGCTATGTTTGGATTATTTGTTAATTTCTTGTTTCTTTATTAGCTTTGTGATCTGGGATTTTTTTTTAGCTTCATCCTTTTTGCTCTCTTGGTGATTTGAAGTTTCGAACCAACAATCTTAGGGTTTAAAGTGGAAGGTGGTTATCATCCGACCAACCCCTTTTGTGATCTGGGTCGATGTGAGTTTGAACTTTCAAGGCAAAATTTACATTGTGAGTGACAATGATGTATGTGTATTGCTTAATTGTTAATTTGGTTCTTAAATGGCTTTATGATCTGGGTTGAAACATGTGGAGCAGAAACAGACACATTATTCCTTTCGGTCACCACAATACAAAACCAAAACTACAACAGAGCCACATGTTAGGAGTGCAATAACATATGCTTTCATCTTCTAATTTGATTTGTAACTTCTTTATTAATTGTCATATTCTTTTATAGCACCAGATTGCGTAATCAAATTTCTATAAAAGCTTGTTGAACAAGTATTAGAATAAGACATGAGTACATAAGAAGTATGTTGCGAAATTCTATTTTGATTTGACTGCGTGAGCTTGTTAATCTTGAAGAGTGAGTGACAATGGAGTAGGGTATGCATATGTACTGCTTAGTTGTAAATTTAGTTCCTTAATGCTTTGTGATCTGGGTTGAAAGCAAATTTTTCGCTCTTTCCCCAATAGGGGTTTTAGTTTTCAAGGCAAAATTGTCATTGTGAGCTTGAGAATTTTACAGATTCAGTGATAATGGTAGGGTACAAATGTACTGTTTAGTTGTTAATTTGGTTCTTTATCCACTTTGTGATCTGGGTTGAAAGCAAAAGTTTTCACTTTTTCTCTTTCCCCAATGTACTGTTTTGATTTTCAGTTAGTTGTGGGTTATTGAAAGAGCATAAGAAACACAGTTTCATAGTTCCTCATTCACAAAACAAAATGGAATAAAAACCATTATCAGATGCCAATTTATTTCACATGGGAGATTGGTGATCATTTTTTTTTCTGGTTATAACTTTGGAGAATAGTGCTTTGTTTTTTAGAACTTGTAATTTCTAAATTGAGGGACTGGTAAGATTCACTTAGGTGTTTGGATGATTCTAATGGTTACATTTTATGATACCTATTAAGAGTGGCTTGTGTTCCGGTTGAATAATTTTAGTGCTGTTTGACCAAGGGGCAGAGTACTTGTCATCTCTAAGTAGCTGATACGGCATGTGCTTCTTTACTTTTTAAATAAGTCCATGCGCTTTCTTGCTCCCGAGTTCTTTTAACCCTTAATGATGCATGCAATGCAAGAAATGCTCTTGCATTCTCTAAGCGTTTCACTTTATTATGCCTCAGTGCATTATTTCAGCTATTTATGCTTTGTTTGTATCTGCGAATCCCATCTTTTAGAAACTTTTTCCTTCATAACATCTCTTGAATTCAATTAGCATTTCAAATTTCATCTATTGAACACATCCATTGCTGGAAGCAGGCAAACCACTGGATCACAAAAACAATGCAGAGGCTAGGTATGTTATAACGCCTTAATGATGCAATGCAAGAACATTGAATGGCCTGATATTATGACAAAAAAATCTTTTGGCAGCAAATGGCAATAATTTGCGCATACAATCTCTTCTTCAATGTTGATTGATTTCCTTTAAGAATACCCAGATTGAGAAATTGATGATACAGTAATGGTTCTGCCAGTTTTGAAGCATGTGACACTTGGATTGAAAACACTGAGCAAACCCATTGACAGTAGGCTCAAGAAACAAGCTGGGTTGCACCCCAAGTTCTCTTTATAGGGCATGAATTTAATCTAAATCTCCATTTTTTGGTATAGCTAATAAGAATGAAAGGGCATAAATTGTGCATTTCTTCTGCCACCTCCACCTTGAAAAGAATGATTGAGTTAGGAGTAGGACTAGGACTAGCAAAGTCTAACTTTTATGTATATATGAGAACTTCATATATTTTGTAGAATTGGTGACTACATAGAGCATAGATTCCAATTCTGTAAAGAAAGCTCTTAGTGCGTTTCGGCAAAAGGATGGATCTTTCCGCTGTATATCACATTACCAGAATCTAATTTGAGCTATTTGAGCTGATAGTGCAATTATTGTAGTATATATCAAAAAGTGCTGGGAGAACGAGTTTGTTGTGTGCTGTTTTTAGACTTTAGTAGTGCAAAGTTTAATTGACTATGTGATGTGAACGACCTGGAATTTTACTTTAATTTTTCAAGATGTAAGTTAGGATTAAAGCTAGGGGGTAGGGGTTAGGAGGTTAGTGGGCTTAAGGGGACTCGAGACGAGGCCTCGAGGTGGGGCTTCGGGGTCGAAGCCTCGAGGAGGGGCCTCGGGGGCGGGGCCTCTGGGTCGGGGACTCAGGGCTGGGACCTCGAGGGGGGGCCTCGGGGGAGTGGCGTCGAGGGCAGGGACTTGAGGGTGGGGACTCGAGGGCGGAGGACGAAGCCTCGAGGGAGGGGCCTTGAGGGTGGAGCCTAGGGGATGGGGACTTGGGGGTGGGACCTCGAGGGCGGGGGGGCCTCAAGAGAGGGGGACCTTGAGGACGGGGGACTCGGGGAGGGGGCCTCCAGGGATAAGCCTCGGGGGTGGTGGCTCGCTGACCAAGGCCTCAGAGTTAAGGCCTCGGCCTCGAAGTACGAGCATCAGGGGGATGGGGCACCTTAGGGGGGGGGGGGCCTTTAAGAAGGAGGCTGACCTTAGGGGGAGGGCGAAGAAAGGGGTGGGGTCGGCCGGGAGGTGGTGTGGGGACGACCTCGAAGGGGGGCAGGGGCGACTTTTAGGGGTCTGGCTGCCACGAGTGAAGGGGGCGGGGCCTTAAGGAAAGGGCGCGGATTCGAGGGAGGGGTCGACCTTTGGGGCCTCGTGGGCGGGGCCTTGGAGCAGGCTTTGGGGGCGGGGACTCGAGGGTGGGGACGACCTCTAGGGGTGGGGCCGGCCAAGGGGGTTCGGGCCAATCTCGAAGGAGGGGCCCAACCTCTAGGAACAGGGCCAGCCTTGAGGGTCAAGTTCGACCTCGAGGGGCGGGGCAGAGCTCTGGGTTGGGCCGACCTCGATGTGCGGGGCCGACTTCAAGGGTGGTGGCCTCTGGGAGGCAGTGCCAGCCTTGAGGGGCAGTTTGGTCCTCGAAGGGCGGGTCTGGCCTTGAGGGGCGGCAGGATTGTTCTCAGGGGGCGGCAGGGCTGTTCTCAGGGGGAGTAAGGGTCGTTCTCAGGGGTGGCTAGGCGGGGTTTGCCTCGAGGGGCTTCGAGTGCCGACCCTAGGGGGCAGGGAAGGGACAGCCGACCTCGTGGGGCTTAAAGTGCCGACCTTAGAGGGCTAGGGGGGAGCCTCAGGGTCTGGCCACGGGCTAAGGCTCTTGCGAGGGTGGGGCCGGTATAACGTCGAGGGCAAGGGTTACCTCGAGGGTCGGGGCCACCTCGTGGAGTGTAGGGGCCTTCCGGGGTGAGCGTCTGATAAGTCCACAAATTAGACTCATTTAGTGCTTTATTTTAATGGAAATAGTGTCCTTGAATGCTTGTTTTATCTCAATACCTGATTAAAATGTTGAAGTTTCAGGTATTTGAAGTTTTAGTGGAAGCTGGACACTTAGGCACATTCGGGGTGAGCGTCTGATAAGTCCACAAATTAGACTCATTTAGTGCTTTATTTTAATGGAAGTAGTGTCCTTGAATGCTTGTTTTATCTCAATACCTGATTAAAATGTTGAAGTTTCAGGTATTTGAAGTTTTAGTGGAAGCTGGACACTTAGGCACAAAATGGAGCAAATAGGGCTGAAAAGAACAAGAAATGGAAACCTGCGGATCGCCGAGACAACATGAACTGCCCTTTGTTCCAGTACTCGAAGCCTTGAAGGAAGTGGATCAAAAGGCGAGGAAAGGAGTAGTCGGCAAGTCTTCGATCAGTTCCGCGAAGCAATACTGTACCTCCCAATGATCCAGAATGCGAGGATGCTAAAGGCAAGATACTGAAGGCGATGAGCTGACCAAAGAGTGGATCGCCGAGTTCATCGGCGATCTCGATTAATGTTGTCGAACAATCCTTCGCAGCACAATCTGTGAAAACTATAAATACTATTTAGTATTGTAGTCTTAAGAGAGAATGGAGGAGTGGAACATATTATTATTATTTTTCACCTTAGAACATATTCTAGCTAATATTTTTCTCTCAAGTTTGGAGAGGGTTTTGTAGAGACTTGAAGAAATGAGTTCTTCTTCCCCAAGTTGGAAGTGGGTCTTCTCTATTCACTTTCCTTTGCTTAATTCAAGGTTTAATTTCTTATACCTAGTTGATTTCACTATCATGTTAGGTATAATTTCTTATTTCTTGATGTGTGGCCAAAAAACCCCCATTCTTGGGGTGTGATTTAGCAAATATGGGTTGATATTCTTGTTGGGTCTTGCTTGTTGATAGGTTAGATGTATTTTAATGGTGATTTCACCTAGTGGTTGTGGTTTAATCTAAAGGGTTTGTAGTTGCAAATACAAAGCCACCCATGTGATTTCGGCTTTCCCGAGAGGGAGGTTACGAAACTAAAACCACTGGACTGATGGCCTAAGGAGTGGGTCGACATGAGGTTCAGCCCGAGAGGGCTCACCCTAGTCCCATATCCTAACACTCAGCTCGAGAGAGTGAGTGGGGTAAGGCGTAGACTGGTCTTCATGCAGCAAATGAGTGTCCAAGAGGAACACATTTGAAATGGGGTAAGTTGCCCGAGAGGGAACTTATTTCCATTTAAAGCTTAGCCTAGTCACTATTATTTTGCAAATCTCCGATCGAAAGCATGTACCCAACAATTTATCTCTACTTGTATTGCGGTCACATCCCAAGAACCTTTCCCCATACTTGATTTTCTTGTTTATTTTGCTGTTTTAGTACTTGTTACAAAACCCCCTTTTGATATTTGACACTTTTGTGTCACCCCTTTACATTTACAATGTCTTTTATCGCAAATGTCTTTAACTACGACTAACTTGAATGAAATTCTAATTGGTTATTAATTCTCAAAACCACTCCCTTGGGACACGACCTCAACCCTCGATTGGGTTACTATATTATCGATGATCGTAGACACTTATATCGTATGATAGTATCGTTGGTCACGATAAGCATCAGCGTCCTCCTTAAGAGGCTGGCGTCCTTGGGGAGGCTGTTAAGGTGAGAGAGTCAGGTCGTGGTCAAGCTGGGTCTCGAGATGGGTGTCAAGTCTCAGGTTGGAGTCTTCTCAGATTTGGTCAAGCCAGTCATATTCAGGCATTGATCGGGCGAGTCTTAGGTCTCGAGTTAGAGTCAGATATCGGGGTCGGATTCGAGGTTGGGGTAGGGTGATTTTCCATGTTATTCAGGGTGCTTTACGTCATTGTGATTTTACTCTGTTTTTAGCTTTGCTATTTGATAGCTAAAAAAATGGAGCCTTATTGAAACCAAAAAAATGAATAGGGTGAGGCAAAAATGAAACATTCCTTGTTGAAATGTTTTGTATATAATAGTACTGAGTAAGGTTGCTTGTATCGATGCCTGTCAGCCTGCTAGGTTTCATTTGCAGTGACTCGTGCTTGTCAAAGGTAGTTTTGAGTCAATGAATTTGAAGATAATAGTACTCTACAATTTTTTGCTTTGTGAATGAGTTTTTTTTTGTTTGATTCTTATATCTGTGTCTCATTTATTTTATCCGTGGAAACATTTTGGAAATGGATTTTGAGCCATTTACTACTGTAACTCTTCCAAAGACACTGTTTGGTGATATCTTCTTCTCATTTGTTCAAGCCTTGGTGAATAGAACTACTCAGCCCGGTACTTGTAGCTAAACTAGCCATGTTCCATGACCATAACCTATTGAATTATTAGGCTGGCCTAACAAGTTTCACCGTGTGTAAACCTATATTTTCCAGATACTAGGGAATTATTGTGCTAGTTTTTTTTTTGTTTGTTATTATGTTAAAATGAGAACTGTGGGCTTAGACATTGCGAATAGGACGGTACTTTTAAAAAAGTTTATTTTTTTAAGTCTAACCTTCCATACTCAACTGATTCTTTGGTGTAGGAAAACATTGCAATGTCCATCCATTGCTAATGGGTGGTGTCTATTTCGTTTCCTAACCATGACAAGTTTCTCTTCTTGTTTCAAGAAGAGCTCCTGATCCATCAGGGCATCACAATCACATATTATCCTCAATCACTATTTCTCTCCATTCTTCGTGAAATAGAGGAAGAGCTGGAATCTGATAGCGTTGATACTTTGTTTATGGAATTATGATGGTGAGTTCGACAATGCTCAAGGTTCTTGTGTGTTTCTCTAAAATAATTATGGATATAGTTTCATGCATATGTTAAATCGATCACAATTTGAGTAGTTTCCAATATGTTAAATCGATATAATTTAAGCATTTAATTCCTTTTTTCTTAAAAAATCATTTCTTGAAATCTTTGGTTAAGAATGGATGGGATATTTATGATGCTATCATAATAGCTGGTTGTTAAATAATGTTACTACTACTAACAAATCATGCTTAAAATGCAACTTTCTTGGGAGTAACACCAATATGTCTATTTTATGTAGGTACATTTTCTTGTTTTAATTTATGAAATTGATGAGTTTGTGTGTTAAGTTAAGCGTGTTTTGATGTAAATTATCATTGTTAATTATTTTTGATGAGTTTGTGTGTTAAGTTAAGCATGTTTTGATGTAAATTATCATTGTTAAGTTAATAGGGTCGATTCTGAGTTTGAAGTTTTGCTGAATAATCAAAATCGCCGCTTTCTGCCTCTTCTTGCTGTGGTGGTAATTGAGAGCCTAACACAAGTTTGTCACCAGGAGGATCACTTGCTTCCTTAGTTCCATTTGATGTTTCAACATTTCTTGATAACTCAACTGCTGGTCCAATATGAGTATTTTGTGGTTCCTCATTCTTTGGATAATTCAAATTTTCCATCCTGAAGTCCATTGAAGTAGTCCTAATAGACTCTTCAGGCACAACTTGGTGTTTCACCCGTAACCAGTACTTGGATGATCTCGGGATTCGAGTTCTCATTAGCTCCACCCTCCAGAGCTTGCTTGGCTGAACTTGAGCTCTGCATTAGGGGAAATAGAGTTATCAGATCATAAGCCTCACGACTCACCAAATTCTAATGCACCCTTAACTGGTGTTGCTTATAATGTTTTGTTGTTCTGTTTTTTTTTGTGCAGCCAAAATGCGGCTAGTGAACCATTTCCCTCCATGGACGCAAGATCATCCGGTGGTAATTGTTGTAGTGGCAACCATTAAAGTGTCTTGTAATCGTATTAGATAAGTTTCGATAGTGTAATTGCATGATTGGACCGGATGTCATAATGATTTGAGTGAATGATGTGTTTAGCAATTGATTGAAAATTTCACCACCCCTAGTCCTAATAGACTCCTCTGGCACAACTTGTGTTTCACCCGCAACCAGTACTTGGTTGGTCTCCGGATTCGAGTTCTCATTAGCTCCACCCTCCAGAGCTTGAGTCATCTGAACATAATTATGTTAGAAATGTGCCTTTTTAGTTCATTGCTTGGCTGAACTTGAGTTCTACAATCAGGGGAAATAGACTAAGAGAATAGAATATATGTAATCCTTATCATTACCTCGTGGAGGTAGAGAGATTGTTTCCGAAAGACTCTCAGCTCAAGTGAAGAAAGATAGTAAACAACAATAAAACGGTACAAAGTCTACCAGAAAGAAGCAAGACAACAACTAAATAGTGTGATAATTAATAAATAGCATACTAGGATAGATTGTTGAAAACAAAAATAAACAATGTTATATATAAAAAATAAAAACTACAAATAAAACACAAAGTAAAATGACATATTTTGACTTATTGATTAATTAGCTCTGTTCACTTCTGTTCCAAGCTGATGGAATCATCAAAATAGAATTGGTATTTACTCCTACAAGTTTGGTCAAACAACTTTACTTTTTATTAGTGATTGAGGACGCAAAAGGGCAATCTTGGAATTTATAAAAATATATTATTTAAAATAACTAACTTGACTTTTATTAGAAAAATCTAAACAAGACAGGCCAGTGTAATATTTCAAATCACCACAAAAATCTAATGTTATAATTAAGAAACAAACTTAAGAGGAAGATCAATAAAATTATCTCTAATAGATAAGACGGGAATTTAAATTATACAACAGCAACAATCCAATATGATTTCATAAGGTAGATCTAAAGAAAGTAATGCATACGCAAATTTTACCTCCTACTTCTAAGGAAATTATAGTATAATGGAGTAATATTATATGTGGAAGCCTTTGGAACATTTGATTTTTTTAGGATGAAGCAAGAAGTGAAAGAAGATCAATTTAAAAATTGTTGCTTCGTCAAATATGGAATTTTATTTTAATATTAGATATAGCTTAAACTGAACAAGATTGATAAGAACAGAACAAATTAAAGTATTAATAAAGATGGAGGAGAAGTCTTGGTTCCATGATCAAAGATATCGGCTTTTTTGGGTGTACAGTCAATCCATAAATCTCCTCCATGCTTATATCTTCTGGCTTTGTATCTCCTGTTAATTTCCAATTGAATCCATGCAACAAATTAGCCATTGTTGTTCGAACAACCTTCATACCAAGGTTATACCCCGGGCACCTTCTCCTTCCAGAACTAAATGGCAACAACGCGAAATTTTGCCCTTTTATATCTATGTTATTTTCTATGAATCTTTCTGGAATGAACTCTTCTGCCCTATCCCAATACTTCGGATTTCGTCCTAAAGACCACGCGTTTACAAAAACAGTTGTCCCTTTTGGTATGTCATAACCCGCAATATTACAATCCTCAATAGAGTAATGGGGAGGAAGCAATGCACATAAAGGGTGAAGTCTAAATGTCTCTTTAATTATGGCATCTATATAAGGTAGCTGAGAGAAGTCCTCTTCTTCTACCCATCGTTCTTTTCCAATGGCTCTGTCAAGTTCGTGGTGTGCCTTATCGATGATGTTTGGTCTCCTCAGAAGTTCTTGAAATGCCCACTCTATCGTTGTTGCTGTAGTATCTGTTCCACCACCTACCATATCCTGACATTGATGACAAATTAAGAAAATGGTCTATCTATATTATTCTAGTTTTAGAGAAATTAAGTAAACTTACATGTATTAATCCCATCATACTATCTGTAGTAAGCTTAATTTCAAGATTAGGGTCATCAGCAAGGTGTAACATAGCATCAACCATATCCTTTGGAATATAATGCTCCTCTGTTTTCCTCTTTGCCTTGTGATCTTCAAGTACATATTTATAAAATTCTGTCATATTCTTTCCTAATGCCTTCATTCGTTTTACGTATCCTTGCAAGTCGAACCAACTAAGCCAAGGTATCCAATCCCCAAGATTAATAACCCCACTAAGAATAAACCACTCATCAAACATCCATTGCAATCTTTCATAAGTTACTACTATTGAAGCATCTGAGTTTGACTGATCACTACAATATGTTTCACTCATAACCAACCTATTTATAGTGCGAAGAGTAAATAGAGTTAAATGATCTTTAAGCAAAATTGGTTTTCCTGAGAGAGCAAAAAGACGAGAAATCAAAGTTTGTCTTTCCTCAACACGAATATACTCCAATGAATTAAGTTTTCTAGGATTAAGTAGTTCGGTTAGACATATTTTTCTTGTTTGACGCCAGTGTGCACCGTAAGATGCCCATGTCATGTCTGAATAGTTATAGCTTATGTACTTACCGGCAGCTAATGGAGGGCGAGAAGCAAAGATAGTATCCTGTGTTTTCAATATCTCTTTAGCCATTTCTGGAGATGATGCTATCAAAACAGGCTTCGAACCGAACTTTAGTAACATTAAATCTCCATATTTTTGTGAAAGATGGTGCAAAGACTCATGTGGGAGTGAACCAAGGAGGTTCAAATTACCAATAATTGGCCATGGCTTTGGACCTGGTGGTAGTTTCCTTTTGGGATGGTTGAATAATTTTAAGAGAAAAACTAATGCTAGTAGCCATTCACCAAACACGATGAAAACCCAAGAGATCTCCATCTTTGATAAGAAGTGACTGAAGTAGTTTAAAAGATATAATAATTCAAGAATGCTTCAGAAATATTTATAGGGCAATTGAATAATCAATAAAAAGAGAAGAAGTGGTTGCATATTTCAAGTGGTCCCATATATTGCTATGAAAAAATCATATTTTTTCAAGATTGCTGCAAAAAGAAAAATTGGTAGTAAGTGCGTCCTCAAGTGGAAAAAAGTTAGTGCACGTGTTGCAATCTATATAAATGAAATCACTCTTTTGTGATTGCTTATTTTATTACATAAAGAAATGTCATGAACACTTCTTGTATACTAGAATTGGACAAGTACATTAATATGAGTTATAATGTAGTAATGATAATCTTTTATCCTTAATTAAAGGTCTTAATTTAGAATTTTAAAAATGGAGATAATTTTGTTGGAAATATCACACCAAGTGATTCCCTATAGTGCGCTATCTGATTTCAGTTGGAGCTCCAATACAAGCTATGGATATCAAATAAAAAAATAAAATTTAAAAAAACAAGTACATTAGATATTTAATATGGTTCGTAGATGACAATGGCTTAGTGTAGAGGAATATTTTAACGAGATGAGGCAAGGCAGAACAGAATAGGGCAAGATAAAATTTCATTCTTAAGAAATGCAAATGGAGCAAGGGAAATTGGTGGGTTAGACCTATATTTTTTATATAAAAAAAATTGGGAGCAAAATACTCCTTTCGTTCCCTTTTACTTGTCACCGTTTGACTTGACACACCAATTAAGAAAATAATTAATGATAAATGTATTTTACCAAATTATCTCCTATTAAATGATATCTTATAAAATAATTTGAAAAATAAGTATTTAATGTTGAGGGTACAACATTTGAAAAAAATATCGTCTCTTCTTGATATGTTAAAAGTGACAAATAAAAATAAAAATTTATTTTAGATATAATTGACAAATAAAAATGAACTACTATAATTATTTTTCGATATATATGTTGTGTTAAAGAAGTTTCTAGTTTCGTTTGTGGGGTCCAGCCTATGTCCCATATGTTAAAAGGAAGAAAGTCTTCCTTTTCTTAGATTTTTGGTATATCTTTATTGAAATTCGCTACAGGTCAATTAATACAAAGTGAAAAATAGGCATATTTTATCTCGATGAATAAGGAGCTCTACGTCATTATAGAGATAAAAATATTAGGGAGTAGAGTGAGGTATATTATAGACTATAGGGGTATATAAAATCGAACCAAAAACTAAATCAAATTGTAAATTGAGTCAATCCGAAAAAAAATTTGACTAGTGGTTTGGTTTGACTTGGTTTGGTTTTGAAAAAAAAAACCCGACTATATTTGGGTTGGTTTGGTTTTAACTATAAAAAATCAACCCGACATTATATATATAATTTTAAAATTTTATTTTATACATGAAAATATTTACTTTGATATAATTTTTAAATATTTCTTATACTTTTTCATAGTTTTTATCTTTTAATATATTATTTCAAGTTTGAAACTTAGAATTATGAATTGGCCAATAAAGATTATAGTCCACAGATGTTGATAATTATAATAAAGCTTAAATCAAAATCAAATTAATACTAATGCAAAAAGAAAATCAATTCAACACTAAGAATGACAATAATATTGAATATTTGTTCTTTAGTTTTACATTGGTTTAGACAATTAAAATACATAATCCAATTTTAATTTCCTTTAATATTTAGTCATGTAACTAATACTTATTAAACTTAATTTTAGCATGATTTAGTACTTTTAAATTATGATAATTTTCATTATGACTAGTTAATTTGCAATATTTGTATTATGCAATTTTATTATTATTATTTTTATTGGATATTTTAGTGTCATTAATCATATCATATTGTGTTATATTTTTAAGAAACATCTTAGATAGTTGTATTTTGGTAGGACTAAAGAAATATTTGAAGTACAAGTAAATTATATGTTTGTATGAATGCTTTACCGGAAAAACCCGAAAAACCCGAAAAAATCCAAAAAACCCCGAGGTTGAAAAACCCAAGTTTTATTGGTTTGGTTTATAAATTTAAAAATCCAACACAAATAATTTGATTTGATATTTAAAAAATCCAAACCAACCCGACTATGTACACCCCTAAATTAGACTATAAATGATAACTTGTGAAAGAAAAATATGTAGAGTGTGAGATATTTTAACAAGATGGAAATTAAAAGAGGACTATCTATTTCGAGTCTGAATTAATTTTTGTAATATTTTATCCAGGTCCACATAATGTAAATTTATTAACTATAATGATATCAATTATTGCTTTTGTTCCATGATTTTTTTTCTTAAAAGATTTTCATATAAATTTCTTGGTGTTATTTTTTTTTAATTTTATCCCCATTATTTTTGTGTGAATATTTGTGTTGGTATTCATCATTTTCCAACAAATTGATATTAGAGTCTTGATTTGACATATCTATATTTTTGGGTGAACTAGAATGATTATTTAAATGACGCAAATTATGTCATAGATTCGTGATCGATGTTAATTTCTGAATCTCTTTGAAAATTTAAGACTTTCGAAAGTTTTCAATTTGTACAATAACTTCATAGACCGTCATTGTTGTAGCTCAAAGTTTTAAAATTTGAAATTAAATTTCGCAAATAGGCTCCATTTTAAGTGGGCATTGCAAAAAGATTGATTACGTGTGAGGAGTCTAAATCTGAAATTTTGGATGATTTGATAAATTTGGTTCTTGAATTCAAGGGAGAAAATGAGTTCAGTATTTTATATAATATTATTTATTATTGTATATGAATGTATAAATGTCTCTTATAATTTTGAATAATATTATATATTGGTCGTATAATATTGTATGTCAAGCTTTTAAATATTTTTATAAAAATATAATACAAGAGTTTTGTATATTGGTTTATCGGTCAGTTGTAGACTAGGACATTTTATTGTACTAGTTTTGGCTTGGGAAGCTTACTTGTTAATCGTCAAACCAAAATTAACCATGTTGGAGGGATCCTGATAAAGCCACTTATTTAAAGACTTGATTTTCAAATTAATAAATATACTTAAAATATTGTATGATTAACTTGTATATAGAACTGTCAATATGAGCTAGGTCCGTTGGCCCAGTTCGGCCTTATCCATAATTTAACAAGGCCGAGCTAAGATTTTTTAAGCTCATTTAAGAAAAGAGTTTTTTAACTCGATCCGAATAAGTCCATTGGTCTGTGGGGCTTGAGCAATATAGGTTGAGCTGATTCGTGGGCTAAATTAAAAAAATAAAAATAAAATAGAGTGTTAAAAATAATAAAAATCTAAACTCAAAGTCCATATAAAGTTTGAAATATTAAATGAGTAAATTTTATGTATAACAAAGATAAAAATCATATTTGTATGCTATAACTATAGTTTGCATAATTGCGCTTCATAACAAATTTTATGTTTGTTATGGAGCTATTAATCTGTATATTTCGATAATCCTGGCAATTTATATACAATTTGATTTTTAAAAAAATTAAACAAAAAGACGGTAATTTCTGTTAAAAGAAAAAAATTGCTAAACTCATGCACATTATGTTTGTATGTTCATTGGTAGAATCAATTGCTTTTCCTTTCCTCTTCTTACTTGAACTAGCAACGCCTTGATCTTTGTTACCACCCTCAACAATTCTGATGCCCATTTGCTTTGATTTTGCAGTAATCTCCTCCATTCTGATTGTGTTATTCTTAAATTTAGATTTGAACATGTAGCTCTTCCAAAATCTTGAGTTAGACCCAATGAAAAGGACGGTGGTTCATCAAAACTTTTGCTATGCAACTATATACCTCTGGTCATTCTTGTCAATGGAGTCTGAGCATCCATTGTACAAGTGAAAACTAAATGAATGAGGATTTGAGATGAAAGTTCATGAAATAACTTGAAAAATTAAAAAAAAAATATTGAAAAAAATAAAACCTAATTGATTAAGACACATTTTGGCGGTTACATGAAAATTTTGTTGCCATGATTGAGAGGGTAATGGTGATGATTTGAAATTCAAATTGATTTGGGGGAGAGATTTTAGGAGAAATTGAAGGGTGTGGGAGAGAGAAAGGAGTTGAAATGAATTGTATAAAAGAATAACTTCTGTTTTTTTATTTAAAATTTATACAAATCCGTGGACCCAAGCGATAGCAAGAAATTAGAAATTGTAGCTACTAAAAGGAAGTAAATGAAACTGTAGCTATATCGTTTATTTTGAATTAATAGTTTGTTATTCCATATTACAATTTTCTCATATTTTTTGTGTGCATTTAAATACTATATGTAGTTTTTGAATTTAGTTATTTTTTAATGTTTAACTAATTGATATTACATATTAACTGTAGATGAAAATGAAGATGTCTCGTCGATACTTATGTTAATATTTTTAATTATAATTTAATTTAAAAAATTATAAAAAATATTCCTTTTTTAAAAAAAGGAATATTATTCAAAATATCAAGAATTTAGCCTATATTAAGTATTATAGCTACAGTTTAAGAAAACTTTAATTCACGACTACAATTTCCCCAATTCTTGCTATTCGCTTGATTTGTATAATTCGTCTGATTTGTATACATTCAGAATTTATATAATTTGGTTCATGATTGTATAAATTCAGAATTTTGTACATGCTTAGCTTACCCGAGATATTTGTATACGATTTATGAAAAAAATTATAGTAAATTTCCTAGTTTGTATATTGACAAGCAAAACATACAAATTGAGTTCTAAAAAAAATCCTAAATGTATAAATCCAGAATTTGTATATACTTATCCTATTTGTATATTCGCAAGCGAAATATACAAATCACAACCTCTATAGCAAACTAAACTAAGCTATGGAGCGAAATTTTCAATGTTTTATTAAGAAAATATGGTTCGACTAGTTTTAAGAGTCGCCACTTAATTTTTAAGAAAAATCAAGAAAACTACTTTTTCAAAAGTTCAAAACAGAATCTAATGAAAATATTCAAAGGGATTCGGGGTTCATATTAGCATTTCAGGAAGGGTTTGAAAGCACCCGAAATGCCACTAACACGCGGTTATCCAAAAATTAATTATTTGGCTAAAATAATCTGCCTTAATTTGAATTGAACAATTTTTATAGTTAGGACCATTTTAAGGGAGAAAAATATTGAAATATTATCTAAGTGAAGTATTTGTAAACTTATTTATTAGGCCAAGTAATAGATGAATATTTTAGTTAAGTAATTAATTCAAAATTGGTGTCTTTTGGGGATTTGAATTTTTTTAAAACCTTAAGACTAAGTAACAGATATCGGCAAATAAACAAACACAATAAAGCAAAGAGGAAAAGAGATTTGGGCCTAAATCTGGTTTTCTTGTCCGTCTGGCCAGTATTTGGGCCCATTTTCATTTTGGGCCTTTGGCCCATTTACGTCACATGCGCTTGTCCTAAACTAACGTGAAAGAAATATATTATTTCCTTTGGGCCTTAGGCCCAATGTTTCCACCTATCCTAAATTCTAACAAGAATAATAATAAATGAAATGACGAGGGCTTAGGCCCAAAATAACAAAATACATCTCTTTGGAATTAAGAGTGGGCATTTGGCCCATCTTTTCAATTCTCCGGTCTGCTTCAATATTTTTCAACTCTGGGATCTGTACGTCGATTTTTGATGAACCTGTTCTTCAAATTTTCTTGTCGGCTAACTCGATAGGAGGAATTTGGAGCCTTTATGGCTCTTTCAAAATGTAAAGGAGGAGGATGAGGTCATAGTGAACTCGGACAAATTTCACATGCAACGAAAGAAAAGGGCAAAGGATTAATACACAGCCTAATAAAAATAGAAATAAGAGTAAAGAAAAGCGTCAAATTATGATATATATACATCTTGACTCGAGAAAACTAACAAATAATCCGATAAAGGAGATCGTAAAGAGGTATACTGGAAAACAACAAATTTTGAAGAAGTGAACAAGAGAGTCACTAAACACATCAGTGTGACAACTTGGTAACATACTTATAAATAGGGAAAAGAGACAGTCTCACCCAAATGACTAAACCACCAAATAAGTAAGAGATAATAAATGCATGCTATTAGTTTTTTTTTTTTGAAAAAGATAATTAAGCCGACAACCTTTAATCAAAACACTGAAAGTTTTCATCAAATAGTAACACTAGAACAAGCTAGCAAGCTACTGCAATAGAATAAAAGAAAATCAATAAACATTTTTTATATTGTCAATATGCGATGAGGACAAGAGTAAGACTAACATATGGTAGTATCAAAATGGACAAAATATATATTGAGAGCAATTTATTTATTCAAACTTAAAATATCACACAACATGGATCAACCCGGACTAATTAAGATGGAACATAACCAATTCCTCATTCTGATCCTAGAATACTTAATTAGATAATAAGTCAACACGTCAAATTTAGAGAAAACAAGACAAAATATATAATCAGCTAAAGAGTAGGCAATAATTTGCAACTTGAAATAGGCTAGAAACTAGGGAGGAAAAGGAATGGTAAGAGGCTCAAACTTCTCACTAACTCAACTACTACCAATAATTTATTTAACTTACAGATTGAAATACATCTCAAAGCCAACCAGAAAAGATATCAGCGAGAAAAAGACCTTAACATGGAGCAAATAACTCAACATCAGACGGAAACATCAAAACTTTAGACAAACAGAACAACAACATTTTGAACCACAAACAAGTTACAA
Organism: Solanum commersonii; assembly: GCA_029007595.1. Classification (NCBI taxonomy): domain Eukaryota; kingdom Viridiplantae; phylum Streptophyta; class Magnoliopsida; order Solanales; family Solanaceae; genus Solanum; species Solanum commersonii. The sequence goes on from JAJTWQ010000029.1 coordinate 893,367, forward strand.
CATTGATTAAAGCCGACACCAAGTCAAGATGTTCTCAAAATCCTAACATTCGAATAACTCGCCATGGTAAAAAAGTATATAGTTCTCAAATTAGTTAAACATGAATATTACAACATCAAACCATGGAACTGTTAGTTCACGATGAAAGAATCTAGAACCAGAAACGGAGTATTACCTTTTTTGGGGACAACGAACTGAAGACAAACGAGCTAAGAACGACTTTACCACCGCGAGAACCGGAACACGAACAACGAACAGGGAGCTTAATCAGAAATCCGAGCAAGTTCTCTATCCCGGAAAGTATTTCAAGTATATCTAACTTATTTTTGCTTAAAACTATTCTCTGTATTTCGCCCAAAAAACCTCAAACTTTTCCTCCAATATTTTTCTCTAACTCAAAATTATCGGCCAAAAAATATCTCTGCTCCTTCAACAGTGAATAAAGCAATTATATAGAAGGGAAATTATTAGGGTTCAGGGGAGATAAAAAGGATGAAAATTTGGGTTCAAAGCCCATACCCAATTTCAAAATCGACAATCTTTCACCCATTCGGACAAACACCCTTTTCCAAAATTTCATCCCATTCTGAAAGAGGCAAGAGTGGGATGAATGGTTGGGATCCATTCAACATCTTTGGGGCGCGACGTGGAGCGATCTCACGATATTTCATGTGTAGAATGAGTGTACTACACGCACACCCATCGAATGAGAAAGGGGTCTAAAATATTTTGTTTGAATGAGTTTAAGGGTTTAGTTAGCAAAGTTGTAAGTACAGGAATCCAATTGACAAATCAAGTCAAGTACAAGGACTTCTCAGGCCATTCCGCCTTAAAAAAAAGTTACATGTTCTTGAAATAATTTTTTTGAATGTTGGTAAAAAATGTAATAATTGCATACAAAAATTATATAAAAATATATACATTGTTTTAAAACTAAAAAAAGAGAGACTAAAATTGCTTTAGAACTAAAAAAAATATTTTTTTTTTGAATTTTTGTAAAACTAATTATCCCAAATCATTGGAAATTAAGAAGCTCGAAAGTTAATTCTTATCGGGGAGGGTCAAAATTAGGTGTCAACAACTGTCCCTCATTTTACTCGGATTGATGCAAGAAATTCCAGGAAAATGAAATTGATGAATCCAATTTTGACCGATCACACCTTCATCTTTTCTGAAAAGGTATCTTGGTACGAACTTTAGGAATTATGGTCGAACCCCGAAAATGGGTTTCCTACATATCTCAGGCTATATGAGAATTCAGACCACTTGTAGTTCGATACGCTTGATTTGACACATAATTTGAAAGAATTCGAAAGTCATCTCAATATCAAATTATGGAGAGATCAGAATGCTTGAGAATAAGATGTTAGAGAAAGTACAACCGAGTTTTCAACACTAATCCCGCCTACATATCCCTCAACTTAGGGAATCAGACTGCTTGTAATTGGACTCAATCGATTGAAAATGAAATCTCTTATGCTAAGATAGCCTTTGGTTGGGATGAGTGACAAAATAAGTTGAGTATGAAAAAGAAGCTTTCAACCTCTTAGTCATGAATGTGGTGCACTTCACACCTATAATTAAGAAATTACACGGATATAATTTCCAACACTCTTAAAGCATTGTCATTCTGATTGGAAAGCTGCTTTCGGTAGAGACCAATAATTTCCGAATGCGAAACTAAAACCGACAAACCCAAAGATAAACCTACGTGCCTTCTAATAGGGGTGTGGTTTGGTTGTGCTGGAAGTCGCTCCTCTGCTCATGTCCTAAGAGTTTGGCACTCCTCTTTGGACTATGTCCTAGTTCGCTGCTAAGAAAAAGTTTCACGTTGTGTTGCATCCTTTTTTATGTCGTCCGCACCTGTGGTTTGTATTGGAGAATTCATCTTTTCGGATGCTCTCGACAAGGACTGAGACAAAACTCATTAGCATAAACAAAATGCAATTCAAATGGGAAATTATGTCTTTTACCGTGTTGACATTTAATTGTTCTCCTTGAACATTTGACGTCAACTCTATCGGGTGTGGCGTAAAGCAAATAAAGCTTGTGTCTCATGTTTGCGATATAATCTTCAATGTACTCTTCCTTTGACGTTAAAGTAATAAAATAGGCTGATGTAATATGTTTATAGTTCTTGATGTCGTTGCAAAGAAAATGATGCAACCGATGTTGATCTTCTTTTGATGGGTGAATTTTTCTCGCGATGCATGAATCTTTTTTTCGTGATGCATGAGTCTTTTTCCCACGATGCATGACCTTTTTCCCGGGATGTATAAATCTCTTTGTCGTAATGCATGAATCTCTTCTCACGATGCATGACTTCCTTCTCTTGCTATGCATGACTTCTCTGCGATGCATGACTTTTTTCTCTTGCTATGCATGATTTCCTTCTCTTGCAATGCATGACTTCTTTCTCTTGCTCTACATGGTTTCCTTCTCTTGCAATGCATGACCTCTTTCTCTTGCTATGCCATGATTTTCTTCTCTTGCAATGCATGACTTTTTTCTCTTGCTATGCCATGATTTCTTTCTCTTGCGACGCATGACTTCTTTCTCTTGCTATGCGTGACTTCTTTCTCTTTCTATGCATGATTTCTTTCTCTTGCTATGCATGACTTCTTTCTCTTGTAATGCATGAATCTTTGATGATGCCATCCCCCGTACCGAACTAAGATAATATTTTACCGAGCAACATAGGTGATCTTCTGGGTGGCGGTATCGTCTCAGTTAAGAATACACCAAAAAATGACCCTCGGAGTAGTGGTATTATCTCATTTGACAATACGATATGAATGACTCTCCGGGTAGTGGTATTATCTTAATTGACAATATAATATAATTGGCCCTCACAGTAGTAATATTACCATATCTGATAATGTGATGCAGATAAACGTCCTCCAAGTATCTGTAGTTGTTGAAAAAATAATAATATTGCTCTCTTCGTGGTTTTCGTTTGTTCCATCTCCGAATATAATTGCATATTCATTATGGACCTCGCCTTGTTGAGAATTGGATGAAACGATGTTATTCATACTCCCAAATCTTTGACATTAAAGCATAAAATATTTTCCTGCATCCACAAAAAAAATTATCAATTATTAGGGACCTCCTCGCCCTTTTGACTTCTCCATATTCATTAAATTGAAGAATATGTTATTCTTGAGGCAAACCTATAGACCTACATCCACAGAAAAATTGTTAGTTTAAAAGAAAGAACTGATCTGTGTCGATCTCTTCGGTTGTCTGCTCCTTGTCTTGCTATCTCCGGTTGATTTATTCGATCCCCCGCCTTTTGATAGAGAAGCTTGAAGTCTATTTGATTACTCGTTGGTAAGTGTTCAAAGTTGCTTTGAACTGTCGATAAACCCTGTGGAAATTTGGAGTCCATTTTCAAAATTTCTATCCAGTTAACTGTCTTAGCTTATCTTTAACCGTTGGTGAGCAATTCATGGAATTTTTGAGATCTTCTCAAAAATTGTCCCAGTTGCAAATTTCGAAGTAACTTCAGTCTTGGTTTGTTGAAAAGATCTTCTTCTTGAGAATTTTTGAGTTCCTCTAAAAAATTCTGTCCCGGTTTCTATTATATAGAAAAATAGAAATCTTATGGGAGATATGACCGAGTCTTTGTGGCACATACGTATCCCGTTGAGGCAGAAATCAGGTCAAACGTAGTTCCCCTTCTCTAGGATTAATAAAAATATGAAATTTACAAAGAAATTGACCGAGGCCGACATAGGCCGCCTACATATCTCATTCTTGAGAATTCAGGTCAGACGTAGTTCATTATAAGAGAGATAAAATTCTAAACAAATCGATTACAAGCAAATAGGATGATTACAAGAAAATGGTAGAAATACAAACTAGAACCTCACACATAGTATCTGTTGACAGCATCTGAGTTGATCGGTTTTGGCCATTCGGTGCCATCCATTTCTGACAGGACCAAGGCACCTCCAGATAAAACTTTGCGAACCATGTAGGGTCCTTACCAGTTTGGCACAAATTTTCCTTTGTACTCATTCTGATGAGGGAAAATACGTTTGAGAACCAACTGGCTAATTTCGAATATCCTGGCTCTTACTTTTTTGTGGAAAACACGAATCATTCTCTGTCGATACAGTTGACCACGACAAACCGCAACCATTCTCTTCTCATCAATCAATGTTAGCTGGTCAATCCGCTTGCGAACCCATTCAGCATTACTCAATTCAGCTTCTTGGATGATTCTCAATGAAGGTATTTCAACTTCGGCAGGTAACCCAACAAAGCATACGGCAGCATCCCATGCCAACCTCTGCAATTATCAATCATTTTCCTGAAAATCTTCTTTATAATCTTATTGGCGGCTTCCACAGCTCCATTCATTTGGGGACGATAGGCGGTTGAGTTTCGATAAGTAATCTTGAATTGTTCATATATTTCTCTTATCAAGTGACTGTTGAGGTTCGGTCAATTATCAGTAATGATGGATTCTGGAACTCTAAACCTACATATCAAATTGTTGCAAACAAAATCAGCTAGAACCTTCTTGGTCACCGACATATATGAAGCTACTTTCACCCACTTGGTGAAGTAGTAAATAGCAACTAAAATGAATCTGTGTCCGTTAGAGGCGGATGGCTCTATTGGGCCAATGACATCCATGCCCCAAGCTATAAATTGCCAAGGTGAACTCATAGGATTAAGTTCGTAAGGTGGCACTCAAATCAAATCACCATGCACTTGACATTTATTGCATTTTTGCATAAACATGCAACAATCATGCTCCATAGTCATCCAAAAGTAGTCGGCTCAAAGGATCTTCCTCGCCAAAGTGAGCCCATTCATGTGCGTACCACAAACTTCGGCATGTATCTATTCCATAAGTTTCGCAGCTTCACTAGTATCAATGCATCTGAAAAGACCTAAATCTGGAATCCTCCTATACAAGATTTCCCCGCTTTCAAAGAAATTAAGGGTCATATGGCGTATCGACTTCTTCTGGTTGAACGTTGCATTCTCAGGATAAGTCTTGGTCTCTAAATACTTCTTGATGTCAAAATACCAAGGCAAACCATCTGGTTCCGCTTCAATATGTGAACAATGAACAGGCTGCACTTTTACCTCTATATCCAAAAGATCAATATAACTTGTATCTGGATGTTTAATCATTGAGGCAATGGTGGCAAGAATATCGGCCAACTCATTCTGTGTCCTGGGAATGTGTCTGAACTCCATCTTGTGAAGCATTTTACACAACTTCTGTATATAATGTACATACGATGTGATCCTCGGGTTTTTCACGACCCATTCTCCTTGAACTCGGTGAATCAGCAAGTCTGAATCTCCAACGACCAAAAGCTCATGAACATTTATGTCGATGGTCATTTTCAAATGGAGGATACAAGCTTCATACTCAGGCATGTTGTTCGTGTAATCAAATCGGAGTTTAGCCTCCATAGGATAGTGCTGACCAGATTTTGACACTAAAACTGCTCCGATACCTCCCCTTGGTGATTTGCCGCTCCATCAAAGAACACTCTCCAACTAGGGTATGCTTCAGAAATATCTTCACCCACAAATGAAACTTCCTTGTCAGGAAAATAAGTCTTGAGCGGTTCATACTCCTCATAGACTGGATTCTCTGCAAGATGATCAATCAAGGCTTGTGCTTTTATTGCCTTCTGGGTCACAAACACAATGTCAAACTCACTCAAAAATATTTGCCATTTAGCCAACTTCCCGGTCGGTATTACCTTCTGGAAAATATGCTTCAACGGGTCCATCATGGAAATAAGGTATGTGGTATAATAAGACAAATAATGTCTCAACTTCTAAGCAATCCAGGTCAAAGCACAACATGTCTTCTCCAAAAGAGTGTAACAAGCCTCATATGGAGTGAATTTCTTGCTCAAATAATAAATGACTCGCTCCTTCTTCCCAGTTTCATTGTGTTGACCAGGCACGCATCTAAATGCGTTATTCGAGACAGATAGATACAATAATAGTGGACTTTCTTCGCGTGGAGAAACCAATATCGGTGAATTGGACAAATAGTTCTTGATGGCATCAAAAGCAGTTTGACATTCTCTAGTCTACTTGGTCAAGACATATTTTTTCAACAACTTAAAGATTGGCTCACACACCACGGTGAACTGAGCTATAAATCGACTAATGTAGTTCAACCTTCCCAGAAAACTCATCACCTATTTCTTGGTCTTCGGAGGAGGTAACTCTTGAATCGCTTTGATCTTGAAAGGATCAAGTTCCGCTAACTATGAATCCCAACAATTTTCCGACTAGCACTACAAAAGGACATTTAGCGGGATTTAGCTTTTGATTGTATCAGCGTAGACGATCAAAGAATTTCCTCAAGTGAGTTAAGTGATCTGAACTCTTGCGGAACTTAATTATGACATCATCTATGTACACCTCGATCTCCTTATGAATCATATCGTGAAATGTGGTCGTCATAGCCCTTATGTAAGTCACACCGGTATTTTTGAGACTAAACAGCATCACCTGGTAATGATATACACCCCAAGGCTTAATGAAATTTGTCTTCTCTACATTTTCTTCATCCATCAGGATCTGGTGGTAAGCCGTATAACAATCCACAAATGACTGCATTTCATGCTTAGCACAGTTATCAACGAGAATGTGAATGTTTGGCAATAGAAAATTATCTTTTGGACTTGCTTTGTTGAGATCTCTATAGTCAACACAAATTCTGATCTTTCCATCTTTCTTGGCAACCAGAATAGCGTTGGCTAACCAAGTCGGATATTGTGTCACTTCAACTACTTGAGACTCTATCTGTTTGGTAATCTTCTCTTTGATATCTAAACTCAATTCAGGCTTGAATTTTTGAGTCTTTCGTTTTACTAGACTGAAATCTGGATTGATCGGCAACTTGTGGGACACCATATTCGTACTCATCCCTAGAATATCTCTGTAAGACCATGCAAATACATCAATGCATTCTCTAAGCAAATGAACCAGGTCCCTTCTTTGAGCTTCAGTCAGATGGACATTGATTCTAACTTCTTTGACACATTCTTAGTCTCCGAGATTCACAGTCTCAGTTTCTTCCAAATTTGGCTTGTGTTGATTCTCAAATTATCGAAACTCTTCGGCAACATGTTCAGGTACCTCATTTTCTTCTTCATATTACTTTCATTTGTCATCACTTGCCTCATTTCGTTCACTCGGTTCATGACATTACATGAAATTGGCAGATTTTAAATTAATATTACTGAAATCATAAACAAACAAAGTTAGGAAAGTAAAATATAAACAGATAAGTAAACATATTTTGATAACAGAAGAGTTCATTTGAATTGAAAAACCTAAACAAACTTTGGCCACGGCCAAGGGCCGTTTTGCCTTTTTAAACATTACAAGGGAATTTAAAAGCTTCAAACAAATAAAAATTGCATAAAGGGTCGGTCTCAGGCCTCTTTCCAACTACCACCGATTTTAAAAACAAATAAAATGCATGTATTTTCTACCCAAATGAGCGGGGAAATCAGGAGTGGTGTGGAGGTCTAATTTTGCAATTGCTCCTCAGGTTCTATATCACGGATGCTTGATGTCCCAACTTCTTCCTCGATGACCGTATCAATCTCCTAAAAAAGGCCCCAAATTCCTTCCCCGAGACCATCATCATTGACATATTCTCACACCAGGAATGACTGGTACAGATGAGGAATAGGCTTGGCCAATGCTTGATCAACACCCTTATTCTTCATCTCTGCTTCATCATCTATGAGGGCATACCCCAAACCAAATTTTTCTCCTTTGGCGGGGATTTAGATAGGCTCGACAATTTCTTGGAAATGTTTCCCCAACCCGAAACCTGGTTTGAAACCATTCTGGAGCATGACAATAGCAATCATCTTGTACACAGAAGGCATATGAGGCTGTGGAGCCAAGTCATTATCGATGACATTTACCATCTCCACCGTGTAGAAATCACAACCTTGAGAGACATCATCAACGATCGGTGCATACTCATTGGAATGACTCCCTTAACCATAAATGACCAATTCTTGGTCCTTCCAAACAAATTTCATTAGTTGATGAAGGGTAGACGGCACAACCCCAGCTATATGGATAAACGGTTTTCCTAGAAGGAAATTGTAATTGGTGTTGATAACTAACACCTGGAACTCCACGTTGAATTCTGTAGGGCCCACCTAAATATCTAAGTTTACCGCACCTAATGTGTCTCTTTGCACTCCATCAAAAGCCGTGACATTGACTTGGTTCGGGTGAAGCTTTCCCAAGTCGAATTTCAGCTACTTTAGAATCGAAAGTGGGCAAATATTAAGACTGAATCCGTCATCGACCAAGATACGATTTATTATCTTGTGTCGACATATAGTGGTGACGTGTAGAGCTTTGTTGTACATCCTTTCTTCAAAGGGCAACTCTTCATCACAAAAAATGATTTGGTGTTCTCGAATGACCTGGTTTATCATGGCTGCTAGATTGCCATTGTTGGTGCCCACGGGCACATAAGTGTCGTCCAGAGCCTTCATTAGAGCCTGCCTATGCAACTACGAACTCATCAATAAGGCCCACACAGAAATCTGAGCCGACGTCTTTTCTAGATGCTTCACAATCAAATAATCTTTCAACTGCATTTTTCTCCAAAACTCCTATGCTTTGGCTTCACTAATTGGCCTTTTAGACTGATTCTTTTTCTGCACACCCTGGGTCAACTCTTGTGGTGGGTAGTACCTGCCGAATCTGGTCATACCCTGGGTTATAGCCGTTTCATTCACAAATTTTGGTCGAGCAAGAGTTTCTCTCAGCACCAAGGCAACAACCTTCTTGAGTGTAAGAATCACAAACTCTTTCTTCTCTCTGATGCTCAATGAAGCTACAACCCTTTTCAATTCATCAGGAGCAATCGAAACGATTGCCTTTGTCACACACCAATCATCATCTATCTATATCATATTGATAGTGATGCCTCTATGATTTGGCAAAGGATTACTATTGACATTGGGCGTAACTATCTGAAGAGAGACCACGTTCTGGTCAATCAGGTCTTGGATCTTATGCTTCAGGTTGATATAGTCCTTAGTATCATGTCCAACGCTATTGGAGTGATATGCAAACCTCTGATCAGGCCTGTAAAACTTTGAGCTAGTGTCAACCGGCTTGGGCTCCACTGGATGAATATATCTTGCCGCGTTAATCGCTCAAACAGCTTTGTTCGACTTTCAATGAGCGAAGTGAAAATTTTAGCAGGCTTCTTCTCAAATCTAGGATGGGGGGATCGAAATTGCCTTGTTGCGGATGAGGCATTTGATGATTATTTGGAGCGTTTGGATGAGGGACTTAATATCTGGGGTATGAGTTGGTTTGGTAATTTGGTTGTGAGGCTTGGTAGTTCGAGAGGGTATTTTGGTAAAGTGGAGCTGGGGTTTGGTACGTTAGGGGAGAAGTTTGGTAATTTACCTACACGTAGCACAGTTAGTGGTGATGTTTCAACGGTGATGATGTGGAATCTGGTAAACTGGAGGGGGGAGTTTAGTTGCTAGGAGAAAGAGTATTTTGATAACTGGGGGGATTGGTATTTTGGTAACTGGGGGGAAGGGTATGTTGGTAATTAGCCTGTGCATAACAAACCGGGTACGAACTTTGTGAAGGTCGAGAACGACCTTGGTATGATGATGATTTTCTTGGGGTCTTCCTCCCCTCATAAGAGATAAAAGACACATCTTCTCTTTTCTTCTTCAACAAATCTGAGGATCCGGGCGAGGCAGCAACACGGGCGATCTTCCCGGTTCTCAATCCATCTTCGATAGTCTCACCTACTTTGACTATATCAACAAACTTTGCTCCAACGAACAACATGATTTCACCATAATATTCGAGCTCTTGGACCCGCACAAATACTTCGACAATCTCTTTCTCAGACATAGGAGGCCGAACTCTAGCTGTTTCTTTTCTCCATCTGTATGCAAATTCTCTATAACTTTTATTTGATTTCTGCTTCATTTTTTTCAAGGAATAACAATCAGGAACAATCTCCACATTGTAGGTGAATCATTCGATAAAATCCTTAGCCAGAGCATTCCAGCTAGGCCACTGTCTCGTTTCATGAGATGTAAACCATTTCAGAGCCTGTCCACTCAGAGTTCGGCTAAAAAGCTGCATTAGTAAAGTTTCGTCTCTTCCAACTCCTACGAGTTGATTACAGTAGTCCCTCAGGTGCGCTAAGGGGTTCCCTATTCCTCCGAAAACGTCAAATTTTGGCACCTTAAACCCTTTCGAGAGGTCCAAATTTGGATGAATGAATAAATCCTCATAACTCAAACCGACGACTTCAGAAATACACTGCAACTCTTTCATGGCCTTTCGGATCTATTCCTTCATAACCAGCTTGATGGCCTCTTCCTTCGATCCTTACTCTCTCTCTCGCTCTTCGTAATGGTCGAGCTCAGAACCATTGACATCATTCTTATTGGGGATCAAAATTTGGAAATGGCTTTTTGAGGTAGGGGTGGAACAATGAAGGGACTTTGGGCATTTTGAGTGGCTTGGTTGTTTTGAGGGAAAGTCTTGGGGTTGGTATGTTGATTTTGGTGACGGAGAGAAGCTTGTGGGTTGTTAACGTTTTGGTTTTGAGGGGTAGACCAGTTTGGAGGTTGACATTTTGGGAAGGAAGTGGCACTTGGAGGTTGGCATTTTGAGGGGTGGCGTTTGATAAGAGACGGAGGCATAATAGGGATTTTGGGAGGTTAGGTCGATGATTGAGGGGTTATGAGTAGGACTAGAGGGTGGGTTTTGAGCCTGTTCCACACTTGAAAAAGAAAAGTGAAGTGGAGGCCTTCCATCTACTGGAGCATTGAAACCAAAAGTTGAATTAGGCAAATCTTGCCTTCTCTGCATTTCGACCCACATCTCATCGATCTGTTGCATCAACTGCACGATTAACTCGTTCTGATCGACGATGATAGATTGAACCATAACAACATTTGTTAAGCCGGTATCCTTGAAGTTATCGCCCAATGTTGACTTGCCATTTCGAGAACTTTGACTGGGGAAGGAATTTGTAGGGCCTTTTGATTTTGTAAAATAGGGGTGTTCAGCCAGCTTATCAACACATATCAGTTCTAACTACCTGTAGAAGAAACAACTCAAAGGCAAATCTGTTAGTTTTGATTCATGACAAATAATGTAAAATATCACATAAAGGGCATATAAACATATAAGAGTTGCTTTGTTTGAGAACATGTTAACCCACGAATAATGGGGACTGATTTTTGAACAAGCAGAAATTTGCTCGTATTATTTTGAGGCTAGTGACTCAGAAAGGTTGAATCACGTTAAGCTAAGGTTTTCTTGCTGCATCTTCTGGCATTTGTTGATCTGAATTCAATGTTTCCTTGTAGAATGAAAGAGGAAAAAGAAAATTTTAGAAAGATAGGGGCCAGGCCTTGAAAGGCTACTTACGTATCTTGCAAGGAGAATTCAGGCTCTACGTAGTTCGAATACAAAGGAAATTTTCATTTTCATTCATTCATTTCTAGTGATTACAAGGAAAATGAAAAAAAAAACAATAAAGCTCCTAAAAGATAAAATGTGCCTCCATCCAAGCCATTTTTCTTTCGATTATCACATTAATCACGGGGAGTAAACTCATATGCTTTGGGGTGATTTTCTCATTCCCTTCTTTCCACCGTCCCTGGAGAGGAGGCCTATAGACAATTTCCTCCTCAGTATCTTCTTCAGTAGCTCCAAGGTGAGTGTCTTCGGTGCCACTATTGGCTTCTTGATCGAAGAAAGAACATTTTTCGTGTATTTTTTGAAGCCTCATGGTTATATCATTGTTGAAGACATCATGTTCCTTCCGCATAGCAACCATTTCCTCATTCATGATAACATATCTTGCCATCTTAGCCGCTAAGTCTGCGTCTAGTGCTGCATTTTTGGCTTGCGTAGCTGCGGTGGCTAGTTCCACTTCTATTCTTCTTTCTCCCATCTCTTGAATCTCTTGTTTGAATCGACAGAATTTCATCCTTAAATCCTCCTTAGTCGTCTTCACTTCGACATTCTTACATTATTCCATCTTAGCAACAATTTTACCTTTCCTGAGATGATAGAGCAATATTTGAGATTTAGTGGTGGGATTTGATTTTAACTAAGAAACTCAAGACTTGGGGAATTTTGGTCAGACTTTTGATAGTGACTTGTATTTGGCATTATAGAGATATTTTTTTCCAGAAAATTTTGAAAAGAAGTGGGCTAAAATATCCTCATTCAAAGCAACAAAATCATATAAACATTTAAAGCACACAAGCATTTATCGTGTCCTAAACAGATATATGACCCTTTTGTGCCAAGGGTAGGCCTAGCGATTTTGAAGAATGTATTGCGCCATTTAAAACAAATTGTTGCACCCCCCAAAACAAGATTCATACATAATTAGAGAATTCATTACATAGTTAACAAAAGGGATACATCTTTTAGGGAAGGGATAAACTGCAAATATAATGACATCAATCCCACGGAGGGGAATAAGATAACTAAAAGGCTGAAGGACGTGCTCCTCCTCTTGATTTTTCCACTTCTTTACGAATGAGTAACTTGCTAGTTATCACATGCAGCTCGACGAACACAGCTTTAGAAGACATCGATACGCCCTGGATGGTGTTAAGCTGATTATCCAAGTTCGAGTCCAAACGTATCAGGTAGGCTCTTGCGTTAGCTAACTCTTGTGTGGCATATGCTAAGGTCCTTTGACTTTCATATTCTTGATGCTGGAACTCTTGTTCCCTACACGTGTATTCTTGCTCCCTATGTTGAAACTCTTGCTCTCTTCGGTCTCATTCCTGTTGAAAATGGTAGGCTTGGATTTGGAGCTTACTTAGACATCTTCAATCTGTCGGCTCGTGCATGGCGTCAGGTCAAGTTTACCACATAGATCATCCTGCAACCATTTTTTGTATTCATCAACATACGCAACTTCATGTCTGTCTTCGGTCATGCTCTTCTTTAGATTGACCCGCTCTGCCCATTCATCGAGAATTTCCTTGGCATGAGGTATCTTGTCGCACCCGTTGTAGTCAAAGACGTAGCAGCTAATGTCTCCTTTGAAAGGTAGAATTTGTCTTTTGCCGAATTGCTGCATTACCCTGCTAGGGTTGTAGGGTCATACCTCTCTAATGCCAGGAAGGATTAGGAAAAGACACTTAGCCCTCTGAACAACTATCTTTTCTGACATGAAATCTTGAAACATCCATTGTACGTTTCCATCTTTTATGCCGTGGAAGACTTTAGCCCATACTTCCCTTGTGCTGTGGATCTTGAACTTGTTGATGCTCAAATGGAACTCGTAGTGATTGAGGTGGTTTCTTTTTATGGTTCGGTCAATTTCTGCTCCTGAGTCTTCTATGTCTTCACTAGATGTTTAGGCATCCGCCACTGCAGAAAGTTATTACACCTTTGAAAAAATGGAAACCCATTTTTGCATTGACCCAAAGATCGGTAGATGTCGGCCGAAATAATCGGGGTCAGGTTGAAGTATTTCTTGACTTGTCCCTTTTTACCGACACCTTCAAAGATGGCGTGAGTTACCATGACAATCTGAGTATAAATTCCGTTCCCTTCATCCTGAGGGAATACCATTGTCCTTAAAAGGCATACGACAAATGCTAAGGTTTGAGTTTGACTCCAACTATTGCGACTGAGAAACTCATTCGGAAAATTCTTATAATAGTTCTCGTGTCCCCATCGTTCGTAGAATTTCACAAATGAAATACTCGGGGTGTCTAGCCAGTCTGCATTTACCAGTAACAACATGTTCTTCAGTTCTTTGTTGGTCGGCTTATCTAGTAGCACACTGTGATGATCTGGATGATTTTTCCTCTTCTAGCACAATCCGACGTTGTCTAGACAATCTTTGATTTCTTCAACAGTAGGTGTCATTTCAACATCTCTGAAGCGAAACACCATCATCTCATCATCCCAAAATCGAGTGACCACCTCAATGAACTTAGGCCAAACTTTGAGATTCATTATCGATGGGAGATGACCCAAATGAATGGAAAGTTCTTTTTTCTGATATGCATTGAGATTGTGCCACCATACACGGAGAAAGTTTGGTGTCTCGGTGACCATTTTGAAACTCAAGTGTTTCTTGGCCATCTACAAAAACATACAAAGAATTAGATATCCCCAAATCCAAGACACAACAATTTATCAAACAGCGTATACATCCTTCAAACACCTAAGTATGAACATCCGTTTGAGCCGTGGGCCCTTTGGACTCAAGGTGATCTTTCTAATGGACCCGACACGCCTTGAGTATTGGGTTATCATAGGCCAATGCGCTAAATTTCAAGGATTTGGTTTTGCTTTATCCTAGTTTGACTAAGAGTGTGTTTTCTTTATAGTGGATTGGTGACCCAAGCGGACTACTTGAGCTGAAACAATTAACGACCGTTGACTATCTAGTAGCAACTACATTCGCCAGGGTTCCTCGAGAACAATTTGGTTAACGAACGACTGCGGCCCGCATAATCGGCCTTTAAATGAAAAATTAAAATAAATGTCATTTAACGGAGTATGTCATGCCATGAATGTAACAGTTCAATATATACGATAAATAAAACAAGTAGACAGTTAAAACACATAGCCAAATAAATTAATCTTAATGTTAGAACCATTCAAGTCCCCAACAGAGTCGCCATTCTATTTTATTAAGAAAATACGGTTTGACTGGTTTTAAGAGTCGCCACTTAATTTTTAAGAAAAATCTAGAAAACTACTTTTTCAAAAATCAAAACATAAATCTAATGAGAATATTCAAAGGGGTTCGAGATTCATATTAGCATTTTAGAAAGGGTTTGAAAGCACCCGAAATGTCCGCTAATACACAATTATCCGGCAATTAATTATTTGGCTAAAATAATCTGACTTAATTTGAATTGAACAATTTTTATAGTTAGAACCATTTTCAGGGATAAAAATATTGAAATATTATCTAAGTGAAGTATTTGTAAACTTATTTATTTATTTATTAGGCCAAGTAATAGATGAATAGTTTAGTTAAGTAATTAATTCAAAGTTGGTGTCTTTTGGAGATTTGAATTATTTTAAAACCTTAAAACTAAGTAACAGATATCGGCAAATAAACAAACACATTAAAGCAAAGAGGAAAAGAGACTTGGGCCCAAATCTGATTTTCTTGTCTGCCTAGGCTAGTATTTGGGTCCATTTTCATTTTGGGCCTTTCGTCCATTTACGTCACATGCACCTGTCCTAAACTAACGTGAAAGAAATATATTATTTCCTTTGGACTTTAGGCCCAATTTTCCACCTGTCTTAAATTCTAACAAGAATAATAATAAATAAAATGACGAAGGCTTAGTCCCAAAATACGAAAATACATCTCTTTGGAATTAAGTGGGCATTTGGCCCAATCTTTTCAATTCTCCGTTCTGCTTCAATATTTTTTCAACTCCAAAACTTGTACGTCAATTTTTGAGGAACATGTTCTTCAAATTTTTTTGTCGGCTTACTCGATAGGAGGAATTTGGAGTCTTTATGACTCTCGAAATGTAAAGGAGGAGGATGAGTTCATAGTGAACTCGAAAAAATTTCACATGCAATGAAAGAAAAGGGCAAATGATTAATACACAGTCTAATAAAAATAGAATTAAAAAAAAAGCATCAAATTATGACATATATACACCTTGACTCGAGAAAACTAACAAATAATCCAATAAATGAGATCATAAAGAGCTATACTGGAAAACAACAAATTTTGAAAAAGTGAACAAGTGAGGCAATAGACACATCAGTGTGACAGCTTGGTAACATACTAATAAATAAGGAAAAGAGATAGTCACACCCAAATGACTAAACCACCAAATAAGTAAGAGATAATAAATGCATGCTATTAGTTTTTTTTAAAACGATATTTAAGCCGACAACCTTTAATCAAAACACTGAAAGTTTTCATTAAATAGTAACACTAGAACAAGCTAGCAAGCTACTGCAATAGAATAAAAGAAAATCAATAAACATTTTTTATGTTGTCAATATGCCATGAGGGCAAGAATAAGACTAACACATGGTAGTATCAAAATGGACAAAATATATATTAAGAGCAATTTATTTATTCAAACTTAAAATATCACACAACATGGATCAACCCGAACTAATTAAGATGAAACATAACCAATGCCTCATTCTGATCCTAGAATACTTAATTAGATAATAAGTCTACACGTCAAATTTAAAGAAAACAAAACAAAAGATATAATCAGCTACAGAGTAGGCAATAATTTGCAACTTGAAATAGGCTAGAAACTAGGGAGGCAAAGGAATGGTAAGAGGCTCAAACTTCTCACTAACTTAATTACTACCAATAATTTATTTAACTTTCAGATTGAAATACATCTCAAAGCCAACCATAAAAGATATCAACGAGAAAAAGACCTTAACAGGGAGCAAATAACTCAACATCAGACGAAAACATCAAAACTTCAGACAAACGGAACAACATTTTGAACCACAAACAAGTTACAACATTGATTAAAGCCGACGCCAAGTCAAGATGTTCTCAAAATCCTAACATTCAAATAACTCGCCACGGTCAAAAAGTATATAGTTCTCAAATCAATTAAACATGAACATTACAACATCCAACCATGGAACTATGCAACTGTTAGTTCACAATGAAAGAAATCAAAATCAGAAACGAAGTATTACCTTTTTGGGGACAACGAACCAAAGACAAACGAGCTAAGAATGACTTTACCATTGTGAGAACCGGAACACGAACAATGAACAGGGAGCTTAAGCAGAAATCCAAGCAAGTTCTCTATCCCAAAAAATATTTCAAGTATATCTAAACTATTTTTGCTTAAAACTATTCTCTGTATTTCGCCCAAAAAATCTCCAACTTTTCCTCCAATAGTTTTCTCTAACTCAAAATTTTTGGCCAAAAAAAAATCTCCCCTCCTTCAACAGTGAATAAAGCAATTATATAAAAGGGAAATCATTAGGGTTTCGAAAAAGGTAGGGAAAAAGGACGAAAATTCATGTTCAAATCCCATTCCCAATTTTAAAATTGAAAATCTTTCACCCTTTCGGACAAACACCCTTTTTCAAAATTTCAACCCATTCCGGAAGAGGAAAGGGTGGGACGAATGATTAGGATCAATTCAACGTCCTTGCGGCGCGATGTGGAGCGATCTCACGATGCCAGGACGAATTTTGCGTCGCTTTTGCTGCTACATGTACAAATTTAAGAGGGACGTCTAAGGAAGAAGACAAGGAACAACGATGCCTCCTGATGTACATGTTCCTCACTGCTCGCATGTATCTCCGTGTTTTCACGCCTTTTGGATATTTCTTTTTGTGAACTGCTGGAAGACACCTGAGTCACGTGAGGAAGATCGGCGCATACAGATCCTCTTGGAGTTGTTCACGCATTGGAGAAGATGGGGAAGCTGCTGTTTTGCGTGTTGGACTGTTGCGTACAACTATTGTTGACGTGCTAATCTCTTGAGGGATTGTGGAGTGGGCCGGGTCAGGGGAAATAGGCTGGGCGGTTGGAAGGAAAACAAAAGGAATTGTTGAAAGTTGAAAAGGAATGTTGGGAAATATGGAGTGGAGTTGGGCCGATTTTTTATTGAAATTAAGGCCCAAAGCTGGCCTGAAAGGGTTGAAATAATTTGTAAGGAAGGATTGGATTTGTAATTTAAGACTTGACCAAATGTGTTACAAAATTAGCCATTTTAAAATTACAAATATAGCCAAACTTGGCTAATTTGGACAAATTCGGCTAATAATTAAATAAGATGAATTAATATAATTAATTTACAAGCTTCTTAATCTTAAAAAAATAAAATAATTAACTTACTTGTGAAATAATTGATTCAAAAATATAAATTACTATTAAGTGAGCTAATTAACAAAGCATTAAAAAAAAAGTAACATCTTCTTGAAATGATTTTTTTGAATGTTCATAAAAAATGTAATAATTACATACAAAAATTATATAGAAATATATACATTGTTTTAAAACTAAAAAAAAAAGAGACTAAAATTGCTTCAGAACTAAAAAAAATAATATTTTTTTGAATTTTTGTAAAACTAATTATCCCAAATCATTGGAAATTAAGAAGCTCGAAAGTTAATTCTTATTGGAGAGGGTCAAAATTAGGTGTCAACATTCAAAACTATAGCTTTAGAACCTTATTATATCTATTATGTTTGTTATTTCTAAAATTTTGTCTTAAAAAATGGGCTGACCGGCACGACTCACAGCCCACGTATTGGTGAGTTGGGCTGACTGTTTTCTAGTCCACAAAAAAAATAAAAATGAACCAACCTGACTTGACCTGTCAAATTCCAAAGCATGTATGGGCTGCCCAACTGGAGTAATAGTTCTACTTATATAAGCATAATTCATACTTAAATTAAGGAAGAAATATAACTAGCTACCTCATATATAGGAAAAATATCAAATTATGTAATTCAAAAAATTGTTCTGTGATAATGAATTTTTTGCTAGTATTTATGTAATTTATCATAGCAAAATTAAGTGAACAACCTCAATTGTTATACACAATTAGAACCCCATCCCTAGCTAGAATCTTATGAAAAAAAATCAATTTGTATGACGGTTTCCTAGGCACACTAGAAACTTGACCGAATATATTTTTTGGCTAAAACTACCATAACGATGGATGTAGCTAGGTTAACTTAAGGCAAAGAAAAAATAATAATTCATCCGTTATACTGAAATATTGAGTAGTTCTCGTGGAGAGTAATATTTTGTACGTCTCTTATAATATATGAGATAATAATATTTCAGAATTATTAATTTTGGTATGACAATTCTTGCATTATAATCCAGTTATAAGTTTGTCTACGAATCAACGATTCTTAATAGAGAAAAAAGATAAAGCTACGGTTGAAGTCACACGTCTAATAAGAAGATTGAACAAGAGTACCACAAAAATCACATATCTAATAAGAAGATTAGGCATAAGTATTGCAAATATCACACGTCTAATAAGAAGATAAGGTATGAGTATCGCATAAGCCACACGTCTTATAAAAAAATCAGGCCTGAATACCGTGAAAGACAAACAAACGTCTAATAAAAAGATGAGCAATTTCACATATAGCAAACATAAAAATCATATTTGTATGTTATAGATATAGTTTGCATAATTGCGCACCATATCAAATTTTATGTTTGTTATGGAGCTTTTGATTTGTATAATTTGCTACAAACATCCAATTTTATACAAATTGTTCAGTTTTATATAAATTCATTTATACATTGTAATTTGTATAATAAGATCTGTATTTGTATAATTATAAGTGTATATGACGAAAATATATGTATTTGTTTTTGTATATACACTTTTCTCTCGCTTTATACAAACAAAAACACATTTTATATATTTTATACCGAAATGTATAAAATGGTTAATTATATACCAAAAATAGCTAATTGTATATTGAATCAGATGACAAAAAAAGGGAACGTTTGCTGCGAATTACAATTAAAATAAACTATGACTATAACATTTAATTTAAATTAATAATTTGCTACTTCATACAATTTTCCCTAAAAAAGATTAAGACATAAAAATGTGGACCGACTTGGATAGCCCACTTGTGTAAGTCAAAAGTTGGGTGTTTAGATTATTGTTTCCAAGTCCTCTAATTAATAGGCACATTGGCAAGTAGTAGTAGTAGTTTTTTTCAACTTCAACAAGTACTACTTTGATTCATCTATAACTAATAAGGACAATAAGGTTAGGAGGAAGTTGTTGTTAATCTCAATATTTTAGGAAAAAAGTACTCTATTTGTACACTCTTACAAATCACGTTTTAATCATACGATTTGGTGGCCGGCATAGATGCTTGGTTGGTTCGGTTTGGTCTTGAAGTTTATCGATTCAAGATATTGGCTATCAATTTCTAGACATGCTAAATCATTATAAAATCATTAAAATATTGGCTTACTGGTTTAACTGATAAGATTTGACACAAAAAAATCACTGAATACTTGGAAACAAGATGAAACACTAAATGAACCATTGCATCTTGCTCAAAAACAAATACTGACACATTGTAGAATAACTGAGAGCTTGAGACAACCAGAAATAAAAGTATAAAACTAAAATCTAAGTCAAAGGACTAATAAAGAGGTAGGGGAAGTCTTGGTTCCATGATCAAAGATATCGGTTTTTTTGGGTGTGTAGTCAATCCATAAATCTCCTCCATGCTTATATCTACTGGCCTCATATCTCCTGCTAATTTCCAATTGAATCCTTGCAACAAGTTAGCCATTGTTGTTCGAACAACCTTCATACCAAGGCTATACCCCGGGCACCTCCTCCTTCCTGAACCAAATGGCAACAATGCGAAATTTTGTCCTTTTATGTCTATGTTATTTTCTATGAATCTTTCTGGAATGAACTCTTCTGCCCTATCCCAATACTCTGGATTTCTTCCTAAAGACCATGCGTTTACAAAAACAATTGTCCCTTTTGGTATGTCATAACCAGCAACATTACAATCTTCAATGGAGTAATGGGGAGGAAGCAATGTACATAAAGGATGAAGTCTAAATGACTCTTTGATTATGGCATCTATATAAGGTAGCTTAGAGAAGTCCTCTTCTTCTACCCATCGTTCTTTTCCAATGGCTCTGTCAAGTTCTTGGTGTGCCTTGTCCATGATGTTTGGTCGCCTCAAAAGTTCTTGAAATGCCCATTCTATTGCTGCTGCTGAAGTATCTGTTCCACCAGCTATCAAATCCTAACATTGATAGCAAAAACAAAATCAAGTATCATCAACTTATGGTCATGTAATGTTATTGTAGTTGTAAAGAAAATAATTAAACTTACATGTATTAATCCCATTAGCCTATCAGATGTAAGCTTAACTTCAAGATTAGGGTCATCAGCAAGGTGCAACAAAGTGTCAACCATGTCCTTAGGAACATAATCCTCTTCTATTTGTCTCTTTATTGCCTTGTGATCTTCAATTACATATTTGAAAAATTCTTTGAAATTTTTCCCTAAAGTCTTCATTTGCTTTACGTATCCTTGCAAGTCGAACCAACTAAGCCAAGGTATCCAATCCCCAATATTAATCACCCCACCAAGAATAAACCACTCATCGAGCATCTGTTGTAATGTTTCAAGTGTTATTATTGATGAAGCATGACTACTATAGTATTTGTCACTCATAACCAACCTACTTATAGTGCGAAGTGTAAATCGAGGTAAATGGTCTTTAAGCAAAACTGGTTTTCCTGAGAGAGGAAAAAGACGAGAAATTAAAGTTCGCCCTTCCTCAACACGGATATATTCAAATGAATCAAGCCTCTTGGGACTAAATATCTCAGTTAGGTAAATTTTTCTAGCTTGACGCCAATATGCACCGTAAGGTGCCCATGTCATGTCTGAGTAGTTATAACTAGTGTATTTACCAGCAGCTAATTCAGGACGAGATGCAAAGATAGTATCATGTGTTTTCAATATCTCTTTAGCCATTTCTGGAGATGATGCTACCAAAACAGGCTTCGAACCGAATTTTAGTAGCATTAAATCTCCATATTTTTGAGAAAGATGGTGAAAAGACACATGTGGGAGTGAACCAAGGAGGTTCAAATTGCCAATAATTGGCCATGGCTTTGGACCTGGTGGTAGTTTCCTTTTGGGATGGTTGAATAATTTTAAGAGAAAAGCTAATGCTAGTAGCCATGACCCAAACACTATGAAAACCCAAGAGATCTCCATCTTTGATATTAAGTGACTGAAGTTGAATAGATATAATAATTCAAGAAAGTTTGAGGAATATTTATAAGGCAACTTGCTTTAAGTGGTAATTTTTTACCTTCGGAATGTTATTCAAAATAAACGGTATTTCACATTATCAATAATATATTACGGTAATTATTTTCTTTCAAATTTACCCTATTTTGTTAAAGTGACAAAGAAAAGATATATATAGGTATGGTTTAATTAAGATAAAGTTAGTAAAACTACTCCTTACTATTTTATTATAAGCATAAAGACATTTTATTAAAGGGTGAGTTCAAGCAAAAAATATCACTTAATATGGATCTAAGGGGTAAAAGTAAGACAAGAATGGCATAATAGAGTTTAAGCATCATTTTGAAAAACTACTAAATATTAAATTGACCTTCTATGCATAGATAATCTAAAATTTATTTATTTTGTCAAGTTAATGTTACGTGCGTATAGATTAAACTTCTTAGAAATTATATATAAAGTATCTTTATTTTGTCATTTTCCAGATTAATGATTATCCTAAATAATAAGTCTCGTTATTTTTTTTTCGGTGAAAAATAATATTTGAATGATTGTAAATTCAATCACAAAATAGTACGACGTAGCATAAGTCTTATCACTGTCCTCCTCTAAATTCGTTGCGTTCTCTCCACACAAATCAACTTTCAAAGATGATGCCCAATTGTATGTACATACATGAGATATTTAGTAGGCGTTCGACTATTGCAGGTATCATATCACGATATGAAATTAGTGTTTAGATATGTTGATTTCATATCAGTAGACGAAATTCCATATTCTTCAAAAATCATGATTTGAGATTTTTCAAATATAAAAATTGATCCATAAGTTTATATTTTGTTAAAATAACCCATATTTATATTTGCTAGCCATTTATTTCATATGTAAATAAAAGGGATAAGGGTCTGAAAAATATCCCAACTTTGGTCGGATTTGTTGTTGCGATACTAAACTTTCATAAGGACCTATTACCTCCCTAGACTATTTAATATCGTATTTTTTACCCCCTGATCTATTTAATAGAGTATTTTAAAGGTATATATATGTCCACGTGGACACATTACTATTTATAATTTTGCATTATTTTTTATGTCCACGTGGGTAAATATATATGTTTAAAATATAGTTTAGGGAGGTAATATGTCCTCATGAAAGTTTGGTATCGCAACAACAAATTCGATCAAAGTTGAGGTATTTTTCAGACTCTTATCCCTAAATAAAATTAATAATCATATCATTACTTTTTAAAATTTATTATTCTCACCAATATAAAATTTATTATTACTTTAAACCAATTCCTACTTTATCATTTATATTCATCAAATTCATTATGTTTTATTAAATTTATTTATCACCAAATTTATTACTACTACTTTAATGTTTAATAAAAAAATAGTTTTTCATCTATATTAAGTGAATAAGACTGACCACAATGACTGTGAAATAATTTATTATGCGATTTTAAATCTTTTTATTTATTTAGTAAGATTAAATAAATTCGTATAGTTTGGGACAATTTTTATAGTCTTACAACTTATGAAATTCGTATGTTAATATGAAAATATACAAAAAGAAAATTTCAAATCACATATCTAAATTAAGCTTCAATTTTATATTATAATTTTATTTCATAATTTTATATCGCATGACCAAACAAGTCCTTACTAGGAATGACAATCGATAGGACAAAGGAAAATTCCAATGAGATAGAGTGAGAGAGAACACGTCAAGGAAAAACTTTAATTTTTGAAAATTTTAAATAAGGTAGACAAGGTTAGTGGTTTTGACCTATAATTCAGACCTATGTTTTATTTTATTTTGGACAGATATTTTATGCTGAAGAACTTTCTAATTTCGTCCTTCCATTATATTATCTCCGTCCATTTTTAATTATAATAATTTTTTTTAGAATTAAATAATAATAACTTTGATTAATATTTTATAATTTATTTTTTATCATATTGATTTGTAAAAAAAATGGAATTTGTAGTATTTTTCGTATAGTGTTTGAATATCTAAATTTTTTGTTTAAAATATCAAATTAATGTAAGCTAATTTAACTTTGAAAATTAGTTAATTTGTCTTTCGAAAAGTGTAACATAACAATTAAAAATGAACAAAGGGAGTAGTTTTCATCAAGTGCTCAATAACACTAACGTAAAAAGCTAACCAAGTAACATACAATATGTTTAGTCTGTGATTTAGACTAAATTAGGGATCGTTTGGTTGGGAACAAATTATCCCAGAATTAGTTATTTTAAAATAACTTATCCAACCACACTATGTTCTTATCTCACGACTATTTATTTTTATCCCTAACACCAAACGACCCCTAAAAATTCAAAATAATTATTTTTTCTAACTTATCTTTAACTAAATAATATCCTCTCCAGTTCATATTAAGGGCATATTTGGAAAGCCATCTGCTAATTGGAATTAATGTAAATACTAGAGTAGTAATTACTAGCCTAGTAATTATATATACATGTTTATTTGCCACAGTGTAATTACACTGTAATTACACATGTGTTGTTTGGTTGAACAAGTGTAATCATAAGGTTATATTGATTTTTAAAATAAAAATTAATTATTTAAAATTAGAAATTTATATTAGACAAATAAGAGTCTTTATAAAGGATATTAAATTGAATATTTAAGATATATATTGTCTTTTAAAAATATATTAATTAGTAAACATATGTTCTTAACTAATACTATAAAAAAATGATTTATATTTTTTAATTTAGTATATTTTTTTATTAAAATAATCATAAAAACTAAAAATACAGAATTCCTATGAACATCATGAAATGCATGTTTGATAAAAAAAAAAATTAATATTATAAATATAATGTCATAGAATTATAAAACATTTGACAAAAAGAAAATCTATCAAGTCTAACTTTAAATAAATAGCTTTCAATGTAAAATATCGAGTCAATATTCCTAAAACAAAGGAAATTGAAAATATATCATAAGTTCTAAAATTCAAAGACAAAAAATTTAACATAATACTCTTATGTCAAATTTCAACATAGCATACATGAATATGATTTAAAAGAAAAGGAAAACGTAAGTCCATAACTTTATTCAACAATGAATTCTACTTCAATTAAAAATTAAACTACTAACAAAATTTTACTAATGATTTTTTTTAGATATAACGAGAAATTGCATGAAATCACATAAAGTAAAGGTGGAGAATAAGAAGGAAATGAAATATAAAAAATATAATTTTTTTTTAGAAAATATTAGAATAATAAAAATCAAAAAGAATTTTGAAATAAAAAAAATAAAAAAATACATTAAAACGAAAAAAAAGAAATAAAAAGAAGAAATTAAAAAGTAATTAACTTGTAATTACATCATGTAATTATCAGCAATTCACGAGTCCGGAGCCTAAAGGGAAAAAAATTGATCAAAAATTTCAAAAGAACAACATTTAAACGGTAGAATAAATGCACCTATCGTGTAAATTAGGATAGCAAGGTGCAGCTCCCCATGTGCCTTACAAGGCGCAAGCTAACGTCTTTTTAGTTTTTTCGTGAAAGTAAATTCTTTAAAGAAGAAGGCGCAAGGTCCATGTGCCCTACAAGGCTAAAGGTGACCTGCGCCTCTCTTTTCTTTTTTTTTTAGTTTTTTGCATTCACTTCAATTTATAGCACACCAAATATATTGGCAATTGTTTAATTTAAGTATATAAAAGGACAATTTATAAAAGCCACAAGAAACTAATAAAAAATTTGACCTCAATATCATTAATTAATGGGAAAAAGGATAAATTTACCCTTGAACTTTGATAAATGGTATGTCTATGCCCTCCATTATATTTTGCATCCATCCCAGTCCCTGCCGTCCAATTATCAGTACACACATACCCCTCTCACTAACGACCCCCTCATTCTGTACACGTGTCAAAATCCTAAGCAACTACGCATTTGACCATTGCTTTTAACCCATAAACTAATAACCCGCCCCATAAACTCAATACCCACCCGATTCCCTCTAAAATATCCCAAGTCAATTAAAAGACCCACAAGGTAGAACACTTCGTCGAAATGGGATGCGAGAGTTATAGAGGTAGAAAGCAATGATGAGAAGCTACTAATTTGCCAGAAACCATTTTCAAGAAGACAAGCTAGCTAAGATTGTAGATGATAATACTCATTTGTTTGTTACACTTTACCGTATGCTTGGGTGGGTAACTCCACTAAACTCTGTCCGGGTACTTACGCATACCCGTTTTCCGTACCCAGTTACATGCCGGGTTTCAAAGCTATGAATCCCCGAACAACGACGTGGGTGTTGACGGAATGATAAGCGTGATTGCTCATGAAATTGCAGAGGTATCAACGAGCCCATTAGTTAACGCTTGGTATGCGGGTCAGGACCCAAGTTTTCTGGTAGAGATTGCAGATCTTTGTGAAGGGATTTATGGTACCGGCGGCGGTGGGTCGTATACAGGGCAAATGTTGAACGGAGAAGATGGTGCTACGTATAATATGAATGGGGTTAGGGATGGCAATGGGGCGGGGCGGGGCGGTTGTGGGGCGAACCCGCATAGACTTGCAAACATATTAACCCGCCCCGCTCCGCCCCACATAGCAAAAAATTGTGTTTTCAATCCATCCCGCCCCACAAGGACCCGCTCCGTTCCACCCGCATAGTTTTTTTTCTTTCTTAATTGAGTTTTATTTTTCTGCTAAAAAAATAAACGTGTAACTGTTATACTATTTCCTACTAGCATATACATATACAGAGAGATCATTGTCTCAATCATGTAGTTGGGAATATAATTTTTTTTTCTTGTTTAATAGAAGGGGTTAGTGAATCTATGGGTCAAACTTATGTTTCATTTGGTTTCTAATTATTATTTTTTGTCAAACACAAAATAATACAATTTCAAGAAAATTATAAGGCTTCATTATAGTGTAGCTAAAATGTTTCTAGGATATTATAGTGTAGAGTGTCAAAATATTTGAAAAAAAGCAATAACAAAGTAGCTAAAGAGAGAAGCATGGACTATCTTATACATATTTTTCTCAATATTAGAAACTAATTAAGTGAAATTGAGTAGTTGAAATCTTGTAGAACATCTCATTGAGAACTAAATAAATGATTGATATCAATGAAAATATAAAACAATGTTAAGTTTTGTAAAGTGAACTCCACCAAAAACTTGAAGCAAAAGAAAGTGGAAGAAAGTGGCGAGTATATATTGAGAGGGAGTTGCAATTTCCACAACCCGCACCCGCCCCGAACCCACCTTACATTCCTTAAAAGAAGTTTCAACCCGCCCTGCACCCGTATAAAGCCATACCCGCCCCACCCCACATAAGGTAAAACCCGCCCCGCTCCTCATCCGCCCCGCTCCATTGCCATTCCTAAATGGAGTGAGAAGGAGATTTTTGGTTCAGTGGGTGTGGAATCATATTCTGAATTATTGCAGTAGACCAAATGCACTTGATCAGTAAATATTTCGTTTACAAAATTCAAAATTCTAGCATTTTGGTTCTTGTTTATGTTTAAATTTTGGGTTGATTTGGTTATGATGCATATTAATTAAGCTCTGTTTTACTATACGATATGTAGTGTAATAAAAGTAGTTTGTCTAAATTTGAATTGGCTTGTATCTTTAGAGTCTTTTAATTGACTTAGGATATTTTAGAGTGAATCGGGTGGGTATTGGATTTATGGGGCGGGTTATTAATTTATGGATTAAAAGCAATGGTCAAACAGGTAGTTGCTTAGGATTTAGACATGTGTACAGAATGAGAGGGCCGTTCGTGAGAGGGGCATGTGTGTACCGATAATAGGACGACAGGAACTGAGATGGACGCAAAGTATAACGGAGGGCATAGACATACCATTTATCAAAATTCGAAGGTAAATTTGTCCTTTTTCCCTTAATTAATTAGCACAATTGTGAACAAATACTACATGACTAATTGGTCACTCAATTACCTGCTGATCAGATAATTAAATGGCTAACAAAATAGGACAAACACCAAATTTAATTACCATGGTATCAAACGGATCCTACGTGAATTGTTATGATTTGCCATATCCCTTGACAAATATTAAGGAACATAAATTATAGACTACTTTCGTGTTCTCTCCACACAATTAGCTTTCGAAGTTGATGTCCAATTGTAATATGATTTGGACCATACATAGGATATTTAGTACAATATGACAATGGGGCAGAGGAACGTTTCAACAAGGTGGAGTGAGACAGGACATGGCAAATTGAAAAATTTAAATGGGTAGGTCAGACCTATATAATTTTAATTCCATTTTGGACAGATATTTTGTGCTGAAGAACTTCCTATCGTCATTCAATTATGGAAGTATTCATTAACGTTAATGTAAGAAGTTAACCAAGTAAATAGGATATGTACTGTATGTGATTTAGAATAAAGTGCAAATATTCTAAATAATTTATAAAGTTTGACCGAGTTCGTAGGACCTGTTAAGGAAATGTCATAAGAATTATCTTAGAAGATCTGCTCCAATTATTATTCTTCTTTTGGAGTGTAAAAAGTGAAAACAGAATTAATATTATTTTTGAAATTCTGATTATTTTTTTAAAAAAGTGAAAAATGATCACATACTATTCGAATTTCAACTTCAAAAAAATATAAAAATAAAATTCATGATCAAACATAAAAAAATGTGAAATGACCTGAGAAACCCTTATACTTGACTTTATTTGTAAATTGGACCCTTGTACTTATGAGTTTACCAAATAAATCCTTAAATTCATTCAAACATAATATTTTAAACCCCTTTCTCATTTGATATGTGTGTGTGTAATACACTCATTTTACACATGAAAAATCATGTCATTTTTTAATAACACGTCATTATTATTATTATTATTATTATTTCAATGACACATCAGAAATTAAAATTTAAAATAAATAATATTAAAAAATAAAAAGTGCAATTTTCTCTCTCTTTCCCCCTTCCTACTTCATCTTCTTCATTCCCTCCCACCCAAGGGCGGATTTACGTTGAACCATCGAACCCCCATTCGTCGAAAAATTACACTCTATATATATAGATTAAAATATTAATTTACGTGTATATATATACTATTGAACCCCCTGAACATATACCAAAGGTGTAGCTTAGTGGCGTTGGGGGTTCAGGAATTTGCTCTATTGCACGCGAGGTCGCGTGTTCGAATCCGGGCAAAGACATTTTTTTATCAACTTATATTTAGACGTTTTAATTTAAAAAAAAATAATAATAATGCAATCAGAAAACGATGTTTAGTTCCAAAAAATTAAAACACTGATTGGGAATTTAGGATTTATTAGTTTAACTCCTAATTACAAAGTCAAATATTAAAAAACCCTTTTCTTCTTGATTCGATCCTTTTAATTCGACCCGTTTATTTGTCACGCCCCGAGCCTAGACCCTGGGCGGGACCGGCACCCGGAGACCATTTCTGGCCCCAAGCGAACCCTTGGCCTGGCTTTCTTAACTCAGCGGAAACCTAACCCAACCAAATAACTCAATGCAATGCAATATTACAAAACAACTTAACTTATAAAATATGGCCATAAAGGCAACTCGAATCTCAAAATAGAATATTTACATAGATGAGAGACTCAAAACTAACTGATCGACTGTCTGTCTATGAAGCCTCTAAAATCGTGAGATGGATGTTGGGACAGACCCCGCAACATCCTAATAAAACAAAAACTAAGAACACAAAATAATTGAGTCCTCCGGAATGCAAAGAGGCTCACCACTGACTCTGGAGTGCTCAGCTGGATCAACGACGTGCAGGATGTTGATCCGGGGTACCTGTATCTGCATCATAAGACGATGCAGGCCAACTGGCATCAGTACATGGAATGTACGAGTATGCGAGCTGGAAAACTAAGCAACATAGGCTAGAAGGAAATTTGGAAGAAACTGAAAAGTTTACCTTGCTCAACTCAACCCTACCTGACTGACTTCTCTCAATATAAGGCAATTTAAAACAAGTGCGATATAAAGAAAGACTGTTTAAAACATGTTATAAACTCGTGTGTATACAATGATACAATAAACCCGAGATGTATATAGAAATACAATGAACCGATGTTTATAAAAATACAATAATCTATGTGTATGAAAATACAATAACTGCTGTGGGAGTTTCTCTAACCGACAACCATCACATAAGAGCTATAGTGATGATACGGCGATCGACCTCACGGCGCGGAGCATCTTATACCCGGCCAAAGGTATAAGACCGAAGCGCCTAATGGATCCACTAGTCTAATCGAAAAGGATTCATCTAAAAGTATGATCCTTTTCTACCCATGGTGGCTAACATGGTTCTATGGGGGCTGTGGGTTCTTTGAACGCTCCCCCAATTCGGTGCTCGATACTACTCCAAAAAATGTCTTGGCTCTTATGTTTTAAAACATATTTATTCCCGCCGATATGAGATAATTACTCAAAAACTAGCCCGAAGGCTTTTTGGAAATCTTAGTTTCCAACCTTGTTTAAATGTAAAGACATTTCTTTTAAAACTTCTTTGGGAATACGTAGTTCCCTAATAACCTTGAGAAATGAACTCAACTTTAAACTCTTTACTTTACTTGAACTCTTGGCTTGATGTGAAACTCTTAACTTAATATGAAACTCTTAACTTTTGACTTGACTTGAAACTCAATACTTAACTTGGAACTCTATATTTAACTTGGAACTTGAGCCTTAAAATGAAGTTAAAATGTTCAATAAAGACTCTTGAAAAGCTTGAAGGACTTGCTTGAACTAACTTCTTAACTTCTAAGCTTGACTTCTAATTTCACTTGGCTTCTAACTCGACTTGAATTGGAAACTAACTTCACTTGACTTCTAACTTTACTCTCCTTAAATTGGAATTATGAATTCAAGGGTAATGATTTGTGTTTGGAAGGACCCCATGATGTTTAGGAAATAATTTAGGACAACTAAACTTAAGAAGAATTACAAATTTAAATTCTGAAACAGGGCAGATTTTGTTCGCAGAGGGAACACAGCCGCAACGCAGACTTGTTTCCCTGAAAGCAGCCTGCCTTTTCTCCTTCATGTTGCCAACTCTAACCCTCTTAACTTCAAAGGTTCTTTTCCCAAACACTTGGGGTTATAAACCCCTCAACATACAGTGGATTCCACTAAAAAAAACGCACCAGATCCTGTCCCAAATCAGCAAGACTTCAACAACACAACCAACAACTTCAACAACCAAAATAAGTCTTTTCTTGGAATTAAAAACGAGTTGGTGTGTGTGGGGTATGAACCAACCAACACTAAGGATCATAAAATACCTCAATATACAATAGACTTCAGCCCAAGAACACAACCAAATCATGTCCCACAACCAACAATAACTTCAACAACACAACTAACAACATCAACAACAACTAACAACTTCAACAACTTCCACAACAAATCCAATATTTTCTCAAATCATAAAAATGAGCTTGGTGTGTGGGGGAAAGGATCAACCCACACTAAAGAACTCACATACCTTGATAGGGATCACCCCCGACGAAATTCCACGACGGAAACTTATTGATCTCCTCTTCTTCTCCTCTTCTTCTCTTCTTCACTCTCAAGAACCCTAACTTTCTCTCTTTAAAAATGAGACAAACTGATATAAAATCAGTCTAACACTTTAATATAACCAAAACAATTGATTTGTGAAAAGACCAAAATGCCCTTAAATTTTCCGGACGGATTCCCTACCAACTGCCCAACTTTCAAAGGGCATAACTCGCTCATACGAACTCGGAATCGAGTAAACTCGGTGGCGTTGGAAAGTTCATTCCACGAGATTCGTAAACATAGCTGGAACTACTCCTAACTCATCCTGAGCTAGGAGTTACAACTGTTCAAAGTTGGCCAAAAATCACTGATTTCCCACACTTAGCCAAAATTTCCAGATTTCAGAATTTAGCCAAATTTTCCAGATTTCAGAATTTTTTTCCAAAATGACTACTTCCAATTTCAAGCTTCTTCATATTCATTTTAAATTGTCGGATGTTACATTATTTGTGGATATTATTTACGTGATTAATTTTTTTTAACCCTCTTGATGAAAATCCTCCCTCCACCACTGCTCCCACCATCTACACCTCACCCCAAAAATAAAAATAAAATCGTCATTTTTATCTTTCTTCACAGTTCACACTCAAAAGTTTTCTCAATCATAAAATATGATAGATTGTAATTAGCTCTTGCACATGCTTTAGATTCTATTTATTTTAATTTCATAAAAAAACCCTTCAATCTAGGAAAAATATATTTATGAGTAAATTCAAACAATAGATCATAAATTCATAAAAATGGTGAATGATATGTTTTCTTACAAAAGCTTCTTTTAATTTTATATTTGATGATTATGGTGATGGGATGTACGTCAAAGAAGAAGAATAGAAAAGGGGTAGGGGAGGGGGGTATGGGACTGAAGAAGAAGGGAAAAAGGGTGGGGTTGGGGCTGAAGAAGAGGAGAAAAGGGTGGGGTTGGGGCTGAGGAAGAGGAGAAAAATGATGGGGTCGGGCTGAAGAAGAAGAGAGAAGGGGTGTAGGCGGGGTGGGTTGAAGAAGAAAGGTTTTGAGATTTTTTAAAAATTATTTATTTATTATTATTATTATTATTATTATTATTATTATTATTATTATTATTATTATTTTGTCTTAGAAAATTGTTAATTTTTAAATAAAAATATTGCATTCGCTTTAAAACGCGTGTGGTCACATATTTGTCCAACTCAGTCGTTTTAATGCCATATAAGCTTGATTAATGATCAGAGGGGTTTAGAAAATAAAGTTTCATTGAGTTTAAGGGTTCATTTGGCAAAGTGATGAGTAGAAGGGTTTCACTGACAAACAAAGCCATGTAAAGGGGCCTCTCATGTTGTTATATCATTAAGCCATAAATTATTCATCAGTCAATGATACTATAATTCTGAACGAGAAACCTTAATGATACCATAATATATATATATATATATATATATATATATATACACTCTTATAGTATCATTGACTAATGAGTAATTTATGTACAAGAAACCTTAATAATACCACAACAATATACATATACTCTTATAATATCAATGACTAATAATTAATTTCTGAACAAGAAACCTTAATGATACAATACGGTATATATGATACTGATTTAGTATCAGTTATGCGAAAATTATCAGGTTTAATGATATCAATATAGTATATGATACTGATTTAACATCAGTTAAGCGAAAATTATCAGCCTTAATAAATGGAAGGTATGGGCTGTAAATACTTTGAATTTGGGTATGAATTTGTAATTATTTTGAATTTTATGGTCCATTTATGTAGTTTTCCCTTTTTTTGGGGTGGGTGGGTGGGTGGGGGGGGGGGGGTTCCTTTGGGCCCATTTGGCTGCTTGGACCTGCTGTCTTAAAATAATTGGGCTCTGGTCCATTTTTGTTCCTGAAAATTCCTGTATACGCTGAATGCATATTGTTGTATATAGGCAGTATATTGGCCCACTTTCTGTATACTAAGTGTATATATCCCCTGCAACCTGTTTTAATTCTTTGTATTTGCTGCACTCAACCTGAATATCAGCCCACTGTATACTAAGTGTATACAACCCACTTCAACCCGTGCAACTTGTTTAAATTCTTTGTATTTGCTGCACTCAACCTGAATATCAATGTATACAACCCACTTTTGGGCTTCTTGGAGGCCTGTAATTTAATTTCCAGCCCTGAATATTGGTTTCAATTTGAAATTCACATGTTCGCCTTCCATTTTTTTATTTTTTGAACTCGACAATGAAGAGGGTGACTCGGAAGAGGCTTCGGGCCTAAGTGGCCCATTCGATAATGTGGAGGAGAAAGGATTTGAGTTCAACTTGGACTCCATGCGAATTCACATGATACCAAAAAAACAAAAGGGAAACAAATTAGTCAAAGGAAAGTGACATGAAACAAATAATAAACTAGTGAAAGAAACTAAAATAAAATAAATGAAGCTATCATTCAACCACTTGAATTGGCCAAGGCAAAGAATATGCATATACGAACACTTGTGCCATTTAAACCTAAATATGACTATTGAACATGAATTAATTCAAGACATATATATTAACTTAAGTAACATGAGAATATGCTGAAATCAACTAAACTTGTAACATCAAGAGAGATACTTATACAATCAAAGCACTTTAGCTCTTTTCCTACATAGACAATACAAAACTTAATTTGCTAGCTAAGCCCACCACAGTAACTAAAATAACTGGAAAAAGACCTTCATAAGCAAATAAATAAAATGACTAAAAATCTCTTCACATAGATAAGATTTGAACAATTAAATCAAAGCAGCAATCAAAGTTGATCACGAAAAACTTCTACATAACCACACATATCATTTATGCTATATCAATTGGACACCACTATTTAACTTCCAAAAGAAAACATGCTTTAAAGAGGAAGATCGAGTACACAAAACAACCCATAATTGTAGAGTATGAGACCCGACTACTATATTCCTAACAAACTAGAATTCGAGTTAACTAATACGCCAAATCCTGACCTTGCCCGCCGGCCGCGCGTCCACTTTGCGGTTCTCGCAAACTACATAGTGCTCAGAAAAAATGGGCATCAGTTTTAGAACATTACTTGGATTGACGAACGGTAAAAAACGGTTGAAAGAAGACTTCAAGGTCTTTCATTTGGTTATATTAAGCCACAAAACTCTTTATATGTTAGAAGATATGATTGATTGTAGTTGACCCTTAAATGAACTTACATGAAAAAACTTAATTGTTAGAGAACCTCTCGACTTGACTTTGTGCTAAAGGTTCATTATGACTTGAACTCAAATCCAAAGCTTTTCCAATACTTAAGAATGAAGCTTAACATATACTCCCTCTGTCCAACAAAAGTTGTCCACTATTTACTTGGCATACTCCTTAAGAAATAAATAATAGGGGTAATATTACTATATTCTCCTTTGAATTTATTAAATTTTATGCTTTGAAAAATGTGTTAGATCATAAATAATATTTAATACCAAGGGTAAAATAGATACAAAAGGTAAATTATCTTTTGCTTTTCTAAATTTGACAAGTATTGTTGGACATCTATTTTTAGTATAGTAGACAACTATTGTTAAACAGAAGGAGTATGAACAAGTAGTATATATATCACCTGACCCAAATTGATACACTTACGACAATCGATTCAGATTCTAAGAGTAGAGTTACCAAGTGTTACACTTCTGAATTCTCTCTTAGAATTAATTGCTTAAAGAGTCCAACAAGTCCCAACAAACACCTAAAAATAACTTTAACTAGTCGAGAAGAAACAAACATTCTAATTTCAATACTCATCCTCTTAAAATGAAATAGTTTAAATGCTTGAGTTCTTCTAGTCTTGGTATAAAAATGGAATTGGTCGTTGCATTGATTATTTAGGGTGGCTTGTGTTTTGATTTCATTCAGGTTTTAGATTAGTGTTTTACCTACTATTGGAAATTTCAAATTGTCATTTCATCAATTCTCTTGATCATCATCAAGAAATGTAAAATCTAACTATACTCTTTTGCACCTCTAACTTAATCACTTTAAAAATTAAAAATAATATTACAAGATGAAAAAAATGAAAAGAAGTCTTATTTAACGGGAGAGGACTTCTATGTACGTAATTGTTATGGCATTTTCCTCCTCTTGTCCATATAAAGCTAGCTAGGATATTTGATCGTTGCTTTCAAAAAGAGATTATATTATACATGCACTACATTTTTATAGGATGGAGCAAGAAGTGTTGCTTCATCAAAAAGTGGATTTTTATTTTAACTTAATGCTTATATCTTCTGTAGCTAGCTCTAATAAAGATGGAGGGGAAGTCTAGGTTCCATAATCACAGATATAGGCTTTTTTGGGTGTGTAGTTAATCCATAAATCTCCTCCATGCTTATATCTTCTGGCCTCATATCTCCTGTTAATTTCCAATTGAATCCATGCAACAAGTTAGCCATTGTTGTTCGAACAAGCTTCATACCAAGGCTATACCCCGGGCACCTCCTCCTTCCTGAACCAAATGGCAACAATGCGAAATTTTGTCCTTTTATGTCTATGTTATTTTCTATGAATCTTTCAGGAATGAACTCTTCTGCCCTATCCCAATACTTTGAATTTCTTCCTAAAGACCATGCGTTTACATAAACAATTGTCCCTTTTGGTATGTCGTAACCAGCAACATTACAATCCTCAATAGAGTAATGAGGAGGAAGCAATGCACATAAAGGGTGAAGTCTTAATGATTCTTTGATTATGGCATCTATATAAGGTAGCTTAGAGAAGTCTTCTTCTTCTACCCATCGTTCTCTTCCAATGGCTTTGTCAAGTTCGTGGTGTGCTTGTCGATGATGTTTGGTCTCCTCAAAAGTTCTTGAAATGTCCATTCTATTGTTGCTGCTGCAGTATCTGTTCCACCAGCTAGCAAATTCTGCCATTGATATATAGCGAAAAATACCAAGTATCAACAACAAATTAAGAAAATAGTCTATCTACTTGAATCGAAAATAAGTGAACTTACATTTATTAGTCCCATCATGTGATCAGAAGTAAGTTTAACTACAAGATTAGGGTCATTAGAAATGTGCAACAGAGCATCAACCATGTCCTTTGGAGCAAAATCCCCTGTTGTTTGCATCTTTGTTGCGTTGTGACCATCAATTACATATTTGTAAAATTGAGTGAAATTCTTCCCTAATGCCTTCATTCGCCTTACGTATCCTTGCAAGTCAAACCAACTAAACAAAGGTATCCAATCTCCAAGATTAATCACCCCACCTAGAACAAACCACTCATCCAACATCCATTGCAGTCTTTCAAGTGTTGCTATTGAAGTATCTGAGTTTGACTGATCACTACAATATTTGTCACTCATAGCCATTCTGCTTATAGTGCGAAGAGTAAATCTAGGTAAATGGTCTTTAAGCAAAATTGGTTTTCCTGACTGAGGAAAAAGACGAGAAATCAAAGTTTGTCTTTCCTCAATACGAATGTACTCTAATGAATCAAGCCTCTTGGGACTAAATATCTCGCTTAGGCAAATTTTTCTAGCTTGACGCCAATATGCACCGTAAGATGCCCATAGCATGTCTGAGTAGTTAAAACCAGTGTACTTACCAGCGGCTAATGGAGGGCGAGAAGCAAAGATTATATCATGTGTTTTCAATATCTCTTTAGCCATTTCTGGAGATGATGCTACCAAAACAGGCTTCGAACCGAATTTTAGTACCATTAAATCTCCATATTTTTGAGAAAGATGGTAAAAAGACACATGTGGGAGTGAACCAAGGAGGTTCAAATTGCCAATAATTGGCCATGGCTTTGGACCTGGTGGTAGTTTCCTTTTGGGATGGTTGAATAATTTTAAGAGAAAAACTAATGCTAGTAGCCATTCACCAAACACGATGAAAACCCAAGAGATCTCCATCTTTGATAAGAAGTGACTGAAGTAGTTTAAAAGATATAATAATTCAAGAATGCTTCAGAAATATTTATAGGACAATTCTGCCACCATATATTATTACTCCCTCTATTGCATATAAACTCAATTTATATTTCATGTCTTATATTAGTTGATCATCTTACTAAAAATAGTTGTCCTTTACAATTAATTTTTTTTAAAAGTGTTCACATTTGTTTGTAAAATTTTCAATGAGTTTTTTAAGGGGTGAATTAGTAAAATTATCTTCTTATTTATGATTTTTGAATATGCGTATAAAAAGGAAAATGATCAACTAATTTGAGATGGGAAGAGTATTTTTCTAGGAGATAAATTGCACTACTTACAAAGTTATATTTATGATTTCAGAAAGAGCAATAGTAAAAAATATGGCTTAAATTATGTCCTTTAATATTTTTCTTAATAAATGTGCATTGATTCACAAATTCATTTTGAGAAAAGAGCTAAGAAATTAATTTGTCAATATAGAGTTTAATTTGTGCACAACTCTGTTATGTCACTTTGGAAAGTAAGCATTTGTTTAGGCTATTAAGTGTTAACTATGATTTACTCATTAGAGAAAAGACTATTTAAGAATTGAACAAAATTTTGATGGTTTTCATATATTATGATTTTATTTTATTTTTGCCATTTTGGAATTGATAATCCTAAATTGTAAGTCCCTTTTTTCTTTGCGGAAAATAATTTTTGGACGGTTACACTTTCAACTTTGGCTTGCCTTACTTTCAATGCCTAATCTTATCTCTATGATTTGTGACCTTTAATTTATGTTTATTTATATAGAATAAATCTGAAGATTAATTAAATCTCAATACTACTATGAAAATTATGATAGAATAAATCTGATAAATTAAAATATTGATATACAAATCACGAGTGATTCTAGCTTGACATCTTACAACTTTATGCTTCTAACAGGGTTTGAATAGTATTTGCTTTAAATTGTAAAATAAAGAGAATTGGAAATTGAAATCAAATTTGCAACATCATTATTTCTCATTAAAAAAAATATAAATTTCACATAAGATGACCGTTAAAATGAATTAAGCAAAGTCAAATAATTTTTTTTTGATATAAAATAAAATCATCTTTTACAAATAAATTTTTTAAGAAAAGTCGAATATTTTTTTAAAATAAAATAAAATTGTCCTTAATGGTCATTATTACTAATTGAATGACTATTAAGGCAATTAGTTCACCTTGATAAGCACCGTTAGATTTATTTTTTTTGGCTAGATTAAATTATTTTTTAAATCTTTATTATAATTAATTGCTTAAAGAATCATCACGTCTCAACAAGCACTTAAAAACACTTTAAATTCAAGATTTGTTCCCTTAAAATGGAATGGTTTGAACGTTTGGGCTTCTTCTAGTTTCGGAATAAGAAAAGGATGGGATCAGTGCATCAGTTATAGGGAGGATTGTGTTTTAATTTAATTCAGGTTTTAGATTAATTAGTGAAATTGTCTGTGCTTTGCGCGGCTATAAGAAATATTTATAAGATAATAATATATAATATTTATATTTAGTTTAGTATTTAGATATACCGACAATGTTGATATTTCTCTTCATATGCGATAGGAATATTTTCTTATCTTTGTTTAAACATATAAAGTATTTTTTAAAAAAAAATTGTCACGACCCAACCCATCGGGCCATGCGGGCACCCACTCTAACACTTAAGTAGGAGAACCCTCATATCCTAATAGTAAAACATGCAAAAATTTTAAGAAAACCAGAAATAAATATAACACTATGATTTTATAAATAATACCCTTAGACACAACTGTAGTCAAACTTGACGAGTAATTTAACAACTCCCATAGATCTAGTCTAAAAAGGTACAAGAGCTACTAAAGTATAACTGGACAAAATAAATAAGAAATACATCTCCCACCATGCGGAAGGAAGAACAGAAGCTGCTGGAGATTTTCTTCGTTTTCACTTAATGAAACGTCACAAATCTTGCATCCAGACTATGTCAAAAAGACATAGCAAGAGTAGTATCAGTACAAAACACACGTACTGGTAGGCATCATCGGTCAACCCAACGCCCACCACATAACATAAGAAACCAACTAGTAAGATCATGAAATAAACTACTCGCTTCTCCACCTTTACTCTCTCTTGGAAACACCTCCCATATACCTTAGCACCCTGATAACTAACCCCCTTTTTGACTCAACCCAGTTACCAAATTCTTGATCATAACTTAACCATTCTAAAAACACGTAGAAAATACCCAAGTACAACCACCGCCAATGTAACTACCGCTCACGTCATACCCTTGCTTCCTCATCACATTACCAACCACAGTCACATAATACATTAATTCAAGTTTCCTTAACATTAAACCCAAACTCTTTCCCCCGAGGTGAAATCCACCTAAGTCTATTCCATCACATACACTATTGCTACTCTCACCATTACACCCAAGAACGACCAATTATAAATCGTCATAACACGTTCCCTTTAAGTACAACTTATACAACTAATACAACACTATACTTCACAAACGTATATCAAGCATATACCATGTTATCAACAAGTACACAAACAACAAACAACTCACATCTAATAGCACATTATTGGTCCTCTCACGGAACCTATACTCAAACAGTTAGCATGCCGGAACGTGGCAACCGATCCCAAGTTAGTGTGTCCGAACGTGGTAGCCGATCCCATATTATGCCGAAACGTGGCAACCGATCCAAGATTATGCTAGAACGTGGCAATCCGGTCCAAGTTAGTTATGCCGGGACGTGGCAATCCAATCTCATTCACACATCACAATCACAAAACACAAGTACATCGTCAAGATCATACATTTAAGTCATGATTTCACGGCAATGATATTCATCTATCTCGTTTACAACAAGTGTGATCAACATTGGAACATTCATACATATACAAGTATCATAATGAAGCAATAACAAGCATACATCACACCAACATAGAACCACAACCATCACCTACGAATTACCTTTCAGTCCCCATCACATATATACTAATTGACCATACTCAGCCCTAGTTCATCATTAGGATTTCTTATTAGGGTTTAATCACAATTCATCATAATTCCTCGATTTCATCCCTTCAACTATCGGGTGTAGTATACATTCATAAATCTAGTCCACTCTTGATTTCATGTCCTCATTCTTGACCCAATTCTATCCATGATAGCAATTCTAGGTTTCTCTAACACTTCATCAATTCCTCCTCACAAGGCATAAACCCGCATACTTTAAATTCTAAGGATTATTCATGTATTTACCCGGTGCACGAAGGTTTACACACAATCCTACCATTGATTTACATATATCACGTAGTAAGCACAAATTTAAAACTACTTAATTGTAAAAACCTAGCCTACCTGGGCGCCAAACAGTTGTACGGAGTTTTTGGCTTCGATTCGAGTTTTTTGAGTTTGTGACGGTGAATTTGTCCAAGAATCCGCAAGATTTCACCATCCCCATGCTAGAGTTATCCTTCTCCTTCCTTTCCAAGCTTAAAGCATCTTTTCTAGGGTTTTTAGGATGCTTTACGACTTATTTAGGTATTTTAGGAAGATGGAGAAAATAGGATTTCTAGAAATTTTCATTCTGCCTCGCTTATCCCAATCTCGCGCCAACTTACCCCTCCCTGGCAGCGGCGCCTCAACGACACTTGGCCCAAAACAGGCTTCGAACCAAATTTTAGTAGTATTAAATCTCCATATTTTTGAGAAAGATGGTGAAAAGACACATGTGGGAGTGAACCAAGGAGGTTCAAATTGCCAATAATTGGCCATGGCTTTGGACCTGGTGGTAGTTTCCTTTTGGGATGGTTGAATAATTTTAAGACAAAAGCTAATGCCAGTAGCCACGAGCCAAACACTATGAAAACCCAAGGGATCTCCATCTTTGATAGAAATGACTGAAGCTGAATAGATATAATAATTCAACAAAGTTTGATAAATATTTATAGTGCAACTTGCTAGAATTTAATACACACGGTCCATATTGAGTGATAATTTTTACCTTTTGATTGTTGTTCAAAATAAGTGGTGTTCCACATGATCAATAATATATTACAATATGTAGTGGGACAAACGCGACTTAAATCAGAAATAAAACCCCAAAAATATTTTATTCTGCACTTTTCGACTTTGAGAGTTAGGAAACGTCCCCAGACGAGTTCTTGACCATTTTTCACCATTCTTGAGGCTAAAGGTAAAGTTTTCACTCCCTGAATCTATTTTTCGATCCGTAAAACTTAGTTTCTTGGATAATTATTGATGGGGAAGGGTTTTGATCTGGAATTTATGGTGGAAAAAGCCCTAATCTGGGTATGGGGATCAAGGGTTGGTCCATGGTTATTGAGTTCGTTATAATTCGGATAATTAGACCTTTGATTGTTGATCCTTGCTTATAAATTGTTGTTTGTAGACCTAAAACAAGTGGAAAGAATTCGGAAAAGGGAAGATTCAAGTGCCTTGGATTCAAGGTAGGTGATGGTTATGATTTCATGTTGGTGTGATATATGTTTGTAATTGTTTTATTGTAATGTATGTATGTATGTGAATGAAACCTATTGATCACACCTAATGTAATTGAGTATAAACGAATGATTGCATGCCACGAATTAACACTTGATTGTATGATTATGAGAATGTTCATTATGATTGTGATTGTGGCTTAAGAAATGGATCGGTTGCCACGTTCTGGCATAAACGTGAGATCGGTTGTCACGTTCTGACATAAACATAAGATCGGTTTCCATGTTCTGGCATAAACATGGGATCGACTGCCACGTTTCGGCACACTAACTTCGATCGGGTACCACGAACCAGTATGCTAATATTTTGGGTTTGGGTTCCATGAGAGAACCATTGAATTGTGTTGTGTATATACTTGTGATGAGTACATTTATATCTAATGATGATTGATATTGGAAGACTGTATGTTGCTCTAAAAGGATAATTGTATCTCTTGAGACTTGTGAAATTGTGTGTTATTTGTAAGTGATGACTAATATTGTATATGCGTGTTTTACTTTGTCGTGACTGCTTATATATATTTCACCTTTGGGATAGCCGCGTGATCTTACCAGTACACTGTGGTTGTGTACTGATATTGCACTTGCTTGTTCTTTGTTGAGTACGGGCATCTTCAGGCGGCTATTGATAGACCCTCAGCTAGGTGACTATTGAGCATGACAGAATTCAAGGGTGAGCCAGTTCTTTTGGACTGCCATGAATCTTTCTTTTTTAAGTCCACTCTTTTCAGACTCAAACTATTTGTTTAAGTTGTTGTTTAGTTTCGAGGTTGTACCCCTTGTTCTTAGACTTGACGTTAGTAGAGTTTTGGTATAATGATTTTCAGGTTCTAGAAGTTGGTCTTTCATATTAGTTTGGTTTGTTAATTGTTTAAGCCCTTGGAGTTTATGGGGACTCCATTTTTATTGTTATTTAAACATGCTTCCGTAGCTTTAAATGTTTATTACTTGGGTTAAGTTGATTAGTTGGGTTGTAGTTTTGGTTCTTCCATCGGAGGGTTAGTGTGGGTACCACTTACGATGGTCTGGGTCATGACAAAGTTGGTATCAGAGTCCTAGGTTTGTTGATCTCATTGTACCAAAATGAGTCTAGTAGAGTCTTGCGGAACGGTACGATGACGTCCGTACTTTTCTTCGAGAGGCTATTGGACTTTAGAAAAAAAACTCACTTCTTTCTACTCCTTCATGTTATAACTTGAATCCAATTGGTATTTGAGTGATACAAATTGATATCTTTTCTCCTTCACTCCAATACACTCAAATTACATCTCCCTAAAGAAGCATAAGCGATCATCATCAAGTACAAAACCCAACTTATAGGTTGGGGTCGATCCCATGAGAAAAATGGTCTAGACTTAACTTTAACCAATAATTATATTAGTTTAGTCAAATTACTTCCGGAAACAAGTAATTAAAGGGGGGGGGGGGGCGAATTTGTGAAACAAATTGTAAGAATTCAGTAAGTAATCAGTAAACAAAAGTCAATTTTGGTTGTTTATCAAGATGAGAAAATTA
Organism: Solanum commersonii; assembly: GCA_029007595.1. NCBI lineage: Eukaryota > Viridiplantae > Streptophyta > Magnoliopsida > Solanales > Solanaceae > Solanum > Solanum commersonii. Next base: position 936,754 of record JAJTWQ010000029.1, read on the forward strand.
ACTAGGGTATACGTGTTCCCTACAAGCTCATAACGCAGAAATCCTAGTATTAGCTATCCTTTCCAAGTGTACTATATGCTAAGTGATAAGCTAGGTATCTCTAAATTCTTGGTCCGGCATCTAAAGAATTTCACCCCGCACCATGGTCCGGCTACGTGTGTATAATTTACTAACCTTTACCTTTACCTCATATTAGACATCACATCGATGTTTGGCTTAGTTATTACTTTGCACCAATCGACACTAGACTATTAGATAGTATCACACTAAATCTATGTTGATAATTCTTTTCTTGTTGATTACCTCCTTGAACCGGCAAGTACCAACAAGGCGAGTTCTAACATTGCGCATCGTTAAAAAGACTTTTAAATGAAATAATTATTAATGCATGCAAAACACTATTCAAGAATTGCTAATTACTATTCATACTTTGTTAATCGCTCATGGTTCCTACAACCCTAGTTGTGGAGTTTTACCCATAATCATGTGAACACAATTCATTGTTTTAGATGAAAGAATTATGAACTTACGTAATTAAGAATAACAAACCCGGAATTTCAACTTAAATTTCAATACCAAAATCTTCAAAACCAACTTAGGAAATCAAGAATTTCTAGGTTTGCAACTTAATCTCCCAAGACAAAAACTAGAATAAAAATAATAATGTCTAACCCTCCAAAAATGAGGTTTACATACCTTATTTATAGAAAACAAGTCCTAAATTAAAAGAGAAACAAAATAAGGAAAGTTTATTCAGGAACACATCTTCATTCCACGAGACTGACTCACGGACCGTTAATGGATCTACGGTCCGTGAGTCTCTTCCGTCAGCCAGGACTTGGAAAATATTTCAGCTTCCAAAACTCAACTTCTTTGAAGCAAACAACGGAACACCAGTACGGACCATAGATCAATCTTGGTTTGTCGATCCCTCTCTGTAGCTCTATACCTGGAATTTTCCAAAAATCAGGTACTGGAACCCTCACAGTCACATTCTACGGTTCAGCAGTACGGTCCGTAGATCAATCTACAGACCGTCAATGGGTACCGTGGTTCCACACTTGGTTAGATTCCCTGATTCTCTTTCCATGCCTTGCCCTGCTGATTTACAATCACCATCTATGGAGAGTCAATAGACCTATGGTCCATAAATCATTTCTGTAGATGCCTTTTTCTGCATTACTTTCATCTGTCTCTTTACTTTCGCGCCTAAACATCTCTCCTGCAAAACATGATAAAAATACATTAAAAAAAAATCTAAAAAGGCCACAGACACACACAACTCTTAAGTGAAATGTATCAAAAATACCGTAAACTCACGGTATATCAACACCCTCAACTTAAATTCGTTGTTTGTCCTCAAGTGATGCACTAAGACTCTAAACGACACTTACATAGAAGTAAACATTTCAAGCACAAGCAATTACATGGCTCTCTACCCCAACTCTCATTTCGGGTGCAAAATCTAGTCTCTTAGACTCGACAAGCTAATTCATGCAGATCAACATATGACAAAGATCGACCAACCAACACACAACATGCACTGTTTCACTATCACCAAGGTACTAACTTTTCGACAATGTAACTAGTGCCCTTACTTCAAACGAAATCCCTTTTTCACACAATGAATGTGAATTTGAGTACAAGGATTCATTCAACACTCACACTCAGAAGTAACTTCAAATACAGTTAGTGCTCAATACCATATGTTTGCCCTTATTTTCACTACCTAGACTCTCCAAACTAGATTTTAGGATCACTATAGGACTTTCTTGGCTTATAACGTAAGCTCAGGGTCAGGTGTGGTACATTTGGGTACTTCTTTGTGACTTTCTGCCCTCCTTGACATTACACTAGGCTTTCAACCTCTTTTTACCCTATTTTTGACATCCTACTGTTTTACCTTTGTAGCTCTTTATTTTTCACTTTCATCTTTTTCTTGCGTTTTATTCTTTTCTTTAGCTTTCAACCAGTCACATCCTTTCCTCTCTTTTATTTTTCTCATTTTGTTAACATCAAAATCTTTTCATACCCATTTCTTTTTCGGTTTTCTCTTTCATAGCCATCCTCAACTTATGGATTTTCCATTGGTTAAGGTGCATAATACCCGATGTCGGATTAGGGCCAAGATTGAGCTTACTTTTTCCATTAACCACCTTCAACTTAGGCTTTTGACCTAAGTTGAGGTGCACATGTCCAAGGAGGAATGGGGGCCAACATAGTAGATTATAGGACGGTGAGTTAGGGGTTTAGAAAGAAATGGTCTAATTTAGGCTCAAAGCATTTAGATCAAAGGGAGTATATATTTCATTTGGTTGGATTATTCGTTTAGGCAATTTATGTACTTATCAGAACAAGGGCCTATGATCACTTCTGAGCCTCTAGAGTAGATTGTCTGAGCAGGACTAACTGGGCAAGTTATAGATTGACACAAAAACTGTTTGAACAATCATCTATTCTCACACACTCTTGGCACATAGTTTCATTACTAGATTATTAAATTACCCAGTTCAAATTTAGCTTAAGTCATGCCATCAAGTTGGTTCATTATCATGTCATACTCAGACCCAACGCATTCAACTTATCTTAGCCTACAAATTCTAGCATACATCACAAAATTTGGACGGGTGTCATTTTTCATAAGCTATCATGCTTCATTCTTTTTCACGCTTCTACACATATGATCCTAACACATGATGGTTCAACATAAATTAAATAGTCTCTTGGGGGAAAAGAACACAGGCAAGAAAACCCCAAGAGAGGATGATGAGTTAGGTTACTCAGACTTCACCCTATCACTCATAATCCATTTACCCCACCTCGACAAAAATAGGTGCACTTTTCCCCAATGCACACAAAAAACTATAAAAAGTAATGGATTTGGGTGAAGCAAACCTGTGGCGCATAGCGCCGACGAACCATCAACAAGCAGGTGGGTTCGGTTTCTCGGAGCTCGCTAAATCAACACTCGGGTCACCCTCAGTAGTGCCCGAATCAACAAGGACAACACCATCAGTAGTCCTATCCGCAACTCTAGCTGCATCATTAGTGATGCTCACATCAATTCTCATGGGCACCTAACTCGATGCCCCAGCAGCAACCTCAAGTGCCTTTTTGTGGCGCAACTCCTCATCTAATATCGATGCTCTTCTAGCTTGCTTCTCTTTCTTACGCTCCCTTGTTTCTAGTTCTAGCATCATCAATGATCCAGAAGGGTGAATAGAACAGTGCCTTTTACCACGAGCACGGGTGGGATCGAGCTGTGTCTTTGCGTCCATCCTGAATAAGGCATCAAGAATGGTATCCTCAGACAATACCATCGGTGCATGCTCTAACTCATTCACAGGAATCTCAAGAATGGCATACACACCAGCTCGGAGACTAGCCAACTCCGCCCGGATGAAGGAAAGATCGGTGTCGGGGGCTGGTCGGGCCAGAACCCTCAACTCAAATGCATCCAAGCATTTATGAACTACATGGATCTGCTGCTCTATCTTCTTTTCCACCCTTTTCTCAATTCTGGCCTCAGACTTTACTATCGACTTTTTCATTCAAGGCTGGATATGGTGTAGCAGCGTGGCTATCTGAGCCTCTAATTTCTATATTCTAGCCATCGGGACAACGACAACTCCTGATGGTGATGTGAACCTAGATGAGCTAGGAGCCCTACTAGCTGCCTGAGAAGAGAAGGCTGGGACAGTATCAGTATGGCCTGGTATAATAGAATCACTGTGCGCAAGAGAGGTACCTCAACTTGGGGCTCTCGGCGTAGTGCCGCCACATTTGCCTCATCTCGAATGAGGCCTATATCTAAAGTCCAACAGTGTGGATCAACCTATCATAGTGCCAGATCGGCACTCCAAAATCCCTGCACAACTGAAAAATCAAATATGAAACGGGATAAGTAGTGGAGGTCTTGAATGCCCTCTCATGAATCTCCATCAGCAGCATGCGGGCAAAGTCAATCTCTCATCCTGCTACTAATGCAACAACCATGACAACTCTTTTTCATGTGAGTTGGTTGTCAACTTTTGTAGGTGACACCCTGTTGCGCACCAACAGACAGAAGAACTTGGCCACAAAATTTAATGTGGCCTTTTGGATACCCAATTTTGGTGCGGTAACCCACTCCGCACGGTTGCTATCTGCAACAATATGTTTAGCCAACCATAGTGTAACAGCCTCCCGCTGCTTCGCATTTCTCTGAAAAGCGCCGCCCTTCACAATATCCCATCGGTAATCAAACTCTGCTATGTTCTGTGGCCAAGAGTGACCGGTGGCAGGGCCATAGAGAAATCAGTTGATGGTGGCATGTGATATGCCCACTGGACAACCTCAAACCACAATGGAAGTGAGAGGGTCTTAAGCTGTGGGCTTGGACCGCTTGGAGATCGAACCTCAGAGAGTGGCAGCATAAAAGGCGTAGAACTCCCGCGCAATCTCCTTGTTATAAGTCCTTCGATCTCGAGCCATCCATTCACACTTGTGAAGTTTAGAAAGCCAATGGATGTAGGGGACAGTGTGCAAGCTCCCCTTGAGGACTCTGCGCTTATCTATAATAAGTCGGGCCATTTTCTCTTTATCATTTTTTATCTTGGCATCCCGATAAATCTGCCATTAGCCCTCAACACACCATCTATTTGGCTCGCCAACCACTGGAGTAAGGTCATCATTCCGTGGCGCTGGTACTGACTTTGAGCTAGTGGCCTCATCAGACGAGGCTGCTTGTTCATTTTTGCCGGAACCTGTGGCTGATTTAGCAATGGATCCTTAAGATTGGGTAGACTCGGACCCTGAAGCATGGTTAGACTTAGATCCCAAAGCATGGGCAAACTCGGAGTTGGACGTAGACCCATTCTCTGAACTGGAAGCAGCCCCAGTTGGTGATCCGATCAGTGTGTGCTCCTCATAAAATTGGGAGACGGTGACTACGTCGGGAATCACCTTTCGGTGGGTGCCTTTGGTGACTTGGGGTGCAGTAGGAGAGGTCCTTGTGTTGGGAGGAACGTATGCTGGATCCATCTCCACATCGTTATATTTGTCGATTAGCCTGAAGCTAAGGGCAACAGATTTTGACTTACCCTGTGTTGTATAGGTGACTAGCTTCTTGGGTGCCATGGTACCTTACAAAAAATGAGGAGTGGGATGATTTCGTGATGGCACTAAGCTTTGCAAGAGCACACTAATCGCCTAGTTGCGCCAAACCCGAACTCCGAAGTTTTGAATAAGGCAGTTGAGAGAGATTGGGGAATTTCTAGGATGAAGGGGTGAGAATTGTATATGGGTGAGTAATGGGTGATTTAAGACGTGATTTAGGGGATTTGGAGGAGTTTAGAAATGGTTTGGGGTAAATGGAGGGAAGTGGGAATGGTTTAAAATTGGGGGATTTTAAATAGGATTGGTCTGGGTCGGGTCAGGCAGTATTTAGGATTTTGTGCCACGAAACCTCGTCTACGGTCCGTGGGTCGATCTACGATCCGTAGATGGGGACCCTAGATCACACTTTCACTTAAAAATTTAGAAACCTTACCTGGGATCTACAAACACTATTGACGGTCTGTGGAATGAACCACAGACCGTCGATGGGGTCCGTAGATCGTTGCACCAGACATTTTTTGCAGATTCTGCTTTTTGTCCCTGCATATGTAGCAACCATTAGCACTTTCTTTTTGCATTTTCTAGACACTTTTTAGACACGGACCCTATGCTATGTCTAGCTAACACAAACAAAAATAAAACAACTATCTAAATGAGTACAGAAAAGCAACTAAACCAAGAAAACTACTAAACGAAAAACAAAAACCTATTGTTGGCAAGATTTTACATCTTGGATTGCCTCCCAAGCAGCGCTTGAGTTAACGTCGCGACATGACCCAGGCCTCTTGATTACTCAAAATTTGTCAAGATGATAGGCCTCAACAACTTCTTGCACACTTTCTGCATTTTCCAAGTAGATCTTGAATTTTTGCCTATTAACCATGAACCTTGTTCCTTAGTGGACAGTCCATTTGGATTTGAGCTTGCTCGAAAACAAGCGCAACCTAGAGTTGAATAGAAGCACAAGTTCACCCACAACAAATTGTCCCTTTTCAATTCTTTGATCATGATACCTCTTCATCTTCTCCTTGTACAAGGCTGAACTTTCATAAGCTTTCAGGCAAAACTCATCAAGCATATTCAAGTCATTTATTCTTTAATTAGATGTGGCGCCCTAATCCAAATTTAGCTTTTTCATCATCCACAAAGCCTTATGCTCTAGCTCTATCGGTAAATGGCAAGACTTCCCATATACAAGTTGGTACGAAGACATACCCATGGGAGTCTTGTATACAGTGCGATAGGCCCATAAAGCATCATCTAGCTTCCTTGACCAATCTGTTCTATTAACATTCACAGTCTTCGCCAAAATCTGTTTGATTCCTTTGTTGGACACTTCAACTTTCCCACTAGTATGTGGATGGTAAGGAGTGGCTACATTGTGTCGGACACTATATTTCTCAAGTAGCGCCGTGAATAATTTATTACAAAAGTGGGAACCTTCATCACTGATGATCGCCTTCGGTGTACCAAATCTGGAGAAGATATTCTTTTTCAAAAATGCGGTGACACGTTTACCTTCATTGTTGGGGAGCGCAACTGCTTCCACCCACTTCGATACATAATCAACTGCAACAAGAATATACTTCATCCCATGTGAACTCACAAATAGACCTATAAAATCAATGCCCCATACATAAAAAAACTCTATCACCAATATAGGATTCATAGAAAGCTCTTGCCTCTTTGAAATCCCTCCTTCTCTTTGGCAACGATCCCAAGATTTGGCGAAATCATGATCATCTTGGTGGATGGTAGGCCAATATTACCCACACTGCAAAATCTTATGCGCAGTTCGAATACCACTATGATGACCACCAATAGGCGATGAATGACATGCTTCAAGTACACTCAACATCTTAACCTCAAGCACACAGTGACTAATAATTCCATCAACACAATTACGATACAAGTAAAGCTCATCCTAATAGAATTTCTTCACATCATGCATAAACTTTTCCTTTGGTGAAAAGACAAATCCGAGGCACCAAATCGCTTGCCAAATAATTAGCAAAGTCTGCGAACCAAGGAATCAACATAAGAAATAGCTAATACCTGTTCATCTGGAAGAGCATCATTAATTTCAGCCCTATCTCCAAGCTTTAGCATAGCCTCTTTCTCTAATCTAGACAAGTGATCAGCAACTTGATTTTCGGTCCCATTTCTATCTTTGACCACAAAATCAAACTTTTGCAGAAACAATACCTATCTAATCAACCTTGGTTTTGTATCCTTTTTCGCCATCAAATACCTCAATGCAGAATGGTCAGTATGCACTATGACCTTAGTACCGAGCAAGTAGGATCAAAATTTCTCGAATGCGAAAAACCACCGTGAAAAGTTATTGTTCCATCACAGTATAATTCTTTTGGGCCACATTTAGAGCTTTGCTAGATAGTAAATAGGGTTAAGAATTTTCTCTCTCCTCTGTCATAATACTACACCAAGCGCCATTCCACTCACATTTCATATTTTCTCAAACGGTTGTCCCCAATTCAGTAAAATAATGATAGATGCAGTAACCAACTTCTCGTTCAACTCTCCAAATGCTCTCAGACAAGCATCATTAAAATAAAACTTATACTTTTTTTCGAGCAGTTTTCACAGTGGATGCGCAATTTTATAGAAGTCCTTGATGAACCTCCTATAGAAACATGCATGCCCAAGAAAACTTCTAACACTTTTTACAGAGATAGGTGGTGAAAACTTTTCTATTACCTCTACTTTTGCTCTATCAACCTCAATGCCCTTCTCTGAAATACGATGACCCAGAACTATCCCTTATCTTTCACCATAAAGTGGTACTTCTCCCAATTTAGCACCAGATTGCAGTCTTCACACCTTTTAAGAACCTTAGCCACATGATCCAGACATCAATCAAAAGAGTCAGCTACTACAGAGAAATCATCCATGAACACTTCAATAGTGTCTTCCACCATATCAGAAAATATCGACACCATACAATGCTGGAAGGTCGCTGGAGCATTGCACAACCCAAACGACATTCATTTGAAAGCAAAATTCCCATAAGGGCAAGTGAAGGTGGTCTTCGATTGATCTTTTGGAGCTATAGAAATTTGATTATAGCCCGAATACCCATCAGGAAAATAATACCAATTCTTGTCTACAAGTTTATCTAACATCTGGTTCGTAAATGGCATAAAAAAGTGGTCCTTCTCTGTCCATGCATTCAACTTTCGGTAATCCATACAGACTCTCCATCTGGTCACGGGCTGCATTGGAACAAGATCGTTTATCTCATTTAGAACCATAGTAATACCACCTTTTTTAGGCACACACTGCACAGGACACACCCAATTACTATCTGCATTGGGAGAAATAACTCCGGCATCCAACCACTTGATGATCTCCTTTTTAACTACCTCTTACATAGGTGGACTTAATCTTCTCTGGTTCTCGATACTAGGCTTTTGATCTGGCATGAGTTGGATTTTGTGAGAACAAATACCGAGAGGAATCCCAATAATATCCACAATAGTCCACCCAATAGCTTGCTTGAACCACTTTAACATAGTCACCAATCACTCTACTTGTCTCGCATTTAAATTTGTCGTAATGTTGACCGACAAAGTGTTATCTCTACCCAAGAATGCATACCTCAAATGCAGTGGTAGAGCCTTAAGCTCCAATTTTGGTGCCTCTACAATAGATGGTTTCACAGGTGGGGACTCACGATTCTTCATGTCTAGCTCATACCTCTTTGGTTTTGACCGATATTCGCACCTATCGAGTGAAGCTACCAACTCATCGTACTCTTTAATACCATCACTATCGAAATTCATCATAACTGCTGCTAGTGCCTCAACACCTAGTCGCTTTTTAATTTGCACTTTTGTTTCACATTCAACTCTATAAGTTCTAATAGATATCGTTTGGAGCTCACCACTTTTCTTCATGGACCTACAAATATTGAAAGTTGCTTCTTCATTGTTCAGTCTGAACTTCATCTGCCCTTTCTCTATATCAACCAACGCACGCCCTGTGTCAAGTAATGGTCTCCCAAGGATGATGGAGTACACTAATGGGCCTTTTCACGGTTCGATCGGCCATAAGTAACCGCATCATCTTTAAAACTCACATACCTTTTCTTTGTCACCATATCTTTCATAAACTTCGCATACCCAGACATTTGCTCTAAAGCTTTTATCAGCAGAACGTTGATGGAAAGATGCTTCAATATAGTAATAAATGTGCAATATTTACCATTTTCAATCTTCTTCAATAACCTCTGTGTAAAAGGTGGTGGAGGTCTAGGTATTGGGACCACTTTCTGAGATATATCCGCTTATTTCTCTGTCACATTCTCAGACTCTTCTCTAACCTCTACCATTTCATCTTCATTTATAGTCTCAACATCCACCATAGACGACATAGGTGGATCAATGGTTTGCTTACCCCCTCGAGTAGTAATTGTCATACAATGACCATCATTCTTTGGACTCTAGATGGTGTTGCTAGGAAGAGTGCCAAGTTGACGTGGATTCACTGTAGTAGACAACTAAGTCATCTGGTTCTCTAGATGTGGGCATCAACATTTTGACCAATACTATACAAGTCGTTTCTCATCTCCTTTACATTCTTATCAATTGCATCAAACCTTCTCACCATCTTCTACATCATATCTTTAATACGCACCATATTGACTCCAACTTTCCTAGTACCAGATTCCTGATTATGAGGGGGAACATAAGGTCTAAGCCGATCGTTTTTTTTGCCATAATTGTTTCGATTGTAATTGTTATTGCGATTGAAGTTCCCATTCTGGACATATTGACCCTCTCGATTGTAATTACCAGAGTTTTGACCTTGGTTTCCTTGACCTTGACACCAATTTTTCTTGTTGGATCCTTGGGCATTTGGTCAGAAACTCCCCTTCTGATCATTTACCGCAAAAACTTCCTCTTCATAGTAACACTCTTCAATTGGTGGTGGAGTTCTAGTCAAGTAGTTCACAACATTTACCTTTTCTGCACCTTCAATCACATGCTTCAATACCAATCCCAACTTGTTCCTCATATGAGTTATGGCCTCACGAATCTCATTCGTAGACTGGTTGTTTGTAGCATGAACGACAAATGTGTTTCTCCCAATATCCGACCTTCTAGTGTTCCATGCTTTATTATTTTTAGTTTTTCTGTAATTTGTGTGTATATGCACTCACCATATGAACCACCAGCAATAGTATCAAGCACTGCTTTATTGTTGTCATCCTGACCTCGATAGAAATATTCCTTCAGTGGCTCATTATCAATACGATGATTCAAAGAACCTCTTATGAACGCAGTGAATCTGTCTTAAGAGCTACTCACAAACTCTCCAGGTAGTGCCACAAAACTGTTAACCTTATCTTTGTGATTGAGCCTCTTGGACACTGGATAATATCTTGCTAAGAACACATCCTTTAGTTGGTCCCATATATAGATTGAGTTATAAGGAAGCTCAATGAACCATACAACAACATCGCCTGCCTGTGATAGAGGGAACACTCGCAATCCGATGACATCTATATCCAAGTTTGGTCGACCTACACAGATCTTGCAAACCACTCTTAGCTTGGCTATGTAAGCATGTGGGTCTTCCGATGGCAACCCCAAGAACAAACCCCTCGCTATAAGCATCTGCATTAAGCTACTGGTCAATACAAATGTATGCCTCGGAGGCAAAGAGGGTAGGACAAGAGGTCCATCAGAGTCAACAATATTGATGTTGCCCCTATAGTTGTCATGCAGTCGTGGGCCTGGTGGACTATGCACCCTCACTGCATCTCCCAATTGATTTTCAGCTAGAACTTGGTTATGATGTCTAATATGAGGTAAAAGTAAGGTTTAATAAACTATACACACGTAGACGAACCAAGGTGTGGGATGGAATTTTCTAGATGCCGAACCAAGGATTTAGAGATACATAGCTTATCACTTTGCATGTAGTACACTAGGAAATGATTGCTATTACTAGGATTTCTGCATTATGAGCTTGTGGTTCCCACAACCCTAGTTGTGGAGTTTAGTTACCCATAATCATATGAACACAATTCATTGTTTTAAATGAAAGAATTATGAACTTACGTAATTAAGAATAACAAACCCAGAATTTCAACTTGAATTTCAATACCAAAATCTTCAAAACCAACTTAGGAAATCAAGAATTGCTAGGTTTGCAAGTTAATCTCCCAAGCCAAAAACTAGAATAAAAATAATAATGTCTAGCCTTCCAAAAATGAGGTTTACATACCCTATTTATTGAAAACAAGTCCTAAATTAAAAGAGAAACAAAATAAGGAAAGTTTGTTCAGGCACGCGTCTTCATTCTACGAGACTGACTCACGGATCGTCAATGGATCTACCGTCCGTGTGTCCCTTTTGTCAGCTAAGACTTGGAAAATATTTCAGCTTTCAAAAATCAACTTCTCTGAAGCAAACAACGGAACACCAGTATGGACTGTAGATCAATCTACGGTCCGTCGATCCCTTTACATAGCTCCATAGTTGGAATTTTCCAAAAATCAGGTACTAGAACCCTCGCAGTCACATTCTACAGTTCAATAGTACGGTCCGTAGATCACTTCCGTATATGCCTTTTTCTGCATTTTTTTCATCTGTCTCTTTACTTCCGCACCTAAACATCTTTCTTGCAAAACATGATAAAAACACATAAAAAACAATCTAAAAAGTCCCTAGATACACACAACTCTTAAGTGAAATATATCAAAAATACCATAAAATCACGATATATCACACTCTATGGTCCGAACTAGCGCAACAAAAGTGGTAGCACCATCACTAGAAAGAGAGGATGTGTAGACTGCCGATGGTTGAATAGGGTTACCATTCAGAACAAGTATTCATTGCCTCGGATAGATGACTTTTTTGACCAATTGCAAAGTGCATCAATTTTCTCTAAGATTGATTTAAGGTATGGTTACCATCAGTTAAAGATTGAGGTGGTTAAGAATTGGGTTAGACCAAGTTCTATGATTGAAATTAGCATATTTGTGGGGCTCACTAGCTACTATTGCTGCTTGTGGTATGAGTTGAGTCCAATTGGTATCTCCCGATTCCAATTGATATCTCAGCGAAGTGAACTAGATGCCGTAGTCCCGGCTGAAGAGACACAAGCAAGTTAATGGGAACTGAGAAGGTTCCAATTGGTAGCTGCCCTAGGGGAGGTGTAAGAAATAGATAATTAGTAACGGTCGTCTATGGAACAAACTAATTAAAGAATTTGAACTTATCTGCAAGTTGTAACTGCTTGAGTGTCGTGAAACTTAGAATCTCAACGAATTGATCTAGATGTCGTAATCTCGATTGAAGGGACACAAGCAAGTTAATGGGAACTGTGAATGTTCCAATTGGTATCTGGACCTAGGGGAGGTGTAAGGCATAGATGTTCAGTAACTGTTGTCTATAGAATGAACTAATTAATGAATTTGGACTTATCTGCAAGTTGTAACTGCTTGAGTGTTGTGAAACTTGTTGTGAAAAGAAAGTCATCACGAGATTAGGTGCAAGGGTCTAGATAAATTACGATGTGGTTCGTAAGCCAGAGTCTGGTCATGCGTTGCGACTAACTGATAATCGTGTGATAGTCCTGGTATATCTCGGGGAATGTGTGTGGTAGTGTTGAAACGATATAAAATAATTCTAAAGTACGTACTTCGTTGGGTTGGTCGGAGGGGGGGGAGTAGACAAATATTGTCTTATATAAGGGGATTGAGTACTCTAAAAATGTTGGTGCTATAGATGGGAACCTTTGGGCAAAATTGGGAAAGAAAAGAACCCAGAAAAATTGTTACAAGGCGAGATATAATCTCAGCCCTGTCTCCCCTTTTTCCCCTAGTCACAATTATGGACCAAAAATTGTACCCGAACTAACCCCGTGATCTAATTCAGTGTTCAACAATCGAATATAAGTTATAAGGTGTGTTAAAATTATGGAAAACCTGGGCATATGAAGAGGAAATCAGCGAGGTCGTGGAGGCCGGGGAAATGGTAATGCAGGTAGAGGAGTAGTGCAGCCAAGCAAAGAAGTTGCCCGTCAAGAGGACAGGGCTCAGTTTTATGTTTTTCTGGGTGAGACCCAGTTTGACGGTGTGATGTAGTGGTCACAAGAGATACTCTTCTGTGTACTCGAATGGCTATTATTTTATTTGATCCAGGTTCTACTTATTCGTATGTGTCAGTTCAATTGCCTTGGGATTTGATGAGGTTTGTGTTATACTTGATGTCCCCGTCCATGTTTCTACTCAGTTGAAGAGTCAGTCATAGTCATCCATGTATATCGTGCTGTTCTGTTGTGTTTATGGATTTTCAGATTTGGGTTAATTTGGTTATGGTGGATATGACTGACTTGATATAATCTTAGGCATGACTTGGTTGTCCCCCTATTATATCGGGATTAATTGTAATACTAAGTCGGTAACTCTAGAGATCCCCGATAGGGAAAGATTAGAGTGGGAAGGGGTGTACAAGCTTAGGCTAGCTAAGATCATATCCTCCATTCGGGCTCGAAAACTGGTAGGGCAGGGCTGTTTGGCTTATTTGGCTCATATTCGAGATGTTGAGGTCAAATCTCCCTTTATTGAGTCTATTCCTGTGGTGTCTGAATTTTAAGGAAGTGTTTCCTACAGATTTGTCTAGTATGCCTCCATATAGAGATATACATTTCCGCATTGAATTCAAAACTGACACTCACCCCATTTCCATCCCTTTGTATGGTATGGCTCCAATGGAATTACGAGAGCTTAAAGCTAAAATCCAAGAGCTTTTTGATAAAGGGTTCATCCGTCCTAGTGTTTTCGAGTGGGGTGCTCATGTCTTGTTTGATAAGATGAAGGAGGGTAGTATGAGGATTGATGATTTTATCTTAATTCATAAGGGAGTGGATTAATACCGTAATGGCAAGCTTATGGATAAAAAAAGTTCTATTGAGTATACTTGGGTGAAAGAAATTAAGTATTTTAGTAAGAAAGTGCGTACCAAGATTAAGTGAGTCCTTTGAATTAATGAGTTTACCTGAGTTTGAACATAATCATCAGAAATATACTTGTGATGATTACGTTCATATCTAATGATGATTGATATTGAAAGACTGTATGTTGCTCTAAAAGGATAATTGTATCTCTTGAGACTTATGAAATTGTGCGTTATTTGTAAGTAATGACTAATATTGTATATGTGTGTTTTACTTTGTCGTGACTGCTTATGTATATTTCACCTTTGGGATAACCGTGTGATCCTACCAGTACACTGTGATTGTGTATTGATATTGCACTTGCTTGTTCTTTATTGAGAACAGGGTATCTTCAGGCGGCTATTGATAGACCTCAACTAGGTGACTATTGAGTGTGACCGGATTCAAGGGCGAGCCAGTTTTTTCGGGCTGCCATGGATCTTTCTTATTTAAGTCCACTCTTTTTGGACTCAGACTATTTGTTTAAGGTGTTGTTAAGTTTTGGGGTTGTACCCCTTGTTCTTAGACTTGTCGTTAGTAGAGTTTTGGTACAATGACTTTCAAGTTCTTGGGATTGTTCTTCCGCATTAGTTTGGTTAGTTAATTGTTTAAGCCCTTGGAATTTAAGGGGACTCCATTTTTATTGTTACTTAAACCTACTTCCGTAGCTTTAAATGTGTATTGCTTGGGTTAAGTTGATTAGTTGGGCTATAGTTTTGTTCTCCCACCGGAGAGTGAGTATGGGTGCCACTTATGACTGTCTGAGTTGTGATAAGAAAATAAGTAAACTTACATGTGTTAATCCCATCAAACTATCAAAGTTAGCTTAACTTCAAGATTATGCTTAAATTGCTTATGTATAAAGTTATATTTATGATTTCACACTTTAATTTCAGGATTTGTTCTCTTAAAATGGAATGGATTGAACGTTTGGGCTTCTTCTAATTTTGGAATAAGAAAAGGATGGATCAGTGCATCTATTGGTGTGACCATTTTGATATTATACAAATTGTTACATATTCACATTGATAATTAGTCTAAGTCTTTGCTGAAATGTATGGCATTTGTGCCTAATTATTCAATGGTCAATTAATGACTAGAAGCATTATGACATATTACTTTTTGAACGTTGGCAATGGTCATATAGTAATATTTGCACGCTAGTGCATTTGTTGCCTTCACCTTTACTTCATTCTTTTGCGCCTCCATTATACCTTGTAAACTATGTAACCTTTAGGTCAATTATGTCACGCCCCGAGCCTATACCCAGGGCGGGACTGACACTCGAGAACCATTGTTGGCCCCAAGCAAACCCTTGGCCTGACTTACTTACTCAGCGGAAGACTTTAATCATTAAGAACATAACTTAAATGCAAGATAAATCAATTGTCTCAAACTAAATTCCTAATGTTTTAGAAATAAATATCTAACTTAGCCAAAGTGGTAATTCAAATATGAACATAAGCCAATAATAAGGTAAAGACAAATGACTAACTGATTGTCTATCTCTGAAGCCTCTAAAACAGAGATGGATGTCGGGACAAGACCCATGACATCCTAATGAACTAAAATACTAAAGCAATAAAAGGGATCCTTTGGAGGCAAGGAGGCTCAATAACAACTTTGGAGCTCAACTAGAATCAATGATTCGCTGGATGTTGACCCTGGTTACCTGTATCTGCATCATAAAAAGATGCAAGCCAAATGGCATAAGTACATTGCATGTACGAGTATGCGAAGGGAATACTAAACAAGACATAAGCTTGAAAGGAACTGAAAGAACAAACCTGGTCTTAACTTAACTCAACTGAACTGAACTCATTTAAATATAAAGCAATAACATAAATGCAGTATAAAGAAAAGATTTTAAATCATGGATATCAACTCTGTGTATTTAGAAATACCATAAAACTTTGTGTGTATGCAAAGATACAATATAAATTCTGAAATGTATATAAAAATACAAATAATGGTATGGGAGTTTCTCTAGCCGATAACCATCACTTAAGAGCTATTGTGATGATACAATGTTTTACCTCACGTTGCCACGACCGTAATATACCTTGTCGAGGGTATAGAACCTGACTACTAAGTGGATCCACTAGTCTATGCTAAAAATCACTAAGGAATCATCTAAAAAGTATGACCCTTTTCTACCCATGGTGGCTACATAGTTGTGGGGACTGGGAGTTGTCTGAACTCTCCCCCATATCGATACTCAACACTACTCCCAAAATATGGTACTAGCTCTTGTGTTTTAAAACATACTCCCTTCATCCTATTTTATGTGGCAACATTTGATCGGGCACGAAGTTTAAGAAATAAATGAAGACTTTGAAATGTTTACCAAATTGCCCTTTAAAAAGTAGACTCTTTTTTCTCTCTCCTCATAAATGTATTGAAGTATTATTTTAAGATTACGTGGGACCAACAAGGATAAAAGAGGAATTGTACCTTTAGAAACCTACCACATAAGGAAATATGACATTATTTGTGGGACTGACCAAAAGGGAAATGGTGCCACATAAATTGGGATGGAGGCAGTACTTCTTTTTGTGGTTTGAGATATTTGCTCGAAACATAGCTCATATGCTCCTCTTGGAAATCAAAATTCCCTCTCTTGCTTAATCGTGAAAGCATTTACTCTTTAACTGAAAACTAACTCAACGGCTCTTTTGAAAATCAAGGTGTCCTTTCTTCTTTAAATGTGAAAACATTTTACTCTTTGGAAATACATAGTCTCGATATACACTTTTGAAGAACTGAACTTCAAACTTTACTCTTTACTCAACTCAAAAGTCAAGTCTTAAAACAACGTTAAAACATTTGTAAAAGACTTTTGGAAGACTCTATGAACTTCTCTTAACTTGGCTCTTAACTTCTCTTGACTTGACTATTACCCTCTCTTGACTTGACTCATAACTTTCTTTGAATTGAATTATAAATTCAAGGATTGTGATTTGTGATAGGAAAGATCTCATGATGTTTAGAAGTGGTTTTAGATAGTTAAACATGAGAAAAGATCAAGAAATCAATGTTTGTAAGCAAGTCCACGATGCTAAGATACATTTAATTATTTGCTCACGAAATAAGTTTTTGAAGCAGAATAGTCTGTGACCACTCTGCGATGCGGAGAAAATTTTGTCAATCCTGAGGAACAAGTTTGCGATGCGGACCTGGTACCCAGATTTGCCCGACTTGTTCCTTCTCCATTTTTGACCCCAATTCACCTAAACTCAGTTCTTTTTCTCAAATTCTCTTTAGATTCAGATACCCAGTATCTATACACAAGAATCTAACACAAACAACTCAAGTAAACAACATTATAACCTCAGGGAACTCCTCAATCTCAACCTAACTCAAGAACGAAGGCCAATTTCAAGAACACCATTCAAGATTCATCAACTTTCAACTTTCTAGAACGAATTTTGCTGAATAAACATGATTGGTGCGTGGGTGAACGAACCCAATGCTATGAAAGACTCACATACCTCGTAGGGAATAACCCTTGGCGAAATCCATACGAAAATCTCCAAGAAATCGACGAATCCCTGCTTCTTCTCCTATTTGTCCTCTTCTTTTCTCTTTTCTCAAAACCCTAACTCTTTTTTTGAAAAGCATAAACCGAATCCTATCAGTTTAGATTCGGATTGGACTTTCCATATCCAAACAACCCAACTTCGAATGGACATATCTCACTCATACAAACTCGGAATTTTTCAAAATCAGCGGCGTTGGAAAGATAATTCAAAAATATTTCTTCCAGTATCTAGGAACACTCCTAAATCATCCTGAGCTAGTATTTATTGTCATTTGAAGTTGACCTAAAACTCAAATTTAACATAACTTAACCAATTTTCCAGATTTTTCATTCTTTCAAAAAATGACTCTTTCTAATTCTAGTTCTTTCATTTAGCGAGATGTTACAATATCTCTCCCTTGGAAATATTCGTCCTCGAATGAGATTACTATTATTAGGCTAAGGGTGTAACATCTATCATTCAGTTCAAATACCCAACAAGCAAACTGCAAAAACAACATGCCTACTTATAAATAAATACCAAGAAAAGGATTAGTACCTTGATTTGGAACTTCTCCGGATTTGAAGAGATGCGGATATATCTTCTTCATATCTTCCTCAACTTCCCAAGTAGCTTACTCAATAAATTAATTCCTTCAAAGAACTTTGACTGATGCTACCTTTTTTGTTCTCAACCTATGAACTTGGTGATCTAGAATCTAATAAGATAAGCTATTCTTGTTACCAAAATCTTCAGTTGGTATGATAAGTGAAGGATCTTCCATGCACTTCTTCAACATGGAAATATGAAATATCGGATGGACCGTTGCAAACTCCTGTGGTTGCTCTAACTCATAAGCTACATTTCTAACCCTTTCAGATATTCGGTAAGGGCCAATATACCGGGGACTAAGCTTCTCCTTCTTCCTAAATCTCATAACACCTTTAATGGGTGAAACTTTCAAGTATATCCAATCATCTACTTCAAACTCTAACTCCTTTCTCCTAACATCAGTGTGGGATTTCTGACGACTCTACAATATTTTCAACCTTTCTTGAATCATTTTAACCTTCTCCATAGCTTGCTGAACTAAGTCTGGTCCTATCAACCCAATTTCACCAACTTCAAACCATCCAATGAGAGATCTGCATCTTCTCCCATAAAGAGCTTCATACGGAGCCATCTAGATGCTAGAGTGGTAGCTATTGTTATAAGAAAACTCAATGAGAGGTATGTGATCATCCCAATTGCCCTTGAAATCAATCACACATGCCCTCAACATATCTTCCAAAGTCTGAATAGTGCGCCCTGCCTGACCATCTGTCTGAGGATGAAAAACAGTACTTAAGTTCACCTTTGAACCCAAGCCTTTTTGGAATGACTTCCAAAACTGTGCAGTAAATTAGGCACCTCTATCTGAAATAATTTAAACCGAAACTCAATGAAGTCTAACTACCTCTTGAAGATACAACTTGGCGTAATCCTCTACTGAGTGAGTAGTCTTTACCGGCAAAAAATGGGCTGATTTTTTCATTCTATCAACAATCACCCAAATAAAATTATGCTACCTGCGAGACCTTGGTAAAACTGTGATGAAGTCCATATTGATCATCTCCCACTTCCATTCTGGAATCTCTATATTTTGAGCCATACCACCGGGCCTTTGATGCCCTACTTTAACTTGTTGGCAATTCAAACATTTAGCAACAAACTCTGCAATGCCCTTCTTCATACTACTCCACCAATAAAATTATCTCAAATCGCGATACATCTTTGTATAACCCGGATGAATTGAATATTTGGAGCTATGAGCTTCCTCCATGATCCTTTCTTGGAGTTCATCCACCCTTGGTACACATAACCTACCTTGATACCTCAATACACCATCTCCTCCTTATTCAAAAGCCATTACTTTTTGCTTATGAACATTTATCTTCAATTCAAGCAAAATAGGATCTTAGTCTTGTTTTTATTTCACTTCTGACACTAATGATGATTCAGCCCCATTCATCACTACCACTCATCCTTCTATGGAATCCATTTGTCGAACTCCTAATCGTGTAAGTTTGTGCTCATCTTTTGCCAACTCTCTCTTTTCTTCCTCAACATGGGCAGTACTACCCATAGACAACCTACTTAAGGCATTAGCAACAGCATTAGCCTTACCTGGGTGATAGAGAATACTCATGTCATAATACTTGAGTAACTCTAACCACCTACCTTGTCTGAGAATAAGCTCTTTCTTACTAAACACATACTAAAGACTCTTGTGATCGGTGAACACATCCACATGAACACCATAAAGATAATGACGCCATATTTTTAAAGCAAATACTACGACAATTAATTCTAGATCATGGGTTGGGTAATTTTTCTGATGAACTTTCAACTGTCTGGAGGCATAAGCTATAACCTTGCAATTCTACATCAACAGACAATCGAAACCAACTCTAGATGCATCACAATACACCACAAAACCTTGAGTACCTTCTGGTAAGGTCAATACTGGGCAGTAGTCAACCTCTTTTTCAATTCCTGAAAGCTTTTCTCACAAGCTTCAAACCATTGAAACTTAATTCTTTTCTGAGTCAACTTGGTCAAAGGAGACTAAATAAGAACCCTTCTACGAACCTTCTATAATATCCAACCAATCCCAAAAAACTCCTAATATCAGTTGGAGATGTGTTGTTTGAGATAATTGCTCAAAACTTAGCTCATAAACTCCTCTTGGAAATCAAAATTTCCTCTCTTGCTTAATCGTGAAAGCATTTACTCTTTAACTGAAAACTAGCTCAGAGGCTCTTTTGGAAATCAAGGTTTCCTTTCTACTTTAAATGTGAAAACATTTTACTCTTTGGGAATACATAGTCCCGATATACACTTTTGAAGAAATGAACTTCAAACTTTACTTTTTACTCAATTCAAAACACAAGTCTTAAAACAAAGTTAAAACATTTGTACAAGACTTTTGAAAGGATCTATGAACTTCTCTTGGCTTGGCTCTTAACTTCTCTTGACTTGACTCTTAACTTCTCTTGACTTGACTCTTAACGTTCTTTGAATTGAATTATGGATTCAAGGATTGTGATTTGTGATATGAAAGATTATGTTTAAGAGTGGTTTTAGATAGCTAAACATGAGAAAATATCAAGAAATCACTGTCTTGAAGTAAGTCCGCGATGCAGAGATACATTTAATTATTTGGTCGCGAAATAAGTTTTGAGGCCGAACGGTCTGTGACCACTTTGCGACGTGGAGAAAATTGTCAATCCTGAGGAACTTGCGTACGTAGTACCCAAATTTTTCCGATTTGTTCCTTCTTCATTTTTTGACTCGAATTCACCTAAACTCGGTTCTTTTTCTCAAATTCTCTTTAGATTCAGATACCCAGTATGTATACACAAGAATCTAACTCAAACAACTCAAGGAAACAACATTATAACATCAAGGAACTCCTTAATCTCAACCTAACTCAAGAACGAATGCCAATTTCAAGAACACCATTCAAGATTCATCAACTTTTAACTTTCTAGAACGAATTTTACTGAAATATGATTAGCGCATGGGTGAACGAACCCAACACTATGAAAGACTCACATTCCTCGTAGGGATTAACCCTTGGCGAAATCCACACGAAAATCTCCAAGAAATCGACGAATCCTTGCTTCTTCTCCTCTTTTTACTCTTCTTTTCTCTTCTCTCAAAACCCCAACTCTTTTTTTGAAAAGGGTAAGCTAAATCCTATCAATTTAGACCCCATCTTAATTACCAAAAATGAAATTAAAATAATAGGGTCTGGAAAAGACCATAATGCCCTTCTAAAGTCTGGATTGGACTTTCCTTATCCAAACAGCCCAACTTTGAATAGATATATCTCACTCATACGAACTTGGAATTTAGCAAACTCCACAGCGTTGGAAAGATAATTCAAAGATCTTTCCTACGGTATCTGGAAACACATCTAACTCATCTTGAGCTAGGAGTTATGTTCGTTTGAAGTTGACCAAAAACTCAAACTTAGCATAACTTAACCAATTTTCCAAATTTTTCATTCTTTCCAAAAATGACTCTTTCTAATTCTAGTCCTTTCTAGTTCTTTCAATTAGCTAGATGCAACAATTTATCTTCACTATTTACAACCTCATTATCTTCCTATTCATTGCTAGGAAGACTTTCTCAACTATAAATGGTGGTGGTCTTCATTTGGTTTAGATATACAAGAAAACAATAGAGTGCATAAAGTTTGTCAAAAAGAGAGTTCTTGTTAGTTGAAGGGAGTTTTTTTTTTTTTTTGTGGAGCTTTGGACTCAACTCTTGTCCAGAGTTGTGTTGTATTTTGTGATTAGGTTATTGTATCCTGGAGAGGACAAGTCAAGAAGGACTACTGCTAGACCGGTGAAAAATATTTATTGCAGTGAGCTTGAATCTCCTTAAAGAGAGTGAGATATCCGCGCCTCAGCGAAGAGATTTTATTTTCAATTGTAATCTTGTAATTTTGTTATTTTGTAATTTTTCAATAACAACATCAATTATAGGGTGGATTGTGTTTTAATTTGATTCACGTTTTAGATTAATTAGTGAAATTGTACGCACTTTGCGTGGCTATAAGAAATATTTTTAAGACAATAGTATATAATATTTATAGAAAAATGTCTGAAATATATTTGAACTTTGACCTAAATTGCTGTAACAATCTCAAACTTTGGGCAGGACCTATGACCCCCTGCACTCTTTAATAGTGTATTTTAAAGATATATTAGTGCCCACGTGGACAAGTTACTATTTATAATGATACAA
Source organism: Solanum commersonii (assembly GCA_029007595.1). NCBI lineage: Eukaryota > Viridiplantae > Streptophyta > Magnoliopsida > Solanales > Solanaceae > Solanum > Solanum commersonii. Next base: position 959,139 of record JAJTWQ010000029.1, read on the forward strand.
TATTTATGATGTCCACGTGGGAACTTATATATCTTTAAAATACACTATTAAATAGTGTAGGGGGTAGTAGGTCCTGCCTAAAGTTTTGGATTATTACAGCAATTCAGTCAAAGTTCGGATATATTTTGAACCCTTTTCCCTAATATTTATATTTAGTTTAGTATTAGATATATAGACAATGTTAATATTTCTCTTAGGCACACTAGAAACTTGACCTAATATCTTTTTTGGCTAAAACTATGATAACGATGGATGCAGCTAGGTTAACTTAAGGCAAAGAAAAAATAATAATTCATACGTTATACTGAAATATTGAGTAGTTCTCGTGGTGAAGTCGTTATCGTGGAGAGTAATATTTTGTACGGCTCTTATAATATATGAGATAATAATATTTTAGAATTATTAATTTTGGTATGACAAATCTTGCATTATAATCCCATTATTACAAGTTTGTCTACGAACCAACGATTCTTAATAAAGAAAAATGATAAATTTACGATTGAGGTCACCCATCTAATAAGAAGATTGAACAAGAGTACCACAAAAATCACATATCTAATATGAAGATTAGGCATAAATACTGCAAAAATCACACGTCTAATAAGAAGATAAGGTATGAGTATCGCATAAGTCACACGTCTCATAAAAAGATCAGGCCTAAATACCGCAAAAGACAAATGTCTAATAAAAAGATTAGGCATAAAATGATAAAAATGTGGACGGACTTGGATAGCCCACTTGTGTAAGTCAAAAGTTGGCTGTTTAGATTTTTGTTTCCAAGACCTCTAATTAATAGGCACATGGAAAGTAGTAGTAGTAGTTGTTTCGAACTTCAACAAGTATTACTTTGATTCATCTATAACTAATAATAAGGACGATAAGGTTAGGAGGAAGTTGTTAATCTCAATATTTTTTTTAAAAAAGAACTCTATTTGTACACTCTCACAAATCACGTTTTAATCATAAGATTTGGTGGCCGGCATGGATGCTTATTGGTTGGTTCAGTTTGGTTTTGAAGTTTATCAATTCAAGTTATTGATTTTTGATTTCTAGACATGCTAACTCATTATAAAATCATGAAGATATTGATTTATTGGTTTAACTGATAAGATTTGACACAAAATAATCATTTAACACTTAGAAACAAGGTGGCATACTAAATGAACCATCATGAGCTGACAGATTGCATCTTGCTCAAAAATAAATACTGACACATTGTAGAATAACCGAGAGTTTGAGACAACCAGAAATAAAAGTATGAAACTAAAATCTAAGTCAAAGACTTTATATACATAATGTTTGCTGTTTCTAAAAAAATTCTTTATTAATTAACTATCCGGTTATCGATTAACCTGTTAAGAAAAAATCTCAAACTTAGAACCGATAACTTGATAATAAAAAAAATCAAAACTATTATCGAAAATACTAAACCAATAACCCATTATTAATGAAACAATAACTTTTTTTCAATTCAAATTATCGATTTCAGTTCGATTCTGAACCGCCCCACTTAGTGAAATTGAAAATTCATAGGAGTTACTAATTTTCTATTGACGACTGAATTGAGTTTAAAAGGGATTTCACATAAAAGCATAGAAATTCATAATATGATCAGTTAAATTGACCTATCTGTTCTGCAATTTATCATATTCTGTACATACATACGGGCGGAGATGAATATCTAATCTTTGGGGTTTAATTATCAAATAATCGGGCTGGGTTGAAATAGAAATCGGATTGAGTCATGATCCGTCTATTTAGGCTCAAATGAGCTAAAAATTGGGTTGGATCATGATCCACAAAATTTGACTAGCTTAATCTCAATAATTTTATCATAACACAACTTAACTATAATAACCACAATTTAAGTTAGAATTTACAAATAGATAAATAAATACTAGAAGATATAAAATAGATAGTAACTCGTCCCTTCAACAGGAGAACGTACATTACAAAAATATGTATAAAAAGAAGGGAAAATACATAGATTCCCCCCTGAACTTTTCTCGAAAAGTCAGTTACACGCTTAAACTATTACAGTGACCTATTACGCATCTTTAATACTCAAAAGTGAATTTATTACCACCCTGAGACGTGTAATACCACTCTCACATTATGTGGTGTATTACACTCGCTGCCACATCGGCGCTACATCAGTACCATGTCATAAATTATAATTTTTTTGTTTTCTTTTCTTATTAATTAACTTTTCTTTTGTTAATTATATTTTACTCTAATTAATTCCTAATTAATTATTTTAATTCTTTAATAATTATATCTTCTTTATCACTAAATCCCACCCATTTCAATTCTCATTTCATCGGAAAAATCATATCCGACCACCTTCACTATTGATTTTGTTCTTTCACCACCACTATATCACCTTCAATTCTTCTTCTTCTCTTTTCTATCACCCAACACCAAATATCAACCATATCCTTTGGAATATAATTCTCCTCTGTTTGCCTCTTTGCCTTGTGATCTTCAAGTACATATTTATAAAATTCTATCATACTCTTTCCTAACGCTTTCATTCGTTTTATGTATCCTTGCATTTAGGGTTTAGGGTTTAGGCTTATTTTATTTTATTACATAAAGAAATGTCATTTACACTTCTTGTATACTAGATTTGGACAAGTACATCAGGTTGCAGGTTATGATGTAGTGATAAGATTTTTTCATCATTAGTTAGAAATATTAATTTAAAGTCTTGAAAATAATAATAAAAAAAATTGGGAGCGTCATCTCTAAGAACTTGCAATGTGTCGATCCAATTTTAATCGGAGTTCCACTATAAGTACTTCCTAATTTTGTTTTGTGGGGCCAACCTATAACCTATGTGTTAAGGAAGAAAGTCTTCCTTTTCTGTTTGCATTATGATTTTTGGCATATCTTTATTGAAATTCGGTATAGGTTAATTAATACTCCATATGTTCCTAATTACTTATCCATTTTTCCTTCTATAGTTGTTCCTAATTACTTGTCTATTTTGACAAATTAAGAAAAGACAAAATAACGTTACCTATTATACCCTCAACTAATTACTTTGAAAAAGGTAGAATTTCTTGAAAATCTTAGATTTTTAATTCATCCACTTCATAATTAATAGGGGTAAAATGGTAAACTTACTATGTCAATAATTGCTTTCTTAATAGGTGTGTCAATTCAAAAGTGGACAAGTAATTAGGGACAGAGGGAGTATAAGGTGAAAATAGACACATTTTATTTTATCTCTATAGAGACAAAAATATTAGAGAGTAGAATGAGTTATACCATACCTATATAAGATAACTTGTGAAAAAAATATATACAGGGTAAGTGGTACTTTAATAATGTGGAAACAAAAGAGTATTATTTATTTTGAGTGTGAAATAATTTTTGTAATATTTTATCTAGGCCTACACAATGTAAATTTGCTTACTATAATGATATTAATTATTGTTTTTTCCCGTGATTCTTTTTCTTATTTAAAACGATTTTCACATAAATTTCTTGATGTCGTTATTATTTTTATTTTATCACCATTATTTTTGTTGTTATTCCTCATTTTTCAACACATTGATAAAGAGTCTTGGTTTGAGATATCTATATTTTTGGGTGAATGATGAAAGTCAATCCTAGTAGAATGATTAGCGTAAATTATGTCATTTGAAAAGGCAAAATGGAAGATTTTTAATCTATATCAATTTCTAAATATCTTAAAAATTTAAGACTCCGAAAGTTTTCAATTTGTACAATAGCTTCATAGGCAGTCATTATTGCAGAGCTTTAAAATTTGAAAATTGAATTTCAACAAATAAGCTCAATTTTGAGTGGCCATTATTGCAAAAAAATTGATTACGTATAAAGGGGCCTAATTTGAAATTTTGAGTGATTTGATGTAGTTTGTGAAGTGTTTTGGATGAATCTGGTTCTTGATTTCAAGGGAGAAGACAAATTCAATTTTTTTATGTAATATTATATATTATTATATATGAATATATAAACGTCTCTTGTAATTTTGTATAATATTATATATTGGTTGTATAATATTGTATGTCAATCTTTTTAATATTTTTGTAAAAATATAATATAAGAGTTTTGTATATTATTTTATACCGGATGTAAAATATGTATGTGAGATTGTGTTTTGAGCTAAAAATTTATAGTATAAGTTTTGAGCTGTATTTTTATAATATAAATTAGGTAATTTTACTTTCATGAAATCATCCAAAAAAATAAGTAATAATAGTTATTCTTATGGTATTTTCTCCCCCTCTTGTCTCGTATATTACACTTATAAACTAGGACATTTTATTGTACTAGTTTTGGCTTGTTAGTCTTCAAACCAAAATTAACCATGTCATATATTAGAAGGGTCCTGATCAGAGCCACTTATTTAAACACTTGATTTTCAATATAAATTGTTTTTCAAAATAATAAATATATTTAAAATATTGTATGATTAACGTGTATAAGCATAATTCATACTTAAAATTATATGAAAAATATATATAATATATTACGATATTTTTGGAATTGAAAGGTAGAAATGAAGAATTAGTAGGGATTGATTTGATTAAATATTTAGTCTACTTAAATTAAGGAAGAAATATAACTAGTTACCTTATTTATAGGGGAAAATATCAAAAAATAGTTCTAGATAATGATTATTTTTTTTTGGCTTATATGCTTGGTATTTATGTAATTTATCATAGCAGAATTAAGTGAGGAACATCAATTGTTTTACACAATTAGTACCCCATCTCTAGCTAGAAGCTTGTGAAAAAAATCAGTTTGTATGACAATTTCTTAGGCACACAAAAAACTGACCTAATATCTTTTCACTATTTTTATTTTTTTTACCCTCCCTAGGTCCCACCCCTTTTGCTCTCATGGTGACTCGAACTCACAACCTTTGAGTTGGAAGTGAGGGGTGCTTACCATCCGAGCAATATCTTTTCACTAATTGGAAACTTGATCAAAGACACTTGTGTAAGTCCAAAGTTGGCAGTTTTGATTATTGTTTCCAAGTCCTCTAATTAATATAATAAGCACATTGGCAAGTAGTAGTAGTAGTCAGTGGCAGAGCTAGGATTTTCAGTAAGGGGGTTCAAACTCTAAAAAAATAGACACACGAAGTAACCGAAGGGGGTTCGACATCTATTATATATACCTAAAAAATTATTTTAACCATGTATAAATCATATAATTTTCCGCCGAAGGGGGGTCGGATGACCCCCCCTCATTGTAAGGTGGCTCCGCCACTGGTAGTAGTAGTTTTTTTGAACTTTAACAAGTACTATTTTGGATTCATCTATAAATAATAAGGACGATAAGGTTAGGAGGAAGATGTTATTAATCTCAATATTTTAGAAAAAAAAGTATTCAATTTGTACACTCTTACAAAGTCATGTTAACGGACTTTATCATCCCCTCTCTACTTTGTTTTCTAGTCAAAACATTACATAGCTTAAATCACGTTTTAATCATAAGATTTGATGGCCGATATGGATGCTTATTGGTTCATTCGATTTGATTTTGAAGTTTATCTACAATAAGCTTAATTTCAAGATTAGGGTTATGAGCGTAGCCAGAAAATTCAAGAAGGGTGTCCAAACTTTGAATAGTAATTTTATTTAAAAAAACGACGATTTAAATTACCAAAACAAATAATCAAGTTAAGCAATATTTAATTAAATATAAGAGTATTTTTGATAGAATTACAAGTGTATAATTCAAAACTAACATAAAGACAAAATAAACTACTATTGAAAACATAATTTAAATATATTATTATAATTGTACTTGACGAGGTTTCATATCCTGAAATGTTTTTATAATAGACTCATTAGAAATAGTGCGAAATACTTTATTTTTTACATAAGGCACTATACAACCGTTTAAAAACTCATCATCCATTTGATTTCACAAGTCATTTTTAATATACTTCATTGTTGAGAAAGCTTTTTCAACGGTTGCAGTAGCAACTGACAAAAACAAAGCAAATTTCACTAAGCGAAATATAAGTGGATAAGTTAAGTTTTTCTTTGTCTCTACCAATTTTCTTGAAAGTTCACCAAGTCCACCTAAATCAGAGAATCTTTTATCAGATCGCATACATAGATAATGTAATTGGGTAAATGAGTCTCCTATTTATAGAGAAAGAAAATCTTATTCCACAAGGAAAAGGTATTAAAATTTAAGGAAATAATTCAATTTTAATGAAAAAAAATTGCAAGGAAAAAGCATCAAATTTAAGGAAATCTTATTCCACGAGGAAAATGTATTAAAATTTAAGGAAATAATTCAATTTTAATCGGAAAAAAAATAGTTAGTGGAGGTTAGATTCGAACTTGGGTCCCTGAACACAATCATGACAGTGGAGAATCGAACTAGGACAAAGAGTAGGTTTGCGATGGCTCTTGCCAATTCCACCATGCATTACTTTGTTTCAAGGTGTCCAAATTCTATATATACCAATAGAAAGTCAAAACGTTACATGTATATATTAATATCATTTTCTGACGAAGCGTGTCCAATTAAATACCCTGGAGCCTATGTGGCTCTGCCCCGGGGTCATCAACCATATCCTTTGGAATGTAATCAGTGGCGGATCCAGGATTTAGAGTCCGTGGGTGCCAAATAGAATTATCGATTAAATTAATTTTATATTTGATTAAATTATTCGTCTTTTCGATATAAATTAATTTTAGTTCTCTAATTTTTCTTAAAAGAACGTGTGCAACAATTTCCTTTTTCTTAAAAAAATGTCTGCAACAAATTTCTCAAAAAAATAGGTACAGATGGGATTCAAACCCGCAACATCAGCCTTCTAAAGTTGCCCTCCTACCATGGCACCTGTCACGCCCCGAGCCTACACCCTGGGCGGGACTGGCACTCGGAGACCATTTTTGGCCCCAAATGAAACCTTGGTCTGGCTTACTTAACTCAGCGGAAGACTTAGCTCAATGAAACAGTCTCAAATAATAACAAAAAACTTAATAAGTTGGCAAAAATGGCACTTAGGTCTTAAACAACATCTGAAGGCTAAAGAAAGACATCTGAACTAATAACTATCTGACTGTCTATGAAGCCTCTAAAATACTGAGATGGATGTTGGGACAAACCCTACAACATCCTAATAAATGAAAGACTGAAAGCGAATAAAAGAGTCCTCCGGAATACAAGGAGGCTCACCACTGACTCTGAGTTGCTCAACTGGATTAACGAGGTGCTGGGTGCCGATCCTGGTTACCTGCGTCTGCATCATAATAAGATGCAGGCCAACTGGCATCAGTACATTGAATGTGCGAGTATGCGAGTTGGAATGCTAAACCACACATAGGCTAGAAGGAATCTGAAAGAAACTGAATAACTTACCTGGCTCAACTCAACTCAACCTGACTGACTCATTTCAATATAAAGCAATTTAAAACAAGTGCAATATAAATAAAAGTTGTTTAAAACATACTATAAACTCTGTGTGTATGTAAAGATATAATAAATCTGAGATGTATGTAGAAATACAAATGAACTGATGTATATAAAAATACAATAACTGTTGTGGGAGTTTCTCTAACCGACAACCATCACATAAGAGCTATAGTGATGATACATCCATCTACCTCACACTGCTAGCACATCATATACTTGGCCAAAGGTATAGGACCTGAACTGCCTAATGGATCCACTAGTCTATTTCGAAAGGGGTTCATCTAAAAAGTATGACCCATTTTTACCCATGATAGCTACATGGTTTTATGGAGACGTGAGTTATCTGAACTCATGCCCGCCCCCAATTCGGTGCTCAATACTACTCCCAAAATATACTAGCTCTTATGTTTTAAAAACATACTTCTGTGATTTGAGATTAGTGCTCAAAAACTTAGCTCAAAGGCTATCTTGGAAATCTCAGTTTCCTGCTTGCTTCATTTAGAAAGCTATTACTCTTTTTTGAAAACTAGCCCGAAGGCTCTTTGGAAATCTCAATTTCCGTTCTTATTTAAATGTGAAAACATTTTAAATATCTTTGGGAATACTTAGTCCCCATATACTTTTGAAGAAATGAACTTCAAACTTTACTCTTTACTCTTTACCCAACTTGAACTTTAAGTCTTAAAACAAAGTTAAAACATTTGGAAAAATCTTTTGGAAAACTCTAAGAACTCATCTTGACTTGACTCTTACTTCCCTTGACTTTGATCTTAACTTTCCTTGAATTGGATTATGGATTCAAAATTCATGATCTCATGTTTATGGATGATTTCATGATGTTTAGATGTATTTTAGAATGTTAGAATCGACTAGGAAACATAGGAACACGTACGAGAAGGTGGGGAACGAATGGGGAGAACTGGCGTCCCTGGCGCTTTGAGAGGCGTGGGGTGCCAGGCCCCAAACCTCAAAGAGCTGGGTGGGGCACTCTGTCTGGGGCGATGCGCCAGAGGCCAAACCTCAGAGAACATTTTGGGGCGCGCTGAAAGGCGCGACGCCCCAACCCTTGTACCCAAGTGTTCTCGACTTTTCTCCTCCATTTTTCATCTCTAAATCCTCCAAACTTCCATGGTAATTTCCCCAAATCCCTAAGATCAATTGTACCCTCAATATACAACCAATCTAACTCGCAAAACAACCCGGAAGCATGAATCAATTAACCCCCCCCCCCCCTCCAAGCATCAACAATTCAACCAACAAGAATTCTACAATTTGTTCTTTAAGAACCTCACTTTTCAACATGTAAACAACTCCAAACCAAAGGATTGAAACAAGTTGGTATGTGGGTGAACTAACCCAACATAGAAAGATCTCACATACCTTAATAGGGATCACCCCCGATGAATTCCACTTGCAATCTTGAATGATCTTGGCTAATTCTTGCCTTCTTCTCCCGTTCTTTCTTTCTTTATCTCTTCTCCAAGCCCTAAGCATATTCTAACTTTTCAAAACTGAATTAAGTTCTGATTTTACCCTTATAAACCCCTAAAAATGAATTAGGAAATTATTTAGAGAAAAGACTACTTTGCCCTTCCCTTAATCCGGGTTGAAACTTTCCTCAATCCAACAGCCCAACTTCCGAAAGGCATATCTCACTCATACAATGTCGGAATTTTGCAAACTCAGCGGCGTTGGAAAGATATCTCCAATCATATCAATAACTGCTCTTAACTCATCTAGAGCTAGGAGTTATGGCCGTTTGAAAATGGCCAAAACTCACTTTCTTAACTTAGACAAAATTTCCAGATTTCCTTATTCTTTCCAAATATCATTATTTTCAGATTTTAAACTCTTTCTAGTCGTTTTTAGGTGCGAGATGTTACAGCACCACAAGCCAATTTTGTTCTCTGGGTGACACGCTTTATATTTATATAAATATTTTATATATATATATATATAGATAGATAGAGAGAGAGAGAGAGTTTCCGCCGAAGTTTGGGGGTGGCATGGCACCCCCACACCCTTAATAGGTCCGCCCCTGAATGTAATCCTCCTCTGTTTGCCTCTTTGCCTTGTGATCTTCAAGTACATATTTATAAAATTCTGTCATATTCTTTCCTAAAGCCTTCATTCATTTTACATATCCTTGCAAGTCCAACCAATTAAGCCCAAGGTATCCAATCTCCAAGATTAATCACCCCATTAAGAAGAAACCACTCATCAAACATCCATTACAATTTTTCATGAGTTAATTAGTTTATAATCCTGTCTAATATTTAATAAATAGTTTAATTTTTTGAGTTAATTAGCTTATAATTAAGTTAATTATTTGATTTTGTTAAGATTAATAAGCTTGTTAATTGATTTATACCGAATTACACTTGTATGCCAAGCTTTTAAATATTTTTGTAAATATATAATCTAAGAGTTTTGTATATTGGTTTATACCGTATTACACTTGTAAACTAGGACATTTTATTGTAGTTTTGGCTGGGGAAGCTTACTTGTTAGTCTTCAAATCAAAGTTATACATGTCGTATAAGAGGAATCCTGATCAAAACCATTTATTTAAAGACTTGGTTTTCAATAATAAATTGATTTCGAATTAATAAATATATTTAAAATATTGTATGATTACCTTATATATAGAGCCGTTAATATGTGCTAGGTTCATTGCGTCAGACTAGTCTTATCTGTGATTTAACCAGGGTAAGCTAAGATTTTTAGAGCTCGTTTAAGAAAAAAACTTTTTAGTCTGGCCCGAATAAACCCACAGGTCTGTGGGGGCTTGAGCATTATGTGGGCTAAATAAAAAATAACAAAAAAATTCAAGGAATCCTATTGTGTATGAAGCAAATTACATCTTATCTCTATCCTTTTTGAATTTACAAAAAATTCTTCAAATTTGTGTCATCCAGATACATAGCAGTTGATCCATCAAATAACTTGTTTGTTGAGATTAAAAAAGAAATAAAACGTAAAATTAAATATTAAATCCATAGATCACGTAAAATCAAGTTGATGTCAATCTCTTCCAAATTGTAACAACTTCAAACATTTCAAATTTCAAATTTTCTGCTCTCTAATCTCTCACAAATCGTAACAAAATTAAAAACGTTGAAATCATTAGCTGATATGTGATGAATATATCTATTTTGTTGAGACATTCAAGAATATGGTAAAGCAAGGTGAGTTATGAACGATACAAAAGTGATTGAATAATTGTTGGACAAATGATTTCTTATGTGAATCTCAAATCTGCTATTGCATCTAAATTTGAGTTTGATGATTTGAGGAAAAATCTGAAAATCTGATACATCATAGAAGGTAAATCATTTCCAATGATAATTAGGAATGACATGGGAGTAAAATTGTACTAAGAGATAAAAAAATGAGCCTTAATTTGCAATATATCCACTATGTATTGATACAATGAACATGATGATTGGAGCGATAAATTGCTTTGATGCTACACCTGGTGAAATGGTTTGTGTCGAAGGTTCAGAAAAGGTTGCACAAGATCTTGCTATGGTTGAATAAAAATAGGTGATTTGTATTATATATCGGAATTAGAAGTAACAAATTGCATAACTGATTCAAACAATACAGAGGTGAAGGAGAGGCAATTGTATAAGGATAAAGCAACTCTCGTCTTTGTAATGGCGAAATAAAAAATAGAGCACAATTTCAATTTCAGGGTAAAGATATATGATAATAAAAGGTATGGAATTAGTTGTTTTGTGACGTGTATTAGATTTTTTTAAATTTTTTGATACATAAGTCATGATACATTGTCACTTCTAAAAATGTTAGTGATTTATTAGTTGTTGACTTGTTGTAATGCTACCTGTTTTTTTTATATAAAAGTATCATGGCTAAATGTTTTTTAGATTTGTGTTTTTGATATGGATATATAAGTCATGATACATTAATAGTAAATGTTATTGCACGTAACATATTTGTTTTTTATCTGTACATTATCGTGTGGTCATGCGATGTACTTTTTTTTGTTTAAATGTATCAGTATATATACTGATTTGTATGAAACATATCATACTAATAATGTGTATCTGATGCATGTAGCAAAGAGTATCAATTAGAATGTATCAGGTACATGTTGTATTAATTTGAAGGTGAAAATCGTGATCAAGAAAATGACATAATACATTACTATTTATCTATCTTGAAAATAAATATCAAATAAGATATTGACGGTACTCATCCACTAAAGCAGATAGAGGTTGTTAACAAATTTCAAATGGAAAATTTTAACGGCAGAATTCATTCTCTTTTGTCTTTCTCACTAGAATCAAAATTTTCATCAATATATGACTATTTTGAATTTATATCCATTATCTCATATGCATGTGATGATAATTTTAAAAATAAAGAGTGTCAAACAAGTCACAAGATTGACTCTCTCACACAAAGAATGTGAAAAGATGATTTTCACTATCATGTTAGGACTTATTTATAAGCCAAACAAGAGTCTCTCTAAGAAGATGATATTGAGGATCATTAAAGAAATAAGACTTGGATTAAACATCTAGAGGTGTTTAAGCCATGATCTATGCGGTGTTGAATAATCAAAAGAATGAGACACATGCGCAGTATAAGGTTAAAACATTGTAACACATGTTTCATATACCATATGCGTTAAGCGATCAATGGGTTAGTGAAAGAATGGTTCCTTGCTTCTTCATTGTGTGAGACTCCAACAAGTTAAAATAACTTATCATGGGAATAACCTTCAACCTTTTACTGTTTCCTGAAGTTTCAATCAATGTTGTAACTTTAGCATGTCACTAATAGTCATGAATGATTCGACAGCGCAGTGCACGTCTAGAAAAGCAGTTGAATTAGAGCAGACAAATTTGAGTAGAAAGGAAAGACGATAAATTTAAAAATAATGCCACAAGCACAAAAATCCAACCATTACAATTGTATGTGCCACAAGTAATTATAAGTTGATTTAAAGACCATAATAGTACCTAAGGGTATTTTACCGTGGACTTTTGAGTCCAACAGGCAAAAAGCTAGCAAGTCTTTATAAACCTCTAGTCAGTACTCTTCTATATAAGAAGAGAAGAAAAAAAGTAGAATTATCTGAGTCTTTTTCAAAATATATTATACAATAGATCATTTTTATATGATGGAGCAAGAAATGAAAACAACACAATTTTAATCAATTAGTGAAATTTTATTTTAATGCTAGCATATAACTTAAATAAAACAAGATTGATATAATTGAACAAATTGAAGAACTAATAAAGATGGAGGGGAAGTCTTGATTCCATGATCAAAGATATCGGTTTATTTGGGTGTGTAGACAATCCATAAATCTCCTCCATGCTTATATCTACTGGCCTCATATCTCCTGCTAATTTCCAATTGAATCCATTCAACAACTTAGCCATTGTTGTTCGAACAACCTTTATACCTAGGCTATACCCCGGGCACTTTCTCCTTCCTAAACCAAATGGCAAAAATGCAAAATTTTGTCCTTTCATGTCTATGTTATTTTCGATGAATCTTTCAGGAATGAACTCTTCTGCCCTATCCCAATACTTTGAATTTCTTCCTAAAGACCATGCGTTTACAAAAACAGTTGTCCCTTTTGGTATATCATAACCAGCCACATTACCATCCTCAGTGGAGTAATGAGGAGGAAGCAATGTACATAAAGGGTGAAGTCTAAATGACTCTTTGATTAAGGCATCTATATAAGGTAGCTTAGAGAAGTCTTCTTCTTCTATCCATCCTTCTTTTCCAATGGCTCTGTCAAGTTCTTGGTGTGCCTTGTCGATGATGTTTGGTCTCCTCAAAAGTTCTTGAAATGTCCATTCTATCGTTGCTGCTGAAGTATCTATTGCACCAGTTAGCAAATTCTGCCATTGATATATAGCAAAAATTACCAACCCTAATTTGGATAGTTTTGTTATAGATTCTATGGTGGAAACAACTCTAATTTGGATAGTTGGAATCTTGGGTTTGATCTAGGGTTCATAGAATTGTTAGTAATTCGGGTAATTAATAATTGTTTATTGATTCCCATATTATATTGATTGTTTATAGAGCAAGAACAAGCGGAACGAATCTGGAAAGGAAAGGATCAAGTTTCTTAGGGTTTCAAGCTTGTTTCGAGGTAGGTGATGGTTGTGATCCTATGATTGTGTGATGTATGTTTGTTCTTGCTTTATTATGATACATGTATGTATGTGAATGTTGCATCATTGATCACATTTGTTGTAAATGAGGATAGTTGAATAATTATATACCATGAATCACCTCTTATTGTATGATTATGAAAATATACATTGTGATTGTGATTGTGGTTTGTTGAATGGGCGGATGTCACATTCTGGCACACTAACTTGGATTGGGTACCACGAACCGGTATGCTAACAGTTTGGATGTGGGTTCCATGAGAGGACCATTGAATTGGGTTCCGTGAGAGGACCATTGGATTGTGTTGTGTATATACTTGTGATGAGTTCATTCATATCTAATGATGATTGATATTGGAAAATGGTATGTTGCTCTAAATTGATATAACTGTGATTTGTGAGAATCGTGAAGTTGTTCATTGTTCGTATATGTTGATGATATTATATATGTTTGATATGTGCATGTGATTATATTGTTGTATTGACTAATGTATGTTACACTTAATGGGATAGTCGTGTGATCCTACTAGTACAGTGAGGTTGTATACTGATACTGCACTTGCTCTTTCTTTGTTAAGTGCAGGGCATCTTCAGGTGACTATTGATAGACCTCAGCTAGGTGACTATTGAGCGTGATCGGATACAAGGGTTAGCCAGTTCTTTCAAGCTTCCATGGATCTCTCTTGTTTAAGTCCATTCTTTTCGGACACAGACTATTGGTTTAAGTTGTTGCTTAGTTTTGGGGTTGTACCCCTTGTTCTTAGACTTGTCGCTAGTAGAGTTTTGGTACATTGAATTTCAGGTTCTAGGGGCTGAATATCCGCATTGTTAGTTTATTAATGTTAGACTTTTGTTAGAGTTTATGGGAACTCTATTTCTTTAGTATTTTCCTGCTTTCGTGTACTTAAATGCCTTAGTTTTGGTTTAGTTGCTTGGTTTGAGTTGTAGTAGTGGCTCTCCCACCAGAGGGTTAGTGTGGGTGTCAATCACGATGGTCTGGGTCGTGACACTGGACTAAGTTGAAAAAATCCAAATACTATGAAAAAGTTTTTCGGCCCCAAATTTTACCCCCGTTGGCATTTCTATAACGACGAAAATAGGTCGTTAAACTTATAGCCCACCTAACTCATCTTGTACTGAGAGTTATGGTCGTTTGAAGTTGACCCAAAACTTAAAGGAATGAATTGAATGAACTCTCTTTAGTTCTTCTTGGAACTCAAGGTGCTATATCTAGTGACCTTAACACTAAAGAAATTTTAATTTCCTCAATAAAATCCTACTCACAACGAAGAATGGTTTGAGTCTTAGTTCGAAAATTTTCTGGGGTGTTACAATGAACACTTAAACTTCTTTAGTTTTTGGAATAAAAGGATAAATGGATAGGTGCATCAAATTTAGAGTGGCTTGTTTTTTAATTTGATCCGGGTTCTAAAATAGTATTTGAACTATTTTTTAAAATTTAAATTTGTCACAACACTAGTTTTTTTTTTTTTGTATTTTTTTTTGAAAAATACAAAATTTAGCTAATTAATCAATATGTCTTGACATGTAATGGTAGAAAAATTTAGGCTAGTTTAAATTTCTTGCTAAAGTATTGATCGGTGCGTTAATTTAGGGTGTCTTGTTCTTGATTTAATTCCATGTTCTAAATTAGTAAAAAAAAAAATTTGACTATTTTCTTTAATCAGATTACTTGTCACTTCTCTTGAAGAGTACAAAATTCAATCTATCATTACATTGAGTAAGATAAGTAAAATAACTTTGAAAGAACAAAATTATTCTTGATGGTCAATTACTGAGGCAATCAACTCGCCTTGGCAAGCACCAGACCGGAGTACAACTTTTTGGCTAAATCAAGTTACTTGTTGAATCACTCCTTCAACCAATTGATTAAAGAGTTCAATAAGCACCAAAAAAATAATTTGGAGAAACTACATAAAAGGCCATAAAATTTAAATAATTACAAGTTCATACTCAAATATCAAAGGAATTCCTGAAATACTTATTCTCTCATAAATAATTACAGTCCATACCCTCAATTCATTAAGGTTGATAATTTTTGCTTAACTGATTCTAAATCGGTATCATATACTGTATTTGTATCATTAATACTGATAATTTTACTTAACTAGTACTAAATCAGTATCATATACTGTATTGATATCATTATGGTTGATAATTGCGCTTACTTTATATTAAATCAGCATATAAATATACTATACTAGTATCATTGAGGATTCTTGTTTAGAAATTACTCATTAGTTAATGATATATATATATATATATATATATTTGACTAATGAGTAAATTTTGAACAAGAAACTTTATTGATACCAATACAGTATATATATGATTTAGTATCAGTTAAGCTAAATTATCAGGCTTAATGATATCAATACAGTATATGATACTTATTTAGTATAGTTAAGCAAAATTAGTTGGAGGTATATAGTGTAATTATCTACTGAGATATGAATGTAAAGGGGTATATGTCACGACCTGATTTCTCAACTCATGATGACACCTACTATACCCTACCAGTAGGTAAGCCAACCCGTAACCCAGAACATCAAGCAATGAGCGAAAGGGCAGAAACTAGCGAAAACAATAATCTAAACAAGAATAACAAGACGGAAGCAACCCAAAATAAATATATACAAAAATTCCTCCCAGAACCTGGAAGTCACTAGTACAGAGCTATCTAATAAAGAGTACAAGTCCCAAAAGTGGACCACAACAGAGCGTGTCTCAGAGGCAACAAGACTAGCTACAACAAAAGAAGGAGACAAAACAAACCCAAAACGCCAAGTGCTCGCCCTCGTCTCCAAATCACCGCTGCAAAACAAGGCAAGAACAAATCACCGTTGGTAACTGGTACTGGGACCTGCATCACGAAATAGATGCAGAGCGTAGCATAAGTACCAACACAACAGGTACTCAGTAGGCATCAGAGGCCGACTGAGCAAAAAGGGTAAAATCAATAAGAAGGGATAGAATCTAGCCACAGAGAGGTCAAAGCGGATATACAAAGAAAGCACATGAGCATACCAGAAACAAACTAAGTACACTAAACTAAACCTAACTTGGCCCCCATATGCCCAGAAGGTACACTCGTGCGCAAGCTCAAATAAAACCTGAACTGACCCCCATAAGCCCGACAGGTACACAGAAAAGTTAAATCTACTAAGAAAGAAGAAAACCGGGCTCACAGCCCAAAGTAACTAAGATAATCCATCAGACTCCACCCAGCCAGCAGTGCACTCCCAGCCCAGCTAGAAAGAGTGACTCTAGGGGGCACCAACCAAACAGTCCGCTCCCAGCCCAGCTAGAAAGAGGGACCCGTGAGTGAAGTAGATATCGCGAGTCGTCCTACCATGCAGTCAGCTCCCAGCCCAACTAGAAAGAGCGACCCGGGGACACCCAGCAAGCAGCACACTCCCAGCCCAGCTAGAAAGAGAGGCCCGGGGTGATCGCCGATATCACCGAGTCTACCCAACCAACGATACGTTCCCAGCCAACTAGAAAGAACGACCCCGGGGGTGATGTTATCTCCAATAGGATCTAATCCTACAACAACCACTGTGGAATGTCGTCCACTCTAAGAAATCACAGAAAAGGCTCCAACCCTATACTATCTCAATCTCACGCCTCTAGTGATGCACAAAACCTTCGAGAATGCGTCGGAACCGCAAAATGCGAGGAAAAAGATACAGAAGTGCAACAAGCAGCGATAACGCCTAATCTAAGGCTCAAACTATCAGACTCAAGTCTGCTACTCCAGTCTACAAGGAGCTAAGTCATCCGAACGACGTCGACAGCAAGTCAAGGCAATCCAGCCCACACGGGTCATAAGTCTAAGACAATGCTAGCCTAACCTAGACTAAGGACATCATGTTTATGGTTAAGGATGAACAAGGCTTACAATACAAAGCATACAAGCATACAATAGCATTTAGCACATAGACATGTAACTCTACTAAGCCGATTAACATGATACTATTCCCGAAATATGGCCAATCGATTCTAACATGAGATATCTAATCAAACTAAGGTAGTAAAGTGGTACCCACCCCCAATTCACTCCAATCGACAAGTTTTTACACAATTAAGCTCAATCTAAAAGAAAGGAAGTCGTAGCCTACCTTAAGGCTGATCACGCGCTCTTCAAATCACTTTACCGGAGCTTTCCCTTTTCAAACAGTCTTAAAATATTGCCCCGCTATCAAAATTAGAGTCACAACGTTACTACGGTCATTTAGCTACCAAAATCACAATAAACAGAGACGGGTCAATTTTGGAGTCAAAACAAGAATCGTGGGACCCGCACTGAATTGTCCGAATTTAACTCCGTCAAGAGACCCTAAATAGCACCCCAAACTTGTGTCCCAAAATGGAACACAATTCAAGGCTCAAAACACCGCAAGAACCAACAAGCAAGAAATCACATTTTAATCAACTAAAAGAAACCCTACATCAGCCTTCTAAACTAAAAAAAAAATGGAAATCGAAAGGTGCCTAGCACTCTTTGAACACTCTACGGCGAAGTCTCAACAATTCTTAACATGTGGGACTTCGAATCACCCAAAACCGAGCTAAAATGAGTGAGATATGATCAAAACAATAGTACCAAAAACAAAGACTCGAAAAAGGGTACTGCAGTCAGGTTTTATCGCGAAAATACCTCGAACTGGGACCCCAAATTACTATCCAAGCTCACCAACGCGTTGTCCTCAAAAAATCTCACAACTTTACCTTTTGAATCGCCCAAATCGGTTGAGAGATGAGATAGATATGAGAGTTGGAAGTATGGAATTATGTTGCTGTTTTTTTTGCATATATTGCAGAAAATCTGCAATAATTCCAAGACTTAAACTCCGACGGGGTGCTCCGAACTCGTTTGGAACCCCGTGCACGCAAACGAGTTATGCAATCATATCAAATTTGATATTTCAGACTCAACAGTGTAGTCGAAATTTCCTTTAAAGATCATCTCGATAAAAAGTGGGTCCCACTTCCAAAGGCCACTTTTAATAAAAACCCACAAAAGGGCTCGGAAAGATATCAAAAATCTCGGGACACAAAAGGAGGGTCAATCTAGACCAAACTCAACATTCCAGAGCTAACCACACTGACGGAATTCTCATCCAAGCGCGTTTACTCAAAATGTTGACCAAAGTCAAATTTAGGCTTAAATTTAAAGTTAAAACGCCTAATCGCACCGACTCATACTGAAAACCTCGGGAGTCATGTCAACTATGCTACTAGCCTAAAATGACCCTTTCGGAGCTAATGGAATCATCAAAGTTAGATTTTGATGTCATCTTCTTGAACTTTTGATCGAAAATGATCGTTCAAGGTTCATAAGCTTCAAAACACAAAAACTCGCACCAAGACCAAACGAACGACCAGGTGACCAAACTGTCAGTCCCAGCAAGTCATAAATGACTTGGGGTCGCTACAGGAACGCTCTAAACGATACACAAAAGGCAAGACACAGAAATGACTTGGAGGGTCATTACAATATCCACTACTAAAAAGGACTTTCATCCGCAAAAGTAAGGGTCAAGAAGTACCTGAAGGCTCAAACAAGCTGGGAAACTGCTCTCGCATCTCCTGCTCGGTCTCCCAAGTAGCCTCCTCGACTGGACGATGCCTCTAACGAACCTTAACAACATGAATGGCTCTTGAGCGCAATCTCCTCACATCTCTAGCTAGAATGGCAACTGGCTCCTCTACAAATGTCAAACAATCATCCAACTCGACTGCATCATACTGGAGCACATGGGACTCATAAGGAATATATCGCCGCAACATCGAGACATGGAAAACTAGGTGGATGGATGAAAATGCTGGAGGTAGGACCAACTCATAAGCAACTTCCCCAACTGTCCGAAGTGTCTCAAAAGGCCCAATGTACCTGGGGATAAGCTTGCCCCGCCTCGCAAACCTCATCACACCCTTCATGGGCGACACACGGAGGAATACCCGATCGCCAACAAAGAATCTCAAAGGTCGGCGCCTCCGATTTGCATAACTCTGGTGCCTACTCTGAGTCGTCCTGAGCCTATCCTGAATCACCCTCACCTGATCCAGGGCCTCCTAAAGCAAATCTGTACCACGTGGCCTAAGCTTTGTAGACTCAAACCAACCAACTGGAGAGCGACAACGTCTACCATATAACGCATCGAATGGAACCATCTGAATACTAGAGTGGTAGCTGTTATTGTACGCAAACTCCGCCAAAGGTAAGAACTGGTCCCACTGACCTCCAAAATCCATAACACAGGCCCGGAACATATCCTCAAGGACCTGAATAGTGCGCTCCGACTGGCCATCCGTCTGCGGGTGAAAAGCTGTGCTAAGGTCAACCCAAGTGCCCAACTCATCCTGAAAGGTCCTCCAAAAGCTGGATGTGAACTGAGAACCCCGATCTGATATAATAGAAATTGGCACCCCATGAAGTCGAACCACCTCCCGAATATAGATACGAGCCAACCTCTCGGCGCTAAATGAAGACTGAACAGGAAGGAAATATGCTGACTTGGTCAATCGATCAACGATGACCCAAATGCTGTCAACACCTCTAGAAGTTCGAGGTAACCCCACAATAAAGTCCATAGTGATACGCTCCCACTTCCACTCCGGAATGGGTAATCTCTGAAACTCACCACCAGGCCTCAAATGCTCGGCCTTTACCTGCTGACAACACAAGCAATAGGAAACAAAGTCAGCAATATCTCTCCTCATGCCACTCCACCAGTAATGCTGCCTTAAATCACGATACATCTTCGCTGTGCCCAGATGGATAGAGTATCTAGACTCATGGCCGTCAGAAAGTATCAACTGTATCAAATCCCCAACTCTCGGAACACAGATGTGGCCGGCGAATCTCAACACTCCATCAGGATCTAAGGTAGCCTGACCACCATTACCCGCTAACACTCGATCTCTAAGGGCCACCAAGGCCTCATCCTCAAACTGACAACCACGGATTCTATCAAGCAAGGAAGACTGAACTCCCATATGGGCCAAGACACGTCTAAGATCAGAGATATCCAACCGAACCATGCTATTGGCTAAGAACTGAATGTCCATAGCCAAGGGTCGCTCCTTAACAGATAAGAAGGCTAGACTACCCATACTTACTGCCTTTCGGCTCAAGGCGTCCGCTACCACATTCGCCTTGCCCGGATGATAGAGAATAGAGAGGTCATAGTCCTTCAGGAGCTCAATCCAACGACGCTGCCTCGAATGAAGGTCCCTCTGGCTCATGATGTACTGAAGACTCCTGTGATTGGTATAGATCTCACATCGAACTCCATACAAGTAGTGCCTCCAAATCTTAAGTACGAAAACTACCGCTGCCAACTGTAAGTCATGGGTGGGATAGTTGCGCTCATGAATCTTAAGCTGCCTCGATGCATAAGCAATAACCCGGCCCTGTTGCATCAATACACGACCCAAACCAACACCGGATGCGTCACAATAAACCGTGAAGCCCTCGCCCTCAACTGGAAGTGTCAATATAGGAGCAGTGGTCAATAACTCCTTGAGCTTCAAAAAGCTCGCCTCACATTTCTCTGACCAAACAAAGGGAACATCAACACGAGTCAACTAGGTCAGAGGTGCTGCTAAGGTAGAGAAATCCAACACAAATCGTCTGTAGTAGCTTGCTAGTCCGACGAAGCTCCAAATCTCAGCAACTGAGGTACGCCTAGCCCAATCACGAATAGCCTCAATCTTCGTCGGATCTACCATAATGCCCTTCTTAGATACAACATGCCCCAAGAACGCCACAGAGTCTAACTAAAACTGGCACTTTGAGAACTTGGCATAAAGCCGATGATCTCTCAAAGTCTGGAGCACAACTCTCAAATGCTGCTTATGATCACCCCTACTCCGCGAGTATATCAAAATGTCATCAATAAAGACTATGACGAAGGAATCAAGATAAGGCCTGAACACGCGCGTCATTAAGTCCATAAAGGCAGCAGGGGCATTAGTCAACCCAAATGACATCACCAAGAACTTATAATGGCCATAACGAGTCCTAAATGCAGTCTTAGGGATGTCCGTTGCCCTAATCCTCAACTGGTGGTAACCGGACCTCAAATCAATCTTAGAGAACACTGAAGCTCTTTGTAGCTGGTCAAATATGTCATCAATCCTAGGCAGAGGATATCGATTCTTCACTGTCACCTTATTCAACTGCCTATAGTCAATGCACATGCGCATCGTACCATCCTTCTTCTTAATAAAAAGAACGGGAGCGCCCCAAGGTGATACACTAGGTCTGATAAATCCCTTACCCAAGAGATCCTGAAGTTGAACACTGAGCTCCTTGAGCTCTGCAGGAGCCATCCGATATGGCGGAATAGAAATAGGCCGGGTACCTGGCTCAAGCTCAATCGGAAAATCAATATCACACTCTGGGGGTAGGCCAGGTAAGTTAGTAGGAAACACATCTAAGAAGTCACGAACAATAGGAACTGACTCAACCGGAGGAACCTCCCTACTCACATCACGTACATAGGCTAAATATGATAAGCATCCACTAGCCACTAGCCTCTTAGCACGAATAAAAGAGATAACCCCAAATGGTGTGCTACCACGAGATCCCTGCCACACCACCGGAGGAATACCAGGAATGGCTAAGGTAACGGTCTTAGAAAAATAATCTAAAACAGTGCGATAAGGGGATAACCAGTCCATGCCCAGAATTACATCAAAATCGACCATATCAAGTAATATAAGGTCAGTCTGGGTGTCACGCCCCTGGATAGTAACTAAGCAAGATCGAAATACCTGATCCACTACTAAAGACTCACCCACGGGGGTCGACACACGCAACGACACTACCAGAGGCTCAGACATCATACTCAATCGAGAGGCATAGTAAACAGAAACGTACGAAAAAGTAGAGCCCGAACCAAATAAAGCCAAGGCAGGCTGCTGGCATAAAAGAATCGTACCTGTGATTACATCGTCTGATGCCTCAGCCTCCGCCCTCGCTGGAGCTGCATAGAAATGGCTATATCTGTCTCTGCCCCGACCATCAGACCTACCACCTGACTTGTCTCCTCGGGGACCACCCCGTATACCCTATTGACCATATCTACGATCCTGGCCCTGACCACGACCTCTAGCTGGAAGTGCTGGTAAAGCTGGGGGAGCTACGTGAGGAGCGGGAGCAATACGACTATGCTGAGGGCAATCTTTGGCCCAATGACCCATCTCACCGCACTCATAGCAACCCTGTCGAGGGCGACTCCCAGAAGAACGACTACCATGGCCTGAAGAACCCAACTGAAACACCTCGCGGCCTTGACTCGAACTAGCCTCACTCCGACCACCATATGATGCCTGAACAGAGGCCTGTGTAGGCCTGCTAGACTGACCCTGTCGAAACTGTCGTCCGGCCCTGTCATGATAATCTCTAGACCTGGGGCGGGAGTCACTGTAGCTGCCCTCATGCCTAGCCCTCTTCTTGCTGCCCCCTTGGGCCTCGCGATGAAGATGCTTCATAGTACTAGCATGGTCAACTACGTCTAAAAAAGATCGACCCGCAGAAACTAAGGACTGGGTCTCAAGCCGAAGCTGCAATCTCAACCCACGAACAAAGCACCTAACTCTCTCCTCCTCTGTAGGTAATATCATCTCGGCATAACGGGAGAGCTCATGGAACCTAGTCTCGTACTCCGCCACCAACATGGAGCCCTGCTCCAACCTGCTGAACTGATCCCTGAGGCGGTCTCTGACGCTACGAGGGATAAACTTGGCCAAGAAGGCCTTAGAAAACTCATCCCATGATATCGATGGAGATCCAACTGGCCTGGATTGGATGAAAGTGCGCCACCACTGCCTGGCTGGCCCATCTAGCTGGTAAGCAATGAAGTCGGCCCCTCTAGACTCCACAAGGCCCAAATAGTGAAGCCTCTCACGGCAAGCAGTAAGAAACTCGTGGGCATCCTCACCCACAGCCCCAGAAAACCTCGGTGGTGTCAACCTAAGAAACACACCAAGCATCTTCTGGTCCTCAAACGGCATAGGTCTATTCGCTGCCAAGGGCTGTACTCCCTCAGGTGATACCTGGACCTGAGGTGCCGTCACTGCAGGCTAATCCTGCGGTACTAGTGCTGGTGTAGCTGGGGCGGGTGGCTGTTGCATCCCCCCAAGCACACCTAAGAGCTGAGCAATAGAGGCCTGGAGATCTGGAGTCAGAGCTAGTCCGGGTGGCGGATGGGCTGGCCCCGGCCTCACCGGCTGATCTGGTATACGAATTGCTGAAAGGTCTGCTACTGGCTCTGGACCCTCCTCGCTTTCCTGGACTGATGCTGCGGCCCTCTCTCGACCTCGGGGTCGACGTCTACCCCAAGCTGGGGTTCTGTCTGCAGGCCTGGGTGCGCCACCCCTGCTGGCCGCGCCACCTCGCAAGCGAGCCATCCTGCGAAAGAGTGAAACAAATGAGATTTCCAGAAACCAATAAGACACATGCTGCACGAAAGCGAAACAAAAGAGGAAATTTTCCTAAGGACATCCCGTAGCCTCCCGAAGATAAGTTACGGACGTCTCCGCATCGATCCGCAGGACTCTACTAGACGTTAGCTCTGTACAAGTGAGACCGATGAACCTGGGGCTCTGATACCAACTTGTCACGACCCGATTTCTCAAGGCATGATGGCACATACTATACCCTACCAGTAGGTAAGTCAACTCGTAATCCAGAACATCAAGCAATGAGCAAAAGGGCAGAAACTAGCGAAAACAATAATCTAAACAAGAATAACAAAACGGAAGCAACCCAAAATAAATATATACAAAAATCCCTCCCAGAACCTGGAAGTCACCAGTACAGAGCTATCTAATAAAGAGTACAAGTCCTAAAAGTGGACCACAACAGAGCGTGTCTCAGAGGCAACAAGACTAGCTACAACAAAAGAAGGAGACAGAACAAACCCAAAACGCCAAGTGCTCGCCCTCTTCTCCGAATCACCGCTGGTAACTGGTACTGGGACCTGCATCACGAAATAGATGCAGAGCGTAGCATAAGTACCAACACAACAGGTACTCAGTAGGCATCACAGGCCGACTGAGCAAAAAGGGTAAAAACAATAAGAAGGGATAGAATCTAGACACAGAGAAGTCAAAGCGGATATACAAAAAAAGCACACGAGCATACCAGAAATAAACTAAGTACACTAAACTAAACCTAACTGGGCCCCCATATGCCCAGAAGGTACACTCGTGCACAAGCTCAAATAAAACCTGAACGGACCCCCATAAGCCCGACAGGTACACGGAAAAGTTAAATCTACTGAGAAAGAAGAAAATCGGGCTCACAGCCCAAAGTAACTAAGATAATCCATCAGACTCCACCCAGCCAGCAGTGCACTCCCAGACCAGCTAGAAAGAGTGACCCTAGGGGGCACCCAACCAAACAGTCCGCTCCCAACCCAGCTAGAAAGAGGGACCCGTGAGTGAGGTAAATATCGTGAGTCGTCCTACCATGTAGTCAGCTCCCAGCCTAGCTAGAAAGAGCGACCTGGGTACACCCAACCAGCAGCACACTCCTAGCCCAGCTAGAAAGAGAGGCCCGGGGCGATCGCCGATATCACCGAGTCTACCCAGCCAACGATACGTTCGCAGCCCAACTAGAAAGAACGACCCCGGGGGTGATGGTATCTCCAATAGGATCCAATCCCACAACAACCACCGTGGAATGCCGTCTACTCTAAGAAATCACAAAAAAGGCTCCAACCCTATACTATCTCAATCTCACGCCTCTAGTGATGCACAAAACCTTCGAGAATGCGTCAGAATCGCGGAATGCGAGGAAGAAGATACAGAAGTGCAACAAGCTGTTGACACCAAATTTTGTCCCTCATTTCTTCTAATCTATTTCGTTGAGTTTCTAAATTATTAATAATTTGAATACTTTATAATGAACTATAATTTTACGTTTTATTACTATTATATCATAATTATCTATATCACTTTAAATTTTACTATTTTTATGATTATCATCTTTCTATTATCATTTTCATTATTTCAAGATTATATATTTTTAATTAACTTTACGATTATTACTTTATCATCGCCTTTTTTAAAGTAGATTACCGTTATTTTATTTCGAGTTTCGTCCTTATTAAAAATTTTACATAATTTATTTTATACTAGTTAGTAAGTTGGAAGCTCAAAAGAATTAATTTGAAGAAGGAAAAGGCCCACGATATTTAACAATTCAGCCAATAGTTTGGCTATCAAAATGAAGCCCAGTAATGACCAAATAAGGCCCAAATCCGCCAGCCCTCTTCACAACAAAATATCAGAATAGGTTCAGCCTGAATGAATTAGGTTTTAATCTCTATCCAACTCTTAAGACTCACTTTCCCTCCCTATACCATTTGAGACAAAACTTCAAACTTCTTTGGGCGAAATCAGATTTTAAATGCCATTTTTGTGCAAAGGGTAAGCTTTTCTAGATCAGTCTCCATCTCTTTCTGTTTGGATCTGACTAAGTCACGTGAAGGCTGCCAAGTTTGTCCAAAATTCCAACGTTCAAATTTGAATGCTTATCTTGACCAATATTCAAAATCTAAAACTCAAGATTCCCGCTCAACAAATACCATAACATTTGTATTCACTTATAAAAACATCTTGGATCATCACAAAAAAAAGATTTTTCTTTCTCTATCTTTTTTTACTATCAAAACTACTTTTTCAGAGGCTAAACATTCACAAGAACATCACATATTTTACACTTCAATATCATCCAATGAGTCTACTATAGTCTTTATTTGCTAATCTGTCGGAGGAACGAAATAGATCCTTCATCGACAACCTGGTTCCTTGCCCACAAAAAGGTTAGATCTAAACCTGTTTTGTTTCATTTCCGATAGTTTAGTGTATGCCATGAATAAAAGTAATGTATTTTGTTTTTTCTCTGATATTCATAAATCTCAACTGCTAAAAAATTTGTTTGTAATTTTATTTGCTTAAACATTATGTGTACCATGTTCTGAATACGATTTGGAAGCTAGAAACCATATCAATGTTTGTTTCTCCCTATTTTACCAACATGATTCGTTACGTTCTTGATTGAATACTAAGACAAAATGTAGCATGTGATCTATAGGATGGATAATTTTATAGCTAAGAACTTGTAAGAGATCATGATTAAATTCTACTCGTAAAAATGCATCTGCAAAGTCTTAAAATTTGTTTTGATTATAATAACTAATATTAATGATTTTGGCCTTGCTCCCTGTGTTATAGTTAATTGTTACTTATACATGTTAACTTACTTTATAGAAATTGATTCTACTTCCCATTTACATACTAAATGTTATGTTGTGAATCATCTAAAATGTTTAGTGATCTTAACTTTAAGGATGCTACACTAA
Organism: Solanum commersonii; assembly: GCA_029007595.1. Lineage (NCBI taxonomy): Eukaryota > Viridiplantae > Streptophyta > Magnoliopsida > Solanales > Solanaceae > Solanum > Solanum commersonii. The sequence continues at coordinate 986,125 of JAJTWQ010000029.1, forward strand.
GTGACCAACTGCCTCGTTTAAATTTCTATACTTTAGGAACATCAAATTTTAGTATACTACACTAGATAATGTAAGTTTGATGACTTGTTTGAATCCTTTCTATGTCACCTGTTTTATATGTTTTTTATTTTGAGTTGTTGAAATTGACTTTCCTACTATCTAATTCTTATTTTCTTTCTTATCTTTGTTTACATGTACATACCGGAGTCGAAGAGTCTTACTTTACGACTCGACCTCACTACAAGACTCAAAAAATTGCATATACATTTTCATTTGTGTTTCAAGCTCCCTAGAAACTCCATCGAGAAGAAAAAACAAGAGAAAGTGACAAGCGCTCGACTTTACTCTTCTTTTAGTTGCTTATTCCTAACTTTCTTTATGTTATTTTCGCTATGAATATTTGTGTGTTTTGGTAACTTTGTTTGACGTATTTGGTAGTTAACTAATCCTTCATGTAGACATTTTGAAAAACTTTTAGTTATTAATTAAGTCACCCTTTAGAGTTTTAAAATATTTCATAAATTGGTTTAAGTTAAATCTTGGAGCCATAAGTTGCAAATGATATGAAGTCCAGAAGTTGATCTAGCTCAACTTAGCATGCAGAGTCGACTAGGATGATTAATCTATTAAAAAATAAAGATTTCAACAACAAATGTTTTATATATAAAAATCAACTCTTGTTTTGTGATTGTCTTGGTTCATGTGTTTGAGTGTAAAGCTTTTCTAAACCCACATTATTTTCAAATACCAAAATTACCACTGTCCACTTTTAAACACTAAATCTTCTTCCTAATCAACTACTTTATCTTTTTATCACTTGTTTCGACACCTTAGCCTAATTAAGTAATTTAAGTTCGGCCGGTAAACCATTTTTAATGGATCTTAAAGGATGCCTAACCCCTTCCCTTTAGATTAGTTGAATCCTTACCTAGAATCTTAAGTTTTAGTAGACCTTAAAATGAAGTTAACTTTAGAAAATAACTTTAATCAATTTAGGTGTCCTAATTCACCGTAATAATTAGGTGGCGACTTCTTGACTTAGTTATTAACTTTGGAATCACCAAAATGTTGTACACTATTTTGACCTGGTTTAAATGGGGTATAACAATTTGGCGACTTCACTGGGGACATAATAGGTTCTAACCACAACGGATTTAGTTTAATTAGGCTTTTATGTGCTTACTTTAATTATATTATTTGTTGTAAAGTGTTTTTACATGCAACTGATTGTTTGTTTGCTTTGAATTATTTTCACATGATATAAATTGTTCATTAGTTATAAATTATGTTTACATGTTATAAATTGTTTGTTTGTTATAAATGTTTATGTGTTGCTGCTTTTCTTAACTGTCATTCCGTTCATATTTCTCCACTTCTTGGAAATTCACACTATCACATGTACACCCGAGGTGTGTTTTGCGCACCCGCAAACTTCTTTCAAAATTCCAAAATTTAGGAGAGTTGACATATGCGTGGGGTGTTCGGATCTTTTTCTGTGTGACCGCGTAGCCTTCTCACTCGAGTAGTCCACTCGGGAACCTTGTGTCTAGTAAACCCACTCCTAGTTTACCTAGAGTAGAGCTAAACCAATACACTTTACAAGGAGCATACATCATTTCATGACCTAAGAGACTTAATACCCTTGGTGTATTAAGTCCATTAGTCGACTTTACCTTAAATGTCCAAGTGGGTTTCCGACCCCAAGTGACGACCTATCATTATTTATGTGCATATTTGAGAAATATTTATGCCTAAATATGGACCATTTGCTCTAATTAATTAAACTTTAGGGATGGTATGACTAACCTTTTTGTGACAGATACAAAGACTTGACGATGAAATACAATAAGTGGTGATCTCGCCAAAAGGAACCAAGAAGGACGGACATACTAGATTTCCTTTTACTTTAGGAAGTACTTTACGTTGTGTTTATTAGACATGTAATAAATAATTTCATTATCTAGTACTTTTTTTTTTTTTTTGGAGAAATAAAATTGTTTAATTAATCAAGAGCAGTGGGCTGACATATTATGGCAAATATACTTCTTAAATTTACGTTAGGCCAACCTCTGGCACAAAGAGGTCACAAGCATATTAGGACACGTTTACATGTTATCTTTGCGATATATTTGACTTTATTTGATGATTTGTTTACATGTTATTCTTACAACTTATTTGACTCTACTTGATGACTTGCATGCTACGTGATTTATTTGAATTATGTGAACATAACTTTACTTTTTCATTTAAAACTAACATTATTTCTGTAGTATTATTATTTTTATTTTTTCCTACAAGAGTTGATTCATGTTGACAATCGAGCTGGCCGACCATCCTTACTTCACAAGGTCTAAGTCATCGACATTACCTCGGCGTAGTTGGGCTATTCAAGGAAGAAAAATTACTATGACTAATCCAACCGCATCTGATCCAATTGGTCCAGGACATATCATGGTTCCTAATGACTCTCCCGAGACTTCCAAAGATAGAACTACTATTCAACATGATGAACACATCGCTCGTTTGACTCAAGAGATTGAGGATTTACGTAGTGAACTAACTCGGGTTAGGGACTTGACCAATTTATCCATCACACTCCAAAGTCCACTTCATGAACCTAGAAGTACTGTACCAAATCCACCTCATTTTCCATCACTTGATTCACCAGTTCCTGAACACTTTCCTCCACAACAACCTCCGCCTACCAACAATAACCTTCCTTCATCTACCCCCACAAATCCATCAAATTTTCCACCCGTCTACACTCCTCCACAGAGTCAACCACCTACTTACACTACCTATGCTACTCCTCCTAATCCATCACTTGTCAACCCACAAAACCAACCTCCAACTCATACTCCTCATGTGTCTCTACCCACCAACACTTATCCACTACCTACAACTAATCATGTAAACCCATTAAATACACCACCTCCAATCCAAAACACGCCCATTTTCCAAACTTATACAGCTCAGCATATACAAGGGGCACATATTGCCACTCCTTATGTGAAACATGTTCCTCCAGTATATGCGGTGGAAACTCAAGCCTTTACCAACCCAATACCGGTCAAATTTCAACCCGAGGTAGATCAATATGAGGAAATGGAGAAAGATGTCAAGGCAAAGGCTGATGATGTGTTAGCTAGAGAGATTCGTGATCTTAAGGAAGCAATGAGAAACCTCCAAACTACTAGGGGAAACAAAAGCCTAGAATATGAGGATCTCTGTGTGCAACCTGACATTGATTTGCCTGTAGGGTACAAACTGCCAAAGTTTGATACTTTCAATGGAATTGGTGATCCTCTTACACATCTAAGGGCGTATTGTGACAAATTGGTAGGAGTGGGGAGAGACAAGAGGGTCAGAATGAAGTTGTTCATAAGAAGTTTATCTGGTGAAGCTCTTGTTTGGTACACACAACAAGATCTCCATAAATGGCGCGGTTGGAGTGATATGGCACAAAACTTTATGGATCGATTCAAGTTCAATACCGATATCATACCAGATAGGTTCTACCTCACTAAGTTAAAGAAGAAGTCTACTGAGACGTTTCGTGAGTATGCTCTACGTTGGAGGTCAGAAGCAGCTAGAGTCCAACCACCGATGAGTGAAAGTGAAATGACTGCTACCTTTATTGAATCCCAAGATAACAGTTTTTACTATGAGAAAATGATAACCATAATGGGACAAAAGTTCACAGAAATCATTAGAATGGGAGAAATCTTGGAAAAAGGGATCAAATCAGGAAGAATCCAAGACTGTACAGCCTTGCATGCTGCAAGCAAAGCAATTCAATATGGTTCTATCAATGGGAACAAAAAGAAGAAAGAAGATGTATCTGCTGTCATGATTGACCAAGGACGCATGCCAGGTCAAGTTCCTCCCTACCTAAATCAACCACATCAACCCATTTACCCTTACCAATATGGTGAAGCCTCACAGGCTCTCTACCATCCTCCATCAACTCCTTACCATGTCTACAACACCCAAGCAAACTACTATCAACCTCGAGCTCCTATTTATAATAAACCACATTCATACCAACCACTCCAAGCTTCACCCTTTCAAAATCGACCATATGCCGCACCTAGAGCTCGTCCAAATCCTGAAATCAAAACCACTCGCAACTACACAAAAATAGCCGAACCATTGGCTCAGTTATTCGAGAGGTTGAAAACAGTAGGTATGATACAACCGATTGAAGGGAAAATTCCTGATCCCATTCCAAAATGGTTTGACGGTTCCAAGCGTTGTGCCTATCATTCTGGAGTTGTTGGACACGACACCGAGGATTGTTATGGTCTTAAAAACAAAATTGAAGCTTTGATTAAAGAAGGAGCAATCCAACTTACTGGACCTCAGCCCAACGTGAACAACAACCCTCTGCCTAAACATGGAAATGCTGATGTGAACGTGATAAGTATAGAGGAAAATGTGGTGCTGAACGAAAGTATTGTGCCCATTAAAAAGGTGAAAATTGATACTTTATCGGCCTATAATGCTCATATCATGACAACCCATGAACAAGCGCTGATAGAGGTTACTGCTGCAATATCTTATATGCCTCTCTACAATAGCGAGACACCGACCATTTGGGGTGCTGAACCAGAGGAGACTTTGAAGAATTGGACTTGTACTCCGTCTCTGGTTTGCCGGGAGTCTTGGTAGATTGAGCAAGTGGTAAAACTTTTTGGAGTAGCACGATTTTAAAAAAATCGAGGCTTAGATCGTGCCTTAAAACTTTATGTTGTTTTGCCTTATTTTTTGAAAGCTTAATTGCAAAATCTATGAATGCACTTCCTATTTTCTTAATTACTTCTTACTTATTACTTTCATTTTTCTTTTATATATTAATTTTCAAATTAAATCTATCAACTTTATGATTGTGACGTAATGAAACAAATGAACAAAGTTTGAAGCCAAGCAAGATTTTCAAAGGATGTGAAGACAATCTATAGTTGAACAATCGACCAAGAAACATGACAACATGACAATATTCGAGCATGAAGTTTTCCATTCAAGAGAAGTCAAGAAACTACACCAAAGGGCGACTTTAGATAGGTTTCTTTTGAATGTAACTTCCACTTTTAATGTAATTTACGAACTACGTTCCGACCTGATTCCTTTGGTAGGATACGTAGGTAGCCCACAGAGGGTTCGGTTTTACTATAGAACATTTCAAAATTTCCTTATTTGCAACAGGAGAATTACACTTGACTTGATTCCCTCGGTGGGATACGTAGGCCACCCACATATGATTCAGTCACATTAGGCTAGAAATTCAAAATTCTTTTACTATTTATGTAATTTTGAACTACACATGGCCTGATTTCCTTGGTGGAATATGTAGGCAATCCAAATCGGATTCGGCCCCTTTATTAGAAAATTTCAAATCATTTCTATGTACATGAACTACGTTCTGACCTGATTCTCTTGGCGAGATACGTAGGCAACCTATATAAGGTTCGGTCTCATCAAAACATAAGTTTAGTATACTTCTCTGAAATCAACACTGGGGCAGATTTTGGAAAACTTGGTCAGGGAATGACTGGACACTGTCAAGCTATAGGCTGCTACCTGACAAGAAGTAAAAGACAAAGGACGTTCATTTTTGTTTCAAAATTGTCACAATCTAAGAGTTGATAGAAAATATATTATTATTTTTTACACCTTATAAACATATACTTACATATTTTTCTACAAATTAGCATATGTCTCTTTCAAATGATAATTTTACTCTTATTTTGATTTTATAAAAATATACTTTTTTTGTTGTTCATCTACCAAGTCTCAGACGAAGATCACAAGGTCTAAGCAAGCAGGATAGACGGAAGGCCAACAAAGTCAAGCTTCAAGTCACACGAATCAACACCCCCTCCCAACTAAGAATTTTTGTTTGGGTGCAGGAACAACAAAGATACAAGAAGTCACTATGGGATTACATTAAAGTCATCATTTGCCTCCGAGACCTTGCCTAAATAAGCCAAATGACCCTACCTTTCACTTTATCTTTGACTTTATTTCTTTTACCTCATCATGACTTTATATTCTTACTAACGTCTCTACCCAAAATTTGCAGATAAAATCCCTTTGATTTATTGAATAATAATCAAGTCCATTACAGGCGCCACTCGATCCACCAAATTGCATACCAAAGCTTAAATATCAAAGATCAGATGCGACTTTCAACCAATTACAATCATCGACATCAACAACAACCGAACAACTTCACGAATCTTACTTTTTACTTTATTAAATATATTTATAATTCACTTTAATGACTTTATTTTAAATTTTACAGGAATCAACAAAGGCTTTCAAAGACAATTGAAGACGCCATTTGGCCCCACGGCTCCTCCGGCATAAGTCACATGACTTTGTTTTCTTACTTATATTTATTTTAATTTATTATGACTTTATTAATAATTTTACCCTACAATTTTATAAGAATTTACAACAATCGACATATAGCCCCGAAAACAACCGGAGGCGTGACTTCATCAAGCCCCAAAGACAACCGGAGGCATCATTACAACTAGTCCCCGTAGACAATCGGAGGAAATTTATACATCACTTATCATCGAGACCCTGAAGACAATCGGAGGCCTCATTTATCATTCTAATCCCCGTAGACAATCGGAGGATATTAGACATCATTTACCATTGGGACCCCGAAGACAACCGGAGGCCTTATTTATCATTCTAATCCCCGTAGACAATCGGAGGATACTAGACATCATTTACCATTGGGACCCCGAAGACAACCGGAGGCCTCATTTATCATTTAAGTCCCCGAAGACAACTGGTGGCCTTATTTATCATTCAAGTCTCTGAAGACAACCAGAGACATTATCTACATCATTTGCATAAGCCAGACGGCTAAACTCTAACTTTATTCACTACTTTACCAATTACTTTAATCTACTTTACCTACTTTAATGACTTTACCTTAAACTTTACAGACATCATTCATCATCAAGTCTCTGAAAACAACCAGAGACGTCATATGTCATTATATCATCAAAGACAAACGGAGATACAACTTGGCCATACGACCACATTATCATAAGCCAGACGGCTCTCAACATCAAGTCTCTGTAGACAATCGGAGACATCTTTATTTACCAAGTCTCTAAAGACAACTAGAGACATCATTTGGCCACACACCTTTCATAAGAAAATCAGTCTAAAGCAACCAAAGACGCATTACAATGTGAAACTCTCTTTTAGCTGTGAACTGGGGCAATTTGTTGAGAAAGTTTAGCTTTCCAACAAAGGTCAAAGAAAAAAAAAACATGTGTTGAATACGGTAAAACATGCCACTTCTCTATGTAAATTACAGTTTCTACTAACAAGTTTATTTCAATCTTTGCCGAGAGCATCCAAGAGGATGAATTCTCAAATCAAACTATAGGTGTGGACAACATCAAAAAAGGATACAACACAACGTGGAATTTTTTTTCTTAGCAGTGAACTGGGGCAAATTTGCTGAAAGAGGAATATCAAACTCGCTAGCAAAGGTCAAGGATCTACTGTCGAACTCATTTCTACCTACGTTCCATGAACACGTGAAATGTAGGTTATCCAATATTTTCTTTCATAACCATCTCTACATCTCAACTAAATTGACTCATTCTATGCCCCCTCGAGGTTAAAATCCTTTAGTGTCTCTCCTCTCAAACTCTTCCTGTGCCTATATTTATTAGTCGAGACAAAATTGGTTACTAAGTCAACTTCTTTGCCCGAAAACTCTTTCATCGTCTCCGGTCAAAGAGGGGCAAACTGTTGACACCAAATTTTGTCCCTCCTTTCTTCTAATTTATTTCGTTGAGTTTCTAAATTATTAATAATTTGAATACTTTATAATGAACTATAATTTTACGTTTTATTACTATTATGTCATAATTATCTATATCACTTTAAATTTTACTATTTTTATGATTATCATCTTTCTATTATCATTTTCATTATTTCAAGATTATATATTTTTAATCAACTTTACGATTATTACTTTATCATCGCCTTTTTAAAGTAGATTACCGTTATTTTATTTCGAGTTTCGTCCTTATTAAAAATTTTACATAATTTATTTTATACTAGTTAGTAAGTTGGAAGCTCAAAAGAATTAATTTGAAGAAGGAAAAGGCCCACGATATTTAACAATTCAGCCAATAGTTTGGCTATCAAAATGAAGCCCAGTAATGACCAAATAAGGCCCAAATCCATGACCCTCTTCACAAAAAAATATCAGAATAGATTCAGCCTGAATGAATTAGGTTTTAATCTCTATCCAACTCTTAAGACTCACTTTCCCTCCCTATACCATTTGAGACAAAACTTCAAACTTCTTTGGGCGAAATCAGATTTTAAATGTCATTTTTGTGCAAAGGGTAAGCTTTTCTAGATCAGTCTCCATCTCTTTCTGTTTGGATCTGACTAAGTCACGTGAAGGCTGCCAAGTTTGTCCAAAATTTCAACGTTCAAGTTTGAATGCTTATCTTGACCAATATTCAAAATCTAAAACTCAAGATTCCTGCTCAACAAATACCATAACATTTGTATTCACTTATAAAAACATCTTGGATCATCACAAAAAAAGGATTTTTCTTTCTCTATCTTTTTTTACTATCAAAACTACTTTTTCAGAGGCTAAACATTCACAAGAACATCACATATTTTACACTTCAATATCATCCAATGAGTCTACTATAGTCTTTATTTGCTAATCTGTCGGAGGAACGAAATAGATCCTTCATCGACAACCTGGTTCACTGCCCACAAAAAGGTTAGATCTAAACCTGTTTTGTTTCATTTCCGATAGTTTAGTGTATGCCATGAATAAAAGTAATGTATTTTGTTTTTTCTCTGATATTCATAAATCTCAACTGCTAAAAGATTTGTTTGTAATTTTATTTGCTTAAACATTATGTGTACCATGTTCTGAATACGATTTGGAAGCTAGAAACCATATCAATGTTTGTTTCTCCCTATTTTACCAACATGATTCGTTCTGTTCTTGATTGAATACTAAGACAAAATGTAGCATGTGATCTATAGGATGGATAATTTTATAGCTAAGAACTTGTAAGAGATCATGATTAAATTCTACTCCTAAAAAATGCATCTGCAAAGTCTTAAAATTTGTTTTGATTATAATAACTAATATTAATGATTTTGGCCTTGCTCCCTGTGTTATAGTTAATTGTTATTTATACATGTTAACTTACTTTATAGAAATTGATTCTACTTCCCATTTACATACTAAATGTTATGTTGTGAATCATCTAAAATGTTTAGTGATCTTAACTTTAAGGATGCTACACTAAGTGACCAACTGCCTCGTTTAAATTTCTATACTTTAGGAACATCAAATTTTAGTATACTACACTAGATATTGTAAGTTTGATGACTTGTTTGAATCCTTTCTATGTCACCTGTTTTATATGTTTTTTATTTTGAGTTGTTGAAATTGACTTTCCTACTATCTAATTCTTATTTTCTTTCTTATCTTTGTTTACATGTACATACCGGAGTCGAAGAGTCTTACTTTACGACTCGACCTCACTACAAGACTCAAAAAATTGCATATACATTTTCATTTGTGTTTCTAGCTCCCTAGAAACTCCATCGAGAAGAAAAACAAGAGAAAGTGACAAGCGCTCGACTTTACTCTTCTTTTAGTTGCTTATTCCTAACTTTCTTTATGTTATTTTCGCTATGAATATTTGTGTGTTTTGGTAACTTTGTTTGACGTATTTGGTAGTTAACTAATCCTTCATGTAGACATTTTGAAAAACTTTTAGTTATTAATTAAGTCACCCTTTAGAGTTTTAAAATATTTCATAAATTGGTTTAAGTTAAATCTTGGAGCCATAAGTTGCAAATGATATGAAGTCCAGAAGTTGATCTAGCTCAACTTAGCATGCAGGTCGACTAGGATGATTAATCTATTAAAAAATAAAGATTTCAACAACAAATGTTTTATATATAAAAATCAACTCTTGTTTTGTGATTGTCTTGGTTCATGTGTTTGAGTGTAAAGCTTTTCTAAACCCACATTATTTTCAAATACCAAAATTACCACTGTCCACTTTTAAACACTAAATCTTCTTCCTAATCAACTACTTTATCTTTTTATCACTTGTTTCGACACCTTAGCCTAATTAAGTAATTTAAGTTCGGCCGGTAAACCATTTTTAATGGATCTTAAAGGATGTCTAACCCCTTCCCTTTAGATTAGTTGAATCCTTACCTAGAATCTTAAGTTTTAGTAGACCTTAAAATGAAGTTAACTTTAGAAAATAACTTTAATCAATTTAGGTGTCCTAATTCACCGTAATAATTAGGTGGCGACTTCTTGACTTAGTTATTAACTTTGGAATCACCAAAATGTTGTACACTATTTTGACCTGGTTAAAATGTGGTATAACACAAGCAACGTTAACGCCTAATCTAAGGCTCAAACTATCAGACTCAAGCTTGCTACTCCAGTCTACAAGGAGCTAAGTCATCCGAACGACATCAGCAGCAAGTCAAGGCAATCCAGCCCACACGGGTCATAAGTCTAAGGCAATGCTAGCCTAACCTAGACTAATGACATCATGCTTACGGTTAAGGATGAACAAGGCTTACAATACAAAGCATACAAGCATACAATAGCATTTAGCACATAGACATGTAACTCTACTAAGCCGGTTAATATGATACTATTCCCGAAATGTGGCCAATCGATTCTAACAGGAGGTATCTAATCAAAGTAAGGTAGTAAAGTGGTACCCACCCTCAATTCACTCCAATCGACATGTTTTTACACAATTAAGCTCAATCTAAAAGAAAGAAAGTCGTAGCCTACCTTAAGGCCGATCACGCGCTCTTCAAATCACTTTACCGGAGCTTTCCCTTTTCAAACAGTCTCAAAACGCTGCCCCACTATCAAAATTAGAGTCACAACGTTACTACGGTCATTTAGACACCAAACTCACAACAAACGAAGACGGGTCAATTTTGAAGTCAAAATAGAAATCGTGGGACCCGCACTGAATTATTCAAATTTGACTCCGTCAAGAGACCCTAAATAGCACCCCAAACTTGTGTTCCAAAATGGAACACAATTCAAGGCTCAAAACACCGCAAGAACCAACAAGCAAGAAATCACATTTTAATCAACTAAAAGAAACCCTACAACAGCCTTCTAAACTAAAAAAAAACGGAGATCGAAAGGTGCCCAGCACTCTTTGAACACTCTACGACAAAGTCTCAACAATTCTTAACATGTGGGACTTCGAATCACCCAAAACCGAGCTAAAATGAGTGAGATATGATCTAAACAATAGTACCAAAAACAAAGACTCGAAAAAGGGTACTGCAGTCAGGTTTTATTGCGAAAATACCTCGAACTGGGACCCCAAATCACTATCCAAGCTCACCAACGCGTTGTCCTCGAAAAATCTCACAACTTCGCCTTTTGAATTGCCCAAATTGGTTGAGAGATGAGAGAGATATGAGAGTTGAAAGTATGGAATTATGTTGCTGTTTTTTCTGCATATATTGCAGAAAATCTGCAATAATTCCAAGACTTAAACTCCGATGGGGTGCTCCGAACTCGTTCGGAATCCCGTGCACGCAAACAAGATATGCAACCATACCAAATTTGATATTTCAGATTCAACAGTGTAGTCAAAATTTCCATCAAAGGTCATCTCGATAAAAAGTGGGTCCCACTTCCAAAGGCCACTTTAAGTAAAAACCCACAAAAGAGCTCGGAAAGATATCGAAAACCTCGGGACACAAAAGGAGGGTCAATCTAGACTAGACTCAATATTTCAGAGCTAACCACACTGACGGAATTTTCATCCGAGCGCGTTTATTCAAAATGTTGACCAAAGTCAAACTTAGGCTTAAACTTAAAGTTAAAATGCCTAATCGCACCGACTCACACTGAAAATCTCGGGAGTCATGTTGACCATGCTATTAGCCTAAAATGACCCTTTCGGAGCTGATGGAATCGTCAGAATTGGATTCTGATGTCATCTTCTTGAACTTTTGATCGAAAATGATCGTTCAAGGTTCATAAGCTTCAAAACACAAAAACTCGCACCAAGACCAAACGAACGACCAGGTGACCGAACTGTCAGTCCCAGCAAATCATAAATGACTTGGGGTCGCTACAGGAATACTCTAAATGATACACAGAAGGCAAGACACAGAAATGACCTGGAGGGTCATTACAGTATATGTTTATAATTATTTTGCTTTTATGGGGTATTTGCTTAATTTTTGCAAATAAATTTTACTAGCCCACAAACGGTAAATATTCTAATTTCAAAAGGAAAAATCACTCGACACATATATTTAAGAGATAATATTACAAATTTCTAAATCAGTATAAGCAAAATTACCAGCCTTAATGATACCAATACAGTATATGATACTTGTGTAGTATAGTTAAGAGAAAATAGTTGGAGGTATATAGTGTAATTATTTGGTGGGATATGAATGTAAAAGGGTATATGTTTGTAATTATTTTGCTTTTATGGGGTATTTGCTTAGTTTTTCCAAATAAACTAGTCCACAAATGGTAAATATTCTAATTTGAAAAGGAAAAATCACCCCACATATATATTTAAGAGATAATATTACGGATTTTAAATCTACTTTGATTATCATACAAAAAATATTTTTTACTTCTTTGATTATCATTATTCGAGTTTCTTATTTTTTTTCTTAAATTATAAATTTAAATTAATAGTTAAAACAAAAAAGTAAAAAAATATATGTGTGAGGAGAATAAAATATACCCCATATGGATTATAATTTTTTCAAAAAGAGTAGTAATTAAAAAATTAAATTAAAATTAATTTATTCACTTCCATTAGAGAAAATGATATATGTGAGTCATTTGTATAACAGTAGGGATATATATGAGATTTGGTATAAGTTTATCCTCCATCCGCCGTATGACTGTGATTGTTAGATATAAGGATAATTTTTAGCCAAAAGATTGATGTCAAGTGTATTTGGGAGGGAAAGGGGGGGGGGGGGAGGCGGATGGAAGATAATTTTATATCTCTTGAAATAGTTGAGAGGCATTTTAGGCCCTTTCTTCTTTTGAGGACAAAGATAGCAAATTTAAGAAAGTGATCTATCTATCTATTGTCATGAAATGTTGTTCAAGCTAGTTGTAGAGAAAATAAGTTAACTTCTTTGTTCTTTTAAGGAGAAAGGTAGAAAATTTAAGAAAGTGATCTATCTATCTATTGTCATGAAATGTTGTTCAAGCTAGTTGTAGAGAAAATAAGTAAACTTCCTTTTTATTTTAAGGAGAAGGTAGCAAATTTAAGAAAGTGATATATCTATCTATTGTCATGAAATGTTGTTCAAGCTAGTTGTAGAGAAAATAAGTAAACTTCTTTGTTCTTTAAAGGAGAAAGGTAGCAAATTTAAGAAAATGATCTATCTATTGTCATGAAATGTTGTTCTAGCTAGTTGTAGAGAAAATAAGTAAACTTCTTTGTTCTTTTAAGGACCAAGGTTGCAAATTTAAGAAAATGATCTATCTATCTATTGTCATGAAATGTTGTTCTAGCTAGTTGTAGAGAAAATAAGTAAACTTCTTTGTTCTCTTAAGGACAAAGGTAGAAAATTTAAGAAAATGATCTATCTATCTATTGTCATAAAATGATATACTAGTAGTAGAGAAAATAAGTAAACTTACATGTATTAATCCCATCAGACTATAGAAAGTAAGCTTAACTTCAAGATTAGGCTTAAATTGCATTACTTACAAAAATTATGACTTAAATTATTTTCTTAAATGTTTTTCTTAATAAGTGTGCATTTACTGACAAATTCACTTTGAAAAAAGAGCTAAAAAAATAATTTGGCGATATAGGTTAAATTGTGCACAACTCTTTTAAGTCACCTTGAAAAGTAAGCATTTATTTAGGCTATCAAGTATCAAGTATTAACTGTCATTTGCTCATTAGAGAAGAGATGATCTAAGAATTTGGAGAAAATTTTGATGACTTCTATATTATGATTTTATTTTATTTTTGCCATTTCGGAATTGACCATCCTAAATAGTAAGTCCCTTTTTTCTTTGTGGAAAATAATTTCTGGATGATTACAAATTCAACTTTGTATTGCCTTGCTTTCAATTATAAGATAAGCACCAATGAGTATGCCAACATGGGTATAAGGTTATATTTTTTAGATGAATTCTAAGTGCCTTCGGGCAGAGCTTAGTAGATCCAGTTAGTTGAAGTGTTCTATATCCCAGCAAGGTATAGGACAGTTCTGACAGCGTGGACGAGACGTTGTATCATCACATAGCTCATAGTGATGGTTGTCGGTTAGATAATCTCCCAAATAAGAGTAAAGAGTATTTTATTGTATTTTTATACATCATTGAGTTTATATCTCCTATTTTATAATGTATTAAACATTGCATCTCTTAATATTATTTTTTCATATTGGAGTTGAGTTGAGTTGAGGTGAGTATGTCTTCCTATGTTGTCAGTTCATTTATCTATGTTTCAGTTTTCCCCTTGCATGCTCGTACATTCAATGTACTGACGTCATTCGACCTGCATCTTTTTATGATGCAGATATAGGTCTTCAGGTTCATCAACAGGTGCTTCATTGATACCATTTGCACTCCAGCTAGTTTTGGTGGGCCTCCTTGCTTTTCGGAGGGCTTCACACTTATTTCCAGCTTTTGGTTCAGTTGTCGTGGGTCTTGTCCCGACATCTATCGTAATACTTAGAGGCTTCATAGATAGTTTAAAAGTCGAGGAGTCTCTCATTATTTCTTTTGAGGTCATGGGGCAATTTACTATGACTTGTTAATTACTTTCAGACATTTATTGGAGTCAAGTTCAAATTGAGTTTTTAAAGTTTATATTTTGACATTTGGAGTTACCATTTTTGCTTGAGTAAGTTTTCCGCTTGTAATCAATCAGGATGAGGATTTGCTTGGGGACCAGCAATGGTTTTCGAGTGCCGGCCACGTTCAGGGTAGGCTCGGGTAGTGACAGTTAATTTAGGGTGTTGTGTTCTTGATTTGATGCCATGTTCTAACTTAGTATAACTTTTTTTTTGTGACTATTTTCTTGTATCAGATTACTTGTCACTTCTTCGAGAATACAAAATTCAGTTTATCATTAAATTGAGTAAGATAGTAAGATAAGTTTGAAAGATAAAATAAAATTATTCATGATGGTCAATTACCACAAATTGAGTGAGTACCACTGAGGCAATCAACTCGCCTTGACAAGCACCAGAGTATAACTTTGGTTAAATCAAGTTACAACCAACTGATTAAAGAGTCCTCTTAAAATGGACTGATATGGACGCTCTTAAGTTTCTTTTTTTTTTCGAAATTAAAAAAGGAATGGGCCTGTGAGTCAATTTTAATTGATCCGCATTCTAAGGTAGTGCTTAATTATTTTTAAAAATGAAACTTGTCACGTTATTAGCCAGCATTAAAAACAACTACTATTACTTTTTTAAGAAAATAAAATAAATATTTTTCCTTTTTTCCATTATTTTCTTGTCTTGCTTTCAAATAGAGATTATATTATACATGCAGCAGATTTTTATTTTAACTTAATGCTAGCATAAAGCTTATATTGATAAGACTAAAACAAAGTACTAGTCTTAATAAAGATGAAGGGGAAGTCTAGGTTCCATAATCACAGATATAGGCATTTTTGGGTGTGTAGTCAATCCATAAATCTCCTCCATGCTTATATCTTCTGGCCTCATATCTCCTGCTAATTTCCAATTGAATCCATGCAACAAGTTAGCCATTGTTGTTCGAACAAGATTCATACCAAGGCTATACCCTGGGCACTTCCTCCTTCCTGAACCAAATGGCAACAATGCAAAATTTTGTCCTTTTATGTCTATGTTATTTTCTATGAATCTTTCAGGAATGAACTCTTCTGCCCTATCCCAATACTTTGAATTTCTTCCTAAAGACCATGCGTTTACAAAAATAGTTGTCCCTTTTGGTATGTCATAACCAGCAACATTACAATCCTCAATGGAGTAACGAGGAGGAAGCAATGCACCTAAAGGGTGAAGTCTTAATGTCTCTTTGATTATGGCATCTATATAAGGTAGCTTAGAGAAGTCTTCTTCTTCTACCCATCCTTCTTTTCCAATGGCTCTGTCAAGTTCTTGGTGTGCCTTGTCGATGATGTTTGGTCTCCTCAAAAGTTCTTGAAATGCCCATTCTATTGTTGTTGCTGAAGTATCTGTTCCACCAGCTATCAAATCCTGGTATATATTGGTAGAAAAAAAATTCAAGTATCAACTACAAATTTGTTAGAATAGTTAGTATTGATGGGAGTACTTGAGAGAATATAAGTTTGTCCTCTCATTGATATAATTAATAGTATAGTAGAAACACGCATCTTACATGGCATAATACATGTAGAACACCACATAGGACACAAAATTGTCATGTAGGATGCATATGCCTATTTTGTTCAATTTTATACAAGTTTAAGTGTTTACTTGTGCACACTCAAAGTTCGGAGGCATAGATGTCAGTTGAAGCCAGGGGCGAATTTAAGCTTAAAAAATGGGTCACTTGTACCCGTGGTCATCCGACAAAACCCGATATATTACTTGTATAATTCTTAAAATATATCAAATAGCAACTGAAGGAAACCATGAACACAAACAACTGGATGATTCACTGGTTTGAGTGTCAGTTTTCCACTTTGAGGTTGAGGGATCAATTCCCAGATGATGGTGCACCCGTCTTCTTAAAATTCTAGATTCGCCTCTGATTGAAGCAAGTTAAAGGACATATTTATATATTATGACTTAATTTAATGGAGAAGGGCATACAATGCCCTTAAACTATGAGATTTGGTTTAAATTTATCCTGCTTTATGAGTATCGATTGTTAGAAATAAGGGTATTTTTTTAGCCAAAAGATTGATGTCAAGTGTATAATTTGGAGGGGGGGAATGGATGGAGGATAATTTTATACCAATTGAAATAGTTGAGGGGCATTTTAGGCACTTCTCTATTAATTTAAGGACAAAGGTAGCAAATTTATGAAAATGATCTATCTATTGTCATGAAAAGTTGTTCCAGCTAGTTGTAGAGAAATTAAGTAAACTTACATGTATTAATCCCATCAGACTATCGGAAGTAAGCTTAACTTCAAGATTAGGGTCATCAGCAAGGTGCAACAAAGTATCAACCATGTCCTTAGGAACATATTCCTTCTCTATTTGCCTCTTTATTGCCTTGTGATCTTCAATTACATATTTGTAAAATTCCGTCATATTCTTTCCTAACGCCTTCATTCGCTTTACGTATCCTTGCAAGTCGAACCAACTAAGCCAAGGTACCCAATCCCCAATATTAATCACCCCACCAAAAAGAAACCACTCATCAAGTATCCGTTGTAACGTTTCAAGTGTTATTATTGAAGCATCTGAGTTTGACTGATCGTCACTATAATATTTGTCACTCATAGCCAACCTACTTATAGTGCGAAGTGTAAATCGACGTAAATGGTCTCTAAGCAAAATTGGTTTTCCTGAGAGAGGAAAAAGACGAGAAATTAAAGTTCGCCCTTCCTCAACACGAATATACTCAAATGAATCAAGCCTCCTGGGACTAAATATGTGGGTCATGAAGATTTTTCTAGCCTGACACCAGTGTGCACCGTAAGGTGCCCATGTCATGTCTGAGTAGTTAAAACTAGTGTACTTACCAGCAGCTAATGCGGGACGAGATGCAAAGATAGCATCATGTGTTTTCAATATCTCTTTAGCCATTTCTGGAGATGATGCTACCAAAACAGGCTTCGAACCGAATTTTAGTAGCATTAAATCTCCATATTTTTGAGAAAGATGGTGAAAAGAAACATGTGGGAGTGAACCAAGGAGGTTCAAATTGCCAATAATTGGCCATGGCTTTGGACCTGGTGGTAGTTTCCTTTTGGGATGGTTGAATAATTTTAAGACAAAAGCTAATGCCAGTAGCCATGACCCAAACAGTACTATGAAAACCCAAGAGATCTCCATCTTTGATAATAAGTGACTGAAGTTGAATAGATGTAATAATTCAAGAATGCTTCAGAAATATTTATAGGACAATTCTGCCACCATATATTATTATTCCCTCTATGCATATAAACTCAATTTATATTCCATATGTCTCATATTACTAAAAATAGTTGTCCTTTACAATTAATTCTTTTTAAAAGTGTTCACATTTGTTTGTAAAATTTTCAATGAGTTTTTAAGGGGTGAATTAGTAAAATTATGATTTTTGAATATGCGTATAAAAAGGAAAATGATCAACTAATTTGAGATGAAAAGAGTATTTTTCTAGGAGATAAATTGCACTACTTACAAAGTTATATTTATGATTTCACAAAGAGCAATAATAAAAAATATGACTTAAATTATGTCCTTAAATGTTTTTCTTAATAAGTGTGCATTGATTCACAAATTCATTTTGAGAAAAGCGCTAAGAAATTAATTTGTCAATATAGAGTTTAATTTGTGCACAACTCTTTAAGTCACTTTGGAAAGTAAGCATTTGTTTAGGCTATTAAGTGTTAACTGTGATTTACTCATTAGAGAAAAGACTATTTAAGAATTGGAGAAAATTTTGATGGCTTTCATATATTATGATTTTATTTTATTTTTGCCATTTTGGAATTGATAATCCTAAATTGTAAGTCCCTTTTTTCTTTGTCGAAAATAATTTTTGGACGATTACACTTTCAACTTTGGCTTGCCTTTCTTTCAATGCGTAATCCTATCTCTATGATTTGTGACCTTTAATTTATGTTTATTTATATAGAATAAATCTGAAGAATAATTAAATGTCAATACTGCTATGAAAATTATGATAATAAATCTGATAAAGCTATTCTATCTATTTATGCATCAAGTTTGAAGAAGATCTCAGTTTATAATGAAGAAATGATAGTAGCTCTATGTTTTATAGGCTTCATCATATTCTGTCGGAAGAGTTTAGGCTATACTTTCAAAGTGACTTTTGACGGGAGAATTCAGGCTATTCAGGAAGAATCGCAGCAATTCCTCAATCCTAACGAAGTAGCTCCTTCGGAATCCAACAACGATTACTTAGGATTAACTTGCGAATTTGTGGCACTGATAGTAGAATCATCGCCAGTGGCACTGATAGTAGAATCATCGCCAGTGGCACGCTGTGCGCCTAAGTGCATTAAAATATTGATATAAAAATCACGAGTGATTCTAGCTTGGCATTTTACAACTTAATGCTTCTAGCAGGGGTTTGAATAGTATTTGTTTTAAATTGTAAAATAAAGAGAATTTGAAATTGAAATCAAATTTGCAACATAATTATTTCTCATTAAAAAAAATATAAATTTCACATAAGATGACCGTTAAAATGAATTAAGCAAAGTCAAATAATTTTTTTTTGATATAAAATAAAATCATCATTTACAAATAAACTTTTTGAAGAGTAAATATTTTTTTTAAAATAAAATAAAATTGGTCATTATTACTAATTGAATGACTATTAAGGCAATCAATTCACCTTGATAAGCACCGGTAGATTATTATTTTTTTGCTAGATTAAATTATTTGTTAAATCTTTTTTATTATCAATTGCTTAAAGAGTCATCAAGTTTCAACAAGCACTTAAAAATATTCTTTACTAGCCAACAAACAACAAACACTTTAATTTCAAGATTTGTTCTATGGATTGGTTTGAACGTTTGGGCTTCTAGTTTCGGAATAAGAAAAGGATGGATCGGTGCATCAATTATTGGGTGGATTGTGTTTTAATTTGATTCAGGATTTAGATTAATTAGTGAAATTGTCTGCGGCTATCAGATAAGATAATAGTATATAATATTTATATTTAGTTTAGTACTCCTATTAGATATATAGACAATATTAATATTTCTCTTAATCTACGACATGTAGATTTTCTCATCTTTGTTTAAACCTATAAAAAAATAAATTAAAAATTACATTTTTTAAGTGCAAACAATTCATATGTATATAATAGAATAAAGCATTTACCTATTATGTTGTCGTTTCCACTATCTTTTATAGAATAACCGATTCTCTAAATAAACTCTGATTTCGTAAAAAAATTGAAGTTCTTTATTGTGTCTTTATTATTACATTTGTCTATTATAATTTTTTTAACATTAATTAAATATTTATAAATATTATGAAAATGAAACATACAAAAGTTATGAATAATATTTAAGAGTAGAAGTTACAAGAAAGATGAAAAAACATGAATTATGAATTTTGTTAGACACTCAATGCATTAATAACTATGCATTGATTTTATTTGTAAAGATAAATAAATAAATGTGTGTCACGATCCATACCGTCGTGATTAGCACCCACACTAATCCTCCGGTGGGAGAACCGTTACTACAACCCAACTAACAACTTAACTAAAAACTAAGACATTTAAAGATACGGAAGCAAGTTTAAATGACAATAAAAATGGAGTCCCCATAAACTCCAAAGGTTTAAACAATTAACTAACCAAACTAATGCGGAAATTCAAACCCTAGAGCTTGAAAGTCATTGTACCAAAAATCTATGAACGACGAGTCTAA
Source organism: Solanum commersonii (assembly GCA_029007595.1). Taxonomy (NCBI): domain Eukaryota; kingdom Viridiplantae; phylum Streptophyta; class Magnoliopsida; order Solanales; family Solanaceae; genus Solanum; species Solanum commersonii. Next base: position 1,006,742 of record JAJTWQ010000029.1, read on the forward strand.
GAACAAGGGGTACACCGAAACTAAACAAACACCTTTAACAAATAGTCTGAGTCCAAAGAGAGTGGGCTTAAACAAGAAAGATCCATGTCAGCCCGAAAGAACTGGCTCACCTTTCAATCTGATCACGCTCAATAGTCACCTAGCTAAGGTCTAACAATAGCTGTCTGAAGATGCCCTGTACTCAACAAAAAAAAGCAAGTGCAGTATCAGTACACAACTATAGTGTACTGGTAGGATCACACGGCTATCCCAATAAGTGAAATACATGCAAGTAATTACAATATTATAAAACAGGCATATACCGAACATATATAATATTAATCATCTTTTCAGGATCAATGTAGCATCCCACGTTTTCAATAATACACATTGGTTACCAATTTAGAGCAACATACAGTCTTCCAATATCAATCATAATCATCACAAGTAGATACACAACACAATTTAATGGTCCTCTCACGAAACCCAATTCAATGGTCCTCACATGGAACCCACACCCAAACTATTAGCATACCGAAATATGGTACCCGATCCAATATTTATACCGGAACGTGGCAACCGATCCCATATTTATGTTGGAACGTGGCAACCGATCCCATGTTTATGCCGGAACTTGGCAACCAATCCATTCAATAAATAACAATCACAATCACAATGTATATTATCACAATCATACAACAAGAGGTGATTCATGACATACAATTATTCAATTATCCTCATTTACGATTAGGGTGATCAATAATGCAACATTCACATACATACATGCATTATAATGAGCAATTACAACATATATCACACCAACATGAAATCACAACCATCACCTACCTCGAATCCAAGCTTGAATCCCCTAAGGCACTTGAATCTTCCCTTTCTGGATTCTTTCCGTTTGTTCTAGGTCTACAAACAATAATTTATATGTAAGGATCAACAATCAAAGGTCTAATTATCTGGATTATAACGAACTCAATAACTCTAGACCAAATCCATGATTCTCATACCCAGGTCAGGGCTTTTTCCACCATAATTCCCAGATCAAAACCCTCCCCCATCTATAATTACCCAAGAAACTAAGTTCTACAGATCGAAACACGGATTCAGGGAATGAAAACATTACCTTTAGCCTCAAAAATGGTGAAAAACACTCAAGAACTTGTCTGGGGTCGTCTCCTAGCTCTCAAAGTCGAAAAGTCTAGAATAAAACGATTTTGGGGTTTATTTTTTACTTAAGTCGTGACTGTCCCGCCACAGCGAAACCCAACCCAACACAGCGGCCCTGCCCTGGCAGAAATAATCCCGCCACAGCGGCTTGCACAGAACTAGTGAGTCGATTTAAGAGTTTCAAACCCCCATTTCACAACACACCTTCATCCCATAACACTCAGAAAATACTCGTTCACGCTAAGATCAGTTTTAGGTGTTCTACTCACTCGAATTCAATTTTGTAAAGTCGTACGGGTTCTTTAACATCTTAGCTATCTACTCATGCAATCAAATTCCATATTAGATCACCCAATCATTACCAGATTTCCCTAGACTCTCATGACTCCGATTTTGCTAAATCTGGACTAGGCTAGAAAATCCTATGGTACTACCAAAAAGTTTTCTAAACCCAATTATTTTCCCATTGGCCTTTCCCCAATAACGGAATTAGGTCATTACAATAGATACCAGTTTATCCACCACTCATCTCTGAGTGATCAACTAGGAAAGACTGGCTAAAGTAAGGGTAGAGTAGTATCTGAATCGTCGAATTAATGAAGATACTTGTCTTGCATGTCCTTCTCGATTTTCCCAATTAGCTTTCTCAACCAGACGATACTTTCATTGAACTTTCACAGACTTTATCTCTTTGGTCCTCAGACCAACCAATTGAATACCTACACATCCTTCCATACAATGCCTCAATGAAGTCATCACAATACTGGGGTGGTAATCATTGTTGAATGCACACTTAACTAACAACAAAGTTATTCCCAATAACCACTAAAGTTGACCGTACACATGTCTGCAACATGTTATCAAGGACTTTGACACAAACCTCAGGATGAATCCTCTATCACATAACCATGATAAAATCCTAAATCAAAACTCGCTACAATTAGAGGTGAACCTAAACCAACCAACACACGCTCATATTACCCAAACAATCATAGTTCCTATCAACATCTCCATCTCACAACATAAATTTCCAAAAGCTTAAGTTACAAAATTTTGGTCTTTAGACATCAGATACTTATTGAGGGATATGTCCAAGCACACGAACCCTCTAACAACACCATCAAAATGCTAGATTTAGTAATTATAGATTACCTTTTAAGAACAGTAGAATTGGACCCAATGATCCCCATATTCCACCACACGTAATCGTTACATAACCTCAGCGTCAAGATGAAAATTAAGATTGTCGGACAATTATAAATACGCATGGTAGCTCTTCCATAAATCCTTATAAGTAAAATGGTACCTGTAGAACCACTAAAATACTTTAACAACTCCAAGACAACACCAATTAAGCCATTCGAAATAACAAAATCTTCCCAATCTTCCCACTTAACCAAGAGAACATCGCGGAATTTTGTACCCCTGATCCACCACTAGGGATCCACACACAAAAATGAAAACACACGAGAGCATAACTAGTGAATCATACTCACAATACTAACAACCATCATAAACACTCCGACCATTTACTTTATTATAAACCAACACTTTTTAAATGAAAACCTTTCTTAGATACTTTAACAATCAAAAGTAATAAACTTTACGACTCACCCAAAGTGTAAGTCCTTTCAAATGCTCAATACCAGATACAATTGATCATTTCTCACCTTTCCAATTCATACTTTGACAAAATATATCATCACAAATGTAGATTTACAGTGAAAAATCTAAATTGTAAATTCAACCGTATAACACAATCCCCTTATCTATCAACATTAACTTATACCTCGAAGATTTTTAGAATTCATGGATCTTCGCTTATCATGGATCACATCTCTATCTATCTCACAATACCTTTCACTAAAAATTCAATCACACTCATTACTAAACTCAATACAGAGACAAAGCAGTTATAATCACACTCGAGCTAATGTCTATCTACTCTTTCCTAAAGTCATTTTCAATAGTTTTTAACCAATCTGAAGGACTTGTGACACTATTACCATAGTCATAACAAAAAAAAATGGAATCATGTGTCTCTGAACCCAATTATCTACCCCTCTGAAGATATCCCTTCAGCCTTTGCAGTCAAATAAAACATTCTTGATCTAGCCTCTCTCTAAAGGTTGTACTACATTCCACTATATTTTCCTTTATTATAATTCTAGCTCTTTTAAATTCGGTTCGAGTGATGTCCCACCATTTTTTAAGACTTTCCATACAACCACTTTACTCACCAAATATTAGAAAACCACGACCTTAGATACTCGCAAGTCGTAATTACTATACAAAATTTGCTTAACCAACAATCTTATTATATCATTGCATCCCATCACAATCAAGGAGGAATTCCACTTTAGAAAGGAAAAGGGTAGTTCCATCACGAACTCTTATTACCATTACACTTAGTCAACCTTGACTATCACTACGAAGTCAACCTTTTCATCGATATGACATCTCAAACTAAGGTATACTCATCAAATTCAAAGGACTAATCCAATTTTTATACTCAATGAGACTTTCTTTATTCATAAGCTTGTCATTTCGGTATTAATCCACTTACGTATGGCTTAAGATAAAATCACCAGTCCTCATACTATCATCTTTTTTCTTAACAAACAAGACAGGAACACCCCACAAGGAAGCACTAAGAGGGATGAAACCTTAATAAAGAAGCTCCTGGATTTGAGCTTTACGCTCTATCAATTCTGACACCACAGGAATAGACTCAATAGAGGGGAATTCGATCTCAATATCCAGAATATGGGCCAATTATGCCAAACAAATCCTGCCCCACCAGTTTCCTACCCTACACGAAAGATATGACCTTAGCTAATTTAGGCTTGTACCCTTTCCCACTCTACCCTTTCCCTACTTGAGATCTCTAGAGTTACCGACTTAGCTTTACCATTAAGCACAACATAATAGGGGAATAACTAAGTCGTGCCTAAGATTATATCAAGGTAGTCATATCCATCATAATCACATCAACTCAAATATGAAAATTAATAAACACAACATGACAACACAATATACATGAGTGACTATGACTGACTCTTCAACTGGGTGGTAACATAGATGGGGGTATCAAGTATATCACAAACCACATCAAATTCCAAGGCAATTGAACTGACATATACAAATAAGTAGAACTCGGATCAAACAAAACAATAGTCATCAGGGCACAAATAAGAGTAGCATTTGTGACCACTACATCACACACCTCAAACTCGATCTTGCCCAAAAAAGCATATACTGAGCCCTGTAATCTTGACAGGCAACCTTTTTGCCTGGTTGCACTACTCCTCTACCTGCATTATCATTTCCCGAGCCTCACAGCTTTACCAATTTCCTCCTCATATGCCCAGGTTCTCCACAATTGCAACACACTTAATAACTTAACAAAGTAAACATTGTTGTTATTGGAGCAGTTGTATCCTGACCCTCCTTGATATACAATCAATTCATGAACTCACAGTATAGCTTCTAACCTCAATTGTTGAACACTGATTGGATTGCAGGGGTTAGTTCATATTTGATTCGGGTTCTATAAGGAGACCTGGGAAAAATAGAGGAGGCATGGTTGACTATCCCGCTCTGGCGGGGAATTTCCGATGTGGTGGCCTCGCGTTGGTGGAAAAATCCCTCCCCAGCGGCTCAGGCAGAAATAGTACTCAGGCAATAAATTTTTTTGGAGTTTCTTTTCTCTTTTCTAAATCTCCCAACGGGTTTCAGCTTTACTGAGCAATTTAGGATAATCCTCTGAACTAGTATAATCATTGTTTACCCCGAGTAAATCCAACAATACACAATCCAACTCATTCTCATTAATTCAATACCATAACCCACACATCCCCAGGATACACCCAGACACTCATGCGGTTATTACTCAAGCGCATGCCACGTCCAGATCTTTCCTACAATCCCCTCGTACATCAGCTAGACCCTTGCATCGAACTTAGTCGTGATCTTCTTTTCACAAAAAGTTTCACAATACTTCGCAGTTACAACTTGCAAAGTTTCAATCAATTCAGCCAGCATATTGCACATATCAAATTTTAGACCCACACTTATTGTGCACATGATCATATCAACACATCCAAGCAAATACAACTTCCACATTCAGTTAATTTAGGTAACAAGGAACACACATTCACAGTTTTCAAGTTACAACTCATGGACAAGCCCACTTTCTAAATTAACTTGTTCCATAGATGACCATTACCGATCTCCCAGTACAAGAGCAAAAATGTAAGTTGATGCACCCTGCAACTAGTCAAAAGATCATTTATTCGAGGTAGTGGATACTTGTTCCGAATGGTGACCCTATTCAACCATCGGTAGTCTATACACATCTTATCTTGCTAGTGATGGTGTTACCATTTTTGTTGTTCTAGTTCAGACCACAGAGTGAAGGAGGAAAGATACCAATTTATATCACCCAGATCTTTATTTTTGGAATTCTAACTCCTAGCGAGAGATACCAATTAGATTCAAGTCATAGCACGAAAGAGTAGAAAGAAGTGAGTTTTTCCTAAAGTCCTATAGCCTCTCGAAGAAAAGTACGGACTTCTTCGTACCGTTCCGCAAGACTCTACTAGACTCGTTTTGGTACAATGAGATCAACGAATCTAGGGCTTTGATACCAACTTTATCACGACCCAAACCATCGTGATTGACACCTACACTAGCCCTTTGGTAGGAGAACCATTACTATAACCCAACTAACGACATAACTAAAAATTAAGGCATTTAAAAATACGAAAACAGGTTTAAATGACAATAAAAATGGAGTACTCCCCATAAACTCCAAAGGTTTAAACAATTAACTAATCAAACTAATGCGAAAATTCAACACCTAGAACCTAAAAGTCACTGTATCAAAACTCCATGAACGACAAGTCTAAGAATAAGGGGTACAACCAACAAAAAATAAGCAAGTGCATTATCAGTACACGACCACAACCATAGTGTACTGGTAGGATCACATAGTTATCCCAATAAGTGAAACATATGCAAGTAACCACAACATTATAAAGCAGGCATATACCGAACATATACAATATTAGTCATCTTTTCAAGATCAATGTAGCATCCCACGTTCTCAATAAAACACATTGGTTATCATTTTAGAGCAACATATAGTCTTCCAATATCAATCATTATTAGATATGAACGTAATCATCACAAGTAGATACACAACACAATTTAATGGTTCTCTCACGAAACCCAATTCAATGGTCCTCTTATGGAACCCACATCCAAACTATTAGCATATCGGAACGTGGTATCCCATCCAATATTTATACCAGAACGTGGCAACCGATCCCATGTTTATGCCGAAACGTGGCAACTGATCCAATGTTTTTGCCGGAACATAGCAACCGATCCATTCAACAAACCACAATCACAATCACAATGTATATTCTCACAATCATACAACAAGAGGTGATTCATGGCATACAATTATCCAATTATCCTTATTTACGATTAGGGTGATCAATAATGCAATATTCACATACATACATGCATTATAATGAGCAATTACAACATATATCACACCAACATGAAATCACAACCATCACCTACCTCGAATCCAAGCTTGAATCCCCTAAGGCACTTGAATCTTTCGTTTCTGGATTCTTTCTGCTTGTTCTAAGTCTACAAACAATAATTTATACGCAAGGATCACCAATCAAAGGTCTAATTATCTGAATTATAACGAACTCAATAACCCTAGACCAAACCTATGATCCCCACACCCAGATTAAGGATTTTTCCACCACGATTCCCAGATCAAACTCCCCCCCATCGATAATTACCTAAGAAACTAAGTTCTACGGATCGAAACATGAATTCGGAGAGTGAAAACCTTACCTTTAGCCTCAAAAATGGTGAAAAATGTTTAAGAACTCGTCTGGGGTCGTCTCCTAGTTCTCAAAGTCGAAAAGTGCAGAATAAAATAATTTTGAGGTTTATTTCCGACTTAAGTCACAATTGTCCCGCCACAACGGGACCCAACCTGTAACAGCGCCCCGCTCTGGCGAAAATAATCCCGCCACAGCGACTGCACGGAACCAGTGAGTCGATTTAAGAGTTCTAAACCCCCATTTCATAACACACCTTCATCCCATGACACTCAGAAAATACTCGTTCACTCTAAGATCAGTTTCAGGAGTTCTACTCACCTGAATTCAATTTTGTAAAGTCGTACGGGTTCCTTAACATCTTAGCTATCTACTCATGCAATCGAACTCCTTATTAAATCACTCAACCATTACCATATTTCCCTAGACTCTCATGACTCCAATTTCATCCAAATACCCAGCTAGAAAATTCCAAGCTACTACCAAAAGGTTTTCTTACCCCAATTCCTTCCCCATTGGATTTTCCCTAATGACGGAATCAGGTCGTTACAATGTGAAAATACAATGAACTAAAAAATAAAGTAATTGGTGATAACGTAAAAAATGTAAATATATTTCAAACAAAAAAGAATAGTGACAAAAACATATTGTTACACCAAAGAAAGTGAAATCATGGATTCAATTTTTAATATTTCTTACAAGTATAATAAAATGAAGCTCTTGATCATCATTTTTTTTTATTGAAATGACATAATTATATTAAATATGCTTCACACCAAAAAAAAAATAGTAAAATAGTAAATAAGTAAATGAGCAGCATTGCCAATACATGTAACTAAGCTATTTATACAAATTAAAGTTTTAAAATATTCTAAAAAAGTAGTTAAGTTACTAATACAACTCAAAGTAAAAGAAACAATTCTAGAAAAAATAATTTTTTATTCTGCTTCATATGTCAAATTCTTTATCACATGCTAACCAACTGAATAAAAGAATATAATTATAAATAAATAAATATTATGCCAATTAAAAAATAATTATATGAAAAGAAAGAAAGAAATCTAAACTATATGTAATATTTATGTAAAAAAAAAATTCAATTGTACTAACAATAAATAATAATCATCTCTTGATATCTAGCAAATATTGTAATCAAACTACAATATTATCCCCCCAAACTGACTATTAGAGAGAATAATCACGTACTAACAACACATTATTCCTTATTACAAAGATTTTTTCTTTCATACTTGCTTGAAGAATGGTAATACATACATAAATAAAATATTGAAAAACCATGTCCTGGTACATAAAAATAAAAAGAAAAACTCGAGAATAAAATATTTCTTACCTTTATATACTCTTTTTGTTACATGTTAGTTAATTCACAAACTAATATGATAAGGAAGAGAATATGTATTCTTGAATGTGAATCTTTATGAAATTGAATATAAATTTATATAGGTAAAATAGAGGAAATGAAAAGAAAGATGTGCGAATAAATATTTTCTTGCTTTCATGTATTACTTTTTTGTTACATGTTACTTAATTCACAAATCAGTATGATAAAGAAGAGAAAAGATAATCTTGAATATGAATCTTCATGAGACTAATTATGAATTTATATAGGAAAAATAGAGGAATACCATAAGCCATCATAAATTTATAAATTAAAGTTTGGACTTAGGAGATTATGGACATGAAAATTATGGGAGTCATGAATATTATTAAAAGTAAAAATTAAAAAAAGTGTAAGTCGTGTGTGATAAAAAGAATGTGAAGAGTTTTTGTTGTGAATGTTCCTTCATTAATAAAATATTTATTTATAAAAAATTAAGTAATTTACTTTATAATACAATAATTAATTTAAATAAGAGATAATGCAGAAAAAAGGATAAATGGCAAATAGAGACCATAGAGAAGTGGCACATCACATTGTCTTTGTTTCTTATATATATATATATATATATATATTACCTATATCTAAAAAATTAAAATTGTCATTTCATTAATTTTCTTCAAAAAATACAAAATCCAGCTAAATTGACCAATAAGGTGAATTAGATAGAGTAAGATAACTTATCTTTTAAGAAAAAAAATAATAAAGTCATTTTCATGGGCAATTATTACCACAAATTGAGTGACCATTAAAACAATCAACTCGCCTTAACAAGCATGCGATAACAACTTTGCCTCGATCAAGTCACTTGCTAAATCTTTGAGAAAATGATTAAAATAGTCTTTAATATATGAGTAATGCTTTATTTTAGTCCTATATATATTTCACTTGATTGAAATGGTCCTTAATATATAATAAATGTGTTCATTTTGATCCTTAATATATTTCACTTGATTGAAATGATCTATAATGTATAACAAAATGTGTCAATTTTTATCCTTTATCCTAAACTTAACAAATTTATCAAAAAAAGATTAAATTTAATTATGGATCCCACATGGCTAAAAAAATTCACCATAGATGTCTTCTTTGTTAGCTCCAAAGAAAAACTCCATGAAATATAACACTATTTTCTTTACTTTCTCTAACAAAATTTATTATTTTCTCTTGCTTAAAACAGAAATGGGTATTACATTAGTAGAATAATATTTTAGAACTGAAAAAAATAGTAAATATTGTTGGAGAAACTAGAGAAAATGATATTAAAATTTACGGAGTTCTTTCTTTGAAGCTAACAAAAAAAGACAACAATGGTAAATTTTTTTAGCCACGTAGGGCAAAAAATCACTTCCTCACGCGCCTAGTAGAGTGTGTTGTCAATTTGTACGCCAGATGGACAAAAAAGGTGTACGTGAATGAGGAATAGATAAGTTCTGGGGGTAATTAAAACGGAATATAGTTTAGATGTACACCGAATAAAAAGCTTCAAGTTCTGGGGGGTAATGAATACTTTTGCCTAAATAAATCTGTTAGGTTTAGGGGGAAAAGACCAAAATGAACACTTTTGGTCATTCATTAAGGACTATTTCAATCAAAGTGAAATATATTAAGGACCAAAATGAACACATTTGTTATACATTAAGAACTATTTCAATCAAGTAAAATATATTAATGATCAAAATAAAGCATTACCTATACACTAAGGACCATTTTAATCATTTTATCTGTTTGCTTATAGAGTTCAACAATATCCTACAAGCATCAAACATAATATTTACTAGACAACAAACTACAAATACTCTAATTTCAAGCTTATCCTCTTAAAATGGAATGGTATGAACACTTAAACTTCTTTAGTTTTTCGAATAAAAAGATAAATGGGTAGGTGCATCAAATTTACGGTGGTTTGTTTTTTAATTTGATCCAGGTTCTAAAAAAATATTTGAACTATTTTTTAAAATTTAAATTTGTCACGTCACTAGTTTTTTTTTTTTTTGAAAAATACAAAATTTAGCTAATTAATCAATATGTCTTGACATGTAATGGTAGAAAAACTTGGGCTAGTTTAAATTACTTGCTAAAGTATTGATCGGTGCGTTAATTTAGGGTGTCGTGTTCTTGATTTGATTCCATGTTCTAAATTAGTAATTATTATTTTTTGACTATTTTCTTTAATCAGATTACTTGTAACTTCTCTTGAAGAATACAAAATTCAATTTATCATTACATTGAGTAAGATAAGTAAAATAACTTTGAAAGATAAAACAAAATTATTCTTGATGGTCAATTACTGAGGCAATCAACTCACCTTGGCAAGCACCGGACCGGAGTATAACTTTCGCTAAATCAAGTTACTTGTTGAATCACTCCTACAACCAATTGATTAAAGAGTTCAATAAGCACCAAAAAATAATTTGGAGAAACTACGTAAAAGGGCCACAAAATTCAAAATAATTACAAGTTCATACTCAAATGCAAAGTAATTCATGAAATACTCATTCTCTCATAAATAATTACAGCTCATACCCTCCATTCAATAAGGATGATAATTTTTGCTTAACTAATACTAAATCAGTATCATATATTGTATTGGTATCACTAAGGCTGATAATTTCGCTTAACTGATACTAAATCACTATCATATATTGTATTGATATCATTAAGGCTGATAATTGCGCTTAACTGATACTAAATCAATATATATATATATATATATATATATATATATATATATATATATATATATATATATATATATATATCATTGGCTAATGAGTAATTTTTTAACAAGAAACTTTATTGATACCAATACAGTATATATATATTGATTTAGTATCAGTTAAACAAAATTATTAGCCTTAATGATACAAATAAAATATATGATACTTATTTAGTTTAGTTGAGAGAAATTAGTTGGAGGTATATTGTAACATCTCGCTAATTGAACAAACTAGGAAGAAGTTAAAAATTGGAAATAGTCATTTTTGGATAGTATATAAAAATCTAGAAAATTGTGAAGTATATTAAGTTGAGTTTTTGGTCAACTTCAAACGACCATAACTCCTAACTCAAAATGAGTTAGGTGTGCTTAGAGATCGTAGGAAATATCTTGGAATAATCTTTCTAACGCCGCCAAGTTTGCACGATTCCGAGTTTGTATGAGTGAGATATATCCATTGGAAGTTGTGTTGTTCGATTAAGGAAAGTCCAATCCGGATTTGGAAGGGTAGTTTGGTCTTTTCCATACCCAACTTATTTGATTCATTTTTGGTAATATTTCTAAGGGTCTAAACTGAAATTGGTCGGTTTACTCTTTTGAAATTAGAGTTAGGGTTTTTGGAGAAATAACGCAAGAAAAGAGAAGAGGAGAAAAGAGCCAAAGATCATCGTTCGTAAGGTTTTTGCTTGTGGATTTCGTCAAGGGATGATCCCTACGAGGTATGTGAGATAACATAGCGTTGGGTTAGTTCACCCACACACCAAACATGATTCAATTCAGCAAAGTATATTAGATTTCGAAGTAAATCATTTGAGTTCTTGATGAAATTCGTTTGAATTCTTGTGGGTTGTGTTGTTGAAGTTTTGTTAAGTTTGATTCATGTTTTAGGTGTAATTTCGAGTAGAATCTGATATATTTTGAGGGTGTAGTCGATTATAAATGTTTGTGGAAAGAACCATTGGAGTTTAGAGATGAAAAACGAAGGAGAAAAATTGGGGACTTTTTGGGCAAGGGATTGGGGCGTCGCGCCTCACAGAGCGCCCCACTTCAGAGTCTGAAGATTGGGCTCTGGGGCGACGCTCCAGCCAGAGCGCCACAACTTCAGCTCTGAAGTTTGTGCTCTAGTGCCCCACGCCTCTCAGAGCGACAGGGACGCCAATTCTTCCCATTTCTTTCCTAACTTTCCGTACTAGTTCCTTAGCAATGTACTTATGTTTTCTAGTTGATTCCAACACTCTTAGGTACATATAAACATCATGAAATCATCCATAAACATGAGATCATGAACCTTGAATCCATAATTCAATTCAAGGAAAGTTAAGAGTCAAGTCTAGAAGTTAAGAAGCAAGTCAAGAGAAGTTTATAAAAGTTTTCAAAAGTCTTTCACAAACGTTTTAACCTTGTTTAAGACTTAAGTTTCGAGTTAAGCAAAGAGTAAAGAGTTGAGTTCATTTCTCAAAAAGCTATAAAGGAACTAAGTATTCCCAAGAGTTTAAATTATTTTCACATTTGAACAAGAAATGGAAACACTGATTTCTAAGAGAGCTTTTAAGCTAAAGTTTTGAGTAATTATCTCAAACCAAAGAAAGAAGTTTTGATTTAAAACATATGAGTTAAGTATATTTTGGGAGTAGTATTGAGCACCGATATGAGGATGCGAGTTCATATTAACTCAAGTCTCCATAAACCATGTAGCTATCATGGGTAGTAAAGGATCATACTATTTAGATGACTCCTTAAGTGCTTTTTAGCATAGACTAGTGGATCCACTTAGTTAAGATATTCTATATGACGGCAAAGTATAGGACAGTTCCGGTAGCGTGGGTAAGACGTTGTATCACCACTTACGCTCATAGTGGTGGTTGTCGGTTAGAGAAACTCCCACAGAAACTATATTACTTTATTATATGAGTAGAGTTGAGTTTGTTATTGCATTTTCTTTAACGAACTAAGTTGTTTTCCATTGTTTTACAAGCTTTCTATATATTGCATATGTTTTATTGTTCTATTAGGCTTATATAGGTGGTTTAATAACTAACTAACCGACCTCCCTTAACCCCTAACTAATTACCAATTAACCCTTAAGCCCCTAACTTAAAAACTAAAACTAAAATTCTGCCTCCATCCACGAAACCCCCACCCACGGACCGTGGGTGGGTCTACGGATCGTGTTGCACACTCGTAGGTGTTGTAATGTGGCTAAAAGTTGCAGGAAAACTCAGTTCTTGACCCATGAGTCACCCTATGAGGCGTGGATGGACCTACTCCCCGTAGGTGCCATCCGTAGCTCTCTCAAAATTGTAAATTTAGGGACTGTTTTGGGGTCCTCCTCAAGGACCCCTTTGGTTGGTCCTTGGGGAGTCGTGCCTTGACGTTCAACCCCTAAACCATCATTCTAAGTTCGGGAAGTCATTTTACAATTCTATCCCTCACATCAAACTCTAAAACTCTTACGAAAAGCTCTAGAACTCTCTAGTCTAACTTACTAGTTTCCGGGGTATAACAATATATCCCCTTTGTGATCATTTGTCCTCGAATGACGATTCTAAACACTTCTTAAAGTCACAACTTTAGACTAATAGCCCATCATGCATGCACTACATCTAAATGCATACAACCAAGGAAGAAAACTTCAATTCCAAGCTAAACACATTCAATGCAACACAAGGGAGTAGCAACTACTTCTACCAACCCAAAATGCATGAAATTCTATATCTACTCGTTTTTAAGGAGTAATTAACATCTCCTAGCTAAAACATGCTTAACACACACTCATGGAGCCTAAATGCAAATTACTTTCAAAAAGCATTTATTCAAGGAGGAATCTTTCAACTCCAATCTAAGGCATGCTCATTAACTCATCTCATGAAGTCTATATGCAACACTACTCAAATGCACTACAACATGAGGCAAAACTATGCATAATAGTCATTTCTAACAAGACCTAAGCATTTTTATGAACATGCATATTAGGAAATCATGGCAACACATAATCACACAATAACCCTATTAGATAGGCACATTATCTCCCCCTTGGGAGTAAGCTTACACAAACTCTTCTAAACATCATTCATACTAAGGACAATTTCAAAGTCCAACATATCAAGTCACAAGAGACCAAACAATACTGAAATTAAATAAAGCATGAAAACATATTGGTTGCCATATTAAGAGGTCACTCTTGATCACCACTAGTTTGGAAAACCTAGAACCAATTTTTTGCTTGGGAGCATTGGAATCCGAACCCCTAAGAGAAGCTTTCTTGGCCTCTCTCCCTCTAGCCCTAAGTATTGCACAATCTCTCATCTTGTGGACCTCATTACCACAATCATAACACCCATCATTTCCGGCTAGACACTCACCATAATGCTTTCTTCCACACTTGGAGCAAGTAGGCTTAAGCAACACGGATTCATTATTATTCCCTCTTTGAGGCTTAGGTTTAGACATCCTATCTTAGTTGGACAGTTTTTGTTGGGTCCTAGGTTGACCATATCCATCAAATCTAGCATTGGAGAAATCCCCATCACCGGTCCTAGATCTTTTCATCTCTCTATTCTTGTCTTGGAGTTTCTCATCCTCCATTTGTTGAGCATACACCATGAGATAGGATATATCCATGTTATCATGAGGCATTGCCGAACGAAATTCTTTTCTTACCAATCTAGACACACCCATCACAAACCTATTCATCTCATCCCTAGGATCCGCCACCATAGCTGGAGCATACTTGGACAATTCGGTTAACTTTAAAGAATAGTCTTGAACACTCATACCTCTTTGGCGAAGGTTGATAAATTCTTCTACCTTAACTTTCCTCATCTCTCAAGGAAAGAACCTATCAAGAAATGTCTTCTTGATCACCTCCCAATCTATGGGACCCGCTTCTATCGGCCTATTCATCTTACATTGAGTATATCATACTTGGGCCACACCCTTCAATTGATAAGTGGCTAGCTCCGTTTTTTCTACCGAAGTCACCCCCATAGCATCAACTATCTTGTAAATCTCTTCCACAAATTCTTAAGGTTCTTCTCCCACTTTGGAACCAAAGAACATGGGAGGGTTCATCCTTGTAAAATCCCTTAATCTAGAAGCCACAGTATTCAAATTAGGGTTCACATGGGGCCCAACATCCCTATTGGCTTGGGCCGTCATAGCTTGAGCCAATGTTACAAGGGCCGACCTAATTTCCACATTCGACATAACCGGAGGATCAATTGGAGCTTGGGGATGAGCTTGGAGAGGAACCTCTTGCTCCTCATTGCCTTTCTCACCTCTCCTAGAATTTGCCCTTGTATTAGCCATACCCTGAAAATCAACAGGAACGGGTTAGAAGAAGAGCCTACTAAAACCAAACTCTATGGCACGACTTAGAGAATGAAGAAGTGAGATTTCCTAAACATCCAATAGCCTCTTATTCATAAATGTGGAGCGCTTTTCATTTATGAACAAGACTCTACTAGATGTGGTTTGAGACAATCCTAGAACCATTCTAAACCTTATGCTCTGATTACCAAGTTTGTCACGACCCAGGGGTACACCCTAGATGTAACATGGCGTACTTGACCCCGAAGGGGTCTCATCAAGCCCTTAGAATATCATAACATAAGATAATAGAAAAGTACGGAAAATTTAAAAACTTTTATGTATACAATCAAAGTCTTTATAAAAATGCAAGCGGAAATCTTTACTACACTTTTGTCTCAAACCATCTTAACTCAACTTGAATTAAAATCTTTGGGATACAGCCCATACAATAGTTTCAATATGTAAATAAAAGACATCAATGAAATGGTGGGTATTGTCCTCAAAGCTAAGAGGACTCACCAAAATCTTCAACTTCTTTGCTCCTTAGAAACCTATCTCCAAGAATAGAACTCAAGTTTCCAAACCCGACATTTGATTAGAATGTAGGCAAACTATGCGTTAGTACAAAATGTACTAAATATGTTAGCTAGCATAATCATAAGAGAATAAGACAAGGGTTAGTCAATATAAGACATAATCCATAATCATATGAAATACTTCATGAAACATAAACTATAAGCATGAGAGACAATATCATAATAATAAGCAAAGTCTCTAAATTAAGCATTATTCAACTCTTTAATCATCTATACCATAATAGAACCACTCTCAAGTAACTATCACCATCCATGACCTAGGTATGAAGGCTCTATAGCCTTAGGTTCAATTTGGTGAGAAAGCCCTTCAACCCTAGAACCATTACTATGTGAGAACCCCTTTCATGTTAAGTTCATACTCATGCCTAATATCATGTCTATAATTCTACATTAGACAAGGATATCATCATGACTCATGTGATTTTATCACTTCCTACCATTTATTATTCATAAGGTGAATTAGGTAGACAAGGGTCTTTCATCACAATTCTATTCATAAGCATTATATTCATATGTAGATTTTACTCTCAAAGCCTTGGCATCTATAGTTAATCATATTAGCTTTACTCTCCATCCCTAGTGGTCAACATTCATGACTACATGCCCTATTCTCAAAGCTTTACTTCTACAATCAACATTCACACCTAGATTTCAAGGCATTCTAGTCGCATTCTTCATTACTAGGTAATTCTAGTGATAACTCATCATAAAGGTTCGACTTCAAACTTTACAAGTCAAGACCCAACTCATATAATAAAGTCTAGTTCAATTCATGTCTATATGTTCCTAACCTTGAAAAATTACTACACATGGCATTAATTTTAGAAAATCTCTATGAATCCTCAATTTCACCTCTCATGGCATAAACCCACAAAATAGCAAATTCATCAATTAGGCTAGGTTAACCATAGAAATCACATAAATTCATTATAATATCATAATTCAGTGATAAATCATACATAATTAGGTATTATCCACTAGATTGAAATCATACCTAAACACTACGAACAATGTAGGAAGAAATTAACCCTAGCTAGAGTTGGGTTTTGACTTCACAATTGAGGGAAAATGTAGGGGGCTCTATGGGTGGAAGAACCCATACATGATTAAGCTAACATACCTTAATTCAAAGCCCTAACCAAGCTTGAAACAATGGAGGAAATCTTCCCTACTTCCTTCTCTTCTTCTTCTTCTTTTTCTTCACTTCTAGAGAGAGAATTATTTAGAGAGAATTTGGGGTCTTGGAAGAATGAACTAATTGACTTAGTTTAGGGGTCTATTAGGCTTATATAAGTGATTTAATAACTAACTAACCGACCTCTCTTAACCCCTAACTAATTACCAATTAACCCCTGATCCCCTAACTTAAAAACTAAAACAAAAATTCTGCCTCCATCCACGAAACTCCCACCACGGACTGTGGGTGGGTCTATGGATCATGCTGCACACTAGTAGGTGCTGAACTGTGGCTAAAAGTTGCAGGAAAACTCAGGCCTTGACCCCACAAATCACCTCTACGAGGCGTGCATGGACCTACGCCCCAAAGGTGACATCCGTAGCTCACTCAAAATTGCAAATTTAGGGACTGTTTTGGGGTCCTCCTCAAGGACCCATTTGGTTGGTCCTTGGGGAATCGTGCCTTGACGTTCAACCCCTAAAACCTTCCTTCTAAGTTCGGGAAGTCATTTTACTATTTTTTCCCTCACATCAAACTCTAAAACTCTTACGAAAAGCTCTAGAACTCTCTAGTTTAACTTACTAGTTTCTGGGGTATAACAAATCCACAACCAAAAATCTTGCCTTTTCTTCTCCTTGCTCCTCTTTTCTCTTTTCTCCAAGCCATAGCGTGAATTTCCAATTATTTCAACTGATCTAATTCTGACCAAACCCCAATTAAACTCCTAAAAACGAAATAAAATAATTGGGTAAGGAAAAGACCAAACTATCCATCCAAAATCCGGATTAAACTTTCCTTATTCGAACAACCCAACTTCAAATGGGTATATCTCACTCATACGAACTCAGAATCGCCCAAACTCGACGGCGTTGGAAAGATAATTCCAAGATCTTTCCTAAGGAGTTTGGAAGAAAACCTAAATCATCCTGAGCTAGGAGTTATGGTCATTTGAAATTGACCAAAAACTCAAACTTAACTTAACTTAAACAATTTTCCAGATTTTTCATTCTTTCCTAAAATGACTCTTTCCAATTCTAACTCTTTCTAGTTCTTTCAAATAGCAAGATGTTACAAATGTGTATAAAATTATATAGTTCATCCTATGCTTTAAATTGGCATCTAATTATCTGAATGAGTATATGTTTGGCATGAAATTTGTATGATTTCTTGCATTAATATCTATATGAATTTGCATAAAGTTGATATAAATTGGGTATGTCTTTTCTAATATTTGTATAAATTTTGGAGTCGTAATGAAGTTGATGAATTGCTACACTAGTTAGTAGGAATTATTTTTTTCAAAATGTTTCTTTATGCATATTATTTTGGCATGAAGTTTGTTTAATGTTGCATGAAATTGCTATGATTTATGCATCTATATGTATATGCCTTGTTATGAAATTGATATAATATTGTGGCATTATGGAAAAAGCAAGAACGATGTGGCGCAATTAGTGAGAGTGAAGTAATTGGAACTGTTACTAGCAAATGTGGTGGACACGCATAGCAAAAGAACATTCTCCAGTTACTACCAATTATTCTACACCAAGACCACGAAAACAAAATTTGAAATAGTTGATTGCATCTTAGACTCTTGATGATTACATGTGGTTTAATTTTTGGATGATGTATATTTCTTTTTGCTACACTTTTTGACAACAAAATAATTAGCCCTGTTTTTCATTGTTAGATTATTCTTCCCCGTCTCATACTAGTTGGATACCAACTTCATACATTTCTATTAGTCTTTAGCTTAAATTTTTTATTTTGATACCAAGTGTATACGAATTGGATATCAACATTAGTCAGATTTATATTAAATTTTTAGTTTTGAAAACAACTCATAAACATAGTATACAACAATTCTATACAATGTTACACGTAAGCTTTCCAAATCAATATCAATTTGATACAACATTAACTAATTTTAGATTGACTAATTTTGTTGAAATCTCAATTACATCTTTTTGCTACGTTTTTATACAACAATATAATAACTTGTTTTTCTATTTTTCAAGTGAGATACCAGTTTGATACCAAATGCATATTAATTGGATACAATAATAATTAGTTTTAGGTTGACTAATTTGGTTGAAATATCAATTTCATCTTGATTTTTTCATTTTTCCAATGGGACATCAGGTGGAAATTAAATGGACACCAATTGAAAATTATATTAAATAGTTTTTGGGTGGCTTACTTTGTATCCAATTGATCTTCAAATTGAAAATTAAGAATGACACCAAAATCCAATTTGTATAGACTTGGTGTCCATATCGGAAGAATAAATCTGACAATGTAAATTACCTCATACGCATAGTATACAACAATTTTATTTCCACTACCCTACCACTTGTACACCAAATGCACACCATTTGAAAATTACATTAATTCAAATATTAATTACATGCTTTTAAAATTAGTGGGACTTCAGTCGCATACCAAATGGATATCATTTTCATATTTAAATTTGTCTTAATTATTCTTATCCTTACCAATTGCATACCATCATGAATTAATCAGTTTTTCACATTATATTTTAAAAACAATGAATACACAAAAACGATTAAGTAGTATACATAATAAACGTTCTTAAATTATAATTCATTAGCTTAAAAGACAAAATAAATTAAAACATGAGTTTTTCACAATTAAACAACCAAATCAAAATAAATATAAATTATGACTTTTTTTGTTGTAGGGTATTTTGGACATGTCATCATGTTGTGTCCCTCTTAGGACATGTACTGCACGTAACTTTAGACCTCTTGAATTTCACATCAACCCCTTCCAGCGTTCAAGTTGTGGTCTCCCTACATTTTTTCTGAACCAGGCGGCAACAACTTATGCTCCAACACATAACTTGATATATCCACATTTTATATACATATTTCAAGCAAAAAGTCATCAATGATTCATACAACATTCATAACAAAAGAATACCAAAATTATACCATTTCAACTAGTAATTGTCATTTATTAAATAATCAGAATATCAAATTTATTCCATTATTATGCTCAAATTCATACAAATATAATGCCAAAAAAAATTTCAAATGTTCAATCATACTAGATTCATTGTCACGACCCAGGAGCACACCCTAGATGTAACATGGAGTATAGGACCCCGAGAGACCCCATACAAGCCACTTAGAATTCATAACATAAGAAATAGAATATAAGAGGTAAAAATAACATTTCAAGTCCAACACATTTTTACCAAAGTAAAGCGGAAGTTTAGACACTTTGTCTCAGTGGCCATCTAATACAATAGAATGAAATTGAGCCTAACCCTACATCATGTCCAAAAACTTAAAGTAAGACATAAACTGAAATGAATGTTAATCCGTCCTCGAAACATGAGAACTCACCAAAGCTCTGGAAATCAACCAAGTCAACCGCTAGCCATAAAACTGAAAACCCTGAATATCAGACCCTACATTTGGGGAACAATGTAGGCAAGAGTATGCGTTAGTACAAAACAATGTACCAAGTATGATAGCCATGCATAAATCATTTAAATCATGCTAAAATGGGACATTTCATGACATGCAATTGACCAAGCTAAAACATGATATAAGAAGGTTAGAAAACATATATACTTCATAAAACATGATCAATGCAAGTTAACATCTTTAAAACCTTTGAACACGTATAAGATAACCTTAGTTCATTATTAATGTGAGAATTAGACTTAATTGACATAGAGACCATGTGAACTATAACATGATCCCCCGATGTCTCCCACATCGAAAAGGGGATCCACTAGCTAATGTCTATCTAGACAATCATCATATGGGGGCACATAGGTAAGGGATAAGGAGATTGCTACTAGAAACTCGACCTCTACTAACGGGAGAGCTTCCATCTCAATATCCTCTCGGTGCTAAACATAAATCCCACAGAATAGTCATTTCTTACTTGTTCTTATTATCCATGGAAGGCACATCATCTTACCAATCCAAGCTAAGTCATAATTCATTCAGGGAAAGGTATCATTCGTTAACCAATCCAAGCTAGGTTTCATTAGGATAGTTCTTTATCTTTGATTAAATTAGGTGAAAAGACCTTTCAACTTTATAATCCTTACTATGAGAGAAAACCTTTCACAATCATCTTTTATGTGTTTATGAGAAATTCTTTCAAAAACACAACAATAATCATCATATATCATTGATACTTGACTCTCCAAGCATCCTTTAAACACTTTCATAATTTCATAAGAGCATGCTTCATTTCATAATTTCCTCTTTCACGGTTCAAAACCCTTATCACATCATCATAATTGAAAAACATGGGGATTACATGGGTTCATGGGGAGTCATCATAAAATAATGGTATTTCAACAATTCATGCATAAGAGATCACAAGATACCATTTAAATTAATAATCAAGAGAACCTATGACAATTGAAGAAAACCCCAACTCAATTGGGGATTTCTACCTTTGAAAATAGGAGAATTTGGGAACTCCATGGATGAAAAAAATCCATGGATGAAAACTACCATACCTCAAAGCCAAATGCTTATCTTCAATGGTTAAAATGGAAGCTTTCCTTGAAACCCTAGATTGAACCCTTCTTCTTCTTCTTCAAGTTTCTAGAGAGAGAAATATTTTGGGGAGGAGATTTTATCTTCTTTTGTAATTTGGAAAATTGATTTCTATTGGGGAAATTTGGGGGTTGAAAATACTTATATAGGGGTTTTATACATGGGTAAAACGACATAGTATATGAAAAAAATAATTAGGAAAAGACCCAACTACCCTTGAAAATAATTGTCGACATACGCCTCACAATTGACGGACCTTGGACTGACCAATGGTCCATTCTGCACAATCGTTGTTAGCTTCAGAGACTTTGGGTCTGACCTACGAACCCTTAACCACGAGTCATGGACCCATTGACGGTCCGTGGGTCTGGCCATAGGCCCTGCCCTTGGCCATTTATGGGTGGCCACTCCACGGACCCACCTACGGTCCGTGGTCCAATCAACGGGCCTTGGTTGGCCTCCGTCGATGGCACCTGGAACTTTTAGAAATTCGCTATATTGCCCTTTTTCGAATCCGGGGTGTTACATTCACAAATTTCATATCAATTTTTTGCACACTTTCTATACATATTTCATCACTGATTCATACAATATTCAAACCAAAAGAATACAACAATTATACCATTTCTAACTAGTAATTGTAATTTGTTATAAATAAACAGTATTCAAAACCACAAATCGTACCAAAAACAATATCAAATTTAATACATGTCTAACATATCTAGTATACCGATTTCAATTAAATTTTATGTAATTTTTTAAACCAGAAACATACCAAAAAATGAAAAATGTTTCTCTCTATGAACTTTGAAATGAAAGATATGGGTGAGACATTCTATGTGATAGGGATAGAAATATTTTGTGATAGATCACAAGGATTATTGGTACTATCTCAAAAGGCTATATCGAAAGAGTTCTAGAGAGATTTAACATGAACAATTGTTCAACAAGAATAGTTCCTATTCAAAAAAAAAAATGGGACAAATTTAATCTCATGCAATGCCCAAAGAATGATGTAAGAACGAAAAGAAATGAAATCAATTCCTTCATCTTCTATTGTTGGAAGTTTGATGTATGTTCAAACTTGCACAAGACCGAAAGTAATCCTGGAATGGATTAATGAAAAAACTGCAAAGAAAGTTTATGGCATGTTCTGAAGCCACAATTCATGCATTATGGTTGTGGAACTTCATTTCAGGACTTGGGGTTGTCGACACCATTACCAAGCCACTGAAAATTTATTGTGATAATGCTGCAGCACTATTCTTCTCCAAGAACGATATGTACTCCAAATTTGCCAAACATATGGAATTAAAATACTTTACTGTTAAGGAAAAAGTTCAGAAACAAAGAGTGTTACTTGAGAATATTAGAACTGATCTCATGATTGCAAATCAGTTAACAAAAGGCTTACAACCAAAGACATTTAAAGAACATGTTCAAATAATGGGTTTTGGTTGTACTTATGATTGATACATTTATGATGCTTTTACACTCTGAGCTCATATTATGTGTTTTTGATATACATTAATGAATTTCTTGTTTCTCATAATGGTGTATACATTACTATTTTTGAGATATTACAAGATAAGTCTCTATGAGACATTATTGTGGACCATAATGTTATATGTTTTTATAGTTTATGAACCTAGTATGATAAGTTGCTAATATAGTAGTATATGGAAGGAAGTATGTAGCTTAAAATTTATGTACAACCGCCATAACTCGCATTAGTAGTTTGTTATATTGTGGTATGTATGATGGACATTATATAAGAGATTTATTATACGTGCAACTAATGTTTATGAAATATTAATGTTATATGGTCATTGGGTCAAGTGGGAGAATGTAAGAATTATTATTAACTATTATTAATTATTTCTTACTTATGGCCCAAGTTTACTTGTAACCCAAGTAATACCATAAATAATATTTAATAAGGAATAGATATTGTCCGTACATTGGTTACTTGATGGACGTACCAGATTAAGTCATAACCTCTATAAATTGGTCCTCCCTCCACCCATTAGGGTTATCACATATTCTCTACAATAACTCCATCATTGACGGTTGTGGTAACATAAAGTTAGGGCAAGGAGGTAGAAACCAATTTACGACTAACGCTTCCACTTTTCTCTTTGATATTGTCTTCCACATCAGGTATGTGCCTCTAACATTCTCTATGTAAGATTATCATGTTCAAGATCGTGAAAGTATTTAATCTTACAAAAATATCTAAAATTTCTAATAATTTCTTCGTAGGGTCTTTTATAAGCTTTTTTTTAATATAGTTCTTATTATAAGTATTTAAAACATTAAATATGCTTAAATACAGACATAGAATCATGAATTTTAGGTATTAAAAATAAATTATGTATCTAATGATATTTTATGATCGTGCGAAATGCGACCTATTTCACTAGTAATGTTATAAGTTATAATAGTCTTATAGATGTCAATTATAAAATTTTCACATTTCAAAACCTGTCCTCTTAGAATGGACTGACATGACCGCTTGAGCTTCTTACTTTTTTCGAAATTAAAAAAGGAATGGGCCTGTGAGTCAATTTTAAGGTGACTTGAGTTTTAATTGATCCACGTTCTAAGATATAGTGCTTAATTATTTTTAAAAATGAAACTTGTCACGTTATTAATTCACTTCAAAAAAATACAAAATCAATCTAGTAGTTTGACTAATAAAGTGAATTAACTAGGTAAAATAAGATAAATTTTGAAAAATAAAAATAGAGTCATCCATGATGATCTATTGCCACAATATTGAGTGAATATTAAGGAAATCAACTCGCCTTGACAAGCACTAAAAGAACAACTTTGGTTAAATCAAGTTATTTCCGAAATTTCTCCTAACAAATCAATTGCTTAAAGAATTATTTAATAATTATTAGTCAGCATCCGACTAGCTTTAAATATTCTAATTTCATGACTCATCCTTTTAAAAACGAATGGAACGAAGGGTTTTTCACTTTGTATTAAAGTTATGTCAAATGTATCAAAATATCGTTTAATCTTATGGCTCTAAACATGACACGTGAAAAGTTGAAGTTAAAGTGTTTCCAAAAAAGAAAGGGGTCAATTATTTTTTAAACAGATTAAAAAGGAAACTAGATTATTATATTTTAAACAGATGGAGTATTATTTTCTTTCCTTGCTTGCAAAAAGGACTTATTATACAGTAGATTTTTATAGGATGGAACAAGAAGTGTTGCTTCGTCAAAAAGTGGAATTTTATTTTAACTTAATGCTAGCATAAAACTTATATTGACAAGACCAAAACAAAGTACTATAGCTAGTTCTAATAAAGATGGAAGGGAAGTCTAGGTTCCATAATCACAGATATAGGCTTTTTTGGGTGTGTAGTTAATCCATAAATCTCCTCCATGCTTATATCTTCTGGCCTCATATCTCCTGCTAATTTCCAATTGAATCCATGTAACAAGTTAGCCATTGTTGTTCGAACAAGCTTCATACCAAGGCTATACCCCGGGCACCTCCTCCTTCCTGAACCAAATGGCAACAATGCAAAATTTTGTCCTTTTATGTCTATGTTATTTTCTATGAATCTTTCTGGAATGAACTCTTCTGCCCTGTCCCAATACTTTGAATTTCTTCCTAAAGACCACGCGTTTACATAAACAATTGTCCCTTTTGGTATGTCATAACCAGCAACATTACAATCCTCAATGGAGTAATGAGGAGGAAGCAATGCACATAAAGGGTGAAGTCTAAATGTCTCTTTAATTATGGCATCTATATAAGGTAGCTTAGAGAAGTCCTCTTCTTCTACCCATCGTTCTTTTCCAATGGCTCTGTCAAGTTCTTGGTGTGCCTTGTCCATGATGTTTGGTTGCCTCAAAAGTTCTTGAAATGCCCATTCTATTGTTGCTGCTGAAGTATCTGTTCCACCAGCTATCAAATCCTAACATTGATAGCAAAAAAAAATCAAGTATCATCAACTTATGGTCATGTAATGTTATTGTAGTTGTAAAGAAAATAATTAAACTTACATGTATTAATCCCATTAGCCTATCAGATTTAAGCTTAACTTCAAGATTAGGGTCATCAGCAAGGTGCAACAAAGTATCAACCATGTCCTTAGGAACATAATCCTCTTCTATTTGTCTCTTTATTGCCTTGTGATCTTCAATTACATATTTGAAAAATTCTTTGAAATTTTTCCCTAAAGTCTTCATTTGCTTTACGTATCCTTGCAAGTCGAACCAACTAAGCCAAGGTATCCAATCCCCAATATTAATCACCCCACCAAGAATAAACCACTCATCGAGCATCTGTTGTAATGTTTCAAGTGTTATTATTGATGAAGCATCACTACTATAATATTTGTCACTCATAACCAACCTACTTATAGTGCGAAGTGTAAATTGAGGTAAATGGTCTTTAAGCAAAACTGGTTTTCCTGAGAGAGGGAAAAGACGAGAAATTAAAGTTTGCCCTTCCTCAACACGGATATATTCAAATGAATCAAGCCTCTTGGGACTAAATATCTCGGTTAGGTAGATTTTTCTAGCTTGACGCCAATATGCACCGTAAGGTGCCCATGCCATGTCTGAGTAGTTATAACTAGTGTATTTACCAGCAGCTAATTCAGGACGAGATGCAAAGATAGCATCATGTGTTTTCAATATCTCTTTAGCCATTTCTGGAGATGATGCTACCAAAACAGGCTTCGAACCGAATTTTAGTAGCATTAAATCTCCATATTTTTGAGAAAGATGGTGAAAAGACACATGTGGGAGTGAACCAAGGAGGTTCAAATTGCCAATAATTGGCCATGGCTTTGGACCTGGCGGTAGCTTCCTTTTCGGATGGTTGAATATTTTTAAGACAAAAGCTAATGCCAGTAGTAGCCATGACCCAAACACTATGAAAACCCAAGAGATCTCCATATCTGATAATTCAAGAACACTAGAGAAATATTTATAGGGTAGCCTACCACTATATATTAATTAAGTATAATATAAAAATAAAGAGTTTAAATTGTGTAAAACTCTCGTAAGTCACTTTGAAAAGTAAATTTTTTTTCTAAAGGCTAATAAGTACTATCAACTATGATTTGCTCATTAGAGAAGAAATGATCTGAATTGGAGAAAAAATTGATAGTTTTCATGAATTATGATTCTTTTTTCTTTTTGCCATTTTGGAATTGATAGTCCTAAATAGTAAGTCCCTTTTTTCTTTGTGGAAGATAATATTTGGACGATTACAAATTCAATTTTGTTTTGCCTTGCTTTCAATTATAAGATAAGCACCAATGCTTAATCTTATCTCTATGAATTTAATAACTCACCTTTAAACTCTTCCATGGAAGCGGGGCCACATGTTTCGTAGCATAGGTAAGCATCCACGAGACGTGTTATGGTGCATCAAACTAGAATAGCCTTTAAAATTATCCAAAACAAGAATGATTAGTTGTATCAAATAATAAATCCCTTTCTCCGCCATCCATTTTGGTAATAAAACAAAAACAACTCAATATATATTCATAAAAAATAATTAAATTAATATTCTGATATGAAAATTATGGAAGAATAAATCTGATAAATTAAAATATTGATATAAAAATCATGAGAGATGTTAGCTTGGCATCTTACCACTTCATGCTTCTAGCAGGGGTTTGAATAGTATTTGCTTTAAATTGTAAAATAAAGAGAATTTGAAATCAAATTTGCCACATTATTAATTCATTTTGAAAAGTAGAAAATTCACCTAAGGTGATAATTAAAATGAATTAAGAAAAGTCAGATAAAACTTTTTAAAAATAAAATAATTAAAGTTATCCTTGATGGTCAATTGCTACTAATTGAATGACTATTAAGGCAAAACTCACCTTGACAAGCAATAGGAGCAAAAAACTTTGGCTAGATTTGCCTAAATTATTTGTTAACTTTCTCTTATAATCAATTGCTTAAAGAGTTAACAAGTCCCGACAAGTAATTAAAAAAAACTTTTACCTGCAGACAAGAAATAAACACTCTAATTTAATTTCAAGACTTATCCTCTTAAAAATGGATCGGTGTATCGATAATAGGGTGACTTATGTTTTAATTTGATTCAGATTTTAGATTGACGTTTTACTTTCTTTTTTTTTAAATGGCATTTTTCATTAATAATCTTTACAAAAAATACAAAATCCTGCTAAATTGATCAATAAAGTGAAATAAAAAAGATGAATGGGTTCAGGGGCGGATCTATAGTGTGTCCAGGGGGATGACCTCCCTCGGAAAAAAACTTACACAATATATATAAGATCAATTTTTTTGTGTACGTGTATATATTTAAAATTGAACCCCCGAGCATATGTCAAAGGAGTAGCTCAATGGTTTATGGGGGTCAGGATTTCGCCTATGTGAGCTTTGGGTCACAGATTCGATTCCAGGCAACAACATTTTTTTTATTTGAACCCCCTTGATAGAATTCCTGCCTCCGCCACTGAATGGGTCGGTGCATCAAATTTAGGGTGGCTTGTGTTTATATTTGATCCATGTTCTAAAACAGTATTTGGACCATTTTTAAAAAATTAAACTTCGTAACCTCAATAGTTCTTTTTGAAAAATACAAATTTCCGCTAATTAAGATTACCTCTAAAGTAAATTATAAGATCAAGTCTGAGTGGTCATTAACGGAAGAAAAACTGTGGCTAGATTAAGTTATTTGCTAAAATCTTCCTATAATCAATTTCTTGAAGAGTTCAATAAATCCTGACAAGCATCTAAAAATAACTTTTTCTAACCGACAATTAATAAATACTCTAATTTTAAGATTCATCCTCTTAAAATGGAATGATTTGAACGCTTGAGCTTCTTTTAATTTTGGAATAAAAAATATATTGATCAGTGGGACGATATGTTCTTAATATTATTCTATGTTCTAAATTAGTATTTTTTATTATTTTCTTAAATCAGACTTGTCACCTCTCTTTGAAAAATAAAAAAAATCAGCTTATCATTGAATTGAGAGCATGCTAAAAAATGTTTATTTCTAGAAGTACTTTTTAAAAATAGTTTTTTCTGAAAAGTATTTTTTTTTTTAAAATAATGTGTGTTTGGCAAAGTCATTTGAAAAGTATTTTTGATAAGCAATTTGTGTTTGACTATCTTTTAAAAAAAATACTTTTAAGAGTTAAATTACGAAAAAGGACAAGTATCAATGTGCTTTTAAGATTATTTTATAGAGATAAACTATTTTAAATATCTAATACATATCTTTAATTAAATTTTTATTTTAATTAAATTAAAATGTACATATTCAAATTATTAATCAATATTATACATAGATAATTAAATAAATAAAATATCAATATAATGTTAACATGATGAATTAAATATAATTAAAAATATCAAGCAAATTAAATTTAAAATTATTATTATTGCTTATTTCTAATAATACGTAAAATAATATATAAAATATAAATAATAATATATAAACATAAATAAAATAAAAAGTTTATCATATAAAAATAAAAAATAAAATTCTTGAATGAAACTTAACAAAACTTATGAAATATGTTAATTAATTAATAAGAAATATATTAGTAAATATGTAAATATGTAAATATGTGAGATATTTCAGTCTTCAAAAAAATAATTTTCTGCTTTTTTAAAGAAGCATAATTTTTTCGCTTCATCCCAACAACAGAAAAATTGTTTCTGCTTCTATAGCACTTTTGATGGTTTGTCACACACCTGATTTTTCAAAAAAAAAAATACTTTTGACCTTCCAACAGCAATGTCAAACCGGCTTTGAGTTAGAGAAGTAAGATAATTTTGAAAGACAAAATAAAGTCATTCTTGATGGTCAATTACCACAAATTGAGTGACCAATAAGGCAATCAACTCGCCTTGATAAGCACTTTGGCTAAATCAAGTTACACTTGTTGAATCACTCCTACAACCAATTGATTAAAGAGTTCAAAAAGCATCAAAAAAATTATAGAGGATATTCGTAAAACTTAAATAGCGGAGCAAATCACTCTATGATATTTTGTTTTGAAAACAAATGCAAAGAACAGTTGAGAGGAGAGAAAGAATTCGATTTTAGTGTTCCGGTGTCTCAATTCCAAGGCAAGGCCTATAAATTTATAGACAATGAAAGAGCAAGATGGAAAAATGCAATTTAGATTCATTTTCTCAATTCTCATTCGCACCTTAAAATCCTAACAAAAACATATAAATTATCATTCAACCATGAAACACAAGCGTGATATTATTACCATCAAATATTAAGCCATCGTAATCATTTAAAATAGAAGGATGATAAATAATACACAACGCATGAATGTTACAAGATAAAATCAGACACCACACATGAATGTGAGAAATAAGGTGGAGTTAGGTAATTAAATTGGGATTCATTGTATTTATATAAGCACTATTCATAGGATCTAAACATATCTTTATTGAAAAATGAAAGAAAAAAAAGTCTCATATTAGTAGTAAATGAGATGGGTGGTCTTCCTATACGGTTTGATAATATTTTTCTCTTTGAACTAATTTTTGAAGTGTGAATTACGCTCAAGACCTTGGGTACGTTTGCTCTCTATTCTGAACGTCAATCAAATCATTTGCCAAAGTCAAAGTCAAGTCTTGGGTTGCTCTCTACTCCGAACGTTAAGCAAATCATTTGTCAAAGTCAAAGCCGAGCGACACACTCTACAATTCTTTAAGAGGTAAATAAAGTGTTTCCTAATATAAAAACAAAAATTTCCTTTCTTTAATTTACCAATGAGGAGAAATGACTTTTCATTTTCCCTTCACTTAGTAATTCTCATTTTTCCCATTCACACGTTACTCAAACCAAACAAAATACTCTCTAATAGAAATGACTCATGTCCAAAACTAGAAACCAAGGTCTCTAATTAAAAACAATATAGACTTTTTAAGATTTAACCAGGGTTAAATCATATATACATTTCAATTTAATTTGTTGATTCTTGAGGTGACTTGTTAGTTGGGGCGTCTATAAAAAGAAAATAGTAAATGGTTAAGACTCAAAGCATCTAGCTACAAATATGGCTTCTTTGCACAAATTGATCCAATTTCAATTTCCCCTGTTCTGCTCTGTTCTCTTAGTATCTCCTCTATATTCAACTGCTGCTCCACTTTCAAAACCCAATAATGCGATAGCACTTGTTAACAAAGTTTGCTCAGGCATGAAAGATAAATCGTCATGCATAAATTACCTCAAAAGCAATCCTAAGGTAATGGCAGCTGCAGCAACATCAAAACCCTTAGAATTTGCACTTGCCATTCTTCAGTCAGCAGTGGACCAATCAAAAAATACACATACATATCTATCGAAACACAAGAGAGGAAAACGCAGTCCACAAGCTATTGAGGCTTATGCTCTTTGCAGTGGCTAGTGGATTGGAAGGGAATCTTAAGGTTATTAAAAAGGATAAAGGCTATGCTAGTGATACATCAGATTATGATCTTAAGGTGACTCTCGACAATGCCACAAGTTGTGCAACGCATAAATTCAAGATCTTGAAATAGAAAAAGGATTAAACAATGTGCAGATGGCTGTAGGAGCTGCAGACACCATTCTTGAGGGGCTTAAACCTCCCAGAAAGCTGAACTAGCTAGCTTAATATATAAATCTGAATTCCAAAATAACTAACTGTATGAGCATTTCTATTCAATGTCAAATGAAATTTCCATGCTGGAATAAGAACTAGTATGAAAGATGATCAATTTTCTTCTTCCAAGCCTTTTTAAGAAAGCATTGTTACGATCCGATTTCGAAAACTAAGGTTTTGAAACTTTTTTTTTTTTTATCCTTCCTAGGAGCTCCCACCCCTTTTTGCTCCCTTGGTGACTCGAATTCGCAACCTTCGGGTTGGAAGTGAAGGGTGCTTACCAGAGGCGTATCCAGGATTTCGGTAAGATGGGTGCACGATTACGAAAAAATACTTCTTAAATATAAATTTGATCAGTTTGACTTTTAGGTTCTTAATATGAACCATTAAATTTAAAAATTATAGGTCAAAAATATATAATACTACTAGTTTTAAATTTTAATATACACATTTGATTTAATTATATAGAAAAATTTATAGTGCTAAATTTTTTAAAGAATTTTCAATGTAACACACTTGAAAATTTTGAAAGATTTAAAAAAAAACAAAAGAAAAATTAGTTGAAATGCCAAAAGTGTAACCGATAACCACTTGGAGAAGTGTTACTCAAAAACAAAAGATAGATATAAGATTTAAATTTCTATCATCACTCAGAGAGGTGCACCCTATCGTCATCATATTATTATATGATACTTTGAACGTGAGTTCACATATTTATATTTAAATATTTTTTTAACATATAACACTACTATATATGATCTAGAGAGGGGAGCATGGGTTCACGTGAACCCACGGCACCCCCTCTAGATACGCCCCTGGTGCTTACCATCCGAACAACTCCCTCTCGTCAAGGTTTCGAAACCATTTTCGCAACTTTGACAAATTTATTGTTGATTTTTGGAAAAATTACAATTTGGAAGTCGCCACTTAATTTTTTAGGAAAAATTAAGAAATCGTTTAGAAAGAAAAAATTTTAAGAGAACATTTTAAATAAAACCAGAGTCGGGTAAGGGTTCAAATAATTCTCTAAGGAAGGTTTAGGCATTTTAGAGAATCCGCTAACATGCGGTTGACCGACGAATTTAAAAACTTGACTATTTTTAAAAGAAAACTTAAATTACTTGAAAAATCTTATTTTATTTTATTTTTGAAAATGAGAAATCTTTTGATACTTGTACATTCGTATTATCCCAAATAAGAAATAATTCAAATGTTAAAGTGCCAAAATAAAATTTTAACTTAACAATGTATCCGAGTCAAGTTTTTGAGTCGAATAATCAACATTATCACTTAGGAGTGAATTTGAAAGCTAAATACGAACTATAAAAGAATATGAATAATTCTCAAGTTAGTCTTGAAGCTTAGATTGTCTAATTTAAAAGAGGTTTTAAAAATTAAAATACTTAAATAAACAAATGACGAAATAGAAGCGCCATTAAAAAGCCTCCAAATGATTCATCTAAGTTAAGAAAAGGATCTTACAGTTGTTAGCTTTCACAATCAAATATAATAAAGAAAATATAGCAATGATAAGCAAAAATAAGGGAAATAAGGAAAACGAGGGGGCTGCTGAAATTTATTTCGCCTTTTTGGTTGATGTTGCTGCTGCCGTTTCAATTGGACCTTTGAGAGTCCAAAAATTATCAACTTTCAGCCTTTTCAAGGCTACTGTTGTTGCTTCGTTAATTATGGGTTTTAACCCAATTTTTGCTCCTCATTTTAGCTCTTTGGAGCTACTTCTGCTGCTGGTTTTTTGGGTCTCAACCCAATATATCAGCTTCCCTTTCGTAACTTGGCGGAGGTTGACTTGAAAAGAAGAGAATGCAAGGGAATGGAAAGTTCGAATGGACTCAAACGGGTGAGTTCATGCAAAGGAAATGAGGAAAAAAAGGATTAGTAAACGAACAAATTCTTTAATAAACTAAGATATAAAGCTCAAGATAATCAATTCAACAAATTGTCATTCACCACAATTTAACCAACAAAGCCATTATTGCCAAAGAGTTACTGCCTTAACATGTTGGAATTAATCATAAGAAAAATAAAATTATAACTAAAAGCCAATGAGAATTAAAAATATTTAACAACCAAGATGCACTTCTCATAGTGGATAAAGAAATCATAATATCCAATCACGTCATAAGGACCATTTAAACAACAATCAGCACTTTGGTACCATATGGTAAAAGGAATAAAATAGATTAGAAGTTCAAAAGAGAAAGCTCCTCTCAAAATACAATAAATGTAAACCGGAAAGGAGAACTTAATTATATACTAATATATGGTCAAGCTTAACTACTGCATATTTTAACCAAGAAAAGGAATTAAGCTTAACTACACAAGACAAATAAATAAACAAACAAATATCATTTTAATGATTTATCACTTAGAAAGACTATAAACCCCAAAACTTTGACATTTAAGTTATTTAGGAAAAACAAGATAGGTGGCTAATATTACAGTGAATGCCGCATTCTATTAAGTAGACAAACATGCATAAAAAAAAATACTAAGAGACGCTATCGAAAAACAATTTATCACTTAAGGGAAACAAAATCAAGTGACAATAAGTTAATGCCTAGAAGAGACCAGCCATATGGATAACATATATTCACAATAATTTAAAAAAAAAATCATTGATGAGCTTAAGAAAAGGCCACTACAATATTAACACCATAATTAACTGAAAACGGAGAAGTAATATTTTGACAGTTTGAAAAGAACTAATACTAGCTACAACATAAAAAGAATTGACAACTCTTAAAGAATCATTTAGCATGCTTACACCTTGCTAGGGCAATAGAATGCTCAAGATATGAATCATATTTAAAACGAGCGGCAACCAACTAAAGGGTGAGCTGCTATATCTCAAACTTGAAACAACATTATAAGTGAAGTCAAAAAAATGAACAAAACAGATTCAAAAATCTTTCAACTAAGCAGTTTGAAGGAGAAGAACGACAACGACAAGAAATTAGCCGTCCTTAAATAAAGAAATCGAATCAATAACATACTTGAGTAATCCAATTGATATTCTCGCATATCAGATGCATAAACATAACTCAAATGCTTCTTATTTATGTTGACACCCAATTTTGACCCTTCCCGATTGATTAATTTTCGAGTTTCTTAAATTTCAAACGATTTGAAATAATTGACTTTATAAAATCCAAATTAAATTTTTTTGAGTTATTTTAAATGGTTTTGTCACTTTTTTTTTTATAATTTTTAAATAATATATATGTTTTATGTAATTATGAATATAATTAGTATATTCTATAATATTCTAAAATTGCCTCAAAAAGATTTTAATTTCACTTAAATAGTTGGTTAAATGGTTTAATTAATTAATACTTATATTTTGAGTTATTAATTTATACCTAAGCTAATTATTTTATTCCGTTAAAATTAAGAAGCACGTAAATTAATTCACCTTATTTGAATTGTAGCCGAATTTGCTAAGTAACTCAATTTGGCTAAGTAATAAAATTTAACTGGCCAAAATTGCAATCCATTGGCCAAATCCTCAATTCAAAACCTAATCAATTTCATTCAACCCATCAAAGACAAGATTTTGGGCTTATTTGACCAAATTCAGCAGGCCCAATCCTCATTCACTTCTTTCAGTAGCCCATTTCTCTCAATTCTTATTCCCTTTTCCAATTCAGTGCAGCCCACTCCAAATTTCCCGACCCAACTCCATTAACTGACCCGACCCATCGACTTTTTTTTCCTTCACAAAAGAGACCCAGAAAACGACGATTCCAAACGTTGGACAGCGATATCACGGCATCTTCACGATACGAAGAGACGTCAACAACGCCTAGCAAAATGCGGAAACAGTAGCAACCAAACGACGCTAACGTTCACAAGGGGACGGAAACCACACGGCAAATACACGGCGTGAGCAAGACGCGTGCTTGGTACCAATTTTATTGTCATCTTCTTCGCGTACCTCTCCGATAGTACTGTTCCAGCCATGATTTTCAGCAAAAATCATCTGATGTAGCAGCGCTGGATCGTCCTTGGGGCAGTGAGATCGCTCCACGTTGTGCCTAAGGACAATTGAACCGATCTGAGATGTCCATCTCATATTTCCTCTTCCGAAATGGGTTGAAATTTCAAAAAAAGGGTGTCTCCTCTGAATTGTGAAAGAAATTGGGAGTTTAAATTTCAAATTGGTCCATTGTCTTATCCGATTTCATCTGTTTCCCCCCAAAATTCCGAACCCTAGTTTTTTTCTATAAATGCCTCCTCTTTCTCCATTATTAGGGTTGGGGGAGAAAAAAGTTGGAAAAATTGAACGGAGCGACAGTGAGAAAGAAACTAAAGAAAGAGTTGTTATTTTACGTTTAGGACGATAGTGTTCGGATAAAATTATGGTTTGTTCGCTTGGGCTATTCAAGTTTTTCGTTGGAGTTTCTCTCTTATGTGGTTGGAAGAAGCTTCGTCTCTGCTCGTTGAGTCCCGTTTGCTGCCCCGGAAAAGGTGAAACTCCTTTCTAATTTTTAAATCATTTTGATCGGTGTTTTCGTTTTGCGAACTGAAGTGGCCTATTGTTTTCTTCTTCTTTTTCGATCGTCTTTGTTCTTCTTGATTTACTGCTGATAGTCTGATGAAAGCTTGTTTGGTTTCGAATGGAGACATCTTAGTTGATTAATGTATAAAGTACGTCCTTCATGTGAGATAATCGCCTTTAAACATTTTTATGGAGATTGTGAGTGTATCAATGCATTTGTTGATTTTGTTTTATGAGGTTAAAATGTTGTTTGTTTACTGTTGGGTTTGTTCATGAAGTATTTCGAGTATTGTCATGTTGTAATCTTTTAGAACTAGTTATTTGAGAATATGATCTAAATATGTATGTGTAATTCGAAACTATTTTCTAACTTAAAATATTGGTTCTCTTCTCGTTTATTTTTTTAAAGTTTTCATCGCTGCATTTTATTTAGTTTTCAAATTGTTTTGCTCGTCTTAGTCTATTTTATTTGTCGTGAATCTATGTTATTGCTTAGTATTCGACGTCATATTTGTTGACACCCAATTTTGATCCGCCACGATAGGAATCAATTTTCGAGCTTCCTTAATTTTCAAACAATTTGAAATAATTGGTTTTGTGAAATAACTCAAAATACTTTTCAAGTTTTAAAATGATTTTACTTATTTATGTGATTTTTAAAATAATTAATGTGCTTTATATAGGTACATATATTCAATTAGTTTTTTTTAGTAGTTGAGATGCGTCACAGAAATATTTTTTATGTTTATGAGTTGAATATTTTATTAATATAATTTAGTCTTAATTATAGTTATACTCTTAAGACAATTAGTTTAATTATTTTATAATTAAGTTAATTATTTTATTTCGTTAAAATTAAGAAACTTGTTAATTAATTAATATTAACTTTTTGTATTTAATCTTTAGTCGGATTAACTTATTGAGTCAAATTGGCTAAATTTTAAAGTTAAATAAACTAAATTTGCAATTCATTTGGTTATTATTCTAATTCAAATATAGCCATCCCTTGTCCATTTCTTGGATTAATTTTCAAGAGAAAGTTTGATCCAAAGCAAATTTTTAGCCCATTATACACATTAGGTTCCCTTAACAGCAGCAGCCCCCTCAATTTTCCAAACCATTTCCTTTGTCCAGCAGCCGACCCATCTCTAAATTTCCTAGCCCACCTCTTAATTTTCCCTCCGACCCGACCCATTCCCAGTCCACATAAAGACCCAAAAACGACAGCGATGTCCAGCAGCCTTCAATGCTGTCTTCACGATAGCATCACAGAAGCAGATCGTTCACACCTAAGCGTGGCAACGGAACTGGGAGGTGCCGGTTCCGGTTCCGATCCATCCCGATCCATTACTGGTTTCATCTCGGTTCCGATTTGGTCCTAAACGTAGCGGGTCCGGGAGGGGTAACGGGACGAAAATTGGGATTTACCGGTTAGTCCCGATCCAGATAGTCTCGGTTCCAGTCCCGGTCCGGTCCAGTTCGTTAAATTTTTTTATTTTTTTTTAAATCTTAATTAAAATTATAGTCGTTGGGCAACGGCTTTTGGGCCCCACCAACGGCTCTTTCACCCCCATAACTCCCCTTTTACACTTCCCTACCCCCCAAACCTTTTTAATACCCCAACCTTCTA
The DNA here is from genome assembly GCA_029007595.1 of Solanum commersonii. NCBI lineage: Eukaryota > Viridiplantae > Streptophyta > Magnoliopsida > Solanales > Solanaceae > Solanum > Solanum commersonii. The sequence goes on from JAJTWQ010000029.1 coordinate 1,044,284, forward strand.
AAAACTACATTTTTATCTTTTTATTGAACTATAAATACCATCAATCTTTCATTTTCTTCATTCACAAGTCACAAAAATATTATCTTCTACTCTCTCTACTCTCTAATCTTTTATTTTTGTTTAAATTATGAATTTGGTCTTTGGAAATTGGAGCTTCAAAATTCAACTTTCAATTTTCAGCTTTCGGTCATGCGCGTCTACTTTTTTAAGTAGACGTTGGGTACATTCGTTCCAAATCACTTTTCATTTAGTTATTTATTTGTTTGCATTTAATTATTTATTTTGTGAGTAATTAGTCTTTAGTCTCTAGTCTCTACCTATTTAGTTATTTATTTGTTTAAAACTTTGCATTACATTTTCGTATTATATATAATTTACTCACTTTTTTATATTTGAATATGAATTCCGGTAAAAACAATGTTGACAAGGGTAAAACAACCATAGTTGATTTGATCACTAATTTATGGAGCTCAAAATCCAAGAAAAATAAAAAAACTGATAGTACTTCTCAATTTAAAACTAAAAAAATTTCTCAATTAAGAATAAATACATATGATTATACACATGTTGATGAAACTTTTTTTAATATTGATAGTAATAGTGGATTAGACCCTTATCATGAACATTTACAAAGAAGGTTTGGTAATTTTGATGAGGAATTACCCGAAGATGATGAACATGATGATGTTAATGCTTATGTTGATAGTTTTGATAATAATGTTGATGAATATGATGATGATGAAACTGAGCCACCGTCGGCTACTAGTCCCATTCCCAATCCCTCTTCCCCGGCTCTCGCTCCATTTCGTTGTCCTGCTCCCGTTTCCCCCGTGCATCCTAAGACTAAGTTGTAATAAATGTAAACATAGAATGAATCATAAAACTGTAGGAAAACAGGGTGGTACGGGACATTTGAGTAATCATTTAGTGTCATGTTGTAAAAATGAATTTTTGCATGCTAAAGTTGTAGCCAAAGCTAAAAAAAATGGTATCACCCTTCCTGAAAATGTAGGAGTAAAGGACTTTAATATGGTCCAAACACAATTAACTCCTTCTAATATTTTTGGTTCTAGTATACAACGGTCATATAGTAGAGGAAAAGATTTTGAAGAATTAGCTAAAATGATTGTTGTTATGGGTTTGCCATTTAGTTTTGTTGAAAATCTCGGTTTTATTCATTATATTCAAATTGTGTATAATCCACATTTTAAAGGTTTTACTAGAAATACAATTAAAAAGGGCTATCTTTGATTATCAAGCTCAACATTTTCAATATCTTCGTTGTTTATTTTATTATAATAATTGTAAAATAGTTATTACTTCTAATATGGGCCGTAGTGTAAATGGTAATGATTATTTCACTATTATTGCGCATTGGATTGATAAAAAATGGATTTTGCAAAAAAGAATTTTATGCTATAAATATTGTGAAATGCATAAACCGGTAGTTATATAGCTCAAACAATTATAGATATTTTACAAATCTATGGAATTTGTGATAAAATAAGTAGTGTCACATTAGATAATGCTTCTAATAATAGAGCTGTTGTTGAAATACTAAAACTGTTTCTTTGCCCTATTTATATTGATGGTTTTCATATTAGGTGTGCTGCACAGATATATAATTTGATTGTTAGAGATGGTATAACAATATATAATGATGGTTGCATAAAAGTTGAAATTGCATGTCATTTTATTTTTAAATGTCAAGCTAAGTCTAGACATAGAGATTTTGAAAATTATTATCGTGAATTTAATCTTTCACCTAGAAAAATTCCAAAATCAGTGTGTACTAGATGTAATTCTTTATATGAAATGCTTGAAGTCGCTTATGAATATAGAAAATCTTTACAAATGATTTGGAATGCTCATAATTCAAATATGACATATAGACTTGATGATAATGATTGGAATGACATAAAAGAATTTATAGAATTCTTAAAAGTTTTTTATTTAACTACAAAAAAAAAATATGCACTTTATTATCCAACTATTTTCTCTGTTTTGCCTAATATTTGTGTTATTTCTAGTAAATTTTATAAATTCAAAAATAAACCAAAATTTGAAAAATCTATTAAGAAAATGATTGAAATTTTTTTAAAATATGTTATTCTTATTCCTCAAATTTATTTGACCGCTTGTTTGTTAAACTCACATTATAAAGATGAAGGTGCATTACGAATGGTTGAGAAAATATATTTTAATTTGGGTATTGATAGTGAAGATGATGAAACATCTAGTTGTCAAGATGTTAAAGATAGTATAAAAATTGAAGCTAGAAAATTGTATGACTTATATAATTCTAATATAATGAATGTAGTACGTAATGAAGAGCCTCAAAGTTCTAGGAGTAGATATAATAATGAAAATGATATTGATGATATGATAGATTCTTATATTGAACTTTCTCATAATAATAGAAATGATTTTGATGCATATATTAATCAAAATACAGAAGCTACTACTATTGATCTTCTAGAATGATGGAGCAATCGCGGCCAGGGATTTCCAAAACTTCAACCGGTTGCTCGAGATGTGTTAGCTATTCAAGCATCTTGGTAGCTTCAGAAGGCGCTTTTAGTGCAGCAAGTTTTCAAATTGGAAAGCATAGATATTCATTAGCAGCAGATAGCTTGAAGATATCGGTACTATTTAGAGATTCGATTAATGGCGAGAGAAGGAGTTATGGTAGTCCACCTTTACCGACCAAATTTGAAAATGACGTTGATAAAATAATGCAAGATTTTAGTGACAACGGCATTGATGCAATGGAGGAACTAGCTAATCAACCAATTCCAGATCATGTTACTAGAGAAATGTTAAATGATTTAAAAAAAGATTTCCTAGGTAGCATGAACAATTAAATTTAAATGTTTATTAGTATGAGTATAATAATTCGAGGTTTAATTCAAGCAGAACCCGTCCTAAAAGGTGGCTGTGTAGATTATATTTTTTAATACTCTACTAATATTTTGTAATTCAACTTGTACTATTCAATTAATATTAATAAAAGTATAGGCTATTCGCCTTAATTTTTTTTATTATTGTCTTGAATTTAAATTTTCAAACTATTAAAGTGTGAAATTTAAACTTTTATAGTTTTAAAAATTGAATTTAAATTTTCAAACTTTTAAATTTTAAAGTTTGAATTTAATTATTTAAATTTTCAAGCTTTTAAAGAGTGAAATTTAAACTTTTATAGTTTTAAAGTTCGAATTTAAATTTTCAAACTTTTAAAGGGTGAAAAAAACTTTTATAGTTTTAAAGTTTGAATTTTAACTTTTCAAACTTTTAAAGGGTGAAATTTAAACTTTTATAGTTTTAAAGTTTGAATTTAACTTTTCAAACTTTTAAGTGTGAAATTTAAACTTCTATAGTTTTATAATTTTAAAGTTTGAATTTAAATTTTCAAAGTTTTAAGTGTGAAATTTAAACTTTTATAGTTTTATAGTTTTAAAGTTTGAATTTAAATTTTCAAACTTTTAAAGTGTAAAATTTAAACTTTTATACTTTTAAAGTTTGAAAGTTTGTATTTAAAACTTTAAAAGTATAAATTTTTAACTTTAAAATTATAAAAGTTTTAATCGTTGCTTTCGCCATATAGAACTTCGACCGCTTCCAGAACTTCTTGGGCACTTTTGTTAGGTATCAACTCTCCTAATTTCTCCCATTTTGAGTAATGTTCCTAATATTTTAATTTTAATAATTTTATTTTTTTTAAATATAGCCGTTGGGTCCCCGATTTCCGGTCCGATCCGGGACGGGTCTTGATATTTTTTCCCGAAATTACCGGTTCCAGTCAGTCCCGATTCCGGCCTGTGGTGGCCGGTTCTGATCCGTCTCGATCCGATAGTCCCAATTTTGATCCCGTTGCCACGCTTATTCACGCCATATCAAAACGACAACAAGTCATTCACAGCGTTGTCACAACCTTAAGATTCCGTCAAAATACACGGAGATAGATGAAAAAGCAGCAAAAAATACAGATTACTTTGTTCTTCCTTGTCCTCTTCCTCGACGTCTCTTTCCAGTTCGTACCTGCAATAGGCACGCGTTTTCTCCCCTTTCCTCTTTCGGAATGGGGCGAAAACCTCATAAAAAGGTGTTTCCCTAAATTGGTGAAAGAATTTATGGTGTTTGAATTTTGAATTGGTCCTTGTTGTTATTCGGATTTCAGCCTCTTCCCTCCCAAACTCGGAACCCTAATGATTTCCTTCTATATATATTTGTTCATGTTCACTGTTGAGGGAGGGAGATTTTTTAGTTGGGAAATTATCCGAAAAAGAGGATAGCACAGTAATGAACGATAACAAATACATACTAAATAGACTAAGAAAGGAGGAAGGATAGTTGATTCTAGTCTAAGTTCCTCTATTCTTTCCGTCACCAGCGCTTTCTCTAAGTTTAGTTGGGTCGAGATTTTGCTCGAATCTATTGTTCGTTATTTGTGTTTGTGTGGAGAAAGTCGTTGCTCGTCCTAGCTCGTCCCGTCCGAGTTCGTTGCTTCAAAAGAGGTATATTCTCTTTTATTATTTCTCTCTTTCCTCGTCTCTTTCGAATTGAGAACGGTAGGCTGCCATATGTTAAATAGCGAAACATTGTTGGAATAATATCCTTGTCTTCGATGTGATTTTATCTTGTTCTGACAATAGCTAATTTTCTGTCTTGGTCGGCTTAGGATAGTCTAAAACTCATTTGGGTTCAAGGTTGATGAAATTTCTAGCATGTCTGTCTGTGATGATATTGCTCGTCTCATGTATGACTTCACTGTTTCTATGTGCTTATCTTAAAGTAATTTCGCTATCCTTCATCTCGAGTCCATTTGCTCGAATACTCATATTTATGCCCTCACTGTCTATTCGTATATGAAGTTCTTTTTCCTTACTGCTGTGAATGTCATTTCCTTTTATAAAAAAAAATAAAGTCAGAGTCTTAGAACTAATTAATGTGCTCGTATATTTGCTTTCGATGTGTCTAGAGTAATGTTCATGCATGTGTGTTTGTGACTTATGGCTTTCACGGCTGGTCATGCTAATATTCCTTCCTATCTATCATATCTTTTTTAAGTAATTCATTTCAGATATTTTGTTTTACTGTTATTTACATTCCAATTTCAAATTTTATGTTTTTGTATACATTGTCCCACTAGTAAGTACACATTATCACACATGATTAGTGGGTAGTATAAAATCCCCCACCTACTAATTAAAATTTGGAACCACATGTAGTTACATATTACTTAATGATCAACTAATCCGTGTTGTCTATAAAAAAATTTTGTCAGCGTATGCAAGTTAAAATCTTTGCAAATGTGTGTGTGTTTGCGACTTAAGTGTGGATTTATCTCTAAAAAAAATTCACCTTGGTTTGATTGCTTTATGTTAAGAAGTTAGTTTGAGATTCTTTAGAAAATATACTATTTCACCTTGTTGCTTTATTTTAGCCCCATGGATTGAGAATCATCGTTTAACATTGGGTCAATTCGTATTTTACATATGCTCACTGGTAGCGTCTCCTTGGTCCCTCTACCTTTGTTTTATTATTCCTACTTTTCTGTAATATCTAGGAATCAGTTACTGTGTATCATTGGTTTTCTTTATTGTATGTATTACATAGTCTTGTCTAGTTTATGCTTATTAGTGATAATCTGTGGGATTTCCTATGGATCCTTTTAAATCTTTATAATATCCTCTAATTGGAATTGTATGCTCATTTGTGGGAATCGTTACATGTGTATTTGCTTTTCTTCTTTTTTGTCTTATCGTTCTTTTCCTCTGTTCATTTTGGCTGAATTATATGTTAATATTTCATTTTTCTTGCATGTGAAATCTGTCCGAGTTCTACAAGAACTTCTACCACATTTACCTTTGTATTTCGAGAAAGTCGTGAAGACTCTAATTCCTTCTTTTCGAGTCGGCCAACCTTGAAAATCAAAGAACATGTCCTTGACGTTGGCGTATAGGTGTTTGGAGCTAATACAAGATTGTATACACCTAGTGTATACGAAGATGGAGAATGGGCCAAAAGGTCCGAAATTCAGCTTTGTATTTTGTTATTTATTGGGTTTAAGCCCATTTAGTCATTATTATTGTTTCTGTTAGAAGTTTAGGACAGGTGAAATAATTGGGCCTAAGGTCCAAAGTTAAAAAATATAATTTTCTTTTATGTTAGTTTAAGACATGTGCAGGTGACTCGAATGGGCCAAAGGCCAAAACGAAAATAGGCCCAAATACTGGCCCAGGCGGACAGAAAAACCAGATTTGGGCCCAAGTTTCTTTCCCTCTTTGTCTTATTGTCTTTGTTTACTTGTCAATATCTGTTATTTAACCTTAAGGTTTTAAAAATCCAAATCCCCGAAAGACACCCATTTTGAATTAATTACTTAACTAAATTATTAATCTTTTACTCGACTTAAAAAATAATAATAAAATAAACAAATAAATAAGTTTAGAAAATATTTCACTTAGATATATTTCAACATTTTCCCCTTAAAATGGTCCTAACTAAAAATAGTTCAATTTTGCAATTCAAGCTAAGTTAAGATTATATATAGCCAAATAATTTATTGTCGGATAACCGCATTTTAGCGGGCATTTCGGGTGCTTTCAAACTCTTCCCGAAATGCTAATAAAAACCCCGAACCCCCTTCAAATATTTTTCAATTGATTTCTGTTTTGATCTTTTGAAAAGTAGTTTTCTTGATTTTTCTTAAAAGTTAAGTGGCGACTCTTAAAACAAGTCAAATTATATTTTTCTAATAAAACAATATTCTTCCTTCTTCCACCTCTAGTTGGATGAATGAGTCAAGACGACAAAATGTAACATCTCGCACCTAGAAACGACTATAAAGAGTTTAAAATATGAAAATATTGATTTTTGGAAAGAATAAGGAAATAAGGAAATTTTGTCTAAGTTAAAAAAGTGAGTTTTGGCCATTTTCAAATGGCCATAACTCCTAGCTCAGGAGGAGTTAGGAGAATCTCTTGATATCTTTGGAAATCCCTTGGAGAGATCTTTCCAACGCCGCCGAGATTGCATGATTTCGACATCATATGAGTGAGATATGACTTGCAGAAGTTGGGCTGTTGGATTGAGGAAAGTCCCAATTCGGATTTAAGGGCAAAGTAGTCTTTTCTCTAATTAATTTCCTAATTTGATTTTAGGAATTAATTGGGGTAAAACAGGACTTTATTCAGTTTAAAATAAATTAGAATTTACGCTAGAGCTTGGAGAGGAGAGGAAAGAAGAGAAAAGAGGAGAGAAATCAAGAAATCGCCAAGAACATTCAAGCTTTGCGAGTAGAATTCGTCGGGGGTGATCCATATTAAGGTATGTGAGATATTTTTATGTTGAGATAGTTCACCCACACACCAACTCATTTCAATCCTTTGGTTTGGGGTTGTTTACATATTGAAATTCGTTCCCCACCTTCTCGTACGTGTTCATAAGTGATGTACCTATGTTTCCTAGTCGATTCTAACATTCTAAAATACATCTAAACATCATGAAATCATCCATAAATATGAGATCATGAACCTTGAATCCATAATCCAATTCAAGGAAAGTTAAGATCAAAGTTAAGAAAAGTAAGAGTCAAGTCAAGATGAATCCTTAGAGTTTTCCAAAAGTCTTTTCCAAATGTTTTAACTTTGTTTTAAGACTTAAAGTTCAGGTTGAGTAAAGAGTAAAGAGTACAGAGTAAAGTTTGAAGTTCATTTCTTCAAAAGTATATAGGGACTAAGTATTCCCAAAGAGATTTAAAATGTTTTTACATTTAAATAAGAACGGAAACTGAGATTTTCGAAGAGCCTTCGGGCTAGGTTTTAGAAAAGAGTAATCACTTTCTAAATGAAGCAAGAAGGGAAACTTTGATTTTCAAGATAGCCTTTGAGCTAAGTTATTTTGAGCACTAATCTCAAATCACAGAGGAAATATGTTTTAAAAACATAAGAGCCAGTACATTTTGGGAGTAGTATTGAGCACCGAATTGGGGGAGTGTTCAAAGAACCCACATCCCCCATAGAACCATGTAGCCATCATGGGTAGAAGAGGTTCATCCTCTTTAGATAAATCCTTTTCAAATTAGACTAGTGGATCCATTAGGCAATTCAGGTTTTGTACCTTTGGCCGGGCATAAAATGCTCTGGCAGCGCGAGGTCGATCGTTGTATCATCACAATAGCTCTTATGTGATGGTTGTCATTTAGAGAAACTCCCACAACAATTATTGTATTTTTATATACATCAGTTCATTAGTATTTCTACATACATCTCAAATTTATTGTATCTTTGCATACATACAAAATTTATAGCATGTTTTAAACAGCTCTTATTTATATTGCACTTGCTTTAAATTGCTTTATATTGAAATGAGTTAGTCAGGTTAAGTTGACTTGAGCCAGGTAAGTTATTCAACTTCTTTCAGATTCCTTCTAACATATATATGGTTTAGCATTCCAACTCGCATACTCGTACATTCAATGTATTGATGCCAGTTAGCTTGCATCTTATTATGATGCAGACGCAGGTAACCAAAAGTAGCATCCAGCACCTCGTTGATCCAGTTGAGCAGCTCAGAGTCAAAGATGAGCCTCCTAGCATTTCGGAGGACTCTTTTATTCGCTTTCAGCCTTTCATTTATTAGGATGTTATGGGATTTTTCCAAACATCCATCACAGTATTTTAGAGGCTTCATAGATAGTCAGATAGTTATTAGTTCAGATGTCTTTCTTTATCTTTCAGATGTTGTTTAAGACTTAAGTGCCATTTTGGCCAACTTATTATTCTTTAAGTTATTATTTGAGACTGTTTCATTGAGTTAAGTCTTCCGCTGAGTTAAGTAAGCCAGGCCAAGAGTTCCCTTGGGACTAGAAATAGTCTCCGAGTGCCAGTCCCGCCCAGGGTAGCTCGGGGCGTGACACAAAATTTTAAGTTTATTCATTATCTTTACTGCTCATTTCGATCCCTTTCACTTGATAGTTTGATCTATTTTGTCAAAATAAAGCATGTTTATACTTTGTCAATAATTTGTTTGCTGGCATGTTCATATTTTTAGCCCCATGAAGTCTTTTTGAAGTTGGTTTTGTTTAAGAGTTTGAGTTTCACAACTGCACAGGTCTAAAGTATATGTTCTTATTTGCAGTGTATATTCGGTTTACTAGAAATTTATGTCTACTTAAGAATTGATTTGCATATGTTTATCTCGTCTTAAATTTTTACTTAGTACTCCTCATGAGTTCAGTTATCTAGGCTGTTTGAATGGCTCAAGTGAGCGTGAAAAAGTCTTTTCCAAGATTTTTTTTTGTTAGTATCATGAGGCCAATTATCATCTCGTTTTCGTTCAGTTTTGTTGTCTATTTCTATTTTCAGATTTTCATGTTTCCGATATTCTATGATTGGGCTTGTGGTTCTAGTATTGATTAATGTTTAAGTTGCAAATGGGATGCAAATTTGTTCTTTTCATTTCTTATTATGTCTGCATGAGTTCTTATTATGAATAGCTTTCGTTTTCTCCTTTAATGATAGCATAAGATTGACATCATGTTTATATATCATAGAGGGCTAATTAGCATGACTTAGAATCTGCATCCATCTTGTCAAAATGCTAATCAAACATGGTAATTTCCTCATGACTTATATATGAAGTCTGTCAGCTAGTGCATTTTGTCTACACTTTCCCATTATTTTAAGTTAGTTGCTCTGTTTATTAACTCTTCTTTGTTCTTGTTTCGGTGGCATGTGAATTGCATCCAAGTCCCCTGTGGACTTCTTTCCTGCATACTCGGGTAGAGCCATAAATGCTCGATTCTTCTTCATAGACAGATTATCAAACATACAGGACTGAGAGCAATATAGGGGTTGGAATTTGAATTTTCAAGTCTAGAAAGCCCGAAAAGAGGTTGATATACATGTCGTATACACTAGTATACAGTCGAAAAATACAATATACAGGTTCACAGCATAGAAATACAACTAGAAAATGTTGAAATATAGAGCTAAAATAAAATTACAAGTCTGAGTGTTCAGGAATCAGAGGTATACATGGTGTATACATCAAATATACACTTGGTGTATATGATCACAAATAAGAATGAAAATGGACCAAAAGCCCAAGGATCTGTTCAATAGGTCCAAGCAGCAAATGGGCCCAAAGGCCCAAATTTGATTTTCGTTCTCTCTTATATTTATTTGTTGTTGATTAACTAACTTTGTTTGATCTATGGTTTAATTTAATTAAGTTTTCAGTGATAACCATTTTTATTTTTGGGTCAATTATTTTACTTATCTATATATTTAATTACGCATGATTATTTTGTCCTGATAGAAATTATGCCAAGTCATTTCTTTAAAAGTAGCAATTTAAAACTATCTTTATTACTAAACTTAATTATTTTTTATTTTTTAAAAGTTGGTTGAAAAGTCATTTTGGTCAATCGTCGGTCAACCGCAAGTTAGCGGGCATTTCGAGAGCCTAACATCTTTTCGGAATATACATTGAACTCGAACACTTTTATTTTCAATTGATTTTGTCTGTTTAAATCTTTTGAAAAACCTTAAGTTTTCTTAATTTCTTAAAACAATTAAGTGGCGACTCTATTTTGGAAAATTTATTTTTCTTCAAGTCATAAGTCAATTTTTCAAAATAAGTCCATTTCTTTTTTTATTTTTCGAGTAAAACAAAAATGACGACTCTGCTGGGAATTTAATTAAGTTATAACCATAAGATTTGACTATTTGACTAATTCCTATTAATTGTTGAATTGTTTATATGCGCTTAATGTGTTTAAATTGTTATTAATGTCCTTGCATTCATGGCATCTTCTTTGTATATATAATATATTAAAGAACGGTTTTACGAAACCACAATCGAGATTTTTTATACTCAATCCTTTTTCGAAATGAACAGCAATTTATTAATTAGTCATGCGTTCAATGGTTGTCGTGAGTTCCATCCTAAGTTGTCCGCTTGGGTTTCTGGTCTTTCAAAAGCCACTCTTAGTCAACTAGTGTAGAGCGAAAACAAATCCCAAATTTAGCGCATTTGAACTAAGTTGACTCAACACCCAAGGCGTGTTGGGCCTATTAGAAGCTCACCTTGTGTCTATTTGGCTCATTGGTAAATAAAAGACAATCATGCTTGTGTGTTTAAATGTGAAAGATGTATACGTCATTTGGCAAAGCATTGTCTCTTGGGGTTGGGCATTTAATAGTTTGATCGAGTCAAAAAAGGATCAAGTTACCATTGCATTCAAAGACGTGGACATCCGGAGATGATAAGAAACCAAGTATGAAGGACCTTTCATGGAAGCTTAATTTAGGATTGTACCCCTACGCGGAAATGAATATTTTGTATCTCATTTCCCCTATTGTGTATTCCCATTCAGTTTATTCGTAAAACTTGTCCAAATTTGGGTTTTGGGGCAATAGAATTTTTCAAATGATGATATGCATTCTTAAAATCGTTAGACCTACCCTTAGCACAAAAAAGTCACATATATGTTTAGAATGCGCAATATTTGTTTATGTGATATAACTGCTTGTGTGAATATGATATTTTATTTAGAGATATTCTAGCTCACTCATCTTCAAATTATTTTTTAGAATTTCTAAGCACAAATATCAAGTCACTATCGAAAGTGGGGCCAAATACCCTTCGAGTCTTTAGTTTCCCTAAAAAATTCAAACTTCATCTTTCAAATCTTTAGTTTCTCATCTAAGAAAAAAGCTAACCCTCTATCTCAACTCAAAAAGAGATTCAAACAGGTCGAACTATGTAGGACCTGAATTCTCCTTCGTGAGATACGTAGGCAGCCTTCCAAGGCTTGGTCCTCATTTTTGAGAATTTTTTTTCTTTTCCAACTCTTTTTAGGAGACTAGAGTTTCATATCAATCGAAAATCAGAAGTATGAAAAGGACCTTGGCTCTACGAAAGTTGACTTATTTGATTCACTAATCCCAAAATTAAATAGACAAATTCCTATTTACTTAGTCATTTCTCTATATGCGTGGGATAGTTTATCTTCAAGTGGAGCAACTCTTATGTGTTTCTCGTCATATGTGTGATGTTTTGTATTATTTATCATCTACACGAACGAACACGTTTATCTTTTGAGTTATTTTTCTTTGTCAGCTACTTAGAACTGATCTGTGTCAATAAGCTCGCTGATCATCCTTATTTTACAAGATCGAAAGCTCTCAAAGATTCCTTCCCCGAACAGAATTCTTGAAAAGAAAAGTCAACAACGGGCGATAACAGTGATGATGTTGGCCTAACTGATGTTGTCGTGGCTCAACACATCATCGCTCATCAGAATGAATTAATTATGCAGTTGATGCAGCAGATCGCCAAAATGAGGGTCGAAATGCAGAGAAGGCAAGTTTTGCCCAATCCGACTTTCACTTTCAACACTCCAAGAGATGGAAGACCTCCATTATACTTTCCTTATTCAAACACAGAACATGCTCAAAAACCACCCTCCAGTTCTGCTCAAAATACCTCAACCATCAACCTAACCACCCAAAATCTCTGTTATGCAGAAATACAGAGTTAAAATAGAGTTACAGGTTCGGGAGTTCAGGAATCAGCGGTATACATGGTGTATACATCAAATATACACTTGGTGTATATCATGACAAATAAGAATGAAAATGGGCCTAAAGCCCAAGGAAATGTTCAACATGTCCATGCAGCAAATGGGCCCAAAGGCCCAAAGGCCCAAATTTGATTTTCCTTCTCTCTTAAATTTATTTGTTGTTGATTAACTAACTTTGTTTGATCTATGGTTTAATTTAATTAAGTTCCCAAAGATAACCATTTTTATTTTTGTGTCTATTATTTTACCTATCTATATATTTAATTATGCATGATTATTTTGTCCTAATAGAAATTATGTCAAGTCTTTCCTTTAAAATTAGCAATTTAAAACTATCTTTATTTCTAAACTTAATTATTATTATTATTTTTTTAAAGTTATTTGAAAAGCCATTTTAGTCAAATAGTTGGTCAATCGCAAGTTAGCAGGCATTTCAAGGGCCTAACACCTTCTCGGAATGTACATTGCACTCGAACCCTGTTATATTCAATTGATCTTGTCTGTTTAAAACTTTTGAAAAACTGTAAGTTTTCTTAATTTCTTAAAAAATTAAGTGGCGACTCTATTTTGGAAAATTGATTTTTCTTCAAGTAATAAGTCAATTTTTCAAAACAAGTCCCTTTCTTTTTTATTTTTCAAGTAAAACAATTTATAACGACAGAAACAAATGTAACGACTAACATCAAGATAAAAAGTAATCTCTACGAATAGATTGAGATGACAAACATGAATAGAACACCAAAGAAGATAAGGAGATTTATGACTATAAAAATATTAACAACATGAACGAAAGAAACATTATTAGCTACTTAATATCAACCAAATTCCAACACATAAAAACTAAAACAAAGCTAAGCACTTATAAATAGAAAACATAGAAGAGATAGGAATTAAACAAAACTAAGAGAGAATTTACCTCTTTTCGGGCAGCGAACCGGACAACGAGTTTGACGGAGCCAATTCCACTTCTTCAATTCGAACAACCACAAAATTTTAAACTATTAAACTAAGAATTCCCAAACCTTTTAGGGGTACTCTCTGGTCTCAAAAATCATCTCCCTGAACAGTGAATGAGGTGGGCTTATATAGAAACTCAAAAATCCCAAAAATGGACAAAATATCGATGTGGGACTGTTGCAAATTGAAAATCGTTTGAGAAACGATGTGGGAGAGGGCAAAATCTCCAAATTTTGAAGTGGATAAAGTGTATGAGCTGGAGAGTGTACGAATTTGCAACGAAATTGAAAAAAAAAAAAGAAATTGGAATGGACGCGTGTCTTTAGGCTCATGCTAAGCACGTGGATTGTACGAATTAAAGTAGAAAAGGGGAAATTTGAGGCGGATAATTTGGGAATGGTTCGCTCTTTAATTTCTGGGTGAATGTTGCTGGAGTTGCATGTGCTGCTGGAATGAAGGAGAACGAAAAAGGTATGGGAACTTTAAGATGAAAATGGGTCGGGTCTTCGAATTAAAGGTTGGCTTGCTTGAGGCGTTGGGCCAAAATTTGAGCTAATTGATTACTCAATTGAAAGTCGAAGGACTTGGTCCTTTGACCATATCATAAATAAATCGTAAGCAAAATAAATTACGTATTTAATTAACTATTTAGCTTCTTAACTTTTAACAACACAAAATAATTATTTCGAAAAGAAAGATCTTATAAGTTAAATTGTGAACTAATCAATTTTATAGGAAATAAGATGCGTACTTAATTAAAACTCTATTTTTTGGTAAAAATGATTTTCCAAATATTTATTCAAAATTTGAAAATTATATAAATCTATATATTCTCAGTATATAGAGATATATTTTATAGTAAAAAATGGAAAATTGCATTGAAAATGATTTCAAAAAGCATTTTTTATTTTTCAAAATAATTACTTCAAATTGTTTGAAATTTAAGAAGCTTGAAAATTAATTTAATAGTGAAGGAAAAAAATTGGGTGTCAACAAGCATCATTGAGTACATAGAAATCTCAAATCTCTCCCGACAAACTAGTGAAGTAAAAGTAAAAATATTTATATAATTTGTTATACAATATGAGTAATATACTAGAAGAAATATAGACAAGAGATATGAAGAGTAAGAATGTAGAGATTATCTTACTCAAATGTCTTTCAGTGTCATACAATGGTGAAAGAACAATCCTATTTCTAGGTTGAGAAATCACTCCAAAGGTTATCATGTTAAATGTCATAATAAATAGATACATTTTTAACAAAATGATTCATAGAACCTAGGTAATATGCATACATGAATGTAAGAAGTTCATGTGTTCAGTAAATGGACAATCAATTAATTTAATGTGTTGCTTTATTAAAAATCTTATCAGAAAAATCCAATTGGGACAAAACCATGGTTAAGAAAAGAGTATTGCGTGTAGTTTGTTCAAGATGAAGGAAATTGATAATAGGAATAAGTCCAAGGAACAGGACCAACCGATGTGTTCACTATTATAAAGTTAGATTCACACTAGGTCTAGGTTACTAAATCTTTAGTTCACTCCCACTGATGAAAGCTTTACTTAATATCTCGGAGACAATGAATTCCAATCTTATATCTTAACTTCTTAAATGAAGTTGGCAATGCCTCAGTGATTAACACTGTAAGATTATCACTTGAACAGATCTTTTGAATTTCAATCTTACTATTTTGTGGAAGATCATGTGTTAGAATGAAATTTGCTGAAATATATTTTGGCTGGTCTACTTTGGTGTATCACCTTCAATCGAGCTCATAACTTTCATTATGTAATAATCTTCTAACATTAGCATAACTAGTAAATCAATTTGTAAGTTAACAACAAAGCACATGTGACCATCCCATAATTAATGTAACTATCATATAATAGCAAACGATCCACAAGGCAGGTGAAAGGGTCCATATTCACCTTTTTATACATTCTTAAATTTCAGGGAATACAATCTCAATCTTAGTCGCTACAATGATTATTTTATAATGAGAACAAACAACATAAGAGAATTTTTAAAGAATCTTTTATTTCTTCAACATATAGCCACATGAATTCTCAATTACTTTTGCATTACATTTGAATCAAAATGGCCAATCAGGCATGCCACCTGATCTTTTTTTCAGTAAACTTCTAGTTTACTTTTGCATGTGACTCTATCATCATGTCCATGTTTGAATGCAACAAACGAGATAAAAGGTGGGGAATCTTTTATATAAGTATTTATAACCAGCTTTGGTTGTTGTAATCTGAAGATATTAAAGCTTCTCATAATGTATAGTCTCAATATAATAATTTTTCTTTTCAATTTCTCTGAAATTAAAAAAGTTTTTTTTTAGACTTACGACAACCCGAATATTACTCCTCCTATATAACACAATAGCTCTTTCGGAGCTCACAGTTAATTTTGTGTACTATCACATGATCCATGACACACCTTAACATCACTTTGAAAGGTCTCAGTGTACCACCACTTTATCTTCCTTTCTTTCGATGAAGAATTTATAAACTTATTAAATTAGATCGCACGACAACCTCGTGCCCAATGACCTTTCATACCATTTTGATGATAAAAATTATCTTCACATTTTGGAGAACTCAAGGAGTTCTTCCTTTACTAATTACCACAATGATGACTATTTCAATTTTGTCCCTCCATGCCCTTATTCATAGATTCAATCACTTGTCTTCTTTCAGACTTATTATTCCCACATTCTGAGAGTGTGTTTGGATTGGCTTAAAAGTTGGTCAAACCTACTTTTAAGTCAGTTTTTGACTTCTGGAGGTGTTTGGCAAATATAAAAAAATAACTTAAAATAAGTAGAAAAAATGACTTAAAATAAGGTAGGAAGTGTTTGGCAAAGTAAAAAATTACTTAAAATAAGTCAAAAATCAAAAGTAGGTCTTCCCCTACTTTTTATTTTTTGACTTAAAAATTATTTTAGTTTGACTTTTTATTTTTGACTTAAAAGCTGTTTTTTAAGCCAATCCAAACGGGCTCTGATACGATAGAATGAAGCAATTGAGCATATTTCAAACTTATCATATACTGGTACCACATTCACTTTAGGGAATAGAGCAAATTCAATGAGACGAATTTCATGACTTTTCATAAAAAATATGTTATTTTTGCCTTAGTCATCATTTTTTTATTATTATGGTGCATTGAGACTCAAACTCAATGTCTTACTCATATAAGACACATTAGGCTATAATTCTATGGGACTCGAACTCTTGATGTCTTGTCCTTTTGGTGTGATCGAACCTGAATATACCGTCTTACCTTCAAACATTTTTTATTACGGTGCATCCGGACTTTAACCTGTTGTCTTATCCTTTTGGTTGGATAGGTCTTGAATACACCGTCTTACCCTCAACATTAGCGTAATCAAAATATTACTCAAACTCATGCTATCAAAATTTTATATCTTTCTTTCGTTGAAGAAATTTTGTGGAGCGGAGAGCATTTCAACTATTAGAAGTATATGTCTTTGAATCCTGATCAATGTTCGATTGAAATTTATTTCTAAATTATAAAAAAATTCTAGAAAATATATACATGATTTTATGCATAGAATATTCTTGATTGCAGTAGTTAGCATTTTCCCTTCTTGATTCTCAAAACAAGATCAACCAAAACATGAGCTGAAGAAAAACTAAGACTCAATCTCTATTGGTTAGAGTCTCGTGTTGATAATGTGTTGTAAAATATAAATAATATACTACAAGATATATAGAAAAGAGATATGGAGAGTAGAATTTATAGATAATCTTATTCAAATGTCTTCCAATGTCATACAATGGTGAAACAACAACCATATTTATAGGTTGAATCACTCCAAATGTCATCATGTTAAAAAGAAGTGGGAATTTCAGTGATCTTCTCTTATGTATTGCTTCGTTTTATTGATTTTCCTTAATGTTTATAATTCTATATTTTAACTTTTTGTTAAGATTATTTTATTTTATCTAGTAGTAATGAAAAATAGTGTATCTGGACTAATTTACTTTTCCTAAAATTATGCTCGTTTAATTAATATTAGGAAAAACTACCTAACTAGACATATATTACTATCATATATCCTAATATTACCTCTACTTTTAAACAATTACATATATTACCACTTTTAATATTTTATATCATATATTTTAAAAATACAATTAGAAACACATATCCCTTAAAATTAGGATTAATTAATTATCTATACATTTAAATATCAATACATTAACATCAGTTTCTTTCTCTCTCATCAACAGTCCCATTCTGCCAATCACCTAAGGCAACAAGATCTCTCCTCCACCCACCCTCACGTCCTCCACGAGCAAAAAAGGCTAGCGACGTCACCGATTTCAATGGTCGTACGAGCAAAAAAGCCAGCAAGATCAGAGAAAAGTTGAGGGAGGGTTCTCAATTTACCCATGATAAAGGTATATCTAAAACTGAGAAAAATGGTAGAGAGAACATCAATTTTGAAATTGTAAAATTGAGCATTTGTATCAAATTCTCAATACTGTCCACTTTATCCAACAAGATTTGACATCTTCTAAAGTTGATTTTGAGGCTCCAAACAATGTTGGAACCAAATAAAATTGTGTAAAATATAACCAACTAATTAATGTATACATCACATAAAACTTAAGCAAGTCTCATATAGGAGAATACTAAGGCAACAATAGCACCGAGGAGCTGAAGAAGGAAGTCATTTCATAGCCACTAAAAGTAGATATTTTGTGATTAGATATCAGATACATAGAAAAACAGTTTAGATATACATAATGAACATATCAGATACATAGAAAATAGTTTAGATACACATAATGAATATATCAGATACATTTAATCGTTAAGTACAAATCGATATCCATCACTACCATGATGATGCGGTTGAGTGATCTTTCGATGAGAAAATAGTCAAATCACCCCTCAACCTATAACCAAATTACCAACTACACACCAATACTTTACATGGGTCCTATTACCCCTAGACATTTTCAAAATGAAATATATATCCCCTTAAAATCAAACACCCAGATTCGCACTAAGTAGTAATATACACGCGCCCTACCACGTAATATTACATTTTTTTATATAAAAAAATAATTATATTTTCTATTATGCTTTTTCCTTTTATATTTTCCTTTTCTACTTTTCTTATTCATTTTCCATTCCTCTTTTTCTTTGTCTTCAACAATGTTTTTCAGATTTTTTTAGAAAAAAGGGAAAATGCATAAGTACTCCCCCAACCTATGCCCGAAATCCTAGAGACACACTTATACTATACTAAGGTCCTATTAACCCCCCTCCCCAAACTTATTTTATTAATAATTTCCTACCCCTTTTCGGCCTACCTGGCAGTTGGCACTATCAACCAAATAACTTGAAAAAATTATCAGCATGCGCTGAGCCCAGAAAATAGTGCCCTGTAGGACAAAAAAGGGTAGAAAATCATTTATAAAATAAGTTCAAGGGGGTAATAGTACCTTAGTATAATATAAGTATGTCTCTGAGATTTTCGGAATAGGTTGGGGTGGTACTTATGCATTTTCCCTTAAAAAATGTGTTTTTAGATAGGATACATTCCATGACTACTACATATGCTTAGACCTTTAGAAGAGGTCTGATATCAACAAAATCTCGATGATCTTTATTGAAGTTTTAGGAGAATGGGAAACTCCATCTTCGGAATCACTTCTGCTTCCACTACTAGTATTGAACTTAAAACAATGCTTTGAAAAATTACTAGTAAGCAAAACTAGTTAGCTGAAATGACTATATCAGTGTTGCCTAGCGGAGAGACTAGTGTTGATTTCAATTTAACAATGTTAACCTAGGAAGTTTAATGGATTCTTGCAACCATTTCAATAAATGGGTTTTCTCCATTAATTAGATTGTTACCCAATGATTTTGTAATTAAATTCTTCTAAGTTAATGGGTTTGTTATCAATGAATTCTTCTCCATTTTTACACTAAAGTTCAATCCTCTGGACTTTCGATTTTAATTTTGAGTTACCGCCAAATTTTCAAATCGGAGAGAAGTGAAGCTACGGTGACAAAAATGTGATTTAAAGATGAGAGTTGGCTTAGTGATAAATCGATGATGCGGGCCTGGTGGTGGAGGTGAGCTGATATTGCCCTGTTAAAGAGGAAAAGAAAGAAGAGGAAGAAGGTAAAAATGGAAAAATAAATAAGAATACAAGTAAACATAAAAATTCAAAAAAAAAAATATGAAATAAAAGAAATACTTATAAATACTTTTAATTATTTGTATTGCCTTTCACACTCTAACTACACCTTTTTTGGCCACCTCAGCATTCAAGGAGCAAATAATCATATTTTAAAATAGTCCAGGGAGGTAATAGATTTATCGTGAAGGATAAGTGTGTAGTTGGTAATTTGGTAATAGATTAAGAGGGTATTTGGCTATATTCTCATCATTCGATCCAACACTCAATTGTGAACAAAAGCAAAAAAGTACAAAGTACGAGACACGTAAAACAAATTATATCAAATTCATAGAAGAAGAGTTTGGATACATAGAATTTACAAATTAGATACATCTAATCACTAAAGTTATACATCAAATATATGGAAGAACAATTCAGATACGTAGAATAAACATATCAGATACACAAAAAATTAATTTTTTGAAATTATCTAAAGTTTATAAACACATACTTTTTCTTTAATTAATGTCTTTCAGTTACATTCTTTCAAATACACTAATTATATATATTTAATTAATATGTATCCGAGATATATGTATCTAAATACACCAGATACATGTATCCACGGTGCAAAATATGATAGAATTAGTAATATTGTAAACTCATGGGAAAAGAGATAATTTACTTCTAAACGAGTGGCTTTGTGTTGTTTACCCATAATATTATTGGTTTATTTTTTATTTTTCATAAACAGGCCTAATATACTTATTGAACATTAAATTAAATGACAGATATTATTATAAATGCAAAGCCTCAACCAGTCAACCTCTTGTAACAAAAGTGCCTATATATAGAGTCACATTCTTGAAATCATCAACAAAAATGACTTGTTTAAAAAAACATTTCAGTTTTGGTCACATTTTCTTGTTTTTGTCATCCCAAATCAAATCAGACAAATCATTTAACAAATCTATATCATATGTTAAGGAAAAAAAACTTTAAAATGTCATAAATGATGTTTATACAACTAATAAATTTCAAGAGATTTGTCGATCAGTAGGGATCAAATTAGATGACAAAGTTTCAATAAGTAATGATAAGATTAGAAATATTTGTTGATCTTCTAACAAGGCTATCGATGAACTTGTAACCGTTGAAGGACAAAATAATAACAACACTAAGCTAGTTAGTAAGTCATCTTAGTGGTTAGGTTAATTATAACTTTCAATCAAGAAGTTAGTTACACTAAGATTCCCTTTAAGCTCTCATTGTATATATTTCTGTACACAAACTAGTAGATACACACTTGAATGATAATCAATGAGAATTCTCTCTTTCTTCTTCTTCTTCTTCTTCTTCTTCTTCTTCTCTTCATTTCACTAACAAGTTCATAGTATCAGAGCAGAAGATCTTACTCTGCTAAAAACTGATTTCAATTCAAAGTTAGTACTGATTGCTTCCGTTAATCAAGTTTTGATTCATTTAAGTGTAGAAGTAAAAGAATTAAGTAAATCTCTGGAAATATGGTTGGAGACGATAGAGTTCAAGATTAACCAATAATGAATGGAAATCGGGTTGTTCCCATTCAAGAATTGACTACAATCACCCATTGTTCCTATCACCATAAGATGTTAGTAGAAATCAAATAATTTCCTTCCAGCTGACAGGTATGGAGAATTATGCAATCTGGTTTCGATCTATGTGTATTGCTCTGTTGGGTAGAAATAAACTGGGAATGATGGATGATTCGTGTAATAAAGAAGTGTATAGTGAATATTTGTGGAATCATTGGGAACGAGTTGATGCCATTGTGCAATCTTAGTTGATGAACTCTGTTTCTAAGAATTTACTTGGGGGCATAATGTATGCTTCCACTGCAAGAGCAGTGCGGCAAGATCTACAAGAAAGGTTCACCAAGATAGATGGTTCAAGAATTTTTAATTTGCATAAGGAAATAGTCACACTAACTCATGGCACTAATTTTGTATATGTCTCTTTCTCCAAAATCAAGACACTTTGGGAGGAATTTGAGGCCTTGGTACCACCATCAGGCTATGACTGTGAGAAGTCAAAAGAATTCATAATACACCTACAAAAGTTGAAATTGTTTCAGCTCTTAATGGGGATAAATGACTCTTATAATCAAGCAAGAAGTCAAATATTGCTCATGACTTCATTACCCTCAATCAATCAGCCTTCTGCCATGGTATTGGGTGATGAAACCTAGAGGTTTGTGTCAGTTACAGCTGGAGTGTTGGGTCTAAACCCAATGGCACACTCGAGCAACTATGAAGTTTTCATGTACAGCAGGACAAGTGGAGGACAAAGATTCACAAGGTACTCTCATCTATATTGTGAGGTGTGTAAAATAAAAGGACAAAACAAGGAAAATTGTTGGAAAATAGTGGCATATCCAATAGAGTTCAAGTACAAGAAGAAAAAACCTTTTGAAGGTGGGAGTACAGTTTATAATGTGATTGCAAAAGAGAGCCCAAGAAATGATGTAACACAAGTTGAAGGTACATATAAGTCACAACCATGGTTCACCTATGGTACCAATACAAATGTGCATAGTCAGAGTCAAAGTGCAGGTAGCATGGATCAAATTCAGTCCAAGCTAATTCATGTTGATGCTAGTCATTTCACACAAGAGCAATATAATCACATAGTGTAATTACTAACTCAACACAGTCCTCAAGTCAGAAATGATCTTGTATCTAACACAACTGCAAATACTGCAGGTATTATGGCTGACTCAATGGCTATGACAGTATCCCACAATCTTACTTGGATTATAGATACAGGAGCAACTAATCATATGACTTCAAACTTAGAGTTGCTAAGTAAATTGTCAATTAATAAAATAGGCAATCATAGAACTGTACAACTTCTTAATGGGGATGAAACACAAGTTACACACACTGGGTTAATTAAGTGTTATATCTAATGAGAGTATTGTTTCTAATATGTTGTATGTACCATAGTTTAAGTTCAATTTGCTTTCAGTTTCAAAACTAACAAGAGAGCTACAATGTTTTGATTCTTTCTTTCCTGACTTTTTGGTCTTATAGGATCTCTTCACTGGAAAGGTAAAGGAGATTGGTAAAGAAGAGAATGGGTGGCTACTGAGTAAAGATGCAAGAAGACCTATCAGCTTAGCTGCTCAAGAGTCTAATGGTGTTTCAAATATCAAAGTAGATATGAGTTTTTGGCACAAAATACTAGGACACACATCTACTTCAATATTACACAAATTGTTTGCTATTGATCTTACTACTATTAGAAGTCAAATAGGAGATTGTGTCGCTTGTTCATGTGCTAAGTAGTGTAGATTACCATTCCAAACTAGTAATATAACAAGTAATAGTTGTTTTGAATTGATTCGTGTAGACCTTTGGGGTCCTTACAAAACAAATACATATGATGGACAAATATTTCTTAACAATTGTAGATGATTACTCAAGATATACATGGTTGTTTCTTTTGAGACATAAGTCTGATGTTTGTGTCACTTCAATACTTTATGAATTATACTAGAAATCAGTTTGATAAAACAGTAAAGATAGTTAGAACTGATAATGGAACTGATTTCATCAACTTAATATGTGATCATTTTTTTAAGCAACTAGTAATTATTCATCAAACTACATGTGTGTACACATCCCAACAGAATGGAGTGGCTGCGAGGAAACATAGACATATCTTGAAAGGGACTAGGGTCATCAGGTTGCAGGCTAATATACCTATAAAATTTTAGGGACATTGTATCCTGGCTGCAGCATATTTAATAAATAGGCTACCTAGTTAAGTGTTAAAAGGTAAAACAGCTTTTGGCAAACTCTATGACAAAGAACCTTCATTTTCTCATCTAAAAGTATTAGGGTGTCTATGCTTTGCAAGAATGCCAAATCAACATGCTAAACTTGTATCAAGATCTAGAATTTTTGTACATATGGGATATTCATAGGTACAGTAAAGCTATATTCTATATGATTTAACTGATAAAGTATTTTTTGTTAACAAGGATGTAATATTCATAAAACGGTATTTCCATTTATAAAAGAAAAGACATTAGATCATGTGTTCAAAGACACTCATTCAACTTTAGATCATTTAGCTCAATGGTCCAGCATTCCTATTGTGAAACCTACTCACCAGTCTAAACAATGGACAAGTGTTGAAAGAAGGTCAAGGACAACAAATGATGGAAATAGAGAAGAAGATTAACATGATGGTGAGCTAAGGGCTGGGTTGAATGAAGAGCCATTGCATGAGCTAAGGGTTGGGTTGAATAAAGAGCCATTGCAGGTATCTTCACAACCACCTACTTGTAACACCCCAGAAACTAGGAGACCAAACTAGAGCCTCAAGCTAAGGTCTAGAGTTTGATGTATGAGGAATATAGTCATAGATGAGACTTTTCGTACTTAGAATAAGAGGTTTAGAGGTTAAACATCAAGGTACGTGTTAGACCTTAGAGTATGGAAGACTACCTAAGGTTTGGGTGAGGGTAGCAAGGGCAAGTGCCAAGGCAAAGAGGCAAAGCCTAAGCAAAAGGCCAAGGCTGCCCAATATCAGCCATGTACTGCATAGGGTCCACGACCAGTGGTCATGACCATGGTCTGTGAAGGGGTCCATGAAGACCCCTTAATCTTGTAGGAAGTCAAGCCTTGAGGCCTAGCCACTGCCTAAGGACCACGGGCCACTTCACGACATATGGTCATGACCACGGCTCGTGGTCAAGCCTTGACATTTGGGAGCTTGGCAAATTGAGGGGAGCCACTGGTAAAGGGACCACGAGCACCACCACGGTCTGTGGTGCCCTTGCTGGCACGTGAAGAGGGGCGTGACCCCTGGCAAGAGGTAGCCAAATGAAGGTTAAATTAGTAAATTTGGGGGTCATTTTATGTTGGTTTTATTCACCTATATAAAGTATTTTAAGTCATTACCCACCCCAACTAAGTCATTTAGAATCAAAACACCAAAAGATCCCAAAAGTTCTCCCCTCTCAAATATTTCTCTCTCTAGAAACCTCCATTGAAGAAGCTAGAGGTTGAAGCTAAGGTCAAGAACAAAGGCTCCATTACTAAAGGCTTGTGCTAGGGCTTTGATTAAGGTATGTTTAGCTTTTCATATATGGGTTCTTCCACCCATAAAGTCCACTAGAATTTCTCCTAATTTGTGAAAAATAACCCCAATCTAAGCTAGAATTACTTCCAATGTATGGGCTTTAGATGGGTATGATTCCAATTGGTTGGATAATACTTACATATGATTAATTTAGTGTTGATTCATGATATTATGATGAATCTATGTGAATTTCGTGATTAACCCTAGAAATCAAAGTATGTGGAGTTATGTCTGGTGAAGTGAAATTGATGATTCTTGATAGATTCTCTAGAATTGTTATCATGTATAGAACTTAGTCAAGAATAAAAATATGAAATCATTAATTGAACTAGATCTATGAATGTATGATAGACCATGAATTGTAGTGGTTAGAATTGGGACTTATGATGAATTATGCTTAGAATTGCCTATGACTAAGGCTTGTAACTAATATGTCTTGTGATCTAGTCTAGTATGATGATTGTGGAGTAAAGCTTTATAGTAGGGCTTGAAGTCATAATGTTGATCACTAGGGCTTATAAAGTAAGTCTAATATGATGAGATAGCTTGCATGAATCGGTACACAAGTAGATAGAGTTATGGTGGAAGGTTTTTACCCACATAACCTACTTAGAACTATATGAACGATTATATGTAGAATGTGAAAGGTCTTCTCACATAAAATGATTCTAGATTGAAAGGTTAATCACCTAAAATGAATCAAAGCATATTAGAATAGAATAGCTTGAAGTGTGACATGTGATCCCTTCATGTATACTTGACTTAGTAGCATGGGCTAGAAGGTCTCATGGTAGCTTGGGATTGAGGAACCATACACCTAAGGTTAGCTTGAATTAACATTTGTGGGATGCTCTTCATGGTAGCTTGAATGAGCATTTGTGGGATGTTCTTCATGGTAGCTGGCATTAGTATAGGCATGGTAGCCTAGGATTGAAGACCTAAACTCTCATATGGGTAGCTTGAACTAGCATTGTAATAATGTCTTCATGGTAGCATAACTTGGTTAAGCCAAGACCATTTCATGGTAGCTTAGGATTGACGATTCATACTCTCTTAAGGATAGCCTAGGGTTGAGGATTCATACTCCTCTAAGGGTAGCATGCATAATATTGAATGTTTGCATGGTAGCTAGGTTGGAATACTTGTATTCTTCCTTGTATAGCTTGGTTTACATATTAGTGTGTTTTTCCATGGTAGTTAGGTCTAGCCTAGTAGTGCGCTATTCTTTGATAGTCTAAAATGATAAATAGTAAGCATTGATTAAGCTAGCCTAAAGAAGTACTTAGTGTGAGTGGTAGTATGGGATGTCATTCATACATGGCACAAGTATGACTTGAAGTTACTTATGAAGTGTTCTCTTATGTAATGTATGCTTAGCTTGGATTGTTGCTATAGTTGCCTCTCATGATATTATTGACTTAAGATGATAGTTCCTTGTCTTTATGAAGTAGGTCAAGAATGACACCTATGACTAGTAAGCATGAATAGAGTGATGTCAAGATACGCTTAGTGTGAATGGTATTATGGGATGTCATTCATGCATTGCACAAGTGTGCCTTGAGGTTGCTTAGGAGTGTAGTGCTCTTATGACATGAAAACCTACGTCTTGACTATGCATGTGGACTATGCCCAAGAGTGACCAAAAAGAGGTACTTAGCTTGGATGGTATTATGGGATGCTATTCTTGCCTCGCACAAGTATTCTTTGAGGTGACTTGTGAAGTAGTTCTCTTGTAATATAAAAGGCTAAAGGTTGAAGTATGTAAATATAAAGGTTTAAGTAAAGACTATGCCATAAATATGGTTTATCTCCAATGCTCATTAACTATGTCTTATGTTGACTTGTGATTATATGATGCTAATGTTGGAGATTATGCTATGATTATGTTATTGTATCTTATGCTTATGTCTTATGTTGACTAACTATTTTGATATGCTCTTATGATGTTGTGCTAGCTTTCATATTTGGTACATTTTGCACTAACGCATACTTTGCATACATTTTAATCAAATGTAGGGTATTGGAGATTGAGTTCCTTTGAAGGCAAGGTTTCTAAGAAGCAAGAACAAAATTGAAGATTTAGTGAGTCCTCATAGCTTCCGGGACAAACCCATTATTCCTTTATGTCATTGCTTTATGTTTTAGACATTGTATGGGCAGCGTCTCAAGTCTTTTATTCAAGAGTTTAATAGATGGTTTGAGACAAAGTTAAAGTAAAGACTTCCGCTTGCTTATGAAAATGGTTTCGATTGTATGAATTTAAAGAAGTTTTAAATTTTCCATACTTTTCTATTATCTTATGTTATGATTATGCTAAGGGCTTGTATGAGACCCCTTCGAGGTCAAGTACGTCATGTTACACCTAGGGTATACCATTGGGTCATGACACTACTGATGACAATCAACCAAATAGAAAATTTGCAAGAAGCAGTAAACCACCTATTTGGATGAAAGATTTTGTATCTCTCAACATTCATTAGGGTTCAAGCTATGGTATTCAAAACTACATGAGTTATGATAAGATATCAAACAAGTATAGTGCCTACATAGCTGCATTTTCAAACAATGTAGAACCGAGATCTTATGCACAAGTTGCAAAAGATCCAAGATGGATAGAAGCTATGAAGTCTGGAATTGAAGCATTGCAAAGCAATCATACTTGGGATATAGTAACTCTTCCTGAAGTAAAAATTCCAATATGGTGCAAGTGGATATCCAAAGTAAAATATAAATCCACAGGAGAGGTAGAAAGGTTTAAAGCCAGGCTGGTGGCTAAAGGTTACAGCCAACAAGAAGGAACTGACTATCATGAGACATTTTCTCCTGTAGTAAAAATGAAGATTGTTAGGTCTGTGTTGGCATTAACTGCACAAAATCACTGGCATGTGCATCAAATGGATGTATTTAATGCATTCTTTCAAGGGGACTTGTTTAATTAAATATGTATGGAAATGCCACAAGGATTCACAAGCCATGGGGAGAAGAAAGTATGCAGACTTGTAAAGTCACTATATAGGTTGAAACAAGCCTCTAAGCAGTGGAATACTAAATTGTCTGAGGCACTATTGCAGCTAAAGTTTAGACAAAGTGACTATGATCAGTCTATGTTCATCAAGAAAGATGAATCTGGAATAGTGATTATTCTTGTATATGTGGATGACATGCTAGTTATAGGAGATAGTCTAAAAGTTATGGAAGAAACAAAAGGAAAGTTAAAGCAGGCTTTCAAAATGAAAAACCTTGGAGAACTGAGGTACTTCTTAGGCATTGAGTTTGCCAGGTCTGACCAAGGTATACTTATGCATCAGAGGAAGTATACATTGGAAATTACATCAGAGGCAGCACTCAGCAGTTCCAAACCAGCTTCAACCCCATTGGATACAAATGTCAAGTTAACAACCAAGCATTTTGATGATTAAATCAGATTAGGAAGCTCAAAAAATTCCAACACAAATGATCCACTAGTAGATCAAGGAGCATACCAAAGACTGATAGGGAAATTGTTGTATCTAACTGTGACAAGACCTGATATAGCATTTGGGGTCAATACTTTAAGTCAGTTTCTTCAACAACCAAAAATGTCCCACATGGATGTTGGTCTAAGAATTGTGAGGTATGTGAAGAACCAGCGCATTCTAATGTCCAACAACAAGAACACTATACTAACAACTTACTGTGATTTAGATTGGGCTTCATGTCCACATACTAGAAGGTCAGTAACAGGATACATCGTCAAGTTTGGTGAATCCATGATAGCTTGGAAGTCTAAGAAACAAACTACCATATCAAGGAACTCTGCAAAAGCAGAATACAGGGGTAGGGCTACCACGGTGTCAGAGTTAATATGGTTTATAGGTATGCTAAAAGAGTTGGGAGTGAACTTAAAACTACCTGCGGATATCTACTCAGATAGAAAGGTTGTTATACAAATTGCAGCTAATCCAATCTTTCACGAAAGAACCAAACACATTGAAATAGATTGTCACTTTATAAGGGAAAAAATAGACAAAGGATTGGTGGCAACAAGGTACATATCAACAAGGGATCAACCAGCTGATTTGCTTACCAACGGCCTCAATATTGTGCAACATTTATATCTTAATTCCAAGCTAGGGACTTGTAACATTTTCTCACTACCTAGCTTGAAGGGGAGTGTTGAAGGACAAAATAGTAACAGCACTAAGCTAGTTAGTTAGCCATCTTAGTGGTTAAGTTAGTTATAACTTCCAATCAAGAAGTTAGTTACACTAAGATTCCTTTTTAGCTCTCATTATATATACTTTTGTACACAAACTAGTAGATACACACTTGAAGGATAATCAATGAGAATTCTCTCTTTCTGATTCTTCTTCTTCTCTTCATTTCACTAACAAGTTCAGTAACTTAACCTCCTCTTGATCTTTATAATTAGTAATGATTGGGCAAATCTATAATGTTTAATTTAAAAATCAAAATCTTTTATTATGTATGTGTTTGTATGAAGACTTTATCAAAAATAATGACGTTGAAAAATCAACTTTTATTGATTAAGCTTGGTTTATAAATTTAAAAATGCGACATAAATAATTTGATTTGTTATTTATAGAATTTGTACAAACCCGATCCATGTCCACTCCTACAAATCATGGTGTGAAAAAAGTCATCTTTTGTTGTAAGGTGGACTATGTCACATGGTGTATTATGTCGACCTTTTATTAGGGATGTTTAAAAATCGAATCGAGATCAATAATTCAAATAAAAAAAGCTATTAATATATTGATAATAAGTTATTGATTTAGCAATTTGGGTAACGATTTTGATTTTTTAATTATCGGATTATTGGTTCTTAGTGGTTTGAGGTTTTTAATTAACAAATCAATCCATAATCGGATAATAAATTATAATTATACCATTCGTTATATAAAGTTCTTGACTTAGGGTTTAGTTTCATACATTTATTTCTAACTGTCTCAAACTCTTGGTTATTCTAATAGGGAAGGTGTTTGCTTTAGAACAAGAAATAATATGTCAACTCATGTATATGGTTCATTTGGTTTTTCACCTTATTTCTAAGTGATGTTCAATATTTTTTTGTGACAAATTTTACGTTAAACCAATAACGATCAATAATTGATAGACCGATAATTGATATGCCAATATCTTACAATTTAACATATCTACAAAATGATAAATAATAAGTCAAGTCGATAAACTTTAAATTCGAGCCGAACCGGCCGACATGGAACCCTAACCTTTATTATATATTCTGCTTCTAATTTATGAGACCTACATTTGAAAATTAAAACACATATTTCTCATGTCTAATGTTATAAACGGTCTTCGATATTGGTCCTCGTAATAAAATAATATAATTTTGCATTGATTTTTACTTAATAAACACAATAAAATTTAATCTCAAATTATTCTATATGGCAACCTAATTTTAGATTTTATATAACCTATACCTGTTATGAAACTATATAAAACAATAGAAGAATAAAGTAGAGCGAAGTCATTGTATTTCTCCCGAAAGATTAGAGATTGATGGATATTCATAGATTAATTACAATGAAGAAAAAACCGATTTATTTATAAGGAAAACTGTATTGGTCCCTAGGATTCCTAATTTTTCTCCAAAGTAATACACACTCACTAAAACACAAATATATTTATAACAATACAGATATATTTTAAGAAAAGAAAAGAATAAATTGAAATATATTTTTCAGAAAGAGAGAGAGACAATGTTAATGGACTACTCATTTTGGCCCAAAAGCTAAAATATACTATTTGTTGCCAACTTCTTAATATTGGGCTACAACCTGCCAAATTGGACACATAATTGATACATTAGTGTGCCAGATTTTCTAGACAGGAAAATTATGTAATTTAAGATAACATAATCTCTAAAATCTCTATCATTTGAAAGAATTATAAAAATCTCCTTTTTCCTTTCTCTCTCTTAACATTTGGATACATCACTTCACCTCTATCAGATACATTACCACTTTGTTTGTATACAATGTATCTGTACAAATGTTATTATTGATACATAACTCCAATTATTTCAAACATAAATCAGTATGAATCTGGTTTATAGTTATGCATCTGATACATAACTTATATATCTGAGACATAACTTATGTATCCTTTGCTATGTCTAGACTCTAGGGTGAAAGAGCAATATATCCGCAAGTTTTGAAAAATCTGAAATTATTATAATTTAGAAAAAAAAATTAGTATAGGATGTAATTAGCGGCTAGGGTGGATCGAATCCAATTAATATGATACAACATTATTTGTCAAGCTTGGTGCAAGTCATTTCGAGTAAAGATATTTTTCATTCAAGTTCATTGAATAATTCCATGATAATTGATATGAGTTTTTATCACCTTATTAGCAAAATCCGTGACAAGTTACAAGCATTATAATTTGGTGAAAAGTAGCAAGTCGATATGCATTCCTTTCCCAAAAATTTTCTTTCATTATACTAAAATATGATGCATGCATGTACAAGCTCTTTAACATAAAGTATTAGAAAATATACTAAAGCTTGAATATAGATATATGATATAAAGTTTGATTTTAAATTAACGTTTGAACATGCATTTTAGGATTTCAAATCATGATTTAATTATTTTTAAAAAACATAAACTTTGATTCATAAGTGTATATTTGGTAAAAAAAAGACTCGGTCATTTTATATTTAACAAAAAAATTCATGTTCGACGTGAAGAGATTGTTTGTAATATGTAAAAGGATTATATTAAAGAATAGTTTGTTTTTACTATTGTTGACAAGTGAATCTTTATAAAATTATATGTAGTTGAAAGTTTGTAATTACAAATATTTATTTATAAAAGGAACATGCAGATATGTGATTTATCGATGCAACGTCTTATGATATTCTTATAGCTTATTTATGAAAATATAAGTTTACAAATCCAAATTACACAAACTTCAATTTCAAATTAATCTAATTTCAAATCATAATTTCATATCTCATATCTAGTTGGGCTCTAAGCAAGTACTTTTTTGACTTTTTTTGTTAGATTTATTTTTATACCTAAAGTATGTGATATTCCAAAGTCCGAAATGGAATAACTTATTGGATACTCAAAGAAATATTTAAAATGCTGTCATTTCTTTTTTTGCTTTAGGTTTTCTACATAATCTACTTGTTTAACTAATCGAGATTTAAGCACAATGAACTTTTCTAGATGAAATAAAATTACTTCTTATCAAGGAATTTTCTATTTTCTTAATTAAATATCAAAATCTTTAATCAAAGATGAAGACATTTCAATCATATCTCCCATTGTCCTTCACCAAAATACTAGCCTCTTCTACATTTTCTTCAAGTATTCCAACATTATCTCAACAAATTAATGTTCCACAAGAAAATGGATACGTATCATGATAATTTATTCACATTTAAGGTTTATATCTCAATAAATAATTATAACTATTTTTATCATACACATATTCATTATTAAATGTCATGTATTCCTACCTTTAATTTTAAACTATTAAAATTAAATTATTTGATATAAATATTGATCACGAATAAATATCGGGTAGAACGTTTCTTTAGACATGAACAAGTTGAT
Source organism: Solanum commersonii (assembly GCA_029007595.1). Classification (NCBI taxonomy): domain Eukaryota; kingdom Viridiplantae; phylum Streptophyta; class Magnoliopsida; order Solanales; family Solanaceae; genus Solanum; species Solanum commersonii. Next base: position 1,076,731 of record JAJTWQ010000029.1, read on the forward strand.
AGTTCCTACTCTCATCCTTCCCAAAATAGGTAGGTAAACAACCAACTCACAGAGAAATACCCTCATTATTTTATTTCATTATTTAAGTAACCTTTTTCCTTTTATATTATATGGTTTAAAACCACGTGGCAAATTCTTGCCAATTTGTTTTTTTCCTAGTAGTTCATTGTCACCAACCTATACACGTCAATGTGTCTTTAGAATAGAGGCATGAAAAGAAAAAATATATTTTTTTATTATATGCATATGTGTGGGACAAATATAAGGTTCTTTTTTGAATTAACATTCATTGCACTTGCACTATACATAGTGTGTACACTATTTGGATTAAATCGGAAAATTAAATCAAATCAAACTAAATTTTAATTTGGATTGGTTTTTTGGATTTTTGGTTTGGTTTTGAATTTATAATTTATTTTATTTGGTTTGGTTTCGGATTTAGAAAAATGAAAACCGAAAAACCAAAAAAATTGAATTATATATATATATATATATATAGAATTAAGTTGGAGTTAACCACTTTTGTCCTTTTTTAATTATTTTCATTATGGTTTAGTTTATTTTTTATGTTTGGACATCTATAATTGATATACTTTTAAGTATTATGTTTTATGTTTTACTTGTGATTTATATTAAAAAGTATATTTAAGAAATTCAATATATATGTTTCTAATTATTGACATAACCGATTAACCGAACCGAAAAAACCCAAACCAAAAAGAGAAAAACCAAACCAAACCAAATTTATTTTGATTCGGATTGGATTACACTTCTTCAAAACCAAAAACCCAAAAACCGAAAACACACCCTATACCATATGTGGTGCTTAGGTTAGCATTAAATTTAACAACATACCCATCCAATATAGGTCACGTGTTCTACGCGTGGGTGCTTAAATCATCAAATTTAACAATATAGGTATATACAAATAGAAATATTAAAATAAAAAGGAACAAAAAAGAAGAAAAAAAGGGAAAAGTTTTCCCCTTTAAGAATGAAAACACATTCTAGCAGGCGGGAGAAAGTGGCAAGCAAATACTTGTTTCAGATGTAACCTTCTATCTCAAGTAGCATAGAGATAGAGTTTAAAATTTGAATTTCTGCAACGTAATAGTAGTAGTTAATAATAATAATAATAATAATAATAATAATAATAATAATAATAATATATCTAATAAAATTTTATTATAAGTAAAGTCTGAAAAGCTAGGATGAAGGTCGAAGATTATTTCCTAATAGACCCTCAATACAAGTGAAACATATAAAATTAAATAATGAAGAAAAAAACAATAACAAGTATAATAAACGAAGGAAACAACCAACAAATGATAGTAAAATCAAACAATACGATAGTAAGATATAAACTAATAATACTACTAAAAAGGAAAATTAAATAACGCTCGACTACCTACTAACCTTCTACCCTAATTCTCGATCTTCATCTCCTCCTGTCTAGGATTTTGTCCTTAATAAAGTATATGTGTGTGTCATATCATACCTAATCATCTCTCTTCAATATTTTTTCGACATACCTCTACCTCTCCTAAAATTTACCATAGCCAATCAATCTCTCACACCTCTTCATTGTGGCATCTGTATAGATATTTATCATATTTTTAAAATTATATATCAAATTTATCTTATTATTGATTATGATTTTAGTAAACTTTTTCCGATAAACTTATATTTTGTATCGAAAGTACTATATACAGATGAACTAAGGAGTACTGCAATGTTGCATCGGTCCCTTGCCTGAATTTTAGTTCGAAAAAGAAAAAATCGAATACACCAAAATGTATACATCAGAAAAGAAAAGAAAAATCAAAATGTATACTTATTTTATTCTCTTAATTCCTGATAATATTTTTTGTTAAAAATTGTTCATATTTATATAATTTTCTCCCGTGAATTATCAAATCCATTTTAAAAACATTTTTTATACAAATGAATATATACAGGAATAATCTATAATAAATATTTATAAGGTTCTCCAAAGATCAATTAATGTTAAGATAATCAAGTTCAAGGAAATTGTAATTATTGTACTTGTCAAGCAAAAATAAGGTCAAGTAATATGAACAAAATATCACATTCAAAGTATTACAAAAAAAAAAAAAAAAAGGAAAAAAGTAAGTTACATAAAAGTGCAAGAGGATTACAATGCATTGCTTTTTTCACTTTTATGTGATGAAGATTGGAGACCAAAAGAGAATAATCACCAGAATGAAAATTAACTTTATTTTTAAAAAAATCATAAATGCAAAAATTAAAAAGAAATATAAAGTATTGAGTTAATTAACTTTATAATTAGGTTTGGAGTGCTTACCCACTATTGTGTTATAATTAAAAATATTTATTTGAACGGCTAAATAGAGAGAATAAAACAGTTATTAATTGAGCTCTTATTAACACGTTTTTTAAAAACAAAAAATTATTACTACTAGTTTCTAGAGAAACATGTCGTACATTAAAGATGACTTTATTATATTTTTTATTCTATAATTTTATTTTATTTTAAATAATTAATTAATTAATTACACGAATGTGCGACACTTGGAAGTGTACTAAGCATAGGAGCGGATCAAGAGTGTAGCGTACGAATTAATCTAAATTCAATAATTTTTATCCAGATCTTATATATGCATCAAAATATTAATTAAATATTATTCCTTCCGTCTCATTTTATGTGACACTTTTTGGATTTCTAGATTTAAATAAGTCTATTTTTTACCGTAAATTTTTCATAGATCTTTTACACATTTTGAATTATTAATTATTGAGACTTATAGTACGTTTTACGTACTTTACAAAAATATAAATTTCATTTCAAAAAAATTACATGCGCAAATTTTTGGTCAAACTTAAACTGTTTGACTCTCGAAAAATAAAAAAACATTACATAAATTAAAACGGAGGGAGTAATAAATATTTGACTGTCCACCTATTTATTATTTTATATTAACTTAAAATTATTATAAGAATTCATAAATTTTAACTTTTGAAGGATAAAAAAGAGATTTTGTGATGGCAACAACGGAACCATTTCTTCAAGTAATCAACTCTCCAAATATCTTGGCTAAATTTTCGCATTTCACTATCAATTTTGTCACTTTTTAATTTTAGGTATTGATACATTCCTTCAAGACTTGAATTAATCGTGTGTACCTTACTTCAAAAGTGGAAAGAAAATGACGTGTGATGAATTTTTGTTTAGCTTCATAATTTAAAATGTATATAGACATTTCAATAAATAACATAGCTAAATTCACCACCTAATTAGGTGTAAAAGCCAGTGCATCTATGTGATCATTTTTTTTAGAGTACCAAAATCATTATACGGATAAAGTTATATTGACGTAAATAGATGTAATTATTAAGGCTAGGTGTCTGTCTAATATTAAACGTAGATATATAGTACATATAATTCTAATTTTATCACACGTCTCCAAAGGTCAACCTAAATTGTACTACAACTTTCGAATAGTCTAAGTGCTTAATAGCACTACTAAAAAATTACTTGTTTTTTTCATTGAACTTTTTCGGAAAAATGTTCATTTTTCTCATAATATTTTAATTGAATTATTGAAAAATAAAAATACTAGTTTCCCACAAAAAAAAAGGAAGTCTTTCAACATTTTAGTGAGAATTTATTTTAATTTCCACCATAATTTTTCTTACTGAATTGATTGGATGAAAATAGGATGAATTTTTTTTATATATATAACATAAACTTCTCATCTATTCGTGTTGGAAAAAGACTTTGTTTTTAATAGGTTAGAAACACCCTTAAATTTAGGTGTCTGAATAAAAATTGTGTCTGTGCATATATTTAACCTATTATTTTTATAGAGATTAATTACTGTTGTTGAATTACCTAGTATTACTTAATACTTAAGTAACCAATAGTGTACAAAATAAATACATTGTTTAGTGCATAACTTAACACTAGTATAATTACTTCCAATTTGAAACAAGCACAAAAAGAAAGAGAGTAAATATGATCAATAATAATAATATTGACACAGAGAAATACACTTACAAGTTACAATATATTAATGGAAAGCAAGTATGATTTATATATAAGTTTTGTGTGAGAAAAATCTTTTGTCCAAATTATTTTGCTATTTAAAAATAATATTTTAAATAATTTTTTGTTGCTTAAGTATGAAATTAAAATAGGTGACTTATATTAATTAACAGTAAATCTTGGTACTTGCTAATAAATTAATTTGAGTATTATCGTTGACAATATTTACTGCTTGATGAAAAAACTCAGAACAAATTAAAGATGAGATGAGCAAAAAATAAATAGATAAAAAAAATTAAGTCATACCAAACACACCCTACAATACATAAGCACTAATATTTCTCTGGATAGTTAAAATAACATTGGGCATTATCAAAACAATAAAAATTGTGTCAATTCTGTGCTAGCAATACGTACTGCAGGACTAAAAAATTAATTATCTGAACCTGTATAATATGTCTAAATCATGTTAATTTATTAGGATTAAGTGATCAATTAAGGTAAGAATACGTACTGATCAATCATATTCAAGTGATGAATATAAATTAGAATGCGTATCGTGATTGTTTTTAGCACAATTTTATTTTAACAAAGGTGGAAGATGTTTATATATCACATGAAGAACTTGTTCTTGTCTTTAGAAATGGCGTTTTCATTAGTAAGAAGTGCTAAAATTTCTTATAATAGATATTTTATCCTCTTCTTGTCTTTGGAGATGACGTTTTCATTGGTAAGAAATGCTAAAATTTCTCACAATAGATATTTTATCACGTGAATTTGAATGAGTCGAGAGCAATAGTATATCGCACCCGTATAGTTAGAGAAAAGAAAATAATAATGCATATCTTTAGAGTGTCAAATGAATGAAATGAACTGAATATGAGAATGTCAAAATGAATTGAGTTAATAAATGAGTGGGTCACTGACCGGCTTAAAATGTTAATTGATCTAAAGCAGATCGAACTGAAATGACCTAAAATTTGAGTCATAAGTTCCCAACCTAGTCAATTTTTACTAAGTTTTTATTCAAAGTTTGCTTGACTACCTAATAGAACATTTTTCCTTATATTATGACTAAAAACATATTAAATAATAAAAAGTTTCTTTAAAATATTTAGAAAAAAAAATTTCATGTGTCAATCTGAACGGCATATCAGTCCAATTTTAAAATGGACTAAACTAATTAAGCAGATAAAAATAAGCTCAATATAAAAATAAGTGAATTATTAACTCGCTTGAATTAGGGGTGTTCGTGGTTTGATTTGGATCGGTTATTGATTAAAATCAAAACCAAACCAATTTAGTCGATTTTTAAAAATTTTAAAATCAAACCAAATGAAAAAAATAACCGTTGGTTTGGTTATTGTTGGTTTGGTTTGGTTTAATTTTTCTGGTTATCCGGTTTAAAAATAATAGTAATTTTTTTGAGGACTTACGTTGGTAGACACAAATATCTAGCACATGAACAATCCACAGAAAAGCTATTGTCGGTTATTAAACAATTAAGCAATTAAGCAATACTAGAGTTATCATTACACGAACAAAGTGTTTTAATTAAGAGAAAGTGTAATTATTTTATGTGAAGTAAGGGTAGGTAAAGACTAAAATGAATTTTAATGGACTTGGACTTAGGATTGTTATAGTTGGGTTAAAGTATTGGGCTTGAGAAAAATTGTAAAGTTAACAACTTAAGTTGATTAAAATTTAATAAAATATTTATATTTTATTTGTGAATAATATATAAATAATTATAAAAGTTATATATCTAATTTATCTGTTTGGTTTGATTATTTTTGTGGTTCTTTTTAGTAAAATCAAAACCAAACCAAATAATATCGCTTTTCAGAATTTAAAACCAAACCTAACCAAACCCAATCAAATATCGATTTTTTTAATCTGTTTGGTTCAGATTACGGTTCGATTTGGCATTTTAACCATAACCATGGACAGCCCTAGCTCGAATAAAACAAATTGAACATATTATAATTTTATGAGCTGATTTTGACATTCCTACGTGCATTCAAAAGTTGTTGTCATGTGACCAAAAGATCACGAGGTCAAGCCTTGGAAATAGTCTCTTGCAAAAATATAAGATAAGACTATCTAGAATAGGCCCTTGTGGTTGGACCCCTCCCCGAACCCTATGCACATCGGAAGCTTTAATGCACCAAAATACCTTTTTTTACGAGTATTCACAAATCACAAGAAACGTTGGAAGACCACCCCCGAGTTCCTATCCAAGAACTACGTGACAAGATGTCATTTGGAGTCTTGATTAGCAATATATGCAAGCGTAATTAACTTCAATTATCATGTGATTAGGTCATCTAAAAAAGAAACACAAAGATACAAAAAGAATGAATACAAAATAATAGAAGATTGAGATGATAATTAATGGTGACACAAGAATCTCATTCTTTCACGCTTTGTTTACGAGGTGCTAGAAAACATCAATAGATAGCAACAACCTAAGGGATGTTTACGTTATCTCAACTCTATCTAATCAAATACATTAGCTAAGGAGTCATTTGATTTGCTGGGATTAAATATATCGATATTAGCTATGCTGATATTATTTTTCATTAATGGTTTAGTTTATTGTATTAAAACATAATAATTTCTTAAAAGAAGAAGATCATTTATAAAAATACTCTCCATCTTATTTAGCAGAAAAGAAATTTGAGACTTTAGAAACACCTCTATTAATTAAAAAAAGGAATATTTTTATCATTTCATTGTTTTATCTCAATATTATTGTTTCACCTTTTGATAGAACTAATTAATTCCAATACAAATTTTTAATCATAAATTTATCTCAAATTAGTAGTCAAACAAGAAATAGGACAATATTAATTTTTATTTCAAAACTATCTATGTCTGTCCAACATATCAAACCATCACGTACACTTATAATCCACCAAAATGTGGATAAAACCTAAACTATGTTAGGATTAAGACTAACACAATTCTCTATTAATTTAAACCAAAACTTCATTTTTTAAAATTATTAATACAACAAAAGTTGACCATATTGGATCTACTAGGATAACGTAGCAGATGGATTCACTATAAGATAAAAGCATTGGTCCACATAAAGGAACAAGTATTCACAAAAAATAAAAGTAGTTAAGAGTCACAAAGATAATCAACACTATTAAAATTGTCAGAAGTAATTGAATGTGATGGTAACTTGCAAAGCTAAAAAATAAAGAAGAATAGACAACACCACAAGTTGGATGATTTCTACAATATTCTTTTGTATATATAATCAAAAAAATGACAAAATCATTTCTGATTTGTAGGGTATCAAACCATGAATAATGAAAATAAACCTACATATGCTTCTCTCTTGTACTGTTCTTCTTGTATTGCACTTAAATATAAAACCATTTATCCTTCAGGACAAAACCTATGCCTATGTCCTTCTTTTCTTTTTTTTTCCCTTCATAATACACAAGCATATCATTTAATTTAACCTCTATGATATCTATATCCTTCAATTCAACATACATAATACACACTTAAATTTAGTATAAAATTAAATAAATAAACACACACCATCTATGTTGACATAAACGCCACATAAAACACATGTCTACTCGTTTGATAATGATAATATACAAATTTAAGTGTAACTTATGCACACTCAAAGTTGAATGACATAAATATCAGTTAAGGCCAAATTAAATAATATGATTGTATTAAATACCTACTTTCTAACAAAATATTTTTTATATTCAAAACTCAAACCTGAAATTTCTAATTATGATTAAGGGATAAAGAAATCATATCCATCTTATCTCTTCTAAATGCGAAAAATACAAGAAAATCAAAAACCAAAATCCCAAAAAGAAAAGAAAACAAAAAATAATACGATTCTTCTTTAATTTTTTTCAAAAAAATATGTAAAATAAAAAACAAAAGTAAAAAAGGGAAGAAGTATGAAAATTAGCTAGAAGAAGGTGGGTAGTGGCCGGAGCTAGTCCAAAAAGGTGGAGGAAAATTGGAGCTGCTGCTGCTATTGCTACTGTTATTACCTTGATTTTGATGAGTTTGTGGCTGAAAGAAGCGTGATTGTTGAGCAGAGTAAAACAGGGGATATGCAGGGGAACTAGTGGAAGAAGCTGCAGAAGTTGCTAATGAAGAAGATGATGAAGAAGGAAATGTATGTGAATGCAACACTCCCAATGATGAAGCTAATAACATTTGTTCTAACAAAGATGATGATTGTTGTCCTCCATGGAAATCTATTGGATTTTGAAGTAATTGTGAGTATTCCCAATAATCTCTAGCGATATCTGAGCTCTGAAAAAGCTGTTGCTGCTGAGGTTGACGCGGAGGTTGATTATATGATTGAAGAAATGGTGATGGTGATCGCATTGATGCTGCAGACATTAATTGGAACCGCGAAGCTGCTGGTGCTGGTGCTGCGGTTGATGATGAGGTTGAAATGGCTAATCTTGTTGTGGGCTGTTGTTGCTGTTGTTGTGGTAATAATCGGACGTTTTCAGGGAAATTGAGTTTAGCTTTGTTTCCTCTGAATCTAAGAGCGGCGTCATCATAAGCTTTAGCGGCTGCTTCTGCTGTATCAAATGTGCCTAACCAAACTCTTGCTGCTTTGTGTGGATCTCTTATCTCTGCTGCCCATTTCCCCCATGGTCTCTGTCTTACTCCTCTGTATCTCCTCTTCCTCTCCCCTGTTTCTTCACCTGTTACTTCCGCTGTCTGCTCTGCAGTGGTTGATACGCTGCTCGTTTGTGGTGCTGCCAGGCTTGTATCTTCTTCTGGAAGCAACAATTAGAAGATGATATTGAATCAAAATCAAGTTTTACAGATTCAAAATCAATCAAATACAAAATAAAGAAAACAGGGCATAAATCCCTTCTATGGGTCCAAAACAGAGAACAACAAACCGAACTAGAAAACAATTTGAAATTTGAAAGAAAGAAAAAAAGAAGAGAAAGATTCTTGAAATGAACCCAAAATATTAGCTCGTTGAATACGCTAATATCAGGTGAAATGACAGTGTCATAGTCACGCCTCAAGCTACTGAGTTCCCGTGATTTCCCAATTTTTCCAACAAAAAAGAAAGGACGAGAGTTTAATAAGTGGAAAGTATTGATACGAACCGGGCTTAACAGAGGAAGATGGTTCTCCATTTTTAAATTCTGTAATACCTCCATAACCCCTTTGAGCTTGTTCTCCACTAACACTTTCTTCTTGATCGCGTCTTCTTTTCTGTCCAGCCCATGATCCTGAACTCGAAGAAGACGGTGAATTAGCCGAATAAATACTCCCCGAACCACCACCACCAACAAACGAAGTCGTAACACCGCTAATATCCGGCCTGTAACCCCACTCTCCCTCTCTCCGACCCGAAACCACGTGTGTTAACGCCGTCACCATTGCCGACATATCCCTCGACTGACTATACCCTGTATACATCGGATTAGCCGATTCCGACATCAAATACTCTGTTTCTTGCTGTATTTGTTGCTGTAACATTTCTTCAAAAGATTGCGATTGTTCATACGGTTGAGGAATTCCTTCATTGGTTGTAGTTTCTGAATCACCTGCTGTCGACAGAATTCTGTCATGCTCGCCGGAATCTCCTTGATTCGCCACCTTTAATAACCACATATACTACTACTAACACACCTCAATTTTTCAAGAAAAACAAGAAATATGGACACCCTTTTCACCTTTTCATTGAAAAAGAAGATGAAAAACACTTTATAATAATAATGAATCCAAAATCACCGACTTTGAAAATCTTAGTGAATTGATAGGTTAATTAATTGAGTACTCAATTCATCAGCTATTTCTCAAGATGTGTGTTAAAGAGAAGATCTTGTGATCGGACAAAAACTTCACTTTCCAGCTGACAATACAGAGACGGGGGATTTATAAGGAGGAGGAAAATTTATACTTGAACAGCCATCAATGCTACAGTTGGAGTATCTAATTTTGGAGTTACTTTTCTTCTTATAGATTTGCACAAAATTTTAATGTTAATCACTTCCCAATTTATTTTTTCTTGCTCTCCATTTCATTTACTTTCTTCGTTTTATATTAGTTGATTACTTTTTATTTTACACAATATTTAAGAAAATATAAATAAATGATCATTTACTAATTTACCCTTTAGGATGTCTTTTGAGAATTTTATAAACAAATATGAACACTTTAAAAAAAATTAATTACAAAAATAATATAAAAAATATAAAGAATAGTTATTTTTAATATAGTGATCAATTAATATAGACAGAGGAAGTACTTGTGTATTTTAATATCAAATAAATTTATAAAATTATATAACTAGATTTAAAATTCCAGTAAAATAAACTTCTAAGTAAAAAAAAAAAAATTAAGGGATAAGGGTCTGAAAAATATCCCAACTTTGGTCGAATTTGCTATTGCGATACTAAACTTTCATGAGGATCTATTACCTCCCTAGACTATTTAATACCGTATTTTAAACATATATATTTACCCACGTAGACCTAAAAAATAATGCAAAATTATAAATAGTAATGTGTCCACGTGGGCACATATATACCTTTAAAATACACTATTAAATAGTTCAGGGGGTAAAAAATACAGTATTAAATAGTCTAGGGAGGTAATAGGTCCTTATGAAAGTTTAGTATCGCAACAACAAATCTAACCAAAGTTGGAGTATTTTTCAAACCCTTATCTCAAAAATTAAAGATGTATCAGATCTACATGTTTCAAATAAGATGAAATAGAGGAACTACTTCTCTTTTTTTTTAAAAATAAATATTTATCTCATTTTGATTCTAATCTTAAAAAGAAATTTTTTGAATGGTGTGATTTTAAACTATATAGAATGTATTAGATGTTTTTAAACTTTTTAAATATGTCATCGTAAAAATTGAAATTAAAGAATTAGAGGAAAAAAATCTTTTTAAAATGGATAAAGTATATAATAATGATAAGTTATAAAAAGAATAGAATAGTAACTAAGAACATGCATGAATACATGTCCTCCATTTTATTTGATGAGTCTTGGGTACGAAGTTTTGTGTGTAGCGTGTGAGACTTGAATTTTAGATTTTAAATTAAAAATTAAAATTTTTAAACAAGCAATATTCTATGTTAAAGATAAAATTTTATATAAATATGATTTCTTTTTAAAACTAGATTAATACAAAAACTAAGGCATATAAATTAAATGTATTCAATAGCACTTTGCTTCCTCAGCTATTAGCTATTGATTAACTCTTATTTGAGTCTTTGTGATATCAGATTTAGTACATTTTAAATTAATTATTTCATTATTTAACTATCAATAAATTACATTAAAACTTTACTATTTGCTTCATAATTTTTTTAACAAGAATGTAATTTTTCTTTAAATATCTAAATATAACACATTTTAAAAGGACCATAATACCCACAAATTATAAATTGTGAATAAATGAGGGACCAAATTTATTATTTTATATTTCCCATCGAAAAGAAAAGAGTATTCATTTATTCCATTTTAAATCTATTTTTAAAGTACACCATAAATAATTTTAAAAAATGTTTTGATGGAGTAGGCTAGCATGAAGTTATGTTCACACAGTTTGACTGATAATAATGGTGACACATTATATGCATCTTTCGAATTGTCGGTTTATAGTAAGAGTTCATCTTCGACTTTACTTCTTTAATTTCCTTTTCATTATTTTTTGGTGCTTCTTACCCAATATTAATTAGGTTCATTGAATTTCTTTTATACTATTAAGATGACAATAGTACACGGATGAAATTGTTTCATTCTTAACTAAATGTTTCGATTTGAATCTTGTGTTTAGAAAAAATCTTGTTTGAAGCATCATGAATAAATGAATCTTACATTGAACAATTCAGATTTAATCGAAGTTTCAATACAAATTTTGAACACTAAATGAAAAATAAATAATAAAGAAAATTCCTTTTATACAAAATCTTTCAAATTAATATTCGATAGATCGAATGATTCTTTATCCATACACATAATTTGAAATGAGATTATACATATATAATTCATAGATATTTAGTGGTTGTTTGGTATGTTGGACAAATCTATATAGACTTGAGATGAAAATTTGATTGATGTTTGATTATAGAAATTAGGAACAGGATTTTAAATCAATATTTGTTTATGAAATTTGTATAATATTTCAATTTCAAATTAAGATTTTAAATCTAAAAAATCTTCAAAAAGTGGGATTTGAAAATATAAATTGTGGTTTCAATTCCTTTTAAATACTCCCTCCGTTTCAAAAAGAATGGTCTCATTTCCTTTTTAATATGTTTAAAAAAGAATGACCTCTTTCCTTTTTTGGTAACATTTTAATTTCAGCTTTTTACATGACATGTTTAAAGCCACAAGATTGAAGGGCAATTTAGTACATTTGACATAACTTTAATTTAGGATCACAAGATTCAAAAGTCTTCATTATTTTCTAAAATTTTGTGCCAAGTCAAATCAGGTCACTCTTTGTGAAACGAAGAAAGTATAAAACTTGATGCATAAGTTTATATATTATAAAAAAAATAATTATAATTTTAAATCTTACTAAAGAAAAAGACTCATGCTTGATATAAAGAGATCGTCCATATGACGTGAAATATTTATATTATAGAATATCTAGTTACTACAATTGTTAAATTGTACAACTAGTGATTTTTTTATAAAATTATATGTATTCGAAATCTGTAATAACATATAATCACAAATGCTATTTTATAAAAATATATATCGAAATATGTGATTTATTAATTTGACATTTTATGATATTTCGATACCCTATTTATGATCTATGATTTACTCATTTGGTAAAATCGAGTAATAGTTGTGAAATTCGATAATCTTTTCAAATTATAAGGTTTCATTTTATAAGAAATAAGTACAATTTTAAAAATTCAAATTACAGATCCAAATAAAATTTCAACTTTAACTCAACTTAATTTTAAATCATTATTTGGAATTATGTCGAAGCAGTAGTAATGTCTTATTCTCTATTGTAGCACTTGTACTTGTCATAATATAAGGAGAAATAATAGTATTAAATTAGTTATCTCAAGATAAAATAATAAAGATAACAAAAATATCCCTAAGCTCTCCTTTTCTATATTAGAATACCGCGGAGATTTTTATAATAAATAACTTCTACCTAAAAATTATATAACATGCCATTTTTAAATAATAATTAATAAGTTAAATAATCACAATAGTTAATCTCAAAATAATTAATTTCTACATAAAACTATAACTTATTTTCAAACCAAACAATCCAAACCCGATAAGTGGATTCAAGTACAAATCTTTACACTTTTGAAAATTGTGTTCCAAATATAATATTTATTGATTATTTTTTTTGAAAATATGAATTGAACTAAATAACTATAGTTTCCCTAGTCCCTACATCATTGATAATTAGCATTGTTGGCTTTGACTTCAGCTTTGGGTCCAAGTTCGATCTTGAAAAAAAAAAATACATCAATTATTCTTTATATTGTTAAAAAATTGAATAAATATTAGGTTTGCAAAAATTACAAATTAAATATTGTTATTGTTAGCAATAAAACAAAAGATAATTATCTCCAGTCAAATCAAATAATTGGTAGTTATTCAAATGCTTGATTCTTTAGTTTGTATTTTGGAACTGTACTTCAACAAACACTTTTGAGTAACAAATTGAAGCTGTATCTCATAATTTTATAGGAAAAAGACAAAATAAATTAAAAGGAGATATATATGATTAGAAGATAGTATATTTTAATGATGTAGACGTTGAGAATAATATTTCTGCACGGTTATCCTCTATTTTGATATATATAGTGACTTAAATATCACACTAAAATTCAATAGCAAATCTATATTTTTGAGGATTAGAATTTAGATGCATTTTTATTTTTTTTTGGATTTTATACGATTTATGATAAGAGTGTGTGGCAATAAAAATGATAAGACTTGTCTTACACCAAATGAGTAGACTATTCAATTCGATATATATCTAAATGTCTATCTTATATAAATCTTTTATTCATAATGTAATTTATTATTTTCCTCAATTTCAATTTATGTATTTAGTTCTATCCGACATGAAATCTAAGAAAATTAAAAAGATTTTTTAATCTTGTGATTTTGAGTAAAAAAATATGTATAATGTGTTAATTATTTTTAAATTTTTGTGATTTTAATTAATATGTTAGGTGGAACGTTAAGATAAAAAGTTACTAATTATAAAGAATTTCATAAGTATTGGTTAATGAATATTTGAGGATTTACTATACTAGCTATACACGATTGCAAGGCGATATAACCAGCAAATCTTATAATTTTGAAAATGTATATCTAAAATAATTTTAATCGATAACAAACTCTTCTCCTCCATGTTTTCGTCGAAGTTTTCTACTTGCATTTTGTAAATTGAGAAATACATCACTTCTTGGTAGTAACGTATGGGTTGAGTAATTTTAATAGATCAATTGATTAGCTATGTGAACTTTCACTATATTGATAAAAGATTTTACCTGCTCCTATTTATATATCTTTAAGAAAAAAGGGGGAAAAAAGCTTATTCGTGCTGTGGGATTGTTAAAGTTGGTTGACTAATCTTTATTGGTAGGAAAATATCTTAACATGGTAATAAGTTAATAACCACCTTTTGTATAAGAAGAAAGAAAAAAAAAGGATTATTACATTGCCAATATTGATTACGAGATCGAGTTGTTATCTCCATATATGATATTGAATAATCTTGAATAATCTGATATCTAATGAATTGATTTTTAACGTTAAGTTAAACAAAATATTCATTTTTTCATTGTATAGTATTTGAAGTTCCTAAGTTAATCGCGTTTTTATGTTATTCAGTGTTACATCTCAGGTAATGTTATCAAGGCTAAGAAAAATAATGTCATATATTATTATTATTAATCTTATATAATATAGTAACATATAATCTATGTAATTATTATTTATTGATAGAGATTTAAATTTTAATAACTTTTTTTTTGGTGAGATTGTAAATAGTGAGTAAATAACTTATATTTTCCTCTCTTTAAACTAAATATACTGCTATATTTAATACGTTCTCATTAATTAACTTCTAGTTTTACTTTCTATTGTATGTATACTCATTTCTTGTTCATATTTCTAAAAAAAGTCACTTTTAAATTGCAATTTAATCTTTCTGCATTAGAATTTTTTTTTGGTCACGTCTGCATCAGAAAGCAAGTTTGCATATGTCTTATCCTTTTCAATTGAGAAATTCCTAAGACTGAGATACCTAAGTGGCGTAAAGTTCAAGACGCGATAAATTCATTATATTTTTCTTCAACTAAATATAATATTTTGCACACATCATTCGATGCAATTTTACCAGAAGATCAAAGCACTAGAAGCTTCTTTTGTCTCATAATTGTATAATTAATTTTACAAAATTAGCTTAAGAATCTTTCAATGTATTATTATTAGACCGCTAACCTCGTTGAGCCATCTTTGTTGATTATTAATATGTTAATTTGACAAATAACATGTTATCTTTCTACATGATTCCGAATAATTATCAAATCATCAACTAACTTTTTAAATTTAAATAAAATTAAAATATTTTTCTTTATCGAAATTCGAGTAAATGTCATGCATTAGCAGAATACAATTTATTAATATATATATTTCGCACGAACATAGCTCGAAACATCCTCGATGCAAAATTGTTTCATATTTTGTATTTTGTAGTCTTGTTATGGATTGAGTCAAAGCACGTCTCTTGCATAAAATGTGTTTACTATTTTTATTTCAAATTGAACACGTCCAAAAGACGAATGTGCGTCGTGTCACATTTATTAACTAAAAAAATAAAAAACTAGTTTGGAGTAACTAGAAATATTTAGTCTAACTTAGTTCTACTTTTAACCCAATTTTAGTTGAATTTGAACTAGTCTTTATCTCTATTTTTAAATTTTAAAAGTTAAAATATGGTTGATTAAGGTCGAATAGGAAATTGAAGAATTGGATTAACTCAAAAATCTAATGGATAAAGTGATAAGAACGATAATTTAATGTCAACGTGGACTCTAGTCAATGCCACACGTGGGCTTAGTGGGTAAACTTAGGTGGGTTCCAATACTACGTCGTTTTAATTGTTTAGGTAGGACCAAATATAGCCCACTCTTTCTTAATTTATTCCCTCTTCACACCCATAACCCATTATAAAATCAAGAAAATAACTTTTATTTATTTCGTTTCAATTTTTGTGGCACTATTTAATTTGACATAAAAGGTATATTTGATATGAAGAAATAAGTTATTTAGTAAAACATTATGAAAGCGGAATGAGGTGGAGAATAGTCAAGGCGGGGTGGTGGAATTGAATTGGTAGGGTGGAGATAATTAACTTATAATATAACTTGTTTTTCATGTTTCTATTATGGAAGTCATTTAATTTTTTATATTTTTTAGAAACTTATTTTTTAGAAAATATTTGAATACTCAACATAAAGAAAAATTGAAACACATTTTTTAGAAAATATTTTCATTTATACCAAACACACCCAAAATTTTAAAAAAGAAAATATACCAATTAAATAAGAAGAAGTTGAGAAAGAAAGACTTTTGAAATTTATAATCTCAAATAATTTGTCATATTTATATGATTGTAAATTATTTCACTAAAAGTGAAAATAGAATTTTAAATTTAAATTATTTTTAATTATAATAATATAGTTAAATGTCACTTTAATCAAAATAAAAAAAAGTCAAATAAATTGAGAAAAAGGAGTACTACAGTATGTAAAAGGAAGGAAAAAAAGTATGTAAAGGAATTAGTAGTTGACAGAATAGTGCCTATATTATTTCCTCCATTTTGAAATGAGACTTTTACATAATAATAGCCTAGCCAAAATAAAATTATATATGTATCAATTTACAAAATTATAAAGAATCTGAAACTTTTTATATTTTCAAAATTATACTACAAAAGACGTGGATATTAATGCAAAAGCCTTTGATATTGCCCTTTTTCTCTTTTACTGTCCAATTTTCTTCCTTTTGGTAAAAGAACACAAAGTCTGAACGGTTACCTTTTCTTCCTAGAGAAGTAAAGTGGTTCACATGATCTTATTTAATTAAAGTAATACTATAATCTAATATTTCATAAGATATAAGTAGTAAATTTAAAATAATTTAATTTTTCTTATTATTCATACATTGCACTGTATTCTTTCCAAAGAACAAAAAAAACTAGGGAAAATTACGTGTATAAGCAAATATATATTAATTAATTACTTAATATAGTTATAGTTTATCTTAATTACAATTCGCGATCTACTTTTAGCTATAATTATGCGGCTAACTTTTTAGTTTTGTATAATTCGCACGTTTGTATAATTCAAAATTTATATAATATAATTTGTATAACTTTTATATAATTCGAAACTTGTATAATATAATTTGTATAACTATTTACACTTGTGATGTTTGTAATAAATTCGTTATTTCAAGTTGATACAAAAATAAATGAATTATACAAATGTATTGGCAAATTATACAAATTTGTGAATTATACAAACGAGGTAGCTTAAACTGTAGCTATCGCCCATAAATATGCAAACTATAGCTATAAAGCATAATTAAATTTATTATAGTGGCTATTTGAAAAAATTCCTCAAAAAACTATGCTTGGTACAACTCTATTATATAATCAACATATATATAGAATATTCGATTCAATCTTTAATTAATATAAGACAAATAAATATCTATAATAGTCATTTTATCTCGTCTCTACTGTGTCTTCTAATGTTGATTCAACACAGACAGATGGGGGGGGGGGGGGGGGTCAATTTTATTGTAAAATGAGGTTGAAATTGCAAATATACACAAAAAGGAATTGTAGCATGTGTGACATAATTTACTAACATTTTATCACATGTACATTTTATAGATCTCAAAGGATTTTCTGACAAAGGCAAATAAGATGTAGTATTAATTAATGGAAAGAAAAAAGAAAAGAAAGGTATCAAATATGATCACATGTTTTCCACAAGGTGTAGTGTGAATAACAATAGCATGCCTTATCTTCTCAACCAAAATTGAGCACTTCTATATTGAACTTCTTTTATCCATTTGTGTATGTGTCTACTTCCTTGGTCATACCTTATGACCAAGCCAACCACCCCCCACCGACCACAACACACTTTTTTTTAAAAAAAAAAATTAGTATCTAATATTTATATCCAAGCATGACTAATTATTATAAAATTTACATTTAGAATTTTTACAACTAAGTGAAAAGTATTACTCTCTTCGATATTGTCATGTTTTATTTTTGAGATCAATCTGACTAATATTTGTAATTAAGCTAGATAGATTCACTCAATATCTAACAATAATTAGATTTTAAATATATAAAAATTATAGAAGTAATATAAGTTGTAACTTTTATCATATTAATGAAAAAGAATAACTATCAAAATATTCCTCAAATTCACATAGTTTAACTCTTGAAAATTGAAACAGGACGACTTATGCATTTTGATTCTTAAAAAATGAACATGACAATTAATTTAGAATGAATGAAGTATAAGAATTAAGATAAATACAATTCTTCTCATATTAATATGAGAAAATGCAAATCTTAATAAAAAAATTCCTGATTTAATCTGAAAAAGCAAATTTAGTCGAAATCAAATTATTCTTTTGATTAATGTTTTCTTAATGAATACGCGGCAAAAAACAAACGTAACAAGTAAAAAGAAACATATGGCATTGAACTACTCACATTAAATATTCAATTAATGTGATGAATACAAGAAACAAATTTTGTCATGCATGAGCTATAACTGCAGAGAACCAGTCAACGAAGCTAATTACCTTAATGCAATTAATGTAGTGGTGTTCACGGTTTGAATAAAAATTGATTTAAATAAAAAAAATATTAAACAAGGGAGATTTACATAAATTTCATTACTTTAGAAGCTAATTATTTAGATACATTCTAGTTTGTAAAATTACGAATTTTACCATATTTTAGTGCGTTCAGATACATGTATTTTGAGATACATGAGTCAAAATATAACTTATTCTACATACACTGTATCCAAGTGAATTCACATTTATTTGAGATACATAACAAATATAGCTTGCCTCCCTCCCATCTCGCTTGTCACTTTCCTATATATCTGGACACGTATCTAGTGTGATTCACATGTATTTGTGATACATAACAAATCTCGCTCGCCTCTCTCCCTATTTTAGTGTATCTGGTAGGGAAAGTACATGTATCTAGGTGTATCTTCCTCAATATATAATAGGGAACTTTTAATTAATGGTAATATACGTAATATTTTTGAAAGCATAGATAATAATAATAATAATAATAATAATAATAATAATAATAATAATAATAATAATAATAATAATAATAATAATAATAATAATAATATATACGGTAATGGAGCATGTCTACTCAAGTAGTTTAATTTGTCCATTTAATAAATCGGTTTTATTTGAGTTTGGTTTGATTTTACGTTTTAAAAATCAATTATATTAGATTTGGTTTTGTTATTTTCAAAAAAAGCGAAGAAATAACTGAACTAAATCGATAAATTATATTCATATGTATTATATATTATTTTTAAGAACAAATTTAAATATCTTATAAATATTTTCATCAAAATTTATTAACAATTTATTTATGAAAGCAAAGATGTTCAAGACGAGAACATTTATCTTACTTGTTTCATGTATTTGAGTATCTATGATAGTGCTTGGCAAGACTATAAATGTCATTGTCTCTTCTTTGTCTAGGCCAAAGTGCTGAGTTTTAAAGCTTTATTCACAGTGAATTCAGTAATCGAAAGTTTTGTATCGCCATCATTTTGAACTATTTTACTTTTTGAATGGATATTTTTTTTTTGGTGTATGATTAATAATCAAATCGATAAATGTGTATTATATTTTATTTTAGTAATATTAAAATCGATTGAATTGGTATTGAACTACTGTGTCATGCGTGAGCTGTAAGCCTGTAACTGCAGCATGCTAATTAATGAAGCTAATTACATTGATTAATCATTAATTAAGTAATAAAAAACATATAATAAGATTCTAGTATATGCTAAGAACCACATGATGTATTCCTTTGAATCTTTCTCCTTGGCGTGTCATGTGTTTTTTGGTCACCTAGATGAAATAAAATAATAAAAATTTGTCAATGGTACGACAACAATAATATAAAGACAATGCAAATCAATAAAAAAATATTACTATAGTTTCTAAGGATTTTCTTTGTGATGAAGTTTATTAAACTTCACTATCATATAGAGGAAGATGCATTCCCTCACGTACCATATTAGGCAGAAAATGTGAACTATATATTTTATAAAAAATAAAATGATCATACTATGTATAGAGCATATAAATACATTTTATTTGAAGAGATATGACGTGTATATGTCTTTATGTATGCATATAGTGAGACACCTCTCTTGTTAATGTTTTCGATCGTTTCCAAATTCTCTTCGTCATGCAATATAAATATAAAAGGCTAAAATTGTAAGCGGCTTTATAAATTTGTTCGTAAATTTTACTTTCATCTAGAAATTAAATTTGCATATTCAAAATACTTAAATCAATACAAGAAATTATAAAATACGTACTACATTCGTAAATAATGTAGCAAAAGTAACTAATAAACGATGAGAAAACATCTATCATCCACTCAGTGGCGGAGCCAGAATTTTTAATAAAGGGTTCAAAATCTGAGAAGTAAACACATGAACTAGAGGAATGGGGTTTCGACATCTATTATACATACATAAAAAATAATTTTAACATTGTATAAATAGAAATATTTTCCGCCGAGGGGGTTCGGATGAACCCCTAAGTATATGCTACCTCCGCCCTTGCTGATCCACCCCTTCCTCCACAATCAGTTTAGTCCCTCAATTATTGATAAATTTTGATATTTTATTTTATATATATATATATATGTTTTAAACCATTAATTACTTGAAATTGCATTTTTTATCTCATTTGCTTGTGAATATCTATAAAAAAAATAAATTATTAACTGTTTCATCACTTAATTAATCATATATTATATAAAAATTTGTATTACTTCAAAAATAGTTTAAATTGAAAGTAAAATTTATTAATAACTGCGGAATAAAAAATGTTAATTATTATCTCTAACAACACCTATTAGTCGAAAAGAAGAAATTTAATTCTATTATACTTCCACCATTTAATTAAATTAATTAGTGTTGTAATCTCATGTGAAAGTAGAACTTTTAGTTGACCATTTGAATGGTTCATTCAATTATATTATTTTATATAGGAGGGTTGTAATGAAATAGTGAAGCATATAGAACAAACATTTTGACAATTTATATATTTTAAACTATAATTGCTTAAGAAAAAGGTAACATGAATTTTACTTGTAAGATGTGTCTGCACTAAATGACAGAAACAAAATTAAATTCAAAGTCGCATATAAGAAGCAAAAATAAAGACTTCTATCTATAGAAAATAATATATAGGGCCAAAAGGGACTTGTCGTGGCAAAAACCAAATGTCATACACTAAAGTCCTTAAATAGTAAGTATGAGTTGGAATAAAATTAATTCCAACGTCAATTTTTATTTGCTCGTTATATTAAAAACATCTATTTTCATTTATTTAGTAATTTGAAAAATTAATAGTTCTTAGTTTACTTTTATTATTAATTAAAAGTATCTTTTCAAAATATCAAATTTATTATATCCAAAGATGATATAGTAAACTCAACATTTTGATTATTATTTCTTAGAAAATGTGTTAAATTAATACCGAACAAAAGAATGGATGAAATGACAATTATGTTTAGATTATTTTGACTATTTCATCTATTTTGAAATATCACGATACATACGCTGAAATTTTGACAGACAAAAAGAATTTATGTATATGTACTCTATGATATGTAAAATACTTCTTCCGTCACATTAACTGATGCATCCTTTCTTTTTTAGTCTGTCTCAAAAAGAATGTCACATTACTATAACTAGAAAAATTTAACTTCAAAATTTTCTCTTTACCCTCAATGAAATGATTTACAACCATACAAATATGTAAGTATGTTTTAGACCATAATTTTTAAAAATCTTTATTTTTTTAAAAATATTGTGTTAAGTCAAACAATGTCACATAAAATGAGAAGGAAGAAATAATGATTAAAATAATAATAATTGAGGCAGTTCAAATACTACGACTTTTAGACCTTGTAAATCCCCTCCTCCAAGAAATAACAACGTGAATGGGCTTAAAATAAAATTGAAATATCAAACTCGTCAACTTTGTGCATCTTAATTAAAATATCTCTATTTCAAATTGTCCGTCTTATATGTACGTTTGAATGATTGTATGGTTTCGAGATGGGAAAGATAATTTCAAACAAGTTTAAAATATTTAAATCGATAATAAATACTCATGATTTAGTTTCATATAATAAATCTCCCACTATGTGAAGAATTGAGTTGTAAGCTACAAGCTAGATATCAAATTAAATTCCTTGAAGTATAACTTTTAATACTTCAAATTGTTTGTCATTTTGACATTCCTAAATAACATTAGTATGATTTTTTTTGTTACTGAAGATTTTGAAATAAACCACGAACAGAATATGGTCTTAATTTACATGTCAAACGTTCATGTTTATATATGTAATTTAATCGTTAAAGATGGTCTTAATTTTATTGAGCTTAGAATTGAATAAAATTAAACATATGATTATTAAAGAATGACAAAAGTCCACATCAGTGGTTAATGAGATGGGTGTCCTTCTTATAAGGCTTAGGCAATCCTCCTCCCTTTGAGCTAGCTTTTTGGGTGTTAGTTAGACCCAAGACCTAATTTTCCATGGTATTAGAGCAAGGTCCATCTCATCCAATGTTGGGCCCCCCAAAAATCAAAAATTGCCCACGCACCAGATGCTAAGCACTGGGCCTGAGGTGGGGTGTTAAAGAATGACAGAAATCCACATCGGTGGTTAATGAGATGGGTGTCCTCCTTATAAGGCTTGGGCAATCCTCCTCCCTTTGAGCTAGCTTTTGGGGTGTGAGTTAGGCCTAAGACCTAATTTAACAAAGTTATGCACAAGAATTCACCCTCATTTTGTATACCTCTTTAGAATTGAAAGAATGAATTAGCCATCTATACTTTAAGCGTATGAAAATATGTAAAATAAATGATTCCATGCAACAATCTACAATCGTTATTATAATCAGTGGAGGATTTGGAATTTTAAGATTGTGTGTGCTCCAAGAAGAGTTAGTCTTTTAAATTTTAAAAAAATTCATAGTGGATATCAAACCTTGACACGGTAGATGTAATATAGCACCCACAAACAACCACGATACCAATTAACTAATTGTTGTTTGGGTGCTCACTGTTTAATTTTATATCATTCGTTCAAATATATATATATATATATATATATATATATTGATATACGATTAATGGGTGCCGGTGCACCCGGAAGCTTGTCCGCCCCTGATTATAATTTATATTATGTATATTTGATAGTGCTACACAAACTCTCTTGTCTCATGTAGTACTTCTAATGAATAATTTCGTCTTCTAAACCGCGGCATGCATAAGGTGTGTCAACTTCACTTTAAATTATTTAGCTCTATACGTTGTTTGATCCTAAATAACAAATACGAAACAAAGTACGTAATAAAACGAAACAAAGTTTATTTGAGATATTGGATTATATCAAAGTGGAGTAGTAGAAGATCGCCCAAAAAATAAAGATTTTGATGAGATAACGTCACTTAGAGTTGCATCTAGATAATCCACTCCAAATTTTAGAATACGAATTATGAAAATTTTGAGTCAATTCCTACTAACGTCAATATGGATGGACAGAGGCGAATTCAGGATTTAAAGAGTCTGAGTGCACCAATAATATCTTAATTTAAACATTAGCAAATTTTTCAAAATTTTTAATGACGATTAATGGATAATGTCATATTTGATTAGTCATTAATAGCTATTGGATAGTCATGAGTTCAAATCCCCCTATTTAGCAATTCAGTGTTATAAATAAACACTTAAGTTTGTAATAAAAAGAGTAAAAAATAGGATGTTGACCAGGATCGAACCCAGGTTTCTTCTATTAGCAGACCAACGCAATTTTATGTTTTTTTATGGATGCACTCTGTTAGGGTTTTGCCCTGATTTTCTTTTCTTATTTGAAGTTTATTTATTTCCTTAAAAAAAAGTCAAGTGTTACCATAAATACTTGAACTTTTTCTGAAAGGAAAATATAATTTTCTTCCATATTTGGTTTATTCTTTCCTTAGAGGAATAGTTTGGAGATCTATAAATTGAAGATCCCTATTCTCATAGCATAACATAATAGAATCCACAATGTAGTCGTTTAGTGAGTTTTGTTTATGGGGAGATTTAATCTCTCAACAGTTTTAATATTTTTCTTTATATTAGTTTTCATATAATAATATTAGTTTTTAGTATATGTTTTTGTCATCTAATTTATCAATCATATTATTTGCAATTATAAGCTTCCGCATGACGCCCTAATCACCCTTCAGAACCCAACACACTCTTTATTATATTCTCTGTTTCTATTAGTTTCTTGAGATATATATGTATATATACATAATTTTTCTTGAAGTTAACGGGTACACGTACACTCACCTATACATGCATTCGCCTATACATGTGGATCCGCCTCCGTGGATGAATCAACGAAAATAGTTGACGACCTTTAAAGTTTATAGACTTGTAAAGTTGATATTTTCTCTCTCTAATTTAAGCTTATGAAATTTAAAAGATCTTATTGTAATTTGTAAGCTTTGAATTTGACTTAGCAAATATCTATTTTCTTTTTGAACTTTTTTGTTTGAAGGGACATTTCTATGCCACGTTTTCTAGTCTAGAAAGTAATGTGAAATGAAGACGAGCATGAGATTCTTCATAAAAGAACTATGAGGGGTTAATTAAAGTTTATTGATTTTTAAGTAAACTCTTAATTTAAAATATTTAATAAGAAAAAAGATTTAAAAATATTGGGACGCTATCATAATTGCATAACTACTAATCCCTCCATTTCATATTAATTGAATTGTTGAGGTGTTTCACCTCCTTTTAAGAAAAGAAGATCAAGACATAAATTAGGCTTAACTTTCTATTTTTACACTTATTAATTATTATCAAAATTATGATTAAAATAACTAAACATTAATTAATAACTAATTCCAATACTAACTAATGAAGGGTAAAATTGGAAAAACATTTTAAAAGTAATCTTGAAAATTAAACAATTAAGTTAATTTGAAAAATGAAAAATGTCTCAACAATTCAATTAATATGAAATGGAGGGAGTATATACCAATTTTCACTTATCTAAGTAGTTACCAAAACGCGCTATAAATGATTATATTTTTGCCACTATTTCAGTACAATGAAAGTAGTAGTGCTAGTAAATATACTCAATGAATTAATCATTAAGCTACAATTCTTCTTGACAACCTTTATTCTATCTCTCAGTTTGATATTCATACTAAGTTCGATTAATTTGAATTCACATTGTGTGTAACTCATTTTTAAGAGTAACACTTATAACATAATATTTTTTTCATTTTTTAAGACTCGATCAAAGATTTCGAAATAAATTAGCTCGGATAGATCTCAATGTCACAACAATCCATAGTTGGAGAAGTTCAGTCACTGAACTTCAGTATGACTCTCATCTCAACTTGGCCAAAATCAACAATAAATATAGTGAACAAAGTGTTATAATCATGTGACAATTATTTTCATTAAAAGACCGAGTTGCTTCGTGGTACTGGTCCACATGAATCTTTAAAATAATTCTATAATCCTACAAGGGAACTTTCAAACAAAAACAAAAATGTTGAAAATGTTAGTTAACAACCAATAACCTTTGTCAGTTTGTTGATCTAAGTTTCTACTTGAGGCCTTTATTACATTGCATTTTAAAATATTAATGAAGTCTTTGAAGAGTTCATTTAATTCCAAATGGTTTGTACTATTTTGCTTCATGAAATTAAAAACAAAATGCTTTTGGACGTGAGATAATTGAACTTCGATAGGTATATTAATGTATAAATTTCCCTATTAGAAAATAAATTATCTTATTTTAAAATTCAATATAGGAGTAATTGTGACCAAACAAATAATCAATTAAAATTAAGGGAGCTACAGTGATATCAATTAACAGATCAAAAAGCATTTGTCTTATCATATCTATTAAGGTGTGATATCTCTCTGATTATGTACATTTAAATCAAAAAGTATTTATCTTATCATATTCCTTGAGGTGTGATATCTCTCTGAATCCTATGATAACACAAATTATTTTGTGGCATCGAACTATCATTTATTTAAGGCATAATACATAAATATGATCTTTAATTTGGTTTCAGCAGACAACTATGCCTTCCAACTTTTGGAGTGCACAAATAGACACCTAAACTTATATAAAATTGAACAAGTAGACACACATGTCCTACGTGACATAATACATGTAGGACGCCACGTAGGACACAAAATTGATATGTAGAGTATCATGTAGGATGAATATGTTTATTTGTTTAATTTTATATAAGTTTAAGTGTCTACTTGTGTACACCCAAAGTTAAAGGTCATAGTTATCAATTGAATCTAAATTAAGGGTCATATTTATGTATTATGTTTTTATTTAATCTATGAAGTTTGTTTCTTTTAGTCCTTTTATATTTCAAATTATTTTACTCTAAAACTCCACTTTACGTCATTTCAAAGAAGTATGAGGACTTGTCATTATCCAACTACTATTATATTATAATTTATAATAGTGGCTTGTTGCGCAAATCTAAATATAATTAAGGATGTGATGGAATGAATGAGTTATTTGACATTAAATAACGAGAGACTAGAATCTGAGTATTAGGAATGGTGAAAATGCTGATAGAGATTAAAATTAATCATATCAGTAAATACTAAATTTCGGAAACCTAAATAATATTTTTCTATTTTGTTAATATTTTTCACACTACAGTAAAACCTCTATAAATTAATATAGGTGGGATCATGAAATTTTATTATTTTATAGAGATACTATTTAATCGATAAATTAATATTTATTAATTTAAAGAATGGTTTGAGATTTAATGAAGGTTAATTTTGATTATATCAAAATCATTGTATCTTACTATCATATTTATTGATTTCATATAAAAAAATTATTATACATAAAGTACAATGAATACATCAAAATCATTGTATCTTACTATCATATTTATTGATTTCATATAAATATTAAATTTATCATACATAAAGTACAGTGTATGTGTATGATTCATTGTAATATATTTTTTTGTTAAATGATTCATTGTAAAGAAATTCAAGAATTCAGTCATTCATTGTAAAATTATACGTAATATTCATTGTTTCTTAATAGTCAATTATTATTCATTGTATTTTTTATTAAAAACATTTGATGTATGATGGTGAGAAAAAAACTATATAAGCAACATAGGAAATTTCTTTAAACCATATCCAAAATTGGCTTCTCATTTAAAAGGTGTCACAAAATCAACAATGACAGATCAAATGCGTAAATCATTATGTGAGTACAAAAGAGATCATTCCACTACAGTTGTGGCTTAATGAAAACTTTCATTTGAAAGTTAGTCAAAGTACAATATCAAACACACTCAAACGATCAGCTAAATATCTTTCGACCGACTTAGAAAAAAGAAAGGATATCAAGCGACACAAGCCAGCAAAATATACATACATGGAGAAGGTTGTTTATAAGTGGTTTCTCCAATATCAAGACCGTGTGAATATAACAGGAGAGTTAATTTTGGAGAAGACGATAGAGGCAATGAAACTTTTATATCCTCAGCAAGATTTTGAACACAAATTATCTCAAGGTTGGCTTGAAAAATTCAAGCTAAGACATGGTATCAAGTCATTTCGTCGTTTCGGAGAGAGTGGTTTAGTTGATATACAAGACATGGAGATGAAATTGGAATCCATAAGAACAAAAATAGATCAATTTCCTATGAAAGATGTTTTTAATATGGATGAAACTGGTTTATTTTACAGGTTACAAGCTGGTCATTCTCTTGCTACAAAACAACTTGAAGGAAGAATGCAAGACAAAGAAAGACTCACAATTGTTATTTGTTGCAATGAAGATGGATCTGAAAAAAAATTCTTTATGGATTATTGAAAAATATGCAAAGTCGCTTTGCTTCAAAAATGTCAACATGAACAACTTGAATTGCCACTATCCTGCAAACAAAAGAGCATGGATGACAAACATGTTTTTTGATGAATATGTTTGTTGGTTTGACCACAAAATGCATGGTAGACGAGTTTTGCTTATGGTAGATAATTGTCCAGCCCAATAATAGAAATATTGAACGTCTACAAAATGTTGAATTGTTTTTATTGCCACTTAACATGACATCCAAAATTCAACTTTGTGATGCTGGGATAATAAGAGCTTTCAAGATGTATTATCGTAACAGATTTTATCATAGGATATTAGAAGGCTATGAAGTGGGACAAACTGATCCAGCAAAGATGAATGTTTTGGATGCTATCAATTTTGCAATCCCTGCTTGGACAACAAATCTTCAGCAAGAGACAATAGCAAATTATTTTCGACACTACAAAATTCGTTTGGGGGATTTCAATCTCAGAGAATTTGAATGAACTCACTTGTGAAAATGTCATGCATGAACTTGAGTTCATGATTAATGATCTCGGTTACCACAATAAAATGGATGTCAATAACTTGTTGGATTATCCGGGTGAAAGTGATACATGTTCAGAGGTCCAGAGCTTAGAAGAAATTGTGGATACGATCTGAAAAAGCAACGTTGATGATGAAGTTGAAGATGATACTATACCTTTGGAATTAGTTACGCGTAAGAAAACACTTATCGCATCTAGAACTCTTCACAATTTTATGGTGCAGTTCGAAAAGACAACACCAGAGCTCTTGGATGCAATAAGAAAAGCTAGAGATGAGCTTCAACTAGATTTAAATTTTAAGAAAAAACAAAACACAATAGAATTATAGAATCATATTTTACTAAATTGTCTTAGATATATTTGTACTTTTAAAGAATTATTAATTTATGATATTAATGGGACCATATATTTATATAAGGGCCTTTTGAAAATATTTTATCTTATTATCTTATCGAAATTGGTGATTTTTTCCATTTGTCCAAGTTGGAACTGGAGAAAAATATTAGTTTAGAGAGATTATTAATTTATAGAGGTTTTACTGTATTGACAAGTAGATTAGTGATGTGCCGACATTAAATGGTACATTTGATGCTTTTAAACGATAATAATGTCTTCTAATGATTTTTCTAAATTTTAATGTGTTAGACGGAAAATCACACAAAACGAATTAAAAATGAAGCAAAATGAAGTTAAGTGCTATCAAAAGTGTGCCCTGACGCCAAAATAGTTGGTCTTAGTTGTGTACTATTTCTGTTACCTAATTTGCTTGATTTATTTATTTTTTTGGTAGGAATTAAGTTATGCTTCTTGATAATTTATGGATTCTGAAATTAAACATTAATCTCTCACATTATAAATTTTGTAGGAATTAAGTTATGAATATTAAGATATAACTTGTGGATTTTGAAATTGAGAATAGACATAAAGTCATCACTGAAATTGTTTCATATTTTCATAAAAACACCTTAACTTTGGAAGTGTCCTATCACCCCACAAAACTTTTTGATATCTTTGTAAATGGGCCATTTTGACTCACTCCCTCGTCTGGATTGTCGCGCGTGATGCTCACTCTTTTCAACCCATTTAGCCCGACCCAATTCTTTACTAAAGTAGAAAAGTCTTTTTTTCTTTGTTATTTCTCAACTTTCCAAATTCTTCACATTTTCTTGTCTCTCTGTCAAGGAACTCGAGAACAAGAGGAAGGAGAGAGCGCAGGTAGCTTACGAGAGGAGAAAGCAGTTGGCAAAACTTAAAGTTAAGGCTGAGAAGAAGCTTGGGCCTCAACTCGCCATTATTGCTCCAATCAAGAATTGAATTGGGATATAGTTATTTCGAAGTACAATTTTATTGAAGATCGATAAATCGTCTTAATCTCGACCTTTTTCTTAGTTACATTGTCCTCCTGAGTGGTGTATTTTCAGTTTAGCATTGTTTGAGAAGACTCTTAGACTTTTATCCTTCATTGTTTGGTAATGAAATCGAATATGATGCTTTTAGTGTTACACAAAAAAAAAACCTTTCTACTGAAAATTAAAAGAGAAAACGAATTCCTACCTTATTGCGTTTGGGGAAGATGATGTATTCGTCAAAAAGAGAGTACCAACGTTGATTTTGCTTTGGAAAAAAAAAGATGAAATCATGAAGAGAGGGCTACCAATGGCTATTTTGAGTTTAAATTTGGGGAAGATGATGTAAATTAATTAAATAATTAATAATAAAGAAATAAAGCGACACATGACACTTTTAAACTGGTTAATGGCAGTGAAAACACTGCATCACACGCCTCATGTGCGTGGTCACAACCCAGGGGAGGGGAGGGAATGGGTCAAAATGGCTCATTTACAAAGATATTAAAAAGTTTTATGGGGTGACGAGACACTTCTAAAGTTAAGGTGTTTTTATAAAAATACGAGACAATTTCCATGATGACTTTATGTCTTTTCTCTTTTGAAATTAAATAAGTTTTGTAGGAATCAATAAGTCAAGGCATAACTCACTATGTATTATAAGACATAACTTGTTGTACATTAAAACACAAATATAAAAATTTGCCGAATAAAATTATTTGTTTTTTTAAATACCAGAGATATGTTTATTTATTTATTTATTTAAAATACATTGAACAAAAATTAATACCACCCAAATATGAATGACCCAAGACTTTTCGAATTCTAATGAGCAGACATGAAGCTCATATAATAGACAAATTAAACAATTAGTATAAAGTAAATGATTAATCAATATGAAGATTTAACTTAAGCCGTAGAAATTTTATAACAATTAACCATCTTAATTTTGTATGCCTTCTAGAAGCCGTAAATAATAAAGATGAACAGAATGAAGCAACGAACGTGTGTGTATATATATAATAAATAATTGAGGCCACAGTAATGATTTAATTAAGCGATGTTATAATAATCATGCCGTCTTTGATTTATGGGTTCTAAAGTTTAATTGATTGGCTTGGAAGTGATTAAAGTGAAAAAAAGGCAACATGCTCTGCACACTAATGCAAGTTAAAAGAGAATCATGACAAAGGAAGAATATTGTGTATTAATTAATGATAATTTTAGAAGGTTTATGCATTTCATGAAAAAATTTATTGAAAAAATATTACCCCTCCGTTCCAAATATATATCGTCTTTATTAAAAATAGATGATCATTAATACTTGTCATTTCACAAAATCAATACATAAATAATATTATTCTTCATATTTTACCCTTGAAAATTAGTAGCCTTGAAAGTATGAATTTGACCAACATAGTAAACTAAATGATCAATTTATGTTTAGTTAATTTAATTAATCAAAATTAATTAATTTATATTCGTTTATTGAAAACTTGACTTCAAGAGAACACTAAATAAGAGTACAATAATAAACTTACCTAATTTCTTAAGCGGCGTGAAATCTCAATTGATGACATATAAATAAGAACAAAGGAAGTACTTAATATTTTCGCATGAAAAACAAGAAAGCTTTTCAATATTTAAGAGAGAATTTGTTTTCCGCAAATGTTTTTTAGTGAGCTTATTAGATAAAAAATAAATGAAAAAAATTTATATTTGACAATACAATTTTTTTTTATTAATTTGCTGTGGAAACAATTTCTTGTTTTACTTTCTAATAGAGTCATAAAATATGATTAAAATTGTTCTCACTAAAACTCTATATATTAGGGGTGTTTCCATTAGTAGAATTAGATTCTTTCGATAAAGAAGATAATTAACCTAAAGTAGCAGTAATCTGAGAATATAATTATTGACTCAAACTCAAATTAAGGAATAAAGAAAATTAAAGGCAAAAACAATGAAATGACATTAAAAATAATTAAGCATGCATTAGTCGAAAGCAATTTAATGTTTTTACGATCGTGGATTGATTCAATGAATTCAATGATGTTAATTGAAATATTGACATCATGGATGCTAGATTCCATAAAAAAAAGTGGAGAGAAATCGGTAGAGGTGTAGTTGAGTGTGTGCGAGGGGATTTATTTGATGTTTCTCGATATGAAAAATTATAGTTACGTATATGTATAAGACTAAAATTATTTTTTTAATTTATTGAAGTTGAATCATTTTGACTTCTTAATATATTTTCTTCAGGTTTTTTAAATTCTTAATAAAAATTCTGAGTTCACACGAGAATATCTGAAACTTTATTCTTTTTGTTTCGAATTAAAAAGGAAAAGGGAGATACAATAATCATTATTCTTCACATAAAGTTTAGTTTCCTACTAATCGCCGTACATTTTTGTTTTGCTTTTCACTTCGAGTGTCTTAATTAAGTACTTCGAGAAA
Organism: Solanum commersonii; assembly: GCA_029007595.1. Taxonomy (NCBI): domain Eukaryota; kingdom Viridiplantae; phylum Streptophyta; class Magnoliopsida; order Solanales; family Solanaceae; genus Solanum; species Solanum commersonii. The sequence continues at coordinate 1,109,342 of JAJTWQ010000029.1, forward strand.
AGATGTTAGTGGTGGGTCTAAAATATCTAATTACGGCTTGAAACTTTTTTGCCACCTACTATCACAATCAGCATATTCTATATTCACATTAATTTCAATATTAATAAAATTAAAAGGGTGGTGATGATGAATTTGGGGAAAATATAATAAATTGTTTTGTTTTTTGGTATTTAATTCTTGTATTAATGTGTTGTTATTTCATGTTATATTAGGTATAAAATAACACATCAATTACATACTAAATTAATTATACTAGAATTAGCTATGCATTATTCAAAATAATAAAAATTTAAAACTAGATAGACCATATTTATATCATGATTATTACATCTAATATATCAAACTAAATAAAATAGGGAAAATTGTATGAAATAGCAAACTATTAATTCAAATTAAATGTTATAACCATAGTTTATTTTAATTGTAATTCGCAGCAAACATCCCCTTCTTTTGTCATCTGATTTGATATACAATTAGTCATTTTCAGTATACAATTAACGATTTTATACATTTCGGTATAAAATACATTTTTGTTTGTATAAAGCGAGAGAAAAGTGTATATACAAATACAAATACATATATTTTCGTCTTATACGCTTAAATTATACAAATACATATCTTATTATACAAATTACAATGTATAAATGAATTTATACAAAATTGAACAATTTTTATAAAATTGGATGTTTGTAGTGAATTGTACAAATCAAAAACTCCATAGCAAACAAAAAATTTGTTATGGAGTGCAATTATGCAAACTATAGTTATAACATACAAATATGATTTTTATGATTGCTATATATGAAAGTTGCTCAAATAAATAAGACCTACATATCTTACTTGGTTTGTACTTTGTATGATCATGATCCAAGTTCATTATAATATGTACGTATTATCTGTTTAATAGACCTCACATACCTATTTTTGAGCTACATCATCATTGAATTTAAAAACACACGTATCATATGAACTTTGTTATATATTGCCTTATAAGGCTACCTTGACAATACACAAGATAACATACTCTATATTCGATCTTATCTATAGAGCTAGCCACTTGTATTTTGAATAAAGCTTGTACTAATACTTTTTCTAAGGAAACTTAGGATAAAAAGTCCAAGAGATAAGTTTTAAAAACATATCTAAACTATACCCTTTTTTTGAGTTTCATACCTAAACTATTGAAAGTGTGAGTTTCATACCTAAACTACCACTTTTTAGTTTGAGAAACACACCTCTCTCTTTTATAGCACTCTCATCATGGTGTGTGTTAATACACTCTCTTTTATTTTAAAAATTGTCACATCACATTCTACATGGACAAAACATTCAATCTTGACAAAAATTAAATAAATTTTAGTATTACTTAAAATTAAAAATTAAAAAATCATTATCCAAAAAATAATATTTCTTTTATAGAATAAAATGTAAAATATTTTTCTTAACTCACTCCATCACTTCCTCTCACCGCTCCCCCCCCCCCTCCCCCAACCCCTCCCCCGGCAATTTTTTGAAGTTTTTTTGGTTTAAATTTCTTTTATAAAAGAATTTAATTTTTTTTACTTCATATCCACCACCACCCCCCCTCAAATACTAATTTATATATTAATTTATTTTTAAATAATAATAATTCTACCCACCCCACCTAACCGTCCGCTTCAAAAAAAAAAATCTCATTTTGTGTTAGATATATACATATCGAAATTTTTTTACTTGCCGCCACAAGACATTTTTTTATTTATTTATGTTTTATTCGGTACACAAGTAGATTTTTTTTTTCTAAAAATATATATACATAGATATCTAAGACAAAATGTAAAAAAAAGAATAAAAATTAGGAGCGGAGGGTAAAATAGGATAGGATATAATTTTTATTTTTTAAAAGATAAAACAATATCAATTTTTTTGGGGGGAGGGTGGGGGAGGGGGGGCAAGTATGAATGCTTTTTAAAATATTTTATAAACGATTTTTTTTTTTTAAATGATGGGGGATTGTCGGGGGGCTGGGGGTACGTGGAGGAGCTGGTAGAGTAGGGTAAGAAAAATAATTTAAATTTTATTTTTAAAACAAAATATTTTTTTATGGATAGTAATACTTTAATCTTTGATTTTTAATTAATATTAATAATTTATTATTTAATTTTTGTCAAGGTGAAATATTTTATCCATGTGGAATGTCATGTGTCAATGTTTTTTCAAATAAAAGAGAGAGTGTATTACACACACCACTGAGGTGTGTTTCTCAAACTAAAAAGTGATAGTTTAGGTATGAAACTCACACTCTCAATAGTTTAGGAATGAAACTCAAAAAAATTGGATAGTTTAGGTGTGTTTTTGACACTTATCTCAAAGTCCAATCCTAATTATCTTCTTTTTATCTGAGCAAATCGAGATAGCATTTAGTTTTCCTTTAGATGAACCTACTTTGGGGTGATCCTCAAATTAAATCTTCAAATTTGTAAGGATAAAATATCATGAGGAATTTGACCTTAACTTTTATTTTTAATTACAAAAATCATTGTATTATTTCCGAATGTCTCTGTCGATTATGATCAAGTATTTAAATTCCAATTGACTAAGTTCTATACGAATCTCATACCACAGCCATCAACAGGATGCGCCACCAAAAATAAAGAATCAAAACAACTTAGGTTGAAACTACCTAAAACTAGACCAGTAGTGTTGGTAGCACTATATTCACTCAATTTCTAATTTAAGAACTAATAAAAGGCCCATAAAAAGAGAGGCAAAACCAATTAAGTAACATCGAAAAATATTCAGGCATGCAAATGATGCAATATTAGTGATTTTTATTATACGTTTTCATTGGAAAAAAATTATTCAATGATGTGAAATGAAATCTTTTCATCATATTAGATGCCAATAAAACTGTGGTCGAACTTAAATTATAGTATATGTTATCACTTATCAGTATATAATAAAAAAAATGTTATCAAATTATTTAAAAGATATTTACACGCCAGTCTTTTTAAAACAATAGATTTATAATCTTGCAAATAGACAACTTACCTACAATGACAAGTACAAGATGCCTTGATATATGGTGTAAGAAAAATCATACTAATGATCTAAGCAGAATGAGTTCAAACTTTTAAGATTTTCAGTATTGAATTCACTCTAATATTAAAATTATGAGTTCAAAGCTAAATAGATAATATTTCTTAAAATATTTACTTATATATAAATTTCATATAAAAAATTATGAATTTAAATAAATCTAAGCCAAAAAATTATATTTATTTTTGTTGATGATATATATAGCTTAAACTCTAATCACCACAATTTTATTTTGTTTTCACATAGATTATAAAGTTGAAGAACTTAAATTGGTGGTGTGACAAATGAAACTCCAATGAGATATTAGTGAGTGGGTCTAGAAATCTAATTACTAGCTCAATATAATTATTTTTTGTCCTCAACAATCAGCACAATATTCTGTATTTACACATTTCGTCCACACACAAACCGTGTTCCAGCAATTTGTGAGAATATAATTTGTGTGTGGGTGGGGTGGGGGAGCAGTCAATTAGATCTTGATTGCCAATTCCACAATAAGATATTGTATATTACACTGTAGTAATAATATATATGGAGAAGACATAATTATACGATGATATTTAAAAATGACTTAGATATTGTATCGTATATTCACTATAGTAATATGGAGAAGACAAAATTATTAACGATGTTTAAAGATTAATTTGATAGTGTACACTCATTATATAGTAATATGAAGAGAAAAGAAAAAACAAGCATATTGATCAACTTGGGAGGAAATATCACATCTTTAATTTTGGATAAAGATTTATGCCATCCAATGATCATATGGATCCTGTGGGGAAGTATCAAAAGGAATGTCATGAAAATACAAAGTAAAAAATAGTGGAAAATTTTGGCTCAAAAGGGGCCTTTCCATGTCAAATCTAAATCAACTTGGGAGATATGATTTCAAGTTTGAAGATTTATATATATCCCTTAGCTTCCAAATTTCAAATATTCCAAGGATATAGCTCTTGTTGCACTCGAGATAGGAGCGTATAATTAAAGCATATAATTAACATGGTCCAAAAAAGTTCATAATTTTTTGGGGTCAGAAAAACGTATGTGAAATGACTGACCCTTTCATTTTCTTTTTCGTCTGATTTATATATCATTATCATAACTCGTAATTATTAGCTTTCATACTACGTTCTACTATTTCAATCGCGATGAGATAGGATTGGTCGAGTCAAAGTCATGAATAGAACATGTTTGTTCGATGGGTTTGGTTAAGAAAATTGGCGTATCCTTGCCATTAATTATGTTTTTGGCATTATGATAATCGTTTGATTTTAACAAGTGGTATTAGAGTCAAGGTCATACATTTGATTTCCAGACTTTCGTTAATCCAAGTATAAATTAAAACCGACTATATGAATCATCATTGTTCAATACACTATGTTTAAGCCCGTCACATACTCAGTACCGTTAAATATTATTACAGGAATATAATTATTTATTAATTTGAAGAAAGGGACAAGATTTAGCAAACTAAAATCCTAACCAGTTGTTTTATTTCTAACTCATTCAATAGGCTAGTTAGTATTACAAAATATATTTTTTTCTCCCACATTTACCATTGTTCACAAGGGTGTCAAGGAAAGCAGAGCTACAAGAATTATCCACTCGGTAGCAGATCCGTGAACACAGTAACTTTGATTCAAACCTTGTATTGCCTTACGTAATCCATTGAGTCAATATGTACAAATTATTGATTTAGAACCCAAAAACGTAAATGAAATAAAAATACGAAGTCACAAACTTCAAATTCTGTCTTCCCCTAGTATTAACAGTAAAGTGCATTTTCCCCAATTCCAATATTTGAAATGAATAATGAAGATAAAAAATTATGATCATTAAACCTTAGGAACAGCAAATTTTCCAACTCTTGGAGATAGAATAGATTGCTTATCTACTATAGTCAATATTTGGGGTACAGACATGCCTCCTGAGATGACAATTTCTGCAACATTTAGACGAAAAATTAGACACTTTATAACTATATCATCCTCGCGAGAAGAGAAAATCATAATTGTTTTTGTACGATTGAAGTCATTTTCTATAATATTATTATTAATATTTAACATATGTTTTTTCTTCTTTCGTAAAGGTATGTCCATATATACTTGTATCGTACCAAACAAACGTATTTTACTTGTGGAAGTTTAAGTTTAAACTCTTACCTATTCCTTCTCTAACAGAGAGATTGGGCCTCATAATGTCCTTAGAATTGATAAGGAATACATCTCCAAGGTAAAGGTGATTAGTAGGCACATAAACACAACAGAGTTCCTCGGCACCTGTGCTTTTACGAAGAATAATGGTTGAAGTAATGAAACCAAACGCGTATTCACCAAGGCGTGGATGCCTTATAATTGCCACTTCTTTAAAGGCATGTGAATCCTCATCTGAAAAAAAAAATAATAACGTAGCTCGATAGGAGGTCAAGACTGTGTTGTAATGATGAGAATCAATTTTGAATTATAGAAAAGGTGTAATTTGTTACCTGGTGAAATTGCACTACTAATTTGTTTGGAGGCAGTATAGATATAACTCATGAGGGGCATTTTTTTGATGATCCATTCTCCTAAACTAAGAAGAGAAGCACCTAACCATGAGGACATGGACACCCCAACCAAGAATATGAAAATTAAGGATGTCACAAATCCAAGACCTGTGAATTGTTAGAGATATAGTTATGAGTGACACAAATACTTGTTCATAAAAACACAAACAAAACTATTAAACATAACTTAATTCTCTCTCCTCAAAACAAGCAATTCCATAAAATACTTGTCATCTCACCTCCCACCAATAAGCACCAAGTAGCACATTAACTAATCAACGAGATATCTGTCACCTTCCACCAACAATATATATCCGATAATTTAGTCTACCAATATTAGGATAGATGGAAAGAAATCACCTAGTGTTGTTATCTCAATGAGGAGCTGAACCAGAGACCTCATGGTTCTCAATTGATCACTAATTCATTGACCACTAGGTCACTCCTTGGGGTGCTATGTGTCGTTATTTTCTTATGATTATTAGTACGGGGAAAAAAGTTATATTCCAAAGAAATTTAACTTTAAACTCCTCATTTTATACTTGTGAAGTTTTTATAGCCACACAAATGTTATGACAAGATTAATTACTACGCATTTCAAAAGGACTTCCTAATTTTTACTTAAAAGTTCATGCTAAATCAAACTAGGTGACATAAATTTGAATGAAGTAAAGTATCAAAAAATAGGAAATTAATATACTGACCAAATACATCGATCCCAAGATGATTATAGATTGGAGAAAAGAAGCCATCCACAAAATTAATGAGTTTCCAAGTGAGGTAGAAAGTTATGGCTATGGGAAATAATATGACACTGCAAAACAATGTGAGAATCACATCAATAACAAAGATGTTTTCTTTCTCTTTGAGTAAAATAAAATCATAAGATAGAGTAAATCATCTCATAAGGGGATTAAATTTAAAAATACATTATGAATTCTGTGGGCTTAGCTTACTTTTCTTAATAAAAATTTCTATTTCTGTTTTTCAGTTTATTTCTATTGTCTTATTTACTTGAACACAGTTTAATACAACAGATTATAAAATAAAATTAAAAAATATAGATAAGAAGGAAACTAACCATCCGCTCACAAATTTTTTTGAAAGCCAGCTATGAATATGTTTGCCAAATGCCTATAAAGGTGAAAACTAAACAAAAAATTAGCTGAACTCACTTTAACTGAAATTAGTAACCTGTAAGACAAGAAAATTATAACAGGTTAAACTACGACTGTCTATTAAGTTAAATCCTATTTATCATGATGTGTTAATTCAAGTGCTCCTTTTTTATTTTTCTTCCCAAATCTCAAGCTCTATAGTGGTAGCTTTAACTATAGGTTCAACTGAATTCAATATTTTAACATGTTAGGTAAGGTATAAATAGTTTTTATTCTTGTAATACAAGTCAATATGTGAAAAATTACTACTAAAATTTCATATTAAATTCTGAATCCATAATCTAAATTATACAATCAATTTAGTGCTAAAGAGCACAAAATTGAACCAACTTTTTTTACTAACATTTACATATTGAATTTGCCTTTTTGAACCCTATAATTTCTCATGCAACCTAAGCTTCCCACGTGCCACGTGTATAATGTGATAGATAGGGTGGATGTAGATTGTGAGTTGCATATCAACCTTATTTGAACTGAGTATTTTTGATGCAAAATTTAAATTTGTGTAAAAACTTATTAAAATTGCAATAAGTAATATATTTGAATCCATAAAATTTTAATTCTAAATCCGTGTACGATACATAAAGAGATAGAGAGAAAAGACCTCTTTGGCGGAGTGATGAGAGGAAGGCGAAGAAGGCGAGGGAGATTGATCTGAAGATTTGGAGCCGTTGATTTTTGTTACATCAACGGCTAAGGTTCCCACCGGCATCAGACGTTCCAGATCTCTATCCTTATCTGATCTTCCCATCTCTGATCACCTCTAATGAACAGTAATTAATTAATTAATGAGGACTGGTAATACAAGTGCTGATCATAAGCAAAATGCAGTTATTGAATATTTCCTCCTAATGAAAAAATAAAGAAAATAAATAGTACTATTAATTATCTTATACTCCATCCCATATGGGAAATTGGAAAATTTTCAACTTTAATGTGATGTGCAAAATAAATGAATTTTTGACATTTTTTTTTCGAAGAAATGAGATTTTTTGTCAACACACCATTTGAATATATGAAATGATATTTTTAGATTTTTTACGTGTAAAAAAGGGACTAGAAAAATATTTTTCCCAACTTTTTTTATGTTCCAAAATAAATGAAAATTTTGAAGTCCAAAAATATGTTAATTAATTTTTTTCCAAAATTGTCCTTCTCTTTTAATGGAATATGCTGTCTAGTTTTAATAGAAGTTTGAAAAAAAAAAAACAAAAGGGTAATGTTGATAAATTATCTTTTAGTAATTAATATCATTAACTAATGATCTTAAAAAGTACGTCACACTCCTAAAAATTTATTTATTTTGGAATGAAGGGATTAATATTTAATAATTAAAAAAATCCGGTGCTTGGTAATAATGGCGGTCTTGATCAATTTTTCGGATTCTTCACGTATACCTAATTTAGTAATTTACTTAAATCGAAAGAAAATAATAGGTAGTTTATTCCCAAATGATTTAGGATTTAATTAATTAGGACGTGAATTATTTCCATAATCGGTTAATTCTACTCCTATAAGGTTTCCATATTTAATCACTCCGATTCCTATATGGATTCTAAATTAACAACTTATATTATTATATATAAATACATCTAAGCATGTGATTTGCCTTTAATAAACTTATTGATCTATAACCTTCAAGTCATGATCACCAACACAAAAAAAAAATGTTGTTTTCTTCAAAGACAACTAATAATTACGTACTGATTGCAATACTCATATTTTTTCTTTTGATATTTTTCTACAAATGGACGAAAATGCTGTTGTGTTATAGAGTAACACAACAACAACGTTTGCATAATGTTGAGGAATTTGTGCCAGAAGCAGTGACAACAAAAGGAGAAACGATTATTGAAGTAGTGGTCGATATTTTAGAGGAAGCAATAACGACTCCAGCAATTAAAGGAAAAAATAGTGATTGTTCTATTTGTATAGAAGAAATTAAACATGGGGAGATGGTTTTGATTCTTCCTGTTTGTTGCCATAGGTTTCATTATGCTTGTGTTAGGCCTTGGTTAAAGGAAAATATTACATGTCCCATGTGTCGTTCGAGTGTTCGCGAATTGCCATTGCCATATGCTCGGATCGATGATATAATGGAGACGCTCAATAATCATCAAGACTTACAGTCTAGTAGTGAAATAGCATGAAATTTTCACGCAATAAGCGTATGGGTTTTTTGGGGGGTGGAGTTGTTATTTTGTTTAAATCTATATACTAAGAGAGAGTTTTATGTATCTGATATTTTTCTACTGTAGAAGTCATATTGAAAAAATTCTTACCGTTTATATGTATTGCCGCACTATTTAACCGTCTCTTTTCAGTATTTTTAATTTATCATCGTATAGCTTTTGACTTTCTCTAGCGTGAATTATACAACAGAATAGTGTATCTATCATTTAGAAAAAAAATTATGTCCTTATGGTCAACTTCTATTCTGCGGTTTATTCGGATCTCTTCCTGGGTCAACCCAATCGATGTTGAGTGGTTTGACCTGAATTTAGATCATTTCCCATCTAAATAGATATTTAGTATTGAATTATAGAACTTACAAAACAGCTGCTTCTATCTTAGCAGCAGTTAATATTAGTTACATACTGATATTCTCATTGATAAATATTGCCTTGCATTTAGAACTTCTCAGATTGACTAAACATTAATTCATAACATCATGATTTACAATCTGAGCACGAAATCATTCACACGCTGGTTTCGTGTCGAAGCTGCTCAAGCAAATTGCAAAAGCTTGGAAGGCGGAGAGCGGGTAGCAGTAATCCATGGTGAAGATATCTTTTCCAATTTTCCCAAATTGCAAAATTGTTGTTTCTTGTACTGCAGCGGGTATATAGTGAGATGGATCAACTGCTGCCGCTAGCTGAAAGTTTTTCACGGATGCCACTGTAACGCGGCCTTTGAAATTTAGGCACCAGCACTGCAATTGTTCATGCCATCGAGGGGCCTTGTTTTTAAGCACAAGTGGCTCTCGAGAAGGCGCTGACACCGATGAGCTGATATTTACAGCTGGCTCTTTTGCTTTTGAAGGCCTCTCATCGAAAGATTGTGGGAATGATGTAGGCGTTGGAGCACTGCCTCCCTCTTGGATAGAGGAGAAAGGGATGGAATGCATGGCACAATGCATTCTCCGAGGTCCCCTTGTACGGAGAACATTGAGTTCATAGGAAACGGTGGCTATACTGTAGTTGCATGCAGATACTGTTGGGGATACTTGCTTAGCACTGAATCGTCGACTAAGTCTACCACGATGTTGAATCGCTACATCACTTGGAGGTTGGCTATCATATATGGTGAACTTGGTTCCAAGAAAGTTGGATTTGATCAAAGTTTATTAAGTTATTGAAACACAATGTAAGGTAATAGAACCTTTCCATTTTTTGACATCACGGAGGACATTGATGATGGTTTAGCTATAGAAAAATAAGTAGTTCGTGGGAACTTGCCTCAGTTTGCCGACATATGTACTGCTAGCTCGAGAAAAATCATCTGAAACCAATGAAATTACGAAGTCTGTGCTTGTTGCCCTTCTGATCCTTTTGGCAGCCAGCAATAGTTTATCACTCACATCCTCAGCTGTCATGAGGTAGCAAATCAGATTTGTACTTATTCAGTTTTCAGTGCCAAAAGATTAAACTACAACACCTTAAAAAAAAGGGGCAGCCCAGTGCACTAAGCTATCGCTATGTGAGAGGTCCGGTGAAGGGCCGGACCACAAGGGTCTATTATACGCAGTCTTACCCTGCGTTTTTGCAAGAGACTGTTTCGACAGCTCGAACTAGTGACCTCCTGATCACATGGAAAAAACTTTACCAGTTACGCCAAGACTCCCCTTCAAAACCACAATGCTAAGAAGCAATACAAAGTTTTGCAGTTCCGGCGTGGTCCAGTATATATAACTTGAAGTTATGTTGCTCTGACTCTAAAATGTCAGCAGGTGACATCTCCAAAAGTACTGTATTTTAGGAGAATTCGACAAGGGTGCGGCATCCGACCAAATAAACAAGGTAGATATTGAAGTTGATACCAAACGAAACACAATGTGCAAAATCATCTCCATTCTATAATTAAAGGGTCAAAAGATGAAAAGAGCAACCGTATAAATTTAGAGAATGAACTTCACTCATGATCAAATATGTAATATACATCTTAAAGCTGATTCCAAGGTGCCCAACAATTTTATATGAACCAATTCAAGTATCGAGAAGAAAAAGTGCAAGGTCAGCAGCAAATTGCGACTTACATGGAGTCAAACCAAAGTAGAGGCGAAAAACTGAATTAGCTCTGTCCCTTTTGATAAAGCAATGAATTGGGGATTCACGGGGACCTGGCTGGTCCAAAGCACAAAGGGAAAAACAATTGCCTCTCAGTTTTTTCTTCTTTATTGATGATAACGAAGTATAAGATAATAATCGAACAGATAGTAAGGAGAATACCTGCTTTAGTGAAATGGGGAATGTAAGCCTACCACATTCTTCAGGAGTCTTGACAATCTCTTTCGTAACTTCCCTCCACGACTTGCAAACAGATGCACAATAGACTACTGCTGTCCGAGCAGGAAATGATGTCTCACTCTCTTCAACCCTGTGGACAATATCCAAAAGCAGTTCTGGTGGTATATTTGCCCATTGCCCTTGTTGATTGGGATCAAAAGGAACCACATCAGGAGCTATATGTGACCGAGTTCTGTTTCGCCAATGCCTTCCTTCTACTTCTCTTCTCCTTGATATACTCCCTATCCCATTTTTCATTTCCTTCAGCTCGCGGACAATGCTCTTGAATGACATCTCTATTGATCACATCAACAAGACCTTTCCTACAATGAGATGGCAAGGAATTTAGAAGAATTAAAAAACATTTGAAAGTAAATACGAAGAGCCATAGTTCAAAGATCAAATTTCTGTCTATGAAAAAGAACTTTCAAGAATTTTCCATTTTTTGTGACTACGTACACTGTTTTTAACAAGCAGATCTAACACTACATAGTTTAGTCTGTGTCAATCAATCATCAATAGCAAACAACAACATACCCAGAGTAATCCCACAAAGTAGGTCTAGGGAGGCTAGAATATACACAAACCTTACCCCTATCTCTGTGGGGTAGAAAGGTTGTTTCCGATAGACCTCGGCTCAAAATATTGTAATCAAAGCATGACAGAAAGAAAAATAAATCGGCAGCAAAATAGCAAGATAAACAGAACAAACAAAACAACAGATGTTAGTGAAAATTAGGAGAATAAGATAGTACACGTTTACTAACTAATACTACAATGCTCGGCTACCTATTACCTTCCTATCCTAATACTCGACCTCCAAATCTTCCTATTTAGAGTCATGCCCTCGTAAGCTACAGATGTGTTATATTGTGTCACTCCATCATCCATTACGCCTTAATTCCAAACAAAGTCAAGGCCGGCTATATGAATCCTCTGCAACCATTTCGCGCTATTTGAGTCCAAATCATTACATTAAAGATGAAACTAAACATAGATATTTGCAAAATGAAAACTTTATTAGGAATCCACTATTCCCATTTAAGCAACAATAATACATCCACAACTTAGAATACCCACCTTCATAAAAACCTATTGATATTTGCACAATTTCTAGCGCAGCTCAAGAATTTATTTTTAAAAAACGTAACTTTATTAGAAATCAATTGTCAGCTCCAAAATTGAACAACAAAAATACAACCGCAATTAACATACTCGTTTCAGAAAAAGGCAAATTAAGACCAAAAAGGAATAGAAAGATAGAGCTCGGACTTTTGACATGAAAAGAAAATAGACGGAAAAAAAAATAAGAATTTCTAAATCTGGAAAACAAGAAAACCCCAAAATAGATTGGTTCAAAATTAGAATAAATTAAGGGTGGGTGTGAAGAAAACAAAGCTAAACTTTAATGCTAGAAATGGGAACTTCTAAATCTTAAGGAAAAAAATCATAGAGAAAACAGGAAAAACCCCAAAAATAAAAACCAAAAAATGGGTCTAAAATAGATGAAAGAGAAAAATAAACCTGAAAATTGGGTATGAACAAATACAATATTTGCTTCAAAAAATCGGTAGAATCAGATCAGATCAGCACAGCTACTCCGGCCATCTTCTCCGGCGAAAATCTGGTGGGTAAACATTAGATTTTTTCCCTTAATAAAGAGTTGCTACATAACCGGCAACCACCAGTAGCACCACCAACTCCGCCGTATCCTTCGCCGCCACCGCCACCAAGTTGAAGAGAGAATTTTCAATGTTTATGTATTGCAAGTTCCTTCAACTTCTTTTTTAATTAGTTGTATTTCCACCAAATGTTTTCCCCCTTCACGTTTACGCAAAGCTTACTAGATTTTGGACCTTGGGAGTAGGAACTCCCTCACTATTATTTTCTTTAATTTAATTTATTACAATATTTAGGAAAATTTGATGTGGATGTTGATGCACTCAAAATAGAGAGTATTTTTATTCAATTTCACATGATTTAAAAATATTTTTAAGTCCTTCGGGATGACTCAGTTGGTTTGAAGGGTTATTATTCACATAGATAATCCGGGATCGATCCCCTTGAGTAGAACCTGTCTCATAGGGCTTGTCTAGTGCGGTCTATATCTCATGTGTGGTTTACAAGCTATTACAGTGATTGTGATGGCATAGGGGTGTGCATCGATCGGTTCGATTTTATGTATTATCGGATTGATTTATCGATTTTTGATTTTTAAATACGCTAAACTAATAACGAACCAATAAGATAATTTTTATCGATTTTCGATTTATTGATTTTGGTCCTTAACGATTCGATTTTCGATTTAATCAATAAGAAAAAATGCTTATAAAACAAATATATGACTTCTCTAATAAATTTGACATGACAAGACAAATAATTTAACTTTATAAAAGCTCATAAAATAGAAATAATAATAACAAACATGAAAAGAACTATACATGTGTAACACAAAGAGAAATCAAGAGGAATATGGTTCTTACTTTAGGTTTTGACAATTTGTATAATGCAAAGTTGTGAACTCAAAGTTACAGCGAAGTATGAATTGATGGCTAAATGACAAAAACATAACTATTAAGATATTGAGATTAATATTTACTGATATGTATGTATATGTAAAAGTAGTAAATTACTATAGTCGTAACTCTTAATGGGTTATCGATTTACCCAATAACCCAATATTGAAAATCAATACCGAATTGATAACCTAATAAAAAAAAATTATAAAACCATTAAGAAATCGCTAACCCAATAACAATAAATCAATAGCATTTTTTTGGTTCGATTTATTGATCGATTAGGTTTTTGCACCCTAGATGGCAGGCAGAGGTTCCAAAAAAAAATAATATATTTTTAACTTTTTTTCCATTGATGTTATTACTTCTTTCATTTTAATTTCTGTAATATTCATTTCTTCTATGAAAGTCGTAAAATTACTTTTATACAACTTTTTTGACATTCAGATTATTTTTAACATTTAATTTTCATGAGATGATTTATCTATCTAACTAATTTTTAATTACTATTACATTGATATTTCTTCACTTATCTCTAATATAATATAATATATATAAATTAGATTAAACTTATAAACCATAATTGTATTAGTTTAATGACGGAAGATAATATTTAAACAATGATTAAAAAGAGGGGAAACATAGATCAAGGTTTAACTTGTGAATACTTTTAACAAATTAAAATTCTTTAAAAAAACACATAATATTTTGTGTAAATTTTAGGTTTAGCAAACATAAAAATCATATTTGTATGTTATAACTATAATTTATATAATTGCACTCCATAACAAACTTTATGTTTGCTATGGAGCATTAGATTTGTATAAATCGTTGGCGGCCTCTCATTTGTAAAAATCATTGGCAGCCTCTCATTTGTATAAATCGATGGCAGCCTCTCATTTGTATAAATCGTTGACAGCCTCTCAATTCAATTGTATATATGCAACTACTATGTATATGTATCAATGCTTGTGTTTGTATATCTGCATAAAATTTGAATTTGTATACAATTAAAATAAAATATTTGTATATCAAATCTTTCTCTCACTTTATACAACACAAATTATACATTGTAATTTGTATAATTTGTGTTTGTGTAAAGCGAGAAAAGCAAAAAAAGAACTGGTAGGGAAGATCTGTATTTGTATAATTATAAGTGTATAGGATGAAAATATATTTATTTGTATTTGTATATACAGTTTTCTCTCACTTTATACAAACACAAATGCAATTTATACATTTGTATTTGTATAAAGTGAAAGAGGCGAGGGAGAGCGGCCAACGAGATCTGGGAGAGTGGCAAGCGAGATTCGCTGGGGAGAGAGGCGAATGACAACTGTTTGTTATGGGTTACAATTAAATGAAATTATGGTTATAACATTTAATTTGAATTAATAGTTTGCTATTTTATATAATTTTCCTTAATATTTATATGAACGCAAAATAATGTTAAATATTTTTAGAGTAGAAAAAATGTCGTATAAATTAAAATGATAATAATAAAAATATATATTAGGCGTGACTTTTCCTAGCATCAAGGATGGCAATGGTCAATCTTGTTAGTTAGTGGGTCCTAATAAAGGATGTTATTTTATTTATTTATTTGTTCATTTTGTATTACTACTATTTTTTCTTTCTTCCCGCGTGGGTGGTGGGTCAATTTGTTTAAGCACTAAAGAAAATTCAAATATGGGAATGAAAATGGAAAATACGCTGGAAAAGGCACAATGATAATTAGATTATGATATTTCAAAAAGATGACAATAATGATTAGTATTTAAACAATTCAACATGGTTGAATGATGACATGTATTTAGGTTTAACATAGTTTTATTCGATAGCTAATAAAAGATATCAAGCTGCTAATATTATAAAAGGTATTAAAATAATAATATTCGTCTGTTAACGACAAAATCCTTAGGGGATATTTAAAGGCTAAATGTATTTATGGTCCCAAACATACACAATAATTTTGTAGGTAGCTTAATTTTTTTATCCTCTACTTTTTTACACAAGTAACTTTTATTTATTGAAATTATGAATTCTCATTCATATTTCCTTTATCAGCTGGATTTTGGGTAGAATTAGGAAGAAATCCCTTTTGTATGCAAGTCTCAATGGCCCCTTTATACATGTCCTCCAAATTGTACTTGAATTTAAACCCCATATCTATCAGTTCCTTTGATGAAAAACTAACCACGTCCAACTCCTTGTCAATCCCCTTAAACCTGTCAATTATCCAAAAATATTTAAGTTGAAAATTTAATCTAAATAATCGCTTACCCAATTAGTTAAACAAAAAATTCAGTATATATATATATATATCGATTAGGAAAAATAAATAATATTGATCTGACTAGGTATTTCTATAAAGATTTCAACTAAGTTCCCATGACATGTTTACGTAGGATTGAGCTTATTACATTTAAATTGTAAAGAACTTTTACGATATTTATTGAAGTAGAAGCATCTCATCTAAAAATATTTGTTAGAAAGAGTACATTTTTTTTACTTTAAACCTCAATTACGTCCATGACATGCATGTGAGCTCCATTTTTTGTGATGAGGTAGGGCTTCCTCTTTTTTTTTTTATGGACGGTGGTGAGACTCAATCTCAATATCTTTTGGATCTTCTAATACCATATTGAATAAGTGAACACCAAATTTAATGAAAGCTTAAACTTAAAAATTAATGAGATGGTCATAATACACTCCCATAATATCAATGAATCTTATCTTGTTAAACATGTAACATGCCTTATATATATATTCACGTATATTCTACGTGAGATAGTTACACACTTCAATATGTACGCGAGTTGATAAAGTTATGGATTAGAGTCTAACCACTATCCATTGTGAGGAGAAAAAAATTATGTGCTTGATTTATGAAAAATAATCGATCCAACACATCAACAAGCGTATATCATTATTTCAATAAAAATAATAATTTATACTATCAGTATATAAAAGTGAGAGAATCTTACTCAGAAGGATCATATTAGTTTGGCCATTTCTGTCTAATCATGTTAGCAACATCGTGTATGGTAGCATGATGAGAAGAGCAAAGGTATCTTCCTTGTGCCTTTGGATGCTCATACAAGAATATGTGAGCCTCACAAACATCATCCAAATGCACATATTTACCTTGTTTTATAATTGAGTAGTGTGCTTCATTCCCTGTAGCATATAGCCGCTCATCAAAATAATAGTTAGTACATATAATATTTTTATTCGACCAACTAAACATGTATGTAACTTGCCCTTTTGTTAATTTGTAATCTGTCCTGTTTAATTTTACCAATACTTAAAGAATTTTTGTGTTAATAGTTACTTAAAGATAACAAATTAAATATCTGAATAGTGCAAAAAAATTGTTACGATCAGTATATATAAACTTAAACTCGTATCGATAATTATCGAAAGTGCAGTAATTAAGCTTGGTGGGAATGTTGGGGTGATGAATGGACCAACGACTAGTGTTGGTATAATGCTAATGAAATCTATATTATTCTTATTATTTGTTCCTTCCCATCCTGCCTTCTCCGCCAGTATTTTAGCAGCAAAATACATCTGCAATTTATGCACATGAACTATTGCAGGTATAAATAAAATAATTATTAAAAAAATTATTTGTAAATTAAAATCAAGTTATTTAAAAGTGTAATTACATAATCCTCCTTTCCATTCCCCTATATGTACGAGGGTAAAATGGATTAATTTTTTTGTGTTAATTTGAATATAGAATCTTCAAGTTTTATTTTTTACTTCTTTTACAGCGCTAACTCTATAACTCTATGGATATAGAGTGATTGTTCTGATAGATGGCTCAAGAAAAATGTTTTGCAAGAGAATAGTTAATAATTCAAAAAATACAAGAGGGGTTGCTTAGGTTGGAATCACCTTCCACATGCAATCTAAAAACTGTGAGTTCGAGTTAACAAAGGAGCAAAAAAATGAAAGTTTCCATGGTGAGTAGAAAAGAAAGGGTGGGGTGGGGGGAATAACATAAGAGGGTTTAAAAAAATACTTGAAAAAACATATGATAAAAAAATTATTTGACTCTCCAAATAATAATAGTATCACATAAAATAAAAAGAAAGAATAATATTAATTGGTAATCTTTAGCAACATGTTAAAATGCACATGACATATATTATCGATGTATATAACTTAAAAGGTAAAAGGAAATTACCCATACAGTCATCTTGTTAGCATATATAAAATCCAAGTCACTCCAATTGTTGTCATCATAGATAAGTTTTTGTTGTTGTTGAATATCCACAGTTCCAGTAGACGAAGTAAATATTTGCCTCTTCACTGTTTTTGCTTTAACGCATGATTCTATGATGCTTAATATTCCCCTCACCGTAGGTTTAATTACTTCATTCTGTATATATATATTAATCTCGTTAATTAAAAAATAAATTTTACTTTTTAGATGAGATGATCAGACGAATTCAGTATCTCGGAGTCCTTTTAGATGAGATGATCAGATGAATTCAGTACCTCGGGGTCCTTGGATTCAAAATCCATAGGAGTGGCCACATGAAATACTCCTTCACACCCTTTTATGGCTTCATCAAAGCTTCCTTCTTCCCTTAAGTCTGCTTTCCATTGAGTTAAATTTGTATCAGCTTTTGGTAACTCCAAAAGATGTTGCACCTTCTTATTATTCTCTACAATTGGCAAACAATTAATTCATGGGTTAATTAAGATAGGTTTAAAAAATAAAAATTACAAGTATATATAACTTAAATCATTTTAACCTATATATATTTTATTTTCTTTATTATTGTTATTTTATTTTTTATTTTTATTGCAGTACAAGTAACTTATACACTATTAGTGCATCTTAATGTGCATGTTTCCTCACGTTATTAATCTCACTTTTTATAAACAAGTACGTATAATTATTTTTAAGGTTAATTGCTAATTGATAATTCAAAATTTATTATAAAATATCAGTATAAAAGGATGTGTTTGGTAATGGAGGAAAACATTTTTCAGGAAGTACTTTATGATTTTTCTATGTTTGGTTGGTCAAAATATTTTGGAAAATATTTTTTCTAGAAAAACACGTTTCTTACAAATATTGATGAAAATGACTTTTCTAATGAAAGTTAAAAAAAACAAGTTTCATAGACGATATTCTAAATTAATTGTCTCCTCCCCGTCCACCGTATAAGCCACAATTTTCTTATTACCAAACACAAAGGGAAAATTTGGTGTACCAAGATTACGAACAGTAGCATGAACATTATAGCCACGTTCAAGAAGTCTCATGACAAGCCAAGAACCAATAAATCCAGCAGCTCCAGTTACACAGACTGTTGACGCACTAGTATTATTTGCCATTTAATATGCTTATATTTGTTGGAGAATAAGAAAAATATCACAATAATAATATAACTATTTATTTAGTAAAATAGTAGTACTGAAAATAAGATGAATATTACTATTATAATATTTTTAAATAATACACAATTGATACTTAAATCGTGTTGGACACTATCCTAAAAATCTATTTAACCATAAAAAATATTTCTCCAGGATGAAATAAAAGATAATTAAAATAAACATTAATCACAAGAAAAGAAAGAGGGAAACGTGAGAATGTGAAAGAAGGCTGAATGTTGTTCTCTATCATAATTTCTAATGGAGAAGTGAGAGTATTTATAGACATGGACGAGCCATTTTAGGCGAAGGGTGGTCCGGTGCATATCTTATCCTGAAAACTTACGTGGTGGATGTAGATTAAATATTCAATATTATAAGTGTATAGTTAATTTTGCTCACCCTTAACATAATTAGGAAGAAAAATTACATATCTTTTATTAAATCTCTAACTACGCTACTGTAATTATTGAGGAAGGGTATGTCTTAAAACATTAAAGTATCAAGGACATGTGCCACTAACCATTCATGCAAATTGACACATATTTTTCCACTTGTCATCTTAGCTTCTTAATAACATAATTTGAAGATATTTTAAATACACTTCAAAAACAATTCTTTTAAAATAACTCTTTTTTAATTGCAATATTTTCAGTGCAAGTAAGGTAAAAATATATTGGTGATGACAAAATTAGTTGGTAAACGCGTTCATAGGTAAGTGCATGGTAAAAAAAATTAGTGCTTTTATTCATTTCTATTTGTTCAAGATTAATTTTGCACTTTCTTTAAGAAAATAATAAATGAAGGGTATATTTGATTATAATATCCATGATTCCATGTATTAGCATTTCAAAAAATCTTAAGAAATAATTTGAGACATTGATAGTTAATGATAAGGATAAGATAAAATAAAATAAAAAGATTGAGTTTTCTCTTAATATGCTTAAGTGGACACGTAAAGGTGAAGGAAGTACTAAATATATAATCTAATATGTGTAGTTAACGATTAACGTGAAAATACGTAACACTTAGGGTGTGTTTGGTAGGAAGGAAAATGTTTTTCTAGAAAACAAGTAAATTTTTTACTTATTTTCTCATGTTTGGTTGATGAGTAGAAAAAATTTTCCGGAAAAGATTTTTTAATGTTTGATTTATGAATGAAAAGTATTTTTTGAGAAAATATCTTTAATTTTTACTACAGAGTAGAAAATAATTTTTGAATTGAAATTGAAAATATATTTTAAAAATAAACTTAATTTTTTTTGGGGAGGGGTAAATGTGCATTACTTTTTGGACGGCAGGGGCACTAATGAACAAAAAGTATGACGGAGGGTATTTATATACCATTTACGATAGTTCGGGGTATATGTGTCCTTGTCCCCTATTGAAAATAACTAGTAACATCCCTATAAATTAAACTAGGATTAGGTACCACTCTAACTAACAAATACTAATTAAACATAAATAAGTAAATATCATAAAGAACAAATCCTAATTATAATCAATTTAGGATTCCAACATAGGTATAAAAAATCATCGATATTGAAATTACAAATAATTTTATTCGAGAAAGTTTCATATTTGTGTATCATTATATACCATAAGTTATGTTTATAACATATATGATATAACGAGTTATGCCTTAAACTTAATTTTACAAAATTTATGTATATGGTAACTTGTAAGAGACAAAGTTCATGGTAGTTTGATGCATAAAATATTTTACGTTCACATCGAATTCAGAGAAATACTTTTTGATATGTTAGTTAGCATTACTCTAGCTCCCTTAATCTTAATTAATTGATTATTTGTTTCATCGCAAATACTCCTCTATTAAATTTTAAAATAAGATGATTTTTTTTTTCTAATAGGAAAATTTATACTTGAGTATACATATCAAAATTCAATTATTACCGTAATACAATAATTTAGAGTTTTTACATTTCAATTTTCAAATAACAAGAAACTATATTAATATTAGATAAATCTCAAGTCCAAAAGTATTTTATTTTTGGTTTCATGAAGCAAAATAGTACAAGTGTACAACCATTTTTGGAATAAAATGAAGACAGGCACTAGCTAGTCACAATTTTATTCATCTAGTGTTTGTTATTTGTTACGAGCAGTACTACTTACACTATACTGAAATAGTGGCAAAAATATAATCATTATTGTTTTGCTAACTACTTAGATATGTGTAAATCCATTAGTATTAGGTAAAAATGCATACTCAATTAGTATACCGATACAATCAACGAGTGATTTTATACACATAATATGGATGTGTGATTTTGACTCTTCAATCACCACAAAAATGTACACGATCTAAGTTTGTTAAGTGGGTTGGATCGGGTCAGTCCCAACCCGCCTCTCCATGTATTGATCTGGACCTAGTCGAGCCTCTCTTAGAGGGGCAGGTTGAGAGTGTGAAAGGAGTTTCTGATCAAGGCCCCTTACCCAGTTAGGGAATTATCCGGGATTAGGTTGACCCGACCAGAGTCTCTGGCCGTTCTTTTTAAAATTTAATTTGTATTATTGTATGAAATTAAAATGGAACTTCTGATGTGGAAACAAATTTGAAAAGAATTTTAAAAGGCTCAATGAGTCTTTCAACTTTATTAGTAGATATTTGCAAATTCAAAGCTTATAAGTTGAAAAAATCATCTTATTCTATTCATTTTTTTTATAAGTAGACAAAAGATCTTAATGCCTGGTCAAATTCTTTACACACAACGTAAACTCAAAAGTAATAATATCTTACTTCATAGTTATTTGAATTATAATATATGCAATTGAAATTTATATTATTTGAAAATTATGTTATTATAGAGGTCCAAGTTGAAAAGATCCCTTCAAAACTACACCAAAGTCATGTCGAATCAAAGTTCAGTTCAATATTGGTATTTGGTGGCATGGGCAAGTAACAATAATAGCAGTACAAATAATAAAGCAGCAAATACAACAGATAATTGCCTCCAAATTTCTAGTAAAGTTACGCAACTTTAGTAGGACAATATATGCTCTCTATACTCTTAGTTGTAAAACAAAAAATAGCGCGAAAATCCCTATAATTAACTGTACCAATCTAGGAAGAGGATTGAAAATGTAAGTACAAACAGAAAGAGCAAAAGAAAAGTTCTGCTGCTGCTGTTCCGTTGAATGGCTTGTGACAGTTCTTTGTTACCAAGTTCCACATTTTGGGTAGCTTCAACTGCCTGAAATGAAAAACCATAAATTCACACCAACTGAAACTCGAAAGTAATAACCAAAGGCATAGACTTCATCCAGAACTTTCGAAAAGTATACAGTTATCAAAACCCATACTAGAGGAATAATTTGTTAATAGACCAGGATACAATTTATAATGACAAAATCTGCTCTGTTCAGTGCACTTCAAAGAATCATGTAGCCTGGTTGATCATCTACAAACATGTATTCCATTGTTTCATTATATTCTAATCTTTCTTTCTTCTTTTCTTATCATGCATGCATGTCTATTGCTGACAATTGTTAAGCTCAGTTGGCAAAAGGGGATTTAGAATGCTTAATGAACAAATTAAAGTATTAACAGTATAAAGATTAGACATGGAATAAAAAAAGATCTGTAAATTGTGATGTTTGTTAGTTCTAACTAGTAAATGGTTACAAATGGCAAAGTTAATAGAGAAAATGCAGAGATTGTGTGAATTAGTTAAACAATGTGAGAGAAAATGATTTTCTTGGCATGTTTAACAAGATAAAAGCTCTATCCAACTAGAAAGTAAAAAGGCAACAATACCACTAACCTGCTCATATAAAAGCTCTATCTGTTGGGCCTGTTGCAAAACATGAGTAGACATAAGATGGTTTAATGCAGACATTTCCACCATCTTTGTTTCTGTTTCTTGAACAGAATCCAGGAGACTGTTCAGCTCTACCTGCACCATTCGAGTGATCATAGTAGGTTACAGGAACAGAGTACATGTGATTTTAGCTTTAAGAATACTTGTTTGCCAGAATTAAATCCTCTATCAGCAAACTTCCCACTTACCTGTAGGGCACGTGTTTCATCGTCCAAAAGTTGTTCTTGGACTCTTATAGGCGCTGCTTGTGTATCAGGGTCCCCGAGACCCTCAGAGTCCCTTTTCATGTTGGGGTCCAAACTACTAGAAGCAGAGGTCTCTGCAGCATTTGATTTGGTAGTGTTCTTACGTTTCCTTCTTGGTGTCACTCGGTTAATAGCATCTTGAAACCGTATTGCCCGCAATTGATCAAACTGTGATGTGACAGAGTGAAGCTTTTCACTTAAAATTAAAACCTGCAGTATAAAAGCAAACAATGAATATGGGTATGCATCCACACTCCAAGAATGAAAAGCACAGCAGTGCACCATTAGGTGTATACTACTAAAGGATTTTCACCTACTGAGGATCTCATGATAAACCAGAAGAAATATGCTTTCAAATGCCTTGGCACTCTATTCCAAAAGATCTTTTTTTTTCCTTTTACATCCTCAGCCTCACTCTTAGCGTACGCAAGAGGCAATTTGAAAACAAGTAAAAGAAACAGCTTTAGACCTACTTTCATCTGATTACAGACCATAGCTTAGGTTGAAAAACTATATTTACGTCATCAACAGGTATTAACAATCACAACGATCTAGTGACTTCTGTTACTCCATATGCAGTTGCAGGAGTATGGCAATACGACTCAGTGATATGTTATGAAAATCACAGAACAACCACACAACACAAACACTTTCTAAGAAGCAAAATTCTGGGAAGAAAATCTGTGGCGGTAAGAGATCCAAATTTAAATAGGAACATGGATACTTTCCAAATTGAATCATAATGAAGACAACAATTTTGAAGTAATGCTGCTAACATCAGAGATATTTACATAATTTCTCTATTTCAAAAGAGGTTATTCGTAGAGAGTATGAAACCCCTGTAGAAAGCTGGAGACAAAATAACTATGATATGACAATTACGACAGTGTTCAGCTGATTGTAGAAAATTGCACTAAAAAATCTTTAATTCAACAGTATCAATAAAGTTACTTCAAAAATTCCAAATACCAGCGGAAAGTGGGAAGGGATGTATCAGGAAGCAGTCCTAATCAAATTATGAGAATATTTGATCACTTTATTGCAAGTAGCAACCATACCACTCCATGCTTGTGTGCTATAGTATCAGCATTCAGATTGTCACCCTTCAAACCAAGCCATCCCTTTGAATTTGCATCTTCCTCGTTTATACTATTTCTGAGAACATCTATCTGCTCTTTGCATGATTTTACAAAAATAGTAACCTGCAGAAAGTTGTTAGTAAGTTTTTTTAACTCTTAACTTTACAATCTCAATTAAGTGCATTAGCATTCAAAACAAAGCTGCACAAGAAGAAGTCAACCACAAAGGTGGACAAGGATCTCTTTCTCCAGACTTAAAAGTTAATAAGGACATCAAACTTGACAAAGAAGGAAAACAAGACGCAATTTTATCAAACATTTCAAGGGTAATTAAACAAAGACGTAGTTTTCAACTTTTCATAAAAAATTGATTATAGCAAACAGCAGGAAAATAAATCAAACACAGCACCTTGGTGCAGAAGTGCCAATTCCGTAGGTCATAATTTATAGTCAAACTTGGAGTTAAGAGTACTGTAACCACCAATTAATGTCTATTGGCTTTCATCCATAATATTCTGAGCAATTTCCCAGGATTTACATTATTGCATGGACTGAACTTAATATTGTTTTATACAATATTAAATATTAGTTAAGCTATATGAAAACTGAAAATAATTAAAAAAAAAAAAACAAGATCATTTACTATATACAAGATCGATCTTCAGAAAAATGTTCAAGATGTATATCAGGACTAATTTATTCCATCATTCACCCAGTTCTCTCATGGTTTTAACAATTACAAATGTGGGCTAACCCTAAAGCAGCAATGAGCTACTGAACACTTATTCAAGGTCCAGGAGAAGGAGTTTGGGATAATGATTCCATGAAACGGGAACTGCAGATCAGGATTCACTTTCACAATCCACTACCCTTGGTCATCCCTGCCAACCAGACCAAAAACAGAAAAAATCTTTCTTCGAGTGTTATTATGTTAAATTTACTCTTTTACCAGACCCATACCTAAAACTAAGGGAAAAAACGCCCCTTCTCATAAGATTGTCTCTCATACCAATTGACTGCTTTGAATAATTCTTAGAGAAATCAAGCACTGCAACATTAGCCCCCATAAGAAAAACGCATGTGAAGTGAGATTGGACACAACTGTGGTACCCGAATGCATACAATTCAGATATACAGACCCAGTTTTCTAAAAAATGACATGTAGATGAAAATGTATCACATAAAAGAAAAATTGATGGTTGAAATAGAGGAATGCTACAAGAGGTCTATATAGGTGATAATTAACAAAGATAAAGGTAAGTGCTATAGAACGAATTGAAACCAATAACATTATATTGGAGTATTTGTTGGGTCCAAACGTCAATATGTCCACAAGATGAGTGTTGTATGAATATAGATGTTAAGATTGATGCATGCCATACACAATTAGATAAGATTATAATTTACCACATCAGATAGAAAGAGCAAGTAGCAAAGGCACATGAGATCAAATTCCGATTGTTGTGAAAGTTACTAAATGACTCTATTAGGAAATGCAAAAAAAGGGGTAGTGATTTGTATATAATTTTATATGACTTTTCTCTTCTATTTTTAGAAAGAGTAAGTAGAATACATAGAAGATAACCTAAGAGAACATTATCTGAGATGATTAGGGCATGTCCTACATAAACCTCTGAAAGCACTACTTCAAAGATGTGATACTCTGGTGATTAAAAGTTCTAAAAGGTAAGTGGTACACTAAGAATCATGAGGTTAGCATATAATGCAATGGAAGAGAAGGAACCATATGGATGATAATTTGCCTTGAAAGGATATTTCTTTTAAGTATTAAAATAAAATGGATCCAAATATAGCGGGATATCCCAATAGATATAAGAGATTCATATAGCCGTCCCAACTAGTTTAAAATTGAAAGATGATTGATATTTTCCTAAATTTAAAAATTGCAAATCACCACCTAATAGAGGTAAAACAGTAAAACTATCTCAACTCTCAAATATGTAATCGCAACTCCAACCTCACCCTTGTGATATGGCCTAATCCTATTTGCAAACTGAAACACCCCTTTTGTTTTCATCATGATAAGAGAGCATCATGCACCAAGAATAAATATTTCTATGTACAGCAACCATAGAAGCAAGAAGAAGATAGTCTAGCTATAACTGTGCTGTTCTGAAATCCACAAAAAAAAATAATTAAAAAAAGGTACAGCAAGGAAAGAAAGAAAACCGATATCAAAATATGCAAGCTTACTTCATGCTCAATGCTATCCCTCTCTTGTTCAGTTGTACGGTGCAGATCAACATAATCCTTCTTGTGTTTCATTAAAAATTGTTCCAGAGTCCCAATACTCTCTAGCTGACAAATGAAAAATTATGAATAGGATTTTTGGTTTGTGATTATTTATGAAC
The DNA here is from genome assembly GCA_029007595.1 of Solanum commersonii. NCBI lineage: Eukaryota > Viridiplantae > Streptophyta > Magnoliopsida > Solanales > Solanaceae > Solanum > Solanum commersonii. The sequence goes on from JAJTWQ010000029.1 coordinate 1,136,102, forward strand.
TTAAGGATACAAAATCTAAAGCACAAACAACACAACAAAAGAAAATAAGCATTAGGTGTAGACAATTATACCGTTTTAAGCGCAGCTTTGGTGAATCCTGACCTTTGCCGAGGTTTATGCATAATAAAAGATGCCAATAAGGCAGCAGTCTTAGACTGTCAACAAAGATCTAAGTTCAGAGGACATATAAACTAAGATCTGATGGTAATATGACATAGGCTAAAAATAAGGAGCGGGAAAGAGAATGTTGAAGTTTAATTATATGGAATAGTTCTCAGCTAACAAGAGAGTTATAAATCATCTGCGATGAAAAACAAAATTGCCAGATATTTGCAACCACAAAAACTCTTGATCAGTTTAATTATAAAACCGAGCATTTAATACAGGACAATATGAACAATTGATACATAAGAAAATTACTGAAGCTATATGCACAATCACACTCAATGTAATAGACAAAGGACTGTAGGGGTCATATGAGCATGAAGATTCTTCAAGACATTTCACGACATGCTACATAATCCTTTTAACAAAGGATAGAGAAAAGTGATGAACTGAATAAGTTAATGTACCTCATCATATCCCAAAGACAATGCTGATCGATGTGCAACATCTTTAAAATCTTCCGTTCTGTCTCTAACTTTTGACATTCCTTCAAATTCCAGAAGAAAAATAAGAAGATTTCTCCCAATCAAATGATGCAGTATGGTATATCCCAGCAGAAAACCTAAGATATCCTTCCTCCCGCTCACAAATCTACAAGAAAATATTAGCAACTATCAATTCATACCAATACTTGGAGATATTACACTCCTTTTTTCCACCAAATATTTGTAGTTAAAAGATCAAAGGATTTTTAAGATTGAATTTTTCAAATGGATTCATAAAAATGGAGTTGGCATCAAAATCTGGTGTGCCAAGTCACCGTTTAAAACAAAGATCCCTTTAAAAAAATACATTTGGCTCCAAAACCAATTTGCGACAGCGATTCTTGTTAAGGAATTCTGTTGACCGAGGAAAAGGTGCGAGGCACCCCTCGATCCCGTTGTTCTAGCATGGTCACTTCATTGACTTGTATCGACTCAAATGAAACTCAATTGGACAAACTCACTGAATAACAATCACACGCACAGTGTGTAAAACAGTGTCCAAAGTTATTACAGTCTAGAATAAAAAAGAGTACTGATAGTAAACCTACACTACCTATACTATCCTAAATTAAGCTTCACTCGACATCTCGGGGTATTCTCCTTGATATTCAGGGAATTTCCAGGAAAATAGGTAATTATTCTTGAAAGTAGTTAACACATAATCAACCAAAGAAGTCTAAGATTTTGCCTATTACATTGACGGCCTAATCATGCCACTACCAGCCCAAACGACTGAAATAACAGCAGTTGATTCTATCTCAAACCCAATTCCTTTGATTCATTCAGTGATAATCAAGCCAAGGTTCATCCATTCTCTTTTACCAAATCCAAATCCTAGTTCACTTGTTATCCTTTCATGATTAACTAACATAAAATTCCAATCAAAATCAATTCACAAATACGCATGAAACCAGATTCCAATCGGAAAATCATATACTTATAAGCACACACAAGCTAAAATGAACATATAAGCAAAGTACCGTCATTAGTTATCAGATGAAACAAGAGTAAAAGAAAAAAAAAAATTGAGAAGGAGAGTGAGAATGGACCTCAAATTAGAACAATCCTTCAGATTCCAAATTTAGACCAACAAGCCCGGAACAACTGAAAACAGACCGCAAATCCTTGCCGGCAGAATTGAACCGCGACCTGCAACCCAAACCCGGAAAGTTAACGATATAGAAGACAACACCGGAATTGCAAAAATGGGAAGAGCGTGCGGGTCATTAGGATTCTTTTCGGCTGATCTCAATGGAGCTTCCACAGAAGAGATGGGAAGGAACGGTAGTTTTCGTATAATTCAGGTCCGTGAGGGGGTGGAATCAAGTGGTGGGTTTAGCAGCTGTTTTGGGTGTTTCAGCGGAGATGTCAGGGTGGTTTCAGGTTGCGAAAATGGTGGTGATGAAGTGGGTTAAAACAGAGGTGGAGCGGAAATGATTTGCCGGCGAAGAACTGGTGGTTCACGGCGGCATCGGTGGCGAGATTACAGTCGTGGTGGCGTGAAGTTTCAAGTTTCTGCGCAGATCCTGTTCTCCTTCCCCCTGTAATTTTATGGAGAAAATGGCAAAAATGGTCCCCTATGTTTGAAGTATTTCAAGATAAGTCTCTTTAAGTATGCAGTTGATAGTTTTGATTCTTAAAGTTTACCATCAGTCAGTAAAATTGGTCCCTTGATTATGCGCCTTCACAGTTTTGGTTTCTTAAATTTGTCAAAAGCTAACCCTTTTAATTTCTGACAAAATATTTTTCATATTAAATTTGATGGACACTATAAAAATAAAAATATTATAAACATAGTTGCACTAAATTTAAAATATGCAACACAAAAAGCTACCCTAGATACTCAAAAAAAAAAAATTAAAAAGAGGAACTTTCAATGAGTTTCAAAAATAACTATAATAATTTGGGTTTAATTAGAGATTTATAGCTATAGTTTGTTTAATTATGATTCACAGCTACATGTTTGGGGAAAGAGAGTATAATTTGGGTTTCGTTAGGGGAAAAATTACTTGGATGGATGTATTTTAATAAATAATTACTGATTTTAGCGATACTTTTTATTTATAATACCATTTAAAGCGATATTATGTCTGCAATATATATTAAAAATGAATTAAGTATGCAATATATATGTATTATAACTGTTTTTAAAAACATATTATACTTGTTTGGTAAGAAGTTGACACATTGCATTATAAGTGCATTAAAATGTGTGATAAATGTATCATCCATCAATAAAACTTGTATTATACGTGAATAATAAATTGCTCTTTGTAATATGAATTAAAAGTGATCAAGTGAAAAAAAATGTTATTGTTATAAATGGTAAATATTTTTTATTTTTATAGCTACATGTTCGGGAAAGAGAGAGGCGAGTGAGTCTAGAAAAGGGAGGAGAGAGACAAGCGAGATCTAAGAGAGAAGGGAGTGAGCAACGAACCAAGATTTGAAAACTTTGGGTGCACCAAATATGATCTCTAAGCAAAACTTAAAAATAAAAATAATGAAATAACGTTCTATCTAGATTTGAACCCTGATCTCTCGGGCGACTCATCTACCCTGTACCAACAACACAAGAATACTCATATGCTTCTCATGGGTGCACTGTTAATTATATCAGGACACATGATTTTTTTTTAAGTTAACGTGTGCACATGCATCCCCACTGATAAAGGTGGGTCTGCCTCTGGGAGTGAGGTGAGATAGACGTTAAATGCATATTGTAGTTGTTGTATCATATTTTATCACGAATACAATTGATATGACTGCTTTGTATCAATGAACATAATTGTACATAAAACTATTGCATTTAGTTATATGTTAGGTAGTTGCGGAGCCGCATGTTGTTGAGGGGACACCCATTCGTCAGAAAATTGACACTCCTTGAAATTTTTTGTTAATTTACTTTATATTTTGATCTCTTTTTTTAATAAAAATTCTTACTTCACCACTATGTTAGGCATAATAAATATAGGAATAAATAATTAAATCATGAACTGCATAAATTATACATAAATTTGTTCACAACACATATATAACTCTAATAAACTACTCTTGACGATTATAAATGGCGATTTTTATAATTTATAATTTTATTTTTTAAGTATCCCCGGCACCACCCTTTAAAAGCAATAAATTTGCAACAAACCCCAATATTTGAGAAAAAATCTCTCATTCTCTCCTTTTTTTTACTTTGAAAATGGCGGACGATAAGAAAGAGTCAACGTCAAGTTCGCCGCTTCGAAACGAAAGCCTCCATGAAGATCCCGAAGATTTCGTCAAATCTCCTCCTTCTTCCCCAAATTCCTCTACTCGCAAGGTTCGTTCCTCCTCCCAAATAAATAAATAAAATAAAATACTCTAATTTGTATAAAGCTACCTGTGACGTACAGTATAATTTCACCAGTAACAGATCGAACTTGCTCTAAACAGTACTATATTGTAGGTCGATTTGAATAAAAGGTTAATATTGATCGACTCTCAAATCTCGCGTGGTTGCCATGGAAATTCGTACTGATAAATGAGGAAAATACGTACATTTAATGTAATGTTATTTGAAGGCCACTTGAAAGGAATTTTTGAAATGTATCTGACTGAGATTTACTAGGTGAAATGCGATCATTTAAAAAATAATAATATGAATCTCAATATTTTTGGCTGCCTTTTTCATTTGGTTAAGCTAAATAAAATCGTAGTAAAGTTTGGAGTGGTATGGTTATTTTCTTATTATGTTAGTGAACTATGGCTGGCGGGGTGTCTAGTGGTGTAGGATAGAGGATGTTCACTAACTTAAAAGGCAGTGGGAGAAAAAGAAGCTATTTTATATGATTTAAGCTGAGAGTTGAAATCATGAGAACTAAATTATGGGTTTTAACGACTAAGCTATAGATATATCAATGATGAAAATTCAGAATTGTTGTATGTTTGGTACGAAGGAAAATGTTTTATGGGAAAATAAGTGGGTTGTTACTTATCTTTTGTGTGGTACGTAAGTAAGAAATATTATCCTAAAATTATTTGTATGTAATTGATACAAATAGTATGAGAGGTGTAGGGGGTAGGGGTAGGGGTAGGGCTGTGGAGTGGTGGGGATGGGGGCTACAAGTGTGTGGGTGAACATGAGATGGAAGGAGGACATAATCAATGTGAAATGCCACTTGTGGAACTTGTTTTTCCTACTTCCACCCATTTTCCTCATTTTTTAAGGAACTTGTATTCTTATAGAAAAATGTTTTTCAAAAACTTTGATCAATCGAACACGGAAAAATTTGAAATCACGTAGTGTACGCACCACACCCTTGGTTTTGTTACAGGTTCTTTTGGCTATTTTCTTGGACTTCTAGCTGTCGAATGACTTTTTAAATTTGGGGGAATATCAAAAGTCCAATCTTGGTGGACCAGGTAGACCAAAAATCAGATTGAAGGAAGTTTTTCTCAATTGTGTTGGAAGTCTTGGATCAAGCAATTTAGTGGAAGCTAAGCAACCAGTTAGTTGGAATTAAACTAATTATTCCTGCAAAGATAAGAGTGGCTGTGTGAGAATAGAGAACTCTTAAGTTAGTTATCAACAAAATGAACTTCACTAGAGAGGAAGGGATATAGAGGACTTATATAGCTAACTCAGGTTGATTTGGAATTGAGGCATAGTTGATTGATTTTGAAAGTTCATCCACACAAAATTACTAAACAAATGAATCCAGGAGCCAGTAAATCAAAGATAGTAGGAGGATATTGCTTGGAAATTTCAAAGATAACAAGTTTTTGACTGTCAAAATTGCTGGTACTTTAATCAAATGATAGTGGTGTCATTATTGATATCTGTAGCTCAATACACGACTTCTAATGGCCTCCCTCTTTTGGCTGTAACTCCTCCAGCATTATCTTTTTGTTGCTGCTCAGTTAATAAAAGTTAGTCTTATGAAGAAAAAGAAGTTCTTTGGTACTGTAATCAACTAATTTCCTGTCAATGAAAAGAACACTAGTTCAATAGAGCTTATTCCATTCCAAGGAAAATCTCGAATTTGGATCCCAAATTGACGGGTTAGTGTGGCTTACTCAACAAAATCTCTAGTATTATATTCTGCGACTTTATAGACCTCCAAAGTTTGACCAAAAGTATTTTTGTTTCAATTTCATGCCAGCTCTTCATAACTAAAAACTACTGATCATTTTTCATTGAAAAGGTTATTATTGTTCCTTTTTTTCATTGGATAAGGTATCACAAGAGAGAGTTGATCTAATTGGTTTGACAACTACACACAATTACTGAGATATTCTTTGATCTTGTAGCAAATGATAACTAAGAGAGCTGTTAAGCAAGGAAATTGGCTTGGCATCACAAAGAGAAGTGTTGAAGAATTGTGATTTAGAATTCTAAAAGTAATAATTCTTGCTGGTTATCCAAAAAAAAGAAGTAATAGTTCTTACTGGAAATGTACCTGTAAAATGTAAATATTTATTCACTAACATCTGAGGTTTTGTGAACAAATACCATGTTTGTTCCTTTCTATTTCTTCCACTGTGCAAAAACTCAATTTCCATATCTACATATTGATCGTACTAATTCTGACATTTATTTGATCAGGCTTGCTATGCTGTTCTTCAAAGTTGGGTGTCAAAGAAGTTCATGACTGGATGGTGGGGAGCTTATCAAAATCCCTAGTCTTTGATTTTTCCTTATCAACTACTTAAGAACAGAAAATGTACTTTTATTGGCTTGTGGGATACTCTTGCTTTCTCAGTGTCATGTCACTTGGAGACAGGACCGAGAAGTGCCATGCATGATCCTCTGTCCATACTTTCTATCAGTATCTCCATTCATTGGATGCCTACTTCCTTAATCTTATGTGAATTTCTACATACTAATTTTTGGTGGATATTGCCTATTCACAGTGTGGTCCTCTTTCCTGTGGCTGTTACATTTTTCATCACATGGTGGTTTATTCAATTTGTTGATGGTTTCTTCAGCCCCATATATGAAAGACTTGGTATTGACATATTTGGTACGTCACTTTTGGCATTGCAGGATTTTATTTCCCATTTTGCTTGCTGTAGTAATCATTGATGCATTGATCATGTTGGTAGTTGTGATATTTCTGGTAAAATTATTAGCATCATCATGAGCTGTGTCTTCAATAAAAGCCTGTGTAGCTGGTAAATTTATAAGTGCTTCCCTTATACTTACAGGCCTTGGATTTGTCACATCGATAACCTTCATATTCTTTGTCGGCATTTTTGCTTCATCGTGGCTGGGTTCAACAGTTTTCTGGTTAGGGGAGTGGTTTATAAAGAGAATGCCCTTTGTGAAGCATTTATACTCTGCATCAAAGCAAATTAGTTCTGCTATTTCACCAGGTAATCATTGTTGTTTGGTTGCAACTTTTAATTTCCTAATGATTGGGTAATAATGAGATATAGATATGTCGAGTGCAAATTTAGCTTTGATAAAATAACCTTTGAAATCCCTTTTCAATCATCATGACAAAATGCTTCCTTTGGGCAAAATGCTTATATGAAAGAATGGTAGTGTTTTCGGTTCATTGATTGTTTTTTCCATATTAGCTATGATTGGGGAAAAGATTCTTTACTGGTGGTATACTTAAGTAACAGCTGAGATTCATTTTTAATCTGATTTACCTTTTAAGATCAAGACATAGATAGAGTATTTTGTTTCAATCAACTATTCCAAGTGATCTACTTTAACTGGTAATGATAGAAGCATAAATATGTTTGAAGCACATGGCTGTTCGTTCTTTCATTTTATATTGATGTTTGTGATAACAATGGAAGCACCTTAGGACATCACCATTGTTTAATGCATTAGAATATGGAAGCACATCAGGATCAAATCACAAAGCCTATTCTTAGGGACATATTATTCATGGGTTTTATTTGGACTTTTTTTGATAATGGGGTTTTATTTGGACGTCTGATTTATTTTGCAACAATTTATGCATCTTGATTTGATTGGTGTCTAAGTTCTTAAGTTACCCATGTCCGGCAATATGTGTGATAAGTGAAGATGAAATTCTGCTGAATTGATGTAGTTCTAATATATGTTTGTATCTTGCTCTGGGTTAATAGGACTTATTTGATTTCTTTGCCTGCTTTTTACTACAGACCAGAATACCAATGCTTTCAAGGAAGTTGCTATAATTCGTCATCCCCGAATTGGTGAATATGCGATTGGTTTCATAACATCTTCAGTTGTTCTCCAGGTAGTTCCATCATAGTATCCTATATTAAAATAACTTCCATCATACTATGCTAAATGTATCTATTTTTACTTAAATAATCTCAACCTATTGTTTTGTAAAACGTTAGTCCTATGTTAAAGTTACCAGTTTCAAAAAAAAAAAAACATTAGTCCTATGTTGCACAAAAACTTCCCTTTTTAGGTTTCATGCCCATTTCTGACACTTTTGAACCTTATAGTATGTGCAAAACTTGTTGTAACTTGGAATATTTGTAGCAAAATTAAATACCGGATATGTTCTATATAAAGTTAATACAAGTAACATCATCAATTTTTCATATAGAGAAGGTAATCTGGAGGGAAAATGTGGGTCCTCCCCGTTCTGTGTTTTGGTCTGGGGGGCGGGGAAATTAGCTGAGTGTGTTATGGGGGGCAATACAAATATTGCAGGGTGTCTGGAGTTCAGGGAAGACTTGTGCTGTTGCATGTGTAGCTTCTTGTCTTCCTTTACTTCTTGTTTCATTTTTTATTTTAATTTTCGTTTAGTTCTATTTTTTTTGCTAAGCGTTACACACACTCGTATATAGCTTTATATACTCTTCCATTTTTTCAGTAAAAGAATTGATAGTTGTTCTTCAAATGTCATTAGTCCCATTTGAGTTTGACTGTTTATCACTGTCCATTTACATGTTTTCACTACAAACTACAACAAAGTTATAGTTCGACTTAAAATTATTTGATGATTGTCGGTTGATTTGATATCCATGCAACATAATGTCTGTTACGGTTCATTATGTTGGATTGGTACGAAGGATAGGAACTGTGTATGGGTCTTTCCATCATATGTTTATGAACTCAAAGACAGAGAAGAAGGGGAGGGGCTGCTTATATCAATACTTTCCAGTTAGTCAAAGAAAGAGGAAGTATATCTTGTTTACGTCAGTTCCAAACGTGCCAACCAACATAAGTTGTATGATAAAGAGTGTTTAAAGGAATTATTTCAATTAGGTTCCATTCCCCTTTGCATTTCCTCCTGTTTTACTAACATAGTGGAGTGCATTGCATTTAAGAATTACAAGGACGAAGCTCTTATCACATTGATTTGATTTCAATTACTATGGGGGACAAAAGTCTGGACTTTAAGCTAGAGATTCATATGAATGTCATTGTCCTACTGATTTCAAATGTATTTCTTACCGTGTAAGATACATATAGATCATATATGTTGAATTAACACAATTTGACTACAATTTCTACTCTCCCACTCCCTCCCCAGCATTCCATTTCTCTGGGGGAGAAAGAAAGAAAGCAAAGGAAACTAGATTTGGATTTATCTTGGAGATACTGTACCATAGTCCTATTTTTGTAATCCTTCTTACTTACTTCTCTCTAGTGTCCCTACTTTTCTTGTTTCTCTGATCATTCAAGGATGTTCTTAAGCTATTGATTTGTTGCAGAGAGATGACGGGGATGAAGAGTTGTGCAGCATTTTTGTCCCTACAAATCATTTGTATATAGGGGATGTATTTTTGGTTAATTCCAATGATATCATCAGGCCAAATTTGTCCGTGCGAGAAGGCATAGGTATTTTTCTAATTGCAATTCAGTGATTGTTATCATGAATATTTACATTTTGCAGTTCAGATATTCCGCTTACTTGGCATCAATATCATTGTTTCTATTTTTGTTGTCAATTGAGATGTTTACTCATTTTGAGCAGTGTTTACCATCTTTTCCGTAATTTTTGTATTTCACCAAATAAATTGACCAATTGTGTCCAGTCAAGCCTGGTCCCTATTTTTTACTTCCTTTAGGTGACACTTCCCTTTTCGGTCCGTCCAAAAAGAATGACATCTTTCTATACTTGGTAACAATGTAACTATAAACTCCCCATTGTACACTTAATGAGATGATTTATAGCCACACAAATATCTATGACTTGTTTTAAATCATAAGTTTCAAAAGTTTTTCTTTCTTTCTTAAACTCCATGTCCAGTCTTACACCATCACATAAATTGGGACGGAGGGAGTTACTAGTTTTATTTTCCATTCCAATCTACTTGCTGAAATTTGTTGGTTGCGATCTTTTTAAGTAAAATTATCTGTTGGAATATAAAGAGGGTTTCTTTATTGAGATGCCATGTCTTGTGGATAACATTCTCTCGGTTGACTGTGCCACGATGGTTGAGAGAATGAGGTTGTCTCCTTGTATTGTTGGGCAATACTCACCTCATGAGCTAGCTTTTGAGAGTAAGTTAGGCCTCAGGTCACTTTTCTTTGCAGGCCCTACTACAAGAATTATCTTGATACATTGTATATTGCTTTGTCTATGTGTTGGTCTTCAGTTGGACGAGCTTATCGGTTATTTTGACACACCACATAAGATATTGTGTTTAGATTCTCCAAACCAATCCATTCATCACATGAATGATATGAGAACAGTAGAGAACCAAAACAGAAATCCATATAAGAATGCAAACTTGTTTAACATTTTGCTGCTGCATACGTTGTAATCCAGCTAAAATCCTTGTTGGCTCAGAAATATGAATCAATCTCTTCACTTATAACAGCATACATTATACTCGTGTTTTACTACAACATGAAGTTTCTATTTTCTTGCTTCGTTGCACTTGATAGAATCCTGAATTGTAAGTTGTAACACACTTTTCTTCCTTTGTTTTCAGAGATCATTGTCTCTGTGGGAATGTCAATGCCACAGGTGATTTCTCCTATAGAAAGGATCACAAGACAGAACGACCGGATCCCTCTAAACAGAATGCTAAAGTAAACAGAATCCTCTTCTCCCGTGCTTATGATTTGCTTGCACTAAGCTACCACAGTTTCACTTTTGAGTGAAGTCTCACATTATTTTCGTCATCTTCTGTGTTTGATCGATGGTTCAGCATATCTGAACTGAAGTTATTAGTGACTTTGTTGTATGTTTATTCTTTAGAATTAGGAGGAGATACTGTTTGAAACAAATACGTAGGGAGGCATTGTTTGGCTGTTATTGGTTTACTCTAATTAAACAATTCATCGTGGTCCGTATATATCATTGTAACTTATGAGTTCTAGTTTTTGTATTTATAAAGAAGCGGTCAATTCAGTCATCTAATTTTGTGTTTTTTTTACAGACATGGTGTGGTTTCTTATCGTTGGATAAATGGAAGACTGTTCTTCCCTTATTTAAAAATAATTAAATTATAGTGAGAGATGTTTCACCTAAAGAAAGTTTTTTTGTGTTTGTGTAATGTATACCTCTATTGGTTATACTAATATAAGTTTTGATGGGATGACTCGGGTCTTTCTGCTCTTCAACTAGAGGTCTCCAGTTTCTGAGATTGGAAAAGATCACGTTAGGAGTGTTGCCTCAAACAAATATAATCAAGTTTCAATGCAAATACCAAACACTTGGATTAAAACCAAAAATGTACCTATGGGCTATGAGCTATGGATGTTCCAATAAGTAATTCAGTTTGTCTGGTTATCATCTAACTGCGTGAAATTATTGAATAGTAAAAAATTAGAATTGACAAAACTTCTAATTAATCACAAACAGCAAACAGCCGGAATAGCTCAGTTGGTTAGAGCGTGTGGCTGTTAACCACAAGGTCGAAGGTTCAACCCCTTCTTCTAGCGCTAAATTTTTTTCATCTTTTCCCCCTGCCTTAATAATTGGTTTGGTATATGAAAATAAAAGTTTGTCTTTACATAAACCTTCTTTTACATCACCATTGAACGTATGTCAATATTAGCTATTAGATGACTTTACAGTTTGCTGTATGCTTACTACACAAGGCTACATAATAATTTACTCAAACTTCATATATTTGAAGCTAAATATATCAGCGTCGGCGCTGGGCGGTTGGTGGTAGTTTCTCAGAAGGACCAGTTGGAAGCTTTTGTCCAGTCTCTTGTTCAATTTTACTTTTCAGCTGTCTGAGTATTCGAATTTGACTAAGCTTTTCAGGAGAGAGCTTCTCCCAATATATCCCTGCAACGGATTGATCATAAGAAATGTTAGCCAACTGGATCACTGTATTGAGTGAGCTACTCTGATGGATCCTCTTAGTCTCTTAGTATCAAGTTACCAGCTGATCAAGTGAAAGTGAAAAGTTGCAAAGACGAGAAACAAAAACAGAAAAAAGAACGGACAAGGACACACGCATACAAGAAGAGACTTTAGGAACTGATGATGGTGATTATACATATGGAGTACACTAACCTTGAGGCTTTGGGATGGATGTGTTTGTAAATATGACCCGAGTTGGAGTGCATATTATGTCAACCGGCACATCATGGATCAATAGTTTGTCAATAGGAATGTCATCTACCAGCTGCTCGTCATGCACTGAGGAAGCCATCCATAGAGAATGAAGATCAATTTAGCAAATGTGAGAATTGTTGAAACAATCCTTCCATAGTTTTGACTAGCAAAATTAGTTCTTTTTCCTTCCACAGTAACAGGGAAAAGAAAAGCTTGGTTTGGATCAACCAACAAGCAAGATTTACATTTTAAGAGTGTGAAAGCTTAAATTTGATGAAGAGGGGTGACTTTAAAGGAACGTACCAGATGTGACGACTGGTGTTGAGTCATCTATGGCCCCCATGTATCTTAGCATGCCATATTCAAGTTCAGCAAATCCCTACACACAATGCGCAGTGAATTCAAGATAAATTTCCAAATAACACTTGGTCCGCAGCATACCAAAGTAACATAATGGGAACAAGTAAATGAAATCAAGATAATCATAGTTTATTTTATTAGACACCTTGAAACTTTTCACACAATTTACGACAGAACGTGCATAAAATTCATCAATCCACCCCAACACAATCATCTGAACTTCAGCTTTTAAAGACATCACCAGCCAGATTAAAAGGGAAAACTTGAAACAATCTTGTACACAACAGAAGTGAACATGTAAATCAACAAAACAAGTTTGTCAAATAACTACTGGGAGAAAAGAGAAGAAACATAGCAAAGGTTGATCCAAAAGTATATGGAGATTCTAAAATTTGAAACTAGTAAATTCATCAGTGACACTACTTAGATAATGCTTCTTTAAGATGATTTTTAATAGTAATATGAGCCTTACTGTGCATACAATTGTTTTAGTGGCGCATGATATATACGCTTAAAGACAATAATATTCAATGTAAAATTCTATAGAATACAAAAGCAGAGCCATCAGCACAAAGAGTTAAGATCAGACATTATATTGCAATGGAAAAGTACCAGATCATACAAAAATGGATAAAATTTAGCTGCATCATCTATGACGGGAACAGTCTACTCGTGTAACATATCTGTCACCATGCCTACAGGGAGATTGTTTACACTCATTTCTTTTGATCACACACAACCCAATTCCCAGAGCTAGCTTCTAGCAGTGTAAAAAAGTAGAGAGGCAAAGATTGACACACATGCTTACCTCTCCCTTGCCGAGTCTAGCACCCGTCATTGGGTTAACAGCAACTGATCCAAGAACAATCAAGTCCACCTTTATTTTCTCCTCCAATCCAATTGGTCTTCCATACTTAGCAACTCCAGCAGAAGTGCAGGCCTCCTTAATGGTACCAGCAGATAACATACTATCTTCAAGTAGAGAGAAAAAACCTGTCCTTAGACGAGGCTGTGGTGTCAATAGCTGCTTCTCTCCTTCAAAAGAATAGGGTCGAGAAATGAGTAAATCAATGTCATATTATAGGACAAAGAGGAAACATTATACTATCATTTTAAACAGTAAGAACTCCCACTTATCCACCTCCTATTTCATAATCACTCTGTTGCAATTTGTTCGGTCTTACTTTCCTTTTTAGTCTACTTCAAAAAAAAAAAATGCTCTTTCCTATTTTCCAAAAATAATTACTTAAGTTTTGCTCTACAAACTTCAATTTTAAACCAATTAAGTTCATGAAAACTAACCATTAAGTGTGAGAAATCTCACTTGTTTTTGTGGTGTATCTGGATTCACCTTCACACATTTGGCCACTTTAAACTCTTCCAGTTCACTCAACTGAACATAACAACAACAAAAAATCCCAGAAAAATAAATTAGCTAAACATGAATGATGAACCCCATTTTCTTTATTTTACTAAAAACACATAATAATAAAGATGCAATCTTTGAACCTTATCAGCAGCAAGTGAAGCTCCAATAAAATTGGGTATCCGATGATGAACGGGTCTTGGAAATTGGGCTATATTTTTGGCTTCCATCAAGTCCCAAACCCGTTTTCTGATAACCCATTTCCAAGCTTTCGGGTCTTGTTGGTTTTGGGTCTCTATTTCAGAGGTTTCAGCCATGGCTTTTCGAGCTTCGGCGTCTAGTCTGTGACGCTCGGCCTCGTATGCGGCGTCGTCAAAAACGACGTCGTTCCTCTTCTGGGATTCCACTTTGGATGAAAATTTGGGACTATCAGAAAAATTGAGAGAAGAAAGAGAAATGGCGAAGTTGGATTTGGAGGGATTAAGGCTGTGTTTGGCTATGGAAGCGAATGGAAATGCAGAGGAAATTCGGATTACGTGTACTTCCATGAAAGTAGCTCTCTCTAGTCTCTACAACTTCTTCACAGCTATTTGGATTTTCCCTTTTTTCTTTTATAATAAAAGGGTGTGTTCGACACCCATATTATTTCAATTTTTTCATGTTCAATTGATCAAATATTTTGAAATAATTTTTTTAAGAAAACAATATTCTTAACTATGAGTAAAAATATTTTTTAAATTTTTTGTAAATAGTCACTATAATAAATTTAACTATACTTCGTAGCTATAGTTTGCATATTTTCGGGCTATAATTACAGTTTAAGCTGTCTCGTTGTATAATTCGTGGGTTTGTAATTCGTGGGTAAGTTGGTATAATTCACGGGTACGTTCGTATAATTGAGTTATTTTTGTATAAATTCGAAATAACAAATTTATACAAACATAAACATCTGAACTTTAAACAATTATACAAAATTATATTATACAAAAGTTATACGAAATTATACTACAAATTTTGAATTATACAAATCCAACACTCCAGCCACGTAATTATCACTGAATGTTGATCGCAAATGGTAATTAACTAAAACTATAGTTATGATGACTAATTAACCTATATATGTTCTACTTGCTATGTTGTGTCTTCCACATCATTCAACATACTTCATCTTTTCATACTATTTATCTAAATTATATATAAATATTTTTGTACTTAGCTACGAAACACAGGTTACTTAGTTTCCTAAAAAAAATAAATCTGAACACACACTTTGGGTCTTGTTTTCGATATTTCATCCAAAATATATACACATATTGAACCAATAAATGATGCTTTGCGCTAAATTCATCAGTTTTGATTGGTATGCCTAGTAGAACTAAGGGAGGAGAGTGGCGAGTGAGAGAGGCAAAATTTGTATAATTTGCATCTCGTTTGTATAATTTATAGGTACATTTGTATAATTTATGTGTTTTTATATAATTGAATAATACAAAATTTGGAATTATACAAATATGATAAAACTCGAAATAACAAATTGATACAAACATAAATATATGAACTTTAAACAGTTATACAAATTATATTATACAAAATTCGAAAACTACATGTTTATACAAACTTTAAAAAGTTATACAAAAAAAGATTGAACGTATCTGGTGATAAAACTGAAAAACCAAAGGAAATCACGTCATATACAAATACAAACTATTGTATATAAATACAAATCAAACGAAGAATTGTTAGTTGCGAATTATACAAATGTGGTGAATTATACATACGTGACTAATTATACAAACTTGAAGTCAACCCACATAATTAATGATTAATATTAGTTGTGAGGGGTAATTATAGCAAGGGAGAAGGCACAAATACTCCCTAGACTATGACTGAAATCCCAGAGACATACCTTAATTAACTAAACCAGTTACATATATACAATTATTTGACAAATATACATATATTATTCGATATATATACATATACAATTCGTCTCTCTCCACTCTTTGACCTCTCTCCACCCTCTCCCAATCTTGCTCGTCTCTCTCCTCCCTCTAACATGTAGCTACGAATCGTAATTAGCAAACTATAGCTATATATGAAGCATAATTAAGTTATTTTTAAGTGACTATATGCGAAAATTCCCCTACAAATATTGTACTCCCTCTGGCTTCTGTCCAACAATAATTGTCAACTATTAACTTGGTGCATCCCTTAAGAAAGTAATAAATAATAAGGGTAATATTACTATATTATCTTTTGACTTTATTAAATTTAATGCGTTGAGAAATGTGTTAGATAATAAAGAGTAGTATTTAATAACAAGGGTAAAATAAACAGAAAAGGTAAATTATCTCTTAATTTTCTAAAATGGACAAATATTGTTGAACATTTCAAAATAGTATAATGGACACTGGACAACTATTATTGGATGGAGAGAATATTTATTAAAGAAATACAATACGATACAACATAACACAAAATAATATAATACGATACATTATGAAAGAATACATAACAATCATCTGACCAAAGTGTTTGGAGTTTGAGTTTGTTATTCTTCACAAGTAAATGAAAAGAAAAGTACTAGTATTCATTTGAATTTCTTTGTTATTCTAGGAGAAAAACAAAGGTTCTTGTCTTGCTACTCTGGGTACAGACAACGAAAAAAATTATCCCAAGGTGCTGGTCTGCAGTCACAACATGACCAACAATCACTGCAATCGTAATCTGTAGGACTATGAGGACCACACAAAGTCCCACATGTAATTACATCGTTAAGTTGTGGAAGTAGTCTCCTTTTAAGTCCTGATAATACATAAGGATCGACATTTCTTGCAGCCATAACGTTGGTCTTCGAGAACCACATCACATCGACTGAAAAAAGTTCATAATCAGAATTACAAGATCAAGATATGTATGATTGGTATATATAACATGAAAATTAAAATTAAAGACACATTCAATCCACATGCATATAAAGAAATTAAACACGTACGTACATATTGATATGTGCAAAAGTTTTCTACACAATCACATGAGTTGTAACTACATATATACATGTTGATGAGAAGCATAATATATAATGTATGACTACAATATATATAGAGAGAGAGAGATGAAGAACTAACTAGTGGTTGCCATGAGAAGAAGTGTGGTGAAGATCAAACCAAATTTAAATGATGCCATTACTAGGTAAAATACTTGGAGAAGCTTTAATTTATGAAGTTAATTATTGTGTGAATATATTGCATTGCTTCTCAGAGTCATAATTTATAGACCTCTTTAATTTGATTGATTGTTTCTTTTTTTCTTTAATAATTTCTAACAACTTGCTTTATTTTTTAAGCCTTGCCTTGGTTGACTTGTCATCTAAGATAATGAAAATAATTAAAATTCGCTTGCATTATAATAATGAATGGGATTCGGCTCCCCTCTATTACCCCTTCCCTCCATTTCGTCAAGTGCACATCTAAATGAGAGACATGTGTCTTATTTAAAGTTTAAAGGTCAAAATTATATTATATTAACAAATATCATAACCATAGTTGAGTCAACTAATTTTAAAAAACTACTCTCCAAATTTGATAAGAATTACAATATATTCCATACGAAATTTAATATTTATTAATATCATTAGTTCGTCTTAAATTATGACTTGCAAATAATGTCACTACAATAAATAAACAACATTTTCTTGGAGTCATAAGTTGGCAATAATAACGAAATTGTTGCATATATGTCATTGCAATAAACTTCGAAGCGTAAAATCTATGTGCTTCCACGGATTCCAATTAAATTAACGAGTTGACCTAATTTCATATCCATAATTTCTGGAAGAGCCATATGCGATACTTTGCTTGAAGAGTTGTCAAGTCTTGTTTTTTAATGTATTTGTATTATAGTATATCGTATGATATTCTTTTAATGAATAAATATTTGGATTGTATCATTTTTCGGTGTTACATAATGTCACACATTGATAATTTGAAGAATAAACATACAAGATAAATACGGATCAAGATCATATTAAAGAATAAGTATAAAGACAATGAAAAAAGAAGAAAGATCGATGGTAACCAAATCAATCTTTACACAAAATAAGACTTTTTTTTATCATTACCTAATGATGAATTTAACGACATAATGTAATAAAATTTAAATAATAATAAAAAATAATGCATGCATTAATTATATGTATTAGTAATCTCTTGTTTGATACATTTTTTCATGCCTTGTATAACTAATGCTTGTGTATTGAGGAGTGTATTACTAATACCATGGATTTCTAGGTATTAGCAATGCAAATAATTTAATACATGCATTAATATGGTTAAAGACCCAATTACCCCTCAAAAGTACTTTTACATCTTTTCCACCAATTATGAAGGATACTTTTATAAATAAATATTTTTATACAATGCATACTATTTTTAATACACCAAACCAAATAATGCATAACAAATAATCTATGCATAACTAATACAAGTATAACTATACACTCTATCAAACGAACGAAAAGCAGCCATCGAAACAATGAATATGGCTATCACTCAATAAAAGAAACTTGTTCCTCACTTTGCTTTTTCGCAATTGCGTATTACTTTTCTGATCCATATAGTTTATCACATTTTCTTAGACATACCTTAAGAAAATTTTGTCTAAAGAGTAATTGTATTAAATTATTATCATTAATATTTATTCTATGATCTTAGTTAATACTATTATATTTTTCACCATATTAATTTCTCTCCACAATCATCCTATAATTTTTTTAATACACCTTATTTATATGCCTCATCCATTTATATCAAGGTTAGGAACTTTTGTGGAACTTTACAATACCTTCAAAGAGAATTAATTTCAAGGAGAAAATTAAAAAAAAAAATTATTTTTATTTTATAAATTGACATGTAATTTAATATATATATTTTTAGTAATTAATGTGGATTTTGACTTAACACGACGATATTTTTTAATTTAATTTTGATTTGACACAAAAAAAAAATTAGCTTCTGAAAAATAATTTCTACTGCCACTCAAAAACATTTATTTCTTAAAAAAAGAAAAATTAATCAACACATCTCAACTATTAAAAATAAACATTCAAAAAATTAAAATAAAATTTGCGTCCTTTTAGGGTTACAATTAAGAATCTTAAACACGTGGTTATTTCATGAATCAGAGTCATAAACTGAGATCAGAAAATTAAGCCGGTTATATTAGCCACAAATTAACCGTATTTTTCTGAATACTGTTTTGACCAAAAGAAAAAAAAATAAGTAAAAAAGAAACACTATCAGAAGAACTAACATTACTGTAAGATTTGATTTTTTACAAGTGCTTAATTTTTTTCAATATTTGGGAATTGATAGAAGGAAAATTGTGTTTTTAAAGAAGTTATGGATAGGTATGAGAAAGTGCAGAAGCCACGAATTGATAATCCTATTAAGGAGAATGAGATTAGAATAACAACACAAGGAAGATTAAGGAATTACATTACTTATGCTACTAATCTTCTTCTTCAGGTCCCTCATTTATCATTTTTCATTCTACTAATTTGCCTATTTTTGTAAATGTTTTGCACCACATGATTTCTAGTTTGCATGTTTAATAATTAATCGCAAAAATTTCTACAATAAATTGTGTTGCTTGCTAGTATAGTGCCCTAGCCACGATTGTGCTATATCTTTGTATATTCACTCCGTCTCAATTTATGTGACAAGTATTTGATCAGGCACGAAATTTAAGAAAGAACTAAAACCTTTTGAAACAGATGATCACCTAAATCAAGTCATAAAGATTTGTATGACTATGAAAAATAATCTAGTTAAAGAGTGAAATAAGAAGTTTATTGTTTCCAATAACAGCATACTCACTGTAATTCCACAGGTGGGGTTTGGGAGGTATAGTGCGTATGCAGACTAAATATAGGATATTGACATTTTTTTGGGACAGACTAAAAAGTACAGTAGGACACAAAATGGGACGAAAGGAGTAGTTTATTTGTGTAATTGCGAAGTAACAAGCATTCTAATTGAATCAGATTGATATCAATGGATCTTAAATACTGATGAAATTGCACCTTAGTTTAAGCAACACTACAATGTATGTGTCTACCATGCCACAATTTGTTTGCTATATGCCCTCTGTTTGTGAGTTAACTCATTTATTTGATTCCATTGAATCGTTAGAAAGTGATGGATTGTGAGTTTAGCGTCTTGACAATTTTGTTGTTTAGCAGGAGAAAGGATCTAAAGAAAGTTTAGTCTATGGGTCTTGACAATTTTGTTGTTTAGCAGGAGAAAGGATCTAAAGAAATTGCTCTTAAGTCTATGGGTAGAGCCATTAGCAAAACAGTAATGATAGCTGAATTAATAAAGGTGTGTGCAGCGGATTAATTGTAGCATGTCTATGTGATTTATGTCCACTTACTGAATTCTCTTTGAAAGTATTTTTTTCAATTAGGATGTAGTATCTAGTTTCTGTTTCCAATTACTCGATAGATAAAGCATGTAATCTTTATGCATCAGAGAAAGATGGTTGGCCTTCATCAGATCACAACGATTGGTTCAACTGATATCACTGATACGTGGGAACCTTTAGAAGAAGGACTTCTTAAGTAAGATGTATCTAAGTGTAGTCCATCAAGTAACTTGAATCATTTTTTTTTCTGATCCGATTTTACAAATGGAAATTTCTTTGAATTTAGTTTGTTTAATTAAATTTTGTTTAACTAGTTCAAAATAAGTTTAAATACCTATATATTTAATTTAACAATTTAAGGAAATTATAAATTTATAATAAGTAAGATAACAACTTTTTTAGTTTGGGTGTTTAAGTTTGCAATTATTGTATTCTAGTACCAATCATTTGCAATTTAAGGTTTATATATTGTTAAATGTGAAGCAAACTTTTGTAGATAATGCAATTCAACTGCCTAGAATCATTTGTGGATTTTGTTTTGGAAATGGCAAATGATAATGCTTCAACAAGTATTTTACCACCAAAGAGAGGACGGGAAGTTTTTCGGGTCCGAACTTCAAAGGATGGCAAAGAACGAGTATTTTTCTCGCTTACTACTCTTGGTTTGCGTAAATTCACTAGCGAAAGATCTCTATCTGGAAGCAGAGAGAAATTTATGATTATTGATTTCCTATGTAAGGGCTACATTCTAAGTGCGCTTTGAGGATGACTTGTATAATGTTTATAGTGCAATAACAATGTGGAATGCACTTGAGAAGTTTAAGATGCATGCTTGAAAAATTTCAGGGTTGCAAAGTTCTTAGACTATAAGATGTCGATAGTAGAATTCGTAAGATATGGTTGTAAATGAATGTTTGCCGCAATGATCGAGAAGTTACCTCCTTCGTGGAATGACTTCAAGAACTATCTAAAGCACAAACGCAAGGAAATGAGGCTTGAAGATCATTCGTCTCAAGATCGAGGAAGATAACAAGATCACAAAAGAAGTCTCGTGGAATCGACAATGAGAGTTAACATTGTTGAAGAAGTTCCTACCAAAGACAAGAAAAGAAAGAAGTCCAAAGGGGTTACAATTGTGGAAAGATCACACAAGTCTTCTCGATTGTCGTGTCCAAAGAAGGACAAAGACAAAGACAAAGTCAAAAGTCAAGCCAACATCATTTGGATGATGCAATGATTTTGCAAAGTTGGAAATCCCAAGGAGTGGTTTCTTGATTCTCGGTGCTACTCGACACATCCGCTTCCGAGAAAAAGCCTTGCAACGTACACTCCCGCCGAGTTCGATGAAGAGTTATTCATGGGAAATACTAAGAATAAAGAAAGATTGCGTGAACTCGGAAAAGTAATGTTGAAAATGACATCCGGCAAGGTGTTGACATTGAACAACGTTCGTATGTTCCTACTATTAGGAAGAATTTAGTTTCGCAAAGACTACCGGTTAAGAACGGATTTAAGTGTGTTCTAGTTAGTGACAAAGCCGTAATAAGTAAGAATGAAATGTTCTTAGGAAAGGGTTACCTCACCGAGGGCCTTTTCAAACCGAATGTAATGGTTGTTGACAAGTGTTAATAAGAATTTCGCTTCATTTACTTATTGGAGTCAAATGATTTATGGCATGCCCGTTTGGGACATGTAAGTTACAAAGCCTTGCAAAAGTTGATTACTTTAGAAGTATTGCCTAATTTCAAATGCGACAAATCGAAATGTGAAATTTGTGTGGAATGTAAATTTGCTAAACATCCTTATAAGTCTCTTAATGAGAATTCAAAACCTTTAGACTTAATTCACACGAGATATATGCGATATGAAGTCAATACCATCTCGCGGTGGGAAAAAATATTTTATAACTTTTATTGACGATTGCACTCGATTTTGTTATGTATATTTGCTTAATAGTAAGGATGAAGCAATTGATGCATTTAAGCAATATAAGAATGAAGTAGAGAATCAATTGAGTCTAAAGATAAAAATGATTCGGAGTGATAGGGTGGAGAATACGAATCTCCTTTTGCAGAGATATGTTTGGAATGTGGTATTATTCATCAAACTACCGCACCCTATACACCACAAATCAAATGGATTGGCTGAACGGAAGAATAGAACCTTAAAAGAAATGATGAATGCCTTGATAATCAATTCGGTTCTCCGCGAAACTTGTGGGGGAAGCCATCCTTACGGCTAACAAAATACTTAATAGGATACCCCATAGCAAAACACAATCAATTCCATATGAATTATGGAAAGGAAGGAAACCCAACTTGAAATATTTCAAAGTATGGGGGTGTTTAGCCAAGGTAGAGGTCCCTTTACCTAAAAGGGTAAAAGTTGGATCCAAAACGGTGGATTGTGTATTTATTGGGTATGCTGTGAATAGTAAGGCCTGTCGATTTTTAGTTCACAAATCAGATAATCCTGAAATTCATATCAATACGGTAATTGAATCAGATAATGCCGAGTTCTTTGAAAATATTTATCCGTATAAAACCGAATGTGAGTCAATAAGTGAAAGAACTAAACGACCACGGGAAGAATCAATAGAAAATACACTACCTAACAAGGATCCTAGGCGTAGTGATCGTCAACTAAGCCTACTGCTCGGACCTGGATTTTGTGGCATTCTTGCTTGAAAATGAGCCCCAAACATTTAAAGCGGCAATGTCTTCGTCTCGAGTCAACTTATTGGAAAGAAGCAATCCAATAGTGAGATCGAATCAATTTTAAGTAATCATACTTGGGAATTGGCCGATCTTCCTCAGGAAATAAACCTTTAGGATCAAAATGGATCTTTAAAAGGAAAATGAAAGCAGATGGGACTATTGACAAATATAAGGCTAGACTTGTAGTCAAAGGTTAGCGTACAAAAGGAAGGTCGACTATTTTGATACATACTCTCCAAGAACAAGAATAACATCAATTAGATGTTAATAGCACTAGCGACGTGCATGATCTTAAAATACATCAAATGGATGTTAAGACAGCCTTTCTAAATGGAGAGTTAGAGGAAGAAATTTACATGGAACAACCTGAAGGATTTGTAGTTCCCTGGTAAAGAAGAGAAAGTGTGCGAGACTTGTGAAATCGCTTTATGGGCTCAAGCAAGCACCCAAACAATGGCATGCTAAATTTGACCAAACAATGTTGGAAAATGGATTTAAGATTAAACCTTTAGAAGAAGGACTTCTTAAGTAAGATGTATCTAAGTGTAGTCCATCAAGTAACTTTTTTCTGGTCTGGGATGTTTGCTCAATAAGTTTCTTTATTTATTAACAAATGCAGGCTTGAGACTACTCGTCATGTGTCAGTCATAACAATTATCCTTTCAAAGGAGGAGTTAGATACCTCATCAGCCGGGTTAGTAATCATGATTTATAGTAGTATATCAACACTGCATTTCGTGCTCTTCCTTTTCTTCAATTGGTCATGACCACCATTTAGTAAATGTGCGATAAGTCAATCAACTATACCTCAATATCATACTAGTAGAATCTGGACTATATATGGTAAAATTGGCATTATTACTTATGATGATTAATACTATTAGATTTGGCCATCTGGTTTAATAGTTCAAAACAATACCTCTAACGATGCACTTCTAATCCTTCTTTGGATAAGAACTAGAGTATGTGTTAGTAATATTGACTCATTTGTATAAGATACTATTACTGTTTCTTTTTTAACATCTAGTACTTGTATATACTAATTTTACACTATCTGATTATCCAAAAGGCAACTACAAGTAACTCTGTCCATGAAAAGTGGAATTGGTAACCTGAAAAATAAGGCAAATTACTTGCTACAACAGCTTAAAATACGTTGATGATTTACATTGTCAGTGTGCATAATTTAAATCAATTTCTCAACATCCCGGTTGGTACTTGTAGCAACTATGGATATATCATGAAGTTGCAGATAATGTAACTATGTCTTTGTGCTCGCATTTCTTGTTATGCCCCTTTCTTTCAGGTTTTGGTTTCAAGACAGATAAATTGTCTCATAAGCAGTTGAAATTTGCAGGTATCAACCACCTATTCCAGCAGATCAAGTCAGACCATTGACCGAATATGATTATGGAGGAGGTACACCATACATTGGTTTTTCATTAGGGACCATGTTTTTTTTTTCATTGTCTTTTTAAAATTCTTGAATTTTTTCATGAAGAAGGTGGTGACTGGTGAGGCTTGAACATAATGTTTATTTTGGTTATTTTATCTCTATCTATATGCAGCTCCTTATTTGTGATTATTTTATGAATTTCCTTCTTTTCCTAGGAGCCTTAGAGTAACTGGTATAGTTGTTGCCTTGTGATAAGAGGTCACAGGTTACGTTTGAGCTGTGGAAATAGCCTCTTGCAAAAATGCAGGGTAAGGCTGCGTACAATAGACCCTTGTGGTCCACCTTTCCCTAGACTATGCACATAGTGGGAGCTTAATGCACCGACTTCCTTTTTTGGTCTGCTTCTTTTCCTACACATCTTGGTTTTACTGTGTACAGGGCGTTTTAATGATGGTGTGCCTGGAAATGGTGGAGAGGGCGGATGGAAAGGAGGGCGTGGATATAATGGTAGAGGCCGAACTGGAGGAAGAGGTCGTGGTAATCGTGGACGTGGTAACAACTATGGTGGAGTAGCTGGTTCAATGCCCATTCAAGGCCAGGGTATGCTACAATCCTTTTTCACCTAAGATACATATATAGTACTACAAACTTTTCGTGTAAAACATATTGGTTCTGCTATATATATGACACCAACGTCTTATCTTTTAACATGAGATCGGATCTCTTCCAGGTCGGGGCCAAGGCCAAGGACAGGGACAAGTACAGGGACGAGGTAGAGGTCGTGGTCAGGGTACTAAATCAAATGATCCTGTTCGGGCATCAGTTGCTTATGTTTGAATGTTTAGGACAATTTACATGCTATTTTTACAATGTGTCCATGCCTGTGTTCTTCAAAATCTAACAGAAACTCAAGCCCAATACTCCTCTCATTCTTTTAGGGTAAGATATGACTTGTGATCGTGCAAACGATCAAAATGATCTAAGCTAATAAATGAACAGGTTAAGCGAGTCATGTTTTTTTTCCAATGAGTTGATTTTGACACCCCTACTTCTCCTTATGGATTTGATCTGTCGTTGTTGTCGTTTTACAAATTGAAACATATATACTTTTACAATTTTTAGGAAATTTAATTTATGAGCCTATCATTTATTTTAATTTCTAGCAATATCATTTTTATTAGTTTTAAAATACCACGTGAAGTGATTAAACTAAACTTAGAGAAAAAGAAGTACATAGATTAGTTTAATAAATTTCTTTTATCTGGATGTGATAAGAGATAAGCTATTATACATTTTGTTTTTCTTTAGCTTTATTCAACTTCTTCCCAGTAGAAATATTTTTTGCTACTCAAAATTATTTTACATTATCACCTCCAAGAAAATAAATTATATGTTACGTTAGTCTTAGTTGTTGTGCTGCATAAACCACGAGGTCGGCAAAAATTAAACTGTAAGAGGAAAAACTAATACCACTTTTTTAATTAAATAAGCTTTTACATGCTACTATATGGCTAAAACTAAAAGTACTTCACTATTTCAACTCTACTGATTAAAATATTTTTAAGTTGACTTGAAGCTTTTTTTCTATAATTTACTTTCCATGAGGATTAAATTAAAGAAGAAATCCAAATCTAGCGGTAGCTATTAAGAAATAAGTTACATATTCTAGCAATTGCTAATAAGAAATAAGTTATTTATATTTAAATTAACCCAAACCAAAAGCAAATATATAATACTAGTAGTACTAAACAAGAGCTGTTAATTTTGGCTTGGTTTCCCACTTGGAAACATGAGGCTTTTTTTTTTCTTTTATAAATAGTAGTCCATAAATCATTGTGTCCACTGTCCAGCATTCCCACAGAGCCCAAAAAAATTTTTAAAAATTAGGCCTTTGGTGTTTTTTTTTTTCAAGAAAAAAAAATGAGATCCTCATTATCCAACACAATTTTCATTACTCATTTATTGATCTTTATAACTATTTGTTTTGATCAACATGTTCTTGCTAAATCTTATCTAAATGCTTCTGAAAAACATTCAATTAATTTGATTTCACATGAAGCATTTTCTCTCTTAAAATGGAAAGCAAGTCTTGAAAATACAAGCCAAACACTCCTTTCCTCTTGGTTAATTACTAGCAATAGTACTAATCCTTGTCATAATTGGTGTGGCATTTCTTGTGGTAATATTGGAAGAGTTAATCAAATGAATCTTGCAAATTATGGGATTACAGGTAATCTTCACCATCTAAATTTCACTTCTTTTCCCCATCTCCAATTGATTAACTTTTCCAATAACTCACTCAATGGTACACTTCCAAAAAACATGTTCAATCTTTCAAGACTAAGTTTCCTATATTTGAGTTACAATCATTTTGATGGAGTCATTCCACATGAAATAGGGCTATTGAAGAATCTCAAGCACTTGGACTTGTCGATAAATCATTTTATTGGCTTTATCCCTTCATCTATTGGTAACTTGATTAAACTTGAGTTGTTATTTTTATCTGTTAATGAACTCTATGGCCCTGTCCCTTCAAGTTTTGGTAACTTAAAATCCCTTGTGCATTTGTGTTTGCTTAGAAATAAACTCAATGGATCACTTCCAAAAGAGTTTGAAAATCTTACACATATGCAAACTTTTCAAGTAGCAGAGAACAATTTTTCTGGTCATTTGCCACAAAATGTGTGCCTTGGTGGATCACTTGCTAAATTCATAGCATATGACAATAAATTTATTGGTCATGTCCCTAAAACCTTGAAAAATTGCTCTACGCTATCAAGAGTTAGGCTTGATGGTAACCAATTGTCTAGCAATATATCAGAAGCTTTTGGTGTCTATCCAAGTCTAGTTTACATGGATTTGAGTCACAATAAACTATATGGCGAGTTATCGTCACAATGGGGATTTTCTCATAATCTAACAAGTTTGAAGATCTCCAAGAACAACTTGTTTGGTGCCATACCAGTCGAAATAGGAAGTTTGATCAAACTAGAAATGCTTGATCTCTCTTCAAATCACTTGACCGGCGAAATTCCTAAAAGTTTAGAGAGGCTAACTCTCTTGCTGGTACTTGATTTACATGAGAATAGAATTTCAGGAAAAATACCTATAGAAGTGGGGAAGTTGTCTAAACTTACAAGACTTAACTTAGGTGCGAATAATATGAGTGGAACGATTCCAGGAGAAATAGGAGATTGTAGGCAGCTTTGGTACTTGAATTTAAGCAAGAACATGCTGAACACAACTATTCCTTCTAATTTAGGTAACTTGCACTCTCTAGCGTATCTTGATCTCAGTTATAACATGCTCAGTGGTGAGATACCGTGGCACATAGGGAGTATGAGAAGTTTGGAAAGAATGAATCTTTCGCGTAATAACTTGTCTGGTTCAATCCCGCCTAGTTTCAATGAACGCGTTAGTTTGAGGTCAATTGATATATCTTGCAATCAATTGGTTGGTCCCCTTCCCAAGATCGTGGCATTTCAAAATGCATCGCGTGAAGAATTAAGAGATAACAAGGATTTATGCAGCAATGATCATACTGGTATGAGACCTTGCTCTTCATTGAGGAAAAAAGAGAGAACAAGTAGAAAGCTTATACTGACTTTAACTATGTCTCTAATTTTGGTTGCCTTGCTTCTACTTGTGATTACTTGTATACTTTTTCGAATGAAAAGGAAAAGAAATAGAAGTATTCAGCCTAGAGAACCATCCAGCAATTCTTTTTCAGTTAGGGGCTTTGATGGGAAAATAGCACATGAAAACATAATTGCAGCAACAGAAAACTTTGATAGCAAATATTGCATTGGGAAGGGAGGACATGGAAGTGTCTATAAGGTTGAGTTACCATGTGGTCAAGTTGTTGCAGTGAAAAAAGTTCATGCTTTAGAAGATGAAGAATCTGATGACAACTTGATCAAAAGCTTTTCAAAAGAGATAGAAGCTCTAGTAAACATCCGCCATCGGAATATTGTGAAGCTTTATGGGTTCTGTTCACATGCGCGCCATTCATTCTTGGTTTATGAGTTGTTGGAAGGAGGAAACTTGTCACAAAACCTTAGCAATGAGGGTAGAGCAAGCGATTTAAATTGGTTCAAGAGGGTTTATATTGTCAAGGGGATAGCAAACGCGTTGTGTTACTTGCATCACGCGTGTTCACCTCCTATAGTTCATAGAGATATATCAAGTAACAATGTTCTCTTAGATGATGAAGGCAATCCCCATGTTTCTGATTTTGGTACTGCTAAACTCTTAAGGCCTAACTCCACCAATTGGACATCGTTTGCTGGAACTCTTGGCTATGTAGCTCCAGGTATTTAGTCTTCTTTACTTTTTTAAACTTTGTGTTAAGTCAAAATCAGACAAACAAATTAAAACAAATGGAGTATATTTTAACTAGGAATTCATTACTTCAAAATCTTTCACCCTTTCACACAAATTTTCTAATTTGTTTGCAGAGCTTGCTTACACAATGAAGGTAAATGAGAAGAGTGATGTTTACAGCTTCGGGGTGATATCACTAGAAGTTATTATAGGTCATCATCCAGGTGATATTACTCAAGCTATATCATCATTTTCGCCAGCATCAGGAGCGAATGGAACGCTGTTAAAGGAATTGATTGACAAACGGACACTAGCTCCTGGAAAACAAGAAGCAGAAGAATTGATCAAGATCACAAAACTAGCATTCGCGTGTCTTCATCAGAGTCCTCCAGCTCGGCCAAATATGAAGCAAGTTTGTGCATCTTTATCAAAAGAAAATTGGCCTTCAAAAGGCTTGTTCTCCACTGTTACATTAGGCCAGTTGCTTGAACCAACACCACTAAGATGTTGATTTTTATTTTTATTTTGCATACCTTTACATTACTGTATTTGTATAGTTGACAATAACATAGATTCTCATGTATCAAGATCAAGAACTACAAGTCATTATTCATGATCTACTTAGTGAAGGTATGATTGTGACTCTCAACAATGTTCCTGAAATGGAAAAGAATTTGATATCTACATCAAATATGTTTTTGTTTATAATAAGGCTGTAATTAGCAAAAATAATATGTATTGAGAGACTTTTCAAACTCAATATAATTGCAATTGATATTGAATAAAATGATTTTAATCCTAGCAGATAGTAGGAGAAAGCATGCTCATTATATATAATTGAGAGTAGACAATCTTACAAAAGAATACATAATCTTATAAAAATGAATATATTGTTCATAAATAAGATATTAGAATATTTGTAGGTATCGTATTGATAAATCATAAATATTTATGTTTTTTTTTATAAATAAATATTTGTGTATACATATAAAGACTCACTAGTAAACATTAATATTTAATAGTAACTAGCTTAGCTAGTTTAAAATTCTTTCACATCGTACAAATAATCTTCTCACGCCAAATATAAGTTTGTTTGTTTTTTGTAAAATTTGAAATAATAGGTTTGTTTCTTACCCCCTCCATTTCATATTAATTGAATTGTTGAAGTGTTTCACACCCTTTAAGAAAAGAAGATTAAGACATAAATTAAGCTTAACTTTCCATTTTTACCCTTATTAATTATTATCAAAATTATGATTAAAATAATTAAACATTAATTAATAACTAATTCCAATATTAACTAATGAAGAGTAAAATTGAAAAAACATTCTAAAAAATAGTCTTGAAAATTGAATAATTAAATTAATTTGAAAAATCAAAAATGTCTCAACAATTCAATTAATATAAAAAGGAGGAGCAGATAAAACTTATGGATCAAATTGAACATTTAAAAATAAATAAAATCAAAATCATACTTATTTCAAATCACATATCCAAATGTCAATTAAAATCATGTGGCATTTCCAAAATAGTACAGTATGATATCAGCCGTAGATTAGGGGGATGTAGTTAGATTAGGTGGAGACGCAAAGCAGAAAATTATGAGTTGCATTAGGGCAAAATATTATAAAGCATCGCCGTCAGAGTCTTCTATTAAATCCATAACTCTTCACCTCTTTCTTCTCATAGCAGCTGCTCGTAAGTTTTCACCCATCTGAATGGCGAAAACTCTTTTTTTTTTTCCTATTTGTTTTTATTTATTTATTTATTTGGGTTATGAGAAGATAGTTTTGTTACATA
The DNA here is from genome assembly GCA_029007595.1 of Solanum commersonii. Lineage (NCBI taxonomy): Eukaryota > Viridiplantae > Streptophyta > Magnoliopsida > Solanales > Solanaceae > Solanum > Solanum commersonii. Next base: position 1,166,599 of record JAJTWQ010000029.1, read on the forward strand.
TTTTTTCTTCTAATGAAGAAAATTGTGGAGAATGATGAGATCTTTGCATATGTGCAAACGCAGCATCGCCTAATAAGGCGATGCAGTGAGCGGCACTTTCCACACGAGATTTCTGACTCCCACTTCTTCTTTTTCCTTCAAGAAAATAGTGATTTCTAACATTCTCACTACTTTTTATGAATGTTTTAATGACACTATGAAAGGAATTAAAAGAAACATTTAGCTTTACTGTTAAGTTTGGAACTGGAACAAAAGTTCTCCATTTTAATGGTGGATTTTGGGTGAAGCCACAAATTATGCTCAAAACAAAATTTAGATAAACAGAACATATTTAACATGTTGTCACAACATTTACATAACTCAGTTGTATGAAAAGAAACAACTGATTTCTCAAGAAATCTTCCAAGTTTGGATGAAAAAGTAGACTACTTTTTGGGTCTTTAAGGAAAGTAAGTGATTTTTTTTTATTCCGAGCAAGTATCCAGTATCCACGTTGGATTAGATCTGAGTTTGTGCCAGAATGTCTCATATTAGGTAAAGTGCATCCGACTTCATATCTTTTGGTTAAGTATGAAGAATATTTATCACTACACCATAACTATAATCTTTGTTAAGTGAATTTTATTTGTTCTTTTGTCATATAAAAAAGAATTACTCCATGAAAGGTCAAAACAAGGAGATAGAGGGATTAGGGTTGTGGCACTATTTGGATTAAATCGAAAAATTAAATTAAATTAATTTTTTTATTTGAATTGGTTTTTAGGTTTGATTTTGGATTTATAATTACTTTGTTTAATTTTTTAGTTTGGTTTCAAATTTAAAAAAAAAATTAAATTGAATTATATATATTAATTATTGACATAATTGAATAATCAAATCAAAAAAAGCCAAACCCAATAGAGGAAAATCAAACTAAACTAAATTTATTTTGGATCAGATTGGGTTACACTTTTTCAAACTCAAAAATCAAAAAATTCAAATTGAATAGTATAAAATCGAATCGAAAAATTGAATGCATACCCCTAAGTGGGATGGTGGAGATGAGAGATGTGAGAAATAATCACAGTTTAATTAATTAATACAACTATTCAACATTATTTTCATACATATTATCAAACGGGTCTCTTAACAATGTGGAAGGACATTAGAACTAAAGGCAAACTCAGAATTGGAAGACGACGGGGGCACTGCTAAAAGCGAATGTGAGTTAGTTAAGCAATACATAAATATAAATTAAATAAAATTTAGCATAGTTCACTCTATTATTTGATGGTTTTGACCCTTAGTGTACACTTTGAGATTGCCGGTTAGAATCTCGCTTCAGGTTTTTATTAGGCCTTTTTTGTAAAAACAATTAAAATTGACTAAAAGAAAATAAAACAATAAGAATTGAACTTGGGACACTCAAGTTGCTAAGATGCTCAACGGCGAGGTGTTGGACCACTATACCAACTCAACTTTTGTGTTTTAGGGTGCACATTTAATTATATAATCCTTGTTTACGAATATACACACATATACACAATAACAAAAATTCAAAGTGAACGGGTGCACGTGCACCCACAACCTAAGAGTGGATCAACCTTTAACTAGAACTAATACCTAAACAAGATATTGTCAATTCATATGTTGAGAAATCATGATGTGATTAAACTAATAAATTTACAAGATGATGAATTTTATAATTGACACGTGAAGGATTGTTGAATGAGATAGAAGTACAAGTATCAATATTGTGGCTTTGAATAGCTTTGGTAAACTCTGTCATGTCCATGGTTCTCCAATTCAATAAAATAGTTGTGACAGCCAAATGACCAAATCAATTATTACTATTAGAAAAGTTGTTGGATATGCCATCAACAATGGATGTAATAGAGTGAAGATTCTAATTGATGCAAAAAAATGTTGTTGATATAATTTGGCAATGAATGATTAGTTCATGAGAGATAGAAGTGATGCGTAAAGATATTTAAAAAAATTTAAGCATGTTGAATCATGTCAGATTTATATATACTCCTAAATGTTTGAATACAATAGCTAATAGTTTGGCTATTTTAATCACACCCATCTAATTAAATAAGTGTGAGTAGCTCTTTGTCGTCATTTACCTTTTCTACTGACCTAACAATATTTGACCATATGTCTGTCTTTTCCCCTACGCTTTGTTGTCTTCGCCAATTTTATCAAATTTGGTCGTTTCTGTGTCAAACAACGTGAAAAATCAGATACTTCCTTACATTGATTATGCTATTACGGTCTATGTTACCATTTTTTTTATAGTGGTCTAAATCCTTGCACGGACACTCCCCTAATAGTATGATACTTAGGGGTCGTTTGGTTCGAAAATAAATTATGCTGGAATAAGTAATGATGGGATAAGTTATGTTGGGATTAGTTATATTGGGATAAATTATACTGAGATTTGTTTTTATTGCTTGTTTGGTTTGTTGTATTATAACTAATAAATATTAGATACTTTCTAAGAATTAGTTATTTGTTTACAAAAATACCCTCAATCTTATTTACCTTTTTATATGTATTTTTTATAGAGGTTTAGTTATTTACTCCTAAAAATAAAACCAAATGAATCTCAATTATTGATAACTTTACGATCCACAAGAATTAATGTTGGAACAATCTATTGACGCCAGTGGGAAGCCTCTCTTCTTTACTGTAATAAGCAAAAAAATTAGACAAAATTAAATGAATCAAAACTGGAGCCAAAACTACACCAATACAATAACCATAAGTGGATTGAAATTTGATAAAATTTCTCGTGCAAAAATAATTTTTTACCAATTGTAATGAGAAACAAAGTTCTAAAAATTCTTTTGATTGTTAAAAAGGACGCAAGCAATTGAATAATTTTATGAAACTGGAATTATAGATTTATTAAAATCCATCTGATGAGTAGCAAAAATTTTAAGACTTTACAAATGTGGTATAAAGATATGAAAAGTGATAATAAAATAGATTTCAAGGATATTTTTGTCATTTTAATTGTTTTATCCCAGGATAAGTTATCCTGGGATTGTTATTTCACCAAGAGGAAGGGATAACTTATCCCAGTACTAGCTATTAATCATGGGATAAGTTATCCCATACTTTGTAACCAAACAAGAAATAAAGAGGTACTAAAAAGTTATCCCATGACTATTTCCTTTTATCCATTACACCAAACGACCCCTTAGAGTACGTTTAATACGAAATGTTAAGTTTCGTAGAGAGGGAAAAAAATACTCATAAGTTGATATGTGGCCGATAAATTTAAACAATTTTAATACAATATCTTGGCTACTGGCTAGTGTAATGCATGAAAGATTGATTGAGATACTACCTATTCCAATATCAACTTCTCAAACAAGTTTTGTTAAAAGGTAGCGAAACAGTGTTCAACTAATTTAGGAGATTTTCAGAGACATCAAAATCAACTGGACATGGCCAAAATCTATAACAGACTTAGTTGCCTTTTTTTTTTCCTACCTAAAGAAACTAAAGGAATACTATTAGTAGTACTGAAAACTAAGAGACAACTTTTAATTCTCTAGTGCTAATTTTCTATTTTGATTTATATGTTTCATAACCTCATATCTAATATCATGTCATCAGTAAATTGAAAAGATACGCCTTGTCTTATTTAATTACCTCTTCCCAATATTTCTCTAATTTACTTTTACTTCTACTTAAATTCACTATGGATAATACTTCACATCTCCAAGTTGATTTATCTATGCATTCCTTTTCATATATCCAAATTATTTCAACCTAACTCACCTCATTTTAAATATATCTAATTTTATCTCTCCTAGTAAGTATGACCACACATCTAGTTCAAAATCATCATTTTTCACAACTTTCGTCTTATGAAGATTTTTTTAAGGAGTCTCTCAAAGTTCACATTAGTTTTTTTTTTGTTTTTTTTAATGTTTTTGTTTTAATCATTCAGCTGATGCAACTAATTTTTTGGCCTTGGTATCGTTAGATATATATATATATATTATTTTGTTTCACAATTTATTAAATTGTGTTATTTTATTGAGTATAATGTTGGATAGATTGTATCGTTCTCCATTGTTACATAATGTCACATATCTATAATTTGAATGATAAACCTACAAGAAAAGTAAGGTACATGGTAGAACTACTATGAAAAAGTAGGATAAAAATGAAATATGATTATTTCCTTTGTTCAACAATAGTTATTCACTATACTATTTTAGGATGTCCAACAATACTTTTCCTGTTCATAAAATCAAAGAGTAATTTACCATCTTGTGTTTATTTTATCCTTACTATTAGATACTTTATTTTTCAAATGAGTTACTTTTAATAAGGGTGAGTAACGAATGTGTCAAGTCAATAATGCACAACTATTATTAAACAAATAGAGTATTAAATATAATAAATAAAGACAAAATGAAAAAAAATATTAAAGTAACGAAGCATTCGCATCAAATAGGTCATTACATAAAATGAGTCCTTGTTATTATTTAACAATGACTTTAAACATTACGATACAATAAAATTTAAGTGATAATCAAAATAAATGTGTAACGTATGCTTAGAGCACTGGCGGTTGGATTAAAGAAAGTTAGACGGATGAGATTGGATAAGAGACATAAGGTTCGGATCGTCATGAAAAGAATGCTTTGGATCCCCAAATTTATAAAATTTAATTAAATGCACACCAACCTGAACTTTACTCTAAAAGTCTGTTTGTATTCGTTTAGATAGTTATTACGTATCGTTTCATAATGTATTTTATTGCATTGTATTGTATTATTTTAATAAGGCAAAATGGTCTAATGGACCCTTGTACCTGTATCAGTTTATATTTTGAACCCTTCCACTTGCCCCTTTGTCATCTGGATCCTTAAACTCAATAAAACACAATTTATCGAACCCCTCTAACCATTGACCACGCTTATGTGTCTTTAAGATGGCTGAGTTGGCAAAAGCGTGTGACTTCACGCTCCTTAAGGCGAGTGAGTACTATATTTCAGTTTTAAAAATATTAGTAAAAGAATAAAATAATACAAAAATTATAAAATTAATTAAAAAGTCTCCATCTTCTTCACTCACTCCACCTTCAATTGTAGTCATCTCCAATATGCCCGACCCTTTTTTTTTCTTTCCATACTCTTGTCATCATCTTTAAGAGATCTTGGCATTGAAACCTCCTTGAGTCCATTGATTCACCCCTAGAGGGAGAGGTCGACAGTGGTGGTGCTCGTCGGAGAAAATTGGTTCGCAATAGAGTGAGAGAGATGGTGAGGGTTGGAGGATCTAGTTACGACAACGAAGAGATTTCGGCCAGATTTGGTGGTGCGGTAGCGACGGCTGCTTAGGTTGGTAGTTTTGTGATGGTTGAAGGAGGAGAAAAGGAAAATAACGAGCGGCGGAGATGAAAGACGGGTGAGGAAAAGAGTAAGAGTTTCTTCGGTAGATTTTGTCTATGTTAAGGTGAGAATGGGGGAGAAGATGTAGGAGTTTCAAAAATTTATTTTAAGGAATAAATTTAAATTTTATTGTTTTACTTTTTATTAAATAATTTTGGTTAATAAATTTTAAATAGTTAATAAAGATAATTATGACATGTCATTGATATAGGTGATATGGATTTGACATGTCATCAATTTAAGGGAGAGTGAACTTCACATATGATAAGAGGGATTTAAAAATCTTATTTGAATTGAGTCTAAGGGTTCAGTTGATAAAGAGTTAAGTAAAAAGATTCATAATACAAACGCGTACAAGTAGGAAGGTCCATTTGACCATTTTGCCTTTTAATAATTATAATATTTGGATAGATTGTATCGTTTTTCATTATTATAAAATATCACACATTCATAATTTGAATGATAAATCTAAAAAAAATGTAGGGTATGTGATAGAGCTACTATGAAAATGTAGTGTAAAAGATGAAATATAATTATAATTAAATAATAAATAAAGATAAAATGAGAAGAAAATATTAAGGTAAAGATGCGATCACACCAAATTAATCCGTAACATAAAGTGAATCTTTTTTGTCATTACCTAACAATGAATTTAAATGATTTAACACAATAAAACTTAAGTAATAATCAAAACAAATATTATATTTAAATTAACAATACAATAAAATGCAACGAGTAACAACTATCCAAACAAAACGTAAAAGTAAAATTAAAAATATAAAAGAAAGCTCCTTTATTTTGTACGCACCATCGGAAAATTCCCAAACACGCTTTCCTGCACGTGATCGGGTCGGGTTCGTTAAGAAGCGGGAAATCCCTCAAATTCAAATTTCAAACCCTTATCCCTTCAATTAAATTCAAACAGTGCTCCAAATTTCAAAGTTTTCACAACGAAAACCAAAATTCTCTATCTCAGGTATGATCTTCCTGCCAATTTTTTCTTTTTGTTTTGATTCTTTCTTTTCCATTTTTTCTGATTGTTGAATGAAAAATTGCAGAGATGGATTTGGAAAATATGAAAAGGAAACAACTACAAGCATTATGCAAAGAACATGGAATTCCTGCAAATTTAACCAATTTGGAAATGGCCGACAAGCTTTCTTCACTTCTTAAGGTAATGGGTAATCTTAATTTCTTTATTTATTATCTGAGTTTCAAGAAATTTTCTGTCTTTTTGGTTAAATTTGTCGTTAATGTTTAGGTAAATGATGAAAAACCCTTAACTCGAGGGCGATCATGTTTAAAGATGTTGGATGTGAATGAGTCTGATGTTGTTAATAGGAAGGTAAAGAAAGTGAAGTTTAGTCCTGATAATGAAGTTATTGAGTTTACGAGATCAGCTCAAGTGAAAAGGGGAGGGAGGCGGAAGATAATGTTGTACAAGAACAATTTGGATGTTAGGAGTGATGGGTTAAAAGTAGGCATTTTGGATAGTCCAGTTAGGGTTACTAGGTCGCAGGGAGTGAATATAGAAGATGGTGTTACTGAGAAAAAGGGAAGGACAAGGCAGGTGAAAGATAGTGCAATTTCAGTGAATAAGAGTAAGGATGAAGTTGGAGTGACCACAAAAAGAACATTGAAGAACAAGGAAGTAGTTATTATACAGGAAAAGAGGGATGAAAATGAGGGAGCGAATGGTGTACTGATGAGTAGAAGAGTAAGAAGTCGAAAAAATGCTAAAGAGAGTGTAGAGGATTCTCAAGAGGAGCCGAAGATGGATGGGAGTGAAAAGGTAATTGATAGGGAAGAGAGGAGGGACAAGAAAGTGACATTCGTTAGTGGTGGTCACATGGATGAGTGCACAAAGTCTGAAACAAAAGCCAAGGAGCCGAAAAGAGTAACGACAAGAAAATCTATGGCTCATAATCATACCTTGCCTGTTCAAATTGAGGTTGATGCTGAAGTAAGGGAGGAGGTTGCGGAGAAGCCAGCTCGGGTTACAAGGTCTCGGAACTTGAAACCAGTTGAGGATAATGTCAGTAACAAAAGGAACCGGACTAGGGGTAAGAAAGCCATTGAGACAAGTGAGGAATTGCTTTGTACTGAATTTGTTGAATCTTCAGTTGAAGCTGTCAAAGATGAAGTTAGAGTAATCACAAGAGGGTCTTGGCAGAATAGTGTTGTGGAGGCACCTGAAAAGGCTTTGAAGAGGTCTGGAAGGATAGCTAATAAGGATAAGGGATCAAGGTTGAGTGATGATATTACTAAAGAAAAGATGGTTACTAGGGGTAGGACAAGAAATCAGTTTAGCTCGACTGTAGTAGCTTCAACATTGGAAAGTGGAACCAAAATTGTTGAATCGAAGGGGAAACATGAAGTGGTTCTTCAACTTGAAGAACCTGTAGAAGTTCCTCCTAGAAGATGTGATAGGCGCAAATCTGTTTTGCCTTTGGAGAAATTGAGAGGTGATGAAGTTGCGGCCAAGAAGGAGAAAAGAAATTTCTTAAATGCTAATGATGATGAGGTAAGGCAAAAAGTCACAGAAGAAAAACCAGAAGCACCCCAGAAGGCATTGAAGCGGTCAAAAAGGCTTGCTACACAAGTGGAAGATTCAGTATTGGCCAAAGATGATATTGCTGAAAATAAAATAGATAGACCAACTGAATCTCAAGGGACTGTTGAAGTGGTTCTTCAAACTGGAGAAGTTCCTATCAGAAGTAATAGGCGCAAATCTGTTGTTCCTTCTTTGGAGAAAGTAAGAAGTGATGAAGTTGTGGTTGTAAAGGAGAAAAAAATCTTAAATGCTAATGATGGTGAGATTGGAAGTAAAAGGACAAAAGAAGAACCCCAGAAGATTTCAAAGCGGTCTAAATGGCTTGCTAATCAAATGGAAGATCCTGTACTTGCTAAACATGATATTGCTGAAAATAAATTAGAAGAGAGGAGATTGTCAAGAAGGAATGTTGCTAATGCAAATGTAGACACCAAGATATTGGACAGATCAGTGCAAGAAGAAACTTTTGTGGTAAAAGAAGAGAGGAGACGTTCTGGAAGGAGTGCTTCTAGGCATACACTTGCAGCAGTTTCAGATGATAAGAAGGAAAAGGGTGGGAATAAGCTGACAAAGAGAAATTGCACTGTTCAAGATAAAGATTCTACCAACAAGTTCACCCTTCAAGATTTAGACTCGGCGAAACAGTCCATAAGTAGTTCAAAGGCAAGTGTCAAGGCATCAGTTGTTAAAAAGACAAGTACTGCAGGGAAGAAGCAGCAGGGTCGACTTAAAAGATCAAATGTGGAAGTAGAAGTACTCATGCCTGAGGACATGGAAATAGTCAGAGAACCTGACAATAAAGATTGTAATATCTCAGGGTCAGGAGGTACAATGAGCTTCTCAAGATCATCTCTGAATGAGCTAGATGCTGTCCCAGATGATGTCAATATAGTTCTCGCTGGCACCAAGGATGACACAACTGCTGAGTCGAGCATCCTAGCTGACAAATTGACTGAAGAAGGACCACTTGTAGATGCAAATTCTTCTCCATCTGAAAATAAATCCGTATCGAAATCTCTTCCATTCAGTGATCCATTCAACTCTGACGGTTAGTGTATCTGGACTCAGGTTAATATTATGCATTGTCTTGTGAAGAGTGCTAATTCATTATTTTGTATTTTCAGCTAGACCTGAGGAAAACCTAGTTGAGGAGCTTTTGCAGGTTGACCGCGAGGAGCAGCCTGCAAGCAAAGGCCTATGTCCTAGTTCTGTTTTGGCTGATGATGCAGTTCCAAATGACCTAACTTTTGACAGACAGGAGCCTGGTGCAACAGTACTAGATAATGTAGAAGAATATGTCACAGGATTATCTAATGACGTTTTTGATAATTGTTCACTAAGCCAGAGTAATAATATGGGAGAGATCTTTGATTCTGGAACTAAGGATGATGCAGCTGCTGAGTCAAGCCCCCTAGCTGACAAATTGATTGAGGAAGGACCACTTATTGATGCAAATGCTTCCCCATCTGAAAATAATTCCATATCTGAACCATTCAGTGATTCATTCAACTCCAATGGTTAGTCTATCTAGTAATAAGTTAACATTTTGCCCTTTTTTCTGGGAAGAGTGCTAATTCATTATTTCACATTTGCAGCTACACCCAAGGAGAACCTAGTTGAGGAACTTTTGCAGTGTGATCATGAGGCGCCTGCAGGCAAAGATCTATGTCCTAGTCCAATTTTGGCTGATGATGCTGTTCCAAATGAAATAACTTCTGACAAGCAGGAGCATGGTTCAATAGCAGCACATAATGCAGAAGGATTGTCTGATGAAGTTCTTGATAATTGTTCACCAAGCCAGAGTGAAAATATGGAAGAAAACCTTGATTCTGGCTTTAAAGAACAATCGGAGACTGGATGTGTTGTTCCTGAAGGAGTAAGTCATGGTGAACAGGAGCCTTCAAGCAAAGTCCTATGTCCTGGTTCAGCTTTGGCTGATGATGCAGTTCCAAATGACATAATTTCTAACAAACAGGAGCATGGAACAGTTGAGGCAGATAATGCTGAAGAAGTTGACACGGGTTCAGTTAATGAAGTTCTTGATAATATGGAACAGCACTTTGATGCTGGCTTGAAAGAACAATCAGGGACTGGATGTATTGTTATGGAGGGGGTAACTTATGGTGAACAGGAGCCTGAAAGCAAAGGCCTATGTCCTAGTTCTGTTTTGGCTGATGATGGAGTTCAAAATGACATAACTTCTGACAAACTGGAGCATGGTGCAATTGCAGCAGATACCGCAGAAGAATTTGACACAGGATCATATAAGGAAGTTCTTGACAACTGTTCAGTAAACCAGAGTGATAATATGGAAGAGAAGCTTGATTCTGGTTTTAAAGAACCATCAGAGACTCGATGTATTGTTTCTGTTGGTGTGAATTATGGTGAACAAGAGCTAACTGCAACGGACTATGCAAAAGAGTTGGATGTGGGGTTGTCTAGTAATGTTTTGTTGGATAATCTAGGTTCTTTCAATCATAGCAATGAGATGGAAGGCAAAATTTCTGAAGCAGAAGCTGAATCTGATCTAGTGGAAGCTAATTATGATCTAGATGCACCCACCTTCACAAGTCAAGGTGAAATTCATGCAGAAGAATGTGGAAACTTGGAGGTGGCTGCTTCCGAGAAAACCGTTTCAAGTCCCATAAAAGCAGTTCTAGATCTTCAAGGTAAGCAACGTTTTTTCATTACTTACCGATCCTATGAATTTCATAATACATTGACCATCTCTTTTAGTTGCAGAACCTGGTATTCTTAGTGATGGCATCACATTACATGTAACTCCATTAGAGGACAGTGATGAAGAGAAGCAAGGTAGTTTTGAGGTTTTCTTACCTCCTGTTCTTTGCAATTTGCTCATTTCTATACCCTTTTTGATGCAACAGGCGAAGAGTTAAAAATTTTGTTTGCCACTCCTTGTTATGTTTCACATTCTAAAGAAAAGAAAGATTTTTTGGATGGTGTTTCAAGGGGCGAGGGTCTCAACAGAGAGGGGCAAGGTTAGCTGCAAAGTGCTTCTTGTTACATTTTTACTTTTTGTAATTTATTGCTGTAAATCAAATTTTTGTTCCACATTTTGCCTTGTGACTCTGCAGTTTCTCCTATTAGTGGTAATGATACATCAAGTGTCCAAAATTCTGTCTGTGATTGTGGTGAACATGGCCAAGGTTAGTTCTAGACTTCTTCTTCTTCATCTTCTTCCCCGAAGAGTATATGTTACTTACAGCTTGTTGTGCTATGTTACAGGAGAGTATCTGAAAAGATTGTTTGCCACACCATTTGGTGGTAAAAGCAGCAAGGTAGATATAGCAACTAGTATTGCGATTAATGAGACAAGCAGTCAATACCAACACAGTTTCCATGAAAATGAGAACAGTTAGTCTTTCTTCCTTAATTATGATTTCCGAGGCATTTTATTGCTTAGTTAGTTGAAGCTGTAGGATTTCAAAATTTAGGTTGTTCATTAACAAGCCAGTAGATCTCTTTTGCCTCTTTTTCGTTTTAAACCATCAATTTTCTCTTACTTTGACCATATTCACTTATCACTTCGTAAGTATCTTTTAACATACAGCTGCATCATCTGCTGGTAATGGTAATTGTTTTGTAAAACTCAATAAACATGTCCAACTCTTCAACTTGATGCAGTGGGGGAAGATCTTAAAGGTTTGTTTGCTACGCCCTCTGTTGTTTCACAATCTGTTGGAGACCTGCACTACCTTTTTCAAAATCAATTGAGTGGAGAAGCAATGACCTCTAGAGGACTTGGCTCAAGCGGAAAAGAAAATTTAAGTGAATCTGTCAGGAGTTTGATTGACAACAAGCAAGGTTGGTTCTGAAATTCCTTTTTTTGACAAGGTCTCTTTTGAATAACCAGTTTCTGCCTTCCTGCTGGATTTTCAGTTGTTCCCTTCGTTCTTCTTTCCCGCCCTCTTTTCTTTTCGGTTTCTAAGATTTGCTAAGGGATGTCTATTGTAACAGTGGAACAAGTAAGGACTTCATTTGCCTCACCAGTCTCTGTGAAATGCACTAACCAAGAGACTACTTCTACCAAAGAAAAATGTAGCCCAAGTCATGAAATGCAATCTTATATTTGCAGTGAAGTGGAAAGAGATCTCAGTGAATCTGAAGCCGGGTCTATTGGAGTCGACCAAGGTAGTAAATTATCCATTTTAGCCATAATGGATTTACACAAGCTGAGTGTTCACGCATGAAATTAGTTTGTTTCTGTTTAAGCTTCTTGTACTAACATCAAAGCCTTATTTCTTGTAGCTCCTGAGACTTCACATATCACTGCTTTCAACTTTGGTGATGAAAATGAACAAGGTTAGTCCAGAACTATCTCCCAGACTGTATAAACTAAATTTGACTGACTTCATCTTCTATTTCCTGCTTTATTGTGCATTAATAGTGTTAATTCCTGATGCGCAGAAGATCAATTGATAATGCCTTTTGCTTCAGCCAACATTACCCAGTCTAGGGATCAAATGGATGGAATTCCAAGGATGACAGAAAACAAGAAACTTTTTATGTCTGGCAATGTTCAAGGTCTCTCTCGTAACAAAGTCTTTCCAGTTGCACATCCAAGTGCTATGGATCTGGAAGAGCCTGAGAGCATAGATTCTAAACATTCTGAAGAACAGAATAAAGTTGAAAAGATCAAAGAAACTGTTGAGTGGATGAAAGAATCCAGTGCTGTTGAAGAAGAGAACAATGACGGTCAGGGTAATGTGCTCTCTGCAACATCAGCTAAAAGTATGACTCCATTTCGCAAGGATGAGCTTTCTTCTAAAAAACCTAAGATTAAAGAAACTGCTGAGTGCATGAAAGAATCCAGTATTCTTGAAGAAGAGAACAATGAAGGTCATTGTAATATGTTGTCTGGAATGTCAGCTAAAAACATGACTCCATTGCGGAATAATGAGTTTATCTCTCAAGACACTAAGGCAGCAGATGTTGCAACGTCAGGAGAAATGGCTGGAGACACAGAGATGACTACAAGACATGAAGGCTGTGTTCAGGAAATTGTTGACATAGAGGAACAAAAAATCGAGGAAACAGTGGCTGACAGGGATTTGTTGTTATTTTCTCCTCAAGAACCTAAGACAGCAGATGTTGCAATGTCAGGAGAAATGGTTAGAGACACAGAGGTGAATACAATACATGAAATCTGTTTTCATGAAATTGTTGACATAGAGGAACACAAAATTGAGGAAACAGTGGCTGACACGAATTTGTTGCTAAGAGGAGATGTCTCTAGAGGTCTTGAAGAAGATATTTATGTTGGCATTGCAAATGAAAGTACTTCTCCTGTTATTTCAGAGCCTACATGCAATGATATTGGATTTTCTGAACAGCAAATGGTGCCGGAGATCAATCAGAGCAGTCCAAACGAAAGTGCTTCTCCTATTTCAGAGCCTACATATGATGATATTGGATTTTCTGAACAACAAATGTTGACAGAGATCGATAAGAGCAGTCTCGGGAACATTAACACATCTGATGCTTTTAATGATGGTACTGAAGATCACTTGAGACTGCAGTTTGCCACCCCAATCAAAGAAGCAAACCCTTCCAGATTGGGTGAAGCTTCTAGTTGTCAATTGAAGACAGCAATGATTGCAATGACTTCTGAAATGGCTGGTAAGCAGCCTAAGCAAGGGTTTGAATTTTCTGGAGAACCACTTACTGTAGAGATTATTAGTGGAGGTTCTGATAGAACAAAAAGATCTCATTTCTCTAAAGAGATTGAACAATTTGAAGGAGGGCCTCTGTTTCCTACACCATCAAAAGGTACACGTCCACTACAGTTTGAGGAAAGTCCTGGTTGTGAGGAAGATATCTTCAAGTATCTAGATGGTGTTAAGCTCCTTAACACTCGGGAACAAAATTTTGAACAGTGCGGAGATCGTCAATTTTCAAATGAAATAACTGATGATACAGGTGAAGTTACACTTCATTGGTTTCAAACAAACGATGACAATGTTCCCAGACAGACAGAACTGGAGACACAGAAAGGTAATATTCATTTTCGATGTTGTGTGTGTGATTAATTTGCAAGTCTGAGTATGTAATGTAATGAATTCTTGAATGGTACAATTATGAGTTTGGAATGGTTAAATGAAGTGCAGGTGGAAGAATAAGAAACTATGCCTTCAGATGCTTGAAACATTTGAAATCAGTTTTCTTGGAACACTATATAGAGGAAATTAAAAAATATTAAGGATAACATATTAAAATATTTGATCAAATGAAAGTGCTTGTAAGATGAAACTTATAAGCTGGGGGATAAATAGCTTATGGTTTAGAAGCACAACTGCACAAGGCTTATAAACACTTTTATGTTTACCAAGCACGTAGATAAGCCAAAAATTGCTTATATGCCAATTTGACTGGCTTATAAGCTTATCAAAACACCCTCTTTATCTGCTGATATATGGTTTTGATGGTTAAGAAATGTGGCAGTGCTATCGGGATTATTATTACCAAATGAAGTACTGGATATTATCAGGTAGTTCTTAAGAATGATTGGCTCCTAATCCTAAAAGTATTGAGGAAATATAGATTTTACTCGTACACTTTTCTCATTTTCTATTTTGCAAGGTCCCTAAATAGATGCATAAGCCTGATATTTGGACTGCCAATGATGCAGAAATTGATTCTGCCTGGCTGTTCGAGCCCTTGCATGAGGAAGGGGAAGTCACAGAAGATGATGCTCTGGCCGAGGGCAAGGAAGACAATCATCCTGTACCGTATCAAGAATCTATTGAAGATGAATTAATTAACACTGATGACGCAGCAAAAAGTGGTGCTGTAAGTGATGCAGTTTGCCAACAACCTAACATTCTTTTAACTGACATCAAAACTAAGAACATAACTCAGGAGAGCACAAGGAAGACCGATGGCTTTTCCGTTAGTGCTGGTGAGTTCAATAAGTCTGTATGAGCAACAATGTGGCAACCTCAGGTTATCTTGAATTGTTTTGTTTTATTAATATTTTTCTTTGTGCATGAAATTTGTACATAGAGGTTAGTAACCTCAGGGTATCCATTTCTTAACCTAAGAGGCAACTTTATGAAGATTTTGTGATCTTTAACTTTCAATTATCTTGAATTATTTTGTTTTATTAATATTTTTCTCCAAAATTTAAAACTGCTTACTTAGTAATGAATTTCAGAAAGTGGAATTCATGAATTTGATGCTGAATCCACTGCATTAAGAAGTCAGGAACCGATTATCATCACAGTAGAAGAGACTAAGAGAGAGGAAGTGCAAAAATTAGAAGTGAGCAATATCAGTAATGCTTTCCTAGAGAATATTCCCAATGATGATGAATATGCAAAAAACAATTCAACAGCTTTGCCTGCTGATGAGCAGATCCACTTTATAGAACATTATGCGATAGAAAATGCTTCGAGCACTGAGGGTTTTACTGCTTTCACAAATAAATGTCAACATGTTACTAAGGAAGATGATCTTGCTGCTGAGGGGGACAGACTTGTTATATTTGAATCAAATGAGAGCACGCCTACGATTGTTAACAATTCAGGTCTCACCACACAAATGGACACGCCTGGAATATTCACAGAAGAGCCTCAGCGTGTAAGTGATCAAGAGAAGTCAAGTGCAGCTAAGCAACAAGATGAGGATTCTTTTGATAAAAAGGAGCATGAATCAACCGGAGCAGTGTTATCACCTTCTTCTAAATCTCATGAAAGCATTAGCTTTATCGAGGAAGGTAAACAGGGCTGATACCCGCTGGATTTATCTGATATATTTCGAACATGACTATACTAATTATGCATTTGTCATGTCATGTAGGCATTGCTGGTGAAGGTACATTGATATTTGAGAAAAAGGATGAGTTGGCTGAAAAGAAAGTAGTTTTAACCCCAGCAGCAGGTGTGGTTAAAACATCTTTTGCCAAGCACTTGAACTCCACTGTGAAAAAGAAGAATGCCAGAAGCATTCTGATACATGGAACCCCTAACAAACTAACTCAGATAGCTGACATGAAAGAAAATGCTCCAAATGTTAAAGGAGATATCGGTACTTTAACTGCGTTAAGGCCTGATAAACGACCTGCTTTGAAAGACCTCCCAAGGAAATAGAAGAAACATGTGTGTAAATCTTGTGAGTTTTTTTCTGTTTTGATTGTCCTGGTTTGATGACAGCTACATATCTCATGGCCTATACTTCTGTTACATGAGAACAAATAGGTCGTGTAATTATGTCATTTTTATGTTATTTCATGGGATTGACATTGTAACTGTTCTGATTTTTTTGGTAAAAGATTGATTGACAAGAATGTAAGGATTTTATTACCAAATCTCACAGATAATTTCCAGATTTCCCAGCTTCAATTTGAAACAATTACTCCCTCCGTCCCATTTTATGTGAGGTAGTTTGACTCGGCACGGAGTTTAAGAAAAAAGGAAGACTTTTAAAACTTGTGGTCCAAAATGAATGATAGAAATTTGTGTGGTTGTAAATCATTTTATTAAGGGTAAACTAGATATTTTATAGTGAAATTGTTACTTAATATTGAAATGTGTCATTCTTTTTGGAACTGACTAAAAAGAAAAGTAAATTTTATAAATTGGGACATAGGCTAAGTTGTTTAAAACTATGTCAACTTGAAATGCTATGAAGCAAAGGTATCTTGTTTTTGCAGCCAAGTAGTTAGTGTCCTGAAATGCCAATGGGTTATAATGTGACGTCTTCCATCAAATTATTTGTTGTGATTTTTAAAAATAGTTCGCTCAAATTAATTTGTAATTTTTTAAGTTTAATACAAATTAATTATGTTTTCTCAATTTATAATTTGTATTTATTTGTTATGAAGACTATAAACATCTCGATTATGACACATAAATAGAGTAACTATTATCATATCTTAAAACATAAATAAGGATAAATAATAATAAATTCCTCCTAATTAATATTCTATTAAGAGACGTATAAAAAAAGAAATGTGTAAAAGAAGAATCTATCTATCTATCTCTATATATATATATGAGAAACATAGAGAAGATGATGCGACACTTCTCTATGACCTCCATTCATATTTATCTATTTTCTCATTTTTTTGTTGACTATTTTTCCTTCATTATTTATTTATTTTATTTTAATATCTTAAAAAGTTTTCACATTCAATTACTCAACTTTTCAGCTATCACTATAGTATATATTTAATATCTTTAATAAAATAAAAAATAACTACTAATAACTCACACATCCTCAACTTATACTCTTAATAATATTCGTAACTCTTTTTTTTTTAATCTTCATAACCCTCAAAATTTAATTTGTAAGTTTATGTCTTATGGTATTCCTCCTCTGTCTATATAAATTCATATTTTGTATCAAGAAAATTTTCACTCAAAGTTATTCTTTCACTTCTCCATCATCATATCATACATTAGGGTGAGGAAGAAAATGTTAATAATCACATCATATGGTTGCTTTCAACAAAGTCATAAAGAAATTATGAGTAAGAATGCTTCTATTAAGTTTTTAAATTATACGTTTTTTACTTTAATTTATGTGATATTATTTATTTATTTATTTTAAGTCAATTTAACTAATCTTTGAAACTAAATTGACTAAGTTCACGGAGTAACCAACAATTTCATATAAGTATATTCTTAATTTGCGCTTATAGGGATGAAGAAGAAAGCCAAGGAAGATACGAAAGTAGAGAAAATTGTGAATTTTAGAAGAAGATGATGTAGAGTCTTACAATAAAATTATTGTTATAGTAATTTTTTCTCTTTAATTTTTCTTTCCTCTTCTCTATTTTCCATTTATGTACTTTATTGAAAAACTTAAAATATACTTTGAAATTCTTTTAATTGTAGTTCCTTACCTTCTCTTTTTTCTTAAAGTTGTATTTTAAAAACGTAAAGGGAAGAGAATAAAATGATAAGTAAGGCAAATCAGAAGACTGAGAAAGAGAACTTGATAAATCAATCTTTTTTTTTATGACTATAGTTGTACATACATAATTCATTAGGCAAAATTATGATTAGTTCTTGTGAATTTTTATTATGATAACTTTTTGCAGCATCTTAAAACGAACATTATATACTTGAAGTTACTGTTTATTTGCATGCTGAAGTACATTCCTAAATTCGACATTACAATTAGAAGTATTTTAAAGAGGGAAAATTTGATAACTTGTTAAAAAAGTGTTATCCAAACAATGAATTTAAAAAAAAATGACAACAAACTAGAGCATTTATATAATTCTTAAGAAAAACTAAAGAAACTAAAAACATTATATCAATACTTTCATTTTCAAAAAAGAAAAAAAGACAATATAAAGGTCATAAATTTATGTTTATATAAAACTTGAATGAAACAACACCTCTTTTAACTTTATATTAGAATACATCTTTTTAAATTTTAGAATTTTTTATTTACTCTCACATTGAATGCAATATTTAACTTATCTTTTTCCTTTCCTCCTCTTTTTTGGTTTCTCCCTATTTCTATGTAACCAATGCATGTAAGAATTAATTAAGAAAAAATGGAAAAAATATAAGAATTAGTCCCTCAATATCACTATTAATAACTTATCATTTGCACCTCTCTTTACCAAATATCTTATTTATTTTTTTCGATAAATCTCACTATATTTTAATTTATTAATATTATTTGAAGTGTCAATTATTACTAGAGATTTGATAAAACACTGCTCCTCTTCTATGACATGCCATGTCATATTAAAACTCTATTTTTTATAATTATTTATTTAACTTATAAAAACTCATTTAGGATTTGATTGCTTTTTTCTAATGAAATAAGAATGTAATCCAATTATTCATATGATAACATTTTTTTAAAACTATGTATAAGGCATGAGTCGAGTAATGAGTTTGACAAATTTATTATTGAAAGAAATCAAAATTTTAATGTGATATGACATGACAATTAGGAGCAAATGAGAATTTTATACCTTCAACGATTAAAGATATTAGGTCGTATTATTTTTACATTATACAATATTGTGAAGCAATCAAAATGTCTTACTATATGACATCATAATTATAAGATATTTCATCAACTAAGAAATTTTTTATATAATTTTATACTTATAAATATTTTTTGAGAAAAACTGTAACGACCAGAACCGTTGTTAATTAGGAGAGGCAAAAATTCGGGAAACTGTTGGGCCTTGTCCCGCCAGAGCGGTCCAGGTGCCTCTAGGGCGGCGGCGCCACAACGGGGTAAGCTAGTGCTAGAGCGGGATAGGCGAGGCAACACGTAAATTATGAGAAATCCTATTTTCCCAATCTTCCTAAAATACCTAAATAAGTTGTAAAACACCCTAAAAACCTCAGAAAAGCTGGTCTAAGCTTGGAAAGGAAGGGGAAGGAGACTTCTAGCGTGGGGATGGTGAAATCTTGCTGATTCTTGGATAAATCCACCGTCACGAAGCACGGGAAACGCGAATTGAAGTCAAAACTCCGTGCAACTACTTGGCGCCTAGGTATGCTAGGTTTTATGAATTGACTAGTTTAAATTTGTGCTTCCCACGTAATATATGTAAATCAATGGTAGGGTTGATGTGTAGACGTTCATGCACCGAGGAAATTCCAGGGGTAATTCTTAGAAATCAAGTAATTGGGTTATGCCTTGAGAAGAGAAACTGATGACTTGTTAGGGTTTCTAGAATTGCTATCTTGGATAGAATTGCGTCAAGAATAAGAATATGGAATCATAAATGGAACTAGATTTATGAGCGTATGCTAGACCATAAATTGGGGTGATTGATTGAAGAATAATATGAATTGTGATTAAATCCTAGAAAGAAGCCTTAGATGATGAACTAGGGCTAGGTATGACAAAATAACGTATGTTGATAATGTTGCATGGTTGATCACACTTGTTGTGAATAAGATGGGTGAATTATCTTTGACGTGAAATCATGACTTAAATGTATGATCTTGAGAATGTACTTGTGATTGTGATGTGCTGAATGAATTGGTTGCCATGTTCCGACATAACTAACTTGGATCGGTTGCCACGTTTAGGCATAGCTATGAGATCGGTTGCCACGTTTCGGCATAACTAACTATATTAAATTGGGTTCCATGAGAGGACCAATGATGTAGCTTATTGATGAGATATAAAAGTGAAACTGATCATTGTTTGTAAATATTAATGATATTGTATATGTTCGTTGTACATGTGATTATATTATTTATTGACTTATACATATAGGATTTACAGGGTATGGTGAAGGGGTTAAGTGTTTGAGGGGTGAGTAATGGATAACAAGGTTGTTCGGGTGTTGTAATAATGAGAAGTAAACATAGCGTGGGTGATGAAGTATGTTTAGTGGATTCCCCATTGGGAAGAGAGATTGGGCTTAGCGTAATGGAGCATGATGTAATGCATTTTATGACTATGGTGGGGAAATGTGACGAGGAAGTAGCGGTATGACGTGAACGGTTGGTTGAAATTTTGGTGGTTGTGCTTGGGGGAATTTCTCTATGTGTTAGAATGGTTAGGCTATGATCTAGTACCTGGTAGGTGGGCTGATGGAGAAGGATGTTAAGAGTTAGAGTACTAGTGTATATGAGAGGTATTTCAAGAAAGGGGGTAAAGGTGGAGAAGTGAGTGTTTATTTCATGATCTTATTAGTTGATTTCTTATATTATGTGGTGGGCGTCAGGTTGACCGATGATGCCTATCAGTACGCGTGTTTTGTACTGATACTACTTTTGCTATGTCTTTTGACGTAGTCTGAATGCAGGATTGGTGACATTTCATTAGGTCTTACGAAGAACTCTCCAGCAGCTTCTATTCTTCCTTACGCATGGTGGGAGTTGTGTCTTTATTTATCTTGTCTAGATGTACTCTTAGTACTAGATTTATGGAAATTGTTTAAATTACTTACAAGTTAAACCAAAAAGTGTGTCTAATGGTATTATTTATAAAATCATAAGTATTATATTTATTTCTGTTTTCTTTAAATTTCTATGTTTTTACTATTGGGATATGAGGGTTCTCCTACTTATGGTTAGAGTGGGTGCCCGCATAATTCGGTGGGTTGGATCGTGACAAATTGGTATCAAAGCCTAGGTTACCGGTCTCCCCGTAAAAGAGCAAAATATGGACTAGACTCATGCGGATTGGTGTGTTGATGTCCACATCTAATCTTAATGAAGCTAGGAAGCATTCTAGGAAATTGTTCTACTCATTCTCTCCTTTCGTGCGAAGTGTTGCTTGTGGTATGAGTTGAGTCCAATTGGTATCATCCGATTCCAATTGGTATTTCAACAAAGTGAACCAGAAGTTGTGGTCACGACTGAATGAGCACAAACAAGGTAATTGGAATTGGGAAGGTTTCAACTGGTATCTAGCCTTAGGGGCTATAATGAGCATGGATGACCAATAATGATCATCTATGGAATGAACTACCTAATAAATTGAAATTACCTGTGCATTGTATTTTGGAAACTGTGAATGTGTGCTTTTTGTTGCCTGATATAACTGGGACTGTGTGATTTTTGCTATTTGAATTAACTGCAGTTATGAAGTTGTAATTGCTTGAATGTTATGAGGTGAATCTGTGTGCTATAAATGTGTGTTTAAACCTTAATATGTGCAAAGTGTTGGTTGAGTTGTGGAAATTATTAAGTACAACTACTTGTGTAACGTAAAAACCGTTGAGAAAAAGAAAGCCAGAACTTAGCTGGTGCGAGGGTCTAGCTAATTTGCGAGGTGATTCGTAGAAAAGAATCTAGACGTGCGTCACAACCAATTAATAATCGTTTGAATGTCTGGGTGTATCTTGGGGATATGTGGGTGTAACGTTGAATTAATGAGAACTAGTGGGGTTCCGTGTTGTTAAGGTTAATTCAAATTAGTTAATGATGTTCCTAGCTTGGAGATTTATCTTAGATTCTTTGGTTAAGCTGTAAATCTTGGGGAAACCTTAGAAAAATGAAAATAACCCATAAATTATTAGCCTGGGTCCTGGTCCCGTCTGAGCCGCTGGGGCGAGATTATTCTCGCCATAGTGACACCGCCAGAGCTAAATTTTTTCGCCAGAGCTAGACAGGGAGAGGCAGAACCTCAACCTAGCCTCCCCTGTTTTCCCTAACTTCAAATTCCAACCCAAATGGGATCTGAACAATTCCCTGCAACTCTTTCAGTGTTCAGCAAATCAGAGAATAGATTTAAAACTTAGAAATTCACCATTTACTGCGGATAAATAGGAAATCAAGTATCCATGTGGTTACAAAACTTAAGAGAGCTGGAAGATAAAAACAACGCGTCTAAAAATTTACAAGCCAAAAAAGGCGAAATAAAAAGTCATATCAAGAACCCTGAGAATAAGAAGTGTCACTGTCATATGCGAGGTCATCCGAGGGCTTCTCGTTGACCCAAGCCTCATTCAGCATAAGGAACTCCTTGTAGTCCTCTGGATCAAGTCGGGGGATCTACCTGTCAGGAGCAACATAAGAAAAGATGGCCTTAATAGTCTTCCATATCTGGGGCATCAAGCGGTCCCTCTCCAGACCCTTCTGCCTCTCCAGTGCAGCTGGCGACAAAGTATTTCGACCTCTAGGGCAGTGTTGGGTGGAACCGGAGTGAAGTCGGCATAGGCACTCCCCATCTTCTTTAGGATAGCCTCCAGATCCTTTTCAACCACTGCACCTGAGAGTGGGTCCTCATCGTCCGAATCTATGGCTACTTTACTACTGCTAGCCCTGTCCGTCCTCCTCCTCTTGCTCCTAGAAGTAGAACCTGTCCTAACCAAAAAAGGATGAAAAGGGGGATCCATGGGAAGTACCTCGTCAACATCAAATAGAGACAGTCCTGCCCGCTTGCACAGGGCAGTGATAAGGCTAGGGAGAAAGAACACCTTCTTGTTACCTCAATAGAATATCTTCCATTCTGAGCTGATTTGTGCCCCCACGTTCGCGGCATACCCTGTATGGCGCAGACCACCACTAAAGCCTGGGGAAAGGTCACGTCAGTGCGATTGCTCGATGGGCGGATCCTGTTAGTCACCAAGTGCAGCCACCTTTTAGCATAAGGTGACCAATCTGTGCTAGTAATACCCTCAGCAGTAGCCAGTGAACCTTATCACAGCGCGTAAGCTCTACAAGAGTGTCCCTCAGCCACTCCAGATCTATCTCCCTCAGCCTGGTCTCGCACTCATGGTTCGGGACCTCCGATACCTCTAGGGCCTCATTGATAGCAGTGGCGTTCAAAGGAATGTCAACTCCCCTGATGCGGATGACAGGGTGAGGGTCGTCCCATTGCACAGTAGGCAAGATGGCGTAAAACTCCCTCACCCAAGTAGAGCGTGCATCTGGGGGAGCCTCAGTCAGTTGAATGCACCCAAACTCTACTAAATGAGCATAGAAGGTAGGCTCCTTCTCCCCTAATTTGTGCAGTACAAACCTCGTGTTGCGATTATCGTGATGTCTCTCTTGACTCGCAGTATCGATATATCGAATGAAAGGTAAGTGTTCGGCGTTTTGTCCTGCCATTTAGAAAGCCTACAATAAGTAGAATATAAGTTAGAATGCGAAAGTATAATCAGGGTAAAGCTAAAAACTGAGAATTAAGAAAAGAGAATTTTTGGTATTAAGGATAAAGCCACTACCTGACGCATCTCGCCACAACGGCCATAATCCCACCTTAGCGGGATGAAGGCCTTTATCTGGGACGAACAACAGACGCAGCTATGGCGTCTCTTCGTCCCAAAAGTCCCATTTTTGACAGAATTCCAACAGATCAGAGTATTATAACTATCTTAGAGCACAAATAAGCAACTATTTCAACAAAATAACTCCTAAATAAGGTCTAAATTGAAGTTTTACACCAAGGAACCCTTCAAACTTCCCCCTCCCATTTTGTACCAATTTTCTCGTAATTTTGCGAAATCCTTACGCCCAGGACATTGTGGAAGTGTTGGGGACGTAAGAGAAGTACCCATGATTCATTTATTATATCTGTCTAGCAACCGAGTTAAAATTCAAAATAACTATCCAAAAAATAGTCTTTTTCGATCAGTTAATCAACATGCAATCGATGCTAGTAATTACTGAAGTAAAGACTGTAATAGAAATAGAGTTTACCTTAACTTCAACGTTCGAAATTGGGGAATTGAGAGGATTCTTGGGAGAGTTTTGAAGTTAGGAAGAAATGGGGAAAAATGCTATTTTTTCCCCTATTTTTGGTTCTTGAATTGCTGCTTCAGCAGAAGATCCTCGCCACAGCGGCTCCACCTCAGCGGGGGGGGGGGGGGGGATCGCGCCTTGTCGATCCAGACTGTGTAGTTTAAAATTCTTCGCTTCTTCAAGTATTGCCTCAAATTTCTACTGGTGTTTGGGTATAGTACTTTACTTGTATCAGTTAGTTAGAAGGTCGCCATTCGTCGTGACTCCGTAGTGGACTAATCCTTTGATTTAGTAATGAATCAAATTAGGGTGCATGATGTTCGTGCACTGGTCGTTTGAGGATGAATGATGGGTAAATTAATATCTATTATAACGACCTGAATTGTCGTTAATTAGGAGAGGCAAAAATCCAGGAAACTTATAGGCCTTGTCCCGCCAGAACGGTCCAGGTGCCACTAGGGCAGCAGCGCCACACCGGGACAAGCTGGCGCCAAGGAGGGATAGGCGAGGCAACACGTAAATTACGAGAATTTCTATTTTCTCCATTTTCTTAAAATACTTAAATAAGTCGTAAAACACCCTAAAAACCTCAGAAAGGCTAGTCTAAGCTTAGAAAGGAAGGGGAAGGAGACTTCTAGCGTGAGGATGGTGAAATCTTGTGGATTCTTGGGAAATCCACCGTCACGAAGCCTGAGAAACCCGAATTGAAGTCAAAACTCCGTGCAACTGCTTGGCACTCAGGTAGGCTAGATTTTATGAATTGAGTAGTTTAAATCTGTACTTCCCACGTAATATATGTAAATCAATGGTAGGGTTGATGTGTAGACCTTCGTGCACCGAGGGAATTTCAGGGGTAATTCCTAGAAATCAAGTAATTAGGTTATGCCTTGAGAAGAGAAACTGATGACTTGTTAGGATTTCTAGAATTGCTATCTTGGATAGAATTGTATCAAGAATAAAGATATGGAATCATAAATGAAACTAGATTTATGAGCGTATGCTAAACCTTAAATTGGGGTGATTGATTGAAGAATAATATGGTTTGTGATTAAATCCTAGAAAGATGCCTTAGATAATGAACTAGGGCTAGGTATGAAAAAATTATGTATGTTGATAATGTTGCATGGTTGATCACACTTGTTGTGAATAAGATGGGTGAATTATCTTTGACATGAAATCATGACTTAAATGTATTATCTTTAGAATGTACCTGTGATTGTGATGTGCTGAATGGATTGGTTGCCACGTTTCGACTTAACTAACTTGGATCGATTGCCATGTTTCGGCATAACTATGGGATCAATTGACACGTTTTGATATAACCAAGTTGGATCGATTGCCTCGTTCCGGCATAACTAACTGTATTGAATTGGGTTCCATGAGAGGACCAATGATGTGGATTATTGATGAGATATGATATTAAAACTGATCATTGTTTGTAAATATTAATGATATTGTATATGTTCGTTGTACATGTGATTATATCATTTATTGACTTATACATGTTGGACTTGCTGGGTATGGTGGAGGGGTTAAGTGTCTTAGGGGCGAGTAATGGATAGTAAGGTTGTTTGGGTGTTGTAATGATGAGAAGTAAAAGTAGCGTGGGTGATGAAGTATGTTTAGTGGATTCCCTGTTGGGAAGAGAGATTAGGCTTAGTGTAAGGGAGCTTGATGTAATGTATTATGTGACTTTGGTGGGGAAATGTGACGAGGAAGTAGGGGTATGACATGAGCGGTTAGTTGAAATTTTGGTGGTTGTGCTTTGGGGAACTTCTCTACATGTTAGAATGGTTAGGCTATGATCTAGTACCTGGTAGGTGGGTTGATGGAGAAGGATGTTAAGAGTCAGAGTACTAGTGTTTATGGGAGGTATTTCAAGAAAGGGGCTAAAGGTGGAGAGGCAAGTGTTTATTTCATGATCTTATTCGTTGATTTCTTATATTATGTGGTGGGCGTCGGGTTGACCGATGATGCCTACCAGTACGCGTGTTTTGTACAATACTACTCTTGCTATGTGTTTTGACATAGTCTGGATGCAGGATTGGTGACGTTTCATTAGGTGAAGACGAAGAACTCTCCAGCAGCTTCTATTCTTCCTTCCGCATGGTGGGAGCTGTGTCTTTATTTATCTTGTCCAGATGTACTCTTAGTAGCTCTTGTACCTGTTTAGACTAGATTCATGGGAGTTGTTTAAATTACTTACAAGTTAAACCAAAAAGTGTGTCTAAGGGTATTATTTATAAAATCATAAGTATTATATTTATTTCTATTTTCTTTAAATTTTCGCCTGTTTTTACTATTGGGATGTGAGGGTTCTCCTACTTAGGGTTAGAGTGGGTGCCCGCACGATCCGGTGGGTTGGGTCGTGAAAAAAACATTTTCTTTCATATCAAACACACCTTAACATCTTGAATATTAATTTTAATATTTGCATAGAAAATATCAGTCTGAGTCAAAAATGATATATGTAGGTTGATGTATTCAGGATATTATTCATAAGAATATAATAGTAAATCTAGATATAAGGTAGATTATTTATACAAAGCGTTGACCAATTTTTCATAAATAAAAGATCTTTGACTCATTAACAACTTTCCATAAATAAAAGATTCTCTTTGACCCACTCTTTAAAATTCAAGATTGAAATAAAAGTTTATATTTAGTAAGTTCTTAATGAATTAGGTACTATATATATATATATATATATATATATATATATATATTGTAATAATAAGAAGCATTCTAAACACATACACACAAAGGACTTCTCTTTATACAAAATATAGCTAAAGCTTTAACCATTATGTTTTTTCTAACATTTTATTCGTCTTTTTTTTTTATATGATTAGAGGCTAAAAAGTTTGCTTATATTATGTGATGTTAAAGTTGGACTTATATTCTCCACAACTGAAACTCAATAAATTTGCCAGCAACAGATTAATTATTAATTTCCAATAAGTAATCTGTTGCAGGTAAATTCATAGAGTTGTTGTAATGTTGGAGTAAAAAAAAAATTGGTCCAACTTCCACATCTCATAAAATAGCAAACATTTTAGCTTTTTGAAGAAGTCCATTTCTCCTCTTTGACAAAAAGAGAAAATAAGAAGCACTCTTAAACACACATTTACCCCCCTCCCCCTCCCCCCCCAAAAAAAAAAATAAATACAAAATTCCCTTTTTAAATAAGGAGTTTTTTTTCTTTCTTTTGTTGTTTTTGAAGTGTTAGATTATTTCATGTTGATAACAAAATCCTTATTTATCTTTAACTCATAGTTAAATATTCTTTAAAGTTTTTATTTGATTAGTTAACTTCATTTTTATATATATATTTTTGTTGTTGTTGTGTGGTTAATTGATTTATTTTGTTTTCATGTTAGGATATTTTTGAAAATAGAAGCTGAAAAGAAAGCCAACACATACATGTATGCTACTCAATAAAGCTTGTATAT
This sequence comes from Solanum commersonii, assembly GCA_029007595.1. Taxonomy (NCBI): domain Eukaryota; kingdom Viridiplantae; phylum Streptophyta; class Magnoliopsida; order Solanales; family Solanaceae; genus Solanum; species Solanum commersonii. The sequence goes on from JAJTWQ010000029.1 coordinate 1,194,149, forward strand.
ATAATTTTGTAGTCATGTAAATCAATTTTAATAACTATTATGATGGAACATGAGAATGTAAAGTTAATTCATAAATTTTAAAATATTGTATAATTTATAAAAAGATGTTTATTGATATGGAACTTCGTAGTTTTCGTATTTTTTTAATTATTAATATTAGAAGTTCTCAATTTTTATGATTTTCAAAGATCACTATTACAATCTGTTTGGTCAGAAACTGAAATACAAAGTATTTGTTTAGGATAAAAATGATTTAGTAAAGTTATTTATCTCTGAATCTACTTTCTTTACCAACATATGAATTATCTAGATAAAAGAAATGTTGGGTTTTAAAGGTGTGAACATGGAATGAAGGGTTGTGACTCTCCTGAAGGGTTGTGACTTTGTCGAAAAGTTGTGACCTTTATGAAAAGTTGTGTCTTTTCTAAAAGGTTGTGATTGTTTGAAAGGTTATAGCTTTTCCAAATGGTTGTGACCTTTCTGGAAGGTTGTCTTTTTTCCGAAAAGTTGTGACCTTTACCCTTTGTTAGCTATAAATAGAGTGCCTTTTTTGTATTTTTCTGCATCAAATTCTTTCCTTCTCTTGCATGCATTTCTTACAAAACAAAATCGATCGATCATGTTTGTGTTTGTGATTCGTTGCTGTCATTTTGAGTTTGTTGAAATTATCAAAGTTTGAGGTACCGCTACTTCTTTAATGGTTAATCCGTTTTATCTTGAGAGGAATTAATTTGCAACCTTGGGTACTTGAGTTGATTAAATTTCTTAAGGAAACACAGTAAGTTCTGTGGACTCGGATAGTTCTTTTATTTTTTCTTTTCATATTTTATTATTTTTGTTTTGCTAATCTGAATTCAGGAGATAACAAGAATGTGGTGTAGCACATCTCTTTGCCCGAAAATCTTATTTATCTTTTTATTTTCTCATTATTTTGACAATATTTCTATTTATTTATTTCTTATTATTGTACAAAATTGAATGTATCAATTACTTCTGTTTCATTGATTCATATTGTTTAATATAAAAATTTAAGTATTTTTATTTTCCGTACTTTAATGACTTTTGATGATCATAACTCCTAAGTTGTATTAATAGTCATGTTCATGATATCATTTGATATTTCATATTATTGTCCTATAAATAGAGGCATTATAAAAACAAATTTATTAAAACTGATGATCAAATTTATATGTATTGTAAAATTAGGAATTTTTATATATATATATATATATATATATAAATAAACTTAAAAATAATTTCCTTTAACTATCTTTTTTTTGAGAAAAACTTTAAATTCCATCATTTAATTTTCTTAATAACAAATTTATGTTAAAAGTTTTAAAAAAATATTATATATATAAATTAATTTTCTTCTTAACAACATAAATGGAGTGTAAAGAAGGATAATAAGTGTCATATTTTTTTCTTTGTTCTTTTTACCATAATAAATGTGAATATATGATTAATGTGTATTAGATTTATTATTATTATTGAAACCAAATAAAAGTTTATTTTTTTTTTCTACATTAAAAGAAGGAGTTACCCTTTGGAGAGTTATTATTACAATTTATTTATAATAACTACCACGACAATATTTTAATGATAAAAATAATTGTATTATGTTGGCAAACTTTTTATTGTCCTATCTTCAATGTTGCATATACATATTATTTAAAAAAAATCATTTCTTTGTCGCTCTTTGATAATCTCTATACAATTGGATTAGGTAAGTATCACACCAAGTCACTAAATGATATCATGACTTATCTTTTATAGTCATTTTCACGCTCCGAGTCTACATCCTGGACGTGGCTGGCACTCGAGAACCATTGCTGGCCCTAAGAGAACCCTTGACCCGACTTACTTACTTAGCGGAAGACTTTACCCAAGATAAATACTTTTAAAACAAGTAAACTGAACTGCTCAAAATATAACTTAGAATATATTATAAGTCAACATTCAACTTGGCTAAAATGACAACTCAAGTCTCAACCTAACTGAAAAGGAAAAGTAAAGACTCATGAAGTAACATCACTAACTCTGTCTATGAAGCCTCTAAACTCTGAGGGATGTCGGGATAAGACCCCCAATCATCCTAACAACTAAAATAAGCAAGCAATAAAATAAAACATAACCAAAGGGATCCTTCGGAAAGCAAGGAGGCTCACTAGCTGACTCTTAGTGCTCAACTGGATCAACAATGCGCTGGATGCTGATCCTGGTTACCTGTGTCTGCATCATAATAAGATGCAGGCCAACTGGCATTAATACATTGAATGTACGAGTATGCGAGTTGGAATGCTAAACATAACTTAAGCTTGAAAAGAATTTGAAAGAAACACTTACCTTGGTTTTACTCAACTCCTGGATAACTTAACTCAATATAAAACAATGAAACACATGCAATATATGAAAAACTTTATAAAATAGTAAAAATAACTTAGTTCGTTAAAGAAAATGCAATAACAAACTCAACTTTACTCATATGATAAAGTACTATAGTTTCTGTGGGAGTTTCTTTAACCGACAACCATCACTATGAGCCTAAGTTGTGATACAACGTCTTGCCCACGCTGCCAGAATTGTCCTATACTTTGCCATCATATAGAACGTTTAACTTAGTGGATCCACTAGCTTATGCTAAAAACATCTTAAGGAGTCATATAAAAGTATGATCGTTTACTACCAATGATGACTACATGGTTTATGGAGACTTGAGTTAGAATGAACTCGCATCCCCATATCGATGCTCAATACTACTCCCAAAATATACTTAGCTCATAAATTTTTAAACAGACTTATTTCTTTGATTTGAGATAATTACTCAAAACTTTGCTTAAAAGCTCTCTTGGAATCGATGTTCCCTTTCTTACTCACATTTTAACTCTTGGGAATACTTAGTTCCCGAATAATCTTTGTAGAATGAACTTTACTCTTACTCTTTATTGAAAACTAGCTCAAAGGCTCTTTTGGAAATCTCAGTTTCTTTTCTTGTCTAAATGTGAAAACATTTACTCTTTGGGAATACATAGTCCAGATATACTCTTTTGAAGAAATGCACTTCAAACCTTACTCTTTACTCAACTCAAAACTCAAGTCTTAAAACAATGTTAAAATATTTGTAAAAGACTTTTGGAAAACTTTATGAACTTCTCTTAACTTTACTCTTGACTTCTCTTGACTTGACGCATAACTTTTCTCGACTTGACTCTTAACTTTTCTTAACTTGACTCTTAACTTTCCTTGACTTGACTCTTAACTTTCCTTGAATTGAATTATGGATTCAAGGATTATGATTTGTGATAGGAAAGATCTCATGATGTTTAGGAATGATATTAGATAGCTAAACATGAGGAAAAAACCAAGAAATCACTGTCTGAGGGTGGGTCCGCGACGCGGAGAAGTATTTAAATTTTTTGTTCGAAAATAACTTTTGAGGCAGAATGGTCCGTGATAGCTCCCCAATGCGAAACGATTTTTCCCAAATCTGGGGAGTAGGTCCGTGACGCGGAGGCACTGCCCAGATTTGCCCGACGAAAATTCCTTCTTCGTTTTTCAGCTTTAAACCCTCTAAATTCGATTGGTTATTTCCCCAAACACTTAGAATCATTTATACCCTCAAATAACATCAGATTCTACTCGAAAACACAACTAAAAATGTGAATCAATCTCAAGAAAACTCCAAACAAGGATTCAAACGAACTTCATCAAGAATTCAAAGGATTTACTTTCAAATCAATATACTTTGTTGAAATTGAATCAAGTTGGGCGCGTGGATGAGCTAACCCAATGCTATGTGATCTCACATTCCTTGTAGGGATCACCCCGATGAAATCCACAAGCTAACCTCGACGATCTTGGTGAACCTTGTTTCTCTTCTCCTTTGTCTTCTTCTTTTCTCTTTTCTCCTCTTCTTTTCTCTTTTCTCCAAGCCCTACTATATTTTGGTAAAAGCTTAAACTGATCTAATTATGATTAGACCCTAACTTAATTACCAAAAATGAAATAAAATAATTGGTCAAGGAAAAGATCAAACTACCCTTTCAAAATTCGGATTGGACTTTTCTTATTTTAACAACCCAACTTCCAAAGGGCATAACTCACTCATACAAACTCGGAATCGCGCAAACTTAGCGGATTTGAAAAGATCAGTCCAAGAGATTTCCTACCATAACTGTAAGTACCTCTAAATCATCCTGAGCTAGAAGTTATGTGTGTTTGAAGTTGGCTAAAACTCAACTTATTCTAACTTAACAAAATTTCCAGATTTTCATTCTTTTCGAAAATGACTATTTCCAATTATTAGCTTCTTCCTAGTTATTTCAAACTGTGAGATATTACAATATCTCCCCCTTGGGAACATTTATCCTCGAATGAGATTACTCTTATTAGGATAAGGGTGTAACATTTAACATTTAGTTCAAGTACCTACAAGCAAATGCAAAACAATATGCCAAGTTATAAATAAATACTAAGAAGGATTAGTACCTTAATTCGGAACTTCTCCAAATTCGAAGAGATGTGGATATATCTTCTTCATATCCTCCTCAGCTTTCCAAGTCGTTTCTTCAACAAATTGGTTCCTCCAAAGGACTTTGATTGATGCTACCTCTTTTGTTCTTGTAATGCCCCGAGCTACCCTCGAGATGCGGACACGGGACCTAGGACCACAAGTGATCCCAAGCTAACCCTGCTGGCATGATCATGAGCATACTAAAGATAATAAACTGATGCGGAAGCTAAATCATAAATAAAATAAAAAAGATGGGGAATACCTATATACTATAACTGAGATATATGAAAACTGAGAGTTTAATACAAAAGAAATATCAAACTCAAGTACTAAGCTGAATCTAACTATGTCTGAAATAAGCCTTTAAACTGACTAGAAATGTTGGGACATGCCCCAACTAGATCTAGCAAAACTGAAACTAAAAACTAAAAGCGATAAAGGTAAACATGTCACTAGTCCTCGAAGAATGAGGACTCACCACTGATGTTGCTGAACTGAAGATGAAGAATCGATCTAAGCGTGATCTGGATGCTGAGAACCTAAACCTACATCACGAGAAAATGTAGCGCACGTATGCGTCAGTACTTGAAAGGTACTGAGCATGCAGAATAGAGTAAAGCTAAAATAAAACATAACTGAACAAAGCATACTGAGCAATGATATAATCTGAACATGATATAGATACTGAAAATAATAAATACTGAGCTAACTGAATGCAATGACCAAATTTATAACATGCTGATGCGAATACCGACTGTCTTGAAATATGGTCAATGCAATAGAGTCTCGACCGAACTGTGGGAGCTACTAATAACCGACATAAAACCACATGAGCTAAATGTGGAGTCCGATGTATACGCTCCATCGAGAGGACCCAATATACCCCGCCCGAGGTATAAAGGCATCTTTGGCGTGATCACTAAACTGATGTTGCCCACAGAGGGGACTTACACCTACGTGGCTCGAAGTTCTGGGACTATATGGGTACGCTGAACCCTAGTCCAACTCGGTATTATGCTACTCCCAATAGATTAAGTGGTTAACTAGTTATGACTGAATTTCTGTAAATACTGGATAGCTCGAAACCGAACATGCAAATTGAGAATGCAACAATTAATCGATAATGATGCATTCATAAAATGAGGCATGTAAGCGAATCTTGAAATATCGACCTAGCATGTGTAATTCAAGAACGAAGAAATACATAGCTAGGGTTCTGAAATTCATGCGATAAACTGAGCAACAACATGATAATCTGATTTGGAACATTTAAATAACTAATTTATAACGATCTGCTGTAATTCTAGAAACCCTAGGTTTGTTTATAATCATGGAATCAAGAAACTGACTGAATTCTAGGGACCTAATGGGCGAAAGGAACCCACTAGTGAAATCCACATACTTGGTAATGAATTCCACGGAGAAATCTTTCGATTTCGGGGCTGGAACTGAAGGAACCTTGCTGCGTTCTTGAACTAGGGTTCTTGATCTCTTTTCTCTTCTCTAGCTTCTAATTTTCTAAGTTTGATTAGTGATTTTGACTAAGGTAAGTTTTAGTTATGTTTCTAGGATTAAACTGATTAAAACCTCATGATTTAGGGTCTAAACGACGTACCTTAGGGGTTAAACGAAATAGAAAAAGACCAAAGGACTCCTGAATTAGCTGCTGTCGGACTGATCGATGGAATGGACTGACGGGCCGTCATTCAATCGACGGTCCGTCGATTGGGTCCGTCGATCGAGTCTGCCCGACAGGGCTTTGCTAAAACGGGCATATCTTTTTACTCGGAGGTAGGAATTTAGCAAACTCGGTGGCGTTGGAAAGATAATTCAATTATCTATCATATCATAGGTAATGGGATACACAATTCTTTTTTTACTAAAAGTTATGACCATCTGAAGTTGACCCATCAGAATTTTCAGCTAACTGGCTGCTGACCCCTCATCTACGGTTAGACCTACGGACCGTGGGTCGAATGATGATCCGTGCTGGTCGACTGTAGATCATGTCAGAGGCTGGGTAAAGAAGGTATTGATCCACAGACACAGACCACGGACCGTGGTCTGATCTACGGACCGTGGGTCTGTCCGTGAGTCGAGACTTAGCCAAATTTTTCGAGCTTGGGCGAGGAGGGGTTGCAGTGGTAAACCACGGACCACCAGCACGGGCCGTGGTCTGACCTACCGTCCGTGGATGGCAACTGTGGGTTGCACCTGCAACTTTTCAAAATTTACATTTTGGTCTATTTTCGAATACGGGGTGTTACAGTTCTCAACTTGCGAACTTGGCGATCTAGATTTTGAACCAAAATTTCTTCATAAGATAAACTATTCTTGATCTCAATATTTTTAGTTGGTATGATCAATGAAGGATTTCCCATGCACTTATTCAACATGGAGATGTGAAACACCGGATAAACCGCGGCTAACTCTTGTGGTAGCTCCAACTCATAAGCTACATTGCCAATCCTCTTGGATATTTGATAGTGTCCAATATACCGGGGACTAAGTTTACCCTTCTTACCAAACCTCATAACATCCTTTATGGGTGAAACGTTTAGATATACCCAATCATCTACTTCAAACTCTAACTCCCTTCTCCTAACATCAGTGTAGGATTTCTTACGACTCTGCACTGTTTTCAACCTCTCTTGAATAACTTTTACTTTCTCCATAGCTTGACGAACTAGGCCTGGTCCTATTAACCCAGCTTCACCAACTTCAAACTATCGAATAGGGGATCTGCATCTTCTTCTATAGAGAGCTTCGTAAGGAGCCATCTGGGTGCTAGAAAGGTAACTATTGTTGTAAGCAACCCAATGGGAGGTATGTGATCATCTCAATGACCCTTGAAATCAATCACACAATCCAGCTTGATACCTCAAAACACTATCTCCCCCTTGTTCAAAAGCCATCACTTTTTGCTTATGGACACTTACCTTTAATTCAGGCAATAAAGGATCATGGTCTTGCTTTCTTTCACTTTTGACACAAATGATGATTCAGCCGCATTCATCACCACTACTCCTCCTTCTGTGGAATCCATTAGCCAAACTCCCAATCGTGCAAGCCTATGCACATCTTTCGCTAGCTCTCTCTTCTCTTCCTCAACATGGGCAGTACTACCCATAAACAAGCTGTTCAAGGCATCTACAACAACATTAGCCTTACCTGGGTGGTAAAGAATACTCATGTCATAATCGTTGAGTAATTCTAACCACCTCCTTTGTCTGAGATTAAGCTCTTTCTGAGTGAACACATATTGGAGACTCTTGTGATCAGTGAACACATCCACATGAACACCATAAAGATAATGGCACCATATTTTCAAAGCAAATACCACAACAGACATCTCAAAGTCATGAGTTGGGTAATTCTTCTCATGAACTTTCAACTATCTGGAGGCATAAGCTATAACTTTGCCATTCTGCATTAATACATAACCCAAACCAACTCTAGATGCATCACAATACACCACAAAACCTTGTGTAACTTCTGGTAAGGTCAAAACTGAGGCAGTAGTTAGCCTTTTTTTCAATTCCTGAAAGCTGTTCTCACAAGCTTCAAACCATTGAAACTTCACTATTTTCTGAGTCAACTTGGTTAAAGGTATAACCACTCAGAAAGTGATAGGTTGAACTAGAGCCTTAACGTTTGGGTTAGTGTGACTTTAAGTTGATGTCTAGGCTGTTCTAGACTTAATTGAATAAGGTAGGAAGCCTAGGGTGCAAGCAAAGGCCTAGACTAGCAAGATTGAGCGAAAGAAACCTTATTGTTTGAGAGGCTGTTTGGCAATAGGAGTACTTGATTGCCCAAAGGGTTGGGCGAGTCGCCCTTGGGCTCTCGTGGTCGCCAAGTAGCCTACCCCATTGGCCTAGGTGTTGGACCAAAGGGCGAGAAAACTCCTAGCTTGCCAACTTGTTAGGCGTGTCGCTCTTTCCCCCCTCTAGATCGCCTAGTGGACTACCCAATTTGGGAGATCACTGGAAAATTGGGTGAGCCAAGGGTGCACTTGGCGAGTCGCCTAGTGCCCTTAGCGAGCCAAGAAGGGAAAATGGGCGAGGTAAGTCGTGAAAGAGGGGGAAATTTTAAGTTACAACTTTAAGGTCCTTACTCCTTTTCCAAAGTTGAGTCCTCCTTATTCTATTCCTTTCCTAGCAACTATATAACCCTTTTTTAGACTTGAATCCATTCAATTTATTCACTCCAAATAGAATTAAAAAAAGTCCCACCTCCTCTCAAATATTTCTCTCACTGGAAATCCTCCATTAGAAAAAAAGAAGAAGGGAGCCTTTGAAGCTAGGGTTTGGTGATTCCAAGGTGGTTCTTCCTCAAATTGCTTGTGGATTCTTAGTAAAGGTATGGTGGTCTTCATCCTTGTCTAATTTTCCATTCAAGGAGCCAATTCAAAGGTGATTTGAAATCATGAAAATCTAGGGATTTACTCAATCTCATAGGTTCTTTCATCAAACATTTTCAAATGATTTTTAATGACAAATTATGATTGTATTAGTGTTTAATTGATGACTTATGATGAAAATACTCTATGAACCCATGATTTCTCTCAATTCCTAAATTGTACCTTTCTGAAGTGGGTTTGTTAATTATGAAAGCTTATGATGGTAATGTCTAAATTGATTTGGGTTATTGAATTGTATCATTATCTATGCCTTAATTATGGTAAATTGTTGGTATGTTGATGATTTGAGATTCATGGCCTTGAAGGCAAGATATGGCTTAATTTCATGTTGAAGTAGAATTGTGCTTGACCTATTAATCCACTTGAAAGGTGGAGGTGTTTGCTTACTAAGTATATGAATGAGAATCTAAATGAAGTTAAGGTAATCATGTTGTAAATGTAAATGTGTTATTATTGAAAGGCTATTTCTCAATTTGACACTTATGAATGATGAAGATAGAATGTGAAGGGTTCCTATAATGTATTGTATATCTTGAATTGGTAGGCTTATGCGTCCTTTTCTTGTATAGATGAAAGTAATATGATAAGGTATCTTGAATTGGTAGGCTCATGCATCCTCTTCTTGAATGAATCAAAGTATAGTTGATTGTTGAACCTTGAGTTGATATGCTTAGGCATCCTTTCTTGCGTGATGCATATGAATCGATAGTGTAATGACCCTTTTGGTCATTTCTATGTTTTACATTTTGTGTGTCATTTAGAGCATTTCTGTAGTGACCCCAAGTCATTTATGACTTTCTTGGACTGACAGTTCGGTCACCTGGTCGTTCGTTTGGCTTTTGTGCGAGTTTTAGTGTTTTTGGAGCTTATAAACCTTGAACGATTATTTTCGATCAAAAGTTCAATAAGATAACATCATAATCCAATTTTGACGATTCCATCAGCTTCGGAAGGGTCATTTTAGGCTAGTAGCATGGTCGGCATGACTCCCGAGGTTTTTAGTGTGAGTCGATGCGATTAGGCATTTTAATTTTAAGTTTAAGCCTAAGTTTGACTTTAGTCAACATTCTGAGTAAACGCGCTCGGATGAGAATTCCATCAGTGCAGTTAGCTCCATAATGTTGAGTTTGGTCTAGATTGACCCTTCTTTTGTGTCTCGAGGTTTTTGATAATTTTCCGAGCTCTTTTGTGGTTTTTGATTTAAAATGACATTTGGGTGTGAGACCCACTTTTTGTCAAGATGACCTCATATGGAAATTTTGATTGTGCCATTGAGTCTGAAATATCAAATTTGGTGTGGTTGCATATCTCATTTGCGTGCACGGGGTTCCGAACGAGTTCGGAGCACCCCGTCAGAGTTTTTATGTTTTGGAATTTTTTTTGCAGAAATATCTGCTATAAATGCAGATATATCAGCCAATTTTTCCAAACTTAAAACCCTCATCTCTTTCTTATCGCTCAACCAATTTAGGTGATTCGAAGTGCGGGAGCTTTGTATTCTCAATGGCTTCGCTGTAGAGTGTTCAGAAGTTGTCGAGTGCACGTAGTTCGAGGTAATTTTTTGATTAACCTGACTGCTGTACCCATTTTCGAGCCTTTGTTTTTGGCATTCTTATTTTGGTCATATCTCACACATTTTAGCTCGGTTTTGGGTGATTCGATGTCCCACATATTGGGAATTATCATGGCTACCTCGTAGAGTGTTCTAGGAGTGCTAGGAACTGTTCAATTTTCGTTAATTCTGAGTTTAGACTGCTGCTATTTTCTTTTAAGTTGATTAAAGTGTGATTTTCTTGGTTGTTGGTTTTTGCTGTGTTTTGAGCTTTGAATTGTGTTCCATTTTGGAACATAAGTTCGGGGTGCTGTTTAGGGTCTCTTGACAGAGTCAATTTCAGACAATTAGGTGTGGGTCCCATGATTTCCATTGTGACTCCAAAATTGACCCATCTCCGTTTGTTGTGATTTTGGTGTCTAAACAATCGTACTAACAGTATGATCTTATATTTGATAGAGTGACAACGTTCAAGGGTCGTTCGGGATGGAAAAACTCTGATAAAGTGATTTGGAGCGCGCGCGGTCAGCCTTAAGGTAGGCTATGACTTCCTTTCTTTTAGATTGAGCTTAATTGTGTAAAATCATGTCGATTAGAGTGAATTGGGGGTGGGTACCAGTTTCCTATCTTACTTTGATTAAATACCTCATGTTAGGATCGATTGGCCATATTCACGTGTATTTTCATGTTAATCGATTTAGTAGAGTTGCATGCTTATGTGCTGAATGCTATTGTTTGCTTGTATGCTATGTGTTGCATTTCTTGTTCATCCTTAACCGTAAGTATGATGTCCTTAATTAGTCTAGGTTAGGCTAGCATTGCCTTAGACTTATGACCCGTGTGGTCTGGATAACCTTGACTTTATGCCGACGTCATTCAGATGACTTAGCTCCTTGTAGACAGGAGTAACATACCTGAGTTTGATAGTTTGAGCCTTAGATTAGGCGTTATCGCTGCTTGTTGTACTTATGTATCTTCTCCCTCTCATTCTGCGATTCCGACGCATTCTCGAAGGTCCAATGCATCACTAGAGGCGTGTAGTGAGATAGTTTAGGCTTGGAGCCTTTTATGTGATTATTAGAGTAGACAGTGTTCCATGGTGGTTGTTGTTGGATTGGATCCTATTGGATATACCATCACCCCCGGGGTCGTTCTTTCTAGTTGGGTTGGGAGCGTATCGTTGGCTGGGTAGACTCGGTGATATCGGTGATTGCCCCTGAGCCTCTCTTTCTAGCTGGGCTGGGAGTGGACTGTTTGATTCGGTGCCCCCTGGGTCACTCTTTCTAGCTGGGTGGAGTCTGATGGATTATCTTAGTTACTTTGGGCTGGGAGCCCAATTTGCTTCTTTCTCAGTAGACTTAGCTTTTCTGTGTACCTGTTGAGTTTATGGGGGTCAGTTCAAGTTTTATTTGAACTTGTGCACGAGTGTACCTTCTGTGCTTATGGGGTCCAGTTAGGTTTAGTTTAGTTGTACTTAGTTTATTTCTAGTATGCTTGTGTGCTTTCTTTTCGTATCTGCTTTGACCTCTCTGTGTCTAGATTCTATCCTTTCATATTGTTTTTATCCTTTTTGCTCAGTCGGCTTATGATGCCTACTGAGTACCTTCGTGTTGGTACTCATGCTATGCTCTGCATCTATTTTGTGATGCAGGTTCCAGTACCAGTTATCAGTGGTGAGTAGTTCCAACCTTGTTTTGTAGTTGTGACTCGGAGACGAGGGCGAGCACTTGGCGTTTTGGGTTTGTTCTGCCTCCTTCTTTTGGTTTAGCTAGTCTTGTTACTTTTGAGACACTCTTTGTTGTGGTCCACTTTTAAGACTTGTACTTTTTATTAGATAGCTCTATACTAGTGACTTCCAGGTTCTGGGAGGGATTTTTGTATATATTTATTTTGGTGGTCTTTTGCCTTGTTGTCATTGTTTAGTTTATTGTTTCTGCTAGTTTCTACCCTTACACTCATTGCTTGATGTTCTGGGTTTCGAGTTGGTTTACCTACTGGTAGTGTATAGTAGGTGCCATCATGATTCGAGAAATCGGGTCGTGACAGATAGTCTTATGGCATTCCTTTCATAAATGACTAATGAATGTATCTTGACTCGATGAATTTGAATCGATAGGCCGATGACATTCCTTTCTTAAATGAATAATGAAGTATTCTAGGCTATAACATGAACCAGTGGACCTAATGTCGGTAGCCTTTCATGATGAGTCTAAGAACGAAAGTGATGAACCTTGAATCGGTAGGTCTAGTGTTGGTAGCCCTTTCATGTGTGGAATGATGGCCTTGTATCGGTGGACCCAATGTTTATTGCACCTTTCTTGGAAAGTCAATTAGCTATCCCTTATGTGTAACACCTTAGAATATTTTTGAGCTAAGACTCGAACCGTTCTTCGTAGTGAGAGAGATTTTTACAAGGAATTTAAAATTTCTTGAGTATTAAGGTCACTAGAGGTAGCACGTTAAGTTTCAAGAAGAACTTAAGGGAAAAACATTCAAGTCATTCCTAGTTTTCCTTAAGTTTTGGGTCAAATTTAAACAACTATAACTCCTAGTACAAGATGAGTTAGGTGAGCTACAAGATAGAAAATTAAATCCCTTCGAGTCCTCTTTCCAACGCCACCGAGTTTGCTCAATTCCGAGCTCTGAGTAAAAAATATATGACTGATTTACTAATGTCGCGCAAACCTGGCAGCAGCTCCGCGACGCGGAGCCAATACGGACCTTACTGCCTGGTGAAAAATCATTCCGACTCCCAGCTCGTTTTATTTATTTCTTTAGGGGTATTTTAGTTCTAAAAACCTTTAGGAGGTCATCTAAATTGCCCTAAATGTGTAGAAAATCAGTTTTCTTAAATCTAAACCCTATCATCCACTCCAAAGATTCTATGCTCAAGAAATTCAAGAAGCGTTAAGGGTAGGGTTCATCTTTCAAGATTTTCCCTTCAAGTTGCTTCAAGAAAATGGTTCCTTCAGGTATGTAAGCTTTCATAGTGTTGGGTTTGTTCGCCCACACGCCAATTATGTAAATTTCAGCGTTAAGTTGGTTCTAGAAAGTTGAAAATCTAGTTATTGATTAGTGTTCTTGAATTTGCTTTCATTCTTGAATTGGGTTGAGATTTAGGAGTTCTTTAGATTATTGTTTCGAGTTATAGAGTAGTTTTGAGTTAGATTCTTTTGTACATGTGATGGTTATCTGAGTCTAAAGAAAAGTTGAGCAAAAGAATCGAATTTAGGCGATTTAGGGTTAGAAAATGAAAAAGAGAAAAGTCGAGAAAATTTGGCACTTGGCTCCACATCACGGACCTGCCTCTCCATTTCATAAAGTTTGTCTTCACGTCACGGAGAGGTCACAGATCTCTCTGTCTCAAAAGTTATTTCACGACCAAATATTTTAATGCGTCTCTGCGTCGTGGACTAGCTTCCAAGCAGTGAATTTTTGATCTTTTATCGTGTTTATCTATCTAAAATAAATCCTAAACATAATGAGATTTTTCCTATCACAAATCACAACCCTTGAATCCATAATTTAAATTCAAGGTAGTGTTAAAAGTTAAGTCTTGAGAGTTCTTTTGAACATTCTAAGAAAGTCCTTTAAGTCCTTTTGAGGAGTCTTCTACAATTTCTAATAACATGTTTCAAGACTCGAGCAAGTGAGTACGAGTGAGGAGAATGTATTAATGAGTCTACTTTATCATTACAAGATCCTTCATACTATGAAGCATAACTCTTGAATTCATAATTCTCATTCAAGAGAGAGTTAAGAATAGAGTTCAAGAAAGCCTTTGAGTTCAATTGTGAATCCTTTGAGACCAACTATCAAATTGAACTAAGTTTTGAGGAAGTAAGTAAGAAAATGAGAAAAGTCGTATATGCGAGTTCCATATTGATATTTTGACCCTTGAGTCAAGTCGTTCATGCTCATAACTTCCGCATGAACTCCATCAGTTTAGTATCTTTAAAAGGAGTAGTATCTTCAAGTTCTAAGTCTTGAGTATTGAGTTCCTAATCCTCTTTGAGATTATATTCCTAATCATGAGACCATTACCTATTACCCATGAAGTCATTGAGTTGAGTTGTTCATGCCCATAATTTCACATGAACATTGGAAGTCGAACAATCATGAGATGAGAAGTATCTTTGAGTCCATGAGTTGAGTAGTTTATGCTCATAATTTCGTATGAACCCTCTGAGTTGAGCATTCTTGAAATTAGTAGCATTATTGAAGTTATTGAGTTCCAAGTATTTGAGTTCTATCTATGGTTATTGAAAACCTTGCATTGAGTCATTCAAGTCCATAATTTGGCGTGAACCATATTTTAAGAAGTCTTTTACAAATGTTTAAACTTTGTTTTAAGACTTAAGCTTTGAAGTTGAGTAAAGAGTAAGAGTAAGATTAAAACTCATTTTCTCTAAAATGATATATGGGAACTAAGTATTTCCAAAAGTAAATGTTTTCACATTTAAGATGAGAGGAAACTGAGATTTTCAAAAGAGTTTTGAGCAAGAAAGGGAACAACGATTCCAAGAGAGCTTTTAAGCTAAGTTTTGAGTAATTATCTCAAACCAAAGAAAGAAGTTATTTTAAAACATATGAGCTAGGTATATTTTTGGGAGTAGTATTGAGCATCGATATGGGGATGCAAGTTCATATTAACTCAAGTCTCCATAAATCATGTAGCCATCATGGGTATTAATGGGTCATACTTTTTAGATGATCACATAAGTGAAGCTAGTGGATCCACTAAGTTAAGTGTTCTATATGACAGCAAAGTATAGGACAATTCTGGCAGTATGGGCAAGACGTTGTATCACCACTTAGGCTTATAGTGGTGGTTGTCGGTTAGAGAAACTCCCATAGAAACTATATTACTTCATTGTATAAGTGAAGTTGAGTTTGTTATTGCATTTTATTTAATGAACTAAGTTGCTTTTACTGTTTTATAAAGCTTTCCATATATTGCATGTGTATTGTTGCTTTAAATTGAGTTGAGTATCTAGAGTTGAGTACCCAGAGTTGAATATCATATCTTTGTGTTGAGTATCTAATCTTCTAAGTTGAGTAAGTTTGAGTAGTTTTGAGTATTCCTTGAGTTGAGTAAGTTTGAAAAGAGGTAAGTATGCTTCCCTTTTTATCAAGTTTCAAGCTTATGTTTATGTTTTAAAATTCCACTTACATGCTCGTACATTCCACGTACTAAGCCATTTGGCCTGCATATTTTCATGATGCAGACACATGTATTCGGGATTATCAACAAGATATTCGTTGATAAATCCAGGAGTTCGAGTTAGCTATGGTGAGCCTCCTTATTTTTGAAGGATTTCATTTACTTTTTAGTTTAGTCAGGATGTCGTGGGTCTTGTCCCGACTTCAATCTTTATTAGTTAGAGGCTTCATAGATAGTCAGTATAGTTGAGAAGTCTGTATTATTCATTTATTTTATTAAACTTTTTAAAGAATTAAGTTGCCTATTTTATGGCGAGTTGAATATATTATTTTTATTCTAAGTTGTTCATTTGAGTTAGAGTTTTGAAAAGTTGAGTTTATTGAATTTTATTCACTTTTAAGCTTTTGCATGCTTAAGTTAGTCTTCCGCTTGTAGTCAGCCATGATGATGGTTCGCTTGGGGACTATCAATGGTTCTTGAGTGTCGGTCACGTCTAGGGTGTAGACTTGGGTCGTGAGATTATGTACCTTGAATCAATAGACCTAGTGTTGGTAGCCCCTTCTTGTGTAATGTACTTTGGGTCGGTAGACCTAGTGTTGGTAGCCCTCTCAAGTACAATGATGTTTATGTGAATGAACTACTCTATGGGAATGGAGGCTAAGTACCGAGTGGATATGGTAAGATGGAAACTCTCCCAATGTTAGGCTAGAGTTCCAAGGAACATCTTCCTATCCCATAACTATGTGCCCACATAGGATATTAACTAGCGAATTCCATCCGAGCTAATGTTATCGTTCTACCTTAGGCAAGTAGAACACCTCTTTACGGTGTGGGGCAATATGACACTAGATTCCATCTCTAGCTTACATGGTCTATGTTGGTTAAACGCTTATTCCTATCATGTGAGATGTGAATTATGGTTTCTGGATGAGTTCTATGAAATGTGGGTGGTAGTATGGAATGCTATCCATGCATTGCACGAGTATGCTTTGAGAAGGTCATAATGAGTTCTCTAAGCCTTAATGGCTAGTGTATAAATGTCCACTCAAGATAAAGTTAATGAGAATGATGATCTAGTGTCTATTGAATGAATGTATCCTAAATGAAGTTATTGAAAAATGTTGACTCTTAAATGCTTATATGCTTAAATGTAAATGATGCATGCTATACTTGGATTATATTATGAGTTACTTCGTTGTCATGGCTTTTGGTATATGTATGTGCCTTGTCTAGGTTAACTTCAAAGGAGTACTTAGTTTAAGTAGTAGTATGGGATGCTACTTGCACATTGCACAAGTATGACTTAGAGTTGTCTTAGATGTTTGTCTTAATGTGATGATGTGACTTATGTAATGTTTATGCTTCTTATATGCTTTGTTGTGTAAAGACGGAAAGGATGAATGGTAAGTTCACTCTTGGTGACCTTAAGGTGGTACCTTAGTGTGGGTGGTGGTATGAGACGCTACCCATACATTGCATAAGGTATAGCTTGAGGGTTACTTGAGGTGAAGTCGTAAGTGAAGGTAAAGGTTCCTATGTGGATTATATTCTAATGTAAAATAGGACTTAAATGTTGGTTGTGACTTATATTATGCCTTTTTTTATCAATGTTTATAAAGTTTTACCAAAATGGCATATGGCACGACTTCCAAATAAATGTCCGTTTTAAGCATGTTTTTGCATGACTTTCATACTTAGTACATCTAATGTGCTAACCTATATTTCTTCTCCCTTTTTACCAAAGTGTAGGGTTTGGTGATATTGGTGTCCTATGCTTGAGGAGTAGGTTTCTAAGGTGCTTGAAGATGAAGACTTGGTGAGTCTTCATAGTTTCAAGGACAATACCCACTTTGTTCCTTTATGTCTTTTAGTTATGTTAAAGCTTTTGTGTGGGCTAAGTCCCTATGTTGTATTCAAAGTATTAGATGGTTTGAGACATAGTATACAAAGTCTAGAAAGTCTTCCGCTTGCTTTTAATGAAAGATGTTTTCGATTGTAAAGCAAAGTTTTAATTCTTCTCTATTTTCCTATGTTCTTATGTTCAAGAATGATATGAGGCTTGTATTAGACCCCTTCGGGGTCGAGTACGCCGTGTTGCATCCGGGGTGTACCTCTGGGTCGTGACAAATATGGTATCAGAGCACAAGATTTTGGAATGGTCTTAGGATGTCTCAAATCACATCTAATAAAGTCTTGTTCATAATGTGAAGCACACCACATTATGAATAGGAGGCTATTGGGTGTTAAGAAAGTTTCACTTTTTCATTCTTCAAGTCGTGCCATAAATTTTAGCTATATAATGTCTTTCCCTTATTCCTCATGTGATGGTCTTTAGAGTATGACCCCTTAAAAGGTTTATGTTACAAGGGTTGAAGGAGAGGAAATGTTGGTTGTGATGCCAACTATGGCTATGTGACTTGATAAAGTTGAGATGATAGTTTATGGTGTGACTTTCGTATGAATAGGTTGCTTTTTCGTTATGTGTGTTGTTGGTGGATTTTGACTTAGTCAAGATGCGTTTTGAGGTATATTGAAAGAGTTGATGAAATGAGGTGTTTTAGAAATACCTAGATGTGATGAGTATGAAGGTTTAGTGATGTTTTACTTTGACCTTAGAAAGCTAGTATAAGCTTTCTCCCAAATGGGGGATAATGTGCCTAGATGGTGAGGTCTTTGAGTGTCCTTGATGTGCATGAGTTAGGCTTGCTTGATGTTCTCACCTTATGAGGTGTAGTGAGCTTGGGGAGTTTAGACCCGATGTGGTAGACTCATATGAGACCTTGAGTGGTGTTGGTAAGGTTGTTTGTGAGCAGAGCTGCTTAATGAGGACCTTTCTAGTTTAAAAGCACCGGTTTGTTGATAGTTCCTTATGGTTGTGAATGTCTTGTTAAGGTTCCCTTGTTTGGTTCATGATAAGCCTTAGTTGGGTCTTCTTCTAAGTGGGGGATGGTATGTTGAGTGGTAAGGTTGTTGAGAATTCCGATATCCTTACCTCTTTTTTCATGTGCCTATTCAAGCCTAAGACAAAGAGTTCCTTTTTGGCTTGTTCATATTGTGGAGTCATGTGTGATGTTGTGTTTCTATGGTCTCCTTATGTTATGCTAGTTCTAGTTGAATTCTTGTTTGAATGACAAAATGTGTTTTGATGAATTATGTTCCTCATGTTAATGTGCATTTAGTATGAGTTACTTACATGCTTCATGAGGTTAAATATTGAACATGCCTAAATGTGCTTTTATGAAGAATTGCGTAATGTGTCTAATGATGTTATAATGAGCATGATGTGATTTGGAGAAGGAAGTTCCTCCAATGAAATGAGAAGTGTTGAAGTTATGATGCTTAATGAGTTCGTAGATGTAGTTCCTACTTACTTATGTTGCATTGAGCTTATTGATGTGGAGTTGATGTTTTCTCTTATGATTACGTATTCATATTGATGGGCGAGGTAAGTCGTGAAGGAGGGGAAATTTTAAGTTACAACTTTAAAGGTCCTTAGTTCTTTTCCAAAGTTGAGTCCTCCTTATTCTATTCCTTTCCTAGCAACTATATAACCCTTTTTTAGACTTGAATCCCTTCAATTTAGTCACTCCAAATAGAGTTAAAAGAAGACCCACCTCCTCTCAAATATTTCTCTCACTAGAAATCCTCCATTATAGAAAAAGAAGAAGGGAGTCTTTGAAGCTAGGGTTTGGTGATTCCAAGGTGGTTCTTCCTCAAATTTCTTGGGGATTCTTAGTAAAAGTATGGTGATCTTTATCCTTGTCTAATTTTCCATTCAAGGAGCCAATTCAAAGGTGATTTGAAATCATGAAAATCTAGGGTTTTACTCAATCTCATAGGTTCTTTCATCAAATATTTTAAAATAGTTTCTAATGACAAATTATGATTGTATTAGTGTTTAATTGATGATTTATGATGAAAATACTCTATGAACCCATGATTTCTCTCAGTTCCTAAATTGTACCTTTATGAAGTGAGTTTGTTAATTATGAAAGCTTATGATGGTAATATGTCTAAATTGCTTTGGGTTATTGAATTGTACCATTATCTATGCCTTAATTGTGGTAAATTTTTGGTGTTTTGATGATTTGAGATTCATGGCCTTGAAAGCAAGATATGGCTTAATTTCATGTTGAAGTAGAATTGTGCTTGACCTATTAATCCACTTGAAAGGTGGAGGTGTTTACTTACTAAGTATATGAATGAGAATCTAAATGAAGTTAAGGTAATCATGTTGTGAATATAAATGTGTTATTATTGAAAGGCTATTTCTCAATTTGACACTCATGAATGATGAAGATAGAATGTGAAGGGTTCCTATAATGTATTGTATATCTTAAATTGGTAGGCTTATGCATCCTTTTCTTGTATAGATGAAAGTAATGTGATAAGGTATCTTGAATTGGTAGGCTCATGCATCCTTTTCTTGAATGACTGAAAGTATAGTTGATTGTTGAACCTTGAGTTGGTAGGCTTAGGCATCCTCTCTTGTGTGATGAATATGAATCGATAAGCTTATGACATTCCTTTCATAAATGACTAATGAATGTGTCTTGACTCGATGAATATGAATCGATAGGTTGATGACATTCTTTTCATAAATGAATGATGAAGTATTCTAGGCTATAACATGAACCGATAGACCTAGTGTTGGTAGCCCTTCATGATGAGTCTAGGACCTAAAGTGATGAACCTTGAATCGGTAGGCCTAGTGTTGGTAGCCCTTTCATGTGTGAAATGATGACCTCGTATCGGTAGACCCAATGTTTATGGCACCCTTCTTGGAAAGTCAATGAGCTATCCCTTATGTACCTTTAATCGGTAGACCTAGTGTTGGTAGTCCTTTCTTGTGTAATGTACTTTGGGTCGGTAGACCTAGTGTTGGTAGCCCTCTTATGTACAATGATGTTAATATGAATGAACTACTCTATGGGAATGGAGGCTAAGCACCGAGTGGATATGGTAAGATGAAAACTCTCCCAATGTTAGGCTAGAGTTCCAAGGAACATTTTCCTATCCCATAAATATGTCCCCACATAGGATATTAGCTAGCAGATTCCATCTAAGCTAATGTTACCGTTCTACCTTAGGCAAGTAGAACACCTCTTTACGGTGTGGGGCTATATGACACTAGATTCCATGTCTAGCATGCATGGTCTATGTTGGTTAAACGCTTATTCCTATCATGTGAGATGTGCATTATGGTTTCTGGATGAGTTCTATAAAGTGTGGGTGGTAATATAAGATGCTATACAGGCATTGCACGAGTAGGCTTTGAGAGGGTCATAGTGAATTCTCTAAGCCTTAATGGTTAGTGTATGAATGTCCTCTTAAGATAAAGTTAATGAGAATGATGATCTAGTGTATATTGAATGAATGTGTCCTAAATGAAGTTATTGAAGAATGTTGACTCTTAAATGCTTATATGCTTAAATGGAAATGATGCATGCTATACTTGAATTGTATTATGAGTTACTTCTTTGTCATGGCTTATGGTATATGTATGTGCCTTGTCTAGGGTAACTTCAAAGGAGTACTTAGCTTGAGTAGTAGTATTGTTTGCTACTTGGACATTGCACAAGTATGATTTAAAGTTGTCTTAGATGTTAGTCTTAATGTGATGATATGACTTATGCGATGTTTATGCTTCTTATATGCTTTGTTGTGTAAAGACGGAAAGGATGAATGGTAAGTTCACTCTTGGTGACCTTAAGGTGGTACCTTAGTGTGGGTGGTGGTATGTGATGCTACCCATACATTGCACAAGATATAGCTTGTGGTGAAGGCTTAAGTGAAGGTAAAGGTTCTATGGAATTTATGTTAAAGAAAAACAAAAGTTTTTTAAACTTATATCTAACAAAACTAAATGACAATCAAAATGTTTTTAAGAATACATCCATTACTCTCTTTACCGAATTGTGTTGGTGACCGTGGCCTGTCTCGACCATAACATCATTAAAGCAATCACTTGAGATCTCAAATTTTTTAGGCCCCCACCTTTTTTTGGGGTAGAAAATGTAATCGTAACTGTTTACTTTCTTTAATGTGGAGATCGTTATAATAATTGAGATATAAAATAGTGTTTAGTTAACTATAACATTCTTTCTTACGTAGTTACTTACTCTGTTTACTTATTTATATCTAGGAGAATATCATGAACTCACATCACTATTTATGCATTTACCTTTTTTTAGTCGATCCACTTTCTATTTTTATTTCTAAATTCTACCGAACGATCTTGTTTACTTTATTTAGTGTGGAGGTTGTTGTAATAATTGAAAAATGGAATAGTGTTTAGTTTGTTGTAGCATCCTTTCTTACGTAGCTACCTATTTTGTTGACTTATTTATATCTTAGTGATTATAATGAACCCAAATTATTATAGACTTTATTATTCTAACTTTATATTATATTTTTTTATTGAGAAATTTCATTGTTTACAATTTTACTTCATTAGGTCTGTGTACATCCTACTTTCTCGAGACTTCATATATATTGAATATGTTATAATTGTTTAGTTTATATATGACAACTAAAAGAGAGAAGACCCTTTTATGGAATTTTACTTTAGGCCCCAAACTTGTCGTGATAACCCAGATGACCATGCATGCTTTAGAATATAAATACTCTACAATTACGATTCTTTGATATTTTGCAAAGTTGAGCAATTTTTACAATCCCATATAAAATTAAGATTCTTTGATATTTTGTTAATATAATGTTTAATTAGTGTTAGTTTTCTTGAATTTGATATTTATTTAGCCAATGCCTCAAGTCAGACCCTAATAGTAGTCATAAATAAAGTAACTATTATCATATCTTAAAGACTATAAGCTTTTCAATTATGACACATAAATAGAGTAACTATATCATATCTTAAAACATAAATAAGGATAAATAAAAATAAATTCCTCCTAATCAGTATTTCATTAAGAGACGTGCAAAAAAGAATACGATAAATAATTTAAGGTGGAGAAGTATTCATATCTATACTACGAACAATGAGATTTGACAAAACACTTCTCTTCTGTGATATGCCATTTCATATTAAAACTCTATTTTTTATAATTATTATTTAACTTATAAAAACTCAGTTAGGATTTGATTACATTTTCTAATGAAATAAGAAAGTAATT
This sequence comes from Solanum commersonii, assembly GCA_029007595.1. NCBI lineage: Eukaryota > Viridiplantae > Streptophyta > Magnoliopsida > Solanales > Solanaceae > Solanum > Solanum commersonii. The sequence continues at coordinate 1,216,934 of JAJTWQ010000029.1, forward strand.
CAATTATTCATAAGATTTTATCTATTCAAGTTATATAAAATCTACGACTAATAAGTACTGCCTAATTAAGTTAGGAATAATTTTGTAAAATCTAAACATATGAGAACGTCTTTTTTGACTGCATGAGTCTAGTTAAGTGAGTTTGACAAATTTATTGTTAAATAAAAATTAAAATTTTAATGTGATATGATATCAATTAGGAGAAAATGAGAATTTTATACATTAACGATCCCTGCTAAAAGATAGAGAAAATACATAAAATCCCCCCTGAACTTGGCAACAAAACTTACTTTGGCACTTGAATTTTACGGATAATTATTTACCCGCCTAATTTTTTTTCAAGTGTATTAAAATATACCCAAATCGCTGACGTGAAAAGTCAAAAAAGTAACAATGCATTTATGTAAAAAATTAAAGAGAAAAATAAGTGGGCCCCAATTATTTTCTTTTCAGCCAATAATCTTTCTTTTCTTCATCTTCTTCATACTCTACCACCCCCAACCCTTAGTACCACCAACCCCAGCCCCACCTCCCGCCCCTTCATCTTCCTCACACCCAATCCACCCGTCCCTCCATCGACCACCACTTGCACCACCCCTTTCTTCTTCTTCGAACTCCCACTCCCACCCTCTTTGTCACGACCCAAAATCACAAGTTGTGATGGCACCTATGTTCCCAACCGATAGGTAAGCCAACCCAATACGTTAACCAATTCCACTTAAAATGTGGAAAGTAAGTAGCAAGTGAATATCTTAAATACTAAGTCTTCTAAATAAAATGTGGAAAACTGAAACGCCACCCCAAAATTTTAGTGTCATAAGTACAAGAGCTTCTAAAAGTCAATACAAGTCTCTAATTATATAACAAGTCTAAACATAAGAAATATCCTATCAGAATACCAAAATAACCTAATAGAGATAGATAAAGGTATGGGCCGCAAAACGTCCAAGCAGCTCACCACAACTCTAAGATAAACCAAACTCAGACTCAAGCTCCAAGAAATATGCTCGAATTCAAAATACAATCTGCACCACAAAAGAGTGCAGCAAGTGTAGTATGAGTACGAAAGCATGTGTACCTAGTATATCTCATAGACCGACAACGAAGAAGTAGTGATAGGAGTATATAAGAAAATAATCCTTTAATTTTTTACAAGTCCACATTATACTTATCAACCAAGTTTTCATTAATAGAGATAATTAAATATCACGAAATGTTAAACCACCAATAACACACATAATCAATGAGAATAAGGGATGTAATGAGATGCAATGCAATGCGACACCATAAATGATATGCCTCAGATGCCAAGTACTCTCTCAACTGTATATACATGATACTCCTTGGAAATACATCAAGAGTTCATGACCCATGGGGACTCGCGAGGTCCATATACCGATACAGATGATCTCCACGTGTCTGTGCGGACGATCTCAATGCACTATCATAAAATCAAACAATTTCTGCACGAATGATCTCCACGTGCCCAAATTATAATCTTAACATCTCACCATCCCCAGCACTGACAATCTCCATGCGCCCAACTTATACTCAATCTAATGACAATGCATGTGTAGAATATAATTTCAAATAAAGGGGACGATGATGTATCTCAATCAATCAAATATCAATGTAATACATAACCACCTTAACTATCACAAATATACGGGTTCAATAACGAAACACAATCACACACAAAATTCAAGTCAATAATATATCAGCTAATGCCCATATGCTTTGGCATTCTCAGATTACAATCCGCCTACTATAGTAATAAACTTTCCCTTTAAAACATCGGTACTTGTACCAATGCCCGTCACACCATTGGTACGAGACCCCCATCTTTTTCCCTTACCCATGGTCTATTTCATTTTTTAATATTTTAATTAGAAAAACAACCTTCCAAAAAGTCTGAAAGTCTTAACATACCTTGAGCGCCGAACACGCGCCACGAATTCTCAAGATTTCTCCTTTCCCTTTCGTAAAGCTTCAGAACGTTCCCAATCTACCAATTATGCAATGTTCTTAAGTAAACGAATCTATAGACATCCATCGAGCTATACCTCTATCCCGAACCCCAAAACTCATTCAAACTGCACGAATATTACCATCTTATTCCCCTTTAAATTTTGCACTTTTTAAATATTTTATCAACTTAACTGTGATGGCCACTCTTGGACCAATTAACCACTATTGTTAAACAATTGTGAACACTACCAGAATATTTCAAGACACAAAATATGCTACGAATTTAACTAAGTGATACAGTGATCCTGAACTAAAGCAACAAACAACATTTGTACTATCCATTACGCAACACCTTACATCCACTCACCTATCAGTAATTTAAAATGATATATAAATCTCATCCAACCTAATGACACCATACTAACACCCATGATATATAATGAAATTCCTAAATTTTGGTGCCATCTAATATCTCAAGTCTTATATTCCTAAATTTTAAGCCTAGAGTTAAATCTTGTGTCACTCCCTTAGCTACCTCCTAGACGCGGACACGGGACCTAGGACCACAAGTGATCCCAAGCTAACCTTGCTGGCATGATCATGAGCATATTAAATATAATCTGAATAATAGAAACTGTGCGGAAGCTAAATCATAAATAAGATGAAAAGATGGAGAATACCCATATTCTATAACTGAGATAAATGAAAACTGATGAGTTTAATACAAGGAAGATATTAACTCAATACAAAGTTGGATCTATCTATGTCTGAAATAAGCCTCTAAACTGACTAGAGATGTTGGGACATGCCCCAACTAGGTCTAGCAAAATTGAATCTAAAGACTAAAAATAATACTGAAAAGAAACTCATGACTATTGTCCTCGGAGAATGAGGACTCACCACTGATTCTGCTGAATTGGAGATTGGGAACCGATCTAAGCTTGATTTGGATGCTAAGAACCTGAACCTATATCACGAGAAGATGTAGTGCACGTATGCGTCAATACTTGAAAGGTACTGAGCATGCAAGATAGAGTAAAGCTGAAAGAACATATAACTGAACTAAGCAATAAGGCAATGAAATAATCTGAACATGATATAGATACTGATTACTGAGCTAACTGAATGCAATGACCAATTTATAACATGTTGACTGAATACTGAATGAACTGTAAATGTGGCCAATGCAATAGAGTCTGATTGAATTGTGGAAGCTACTAATAACCGACAATAAAACCACATGAGCTAAATGTGGAGTCCGATGTATACGCCCCATCGAGAGGACCCAATATACCAGGCCAAAGGTATAGAGGCATGCTGGCGTGATCACTGAACTACCTCCTGACATCTATTGGGAAGGAACCTCCTTTCAGAGTGTGATTCGTCGTTGCCCACATAGGGGACTTACACCTACGTGGCTCGTAGTTCTGAGACTATATGGGTACGCTGAACCCTAGTCTAACTCGATATTATGCTACTCCCAATGAATTAAGTGGTTAACTGGTTATGACTGAATTTTTGTAAATAGTGGATAGCTCAAGACTGAACATACAAACTGAGAATGCAACAATTAATCTAATAATGATGTATTAATAACTGATGCATGTATAACTAAATGACTGAAATATTTGACCTAGCACGTGTAATTCAAGAACTAAAGAAATACATAGCTAGGGTTCTGGAATTCATGCAATAAACTGAGAAATAACATGATAATCTGATTTGGAACATTTAAATAACTAATTCATGATGATCTATTGAAATTCTAGAAATCCTAGGTCTATTTATAATCATGGAATCAAGAATCTGACTGAATTCTAGGGACCTAATGGGTGAAGGAACCCACTAGTGAAATCCCATATACCTGGTGATGAATTCCACGGAGAAATCCTTTGATTTTTGGGCTGGAACTGAAGAAAACTTGTTGCGTTCTTGAACTAGGGTTCTTGACTTCTCTTCTCCTCTTACGCTCTAATTTTTCTAAGTTTTGATTAATGATTTGACTTAGGTAAGTTCTAGTTATGTTTCTAGGCTTAAACTGACTAAAACCTCATGATTTAGGGTCTAAACGATGTATCTTAGGGGTCTAACGAAATAGGAAAAGACCAAATGACCCCTGACTTAATTGCTATTGGAGTGACCAATGGATGGGACTGATGGGGCGTAGGTCAATCGACGATCCGTCGATTGGAGTCGTCGGTTGAGTATGCCCGATAGGGCTTCACCAAAATGAGCATAACTTTTTACTCGGAGGTCGAATTTTAGCAAACTCAGTGGCGTTGGAAAGAGGATTCAATTATCTATCATATTATAGGTCATGGGACACATAATTCATTTTGTGCTAAGAGTTATGACCATCGGAAGTTGACCCAATCACAGTTTTCATCTAACTGGCTGCTACCCTCACCTACAGTCAGACCTACGGACCATACATCGAATGACGATCCGTGCTGGTCAACCGTCAATCGGGACTAAAGCTGGGCTTTAGGGGCATTGATCCACGGACATGAACCACGGTCAGTGACCTGACCTACGGACCGTAGGTCCGGCCGTGGGTCGACACTTGGCCGAATTTCTAGCTGAGTTCTTGGGGAGTTTGCTGACACAAACCACGGACCTGCAGGACGGACCGTGGGTTCTCCTACGGTTCGTGGATGGTGCCGTGAGTGCCACCTGCAACACAAAAAATTTACAATCTGGTCTATTTTCGGATACGGGGTTTTACATCTTGATTCTACTAAATAACATACTCTAATAGTGTTCATATATATCCATTATGCTTAATAATTAATAGTGACAAGAGTAGCAATAGAAACTAACAAAAATTTAACAGAAGCTCCAAGCCTTCATAATTACTATACTTCAGTTCCTTTTTAAATGAATTACCACTTAAAATTATGAGTCAATCAGTACCGTAATGATCACTCTCTCCTAATTAACAATTAATTTATCCTACCAAAGAAATCATCCTATGGTATAGTGTCAAGTTTCAAAAATTTGCTTTCCTTAAATTTATTTATTATTTATGTTCCAGCCGAAATCTTATCAACACAATTCTATATCCATTAATGACAAATTCCAGCCGAAATCTTGCTAGCACTGATTCGTTGGCAGCAATAACTTACAACATATTTCTAACCCATTAAACCAAATAAAATTCCTACCCAGACAACACATACACACATGACAATATCAACTTAAATTATTTATTTTTCTTTTACCTGGCAGATTTCGTGATGGTTTTGGTTATGCAATGATTCTCCTCATCGTGTGTAGATAGAAGTTTTAGTGGGTTGTGGGGTGACAAAGAATTATTAACCCTCCCAAAGAGTTATTAACCCTCAATTATTCTTAATTCATCTATTTACATGGGCCAAATTACTTGTGTATTAAACCTTAAATGAATTATGGACTTGGCCCACTAATTAATAACTGTAATACTCATTAAATAAAAATTCATCAACTAGATACTCGCAGTTAACAAATAATTTAAAATATCCCTTTAATTTTTTTTCGGGAAGAGTCAAAATAGTCCTAGTTCTCAAAACGACCTAGCGAGTCGTTACACTCTTTCTTTCTCTTCGAACCTCAGCGCCTCACACTTTTCTTCTTCTTCTTCTTCTACAAGGCTCCTTCATCCTACTCTCATTGCTTCAAATTAAAATTATTATTTATGGCAAGGTTTAAATGTGATGAACTTGAAGCACTTTTTAACGAAAACCTACAAATTTTTCATCTCAAATTAAATTTTTAGTTGTTATTATTTATTTGTTTTGATTATGTGTCTTAAAAATTGAATGTGTTTTTGAGAGAATGGTTTTGAGATTTTGAATCTCTTTCAACTGAAAATTTGTTCTTTTTGAGATTATTTTTCTTATAATCATGGATTAATTCTTATTTTTTTGATTTTTACTTTCTAAAATTGTGAATAAATAAAAAGAAACAAAAAAGAATTAAAATCAGAATTTAAATAATGCTTAATGTGGCGCTGACGTATCAATGACATGCCGCGTGTGGAATGCACTTACCATTGTGAGACTGGTAGTATTATATTAGGGTGTATTTTAATTCACTTGAAAAGAGATTAAGGAGGTAAATAATTACCTGTAAAGTTAAAATGTTAAAGTAAATTTTACAGCCAAGTTTAAGGGAGAATTTATGTATTTTCTCTAAAAGATATTAGGTCGTATTATTTTTACATTATACAATGTTGTGAAGCAATCACAATGTCTTACTATATGACACCATAATTATAAGACATTTCATCAACTAAGAAAATTTTCATATGATTTTCTAATTATAAATATTTTTTGTGAAAAAACATTTTCTTTCATATCAAACACACCTTAACATATTGAATACTAATTATAATATTTGTATAGAAAATATCCGTCTGAGTCATAAATGATATATGTAGGTGGATGTATTCTGGATATTATTCACAAGAATATGACAGTAAATCTCTATGTAAGGTAGATTATTTATACCAAAGACATTTTACATTGACCATTTTTTTCATAATAAAAGATCTTCTTTGACTGACTCTTTAACCAACTTTCCATAAATAAAAGATTTTTTTTGACTCACTCGGTAAAATTCAACTTTGAAATAAAAGTTTATATTTAGTAAGTTCTTACTGAATTAGGTATTATATATATTGTAATAATAAGAAGCATTCTAAACACACACAAGTAAAACTTTTCTTTATACAAAATATAGCTAAAGCTTCAACCATTCTGTTTTTTTCTAGCATTTTATTTGTCTTTTTTTTATATGATTAGAGGCTAAAAAACTTGCTATCTTATGTGATGTTAAAGTTGGACTTATATTCTCCACAAGGGAAATTCTATAAATTTCCAATATGTAATCTGTTGCAAGTAAATTCATAGAGTTCTGTAATGTTGGAGTAAAAAAAATTAGTCCAACTTTCACATCACATAAGATTGCAAACTTTTTAGCTTATTGAAGGAGTCCATTTCTTCTCTTTTGACAAAATAAAAAATAAAAAATAAGAACCACTCTTAAACACACATCTACAGCCAAAAAAAAAAAAAAAATCCTTTTTTAAACAAGGAATTCTTTTACTTATTTTTATAGTTTTTGGATCGTTAGATTAATGTTATGTTGATGATAAGATCATTCATTTGTCTTTAACTCATAATTAAATATTCTATAAAGTTTTTATTTGATTAGTTAACTTCATTTTTATATTTTATTGTTATTGTTATGTGGTTAATTAACTTATTTTGTTTTCATGTTGATCTTAGGCATATTTATATGCCTAAGTTGTCAATAATTGCCCATAAGTCAATTAGATTGAAAGACGATCTCTAGTCATTAGCTTAATTTTTGGTATAAATTGGAATGATTGTACACTTACACACATGATTAGTTGTTTCAGGAACTCTCAAAGGAATTAGAGTCAACTTGAAGAAAAGAGACGTAAAAGAGCATGAAAAGTGGCCAAGGATGAAGACCCCAGGGCCAGGCGCACTGTTAAGCGCGAGGCGCCAAGGGCCAACATTCAGAGATGCCTCTCAGGCGCGCTGAGAGGTGCGGCGCGCCAAGGAGGAAACGTCAGAGGCCCGTTTCAGGTGCGATGCTAGGCGCGGCGCCCCACCATGATGCCGACTTTTCAAGCGAAAATACAATTAAATAGGACTCCTTGTTGGTTGAGGATTGGGTTTTAGTTTTTCTAATTATTATAAATAGACCTATAGGGTTCAGTAGTAAGCGTTCGACTTTTGAATTAGTGTGCAAGAGCAAGAATTCAAGTTTGTAATAGGTTTTAATCCTTTAACTCTTCTAATTTCTAAAAATTGCATGAACTATTGTATTTTCTTGTTTTCTAATAGCACAAGTAGCTAAATGCCCTAGTTCTGGGGCTGTAGCTACGAATGGATTGTTGATTATTTAAGGCTTTATGAATTAATTCTTGGTTGTCATTATAAGTTACTTTTATATTCTTGTTTTAGTATTTCTCAACTGGCCATCTAGAGATAAATCTATTGTTTAACCTTAAAATTGGGAGAGGAGAGGTCAAATAGACTAGAGGATATAGAGAGCTTGATCGACCTATTAAGTCGAGGTAATTTGTGTTCATGAGTGACGCCCGGACGAACAACTCGCTTGGTTATGAAATAGGATGAAATATAAATGCTTGCCAATTAGTCTATTTATCCCCGCTCAACGATGTAGTTAGGTAGCTAATTGGGGTATGCGACGAGAGGTGTATAGCCCGACTCATATAATTAACCCTATAAACTAGTAACTTGACAACTAAAATTATTTCTAGGCCGATAATAAGACACATGATATTCAGTATATGCTGTAGCCCTGGAATTGCTTTTAACTTGCTTGAAACATAATATTAAAGGCGTTCACAATTAGTTACTTTCATTTAGTTCATAATTAGTAGTAGTCAACAATAAATCATCAATTTTTGAAAAGGTTACTTTTACTTTTATTTGGAGAATTAAGTGTTAAATATAAATTGATCATAAGTCTCTTGGGAACGATAACTCATTTCTTAAAGAATCTATATTACTTGCACGACCACGTACACTTGCGTGTATACTGGGGAGCAACAAGTGAGGTATGTGGTAGTGGAACTCATGAAACCGAGCAATGTGAGATAAACTCGAATTCCGTAAACTATGTGGGTAATGCCCAAAGGGATGGAGTGCAAAAAAATTATGGTAATACTTACAACCCTAGTTGGAAGAACCATCCTAACTTCTCATGGGGTGGGAACCAAAACCAAAATCAGGCACAAAGAGGTTAACTAATACTGTTCTCAAGGGGGTGGGCAGCAGTACTACAATCCTAACCAAAGCTCAAATTCTAGTGCACTAAAAGGTGGGGATGACTAATTAAGAGCTACTCCAAAAGCTCATGACTGAAATAGGGACCAAATTAAATGCTAGAGTAGATAAGCAGGATGAGAACTTTAGAAACATCTAGATGTCCCAAATGAGTTTAGAGAAAGAAGTTGCGCAAGTGGCTAATTCTTTGAATTTACGCCCCCAAGGTGGGCTGCTTGGTGATACTGAGCCCAATCCAAAGCAATTGCATGCGGTAAGTATTAGAAATAGGCTGCAATTAGAAGAACTAGCTCCAAAGAAGAGAGACACTGAGGTAAGTAACAAAGAAAAGAAGGTGGAACATGTAGTAAAAAGCTCCAATGTTGAGGTACCCGTTCCTCAAAAGAAATTACCGCCTCCATTTCCACAAAGGCTCAAAAAGAAGAATGAGGATGAATGCTTCAGTAAGTTTCTCTCTCTCCTTAAACAGGTTCACATTAACTTACCTCTGGTTGACATTTTGTAGGGTATCCCGAAGTATGCTAAATACGTGAAGGACATTGTGGCTAGCAAGAGGAGGCTCACAGAATATGAAACTGTGGCACTTACTGAGAAGTGCAGCTCACAGATTCAAAACAGACTGCCTAAAAAGTTAAAAGATCCGAATAGTTTTACTGTGCAGATTACAATTGGGCAAAGTGTTCATACCCAGGGGTTGTGTGATTTGGGGGAAAGTATAAATTTGATGCCTTTATCTTTGTATCTAAAGCTTGGGTTGGGTAGTCCAAAACGAACCACTGTTATTCTTCAACTTGCTGATAGATCCATTGCTAGGCCAGAGGGGGTGGTAGAAGATGTGTTAGTGCAAGTAGGTTCATTGATTTTTTTGGTAGATTTTGTGGTCTTAGACTTTGAACCCAACCCTGAAGTTCCATTCATTTTGGGATGTCCTTTTTTGGACACTGGTAGGGCATTGATTGATGTAGCAGCTGGTCAATTAACCATGAGGGCACATGATAAGGTAGAGGTATTTGATGTTTACCACGCTCTAAAATTTCCTTCTATTTATGAAGAGTTGTCTGCTATTACTGTGGTTGATTGCATAGTAGAGTCATATTTAGTTGTGCCCGAAGACCCCTTAGAAATAGTGTTAATAAGTCATAAGAGAGATGAAAATATAGAGGCTCATGAGATAGAAACATGTCTGAATCTGGCACTTGTGGAGCCTCACAAGCGGAGAGTAGAACCATTAGTGCGTGAGTTAGGGCCACCACCCAAACCCTCCATTGAGGAAGCCCCAAAGCTGGAACTGAAAACATTGCCGACTCACCTCAGGTATTTATTTTTGGGTACTAATGAAACTTTGCCTGTTATACTTTCTGCAGAGTTGTCTGAATTTCAGGTTGGAGCAACATTGCGGATTCTAAAGCGGAGAAAGAAAGCTATTGGATGGCAGATGGCTGACATCCATGAGATTAGTCTAGCGTTATGTATGCATAGAATCTACATGGAAGAGGATCACAAACCAAGTGCACAACATCAACGTCGACTAAATCCTTTGATGAAAGAAATGGTGAGAAAAGAGGTAATAAAGTGGCTAGATGCTGGAATTGTGTACCCAATCTCTGATAGTAAGTGGGTAAGTTCGATACAATGTGTTCCCAAGAAGGGAGGTATGACAGTTGTATGGAACGAAAAGAATGAGTTGATTTCTACTAGAACAGTGACCGGGTGGAGAATTTGCATGGATTATCGGAAACTAAATGATGCTACCCGAAAAGATCACTACCCCATTCCCTTCATTGATCAAATACTTGACCGACTAGCAGGGTAGGAGTACTATTTTTTCTTAGATGGATATTCCGGTTACAACTAAATCTTGATTGCACCCGAGGATCAAGAAAAGACCGCGTTCATTTGTCCTTATGGTACCTATGCTTTCAAACGCATGCCATTCGGACTTTGCAATGCACGGACGACTTTTCAAAGGTGTATGATGACCATTTTTCATGATATGGTAGAAGACTTTGTAGAGGTGTTCATGGACGATTTTTTCATCTTTGGAAAGTCTTTTGAGGTATCTCTCCGGAATCTTGATAAAGTACTTGCTAGATGTGAGGACACTAACTTAGTTCTAAACTGGGAAAAATGTCATTTTTTGGTAAGAGAGGGTATAGTGTTGGGACACAAGGTGTCTAAATATGATTTGGAGGTTGATAAGGCTAAGGTAGAAGTTATTGAGAAATTGCCCCTTCCCATTTCTGTAAAAGGTGTGCGTAGTTTTCTGGGTCATGCAGGTTTTTACAGGCAATTCATCAAGGATTTTTCCAAGATTGCAAGACCTATGTGCAATCTCTTGGAGAAAGAGGTGAAGTTTGACTTTGATGAGATGTTCTTCAAAGCTTTTGAGATGTTGAAGAGGAACTTAATTGAAGCTCCCATCTTAATTACTCTTGATTGGGAATTACCATCTTAACTCATGTGTGATGCAAGCGACGTAGCAGTGGGTGCAGTGTTGGGACAAAGAAAGAATAAAGTGTTTCACTCGATCTATTATGCAAGCAAGACCCTTGACTCTACACAAGCTAATTACACAGTGACTGAGAAAGAGATGCTAGCTCTAGTGTTCGCTTTTGACAAGTCCAGATCGTATTTGGTAGGTACTAAAGTGATTGTTTTTACTGACCATACAGCTATTAGGTACCTATTCAATAAGAAGGATGCTAAACCAAGGCTAATTCGATGGATATTGCTTCTCCAAGAATTTGACCTTGAGATCAAAGTTATGAAAGGTATTGAGAATCAAATAGCAGATCACTTATCTAGGTTGGATGATTTTTCACATGTACATAAAGGTGAGCAAATCCGGGAAGAGTTTTCAGATGAACAATTGATGGCATTAGATATCTCTCAAGTGCCATGGTATGCAGACATTGTGAATTTGACAGTAAGTGGCGATTATCCTCTGGGGGTGCAACCACCCAACAAAAGAAAAGGCTCAATCATGATGCCAAGTTCTACATTTGGGATGAACCATTCTTGTTCAAGCAAGACGTAGATCGGGTAGTGAGAAGGTGCATTCCAGAATTTGAGGTTCACCAAGTGCTCGAGAGTTGTCATGCTAGCCCATATGGAGGTCACCATGGAGGAGAGCGTACTGCTCATAAGGTACTACAATCTGGGTTCTTTTGGCCCTCGTTATTTAAAGATTCTATTATTTTGTGAAGGGTTATGATAAATGCCAAAGGTTGGGTACTATTTCAAAAAGACATGAGATGCCGCTCAGTAACATTTTGGAGGTGGAAATCTTTAATGTGTGGGGTATTGACTTCATGTGTCCCTTCCCACCATCTAGTGGAAACCAATACATTCTTGTGGCTGTGGATTATGTTAGTAAGTGAGTGGAGGCTGTAGCTCTTCCTTCCAATGATTCAAGGGTGTTGATAAAGTTCATTAAGAAGCACATCTTCACTCGCTTTGGCTCTCCAAGGGCAATTATAAGTGATGGAGGTAAGCATTTCATCAACCATCTTGTTAAAAATCTTCTTGCTAAGTATGGTATTCGTCATAAGGTTGCTACAGCTTACCATCCTCAAACGAGTGGCCAAGTGAAGGTTTCGAATAGAGAGGTGAAGCAAATTTTGCAGAAAACGGTGAATGCACAAAGGAAGGATTGGTCTGAAAAGCTAGATGATGCGTTGTGGGCATATAGGACTGCGTACAAGACACCAATAGGGACTTCTCCCTATCACATAGTATTTGGGAAATCATGTCACCTTCCAACATAATTAGAGCATCAAGCATATTGGGCAATCAAGAAGTTGAACTTAGACCCTGAGCTAGCCGGTAAAAAGAGAGTGAATCAGCTACATGAACTTGAGGATTTCAGGCTCCACGCATATGAGAATGCCAAGCTATACAAAGAAAAGATAAAGAGGTGGCACAACAAGCACATAGTAGCTCGTACCTTCAATCCGGGAGATAAGGTACTACTCTTTAACTCTAGACTAAGGTTATTCCTCGAAAAACTAAGGTCGAAGTGGAGTGGTCCTTTTGAAGTGGTCAGAACGACACAACATGGGCTTGTTGAGCTTAAAGGTAAGACTGGCCTTACGTTCTTGGTCAATGAGCAAAAGGTGAAACATTATTTCGGTGAGAATTCAGATCGTAATCGGGAAGCTCTTGAGCTAAATGATGAATGATCCAAGCTAAGTTGTGCTGCGATGTTAAATCAAGCGCTACATGGGAGGCAACCCATGAACAAAATGTAATAGATAGGTAGTTCGTCTTTGAATTCTAGAAATTTTTGTTTTAGCGTGGTTTCAATTTTTTGAAATCAAGTTAGTCATAGCTAGATAAGATTTGATTTCATTACTTGTAACTTAGCTTGTAATACAAAAAAAAAATAAAAAATTAAAATCACTGAAGCCAGGCGCATTGGCTGGCGCGCCGCGCCTGGCATGAATATTCAGAGACAATGTTGGGTGCGCTGAGAGACGCGTCACCCCCCCTCCCATTGCACCAACACCCCAGATTTTTAAAAAAAAAAATCTGGGTTTGTACCCGGATAAAATCTGACCCACTCCTTTTAAATCCCTAAAACTCCAACTTCTTTCCTCCATTCTCCTACAAACTGCCCAAACCCCCTAACTTCTCTCCAACTCTTCTTCTTCATCTTCTTCTAACTTCCCATTATCTCCATTGACACCAACCTTTTTCCTTCCTCCATTACACTCACAATTAAACCTTTCACTACCCATTCTCCTCCCATACAACCACATATCCACTCCCCTTTCACTTTGAATTCTTCACTATTCAAATTTTTTTCTCTTTTACTCTCTTCTTCCCTCTCCTCACTGCCCCCCCCCCCCTTAATTTTTCTAACTAATTTTTATTTTTGCTTTGTGTTTGTTCCTCTTCTTTCTCTATTTTTTTTCTCTTTTCTTATTAGGTTGAGATGGTTCCAAAAGTCAAAAGTGTGGCGGGTTCAAAGCGGAGTCGAAAAGGAGAAGCTTCTGGGTCCTCTAGTGGCCAGGAACCAGTGCAAAAATTTGGTAAGAAGGTTGTGGAAAGGTATGGGTGGGAATAGTTCGAATGCCAAAAAGAAGCGAAGTATATGGGTGAGGAATTTGTGAATGAGGTAAGGTTACAGTCGCAATTTCCTGATATATATCGGATTGTTCATGAGTTGGGTTTGCGGTTTATATTTGCCAATTTGGGAGATTGCAATTTGACGTTAGTGAGAGAATTTTATGCTAATTGGCTAACTGAAACAAAATATAAGATTGCACCTGTTAGGGGGAAAAATGTCAATTTTTCTGCCCGAATTCTGAATGAGTTGTTAGGTACCCCGAATTGTGACTCTGATCAGTTTAATAACTTGAAGGATACACCTCCTTATAGGGATATCCGACATACCTTGTGTGGGGTTGATTCGGCTGCTAGGTAGGAGCGGAGTAAGGATACAGGGAAGCATAATACCCTACATTTTGCTAACTTTGATCAAGTTACTTGGGTGTGGCTGAAAATAGTATGTAGTGTGTTGTTGCCTGCCAAACATTTGATTGATGTGACAAGGGATAGGGTGGTATTAGTCTATATGCTGATGAAGGGAATGCCTATTAATGTTGGGGCAATCCTGAGGCAAAATATGATGAAATTCAAGAACAATTTGAGGTGGAGATTCTGTTACGGGGGGTTGATCACCTATTTTCTGAGGGCTGAAGGTATTGAAGAGGAGACAATGGACATGACCGTTGCTTATCACCCAAATCTGATGGGTAAATTAGTTGATGTAACCTGCACAAAGGCACTAGACACGTCCCATGGACCTGTCTTGTCTGCTCCAGAAAGGCAAGCCCGTGATGACAGCGTCATGGCACGAATGTTCGATATGGCAGAGCTATAGTTGCGGATAGGTGGACGTCCGATTACTGATGAGGAAATAGAGACCTTGGCGGATCGCTATCCGTTGACCGAGACTGCAGCCTTTCTGTGCAGGTCTGGTCCCGCTTTTATGGAGCCGTTAGATGATGATGAGGCTACTGCAGATGAGGCTATGGATGATGAGGAGGCTGATGCTGTGGATGAGGATGCGAATGCCTTGATGGTGTTTGATCACGGTGATGACGAGGCCTAGTGGCCCGAGGAAGTATTCCTAACTCTATACTTTGATTTAATTGTGCACTGAGGACAGTGCTTGTTTTTAAAGTGTGGGGTGGGGAAAATATGTCTCTATTGTATATAGTTTTTTACTCCTTTATCGAGTTTAGTGGTAGCTTTTAGTTAAATGTTTAAATTTTTTTATTTTGGGTTCCTCAGCATTTGTTTTCGGTACTTTTACTGAGGATTGTCCCTTTGAACCGAATAGGACTAGTTTATTGCTTTATCGAGTCTTAGAGTCGTCATAGGAGTGACAGTTCCCAATGATGGATGGATGACGACCGTCTTAAGGAAAAATTAGTCAAATAGAAGAGTAGGATTGAGAAAACAACCTTGGCCTTTTGAAATTATGTCCGAAAGGGTTAGTCAAATGTCATGGGTATTCACAAGTAGAAAAGTGCAATAGATTGTTGACCTTATAGCAAGCATGTGTTCTTAGTTTTGACTCAAAATAAAAATATATGGGCTTAATGGTATTGTAATGCAAGTTGTATGAGCATGTTAGTTGATATATCCTTATATGTGTCATAATGCCATGTATGGTGAGAATTGATTTGTTTTTTCTTAACTTGACATCTAGAACTTGCCTTGTGTGTGTTGAATTAGTAGCTTGTATGACTTAAGGAATGTGATTGAGGCGCTTCTTTGAAATAGCCTATTCTTCACTCTACGTGTATGCCTACCATTGAAATCATCCCTAGTGAAGCCCCATTGAGCCTATAGCCTTGTTTATTGATAAACCACATGATAAGCCGAAACCCGTTGTTTGATACCAAGTCTTTTGATCCTATGAAAAATCCTTAATACACTATGTTAAGAAGAAGGGTTGGAAAATGTTGGTTGATATAGCTAAGGGTGGATTGCTACGTTGTGAGAAAAAGGAAATTTTGTATTGGCCTTGGTCCTTAGTGACAATGTGCACCTCGATTAAAATTGAGGGTGGCTAATTTAGAATTTTGCTCGAAACATTGGCCCTAATCCTATCAAGGATAATGTGTACCTTACTCGGATGTTAAAAATCTAGAGTTTGGGTGGCTAGTGCAAAGGCATGAAAAAAAAGGAAAAAAATGAATGATGAAAAAGAAATAAAGGGAAAATATGGAGCAACGAAAAGGGTAAATAGTCATGAAGTATGTACTAGGAGGAAAGAAGAGCTATAAACAAAATTGTTGGCAAAATAATGACATGTGCATTAGGGAGGTGTAGTTACTAAAATGATTCCTAAATATTCCCTCCCTTACCTTAAGCCAACGTTACAATCTAATGAAAGTCCTCTTGATTCCTTGAGAAATATGTGCGAAAGTAATAATACACTATTGGCAAGCTTATGGTATGTTGAGAAAAATAAGAACTTCGTTTGTGAGGGTGAGTTGATTATTTGAAAAATAGGCCTTGTTGATATTGCAAGTTGTTTGAGTGAAAGACTTTACTAAACACGAACAAGTGAGGGCATTCATGGCATATATAAGATTATCTAATTGATGTGTTTGTATGAGTTTGCATTAGCCCGAAAATAATAAAAAAGGGTCATTCTTTGAGCATGTGTTGTACTTGGTGTAAATGTTGTGAATGATTGCACCCATTGTGAACTACGAGATCATGATTAAAAAATATTTGGTTGATTTTGAGGTGGGTTGATAAGTCCAAGGGTTGTGTAAAAGAGT
Organism: Solanum commersonii; assembly: GCA_029007595.1. NCBI lineage: Eukaryota > Viridiplantae > Streptophyta > Magnoliopsida > Solanales > Solanaceae > Solanum > Solanum commersonii. Next base: position 1,233,531 of record JAJTWQ010000029.1, read on the forward strand.
TGATAGTCTAGAGATTGTTTGAAGACAACCAAAGTTCTAAGTGTGGGGTGGTGATCTTAGGCATATTTATATGCCTAAGTTGTCAATAATTGCCCATAAGTCAATTAGATTGAAAGATGATCTCTAGTCATTAGCTTAATTTTTGGTATAAATTGGAATGATTGTACACTTACACACATGATTAGTTGTTTCAGGAACTCTCAAGGGAATTAGAGTCAACTTGAAGAAAAGAGACGTAAAAGAGCATGAAAAGTGGCCAAGGATGAAGACCCCAGGGCCAGACGCACTGCTAGGCGCAAGGCGCCAAGGGCCAACATTCAGAGATGCCTCTCAGGTGCGCTGAGAGGCGCGGCGCGCCAAGGAGGAAACGTCAGAGGCCAGTTTCAGGCTCGATGCTAGGCACGGCGCCCCACCATGATGCCGACTTTTCCAGCAAAAATACAACTAAATAGGACTCCTTGTTAGTTGAGGATTGGGTTTTAGTTTTTCTAATTATTATAAATAGACCCATAGGGTTCATTAGTAAGCGTTCGATTTTTGATTTAGTGAGCAAGATCAAGAATTCAAGTTTGTAATAGGTTTTAATCGTTTAACTCTTCTAATTTCTGGAAATTGCATGAACTATTGTATTTTCTTGTTTTCTAATAGCATGAGTAGCTAACGCCCTAGTTCTGGGGCTGTAGCTACGAATTGATTGTTGATTATTTAAGGCTTTATGAATTAATTCTTGGTTGTCATTATAAGTTATTTTTATATTCTTGTTTTAGTATTTCTCGACTGGCCATCTAGAGATAAATCTATTGTTTAACCTTAAAATCGGGAGATGAGAGGTTAAATAGACCAGAGGATATAGATAGCTTGATCGACTCGTTAAGTCGAGGTGATTTGTGTTCTGGAGTGACGCCCGAATGAACAACTCGCTTGGTTACGAAATAGGATGAAATATAAATGCTCGCCAATTAGTCTATTTATCCCCGCTCAACGATGTAGTTAGGTGTATAGCCCGACTCATATAATTAACCCTATAAACCAATAACTTGACAACTGAAATTAGTTCTAGGCCGATATAAGATACATGATATTCAGTATATGCTGTAGCCTTGGAATTGCGTTTAACTTGCATGAAACATAATATTAAAGGCGTTCACAATTAGTTACTTTCATTTAGTTCATAATTAGTAGTAGTCAACAATAAATCATCAATTTTTGGAAAGGTTACTTTTACTTTTATTTGGAGAATTAAGTGTTAAATATAAATTGATCATAAGTCCCTTGGGAATGATAACTTGTTTCTTAAAGAATCTATATTACTTGCGCGACCACGTACACTTGCGTGTATAATGGGGAGCAACACATGTCAAGATATTTTTGAAAATACAAGCTGAAAAGAAAGCCAACACATACATTTATGCTACTCAATAAATCAAGTATATATTCATTTTATCACGACCCAGACCGTTGTGATTGGCACCCACAGTAACACTCCGGTGGGAGAACCACTACTACATCCCAAACCAAGCAAATAATCTAAAAACTAAAGCATTAAAATCAAACACTAAGGAAATAAAAATAGAGTTCCCATAAACTCTAACAAAAGTCTAACAATAATAACTAACAATGCGGAAGAATAACCTAGAACCTGAAAGTCAATGTACCAAAACATTCTAACAATGAACTAAGTCTAAACAAGAAAGGGATACAACCCTAACTAATTAACTAATCAACTAGCTAAAACCAATGTCTAAGTCCAAAAATGGTGGACATAGACGAAAGAGAATCCCATGGTAGCCCGAAAGAATTGGCTCACCCTTGAATTTGAAGCGACGATCACTGATCTTCTAAGCAAGGTCTGTCAATAGCTGCTTGAATATTCCCTGTACTCAACAAAAATAAGAGCAAGTACAGAATCAGTACACAACCACAATGTACTGGTAGGATCACGCGGCTATCCCACTAGTGCAACATAAACAAGTCAAACATTATAATCACATGTATATATATCAACATATACAATATTATCAATATTTACGAACAACAAACAAATTCACATTTATATGTCAAACCATTGTCCCTCTCATGGAACCCAAACCCAAACAGTTAGCATGCCGAAATATGGAAACCGATCCCATATTTATGCCGTAATGTGGCAACTGATCCCATTTTTATGCCGAAACGTGGCAATCAATCCAAGTTAGTTATGTCGGAACGTGGCAACTGATCCCATTCACACACCACAATCACAATCACAAGTATATCATCAAGATCATACATTTTAGTCATGATTTCATGGCATTCATCAATTATCTATCTCATTTAAAACACGTGTGATCAACATTGCAACATTCATACATATACAAGTATCATAATGAAGCAAGAACAAGCATACATCACACTATCATAGAATCACAACCATCACCTACCTCGACATAAGCTTGAAACCCTAAGAAACTTGATCCTTCCTTTTCCAGATTCGTTCCGCTTGTTCTTGGTCTATAAACAATCAATATAATATGGGAATAAAAAAACCATCATTAATCACTCAGATTACTAACAATTCTATGAACCCTAGTTCAAACCCATGATCCCAGTTATCCAAATTAGGGTTGTTTCCACCTTAGAATTTATAACAAAACCTTCTCCCATCAATATTCACCCATTCTATTACGTTCTACGGATCAAAAAATGGATTTAGGGAGTGAAAAGCTTACCTTTAGCCTAAAAAATGGTGAAAAATGAGTAGGATTCACCTGGGGGTCGTTCCTTAGTTGTAAAAGTCGAAAAGTGCATAATGAGGTCGTTTAGGGATTTATTAACGAATTTAATTCGCGTCGGGCCCGCCACAACGGCCTCGCCAAAGAGGCAAAACCCAATGCCAAAACGGCATTCTCCAGACAAAGAGTTATTTTAAGAATTCAAAAATTCTCATTTCACAACACACCTCTAACCCACAACACTCAGAAAATACCCTTTATGCCAAGATCGATTCTGGAGTTCTACTCACCTGAATTCAATTCTGTAAAATCTTACAGATTCCTTAACGAGTTATCTAACTATTCATGTAATCAGAAACATAAATACTTCACCCGATTATTACCAGATTTCTCTACACCTTAAAGACTCTGATTTCGTCCCAATCTGGACTAGGTTGGGAAAATTCCAAATACTACGAAAAAGTTTTTCGGCCCCAAATTTTCCCCCGTTGGCTTTTCTATAATGACGGGAACATGTCATTACACTTTTGTAGTCATGTAAATCAACTTTTAATAACTATTATGATAGAACATGAGAATGTAAAGTTAATTCATAATTTTTTAAAATATTGTATAATTTATAAAAAAGATATTTATTGAGATGGAACTTTGTAGTCTTCATATTTTTAGTTTTTTTATTATTATTAATATTAGAAGTTTTCAAGTTTTTGAGATTTTTCGAGATCACTATTAGTCTATTACAATCTATTTGGTCAGAAATTGAAATACAAAGTATTTATTTAGGATAAAAATGATTAGTAAAGTTGTTCTCTCTCAATCTTCTTTCTTTACCAACAGAAGAATTATCTAGATAAAAGAAAAGTGGTGTAGCACATGTCTTTTGCCAAAAATCTTATTTATCTTTTTATTTTCTCATTATTTTGACAATTTTTGTGTTTATTTATTTCTTATTATTGTACAAAAATGAATGTATCAATTACTACTTCTTCATTGATTCATCTTTTATAATATAAAATTTAAGTATCTTTATTTTCCGTACTTTAGTGACGTTTGATGATCATAACTCCTAAATTATATTAATAATCATGTTCATAATATCATTTTATATATCATATTATTGTCCTATAAATAACGGCATTATAATTTTTTTTATTAAAATTGATCAAATTTATATGTATAGTAAAATTAGGATATATATATATACTAAAAAATAATTTCCATTAGCTCTCTTTTTTTTTTTTGAAAAACTTTAAATTTCATCATTTAACTTTCTTCTTAACAACATAAATGGAGTGTAAATAAGGATAATAAGAGTCATATTTTTATTTTTATTTTTACCATAATAAATGTGAATATATGATTAATGTGCATTAAATTTATTATTATTGAAAGCAAATAAAAGTTTCTTTTATTTTTCTACATTAAAGAAGGAGTTATCATTTGGATAGTTTTTACTCCAATTTATTTATAATAACTACCACGATAATGTTTTAATAATAAAAATAATTGTATCTATGTTGTCAAACTTTTTATTGTCCTATCTACAACATTTGCATATACGTATTATTTTTAAAAATCATCTCTTTGTCACTCTTTGATAATCTCTATACAATTCGATTAGGTAAGCACACCAAGTCACTAAATGATATCATGATTTATCTTTTATATCTCATTTTACGTTATGTGTTTAATTTTTTTTATATTTTATTGTAAAAATATAATCTCAACTGTAATGTTGCAATATCACAACTTAATTCTCTCTTCTCGCAATGCCTCTACAAGAATGGGAGTTAACATACAATTTTTTTTTAAATATTAATAGATTTTATGAGACACGACTTGCATTTGATGAGTGTCGGTACAACATCGAATATAAAAAAAACTATATGTCTCTACCTTCTGAATTTCGTGCATAACTATGTTAGAATATAATTGTAATGACCCGGCAAAATCATTTTTGATAATTTTGAATAGTCATTTAACTATAGCTAATTAATTTGTGGGTATTTATTAAATAATTAATTTTTATTTTTATTTTTATTTGCTGGTGGTTAATGGGCCAAGTCCAAATATTAAGTTAATACCCTATATCATTTTAGATCATTCTTTTAATAAAAAAAAATAAGGAACCTCCCGATTAGGACTTCATAACCTCGGCACAATCAGATCGGCGGCCAAGGTACATCAGGTAAGATCTAAGTCTTAATTGAAGCTTTTGTATACATGCATAAATGTAATATTCTATTATAATTATAATGATTAGTGGTGAAAGAGGAAAGAAGGAAAATTGACTTGAATAGGGTTGTTGTTCACGTGGATTCTTGAAATTGGTGTGAATAATTTTCTTAAATGGTAAATCATGGCCATGATTGGATAGTGATGACAATAATTGATATTTAACTAGTTATCATTGGAAATTATATATAGAATAGGCTAAGATTATGTATGTTTTTATTTTAGTTAAAGTTACTGGGCAATTGTTTTTGTTTAGATTTTGGTTTGAGAAAACATCTAGCCCACTGTCATTACGTGGCTGTAGTTTGAAAAGACATTGTAAGAAAATATGTTGTAAATTAAGTAGTGATAGACATGGCAATTATGAAATATAATCTTAATGAGTTAATCATTGGAAACCATAGAATTTCGATAATTCTTTTTAATATAATGCATGTCAATTTTAGATATTGACTCTGAAGGTTACTGGTGGCTTAATCAACTGTTGGGTAGGAATTTTTACTATGGTTATCATACTAAGACCCAAGTTTGATATATTAAGTTGTGTAATTGAATATTGGATATATTATATTATATGAAAGCTATTAGGGTTGTAATGTTTGGAGAAATTATGACTTAACCCTAGACTTGAAACTTGGAAAGTATGATAGTTGGAATGTTAATTGACATCAAGATTTACGAACTTGATTATAAATTTGGGTGATTTGGTTCAAGGCTAAACACATAGTAATGTGGGTGTTGTTAGTTTCAAAATCTTATTGTGGTAATTTGTTTGGATAGATTGTATTGATTTGGAGCCCAACGAAAGGGAAAGGCTCAAGTCCCGGAGTGATTGTTCGACTATTTAAGGCAAGTGGATTTCTAAACCCTTGTTAAGCGTATGGAATTCGTGTATTTCCTTGTGGTATATGGTTGGGAGTAATGTGATCAATTGTTTGTGTAATGTGTTGAGAATTGTTTGAAAGACTTGTTAAACCATTGTATACTTGTACCCTGATTGTGTTGTTGTGATTTGTGCAATGTTATGAAAATGGTCATCTCATCATTATTTGTGTGAACATGTTAATTGCATTGTTCTGAGACATGATTGTGATAAGTGTTATGTGATAAGATGATGTACCATTTCGAGGGACGTATCGCGCGCCGCGATGGATACTAAATTTCGAGGGGACGTATCGCGCGCCGCGATGGTTACTATTATCGAGGGTCGTATCGCGCGCCGCGATGGATGCATGGGAGATATGTCCCCCATGGGTCCCGGACTGAGAGACAGCGGGTGTGTATCATTAGGTCAGGCATGCATCACTATATATGACATTGCATTTCATTGCATTGCACATTTTTATTATTGATGAACTTAACCTTGTGTGTTACTGATATTGTGAGTGCCTTTCTGTGAAATTTGTTATTGACGAATATTGAGATGTTATTGAGAATATATAATCTGTTAGAGTGCTGTTGTTGAGCTGTATGTTTTGTAAACTGTGAATTGTTAGGTTGGGGCTGGTTTTATGCAGGTTGTAGTTATGGAGGTTAGGATGGGGTGTAAGGAGTACCCGTATTCTGTACCCTTAGCTTGTGTTTAGAGGTTTGTTTGTTGAGTACCGTGTGGTTTGGTACTCACCCTTGCTTCTACAATCTTTTGTAGGTTACGAGCCCGGATCTTCGTGATACCTTTCATTCTCTTCGTTCCCGAGGCTTTACGTGGAGATCTGAGAGGTAGCTGTTTGTCATCTCAGCGAACCTTCTTACTCCTGTTTATGATTTTGTTTTTACTTGAAAGACAATGTCATTTGAGACTTGCGTAGTTTATTTCAATTCTACTATTTACATTAGAGGCTTGTGCACGTGACAACCAGGTTTTGGGGATTGAATTAAGTTTGACTTGTTTTCGTAATAGTAAATGTTATTGAACTTTACTTTATTTCCGCACTTTATCGAAATGATTGGTTTTAAGGTGACTTGTCTTGGTGGGATACGACGAGTGCCATCACATCCATTTTTGGGTCGTGACAATAATACAAGTATTTCTTTCTCACCATGATTTACCACAAATGTATCTTTATTTATTTATTTATTTTTATTATTGTGTCATTTATACAAAAAGAAAGTCACATAATTTATGATCGAATAGATTTATATTGTTGATTGAACCAATAATATTGTTATAAGAATCATTGAATTTAGTATGAAACTATAATAATTAGATTGTCAATTACCTGAAGTTTTTCATATCAATGTTTAAATTTTTAAATTTTTTATCAGTATGAAAATTTCTTTTTAGAAATTTTTTCTGAATAAGTAATATTAAAGTCGTATTTTAATTTGTATTTCTCTCTTTTATTATATTATTTATTAAAACATTTATCAAATAGTAAATTAATTATTTAAAAATATATTTAAGTTTTTATTATAACTGTAACATCTCGCAAATTGAAAGAACTAGAAAGAAGTTAAAATTTGGAAATAATCATTTTTGGAAAGAATATAAAATCTAGAAAATTTGTTAAGTGTGTTAAGTTGAGCTTTTGGTCAACTTCAAATGACCATAACTCCTAGCTCAGGATCAGTTTGGTGTGTTTTCAGATATCGTAGGAAAGATATTGGAATAATCTTTCCAACGCCACCGAGTTTGCGTGATTCCAAGTTCGTATGAGTGAGTTATGCCCATTGGAAGTGGGTTGTTCAAATAAGGAAAGTCCAATCCAAATTTTAGAAGGGCATTATGGTCTTTTCACCACCCAATTAAGTTAATTAGTTTTTAACAATTAAATTGGGGTCTAAACTGAATTGGTTCAGTTTAGACAGTTGGAAAATTTACGCTAGGGTTTTTGGAGAAAGAACACAAGAGGAGAAAGAGCAAAGTTCGTCGTTCTTGAAGGTTTAGCTTGTGGATTTCGACAAGGGTTGATCCCTAAAGAGGTATGTGAGTCTTTCATAGCGTTGGGTTCGTTCACCCACGTGCCAAGCATGTTTATTTCAGTGAAGTTTGTTCTAGAAAGTTGAAAGTTGATGAATCTTGAATGGTGTTCTTTAATTTGGCCTTCGTTCTTGAGTTCGGTTGAGATTGAGGAGTTCCTTGAGGTTAAAATGTTGTTTTCTTGAGTTGTATGAGTTATATTCTTGTGTAAACATACTGGGTATCTGAATCTAAAGGGAATTTAAGAAAAGGAACCAAGTTTAGGTGAATTGGGATTAGAAAACAAAGAAGGAACAAGTCAGGCAGAAATTGTGTACCAGGTCCGCGTCGCGGACCTATTCCTCAGAAGTGAAATTTTTCCCTTCGCATCGCGGAGAGGACACAGACCTCTCTACCTCAAAAATTATTTTCGTGACCAAAACTTAAATACACCTCCGCGTCGCGGACCCATCCTCAAACAGTGAGTTTTTGATATTTTCTCATGTTTAGCTATCTAAAGTCATTCCTAAACATCATGAGATCTTTCCTATCACAAATCATAATCCTTGAATCCATAATTCAATTCAAGGAAAGTTAAGAGTCAAGCCAAGAGAAGTTAAGAGTCAAGTCAAGAGAAGTTAAGAGTCAAGTCAAGATAAGTCAAGAGTCAAGTTAAGAGAAGTTCAGAAAGTTTTCCAAAGTCTTTTACAAATGTTTTAACTTTGTTTTAAGACTTGAGTTTTGAGTTGAGTAAAGAGTAAAGAGCAAGGTTTGAAGTTCATGTCTTCAAAAGAGTAAATGGGGACTATGTTTTCCCTAGAGTTTAAAAATGTTTTCACATTTGAACAAGAAAGGAAACTGAGATTTCCAAAAGAGCCTTTGAGCTAATTTTCAGTTAAAGAGTAATGTTTTCATATTTAAAGAAGAAAGGAAACCTTGACTTTTAAAAGAGCCTTTGAGCTATAGTTTTCAGTTAAAGAGTAAATGTTTTCACATTTGAGCAAGAAAGGAAATTGAGATTTCCAAGAGAGCTTTTAAGCTAAGTTTTGAGTAATTATCTCAAACCAAAAAAATAAGTTATATTTTTAAACATATGAGCTAGTATATTTTGGGAGTAGTATTGAGCACCGATATGGGGGAGAGTTCAGATAACTCACAGCCTCCATAAACCATGTAGTCATCATGGGTAGAGTAAAGGATCATACTTTTTAGATGAATCCTTAAGTGTGCTTTTTAGCATAGACTAGTGGATCCACTTAGTTAAGCGTTCTATATGATGGCAAAGTATAGGACAATTCTGGCAGCGTGGGCAAGACACTGTATCACCACTTAGACTCAGAGTGGTGGTTGTCGGTTAGAGAAACTCCCACAGAAACTATATTACTTTATTATATGAAAGTTGAGTTTGTTATTGCATTTTCTTTAACGAACTAAGTTGTTTTCTACTATTTTAAATGCTTTGTATAAATTGCACTATTATTGTTGTTTTACACTGCATTTTGAGTTGAGTTATTCAAGAGTTGAGTAAAGCCAAGGTAAGTGTTTCTTCTAGATTCTTTTCAAGCTTAAGTTATGTTTAACATTCCAACTCGCATACTAGTACATTCAATGTACTGATGTCATTTGGCCTGCATTGTCTTATGATGCAGACGCAAGTAATCAAGATCAACATCTAGCGCCTCGTTGATCCAGTTGAGCACTCAGAGTCAGTTGGTGAGCCTCCTAGCTTTCCCGAGGATCTTTTTTATTGCTTTCAGTATTTTAGTTCATTAGGATGTCGTGGGTCTTGTCCCGACGTCCATCTTAGTTGTTTAGAGGCTTCATAGACAGAGTTAGTGATGTTAGTTCATGAGTCTTTACTTTTCCTTTTCAGTTAAGTTGAGACTTGAGTTGCCACTTTGGCAGTGAATGTTATTTATAAAACATTCTAAGTTATGTTTTGAGAAGTTCAGTTTACTTGTTTTAAAAAAGTACATTTTATCTTGAGTAAAGTCTCCCGCTGAGTAAGTAAGCCAGACCAAGGATTCACTTGGGGCCAACAATGGTTCTTGATTGTCGACCACGTCCAGGGTGTAGGCTCGGAGTGTGACAACAACCACGCTAAGGCGGACAAGTACACTAGTACGATAAATAATTTAAGGTGAAGAAATATTTATTTCTACACTACAAACAATGAGATTTTTATTAGATACCCATGCAAAATATTGAACCTATAAAATCTGATTTGAACAAATATGCAGATAGGTTTGACGAAATTTAGAGTTAATTTCCGAAATAATCACTCAAGTTTAAATCACTTTTATTTCTATTTAGACTAGAATATTATTCAACCACCGTCATTTTCCTCACAATTTCATTAAACATCACAAAACACCTTCTCTTCTATGGCATGCCATGTAATATTAAAACTCTTGTTTTATAATTATTTGTTTGACTTATAAAAACTCATTTAGGATTTGATTGCATTTTTCTAATGAAATAAGAATGTAATCCAATTATTCATAAGATTATATCTAACCAAGTTAGATATAATCTACGACTAAGTACAACCTAATTAAGGAATAATTTTGTTATACTACCGTGTTGCTTCAACAGTTGAAGTATGGTATGCAACTTTTTTTTATATATGTATATAAAAAGTTATATTTAAAAAATAAATTAAAATCTAAACATATGAGAACGTTTTTTTTAACTGCATATAAGGCATGAGTCAAGTTAAATGACATGACAATTAGGAAAAAAGGAGAATTTTATACATTCAACGATCCATGCTAAAAGATATTAGGTCGTATTATTTTTACATTATACAATATTGTGAAGCAATCAAAATGTCTAACTATATGACACCATAATTATAAGATATTTCATCAACTAAGAAAATTGTCATATAATTTTCTACTTATAAATATTAACATTTTCTTTCATATCAAACACACCTTAAGATCTTGAATATTAATTATAATATTTGCATAGAAAATATCAGTCTGAGTCATAAATGACATATGTAGGTGGATGTATTCAGGATAATATTCACAAGAATATGATAGTAAATCTCTATATAAGGTAGATTATTTATACCAAAGACATTCTACATTGACCAATTTTTCATAAATAAAAGATCTTCTTTGACTCATTAACCAACTTTCCATGAATAAAAGATTTTCTTTGACTCACTCTTCAAAATTCAAGATTGAAATAAAAGTTTATATTTAGTAAGCTCTTAATAAATTAGGTACTATATAAAGTGTAATAATAAGAAGCATTCTAAACACACACAAAAAAAACTTTTCTTTATACAAAATATAACTAAAGCTTCAACCATTTTGTTTTTTCTAACATTTTGTCTTTTAAAAAAAAATGATTAGAGGCTTAAAAACTTGCTATCTTATGTGATGCTAAAGTTGGACTCATCACTCGTTATATTTTCCACAACATCAACTCTATAAATTTGCCAACAATAGATTCATTATTAGTAATTTTCAATAAGTAATCTGCCACGTGTAAATTCCTAGAGTTTTGTAATGTTGGAGTAAAAAAAAAATTAGTCCAACTTCAACATCACATAAAATAGCAAACTTTTTAGCTTTTTGAAGGAGTTCATTTCTTCTCTTTGACAAAAAGGGAAAATAAGAAACACTCTTGAACACACATAGACACCCCCAAAAAAAAAAAAATCCTTTTTTAAACAAGAAAAAATGGGTAAATATATCCCTCTACTTTGTGTTAAAGTAGATATACTCTCCGTTTCAAAAGTGATGCATATATATAGTTCATCGTCTAGTAAATGATGCATGTGTGCTCTATTCGTCGTCTAGCAAATGATGTATGTTGACTCTTTTCGTTAACATGCATATATATATATATGGACATTTTTTAACCTGGTATAAGACGTGAGTCAAGTTAATTTCTATAGAATTTATGTCAGAGAAAAACAAAAGTTTTTAAAACTTATATCTAAAAAATTAAATGACAATCAAAATGTTTTTAAGAATACATCTCTTACTCTCTTTACCCAATTGTGTTGGTGACCATCGGCCATCTCGATAATAAGGTCATTAAAGCAATCACTTGGAACCTCAAATTACCCCCCCCCCCCCCCCACACACATATATATAGATTTATTTGGATAGAAAATATAATAGTTACTGTTTACTTTATTTAATGTGGAGATCGTTATAATAATTGAGAAATAAAATAGTGTTTAGTTAATTATAGCATCCTTTCTTATGTAGCTACTTACTTTGTTGACTTATTTATATTTGGCGATTATCATGAACCCACATTATTATTCATACATTTACCTTTTTTATTCGATCCTTTTTCTATTTTTATTCTCTCATTATTGAATATTCTAAATTTTACCAAACGATCTTGTTTACTTTATTTAATGTGGAGGTCGATGTAGTAATTGAGAAATGGAATAATGTTTAGTTAGTTGTAGCATCCTTTTGTATGTAGCTACCTATTTTGTTGACTTATTTATATCATGACGATTATAATGAACTCACATTACTACAGACTTTATTATTCTAACTTTATATTTTATTTTTTAATTGAAAGTTTTCATTGTTTATATTTTTACTTAATAATCCTACCTTCTCGAGACTTCACTTGTAGGATTATATTGAATATGTTATAGCTGTTTAATTTATATATGACAACTAAAAAAGATAAAACCTCTTTATGAAATTTTGCTTCAATCCTCCAAACTTGTTGAGACGACCCCGGTCATGACCATGCATGCTTTAGAATATAAATACTCTACAATTAAGATTCTTTGATATTTTGCAAAAAAGTGAGCAGTTATGTAACGACCTGTTAGGTTGCTTTGAGTACTAGAACTATATTGACTCTTTCTATATATTTTAAATGATAATTGTGAACTAGTTATTTAACAATGGTTATTTAATTGGTGGGTATTTATTAAATAATTAGTTTTAGTTGAGTGTAAATGGGCCAAGTCTGAAATTTATTTAATACCCTAAGTCACTTGGCCCATAGTTAGAAATAAAATTAATAAAATTTAGCAATTTTGGTACATAATTAATGAAGACTTACCTGGGCGGCCGATTACCAGAGAGGGTCGACGAGTGTTTCAGGTACCAAATAGCTATATATTCTCATTATTTAGCCATCAATAGTGGTGTATTCATGGGTACAAATTCGATGATTAGCCAATCATCGTAAAATTCAAAATTTGAATCTTTATAATGACCATCAATGGTGAACTCTTGTTTCTATAATTTTAAAGATTTGAAATTTCTATTTGAGAACATGATATTGTACAATTTTTTGATTTTTATATTCCTCTTCTTGTAGTGTTTTTGGATAAAAATAGTCAAAAAAACTGATTTAAAAACAGTTGGAAAAATAGGTTGGTTTGGTGATTTACCCATTTATTTAATTATTGGCCCATAGTTAGAAATAAAATTAATAAAAAAATCAAAACCAAACCAACTTAATCGGTTTTAAAATTATCAAAACCAAACCAAATCAAACCTAATATACATTTATCGATTTGGTATTTGGTTATTCGGTTATTAACCATATACATAAAATTAAAAGAAATAATTCATTCAAAACGTGAAAAAAAAAAGTGACAATAATCCATTCAAAACGAAAAATAGTTAGAATGACTGACATTACGAAACTTTTGATTATTGAATTTACTATGAATAAAGCTTCAAAGTTCATTACTTTTGCCCTAGAAGGAAGATACATTGACATTTTCAGTCCCATAAAGAATTGTCATAGATATTCATATACATGAAACCAATAAGATAAATGTTCTTACCTTGGTCATTTTTACTTTCATAAGTAAATTATAAATAAAATTTTGATGAATACATATATAAGATTTTTAAAATTGTTTATAAAATAGTATATTATGTATGTATAATAATAAAATTTATGTATATTATTAATCGGTTTGGTTCGGTTATTTCTTCGATTTTTTTCGAACAAAATCATAACCAAACCAAATACTATTGTTTTTTAAAATACCTAAAACCAAACCAAACCCTAAATAAAATCGGTTCATTTAATTGGTTTGATTTAGTTTTTCGGTTTGGATCGATTTTTATCCAAACCGTGAACACCCTATCGTAGATAATGATTGCTAAATCATTAGGGGTGGTATGCTTAATGGGAAAATTGGAAGTTTGATTTGTACTTTAATTTTCTCATTCCGTCAGTAAATTTATGCCTTATTTTAATTGGAATATTGTATTATCTTTCCCTTAAAGTCGTCATCATCATAGGCAGGGAATTGGAGAAATTATGGGTTGTGCATATTTTATAATTTTTAACTTTCAAAGTCACTAGTTCGGCAATTCTTTTTTTTCTTATAACGTTGAATGAGGTTTAAAATTGTTTTGATGGTCTAAATTTATTTATTTATATTAGAGTATATGTATGGGAGTATTTGGAGAAATTAGGACTTAACCCTAAGCTTGAAATTTAGGAAATTGACTATAGATTTGGGTGAATTTTTGGGTCTAGGCTAGACGTATAGTAATATGGGTGTCTATAGACTTGTGTACTTGTGAATTATGCATATTTGATAGATTGAAAACGTTCTGAGGCATTGATGGAAGGAAAAACATTGGGGAGTTAGCTTACTTGACTTCGGTTCTTCAGTGGAGGTGTGTTATGGTTTATTTTATGTGATAGATAGACTCTTAATAGTGATTGATAGTCATTGAGTGATATTGTGAATTTCTCTATGTACTTGATTGTGTGGTCTGGATAATCTATTTGTTGTTTGTGATTGGTCTGAAATCCCGAGACCGTAAAATCATAATCTTAAACCTTCTACTCTTAATAGTGATTGATAGTCATTGAGTGATATTGTGAATTTCTCTATGTACTTGATTGTGTGGTCTGAATAATTTAATTGTTGTTTGTGATTGGTATGAAATCATGAGACTGTGAAATTTATAATCTTAAACCTTCTCTATCGAAGTGATGCCTTGAATAAAGAAGGCTTGATGAAATATTGTTAATAAAGTGAAAAGTGGTGATAAAAATGATAAATTAACGGTATTATTGGATCTGGTATCACGCACCAACACCGTATTATTGGATCTGGTGTCACGTTTCGACATTTTATTATTGGATTGAGTGTCACGTTCCGACATTGTATTATTGGATCGAGTGTCACATTTTGACACGGTATTATTGGATTGGGTGTCACATTCCGACATGATATTATTAGATCGAGTGTCATGTTTCGACACGGTATTATTGGATTGGGTGTCACGTTCCGACATTATATTATTGGATTGAGTGTCACGTTCCAACATGGTATTATTGGATCGAGTGTCACGTTTTGACACGGTATTATTGGATCAGATGTCACGTTTCGACACGATATTATTGGATCGAGTGTCAGTTCCGACACGATATTATTGGATGAGTTTCACGTTCCGACACAGTAACATTAAAGGAAAACATATTAAAGTAACTTAATGTACTCAATCTCAAGGAACCTATTTCCCAAAAGAGTGTGGTGTGGAGGCCTCAGTCCTCATGTGTGTTTTGATATTGTTGACTGACTTCGTATTTGTTTTAGTGTGGTTGTCACTTGTTCATGTTGTTGTTGCTTACCACCAGCTAGGTGCTATAGTTGATTTCATACTATTACTTTATGCATATTAGTTACTATTTTGAGTCGGCCGATGATATCTACTCAGTACATGTTGCCTTGTATTGAGCCCTACTTGTGTTTTTTTCTTTATTTTCCTTTTGTGGAGTGTAGCGTGTACCAACGAGTTCGATTAGCCCTCAGCTCTAGCCAGTTTCAGCACCTCAAGTTCCAGGGTGAGCTATTCATTCTAGCACATGTTGGATTCTCTTGGCCAGGACATGATGCCCTAAGTTTTTGGACACAGACTACTTTATTCTTTTATTTTGGTGTATTTGATACTCTTAGACTTAGTATTTGGAGGTTAGATGTCCTTGATGTGATGACTTTCAGGTTTTGGGAATGACATATAGTAGACTTTAGTGGGTTTGCGTTTCTTACATTAATAAGATTTAGCTTCCGCATTATGGTTTGTATTTCGTAATTTTAACAATTAATGTATGTTGGGGTTTGGATTCCTTGGTTCTCCCACCTAGGAGGTTAAGTGTGGGTGTCACTCATGACTTGTTTTGGGTCATGACAAGTTATTACAATACCACATAAAAATAAGATTCTTTGATATTTTGTTAATATAATGTTTATTTAGTGTTAGTTTACTTGAATTTGATGTTTATTTAGCCAATGCCTTAAGACAGACCCTTACAGTCGTTGTTGCCTGTTAGGTTATGCCCTGATTTGCCTTTCTCTGGAAGGGAAGTTGAAGCAGTACTATAATTGTTTTTACTTTTACTGCAAGAAAATAAAGTTCTCTTTCATATTTGGCTATACTTTCCTGAGAAGGAAAGTTTGAAACTCTATAATTGAAGGTCCCTCTTCTCACACCTACAACACAAGAGCGTCCATATTGTAGTCGTTTAAGAGTTTTATTTAGGGGGAGATTTTCTCCAACATATTTCAATAATTTCTTTTATATTAATTTTTCATATGTAGGTCAATTGGTCAATGACGAGAGGGAGTTGCTCGGATGGTAAGCACCCCTCACTTCCAACCCTAGGTTGAGAGTTTGAGTCACCAAGGGAGCAAAAGGGGTGGGAGCTCCTAGGGGGAGGGTGTAAAAATAAAAATAAAAATTGGTCAATAATAATATGTTTTTAATATGCTTTTCTTTTTCATCTGTTATACCACCTCTATAATTTGCAATTGTAAGATTCTGCATGACGCCCTTAATCTTTCAATCCCAACATCGCCTATTTCACTGAGTTATGATCCTAAAAAAAAAAGATTTAACTTGGTATATTCTGTCAAGAGAAATATAGTTATACATATTCAGATATTGAAAAAAAAAAGGTTATATAATGTTCAAAGTTTAAAGACAATATCTAACAATCAGAGGTATATTCCAATTAAAATATCTTTACTAGAATGAATGGAGACCTTACATATTAATCATGTAGTGAGTTGGTCAGTTTATAAGGTAAGCAAGTGAAACGTCAATTGTTATGACCCCACAATAAGCCTCATCTTTATAAGCTTATTCTATTTGATCAGTATTATTTTTTATGAGTTTATATACGTCAGATTGTTTTTATCAACTTATACTTCGTATAACTATTTTAAAGAATTTCAACTCAAATGTAGCACATATACCTTCATGAAAACAATCAAATTACCAAGATCCTAATTCACAATACAAGCATATTGTGAATAGGAGTGAAAATTTAAGAAATTGCAAAAATGGAATTGACAAAGGTTGACAGTTGAGAATAAACCAACAACAATAATAATAACATGATATTCAGTGTACTCTCACAAGTAGGGTCTAGGAAGGATAGCGTGTGTAGAAAGGCTATTTCCGATAAACCCTCTACTCAAATCAAGCATAACAAAATCCATAAGAAAAGGAGATACAATCGTGAAGAACCATATAGATAATAACGAAGGAAAGAATAGTAGCAACAACCAATAGTACAATAACCGAAGCAAAGAAAAGAATAAACCAGGGACTTTCTTTCAACAATACCCAACAAGCTAATAGCATTGCAGCAGTATGTACTGTAATATGCAAATACTATCACTTTCTTCAATTGGCAGCCATGGAATAAACTTCTTAATTATTGATAAATAAAATTTCAATAAAACTAATTTACTGCAAAGAATACCAGCATAAAAAATACAAAACAAAAGTCTGAGACAGGGAAACTCTTGGAGTTTCACTTTCTTGAAATAACAACAGTGTAATATAGTTCATAATTACTGATGAAATTTTTGACAACATTATTCTGTGTGAAGTCCCTTATTAAGAAGGGGAGGGGGTGTTGTGGCTTAACACAACAATTTTTATGTTTGGTTGATATTACAAATAATGGCTTAACACAACAATTTATAGTGAAAAAATATTAAAATTAAAATTTAGATATATGAGAACATTTTTTAATCGCGTAAAAGGCATGAGTCGAGTTAAATGAGTTTGAAAAATCTAAAAGTTCAATGTGATAATATGGCATGACAATTAGGAGAAAAGGAGAATTTTATATATTCAACGATCAACGCTAAAAGATATTATTAGGTCATATTATTTTTACATGATACAATATTGTGAAGCAATCAAAATGTCTAACTATATGACATCAAAATTATTAGATATTTCATCAACTAAGAAAATTTTCAAATAATTTTCCACTTATAAGTATTATTTTTTTTGAAAAACATTTTCTTTCATATCAAACACACCTTAACATCTTGAATAGTAATTATAATATTTGCATAGAAAATATTAGTCTGAGTCATAAATGACATATGTAGGTGGATGTATTCAGGATAATATTCACAAGAATATGATAGTAAATCTCTATATAAGGTAGATTATTTATACCAAAGACATTTTACATTGACCAATTTTTCATAAATAAAAGATCTTCTTTGACTCATTAACCAACTTTCCATAAATATAATATTTTGTTTGACTCACTCTTTAAAATTCAAGATTGAAATAAAAATTTATATTTGATAAGTTCTTAATGAATAAGTACTATATATACTGTAATAATAAGAAGCATTCTAAACACACACACAAAAGAGACTTCTCTATGTACAAAATATAGTCAAAGCTTCAGCCATTCTGTTTTTTTATATGATTAGAGGCTAAAAAACTTGCTATCTTATGTGATGCTGAAGTTTACTCATTATATTCTCCACAACGGAAATTCTATAAATTTGTCAACAACAGATCAATTATTAATTTCCATTATGTAATCTGTTGCAAGTAAATTCATAGAGTTTTGTAATGTTGGAGTAAAAAAAATTAGACTAACTTCAACATCACATAAAACAGCAAACTTTTTAGCTTTTTGAATGAATCCATTTCTTCTCTTTGACAAAACAAAAGAAAATAAGAAATACTCTTAAACACACATATACACCCCAAAAAAAATCTCTTTTTGAACCAGGAAAAATGGGCAAGTATATCCCTCTACTTTGTGTTAAAGTAGATATACCCTCGTTTAAAAAGTGATGCATATATATAGCTCGTCGTCTAGCAAATGATGTATGTTTACTCTTTTTATTTATAGGCATATATTTACTAAATTAAATATATAAAAACTTATATCTAACAAAACTAAGTGACAATCAAAATGTTTAACATATTAAGAACATCCCTTACTCTCTTTACCCAATTATGTTGGTGATTGTGGGCCGTCTCGATCATAAGGTCATTAAAGTAATCACTTGAGATTTCAATTTTTTTAGGGCTCCCACTATATATATATATATATATATATATATATATATATATATATATATATTGAAAAATTTGAAAATATTTTTTTTGGGTAGAAAATATGATCGTAACGTTTACTTTATTTAATGTGGATATCGTTATAATAATTGAGAAATAAAATAGTGTTTAGTTAATTATAGCATCCTTTCTTACGAAGCTACTTACTTTGTTGACTTATTTATATCTTGGAGATTATCATGAACCCACATTATTATTTATACATTTACCTTTTTATTCGATCCTTTTTCTATTTTTATTCTCTCATTATTGAATATTCTAAATTCTACCAAACCATCTTGTTTACTTTATTTAATGTGGAGGTCGTTGTAATAATTGAGAAATGGAATAGTGTTTAGTTAGTTGTAGCATCCTTTCTTATGTAGCTACCTATTTTGTTGACTTATTTATATCATGACGATTATAATGAACCCACATTACTACAACTTTATTATTCTAACTTTATATTATATTTTTTTATTAAAAATTTTCATTATTTGCATTTTTTACTTCATAAGGTCTGCGACATGCTACCTTCTCCAGACTCCACTTGTCATGCCCCAAGCTACCCCCGAGATGCGGACACGGGACCTAGGACCACAAGTGATCCCAAGCTAACCCTGCTGGCATGATCATGAGCATACTAAATAAAATAAACTAATGCGAAAGCTAAATCATAAATAAATCTGAAAAGATGGGGAATACTCATATACTATAACTGAATATATCAAATATGAGAGTTTAATACAAAGAAGTTATTAACTCAATACTAAGCTGAATCTAACTATGTCTGAAATAAGCCTCTAAACTGACTAGAAATGTTGGGACATGCCCCGACTAGATCTAGCAAAACTGAAACTAAAGACTAAAAGCGATAAAGATAAACATGTCACTAGTCTTCGAAGAATGAGGACTCGCCACTGATGCTGCTGAACTGAAGATCGGGAATTGATCTACGCATGATCTGGATGCTGAGAACCTGAACCTACATCACGAGAAGATGTAGCTCACGTATGCGTCAGTACTTGAAAGGTACTGAGCATGCAGGATAGAGTAAAGCTGAAAGAACATATAACTAAACAAAGCAATAAAGCAATGAAATAATATGAACATGATATAGCTACTGAATACTGAGCTAACTGAATGGAATGACCAATTTATAACATGCAGAGGGGACTTACACCTACGTGGCTCGTAGTTCTGGGACTATATGGGTACGCTGAACCCTAGTCCAACTCGGTATTATACTACTCCCAATAAATTAAGTAGTTAACTGGTTATGATTGAGTTTCTGTAAATACTGGATAGCTCGAAACTGAACATGTAAACTGAGAATGCAATAATTAATCTGATAATGATGCATTCATAAACTGAGGCATGTAAAACTAAATACTGAAATATCTGACCTAGCATGTGTAATTCAAGAACTGAGCAATAACATGATAATCTAATTTGGAACATTTAAATAACTAATTCATGATGAACTGCTGTAATTCTAGAAATCGTAGGTCTGTTCATAATTATGGAATCAAGAATCTGACTGAATTCTAGTGACCTAATGGGCGAAAGGAACCCACTAGTGAAATCCCACATACCTGGTGATGAATTCCATAGGGAAATTTTTCGATTTCGAGGCTGAAACTGATGGAACCTTGCTGCGTTCTTGAACTAGGGTTCTTGACCTCTCTTCTCCTTTTAGCGTTCTAATTTTCTAAGTTTTGATTAATGATTTTGACTAAGGTAAGTTCTAGTTATGTTTCTAGGCTTAAACTGACTAAAACCTCATGATTTAGGGTTTAAACGACGTATCTTAGGGGTTAAATGAAATAGGAAAAGACCCAAAGACCCATGACTTAACTGCTGTCGGAGTGATCGACAGATTGGACTGACGGGCCGTCATTCAATCGACGGTCCGTAGATTGGGTCCGTCAATCGAGTCTGCCTGACAGGGCTTCACTAAAATGAGCATAACTTTTTACTCGGAGGTCGGATTTTAGAAAACTCGGTGGCGTTGGAAAGATAATTCAATTATATATCATTTCATAGGTTATGGGACACACAATTCTTTTTGTGCTAACAGTTATGACCATCTGAAGTTGATCCATCAACAATTTTCAGCTAACTGGCTGTTGATCCTCATCTACGATCAGCCCTACGGACCGTGGATCGAATGATGGTCCATGCTGGTCGACCTTAGTTCGTGTTAGAGGCTGGGTAAAGAAGGTCTTGATCCACGGACACAGACCACGAACCGTGGTCTGATCTACGGACCGTGGGTCTATCCGTGAGTCGGTACTGAGCCAAATTTCTGAGCTAGGTCTGGGAGGGATTGCAGTGGTGAACCACGAACCACCAGCACGGGCCGTGGTTTGACCTACGGTCTGTGGATGGCAATCGTGGGTTGCACCTGCAACTTCTCAAAATCTGCATTTTTGGTCTATTTTGGATTCGGGGTGTTACACCACTTGTAGGATCACATTGAATATGTTATAGTTGTTTAATTTATATATGACAACTAAAAAAGATAAGATCTATTTATGAAATTTTGCTTTAGGCCTCCAAACTTGTTGAGACGATCCTGGTGACCATGCATGCTTTAGAATATAAATACTCTACAATTAAGATTCTTTGATATTTTGCAAAAGGTGAGCAGTTATTGTAATACCATATAAAATTAAGATTCTTTGATTTTTTGCTAATATAATGTTTAATTAGTGTTAGACTTGAATTTGATGTTTATTTAACCGATGCCTTAAGCAGTTGTTGCTTGTTAGGGTTATGCCTTGATTTATCTTTCTCTCGAAGGAAAGTTAAAGTATTATTATAATTATTTTTACTTTTACTGAAATAAAGATAAAGTTCTCTTTCATATTTGGTTATTCTTTCCTGGGAGGAAAAGTTTGGAACTCTATAAATTGAAAACCCATCTTCTCATACCAACACACACTACTAAAAAATTGCTAAAAAACGACAGAAGTAAAAGCGATGGACGGCGTCGCTCCAATAAGCGACGCCATTAGCCACAGACGTCAAATTATCTGGTCAAATATTTTAAGAAAGTGACAGATAGTGTCTCTTAGTCTGTCGCTTTTTGGTCAAAATATTGGTTAAACATTTTTTTAAAAAAGCAACGGACATAGAGACGTTGTCCATCGTTTTTTTAAACTATCTGCACTAGCAGACACGATTTTTCCCATTTTTCCATATAAAAACAAAATTGAGAAATATTTTGATTTAATTTTATTTAAATCGTCTTCCGGATGACGATTTTGTGTAAAATAAAAAACAAAAAAAATTATAATACCGACTTTCGGATGTCGGTAAAATAAAATAGTATGTAATAAATTAATATTTTTAATTAAATTTAAATAAATCATCCTCCGAATGACAGTTTTATATAAGTTAAAAAATAATTTAATAAAAAATACTGACCTCCCAATGTCAATATTATTTAATTAACATGATTACTTTTTATTTATCTTAAAATTTAATGTGATACCGACCTCATGAGGTCGGTATTTTTTATTATATCTAATTACTTTTAATAAAAGCGACATCTGGAGATCGATTTGTTTAAAATATTCCTATTAATCATAATTTTGCTATTGTGTATAATATTAAAATTTCATTTTACACCTACAATTAATTGTTCAATAAGTGTAACAATTTTGTATACTTTTATAAATACAAAGTTAGAATTCGTGGAATAAATAAAAAAATATCTATAATCCATATTTTGAGTATGAAACTACGTTGATATGAATTAGGAGATAATTATACTTGTATTTATAGAGTAATGTACAAATTCTATCAGTCGATCGTCTAATCATGAACTTTATATCTCATGACATGATTTAGCAGAGGTGAAGAGCTAACATATAATCCATTTGAGTATGAAATGCGAGATAGTATTATTATATACGCTTGATCTTGAATGAATGTCAAGTGTAGTGATCACCTCCTAATTATGATGACATGTAAAGGATACTTCATCGGAGTATGAAATACGTTGATTAATTATATATTCCTCGAGTAGTTTAACATCAAGTCTTATATACTAGTGCTTCAGATATGAAATACATTATCAATTAAAGAAATATCGATGATCAATTCAAGGAGATTTATATATTAAATTTGATATTGATAAACTTTTGTTGATCAATAAAATTAAATTTATATAATTAGAAGGTATATAATTTAAATTTATAAAAATAACTTGATCAATAAATTAAATTTATTAAATTAAATTTCTGTTGATGTGTAGTTAAAATTTATTTTATATATATATATATATATATATATATATATATATATAATTTTAATTAATAAAATCAACCTTAAGAGGTGAGTTTTTATTAAAATAAATTAATAAATACCAACCTAAAGAGGTCGGTATATTTAAATAATATCGACTTCATGATATCGGTATGTTGACACCCAATTTTTACCGACCTATAACCCTTTCAGAAGTGCCATTCTGTTAATTACGTATTTTTTTAAAATATTCCGAGTTTAAATTTTTAATTGATTTTGTCTAAAAATTATATATTTTAGTATGCATGCTTTATAAAATTATCATAAATATTTTTAAAATTATAATTAAAACTCGAAATAATTATTTTATTCAAATGTTTTAAAATTTAAGTGATTTTTATTATATAAAATGTTATAATATTTTTAGTATTTTAATTGGATAGCATTTCTTTAATGTTTCTCGAAATCATTTAATTTTTAGCCCATTCTGATCTAATTCCTTTCAATTCTAGTTTTTTCCTTATCCAATTCATTGCAATTCTAGCCACCTCAATCCAATTTTGTTTTTCAATTATAGCCTCTTATATCAATTTTAGTTGCAATTTTAGCCATTCATTCATTGCAATTATAACCCCTTTTGTCCAAATCTTGAAACATTAGTTTAAATCTGAACCGTCTATCCTTTAAGTGAATCCTAGATCAAGTCCTAGACACTCATCTTAACTAATCCAATGGCTCAGATTAAATCTACCTAATCTTCCTATTTTTGACCTAAAAAAAGACCAAACCCTTTTTTGAAAACTCATTCTTTTCTTCTCTCTAGCAACGCCGCAACCCCCTCCATCAGTGAGAATCGGCGAGAGCTCCACTATCGCCGGTGACCTCTCCATCTCGCTCCTCCCGTCTCCCTCCTCCTTTCGCTTTCCTCTTCTCATCTCTTCTCTCCTTTTCCCTCCCGTCTCTTCTCTCTGACGAGAATGGCGAGACAAATCGTCGCCTCCCTCTCGTCTCTTCAATCAGCGAAAGCTCGCTGCTCTCTCTCCTTCAACTGCTCCAGCCAGCGAGCTCCAAGCAATCAACATCAGCAGTTGGCGAGAAGAGCAACAACATCTCCGGCCAACAGCAACCAGCGCGAGAGCCAACTCCGACGAGCTACCGGCGAAATAGCAGCGCATCAACAGCAACGACAACAACAAACCAGCGAGATCCTCGCATCTCCATTCCTCTCATCTCTGGCAAAATTTGAGTTCAAAGACGGATCTCAACAAATCCGTCCTAGTAAGTTTTAATCTAAAAGTTATTTTTAGCTTTTCATTACATATCTAGCAATTATGAGATGAATATTTCGAGAATTTGAACTTTTATGTTCTGTTTGATCTCGTTTCATCATTATTGCATATTCGATCCTTTGTTTTGTTTAAATGATGTTCCAATAATTTTCTATGTGTGGTGTGTTGAATTAGGGTATTTAAGGAGTTGTTTGAATTTTGGATTTTAGCACTAGTTAGATTTTGGGATTTTAGGAGTAGTTTGAATTTGTGATTTTAAGACTAGTTTGAATTTAGGACTAGTTTGAATTATTATTGAGATTTTAGGACTAGTAATAGTTTGAATTTGAAATTTTAGCACTATAGTTTGATTTTTGAATTCTAGGAGTACTTTCAATTTGTGATTTTAAGACTAGTTTCAATTTGAAATTTAGGACTAATAGTTTGAATTATATTTGATATTTTACGACTAATTAATAGTTTGATTCGGACACTAGCTAGCTAGTTTGAATTTGGAATTTTAGGGATTTGAATTACAACTTAATTAGAACTTATAATTATTTATAACTTGAATTTACTATAAATTGAACTTAATTAGGAATATGAACTTGAAATTAGAACTTGAACTTGGAACTAATTAGCTTGAATATATTACTCATTAAGTTAGAAATTAGATATGAACTTGAATTGAAACTTGAACTTATTAAAACTTGAATATATATATATATATATATATATATATATATATATATATATATATATATATATAAAACTAATATTCTTGGATTTGAATCTTATATTTAACTAATTTAAGAACTTTTCGTGCTAGGCAACTAAGGAAGCTCAACATCTAAAAAAGTTGATACAAGACTATATTGCTTCTTTCATCAAAGTTGGAAATAAGGCTGGTGCTTCTAAATTTCTTAAGTTCAAGTACAATTGTTTTCAATGATGTGTTTGTGTCCATCTAGTATTAATACTTTGCTTTAATTTTGTGATAATTTTTTTGTGTCCATCGAGTGTTTGTTAAGCATAAGTACCAACACTAGTTGATCCTATTGATGACAAAATTGATTTTCTTGCAAGATCGATTTGTGTCCATCTAATGTTGATATATATGAAGCTTTAATTTAGGAATAATGTGTTTGTTAAGCATAAGTACCAACACTAGTTGATCCTATTGATGACAAAATTGATTTTCTTGCAAGATTGATTTGTGTCCATCTAGTGCTGACACTTAGCTTTAAAAAGTTAAGTTGTTAAAGTTATAAAGTTATTAAGTTGTTTAAATAAGTTAAATTAAATAATGTGGTTTTGTTGATGGATTTAGTTGTTGGAATTAATTCAAAACTAAACTAGGTCAAGTTAAAAAGTTGTTTAAACAAGTTAAAATAAATAATGTGGTTTAGTTGTTGTATTAAGTCAA
Organism: Solanum commersonii; assembly: GCA_029007595.1. NCBI lineage: Eukaryota > Viridiplantae > Streptophyta > Magnoliopsida > Solanales > Solanaceae > Solanum > Solanum commersonii. The sequence goes on from JAJTWQ010000029.1 coordinate 1,259,684, forward strand.
AACTAAACTAGTTAAAATTGTTATGTTGTTTAAATAAGTTAAAATAAATAATGTGATTTAGTTGGTGGATTTAGTTGTTGGAATTAAGTCAATACTAAACTAGTTAAAGTTATAAAGTTGTTAAGTTGTTTAAATAAGTTAAATTAAATAATGTGGTTTTGTTGATGAATTTAGATGTTGGAATTAATTCAAAACTAAACTAGTTCAAGTTAAAAAGTTGTTAAGTTGTTTAAATAAGTTAAAATAAATAATATGGTTTAGTTGGTGGTAAGTTCAAATTCAAACTTTTAAATAAATAATTAGTTGATTCATATATATCATTATAAATCTTTCCGAACGAACTTTTGTAAGTTATTTAATATGAATAATATATATTAATAGTGAATATATTTATGATATGTATATATACTGATGTCAATTTTTATATTTAATATGCAAAATGACTTTCATCAGTACGTCATTGAGAATCTAGATAGTTCGGTCCAATTGACACCTGAACTTTCCACCCAGATTTGGAAAGAAAAAGTGGTAGGGGGGACACACAAGGGTTGAGTCTATGGTCTAGGTTCTCGGAAAGATGTAAGACGACTCCAGTCAGGCTTAGAAGGAATTGGATTGTCACGTCAAGCCAAGACACTTGACGGTGTTCAAATTGATGCTATATCGGCTCAAATAACTAAGCTTACAGCGGTACTGGCAGAGTCAGAGCGGAGAAGAGTAGCTAAACAAGAAAGCATGAGTGAGACCGTTCAGCAAATCAAAGAACAAGTGATGAACCTCGCTCGTCGACCTACTACTTCGGCTCCTGATGACACCGACGACGAGAGTGGTGATGATGATTATATAGAACCCACTCCCTAGTTTAGATCTCTAGACATTTATAAATTTTTTGTAATTTTGAAACGACTTTTTGAAAGACTTTATAAGTCATTAATTTGTGATTTAGATACTTTTTAATGTTGTTTTAAGTTTGTTGTTTTATGTTTTGTTTAGATTGTTTATAATTGTGTGTTTGATTGGGCTGAATAATGTAGAATTGAATTGAATTGCATTTGTAGGTGGGCATCGAAAATATTGCAGGAAAAGTGACGGACAGTGTGGTATTGTCCATCACTTTTCTGGGTTTTATTTATTAAAAATCCCAAAAAGCGACAGACAGCGTGGTTTTATCGGTCGATTTTCTGGTTTTTTTTTTTTTTAAATCTTAGAAAAGCGACGGACAACGTGGTTTTGTCCGTCGCTTTTCAGGGATTTTCAAAAATAAAATTTTTAGAAAAGTGACGGACAGGGTCCTTTTATTCGTCGCTTTTCTGGGATTTTCAAAAATAAAATTTCTAGAAAAGCGACGGACTGCGTCGCTTTTTAGAATTAAAAAATGAAAACTAAAATAAAGCGACGGAGTCCGTCGCTTCTGTGAATTTTTTTTTTAAAAAAATTTAGTCAAAAAACGACGCTGTCCATCGCTTTTTGAAAAGTGTAGGGCTAAAAAGAGACGGAGGTGAGTGCGTCGCATTTTTGTTGATTTTGACCAAAAAAGCGACGCATTCTGTCACTTTTGGCCGTCGTTTTTTGACATTTTTTTAGTAGTGACAAGAGCATCAACATAGTAGTCGTTTAAGAGTTTTGTTTAGGGGAGATTTTCTCCAACCCATTTCAATATTTTCTTTTATATTAGTTTTTCATACGTAGGCTAATTGGTCAAAAACCTGATTAATAATATGTTTTTAATATGCTTTTCTTTTTCATCTATTTTACCACCTCTATAATTTGCAATTGTAAGCTTCAACATGACGCCCTTAATCTTTCGATCCCAACATCTCCTACTTCACTGAGTTATAATTCTAAAAAGATTTAGCTTGGTATATTCTATCAAGAGAAATATAATTATACATACTTAGACATTGAAAAGAAATGGTTATATACATGGACGTAGCTACATACTAATTGGACACCCTTCATCGTGAAATTATTCCGTATGTAGAAGTAAAATAATATAAAAAGTGGTTATGTAATAGTAACGTTTACTTTATTTAATGTGGAGATAGTGATAATAATTGAGAAATAAAATAGTGTTTAGTTAATTATAACATTCTTTCTTACATAGCTACTTACTCTGTTGATGTAACATCTCGCAACTAGAAAGCTTACATAGCTACTTACTCTGTTGATGTAACATCTCGCAACTAGAAAGAACTAGAAGGAAGTTTAAAATCTGGAAATAGTCATTTTTGGAAAGTATAAGGAAATATGGAAAATGTCAAGTTAAAGTGAGTTTTTGGTCAACTTCAAATGACCAGAACTCCTAGATCAAGATGAGTTAGGAGTAGTTCCAGATATGGTTAGAAATTTCTTGGAATGATCTTTCCAACGCCACCAAGTTTGCGTGATTCCGAGTTCAGATGAGTGAGTTATGCCCTTTGGAAGTTGGGTTGTTGGATTAAGGAAATGTCCAATCCGGGTTTTGGAGGGGTAAATTAGTCTTTTCCATATCTAATTATTCTAATTCGTTTTTAGGAGTTAATTGGGGTAAAACAAGATTTTTAGAAAAGTTAGAGTTCACGCTAGGGCTTGGAGAAAAGAGAAAGGAGGAGAAAAGAAAAGAGAAATCAAGAATCGCCAAGAAACGTTCGAGCTTTGCGTGTGGATTTCGTCGGGGATGATCCCTACAAGGTATGTGAGATCTCATAGCGTTGGGTCAGTTCACCCACGCTCCAACCATAATTTAATTCAGTGAATCAAAGTCTTTGAAAGTTTAGAAATTGAGTTCTTGATGAACATTGTTGAAGTTTCGTTTGAATTTCTTGTGGGTTGCATTGTTGATGGTTCTTGCAATTTGATTCGTGTTTCCGTGTGAAATTTTGGTTTGAATCTATCATATATTTAGAATATAAATGATCCTAAGTGCTTGGTAAAAGAATCATTGAAGTTAAGAGGGTTTAGAGTTGAAAAACGGAGAAGAAAAGTTGTCAAAACACCTGGGGAGGGGGTGGGGCGTCGCGCCAGCCAGCACGCCCCAAAAGGGGCTCTGAAGTTTACCCCTTAGGGTGACGCGCCAGCCAGCGCGCCCCAGCAGGTCCTCTAAAGTTTGAGGGCTGGAGGCGCCCCCCGCCTCTCAGAGCGCCAGGGACGCCAGTTCTCCCCATTCGTTCCCCACCTTTTCATACTTATTCCTTAGCAATGTACCTATGTTTTCTAGTTGATTCCAACACTCTAAGGTACACCTAATGTAATACCCCATAATTTTTTTTGAACTAAGACTTGAACCATCCTTCGTTGTGAGTAGGATTTTACCGAGGAATTAAAATTTCTCAAATGTTAAGGTCACTAGATGTAGCACCTTGAGTTCCAAAAAGAATTAAATTGGAAATAGCAAAATTTCAAGTTAAGCTAAGTATGAGTTTTGGGTCAAATTCAAACGATCATAACTCCTAGATCAGGATGAGTTAGAAGTTCTACCAGATACCGTAGGAAAGGTCTTTGAATTATCTTTCCAACGCCGCCGAGTTTGCTAAGTTTTGAGGTTGGATGAGTGAGATATGACCTTTTAAAGATAGACTGTCCAGTTAAGGAAAGTTAGCCGAAAATAGAGAGGGGTATTTTGGTCTTTTCCTTACCCAATCAAATTTAATTCATTTTTAGTAGTATTTTAAGGGTCTAATCCTATTAGGTTCAGTTTTATAATCCTAAAATTAGCCTAGGGTTTTAGTTGAGAGTTCAAGAAGCGAAAATAAGAGAGAAGAGGAGAAAAGAGGAGAGGATCAAGCGTTTGTCGAGATTCTTGCGTGTTGTAGCGGATTTTCGCCATGGGTTTGATCCCTAAGAGGTATGTAAGCTTCCATAGTGTTGGGTTAGTTTACCCACACGTCAATCATGTTATTTTCAGCGCAATTTCATTCTTAAAGTTGAAAGATTAGAGTTCTTAATGAGTTCTTGATAGGTGTTCTTGAAGTTCATTCTAAATCTTGTTGTGTTGGGGTTTTGATGATTTCTTCAGATAAAATTTAGTAATTTGAGTGTTTTTTTGAGTATATGAGAGTGTATTAATGTTAAGTAATCAAATCCAAGTGATTGAGGAAGAAACCATTCGATTTTAGGCGAGTTAGGGTGAGAAAACGAGCAACGAAAGTCGTCAAAGTTTTCTGGGTTGAGGCCTGGCGTGTCACACCAGCCAGAGCTCCCCAACCACCTCTCTAAACTTTAGGGGCTGACGCCCCACGCCACACAGAGCGCCAGGGTCGCCTGCCCCCACCCGTTGTTCATCGTTTCGTCAGTTTGAGTTCTTTCAAAGGGTACCTTTACTCCCCTTTTATTCTAAACACTTTAAACTACTTCTAAACACCTAAAATCATTCCTAACATGATCATAACCTTGAATTCATAATTCAAATTCAAGGTAAAGTTAAGAGTTAAGTTTTGAGAATTCTTACTAACATTCTAAGAAAGTCCCTTTGAGTTTTTTTGTGGAGTCTTCTACAACTTCTAGTAACTTGTTTCAAGACTCGAGCAAGTGAGTATGAGAATGTATTCATGAGTCTACTTTGTCATCACAAAATCCTTCAAATCATGAAACATAACTCTTGAATTCATAATTCACATTCAAGAGAGAGTTAAGAGTAGAGTTAAAGAAAGTCTTTAAGTTCAATTGTGAATCCTTTGAGATCAACTATTGATTTGAACTAAGTTTTGAGGAAGTAAGTATGAGAATGAGAAGAGTTGTATCATGAGTTCCATAATGTTATGTAGACTTACGAGTCAAGTCGTTCATGCCATTAAATTCCGCATGAACTCTAGAAGTTGAGTATCTATGAGAGGAGTAATATCTCCAAGTTCTAAGTCTTTAAGTGTTTAGTTCCTAATCCATTTTGAGAAATATCTTTGAGTCCTTGAGTTGAATATTTCATGCTCATAATTTCGCATGAACATTATAAGTCGAACAATCTTGAGATGAGAAGTATCTTTGGGTCCTTGAGTTGAGTAGTTCATGCTCATAATTCCAGATGAACTCTAAGTTGAGCATTCTTGAAATGAGTAGTATCATTGAAGTTATGGAGTTCCAAGTATCTGAGGTCTATTTATGGTTATTGAAAACCTTGCATTGAGTCGTTCATGTGCATAATTCGGTATGAACCATATTTTAAAAAGTCTTTTACAAATGTTTTAACTTTGTTTTAAGAAATTAGTTTTGAGTTAAGCAAAGAGTAAAGAGTTGAAGTTCATTTCTTCAAAAGTATATGAGGACTAAGTATTCCCAAAGAGATTTAAAATGTTTTCACATTTAAATAAGAACAGAAACTGAGATTTCCAAGATAGCTTTTGAGCTAAGTTTTTTGAACACTAATCTCAAATCATAGAAAGAAGTATGTTTTTAAAACATAAATAACTAGTATATTTTGGGAGTATTATTGAGCACCGATATGGGGGAGAGTTCAGATAACTCACAACCCCCATAAACCATGTAGCTATCATGGGTAGAAAATGGTCATACTTTTTAGATGAATCCTTTTCGCATAGACTAGTGGATCCACTTAGTAGTTCAGGTCCTATACCTTTGGCCAGGTATAGGATGCACTGGTAGCGTGAGGTAGATCGTTGTATCATCGCTATAGCTTTTATGTGATTGTTGTCGGTTAGAGAAACTCTCACATAAGTTATTGTATTTTTATATACTCAGTTTATTGTATTTTTACATACATTTCAGAGTTATGTTGTATCTTTGCATACACACAGAGTTTTCAACATGTTTTTAAATAGTTTGTTTCTTTATATTGCACTTATTTTCCACTTAGTAGTTCAGGTCCTATACATTTGGCCAGGTATAGAATGCACTGGCAGCGTGAGGTAGATCGTTCTATCATCGCTATAGCTCTATGTGATTGTTGTCGGTTAAATAAACTCTCACATAAGTTATTGTATTTTTATATACATCAGTTTATTGTATTTTTACATACATTTCAGAGTTATGTTGTATCTTTGTATACACACAGAGTTTTCAACATGTTTTTAAACAGTTTGTTTCTTTATATTGCACTTATTTTAAATTGTTTTATATTGAAATGAGTTCAGTCATATTGAGTTAAGTACCCAGAGTCGAATAATATATCTCTGAGTTGAGTATCTTATCTTTGAGTACTTCTGAGTTGAGTAAGTTTGAGAAGAGGTAAGTATGTTTCCTTTTTATCAAGTTTCAAGCTTATGTTTATGTTTTAGAATTCCCCTTGTATGCTCGTACATTCCACGTACTGAGTCATTTGGCATGCATCTTCTCATGATGCAGACACAGGTATTCAGGATCATCTATAGGAGCTTCGTTGATACATCCAAGAGTTCAAGTTAGCTATGGTGAGGCTCCTTGCTTTCAGAGGATTTCATTTACTTTTCAGTTATATTAGTTGTTAGGATGTCGTGGGTCTTGTCCCGACTTCCATATTTATCAGTTAGAGACTTCATAGATAGTCAGTATAATTGAGATGTCTGTATTATTCATTTTATTAAATGTTTTAAAGACTTAAGTTGCCTATTTTATGGCGAATTGAATATTATTTTTATATTCAGATTTTTTTTCATGAATTTTATTCAGTTTTTAAGCTTTGTAAGCTTGAATCAGTTTTTCGCTTGTAGTCAGCCAGGATGAGGGTTCGCTTGGGGACCAGCAATGGTTCTCGAGTGCCGGCCACGTCCAGGGTGTAGGCTCGGGTCGTGACAAACTTGGTATCAGAGCACAGAGTTCAAGAGTCCTAGGGTGTCTATGAAGCAGTGTCAAGTAGGGTCTTGTTTATGGTTGTGAGGGGCCCACTTCTATAAACGAGGGACTACAGACATTTAAGAAAAGTTTCCCTTTATTCATACTCTTAATCGTGCAATAGAGCTATGTCATAGAGACTTATTCATACTCGTGCGTTTCTCAGATTCATTCGACTGTCCATCATACTAGAGGTGGTTGAAAAGCAGAGTCAGTTCTTTGTCCATGAGTTGTTCTTAGCAAGAGTTTTGAGGAAGTCATGAGACTCCAGAGGGACTTAAGAGAAGTCCAAAAGTAAGTTAAGTGTTCAGTTTCAGAGTAATGCCCTCATATTCATATAAATCGTGCATTTGAGCTAAAAACGAGTTGGTACTCTTTTCCTTAAGCCTTGTTTCAGCTGGGATCCTTTTTAAGAAGTATGATTAGAGCTTGGGTAATATTTTTCCCTGAAAAGGTAACATGAGTTACGAGATCATGAACAGTAGTAGTGAAAGAGCCCAAAGTTAGAGGCAAATATGCAGAGGTTTAATAATCCTAGAAAAGGAGATAGTGATGAGGCAAGCTATGTTATTATAGTCATACACCTAGTAAGTTATTAATGAAGAGTTTTCCCATATTATGGGTAAACTAAGAAGTGATGAGTTGTGAAGATTACATCATAGAAGGTAGAGTGTGTTTTAGCTAGAAAAGAGTTTGTGATAAAGTGTCATTGTGTAGGTAATGACCAAGTGTATGTGTTGAATAGAAGCACAGAGTATTCATGATGGGACAGATATAAACTAGGCTTATGATTTGTTTGAGAGGGTCATGATGATCATAAGGTTATATAACTGATTAAGTAGTTGTAAGTTAGTAAAGTAAGCAGACAATCATATTGATATTTGGGTTTAGTCATAAATACTAAGCTTGAATTTGATATGAGTGTCATGATCAAAAGAATGACAACATGAGGGTGATGATGTTAGTCTTAAGATTTGATCTAGAAGACTTGAAAAAATCGAGGTGATTAGCTGCAATAGATATGAGTGGTACAAGTGAGAGACCCTAACCTTTAGATAAGGGCAGTGAAGTGTGGCTAAGTCACAAGAGTAACAAGAGCATTAAGAGGTGTACCGAGAGGGTATGTAATCAGAAGATGTTAAGAGGAGCACCTTAGAAAGAGGTCTTAGTACCGCTTATAGAGATTTTGGTAGGCATGAGATAAAATTCTCCCAAGTGTTAGATTAAAAGAAGAGGTAGACCATTTAGAGATGATGAAATATGTCCATAGCTTTCAAGTGTTAGCTTTAGACCTAAGGGGGAGATGACAAGATGAGAAATTGAGTCAAGTGTTTGAGATTAAGATGGTAATGAATTCAAAGAGTTTGGGGGATATCTTTTTAGAGGTCCTTTAAGTATTGAAGTGATGTTAAAAAGAGGAGGTTGATGTTCTTATCGTGCTAGTGATGGTGTGATAGTTCCATCTAAGGTTGTAAATAAGGAGGAAGATTAGAATGAGGTTTTACTAAGAGAAATAGTTAAATGAGAGCCCTTAGTTGGATCTGAAGGAGTTGGTTAGTAGGAGTTCATGGAGTTGTTAGACTACTAAGTTTGAATGTGGTGGTAAGGAGTAATGGTCTTGGGATGAGATTCCCTAGAGAAAGGTATAGAATCTGAACCTAAGAATTTGGGTTAAGCTTGGATATAGTGAGATTGTACCATTAGACGCAAACCTTAGTAAGAGTAACCCATTCCATACCCAGTCAAGTCGTCATTTGAGGATGAATGATCCCAAGGGAAAGATATTATTCCCAGAAAATATTTCGAACTAAGACTTAAATCATCCTTCGTTATGAGTAGAATTTTACCAAGGAATTAAAATTTCTTAAGTGCTAAGGTCACTAGATGTAGCACCTTGAGTTCCAAAAATAATTAAATTGGAAATAGCAAAATCTGAAATTTTGCAAGTTAAGCTAAGTATGAGTTTTAAGTGGACTTCAAATGATCATAACTCCTAGATAAAGAATATTTAGGTGTTCTACCAAATACCGTAGGAAATATCATTGAATTATCTTTCCAACGCCATCGAGTTTGCTAAGTTTTGAGGTCCGATGAGTGAAATATGGCCTTTTGAAGATAGGTTGTCCAGTTAAGAAAAGTTAGCCGAAAATAGAGAGGGGTATTTTGGTCTTTTCCTAACCCAATCAGATTTAATTCATTTTTAGTAGTATTTTAAGGGTTTGATCCTATTAGGTTCAGTTTTATAATCCTAAAATAAGCCTAGGGTTTTAGTTGAGAGTTCAAGAAGAGAAAATAAGAGAGAAGAGAAGAAAAGAGGAGAGGATCAAACGTTCGTTGAGATTCTTGAGTGTTGTAGCGGATTTTCGCCATGGGTTTGATCCCTAAGAGGTATGTAAGCTTCCATAGTGTTGGGTTAGTTCACCCACATGCCAATCATGTAATTTTCAGCGCAATTTCATTCTTAAAGTTGAAAGATTAGAGTTCTTGATAAATGTTCTTGAAGTTCATTCTAAATCTTGTTGTGTTGGGGTTTTGATGATTTCTTCAGATAAAATTGACCAATTCGAGTGTTGTTTTGAGTATATGAGAGTGTATTAATGTTAAGTAATCAAATCCAAGTGATTGAGGAAGAAACCATTCAATTTTAGGCGAGTTAGTGAGAAAACGAGCAACGAAAGTCGTCTAAGTTTTCTGGGTTGGGGCCTGGCGTGTCATGCCAGCCAGAGCTCCCCAACCACCTTTCTGAACTTTAGGGGCTGGCGCCCATGCCACTCAAAGCGCCAGGGTCGCCTGCCCCCACCTGTTGTTCATCGTTTCGTCCGTTTGAGTTCTTTCAAAGGGTACCTTTACTCCCCTTTGATTCTAAACAATTTAAACTACTACTTCTAAACACCTAGATTCATTCCTAACATGATCATAACCTTGAATTTAAAATTTAAATTCAAGGTAAAGTTAAGAGTTAAGTTTTGAGAATTCTTTAACATTCTAAGAAAGTCCCTTTGAGTTTTTTTGTGGAGTCTTCTACAATTTCTAGTAACTTGTTTCAAGCCTCGAGCAAGTGAGTGTGAGAATGATGAGAATGTATTCATGAGTCGACTTTGTCATCACGAAATCCTTCAAATCGTGAAACATAATTCTTGAATTCATAAATCACATTCTACAAAGAGTTAAGAGTAGAGTTAAGTAAGTCTTTGAGTTCAATTATGAATCCTTTGAGATCAACTATTGATTTGAACTAAGTTTTGAGGAAGTAAGTATGAGAATGAGAAGAGTTGTATCATGAGTTCCATAATGTTATGTAGACCTACGAGTCAAGTCGTTCATGCCATTAAATTCTACATGAACTCTAGAAGTTGAGTATCTATGAGAGGAGTAATATCTCCAAGTTCTAAGCCTTTAAGTGTTGAGTTCCTAATCCCTTTTGAGAAATATCTTTGAGTCTTTGAGTTGAATATTTCATGCTCATAATTTCGTATGAACATTATAAGTCAAACATTCTTGAGATGAGAAGTATCTTTGGGTCCTTGAGTTGAGCAGTTCATTCTCATAATTCCACATGAACTTTGAGTTGAGCATTCTTGAAATGAGTTGTATCATTGAAGTTATGGAGTTCCAAGTATTTGAGGACCATCTATGGTTATTGAAAACCTTGCATTGAGTCATTCATGTGCATAATTTGGCATGAACCATATTTTAAGAAGTCTTTTACAAATGTTTTAACTTTGTTTTAAGACTTAAGTTTTGAGTTAAGCAAAGAGTAAAGAGTAAAGGGTAAAGAGTTGAAGTTCATTTCTTCCAAAGTATATGGAGACTAAGTATTCCCAAAGAGATTTAAATTTTTTTCACATTTAAATAAGAACGGAAATTGAGATTTCCAAAGTGCCTTCAGGTTAGTTTTCAGAAAAGAATAATCGCTTTCTAAATGAAGCAAGAGAGGAAACTGAGATTTCCTAGATAGCTTTTGAGCTAAGTTTTTTGAGCACTAATCTCAAATCACAGAAAAAAGTATGTTTTTAAAATATAAAGAGCTAGTCTATTTTGGGAGTATTATTGAGCACCGATGTTAGGGAGAGTTCAGATAACTCACAGCCCCCATAAACCATGTAGCCATCATGGGTAGAAAACGGTCATACTTTTTAGACGAATCCTTTTCGCATAGACTAGTAGATCCACTTAGTAGTTCAAGTCCTATACATTTGGCCGGATATAGGATGCGCTGGCAGCATGAGGTAGATCAATGTATCATCGTTATAACTCTTATGTGATGGTTGTCGATTAGAGAAACTCCCACATAAGTTATTGTATTTTTATATATATCAGTTTATTGTATTTTTACATACATTTAAGAGTTATGTTGTATCCCTGCATACACACAGAGTTTTCATCATGGTTTTAAACAATTTGTTTCTTTATATTGCACTTATTTTAAATTGCTTTATATTGAAATGAGTTCAGTCATATTGAGTTGAGTACCCAGAGTCGAATAATATATCTTTGAGTTGAGTATCTTATCTTTGAGTACTTCTGAGTTGAGTAAGTTTAAGCAGTTTTGAGTATCCTTGAGTATTCCTTAAGTTGAGTAAGTTTGAGAAGAGGTAAGTATGTTTCCTTTATATCAAGTTTCAAGCTTATGTTTATGTTTTAGAATTCCCCTTGCATGCTCGTACATTCCATGTACTGAGCCATTTGGCCTGAATTTTCTCATGATACAGACACAGGTATTCAGGATCATCAACATGAGCTTCGTTGATACATCCGAGAGTTTGAGTTAGCTATGGTGAGCCTCCTTGCTTCCGGAGGATTTCATTTACCTTTCAGTTATATCAGTTGTTAAGATGTCGTGGGTCTTGTCCCGACTTCCATCTTTATCAGTTAGAGGCTTCATAGATAGTTACTATAGTTGAGATGTCTGTATTATTCATTTTATTAAATGTTTTAAAGACTTAAGTTGCCTCTTTTATGGCGAGTTGAATATTATTTTTATATTTAGAGTTTTTAATTTGAGTTAAAGTTTTGTATTTCAGTTTCATGAATTTTATTCAGTTTTTAAGCTTTGTATGCTTGAATCAGTTTTTCGATTGTAGTCAGCCAGGTTGATGGTTCACTTGGGAACCATCAATGGTTCTCGAGTGCCGGTCACGTCTAGGGTGTAGGCTCGGGTCGTGACACCTAAACATCATGAAATCATCCATAAACATGACATCATGAACCTTGAATCCATAATCCAATTCAAGGAAAGTTAAGAGTCAAGTCAAGAAAAGTAAGGGTCAAGTCATAAGAAGTTCTTAGAGTTTTCCAAAAGTCTTTTGCAAACGTTTTAACTTTGTTTTAAGACTTAAGTTTTGAGTTCAGTAAAGAGTAAAGTTGAAGTTCATTTCTTCAAAAGTATATGGGGACTAAGTATTCCCAAAGATATTTAAAATATTTTCACAATTAAATAAGAACGGAAACCGAGATTTCCAGAGAGCCTTCGGGTTAGTTTTCAGAAAAGAGTATTCGCTTTCTAAATGAAGCAAGAGGGGAAACTTTGATTTTCAAGATAGCCTTTGGGCTAAGTTTTTGAGCACTAATCTCAAATCAAAGAAGAAGTATGTTTTTAAAACATCAAAACTAGTATATTTTGGGAATAGTATTGAGCACCGAATTGGGGAAGAGCATGAGTTCAGATAACTTACATTACCATAAAAACATGTAGCCACCATGGGTAGAAAAAGGTCACACTTTTTAGATGAATCCTTTTCGAAATAGACTAGTGGATCCATTAGGCAGTTCAGGTCCTATACCTTTGGCCGGGTAAAGGATGCGCTAGCAGCGTAAGGTAGATCGTTGTATCATCACTATAGCTCTTATATGATGATTGTCGGTTAGAGAAACTTCCACATAGGTATTGTATTTTTATATACATCAGTTTATTTGTATTTTTACATACATCTCAGAGTTAATTGTATCTTTACATACACACAGAGTTAATATAATGTTTTTAAACAACTTTTCTTTATGTTGCACTTGTTTTTAAACTGCTTTATATTGAAATGAGTTCAGTCATATTGAATTGAGTTGAGCCAGGTAAGTTCTTCAGTTTCTCTCAGATTCTTTCTAGCCTATGTTGTTTTAGCATTCCAACTCACATATTCGTACATTCAATGTACTGATGCCAGTTGGCCTGCATCGTCTTATGATGCAGACACATGAAATTAGGATCGGCATTCCAGCGCACCGTTGATCCAGTGAGCAGTTCAGAGTCAGTCGGTGAGCCTCCTTACATTCCGAAGGATCTATTTTCATTGCTTTCTAGTTAGTTCATCAGGATGTTGTGATGTTTGTCCCAACATCCATCTCAGTTGTTTTAGAGAATTCATAGACAGTCATGTGTTAGTCTTTTGAGTCTTTCCATTATCATTTTTTTATTGTTAAGACTTGGTTGCCACTTTTGCCAAGTTGAATGTTTAGCCTTTAATACATTCTCAGTTATTTTATTATTCAGTTCAGTTAAATTCACTGATCATTATAGATACAAATATTGTCTTCCACTGAGTTAAGTAAGCCAGGCCAAGGTTCGCTTGGGGCCAGCAATGGTCTTTGAGTGTCAGTCCCACCCAGGGTGTAGGCTCAAGACGTGACATTTGACTTATTTATATCTTGGTGAATATCATGAACTCACATAACTATTTATACATTTACCTTTTTTTAGTCAATTCACTTTCTATTTTTATTCTCTCATTATTGAATATTCTAAATTCTACGGAACGATCTTGCTTACTTTATTTAGTGTGGAGGTTGTTGTAATAATTGAAAAATAGAATAGTGTTTAGTTAGTTGTAGCATCCTTTCTTAAGTAGCTACCTATTTTGTTGACTTATTTATATCTTAGCGATTATAATGAACCCAAATTATTATAGACTTTATTATTCTAACTTTATATTATATTTTTTTATTGAGAAATTTCATTGTTTATATTTTTACTTTATTAGGTTTGTGTACCTCCTACCTTCTCGAGACTTCATATATATTGAATATGTTATAGTTGTTAAGTTTATATACAACAACTAAAAAAGACAAGACCTTTTTTATGAAATTTTACTTTAGTCCCCAAACTTGTTGAGACAACCCAGATGACCATACATGCTTTAGAATATAAATATTCTACAATTAAGATTCTTTGATATTTTGCAAAAGGTGAGCAGTTATTACAATACCATATAAAATTAAGATTCTTTGATATTTTGTTGATATAATGTTTAATTAGTGTTAGTTTGCTTGAATTTGATGTTTACTCAAGTCAGACCCTAATAGTAGTCATAAATAGAGTAATTATTATCATATCTTAAAGACTATAAACATTTCAATTATGACACATAAATAGAGTAACTATTATCATATCTTAAAACATAATTAAGGATAAATAATAATAAATTCCTCCTAAGTAGTATTTCATTAAGAGACGTGTAAAAGAAGAATACGATAAATAATTTAAGGTGGACAAGTATTCATTTCTATACTACAAACAATGAGATTTGACAAAACACTTTCTTATCTTCTGTGGCATGCCATGTCATATTAAAACTTTATTTTTTATAATTATTTATTTAACTTATAAAAACTCATTTAGGATTTGATTGCATTTTTCTAGTGAAATAAGAATCTAATCCAATTATTCATAAGATTTTATCTATTCAAGTTATATATAATCTACGACTAATAAGTACTGCCTAATTAAGTAAGCAATAATTCTGTTATACTACCGTGTTGCTTCAACAGTGAAGTATGCTGTGCAACTTTTATATATATATATAAAAAAGATTATAGTTAAAAGAAAAACAAATTACAATCTAAATATATGAGAACGCTTTTTTTCTTGCATGAGTCGAGTTACATGAGTTTGACAAATTTATTATTAAATAAAAATTAAAATTTTAATGTGATATGACATGACAATTAGGAGAAAATGAAAATTTTATACGTTCAACGATCCATGCTAAAAGATATTAGGTCGTATTACTTTTACATTATACATTATTGAGAAGCAATCAAAATGTCTTACTACATGGTACCATAATTATAAGATATTTCATCAACTAAGAAAATTTTCATATAATTTTCAACTTATAAATATTTTTTGTGAAAAACATTTTCTTTCATATCAAACACACATTAACATCTTGATTACTAATTATAACACTTGCATAGAAAATATAAATTTGAGTCAGGAATGATATATGTAGGTGGATGTATTCAGGATATTATTCCCAAGAATATGATAGTAAATCTCTATACAAGGTAGATTATTTATACCAAAGATATTTTACATTGACCAACTTTTCATAAATGAAAGGTCTTCTTTGACTCATTAACCAACTTTCCATAAATAAAACTTTGACTCACTCTTCAAAATTCAAGATTAAAATAAAAGTTTATATTTAGTAAGTTCTTAATGAATTAGGTAATTGTAATAATAAGAAGCATTCTAAACACACAAATAAACCACTCTCTTTATACAAAATATAGCTAAAGCTTCAACTATTCTTTTTTTTTTTTTAATTTGATTAAAGGCTAAAAAAACTTGTTATCTTATGTGATGCTAAAATTGAACTGATTATATTCTCCACAACAGGAACTCTATGAATTTGCCAACAATAGATTAATTATTAATTTCCAATAAGTAATCGGTTGCACGTAAATTCATAGAGTTTGTACTGTTGGAGTAAGAAAAAATTAGTCCAACTTCAACGTCACATAAGATTGCTAACTTTTTAACTTTTTGAAGGAGTCCATTTCTTCTCTTTAACAGAAAATAAGAAACACTCTTAAACACACATATACACTCAAAAATAATTCCTTTTTAAACAAGGAAAAATGGGTAAATATTGTTAGGGTTTTGCCCTGATTTTCTTACCTTATTTGAAGTTTATATTTTTTTCTTAAAGAAAAGTCAAAGTATTAACCATAAATGCTTGAACTTTTTCTTAAAGGAAAATATAATTTTTTCCATATTTGGCTTATTCTTTCTTTAAAGGAAAAGTTTGGAGATATATAAATTGAAGATCCCTATTCTCATAGCATAACACAATAGAATCCACAATGTAGTCGTTTAGAGAGTTTTGTTTATGGGGGAGATTTTTCTCTCAACAGTATTAATATTTTCTTTTTATTAGTTTTTAATTATATAGGCCAATTGGTCATATCATATAATAATATTATATCTTTTAGAATAGATTTGTTTGTCATCTGATTTACCATCTCTATAATTTGCAATTGTAAGTTTTCACATGACGCCCTAATTACCCTTCATAACCCAACAAGTGGTATCAAAGCACATGGTTCAATGATCCAAAGGTTCAATAACTCAGGTTCATTGAGGTTCAAAGCAATTTGAAACCAATTTGATGATAAAGAAGATTTTTGTCATATTTTCAACATTTCTATTGCTGCATCTTTGAAAATAAAAATAAAATATTTTTAAATCATTTTTAACCATATATTTTAAAGTTTATTATTAACCATGACAAATAGCAGTAATGAAAACTATGTGAAGAACGAAGATTATCATGCATGTGAAGAAGATGAATCAAGTTTTGTCAAAAAAATTCAGCCAAAAGGGGAGATTTGTTAGGGTTTTGCCCTGATTTTCTTACCTTATTTGAAGTATACTTTTTCCTTAAAGAAAAGTCAAAGTATTACCATAAATGCTTGAACTTTTTATTAAAGGAAAATATAATTTTCTTCCATATTTGGTTTATTCTTTCCTTAGAGGAAAAGTTTGGAGATCTATAAATTGAAGATCCCTATTCTCATAGCATAACACAATAGAATCCACAATGTAGTCGTTTAGAGAGTTTTGTTTATCGAGAGATTTTTCTCTCAATAGTATTAATATTTTCTTTTTATTAGTTTTTAATTATGTAGGCCAATTGGTCATATCATATAATAATATTATATCTTTTAGAATAGTTTTGTTTGTCATTTGATTTACCGTTCTATAATTTGCAATTGTACGCTCCCGCATGACACCCTAATAACCTTCAGAACCCAACAAATATGTCACTCTACTTTGTGTTAAAGAAGATATACCCTCGTTTAAAAAGTGGTGTATATATATATAGTTTATCGTCTAGCAAATGATGCATGTTTACTATTTTTGTTAACGGACATATATTTACTAAATTAAAAATTATATGTCTATGAAAACATTTTTTAACCTGGTATAACACATGAGTCAATTTAATCTCCATACAATTTATTTTAGAGAAAAACAAAAGTTTTTAAAACTTATATCTAACGAACCTAAATGACAATCAAAATGTTTCTAAGAATGCATCCCTTACTCTATTTACCCAGTTGTGTTGGTGATCATTAGGACTGTCTCGACCATAAGGTTACTAAAGCAATTGCTTGGAACCCTAAATTTTTTAACGTCCACACTATATATATATATATATATATATTAAAAGCATGACCTCCCTAACTTGAATGTTAAATTACTATAATACCCCCAACTTAAAACACCCAATTTAGTATATATTCTATATTTTATAGTATATTTATTTATTTGTTCTAAATTATATTAAAAGCTGACACCTTTTCACATTAATGAGTAGTGACTTTTTCAATGAGTTATGACATTTTTGAAAAGTCCTAATGTTTATTGAATGGTGGCGACTTATCCGATAAGGTACAATAAGAACCTTTTTCATACTATCATTTGTTTTCTATAAATAGAAGGGTTTTACTCACACTTTTAAACTACAAATTTTACAAGGTTTGTATTCTTCTTTTCATAAATAGGAAGATTGTGAGAGTTGTTCAATTATGCAATTACAATATTTGTGGTGAGTAAATTAGATAGATCAACAAAAATTGATTCAACAAGGAGAATTGAATAACTCAACTTCAAATGAGGAGACTATCTAGGTAATTAAAATGTACTCATTTTCATAGCCAAAAATATACTTTTGTAGGAAGCTCTACATGAAAAGAAGTTCAATAATTTTTTGTTGCACAAACTACAACTTGGTGTTCAAACTATGAAAAGTCTGAAATTGTTGGCGAAAAAGGATTTGATCAAAATCATTTTTGAAGAGTCCAAACTAGAAATAATAAGTACTCCTCCATTTTCAATTTAATTGCTATACTTTTATTTTTATTCAGTTTAATATAAAATGTTCTTTTTTCAAGCGCGTGGGGGATCATCTTAAAGACCACAAAGTTAAAAGACATTTTTATATTCTACATATCCTTAAATTAAAAGTCTTTTGCATTTTTAAAAAAATTCATATCAAATTAAAATTAGACAAATCTACATCTTTCTTTTTTATCTATATTACCTTAAAAGAATGAAATACCTACCTTAAATGTTAAATTATTATAACACCCCAACTTAAAACACCAAATTTAATATTGTCTTATATTTATTTATTTATATTAATATTATATAAAAGAAGACACCTTTTCACTTTGAAGGGTTGTGACATTTCCAAAGAGTTATAACTTTTTTGATGAGTTGTAACGTTTACGAAGGGTTGTGACTTTTCTACATGGTTACAAATTTTCCGAAGAGTTGTTACTTTTTTAAAGAGTTATGACTTTTCCAATGAGTTGTGACCTTTTTGAAGGGTTGTGACTTTTTTTAATAAGGCACAATAAACATTTTTTCATACACTACCCTTTGTTGGTTATAAAAAGAGAAGTTTCTTCAAATTTTTAAACTACAATTTTTTAAAGTTTTTGATTCTTCTTCTTCTTCTTCTTCTTCTTAAGAAACTTATATTTAAAGATGACACCTTTTCACAATGAATGGTTACGACTATTTCAAAAAGTTATCACTTTTTCGATGATTTTTTACCTTCCCGAAGGGTTGTGCCTTTTATGATAACAAATATGCACATGCTCATACTACCCTTTGATTACTATAAATGGAGGGGTTTCCTCACAATTTAAAACAACGATTTTGTTATTTTTTCTATTCTTCTCTTCTTAAAATCTCAAGTTTGATTTACAAACGTTGACAATCTCAAAGGTCACTAAAATTTGAACACTCCCTAACATGATTGAAATTAAAATAATACTCCAACTAAAAACATCTTATTTCATATATTTTCTATATTTTACATCAATATTTATTTATATTATATTATATTAAATGTAAGAGCTCCAACAATACAGTAATAACTAAGTAATGAACATGGGGAGGGAGGAGAAAGTATATTTAATGTCACGCCCCGAGCCTTCACCCTGGGTGAGATTGACACTCGAGAACCATTGTTGGCCCCAAGCGAACCCTTGGCCTGGCATACTTACTCAGCGAAAGACTTTAAGCATTAAGAAAAGGATTCATATGCTAAATAACTCAATTGTCTCAAACTGAACTCATAATGTTTTAAAAATAAACATTTAACTCAGCCAAAATGGCAACTCAAATTTGAACATAAGCCAATAACAAAATGATGACGAATGAACTAACATCTGACTGACTATCTATGAAGCCTCTAAAACAACTGAGATGGATGTCGGGACAGCCCCATGACATCCTAATGAACTAAAATGATAAAGTATGAAAAAGGGGAATCCTCCGAAAGCAAGGAGACTCACCAACAACTCTGAAGCTCAACTGGATCAACGATGCACTAGATGTTGATCCTGGTTATTTACGTTTGCATCATAAGACGATGCAGGCCAACTGGCATTAGTACATTGAATGTACGAGTATGCGAGTTGAAATGCTAAACACAACTTAAGCTTGAAAAGAATCTAAAAGGAAATGAAGAACTTACTTGGCTCAACTCAACTCAACATAACTGAACTCATTTCAATATAAAGCAGTTTAAAAACAAGTGCAATATAAAGAAAAATTGTTTAAAACAAGATGTCAACTCTGTGTGTATGCAAAGATACATATAACTCTGAGATGTATGTATAAATACAAATATTTATAATGTATATAAAAATACAAAATACTGTTGTAGGAGTTTCTCTAACTGACAACCATCACTTAAGAGCTATAGTGATGATACAACACTTTACCTCACACTACCAAGGACCATCCTATACCTTGCCAGGGGTATAGGACCTAACTCACTAAGTGGATCCAGTAGTCTATGCTTAAAAGCATTAAATGATTCATCTAAAAAGTATAACCCTTTTCTACCCATGATGGCTACATGGTTTATGGGGGATGTGGGTTCTCTGAACGCTCCCATATATCGGTGCTCATTACTACTTCCAAAATATGATACTAGCTCTTTATGTTTAAAAACATATTTCTTTCTGTGATTTGAGATAATTGCTCAAAAACTTAGCTCAAAAGCTATGTTGGAAATCAAAGTTTCCCCTCTTGATTAATTATGAAAGCATTAACTCTTTTCTGAAAACTAGACCAAAGAAGATGTAACATCTCGCAATTTGAAATAGCTAGGAAGAAGCTAAGAATTTGAAATAGTCATTTTTGAAAATAGTGACCAATCTCGCAATTTGTTTAAGGTAAAGTGAGTTTTTGGTCAACCTCTAACGATCATAATTCCTAGATCAGGATGAGTTAGGTG
The DNA here is from genome assembly GCA_029007595.1 of Solanum commersonii. Taxonomy (NCBI): domain Eukaryota; kingdom Viridiplantae; phylum Streptophyta; class Magnoliopsida; order Solanales; family Solanaceae; genus Solanum; species Solanum commersonii. The sequence continues at coordinate 1,279,957 of JAJTWQ010000029.1, forward strand.
AAGTTCCAGATATGGTTGGAAAAATCTTGGAATGATCTTTCCAACGCCGTTAAGTTTGCACGATTCCGATTTCATATGAGTGAGTTATGCCCTTTAGAAGTTGGGATATTGGATTAAGGAAATGTCCAGTTCGGATTTTTGAAGGGTAGTTTGGCCTTTTCCTTACCTGATTAATTAAATCTGTTTTGAATAAATTAAGTGGGGTCAAAACTGAGTTAGTTCTGTTTATGCTTTTGAGAAATAGAGTTAGGGCTTTTGGAGAAAGAACGCAAGAGAAATGAGAAGAGGAAAAGCAAGATTTGCCAAGAACGATCGATTTTGGCTGTTGATTCACCAAGGAATTGATCCTACAAGGTATTGTGAGTCTTTCATAGCATTGGGTTCATTCACCCACGTGCCAAACATGCTTCGTTCAGTAGAATTCATTCTTAAAGAGTTTGAAAGTTGATGTTCTTGACATAAATTCTTGAATTTGAATGTTGTTCTTGAATTGGGTTGAATTGAGGAATTTTAGAGATCGTTACGTTGAGTTTTAGAGTTGTTTGAGTTAGGTTCTTGAGTACTTATGCTGGGTATCGGGATCTAAAATGAATTTGAGATCAATAGTCGAGCTTAGGCGAATTGGGGCTGGAAAACAATGAAGGAAAAAGTCGAGGGCGTTTTGGCACGCAAGTCCGGGTCGCGGACTTGCTCCCTCTATGTACAAGAAAAATTTTTGCGTCACGGTTAAGACGCGGACTCCTCTGTCTCAAAATTTAATTTCACGAGTAATTATTTAAAACACCTTCGCGTCGAAAACTTGTTCCCAGATGGTGATTTCGTGACTTTTCTCATGTTTAGCTATTTAGGATCATTCCTAAACATCATGTGATCCTTCCTATCGCAAATCAAAATCCTTGAATCCATAATTCAATTCAAGGACCAGTTAAGAGTCAAGTCAAGAGAAGTTAAGAGTCAAGTCTAGAAGTTAAGAAGCAAGTCAAGCAAAGTATTTTTTTTAAAAGTTGTCAAAAGTCTTTAACAAACGTTTTAACTTTGTTTTAAGACTTAAGTTTCAAGTTAAGCAAAGAGTAAAGAATTGAGTTCATTTCTCAAAAAGCTATTAGGAAACTAAGTATTCCCAAAGAGTTTATAAATGTTTTCACATTTGAGCAAAAAAGGGAACATCAATTCCAGGAGAGCTTTCAAGCTAAGTTTTGAGTAATTATCTCAAACCAAAGAAAGAAGTTGTTTTAAAACATATGAGCTAAGTATATTTTTTGGAGTAGTATTGAGCACCGATATGGGGATACGAGTTCATATTAACTCAAGTCTCCATAAACCATGTAGCCATCATGGGTTTTAATGGGTCATACTTTTTAGATGATCACATAAGTTAAGCTAGTGGATCCACTAAGTTAAACATTCTATATGACGGCAAAGTATAGGAAAGTTCTGGCAGCGTGGGCAAGATGATGCATCACCACTTAGGCTCATAGTGGTGGTTATAGGTTAGAGAATCTCCCACAGAAAACTATATTATTTTCTTATATGAGTAAAGTTGAGTTTGTTATTGCTTATCTCTAACGAACTAAGTTGGTTGCAATTGTTTTATAAGTTTTACATATATTGCATGTGTTTCATTTCTTAATATTTGAGTTAAGTTATTCAAAAGTTGAGAAAATCCAGGTAAGTGTTTTTTTTCAGAATCCTTTTAAGTTTATATCTTGTTTTAGCATTACAACTCGCATACGTTTACACTCAATGTACTGATGCCAGTTGACCTGCGTCATTTTATGAAGCAGACGTAGGTAACCAGGATCAGCATCTAGTGCCTTGTTGATCCAGCTTGAGCACTTAAGAGTCTATTGGTGAGCCTCATTGCATTCCGGAGGACTCCTTTATTTGCTATATTATATGTTCAAAGTACATCAGATTCTACTCAAAAACAAGACTAAAAACGTGAATCAATCTCAAGAAACTCCAATCAACACAACCCACAAGAATTCAAACGAAATTTATAAAGAACTCAAGGATTTACTTTCAAATCTAATAACTTCGCTGAAATTTAATCATGATTGGCGTGTGGGTGAACTAACCCAACTCTATGTGATCTCACATACCTTGTAGGGATCACCCCCGACGAAATCCACAAGCTAACTCGACGAACTTGACGATTTCCTTGCTCCTCCTTCTCTTTTCTCCTCTTCTTTCCTCTTCTCTAAAACCCTAAATCTTTTCCAAAAGCATAAAACTAACCAAGTTCAGTTTAGACCCTTAATTAATTCACTAAAACGAATTTAATTAATTGGATAAGGAAAAGACTGAAATACCCTTCAAAAATTCGGAATGGACATTTCCTTATTTGAACAGCCCAACTTCCAATGGGTGTATCCCACTCATACAAAGTCGGATTTGCACAATCTTGGCGGCGCTGGAAAGATCGTTCCAAGAGCTTTCCAACCATACCTAGAAGTACACCTAAATCATCCTGAGCTAGGAGTTATGTCCATTAGAAGTTGAACAAAAACTCACAATTTCCTAACCTAAGTAAATTTCCAGATTTTCCTTCTTTCAAAAATGACTATTTCCAGTTCTTAGCTTCTTCCCAGCTATTACAAATTGCGAGATGTTACATTTAAAAGGTGTAACTAAGAGATTTTAAGAGTGACTAACTTTCAATAGTAATCATAAGAAAATTTGTATCCACTATTAATAGGAACTTATAAAGCAGGTTTAAATGACGAACTAAAAATGGAGTTCTCATAAACTCCAAAGGGTTGAACAAAATAATTAATGTAATCATCGCAGAAGTTCAACCCCAAAATTGAAAGTCATTGTACCAAAACTCTACTAATCAACAAGTCTAAGAAAATGGGGGTGCGACCCCGAAAACTAAACATCAACAAAGTTTAAACATATAGTCTGAGTCCAAAAAGAATGGACTAAACAAATGAAGAATCCATGGCAGTCTGAAAGAACTGGCTCACCCTTGAATCTGGCCTCGGTCAATGATCTCGTAAGTGCAGTACTCAACAAAGAAAGAGTAAGTGGTATCAGTACACAACCCACGGTATCTGGTAGGATCATACAGCTACTCCTGTAAGCACAATATACACAAGCAATTACAACACAGTAAGCACACATATACATAATGCATAATTCAATTATCATTTTAGGAGCAACATACAATTTCCCAATTTCAATGAAAACTAGATATGAACGTAATCATCACAAATGGTCCTCTCATGGAAACTACATCCAAAATGTTAGTGTGTCGGAATGTGACACCTGATCCAATATATATGTGTGTTGAAACGTGTCACCTAGTCCAATATATGTGTCGGGACATGTCACCTGATCCATTACATGTGTTGGAACGTGATATCCGATCCAGTTAGCACAACCACAATCACAATCACACCCATAATGAACAGTGCTCATAGTCATACAATCAAGTAATATGTTCATGGCATGTAATTGTTCACACATAATCCATTCATTAGATTGATTCACATTTCCCTATTCACACACATGCATGCATATAATGAAGCAATTAACTGGCATATATCACACAACAGGAAATCGAACCATCACCTACCTCGAAATCAAGCCTGAATACTCCTAAGACATATGAGTCTTCCCTTTCCGGAGTCTTTCAGCTCGTTCTTAATCTAAAACAAGCAATTAATGCAAGGATCACTAAACAAGGTCTAATTTACCCGGATAATAACAAACTTATTAACCCATGATCCTAATTTTCAACTATGGCTTTTTCCACCATTAACATCAGGCCAAAACTCTCCCCCAACGATAATTACCCAAGATTCTAAGCTCTAAGAATCGAAATACGGATCAAGGGAGTAATTTCCTTACCTTTAGCACTAGAACTTGTGGAAATCTGGCAATAAAATGCCCTGGGTCGTCCCTTAGCTCTTAAGAACGAAGTTTTGCAGAAAATAACAAAATTGGGGTTTTTCACAACTTAAGTCGCGACTGGCCCACCACGGCGGACCCCATCCCGCCCTAACCTGGCGAGATTAATCCCATGCCGGCAGCTTGCACGGAGACAGAAGCTCAAAATTTGAGTTCCAAGCTCCCATTTCACTACACACCTTCAAACTTGGACGTTCTAAAACTACCCTTTCACTCTAAGATCAGTTTCGGGAGTTCTACTGGCCCTAATTCGATTTCGTAAACCCATATGGCTCCTTAACATCTTGGCTATCCACTCATGTGATCAATTTCATAATTAAATCCCTCATTCATTGCCAGATTTCTCTAGACCTCACCTGACTCAGATTTCATCCAAGTCTGGCCTAGGCTAGAAATTTCCAAGTCGCTACTCAGATGTTTTCTGGCCCAAATTCTTTCCTCATTGATTTTTCTATAACGACTGAAATAGGTCGTTAAATATATATATATTTGAGAAGATTGTTTTGGTAGAAAATATAATAGGAACAGTTTATTTTATTTAATGTGGAAATTGTTATAAATTATAATAATTGAGAAATAAAATAGTGTTTAGTTAATTATAGCATACTTTCTTACGTAGCTACTTACTTTGTTGACTTATTTATATCTTGTTGATTATCATGAACCCACATTACTATTCTTACATTTACCTTTATTATTCGATCCTTTTTCTATTTTTATTCACTAATTATTGAATATTCTTAACTCTACCAAAAGATCTTGTTCGCTTTATTTAATGTGGAGGTCGTTGTAATAATTGAGAAATGGAATAGTCTTTAGTTAGTTGTAACATCTTTTCTTACATAGCTACCTATTCTGTTGACTTATTTATATCTTGGCGATTATAATAAACACACATTACTACAAACTTGATTATTCTAACTTTATCTTATAGTTTTTTATTGAAAAATTTCATTGTTTACATTTTTACTTCACAAGGTTTGCGTAAATCCTACCTTCTCGAGACTTCACTTGTAGGATTACATTGAATATGTTATGGCTGTTTAATTTATATATAAAAACTAAAAGAGATAAGACATCTTTATGAAATTTAGCTTTAGGCCCCAAACTTATTGAGACGACCTGGTGACCACGCATGCTTTAGAATATAAATACTCTACAATTAAGATTCTTTGATATTTTGCAAAGGTGAGCAGTTATTACAATACCATATAAAATTAAGATTCTTTGATATTTTGTTAATATAATGTTTAATTAGTTTTAGTTTACTTGAATTTGATGTTTCTCCCAATAAATGTTTTATTAAGAAGTGTGTAAAAAAATACGATAAATAATTTAAGATGGAGAAGTATTCATTTCAACACAATAATGACATTTTTACTACCCAGGCAAAATCTTGAACTTGGATTGAACAAATATGCAGATAGATTTGACGAAATTTAGAGTTAATTTTCGAAATGATTACTCAAGTTTAAATAACTTTTATTTCTGTTTGGACTAGAATATTATTCAACTACCGTCATTTTCCTCACAATATATTAAACATCAAAAGACACTCCTTCTCTACTTCCTATGGCATGTCATGTCATATTAAAACTCTATTATTTATAAGTGATTTATTTAACTTATAAAAACTCATTTAGGATTTGATTGCAATTTTCTAATGAAATAAGAATGTAATCCAATTATTCATAAGATTTTATCTATAAAGATTAAAATTTCTTATTTATATATTCTCTCTTAACTCTTTATACAGTTAGCATATAGTATAACAAGTTAGTTATCATTTAATTTATTAATTACAAAATTTAACTTACAACTCTTAATTATCAATGGTTACTGCAAAGAAAATAACAATCCTATCGACAACATTATATCATCATAAATTACATAATAAGTCCTTTTAGAAAAATAATAAAAAATGTATGAGCAGAAAACCAATAATAAAAGATATAAATTTATGATTTAGGGAACCATTAATCTGAACATATGAAAACTTCAATGAAGAGGGTCTCGTCACCGCTGACGGAGTTAGGATTTTTAATAAGGGGGTTCAAAATCTGAAGAAGTAAATATATGAACTAGCCGAAGGATTTCAACATCTACTATATATACATAAAAAATCATTTTAATCATATATAAATAATAATATATTTCGTGGACCTAACAATATGTTGTCTCCGGCCTGTCACGATTATTTATTTACAAATGTGTGACGTGTTTTGTACAAGTTATATATAATCTACGATAACGTACTGCCTAATTAAGGAATAATTTTGTTATACTACCGTGTTGCTTCAACAGTTGAAGTATGGTGTGCAACCTTTTTTATATATATAAAAAAATTATAGTTAAAAAATATTAAAATTAAAATCTAGACATATCATGAGAACGTGTTTTAATCGGGTAGAAGACATGAGTCGAGTTAAATGAGTTTGAAAAATCTAAAAGTTCAATGTGATAATATGGCATGACAATTAGGAGAAAAGGAGAATTTTATATATTCAACGATCAACGCTAAAAGATATTAGGTCATATTATTTTTACATGATACAATATTGTGAAGCAATCAAAATGTCTAACCATATGACATCAAAATTATAAGATATTGCATCAACTAAGAAAGTTTTCAAATAATTTTCCACTTATAAGTATTTTTTTTTTTGTGAAAAACATTTTCTTTCATATCAAACACACCTTAACATCTTGAATAGTAATTATAATATTTGCATAGAAAATATTAGTCTGAGTCATAAATGACATATGTAGGTGGATGTATTCAGGATATTATTCACAAGAATATGATAGTAAATCTCTATATAAGGTAGATTATTTATACCAAAGACATTTTACATTGACCAATTTTTCATAAATAAAAGATCTTCTTTGACTCATTAACCAACTTTCCATAGATAAAATATTTTGTTTGACTCACTCTTTAAAATTCAAGATTGAAATAAAAATTTATATTTGATAAGTTCTTAATGAATAAGTACTATATATACTGTAATAACAAGAAGCATTCTAAACACACACACAAAAGAGACTTCTCTTTGTACAAAATATAGTCAAAGCTTCAGCCATTCTGTTTTTTTATATGATTAGAGGCTAAAAAACTTGCTATCTTATGTGATGCTGAAGTTTACTCATTATATTCTCCACAACGGAAATTCTATAAATTTGTCAACAACAGATTAATTATTAATTTCCAATAAGTAATCTGTTGCAGGTAAATTAATAGAGTTCTGTAATGTTGGAGTAAAAAAAATTAGACCAACTTCAACATCACATAAAACAGCAAACTTTTTAGCTTTTTGAATGAATCCATTTCTTCTCTTTGACAAAAAAAAAAAGAAAATAAGAAATACTCTTAAACACACATATACACCCAAAAAAAAATCTCCTTTTGAACTAGGAAAAATGGGTAAATATATCCCTCTACTTTGTGTTAAAGTAGATATACCCTCGTTTAAAAAGTGATGCATATATATAGCTCGTCGTCTAGTAAATGATGTATGTTTACTCTTTTTATTAATAGGCATATATTTAATAAATTAAATATATAAAAACTTATATCTAACAAAACTAAGTGGCAATCACAATGTTTAACATTTTAAGAACATCCCTTACTCTCTTTACCAAATTATGTTGGTGATTGTGGGCCGTCTTGATCATAAGGTCATTAAAGCAATCACTTGAGATTTTAAACTTTTTAGGGCTCCCACTTTATATATATATTGATAAATTTGAAAATATTTTTTTTGGGTAGAAAATATGATCGTAACGTTTACTTTATTTAATGTGGATATCGTTATAATAATTGAGATATATATATATATATATATTGATAAATTTGAAAATATTTTTTTTGGGTAGAAAATATGATCGTAACGTTTACTTTATTTAATGTGGATATCGTTATAATAATTGATAAATAAAATAGTGTTTAGTTAATTATAGCATCCTTTCTTACGTAGCTACTTACTTTGTTGACTTATTTATATCTTGGCGATTATCATGAATCCACATTACTATTTATGCATTTACCTTTTTATTCGATCCTTTTTCTATTTTTATTCTCTCATTATTGAATATTCTAAAGTCTACCAAACCATCATGTTTACTTTATTTAATGTGGAGGTCGTTGTAATAATTGAGAAATGGAATACTGTTTAGTTAGTTGTAGCATCCTTTCTTATGTAGCTACCTATTTTGTTGACTTATTTATATCATGGAGATTATAATGAACCCACATTACTACAACTTTATTATTCTAACTTTATATTATATTTTTTTATTGAAAATTTTCATTATTTACATTTTTACTGCATAAGGTCTACAACATGTTACCTTCTCGAGACTCCACTTGTAGGATTACATTGAATATGTTATAGTTATTTAATTTATATACGACAACTAAAAAAGATAAGACCTATTTATGAAATTTTGCTTTAGGCCTCCAAACTTGTTGAGACGATCCTGGTGACCATGCATGCTTTAGAATAGAAATACTCTACAATTAAGATTCTTTGATTTTTTGCTAATATAATGTTTAATTAGTGTTAGACTTGAATTTAATGTTTATTTAAGTGATGCCTTAAGACAGACCCTAATAGCTGTTGTCGCTTGTGTGGGTATGCCCTGATTTACCTTTCTCTTGAAGGAAAGTTAAAGTATTATTATAATTGTTTTTACTTTTACGGAAAGAAAAATAAAGTTCTCTTTCATAATTGGTTACTCTTTCCTAGGAGGAAAAGTTTGGAACTCTATAAATTGAAAACCCCTCTTCTCATACCAACACAAGAGCATCCACATAGTAGTCGTTTAAGAGTTTTTTTTAGGGGGAGATTTTCTCCTACCCGTTTCAATATTTTCTTTTATATTAGTTTTTCATACGTAGGCTAATTGGTCAAAAACCTGATTAATAATATGTTTTTAATATGCTTTTCTTTTTCATCTGTTTTACCACCTCTATAATTTGCAATTATAAGCTTCAACATGATGCCCTTAATCTTTAAATCCCAACATCTCCTACTTCACTGAGTTATAATTATAAAAAGATTTAGCTTGGTATATTCTATCAAGAGAAATATAATTATACATACTTAGATATTGAAAAGAAAAGGTTATATACATGGGCGTAGCTACATACTCTTTTGGACACCCTTCATCGTGAAATTATTCCGTATATACAAGTAAAATAATATAAAAAGTGGTTAAATAACGTATTCTGGACACCCTTAAACACAACAAGGTGTTGTAGCCTAGTGATTTAAGATGCCTTGAAAGAGCCAAGTCTTCAAGCGTTTGTGAGTTCAATTCTCCCTAGCAGCAACTTTAAGCCTTTTTTTCATGTAAATTACGTTCTTTTTTCCAAAAAAAAATCATGTATATTACGTAGTTTCATTTTTAAAATTTCTAGTGCACTCTTTTATCTCTTTCCGCTTTTTTTCAAAAAATTTCATGTATATTACGTAGTTTAGTTTTTAAAATTTCTAGTGCACTCATTCATCAAAAAGAAAAATGTACTCGTGATCAATTCCTGGACACCCTTCGTGAAATTTCTGATTACGCCACTAGTTATATAATGTTCAAAGTTTAAAGAAAATATCTAAACAATCAGAGGTATATTCCAATTAAAATATCTTACTGAATTTTTCTAGATAAAATGAAAGGAGACCTTACATAATAATCATGTAGTAAGTTGGTCCAGTTTATAAGGTAAGCAAGTACTGAAACGTCAATTGCATGACCCCACAATAAGCCTCATCTTTATAATCCTAGTATTATTTTTTGATTAGATCATTTTTATTGACTTATACTTCGTATTAAGTATTTTTAAGAATTAATAAAAGAATTTCAACTCAAATATATGCACATATAGCTTCATGAAAATAATCAAATTACCAGGTCTCCTAAATTTAAGCAAATGCAAAAGAGGAATTGACAAAGGTTGACAGTTGAGAATAAACCAACAACAATAATAATAACATATTCACTGTACTTCCACAAGTAGGGATTAGGAAGGACAGTGTGTAAAAGGGTTATTTCCGATAGATTCTTGACTCAAATCAAGCATAATAAAATCAATAAAAAGGAGATACAATAGTGAAGAACCATATAGAAAATAACAAGGAAAAGAACATTAGCAACAACCAATAGTACAATAACCGAAGCAAATAAAAGAATAAACCAGAGATTTCCTTTCAATAATGTCCAACAAGCTAATAGCATTGAAGCAGTATGTACTGTACTATGCAAATACTAGTACAACCATTGAATAAACTTCATAATTACTGATGAAAATTTCAATAAAACTAATTTACTGCAAAGAATACCAGAATAAAAAATAAAATAAAAACTCTGAGACAGCGAAAGTCTTGGAGTTTCACTTTCTTGAAATTACAACAGTGTAATATAGTTCATAATTACTGATGAAATTTTTGACAACATTATTCTGTGTGAAGTCCCTTATTAAGAAGGGGAGGGGGTGTTGTGGCTTAACACAACAATTTTTATGTTTGGTTGATATTACAAATAATGGCTTAACACAACAATTTATAGTGAAAAAATATTAAAATTAAAATTTAGATATATGAGAACATTTTTTAATCGCGTAAAAGGCATGAGTCGAGTTAAATGAGTTTGAAAAATCTAAAAGTTCAATGTGATAATATGGCATGACAATTAGGAGAAAAGGAGAATTTTATATATTCAACGATCAACGCTAAAAGATATTAGGTCATATTATTTTTACATGATACAATATTGTGAAGCAATCAAAATGTCTAACTATATGACATCAAAATTATTAGATATTTCATCAACTAAGAAAATTTTCAAATAATTTTCCACTTATAAGTATTATTTTTTTTGTGAAAAACATTTTCTTTCATATCAAACACACCTTAACATCTTGAATAGTAATTATAATATTTGCATAGAAAATATTAGTCTGAGTCATAAATGACATATGTAGGTGGATGTATTCAGGATAATATTCACAAGAATATGATAGTAAATCTCTATATAAGGTAGATTATTTATACCAAAGACATTTTACATTGACCAATTTTTCATAAATAAAAGATCTTCTTTGACTCATTAACCAACTTTCCATAAATATAATATTTTGTTTGACTCACTCTTTAAAATTCAAGATTGAAATAAAAATTTATATTTGATAAGTTCTTAATGAATAAGTACTATATATACTGTAATAATAAGAAGCATTCTAAACACACACACAAAAGAGACTTCTCTATGTACAAAATATAGTCAAAGCTTCAGCCATTCTGTTTTTTATATGATTAGAGGCAAAAAAACTTGCTATCTTATGTGATGCTGAAGTTTACTCATTATATTCTCCACAACGGAAATTCTATAAATTTGTCAACAACAGATCAATTATTAATTTCCATTATGTAATCTGTTGCAAGTAAATTCATAGAGTTTTGTAATGTTGGAGTAAAAAAAATTAGACTAACTTCAACATCACATAAAACAGCAAACTTTTTAGCTTTTTGAATGAATCCATTTCTTCTCTTTGACAAAACAAAAGAAAATAAGAAATACTCTTAAACACACATATACACAAAAAAAAAAAAATCTCTTTTTGAACCAGGAAAAATGGGCAAGTATATCCCTCTACTTTGTGTTAAAGTAGATATACCCTCGTTTAAAAAGTGATGCATATATATAGCTCGTCGTCTAGCAAATGATGTATGTTTACTCTTTTTATTTATAGGCATATATTTACTAAATTAAATATATAAAAACTTATATCTAACAAAACTAAGTGACAATCAAAATGTTTATCATTTTAAGAACATCCCTTACTCTCTTTACCCAATTATGTTGGTGATTTTTTAGGGCTCCCACTTTATATATTTGAAAATATATTTTTTGGGTAGAAAATATGATCGTAACGTTTACTTTATTTAATGTGGATATCGTTATAATAATTGAGAAATAAAATAGTGTTTAGTTAATTATAGCATCCTTTCTTACGTAGCTACTTACTTTGTTGACTTATTTATATCTTGGCGATTATCATGAACCCACATTACCATTTATACATTTACCTTTTTATTCGATCCTTTTTCTACTTTTATTCTCTTATTATTGAATATTCTAAAGTCTACCAAACCATCTTGTTTACTTTATTTAATGTGGAGGTCGTTGTAAAAATTGAGAAATGAAATAATGTTTAGTTAGTTGTAGCATCCTTTCTTATGTAGCTACCTATTTTATTGACTTATTTATATCATGGCAATTATAATGAACCCACATTACTACAGACTTTATTATTCTAACTTTATATTATATTTTTTTATTGAAATTTTTCATTATTTACATTTTTACTTCATAAGGTTTGCGTACATGGTACCTTCTCGAGACTCCACTTGTAGGATTACATTGAATATGTTATAGTTATTTAATTTATATATGAGAACTCAAAAAAATAAGATCTATTTATAAAATTTTGTTGTAGGCCTCCAAACATGTTGAGATGATCCTGGTGACCATGCATGCTTTAGAATAGAAATACTCTACAATTAAGATTCTTCGATATTTTGCAAAAGGTGAGCAGTTATTGTAATACCATATAAAATTAAGATTCTTTGTTTTTTTGCTAATATAATGTTTAATTAGTGTTAGACTTGAATTTTATGTTTATTTAGCTGATGTCTCAAGATAGGCCCTAATAGCAGTTGTCGCTTATTAGGGTTATGCCCTAATTTACCTTTCTCTTGAAGGAAAGTTAAAGTATTATTATAATTGTTTTTACTTTTACTGAAAGAAAAATAAAATTCTCTTTCATATTTGGCTATTCTTTCCTGGGAGGAAAAGTTTGGAACTCTATATATTGAAAACCTCTCTTTTCATACCAACACAAGAGCATCCACATAGTAGTCGTTTAAGAGTTTTGTACAGGGGGAGATTTTCTCCAACTCGTTTCAATATTTTCTTTTATATTAGTTTTTCATACGTAAGCCAAATGATCAAAAACCTGATTAATAATATGTTTTTAATATGCCTTTCTTTTTCATCTGTTTTACCACCTCTATAATTTGCAATTGTAAGCTTCAGCATGACGCCCTTAATCTTTCGATCCCAACATCTCCTACTTCACTGAGTTATAATTCTAAAAATATTTAGCTTGGTATATTCTATCAAGAGAAATATAATTATACATACTCAGATATTGAAAAGAAATGGTTATATACATGGGCATAGCTACATACTCTTTACGGTGTCCAATTGGACACCCTTCATCGTGAAATTATTTCGTATATACAAGTAAAACAATATAAAAAAGTGAATAAATAATGTGTCACACCCCAAGCCTACACCCCGGGCGGGACTGCTACTCAAAGACCGTTGTTGGCCCTAAGCAAACCCTTGGCATGGCTTACTTAACTCAGCGGAAGACAATATTCATTTCTATAGTGATCAATGAACTAAACTGAACTGAATAATAAAATAACTAAGAATGTTTTAAATATTAAACATTCAACTTGGCCAAAAGTGGCATCCCAAATCTTTAACATAAGAATGATAATGTAAAGACTACTAAACTACTAACTGTCTATGAAGCCTCTAAAACAAAGAGGGATGTCGAGACAGGACCCCCAATCATCCTAACATTTAAAAGACTAGAAAGCATATAAAGGAGTCCTCCGAAATGCAAGGAGGCTCACCAATAGACTTTGAATGCTCAAGTTGGATCAACGACGCGCTGGATGTTGATCCTGGTTACCTGCGTCTACATCATAAAATGATGCAGGCCAACTGGCATCAGTACATTGAATATACGAGTATGCGAGTTGGAATGCTAAAACAAGATATAGGCTTGAAAGGATTCTGAAGAGAAACACTTACCTGGCTCTTCTCAACTTCTGAATAACTTAACTCAAATATAAAGAAATGAAACACATGCAATATATATATATATATATATATATATATAAAGTTTATAAAACAGTTGCAACCAACTTAGTTCGTTAAAGATAAATAATAACAAACTCAACTTTACTCATATAAGGAAATAATATGGTTTTCTGTAGGAGATTCTCTAACCGACAACCACCACTATGAGCCTAAGTGGTGATATAGCGTCTTGCCCATACTGCCAGAAATGTCATATACTTTGCCTTCATATAGAACGCTTAACTTAATGGATCCACTAGTTTAACTTATGTGATCATATAAAAAGTAAGACCCATTAAAACCCATAATGGCTACATGGTTTATGGAGACTTGAGTTAATATGAACTCACATCCCTATATCGGTGCTCAATACTACTCCCAAAAATATACTTAGCTCATATGTTTTAAAACAACTTCTTTCTTTGGTTTGATATAATTACTCAAAACTTAGCTCGAAATCTCTCTTGGAATCGATGTTCCCTTTTCTTGCTCATATGTGAAAACATTTATAAACTCTTTGGGAATACTTAGTTCCCTAATAGCTTTTTGAGAAATGAACTCAACTCTTTACTCTTTTGCTACACTTGAAACTTAACTCTTTATAAAGTTAAAAAGTTTGTTAAAGACTTTTGAAAATTTAAAAAAAAGAAACTTTGCTTGACTTGCTTCTTAACTTCTAGACTTGACTCTTAACTTCTCTTGACTTTGATCCTAACTACTCTTGACTTGACTTTTAACTGATCCTTGAATTGAATTATGGATTCAAGGATTTTGATTTATGATAGGAAGGATCACATGATGTTTAGGAATGATCTTAAATAGCTAAACATGAGAAAAGTCATGAAATCACCGTCTTGGAACAAGTCTGCAACACGGAGGTGTTTTCAATAATTACTCGCAAAATTAAATTTTGAGACAGAGGAGTCCACGTCTTAACCACGACGTGGAGAAACTTTTTGTACACAGAGGGAGCAAGTCCACAACGCAAAATTGCATGCCAAAACGCCCTCGACTTTTTTCTTCTTCGTTTTCCAGCCCCAATTCGCCTAAGCTCGACTATTTATCTCAAATTCATGTTAGATCTCGATACCTAGCATCAGTACTCAAGAACCTAACTCAAACAACTCTAAAACTCAATGTAACGATCTCAAAAATTCCTCAATTCAACCCAATTCAAGAACAACATTTAAATTCAAGAATTTATATCAAGAACATCAACTTTCAAACTCTATAAGAACGAATTCTGCTGAATGAAACATGTTTGGCGCGTGGGTGAATGAACCCAACTCTATGAAAGAATCACATACCTTGTAGGATCAATTCCTTGGCAAATCCACAACCAAAATCGATCGTTCTTGGCGAATCTTGTTTTTCCTCTTCTCCTTTCTCTTGCGTTCTTTCTCCAAAAGACTTAACTCTATTTCTCAAAAGCATAAACTGAACTAACTCAGTTTTGACCCCACTTAATTTACTAAAAATGGATTTAATTAATCGAGTAAGGAAAAGACCAAATGTCACGCCCTGAGCCTACACCCTAGGCGGGACTGGCACTCGAGAACCATTGTTGGCCCTAAGCAAACCCTTGGTCTGGCTTACTTACTCAGCGGAAGACTTAAACACAAGAGATATAGCTCATGCAATAACTTAAAAGATAATAACTTAGCCAAAAATGGCATCTCAAGTTTTAAACGTATACAACTGAAATGAATAAGACTAAAGAACTAATACTATTTGTCTATGAAACCTCTAAAACAAGAGGGATGTCGGGACAAGACCCCCGATCATCCTAACAACTGAAAACTAGGAAGCAAATGATAAAAGAGTCCTCCAGAATGCAAGGAGGCTCACCAACTCACTCGGAGTGCTGAACCTGATCAACGAGGCGCTGGATGTTGATCCTGGTTACATGTGTCTGCATCATAATACGATGCAGGCCAACTGGCATCAGTACATTGAATGCACGAGTATGCGAGTTAGAATGCTAAACATAACATAGGCTTGAAAAGATTCTGAAAGAAACACTTACCTTGGCTCTTCTCAATTCATAAATAAACTTAACTGAACTCATTTTATTATAAAGCAGTTTAAAACAAGTGCAATATAAAGAAAATGGAAAACTGTTTAAAACATGATGTCAAGTCAAAATCATAATATCATAAAAGGCATACCATGCTCCCTCTTAAAGTCTACTTGTGCAATGCATGAATAAAGTCTCATACCCCCATTCATACTAAGCAAATCCCCTTGAGAAACCATGCAATTACTACTGTGGAAGTTTCTCTAACCTACACCACCACTATGAGCCTAAGTAGTGATACATCGTTTTTACCATCACGCTGCCAGACTGTCCTACTTTGCCGTCATATAGAACTACTTAACTTAATTAGTGGATCAACTGGTCTATGCTAAAAGAATCTTAAGGAGTCATCTAAAAAGTATGATCCTTTACTACCCATGATGGCTACATGATTTATGGAGACTTGAGTTAATATGAACTCGCATCCCCATATCGGTGCTCAATACTACTCCCAAAATATACTTAGCTCAATGTTTGTAAAAACAAAAATCTTTCTTTGAAATGATATAATTACTCAAAACTTAGCTTAAAAGCTCTCTTGGAATCGATGTTCCCTTTTCTTGCTTAAATGTGAAAACATTTATAAACTCTTTGGGAATACTTAGTCCCCTAATAACTTTTGAGAAATGAACTCAACTCTTTACTCTTTACTTTATTTGAAACTTCAGCCTTAAAATGAAGTTTAAACGTTTAATAAAGACTCTTGAAAACTTTAAGAAACTTTGCTTTGACATGCTTCTTAACTTCTATACTTGACTCTTAACTTCTTTGACTTTGATCTTAACTTTCTTTCAATTGAATTATGGATCAAGTTTCATGATCTCATGTTTATGGATGATTTCATGATGTTTAGATGTACTTTAGAGTGTTGGAATTGACTAGGAAACATTGGTACATCATTTAGAAACTAGTACGAAAAGATGGGGGAAGAATGGGGTAAACTGGCATCCTTGGCGCTCTGAAAGGCGTGGGGAGCCAGAGCACAAACTTCAAAGTTGTGGCGCTCTGGCTGGTGCGTCGCCCCAGAGGCCAAACTTTAGACTCTGAAGTGGGGCGCTCTGAGAGGCGCGGCGCCCCAACCCCTTGCCCAGCAAACTCCGACTTTTCTCATTCTTTTTTCATCTCTAAATCCTCTAAACTTCTATGGTTCTTTCCCCAAAAACTTAGGATCATTAGTACCCTCAATACCCAATAGATTCAACTCGAAAAACAACCTGGAAACACGAATCAAATCAACACTAGGCAATCAACAATCAACCAACAAGAATTCAACAATGTACTTCAAGAACTTCACTTTTTAACATGTAAACAACCCAAAATCGCTGAATTGAAACAAGTTGGTGTGTGGGTGAACTAACCCATCACTAAAATATCTCACATACCTTGTAGGGATCACCCCCGATGAAATCCACAAGCAATTCTTGAACGATCTTGACGAATCTTGAACTTCCTTCTCTTTTCTCTTTTCTCTCTTCTCTTTTCTCTCTTCTCTTTTCTCCAAGCCCTAGCGTGAACTCAAATTTTTTTTTATTCTAAAATAAATAAAATCTGATTTTTACCCCAATTAACTCTTAAAAACGAATTAGGAAATTAATTAGAGAAATGACTAGTTTACCCTTCCAAAAATCCGGTTTTAGACTTTCCTTATTCGAACAGCCCAACTTCCAAAGAATATAACTCACTCATACAAACTCGAAATCCCGCAAACTCGACGGCGTTGGAAAGATCATTCCAAGATATTTCCAACCATATTTGTAAGTACACCTAAATCATAGTGAGCTAGGAGTTATGGCCATTTGAATTTGACCAAAAACTCACTTTTAACTTAAACAAAATTCCAGATTTCAATTCTTTCCAAAAATCACTATTTCCAATTCTTAGCTTCTTCCTAGCTATTTAGAATTGTGAAAAGTTACACCAAACAACCCTTCAAAAATCTGAATTGGATATTTCCTTAATCAAACAACCCAACTTCCAAAGGCATAACTCACTCATATGAAATTGGAATCGCGCAAACTTAGCAGCGTTGGAAAGATCATTCCAATAGCTTTCCAACCATATCTGGAACTACATCGAACTCATCCTGATCTAGGAGTTATGGTAGTTTAAAGTTGACCAAAAACTCACTTTATCTCTTAAAATTTTCCAAATTTCCTTATACTTTCCAAAAATAACTATTTCCAGATTTTAAACTTCCTTCTAGTTCTTTCTAGTTGCGAGATGTTACAATATCTCACCCTTGGGAACATTCTTCCTCGAATGAGATTTACTCTTACTAAGCTAAGGGTGTTAACATCAAGTTCAAACATCCCAAAAGCAAGTTCAAACAAATGCTCACTCATAATTTAGATAGTACTAAGAAGAAAATTAGTACCTTAGTCAGCATTTTCTTCGGTTTCAAAGAGATGTGGATATCGCTTCTACATATCTTCTTCAGCTTCCCAAGTAGCTTCTTCAACAAATTGTTTCCTCCAAGGAACTTTGACTGACACAACCTCCTTTGCTCTAAACTTGCGAACTTGGCGATCAAGAATTTGAACTGGAATCTCCTCATAAGATAAGTTATCATTGATCTCAATATTTTCGGTTGATATGATCAATGAATGATCTCCTATGCATTTCTTCAACATAGAGATGTAAAACACCGGATGAACCGCTGCTAATTCATGTGGTAGCTCCAACTCATAAGCTACATTGTCAATCCTCTTGGCAATTCTATAAGGTCCAATATACCGGGGACTAAGATTCCCCTTCTTATCAAACCTCATAACTCCCTTCATGGGTAAAACGTTTAAATATACCCAATCATCTACCTCAAACTTTAATGCCCTTCTCCTAACATCGGTGTAGGATTTCTGACAAGTCTGTGTTATTTTCAATCTCTCTTGAATTACTTTCACCTTCTCCATAACTTGGTGAACTAAATCTGGTCTTATCAACCCTGCTTCACCAACTTCAAACCATCAATAGGAGATTTGTATCTTCACCCATAAAGAGCTTCATAAGGAGACATTTGGATGCTCGAGTGATAACTATTGTTGTAAGCAAACTCGATGAGAGGTAGGTGATCATCCCAATTCCCTTTAAAATCAATCATACAAGCCCTCAACATATCTTCTAATGTCTGAATAGTGCGCTCTACTTGCCCGTCAATCTGAGAATGAAAGGCAGTACTTAAGTTCACCTTTGAACCCAAACCTTTTTGAAAAGATTTCCAGAATTGTGCCTTAAATTGTGCACCTCTATCTAAAATAATGGATACTGGAACTCCATGAAGTCTTACCACCTCCTGAATATATAACCTGGCATAATCTC
Source organism: Solanum commersonii (assembly GCA_029007595.1). NCBI lineage: Eukaryota > Viridiplantae > Streptophyta > Magnoliopsida > Solanales > Solanaceae > Solanum > Solanum commersonii. The sequence goes on from JAJTWQ010000029.1 coordinate 1,299,197, forward strand.
TGTTGAATAGGTAGTCTTTATCGGCAGAAAATGGGCTGATTTTGTCATTCTTTCGACAATCACCCAAATAGAATCATGTTGTTTGCGAGACCTTGGCAAGCCTATGATGAAATCCATATTAATCATCTCCCACTTCCATTTCGAAAGTTCTATATTTTGCGCCAAACCACCGAGCCTTTGGTGCTCTACTTTAACTTGTTGGCAATTTGGACACTTAACAATGCTCTTCTTCATACTATTCCACCAATACATTTTTTTCAAATCACGATACATCTTTGTGGAACCCGGATGAATGGAATACCTGGAGCTATAAGCCTCCTCCATGATCCTCTTTTGGAGTCCATCCACCATTGGAACACATAATTTACCTTGATATCTCAGTACGCCATCTCCCCCTTGTTCAAAAGTTAATACTTTTTTCTTATGAACATTTGCCTTCAATTCAAGCAAAATAGGGTCTTGGTCTTGCTTGCCTTTTACTTTTGACACTAATGATTATTCAGCCCCATTCATCACTACTATTCCTCCTTCTATAGAATCCATGAGTCATACTCCCAGGCGTGCAAGTCTATGCACATCTTTTGCTAACTCTCTTTTTTCTTCCTCAACATGGGCAGTACAACCCATAGACAAACCGCTTAAAGCATCAGCAACAACATTAGCCTTACCTGGATGGTAAAGAATACTCAAGTCATAATCCTTGAGGAATCTTAACCACCACCTCTGTCTGAGATTAAGCTCTTTCTGGGTGAACACATACTGAAGGTTCTTATGATCAGTGAATATATCAACATAAACACCATACAAATAAGGATTCCATATCATCAAAGCAAATACTACAGCAGCCAATTCTAAGTCATGGGTTGGGTAGTTCTTCACATATACATTCAACTTTCTGGAGGCATAAGCTATAACTTTGTCATTTTGCATTAAAACACAACCCAAGCCAACTCTAGATGTATCACAATACACCACAACACCTTGAGTACCTTCCGATAAAGTTAAAACTAGGGCAGTAGTTAACCTTTTCTTCAATTCCTGAAAGTTTTTCTCACAAGCTTCAGACCATTGAAACTTCACTGTTTTCTGAGTCAACTTCATCAAAGGGGACGAAATGGATGAAAAACCTTCTACAAACCTTCTATAATAGCCAGCCAAACCCAAGAAACTCCTAATATCAGTTGGAGATGTGTGTCTAGGCCAATTTTGCACTGCCTCAATTTTCTGAGTATCAACTTTAATTCCCTCTCCATACACAATATGGCCTAAGAATGCCACAGATTCAAGCCAAAACTCACACTTAGAGAACTTGGCATACAACTCTCTATCTTTCAAAGTTTGAAGAACTATTCTGAGATGACTAGCATGATCTTCTTCATTCCTTGAACAGATTAGTATGTCATCAATGAAGATGATAACAAACATATCTAAATAAGGTTTGAAGACTCTATTCATAAGATCCATGAACATTGCTGGTGCATTGGTCAAACCAAAGGACATGACCAAAAACTCATAATGACCATATCTGGTTCTGAAAGTTATTTTTGGAATATCGCATTCCCTTACTCTTAATTGATGATAGCCTGATCTAAGGTCAATTTTTGAGAAACAGGAAGCACCATGAAGTTGATCGAAAAAATCATCAATTCTTAGAAGAGGATACTTATTCTTAATGGTAACCTTGTTCAATTGACGGCAATCTATACACATCCTAAGGGAACCATCTTTCTTTCTCACAAACAAGATCGGGGTCCCCAAGGTGATACACTTGGTCGAATGAAGCCCTTATTTAATAGATCATTTAACTGCTCTTTCAACTTTGTTGGTCCATTCTGTATGGCGGAATAGAGATAGGACGAGTATCTAGAATGATATCTATACCGAAGTCTATTTCTATCTCAAGAGGGACTCCGGGTAGGTCATCATGAAAGACTTTTGGAAACTCTTTTACTATAGGAACTGACTGAATGGGAGGTACCTCAACACTTGAGTCATTAACTCAGACTAAGTGATAGATACAACCCTTCGAAACTAACTTTTTTGCCCTAAGGGACGAAATGAAATGACCCTTAGGCATTGTTGAACTACTACTCCACTCTATGACTGGCTCATTAGGAATCTGAAACTTGACAACTCAAGTTCTATAATATATTGATGCATAACAGGCATGGAGCCAGTCCATACCTAGATGACATCGAAATCCACCATGTCTAACTCAACTAAATCAGTCATGGTGCTCTTATGATTAATGGAAACGGGACAATCATGATAGACTTTTTCTGCTATAATAGACTTCTCAACAGGTGTACAAACACAGAAGGGTTCACAAAATTTCTCAAGAAGAACATCAAACTTATTTGCAACATACGGGGTTACAAAAGATAAACTTGATCTCGGGTCTAAAAAAGAATAAACATCAAAAGTAAAGACTTTGATCATACCAGTGACAACATCTAGAGAGTTCTCTTGCTCTTAGTGACTCGTGATCGCATAGAGGCGGTTTGCTCCTCCACCAGTACCAGAAGTAGCTCCTCTAGGTGCAGCCCTGTTTGGTGGGGCAACTGATGAAGATTAGGCTTTATTTCCCTGATTTCCACTACCTTGCTTTTTTTAGTACACTCCTTCAGGAAATAACCTTCTTGCCCACACTTGAAACAACTTGTCTGGCCATCATGACACTTACCTGGGTAGATCCTACCACAGTTGGTACATGCAGGAGCCCAATTACCTCCTTGTGCCACACTACCTTGAGACTGTGCAACTCTAACTCTGAAGTTTCGCGAGTTTTATCCATTATACTCACCTTTGTTTTAGGGTGCAGGTGCACTAGCAGATGATAGAGCAGGTGCCTTTTACTTTTGCTGAAAAGACAAACGGTTCACACTACCTCTCTGCTGCCCAGACTCATTCCCTGTCTTCGCTTTCTTCCATGTCCCTTAGTTTCTCTTCTTCAACCTGCTACACATAAACCATCAACTTTGATATGTCCATGTCACCTATTAGCATCACTCCCCTGCCCTCTTTGCTTGATAGACGGGCCAACCCAGCAACAAACAAACTCATTATACTTCTCATGTCCTTAACCATTTTTGGAGCATAACGAGATAGTTGGGCGAACTTCAACTCATACTCATGCACACTTAGAGAATCATGCTTAAGTGTAAGAAATTCCCGTACCTTAGCCTCTTTCAATTCTCGGGGAAAGAAATGTCCTAAGAAAGCTTTCTCAAAACAGGCCCAGCTCGCAGGTGGTGCATCATCAGCTCTACCCTCTTTCCACTAATCAAACCAAGTCCTAGCAACATTCTTCAGTTGATATGTAGCTAGCTCAACTCTCCCAGTATCAGCAACATACATCACATCGAATACCTTTTTCAGTTCCTTAATAAAGTTCTCTGGATCCTCAGTAGTGCTTGAACCAGTGAAACTTGGAGGATTCATCCTCAAGAACTCACGAATCTTTGAAGTGTCAGCCTCATTATGTCTAGCTCCTCATTGCTACCCAACCTAGTTAGTCACAGCATGACTTAGCATCCTGATTGCTTCCCTGAATTCAGCATTGGTAACTTCTCCTTGAGGTTGCACTTCAAGTGAATTTGGTAACTCTTGTTCCTCAACATTGCGTCTAGCAAGACGATCTTTGACAGCTTTTCATAGAGGCATGATTATCTGAAAACACGTGCAAGCACAAATTAGAAGGAAACTTTTTAGAGATAAACTCTAACGCACGAAATGAGTGTGAAGAAGTGAGATAGTTCCTAAATGTTGCAGCCTCCTAATTATAGATATGGTGCGTTTCACACCGACAACTAAGACTCCACAGACACGGCTTCATAGACTCCCTAGGACTCTTGAACTCTAGGCTCTGATACCAAGTTTGTCTCGTCTCGTGCCTACACCCTGGGCGGAACTAGCACTCGAAGACCATTGCTAGCCCCAAGAGAACCCTTGGTCTGGCTTACTTAACTCAGCGGAAGACAATATTCATATCTATAGTGATCAATAAACTTAACTGAACTGAATAATAAAATAACTAAGAATGTTTTAAAGATTAAACATTCAACTTGGCCAAAAGTGGCAACCCAAGTCTTTAACATAAGAATGATAATGCAAAGACTATTGAACTACTAACTGTCTATGAAGCCTCTAAAACAGATAGGGATGTCGGGACAGGACCCCCGATCATCCTAACATTTGAAAGACTAGAAAGCAAATAAAGGAGTCCTCCGAAATGCAAGGAGGCTCACCAATAGACTTTGAATGCTCAAGTTGGATCAATGAGGCGCTAGATGCTGATCCTGGTTACCTGCGTCTGCATCATAAAACAATGCAGACCACCTGGCATCAGTACATTGAATATACGAGTGTGCGAGTTGGAATGCTAAAACAAGATATAGGCTTGAAAGGATTCTGAAAGGAAACACTTACCTGGCTTTTCTCAACTTATGAATAACTTAACTCAAATATAAAGAAATGAAGCACATGCACTATATATAAAGCTTATAAAACAGTTGCAACCAACTTAGTTCGTTAAAGATAAGCAATAACAAACTCAACTTTACTCATATAAGAAAATAATATGGTTTTCTGTAGGAGATTTTCTAACCGACAACCACCACTATGAGCATAAGTGGTGATACAGCGTCTTGCCCACGCTGCCAGAACTATCATATACTTTGCCTTCATATAGAACGCTTAACTTAGTGGATCCACTAACTTAACTTATGTGATCATCTAAAAAGTATGACACATTAAAACTCGTGATGACTACATCGTTTATGGAGACTTGAGTTAATATGAACTCGCATTCCCATATCGGTGCTTAATACTACTCCCAAAAATATACTTAGCTCATATGTTTTGAAACAACTTCTTTCTTTGGTTTGAGATAATTACTCAAAACTTAGCTTGAAAGCTCTCTTGGAATCGATGTTCCCTTTTCTTGCTCAAATGCGAAAACATTTATAAACTCTTTGGGAATACTTATTCCCTAATAGCTTTTTGAGAAATGAACTCAACTTTTTACTCTTTGCTTAACTTGAAACTTAACTCTTTACAAAGTTAAAACGTTTATTAAAGACTTTTGAAAACGTTAAAAAAAAAAACTTTGCTTGACTTGTTTCTTAACTTCTAGACTTGACTCTTAACTTCTCTTGACTTTGATCCTAACTACTCTTGACTTGACTCTTAACTAGTCCTTGAATTGAACTATGGATTCAACAATTTTGATTTGTGATAGGAAGGATCACATGATGTTTAGGAATGATCTTAAATAGCTAAACATGAGAAAAGTCATGAAATCACCGTCTTGGAACAAGTCCATGACGCGGAGGTGTTTTAAATAATTACTCGTGAAATTAAATTTTGAGACAGAGGAGTCCGCGTCTTAACCACGACGCGGAGAAACTTTTTGTACACAGTGGGAGCAAGTCCGCGACGCGTACTTGCGTGCCAAAACCCCCTCGACTTTTTCCTTCTTCGTTTTCCAACCCCAATTTGCCTAAGCTCGACTATTTATCTCAAATTCATTTTAGATCCCGATACCCAGCATAAGTACTCAAGAACCTAACTCAAACAACTCTAAAACTCAACATAACGATCTCAGAAATTCCTCAATTCAACCCAATTCAAGAACAATATTCAAATTCAAGAATTTATGTCAAGAACATCAACTTTAAAACTCTTTAAGAACGAATTCTGCTGAACGAAACATGTTTGGCGCGTGGGTGAATGAACCCAATGCTATGAAAGACTCACATACCTTGTAGGATCAATTCCTTGGCGAATCCACAACCAAAATCGATCGTTCCTGGCGAATCTTGCTTTTCCTCTTCTCCATTCTCTTGCGTTCTTTCTCCAAAAGCCCTAACTGTATTTCTCAAAAGCGTAAACTAAACTAACTCAGTTTTGACCCCACTTAATTTACTAAAAACGGATTTAATTAATCGGGTAAGAAAAAGACCAAACTACCCTTCAAAAATCTAGATTGGACATTTCCTTAATCCAACAGCCCAACTTCCAAAGGCATAACTCACTTATATGAAATCTGAATCGTGCAAACTTAGCGGCATTGGAAAGATCATTCCAACAGTTTTTCAACCATGTCTGGAGCTACACCTAACTCATCCTGAGCTAGGAGCTATGGTAGTTTGAAGTTGACCAAAAACTCACTTTATCTTACTTAAAAATTTTCAAATTTCCTTATACTTTCCAAAAATAACCATTTCCATATTTTAAACTTCCTTCTAGTTCTTTCTAGTTGCGAGATGTTACATAACGTATTTCGGACACTCTTAACACATCAAGGTGTTGTAGCCTAGTGGTTTAAGTTGCCTTGACAGAGCCAAGTCTTTAAGCGTTTGTGAGTTCAATTCTCGCTAGTAGCAGCTTTATGCCTCTTTTCATTATTTTTTTCAAATTTTTTCACGTATATTACGTTCTTTTTTCCAAAAAAATCATGTATATTACGTAGTTTAATTTTCAAATTTCTAGTGCACTCTTTCATCTTTTTCCTCTTTTTTCCAAAAAATTTCATGTATATTACGTAGTTTAATTTTTAAAATTTTTAGTGCTCATTCATCAAAAAGAAAAAATGTATTTGTGTACAATTCCTAGACACCTTTCGTGAAATTTCTAGTTACGCCACTGATTATCTAATGTTCAAAGTTTAAAGACAATATCTAAATAATCAGAGGTATATTCCAATTAAAATATCTTACTGAATTTTTCTAGATAGAATGAAAGGAGACCTTACATATTAATCATGTAGTAAGTTGGTCCAGTTTTATAAGGTAAGCAAGTGAAACGTCACTTGTCATGACCCCACAATAAGCCCCATCTTTATAAGCCTAGTATTATTTTTTCATTAGATTGTTTTTATTCACTTATACTCGTATTAAGTATTTTTAAGAATTAATAAAAGAATTTCAACTCAAATATATGCACATATAGCTTCATGAAAACAATCAAATTACCAGGACACCATATGCTTATATTGTGAATTAGGAGAGAAAATTTAAGAAAAATGCAAAAGAGGAATTGACAAAGGTTGACAGTTGAGAATAAACCAACAACAATAATAATAACATATTTAGTGTACTCCCACAAATAGGGTTTAGGAAGGATAGTGTGTGTAAAAGGCTATTTCCGATAGACTCTTGACTCAAATCAAGCATAACAAAATCAATAAAAAAGAGATACAGTAGTGAAGAACCATATAGAAAATAATAAGGAAAAGAACATTAGCAACAACCAATAGTACAATAACCGAAGCAAACAAAAGAATAAACCAGAGACTTCCTTTCAATAATGTCCAACAAGCTAATAGCATTGAAGCAGTATGTACTGTACTATGCAAATACTAGTACAACCATTGAATAAACTTCTTAATTACTGATGAAAATTTCAATAAAACTAATTTACTGCAAAGAATACCAGAATAAAAATAAAAAGTCTTGGAGTTTCACTTTCTTGAAATTACAACAGTGTAATATAGTTCATAATTACTGATGAAATTTTTGACAACATTTTTCTGTGTGAAGTCCCTTATTAAGAAGGGGAGGAGGTGTTGTGGCTTAACACAAACAATTTTTATGTTTGGTTGATATTACAAATAATGGGAACTCCACTGCACTCCAAGCAACAAATCCCAAAATCTATCAAAAGAATCAAGAAAAAACTTTGCAAAACAAATATCAATGTATCTGCTATTCTGCCCTTTATACAACAATCAACAGAGCTCATTCTCTGCTTGTCCAACTCAAAACTTTTCGTCGATGACCAAATTGTCGGGAGATAAAAAGCATACCCCTTGTTCCTTCTCCCTGAGTTTGAGCTCTATTTTGATATCATACAACATGTTCTACAATGCTGCTTACTTAATCACAGTCCAAGCCACATACCTCTAAACTGAGTCCACCTTTGGCGGTGAATGGGTTGAGTCGGACCCACAATAAGGAGCAGATAGATGCAAGAAGGATGGACCAGACAATAATGATGGTTGGAACGTTGTTTTGTCTACCCATGCAACCCTTGAGGAAGGGATACAGATGAACAATGACCCATAAGGCGAAGAAAAGTCTACCGAATAGAGGACCCCAAGAATCATAACCATTGTTGATTGCATCTGAGACACCGACTACAACTCCAATGATGTTAAGAATTAACAAAGTCATAGGAGGAATCAACAAAGATGTCCACTTGAACAGATAAAGCTCAGAAAACTCCCCATCGTCTGCTGCTTTGGAAGTAACAGTGAAGCTAGTGTTGACACCAGCCAAAACTTTAAGAAGACCTTGGACAAGAGCAAATAGGTGAGATGAGGCACCACCAATCACCCAAAACTGCTCGTTTCTCCACCAGTCATCAATAGTAACACCTCCCCATTGCATCTCAATAACACTCGTCACAGCAATCATTATGAAAAGTGCCATGAAAAGAATGCTAGCATAGTTGCTAATCTGCATTTCAGCAAAACATCATGTGATTAGTTGAAAGCAGTGATTCAACAAAGGGCTACATGCCTCGGACTGAAGATATAGAGTCCATGTAATATGAGAAAATAATAAAAACCTCGAAGCAAGGAATGCTGAAAGGGCGGACTTACCTCTGGAACAATAAATTTCCCTGTAAGCAAACAGACGGCAGGCAATGCACAATATATGATCAAAGGAATAGAAGTCAATGGGTAGACCACTGAGTTTATGTACGAAAACCGCTCCAGAGGCTTCAGACCACACCCATATCCATACCAAATTGGACAATGTCTACTGAAGAAAATTTCAACAGATCCCAAAGCCCATCGCAGAACCTGGTGAAGACGATCTGAAAGATTGATAGGAGCTGACCCTTTAAATGCAGGCCTATTGGGCATGCAGTAGACGGATCTCCAACCATGGCAGTGCATCTTAAATCCAGTAAGGATATCCTCAGTAACAGATCCATAAATCCATCCAATCTGGTGCATATGACAAGTTAGACCAAATGCAGAGTGCATTCCAGAAAATTCAAATAGGTTATAGAATTTCAGCATTTTTTTTTTACCTCTTTGCCCCATTCCGTTTTGTCTTCATAACCACAACTAATAACATGTATTGCTTCTTTCAAGAGAGATGCTGATGTTGCTCCTGGAGGAATGCCACCATCTTCTAGAAGTGTTGAAGCAACAAATACCGGTGATTGGCCAAATTTCTTCTCAAGTTTTATCTGAGGCATGAGGGCTGCTTTTTCACTATCAATTCCTGCAGAAAAAAGCACGTTAACAACAATTATGCATACAGTAATCTGAAGTTTCACTATGAGTAAGGGAGGAAGAACATGCTCTAGAGATTGTAAATCTGATTTAATCAAAAAAGAGGGATGACAAAAAAATAAAACATAAAAGAGTTGGGATAGAGGAACTTCGAAAGTAGTTCCATTAGGATGTTTCCTTGCAAAAGAGGCAAGTTGAAAAGGCATCCAAATTTATTAATCTAAAGACTTAAGTCTACAAATTAGCCATTAGGAGTGGCTTCTCAAAGTTCCTTTGCATACCTTCAATTCCTTCCTCAATATTTTCAAGGGCATGAATTTGTGGTGAAGCCTCTTTGCTCTTTGGCTTTTTTTTGTTATCCTTGGTTGTTTTCGCTTTCTTATGCTTCTTTCGAGAACCGAAACAACAGCAACACCATTTCGGCCAGCAGTTGCATGTTTTTCCTGGAGGTTTTGTCTTCTTTGGAGCATCATAACCATAAAGGGCTTGCCTCCTGAAGACACATCCAGTGCCCACATAAATTGGACCCTGGATCCCATCAAGTCCTTTCATATTGATCTGTTACCACCAATGGAATAAAATTAGCTTACTGTCAGGCAAAATGGTGCATATCGTAAACTTATGCAATAACATAAACAGTGCATAGGTGCAACATTCCATAACAAAAACCCCAGAAGAAGGCATTTTACGTACATCAAAGAAGACCACATTGCGGTTGGAGTATCTGTCATGCCTGTCAATACCATCAAATCTTTGAGGAAATTGTACGTAGCATATTTTCTTTCCTGAAGTGGGGTCCATCATAAAGCACATAGCTTCTCTCAGTGCCTTACTGTTATTGATATAGTGATCACAATCCACATTGAGCATGTAAGGAGCATTTGATATGACTGCTGATACACGCATCTAGAATCACATTTTATAAAGGGTCAAAAGCCTGTCCAGTGCAAATTTTTTAAAAAGGAAGGAAGGGGGGAGGAAGAATGAGGAGAAATGGAAGACAACTTACCAAAGCATTCATGGCACCAGCCTTCTTGTGGTGGTCAAATCCAGGACGTTTTTCACGAGAAACATAGATAAGGCGAGGCAATACATTCCCTTCAATATCACGGACACCATCATTACCCAGGAAGACCTTTTCAATTACAAGAATGAAAATTTGGTTAGTTCACAATAGTTAAATCTTAAAATATCACCATTAAAGTTGGGATATTAAAGAGATCAGACTTATACCTGAATCATTCCAGGATGATCCCTGACAAGATTTCCTGGCCAAGGCGTTCCATCTTGCATGGTCCAGCCATCTTCAGGAACCTTTTGTGCTGTGGCAACCAGCCCATTTATCCTAACCTTGAATTCTTCATAATCTCTCTGCACAAAAAAGAATAGTCCCAAGTTGTCTTAGCAACAGGTCGTTATAGTCATACCATCAAAGGAAAATGTCGAGAAGAACATAAATTTGATAATTTGCACACCTTCATAGCACGACGTTCCCTCACAAATGATGGGTGTACTTTATTTTTCAGATAATCAACCTTCAGAGAAAAATACCACTCCGGCGCTCGAGGCTCTATGTTGAACTTTTTGCAGAATGGGACCCATTTCCTTGCGAACTCAGATGTTTCAGAGAGAGCCTCAAAAGTAAGCATGGCAGCACCATCATCAGAGACATAGCACGAAACCTTGTCCACTGGATAGTCACAAGCGAGAATGGAGAGAACAGTATTTGCAGTAATAAGTGGAGGTTCTTTTAGGGGATCCACCGTACTAACAAATATATCTACAGGGGCTAACCCAGAAGGCTTCCCTTCTTTCTCATACCTGAGAAAAACATTTAACTAAAAGGTAAGGACATGACCAGAGAGGCATGTACACACACATTTTTTAATAAGGGTAACAACCAATGTACACAAACATTATTATATACAAATGCATTGTTTATGCATACCTCAGAGATAGCCTATCCAAGTATGTCTCTCGACGAATTGGACACCATTTAGGGAACTGATCAAATATCCATGACACAGCAAACCATATTTCACATATAATAGATAGCAGCCATAATACATATGCATCATTGACAGGGTGCGTTATTCGATAGTGGAAAAAGAGCCCAACAACAGCAAGACGAACTAAAATGGATAATCTGTATGGGCTTAGCCTGCTAGAGGCAATAGGCATCTTTCTCGAAAGTGGTTGTCTTCCTTCATCCATCCTGCAAACAGAAATATAGTAAGAACGATAAATCTTGCTGATCCAGAGAATGTTCAAACAAAGCAATGATTGCAGTTTAGGAAGGTCCTCTAATGCATGCAACATGTTATATCCACATCAACAAAAGAGAGAAGTGGAAATCGAGCACATAAAGCATAACATTTGCACATTCCAAATTGCTCTAATAAAAGAGCATGTAGTGAATTTATAATCATGCTAACGAGATGAAGAAATTGTGGTAATCGGAACACCCTAACTCCTCAGTCAATATATATTGACAGAGTCTAGAGGGTAAAATCAATCCCTGAACCCTTCTCACTCTTCCAGTTGCAAACCTTCCCCCATCCCACATCTGAGCTGTCCAAAAGGGAACTTCAACAGAAAAAAGAAAACACAATACTAAGCTATGCATGTACAATAAGTTGTAGAATCAGTATTATACCAATACAATTGTTTACTATTTCTTCTTTGTTTATTTGGGTAATCTGACTAGTGAATAAAGTTGAACAAAAGACTCCAGAACCATAATTTGTCCAAAGAGATGGATATGCTGCAAAAAAAATGTCTTAGTTCAAGGGACTAATCCGCAACACATCTCCCAGTTGTTTTCGTTTCTCTTTTAGGAAAATACAACTTACATTTGTTTTATTCTTTATTAAGAAATAAAAGCAAGTTATCTCATTGAAGAGGTTCCTTATTGTTAAGATTTTTCCAGAAGGAGAATAATTGCAAAGCCAATTAGACAGAGCAGATACTCGAGTTTGATCAATAAGCAAGTACATCCAAGTCACAAACAAATCTATCCCAGGCCCCAAAACTATGTCAATGCAGCTGGCCGGCTGCTGCAGCAAAAAGGGGATGTATGTATCTATCTATGGTTAATTTTAAAATGTATCCCTTTTGACTAACGGCTTGGTGTAGATACTATTTCCATTATGAAGATTTTCCTTCAACATGCTTATTGAACCAAAGTGATAACCGATATTAGTTTCTGAAAGGTACAGTAACCAGCACTACACTAAGCTGCCGTCTGGTATCGTCAACATTCTGAACACAGTCTCAAATAAAAGGACCTCACAAAAACTCAAAACACATGTGACATGACCAACTTTCCAGGCCTTGTACTACAGTAAGAAAAGCACAGTACTTGACTATTTTATTCAGCACATAGTTCAGTATCCATAATATATACAGCTTGCAACAACTGCAAGTCACCATCCCACAAGTAAAGTGCAAATCACATCACAGATCAGTCATGGGGTTAAATTTAGAAAGAAAAAAAACAAATGAATGCATACACCTACTTGGGGAGATCGGGATCATCCAGCTCATCTCCATCGTTATCACCACCTTTGCCTCCATGCTTAACCACCTGTAGTTTATCATTCTGTTTTTTCTTCCAGTCCTCCATTCTTTCCTTCCATGCAACAGTACCATATCCATAAACTGCCAAATCTTTCTTAGGATCCATGGGGCGAGGCGGCACTGCAAAGATCAAGCATATCAAACACATTAAGCCCTCTACCACTAGAAAATTGGTCAAAGAATTAAAAACTTGCATCAACCAGATTAACTTACAAGACATGGATGAATCAGTATAAGGCACAGGATGAATTTTCTTCCCACGACCCATAAAAGGTGGTATGATAAGTGCATGTTTATCAGCTGAAATTGTATCATCCTACACAAAATTACAACTTTTTAGCTAAAATTCAACATAGTGAGAACAAAAAACATGACAATCTTGAGGCATTACCTCTTGTCCATAAGTAAGAAGAGGGATCTCTGAGTTAAGGGCAGCAGGATCTACTTCTGCTGGTGTATTAAGCCCAGAAGCATTATAATTGGTACCACGGCCAAGGCGAGCAGCAAGTGCAGCCTCAGAAAGATGTCTAGGTGTACCATCATAATCAAATTCATGATCTAAATCATCAAATTCATCTTCTTCATCATCTCCATCAACTCTTTGGCTCCCTTTAATACGCTTGTACCTAGTTTTACATTGAGGGCAAGCTTGATTCCCTTCTCTCCTTTCGTACTCATAACAAGGTCTGCAAACAGGAAATGCACACTCATTGCAAGCAACAAATGTCTCCCCATCTACTGTAACTTCAATCTCATCTCCACAAATCTGGCAAATCTGTCCACTTAATTCTTTCACAGAAGTTACCTGTAACCAATAAACAATTAAAACCTCCTTAGATCAAGAATTGGAATCCTCCTCAACACTAATTCACACTTGGACATGTAAGTAACAAACTTGCCTAAAAAGAATGCAAGAGATAAGGAATCAATTGAGCTTAAAAGCGGTAGGCAGAAAGAGACAATTTTGGCAAGTTATTAGATCAAGATATTTCACAAACAAACGCAATGAATTAGGGATCTTCTTTATCCTGAATTGAAGAACTAGAAGACAACACCCCCAAATCTGTGCGAGTAAAATTCTTAGAATCCCTCAAAACGGAAGAAAAAGTTTGAAACTTTATCCTCCAAACTGGCACCTTTTTAGCACAGAAGCTGGAAATGAGCAAATGGTAACTTCAGAAAGAGCAAAATATGGTCAATTAACACCCCCCACCGACACCAAAAATAAAGGAGGCAAACTTTAGAAAGACTGAAATTTTCTTGAAATTTACTCAAATGGAGCAAGAAAAGAGCAAAAAGATAAGATTTTGAAAGCACTTACTCTTCCAACTTCATCAGCATTGATGAGAACAAATTCATTTCTATTATGTGAACCAGCAATAAGCCTCCCTTTAGTATCCATTTTGAGTCAACCCAACTCAAAACAATCAAGAATGGAGAAGTAAAACAAACCCTCTTCACTTTCAGCACATTAGAGACCACTCAAAGTGAAATCCCCTCAAACCATAACACATTCAAGAAAAGCATTACCCTTTAACTCTCCTTCTCCTCCTCTCTTTAGGACACTGCTTTTAAACACCCATTACAAGTAACAACAACCCCCTCTTCCCTCACTCAATTAGAGAAATAAATAATAATGAATGAAAATGATGTATAAACAAACACAAACAAACACATCAGTATTATAGTAATGAAAATTAGGTGTATGAAATTTTGTGTGTGGGGTTGGCTATATTATAATAATAATACAACTGGAAAATGGAAAAAGTTTTGATTTTTTATCTTTTTATTTTTTATTTTAAAGAGTAATTGGTAATGTGAGGAAAAAGACTCTTTTGGGTTTTTGGGATTCTTTTCTTGTTACTCGAGAGAAACCCCATGTAATAATTGGGGTTCACTCTCTTTTCTTGGTAATTTTTTGTTTCTTATTTGCTGAGCTGTGGAGCAGAGAATAAAATGAAAGAAGAAGGCATCCACCAAGTGGAAAGTACAACAAGTAAAGCGCAAGGTACAACAGATTTTTTGTTTGATTTGATCAAAAGAAATGGGCTGTGGGAACAGTGGGGTCCAATTTGGTAGTGGTTGAAGTGGCCCCACCAAGGGGTGTACTTGGTGGTGGGGTTGAGGGGTATATAAGTAAATTGAATAGTTAATTAGTGCTTTTAGGGTTAATGAGTCGTTAATTAGACTGTTTGAATTGACTTATTTTAAGTGTTATTTAAATAAAATATTTATTTAGTATTTGAGCAAAATTTAAAAAATTCTCATAAACACTTGTTTTCAAGTCAAACAGATAAAAATAAATCACAAATCATAAATCAAAAATAAATCTAAACAGACTCTTAATTGTTAGATAATTGTTGAAGTAGCTAGTAGTTTTTTTTCTCTCTTTATAGCCGTCTCTTAGAGTTGGTGGTTAGTGTTAAAGAGTCAAATGAAAGAGAAAATGATGGGTTATAGTAATATTATAAATACATGTTTGTATACATTGTTATAAAATATAATTACATATATTAGTACTAGTAACTATTCATTCAATTCTTTTGGTCAAACTATTCATTCTTGATTAAAAGGAAAGTGAGGAAATAGTTGAGTCAAATGCTCCTCATGTGAGGGTTGATCCAAAGTTTTTATTTATTACTACTAATTTATATTCCACCGGACAAAGTTCAATTTACGTAAAGTAAAAACTTTGTTAATGTACACTGTTTAGGAATTTTAAATACGTAAAATAATTAAGGTAAAACCTAGTAAACATAACAATTTTATAAAGTGTCTAGGCTTGCTTTAATATATTGTGAACTAATTAGATAAAGTTTATATGAATTCGTGAAAAATATATAGCACATGCATTTTTTATTTATATAAATAAGAAAAATATATGCAACCTCGCTTTGATTATAAAGTTCCAATTTTTTTATATATGGTATACTATCATATACTACAACACCAAATATTCAACCATGCAAATTAAACCTCGCATGGAAATAAGATAAATACCCAATATGAATATGTTTTATAATATATGCATGGTAATTAATGGTTATTAAAAGTCACCCGTTTATGATTTATGATCCATGTTAAATAATCAAGGAAATACCCTATTTTCAACCATGCAAACCTCACATGAAAAATAAATGAATTTTCAAATTGTTTTTGTTAGTTGTTGTACCAAATATCAAAATTTATTAAAATTTTCACAAAGGTTAAACTTTCTTTATCTTGTTGCATGCTAATCGTTAGTTAACGTATAGCTTGTCATGATTAAGAAATTTAATTAGTCAAAAATCAATTTAATAAAATTGACTCTACTTAGTCACTGACGTGCTTCTTAACTAAATATTGATATAATTAACAACGTGTGGGCAAATGAAATTAATATAATTTATGAAGTTTCAATTGTGGTAATTAGAACTTTAATTATTAAAGTGGAAAAGTTGTGAATTAATGGGTGAAACGAAAAAAGAAAGGTGGAGATCACTCTTCTTCTTTTTTTTAACTAGTGAATATTTCAGAGTCTAAATTTCACTCTCAATTTATACTATTTCAACAAAATATAGTGAAATTTACTCGTAAAAGTACACTGAATATATTATTTCTATTTGTAATTCATTCTTTTGTCTTCAACCCCATTTCCAAGCGACATCAATCTTTTTTATTTTGTTTAAGAATATCAATCTTTTTCTAGGATTCAATAAGGAGAGAATAGTAAATTGACAATGATATTAGATAGAAGACGCAATAACTTTATTTTCTTTACAATTATTTGTCTAGTATATTAATTGTTATAAGTTTATTTTTTGGTACAATAAGGGCCAGCAAAAAAAAGCTGGTGGCAATAGAGTTTTTGCATAATAAATATCTAGCATTTCACAATTTTATTTGATTGATATCACATCAATTTGCCGACACATAAAAGAAAAGAAGAGGTTTTATGTTTGCTCACATGTCTGGAAAGTTACTGTTATATATATATATATATTAGGGAAAAGGGTCTGAAAAATATTTTAACTTTGTTCGAAATTATTGTTACGATACCAAACTTTATAGATGACCTTTTACCCTACACTATTTAATAGTGTATTTTAAAGGTATATATGTGTCCACGTAGACACGTTATTTATAATGATGCAATATTTATGATGTCCACGTGGGCACATATATATCTTTAAATACACTATTAAATAGTGCAGGGGTAAAAGGTCATTTCCAAAGTTCGATATTGTTACATCAATTTCGGTCAAAGTTCAAATATATTTCAAACATTCTTCCCTATATATTATTATTATTGCTACATATTTTATGACCCTTCTCTAATTAATAGATAATAAAAAGCAGTTAAATTAACAACAATAAAACTATAGATTACCCATTCTTTAATCCTAAAAGCACTTCGACCCATTCACTAACATGCTTGGAAAGTCATGTGCTAATTAAATTTGGATGTAAATAAGTATAATTATGTAATTATATTAAATTATTCATTATACATATGATTTTTCAAATAAATTATTGGTCAAATAAACAAATCAAACTGTATAATTACACCAAATTATATTCAAAACTAAGTCATATGTGACTCTTCAGACAAACCTTTGATCAAATAAACAAGTCAAATTATATAATTATATCAAATTACACTAAAATTTAATTTTCACATGGTTTTCTAAACATGCCTTAAAAGACCAAAAAGTAAATCAAAAGTGGAAAATAATTTATTTATTTTAAGTTACCATTGACACTATAATTATTATTGTTACTGTTATTGGTAGAGGCAAAACAATAACCGACAAAATATATAGTAATTTTTATAATATAGATATATATTATATATATTGACTAATTAATTAAAATATTTTTGATTGAATAGTCAAACGTGTAACTTCTCCTATATGCAGTATAAATTAAGGAGGAGGAATGATAAATGATATATGAGTTATTTTGGCCAAAAAAGGAAGCGCAACAAATAGTGCAAGTGACTTCAATAATTGGAGAAAGCAAAAGGATTCAACCATTTTATTTTATTTTTTATATATTATTCCTTCTTCTTTTTTTCTTGTAAAAAGTCCCCACATTGTCTTACATCATGCATCACCGACAGCCAATTTCATGAATAAAATGCTTATTTTATAAACCGTGATTTAATTGGTAGAAAAGACTAAAGAAAAGT
This sequence comes from Solanum commersonii, assembly GCA_029007595.1. Taxonomy (NCBI): domain Eukaryota; kingdom Viridiplantae; phylum Streptophyta; class Magnoliopsida; order Solanales; family Solanaceae; genus Solanum; species Solanum commersonii. Next base: position 1,317,196 of record JAJTWQ010000029.1, read on the forward strand.
GAGTCTTTTTTTTTTTTTTGTCTATATTACCAATTATTCATCTATGACATTATTTCTCTACCGAGGACAAATTTTGTACAATTGGTAGGGGGAAAAGAACTACCAACACAAGTAATTGAAATTGAAATTAATGAGCTCAAAATGAAGAACAATTAATATTTTATTTTATTTTTAAATAGGAGATTTTATATAATTTATGTTACAGAGTTTTCATTAAAATAGAAATTGCAACTAATATGGTGTATCAAGCTATCAATTGTGAGTTTGATTGTCCACTTCATATTTTCAAGCCAAATTATGATAATTGATAGTTTAGTTTATAAAAAAATAAATAGAGATTACTTCATTATATGTGTTGAATTACGATGAGTAATAAATGTGACACGATATTGGGATTATTATTATTGATTGAATATCGATCTTGATATAAATATATGTGTGATATTCTTTAGAATGTTTAGCACCTAATTCTAGGGATGTAGGAGTAATTTTGGTGTGAGATATTTTATTAATTCTTACGTGTTACATAACCTAGCTACCACGCAAATAATATAGAATCTTAGCTTGGTGGATCTTAATAATCAATGTAAAGTAGAGTCACATAATTGAAGATTAATTTATGAAAAGCTATTGTGAGTGAGTTCCTACTTCCATTATTAATAGGTGTTTTGAACTGAAATCTTACTCGATTATTTCAAAAGCATTATTGTGAGATATTTTATGAGATAAATTAGTATTCAGCTAGAATTTAGTCTCTTAGTAGGTTATCGAGTTTGTAATTTTAAATTGAACATTGTTTTTGATGAATTCAAGACAAGCAGTTTGCAATTTAATAACTAATGACAAACTATGAACGGTTAGTAATGAAGGGAAACAAATCCATCGAGGATATGATCCTGCTCATTGAAAAAATTGAATCCTCAAAATCTAAGAAAAAATCAATTTGATCAAGGGTGATTCAAAAATGAAAAATACAATAACCTAAACAAGGATAATGTATTAAGAATCCTTGACAGTATATGCATCGCGAAGGCGAGGGGTTATGGGTAACCTGAACACCCTTCATCAAAAATTATATCGTGTATATAACCAAAATGCTACTACGAATGGTTACATATAACACTTTGCACAGCCTTGAAATATGCAATGAGGATTGTGGCATACACTTTTCTCTTTACCTAACAAAAAGTCTAACCCACTTGAAAGAGGAAAGGGGAGTAGGTATATTACTAGTAGACCACTTGAACATTCCTAATATAGTTAATACACATAAAAAGATAATTGAATTGAGTGATGGAATATCAGTAGAAAAAACAAAGGATATGAGAATCTCAAAGGCAAATATTAAAGAAAAGTTATTGTAAGAGTAACCATGTGGAACAACTATTCTTACTTTGCTTTTATTTACTCAAAAAAACTCATAAAATCACATTCTGCAAAAAAGTGGACCATATTGGATGCTTCTACAACAGGTTTGGCCCCTTTCTAAAACTTTACATTACACCCTATTTAATGTTCTCTGTCCTATCTGACGACTGTGACCTATATTTAAGTCTTTCATTTTTTATGTTCATCATCCGCTATCCACGTTGAAATTCGATTAATCCAAACATGTGTTACGAACACATGTCACATAAAATTAATTGATGATGTATACAAAATTAAAAATTGAAGTCTTTGAAGCTCAAATGTGTAATGATATTTAATTGGTTCCACATAAGTGTGTAATAACTCTGTTTTGAATGTCATGAAAATTTGAGGATAAAACAATTGTATAATATGAATTTTTGAGTTCTGACAGAACCCCTAAGTTTGCTTCTTGTTGGAGGATTCAGAGTAATTATGTGTGAGTGGGAAAAGGGGAGTGACCCAAAAGTTCATATATTGTTTGCTTTGGAAGCAAAGAAAGATGATGTATTCTTTCTCTGATCAGTTATTTGGAAAATGACAGTAAAATTTACACTACACATGTGCTGATACGCACGGTCCGTGCATCAAAAGTGATCTTTAACGGTATTTAATCAACAATAATAGTTTAATCATCACTAAAAATGTATTTTTAACAACAATATATTAACACTCTTTGTAAATGTCCTTAAAACCTATAGCAACTTTGAATCCAATGACAATTAACTAATGTCGGTAAAAACTTTAGGACTCTTTATTAATGTATATATTAATTGTCGCTAAAAATTATTTTTGTTATCGCGTGAATTTTTAGTTTATAAAAATAATATCTCATATGGTCACTCAATTTTGAACTTTTTTCTCAGAAAGTCACGACTTAACTATGAACTTTTATCTAAGATTAATGTCTAAAAGTTATTTTGTATCCACTGGATTTTGAATAAATTATTTATATATATTTAAAAAATTAACTCAAATATAAAATTTGGGGTTAAGTTAAATTGAGACCATCTACAACCCATCTCTATTTTACTCTCTACTCTCTATATTTGGAGAGTAAAATAGAGAATGGTTCTCCAAGCACTCTCTATTTCACTCTCTATTCTTCAATTATAGAGAGGTGAATAGTAGTTCTCCAAATCATTCACCTCTCTATTTTACTTTTTGATTATTTTAATATTATTTATATTATGTTACTAATTAAGTCTTTATCATTTTTTATTATTTTCTAATGTAATATAACATCTAAAAATATATTATTAACAAGTTACTACTTCCACCCAAATTAATATTTTTTTATTTTATTTTTTAAAAAAAATTGTCACTTTAAATATGCAATTTAAAGTTATTTTAATATTATTTATATTATAAAAGATTATTAATTAAGTCTCTAATATTTGTAATTATTTTCTAAGTAATATAACATCTAAAACATATTATTGATAAGCATACTATTTCTATTCCGAATTAACAATTTTTCTAATTTAATGTTTAATTTTTTTTCGTCATTTTAAATATGTAATTTAAATTATAATTATTTTTCATTATAAAGTACGCACAAAATTTACATGATAATTCAAACAATCTACTTTTATGTTATAGTGATAAATTATTAAACTACACTTTTTATTGAGCATGAAAATATTTGATGTTATAGTTCAAAATGGAATTGCGGAAGTAAATTAGTACGAAATAATTGGATACAAGATGAAATTGTTAATTTACACAATTTTTAGCTACACCTAAAAAAAATAAGGACAAAAAATGCTCATTTTGAACTCTGTAATACATTAATAGAACATTTATGAGAGTAACGTAATAGTCTTGAAAGTTGAGTATTTATGTAAAATTTAAAATAAATTTGACGATGATACAATATTTATGATGTTTTCACTTTTATTTGAATTGTTCGTTAATATGTATTATATATAATATTTATTGCAATTTATGTTATTTAGAAATTTGGATTAAAATATAATTTTATATTTAAATGAAGAATTTGAAAAAAATTAAAATTTTGTATTACATAAAGATTATAGAGTGATTATTTGCAAAAAGAAGAAATGATTTATATTATGAAATAAGAAAGTAAAAATGAAATAGAAATAATAATATAATATTGAGGAGAGAGAAAAATATTCTTTTTTAGAGAGTAAAATAAAGAATTGGGTCGGAGTTGGTTGTCTAAAAAAATAGAGAACTCTATATTTGGAGAGTAAAATAAAGGAAGGGGTTGGAGATGCCCTAGAGGGAGCCAATCAGATGATACTAATCCTCCAATCCTAAAGTTATGAGTTCAAATTATTGGAAGAGCACAAAGAATGGGAGTTTCGGGGAGAGATAAAAAAAAAGAGCTAGAGTTACATTATTGGAATCCGTAATTAACACTAGGGTTCCGCCCAGCCATTTTGACACAACAATGACTATCGAGGAGTTTTAGTTTAACTCAACTCTAAAAGTTAGCTCATTAGCAACTTACATAATGACTTTTGAGGAAGTTTAGGTTTAACTCAACTCTAAAATCTAGCTCACGAGTTACTCACAAAACAACAACGACTTTTCAAGGATTTTGGGTCTAACATAACACATAAAGCTAGCTCACAAGCTACTTACACATGTACTTTAAATTATCTGTCATCAGTGATGAAGCTAGGATTTCTGTTGAGGATGTTCAAAAAATTATGCTAAATAGTGTTGAGTACTAGATTTCGAGGGGATAAGGCACAAGTACTCCCCAGACCACGATCAAAATATCATAGACATAACTTAATTAAACTAAAGCTCTATTATCCCATATAATTTTTTGATTTAAGGAATTTGAATGAACCCTAAAGTCCACGTAGATCCACCCCTATCAGCCAGTGATTTTGTGATGAGTACTAAACGATTATGTAGTAAGATACAAAAAAAATTAATATGGTTGAGGCCCAACTAATAATAGTTGTGTGAGGCTCCATTCAATATTTGACACTTGGATTTGTGGGCCTCATTTTAACACCACACACTCTCTCATCTTATTTTTTCCCAAATTCCTCCTTTTCCGTTCAAAATATTTTAGCTCCTTGTTCAATATTCCTCTCTTTTTCACAGTTTTTTTTTTAATTCTTTGTGCTCTTTATTAATTAGTAACTTGATTAGCTCTTTCTTTCCCATTAATCATTTATGTCCCTCAACTAAATCAATTTAAAAAATTGCCACCTCTCAACCAATTCAACTAAAATATAATTATTCCTCGTAGCCTTAGAAAAAACAATCTTTTAAAAAATTTATTTTACATCTCAAAAAATTGAATCAAATTTCTAGGATACCTTTAAAAGATAAATTTTGAATGAGAAATTCACACACACTTTATATTTGTATTAAGAAGTATTCACTGAATATCGAAAATCGAACTAAATAAAAATTTAGTCAAATTGAATATTTCTTTTACTTCAGTTTATCTTCTTTTTATTTTAAAAAAATTTGACATAATCAGTTTTGGTTTCACAGTAAAAATAAATCAAAAAACCACCAAACTGATTATAAAAATATCTCCCTCTTATATATATATATATATATAGTGTGTGTGTGTGTGTATTTGTGTAAAATTAAATTTTTACTCTTTTTATTTGTAATCTAGTTACATTTTTATAAATTTAATTCTATTTTTTCACTCTCTAGTTTGATTTGTAATTTTATTATGATGATTTTAAAAATTGATTTTATGTTCAAAATCACTTGTTTTTAGTTCTTTAATTATTCATTATTAGTTAATTCAACTGTCATCAATCAGAACTAAAAAAATTTAAAAAAATTATACCAAAAAAAAGTTCACCAATGAGTAAGTGAAAGCATACCTATAAGTATTCTAAAATAACTCATTCTTCAATTTTTTTTAGAAATATTTTGTACTTGGTGTTGCACTTATTATTGAAATTTAAGTTAAAAGTCTAAAAAAAATAACCAAAAAATATATAAATCAAGAAAAGAAAACTATAATTATAATGGAGTTCAATTTTTTTAATCATATTAGCAATCACGGGAAAAAGGCTAAAACTTGAATTGATATTAATTTACATATTTCTATTTGACTTTTGGAAAATAAAAATTTAAGACTATTAAAAAAAGGATAAATTACCTATATACACAACTTTTGTTTCCATAATTCCCATTATTTCCTATTAGTTCTAAAATTCTCCAAAATCCCTTATTTTATTCCCAAACCTCCAAAAGTTGGATACAATAATTCTAACTCCCAAAATCAACGTTATTCCTTCTTTATTTCACTTCATAAATCTCTCCTTATTTTTAGTCACACAATCTTAGTAGTTAGTTTCTCATTCACGTTTGAAATTCAAAATCAGTCTCTTTTCAAGTAGATTAAGGATATTTTTAGACAAAAAAATAATTTAAAAAAAAAGATATTTATGAGTCTTTTACCCGTTTTTTAAAATACTCCAAAATTTATAATCAAATAAAATAAGTGAACTTCCAAATTTATACACTACAACGTATATTAGAAAAAATGTTATAGTAGTAATTATTATTTGGTAATAACTCACAAGTTTGATTTTGGTAATGTCGTATCATAAAAGTATGTTTTCTTGAGTTACAAAGCTTTTGTCCATCATTAAAATAAAAATAAAAATTTGATAATAATCTTTGTAAATTTTTTATAATTTGAGTTGGTTATGGACTCTAATAACTAATTCCTCATTGAAACTGATTAGGATTCTTGTATTATTATTTAATCTTTTCATTGTCTCATAATAATATTAGTTTCAATTTTACCAAAGTTTCATACCGTTTAATATTTTCCTCTGTTTTCTGATGTTTCTTATAATTGTATTTCTATGTATCAATCACAAACAATCAAACAACTAACTTATACTTAATATAAGATACAAAATATAAATATAATCTGATGCATACCTTCATTCTTGAACATTTTGATGCTTTTATAACAAATTAAATGTATAATGTATCCTCTATAAAGTATAGTATTTCACAAATACAACAAGATACAAAAATATTAATGTATCATGCTAGACATTTGGTCATGATATAATAATTTAAATTAATACTACATGTATATGTAATGTGTCAAACTCTAAGCAAACACTTTACGTGCAAAATTTACTTATTTAGTGTATCTAATTAATAGGAATACAATACTTATCAATTTATACAAGATTTATAAATACTAATGTATCACGATTGATATAGTCATCTCAAAAACACAAATAAAAATTAAATTAACTACATGTATCTGATACTTAATAGTTAATCACTACCACACAATAATGTATCAATCTAACAACAAAACCTTATGGACAACCTTTACTTTAATGTATCAAATAGGATTACAATACTTGGAACTTCTTCAAACCCCTAACAAAGATAATAACAAGACTAGCGAAGATATTCATAATACATCTTCTCAATTTTTTTGATAATTTTGAATAAAAAATGAAAGTATCTTCAATGAACTAAGAGAAGAATTTTGAATCTCAAAATTTTCAACAATTTTGAATCAAAATTGAAAGAATCTTCGATGAACTGGATGATTCACAAATAAAATCGTTTGTCCAACAACAATTCCATCAGCTTTGTATCCTTCATAACTCACTTCGCTACTCAAATTCCTGAATGTCTTAACAAATTCGATATATTCATCTTGTGTCAGCCACTTTGATAGAATATTTTGGATATGTTATGATTTCTAATAGATGGAGGAGATGAAAATCTTGTAGCAGCCAATTTGGTCGAACACTTTAGATCTATTACGATTTCTAATAGATGAAGAAGATGAAACTCTTGTATCAGTCACTTTGATCGAATAATTTGGATATGTTACGATTTCTAATAGATGGAGGAGATGAAAATTTGGTATCAACCACTTTGGTCGAATACTTTGGTTCTGTTATGATTCTTGATAAATGAAGGAGATGAAAGTTTGAAGTTTCAATTCTTTGAAGTTGTTACAGTTTGAATAGATTGATATCAATTTGTAGCATGATTTTGGGGATTAGAATTAATTTTACGCTTAGGTTCATATTAAGTGCAATTGACTAGGTTTATAATGTATCATGGGTGATGTGTCCGGATAAATCTTATGTACCCAGATGGATGATTCTTTAAGGGATTTTTGTAAATTAGAAAAGAGTAGAGATATATATATGATGTATTTTAGATCTTACATTATGAAATTTATGTAAGTTATATTTAAAAAATAAAGAGGTAAAATACTTATTACGAGGAAAAGGGAGGAATTTGAAAAAATGAAGGTGAGAGAGTGTGTGGTGTTAAAATGGGGGCCCACAAATCCAAGTATTAAAAATTAAATGGAGCCTCACATAATTATTGTTGGTTGGACCTCAACCATATTAAATTTTTTCGTAAAATACAATCACTTTTGCGAGGTAATATAATCTCTATGATAATAAAATCCTGACTTTTTTACTATGTCAGGTCTTAAATTTTAGAATATGATATTTATTTGTAGTTGACTCATATTAAACAATGGAAAAAGTGGAAATCATACTGAAAGAAAAAAAAACAATTAAAGAAAGCAAATCAACAGAACAAATTAATGGGTTTTGTTTCCTCTTTCCCAATGGAAAATTATTCTTTCACATGTCACTAGCATCCAATTTCTTCCCACCAAACAACCCACTAGCTAGGTCTATCTTTTCATAAGATAAAAAAAAAAACTGTAAAAAATAATAATTAATTGATACAAAAAAATTAAATATTAAATATGTTGCATTTCAGTGAAGAACAATGGGTCTGTTTGGAAAGCCACCAAGTAATTGGAATTGGTGTAAGTACTAGGGTAGTAATTAACAGCCTAGTAATTACACAGTCTAGTAATTACACTAACCTGTTTGGTTGCCACAGTGTAATTACACATGTCCTGTTTGGATGTCATAGTGTAATTACACATATTCTGTTTGGATGCACAATTGCAAACATAAAATTATAATAAATTTTAAAAATAAAAATTAATCATTTTAAATTTATACTAGACAACTAAGAAATTTTATAAATGTCATTAAATTAAATATTTAAGATATATATTCTTTTTTGAAAATATATTAATTAATAAACATATTTACTGTAACTAATATTATGAAAAAATAATTGATTTATATTTTTTCAAATTAATATATTTCAATTGAATTGATCGTAACAACTAAAAGTATGAAGTTTCTACGAATATTGTGAAATGCATGTTTGATAAAAAGAATAGTAATATATAAATAAAATATCATAAATTATTAAATGTTTGACAAAAATATAAGCTATCAAGTCTAATTAAAAAATGACGTGCAATGTAAATTCAATATTATTAAAACAAATGAAACTGAAAATATAACATAAGTAATAAATTCAAAACAAAAAATTTAACATAATACTCTTATAACAAATTTCAACATAGCAATAAATATGATTTATTTTTATTTCTTCATAATAAAGAAAACGTAAGTCTATAACCTTACTTAACAATAAATTCTATTTTAATTTAAAAATTAGAATACTAATAAAATTATGCTAATGAAAAAATAAACATGGCATAAACAAATAGATAATACGAGAAAATTACGTAGAATCACGTAAAGTAAGGTTGAGAACAAGAATATAACAAAATATTTTGGTGGGAAATTTTTAAATTTTACAAAAAATTGTAAAAGTGTGTTGTTTCCCTCCAATTTATTTCACTTGGAAGTGATTGTAATTTTGAAATGAAAAGTTGTCATAAGGGTAAAATTGTAACTTCACTGTGCTAATCATTGTTGCCTTAATCTCTGACCAAGTAATTATATATCCTTCCAAACAGGACAAGACAATGTAATTACACCAATTACACCAAATTCAATTACCAGGGTGTCCTTCCAAACGGGCCCTAAAAACAAACATAGCAAGCAAAAATTTTCTTGAGTTTTAAAAACAAAATTCCAGGTTTTAAAAAAACAATATGTCTTCTCGATCTCACGAAAAGTAACGTAATGATTGAAAATAGAAGGATGTCATGATTAATTCAATACTATTCCGTCTCATAATTAATAAAATGTTATCTTAGCGAAAATTACTCTCATTAAAAAATCAATAAATATAATATTAGTTTACTAAATTATTCCTGTTAAATAAATGTTTCTTGAGAATTAAATATGATAAAAAAAAATATGGAATCTAGAATATAGTTGAAAAAAACATGCTATTTTTTGTTTTGAAAAAGTATATTATTAAAATTGACAATTTTCACATTTATTTTGAGACGAACTAGTTAAAGTAATGACAAATTTTACAATACGGTGAAATTTAATTATTTTCGAAACTTTCAGATAATCTAGAATGTGACATCGAAAGCACGTTCTAACCACACTGTAGACATTGCTAATAGGAAAAAAAAATACTCAATTATATATGGGTGCATTTGCATGCAACACTAAATAAAACTAACTGACATAAGTAATTAAAATTATGGTCTCCCAGGAACAAGTAATTTTTCCTATTAATGAAGTCAGTAGAGAAATGTGGGGACCATATGTAAAGGAATTAATTACTTAATTAACTAAACACAATTTTTTTTATGGCACATGGAGAAGATTTAGAAGAACCAAGTGGTAATCACTGGTCTCCCTGCTGGAATTCATCATTTTCATATTTTATGGGTTCAAATTATATATATTGATAGCGTAAAGAATTATTTATTATCAAGTTAATTTAATATGTGATAACGTGTTAGTTGGAATTCCTAATAAGTTGTTAATTTGTATTTATCATATCTCTAGATTTATCTGTAGATATTTTATAAATAACTTAGTCGTATAAATATATTCTTAAACTGTTTAAGTGTATTATTTAATTATTAAGATAGTCATAATCCGTTTAAGACTACACAATCTGTTAGGAAATTATTAAAGGGAAACATAAGAGTAAGATTACCAAGACAAATAATTTGTGCAATTTATTCATCTGTGTAATCATTTGATAAAAGAACATAAATAGGAATAAAGTTTGTGTACAATTATCCTTTACAGATTTCATTTATAAAATCACGCTAAATATGTATTATTATTGATAAGAAAATAAGTTTTAAAACATCATTCATAACCCAAGTTAATTAACGTATGCTTTGTAAATGTATATTATTGCAAGAAAATAACTATGGAAGGCATCTCTAGTTTGATGTCCATAATACCAATAGTGGAGTGGTAAGTATTTCTTCATCTTTAACCAAGAGGTTTTGGGTTTGAGTTTCTTTGGGTATGGAGTCGTCTTTGTAAGGAAGCGTTTTACCCCAATATGAATTTTTTTGGCCTGAATACAAATTTAGTCGAGCTCCAATATAGTTACCAAACACCGGATGTGAAATCGGAATTTTTTTTGTCCAAAATTAATCTCTATTTGATTCTAAACACAAATAGAAAGGAATGATTTATCTCTTGGCAACTCATAAGTATATATAGTTTTCTCTTTTTAAAATGTTAACCACTTAATTATAGAAGTTAATAGGAAGTCAAAATTGATTGCCAACTCCCAAGGAAATTAGATACTCTATACCTATAATAATATATAGTTTCCTTTTTTCACTTGTACAATATTGGATGCTTTAATTTTCTCAATGATTGTTGACAATAATCATTACCTAATTAGAGTGTGATAATCTATTAATTGCCCTTTCATTGTTTTACATTTGTCTTTACTCATTGGCTCAAAGTAATTTCACAGGGAAAATTAAATTGTCCACTTAATTAGACCTAATGATCAACACTATGAAAATGTTATATAATTAGTTAGAAGAATCATATAAATAGTACGTATAACTTAATCAAAGCTTCCTTATGTGTCACGTGTAGCAAAGTAATCATAATGTTTATAAAGTATATATATTTATATTTGTAAACTTAATTAATTACAATTAGTATTTACTACTTAATTAGTCTTTTTCTAAAACTACTTCTTTGCACATCCCACCCCTAGTCTTTTTCTTGATGCGTGGAGGTTTTAAAGACAAGTTATCTGAGTCATATAGCTGGTTTAGAGCAATAAAAGAACTCATTTTGGTTGGATTGAACATGTGCATCCGTTTAGAGGAGTTAGGTTTTTTTTTTTTTTTTTAAGACAAAGTAGGCTTGGGTCATTAGTTTTGCAATACTATGGATTGTATTTTGCAAAATTTAAAATTATGGTTCAAGTTTTAAATTTTTTAAAAATTGAAACCACATATTTGTAACCGAAATTCTATATGGAATCTTAACAAATGAGTTAGTTGGTTATCTAAACTTTCACTTTAGTGAGAGCTCGATTTTCTATCTTGTAATCTTTCTATATATATATATATATTTATTTATTTATTTATTTATTTATTTATTTATTTATTTTTATTATTTTTTTATTTAGTCACTGATATGCAAAATTTATCAGCCTAACTAGTTCAGATTAGTATCGCGCCCATTTAAGGAGGAACTATCTCCTTACAATAAATTCTAATATTTTCAAAATTAGAATTCGAGACCTTTCGTTGAAAAATGAAACATACTAAAGCTAAAATGTGTTAAAATAGGAGTAGCAATTATTTTTTAGCGTGAAAAATATAGTTAATATTATATTTCTTTTAAATTGGCTGTTGAATCTCGATTCTAGAAGACAAATATTCCAACATTATAACCTCAAGTAGAAGAAATGTTGTAGAGAGTCGTAGAAGTACTATTGTCATATAAAGTAGTACTTATCACCAAAAGAAGAAAAAACATATAAAGTACTCAAACATAGTGTTGCTTAAACTGAATATGAAACAAATTTTGCCTTTTCAACAAGAATAAAGGCCAGAGAAAAAATAAATATCATTTTTGGATTATTTAATCTACCATAAATTATTTTTCAATAAAACTCTTGTTTGATAAATTATTTTTCAACATCATAAACTTTTTTCTCTATATATATGGGTCAGCTTAACCTCTCACAATTTATATCATATAGAAACATTTCATATATTAATTTAGTATTTTATGTGTAAAAAAAAATATAAAACTAAAAATCATATTGTAGAGGGCCACAAAACTAATTGTAACCGTTAGCTACTCTAAATAGAGCCATGTCAGGCATATTTTCATGAACTTCTTTTTGTAGTTTACATCGTGCAAAACGATATCCTAGTTGTACAACATTATTGTCCACATGTATTTCATAGATATACATGTGATGTATTGTTATATTAATTCGAATGTAGCACCATAGCTTGCATTAATTTTGTATTCGTATGTTTCATAATCAAAATTGATTTGGACGTATTTTGTCTTGGTCCTAAAATTGCATGCTGGTAAAATTAGCGCATAAATATGACTAGTCCAACTCGCTTAAGTTTTTTGAAAAAAAAAAAAAACACCCGCTTAAGTTTGAATTAGTTATTGACTATCATTCATTTATTAGTTATTATGTCTATTTCATCTCATAAAATGAGTAGATTTGTTGTCCAAATTGATGAAAGAGAAAAATATATTTTTATTTGATATGTTATAATAAGTTATATATAGTCATAATAATTAAAAATTATTAAATACTAAAAATATATAAAAGAACAAATAAAGAATTCAAAACTTAATAAAGCGGATATAGTTATAACCTATTTTATTAGCTTATTTCAATTAAATTCATCTAACTCAAGTAACATTCAGACAGATAAACGATTCATATATTTCTTTATTATTTCAATTTATTTTGACTTGTTCAAATTGTCACCTAGTCGGCTAGCTCACTAAGTACCCACTTATTTTTACCTTTTTCTTAAAAATAATCAGCTACTAAGTAAAAAGTAAAACTCCAATTTTATTCATTAATTATTGGTAAATAAACTTGAATCAAAATAAAGAGGCTACATAATAAATATTCGTACTTGTAAAAAGGTAAGTACTCTACAAGTTTTTTTGATTAAATTTCATAATTGAAAGCTTATCAAAGTAGACCCTGATAATTTCGAAAACGACAAACAGAAAAGAAAAATAAAGTAGATAAATGAGTTAGTAAAGTGGAAAACCCAGCTCTGATTAAAGATTAAAAGCAAAAAAATAATCATGATTTGAGTAATTAATTAAGCAAAAGTAAGACACATTTAGAGAATGATTAAGACACTAGATTAGGACAATAATATTAAACAAACCAATCATATCTAACCACGTGTAAATTACTCAAATGCTAAGATACACGAGTTTTTTTTGCAAAGTAGGTCCCACGAAAACTTGGACAGCTGGCATAATCCTACGTGTATATTTTTTGTCGGTGGAAGGTAAAAAAATAGATAAATAATAGAAAAAAGGGTCATAGTGTAGGTCCCACAAGTAGCAGCCCATGAACATGGTGTCCGAATATACCGTCCACCCACTCCACATCGCCGACAGAATGATCTGACGGTTTGTAGAGCTCCACGTGTCAGATCTTGTGGGTCCCATAAACCTTTTTGAGTGATGTTGGTGTGTCGTTTTCATTAGCTGTGAAGCAAAAACAGCTGCTAAATTTGTCCTTATATGGGCCCCGGTTTTTTAATTATGACGTCATAAAGATGGAATTTTGGGATTTCACTGATTTTTATTTTTGCCTTTAGAGTAAGGGTGTGCAATTGGTTTTTTGATTTTTGGTTTTGTAAAAGTGTAACCCAAGTCGATCTAAGATAAATTTGGTTTGGTTTGATTTTCCTCTATTCGATTTGACTTTTTTCGATTTGATTATCGGTTATGTCAATAATTAATAACATAACCAAAGTAACAATATTGAATCCCTTAAATATACTTTCTAATATAAATCATAAGTAAAACTTAAAACACAATACGTATAAGTATACCTATTAAAGATGTTCAAACATAAAATATAGACGTAATCATCATGAAAGGCAATAACCAAAAAGGGACAAAAAGTGGTTAACTCTAATTTAATTATAAACTTAAACATATATATATATATAATTCGTTTTTTTTTTCTATTTTTCTATTTTTACTTTTTAAAATCCGAAACCAAACCAATAAAATCAAACAAAGTAATTTATTAATCTAAAACTAATCCAATTATTATTCGATTTAATCCGAATAGTACACACCCCTACTTTAGAGTAATGTACTTATGTGTACTAGTATAATAATTTACATTATTTTTGGTTGCTTATTACCATGAAACACACAAGTGTGTTAGAATGACGAGGTCAAAGAAAGTTGTTAGACTTGAATGAATAGTGGGAAGATATTGGCGGCTACGTATACAATTTTGAGAAATTTGAAAAATAGAGAAGATGGTAACAAGACACGTTAAAAATGATCTCACCTTCGTTTATTTTTACTAATTCATATTTACACGCTTTTAAAAAAATAATAATTTTTTTTTAACAATATATTTTTTACTCTTGTTATCTAAATGTTGGGGAATAAATAGTATTTGATAACCAGAGTAAAAAAGATACAAAATGATAAATTGTCGGTTAGTTTTTCTTTAGCTAAAATAATCAAAAACATTTTTTAAAACAAACACTAACATTTTCAATTATTTTTTTAAAATTGAAAATGATATTAAATGGTTACTGAAAGATTGTTTAAAGAAATAAGTTGAGTTTCTACTTTAAAAAGATTCTCTTTGGGAGAATTTAAAAATCTAAAGTGCTGCATTTTCAACTTTTAGTTATTCCAATTTCATGAAAATTACTCACTATCCAAAAACCACTACAACGCAGATGTCTTAGAAATATATTTATCCTCCAAGCTATTCAAATTTTTATTTCCAAATTAAGGAAACACTTCAAAAGAAGAATGTTCAAGATAATTTGATATAATTCTTATAATCCATAATAATAGAAACTCGAACATAAAGTTTTGATTACAAATTAAAAGACATTAATTCTATAATTAATATTTCTGTTGTAGATTCTACTCGTTAATCAATGCAAAACATAATTTTTATTTTCATATAACAATTACACGTATCAATTGATTAAAGAAAAAAAAGCAAGTGCATGGTACAAACGCATTCAAGAGAGAAGAACAAGTTAGTTGGCCTGGAGTTACAATAATGTCCTTCAACCACAACAATTAATAAGCAAATTAACTAAACGACCAAAGAATATTAAAAATTACTAAAAACTGATAATTAAATGTTGCTTTCTAATTTCAATACGTATAAGGAAAATTATTTCTCAAGGGTATCAAATTAAATTCCACTAAATACAGTACCGTCTAAGAATTAAACGATCTTAACATAAATGATAAATCTTTGTGAGGGCCAGATTTCATTATTTATTTTTGAAATTTAATTAGCTTGAATCAATTATTTTTTGGCCACTGATCACTTCACAACTACTCTTGGTTTTCATGAAAGGTACAAATAACAAATCAATTATATTAATTCCAAAAAAATGTAGATGACATATTCAATTTTTCTAATATATTAAGTCCATTGGCTTTTCAAGTAAGAAGTTTGCTACACCATCAATTGGTACATTTATTTAGGAGTCCGTAAATAATAAAAGAGCAGAAAGCTAGCTGAAGATGGGACAACTTTAATAAAAAAAAAAAAAAAAAACTTATATCAAAGTGAGATGTTCTCAGATACCTAATCATATTTTCTTTGTACGAATAGGCACGACATATACACTATTTAAAAAAAAAATAAGTGAGAAATTTATTTGCACACTCCCTTCGTTTTATTTTATTCGATTCATATTAATTTAATGTTGTTCTTTATAAAGCTTTTATAAGGATGTACTTTATTAAATTAATCTTATCAATGATGTTTATGGAATTCTAAATTTGACAACATAGTTACTTAATATTAAAGTTAGTATGAAAAATAATAATATATAAAACACTCTTTATTTGTTAAAATGAATAAAGAAAGAAAATATTTTGAATATAAGAGTCAAGTAAAATGAGATCGAAGGAGTAATAATTAATAAAATAAAAAAATATGATGACATATATCATACATGCAAATATTGAAGTACCAAATTAATACATACGCTAACATAAATTGTGACAAAATAATTGAGATCCTTCAAACTTTTATTATAAATCGCATATATAGTTCAAGCTCTGTAAAAAACTTTTGGATAGAAAACGTTTATTTCTTTAGTATCAAGTAATTTCTGACTACAAAATAACTAAAACAAAAAAAAGTTGATGCAGACATTAGTTGACTATCAATTGAATTATACAAGAGTACAAGACATTAGTTTAATTTCCAAGTCATTTTCTTATCTTTCTTTTTTTCTTTATCCTTTTTTTGCTACAAAGAAAAATATTCTATTCTTGGCCTCTTGTTTTTGTACGATAATCTTATGTGTGGAGAGGAATTTAGAAGATCTCATTCAAAGTAATAACAAATTGTCTTACTTGATGATGATAGTTTCTAAGATTAGAAATGAAAAATATGGAAAACAAGATTGTGAATCTTTCTTTGCAAAAATGAAAGATATATTTGGTGGGGGAACCTATTTTGTGGTAATAGTAAATATGTCTTGCTCCACCCTCGTTTTAATTTATTTGTCTTACTTTTCCTTTTATTCGGTTAAAAAAAATCTCTAGCCTTTAAGCTATGTATAAAATTAAAATGAAAAAAATAAATTAAAACGGAGGAAATACTGATTAGTATTAGTAGGAATCTGCCGACACTCCAGGTGAGTCATGTGTGGACAATGTGCATTTTTTTTCTCTATAAATAATATAATTGTTATTAAATGTATTTGTATTATATTATGTGCCACCGACAGTTGGCATAGGGTCACCTTCAAGCCAAAGGGGTACTACAATACTAGTAAAACCCAGCTCATTTATTACTTTTCTTATCAAACTTTATCACTTTCCAATTTCTTCATTTCCATCTGTCATCTGATTAAAATCAAAAGTCCTTTGATTCATTGTATTAGTATAATTTATTACTATTAATTCTGAAATCTAAAAGTTAATGTAAGATTTTGGTTGGCCACCTAAAAAATACTAATAGCCCCACAATCAGTAATGTTTACACCAAATTAATAAATTATTATAATACAAGTTTTTACTCGTTTATCTAAACTTTTGATGATATGTTAGGGTTTATGTTCGATTTCTAAGAAGCGAACTATTTTTGCCAAAAAGTATTTTTGTTTTTTTACTGTAACATGAAAATAATTTATGTGTGCAAATGATATCTCATTAATTATAACTCAAAACTAAGACATAACCTCTTGATGTTGAGATATTTATGGGTTAGTTCTATTTCCTCGGTTCACTTTTACTTTATTATTGTGTCATAAGAAGCGTGTAAACTATAAAATCGATAAGTAAAAGTGAATGAAGGAAGTCCGTGAAGACCAGAAAACGAATTTTAAAAGAGTAAAAATAAATTAATTAAAAAATCCGACCTACCGGATTCGAACCAGTGACCTAAGGATTATCTGAGGGATTTTCCCACTACAGTCCTCCGCTCTACCAACTGAGCTAAGGTCGGATGATATTTATTTCTTGCCATAAATAAATAACTATATAATTGTGGTTCACATAAGATGCACCCTTTACTAATGAGTGTCCACAAGTTCCAATACAAATTAAAAAAAAGGTTTTATGTGGTAATCATCAAAAGACTGGTATTGTAGAGGATTGAGATCAACCTAAACAACAACATGACTAAGGCTAATAAAATACTCCTAGGGCTAGAAGTATGATATTTGGTATATGTAGCCTTTTTAAAACTTTGTAGAAATCAAGGTAACTACACTAGTGATGATGATGAGTATCCTTTAAGAAATATTATGGTAAATTTTGTAGAAATCAAGGTAACTTAGTTTTCTTGGTAAATGTTATGTTCCAATGATTATTTTTGGTTGCTTCAACTTGAGAAAGATCCTCTTTTAAAAAAAGAATAAAAAAGAAGAAAAAGATATCAAGGGAAAGAACACATTTTAATTTTAATAATACGATAACATCTTTTAGAGGTAATAAATGTACTTATTAACAAAGAGCGCTAAAATTTTTACCAGCATTAAATAATTGTCATTTGACTCAATGTCACTATAGACTTTAAGGACATTTACAAAAAGTGTTAGTTGCCCTAAAAATACAAATTTATCATAATTAAGCTTTTATTAGTTAATTAATTACCGCTAAATTTTTTGATATAGTATGTATCCTCTTTAACAAATAAACAATTATAAGAAGGCATAAATGTAATTGATTATTTATATAAATTTATAATAGACGGCTGATGGCCATCTGTTTAATTAGGTAATATTCCATTACCAAAATTCTCGATTTTAGTCTCCATTTATTCCTCTAATACAACCAAAGAATTTTTACTGAAAAAGCTGAACAATGTCACTGGAGAATATGGATGTATTTGGTATATATGATGGTATTGATTTTATACATAAAAATAATTTATAATGAATGAATATTACATATTCAAGAAGAGTATTTCCCAAAGGTTTGATTGGTGGGTGAAAGTTATTTTCTTTAAAAAATATATAGTCAAAATTAATAGTAATAACATTTGCAAATTAAAGTGTGTTTTGATGAGAACAAATACTATAAGAAGTGGGGGTGAAGTATGCATGAAAATAAGGTGTGCTGGAACGTCATTTGTAAGAACTTATTTTTTATACTTTTACTATTAATATCATTTTCTTCATTCTCAAGAAATTCATATTTTTCAATAACAATCAAACATGAAAAAATTGAAAAAATATCGGATACACATCCTATATTTTACTAATTATTTTTTTTGGTCAAGGATATATATGCTTGTGAGGCATTTTGATAAGCAGGGTATCTTTGCACCGATGTCTCGAATTCCAAGAGAATGGTTGAGTTATTAGTACATGTTGTTGTGTCCTCTTATGCCAGCAACTCTTTGCCTGTCCTTTATATCACATGTCATGTTTATTTTGATCTACTCCTATCATTCTTTGTTTTTCCTCCAAATCAACACAAACCATACAATATCTATCGATCCTGCTTCTCCAAGTGGAGCTACTTTTTTGTTTCTATTCCTATCCCTAATCCTAATTAACCTTTTTTCTCTCAAAAGAAAACATTGTTATTGAGGTGCTTAATGGGCTTCTTAACTTTGTAAACACTATCTTTGGGCTTAAATTGATTTATGAACAACTTTTTCCTTTTCATACAAGCTAAATGGAGTAATAAGGAATATATAACTGTCTAATTACACAAATATTTATATTAAAAATATTAATCTATTCTATATAGTTTTTATTTATTGTCTCACTAATTAATAACTTTGTATCAGATTTCAAGTTAGGTATATATATCAACAATACTTGCTAGATACATGTATCTTTGATACTAGATACATTTTGAAATACAAATACATAGGAAGAGGGGAGAGCGAGATAGGATAGAGGCCGCGAGTGAGAAAGTTAGTATATCCTATATACATGTGAATCACGCTTGGTACAATGTATTTAAAAAAATTACACCTCATGATTTGACCCTTATATATCCGAGATTCATGTATCTAAATATTTGGAGAAATAATATATAAGCTAATTTCGAAAAGTAAAGTAAAGGCACGTAATTAGGTCCTAAACTAATTGAATTTATGTTTTTTTGCTCAAATAATAAATCTTGAGTACTAGCATAAGAGCGGCATAGGTGATTTACAAAAATGACGTTGGTAGTGCATGATTTTAAACTTTTAACCTCATTTGTTCTATGCACAAAATTTCAAATTTAATATGTTTTGCATTTGACCTTGAAGGTTTGCCCATGAGGCAAGCAGAGGTCAAAAGAATTACACTATTAAAAAAATAAGATTAATTAGCAACAGATAAATTTTGTAGCTAAACATTAAAATTCATTGCTAATTCTATTTAGTGACAAATTGACGATAATGTTTTTTTTAGCTACAAACAAATTAGCAATGGGTAGATGCTCCTAGAAACACTAGCCAATTGATCATAGCTAATTAATTCTAATTCTTTTTTAAAAAATAAATAGTTTTGGATGTAATTTCTTGTAGAGAAATTTATTGAATTAGCTCGATATCAAGAACGGGAAGGCGTAAATAACTTCTCAATATGACCTAATCAACCCTAGCTTTCAACTTGAGTTGCAATCACATTCATCTCTCGTCTGTTAGGATCACCATGCAAAACAAATATGTACTTTTAATAGTAGTATTTGTTATGTACTAAACTATTGTATCATACTAGTTGGTGATCTCGACCCAAAAAAGGTTTTTAGTTTCGTGATGAAATTGTAGGCACTATCTTGTTTCTATGTATGGACCAAGAAGAAAAAGAAATAACAACTAATTAATGTGTTTTACTCGATTTTGTTGCACTCCTTACTCCTAATATATACACTTATAAAGGTGATCCAAACTGATTAAAATATTCTTACTTTACAAGATGTTCTCATTTTTACATGCTGAATGATTGCATGTTTTTACTTGATGCCATGAATCGAGCCTAAGTACGTCATATTTATCGGGGACAAATAAAATAGTGAATTATTTTACCTTTTTATGAGAAAAAGCTTGTTTTTTTTGTAGCTAAGTGAATACAATAATACCCTGTTTTTTAATTCACCCCCTTTTTACGCCTTTTCAATTCTACAAAGACTACTTAAGAATTAATATTTCGAGATTCAGGATATAATTCACCTCCTTAAATTCTTTCTTTATAAGATTTAGACTTTTTTTTAGCAAAAAAAGAGTGAAGAAATCAAAACGAGAGCAAGTCTTGAGGAAACTAAGTAGTTCAGTTAGTTAACTATTTAAATTTTTATTTTGTTGGTGAGGATTCGATTTCCTACATCATAATCTTCTCCCCTATTTCCCCTTTCCCCCACCAACAATTCTTTTCCACCTATCTAACCTACTTCCTTTTAAGCCATATATGATTAATGGGTCGTTTGGTATGGCAGACAAATGGGATATTCAACTTTATAGAGGATTAGTTGGGCTTAGTTATGATTTATGAAGTAGGAACTAGGTAGGGCATTTGAGCCCACATTTCTACCATTTAGAAATTGAATTTAAGTATAGGCCCACATGCTCCATTCTGGTACTAATTGTACATAACCTAGGTCCGGTGGGTTCTATATAACCAAATAAATGGGTGGGCCGGGCTTCTCTACTATGAGTTGGGTTTTAGGCTCATCTTTGGGTCCACAAATACACTATCGGGTCCTCATCGACGGATATTCATGTCGCTCAATTTAAACTAATTTTTCTAACACTAGAAGTTCTATACATTTTCGATTGGCTCTGCGTGACTAAAAACTTGTAAATAAATGTTGAACCTTAACATATATACTAACATGATTAAGATTTAATCCCAACTTATCTATATCATCACTATATATATAGTTCTTCTACTTAAGAAATTGTAAATCCACCTTCTTTCATGTGCTTTATCAACAAAAGTCAAACCTAACTCCCTTTTAGTTATTACAGATTCTATTGGTTTCTTTGGCATTGTGGCATTGGTCTTGATGCTTTATTGGGCCTTAACGATCAAAATCCAATCTACACATGGGGCCAATTCAAGACATCATTACACCAAAAATAATCTTTAGTGATAATTAATTAACGTAATAATTTAATTGCCGCTAAATACGTTTATTTAGTGACACAAATAGTATATTTTTAGCTATCTTTATAAATGCTACTAAAGCCTATAGCGATATTGAATCTAATGACAATTAAGTAATATCGGTAAAGACTTTAGCACTCTTTGTTAATGTACTTATTTATCACCGTTAAAAGTTATTTTTGTTATAGCACATATTGTTGATTCAAATTAACTAAATACTCAGGTTGGCTATAAAGAGCACAATGCAAGGCTAAATACTTATGATTGATCGATTAGGAAAGTAATATAGCGAGGGAAAGGTGAAAAGAATCATATAACACATAGGCCATGAATTGAAATAAATTTCAATAAATGCACCAAATGGTTTTATAGTATCTTGATTTATAATTCTGAATTTCAAGATAATATAACGGCTGGTTTCACAACTAAATTATTATGTTATATTAATAATATTCTTTTAAAAACAAGAAATACAAAAATGAAGTTAAAATTATTAAATTCTATCGAAACATTAGCTCGCGGTTAAAATTTACCATATAATTAGGTTCTGTGTATTCTAATTATATATATAGTCAGAGATATTCATCAGTCTAAAATAAGTACGTTAGGTATTGATTAGGTAGCTTTTATAGGTGATGAAAAATTCATAATTTTTTTTTCGTCATAGTTGTCCGATTAAGCCGATTCCTTTTCAAAGTAATCCATCCTTAATTAATTAATATTTCTACCAAACAAAATAAAAATAAAAATAAAATACTTTGATTAGGTTTACAACTTTTCACATTCCATACACATATATTAATAACTGAAATCATAAACTTTAAACTAATTACTATGATTAAAGTTAATTTACCAAATTAATTCTTAATTAATATTCTGCCTCTTCAACTTTACATTCGTTACGTTAGTCTCTATGACTACTCTATGTACACCTATAAATAACCATCCCCCCAAAAATCATATTTTCCATTATATTCCACGTACTATATACTATATTCCCATTTCAATATGGCACCTTTCAAACTTTCACTAATACTACTTGTTTCATGGCTTCTAACAACTACTACTATAGCAATTACCAACATGTCCAAAATTAAACCTGGCCAAGGTATTGCTGCTAGACTTCAACTTCAAGTACTAGAAGGCGGAGACGGAGGAGGAGAAGTTAGCATGCCAGTATGTTGGAACGCGTTATTTGAGTTGAAATCGTGCACGAATGAGATCATACTCTTCTTCTTCAATGGTGAATCTTATTTAGGGAAAGATTGTTGTAGAGCTATAAGGACTATTACTTATAATTGTTGGCCTTCTATGCTAAGTTCCGTTGGTTTTACTGCTGAAGAAGTTGATATTCTTCGTGGTTATTGTGGCATGCCTTCTCCTGAATCTGCTGTGGAGTTTAATGTCTAATTAAGATAATTATATTTTTGCATGCATGCAAGCAAAGGTGAAATTAGGATTTTGAGTTTTATGAGAAAAAGTACTTTTGGATTTAATAGTAATAATAATTTTGGAGTGTGCTAAATTTGGTTATAATTAATATATATGATGAACAGCGCTAGCTTTTATTGGATTCCAATGATATTTGTCTTTTATCACTTCTTTTTTTCACCCGAATATTCTTCATTAAAGTTTTGCATGATTATGTATAAGAGAAAGTTATGATGATTTTATGGTGGGGGCTATATAATGAGCAAAATCAGAAAAAGGAATATATGTAAATATTTGAGCAATCATAAATCGCGCACCAATTATTGCTTGTGAGGACTTAATTATAATATATAGTACAAGTGATACAATAGATATACTTATCATCAAAGAGATTGTGATGGATTGATAAAGTATATATTTCATATTTATGATTTTTTGTGTGTATTTAATTACGTTTTTGCATTAACCTTCCAAGACATCCATCTCGCAAAAGGCAAAGAACTTGTCTTTGTAGTAAACATTTTTATCCTTAAAAAAGAAATTTTCTAATACGAAATTAAATTACTTGTGATTTAAAATGGATACCAAGAATATGTACTATTACTTAATCATAATTAAGTTATAAACTTTTATGTGAAAGATGCATGTCTTATATTAATAGAGGATAGTATAATGATCACTCAATATAAATAAGTATTAATTTATCATAATCAGACCTACTAATGCATCTAATGATTGTTAACCATAAAACTTGCAAGCAAAATATGAATAGAAAAAGTTGTAACAGCTGAAAAATAATTATTGGATTAAAAAAGAGACTTTTTTCCTCTTCTAAGTTGTAATCGTATTATATACGTTGACATCGACCTATGATACTATTCTTTTATATTTGCTTTTCACTATAAACTAAAAAGAATAATTCAATAAATGACTACTTTATTTGTTTTCTAGAACTAATACGACATACTATACCAAATCAAATTGACAACCAACACTAAATATATATATGTAGAGAGCAGAATCTTGAGAATGAGTTCTGACAAAGTCATGACCATTAACTATTAATTATTTTCCTTTTATTCATAACTTTCTTTTCATAAAAGCTTATATGCGTATGGTATTTATATTAAATTAATATAAATGATGCATGTTTAATAATTACTTAATTATAACTAGTTAATATATACTTTCACTTTATTGATTACTTAACATCATAATCATATTAATTTAAATTAATTTGATGTAGGTATTAGGATAACTTGATAAGTGGTATTCACCATATATATCTTCTCCATATTTTACAATTTTGCCTCTTTTGAAAAGAAGAAGAAGAGATCTTGCATCTTTCTTTATTACTTTGAAATCACTCACCACCAAAAGTGAAATAGGACAAATAAAATCTCTCTACCTTTATCCATTTCTAAATTTGAACTTTAAAAATGGAGAATTTTTAGTAAAGATCATTTTTTCTATAATGAGTTTGAGAATTAATTCAACTATAATAATTGTGAATTGAAGAAGTTAATAAGATTATACTTAGTTAGTCACTCCAAATCAGGACCTAAATGACAACTTAGCTAACTGAAGCGTCATGATTGAAAAGGGCAAAACCCATGCCCTCAGAATCGCCAGAATATAGATACCAACCTCTCTGCCACCAATACAAATGAATAAGAAATAAAAAATGTCATATTATCAAAGTGGTGATATCACATGGAGTTATGAAATTTAAAGTGTAAATATTTAATATCAGGAATTAAGAAAGTCGAATAATATACATACAAAGACACTGATTTATCGTGAAAATTGAAATCATCTATTGTTAATTCGATTCCAATTCTATGCGATATAGAGCTTTTTAATCGAACTGAATTTAGGATATCAAATGATCATATTATTAAAGTAAGCAATAATACAAAAAAAAATTCTTCAATTTTTTATTTTTTAATTTGCCAAAAATTCAACATAGCTATAAATTATTAATTTGACCAACAAGAGTTGTGATGAAGTGATAAGTACTCCTTCATCATTAATCAAGAGGTTTCGAGTTCGAGCCCCTAGGGTATGGAGTCACTTCTGTTAGGGAGCGCTTTACCCCAAATATGAGACTTTTCGGTGCAAATTCGAATTTAGTCAAACTCCAATGTGAGTATCGAACACCGGATGGAAAATCAAAAAATAAAAAATTATTAATTTGTGGGAGCCACCCCTACCTCCCCATGTTCAACAACATGATGTCGGATTCAATCAAATTACTCTAACGACTTAAACCCTTCTCCTCTTCTTATTTTCCCATCATTTTCTCCGTCCCTCCTCCTCCTTTCTCCGCCTAAACTTCCGGCGGACGGCACTAACTCCGGCGTGACTCCCGACTTCAATTTAATTAACTCATAAATACTTAGCGGTTGAGTAGTGAATCAGCACCAACACCACCTTTCTTAGTTTCTCCGCCATTGCTAATCGCTTGTATTTTTTCGGTGCATTAATGGAAACTTCAAGTGGGTATCTGAATTATCATCAAAATTCCTCTTTTGGTTCTTCTAGAAGAGATGTCTCTTACAGGTTCGCTTACTTCTGCACCTTTTTTTTTTTGAAGTGAAGAGTCTTAATTAATATCTGATTAAAATAATTGTTATTCAAATTAGAGTTTCTATTTGAAGTTTTGATTTTGAGTTTAAGCGTGCTATTAGGTGCTATAATTAGTGGGTAATTGGTGTTTCATGATTCTCAAAGTATTAATTTAAGAGGAATCTTACGATGGTGACTTGAACTTTTTATTTTTTAGAACTAGGTTTCTGTTTTGTGGTTCCATTTTTAATTTCTTAAGTAATACTCTAACACATACTTTAATAACCAAAAGGGAAAAATTGTCATTGGGAATTGAAATTTGTGGGTGGTAAGTATTGAGTCTGGCCATGTTTTGGTAGGTGCACTAATTAATTTTTGTGGAATCATTTGCTGTGTGGGTTGGTTGGATTTTTCTGTTGGAATAATCATATCAATTTTAGGGGGAAGTAATATGCTCATCTTGAGCTGCAATTATTTAGGTCAAATCGGACTCAAGTTTATTTGAAGTATCTCAATGGTGGTACATTGTCGACTTTTTAGGAAAGAGGAGGAAGATGACTTCAAACTCTTGTTTGGTTTCGGAGAAATAAATGGCTCACGAGGAATGGAAAGAAACATATTATATTTGATCTCTAAGTTTGTGCATAGATGATAGAAATATTGAGTGTGTCATCACTTGTAGGAATGACATAATGCTAATCCATATTCCACATGGCCAAGGAAGCATCGGTTTTGATCTCATTTTGACTTGGTCGTTTGGAATAGCAATTAATTCAATCAGAAGATTCGTTAAAGTATGAAAATACTAATTGAGTTCCTTCTGTTTTAAGTTTAATTTCCATGTTAGTGAGAACACATGTTGTGTAACTTAGAAGTTTATTTATGTTAATACCTGCACTTTTGCTATTCTTGAGGAAAAAAGAACTGTGTTGTATTAGGTAATGACGTGAGTGAAGTTAAGTGTACATGCATTTTAATCTACCTCCCTATTGTTGGCATTGCTGCTCGGATATGGAGAAGTGAGAGTTTGAACACATGGGACAAAGAACTTGTTGTTTTTTCTTACTTAGTTGAGGAGTCAAGTTTCTTTAGCTAAAAAGACTAGATTATATTGTCCTTATTTTTGTTGCAAAAAAAGAGAGAGATTATACTATAAGAAATTTAACTGAATTATAAGGTAAATATTATATCTTTTATAGGAATTCATATTTGATATGAGACAAACTGTACCTGTCCCAATGTTGTAGTCTCACTCTTTCTCTTGAAGGATTTCAGCTACTTGTTTGCATTTCATTTGGTGCTACACTGCTATCTTTTGATCTTATAC
The DNA here is from genome assembly GCA_029007595.1 of Solanum commersonii. Taxonomy (NCBI): domain Eukaryota; kingdom Viridiplantae; phylum Streptophyta; class Magnoliopsida; order Solanales; family Solanaceae; genus Solanum; species Solanum commersonii. The sequence goes on from JAJTWQ010000029.1 coordinate 1,344,480, forward strand.
TTATTTCAAGTTACGAAATTTTCTAGAATCTTTTCATTCTACTTTGGTTAAAGATCTCATTGTATCGTTCCTTTTTAATTCATAAAAAAAGAAGAGAGAGAAAAGGTAAACCATGTCTTGTTCCTTTATTCCCTTAAAATGAAAATTTAGATATGGCATTTAGGCAACAACTATGTCTCATTCTTAAACTAGTTGACACTTGACTGTTAGCTATATGAATCCTCATTGTTCATGTCGCCTCATTTAAAGCTATCTCGATTCAATATTTAAAAATTTAGTTTCTTTAACACTAGTAAATTTATTACTTTTTCTATTGATATACAAATCTTTAACAAGGCTAAAAAATCCTATCTAAAAATAGACTTATAGTAAATTTATCAACATGATTAAACTTTATGGTTTATCCAACTTGTCGTTTTGATGAAAAAACTTAATCCAACTAATTGGTATCCCCGATATTATTTCTTTTATTCTATTGTGTCCTATTTCGCTGGGTCTCATGGGCTCCAAGAGATTCTAGGTATTTTGATACTTCATTCCATATGATTTTTTTCTTTCTATCTCATCGCTATTAACTCCTTAAATCACTGTGGTTTTTTCACCTATAGAGTATTTCTCCATGGTTCGAACTTTTGGTTGACGTCTTTGCTAGATTCGTCAATTAACACAATATTGCTTATAAAGAGCATACTACCATGTGACATATGTTTAGTTAGTTCATCTATAATTAGAATAAACAAGTACAGCCTGAATGCTGATCTGTGGTATAATTACTTCTAGGTATTTTGATACTTCATTCCATATGATTTTTTTTCCAGCTCATTGCTTTTAACTCCTTAAATCACTGTGATTTTTTCACCTATAGAGTATTTCTCCATGGTTCGAGCTTTTGGTTGACGTCTTTGCTAGATTCGTCAATTAACACAATATTGCTTATAAAGAGCATACTACCATGTGACATATGCTTAGTTAGTTCATCAATTAGGATAAACAAGTACAGCCTGAATGCTGATCTGTGGTATAGACCCCAGATTATGGAAAACTCATTTATTTTTTCTACCACTATCTTACACTAGTGTTAGCTCCTTCATACATGCCCTTTATGACATGTATATGTTAATATGAATTCATTTTTTCTCCAACAACCACCAAAAGACTTCTTGTGATGCTCTATCGTATGCTTTCTCAAGGTAAATAAACACCATGTATAGATATTGGACAGATAATTTCTTAAAGTTTAAAGTTTGACTAAAATCTGATTCGGTTATCGACAATACACTCTCAATCCTTGACAATCACCCTAAAGTTGTAATATGTCTTACATTCGAGTCATTTTCTTGGTCTTGTGAAGATCACGGCTAAAATAAAGGGGGGGGGGGGGGAATGAGGGCTCCGACCACTTTTGATAGATACTTGACAGCTAAATTCTTAAGTTCAAACTAATGTTCACACGACCAGAAGTAAGGCCTTAAAATTGAAGAAACCTATTAAATCTATAAAGAAAACAAGGGGTTTTGTGGACATGTTTGAGCTTTAATAATCAAATAGAAATCCTTTAGAAGCTTCTCTGTCTATTGGGTTGAAAATTGCAGTTTGATTTTTCACATATGAAAATGGACAAGTAGAGTGAGGAAGGTGACAAAGGAATTGTCTCTTAAATAAAATATCACCAACGAATTAAGTTTTCTCTTCTCTCATCTTCTCCTGCCTTCTGAATTTTCCTTCTTTACATCCCAGCAGGGTTTTCGTTTCTTGCTGTATCTTTGGCATGTTGGTCAAGGGGTTTAATGCATGTATTGTTCATTCAGTTTACATCTAATTGAGTTATTGACTTGAAACATCTGTTTCATGGATGAAAGTTGGTACCTTTGTGGTTCATCACTTCATCTTAGTTGGAGATGTTATAGCCACTTGTTCAGATTTCACCATTGAAGATGAGGCTATGGTTTGCCATTAGAATGATGTTATATGAACTGCTTATCGACGGGCTATTTTGGTTATAGATTAATATATTGACAATTTTGTTCTCATTGAATCGTGAGGTTCAATTTTTAGGTTTCAATTATTCATAAGTACACCAATTATCTCTAAATAGTTCCATATACTGTACTACTTCTAATAACAGGTTGTCAGTAATATAAGGTAGTTTTGAAAAGTAGTGAATAGATGAATTGATATTAGCCTTTCACAATGTAGTGCTCTATTATCGGGAATGATGAAGTTATTCACATTTGTCAATGTTGAATGAAAAGTTTGGCTATCGCTGAATCATTGAAGATCTTGAACTTTAGGGCTCATGGGTGTGATTCTACATGTTGGATTTTAGTCTCAGTATCTTATAGTGCAAAGAAATGACTCCATATCGACTTTGAAGAGTTGATGGTGTTGCTTAGGATTTAGCCATTTTCTGGAAAGTGTTTTCTGGTAAATCTAATTACACAACCAGCAGTGTATTTTGAGCAAAAGTATCTGCCGTAGATTTTGTCATTGATAGAACACGTTCGGGGTTCCTTTTCTTTCTTTATTTTTCTTGGAAGAGAGGGCAACAATGTCTGATATAATTTCTTTCAGTGAGCTAAAATATTTTACCTAGTCAAAAGCGAACAGTGCAAAAAGGCGCTAAAGTCGGCTTGAGGTTGAAGCACAAAGCACATTTAAAGCTTGGGTTTTAGAGGAAAAAGCCTTCATTGATTGCTATTGTTCTTTTGGATTTTCAGTTAAATAATTGTCATTACCTTTTTTTGTCAATTAGATCTGCGAAAACCATCATTTTTGGAGTTTGTGCTTTTCATAATGTATTTTTGAACTCCAAAAAAGTAAAAGTAAAATTGAATTTGCACCAAGTAGCAAAAAAAGGGAATAGACATCAGTCATGGCTTAGCATAAGTTGATTCGATGCCAAACAAAAACTCATCTCCCTGGTTATGGTTCTATATGAAACTTAGCAGAGACTATATTTATACCTACTTATGGTTTACGCTAGAATGTCTGAGAACTTAAGATGTATCTGTTGTTTGGAATTCCTAATTAAGTCTGATTAGTAGCATAACTACCTCCTATTATATAAGGTAAAGTAATTCTGAGGTAAGCTTCACATTTTGTGCAGAACTAGCCACTAGGAACCTTAAGCATCTAAATCGTAAAGAAAAATGAGATACAGTTTTTAGTCTACACTTCTGAGAAATGCGGGTGCTTTTTTGATTTTTACTAACTCTGTTTCTTAAAGAGGGATTAACTGGTCACAAAGTGCTCCCCGGCTAGTGTGCTGGTAGGGGCAGGTTGGCATACATAGCGTTCCTCTTGCCTGCTTAGTTTTCTTAAAAGAGAATGATGCCTGTGTGTGAATCAGAATGAACCTCTAATGGACATGGGTCATTCTAATGTTGTATGCTTTGTAAGTATATGAGGTGTGTATTTGCTAACCGTCCCAAACATAGAGAAAAGGTATGTGAGCGAAAAGTGAAAAAAAAAGCATTTAATCCAGTTATTTGGATTAACGTGTTGGTTCTACAGTGGATTGTGCCATTATTTCTTTTACCTTCGTAGATATTGTCTTTACTTATTATGTCTAACTACTTCTTTAGCAACACAATCATCTATCTGATTTGTTTTTTATGCAGCTGTGGCAGTTGTGGGTATGAGTTAAACCTTAACTCATCAAGTCGCAATACTGCTTCCATTGGATCTAAGTATGGGAAGTCCATTAAGAAAGGGATGATCTCCTTCTTGTCCATTGATGAGAGCAGATTTACCCAGGTTGATGAATTCAAGTGTGTACCCTTCTTTTTCTCCAAACGTTCTTGGGGCTTGTTCCAGCGGCAAACAAAACTTCAGTGCAGAAAATGTGGTAACGATATTGGAATTGCTTATGATGATAGTGCTTCTTCTTACCCACTTGTAGCCGATGCATCAGATACAGCCTCTGGTAGTGAAATAACCACTCATAGGAAATACGATATCAAAATCCGCTCGTTGCAACCGTCTTCGTCAGCATCGGGTACTCCTCTCCCTGAGTGATATATAATGCCTGTGAATAATTCTTCTGTGAGGAAAGTTTGGCATGTATTTATGATCATGCAATAGCACTTTGCTGAAATTTTAAAATTCGAGGTGCTTTTTAGTTTCCCGTTATATTACTTATCAAGTAAATAAGACTGATCAGATTACAGGCTTGGTTGGAGGATATGTATAATTTTCTTGCTATCCATCTCTCAAGAGGTGGGCAAGCGCTCTTTTGGGGGATGTAGTTTGTATTTTGTACATAAGAAACAGGACTGTCAATGAGGTGTGGATTTGAAGCAGCTAAGTTTAGCATTTGTCATTTTTGATTGTGTGTTTTGAATACCATCAGGCAATCTTCAAGCTGTCACTACTTACGTCTATAAATTCATGGCCGCTTGGATCAGTGCTCTCTCTCTCTCTCTCTCTCACACACACACACACACACACACACACACGAGGATGGTCTTAGCTGTTACTCTTGTGTATTTTACGGGCTTTTCTAGTTTGTGTCTTGTTTGTCAACACATTCTAATTGAAAATTTAGTTGATCGTTGGCTGTGAGAGATCTTGTAGTTGAAGAAATAGGTGTTGACAACAATCAATAGAACATAATCGGGTTTGGGGGATGGTGGAAGCAAATAAGAGAACATTAGATGTTGTGGTTCATGAATGTATGTTCCTCTTAAGTACACATCCTTCTATGAACTGTACGAGTAGTCTCTCTTCCCCCAACCGTGCTAAACATCCTTACAAGCTTTGGATTCTGATCGAGAAAGAGATTACAAAGCAAGTGAATCTGTACCTCCCTCTTCTCGTTGGTGTCTGATGTTTAACTTGTTTGTGCTACTAATACTTATTGTGTACATTTATCAGTATTTATCTCTTAGATAACTTGATCATATAAAAATTCATATAAGCTGTTCTTGTTACCTTATAGCTCCTTTAGTTCCTTCAAGTCATCCTTTTAAAATATTAGTATTCATAGGTACCCAAGAAAAGACTACTAATTGGACTTTTCAGCCATTATAGACCATAAAAGCCCAGCCCACACCCTACAAATAGTGCAACAAGATCGTACACAAATTCTAGCATAAAATTTGGAGTTTATTCAGATAGTTTGAGTCGAGAATTTATTGGAAATCACCTCTTTACCTTCATAAGGTAGGGACAATATTGATAACATCATCCTTTTCAGACCTGATTTATTTGTGGGATTACATTAGTATGTTGTTATTGTAGTATTCACATAATTGTTTTACCCCGTCTATTGTACAATTTGTACTATTATATACTACAATGGACATCATTAATCAACAAAGAGCAATCAATATGGTTCAATTATTTCAAGCAACATTTATTAATTTTAGCCTTGGGTCAATGCTGGTTAAGACTATATAGACTGCTTCAATATCTGACTCGTAAAATTGAGACTCTTTTCCATAGTAAGTTCTAAAAGATCCATAAAGGAGAAATAGAGCTCCCTTCTCCATATTTTTTTTCTTTCAAATTTCCCATATCCAATATATCTGTATTGGAGTCTGATTAAATTTAAATTCAAGCATCGCAGGGCTCATTTTTAGAGGTAACACTCTCAAGTCTCAACAATTTTTTTCATTCTCATAGGTTTGAATCTGATGTTGGTCCTTTCTCCATGGAGGGATCACAATTCACAATTATTACACTACAATCAAACCCATGTTGGTCCTTTCTCCATGTTATTAGATTGTTTGATCACAAACTTTGAGAATAATTTATAATTATAAATATCGATAACACTAAATATTTTTGCGACAATACTAAAAGAAGAATTATTGCCACTAAATATCTTTATTATTGTAGCGCGGGTTAGTGGTTATCAATTTGCTTGACAAGGGCCCACCTCCTTTACCACAGAAATTGGGTGTAGAAAAATTGAAACAAAGTAGGTGGTAAAGTGGTTCATCTTCTTAATAGCTATTGATGTTGAAAGGACCCTTAGCTAGCTGGTTCCATTTAATGCCGTATTGCCAATGGAAGAAGGCACTACTGCATTTTATTACACATATTTTAAGCTCAAGCAATGCTAGAAGGAAGATTAATTAAACTTCACTTAAAAAGAACTTTGATTTTGACAGCTTTAATTTGGACGTGCATGGTGACTAGCTAGTATTTGGTTCTTTATCATACATAATGCTCTCTCCCTTTAGTTTACTTGTCCCCTATATTAAAAATAATTATTCAATGTAGCTCAAGTTATAAGAAATAATTGTATTTTTAAAAAAAAATCTAATTACCCTTTAACATTAAGTATTTGTTCTCGACCTTATTGGAAATGTATAGATGTGTATACTTTAAAAATAAACACTTGATTAAAGTTTTCTTAAGGTGAGTGCAATATATATATATAAAACAAGAAGAGTATATTATGTATCATTATAAAGATTTTGCATACTCTTTAAGAACGATATAAATAGCTTTTAATTATAAGAGAGACATATTGGTTGCTGATAAATAAAAAATAATATTTATTTAAGAAATCATTTTTTTTAATCTCTTTCCTTAATCCTCTGTTTGGATCATTGTTACCCATTGTATTGTATTGTATCATTATCATACCTACGATGTTTGATTTGATTATTACTTAAATGTATTGTATTGTAATTTTGTTGTTACGTAACAATGAAAATACCCATTTTATGGAACAACTGATTTGGTGTGTTCCCATTGTTACTTAATTTCTTTTTCTAATTATATCCTTACATAATATTTCATAATACTTTTTTACCACCCTTTACCCTATATTATTTAATTCTAGTCAAACCTCATACCCTAGAATAATTAAATATATTTTAGTAAATTTATAAATTACAATACCAGTACGATACAGTCAAATCAAACAATAAAAATGTTATTAAACAACAACAAACAATACAACGTAGCCAAACACTGTATCTATCATACAATACAGTACAATAGAGTACAGTACAATACAGTACATTATGAAACAATGGATAACAATGATCCAAACAGAGTGTAAATGTCTTAATACACTAATTGGAGCTATATGAATAGACATGAAAAAGAAAAAGAATTCATTTAAAAAAAAAAAAATTCATTTTTGTCAAAACAATCAATTATATTTAGAACAAAAGATATATACTAATTAATATTTTGCTTATTTACTCTTCTATGTTGATATATTAGGTGTACAACTAACAAAACTGTCACATATATACAACTCGATATCTAGGTCACAATCATGAAGATCACGATTTCGATAATAATGACGTTTAAAGTTCCAATAATTCATTTTAAAAATCTTTATCTCTATTTGCCGTATAAAATGAGAAGAACAAACTATAGGTGTTGAATGATTAATGGTGACAAATGTAAGACACTTATGAAATTAATCATAATCAAATACATGACTTGATGTTGACTTTGATTTATCAATTTGCCTCATCGACTAATTAGCCTGTCGGCAGGTCTCACATTTTTGCACACACGGAACTAATAGAAAAACTACCAAAAAAAGGAAATGTTGAAATTTGACCATTTGTCAAAATAATTACAACCGTTAATTAATATACAAAAAACACACAAGTCACACACAATGTAAAGTGTCATTGTTATATATCAGCTTAAATACCTTCAACACAATTGTATAAATACACGTGTACTCACTAAGAAAAACATCTCAACCAACTAACTCTTAACTAACTAAGCTAATTGATCAATTTACCAAAGCTACAAAATAAAATATCACATATTTTTTCTTTAGGAGTAATTCGGAGGGGCTTGTGTCTGATTAGCTAGTTAGTGAGGCAATAGCTGAATTGTGCTCTTGTGGGGCTTAATCCAACACCTTATGACATGAGCTGACGACAACCATGCATACATCACCTCTGTCCACGCGCGTATGACTTTTTATCTTACCATGCTTGTTTCTGGGTAAATTTTTTGTAAAATTATTAGTAGCTAATTATATTGATACTAAGAAGGCAGGAAATTAAATATTAAGGCTTTAAAATTAACAAATCAACAATCGACATCAAATATATATTTGGTTCTTTCATTAAATTGGATTTCTTGCTACATATTGTGTTGCTTAACTGTTGCAGTGTCAATAACATGTTGCTAAATAGATGGATCTTATGAGCGTTCAGGAATGATAAATTGAAAGTTGGATGCTATTATACAAATTTGTATCATGGCTGGACGGAAAATTGACCCTTGAATGTAAAACCCACCCATCGAGCTTCAAATTCAAACAGTACTATAACAACAAAAAAGCAAAAAAAAAAAAAAAAAACCCTTAACTAAGAGAATAAAGAAGAGGTTCAAGTTGTAAGGAATAATATAAACTCGTAATTATAAATTAATAATTTCTAAGATCATTTATAAACTATAGCTGTACACTTGTACTAGAACCATATATTGCGATAAATGGACAACTCACGACAATTATCAAGATTTCTTTCAAGTAAAAGATATGTGGTGGTCGGTAGTGCAATAATGTTAAAGTATGGGGCACTTGGGATTAATTTCAATCTCCATCACTGGCGGCACACACAATTTTCCACTTTACATTAATTGATATGACTTAGTTTTTCATGTACATTCAAATTCACTATTTGGAAAGCCATGATAATTTCACAACCACAAAGATTTGGATATTATTCATTTCTTGCCCAAATCAAGAGAGTACTCCATCTCAAAGCAATTTGGATTACGGCTATGAAAAGCTTATCGAAAGAGGAGGAAAGATAAACTCGACTCTAAAAGTTTCTTGCCTCCCTCCAAATCTGAAAAAAGGAGCACGGCGAAAAGCCAACCTTCTTTTTTTTGATTCGTTTGACGAGGGAAGACCTTAAGTACTTGGATTAATTTTCCACACAATATTTGATATCAATTTTGAAGTTCCAACTAATTCATATTGATTCCCTTACCGAGGGAAGGTTCTCCACTTTATATATATATATATAGTCAGTGTCGGAGCCAGAATTTTCAATAAGGGAGGTTCAAAATCTGAAGAAATAGACACACGAAGTAGCCGAAGGAGGTTCGGCATCTACTATATATACCTAAAAAATTATTTTAACCATATATAAATAGTATAATTTTCTACCCAAGGAGGTTCGGACGAACCCCCTGAGAATAAGGTGGCTCCACCACTGTATATAGTAAACTCACTAAATTAATACTAGGTTAATTAATAACCTCTCTAAGATAATATTATTTTCTTCTAGTCCCGATTTGGGCCAATGAAAAAAATCACTCATTTCGATAAAATAATATATATTTCAGAAGACCCCTATATAAATATATGGTCTCATACCCTCATTAATATGATAAATTAATAATTCCTTGAAGGTACAAATATATCTAAGACAATTTAGTGAAATATGATTCTATTGTGTTTTGATTTTTGTTAAAATTTAAATCTAGTTGAAGCTCATCTCTAACTTTTCTAATTGCATCAAAAGGTTTTGGTGTTGTCTTTTCGAATTGCACCATAAAATTATGAAGAGTTGTAAATGTGATAAGTGCTTCCTTACACGTAACTGGTTAATTCCGAATGTATTGCATCATCTTCAACTTTATCATCAACATTATTTTTTTCAGTGGTATCCACAATTTTTTCTAAGTTTTGAACCCCTAAACATGTATCATTTTCACCCATCCATGATCTAACGATTTATTAACATCCATTTTATTGCTATAGCTGAGATCATTAATCAGGACATCAAGTTCATGAATGATTTTTTCACAGTGGGTTCATTTAACATCTCTGAGATTTCATCCCGAACGAATTTTGCGGTATCAAAACACTCTTTAAGTTAATAAATATTAATTTATCGATTAAATGATATCTCTATAAATTAATAATATTCCATTCCATCTATATTAATTTAGTGAGGTTTTATTATATACATTTTATGTGTAAGACTCAAACTCAGAATATTTAATTAATGATGGAGAAAATTCTGTAATTGCTTATATTTTGATTATATAGCAAAATCCTTCGTCTTTTGATAATTCTGTCCATTTAATGGTTAAACTCGCACACTTCATTTCAAACAATAGGTTTTCATAATTTCATTAATAAGCTATTCAAATATTAGTAAAAATTGATTTTTTTTAATCTACATTCAATCTACTAATTATATATTAGTAATTATAGATATATTTCATATTTGCCACTCTTGCTTTCAGGTCCAATAATTTCTTCTTTTAAATCTCTTTCCCTTTTTCTTGGTCTTATATTTTGTTGACTGTGACACTGAGAGAGTGTTGGGTAGGGAGGAAAACATATTCTTCTAATTTTTTCATATTTATTTGATTGGTTAAGATTTTTGAAAAAGAGGAAAATGATTTTATTGAAATAGGAAAAACAAATTTTACGAGTGACATTACAAATTGATCGTGTCCTCTCTACCCTCCAACACACCTCATCCCTACCCCATGTAGGCTGTAAAGCCCATCCCTATCCCCATTCCCCAGCACAACCTTTCATAATATTTATTTAGATTAAATATATACAGTTTTTTTTAAGATAATTTTTTGGCTTATATATAGAACACGAAGAAAAAAATCTAATATTTTCCTTTTGTACCGAACGGACAGATACTTGAGAGTCAACTTGTATGCTAATTGAAATAATTTTAAGAAAAACAATAATTATTCACACTCATGCAAAGTACAACATGTAGGTGACTTAAAACGTCAAATTCACCAAGTAACGCTTACATCAAACACAAGAGTTCTGTAACACAATACAAATTATTTAGGTGCTGAATATTAATTAAAGGATAGATTGATCAGCACACAACAAATTAAAGAGAGGTAAATATATTATAAGTATTATGATAAGAGAATTAATTGAAGAAATGATGCTTCTTCTTTCCCTCAGCTTCCTCCTCTTCTTCCTTTGCTTCTTTCTTCTCATGATGTTCATGGAATGCAAATCCACCAGCACCAACAGCAGCAACTGCTGCTATTTCTTCCTCTATCTTGTGCTTGTGTGCATTCTCTGGGTCTTTCTCTGCCTTGTGCTTCTCATGCTGAAATTTCATACCATAAAAAATTAATCGAAGAAGAAATTATCATAAAAATGAAGCAGCGTAGTTACTCCATCTGTTTCAATTTGTTTGTTTGATTTTCATCACTTGACACGGAATTTCAAAAAGTAAAGAAGACATTTGAATGTTTTATCTTAAACTAAAGATACACAGGATGTACCAAAATGTACGTAGTCTTAAACATGTCACGGTGAAAAGTTAGAATTAAAAGAGTGTGTATGAAAAATATTTACCAAAGCAAAGGCACCAGAGGCAACAGCTCCGAGTCCCCCAATTTCTTCAAGATGCTTGTGGTGTTTCTTCTCTTCCTTATAATCTTCAGAAGTTTTGGTTTCACTTTCATTCTCTTCAAAATTAGTAGTCTCACCAACTCCTCCACCATAGCCACCTTCCTCGTTACCATAACTTGTTTTCTCACCATATTTGTTGTCATCTCCCCCACCATAACTAGGTTTGTCTCCGTATCCGCTATCTCCATAACTAGTTTTCTCTCCATACTTGTTGTCATCTCCCTCACCATAACTAGTTTTCTCTCCATACTTGTTGTCATCTCCCCCACCATAACTTGGTTTCTCTCCGTATCCGCTATCTCCATAACTAGTTTTCTCTCCATACTTGTTGTCATCTCCCTCACCATAACTAGTTTTCTCACCATAACTTGTTTTCTCACCATATGTATTATCTCCTCCGTAGGAGGTAGGTTTTTCACCATATGTATCATCACCATAACTAGTTTTCTCACCATATTTGTTGTCATCTCCAAATGTGGTAGTTTTTTCGCCATATGTATCATCACCATAACTAGTTTTCTCACCATAGGTGCTAGTTTTTTCACTCTCTCCATAGGTAGTTTTTTCAACGGGGGTGTCTTCCTCCTCGTTCTTGTGGTGGTGGAAGAGACCTCCGAAGTGGTGTTTCTTCTCTTCAGCCATGATGTTTTTTGGTGATAATTTTGTATGAAAAAATGTAGTATTAGTAGAACAAAATATATACTTTGGGATATTTTTTTCTTGTTAATATTGAGTGGTATTTATAAGTGGAGGTGAAGTGGGGACTAATTAATTAGTTTGTCCAATGAACGTGTACAAGTTCTTATCCAATATTCATGTTATTTTTATGATGGAAGTTTGTTACGTGGATTTTCAATCCAAGTGGAGAAAATAATCGAAGTAAGCTTAATTCAATTGTTAAAATCAGCGCAGCTGATGTGATGTATGACTTGCTTTATTCATTTTGTTTGTTTATGGGGAAAAAACTTTACTTTTGTTTTTTCCCCGTAATTAACGTCTCTAACTATGTATATATTATGATGTGCCCATTCATTTTAATTTATTTGTTTCATTAGTTCTTTAATCTGTTTTAAAAAATTATTTGTTCAATTATTACTTGTTGAATAAAACCATTGATTCAAGGAGTGTTATAAACTAAAAATTTCAAAAGTCTTGGTTATTTATTTCTTAAATTATGTGCCAGGTTATAAAATTGTGAGTATTGTTTCAGAGTGGAAAATGATTTTAGAGTAATTTTTGAATTTTTGTGGATAATTTGAAATAAAAAATATATATTTTTTCAAATTCCTGAGAATTTCAATATTTTATGACTAAATGCATGTATCGAGATTCAATTGAAAGATAAACCTCCTTATTTTAAAATCACAAGATATTTTGAGGATGACAACGAGATGTTTGGCCGCAAATTATCAGATCAATACGCGTTTGCTATACGCTTTGATCAACTGTGAGTTTATTAGTTACTTTTTTTATTCAGATTTCAGATAGTCTTGTCATAACGTTAATTAAACATTACTGTTACTAAAAGAAAAAAAAAAGAGAAACATAACTCGTTTTTATAGAATTTGTTAATCTTTCAACAATGTCACGTTATCTGTATATTTAATATCCTATTAAAAGCACAAAGAAAAAGTTGGATATCACACTAGGACATGTTGAATATTTTGAACCTAATTAATTAATCCCCAACCCCTCCCCACATGAAATGCTTGATATATAGTAATTTCTCTTAACTATACAAAGAAATTGTGATTGATTGGTTGGAAATAAGTTATGTCAAATTAATTATTTTTAGATAAGTTACTTCACCATGTATATGAGATTAATTTATCCTATCGTATACGTTTAATACTAAAGTATAAATGATGAAATAAATAATTTTAGAACTGTCTAATATCTCCAACCAAATACAAAATTAAATAATCTTATATTTTATCCCTAAAATTATTTTATCTTATACTCCAAGCCAGACGGCTCGTTAAGGTATTGATAGCGTCGGCATTATGATTATTTTGAGGAGTGTCGGCAAAAGCTTTTTAGTCGAATAGTTTATTTGTATGCTAGTCTTTAATTTGTTAGTTTAATGTCTTTGTCCGTCTAACTGCCATTCTAAAGGGAAAAACCCTAGCCTCCCCTCCTCCTCCCCATCCAATTTTTTTAAATTTTTTCGTTCGATGTCTGATATTTATATTGAAATTTGGCTAATTTAAATTCATGTATTTTCAAAGCTCATTTTTTGGGGCGACACTTTTAATAGGGTTTATTTCATACCTAAAGGTCTACCAGAGACCTTTAATTAAGGATGGAAGAATTTCAATCATCTCACCATAATCCATATTGATAAACCAAAGCTAGCCCCCCTATCCCAAAAAAATAAAAATAAAATAATTAAACACTTTAATATTATGCATATTTTGATAGTTTGCACACGAAATTTCTAATTAAAAGTAAAACTAAATTCAATAAATGGCATGAAAAACTAATAAGTTTAGAATAACGTACATGGAAAGAGAAAATGTATTTCGACCTACGTGTTGTACTAGTGAAAATTAAAGATGATATTTTGGAGGCACAAATAATCGTAGATATTAATTAGTAGAACTTTCTAAAGTTATGTAAAGTAATATATAACTTAAGTACTTGATGTATCTAAGAATTGTGTAGATATTCTAGAGAAGTAGATATTTATAGTGAATTATAGAAATATCTAGATTCTTGTTAGTTGAAAGACAAGGATATCGAGATTTTTCTTATAGATGTATCTAGAATAATTTCTAGAAGCATCCCTACACAAGTATAAATAGGGCCTAGGGGTGACCATTGTTATTTGTATGTAACCCAGGAACAATCTAAATCAAAGAGTCTTCTTCTAGAACAAAGTTCTCCTATCCAATATCATCCTTCTCCTTCATAGCTTCCTCTTCTTTAATTGAGTCTTCTAATCTTAATTAACAATCTTGGGCAAGCAGAAGATTTCTCAATTATACTTTTCTTTTGCTATTCTATGATACTTTCAATTGTTAAATAGACATACATGCAGAAATTAACAAGATTTCACGAAGTAAGATTTGATGAAGAAAATGTTTGCTAAAAACTACTCATGAATTATCACATCACACCAAATTGACCCAACTGTATCTCACTATCGATCTCCAAGTCTCTTGTTATTTAGTGATATATCTTTATAGCATTTTTCTAAATTAAATAAAAGAGGAACCTACCTATTAATCCTTTCACCGCAGTAAAAGAGACATTTAATGACAGTAATTTTTTTAGTGACAATATTTATTAAAAATATTTAATGATAACTAAGTTAGTGTCATATGTCATTGCATTTAAATTTATTAAAGTCTCTAACGATATTTATGTAGATTGTTGATTATAAATAGTTAAGTACTCATATTATATTATTATCACTAAATATAATATAATATCAATTATATTATTATCGCTAATACATTGCCGCAAATAATTTTTTTTAATTTAATGTAGTGATTTCTACACATATACGTTTTCTTTTAATTTTTTTTTCCTTAAATGAACAAGGAATATAATAATTAGGGTGTAAAAAATAATCCAGACGGGATTTATGTCAAAATAAAACATTTTTTTTGACAAGTGATTTCACGCCTAAAATCTTTTTTTTTTTTTTTTAACATGCATAAAATCTCGAAACATGCTTTTACAAAAAACAACAAAAAGGAAAAAAGAAAAAGAAAAAGGAAGAGGAAGTAAAGAAGCTTTAAAAAAGAAGATTTTTTTAGGTCGATTTTCAATATATGAGAAAAAACTTGTATGATATTTTAAGTAGATTAACCATTAATTTATTATCAAGTCGCGGAGTCGCACATGTATATGTGGTGTCGGGAGAAAGTGATAGATACATGATATATTTTTATATTTTATAATAACTAATTTTAAAATATTTATTTTATATTTAATAAAATAATTTATAATTATTTTAAATATTTATCACTTATTTTAGATTATAAATTTCAAAAGCATATTTTTTAAGCTCTGTATCAAATACCATATCATATAATTTGAGACAAAAAATAATAATAATGTATTACTTCCTCCTTTTTCCTTTTTACACACATATTATCATAAATAAGAAGATAATTTTATTAATTAACCACTTAAAAAACTTTTTGGAAATTTTACAATACAAATATGAACACTTTTAAAAGGAATTAATTACAAGGGTAATATAGAAATTAATTAATTAATATATTCGTGATTTAATAAAGTGGACAACTAATATAAAATAATTATTAATTTAAAAAATGATTAACTAATATAAAACGAAGATGAACGGAATTTTTTTTTGTTACGATAAAGAAGTGTAAGAATATCCCGTGTGAAATCCGCATAAAGAGTAGTTTAATTGGATGGAGATATTTTAGTTATGGGTGTCGACAATTAGTGAGGTGGGGATTTTGATGTGGAATGGATCACAAGAATCTCATATGAATATAATAATTCACTTCTTTAGCATATGAGTCAAATAATCCTTTTGAATTATTAATTGAACCTTTTGTCACCATGGCCCCATTAATATTAGGACGAGTCGGCAAGTTTTTTTTTTTAAAAATAGAAATTACGATAAAAATTACGATATATAATGTCACTTGTGTAACTTGTTTTTTTTTACTTTTATTAGGGAAGTCATTTTCCTCATTTTTTAAGAAGTTTGTTTTCCTAGAAAAATCAACCAAACATAGAAAAATTGACAAATATTTTTCTCCGTACCAAACACACCCAGAAAGGCTAAACTTCATTTCAATTTGCTTGTCTTCACTTTTCATTAGTTTTTAGTTCATTTTAAAAAAAAACATAAAAACACTTTTTTATTTTGATGACATTTTAATTGTAATTTCTACATGACTTGTTTAAGACCATAAGACTAAAAGACATTTTACTACATTCAACATATCTTAATTTGAAATCAATCAATCTTCTTTATTTTTTTAAACTCCATATCAAATCAAAATCACAGAAACAATTGAAAGGGAGGGGGTAATACTTTTCCATTAAGTCGTGTGATTAAGCCACATAATTTACTTCCTCTCATCACACAAGCTAAATAACTCATTGAATTGCAAAGTTGGCATAATTTATCAAGTTTCTTTGTGTGATCTTCTGAATTTAATTTCCTCGGGATTTAATTAATTTAAATTTATATGATATAAAATCTATCAAAGAGGGAACTATTTCATATCTTTATTTTTTGGATAAACTATCTTATTAGACATACATCACTACTATATATAATAATATTATCTTTACTTTCAAACAATTACATATATTACCACTTTTAATAGTTTATACCATATATTAATATATTATTTGAAGATACAATTAGATTATTAGATACCCATATACCTTAAAACTAGGATTGATTAATTATCTGCTTAATTAACTCTTTCACTCCAAATCAACCACTATCTCTTAATT
The DNA here is from genome assembly GCA_029007595.1 of Solanum commersonii. Lineage (NCBI taxonomy): Eukaryota > Viridiplantae > Streptophyta > Magnoliopsida > Solanales > Solanaceae > Solanum > Solanum commersonii. The sequence goes on from JAJTWQ010000029.1 coordinate 1,361,290, forward strand.
CTCCCCTCCCATATTTATCACTCAATTATGTCTCCTCCTTTATGATTCAGGAATTTCATCATACAATTTCATTCCAACAATAGCTAATTATCTACTCTCTTCTTCTCAAGATATCATCACCATGACTGACAAATTCTCCTGAACCCAAATATTATTCTGTATTGTTCATTTATAACTAGATCAAATCAAAGTAACTGCTACAGAGAAAACTTTAATTCAGAGTGGGTCTTGATTGTTTGTCTCCGGAAGAAATGGATCTTAGTTTTGATTACGTTATGCCACAACGCAAAAGGATCAAAGGGAGTATTGTAGAGAGTTTTTGTTTGATGGTGTTCTTCTAAGGCTTTCTTTGGTTACCGTGACATGGATTTGGTAGTACCAATATTACTTTGATATAGCCCTTGAAACATGTGTATCCAATAAGTAGTAATCTTAATTAAGATCTGAGTTGTATTTTTAGTAATGGGGTGTCTGACCATGTATATGTATCCACCATTAAATTTCGGATACATGATTTGTAACAACACGATGATATTAATGATACGACAGATACTCTACAGTCGTGATTTGTTCCTAAATTCATGTGATCCAACTACATTTCATATTTAGATACACATAATTAAATGTATATGCTTATTATGTATTCGAGATACATGTTTTTGGATATAACATATGAAATTTAAATACACATAATTAAATGTATATGCTTCTTCTTTTTGTATATTCCATATTTAGATACACATAATTAGATGTATATGCTTACTATGTATTCAAGATACATGTTTTTGGATATAACATATGCAATTGATACTTGATACATCAAATTAGTACTAGATACATATAAAAGATACATGAAATTAATATTTTATATATATATATATATATATATATATATATAAATAGATACATAAAATTAATACCGATACCTATAACAAATACATGAAATTAATGCTAGATACTTCTATGATATATATGAATGTACTTGCAGGACACTCATGTATCTAAGTGTTTAGTTTGTTGGATACATCATATATTGATATAGATACATCAAATTAATGAATTTATTATTTTAAGAGTAATAATTTGAAATTAATCAAATTGCATTACCAAGATATACATGTTTTTATCTTATATTAATAATATTAATGAATTTACTATTTCAAAGAATAATAAAATAAAATAAATTATCTATGTATTTTGAAAATCCTCAAATACTCCTCTAATTAAGGAAATCAGTTCCAACCAATTAATTTAAATAAATAAATTTTGTATCTCAATTTTAAAATTCGGTAGATACTGCATGTATCTCATGGATTCAGACTCATGTATCCTAAACATAAAATATGGTACAGGAAGTAATATTTGAAACTATTGAGAATTTTAATAATTAAGACCTAAACTAGTGGGATTTATGTGGTTTGCCCTTATTTTTTTACATATTCAATATTTGAATTCAAAATCTTGGTTAAGAAGAATTTGGCACACCATATGGCAAGTTGGAACAATAAATGACAAAAAATAGTTTTTAGTTTAGAGTAGATGAATTATATACATGGCACCATAGTTAATATCTTAACTAATCTCAACCTTAGTAATCTAGAATAATTAAGAAAATTATTATCCACTGGTCATTTTGTTTAATATCTCACATGACCCTTTGATCATTATTTAATCCTTGTTTGTTTTCATTTATTGGATGTCTGAATCTAAATGATTTAGACATAATCTTGAAAATGAATTCTCAAATCCATAATGAATTTAATTAGCTTAATTCGTTCTATATCAATAACTTTGAATTCGTCTCTTTTTAAGAAAAAAGAAAAATTTAATTAGTTGTTGGGTGATTCTTTTGAACAAGTCATTATTGGTAGATGAATTAAATATATAGTAGGCATTTCTGAATTTCAACTATTCCAAATATCTGAATTAGAAGTTCAAAGTTAATTAGTTGTGAATCTTTTCAATAATTATATATTCTTAAGGGAAAGGGCGTAAATATACCTCCAATTTAATTTAGAGTGGATCGTAATCCTCATTTAATGAAGTGGTCCATATTAATTCATAATCTAACAAATAATTTATATTTATTCTTTTCGTTAACAAATACTTATTTACTGAAATTTGTCACCTGAGTTTAAAAAATTACCTCACCCATTTTTTTTACACCTCCAAAATCCAACTCACAAAAATAAACTCAATTCCTCTTCTACTCAATCATAAAATGAGTTTGGATCGAATCTAAATAAAAAGGGATACATATTTTTTGTTAGGTGGATCTCAGTTGGATTGGTAGGGAAAAAATAGGTGAAATAGTTTTTTCAAAATCATATGACAATTTTTGAAATTTTAAAAATTATAGTTTTAGAATTATTTTCTTAATCAAAGCGAAATATTGCTCGGCGCTCTTGATGATCAAAATATATATATATATATATATATATATATATATATTACAAAAAGATTCATGTTACATAATTTTTAAAGTATATTTGTTACATAATTTAATCCTCATATATAATCACATCATCATACTTTCGAGATACTTTTTCCTGACCAAGTGACACTGGCTCAATCTAACTTCTTTACTATGAGTAGGATGATATTACACTGTCAAATCATTTCATATAATTTTAAGTATCTGTCATAATAAGTGAAACTAATTAAAAATTTAAAAATAATAATTAAATTAATTATTTAAAAAATAAAGCAATCGACTCATTGTAGTAAATTAAATTATATAGAAATAGTATGGCAATTTTTCAATAGAAAATTGCGAGGAAATAAGAAAAAAACATCATTATTTAGGAAATCACACAAATCCATTCACAAGAAAAGTCATTTATTTATTACACCACTTAAAAAGGCAATATTATACATGGTAATTCAACAGAAAATTGAGAGGAAAGTCAAAAACACACATGATTATTTTGGAAATCACAATACATCTACTTAAGCAAGAATAACCTCTTACATCACACAAGATAGGATAAAATATGTTTAGACCTCGCACTTTTTTCAATCCGATCCACTTATAATATCATACTGAACTTATTATTATTGTAAATGGTATGATAGGAAAACACGACAACGCTCCATACAGAAAATGAAAATTCAACAAGTATTTAAAATCTTATTAAAATAACAATTTAGAAGAGGTGGTGGTGACCCCCCTCAGCTTTTTTTTGTTCTTTCTTGGCATCTTTTTTCTCATGATGTTCATGGAATGCAAATCCACCTGCCCCAACTGCAGTAGCTGCTGCAATCTCTTCCTCTATCTTGTGTTTGTGTGCATGTTCTGGATCTTTCTTTGCCTCATGTTTCTCATGCTAATTTTATTCATGTTTATTATCACCAATAAAAGAGGGAAAAAGTAATTAATAACAAAGACTACTACTCCCTCTATTCAAATTCATGTGACATACTTTCAGTTATAGTTAGTCATAAAAATATTGACACTTATTTTGAAACGAATGGAATACCAAGTAATTTCAACATCTATGTTCTATGTCTTTTTTTTAAGAAAATTATAAAGAGTTGAAGTTGTAGAATAATTTTTTATTATTACACAATTTGTAAAGATGATAGAGAGCTACTATAATTAGGTGAACATATTATGAAATTAGAGTATAAGTGTTTACATAGAAAATAAACTCTTTTACTCATGACAAATAAAATCATCTCTTCTCTGTTTATCATCTTTAATATTCTCACACCCCTCTCTTAATTACATATATCAAGAAATTAAACTGAAAATGTAGAACAGAAAAAAGAATTAAAATTATATGTTACTTGTGACTTTTTTTCTTTTGTACTAGAGTAAATAAATAATTAGCCAGTAAAAATCCTCCTATTCCGGTAATCCAACAACTTTTGACAAGATCATTTGGGAATAAAAGCAACAAACGTACGTTAGACCATGTAAACTTGTGGTGGAGTAGCTAATCTTCCGTCCTTAATTATAGATTTTTGGATCGAATTGAGGAAATAAAGTAATTTTAGTAGGGATTGATTTATTCCACTTCCCGATGAAAATCCTGACTAATGAACACCAATAAAATAAAATAAATAAATAAATATTAGTGAGGTATAATTATTGTTCTTTAGATCATAATTAAGCACATGATGGTGACCAATCTACTAGGTTTCCGGTAGATAAACTCTAGAGGAAACAAATGTATTTGATCGTAATTTGAATAGAAGAAAATGATTTTATAAATAATCGATAATAATGTTTATATATAAGGTAAGATTATATTAACGTACCAAGGCGTAGGCACCGGCAGCAACAGTGCCAAGTTTACCGATTTGCTCAAGATGTTTATGGTGTTTGGTTTCTTTTTCGTAGTCGAGGGGCCCCTCCTCCGCCTTGTCCTTGTGGTGGAACAGGTGGTGGTGGTGTTTCTCCTCCTCCATCAGATCGATTCTTATGACTATGGAGAAAGTGTATGGTGTTTGATACAAATATGATCTTGTCAAGTGCTCTATTTATAATTAAAACTCATTCATTCACTAATAGTACAAATTAAATTATTGTGCCATGAGGTGGCACTTTGGTAGTCATATCAACTATTGTATAATTTATGTAGTTTAATCGTGTAAAATAATTTTTACACTATTATTACCTAAAAATAATGACAAGACAACAATATAAAAAATGAGTGAAATTATTAAATTATTGAGCTAACTTTTAGGATTAAATTAAGTTCAAGCTTTATTTAGTATGATATTAGAGTCAGACTATTTATGATGTTATAATTTGTCCACGTCATGGAGTACAGTGTCTTGGGGGTGGGGGACGGAGAGCGTGATGAATGCAGAAAGATTCTCACATCAGAGGTGGATGAAGTGACTTGGGCCCTTACATGATCTTGAACAATCTTTTTTTTATAACCTAACTTTTAGGGTTGAGTTAGGTCCGAAGTCCATTTTTAGCGTAAATAAATTTTTTGAACATCTCTTTCACTATTGTTCCATTGGCTGAATGCCATTGCAGATGAAAGAGTACTCAATAGATTTTAATTGCTTAGTTACCTTTAAACTGTATTTTACCTCTTCATTAATTCGATATTAATTATCTTTCCCAATTGCCAATCGCCAATCGCCAATCGCCAATCGCCATCACGTTTTTCCTCCTTAAGTAGGAGGAGGTGCATAATTAGATAGATTAGATTGTGAATCATCAACCAAAATATGGGATTACTTAGAGATTAAGAATAACAGAACACATGTGGCAAAGGAGAAAAACAAACACTATGTCCCTACTACAAGATGGAGATGTCATGTAGCTGTCATTCAAGTCAATTTTATGTTTTGCTTTTTCTCATTTCAGTTTTCAAAAAAAGGAAAAACTACCTAATTAAACATACTTCACTACCATATATACTATTATTACCTATATTTTTAAAATATTATATATCTTACCACTTATTAAGAATTTTCTACGTATCTTACACTTAGATACATATATTTTTGTTACCAGATACACAAAAATAAGAAGAGAAGCGAGCGATATTTATATGTATCCTAAATACATGTGAATCACACTAGATACATATGTATCTGGAATGATTTGCATGTATTTGGGATATCAGATACATGAGAGAGTGGCGAGCGAGATGGGAGAGAGACGAGCGAGATTTTCTTTGTATCCTATATATATGTTAATTAATACACTTGAATATAATGTACTTAAAACAAATTACACTTAAATTTGACTCATGCATCAGATACATGTATTTGGACTTATCTGGAGGCACCAAAGTCTAGTAAGATGAGTAATATCGTAAACTAAATTGTATCTAAGTAATTAACTTCTAAAATAATGAGATTTAGTAATAATAAAATTATTATGTTTTTTTTAACAAAAGGAATTATATTGTGTCTTTCTTTTAGTTCATTTAGGAAATTAAAGATTGTTTCTTTTCTTTTTTTGTCAATTTTTAAGTTTAATTGACACATGACATGTTTAAGATTACAAAATTAAAAAATATTTGGTATATATATATATATATATATATCTTTACTTTAAAACCATAAAAAATAAAGTTTTTTCCAAAAATAACTTTGCATTTCAAAAATAAAAAATATAAAAACTTAAAAGTTATGACTGATTTATTTTTGGCTTTAAGCCACTAATGAACTTGAGCGTCACTGTTAATAAGTAATAAATGAAGTACATATTTTTATCATAATACACATATTGATTGATGTTTAGTCTTTAATAAACTTGAAAAATAATTTATAAGTTTTAAAACTGGAATTTGAACAAGTTCTACCGATGGACTCAATAGCTTTAAGAAGTTTCTTTGGCAAAACAAGATTTTGAGCCCAAAAGTTTGAATAGAGCGCAAGAAACTTCCTTATGAGATTTCAACAGACACTCCACTCAGGGAAGTAGAGCTCAAACTCAAAGCCCTACGGGAAGAGCAGAACTCTCTTGTGAGAGAAATGCCATTAAAACACTGACCAACGAAATAGACTTAATCAGATGAACCCTTGGAGCATAAGTCAGCAAATTGGATGTCGAATAAGTGAACCTATTCATCATTGTATCAATCAAGAACATACATTTTTGCATGAGAAGAATTTATCTTTTTTCATTTTTGATATAATAAAGTGGACAAGTAAAAATGAGAAATTATATTTTAGTATAGTGCATAACTGAAAGCGAACGGAGGGACTAATTTCTTAATTTGGTAACTATTTAATTTCAACATTTTATATGGCATGTTTAAGACCACAAAATTAAAGAAAATTTCATTAAAGTACAATTAACTAACTTACCTTGCTAGTCCAAAACTTACATTACAAATCTTTGGCCCAAAGTCCAATCCGGTATACAATAATATACCTTCGATATACAGCAATATACAAATGTTTTTTTTATATTTTTTTACAAAAAAATCTCTCCATCCTTGATCAGATGTCTCGGGTTCAAGTTCTGATACGTAAATTAATTATATTAGAGAATGTTTCCCTCTCAAATAGACTTGCACAATACAGATCCGAAATGGTTAGAGTGCTTATGTAAATATCGAACACTATAGAAAAATAAAACAGAGTAATAACCTAATATCTTATAAGTTTATATTTAGGTCAATTAATTAAATAGTGAATTATGTAATTTGATAATTATTATTATTATTATTTTAAAAGTAGAACAATATGGAATTAGTCAAGATGAAAAGGCCTAAATAATCCCCAAAATGCGAACATGCATAAATGCGAAATTGCCAATTTGTGTGACTAATTATCATAAATATATTAGATTGATGTTAGTTGGACTTTCCTTCTATAGACAATTGTAAATTAGATCACTTAAGCACGTATGGAACATAAATTTTAAAACACCTTATTATATTTCCGGAGGTTTAGGCCATCGTCTCCCTCTATTTGTTTTCTATGTATATCTTAGATTAAATAAAAGGTTTACACCATCAAAAGCATAAAATTTACATTTAAAAAAAACAAAACACAAGGAAGATAAAAAGATTAACACTCAAAAACCAAATTAATCAATAGAATTATAGAAAAAGTATTACAAGGTGAGATTAACATAGAAACATCCACACTGGAAAAAATTTAAAACTGAATACAAAAACACATAGTAGTAACTTTTATTTATTTTAGGCAGTCCATAGAAAGATAGATAAATTTAATTAGTGGTGGTGATGGTGGTGTCCTCCCTCAGCAGCCTTTTTTTCTTTCTTGGCATCTTTTTTCTGATGATGTTCATGGAATGCAAATCCACCTGCCCCAACTGCAGCTACTGCTGCTACTTCTTGTTTTATCTTGTGTTTGTGTGCATTCTCTGGGTCTTTCTTTGCCTTGTGCTTCTCATGCTATATATTTATATTTATTCAACAACAAAAGAGTTAAAAATTGAAGAAAAATTAAAATACACTTCTTATTTTCATTTATCAACCATATATATATATATATATATATATATAAAGTGCAGTGTCATCCAAGGTATTGTACATGCATTTTTACTAACATACGTCTCCATTATCTGTCGTTTTTTTTTTACTACTTTTCAAGATTTAAGCTTGAAAAGAAAAAGTAACGATTATTTAAGAAGAAGGGAGTATATGACATTAGAAAATTTATACGATCAAAATAAATTAAAGAAAGAATTTTTGTTTTTGAAATTTGTGGTCTAAATTCTAGAACAAGTTTTAGACATCTGTGTGACTATAGATTATCAAAATAAGAATTGTTAAAGTTAAAGTTAATTACTCTTTAAGTGTAAATACAAGTACTATTGAAAAATAAATGAAGAAAAAGTAAAAGTCCTTTTGAGACATGGATATTTTGATATATTGTAATAGAATCTTCACCGATTCAATAACAATAATTATTTTTTACAAGTGGTACAATCGAAAAATTACTTTATTTAATTTTGATTTATTGTGATATCACCAATGTTGTTGATACAATTTACAACTGTTATAATAACAGTGAGTTAAGATCTATGAGGGAAAAAATAATGTTGTGAGATCATATTTGACAAGTGATATCAATAATTTTAATTATGTCAAATCTTGTGATAATCTTACCGATTCACTAACTAAGTTCTTAAGAATATAAAGGGATTAAACCACATCGAGGGGATAAATTTAAAACTCAAAAAATTCTGAGTCATATATGAAGAAAGGCAAAAGGGTCTGATGGACCCTTATACTTGTTTGTATTTGTATTGTGAACCCTTCTACTTGCTCATTTGTCATCTGAACCCCTGAACTCATCAAAACATAATATTTTAAACACTAATTTTGACTTGGCATCCTATGTGGCAACTAATACCAAAGAGCGTGTGACACACACCTATTAGGAGCGTGAGACGCTTGGAAAAGGGTCTAACAATAACATTATAGCTTTATCATCTTCCTATTTGCATCTAACACCATTGTTGAACAAAGTTTGACGTTTTCTTGGCCTCTTTTTCGATCTCTCTCCACCTCCCCCCCAAAAAAAAGAATAAAAAAAAAAAAAAAAATTAAACCCCAAAATCAAACAAAGACACAAATAGAAGATTAATTACAGATCAAACAACAAATAAATTCAAAAATAAATTGAAAAAACTATCCAGATAAGTTGAAAATCAAATAAAAACAGCAAAAACTCAAATAATTTTCGACATTGATCCCTCAGTCATCCACCACCCAAATGATCCCCTGTTTCAATTTCAAACCAAACCCAAACTTACTTCCTTCTTCTCGTCCTCCTCACCTTCTCTGACCAAACCGCCTTCATTCTCACCAAGTTTTAATCGGCAACTATAAGTGTAACACCCCAGCAAATTTATGAGCTAAGACTCGAACCGTCCTTCGTTGTGAGTAGGATTTTACTAAGGAATTTAAAATTTCTTAAGTATTAAGGTCAGTTCACTAGATGTAGCACCTTGAGTTCCAAAAAGAATTAAATTGGAAATAGCAAAATCTGAAATTTTGCAAGTTAAGCTAAGTATGAGTTTTGGGTTGACTTGAAACAACCATAACTCCTAGCTCAGGATGATTTAGTTGTGCTACCAGATACTGTAGGAAATATCTTTGAATTATCTTTCCAACGCCACCGAGTTTGATCAGTTTCGAGTTCGTATGAGGGAGATATATGCATTCGAAGTTGGGCTGTCTTGATAAGGAAAGTCAAACCGGATTTTAGAGGGGTATTTTGGTCTTTTCCTTACCAAATCAGATTTAATTCATTTTTAGTAAGGTTTTAAGGGTTTAATCCTATTGGGTTCAGTTTTATAATCCTAAAATGTGCCTAGGGTTTTAATTGACAGTTCAAGAAGAGAAAATAAGAGAAAAGAGGAAGAGGATCAAGCGTTCGTCGAGATTCTTGCGTATTGTTGCGGATTTTCGCCACGGATTTGATCCCTAAGAGGTATGTAAGCTTCCATAGTGTTGGGTTAGTTCACCCACACGAAAATCATGTTATTTTAAGCGAAATTTCATTCTTGAAGTTGAAAGATTAGAGTTCTTGATGAGTTTTTGATAGGTGTTCTTGAAGTTCATTCTAAATCTTGTTGTGTTGGGGTTGATGATTTCTTGACATGAAATTTAGTAATTTGAGTGTTTTTTTGAGTATATTAGAGTGTACTTATGTTAAGTAATCGAATCCAAGTGATTGGGGAAGGAACGGTTCGATCTTAAGCGAGTTAGGGTGAGAAAACGAGCAAGGAAAATTCATCGAATTTTCTGGGTTGGGGCCTAACGCGATGCACCAGCTAGAGCGCCCCAAACCCTCCTCTGAAGTTTAGGGGCTGGTGCCCTGTGCCACCCATAGCCTCAGGGTCGCCTGTCCCATCCAGTTTGTCGTCGGTTGCCTCGTTTGAGTTCGTTTAAAGTGCACCTTCACTCCTTTTCAATTCTAACTACTCTAAGCTACTTCTAAACACCTAGAAATCATTCATAACATGATCATAACCTTGAAATCATAATTCAAATTCAAGGTAGAGTTAAGAGTTGAGTTTTGAGAGTTCATTCGAACATTTTGAGAAAGTCCCTTTGAGTCTTTTTGAGGAGTTTTCTACAATTTCTAGTAACTTGTTTCATGACTCGAGCAAGTGAGTATGAGAGTGAGGAGACTGTATTCATGAGTCTACTTTGTCATCATGAGATCCTTCATATTATGAACCATAACTCTTGAATTCATAATTCACATTCAAGAGAGAGCTAAGAGTAGAGTTCAATAAAGTCTTTGAGTTCAATTGTGAATCCTTTGAGATCAACTATTGATTTGAACTAAGTTTTGAGGAAGTAAGTATGAAAATGAGAAGAGTTGTATCATGAGTTCCATAATGTTATGTAGACGTACGAGTCAAGTCGTTCATGCCCATAAATTCCGCATGAACTCCATAACTTAAGTATCTATGAGAGGAGTAATATCTCCATGTCCTAAGTCTTAAGTATTGTGTTTCCAATCCCTTTGAGATTACATTCCTAATCATGGGACTATTACATGTTAGCCATGAAGTCCTTGAGTTGGGTTATTCATGTCCATAATTCTGCATGAACCCTATAAGTCGAACAGTCTTGAAACGAGAAGTATCTTTGAGTCCTTGAGTTGAGTAGTTCATGCTTATAAATTCCGCATGAACCCTCTAAGTTGAGCATTCTTGAAGTGAGTAGTATTATTGAAGTTCTTGAGTTCCAAGTATTGAGTTATATCTATGGTTATTGAAAACCTTGCATTGAGTCGTTCACGTCCATAAATCAGCATGAACAATATTTTAAGAAGTCTTTTACAAATGTTTTAAGCCTTAAGCTTTGAAGTTGAGTACAAAGTAAAAGTATAGTTCATTTTCTTTAAAATGATACACGGGAACTAAGTATTCCCAAGAGTAAATGTTATCAAATTTAAGATGAGAGGAAACTGAGATTAAAAAAAAGAGTTTTGAGAAAGAAAGGGAACATCGATTCCAAGAGAGCTTTTTAAGCTATGTTTTTGACTAATTATCTTAAATCATAGAGGAAATATGTGTTTAAACATAAAGAGCTAGTATCATATTTTGGGAGTAGTATTGAGCACCGATATGGGGACGCGAGTTCATAATAATTCAAGTCTCCATAAACCATGAACCTTTAGTGCTTTTTAGCATAGACTAGTGGATCCACTTAGTAGTTCAGGTCCTATATCACGGCAAGGTATAGGATGGCCCGGGCAGTGTGGGGCTAATAACGCTGTATCATCACTATAGCTCTTAAGTGATGGTTGTCAATTAGAGAAACTTCACAGCAGTAATTGCATAATTTCTCAAGGGGTTCTGCTTAGTATGAATGGGCGTATGGGACTTCATTCATGCATTGCACAAGTAGACTTTGAGAAGGAGCATGATATGTCTTTTATGATATTACTTTATTATATAAGTAAAGTTGAGCTTGTTATTACATTTTCTTTAACGAACTAAGTTGCTTTTATTGTTTTAAAAGCTTTCATTACATTGCATGTGTATTGTTGTTTTATATTGAGTTGAGTATCCAGAATTGAGTACCCAGAGTCGAGTATCATATCTTTGAGTTGAGTATCTAATCTTTGAGTTGAGTATCTTATCCTTGAGTTGAGTATCTAATCCTTGAGTTGAGTATCTTATTCTTGAGTTGAGTTGAGTGAGTTTGAAAGGAGGTATGTTTCCTTTTTTATCAAATTTCAAGCTTATGTTTATGTTTTAGAATTCCCCTTAAATGCTTGTACATTCCACGTACTGAGCCATTTGGCCTGCATCTTTTCATAATGCAGACACAGGTGTTCAGGATCATCAACAGGAGATTCATTGATACATCCGAGAGTTCGAGTTAGCTATGGTGAGCCTCCTTGTTTCTGGAGGATTTCATTTACCTTTTAGTTTAGTCAGGATATCGTGGGTCTTGTCTCGACTTCCATCTTTATCAGTTAGAGGCTTCATAGATAGTCAGTATAGTTGAAAAGTCTGTATTATTTATCATTAATTTTGTTAAATGTTTTAAGGACTTAAGTTGCATATTTTATGGCGAGTTGAATATTATTTTTGTATTCAAAGTTGTTCATTTGAGTTAAAGTTTTGTATTTCAGTTTCATGAATTTTTATTTAGTTTTTAAGCTTTTGTATGTTTGAATTAGTCTTCCGCTTGTAGTCAACCAGGATGAGGGTTCGCTTGGGGATTATCAATGGTTCTCGAGTACCGAGCATGCACAGGGTGTAGGCTCGGGTCGTGACAATAAGCGAGAAAAACCAACAACAACAAAAACCCCAAACCAACTTCGCCAATAAGCCTCAACCTTCACAACGCTGCCTCTTCGGCGAGATTGTGAAGAACTAGAAACAATCAGACCACCCAACAGACCTCCACTCTTCCTTAGCACCACCGGTCACCACCAAAATCCCAATCCATTAGAACCCAAAATCAACTCCGAACTCCGATTATATTGTGAACAATCAAAAGTCATGCCAACTTTTTTACTTCAATGAAAAGAGTACAAGAAGTTGGAAAAAGGAAAAGGGTAAGGAAGATGATAAAAAGGGACGAAGACTGCTATGGCAAAGAGAAATAAAATTGGAACGAGACTCATAGCTACAATAATTAAATATAATAAAAGGAAAAAAATATGGAGTGACTATATATACACGTGTCATTTTATAATCATATGTGTCATTTTATAATTATATTTAAAACTATGTGTTAGACGTTTGTAATACACACATTGTTGAGTAGTAAAAACAATGTTTAAAATGTTGTGTTTCGATGAGTTCAGGGGTTCAATTGACAAAGGAATAAGTAAATGATTCATAATACAAACTTATACAAGTACAAAGGTTCACCAGACCCTTTTGCCATGAAGAAACCCAATCTGGGTTCTAGAGATCCTATAATTACCTTTAATGGAAAATGACTTATATGATAACTAGTTATGTATGTACTTTTTTTTATTCTCTTCCTCTGATGTGAGTGTATTTATGTTGTAATGATCTGTGAAGGTTGCGTTTAAAAATTCCTGATGAAATTTGTTTATCGTATGAGTGGAGTGTTGAAATTATAGGAGCATCATTGTCAAATTTCACTTATATGACTGTAAAAGTTGATCGCTTTCTATGAGAATGAACTTTTCTGAATTGAGTTATTGTATTTTAGAGGGGACAAGTCAAAATTTATACGGCTAGATTAGTGAAAATTGTACTGCAGTAGATTTGAATCTCCTTAAAGATCGTGAGATATCTGCGGCTCAGTGGAAATATTTATCTATTCATCTTTGTTCGTTTTATTTTCAACTGTAATTATAATATATTCACCAACATATTATTATCACTTAAAAATATAATTACAAACATGATATTAACCCGAATTTGCGCAGGGAAATTTCACTTTGGAGGAGTAAAATTAGCATTTTTTATTAAAGATTAATCTATTATTAAAATTTAAATTCAAAATCTCTAATTAAGAATAAAAGAAGTGACTTACTATCCTACCATAACCGTCTTATTAGTTGAAGTTCTTATCATTAAAAAGGCCCATTGACAATTAGTTATGACTTTGGCCTTTGGTTTGTGGTGTCTCTCCAACCCAATGTTTTTGGACATTTGTTTTCTTCAAATATCACTTTAGAAATTAGATTTGAATGGAAGATATGTCATCATTTCGTTACAAATTCAATCATCGTAAAATTTTGTAACAGGAGAATAGAATTGTCATATCATCACAAAATGTGGAAACCTCCTAATTATAAATGTGGCGCGCTTCACACTGATAACTAGGTTTGTACAGACACGGCTTCATAGACTCCCTAGGACTTTTGAAATCTGTGCTCTGATATCAAGTTTGTCACGATCCGAACCTACACCTTGGACGTGACCGACACTCGAGAACTACTGTTGGTACCCAAGTGAACCCTCATCCTGGCTGACTACAAGCGGAAGACTAACTCAAGCATACAAAAGCTTAAAACTGAATAAAATTCATTAAACTCAATTACAAAACTTTAACTCAAATGATAAACTCTGAATATAATAGTATATTCAACTCGTCAGAAATAGACAACTTAAGTCTTTAAATCATTTAGCAAAATAAATGAAACAAACTTCTCAAACTCTATTGTCTATCTACGAAGCCTCTACTATTACAGAAGGATATTGGGACAAGATCCACATCTCAAAACTACTAACTGTAAGATAAAGGTGAAGTCCTTCGAAATATAAAAAGGTTCACCAAAGTTGACTGGAATATCACACGACCTCAATGAAAAGCCTGTTGATGATCCTAAATACATGTATCTACATCATGAAATCATGCATGCCAAATGGTTCAGTACGTGGAATGTATGAGCATGTAAGGGGAATTCTAAAGCATAAACATAGGCTTGAACTTGATAAAAAGGAAACATACTTACCTTTTCTCAACTCACTCAACTCAACTCAATTCAACTCAAGAATAAGATACTCAACTCAAAGATATGATATTTAACTCAAAGGTACTCAACTCAAGATACTCAACTCATGATACTCAAAGATAAAAAAAATAATGGAAAACTTTTAAAACAACAGACAACAACTCAATGTATTGAAGAATACAATAATAACCAGTTTGTATATATAAAGAATATAATATAACTCTATGTGAGTTTCTCTAACCGACAACCATCACTATGAGCTAAGTGATGATACATCTCGCCCACGTTGCCAGAACTGTCCTATACTTTGTCGAGGTGTATAACCTCTCAACTAAGTGGATCGACTAGTCTATGCTAAAAAAACATTAAGGAATAATCTAAAAAGTATGACTCTTTTTTACCCACGTTGGCTACATGATTTATGGAGACTTGAGTTATCTGAACATGTCCCCAAATCGGTGCTCAATACTACTCCCAAAATTATACTCAGCTCATATGTTTTAAAACATAACTCTTTTTGTGGTTTGAGATTATTACTCAAAATCTTTCTCTTAAAAGAGATGGTACTCAAACTGCTTAAAACTCTTTTGGAAATCTCAGTTTCCTCTCATCTTAAATGTAAAATCATTTTCTCTTGGGAATACTTAGTTCTCATATATCATTTTAAAGAAAATGAACTCATCTCTACTCTTCCTCAACTCAGTGCTCAAGTCTTTAAAACAAGTTTTTAACATATTTCATTTAAACTGTATATGAGATAATTCATATACATTAAATTAATAAGTATGACACGTGCATTACGTTGTTGTTAATATTAGATCAGATACATGTTATACATGTAAGTAATTCTGATACACTATAGAACATGTGTAATATACATGAATTAATGTTGGATACATCTCTTTGTATCTTATATAACACAAGATTCATAAAGCATATAATCTTAATTAATACCAATACTTCTTAGATATACATGTATATTCTAATAAACAACATTGCTATATATTAGATACAAAAAATTAAATATAACTATATCAGATATATCTCATGGTATCTGATATAATGCAAAATTGAAATTGTAAGATAGATACACAAAGTATACTGTGAATTATGAATAGATCTTGCATTTTTTTACATAAATATTTGAAACAACATCTTGCTCGGCTTGTGTATCTGAGTTTTCAGATATGGTCTTAGGGCCTGTTCTTCAGAAAGGAATCTGGATCCCACCTCATGGAATCTGTGATGTGCTTAGGTTCCACTTGGCAGAGCCAGAATACACGATGACTTTACTTGTGAAACCTAGATTTATAGTTCCTTTGTGCCATACAATCAATGTTTTTGTGCTTGTTGGTTGCAAAGATACAAATTAAGTTACGTTGTGTGCATTATCAAGAAGTCCCCTTTTTATTATATAGATTGAACAATTTATCCTGCTTTAGCTTATGATTATCTTGATTTCTCCTCTCCTATGTGCTTGTTTGTATCGGCTGTTCGACCATCATGGATGGTTTAGTGAAGAAGATTTATGAGGGAGAAAGAAGAAAGAAGATTGATGATGAAGGAAGAGAGAGTATGCAAATGTGATGGAAAACGTGTGGGGGTGGGGGGAGATATATTGTTGGCATAGGAGTTTGAGGGACAGTTGTGTCACGCCCCAAGCTACCCCCGAGACGCGGACACGGGACCTAGGACCACAAGTGATCCCAAGCTAACCCTGCTGGTATGATCATGAGCATACTAAAGATAATAAACTGATGCGGAAGCTAAATCATAAATAAGGCGAAGAGATGGGGAATACCCATATACTATAACCGAATATATCAAATCCGAGAGTTTAATACAAAAGAAATATCAAACTCAAAATACTAAGCTGAATCTAACTATGTCTGAAATAAGCCTCTAAACTAACTAGAAATGTTGGGACATGCCCCAACTAGATCTAGCAAAACTGAAACTAAAGACTAAAAATACTGAAAAGAAACTCATGACTATTGTCCTCGGAGAATGAGGACTCACCACTGATTCTGCTGAACTGGAGATCGAGAACCGATCTAAACGTGATCCGGATGCCGAGAACCCGAACCTATATCACGAGAAGATATAGCGCACGTATGCGTCGCATTTGAAAGGTGCGAGCATGCGGGATAGAGTAAAGCCGAAATAAAACATAGGCGAACAAAGCAATAAAGCAATGAAATAATTCAACATGATATAGATACCGAATATACTGAACCGAGCTAAGCGATGCAGTGACCACATTTATAACATGCCGAGACCGAATACCGACTGTCTTGAAATATGGTCAATGCAATAGAGTCTCGATCGAACCGTGAGAGCTACTAATAATCGACATAAAACCACATAAGCTAAATGTGGAGTCCGATGTATACGCCCATCGAGAGGACCCAATATACCCCGCCGAGGTATAAAGGCATCTTTGGCGTGATCACTAAACCGATGTTGCCCACGAGAGGGGACTTACACCTATGTGGCTCGTAGTTCGCGACTATATGGGTACGCCGAACCCTAGTCCAACTCGGTATTATGCTACTCCCAATAGATTAAGTGATTAACACATTATGACTGAATTTACGTAAATCTTTGGATAGCTCGAAACCGAACATGCAAATTGAGAATGCAACAATTAATCGATAATGACGCATTCATAAACCGAGGCATGTAAAAGGCGAATACTTTGAAATATCTGACCTAGCAAGTGTAATTCAAGAACGAAAGAAATACATAGCTAGGGTTCTGAAATTCATGCGATAAACTGAGCAATAACATGATAATATGATTTGGAACATTTAAATAACTAATTCATGATGATCTGCTGTAATTCTAGAAACCCTAGGTACATTCATAATCATGGAATCAAAAATCTCGGCGAATTTTAGGGACCTAATGGGCGAAAGGAACCCACTAGTGAAATCCCACATACCTGGTGATGAATTCTATGGAGAAATCTTTCAATTTCGGGGCTGGAACTGAAGTAACCTTGTTGCGTTCTTGAACTAGGGTTCTTGACCTCTTTTCTCCTCTCTTGCTTCTAATTTTCTAATTTGATTAATAATTTTGACTAAGGTAAGTTCTAGTTATGTTTCTAGGATTAAGCTGATTAAAACCTCATGATTTAGGGTCTAAACGACGTACCTTAGGGGTTAAACAAAATAGGAAAAGACCAAAAATCCCCTGAATTAGCTGCTGTCGGACTGATCTACGGAATGGACTGACGGGCCGTCATTCAATCGACGGTCCGTCGATTGGGTCCGTCGATCGAGTTTGCCCGACAGGGCTTTACTAAAATGGGGATAACTTTTTACTCGGAGGTCAGAATTTAGCAAACTAGGTGGCGTTGGAAAGATAATTCAATTATATATCTAACTATAGGTAATAGGACACACAATTCATTTTGTGCTAAAAGTTATGACTATCTGAAGTTGACCCATCAGAATTTTCAACTAACTGGTTGTTGATCCCTCATCTATGGTCAGACCTATGGATCGTGGATCGAATGACGGTCTGTGCTGGTCGACCGTAGTTTGTGTCAGAGACTGGGAAAGGAGATCTTGATCCACGGACACAGACCACGGACCGTGGTCTGATCTACGGACCGTAGGTCTGTCCGTGAGTCGAGACTTAGCCAAATTTTCTGAGTTTGGCTGGAAAGGGTTGCAGTGGTGAACCACAGACCACCAGCACGGGCCGTGGTCTGACCTACGGTCCGTGGATGGAAACCGTGGGTTGCACCTGCAACTTTTCAAAATCTGCATTTTAGGTCTGTTTTGGATTCGGGGTGTTACATTATCTCCCCCTTGGGACCATTCGTCCTCGAATGAAGACTAAACTAGCTGAAATAGAGGGAGAGGGCTACAATCCCTACCACTAAACACTGAGAACTGAATTTTTGACTAAACTGAGTTCCAAGTACATGCAACTACGCTGAAAATGCAAGTACAAACTGAAGGAACATGATTCTAAAACTGAATTTACTCATGAATGACTGAAAAACTGATGAGGAACTATTACTTCAAGCTGAAATGGAATTGGAAGGAAAGAGGTAAGGATACTTGGACTTCATGGCTGCTTCTGCTTCCCAAGTAGCTTCCTCTACTAACTGACTCCTCCATAAAACCTTGACTGAAGCGACTTCTTTATTTCTCAACCTTCTAACCTGACGATCGAGAATCTCAACTGGTACATCCTCATAAGAAAGACTATCTTTTACAACCACAGTCTCTAATGGCACTATGGATGCTGGATCACCCACACACTTCTTCAAAAGAGAAATGTGAAAGACTGGATGCACTGCTGCTAAATCTGCTGGCAACTCTAACTCATAAGCCACTTTACCAATCCTTTTCAAGATCCGGTAAGGGCCTACATAACTGGGATTGAGCTTCCCTTTCTTGCCAAATCTCATCACCCCCTTCATAGGTGACACTTTCAGGAAAACCCAATCATCAACTTGGAACTCTAGTTCCCTTCTTCTCACATCTGCATAAGACTTCTGGCAACTCTGAGCAGTCTTAAGTCTATCTCTAATGAGTTGCACTTTCTCCATGGCATCAAGGACTGAATCTGGTCCTATCAAGGCTACTTCACCTACTTCAAACCAACCAACTGGAGATCTACATTTACGCCTATACAATGCCTCCGCCATCTGAATGCTGGAATGGTAACTATTATTGTAGGCGAACTCAATAAGAGGAAGGTGATCATCCCAACTACCCTTGAAGTCGATCACACAAGCTCTCAACATGTCTTCTAAGGTCTGAATGGTACGCTCTGCCTGACCATCCGTCTGTGGATGAAATGCTGTGCTAAGGTTAGCCTGAGTACCAAGACCTTTCTGAAATGACTTCTAGAAATGAGAGGTAAACTGAGGACCTCTATCTGAGATGATAGACAAAGAAACCCCATGCAACCTCACAATCTCATTAATGTAGAGCTTGGCATAATCTCATTTGAATCTCGTAGTCTTGACCGCCAAAAAGCGAGAAGACTTAGTAACCCTATCAACAATCACCCAAATGGAGTCATGTCGCTGCGAGTACGAGGTAAACCTGTGATGAAGTCCATGTTGATCACTTCCCACTTCCAAGTAGGAATGTCAATCTCTTGAGTCATACCTCATGGTTTCTGATGTTCTACCTTGACTTGCTAGCAATTGGGGCACTTAGACACAAAATCTGATATATCTCTTTTCATACCATTCCACCAATAGACTTCCCGCAGATCATGGTACATCTTAGTGGCGCCTGGATGAATAGAATATCTGGAATTATGGGCTTCTGCGAGAATATGCTGTCTCAATTCACCCATATCAAAGAACACACAATCTACCTTGATAGCGAAGTACACCATCTCCCCTTGGGGAGAAAACCTCCACTCTCTCGATTATGGATCGCACCCTTAAGTTCAAGCAAGATTGGATCACTATCTTGCTTTTCCTTAACCTCTACTACCAAAGAAGATTTTGCCCCATTCGAATTGTTACACCACCAAGGCGATATGCTCATAAGTCGAACTCCTAGGCGAGCAAGTCTCGTGAACATCCTTTGCTAGCTCTTTTCTTTCTTCCTCAACATGTGCTACACTACCCATAGATAGTACGCTAAGAGCATCTCGCTACTACATTCGCCTTACCTGGATGGTAATGCACACTCATATCATAATCTTTGAGGAACTCAAGCCACCTTCTCTAGCGAAGATTCAACTCTTTCTGGGTGAACACATACTGAAGGCTCTTATGGTCTGTGAACACATCTACGTGAACACCATACAAGTAATGTCTCCAAATCTTAAGTGCAAACACCACTGCTACTAGCTCGAGGTCATGAGTTGGGTAGTTCTTCTCATGTACCTTAAGTTGTCTAGAAGCATAAGCTATAACCTTACCTTGCTGCATCAACACACAACCTAGGCCGACTCTGGATGCATCCCAATAGATCACATAACCATCTGAACCCCTCGGTAGAGTTAAGACAGAGCCGTAGTCAACCTAGTTTTCGCCCGCAAAGCTTTTCTCACAATCATCTGACCATTGGAACTTAACCTTTTTCTGAGTTAGCTTAGTCAATGGAGAGGCTATAGATGAAAATCCTTCCACAAACCGTGTGTAATAACCTGCTAGACCCAAGAAACTTTTGATATCTGTAGCAGAGGTAGGTCTGGGCCATTGTTTCACTGCTTCTATCTTCTGGGAATCTACTCGAATTCCTTCGCTAGACACAATATGCCCAAGGAAGGCAACTGATTGTAACCAAAACTCGCACTTGTTAAATTTTGCAAATAATTGATGATCTTTGAGAGTTTGCGAGAACAACTCTCAAATGACTAGCATGTTCTTCCTCATTCCTAGAGTAAATGAGGATATCATCAATAAAGACGATAACGAACAAGTCCAATCTTTGCTTGAACACTCTGTTCATCAAATCCATGAAAGTCTGCGGGAGCATTGGTTAGACCAAATGATATGACTACAAATTCATAATGACCATACCGAGTTCTGAAGGCTGTCTTCGGAATGTCACTATCTTTGACTCTGAGCTGATGATAATCTGATCTGAGGTCTATCTTTGAGAAATGACTAGCACCTTGAAGTTGGTCGAACAAGTCATTGATTCTGGGATGGGATACTTATTCTTGATTGTGACCTTGTTCAACTGCCTATAGTCAATGCACATTCTGAGAGAACCATCTTTCTTCTTCACGAACAACACTGGTGCACCCCATGGCGAAATACTGGGTCTGATGAAACCCTTATCTAGAAGGTCTTTCAACCGTTCTTTCAATTCCTTAAGCTCAGCTGGAGCCATTCTGTAAGGAGGAATAGAAATAGGTTGGGTATCTGGAAGGAGATCAATTCCAAAGTCGATTTTCCTTTCGGGAGGAACTCCGGAAAGATCTTCTGGGAACACTTCTGGAAACTCACTGACTATAGGTACTGACTCAAGAGTTGGGGATTCAGAACTAGAATCCTTAACCCGAACTAGATGATAGAGATAACCCTTGGAGATCATCTTTCTGGCCTTAAGGTAAGAAATGAATCGACCCATAGGAGCTAAGCTACTACCCTTCCATTCTAGGATTGGTTCGTTTGAAAACTGAAAACGAACAATCCGAGTTTTGCAATCAACTGAGGCATAACATGAATGTAACCAATCCATGCCTAGAATGACATTGAAGTCTACCATTTCTAACTCTACAAGATCTGCTGAGGTGACTTTCTGAGAGACTGTGATAGGGCAATTTTTGTATACCCGTCTAGCTATAACTGGGTCACCGACTGGAGTAGAGACTGAGAAGGGTTCTGAAAGAGTTTCTGGACTAACACTGAATTGGACTGCTATATAAGGAGTTACAAATGACAAAGTAGCCCCTGGATCTAATAAAGCATAAACATCAATATCAAATACTCGTAACATACCAGTAACTACATCAGGAGAATCTTCCTGATCTTGACGAGCCTGAAGAGCATAGAGCCTGTTTTGGCGTTGTCCGCCACCAGTACCAGAAGAGTTACCCCTGCTGAGTCGGGCGACTTCTTGGTGCTTCTGAAGATGTAGGCGAGCTCTACCATTATTTCCTCTTTGGCCTTGTCTTGAAGGACAATCCTTCAATCTATGACCGGGCCCGACCACACCCAAAGCATCCTTCTTTACCCGCAAGGCACTCACTGGATGGTTCTTACTACACTTCGGGCAAGTTAGGTCTGTTGGGAATACTCATAGTTACCTGTTCTTGCTTTCTTAGTCTCCTTAGCTCGTTCCCTAAGCTTATCACCCTCAACTTGCTGAGCATGAGTCATGAGCCTAGAGATGTTCATGTCTCCCAACAACATAGCATTTCTGCACTCTGTTTTCACTAAGTCTGACACTCCATATAGAAACTTATTCATCTGAGCCCTGGAATCTGCAACCATGGGAGGATCATACCGGAGAGTTGGTTAAACTTGAGCCCATACTCTTGGACAGTCATGTTACCCCGCCTTAAGTTCATAAATTCCTAGGCCCTTGCTTCTCTCAACTCTATGGGGAAAACCTGTCCAGAAAGGTTTCGCTGAAACAATCCCAAGTAATAGGAGCGGCATCTGTACCCTTGTTCTCCTTCCACTGAGTATACCAGATATGAGCCATATCTTTCAGTTGGTAAGATGCTAACTCAACCCGATCATTCTCAGTGACCTGCATTACCTCAAAGATCTTCTTGATCTCATCTAAGAAATTCTGGGGATCTTCACTAGTCTGTGATCCTAAGAACTCAGGCGGATTCATCCTAACAAAGTCACGGACCCTGGCTGCAGCTGATCCACCATTTGCATTCATATGAGCTTGAACCCGCTGATTGTTCTGGTTGGCCACACTCTGAGCCAACATCTGAATGGCATTCCTGAATTCAGCATTTAAGACTTCCTGATCTAGAACTGGAGGTGCTGCGTTTGCGTTCCTGGCATTCGCATTCCTGGCATAAGCTCTACGAGGAGGCATGATCACTGAAACGTAGAACGTCGAGTTAGAATGGAATTAGATCATACCTTACGCACGATAAGAGTAACAAGAAAGTGAAGTTTTCCTCAAACACTTCATAGCCTCCCTCTCATTAGATGTGGTGCACTTCACACCCATGAAAAAGACTCTACTTAGTGCGATTTTTCAGACATCTTAGGACTCTTAAACCTAATGCTCTGATACCAAGTTTGTCACGCCCCAAGCTACCCCCGAGATGCGGACACGGGACCTAGGACCACAAGTGATCCCAAGCTAACCCTGCTGGCATGATCATGAGCATATTAAAGATAATAAACTGATGGGAAAGCTAAATTATAAACAAACTGAAGAGATGAGGAATACCCATATACTATAACTGAATATATCAAATCTGAGAGTTTAATACAAAAGAAATATCAAACTCAAAATACGAAGTTGAATCTAACTATGTCTGAAATAAGGCTCTAAATTGACTAGAAATATTGGGACATGCCCCAACTAGATCTAGCAAAACTGAAACTAAAGACTAAAAATACTGAAAAGAAACTCATGACTATTGTCCTCGGAGAATGAGGACTCACCACTGATTCTGCTGAACTGGAGATCGGGAACCGATCTAAACGTGATCTGGATGCCGAGAACTCCGAACCTACATCACGAGAAGATGTAGCACATGTATGCGTCAATACTTGAAAGGTACTGAGCATGCAGGATAGAGTAAAGGTGAAATAAAACATAACTGAACAAAGCAATAAAGCAATGAAATAATCTGAACATGATATAGATACTGAATATACTGAATACTGAGCTAAGCGATGCGGTGACCACATTTATAACATGTTGAGACCGAATACCGGCGCATCTTGAAATATGGTCAATGCAATAGAGTCTGACTGAACTGTGAGAGCTACTAATAACCGACATAAAACCACATGAGCTAAATGTGGAGTCCGATGTATACGCCCCATCGAGAGGATCCAATATACCCTGCCAGAGGTATAAAGGCATGCTGGCGTGATCACTAAACTAATGTTGCCCACAGAGGGGACTTACACCTACGTGGCTCGTAGTTCTGGGACTATATGGGTACGCTGAACCTTAGTCCAACTCGGTATTATGCTACTCCCAATAGATTAAGTGATTAACACTTTATGACTGAATTTCTGTAAATCTTTGGATAGCTCGGCGAACATGCAAACCGAGAATGCAACAATTAATCGATAATGATGCATTCATAACCGAGACATGTAAAGGCGAATCTTGAAATATATCGACCTAGCAAGTGTAATTCAAAAATGAAAGAAATACATAGCTAGGGTTCAAATTCATGCGATAAAGGCGAGCAATAACATGATAATATGATTTGGAACATTTAAATAACTAATTCATGATGATCTCTTTGTAATTCTAGAAACCCTAGGTCTGTTTCATAATCATGGAATCAAGAATCGATCGAATTCTAGGGACCTAATGGGCGAAAGGAACCCACTAGTGAAATCCCACATACCTGGTGATGAATTCCACGGAGAAATCTTTTGATTTCGGGGCTGGAACTGAAGGAACCTTGCTACGTTCTTGAACTAGAGTTCTTGACCTCTTTTCTCCTCTCTTGCTTCTAATTTTCTAAGTTTGATTAATAATTTTGACTAAGGTAAGTTCTAGTTATGTTTCTAGGATTAAGCTGATTAAAACCTCATGATTTAGGGTCTAAACGATGTACCTTAGGGGTTAAAAAAAATAGGAAAAGACCAAAAAACCCCTGAATTAGCTGCTGTCGGACTGATCTACGGAATGGATTGACGGGGCCGTCGACGGTTCGTCGATTGGGTCCGTCGATCGAGTCTGCCCGACAGGGCTTTACTAAAATGGGGATAACCTTTTACTCGGAGGTCAGAATTTAGCAAACTAGGTGGCGTTGGAAAGATAATTCAATTATCTATCTAATCATAGGTAATAGGACACACAATTCATTTTGTGCTAAAAGTTATAACCATCTGAAGTTGACCCATCAGAATTTTCAGCTAACTGGCTGTTGATCCCTCATCTACGGTCAGACCTACGGACCGTGGATCGAATGACGGTCCGTGCTGGTCGACCGTAGTTTGTGTTAGAGGCTGGGTAAGGAGGTCTTGATCCACGGACACAGACCACGGACCGTAGGTCTGTCCGTGAGTCGAGACTTAGCCAAATTTTCTGAGCTTGGCTGGGGAGGGTTGCAGTGGTGAACCATGGACCACCAGCATGGGCCGTGGTCTGACCTACGGTCCGTGGATGGAAACCGTGGGTTGCACCTGCAACTTTTCAAAATCTGCATTTTAGGTCTGTTTTGGATTCGGGGTGTTACAAGTTGTTAATCTACCTTTAATTAAGGAGTTTGAATTTAAAGATAATTATTCAATATCATATTTAAGGGATTTGTGTATCTGATTTAACTTTTTAAAACATATGATATAATTATTAAAAAAACGATATTATAAGTAATACTTTTAAACTATAGGTAAAATATGTATATATATGATAGTTAAGTATGTCTAATTATGTAGTTTTTATTTCTTTATTCTACGGGTGAGAATAATAAAGATGGGTAAAATAGAGATGAGTTATATTGAATAACTTTTTTTTTTATCGGACGTCCCCGAAGGGACTATATTGAATAACTCTTGACATAGTTATATTAGTATTTTTTTTTTAAAAAACACTAGGTTGTTTATTATTTAATATATATATATACCCTAGGTAGGCGTTTGGCCATGCGATCCATATCACGATATGGTTTCGTGAGATGGAATCAACGTTTGGACATGCGATTTTATGCTGATTCCATCTCATGATTACATATCATATCATGATTTGAAATTATATGGTAATTTCATATCATGATTTGAGATATTTTAATACAAAAATTGATTCATGAGTTTATATTTTGTTAAAACAACCCCACATTTATATCTACTAACCATTTATTTCATATGTAAATAAAATTTATAATCACATCATTACTTTTTAAAATTTATTATTCTCACCGACATAAAATTTATTATTCTCACCAACATATAGTCACTTTAACTCACAGCAACCGATTGTTAAAGTGATGAAATATTTATGATCTATGAGCATGAAAATATAGTTGCGGATGATATTGACCAATAAATGGCTCAAAGTAACAATGTTGGTTTGTCTTCTCAGTCACATAATCAAGAAATGCAAGTTCAACGTGAGGAAATTGTCCGTACTATGTGGGAGGATTATATTAAAGACTAGTACACTACAATTTATGTTTAATTTTTTTTATTAAATTAATGTTAGATGAAACAATTACTTAAGTGGAGAACAAATAGCTTTGTAATAATTTATTATGCGATTTTATAAATTTTTGTTTATTTGATAAGATTAAATAACAATTTGGGATATTTTAATAGTTTTACAACTTATGAATTTTTTAGGTTTATGAGAAAATATACAACACAAAAATTTCATATCGCATATCCAAACAAAACTTCAATTTCATCTCATGATTCCATATTATGATACCATATCGCATGACCAAACGGGCCTAAGTATAGCTATATTCGCCGACCTACCTAGTCTCTCTCCTCTTCTCGTTTGACGGCGAGAGTCTGTTTGTGGCTGACTTGAAGAGGCTCGTCTTTCTTCTGCTTCTATTACAGGTATTCATCTTTAAAATCTGAATTCTTTGATGATTAGTGAACTCTTTTAAAACTGATTTACCCGTATTCATCGTAGATTCATTGCATTCCATGGCTAAACGACTGCACAATTTTGCTCTAAATAAGGTTAGTACTCTCTCTTCTTTTTCTCTCACACAAAGAATTAAAAACGTTGGAACTTGGTGGTGGTGATGGTGATGGTGGTAGATTCAAGTTCATGAACAAATTTCCTACATTGTATAGTTTAATCAGAAAAGAGTTGCTATAGTTTAATGCAGAGGCAAGTAGGCCATTAGTACTTGAATTGACCTTGGAAAGTGTTGTGAGGTCTTTAGCACCTTTAAAGTTACCTTCTTTGATTGGATTGTGGTAATCAGGACTCTGTAGAAGATCTCTTTTCCTGTTGCTGGCATATACAACAACTATGAGATCTTTTTTGAACATGAGTGGAGTGCATGCCAAGGAATGTGTAAGATATACTGATATGTAATATGTTGGCAATCCCAGAAAGTCAGAAGAAAATCTAAATAGCTATTTTAAAGATTAGATGTATTCAAAATTTAATTCTTTTGGTGTAAGGGAGATATAGTAGATAACGGTCTTTTTGGAATGTAAGTGATACTGCTATGCAGTAGCTAATAATCCTTGGTACTTCTGTTGATGAAACTCTACCTTATCAAAAAGAATCTGTTATGTCTGATTTAATTGAAAAGTAGGTTGATTTTGTAAGATTTTGGTTGTCATTCATGGTACCAATGGATTGATTTGACGAAACCTTTTTTTTTTTTTGTTGTCAAAAGAGAGTCCGCATTGCAAAAGATCGCATAAGTCAGTTACCTGATGAAGTTTTGGTACATATACTATCTTTTCTTACTGTTGAAGAAGCAGCTAACACCAGTGTCCTCTCAAGGCGGTGGCAAAGCTTGTGGAGATACATTGATCGGCTTGATTTTGATGCTACCAAACCCTTGGATAAAGTAGCCTTGCAAACCAACCTACAGAAAAGGCAGATGAAGAAGTATCTTAGATGGGTCAGCTGTACTTTGCAAATGTGTAAAGGGCAGAGACTAGACCAATTTCGGGTTTGTTTTGATTTGAACAAATCCGCGCGGCATGAGATGATAAATGGATTGAATTTGCGTTTTCTAGGAATGTTCAAAGACTAGAGTTAGACTTATTAAAGGGTGGAGACTACATCCGTACTTTTGAGAACTGTTATACTTTTCCAGCATGGCTCCTTGGTCTTGGTGATTCTGCTGACTCTTCTTCTTGCATACCTCATTCTAATGACCTCCAAATACTCTCACCTGTCAAGTAGAATTTCAAGTCTCTGAAAGTGTTGCTATTTAAATCAGTAAATGTCACGGGCAAAGTTCGTGAGTTCTTTCTACACAATTGTCCATTTCTTGAAACAATGGTAGTTCATAGATCAGGAACTTTGGTAAATTTGGAAGTTGTTGGTCCGTCCCTCAAGTTGAGACACTTGGATATACAGTACTGCTACGATGTAGAATCACTTAAAATTTGTGATACAAACCTTGTAACATTAAGGACTTCAGCAGGAGCGAAATTACTGCTTAAGAATGTCCCAATGCTGGTTGAGGTGGAAATTTCTAGTGCGGAATTCATCCATTTTTTGAAAGACATATCCTCTTGTCTTTCCTGTGTTATCTCTCAGCTTGTGGTCCTTCATATACATGTTCCTCATTCATGGGTTAGTGAACAAAATTTTGTGTCTATCTACCTATGTTTTGCTGGCACTAACTGGTGCCTTCTATTTAGTGTAATCTTTCGCAGGAAAAATTGGAGCATTACAATTTTCCTCAACTTACTAAGCTCAAGAAATTTGTCCTCACTACATGCAGAGAGGAAGACAAGAGTCTCTTAGGTTGCACGCCTATAATAAGGGCTGCTCCCCAGTTAAAGGAATTTGAACTACAGGTAAGTATCATGTTTTGAGTTCTTTTTCCTCTTTGGCTGGTACAAGAGTCTGATTTATTTGTTTTAGCAATTATGGTCAACTAGTTACTTATGCTATTTCTTGAGTATATTAGTTATTTAAGTCATCCTGCTTGAGTTGAAACAATTGTGGCGAGCTGAACTTTAATGCATGATACTTTTGCATTAATTTCAACTTGCTTGACTGTGCATATATGAAGTCCCTGCGCTTACCTGTGGGTCATTTTTCAATAGGTTCTAGACAACTGTATCAATGTTGAGTGCTTATTTCTTATCGAAAAAAGAGTGTATACTCTCATCACTCAGCCTGTTTCTTATGTTCTTTTACTGAATTACTGTGTGTTTCCGAGAGCTTGTTTGGTATAGTGAAATAATCTCAGAGTTCTGGTATTGTGATTTCCGTTGCCCAATGCATTCCTCCAAAATCTATTGTGTTCACCCCCTTGCTGCTAGTTTTTTATGTGATAAAATTGGGAAGTATTGTACAATGACTATTGCGCGCTCGATAAACCTACTTTATTGTGATAATTATACTGGTTAATGTCAGACAAAACTAACAACCTAGAGAGTTGAGAACTAAGTTGTTACCTGGCTAGGTAAGCTAGTGAAGGAGGCATGCACCGGAGTAGAGGTTTCGGAGATGAGGAATCCATCTCATATCTTGGCATGCTTTGCATTTAGCAACGTAATCCATAAATTGTTCTAAATTGTTAAAACCATATGATTCAGGGACTAGTTTTTATTTGAACATCTCATACCTGCCATGCTTTGCATTTAACAACACAATCCATAAATTTTTTTGGTCTACTGTGATGTATCTCAACCATTTCAACAATAAGACCCTTTTTCTGAATACCCAATTTTTTTTTTGCACAAATTACTCTTCTTAGAGCATATATAATTTTAGGCCATTCTACTCAATGTATTCTCCTTCACTTTGGATCAACTTGCCACATCTTCTTCCTTATTTTATCAAAATGTCTTTACACCTTTTGGCATAGGCTACAGGGACATTACATTAGTAGGATAGTGTCAATGACACTTTATATGCAGAGGCGTATCCAGGAGGGGGTCACCGGGTTCACGTGAACCCATGCTCCCCTCCTGAAATCATATATAGTAGTGTTATATTTTTTAAAAATATTTAAATATAGATATGTGAACCCACACTTGAAGTATTATACCGTGCGATTATGTTGGGTGCACCTCTCAAAGTGAGGTTAGAAATTTGAATCTTTTAGTTATCTTGTTTTATTTTTCTTTTTAAAATTGGGTAATGTCTCTCTAAGTGGTTTGGATAGGTAAAAATAACTTTGGACCTATAATTTTAAAATTTTAATTATTTTTAGTGATAAGAATCTAAATGTTAAATCGATCAAATTTATATCTTAGATCCACTTTTTTGTAATAGCGCACCCATCATCTCAAAATCCTGGATACGCCTCTGTTTATATGTGTCCCTCCCTCCACCCCCAAAAATAAAAAAGACAGATATTGTTTCCTGCCGGTTGCTAATCTTCTCCACTCTATCTATTTATCACGGCAGCCATATAATTGCACTTATTCTTAGTGGTTCTTTTAGGCTTCCTCTACTTATATCCTTTCAGTCTTCTCAGGTCACACTTTTCCTGTCCATCAATCTGATTTTGTATAATTCTTAGACTTGCATTGTCAATTTGTCATAAAGATCAATGTTTTACAAATAGCTAGCTGTTCATATTTTCTCTAATTTAAATTAAGGTTTATCCGTTTTCAGGCTCTGTACTCAGGTTTGTGATTGGAAATCATCTTATTTATGGAATTACACTGAGCTAGGAGGTGTTTTCTTTTGCATATACTTATGTTATTTGAGTTGTGATTTTTGTTGTACGTGTCTCTGGGAGTTGATATCGACATGTTCCGTCCAGACAAACAGAGAGTGTAGGAAGGCTGCCATAAAATGTCGACTTCATCACCTCAAAGTGGTCAAGTTGTGGGGGTTTTATAGCGGTGCAGCTCATGTTGAACTTGTTAGGTACTTCTTGGAAAATGCTATTGCACTCGAGAAAATCATTTTTGATCCCAGTACCCCAATGCCCACTCGCTTTCCTTTAGACCCTTTGTTCATTAAGGAGGCCCAAACTGCAAGAGATCTTGCTAAGCTCCATCTGGAAGGTGAAGTACCTCCGAATATTGAGTTGGTCATATTGTAATATGTATGTTAATTACCAAAATAATTAAATTATTACACCATTTTAATTTTTGCTACATCAAGGGAACTGATTTCGTTTAGTATTGAGCATCATTACATTAGATGCAATATTTATTTTTGTTTTTGTAATAAATCATAAGAAACAGTAGTAATTAAGAGAGACTAGCAAGTCCTGTAACAGATGCAACGATAATTGCGACGCCCTCAAAGTTTTCTTTCTGGCAGTGTTGGTTGCCTCTGTCTTTATTTCATCGGAAATCATCCATCATCAAAGTTACTATTTCCTCCGTTTCAAAAAGAATGATCTATTTTGACTTGAAATGGAGTATAAGAAAAGAAATAAAACTTTTTAATCTTGTGATTGTTATGTCAAATGTACCAAAATATTCTTTAATTTTGTGGTCTTAAACACGTCAAGTTGAATTTTTTTCATTTTCACCCCCTCCATCATACATTACATTACATTTATTTGTGCATTCACTCCATGAATTTTCTTCATATCCCTTCGGGTACGACCACAACAACATACTCAGTGCAATCCCAAAAAAGAATTGCCAATCAAAAATAAAACAAGCTAAAGAAACACTCTTTTCTTTTCTCTTTTACAGGAAAACCTGAGGTTTGTATATTTATTTTTCAACAATTGGTTCCACTAATTTTGCTTACTGAAATGTCTATGTAAGGTGTAACTCCACATTTGGGCGATAAAATGCATGATCCAAACCCTTACTTGTTATGCATCAAACTTCTTGATATATGTTGAATGTTTATCAACAACAAGCTCAACCAACGGAGACTCGACTTAAGCCCCTGCCCGAGTGCTGTCCCTGCGAACTGTTACTTTTTCCTGCTCAGTGACAACTATAACTTCCTCTTTACGGGTTGATAGTTCGTTAGCTATCACCATATGCATCTTGTATTTTTTGAGGGCCAGTGAGGCCATTGCCTTAGGCCTCAAAAATTTGAATGCCCCAAATTTATTTAAATTATTATTATTAGTTTGATTATATATTCATATAATTTATATAAATAAAATTGTTATTGTATATTTTTTATTATTATTTATTTGAGAGTAATTTTTACCAATAAGTTCATAAATTCTCATAATCTTTTCACTCATTAGTTGATATATTTGTTTTAACTTCCAATTTTAAATTTTATCCTTTTTATATAGGAACTAAGTTATATATATTGATAACATAATGAATTTTTTTTAATTTTTTCTTAGACTACGTGAACATAAAAATATTCATGCACAAATTTCCTTTTCGTTTTAATATAATATATTATATGAAAATTTTATAATTTGTTTTAGATATTCACGTGCTACTTAATGAAATGAATTATATCATTTAAAAAGAATTATATCATTTAAATTGATCTGAAATTTGGATATTTTTGTTAGTATTCATGCTCAAAATTTCAACTATTAAGTTATGTATGTTCTTTTCTTTTTCTTATTTGTGATGATAGCCTAATTAAAATTACAATTTGAGTTTTGAAGCTTAACATCGATAATCCATCACTTTTATATTTTGTACTCTTCTTCCTTTCTCTTTTTTTTTTTTTGTGTAAAAATTGATATTTTTTGTCTTAAATGATTAATCTATTGTGTAGAAAATAGATTTTCTTGTTAATGTATAAATTTTATAAAATAAATTTAATGACCTCTTAATATGATTTTGCCTTAGGCCACGAGATTTGTTGAGCCACCCCTGTATTAGCCTTTGCTAAAAGGATATCTGTGTCTGTCTCTAGCTGTCAAATAGTAGATATTGGAAATCCGTAATAAAACTATACCCCGATGCCACTTGTGAGATTATATTGGGTACGTATGTTGTTATTGTAGTCATGAAACCATATGATATACTTCCTAACAAATGAATCTTTGACATCCATAGCAGAAAGAGACATATCTCATATGATAGAGAAATTCAAGACACCGCTTGTTTACAAGTAGAGCATATTTTTCCCGAACAGAGAGTACAACGTTATTAAACTTTACCAAACCATACAAGATGATCACCAACCTTAAGTGCCCATTCATTCCTCAATTTTTCCTCCAAATCGTGGCAGCAACATTAGCGAAAAACAAATTAGCTTCCTTGTCCACCAATTTAGATAGTCATTATAGGTTGCCATCTATTCATATGTATAGTACGTTATAGAAAATTTAAGACTATGAACTAATTGTTTACTTACCTGAAATCTCACGTTTGATATTTTCCTCTCATGTTCGTACGCCCACGACCATTCTTTCTCTCCCTTTTCTTTGCATAATAATTATAAACCTAAAGTACTAAATTTCACTTTAATATATATGGGCCAAGTAATACAGGCTATAGATAAATGAGCAAACTGCATAAATCCCACCACTTTATGTTATAATTACTTAAAATCTCGGTAGATTTTTTAATTACTTGCTATACCACTTTTTTTCAGTCGGATACATGAATCAAACGTTTTTAGATACGTGTATCTACCATAATTAAAGGGAAGCGATACAATATTTAATTAATTTGAATAGAATACTGTAACTTAATTTCACAATTAAAGGAGTAAAATATGGGATGTAACAACCCACGAATTAGGTGGATTAGTAAACTGTTACAACTTTCTAAAAAAAGGACTAAGTCGCATAGATAAACTTCTTCTTCTTCTTCTTCGTTTCATTCCCTTGAATACTGAATTTTCAAAGTTATTTTGTCCGAATGGCGAACATAACCATATTGTTGCGACATTCGGGTTCGTGGATCTCTGAAAGCGATTACGCAAATTATAGAATTGATGGAATACTATTGAGAGAGAATGCAACCTACAATGATCTAGTCGATGGTGTTTCAACACAACTAGGGATCGATTGTTCACGCAAAAGAATGGAGATAAGATACATGATGGAAGACAATGCAACTCCAATGGAAATTCGAAATGAGATGGGTATGAGGTTTTTTATGGAATTGAAAAGACGTCAGGAAGAGCAAAATTTTGGATGCAGCAACAATGGTGAAATTTCTTTTGACCAAGATACATCCATGGTTGAAGTTATTTTGGATGCAGCAACATATGATTATTTAACCTTAAACTCCAAATCTTGCTTTTATTTGATAGCGTCACATATGGATTTGAACATGTCTTCCATTTATGTACGGAGATCAAGAAATTGTTTTTCCACCTGACAAACAAATATTTAAGAGCATTTATTAAAAAATTACGACAAAAACTAAACATAATTAATTAAAAAGTTTTTTCCCGATTCTTTTTAAGTTATCGATCTCTTTCCGAAGCAAAGAATATTCTTTTTGACTAAAACTGGAATCATCTTCTGTGCTTTTGGATTGTGGAATTTGCACTTGGATATTATGAGTCTGGTCCTGATTAGAAGTGCTTTTGGAGTGTGTGCTTTACACTTGGATATTGTGAGACTACTCGTGATGAGAAGTAGTATGATGCTTTTCACCATACTTGTGTGGATGGTCGATATCTGGATTAATCAATGGTTGTTTACCCGTGCTGATCATTGTTTCTTCTATGCGACCACCCGTATCAGGAGTGTCAGCATGTGATGCAGAATCCAACTTATGTTTCTTGTGAGGCTGCGCCGATGATGATCCAGACACATTAGACATCATGTACACATTTGGCGGTGGTGGGGGTACTAAAATCATCAAATCCATCAGGAACAATAGAAGTGTCAGCATGATTTCGAGCAGTCTCCGTAAAATGAGTTAAGTCATGGACTGACTGCCAATTCAGTTGGAGACGGAGAAATGTTCCTATATGTGACCTGAAGTTTATAAGATACATTTTAGATACTTGCATATTAAGAAATGAATAAATAGCACGCTAGCTAGTTTAGAATGACTTTAATAGTACTAGATACACTACTTGGGGAAATAACTTTATAAAATGTAGCATGGCAGACACATCTGGAAACATTACTAGATACAACAATATCTAGTTGATATAACTTTAAAAGATATATGACAAATACATAACAGATACAATACTAGATACATGAAAGATGCATGCCAGATACAAATACTTCATTCAAAAAAAGTTTGATTTCATATTTAATGGGCATTACCAGGAACATATACTTACTCTGTTGCCTTCGTTACTGAAAATGCTTTTCATGATGGTGTTGAATTTAGGTTGTGGATCAACAACACGCCAGTTCAGAATTCTTGAAACTAAGTTATCATGACGAACAACTAATGTTGGTGGGAGTTGCATGCAACACTCATAAATCCATACTTACGGCATTCCCCGAAGGTGATACAATTTCTTAGTAAAGTTCATTTTGCGCCTATATGATTCCATCAAGGATTTGAATGACAACTTTCCCCATGGAAACTATTCACATGTACCATTATCAACTATCACAAAGTCTCTTATAGGAATGGAAACATCATTCTATTGGGAAAAGATAAAATTGTGGATGAAGTACAATATCGAAATCTTGACAGCGTCTTCATCGTTACTCCCCCACCTCTTGTCATCAAAACACGTGATAAGGTGTTCCTTCTTAACATTTTCACCGCCATAGAAATAGTCAACTAGGAGCCTATTATTAGAAGTAACATCAGCCATGAAGTCTTCTTCATTAATCATTACCATTACACTTGAGCCCGGTAATCAAAGCAAACTCAGCAATAGTGAGGTTAGATCCATTTGCACGTAGCCAAAATTCATCTTTATTTTCTTTATCAATTTCAAGTGTCATCAGGCAACGTTGTAATTGTGCTTGAAATGTGCAATTTGAAATATCCAAATACATACCAAAATGTTTGCCTGAACATGTCGAATTGCTGAGCAGTAAGATTATTCTTAATATTTTGAATAGCGTCATCATTTGCAGAACTAACGATACGCAAAGCATGAACGGGAGGATTTTTACAAACAACTCGAATTCCTATAAAACATAAGAAACGTGGTATTCTGTGTTTAACATTCTTATGCATCTGTAATATGTGTTTTTATAACAAAAACAACCTTCTTACTATAAAGTGTATACTTATTATTGAAATTGAAGATACATAAGAAAGTTATATCTACATAATACTTTTCAAATCCAAATTCATATAAAAGATTATTCAACACAATAGATGCTTAAATACCCAAATCGTAAAGATTTGAACCAACACAATATAAATTGAAAATAAAAAAGATTGCATGTCACAATAGATGAATTAATCTTAACAATTAACAATAACAATATATTGAAAAATGCTATAGAAAAAACTCAAAAAAAAAGGGACCATACTTGTATCTGGTCATATTCTAACGGGTCTTGTTGCATTGATCGTGTATCTGAACGATTAATTGATTCTTGGCGTTTTTCAGCCATTTTAATTGGATCGTTCCTAAACTTAGTTCTACTCTCTGCTAGAATGTTGGAAGATGAATAGTCAGAATCAGAGGCGAATCTAGGATTTGGAGGTCGTGGGTGCCACATCGTTCAAGTAAGATAAAAGGATCATTTGCTTTAATTTTGGGTTACAATTCGGGTTATTAATCTTTTTTTAATTTTTATAAACAAATCGATCAAATATGTATTTTAATAATATATATTTTTTTTAGATATTTCGAGATTAGAGATAACTGAAAAAATCAATTTTTATTTACTTTTTGGAATTAGATGTCTTATTCGCTGAAACTTTGAGAAAAAAAAAGATTTTTCACATTAAAATTTGAGCTTGTATAAACTATCTAATAGTATGAACTTAATATATTCATATTCCATTGATTTTATGTGTTGTTGGAGATATATAGTAGGGAAAAAATAAAAATTATAGTTTCAGCCTAGTCATCTTACTTAGCAAGAATGCCAGTGAAAATCGAAAGAACCTTTAAATTAAAAAAAATTATAATAATACTATTCATCATTTTTAAAACTTATATTTTTTTAAAAACTACCATTTAAATATATTCTTAATAATATTTATTTGACGTTCATAATTCAGTAGTCATTAATTGATAAAGAATAAACACGTAACACTCATATCAATAGATTAATAATTAATGAAAGAGAAAGTAAAAAAAAAATTAATTGTGAAAATGAGTCAATTTGAATTAATAAAGAATTGTAAATAAATAAGAATAAATGGAGAAAAAAAATTAAAGCCATTTACACATTAATGACAAAGACGAAAAAAAAAGAAAAAGAGGAGCAAACAAAAAATCCTTTACACATTAATGAAACAAAAAAGTAGACGCTTTCAGCGAGGATCGAAACCGTGTTGGCTGTGTGGCAGGCGGCCTCCTTAACTAATTGAACTGTTCAGCATTTCAATTACTAGGTGCCAAAGTTAATATATATATATATATATATATATATATATACACACACACACACACAGATATATACAGTTTTTTTCGAGATCACTGGGTGCCGTGGCACTCCCACCTGTTCACGTAGATCCACCCTTGGTCAGAACCTGCAACAATTGCAACATTGTTAACAAAAACATACAAATCAAAATGAGCAAAAAGTCAATGTTAATCAGCCATTAAACTAGTATGAAAAACTAACAAATTCAACCAATGAAAAAATCTTAAATTTGAACTTTGAAACTACTACATCTTTGAATTAGATACATGAAAATGGTGTCAAACAAAAATACATTAACCAAGAAAAAAATGATTACTTTACCTCTATATATAATGTTGATTATGTAGAGTTGGGTATGAATTTTTACATCATTAATATGCATTGAGTAGGTTGAGAAGAAGGGGTAATGGAAGATGAAGGATAATAACGTGTAGGTGTGGGTAGAGATACAAAGAAGACGTGTGACTGGGGAGGGAAACGGTGGCGTTGGAAAGAGGGAAATTGATTTGAATGGTAAACAGTCCCAATAATTAAGGAAGTATAATGTTAGGATAATTATTAATTACACATCCGTCCCATTTTATGTGGCACTTTTCTGATTTTGAGATTCAAACAAGTCTATCTTTGACCGTGAATTTTTAATAGATCTTTTAAACATTTTGAATTATCAATTATTGTGACTTATAGTACTTTTTACGTAGTTTACAAATATATAAATTTCAGTTCAAAAAAATTGAAGATCCCATGCGCGAATTTCTGGTCAAACTTAAATTGTTTGACTCTCGAAAAATGAAAAGTGTCACATAAATTGGGACAGAGGGAGTACCATTTTTAATGGGATTGTGTATTTGATTTAAAAAAAGAAGAAGATACGGTATATTTATTAAAAATGGTATTATAAGTAATATTTTTAAACTAGTGGGAATATAAGTAGCTATTGTATGAAAGTATGTCTATACAAGTAGTTTTTCCTTTTAATTATTATTTTAAAATAGGAAAAACGGTCTGAAAAATACTCCAACTTTGGTCGAAATTGTTGTTACGATACCAAACTTTATGGAGGATTTTTTACCCCTTTGCACTATTTAATAGTGTATTTTAAAGGTATATATGTGCCCATGTGGGCACATATATATACCTTTAAGATACACTATTAAATAGTGTAGAGGGGTAAAAGGTCCTTTCAAAGTTCGGTATCGTAACAATAATTTCAGTCAATATTCGGATATATTTTAGACCTTTTTCCCTATTTTAAAACTAATAACTACCCTCACTTCACAATTAAAACTTTGAAATTAAAAAAATCAGATTATTCATTTTAACATTTGAAATTATTCGGGACACTAAAATCACCTCTTAAAATTCTCCACTAACTAATGTATCAACATTTATCTTTTTAAAATTATTTTTTGAATTTTAAGATTATCTTTTTTCAGATTATTATTATTATTATTATACATTTATTTTGCTAAGAAATAAGGAGGTTGTGGAAAGGTTATTATTATTGCTATTAAATAGGTACTTTTTTAAAAATCATTTTTTAATTTTTTTTTTTTAAAAAAAAAACTCAAAATTCAAGAATCTCTCTCCTATTTTAAACGTTTTTCTGAAACAAAAAAAAAACATTTTTTTTATTAATTTAAAAACTCTACTTATCTTCTAAAATAGTAACTTCTTTTCTTTAAATTAAAAACTCTAACTTATCTTCTAAAACAGTAACTTCTTTTATTTATTAAAAATAAATTAATTATAGTTAATTAGTTGATAATTTAAAATTTAAAAATTAGAGATTAATTGTGGCGCTGACACGTAGGCACTATCACCTCTCCTATTATATAGAAGGTAGATATAGATTTTAAAACGTTTAAATCTGGAAATTTGTTTAAAAGATAATCAAATCATTTAACAAATTAATTTAAAATCTGAAAAAAAAGAAGCAATATGTAACCGCCTTTTAATTTTTGAAATCCTAAAATAAAGTTACTTATTTATCCATTTGCTTCATTTATTCTATAAATATATGTCCTATTCAAATACTATCCTTGAGAAGAATCAGTTTTCACAAATAATATTTTCATACAGTGAAAAGTTCATCTTCAAAATATAAATTCATAAACACCCTTGTGAATGTCAGCAGATGTATTGCTTCAAGAAGTGAATTTTCATATATATATAACTCAATTTAGAATTTGCAGTTGATATTAACCTAATAAATTATATATAATAAAAATTTATCTGCATTTTGATTTAAGTTTAAATACAAAACTTTTATATTTAAATGATTTTATAAAATAAAAATTAGAAAGATATATATATATATAT
The DNA here is from genome assembly GCA_029007595.1 of Solanum commersonii. NCBI lineage: Eukaryota > Viridiplantae > Streptophyta > Magnoliopsida > Solanales > Solanaceae > Solanum > Solanum commersonii. The sequence goes on from JAJTWQ010000029.1 coordinate 1,401,121, forward strand.
ATATATATATATATATATATATGTGTGTGTGTGTGTGTGTGTGTGTGTGTGTGTATGTATAATTCAATTTAGAATTTGCAGTTGATTTTAACCTAATAAATTATATATAATAAAAATTTATCTGCATTTTGATTTGAGTTTAAGTACAAAACTTTTATATTTAAATGATTTTATAAAATAAAAAATAGAAAGATAAAGACTTACGGTTTTGGAAGTGGTTACACAGTTCCCCATTTTATCATAATTTTAGGAGGTTTTCAAATTTAAATACATTTTGAAGTCAACCTAACTTCTACTTCTCAATTTTATCATAAAATTATGTATTTTTTTTTTTTTACATAAAATTAAAGATTTAAAATAATCTATAATTCAAAAAACAAAATTGTCACGACCCAAACAGTCGTGAGTGACACCCACACTAAATCTCCGGTGAGAGAACCAAAACTACAACTCAAACCAAGCAACTAAATCGAAAACTAAGGCAATTAACTACCGAAGCAAGTTAAATAACTAAATAAGAAGTTCTCATAAACTTCAACAAGAATTCTAAAGAAACTAAACTAAACAAATGCAGAAGAAAACAACCTAGAATCTAAAAGTTAATATACCAAAACTACTAATCGAAAATAACAAGTCTTAAACAGAAAGGGTCACAACCCCAACTAATGAACTAAACAACTAAGAACTAGTCGAAATCTGAAATGTAGACATAGACTCAAAGAAAATCCAAAGCAGTCCGGAAGATGCTAGCTCACCCTTGGATTTGAAAACAACGATCACAGATCTTCTAAGCGAGGTCTGTCAATAGCCGCCGGAAGATGCTCTGTACTTAACAAAAATAAGAGCAAGTGCAGAATCAGTACACAACCACCGTGTACTGGTAGGATCACGTGGCTATCCCACTAAGTGCAACATAAACAAGTCACCACAACAATAGATCATGCAATATACCGAATATAACAATATTGAATAACACATGCTTCAATAGTACACAATTATCACAAGTAGTTGGTCCTCTCATGGAACCCAAACTCAAACTGTTAGCATACCGAAACGTGATATCCGATCCCATAGTTTTGCCGGAACGTGGCAACCAATCCCATTTTTTATGCCGAAACGTGACAACCGATCCCATCAACACACCACAATCACATTCACAAGTATCTTCTCAATAATCATACAATCAAGAAGTGATTCATGGCATATAGTCATTCATCTATTTCATTTACAACAAGTGTGATCAACAATGCAACATTCGCATACATACACGCATCATAATGAAGCAATTACAAGAATACATCACACAATCATAGAATCACAACCATCACCTACCTTGAAACAAGCTTGAAACCCTAAGAAACTTGATCCTTCCCTTTTCGAATTTGTTCCGCTTGTTCGTGGTCTACAAATAATCAATACATTATGGGAATCAACAAACAATCGCTAATTCCTCGAATTACTAATAATTCTACAAATCCTAGATCATCCCATGATCCAATTACGGATGTTTCCACCATGAATTCTAAGATCAAAACCCTCCCCCATCGATAATAACCCAAGATAATAGGTTCTACAGATCAAAAAATGGATTCGAAGAGTGAAAAGCTTACATTTAGCCTCAAGAATAGTGAAAAACTGTCAAGAAGTCGTATGAGATCGTTCCTTAGCTCAAAAAGTCAAAAAGTGCATAATGAGGTCGTTTAGGGGTTTATTAACGACTTTAAGTCGCAGCTGGCCCGCCACAGCGGCACCTGTCCTGCTTCAGCGGCGACGCTAGAGCGGCCAAAACCCCACCAAAGCGGCCAAAACGAAATAGAGAGCCAAATTAAGAAAAAGTCCCAAGAAATCCATTTCACAACACGCCCTCTTTCAACGACGCACAGAAAATACCTTTAATGCCGAGATCAATTCCAGGAGTTCTACTCACCTGAATTCAATTATGTAAAGTCGTACGGATTCCTTAAAGATATATATATATATATATATATATATATATATATATATATATATATATATATATATATCCTCATCTAATCAAAATCATAAACAACACACCTAATTGCTACTAGATTTCCCCACACCTTAAAGACTCTGATTTCGTCCAAATCTGGACTAAGTTGGAAAATCTCAAGTTACTACCAAAAACTTTTCCGACCCAAAATTTTCCTCCGTTGGCTTTTCTATAACGACGAAACCCGATCGTTATAATAGATACCAATTTACCCCTCACTCGTCCTCGAGTGACAAATTAGGAAAAACGGGCTAAAGTAAGAATGAAGTAGTACCTGAATCGACGAACAATTGGGGATACTTGCCTCGCATGTCCTTCTCAGTTTCCCAAGTAGCTTCCTCAATTGAACGATGCTTCTATTGAACTTTCACGGACTTAATCTCCTTGGTCCTTAGCTTACGAAAATTGCGATAAAAAATAGCAATTGGTTCCTCCTCATATCGGAGGTCTTTGTCTAACACAACTGAGTCCCATTTAATAATGTAATCCCCATCACCATGATATCTCTTCAACATGGACACATGAAATACCAGATGCACTCCCAATAAGTTAGGAGGTAAGGCCAATCTATAAACCACGGGCCCTACACATTTAAGAACCTCAAAGGGACCAATGTATCGTAGACTCAACTTGCCCTTCTTGTCGAATATCATCACCCATTTCATGGGTGATACTTTAAGAAGAACATTCTCACAAGTTTGAAATTCCATGTCTCTTACTTTATGATTCACATACTTCTTTTGCCTACTCTAGGCTGCTAGAAGCTTAGTTTGAATACTTCTTATCTTATCTTGAGCATCCTTCACTAAGTCTACCCCCAAAGGTTTCACATCTCCAGCTTCAAACCATCATATGGGTGATCTACATCCTCTCCCATATAGTGCCTCAAATGGTTCCATATCAATGCTAGAGTGCTAACTATTATTATAGGAAAATTCACACAAAGGTAAGAACTTATCCCAATGTCCACCGAAGTCAATCACACATGCTCTCAACATATCATCTAACACTTGAATAGTCCTTTTGGATTGCCCGTCTGTCTGAGGATGGAAGGTTGTACTAAAAGTGAGTTGTGTCCCCAATTCATCATGCAACTTCCTCCAAAACATGGAGGTGAATTGGGAGATGATAGAGAGAGGCACTCTATGCAACCTCACTATCTTTTTCACATAAACCTTGGCCAATTGTTCTGCATTATAATCTACTCTTACCAGAATAAAGTGGGCTGACTTAGTCAATCTGTCAATCACAACCCAAATAGAATCATACTTCCCCAAAGTCTTAGGAAGACCAACCACAAAATCCATGACTATTCTTTCCCACTTTCATTCCAGAATTGGCATTCTTTGAAGTAAACCGGCAGGCCTTTGATATTCATACTTCACTTGTTGACAATTTTGACACTTCGCCACAAACTTCGGTATGTCTTTCTTCATGCCCAACCACCAAGAGATTCGCTTCAAATCTCAGTACATCTTGGTCACACCCGAATGAATGGAATATTGCAAACTATGAGCTTTCGCCAATAATTTCAGAATCAAGTCATCGACTCGAGGAACACAAATCCTCTCTTTAACACTAAGTACACCATCCGCATCAAGAGTGGTTTCTTGTGCCTTACCTTCACCATCTTCTCTTTGAGTTCGTTCAAATTATCATCCTCCAATTGTTTGGCTTTGATCTCCTCAATGAAAGTGGCCCTTACTTCAATACTAGCTAACACCCCTCATTTCTCTGAGATGCCCAATCGCATGAAGTTAGACTCCAAACGTTGAATATCCTTAGCCAAAGGTCGCTTGGTTACACTTAAGTAAGCTAAACTACCCATACTCACCACTTTTCGACTCAAAGCATCTGCCACAACATTAGACTTACCCGAATGGAATTGAATGGTCACATCATAATCTTTAAGTAACTCCATCCACTTTTGTTGTCTCAAGTTCAGATATTTTTGAGTGAACACATGCTGCAAACTACAACGATCAGTAAATACTTCACATTTGACGCCATAAAGATAATGTTGTCAAATCTTAAGAGCAAATACTACCTTTGCCAACTCCAAATCATACGTTGGATAATTTCTCTCATGCACTCATGCACATTCAATTAGCGCGACGCATAGGCTATAACATTCTTATCATGCATTAACACAGCTCCCAATCCAGAAAGAGAAGCTTCACAATAAACTATAAAATCCTTACCTTCCACCGATAATACTAGGATATGTGTGGTAGTCAAGAGAGTCTTGAACTTTTGAAACCTCTCCTCACATTTTTTAGTCCATTCAAATGGTACCGCCTTTTGGTCAAATTAGTTAAGTGAGTAGCAATAGAAGTGAAGTTCTTCACAAATCGACGATAATAACTAGCAAGCCCCACAAAACTTCTAATTTTAGTCACAGAATTTGGTCGAACCCAATTCCTAACTGCTTCAATCTTTTGGGGATCTACCATTACCCTTTTTTTCGAAACCACATGCCCAAAAAATGCAACCGAATTCAGCCAAAATTCACACTTAGAAAATTTCGCATACAACATTTGTCTCCCAAGAACACCCAGAATAATACGAAGATGATCGACATGCTCTTCCTCACTTTTCGAATAAACCAAAATATCATCAATAAAGATTATAACAACGGAATCAAGAAGGGGCTTGAACACACCATTTATCCAACTCATGAAAGCTGCAGGCGCATTAGTCAACCCAAATGACATAACTAGGAACCCATAATGTCCATATCGAGTCCTAAATGCCGTTTTTGGTATATCTTCCGGTCTAATCTTTAATTGGTGGTACCTAGACCTTAAATCAATTTTGGAGAAAATCAATGTGCCTTGCAGTTGGTCAAAAAGGTCATCTATCCAAGGAATGGATGTTTATTTCTAATGGTTACCTTATTCAACTATCGGTAATTTATACACATTCTCATACTATCATCTTTCTTCTTAACAAACAAAACGGGGGCACCTCATGGGGAAGCACTAGGACGAATAAATTCTTTATCAAAAAGTTCTTGAATTTGAGCCTTAAGTTCTCTTAATTTTGTCGGAGCCATACGATATGGAGGAATAGAAATGGGACGAGTGTCAGGCTTCAAATCAATCCATAAATCTATATCTCTATTCGGAGGCACACTAGGCAAATCAGTAGGGAAAACTTCTCTAAATTCCGACATCACAAGAATAGACTCAATGGATGGAGCCTCAATTTCAACATCCCTAATGTGAGCCAAATAAGCCAAACAACCTTGCCCTACCAGTTTCCTAGCCCTTATAGAGGAAACTGATCTCAGCATACTTAGGTTTGTTCACCCCTTCCCACTTTAACTTTTCCCTTCTCGAGATTTCTAGATTCACATACTTAGTATTACAATTTAATACAACATAATAGGGGGACAATCAAGTCATGCCTAAGATTATATCAAAGTCATTCATATTCAAAATCACCAAATCTGCCCAAGTATGATAACCCATAAACAAAATAGGACAAACACAATAGACATGAGTGACTATGACAGACTCTCTAACATGGGTAGAAACATAGATGGGGGAATCAAGCATATCACAAACCATATCAAATTGTGAGGCAAATCGAATAGACACATAAGAATAAGTAGAACTCGAATCAAACAACACATTAGCCATCCGGTCACAGAAAAGAATAGTACTTGTGATCACCGTATCAGACGCCTCTGCCTCATTTATGCCCGGAAAAGCATAACATTGAGCTATACCATCTTGACGAGCCACTTCCCTGCCTAGTTACACATTACCCTTGCCTGTATTACCATTTTCATGACCCCCACGACCTCATTGATTACCTCCTCGCCCACCTTGTGGACATCCTCAACCATTATTACCATTCCCCGCGGGTACCACTGCTCCAGACTGCTGTGGCACGGAATCCAACATACACGGGTGGGAAAAATCTCTTCTCATATGCCCAGGTTCCCCATAATTGTAACAAGTGCGATCAAAAGATGGTCTGCTGCCCACCAACGACGCGACTCCCTAGCTATCCTGAATAAAATTTTGTTATGGAGTTCCCGAGTAATTACCTATGGAAGCGGGCATGGCGGACTGAAAAGGTCGGGTTGCAAGTGTTGGTCTACCAGATCCTCTCGAATAGGAGCCCTAGAAATTTCCAGAATTCTTTGCTCTCTTAGCCAATGCCTTAGCCTGACCGTCTCACCTCACCCCTTCCATTTTCTTCACAAAGTATGTCACTTCATTAAAGCTCCTTCCTGCAAAAGTCATATGAACAGCCAATACATATAGCTCATAATTCAGCCCCTTAACAAATAAACGAATCCTCTCCTCTTCAATAGTCACTAACTGCGTAGCAAATCTGGACAAAGCATGGAACTTGGCCTCATAAGCAGCCACATACATCCCACCTTGCTCCAAAGCCATAAACTCATCCTTTTTATGATCTCTCAAAGTTCGGGATACATATTTCTCCAAAAATAGAGAATTAAACTTATTCCAAGTGAGTAGAGGTAAAGTCGAAGATCTGCATTCCACATAAGCTCTCCACTACTACTTAGCCTAACCTTAAAGTTAAAACGACACGAAGTCAACCCCATGTTGATGAACAATCCCCAACTTATGAAGCCTCTCATAGCAATCAAGAATAATTCATAAGCATCCCCACTCTCAGAACCAAGAAACACATGAGGCTTAAGCTTCAAAAACTTAGTTAACATCTCATACTCATTACCAGTCATAACAGAACCCAACAAAGGACGGAAAAAGCATTATTACCTCCTGTTCCACTCACCCTGGAGGCAGTGCTAGCAATAGGAGGATTAACAGGAGCCTGAGTTGCTTGAACAAAGGGAAGCACTCCAGGACCAGCCAATCCCTTCAAGAACGACATGATCTACTGCGCTAACACTGGATCTAAGGGAGGAACGCCGGTAGCTTCAGTTGGTACCTCTTCCTCTTGTCCAATTTCCTTAACATTCTCTATATCCTCAACCTCAACACCCTCATCTATCTCTTCGTGGTGCACATGAGGGTTCTCATTCATAGGAGCATTATCAACCAGAGCTCCATCCCCAATCGATGCTACTCTTCCACGACCTATACCTCTAACTCTTTCTCTACCCTTGCCTCGACCGCGATCTCTCACTATAGAGCCTTCAGCTGGAACATTAACGGGAGCGACGGGACGAACACTATTGAATCTGGTATTAACCATCTGCGGACAGAAGAGTGAAGGAGGTTAGATACCAATTTGTATCACCTAGATACCAATTGGACCCAAGTTATAGCACGAAATGAGACCAGAGAAAAATATAGAGATTTCCAAAAGTCCTATAGCCCTTCGAAGAAAAGTAAAGGCGTCCCTGTGCTGTTCCGCTAGACTCCATTAGACTCGTTTTGATACATCGAGATAAACGAGCCTAGGCTCTGATATCAACTTTATCACGACACAGACCATCGTGAGTGACACCCACAGTAAACCTCCGATGGGATAACCAAAAATACAACACAAATCAAGCAACTAAACCGAAAACTAAGGCAATTAACTACGGAAGCAAGTTAAATAACTAAATAAGAAGTTCTCATAAAATTCAACAAGAATTCTAAAGAAACTAAACTAAACAAATGCGGAAGAAAACAACATAGAACCTGAAAATCAATGTACCAAAATTACTAATCGAAAATAATAAGTCTTAAACAGGAAGGGTCACAACCCCAACTAATGAACTAAACAACTAAGAACTACTCTAAGTCTGAAATGTAGACAAAGACTCAAAGAAAATTCGAAGCAGCTCGGAAGATGCTAGCTCACCCTTGGATTTGAAAACAACGATCACACAGATCTTCTAAGCGATGTCTATCAATAGCCGCCAGAAGATGCCCTGTACGCAACAAAAATAAGAGCAAGTGCAGAATCAGTACACAACCACCGTGTACTGGTAGGATCACGTGGCTATTCCACTAAGTGCAACATAAACAAGTCACCATAACAATAGATCATGCAATATACCGAATATAACAATATTAAATAACATGCTTCAATAATTCACAATTATCACAGTAGTTGGTCCTCTCATGAAACCCAAACCCAAACTGTTAGCATACTGAAACGTGGTATTCGATCCCATAGTTATGCCGGAACGTGGCAACTGATCTCAGTTAGTTATGTGGGAACATGGCAACTGATCCCATGAATAAACCACAATTACATTCACAAGTATATTCTCAATAAGCATACAATCAAGAAGTGATTTATGGCATATAGTCGTTCATCTATTTCATTTACAGTAAGTGTGATAAACAATGCAACATTCGCATACATGCACGCATCATAATGAAGCAACAACATGAATACATCACACAATCATAGAATCACAACTATCACCTACTTCAAAACAAGCTTGAAACCCTAAGAAACTTGATCCTTCTCTTTCGGGATTTGTTCCACTTGTTCGTGGTCTTCTACAAATAATCAATACAATATGGGAATCAACAAGAAATCGCTAATTACCCGAATTACTAACAATTCTACAAACCTTAGTTTATCATATGATCCAATTAGGGTTATTTCCACTATGAATTCTAAGATCAAAAACCTCCCCCATCGATAATAACCCAAGATAATAGGTTTTACTGATCGAAAAATGAATTCGGAAAGTGAAAAGTTTACCTTTACCCTCAAGAATGGTGAAAACCTGTCAAGAAGTCGTATGGGATTGTTCCTTAGCTTAAAAGGGCGAAAAGTACATAATGAGGTTGTTTAGGGGCTTATTAACTACTTTAAGTCGCGCTTGGCCCTCCACAGTGACACCCGTCCTGCTTTAGCAGCGATGCCAGAGCGGCCAAAACGAAACAGAGAGCCAAATTAAGAAAAAATCCCAAGAAATCCATTTCACAACACGCCTTCTTTCAACGATGCACAAAAAATACCCTTAACGCCAAGATCAATTTCGGGAGTTCTACTCGCCCGAATTCAAGTCCGTAAAGTCGTACGGATTCCTTAACGAGTTATCTATCCCCTCATGTAATCAAAATCATAAACAATACACCCAATTGCTACAAGATTTCCTCACACCTCAAAGACTCTGATTTCGTCCAAATCTGGACTAGGTTGGGAAATCTCAAGTTACTACCAAAAAAATTTCCTACCCAAAAAATTTCCCATTGGCTGTTCTATAACGACGGAACCCGGTCGTTACAAAAACAAAAATTTAAATGAACTTTTATAGTAATTAAAATTAAAAATTATTTCCATTACAAATATGAAAGCGTTTTTAGTAAATACACGTGTGTTAGTTTTAGAAAAAGTAAGGTATTTTTTTTTACATAAAATTGAAAGATTTAAAATAATCTATAATTCATAAAACAAAACAAAAATTTAAATCAATTTTAATAATAATTAAAATTGAAAATAGTTTCCATAACAAATATGAAAGCATTTTTAGTAAATACACGTGTGTTAGTTTTAGAAAAAGTGATGTATTTTTTTACATAAAATAGAAAGATTTAAAATAATCTATAATTCAAAAAAACAAAACAAAAATTAAATCAATTTTTATAATAATTAAAATTAAAATTGTTTTCATAACAAATATGAAAGCATTTTTAGTAAATACACGTGTGTTAGTTTTACAAAAAGTAGAAATATAATTTAAAAATAATTACTGAAACGTGATATAAAAAAAATCATATTGTGTTTTTCTTTTACAGAATCCGCAAGATAGTGGGTTACTATAGAGAGTTTCAATTTCTCTCAATTACTTTATCAATTTAAAATACCATTTTCCAAAACAAAACAACATTTGTTATAGGTTGCGGTCAAGTTCACTAATCATCTAAGAAATGTTTAGGATTTCAGAGTTCTTCTTTATTTATTATTTTCTTCAATTTATTTACTCTTTATAGTTCATGTTGTTTGTATTTCAGGATTGATCTTCTATTTGGTAGATCTGTTGAAGAATCTCCATGTCCGGCGAAGAAATGCTCTCAAAGATGCACGAAATGAAGATTCTCTTTTTAATTTATTAATTTTTGATTTGTTTATACTTTATAGTGAATGTTGTTTGTATTTCACGATTGGTCTTCTATTTGGTAGATCTATTGAAGAATCTCTATGTAAGGCGAAGAAATGCTCTCAAAGATGTACGAAATGGAGATCTAACAATGCGAGAAGGAAAAATAATAATTTAATGATAGTATGTGACACATTTCGCTTTTCGAGAGTCAAACAGTTTAAGTTTGACCGAGAATTTGCTCATTAAATCTTCAAATTATTTAAAATGAAAGTTATATATTTGTAAACTGCATAAAAAGTATTATTAGTCCCAATAATTGATAATTCAAAATATTTAAGAGATATATAAAAAAAAAATTACGATCAAGGATAGACTTGTTTGAATCTCGAAATTTGAAATGTGTCACATAAATTGGGACAAAGAGAGTATCACTTATCTAGCAAAACACTATAAAAGTGAGTCAATGGAGAGTGAGGGTTTGGTGTGGGATGGTCAAGGGGTGTGGGGTTGGGAGATTGAGTGGGTGGGAAAGAGACAATGAACTAATAATGTCATTTATGCAACTTGTTTTTCTTGTTAGGAAAGTTATTTTCCTCACTTTTAAGAAGTTTGTTTTTCTAGAAAAATCAACCAAACATAGAAAAATTGAAAAATATTTTTCTCTGTACAAAACACACCCGGGAAGGCTTAACTCCATTTCAATTTATCTGGCTTCACTTTTCTTTAGTTTTTAGTTCATTTAAAAAACATAAAACAATTTTTTATTTTAATGACATTTTAATTTCAATTTCTACATGACTTGATTAAGACCATAAGATTAAATGACATTTTATTACATTCAACATATCTTAATTTAAGATCAATCAATCTTATTTTCTTAAACTCCATATCGAATCAAAATCATAGAAACAATTGAAAGGGAGGGGGTAATACTTTTCCATTAAGTCGTGTGATTAAGCCACATAATTTACTTCCTCTCTTCACACAAGCTAAATAACTCATTGAATTGCAAAGTTGACATACTTTATCAAGTTTCTTTGTGTGATCTTCTGAATTTAATTTTCCCGGGCTTTAATTAATTTAAATTTATATGATATAAAATCTATCAAAGCGGAAACTATTTCATATCTTGATTTTTTTTTTTATATATTCAATATTCAAATTCAAAATCTTGGTTAAGAAGAATTTGGCACGCCATATGGCAAGTTGGATCAATAAATGACATAAAATAGTTTTTAGTTTAGAGTAGATGAATTATATACATGGCACTATACTTAATATCTTAACTAATCTCAACCTTAGTAATCTAGAATAATTAAGAAAATTATTATTCACTGGCCATTTTGTTTAATACCTCACATGACCCTTTGATCATTATCTAGTCCTTGTCTGTTTTCATTTATTGGGGTCTGAATCTAAATGATTTAGACATAATCTTGAAATAAATTTTCAAATCCATGATAATTTGATTAGCTTAATTCGTTCTGTATCAATTACTTTGAATCCGTCTCTTTTTATCAAAAAATACCAAAGGTGGTTTTTTTTTAAGAAAAAAGAAGAAGTTAATTAGTTGTTGGATGATTCTTTTGAACAAGTCACTATGGGTAGATGAATTAAAAATATAGTAGGTATTTCCGAATTCCAACTATCTCAAATATCTAAATTAGAAGTTCAAAGTTAATTAGCTGTGAATCTTTTCAATAATTATATATTCTTAAGGGAAAGGGGTAAATATACCTCTAATTTAGAGTGGATCACAATCCTCACTTAATGAAGTGGTGCATATTAATTCATAATCTAACAAATAATGTATATTTATTTTTTTCGTTAACAAATATTTATTTATTGAAATTTATTATGTGACTTTAAAATATTATCGCACCCCCTTTTTTTACACCTGCAAAATTTGATCCACAAAAATAAGCTCAATTCCTCTTCTACTCAATCATAAAATGAGTTTGGATCGAATCTAAATAGAAAGGGATAAATTTTTTTTAGGTGGATCTGAATTTAATTGGTAGGGAAAAAATAGGTGAAATAATATTTTCAAAATCATATGATAACTTTGAAATTTTAAAAATTATAGTTCTACGGTGTTCTTGATGATATACATCATAAGACCAATAAGTTGATTCGAAAGATCGGTACTACCAAACAAATCCATATATCCATATAAAATATCTATATGGTACCGATATTTACACATACACATATATGATATAGGAATGGTTCAATATAAGAAAAAAAATAAATATATATATATATATATATATATATAACTTCTTTACATAATTTAATCCGCATATATAATGATCAGATCATCATACTTTCAACATATTTTTTCTGGACCAAGTGACACTGGCTCAATCTAACTTCTTTACTATGAGTAGGATGAAATTACACTATCAAATCATTTATGCAATAATTATAAGTATCTGTCATAATAAGTGAAACTAATTAAATATTTAAAAATAATAATTAAATTAGTTATCTAAAAATTAAAGCAATCGACTCATTATAGTAAATTAAATTATATAGAAATAGTATGCCAATTTTTCAATAGAAAATTGCGAGGAAATTAAAAAAAACGTCATTATTTAGGAAATCACACAAATCCATTCACAAGAAAAGACATTTATTTATTACACCACTTAAAAAAAGCAACATTATACAAGGTAATTCAATAGAAAATTGCGAGGAAAGTCAAAAACACACATGATTATTTTGGAAATCACAATACATCTATTCAAGCGAGAATAACCTCTTTACATCACACAAGATAGGATAAAATATGTTTAGTTTAGACCTCGCTCTTTTTTCAACGCGATTCACTTATAATATCACACTAAACTTATTGTTATTGTACACGATACGATAGGAAAACACGACAACGCTCCATACAGAAAATGGAAATTCAACAAGTATTTAAAATCTTATTAAAATAACAATTTAGAAGAGATGGTGGTGACCCCCCTCAGTTTTTTTTTCTTCTTTCTTGGCATCTTTTTTCTCATGATGTTCATGGAATGCAAATCCATCTGCCCCAACTGCAGCAGCTGCTGCAATCTCTTCCTCTATCTTGTGTTTGTGTGCATGTTCTGGATCTTTCTTTGCCTCATGTTTCTCATGCTAATTTCATTCATGTTTATTATCACCAACAAACGAGGGAAAAAGTAATTAATAACAAACACTAATTACTCCCTCTATTCAAATTCATGTGACGTACTTTCAGTTTTAGTTGGTCATAAAAATAATGACACTTATTTTGAAACGAATGGAGTACTAAGTAATTTCAACATCTATATTCTCTTTTTTTTTTTTTTTTTTTTTTTTATAAAGAGTTGAAGTTGTAGAATAATTTTTATTATTACACAATTTGTAAAGATGGTAGAGAGCTACTATAATTAGGTGAACTTAATGTGAAATTAGTGTATAAGTGTTTAGATAGAAAATACTAAACTCTTTTACTCACAAATAAAATCATCTCTTCTCTGTTTATCTTCTTTAATTTTCTCACACCCCTCTCTTAATTACATATATCAAGAAATTAAACTGAAAATGTAAAAAAGAAAAAAGAATTAAAATTATATGTTACTTGTGACTTTCTTTCTTTTGTACTAGAGTAAATAAATAATTAGCGAGTAAAAATCCTCCTATTTCGGTAATCCAACAACTTTCGACAAGAGCATTTGGGAATAAAAGCAATAAACGTATGTTAGACCATGTAAAGTTGTGGTGGAGTGTCTACTCTTCTGTCCTTAATTATATATTTTTGGATCGATCGAGGAAATAAAGTAATTTTAGTAGGAATCGATTTATTCCACTCTCTGATAAAAATCCTGACTAATCGAACACCAATAAAATAAAATAAATAAATATTAGTGAGGTATAATTATTGTTCTTTAGATCATAATTAAGCACATGATGGTGACCAATCTACTAGGTTCCCGGTAGATAAACTCTAGAGGAAACAAATGATTCTGATCGTAATTTGAATAGGAGAAAATAATTTTATAAATAATCGATAATAACGTTTATATATAAGGTAAGATTATATTAACGTACTAAGGCGTAGGCACCGGCAGCAACAGTGCCAAGTTTACCGATTCGCTCAAGATGTTTATGGTGTTTGGTTTCTTTTTCGTAGTCGATGGGGCCCTCCTCCGCCTTGTCCTTGTGGTGGAACAGGTGGTGGTGGTGTTTCTCCTCCTCCATCAGATCGATTCTTATGATTATGAAGAAAGTGTATGGTGTTTGATACAAATATGATCTTGTCAAGTGCTCTGTTTATAATTAAAACCCATTCATTCACTAATAGTCCAAATTAAATTATTGTGCGATGAGGTGGCACTTGGTAGTCATACAATTGATCAACTATCGTATAATTTATGTAGTTTAATCGTGTAAAATAATTTTTACACTATTATTTGTTGGTTTTTTGAGCATTTTAATATTTGCTTATTATTAAAATTGTCTCATAATTTTGCCATAGGCTTAATAGCCATTCTGCCACAGTAAATATTCATTAGAGGAAATGGGAGTTGTGGCATTACAATTGTTGCCGTTGAGGACTATCCCTTTTGATTGCTGCAACCTTACGCATTACTGCCTAATTACTCACTTGCTGCAACCATGACCACTAAGTCTTGTTCATTCAATCTCCATTATCATCCATTATTATACCTTGTAACCTATGTAACTCCTAAGCCCATTATCTTCATAAGAAAAAAACTACCTAATTAAACATATTTTACTACCATATATATTATTATTATCTATATTTTAAAAATATTATGTATCTTACCACTTATTAAAAATTTTCTACGTATCTTACACTTAGATACATATTTTTTTTTTTACCAAATACACAAAAATAGGGAGAGAAGCGAGCGAGATTTATATGTATTCTACATACACTACTAAAAAACTGCTAAAAAATGACTGAAGAAAAAGTGACGGACAGCGTCGCTCCAAAAAAGCGACGGACTAAGAGATGCCGTCCGTTACTTTTTAATAAAAATAATTATTTTTAAAATTATTTTACAAAAAGCGACGGACGGCATCTCTTAGTCTGTCGCTTTTTTTTTTTGCAGAATTTTGCACTAAATATATATATATATATATATATATATATATATATATATATATATATATATATAAAATTAATAATTATTTATTTAATTTATATAGAGATGCCGTCCGTCGCTTTTTATTAAAAATAATTATTTATAAATTAAACAATAATCATGTTGTCCGTCGTTTTTAATTTACTTTATTTTATTAATTAGTTTTTTAAAAAAGCGACGACGGCATCTCTTAGTCCGTCGCTTTTTGGTCAAAATATCTAGTCAAACATTTTTAAAAAGTGACGGACAACGTCTCTTAGTCCGTCGCTTTTTAGTCAAAATTTTGGTCAAATATTTTTAAAAAAGCGACGGACAAAGAGACGTTGTCCGTCGCTTTTTTTAAATTAAGTTGAACCAAAAACGGGTTTTCCCCCATTTTTCCATCTCTCTTTCTCTCTCTTCTCTCTTCTCTCCCTTCTCTCTAAAACCAAGTTTTGCACCGCTGCCGCCGCCCCACGCCACTGCCGCCGCTGCCACCCTTCTCTCCTTGAGCATTAGTCCCATCGCCGCCTTGCCCCGTCGGCGCCGCCACCCGTCGTCCTCACTTCCTCTTTTCCTTAGCTTGTTAAGGTTAGGATTTAATTTTAGTTTTTTTTCAATTCTAGTAATATTTGATTTGTTATAAATTAGTATATTGTTTTAGTTTGATGAATTATGTTAGTCAATTGCTAACTTGTATATTTGATTATTGTTAGTTGGGAGAGAATTGAGGATTTTTGATTTTAGGGTTTTCTTCTAAATTGGTTTTTTTTTTTTTTAAAATATGATTGTGAATTGAGTATTAGAAGTTAGAACTAACAAATAATTAGAAGTTAGAAGTTAGATTAGTTACATTTTTCAACTTTGAAATTCTTGAATTTTGTATGTTTGACGGTTGAAGTTAGAAAAACATTGAATTGTATATGAAAGTTAGATTACTTTCAAGTTAGAAAAATATTAGTATATGAAAGTCGAAATTAGATTAGTTGAATTTTCAACTTAGAAGTTCTTGAATTTTTATTTTTTTTTTAAAGTTGAAGTTAGAAAAATATTAGATTGTACATGAAAGTTAGATTACTTTAAAGTTAGAAAAATATTGGATATTATATGAAAGTTGAAATTAGGTTACTTGAATTCTTGGACTTAGAAATTCTTAAATTTGAAGTTTATATAGAATTAATTTTAGAAATTAGACATGAACTTGAATTTTTGTAGGATTTTAGAATTTTAGGTTGTGAACACTGAAAATCTTGAATGATTGTAGGATTTTAGAACTTAGGTTGTGAACTTTAGAAATCTTGAATTATTGTAGGATTTTAGAACTTTAAGTTGTGAACTTTTGAGAACTTAAATTTAGAGTTTAATTTTAGTTTTTTTTTTTCAATTCTAGTAATTATATTTGATTTCTTAGTTTGTATATTTTTTTAGTTTGAAGAATTGTGTTATTCAATTGTTAATTTGTACATTTGATTATTGTTAGTTAGGGAGAGAATTGAAGATTTTAGATTTTAGGATTAGTTTTCTTTTAAATTGAGGATTTGTAAATATGATTGTAAATTAAGTATTAGAAGTTAGAACTAACAAATAATTAGAAGTTAGAAGTTAGAGATTAGTTGAATTTTTCAATTTGTCATTGTATTTGTGCTTATATATTATATTGTTGTTGAAAATTGGGTTACTTGAATTATATTCTTGAACTTAGAAATTCTAGAAATTAGATATGAACTTGAATTTTGTAGGATTTTAGAACTTTAATTAGATTGTGAACTTTGGAAATCTTGAATTATTATAGGATTTTAGAACTTTAGGTTGTGAACTTTAGAAAGCTTGAATTATTGTGGGACTTTAAAACTTTAAGTTGTGAACTTTAGAGAACTGAATTTTTGTAGGATTTTAGAACTTTATAAGATTGTGAGTGTTGACACCCAATTTTGACCCTCCACAATATAAATTAATCATTTCGAGCTTCTCCAATTTCAAACGATTTAAAATAATTAATTTTATAAAATTTCCGAAATAATAATAATATAGTTTGCAAGATTTTTAATAGTTTGTCACTTTTCATAAATTTTAGATGATATATATGTTTTACATAATTATGTATATAATTATTATATTTTATGAATATTCAAAAATCGTCTCAAAAAGAGTTTGTTTTATGTTCAATTAAATTAATTTGGTTTAAAGTTATTTATTTTATTAGTTTAATTATTCTTATTTTATATTATTTTGTCTTATTTAATTTTGTTGATTTGAAAAGCACATTTTATTTAAGTTACGTTATTTTAGTTATGGCCATAGTTTTAAAATAATTAGTTTTATAAAAGTAATAATAATAATATAGTTTGCAAGATTTTTAATAGTTTGTCACTTTTCATAAATTTTAGATGATGTACATGTTTTACATAATTATGTATATAATTAGTATATTTTATGATTATTCGAAAATCGTCAAAAAAATAATAATAATAACAATTATATTTTAAATATTAGGGATGGTTATAGTTTTGAGTTAATAAATTTTATGAAATTCAAAATACTTTCAAGTTATTTTAAAAAAAAATAATAATTTTATCACTTTTTAATAATAAGTATGTATATCTTAGCAAATCACGTTATTTTATAAATATTTGAAAAATCATCACAAAAGATTTTACATCGTAGTTAAATACTCTATTAATTTACTTTAAGTTATAGTTATAATTTCAAGATAATTCGTTTTGTAATTGAATTAGTTAGTTTATAATTAAGTTAATTATTTCTTATTTCGTTAAGATTAAGAAGCTCATTAATCAATTTATATTTAACTTATCTTGTTTAAATTTTAGCCGAATTCACCAATTAAATTCTATTAGGCTATAATTGAAATCCATTATTTAATAACAATCTATCCCATCTCTTAAGATTAATTTTGGGCCACTTCCTAAAGGCCCAATTCTAATTCCCTAGACAACAGATAATTTCAGCCCATTTCCCTTCTTTGCTTTCCAATTCAACACCCCTTTTCAGCCCACATCCTTAGCTCCAACCCGGCCCAACCCACTGCCAATACAAAAGAAACCCACCAGCATACAAAATACAACAGCAATACATACAACATACGTACAGTACCGATTCCTGTACACTTCTTCTTCTCCCTTACGCCTACAACCCAATAGCCGCAATAACAACACCAAACCGACCCCACTGCCCATACGGGTCCTCTTCTTCACGCGAAAATCCCGGCAAATCCGGCAAGAAATCTGCAAAATCGTCTAGATTTTGCAGCAGTCGTCCCATCCCCCTTTTCCCCCTTTTCAAAATTTCCCATCCCTTCCCCTGTTGAGTGGAAAGAACAAGCAAAGATTTCGGATTTCAAAAAAAATTCAATCCGTTTTCCCTCTCAAATCAGCCCTTTTCTTCATCTATTTAAGATCGTTTTTCTCGATCCGAAAGGGGGATAGAAAAAGGAAGAAAAAAATTGGATTTTGAGGTCATATACGAAAACAACTTACAAAGGATCACTTGGCTTCGGTTTTATTTGTTTTCTTTCGTTTGCTTGGGCAGAACTAGTGTGGTGGAAGAATCGTTGTCTCGTCGTCCCACCCGCTGCCCCCTAAAAGGTAATACTCATTTCGATTCGAGTAGCTTTTGTTCTTAATGTATTGACGTTTGATCCTCAATCATCTAAGTTGTTAGGATGCTAGTATTTCGGTAGTATTTTGACTTATTGTTGATTGAAAGTTAATATGTTTTTTTTTTTTTTTTTAATTTCTTTTGTTCAAAGTTTGGTTGATTCCATTTTAGTGTCGATATGATTTCTTCATATTACTGCCTTCTTATCCCATTGTATAACCTTTTCTTGTTGTCTATGGTTTGTGGTTCCGTTTAAAATTTTAAATTTAGTCGCTATAAGTGGTATGCTTCATGTTGTGGGCTGATTTTTACTTTGCATCTCCATTAGTGTAAATAACGTGAAAGGAATAGTTTACTGTCTCATTTATATGTTTATTTTCCTTTTCTTGTTGTGCCTACCGGTTGAGTATATTTCGGTATGATTTCGGGTTGTTCGAAACATGCCTCTTCGATATTGGAAGCCAATGAAGGTTTCTCAGTTTTGTATAGTTAAGCGTAGATTGTGTATATGTTGGCTATTGTTATCTACCTCTTTTAGAGATCAAAATATTGATGTGTATTAAACCATTGAGTCCCTAAGATTGAGTGTGGGTTATGTGGAAAATAGTTTAGAATACAGATTGTGATTTGTAGCCACGATTCATTGAATGCGTATTGCCTTCAAATTTCTTTGAGATGTAAAAATTGTAGTGGCCTAAATTAACTTCTCGGTCTCTCATACCAGTACGTGTATTTATCTACGGCTTGCGTCAGTAAACTTTTCATAGAAAATGCTTTAAGCTTCAAGTGTGTATGTCGTTCATGTAGCTATTTAAGGTTCGATGTGCGTTTGTCAAGCCTCTTTGTCTTTGGAATCAGATTTTTATATTATTACGTGATTAACTGCTCATTAGGTGTTGTTGTTGAAGTTTTTTTTTTTTTTTTTTTTTTTTTTTGGTTAATAATGATGTAAAAGACATCTTTTTGAGTTCCTCTTACTTAGCTAAGTTATGTATTAATATGTTTTGATAGTTTGGATTCTGCCACAATAATTGCTGTTAAGAATGTGTCAAAATATTTATGGATTTATGATTGAATTCTTTACTTGAGTTATTGCCTTTCCAAAATGATTAATTTTCACAAATAAGATTTTTAGTAAGTCGACCATATAGTCTTAGTGTAACTTGGTCGGCACTTCATATATATATATATATATATATATATATATATATATATATATATATATATATTATTAAGGTCATAACTATTGGACCTAGTTACAACAATAATTTTATTATCTTCAAATTATGTCGGGTTTATAATCTGGGATTCATTATTTTGCCTCCATATGTTTGCAATTTTCATTTTTCTAAAAAGTATTGAATTGTTGTGACCCTCCTCTTTATCCTAATCCTTGTCATCTTTATTTTTTTTGCATATATTCCTTTTGATCGAGTTGCTTGGACTCCCGTTTTGCAAGTTGGGTTGAAATCCAACATTTCTTTTGTTTATCGAGTCAGCCCCTATATATTCGGAAGCTGTTACAGATTCCAGAGCTCCAACATACTGCTGGAAATTAGTACAAAAGCCTAAGAAATGGGCTGTACACATATTGTATACGGCAGTGTACGCTCATTATACAGCGAATTACAGGTCAAAAACGCAGGAATACAGGGCTAAGGCGAAATACAGGTGTTCGGAAGCAGGAGATACACAAAAAAAGGCTGATATACATGCCGATATACACTGATATACGTCAAGTGTATACAAAAACGGGATTGAGTAAAATTCCCAAAAACAGCAGCGAATTTGGCCCAAAAGGAGGCCCAAATTCAATCTATCTCTTACCCTTTAATTATTTAATTACGACTATTTATTGTTTGTTATTTAACTCTAACTTTATAATTTTTATTTAACTTAATTAGATTCCCCAAAAGACGAGTTACTTCTTTGTGTTGGTTTGTTTTAATACATCTTTTTTTTATTTTTTATTTTTTATTTATTTCATCTATTTTATTTACCAAGTAGCCTATCAAATTTTTTTTATCTTTAGTACTTCTGTTCTTAAAAAATGAAAATAAAATTAAAATATGTTCTTTAATGCTTCTAACTTAACCACATTTACTCATTTTAAAATTGTCTTCAAGTTAAAGTATTTTTCTCAAATAAACTTGGAAAATGTTAGTCAACTTTTTTTCAATCAATAAAACAAAAAAAAAAATATATGCACTCAAGTCATTTTCTCAAAAAGGTTAGTCGATTAATTTAAAATGATTTTCACATTTTAATTTATTAAATTGGTTTAAATTATTATGAATTAAATAGATTCTAATTAATCTATTTTTTTAACATTCTAATCATTTGCAATTTAATTCAATTGTTTCATTTTGGATTCCCTTCTCTAAAAAATAAGATTAAAAAATGTGTCATTTAATTTAACTATTTTTCTCAAAGTTAACCAAATATTTATAATTATTATTTTTATGTCAAATCATTATTTTTCTAAAAATAGTCAAATATATTTTAGTCAAGTCGCAGGTCAACCGCATGTTAGCGGGCACTTCGAATGCTTAAACCCTTCTCGAAGTGTAAATTGAACCCCGAACCTTCTTTGGTATTTTCAAATGATTTTTCTGTTTAAATCTTTGAAAATTATAAGTTTTCTTAATTTCTTTAAAAAATTAAGTGGCGACTCTTTCTAAGTATTTTTCTTAAAATGTTTTATACTTAGAACATTTCAAAAAGTGATTTTTCTAAAGGTTAGTTAAATTACGACACAACAGAAATGGCGACTCTGCTGGGGACCTAATTAAGTTCTAACCATAAGATTTGACTATTTGACTAATTGTTATCAATTGCTGAATTATTTATTTGTGCTTAATATGTTTAAATTGCTATAACTGTTGCATTCATGACATAACATATTCCGTCAAACGACACTTTATTTTTTTATTTTTCACTCAAAGGACGATTATGCGGGCCGCAGTCGTTCGTTAACCAAATTATTCTCGGGACACCCTGACGAATGTAGTTGGCTATTGGATAGTCAACGGTCGTTAATTGTCCCAGCCCAAGTAGTCCGCTTGGGTCACCAATCCACTTTAAAGAAAACTCACTCTTAGTTATACTAGGATAGAGCAAGACCAAATCCCTGAAATTTAGCGCATTGGCCTAAGATGACCCAATACCCAAGGAGTGTTGGGTCCATTAGAAAGACCACCTTGAGTCCAAAGGGCCCACGGCCCAAACGGACGCTCATACTTACGTTTTTGAAGGATGTATACGCTATTTGACAAAATGTTGTGTCTTGGGTTTGGGGGGTATCTAATTATTTGTATGTTTTTGTAGATGGCCAAGCGACACTTGAGTTTCAAGATGGTCATCGAAACGCCAAACCTTCTCCGTGTATGGTGGTACAATCTCAATGCGTATCAGAAAAGAGAACTTTCCATTCACTTAGGCCACCTCCCGTCAATAATGAATCTCAGAGTCTGGCCTAAGTTCATTGAGGTGGTCACTCGATTTTGGGATGATGAGAGGATGGTGTTTCGCTTCGGAGATGTTGAAATGACACCAACCGTTGAAGAAATCAAAGATTGCCTAGACAACGTCGGAACGTGCCAAAAAAGGAAAAACATCCAGATCATCACATTTTGCTACCAGATAAGCCAACCAGCACAGAACTAAAAAATATGTTGTTATTGGTAAATGCATACTGGCTAGACACCCCGAGTATTCCATTTGTGAAATTCTATGAACGATGGGGTCACGAGAGTTATTATAAGAATTTTCCAAAAGAGTTTCACAGTCACAACAGTTGGAGTCATACTCAAACTCTAGCATTTCTTTGTATGCCTCCTAGGGACGATGGTATTTCCTCAAGGCGAAGGGAATGAAATTGATACTCGAGTTGTCATGGTTACACACGCCATCTTCGAGGGTGTTGGTAAGAAAGAACAACTTAAGAAATACTTCAACCTAGCCCCAATCATTCCGCCGACATATATCGATCTTTGGGTCAATGCAAAAACGGGTTTCCATTTTTTCAAGGTTGTAATATTTTGCTACGGTGGTGGATGTCTAAACATCTAGTGAAGACATACGAGACTCAAAGAACAAAAATTGGCCGAACCACAAAAAGAAAGTCACCTCGACCATTACGAGTTTCACTTGAGCATCAACAGGTTCAAGATCCACAGCACTAGGGAAGCATGGACTAAAGTCTTCCACAACATAAAAGATGGAAACGTACAATGGATGTTTCAAAATTTCATGTCAGAAAAAATAGCTATTCAGGGAGCTAAGTGTCCTTTCCTAATCCTTCCTGGCATTAGAGGGGTACGACCTTACAATCCTAGCAGGGTAATACGACAATTTGGCAGAAGACAGATTCTACCTTTCAAAGGAGACACTAGCCGCTATGTCTTTGACTACAACGGGTGCGACAAGATACCTCATGCCAAGGATATTTGTCAAGAATGGGCTGGACGGGTCAACCTAAAAGAGAGCATGGCAGAAAATAGATATGAAGCCGGGTATGTGGATGAATACAAAAAATGGTTGCAGGATGATCTGCGTGGTACACTTGACTCGACGCCACGCACGGGCCGACAGATTGAAGATGTCCAGGTAAGGCTCCAAATCCAAGCCTACCATTTTCAGCAGGAATGGGACCAAAGAGAGCAAGAGTTTCAACGTAAGGAGCAAGAATACCTGCGTAGGGAACAAAAGTTCCAGCATCGAGAATATGAAAGCCAAAGGGCATTAGCCTTTGCCACGCAAGAGTTAGCTGACGCGAGAGCCTGCCTGATACGTTTGGACTTGAACTTGGATGATCAGCTTAACACCCTCCAGGGCATTTCAATATCTTCTAAAGTTGTGTTCACTGAGCCACATGTGATAACCAGCAAGTTCCTTATTCGTGAAGAAGTGGAAAAAGCCAGAGGAGGAGTAGGTCCTTCAGTATTTTAGTTATCTTATTCCTCTGCGTGAGATTGATATTCTTGTATTTGCAGTTTTATCCCTTCCCTAAAAGATGTATCATTTTGCTTAACTTTGTAATGAATTCTCTATTGTTTATGAATCTTATTTTGGGGGATGCTACAATTTGTTTCAAAAAGCCAATACATCCTTCAATTCGCTAGGCCTACCCTTGGCACAAAGGGTCACATGCATATTTACGATGCGATATTTATTTGTCTACTTGTGTGTTTAACTGTTTGTGTAGTACGTTGCTTTGAATGAGGACATTTTAGCCCACTCCTTGTCAAAAAAAAAAAAAAAAAAAAAAAAAAAAAAATCACTACCAAAATGTCCGACCAAAACTCCGCGAGTCTTAAGTTTCTCAGTCAGAAATAAAATCCTACTACCGAATCCTAAAACACTACTCTATCATCTCATGAAAGGTAAAATTGTAGCTAAGATGAAAAAAGGCAAGAGTATCGACATAAAGCTGACCGAAGAGGATTTGAGGATGAAATTCCAGCAGCTCAGACATGAGATCCAAGAAACCAGAGAAAGGAGAATGGAAGTAGAGTTTGCCACTGCAATCGCACGAACAGCAAATGCGGCACTAGACGTGGAATTGGCAGCGAAGATGACAAAATGTGCTGTTATAGATGAAGAGACAACTGCTGTACGGAAGAAGCGCGATGCCCTCAAAGAGATAACCGTGATGCTTCGGAAACCACGTGGAAAACACTCTTTCTTCAGCCAAGAGGTCACCAACAGTGATCCCAAAGGCGCTAGACACCGAAGCTACCGAAGAAGAAGATGGGGGAGGAAATTGTCTATAGGCCCTCTTCGGGGACGATGGAAGGAAAGGAATGAGAAAACCACCCTCGAAGAATACGAGTTTACCCCCCGTGATTAATGCAAAATCGAGAGAAGAAGAAGCTTTGATGAAGGCACCACCTATCTTTTATGAGCTTAATTGTATGTTTTTTGTCACTTCCTTTGTAATCAATCAAATGAATGAGTGAAGATGAGAATTTCCTTTTGTATTCGAACTACGTAGGGCCTGAATTCTCCTTGGGAGATACGTAGGCAGTCTTTCAAGGCCCGGCCCCTATTTTTTAAAAATTTTCTCTTCCCCTTTATTATACAAGAAAACATTGAGTTCAGATCAACAAATTCCCAGAGATGCAGCAAGAAGACCTTAGCTCAATGCAATTTGACCTTTCTGAGTCACCAACCTCAACATAAAAAAAAAAAAAAAAAAAAAAAAAAAAAAAAAAAAAAAAAAGAGCAAACTCCTGCTTGTTCAAAAGTCATCCCCATTATTCGCGGGTTATCATGTTCTCAAACAAAGCAACTTTTATGTGTTTATCTCGCTTTTATGTGATATTTTGCATTATTTCATCCGAATCAAAACTAACAGACTTGCCTTTGAGTTGTTTTTCTCAACAGGTAGTTAGAACTGGTCTCGTGTCGATAAGTCTGGCCGATCATCCTTATTTCACTAGATCTAAAGGTCCTGCGATTCCTTCCCCAATCAAAGTTCACAAAAGGGAAAAAAGCAATGGGTGATAACAACGAAGAAATCGGCCTTGCGATGTCGTGGTGGCTCGGCCCCCGCCCTTGCCGATCAAAATGAACCGATCCTGCAGTTGATGCAACAAATTGCTGAGATGAGGGTCGAGATGCGAGAAGACAAGATTTGCCCCCTCCTATTTTTCTTTGTCGGCATGCAAACAGACGGAAGACCTCCGGCTCAAAATCCCCCTCCTAACGTGGAACAAGTTCAAAACCCGCCTTCAAGTCCTGCTCGTGATCCCTCCATCGTTGACCTTACCACCCAAAACCCCCATTACGCCTCGCCTTCTTACCAAACACCACCTCCTCCTCAAAATACCAACCTCCAAGCACCACTCCCTCCCCCTAATTCGAACCACCAAATTGGCCTACCCCCTCATAGCCAAAACGCAAATAACCTACGCACTTCCCTCCTTCACCAAAACCCGTATACCAACCCCCAGACTTTTCCCCAAAACTATCACCCCCCTTTAAATGGCCGAGTCCCTCTATTGCTCCACCACTACCGCAAAAAACCGCTTTCCAAATACCAGTCCCAACGAGCATGACGTCCATGGTTGAGCTTGACCACTATGAGGAGAGGGAGAGAGAGTGGAGGTCAAAGGAAGAGACCACCAAGATAGATATGAAGGAAGAAATTAGAAAAGCCATGAAAGAGTTGAACCGCATTCCCGAGGTCGCCGGGTTGAGTTACGAAGACCCGTGCATTCATCCTAACTTGGACCTCCGGAAGGGTTCAAGGTGCCGAAGTTTGACATCTTCGGAGGAACGGGGAACCCCTTAGCACACCTGAGGGCCTACTGTGACCAACTCGTGGGAGTTGGGAGAGACGAAGCTTTGTTGATGCGGCTTTTTAGCCGAACAGAGAATTCGCATATAGATGGCGAAAGGAGGCAGCTAAAGTTAGACCTCCTATGTCAGAAAAAGAAATCGTCGAAGTGTTTGTGCGGGTGCAAGAGCCTGAATATTATGACAGAATAATGTTGCTCGTTGGAGCAAAATTTGCTGAGATAGTCAAGGTAGGTGAGACTATTGAAGATGGATTGAGAACCGGAAAGATTGCCCGTGTTGCTGCCTCGCCCGGATCTTCGGGCTTGTTGAAGAAGAAAAGAGAGGATGTGTCATCTATCTCTTATGAGGGGAAGAAGACCCCAAGGAAATTCTCATCATACCAAGGTCGTTCTCGACCTTCACAGATTACCAAAATACCCCTCCTCCCAGTTATCAAAATACTCCCCCTCCTAGCTACCAAACTCCTCCTACTATCTACCAAACTCCCCCCCAGGTTTACTGCACCCCGTCATCTCATCACTATCGAAATGTCGCCCCCAACTGTGCCAACATTCAGACAAATTACCAAACTCCTCCCCCGACATACCAAACCCCAGCTCCACTTTACCAAAATACCCCCTCGAACTACCAAACTCCACAACCAAATTACCGAACCAACTCATATCAAACCCCCCGTCCAAACACTCCAAATTATCGCCAGATGCCTCCCCCTCAACAAGGTAATTACGATCCCTCCCGTCCTAGATTTGAGAAGAAGCCTGCTAGAACTTTCATTCCACTTGTTGAAAGCCGAACAAAGTTGTTCGAACGATTAACTGCAGCAGGATATATTCATCCAGTGGGGCCCAAGCCGGCTGACACTAGCTCAAAGTTTTACAGCCCTGCTCAGAGATGCGCCTATCACTCCAACAGTGTTGGACAAGATACTGAGGGCCGTATCAACCTGAAACATAAAATCCAAGACCTGATTGACCAGAATGTGGTCTCTCTTCGACGGTCGCGCCTAATGTCAACGGTAATCCTTTGCCAAATCATGGAGGCGTCACTATCAATATGATAGAGACAAGATGACGATTGGTGCGCGACAAAGGCAATAGTTTTGCTTGTTCCAGATGAACTAGAAAGGTCTGTGGCCTCGTTGAGCATTAGGGAGAAGAAGGAGTTTGTGATTCTGACACCCGAGAAGGTTGTTGCCTTGGTGCCACGAGAAACTCTTGCCCGACCAAAGTTTGTGATTGAAACGGCTGTTACCCAGGGTATGACCAGATCTGGCAGATGCTACACACCGAAGAGCCGATCCGGTGGGTGTGCAGAAGAAGGACCAAGGAAAAAGGCCGATTAGTGAGGCCGAAGCTGAGGAGTTCTGGAGAAAAATGCAACCGAAAGATTATTCGATTGTAAAACATCTAGAGAAGACGCCGGCTCAGATTTCTGTGTGGGCTTTATTGATGAGTTCGCAGTTGCATAGACAAGCTTTGATGAAAGCTTTGGATGACACTTATGTGCCTGTGGGTACTAACAGCGACAATCTAGCAGCCATGATAAACCAGGTCATTCGAGGACACCGAATTAGTTTTTGCGACGAAGAGTTGCCTTTTGAAGGGAAGATGCACAACAAAGCTCTGCACGTCACCATCAAGTGCCGGGACAAAGTTATAAATCGTGTTTTGGTCGACGATGGGTCCGGTCTCAACATATGTCCGCTTTCGACTCTCAAGCAGCTGAAATTTGACTTAGGAAAGGTTCAACAAAACCAGGTCAATGTGAGAGCTTTCGATGGAGTGCAGAGAGACACGATAGGGGCAGTAAATTTGGTTGTTCAGATGGGGCCTGCAGAATTCAATGTGGAGTTTCAGGTGTTGGACATCAATACCAGCTACAATTTGCTTCTAGGAAGACCATTTATCCACATGGTTGGGGCTGTGCCGTCTACCCTTCACCAACTGTTGAAATTTGTTTGGAAGGACCAGGAATTGGTCATTTATGGTGAAGGGAGCCATTCCAATGGGTATGCACCGATCATTGATGATATCTCTCGAGGTTGTGATTTTTACACGGTGGAGCCGGTAAATGCCACCGGTGATGATTTGGCTCGCAACCTCCTATGCCAACCGTATACAAGATGATTGCTCTTGTCATGCTACTGCATGGTTTCGAACCGGGAATGCGGATTGGGGAAACACTTTCAAGGAATTATCGAGCCTATTCGGATCCCCGCTAAAGGAGCAAAGTTTGGTTTGGGATATGTCCCAACAGATGACGAATCGAGATGAAAAACAAGAATGTTGATCAAGCATTGGCTAGACCAATTCCTCATCTCGTACTGGTCATTTCCGGTGAAAGGATGTGTCAATGATGATGGTCTCGGGAAGGAATCTTGGACCTTTTTGAAGAGATTGATGCGGTCATCCAAGAAGAAGCTAGGACATCGGGCATCCGTGATGCAGTAACCCGAGGAGCGATTGCGTAACCGGACCCGCACACCACTCCTGATTTCTCGCTCATCTGGGTAGAAAGGACATGTGTTTTGTTTATTTTCAAAATCGGTGGTAGTCCGGAAGAGGCCCGAAACCCACCCTTTATCCAGTTTTACTTGTTTGAAGTTTTTAAATTCCCTTGTAATGTTTAAAAAGGCGAAATGACCCTTAGTCATAGCCAAAGTTTGTGCTCATTTTTTTCGATTAAAATGAAAGCCTCTTTTATCAAAAATTTGTTTATTTATCTCGTTTATATGTTACTTTCCTAACTTTGTTCGTTTGTGGTTTCAGTAATATTAATTTAAAACCCGCCAATGTCATGTCATGTCATGAACCGAATGAACAAAATGAGGCCGATGATGATGAGTGCAAGGAATATGAAGAAGACAGTGTCCATCTGACAGAAGCTCAAGGAAGAGACCTGGTCCATTTGCTCAGAGAGTACATTGATGTGTTTGCCTGGTCTTACGAAGATATGCCGGGGCTGAGTACGAATATAGTGTCCCACAAGTTGCCGATTAATCCAGATTTCAGTCCGGTAAAACAAAAGACTCGAAAGTTCAAGCCTGAGTTGAGTTTGAAGATCAAAGAGGAGATTACCAAGCAGATCGAGTCTCAAGTAGTGGAAGTGACGCAATATCCGATTTGGTTAGCCAATGTTGTTCCGGTTGCCAAGAAAGATGGAAAGATCGAATTTGTGTCGACTATAGAGATCTCAACAAAGCTAGCCCGAAAGATAATTTTCCATTGCCAAACATTCACATCCTCATTGATAATCGTGCTAAGCATGAGATGCGATCATTTGTGGATTGTTATGCGGGTTACCACCAGATCCCGATGGACGAAGAAGATGCGAAAAGACAGCTTTCATTACGCCTTGGGGTGTATATCATTATCGGGTGATGCCATTTGGTCTCAAAAATGCCGGTGCTACTTATATGAGGGCCATGACAACCATTTTTCACGATATGATTCATAAAGAGATCGAAGTGTATGTAGATGATGTCATAATCAAGTCCCGCGAGAGTTCGGATCACTTGACTCACTTGAGAAAATTCTTTGATCGTCTCAAGCGCCAATACAATTTGAAGTTAAATCCCGCCAAATGTGCTTTTGGAGTGCCGGGCTGGCAAGTTGTTGGGATTTATAGTCAGCGAAGGGGCATTGAGCTTGACCCTTCCAAGATCAAGGCGATCCAGAATTACCTCCTCCGAAGACAAAGAAGGAGGTGATGAGTTTTTTGGGAAGATTAAACTACATCAGCCGGTTCATAGCTCAATCCACCGTGGTGTGTGAGCCCATCTTTAAGTTATTGAAAAAAGATGCCTCAACTAAGTGGACTGGAGAATGTCAAACTGCTTTTGATACCATCAAGAATTATTTGTCCAATCCACCGGTGTTGGTCCCTCCACGAGAAGGAGTCCATTATTGCCATATTTGTCGGTGTCTGATAATGCATTGGGATGCGTGCTTGGTCAACATGATGAGACCGGAAAAAAGGAGCGAGCCATTTATTACTTGAGTAAAAAGTTCACTCCTTATGAGGCTCGTTACACTCTTTTTGGAGAGAACATGTTGTGCTTTGACTTGGATCGCTCAAAAGTTGAGGCATTATTTGTCTTCTTATACCACGTACCTCATCTCCAGGATGGATCCGTTGAAGTATATTTTCCAGAAAGCAATGCCGACCGGAAAGTTGGCTAAATGGCAAATGCTTTTGAGTGAGTTCGACATTGTGTATGTGACACAAAAGGCGATAAAAGCACAAGCCTTGGCTGATCATCTTGCGGAGAATCCGGTTGACGAAGAGTATGAGCCACTCAAGACTTATTTTCCCGATGAAGAAGTAGCATTTGTGGGTGAAGATATTTCTGAAGCATATCCTGGTTGGAGAGTATTCTTTGATGGAGCGGCAAATCACCAAGGGAAAGGTATCGGAGCAGTCTTAGTGTCAGAATCTGGTCAGCATTATCCTATGGCGGCTAAACTCCGATTTAATTATACAAACAACATGGCTGAGTATGAAGCTTGCATACTTGGTTTAAAGATGGCAATCGACATGAACGTTCATGAGCTTCTAGTTATTGGAGACTCAGACTTACTGATTCATCAAGTTCAAGGAGAATGGGCCGTGAAGAACCCAAAAATCATACCGTACGTGCAGTATGTACAGAAGTTGTGCAAGAGATTTCGCAAGATTGAGTTCAGACATACTCCCAGGACACAAAATGAGTTGGCCGATGCTCTGGCCACCATTGCCTCAATGATCAAACACCCAGATACAAGTTATATTGATCCAGTAGATATAGAGGTAAAAGAGCAGCCTGTTCATTGTTCACATGTTGAAACGGAGCCAGACGGTTTGCCTTGGTACTTTGACATCAAGAAGTATTTAGAGGACGGAACTTATCCTGAGAATGCAACGTTCAACCAGAAGAAAACGATACGCCGTATGGCCCTCAATTTCTTTGCAAGTGGAGAAATCCTTTACAGGAGGACTACAGATTTAGGTCTTCTCAGATGCGTTGATGCTAACGAAGCTGCAAAGCTTCTGGAACAGATACATGCCGGAGTTTGTGGTACTCACATGAATGGGCTCACTTTGGCCAGGAAGATCCTCCGAGCCGGATATTTTTGGATGACTATGGAACATGATTGTTGCAAGTTCGTGCAGAAATGTCATAAATGTCAGGTGCATGGTGATTTGATTCGAGTTCCTCCTCACGAACTTAATGCTATGAGTTCACCCTGGCCATTCGTAGCTTGGGGCATGGATGTCATTGGTCCAATAGAGCCAGCCGCCTCTAACGGACACAGATTCATTTTGGTTGCCATCGACTATTTCACCAAGTGGGTGGAAGCAGCTTCGTACAAGTCGGTAACCAAGAAAGTTGTAGCTGATTTTGTTCGCAACAATTTGATATGTAGGTTTGGAGTACCGAAATCCATCATTACTGATAATGGAGCAAATCTTAACAGTCATTTGATGAGAGAGATATGTGAACAATTCAAGATTACTCATCGGAATTCCACCGCCTATCGTCCCCAAATGAACGGAGCTGTAG
Organism: Solanum commersonii; assembly: GCA_029007595.1. NCBI lineage: Eukaryota > Viridiplantae > Streptophyta > Magnoliopsida > Solanales > Solanaceae > Solanum > Solanum commersonii. The sequence continues at coordinate 1,432,701 of JAJTWQ010000029.1, forward strand.
AAGCCGCCAACAAGAACATAAAGAAGATTTTGAGGAAAATGATTGAAAATCGCAGAGGTTGGCACGAGATGTTGCCATATGCTTTGTTGGGTTACAGAACGACGGTCAGAACATCAGTCGGAGCAACTCCATATTTGTTGGTGTATGGGACAGAAGCAGTTATACCTGCTGAAGTTGAAATACCTTCATTGAGAATCACTGTCAAGAGATACTACGTGTGAAGCTTCAGTTTGTATTTTTGTCATTTCCTTGTCATCGTTCTATTTGCATGTAATTTCTTTGTTTAGAATCTATCCCTATGTAATGAACTACGTCTGACCTGAATTCTCAAGAATGAGATACGTAGGCGGCCTATGTCGGCCTCGGTCACCCTTTTCTCCCACTTAAGATTTCCTTGTAATGAACTACGTCTGACCTGAATTCTCAAGAATGAGATACGTAGGCGGCCTATGTCGGCCTCGGTCGGTTTATTTGTAATTCTTCTATTTTTATTAATCCTAAAGAGGGAACTACGTTTGACCTGATTCCTGCCTCAACGGATACGTAGGCGCCACAAGGGCTCGGTCATATCTCCCATAAGATTTTATTTTTCCTTTACAATAGAAACTGGGACAGAATTTTTGAAAAGGATTCAAAAATTCTCGAGAAGAAGATCTTTCCACCAAAGTCAAGACTGAAGTTACTTTGAGATTTGTAACTGGGACAGAATTTTTGAGAAGATCTCAAAAATTCCGTGATTGCTCACCAACGGTTAAAGATAAGCCAAGACAGTTAACTGAGACAGAAATTTTGAGGATGGCCTCAAAATTTCAATAGGCTCATCGGCAGTTTGGAACAACTTTGAATACTTCCTAGCAAGTTATCAGACGGATCTCAAAACACCAACTCTGAATGACGTCCATTAAACTTGACGTGACATGACATTTGGCGGTGACTTTTTCCAGACATTACTTTTGAAAATCTATTTTCTTAAAAACTTTTCCTTCATGTTTTGATTATTTTGCATAAAAATATTTTGTCTATCTATCAAGAAGCGGGAGATCGGAGAAATCAACCGGAGATAGCAAGACAAGGAGCAGACAACCGAAGAGATCGACACAGATCAGTTCATTTTGTAACAAACTAATAATTTTTCTGTGGACGCAGGTGTATAAGCTCACCTCAAGATCAACATGTTCCTCCGTTCCATAAATATGGAGAAGTTGAAAGGGCAAAAAACTCCCCAAAATTAATAATTTTTCTGTGGATGCAGGAAATATTTTACGTTTCTTATATCAAAGATTTGGGAATATGAGTAGAATTATTTCATTCAATTCTCAACAAGACGAGGTCCATCATGAACGTACAATTATGTTCGGGGTGGAACATAAGATATGATAATATTACTTACCCAGAAGGTCATTTATATCGTATTGTCAAATGAGATGATACCACTACTCCGAGGGTCATTTTTATTTATATTGTCGAATGAGACGACACCACTACCCGGAGAGTCATTTATATTGTATTGTCGATTCAGACGACATCGCCACCCAAAAAATACCCGAAAGATCACCTGTGTTGTCCGGTGAAGCATTATCTTCATTCGGTACCGGATGGATGGCATCATTAGGAAAATAATTCATGCATAGCAAGAGAAAATATTCATGCGTGTCGGGAAAATATCATGCATAGCAAGAGAAAGATGTCATGCATCGCGGGAAAATATCATGTATAGCAAGAGAAAATATTCATGTGTGTCGGGAAAAGATCATGCATTGCAAGAGAAAAGGATTCATGCATTGCGGGAACAAGATCCATGCATCGCGAAAAAGATCATGCATAGCAAGAGAAAGAAGTCATGCATCGTGAAAAAGAATTCATGCATCGCGGAAAAGATCATGCATTGCAAGAGAAAAAGATTCATGCATCGCGAGGAAAGATCATGCATAGCAAGAGAAAGAATTCATGCATCGCGGGAAGAGATCATGCATAACAAGAGAAAGAAGTCATGCATCGCAAAAAGTCATGCATTGCAGGAGAAAGAGATCCATGCATCGCAAGAGAAGAATCATGCATCGCGAAAGATATTCATGTATTGCAGGAAAAAGATTCAAGCATCGCGAGAAAGATTCGCCTATCAAAAGAGAATCAACATCAACTGCATCATTTTTCTTGCAAATACAACATCAAGAGAACTATCAACATATTACATCTGCCTATTTTATTACTTCGTCATCAAAAGAAGAGTACATTGAAGATTATATTACAAATACAAATACGAGCTTTATTTGTTTTACGTCAGACTCGACGAATTTGACGTCAAATATGCAAGGAGAGAAATTAAGTGTCAACACGGTAAAGGACACTGTCTCCCATTTGAATTGCATTTTATGCTAATGAGTTTTCTCTCAGTCTTTGTTGAGAGCATCCGAAAGGATGAATTCTCCAAAACAAACCACAGGTGCAGACGACATCAAAAAGGATGCAGCACAACGTGGAACCTTTTCTTAGCAGCGAACTGGGACATAGTCCAAAGAGGAGTGTCAAACTCTTAGGACGCGAGCAGAGGAGTGACTTCCACCGCAATCAAACCACACCCCTATCAGAAGGCATGTGGGTTTTTCTTTAGGTTTCCTAGTTTCAGTATCGCATCCGAAAAATTTGGGTTCACCGGAAGCAAATTTCCAATCTGAGTGACAATGCACCGAGAGTCTTGGAAATTATGTCCGTGTAAGTTCTTACTTATGGATGTGAAGAGCTCCACATTCATGACTAAGAGGTTGCAAGCCTATTTTTCATACTCGACTCATTTTGTCATTCCTCCTAACTGAAGGTTATCTTAACATAAGAGATTTCCTTTCTAACCGATTGAGTCGAACTACAAGCAGTCTGATTTCCTAAGTTGAGGAATATGTAGGCAGGATCAATATTGAAAACACGGCTATGTTCCAACATTCGCTCTTAAATCTTATTCTGGAGCATTCTGGTCCCTCCATAATTCGGTATCAGGATAGCTTTTAAATTCTTTCAAAAAATCGTTCGTCAAGTCAAGCGCATAGAACTACAAGTGGCCTGAATTCTCATATGGCCTGAGATATGTAGGAAACTCGTTTTCAGGGTTTGACCATAATTCCTAAAGATTGTACCAAAATACCTTTCCAAAAGGATGAAGATGTGTTCGGTCAAAACTGGATTTGTCAATTTCGTTTGCCTCGAATTTCTTTCATCAATCCAAGTCAAACGAGGGACAGTTGTTGACACCCAATTTTGACCCTCCACAATATAAATTAATCATTTCGAGCTTCTCCAATTTCAAACGATTTAAAATAATTAATTTTATAAAATTTCCGAAATAATAATAATATAGTTTGCAAGATTTTTAATAGTTTGTCACTTTTCATAAATTTTAGATGATATATATGTTTTACATAATTATGTATATAATTATTATATTTTATGAATATTCAAAAATCGTCTCAAAAAGAGTTTGTTTTATGTTCAATTAAATTAATTTGGTTTAAAGTTATTTATTTTATTAGTTTAATTATTCTTATTTTATATTATTTTGTCTTATTTAATTTTGTTGATTTGAAAAGCACATTTTATTTAAGTTACGTTATTTTAGTTATGGCCATAGTTTTAAAATAATTAGTTTTATAAAAGTAATAATAATAATATAGTTTGCAAGATTTTTAATAGTTTGTCACTTTTCATAAATTTTAGATGATGTACATGTTTTACATAATTATGTATATAATTAGTATATTTTATGATTATTCGAAAATCGTCAAAAAAATAATAATAATAACAATTATATTTTAAATATTAGGGATGGTTATAGTTTTGAGTTAATAAATTTTATGAAATTCAAAATACTTTCAAGTTATTTTAAAAAAAAAAATAATTTTATCACTTTTTAATAATAAGTATGTATATCTTAGCAAATCACGTTATTTTATAAATATTTGAAAAATCATCACAAAAAGATTTTACATCGTAGTTAAATACTCTATTAATTTACTTTAAGTTATAGTTATAATTTCAAGATAATTCGTTTTGTAATTGAATTAGTTAGTTTATAATTAAGTTAATTATTTCTTATTTCGTTAAGATTAAGAAGCTCATTAATCAATTTATATTTAACTTATCTTGTTTAAATTTTAGCCGAATTCACCAATTAAATTCTATTAGGCTATAATTGAAATCCATTATTTAATAACAATCTATCCCATCTCTTAAGATTAATTTTGGGCCACTTCCTAAAGGCCCAATTCTAATTCCCTAGACAACATATAATTTCAGCCCATTTCCCCTTCTTTGCTTTCCAATTCAACACCCCTTTTCAGCCCACATCCTTAGCTCCAACCCGGCCCAACCCACGCCAATACAAAAGAAACCCACCAAAGATACAAAATACAACAAAGAATACATACAACATACGTACGGTACCGATTCCCGTACACTTCTTCTTCTCCCTTACGCCTACAACCCAATAGCCGCAATAACAACACCAAACCGACCCCACCGCCCATACGGGTCCTCTTCTTCACGCGAAAATCCCGGCAAATCCGGCAAGAAATCAGCAAAATCGTCTAGATTCTGGAGCAGTCGTCCCATCCCCCTTTTCCCCCTTTTCAAAATTTCCCATCCCTTCCCCTGTTGAGTGGAAAGAACAAGCAAAGATTTCGGATTTCAAAAAAAATTCAATCCGTTTTCCCTCTCAAATCAGCCCTTTTCTTCATCTATTTAAGATCGTTTTTCTCGATCCGAAAGGGAGAGAGAAAAAGGAAGAAAAAAATTGGATTTTGAGGTCATATACGAAAACAACTTACAAAGGATCACTTGGCTTCGGTTTTATTTGTTTTCTTTCGTTTGCTTGGGCAGAACTAGTGTGGTGGAAGAATCGTTGTCTCGTCGTCCCAATTCGCTGCCCCCTAAAAGGTAATACTCATTTCGATTCGAGTAGCTTTTGTTCTTAATGTATTGACGTTTGATCCTCAATCATCTAAGTTGTTAGGATGCTAGTATTTCGGTAGTATTTTGACTTATTGTTGATTGAAAGTTAATAATTTTTTTTTTTTTAATTTCTTTTGTTCAAAGTTTGGTTGATTCCATTTTAATGTCGATATGATTTCTTCATATTACTGCCTTCTTATCCCATTGTATAACCTTTTCTTGTTGTCTATGGTTTGTGGTTCCGTTTAAAATTTTAAATTTAGTCGCTATAAGTGGTATGCTTCATGTTGTGGGCTGATTTTTACTTTGCATCTCCATTAGTGTAAATAACGTGAAAGGAATAGTTTACTGTCTCATTTATATGTTTATTTTCCTTTTCTTGTTGTGCCTACCGGTTGAGTATATTTCGGTATGATTTCGGGTTGTTCGAAACATGCCTCTTCGATATTGGAAGCCAATGAAGGTTTCTCAGTTTTGTATAGTTAAGCGTAGATTGTGTATATGTTGGCTATTGTTATCTACCTCTTTTAGAGATCAAAATATTGATGTGTATTAAACCATTGAGTCCCTAAGATTGAGTGTGGGTTATGTGGAAAATAGTTTAGAATACTGATTGTGATTTGTAGCCACGATTCATTGAATGCGTATTGCCCTCAAATTTCTTTGAGATGTAAAAATTGTAGTGGCCTAAATTAACTTCTCGGTCTCTCATACCAAGACGTGTATTTATCTACGGCTTGCGTCGTGAAACTTTTCATAGAAAATGCTTTAAGCTTCAAGTGTGTATGTCGTTCATGTAGCTATTTAAGGTTGGGTGTGCGTGTGTCAAGCCTTTTTGTCTTTGGAATCAGATTTTTATTTTATTACGTGATTAACTGCTCATTAGGTGTTGTTGTTGAAGTTTTTTTTTTTTTTTTTTTTTTTTTTTTTGGTTAATAATGATGTAAAAGACATCTTTTTGAGTTCCTCTTACTTAGCTAAGTTATGTATTAATATGTTTTGATAGTTTGGATTCTGCCACAATAATTGCTGTTAAGAATGTGTCAAAATATTTATGGATTTATGATTGAATTCTTTACTTGAGTTATTGCCTTTCCAAAATGATTAATTTTCACAAATAAGATTTTTAGTAAGTCTGACCATATAGTCTTAGTGTAACTTTGTCGGCACTTCATATATATATATATATATATATATATATATATATATATATATATATATATATATATATATATATTATTATGCTCATAACTATTGAACCTAGTTACAACAATAATTTTATTACCTTAAAATTATGTCGGGTTTATAACTGGGATTCATTATTTTGCCTCCATATGTTTGCAATTTTCATTTTTCTAAAAAGTATTGAATTGTTGTGACCCTCCTCTTTATCCTAATCCTTGTCATCTTTATTTTTTTTTGCATATATTCCTTTTGATCGAGTTGCTTGGACTCCCGTTTTGCAAGTTGGGTTGAAATCCAACATTTCTTTTGTTTATCGAGTCAGCCCCTATATATTCGGAAGCTGTTACAGATTCCAGAGCTCCAACATACTGGAAATTAGTACAAAAGCCTAAGAAATGGGCTGTACACATATTGTATACGGCAGTGTACGCTCATTATACAGCGAATTACAGGTCAAAAACGCAGGAATACAGGGCTAAGGCGAAATACAGGTGTTCGGAAGCAGGAGATACACAAAAAAAGGCTGATATACATGCCGATATACACTGATATACGTCAAGTGTATACAAAAACGGGATTGAGTAAAATTCCCAAAAACAGCAGCGAATTTGGCCCAAAAGGAGGCCCAAATTCAATCTATCTCTTACCCTTTAATTATTTAATTACGACTATTTATTGTTTGTTATTTAACTCTAACTTTATAATTTTTATTTAACTTAATTAGATTCCCCAAAAGACGAGTTACTTCTTTGTGTTGGTTTGTTTTAATACATCTTTTTTTTATTTTTTATTTATTTCATCTATTTTATTTACCAAGTAGCCTATCAAATTTTTTTTTATCTTTAGTACTTCTGTTCTTAAAAAATGAAAATAAAATTAAAATATGTTCTTTAATGCTTCTAACTTAACCACATTTACTCATTTTAAAATTGTCTTCAAGTTAAAGTATTTTTTCTCAAATAAACTTGGAAAATGTTAGTCAACTTTTTTTTCAATCAATAAAACAAAAAAAAAAATATATGCACTCAAGTCATTTTCTCAAAAAGGTTAGTCGATTAATTTAAAATGATTTTCACATTTTAATTTATTAAATTGGTTTAAATTATTATGAATTAAATAGATTCTAATTAATCTATTTTTTTAACATTCTAATCATTTGCAATTTAATTCAATTGTTTCATTTTGGATTCCCTTCTCTAAAAAATAAGATTAAAAAATGTGTCATTTAATTTAACTATTTTTCTCAAAGTTAACCAAATATTTATAATTATTATTTTTATGTCAAATCATTATTTTTCTAAAAATAGTCAAATATATTTTAGTCAAGTCGCAGGTCAACCGCATGTTAGCGGGCACTTCGAATGCTTAAACCCTTCTCGAAGTGTAAATTGAACCCCGAACCTTCTTTGGTATTTTCAAATGATTTTTTCTGTTTAAATCTTTGAAAATTATAAGTTTTCTTAATTTCTTTAAAAAATTAAGTGGCGACTCTTTCTAAGTATTTTTCTTAAAATGTTTTATACTTAGAACATTTCAAAAAGTGATTTTTCTAAAGGTTAGTTAAATTACGACACAACAGTGAGCATTAGAAATCTTGAATTATTGTAGGATTTTAGAACTTTAAGTTGTGAACTTTAGAGAACTTGAATTTTTGTAAGATTTTAGAACTTTAGTGTGTGAAACGTTAGAAATCTTGAATTATTGTAGAATATTAGAACTTTAAGTTATGAATTTTAGAAAACTTTAATTTTTGTAGGATTTTAGAACTTTAAGTTGTGAATTTTAGAGAACTTGAATTTTTGTAGGATTTTAGAACTTTAGAAATCTTGAATTATTTTAGGATTTTAGAACTTTAGGTTGTGAACTTTAGAAATCTTGAATTATTGTGGGATTTAAAAACTTTAAGTTGTGAACTTTAGAAATCTTGAATTATTATAGGATTTTAAACTTTAGGTTGTGAACTTTAGAAATCTTGAATTGTTGTAGGATTTTAGAACTTTAGGTTGTGAACTTTAGAAACCTTGAATTATTGTGGGATTTTAGAACTTTAAGTTGTGAATTTTAGGAGTCTTGAATTATTGTAGGATTTTAAACTTTTGATTGTGAACTTTAGGAATCTTGATTTATAGAATTTATAAACTAATTATTAGGTTGAACTTTAGAAATGTTGAAAAACTATAGTCTTGATCGATGAACTATTTAATTAAGCTTGAACATAATTTGAACTTAATTTGAAGTTTGAATTACTTGAAATCTTGAAACGAATTTTGAAAGTCTTTATAAGTCTTTAAATTGTGATTTAGATATTTTTGAATGTTAATTTAAGTTTGTTGTTTTATATTTTGTGTAGCTTCTTTATAATGTTTTGGGGATTGATTGGGTTGAATTGAATTGAATTGTTTTCGCAGGTGGGCAACAGAAAATGGCAGTTTCTGCTGTCAAAAAAATTGCAGAAAAAGCGACGGACAGGGTGGTTTTGTCCGTCGCTTTTCTGGATTTTATTTTTGAAAAAAACCCAGAAAACGACGGACAGGGTCCTTTAGTCCGTCGCTTTTCTAGGTTTTATTTTTTGAAAAATTCAGAAAAGCGACGGATGGGGTCTTTTAGTCCGTTGCTTTTCAAGATTCTAAAAAAATTAAAAATTAAGAAAAGCGACGGACTTCGTCTCTTTTTGAAGATTAAAAAAAATAAAAAAAACGACGAATGGCGTTGCATTTGTCAAAAAAAAATTAAAAAAGCGACGAGATTGACTGCATCACTTTTGGCCAAAAAAGTGACGTAGTCCGTCTCTTTTTTGGCAATTTTTTATTAGTGATACATGTGAATCACACTAGATACATGTGTATCTGGAATGATTCGCATGTATTTGAGATATCAGATACATGAGAGAGTGGCGAGCGAGATTGGAGAGAGGCGAGCGAGATTTGCTATGTATCCTATATACAGTGGCGGAGCTAGGATTTTTAAGGAGGGGGTTCAAAATCTGAAGAGCTAAACACCCGAACTAACCGATGGGGGTTCGACATATGCTATATATACATAAAAAATAATTTTAACCATGTATAAATAATAATATTTTTCGCCGAAGGGGGTTCGTATGAACCCCCTAACAGAAGGCTGGCTCCGCCTCTGCCTATATATATGTTAAGTAATACACTTAGATATAATGTATTTAGAACAAATTACACCTAAATTTGACCCCATGCATCAGATACATGCATTTGGATTTATCTGGAGGCACCAAAGTCTGGTAAGATGCGTAATATCACAAACTAAATTGTATCTAAGTAATTAACTCCTAAAATAATGAGATTTATGTAACTTCCCCTTCAAAAACTTCTTAATTATCTTTTCAATCTGAAAATTGACTTATATTTTGTTATAATAAAGATATCTTGCAACAAATGGCGCTTACTCATTCTATATAATGGGCGGAATTATGTGCACCAATAATGTACAGACAGCTTGTACCACTAAGTTAAATGATATACAAAAAATATATATACGTATACGATTCTTAGTACTCCCACTGTTTTATCTTTTCTTCGCTTCATTTTTACTTATTTATAATTGCACGCATTTAAGAAGCCGGAGTGATTCAATGCCTTTAAAAATGAGGCATCCGTCTTAGGCCTCAAATTTGAGGGCCCCATTTTTTAATAATAATAAAATTATTATGTTTCTTTAACAAAAAGAATTATATTGCGTCTTTCTTTTAGTTCATTTAGGAAATTAAAGATTGTTTTTTTTTTTTTTTGTCAATTTTTAAGTTTAATTGACACATGACATGTTTAAGATCACAAAATTAAAAAATATTTGGTATATTATATTATATATAGATATATAATATTATATATATATATATATACTAGATTTATGCCGCCCGTGCTATGCACGGGCCCAACAAATTGCTTACTGAAAATTTTGATAAATTTCAATTATTACGAGATATTTAAAATTAATTATTTGTATTACAAAGTTGTAAGGAATGCAAATTTATGTTTACAAAGATGCTACAAAAGTGCCTCAGATATGGAGGAATGTCCATAGCCCTTTCCTGTTTGTTGAAAGTTAAACTAAAAATAAGAAACTAATTTTTTTTACAACATTTGATTGATAAGAAAAAACAAATAAACAATATATATTGCTGGATACAACTCGAGCTTTATTTCAACTGTTGCGTATCATTCAAACTGCACCATATGAAGAAATGCATTAGATCACCTAGTTAAGCTACCATTGAAACTTTGTTTCGAATCGTCAATAAATAATTTCATAAAAAAAGATTTTCTATTCAAATTGATGGGTTTGAAACATATAGTATCTTTTAAGCAACCATCATATATGCCTGTTCACAAAATTTCAGTACCATAATAATTTGCAACATTTTTCGTAGTCTTCATGGGTGAATCTTAGATCAGGTATATTGTGCACTTTCAATTTGATTTCAGTATTATCCTTAAAATCGGAAAGGATCTAAATACTTGGTCCTTAGGTTCATAAGATCAATAGTAGTGACAACATCCAAGTATATTAATGTAAACCAAGGTGTATGTCTAAAAATAAAAGAAAATAACAAGAAGAAGAAAAAATTTCGATACACATCTTACATCTTACATCTAAGCTTCTAGTGCAGAAACATTATAACAAAAAAATGAATTGGAGAGTAGATTCAGATTCAGATTCAGATAGTGACAAGATGATCATAATCAAAGTAGAAAATATAATGTGAATAGATTATGGAAATGTCACCTTGGTATTGTTATTGTTAAAGAATTTAAGAGCAAGATAATCGTTAGGGTCCTCTTTATATATATATATATATATATAAGTACAACAAAAACAATTGTTCTTCAACTAATTTTGCCAAGGTATTCACGACAACCTGAAAGCATGTAAGGTTATTGATTAAAACTTTACCTCATACATCTACACAAAGTTCATCAAAAAGCTTGAATAACTAAATACAAGGGCAAGAAGGTGATGAATTTGACCATGAGGAAGGAGCTGCGAAATTCTCAAATTTAAAGTGGTGCTAATAAGAGGAAGAACTTTCAAATGATGCGTAGGTAAAATGTCTCAAGGAAAAAATAAGTAAAAAAAAAAAACAAAAATCTAAAAGATGAACCTTAAATACAATAAGCATGAAAGTTTAGACACTGCAAACTATAAATTAGCTTGACCAATCACAATATGGCACTTTAGATTAAATCTATTTTGTTGAAACCATAATTTATCGCAACAACATGTAGTAGTGTAACATAAAGCAAGACTGGTGAATCAATGAAACTTAGGACTCTAAATTAACCAAGTTCCCTTCCTAGTTTTGTAATATCAAAATGCAAGATATGTATTTCAGTAAGTTTAGCTATTGAATAATAATTATAAAATTCATTCAATAGAGATAAGCCTGCTTCAAGTTACCATTGATTTCTATCGTGCAACATTTAAATTGCATGAAAATTCTCTTTAAAAAAAACAAACACAACTATAAAATCTAAGTAAAAGAACAAAACATAAGAATTGAAAAAAAATGACTATATATGTTTAAATGTTAACCTTGTTCTTTGCTAGGGTTCAACATTGTTCAGTCGATTCTTAGAACCATCAGACATAGTTTTTCTCCTGCACAGATACAAATTATCATTTGACATACAAAAAGTGCTAAGCCAAATTTGTGACTCAAGAGTCGAGAAAATGCATAATACATTTTTTGACGATTCGTACCTGGGAACCTCCTTACTGTTTGTCCTTTAAGTTCAAATTGTGTATCAGCATACTCTAATGGTCCAATGTTTTATATTTGTAGGAGCTCAGTTATAGATGCTCCAAGTGCATAGATTCCAAAATACATTTGTGGACATCTAGCATAAAATCTCATTAAAAGTTACTCTCTTAAAACAGGTATTTCTAAAACGGTAAATGTAAAATATATATGGACCTTTTGATGTTTCAACTCAACAGCTTCCAACAACTTCAAATATTAGGTAGAAATAGTGTTTCTCCCACATTCACAACAGAATAAGCATTAGAACTTGTAACACGACATAGCCAAAGCAGGGAATTACTTGCAAGTATAAAGAAAAAAATAGAAATATAAGATGCATCATAGTTGGTTTAGACATCTAGGGTATTCAGTAGTAGTAAATTCATTCAATAACAACTTTCAAGCGGCGATCGTCTCCATTTACCATCCTAATTATAAAATTCAAGGCCATAGCGTTAAAGGGTATAAATTTTAAAAAAAATCAAAAGTTTAGTAACATTAACTCCTTTAGTTTCTACCACTACTTGCCTGTACATGACATATATAGGCTTAGCTTTTAAAATCTTGGCTACATGGTGGTTCAGAAAAAAGTAGGAATACTATCAGTTACTTGTTTATATGTGTTCAACTAAACTCATAAAGAGTCTTCGAAAGATGCTCAATTGATCATTTTGTAGGAGAAGCATCTGAAAAATTGTTATGCAATATAGATGTTGTTGCTCGTAGATAATGGTATTACCATATCGTCTGAAGAATGGTGCTTCCCTATTGAAAAGATCCTGAAAAAAGCATAATATATATCTGAGAATTTTTCAGATATTAGGTGACATGCTATAAGTTCTTCAGCAATGACGGTTGACAGCTAAATGTACTCGAGATTCTGTTTTAGCAACCACCAATGTTTCTGGTTTGAAAAGGAGAGGAAGTTTTAGGCCATGTTCCTCAAACCTCGAACTGTATAGTTAATTTAGCTCATAACCCTTAAGCTTTAGGAGAAGTCGGAAAGAAGAGATATGATGAAGATGATAACACTTTGGCTCTTAGGCCTAAGCAAATATCAATTGTTAATCATAATCAAGAAGTATAGGAGAGAGATCTAGAACGATATGGAAGGGAGAGGAAAAGGAACATCATTTGTTAAAATATCAATTATGCGTAATTATAATTTTACCCCTGCATATAATGACATAATTACGAATTTGCCCTTGGTCGTCCTGGACGCTATTGAAGGCATAATAAGACTACCCACATACAATATTTTTGAAATATTTTATGTTGTCAATTATCATGATTTATAGTATTTTTATGATAGATTCACTTCAAGAATCAGTGGAATTTTTTGTATTTTTTTCAAAACATATTTTATGTTGTCAATTATCATGATTTATAGTATTTTTACGCATTTTTTAAATATAAAAAACCCCAAAAAAAAATAACACAAATAAATTAAAATGGACCCAATATATGTTATTTTTGTTGTCTCAATTTATGTCACACAATTAAAATTTGGAGAATCATCCAAATTTTAATTTTTTAAAAAAGAATGTTTTAAGTTATTAATTATTGTGATTTGTAATATTTTTATGTAACTTTCAAATAACCTACATTACTGGTCACTTTGTCCTAATTTATGTGATATGGATAAAATTACAAAATTAACCCTTTTAAAATGTCTTTCAGATATTTTAAGTTGTTAATTATTATTATTTATAATACTTTTTTGGTAATTTTAAAATGATATGTGTTATTTTTTCTGTCCCAATATATGTGAGCCTGATAGAATTCTAAGAGTGAAGTTATTTTATTATATAGCTTTTAAATATTTTAAATTGGTAATTATTGTAATTTTTAATGTTTTTTAAGTCATTTGTAAATGATATATGTTGCTTCCTTTGTCCCATTTTATATAGTATAAATAAAATTCCCGAAACCAACTTAATTTTGAATATATTTTTTAAAATATTTTAAACGGAAAAGGGTCAAAATTGCCCCCGAACTATATGAAATAGACCATTTATACCCTTCGTTACATTTTGGGATCAAAAATACCCCTGTTGTTATCCTAAGAGATCACAAATACCCTTAAGAGTTAACACCCCAAATTTTTGTTGACGGGGCAAGCCACGTGGAACTAATCCTTCCACCTAAGCGTTGCCAACTAGGATTCACTACAAAAAGAACTAGACCTTTAGCGGCAACAACAGTCGCCACAAAAGCCCAGAAAATCGTCACTAAAAGTTTTTAACATTAAATTCTAATTTTGTGTTCTTTTCTTCATTGTTTTTAAAAAACCAAATATGATATCGATTAAGCAGGAGTTTGAAGACACTATATGTTTTATTTTTATGTCATATGTAAATGTATAAAATGTACAATGATGCATTGTATATGTATAGTAGGAGATTTGAATTGAGAAGTAATTTTGATTATTTTTTGTAATAATATTGGATGTTTTTAATATGGATATTGCAAGTTATTTATTTTAGAAAATTAGGTCGCAATCGAAAATTAAATATCATATTTTTTTGTTGAAAAAATAGGTTTTACTAGCGAATGGTTGTTGGAGCCTTAGTCGCCACTAAAAATCACTCATAACCTTTAGTGGCAATATTTTGGGATTTTGTGGCGACTTTGTTGCCACTAAAAGTCAAGTTCTTTTGTAATGAATCTTAGTTGGCAATGCTTAGGTGGAGGGATTAGTCCCATGTGGCTTGCCACATCAAAAAAAATTGGGGTGTTAACTCTTGAGGGTATTTGTGGTCTCTTGTGATAACTGCAGGGGTATTTTTGATCCCAAAATGTAATGGAGGGTATAAGTGGTCTATTTCGCATAGTTCAAGGGCAATTTTAACCCTTTTCCGTATTTTAAATTATGAATTATTGTGATTTATAATATTAAAAAAAAATAGAAAATGTACAAAACTTGTATCAGCCTAAAAAATGACCACGATAATTCGAAGCCTATAGAAAGCAATATGGTTGTACGTAATTTTTAAATAATTAATATATATTACTCCGCTTGTCTCAATGTATGTAGCATAGATAAAATTTCAAGAGTCAATAAAATGTTGTTAATCGTTAAGATTTATAATACATTTTACGTAGTTTTCAATAATTTCACATTAAATGATACATATTACTACTTTTGTCTCATTTTATGTGACATTGATAGATTAATTTTAAGAATCGGTCAATTTATTTTTTTCTGTTTTTTTAATAAATATTTTAAGTTGTCAATTATCACGATTTATTGTATTTTATACATAATTTTTAACGATAGATTAATTTCAAGAATCAATCGAATTTTTTTATATGTATTTATTTTTGAAATATTTTATGTTGTCAATTATCATGATTTATAGTATTTTTACGATAGATTAACTTCAAGAATCAGTGCAATTTTTTGTATCTTTTTCAAAACATATTTTATGTTGTCAATTATCATAATTTATAGTATTTTTATGCAATTTTTAAATATAAAAAAAAACTAAAAAAATAAGACAAATAAATTAAAACGGACCCAATATATGTTATTTTTGTTGTCTCAATTTATGTGACACAAATGAAATTTGGAGAGTCATTGAATATTATATATTATATTTGGGCATAAACTCCCTTACGCACGGGCCCAATAACTATTATTTTTTGTCTTAATATATGTGACACAGATAAAATATAGTGAGTTATTTAAATTTAATATGATTTTTAAATATTTGAAGTTGTTAATAATGTAATTTATAATATTTTTACGTAATTTGTAAATACTTAATATATATTACTCCGCTTGTCTCAATGTATGTAGCATGGATAAAATTTCAAGAGTTAATCGAATGTTGTTAATTGTTAAGATTTACAATACATTTTACGTATTTTTCAATAATTTCACATTAAATAATACATATTACTACTTTTGTCTCATTTTATGTGACATTGATAGATTAATTTTAAGAATCATTCAATTTACTTTTTTGTGTTTTTTTAATAAATATTTTAAGTTGTCAATTATCACGATTTATTGTATTTTAAACGTAAATTTTAACGATAGATTAATTTCAAGAATCAATCAAAAAAATTTATATGTATTTTTTTTTCAAATATTTTATGTTGTCAATTATCATGATTTATAGTATTTTTACGATAGATTAACTTCAAGAATCAGTGCAATTTTTTTGTATCTTTTTCAAAACATATTTTATGTTGTCAATTATTATGATTTATAGTATTTTTACGCAATTTTTAAATATAAAAAAAATTATTAAGACAAATAAATTAAAATGGACCCAATATATGTTATTTTTGTTGTTTCAATTTATGTGACACAAATAAAATTTGGAAGAATCATCCAAATTTTTTTTTTATTTAAAGAAATGTTTTAAGTTATTAATTATTGTGATTTATAATATTTTTATGTAACTTTCAAATAGCCTACATTACTGGTCACTTTGTCCTAATTTATGTGATATGGATAAAATTACAAAATTAACCCTTTTAAAATGTCTTTAAGATATTTTAAGTTGTTAATTATTATTATTTATAATACTTTTTTGGTAATTTTAAAATGATATATGTTATTTTTTCTGTCCCAATATATGTGACCCGGATAGAATTTTGAGAGTCAACCTATTTTATTATATATCTTTTAAATATTAAATATTTTAAGTCATTTGTAAATGATTTATTATATTATATTATTATAAATTACCAAAAAGATGATTTCTATAGTTGAAAACATTTTTAAAATTGTACTATTGAAAAAGCTAACTTGATTTTAGATTGTGAAGATTAAATATAGGGCATGTAAAAAATATAGTTAAGATTGAAAAATAAATGGAATGCACAAAATATGAATGAAGTTGATAATTGTTGAGCATTTAAAATTTATAATAGATAGTAAGTTTGTAATGATATAAAGAGAATGAGCCCACATTGTTACACATGTTTAAAGGCTATTGGTGAGGGAATAAGACAAGGCTAAGTACATAGTACAATTTGAATTGCTCATTGTACAACTCTTCATAGCCATGGTAGTAAGTTTGTAATGATATAAAGAGAATGGGCCCACATTGTTACACATGTTTAAAGACTATTGGTGAGGGAATAAGACAAGACTAAGTACATAGTATAATTTGTATTGCTCATTGTACAACTCTTCAGAACCATGGTCGTCCTTCCATGGCTCTTCTATATAACAACATAATAATAATAATAAAAAAAATAAATATATATATATATATATACACACACATCTTTACTTTAAGACCATAAAAAATAAAGTTTTTTCCAAAAATAACTTTGCATTTCAAAAATAAAAAAATATAAAAACTTAAAAGTGTTGACTGATTTATTTTTGGCTTTAAGCCACTAATGATACGTAAATTAATTATATTAGAGAATGTTTCCCTCTCAAATAGACTTACACAATACAAATCCGAAATGGTTAGAGTGCTTATGTAAATATTGAACACAGTAGAAAAATAAAACAGAGTAATAACCTAATATATCTTATAAGTTTATATTTAGTTCGATTAATTAAATAGTGAATTATATTATTTTTAAAAAGTAGAACAATATGGAATTAGTCAAGATGAAGAGTCCTAAATAATCCACAAAATGAGAACATGCATAAATGCGAAGTTGCCAAATTGTGTGACTAATTATCCATAAATAAATTAGATTGATGTTAGTTGGACTTTCCTTCTATAGACAATTGTAAATTAGATCACTTAAGCACGTATGGAACATAAATTTTAAAACACCTTATTATATTTCCGGAGGTTTAGGCTATCGTCTCCCTCTATTTGTTTTCTATGTATATATATCTTAGATTAAATAAAAGGTTTACACCATCAAAAGCATAAACTTTACATTTTATTTAAAAAAAAACAAAAAAAACACAAGGAATAAAAAAAGATTAACACTCAATAACCAAATTAATCAATAGAATTATAGAAAAAGTATTACAAGGTGAGATTAACATAGAAACATCCACACTGGAAAAAATTTAAAACTGAATACAAAAACACATAGTAGTAACTTTTATTTATTTTAGGCAGTCCATAGAAAGATAGATAAATTTAATTAGTGGTGATGATGGTGGTGTCCTCCCTCAGCAGCCTTTTTTTCTTTCTTTCTTGGCATCTTTTTTTCTGATGATGTTCATGGAATGCAAATCCACCTGCCCCAACTGCAGCTACTGCTGCTACTTCTTGTTTTATCTTGTGTTTGTGTGCATTCTCTGGGTCTTTCTTTGCCTTGTGCTTCTCATGCTATATATTTATATTTATTCAAAACAAAAGAGTTAAAAATTGAAGAAAAATAAAAGAGATAAAATACACTTCTTATTTTCATTTATCAACCATATATATATATATATATATATAAAAAGTGCAGTGTCATCCAAGGTATTGTACATGCATTTTTACTAACATACGTACATCTCCGCCTCAAATTATCTGTCGTTTTTTTACTACTTTTCGAGATTCAAGCTTGAAAAGAAAAAGTAACGATTGTTTAAAACGAAGGGAGTATATGATCACTTTAGACTTGGAGCAAAATCATTAGTCCAAGCATATATATCCCACATATAATAGTACCCCTACATATCCTATTTTAAATAGCTGGATACATAATTTAAGAAATTAAAGAAAACTTATGACATGTTAATGAAATATTGTATATCGATGAACATATATTTACGTACCAAGGCATAAGCACCGGCAGCAACAGCACCAAGTTCACCAATTTTCTGGAGATGGCTATGGTGCTTCACTTTTTTTTCATGATCAACTGGACCACTTTCTTCCTCCTTGTTCTTGTGGTGGAACAAACGGTGATGTTGTTTCTCTTCAGCCATATTATATTGCTTCTCTAAATTAATTGTTGATAAAACGTCGATAGACAATTTGTGCTTTGATATTTTTTTTTTCTAGCTAGTCCATTATTTATAGGCTGATGAATTGTAATGTCCAAAAATATTACGTAGTTGGCATGAAGGATGTGAAAATTCGTCCATGAATTAGGTGGCACGCGTTCAATTTAATTTTGTATATATCATCTTGTCATAGAAAATTAAATTTGACTTCTTCTGGAAGTGTATAATATTATTAATTAATTAATTACTTGTGTGAACGTTAGAAATTTGAATAATTATTTCGAACTAAGTGGGGGCTTAATTTTGACTGGTGGATGCTATTATTATTAAGATAGATGCTTCTGAGATTTTAGGACCTAATCAAACAAGTGGATATAATTATCAATGGAAAATATTAGTTTGAAAATTTCCTTTTGTTGTTTATTAAAGGGAAACAGATAACGCGTACTTGGTTCGGCATTTCCCTTTCCAAACTTTTTTTTAATTTTTCTCTGCGTGTAGGGGGGCAGAATATTCATCGATCGACATTTCTTTTAGAGAAAGTAAGAATATTTTTATTATTTTCTTCTTTTTAATTAATCATGTGAAATTGGTTAACTAGGTGTTAAATTAAAAGAAAATATTTTTTGTGAAATTTGTGGTCTAAATTCTAGAACAAGTGATATCAGTGGCGGATCCAGGATTTAGAGTTCGTGGGTGCCAAATAGACTTATCGATTAAATTAATTTTATATTTGATTAAATTATTCGTCCTTTCGATATAAATTAATTTTAGTTCTCTATTTTTTCTTAAAAGAACGCGTGCAACAATTTCCTTTTTCTTAAAAAAACGTCTGCAGCAAATTTCTCAAAAAAATAGGTACAAATGGGATTCGAACCCGCGGCATCAGCCTTCTAAAGTTTCCCTCCTACCATGGCACCACAAGCTAATTTTGTTCTCTGGGTGGCACACTTTATATTTATATATATATATATATATATATATATATAGAGAGAGAGAGAGAGAGAGAGTTTCCGCCGAAGTTCGGGGGTGGCGTGGCACCCCCACACCCCTTAATAGATCCGCCCCTGAGTGATATTTGTATGATTATAGATTATCAAAATAAGAATTTTTAAAGTTAAAGTTATTTACTATAAGGGCCCGTTTGGTTATGCGATATGGAATAATTATGATATGGAATCATGATATGATATCATAATATGAAATCATGAGATGAAATTAAAATTTTGTTTGGACATGTGATATGAAATTTTTGTGTTGTATATTTTCTAATAAACATAAGAATCTCATAAATTGTAAAACTATTAAAATAGCCTCAATTGTTTATTCATTCTTATCAAATAAACAAAAAATTATAAAATTGCATAATAAATTATTACAAAGCTATTTGTTCTCCACTTAATTCATCTAACTTTAATTTATCAAACTTTAATTCAATAAAAAAAATGAAAATGAATCGTAGTGTACTAGTTTTTAATATATTTCCCCACATTGTACAGACAATCTCCTCACGTTGAACTTGCATTTCTCGATCATATGACCGAGAAGACGAACCAATATTGTTACTTTGAGTCATTTGTTGGTCAATATCATTCACAACCATATTTTCATGCTCATAAAGCATAAATATTTCATCACTCCTTTGGTATTTTCGCAAATAATTATGTAACACTGCATAGGCTATGCCAATTTTCACTTGTGTGTCAATATCATAATGGTTCATATCTTGTTTCACTTGTGTGCAATTACACATTTTTAGTGCATTAATTTCGTACTAAAATCAAGCATATTGGAAGTAGTGATTATCAAACATACATTAAATACAAGTACTATTGAAAAATAAAGAGAAAATACATAATTACCCCACAACTATAATATTTTTTCTAAAAAGACACTCAAACTTTACAAGGATCCTAATACCCCATTGAACAATTTGAAAGTAATATAAATACCCCATTTTTGGGTCAAACCCACTTATAAGAAAGAAGGTGAAGTCACACACTCACTGTTGCTTGCCATTAGTCCATTTTTTATATAATTTCCTAATCTTTGTTTTTATTTATGTTTTTTTTTTGTTAGTTTTGATTCTTTATTTTTTCTTTCTTCTTCGCTTAACCCATCTGTTGGTCTCCTTCGTCCTGGAGTGGCCACCATTGCAACAACACTAAATCAAAATTAAAACTGAAAAATCGAATCCGCTTTCAAAATTATTATTTTTCAAATTAAACTTTATATCAAAGTCTTCTTTTTGTTTATTTTGCCTTTGATTTTTGCTCTAAATCAACCTGGGTTGTATTTGAAAAAAAACGAAAATTCTCTCTCCGAACGCAGATGAGATTATTTTTGCTTGGTCTTAATAGGATTTCAGCCCTCGTAAATTGATCAGGGGTTAATTGAATGCCGACGATTCTATCTTCGAAGTCACCATCATCTCCCCGGAGCTTCTCACCCCAGCCAGCCAAGAAGGAGGAGAATAAATCTGAGGATGAAACAACAAATCTGTTGTTGCTTCTGTTATCAATGGAAGAAAATCGACTAAAAAGGCATTTTCTTTTATGTTATTTTGTTACAATCAAATCTCTCCGTCGAAATCCAATCTAAATGAAAAACGAAAAGAGAGAAAAAAAAGAAAAAAACTTCAAGTTATTGTCATCTCCTTCAATGGTGAAGCTCACAAAGGAGAAGAAAGAAAATAAAATTAAACAGTACAATAAAAGATTATTTAAATAGTTAATAAAAAAAATTGCAAAAGAAAAGTTTAATATTTTTTTTTTGGTTTTCACGCTCTTCAAGTGAGTGATATACACTCTCTCTATAAAATATAAAAAAATAATTCAATAATTTCACATTAAACTAGTTTAGGGGTGTATTAGGACCCCACAAAGTTTGAGTATCTTTTTCAAAAATAGATCTTACTTTAATGGGGTAATTATGTATTTTCTCAAAAATAAATGAAGAGAAAGTAAAATTTCTGCTGAGACGTGGATATTTTGATATATTGTAATAGAATCTTCACCAATTCAATAACAATAATTATTTTTTACAAGTGGTACAATCGAAAAATTACTTTCTTTAATTTTGATTTATTGTGATATCACCAATGTTATTGGTACAAGTTAAAATTGTTATTATAACAGTGAATTAAGATCTATGAGGGAAAAATAACATTGTGAGATCATATTTGACAAGTGATATCATTAACTTTAATTATGTAAAATCTTGTGATAATCTTACAGATTCATTAACTAAGTTCCTAAGAAGATAAAGGGTTTAAACCACATCGAGTTGGATGAATTTAAATCTCAAAAAATTATGAGTCATATATGAAGAAACCCAACCTAGGGACTAGAGATCCTATAATTACGTTTAATGGAAAAAATGACTTATATGATGACTAGTTATGTATGCACTATTATACTATTTTTATTTTCTTCCTCTGATGTGAGTGTATTTATCCTGTAATGATCTGTGAAGGTTGAGTTTAAAAATTCCTGTTGAAATTTGTATATCGTATGAGTGGAGTGTCAAAATTATAGGAGCATCATCGTCAAATTTCACTTACATGACTGTAAAAGTTGATCGCTTTCTATGAGAATGAGCTTGTACGAATTGAGTTATTGTATTTTAGAGGGGACAAGTCAAAAGTTTTACTGCCGGATTGATGAAAATTATACTGCAGTAGATTTGAATCTCCTTAAAGATTGTGATATATATGTGGCTCACTGGAAAAAATTTTGTTTATTCATATTTGTTCATTTTATTTTCAACTGTAATTATAATATATTCACCAACAGATTATTATCACTTAAAAAGATAATTACAAACATGATATTAACCCAAATTTGCGCAGGAAAATTCCACTTTGGAGGAGTAAAACTAGCATTTTCTATTAAAGTTTAATCTATTATTAAAATTTAAACTCAAAATCTCTAATTAAGAATTAAAAAATCACTTACTATCCTACCATAATCGTCTTATTAGTTGAAGTTCTTATCATTAAAAATGCCCATTGATAATTAGTTGCGACTTTGGCCTTTGCTTTTGTGGTTGCTCTCCAACCCAATGTTTTTGGACATTTGTTTTCTTCAAATATCACTTTAGAAATTAGATTTGAACTGAAGATATGTCATCATTTCGTAACAAATTCAATCATCGTAAAATTTTGTAACAGGGGAATAGCATATCATCACAAAATGTCACACATTAATATATATATTTTACCATAAATTTATGATAAATTCGTTATACACGCATATATCATCAATAAGTTAATTTAGGGTTATTAAAAAAATGATTTTCTTATCCAGTTTTCAATCACCATCGCATTTTTCCTCTCTTAAGTGGGAGCTACATAATTAGATGGCAAACATTGTTAATCATCCACCAAAATATGGAATTACTTAGCTATAAAGGCTAACAGCACGTGGCAAAAGAGAAAAACAAACATAATGACCCTACTACAAGATGAAAATGTCATGTATACGTAACTGTCATTCAAATCAATCTTATCATAGGCGTATTTAGGATTTTTTTCAGGGTATATCCAGAAAAATGTATTAAGTTGGAATTAATTCAAACATGGATGCACAAAAAAAAATGTATTAAGCGAGAACTGATTCTTAATCTTTAAGGTCAAAAGCCTAACATTTAACCATGTGAATCAGATAGACTTCTTATAGTATGGGTGTCAGAATATAATAATATACAGATTTCAGAAAATATATACATAAAATATTAGTTTAACGAAGAGACCAAGGGTTCTGATGCCCTTATTTTTACCTTTAGATTCGCCATTGCGCGGTATGAATTCGAATTAGCCAAGATGTCAATATAAATATTGAACAAATGAATAATAATAATATATTCAATGTAATCCAAAAAAGTAAAATTTGGAGACAATAGAATGTATGCAGATTATATCCGTACCTCAGAGGTAAAGATGTTGATCTGATAGACATTGACTCAATGAAAAACAAAAAACAGTAATGAAAGTATAAGAATCAACAAATAATAAAAAAAAAGTACCGTAATAAAATAATACACCAAACGAAATATAAAAAATTACACTCAAAAAGCAAATTAATCCATAGACAAAGTATTACACTGGTGAGATTAACATAGAAACACAAAATCAAACACTCTGAAGGGAAACAAATACACATAGTAATATCTTTTATTTATATTAGACAACATGGAGTCCATGGGTGCCTAAAATAGTTAAATTTGATTAGTAGTGGTGTCCTCCCTCAGCTTCTTTTTTCTCTTTCTTGGAATCTTTTTTCTGATGATGTTCATGGAATGCAAATCCACCAGCACCAACTGCAGCTACTGCTGCAATCTCTTCCTCTATCTTGTGTTTGTGTGCATTCTCTGGGTCCTTCTTTGCCTTGTGCTTCTCATGCTATATATATATATATTTATTCAACCACAAACAGAGTAAGAAATTAAAGAAGACTTGTAACGTATAAAAAAAATATCATAGTATATCGACTATAGAATATATGTTATTATTTACGTACCAAGGCAAAAGCACCAGCAGCAACAGCTCCAAGTTCACCGATCTTCTCG
Organism: Solanum commersonii; assembly: GCA_029007595.1. NCBI lineage: Eukaryota > Viridiplantae > Streptophyta > Magnoliopsida > Solanales > Solanaceae > Solanum > Solanum commersonii. The sequence continues at coordinate 1,457,030 of JAJTWQ010000029.1, forward strand.
AGATGGCTGTGGTGCTTCACTTCTTTTTCATAATCAACTGGTCCACCCTCTTCCTCCTTGTTCTTGTGGTGGAACAAATGGTGATGGTGTTTTTCTTCAGCCATATTATATTGCTTCTCTAAATTAATGTCAATTTACAAATGGTTGATAATTGATATTTTGATCACCAAAATGTCCATTATTTATAGCTGATTAGTTGTATAGACAATGTGTCCAAAAATATTAGCTAGCGTGAGTGATGAGAAAATGTTGTGAAAGGGATTTCTATATTAGGTGGAACCTTCAATTCTTATGATATTTTTATATAGTATAATTTGATTTCATCTGGATGTATATATTATTAATTAATTACTTACTTGTGTGAGCGTTAGAAATTTCAAACAATTATTTATAGTTTATTTCGAACTAAGTGAGGTTTTGACTGGTGGATGTTATATCTGTTAAATGTTAGTTTGAAAATTTCCTTGCGTTTACCTAAATCAGAAAACAGATAACATGTGGTTCGGCATTTCATTTTCATACTTTTTTTTTTTTTTTTTTGTGTACGTGTAGAAGAAGAGCTGGAATTTAGAAAGAAAAAAAATAAGGGAAAAAGGAAAAGAAAAGTGCATTTTCTAATGACTAACGCCTAATATAAACATATATGATAAAAGAAAAAAATTAAGAAAAACTAGGTAACTAAGCAAACATAAACATAGCTACAATGTATATATACATATATAATCTGGCATACTTTTAAAAAATTGTCTAACATAGCTATACTTGGGATTTTATAGCAAATTTTTCCTCTCTCTTCCTTTGATCGCTCGTCTCTTTCCCCTCTCCCTTTCTCGCTCCTCTCTATCCCTCTCTACAATTAACATCTTGACATGACATACGTTTTCTTTAATAAAAATTAATACTTAGACCTAACCCAACATACACTAGATAAACGTGAGTTCTTGACTTTACTTCATTCTTAAGCATTGGGGATTTGCTTTCTTCACTAAATTACTACTAAAAATAGAATTAACATTTGTGATCACACTCATAACTGATTTATTTAGCAGGGACTAATCTTCTCATCTAATTAAAGATTAAATTCCACTTAACCTATTAAATGACACAATGAACCCCTGGCATCTCAAATCAATGGCCAAAAATGAATTGTGTCATTGCATTTATTCAGTTCAATATGTCAAAAAAGGTACTACTATGCAAAGTTAAGTAGCATGGAATGCCCAGAAAATGAGTTTAGATTTCATTCTTTTTATCATGTAGCCAACAACTTAAAAGACTGTTAGACACACAATTGGGATTTGTAGGCAACCAATGGCTTAAGTTAACTGTTTAGAATACCTTCGACACTAAGAAGACTTTCAACTTTAGACATGAGTGGCGAATTAGGACCAAAACATACATTTGACAGAAAAGCTCTATAGATTAAGCAGTGAATACAAAGCAGGAACAATTTTACCCGTATCTCGTTGTGATTATCTTCTGCTTCCAATCCAGAATCTGTTTTGTCTGCACTAGGACTTGTTGCATGAGTTGCAAAGTGACTAAAAGATGGCATCCTACTCCCAAGCCATCTAAAGTTAATGGGATCTTCAACTACTTTCGAGTAACCACCTTCCTCTGTGAGGAAATCCCAGATTTTTGGTTACATCAGCAAATTCTGCATTTTCATCATGACAATCTGCAAATTTATATCTAAACCTATCAAGCAGTGAGCATTTGCCACAAATTTGATACGACGAAAATGAAAATTCCTCAATGTGTCTTCCCATTGAAAGTAACTTCCACACGGAGCTTCTGACAAGACTTAGTAGAGTCTCACCAGCAGTCGTCCAAAAATTTGACACAGGCACAATTAAGGCTGGCAACGGAACCGGGAGGTACCGGTACCGGTTCCGGTTCCGTCTCGGTTCCGGATAGTACCGGTTAGATCCGGTATTGTGCCGGTCAGGGAGGGGTAACTGGACGGAAACAGGGATTTACCGGTCCGTCCCGGTCCGGTCCAGTCTGGTTCGTTTAGTTTTTTTTTTTAATCTGAAATTTCAAATTATAGCCGTTGAGAGCCGTTGGGCAACGGGTTTTGGGCCCTACCAACGGCTCTTTCACCCCCATAACTCCCCTTTACACATCCCTACCCCCAAACTTTTTTTAATACCCCAAACTTCTTAAAATTACATTTTTATCCTTTTTTTAACTATAAATACCCCTAATCTTTCATTCTTTTCACTCACAAAAATATCTTCTAATCTCTCTACTCTCTACTCTCTAAATTCTCTTATTCTCATTAAAATTACGAATTTGGTCTTTGAAAATTAGAGCTTCAAAATTCAACTTTCAATTTTCGGCTTCCGGTCATACACATCTACTTTTTTAAGTAGACGTTTGGTACATTCGTTCCAACTTTCAACTCACTTTTCATTTAGTTATTTATTTGTTTGCATTTAATTATTTATTTTGTGAGTAATTAATCTCTAGTCTCTACTTATTTAGTTATTTATTTGTTTAAAACTTTGCTAATCATTTTTGTATTATATATAATTTACTCACTTTTTATATTTGAATATGGATTTTGGAAAAAACATTATTGAAAAGGGTAAAACAACCATAGTTAATTCGTTCGCTAATTTATCTAGCTCAAAATCCAAGAAAAATAAAAAAAAACCGATAGTACTTCTCAATCTAGAACTAAAAAAACTTCTCAATTAAGAATAAATACGGATGATTATACACATGTTGATGAAACTGTTTTTAATATTGATAGTAATAGTGGATTAGATCCTTATCATGAACATTTACAAAGAAGATTTGGTATTGAAGAGGAATTACCTGAAGATGATGAACATGATGATGTTAATGCTTATGTTGATAGTTTTGATAATAATGTTGATGAATATGATGATGATGAAACTGAGCCACCGTCGGTTACTAGTCCCACTCTTAATCCCTCTTCCCCGGCTCCCGCTCCCTTTCGTTGTCCTGCTCCCGTTCCCCCCGTGCATCCTAGGACTAAGGTAGAACGCGCTAAAAAATCAATTGTGTGGCAATTTATGATTCAGAATGAAGATAAAACACAAACTATTTGTAATAAATGTAAACATAGAATGAATCATAAAACTGTAGGAAAACAAGATGGGACCGGACATTTGAGTAATCATTTAATGTCATGTAGTAATGAATTTTTGCATGCTAAAGCTGTAGCCGAAGCTAAAAAAAATGGTACCACCCTTCCTGAAAATGTAGGAGTAGAGGGCTCTAATATGGTCCAAACACAATTAAATCCTTCTAATGTTTCTGGTTCTAGTATACAACGGTCATATAGTAGAGAAAAAGATATTGAAGAATTAGCTAAAATGATTGTTGTTATGGGTTTGCCATTAGTTTTGCTGAAAATCCCGATTTTATTCATTATATTCAAATTGCGTATAATCTCACATTTTAAAGGTTTTACTAGAAATACAATTAAAAAGGCTATCTTTGATTATCAAGCTCAACATTTTCAATATCTTCGTTGTTTATTTTATTATAACCATTGTAAAATAGCTATTACTTCTGATATGGGCTGTAGTGTAAATGGTAATGATTATTTCACTATTACTGCGCATTGGATTGATGAAAATTGGACTTTACAAAAAAGAATTTTAGGTTATAAATATTGTGAAATGCATAAAACCGGTAGTTATATAGCTCAAACAATTGTAGATGTTTTGCAAAACTATGAAATTTGTGATAAAATAAGTAGTGTCACATTAGATAATGCTTCTAATAATAGAAATGCTGTTGAAATACTAAAACCGTCTCTTTGCCCTATTTATATTGATAGTTTTCATATTAGGTGTGTTGCATATATATATAATTTGATTGTTAGAGATGGTATAACAATGTATGATGATGATTGCACAAAATTTGAAACTGCATATCATTTTATTTTTAAATGTCAAGTTAAGTTTGGACGTAGAGATTTTGAAAATCGTTGTCGTGAATTTAATCTTCCACCTAGAAAAATTCCAAAATCAGTGTGTATTAGATGGAATTCTTTATTTGAAATGATTGAAGTTGCTTATGAATATAGGAAACCTTTACAAATGGTTTGGAATACTCATAATTCAAATATGACATATAGACTTGATGATAATGATTGGAATGACATAAAATAACTTATAGAATTCTTAAAAGTTTTTTATTTAACTACAAAAAAAATATATGCACTTTATTATCCAACTATTTGCTCTGTTTTACCTAATATTTGTGTTATTTCTAGTAAATTTTATAAATTCAAAAATAAACAAAGATTTGAAGAATCTGTTAAGAAAATGATTGAAAAATTTAAAAAATATTTTATTCCTATTCCTCAAATTTATTTAACTGCTTGTTTGTTAAACCCACATTACAAAGATGAAGGTGCATCACGAATGGTTGATAAAATATATTTTAATTTGGGTATTGATAGTGAAGATGATGAAACACCTAGTTGTCAAGATGTTAAAGATAATATAAAAATTGAAGCTAGAAAATTGTACGACTTGTATAATTCTAATATAAGGAATGTAGTACATAACGAAGAGCCTCAAAGTTCTAGGAGTAGATATAATAATGAAGATGATATTGATGATATGATAGATTGCATTATTGAACTTTCTCATAATGATATAAATGATTTTGATGCATATATTAATCAAAATACAGAACCTACTACTATTGATTTTCTAGAATAGTGGAGCAATCGCAGCCAAGGATTTCCAAAACTTCAACCGGTTGCTCGAGATGTGTTAGCTATTCAAGCATCTTCAGTAGCTTCGGAAGGCGCTTTTAGTGCAATAAGATTTCAAATTGGAGAGCATAGATATTCATTAGCAGCAGATAGCTTGGAGATATCCGTACTATTTAGAGATTGGATTAATGGCGAAAGAAGGAGTTATGGTCGTCCATCTTTACCGACCAAATTTGAAAATGACGTTGATGAAATAATGCAAGATTTTAGTAATGATGACATTGATGCAATGGAAGAACTAGCTAATCAACCAATTCCAGAGCATGTTGCCAGAGAAATGTTAAATGATTTAAAAAAAGATTTCTTTGGTAGCATGAACTATTAAATTTAAATGTCTGTTAGTATGAGTATAATAATTCGAGGTCTAATTCAAACAGAACCCTTCCTAGAAGGTGGCTGTGTAGATTAGATTTTTTAATACTCTACTAATATTTTGTAACTCAACTTGTACTATTTAATTAATATTAATAAAAGTATAGACTATTCGCCTTAATTTTTTTTTTATTATTGTCTTCAAAAGTTCAAATTTAACTTTTAAAGTGTGAAATTTAAACTTTTATAGTTTTAAAGTTTGAATTTAAATTTTCAAACTTTTAAAATTTAAAAGTGTGAAATTTAAACTTTTATAGTTTTATAGTTTTAAAGTTTGAAATTTAAATTTAAATTTTCAAACTTTTAAAGTGTGAAATTTAAATTTTTTGTAGTTTTAAAGTTTGAACTTTGAATTTAAATTTTCAAACTTTTAAAGGGTGAAATTTAAACTTTTATAGTTTTAAAGTTAAAATTTAAATTTTCAAACTTTTATAGTTTTATAGTTTTAAAGTTTGAATTTAAATTTTCAAAGTTTTAAATTGTGAAATTTAAACTTTTATACTTTTAAAGTTTGAAAGTGTATTTAAAACTTTAAAAGTATACATTTTTTTGCTTCTAACAAAATTATAAGAGTTTTAATATTATTTGTGTAATGTTCCTAATTTTTTAATTTTAATAAAAAAAAAATTTAATTATAACAGTTGAGACCCGGTTTCCGGTCCGGTCCGGTACTGGTCCGTTACCGGTCCGGGACGGGTACACTGATTTTTTTCCGGAATTACCGGTACCGGTCTGTCCCGGTTCCGATTCGGTTCCGTCCCGTGGTGCCCGGTTCCGGTCCGGTAGTCCCGGTTCCAGTCCCGTTGCCAGCCATAGGCACAATGAGAGAAGACTCAGATTCTAATAAATTCTGGATGGCACCTGCAAGCAACAAGGCATATGTTGCACTCGTTCTACTCATATTAAAAGCTTCAGTTTGATGTTCATCACCTTCGGGGTCTACGGCCAGCAGTTCACTTACAGAGACTTTATATGCAGAAGCAAGTGTCATGTAAGCATGCAAAGAGCCATGGTGAAGAGGGTGTAATCTGAAGAGCTGATGTAATTTTTCTCCATTAGGCATTAGAAATACGTTAACATGATCTAGAGTAAGCAGGATCTCGAGTTTTTCACAACAACTCTTGGGGTCATTACATGACAGGAAGTCATCTATAGCGTCATTCAAGCAATCGATCAGCTTCTCCATTACATGGTCCTCATAAAAGTCGTCACCAGAAGCCATATTTTAACAATCAAAATTTAAAATTAAGATTTCCTACACAAGAACATTCACAATAGATGTTAATGATCTTAAGACTTAGATACGCCATAATTCTTAGGAGAAGAAACAAGAAGAACAATGATCTTAACTCAGCTTGATTAGTTCAAAACAGTATTCGGCATAAAAGAACACAAAAACTCCCAAAAAATAAAAGAACAAATGAACAATATGATGGAAAATTACAAGAGAAAATATATAAACCAGATTTCTTAGCAGATTGTTAAACATCAGCCCGGAAGTTTTTGGGCTATTTTTAATTTTCTTATTGCTATTGAAATTGATGATATACATAATGTTCATTGACCTAGAAAAGGCATAAGGCATATGACAAAGTTCCAGGGGAGGTTCTATGGAGATGCTTGGTGGATAGAGGTGTTCCTATGGCATACACTAGGGAGATTAAGGACATGTACGTACGATACAGACAAGACCCGAGTAAGGACAATGGGAGGAGATTCGGAGCATTTCCCAGTCGTGATGAGGTTGCACCAGAAAGTAGGATTTTTTTTCTCAGTCTCTTGTCCTACTATTTCTGTTACTCCTCGTTATTTCTTGTGACCAGACCCCACTAATGGGATTACACTGGATATGTTGTGGTCCTGCTATTTTTTGTGCTTCGGTTATCACATTCTTCTATCGTTATTGCTCCTTGTTTTCTGAAACTTTGTAATATTTTTCCTATTATTTGATATGTCCTATTACTTCTGTATTTTTTTTCTTTTTTTGATTGCTTTGATGTGTGTTTCTCGAGTCGAGGGTCTTTCAGAAACAGTGTCTCTACCTCCACGAGGTAGGGTAAAGGTATGCATACACTTTACCCTCTCCAGAACCCACCTATGGGATTACATCAGGTATGTTGTTGTTGCTATTGATGATAAACACCTTGATAGGTTCTTAGTCGGTTGGTCCAACCCTAGATGTATCTTCATGTCTTAGCAGATATTGGGAATTTTAAAAACCTTAACAAATTTTAGAGCTGAATATAAATTGCTGTTTTTGCAAGTTATTTCAACAGTTACTCCATTCAAGTCTCGACCTACCAGGGTTTAACACCTTAGTTTCTTTGAAACAACATTTATAAGTCACCTCTCATCTGCATGATCATCAAACTTTCATCTGACTATCAACTGTGGGCAAATCCTTTCACAATCTAACTGCATTCTGATTGCCATCACAATTTAATGTCAGACCAAATTTAAGGAGATTAAAAGACAATATGCTGAAACAGGAATGGCAGTAAAGTCAAAGTAATGAATGAAAGAAACCTCCAAATTACAACTATTTCATTGTCAATTACCAAAAATAGATCATAATAAAAGAAAAAAATGCTCCAATTACTAGATTACCCACTACAACTCGAATTAACAGGAATATGCTGTAATTACTAAACATAAAATTTATAAGGTATAAATAATCAAAGGGGTGAAATTGGAATCATTTTAAGTAAGAGCCTACAGTTGGACGAACATGATGGTTTTACAATTTGACTGTACATCACTTATGCATACCCTTCTAACCAATGTTCTCAACCCATATGCTCTTATCTGCAGACGATGATCTATATAAGTCGTAGGCATTGCTCTACATCGTTTACCGCAGCAACTGAACCCGTACTTTGACCCCAACTCTGATTGCCCCATCACCTGGAAGACAAGTTAAGTTACATGAGAAAGGAATTAGATTTCACATGAACTGGAACTGATTGAGTTAGAACTTTTTTTTTCTTTTGAAATTTAACTTGTTTAACATAGGACATCATTAAATATAACTTGCAGAACGTAGCTGTCATCATCATTATATACTGGATTTGAAAATGAAGAACAATTCTGGTAAACAATCTAAGCAACAACTCAAATATACCTAATTGATAACGTTACACTGATTTTATCCATAGCTTAAACAAGCATTGGAACCAGCATTTTGTTCTGTCATAGAAAAAGTATCTAAACTGGCACTTGATTCATAGTTCATATGTGAGTCAGAAGGGTCTCCATCAAGAAACATTTGAGAAGAAACACAATAACAACAACAACAACATACCCAATGAAATCCCACAAAGTGGTCTGGGGAGGGTAGAGTGTATGCATACCTTACCACTATCTCATGGAGGTAGAGAAGCTGTTTTTGAAAGACCATCAACTCAAGTGCATCAAACTCAAGTAAAAGAAGAAGAAAACGATGGAGAAAGCAGAGCGGTTAATAAGAAAAGCAGTGTAAAGTCTACCAGAGAGCAACAATAACAACAACAAAATAGTGTGATAATCGAAATACAATAAACAACATATGGATCCCTCCGGGTGCTCGAGCCCCTCCTTCTCGCTGATTTGCCGTTTTGGTAATAACAATCGTATATGAAGGTATATTTGTTCCTCCTCCTTTTTTTCTTGAACTAATCCAAAAAATTCTGATTGACTATTGCATTGAATTGGGAAAAAAAAATAACGCTCTTGTTGAGGAATTTTAGCTCGCAATTACGCTCTTTTATTTGATATAAGTTCATGTTAAAAATAGTGAGCACCCATAGCTGTAAAATCCTGGATCCACCACGGAGAACTACAAGGGTACTACTAGTCCTATGACAGACACTAAACCTATGCAAGGCAAGAAACCACTCTACCCCTACTTTCTACCCTAATATGCGACCTTCACTCCTTCGTATCTATAGTTATGTCTCCGGTAATATGAAGTTGCGCCGTGTCCTTCAAAAGATTGAGAACAAGTGTACGTTAGGCTGTAACAAGTCAGTGTATGTAATCAACACTTCTTTACTTTTGTTGATGCCCTTTATACTTCTAAGGATAATCTTCGGACCACATGTTTCACTTCCACCTATAGCCACTCAAAGAATCGAAAAAGCAGAAATTAAATCACATTTGCTTTCTATCAAGATTACCAAAAAGATCATAACTTTGGAAATTAAATGCAGTAGAACATTACCAATCACTGACATGGATTTCTGAAGTTCAGGATTACTACTAATTGATTCACTTTCAATGCCAGCAGCACCAGTCTCTGTAGCTGCTGGACATATCCTACTCTCCGATATTCTTCCAGAATATGATGCTGTACAAAACCTGTAAGAAGCATTAGGAGAGCAGCTATGATTGACCCATGAAAACGGTACATCATAAACACCCACCCCTAAACTTCTCCCATCCTTATCATGCACTTCCACTGCATTCGTCAGCACTAAGCAGAGCACTTCAGCTTCCACACTATACTCTCCGCTGGTCTCCAAACCGACACACATTCTTCTTGAAGCTGCCAATGCCTTTGCCCCATCATGAATTCTTCCAGAAAGATCATCATCATCATTATAATTGCAGTGTTCTTCCAAGAATATTACTTTCCTGAAATTCGTCATCAACCCACCAATTCTTTCCAAATTTAATAAAGACCCATTTGATTCTTGGATGAGATTAAGCGTTTGGAAAGCGGTGGAGGAGGCGGAGGGAGAGGCGAAGGTCGGAGGAAGTAGGGAAATTGGTGTAAAGGGGTTGAAGAAAGAGGTGAAAGCAGTGGAATTCTGAAGAGGAGAAGTGAATAGGGGAGTCGAGAGAAGAGCATTGAAGGGAACAGTAGCGAATGAAGTGATTTGAGTTGGGATTTTTTGGGGAGAAGAAGGGAGGATAGTGAAGGGAAGGAGGAGGAGGGAGAGGAGTAAAGCAAGAAGAGCAGTGAGAGAGGAGTGTAGAATGGTGGAGGGAAAGAGAAAGTGGTGGGATTGGAGGAGTGAGGTCTTGGCCTATTGGAATGGCTTCCTTTGCTCTCATCTCCATTTTTCACCTGCTATTTCTTTTCCTTTCTGTTGGTGTTGGATGGTAAAAGGGTAAATGAGCAAATATACTTCTCGTCTCCGAAATTCTTAGTAACTAAATTGGTTGATTATCTGAACTTTAAGATTTTGGTGATAGTTCGATTTCTTAAATCAAGATTTGTTTTCAGACATTTTCATATTGGTTTTGGTTTTCAGAAAGAAAAGTCTGCTACTTAGTTTAGATGCTATCATTATTAGTTTTTTGGTTTCTAAAAACTCTTCCAAATGAAGTAAGTATAACCAATGCAAATGTTTATATCTGGTGAATGATTAATACATTGAACATCAGCTGATCAAAGTTTGTCATCCTGTGAAAAATTTAAGTCAATACATTTAAAAGGAGAAAAGAATGAAGCAGTTAGGCCAAATGGATCAACCATTTTACACATGTATCTAATCAATTTTCTTTGCAAATACAGTGAAGTGAGAAACTGGAGGCTTCCACAGAACACGATCTCTGAAACTTAAACACGAATAACTTCAAAACGATGATCCAAGCAACTAGAAAGGCAGCACGCCAAGACTACTGCTTTACTTCCAGTGCAGATTCTATGCGTTGCATCAATGCCCTCCTGAAACAAGACATTAAAGCAGTTACATACACACAAAATACACTTGAGCTAAATACTAAATCAACTAGAAAATTTGCAACAAAAAGAAAATCCACCAAACCCTCAAGTCTAGGGGCGGAGCTAGGTAGGACCGAGGGATTCATACTAACCCCCTTCGACGGAAAGTTACACCGTTTATACCTGGTTAAAATTATTTTTTATGTATATTAGTAGATGCTGGACCCCCTTTGATTTTTTCATGTGTAAACTTTTTTATATTTTGAAACCCTTAAAGAAAATTTTGGCTACACAATTACTCAGGTCTTGTTGCTGATGTGCCAGTCTTGCAATTTTCTCATATTCATATATCTAGTTTAGTCCCTCAAAGTGGGGTCTGGGGAGGACGCAGACCTTACCTTTACCTCAAGAGTAGAAAGTGAACTGACTATCATTTTTCTCGCTCAAATAAAATCTTAAAAGCTATATACACTTTCAAAGGTCCCCGCCCGGTGCAGTTTTTTGTTTCTTGATTGTTTTCAATCAGCTATTTGATCATTTCTTTTCCCTACTAGTTACTACCAAAATCATTCAAAAAGATGTTCTGGTAGCTTTGACATGAATACTATTGAAAAAACAACATGAAAACAAGTAAAATAACAAGGTCTATTCCACTTACAAAGCGATCACAAACGTCTCCATCCTTGAACAATATGAAGGTTGGCAGTGCCTGTATTTTGTACTTATCTGCGAGGGCTGGGTACTTCTCTATATCAATTTTCACCACTTGAATTTTATCTTTCATCGATTCACCAACTTCGTGTAGAATAGGAACCATGAACTGGCAAGTACCACACTTGCAATCCAGATTTTAGAGTAATTCTTACATAATTTGGTCGTATTATTGAGAAATTCAAGTAATATGGAAAATCCTCTCATTATTATGTCAATAGAAACAGTAGCAAAGCTTTTGACCCCACATGTGACTTCAAAGAACTTAAGATTGAGACAAATAGCTATATCCACTTAGCAATACTGTAAGCATTCATGTTCTTCTACTTTTGATGTAAAGAAAGATTGAAGGCTGCCAAGGAGAGTTCAGCGTACCAGATAGCATAGAAGTCAACCAATAATGGTTTCTCAGAGTTCTCCAACATATCTTCAAAGGAAGAAAATGTTTGCTTCAACCTAATTATACAGATACGATTCAATCAATCTAAGCAATTACCATCATTTTTTAAAAAGCAAAAACTTAGAATGCAATATTTTCAAAGAGTACATAACAGGCAAAGGTCAGCAGATTTGTGATAATGATGTCAGTGAGAGATAAAATCAAAAATTGATTTAAATCAAGATAATGCAACTCAGCAGCTCAGGCTGATTACATTGCTATACAAATAGACATCTAGTTGTAATAGAAAGTGAAGCATTCAACAAGAAGGCACTGAATAAATAGAAAAGCAGATGTCTAAAGTCCTCCAAGAGCATGTTGCTAATGAAGAACAACGACCTTACATCAGATTATAGCAAGTGAATAAAAATATTATATTTTGTTCTCTGACAGTTAACATCTACTGCAATTTGTTATTTACTTGGTGAGATAGTATTCTCTCAACTTTTGTATGAAACAAAAGAGTGGCTCACTTTCCACACAAATAAGTATACTAATTTGTATCCAACAAAAAAGAATATAGTACGTTTCATCCTTTCCTGATTTATACAACATCTATTTTGGAGGATCCTAAAATATCTACAATTATACAGTGAATCTGATTCTACTCTCATTTCTTTCGAAAATTAAAAGTTCACCTTTAGAAAATGGTGTAATTAATATTTTCCCCTTTGCACTAGCTTATCAATTACTGTAGTTGTTTCTTCTTTATACTTAACAAGACAATGATATTTTGAGGACTTGTCAATAAGAAGAAGTGACGATTATACTCATTTCAGTGTTTCCAAGCAGTGTAAATTCAGGCTTCAACGTATACAAAACTTCACATGAGATAATTTTTTTTATTATGCCAGGTTTAGTCTATCTGTTACTCTAAAATAACAAAAGCCTGAGCTGAATTACGAAATAGATGGAGGAATGTCTGCAATATCTCCCCTTATTTGCAAATGATGCAGGGATCCTCACGGCTTGTACGCGAATTCAAGTAAAACATAATCTTGATTTCTTTATCTAATAGTTTGATATTAAGTGCAAATAAAAACTCAAAGAGAAGAATAAACAACAGGTCACATCTTTACTAAAACTATTACAATTTCACCCTCTTCTGTTCTTCACCACGGTGTTGGGAAGGTTACTGTAGGTATAATCGCTCCATACAAGCTGCAACTTAAATGCCTCCAAAGGGAGTTCGGGGATGTTTTAAATTCTGAAGAAGGAAAGGACATTTACATAAATACTGTGGATGCTTTCCAGGGTCAAGAGCGTGATGTTATTGTAATGTCATGTGTGCATGCCTCAGGTCATGGGATTGGGTTTATTGCAGATATACGGCGAATGAACGTTGCTCTTATTCGTGCAAGATGAGCTCTCTAGGTATGTTACTTCGGTCTCTGTTTATGTGCATAATGCTACACTCATGATATATACGTGCAAACGGCAACATATGAGTCAATATTAACTTTAATCTTTATTGTTCTCTTAACAGGTAATGGGTAATGCCAATGCTCTGGTGCAATCAGAAGATTGGGCTGCATTGATTGCTGATGCCAAAACCAGAAAATGTTACATGGACATGGATACTTTGCCTAATTACTTCTTGCTACCCAATGCAGCTTCTCATGTTCCTCCTCCGACCAATATGTCTAATAATCGAGGTTTAAGATCTGGGTTACGACATAGAATGTATGATCCACATATGGAGCCCAGATCAGGAACACCTTCAGAAGATGATGAAAAGCCAAATGCATTACATGTAAGGAATGGAAGTTATAGGCCTCCTAAGCTAAGACAACACTGGACAATTCGTTGAATGATTTTGATCACCCTGCTGATAGATCTAGAGTTGCCTGGCAAAATAATATACTGAGGAGGCAAAATACAGCTGGAATTGGGAGAAGAGACCTGTAGTTGGTGTCCATGAAAATGTGCCACATATCACAGGGACCAATCATTTTTGTTCCTGATGTTGCCTTTGCTCCTGGCTAGGAGATTGGTTGATGGCACAGCTACGCAGGCTAATCTTATGTGCAACATGGTTTGGTATAAAGTACTCCTTGGTGATGCAAGAATGGAAGGCTATATAGAAGTAAGGAAGCTTGTTTTTTTCTTCTGAAGACTTTGCTCCTGGCTTGGACAGAGGTTGATAACGCAGCTGGTCAAGCAGATGATTTCATGGTTCAGAATATTGTTTGACAAAAGAATTCTTGTCAATGAAGAAAATGGGTGGGTATGTCAGAAAGGAAGAGATCATGGTTGATTATGGTGAGTACTGTTGGAAGCTTTAACCAGTTATGGGACTTTGAGCATGGGAGCTCAGTCGATGCCTGAAGTTCTTTTGCTGACAGATTATAATGGTAAATGTTTGAAATAAATGATGCTAGTATATGCTTGCTTGGGTTGGGATGAGAAGAAAAAAGCTTAACCTCAGCAAATAATCTTGAATATACAGCCATTCGGCTAGAATATACTGGCTTTAAAGCCTTGACAAGACAGCTAGTCCATGAAAGAAGCCCAGGACAGAGAGAGAACTAAACTTGGCCATGTGGGAAAATTGTTCCAGAAAGTTACAAACTCTGATTATGAACAAGTCACAGAAACACTTAAACTGACTGAGTAGAGTCCAGATGTTGATATGGAGGGATGTTAGGGATGCGTTGGAAGTCATTAATTTAAGTATTTAATTATATTTTTAGTTGCTTTATTTATTATTCTAGAATAAGGTTTAGTTTTAGAGTTTCATAAGGATTAGGTTAAGTTATAGTTATTAGTTTGGAATAGGATTTAGGTCTCCTACTTTCATAAGAATTAGACTTCCTATTGATGTAATAAGACTCCAATTTAAAGGGGCTTTTGATGAATTAATCGATAAGTCATAATTAAGCAAAAAGCAAGAGATCAGAGTTCTCTTTCCCATTGAACTCTAAGGTTTCTGTTTCCCTTTAAAGAGCTGAAGAGATCGTAGTTCTCTCTTTTAATGAACTTTAAGGTTTCAGTCTCCCTTTAACGAGCTGATTTATATATTGCCCTGTGAATCGGTCATTCCCTAAAGATTCATAACAATTAGGTATCAGAGCTTAACCCTTAAAGATTCATAACAATTTGGTATCATAGCCTAACACAATGGGCGATGCGATCAATTCCAGATTTAGAGAAGAACGTGCCATTATAGAAGCCCTAATAGACTCTAAAATTTCAGCAATGGAACAACGCCTCGGCAAAAAAATTATCCAAGTCATCCAAGAACAATTATCTAGATTGGGAGTTGGCTCCACAAAACCAGCAACCCATAGACCTGAGTCATATAGCACCCAGACAACTGGTAGATCAACAATTCCTGCTACTAAAGGCAATATACCACATATTCAACTAGCCGATAAGAATCATCCAACAAGTGGTAATTCACCTTTGAAAATTTATGCAAAGATGAATTTTCCTACTTCTAACAACACCAACAACCCATTAATTTGGGCACATCATTGTGAGCAATATTTTGAGTGATTTAGACCTCATGAAAGTAGCAACCTGATGGGGAAATTAGTCATGCTTCAGCAAACTGATAGAGTCAAAATTTATCAATGTCAACTTCAAGCTAGGGCTTGAATTGGATAAGTTGATATTGACAGATTTTCTAGATGATTGCCCCAAAACTTGAGCTTGAGGGCAAGCTCTTTCAACGTAAGGGGAGTAATGTTAGGGATGCGTTGGAAGTCATTAATTTAAGTATTTAATTATATTTTTAGTTGTTTTATTTATTATTCTAGAATAAGGTTTAGTTTTAGAGTTTCATAAGGATTAGGTTAAGTTATAGTTATTAGTTTGGAATAGGATTTAGGTCTCCTACTTTCATAAGAATTAGACTTCCTATTGATGTAATAAGACTCCTATTTAAAGGGACTTTTGATGAATTAATCGATAAGTCATAATTAAGCAAAAAGCAAGAGAACGGAGTTCTCTTTTCCATTGAACTCTAAGGTTTCTGTCTCCCTTTAAAGAGCTGAAGAGATCGGAGTTCTCTCGTTTAATGAACTCTAAGGTTTCAGCCTCCCTTTAACGAGTTGATTTATATATCACCTTGTGAATCGATCCTTCCCTAAAGATTCATAACAAGGGACCTAGAAGATAGCAACTAGTTTTGTACATATTCGACTGGAGAGCATAGTTATTTTCATTTCATTAGCTGGTGTTTTATTAGAAAATATAATTAGACTGGTTTCAAGAGTCACCACTTAATTTTTAAGAAAAATTAAGAAAATCACTTTTTCAAAAGATTAAAACAGGAAATCAATTGAAAAATATTATGGGGTTTGGGGTTCTTATTAGCATTTCAGGAAGGGTTTGAAAGCACCTGAAATGTCCGCTAAATTGCAGTTATCCAACAATTAATTATTTGGCTAAAAATTTTGACTTATTTTGAATTGAACAATTTTTGTAGGTAGGACCATTTTAAGGGAGAAAAATATTGAAATATTATCTAAGTGAAGTATTTTGTAAACTTATTTATTTATATATTTTTAAGCCAAGTAAAAGATGAATAATTTAGTTAAGTGATTAATTTGAAATCAGTGTCTTTCGGGGATTTGAATTTTTTAAAACCTTAAGGTTAAATAACAAGTATTGACAAGTAAATGAACACAATAAAACAAAGAGGGAAAGAGACTTGGGCCCAAATATGATTTTTCTGTCCGCTTGGGCTAGTATTCGGGCCCATTTTCATCTTGGGCCTTTGGCCCATTTCTTGCCACAAGTCCTAAACTAACAAGACAGTAATAATTAAAATACGATGGGGCTTAAACCCAAAATAACAAAATACAAAATTGAATTTGGGGTCTTTTGGCCCATTTTCCCATCTTCGTATACACTAGGTATATGCTAGTGTATACAATCATGTATTAGCTCCAATTCATGTTCGTCAATTTTGAAGGACATGTTCTTTGATTTTAATGGCCGGCTGACTCGATAAAAAGAGTTTGAGCTTTTATGGCTCTCCCGAAATACAAGAGGGAGGTGAGTTCATAATGAACTTGGACAAATTTCACATGCAAAATACAAACAAAAGTATAAGTGACAAATATTTAATTTAATATAAACAAAGAACAATGACATAAAATGTGTTCACGATGCCACTTAGATTTGATAGAGCACTAGAACATTAAGAAATTCTCAGCCAACTCTTAATTGTGACAAAGAACAAGTGATGTAGGCAATGATATCATTTATAAAGAATGAGAACAAAACTCATCCAAAAGACAACGAGCAGCAACAACTAAACATCATTGTTGACTACACTCAAAGGTAATGACTATAATAAATAAATAAAAAAACAAAAAACAAACTTCATTAATTTTGAATCAAAATAAACAAGACTTAGGGGGTGAGAAGAGATTATAATTACGACCACGAGAATTTAAATCGAACAACCTAGAATGACCCGAAATAGGCAAATAGTAATTTTAACTAAGACGAGATTTCAGCCAGTAGTCAATAAAAAAAAGAGTAAAATAGTCAACTATCATATTCAACTCTTTGAGTCAAGGCGCAAATAAAGTAATCAAACCGCAAGAAATTTAAGAACAACAAAGCCGCTTTTAAGAGCTAAATTTAGAATTTCAGACTAAATCACAAACCACAGACAATAAGATGAGATTATATAAACAATAATAATAACCAACAGTAGATTCCAAAGAAGTATGAACCTTCATCAATTCAAGCAAAGCCTATATCGAAGAACATTTTAAAGCCTAGAAGTCTAACAATTAACAACAAATACAATACACAAGTATATCTTGTATTAAGACCCTTTAGAGGGAGAACAGTAAGTTAAATGAGAGATTAGTCATTCAAGTAGGCATAAACTCAGACATAAGCTATAAACCTCGAAAACATAAACATAGAATTTTCTCAGTAAAGCTAAACCAGTAGTCAAGCCTCAAGTTTGAAAAAAATTGAACAAAGAAACTGAAATCCCTATCGCATTTTAATAACAACAGTAGCAAAAGTTCAAATAGAACAAAAGAAATATCTATCACTAATATAAATAATGTTAACATGTAGTGACTGAAACATGGCTAGAAATGCTTAAACCGATCACATAGAGCAATTAGGAATTGAACAGAGCAACTCTGAGAAAAGATTTTACCTCTTATTGGGCAGCGAATGAGACGGAACAAGCTAGCGACCGCGATCTTCCGACCACAAAAACTCAATTACGAATAGCAACAAGAAAACTAAGGAGAATCTCAAACTCAAACTCAACTTGGGAAAAATAGCAGCGATCGAAATAGAAGAGTGATACTCCGACTGAAGCGAGTTCTTCTCTGCCTTTCCAAATGTGTTACGTTTGTATTTCTTTTAGCTATTTGACACTATTCTCTATACCTTAGTTTAAGAAAATGCCCACCATACCCAAAAGTAAGGAAGAAGAGGGCTTAAATAGAGGATTTCTAGGGCAGATTTTGGGGGGAAATCGGGTGAAAAACGAATAGGAATCAAGGGCCCAATAATTCAAACTTCGAATTCCTTTCACCATTTGGGGGAGACACTTTTTCCTTGCGATGTCAACCCATTTCGAAAGAGGAAAGGGGAGATAACGTGTGCCTACTACCTGTTGCGATTTGTACAAACTGAAAGGGACGTTGAGGATGAGA
Source organism: Solanum commersonii (assembly GCA_029007595.1). Classification (NCBI taxonomy): domain Eukaryota; kingdom Viridiplantae; phylum Streptophyta; class Magnoliopsida; order Solanales; family Solanaceae; genus Solanum; species Solanum commersonii. The sequence goes on from JAJTWQ010000029.1 coordinate 1,475,608, forward strand.
ATAAGAAAAACACAGCGTACTCACAGTGTTGACGCCGCTTGGTCTTGTCGTGTATCGTCGTTTGGTTGCTGCTGTGTTGTCGTGTTGCTGGGAACTATACGCTGGAGTTCTGGGTTTCTTTTCAGCATTGGAAAGAGAGGAAAATGGGCAGGGTATTTGGAGTAGGCTGCTGGGTCACGGGATTGATTGGAGAAAAAGGAAAATTTAAGCGTTGGGTTGCATCTCTAGGTTGCTGCGTGAAAAGGAAGAAGAAAGGAGTGGGGTCGCTGGTACTGCTGTACGTGTATACATTTGCTGTTGTTTTATTTTGGAATGGGTCGGCGTATGTATTATTGGTGTACAATTGGTGGGTTTCTTTTTGAATTGTTGTTGTACGTATTGTGTTGTATTTATTGGTATATAGTGTTGGGCTAAAAGTTTGGGTTGCTAAAAATTTAGAAGAAGGGCCCCAAATTTGGTCTTTTAAGTGGGCTGAAAGGTGAGGGTAAATAATAAAAGACTATATTTGGAATTAAGACTTGGCCAAATGAATTACAAAATTAGCCAACTTATTAACCAAATTGAGTTTAACTTGTGAATTTGGCTAAAATTTAAATAAGACGAATTAATATAATCAACTAACGAGCTTCTTTATTTCAACGAAATAAAATAATAAACTCAATTAAACTTAAATGACTCAAAATAAAATCCATAATTTAAACCAAACTAATTCAAGTAAAATGTTTAACTAAAAATAAAATCTTTTGAGATGATTCTCGAATATTTGCAAGATGACTTAATTATATACATAATTGTAAAAATGTATACATTAGTTTAAAAGATCATAAAAATGACGCAATTATTTTAAAATGATTTGAAAAATATTTTGAATTTTGATAAAGTCAATGATTTCAAATCGTTGGGAACTTAAGAAGCTCGAAAATTAATTATTATCGGGGAGGGTCGAAATTGGGTGTCAACAACTGTCCCTCATTTTACTTGGATTGATGCAAGAAATTCGAGGAAAATGAATTTGACTAATCAAATTTTGACCGACCACGTCCTCATCTTTTGGAAAAGGAATTTGGTACAGACTTTAGGAATTATGGCCGAACCCTGGAAGTGGGTTTCCTACATATCTCAGGCTATATGAGAATTTAGGCCACTTGTAGTTCGATATGCTTGATTTGATGCCCAATTTAAAGAACTTCAAAGCCGATATCGTATTATGGAGGGACCAAAATGCTCGAGAATAAGATTAAGAGCGAATGATGGAATATAACCGAGTTTTCAATCTGATCCCGCTTATATATCCCCCAACCTATGGAATCAGGCTGCTTGTAGTTCGACTCAATCGGTTGATAAGAAAATCTATTATGCAAGATAATCTTTGGTTCTTGAGGGGTGACAAGTAAGTTGGGTATGAAAAAGAGGCTTGCAACCCCTTAGCCATGAATATGGTGCACTTCACACCCATAATTAAGAACTTACACGGACCTAATTTCCAAAGTTCTTGGTGCATTGTCACTTAGATTGGAAAGCTGCTTCTGGTAGAGACCAAAAAAATTTCGGATGCGATACTGAAACCGACAAACCCAAAGATAAACTCGTATGCCTTCTAATAGGGGTGTGGTTTGATTGTGGTAGAAGTCGCTCCTCAACTTGCGTCCCAAGAGTTTGGTATTCCTTTTTGGACTATGTCCCAGTTCGCTGCTAAGAAAAAGTTTCACGTTGTGCTACATCCTTTTTGATGTCGTCCGCACCCGTGGTTTGCTTTGAGAATTCATTCTCTTGGGATGCTCTCGAAAAAGACTAAGATAAAACTCATTAGCATAAAATGCAATTCAAATGGGGAGATGGTGTGTTTTACCGCATTGATGCTTGACGTCAGCTTCCTTCAATTTGATGTAAAGCAAATAAAGCTTGTGGATTATATTTGCAATATAATCTTTAATGTACTCATTTTTGTATGTCAAAGTAATAAAATAGGCTAATGTAATATGTTGATAGTTTCTTTTGACGTCGTTGTTGACAGTTCTCTTAAAATATTCTTGCAAATAACAATGATGCAGTCGATGTTGATTTTCCCGCGATGCATGGTTTCCTTCCTCGCGATGCATGAATCTTTTTGTTGCGATGCATGACTCTTTATCTGCGATGTATGATTCTTCCTCTTGCGATGCATGGTTTCCTTCTCTGGCTATACATGATTTCTTTCTCTTGCTATGCATGACTTATTCTCTTGCTATGCATGACTACTTTCTCTTGCAATGCACGATTTCTTTCTCTTGCAATGCATGACCCCTCTCTTGCAATGTATGTATCTTTTTCCCGCGATGAATGAATCTTTTTCCTCAATGCATGACTTCTTTCCTCGCGATGCATGAATCTCTTTTCTCGCGATGCATGAATCTTCTCTTGCAATGCATGAATCTCTTTTCTCGCGATGCATGACTTTCTTCTCTTGCTATGCATGGATCTTCTCTTGCTATGCATGACTCTTTTCTCTAGCTATGCAAGATTTCCTTCTCTTGCTATGCATGACCTCTTTCTCTTGCATGATGCCATCCCCGATACCGAACAAAGATAGATCTTCACCGAGCAACACAAGTGATCTTCTGGGTAGTTTCTGGGTGGCGGTATCGTCTCAATTAACAATACAATAAAATAACCCTCGGAGTAGTGGTATCATCTCATTTGATAATACAATATGATTGACTCTCCGGGTAGTGATATCGTCTCAATTGACAATGTAAAAAATAACCCTCGAAGTAATGGTATCGTCTCATTCGACAATACGATATAAATGACTCTCCGAGTAGTAATATCATCATGTCCGGTAATATGATGCAGATAATATCCTCCAAGTTTCTTTAGCTGATGGAAAACAGTAAAGTGTCTTTCCTCGGGGTCGATGTTGATTCCTTTTCTGAACATAGTTGCACTATCATTATGGACTTCGCCTTGTTGGGAAATGAATGAAATAATGCTACTTATGTTCTCAATTCCTTGTTATAAGAAGCATAGAATATTTCTTACATCCACAGAAAATTATCAATTTTGGGAAGCTCTTCGCCCTTTTGATTTCTCCATATTCATTGAATGGAGAAATATGTTGATTTGAGGTAAACCTATAACTCTGCATTCACAGAAAAATTGTTAGTTTAAAAGTGAACTGATCTGTGTCGATCTCTTCTGTTGTCTGCTCCTTGCCTTGCTATCTCCGGTTGATTTCTCCGATCTCCCGTCTTTTGGTAGATAAGACAAAACATTTTTATGCAAACATAATTGAAGCATGGAGGAAAAGTTTTAAAGAAAATAGATTTTCAAAAATAGTGTTTGGACAAGGTCACCGCCAAGTGTCATGCACGTCAAGTTTAATGAACGTCATTTGGAGTTGGTATTTCGAGATCTGTCTAATTGTTTGCTAGGGAAGTATTCAAAGTTATTCCAAACTTCAAATGAACCTTATTGAAATTTTTGAGGTCTTCCTCAAAAAAATTTGTCCCTGTTAACCGTCTCTGCGTATCTTGAATCGTTGACGAATTAGTCACGAAATTTTTGAGATCCTCTAAATAATTATGTCCCAGTTGCAAATCTCAAAGTAACTTCAGTCTTGACTTGTTGGAGAAAATCTTCTTCTCGAGAATTTTTTAGTCCCTTTCAAAAATTTTGTCCCAGTTTCTATTGTAAAGGAAATCTTACGGGATATATGACCGAGCCGTTGTATCGCCTATGTATCCCGTTTAGGCAGGAATCAAGTCAAACGTAGTTCCCCCTCTCGAGGATTAATAAAAATAAGAAATTTACAAAGAAATTGACCGAGGCTGACATAGGACGCCTACGTATATCATTCTTGAGAATTCAGGTCAGACGTAGTTCAGATACAAAGAAATATTAAATAGGGATAAAGGGGTGACCAAGGCCGACATAGGCTGCCTATGTATTTCATTCATGAGAATTCAGGTCAGACGTAGTTCATTACAAAAGTGATAGAATTCTCAACAAAACGATTACAAACAAATAGAACGATTACAAGGAAATGGTAGAAATACAAACTGGAACTTCACACATAGTATCTCTTGACAGCATTTGAGTTGATTAGTTTCGGCCATTCGGTGCCATCCATCTCCGACAGGACCAAGGCACATCCAGATAACACTTTGAGAACCATATAGGGTCCTTGCCAATTTGGTGCAAATTTCCCCTTGTACTCATCCTAATGAGGGAAAATGGGTTTGAGAACCAATTGGCCGATTTCAAATATTCTAGCTCTTACTTTCTTGTAGAAAAGCACGAATCATTCTCTGTCGATACAGTTTTCCATGACAAACAACAACCATTCTCTTTTTATCAATCAATGTTAACTGGTCAATCCGCTTGCGAACCCATTCAGCATCGTTCAATTCAGCTTCTTAGATGATTCTCAATGAAGGTATTTCAACTTCTGTAGGTATAACTACTTATGTTCCATATACTAGCAAATATTGAGTAGCTCTAACTGATGTTCTGACAGTTGTTCGGTAATCCAACAAAGCATACGGCAGCATCTCATGCCAACATTTGCGATTATCAATCATTTTTCTCAAAATCTTCTTTCTGTTCTTAATGGCGGCTTCTACAGCTCCATTCATTTGGGGACGATAGGCGATTGAGTTTCGGTGAGTAATTTTGAATTGTTCACATATTTTTCTCATCAAGTGACTGTTGAGATTCGCTCCATTATCAGTAATGATGGATTCTGGCACTCCAAACCTACATATCAAATTGTTGCGAACAAAATCAGCTACAACCTTCGTGGTCACCGACTTATATGAAGCTGCTTCTACCCACTTGGTGAAGTAGTCAATAGCAACTAAAATGAATTTGTGTCCGTTAGAGGCGGCTGGCTCTATTGGGCCAATGACATCCATGCCTCAAGCTACAAACAGCCAAGGTGAACTCATAGCATTAAGTTCGTGAGACGACACTCAAATCAAATTACCATGCACTTGACATTTCTACACAAACTTGCAACAATTATGCTCCATAGTCATCCAAAAGTAGCCAACTCGAAGGATCTTCCTCGCCAAAGTGAGCCCATTCATGTGCGTACCACAAACTCCGGCATGTATATGTTCCAAAAGCGTCGCAGTTTCACTAGCATCAACGCATCTGAGAAGACCTAAATCAGAAGTCCTCCTATACAAGATTTCCCCGCTTACAAAGAAATTGAGGGTCATACGGCATATCGACTTCTTCTGGTTAAACGTTGCATTCTCAGGATAAGTCCTGGTCTTTAAATACTTCTTGATGTCAAAATAACAAGGCAAACCATCTGGTTCCGCTTCAACATGTGAACAATGAACAAGTTGTTCTTTTACCTCTATATCCAAAGGATCAATATAACTTGTATCTGGATGTTTAATCATTGAGGCAATGGTGACAAGAGCATTGACCAACTCATTATGTGTCCTGGGAGTGTGTCTGAACTGAATCTTGCGGAACCTTTTACACAACTTCTATATATACTATACATACGGTGTGGTCTTCAGGTTCTTCACGACCCATTCTCCTTGAACTTGGTGAATCAGCAAGTCTGAAACTCCAATGACCAGAAGCTCATAAACATTCATGTCGATGGCCATCTTCAAACTGATGATACAAGCTTCATACTCAGCCATGTTGTTCGTGCAATCAAATCGGAGTTTAGCCGCCATAGGATAATGCTGACCAGATTCTGACACTAAAACTGCTCTGATACCTTTCCATTTGTGATTTGCCACTCCATCAAAGAATGCTCTCTAACCAGGGTATGCTTCAGAAATATCTTCACCCACAAATGAAACTTCCTCGTCGGGAAAATAAGTCTTGAGCGGTTCATACTCCTCATCGAGTGGATTCTCCGCAAGATGATCAGTCAAGGTTTGTGCTTTTATTGCCTTCAGAGTCACAAACACAATGTCAAACTCACTCAAAAGCATTTGCCATTTAGCTAACTTCTTGGTCGGCAGTCCAAGTCAAAGCACAACATGACCACTCCAACAGAGTGTAATGGGCCTCATATGGAGTAAATTTCTTACTCAAGTAATTGATGGATCGCTCATTCTTCTCAGTTTCATCATGTTGATCGAGCACGCATCCAAATGTGTTATCCGAGACAGACAAATATAACAACAGTGGACTTTCTTCCTATGGAGAAACCAACACCGGTAGATTGGACAAATAGTTCTTGATGGCATCAAAAGCAGTTTGACATTTTCCGGTCCACTTGGTCAAAGCATTTTTTTCAACAACTTAAAAATTGGTTCACACACCATGGTGGACTGGGCTATAAATCGACTGATGTAGTTCAACCTTCCCAAAAAACTCATCACCTCTTTCTTAGTCTTCGGAGGAGGTAACTCTTGAATCGCTTTGATCTTGGAAAGATCAAGTTCAATGCCTCTTCTGCTAACTATGAATCCCAATAACTTCCCAGTTGGCACCCTAAAAGCACATTTGGTGAGATTCAACTTCAAATTGTATCGGCGCAGGCGGTCAAAGAATTTCCTTAAGTGAGTCAAGTAATCTGAACTCTCACGATATTTGATTATGACATCATCTACATACACCCCGATCTCCTTTTGAATCATATCGTGAAAAATGGTTGTTATAGACCTCATGTAAGTAGCACTGGTATTTTTGAGACCAAACGGCATCACCCGATAACGATATACACCCCAAGGCGTAATGAAAACTGTATTTTCTACATCTTCTTCATCCATCAAGATCTGGTAGTAACCCGCATAACAATCCACAAATAACTGCATCTCATGCTTAGCACAGTTATCAATGAGAATGTGGGTATTTGGTAATGGAAAATTATCTTTTAGTCTTGCTTTGTTGAGATCTCTGTAGTCATCACAAATTATGATCTTTTGGTCTTTCTTGGCAACCAAAACAACGTTGGCTAACCAAGTCGGATAGTGTGTCACTTTCATTACTTGCGACTCAATTGGTTTGGTAATCTCCTCTTTGATCTTTAAACTCAACTCAGACTTGAATTTTTGAGTCTTTTATTTTATCGGACTTAAATCTGAGTTAATCGGCAACTTGTGGGACACCATATTCGTACTTAGCCCTGGCATATCTCTGTAAGACCAGACAAATACATCAATGAATTCTCTAAGAAAATGAACTAGGTCCCTTCTTTGAGCTTCTGTCAGATGAACGTTGATTCTTACTTCTTTGACATACTCCTCATCTCCAAGATTCACAGTTTCGATTTCTTCTAAATTCGGCTTGGGTTGATTCTTGAATTGTCGAAACTCTTTAGCAACATGTTCGGGTACCTCATTTTCTTCTTTATATTCCTCGCCCTCATCATCACCTGCCTCATTTTGTTCACTCAATTCATGACATGACACGACATTTGCAGGTTTTAAATTAATATTACTGAAATTATAAACAAACAAAGTTAGGAAAATAAAATATAAATAGATAAGTAAACAAATTTGATAAAAGAAGCTTTCATTTAAATTGAAAAACAAGAACAAACTTTAGCCACGACCAAGGGCCATTTTGCCTTTTTAAATATCACAAGTAAAAACCTCAAACAAATAAAAACTGCATAAAGGGTGGGTCTCAGGCCTTTTCCGGATTGCCACCGATTTAAAAATAAACATAAACACATGTCTTTTCTACCACGCTGCACGAGAAATCAAGAGCAGTGTGGACGTCCAATTTTGCAATTGCTCATCTGGTTCTGCATCACGAATGCTCGATGTCCCAGCCTCTTTCTCAATGACCGTATCAATCTCCTCAAAAAGGCTCCAGATTCCTTCGCCGAGAAATTCTCATTGACATGTCCCCACACTGGGAATGACTGGTACAAATAAAGAATTAACCTGTCCAATGCTTGATCAACACTCTTGTTCTTTATCTCTGCTTCGCCATCTGTTAGGAGATACCCAAACCAAATTTTACTCATTTGGCAAGAATATGGACAGGCTTGATAATTCCTTGAAAGTGCTTCCCCAATCTGAAACCTGGTTCGAAGCCGTTCTGGAGCATAACAGTAGAATCATCTTGTACACATAAGGCATATAAGGCTGTGAAGCCAAGTCATCACCGGTGGCATTTACCAGCTCCACCATGTAGAAATCACAACCTTGAGAGATATCATCAACGATCGGTGAATACTCATTGGAATGGCTACCTTCTCCATAAATGACCAATTCTTGGTCCTTCCAAACAGATTTCATTAGTTGGTGAAGGGTAGAAGGTAGAGCCCCAGCCATGTGGATAAACAGTCTTCCAAGAAGCAAATTGTAACTGGTGTTGATATCTAACACCTGGAACTCAACGTTGAATTACGCAGGACCCACCTGAATATCAAAGTTTACCTCACTCAATTTGTCTCTTTGCACTCCATTAAAATCCCTCACATTGACTTGGTTCAAGTGAAGCTTTTCCAGGTCAAATTTCAGTTGCCTCAGAGTCGCAGGTGGGAAAATATTAAGATCGGATCCGTCATCAACCAAGAAACGATTTATTATCTTATCTCGACACATAGTGGTGACGTGCAGAGCTTTGTTGTGCATCCTATTTTCAAAGGGTAGCTCTTCGTCACAAAAACTGATTCGGTGTCCTCAGATGACCTGGTGTATCATGGCTGCTAGATTGTCACTGTTAATACCCACAAACATATAAGTATCATCCAAAGCGAACTCATCAATAAAGCACACACAGAGATTTGAGTCGACGTCTTCTCCAAATGCTTCACAACTGAATAATTTTCGGCTGCATGTTTCTCCAGAAGTCATCAGCCTCGGCTTCACTGATCAACCTTTATGTTTGGTCCTTTTTCTGCACACCCTGGGTCTGCTCTTCTGGCGTGTAACACCTGCCAAATTTGGTCATAACATGGGTAACAGTCATTTCAATCACAAACTTTGGTCGGGCAAGAGTTTCTCGTGGCACCAAAGCAACAACCTTCTCAGGTGTTAGAATCACAAACTCATTCTTCTCTCTAATGCTTAACGAAGCTACATCCTTTTCCAGTTCATCAGGAGAGATCGAAACTATTACCTTTGTCACACACCAATCATCATCTGTCTATATCATATTGATAGTGACGCCTCTATGATTTGGCAAAGAATTACTATTGACATTGGGCGCGACTATCTGAAGAGAAACCACATTCTGGTCAATCTGGTCTTGGATCTTATGCTTCAGGTTGATACGATCCTCGGTATCATTTCCAACAATGTTGGAGTAATATGCGCACCTCTGGTCAGGTTTGTAAGACTTTGAGCTAGTGTTAACCGGCTTGGGCCCTACTGAATGAATATATCATGTCGTAGTTAATCGATCGAATAGCTTTGTTCGGCTTTCGATGAGTGGAATGAAATTTTTGGCAGGCTTCTTCTCAAATCTAGGATGGGGGGGATCATAATTGTCTTGTTGCGGAGGAGGCATTTGACGATAATTTGGGTTGTTTGGACGAGGGGTTTAATATCTGGGATATGAGTTGGCTTGGTAATTTGGCTATGGAACTTGGTAGTTCGAGGGGGTATTTTGGTAAAGTGGAGCTTGGGTTTGGTATACTGGGGGAGGAGCTTGATAATGTTCTTGAACGTTCGTACAATTGGGGCAGACATTTCGATAGTGATAAGGTGGAGTTTGGTAAACTGGAGGGGGAGTTTGGTAGATAGAAGGGGGAGTGTTTTGATAACTGGAAGGAGGGGGTACTTTGGTAGCTGGGGGGAGGGGTATTTTGATAACTGGGGGGAGGGGAATTTTAGTAATCAGCCTATGCATAGCAAGTCGGGTACGAACTCTGTGAAGGTCGAGAACTACCATGGTATGATGAGGCTTTCCTTGGGGTCTTCTTCCCCTCATAAGAGATAGAAGACACATCTTCTCTTTTCTTCTTCAACAAACCCTAGGATCCGGGCGAGGCAGCAACACGGGAAATCTTCCCGATTCTTAATCCATCTTCGATAGTCTCACCTACTTTGACTATCTAGTAAACTTTGCTCCAACGAGCAAAATGATTCTATCATAATATTCAGGCTCTTGGACCCACACAAATATTTTGACAATTTCCTTCTCACACATAGGAGGCTGAACTCTAGCTGCCTCATTTCTCCACCTGTATGCGAAATCTCAGTAACTTTCATTTGATTTCTACTTCATTTTTTCCAAGGAATAGCGATCGGGAACGATCTCCACATTGTAGGCGAATCACTCGATAAAGTCCTTGGCTAGAGCATTCCAGCTAGGCCATTGTCTGGTTTCATGAGATGTAAACCATTCCAGAGCCTCTCCACTCAGACTTCGGCTAAAAAGCTATATTAATAAAATTTCATCTCTTCCAACTCCCATGAGCTGGTCACAGTAGGCCCTCAGGTGTGCTAAGGGGTTCCCTATTCCTTTGAAAACGTTAAATTATGGCACCTTGAATCCTTCCGGGAAGTTCAAATATGAATGCATAGATCTTCATAACTTAAACCGGCATCTTCAGGAATACACAACAACTCTTTCACGGCCCTTCAGCTCTCTTCCTTCATATCCAGTTTGGCGGCCTCTTCCTTTGACCTCTACTCTCTCTCTCGCTCTTCATAATGGTCTAGCTCAAAACCATTGGTGTCATGCTCATTGGGGACCGGGATTTGGAAAGTGGCTTTTTGAGGTAGGGGTGAAGAAATGGAGGGACTCTGGGTATTTTGGAGGGGCTTGATAGTTTTAAGGGAAAGTTTGGGGGCTGGTGTACTAATTTTGGTGATGGAGGGAAGTGTGCGGGTGGTTAACGTTTTGTTTTTGAGGGGGTGGACCAGTGTGGAGGTAGGCATTTTGGGGAGGAAGTGGCACTTGGAGGTTGACATTTTAAGGGGGTGGTGTTTGGTAAGAGGCGGAGGCATAATGGGGATTTTGGGTGGTTAGGCCGATATTGAGGGATTCTGAGCGGGGTCGGAGGGTGGGTTTTAAGCCTGTTCTGCTTTTGGAGGAAAGTGAAATAGAGGTCTTTCGTCTGCTGGAGCATTGAAAGTAAAACCCAGATTAGGCAAATTTGTCTTCTCTACATTTCGACCCTCATCTCGGTGATCTGTTGCATCAACTGCATAATTCGTCTGTTCTGATCAGCAATGACAGGCTGACCCACACCAACATCGGGAAGGCTAATCTCTTCATTGTTATCAATCATTGCTACTTTTCCCTTTCGAGAACTTTGACTAGGAAAGGAATCTGTAGGGCCTTATGATCTTGTAAAATAGGGGTGTTCAGTTAGCTTATCAACACAGATCAGTTCTAACTTTTTGTAGAAGAAAACAACTCAAAGGCAAATCTGTCAGTTTTGATTCAGGACAAATAATGCAAAATATCACATAGAGGGCATATAAACACATAAGAGTTGCTTCGTTTGAGAACATGTTAACCCACGAATAATGGGGACTGATTTTTTGAACAAGCAAGAATTTGCTTGTTTTATTTTGAGGCTAATGACTCGGAAAGGTTAAATTGCGTTGAGCTAAGGTCTTCTTGTTGCATCTCTCGACAACTATTGATGTGAATTCAATGTTTCTTTGTAAAATGAAAGGGGGAAAAGAAAATTTTAAAAAGATAGGAGCCAGGCTTTGAAAGCCTGCCTACGTATCTCCCAAGGAGAATTTAGTCCCTACGTAGTTCGAATACAAAGGAAATTTTCATTTTCAGTCATTCATTTCTAGCGATTACAAGAAAAGTAAAAAAACATACAATAAAGCTGCTAAAAGATAGATGGTGCCCTTCATCAAAGCTTCTTCCTCTGACTTCTGCATTAATCACTGAGAGTATACTCAACTTGAATCTTTCCCATGGTGATGAGGGATTCCACATCATAGCGAAACCCAAGGCACCTTCCAATGTTGTGATCTATGGAGTCATGATAAGGGCAGGGCTTCCAGATTTCAATTCCAATGGGATCGATTGTTTCGCCATCCTTTCTGATAGAGGCCAAGGCCCCTTTTTGAACCAACTGACTGTAGATATCCAACAATGTTTTCTTAAAAGTCATGAAGTAGTGACAATAGAACAAAATGTGCTCAGTGACCGGCATACTGGGCTCCGGTTGGTCACAAGTAAGGACGGTGTTCTCTCCCCATGTATACGGGATCTCCCCAACGTTGATCAGGTTGCGGATTGCTGCCTTAAGCTCCACACATTTTTCTATAATGTGTCCAATTTGGTTCGGGTGGTAGGAACATGTCTTTTGAGAGTTTTCATGCCCAAAACCAAACGTAGTTCCTTTGAAAGACCTCAGCATGCATGAAGCCTTAAGGTGCTCATAAATGAGAGCACATGGCACGACTCTTACCCCCACACTATGTGTTCACTCATAATCTGGGAGAGTGATCTTTTTGTCTCCTCCTTTTAGACGTCCTAGGAAGGGAGGCATATAAATGATTTCCTCATTGGTGGTATCTTCTTCAGTAGCCCCAAGGTGAGTGTCTTCCGGACCACTATTGGCTTCTTTATTGAAGAAAGAGCATTTTCCGCGTATCTTCTGAAGCCTCATAGTTATATCATTATTAAAGACATCATCTTCCTTTCGCATAGCAACCGTCTCCTCGTTCATGATAGCATATCTTGCCATCTTAGCCGCTAACTCCGCGTCTAGTGTTGCACTTTTGGCTTGTGCAGCTGCGGTGGCTAGCTCTACTTCTATTCTTCTTTCTCCCAACTTTCGAATCTCTTGTTTGAATCAGCGCAATTTCATCCTTAACTTCTCCTGAGTCGTCTCCACCTCGACTGCCTTTTTCCATCTTAGCAGTAATTTTACCTTTCCTGAGATGATAGAGTAATGTTTTAGGATTTGGTAGTAGGATTTTATTTCTGATTGAGAAACTCAAGACTCCTGGAATTTGGTCAGATATTCTGGTGGTGACTTGTATTTTGCATTGTGGAGATTTTCAGAGAACTTTCGAAAAGGAGTGGGCTAAAAATGTCTTCATTCAAAGCAACATATCACATAAACAGTTTAAAGCACATAAGCATATATCGTGCGTACTAAACAAGTAAGGGGCCTTTTGTGCCGAGGGTAGGCCTAGTGTATTTGAAAGATGTATGTATAGAATTGAACCATTTTGTTACCCCCAAAGCAAATTTTACACATAAAATGATGTTCGAAAAAGCGAAAATAAGTAGGGAAAGTAGGGAATAAACAAGAAACACAAAGAAAAGGCTCACGCAGGGGTCATTTGAAAAGAGTACCAAAATACAAGAAAGGCAAGCCCATGCAGGGGCAAACAACAATAAATACACAGAAAATCCCACGCAGGGGCGAAATTCGCTAAGATGTTCCCGATGACCTCGCCTCTAATCTGCTTCTCTTGTTTTGAGTCATGACATGCTGAAGACTATATTGAATCATTAACAATTATCCTTAGCTCCGGCGGCCTTTCTCTTCCCATTCTTCGAGACACATTCCGCTTTTCTTATCTCAAATCCATAAGTTGAGCTCTTCCAAATCGCTTCTCAAGCTTTCTAATTCTTGAGTTACGCTCTCGAGGGCGTACTTATACTCCCCTTGCTTTCGGAGAAAATCCTCGTGCATTTCCTGGGCTTCTTTTCTTACCTCTCTTAGTTCTATCAAAGCATTGGACTATTTGTCCTCCACACTACGGTAAATATTTAGAACTGATAAGGAGATACCTTGTATATTGTCCTTCAACCAAGCTTTGTAGGTTTCATCGTACCCAGCATTAAATTGGTCCGCGACGTTGGTGTCTACTTTCATTCGCACTGCTTTTTTCCATTCTCTCAACATTTCTAAAGCATTATGCATTTTATCATCCCCGATGTCGAACACATAGATACGGTAATATGTGTTTGGAGGTGTAGTATGTCTTCTTTAGAACTACCTCAGGACCCGGATGGGTGCATACGGACAGATACCTCGGATACCTGGTAGAGGAAGCACAAGTTGCATGTCGCCTCACACTATGACGTCTTTCGAGATGAAACGGTCGAACATCCACTGGATATCTTCTTCTCTCAACTCAGAGAAAATTTGAGCACATCTTTCTCTGGTTCTCCTTTTTTCTAACTCTGCCCAGAACAACATGTCATTCAAACTCTTAAGAGCATTATGCTCATCGAGGGTATGGAGTTCCTGAGTTCCGTGTCTCTTCACCAAGTGACTCATTATCCACCATTGGAGGAGGAGATCACAACCCTGAAAGTAACGATGTCCTTTTTTATACCTACCCAGAGCACGGTACATGTCGAAAAGGATGACAGGCGCGATAGGGTAATACTTCACTTGTCGTTGGTTCAGATGCCCGTGGAACAGAGTGTACGCAAGCATTATCACCTGGGTGTTGATATTGACGCTCAGTAGGCTAATGCTCGCATGCCCAAATCTAACTTTGAGATCCATAAAAGAAATGCTAGAACCTTCGGCCCAGTAGGCGCAATATTTTCTTAATTCGAGCTAGTTTACAATATCCTCGAGGGTAGGCTTGTTAGAGATTAGGATGATTTCCTGTTTTCTCGCCGTTCTTTCAAGCCCTGTGCCGACTGTGTCTATTTCGTCCCAAATTTCCTCAATTGTTTGGGTGATTTCATAGCTCCAAATCGAAACACCATTTTCTCGTTATCCCAATAACCTGTGATAACTTCAATCAACTCAGGCCACTCGATCATATTGATGAGTTCTGTTAGGCCCCTACATATTTGTTGAGGGCCCTTTTGTGAATCATACTGAGGTCGTTATACCACAACTTGAGCAGAACTGGGCTTCTACTACCATGTCGAATTTGGAAATCGATACATACCTACAAAATAAATCTCGATTAAGATTCCCCCCCCCCCCTCACAAAATAAGTAAAAATCAAGTTTCCACACATGCATCTTTCAAATGTCAAATAATATGATATGTCAATAGGTCGTGGACCTTGGACATGATTTTTGGTGGTTTTACTAATGAACTTAATACGCCTTGGGTATTAAGCCATCTTAGGCTAATGCTTAGATTTGAATTTGGTTTCGCTCTACTCTTGACTAGAATTGGTTTAGAAATGACGGTTACCCAAGTTAGAAAAATAACGGGGTGAAGTCTAATAAACGAAGTTGGATGACCACAAGTCAACTATTCGTTTATCACTTCGAAAGAATTCAACTTGTGTTTTTTCTGAAGGATAGTCGTGGTAAGTCATATAACTGCCTTTTTTTTAATGCAATCTATTTGTCATTTGACGAAATTGGATGCCATGAATGTTACAATTAATATAAGATACAATAATATAAATAAGTAAACGGTTACACATAGCCAATAATTAATCTTAAGGTTAGAACCACTTCCTCCCCAGCAGAGTTGACATTCTATTTTATTAGAAAATATAATTAGACTGATTTTAAGAGTCATCACTTAATTTTTAAGAAAAAATAAGAAAATCACATTTTCAAAAGATTAAAATAGGAAATCAATTGACAGATATTAAGGGGGTTCGGAGTTCTTACTAATATTTTGGGAAGGGTTTGAAAACACTCGAAATGCCCGCTAAAAGGCAGTAATCCGGCAATTAATTATTTGGCTAAATATTTTTACTTAATTTAAATTGAACAATTTTTGTAGTTAGGACAATTTTAAATGAGAAAAATATTGAAATATTATCTAAGTGAAATATTTTGTAAATTTATTTATTTTTAAGCCAAGTAAAGGATGAAAATTTTCGTTAAGTGATTAATTCGAAATGGGTGTCTTTCGTGGATTTGAATTTTTAAAAACCTTAAGGTTAAATAACAAATATTGACAAGTAAATGAACACAATAAAACAAAAAGGGAAAGAGACTTGGGCCCAAATCTGGTTTCCTGTCCGCTTCGGCCAGTATTCGAGCCAATTTTTGCATTGGGCCTTTGGCCCATTTCTTGCCACCTATCCTAAACTAACAAGACAGTAATAATTAAAATGTGAGGGGGCTTGGGCCCAATATAACAAAATACAAAATTGAATTTGGATTTTTTGGCCCATTTTCCCATCTTCGTATACACTAGCTATATGCTAGTGTATACAATCTTGTATTATCTCCAATGCCTATTCGTCAATTTTGAAGGACTTGTTCTTAATGGACGGCTGACCCAATAAAGAGAGTTTGAGCTTTTATGGTTTTCCCGAAATGCAAGGGGGAGATGAGTTCATAGTGAACTCGGACATATTTCACATGCAAAATACAAATAAAAGTATAAGTGACAAATATTTAATTTAATATTAACAAAGAACAATGACATAAAATGTGCTCATGATGCCCCCTAGATTTGATAGAGCATTAGAACAGTAAGAAATTCTCAGCCAACTCTTAATTGTGACAAGGAACAAGTGATGTAGGCAATAATATCATTTATAAAGAATCAGAACAAAACTCATCCAAAAGATAACAAGCAGCAGCAACTAAACATCACTGTTGGCTACACTCAAAGGTAACGACTATAATAAATAAATAAATAAAAACTTCATTCATTTTGAATCAAAACAAACAGGACTTAGGGGGTGGGAAGAGATTATAATTACGATCACGAGAATCTAAATAGAACAACCTAGAATGACCTGAAATAGGAAAATAGTGATTTTAACTAAGACAAGATTTCAGCCAATAGTCAATAAAAAAAAGAGTAAAACAATCAACTACCATATTCAACTGTTTGAGTCAATTAAGGCGCAAATAAAGTAATCAAACCGCAAGAAATTTAAGAACAACAAAGCTACTTTTAATAGTTAAATTTAGAATTTCAGACCACAAACCATAGACAATAAGATAAGATTATATAAACAATAATAATAACCAATAATAGATTCCGAAGAAGTATGAACATTCATCAATTCAAGCAAAGCCTATACCGAAAAACATTTTAAAGCCTAGAAGTCTAACAATTAACAACATATGCAATACACAAGTATATCTTATATTAACACCCTTTAGAGGGAGAACAATAAGTTAAATGAGAGATTGGTAATTCAAGTAGGCATAAACTCAGACAAAAGCTATAAACCCCGAAAAGATAAACATAAAATTTACTCAGTAATGCTAAACCAATAATCAAGCCTCAAGTTTGAAAAAAAAAATGAACAAAGAAACTGAAATCTCCATCGCATTTTAATAACAACAGTAGCAAAAGTTCAAACAGAACAAAAGAAATTTCTATCACTAAGATAAATAATGTTAACATGTAGTGACTGAAACATGACTAGCAATGCTTGAACCGATCACATAGAGCAATTATGAATTGAACAAAGCTGATCTGAAAAAGGATTACCTCTTACTGACAGCGAATAAGACGGAACGAGCCAGCGACCGCGATCTTCCCACCACAAAAACTCAAATACGAACAGCAACAAGAAACCTAGGCAGAATCTCGAACTCAAACGAAATTTGGAGAAAATAGTAGCGATCGAAATAGAAGAGTGATACTTCGACTGAAGTGAGTTCTTCTCTGCGTTTTCAAATGTGTTACGTTTGTGTTTCTTTTAGCTAATTGACACTAGTCTCTATACCTTAGTTTAAGCAAATGCCCACTAGACCCAAAAGTGAGGAAGAAGAGGGCTTAAATAGTGGATTTCTAGGGAATATTTTGGGGGGAAATTGAGTGAAAAATGAATAGGAATAAAGGGCCCAATAATTCAAACTTCAAATTCCTTTCACCATTTGGAGGAAACACTTTTTCCTTGTGATTTCAACCTATTTCGAAAGATGAAAGGGGAGAAAACGCGTGCCTACTACGATTTGTACAAGCTGAAAGGGACGTCCAGTATAAGGACAAGAAAACGCAGCGTACTGCTCACAATGTTGACACCGCTTGGTCTTGTCGTGTATCGCCGTTTGGTTGCTGCTGTATTTTCACGTTGTTGGGACCTACACGCAGGAGTTCTGGGTTTATTTTTAGCGTTGGAAAGAGAGGAAAATGGGCAAGGTGTTTGCAGTAGGCTGCTGGGTCATAAGATTGATTAGAGAAAAAGAAAAATTTAAGTGTTGGGTTGCATCTCTGGGTTGCTGCGTGAAAAGGAAGAAGAATGGAGTGGGGACGCTGGTACTGTTGTACGTGTATGAATTTGCTGTTGTTTTATTTTGGAATGGGTCAGCGTATGTATTGTTGGTGTATAGTTGGTGGGTTTCTTTTTGAGTTATTATTGTACGTATTGCGTGGTATTTATACGAAAATGGTGTTGGGCTGAAAGTTTGGGTGTCACACCACTTCTCTTTTTACAATAGTTATAGATATGACGGGTTTTTTTAAAAAAAAAAATATAAAACTAAAGAAAAAATGATTTTAAAAAAAAAGACGCCATTTGAAAATGAGTTTTTTTTTAGGTGTTCCAAGTCACCTAGTAATTTCTAATTTTTTTTTTTTCAAAAAGAAAAAAAAAATCTATTTATTTTTAGTCTACGAAAATAGAGATTGGTAAGGAATTCTATTAACCAGAGGGAAGGTGTCAGGCACCCCCCGAGTCTCATGGTTCTAGCACGGTCGATTTATCAACTCATGTTTGGCTAAAATAATTTTTGGATAAAAGAATAAATTTGTGTTAGTTACTAATCTTTTTTTTAGTAATAAAAAAATGATTGACATAGGAGCGTAACCGCACACAAGATCACTTTTTTTTAGAAAGAATACACACCAAGGATCGTAACAGAACACATGGTGGTATTTAAAGTTTATTTTATTTTTCTAAAAAAAAGATTGATAATTCAAGACAAATTTTATTTAACAATGAGAAAAGAAAGAAAAAAACTTGAAAAAAAAAACTTGTTGCAACCTATAGACTTGAACAAAGATATTTTTTTATTTTAAATAAAAAAACAAATAAATATATTAAGTGTCACTACTTGATGAAAACAACAAAAAGAAAAAAAAGTATATATTCTTTTTTTTTTTTAAATGACTAGGCCCCTTTTAAAACAATTAGTGATATACTAAAAAAAAAATATTAACATAATTTGAGAAAACGACCACTTTAATAAAATTTTTGATTTTTCATAAAATAGTCATATATTTTCTTTTGAAAGAAAATTGCAAAAATAGCTTATTTTATCTAATAGTTAAATTACTAACTAAAGTAGCCGGTTTTGTATTTCGTTTCAATAACCATTTTATATATTTATTTAAGAGAGAGAAAAATTGAATTTATGAAATGATCAAGTTTACCTTATTTTTGAAAAAATGACCAGATTTACATTTTTTGCAAAATGGCCAGATTTACACTTTTTGCAAAAATGACCATATTTAGTTTTTTTTTCTTTTTGCAAAAAATAGCCTCTTTTTTTTCTTAGAACGACCAGAAACTAAAAGTTAAAAAAGACTTTGAGATTGTTTTTTTTTTTTTTTTTTGGAAAAAAAAACATGAGTTATACATCAACTTCATAATGATAAATATAAATTTCCCACCTAATTTAATAATAGAACACAAATATACAACAACAATGAAACATAATCATATTAAGTATCATAACATATTTAACTAATTCAAATAAACTAAACATAATAATTAAATCAAAAATATAAACATGCTTCATTATTTTGAAGTTACATTGCAAAGTGTAGGAAGGAAATATACCTGAAGAGATGATGACAAAACAATGATGAAAGCAAAACTCAATTCAACTCCCAAAAGACCACCAAAGACGAAATATATATATATATATTTTTTTTCTTTTTAGAAGTAATGATTTTTCCTCTTCTAATTTTCTTTTTCTTTTTTCAAGATAAAATTAATTAAAAGACTACATTGCCCTTTTAGATGAGCCATTTCTTTTATTCATTAATTGAATAATAGCTAAATGGGTCATTTGAAAATTTAGAATAGACCCAAAATGTCATTTTGGATGACCCATTTCTTTTAACCATTAATTAGATAATAGCTAAATGGGTCATCTGAAAATTTTAAAATAGGCCTAAAATTGATGAAGACCCAAAAATCAGAAGAAAATCACTCCAGTAATACAAAATCTAAACATCTAAACTATTTTGAAGATCAAACACAACAAATAGGGCAGAAAAAAATAAAAAATGAAATTTATAAAAATAAATAAATAAATAAACAAAACTCAAGCAATAACTTAAACATGAACTTGAAGAACACTAACAAAATAATACAAATCCGGCGTCAAAACAACTTATATGTTTTTTTTTAAATGTGATAATGACGAATTTGGATAGAGGATGAGAGGGGGAAATGGTTGACATAAATTTTCGGACGATTGGAGGTCGCCGGAATTATTTTTACGGATTTTGGACATAAATATTACATCAAAGGACAGTCCTTGAAGAGCTCTATACTTTTATGTAAAGGATATAGGACGGGGATGACCGAAACTTCGTAAATCTAAAGAAAAAGGTGAAGATTTATGTTTGATTTTTCTTAGATCTACGGAGTTTGGCTATGAATATGAATTAATGGTTTGTGAATTTGTGTAGAGGAAGATGAAAGGAAGAAGTGGTAAAATTTTAAAGATTTTTCCGGCCAAGGAGCGGTGGCCGTCGACGGTAGTGGCAGCAGTGGCCGGCCGGCGGTAGGTGGAGCACAGGGGAGAAGAAAAATAAAAAATAACAATAAAAAATTGATTTTGGGGTTTTGTATTTTTTGGTAAGGTCCCCTAAGAACCCTTGGATCAATAAATCATGAATGGTTGAGATTTAATCTTGACCATTCCTATTGGATCGGGTCAAAATTAATTGCGTCATCAGAATTTGGTCTAAATCAACTCAATTCAATCAAAAATTGGGTCATTTGGGCCAATAAAAAAATAATGTAAACAAAAATAAACTACCCAAAATACAAAACGAAAAAAAAATAAAAATAAAAAATATATATATATATATATATATATATATATATATTATAGGAGTAAAATAAACACGTCAAAAATTAGGTGTTCACAGCATGCCCCTCTTTGCTTGGAAACACGAAGAGTTTTCAAGCGAACAAGTGAACAAAGTGGCTAATTATTTACTATGCAAACTCCGTTGAAACCATTTTGAAAAAGTTGACCGAACCTTGCTTTAGAGATTGCCTACATATTCTTGATTAAAAGAAAATCAGGTCAGTACAATTCGAGAAACTTTGATAGCTGAAACTATCAGAAATTGCGGTCAATAGATTGCTTCACATTGCTTTTCATCATCTACTGTCTATAATTACAAAAAAAAGAGCTAGAGAACTATGCCTCTCTACATTATAAAAGTTATAAGATCCCTATTTGATGTTTTTTCTTAGGGTCTCAGCTTGATCTTTGACTTGCTCTGTGCGTTATCTTTGATATTGATCTTCATGCTCTCTTGGCGGCATGCGGATCATTCTCAGGTGCATGTTTTAACTTGAGTTGGCGGTTGAAACTCAAAACTCAAGATCACAAAATGAAGAACCCAAAAAGGGTGTGTTTCTGTTAGGGAAAAAAATGAGAATCTTATACTAGGACATATAACCCTAGAAAGAGAAAGAGAAGCGGGATGTGTTGCCCTGAGAGTTTCAAATAAGACGTATTGTTTTTGTGGATTGCCCTAAGATTGGGTATATCCCCAAAAATGTGAATATGGTGTGTATAACCCATGAATGCTGGTGCGTATTGCACAGGTTATGCATATGGTGCGTATTGCCCATGAATAGAAAATTGATACGTATTGCATGTGACTAAGGACTGGTGCGTATTGCACATGAAAAAAGACTAGTGTGTTTTGCACATAAATGCAATATCGATGTGTATTGCATGTGATTTAGATTGGTACGTCTTGCTCATGAAAGAAACACTAATACGTTTCGCACGTGAATAAAAGACGAGTGTGTATTTGCACAGAATTCAGATTGGTGCGTATTGCACAAAATTCAGAGTGGTGCGTATTGCACATGAATAAAGAATGGTGCGTATTGCAAATAAATAAGGGACATGTTCGTATTGCACGAAATTTAGAGCGGTGCGTATTGCCCGAAGCTCTCGAATTGAGAGGTAAAAATACGAATAGCATTAGATGAAACAACAAACATGTGAAGACTTTAGAGAACTTCCTTTTTGTGATGTTTCATTTTTTACTTGTAATCTCGCATTTTCTTTTGTTCCTGTGCTGAGCAAAAGAAAGAGAAAATTGTTAGTTTAAAGCGGCGGTTGGATTGTGGCTTTGATACTCCGATGACTTGACCATATTCCTGACCAATTTCTCCAATTCTACTCAAAATTCTCGGTTGAACAACCTTTGAAGCTTCCTCTTTGTTAATTCAGGGGTGTTGATCTTTTTGGTACTACCAAATATCATGGTGCGACTGATGTTCCAAAAGATGAATTTTCCTGTTGAATATTTTCATGACTTAAGAGACTATATTGTGTTCCTTCACAAGTTTTCAGTGAAACTTTGAGGCATTTTTCGTCCTTGCTCGAGGCATGTCAACTCGGATACTCAGCTTTACTCTTAGGAACCCATAGTAAGTTTTGCAATCTTTTACCTTATTTGTCAAGAGATTATACCGAAAAGACTAGAGAAATATCAGATTTAAGAGTGTGAAAAAAAAATCTGGATCAAGAAAAACTATAAACTAAAGGAAGGACATTCCTTTTGAAGAAAAATGAGAAAGAGGACTTATCTGGAGGCATATGTCGACTTTGAGTGAACCATGACATGCACTTTGGACCTGACCCCGGATCCACTTGAGTTGTCTAATTATCAAAATTTGAACCATTATCAATTTATAACTGATCTATGTATTCTTCATGTAAAGGTATCAAGAAATGGTGTTCTTTGCAGATTTCTCCCAACTAGTCATTTTCATGATGTTCTCTTCTTTTATCCTAAGGTGCCCTGCAAGGGTTTTCACCGATAAGATTTTCTCTATTGCCGTCTTATGGTGCCTATAAAGGTTTTCACCGATAAGATATTCTCTTTTTTTTTTTACTCGACAAAGTTCTCCTTGATGATCAATTGTCCATGCAAGACACATCAAATTTATCGTTCTTAGAGTTGATCAAAATGTTGGTTGGTAGAATAAAATCAAAAACGAAATCAATTTGACCCTATTATATCAAAAAAGAAGAAAAAATGCCTCAATTTTCTATAGATACCGGAATATTGATTTTTATTTTTTTGGTATGACCGAACCCTAAAGGGTTGCCTACGTATCCTTTCAGAATCAGGTCAAACGTAGTTCAAATTTTCAAAGAGAGTTTTTTTTTTTAAGAGATGCCTTTGTTCTCTCAGTCACAAACTTGCCACAGTATCTTAGAACACATTAGATGTAGTATCTTTTTACTGCTTCCGCGTTAACAATTATGCTTGTGATTTTTCCCTCCATATCAGTAAGGTGTAAGGCTCCTTTGGACAACACTTCATTGATAAGATATGGACCTTGCCAATTTGGGGGGAACTTTCCCTTGGCCTCTTCTTGGTGTAGGAGAATGCGCTGATAAAGCTGACCAAAACAGACAGCCGTCAATCGTTTCTCATCTATTAATGTGAGCTGCTCTAGTCGGGTTTTGGCCCATTCAGTATCTTCAATTTCAGCCACGACAATAATTTGAAGAGATGGAATTTCAATTTCCGCTGGTATCATAGCCTCAGTCCCATACACCAGCAAATAAGGAGTTGCACCAATCGAGGTACGCACTATTGTGCGATATCCTAAAAGTGCAAAAGGCAACTTCTCATGCCATTGTCTAGTGCCTTGAACCATTTTCTTGAGAATCTTTTTGATATTCTTGTTGGCTGCCTCCACAGCTCCGTTGGCCTTTGGTCGGTATGGAGTAGAATTGTGATGCACTATTTTGAACTGCTCACATACCACATTCATCAAATTGCTATTAAGGTTTGCAACATTATCTGTGATGATAGTTCTTGGGATACCAAAACGACAAACGATGTTTAAATGGACAAAATCCACGATCGCCTTCTTAGTGACTACCTTGAAAGTGATTGCCTCTACCCATTTAGTACAGTAATCAATTGCGACCAAAATGAATCGATGTCCGTCAGAAGCTTTTGGCTCAATTGGTCCGATGACCTCCATTCTCCATGCAACAAAGGGCCAAGGAGCGGCCATGGGGTGCAACTCTGAAGGAGGTGAATGAATGAGATCACCATGAATTTGACATTGATGACATTTTTTCACAAAGCGAAAGCAATCCCATTCCATGGTAAGCCAGTAATATCCTGCTCGGAGTATCTTTTTCGCAAGGACATATCCATTCATGTGTGGTCCACATACCCCAGCATGTACTTCATTCATGATCTTCTCGGCTTCTTTAACATCCACACATCTCAATAAGTTCAGATCCGGGGTGCGTTTATATAAAATTTCCCCGCTCAAAAGGAAACCACTAGCCAAACGTCTAATAGTTCTTTTTTGGCTTCCATTGGCATGTTCGGGACATTTCCCTGTTTGCAAGAAATTCCTGATGTCTAGGTACCATGGCTCACCATCTGATTCTGCTTCCACAGTGTTACAATAGTCATGTTGGTCCCGAAGTTGAATCTCCAAGGGAGTAATACAAGTGTTTCCAGGATATGGAAGCATTGAGGCCAAAGTAGCCAAGGCATCTGCCAATTCATTATGAAATCTGGTGATACATCTAAACTCGATGGACCTAAACCTTTTTCTAAGATCGTCCACACATTGTTTGTAAGGAAAAAGCTTGAGGTCTCGAGTTTTCCATTTGCCCAGAGCTTGCCTAACAAGCAAATCAGAATCTCCCAACACAATCAATTCTTGCACACCCAAATATATTTCCATATTTAGACCCATGATGCAAGCTTCATACTCTGTTGTGTTATTTGTATAGAAGAAACGAAGTCGAGCTGTTGCCGGGTAATGCTGTCCTGTGGGCAATATGAGAATTGCCCCAATCCCTATGCCTTTTTTGTTAATTGCTCCATCAAAGTATAATTGCCAGGCCTGGTTTTCATCTGGATCTACTTCTTCAACTGAGTTAATCTCTTCATCTGAAAAATATGTATCCAGTGGTTCGTAGTCGCCATCGACTGGATTCTCTGCCAAGTGGTCTGCCAGAGCTTGAGCTTTCATTGCAGTTCGAGTGACATATATAATGTCGAATTCAGTGAGAAAGATTTGTCATTTCGCGAGTCTGCCAGTTGGCATTAGCTTCTAAAAGATGTACTTTAAAGGATCCATCCTAGATATGAGGTAAGTTGTGTAGGACAAAAAGTAATGTCTTAACTTTTGAGCTACCCAAGTTAGGGCGCAACATGTCCTTTCCAAGAGGGTGTACTTGACCTCATAACTAGTGAATTTCTTGCTCAAGTAGTAGATAGCTTGCTCCTTCCTACCTGTGGAATCATGTTGACCGAGAACGCACCCAAAGGAATTATCTATCAATGAAAGATATAGAAAGAGAGGCCCATTAAGTTCAGGCGGGAAGAATACAGGAGGTTTGGACAAATATTCCTTGATTTTTTCAAAATCTTGTTGACAATCATCTGTCCATCTGACAGCAGCATCCTTTTTCAAAAGTCTGAAAATGGGCTCACAAGTGGTTGTGAGTTGAGCAATAAACCTGCTAATGTATTTCAACCTCCCAAGTAGACTCATGACTTAGGTCTTATTTTACAGGGGTGGCAAATCTCGAATGGCTTTTATTTTGGAAGGATCCAATTCGATACCCCTTCAACTGACAATAAAACCTAGGAGTTTTCTTGATGGAACTCCAAATGCACATGTTGTTGGATTAAGCTTGAGATCATATCTTCGCACTCTTTCAAAGAATTTTCTCAAATCTTGCACATGGTCAGCTTGTGCTTTAGACTTGATGATAACGTCATCGACGTATACTTCGATTTCTTTATGCATATCATATCATGAAACATGGTGGTCATAGCCCTCATGTAAGTTGCCCCAGCATTTTTAAGACCGAATGGCATGACCCTATAGCAATAAGTACCCTATGGAGTGGTGAAAGCAGTTTTCTCAGCGCCTCTTCGTCCATCAAGATTTGATGATACCCAGCATAGCAGTCCACAAATGATTGAATTTTGTGTCTAGCACAATTATCCACTAGAATGTGGATATTAGGCAAGGGAAAATTGTATTTTCGCCTAGCTTTGTTCAAATCTCGATAGTCAACACAAACTCTTGTCTTTCTATCTTTTTTCGGCACAGGAACAACATTTGCCAACCAAGTAATGTAATGAATGGTTTGGATCACATTTGCATTTAGTTGTTTCATGATTTCTTCCTTGATTTTTTCACTCACGTCCGATTGAATTTTCTTCTTTTTTGTTGGACAGGTGGAAAATCAGGATGAGTGGGCAACTTATGGACCACTAAATCAACACTCAAACCTGGCATGTCATCATAGGACCAAGCAAACACAACTTTGTATTCAAACAAAAGTTGTGTTATGGCATCCCTAATTTCCTTCTTGACATGAAGACTTATTTTATTTCTTTAACTTCCTCATTACTTCCCAAATTGATTGCCTCAGTTTCACTAAGATTAGGCTTAGGTTTCTGCTCAAACTGTTCCAATTCCCTTTCAATTTCCCTAAAAATCTTTTCTTCATCATATTCAACCCCTCGACTCGGGGATTCAAGAATAAACAACTCTTTGAGATCTGGGAGTGAATTCCGCATGCATGTCATGTTATCAAAGCCGGCATTTACAGAACTGAACAATGGAGAATAAGAATCAGGGGAGGGAAAAGACAAAATTTTACTATGAAACTGGAATTTCATTTCATTGGAATTAAAAAAGGATAGAAGGGTTGACATTAAAACAAAACACTTTCAAATATTCGGATCACAACCCTGACAAAAACAAAATATAAAAGAGTAGCAAAACAAACTACCAAGACTTATTCCTTATGGGGAAAGGAGTGGCTTCCCAATTGTTTAACTCAAAATCGGAGCCCACGAGCTGCACATCGTCATGACTTGTACCTTCACCAACTTGGACAATGTTTACTTCCCAAAACAACTGACTGAGATCCTGAATAACTCATTTGATGTCTTCATGAGTAAAGGAAGCTTCCATTTCTGGACCCTGAGGCTTGATAAAAGAATGGTAAATATGGGGAATTGGTTGTGGCAACGCCCAATCAGTCCTTTTGTGGTTCTTAGTCTCATCTCCATTTCTCTTGCTTTGTTTGTATCCGAGGCCAGAGGTGCCTTGGTTTCCTAAAAGAGTAATGGGATCCACAATTCCTTGCGAACATAGTCTCAAACCTTTACCAGGTTGATAACCATATTTGAGCATTTTCGTTGCTACCATTAAAGAGGAAGAAGAGAGATATGGTTGGATAATGGGGTCTCCTTCTCTAAAGCGATCGACTGATACGGCCTCAAAAGACTGGTAAACAATGGAATCACATCCTTCTTTTGCCACAATGTATGGAATGGAGGGATCTCTGTAAATAGGTAAATCATCTTCCACATGCACAATGATTTCCTAATGGTTGTGTTCAAACTTAACCACTTGATGCAGCGTTGATGGGACTTCCCGAGCCATGTGGATCCATGGCCTTCCCAATAGAAAATTATAAGATGTGTCCATGTCCATCACTTGGAACACAATCATAAAGTCCACCGGTTCAATTGTCATGTTTAACTTGATTTCACCAATGGTATCCCGCCTTGAGCCGTCATAAGCTCGAACAAATATATTGCTGGGGCGAATTCTCTCAAAGCTAATTTCCAAGTTTTGCAGCGTAGAGAGAGGACATATGTCTACCCTGGATCCCCCATCTATCATGACCCTCTTTACATAGTACCCTTCACATTTCACTGTAAGGAGCAATGCTCTGTTGTGTCCAGCTCCCTCTGTGGGCAACTCATCATCTGTGAAAGTGATGGTATTTGACTCAAAGATGCGCTTGGCCATTTTCTCTAACTGATTTACCGTGGTCCCCATCGATACATGTGCTTCATTAAAATCTTATTCAACACACGACGATGTTCTTCTGAGTGCAAGAGTAGAGACAACAATGAAATTTGTGCCGGGGTTTTCTTCAATTGTTCCACAACAGAGTAATCTGGAACCTTTATCTTTTTTAGAAAATCTTCTGCTTTTTCCTCAGTAACTGCTTTCTTCAGTGGTACTTGGATGTTTTGAGTCATCTTCCCTTTTCTTAATTCTTCTGGAGAATAACATCTTCCAGAGCGTATCAGCCCTCCTGCTTCATCAACCTCTTCAATAATCTCCTTTCCTTGGTAAACCACAGATTTTGTTATAGTTCCAAGGGACAGCCTTTGAATCAGTTACCGGAAGTTGTTGGACAGGCTTAACAAAGATAGGTCCTTTCAACTTTGCCAAGCAATTTTGGTCCTGTTGTGTTAATGAAAACCCTTTTGATACATACAACTTTGGCATACCTGCTCGAACTTCAATTCCCTTCGAAACCCTCCGGACACACAAAATTTGGTATCAAGGTTGACACCTTCCACACTCAAAGATGCAACTGGTTTTAAACTCTTTATCGGCTTGTTTTCCTCTCCGATCTTCCTAAACAACTTTCCCATTTTTCCAAGGAATTTGTACTCTTGATCATCGCAGATCATACCCACTAGATTGTTTTGAGCTGGAAGTGGATTATTAGTCACATTGGGAGTGTTTTGTTCATCTGTCACAACGACCACTCCATGGTCGATTAGCTTCTCTATCGCCCCCTTCAAGGTCCAACAATTATCAGTGTTGTGTCCTAGGGCCCATGAATGATACTCACATCTTTCATTGGCTTGGAAACCTGGAGCAGTTGGATTCAGACGATTTAGTGGGATAGACCCAATCACTCTTATCTTTCTTAACTTTTGAAACAAGCTGGAGTATGACTCTCTCAATGGAGTGAATTTCCTTTTATGTCCTCGCTCTTGAGCATAATTTTGCATAGAAGGAGGGTTGTAAGGGACCTGATAAGATGGTCATTGTGGGCAAAGGTTTCCTTGAGTTGGGGCCCGAAAATATGGGCGATTGGGAGAATGCACATATGATTGGGCATTGAAGACCGTGTATGGAGATGGAGATACTGGATATTGAGGGACATAGGGGTAGTAATGTTGAGGATAGCTAGATTTTCCTTGAAGTGGTGGATAAGGTCAATTAGAATTCCTTTGAGCACCCCTTAACCCTGATGTTACCGAAGAAACTTCCTCTTTTCTTCTACGATTTCCAAAACTGCCTGAACCACCTTGAATGGCCTGTGTGGTAGCTTTGATTGCTGCCTGGCTCACGATCCTTCCTATTTTGAGACCATTTTCGACCATTTCTCCAATTTTGATTGTTGTGTGAAACGGTCTTCCCATCGCGGCGTGGTGGAAATAGTCAGGATCTTGAGCCTCCATGTAGATATCAACCAATTCTTGCTCATCTAAAGGTGGTTTGACCCGGGCTTCTTGTTCCCTCCATTTGATAGCATACTCTCTAAAGCTTTCATTTGGTTTTTTTCTCATATTAGAGAGTGTATTGCGATCTGGCATAATGTCGACATTATACTGAAATTGTCTAACAAAATCTTGAGCCATATCATCCCAGATGTGCTAGTGAGAGATTTCTTGGTCAATAAACCATTCTGAGGCAACACCAGTCAGGCTTTCACCACAATAAGCCATGAGCAGTTCCTCTTTACCTCTGCACCTCTAAGTTGATTGCAGTATCTCTTGACGTGAGCTATGGAATCACCGTGCCCATCATACTTATCAAACTTAGGGGTTTTGAATCCAGGTGGCAAGTGGACATTTGGGAACATACACAAGTCTTTGAATGCGAAACTTTTGTGCCCTCCTAGCCCTTGCATACTTTTCATATGTTGCTCAATGTTTTTCATTTTCTTCAACATTTCCTCTTGCTCTAAGACTTGAGGGGGCCTCTCAACATCAATAGGGGAGCCGAATTGTACAGAATTAGGGCCCCCGAATGCTATCCCACGAGTACAGTATTGCTCTGAATGGACGGTGAACTGTCCCTCTTGAGCTGCTCTCTGTGTCACAGTTGGTTGTGTGAGAGTATAGACCGGTGCAGCTATCGCGATAGTGGGATTATTCCTGAATGGCATGCCTTGAGGGCGTGTCGTTGATGGTCCAGCCCCACAACTATCAAATGGTCAATACCTCGGAGGAAGAAAGGATCTGATATCGGGACCTGAGAAGACGAAGATCGGATACTAATGATCTCAGGAAAACTGGGATAGACGTTGGTGGTTCTTGGTCATTGGCCCAGGCTTAACACAATTGTGCCATAACATGTCTCAATGTCCGATTTTCTTCAATAGTTGTTGACTCTCTTATCGTTGGATCAACTGGAGTATCCACTGGGTTCACCACAATTTCAGTATTGCTTGTCATTGACGCTCTTACCTTAGACCTGGTAAAGTACGGGTGTTCTGCCAGTTTACCACAAACCAACCACCGAAAGCTTACTAAAGAGATGAGAAATGAGCAAACTTGTTAGGGGTTAGACATCATTCACACATTTGTTAATCACATAATAACATGAGTTCAAAAGGCTATTGTCTCATCCCACCTTTGTTTCGCTCATTGTCTTCCACTTTTTCCCTTTTTTTTTTAGAAAAAGTTTTGATCAAACCCTTTGGACGTTGCCTACATATCATGTCGCCGCATGAATTAGATCATTACGTAGTTCAGAAATTTAGATCACTTAACGACATTAATTTAGACAAGCAAAGTCCAACCCTTTCATTCATTTCAAAAAAAAAAACTTTAAGCAAAACTTGGGCTTTCTTTGTCCTCCTAAGGTCACGTACAGATTCAACAACACCTTCGGCAGATGGGGAACAATAGCCCGTGCTTGCTCAGCCACTTCTGGATCATTCATGCGACGATGATTTTTAATAACATAAGAGGTTTGTTCCGCTAGCTGATGAACTTGACTCCTAGCCTTTCCCCATATTTTCATAGCAGTTATTCAACCAAACCTGATGATCACCAAGATTGTTCCTTAAGAGGGCCTCTCGCTTCTCTGCTGCTTCAAGTTGATGGCGAAGTGTTGCTCTCTCAATGATCATTTGTCTTTGCCTCTCTTCGATATCGACACACTGACTGAGTTTTCTTTTATGTTCTTCTAACTCTGCTTTAAGTTGATCATGTAAATGCATCCAACATGACCTTTCTTTCTCAGATTTCTCCTTTCGCCGCTTAAATTTTCCCCTTTGGTAGTTCACGACCTCTTCAGATGCCACTAAGTCCCTCTTCAATCGAGAAATCTTAAAACTCTGCTCTTTTTTTATTTGTCGGGCCAAGTGAATTCTACTAGCCAACTCTTCCTCTAGACGGGATAATTTCCCCTCTACATGTTTCAATTCCCCTTCTGCATCTTGTAACTCTAACTGAATATTTCTTCCTCTTTGGACTTGAACTTCTTGCCGGAAAATGGTGGTTTTGGCCTTCTCCAACTCTTTTTCCAACTGTCTTATGATGTGCTGGTCTTTTCTTTTTCTGCTGGATCCTTCGGGAATGTCACCAAATGTTATTGGATCACGAAACCACGATAAGTACCCAGGCACCACTTTTCCTTTATCTTGCTCCACCACCATTTCACTTAGTTCAGAAATTATACTTCCAAACCAGATCTTCAGAATATCAGTGCTATCAAAGGCAAAACCTAGCGGGGTGTCAAATACAAATCTACTCATATCATCATTTGGTGGGATTTCTTGTACTCTAGCCAGCTAACGCATAACCCGAAGTGGGGCATAGGGTTGAACACCTCTAAACTCAATCAACACAAGAAACAAGATACTACTAGACATACATATTCAACACTATTTCATCAGACGTGATCACCGAAAGTTTCTCTTCACAAGCTATAATTCCTTTTGGAAAATCAATTTTTGTTTCTCTTTCCTTATGGGAGGAAACATAATTACACCAGTCTACAGTGAACCTAGGTGCTCCATCATGGTGATAAAGATGCTCCAAAAACCATATTTGCAACAAAATGTTGCAACCTTTAAAGTACATTTCCCCACTTATGCATTTAGTTAATGCACAGAACATATCTGCCAAGATCATAGGAATAATAGTAGGACTCTCCATTGTGGTCAACGCCTTCACCACCCCAGCCAGACGAATATCGATATGCTTGTTCCGTTTGGGGAAAACAATGAGCCCCAAAAATGCGACCATGGAGGCAACACATCCATTCGCCTTCCAAGCCTCTTCACCCCCTTGGTTGCTAAGTTGGTTCCGATAGTTTTTAAATCCATCCTTTTGGCCATACCTCTCGTATAGAAAGTCCAATGAAACCCACCTATTTTTCAAACTTTCCTTCTCTACTTGATTGATCTCGAGAAGTTCCAGGAACTTTTTGGCATCAACGTTCTTTGGAATTATAGGTTTTCTGTTGCGGAGATCAGCACCCCGAACACTGGACCCCTTCCCCATAAAACTAGTGATTTATTCTAGAGTTGGTGTCATGTCGAAGTCAGAAAATCGAAATATATTATTTTTTGAATCCTAGAAAGGAATCAATGCCTCGATCACATCCCTTCTAGGGTCAATCTCCACCAGATGCACTAGATGTCCCAAATGTTCTTTTACTCTCCTTTGCTCATGACTCCCCATGTCTGTCCACCATCGCCATAAATTTTTGGGTATTGTGTCAATGATCATGAACTCTGAAATTCCTTCACTTCTAGGCCTTTTGGAACCCTGTCCTTTGGTCGGAGGTGTCATCCGTACCTTTGAATAGAGTCCAATTAATGTTTTATGACAAACTCTAATCGAGGGAAAAAAGAAGACTAAACAAAAAATTATTTTTAAAAAAAACAAAATACCTCTTTTTACAAACACCGAACCCGAGAAGGGATGCCTACATATCTCATTTTAGTGAGAATCAGGTGTGCGTAGTTCATAAAAAAAACTCACACTTGAAATGCTATCCCTTTTATTTCAACCTTTTTTATTATTATTTTTTTTTAATAAAATCAAAAATTGAAAGACAACGCTATTATAAAGCTGGTCAACAATATAAAGGTCTTCTGAACAAATTATTTTCACGTAAAACATAAAATGAACATGTTGGTCTAGAGTGGGCACATATCTTAGATTTTCTAGGTCAAATGCAAATGAGACAAATAAACGTAGCCTACCAGAGATAGTTTTTGCTAGGTTTAGCACTTTATTTGGAAGGTGTCTAGACTGGCTTACTCGAATGGACAACTTGACCCAGAGAGGGTCAGCGTACCGGTAGCAGAGCTATTCCGGCTTAACTGGTGGTTCAAACCTACCTAACATGTGTGACAACCCTAGAACCAGGAGCGTAACCGCACACTGGCTCATCCTAAAAAAGAAGTCCCGTGGAGCGTATCCGCACACATAGTGTATAACAAAATTCTAGAGATTCAGAGGGTGTGCGAAAGGAGACAATTTATGTATAATTACATCATATCAAAACAATGAATCATTGAAATAGCGCAATTAGTCAACAAAAAAAAATCTAAATATTCAAAATAGCAAAATATAGTCAATGCACAAAGCTCGAATTCTAAAGAAAGTCCCAGCAGAGTCGTCAGATCTGTCACATTACTTCTCTTTTTACAATAGTTATGGATATGATGAGGTTTTTTTTTAAAACAAATAAATAAATAAATAACAATAATAATAATAATAAAATATATATATATAAAACTAAAGAAAAAATAATATTTTTTTTTTAAAAAGTCGTCACTTGAAAATAAGTTTTTTTTTAGGTGTTCCAAGTTACCTATTATTTTCTAATTTTTTTTTAAAAAAAAAGAAACAAAATTCTTTTATTTTTAGTCTACGAAAATAGAGATTGGTAAGGAATTCTATTAACCGGAAGGAAGGTGTGAGGCAACACCCGATTCCCGTGGTTCTAGCACGGTCGCTTTATCAACTCATGTTTGGCTAAAATAATTTTTGGATAAAAGAATAAATTTGTGTTAGTTACTAATCCTTTTTTTCAATAATAAAAAAATGATTGACCTAGGAGCATAACCGCACACAAGATCACTTTTTTTAGAAAGAATACACACCAAGGATCGTAACCGAACACATGATGGTATTTAAAGTTTATTTTATTTTTCTAAAAAAAAGATTGATAATTCATGACAAATTTTATTTAACAATGAGAAAAGAAAGAAAAAAAAATTGAAAAAAAAAACTTGTTGCAACCTATAGACTTGAACAAAGATTTTTTTTTTGTTTAAAATAAAAAAAAAAACAAATAAATATATTAAGTGTCACTACTTGATGATAATAACAAAAAGGAAAAAAAGTATATATTTTTTTAAAAAAAAAAAAAATGACTAGGCCCCTTTTAAAACAATTAGTGATATACTAAAAAAAATATATTAACATAATTTCAGAAAATAACCACTTTGATAAAATTTTCGATTTTTCATAAAATGGTCATATGTTTTCTTTTGAAAGAAAAATTGCAAAAATAGCCTATTTTATCTAATAGTTAAACTACTAACAAAAGTAGCCGGTTTTGTATTTCGTTTCAATAGCCATTTTATATATTTATTTAAGAGAGAAAAAAAACTGAATTTATGAAATGATCAAATTTACATTATTTTTGCAAAAATGACCAGATTTACATTTTTTGCAAAAATGGCCAGATTTACACTTTTTGCAAAAATGACCATATTTAGTTTTTTTATTTTTTTTTGCAAAAAACAGCCTTTTTTTTCTTTTCTTAGAATGACCAGAAACTAAAAATTAAAATAAAAGACTTTGAGATTGTTGTCTTTTTTTTTTGCAAAAAAAAACATGAGTTATACATCAACTTCATAATGATAAATATAAATTTCCCACCTAATTTAATAGTAGAACACAAATTATACAACAACAATGAAACATAATCATATTAAGTATCATAACATATTTAACTAATTCAAATAAACTAAACATAATAATTAAATCAAAAATATAAACATGCTTCATTATTTTTGAAGTTACCTTGCAAAGTGTAGGAATGAAATATACCTAAAGAGATGATGACAAAACAATGATGAAAGCAAAACTCAATTCAACTCCCAAAAGACCACCAAAGACGAATTATATGTATATTTTTTTCTTTTTAAAAGTAATGATTTTTCCTCTTCTAATTTTCTGTTCTTGTTCTTTCTCTTTTTTTTTCTTTTTTCTTTTCTCCTTTGAAATGAAAGAAAAATGGGGTTTTTAAATAGGGGTGGAGCATTAAACCCCCCACTCTTCTTGAAAACTTAAGAGTCAATGCATGCATTGACTATTTGTTTTACCAAGGTGCCACCCAAGATAACCAATGAAATTTCCTTTTTTTTCTTTTTTTTTTCTTTTTTCAAGATAAAATTAATTAAAAGACTACATTGCCATTTTAGATGACCCATTTCTTTTATTCATTAATTGAATAATAGCTAAATAGTTCATCTGAAAATTTAGAATAGGCCCAAAATGTCATTTTGGATGACCCATTTCTTTTACCCATTAATTGGATAATAGCTAAATGGGCAATCTGAAAATTTTAAAATAGGCCTAAAATTAATCAAGACCCAAAATCAGAAGAAAATCACTCCACTAAAACAAAATCTAAACATCTAAACTATTTTGAAGATCAACACAACAAATAAGCCAGAAAAAAAAATAAGAAATAAAAAATGAAATTTATAAAAAAATAAATAAATAAATAAATAAAACTCAAGCAACAACTTAAACATGAACTTGAAGAACACTAACATAAAACAAATCCGGCATCAAAATAACTTATATGTTTTTTTTTTAAAATGTGATAATGACGGATTTGAATATAGGATGAGAGGGGAAATGCTTGACATAAATTTTCGAACGATTGGAGGTCGCCGGAAAATTATGCCAGAAATTTTTTTACGAATTTTGGACATAAATTTTACATCAAAGGACAGCCCTTGAAGAGCTCTATACTTTTATGTAAAGGATATAGGACGGGGATGACTGAAACTTCATAAATCTAAAGAAAAACGTGAAGATTTATGTTTGGTTTTTCTTAGATCTACGGAGTTTGGCTATGAATATGAATGAATGGTTTGTGGATTTGTGTAGAGGAGGATGAAAGGAAGAAGTGGTAAAATTTTAAAGATTTTTTCGGCCAAGAAGTGGTGGCCGCCGGTGGCAGTGGCGGCGGTGGCCGGCCGGCAGTAGGTGGAGCAAAGGGGAGAAGAAAAATTTTAAAAAATGGCAATAAAAATTTGATTTTGGGTTTTGTATTTTTTGGTAAGGTCCCCTAAGAACCCTTGGATCAATAAATCATGGATGGTTGAGATTTAATTTTGACAATTTCTATTGGACCGGATCAAAATTAATTGGCCATTAGAATTTGATCTAAATCAACTCAATTCAATCAAAAATTAGGTCATTTGGGCCAATAAAAAAACAATGTAAACAAAAATAAACTACCCAAAATACAAAACGAAAATATAATATATATATATATATATATATATATATATATATTATAGGAGTAAAATAAACACGTCAAAAATTAGGTGTTCAAATTGGGCTGTTCAAAATTTAGAAGAAAGGCCCAAAAATTGATCTTTTAAGTGGGTTTAAAGGTGAGGGTAAATAATAAAAGGCTATATTTGGAATTGAGACTTGGCTAAATGAATTACATAATTAGCAAACTTATTAACCAAATTAAGTTTAATTTGTCAATTTAGCTAAAATTTAAATAAGACGAATTAATATAATCAACTAACGAGCTTCTTTATTTCAACGAAATAAAATAATAAACTCAATTAAACTTAAATGACTCAAAATAAAAACCATAATTTAAACCAAACTAATTCAAGTAAAATGTTTAACTAAAAATAAAAAAATTTGAGATGATTCTCGAATATTTGCAAGATGACTTAATTATACACATAATTGTAAAAATGTAAACATTAGTTTAAGAGATCATAAAAATGACAGGATTACTTTAAAATGATTTGAAAAATATTTTCAATTTTGATAAAGTCAATGATTTCACATCGTTGGAAACTTAAGAAGCTCATAAATTAATTATTATCAGGGAGAATCAAAATTGGGTGTCAACAGCTGGTAGTCTCATCGTTTATTAACGGTGTCCCTTTTCCATACTGCATTCTTTTATTGTTTGCTCGATCAAAATCATCAACGAAAAACGAAAGAAAGATAAATGAAAGTATGTAAGCAACAAAAAGAAAAAATAATGCAAAAAAACTGAGGACACGCACTCCAAATGCAAAAATATCATTCATAAAAAGCATTAGAACAATACCTAGTAGAAATAGTCTTGCATCCTATCTTCATTACTAGCTTAAAAGTAACTACAAATTAGAAATTGAACTACTAGGCATCAGAACAATACCTAGTAGAGACCGTCCTCTATTCATTACTAGCTCAAAAGCAATTACAAATCAGAAATTGAATTACTAGGCATCAGAACAATACCTAGTAGAGACGGTCATTCATCCTCTATTCATTACTAGCTTAAATACAACAAAAATTTCGAACTGAACTACAATATAAACATAATGAAATTTTGTATAAATTGTGGTAAGCGATCTTCTGGACTTAATTGTTAGTATCAAATTTTAAACCTTTTTCAATGATTTTCCAACGGATGTGTGTTCTTGCCGGGGAATTAACTGGATGTGCTGTCACGGTACCATCATAAGGACACATTTTCTTTGATATCAGAATCAGAGCATCTATGTCTACTATCTGACTAACAAAAACTTTCTTTCTATTCAGAATCACATCTTCAATTATGTTCATCTCCAAATGCATCTCCTCAGTCCTCGATTCAATCTTGTTAAACTCCATAGCTAGAGCAGTTAGAAATTATCTAAAGAGAAGAACATTTAGCTAAAGAAGAAGAAGAAAACATAATTTTATTATTTCATCACAGTCACAGTTACATTGCAGGTCTAATACATGAGATATTTATAGGAGTGATCTATTAGCATTGTATTCTTCTAGATCTTTCCTGCCACATCAACAGTCTAACTAACTTCTAACCACTTTCCTAACTACCTTACTATAGTTAACTAACTATAATTACAGCAGCTTGTATATTTTAGCTTAACACTCCTCTTCAAGCATTGTTTGGATCTTCCACAAAGCCCTCAAGTTCTGCCTTCAACTCCACAAGTTCAACATTCAACTCCAGATATCTCCTTAACTTTGCATAACAGCGCTTCAGAACCATATTGCTCGCCATTAGAAAATATTTGAATCTGAATCAACAAAGAGAGAAGGATACATATATATAGAGGGATATAGATTGTTACCAGTGCAACTTTATAATTTTGAATTTTTGGGTATAAACAAAATTGGCGGGAAATGAAATAAATTTTGAAATATATTGATAGTTTTGACGATAATTTGAAATTTTGGGTTTAAACAGAATTGAGCAGGAATTGAAATAAATTTTGAAATATATTAATAGTTTTGACGGTAATTTGAAATTTTGGCTGTAACAAAATTGGGCAGGAATTGAAATAAATTTTAAAATATATTGATAGTTTTGTTGGCAATTTGGAA
Source organism: Solanum commersonii (assembly GCA_029007595.1). NCBI lineage: Eukaryota > Viridiplantae > Streptophyta > Magnoliopsida > Solanales > Solanaceae > Solanum > Solanum commersonii. The sequence goes on from JAJTWQ010000029.1 coordinate 1,514,015, forward strand.
TTTTTTGGTGTAAACAGAATTGGTGGAATTAGAATAAATTTTGAAATATATTGATAGTTTTGGCGGCAATTTAAAACTTTGGGTGTAAACTGAATTGGACAGAATTGGAATAAATTTTGAAATATATTAATAGTTTTGGCGGCATTTTGGGTGTAAACTGAATTGGGCGGGAATTGGAATAAATTTTGAACATATTGATAGTTTTGGCGGCAATTTAAAATTTAGGGTGTAAACTGAATAAGGCGAAATTTGAAATAAATTTTGAAATATATTGATAGCTTTCACGGCAATTTGAAATTTTGGGTGTAAACTAAATTAGCAGGAATTGGAATAAATTTTGAAATATGTTGATAGCTTTGACGACAATTTGAAATTTTGGTTGTAAACTGAATTGGCGGAAATTGAAATAAATTTTAAAATATTTTGATAGTTTGTGCTGCAATTTGAAATTTTGAGTGTAAAACAGAATTGGGCGGAAATTGGAATAAATTTTGAAATATATTGATAGTTTTGGCAGCAATTTAAAATTTGGAGTGTAAACAGAATTGGGCGGAATTTGAAATAAATTTTGCAATATATTGATAGCTTTGGCGGCAATTTTAAATTTTGGGTGTAAACTGAATTGGGCGGAAATTGAAAGAAATTCTGAAATATATTGATAGCTTTGACGGATATTTGAAATTTTGGTTGTAAAATGAATTGGCGGAAATTGAAATAAATTTTGAAATATATTGATAGTTTTTGCTGCAATTTGAAATTTTGCGTGTAAACAGAATTGGGCGGGAATTGGAATAAATTTTGAAATATATTGATTGTTTTGACGGTAATTTGAAATTTTGGGTGTAAACTAAACTGGACAGGAATTGGAATATATTTTGAAATATATTGATAGTTTTGGCGGCAATTTGAAATTTTGGGTGTAAACTGAATTGGGCGGGATTTGAAATATATTGATAGTTTTGGTGGCAATTTGAAAGTTGAAAGTTTGAATTTTTAGGCGGCAATTCAATAAAGTATGAAGTATACTTAGATTGTTTCAGCGGTAAATTGGAAATTTTAAAAATTTGGATGAAAAATATATTAAAAAAAGTAACCTAACAACACTTCACCTTAAGAAAAAAGACATAAAGTCACCACTGAAGTTGTCTCGAATTTTCAAAAAGACACTTTAACTTTGTGGATGTTCTATTTCTCCATTGAACAATTTAAGAGTGTTATAAATATCTCACTTTTCACCCAACCTCAATTGCAAGAAAAGAGGTGCAATCACGCACCAGTTGTTATTTGATACGTATTAAATTCTTTTAATTTTTAATTTTTAGTTTCATTTTCATTTTTTCCCTCTTTCTTCTTAAATCTTCATAACTCAAATCTTTTGTTCTTTGTTGTAAATCCTCCAAAAGTAGCAATTATTGTCGCCTTCAACGTAGCCTCCATGATGCCTCCTTGTTACAACACTATTTCCGCCACTAAAACATCACTAAAAAAAATCAATTCAACTCTCAAGTTACTATAGCAAGGTAATGAGACAAAAAAAAATGGAGTTTCATAGTACTCTCTAATCAATGGAGTTCACATTTGTTTTTTTTATTTTAAAAAAAGGATAAAAGAAGAAAAAGAAACATAGAAAAGCAAGAGACAAGAAAAAAAGTGATAAAAATGGATGAAGTGAATGATCTTCTAAGTTGAAGAAGATGAAAAGATAATTGGATTTTGAATTTGGGTGAAGAAGATAATGGGAAAGATGATGTAAATTAACTAAATAATTAATAATAAAGAAATAAAACGACACATGAAACTTTAAAACTGGTTAATGGCAGTGAAAAGACTGGGTCACGCGCCTCATGTGCGTGGTAACAACCAAGACGAGGAAATGGGTCAAAATGGTCTATTTACAAAGATATTAAATAGTTCTGTAGGGTAATAGGACACTTCCAAAGTTAAGGTGTTTTTACGCAAATACGGGACAACTTTAGTGGTGACTTTATGTCTTTTCTCTCACTTTAATAAGCATAAAGTTAAATGAGATATATGTAAGAACAATTCCACTATATATAACTAGCGTTTGACCATAGATTTTCAAATATTCTTGGCAAATATTATTTGGATGAAAATTTGGATGAAATTTCACCATGTGTTTGGCCATAGTATTTAGGAAATATATTTCACTTTTTTAGAAAAATATGATTTATACCCATAAGTTTTAAAAACTATCAAAATTAATCATAAATTTGTATTACAAGTCAATTGGATTTTCGTTGTTACAATTAACAAGCAGTGTCCATGACACTAGAGCAATATGGTAGTTTGGAGTGAGTGCAACAAGCATCATTCCATACATCGTGAAGCAAACAAAGCACATATTTTGTTACCCTGAGCCGATTCTTCATCATTTTCATCAACAACCATATCATCACTTTCATATTCACTAAATATTTCATCACTACTTTGGTGTTCACGTAAAAAATTATATAATACAACGCAAACAACTACTATAAAGGGTGTTTTTGTTAAAGATAAAAATTTGGTGTAAAATTTCAATTTTCAACAGATTCCAAATAATGAGATTTTGCCCAAATACTAGAAAAAACTAGTATTTGGGAATTTGAGATATTTGCCAAAAAATGGCAAATTATATGGACAAACACTATTTGCCAAATTTTCTCCCAAATATTATTTGAGAAATCTATGGCCAAACGGGCCCTAATAGTACTGGTAAAGCTTAATAAGATCAAAACATCAATACATATATATAACAATATTTTATTATAATAATTATAAATTTTTCAGATAAATATTATTTTCATTATAACGAATAAAGATTTGACTTTAATAAAATTGCTATAGCTATAGCATACCATTTGTTGAGAGAAGAAGCAATTTTGAAATTTTGGGTGTAAAATTGAATTAGGCATGAATTGGTATAAAGTATGTAATATATTGATAGTTATGACGGCAATTTGAAAATTTAAATTGTGGGTTGAAAATTAAAATTTTGAATTTTTAGGCGACAAATTCAATAAAGTATGAAATATACTTAGATTGTTTCAGCTGTAAATTGGAAATTTCAAAATTTTGGGTGGAAAATATATATATTTAAAAAAAAAAAGTAACATAACAACACTTCACTTTAATAAGCATAAAGTTAAATGAGATATAATAAGAACACTTTCACTATATATAATAGTACTGGTAAAGCTTAATAAGATCAAAACATCAATACATATATATAACAATATTTCATTATAATAATTATAAAAATTTCAGGTAAATATTATTATCATTATAACGAATAAAGATTTGACTTTAATAAAATTGCTATAGCTATAGCATACCATTTGTTGAGAGAAGAAGCACTAAGAAGAGTAGGACTGCAGTTGTAGAAAAATTCTTCATATTTTGGTAAGTAGTAGTATATTATTGTGGTTATCAGAAAAATAAAGTGGAAGGTGATGGGATATTTAATTATCCCACAAAAGAATGATGCTTAGTATGTTTAGGAGTAAGAATTCTTAGACACTTGTTTTATATGACATCCTAATTCATTTATTTATTGAATTCTTCCATCGGTGGATCTTATCTATTGAGTATTTTTTAAAGTTCTCTAAAGTACTAGAAAAGGGCTTTATATGGAATCTAAATTCGATCGAAATTTTAGTAGCTCAGTTGGCTGATCATATGAATTTTTATTTTGTTAGTAAAAATTTAATTCTTCATTTATAATTTCTTTCTCATATTTTTTTTATAACGATCGTTTTCTTATTCAGTGATCGATATCCGTATTAGAGTCTGATTATTTTGGATTCACAACACATATATAGGCTTCATTTGGGGAAGCGCTCCCTACCAAAGATTTTTCCAAATCAACGACTCAAAAACGAGACATTTGATTAAAAAAAGAGAGCCGCATATCCACTTCACCATATCTTTTGGTCGTCTTTCTCATTTCCATTTTTTTCCCGCCCCAATTGTTTTATTTTTGTACAGAGAAAAAAAAGTTACACCTTTAATTCCATGGACTTCTCAAAAACTCATGTGTAGGAAATCCATTTTACTTTATTAACCTATAAATAAAAAATTCGTAGTAATTTACAATTTATTTACCAATTTTGCATCATTTTAACTTACAAATTCATAACCCATAATCTATTTAACATATCTCATTAAATAGATTATATTGAGAATTGGGAATATAACAAATGTATACATAGTTCCTTTCAAGGTTAACATTGGTTCGATCGATGTATAACACATTACCATAAATGCAAGTCTACCTCTCACTTTACTGAACATAAACGAATTTGTCATTCAACTCATAATTCATTTTAGTTATTCAGTTCGCAATAATATATTTATACGTATTTAATGAATTATTCAATACAAATACATGAACTAAACATATCTAATAAGATAGCAACGCTCCTGACTCAAGTATTTTTAAAAAAAATAAGTGCATTGAATTTTGTACCTCATAACAAGAATCTTGCATTGCAAAATCACTAAGTAATATAAATGAGCTTATTACACACCGTTGAATCTTTTCTAAACATCATTAACTCCTCCTCTTCTTCTTCTTTTTTCAAAAATAATGTTAAGTAGTTGTACTATTTGAGTCAAAATATTTTTGTGAAAAGTTGGCAAAGAATTTTTTCATCAGATTTATCACCACAATAGTAAAAAAAATTATTAAATTATGTTTAAATTAGATTTTCTTTTTAAAAAAAAAAATACTTAAAAGGCCATAAAATCTATTAATGCAAACATTAGTTATACATGACAAGAAAAAGTGTATCAAACAAGGTATTACTAATAAATGCACCTAATGCATGCATACATTATATTTTCTAATATACTCTACAAAAGACACCTGAAGCACCTACTTAGACACTGTTGAATCTCTAGGCCTAAAGCCTCTAGTGTGGTCACTGTTGATAACAATAGACCAGGCTTCCCTGCACAACATATCTCAACTTTTGTATACGCATCTCCTTTCCACATCAAACTGCCAAAAAAATATTAAAATAATTAGATCGAGATGGATTTAAATAGAGCGATATTGATAATGATACTGATATTGATAGTGAAAATCTATATAGTCGACCTTTAATTGTTGCAATTTTTTAAATAATGAATAAATATTGTTGTTGTCACTCACCTTAGGTGAATTTCTCACAAGCATTTCATTTGGTTTTACATCTTTGAAAATGCTCATCAAGCTTAGTTGATTTGGTCCAAGTTCCATTTCTTCTTGCAAATTATTGATTTTTCTCTAGTAGTTCCTTCATGTAGTCTATAGTATCCCCAAGTAATGAAGTTCTGTCCATCTATCAAGGGTAAAATAAGTAAATTAACATCAGAAAAATTATAATTACAAAAAGGAAAAAAAAGTTACATATATGGATGGTACAAAAAAAATGCATTGCATAATTAGCCTAGTTTAATTTGGTATAACAAGTCAATATAATTGCTATTTTTACCAGACGTAACCATGAATAGATTTGCCCACTCTATCTTAAAGCTATGATTCAAAAAGTTTTGCTTATTGAAATGATTTGAAACTGAATAATTATTCTTGGAAATTAAAAGATGTTCCAATATCCATTTTTAGCATATGTGAATTAAAAAAGATTAAAGGATAAATTAAATACTTATCCTTTTTTATTTATAATATTTTTACAGAGCGTCTAAAAGAAAAAAAGTGGACAAGTAATATGAAACATAATTAGTATTTATCAATTCTTTTCTTTTTCTTCTGAATTTTGAATTTCTTCATTCCACATTAATGGTCCACCTTACTATAAATATTTGTTTGCAATTACATATTAATTTACAAAAACAATAGAGAATTAATTAAATATTTTTTTATTTTACCCTTACAATTCTTTCTTTTCTTTTAAAATGCAAACAAAATTATAAAATTTCCAAAAGTTTCTTAAGACATAAACTAATAAAATTATCTTCTTCTTTTTTTTAAGTTTTTTAAAAAATAACTAATATAAAACGGACGAAATAGCTATCTTTCTCAGCTGACTATTTGATCACGTTTGTGTCTGCACAGAAAAAGATAAGGGGTTTACCTTGTCAGGTTTTTTATATGCATAAATGTCTGGGAAATTAATTGCCATATTACCAGTACAAAATAATTACTAAATTATTTTTAAATTTTTTATTTTCTTAAAAAAAATATACCCTCAGAAAAAATGTCGCAATACATTTTGGCCCTAGTTGTAAAATTTCAAAATAGTTGGTAGGCCTTTTCTAATTCTTTTAGTAAAAAGTAATCCCTTTTAATTAGATCAACTTTTCATTAATTAATTAATTAATCATGTTCTCAGTTGTCATGGTTTTGATTACCTCCAATCTACCTTGTTTTTCCCTTAAAAAGAAATATGTGTGTAGTACTTGTAATCTGGTAGTATTAATTAAAAAAAACCTCTAATTTGAAAGTAATTAGAAAGTATTATGCTAATTGAATCAACAGTAGTTAATTAATTAAAATTTGGCTGATGTTAAGTGTCTTATTAAGGTTAAGAATATATCATTACTGAACAATCTAATATTTTTCACACTAATTTTTAGATTAAGCGGTCTAGAGATTTTGGATTTTCATTAGGGAACGTTTTTTAGTGAAGGTCAGTAACTTAGTATATAATCCAAATATACTACTAGTATGTGATTAACTAATACTAGTTGAATAAAAATATTAGTACTTTTTTTATAAAAATATTAATATTTTTTTCTTGAATGAAGAATATATATTATTTTCTTTATTTACCAACATTAGCCTTTTGTACTTAATTGGATAAAATCAATCTAATTAATAAATCTGCCGGTGGCGACAATGCTAATTTTTAAAGGGCCATATATATTAATTAGATGGCGTTATAATGATAATGGTCACGAACCTATGTTCCCACTGAAACCTTATTTTTACGTAATCCTTTGAGTTACGAAATGTATTATCTCGATTAATTTGAATTTTCTTAGTATGGGAAGGGCCTATTTATCGTTCTCATGGCTCCGATCCATTACAACACATTTCTTGGTATTAATTACAAATTATAACTTGGGTCTAGATTAGAGGCGGATCTAGGATTTGGAGGTCCTGTGCTGCATTGTTCAAGTAAGAAAAGCGAATCGATTGCTTTAACTTTGGGTTACAATCTTTTTCGATTTTTTATAAACAACCAATTAAACATGCATGTTAGGAATATTTTCTTTTGGATATTATGAGGTTAGAGCTAACTAAACAATTCAATTTTTATATTTTTTAGGAATTAATGCCTTAATCGCTGAAACTTTGAGGAAAAAAAGAGATTTTTCAAACTAAAATTTGAGCTTGTATAAACTATCTAATAGTGTTAACTTAATAGATTTATATTTCATTAACTTTATGTGTTGTTGCAAATATATAACAAAGAGAATACAAATTTTAGTTTCAATCTAGTCATCCTACTTGGCAAGAACGTTGGTGAAGATTGAAAGAACCTTCAAATTAAAAGATCTCTAATAATAATATTCATCATTTTTAAAACTTTTATTTTTAAAAAACTACTATTTAAATATATTTTAATAATATTTATGTCACGTTCATAATTCAATACTCATTAATTGATAAAGAATAAACACGCGACACTCATATGAAGAGATTAATAATTAGTGAAAGAGAAAGTAAAAGAACTTAAGAGTTAATTATGGTGAATACGATTCATTTGACTTAATAAAAAATACTAGTAAATAAATAAGAATTAATGGAAGGGAAAAAAAACAAACTTTCAAAAATTAATGCTGCAAACGAGGTACGAACCTGCGCGCTCCCCCGCGTGGCAAATTGTCTGGTTTGCCAATTGGACTGCTAACCATATTTTTTAGTGTGGATGGCAAAGAAATATACGTTAATTTTTTTTTATATATATATATATATATACAAAAAAAATTCCGAGATCAGTGGGCGCCGTAGCACCGCCAGGTACCCATAGATCCGCCCCTGCACATTAGGGCATCTCCATTCCAAACACCAAATTTTACACTAAATTTAGTGTCAACACTATTTTTGGTGTAATCAACTTCAACTCACTACACCAAATTTTACACAAAAAAATAATATTTCTCTCTCTCTTCATTATTATTATATTATTTCTTATTTCATTTATATTTTCTTATTTCTTAAAACAAATTCTTTCTAAAACATTCACCATCTTGCTTGTCACTCTCTTATCTCACTCGCATATCTGGTATGTCAGATACATGCTAATTACACTAAATTTTTGCTAGTGTTATTGAAACAACACAATTATTTGCCATATTTGATTTGAAAATCTTCTCATTTTCATGTTATAGAATTATAAGTTTGAAAAGAAAAAAAAATACATATATATATATATATATATATATATAAAGAAAAAAAGAAAAACAGAAGGGCTAGCCCACCCCAGCCCTCGGCCCTTCTAGGATTGGATTGGGTGGAGCATTTTCAGGCACTACCAGATGAAGGGCTGGCCCGTCCTAGCCCTTCAAATTCTTTGGCCCGCGAGGCTTGGAGCGGGTGGGGTTGGGACGATCCTTTTTGACAGCTCTAACTATGATATTAAAAGGGAAAAATTAGCAAACTAAAAATAAATAAGTGTCAAATATACACTTAAACTATTCACTTTTTTTTTTTTTAGTTTCATATACCTAAACTATAGAAAGTATGAGCTTCACATCTAAACTATCACTTATTAGTTTGAGAAACACATATTTCTATTTTATTACATTCTCATCCTAGTGTGTAATACACTCACTCTTTTATTTTAAAAAAATTGTCACATCACACTAAATACATGTGAAAAAAACATTTCACCTAACAAAAATTAAACTTTTACTACCTTTAAATGAAACTATTGAACCGATAATAAATCTATATTTTTGTCTTTTAAAATCATAACTCAACTGTGTACGTCTAATTGTAAAAAAAATGGAAATTATGTTGTAAGGAACCAAAAAAATGGGTATTCCATTGTTGCAGGCGCACACACGTGAGTAGCTAGGTAAACTTAACAATTTTTTTGACTTGGACTAGAGTATTACTTTTAAAACTTAGAATTACAAATTTGGATCATTTTGGCTAGATGGTTCGACTCTCGATTAGTGAAAATGACAATTTGAATATAAAGAACAATTATTGTGAACTTCATCTCATTTACAAAGCCGCTTCCATCAAATGCTGATGATTCTTTCATGCATATCTCAACCACTTCACCATACCTGTTACTGGTGGGAAGTAGCATGCGTAATACTGGATTCTAAGCCATTAGGTGAGCATCACAAAAACTCGGCATTTTACCAACTAACACAATCAGATTGTGAAGCAAGACAAGGAGCACGGTGAGCAACAACTACCAGTGAATATAACTACATGAATCATCACTGCTTCATTTAAGCTCAATCCGTATCATCATCATCATCATAATAGTTTTTTTGTACAGGACACACCTAAACTCTTCATGTTCATCCGAGTTCATGATAGCGAGGGATTGGAGTGCCCAGAAAAGTGAACAAGGGTTTTGCTTCAGAAGGTTTTGAGGTTTGGTTTAATGTGAAATAAAAAATAAGACAACCTTATTCATGATTAAGATGCATACACTTTCTTTATCATATTTTCTTTGATAAGGACCTCAATTTCTCTAATACTATTGTGGTTAGTTAGTGTGTCAATAATTCAAAAGTGACACAGTAAAGCAACCACCAAAAGGCAGAGTACCTATCACTACTATATATATCCCAATCCCACATATAACATTAGAAAAGTTATATGATCGATCACTTTAGACTTGGAGCAAAATCATAAGTCCAACTATATATATCCCAATTCCCACATATAACATGTAATAGTACACCCCATACATATCCTATTTTAAATAACTGGACACATAATTTAAGAAATTAAATAAAACTTATGATATGTAAATGAAATATTGTATATCGATGAACATATATAATATATGTTATTATTTGCGTACCAGACTACCAGGGCGTAAGCACCGGCAGCGACAGCACCAAGTTCACCAATTTTCTGGAGATGACTATGGTGCTTCACATTTTTTTCAGGATCAACTGGACCACCTTCTTCCTCCTTGTTTTTGTGGTGGAACAAACGGTGATGCTGTTTCTCTTCAGCCATATTATATTGCTTCTCTAAATTAATTGTTGATTAAACGTCGATAGACAATTTGTTCTTTGATATTTTGTTTTTTCTAGCTAGTCCATTATTTATAGGCCAATGAATTGTTATGTCCAAAAATATTACGTGGTTGGCATGAAGGATGAGAAAATTCGTCCATGAATTAGGTGGCACACCTTCAATTTAATTTTTTCTACATCACCTTGCTATAGAAAATTAAATTTGACTTCTTCTGGAAGTATATAATATTATTAATCAATTAATTACTTGTGTGAACGTTAGAAATTTGATGTTTGCGTAATCAAGACACAACTTTTGATGCAAGTGTCTACGATCATACAATAGTTTAGTAACCTAACCAAGGGTTGGGATCGTCCCAAGAGAGTGGTTTTGAGAATTTATAGAAAAAAAAAATTTAGTTCCAACTAGTCATAGCTAAAGATATTAACGAGTAAAAACATTGTAAATTAAAAGGGGGACACAAAAGTGTCAAATATCAAATGGGGGTTTTGTCACAAGTAAGCTAAAATTAGTAAAATCAGCAAGGAAATCTAAGCAATGAAAGGAGGGGATTCTTAGGATGTGACCGGAATACAGGTTAATCTAAATTATTGGGTACATGCTTTCAATATAAAATTTATAGAGTAATAGTGACTAGGCTAAGCTTTATGTGGAAATAAGTTCTCTCTTGAGCAACTTACCCCGTTTCAAATGGGTTCCTCTCGGACACCCACTTGCCGCATGAAGACCATCCTACGCCTTACCCCACTCACTCTCTCGAGCTGAGTGTTAGGATATGGGACTAGGGCTCACCCTCCGGGCTGAACCTCATGTCGACCCACTCCTTAGGCCATCAATCTAGTAGTCTTGGTTTCACGACCTCTCTCTCGAGCAAGCCGAAAACACATAAATAAACTTGTACTCCCTCCGTTTCAAAAAGAGTGGTCTGGTTTGACTTGGCACGGAGTTTAAGAAATTAAGCAAGACTTTTGAATCTTGTGGTCCTAAATTAAAGTTATGTCAAATGTACAAAATTGTTCTTAATCTTGTGGTCTTAAACATGCCACGTGGAAAGCAAAAAGTAAAATGTTACCAAAAAAGGAAAGATGTAATTCTTTTTGAAACTAACTAAAAAGGAAAGGAGGTCATTCTTTGTGAAACGGAGGGAGTATTTGCAACTACAAATTTGTTAGATTCATCCACAACTACTAGACGAAATCACCATTAAACTACATCTAATCTATCAGCAAGCAAGACCCAACAATTATTTTAACCCATATTCGCTAAATCACACCCCAAGAATTGGGGTTTTTAGCCACACATCAAGAGATAGAATTTTATACCTAAATGAGCTTGCATTCAAATGGGTATGAAGATTTAAGTCTTGTTACAGACCAAGAATGAAGAATCCAAGAGACCCAACTCCAAATCTAGAAGATGAAACCCTCTGCTTCTTCAAGTCTCCAAAACCCTCTCAAACTAAGAATTAGGGTTTTTAGCCACACATCAAGAGATAGAATTTTATACCTAAATGAGCTTGCATTCAAATGGGTATGAAGATTTAAGTCTTGTTACAGACCAAGAATGAAGAATCCAAGAGACCCAACTCCAAATCTAGAAGATGAAACCCTTTTGCTTCTTCAACTCTCCAAAACCCTCTCAAACTTAGAGAAAAAATATCACAAAGTACTATTCTATATGAAAATTATAACAACTGTTCGACTCTTAAAATAAAATTCTAACTAGTATTTATAGTTATTACAGATTTGTGCTACAGCAGATCATTCAGCGTCATTAGTCGGAATCGCCGATCAACTCGGCAATTCGCCCTTTGGTGTAGTTCGTCGCCGTGTTACACCAACCTTCAGCATCGTCGTGCTCTGTATCATTGGGCGACATAGTACTGCTTCGCGAAACTACACGGTGATACGCCGATTGCTCCTTTCATCGCCTTTTTTATCCTTCTCCTCCAGGGCTTCGCATACTAGAACAAAGGGTAAAGTAAAACCCTTCGACGACTCGCCAAGTGGACTCGGCGATGCTCAGGCTTCAGCTTCTTCGTTCTTTTCAGCCTTTTTGTTCCTTTTTGCGCCTAAGTGTTCATGCTTCCACTAAAACTTCAAATACCTGAAACTTTAGTGTTTTTATCAGATATTGAGATAAAATAAAAGCATTTGAGGACACAATTTATATTAAAATATAACCCTAGATGTGTCCAATGTGTGGACTCATCAACACCCCCAACTTAAACTTTTGTTTGTCCTCAAGCAAATTCAAGTTCAGCTGCTCAAGATGCCCATTTTACGCGGTATGAATTCGAATTAGCCAAGACGTCAATATAAATATTGGACAAACGAATAATAGTAATAATATATTTAATGTAATCCAACAAAATAAAATTTGGAGAAAATAGAACATATGCAGATTAATTATACACGTACTTCATAGATAAAGATGTTGATATGATAGACCTTGACTCAATAAAAAACAACAAATAGTAATGAAAGTATAAGAATCAACAAATAATAACAAAACAACAAATATTAAGAAAAACAGTACCGTAATAAAATAATACACCAATCGAAATATAAGAAATAACACTCAAGAAGCAAGTTAATCCATAGACAAAGTATTACATGGTGAGATTAACATAGAAACACCAAATCAAACACTCTGGATAGAAATTAAAATTGGATACAAAACACATAGTAGTATCTTTTATTTATATTAGACAAACATGGAGTCCATAGGATAGTTAAATTTAATTAGTAGTGGTGATGGTGGTGTCCTCCCTCAGCTTCCTTTTTCTCTTTCTTGGCATCTTTTTTCTGATGATGTTCATGGAATGCAAATCCACCAGCACCAACTGCAGCTACTGCTGCTATCTCTTCCTCTATCTTGTGCTTGTGTGCATTCTCTGGGTCCTTTGCCTTGTGCTTCTCATGCTATATATATATTTATTCAACCAGAGTAAAAAATTAAAGAAGACTTGTAACATATGTACGTGTATAAAAAAAAAATCATATAGTATATACATCGACTATAGACTATATGTTATTACTTACGTACCAAGGCGAAAGCACCAGCAGCAACAGCACCAAGTTCACCAATCTTCTCGAGATGGCTGTGGTGCTTCACTTCTTTTTCATAATCAACTGGTCCACCCTCATCTTCCTTGTTCCTGTGGTGGAACAAATGGTGATGCTGTTTCTCTTCAGCCATATTATATTGCTTCTCAAAATTAATTGTTGCTAAAACGTCAATAGATAATTTGTGCTTTGATATTTTGTTTTTCTAGTCCATTATTTATAGCTGGTTAATTGTATAGACAATGTCCAGAAATATTAGCTAGCGTGAGTGATGAGAAAATGTTGTGAAAGGGATTTCTATATATTAGGTGGAGCCTTCAATTATGATATTTTTATATAGTATAGTTTGATTTCATCTGGATGTATATATTATTAATTAATTACTTACTTGTGTGAGCGTTAGAAATTTCAATCAATTATTTATAGTTTATTTCGAACTAAGTGAGGTTTTGACTGGTGGATGTTATAACTGTGAAATGTTAGTTTGAAAATTTCCTTGCGTTTACCTAAATCAGAAAACGGATAACATGTGGTTCGGCATTTCATTTTCAAACCTTTTTTCTTTTTTTGGTGTACGTGTAGAAGAAGAGCTGGAATTTAGAAAGAAAAAAAAAAAAAGGGGAAAAGGAAAAGAAAAGTGCATTTTCTAATGACTAACGTCTAACATATATGACAAAAGAGAAAAATTAAGAAAAACTAAGGAAACATAGCATACTTTTAAAAAATTGTCTAACATAGTTATACACGTAGGATTTTATAGCAATTTTTTCCTCTCTATCCCTCTCTACAATTAATATTTTGACATGACATACGTCTTCTTTAATCAAAATTAATACTTAGACCTAACCCAACATACCCTACATAGACGTGAGTTCTTGACTTTACTTACTTCATGCGCAAGCATTGGGGATTTGCTTTCTTCACTAAACTACTACTAAAAATAGAATTAAAATTTGTGATCACACTCATCACTTATTTATCTAGCAGGGACTAATCTTCTCGTCTAATTAAAGATTAAAAATTTCACTTAACCTTTTGAATGACATAATGAACCCCTGGCATCTTAAATCAATGGCCAAAAATGAATTGTGTCATTGCAATAATTCAGTCCAAAATGTACTACTATGCAAAGCTAAGTAGCATGGACTGCCCAGAAAATGAGTTTAGCTTTCATTCTATTTATCATGTAGCCAACAACTTTAAAGACTATTACACACACAATTGGGATTTGTATGCAACCAAAATGGCTTAACCATTCAGAGTACCTTTGACACTTAAAAGACTTTCAACTTTAGACATCAGTTGCGAATTAGGACCAAAACATACAGTTGACAAAAATGCTCCATAGATTAAGCAGTGAGTACCAAGCAGGAACAATTTTACCCGTATCTCGTTGTGATTATCTTCTGCTTCCAATCCAGAACCTGTTTTCTCTGATGCATTAGGACTTGTAGCATGAGTTGCCATCCTACTCCCAAGCCATCTAAAGTTAATGGGATCCTCAACTACTTTCAAGTAACCATCTTCCTCTATGAGAAAACCCCAGATTTTTTGTGTTATATCGGTAACACAACTCAAAAATTGGTTAGTTACGTCAGCGAATTCTGCATTTTCATCATGAAAATCTGTAAATTTATCTCTAAACCTATCAAGCAATGTGCACTTGCCACAAATTTGACGTGACGAAAATGAAAAATCTTCAATGTGCCATCCCCTTGAAAATAAGTTCCATGCGGAACGTCTGACAAAACTTAGTAAAGTCTCACCAGCAGTCATCCAAAAATTTGATACAGGCACAATGAGAGAAGACTCGGATTCTAATAAATGCTGAGTGGCACCTGCAAGCAACAAGGAATATGCTGCACTCTTTCTACTCATATTAAAAGCTTTGGTTTGATGTTCATCACCTTCAGGGTCTAGGGCCAGCAGTTCACTTACAGAGACTTTATATGCAGACGCAAGTGTCATGTAGGCATGCAAAGAGACATGATGAAGAGGATGTAATCTGAAGAGTTGATGTAATTTTTCTCCGTCAGGCTTTAGAAGAATGTTAACATGATCTTGAGTAAGAAGGATCTCGAGTTTTTCACAACAATTCTTGGGGTTATTAAATGACAGGAAGTCATCTATAGCGTCATTCAAGCAATCAATCAGCTTCTCCATTACATGGTCCTCATAAAAGTTGTCACCAGAAGCCATATTTGAACAATCGAGATTTAAAATTAAGATCTCCTACACAAGAAAATTCACAAAAGATGTTAATGATCCTAAAGGCTTAGATACGCCATAATTATTAGGAGAAAAACAAGAAGAACAATGATCTTCAACTCAGCTTGATTAGTTCGAACTTCAAAGCAGAACTTGGGATAAAAGAAAAAAAACTCTCAAAAAAATAAAAGGAAGAAACGACCAATATGATGGAAAATTACAAGAGAAAATATATAAACTAGACTTCTTAGCAGATTGTTAAACACCAGCCCAGAAGTTTTTGGGCTATTTTTAATTTTCTTATTGCTATTGATGATAAACATGATGTTTCATTAACATAGAAAAGGCATATGACAAAGTTCCGAGGGAGGTTCTATGGAGATGCTTGGAGGTTAGAGGTGTTCCTGTGGCATACTCTAGGTCGATTAAGGACATATACAATAGAGCCAAGACCCGAGTAAGGACAGTGGGAGGAGATTTGGAGCACTTCTAGTTGTGATGGGGCTGCACCAGAAATCACCTCATAGTCCGTTCTTTTTGCCTTGGTGAGCACTTACCAAGTTTTAACACCTTAGTTTCTTTGAAACAACATTTATAGTCACATCTCATCTGCATGATCATCAAACTTTCATACGTGTCTATCAACTGTGGGCTAATTCTTTTACTGTCTAAGTGCATTCTGATTGCAATCACAATTTGATGTCAGACCAAATTTAAGGAAATTAAAACACAAATATGCTGAAACAACAATGGCAGCAAAGTATTCATCAAAAAAAAAAAAAACAATGGAAGCAAAATCAAAGTAATGAATGAAGGAACTCTCCAAATTACAACTATTTAGTTGTCAATTACATAAAAAATAGATCATAATAAAAGAAAAATGCTCCAATTACTAGATTACCCACTACAACTCGAATTAACAGAAATATGCTGCAATTACCAAACATAAATTTATAAGGTATGGAAAATCAAAGAGGTGAAACTGGAATCATTTTAAGTAGGAGCTTACAGTTGAACGAAAATGATGGTTTTACGATTACGGTTCGACAATACATCACCTATGCATACCCTTCTAACCACTGTTCTCAAACCATATGATTTTACCTGCAGACAATGATCCATATAAGTCGCAGGCATTGCTCTACATCGTTTACAGCAGCAACTTAACCTGTACTTCGACCACAACTCTGATTGCCTCATCACCTGGAAGACAAGTAAAGTCACTATTAAAACTGTTTTTTTCTTTTGAAAGTTGACATGGTTAATGTAAGACATCATTAAAAATAACTTGTAGAACTTAGCTGTCATCATCCTATATACTGGATTTGAAAATGAAGAACAATTATGGTAAACAATCTAAGCAACAACTCAAATAAATCTAATTGATAATGTTACAGTGATATTATCCATAGCCTAAACAAGCATTGGAACCAGCATTTTGTTCTGTCATAGAAAAAGCATCTAAACTGGCACTTGATTCATAGTTCATACCTGAGTTCAGAAGGTTCTCCATCAAGAAACATTTGATAAGAAACATAACAACAACAACATACCCAATGAAATTCCACAAAGTGGGGTTAGGGGAGGGTAGAGTGTACGCAGACCTTACCGCTACCTCGTGGAGGTAGAGAGTCTGTTTCCGAAAGACCCTCAGCTCAAGTGCATCAAAACCAAGTAAAAGAAGATGAAAACAATGGAGAAAGCATAGTGGTTAATAAGAAAAGCAGTGTTAAGTATACAAGAGAGAATCAAAAACAACAACAAAATAATGTGATAATCGAAATACAATAAACATCATACGACAAGAACTACAAGGGTACAACTAGTCCTATGACAGGCACTAAACCTATGCAAGGAAAGACGACACCCTCCCCTACTAGCCTTCTACCCTAATATGCGACATCCACTCTTTCCTATCTATAGTGATGTCCCCAGTAATATGAAGTTGCACTGTGTCCTTCAAAAGATTGAGAACAAGTGTACCTTAGGCTGTAACAAGTCAGTGTATGTAATCAACACTTCTTCACTTTTGTTGATGCCCTTTATACTTCTAAGGATAATCTCCGGACCACATGTTTCACTTCCACCTATAGCCAAACAAAGAATCGAAAAAGCAGAAACTAAATCACATTTGCTTTCTATCAAGATTATCAAAAAGATCATAACTTTGGAAATTAAATGCAGTAGAACATTACCAATCACTGACATGGATTTCTGAAGTTCAGGATTACTACTAATTGATTCACTTTCAATGCCACCAGCACCAGTCTCTGTAGCTGCTGGACATATCCTACACTCCGATATTCCTCCAGAATCTGATGCTGTACAAAACCTGTAAGAAGCATTAGGAGAGCAGCTATGATTGACCCATGAAAACGGTACATCATAAACACCCACCCCTAAACTTCTCCCATCCTTATCATGCACTTCCACTGCATTAGTCAGCACTAAGCAGAGCACTGCAGCTTCCACACTATACTCTTCATACAATAACTCCTTGTTGGTATCCAAACCTAAACGCATTCTTCTTGAAGCAACCAAAGCCTTTGCCCCATGACGAATTCTTCCAGAAAGATCATCATCATCATTATCATTGCAGTGTTCTTCCAAGAACATTACTTTCCTGAAATTCGTCACCAACCCACCAATTCTTTCCAAATTTAATAAAGACCCATTTGATTCTTGGATGAGATTAAGTGTTTGGAAGCGGTGGAGGAGGCGGAGGGAGAGACAAAGGTCGGAGGAGGTAGGGAAATTGGTGTAAAGGGGTTGAGGAAAGAGGTGAAAGAAGTGGAATTCTGAAGAGGAGAAGTGAATAGGGGCGTCGAGAGAAGAGCATTGAAGGGAACAGTAGCGAATGAAGTGATTTGGGTTGGGATTTTTAGGGGAGAAGAAGGGAGGATAGTGAAGGGAAGGAGGAGGAGGAGGGAGAGGAGAAAAGCAAGAAGAGCAGTGAGAGAAGAGTGTAGAATGGTGGAGGCAAAGAGAAAGCGGTGGGATTGGAGGAGTGAGGTCTTGGCCTATTGGAATGGTTTCTTTTGCTCTCATCTCCATTTTTCACCTCCTATTTCTTTTCCTTTCTGTTGGTGTTGGATGGTAAAAGGGCAAACGAGCAAATATACTTTCCAGCTCCGGAAATCTTAGTAGCTAAAGTGATTGATTATCTGAACTTTAAGATTTTAGTGAGAGTTCGAATTCTTAAATCACCATTTGTTTTCAGACATTTTCATATTGGTTTGTTTTTCAGAAAGAAAAGTCTGCTACTTAATTCAGATGCCATCATTATTAGTCTTTTGGTTTCTAAAAACTCTTCCAAATGAAGCAAAGTATATACAATGCAAATGCTTATATCTTGTGAATGATTAATACATTGAGCATCAGTTGATCAAAGTGCCATTCTGTGAAAAAATAAAGTTTAATCATATTTTAAGGGAGAAAATAATACAGCAGTTGGCCAAATTGATTGACCATTGTACACCTGTATCTAATCAATTTTCTTTGCAAATACATGGAGTGAGAAACTGAAGGCTTCCACAGAACACGATCTTTGAAATTTAAACACACATAACTTCAAAAGGATGATCCGAGCACTAGAAAGGCAGCACGCCAAGACTACTGCTTTACTTCCAGTGCAGATTCTATGCGTTGCATCAATTGAGGAGCATTGAGTGCGCCCTCCTGAAACAAGACATTAAAACAGTTACTTACACAAGATACACTTGAGCTAAATACTAAATCAACTAGAAAAATTTCAACAAAAAGAAAATACACTAAACCCTCAAGTTGAGGGGCAGAGCTAGGACGAAAAGTTACACTGTTTATATTATTTTTTATGTATATTAGTAGATGTTGGACCCCCTTTGATTTTTTCATGTGTTCACTTTTTCACTACTCAGGTCTTGTTGCTGATGTGCTTGACTTGCAATTTTCTCACTCATATATCCAGTATGGTCCCTCAAAGTGGGGTCTGGGGAGGATGCAGACTTTACCTTTACCTCAAGAGTAGAAATTGAACTGACTAACATTTTTCTCGCTCAAATAAAATCTTAAAAGCTATATACACTTTCAAAGGTCCCCACCCGGTGCAATTTTTTGTTTCTTGATTGTTTTCAATCAGCTATTTGATCATTTCTTTTTTCTACTTCTTTTGGCTTTGGGTGTACGAGTGCAAGAGGGAAAGAGGCATAATGTGCTCAAAACTCACAAGTAATAATAACTTGAGTCAGAAAGAGGAAATTTATCTACTTGGTAACTTTAAAAGCTTTTCCTTACTAGTTACTCTACCAAAATCATTCAAAAAGATGTTCTGGTAGCTTTGACATGAATACTATCGAAAAACCAACATGAAAACAAGTAAAATAATAAGGTCCATTCCACTTACAAAGCGATCACAAACGTCTCCATCCTTGAACATTATGAAGGTTGGCAGTGCCTGTATTTTGTACTTATCTGCGAGGGCTGGGTACTTCTCTGTATCAATTTTCACCACTTGAATTTTATCTTTCATCGATTCACCAACTTCGTTTAGAATAGGAACCATGAACTGGCAAGGACCACACCTGCAATCCAGATTTTAGATTAATTCTTACATGATTTGGATGTGCATCGTATTATTGAGAAATGTAAGTAATATGGAAAATCCTCTCATTATTATGTCAATAGAAACAGTAGCGAAGCTTTTGACCCTACATGCGACTTCAAAGAACTTAAGATTGAGACAAATAGCTATATCCACTTAGCAATACTGTAAGCATTCATGTTCTTTTACTTTTGATGCAAAGAAAGGTTGAAGGCTGCCAAGGAGAGTTCAGCGTACCAGGTAGCATAGAAGTCAACCAATAATGGTTTCTCAGAGTTCTCCAACATATCTTCAAAGGAAGAAAATGTTTCCTTCTTTGCTTCAACCTAATTATACAGATATAATTCAATCAATCTAAGCAATTACCATCATTTTTTTTAAAAGCAAAAACTTAAAATGCAATAGTTTCAAAGAATACATAACGGGCAAAGGTCAGCAGATTTGAGATAATGATGTCAGTGAGGGATAAAATCAAAAATTGATTTAATCAAGATAATGCAATTCAGCAGCTCAGGCTGATTACATTGCTAAACAAATAGACATCTAGTTGTAACAGAAAATGAAGCATTCAACAAGAAGGCACTGAATAAACAGAAACGCAGAAGTCTACAGTCCTCCAAGAGCATATTGCTAATGACGAACGACGACCCTGCATCAGATTATAGTAAGTGAATAAAAAATTAATATTTTGTTCTCTGATACATCTACTGTAATTTGTTATTTACTTGGTCAGATAGTATTCTCTCTCAACTTTTGTATGAAACAAAAGAGTGGCTCACTTCTCTCACTTTCCACACAAATAAGTATACTAATTTGTATCCAACAAAAAAGAAAATAGTTCATTTCACCCTTTCCTGATCTATACAACATCTATTTTGGCGGATCCTAAAATATCTGACACACTTCTACAAATATACAGTGAATCTGATTCTACTCTCATTTCTTTCGAAAATTAAAAGTTCACCTTTAGAAAATAGTGTAATTAATATTTTCCCCTTTGCAGTAGCTTATCAATTAGTTATTTCTTCTTTATACTTAACAAGACAATGATATTTTGAGGACTTGTCAATAAGCAGAAGTGACGATTATACTCATTTCAGTGTTCCAAGCCAGTGTAACGCCCATCACCTAAACATATCAAGTTACGAGGATATGCAGACATAAAGCACACTTCAATGCCCGTGAAGCGTGGGGGGGATTATGGCTCAAATTAACAGACTCCTACCAGATGTCAGGTTCATTGAGAATTTAATAGAGAGAGCTACCGTGAGCTATAATATTTGATGATACAGAAAATGACTTGGTTTTCATGTCATTCAGGCTTAAGCATATACAAAACTTCACATGACAGAATTTTTTGATTATGCCATGTTTAGTCTATTTGTTACTCTAAAATAACAGAAGCCTGAGCTGAATAACGAAATAGACGGAGGAATGTCTGCAATATCTGCCCTTATTTGCTAATACTGCAGGGATCCTCACAGATTGTACAGAAATTCAAGTAAAACATAATCTTAATTTCTTAATCTAATAGTTTGATATTAAGTGCAAATAAGAACTCAAAGAGAAGAATAAACAACAGGTCACATCTATACTAAAACTATTACAATTTCACCCTCTTCTGTTCTTCACCAACATTAAACTCTTCCACCTCCACCCTCAATCGAAAAAAGAAAAAAAAGTCCAACTAGAGAAACAGATAAATGAAACAGGAAAAAGACAAACGACAGCTATGTTTAGTACCTCAAGGCCTCGAATCCATATACAAACTGATAGTTACACTTAAAATTACACATTTAACATTTACTAGCCATTAAAAACAGAAATGTAGCATATAAAACCCCCAATACAGATGCCAGTAAAGCAATTTTTTTGTCAAATGAAAGGGTAATTCACAACAAGCACAAAGTAAATCCATCTTAATACTCAAAATTCTAAGAAATCAAACTCTACAAGCCTGAAAAAATCTCTCCACACGATAAAATCAAAGAAAATTTGCATACAACATTAAACAAAAATAATTTAAGAAGCCAAAAAGAAAACACCCTGTTCGAATATGAGCTAAAAGAAATGAAATACCAGAGGAACAAGACGTGAAGACCCTTTCTTTGACTTCAACCCGTAGTTCCCAATTTGAACACGACGAAGCTCTCTGGGAAATTGCAAAGAAGCCAAGTACGAAAACTTGGTAGAAGAAGAGCAATTCGCCGATGGAGAAGCCAAAGCTCCGGCTCCGGCTCCGGCTCCTGCAGCAGCTATAGAAAATGCCATTTTTGGAAGGAAGAAAACGCGAGAAAGTTGGAAGATTTTGCGTTTGAGGGAGTGTGAAGAAGATTGAAGAAATAAGAAAAAAGTTTGGATTAGGTGCGGTGGGTTGTACAGTAAGGCAACTAATTTGGTTTAATAAATAATAATCGTGCCTTTGAAGTTTTGTTTATGACTTATAATTGCAAAAGTATCTCTTGCACGGCTTCTTTGCTTTTGTTACACGATACTTTAATCCATTATTAGTGACAATACTCCCTTGGATACAATTGTTGTTCAAACGTGGAGTTAAATTGAATTTGGACGGATTAAAATAGTTAATAGTAATAAATTGACAAGCTCTGATTCATAATTAAGCAATGAGTCATAATCTAATCCAATCAACTCTTACCAAGTTTTAGTTTCTTTGTGTGTTTTCTTACAATTTGTTTAATTACCTAGTAAATCTATTTTTTTTTCTTTATTATGATTATTTATGATATATCAAATGTTTTGTTTTTAAAAAAAGTATTATGATAAAAAAAAATCATGGATAAATTTGGATTATATATGGAACCACCTAAATTTTCAAATGAATGAGTCATTAACCCGTTCAAATTTGAAGGAATTAAGTGTTATATATTTGGGAAAATTTTCAAAACGATAATATTTTAACATTTAATAGGACTCTTTAGCCACACTTTCAATATTTATTAAAAATGTCAATAGTTTAGTTTGTTATGGTGTTGATTTATGTATTTTTTTTTCTTTATTTAACTTAAAATAATATAACTAAGAAATAACAAACTAGAGAAAATAATTTTTCAAATTAGGTAAAGTTGTTGAAATTCCTCATTACTTCCATTACAAAAGATTATGAGACCTAAAATAGGTAATCTCTTTCTTCTTCCTAAAGGTCATTGTTTGGCCTTGTCTTTCAAAACTAATTATTGTTATGAAACTTTATGATAATACGTTATAGTTTTATCTATTAAATTTGAATTTTTTTAATTTATAAATTTGAACACCTATAGTTTTATTTGTTATTTGGCACACTTTTCTCACAGTGTATTTGTTTTTTTTTCCAGAATTTTGTATCCTTTCTTAAATCGTATTCATTCCAATATGTATACCATTTGTATTTGTATTCATTCTAGTTTTCATGTTGTATTTTTGTATAATGAAACTTGAATTTCTTTATTAGTTTGTATTCATTCCAATATGTATGTCAAATAAATATGTAGTTATTTAAGAAACATATTTGTATTCATGTATATTTTTTTCATTGTGTATTTATTTTTCTCTTCAGAATCTTGTTTCCTTTCCTAAGTCATATTCATTCTAATATGTATATTATTTGTATTAGTATTCGTTCTAGTTTTTATATTGTATTTTGTATAATGATGTATAATATACAAAAATAATATGATGGTAAAGTGAGAATGAAATATAAAATTGAAAAAGAATACAAGAATATTTGTTGCAAGCATTCTTAAATAAAATATATAACTAGTTGGCTTACCTTTTAGATGAATATAAATTAGGAACAAATAAAGATTCATAAACTATGCAACATGAGATTTTGAATGAACACAAATATTAATAGCATACATATTGGTTTGAATATGAATTGAGAAAGGATACAAAATTTTGAAGAAAAAACTATAAAAACAAAATAAACTAATAGAAAGTTGTTCTTCCTATAAATAAAATACATAACTAGTTGTCATATCTTTGGGATGAATATAAATTAGGAACAAATACAAGATTCATAAACTATGCAACATGAGATTTTGAATGAATACAAATATTGATAGCATATATACTGATTTGAATACAAATTGAGAAAGAATACCAAATTCTAAAAAAAACTATAAATAGAAAATTGTTCTTCCTCAACTTGGTCTTCAACAAGTTTTTCGAAATCTTCTGCAGCCAATTTTTTTATTTTTTATTAGTAGTGTTTTTTATTTTTTATTAGTAGTGTTTTTACCTGCTGACATTGTTATCTTGAACTTGAATGCGGGTAGAATCATGAAGAAACTTAGATCTCCTCTCTTGACCCATTTTAGTCGCACAACCTACATTTTCGAATAATCCTTGAGTAATGCATAAATCAAAGACTTAAAATCCCCCAAAAAGTTGATGATTATATGTGATACTTCTTATAGTCCTCTTTGAATCAGATATTGAATTGCAATTTTTGTGTTTTCCCCTTATCTGAAATCCTAACTGAAAATAGGGAGATTGAAAAACACAAGAACACACAAAAATCTAAAAAGCTTCAAACGAAAACATAGAACAGTAGAATACAAAAATAAAATACTTCATGACAATGTATTTATCTGTATCAAAGGTTGAAAATCTTTTGAATGATTACTGAGATTTCTTAGAAAAATGGAGGAATTTCAATTTAACAAGGAAAGGTTTAAGTTAATTGAGATGAGAGAATATGGGTAAAAATCGTGAGAGAAAGGAGAGAATGTGGGTAAAAAATTGAGAGAGAGAAAAGTGGGCAATGCAGTTTTTTTTTGAGCAACTTTCACATATAACAAACACAAAATTCATATTTGTATGCTATAACAAAGTTTACATAATTGCACTCCATAGCAAACATAAATATGTATACTTCGTTATACATATACAAAAGAAAGCAGTTGTATAATCTGTTTTGGTATACATATACAAAAAGATCAATTGTATAAAGTGAGAGAGACGAGTGAGCGAGCGAGATCTGGGAGAGTGGCGAGTGAGATCTCGAAGAGGGGAACAAAAATATATGTATATATACAATTTTCACGCATTTTATACATTTACGTTTTTGTATAAAGTGAGAGAGGCGAGTGAGAGACCGAGATCTGGGAGAGTGGCGAGCGAGATCTAGGAGAGGGGAGAGAGGGGAACGAAAATATATGTATATATACAATTTTCTCTCGTTTTATACAAACACAAACACATTTTATACAATTTGCGTTTTTTTGTATAAAGTGAGAGAGGCGAGTGAGAGAACGAGATCTGGGAGAGTGGCGAGCGAGATCTGGGAAAGGGGAGAGAGGGGAACGAAAATATATGTATATATACAATTTTCTCTCCCTTTATACAAACACAAACGCACTTTATACACTTGCATTTGTATAAAAAACGAGAGAGGCAAGGGAGAGAACGAGAGTGGCGAGCGAGATTCACTAGGAGAGAGGTGAAATAGCAACAGTTTGCTATAAGGTACAATTAAATCAAACTATATTTATAGCATTTAATTTGAATTAATAGTTTGCTATTATATACAATTTTCCTCTTTTTATTTTCTTCTTTGTCAACGATAATGAAGTTAAATTAAGTCAAACGTGAGCCCAAGTTGAGAAATAAAAGGAAGGTAAATGAATTATATTAGGATACACTTTATTTGCTAACATATTGACATTTTGACATTTTTAACAATTATTTTAAACTATACATATTTTTATTTTTAATAATTATGTTAGAAATATTGACTACTTAGCTAATTTTCCCTATATATTGTTCATGAGCAGATCCAATTAATACGAAGAAGACAAAAGTGACTGGATCTCTCCATTTGTAAATAGTTTTCTGTATTAACGTACAAACTTGATCTTCTAATAAATAAGAAGATGCGATTAATAGATTAAGTGCAAAAGCTGAATTGGCAACACGTGAGATTTAAGTAAAAGTCAAATTTAATAGAAACAGCAATTCTGTAGATGGATTTATTTGTGATGATCAAGTTGTAATATAGAGTACTACACTGCAACTAATTCGACATTTTGGACCCAACACATTTAAATTGTTTCTACAATAACAATATACTCGGTATGATCTCACACAAATGAGATTTTGGGATCCGAAGATAGGGTTGCAAACCTTACCCTCTATCTTTGTAGGGTAGAAAGGTTGTTTCTGAAAAATCCCCGGCTCTCTCCATCAAAACCCCCGCACCCTGCAGTCACTCAAAAAGGGGTAAAGCGTGTCCATCAAAATTATACTTAAAATGGAAGTTTTTACTATATCACAGGGATCAAAAGCATAAAAGGGCCCTCAAGTAAACAAATTTTAGTAAACAAAAGGTATCCAAATCCAATAAAAAGTCAATTTTCTCTTCATATCTAACAGTAAATGAGCAGATACTATCTCTATTAATACCACTCCACCAGGAGAGAAAAAAATTGAAGCCAAAGCATTACATACAAACAACAAAAACTCCAGTTGAATGCCTATTCTGGCCTAGGCCTAGCCTAATGTTACAAATTCTGTGTCTCGTAATCATCTTACCTGTGGTAGAGCATTTTGTGGGAGTTGAAAGTTGGCTGTCTCACCCGTCGCTGGTCAAAGTGAAGGCAAGAAGAACCATACTAAGAGTAAAGATAATGGTTCCACCTGAAAAGAGCCACATTGCTTTGCTACTGGAGTTTTCCCTAACATGGCTGCTCAATTCTACCTCCTTAAGAAGTTCACGTATTTCCTCTATATCATCGTCCTTTGCTGCTCGCATTAGCCTACCCTGAATCTTCTCGAGCCTACTAAGCCTCGTAGCCTTTGACTGATCCTTCATTGGCCAGAAAAGACCTGTCATCTTCCAGAGCATTATTCCCACATAGATGGCCACAACAACATCTACACTGTAATGATGGCGTTCTCGTATTTCTCTTTGAGCACTATGAATCACAAAAATCCAGATGAGCGCTGAGCTATAGCCACCATAGGCTTCCTGCATATGTTTATCAAGTTTCAAGCCAGATGAGATTGGTTGGACACAGGAATTTAGACTTCAAATTTAGGGAATGATAGACGCATATATATACCGTCCACGCCATAGCTGTCAGCACGGCAACAAGCATGTGGCCACTATATATAAGGTCATTGCAACCCCCTGATGCTTTCTTTAGCAGATGATACCAAGCAGATGATCCCTCAGGAGCTGTAGGCCGAAGGAAATCAATCAGAAAGCTCATTGAACCCCAATCTGGTCGAAACTCCGGATCATATTCCCCAGGATCAGCTGAAAGCGAAAGTAAACATAGAAATGAAAGATCATTACTATGTACTAGAATTCAACCAACAGCGTCAAAGAGCTAAAAGAAACTGGCTTTATGAGCTTTCGTGATCGCAGGCAGCATTTCTTATTGAACAAATGTATAGAGCTTTTTCAATTTTGGATCAATCTGACTGGCAGTTAGTAAAGAAGAACCAAGTAATAATTTCAAAACAGAAGAGAGGATCAGAAGGGAGAAATACCATATGCTGTGTCCCAGTTTATGACGTTCCGTATGGCATTTGAATCTGTGGCATATGGTACATAATATTTCTGAGCCCAAGGATGAGGGTGCTGAGGAACAAGGAATCTAGCAGATGCACACCATGGTCGAGCAGATGGTAGAATTGTGGAGATAAAAGTTATGGCCCGAAGTAGCCTTCCGATTCCCATTGTGAACATGAATCTTGCACCAAGCCCAAGACCAGGAGCTTCAACCGATTCAAAGAGTACAGAGAACGCAAGCATGATAAACAGCATCAGAAAATGATGTAATCCAATTATACGAGCTCTCAATATATTAACCACTGTTTGAGGTAGTTTCTCATTCAGCGACAGCACCAACCACTGACCAACATCAGGAAGAGGTGATGCATCACTGTCAATAATTTGCAAAGAGAAGAACTTGTAAAGACTATCGATGGTCATTTAAGAAAGAGAGATCAAATATAATGAAGCAAAGTTATAATTGCTATTTTTGCTTACAAAAGGAAAAAGATACAATTGTTAATTTTCTTTTCTGGACACAAGCCAAACATTATAAATTGGGACCAAGTATGCATCCTCTCTTCTAAACTTTCAATCTTCTAGGAGGCAAAACAAGGTTGCATGCCATGATTGATAACATAACCACTTCAGGGCATTCTGATCGTGTCTACAGATATCCATAAGACTTGTTGAAAAAGATGAAATTTATCCATGTTTCCAGAAGCCTTTCACCACTTCACATTGTGCTTCAACAATAGACATATTTCTCAAAAAAAAGAACAGAAAAGGAAATCAATGTCAAACTGTTAAACTTCTACTAGTGGTGATACTGGAGGCAAAGTTTGTTAATTGTGATAATGCAAGCCAGATTTTCCTTTATGTCACTCGCCTTAGACAGCATTTTAGAACTCTCAATTCAGCATCTTTGTGAAATTCTGCTATTAAGAAACATTGTCGTATTGTATCTCACTAGAATCTAGACCATGTATCCTTACACATCTAGATGACATTAGCATATCTAGAATCCCAAGAAAGATCACACCTAACCAATCCAAGCTAGCCAAGATATGCAACACAGGTTCATTTATGATTTTAAATACAGCACAATTAGTTCTCTCTTTTGATTATGACGTTACTAGCTATCTGTTTTTATTTTGCTTGAAAGTGTCTCAGTATAGAAGCTTTGGAAAAAGCTCAAAAAGATCCCTTTTTTTATCACCTGACATCTTCATCCTTACCCAATTTTCTCTTTGCTTCCTTGGTTTCCAAGCTTCCTCTCCTCTTTATCAAAATTCTCAGAGAGGTTCCCATCCTCGATTTCCTAAACCTTATACCTTCCCGGTTTTCCTCTACCTCCTCTATTAGTTTCCAACCTCCGTCTACTCATCTTGAATTCAGTCAGAGAAGTCCCCAATTTAAAAAATCCAAAAAGTCGCCCATTCCCAAATTCTAACAATCTGGTGATATGGTACAAACTCAAACAATGTATGCTTTGTCATTTCCAAAAGATGTATCCAAAAAGCAACAGTGCCATGATTCCAGTCTTATTTGGATCACTTGGCAGAAGAATGTGAGGATTTAGTTAATGATGATCATCACGTACATAATTTAATTAATCACAAGAAAGAATTATACGCAAAATACCATTATTCACAGACACAAGACATACCAAGAGCACAAACTAATCCACTTAAGATTTTCATTACTTTTGAAATCAAACAAAGGATTACCCATACCAATGTACTGCACTATGTTGCTCGAACTCTTCAAAAATGTTGTCGAGATGCATATTGGATCCTCCAAACGTAGTGCATTTATGGAAGATCAGTCATGGGTGCAGCAGCATTTTGGAGAGCGGAGCAACATAACTTAAGCAAACCGATGCGAATAGAAATGCATCACTCTTAATTCCGTCTCCGGGATAGATGAGATTGGCCTATACCAATTTTTTGGTCTGATCTATCAGCTTAATTAATCCCAGTATAGAAATCCAAACCTTGTCTTTTTCCTATAAATGGATATTTGCAATCTTCAATGAAAAAACTCAAAAGTATGTATGTGTGATTTGGAAGGTAACTCAATACAAAATTTCTGATCATTCAGAGTAAAAATGATGTAGCACCAAATTCTCTCTAATAGTTCATCCAATTTCTGCATCTAACTCTGCTTAGATTTTACAATGTAACAAAATCTATAGAGCAATTGAGAAAAAACCAAATTAGATCACATTTGGGATGCAAACAAGAAATAACCATTTCCATTTTTCACAATATAAACGCAAACTTACCATTAACAAGCTCAAAAATGCACTCAACCCCAAGTCAGTTTTCCCATCCAAATCTGAAACCCATTTACCCAATATACACAAATTTGCCAAAACTTCCAAATATTGAAACAAATCCATAAAATTATGAATAAAAAAAGAACACTACTTTAGGTATATACATACCTGTTCCATTCAAGACCAAGAACGGCAGTGACAGAGCGGACAGAAATGGCTTCAAAAAGAAGAGCAGAGAGCAAAAAAATCATTGCGAAAATAAAGGGTATAGCTGAACGGAGCTCCGATGACCAATGTTTGTAAAATGGAACCCGAATAATAGCAGCGATCGCCAATATGGTCCATAGAGCCGGCTGTAACCGGTCATGCCATGCCGGAGAAATAAACCGGAGATAGTCTACTCCGATGTAAGCAATTGCAGCAAATCCCAAACCACCTCCTCGCCGGTTTTTCAAGATCGCCGGCGACCGCTTCATTTTATCTTTTTGGTCGGTCGGTGCTAGTGAAGTACTAGGATTCTCGCTGACCGGAACAAGTTTGAAGCTTTCTCAATTTCCTTTTCCTTTTTCTTTTATTCGTGCATTATTAAATTAAAGATCTCAAAAAAAAATAAAAAATCAGAGTGTATTTTTGGTGGTCGTGGAGTAAATGTATTAACATGAAAACCAAAATAGGTAGGTGAATTATATCCATTCCTTTTTAGTAGTCATATTATTTTAGAGTCCAACAAAATAAATTTTAACTAATGTTTAAAAAGTATTTGATATAACAAAAAAATAAGTAATTTATAATACTTTTAGTATAGTTTTTAAATATTTAAAATTTTATTTTAAAATATCAAATTAATGTAATCTAATTAAGTTTAGAAAGTTGGTCAAGTTGATTTTTAGTTTAATGTACGATAGAAGTGTATTGTGGATGTAAATGAGAGCTATAAAAAGAAACAAACTCTTTTTTCTATTATAAAAAATAAAAAAAATAAAAACAAAAAAAAGATGAAAAATAAAATTAACATGGTTGGGAGTGGGGGTGTTCACAAGTTGATTTGGGTCAAACCAATTTAATCGATTTTAAAATTGTCAAAATCAAACCAAATTAAATATAATATATATTTATCGGTTTGGTTGTTATCCATTTCAGTTTGGTTTGGTTCGGTTTTTCTATTATTAATCATACACAAAAATAAAAGAAACAATTCATTCAAAACGTGAAAAAATGACTACAATCCATTCAAAACGAAAAATAGCTAAAATGACTGACATTACAGAACTTTCGATTACTGAATTTACTATGAATAAGACCTCTCATAATATTTGTCTATTATATTATCAATTTCTATGTATTTTTTAATATATAGACTTTATTTATGATACATTATCAATAGAGGCATATCCAAAATTTCAAGAATATTGGGTACCAATCTATCATACTATATAGTTTTATTGAATATAACATTTGGACCAACAAGGGTTGTGATGGAGTGGTAATTACTTTTTCATCCTTAACTTGATACATAGTCGCTTGTTTGGGAGCTCTTTACCAATCCGGAATTAGTCGGACTCCAATATGGGTATCGGCTACCGAGTGGAAAACCAATATATATATATAACATTTGAATAGCTTGTATTGTTTTTCGTTGTTACATAACGTCAAAAGTAAGATACTTAGTAGGCAATTGGCCATGCGATACCATATCACGATATGGTATCGTGAGATGAAATCAGCGTTTGGACATGCGATTTTACGCTGATTCCATCTCATGATTCCATATCATGAGATGTGATTCCATATTCCAAATTCCATATCATGATTTGAGATATTTTAAAACAAAATTTGATCCACGATTTTATATTTTGTTAAAACAACCCCACATTTATTATATCTACTAACCATTTATTTCATAAGTAAATAAAATTTATAATCACATCATTACTTTTTAAAATTGATTATTCTCGCCAACATATAGTCACTTTAACTCACACCAGCCGATTGTTAAAGTGATGAAATATTTATGGTCTATGAGCATGAAAATATAGTTGTGGATGATATTGACCAATAAATGGCTCAAAGTAACAATGTTGGTTCGTCTTCTCGGTCACATGATCGAGAAATGCAAGTTCAACGTGAGGAAATTGTTTGTACTATGTAGGAGGATTATATTAAAGACAAGTACACTACAATTTATGTTCAATTTTTTTTTAATTAAATTAAAGTTAGATGAAACAATTACTTAAGTGGAGAACAAATAGCTTTGTAATAATTTATTATGCGATTTTATAAATTTTTGTTTATTTGATAAGATTGAATAAACAATTGGGATTATTTTAATAGTTTTACAACTTATGAAATTTTTATGTTTATGAGAAAATATACAACACAAAAATTCCATATCGCATGTCCAAACAAAACTTCAATTTCATCTCATGATTCCATATCATGATTTCATATCATGATACCATATCGCATGGCCAAACGGGCCCTTAGTAAATATAAACGAAGGAAAACAAAAGAAAAATGAATTTGATCTTTTTAATAATGTTGAGTAGTATTGTCAAGTTATTTTTAGTGAGTTTTGGTGAACTAACAGATGGGTTTATAGAAGTTGCACTAACAGATGAAAAATTTGAAATTCAGAAACCATATGATATTCCACTGGAAAAATGTTATAGTTTCGAAAATGGAACTCATCGACTGTGGGTTTAATTTATGCGGTTGACAAGCCTCATGATCCTAATAGCCTTACTCAGCCTCGCACCGAAATTGGGATTCATGTATTTATATTTATAGTATATTATTATTTTAAAAATATTTATATATAATCTAGACAAAAATCGATCCAAATTGAATTATGAAGGGACTTGATTAGGCAATTTGAGGGTTGTGCCAAAAGGGACATCAGGAGCAACAATTGTACAAATTCATGGAGCCTCACATGGTAACACAACAATAATATTAAGAATTTATGATGAGTTATTATAATGGACATATTTTTGCTACTGGTCTATACGACCAGGTTAATTTGATTCATGACGTAGACGATGGAGGCAAAGTTACAGTTTTTATTGATGGAAAACAAGTATTTGAGACCAAAGATAAATGCCCTGGAGACATATTTCAAATGTGGAGTTTATGCTGCACCTGACAATATTAATTATGACATGGAATCAAGATGGAAACACATCAAAAAAAGTATACTAAAAGATTGTCATCGAGTTAGTAAATAAATGATGAGGATAAAATATCTTAGTATTTTGCTGAATAATCGAAAAAATAGAAAAGAGAAAAAAGATGTCTCTAAACTCTAATGATCTGTTTGGATGGTTTGTTACGTATTGTTTTATAATGTCTTTTATTGTATCGTACTGTATACTTCAATGAATATAGTGTTCGTAGTAATAAAAAAATTCAAATCTACCTACTTTCAAATAGTTCAATTTTTTTTTGAAATTTCATATGGTTGAAGTTCATTCATTTTTATCTGACATCATAGTACATATTGAGTAAAGTTCTTTTGCCTGAACCACAATCATATATGACTGAATTCAGTCAGTTTTGTCTATACTTCAACCATTTCACCTAAAATTCACGCATTTTTTGCTTGAACTTTATTTGTTTACTAATGAACATATTTATTAATTTCTATGTGATTTTATGTAATTAAGGAGAGTAACAAGTGATGGATGGAAAGTGATTCTTAAAATAAGTATTTAGATAGAAGTACGGATAATAACGCAAGTACAAAGTTTAAGTCAAAATAACCACCTCTTGTGACTCTATCCCTCCATTGTACAATAAAATGAACAAGAGCATGATGTTATTACAAGAATCACTATGAAAAAACTAGTAATAAATGTGTCTATAAAGTTTTGCCATGTAACTTGCTTTATTATTTTACAAGCCAAGAAAAAAGAATGATATGATGAACCACTTAATAAATAAAATATGAAACAACATGCATAAAGTATGAATGCAGTATCTGAGTCAAGAACCACAAGGCAGGCAACAGATTCTTCCAATCCTTGTGAAAAGCCACTGTAACAGATTTGGACCATCGATATCCTCATGATAAGACAGGGTTGGCAATGGCATTTCTGAAGGCAAATGCCGGTGGAAAGCATCAACTGCACCTGCAACACCATCTTCGTTCTCTAATAATACAGCTAGTTCCATTACTCGGGATTTCACCTGTATAAGTTAATTCCCCATCAGCAAGCAAAGTCTATAACGAGCATTGTGTTCTGCAGTCACAGATGTCATTATGTGCATACACTTACATCAGGCTGGAGCATAAATGTTATAGCATCAGAGAGTCCTTCTACACTAAGCTGCTCAATAGGAATTGGAGCAGGTCCCAGTCCCTTTTGATGAATTCTATCGCCCCAGAAGAATTGATCACCGAAGAATGGTATTATAGTTGTTGGACACTGGATTAAAACATTGCATAAGACCATCTGAGCTTTCTATATAACTCAAAGGGCAAAATCTGATTGACGTCACATTTAGAATAATACTACTGATATGAGATTGAGAAATAACATTACCCCAGCACGTAGTCCCGTGGCTGTGGTTCCAGCTCCACCGTGATGAACCTGCAAGCAGGTATTTCCCATGAGCACATCAGAAAATAATATTTTTCAATTTCCAGATATCGAGAAGACTAGAGTTTAGAAGGTCAGTTATACTAGAGTCTGTAAAATCCCTAACAACCAACCATTGACCATCAGTTTATCAGAACCAATCCCATCTCCCAGTCTGCTATCCAGAAAAGCATTCAAAAAATATATAACATGAGTAAATTGTAAAGCAATGATACTCACAACAGATGCGCATTGAGCTATCCAGAAAAGCATTCAAAAAATATATAGCATGAGTAAATTGTAAAGCAATGATACTCACAACAGCTGCGCATTGAGGAAAAAGCCAATCATGAGGGTACTCCACAACAAGAAAAACATCTTCAGGAATATCTTCAACTGGAACAGAATAAGAGGAGAAAAAAAAAACAAGAAAAGATGTTTCTTGGTGTTAGAATATTCTCACATGCAATCCAATCACAAATGAACGGAAATATCCACATTATTTACCAATACTACAGAATTGCACTTGTGTATGTGGTGTCCATCCAGTAATATAATGACAAATAAACTGTTCTCTTGATCTATCCACTTAATGTTTATGTTGTTGTGACCCCAACTCCATACCACCATAGGCTTCATATTTTCTCAAGCAAGTAATTGGCCTTGGAACTGGTTTTTCGGTTGTATGTTCGGGGTTAGGGGAACGCCAAAGGCGGAGACTTATTATGCCAGTTAAATAACTTAATAGAGAATTTTATTTAATAGACCATCCCCTCCAAGGTTCTTCTTATGGTGTTTTTGAGGTTCATCCAGGTCCTAACCCTTCCAGTGAACGCACAGTAGAACACTAGAGCTTCAATATGCTATATGCAATAAATTAGGAGAGTTGGTGCCTATATATTTTTCTTTCTTCAAAAAATTTAGCTTTATTTTGCAACCTACATATGATCAATTTTATGGTCAGTCAGAAACATGCAGAATGTAATAAGATGAACAAAAAAAATGCAAAGGATGAGAGAACTTACAAGTACCAAGATCTCCCCAACCTCGGTCAAGAATTCCCCTCTGCCCAGTTTTCCTTAGTGCCTCCAAAATTATATCTGTAGTTTTAATGGTATCTTCAAGAGGCTAAAAAAAAGAACAAAAGGAATGAACAAGTTGGATACCTTCAAAAACAAAAGTGAAGTAGGAGACCAAAGTGATAATAATAGATCAGATTGAGAAGATCTTAATTGACACGAAGCACAGCCACCTTACAGATCTATTTAACAATTAAAGTTGTGTGAGACGAAAATGCAGTTAGATTGATAGAAGCTGGTTTACATCCACTATTGCAAGTTTATCAAGTACGAATTAAATCATTCAGAAACGGATACTGTCACTAGACTAAGAATTCCACCCACAGACGTTGCTTCTAAATTATAAAAGACATCAGACTGGATATCTTGCAAGAGTGGCTGAGTGGGATAAAGGATCATTTGATACTTCTAAGAATTCTGGGAGTTTATATCAGAAAACCTTACCATGCTCCCAAACCCAATATATACAGGTTTAGGCCCATTTTGGATCCACTTGATAAATTCTTCAGGAGGTTGGTAGTTACTCCCAAGGTTTAAGAAACAATAGCCAACAATATCAACCAAAGAGCCCCAATCTGCAAAAAATGAAATTGCTTCAATATTTTTTATGATAAATCAAGTGGATTGATAGTATGAGCACGCATTATTATTAAGCCAATGGGTGAAGTAGAGCTAGAAAAAGAAGAAAAGATCTTTCCATGAATTCAGGGACGGGGAAGGGGATTAATGGAAATGAAGAAAGAGAGACAAGCACAGAAATACTCCACAAGAAACTGATCCGTTCATTTTGACATTTATAAGTCATTAGTTTTGCTTCAACAAGAGAAGTGGAAATGACCAATACGACGAAAACAAGCATCCAGATACCATTGAGGAGCTGACATATACCTTTAGGCTTTGGCACAACATGTGGACTCCACATGTAGCCAGTTGGGAAGTGAGAAAGTGATCCGTGGTATGTACTGAAGTAGGCGATAGGAGGAAGGTTTAGCTTCTTTTTCCTAAACTCGTTGATCAAACCTCTTATGCCCCACCAGATCAGTAAATCCACGACTATGTAGGAAAGCTGAAATGTGCAGAAGACAAAATAAAGTTTTAACAGGAATCAGAAGCATTACTGGAAAAATATTTTTCAAAAGAAGAAACTGATAACATACCCAATACACAGCAGGTTGAGGTACACGAGCCAACGGGTGAGGAAATTCATAAGTTGGCCTGTCTATTAACAAAGTGTGTGAGAAGGTACCTTGTTGAAAATATTAAATGGGAGAATTTAATGAAGAATGACATTGAACTCAGCAACTGACTCACATTATATTCTATGTGCACAATAGTTCTTTCAATTGATCTATAAAACTTCCTAATTCAGAAGAACCAACTACTCCAGAAATTGGGCACTTGCATCTAATCTTTGTATGTCACAGACTAAGGTGTTCGATTTTGAAATATTGAATAGCAGTTTCTGCAAAAAGTTTTTCAAGTTTCAGCAAAAATTGTGTTCGATGCAGCTCCACCAAAGAAAAGTTTGAGTCTTTTCAAAAATTGTGTTTCAACAAAAACTCCATCAAAATAAAGTAGCAAAACTCATACGTTTCTTTCATGTGGTTCTTGTAACTAGAAGAATTTTGCAAAAACTGTTTCTCAATTTTTTGAATAAAACGCCATATGGTTGATATCATGTGGGCCAGTGGTCCATGTATCAGATATTAAGCTGGTGAGAACAGAAACTACACTTTATCTTAACCACAAGGCCGAGTAAGGTATCAAACGCCACCTTATAATGGTCTATTCAACATCAAATCTAAAAAACATTCACATAAGAGGAACAACCACCTCTTACAAATTGGCTTTTCTCAAAGAGGAAACTTTTGTAGAAAAAAAGAGTAATCAGATAGCGATATTTTGTTTCATCAATGATTTATAAGAGGAATGGACTTTACAAGGTCGCATATTGACCAAGACAGCAATTGCAGGTGCATCCACTTGTCCAATTGTTAATACAAAATTTCCAATATAATAAAGTTAAGTGTCAATAGAGCTTACGTCCAGGGCATTGTGAAGAAGATGTGGAGGGGTACCCCAAGAGCTTCAGCAACGTGTGCATGTCCTGTCCAAAAAAATAAAACAATGATTATAAGTTGGACTAAATCACATCCTGTTGACTAATCCTGATAAATGTTATTAACCAAAATAGCAGCAAGAGGTTGCTGATATATGTACAATGATGGACTAGAATTATCTATGATACAAGGAGTCTATAAAGTCCAGGAAAGCATAAAAATGAATATTGTTTTGTGGACCATTGAGGAAAACCATATAAAGCAGTTTATATTTTATTCGACATTTATTTACAGAGCACAAGCTCAAGATTAAGTCTTCTTCCTTCTAAGCTCTTTGGTTTCAATGATTTCCAAAAGAATGGAATCTACTTGTGCTGTAATTACTAAAACCCAAACCGATATGCAACTTGCCAAAGCTGTGCAGAATACACACCTCCATAGATTCAGCTAATGACTTCTCCAAAATAAGTTTTTAGTTTGGAAGGGCTTTTACTTGTTCGAAGCAGTTTAACACATCTCGTGAATTTGATACAGAAAATACAATCAGGTGGATTTCTGTATAGGCCAATAACCCAACCTCTTGACATAGGTCTACTCTAATTGAAAAGAAGCAGAGGAGCACTGTGAAGACAGTGTGAGATTAAATTTGTAACATATGAACAGTCAAAACTCAGCTAAGGCGGTGGAGTAACTTTTCAGACTGAACTCCTCCCAAGGTCAAATCTAGATAGCTTCTGGTCTCCACATTAAAAGTGTCAAATGAGATTAAACTCATAGTGAGTAAAAAGAGTTATTTGGCCAAAGACATTTCAAACGATTCTAACCTGAGTATGATTCAAGGTTATCTTTGAGATTCTTGTGTCCGGAGCTTATAGTGACCCATCCCTCACTTCATACACACTAGTATGTTACATTTAATTCATATTTGTTGACTTCACATTAATCCTTTCTAAGATAAATTCCACGATGCCACTAAGAGACCATCTCAGAATATAGTAGCTACTCTACTTATAGTATCTCACAATATATCTTTCTAATTTAGTCAAACATATGTTCTCTGTGATGGCAAAATATCACCACCACCACACCGCCCCCCCCCCCCCCCCCCCCCCGAAAAAAAAAAACAAGAGAAGACAGAAATGTATCTTTTGGAGAACAAGCAATGATATATTACAACTCCATGTGATAAATCATGGACCAGACATGAATTAGATGTCCAGATATCAAAAAGGTGACATGAGTGGTGAGTACAGAGATTCTTTCCGAACTCACCATAAGCAGGAGGATTTGAAATAATCGCTTGTGCTCTGAAAGGTTCACCAGTTTCAATATCTGGCTCAGTGCAAGCCGGAAAAACAGATTCAATTATAGCCTTTAAATGCTTTCGTTGTACAAATATCTCTCCTGGTCCAGAAGGAATGACACCTTTGTTCCTGGCCATATCTGCAATTCCACAGAACATACAAACTTAGTCCATATTAAGTGATCTTATCAGCAAACAGGAATTCCATATTACTACTTGTACAGGTATGTGAATGTATGTGAATTAGCCACTTATTTCATACTAGATTCCAGTACAAATTTGACTGTTAAGTATGTTGAAAAGTTCGCAAAATTTTAAGAGAAATTTTCAAACTGTGCATTAAGTAACTAGAAGGAAAAAAACAGAAGCTTGATATAACGACAATTGCTCATAGGATTATGTTAGTGTTCATCATTGGTTTAAAGTGTGGCTATAGTCTCCTAGTGATTTGGGCAACCCTTACCGCATGAACCAACTTTCGAGATTGAGTTAGGCCTAAGTCCATCTTCTTAGCTTGGTATTAGTGCCAGCGTTGTCAAAGGTGCCCTGATGCGAGGCTCAAAAAGCATTTCGCCTTATTTAATGTGCGATTTTGTGTCCTCGTCAAGGTTATACGACATACGTTTTCTTGCCAATGAGCCTCTTTAGAAGAGGCAGCACTAAAAAATTGATATTTTACTTTATCATATTATTTTTTTCAATTTCTTTCTTCATATATTTGTCATTCATTCATGCTTTGGACTAAACACAGATTTATTTATTTTCCCTTTGCTCCTTTTTTCAATAAAGCCCACACTTTAGTTGCACTTAAATCCCCAACAGATCTTAGAGATTTTTTGCGCTTTTTGCTTTTGATAACACTAATTAGAGCCACACCCATCATCATTGTTGTGTTACCTAATGTAGGGCACTATGTTATGATATCCATGCTTCGTCTAGTCTTGGGCATGCACACATAACATAGACAAAAACAAGAACGAGAAAAACAAAGAAGCATGCCAAAGACCTCTTACATCCTGCCAATACCCGAGGATCACCACCCAATGGGTAGAAGTCTATGCCTCCTGATTTGACAAAATCGCGGAAGTTAGAATGAGTTGCCAGCCTGACATGATGACCAAACGCCTGTCAATGCATAAAACTGATTAGAAAGGAACAAACGATTTACTCTACAAATGAACAATTTTTCAACCAAAATACAAAGATATTACGGTGCACAAACGCCAACAAAATTCTACAGACAGTGAGTGGAAGATAAAAAAAAATACATAAACTATTACAAGAAATATGGAAACACAAAATCTATAGTTGAAATATAATCAATTATTTCACGTGAAAGTCCAATACTGGCCACAAAAATGATGAGAATATTAAATAATAAGCAAGCAACCTTAGACAGGAAAAGAAATTAAATCCAATGGTACCCACACTGGAAAGAGCATATTTAAAATGTTTTACCAGTCAAGCAGCAAAAGTCACCAGCTCTCAAGCAGACAAAATTATCCTTGCACAAAGTAACAAGGTACAAGTGACCTTTGCTTTTAATACTTGTTTCAACCATATAGGTCCAAATTCACCTCTAAAAATTCTCTCCGTCAACATATTCTCAAATGAAATCTCAATTGGTTTACCCAAGTCCAAGGGACACAATCTAATCCTTTTACCTTACAGCATCTCAACAATCAATTTTAAAAGTTGGTGACTAAGAAGACTTGAAAAGTGCAGAAACTAAGTCTAGTAAAATAGAACTTAGAAGTCCATCTAACAGACCTCTCCAACAAAGTGTCATTCAAAGCCGAAATTTGGGTTATTCTGTAAAGGATGCTGAAAAACATAGAATGCAATGATATAATCATAAAGGCAAGCACAGATGGTTAAGAAGAAAACGATATAGAACATATATGACCAGTACAGCTATAAACATGGTGATTTAGAACTCCCAACATGCCTGAAGTCTCTTGGCCATAGCCAAAAATGGTTGAACATCTCCCCTGGTTCCAACAATAAGCACCACGATTTTCAACTTTGGAACTGACTTATTAAAATCTGTGATAATCCTGTCTACAGTAAGAGTGGGTTCTTCAACAGATCGCAGCTCCAACAATTCAGAAGTTTCAGGCGTACTCTTAGTAAGGTCAACCTCTACTGTTCCATCCCCTTGAATCTTTACCAGATCCACAATGAGCTTTTGCTGGTGACATTAAGAACAGAAGGAAATATGAGGAAATGGTAAGTGAACAACAAGGAGTCAGCAACTTAACGGCAAGAAAATGAAAAGGTATATCATTTTCCAGATGCATTAAGTAAAAAAACACATGTAAGTAATTCGTGGTGGTTCTTTCAGACGCTGCAGAGGGGCAGTCCTGGGTCTCCATAGTCCATACTTACATAGGCAGATAGTAAGAATTCTTAGCCCGTTTAATTAGCTGCTACTTGTACATATACAGGCATGGACAACCTAATGTATGAAGCGGTGATTCAGGACGGACACATGTGATTATGTGCAGAAAAAATTGACTTTATTAAAGAGGGTGGTTTTCTTTCAGCCACTTATTAAATAGCAACTTGACTCAGCAGAGCCCTACAACATACATATCATCAACTCCATCAGTTGAAAGTAAGAAACTAGCTCAAAAACCAAATGGTCAAAGTAAATTTTGTATCAGTAAGTTTAAATAAGTACTTGGTCAATACAATTGCCAGCTTCACATGGTCTAAGCATCATTTGAAAACGTAATGCTCAGCATTCTAGGATTCTTTTAAGTTTTATTGGTTTA
Organism: Solanum commersonii; assembly: GCA_029007595.1. Taxonomy (NCBI): domain Eukaryota; kingdom Viridiplantae; phylum Streptophyta; class Magnoliopsida; order Solanales; family Solanaceae; genus Solanum; species Solanum commersonii. Next base: position 1,555,628 of record JAJTWQ010000029.1, read on the forward strand.
GGTAAATCATATTTATTCAGATAACAAGCAGTCTCGTTATTCATACACTTATCACTTCCCATATCAGATTTTCTACTCCTTATCACTCTCCAACATTAAAAGATCTTTCCATGCTTCAAGTTTACAATCAAATAAAACAAATTCAAGCCAAAACTAGTGTCAAGGACAAAAGATTAAACTCTAACAAGTTACAACAACTTTTGACACATTTACATGCATATCATAATCAAGACTAGTAATTCTATTCAACTCTTACGCCATGTTGACTATTATAGAATCTCACAGCAAAGCACTACACAATTGGTTGTCAGATAATAGGCACTTCAAAGCTGGAGACATCAATAACTTGTCCAAAATTTACCTTTCCACGTTCAGAAAGTCTATCCAATATTAGATTATGTCTTGGACTAACCCTCCTCTCAGTCAAAGATCTTGAAAATGCCATATCCTGGCCTTCAGGGAAAAGACCTCCTCCAATAGTCACAGGTGCAGTAATGCAGTGCTCCAAACCTACAAGTTAAACAAAAAAATACAATGCAAAAGTCTTGTATGAGAAAGAAATACATCTAATCCAGTAAACCACAACGGTCAGCTATATCCCATCAACATAGAGATAAAAGTCTAAGCCCTTCTGAAGCAAGTACGGAAAAGAGAAGAGAAAAGAAAAGAAAAGAAAAGAAAAAACAAAGAATCATATGCAGCAACGATTTCCTTCAATTGCTTATAGAAGACCAAATCAATATTTTCTTACTACTAAATTTTCAGAAAGACAACGCTAAGAGGTTCCCAAGTTTAATTCATGAGTATTTTGCCACTCTAGACATGAAATCATTGTCAGCAATACAGCATACTGGCAGAATATCCTAAATGTGATACAGGAGATAGCTTTTGCTTTGGAGGGAGGAAAGTGGAGATGATGTGAGAAGTGACATAGGAGGAAGTCTATAATGTACCTTAGCTTTGAAGGAAGCACAGAAGAAATTGTGAGCAAAAGCATTTTTCTCTCTTGTATGGAGTAGGAGCAGTTAAAGTAAATACTCTGGAGACTTTTGGATATTTGATATTTTTCATGTTTGGTGTTAAATCATGGTTCCATCTTTTAGTAACTTGGTTTGACATCGTTGTCCCCTGTCCTCCACAAACAATGTTAGTTTTGTTTGTCATTAATTTCGTTGATGTATTGATTCTCCTTTGTAGGGATAGTGGTTAAACTTGGAAATAGAGCACTGGAAAGAATTCTTGACATTTGGACCAAAAGAAGCAGGTGAATATAATTTACCTCATGAAACTCGAGCAAGACACAGCAGCCCCAAAAAAAGTTCAGTCTCTTCATAGAATATGTGACCCTTAAAGTAACTTGAACCACAGTCAACAAGCAGATGCTAGATTATAAGGAAGCAAGACTTTCTACAGATAGCTGTACAGAGATGAATAGCTGTACAGAGATGAATTAGCTCAAGGAATTCCAGAGACAGATAAGGATGACAAAGGGCATAATTTCGACCTTGAGATGAAAAATGTCAATGAACCCTCCTTTTAGAATAGAGTTGCAAGATGAGGCACAGTTCTATACTTAAACTTAGAGCCAGAACACTTTTATTTATTTATTTATTTAGGTCTATGACAGGAAAAGTTACTCTCATCTTTTCTATAATACTTGCTGAGTAATATAGGACAAGCCTTAATAGTCTGAGATTCACAACTAAGCTTACAAGTCGATCTAGATAGGACTATTTGAACTCCTTCTAGGTTGATTTCATAGATGACAACAAGTAATGAGAGAGCATAATAAAGGAAAGGAACCAGCCCGTTTGGTGGGACAGAAAATAATAGTTCCATTCATCAAACTGTTAGCCAGAGGACAACAATGATGCTTAACATCGTAAATAAGATAGTTTCCTAGACCATTTTGTCATCCAAAATAGAATAAATACACAAACATGATTCACTTTTTATCAAATAGAATAAAGATACAACACAAGAAATAGCTTTACTATCAATCAAAGAAGAATTATACTTATTAGTATACTCGTCCCACAAAGACAAACTACACCCTAGTGAACAGCATTATGAAACAAAAACCAAAAAAGTTATAAAAAAAAAAAAAAAACACAGGATCATTCTGAAGTCCTACTATCCCAGTCACTTGGCACTCGCTCATTCTTTTCCCCTCTAACTATCATTTACATCCTTGTCAATATAACATTTTGCCAAGATCATGACTCCTATTCTAAATTTATTGGTTTAAGAGAAGACTAAACTAAATGCACAAGGAAGAATCTGTTGCAGGTTTTCTCAAATTCATTAATTTATCAACAGAGAAAAGCTTAGGAAGATGAAAAGCACTAACCTCTCCGAGCTTGAGGTGGAGGACTAGAACTCCGATTATTTGAATCAGGATGTAGTAGTGGATGTGTTCTCTCATATTTCATTTCTGGAGTCAAACACTCATCAGCATGCTCATCTGAAGACCTAATGTCCTTAAGTGATGAAGAACTTGTTCTCCAGTCATCTAATTCATCGGAAAAAGTAGCATCACGCCGTTCATCAGCATTGTTCGGTACTTCTGAATCCCTTGTGCTCTGATTGCCATTAAGCCCATTACTATCCATTTCATCTGATGAACTCCAAAACCACTTAAATTCACCAAACTGACACACCTAGTGTTCTAAAAATTTCAAGCTTCGCAATCAACTGTTAAGAGAACTCAAATTCAACTTAACTCCAGATTCAGCAACAAACATAAAAATCTGCTGACAACTTGCAAAATCCAGCAACTCCGGAATTCATAAACAATCCTGTGCATCAAAATCTGCTCAGAAATGGGAAAATTTCAGCAACCCCAAAATGCAGAACACTTTCATTCAGCAACCCCACAATGAAAAACCAAATCTTGATTTAAAGCTAAAACTTTCCAAACTACACCACAAGCAATGTGAAAAGCTAATCTACCCTCTGCAACAACCAATTACTAGAAAAAAGAAACACAACCAAACAGTCAACGGCACGCATTGTTTAAAATCAGCACAAAGTTCAACAAGAGTAGTAATGATAACAACATCTACAGGAAACTGACACAATACACACCCTAATTCAATTATTATTGTGTTTCTCTCTCTTTGGAAAATTAATTATATTAAAAATTGATTATTTTATTCTATATAGTGGTGCTATTTGTCACTACACTTTTTTGTCTTGTATTGACACGATTGGATTAAAGATTACAATGCCTTTATGGCTTCAAAATCATCAAAATTTTCATCCAAAAACAAAATTACCTTTCACTTTTCTTTCTTATTTTCTTCAAATATCTTTACTTTCTTTTTTACTTTACTCATTTTATCACTCATTTTAGGAAATGTTTCTCAATTTTCTCATATTTGATTGCATTAAATGTTTTTCAAATTAACTTATTTTTCTCAAATTAATTTTTTTTCTTACCTCACTCCGTGCCCCAACCCTCCCCATTCAAAAAAAAATTAAAATTTTTATTTTTATTTTTATTTTTTTAAAAATAATTTATTGTGTCCCTACCCCCCAACCAAAAAAAAAAATTAACAACTTAAATATTTTTTTTTAAAAACAGTTTAATTTTAGATTTTTTTCAATTTTTTTTACCCCGCTCAACCCTGACTATCCCTACCCTCGCTTCCCACAAAAAAAATAGAAGTTTGTTTTTGAACAAAAATAATTAAATTTTCATTTTTTTAAACCCACACCTACCACCTACCACCCCCTCCCAAAAATAAATAATTAAAAGTTTTTTAAAAAAATATATTTTTTATTTTTATTTTTCAACACTAACCTACGAGTCATGTGTGATTGGATCCAGGTTTGAAAGTTGGGGTCGAAATTCTGATTTGAAAGTTGAATCTTCTGTCTCGCATCTAGTGTTGGTTGTCGGGTCCAATGCTGATAAGTAAGTTGGGTCTTGATTCGAGTGTTGAAGTCGAAACCCAGATTGATGGGTCATGTTCAAGTTCGGGTGTCGGGGTCAGGTCCTAGATCGTATATCTAATCTCAATTATCGGGTTTTGGTCCTAGGTCGAATTTCAGATGTGTCGTCGAGGTTATGTCCTAGTTCGCTTGTTGAGAGGTCATGTCCTAGATTGATTGTCGAGATTAGTTTTCGGGTCAAAAATTACTTTTTACTCACTAGTAAAAAAAGATACTTGATTAAAAATGTTTTTCATTCATAAATGAAACGCTAAAAAAAATTCAGAAATTATTTCTGCTCACCAACCAAAATATGAAAAAATAAGTCGGATATCCAGTTATTTTGCAAGAAAACATTTTTCCTTCATAACACTATTTAATAATTTTATCAAATTTGAAGTGAGACACATTCCTCTTTCAAAATGGCCTACGATAGAGTCCATATATATCTACACACTTAAAACACACCCCTAAGTAGGCGTTTGACCATGCGATATCATATCACGATATGATATCGTGAAATGGAATCATAGTTTGGACATGCAATTTTACGCTGATTCCGTCTCATGATTCCATATCATGAAAGGTGATACCATATTCTCCAAAAACCATGATATGGAATTATATGGTGATTTCATATCATGATTCGAGATATTTTAATACAATAATTGATCCATGAGTTTATATTTTGTTAAAATAACCCCACATTTATATCTACTAACTATTTATTTCATATGTAAATAAAATTTATGATCACATCATTACTTTTTAAAATTTATTATTCTCACAGAAATATTTTGTCAACTTGTTAATTTTATCAAACAAAATAACTTGTTGCCAATTGAGCATTGGACCACGTGGGTTCAAATTGAGGAGGCTTTGGGTATTTTTCTAACCATCATTACACGAAATGATAGTCAACGCTCGACAAGTGAAACTTTTCAACATTCACTTGAAACAATTAATCGACATGTTAAAATAGTTGCCGAGACAATTAGCAAGATGGCACCAACATTTATACAACCAAAAAATATGACTGGTGTACATTCCAAAATTCGACATAAAACTCGATTTTGCCTTGGTTTAAGATAAAATTTCAATCACATTAATAAATTTATTTTATGGCCTTAATAAGTGCACATTTATATTTTATGTGTAAGTTATTAGTATTTAGTTACATATTTCCTATCAACTTTGTTTAAAGAGATAATATTTATTTTATGACTTTGCATTGTCTTGGAAGCACTATTTTTGTTACCGTTACAAACATTATTTTTATAAAGTGCATTCTATAATGCTTTCAATTTATTTTATGTTCACTAAACTAATATTAATGTATTTTTTATTTGGTAGGATTGTGTTGGTGCGATTGATGGAACATATATAGAAGAGGAGGTTCCTAAAGCGGTGCAACAAGCATAGCGTAATCGCAAAGGAAGAACATCACAAAATGTCTTATGTGCTTGTGATTTTGATATGTGATTTACCTTTGTTGCTGCTGGTTGGGAAGGTACTGCACATGATAGTAAAGTATTTGAGAATGCACTTGTTGAACCAATGTCACAATTTCCATTTTCGTCACATGGTAACTTTAAATTACATCCTTAGAATAAATATTATTTATTTACACAAAGTTGTCTCATTTACGTCACATATGCTTTTAGTAATTCTTTATGAAATATTTTTTGGTAGATAAATATTATGTTGTTGATGCTAGTTTTGGAAACATAGAAGGATTTTTAGCTCCATACAAAGGACTACGCTATCATTTGCAATATTACTGTGGAAGTGAAAGACAGCCTCAAAATGCCAAAGAACTATTTAATTATAGGCATTCATCTCTGCGCAACGTGACTGAACAAACTTTTGAAGCTTGGAAAAATAGATTTAGAATACTGAAACAAGGCATGAACCATTATGATATTTATACACAGGTGAAAATTGTCATAACTTGTGCAGTGTTACATAATTATTTGCAAGAATACCAAAGTAGTGATGAAATATTTATGGTCTATGAACATGAAGATATAGTTGCGGAGGATATTGACCAACAAATAGCTCAAAGTAACAATGTTGGTTCGTTTTCTTGGTCACATGATCGAGAAATGCAAGTTTAACATGAGAAAATTGTGTGTACTATGTGGGAGGATTATATTAAAGACTAGTACACTACAATTTATATTCAATTTTTTTTTATTAAATTAAAGTTAGATGAAGCAATTACTTAAGTAGAGAACAAATAACTTGGTAATAATTTATTATTCGATTTTATAATTTTTTTTATTTGATAAGATTGAATAAACAATTGGGGCTATTTTAATAGTTTTACAACTTATGAGATTTTTATGTTTATGAGAAAATATACAACACAAAAATTTTATATCGCATGTCCAAACAAACCTTCAATTTCATTTCATGATACCATATCATGATACCATATCGCATGGCCAAAACGGGCCCTAAATCCCTTCAATCACTCACCAATATTTGAATAAAATCAGAACACTACAAAAAAAAAACAATGATTATTGAAGAAAGTAACATAAACAATCAAGAAAGCTTGGAATAACTTCTTTTACTAACTCACATAATCTAGAATTTTGTGGTGTATCCACTTTGTATATGAGCTGTACCAATGATGTATCTGAGAATGTATTTGAGATATACATGTTATATCTTATATGTATTTGTGTTTGTGCATTTGCTGATTTTACTATGTATATGTCATGTATCTAAGTATGTACCTGATCTCTACTTATGGTGTATTTGACATGCATTTGAATATCTATTTAAATTGTATATTCATGTATCTAATGTGTATTTGGACTCACGTATCTATTGATTTTATCAAGTAACTATTATCCATTTGTCAATTTTTGAAATATCTCAATAATACAGTTATAGTTGTTATTGTGACTCTCAAATATAACAAATTTCAATTAACAGAAAGAACGACACACAATTAGTAATTAGCAAAGAATTATTAGGAAGAAGCGTGGAAACCTTCCTAATACTCGAAGTAATGGAAAAATTATTGGAAAATTTAAAGTTTGTTTGGACTAAGGATACAACATAATTGTTGTTAGCAATTTGTGTTTAAAACAGAATTACTTATTCTAGTAAACTTTGCAGAAACACAAAGTAATCATAGTTTTAATGAACCAGTAAGAATAGAAGAACAAAAATTAATCAAGAACAACTAAAATCTGTAAAACATACCAGAATCTAGAAATAGACAGAACAGAAAATATCAAGCCCACTGAATGCACAGTGTTCCCTTAAGGAAATTATTCCCCTCTAGTATCCGAGGTTTCATTTGGAATATGTCCTCCCAGGATAGAAAGATCTCAATCACCAGTGTATTGATACCCAAAACTCTGGTGTCAGCGAACCACTCAACAATAGTAAAGTACACGAAAAAACTTTGTGAAGAAGAAGAAGAAGAAATCAGAAAAATTCGTACGGAAAAAGTCTGAAGAATCAGTGGTATTTATAACCAAAAGGAAGTGATTCTGAAAGGTTGCAACCTTTCAGAATCCACGCGACCATTAATGAAAGTTTGCAACCTTTCAAACGGTCATGGTTGTTCCTGAAAGTTACAACCTTTCAAAACAGTCATTTCCAACGGAGGGAAATTTAAATAAAATGGGTCGCACGCGGATCCGAGTCCGATCAGAAAGTTTCGATTAATTAACTAATTAATTGAAATGTTTTGGCCATTTAATTTAATTTAATTAATTAAATAAATAAATAACTAAATAATTAAAACAAACTTTGTCCAAAAAAAATAATCTCTCGATCGATCATTTTCCAAAGCCAAAGCTGAAGCCGAGCCGAGCGAGCGAGCGACGACGCGAGAGGGGTCCCTCTTTCCAACCCTTTTAATAATTAGTAGAAGTGTTTCTCTATTTAAACTCTTCTATTTTTCTTTCCACCACCAATGAGGGACACATGTTTTTTTACTGAAGTATAAGAGGATTTTTCAACTTCCCAACTTGATTTTTCAAGTTCCTCTCTTTTCATATTCCCTCTATTTCCCATTAACTCTTGTTATATACCCAATAATCCCCCACATGAATGGGGAATGGTTATAAGGAATGCACAGACGAGGGTGTACTTTACAAGAAAGGATCAATTGCATCTGGATAAGTAGGTTTCCCCTTGGACTTTTCGTAGTGCATATGTCGGATATACTCGGTCAATCGGTAGATGCGATATCTTTGAACCGTCAAGCTTTAGTGTATACCTAGACAACCATATGTCATACAATTAACCTTTTATCGTTTATGGTTCTTACGGTTGTATTCGTTTCAGCCATGAAAACCTCCTGGTTTCATGAATGTATAGAGAATAGGCTTTTTGACATAAAATTCTCTTTGAAACGACTTACACTTCACACTCACATAGGTGATTTCTAACCGTGTCATCTCGTAAATACACTATTTGGTCAAATCTGCCAAACTTAGCAAATTATTAAAAACTTTAAGCTTTATTAACTCATTAACAAGCCTTAAAGTATTAACATTGTTCCTGAACATTGTCTTCATTATGAGAATGGATTGCGTTGATTGGCAATGTCAAACTGTCAGTCACAACTTTGTTTTTCTCATTGAATCTAGCTCTTGGGATCTCTAGTCTGCTAGATAGATTTACCGTCATGTTGACTTGTCCTAAGCTGTAAACTCATTCCCTTAGATGATCTTTTAACTGTCTCTCTTATTAGGCCTTTCGTTAGTGGATCTGACACATTATCGCTTGACTTCACATAGTCAATTGTGATAATTCCACTAGAGAGCAGTTGTCTTACGGTGTTAGGTCTCCGTCGTATATGACGAGACTTTCTGTTGTACATGACGCTCCTTGCCCAACATATTGCTGCTTGACTATCACAATGTATGCAAATAGGTCCTATAGGTTTGGGCCAAAATGGAATATCCTCTAAGAAATCTCGGAGTCATTCAGCTTCTTCACCAGCCTTATCTAAAGCAATAAATTCAGATTTCATTGTGGAGCGAGCGATACATGTCTGTTTGGACGATTTCCAAGAGATTGCTCCTCCACCAAGTGAAAACACATAACCACTTGTGGATTTTACTTTATTTGACCCGGTGATCCAATTTGTATCACTATATCCTTCAATCATAGCAGGATATTTATTATAATGCAAAGCATAGTGTTGTGTATGTTTCAGATACCCCAACACACGTTTCATTGCCATCCAGTGAGTTTGATTCAGATTACTAGTAAACCGACTCAGTTTGCTAATAGCACATGTTATATCTAGTCGCGTACAATTCATAATATACATCAAACTTTCCAATACTCTGGCATATTTCAATTGAGAGTCACTTTCACCTACATTTTTTTGAAATGTAAAGCTTAAATCAATTGGAGTTTTGACAACATTAAAATTCAAGTACTTGAACTTATCCAATATTCTGTCAATATAATGAGATTGATATAATGCTAGTCCCTGAGGAGTTTTGAGAATCCTGATCCCTAAGATCAAATCAGCAACTCCTAAGTCCTTCATATCGAACTTGTTGGACAGCATGCACTTAGTAGCATTTACATCATCAATATCTTTACTCATTATTAACATGTCATCGACCTACAGACAAACAATTCCATGATTCATAACGTTTTTTATGTAAACATACTTATCACATTCGTTAATCTTGAATCCATTTGCCAATATTATTTGGTCAAATTTAACATGTCATTATTTGGGTGCTTGCTTGAGCCCATAAAGCGACTTCACAAGTCTTCACACTTTTTCTTCTTTACTAGGAACCAGAAACCCTTCAGGTTGTTCCATGTAAATTTCTTCCTCCAACTCTCCATTTAAGAAGGCTGTCTTTACATCCATTTGGTGGATTTTAAGATCATGCACTGCCGCTAGTGTTATTAACATCCTAATTGATGTTATCCTTGTTACTGGAGAGTATGTATCAAAGTAGTCCAGACCTTCATTTTGTCTGTATCCTTTGACTACAAGTCTAGCGTTATATTTGTCAATAGTCTCATCTGCTTTCATTTTCCTTTTAAAGATTCACTTTGATCCTAAAGGTTTATTTCCTAGAGGAAGATCAACCAATTCCCAGGTATTATTACTTAATATTGATTCGATCTCACTATTGACTGCTTCTTTCCAATAGATTAACTCAGATGAAGACATAGTTACTTTAAATGTTGGAGGCTCATTTTCAAGCAAGAATACCACAAAATTTGGTCCGAAAGAAGTGGATTTCCGTTGGCGATTACTACGCCTAGGATCCTCATTAGGTAATGTATTTTCCGTTGATTCTTCCCGTGGTCGTTTAGGTCTTTTACTTGTCGACTCACATTCACTTTTATACGGATAAATGTGTTCAAAGAACTCAGCATTATCTGAATCAATTATCGTATTCACATGAATTTCAGGAATATCAGATTTGTGAACCAAAAACCGACATGCCTTACTGTTCACAACATATCCAATAAATACACAGTTCTCTGTTTTGGGTCCAATTTTCACCCTCTTCGGTAAAGGAACCTCTACCTTATTTAGACACCCCCACACTTTGAAATATTTCAAGTTGGGTTTCCTTCCTTTCCACAACTCATATGGAATTGATTGTGTTTTGCTACGGGGTACCCTATTGAGTATCTTATTAGCCGTAAGGATGGCTTCCCCCCAAAGGCTTCGCGGTGAACCAGAGCTGATTATCAAGGCATTCATCATTTTCATTAATGTTCTGTTTTTCCGTTCCGCCAAACCATTTGACTGTGGTGTATAGGGTGAAGTAGTTTGATGAATCATACCATATTCCAAATATATCTCTGCAAAAGGAGATTCGTACTCTCCACCCCCTATCATTCCGAATCATTTTTAGCTTTATATTCAATTGATTTTCTACTTCATTTTCGTATTGCTTAAATGCATAAATTGTTTCATCCTTACTGTTAAGTAAATATACATAACAAAATCAAGTGTAATCGTCAATAAAAGTTATAAAATACTTTTTTCCACCACGAGATGGTGTCGACTTCATATCGCATATACCTGTGTGAATTAAGTCCAAAGGCTTTGAATTTATTTCAACAGACTTATAAGGATGTTTAACAAACTTACTTTCCACACAAATTTTGCATTTCGATTTATCGCATTTGAAATCAGGCAATATTTCTAAAGTAACCAATTTTTGCAAGACTTTGTAATTTACATGTCCCAAACGGGAATGCCATAAATCATTAGACTCTAATAAGTAAACATAAGCAGAGTTCTTATTAATACTGTCAAAAACCATTAGATTCAGTTTGAAGAGGCCCTCAATGAGGTAGTCTTTTCCTAAGAACATCTCATTCTTACTTATTACAGCTTTATCACTGACTAGGACACATTTAAACCCATTCTTAACGAGCAATGCAACAGAAACTAAATTCTTTCTAATAGTAGGAACATGCAGAACGTTGTTCAAAGTCAACACCTTGTCGGATGTCATTTTCAACATTACTTTCCTAGTTCCTGCAATCCTCGATATTGCTGTGTTCCCCATGAAAAAATCTTCCTCGAACTCAGCAGGAGTGTACATTGCAAAGGCTTCTTTCGCTGAGCAAATATGTCGAGTGGCACTTGAGTCGAGAAACCACTCCTTGGGATTTCCAACTAAGTTGCACTCTGAGATCATTGCACAGAGGTCATCTGCATCTTCCATCTCTTCCACGATGTTTGCTTGACTTTTGCATTTGTCTTTGTCTTTGTCTTTTCTTAGAGCCGACAGTCAGAAGACTTGTGACCAGCCTTACCACAGTTGTAACAGTTGCCCTTGAATTTCTTCTTGGCCTATTCTGATTTCTGTCTGTTGGACTTCTTTCTCTTCTTGCCTTTGGCAGGAGCTTATTCAACAATATTAACTCCAATTATTGTCGAACTCTTACAAGCCTTCTTTTCAGCGGTCTTGTTATCTTCCTCAATCTTGAGCCGAATCACAAGATCTTTAAGCTTCATTTTCTTACGTTTGTGCTTTAGATAATTCTTGAAATCGTTCCATGAAGAAGACAACTTCTCGATCATTACAGCCACTTAAAAAGCTTCATTTACTACCATATTCTCAACAATCAGATCATGGAAAATAAGTTGAAGTTCCTGCACTTATGATCCAACAGTTTTACTAACTGACATTTTATAGTCTAAAAACTTTGCGACCACAAACTTTTTCAAGCATGCATATTATGCCTTATATTTCTTCTCAAGTGCATTCCACAATTCTTTTGAAGTTGTCATTACACTATAGGACATTGTATAAGTCATCCTCTAAAGCACTCAAAATATAGCCCTTATATAGGAAGTCCGCCTGTGTCCATGCTTCAATAATCATGAACCTTTCTTTATCTGACATATCAGCAGCAGACAATGAAGTTTCTTTATTGGTAAATTTCTGCAGACCAAGAGTGGTAAGCCACAAAAATAACCGTTGCTGCCATCATTTGAAATTCGCGCCAGAGAATTTTCTCAGTTTCTCTGTTGGTGGTACAGCAGTTCGGGTTGGTGCAACAACAAACACTGTAACATTGTTGTTTTCCATTTCTGATAAACAAAAATCGATACAGACTTAGTAAGCAATAACTTTAAATTGCAAACAAAATAGGAGTATAAAACCACAAAGATTTTTGTCTCCAACAGAAACACATATTAACAAATAAAATAGTTTCCTTAAGATTGTTAGCAATCTGTGTTTAAAACAGAATTACTATTCCAATAAACTTTACAGAAATACGAAATAACCAAAGTTTTAATGAACTAGTAAGAACAGAATAACAGAAATTAATTAAGAACAACTAAAATCTGTAAAACATACCATAATCTGGAAATAGACAGAACAGAAAAGATCAAGCCCATTGAATGCACATTGTCCCCTTAAGAAAATTATTCCCCTCTAGTATCCGAGGTTTGATTTGGAATATGTCCTCCCAGGATAGAATGATCTCAATCACCAGTGTATTGATACCCAAAACTCTGGTGTCAGCGAACCACTCAACAGCAGTAAAGTACATGAAGAAACTTTGTGTAGAAGAAGAAGAATAAATTAGAAAAATTTTTAAGGAAAAAGTCTGAAGAATCAGTGGTATTTATAGCCAAAAGGAACTAATTCCGAAAGGTTGCAACCTTTCAGAATCCACACGACCATTAATGAAAGTTTGCAACCTTTCAAACGGTCATGGTTGTTCCTGAAAGTTGCAACCTTTCAGAACAATCATTTCCAACGGAGGGAAATTTAAATAAAACCGGTCGTGCGCGGATCTGAGTCGGGTCGGAAAATTAACTAATTAATTGAAACGTTTTGGCTATTTAATTTAATTAAATAAATAATTAAAACAAAAATTTTCCAAAAAAATAATCTCTTGATCATTTTCCAAAGCCAAAGCCAAAGTCGAGCGAGCGACGACGACGGCGCGAGGGGGGTCCCTCTTTCCAACCCTTTTAACAATTAATAGAAGTGTTTCTTTATTTAAACTCTTCTATTTTTCTTTCCTCCACCGATAAGGGACAAATGCCTTTTTACTAAAGTATAAGAGGACTTTTTAAGTTCCCAACTTGACTTTTCAAGTTTCCAACTTTTCAAGTTCCTCTCTTTTCATCTTCCCTCAATTTTCCATTAACTCTTGCTATATACCCAACAATTGTTAGACGTATGATTTACTCCTAGATTAGTGCATTCCACTTACATTCTAATTTTAAATATGATACATAATTGGTTAGATTAGTGTGTTTCAGTTACATTCCAATTTTAAATAGATGTATTTGTTTCGCATGTATCTGAGATGCATGCATCTTTATGCGCCAGATACATGTATATAATGACCAAAATATGGTACAAAATGCAGTGGCAGAGCCACATGTAGTTAAGGGGTGTCGACCGACACCACTTCGTAGGAAAATTACATTGTGTAGCTAGAATACAAATATTTTTTTATGTATATATATTACATAGTGACACTCATTGACTTCTACACGATTTTATTTCTTTATATTTTGACACCCCTTTGACAAAATTCTAGCTCCGCCACTGACGAAATGTAATTTCAAAAATTTAAGAGAAGACATGTAATTAGACCCTAAACTAGTGTAATTTGTATTATTTGCTTCTTTCTCCTCTTTTTTTTTTTCATTCAAGGAGCTATTGCATGAATAACTCATATTTACAAATTTAATCAAAGAATAATATCATCATCATATACAAGCCTTTTTTATTGGCTACTACCTTGACTTTTATCCCCACATGATTTTGCAATTTCCTTAATTACCAAAGCTCTTGCACGATTAATCGTTAAAAGACATGAATAAACATGTTCTTCAAGTTCCTCCACTTGTTTCTTGAATCCAATATTACTCTTCTTCAACTCCTTCAACACTTCCAATGAAACTCTATCTTCCCTTTTGTCCAAACACAATTGTATCATTTCCTTATTATGATCAATTTCATCATGGAGTCTATCCACAAGCCTAGAAATCATGTCAAAATCTCTATTCAAAATATAAGTACCTTTCGTTGCAACGTCAAGTTGATCTCCAACTTTTCTTAAAAATCCACATTTCAAGAATGGAAAACTCATAATTTTTTTCTTAAATGGCTTTAAAGGTAGGGTTAAAATCGCCGATCCCATGACTATTGCTGCAAATGTATGTGCTGCTAGTACCAATGCTGCCACAACAACTAGTCCACAAGCCACTGTCACACATAACCCTGAAGTCTTGTTGACACATTTGATCAATTTGATTTTCCTAACCACCCTTTTTTTCTTAGACTTCAAACATTGTAACACTGATGAATATTCATCGTTAATTTGCGTAAAATCTTGTTTTTTAAGGTCAGAAAAGGGGTTGTTATGAATAATAAAAGTTCGAAGCTGGAGTACTAGATAACGAAATTGGTCAAAATTGGAACAATTATCGACCGACTCAAGGACTTGTTCGATAAAACCATAGTGAGATTGAATTTGGCTAATGCTTTTAAGGATTTGACTGCAGAATTTTGATGCGTCCGCACTTATATTAAAGTAATTTGTAAGAAGGGATTTGAGATTGTATTTTTTGGCTTGAAAAATAGTTGTTTCAAGAATTGATGTAATTTTTTCTTGGCTTGGATCAAGGAGGATTTTTGAGAAAGTATTAATGTGACATAATTGAGAATTAGGAGATGATGGTTCATTTACAAGTAATTGAGCTTTTGTAATGAAATCATCATATGATTTTGTTCTTAATGCTCCAAGGTATTCCTCATTTACATTTAGGCTGCTTTGTGTGTCTCTTGTCATTTTCTTCTTATCTGGAAAATCAAATAAATTCACTTTATTCAAGATCAAGATATTTAAAAAAGAGAAGTACAAGTAATAAATAGAAAACAGTTTTAAATTTTTCACATAGATGCATTTACACGTATTTGAATAACGTAATTTAATTTGTTATAACACGTTGTTTGTTTTTTATATTTTTTTAAAATCTAACTAGTTCCACTTATTATACACAATAGCTATCGTTTAAATGACTTGATATTGTATTTTTTTTTTCCTTTTAGCCTATATAGAAGTTAAACTTGATTTTTTTGTAAAAATGAGGTAAGGAAGAGGAAATAGGGAGGGGATTACAAGGTGGAGAATTGAATGCTCACCAAGAAAATTCAGATAATCAACTGAACTACTAAGAATCGTGCATCTTGTGCAAAATTAACTCATGAAATTCGTAATTAATTAATACGATGAGACATATAGAAGGAAAATAGGAAATTATAGCTTTTAAAAGATTTAACTATAATAAAAGTCTAAAAGTAATTCTTAACTTGTGATGTTAGAATGCATTTGTTTTGTGTACAACATATATGTTTTTAATGTGACATATGATTAATTGTATCGTTTTGGAGTTCTATTAATACGATAGGAATCTTGCTAAAACCTTCAATTCATTACTTCAAAAGGTGAAAGTTGGATAAATGGATACTAAAATTTCCACATATACAACAACAAATTAAGCAAAACATTATTGATTCATCGATTCAATCATACTAAACCAAATTATCATAAATAATCGTCAACAAGAATTTAGTAAATTAATTACCTTTGGAAGCTTCACACGTTGCATCTCCTACCACCATCTTCAAAAATCCTCAAGCTATCTATCAAGTTTCTTCAATACATGGAAATATATCAAAGAAATCGTGATACCAACTCATCAAGTCATTTTTCTTTTCTAAAACCTTATATTATAAAATAAGAGAATTGATGGTACACAAAATTAGGCAAGTCCAAGGTTAATTGTCATGAGCAGTGCCCTTTTTAAACCCCACTTGCAAGAAAGACATACAGTTTTAATTTAATTAAGGATGATATCTTACGTTTGCTAGCTTTAAGGCTAATATGTGACACTTTAATTTCTTCAGATGATTCATATCTGGTGGTTGTTATATGCCTTTTTTTGACTTTTTCCAATTTATTGCCATGATTTATTATGTAATAAAAGTATTACTTTCTCCGTCTTGACACAATATTTTTATATTTAGTAATAATTTAACTTTAAAATGCTCATTTATCCTTAATACGATAATTTATATATAGTCACTCAAACATCTATATATAACTTGTTTTAGATCACAAGTTTCAAAAGTTTTTCTTACATTATTAAACGTTATGTCAAGTCAAGTCAAATAACATTACATAAATTGAAACAGAGAACATTGTTAAAACTATCTATTTTGTAGTTGATATATGCATAGCAAAATTTTTGGAACCATTGTAAGTATACATACATACAATCATATATAGGTACATGTATATAAAAATTCGTTTATTGCGTCTTCCATTTCTCAGTACTTTATATTTCTCCTTTTTTATGTCTCGTCGATATTTATTTCCGGTGTCTGGTTGTGCAAAATCACTAAATACATAAAATTCCCCCTGAATTTGACAAGAAAAATTACTTTAGCAATTTAACTTAACGATCAATTATTTACCTCCTCCCTCGAGGCGGACCTATCTTATTAAGTGGGGGAACACGCGCACCCATTAACTTCGAAAAAATCCATGTGTATATATGTATATCTATCTTGAGAAACTGACAGAAACTAGAATATAATTAACTATCCATCCATTCAAACATATGAGGTGTTCTTGTGTTGTTGGCATAAGGTATGGGAACTACCTGTTAGACTAGGGTTTGAAACTAGCTAAAGTGCTAATTCATTATGTTTATTTTACGTTTTGCTTAGAGATCGTATTTGGTGCACCCGAAGTCTTCAAATCTTAGGTTCGCCTGTGCCCCTCCTTCCCCTAATCTCTTTTTAAGTTTTGTTGATCTGATGACACGATATATATGACTTTTCTTTTTTTTAAAGGTACTAGAAATGCATGGTTAATAGGCAAGTATGAATGAAGAAAGTTGCAAGCAAAGTAGGAGAAGGATGAAACATATGACATAATATCATGTTAGAGAAATTTAAGGAAATACTGTTATGGTTACGAAAACAGTTACGTTGCTTCAAGGATATTACTCCCCCAAAGTAACTTTACATTCCATGCATCTGTCTACGTGTATATACATATATGTCTTCCTCTACGCAAAGAGTATAAATAATACACGTGGCTTCCTCATATAAAGACAAGTAGGATCTAAAAAAATACTACTAATTAATTAATTGTGGGAGTTGAGTGGAGGGTTCAATGTGGCTGTCATAGCTGATGAAGTTATTAGTGCTTATCGCAAAACAGATTAAAAATTTCAATTCTATAATTTTACGTGATTTTACTTCTTTTTTTTTTATTATATATATGTTCAAGAGAAATCAAATCTTTATACAAGACCTATACAAAAGATATTGAATTTCCAAAACTCGTTCACCGCCCTAAATCCGCCCCTGGTTTATCAAAGTGTACATTTTTCACACGTCTTCTTTCTTTAATTAGGATTTGTGCTTCATAATTCCACGTTTTTCCTACTTGGCATCCATGTCAGCGTCCTAATCCCCTCCCCTTTTTTTCTTTAGATATAGCCAATAATCATTATGAATTAAAATAAATAGCCTTACACTTCATATAGTACAATAAAAAAATTATCTCTATGAGATGTTTATATAAAATTATATTAATTTATTATAGTTAAAGTAACAAATTAAGATGAGAATTTAATTTGTATGAATGATCAACGATTTAGTGATAACGGGATATGTAAAGATATGTAGCTTAATTTTTTCCTTACAAAAATATCCTTTGGAATTGTTAGAAATTGAAACACAAACTAGAATTTTACAGGAAAAATTAAGCAAATACCTAGAAAAGCAAAATAATTACAAACATATACCCCTTTACATTCATACTCTAAATAATTATACTATATACCTCCAACTAATTTCGCTTAACTGATATTAAATTAATATCATATACTGTATTGGGATCATTAAGGTTGATCATTTCGCTTAATTGATACTAAATCAGTATATATATACTTGTCACGACCCAGACCATCGTGATTGACACCCACACTAACCCTCCAGTGGGAGAACCATTTATGCTAATTAGCTAACCAACTAAATCAAAAATACTAAGGCATTTAAGTTACGGAAGCAAGTTAAATGCTAAGGAAAGAAATAGAGAGTTTCCATAAACTCCAAAACAATAGTCTAACAACTAAACAAATGCGGAAGTAACACCTAGAACCTGAAAGTCAATGTACCAAAACTCTAACAAGATCCATAAATCTAAACAAGAAGGGTTACAACCCCAAACTAATGTACTAATAACTAACTAGAAAGTCTAAGTCCGAAAGGTGGACATAGACAGAAAGTGAACTCATGGCAGCCCGGAAGCACTGGCTCACCCTTGAATTCGAAGTGATCACTAATCTTCTAAGTGAGGTCTGTCAATAGCCGTCTGAAGATGCCCTGTACTCAACAAAGAAAGAGCAAGTGCAGTATCAGTACACAACCACAGTGTACTGGTAGGATCACGCGCCTATCCTACTAAGTGCAACATAAATAAGTCAAAACAACAATACAATAACATGCATACACCGAACATATATAATATCATCATTATTTTACGAACAACGAACAATTTTACATTTACCAAGATATACAATTATGTCAAGTCATTGGTCCTCTCATGGAACCCAAACCCAAACTGTTAGCATACCGGAACGTGGTACCCGATCCAATGATTATGTCGGAACGTGGCAATCGATCCCATAATTATGCCGGAACGTGGCAACCGATCCAAGTTAGTATGTCGGAACGCAACACCCGATCCATTCAACAAGCCACAATCACAATCACAAAGTATATTCTCATAATCATACAATCAAGTCATGATTCATGGCATTCATCATTCATCTATCCTCATTTACAATTAATGTGATCAATAATGTAACATTCGCATACATACATGTATCATAATGAAGCAAGAACAAACATACATCTCACAATCATAGAATCACAACCATCACCTACCTTAAAACAAGCTTAGCTTGAAACCCTATGAAACTTGATCCTTCCCTTTCCGGATTTGTTCCACTTGGTCTTGGTCTACAAACAATCAATATAATACGGGAATCAATAAACAATCACTAATTACCAAGATTACTAACAATTATAACAACCCTAGATCATACTCATGATCCCAAGTATCCAAATTAGGCCTTTTTCCACCATAGATTCTAGATCAAAACCTTCCCCCATCGAGATTTACCCATTAGATTACGTTCTACGGATCGAAAAATGGATTCGAAAAGTTAAAACCTTACCTTTAGCCTCAAGAATGGTGGAAAACTGTCAAGAATCACCTGGGGTACGTTTCTTAGCTCTAAAAACCAAAAAGTACAAAATAAAGACGTCTTGGGGTTTATTTACGACTTTAAGTCGCGTCTGGCCCGCCACAGCGGCCCTCACCCCGCTACAACATCCCCACCAGAGCGACCAAAACCACCGCCAAAGCGGCTTGCACGAAACAGTGAACTATTAAATAATTCCAAGACCCCCATTTCACAACACACCTTTACCAATGACACTAAAAAAATATCGTTCACGCTAAGATCGATTTCGGCTGTTCTACTCACCCGAATTCCATTCCGTAAAGTCGTACGGATTTCTTAACGACTTATCTAACTACTCATGTAATCAAAATCATAAATAAGTCAACTGATTGTTACCAGATTTCCCTACACCTTAATGACTCTGATTTCGTCCAAATCTGGACTAAGTTGGAAAATCTCAAGATACTACAAAAAAGTTTTCGGCCCAAAAATTTTCCCCGTTGGATTTTCTATAATGACGGAACCCGGTCGTTACAATACTCCTATAGTATCATTGACTAATGAGTAATTTCTGAACAAAACACCTTAATGATACCATAACAATATACATATACTCTTTTAGTATCATTGAGTAATGAGTAATGAGTAATTTCTATACAAGAAACCTTAATGATACCAATACAGTATATATATACTGATTTTGTATCAGTTAAGCAAAATTATCAACTTTAGTGATACCAATACAATATATGATATTGATTTAGTATCAATTAAGCGAAAATTATCAGCCTTAAAGAATAGGGGTATGGGAAGTAAAATTCTCTTTAAAGAATGGGTCTTTCTTAAATTACTTTGGATTGGAATATGAACATGTAATTATTTTAAGTTTTATGATTATTTATGTAATTTTTCCAATTTTTTACATATAAGAAAAATGTTAATTGACAAATGACAACTAGAGAAAAATCTGAAGTAGCAAGGTCAAGAAAAAAGGGTCAAATTAATAATTAATATTTTCTAATTATTGAAGATTTTTGTTGGGTTTTTTTTCTCCATCGATACTACAGTTCAAAAGTGAGTGAAAAGCTAAAAGGGCCGCATTATAACTTACATAAATTTTACTAGTTTATGAGCTAATTATTTAGATATATTCTATTTTATAATATTACGAATCTTATTAGATTCTGCATCCATATACATTTATCTCAGGATATATAAATCAAAATTAGATGTAATTTGTTCTAGATACATTGTATCTAAGTAGATTCATATGTATGTGGAGTAGATAGACAAATCTCGCTTGTCTTCCTCTCATCTCATTCGCCACTCTCGTCTATCTAGTATTCAGATACATGTGAATCACACCAGATACATACAAATACATATATCTAGTGTGTATCTAGTATGATTCACATGTATCTACCAAACTAGGATACATAACTATCTCCCTCCCCATCTTACTCACTTCCCTCTCAATCTCACTCGCATCTCTCCCTATTTTAGTGTATTTAGTAGCAAAAAGACATGTATGTAGACGTATCTTTCTCAATATATGGTAGAAAACTCTTAATTAGTGGTAAGATACATAATAATTTAAAAGTATACGAAGAATTTAATATATATATGATATGAATATACATCTAATAAGGTAATTTTCCCATTAAATATTACCTTTTTAAAAGAAAATGTAAATTTCATATGTTTGTAACCACACGTAAATTAAATATCATATATTATAAGTTGTAATTATCTTTACATTGAAAGGAAAAAAGATAAAAAGATCGTTTGATTTGAAAGAGGGAAATGGGACAATCATATATTTTGAAACGAAATGCGTATGTTTTATATTATATGTTTCTCCCTTTAAAATTACGTGCAATCATCTTTTAAGACTTAAATATATAAATATTTTTTATAGAGAAATTTTCGCATATAGTCACTCAAAAATAGCCTAATTATGCTCCATAGCTATAGTTTGTTAATTACGATTCGTAGCTACATGTTATAGGAAGCAGAGTGGCGAGCGAGATTGGGAAAGGGAGGAGAGAGGCGAGAGAGAGAGAGAGAGAGAGGGATGAGAGTGGGAGAGAGGTGAATTGTATATGTATATCGGTTAGATAATTGTATATTATACATATATATTTGTAAAATCTGGTGAGCGAGATTGGGAGAGGGAGGAGAGAGGAAAGCGAGATTGGGAGAGGTGAGCGAGATTGGAAGAGGGAGGAGAGAAGCGTGAGAGAGAGGGCAATAATTTGTATAATTCGCAGGTACGTTTGTATAATTCGCGTGTTTTTGTATAATTGAGTAATATAAAGTCTAGAATTATATAAGTATGATAAAACTCGAAAAAAATGAATTGATACAAACATAAACATATGAACTTTAACAATTATACAAAATATATTATACAAATTACATTATATAAATTATATTATACAAAATTCGAAAACTACACGTATATACAAACTTTAAAAAGTTATACACAAAAAGATTGAATATATATGATGACAGAACTGAAAACCAAAGGAAATCATCGTCATATACAAATACAAACCATCGTATACAAATACAAATCAAGCGAAGAATTGTTAGTTGTGAATTATACAAAAGTGGCGAATCTTACAAACGTGGCTAATTATACAAACTCGAAGTCAACCCTCATAATTAATGGTTAATGTTAGTCGAGAGTGGTAATTATAGCAAACTATAGTTATGATGAGTAACTAAGTAGTATAAGTTTGCTTAATCGCGTATTTTTTCCTTTTTTATATTTTCAATGTCAAAAACAAAAAGGAGGCGAATCCATAAAAATGTACATACAATGGTAGAGAAAGGGTGAGGGGAAAAAAAAAAACTAAATACACAACTTATTTTATCATATTCTCTAAAAAATTTCTACTATTTGAAAAAATTAAAAAAAATCCCTATTGTCTCCCTACTCTTTGATGCATCACTTTATACGATGTATCGAGATGTTGAGTGATTTATTCAAAATCGAGACGCAATGTATTGGGACGTTGATCGATGTATCCGAAACTGAAACGCGATATATCAGGAACGTTTTGAGATGTATCCGGACTCCACCAAATTTAAGGGATTTTTGTAATTTGATTAAGAATCGGAATATAAAGTAATTAATTTTTAACACTATGAGATTTGTGTAAAATTTCCGTTTAATGGACATAAAAATAAAGAATGGTCAAGGATAATTAATTTGATTTTTGCGGGTAATTATGTAAGTATCCCAATTTATATCCAAAAGTTGAGCTAATTTCAGCCAAGGTTGTGCCCAATTTTGGCTGAGACCATAAAATCAACAATTGACCCATTTCGATTCCCAACAATCCAATCCAATCCAATTCTTCTCTTCGCATATAAACTCCTTATATCGAAGCCGAACTCTAAATTTATTTGATACCTAAACTCGCCACATAGTACCTTTTGAAGGCACATAAAAGGGCCCAATACATATTACCTAATTTTGAATTTTCTTAACGTGACTCATTTGACGTTATGAACAATCATTTACATTTCAGATTATGAACAATCATTTAAACACCTCAACAAACTCATAGAGTAATGTCTAAAAGGGAGATATCGATAGTAAATTGTACCCTTGTTGGGTGGATTTAAACTCGTAAGTTGCTTCTCTAATTTTCGAAACCAAAAAGTTCATGGCAAGAAGACATTAGGAAATATTGCTGAAACAAATAGAATGTGATGATAAACTCGTATCGATAATTCAGAAGAATAAAGTTATTGGTGCATTACAAAAACTAAAATTAGCAATGAACTTTGTCATTAATTCATTATTAAATTTCTTAGCTAACATAAGTTTTCAATAATATATCATTAATCCATCTCTATATAAGATCAACAATGAATTTTTCGATTTAGCTACATAATTTGTCTGTATCTATTTTAAAATAATAATAATAATAGTGTGTGTATATATATAAGTATAGATTGAAGTTATACAACATTTTATAAGTAACTTTTGATAAAAATGAGAGGTTTATAATCTTGAAAATAAAGCATATTGCATATTATAACAAATATTACCTGATATTTGTAGAGAATTACTTATTCTCATTGAATATTTACATCAAATTATGTTAAACTTATCATAATTAAGTGTTGGTGAAAATGCAAGTTAATTAACTATAGTTAAGTTTTTAAAAATTATGTATAAAAAAAAAAACGCATATCTGCATTTATTGATTTGATATGTAATACAATAATTATTTATTATTTATAGTGTAGACTTCTTAGTATAGTAGAAACTAAGCAAAGAAAACATTGTAGTAGTGATTAATGACAAAACAAAAACATAGAATGTGTTCCAAAGCTACAAAAAGCCTTTAAAAATTATTCACATTAATATGTCCCCATTTCACTCTGTCCCAAACTCTGTTTTCTCTCTTTCCCTTCTGCTCTGTTTCTTAGTAGTAAACAAACACATCTTCTTTCTTATAATAATTAAAAAAACAACAACATGGAATTGGATGAATTACGTTCAATCTTGAAGAATTCAAGTGTGGACTTATGGAGTTTAATTGACACAGCCATTTCTGTAGCTATTCTTGATCATGGAAATGAGCTTCGCAGTCGAAGAGACGCCATTGTTGAGAAACTCTACGCTCCTCTGCTTTCTAACAATTCTAATTCTGATAGAAATTATGAAATCCCAAAAAAAATTGATGATGATCACAAGTTAAAAACAGATGAAAAAAGTAATGAAGAAGATGTAGAGATCAACAAAATCCTCAGAATCAAGAACCATTTTGAAATCCCAAATCAGGTTTCTTTTTTAGTCTTTGGGTTTTGTCAAATTAAGTTTCGGGACTAACTCACACCCCCAAAAACTAATTCAAATAATTTGTCAAAGGAGCCCAGGTTCTTGGCCCGGCCCGATGTGGAATCATCATTAGTTTTTGGGGCGCTGACTTAGGCCTAACACCTAATTTGACGAGCTTCATTTACTTTTTGCTAAGATTAAAGTCCTTTTGGAATTTTCAGTCTGAGAATTGCTTGGTTGATCAGCTTCAAAGTCTTGCTGAAATGGACATTAATTTCAAAGTTCTTGAGGTAATTTAATTAACTATCATGATTTTACTAAAAAAAAATTAATTTTTTATATATTTTTTCTTTTATATTTTTAAGAAAACGGATATTGGAAGGCATGTAAATAAACTGCGAAAGCATTCATCAAATGAAGTAAGAAGACTTGTTAAACTACTCATCAGGTTCTTTTCCTTCTTCTTTAACACTTCTAATTTTATTTTATTTTCTTCTGTATAATTAGTTGCTTTGTTTATATATTTAATTTAAGTTAAATATAGAACCATTTTTTGGGTAATTTTATAGGAGATGGAAAGATATTGTTGATGAATGGGTGAGATTAAATACACTAGTGGAAGACACAGGTACATAATCATAATATCAGACAACATTTTTATTTATTTTTTATACGATCTCGAATCATCATTAATTTTTATTTGAATTTTTAAAACTTTCAAGATGATTTTAAAGATGGAGCGAATATTTCGAATGGTTCATCATCTTATTGCGATCATAAGGTATTTATAATTTTAAACACAATATTTTGTTAATTCCAATTTATTATCGTTCGAATTTTGTAAATATTAACCGTGAAATGAAAATAGCATAGCGTAGAGAAGAAGAACAACATTAGTCCATCGTCAAAACGCCTACGTGAGGATTACCTAGAAGAACATTATGGTATATTCTTTTCTTTTTAATAAACGACAATTGTTATTAATTACTTATTTATTATTGTTGCATTTAGTAGTTTTTTTTCTACAAAAGCCAAAATAAAAAAGAGTGAAGAAATAAAGTTTCTAAATATGGCATATTTGGTCTAAAATAGTGGTTACTTTTTATGATACTAAAAGCCAAAATAGGAAGGAGTAGAGAAGTGAACCTTGAAGACGTAGGCAAACCCAAAAACTCAGTGGTTCCTAACAGCATTTCTGGATTTGAAGCAAAATACTGGTAGACAATTAATTCCCCTACTATATAGACTGCCAGTGGTAAGTAGCACCATTTATTTCATAAACATAATTATTGCATTTTGACTTTTAATTTAGTTGATCACACCCTTTCAATAAAAAATTTTGTGGTAAAATTATTTCACCCTTAATTAGAGGTTTTGAGTTTAAATCCTGGGTATGAATTTTTTTTTGTTGGAAGCGTCACCCCCGAATAGACCCTACAGTGCATGAGATTGGATTTGGTCTAGGCTTCAATATGAGCTCTGGGCACTGACTGGGAAACCAAAGAAAACTCTTCATTTTTTAAAGAAAATTTTTTATCGCTAATAAAGTTAGTTTAGTATTCAAGCATCGTCAATAAAATTAGTTTAATAAGATATACATCTAATTAAAATTTTCTAAAGGGGTGTATCGGGTCAACAAGGGCTAAGAAAATAGGTAATGACGGAGTAGTACATATAATTTCTTGGTTACATAAAAATCCACCCATGCTATAGTGCTTAATGAAATGAGTGAGGACCTAAGGAGTTAGGTTCAAATTCCAGTCTTCTTATCTGTTTTAACTTTGATGGACAAAGTAACTTGATGTTGATGAAAGGTAAAAAGATTTTCTATAAAATTAATCAAAGTGTGTGTAAATTTGTTCGAATACCATAATTTTCTGACCAAAAGAATTTTTCCTATGGATAAATTTGGAAAAGAACGATATAAATAGTATTTTCTTGATGATGTGAAATACCATTCATTTTGAATTAAAATAAAAAAGTAAAAACATCACGTATTATGACCGGATGGATGGTATGGTACTACTCCATACAGTTCATGAACTTATGGCCTATGGGAGTATATTTATCAACTTTGCAGGTACAAACACTTGATGCAATTGGGAGAAGCAAAGACTAAAGCTACCAAATGATGTACATGCCAAGTTCTTATGAGGATATATATAATTGGTGTATGTAACTTTGTCACCAGTCATGTACACATGCAATGGACTGAGCTAAGTCACATGACATTAACTGACTCTAAGAAAGAAGAAAAGAAGTTTGATAAATTATTGTGACTTCTAGTACTTTTATGTAGTTTATAAATATATAAATTTTATTTCAAAAAAATTTGAAGATTTATGTGTAAATTCTCGATTAAACCTAAACTGTATTGTTTAACTCTCGAAAAATGAGACGTGTCACATAATTTGAGACATGAAATATTATTTAATTTGGACTCCAGCCATGTGATGCATTAGTTGATTAGTGAAGTTATTGTTGTGTTTTCATGACTAGATGCATTGCTCTTCTTCATGTGGACTACTAGCTACAAGATACTTATATAGTAGTAGTGGTTGCTTTGTAGCTATTGCCTATAGGGGATGGGGGATAATATGGAAGCCACTTCACTATATGCAAGTGTACATATTTTATTATTTTATGGAAACCCTACCTTGATCATGATTAGGACTAGTTGTTTCTATTTGACTATATGGAGTTCTTGTTTAATATCTACTCTATGAAGAGGATATGTTCTTAGTAAATAAGTTCTAGGAGCTTCTTATAGGGTTATTTATTTTGCACAAAAGTGAGATATTATGGTGATGCTATATATATATTTAAAAATTATCTTCAATTGTAGTATTTGTGTGAAAATGAGTCTTTTTAAATCTAATAAGTGAATTTCAAACAGAAATTTCCTTAAGTTAAGCGTCACAGATGAAACATGAACTAATTAAAATTGATAAATTACCATCTGCAAGTCATGAGAGATAGATCGATATGACTTTATACTATATTTAAAGCTAGCCTATATCCATAATATATGTAAAAAAAATTGTCTTTTCTGTAGAGTAGATCTAAACAATTTTTAACTAGAAGCTCAAAACTCCTACCTAATGAAATGATAAATGATAACTAGAGGGACAAAATCATGATTTGAATTTTAACAATAAAGATGAAATTTAATTTAAAATTATTGAGTTCGATTAAATTTATAACTGATAAACTAACTTCGCCCCCAATGACAACAAATTGGAAAAGAAACAATTGAAAGGCAATATATAAAGTGGGTGGAAATGGTTTTGACCTCTATGGATAAAAAGAATGTGCGGTCAAAACAAAGTTGGACTATATCTAAAAGATAATTCTACTACTGTTTGGCCTGGATATATATATATATATATATATATATAATATTAATTAGTGGAATCGTACCCTCTCTGTTTTTCTTTCAGGACGTTAATAGGAAAAAATAATAATATCGATTCGTGAAAAAGAAAACAACGACTTTGTAATAACTTCGAAAATAACGATAACAAATGGAATTCAAAGTAACGATTAATTAGTTCAATCAGTTCATCTATAATAAGATGGAAATATCTTGACCATTGCATGTTTGCTTAACTACCAAATATGGGGTACGTAATATAAATTATCAAAAAATAAGATCACTACAATTGATTTTGGAGATTCTTCTCCTTATTTTTAATCGTTCTTTTAAATAAATAACCTTATCGTTGTTTTGATAAAAAAAAAAAACAAAAAACATTAGCATATGCATTTCTTGCACTTCCTTTTCAAATTCAAAATCTAACCTTCAATTAAAAAGTTGATGATATAATGTCAACTTATGAAATTATTTAATACTTTCCCTTTTTTATTCGCGGTCCAAGTTGGGCCAATCTAGTACCACTAGGCTATCTCTCTTCTTTAATTTAGGTAGTTCAAAATCAGCATGTGTACCAATATATAGACAATCTTCTCTATGCATACAATTAATGTTTTATCGAGAGGGCCCATGAGGTCAGTAGCACATTCAGAATTTTCGTTCAGGGGATTCGAAAAATAAAAATATAAACATGTATATAAGCCAACAAAACAAAATTTCAAGGAAGTAGTAGTATATAGTTTTAGTGGCGGGACTTTGAATTTTTTTGGGTTTAAAACCACACTTTTAGCATGTTTTATAAAATAAAAAAATGTAAAAAACGGAACTGAAATTTAAAAATAAAAAACTAAAAAATAAAAAAATAAAACGCCAACACAAGGATATGAACCCTTGACATAAAGGTTAATTTCAAGGGGACCTTCACCTACCGCTGGACTATTAGTTTCTCTTTGTCATTAAAAGAATTCAAAATATATATATCTACATAAATACAGAAACCCCAAACCCACATGGGTCCACCCTGCATGAGGCCATGACAACCATGTAGGTACGCCCCTAAACATAAATGCTAGAATTAAGATCACGTAAAAACACTAACCAATATTAAGAAAGATCGAGAGTTTTCATTTTCAAATCACACAATCATGATAATTTCTTTTATGTACTTGACTTTCATCAACTTCAATCTCCATAATCATATTTGAAAGTCACTCAACTTAATTAAATATTAATTTTTTAAATAAAATTTGTTGACATAATTTTTTTTTATATAAAACTAAATTTTTTGAAAATAAAAAGATATTTATTTAAATCATTTAATGACTCGTCATGTTAAAAAAAATCTTGATGTAATCATATATATATATATATAAAGCTAAAACATAAAACCGATGATGCGGCGCTCTCTAAGGCCTCAAATCCTATTTGTCTTTTTTGTAATTTTTTGGGATTTTTCCTCATTTTAAAATACAAATAAAAAATATGGATTTATATTTAATTATTTCCTCATTAAAAAAAATATAAAACTAACATTTATGACCACTAAAAGTAATTGTTTGCCTGCCATTAACTTTTGAAAAAAAAAAAAACAATAACTCACCATTAATGTTACCCAAATTTTTCTACCGGAAAAACACTCTTTCTCCTTCCCTATTAATAGGTATTGATGTTATATTAGTAGTATTAAATAGTATACATTAGTGTTGCACGATTTTTTTGCCCAGAAAAACTGATTTCAATCCCCTTCTCCTTCCTACTAATTAATATTTATTAAAAGATATTAAATGCTGCACCTCTTCAAATTCTGGAGTCTCAATAAAATGATAGTATAAATTTAGGAACAAAGCTCCAACAACCTCATATGCTAGCTGAAAAGCTCATGATTCTATATTTCATCAGATCAGGTAATTCTAATTATTATTTTTATTGGATAATTGTATCAACAAACTTATTAGTGGTTATACATGGTTCTAGGTGATACTGTGATCTCTTCTTAAGATTTTCTGATGCATGGACGTTTATTGTTATGATTTCTAAGCAATATATCTTTTATTTGATTGTTAAGTATAATTTTTGATGAGTTTGTTCCATCATTTGCAGAAAGTGAAAAGAAAAATGTATCAACAAGCTACAACAACTATTCAAATGGTCTTCTTATCAAACTACTTATTATGAGTATCTCAAATATATGTTTTTGATTATGCTTGTAGATATAATTATTTAAATATTTATAAGATGCAATTTTACTTAATACATTTCGTATATGTGTTTTGTTTCTTTTAATTTGTTGGTTTAACTTTCTTTTTTGTTCATTATTTTATGTAATATTTTTTTTCTTTGTGTGTTTTCGTACATGATTACGAAAATAATAAATTGTTCATAAATAAGAACGTTAAAAGAAAATTGATCTCTCATCAGCATATAAACTTTAGTTTATTATTGTTTTCATTAATATTATCTCTCAAAACATTTAGATATCCGAAGGCTTAATCTTAATTAGTTTTAAAAAATAATGCGAATAAAATAATATTTTCTTATGCACAAAATTGATTGGCTGAGAAATGAAATCAAACTTAATTTTGACATATTTAAAGTTTCAAATTTAGTTTAAATTAAAAAGAGTGAACTACGTTCAACTAGCTATTTTTACTCACCGTTAACTACCTCTTATTGTATGCAAATCTCATTAATGTGTTAGTACCTATCATTTTAATTTAAAATTTTAACATCGATTAAATAATTACTCAATTGATTAGAGGAAGATAATTACTATAAAAGATGAAAGACGTTAGATTTCAAATAGGTAATGAGAATATTAAAGTAGAAAAAAGTATTAAAATCTTAATTATTCAAAAATAAAGCACAATCTTTGACTAACAACAAGAATTAGGGAAACAAGAAAATAATGAAATTAATTAAATAAATAAATTAATAAATAAATATAGAAAGGATCGAAAGAAAACGGTCCAGAAAAATAAAAAGAGGAAGTAGAATAAGAGAGGGTAAGAAACGGAGATAACCACGAAGTAGAGAATGAAAACTCAAGGGAAAGTAACCTATTTTCTAAACTAGAGCTTATTATTTAGGATATGTACAAATGAAGGGGAGATTAGATACGAGAATAGAAAAAAAAAAGATTTTGAAAAAATTAATAATTAAAAAATGATATTAAAATACAATTCATTTCTATTTATATCTACCTTTATTTTTCATTTCATGCTCTACTTTATTTTATTAGAAGAAATTTTTTGATGTATATTATTGATTTTGTAAGGATATTTATGGACGTATGTTATTATTTTAATTAAATTTTAGTAAGTTTATTTCTAAATTTATAAATAATTTTTATGGCCGCGCGAAGCGCGAAAATATTTACTAGTTTAACTATATATGTAGAAATAAGCACTACAATTTACAAGTATCACATGGACTAAAGTCGAAAATTTGTCAATAACTAAACTTACTTTACTTTTTGAGAATGACAAAACGACATGAATGTACATTCAAAACGACGTTTGGGAATGAAAAAAAACTGTTGCCTCGTTTTTCCATTTTAGGCAAAAAAGGAAGCCAGAACCCTCTTCTTCTCCTTCTATCTGTCCTTGCCAATTCTGGAACTCCATTTTTGAAAATCCCACTTTTCTCCCTCAAATCCCCAAAACCCCCAAATTATTCGAAACCCTAGGCATTTCTGTTCTCCCCATCGCACATTACACAACACAATCATCACCTACACAAACCTCTATGTATATACACATTTGAGGATTTGATCCAACCAGAACAAATTTACGATTTTGCCCGGCCGGAAAATGGCGTCAACGAAGCTGATGGCTTCATCGGCCTCGCGGAATTCCGATCGAAGGAAATCGTCGGTTACCTCGTCGTCTTCATCCTCTACGATGCCGAATGATTTGCACAATCAGCAGTATTCGAATAACGGGAGTAATAATAGTAGTAATTTGGAGGCGACTTCCATGACGGTTGATGGAATTTTCCGTAATGTGTATGGGGAAGGTCAGGCGACGGAGACTAATACTTTGTTGAATGCGAATATTACGTTACTTGATGCTGTTGGAGCGATAACGCCGATCAGTGATTCCGAGACAGCGACAGTGAGTGGGGTACCTTTGGTTAGGAGGACGGTGGATGATGTGTGGAGGGAAATTGTGGAGGGGAAGAGGGAGCAGAGAAGAGCGGAAGTTGCCGGCTGTAAGGAGGAGGCAGTGAATGAAATCATGACGCTGGAGGATTTTCTGGTGAAAGCTGGAGCAGTTGAGGAGGAGGCACTGGCTGGGCAGGGGCCAGTGCAAGGTGAGGTGAAGGTTGAACTAGGAACTGAGAGGTTGAGTGGTGGATTTTTTGCATTTGATTCCCCATACATGGCCACGCCGCAGCAGAGCGTGCAAGGATATGGAAATGGAATGGATGTGATTGGAGGTGGGAGAGGGAAGAGGAAAACCATTTTGGAACCTTTAGATAAGGTGGCTCTGCAGAGGCAGCGGAGGATGATTAAGAACAGAGAGTCAGCTGCCCGGTCTAGAGAGCGGAAACAGGTAAATGTATTTTTTGCTAATTGAAGTGATCACTCTTAGTCTTTTCATCTATTTACCTTTTTGATTGTGCGAGCTGAATTTGGATTTTTGTTTATGGATATAGGCTTATCAAGTGGAACTTGAGTCAATAGCAGTTAGATTAGAGGAGGAGAATGAACAGCTGTTGAAAGAGAAGGTAATGCATTTTAATATTTTCCTGCAGTTAGGCCTATGTCTAAATTTAAGATGACAATTGAATTATTTGCATAGAGGTATATGGAAAAATACCTGTTTGCATTGCTTGTTCTGGGACTCTAAATTCATTCAGGGGTCGTTTGGTTGGGAACTAGTTATCCCAGGATTAACTATCTTGGGGTTAGTTATCCTGGATAACGTATCCCACCATGTATATGGGATAACTTATCCCATCACTATGCTATAAATGGTGGGATAAGTTATCCCAAACATGACAACCAAACAAGACATCTAAATTTTATCCCAGGACTATTTATGCTTATCCCTCACACCAAACGAGCCCTCAGAGAATGAAGGTTTAATGCTAATTCAATTGGTTAGGTATATCATATATCAGCTTCTTAGCATAGCGAATAAGAGATAGTCATTTGTCTACTGCCACATCTGTTATATATTTTAAAGAAAACACACCAATAGTCTAATTTTGCAGCTGCAAGTTTCGATTTTTCTATAATTTTTCAAATTTGTATGTGTCGCTCCATAGGCTCACTGAATCACTTTCTTTTAGATCTAATAAAAGTGCATTAACAATGAAATAGGTGAACAAGGGGAATGGTTGAGGTGGGGAAAGTCTTCCTTATGTGAACTTGATGAAAATCAATCTTCGTGACTTTTGGTAAAAAAAGATGAGCACTTTATTATAAACACATCCCCAAGTAAAAAGAAAAATTGAGAGTGATTCTCCAGTAGTGCTGCAGGTGCAGGATGCTACTTCTAAGAGGAAGATATAGTGATATTTTGTTTCATCTATTCCAAAGATTTTAGTTCAAAGTACGATCTTTCTGATGGAGTATATCCTAGCATCTGGATTGTCGTGCTTATCAATCATTTACAAGTACTTATTGTGGCAAATTGTTGGTTCCAGTTCTCGAAGGGAATTGAGTATTATTATTTGCAAAAAACAAAAAAAAAACCCATATTTTTTGACTTGTGTTCTCGATGGCTGTATGTCATAGTAAAATCACTCTTTTATGTTAGGATGTTCTATATAAACTTGTAAGTCATATGAAATGGTGGCAAAGGAAATGTCATAATTACTATTTAAGGGTCGTTTCACGAACTAGTTATGTAGGGACTACAATACAAGGATCATAATGCGACAATTAATATGTAGAGCTTGTTATGGGGTGAATAATGCAGGGATTTTCCTACAATGAATAATAATACAATTATACTGGAATTGTCTTATTTAGGACATTTTTGCCTTTAGATACTTCTTATACAGGTGTTGGTAATACCCATACTCTCGTTCTACATTCTATTCACATATATCAGTTATGGCAATATTAATAAGACAATATGTAATGCCAGAAACCAATTTAGGCTATGCAAGGTTTATCATAAATCAAACCTTGTTTGTTTGGATGGTTGTTATGTATTGTTTCATAATGTATCATATTGTATTGTATTATACTCCATAGTTTTAATGAATACAACATTTGGATAGATTGTATCGTTTTTCATCATTACATAATATCACACATCAACAATTTGAAGGATAAACCTACCAGAAAAGTAGGGGATATGGTAGAGCAACTATAAAAAGGTATGGTAAAGGATAAAATAGTATTATTAAATTATAAGTAAAGACAAAATGAGAGAAAAAAAGGGTAACCACGTGATCACACCAAATCTACCGTTTCACAAAAGGAAACTTTTCATCGTTACCTATGATGGATTTAACGATATGATACAATAAAATTTAAGTAACAATCAAAACAGACATTGTATCTAAACTAACAATACAATATAGTACAGCATGTAACAACCATCCAAAACAAGCTGTGAGTTATTCAGAGATTACCTTGGTAATGCAAACTTTTATGTTGCAAATGGAACATTGTACTATAAATCATATGTAATTTTGTACGGGAATTATTTTTCGTTCTGCAGCCCATTAAAAAAACTCTTACTTGATTATGAGCGCTTCCAAAGATATATTTAAGGACCAATATATGCAAATGGAATATTGGTATGACTGTAAAAATACTTTGGGAAATATTGATGTATTGGTGATCTTGAAGTGGAAGTTCAATGATGGTCTTCTGTTCTTCTTGGACTGCCTAAAAAAACTATTTGCTTATATTATTTTTGAGGATAGCTATCCTTCTGTAAAATGGTATGACTTATGAGCATCAAATATTACATCCTATTCTGTTGTTAGTTGGATAGTAGCTGAAAGCATATAATCTTATAGTGTTTGTTTTCATATGGTGAGCAGTCTCATGAAAATTAAAGTTGCTTTCTTTGGATTTAAAAAAAAAAAAAACATTTTTAGACTAGATAGAAGTAATGGGTAATTTCCTTGTAAACATGGTTGGGTTTACCTTAGGTCAAGCAGTGTCACGTGACACTGCTTCGTTGGAAAAATTTACTAAATATATATATAATAAAAGCCAAAACAAAAATAGAGGATAAATTGAGTAAAATGACACTGCTTGACACAAAGAGCTACACAACTCATTTTGTCAGGGACTTAGTTTTCAACAAAGGTGTCGCTAGTTTAATCTTGGTGGCCTGATTTAGTGTTTAAAGTTTTTGTGCTTCAATCTACAAAGTGATACATGTCCAGATTCGAACCTTTGACCTCTTGGTAGTTAACAAAATGTTGAACCAATTACTCCAGAGTTGCATCAAGAAACTTTAGCGTATTTTACGTATTGAGAAGGATGTTGCTTCTTCCCTGATTAGTTGTGTTGCTGTATGTTTTTTCCTTTCATCTTTTTTCTTTCCAATGATATTGCTTAAGAATGATTTGTGGAATTAAATGAACTATTTAGTGATAGTTTGATGCCCTATATAAAAGTGTTTGGTACTATTTTTAATACAGTTATGAAAACGAAAAAACTCATCGAGAAGAGGTATTAATATACGTGAGTTGTCTTTTATATATATTTTGTTCCTTTTTAATATGTTGTTACATTATTTTATTTACTTGTTCTCATTTTAAAATGTGACACTGCTTACGAAAAATCTTGCGTACGCCACTGCTTATAAGGGTAATTGTTTACTGATGCATTAAGTAACCATTGCTTCTTCATGGTCCTTGACTAGGCATTTTGGGGGGGGGGGAGGGGGGGATGTGCTTGGTGATGAGGTCGAACTTATCTTAGCTAGAAAAGGATTGACTGTACCATTTGATAATCGAGTTTGAGCAGTGCTGTAACATTTTGTAAGCACTTAATATTTCCACTATGTGTTTGTCTGCTCTTCCGTATGTAATTCTTTTGTTGATTTGATTCTTTGAGTAACACAAGTACTTCTCTGCAATTTTCAGGAAGAGCGAACCCGAGCACATTATAAGCAGGTAACTTTTGTTGTTATTCTATTCCCTATTTGTTGCTATTGAATGGTTCATTGATTTTTCTTATGTCAAGCACTTTAATTGGAGAATGTTTTGCAAAGATTCATCCGCACGATCCCTTTGTTTCTAGCCATATATTACGTAATTCATATCAATGCCAGCAAACATATCTGAATGGTCAAAGAACTGCTAGGTTGATACTTGAAATAATGAGGAAGTCTAGATCAATGGAAAGAGAAGTACTTCACTATGCATATGTGGTTAGATGAAAAGACATAGTGGTGGATAGGGGTTAGCGTTCAGTTCTTCGGTTATTTATTACTCCCTCCGTCCCATTTTATGTGAGGTAGTTTGACTCGGCACGGAGTTTAAGAAAGAAAGGAAGACTTTTAAAACTTGTGGTCTAAAATGAAAGATAGAAATTTGTGTGGCTGTAAATCATTTCACTAAGGGTAAAATAGACATTTTATAGTTAAATTGTTACTTAATATAGAAATGTGACATTCTTTTTGGAACTGACTAAAAAGGAAAGTAAGTCACATAAATTGGGACAGAGGGAGTAGTACATTCATTTGTTTCTAATTTTTTTCTTTTGTATGGGCCTGATTAATGTGTTATTAATTGATGCAAAAATAGCTGATCTCTGCGACTCTGCCAGTACACACCTCTTTACCCACAGTTTAATCTCATTAAGCCAAAAAACTTTAAATTTTTTTTTTTTTTTTTTTTGTAGTTACTATTAGACACTGGTCATAATTCTATCCGTAATTATTCTTTTTACTTTCTCCTTCCTTCATGTACATTATTCCACTTTGCTGCTATCAAATGCTTTAGTCTCACTGTGTTTTCATTCTTTATTTTTATTTTTATTTTGTTTATAAATACATGACTAAGAAAAGCGCATTGGATTTGAATGAAACTTGGGAAATGAAATAGATTTCAAATGAATATATTCTCCTGTTCTAATTCTTACTTGTTTGGTTTCAAGTTATATTTTGATCCAGTAAATTATATTAGTTTAAGCCCCTTTTTAAAATTTATTGAATGAGCCATTTTAAATTCAAATTATTGGGTCAACTCAACAATAGATCATGATTCAACCCGTTAAAATATTGAGTGAATTGGATGAATTATGTAGGTTTAGATTAGGGGTGACAAATGGGCAGATTGAAAATGGATTGGATTGCTATCCATCCATACAAATATGTGTAAAAATGGATTGGGTAAGATAAAAATTGGGTAAAATGGTCCTAATCCAATTTAATCTTCTAAACCCAAATAGTTTAAACATTAAACTGGTCAGCTGAGTATTCTTTGTATGTAATTTGCTAACTGAAAATTTAAAATTTTCAACTTTCAACTTTCAACTGGTGCCTTAATTACTTTCTCTGCATTTTTCTGGCCAGTGGCCTCTGATCACTTCATAAATACTACAAAAAGAAGAATGAGTCAGAAATACAATAACAACAACATACCCAGTGAAATCCCACAAGTGAGGTCTGGGGAGGGTAGAAGGAGTAAGAAATGATAAAGGAAAAAAAGATATTTTAAAAAAACTACTGTAAGTGCAACACTACTGAGCTTGGAGCATATCACGCCCCCAGTGAGACATAATTGATATAAATCTAACTATAGAGTAAATGACTCAGCATTTTAACCTTTAAATAACTAAAAATGTATGCTTTAATGTGGTCTACCGCCAGCTGCTCGATCAATAAGTTATGAAATACCGTCAAGTTATGTGTGACTTGTGTGTTATCAATATAATCTAACAAACAATGTTTATTGCAATATCTGATGCAAATAAAATGTGTTCACTTTCAATAAATTTAAATGAAAAAAACAGCTCAAAAATATATTAAAAAATTACTTTGAATCCATCCCAAATTAACGGAACAATTTTGTCATTTTCTCTATGCAACAGCTGACAAAAGTGGAGTTTAGTGGGGTGGGATAGTAGTAGTAGGGATTAATGGTGTAGGCAGCAGCGGAGCTAGGGTGGTAGGAGGTTCATCGGAACCCCCTTCACCAGGAAAGTATATAGTATATGTAGGGTCTAATATGATACTGTGTGTATATTGCATATTGAACCCCCTTGGCATAACTTGAGAATCTATTTGGAATCCCCTTGATGAAAATTCTACCTTCGCCACTAGAGGTAGGGGGTGGGTTAAATCAAGAAGGATAATTTGAATCAAAATCTGTAAATATTTGTTCATTGGTTAACGTTTTCCAAAATTTATCTTGAGAATGTAATCAAGTAGAGATTAGTGGTTTATCCATTTGGGTCCATGAAATATGACAGATTCATTTCTGAGTTCAAATATAAATACCCATATTTTACCCATATTTGTCCATATTTTTATGGTTTAAAAATAAATTGAAATATAAATGATCCAACTTATTGTAATATGAGTTAAATGGACTGATTTTATAAATATGGGCTGAAATTGCCGGCTCTTATAATCTGCTCAAACTATAAACTAAACAAACTACTCATACCTCATGTGTTTCCCAATCATCTCCTATACATTCTAATAATTAGTAATTAATACTCCCTCTGTTCAACAATAGTTGTTCACTATACTATTTTGGGGTGTCCAATAATATTTGCCCACTTTATGAAATCAATGGATAATTTTACACTTGTTCCTAATTTATCCTTAACATTAATTATAGTCATTTTCCTATTA
This sequence comes from Solanum commersonii, assembly GCA_029007595.1. Lineage (NCBI taxonomy): Eukaryota > Viridiplantae > Streptophyta > Magnoliopsida > Solanales > Solanaceae > Solanum > Solanum commersonii. The sequence goes on from JAJTWQ010000029.1 coordinate 1,594,297, forward strand.
CATTTTTTAAGACATTATATTTATTATATTCAAAGGATAATACAGTAAAATTACTCTTCTATTTATAGTTTCTTAAGAAGTGTGCAAAGTCAATAGTGGACAACTATTGTTGGACAGAGGGAGTACAAAAAAGATGAAAAAATTGCACAATGCAACTGGACTTAACCATTTGACTTTGACAATTAGAGGAATAGAAGCCCATCAGCTTATGATAAATGGATGACGACTTCTTATTTATTTCATTATTAGGAGAAGTCGAGAAGGTTTAGTTCTCATTTCCTTTAGTAATATCTATTCAATGTTTTGGGAGTGCTTTCATCTTCCAATCTTAATGTTGTCTTAACTCTTAAAATGTCCCTAATCAATCAAGCTAATCAACTCAAGTATTTTTATCTTAATGAATACCAACATTCTCATCCTTTCTCTCAAATAATGGAGAATCTAAGGAGTTGTAGTTTTGAATAGTTTTTTGCTAGAAATAAAAATTGTGCTTTTTGATGTGGTGGTCAAGCAGCAAGAAGATATACTTTTGGTGTGCGGATTACTTTTGAACTAATCTGAAATTATATATCACTTTCTTATTAAATGATCAATTATTCTTGAGGGAATTGTTGGACCTGTCTATTAAGATCCTACATTTATTATATTTACTTCGTATGTGGAAGATCATTAAGATCCTATTTAATGCATTAACAACTAAAAGTTCGGTCGGGTACCCTATAACTGAGAGCAGAACCAAATACTGAAGTTGTAGAGAAAATAGAACCGAAACTGAACCAAAGAACCGAATACTGAAGTTTCAGAAAGAATAGATCCAAAACTGAACCAAAGAACCGAATTAGTTCGGTTCAGTTCGTTTTTTGGATATTTATGTTCACCCCTAGTGGTGGACATTCATCTTGCATTTCGGAACAATATCCTATGAGGTAAAAGGACTTCAAGTGTATTTTTAAGTTAATATATAGCTTCAATCATATAAGAGAGAAAAAAAAGTTAGTATATAGGAATAATAATTAATGAATGCCAGTTAAATTCTCAGTAACAAGCAGGTAAACACACCTAAAAGAGAAAAGGAAACAGAAAGAGGTCATCGCCAGATTTCTCAATCATAATGGAACTGTTTCAACTTGTTGGGCCCATTCACATCAACATTATTCCATCTTCCATTCAGCTTGAGGGAACATATTTAGCAACGAGCCATAAATTCTTTCCTTTTCCTTTTTGGGAATTAGAAGTCTAAATTTCGATGTTTGCTAAATATTTCAAATACAACAAAGAATTGAATGAGAAGAACTAAAGATGGGCTATTGATTCACATGCTAGATGTGTGACGAACAGAGTGATAGTTCCATAGTGGAAGCAAATCTTGGTTTTCTTCTAGTTTTTGCGTCATAAGGTGGTTGTACCATGCCCTATGGTTCTCCTATATTCCACCCGCTAGTTATATATTGGATTGTGATGGGGTATAAGCAACTGCATGGAATGATATCGCAATTGTTACCTCTATTATGTTGGTTGTACTTATTTAACAATAGAACCATTGTGTAGTTTGTCACTTTAGACTGTAAGGTAAAGTTAAGTTAATATTGTGCGACACTGCTTCCCTGTTTGAATATGCATGAGAACTCATGGCTTGTTTAATCAGCTAATTTTTGACATTATCATTAAGCTTATTAGTGCTTGGAAGAATAACATTAGCAATGTACTTATTATAAAAAATATACATTAGCAACATGGCCAACAAAAGGGCAATTTTCCTCTGCTCTGGAACTACTGTCTACTAGCAGTGTAATGGCAGCACATTTAACATTTATTGACGTTGTTTTCCTGCAGATAATAGAGAAAGTGATTCCAGTTGTGGAGAAGCGAAAACCTCCTCGTGTCCTGCGAAGAGTTTGCTCCATGCAGTGGTAATCTATCATTATGCGACAGGCATAGTTTAAAATTAATGCCTTCTGATATAGATAAGAAATAAAGGAGCCCAACCATGCTGGGTGTAAGTGATATAACATGAGGATGGATAATTTAGCGGATGATGATTCTTTCTGAGTGGCAGTGCTTCCTTTGTAAAGAGCAGTATCGTATAGTGTCGTGGCCTGGAAAATCTATAACAGGATGTAATATTTATGTAGTGGGGAGGGAGTTCATCGAAATCAGAACAATTATTTAGTTAGTTGTAGTTCTAGGAGGTTTAGAATGCAAATGCCTCACTTGTTAGATTGGATACACACAAGCATGGGACCGAGTGGCTAATATTTTGTACTTTTTTTTTTGTCAATGGCTCGTTATAGCATTTGCTGGCAAGAATGATCAATGACATAAGCGATGAACTCATTGTATGCATCCCTATGCGTATGTTGTGCTCTTTCATCATAAACAAGGAGTCATGTTAGTTGGGGCTAACAATTTTAAAGAGGACAAGGATATTATTATTGATTTGTGTCAAAATTTGGAGCAAAAACGGAAAAGGAGAAAAGTTTGAAGGAAGTGAGCTGTTTGTAGTCCCTGGTACTTGGGACTGCACTCATGATTGAGCCCTTCGGATTAAAGGAAAAGTACATACTTTAGTCCCCTCAATCTGTCACTTGTCTTTGCCTTGCTATCATTTTATTTTTTGGTGTTTCTCTCTCTCTCTCTCTATCTTCTTCGATTCTTCTAGCTGCTCAGGCGAGGCACCGACCAGCGCCGGTCAGCGAGCAGCCGCGAAACCTGCCGGCAACCAGGCGACGCCTCCGATCCGGCAAGCAAAGGCTGTGCTGGCCAGAAACTTCGCGACGACCAGCTCCGACCGGCGAACGACGAGCCTTTTCCTCTGTTCTCCTTCGCTCCAGTGAGGACGGGAACAACAACCAGGAACTCCGGCGAGCAACCAACTCCGGCGAAGGCAAGGCAATCTCCGGCGATCTGTTTTTCGCCGGAGACCAACCAGATCTGGCCGAAAAATTGCCTCGCCCAAAGACCAGGTTCTATCGGTCCTTTTCCTTTCCTTCTTGCGCTAAGTCTGTCTTTTTTGGGCCTTTTTTTTGCAGATTTATGTTCTTGCTCTTTACTTGGAATCCCTTACTGTTAGCTAATTTATTCTTGCTTGGTAGATAATTACACCCATCTTGCAATAATTTGAAGAACATAGGAGTAGATTTTAAGGTTAATTGATTGTGCATTGGGCATTACACTTTGACTATCTTTTTTTTTTTTTTTTTGGCTGTTTCTAAGTGGCTTTTTAAGTGTATCCCTGTGTAGATTTTACATTAGATTAAGTATCTTTCTAGTGGATTTGGTTTCTGATGGTGGTATTGAGTCATGTCTTAGGTTGAGGCCGAGGAAGAGGGAAAGTAGGGGTAAGAGGGTTACGGGTTCCCATAATCTGAGGGTATGATCATACAACATAGGTTCGTTGACGGGAAAGTCCATAGAGCTAGTGAAAATTCTCAAGAAGAGAAAGATAAATATAGCTTGTGTCCAAGAGACTAGGTGGGTAGGTGCCAAGGCCCGGGTTGTAGACGGGTTTAAGTTGTGGTACTCAGGGGGCTCAAGGGATAGAAATGGAGTGGGTATTTTAGTGGACGGGGATTTGAGGGAGCAAGTGGTGGAGGTTAGGAGGATCAATGATAGGTTGATGATGGTTAAGCTAGTCATTGGAGGATGTACTTTGAGTGTTATTAGTGCGTATGCACCCCAAGTGGGCTTGGACGAGGAGGCCAAAAAACTTTTTTATGAGGATTTGGATGAGGTAGTTAGAGGGATACTGAACACCGAAAAAATTGTCATTAGTGGAGATTTTAATGGCCATATCGGGGCAACTTCTAATGGCTTTGATGATGCCCATGAAGGCTTTGGTTTTGGGGAAAGGAATGGGGGTGGAACTTCGCTTCTAGATTTTGCTAAAGCTTTTGAGTTGGTGATTGCTAACTCATGCTTTTCGAAGAAGGAGAACCACCTGGTTACCTTTCGTAGCTCGGTAGCTAAGACTCAGATAGATTACTTTTTCCTTAGGAAGGGTGATAGAGGTCTCTGTAAGGACTGCAAGGTTATCCCAAGTGAAAATCTTACTACCCAACACAAGCTTTTGGTGATGGACCTGGAAATCAAGAGGGCTAGGAGGAAGAAGATTGCATCTAGTCGACCGAGGATTAAATGGGGTGGCTTGACCTCTGCCCTCTCTCGGGAGATGGGTGAGAAGTTGATTGGGATGGGGGCTTGGAGTGGTAGCGGGGATGCGGACGTCATGTGGAATAAAACAGCTAATTGCATTAGGGAAGTTGCTTCAAAGGTCTTAGGGGTATCAAGGGGTAACTTTGGAGGCCATAAAGGAGATTGGTGGTGGAATGGGGAAGTCCAAGGCAAAGTGGAAGCGAAGAAGGCTGCTTACACTGAGTGGGTGGAATGCGTAGACGAGGAAGTGAAGCGGGAGCTTAAGAAAGTTTATAAGACGACAAAGACAGAAGCTAAGTTAGTAGTTACGAAGGCTAAGACGGCAGCTTTCGAATGCTTGTATGACGAGCTGGGGGACAAAGGTGGGGATAAGAAGTTGTATAGGCTCGCAAAAGCAAAAGAGAGGAAGGCTCGCGACTTGGACCAAGTGAAATGTATCAAAGATGAGGAAGGCAAAGTATTGGTGGATGAAATCTCCATCAAGCAAAGGTGGCAAAGATACTTTCACAAACTTTTAAATGAAGAAGGGGGCAGAGACATTGTGTTGAATGATTTGGCGCACTCTGAAGGACTTCGGGACTTTGGGTACTGTAGGTGTTTTAGGATCGAGGAGGTTGTACGTGCTATTAGTAGGATGAGCAGGGGAAGAGCGACCAGACCGATGAGATCTGGTGGATTTTTGGAAAAGCGCGGACAAGGCGGTATAGAATGGTTAACCAGTGTTTAATGTTATTTTTAAGACAAAGCAAAAATGCCTGATGAATGGAGGTGGAGTACAATGGTTCCGCTGTATAAAAACAAAGGCGATATCCAGAACTGTAACAACTACAGGGGTATCAAATTGCTAAGCCATACTATGAAGATTTGGGAGAGAGTGGTGGAGATAAGGGTGAGAAGAGGGGTGCATATCTCGGAGAATCAGTTTGGATTCATGCCGGGACGATCGACTACCGAAGTCATTCATCTTATGCGAAGATTGGTAGAAAAATATAGAGAAATGAGGAGAGACCTTCACATGGTGTTCATTGACCTTGAAAAGGCCTATGACAAAGTACCGAGGAATGTCCTCTGGAGGTGCTTGGAGGCTAGAGGTGTACCGATGATTTATATTAGGGCGATAAAAGACATGTACGGTGGAGCCAAGACTAGGGTTAAAACGGTTGGAGGAGACTCAGAACATTTCCCAGTTGAGATGGGGCTGCATCAGGGATCTGTTCTTAGCCCTTTTCTATTTGCTTTGGTGATGGATGAGTTGACACGGTCTATTCAGGAGGAGGTCCCATGGTGTATGTTATTTGCGGATGACATAGTACTGATTGATGAAACACGGGACAGAGTTAATGCGAGGTTGGAGGTGTGGAGACAAGCGTTGGAGGCCAAAGGGTTCAGGTTGAGTAGGACCAAAACAGAATATTTGAGGTGCAAATTCAGTGATGTGGTGGAGGAGGCAGATGTGGAAGTGAGACTTGCCACACAGATCATTCCTAAGAGAGAAATTTTTAAGTATCTTGGGTCTGTAATCCAAGGAAGTGGTGACATCGATGAGGATGTCACACATCGCATTGGGGTTGCTTGGATGAAATGGAGGCTGGCCTCTGGAGTCTTGTGTGACAAGAAAATCCCATCTAGACTTAAAGGTAAGTTTTACAGAGTGGTAGTTAGACCGGCCTTGTTGTATGGAGCGGAGTGTTGGCCAGTCAAGAACGCACATGTCCAAAAAATGCATGTCGCGGAGATGAGGATGTTGAGATGGATGTGTGGGCACACGAGGAGCGATAAGATTAGGAACGAGGTTATCCGGGAGAAGGTGGGAGTGGCCTCTGTGGTGGACAAGCTGAGGGAAGCGAGGGCGAGATGGTTTGGGCATGTGAAGAGACGGGCGCGACGCCCCGGTGAGGAGGTGTGAGGGGTTGGTTGTAGAGGGTACGCGAGAGGGGTAGAGGTAGGCCTAAGAAGTATTGGGGAGAGGTGATTAGACAGGACTTGGCTCAGCTTCACCTTACCGAGGACATGACTCTAGATAGGAAGGAGTGGAGGTCGCGTATTAAGGTTGAAGGTTAGTTGGGTTAGCGTGTTGTTTTTCCTTGCGAGGGTTTAGGCTGATAGCGTGTGTAGTAGTCCTAGTCTTGCACGTGTTGTTCTTGTCTGTGATACCTATAGCCTTTTGTTGTTTACCGAGCCTCACTTCCCACATTATTCCATTGATGTTATTATCTCCTTGGTTGTTTTTTTTTTTCACTATCTTTCCTATTGGATGTTATGTTTTATACACTGTTCCCCTCCCCTTCTACTTGGATGTGATTGTACTCGAGCTGAGGGTCTCTCGGAAACAGCCTCTCTACCTCCACGAGATAGTGGTAAGGTCTGCGTACACTATATCCTCCCCAGACCCCACCTAGTGGGATTTCACTGGGTATGTTGTTGTTTGTTGTTTGGTATCTGCATTGGGATTTAGTTTTATTAGGGCTGCAAATTAGGTAGAAAAAACTACATAATTTGACAAACATCCCTGTCATATTTACTAAATTCCATTATACTTTAAAATGATTACATAATTTCTCGCTCTTTCTACTCCCCTTGCTCTCTCCCTCTTTCTGCTACGTAATTGATGTTGAACAATCATTGAAGGACCACTGGTTAAAGCATAACTACGTCAAATGTATGTATTTGTGTAAACATATATCTCTGTATTCATCTTTTTCTAAGTATATATTTATGCATAAATACATTATAAATTTCTACATTAAATATATCAATACCCACTCAGAACCTATATCACGTACTATACACTTGATTTAATGCCTCACGCAGTCAAGACATGAAGGGCATTTATAACCAAAAGCCAAAACATATACACCAAAGAATAGAGGACAAGTCATGTGTGCAGTGTGACAAATCTTAAATTGCATGCGTAATCTCCTACTTCCCTCTTCCTGTCTTTGTTCCCTATATTTGTTTGATAAATTTTATTTAAATATTCAAATTAAAACATATTCTAATTGAATATTTAAATATATGATAAAAGTATTACTGTTATTTTTGCTTATATTTAGATACTTAATTGAAATATATCATAATTTGAGTGGCTAAATGAAATTTATGGTATAACTATTTAATGAGCTGGCAATCTATTTAAGCCTAAAATCTACGTTTCTTTAAATTATTATAGGAGTATACCACACATTAATTAACAAAAGATGAAGCCCATACTGTGCCTGACTTATCTTCCTCCATTAAAACAAACAATATATCTGCTTCTGTTTCTGCCAAAAGAAATTAGACTGTTCAAAAGGTTCTAGGAGAAGTACATGTTTTTGTCTTGTAGTTATTTGTCTTGGTATATACTTAATTGACTTTTTATACTTTTAATGTTTTAGGTCCACAAAAATCACACCCCCTTAGTTAATATCTAAAAGCATTTTAGTGCTCATATACTAGTAAAAACAAAGTTAAAATTGAAAGAATAGTATATAATATATGATTAATGGACATTACTAGAAACTAGCAAGTGTTTCTAGTGTCTCATGCCTGTGGCAGATAGAGGCTTGGATTTCTTTTCTGGATCTTATAATAAAATCCAGTCATATACATATCTTTATACTTCTTTTTCACTGTGCTCTAGATTTACGTACGTTTGACCTAGCTACTATACATTGGAAATAGTTTTGGTTTAATTAACTTTGTATACTACTTCCCCGTTTTATATTTTATATGATGTAGTTTAATTTGGTATCGAATTTAAGAAAGAAAGAAAGACTTTGAAAACTTTGGGTCTGAAATAAGTGATAGACATTTGCGTGATTACAAATTATTTCATTAAGCTAATATGAAATGTATTATTCTTTTGGAATAGACTAAAAAAAATGAGTCATATAAATTAAGACAAAAAAAGTATAACTTAGACGAGAAGAAATTATTCGAATAATAAACAAGCAAACTCTTTTACTATAAGTAGATCAAGTAATACGAAACAAATGGATTATTATAAGTTTTAAGTAGTACTAATAAGCAATTGCTTGAAAGCATTAACATGTGACAACCCACAACCTAGAATTGTACGAGCAAAGGCTCAAATAATTATCATAAATTTAAAAGATTGTACTCAAAGTCTTAAACAAATGAAAATTGGGTTCCCCAACAGCCCTATAATAGATTAATAAATTCATAATCACAGAAAACTAATCATTTTGAAATAATAAATCCCATCATCACTTATCACTCATCACCATCTACCCCAAAATCATCATAATTCCATGTTCCACTTTTTCTTAAAATAAAGAATCTTTCCGTTTGTTAAATTATTTATTTTCCGCACACAAAATCATTACAACTTTTACTGTAAAAACATTAAAAGAAAAAATATACTATTATTTGTTACTCTATTAACAATGGAGATAATGGTAAAAAAAAACAAATTTGAACAATTACTCTTTTTTTTTTCTTCAGTCGTTAATTGTTTTTCTTGAATTATCACAAGTTCTATTTTTTTTTAATTTCAACTATTATTATTTATATATTTAAAACATACTTAGTTGAGTAGATGATGATAATTTAGATAAAAAAAATAAAATTGATAGTTGATCTAATCCATTTCAATTGATGTTTTAATATAGATGGTGATAGTTCAAATAGAAAAGACAAACAACTAATGGTTAAAGTGTGAAACTAATAAAAAGATTATAATTCAAATGTGTTTTTAACTCTTAATAGTACTAGTACTAGTAGCACTAACAAATATTCTTCGTTCTATATTATTTGTCTACCTTTTCTTTAACACGTTCTTTAAAAAAAATAGTAACTAAAAAAGACATTTTTATTAATATGACCTTTAATGTGTTTTAATACACTAACAATCCAAATCGTAGTCGGTGTTCGTCATTTAATTAAACATGGCGTGGTTTGCTAGTCGTGTTAAACCATCCAAAAACCTCCGGGTGGTACAAACTAGATTGCTTCCGTAGAAGCAGATAGTAACCTAACCTTTAAGAATTTGTTCAAGAGAGGACCCTCTGATCTATCAATGGAAAGATCTCCATGTGTGGCGTGACGAGAAATCCTATTTCATTTTCTGATTTCAGGCTCTAAAGCACGAGCATTAAGTTACTTATGGAATCTAAGATCTCTCTCGACACGAAGAACTTCTCGAATGTCATTACCAATGATTACAATTTCATCAATACATACTGAAAGAAATAAACATAATAGTTTTCACGTCGACGATTAAAAAAGGACAGCTTGGGATTGAAGAAAACTAGTATCCACAGAAGTAGATTTGGCAAATTCATTTTGTGTGGCTTGTTAAAGTCCATAAAGGGATTGATTCAAGCAACAAACTGAGTTCTCTCCTTGTGGAGAATATCCGGGAGAGACATGTATACTTTTTTTTTTTTGAAAACATGTTAAGGCTTTATGCTCTAACTTACTTCACAACTTTAGTTATCATTGCCATCCAGCTTAAAAATCATTGAATTAGCTGCCAGAGAAGCAAACTTCAACCTATTTAGATGTTTTATCAATTAATATTAAGATTAATAAAGGAAGTTTTTTTTTAAAATAATTTTATAATACTTTAAAAAGAATTAATTTATAAGTAAAATGAGAAATATTTAATTATTTTTATTTTTAACCTCATAAATTAATAAATAATTTATGATAAATATTTTTAATAATGTAAACAAGTAATATGAAATTTTTGGAGCAACACATTCCCCAAATTTTCATTACGAGCACACATTAGTACACAAATTCAAACAATTCCCGTGAAAAGCCTAACACACTGACAACTCTCTATTTTTTCCTCTTTCTTTGTGTACTCTGTTTTTTCTTCCTTTAAATTACCTCAAAAAGCTTACATTATTTGTTACTCTCTTTAATCCCTTTGCTTTCCTCCACTTTGAATTTAGCACCAGTTTTCAGTATGAGAAATGTCTCTATGTTTTTCTTCATTCTTGGAAGTGTAATCTTTCAGCTTTCTCAAAGTGCAACTGTAATAGTTGATGGAGTTTCACTATGGAAAAATCCAATTGTCCACATTGCTGATTCCATTAGTAAGTAGTCTTCTTTATACTATTATGAACCATTTTGCTGTTTTGGTACCTTTTTTATTTGACCAAAATTTTTTTCTTAAGTTTTTCAGCATAAGTATGAGTATAATGTGTACATTTTCAAGAATCACAATGCCTTCAATGTCTGTAATTTCACTCAAGCTACACTTCTTACTAAATCTGATTCCAAGTCTTATACTGTAAGTTCCTCTTTCACTTTCTGTTGCTACCATCTGGCTTGAATTTTGAATTTGAAGCTGTGTGTTGAACATGCATTTTATTACATTACAAGTGAAAATCCAATTTTTGAGAACTTCAAAACATTTAACAAACAAAACCCAAAATCTATGGTGAAACGCTAGCTTCATGTGCGTGATAAAGATTCAACTTTTTGAAAATACCACTAACTTCTTCTGCATATCAAACTTCACATTTGAAATTGAAAAGGGTGTTAAGGGAGTTCTTTCAATTGCTGCATAATTTCAAGATTCAAGCTTGAATTTACTGAGTATTAGTTTTTACGCCAAAGTCTGAAATATCTTGTAAATAACTTCAATTCCTTCCAAATTTTCAAGATTCAGGTCTAGAATTCAAAAGGGTGTTCAAAAATCTGCAGAAAGATTCCATCTTTTAAATTTTTTTCTGATGAATTAATTTGCAGTGGCACCCATCAAGGCAGGGTGTTTTTTACTTCTCATTCAACAATGGGTCAAATGCAGCATGTTTACAAGGCCAAAAACTAGCAATTAAGGTATCTCTTTCAACTCCGGCGACAAGTCCTGCCTTCTCGCCGGAACATCCACCGGTGGGAGTTCCACCGGTGATATCCGGCGGCGTTGTGTCATCTTCTCCGGCATATCCATGGCCGTTTCAGCCCCGAGAAGCCACTTCCCCTAGCCCTTCACCAAGTGCTCTGTTCCCGGCAAATGGGCCAATGGTACCGGAAAAAGGAGGTGAAATTCCGTTTATTAACAGTAATCCAGCGGTTCCATTGCCCACTGGTGAAGTAGACTCTGCCACTATCCGCCCTTTGCCAACTTCCGGTTCTAATCACCAGGTAATTCATCAAATGCATCAATTTATCTGACATGGTTTGATTGATACAAAATAGAAATATGATTTGTTTTGGGCACATTAAAAAAAAAATTGTCTTAGAAATTTAAATTTATTCTGAATAGTTTAATGATTTTTAAAATTCTTGATGTCAAGATATCAAGAATTTGGTTAAAGGTATATGTATATAATAATAGTGAGTCATCATGTCCAAAAAGAAAAAGGTAATAGAAAGCAAAAGGAATAGTGGTAAATTGGTTTAGCATTTTTTTTTGGGATGAAAGTGCTTAATTTGCTTTTTGCGGTCCATATAATATACTTTTTAAAGAGGAAATTTTGGACTTTCTTCAGTCTTTTTTTCTTTTAAAAAAGGAAAAAATACCTCATATTTTTGGTGTTGGAGACATTTAAACGATTTTCTTCAGTCAGTAGTTCAATACTTTTGCTTTAAGAAAAAAAAAGGAAAAGCCTTGGTGGAGTGGCATATCGGAAAAAAGAGAGGAAGAAATAGGAACAAAATAACTCGATCAAAAGGAGAGGAACGAAGAACGAAACTTTACGACAGTATCAATAGTTTGCTAAAAAAAGAGAGAATTAATTCCAGAAATAACTACTGGTTGACTGCTAACTATTTTTTCATTTATTACTTTTAACACCTTTTTTTTATTTATTAGGAGTATTGTTAACATCTTTATTACTATTTGTTTTTTTTATAAAAAAAAATCTCTTAATGACTTTTTCCTTTATTTTTTTTGGTTAGTCTATCTTCTTTTTTATTTTTCTATTTTTTTTTTTTATCTTTTTCTTCTTTTATTTTAAATTAAAATAAATTAGACTATAACAAAAAATAATAGGGAAAATTACGAAAATCACTAATTTATTTAATTAAATCAAATTTACAAAAAAATATGTCTATAATTTGTTTATTTGTTGCAAATGTATACATAAGTTATATCTAAAATATGACTATTTTTTGTAATTTGTTTTACAAATAAAATTTGTTAAAATTATATAAAAATTCAAATAGCAAAAACTAAACTTAAATTTTTATTTGTTCTTGTTGTAATTTTTTTTTTTTTTTTTTGAACAAATGAAAATGTATGTGTGATATCTTGTCAATATATGATATATACATATACATGTTATAGAGGATTGAATGATATTTTTTATGAAGGAATAATGTTGTAATATATGATACTCTGTTATGAAATGATATATATCTTGCGGTATCACATTTGATTGAGAAGTAACTTTTTCAAGTAATGAACTTGTCTCAACGTTTTATATATATATATATATAATGTGGAAATCATAAATGAGTTCTTTTGAAGGAATGGATCATTCTTCTAATACCATATCAGTATATTATATATATCATGTGAGTATCATAGATAATTCGATAGTACAATATTTTATTGAAGGAATAAATTTGCCTTCTATTATACCCTGTTAGTATATAGTTTATCATCCGGCATTAGTTAATTGTCATTGAATTTAATGTTACTATATGCTTTATGGGCATTCTAGTGAGTGCTAATTGCCGCTAAAAATACATATTTAGCGGCAATTAAGCTATTGTCTCTAAAGATAATTTTTGGTGTAGTGTAAACCACACATGAAAAAGAGATTCAAACTAATCTAACTTAAAATTTTAATTTTTTTTAGGATTTTTGAAATTTCAAGAACGAACCCAAAAAAAAGAAAAAAGAAAATAGAAAATAGAAAAGATGACAAAAAAGAAGAAAAGAAAGAGGGGAATTTAATAAAAAATAACCTAAAAAGTGAATGTAAAAGAGAAGAACAAAAGGGACAAAAGGAGGCTGATGATGGTGGTACTGATTAGATTCATTATTAATTCTAATTATATTCCTCATTGATCTTTTAAGTTTAAATAATTAATTAATTTAATAATTTTTTTTTTTGTTTTGAAATTTGGAAATGCAGGTGGTGGGGTTTTCAGCAATTCAAAGAAGTGTGTGCTTTGCAATTTTCTTAATGATGCTTTAGACAATGCAAAAAGGAGAGAGAGAAAGAGAAAAGTTTGAAATGTAAAAAGAGAGATTCCACTCTTGGGATGTAGTTTTGAATCTAAAGTAGCATTAGAAGGGGCTGATTATCATCATGATTAGTACTAATATCATGTGTAATATTGCTATTCTTTTATCCTACTTTGGTATTAGTTTAGTTTTGGCACCTTAATAATTTTACTCCTTCCTATCTTTTGTAATCAAATACTATTCCCTTCGTCTCAAAGTATTTGTCGTAATTATTAAAATCAATTATAATCAAATTATTTGCCATTTTAGATGGGATTTACGGACTAATACCTCTCGGTGCATTTTTAGAGTGCCTAGCCTTAAAGCTCATCTCAAAACTCGCATAGGGTAAAGAAATGGATCTTGAGTCTAACTCCACCCTAAAAGTTAGCTCAGGAGGAGACAATTGTCCAAGAACTAACTCATATGAGAAGATTGTTCAAGCCCATATGAAGAGATCATTCATCTCTTTTAATTTTCATCTGATGTGAAACTCTTCGACACATAAGGCCTAACAAGAATATGTTTGAAGATTCAGGATTGCTAGTATCCTTGGTAGTGAGTGAGCTAAAAGCCCAAGGCCAAATGTTCCAACAATTCAGGTTTTAATGTATAAAGCCCAAGACTAAAAGCTATGATGGCATCTGTTCATTTAATAAGCACATTGTAGTGAGCTAAGGAGATATGTTAAATAGAAGAGAAATTTTCGCATATAGCCACTCAAAAATAGCCTAATTACGCTCCATAGCTATAGTTTGTTAATTATATTTCGTAGCTACATGTTATAAGGAGGGGAGTGGCGAGCGAGACTAGGAGTGGGAGGAGAGTGGCGAGCGAGACTAGGAGTGGGAGGAGAGAGGCGAGCGAGAGAGGGCAGAGAGTGGGAGAGAGGTGAATTGTATATGTATATCGGTTAGATAATTGTATATTATACATATGTATTTGTATATTCTAGCTAGAGAGATTGGGAGAGGGAGGAGAGAGGCGGGTGAGATTGGGAGGGGGAGGAGAGAGGCGAGCGAGAGAGGACAATAATTTGTATAATTCGCTTTTCGTTCGTATAATTTGCAGGTACGTTTGTATAATTTGCGTGTTTTTGTACAATTGAGTAATATAAAGTCTGGAATTATACAAATATAATAAAACTCGATATAACGATTTGATACAAACATAAACATATGTACTTTAAACAATTATACAAAATATATTATACAAATTACATTATATAAATTATATTATACAAAATCCGAAAACTATACGTTTATACAAACTTTAAAAAGTTATACACAAAAAGATTGAATGTATATGATGACAAATCTGAAAAACCAAAGGAAACCATCGTCATAGACAAATACAAACCATCGTATACAAATACAAATCAAACAAAGAATTGTTAGTTGTGAATTATATAAATGTGGCAAATTATACATATACAAGTGACTAATTATACAAACTTTAAGTCAGCCCACGTAATTAATAGTTAATGTTAGTCGTGAGTGGTAGTTATAGCAAACTATAGCTATGATGAGTAATTAAGTAGTATAAGTTTGCTTAACCGCATAATTTTTCCTAAATAGAATTGCAATTTGCAAGGCAGGCAAAAAAAGATCGTTTGGTAGCTGATTAGAGTTATACAAAAATTAATGATATAGGAATTAGTTATGAGTGAATCTATGTATTATTATTCTATGGAGATATTAGTTATTCCATCTCCTATCTCGCATAAAATAAAACATAGATTTAATATTAGTTATGTGGGTTTTTAAATTGTCAACCAAACGTCATATTAATTTTATATATGAATAACTTATTTTCTATCTACCTACCAAACGACTTAGAAGTTATATGAAAATTAACATATAAATAACTTCTTTCTTATCCAGCTACTTGACGACCCATTTAAACACACCTTAATAAAAAGTGATACGAAGTGCCCATAATAATGTTATGTTTTTCTAGGCTCAATTACAAACTCATAACCACACAACAAATTGAACCAAACTCTCTTTTTACAATCAAATGAAAAAAGTAAAAAACAAACAAACAAGAGTTGCAGAAAATAACAGCAGTCATGCTATGTTGTTAGCCTTTTAACCTTTTCTTTTCACAGATTGATTCTTAGTTCTTAAGAGATGAATGACAAACACAACAAGAGATAATATTAAGGCTGATCCTGCAACAATAGGCACACAAATTTTTGAGCTCTTCTTAGGCACATTGTCATCTTCCTTTTTCCTTGATGTTACACTAGCTTGATCATCTTTATGTTCATCCCTGGAACTCGATGATTCAGGTTCATCATGACCTACAAAATCTCCGCGAGGCTCGTTGCTCTGGATGTTTGAGTCTACATTTGGTATTGATTCATCCTTAACAACGTGTTTTTCGACTACTTCACGTGGTTTTTCTATGCTTTCTAATACATTCTCCACAATTTCTTTCTCCTTTTCTTGATTTTCCTCTGCTTTTGGCTTATCCATATCTTCTTTAAATGTGACCTTTTTAGAAATTTTGTTAGCTACAATTGGCAATTCTTCATGTTCCTTCACTTCAACAAATTCAATTCCAAGAATCCCTTTTACTTTCTTTGGCATTTTAACTGTCAATATGGATTTTTCATCATCAAATCTAGCCTTAATTTTATCCAAGATAACCTCATCTGGAATCTTGAAAGCCTTACTAAATTTTCTAACTTCTACATCTTTTTTGATCAATTTCCACCCTACCATCACAGTTTCTTGAATCGATTTTTCACCCCTTATCGCGATAATAGTCCCTTCTTCATTAATATCAACCTTAATGTTTTCTTGTATATAACCTATATACAGAGATTTTACATATTAGAAGAAAGTACAAATGGACATGAAAATGGAAAAAAATTACTATGTGTATGATGAAGAGAAAAATTGACCTTTCAAATGGACAGTAAGGATGAACATTGTGTCTGTTTCTGTAGATTGGAAAAGAGGGCCAGCTCTGTCTTTTGCAAATTGGAATTCAGTAGAGGAGGATTCATTTGCAACTCTTGTTAGTTTGAGTCCCATTTCCATTTCCATTTTTCGCGGTTTTTCGCTACAAGAACTTTGATTATGCAAGATGAAATAAAGTTTTTTTTTTCAAGTCCAAAACAATGCTAATGCATATGTATGCTAACATAAACATGAGAGAAAAAGAACATATACTTTGCTTCATTACAAATTATACTTTGATTCAAGGATAATAACTAGTTATAGATGAAAGTTTGTTTTCTAAGTTTTGTCAAAGTTTGATATAAACACGTGAAATTATTTACGACAATAATAGCATATTCAGAGTAATTTTACGAGTGGGGTTTGTATGGTGTGTCTTGTGGGATAGGCAAGCAAAAAGGAAAAGACCTTGTCAAATATGTGCACATTGCCTCTCCAATTGGACTTCATTTGTACTACACAATGTAACACTTTTTAAGTTTAGTATTGCAAACGATTGATTCGAAATTCTTTTTTCAGCTCAAACTCTATCAATGTTTTACAAGGCACACTTTTTTCAAATATTTTTTACAATAGGTCAAGTGACACTAGCATAAAAAGGCTCCATCAAATATGAATAGGTCCTAGCCTATGTTTAATATCTTCCAATAATATTATTCTACTTTTGTTTAACATCGTACTAATAAGAGTTGGATTCAGAATTTTAAGGTTATGATTTTTAGATCACAACTTTCTTGTTTACTCGGTTCTGAATATATATTTTAAGACATATTGCCCCAATATATTTTCAAAACAAAATATAACATTACTTGAGTCAAAGCTATTGAGTTCTGTCTAATCCTTAACTTTACAAATCCACAATTAAAATTACTATTAACTTCTTCTAGAAGTTCTCTAATTTAGCATTAGATGTGATTCGAAGTATTACCTACTATAATACAGAAAGATTTTGGGTCACAAAGACGAAGTATATTGAAGCAATCCCGATATGCAAGCAAAGCTCATGACCTACTTGCAAAGTCTTTAGCTAAATGTTTCAGTTTCAAATTTTCGTTATCTTTAGTAGGAAGTGTTTTTATGTTCAAAATGCAATTTTCTAATGCAATTCGATCTAATCAAGCTACTCTTGTGTCAAGTTAAGATGTCTATATGGTAATCGACAAAGTTAAGATGTATATGTGATTGTTATGAACAATTTTAAGTAAATATCTATATATTTCCGCTTTTATATTATATAAAATCTATTTTCTTGTTTCCAATTAGAAATAGAAGATAAAGATGAAATATAGGGCAATTCGGTGTGCAAAGCATCTCAGAATATACACTAATTGAAACCGTTTTTTTAACTTTGAGTTATCAATTTGAAAATTAGCTCAAATCTTCCTCAAATTGTCTCCAAACAACCCCAAAATTAATATTCAAAGCCCATTAAGATGTTTCGAACAAAATTCGATATCATCCAATTAAAATAAATCACAACTATGCTGATCAAAAGATTTCGAACCAAAGTTCAATGGTCTTGAATAATATTTTCAAGTTTCTTTCTTCGAACTTAAGCAATATTTTCAATGTTATATTCATATTTTTTAAGAAGCAAGTTGTAGCGTAGTAGTAGATCTCTGCTCGTATCCTTGGTGGTTGGAGTTGTTAAATTTTAGATTTCATAGTCATATGATTTCAATGCTTTTAAGAGTGCGTGGGTGGGTGGGTGGGAGTGGGGGAGATGAGTTTGACATGATGTCGATAAATGGTAAAGGCATGATATGATGGCTAATTTCTCATAAAGACACACTAACAATTCTCTTGGCCTTGCACATTTATCCTAAATTGGACATGTAATATAATGTTGCATACTTTCTTAACACCAACTTTTTAATAAAACTTGTGGATACAATAAATTGAAGAATGAAGTGATGGGCCTCCAACTTAAAAAGTTATATAAAAAAATCAATGGTAAGACTATAGAGTCATGAGTTATGATCCATTAAGTTAGCTTAGACTTGGCTATTGGCTTCCAAATCCATGTGATGTGTTTGTGTTGGATTTAACTGAGTCTTATATACTCTTGGTTCATCAATCAATTGGGATATGCATGTTCTACTCAAAGCTGAATGGATCTAGACTAATAACAGAGTCTGTTCGATCAAGCTTCTAAACAGTCAAAAATAGTTATCTCTCTTCTTGTTTCGCTATTTAAATTTTAAATTATGTTGTTGATTGTGAAGTGTGATCACTCACTTGTTCTAAGTTTAACTTGTGTATATAAAATAAAATAATTATGAGGATTAGTTTCAATCTTTCAAAAATAATCAATTCATTCCACAATTGTTTGTTTTATCACTTTAAAAAATGAGTGAATAAAGTGAAAAGATTGTGATTTTGGAATTGTGAATAACAATAAAGTATTTACAAGAATATTTTCTATAATAGAAAAAGACTGTCATCATTTTTTTTTGTTTTCTCACCCGATGTTCAGTATCCATATTAGATCTCGATAAAATCTGAATTCGCATCGGAAAGTCCCACATTGAGGGTAAAACGCTCCCTAACAAAAGTGACTCCGTACCCAAGAGGGCTCAAACCCGAAACCTCTTGGTTAAGGATGAAGGAGTACTTACCACTCCACCACAACCCTTATTGGTAAAGACCGTCATCATTTATTATTATTATTATAGTACTAAAAGAGAGAGAAAACCAACTTTTGGTAATTAAAGCATAATAAAAACTGGTTACATACTGGAAGGGGAGGGACCTTTTCTCATTTTGGCCTCTCATATACTTTTGGTAGGTATAGAAAATGACAATTCAAATTTATTGTAAGTTGGTATATATATACTTCTATAAATCTTATCTCATTTGAGTGAATTATCATATCATTGCCCAAGCTGCTTTGATTGATGTATTAGAGAAAATGGTACTATATTATCGACTAGTATTATTTTATACAAAGTAAATCCTGATAATATTGACAAAATGGTGTGTTAATCCTATTTTGATACACCATATTCATTTAAAACAAACGTAACAAACCAAGCAATTAATAAAAATAATATTACGTATAATTCTATAAATCCCAGTTAATCCTGATTAGAATTGTTTTTGTTTTCTTTCACATCTGGTGTATTTAAAAAATATTTAAATAATATAAATATCTTATACTAACATGTTTTAATAGTACTTTAGTATATAAGAAGGTCATTCAAATAATAATGACAAAAACACTTTAATGGTTCAAACTTCAAAGAGAAAATATCCATTCAAATAATAATGACAAAAAACACTTCTTATTAAAAGAAGAAATATTTATAGAAAATTATCGGAAGCCTCTTTAACTCTTGCTCTAAAAAGGAAGTTAATGGATAAGAAACTTGTGTACAATTTTAATGGTAATTAGTAAAGTGGTATATAGAAATGGTTATCGAATTAGCTGTCCTCGCTAAATAATGAAGATGAATAGTGTTGTATCACCTTTACACTTATACAAATTAGGTGCAAAGTCAAACCATAAAAATAAAAAAACAAAAAAAACTTCTTCTATATATAATCTATCCTCAACTCCAAAAAAAAAATGGAAAAAAACATTAAACAATTTAAAAAATAAAGAGTAACAAAATCTCTCATAGCCACAATGCTTTTAGGCAACCCTCAAAAATGAGAAAATTTTACCTACTTGTTGAATTTTATAAGAATTAAATATTGGCCAATATCAAAAGCAATGTTATTTTATACTCTAAATAATAGGGGTCTCTTGAGAGGATGTGCCAACGAATTGAAGACCTTTTGGAATTTAATAAAGGATTCAATGATGTCACGTGAAGAAAAATAATATACTATAATATAATGTCAATGGCATGGTTCAATCTATTCCAAATTTTGCAACTTGCAAGTAGCAGTTGAGATGTCCACATGACATTTCCATGCATCTAATTATTTGGCTACTTGGTTAGTAATTATATTTTCTATAATGTTTCTACCTCTTATATAATTCAAGAAATGAACATTCACCGTTCGAGTGAAATGGTTGAAATTCTTTCACTTTTAAAAATTAGGATGATTCATATCCAATTTTGCTTTGGAAAATATACGACTATACACAATTCTTCAGTGCAATTGGAAGCCCCTCTCTCTGGCTCGATTAGCCTAAACTTAGTTCGATAGAGATTTGAGTCCTGAAAATGAAAACAAATTCTCACAACATGTGTTAATTATGACTACCTCATACATGTGTTATCAATTAATCCCACAATGAGCTAGGATGCATGCACTAGTTGTTGGTATTTCGTGCAAGGTAGTTTGGTTAGGTTTCCAATTTTCTTATACACATACTAACTTTTGTATTCCACTCATTCTTTATTAAATTAAGAAAATAAAAGAGAAAAGTGTTGTAAAAAATTGGATGATGTTTCATTCAAATTAGTGTTTCAAAACAATAGACAACAAACAACAATAATATATTCAGTATAATTTTACAAAATAGTGTCTGAAGAAGATAAAATGTACACAAATCTTATTCCTAACTCAGAACTAAAGAGAGCACTTCTGAAATATCTATTAAAAAAGAAAAAGCAAAATCTGGCATTGAGGTCAATATGGTTAAAACTTAAAATAAAGGAATAATGTCAAAAAGCAATAATTTGGCAGTTACTTCATTTTTGTCCTATAGATAGAAGCCATCAATATAGAACTTCTCCTAGATATTGGAAAAAATGTTGAGGTCCACTTTCTTTGTTGCCTGCCATAATATATATATTCAGCCAGCTAATATGTAACATATATTTATTATATGGCAATTAAAGCACACCTTCAAAGGACTTGTAGATTCATTCAAGGAATGCCTCAAATATCTCTCACCACTTAGTGGCCTCTCATTATCCAATTGGTGGTAGATACTAGTATATTGCATAATGTCAAATCTTCATTTTTGAACTTATTGATGATGTTAACAAACAAGCCAGCTATGATCCAGTTCTCAAAATGAGCAATTAGCTGGCCATAAAAATATCAAAATCTAGAAGGGTTTTAGGGTGTGGGGTAGGGGGTTGGGGGAGTTGAGTTCATATTTTTTACCATGTTCTCAATGCTTTGATAAATTAAGCAAACATGTGAGATTGATTAAGTTTTTTTAAGATGCCCCCTTTGTTTGTTTATGGTGTTTGGATCATATCAACAAACTAACAAGATTTGTTGGAAAAAGTTTCAGTTTTATGCATTATAGTGTAGGAAGGTGTGGAGAATATGGATTAGGGTAAAGGTTAGTAAGAAGTAGGACATTGTTTTGTCGTCCGTTCATATTAGTAGTTAGTATTGCTTATGTAGTTTCTTGTACTTCACTTTCTGTTATTATCTGGTGTTACTTGTTGTAGTTTTGTTGCATACCAAGTCTCATATTGCTATCTGGAAAATAGAATAATAATCTATTTCAAGCCCCATTGTTCTTGACCTAAATTACACCAAATTTTTATATTAGAAACTAGTAAATAACACATAAATTTATTGACTAAGCACCACAATCCTAGAAACTAATAACTCCATATTAAAGGTAGTTGAACAGCCAAGAACTAAAAATCCTGGATCCAACTGCGTTGATAGCGCGAATTCTTTACATTGTCAATAGATATAACTTTGGAAATAATCCCTATATATTTTTTTGATTTTTCATCTAATGTTCAATATCTACATTAAAGCTCGACTGAATTTAGATTCACATTAAAAAATTCCACATTTGGGCTAAAGTGTTCCCTACTAGGGTCCATTTAACTTATGCACTTGAGTTAAAACAAAAAAATAAGAAAAGAAAGTCATGCTGGTCTTACCTGACACATTTATTCACATAAGAGAAGTAACAAACGTGGCTTCCATAAATAAAAACATTGTCTAAGTCAACAAGAAAACCAGAATTTTGACCAAATCACATGCTGCAGAATTATTTAAAATTTTCATGGAAGATGAGAAAATGTAGAAAACAGCAACTCATTGTTAGACACACAGAGTCCATGACAAAGCCAGCTCTAATGTCAGAACAAAAACAAAATTGGACCAACAAAGGCAACTCCAAAAGTATCAATGTTTTGGGAGTTGCAAAAGGGTTGTCTTTGATTTAAGGATAAAATGAGACTCAATATAAAAATGACCATTCCAGAGGCTGAATGGTCAAGTGATGAACAGAGACAGCACCTTTTGAAAAAAGAAAGAAAATCACTAAAATGTAAACTGAACAGTCAATGACATTCCTTTATACTGTAAAAATCTCATTTTCTAAGCTTCATAGGAGAAAGTCATAGTAATAAAATGTAAACTTGGCAATATCATTGAATACTTAAAAGAAAATGTCAAACAAGAAGATAGAAACAGAGTGACAATGAATGATGTTAACATCTCTCTCTAGAAATATTCTAATTCAATGGCAACAATAACGGGACAGTGTAATTTCATAAGTGGAGTCTGAGAGGGTGGTGTATACGCAGTCTATCTGTTTATGAAATGTACCAGAGTAGATACCAAGATTGCAAGCAACAACAACAACAACTAAAAGAAACTGAAAAAGGAAACTCAGTTAAAGAGTTAAAAAGCAAACTTAAGTCATAAGTGATTATACAATCCCAAACAAGATGAATATCACCAAAAATGGATCAAAGATCCACTTTTTTCCTAGTTTCTTTACAAATATGAGGTGAAAATATCTTTAAACTACTTATTTTTCTGGCACCATTAACCATTCTCCCTCATCTTCTCATCTAAAAAAAAGGTCCAAAAAAGAAAAGAACAAAAGGGGAAAATCTATATAATCATATTATCCTCACGTTCTAAATTGATGGCTTCCCAACAATGCAACATGTTGTTTCACTCATGATTCCCTCGTCCTATAGAGTCGAGGCCTTCAGTCCTGCTCCGAACGATTCTATGGAATACTTCCCTAACCTGGCGCTCTAAAGGGTCTAATCCATTCTTTAGACCATCATAAACAAGCCCAAGTTCATGAACTCTTAGCTTCACTTCTCCATCTTTTTCCTCTGTAATTGGAAAATGAGCAGTATCGATCAATTCATTCATGTGGTGAGCGCATTTCTCCATCTCATTAATCTCCTTCAACAATCCACAGGCATTTCTACGATCCCTCTTCTTCGATTCATCCAAAATCCTTTCGTGGAGGGATAGGATTGGGACGGCCCATACGAATTGCCTAGTCACATAAAAATGTGTCTGCAGGCCACGGTCCTGGCATGGTATTGCAGCCACAAGTGCCCACATTACAAAGTATAACACATAACTCATTGTGAAAACAGCCAAGACTAATCCATTGGTAGCAATAATTTCATTATTTTTGGGAGCAACTAAGTTGTTACCAATTGCTTGGAGCTGCCTAGCAGCAGACCAATTCCTAGAAACACTCCATGACAATGATCTAAAATGCCCTAAAGACTTATGATCATTCTGAGTATTGTTTCTCCCAAATGACCTGTTTCTATGGGCAACAGATGTATTAGACTCCTTCTCATCAAGCATACCAATTGCGAAATCAATCAAAGCCTTCTTGGCACGACGAAATTGACCTTCACCAACACACCTCTGATTTTCCAATGCACACAGAACAATCTCCAACTGCTTCTGCCACTGCTTTATCTGCTCAATTCCATCCCTTATCGCGTTACAAACATCCAATCCCTTCACACTCCTATCGAAATATTCAGTAACGTATCTGTCCATCGGAGGTTTGTTCAAATTATCAGTGTTGTTGAATAAAATAGACCTGAATTGTTCCTGGCAACAGAGGAACACATCCAAAAGCTTACGGATCCACGGAACCGAAAGCAATTGATCAGAATCAACAGAAGATAATTCATTAAAACGTTCAGCCACTTGCTTCTGAAAAGCTTCAAGTTCTAGCTCTTGGCTAGTCGCCTCATGAGCAGCTTCCATGGAATGCACTTGATCTCGGCGCATACTCAAAAGAGATCTCCCAAAATTTGTGAAAGATGCAGATGCTCCTTGATAATCTGTAACTGGCATTTCTAGATTACTTTTTTTTTTTTTTTTTTCTCTCACATGAAACAGTCAAAAGAAAATTGAAAATCTGAAATCAATTGTTGAATAGAAATTGGAGAAATGAAGTGAAAAAAAACACGAAATTCAGATCAAACCCAAAAAAGGATCAAGAATTGGTGAATTAAGAAGAGAGAATGAAGAATTTGGAGAGAAGACAAAGGCAAAGAAAGAGGATGTTTTTGGGAAACCTAACTGGAGGAAAACGCCCTTATATTGTGCTCCATTTCGACCGCGTATATGGGTTTGTTGGAGTTTTATTTTATTTTATTTTAAAGAAAAAAAAAAAGATGAAAGAGAAATTTCAATGATTGTGAAAATTGTAAATTCTCAAAAAGGTACCCCACCAACTTTTAATCAAAATTCAAATTAAAAAAAAAATATCTTTGTTAAAAAGAAAAAATGAGATAAGATGGATATATCAAATAAAAAAATAAAAAAAGGTGAAGAGTATATTAAAAGTGCTTGGAAGTTGAAAAGGCACCAGTTGCGCTGATTTGGCTTATAAGCATTTGATTTTATAATTAAGCATTTGAGGTACTTTTCATACACATACATGAATTAAAAAATATTTATAAGCCAATTTGATTGATTTATAAACTTAATTAAATATTCTTTAAACTAGCGTTTGGTTATAAATTTTAAATCAAATATTGGAAATTTATCTTTCAGCATCTATTTAATTATAAAATTTATTTAGAATTTGAAAAATCTTATCTTCAAATATTTTGAAATTTCCAAAAATTATTCCAGACAAGTTTTTGAGTATTAGAAACTTTCACTCACGAAAAGTCAATTTTTTTTCCGAGTAACATACCTATTCAAAAACAACTTTAAAATCTCAAAATAATTTATGGCCAAAATGAGAGCTAAGTATCATTAATTAGGGCGTAAATAAGGATTTTGATTTAAATTATTTAGGTTAACACGTAGTATCACACGGAAGGGACGCGTATGATGTTCAATTAAGATGGGCCAATGTAAGAACGTGTAACATAAATTTTTCAAAAACAAGAATCTATGATATTGACTTTATCCATTGTATTTACTTTATTTGTTTGATTTGAGAGTTAAGATTAAATTAAATGTCTAATATTTCCTATTTGTGTGAACGTTTTTGGTCACCTTAGCTGACATAGTCTTGTGAAACATATGATATAATCTAAGATACATAGATAATAGAAATGTAGTTAGGCATACCTTTCATAAAATATTTTTAGAAAAATGTTCGAAAGATGCAGTATCAAAAAAATATATTTAATCTTTAAATTAAATGTCATTTTCTTAAAACGAGAGGAGTATTCTCCCGATTCATTTTAATTGTCATGCTTATTAGTATAAATAATTGGTTTTAAAAATTATGACATATTTAAACCATCTCTAACCACACTCTATTTTATTCGCTATTTTCTATATTTGGAGTGTAAAAAATAGAGAATTGGGTCTCCAACCACATTCTAAGAAACTCTATATTCTCTATTTATAGAGAGGTGAATAGTAGTTCTACAAATTCATCCTCTCTATTTCACTTTTTCATTATTTTAATATTATTTCTATTATTTTATAATTAAAATATTGTTTTTCATATAAGGCTATTAATTAAATTTCTAATATTTGTAATTCTTTTTAAATGTGGTACAACATTTAAAAAATATATTATTTAATATATACTACTTTCATCCCGAATTAATAATATTTCAATTTTTTTTTTCAATTTTTGTCACTTTAGTGATAATTTGATAGTATTATTATTAATTTTCACTATGAAGAATGCACAAAATTTAAATGATAAGATGAAAATTTTAATTTTAAAATACAATACATAATATAATAATTTAAAGACAATGTAATACTTAACATAATATTTTTTTAAATCACAACAATAATTTAGTAATTCGGTAGGTCATTTTCACGTTTAACAATATTTAGAAAAAAAAATTAGTGTATGATCTAGAGAATTATTGTACTTGTGATTACGATTGTGGTTTTTGATTTCTTTTTTCAATTATTTGTAGTTGTTCTTTAAAATTTTAGAATAAATATAATTTTATAATGAATAAAGAATTTGAGAAAAATATATATTACATGAAAATTATATAGGGTGATTATTTTGGGAAAAAAAAGAACAAATTCATATTATGAAAAGAAAATGAAAATGAATTAGAAATAATAATAATAATAATAATAATAATAATAATAATAATAATAATAATAATAATAATAATAATATATTGAGAAGAGAGAAAATTCTTTTTTTAAAGAGTAATTTAGAGAATTGAATTGAAGTTGAAGTTGGTTGTCTAAAAAAATGAAAAAAACTCTATATTTAAAAAGTAAAATAGAGTGTATGATTAGAAATCCCGTCGTAATGTGTTGTGCTATTTTCATTATCATTTTAGTTCAAAATAGTCACTTTAAGGATTCTAGAGTATCATTGAGAATTATTTTCGATTATATTCTTATTATATTATAGAAGTACTCCCTCTGGCACGGTGTTCCAAATTAAAAGTGCTATTTTTACCATTTTATTTTGATTTAAATAAATGGTGTTTTATATAATAAAAAGATTGTATTAATACTCTTTTCGTTCTATTTTATGTGACATTTTTTAGATTTTGAGATTCAAATAATTTTACCTTTGATTGTAAATTTTTCATAGATTTTTTAAACATTTTGAATTATCAATTATTGTGACTTATAGTACTTTTTACGCAATTTACAAATATATAAATTTCATTTCAAAAAAATTAAAGATTTCATGCGCAAATTTTCGATCAAACTTAAATTGTTTGACTCTCAAAAAACAAAAAGTGCCACATAAATTGGAACAGAGAAAATAATTGTTTTCTTTCAAATTTATCGCTATTTAGTCAAGTGATTTCATGTAACCTAGAAACTATATTTTAATGTGTACTTTTCCCTCGATCCTAACTTATACAACGCATTTTTTTTAAAAATTTGTCCCAAAAAATGTAACATTTCACTTTAGAGTCAAACAAATATCTAAGATTACTTTTAAACCATAAATTTTAAAAGTTTGTTAATTCTTTTTTAAATTTTTATCAAGTCAAATATTGTCATATAATTTGAAATGAAGAAAGTATACATAAAAGTAAATTAGTAAGAATATGAATAATTTAGTAAATTACACATTTTCTTATAATTATTTTTCAATAAACATGAAAGACCTAAAATAACAATTAAAATAAGAGGGAATAATTAATTGTATATTAGTTTCGACCTTACACTTACCAAATAAATATTTAAAAAGATTAATATGATGAAAATAATTAGTAGCATTAAATTGAAATTAAAAAATAAATAAAATAATTTAACAAAATTAATTATTTTTTAAAGAGCATATACCATTACAAGTAAAATGAACTGGAGAGATAGTATTAAATAAACATGATTAAGAAAGAAAGTATAATATATAATTGGCGGTGTTAATATTTCTAATTATTCGACTCAACGTCATCATCTTACCTTACCATAATTAAGAAATTACGTAACTAAACATATTCTAATAGTGACATGTTTGGTATCTAATCGAAAATAATATAAACCTAATTGATTGTCTTACGTCTCAAATGAGACAGAGTCTTACGTATTAGTCATCATGTAATTGATGTAAAAACCAAATTTATTTTTTAATTAAGAAATGAGAGTGTTTAATTTACCATTAACAAAGTTAAATCTAATACCTTAAAATAAAATACTAATCTCAGAGAGAATAGCAGATTATTCACTTCATATTAAAATTAGTTATTCTCCCTCAAACTTGATAATTAAGTTATCTTAATTGTAAAATCCATCTGGAATGATAAATGTTTCAAGGTAAAATATTAAAAATGTTTCCTAGGAAATTTTTTCTTCAAATTTAATTGCATAAATAATTGAGGACTTATGTCATATTAATTCATTCAATAACAATAAACTGAATCGTCTCATTGATTTCTTTTTTATTTCTCATCATCACCTCAAAATGTAATTAATTATTTTACATGAGACGAGAACTATTCTTCACTCTTTAACATAATGTATTCCCCTTGTCTTAACGCGGCGCTCTTTCTCATTATCATCTACCTGTTTCTTTCCACAAGTTATCAAGTGTACGTCACTACTATAAGTAGCATTCAAATTAAAAGCACATTTTGTGCTAAAAATAATATATAAAAAAGGAACTTAATCCATTTCTTTTAAATCCAAAAAAAGACAAGAAAAAAGAAAGAAGAAGAGGTCGTCGTGGATGCACAAGCAGAAGACCAAGTATTCATCACTATAATACAACGATAGTGAAAATACTTGTTTTGTCAAATCAAATAAATGCATAAAACTTGTATTTTACTTCCCCTGTCCTCCTCAACTTAATATTTTAATTTTTCAAAATTATAAATTTTAAAAAATAGTACAAGTTACAATAATTAATACTAATACATGTATAAAAAAAAATACGATCAAAGAATAATTCGCTCATCACATAAAATGAGATAAAAAATATATATTTATTATGATAATTTATGGTATTATTTTTATATAATTTTGAAATAATATTTTTAAAAAAATTGATGTTAATTTGGACCCAAAATGTAAGGTGAAAGCGTGAGTGTTGTCAGTTGTCAAAGATATATGTCTATATTGGCGCGTAAGGTGGACCTGAACTGGACTGGGTCCGCTAGAATTCTCTAGAAGTACCACCTCTAATTCTAGCATTTTCAGAGTTTGATAATGTCAAATGGAACTCTACGGATTTGGTAGAATTTAATAATTTTAATTTTAATTATATATTTATTTTAATAAATGTAATGTGTTGATGAATATGTTGCAAATTGTAGTAAGATACAATTGAAAAATAAAATGATTAAAATAAGTATTTAGATTGAAACATGAAATATTTTGTTTTTTTTTAAAAGAAGATTTAAGTTCACACAATAATATCAAGTACCAACATAATAAAAATGT
This sequence comes from Solanum commersonii, assembly GCA_029007595.1. Lineage (NCBI taxonomy): Eukaryota > Viridiplantae > Streptophyta > Magnoliopsida > Solanales > Solanaceae > Solanum > Solanum commersonii. The sequence goes on from JAJTWQ010000029.1 coordinate 1,623,553, forward strand.
ATAAACTATTAACTAAAACTACTAACTTAAGAGAAATTTAAAATTTCAAACGCTAACTTAAAGAGAAATTTAAATCTTGACTCTACCTCTACATATAATATACTTATCCTCCTATAAATAACTTGATTTATTTGGCCAAGTGCACAACACAAGATTTTGAAGGTCGAGATAGTATTGAGAAGAGTTGATTATACGGGACATGGTGCAACTTAATATTATCGAGGACATGACTTTAGATGAATAGGAGTGAAACCCGTATTAGGGTAGAAGGCTAGTAGGTGTCGTAGAGTGTTGTCTTATTTAGGGCCGGTCATAGGATTAGTCATGTCTTTATAGTTGTGTTGCTATTGCTTTATGTTATCCCATTATTTTGTTGTTGTTATTGTTTTTCTCTTGTAAAATTTACACTACTTTTCTTTTTAACTATGTTTTCTTCATTATTTTCTTCTTCTTTTGCTTGGATTAGGTACACTTAAGCCAAGGGTCTTTCGAAAACAACTTCTATACCCCACGAAGTAGTAATAAGATTTACGTATACTCTACCTTCTCCATTTCTTACTTTGTGAAATTTCACTCGATATGTTGTTATTGTTAATCTTGTTTAGAAATACTTTTAGATATAAGGGATTGGTAAATTACTCATTTGGGGAATAATTCACTCATCAAGATTTTGAATAGTTTATTTATATATCAATTTATATACGTTGTAAAGTTTCTTGGTAGATGACTTTTCAGTTTTCTTCTATCAAAACTTTAGTTTGTCATCTTTGGCTTTACCATAATTCTTTGCGTTATTAGTTTGTTATAGTTGTGTTGTATTATTAATACTCATATATAATGTAGTTTGTTTTTCCTTTATCTTATTGTTTTGAGTATATTTTCCTGTATCAATACCATCATGTTCCTTTTAAGTACACTTTTTACCTTAAAAGTATTAAATTACTTTTCAATTGTACTTAATAATATAGCATACACAAAATACTGTTAGAAAAAATAATTATAAGAAATATGAATGAAGAAGAAGATGGCTATGAGACATGTAATCACTTTCTTTAAAAAGATATTGCACATATATATATTGGGGAAAATACAATCAAATCCCTTCAGGATACAACAAAACACTTTGTTTATACATGCAAATTTTTCTTAGGTTATTTCTAGAGAATCTTTATATTTATAGAACTTAAGAGATAACTTTCATAAAAGTCATGTTCTTTCATGAACAAATGACTTTTCATAAAAGTCATGTTCTTTCATGAACAAACGACTTTTCATAAAAGTCATGTTCTTTCATTATCAGATGATGTTTCATAAAAGTCATGTTCTTTCATTAACAAATAACTTTTTATAATGAGGCCACAAACGAATTTGATTCATTTTCACTATTGCAATTAATCCTAATTTATCATCGCTAATAGTGTCAATTTCATACTTAAATCACAAGTCATATTCTTTTTCTGTCAGTTGTCCTAAGCTCAACAAATTATGATAAATACTTAAACATAATAAACATTAGAGTGAGAAAAATCATTTTTTGAAGTAATTGAATTTTTTCCTTTTACCAACAGCAGACACTTTAGAGTTACTACCAAGTCTTACAGTAGCTCTAAATGATTCATCTAGATCAACAAATAATTTTTTATCCCAGACATATGATTGCTATAACCAGAATCTAAAACCCATTCATTTCTTTTATTTTCTTCTATTTCTGAGCTAGAAAATAATAAAGTCTCTTGTTTATCTCCATAATGTTTAGCCATTTGCATGTACTTCTCTATTTTCAGATTTTTAAACCAACAATTTCTATGACAGTGTCCAAATTTTCTAAAATTATGACAGTGAATTGTTGATTTGTCACGTCTCTGAAAATTTTGATTATTTTATCGTTCCTTCCTAAAATTGTTATTATTACTCTGTTGGTAAGAATAATTACATTTACCACGGCCTCAAAAATTTCCTTTGTTCCCTTGTCCTCTACCTATGAAATTTTGAACTCTTTGATTTGTTTTAGCCAAGTTTGATATCTCATCCTTTAGATTAGGTCGATTTACCTTTGCTTGCAACACTTCATTAAATTTTTCTATCGTTTGTTGATTCAAGGACATCTTGTGTGTCATAAATTCCCCTTCTAAATCATCAAGTGTCAAAGTGCTAAGATATTGGGTGGCCTCAAAAACTGCTTTTTTTGTGTGAGATTTTGTACTCAATGATCACACTACTTTTTTAACAATTTTAACAAGATCGAAGTCTTCTCCATTAGTTCTCATATTGTTGAGAATATTAATCTCTCTCGTAAAAAATTCTTTGACGGACTCAGTTGATTGTATTTGGATTAACTCATATTGTCTTTTAATCTCTTGCAATTTGACTCTTCTTACATCTGCGGAACGTCGATGAAAATTCACCTAAACTTTTGACTTTTCTTATCGTAAAATCATCTACTTCTCCAATTGATTTGTACTTGATTTTGTATGTCCATTCGACTTCAGTTGATTGTGTATATGGTAAAGCAAGTTCTTCAACAAATAATTTTTCATGCTCTTCAAATCTATAATTTTGAATAATGATTTAGAGTTGATTGTATTTTCAGTACTCATAGTCATGCACTTCAATTGCGGATCTAGAACTTCAATTGATTTTTCTTCAATTTTGGGTAGATCATTAAAAACTTGCTCTTGGTGAACACTTTTGCTTCCTTTGTCACTAGCATCATCTTCAAATGCTTCAAACAATTTTTTTGTGAGACAACAATGAGAATTTCAATTTCTTTTCTAATACCTTCACTTTGTATAGACCAATCATGTTTATTACATGTCTCATGGCTTGAATTACTAGCCTTTATCGAAGAAACATCAGTTTCAATCAAATTATTCTTTTTAGTCATCCCAATAATTATTGACTTATCAGATTGACCACTAATGGAGTCCTCTTTCCAATCAAAGACATTCATACCACACTGAAAATTACTTCTATCTTTCCTTCCTTTCTCCACAATTTTTAAACTCTGACCTTCTTCATATATTTTTGTCTAATTTGATGATTCTTTTTTTTTCCTCTTAATTGATCATCTTTTCTTTGATTTTCTTCATTTATTTCTACCAAACTCAATGTCTCTTCTTTATCATCCTTTCTTTGATCTTCCTCCTCCACTATCACATCTCTATTTCCTCGTCAGGTACCTCTGAGATTTTGACATCTTTGATTTGTCTTAACTCAGTTTGATATCTCTTCTTTTGACTTAGATTGACTTACCTTTGTTTGCAATGCTTCATCAAATGTTTTTATCATTTGTTGATTCAAGGACATCTCATATGTCACCAATTCACCTTCTAGATCATCAAGCTTTAAGGTATTCAGATTTCAGATAGACTCAACATCTGTCTTATTGTCTGAAACTCTTAACTGAGAAAATTTAATATTTTAAAAATAATTTTAACTTCTTCTAATACTTTTCCATTGATTCTAAACCATTGACCATTTCTTTGAATCTCATAAAGAAATCTTTGATTGATTATGTTGGTTTCATTTGAGCCAACTCAAACGTTTCCAAAGTTCTTGAAGTTTTTCTCTCTTCACATCTGTAACACGTCAATGTGTTTTTGTTAACATTGTCCAAGTCTTCTTAGAATTTTATTATATACATGCAATTCAACCTTTCGATCAAGATAAAATCATGCCTATAATTCAATTTTTTACTTTTCTCCAATTATTTTACAAATTCAGCGGTCAATGTTGTGCTCTCTGGGGCATTCACGAATCCAATAGCAATAATGGATCATAGTCCAACAATTTTGATAAAATTCTTCACATGTTGATACCAACTCTCAAAATTATTTTTACCATCAAGCACACAAAAATGAGACATTCGGGTAAATATGGAATACACATTCTTTTGTATATGTCAGATCTCACATGAGGCTTTAATAGGATCTCACAGTACAAGCCTTTTATCAGATCTCACACAAGCTCTGATATTAATTTGAAGGAAACAAAATTATTCAAGGTAATAATATATGCACAAGTGAAAGATCCAACAATGATTTTATATAGAAGAAATCTATTAATCTACAAATAGGAGGTAGAAGGCATTATTAAATAACTCAACAACTCTTGTATTTTTGTACATTGATTATATCTCTCTACACATTGAATGTATCTCTCACTACGTTAAAAATATGTAATAAAATGACACCCATATTTATAATATTAACAACCAAAGTAAATTAGGATCATGAACATATAATACTAACAACCAAACTAAAAGCACATGCGCTTAACTAGTTATCACTAAATACCTTTCCAATTCATATTACTTGTTTTAAAAAGAAATATAGAAGTGCATCTTTAAAGAGTTTAAAACGGAAAATGACATGAGACAAACCATTTTCTGAGAATAATTAAAAAAATCCCGATAATTACTTTAATCGGTAGCTTAATTAATAATTATACTCCATGTTTTCTTAGCAAGCAATGTGAACAATTCATATAAACTTAACATAGTGATCTCATAATCCAAGATTGAATCCAGCAATGGGACCTATTGTCACTTTCTATTTTGCTACTTCAACAAACACAATAGTTATCTATTTTTATTTTTTTATAATCGTGGTGGTGTTCGAATCAATTTACGTACATCTCAACTAATTTCATAACATTCCAATTCTCTCCAACTAACAACGAATATTAAATAATTCTATCAACAAAACTAAAACATGTAGGAATATTTATTTTTAATTTTAAAGTTCAACTCTTCTTCACATCATATCATTATACATTATACAAATTAAGATACATGAAAGATCCACATCTTATTAATCACATCGAAACAAAGAATTGATTGTAACGAAAGAAATTTATATTATAGATATCATGAATTTATATTATATATAGTTAGTAGGTTTGGGGTCTTCTTCTCGAAGCTATTTTTTAATAATTAAGTTCATCGTGCAACGCAAAAATGTATAAAATATTTTAATGGTTTAAGATATTAGAAAAATCTATCACCATCACCAAAGATAATATGGTAGAATGTCATAAGAATTTGTGAATAATTGAACTATCAAGTTGTTGTCATAATTAAATAAAATGAGTAAATTAAATGGCCAACTTAGATGGTGGTCATGTTATATAATATTGTGGTGTTCCGTCCTCTCAACTATTTTGATATATCAGAATTATTATAGGGATATGTCATAAGCTTAAGAAGCATGGAATCACAATTAATTAGTATTTATTAGATTAAAAAGATTATAACATTTTAATTAAACATATCCACATGTCCAAGAGGATATATCAATATGCATCTCTTATCACTTTTAAAAAGAGTTGATTGCTGGCAAGTTATCTCAAAGTTATAATATAAAAATTAAATAATGATAGGATTTTCTTTAGTAAATATATTTTGATCGATAAATATTAAATTACGTTGGATTAAAAATGAGATATATATAAAACATGTGTTTAGTTTAATTGGACTTTTCTTACAAAACGTTGGGAGGAAACATCGAAAAAAGGCAAATGTATTACTCCCTCTATCCCAATATCTAAAAAAGAATGACACAATTCTATATTAAATATTAACAATTTAATTGTAAAATATTCATTTTACCTTTAATGAAATGAGTTATAACCATACAAATTTCTATCATTCATTTTACTTTATAAGTTTTAAAAGTCTTCATTTCTTTCTTAAACTCCGTACCGAGTCAAACTACCTCATATGAAATGAAACGGAGGGAGTATTTTGTTGTTTCATTTTAGTAATCTAGAAATTGCTGTCCCATATAAAATATGGTATAGAAATAGGTATAATTATGGTATAAAAAATTGTACCAAATATGAAAAACAATAATTTCACAATTTATCTCAAAATTCTAAATTTCTTATTCCATCAACCAAGCGATCCTAATAGTCGGAGAAATGAATATCTTCTATTTTTTTCTTTTATCAATATTATTGCAAGAAGATTTGTTCCTTGTTTTTTGAAATAAATATTACTCCCTCCGTTACAAAAAGAATTACCTAATTTAACTTAGAACGAAGTTTAAGAAAAGAAAGAAACTTTTTAATTTTGTGGTTATAAATTAAAGTTATATCAAATGTACCAAAATGTCCTTTAATATTGTGGTCTTAAACATATCACGTGGACAGTTGAAGTTAAGGTATTGCCAAAAAAGAAAATGAGTCATTTTTTTTTAAATAGACTGAAAGGAAAACTAGACCATTCTTTTTTAAACGGAGAAAGTAGAAGTTTAGCTGCTATTGTCAATGGTGTAGTTTTGAGGTGCTATTTTTTTCCAGAAAATCAACTAGTCAAATGTCGAAAACCAATCAAATCAGGAATTAATTGATTAATAATTAGGATCCCTAATAATTAACTAGTAATATCCATAAAAAAAGTGCCAAAACTTGTGCTTCAAGTTTCACTTTTCCAAAAGTTTCTTTTATATTATATTCTAGGGGCGTATATTCGATTTTTTGGTTTGGCTTTGCGCTATTTGATTTGGATTTTTTAGTTTTTTATTTTGTAAAAATGTAACCCAATCTGATCCAAAATAAATTTGGTTTGATTTGATTTTTCCCTATTCGGTTCGGTTGTTTTCCGATTTGGTTATTCGGCTATGTCAATAATTAATAACATAACCAAAGTAATAATATTTAATCCCTTAAATATACTTTCTACTATAAATCATAAGTAAAACTTAAAACCCAATACTTATAAGTATACCTATTATAGATGTAATTCAATAACCAAAAAGGGACAAAAGTGGTTAAAACCCGAAACCAAACCAATAAAATAAATAAAGTAATTTATTAATCCAAAACCAATCTGAAAAACCAAAAAATCAAATCAAATAAAAATTTGATTTGATTTGATTATTTGATTTAATCCGAATAATGCACACCCCTATATTATACATATTAATATATTATCTATCCTTAAACCACTTTTTTTAGGGGATTGAAAAGTAAGATAATTAAGTGAACTTTTAGTCATGAAAATCAAATTCACTTTTATTTGTTTTGCCTTTACTAGTAACATTTCATTTGTTTATTTTTATTTATTTATATTCGATTTGACAAACTCCTTAAGAAGTAATTAACAAAATGATATGTATTTTAAAAATAATACATTGAAAAATAATACTTAATAATTAAGATAAAATTGAAATAAGATAATAATTTTAAAAAAACTAAACAAGTAAAATGAACATTTATTTTTAATATAAAGTGAGCAAATAAAAATGACCAAAAAAGTCATTAAAAATTGAGCTACTACTAAATTAGATTTATACAAAAACTTTAAAGAAGGAAGAAGCACAAAGCATGTGATTTTGCAAAGTCCCACAACTCTAGGGTCCACAGTCTAAAAAATTAGTAGGATATAGTTCCATCACTAAATCCCAACTTTTTTTACTAGTTTTGTTCCAAAACTGATTTTTTGTCTCTATCAAAAACCCCTTGATTGCAACTTGCATTTATTAGAATAGTGGAACATAAAAAATAAAGAAATAAATTAAGCGACTATCTATTTTCTTATAATTTTGGTGTTCAGGTCAATTTGAACACCTTTCAATTAAATCATGATATCAACATAGATAAAAAGTAAAATTCCATCACTAAAGCTTGGATAAATAGGAAAAAATTATCGGTAAAATTTTGAAATTTAATAATTTTAATCCATCAACCACTAAGTCACACCCTTGCTAAGTTATCTACTTATTTTAATAGTAGTATTTTCTTTTCCCCTTTTTTTGGGTAGTTAGGGTTTTGGAGTGGTGAGGTGGTACAATTCCATAGGCATTGGAGGGGTTAGTCTAGATAAAGGTAGGTCCATATTAAGTAGTGTCCAAGTTTTATTTTGGGGGTGGACCCACCCTATTGGAACTCTATAAACTTTTTATAGGGTCCAAAAATAATTGAGAAGATAATAAATAATTTCAAGTTGATCTTGTCTCCTCAATGCCTACATAACTTGACCTTAATTGACTCGTTCAATTTGCAGAAAATATTATAATAATTGAAAGTATTACATTTTCATATCCAAAGAGAATAATTTTGACAAAAGTCTTGATAGGAAATGACAAAAATAAAATAAAAAGAAAGAACTTGTTGCGTTGGCTCATTCATTATAAACTTATAAGTACCATTTCAAACTTATATAAACGGATAAAGAAAACATGATCTATAGCAAAAAATACTTCAAAACAACAAAAGTTAAATTTAACGTTGGGGGCTTACGCCTCAAATTCTAAGGCATACACCCTGCCCCGCCCTAAAAACAAATTAAAATAAACTGGTTGCAGCAGGGACATCTAAGTCATTTGATAGGTGTAATCCGTTCACTGCACGAATATCAGCAACAAATATGCTACCTGAGTCGGACCAACCTCCCAAGACATCCCTGTCTGAACACTGCCAAAAAATAGCAATTGGATGAATTAAATGGAGATGGAATTACAATGAGAAAAACCCGCAGCCGCTACCTTTGGGTAAAACCCCTGTTCCTATACAATAGCTCACAAACCACATAGGAGAGGTAACCCGCACCAGGCAAGCCCGGTGCAACTAGCTCAACCCAAAAGGCAAACCCCTTGCTTTCAATGGCAGGGGGTTTCAAACTTGAAACCTCCAACATGGAAGTCCCAAGCCCAAACCACTAGGCCACCCCGAAGGATTTACAAGAATGTTAGGTCTTATACAAATGTAAATTTTCTCATCATTGCTGATCGGTTTTCCGTTGACGAAATTGCATAGGTGGAAGTTATTTACAGCAAACTAGCCAACTGGACTCGGATAATTTGCATACTACATTTAAACTTTGTTCTTACCTTGCTAAATCCGAGCCAATTAGAATCTCCTCGATACGAAAATATTTTCTTGCTTTCACGCCATCGTCCACAGACGACCTGTGAAGAAGTATATATCAAATCTGTCATCAAACAATAGAGTCACAGGAAGTATATAGGTTTGTCTAATCCTTGCAGGTCATACCTGCAGTTCAAACTAATGACTCTCTCAAATATCCCAAGAAAAAGGAGAAAAATGAAAGGTATAAAGAACCAAATTGATCACAACTTGAATTATGGTTGTGATGAGGAACAAAAGTCCAAATGTACCACGTATAGCATGGAATTAAAATGAAAGCCTAGATAGATGTGGTACAAAGCCTTTTAAATTCTCAAGTTATAAACATTGTCATTTTGGCCCTCAAAACTACAAAAAATCGATAACACCGTCAGTTTCATTTCACAGGGCAATAGACCCCCGGGGATCACTATGTTCAGACTGATGTTTCAAAATTGGCAATAGTGAATGGTAATGCTAAAGATGAAGAGGGAACAACTAAATTGCAAGAACCAGGTATCACATGTACAGTTTGCTCTGTCCTTTTACTTTTTGAGAAATTTACTTTTTGCTTTATGCTTTTACTATGAAGGAAAAAAGGAGTAATAACATTGTAATCATAGCAGATGAACATGTAATCTACCATGTAGGGGGAGATATTGACTTCCAACATTCAAATGAACTTCAGAGTCCTGGAGAAAAAGAAAAGAGGGAAAATACCTAATTTTGGTAGGAGTTGTCTGCCACGCTTCAAAACTACAGCAATTTTGGATTTTAACAGGAAGAATTATGTTTAAAGGAAATGAGGTTACAAGTTGGAATAACGAAAAAAAGAGTTTGAATATCCTTTCAAGGAGTGTCTAGTAACTGTGCTGAAGTTTTACGTCAAGGTTGGAAATAGGTAATACTACGATTTATCGAAGGAGGGATATGGGATGGAGTAAAGATGAAACTCAGATTCTCTATTTAAGTCTATTTAAGATTCATGTAAATGTCTAGTAGCTGTGCTGAAATTTTACATCAATGTTGGATCTAGGGAGTAATGCATTTTATGGAAGGGAGGATATATGCTGGAGTAAAGATGAAACTCAGATTCTCTATTTAAGATTTATGAAAACTATAAAAGGTTAGTTGTGAAATAGTCACCTCGTAGTCAACTCCTTGTACATAGACATATTCAGGATCAATGGAAGAGAAAGCAAGTCCAGTTATCTGTAGCAGCATGAGACATTATAGTAATTATAGCACAAAGCATAGGCGTAATAACAGAATCATGAAAGAAAAGATGCACAGCAAGGATATGGAAAAAGAACCCAAAAAGAATGTTACTTGAGATTTAAGTAACGAAAAAATGAGATGAAAGAAAATTTTGACCAGACAATTTCAATTGTGGCCTCACTTGAGACAAGGATACTATTGGCTGGACTTCTTTTTAGAAATTCCTTTGATACCTTATTGACAGAAAACAACTACTAATATATAAATAAATGTGTGTATATGTGTGTGTGTGAGAGAGAGAGAGGGGGGGAGGACAAGATTGACCTCATACTTAGAGCAGTTTAGCCATCTTGACACTGCTGACCACCTGTAATAGAAATGTATATTTATATCAGTGTGTTAGGAAAATAAATCAACCCTCTTACACAATCAAATCTGCCGGGAACTATGTTACCTACCGGGACTCTGAAGCAAACATAGAAAGCTGAGAAAATTGTAGATTTCATTATAATTTGAAAGTGTAAACATATCCTAATGCTAGAACTGGCAATATTCCTTTCAAAAGAATGCACAAGACGAGAAATATATGAGATAACAGACAAGAACAAATTCCTTAACATAGTATATTCCAAGTTATCTGAAATTTGATCAAGTACACAAGCACACTGTAAGATCAACACTAGAACAACCACTAAAAGCAAAGTAAAGCCTTATGAGGAGATAACCTGCGAGGATCATAGACAGTCACAGTGCGATCAGCTCCACCTGCTGCAATAGTACCTTTTGAAGAATTACAGACTGCATACAAGTTATCTCCTACAGATCCACAGATTCGACGCACACAACCACCCTTTTCTTTCATTCGCAAGTCCCATATTGTCAGCTGCAGCCAGTATGGAGTGAAGAGAATGAAATGAATCAGAAAAGAACAAGACATTCTCTGCATGATTCCAACATAAGAGATAAATAACATAGAAACATTACATGGCAACCTTCTGCAACTGCTAATACAGAATTTCCACCGCCTAAGTCCAAATTTTGCATGAACATAAGTGAAGATGGATGCCACAATCTGCAATGTGATTTTTTTCTTTGAATAAATTTCTAAAATTTATTTAAGCCAAACAAAAAAAGAGAGTTTACAAATTAAATTATTTGTCATCTGACAGACCATGTGTGTCAAAAATGCAATCTAAGATCTTAGATAGTAAAGCTTCTACATACTGCAACCTGTGAACAACCAACTCATGCTCACTAACTTAGGTACCAACATAAATATTAGCTTTCATAGGGAGATTGTCTAGATAGAATTACTTTTCTCTTTGTTCCCTTCCCATAAGAAATTTCTTCTAGCCCTGTCTTCCTCTATCCATGCTGGCATAGGAATAAAGATATTGCATAGTTTGGGGAAGCATCCATCACGCTGTTTATTAAAGTCAGTTTCCCACACAACATAAGGATTGCCTTTTTCAATTACCGCGTCTTCTCCACCTTTTCAATGACTCCACTACAGATGTACACTCATTTAAAGGCCATACCAAAGGTATATGCTTAAGTACAAAGTTAGGTAAAGATCCAATATTACTTCCCAAATTAGCAGCCAGTTCTCAAGTTTCTGAACTTCAGGAAAGAGGAAATTTTTCTCCAGATTTATATAAAGTCTAGAGAAGGCCAAACCAAAGATGGATGATTTCTATATACTCAACCTGTCTATTATCTGTATCACATATTATGAGAATGTCATCAGTGTATATAAGGTTAGGTGAGAGATGGCCAAAGAAATGACACTTCTTCTCTCAATGTAAAAGTAATATATCAATGTCAAGTGCATGGCTTTCTTTAGCATCAAATTAACATCATCCACTATCATTATAACAAAGAAACGCACTAACTGATGCAGTTTATCCATTTCAGTGAGTACGATTTCTCTTATCAGAACAGAAAACTCCAATTAACATGATTGAAACCTTTTTCTATAGATTACCCCAGCTTTACTTGCCTCCTATTTAAGCATTCATTTGTGATTCGGGCAGTAATGTATACAATCTATAGACTCCCTTTATGTGAATGTTGTTTGTGTATCAGCCAAGAGCTTCTTCATAACATTTTTGAGATTTTGTAAGCAACTTAATGATGAATTGTGGAAGCTCCCCACTAGGTTGACAGGCTTAAAATCCTCTTTCTTTTTTTTTCTTTTTTTTGAGAATTAGTACTGTTAAAGTCAAGTTTTTCAACCTCATTATTCTTAGGTATCACGCCAATGTACGAGAGATGAAACTTCTCACGATTTTTTACATTTGTGGATTGCATGCAGAAGGCCTCCCCTAATTATGGGCTACCAATTATGATCGAATGACATTGTGAGACCATTAGGGCTAGGGGCTTAACTACCTTTGCATTTTGATTGCTTTGTCCTTCGCCTATTCACTAGAAAATCTTCAGAACCGATCCTCTTCTTCCTCGTAAATTTTGGGGATATCTTCTGTCCAAAGGAGAGTCTCAATTTGATAGGTTCCTTATATAGATTGACGTAGTACTTCATATCTCTTCTTTTATGGCTTCCTGATCTTCAGCCAATCCTCCATCAAAATAATCCATATGTTCCTATCACCTTTGTGGGATCCTTATGCACCAAAACTTCTGCCGCAAGTTATTTCTTCCAACCTGGCTAGATCTTACAGTTTCAGTAGTGCCTCAGCATTTTGAATGTTCTCTTCCTCTAACACTAAAGTGTTGGCTTTCAATAACACCAGAGCGACAAAGAGATGGCTTTCAACAATAGAAGGCTTATGATTGAATCCTTGATTATTGAACCAGCCACCCCCCGCCCCCTTTTCCAAGATAAATGTCAATCATAATCTTTCATAAAACCAGGTACAACCAATTCTATAAATTGTTTGTTAGATATTTTTGTGGAACTTTTTCTACACGTGATATAAAAACATAATAGGAGGCTGACCAGAGCCACCTCCCAAACCATCACGGTAACTATTGCCATGCATTTTCTTTTGATTTCTTTCGTTTTTTGGTTGATATATTAAGATATAAAGACATGCCAACACAAATCCCTACACACAAAGAGAGAGATGCAAACTGAGGACTCAAGTCATGCACATAAGAGCTCTAGAAATATAGAACAGTCAAATTGTCTTTATGGAAACAGTAATTAATCCACAAAAACAAGGTTTGCAGAAACCACTATTCAGATTTGTTTATATCTGTCACGAGTAATTAAATCAGCATCAGGCAATAGTTTACTGGTTTTCATTTTTATTAACAACATTGCTTAAAAGGAACAAGGTAGCAGAAAAGCTTCCTGTGAGAAATATAGGAAAAGAATATTATTGAATTGTTGTTGTGTCTACATTATTACATTGAGACTCTATTTATAGACACTAGAATACAACCCTTTACCAAGTAGGATACTATTTACTATTCCTATTCCTATTTGTATTCATACTAGATATTAGGTTCCCGCGCCAGCGCGGGCCCAAGATATATTACTTTTTTCGTCTCATTTTATGTGAGGTAGTTTGATTTGTTACGAAGTTTAAAAAAGAAACGAAGACTTTTAAAACTTGTGGTCCAAAATGAATTATATAAATTATTTTACTTAATATAGAAATGTGACATTTTTTTGGGCCTGACTAAAAAGAAAAGTAAGTCACATAAATTGGGAGTAGTTGTTTGTTTAAGTCACATAAATTGGAAGTAGTTATTTGTTTCAATTTATGTGACACCAATGAAATTTGGAGAGTTATATAATTTTTTGTATGTGATTTTGTTAAATATATTTTGAAGTTGTTAATTTATTGTGATTTATAGCACTTCTTATATCATTTTCAAATAATATATATTACTCTTTCTGTTTCATTTTATGTGATGTAGATACTTTTACGAAAGTCAACTAAATTTCTTATATGATTCTTAAATATTTGTAGTTGTTATTTTACTTTAATTTATAGTACTTTTTATGTTATTTTCAAACAAACTTCTTTTGTTTCAATATGGAATTAAAGAGTCAATAAAATTTCTTTTATGATTTTTAATTATGTCTTTTTTAATATATTATATTATTACATTGTGATTTTAAGTACTTATTATGTAATTTTGAAATATAGAACAAATTAAAAGAAAAACAAGGAAAAATTTAAATGAAGAAAGTACTAAAATTTTCAAATAATTGTTTTATGGTATTTCGTACTTTTCAAACTTGAAAAATGATTGTACTTGCCTGCTTCATAAATGTACTTCCTTTTTGTTGGACACAAAAACCATTTGCTTTTTTTCCTCTTTTACGGCTAGCTTTAATTGTGTGGGCCCTATTATTACTTTTGTACACCATTTCATTTTTTCTTGCATTGTTCTTATATTTTAGTATTTCCAATTTCTATCCTCCAAGGATCTTTTAATATTATTTATTAATTAATTCATTCATTAATAAATTATGTATATTGTAGCTTTTTAAAAGAATTTATTCTTCCTCTCAATTTATTCATTTGTAGCTCTTTGATGGGGTCCATTTTTTTGCCATGTGTCAACAAGAAGAGTGTGTTTATTCACTCTTCTTATATAGTAATTCCTATTCTAAATAGGATTGTATAAACCTATTCCTATTTTAATAGGATTGTGTAAACCAATTCCTATTCTAATAGGATTGTATAAACCTATTAATATTCTAACACTTCCATGGTAGTAGTAGTCTAGCAATGCCTCCAAGTGAGAATAAAACAGTCCAGGCTATCTTGAAAGGATATATGAATGCTAGAGATGTATGATTTTTTTGTGACGTGCTGCTGTACATATAAACAATATCTCAAAAATAGAAAGCATGGTAGCAAAAATAGAATGAAAAGTTTGAGATTATACTGTAAATGATCTACTGTCTCCGAAGCAAAGATAAGCACTTACGGACGTAATGTACGGACATGAATATCTTGGTCATAGACATCAATGGTTTTAGAGAAACTGTGAGCCACAGCTGCCTGAGGTAAAAGGCCAGAAAATACTGAAATTCAGGCAGAAGGCAAGAAATATGCCACAAATGAAACACTTACTCTTTCCAAGACACACACACGCACAGAGGATGTCAAAAAGAAAAAGAAAAAAAGAGGAAATGATTGTGCAGAAGAACAAATCAACAGTCTCATTTTCCTTCCAAGGTTCAAATCATCAACTTAAAAGTGCTTAGAGTTACTGTCACAACTCACAAGTTTCAGAAAAAAAAGAAGGTGCTTTAAAGTTCATTTGAATAGCCAGTATAACACCAAGAATAACCCACTGTTTTAATAAGGTACATTGACCAACAAGTTGTGTAGCTTAGTAAGCCAGTTCACATGGAGCAAAAAAAAAACAGGCAATGCTACATTCAGAGATGAGGATATTCGGATGCTAGTCAATGCCAACATTTCAAATTTCTCAGTAAATTGTAGAGGTTAAAAAAGGCAGACTAGTCTATCTCGAAAAATCTCAGGCAAAGGACACAAGCTACATTGAAGCACAATGGTAAATACACAACAAGAAATGGATTGCAAATTAGTCAGCTGACAAGGACAAGGCTTCCCCTCCACACCAACTGCCTCTATTTTGCACCCACGGGCACAATACAATGCTTGAACTGATTGATCTAAGTGAGTTACGAGATTAGTTTTCTAGGATCAACTTGCTTCAAAGTGCCCATTAATTATTTGTTAATTTGTGGTTCTCCTACAAATTTGAAGTGAACAGGAAGAAGCTACAGATGTGAAGCATCAACATTAATAATTACAGACTCCAACCTAGGAAACATATGAGATGAAATACCATGGATCGTTGAGTGGGATTGAAGCACAGGCCTGCCCAGCTACTTTCTCCAACACCGCAATCTCGAGGAGAGACAGAATATGTAAGCCCGTTGACATCTAGAATATGAGGAATTCATCAAGCTGTAACCCAAATATCATGCTAGAGTAAATGTGGGAATAACTCACCAGTAAAAGTCATGGGTGGTCCATGTCAATAACAATTTCTCTTAGATCTATTCAAATTAGCAAGATCATAAATTTCTCAAATCAAGTTGGTACACTATTTCACTTATATGCCAGGTAATAGTAATTCAAATATAGCATCTTTACTGAAGATTCTTTAGTGAAATTATAAGTAGCAAAACCAAACTATTAAGTGAGCACATCAGACCCCATGATTGGTAAATTTAGTTATTAACTAACAGCAGTCTTATGCCTATATCAATGGACATAAAAATAGGTTTAACAGGAGGTAAACCAAAATTTCAACTCCAAGATTCTGCTAATTTTTAACAGAATCCATCACCATTCAGCTAAGTAATGAAAAATAAATAGGAGAGATACCGTCGCCACTGGCATCCAATCTAGAGACAATAAGGTGACCATAAGAATCCACGCTTCCCAGAATTGAGCAACCAGGGCCTGTAGAGAACCAGACAGATCATTAAGCTGTTGAAAGGTAAAGAGTAGCTGCTTCAAATACATGATAGAAATTATTTGTAAACTAATGGACAGTAGTAGCAATAAGCATCGTGCAGCCAAAAACTAGTGAAGTTAGTAGGAACAATAGCAGCAAGTTCTTAAAGAAGAAGTGGTAGGAATCCCTTCAAATATACAGGGCCGCAAGCTTTTCAGTTTATTACTTAAGAAGATAATTTCAGAATAAGAGAATAATAACAACAAGCTTTTAAGAATATCGCGAAGGGCCACCAAAATTCAAAAGGTAAATATCTCCATATCTTACTTTCAGTTTCAGCTAGCATTATACTTTGGATTTCTGATCGATGTGGGCAGTGATTGACCACTGAAGCCTCTAGAACCTTCAAATTAACAATATTAGTAAGCTACTTCACAATTAACATCTTTCATCATGATAGAAGAAATGGCAAGTGTACCTCACATTGTTCAGGAATTAGAAGGTCCTCCTTTCCTAGATTGAGCAGTGAATTTTCCATTGGAATCTGTACAGTGCAAATGAAAACAAATTGAACATCCGTTGCTTCTTAATCCAACATGTTTATCAACACATTTAGTAAGGTTTATGCAGCTAATAGCCTTCAAGCATGTTTGTGAAGTCAATATGAACTCATCATCATATATAGACCAGAAAGTACAAGGAACAAAGTGGTATAACTACATGCTAACAATCTCCAACATAACAAAGCAACTTATTCAGCTCCTCCCCTCAATCCTCAATCTATCTCTCTGTCTCGTTATAGCCAAGGGAGGATCTAGGAGGGGGCAGGGTGTTCATCCGAATACCCTTTACAAAAAATTACACTATGCATATAAAGTTCTTTTTTTTAGTGTATATATAGATTTCGAATCCCCTGCACACAAGACTAGAGGTTGGATTAGTGGTTTAAGGAGTTTCAAAATTCAACCTTTGCGATTCCAAATTCAAATCAGCACTATATTTTCATTTTTCAAACCCACCCCTTGGTGAAAATTCTGAATCCTCCATTGGGCCTATAGCTTGTAATTTACCTCCCGAACAAGAAGCGCAAATAGGTGTGTAGGATTATCTCAGACATGCAAGTGATAAAATCACAACCACTTAGAATAATTGCAACTCAATTAAGCTTAGTGGAATTCAACAGACAAAGCAAAAGGACTAGAGTGAATCATAATAATAATACATCTTTATATACCAAGTTTTGATTTTTGAACACAACTTAGTATATATGAACAGTCAATTATAAATGTACAAAGGCATTTTGGAAAGGACTTACAAGAACTTTATAAATGCGGCAACCAGAAGCAATGTAAACCCAACAAGAAGAATCATTATCATCATTCATCTGCTCTCAAAAAAAAAGAAAAAAGAGAAACGGTTAAATTGAATTGGGTATGCAAAAAAAAAAAAACTGAATTTTGGGAAAAGGGAATTAACGGACATGAATGGCAAGACGAGTAGACTGAAGATTGGCAGGGGATGGATGCTGTATTAGAGTGGAAGGAACCACTGCTTTCTTCAAACACTTTGCCTTCAACTCCGACATTACTTCTATGCTTCAACTTCAAAACTTGCTGTTAAGAGTTTAACTTTTGTTGAAGCCAAAACGCTAAGAGCTTCTGACCCCAAACACCAATAAACAAACCTAAGGGGTAGTTTCAGTTTGGTTTGAGAATGCTATTCGAGGCAGAAACACTTATTTTATTTTTTATATATAAAAAAAAAAGTAATTAAAGTGTTTTTAAATAGAAACAGTTTTTCTTTTATTGTTGAAAGAATCTGAAAATTTTTGTTCTTAAAAAAAAAACAGATACGAAACAAAAAATTATTTTTGTCAAGACTAAAATATCACTTTAATATAACATATTTACCAATATAGCTATTATTAATTAAGTAGCATATCTAATAAGTTTGGTTAAATTTCGTCTAAAAATTTTATTTTTTATTTTTATGTAATAAATTTTATATTTTATTTTATGTTTATATATTATTGTTTTATATTTTACATATTATTTTACGTATAATTTTGCAGAATTAAAAATAAAAAGAAGATGGTAACAATATTTTTGTAAGATGTGAAAAAAAGAAAAAAAAATTAAAGATTTAAATCCTCCCAAAAAAGAAGGGGTATATATACCATATAATATTGGTTGAAAGTTTAAATATATACATTTTAATTTAATTAAAAAAAAGTTTAATTAACTTATTTAAAATAGATATTTAATATTTTTTTCTCTATAAAATAATCTTAATATTAAAAGTACATTAATAGCTGTCATTTTTCATAATTTGACTCTTAAAAACATTTTTTGAAAAAGATTAGTCAAACACAATTTGTTTATGAAAACATTTTTCAAATAAATTAATTAAACATAAATTACTTTTTCTTGCAATTTTTTTGAAAAACTACTTTAAGAAAGTGCTTATAAAAATAATTTGTTTTTAATAGCAATGTCAAATAGGATCTTAGTTTTGTATTAATATTGCAGAAATTTTTTATAGTCTGATTACTCCTATTATTAATTATATAAGAGAATATCATGCAAGAATTAATTTTTTTTATACTCTGATTACTCCTATTAATTTTGAGAATATTATGCAAAAATTAATTTATCTTTCAATAGTTTAATAATTGCATTACTGGTACGTGTTTTTATTCTACATTAGTGATTGGAAAAATGTAAAACAAGTGAGTAGCAAAATCGAATTAGGATGAAGCCGTGAATTTTATGAGTTTCTAATCTGTCATAAATCCATGGTCATTAAAGTAATATTATTACTGCTAAATTAGGTTTTTTTTCCTCCATATACAATTGAAGCATATTTTTAATATTTGATCTTAATTATTTTTTCATTATGGGTTGAGATAATCCATAGGTTAATAATTTTTTTTTATTATACCATTTAATATATAAAGACAAAAAGACTTTTTTTCTGGTTATCTTAGACTCTCAGTTATTTTACGTGTCCAGTGTAACCCTACTATACAAATCAATTTATGATTTTGGAAATATCTCCACTATTGAAAGGATGACGAAAAATAATTTCGGTTAACAAGTGTTTTATTGCTATTATCTATGGAACAATCGTTATGGCTCAATCCAAATAATAGTCAAATAACAAGATTGTCATTAAAAAAAATACGAAATTTTAGAGGAAAATTATTTTCATCATTTGTGCATTACATTAATAATTATATATGAATTGTTTGACCTTTAAAACCAACTAAAAAAACTCACAACCGCATTACAAACACTGTATCCTACCAATTTTTAAAATTCTTCAAATCACGTTAATTATGCAAGTGAAAATTCTATTCTTCGAATCACGTTAATTATACAAAAATCAAGCACTTGCATAATTAGTAGTTATGCAAATTTATCAAGTTATACCCACAAAAAGGATTATTTCTGTACTGAATATGTGAGAAAAAAAACTGTAAAGCCCTCAGATCTCATAGCTTCAAATCACAGACAGCTAATCGTGATGGAACTCATCAGAAGCCTTTCATACATCACCATAAACATCAGCGGCAAAAGTGTAAGTGTGCTTTTGTGTGTAATGTTGAGGGAGACAGGGAAAGGGAGAAAGAATGGCGGATACCACTGATATTCAGGTGATGCATAAAGTCAACTGATGAATCTATAACCATCACAGCCGCTCAATAAATATAGATTTTCCATCATTGGGCAAAATATAAGAAGAATATTGAAATTAACAAAGCAGAAAACGAAAATCAAATCAAATCAAACACAAATAGAAAAATAAAATCATAAAATTTACGAATCGAGCAAACAAAAGTATTCTCCCGGCGGCGTTAACTGCCGATTATGAGGAGGAGAAAGTAAAATTAGGGTTTCACTTAAGGCCAGGGTTCCGACTCTCTGTTATATAGAGGCCATTAATGGGCTTTAAGCCCTGTTTCGTACTTATTGGGCTGCCATCGAACAAGTGATTTGAATTGAGGAATTTATATACCAATAATACAACTCTTTAAAATTAATTTAAAATAATTTATTGTTTTTTTTAGAAAATTTCATAATCCTAAAATATTTCCAACTTCAAAGTAGGGATTATGCCAATCAAAATATAATCTTTTAAATTCAAAATAATCTCACATTCTCTCTCATCTAACTAACTTCCCAAGTTTATTTGTTGTTAGTATTTGATATACCATTACTATGTATAAATAATTGTATTATATATATTCAAATCTATATTATTATAAATATATTATTAATATACTCCAGTAGACAAGTTACCATATAATTATATAAAAATTGACATAAATAGACATCAGTTTTTAATTTAACAGTGTATATTTATTTGGCCTTTTTTTTTTATGTGTGTTTGACTAATGAAGAGTCCGGAGCCTAAAAGGCAAAAAAAATTGACAAAAATTTCAAAAGGGCACATCAATTTTATTTTTTAACCAAAAGGGCAAAATCGCTACTGACATAGCAATTTTGTTTTGACGCCATTAATAGATCAAATCGATGCCCTATTAGTGATTTTGTCCAATTTTATTTTTTTTTTTCAGAAAATAGCTGCTTGTGCAGCGTTTTTGCAAAAAAAAATTTTGAAAAAAAAAAGTTGGACAAAATCGTTGATAGGGCAGCGATTTTAATCTGTTAACAGCGTCAAATCGTAGTGATTTTGCCCTTTTGGTTAGAAAAAAATTTGATGTTCCCTTTTCGAATTTTTGTCAATTTTTTTTGCCCTTTAGGTTCCGGACTCGACTAATGAATGTAATTATTTTTAGTCGATCGATTAAATATGTAATTTGTCCTTATTATGCTAGTCTATCAATATCTCATTACACAATAGTACATCAATGTTAAAATTTTAATATACGATGAATGCATTATTATTTGAAATATTTTGTATGCATTATTTATAAAGTATATTAGAAATGTAGTCAATTTGTTCAGGCTAAATTTAAGGCATTTAGAAATTTGTTAGGATAAAACTGATCGTGGAGTTATAGACTTGTGTGGTCATCGACAAGGCTTAAATTTAGGAATGATAAGGATTCCACTAAATTTTGCTAAAGTTCTGGTATTCTCATTTAATATAAGGGTAAATAATTTTTCTTGAGATTAGATATTTTTAATATGAATATTCATTAATTATTTAGAACAAAAATAAGGCTAAACAACACAAATTTAATTAGTTTAAATTTAATTACGTGTCTTCGTGTGAGTTTTCAAAATTATTATCATACCATATTTCGGTGCCCCAATATATATATATCAAGCATGTTCAACATGTATCTCAGATATGAGATCAAAATCAGGTGTAATTTGTTCTAAATACATTGTATCTAAGTGAATTCGCATGTGTTTGACTTTATCACTTGTCTCTCTCCTATCTCGCTCACTTGATCTCTCTGATGTATATAGAATGTACCCGGTATCCCACACACATGTATTTAGTGTGATTCACATGTGTCTGAGATATATATACTCTTTCTCACCTCCCTCCTATCTTGCTTATCTTTCCCATCTTTCGTTTACCTCTCTCCCTTTTTTGCTTCCCTTTCTCTCTCTCTCTATATATGTATTGCAGAGTGTATCTAGTAAAAAATTACATATACCATGGTGTATATGACTTGAAATTTGATATGAAATCATTAATTAGTGAGACAATATGTTTTCAAACTATAAGGAGAATTTATAAATATGATAGAAATTTTTGTATAATTAGGGGCAGTTCAACGTAATTCGGGGCCTAAAGCGAAATTTCAATTCAAGGCCTAAAATATAAACAAACTTCGTACACATATTTATTCAAATTTTATTTCTATAAGTAATAATTTGACAAATATTTAATAAAGATAAGAGTTAGAACCATAGAATCTGAATAAGTTGATGACTTGGTATACCCCATTTTAATATGCTTGACGTAATGCTTGAAACTAAAATTTAAAAACAAATAAAAAAGAATTTGTAATGCACTTTGCTCAATACTTTTCACTATTAATTCTTATTTTTAACAAAGTACAAAGGATGTTCAAGTGGGTAAAATAATATATTTTTAAAATATTATACTTTTAATCATAAATAATCAATTTTTCCTATAAAATTTTTAACACATAATTTATTCTTAATAAAAATTTGGGTCCCCCAAATTGGCGTAAGCCTTATTTTATAAAGCATAGAGCCGCCCCTATGTATAATTAAATAGTTTTTCCAACGTATGCTCAAATTGATCGGACTTACACCTCCACAAATCAATCCACTATAGCTTTTACTATACACCTCAAAAATGCCTTTTATAACCCTGGTTGTAGACATTCCTTGCCAATTTTTTTTTTAAAATAAATTAAATTTATATCTCCCAATACCAAAACTCAAATGAGTAAGGTGAGATTTTAATAAAATCTTAACAAAATTTTGCAAATGAAAATAGTAAAAACTGATAATACCAAAGTAACAGTCATATCCTACTTAATACAACAAACTCCCTTGTAATTAGAGGTGAATTTAGGATTTTTTTGAATATGGGTGCACCAAGAAAAATGTATTAAGTGAGAATTGATTCGAACATGAGTGCACTAAAAAAATTGTATTAAGTGGAAATTGATCCTTATTCCTCAAGGTCAAAAGCTCAACATTTAACCATGTGGATCGGTTAGACTTCTTATATTAGGGGTGTCAAAATATAATATTATACAAATTTTAAAAAATATATACATAAAATATCTAATTTTACGAACTAAATCCACCACTGCTTGTAATGGGCGATATCCTTCGATTAAAACATTAACTTATATGAGATAAAATAAATAAATTATTTCTTCATAAACTTAATCTCAAAATTTATATTAACATAACCCACCTAATTCCTTGAACCAAAACTGCCTTAAAGTGATCTTCACGTGCGTAATAGTATTAGTTTGTGAATATTCCCATAATGTCAGCTTTTATCACCTTTTTTTTTTTTAATTCAGCCTATGGAAACACAAAAAGACCTAGAAAAAAAAACTAGAAGTATTAGAAAAAATAAATAAAAAGACACAATTTATCACATTAATTCCTACTTATCCCTATTATTAAATATAAAAAATAAGATGAAATTAATGATATTTATAAATATCAAATTTTATAGGGAATATATTGTAATTTTTTACCAAATTTAGAGAGTAATTTTCTAGAATTAGTTGACTTAACTATAGTTATGATATTTGTTAATAGAATATAATCTTGACCTTTAAACTTTAAATAAGGCACGTGTCTTCTTATCTGATGGTGCACTTGACGAAATGGAGGGAAGGGATAATGGAGGGGAGGATAATAGAGGGGAGCATGATCCTAACTATAGTCATATTCCTCAAAATATTATATTTAAAAATTGATATAATAAAATTATCATTTTATTTATTATTATCATCTAATGAGTGCGTCGAATTAATATTGAATTAGTAAAAATAATGAAAAGAGTACTTAGTAAAAAAAATATTAAAAATTGTTCCACACTACAACCTTATCATCCTCGAAAATTAATTAAGGTGTAGCTTTATACACTAAAAACAAGAATGCTAATATCAAGAAGTAATTATTCCAACTCTAAAATGCAGCTTTGCTACTACTCTAACTAATCTTTTGAGAAGATGTGTTGTCAATTTTTTACCTGTTAAGACATTAAACTAAACTTAAATTAAAGATGTATGTAGTTGGCGTGGTTTAGAATTGGAATCCATTTATACCAAAAAAAAAAAAAAAGAATTGGAATCCATTTATACCAAAAAAAAAAAGAAAGAATTGGAATCCATTGATTAAGCCTATAATTTGTCCTATGAAGTATTATTCTCGTTCACTAAGATTTTGCATGTCTCTTAACAAGTAATGATCATATAAATATTGCACTGTAATATTAATATTAATTAGTAATATTTAGTTTAAAAGGTGCTACAAAACTAGTCGACTTGAGCCGCAAGAAGGATGAAAAGCCTCGGAGAAAATGACATTTTTCAGATCTTGTGTGTTTATTTTTAGATTTTCTAAATTTTTTTAAAGAAAAATCATAAAACTAAAAACAAATTTGTAAAGCGCTAGTGCCAAACAACTAATTGATTCAGAGGATTCTATTAGTGTATATTGTATACCTAATTGAGGAAATAAGATTAATTTGTTGCCTTGTTACAAATTGAATAGAAGAAAATAACATTTTCAGATCTCTTTTGTAAATGTAAAAATAAATATTCGTATATATAAAAAAGAAAATTCCTCGTGAAAAGAACATAAACTAAAATAAATGGTAAGTGACCTAGAATATTAATTCTCCTAATTAATTAGTCGAGTGAAAGTATTACATATAGTTTCGTGGCCGTAAATGTTGTCCCATGCCTACTTATTAATTATATATATAGAATGGGTACCTAATAAATCTCGTTGACAATCTCTTAAGTAATGATTTATTAAGACTTTTATCGGCTAATTAAATATAATGAAAATACAATAAAGAACGCAAACATTTCATATATTCAATATTGAAATCTAAAAGCTAAATCTAATATATGAGTTTATTATTATTTATAGTCTGAAACTTATTTATAATCTGAAAATATCTGTTATTAAAATTTATACAAATAATTGGACCTGCATTTGTGAAACTAGTCGGGTCACATACATATGTGGATTGTTAACATTAATATCTCCAAA
The DNA here is from genome assembly GCA_029007595.1 of Solanum commersonii. Taxonomy (NCBI): domain Eukaryota; kingdom Viridiplantae; phylum Streptophyta; class Magnoliopsida; order Solanales; family Solanaceae; genus Solanum; species Solanum commersonii. The sequence goes on from JAJTWQ010000029.1 coordinate 1,648,740, forward strand.
TTAAAGCTAATTTTGGCCTTAACGACACTCATATTTGGGGAGGTTGACTACTTCTCATAAAATGAACGTGATCACATATTCACATTAATTTAATTCTAAATTAAATATAACAAAAAGTAATCAAATTATATTACTTATGAAGTTTAATTACTATTTGACTTTTTAGGGATGGTGTTGGGCGGTAATTTCTTTTAGATACTCGAAATAACTTTTAGGTCAATTAAGAATAATTTGTTGGAGACATTGCTGGCCTTAATAATAAAAAAATTAGGTATAAATGTATAAGTTGTAGTATTCTTATATATATATATATATAATCATGTCCCAATTTGTGATTTAGCAAATCGGATGGGAGTTGAATGTTTAGGTATTACTAACCAGAATTAAAAATGTTTTGATAGATATTTGCTGTTAGTAAAGTGATTGCCACATTATTTAATTTATGTAGTTAATTCGTTGCTATTACATATTTAATTTGATTTATCTTTACTTTTCTAGATTCCTTTCCGTCTCTAGCACTTGAGAGAAAAGTTATCAATATCCACTCAATTCTTGTTTTTTCCGATGCTGGACCCTTAAAAGTATGAGGGTGTTAGTTTGTGGCGGAACTAAAATTTTCATTAAAGAGTTTTCAAATATGAAATTGAAGGAATTCAATAATATCTACTATGTATATATAAAATAGTTTTACCATATATAAACAATGTAATTTTTCAGCAAATGAAGCCGAATGAATCCCCTGAGCTCTTACTAGCTTCGCCCCTGATGTTAGTAGTCCAACATTAGTGTGGGCGGAATGAAATATCCTCATACAATTTTGATTTTTTTCTTTTTTACATAATTCTAATTTTGCAACATTTATTAATATTTGAGCAACAACAACATATTCAGTATAAGCCCACAGGTGGAGTCCGAAGAAAACTGAGTGTACACCAAATTTATCCTTACCTAAGGATGATTCTTACCCCTATTTTATAAGAGTAAAGAGATTGTTTGCAATAGAACTTCCACTTAATATTTGAGCAAAATGTAATATTCTAGGTAAGTGGTCAAGAGGATGATGATCTCAGCATATGATATTAAATTTTTTAAGAGCTAGTCTAGGTATTTTATCTCTATATAAACATGTTAGGCAAAACATTTAGCATATTCTTGGTTTGTCAAGGAAGGGAGAAAGTTATTTGGGAACTAAAGCAATGTTATTTGGATTACTACTCTGGGTCTGGGTGTTCGATACAGGTACAATATTGGTACATATACATATATACAAGTACATAGTTTATACTTATTATTTTGTATATTTTATCCGTAATGACATGCTCTTATAGCCATTAAAATGCGATTATTGTTTTTTTTAAGACAACAAATTCTAAGAGCACGTAATTTTACTCTTGGTCGTGTTCAAAATCTTTCTTTTTTTCTTTTAACTCCGTGCACAAGCAAATTAAATAGTATCATATAAAATAAAATGGAAAGAGTAGTATGTTTATATATCAACGTCATGAAATTAAAAGTTCTAATATTTTGGTGTTGCAGGTTAGAAATTCAGTCAAAATGCTTAAAGGATAAAGTGCTCACTTCTCAGATATCTGTCAATATTCTTCATCAATGGCTTTTTGGACTAAAAATTTAGAGGCCAGGAAGTATTAATTAATTTATCTAAAGTCTGTTTATACATGTTGTAAAACTTCATTATCAGTTAATAGTGGGTCCTTTTGTAGAGATTAAGTGATCACTGAAAGCTAGCTAGCTACTTTTTTTTTAATATGTTTCAGCTTCATGTATTTATGATTGGTCTTTTTGCTAAAATGTAAAGATAATTCCGTTTGATAAGTACTTTTTTATTTTTAATTAGAGGTCTCGGGTTTGAGACTTGTTGAATATACAAAGTCACTTTGTTAGGAAACATTTTATTCTCCGATATGAGACTTTACCGTGCAAATCTAAATTTAATCAGATTTCAATTATGATATTGAACACCGAATAATTAGAAACCAAAAATACTAACCAACCAAATCTCTATGCTTTTTGGTTGACTTATTAATGTTTGTTTCACAAGAGTTCCAAGTTTAAAGTGCAAGATTATGAGTTTTGTATTCTAAAAATAATAGTTTATTGAGCTCCAAATAAATTAGTTATACATAATTAAGTAGATTTTCCAATACAAAATATAAAAGTTTCACTTAATTAGGCTACTAAGTTTGAGCCAGTAACTAGAAGTCTATGGCCGCCCCCCAAGAAAAATGCCAAAACCTAAACATAATGAACAAAAAACTAAAATAAGATTTGGGAAAAGACGAAATTTTTTCATGTAATTTAAGGAAATTAAATGACTATGCCTTAAACAACTTTCGAATGGTCAAATATATAGATGGTGAGTAGGTGTCACCCAAACAAATCTTCAATTGTTTAAGCTAATTATACTAGTATTAGTGTTGAAATTATTTAAGAGTCGAAAGGTCAAATATATAGATGGTGAGTAGGTGTCACCCAAACAAATCTTCAATTGTTTAAGCTAATTATACTAGTATTAGTGTTGAAATTATTTAAGAGTTGTATGTGAACAGGGGAGACTCAATGCTTTTAAAAATGAGGCATCCGCCTTAGACCCCAAATTTGAAATGCCCAATTTTTTAATTAATAAAAAATTTATTATAAGTCTTTATTAACAAAAAAATATTATATCTTTTAATTTATTTGTCTTTTTTTAGTTTGTTTAAAAACATTAAAGAATATTTTTTTTTTTTTTGTCAATTTTTAAATTTAACTTTCACATGATTGTTTAAGATCATAACATTAAAAAATATTTTGGTATATATATATATATTAGTTTAAGACCATAGAAAAAATAAAGTTTTTTTTTATTAAAACGAAAGAAATAACTTTGCATCTTATAAATAAAAAATAATTAAATATTAAACCTCCAATTTAATTTTGATTTTAGATCACTAATTAACTTGAGCCGCCATGTGATAGAAATATTCTTGTGTGCACATATTAAACCAACTCAATTAGAGAGGAGATTTAAGAAATAATAAATCGCACCTTAAACAATAATTTTCCCCATGTCATAAAGGAAAGTTTTTCATTCATTTTCATAGTAGTAGTTAGTGTACAACACGACTTGCTACGTCACCCTTTGTATTTGACTCTACATTGTTGTGTTTCATTACCACCCTTTTTGATATTGTAATTCATTTTATTAAAATAATAGTACTATAGGGTTGATTTGTTAAACTAATTTCTTGTTTGAGAAAAGTCAACTGAAAAGGGTCATTATTAGACCAAACATATCTTCAAATGAGAATCATGCCATAGAGAATAATAATTCCGTTAGATTAACTGAATTAATTAATATTGTGTGGTACCAACATGTGAGTGATCAACTTCATCTTGATTAATCTGCAGTTTATAATATGGATAAATTTTAGGCTGCTAGTATTCAAAAATAGTCGTAATATTGTGGTATTATCCTTTCCGAGTAAAGACGATACAATTTTCTCGAAAAGACCTCATTCTATTTGGATAGTTGTTACATATTGTTTCATAACATATTGTATCATACTGTATTGTTTTAATGAATATAACGTTTTAATATGTTGTATTGTTTTTCATTGTTACATAATGTCACACATCAACAATTTGAAGAATAAACTTATAAGATAATAGGGTACGAGATAGAACTACTAACACGATCAAAAAAATTGGTCGCTACGTAAAATGAGACTTCTAGACTTTCTTCATTACTTAACAATGAATTTAACATGAGATATAATAAAATTTAAATAACAATCAAGATAAACATTTTATTTAAACTAGCAACATAATACAATACGTAACAACCATCCAAACAAGCTTAAGAATACCCAATACCTTATAGTAGTTCATATTATTTTTTTTCCAGCTATCAATATATAACTATGTTCACACCACCAATATAATAAAAATTGTACTGTACGTAAATAATAATCACCATTTTCGTGTCTCTAGAAACTGCAATTCTAGTCAGATAGTCACACTTTGTGGTGACATAAATGAAAAACCACAAACTTCGTATTTTTATTTAAACACGTAATATTTATTTATCTCAACAATTAAAAATATTTTTCAGTATATCATGTGTATAAGTTATTTATAATCAATTAACCCAGACAAACTCTCCAATTAACTGAACCAATAAACTATTTTTTTTGTCGTGGGGGAAACTGTTTGAATCAATAAACTGAACCCTCCTAAAATTTAATTTTGAATTAATCAGCACGAATCGGTTTGACTTAAATGTATGGGTTATAATATAATTCATATAACTAACCCAAATCTATTTTTTTATTAGTTTATTTGTCTTTTATAAAAAATTTAACTATCAAAACCTAACAACAGCTTTTTATTTTAGGATTACCCTATATAACATTCTAACGAAGGCCACAATTATCAAAGAAGGAAAAATTATGCAGAGTAGCAAACGTTTAGCCTATATTAGATACTATATCTACAGTTTAAGAAAATTATAATTTGCGGCTACAGTTTTCCCAATTCTTACTATTTGCCTGATTTGTATGATTCACTTGATTTGTATAAATCCAGAATTTGTATGATGCAGTTTTAGATTGTATAAATCCAGAGTTTTGTATATTTTTAAATTAGCTATATGTATACGATTTATGAGAAATTCATAATAAATTACTCTATTTGTATATTGGAAAGCGAAATATACAAACGAATTCTAAAGAATTCCTAAATGTATAAATATAGAATTTGTATATACTTACCCTATTTGTATATTCGCAAGCGAAATATACAAACAAACAGAAATATACAAACCGCAGTCTCCATAGCAAACAAAAATATAACTATGGAGCGCAATTATTGAAACTATAGGAGCCTTATTATGTCTAATACATTTGCTATTTTCAAAATTTTCTCGTAAAAAAAGAAAATAACTCTAGTCTTTATCTTTTATTAGTATAAAAACAAAATTTTAGCCCGAGTGCAATGTATAACCAAGGTGCATATATTATAGTTATACAATTACTATACACTTGTTATATAGCTTTAAATTGAGTGAGATAAAATAGAAAAGAAAGGAAAAAGTTGTCTGGTTTGATTGAGATAATTTTGACGAAAAGGGGGTTCATTTTGTTTTATACTCCATAAATACGAATCATGATTTTCTAACCAAAAACATACCAAACTGAAAATGACAAATAATTGGACAGACAACACATATTCCTTCCAATCGTCAAATAATCATATGCATACCCTAGTGTTGCATCAAAAGAAAAATTATTGAGACCAAAAAATTAAGAAAAGTCAAATGACAGTATTTTAATAGTGACTTTACACAATAATAAGGCAAAATTAGATGCCTTGTTTCATTATAAAAAATAATTTAGCAATTTTAGAACAATAAAGTAAAAGTTAAGTTATTGTATATGAAATATTACCCCAAAAATTTGTGACTTAGTTTGTAATATGCATTATTTTTCATGTTCATCTAATATATTAAATAGGCGTTTGGACATGTGCTTTTATATCGTGATATGAAATTATAAAAAGAAATTAGTGTTTTGACATACGATTTCATGTTGATTTCATCTCATGATCAAATTCTTCAAAAAACATGATTTGGAAATTTTAATTCATGATTTGGAATTTTTATAAAATACAGAAATTGACTCACAAGTTTATATTTTGTAAAAACAACCACACACATATATCTACTAACCATTTACTTCATGTGTAAATAAAATTTATAATTCATATCATTACTTTTTAAATCATTTATATCTCATATAAAGATTATTTCTCACCAACATAAAATTTATTATTATTTCAAATCAACATTTTACCATTTATATTCACCAAATTCATTATTGTTTATCATATTTATTTACTAACCAAATTGACCAACAAATGACTCAAAGTAACAATGTTGGTCGGTTTTCTCCGTCATATGATCGAGAAATGCAAGTTCAATGTGAGAAGATTGTACGTACTATGTGGGAGGATTATATTATAGACTAGTACACTACAACTTATGTTCAATTTAATTTTTTTATTGAATTAAAATTTAATCAATAAATATTGTACTTTATTTGAATAACTTTATGATAATTTATTATGCAATTTTATAAACTTTTTCTTATTTTGTAAGATTGTATAAATAATTACGACTATTTTAATAATTTTACAACTAGTGGTGTTTTTATGCTTAAGACAAAACAAACAACATAAAAAGTCTAAATTACATGTATAAACAAAACTTCAACTTTGTCTCGTGATCAAACAGACTCCAAAAGTAAGTGCAACGTTTGCATAGAATATCATTTCAAAATATTTATTAGAAACTTAACAGAAATTCGACAGGGGAAAAAAAATATCTGTCATGGCCTCCACACCAACATAAAGATCACCAGCCAGCATAAATCCAAAGTTATAAAACAAACACAACAAAGTGGACTGGGATGATTACACAAATGGATGTTACAACTAGAAATCACACATGGTACAAAGTTTATACATTGTTCCTTTCACCAAGTTGAGCGAAAATTACAACAGAAGCATCTTAAACTATATGAATGAAGGATAAAACGACGAAGGACGAAGAGAGGGTAAAAAAAGAAAGAAGAGAATAGTAACTTTCAAATGTGCAAGAGCTTCCTGCATCTTCTTGATTATGATGAAGAGTAACACAATGACTAGTATCAACTAAATCTTCTATTTGTCCTTTCTATTCACATGCCAACTTTGTGTCAAAGCTGCTCAAACAGATGGCGAAAGCCTGAAAGGCAGATAAAGGATATCGATAATCCATTGTAAACATATCTTTGCCAACCTTACCAAACTGCAAGATAATCTTGTCTTGATCTGATGATGACTGAGCCGGTTGTGCTGGTGTTGGAGCACCGGCTGCACGCTGTGTAGCAGCAATCAACTGGAAATTCTTGACAGAAGCGACAGTTACCCTCCCTCTGAAATTCAGACACCAACATTGCAGCTGTTCATGCCACCTAGGTGCCTTGTTTCGAAGAACCAAAAGACTACTCTTACCTTCTTCATCTACTTCACTTGGACCCCCAATATCTGAAAACCGAGCGCTGTTGAACTCTGTTGAAGCATCAATTGATTTTGAAAAGGACATGCTCCTAAATGAGTCTTCAAGATTCGGAGGGAGAAGTTCAGGTTGGCCTGGGACAGTGCCCCCGGGTTCAAGGGACGAGACAGGGATTGAGTGCATGACACAATTCATCCTGCGAGGCCCCCTGGTTCCGAGTACATTCAGTTCGTAGCTAACCTGCGCAATGTTGTAGGTTCCTGTAGGGACTTTGGGAGAAACTTTCTTCGAGTAGAATCTCCGGCTTCCACCAGGTGGAGGAATACTAGAACTGTTGTATGGTGGCTGGGTATCATAAATTATGAACTTCGTGCCCAGAAAATTTGACCTGAAAAGAAGAAATAAAAACTGTTTAGAAGCTTTTACAATTGGTCAGAATCGGAAACTTGAATCATAATTATTATGTCTATGACCCATTAAATTACTCACCTCCAGTTCAAGCACACAGCTAAATTCGTACTAACAAACTTCATCACATAATATTCTTCATATGTTTAACAATTTATTCACCTTTTTTTCAAGACAAGTAAGGCATAAAGAATCAAATACATCAAGGAATATCACCAAATAGGTCATCAGGACAGGTTCAATATCAATATTAGATACAACTGAGAAATGTGATATCCATTACCTGTCAAATTCCCACCATAAGAATCCACAGCATTGTAGAATGATTTTATAAGCATTTTTTGGGGTAAACATATAAAAGAGCAAACAGTCTCAAATCATCAATGAGCTCATAATATTATTCAAAGACTCATTACACAACCAAAAGGGATAGAATCCAAGTTGACGACTTGTTAGTTTCTTCTGTAACTTCTTTTGTCAATTAGAAAGTTAACAAGCCTGATTTTCCTTTCAATACAGCCTGAAAGGACAGATTCCAAGCAGAAGATTTTACTAGTTTCCTCCCTCCATTTAACTCTCGTCCCTCAGATAGAACCTTGGAGATCCTATTCATCATCTCACGTTTGCTCTTTTGTACATTTCTTGAGCCATTTGAATCATGTGTGATATCGTTACTTTAAACAATCACGATGTTCTTTGAGGACAAAGCTAAGAAATGTAAAGATTTGAACTCTCTTAAAGCACGCTTACCTCAGTTTTCCAATGTAAGAGCTGTTTGACCTTGATATGTTATCTGCATTCATAGAGATGATGTACTCTGTACACGTGGTTCTCCGATTACGCTTTGCCGAAAGAAGAAACTTGCCATTTTCTACAAGTAAGGCTGATGGAAAACAGTAAAGGAAAAAAGAAAACATCAGGCTGCCTGGTTTTAATGAAAACAAGGTAATATTTGTATAAATGGTATGGAAATATCAAGAAGCTTCAGAAATGGTTCTGAACCATTACTAAAGATTCTTTTACACCATTGACAAAGCATGTTCAGTGACAATCTGGAACTCCTAAATAACCATAATAAAAAAATTCCTGCTCAACAGTCCACAAAAGAAGAATTAGCTGTGAAGTTCTCCTAAGCAGACAAACATATAGGCACTAAAAATCAACCCCTTAACAAGAACTGCTTTATTCCACTTTCCACTCTGTGGAACAAGGGACTTTTGCATAATTGTGGTGGATTTAATTGCAGAGAAATGATTCTTCTGTCAACCCTCAGAAATGAATCGAACTTGGAAAGAAAAAAAAAAACCTTTTTGAACCTAAAGGATCTAATGCAACAAACAAAGACATCAGATGACTTATGAAGCTTACAGATGAGCCAAACATCTACACTAATCTCACAGCAAATTAGACTACATGTCAGTCAGCATAAAGCCAGTAAGATGAACTTACCAGGGCTAAGGCAAAGGAAAAGTTGGTAAGTTAATTTAGATTTGTCCCTCCGGATGAAGCATTGGATGGTTCCATCCCGAAACCCAGGCTGCAAGAAGGAATTGGATAACAAACATCACAACAATGATATAGCTCTCATCTTCCACTCTAACCTTATAAAAACAATAGAGAAATGATGGCAACAGATGCTCCACGAAAGAAAAAAGGAGACCGGAAAGAGACAATCACCTGCTTAAGAGAGATGGGAAAGGTCAACTTTCCAGAGAACTCCGGACGCTGAACAATTTCTTGACACATCTCCCTCCATGAGCGGCAAACAGCTGCACATGCAACAACATGTTTACGAGCAGGCCACGTACTCTCACTTGCCTCCAATCTTTTAATTACATCACGAAGTAACTCTGGTGGGAGGCTCGCCCAACAACTGCTTTGAATGACAATAACATGGTCATGCAACTCATGAACAGCACTCTGAGACTTCCCTCTGTTATGACTGGACAGCTTAACCTCGAAACTCCGTCTAGATAAGCTTCCAATACTATCCCTGATATCACGAGCTATACTGCGAAAAGACATTTACTGGACCAGAGCAAGGTTTCACAGGCTACTTTCTATATGTGAATCTTTTGGAGTGACAGATTTGAATCCCCGACAACCTTGCACATTAAATATACCTGAAGAAGGAGTAGGGTATCAATTCAAACTATTCTGCATTCCTTAACTACAAAGAAAATGAAGAGTTGTCCCGAGGTACTTAAGGAAAAGTACAAAGCAAGAAAAGAAGATTCCTGCAAAAAGAAGCCACATAAAGCAGTCCAAAACTAGAGACTTTACTAGAGAACACTTTCCTGCTTGAAAACCACCATTACAAAGCAAAACTACAACACCATCTTCATCATTCATAACAATCTCACAAAAACTATATCCCCAAGGAGGCGGATCCCGGATTTGAAGTTTATGAATTCCCACTCGTCTCAAATTAAAAAAAATAAAAAGAGACAAAAAGGTTCCTTTTCTTCCACTAAACCAACAACACACACTCTCTTAATGTGTTCCCAAATCCTTTTTCTTATACATTTATTAGATTTTTCAATACAAATACAGAATCCGCGCAAAAGTTACTGAGTTCCCGAACCCCAACATATACATTAAATCCTCCTCCTCCCCCGCCCCAGGCCCAAAAAAAACACATAAATTTCCACTTAGGAAACCAAGGGGGCAAAATGAGGGGAAAAAACAATTCTTAACCTGAAAAATGGCCACAAAAGGAGGAAAAATTCAATTTTTGATACCTGGTAAGAAACCATGACAAAAAAGCTTAAAGATTTAATTTTTTTTTCTTGCCTTATCAACAAGAAAAAGTAGACAAACAATGAAATTTCCAAAATAGTTAACAAATGTCACACTTAGACTAATACTATCTTCCACAATACAAAATTATGCTTAACATTATACTTTAAACAAAAACTGTTAGTACCCACAAATTAAAAAAAAAAAACACCCTAATAAACTTCAAGGTTTCTACAAAAAAAAAAATGTAAAATTAATGGAAAAATTTCTAAAATCATGAAAATTTTCAACTGATAAAGGAAAATTAAAGTAAGAAGAAACAAATTATTATTAACACATACCATAAAAATTAAATCTTGTTATTTTTGGGTCTCTGTACAACTATCTTCTTGTTGTTGTTTCTCTCTCTCTCTCAACTCATTCCTATTGTTACCCAGCGGATACCAAAGACTTTATTAAATCCTCTTCACGGAACTTTTGCTTTTAATTAAGAAACTAAAATAAAATAAAATGTGGAGTTGAATTAACTGCCACTTTGGTGGGGGCCGGGGAAGTGAGGTTTTCAACTTTGTTCTTAAATTACCTTTTTGTCCTTCTTATTTTCATTTTTTATTTTAAAATTTGATCATGGAGCATTATTTTTTTATTTTAAAAAAATATTCACTCTATTTAAATTAGTTTTGATTTGATATGAAGTTTACGAAAGACGATTGTAAAAAGACTTTTTGAATCCCGTGGTTCTATACTAATATAGAATATACCAAAATGCTCTTTTTGTTTTATGATTTTAAACATGTCAAGTAGAAAGTTAGAATTAAATAATTGTCAAAAAAAAATTAAAAATATTTTTTTTAAATAGATAAGTAAAATAAGACAAACAAATTGAAAAAAATCTTAATAACATAATTGGTTAGCTACCTAAATTTTTATCTTGTTATTAAGAGTTCAATTTTTAACCTTATAATCCTCTTTTCTATTCCGGAGTCGGAATTTTATAAGGAAAGAAACACGAAGGGACTAATAAAAAGTAGAAAAATGATTTATATATATATATATATATATATATATATATATATATATATTTTATTTTTTATTTTATTTTTTTTATTTTTTATTTTTTTATTTTTATTTTATTTTTTATTTTTTTTGTTTCCTCATAAATGTTTTGATGCAAGGTAGCTTGTTTTTTGTTATTACACTTGAGCAAATTTGTGGTGAAGACTGACCAGAACTAATAAGAACAATTTGGATATGATTTTTAAAGATGAAGATGGGTAAAAATGATGTAAGAATGATTAGCTATGAATTTATTTTCTTCTTCTTTTTTTAATAGAATTTGAAAAGAGAATGAAAACGAAGTTTAATATTTTATGGGAGAATATGTGACATTTTGATTTGATTGTGGCGTTGAAAATATCAATAAATAATTCCTCTATTTAATAAATAAATAAATAAATTGGAGTGGAAAATGTTGAAATTGTATGCTATCAAAGACAAAGAATACACATTTCTCACCAAAGGAGTTGACATTAGTATGAATAAGATTTGTAGTGATGTGATAAGTACTCCTTCATTCTTAATTAGAGGTTTTGGATTTGAGTCTCTTCTGAGTATGAAGTTGCCTTTGTTAGAAAACGATTTACTCTTTAATGTGAAACTTTCTGACGCGAATCTAAATTTAATTAGGCTCTAAGTAGATATCAGATATCGATCGAAAAAAAAGAGTTTGACATTAGTATGTTTAAGGTTATGTCAGTGGCATGTGTGTAATTGTAGATGTTGTTTCTCTATAAACTCACTTTTTAATATTGATTTATTTATTTTCTCAAAATTTGTTCCATTTTTTTTTATAGAAATAACTCAATCTAATGGATTTTTATAATATATTTAAAAATGTTACGAAGGGTAATAATAGGTAGTAACTTGTATATGAGATTCAAATGCTTGACCAACCGACGTTTTAATTTTTGTAATTTTGTGAATTGAATAGTGCTATTATGCGACTATTCATTACATGATATTACTTTTTTTGTTTAGAGAAGATCTGGTCGTTTGTTTCATGAAAATTAGTCAAATTGGATTGTTTTGCTACTTTTTAGATATTATAGATAAATCATATTTTATATTTATTTATTTATTTTTAGAAAACTAAATTCACACATAAACATTATTTATAGTATTCTTTATAAAGTATAATCAAACACAATTTTATCAACCGAATTTCATATACCTCAAATAAAATGAAATTTATTTAATTTGTGACCAAACCCTACTTTAAAGTGTTTTACTTAATGAGCAATTACTTCCAAAAAAATGTTTGACCTTTGAGTGGTATTTATTAAAGAATATTATTTAGAATATAATTTTCAATTCTATTTAACATCATCGTAAAGATTGGATACAAGCATATTCAACAACAAGAAAATAAATTCGATTTTATAGACGCAAAACCTCCTTTAAACAATTTAAGGCAATAATTTAAAAAATATTGTACAGACAGATACCTTCACTATAACTATACCAAAATAAAATACTCTATTATTAATTAAATTTGTGAGGCAATGCACATTTATTAAGAAAAAACATTGACCTAACTTAAAATATATTTTTCAATATTATTTTTGGTGAAATCATAAATGTAACTTTGTAGGTAGTGCAAATCTTCTAGAAAATATCAAACTTCATTAAAGGAAAGAGCAAATATGAAAATATTTCAAACATCTATCTTGAACTTTGAATAATTCAATTATTTTGAACAATGAAAAAAGCTCCAAAAATTCAGTTAATGTGAAATGGAGAGAGTATAATTGATAGGCTCTAATATAGATATCAAATATCCATCTACGAGTGAGCGATTGTCACATAATTGTTGGCTTTTTTTGTAGTAATAGTGGACCGGTCTCATGAGATCTATGCCAACCGTCGGAATCAAACGAAGGTCGAAGGACCATTCGATTCATTAAGGGGCATGCGGCGCCCTCGCTCGGCGCCATTTCCGGATCTAGCAGCAGACGGGCGGGCAGGTTTATGAATTGGATTCCGTCAGCCTCACAAACATAATTAGAGTGAGGCTTTAATGTTCTTCTAATGATGAAAAACAATCATCTATTGATGAGTCCAAAATCTCACACTTTCACGAGAGATCAAGGGTAGCGGTGCACAAAATCGAACCGAAAACCGAACCAAACCTCAAATCGAGTCAACCCAAAAAAAAAAACCGACTGGTGGTTTGGTTTGATTTTGAAAAAAAAACCCAACTATATTTGGGTTGGTTTGGTTTTAACTAAAAAAAACCAACCCGAGACCAAACCAATCCAACATTATATATATAATTTTAAAATTTTATTTTATACATAAAAATATTTACTTTGATATAATTTTTAAATATTTCTTATACTTTTTCATAGTTTTTATCTTTTAATATATTATTTCAAGTTTGAAACTTAGAATTATGAATGAGCCAATAAAGATTATAGTTCACAGATATTGGTAATTAACTAATTATAATAAAGCTTAAATCAAAATCAAATAATTAATACTAATGCAAAAAGAAAATCAATTCAACACGACAATAATATTGAATATTTGTTCTTTAGTTTTACATTGGTTTAGACAATTAAAATACATAACCTAATTCAATTTCCTTTAATATTTAGTCATGTAACTAATACTTATTAAACTTAATTTTAGCATGATTTAGTACTTTAAAATTATGATCATTTTCATTATGACTTGTTAATTTGCAATATTTGTTTTACGCGATTTCATTATTATTATTTTTGTTCGATATTTTAGTGTCATTAATCATATCATATTGTGTTATATTTTTAAGAAACATCTTAGATAGTTGTATTTTGGTAGGACTAAAGAAATATTTGAAGTACAAGTAAATTATATGTTTGTATGAATACTTTACCGGAAAAACCCGAAACAACCCGAAAAAACCCGATGTTGAAAAACCCGAGTTTTATTGGTTTGGTTTGGTTTATAAATTTAATAATCCAACATAAATGGTTTGGTTTGATATTTGAAAAACCCGAACCAACCCGATCATGTACACCCCTAATCAAGGGTATGTTCGGAAGGAAGATGTTTTTCAAATGTAAGTTTTTTAACATATTTTTTGTATTTGGTATGTAATCAAATAAATATATTCCTAAATAAGGATCATATTGAATGTGCACACTATAACAAATAAATTGAGTTGGTGTAGTTGTTCAACATTGTTTGTTGTGCTTTTTGCAACTTGTGTGCCCCGATATTGATTCTTGATGTTGCATTTTCTTTTGGTCAATTTTTTTTCTTCAAGAAAGGCATATGAAAAAACCTCAAGTGAGATTTGAACTAGCAATCTCAAAGTGTACACTAAGGGTCAATACCATCTAATATATTATGTTTCATTTAATTTATATATACACTTGATTTTATACTTGTTCAACAATTTTTTTCTGGTAAAGAATCGTTACTTCGACTAACCTATATCCACCTTTAGTAATACTCCGTCATCTTCAAATCCTGAATTCGCCTCTGATAGGAAAAACTCCGTACCGAACACCCAAAAGAAAACTAGAAAACCATGGGTTGCTTCTTTTCCTAATAAATTACAACAATAAAGTTATTTGTACAAAAATGATTAAAATACCATTAATTTATAGATTAAGGAAACATAAACCAATTGAACTAATAAAAACTAGTAGTTTAGAGGTTGAACAACCATGGAGATTGGTCTTTAGAGCCTCTGAAATTTTGGGGAAAATTAAAAATGTCAAACTTCATAATTGGCTAGTTTAATATTGTCAACTTGCAACAATCTTTTCCATTTATCCAAAGTTTAAAATTAATAATGCGAATCTAGATTAAACAAAGTTGAAATACTTTTATCTCATGTATATATTTATGTCAAAATGTTTTGCTATAAGTGGCCATGCAAGTGCTCTGGAACAAACCAATCAAATCACTGGGATTGTATCTCACTTATCTATTTTAAGTTCTTACCTAGTAAATGCAATCTTAATTTGCTACATTGATTAGGTGTAGGAGTGGTAACCTAAATTCATTTAGCCTGCTTTGGATTTAATGAGTTTGAGCTAGAGAATTTTTGAAAATAGACTGAGTTGGACTAGTTCAAGTTAACTTAACTCTAATCTCGACTTGAAATTTAAGTCTGACCTCGACTCAATATTTGACTTCGACCCAAAACTCAACATTCACCAAAAGTTGAGCATTAACCTCGCCCCAAGACCCACCCCCGACCTAACCCCTAACCTCCCCCCCCCCTCGGTTTCCCCACACACAGATGATCCAACCTCAAAATCGAACTCGAGATCGTCCCGAGCACGAAACCTGATCCCAACCCAACCTTCAGCCCGACACCTCCCCCCCCCCCCACACACTGGATGGATCCAACCTCAACATCGGACTCGGAATCATGCCGGGCACGAGACCTGACCCCCACCCCCACTAGATCGGACCTCAACACAAGACTCAGAATTGACCCAACATGACCTCTAATTCACCCCAGACTTGGGACTCGATCCTAATACTAGATTCAAGATTCGACTCCAATATTTGATATTTTAACCAATATAATTTACTAGCTAGATTTAAAAATTGATAAATCAAACCGTTTAAGTATAAATATTCAATTGAACTGTGTGAGATATTATCTAAACAGGACAATTACGTAAATGCCACAATGTTTGTTCAAACGTCGATTTTATTCCCCATAAATTAGCATAACGACAAGTTAACGTTAACATGAAATGGGGAGTGGGGGCCTGTTTTTGGTATGGCATTGAAGAAACCGAATTATACTTTGTTTTCACAAAACAGGTGAAACACATGATTGCTAAATCATTTTGTTTTGTTTCTTTTTCTTCATGCAAAATGGAATAAAAAGACTACTACAAAATTTCACATGGAAGTAGATTTTACTTTTGCTCCATATTAATTAAATTAAATATATTGACTAAAGCAACCTAGGTTGGAAATTTAGATTTGGTTGTTACATTATCCTAAAGGTAAATGAAAAGTTGGTTCATAATTTTTTTTTCACTTTGAGTGAATGTTTTTCTTTTCTTTTTAAATTTTGTTTGTTCTTAGGGTGCCCAGTGTATAATTTTTTAGTCAAAACAAAACATGGCTTGATCAGGTCAAAGTTTGACCTTTATTGGTTGCTTGAATTCAAAGTTTCAAATGCACATTTCTCAGAGTTGGTCACTTTTAATTTGTTAATTAAAAAAAAACATTTTTTTCTGTTCAAATGTATGGTATTAAACTCTCGATTAATTTGAATTCCTCTCTTATAAAGTAAAGTAAAGGAGAAATGCGTCCTGTTAATTCCTTTTTCATAATTTAAAACCGAATTATTTAATTAAACAAAGATAAAAAGATCAGATTTATTACCGGGCATATTGTTGTTGGGTTATGCCTTTTTTGTTACAAAAGTTTCTTTTTCTTTGTTTTTCACCAAATCTCAGTGGCATTAGCTGACCAGATTATAATATATGCCCCACCACTTGTTAAAATTAAGCCAACGTTTGCATGATTGATCTTCTTTCTTTTACTATATGGTTAAAAAATATGTTCAAATGAACTTTCTTTTATATCATATGATAAATAAATAATGACATCACAAGATTTGGTGCTGAATCAATTGGTAAACCATGTATACAAGAAAATACAATATTAGGAAAATAATAATTGAGGATTCAAAATCTTATAGGAGTATTCAGTTTGGATAAAAATTTCATTGGTTTTTATTACATGTTTGATATTTTCATTGGAGTGGACTAATTTGGATTTAAGCCGTATTATAAGATACGTTCCATAATTAATAAAATCTAATTATTTCAGATCAGTACCTTGAAATTGGTAGGATAAAGAAAGAATTTATTTATGGGAAAAGCTCAAATATGCCATCGAACTTTCAGAAAAGGCTCATTTATGCCATCCGTTAAAAGTTTGGCTCATCTATGCCATTACCATTTAAGAAAAGGCTCATTCATGCCATTATTTTTTAACGGTGGTTTTGCAAAACCATTTTTTACACGTGGCCAATTAATGACGTGGCCGAATTATAATTGGCCACGTGTAAAAAATGGTTTTGCAAAACCACCGTTAAAAAATAATGGCATGAATGAGCCTTTTCTTAAATGGTAAAGGCATAGATGAGCCAAACTTTTAACGGATGGCATAAATGAGCCTTTTCTGAAAGTTCGATGGCATATTTGAGCCTTTTCCCTTTATTTATTTTGGAGTAAATTATCAAAAATACGCTTGAAGTATCGTTTTTCGCAAATTTCACACCTCAACTATCATATGTTTCATTTTCCTACATGAACTATCACCATCTTACGAATAGGAAAAATGATCAATCGATGATTGATGTGTGATTTAATATATTAGAGCTGATGATAAGTAAAGAAAACAACGGAAGGAATGTGAAACTTGAAAAAATAATTCAAATGTATTTTTGACCATTAAATCGTTCGAACAACAATAAGTGTAAATTTTTAGTAGCATGATTGAAGATAATTTTGCTTATTGTTGATGATTCAAATCTTACTCAATTCTCTTCATTTCTTTTCCCTTTTTATGAAATGTTTTTTCTTTTTGTTATCTTTTCCAAATCATAAATCAGGTGGAGAATATTTTGCTTCAAGCATAAATCAAACATGACTTGGTTGTAGCTAGTTTATAGATAGGACATACAAGTTAACTAAACATAATTACCAACTTCAGGAGATTAAAAGAAATCAATAAAGTGTTAAATAATCCACAATATTAGCATCATTAAATCAACTATGGTTGATGATGTTAGGTTGGAGATTCATACTAGTGATCCCTTCAAGAAAAAGAATCACTTTTAATTAATCTTTATGCCCCTACAAAAAATAATAATAATCAACTTTTTCATTGAGTCTCATTATTCTTTTTTTGGTTTAGGGCTAATGATTAAAATACTTTGATTATATTGAACTACCATTAATATAGACATTTGCAAAGAAAGAACCTCTTCTTTTCATTAGTATACTTAATTATATTATGATTTGTGTGTTTAAGTGATGATTAGGGTTGTTCTCTTATATATTTCATCTTTGTTATTTTTGAATTGGAAGGTATTGTTTGATTTGGTTAGGCTTAATTAATTTTATATAGAATTTAACTCGGTTCCAAATATAAAATTTTATTCTATCCCAATTCCCCCCCCCCCGCCATAAATGTCATACTGCTTATTGCATTGAAGCTGATGCAAGTTTTTTAATTTATTTCTTTCATTAGTAATTATCCTTTTTCTTAATTAGTACTATTAGGTAAGTTTGGCGATTTGGAAGATCTATTAATTAATTAAAAACAAAATCCAGGCATGGGTCAGGGTTACACAACATACGTGGCCTTATAAAGACACTCCACTTGTCTTTTATATAGAGTCAAATGCTGAGCAAATCCATGCCATTTAGTGGTAGTTTTGGTAGATTGTTTAAGAATAACGTGAAATATATATAGTGTATTAATAATATTAATATTAGTTATGTTTACATTAATTATATCGATATTGTTACAAGTACTTCTTATTCAGATATCAAACTTTTCAAAATATACATTTTGAAATAACAATCCTCTTAATAGATACAACTTGTATTTCTTTTTCACTAAATAACATTATAGTGTGTGTACAAGTCTGCAAGATAATCCAATAACAATGTCATCACAAATATTGCAATATTATCTAATACTAATACTTGCAAATAAAAATAATAAACATCAATTTAGTTGTTTGAATTCATAATATTATACTATGATCATCAATTCATTAATTCTGGTCGTCAACTTGTGATGTGGTGTATTTAATTTGTTACGCTTGAACTACCTAACTTTAGTTTAAATTTTGTAACCTGTGGTTATCAAATAAACTTATGGCCTTGCAAGTTGATTTAATAATTTAAATAAAAATTATTTCTCCATGCGTGATTAAATATTTAGTTGTGAAATTGATAATAAATAGTTTAAAATCACTCCTATTGATCTCTTTAATCCATTTTATTAAAAGATGCTCAATGGCAAGTTGGTAATTAGGTGGTTGATGGTTCGTAACTTCGTGTTTTCATAAAGAAAATCAAACTAATTAATTTAATTTTTTGAGTGTTGAAATTAAACAAAACCAATTGAGTTTATTTTTTATCTCTTTGATTTTTGTTGGTTTTGTTAGATTTGTATTTACAATATACTTCCAATTACACATTTTGATGAAAGTTATTTTGATCAACAAAAATATCAAAATTTTAAAGTTGTACCATCAGGAAAAAAATTAATATCATAACAAATAATTTAAAAAATATTAAAAAATAAATTTCAGGTTTGTTTACCTTACCCCACTCATCAAACAAATAAAATGTCACATTGGATCTGTTTTATGAGTATCTTTATTTTTTATTTCAGGTACACACTTGTTGTATTAATTAAAAATTATAATCTCAGTTGACCTTATTTATATAAATAGTAATTAGCTATACCTTATCCTCTAGTAGTACCAAAATATAACAACAAAACTAAAAGATTGCCTCAAAACATAAATCAAAAGTCAACTTGATCCATTCAAATGGCTAGAAGCCTAGAACTCATTCAAAAAAGGCATGATTTTCCCACTTGTTCTCCCTTCAATAAACTAGGGGGCTGTCTCTTCCACTTAAATATACATATCTTTAGGACTTATTAAAATATATGAAGTCGAAGGAATCCTAATAGTTCAGTTGGTTGGTTGTTCGAAATGAATCTATCGATAACCCCCTAAAGTTGACATTTATTTTCACTTAGACACCTCAACTAGACTTTGTTCATTTTAGACACCCTATGTCAAGTCCTACTGTGTCATTTTGACATTTTTTGTTACAATCAGCCAAAATATGTGTTACACTCGCGAATGACATGTAAAGTAACAAATTAAATGACGACATTTGTCATTTGTATCCAAAGTAATTATTAAATAATGAATTTAAGTAAGAACAAAAAATGACTAATGAATTGATGACATGTGGTATTTTTTGCCCAAATAATTTTCAAAAAATAGATTTGACCAATTAAAAAAAATGCAAAAGCACCCCACCCCCAACCCCCGTCACCCCTGCTTTGTAAGTTTAAGTTTTGGAAGGAGACATTCATTTCTCCGGCGGGTGCTCTTTTTTTTTTTGGTTTTTTTTTTTTTAATTTTAAAATTCTTTACTCAAAATAATTAATTTGTGAGTTAAATATAGTTTTTCAATCACCATTTTCCTTATTATTTCAAATTTGAAAATATATCATCACCACCTTATAAAACATTAGTGTTTATGTATCAACAGTAATATTTGATAGTGTCTACAGATACACAATCTTCTATTAATTGAATAAGATTGGATGTATGTATCAATAGTAAAAGATAACGAAATTCGTAATAGTTATGTATCCAATACGTAACTATGAACATGATGCATACTAATTTGTGTTTCAATAAGAGAAAATACATCATAAATCTCAACCCAAAATCCTCACCGGACCCACCAACAACTCTTGGTAAAATGGTAATGTATCATAATGTTGAAATGAATGCATTATACATTAATTAAAGAAACAAAAACAACTAGATACATTAAAAACTAAATCCATATGTATCAGAAAAAGATGAAGAACAGAAGATCGAAAAAAAGTCAACAATCTGATCTGCTGAAAGCAAAAAACAAATGATGAAAAAATCCTTCTACACTTTTCTCTTTTGCTCTGTATCAACTTCCGTAGCTTTTTTTCACTTTCAACAATGGCGTTACCCATAGATATCGACCCAAAGCCCTCACTGTTTTATTAGGAAATATATTTTTGATTGATTTTAGAGTCGCCACTTAATTTTTAAAAAAATCAAGAAAATTATTTGTTTTCAAAAGACTAAAACGGAAAATCTAATGAAAATTTAAAAGGAGTTCGGGGTTCTTATTAGTATTTTGGGAAGGGTTTGAAAGCACCCAAAATGCCCGCTAATATGCGATTATCCGACAATTAATTATTTGGCTAAAGTATTTTAAATCATCTTGAATTGTAAAAGTGAACTACTTTATGGTTGAGAACATTTTAATAGAAAAATAATGAAATATTATCTAAGTGAAGTATTTCATAAACTTATTTATTTATTATTTTATTATTTTTAAGTCAAGTGAAAGAGGAATAATTTAGTTAAGCGATTAATTCAAAATGGGTGTCTTTTGGGGATCTGAAGTTTCGAGACCTTAATATTAATTTTTAACAAATAAGCACATAATAACAGTTAAATAGATAGGGAGAGAGAATTTGGGCCCAAATCTGGTTTTCCTGTCTGCTTGGGCCAGTATTAGGGCCTATTTCGTTTTGAGCCTTTGGCCCATTTGAGTCATCTGCACCTGTCTTAAATTCTAACGAGATGATAATAAATAAAATGACAAAGGCTTAGGCCCAAAATAACAAAATACAATCTTGAAAATAAAAGTGGGCCTTTGGCCCCCCTTTTCATTTCTCATCTCTATCGGCGTTGATTCCTGTTCGTCAATTTTTTGAGGGACCTGTTCTTCGATGTTATAGTCGGCTGACTTGAATAAGGAGGAATTTGAGCCTTTACAGCTCTCCCGAAATGCAAGAAGGGGATAGGAGTTCGTAGTGAACTCGGACAAATTTCACATGCAGCAAAAAATGAGAAGTAAAAATTAGTACTCAATGACGATATTTCTAAACCACAATTCAAAGTGACAATGGGAATTGATAAGTCGTATGTTATTATGGGTGGGAAGCTCCAAAGTGACAGTTGAATTACCATTTTTTTTTTGCCCCTCCACTCAATAAAATTATAGAACATCTAATTAATCAAAAAATCAAATCATATAGTAAATGCTCAAAGTGTGAAAATATAAGGTAAAAAATAAAATAAAATGAAAGACGAAAATGTCCATAGAAAGTTGTTTAGACATTTTTCATCCCTTTTCAAAGACTTAATTAGTTATTCTATATTTAATCATATCATATTGTATTAGCTTTCATTAACGACGTCGAATTACAAGTTCACCTTTGCAATAAATCAAAATATCATGAAACATTTAATTAAATATTATACAATCATATTTTAATTATTTAAAGGTTGAAATGCAAGTTTAGCACAATACAAATTTTACGACCCTTCATTGAATTAAAATCCGATTAAATAGTAATGTTTAAATAACATGAATAGTGAATAATAATAAAAAAAAAGAAAAGAAACTCAACAATCATGTTTCGATCTTCCACATACAATTCTCCCTAAATGCGTGAAACTATTTTACTCGCCCATTATGTACTTTTGTAAGTAACTTCTTACGCAAATGAGAAGTTGGATAATTCTTCTTTAATGGGTCATTTTTTTTTTTATTCATCTGCTATGAGCATATGTAATACAACTTGCACATATTCTTTGCCTAAAAAAGAAACTTTATTTATGACAAAGAATTACGTCAATTATTATTTCTAATTATTTTAATTCTATCTTTTTTTTTCCCGTGAAGAAACATGAGTTGTTACAAGTATAGGTCACTGTTGCTATCTTCATATTTTGCTACTTTTTTATTTTTTATTTTGCAAGGATACTTTCAAATGTCAAAATGAATTTTCAATCAATTATAAAACTTTGTTCTATCAGAAAATACAATTATCATTAATTCTAATGATTCCATATAAATTAGTATGGGGTACACACACGTATTTAGAAGTGGTAGAGCAAGATGCATGCATAAATGAGTTCGACAACCAGTAAACAGACATTTAAACAGCTTGAAGACGCACAATCGATTTAAATAGAACATATTGGGCAGTAAGACCGCAAAGACATTAAAAATAGATAACACTAAGCTATTGGGACAGGCACGCGACTATACCATATATTAACCATTTCAGTCGACTTGAGAGCTTAGGCTTTCATGAACAATAACATTAAACTGTAACCATGCCAAATACGATACCCAACTACTTAAATGCTATATAAATAAAGCCATATAGAACCCATGACATTACACAATACACCCGAGAAAGAGATAACGGACATAACTCGAAGTGTAGCCAAGAACATCACTACTCGATACGAATTCACAATATCCAACGTGACCAATTAGCAGAATCATATAAGAACGAATATATATCGTATTGTAACATTTGGCAAACCAACAATAACCAACAACGAACACCCATGTAATGAGACTTTTCCGACATCGAAACACCTCATTTTCCTAGAAAAAGCAACGAGAGTATCATAAAGAAAGAGGCAGTACCTTTTTCCGGGCAGCGAACAAAGACCGGATGAGATGATGAGCGGCGACTTTCACACAAAGTGAGACACGAGGACTCCTAGGAACGAGCAAGGGAACCACACTATGATCACACTAATCTATCCTTTGTTTCGAATGTATTTCGTATGTATTTTTCTTTTACTATTTTCTTTGCTTAAGTTTTTTTTTTTTTTTTTGTATTTTCGTTCCCAGATCCCCCACACTACAATTGGAGAAGAAAAGACATATATATAGGGGGAAATCTAGGGTCTAATTGGGAGGGAAAAGGGTAGAACCGGGACTCAAATTCGACCCTCAATTTTAATTTTCTTCCCCCAAAGGATGGGGGAAAGTTGTTGCTTGTACCATATTTCAATGGAGATCCCCTAAAATCTGGGTGCAGAGAAAGCTGTGGGAGTAGTTGGTAGAGGAGGAAGACGCAAAAGCTATTGCGTAGCTGTGTAATCCACCGTCTGATATTGCTGTGTTTCGAGGCTACTTTCCGTCTCATTAACGCCATGTGCTGCTGTTTTTGCGCTGAGCTGCTGCTGTGAAGACGCTCTCGCGTGTGGAAGAGTGAAGCGCGTACGTGGGTTCGTTGGGAATTGGGAGGTAATGTTGAAAATGGGTTCTAGAAAATGTCCCAAAAAAAAAGAAGCTTCTTAATGGGTTTAAGGTGAGGCAAAAAAAAGGCTAAAAGTGCGATACAAATTAATTAATAAGCTTCTTTATTTTGACGAAATAAAATATTTAACATAATTATAACTAATTAATTTAAGATATAAACTATTATATAACTAAAATAATTAGAGTTAATATCTCAAAAGATCACTCAACTAAGAGTTTTTATCTTACAAAATCATTTGCCCTAATTTAACATTAAAATCTAACGTGACTAAATAATTTTTTTCTTTTTTATATTATACATGGACCCCCACAAAATTCTTTTTTTTTTTTCAAATCCAACAACAAACTAAATAACGAAATCAAATAGATGATTAAATATTTTTTTTAACGCGCATTTTAGCAAGAAATTAAACCCTAAAAAAAATGTTTATGTTATAAATAAGAGAAAAATTATGGTTACTAAAGTAATAAGAAGACGTTGGCCTGACAAAACATATCACAGCAAAGTCAAAATAATATGATATCAAATAATAACTTATTGATAAAAATAAATTCAAAGTCAACAAAAAAAAAGAAATAAATATTGCACACGCATTTGGTAGTTGTAAATTTAGTTATTATCGTATGCTACTTAATCGATACGTGTTTAAAAAAAAATAGATTTGTATCATTTAACTACAGTTATTAATCATAAAAAGAGTTAAGAACGGTAGATCTCATGCTAAAATGCTGAAAATATTTACTTACCAATCAACCTAAATACACTATTTTAATTTGGGAGTGTGTGGGTGGGATGAAAGATATTAATTTTCCTTGATTTGTTTATTTGATTTGGTTGAGTGAAAGTCATAAGTTGAGTAATTTTATTGATACAAAATAAAGTTTAATGACTTTACAATATAAATTCCCATAGTTGAGTGGCCTTTTAAGGTATTAACTCAAATAATTAACCAAATGTTTAATTAAAACAAAATCTTTTTAAGACGATTTTCGAATATTTATAAAATATACTAATTTACATACATAATTATGTAAAACATATATATTATCTAAAAATTATAAAAAGTGACAAAACTATTTAAAATAACTTGAAAAATATTTTGAATTTTATAAAGTCATTTATTTCAAATCGTTTGGAATTTTAAGAAGCTCAAAATCATTCCTATCATGGATGGTCAAAATTGGGTGTCAACACTCACCGAAGCCACCAACAACTCGAACTTTTTCGGCCTCCCTTTTTGGGCGTTTTTTCCACAATCCATTTTGAAGTTAAAAATGCATCCTTCTTCGACTAAATTTGTAGATGAAAAAGCTTTAAAAAAAATTAAAAAAATCGATACCTGCTAAAGTGGAAAGAAAAAAATGGATGAAGAAGAACTACTTTTTCAATAACTTGCAATTGATAAATCGAAAAGAGAAAAGATTTGAAATTCAAAAATAGAGTGATGGAGATAATTGATGATACCATAGAGTGATTTTAGGCATGAAAAAAGGAAAAAAATAAAATCTTGAGGTGATTATTTACAATGATGTATCCGAAAAGTGAGAGAAATTATGAGGTGGAATTTTTGTAATTTTTTGAAAGGGTAGAAAATAATAGAAAATAGGATAAAAAAGGATGTGTGGTAATTTTTCCAAAAAGAAAAGCGAAAATAAATGTAAAAGGCCAATACATTTGGTGGTCAACCCAATTAGATAGCCATGTTAGCCCAATCAATTGGACTGGCCTTTGATCTATCAGGAAATATAATCTCAACAAGGTCTTCCTCTATTAAGAGCACCCAAAATAGAGAAAAGGCAGACTACATAGAAAACTCCTTATAAAAAAATTTAGAGTTCAAATTATGATATATTTCGATAAATACATTAACACATAATAAAATATTTCTATTAAACATTTTAAGGTCACAATTTGAATGTTTATGTGTGTATTCTCAAGCGTTTATTACATAGATAAGTTAACCACATAAAATATGACATAACCTTTAGTCATGCACCCCAACCTCAATTGGAATAAGACTTAGATTTTATGGCTTATTGAGGATAATGCGTATAATTTAAATATTCATGTGTGACATATTTTAAGTGATTAACTTATTTACGTAATGGAGCTTGAAAACACACACATACATTTTTTTGAGAAATTGATCAGGAAATATTGAAAATGAACACTTTATCATATGGTTAAATGCTTAACTTATACAAACTATAATTCAAATGTTTAAATAAAATTTATTGACAAACCAAATGGATGACGATGATCATGAGAATAATATTCTAGTTAAACAAGTGAGCCATGCTTTGGAAATGCCACTGCATTGGAAGGTGCAGAGACTATAGGCAAGATGGTTAATAGATAATGTGTATATGAACAATCAGAATGTTTTAACCGCATTCTACTTGAGCTTTCCTAAGTTGGATATGGATTTGAACATGCTCCAAGCTATACATTTGGATGAACTAAAACATCTTTCAAGGTTAGTCATATACTCACTCTGCTTCATATTAAATGAATTGTTGAGATTTTTTAGTTCAAATCAAAATGAATCATTTAAAGTTCAAGAGAATTATTAAAACTTATTTTAAATATTTATTACCTTCATTTAATGAGATTCTTAACTACTTTGCATTTTCTAAGAGACCAGTTTGGAAATAATCAAAAGTGTAATAATGGAAAGGAACCTTTAATTTATGTCCTTAAATATTTTTTCTAATTCATACTTCAATAATTCACTTAATATGGACTAGAGGGAGTATCTACTAATTGTTCATTTCTTTTTCTTTTTTTTTTAAAACAAAAAACTTGAATATATATTGTTTATAGTTTTCACCTTTTTCTTGTTTTTTTTAGGTGGGACAAAAATATAAATTTGGTAGAGATATGCATATTTAATATCAATTTTTTATAGCTTTCATACACGAAATTTTATGTGAATGCAAGCCTTGACCAAAATTTTGTATATGTTTTAATTATAAAAAAAACCTCCTATATCATTTTGAAAACTGAAAATTCTTGTTATTATATTTCATAAACATGAGTCTAATTTTTTATGGTATATATAGGCGTTGCCCCCTCCCCCCCTCCCCTTCCGATATAAGGCACTAGGGCTGGTCCTTAGAATACAATGCAAATGGTTTTTTTGACCCAAATAGAAATTAAATTGATTTTCAAAATTCCGACTTCCAGTTTTTTTTAAAAAAAAATTCATTTTATTTACACTTTGGTCCAACTTTTTTCCTTTTGTGATTCTTTTTCTTTAGTTTATTCCAAAGTGTATTATGCATGCATAGTTTTAGGGGAAATTTTCAAAAATATATCGTCTAACATGAAATATTACATCATGTAGTTTAATATAGAATATTATACGAGTATACTATTATATTTGGGGGAAAATTATTATACACAATGCGTCAACATAACTTGTATAAAAATATAAACTACTAGGAATAAAGATTTAATCCACCTGTGAATCACCGAAAAATTTGTGCTTTCCCATTTTTTCCCAACAAACTCACTGAAAAAAATGTATGATGGAAAACAAATTCTCAATGAAGTATTGAGAAATTTCCTAACTTTTTAATATAAAATATTTACTATACTATTTTTTTTCTTTTCACACCAATTCAATCAAAATATCAGTGAAAATAGCCGTTGAACATTTTTCAATCATAAATTCAATAGGAAAATAGTAATTTTTAGTACTGATAAGAGGTGCTTATGTAAAAATAGGGATGACAAAATGGGTAATTTATTGGGAAATTTTTCAAATTGTCAATATTTTAACATTTTATAGGACCCATTAGCAACACTTTCAATATTTAGTAAAAATGTCAAAATTATAGTTTGTTATGTATCTTATTTACATTTTTATTAATTGTTTTAATTGAAAGAATACAATTGTTAAATAACAAAAAGGAGAAATTTAGGGGAGAGAATAATTTTAAAAAAGAACAATCACTTAAAAGTCTCATCAGTTATAAAAATAAAAAATAAATGGCAGATCGGCGACCGCATAGTTGATGAATTTTCTCATTATCGATATTCAAGTTTCGATTGAAAATACTCAATCTCTGATCAATTTATGTTGATTAAAATCTATTTTTTTTTCTGTTTGGTATGAAAGATTTGAAAGAAACAAGACAAAAAATCGTTGACAAGCCGCTTTGGAGAAGGAATTTTCTATTGGGAGTTCGATAAAATTGGTGGAATACAAATTGGATCAGGTATTAGTTAATTGCTTCATCCTTAATCTCATTCTAATTGATTATAATTTTGATATGAGATTTTTTACATTATTGTAAATTATATCTATTTTCCTTGTAAATTTTATGTATTATGAACAAGGTATGAATAATCAGTATTGGTGTATTCGTTGAATTTTTTTTTTGCTTGTTGAATACGAAAATAATAATGGATTGTTTAAATACATGTTTTTTTCATTGACTGTTTGTTTTTAGTTTTTTTGAACAAAATTGAATCCCTAACGGAATATAGATTGGACCATGTGCAATTTCTTATCACAATTGTACTGTAATGTAATGTATTTTGTAAGTGTTTGAACTACGTTGTATTCCGTATTAAATGTAATGTATTTTGTAAGTGTTTGATCTGAATACTGTTTCAATATTTGTTTAGGATACATGTATGTTGGCAGACCTCAAATAGAATTGTTATGTACGGGATACTATTTTATTCAAAACAAGTTAAGAGCGCCATTGTAAATAAAAGTGTTTTAATATAATTGAAATGGAAAAAATACAATTTTGTTATGTTAGGGTTTGAATGGCGGTCGTAGCATATAATTGAAATAGGAAAACTATAGTTTTGTTCAAAACTTGGATACAAAATATTGTTAACATCTTTAATTCTGTATTTATTAATGACTTGGGTATTTTTTTTTTAGTTTGAATACAAAGCAAATGACACTTTGTGGTAAAGCTCAAGAAAAATGCTCGCTGAAAATGAAGAATGGTCAGTACGTATGACAATATGTTATATTTTTTATTTTGTATTTTGTATTTCATACATCAATCAATATGTATACTGTAAAATTTGTGTCATGCAATTTGATTTGATCATGTTTAACAGGTAGTGGCAACAAATAATTATGTGCACAATGTTCATCTTGAAGGTATAACATTTATTGTTTGCCTGGAAAGGAAAACTTGTACATGTAGGAGATTTCAATGGATGAAATACCATGTTTGCATGCTTGGGCTGTTTTAAAGAAGAAATTTCTTGATCCTGAACCGTATTGTTCTGACCTTTACAAACTAAATACATTACTTGTTACATACAACAATCCAATTACTCTATTACCTGATCGAATCGATTGGAATATACCTGGATATATAGAGAATGAAATAGTGAGCCCATCAAAATTCAAAAAACTACTTGGTAGGCCACCAAAGAAGTTTCATGATAAATCGTACAATGAGCTATATGGGAAAAAGAACAAGAATTCTTGTAGTACCTGTGGGTATAAGGGGCATAATAGGCGGTCATGCAGGAATGGACCATGTACTGAATAGTTAAATATGTTTGTATTTTTTTAAAAAGTGTTGGAAAATTTTATTTCTACTTAGTTTTATGTAATTTGATGTTTTGATCATCTTTAATGAATATGATATTTCGAAATGTATTCAGATGCCAGCATGTATTTGTCATTAATTATGTATTCGTTTTAATATATAACTTTAAACTGTCCTTGTGTAATTGACTTGCTTTTCTTGCAGTAACAATGGATACAACTATATTGATATAACGATCGGGTTCCGTCGTTATAGAAATGCCAACGAGAAAAAATTGGGGACGGAAAAACTTTTTCGTAGTACTTGAATTTTTCTAACCTTGTTTAGATTTGGACGAAATTGGAGTCCTTGAGGTGTGGGGAAATCTAGTAACAATCAGGTCGAGTAATTATTGTTTTGATTGCACGAGTGGTTAGATAACATGTTAACAAACCCGTACGACTTTATGAAATTGAATTCGGGTGAGTAGAACTCCCGAAATCGATCTTAGCGTGAGGGATATTTTCTAATCGTCATGGGTTAGAGATGTGTTGTGAAATGAGATTTTGGAATTTCTTCAGTTGACCCTCTAGTTTCGTTTGTGCCGCTTTGGCGGGAGTCTGACCGCTCTGGTGGGGCCGCTACAACGGGATATGGGGCGTTGTGACGGGTACAACGGGACTTAAAATCATAGAAAATGATGGATAGCTCACTGGTTCAAAAATGTTGCTCTGACAGGACTTGATGTCGCTCTGGCGCCGCTTCTACAACGGGATGAGGGTCGTTGTGGCGGGCCAGACGCGACTTAATGTGGTTAATAAACCCCTAAACGACCTTATTTGGCACATTTTGACTTTTAGAGCTAAGGAACGACCCCCAGGCGATTTCTACTCATTTTTCACCATTCTTGAGGCTAAAGTTAAGACTTTCACTCCCCAAACCCGTTTCTCGATTCGTAGAACGTAATAAAATAGGTGAATATTGATGGGGGAAGGTTTTGTTATAGATTCTATGGTGGAAAAAACCCTAGTTTGGGTAATTTGGATCATAGGTTTGATATAGGGTTTATAAAATTGTTAGTAATTTGAGTAATTATCGATTGTTTGTTGATTCCCGTGTTATTGTGATTGCTTGTAGACCAAGAACAAGTGAAACGAATCCGAAAATGGAAGGATTAAGTTTTTTAGGGTTTCAAGCTTGTTTCGAGGTAGGTGATGGTTGTGATTCTATGATTGTGTGATGTATGCTTGTTCTTGCTCCATTATGATACTTGTATATGTATGAATGTGACAATGTTGATCACACTTGTTGTAACTGAGATAGATGAATATCATTGCCATGAAATCATGACTTAAATGCATGATCTTGATGATGTACTTGTGTTTGTGATTGTGGTTTGTGAATTGGATCGAATTGCCACGTTCCGGCATAACTAACTTGGATCGAATTGTCACGTTCTGGCATAATTATGGGATCGGTTGCCACGTTTTGACATAAAAATGGGATCGATTGCCACGTTCTGGCATGCTAATTGTTTGAGTTTAGGTTTCGTGAAAGGACCAATGATGTGCTATAAAATGTGAAATTGTTGGTTGTTCATAAATGTTGATGATGTTGTATATGTTGGTATGTGTGCATATGATTATAATGTTGTTTGACTTGTTTATGTTGCACTAGTGGGATAGTCGTGTGATCCTACCGGTTCACTGTGGTTGTGTATTGATTCTGCACTTGCTCTTATTTTTATTGAGTACAGGGCATCTTCACGCAACTACTGACAGATCTCACTTCGAAGATCAGTGATCGTCGCTTTGAATTCAAGGGTGATCCAATTCTTCCAGGCTGCCATGGGATTCTCTTTCATCTATGTCCATCATTTCTGGACTTAGATATTTGTTCTAGTTAGTTGATTAGTTGATTAGTTGGGGATTTATCCCTTCTTGTTTAGACTTGGATAATTTTTTTAGATGTTTTGGTACATTGACTTTTAGGTTATAGGTATTAAATTTCCACATTTGTTAGTTAATTAACTTGCTTCCGTAACTTAATTGCTTTAGTATTGTTTTAGTTGCTTAGTTTGGGTGTAGTAGTGGTTCTCCCACTAGATGGTTAGTGTTGTTGGCAATCACGACGGTCTGGGTCATGACAAAGTTGATATCAAAGCCTAGGTTCGTTGATCTCAATTTATCAAAACGAGTCTAATAGAGTCTCGCAGAAGGGTACGGGGACTCCTTTACTTTTCTTCGAGAGGCTATAGGACTTTAGGAAATCTCTATTTTTCTCTTGTCTCATTTCGTGCTATGGCTTGATTCCAATTGGTATCTAACCTTCTTCACTCTTCTATTCGCAGATGATTAATACTAGGTATAACAGTGTTAGGCTCATAGCTCTTGTCAATGCTCTAGCTGATGAATCTGCAAAGAAAGATTGTAGTCGAGGCACATGTAGATGAAGAACTAGGGGTAGAGGTCGTGGAAGAGTAGCGCATGCTGAAAATGAGGTACCTGTTGAGAATGTGTATGTGAATGATAACCTTCCTGCGCATAATGAGGAGATAGAGGAGAATGTGGATGTCGAGGATGTTGAAAGGATTGGACAAGAGGAAGAGGTGCAGGCTGGAAACACAAGCGTTCCTTCTTTGGATCCAGTGTTAGCTCAACAGATTATATCCTTTTTGGCTGGTCCTGGAGTGCTTCCATCTGCCCAAGCAACTCAGGCTCCCGCTAATCCCCTTGTTGCTAGCACCGTGCCCAAGACAGGTGGAATAAGAGGTAATGATGTTTTCTTCCACCCTCTGTTGGGTTCTGTTATGACTGGGAATGAACATGATATGTTGACTAAGTTTTTGAAGCTTAAGCCTTCGGTATTTCTTGGTTCTAGACTGAAGATGCTTATGAGTTTATCTTAGACTATTATGAGAGGCTGCATAAATTGGGCATTGTTCACCAATATAGGGTTAAGTTCGTATCTTTCCAACTTCAAGGTGAGGCCAAAGAGTAGTGGAGAACTTATATGGAGTGCAAATTCTCTACTTTACCTCCACTTACTTGGACCCAATTACATGCTCTATTTCTAGAAAAGTATGTGCCCAAAACTTTGAGGGATCGCAATAAGAATGAATTTATGGCTTTAGAGCAAGATGGTATGTCTGTGGTTGCTTATGAGCCCAAGTTCCATGCCTTATCCAGATATGCTATGCAGTTGGTTACTATTGAGGAGGACGGGATCCAGTTGTTTATTAGAGGTTTGAATTATAAGTTGCAAGTATTATCTGTTCATATGACTTCTGCATGAAGGAGTTTTAATGAGGTGACTGACTATGTTAAGAAAGTGAAGGGGGTGAGGCGAGACAGTCAAGCCAAGGCTTGGGCAAAAAGAGCAAAGAATTTTGGTAACTTTCAAGGCTCTTACTCTAAGGGGTTGGGAACCCCATCTCATAATTTTCAGGATAGTCAAAGTGTCGTGCCTTCAACGGGCAGTATACCATCTTTTGATCATACTTGCTACAACTGTGGTAAACTTGGGCATATGAGGAAAGATTGTCCCCATCCTCGTGTGTTAGATTCCGTGTAGCAACAACAATCTAGAGCAGTGGTACCCGCGGGGAACGGTAATAATGATAGAGGACGTCCACAAAGTGGGCGATAAGGTAATCAGCAAGGCCTTGGAGGTAGAGGAAATGATAATGGTAATAAAGGTAGGGGTTATGCGCAACCAGGCAGGGATGTGGCTCGTTAAGATGATAGAGCTCAATGTTATGCTTTTTTGGGAAAGAATGAGACAAAGGCATCCGATGCGGTGATCACATGTACTATTTTTGTCTGTGACCGGATGGCTAATGTGTTGTTTGATTCAAGTTCTACTTATTCATATGTATCTGTAAGATTTGCCTCTGATTTTAAGATGATTTGTGATATACTTGATGCCCCCATTCGTGTTTCTACCCCTGTTGGAGAGTCAGTCATAGTCACCCATGTCTATCATGTTTGTTCTATTGTGTTTATGGATTTTCAGACTTGGGATGATTTGGTGATTTTGAATATGATTGACTTTGACATAATCTTAGGCATGACTAGGTTGTCCCCCTATTACGCTATGCTTAATTGTAATACTAAGTCTGTAACTCTAAAAATCCTGCACTCGAGAACCATTGCTGGCCCCAAGAGAACCCTTGGCCTGGTTTGCTTACTCAGCGGAAGATTTTACTGAAGATAAACACTTTTAAAATAGTACACTGAACTGCTCAATAAATAACTAAGAATGTAATAAATAACATTCATTGCGAAAGTGGCAACTCAAGTCTCAACTTAACTAAAAAGTAAAAGTAAAGACTCATGAACTAACATCACTAACTTTGTCTATGAAGCCTCTAAACTCTGAGGGAAGTCGGGACAAGACCCCCGATCATCCTAACAACTGAAATAAGCAAGCAATAAAACAAAACATAACCAAAGGGATACTTCGGAAAGTAAGGAGGCTCACCAACTGACTCTTAGTGCTCAACTGGATCAACGATGCGCTGGATGCTGATCCTGGTTACCAATGCCTGCATCATAAGACGATGCAGGCCAACTAGTATCAATACATTGAATGTACGAGTATGTGAGTTGGAAAGCCAAACAATACATAGGCTTGAAAATATTTTGAAAGAAACACTTACGTGGCACAACTGAACTGAAATGATTTCAATATAAAACAGTGTAAATAAATGCAGTATAAAGAAAAGCTTTAAAACATGATTGTCAACTATGTGTATTTAGTTGTTTGA
Source organism: Solanum commersonii (assembly GCA_029007595.1). NCBI lineage: Eukaryota > Viridiplantae > Streptophyta > Magnoliopsida > Solanales > Solanaceae > Solanum > Solanum commersonii. The sequence continues at coordinate 1,683,136 of JAJTWQ010000029.1, forward strand.
ACATTATGACCCTTTTCTACCCATGGTGGTTATATGGTTTATAGGGACTGTGAGTTGTCTAAACTCTCCCCCATATCGTGGCTCAATACTACTCCCAAAAATATAATATTAGCTCTTATGTTTAAAAACATACTTCTTTCTTTGGTTTGAGATAATTACTCAAAACTTAGCTTAAAAGCTCTCTTGGAATTGATGTTCCCTTTTCTTGGTCAAATATGAAAACATTTATTAACTCTTTGGGAATACTTAGTTCCCTTATAGCTTTTTGAGAATTGAACTCAAATCTTTACTCTTTGCTTAACTTGAAACTTAAGTCTTAAAATAAAGTTAAAACATTCGTTAAAGACTTTTGAAAACTTTACAAGCTTTGTTTTGACTTGCTTCTTAACTTCTAGACTTGACTCTTACCTTCTCTTGACTTTGATCCTAACTTTCCTTGAATTGAATTATGGATTCAAAGTTCATGATCTCATGTTTATGAACGATTTCATGATGTTTAGATGTACCTTAGAGTGTTGGAATCAACTAGAAAACATAGGTACATTGCTAAGGAACACGTACGGAAAGGTGGGGAAGAAATGGGGAGAACTGGCGTCCTTGGAGCTCTGAGAGGAGCAAGGCGCCAGCCTTCAACATTCAGGGATTGGTCTGGGGGACGCTGGCTGGCATGGCTCCCCAAGGGTGAAGATTCAGAGACCCTTTTGGGGCACGCTATCTGGCGCGGTGCCCCACCTTTATCCCCAGGTGTTTGACGACTTTTGTTCTCCATTTTTCTTCTCTAAAACCTCTAAACTTCAATGGTTCCTTCCCAAACACTTAGATTCATTTATACCCTCAATATATGATAGATTGAAGCTGAAATTTCACCCGTAAACATGAATCAAATCGCAAGAAACTCCAACAACACAACCCATAAGAAATTCAAACGAAACTTTCAATAATGTTCATCAAGAACCCAATTTCTAAACTTTCAAAGACTTAAATTGACTGAATTTAATGATGGTTGGTGTGTCGGTGAACTAACCCAACGCTATGTAATCTCACATACCTTTTAGGGATCACCCTCGAAAAAATTCACAGGCTATCCTTGACGAAATCGACGAATCTTGAACGTTCTTCTCTTTTCTCCTCTTCTCCAAGCCCTTGCGTAAAATTCACTTTTCTAAAACTGAATAAAATCTCACTTAACCCCAATTAAACTCCTAAAAACGAATTAGAATAATTATGTAAGGAAAAGACTAAATTACCCTTCCAAAATCCGGATTAGACTCTCTTTAATCCAACAACCCAACTTCCAAAGGGCATTACATACTCATACAAACTCGGAATCGCACAAAATTGGTGGCGTTGGAAAGATAATTCCAAGATATTTCCAACCATATCTGATAATACACCTAACTTATCCTGAGTTAGGAGTTATGTCCATTTGAAGTTGACCAAAACTCAACTTATTCCAACTTAACAAAATTTCTAGATTTTCATTCTTTCCAAAAATGACTATTTCCAATTATTGACTTCTTCCTAGTTATTTTAAATTGCGAGATGTTACAATATCTCCCCCTTGGGAACATTCGTCCTCGAATGAGATTACTTTTACTAGGCTAAGGGTGTAACATCAAGTTCAACCACCCAACAAGCAATGCAAACAAACAACATGCTCACTCATAATTTAAAGAGTAATAAGAAGAGAATTAGTATCTTGGTCTACATTTTCTTTGGACTCAAAGAAATGTAGATATCTCTTCTTCATATCCTTTTTATCTTCCCAAGTAGCTTCCTCAACAAATTGGTTCCTCCAAAGGACTTTGACTAATGCTACCTCTTTTGTTCTCAACTTATAAACTTGGCGATCTAGAATCTGAATAGGAATCTCCTCATAAGATAAGTTATCCTTGATCCCAATACTTTCAGTTGGTATGATCAATAAAGAATTGCTCATGCACTTCTTCAACATGGAGATGTGAAACACTGGATGAACCGCTACTAACTCTTGGGGTAGCTCCAACTCATAAGTTGCATTGCCAATCCTCTTGGATATTCGATAAGGTCTAATATACCGAGGACTAAGTTTCCCCTTCTTACCAAATCTCATAACACCCTTCATGGGTTAAAGTTTTAGATATACCTAATCATCTACTTCAAACTCTAACTCCCTCCTCCTAACATTAGTGTAGGCTTTTTGACGACTTAGTGCCGTTTTCAACCTCTCTTGAATCACTTTCACCTTCTCCATAGCTTGATGAACTAAATATAGTCCTATCGACCCTTCTTTACCAACTTCAAACAATCCAATAGGAGATCTGCATCCTTTCCCATAAAGAGCTTCATATGGAGCCATTTTGATGCTAAAGTGGTAACTATTGTTATAAGCAAACTTAATAAGAGGTAGGTAATCATCCAATTACCCTTAAAATCAATCACACAGGCCCTCAACATATCCTCTAAGGTCTGAATAGTGCGTTTTGCTTGCCCATCAGTCTGAGGATGAAAAGCAGTACTCAAGTTCACCTTTGAACCCAAACCCTTCTGAAAAGATTTTCAGAACTGTGCAGTAAATTGTGCACCCCTATCTGAAATAATGGAGACCGGAACCCCATGAAGTCTTACCACCTCTTGAATATAAATCTTAGAATAATCTTCTACTGAGTGGGTAGTCTTTACCGACAAAAAGTGGGCTGATCTTGTCCTTCTATCGACAATTACCCAAATAGAATCATGCTGCCTGTGAGACCTTGGTAACCTTATGATGAAGTCCATATTAATCATCCCCCACTTCGATTCCGGAAGTTCTATATTCTCAGCCAACCCATCGGGCCTTTGGTGCTCTACTTTAACTTGTTGGCAATTTAGACACTTAACAACAAATTCTGCAATGCCCTTCTTCATACTATTCCACCAATACACCTTTTTCAAATCACGATACATCTTTGTGGAACCCGGATAAATGGAATATTTGGAGCTATGAGCCTCCTCCATGATCCTCTCTTAGAGTCCATCCACCATTGGTACACACAATCTACCTTGATATCTTAGTACGCCATCTCCCCCTTGTTCAAAAGCTAATATTTTGCTTATGAACATTTGCCTTCAATTAAAGCAAAATAGGGTCTTTGTATTGCTTGCCTATTACTTCTGACATTAATGATGATTTAGCCCCATTCATCACCACTACTTCTCCTTCTGTGGAATCCGTAAGTCTGACTCTTTGGCATGCAAGTCTATGCATATCATTTGCTAATTCTTTCTTTTCTTCCTCAACATGGGCAGTACTACCCATAGACAATCTTTTTAAGGAATTAACAACAACATTAGCCTTACCTGGGTGGTAAAGAATACTCATGCCATAATGTTTGAGTAATTCTAATCACCTCCTCTGTCTGAGATTAAGCTCTTTCTGAGTGAACACATATTGAATATTCTTGTGATCAGTGAATACATCAACATGAACACCATACAAATAATGACTCCATATCTTCAAAGAAAATACTACGCCAGCCAACTCTAAGTCATGGGTTGAGTAATTCTTCTCATGAACTTTCAATTGTCTGGAAGCATAATATATAACCTTGTCATTCTGCATTAATACATAACCCAAACCAACTCTAGATGCATCATAGTACACCATAAAGCCTTGTGTACCTTATGGTAAGGTCAATACTAGGGCAGTAGTTAACCTCTTTTTCAATTCCTGAAAGCTTTTCTCACAAGCTTCAGACCATTGAAACTTAACTGTCTTCTGAGTCAATTTGGTCAAAGGGGACAAAATAGACAAGAAACCCTCTACGAACCTTCTATAATATCTAGCCAAACCCAAGAAACTCCTAATATCAGTTGTAGATGTGGGTCTAGGCCGATTCTGCACTATTTCTATCTTTTGAGTATCAACTCTAATTCCATCACCGGAAAGTATGTGGCCCAAGAATGCCACAGACTCAAGCCAAAACTCACATTTCGAGAACTTAGCATACAACTCCTTATCTTTCAAAGTTTGAAGAACTATTCTGAGATGGCTAGCATGATCTTCTTAATTCCTTGAATATATTAGTATGTCATTAATGAAGATGATAACAAACTTATCTAAATAAGGTTTGAAAGCGCTATTCATAAGGTCCATGAACGCTGCAGGTGCATTAGTTAAACTGAACGAAATGGCCAGAAACTTATAATGACCATAACGGATCTTGAATATTGTCTTAGGAATATCACAGTCCCTTACTTTCAACTGATGGTAGCCAGATCTGAGTTCAATCTTCGTAAAACAAGAAGCAACCTGAAGTTGATCAAAAAGATCATCAATTCTCGAAAAAGGATACTTGTTCTTGATGGTAACCTTGTTCAATTGGCGGTAATCTATAAACATTCTAAAGGAACCATTTTTTTTCTCACAAATAAAACCGAAGCTCCCCAAGGTGAGACACTGGGTCGAATAAACCATTTCTCTAAAAGGTCTTTCAATTGCTCTTTTAAATCTTTCAACTCTGTTGGTGCCATCCTATATGGTGGAATAGAGATAGGACGAGTATCTGGAAGTGCATCTATACCAAAGTCTATCTCTCTTAGGAGGGACTCCAGGTAGATCATTTGGAAAGACTTTTGGAAACTCTTTTACTATAGAAACTGACTGGATAAGAGGTATTTTAACACTAGAGTTATTAACTTAGACTAAGTGATAGACACACCCATTAGAAACTAACTTCATTACCTTAAGGCACGAAATGAAACGACTCTTATGCACTGCTGAACTACTCTTCAACTCCATCACTGGTTCACTAGAAAATGAAACTTAATAACTTGAGTTCTACAATCTATTGACGCATAACTGGCATAAAGTTAGTCCATACCTAGAATGACATCCAAATCTACCATGCTAACTCAAATAAATTAGCTATGTACTCTTGTGATTGATGGAAATTAGACAATCACGATAGACTCTCTCTGCCAGAATGGACTCACCAACAAGTGTAGAAACATTGAATGATTCTCTAAATTGCTCAGGAAGAACATCAAAATGAAGACTTGGATTATACCAGTGACAACATCTGGCGAATCCTCTTGTTCTCGGTGACTAGCGATAGCATAGAAACGGTTTCCTTCTCCGCCTAACCTTGAAGTAGCTCATCTAGATGCAGCTCTATCTGGTGGAGCAACTGAAGAAGACTAGGCTCTATATCCCCCATTACCATTACTCTGTCTGCTCTTAGGACACTTTCTTATAAAATGACTGTTCTGGCCACACTTGAAGTCAACTCGTGGTGTCATCACGACACATCCCCGAGTGGCTCTTGCCACACTTAGAACATGTATGAGTCTTAGTACCCCCTTGTGCCTTACTACCTTGCGAATGCGCAGGTTTAGCTCTGAAGTTCCGAGAATTCTAACTATTGTACTCACATTTATTCCTTGGTGCAGGTGCACTAGAAGATGATGGATCAGGTCCTTTCTACTTATATTGGAAAGAAGACTGATTCACATTACTCTTTTACTGCCCGAATTCATTCCCTGATGTCTTAGCCGTCTTATTCTCAAACTCTTCTCTATCCTTCAACTAGTCCTTCTCAACTTGTTGCATATGGATCATCAGCCTTGCTATGCCCATGTAACCTATTAGCATGACTACTTTACTTTCCTTATTTGACAGACGAGGCAACCCAACAAGGAATAAACTTATCCTGCTCCTCATATCGGCAACCATCTCTTAGCTCACTGGGAAAAAAATTCCCCATAAAGGCACTCCAAAACAGTCTAGCTCACAATCGATTACGCGCAAGCACCAGTTAGAAAGAAACGTTATAGAGATTAATTCTATCGCATGAAATCAATATGAAAGAAGTGAGATATTTCCAAAATGTTGTAGCCTTCTAATTATAGATATGACGCGCTTCACACCAATAACTAGGACTCTGCAGACAAGGCTTTATAGACTCCCTAGGACTCTTGAACTCTGTGCTCTGATACCAAGTTTGTCACTCCCCGAGCCTACACCCTGGACGTGGCCGGCACTCAAGAACCATTGTTGGTCCTAAGAGAACCCTTGGCCTGGCTTTCTTACTCAGTGGAAGACTTTACTCAAGATAAATATTTTTAAAATAGGACATTGAACTGCTCAATAAATAACTGAGAATGTAATAAATAACATTCACTGTCAAACTGGCTACTCAAGTCTCAACTTAACTGAAAAGTAAAAGTAAAAACTCATGAACTAACATCACTAACTCTGTTTATGAAGCCTCGAGACTCTAAGGGATGTCGGGACAAGACCATCGATCATTCTAACAACTAAAATAAGCAAGCAATAAAATAAAACATAACCAAAGGGATCCTTCGAAAAGCAAGAAGGCTCACCAACTGACTCTGAGTGCTCAATTGGATCAACAATGCGCTGGATGCTGATCCTGGTTACCTGTGTCTGCATCATAAGACGATGCAGGCCAATTGGCATCAATACATTGAATGTACGAGTATGTGAGTTGGAAAGCTAAACAATACATAGGCTTGAAAAGATTCTGAAAGAAACACTTACCTGGCACAACTGAACTGAACTGATTTTAATATAAAGCAGTGTAAATAAATGCTGTATAAAGAAAAACTTTAAAACATGGTTTTCAACTATGTGTATTTAGAAATACAATAATAACTCTGTATATATGCAAAGATACAAGATGAACTCTATTTGTATATGAAAATACAAATATTTCTGATGTATATAAAAATACAAAGTACTACTGTGGGAGTTTCTCTAACCGACAACCATCACTTAAGAACTATAGTGATGATACATCGTTTACCTTACGCTGTCAAGGACCGTCCTATACCTTACCGGGGGTATAGAACCTAACTCACTAAGTGGATCCACTAGTCTATCCTAAAAAGCACTAAATAAATCATCTAAAAAGTATGACCCTTTTCTACCAATGGTGGCAATATGGTTTATGGGGACTGTGAGTTGTCTGAACTCTCCCCCATATCGGTGCTCAATACTACTCCCAAATATATAATATTAGCTCTTATGTTTAAAAACATACGTCTTTCTTTGGTTTGAGATATTTGTTGTGTCGTAATTCATCTATCTTTAGAAAAATCACTTTTTAAAATGTTCTAAGTATAAAACAATTCGAGAAAAATACTTAGAAAAGAGTCGCCACTTAATTTTTTTAAGAAATTAAGAAAACTTATAATTTTCAAAGATTTAAACAAAAAAAATCATTTGAAAATACCAAAGAGGGTTCGGGGTTCAATTTACACTTCGAGAAAGGTTTAAGCATTCGAAGTGTCCGCTAATATGCAGTTGACCTACGACTTGACTAAAATATATTTGACTATTTTTAAGAAAATAATGATTTAGCATAAAAAAAAATAACTTACAATTTTTGATTAACTTTGAGAAAATAATTAAATAAATGACGTATTTTTTATTTTTTATTTTATTTTTTAGAGAAGGGACCCAAAAATGAAACATTTGACTCGACATACAAGATTAGAATATTAATAAAATTAGATTAATTATAATTTATTTGATGAATTTGAAATTAATAATTTAAACCAATTTAATAAATTTAAGCATGGAAATCATTTTTTAATTAATTGAAGAATGAGAGCAAAGTTTTGACTAAGCTTTTTTGAGAAAATGTCCAAGTAAAGAATATATATATATATTATTTTATTTTAAGTTTACTTGAGGAATAAATACTTTGACCTTTAAATCATTTTTAAACGAGTAAAAAGTGATTGATTGTGAGACATTAAATAATATGTTGTTTTTTTTTTTTCCAGAACAAAAGATTTAACTTTAAAATGTATAATTTGGCCAACATTTTTAATTAATAAAATAGATTTTAAAAAAATAATAAATTAAAAGTTAACCAACACAAAGAAACTAACTCATCTTTTGGGAATCTAATTAAGTTAATTAAAATTTATAAAGTTAGAGTTAAATAGCAAACAATAAATAATCGCAATTAAATAATTAAAGAGTAAGAGAGAAATTGAATTTGGGCCTCCTTTTGGGCCAAATTTGCTGAAATTTTTGGGCTTAACCCAATTCCCGTTTTTGTATACACATGATGTATATCAATGTATATCAGCATGTGTATAGGCTCTTTTCATGTATCCCTTGCTTCCGAACACCTGTATTTCTCCTCAGACCTTTATTTTTGCGTTTTGGACCTGATATCAGTGTATACTTGTGTATACAACATGTATACGACCCATTTTTCGGCTCTAAATATCCGTGTTTTCTGTTTTCCAGCCTGGTGCTTCAGTTTTCTTTGCCCGGCTGACTCGGACTATGAAGGAAAAAAATAAAAATTGAGCCTTTATGGCTCAACTGGAGGATGCTAGGAAGAGAAGTTCACCATGGACTCGGAAGGGATTCACATGCAAAAGATAAAAGAGGGTAAAAATTAGTGTCGGATAGTAATATCTCAAGCTTATAACTTTAAATGACAAAGAGGACCAGTCACTTGCAACTTAACAAGCAGCAAATAATCAGCAGTAACCATAAGTTGAGCAAAATGCAAGCAAATGATTAGAAAATTAAAGCAAGCCATGGTGATCAAATTCTTCAACTTAGATTATTGTTTCCGACTAACTTTTTTTTTCTTTTTTAGCAAATTGACGAACGAATGAAGCGAACAAGCTATGGACGACTCGAAATATAAAACGATGACTATAACTAAGTGAACTTACATGAACATTCAAACATGATGAGTTAATCTATCAACACTCTTACAACTAAACACACATGAAACAATGATAAGGGGAGTTGGAAGCTAAATTCAATCTAAACGAATACAAATTTAGCAAGTGCTCTCTTTAAAAGCGAAAAAGAAGCAAAAGGATCCATCTAATTTTAACACACGCGAGAGTAGTATAGTTACATTGATTATAGCATTTAAAGACGAGCAAACTCATATGCTAAATACCCATAGTTTAATGGACAACCATTCTTACCACAAGAGATACTACCTCAAACAAAAAAAAAACCCAAATAGTCGAGCACCACAACATGATCAATTACCATGTATTTAACCGAAGCAAGATTAATTCAAAGACATGAGCAAGCAAATGCAATTTAAGAAAACTTGAACCATACGAGGGACTAAAAGAGGACAAATAAAAAGGAAAAAAAAAACTAAGCAGTGAACTGGAGAGGAAACAATATGCTGGGGCAAGCCTAAAATCTGAAAAAAAAAAAAAAACTATAGAACATCATATTTTTAAGAGTTCAACTGTAAATGACAAAGCATTTTTGACTAAAAATTGGACGAGATGAAGACACAATTTAATACAAATAACTGCGGAGTTGCAAAATAGAGAAACGTACTGCTACAACCAATAGACAACAAAGAACACAAGATATAACTTCCACACTAACTAGTGGAGATTTCGCATCTTCCTCAGAATAAAAACAAACCAACAATAAGAAACCCCAAGTTTAACTAACGAATTCCAGGCTTAAATCAGGACCAAAATAAACACATTTTTTATCTTCAACAACTAAAGGAACGCCAACTAAAAACCAAATGAACAATTACTGGACATTAACAGTAGACTAAGAAGGAATATGGGGCATTTTAGAAAGGAAGAAAAGAGTCGACAAAGAGTCCATTCACGAATAGAGAAGAGAAAACCAACTAAAACGAATTAGAAATTAAAAGAAGTTTACCTTTTAACAAGCAGAGAACTGAGACAACGAGCAGGGGAGCGATTTCCACGATTCTCCTACCACACTAGTTCAGACTCGAGCAGACAAAAGGAAACAAATAAAATCGAAACCAAGTGACCTTTTGTAAGCTATTTTCATATGTGAAATCATGCCTTCAAAATCCAATCTTTTTTTTTCCGTCCACCCCTTTTTCATTGAGGGTAGATGATTATTTATAGGGGAAGTTGGAGCGATTTACAGGGGAAATCCGTGTTCAAATTTTGAATTCTTTTGCTCCTTTCAAAGCAGTAGTGAAAGGAGATGGGAATTTCTGACAAGAGGGGAAAAATGGGATGATGAAGTGATCGTCTACACCACTAGGTTATGGGTTCTGCAGGGTAGGAGATGTAATTTTCGGGTTTCTTGGATATGCTGCTCGTTTTACTGTTGTTGGACGCATTTTCTGGGTTTGAAGCACGATTTGCTCGTTGTTCTCACGAGGAAGATGCAGGGGTGGGTCGGGTCATGTTTTGGTGTGTTATTGTTGCTGGGTAGTGGGTTTGCTGATGATTTCTTTGGTATTGAATTGAAAGTGGGTTGGGAATTGGGAGTTGAAAGAATAGGCTGGGAACATTGAAGTGGGCTGCTGAAATATGGCAAGTAAATGACCCAATTTATTATCTCAACAATGAATTAAGGATAAGGTGAGAAAGTGGCTAGCATTGCAATTACACAATAGCCAAAATGAATTTAAATTGTAGCCAAATTGAATTTAATCGGTGAATTCGGCTAAATTTTAAACAAGATGAGTTAATATTAATTAATGAGCTTCTTAATCTTAACGAAATAAAAAATAATTAACTTTCTTATAAACTAACTAATTCAATTACAAAATTAATTAACTCAAAATTATAACTATAACTTAGAGTAAATTAATAAAGTATTTAACTAAAATGTAAAATCTTTTGTGATGATTTTCAAATATTTATAAAATAACGTGATTGCAAGAATATACATATTTATTATTTCAAAATGATAAAAATACTTTAAAAATAACTTGAAAGTACTTTGAATTCATAAAACTCATTAATTCAAAATTATAACTATCCCTAAATTTAAAATATAAAATCTTTTTTTTAGACGATGCTCGAATAATCATAAAATATATTAATTATACACATAATTATGTAAAACATATATATTATCTAAAAATTATGAAAAATGACAAACTATTTAAAAATCTTGCAAACTATATTATTATTATTATTATTATATATATATATATATATATATATTTTAAAACTTTATAAAACTAATTATTTTACATCGTTTGAAATTGAAAAAGCTCGAAATGATTAATTTATATTGTGGAGGTACAAAATTGGGTGTCAACAATAATTACTCAAAACTTAGCTTAAAAGCTCTCTTGGAATCGATGTTCCCTTTTCTTGCTCAAATGTGAAAACATTTATAAACTCTTTGGGAATACTTAGTTCTCTTATAGCTTTTTGAGAAATGAAATCAACTCTTTACTCTTTGCTTAACTTGAAACTTACATCTTAAAACAAAGTTAAAACATTCATTAAAGACTTTTGAAAACTTTACAAACTTTGCTTTGACTTGCTTCTTAACTTCTAGACTTGACTCTTAACTTCTCTTGACTTTGATCCTAACTTTCCTTGAATTGAATTATGGATTCAAGGTTCATGATCTCATGTTTATGGATGATTTCATGATGTTTAGATGTACCTTAGAGTGTTGGAATCAACTAGAAAACATAGGTACATATCTAAGGAATAAGTACGAAAAGGTGGGGAAAAAATAAGGAGAATTGGTGTCCCTGGCGCTCTGAGAGGCGCGGGGCGCCAGCCCTCAACATTTAGGGACTTGTCTGGGGCACGCTGGCTGGCGCGACACCCCAAGGGTGAAGATTCTAAGACCCTTTTGGGGCACGCTGGCTGGCGCGACACCCCACCCTTATCCCCAGGTGTTTGACGACTTTTATTCTCCATTTTTCATCTCTAAAACCTCTAAACTTCAATAGTTTCTTCCCCAAACTCTTAGAATCATTTATACCCTCAATATATGATTGATTCAAACTGAAATGTCACCCAGAAATAGGAATCAAATCGCAAGAAACTTCAACAACACAATCCACAAGAAATTCAAACGAAACTTTCAACAATGTTCATCAAGAACCCAATTTCTAAACTTTCAAAGAGTTAAATTCGCTGAATTTAATCATGGTTGGTGCATGGGTGAACTAACCCAATGCTATGTGATCTCACATACCTTTCAGGGAACACCCTTGACGAAATCCACAGGCTATCCTTGACGAAATCGACGAATCTTGAACGTTCTTCTCTTTTCTCCCCTTCTCCAAGCCCTAGCGTAAAATTCTAAAACTGAATAAAATTTTACTTAACCCCAATTAAACTCCAAAAAACCAATTAGAATAATTAGGTAAGGAAAAGACTAAATTACCCTTCCAAAATCCGGATTACACTTTCCTTAATTCAACATCCCAACTTCCAAAGGAGATAACTTACTTATACGAACTCAAAATCGCTCAAACTCGGTGGAGTTGGAAAGATCATTACAAGATCTGTAATGATCTTTCCAACCATATTTGGAAATACACCTAACTCATTCTGAGTTAGGAGTTATGGCCGTTTGAAGTTGACCAAAACTCAACTTATTCCAACTTAACAAAATTTTCAGATTTTTATTCTTTCCAAAAATGACTATTTTCAAATATTGGCTTCTTCCTAGTTATTTCAAATTGCGAGATGTTACAGAAGTGTTTCCTAATGACTTACCTGGTATGCCTTCGGATAGAGATATAGATTTTTGCATTGATTTGGAGCCTGGTACTCGTCCCATTTCTATCCCTCTATATCGCATGGCTCCGACAGAATTAAAAGAGCTTAAGACTCAAATCCAAGAGCTCTTTGATAAGGGATTTAATCGCCTTAGTGCTTCCCATGGGGTGCTCTAGTTTTGTTTGTTAAGAAGAAGGATGGTAGTATGAGAATTTGTATAGACTACCGGCAATTAAATAGGGACACTATTTGGAATAGGTACCCCTAGCTTAGAATAGATGATTTCTTTGACCAATCGCAAGGTGTAGCGGTTTTCTCAAAGTTTGATCTAAGATCCGATTACCATCAATTGAAAATTAGTCTTGAGAATCTGCCTAAGACGGCATTTAGAACTCGTTATGGGCACTATGTGTTTTTGGTTATGTCTTTTGGTTTGACCAATGCGCCTGCAACTTTCATGAGTTTGATGAATAGAGTGTTCAAGCCATTTCTTGATTCCTTTGTGATAGTCTTTATTGTTGATATTTTGGTTTATTCGAAAAGTGAAGAAGAGCATGCCAATCATCTTCGTACTGTTTTGGGTGTTCTTGAGAAGCAAAAGTTATATGCTAAATTTTTGAAGTGAGAATTTTGGTTGAAATCAGTTGCATTTTTGGGGCATGTAGTGTCAAAAAAAGGTGTAATGGTAGATCCTCAAAAGATTGAAGCGGTTAGGAATTGGGTTAGACCTAGCTCTGTGACAAAAGTTAGGAGTTCTATGGGACTCGCTAGCTATTAGCATCGATTTGTTAAGAATTTTTCTTCAATTGCTACACACTTGACCAATTTAACCAAAAAGGAGATACTATTTGAATGGACTGAAAAATGTGAGAAGAGCTTTCAAAAGCTTAAGATTCTCTTGACCACCGCCCCCATTCTAGCATTACCGGTGAAAGGTAAGGACTTTATAGTTTATTGTGATGCTTCTCATTCTGGATTGGGGGTTGTGTTAATGCAGGATAACAATGTTATAACCTATGCGTCGTGCCAATTGAAGGTGCTTGAGAGAAATTATCCAACCCATGATTTGGAGTTGGCGGAAGTAGTATTTGCTCTTAAGATCTAGCGGTATTATCTTTATGGTGTTAAGTGTGAAGTGTGTACTGATCATCGTAGTTTGCAGCATGTGTTCACTCAAAAGGATCTGAATTTAAGAAATCGAAGATGGATGAAGTTACTCAAGAATTATGATGTGACCATTCAATACCATTTAGGTAAGTCTAATGTTGTGCCAGACGCTTTTAGTTGAAAGACGGTAAGTATAGGTAGCTTAGCTTACTTGAGTGTAACCAAGTGACCCTTGGCCAAAGAAATTCAGACCTTAGAGTCTAAGTTCATGCAGTTGGGCATATCTGAAAGAGGCGAGGTGTTAGCTAGCATTGAAGTTAAGGCCACATTCATTGAAGAGATCAATGCCAAACAATTTGAGAATGAAAATTTGAACGAACTCAAGAAGAAAATGACGAATGGTAAGGCACAAGAGACCACTCTTGATGCGGATGGTGTACTCAGTGTTAAAAGGTGATGAGATTTGGTAAGAAGGGTAACCTAAGTCCTAGATACATTGGTCCATTTAAAGTTCTTGAATGTGTAGGGTCGATGGCGTATAGATTGGCTCTACTCCTTAATTATCCGGTGTTCATCTGATATTTCATGTGTCAATATTGAAGAGATATCATAGTGACAGAGATTATATCATTAAGTGTGACTTAATTGTGCTAGACATAGACCTCCAATATGAGGAGGAACCAATTGTTATTCTTGATCATGATGTGCGTAAGTTGAGGACCAAGGAGATTAAGTCTGTGAAAGTTCAATGGAAGCATCGTCCAGTTGAGGAAGCTACTTGGGAAATTGAGAGGGACATGCGAGAAAAGTAATACCAATTGTTCGTCGAATCAGGTACTACTTCATTCTTTCCTTAGCCTACTTTCCCTACGCTTTGTCACTCGGGGACGAGTGATTGGTAAATTGGTATCTATTGTAATGACCGGGTTCCGTCATTATAGAAATACCAAAAGGGGAAAAATTGAGGTCGGAAAAACTTTTTCGTAGTACTTGAATTTTCCCAACATTGTCCAGATTTGGACGAAATCGAAGTCCTTGAGATGTGGGGAAAACTGGTAATAATTAATTGGAGTAATTATCGTTTTGATTGCATGAGTGGTTAGATAACTTGTTAACGAACCCGTACGACTTTACAAAATTGAAGTCGGGTGAATAGAACTCATGGAATCGATCTTAGCGTGAGGGATATTTTCTTATCGTCATGGGTTAGAGATGTGTAGTGAAATGGGATTTTGGAATTTTTTCAGTTGATCCTCTAGTTCCGTTTGTGCCACTTTGGTAGGAGTCTGGCCGCTTTGGCACGGACGCTACAACGGGATATGGGGCGTTGTGGTGGGTATGACAGGACTTAAAATCATAGAAAGGATGGATAGCTCACTGGTTCAAAAATGCCGCTCTGGCGGGACTTGATGTCACTCTGGCACCGCCGCTATAGCGGGATGAGGGTCGCTGTGGCGGGCCAGACGCGACTTAATGTCGTTAATAAACCCCCTAAACGACCTTATTTGATACTTTTTGACTTTTACAGATAAAGAATGACCCCATGCAATTTCTACTCGTTTTTCACCATTCTTGAGGCTAAAGGTAAGCTTTTCGCTCCCCGAATCTATTTCTCGATCCATAGTACGTAATAGAATGGGTGAATATTGATGGGGGAATGTTTTGTTATAGATTCTATGGTGGAAACAACCCTAGTTTGGGTAATTGGGACCATGAGTTTGATTTAGGGTTCATAAAATTGCTAGTAATTCGGGTAATTAGCGTTTGCTTGTTGATTCCCGTGTTATTGTGATTGTTTGTAGACCAAGAACAAGTGGAACGAATCCGGAAAGGGAAGGATCAAGTTTCTTAGGGTTTTAAGCTTGTTTCAAGGTAGATGATGGTTGTGATTCTATGATTGTGTGATGTATGCTTGTTCTTGCTCTATTATGATACTTGTATATGTATAAATGTTGCAATGTTGATCACACTTGTTGTAAATGAGATAGATGAATATCATTGCCATGAAATCATGACTTAAATGTATGATCTTGATGATGTACTTGTGTTTGTGATTGTGGTGTGTGAATTGGATCGGATTGTCACGTTCCGACATAACTAACTTGGATCAGATTTCCCAGTTCTAGCATAATTATGAGGTCATTTTCCACCTTTCGACATAAAAATGGAATCGGTTGCCACGTTCCGGCATGCTAACTATTTGAGTTTGGGTTTCGTGAGAGGACTAATGATGTGCTATAAAATGTGAAGTTGTTGGTTGTTCATAAATGTTGATGATGTTGTATATGTTGGTATATATATGCATGTGATTATAATGTTTGACTTATTTATGTTGCACTAGTAGGATACCCGTGTGATCCTACCAGTACACTGTGGTTGTGTACTGATTCTGTACTTGCTCTTATTTTTGTTGAGTACAAAACATCTTCACACGACTACTGACAGACCTTGCTTAGAAGATCAGTGATCGTCGCTTCGAATTCAAGGGTGAGCCAATTCTTCCAAGCTGCCATGGGATTCTCTTTCGTCTATGTCCATCATTTTCGGACTTAGATATTTGTTCTAGTTAGTTGATTAGTTCATTAGTTGGGGATTTATCCCTTCTTGTTTAGACTTGGATCATTTGTTTAGATGTTTTGGTACATTGACTTTCAGGTTCTAGTTAATAAATTTTCGTATTTGTTAGTTAATTAACTTGTTTCTGTAACTTAATTGCCTTAGTATTGTTTTAGTTGCTTAGTTTGGGTGTAGTAGTGGTTCTCCCACCGGATGGTTAGTGTGGGTGCCAATCACGACGGTCTGGGTCGTGACAATTGATCTGATAAGTCTTTAATTTATAAAATACAATGTATATAAGTATGAAGACTAAATACAAGATGATCAAAACGAAATACAAAACTGTTCATGTTCATTATAGGTAAAATGAATACAAAAAATAAAATAAAATTCGGTAATTTAGGTCTTGTAACAAAATGAAAATACAAAAAAACTATTGAGAAACAATTATGAATAATCGTGGTATTTTCATGATGAACACTTTGCACATATTTATGAATACATACTACAATTTGGTAATTTAGGTCAATTCATTATGAATTCAAATTTTAATTAAATTGTATATGAATAATCGTGGAAACACAAATTGTATCCGTATTTAAAAGATCACTAAAGAATCCGACTTATCTTAGTGTATTTCAAAGCATAACCATTTGTATTTAATGCTCTATTGAGAGATACAACATATGCAATCAATGAAATACAATAATATATATCAAACTTTATAATGATAAATCAAAACTTCATAAAGATAAAAAATGATGACTTTGCAGAATAAACTGCTACAATTTTTTTTTATTTTTATAATAAACAAAATAGTTTAGAATGAACCAAGATTAACCATACTACAAAACTATTGCATTTCAATTGTTTCACTATAATCACGAACTATCTTAGGCTTGTTATACCTTGGGGTGCTTCACTATCACTAATGGCTCCGACATCATTCTTCTGTTGGCAGTTCCCGGCGTAAATGAGTTTTGTAAGAAAAATTATTTAACTTGGCAAGTATATAAATAAAAAAAGTATGCCATAATGTAACTTAGAAATCACATCACATAAATACAAATTTATACCATAATATAACTTATAAGCCACATCATACAGATACAATAATTATTATGATCTAATGAATACACCAAATATGCCATACTGAATAGAATCTGAAAAATCATCATTGTTTGCTTAAAATGAATACAAATGTATAAAGTTAATATGTATCTTTACTTGACAGGATACAAACAACACTCTTGCAATGTCCATAACTAGAAAATGATACACAAAGCATAATGAATACAGACACATGTAAATAAAGTAACTTATAAAGCACATAACACAACTACAACAAATATGTCATAATGAATACAAAACAATCAAATAATAAGAAGTGAATACAATCTGAAATATCATCACTATTTGCTTTAAAGGAATACAAATGTATAAGTTAATATGTATCTTTACTTAATTGGATACAAACAACACTCTTACAATGTTCATAACTAGAAAATGATATACAAAGCATAATGAGTACAAAAACATGTAAGTACAGAGGTTTATAAAAGCATGCAACACAAATACAACAAATATACCACACTGATTGTGTCCTGTAAATGTTCCGATCGTCTCTTCCATCATTTTAGCAGCGGATTCTACATTATCCTCTATTTCTTGAGTAATACCTAGATTAAATGATGGACAATCGTTAGAAAATTATTGATTAAGTTGGATACCTCTAGTAATTCTCTTAGATTCTGCCATTGGAGAGTGATTTAGAGTTTATCAAGCCCTCAACGTGATTTCAACTACAAACACCAATTTTGAACGATTTAAACAAAAATAAAATCATAAAACAAATCTAAAAAACGGATAAAGATGCATACCTTAATCAAAGGGATTGTGTGAATATCTTTATAAATATATTTTTCAATTTCTAAAAGAAAAAAAATATACCAAAAAAGACAGAAGAGAGAGTGGCGGGATTTTAAAATGGGGAAGAATTGGAAGATGTAAATCTGAGAGAGAGAAAATATTTTTTTTAAACATATGAGAGAGAAGTAATTGAAAAACGTGTAATTAAGGTGAGATAAAATAGGAAGTAAATTAGGATACACAATGTTTTCTAAAATAATGACATTTTGATATTTTTACTAATATTTATAAAGTATGGAGGTTTTTAATAATCAAGTTAGATTTTTTTGACTAGTTTGCTAATTTTCCCTAATTTATATGGGTACCTATTCAAATTATCCATCTTAAATGAGTTGGGTATCCAACTCATTTAAAAATGGGTAAAAAACGAGTCAAACTCATATTACCCATTTAAAAATGGGTAGTTAAATGGGTAAAAATGGGTAAAAGAGACTCATTTATAAAATAAAGGGGGGGTAGTGGTGGTTATCAAAGTAGTAAAAAATAAATTTAATTTCTTTTTTAAAAAAACAAATATAAAACAAATTTAATTTTTTAGGTGCTAGGGTTGGGGGTAGTGGTGGTGGGGGGTGATCAGAGTAGTAAAAAATAAATTTAATTTCTTTTAAAAAACAAATAAAAAATAAATTTATTTTTTTAGGCATTGGGGTTGGGGGTGGGGGCTGGAAGGGGGGTAGTGGTGGTGGGTGATCAAAGTAGTAAAAAATAAATTTAATTTCTTTAAAAAAAATAAATTTAATTTTTTAGGCGTTGGGGTTGGGGGGTGAGTGGGTGGGTGGGTGGATGGGGGAGGGATTGAGGAGTAAAAAAATAATATTTTTTGAGGCGTTGGAGTTGGGGGTGGGGGTGGGTAGGTTAACTTTAAAAAGTTCTAAGTATTTTTTTCGGGGGGTGGAGTGGGGGGTGAGGGGTGTAGAGTATTTTTTGCTTTTGAAGCTTTTAACATGATCTCTATAATAATATGGGTATCCATTGGGTAACTCGTTTTTACCCATTTAAAATAGGGCAAATTACAGAAATCACATACGACTCATATTCGACTCGACCCGCTCATTTATGAGTCAAGTAGAGTATTTTACCCATTATTATTTAACTCGTTTTTTATCAACTCATATTCGACTCGACCCGCTCATTTGCCACTCCTATGTACATATAGTATTTTATATAAGATTACTTGACGTAAATATTGTCTCTCAATATATCTCAATCGCAATTTTCTTGATATTGTTTTTAGTGAAGTGTTGAATAAAAAATATTATCTCGTTTTAATCTATTATTCACCAATAATAGAACTTCTAACAATGTATGTATATTAGACTATGAGTAATATAAAAAAAAAATTAAAATTTTAAAACAAAACTTTATACTTAATAGAACTCAAACCAACCACTCATACATTAACCAAACCAAAACTTAAATTGATTTCTTATCTCTAAAAACATGACACATAATATTTTCTAGTGCTTGTAATTATCATAGTACAAAACCAAAATAGAATCAACAATTACCACTCATTTGAACAATGAACAAATAACACAAAAGAGAACTTTAATTTCTACAATTATTAATTATTATTATTATCTTAATAATGCATATCCATTCATTTTCCTTTGCTATATGTTGGTAATTTCTCCATTGTATTGACTTGTCTTTTTGCATTTTGCTTCTTTTTGTTTACCCCACAAAACACCATAAAGTCCCATCACTAGCAATATTGCTCCACAAACACTGTCAATATTAGCAAACCATTAGCTAATAACCCACTTTATAATTAAATTATAAAATTAGTGCTACTTATAGTATAGCTGTATAGGGGATACAATATTTAATTTTTAGACTAGCTATTTCTTTCCCAAAATGTGAATTCTCTAACAATGACTTAAATAGAGGAATTCATCAATTTTTCTATAACTCAATAATGACATTTGTCTAAAGAAATAGGAATTCAAAACATGACAAATTTTGTAGTTAAACAATAAAAGACATGGGTAATACCTTCCCAAATGAGGAGTCTCCTTCCAAAAGATAGATGAAAAGAAGGCAGTAAATATTAGAGATACTGGAGTAAATATAGCAGTAAAAACTGGTCCTTTTATGTCAATTACCCATGCTATTAGCCAATATGACACCCCAGTGACCATCACACCCTGTCAATTTTTAATAAAATTGAGTATAAATCATATAAAAAAATATTATTTAAAAAAAAATTGGAATTAAATTAAATTAAATTAAATGTTCTTACACAATAAGCCACTGCGAGAAGATTGAAATTGAAACCTAATTTCCATGCAGCAATGTCCCTCTTTACTGAAATAGCCCAAATTGCTGATTGAATGCAGCTAAAGAAGCATTGAAGAGTTGTAAGCCTTAATTTTGCTGGATATTCTTTCATAATTGGACCCTGTTACAAAATAAATTGAGCTATATTTTAATTTCATATATAATGAGCCTTTAATTTTTAGCATAAGGTGCCACAATATATGGTTCAGACTAGCTAGTTTTAAGTTCTATGAATTGATTATAGGCTTATTTTATTATTACATGATCAGTCTTGTTAGGATATTTCCATTTCATTTAGATACTCAAATTATGTTTGGTTTCACTAGAACGTTTCAACTGCTAATGAAGTATGTCAGTTAGACACTTTTTTTTTGTGTGTGTTCTCGTTTGTCTATTAAGTAGTTAAGTTAACTACATAAATATGTCATTTCCTTTAGTTATATTTATAACCACAATTTTCTATAAGGCATAGAACATAAACATACACTTTAACTTTGACTCAGCTCATATATATATATATATGTCCTTCAATTTTAGATGTGTACAAGAAAAACAAGTAAGCACACACTTTCTATGTGACAATTCTTGTGAGACACCACATAGGGTGCATGTGCGTGTGTGTCGATCTACTTGTTCAATTTTATACAAGTTTAAGTGTTAACTTGTACACATCTAAAGTTGAAAGACATAGATGTTGAGACCAAGTTAAAAAGAACACAGTTATTGTCCCACTGTATGTGTTTAATCGTTTCCTTTGTCTCAATTTATGTATCGATATTTGACCAGACATAAAATTTAACAAAGAAAAAAAAGACTTTTGAAATTTATGATCGGAACTTTTCTCTTGGGTGGTAGATAAGTGTAGGAATAAACCTGGAGAATAAGCCACAATGACCACATTGTGTTGGCTAAAAACATGATGAGAGAACCTTTAATCCATTCCCCTTTAGAGGTGCCAATTGAAGTTTGATAATCAACTTTTTTGTGGCTTTCTAGATATAGAGGAGGTCCATTTACAAAAGCATATATTAAAGCCCCAGCAACACACACAATTGCACCCATAATCTTAGATATTCCATGTCTTTGCTTGTAACAAATGCTCTCCATCCTTAAATATCATAAAAAAAAGTACACAATTAATATTTCATAACAGCAACACAAACTCTCAATTGAAGTCGGTCATATGAATCCTCATTGTCCAGGTCACTCCATAAATTAATAAATTTTCTAAAAATTATGTACGTACCCGAAGCATAAAGCCAAAATGAAGGTAATAACAGGGATTGTGTTAGTGCTTGCAGAAGCAAATGTTGCCGATATGTAACTTAGTGAAATATAGCATAGATCCAAGCTCAAGGTAATCCTGAAAATTAATTTCACATATTTATAACACAACTTGGTCAACAAAAAATCTAGTCCCAACAACCATAGTATAAAGTTTTAATACTATTAGTGTAAGTATTATAACTTCTATATATAGAACACTTAGAGGAGAATATACGTACATCTGATCCTTCTGATCCTATGAGTTCAACTGAATCCATTACTTTCAACATAAACTATATATATAAAGAATATTTGAAATATATACATATAATAAGATAACGTTCATTCTGAATCAACTGATGACTCAATTTTACACAACTCTTGTGGATGCTACACATTTTACTAGAGTTGTCAATATGGGCTGGTCTACTCCATCCGGGCCAACCCATACAGGCTTTGAAATTTGATGGGCCAGGCCGGGCTAGCCCATTTTTTGTGTGGGCCAGAAAATGGTCGGTCCAGCCCACAAGTACATGGGCTACGGGCTTTTCCGGGCCAACCTTTTTTCTTAAAATAATTTTTTTAATTAAATTATAATTTAATAATATTATCATAAATATCGACAGGACAATATTACATAGTGTTAGTGTTACTATTTGTTAATCAAATACACAAATAAAATTATCTTAATAATATTTATTAAGTTTGATTTCAAGTAAAAGCATAAATAGCTAAATAGAAATATTAACCTAATTGTTTTTCAATGAACATAATAAAATACAAAAACTATGACAATATTCCATAGACTATGACATATGTAGTGATTCCCTAGAAATTTTAGGGAATTTTTATTTTATGTAGTACATATTTTATAAACATAATTTGTATTTATATTATAATATTTCAAACTTTAAATAGATATTGAGTTTAGACTCTTATTTTTTTTAATACTCTATTTTATTTTTTAATTAATTTTTATTTGGCCTACGGGCCGGCCCTATCTATATTTGTCAAGCCTACAAATCGGCAGGCTTATTCAGGCCAGGCTAAAAAGCCCTTTTTTAAATGGGCTCCAAAAATCGTAGCCCAGCCCTATCAAATCACGGGTTAGGCCAGACCAGCCCAATGTGCCTAGCCCATATTGACGACTCTACATTTTACTTCATATTTATACCTCATCATGCATGCATTTATATAGACAATAAGAAAAGGGATCGATCCATACCCAAATAAGGATATAAAGAATATCTTCACTAGTAAGGTGAATGAAAGAGAAGTTGTCTTGCTACTGCAAATCAAAGAACATAACAAACATATTAGCCTAAAATTTAAATGTGTATATATATAAATTAGCTATATATATACATATAGAATATGAAAATTTGAAGACCTTTCGAGGAAAATCGCGAAGGGAGCCAAGGATAGGGTTGCAAATGCTTGTCGATAAACAACAAATACGTAAGGGTTCATGCCATTGGAGATAGAAGCTTTAGAGAACAAAGCCATGCCTGCATATAATATTTGTATAAAAAGCATTGCCAAGTAGGGTTGATATTTCTTCAAAACCATAGTGGTTTTTCTTTTTTCCTAATATAATTTATCTCTTGTTGATGATACAATTCTTGTCAATATTTTTTATGCTTCTAAACTCCTTTTATTTTTAAAAAATGTACAATGAAGTGTACGTGTGGTTCACATACATATTCTCTTTCAAGATTGGACATTTCTGAATAAACATGACGACTAAAGTTTTCTTTAACTTTGTTTGTGGCTATAGTTTATCTATCTTTATAGAAGAATGCTAGACATAAAATTGTTCAACCTCTTACAAAAGTTGAAATATTTTGGGTAAAAAATGTAATCATATTGCAAGATACACTAATTTATCACTAACTTCTATCATTTTGGCATTACATGAAAAAACTCTATTGAATTAAGTTCAAAAATATGTGTTTAGGATAATACGGTGTGCATTTGAACTCTTTATACGTTCTTACAATTCTCATTTTATGAACTAGTTTTTAGCATTACGTTATGTCTAAGTATCATATATTACAATATGTAAAGCGCAATATAATATCACTTATTCTAAGTACAAGTGTCCTTATAGTATTGTTCTTTTATATGTTATTTGCAATATGTTTTTTTTTTCACTACTATATTTATTTTTCAAATTTTCTTTAAATACTCTATTAGAGCCGCGGATTTATAGAAATTAGAAATCCTCTCTACCTTCAAAAGGTAAAGAGGTAAAGATAATAAGATCTACTTATAATTACATGCTTCACATATTAAGTAAAATAGTAAGATCGATTTATAATTATATACTTTGTATATTTCACTTTGAAAATTACATTAAATATGTTATTGCTATTTCAATTGTCCTTAGTGATAATTGTGTACATAAATGTTTCTTTTGTGACTTGAGGAACCAAATGAAGGGAGTATATATATATATATATATAAATTAATATATAATAGGTTCACTATTTAAAAGGGGAAGAAAATAGTCGCCTATGTTTGATTCCACCCCCATGACACCTATTTTTCAACAAAAATATCTTCCTCATTAGTACTTGAATTCTCATAAATTTGCAAATCAACCAAATCTTTATCAGTAATTTGCACGCTGGCTGTCTCCTGAAGATGTGGTTTGCACAGCGGATCAAGCAGGATTAACAAATTTTTTAGATTTACAGCGAATCAAGTAGAATTGACAAATTTTTGAAGACTTGATTCACATCATACTTGAGGCAATTCTACATGAGAAAAGTAAGGATTTTTATATTACATAACTCAAGTTCATATAGTTTATGTGCTTTTGAGGCTCAGTATAGCGTAGTCCAAAAGATAAATTTGTATGAGCTTAAGACCAAATCAGACATTATAATATTATACATGACATGAACTTCAGTCGTCTACTTGATCACGTAAATTGCATTATATGTCAAGATATCTTGCCCTTTTATAATTTGAAACAAAAAATATAATTTTTTCACATCACTTATGTATATATATAAAAATTAAAAATCTCTTGTAATAAAGCCATAAAACCTTTTAATAAAATATAAAAAAGCTAGAAAATCATTTCTCCCGAACCATAATACTTTGGTTGAAATATACTTGATACATTTGAGCGACGTCATCATAAAAGCTAGCAATGTGTACTGATTCAACATGTTGAGAGTGCAGCGCACTAATGCTACGACTTCGAATATTAATTGCCGTTAAATATGTTTTTAAGAGGCAATTATTAATGATAATTTTATTTTAAAATTCCTTGTAAATATCGTTAAAGCCTATAGCGACATTGAATCTAATCACAATTATAAACTAATATCGATAATACTTTAACATTCTTTGCTAATATGCATATTTATTGTCGCTAAAAAAATTTCCCAGATGTTTATAACATAACAATGAATATTTATTAAATGTGTGATAAAATAATGGTATGAATGAATATTTTTTTAAACGAAAATGATATAGATAAACTTTTTTTTAAAGTTCAATGACATATTTGAGTCTTTTTCCTAAAATATATATTTTTCATCTATCTTGTACATATTTTGTAAACTAAATGAACATGCTTAATTGCAATTTTTTATCTCAAAATAAAAGGTTCTATGGAACTTTATAAGGCTTTATAAGTACAATCTCTTAAACAATGGAGTATTAGTTTACTAAGTAACTAGTTGCTGGTCTAGTATATATGCCACATTGGATAACAACTATAATAACCTTCTTCCAATAGATTTACTAAAATATATTCCAAACACTTTAAAGGACAAAAATAAAAGAAAGGTATGGACGTCTTATTCACTTTATTTTCATGTCGAAATCATGGAAAATCAGTAAGCATAAAAACATATGTCACTACTAAGAAAATCACTAGTTTTCAACTAAAATTTTTCTCTGAAGAATGTTTAAATATGCCTATATCCACAGATATTTTGATTAAAATGGTGAACAAAAAAAACAAAAAAATATTAATAATACTTTCATACGAAAAAAATTAGAAAGTTTTTCACTATTTCAATAAGAATTAATTGTGTTCAGCATTTGCTCTATGAGCTTATTTGGTGGGAAATAAGTGAAAAAATTATGTTCTACAACATAATTTTTCTATTAATACGTGGTGGAAAAAATAATTATTTCTCTCTAACCTTCAATATATGGTATCTGTATTTAAGGTCTAAGATAGGGTGAACTATTGAGTTCACATATAAAAAGGTAACCACATGGGTGCAATTTTAGACTTGAACAAAAATGGGTATTTTTAAGATTTGACAAAAATGTAGTTGATTTTTTTTTTCTTGATACATTGGAAAATGTTAAGATTTCACAAATTAATCAATTTCTTTTTATATGTTTTCATTCGCTAAAATCAACATCAGCATAATGGTTTGCCTCCTTCCAAATATGTTTAAAATCGTCTTTGTTCACTTCTAACAAATATTTACAATCTTTAATAACAACTCAAAGAGGATGAGAGTGAGAGAACATGCCTTAACATTTGAAGCAAAATTTAGATTCTTGAATCTTAGCAATTTTTGTCTCAATGTTCTAAATCATTCTTGGTGATTTAGTTATTAATATAGTAATAGAAGTTAAATACATAAATTTGATTCTTTGCCACATGGAAATTAGTGGCATGGATTTAGTGACTACATATCTTAGTTGTAAAGTTGATTCCATATATGTCTAGTTTGGAGACAAACTTTTTGGTATGGATATGATTCTTTTAGGTACTCAAAGGCCCTAATATCTTGTCGACACATTGAATACGCTTGATATTTTTTTCTTAATTTCTGAAAAGTACTGCTTTTATTAAAGTGGAAAAAGATAAACATATATACATACAAGTGGTCTTGATTAATATGAATGACATTAGACATCCACAGCACATAGAAATTTTACTCAACTTATAGGGGTCGTTTGATTGTTGATTTGGAAGTGAATTATTCATGTATTAAAACTAATATAACTAGTATGTATTATGTTTGGTAGCATTATAGTTGCTATGTATAAAATTTAGTACACCAAATATGTTGTTTGGTTACCAATTTAAAATCTTGCAGAACTATACAAGTTAGGAGGCAATCTAGGCATTATTTTATGCAGGGTAGAAGATGAAATAACTAAATTCAGCACAACTAATCCATACATTACTCTAACGAGCTGCAACCAAATAACCCCTTACTTCCTAGCCTAGTTATGTACTCGAAAAGTTGGGGGAATTTACACAAATGGGACGCCATGTAGCTATTATACGCAAACAAACAATAGACTAGCATGACATTTCAGTAGCTACTATTTTCAATCTTGAAGCTGCTTGCAATTATAAGTGTTTGCTGTATTGATACTGAATAAGGGTGCTGCGCTAGCATAAGGACCGAAGGAACGAGCAATGCACCTATTGAAATGTTGAAGAGAGCAAAATGAACCTCATCTTCTCACCTGGTAAAACACCACCAAGAGCACTGATGCCATCTTAGTGACCGATTATACAGCCAACACTCATTGTTGCACCTGTAGGATATGTTTTACGTTCATGACAATTCAGAATACGGTGAAGCTATCAAAACATAGTTTAAATAGATCTGAAGACTCATCTACCATGATAATTTCTTGCTCAGACTGTAGGTATTAGTTCTTGAGAATTCTCGATGCCACTGAGACAAGGTGGCTTGGCAGCTCCATAGTAGAAGAACGCCATCATTTTGGACAGCTCATCTGCTGTTCGGCTCACTGCTCGAGGATAACAGTGAATAAAGTTAGATATAGAATGAGGATTTGAGACAAGCCACAAAAGTCAAAAGCAGTGTTTCATTAGATAGACTATAACCTTTCTCACGGTACAAGATTTTCCCTGCTTTAGTGAAGATGAGCTCGGGAAAAACAGAGACTTTCAAAGCAGACACCAAGTCAACCTCAACAACAGCATCAATTGCTACACACTAAAGGGAAAAAGACTATCAATAGTGTGCTTGGAATATATAATTGGTTAAAGTTGAACGGTTTAACTAACCCTTGGCGATGGTAGCCTGCAATTCCAGATGATGTGGATAGCCTTCTCCAATTCATCCCGTACCATTTCATTTTCCTTAGGCCTGCATGTAATACACAGCTTTCATAAGATAACTGCAACCCTTCATAAACGTCTTTCTCAAAAACTTACTTTAGGCTTCTGTATTTAAGGCTCAGCCAGTAACCAATTTTTATGATAGGAAAATCCCTTCAAAGAAAGGAAAAGAGTTGTTTTTGTCAAATGAACATGATCTCAATTCTCAAGGAAGAGAAGGAAGTATACAGGAAAGATTTTGTCATCATAAAAAATGTATGGTCATTTGTGAACCAAGTTATGCTGCTCTCTTCAAGAAATGTTGTTTCTAGAATCCCAAGTCTTTCAACGATTTAAGGAAAAACTCTCAAAAAATAAGTTTTACCAGGTCACTTCCACAAAATAATTGATATTTATGAAGCTAATATTAGAGCGAAAACAGAAAAAACAGAGAACTTAGTGTCATTCTTCGCTAAGCTTTTAAGGACTGTTTGAGCACTCTAAATTTAACAGAACTCACCAATTAAATTTAGTTTATTGCACATATAACCTTTTTCCTGGCTTAACTGTGAATCGGTGGAGAGATTTGTATATATTAGTACTGAGAAGACTAAAGAAACCTAGTGAATGATGGGAATATGCAAAGTGCCATTTAGTATAAGAATTTGATTGTTTAATAAAAGGCTAGAAGCAAGACACATAAATGCAGCCAGCAGATAACCTAGACTCTCAGAGAAGCAAGTAGATTCTAACTTTCACGGACGTGGACAAGAAATACAACAGAAACATGACAAAAATAGCAGCGAAAGCAAGTGCCCCTAACTAACAACTGATAGAACTGCATTTCATATCTAAGTCAAAGGCTACATCATTAATGAGAGATGTAAAGGGGTGGCGAGATCACCTTTTGTAGCGATTATGAACAAGAACAATAAGAGGACTGATGTCCTTATAGACAGTCTCCTCCCACTCTGCAGTGGTCAAGTCCTTAACTGGACGAATATAATCATCATCTTGCCATACTAATTCATTGTCGTCATCATTTTCATCGTCATCTTTCTTAACATTCTTGATACTGACTTTATTGAAGAATTGATCCAAGTTAAAACCTCGCCCATCAGCGTCTTCTGGCCAATCAGGATCTTCCTCATCAACAACAAGAGGGTAATCAGCCAAAAGCTTTTGCATCTTTTGTCTTCTCTCAACAGGATCTACCTCTTCCTCAACATCAGGAGACATTTTAATGACATCTCTTATCTTCCTCCTCCATTCCCGCCTTTCATCCTCATCCATATGAAAGTAATCGTCCCTCTGATGACCTCCATCAGAATCAGATTCAGATTCATCTCCATCATCTTCCTCTCCATTGCCAAATTTGAGCAACTCTTCTAGCTTCGAAACTTTTGATCCCTTTTGTCTGAGACCATGAACCTGTTTCAATAGTCCATTGTCATAAACAGGGATCTTGAAGAATATGAACATGTAATACAGATTAACAGCAATGGTGATGTTCAGACAATAAGAATAGAAGTGGAGAAATGTGCATACCATTAATTGGGACCTCCAAAATTTTGGCACTGATGGACCAAAATTATTCAATTTCAAGGAAGAGAGAGTAGAACTTCTCAGTTTGTTTCTCCTTTGTGGGACAATTCCAAACACTGAAGGGAAGCTTCTCAAGCATTTCTCTTGTAAAGGTGGGGCCAAAAGCTGCAGCCTTAGGCTGTGTTGTAATTCCATTGTTCTAAAAGATCAAAAGCATTGACACTTGACATAAGAGAAACTCCATGCAATAGCTAGACAAGATAATGGAGATAAAAAATAGTTATGGCATGAAATTATCCCATTTTCCAAATTTAATACAGGGACATCAGCTCTTCTATTTTTTTCCCACATTTTTCCGACTTCTTTATCAGTGTTTACTCATCATGTACCCTATGCAGGACAAATAACACTTGGTTTAAAGGTCAAATATAAGAAAACATATTTCTAGAATGAGGCTTGGAATGATTATGCATTTTCTTTGAATTCCTTGTCATACCTCAGGTATTAGTATCTGAGAAACAGTTGACTTCATTTCCTCAACAAGCACAACTGAAAATGCAAATAGCATCTCTAAGATCACAAATAATACCAAAAGGGAAAGAAGTGCAGTGTCAAATAGTTGGTACAACTGAAGAATAGGCCGAATAGCTGCCACCCAATAGCAAAATGCACCAGTGTTTCAAATTGAGATGTGTCTCAACTGTATCAGAAATGGGAACTTCATTTTTATCAACAATTGAGTTTTTTCTCAACATCACAAAAAACATATTCCCTACGTAGTCTTTCACTCGTCTGTCCATCATGATTAGTACATGGTATGCCCACACGACATGTCTCTGGCAAAGCCCTCCATTCCTGGTTCTCCTATAGTTGGATCTTCTAGAACCACAAGAATCCTTAGTTAGAATGGGATACCAACTTAGCACCTTTTGAGTGAGATTTTGGAAGAGTTGCTTCTCCTCCTACTAGGATAAAAGATCCCATTGAAGCGGCTAATCCCATGCATATTGGATGGACATCCAGCCGCACAAATTGCATAGTATCATAAGTATTACCCAGCACCAGATTGATACATGTTATAGATGATGAATCAATTTTTTTATTAGTCTGCCACTTTATCTTCTTTTGGGGTCTTTCTTGAACGACTACATTTCTATGGAAAAATAGAACTTCTTGTAGAAGTCTTACCAACCTTTAAGAACCTATCTTACAACTCCTAGATATTAAAACACGTATCTTAAGAATCTTTTTAATCAATTTGCAAAATGACTGGATTCCACATCGTAGACAAGGAAATAGCATTGGATCTGTTTGTTAGTATCTGAATCTGATTAAGCCAACTCGTTTTCATGTTGCACTAGAGATGGCCCAAGGACATATCCTGATGCAGCACTTATACCTAGCATTTGCTAACTGGAACTAATCCTAGTATTACTCGCAAATCCTGCCCACATGAGCCTACTGACGTAACTTAGCTACACCTATTATAACATTAAGAAACTTTTTGACTGCATCAGCAACCATAGAAAACGATAATCAACCATTCTCAATAAGTTGCTTCAGTCCCAAAGAGGTGCAAAATCCCTATTTGAAGTGCTAATATTCAATCTTAATAAGGGTAAAACAATAAATCGGACAGCAGTTAGAATCCCTGCTGCTAAGCCCCAACATATGAGGAAATCCACTAATTTACTATTACTAACTAAATAAACAAATCCAAGGTTATTGCTCTCATCCATTTCCAGTTACACTCACCAATTACTCGCCTATAGTTTCGATGAAAACAATACACTAACTTGTCACCCTTGGACTATCTTAACTTTAACTTTGTTCCTGCAGTTACCATTCGGAGAAAAGACCCCTAACTTCATCATTCTTATTTCTATACTTGAAGATTTAGAAATCCAATGTAGTAATTTTCCACTTAAAGACTAATCCATTTATAAACCACAACAGCCATGTATTCATTGTTCAAATTGATTTATTTAAGCCAAGAGTCTACCGAAAACAACCTCTCTACCTCTGCGAGGCAGGGTAAGGTCTGCATACACTATGTTGTTATTGTTGTTCCATATCAAGAAGCAAATGCACAACAAATATGAAAAGCACAAATAGTTTTATGCATAGCTGAAAAAAAAAAGAGGAAAAGATTGAGAGTTTAAAGCGCATAAATTCAGTAGCTAAAGAGTTCTTACTTGTTCAGATTAGTGTTTCTTGAGCTTCTCACTTCTCCGCAGGTCAGTGTGAAGTGAAAGTTTTTCCCCAATTTTTCTAGAAGTTTTTTTTTGTTGTTGTTGAGATAATGGCATGGAAGTACCAATCAGATAATATATTGACAGAAAATGGCTTAGTTTACAATGATTAGCAAGTTCCATCCCAATTTGATATGTTTATAAATATATTTGGTAAATTGTAGCCAATTAATTGAACCCTAATTTATATTAGGAAAAAAAGGGTTAAATTGTAGTCATATGTGGTTGAATTTCATTAATTTTTGCAGAGTTGGTAAAATACTCCCTAACAAAGGTGATTTTGTACTCAAGAAATTCAAATCAGAGTACTTACCACTCCACCACTCACTTCAATCACTTTTGCTTGATCTTTGGTTATTTATTGCAGAATTTCGATTATTTTTTCTTAAATTTCAGTCATACATGATTGAAGTTCAGTTATATATAGTTAAAGTTTGGTCATTGTGCCTCACTTTTGCCAATTTTTATCGAACTTCTGTCGTACATAGATATATTCAGTCATACATAATTAAAGTTCAATTTCTTGATCTTCACTTCACTGATATGTATAAATTTTAAAAATAAATCCAATAAAAATGACTAAATTTCAATAGAACATAACTTCATAGTTGATTTTCTCAAGCCTAAAGTAGGTAAATATGCTAAAATTTTAAAAAAAATGGATACAAATTAAATAGTTTTGTTAAAACCGACTGCTTGTGAAATTTTTAGTATAACTTACATAAATTTCATAGTGTAAAAAGTAAATTACATTATATCCTTACTTTTTTTCTAATTACAATAATCCCTTAATATTTGTACCTTCTGGATTCATAAGTCACCATTCGGATACATTAATTCACCATCCGGATACATTAATTCTAATACAAGAAGAATCTCTTTGTTGCGCTAAAAAAGGGAATAAAATCTGAAAATCAATTAAATCCCATAAATTATGCTTACGTTTCTTCTTACTCTCAATCATACAAAGGCAAATTCTAAACGAACAAAGAAATTCAAAATTTCAAATTGTTCCCCCCATTCAACAAAGAAACTTTTAAGATTTGATTCAAAAAAAATTGTCGAAATTTTGGGTAAGCAAGATGAGTTATGAAGGATACAAAAGTGATGGAATTGTTATTGGGCATACGATTTCCTTTTGAAACTTCAAGTTCATCGAAGATCCTTTCAATTTAGATTCAAGATTGTCAAAAAAATTGAGATTTATGATTCTTTCTTCTCCCAGTTCATCGAAGATCCTTTCAATTTTGATTCAAAATTGTTGAAAATTTGAGATTCAAAATTCTTCTCTTTGTTTATTGAAGATTTGTCAAAAAATTTGAGAAGATACATCATTAATATCTTTGCTACTTAACATATTACTATTTATGTATCTTGTTTAAATTGATATGTATTGTATTTATAGTAGATACACTAAATAAATAATTGTTGCCCATAAGATGTTAGATTTGAGATCGATACATTACCGTGTGGTAATTGCTATGTAATTGATACATCTAGTATAAATTCGAATTTACGTATCATATCTAAAAAAATTAGTGCATGATACATTACTATTTATGTATCTCGTTTAAATTGATAAGTATTGTATTTATATTAGATACATTAAATAAATAATTGTTGCCCATAAGATGCTAGATTTGAGATCGATACATTACCGTGTGATAGTTGCTATGTAATTGATCTATTTAGTATAAATTCAAATTTACGTATCATATCTAAAAAAAATTAGTGCATGATACATTACTATTTATGTATCTCGTTTAAATTGTTAAGTAATGTATTGTTACGGGATACATTAAACATGTAATTGTTACCCATAAGTTGTTTAGTTTGAGATCGATACATGTAGTATAAATGAGTATTTATGTATCATGCCCGTATAATTTGACGTAGCTATGTATCATATAGAAAAAAAATTATGAATATGATAAACAATGATTTAGTTGTAAAATAGTAATACACATACATAACAAACATATGATACATAGTCAATAAATTGAGCCTATTATTCGTATTTTCTTGTAAAAAAAAAGAATTGGAAAGAAAAAAATAAATGAAGAACTACCTTTTTTTTAATAGCTAAAACAGAAATGAGATCCATTTCATTTAACAGAATTTCATCAATTACAATGATTTCACAATCTTCATCTAAATAAAACTATAACCAAAACACCAGCTAGATTCCATTTCGCATCAACAACAACGAAAAAAAGGTGAAAACATACGAAATCAACCACCAAACCCGTAAAGAGTCCTTCCTTGTCTCTTCAAATCATAAACAACATCCATAGCGGTAACAGTCTTTCTCCTAGCATGTTCCGTATAAGTCACAAATCACCAATCACTTTTCGATGATGCTTTGTTCCACCTCTTCATTAACTTCAAATCATTAACTGGAGAGAGAAAATATTTAAAATTCAAAATAAAGGAGTGATGAAGGTAAGTGGTGATATAGTGGAGTGATTATAGGCATGAAAAAAGGGAAAAAATAGTGGAGTTGGAAGATTGAAAGTTATGTATTTGGAAATGAGAGAATTTGAGAAAAAAAAGGGATTTTTGTAATTTTTTAAAATGGTAGGGAATAATTGAAAATAGGGTAAAAAAAGATGTGTAGTTAGGTAATTTTTCCAAAATTTTACCCTTTTATAGTCACATGAGCTCGGACTAGGATTTAGGCCCATTATTGGATTAGGATTAGGCCAAATATGGACTCTTTATTCTTTAGATTTTTCATGATTATCCCAAATGGAAATTGGAATTTATCCATCTATATGTAAAAAAAAAAAAGATTCGTCTCTCTAAAAAATGTCACTGCAATATTCGTTGATATTAATCTAATCTAATTAGAATATTTGATATTTTGTAGTTGTGCATAAACCAAGTATTAAAAAAAAAAAAATCGAATTAAGATAGATATCGATCGAACTAAAGAATTAATTAAGCATAAGAATTTCTTTTATTCTTGAAGATAAATTACATTTTGATTGAGTTATTGATATATAGAAAAGTAAGGTAAACAAGGTAAAAAAGATTGAAAAAATTAGTAATTCACAAGTATCACCGATGAAGAATTTCTCGAAATGTTAAAGATTAGTAATCCATTTTAAAAATTGAATGGCGGGTCTATTCACAATTACGTTTGCACAACAATAAAAACAGTTAGAATCACATTGTAAATTGTTATTATTATTATTATTATACTATACAACACATAAACTATATCTCTAAGATATATAACATACATACATGCTAAGTATTTTGTAAATATTTTTTAATTTTTTTTTAATGCATAGAGGATAAGGAAGGGGGCAAGAAACCAATCTTACTGTGTAGGATATATACTTTGGCCGATAACATCGAATTGAAAATCTTGATGTTAAAGTTGATAAAGAACTTTATATAAAATTAATCTATAGGATAAATGAAATTAGATTACCACTTTAAAAGAGATGAAAGATAGGAATAAGGTACCAAATAGGAAAAAGAAGAAAGAATCGGAATAGAATTTTGACAAACAACGTTGAATGGGCAACTTAGCAATCATTAATCTCAAAGTTCGAAGCTCCCAACTTCATTCATATCAGAGTTTATGACTCCGACCCGGGCCACCCAACTTCTCGTGGACCTTAACATAGGCAGGATGTTGACATTACTCAACATAATTGAGCGACTATTTAAGAAATCAACCTTATTTATTTTTCTAACTTGAGCATGAAGGTTACTCTTAGAATATATTTCTAGTGTACGTGGAACCAAACTATAGGTTATATTGGAATTTGGATTTCCACTTTTACCGGCCACTTTGCATAATTCTTTTGTTGTGATAGATTCATAGTTAGCGTTTCCTTGAAGATGAATACTAGATTTTGACCTCTGCATATATATGCTATTTAGTATTCTATTATTTTAGAGCCTACTTGGTAACATGTCCCTACCTACCATAAAATTATTTGATTGATATTTTGGGTAATATTTGAGATCTTATGCCAAAAATTGACGATACAATAATGCTGATGATGG
The DNA here is from genome assembly GCA_029007595.1 of Solanum commersonii. Lineage (NCBI taxonomy): Eukaryota > Viridiplantae > Streptophyta > Magnoliopsida > Solanales > Solanaceae > Solanum > Solanum commersonii. The sequence goes on from JAJTWQ010000029.1 coordinate 1,718,623, forward strand.
AAGTTATGTGGCATTTTATATTTTTTTTAATGTGGCATTTTATATGATACTCATGATTTATCAATTTGTTAGTCAATACAAAAATCAATTGATTCCGTTGATTAGCTATGTATGGTGTATTATTAACAATTTTCATATAGATTATTTCTTGATACAATATTTTTTTTTTTCAAATTCATGTACTACTTCTTGAATGTCCATTATAATATTCATGTTGGACTTTCTCGAATTTTACACGTATGATATATGTTCCTCCTACTTCTCCAAATAGAGCTTTTCACATTGCAATACTTATAGCGTCAACTTGATCTTTTACAAGTGGATATTTTTGGTGTTTATTGTTGGGGTGATATAGTAGTGAGTGGTTCAGATAGGAGTAGTCATCGAACATAACTTGTTTGATAGATTTGATTAAGTAATAAAATCATGCCTTTATTATATAAAGCTAGCTGCAACTTTTGATATGTGATGTTAATTAAGTGCTTGATCTGAACAAACAACATAAAAGTCAATATTAATGTAAATTTTTTATTGATAAATTCATATTAAATTTTGGATTAATTCATAAATTCGTGATATATTGACCAAGTCAAATTACTGGTTAATAAAGTCGGATTAATATTAAGTCGAAATATATGACTTAAATAAAGTCCAAATTACATTTGGGTCAGTCCATTAAGTTGGCAAGACGAGCCCAACTCATGCTCTTCAAGCCCAAGGTTCTCTAAAATTACTTGAAGACCGAAATACCCCCAAAACCCTAGCTCACAACATATAGATGGGTCTTCATAAGACCAAGAAGAACGGGAAGAAGACACATAGAAATAAATACATAGAGAATTCTAGCTCTTCAGTGGTGATCTGCAAGTCTTCTGCATACAAAGAATTCTTCGCTCCAACTGTTGAGCCGTAAGTATTCCATCAAATGAAGAACAATCATGAAGAGAAGAATCAGAGGATTACATATCCTTTCTTATAGATTTCATAAAGATTGTACTCTTCGCGTAAATTCAAATACAAATATTATTGTTTGCTTGCTATTTTTCTTTCCTATTTGCTGCATTTTAGGGAATAAACTTTAGACGATTACAGTTACAATTTCAACTTCCATGACATATTGCATTTGGTAGATGTTTAGATAGGAGGGAAGTTGTTGGATAATGCTAACATCCTCCATAGGTTAAGGCTCGTAAGTTTTAACATGATGGTAAGCGATAAGATTTGTAGGGCTAGACATGCACAAGCTATTCAACAAAATGAATTAATAAGCTAATTAAAGAATAACAAATGTCAACTCATAAATAGTTTGCAAGTAATATTCCAGTTTGTATGTATAGAGACTTCAAACATATATACATTTCCTCAGTTAACTACCCACGAACTATCCACTTGTATTTGATTGACTTGTTGTCTCTCTTATACTCACAATTTTATGGATCGAATCAAATTACTTGCAAAACATGCAAATATCTGACAAGTCATACACCGTCTTTTTTCTTTATCTTTAACCATATCCGAATATTTGCATAATCTTATAGGAATCACAAGTTCCTTTTTACTTTTTAATTCTGCCGAGTGTCTAATATTTGTATTGAAGATTGACTAAATTATCTGCATTGCGCATTGATGATCCATTTTTTGGAGCACCACTTGTAACATACTTCATCTGTTTCTATTTATATGTCGTCCTTACTAAAAATAGATGGTCCTTAATATTTGTCATTTCACAAAATCAATACATAAATGATATTATTCTTCCTATTTTACCCTTGAGAGTTACTAGTCTTGAAAGTAGAATTTGACCAACATTGAAAAACTATAATTAATTCATGTTCATTGATTAGTTTAATTAATCAAAATAAACTAATATATGTTTATTTATTGAAAACTTGACTTTAGGAGAATACTAAGTAAAAGTTACATAGTTTATTAAGGGGCGTGAAATGTAAAATGGTGACATATAAATAAAAACGAAGAGAGTAACTTTTTTCATTTTTCCAAGAACATGATCTGAAACTTTTGATTAACGACAAAAAAATCTTAATCATCCTACCACAATCATACATAAATATCGCAAATTGGACCATATATAGAAACGGGTAAATGATGGCATAGGAAGATTCTAGATATTTTATTCCTTTAAATATATGACTATATAAAGAGGACCTTACAATTAATCCATGAATCCATGTACAATATATAGAGAGCAATTTAAGTATATCTCATCATTCATCAATGGAAGAGCTTGGAAAGATAGGGAAAATTCTTGGATTTTCCTTTTTAGAAGGAAGAAATAATACGGTTAGAAAGTCTACAAATGAGGGACAAAAACAAGTTTGTGTTTACAGATATTATCCGCATTCTGATCTTGTTCAGCTTATTCCACCTTCTGCTACTACTGAAACTAGAGTTGTTTTTACTCAATTACCAGACAGAAAAGCACCAACTGTGGCTTTCTAATATTAATAAGTAGCTCGGACTTTCCAAAAATGTTGCCGTTCTCATGTCGGATCCTTCAAAAGTGAAAGATCTGACACACACATGATAGTTGATGACATTTTTGAAAAGTCTGGACAAAATAGACTAGGACTACTTTATGTTATCCTAATATTAGATATGTATGTAGTATGTTACACTAGGAAATTAAAGTACTAGCTTGTTTACTTTACCTACTTGTACACACTATCACTTTTAAGTTTTTAGTGTGGAAGTTTGGGTCACTGTTAGTTTTTATCCTCAGTGTCCACATTAGTAATTAGTTTGGTCTTCAAATACTCCGTCCGTTGCGGGTGTGAACTAGATAAATCTGTTTTTATGCAATACATAGATTATAAACAGCACACAGAAAATGTGTTAGAATAACTATTTATATCAAATATAATTTAAGGGAGAACAATATCTGCGGCATCATTACTTGTGGAATTACATTAAGTAAGTTGTATGTTGTAGCATTTTTGATCCGTCAGTTATTAATAATTAACTGCTGATTTTACGTAAAAAATATGTAATATTGATTTACTTTTAATGACTATTACCCTCAAATATGGAATAACAATATAATTTTACAGAACTCATGAATAACTAAACGATGAAACCATTAGCAAATGAAAATTTATAATTAGTAGTTAATAAATGGATCAAAAGTGCATATTTCAAATAATTAAAGGTTAACTGTGCTTTAAGTCTGATATCACATTGACTAATCTTAGAATTTATCGGTAACTAAGAGATCAAAAATGCTATTAACCCATAATTTAATTGTAAACCTCCCCTTACATCTTCTATATTTATAAATAAAAATCTCACCACATATTTAAAATTTTTATAATACCACGAGTTTTTTTTTTCTTCTTAAACACGGTACTCAATGTGCCATAAGTTAAAACGTAGAATATTTAAATAAGTGAACTTTCACAAACATTTTGAGATAAATATTAATATTAACTTCGTCCATTTATAATTGTCATAGTTTCCTTTTTTAGAGTTAAATGATAAGTAATATGACTAACGTTTTACAATGTATTTTTTCATCATATTGATTTACAAAAAATCGCAATTTATAGTACTTTTCATGTATTGTTTTTGAATATTTAAATTTTTTGTTTAAAATATCGAATTAATGTAATTTAATTTCACTTTGAAAATTAATCAAAATAACTTTCGAAAAGTGCAACATGACAATTAAAAGTAGACAAATGGAGTAATAACTAATCAGATTATGTTCCAAAAATAAATAAAAATCATCAACTTTGACCATCAAAAGACGGAAAATGTCAAACATAATATATCAAGAGAAAACATTTTATTTTTCTAAGGAGGTTCTGGAAAAGCAATTTGTTTTCCCCCTTGAATATTTTGAGGATTTTGTATAAAATACAGCAGATTTTCTAAATTTTGTATTTTGGTGTTCAAGAAATGAAAATCCTATCTTTTTGGCACCCTGGACACTATTAGGGGTCGTTTGGTAGGGAGTATTAGAAGAAATGGTCCATGTATTATGTGTGGTATTATTTAATACTATGTTTGGTAGGAATTTAGGCCTATGGTTAGTTATACATCCTACATGATATTATATGACGTATTACTAATACCTTCCATTTGGAGGTATTAGTTGTTGGGTATGTAGTAAGAGTTAATGGGAAATGGAGGGAAGGTGAAAAGAGAAGAACTTGGAAAGTTGGGAACTTGAAAAGTCCTCTTATGCTTTAGTGAAAAGGTGTTTCTCCCTCATCGGTGGTGAAAAGAAAAATAAAAGAGTTTAAATATAGAAACACTCCTATTAATAGTTAAAAGGGTTGGAAAGAGGGACTCCCTCGTGTTGTCATCGCTCTCTCGGCTTTGACTTTGGAAAATGATCGAGAGATTATTTTTTGGACAAAGTTTGTTTTTAATTATTTAGTTAATTAAATCAATTAAAGTAAATGGTCAAAACGTTTCAATTAATTAGTTAATTAACCAAAACATTTTGATTATTCAGTTAATTGACCGACTCGACTCGGATCCGCACGCGACCCATTTTATTTAAATTATTTCCTGTTTTATTTGAATTTCCCGCAGTTGGAAGTGACTGTTCTGAAAGGTTGCAACCTTCAGAAACAGTCATGCTTGTTTGAAAGGTTGCAAACTTTTATGAATGGTCATGTGGATTTTGAAAGGGTTGCAATCTTTCGGAACCAGTACCTCTTGCCTATAAATACATTAATTCTTCAGATTTTTTCCTTACAAATTTTTTTGATTTCTTCTTCTTCTTCTGCACAAAGTTTCTTCGTGTACTTTACTGCTGTTGAGTGGTTTGCTGACACCAGAGTTTTGGGCATCAATACACTAGCGATTGAGATCATTCTATCCTGGGAGGACATATTCCAAATCAAACCTCGGATACTAGACGGGAATAATTTCCTTAAGGGGACACTGTGCATTCAATGGGCTTGATCTTTTCCATTTTGTCTTTTTCCAGATTCTGTTATGTTTTACAAATTTTAGTTGTTCTGAATTAATTTATGTTCTTCTGTTTTTACTGGTTCATTAAAACTTTGGTTACTTCGTGTTTCTGCAAAGTTTATTGGAATCAGTAATTCTGTTTTAAACACAGATTGGCAACAATCTTAAGGAAATTATATTTTACTTTTAATCTGTGTTTTTGGTGGAGACAAAAACCTTCGTGGTTTTATACTCCTTTGATTCTGCAATTTTAAGCTATAGCTTACTAAGTCTGTATTGATTTGTGTTTATCATAAATGGAAAACAACAATGTTACAATGGTTGTTGCTGCACCAGCCCGAACTGCTGTACCACCAACAGAGAAATCGGGAAAATTCTCTGGTGCGAATTTCAAAGGATGGCAGCAACAGGTATTTTTCTGGCTTACCACTCTTGGTCTGCAAAAATTTAACAATGAAGAAACTCCAGTGCCTGCTGCTGAAATGCCAGACAGAGAAAAATTCATGATTATTGAAGCATGGAAACAGACAGACTTTCTATGTAAGGGCTACATTCTGAGTGCTTTAGAGGATGACTTATATAATGTTTATAGTGCAATGACAACTTCGAAAGAATTGTGGGATGCACTTGAGAAGAATTATAAGACAAAAGATGCATGCTTGAAAAAGTTTGTGGTCGCAAAGTTTTTAGACTATAAAATGGTAGATAGTAAAACTGTTGGATCACAAGTGCAGAAACTTTAACTTATTTTTCATGATCTGATTGTTGAAGATATGGTAGTAAATGAAGCTTTTCAAGTGGCTGCAATGATCGAGAAGTTGCCTCCTTCGTGGGATGATTTCAAGAATTATCTAAAGCACAAACGTAAGGAAATGAAGCTTGAAGATCTTCTGATTCGGCTCAAGATTGAGAAAGATAACAAGACCGCTGAAAAAAAGTCATGTAAGAGTTCGACAATGATTGAAGTTAATATTGTTGAAGAAGCTCCTGCCAAAGGCAAGAAGAGAAAGAAGTCCAACGGACAGAAGTCAAAACAGGCCAAGAAGAAATTCAAGGGCAACTGTTACAACTGTGGTAAGGCTAGTCATAAGTCTTTTGACTGTCGTGCTCCAAGAAAGGACAAAGACAAAGAAAAAGGCAAAAGTCAAGCAAATATCGTGGAAGAGTTGAAAGATGCAGATGACCTCTGTACAATGATCTCAGAGTGCAACTTAGTTGGAAATCCCAAGGAGTGGTTTCTCGACTCAGGTGCCACTTGACATATTTGCTCTGCGAAAGAAGCCTTTGCAACGTACACTCCTGCTGAGTTTGAGGAAGATTTGTTCATGGGGAACACATCAATATCAAGGATTGCAGGAACTGGGAAACTAATGTTGAAAATGACATTCGGCAAGGTGTTGACTTTGAACAACGTTCTGCATGTTCCTACTATTAGGAAGAATTTAGTTTCTGTTGCACTGCTCGTTAAGAATGGATTTAAGTGTGTCCTAGTTAGTGACAAAGCTATAATAAGTAAGAATGAGATGTTCTTAGGAAAGGGCTACCTCACTGAGGGACTCTTCAAACTGAATGTAATGGTTGTTGACAGTATTAATAAGAATTATGCTTCTGTTTACTTATTGGAGTCAAATGATTTATGGCATGCCCATTTGGGACATGTAAATTACAAAGCCTTGCGAAAATTGGTTACTTTAGAAGTATTGCCTGATTTCAAATACAATAAATTGAAATGGGAAATTTGTGTGGAAAGTAAGTTTGTTAAACATCCTTATAAGTCTGTTGAAAGAAATTCAAAACCTCTAGACTTAATTCACACAGATATATGCGATATGAAGTCAATACCATCTCGTGGTGAAAAAAAGTATTTTATAACTTTTATTGACAATTGCACTTGATTTTGTTATGTATATTTGCTCAACAGTAAGGATGAAGCAATTGATGCATTTAAGCAATACAAAAATGAAGTAGAGAATCAATTGAATCTAATGATAAAAATGATTCGGAGTGATAGGGGTAGAGAATACGAATCTCCTTTTGCAAAGATATGTTTGAAATATGGTATTATTTATCAAACTACTGCAGCCTGTACACCACAATCAAATGGTTTGGCAGAACGAAGAACTGAAAATTAAAGGAAATGATGAATACCTTGATAATCAGGTCTGGTTCACCGTGAAACCTTTGGGGGGAAGCCCTCCTTACGGCTAATAAGATACTTAATAGGGTACCCCATAGCAAAACACAATCAATTCCATATGAGTTGTGAAAAGGAAGAAAATCCAACTTGAAATATTTCAAAGTGTGGGGGTGTCTAGCCAAGGTAGAGGTTCCTTTACCGAAGAGGGTGAAAATTGGACCCAAAATAATAGATTGTGTATTTATTGGATATGCTGTGAACAGTAAGCCCTGCCGATTTTTGGTTCACAAATCTGATAATCCTGAGATTCATGTTAATACAATAATTGAGTTAGATAACGTTGAGTTCTTTGAACACATTTATCCGTATAAAATTGAATGTGAGTCAACAAGTGAAAGACCTAAACGACCATGGGAAGAATCAACGGAAGATACACTACCTAGTGAGGATCCAAGACGTAATAATCGCCAATGGAAACCCACTTCTTTCGAATCAGATTTTGTGGCATTCTTACTTGAAAAAGAGCCTCTAACATTTAAAGCAGTTATGTCTTCATCTGAGTCAATCTATTGGAAAGAAGCAGTCAATAGTGAGATCGAATCAATTTTAAGTAATCATACTTGAGAATTAGTTGATCTTTCTCCAGAAAATAAACCTTTAAGATCAAAGTGGATCTTTAAAAGGAAAATGAAAGTTGATGGGACTATTGACAAATATAAGGCTAGACTTGTAGTCAAAGGATACATACAAAAGAAAGGTCTGGACTACTTTGATACATACTCTCCAGTTACAAGGATAACATAAATTAGGATGTTACTAGCGCTAGCGACAGTGCATGATCTTAAAATTCACCAAATGGATGTAAAGATAGCCTTCTTAAATAGAGAGTTGGAGGAAGAAATTTACATGGAACAACCTGAAAAGGTTTGTGGTTCCTAGTAAAAAAGAGAAAATGTGCAGACTTGTAAAGTCGTTGTATGGGCTCAAGCAAGCACCCAAGCAATGGCATGCTAAATTTGACCAAACAATGTTGGCAAATGGATTCAAGATTAACGAATGTGATAAGTGTGTTTACATTAAAAACGTTCTGAATCATGAAGTCATTATTTGTCTGTATGTTGATGAATTGTTAATAATGAGTAAAAATATTGATGATATAAATGCTACTAAGCGCATGTTGTCCAATAAGTTCGATATGAAGGACTTATGAGTTGCTGATTTGATCTTAGGGATCAGAATTCTAAAAACTCCTCAGGGACTAACATTTTCTCAATCTCATTATATTGAAAGAGTATTGGATAAGTTCAAGTACTTGAATTTCAATGTTGTCAAAACTCCAATTGATTTAATCCTTACATTTCAAAAGAATGTAGGTGAAAGTGACTCTCAATTGGAATATGCCAGAGTGTTGGAAGTTTGATGTATATTATGAATTGTACGTGATCATATATAGCATGTGCTATTAGTAAACTGAGTCGATTCACCAGTAATTCGAATCAAACTCACTGGATGGCAATGAAACGTGTGTTGGGGTATCTGAAACATACACAACACCATGCTCTGCATTATAATAAATATCCTGCAGTGATTGAAGGATATAGTGATGCAAATTGGATCATCGGGTCAAATGAAGTAAAATCCACAAGTGGTTATGTGTTTACACTTGGTGGATGAGCAGTCTCTTGGAAATCATCCAAACAGACATGTATCACTCGCTCCATAATGAAATCTGAATTCATTGCCTTAGATAAGGCCGATGAAGAAGGTGAATGGCTTCGGAATTTCTTAGAGGATATTCCATTCTGGCCCAAACCTGTGGGACCTATTTGCATACATTGTGATAGTCAAGCAACAATAGGTAGGGCAGTGAACGTTATGTACAACAAAAAGTCTCGTCATATACGACGGAGACATAATACCGTAAGACAACTCCTCTCTAGTGGAATTATCACAATTGACTATGTAAAGTCAAGCAATAATGTGTCAGATCCACTAACGAAAGGCCTAGTGAGAGAGATAGTTGAAAGATTATCTAAGGGAATGGGTTTACGACTTAGGACAAGTCAGCATGGCGGTAACTCTATCTAGCAGACTGGAGATCCCAAGAGCTAGATTCAAGGAGAAAAAGCAAAGTTGTGATTGACAGTTCGACATTGTCAATCAACTTAATCCATTCTCATGATGAAGACAATGTTCAGGAATAAGGTTAAGACTTTAAGGTTTCTTAATGAGTTAATAAAGCTTAAAGTTTTTAATGATTTGCTAAGTTTGGCAGATTTGACCAAATAGTGTATCTATGAGATGACACGGTTAGAAATCACCTATGTGAGTGTGAACTGTAAGCCGCTTCAAAGAGAATTTTATGTCAAAAGCCTATTCTCTATACACTCATGAAACCAAGAGGTGTTTATGGCTGAAACGAACACAATCGTAAGAACCATAAATGGTAAAGAGTTAATTGTGTGACATATGGTTGTCTAGGTATACACCGAAGCTCGATGGTTCAAAGATATCGCGTCTACCGATTGATCGAGTATATCCGACATATGTTTACTACGGAAAGTCCAAGGGAAAACCTACTTATCCAGATGCAAATGATCCTTGCTTGTAAAGTGCACACTCGTCCATGCATTCCTTATGTTATAACCATTCCCCATTCACGTGGGCGATTGTTGGGTATGTAGCAAGAGTTAATGGAAAATAGAGGGAAGATGAAAAGAGAGGAATTTGAAAAGTCCTCTTATGTTTTAGTGAAAAGGCATTTCTTTCTCATCGGTGGTGGAAAGAAAAATAAAAAAGTTTAAATATAGAAACACTCATATTAATTGTTAAAAAGGGTTGGAAAGAGGAACCCCCTCGCGTCGTCGTCACTTACTCGGCTTCGGCTCTTTGGCTTTGGAAAATGATCGAGAGATTATTTTTTGGATAAAGTTTGTTTTAATTATTTAGTTATTTATTTATTTAATTAATTAAATGGCCAAAACATTTCAATTAATTAGTTAATTAACCGAAACATTTCAATTATTCAGTTCATTGACCGACCTGACTTGGATCCGCGCGCTACCCATTTTATTTAAATTCTTTCCCATTTTATTTGAATTTCCCACCGTTGGAAGTGACTGTTCTAAAAGGTTGCAACTTTCAGAAATAGCCATGACCGTTTGAAATGTTGCAACTGTCACGACCCAAGTCTACACCCTGAACGTGGTGACACTCGAAAACCATTGCTGGTTCCCAAGCAAACCCTCATCCTGGCTGACTACAAGCGAAAAACTAACTCAAGCATGCAAAAGCTTAAAACTGAAATAAAAGTTCATAAAACTTAAATACAAACTTTAAATCCAAAGAAAACTCTATATAATAAAATATATACAACTCGCCATGAAAAGGCAACTTTAGTCTTTAAAACATTTAATAAAATAAATGGTATAGACTTCTCAACTATACTGACTATCTATGAAGCCTCTAACTGTTTAAGATAGAAGTCGGGACAAGACCCATGACATCCTAACAACTGATATAACTGAAAGGTAAATGAAATCCTTTGAAAATAACGAGGCTCACCATAGCTAACTCGAACTCCCGGATGTATCAACGAAGCTCCTGTTGATGATCCTGAATACCTGTGTCTGCATCATAAGAAAATGCAGGCCAAATGGCTTAGTACGTGAAATGTACGAGCATATAAGGGGAATTCTAAAACACAAACATAAGCTTGAAACTTGATAACAAGGAAACATACTTACCTCTTTTCAAACTTACTCAACTCAAGGAATACTCAAGGATACTCAAAACTACTCAAACTTACTCAACTCAGAAGTACTTAAGGATAAGATACTCAACTCAAAGATATGTTATTTGACTCTGGGTACTCAACTCAATATGACTGAACTCATTTCAATATAAAGCAATTTAAAATAAGTTCTATATAAAGAAACAAACTGTTTAAAAACATTTTGTAAACTCTGTGTGCATGCAAGGATACAACAAACTCTGAAATGTATATAAAAATACAATAAACTAATGTATATAAAATACAATAACTTATGTGGGAACTCTAACCGACAACCATCACATAAGAGTTATTGTTATGATACATCGATCTTCCTCACGCTGCCAGCGCATCCTATACCCGGCCAAAGATATAGGACCTGAACTACTAAGTGGATCCACTAGTCTATTCTGAAAAGGATTCATCTAAAAAGTATGACCCTTTTCTACCCATGGTTGCTACATGGTTTATGAGGATTGTGAGAAGTCTGAACTCTCCCCCATATCGGTGCTCAATACTACTCCCAAAATATACTAGGTCTTTATGTTTTAAAAACATACTTCTTTCTATGATTTGAGATTAGTGCTAAAAAACTTAGCTCAAAGGCTATCTTGGAAATCTCAGTTTCCCTGCTTGCTTCATTTAGAAAGCTATTACTCTTTTATGAAAACCAGCCCGAAAGCTCTTTGAAAATCTCAGTTTCCGTTCTTATTTAAATGTGAAAACATTTATAAATTCTTTGGGAATACTTAGTCCCCATATACTTTTAAAGAAAAAGACTTCAAACTTTACTCTTTACTCTGTATTGAACTCAAAGCTTTAAGTCTTAAAACAAAGTTAAAACATTTGTAAAAGACTTCTTAAAATATGGTTCATGCCGATTTATGGACGTGAACAACTCAATGTAAGGTTTTCAATAACCATATATAGAACTCAATACTAGGAATTCAAGAATTTCAATTATTCGACTCATTTAAAGAATGTTCAACTCAGAGGGTTCATGCGGAATTTATGAGCATGAACTACTCAACTCAAGGACTCAAAGATACTTCTCGTCTCAAGATTGCTCGACTTATAGGGTTCATGCGAAATTATGGACAAGAATAAACCAACTCAAGGACTTCATAGGTAACATGTAACAGTCCCATGATAAGGAATGTAATCTCAAATGGGTTAGAAACTCAATACTTAAGACTTAGGACATGGAGATATTACTCCTCTCATAGATACTCAACTTATGGAGTTCAGATATGAAGGATCTCAATAAAAATATAGAAATTCGATAATTAGAAGTAGAGCTTTTAAAAGAAACATGAACTCAAGAACTCAAAATCAACTTATCTCAACAATACTCAAATCTAGGGGTATAATCCTAGATTTATCTTTTACTGATCTGAGGGTAGATGTAGGGCGTGAGGATGAACTAGTCCAACACTATGATAGTTTTACATACCTGGAAGAACAAGGTTCTTGAAGAATCTTGAATTATCTTGGAAATGAACTTGATTAGAAGCCTTGAAACCCTAGCTTGAAGGTAAACAATCAAGAAGACCTTTCTTAAGATTCTCGAGTTAGTTTCTTGAAATCTCTATGGCAAAAAATTATGATTTTCATGAGTGAAGATGAAAATCAGATCGTTTTGAGCTTTTTATTTATCAAGAAATTCGTTGATGGTTTTCTTGGAGGTAAAAAGACAAATGATTATTTTCAATATTTTCCCGTCGGCTAATTCGAAACAGCACTGTATAGGTTACTAAAATAGTCATAACTTTTTACTCAGATATTGGATTGACGTGAAATTGGTGGGGTTGGGAAGTAGATTCAATTACCTTTATTAGATAGGTTATGGATCACGTAAATCTTTATATTCTAAGAGATATGGTCGTTTAAAGTTGACTCAAGTAGAATCTTATATCAAAACTTAATGAAACTTAATGAAACTTCTAGAACACTTATCAAGAACTCATTAAGAACTCTAATCTTTAAATTTCAAGAACGAAATTACGCTAAATAAATCATGATTGGTGTGTGGGTGAAAGAACTCAACACTATGAAGCTTACATACCTCTTAGGGATTAAACCCATGGCGAAAATCCGCAACAAGACTCAAGAATCTTGATGAATGTTTGATCCTCTCTTCTTTTCTCTCAACTAAAACCCTAGGCGTAAACTAGGATTATAAAACTGAACCTAATCAGATTATACCCTTAAAATATTACTAAAAACGAATTAAATCTGATTGGGTAAGGAAAAGACCAAAATACCCCTTACTATTTCCGGCTAACTTTCCTTAACTAGGCAGAAATTTGATAATTTTCAATGTTCTTTCTTAAGGTAGTTATGGTCGTTGGAGTGTCGACTAGGATGTTTAGGGTGTGTTTGAGAGGTTTATATCTCGCCAAAACAACCAAAACTCATAAGCGTAACGTGCAATTTCGATTGCGTCTTTGTTTTAGATTTTGCTATTTCCAATTTAGTTCTTTTCCGAACTCAAGGTACTACATCTAGTGAACTTAAAACTTAAGAAATTTTAAATCTTCAATAAAATACCACTCACAACGAAGGATGGTTCAAGTCTTAGCTCAAAATTTTCTGGGGTATTACAACAACCTTTCATGAATGGTCATGTGGATTCTGAAAGGGTTGCAACCTTTCAGAACCAGTTCATCTTGCCTATAAATACATTGATTCTTCAGATATTTACCTTATGATTTTTTCTGATTTCTTCTTTTTTTTCTGCACAAAGTTTCTTCGTGTACTTTACTTCTATTGAGTGGTTCGCTGACACCAGAGTTTTGGGTATCAATACACTGGCGATTGAGATCATTCTATCGTAGGAGGACATATTCCAAATAAAACCTCGGATACTAGAGGGGAATAATTTCCTTAAGGGGACACTATGCGTCAAAGTGGGCTTGATCTTTTCCGTTCTGTCTTTTTCCAGATTCTGGTATGTTTTACAAATTTTAGTTGTTCTGAATTAATTTATGTTCTTCTATTTTTACTGGTTCATTAGAACTTTGGTTACTTAGTGTTTCTGCAAAGTTTATTGGAATCAATAATTCTGTTTTAAACACAAATTGACAACATTAGTAATACATTGAATTTAATACTATGAGATAAGTCTATTTAAAGGAAAAAATATCCCTCAAATCATTTTAATTATTTTCTTGATTTTTATGTTTTATATTTGTACAAATAAATTTATATAAATAAATTAGCGTATAAATTATTTAAATAGTGTTGTTTGTTACTAAAAAAATCCAATACAATATTTGAAATGTGAGTTGTTTAACATTACTACTTAAAAGTCAAATATATTATCACATGACATTTGTGATCTTAATTGAATGTATTATTTGTTGACATATATATATATACACATATATTTGGTTTTCTAATTATTTGTATACATATTAAATCTACAACTTGCAATTTTTATGTGTAAATGTAGTTGATTTTATTCATTTTTTTATTGTATACCGTCTTTTCGATTTTAAAAATAGATGGTTCATCTTTTTTTAATTGAAATTGATATTTTGTGAGTGATAAATTTATTAAGATGACAATTATTTATCCTCAAATAATTCAAGTGAAAAAATAGCAAACATGACAACAAAATTGTTCTTCTCCTAACTAGTTAGAAGACCATTAAAAAATAATATTGTCCGATAATTATTTAGCTTGACCCAATTACATAATAATTAAAGGATATAATTGGAAAGAAACTTTCCATAGAGTTTTAATCCAAACACAAGATGAGGTAGGAAACAATGAACCAAACACTTGAGAAAAATAAACTATGCATTACTAATCCATGCACTATTAATTCCTGCATTACTAATCCCTATGTTTTTAACTTTGTACCAAACGACCTCTTAATGTACTCGAGTGGTCAATAAATCAACTGTTTAACAAGATAGTATGATTATGTTTTTTTGATTTAATTAAGGAAGAATTGATTTATTTTGTGTTTCACTGAATACTAGAAGCATCATGTCAATTTCAAAGTCTGAAACAAAGTGAAGTATCTTAAAATTAAATTTATATTATATTTGATTGAGAATAAATTTATATCGTCAATTAAACACATATTTTATCCCCAATTATAAATCCCTGATATTCCATCTCATTCCTTAGAACTTTATATTATATTCTCCCATCTTTAAATAGAATAAATCAATCTAAAAAGTAAAATTTTAAAATAATTTTATCTACGAACCAAATGACGTACCTTGTATTATCCACTTCGATTACATTTCCAACGCTACCCAATAAGATAGTGAACCAGGAATTTCAAATTAAATTATTGCTTGACTTGGTCAAATAGATCTTTTGATGATTTCTCTATTTTTTGCTTGATTCCTATACAGGTGGTCATATTGCTAAGAATCTTTTATTCTATTAGCCCACGTATGAAGCTTATTTATTTTTATTTTAATGAGGCAAAAGCATATCTAGTAATATTCCATAATCTGAAAATATCAATCATGCAAAAAGTGAAGTATACTGATGAATTGGATTTCCAATTTGTTCCTAAAAGACAAACTTTTTGAAGAATTGATTCTTTATGTTATGTTCCTTTTATCCAGCAGCTCACAAACATTTAATTCACCAACCTCCTACCTAGTTCAAAACATATTTAATCTTTAACATATTGGCAAGTTGGGAATAAGTTCACTTGTGGAATTCGAAAATCTATGATAGTAGAAATTTTTTAAACTTGTATCCGATTTTTAATAATTACTATTTAATTTATGTGACACTTGAATTTTTTTTTTTTTAAAAGGAATGCTTCACCACTATTATAACTGGCTGAAATAGCATAGTGATAGAGCATAGCCTTGCCAAAGATGGTGTTGAGGGTTAATGACATTTTTTATATTTAGTAAAAGTTTAACATTGCTGAATACAAAGTGTTGAACATCGGCTACATCTTTCTTTTGAAGATCATGAATAAGAAGAAGAACTTTGATGAAATATATTTTGTTCAATATTCTTTGTTGTGTCATCCTCTTAGTTGAGCTATACATGCATCATTGTCTTCATATAATGTTGTTGGAATATCTCTTTTCAATGGAAGGTCACATATTTCCTGGATATGTTTATTGATCTCAATCAAATATATTTTTGACAATCACTCGGTTCGTGATCTTGTCGTCGTAGACAAATTCCTCGTTTGACTTGTTAGTAGCAACAACCAATTATTGACGAACACCTTCAATAAAATTGACTTTCTTGTGGAATGATTTGATATGACAGTATTTCCACATGAAAATAAACAAATTTCTTGAGATCAAACTTGATATAAATCAAATAATTTCTTGCAATTTCATAATCAATAAATCTTGACACGATTTATCACAATAAATAATTTGTATCAATATTTGATTCACTCTAATATCTCCACTAATACGAGTGATGTTATATTTTGCATGCACATTGATAAAATTATTATACCATGAATAATAATAATAGCAGGATACATAAGTGCACCAACTGCATTATGACATGGTACTTTCTAACCATTTTATTGAATAAAAATTGATCTTTCTATAAAGAAATCTCACAATCATTGGGGTACTATCCAATGGAATCGCTTTAAAACATTGTAATTCCTTCGGGGATTTTCATATAATATTTATTGTCTAACTAGACATGATAATCATTCATCATGCGTATTCAAGTTTTTCATATAATGTCAGAATGAAAGAAATCTCACTGCATCCACCTTTGGAGAATACCTCTCCATAAAATAATGTCAGGACTTTTGTGAAATTTTTTTATTTTACAATGCACAAGCCGTACTTTATATTTTTCTATTTCACTTATTGCAAAATTATTCATTTGTACCGCCACTGACATTATATCTTAGTATATGGACAAAATAAGTCCAAAACATCATTTTGTAAGTGAAATAAAATATACTTGAATTGTATTTTCTTTGGCCAATCATTTTTCTATCAACTCTACTTGACAGATTTAATATCAAGATCTTCATCACCATTTATAATTTTGAGTGTTATATCATATTAAAAATATTGTCGATGGTTTATTTGATATCGATTCTAGTATGACATAACATGTCAACCTCTCTTTATTTTTCATCATTTTCAGGTACCTGAACCTTTTCCATGGTTTTATAAAGTATTATGTCATGATGCTCTTTCTAAAGCATTTGCCTCATTATTATGACCATCTTGATCATTTGCTCACTTTGTTCATCAAGAAATTTTTCTTTCGAATCAATCAATCTGTCACGCTTCAGGCATACCATAAATTATGTCCTTCAAGGATCTTTTGATCATTGCAACATGTATAACTGGATTATAGTATAGGGTCAACAAATGCATCTGACAATTGACTTAAATCTTCAACGAGGATCATATCAATGATAATTCATTATGTATAATTTCTGCTTAAACCACTTGGATATAAACCAACATCATAAATATAATTTCAAATGTGCTCTTGGTTTACCAATTCAAGCAAACAAACTTTGCAAAAATCAAATTGCAAGTTGATAATAAAGCACATGTGACCAAAACATAGATGCATATATTAAAATCATATAATAGTAGATGGTCCACATGCAAGTGAACGGACCCAGATTCACATATTTTTTAATACATTTCAAAATTTCAGCAGCTATAATCTCAACCTTAGCTGGTAGACCGATATTTTTATCATAAGAACAAACAACACAAGAGAATTCTTGAAGAATTTATTATTTCTTATATATATACACACACACACACACATGAATTCTCAATTATTTTCGTCTCATATTTGAACCGGGATAGTCGTCAACCTACCATGCAATTTAGTATTTATTTCAATAAACTTCTAGTTTATTTTGCATGTGATTCCATCATTTAGCCAATGAATCTGGCTCCCTAGAGCACCCAAAATTATTTTTATATGAGGACCTCCGTAATGAGTTGGAAAATCACCACATATACTCACACCATTTTTAATGCCTATTTCTGCACTTACAAGTCCTTTTTAGGAATTACCTAAATTCCTCAATTTTCGTGTGTAATAGCCAATAGATCTGACGATCCGAACCACACATATTTTTTTTCTTAAAACACTTTATGAGGACCTCCATAATGAGTTAGGGAACCACCACGTATACTCAAACCATTTTTTAACCTCCATTTTTGTA
The DNA here is from genome assembly GCA_029007595.1 of Solanum commersonii. Taxonomy (NCBI): domain Eukaryota; kingdom Viridiplantae; phylum Streptophyta; class Magnoliopsida; order Solanales; family Solanaceae; genus Solanum; species Solanum commersonii. Next base: position 1,736,641 of record JAJTWQ010000029.1, read on the forward strand.
TTTACAGACCCTTTTTTAGAAATTAGCCAAATTTCTCAAATTTTCGTGTGTATTAGCCCATGGATCTCGGGCCCTGGGGCATCCAATTTATTGTTTCTCAAAAACATTTATGAGGACCTCAATAATGAGTTGGAGAACCACCACGTATACTCACACCATTTTTAATGCCTATTTCCGCATTTACACTTATTTTAGGAACCACCCAAATTCCTCGATATTTCTTGTGTATCAGCCCATTGATTTGGCGCCCCGGAGCACCTAAATTTTTTTTCTCAAAAAACTTTATAAGAACCTCCATAATGAGTTGGGGAACCTGTAACGACCTGAGCTTACACCCTAGATGTGGCCGGCACTCGAGAATGATTGTTGGTCCCCAAGAGAACCCTCATCCTGGCTGACTTTAAGTGGAAGACTAACTCAAGCATACCAAGCTTAAAAAACTGAATAAACATTCATGAAACTTAAATAGAAAGCTTTAACTCAAAAGAAAACTCAGTATAAAATAAATTATTCAACTCGCCATAAAATAGACAACTTAAATCTTTAAAACATTTAATAAAATAAATAATACAGACTTCTCAACTATACTGACTATCTATGAAGCCTCTAACTGTTAAAGATGAAAGTCGGGACAAGACCCACGACATCCTGACTAAATTGAAAAGTAAATGAAATCCTCCGAAAACAAGGAGACTGACCATAGCTAACTCTAACTCCCGAATGTATCAACGAAACTCCTGTTGATGATCCTGAATGTGTGTGCAGTATGAAAAGATGTAGGCCAAATGGGTTAGTACGTGGAATGTAGGAGCATGTAAGAGAAATTTTAAAGCATAAACATAAGCTTTAACTTTGAAAAAAAAGGAAACATATTTACCTCTTCTCAACTCAAAGAATCATAGTTCAACTCATTGATAAGATATTCAACTCAGAGGTGTACTCAAGGATACTCAAAACTACTCAAACTTATTCAACTCAAAAGTACTCAAGGATAAGATACTCAACTTAGTAATAAGGTTCTCAACTCAGTGAAACTCAACAATAAGGTACTCAACACACTGAAGCACAAATCAACTCAAAATACTCAACTCGAAATACTCAACTCATGATACTCAAGGATAAAACAACATTAAAAGATGCAATAGATGGAAACCTGTAAAACTGTAGATAACAACTCAATGAATTGGAAATACAATAATACTTAATGTGTATATAAAAATACAATATAACTCTGTGGGAGTTTCTCTAACCGATAACCATCACTATGAGCCTAAGTGATGATATAACATCTTGCCCACGCTGCCAGAACTGTCTTGTACTTTGTCGTCATATAGAACGCCTTAACTAAGTAGATCCACTAGTCTATACTAAAAAGCACTAAGAATTCATCTAAAAAGCACTAAGAATTCATCTAAAAAGTATGATCCTTTCTACCCATGATAGCTACATGGCTTATGGAGACTTGAGTTATATGAACTCGCGTCCCCATATCGGTGCTCAATATTACTTCCAAAATATACTCAACTCATATGTTTGTAAAACCATAACTCTTTCTTTGGTTTGAGATAATTACTCAAAACTTAGCTTAAAAGCTCTCATGGAAATCTAAGTTTCCTCTTAACTGAAAAACTAGATCAAAGACTCTTTTAGAAATCAAAGTTTCCTCTAGCTCAAAGGCTCTTTTGGAAATCAAAGTTTCCTTTCTCGTTTAAATGTGAAAACATTTACTTTTTGGGAATACATAGTCCCGATATACTCTTTTGAAGAAAATGACTTCAATCTATACTCTTTACTCAACTCAATGCTTAAGTCTTAAAACAAAGGTAAAACGTTTATAAAAGAGTTCTTAAAATATGGTTCATGCTGAATTATGGACGTGAACGACTCAATGCAACGTTTTCAATAACCATAGATAGAACTAAATACTTGGAACTCAAGAAATTCAATGATACTACTCACTTCAAGAATGCTCAACTCAGAGGGTTCAGGCGGAATTATGAGCATGACCTACTCAACTCAAGAACTCAAACAAACTTCTCATCTCAATACTACTCGACTGATAAGGTTCATGCGGAATTATAGAATGAATAACCCAACTCAAGGACTTCATGGGTAACATGTAATAGTCCCATGATTAGTAATATAATCTCAAATGGCTTAGAAACTCAATACTCAAGACTTAGGACTTAAATATACTACTCCTCTTAATGATACTCAACTTATGACGTTCATGCAAAAATTTTGGGCCTGAACGACTCGACTAGAGGGTCTACATAACAACTAGGAACTCGTGTATACAACTTTTCTCATTGTCATACTTACTTTCTCAAAACGTAACTCAAATCGATGATGAATCTCAAAGGATTCACAATCGAACTCATAAACTTTCTTGAACTCTACTATTAACTCTCTCTTGAATGTGAATTATGAATTCAAGAGTTATGGGACATGATATGAAAAATACTTCAATGATAAAGTAGGCTCATGAATACATTACTCTTACTCTCATACTCACTTGTTCGAGTCTTGAAATAGTTATTAGAAATTGTAGAAGACTCCTCAAAATAACTCAAGGGGACCTCTCAAAATGTTCTGAAAAACTCTCAAGACTTAACTTTTAACTTTACCTTGAATTTGAACTATTAATTCAAGGTTATGATTCATGTTTATGAATGATTTCTAGGTGTTTAGAAGTAGTTTAAAGTGTTTAGAATAAAAAAGGGAGTAGATACACTTCAAAGGATCTCAAACGGGACTACCGACAGAAAATGAGAGGGGCAGGCAACCCTAGCGCGTTCCGGGCGCGGGGTGCCAGCCCCTAACTTCAGAGACTGCATATGGGCACACTGCAAGGGCGCCGCCCCAGCCCCTTGGGCATATCTGGGGTGCGGCGCCCCAGCCTCTTCCCATGCCAAGTTCGATGAATTTTGCCTCTCGTTTTCTTATCCTAAATCGCTTTTAATCGATTTATTTTCTCAAGTTTTCCTTAGATTCGATTACCCAACCTAAGTACACACTAATCCACTCAAAAAAATCACTTCCATCTCAAGAAATCATCAAAACCCCAACAAAACAAGATTTAGAATGAACTTCAAGAACACCTATCAAGAATTAAATCCTTCAACTTTTGAGAATGAAATTACGCTGAAAATAACATGTTTCATGTGTGGGTGAACAAACCCAACACTATGAAAGCTTACTTACCTCTTAGGGATTAAACCCATGGCGAAATTCCACAACAAGATGCAAGAATCTCAATGAACGCTTGATCCTCCCCTCTTTTCTCTTCTTCTCTCTTCTTTTCTCTTCTTGAACTCTCAACTAAAACCCTAGGTATATATTAGGATTATAAAACTGAAACTAATAGGATTAGACCCTTAAAACCTTATTAAAAATGAATTAATTCAGATTTGGTAAGAAAAAGACCAAAATACCCTTACTATTTTTTGCTAACTTTCCTTAATTGGACAACCTAACTTCAAAAGGTCATATCTCTCTCATACAACCTCGAAACTTAGAAAACTCGGTGGCGTTGAAAATATAATTCAAATATCTTTCCTAAGGTATCTTATAGCACACCTAACTCATCATGTGCTAGGAGTTATGGTCGTTTGAAGTTGACCAAAAACTCATGCTTAGCTTAACTTGCAAAATCTCAAATTTCACTATTTCAAATTTAGTTCTTTTTGGAACTCAAGGTTTTACATCTAGTGACCTTAACACTTAAGAAATTTTAAATTTCTCGAAAACACTCACTCACTATGAAGGATGGTTCGAGTCTTAGCTCAAAATTTTTTTGGGGTGTTACATAACCACCATGTATACTCACACCATTTTTAACACATATTTACGCATTTACAAGCCCTTTTTAGAAATTACCCTAATTCTACGATTTCTTGTGTGTATTAGCCCATGGATCAGGAATTACATAAATTTCTAATTTTTTCGTGTGTAATAACCCATGAATCTGGTGCCCCAAAGAACCCAAGATGTTTTACTCAAAAAATTTTATGAGGACTTCGTAATGAGTTGGGAAACCACCACGTATACGCACACCATTTTTAACGCCCATTTTCGCATTTACAGACCAATCCCATTCATCCTGGTCTGATCCGAACAGATCTTGTTCAATGAATTGATCCACAAACCCTTTTTTATGAATTATCTTAATTTCTCAATTTTTTGTGTGTATTAGCCCATGGATCTAGCGCCTTGGAGAATTCAAAATCTATTTCTCAAAAAAATTTATGAGAACCTCTGTAATGTGCTGGGGAACCACCACGTATACTTACATCATTTTTTTAATGTCTGTTTCTGCATTTACTAAACTTTTTTTAGGAATTATCCAAATTTCTTAATTTTTCATATATATTAGACCATGGATCTTATGCCTCAGAGCACCCAAATTGTTTTCTCAAAACACATTAAGTGGACATTCGTAATGAGTTGGGGAACCACCACGTATACTTACACCATTTTTTTTAACGCCCATCTGTGCATTTAAAGATTCTTTTTTAGGAATTACACATATTCCTCAAATTTTTCATGTGTATTAGCCCATAAATTTGAAGCCCCGGAGAACCCAATTTTTTTTCTTAAAAACTTTTATGAGGGCTCTATAATGAGTTGGGGAACCACCACATATGCTCACACCATTTTTTAACGCCCGTTTCCGCATTTACAAACCTTTTTTTTTTAAATTACCCAAATTTCTGAAGCACCAAAAACTTTTTTGTCAAGAAACTTTATGAGGACTTCCGTAATGATTTGGAGAACCACCACACTATTTTTTTTACTCCAGTCTTCACATTTACATACCCTTCTGAGAAATTACCTAAATTCCTCAATTTTTCATGAGTATTAGCCCATGAATATGGTGCCGTGGAGCACCCAACATTTTTTCCCCAAAAAACTTTATGAGAACCTATATAATGAGTTGGGAAATAGCCACGTATACTCACACTATTTTTTTACTGCCCGTTTTTGAATTTATAGATCCTATTTAGGAATTATGTAAATTTCTCAATCTTTCGTGTGTATTAGCCCATGGATTTGTTGCCCCTAGCACCCAATTTTTTTTTCTCAAAAAACATTATTTGGACCTCCGTAATGTGCAGGGGAACAACCATGTATACTCACTCCATTATTTTACGCTCGTTTCCGCATTTACAGAATCCTATTTTTGAAATTATCCAAATTCCTCAATTTTTGGTGTATATTAGTCCATGGATTTGGCGCCCTGAGGCACCCTAAATTTTTTTCTCAAAAAACTTTAGGACCTCTATAATGAATTGGAGAACCACCACGTATACTCCCGTCGCCGCATTTACAGACCCTTTTTTAGGAATTACTCAAATTTCTCCAGTTTTCATGTGTATTAGCCCATGAATATGGTGCCTCGGAGAACCTAAAATATTTTTCATAAAAAACTCAATGAGGACCCCCGTAATAAGTTGAGAAACCACCACGTATACTCACACAATTTTTTTAACGTCTACTTCAGCAGTTACTGACCTCTTTTTAGAAAATACCCAAATTTCTCAACTTTTCATGTATATTAGCCCATGGATCTAGCGCCCCAGAGCACCTAAATATTTCTTTTCAAAAAACTTTATGAGGACCTACGTAATGAGTTGGGGAAACATCACGTATACTAACACCATTTTTAACGTTCATTTTCGCATATATTGACCTTTTTAGGAATTACCTAGATTTCTCAATTTTTTGTGTGTATAGCCCAGGGATTTGGTGCCCCGAAGCACCCATAAAAAATTCTCATAAAACTTGTTAAGGACATTCGTAATGAGTTGGGAAAACACCACATATACTCACACAATATTTTTAACCCCCATTTTCGCATTTACCGTCCCTTTTTTAGGAATTACCCAAATTTCGCATGTGTTTTAGCCCTTTGATCTGGCGCCCCAAAGCACCCAAAATTTTATTCCCAATAACTTTATGAGGTCCTCCGAAAAGAGTTGCGGAACCACCACATAAACTCACACTATTTTTTTAACACTCATTTCCGCATTTATAGACACTTTTTTGGAATTACCAAAATTTCTCAATTTTTCATTTTATTAGCTCATGGATCTGGGGTCCAGAGCATCATAAATTTTTTCTCACAAAACTTTATGAAGACCTCCGTAATGACTTGGCGAACCACCACGTATACTCACACCATTTTTTTTAACGCCTGTTTCCACATTTACAGGTCCTTTTATAAGAATTAGTCAAATTTCTCAATTTTTCGTTTGTATTAGCCCATGAATCTAGCGCCTCAGAGCACCCAAATTTTTTTCCTCATAAAACTTTATTAGGACCTCCGTAATAAGTTGAGGAACCACCACGTTTACTCACACTATTTTTTTAACGATAGTTTTAACGTTTACATACCCTTTTTTAGTAATTATCCAATTTTTTCAATTTTTCGTATGTGTTAGCCCATGAATATGGTGCCCCTGCGCACCCAAAACTATTTTTTCTCAAAAATCTTTATGAGGACCTCCGTAATGAGTTGGGGAACCACCACATATACTCACACCATTTTTTTAACGTCTGTTTTCGCATTTACAGACTCTTTTTTAAAAAATAATTCAAATTTCTCAATTTTTCGTTTGTATGGGCCATGGATCTGGCGCCCAGAGCACCCTAAAAGAATTTCTGATTTTTTTTCATCCGGACCTCTGTAATGAGTTGGGGAACCACCACATATACTCACACAATTTATTCAAGCCCATTTCCGCATTTACATACCATTTTTTAGGAATTATCCAAATTTCCTAATTTCTCGTGTGTATTAGCCTATGGATCTAGCTCTCCGGAGCACCCAAATTTTTATTTCTCAAAAAACTTTATGAGAACCTTTGTAATGAATAGGGGAACCACTACATATACTGACACAATTTTTTTAACACCTGTTTTTGCATTTATAGACCTTTTTTTAGGAATTGTCCAAATTCTTCAATTTCTAGTGTGTATTAGCTCATAGATCTGGCACCCCAGAGCACCCAAATTTTATTCTCAAAAAACTTCATGAGAACTTCTGTAATGAGTAGGGGAACCACCACGTATACTCACACCATTTTTAACGCGTGTTTTCACATTTGCAGGACCTTTTTTAAAAATAACCAAATTCCTTAATTTTTCATTTCAATGAGCCCATGGATCTGGTGGCCAGAGCACCTTAGGAAATTCTTTAATTTTTTTATGAGGACCTCCGTAACGAGTTAAAGAACCACCATATATAATCAAACCATTTATTCAAGCCCTGTCACGACCCGAGTCTACACCCTGGACGTGGCCGGCACTTAAGAACCATTACTGATCCCCAAGCGAACCCTCGTTCTGGCTGACTACAAGCGGAAGACTAACTTAAGCATGAAAAAGCTTAAAACAGAATAAAATTCAATAAACTCAACATTTTCAAAACTCTAACTCAAATGAACAACTTAGAATAAATAATATATTCAACTCGTCATAAAATAGGCACTTAAGTCTTTAAAACATTTAATAAAATAAATGAATAATACAGACTTCTCAACTATATTGACTATCTATGAAGCCTCTAACTGATAAAGATGGAAGTCGGGAAAAGACTCACGACATCCTGATTGAAATGAAAAGTAAATTAGATCCTTTGAAAATAAGGAGGTTCACCATAGCTAACTCGAACTCTCAGATGTATCGGCAAATCTCTTGTTGATGATCTTGAATACATGTGTCTGCATCATGAAAAGATGCAGGCCAAATGGCTCAGTACGTGGAATGTACGAGCATGTAAGAGGAATTCTAAAGCATAACATAAGCTTGAAACTTGATACAAAGGAAGCATACTTACCTCTTCTCAAACGTACTCTTAACTCAAGGATAATCAAAACTACTCAACTTACTCAACTCGGAAGTATTCAAGGATAAGATACTCAACTCAAAGATATGATACTCGACTCTGGATACTCAACTCAATATAAAGCAACAACACACATGCAATTTATGGAAAGCTTTATAAAACAGTAAAACAACCTAGTTCGTTAAAGAAAATGCAATAACAAAATCAAATTTACTTATATAATAAAGTAATATAGTTTATGTGGGAGTTCTTCAACCGAGAACCATCACTTAAGAGCAATAGTGATGGTACAACACTTTACCTCACGTTGCCAATGACTATCCTATACCTTGCCATCAGTATAGGACCTAACTGAACTTACTGGATCCACTAATCAATGTGGAAAAGGTTCATCTAAAAAGTATGACCCATTTCTACCCATGATGGCTACATAGTTTTCATGGAGACTTGAGTTAATATGAACTTGCATCCCCACATCGGTGCTCAATAATACTCCCAAAATATACTTAGCTAATGTGTTTGTAAAAGACAAACATCTTTCTCTGGTTTGAGATAATTACTCAAAACATAGCTTAAAAGCACTCTTGAAAATCTCAGTTTTCCCTCTTGCTTTATTTAGAAAATGATTACTCTTTTCTGAAAACTAGCCCGAAGGATCTTTGGGAAGCTCACTTTCCGTTCTTATTTAAATGTGAAAACATTTTAAACTCTTTTGGGAATACATAGTCCCTATATACTTGTGAAGAAATGAACTTCAACTTTACTCTTTACTGAACTTCAAAACTTAAGTCTCAAAACAAAGTTAAAACATTTGTAAAAGACTTCTCAAAATATGGTTCATGCCGAACTATGGACGTGAACGAATCGATGCAAGGTTTTCAATAACCATAGATAGATCTCAATACCTGGGACTCAAGAACTTCAATAATACTACTCACTTCTGGAATACTCAACTCATAGTTCATGCGGAATTATGACCATGAACTACTCAACTCAATGACTCAAAGATACTTCTCATCTCAAAACTGTTCGACTTATAATATTCATGAGGAATTATGAGCATGAAATATTCAACTCAAAGACTCAAAGATACTTCTCAAAAGATATTAGGAACTCAACACTTAAAGGCTTATAACTTGAAGATACCACTTTTCTAAAAGAAGCTCGACTTACAAAGTTCATGTGAAATAATAGGCATGAAACAACTCGGCTCGATGGTCCACATAACTATATGGAACTCATGTATACGACTCTTCTTATTCTCTGACTTACTTCCTCAAAACTTAGTTCAAATCGATAGTTTATCTCAAAGAATTCACAATTGAACTCAAAGGCTTTCTTGAACTCTACTTTTAACTCTCTCTTGAATGTGAATTATGAATTCAAAAGTTATAGTTTATGATAAGAAAGATCTCATGATGACAAAGTAGACTCATGAATACATTATTCTCACTCTCATACTCACTTGCTCAAGTCTTGAAACAAGTTATTAGAATTTGTAGAAGACTCCACAAAAAGACATAAAGGGATTTTCTAAAGAATGTTCGAAAGAACTCTCAAAACTTGACTCTCAACTCTACCTTGAATGTGATTTATGAATTCAAGGTTTTGATTTGTGATAGGAAAGGCCTCATGATGTTTAGGAATGATTTTAGATAGCTCAACATGAGAAAAGACTAAAAATCAACATTTTAGAGTGGGTCCGCGACGCGGAGAGGCTTTTAAAATTTGGTTTCGAAAATGTCTTTTGAGGCAGAACACCTCGTGTCAGCTCTATGACACGAAGATGAAATTTTGAATCTGGACACTAAGAGCGCGACACGCGACCACTTTCAAATTTCGTCGACTTCTTCATTTTCTAACCCCAATTAGCCTAGATTCGATTCTTTTTCTCAATCTCCTTTTAGATTTAGATACCCAGCACATGTACACTGGAATCTAACTCTAACCCCTCTATAAATCGACACATTAACTTCAAGAACTCCTCAATCTCAACCTAATTCAAGGACGAAAGCAAATTCATGAATACATAACAAGAACATCAAAGCTTCAACTTTTTGAACGAATTTAAAGCTGAAATAACATGATTGACATGTGGGGGAACAAACCCAACACTATGGAAGCTTACATACCTGAAAGAACCATATTATTGAAGAACTTGAAGGGAAATCTTGAAAGATGAATCCTAGCCTTAGCGTTTCTTAAATTTCTTGAGCGTAGAATCTTTTGAGTAAATTAGAGGGTTTAGATTTAAGAAAACTGATTTTCTACTCGTTTAGGGCAATTTAGATGACCTCCTAAGGTTTTTTAGTACTAAAATACCCCTAAATAAATAATTAAAATGAACTGGGAGTCGGAAAGATCTTTCACCAAGCAGTGAGGTTTGTGTTGGCTCCGCGTCGCGGAGCTACTGCTAGGTTTGCGCGATGTTAGTAAACCAGTCATAACTTTTTACTCAAAACTCAAAATTTAGCACAAACTTAGTGGCGTTGGAAAGAGGACTCAAAGGGCTTTAATTTTCTATCTTGTAGCTCACCTAACTCATTTTGTACTAGAAGTTTTGGTCGTTTGAAGTTGACCAAAAACTTAAGAATTACTTGAATGCTTCTCTTTGGTTCTTCTTGGAACTCAATGTGTTCCATATAGTGACCTTAACTTTTTTAGGAATTATCCAAATTCCTCAATTTTTCGTGTGTATTAGCCCATGGATCTGGCGCCCCGAAGCACCCTAAATTTCTCTCAAAAAACTTTATGAGGACCTTTGTAATGAGTTGGGGAACCACTACGTATACTCACACTATTTTTTAATGTCCGTTTACGCATTTACAAATCCTCTTCTAGGAATTACCCAAATTCCTCAATTTTTCGTGTGTATTAGCTCATGGATTTGGCGCCCCGGAGCACCCAAGTTTATTTTCTCAAGAAAATTTATGAGGACCTCCGTAAGGAGTTGGGGAACCACCAGATATACTCACACCATTTTTTAACACCCATTTTCACATTTAAAGACTCTTTTTTTAGAATTACCCAAATTTCTCAATTTTTCTTGTTTATTAGCCCATGGATCTGGCGCCCCGGAGCACCCAAATTTTCTTTTCTCAAAAACCTTTATGAGGACCTCTATAATGAGTTGGGGAATCACCACGTATACTCATACCATTTTTCTAACGCTCGTTTCCGCATTTACAGACCTTTTCTTAGGAATTACCCTAATTTCTCAATTTTTTATGTATATTAGCCCATGGATTTGGCGCCCCGGAGCACCCAAAAAAAAATTCTCAAAAAACTTTGTGAGGACCTCTGTAATAAGTTGGGGAACCACCACGTATACTCACACTATTTTTATAACGCCTGATTCTGCATTTACACACCTTTTTAGGAATTGCCCAAATTTCTCAATTTTTTGTATGTATTAGCTTATTGATCTGGCGCACCGGAGCACCCAAATTTTTTTTCCTCAAAAAACTTTATGAGGACCTCCATAATGAGTTGGGGAACCACTATACTCACATCATTTTTTAATGTCCGTTTCCGCATTTACTGACCCCATTTTAGAAATTATCCAAATTTCTCAATTTTTTATGTGTATTGGCCCATGGATCTAGCATCCCGATTCACCCAAAATTATTTTCTCAAAAAAAATTATGAGGACATCCGTAATGAGTTAGGGAACCACCAGGTATACTCATACCATTTTTTTAACGTCTATTTTCGCATTTATAGACCCTCTTTTAGGAATTACCCAAATTTCTCAGTTTTTCGTGTGTATTAGCCCATGGATCTGGCACCCCGTAACACCTAAAAAAAATCTCAAAAAACTTTATGAGGACCTCTGTAATGAGTTGGGAACCTCCACGTATACTCACACCATTTTTTAACGCCCGTTTCCACATTTACAAACCCTTTTTTTGAAATTATCATGTGTTTTGATATTGCTTGTATGCATTTATTATAGGCTCCGTGATAAAACATATGACGATTTATTATGTCAAGGTATTTGTAGGCAAGTGTTATTATGTTGAGGTTTTTGCCGGCGAGTGTTTATTATGTCGAGGTTTTTGTCGGCGAGTGTTATTATGTCGAGGTTTTTGCCGGCGAGTGTTATTATGTTGCTGTTTTTGCCAGCGAGTGTTATTATGCCGAGGTCTTTACCAGCGAATATTATTATGTCGAGGTTTTTGCCGGCGAGTATTGTTATGTCGAGGTCTTTGCTGGCGATTGTTATAAAGCCGATGGAAAATGGTTTCAGCTAGTGATCTAATATAGCCAATGGGAAATGATTTCGGCTAATGATATTGTGCCAATAAAAAATGATCCCGACAAGAGATTGATCATTGAGACTTGATGCATTTGATGCTTATGCGTGATTTACCTGTGGATTATGATTGATGTACTTGTTATGTGTGACTGAACTACTTGTTATTGAAATTGACTTATTCGAGTTGTTGATTGTTGATTATGAAGATTGAAGTGTGAATATTGGGCTGTGGGCCATGTTTTGTAGAATTTCTAGGTTGAGCTGATTTTTGTGCATGTTGTAGTTGAGGAGTTTCAGTTGGAGTGTGAGGGGTATTTGTTTTCTAGCTAGTTGTTTTGTTTAGTAGGTTGCTTGCTAGGTACCGTGTTGTTGATATTCACCTCTTGTTTCTACACTTGTGTAGGTTCCGACCAAAGTCGTGTGATCTTCTTTTTCTCCTAACAATCTAGGCTCGTGAAGGATTTAAGAGGTAGCTGCTTGTCATCTTGGCGAACCCTCTTTTCCTTGTTCTTTTAAACTTTGTTCTACTTGACACTTGTATTTATCTTTGAATTTTATATTTTTATTAGTGACTTGTACACGTGACAATTAGGTTTTGGGTAATGTGTAGAATGAATAAGTTTTCCGCCTTTGTTTTGCTCTTGCTTTACTGTTTTCCGCATTTTCTTTCTTTTCGTTAGGTTGAGGCTGACTTGTCTTGGTGGGATTAGAAAAGTGTCATCACGTTCGTTTTTGGATCATGATACATCATCACTTTACACATTCACTTTCAAGAATGGTCGACTTTTCATGATACTTATCACAAGTCACATTCTTTTTGAGGAACTAACTATAATCATATATACATGCTTCATTATTATTATTAATTTTTTCATTAGAAGTTAATTGTCATGCTTTAAAATTTATCATATTCATATGACATACCTCGACATCACTTTTGAAAGATCAAGTGCATCTTCACTTTACATTTCTTTATTTTTATAGAGGATTAATAAAATCAAATTAGTTTACACGGTAATTTTGTGCCCAATACCTTTCATATCAAATTTGATGACAAAAATTACCTTCACTCTTTAATAGGTCATTTTGAGAACTCATAATATTCTTTCTTTTATAATTATCACAATGGTGACTATTATAATTTTGTCCCTTCACGTCCATATTTATATGTCTAATCATAAATTATCTTGTCATCTTTCGGAATTTTAAAGTATTTCTATCATATTCACTTCAAAGAATGGAGCATATTCAATGAGATGGACTTCACAATTTTTATCAAGAGCATATCAATTTTCTCAGTTTTCATTATATCATCAACATATTGCATTGGGTCTTTAACACAATGCCTTGTCTATTTAAAGATGTGGTAGACCAAAATATGATGTGACTTCAACCCAAAATCTTATCATCATGGTGCATCAAGACTCAAATTCAATGTCTTGTTTTATAAGTGCAATAAAACTTGAATATATTGTCTCGCCCTTAACTAATGACATAATAGGTCAAAGTGTCATAAAACTCACTCTTGAACCTTTAAACATACTCCCACTTTATAATTTTATATATAAGTAAGTTAAGTTTCAAAAAAATATATATAATTGCATAACTTACCATTCACACACTTTTTAGTTTAACAATTTTAGTGGGTGGGATCACTTAAATATGATAGTGTGAAAGCAAATTAAAATAAAATGCACCGGGTGTTTAATTAGTTAACTCATTTTCTTGGATACATATCCATTTAAAGAAAGTACTATTGAAACTCCTAATTTATTATTATTATTTGTTAAAGAGTGAAACTATAAATCGCTAATTAAAATTAACATATTAATAAAAGTTTTATACAACAAATTTTCTTGTATCTATGACGTCAGTGAGAAGAATGGTAGTATATTCAGGGAAGTGCTCAACAAATTTATGTCTTTTACTCCAAGAAAACAATAAACATATGTAAAAGAGATCATAATTGTAAACTACTAAAGTGATTGTAAAATAGAATTGGAATGAGTTATCCAATTTATACTTTTGTGAACGATCTAACAATTTATCCACAAGTCCGTCATGGTCAACACCGAATCTCACGGATAGAAGAAGTTGAGTTAATCCCTCAAAAAGGTTAAAATATCATGTTGATAACGTGCTATAAAATAAAAATTATATAATAAAATATAAGCATCGTGCTAATATTGTGTAGTGTCAGACTTCAGCTTTATGTTTTTATTTTCTTTTAAGTTAACCATACTGAGAGTGGAACTTTGTATCGGGCCCAAATACTGGATCATGTCCAATGTGAAATATTGGACTAGAAATGCCTTTGGATATACAAATATTACTAAATATATTACTTTTTTCTTTTCAATTTATATGACATAATTAAGATTTTAATTAAGAGTCAAATTTCTTTATTTCGACTATTCATTTGGATATACAATCTTTAAAGTTTTTGATAAATAAAAGTACTATAAGCCATATGAATTAACAATTTAAAATATTTGAAGGGTATACAAACAAATAACAGTAGAGAATTTCTTATTTAATTTTTGAAATTCAAACTATGTCATTTTGAATTGTGACAGGGAGTATACAATATTGTCCTATTAAATTACTGTAATTCCATCCTTGATTTCCACTATTGATTTATTTCCCTCTCTGCTTCTCTATTCTTTCCCCATAGGACCAAGTAAAGCCCACCAACTAGCAATATTCCTCCACATACACTGCCAAAAACAAACAAAAATAAAATAAAATTGAGTATTTGAAGTTTAATTATAAAAGAATTGAACCATTTAAGTTGAATATTAGCAAAAACGTTACGTATATCTAGTATAGATCATATTCATTCTAATAGCAAAAACGTCATGTATATGGACTAATTTAATGATTTACTGTGTGATGATTTTATTGAACAAGATAGAAATCGCGGTATTACCTTCCCACATAAAGTGTTTCCTTCCACAAAAATGCTGACACTATGGCAGTTATGATGAGTGATAATGGAGTGAACATAGATATAAATACTGGCCCTTTTTTCTCTACAGTCCAAAGTTGTATCCAATATGTCAAGCCTGTAACAATCAAACCCTGCAATGTTTTTGGTGAATAATTAATTTACATAGTAAAAACCAGTAATTTATGCCATAAACAACAAAAAGGGTGAATTTCATTGATGTTCATCTAATTTTCAATTTATTACACCAAGTTACAAAATTTGTTACAAGAAAAATAATACAAGTAGGTCACCACATCATCAACTCACTTTACATGATATCCACGTAGAATTACTTAAGAAAAACAAAAGTTAATTTTCAACCCAATTAGAGAAAAAAATGAGATCCACGTGGCGAAAAACATCGTGCTTTGTGTTGAGTCAGAAAACAAGAACCTTTAACTTTTATTTTAAGTGGTACTTGTTGAGAATATAATTAAATAATAAAAGTGTGTTTTTTCTAACAACTTAAGCTTTACATGAGATAGTCACACACTTCAACATGATATCAGAGCAAACAGAGTTCTTGAGATCAAATCTCACTGCCATCCAAAATTTTAAAAAAATTTCCACATGCTTAACCTATGAAAAAAAAATTAGGCTCACACTTGATAATTTTATCAACTAAAAGTGTCAAAAAGACATAACGGGGCTCCATGAGGTGTTGAAGATTATGTTGAGAAAACATACACAGTAAGCTACTGAAAAAAGATTAATGTCCCATTTTAGCTTCCATGCTGATATATTCCTTTCCATCACCATGGCACAAATTGAAGATTGTATCCAGCTAAACAAGCAATATAGAGTGGCAAGACGAAGCTTTGCTGGATATAGTTTCACAATAGGAACCTAAAAAAAGAAACAATCAGAGTTTGTTTAAATCTCATGATCTTAAACTTGTCAGATACTCTTTACTAAATATAGAAAGAGACAATCTTTATGAAAAGTAAGACACTTAAATTGACTCAGATGTAATTAAATATACCTGTAAAATGAGCCATAGAGACCAAGTCATGTTAGCTAAAACCATGACTAGTGAACCTTTAAACCACTCTTCCTTCAAACTATAATTCAAATTTGAGCTATGAGTTCCCCTTGTGTTCCCTTTGAACCAATTCATGAAGTTCAATTGTGGACCTTTAACTAAGGCAAATACCAAAGCTCCTGTAACACCAATTGAAGAACCCAACAATTTTGCCATTCCATGTGACTTCTTTATTGCAAGAGCCTCCACTCTGTATATTTGATTTTTTTTAAAAATAACAGAACATTAAGTACATATGGTTCCTTAATACTCCCTCTCTGTTCATGTTTACTTGTCACATTTTGTTTCTAGAGAGTCAAACTGCATAGACTATGACCAATTTTTTAAGATGTGATTTTTCATATAGTATAGTTTTCGAATATCTAAATTTAAAATAGTGAATAAGTTAGCTTCAAAAATTAATTAAGTTGACTCTCATGAAATGAAATATGACAAGTAAAAGTGAACAGAGAGACTGTTAGCTTAGGTAGCTTTGAAGTGTACCTTAAAATTACTGCCATAAAAAAAGTGATGGCTGGAATTAAGTTCGTGGAGGCTGCAGCAAATGTTGCTGTGGTGTAGTGTATGGAAAAATAATATAGGTCCAAACTTAGAGTGCTGAAAAAAATGTAACAAAATTAATCAAGTGAGGCTAATGATTAGCAGACAGTAAATTAAATAATTAATAGTGAACTTACCTAAGTAATGACATCAGGAAGATCTTCAATATGATGTTGTAGGATAAAGGAACATCAGATTTTCTGTTTAGTTAAAACAAAAAGTTGAAAATTGCATATATACAATATAGTTGTTAAGCTTGTACATACACTACTAAAAAATCGTGAATTATTAATTAATAACCTTTCAAAGAAGGCAGCGAGGGGGGCTAATGCGATGATAGCAAATGCTTGACGATAAGTCACAAAAACATAAGGGTTCATCCCTTGAGATATTGCAGATTTAGAAAACAAAGCCATTCCTGCAAAAATAGCTTGTGTGAGGAGCATGGCAATGTAGTGTTTTTGCTTTTCCATTGACATGGCACAACTAATTACTAAGTGCTTCATTTTCTCCTCAATTTGGTTTTCTTGTCATGTTAGTGCATCAAAGGACTCTTCAATTTATAGACAAACCATAGACTTGGTACAATACTGATTTTTCTAGCATGTTTGATCAAACTTTCGAACTTTGTTTATTCTGAATAATTAATGTTTTTTTTTGTCAAAAGTGTTTTTTCGAAAATATACTTTTGAAAAGTAACAAGTTGTGCACTTTTGCTAATATTAGAGTAGCAATTTTCACGTGCTCGAGTTTTAAAAAAAAAGTATTTATGAGGAGACTATTTTTTAAAGCTTTTGAATAACAATTTGTGTTATTACTCAAACCACACTTATTATTTGTTTTTTAAAAGCTTAGTCAAATACCTTTGCTTAACTTATTATTATTTCAGCGTGGAATGTTCTCAACCACTTAAACACGTCTCACTCCTAAAATATCTTCTCTAAAATAAATATATTTTTTAGAATATATACTTTTAGCTTCCCAAAACCTAGATCACTTAAGTGGGGTCAAGGTTCATATTAACTTCTTTTTAACTAACAAGTCCTATTCAAAAGGCCAATGTCTCATACTCAATTGTACATATTCTTTCTATTGTTAGACACCTAATTAAGTTTGTATATATGCAGACAGAAAACCAGCTCTTGGGGTCATATTAATAATATGTACGTTTATTATAGAAAAAAAGAAGTTAATATGATATGTTAGGTGTGTTTTATATTTTCGGAGTTAAAAGACGATAGTTATTGACTTTGTTGTTCTAAAAAATCTTAACTTCAATAAGATATTTATAAAAGTTGAATGACTTTAGTGTCCTGAAAAAATAAAAATAACATCGATGAAATATTCTCGTAAGTTGAGTAACCATTCAAGAAATTAAATGTGATGGAGATCTAGTAAGACGAATAGATGTGCACTAGCAGAAACATCTCCTTTGATAAAACAGAGCATTAGTGAGATATTTAGGCAAGAATTACAAGCTTGACTTAAAATTTGAGGTTGCTCCTTGGTATTATTATCTTAAAGATTATAATCTTCTCCACTTTGTTAGTACTAATTAAGTGGAATAGAATTCAGAAATCATTGGACATATAATTATTATAATTTTTTCGAAATTTGAAAAACATCAAATACTTGTTAAGGTTGGTTTTAATTGTTTGGATCAGTCATAAAATATCATGTGAACTTTAAAAAAAGATTAGACAAAATTTAGTGTTGATCCTGAGTTAAAAGGGCACAAGTGAGCCAAAAATGTACCAGAGGGGTATTTTTAGTAAAATAGACGGATGAAAGATATATTTATACATTTTGCGACAGTTTAGGGGCATTCTTTATCCTTTTTCATTGTATGTAATATATTTTACTTTTTTGTCTGTCCCATAAGCAACAATACATTTTCATATTTTTAAAAATAATTCGATTATAGAATTTTACATGTTAATTACTCCTAGCAATAACAAGAATTATAACATATCCAATATGATTTCATAACTATGATCTAAAAAAAATAGAATGTACGCATATTTTACTCACACCTTTGTGCGTTAGAGAGACTGTTGTTTGATAGTCTCACGACTTAAAGAAAGTTTTCAAAATAAAGTTGCACAACTACCCAATTATAAACTTTTTTATTTTTATTATTTTTAATGAGATGATTTATAATCATTTAAATAATTTTTAAAAATTCTAAAGTATAAATTTCGAGAAATAAAAACTTTTAAAAAAAAAAAACTGTCCAATCAAACAGGGGCGAAGCCAGCATATTGTTAGCGGGTTCATCTGAATCTCCTTCGGTGAAAAATATTTACTATTTATACATGGTTAAAATTATTTTTTATGTATATACAGTAGATTCAAACCCCCTTCGATTAGTTCGTGTGTTTCCTTCTTCAAATTTTGAACTCTTTACTAAAAACTTTAACTCTGCCACTGTAATCAAATAATGTCGCATAAAACGAGAGTGAGAAAGTAGTTGTAGTTCCTTTTTCTTGCAACAACGTGCTCAAAAGTTTTACTAGTACAACCATCTTATATAATTGGGAACATGATTTCCAATATAATGTTACATCAATAGTGTTTGAAATTTTTAGGGTCTTTTTTTTTTTTTAAACTATTTTGGTTGATGTATGTGTCTGGTTTTTGCACTCACTTTTCCGTGAATAAATGTGCAATGTTTGAAGTGCTCCATTTTCATGCGTTTAATCGACTTGACAGCATAAGCTTAAACCATCGTGCATAATACTGTTATAAGTCAAATTGAGCTAGGTCAAATTTGAAGTTTTGATATACTACAAGAATTATCAAGAAAAAAAGAAGAAGGAGAAACATTATGCAAGAATAAATTGTTAAGCATGTCTTAAATAAGCAGTGATGTATTCAGGATTTCGAGATGATGGGTGCATTATTATAAAAAGATAGATCTAGGATATAAATTTGATCGATTTGACATTTAGGTTCTTATCACTAAAAATTATTAAAATTATAGATCCAAAATTAATAATATATATATATATATATATATATATATATATATATATATATATATATATATATACTATATAAACGAAATTCGAATAGAAACAAAAGACTATAAAAACAGAACCTTATATCTAGCATAATAGGAAGTAGAATACTTCGATTTAGAAATAATATTAGTAGAATCGATATCCCTTTCGGCTAAAATAGATCAATTAAAACAATTAGAATACTTAGACTTAAGAATTTACCCTGAAAAGAAATACAGAATATTAAAAGAAAATTTAGTAATAAGGTGCAATTTTAGTCAAGGAGAACACCTTCTACATTCAGACGATAAGCAATATAATACTATAGTAGATCTTATAATAAACTTTAGTGAAATAACACAAATTAAAGAAAAGCATATAGTAAGATTATTAGAGACAATAGAACAAACTCAAAATAAATATAAAAAGATACTAGAAAGGTTAGAACAAAATTTTGATTTCTTAAAATCACAAGAACAAGAAATAGATAGAAAAATCAAACACTTGAACCAAAAGTTTAATATAGAACAAATACCTACAAAGGTTGAAATAAGAAAGCTAATACGTACTATAGCGAAAAGCCTAAAGAATTAGAAATAAAAACAATAGAATTAATTGAAAAAATTACTACACAAGTAAACATAAGATTCACAAGGATTGTCTGATCACCAATCTTCAAGTAAATCAGATCAAATAATTATTAGACAAAATAACACGATAATAGTACTACTGATAGAATTAAGTAAAAAAATAGATAAACTAATTAGAGACAAAGAGGTTATAAGAGAAGAACCAAAACATTCTAAAATAGAGGAATTAATAACTCAGTTAAAAAATATTGAAATTACTCCGCCTAAAGAAAGACCTACAATAGTTAGAAAATCTCAAAAATGGACTTTCTTTCAGGAAGAAGAACAACATTAGAAGAAAGACCACGAGTAAGTTTTGACTTAAGGAAATCCATCATAGGATTAACAGAAGTAGATATGACTAATAATGGAGGAATATTTTATATTAGCCCAGATTTTATGATTAATTTAAGAGAATTTGGAAAGCATATAAAAATAGAAATACAGACTAAAGGTTATGAAGAAATGAGTAGCGAAAATAATCTACTTATGTGTACAGGTTTCATCGGAAAAATTGCATCTAAAAGTAATACAAGGTTTAGACTAAAAGTAGAAGATGTAGTAGAGGTAATGGGAAACAAAGGCATAAAATTAATAAAACCAATAAAAATAAATCCAGAAGAATATGCGGGGTTAGAAAGGAACCTCGAAAATCTAAATAAGAAGAAGGTACTTACACCAGACAATCATTTAATGTACACTAATACAAAAGGAGAAACTTCTATAAGATTCACCGATTATAATTACTCCAACCAAACTAATTTAGAAGAAGAATTAAAATTGGAAGAATTAGAAGAGAAAAAGGAATTTATGAATGTCGAAATAATACAAGAAGGATATGAAGTAGATGAGGCATTACAAGAAGCTGAACGAAGGTATAATAACAATAATGATATAACTTTTAAATGTAAAGGATGTAAAACAGGAAGTATGGGTATAGTAGAGGTAGAAAAACATTTTAAAACATGCACCTTCAGAACAGATAATCTAGGATATAGAGAAGAGTATGAAAACCAGGAAAAATTTGAAAACCTCGAAAAGATATTAGAAAATCTATATGATAGCGACGATGAAATAGAAAGAAATTCTATAATAAGCCAAAAGGAACTTATGGAATCCACTAGTTCAAGTGCTAGTCCATTTCAACGAACTGCCCAACCATATACAATAGATACAAGTATAGAAAATGTACCAAGATGGCGAGTCTTTAGGGTAAATCCAGACACAGTAATTGAAAATGTAAGACCAATGGGTAGAAGGATGCCTATAGAAGAACCCATTAGACTACAAGAAGGAGGAAGTAAAGGAAAAATATTAAACATAGCAGCACATGATCCTCAAATGTGGAATGCAGTCATAGACTTATGGAAAGGAATAGTAGTAGCAGACTATATAAAAACATACCAAGATGCAGACGCAGAAACTATGTATAAATACATGGAAACTTTTCTAGGAGAATCCGCAAAAGCCTTATGGGAAGCATATAAATCAAACTTCCCACAAGAATTCCAAGCGTTGGTAAATATGGGTGCAAACCCATATAATTTTACAAATAAAATACATAGTTTAATTACAGGAGAGGACCCAAATAGTGGTTTAGTAGTACTACAAAGAAATGCGCTAATAAGCCTAGAACAATTAAGTATTACAAGTTGGTTTCACACAAAGAACTTCTTAAAGGATTATTATTATTACTGCACAATTAGTGAAAATTCTTTTGATGAAGAATTAGGAAAGAAGTTATTTAATAAATTACCAGGAGCTTTAGGCCGAGAAATAGAAGAAAGATGGTATAAAAGAGACGGTGTAGTACAAAACCCAGACGGAAAATGGTCTATAGGACACAAAGTGCAACATATAATGGCAATTTTAACAGAGAAATGTACAAATATACAAATACAAAAACAGCTAAAAAACAGAATGAAATGGGTTTTTGTAAAAATGTTATGTATACAACCCAAAGCTATGATAAAGAGCAGAATAAATCCAAGAAAAGATATAAGAAGCGTCGACCTTATTATAATCAGCAATATAATAATAATAAAAGATATTATTTAAGAAGATCTTCAGCTAGAAAACCATACCTAAATAAGGATAGACATGTTAGAAAATACGTAAAAACGATAGAAACTATAAAAACAAACTAGAATGCTTCACATGTGGAAGTATAGAACATTTAGCAAATGTATGTCCTAAAAGAAATAATAGTAGAACTAGAAACTCCCAATTAATAGAAGATTTTCAAGAAACTTTGATTAATGTTGATGAATACATGTCGACAATGAAAGCATATATTCGATAATAAGTGTAGAAGTAGAAGAAACAACAAGGTCTCGACGAGTCGATTCGGCTAACGAAGAATTAATAAATGAAATAGGTTTAGAATTAAAAAATATAGACGTAGATGGATTACAAATGAGTACAATGATGAATATCTCACAAGAATGTACTCATGAGTTTGAAAGAAATAAAGGAATAGATAGTAATCAATGTATTCTATGTAGATGGTATCTAAGTAGAGAAAAAAGAGCAAAATGTAAGTTTTGCTATCTTTCAAGGATGTATCACATGCATAGAAAATCTATTAAAAATAAAGATAAAAGACGGACGCGGAAATAAAGATATAAGTAATGATACAATAAATTTGCGAATAATAACATTAGAAAGTAGAATAAATGAATTAGAACAAAAGGTCATAATGTTAGAAAAAGGAAAACAAAAAATTGAAGAAAATTTAACAAAACCATTATAGGAATGGGGGAGGTGCCAAACATCTACCCAAGAAGCAGAATTAATGAATATAGATACTATGGGAGACAATTATGAAAATTTAATATGTAACGAAGATAAAAAATTTACTACTATTAAAGTATTAGCCAGACTCAAAATACAAGATATTGAGTTAGAAACATTAGCATTGGTAGACACAGGATGTACAGTTAGTATAATCAATAAAAAGATTTTACCACAAAAATTAATAAAAACCTTAGACAAGCCAATTGCCGCGATCCAGATGGACGGAACATATAATACATACCAACATTATATAGGAAAGACACAGGTAAATTTTATTAATACATGTAATGAATTTTATAAACCAATGTATACACTTGACAGGATATGGGTAAGAGACCATAACATAAATGTAGATTTTGTATTAGGATTAAAATTTATGATACAAAATAATGGAGGAACATTAATTACAAGAGATGGCGTAATATTTTTTAAACATCGACATATACCCTGCAAGTACAAACTATAAAATTTGAAACGACAGGAAGACAAGCTAATATAGCTCCAAATACTCCCAAAAAAGAAGGCTTACGAGACATGTTGTAAAGACGCAACCATAAAAATCAATGTTGTAAAGATAATAAAGAACAATATGAAGAAGAAGAAGAAGAATATGATATAAGGGAAAAAGATTATACTTTAATAGAAGTAGAAAATGAATTCTATAATTTTCAAACAGGCATAGATAGGATAGGAACAATTAAAAGTTCTAAAGACTTGGATAATATAGTTAAAATATTAGATGAAATGGAAATAATAGGAGAAAAACCTTTAAAATATTGGGAAAATAATAAAATAGTATGTAAACTAAATATCATAAACACTTGAATACATAATAAAAACAGTTGCTATTGAAGCAACTAATCAAGACTTAGAAGACTTTGGTATACAAATAAAAGAATTACTAAATTTAGGAGTAATAAGAAGATCTACTTCTAAACATAGGTCAGCAGCATTCATGGTAAGAAATCATAGTGAGATAGTGCGAGGTAAAGCAAGAATGGTAATTAATTATAAAAGACTTAATGATAATACTAGAACGAGATGCATATAAATTACCGAGATAAAAATGAATTAATCAATCGAATTCAAGGAAAAAGGGTATTTAGTAAATTCGATTGTAAATCAGGATATTGGCAAGTAAAAATGCATGATGAAAGCATAGAATGGACAGCATTCACTTGTCCTGAAGGACATTTTGAGTGGTTAGCTATGCCATTTGGGTTAAAAACTGCCCCGCCAATATTTCAAAGAAAAATGGATAGTATATTTGGAGACTATAAAAGATTCGTCTTAGTATATGTAGACGATATCTTAGTATTTAGTAAAGACATTAAAGAACATTTAGGACATCTACAGACAGTGTTTCGATTATTTGTTAAAAATGGCATAATAGTAAGTAAAAAGAAAATGGAATTATGTAAGAACCATATAAATTTTTTAGGAGTAACATTAGGCGAAGGAAAAATTAAACTACAACCATATATAGCGACAAAGGTATTAGATATGCCTGATAAATTAGATAATACAAAAGATTTACAAAAAATTCTAGGATTGGTAAATTATGCAAGAAACTTTATTAAAGACTTGGGCAAATTAGCAGGACCATTATACTCAAAAACAGGTAGCAAAGGACAAAAACATTTCAATACAGAAGATATAAAATTAGTAAAGCTAATCAAAGAAAGAGTGAAAAATATTCCCGAATTAAGTATACCATTAGAAACAGATTATTTAATAATAGAAACAGATGGCAGTTTCCAGGGATGGGGAGCTGTGTTAAAAGCTAGACCAACTAAATATAGTGATAAAACAGAAGAAAAAATTTGTGCTTATCAGAGTGAAAAATACAGAGAAAAAGGAAATATGAGTAGTATAGATGCAGAAGTTTTAGCAATAATATATAGCCTCAACAGTTTTAAGTTATATGTTTTAAATAAATATGAAATATTAGTACGAACTGACTGCGAAGCTATAGTTAAATTCCATCAAAAAATAAATCAAAAAGCTAGTAGCAAGAGAAGATGGCTAGATTTTATGGATACTATATCAATTTATCCAAATGTTACTTTTGAATATATAAAAGGAAAGGATAACGAGTTTAGCGAGATCAATTAAGTAGACTAAATATTAAAATAACTTAATCGTATATTTGTTTTGACATGAGACCAACTAATTCAACAGACAAAGGCAAAGGAGTAGCCTCAGCATCAGACTCATATGCTCAGACTGTATTAAGTAATATGAAGTTTAGACCTCAGACACCATCAATAGAGATGATGGATCGTATATACTTCGGTAAGCATAATTTAATATGTTATCCGAATTCGAATTTATCTTTTAGACAATTGCCAGAATGTGTGTTAGACAAACCTCAGAAATGCTTAGCAGATAATTTATGGATGGCATATAATAAAAAGGACAATAAATATTTTATAGCTTCATTAAATGCTTGATGTCAATATTTTACAGACAAAAGTAGAGAGAATAAATTTAAATATTATGTGGTAATACATGGTAAGACTAACGGTATTTTTCAAACATGGATAGAAGTAGTAGAGTCTATAAACGGAGTTAAAACTCCTCTTTTTAAAGGTTTCAATGATTTTACTGAAACACTAGATTATGCAAGAGGGATACTTGGTCCAAATTATTATATCTCTCTAGCCCTCAGACAAAATCCCCAAAAGACCCCTCAATATAATATCCAAAAAGACACAGACAAAATAATTTTTTGTGACCATTGTTCTTCAATGACCGAGGCCTTCAAAAGATTAAATGCGAAGGTGGAAGCATTACTCCAAGAAAACACTAAACTAATGGAGCAGATAAAATCACTCAAGGGTAAAGACTTCATTCAGAAGATTAATATCAGTACACAGACCTCAGAAAAGAGTTTTCCATCTCTCAAAAAAATGGATGAGCAGGGTGTGCATTCCCAACGAATGCAAAAAGATCCACTATATCGGATAATAAAGATACAGCTAGTCCGGATCAAACGGTAGCCGGTAAAGACACATCAAACCCGTTTATGGCTGTCACTTTGCCAAAAAGTGAAGGTGAAGGTTCTTCATCCAAGCGCAGGTTACCCAAATCATTTATTCAAGTAGAGAAAACAACAAAGAAGACTATGCTCCATAAAAAGAAAAAGCATGATAAAATAGAGAGCATAATAAAAAAGACTTTAGAACAGTTTTTTCAACAGGGACAAGATAAACATGTAATTACTCCACCAAATCCGGATCCAAACGGAGACAAGACTAGTACCGAGATATAGAACGAAACAGACCTAATACTAGTCCAAGAAATACTAATAATAACATAACCGAGATCCAACGAGTTCGGAAGAAGAAGACTATCGAGAACATTCATATTATCAAGATGCTCAAAATCCCAATACGAGATGATGATTTCGGAATGAGTTTTGATTAGAAGCCCCGCACAACCTTGATACACGAAGACAAAGGCGAAGAAAGAAGAAGGAGAACAAGACAATAATTTAAAGTAGGAATAAAAGTGTGCCATGTGGGTATGCCCACATTTGTCGTGTGAGTGCTTACTTTATCACTATCCTCCAAAGAGGAAAAAACTGATAAGCACACGTCATATTTTCTGTATAAAAGTTTTGTAAAGCGACAATAATACATGTGCGATGGGGCCCAAATGTGTACCCGGCATGAATTATTTGAGCTAATCTTGTAAAAGTGTCGGCCAATTCTAGGCCGTTACTTTGTATTTCATTATTTTAGTGCGCCGGCCACGTTTGGCCATTAGGATTCTTCCACGTTTTATGATAAGTCCCCCTCAACCTCTATATAAAGACACTCCTCCACACTTAAAAAAGAACAAGAAAAGAAAATTCAAAAGAGAGAAACCATACACAACATATTCCCCTTCCCTAGCCAATGTTCAAAAACATCTTCTCCACTATCCACTCCAAATATCCCTAAAATAATCTCTTGTAATATTTTGTGCTAAGTTTGTTTTCCTAAGTGTGTAAAGGTCAGTCGGGGTTCCCGAAAGGGAAACCTCTCTCCGTCTGTATCATATAAGTCCTTTATGTATTTTCTGTAAAATTTCCTCGAAATAATTATGTAAGTTATGTTTGTTTACATTACTATTACTATTTAAGTTATTTGTATGTAAGTTAAAAAAAAAAATGTAATTACCCTCAGTATATGGTTAGACTTTTAACTTCTTAATAACAACGATGGATTAACTTGTAAATTTCTAGGATGTTTTAAAAGGCCTTAAAAAGTCCGCATCTCCGGACGTCTTGTTGGCCATCTCCGGGGTGAAGTTAAAGAAGATGTTATTAAGAATCTCGGTTAAAAGAAAGAGATGAACGGGGTAGTACCAAAAAAAAAAAGAAGGGAAAAACGGGATAAATATATTGGATAAACACGATAGGACTCTAAGTGAGAGAGGGAGTGCGAGTAGGATTTACAAACAATTGCTTTTTCCGCCTAAAAATTCTAATCCGCTAAAATTCTGTAATTTCTATTTTTTCGTAATTACGTTATTTTACGTGTATTGTTTTTACGCTTTCACGTCACCATACGTCACCATTGTCTTACTGTAATTCTGTAATTTCTGTAACTGCTGTAACTTTTCTGTACGTCTATATTTTCTGTAACTTTTCTGTACATCTGTATATTTTTTGTATATTTTTTGTATATATATATATATATATATAAGTAAGATGCATCCAATCATCATTACACTATATGATACTGGAGGATTTCAGTCATTTTGGAGCAAGAATAGAGGATTTCAGTCAATATTTGTCCTATATAAAGAACTATAATATTGATGCTACTTCCTTTGTCCCTAATTACTTGTCCACTTTTTCTTTTCTATTTCTCCCTCATTACTTGTCCATTTTGACAAATCTAGAAATGACAAAAAAAAATTACCTATTATACTCTCAATTAATTACTTTGAAAAAGATAGAACTTCTTCAAAATCGTAAATTTTTAATTCATCCACTTCATAATTAATAAGGGTAAAATGGTAAACTCACTATGTCAATATTGTTTTCTTAATAGGTGTGTCAAATAAAAAATGGATAAGTAATTAGGGACATGAGAGTAATAAAGAAGAGGCCATTCACACATATCAAGAAAAATACTTTCTGCCGGAATTTGGTCAGAATGGTAAAATAACATATTTCACACTATGTTATTTTACTTTTTTGAACATTTTTACCCCTTTAACTTTAATACCTTTGAATTAAAAATGAAAAAAATATCAATTTCAAAATAAAGAGGATATTATAAACTTTTCAAATTTCTGGCCAAATTCTCTAGCCATTTAGCATTACCCATAGTTATAAATGTGGAATTATTTATGTGAAAGTCAACAAAGAGAACATGTGTTTCTAAGAAGCTATTGTTTTAGCTCTCGAGTTGTTCAATTAAATTGCAACCTAATTACTTTTATAGAAGATTTGTAACAAGTATTTATTTTTTGAATTGTAAAAGGCTTTCGAGAATGGGGTAGAATCTTGAAAGGAGCAGTTGGAAAATTAGTCCCTTTGATTATAGGGTTATAATCTAAAACTACTCTGATTTAGTGGATATTTGAGGTATATCCTAAGTAAATATGTTGTGTGAATTTTTACTCCTTTAAACAAAGACCTCTCCATAATAAAATTATTTGTATTGATTACATTGTACACTTTACTTTTTATAACTTATCTCAATGAAACTAATCATGACTACAACATCTACTGTAACCCAACCGGCAATCAAAATTGATAAAAGAGATTTGGTCCCTAAAATCTTATCCACGTATAATATAAGTAGTACATCTATTAAGCACATGACATAAAAGCCAATGTGACAAGGATAACCATGAAGTAAATTAAACCAAACTATATAATTATATTGAAAGGACAATTTTTAGGAAACATTGGCCAGCATTGCTGTCTAATATATTCGATGATGAAACAACAGTGGAACATAGCTAGCATTATTTATTGACACTTTCAAAGCTGAAATCATTTCACTTTTCTGAATTAACAACATATGTTTATATAACTTTAGGATCATACGCAAATTTAGGATTTTTCGAACATGGGTGAACAAAAAAAATGTACTAAGTGGGAATTGATCCGAACATGGGTGCATCAAAGAAAAATATTAAGTGGAAACTGATCCTTATTCCTCAAGATCAAAAGCTCAACATTTAATCATGTGGACCAATTAGAGTTCTTATAGTATGGATGTCAAAATATAATATTATACAATTTTAAAAAATATATACATAAAATATCTAGTTTTACAAAAAGACCATGAATTCCGATACCCTATTTTTTGCCTCTAAATTTGCCATTGTTTAGGATAAGAAAGAAACTTTTGAAATTGCATTTTAATTTCAAGTCACAGAACATTAAATTCATTTATAAATCTCATCCAACTTACACAAATGAAGGTCACATATATATGTTCAATCAATAATCAGAGGTGTTTAATAAACTAAAAATTCTAGATTCGTCATTATTTACTTCCACTAATTTATGACCATCACAAGTCACAACACAGCCTTCTTTGTCCACTCTTGAGGGATGGTGTAGGGTGGAAATGTGTACCTATCACATCAGTTTAAAGCTAGTTTCAGGTATTTTCAAGGGCTGGCAGGCACCCATTTTGAGAATATTTTAGCATGTGTATATTGTGCATAAAGGTTAGGGGTCGTTTAGTTCGAAGTTAAGTTATATTGATATAAATTATTTTAATATTATTTTATATTAAATATTTGACTTATTACATTAAAAATAACATGCATCAATATATTACATAATTTCTAAGAAGAAGTTTGTTTACAAAAATACCATTCATTTTATTCAGCAAAAAAAAAAGTTTGAAGGACCTTAAGGGTATTCTTGTTATTTTGATTATTTTCTGTAATAACTAATCTTGATAATATTATTTCATTCTTTGACAGAGATAAGATACTAATTACTAATCTTGGTGAATTAAATACCAAATAAAAATATACTAATTTTTTTTCTTAAAATATTTGTCCAGCATAGCGCGCAAACGATCGTCAGAGTGATGTTAGGTAAAATGCTAAGCACCGTTTTATGAGGCATTGAGCAACGTAATGCATTACGTTGTGCCCCATTAATGAAAGTTGAAAACTATTGTACAAACTATGAGTGGAATGGGTTTGTTACTTCATTCTTTTTCTATTTTCGATCTTCAATTTTGACAACTCTTTCTTTTCAACTTATTGTCACCTTTTAATAATTTAATTGTTTCGAAAAATTTGGCTTTAGTTCATATATATTGTGCCTTTAACTTACACAAATGCAAAATAGGTAAGTTTTGATTTATTTCTTGTGCCTGAAATAGAAAGTTCCCACTAGGGAATAATGACCAATGATAGATCAGATTTTCAAGACACGCATCCACTAACTTGAGCTACTTGTATTATTGCTCCGCACCACCGCTACTTGGTGCGGAGAAAAGTGGAGTTTTGTTGTATATTTTTTTCGTTTTAAAATAAGTGATGTTTTAATTTTTATTTTTTTTGTTTTAAAATAAATGATGGTGAAAAATTTGATATTATTGTAAATTGAAGCTTGAATCATAATTGTATTCAAGTTATTTCATTGTGTAGATCGACCTAGATACAATATTTATATATGACTATACCAACTACCAAGTATATAAATTACTTACTTATACTTTATTTATTCAATATACATGTATGTATTAGGGTGTGTGCGTATATATATATATATATATATATATATATATATATATATATATATATATATATATAATATAAAAGAATATACAGAACTTTTATTTATCATATTATATGGATTTTTAAAATGGAAATGAAAAAATGAAGAGGGTTATGTGGGATCTGGAGGAAGAAGATAAAAAAAAAACATTGAAAGAGATTTAGTATTATGAAATTCAATACAAGCATATGTTGGCTAATTTAAATATAAAAATATCACTTATTTTAAAATGAAGAGAATATGAAACATGTTGAAATATAATAAAACAAAATATATTCAATGAGTAAGATTCAAATAAAAAAAATAAGAATTATTAAGATGTTTGTTCAAAGATTTTTGCAAAAATAAGGGGGTAGTTCACCAATTCCATCCATTAATCGTTATCGTTATTATAACACCCCAAAAATTTATTGGCAAAGACCCCAGCCATTCTTCATTTGCGTATAAAATTGTATTGGGTTATTCTTAAATTGTTCTTAGGTGCTAAGGTCAATCATTTAGTGTAGAAATGGATTTGGATATGAATTGAGGTCACTCCCTAACACAAAGTTGAGTTGGAAGCTTCCTTACCAATCAAGTTTTGATATCAACTTCGAACGATCATATCTCTCAGAATATAATGAATTAGGTGGCATATGACCAATCAAATTAAAGATCTACGAGGCTTCTTTCCAACACCACCAAGTTTGTCTTATTTCGTTTTCGAGTAAAAGATTATGATCATTTTATTGAAACATACCCGCGCAAGCTGGAAAAATAGACAAGGTCACCTGCTTGGCAAATCGCCGAATTAGCTCGCGGAAATGTTCCTTCAAAAATATTAAGTTGGTCATTCCTCCTTATTTTTCATTTAACTTGCCTTCTTTATTTATGATAGTTACATTACTTATTGTGTAGTATGTTAGTTATGTTGATTTCTTGGAAAATATATTAATCTTTATCTTTTTCTTTCCATGAACTTATACATTCATCCTTGCATTTCATTGGACTGAGGTCCAAGTTCTTAGATCTTTGAATCAATCTCGTCATTTATTCGGATGGAATATACAGCTGATATACCTACTGATATACAAGTAGGAAATGGGCCAAAGCCCAAAATGAGCAGTAATAGCTCAAAACAGATTCATTTTGGACTCAACTGTCCAATAATGATCCAGTTAAGTTAAAGCCCAATGCAACAGACTTATATTTTAAGACAAGTGGGAGAATGTGCTTATCAGTGCACATATGACCCGTATAATTTGACCAAGTTGTAATTAGTTTTGACTAGAGTGATTCGAATAATGAATTGATTTGGGCTAATTCCATCCGGTTAATGAAGATACTACTCCCGTCTTTCTGATGGATCCTTCCCTAAGAATGGAACGAACCAAAGTTAACCCAAGTTCAAATTGATCCATTATAAATCAACAGCCCAAATTTGACTCATTAAAATGCCCAATCTTGACTTTTGAAAACTTAATTTTAGATTCTTAGGTTCAACTCTATATTAAATTTTTTGCAGATGAATAAGTAATAATTAATTTTTCATTATCATAGATTGTATAAATATTAGTTAGTGTAGTTATTGTTATTGGTAAAAAAAAAAAAAATAGAACAAAAGCTCTGTAGAGGTGGAATCTTTTTGTTTAAATTTAGAACTCCCAAAAAAGATTTAAAGAATTCTCTAATTTAGACGGTATCTTTTAAGCTGGAAGATAAGATTTATGCAGTCAAGGTTCGATCAATTAATATGTTTTCACATATAACTGAAATTCAATTTCTTGATTTGTATATTCAATTTTTTAAAACTTATAAAATTCTTCCCTCTATATTTGTTTATATATGGAATGCAATTACACAAAATTAAAACAAAAATAAGTTTGAAAGAAAAACACCATATTGAATTGGGTAAAATTGTGAAGTCAAATCTAAGAATTTAATTAATTTTTTTATTAATTATCTAAAATTGGGAGATACACATATTTTTTGGAAAAGAGTGTGTGGGTTAGGTGGGGGAGGGGGATGGTTGAGGTTGTCACATAGCAAGTTAAATAATATTAGTTATATATAAGTTTGAAAATGACAAAAATGATGAATCAAGTTAAGCGAGCTGGGTTATGACTCATTGTTTAACCTATCTTAATTCAACTCATCTTAGTTCATCTCAACTTTGGACATAATTAGAGAATTCTTCAATTATTATTTGAACCACTCAAATTCAATCCAAACAACCAATTTTCCACCTTTACTAAGGATTTAACAAATTGATTTGTTACTATAACTGGATAAAGTGGAAACTAGGACGAAGGGAGTACATTTTTTTAATGAAAGAGAAAAAAATACCATATGAGAAATTTATGGGTTAGCCTTAAACAATAACAATAACAATAATAATAATAATAATAATAATAATAATAATAATAATAATAATAATAATAATAATAATAATAAAAATAATAATAATAATAATAATAATCTATCTCTAGCCAAAAAAAAATGTTTTAAAAAAGAGTACGTGAAATCTATCATTTAACAAAATAACAAAATAGGTGCATAATTCGTCCAATTTGTTAATCAAATCACGTATTAATTTTATAGATGAATTTTTCTTATTATTAATTCTACTACTACTATCATGCCTTTAAAGTGGCTTAGGGAGCTTTTTCTTTCGTATTGAAATTGATTTGTCTGTTGATAAACGCATCATGGTTTTGTCATTTTTTTTAATCTTTGTAAAAATTGGCGTACACACTAAGGGCTAAGGGGGGAGTTTTTGTCAACTTTTTAGAGTTTTAGTCAAAAATAATTTGCTAATTAAACATGTTTTTTAACAAACTTTTTTGGATTTTGAAATCTGAACTTTTAGATTGTTACTTGCAATCCGTGGAATTGTCTATTATCATTGTAGGTTGGGAATATTATTGTCCTTGCAAATTTGGAGAACCATAATCTTTGTAGGATCATGAATACTTAAAATCTATATAAAAGGGGTTGGCATTAGAGATATTTTATTGTTATAAAATAAGTATCAATACTAAGATAACAAGAAAGATGGATGAGAAATAGTATATGTAGTATTTTATTTTTTTCACATACTCTTGCTTCTCTCATGAGCGGTATATATTGTTGTATAAACTTGGACACCAAGTGTGATACATGAATATCTTCTTGCCATGTATACACTTTAGGATACAAGTATATTATATGGTTAACTAGTATACACCACTTAACATATTGTGTGTATAATTATTTTACAACACATAATATATTGATGTGGACATCCATTTTACAACACTCCCTCTTGGATGTCCATATAAAAGAAAAATAATAGTGAAAGAAAAACTGTAGTAATACGCATGCTTTGCTACCTCATTAAAAAATTTATCAGGAAAATTCAGTGGGATAAAACCTTGATAAAGGAAAAAAGAGTGCAACGTGTATTTACTCCCCTAACGAAAACATCACTTAATATCTCGAAGATGATGCATTTCGATCTTGTTTCTCAGCTTCTCAAATGTTGAAGTTGGTGATACTTTGGTGAACATATCTTCTAAATTATCACTGGAACGAATTTGTTGAACATCTACTTCACCCTTCGTTTGAAGATCGTGAGTGAAAATGAATTTTGGTGAAATATGTTTTGTTGTCTTCTTTGGTGTATCTTCCTCTTAATTGAGCTATACATGCAACATTGTCTTTATAAAATGTCGTTGGAATCTCTCTTTTCGATGGAAGACCACATATTTCCTGGATATGTTGAGTTCTTGATCTCAACCAAACACATTTTCGACAAGTTTACAACTATATATACCTTCACACGGTTATAAGTCCGCTTTGTCATTTTCTATTGAAATTACTTAACCTCAGATATAGAAAATTATCTAAAGATTTTTTTTTATTTTTTATTTTTAATTCGCATTGAAAAATCTATATTGAAAGGTAAAACGCTTCCTAACAAAAAACGACTTCATATTCAAGGGAATTCAAACTTCAGACCTTTAACTAAGGATAAAAGAATCCTCACCGAACCACCACAAATCCTTGTTTGTCATACCAAAAAAAGACTTATGTCATGTTATGGTGAAAGAAATGACATATCTCAATAGTCATTTCACATGATTATAGAATCAAAGCAAATTTAAGTAGTAGTCAAAAAGAAACTCAACCTCAAATTCTGAAATCAAAATTTAGAAAGTGCAGCAGCTAAAGCAATTAAGGAGTACTAGTTTGTTTTACTCGGCAGTGTGATAAATAATTAAAAAAAAAGTAAATAAAGATGCTTTCGTACATTTTAACAGAATTTGGTACCTCCAACACATTATATTCGTATCGTAGTACTAATTAAAGGTCCCCCCAACCCCCACTCCCCACCTACAGTGTTTTTTATTTACTGCAGTTTAATTATTTGTCCTACTTTCTCTGCCTTATGTCTACACTTCAATGTAGTTGCTGCTATATAATCCACTCAATTCTGATCCAATGTTGTAAGGGGTAAAATTATTTGGTGAAATCATAATTCGCTCGATCTTGTGTATTGAAAATACTTCCAAATTTGTAGCAAATTATTAGTTTAGTTCTCAAATTATTGACAACCTTAAAAGCACTTTTTAATTTGATTAACTGAAGTTAAATACATTCTCGATCTTGGTATATAAGTGAAAAACACTTATATATTCTTGTCAAGTTTAGGAGTATTTTTAATATTTTTTTCAGTTTTTTTATTAAGAGTCTCATGCTCCTATAAGAGTTTGAAACCACTTGTTATGTCATGCGGCAGATGAGGAGTGTACCTAAGTTTAGTTAGTTAAGTAGATAGGTATTTTTAAGGTTGTCAATAGTTTAAGGATGAAGCTAATAATTTGTGACAAGTTATTTTCAATACTTCTCTCTTTTATTAATTTAGTCCATTTTTATTTGGTTAATTCAGTTGTTTTATTTTTCCCCCATAAAATTTAAGGTAACTGTTGCCAGAAACTGTTTTGATCGAAAAGAAAAATTGGTGAAAATATTTTTAGTGAACAAGATAATTACCTGATATATGTGTTGGTGAGAGATAACACGTAAACTATAAAATTAGTCGAAAAGATCATTTAGCTCCTTCAGGTACACTATCTTATTTGAGAATGCAAAAAGGGTACACATGAATGAGTGGATTATAATATTATTTTTCCCTTCATTAGGAATTGGTGTAGTAAATGTTTCGATCCATATAACATAGTTTGAATTTTAAGAGTCAAACACGCATTCAAACATATAATTTTTAAGAATCTTGAAATGTAAGTTATATATTTAGAAATTAGGTAAATAAAAAGAACTATCCTCTCCCTTTCTATTTACATGCATGTCGGTCGTACTAAAATTAGATATTTCTTAATATTTGTCATTTCATAAAACAATGCATAGATGACACTATTTTTCCTATTTTACCCTTGAGAGTTATTAAACTTGAAAGTATGTATTTGACCAACATAAAAAAACAAAGTAATTATTTCATGTTCATTGATCAAATAAATTAATTCATGTTCATTTATTGAAAATTTGACTTCTAGAGAACACTAAATAATGATACAATGATAAACTCACCTAATTTCTCAAAGGACGTGAAATATAAAATGGTGACAACTAAATAGGAACGAAGGGAGTATAAGTCACAAAAATTAGCATCTAAAAAGACATTGGAATAAATTGCGATGAACACTTTTCTTATTTGAATCTCAAAATACAAACTAAATTAGAGTAGCACGTATAATATTTATAATCTTCAGCGTTTGACTTAGAAATAAACCTTTTCTTTTCTCTTTTGTTGATGGAGACAAGAAGTCTTGTATTTATCCAAATGAATTGAAATTCAAAGAAAACATGACTGATATCCATAATGATAAGGTATAGTCAAATTGAATGACAGAGTTCACAAAAAAAATAAAAAATTATAAACATTCATTAAATTAGTATATATTCTCAAAGAGTAGTTTCCCATATCCTTTAATAGAAAATAAGAAAAAAAGGAAAATATTGTCAACCTATACAATATGTTTTAGTTGTAGCCTTTTAGGAGGGTTCTGCAAAATTCTCTTTAGTTTATTTGTCATAGTAAGTATC
Source organism: Solanum commersonii (assembly GCA_029007595.1). Taxonomy (NCBI): domain Eukaryota; kingdom Viridiplantae; phylum Streptophyta; class Magnoliopsida; order Solanales; family Solanaceae; genus Solanum; species Solanum commersonii. The sequence continues at coordinate 1,773,580 of JAJTWQ010000029.1, forward strand.
TAAATTTAGTATTCATTTGTATGTAAGACGTCATAAAAGTATATACACTAGAGAGTCTTTTTTTTTTTTTAATGTAAAAGTATTATGTATATTTCTAGTTTTAATGAGGTCACCTTTTAATACTTCATTAATTCTATTTCTATTACAAGTACCAAAGCTAAAATCTTGCACTGTACTGCTGACTGGCAGTTGTTGTTCTCAATATAGATTATATTGTGCAATATACATTCATGAAAATTCAGAAAAATTACACTTTCGTTTCGATGTAATAAATATAGAAAAATGCAGAATAATAAACGTTTAGTCTATTTGAAGTATTGTAGCTATAGTTTAAGAAAATAGTAATTTGCGGTTGTTGTTCTCTAATCTTGCTATTCGTTTGATTTGTATAATTCACATGATTTGTATAAATTACAGAATTTGTATAATTCGATTTATGACTATATAAATTAAGAATTTTGTATATGTGTATCCTAACTATTTGTATATAATTTATTGAAAAAATCATAATAAAGTATCTTGTTTGTATATTGACAAGCGAAATATACAAACTGGGTATTGAAAAAAAATTAAATGTATAAATACAGAATTTGTATATCTATTTGTATATTCTCAAGCGAAATATATAAAGGGAAAAAATTTACAAGTCGTTGCCTCCATAACAAACAAAATTATAGGTATAGAACGCTAGTTATAAAGTTTAATTATGTCTATTATGTTTGCTATTACTGAAATTTTCTCATAAAAATGAGGTAGCTTTTTAAATTAGCCCCACTTTTTTTAATAACAATAGAATTTCTAGATAACTATTCTGGCCTCTGTTTCGATTTGTTTATCCTACTTCTCTTTTTTGTCAGTTTTGAAAAAGATTTTTTTTATATAACTTTTTAAGTTTAACCATCCATATGACATTTTAGAATGGGAGATTAGTATTTTTCTAAGGTAAAATAATTTTAAAGCAATTTTTTAGTGTTTGGATAAATTTTAAATTATTTATAAGCACTTAATTTTAAGCTAAAATGATACTCCTTCCTTCTATTTTTACTTTTTCATGATATTATTTTGGGATGTTCAACCATATTTGTCAAGTTTATAAAATTAATGAATAATTTATCATTTTGTGTCTACTTTATCATTGCTATTAAATAATATTTATTTTTCAATATTTAGATGACTTTCCGGCGCCAAATTTTCCTCCGTTGGCATTTCTATAACGACAGAAACAGGTCGTTACAACAGCGGGTAAAAGGTTATCCATAAAGTTTGGTATCGTAATAGCAATTTCAATCAAAGTTGGAGTATTTTTCAAACCCTTTTCCCTTTTTTAATGAAAATGTATTAAAGTTAAAAAGGTATAAATGTTCAAAAAAATAAAATAGCATAGGTAAAATACCATTTTGACCAAAAGAATTTTTCCAATTTTAATTTACGCCGAAAAGTTTTATATTAAAAGTAAAGTTCTCTCTAACAAAAATAATTTTATACGAAAAAAAACTCAAACCTCAAAATCTTTAGTTATAAATGAACGAGTAATCACTCTAATCCATGTTGGTGTGTGTTACATTGAATTCATGAGACAGAGTAAGTAACTTCTTAATTTATTTATTTTTAAAAAAAGAAAAAAACGGAGAGGGCGAGAGAACTTTTTAGTACTCTCTTCCTTCAATAATAGTTGTCCACTATTTATTTGGCACACTCCTTAAGAAATTATAAATAGAAGAATAATTTTATCATATCATCCTTTGAATATAATAAATATAATGTCTTGAAAAATGTAATAGAAAATGACTATAATTAATCCTAAGGGTAAATTAGAAACTAAGTGTAAAATTATTCATAAATTTCATAAAGTAGACAAGTATTGTTGAACATCTATTTTTAATATAGTGAATAATTATTATTGGACAGAGCGAGAGGGAGTAATATTTGACATAACAGCTTGTTTAGATCCAATTATAATACTTTAGAATTTTCATTCATTTTGTCCAGAAAGGAAGTTTAACAGAATATATTATTGAAATATAGACAGATCTAGATTATTAATTAGGGATACAAAAAGATATTTTTTTGTCTTAAATTTTATATTTATATTAAAAAATTATTAAATATATAAATATTTAATTATAAATTTAATAATTAAAATAGAATATTAGTAAAATTGGAGTTAAATTTTTATTAATAATATTTAAATAAAAAGAATATAATTGTTATATATAATCCTTCAAATTTATTCGATTGCAATCCTGATTATTAGTTTATACTAAATTTTAAATTTATAAATTTCAAATTCCTGCTGACAGACAAAAGGTGTAAACTGAAGAAGATAAGAGTTAAGTGGCGTAAATATGATAGCAACAATAGGTGTGGGTCCTTTCTCATGTGCACCTCTTCTTTTAACACTACAACTACTACTATACCTTATATACTTTATACTACTATTTAATACTTTCTACAATTTATTTACTATTAGTTTTGTCCATTCATATATTAATATCCCATTTTTATGGACCCACACCCCATCCCTACACAATGGATTTGGGCAAAGAAGAGGATTACTAAAGTCAGAAATTTTGTTTAGGGTTTGTTTGGAAAGTCACTTGATAATTGGAATTGGTGTAATTACTAGGGTAGTAATTACCAGCCTAGTAATTACGTTGTCTAGTAATTACACTAACATGTTTGGTTGACACAGTGTAATTACATTGTAATTACACATGTCATGTTTGGATGTCACAGTGTAATTACACATGTTCTGTTTGGATGCACAATTGCAATCATAAAATTATAATAAATTTTAAAAATAAAAATTAATTATTTAAAATTTATACTAGACAAATAAGAAACTTTATAAATGACATTAAATTAAATATTTAAGATATATATTCTTTTTTGAAAATATATTAATTAATAAACATATTTTTGTAACTAATATTATGAAAAAATAATTGATTTATATTTTTCAAATTAATATATTTCAATTGAATTGATCGTAACAACTAAAAGTATGAAGTTTCTACGAACATCGTGAAATGCATGTTTGATAAAAAGAATAATATATAAATAAAATTTCATAAATTATTAAATGTTTGACAAAAATATAATCTATCAAGTCTAATTAAAAATCACGTGCAATGTAAATTCAATATTACTAAAACAAATGAAACTGAAAATATAACATAGGTTATAAATTCAAAACAAAAAATTTAACATAATACTCTTATAACAAATTTCAACATAGCAATAAATATGATTTATTTTTATTTTTTCTTAATAAAAAAAACGTAAGTTTATAACCTTACTTAACAATAAATTTTATTTTAATTTAAAAATTAGAATACTAATAAAATTATGCTAATGAGAAAATAAGCATGGCATAAAGAAATAGATAATACAAGAAAATTACATAGAATCACGTAAAGGTTGAGAACAAGAAGAAAATGAAATATAGCAATATAAAATAAAAAATAAACTTTTGCAAATTTTTAGAATAATAAAAATAAAAAAGAACTTAAAATAATAGAAGTAAAAAAAAATTAAAACAAAAAAAATAGAAATAAAAAAAAATCAAAAGTAATCAGGTGGTAATTACACCAATTACCTGCTGACCAAGTAATTACCCGTCCTTTCAAACAGGACAAAACAGTGTAATTACACCAATTACACCAAATCCAATTACTAGAGTGTCCTTCCAAACATGCCCTTAAAATATTTTAAAATATATTCAACTAATCTCTTTATTGATTGTAGTTCTGTCTCCCTTGTTATGGATAGTATGATCAATTTTGAGTATTATTTTTTAAATAAATCCAATCTTGCACAAAATGCATGAAATGTTTTGAGGTCATATCTAAAAATATTTTCTTTCAATGAGAGAATATTTTGTATTGTTGTACAACATGTTAAATATAAGAATATATAGAACACAAGCTCTGCGACCAATTATTTGTTGAATTTACTAAGTTATTTGACATCACATCAACTCATAGTTAAAGGAATTTATGTTGAATGGACTTTGTATAAGATGTTATTAGAAGTAAAAGATGTCTTATGTTGAATATTACAATGTATATGGTTTTGGAAAAGAAATTTTGTGTAGTACGATTTGAAACTCGATCAATTTGATTTGTCTCAATATATATATGTCATGATGTTTCATGCAATGACGTGGGTAGAGTTTTTATCAAGAGATTTCAATTGATTCTCAAATTATATTAAAAGGTTCAATATGCAATATATACACATAGATATCATATATGACCTTACATATGCATAATGCATTATATTTTCTTAATGATGAAACTCCTTCCGCTCCCTTGATTCCGCCTCAGCTCACATGCATAAATAAATGTTTAAATTAAGTCATTCATATTTTTATTTTTTTTAAAAACATTATTTTCTGATAACCAAACATCAAAAAATTATTTTCTTTGAAACAATGTTTTCATAAAAAAGGTGAAAAAGTGTATATATATATATAATAGATTTCTTAGATAGTGAGATGAGATGAAATTTCCTCATTTTCTAAAAGGAACTAAATTAGTGAAACAAGATTAAAGTATGAGTGTATATATATATATATATATGAACTCTTTTTTCCTTTAACCCTACACATCATGTGGGAAGAGCAACAAAAGGCATCTCCATGAAGTATAGGTAGACTACTTATCAATAATTATTATCTTCTTCTTTTTTACACCATCCAATATCATCATTATTCTCTCTCTTTCTTTCTTTTGATGAATAACCATATAACATTTTTGTGGAAGTCAACACTTGAATGAAAATAATGCACATTTCACTTATAATGATTTGAAGTTTTTCCAACTCTTCTTTGTATAGTATAATTTATTTATGTCCCCACTACATAGGTAGCTCTAGTGTTGTGCTACATTATTATTGCTTGAGGGTCCCCTTTTTTTCTCATATTTGAATTTCCATCCCATATGTTATTATTTATTATCTATATAGCTAGACAGTAATGGGGTTAAAAATAATACTATTGGTCCAAACTTATAAGTGACTATGATTATTTGTCACTATCCAATACTTTCTAAAATACAAAAAAAAATATATTTCAAATTGACTATTGAAGGAAAATATAAGCAAAGAAGGTTAATACTCCTTTCAATGAAAAAAATATATTATTCACTTAAGGAAAAATGGTTTTGGTGTAATTGGTTGCTAAAAAGTAAGTAATTTTTGAAACATATTTTTCTTTTCCTACCAGACACACCCTTAGCTCTGATAACTTTTACTCACTAATAGTACAAGAGTAAAACAAAGATTAATATAAAAGTAATGATCAGAGATGTGATAGTTGTAGAAAAGATACAAAAAAAGAACAAGTCCCAATTTATTTATTTATTTTTCTTGAAAATGAAATAATATTCAGTATATATATATATATATATCATGTGCAACAAGGACCCATTTGTTGTTGTGTTTTTTCATCCTTTCTTCTTTTGTTTTTTCAAGGGAATCAAAGTACAAAAATATACTAGTAGCTGTTTTTGCAACTTGGGGTGAATTGTTGCCTCACAAGTTGATGTACTTGAATTCTTCTAATATGTGCTTTGTTTTGATTGAAAAAGAAAAGAATTTAATCTTCATCAATACATTCTACAATACTATCAAAAGCATACTTTCAATGTATTTATTTTACTTTCATTTTAAAAATATTTCTTGTCCTTTTTGGCAACTTTTATTTAAGACTATAAAATTAAAGAATATCTCAATACATTGTATATATCTTTGATTTAAAATCAAATAAATAAATTGAAATGGAATAAATACCTAAGCAGAATAGAATGTAGTTCTACTTAACCATTTCTCACATTTACACCCACGAACAAAAAGGAAATAAAAGAAAAAAAGATTTTTTTTAAAAAAATTACAAACTTTGTCCCTTCATTTATTCCTTTAAAAATCTTCCTTTATGTCCATTTCTTTTTTCTCTTTCTCTTCCCCTTCCCTCCTCAATAAACTTTATTTTTGATAATTAATAAATAAACAATGGAAATTCAAATAAACTTATACCACCAAAAACTACACTACTATACCCCTTACCAAAAGTAAAAAAAAAAATGAAATAAAGTTGAAATGATTTGTAAATTCTCTTCACATTTTTTTCCTCCAAGTGAGCTAATTTTCAGTCACCGTCTTCTCATACCAACCGGAATTTTCTGAGATCTGATCCAATCTGACATTTTTCTCTGCAAGAATCTGTTGACCCACTTGCTATTCCCAATGTTCCACTCACTTCCCCACTAACACTTGTCTTCTCTTTCAGCTTTTTTTTAATGAGATCTGTGCTAATTTTAGCTCAAACGGTTGTTGTTGCGGTGCTGGTAGTGGTGTTTGCGGCTGCCATTGAGGATTGCTGCTTGTTTGCTACTATCTCATAAGCATTATTTTCTTCCTCGTCATCTTCATCCTCATCATCATCATCATCGTGATCATCTTCATCCATGTTATCACTTTCGTTTTCGTGGTCGATTCGGGTAGTACTTTCATGGTGTGGTGGAAGTGGCCATTGTTGTTCTGGACGAGCCATGATGGGAGCCATTGGGTTGTTTTCGGGGTTTAAAGCGAAGGAAGGATTGAATGAAGATGTTGTTTCGGGGTTTTTGGCTTTCTCCTTGTACAATGCGTCGAGCTGGTGGAAATATGGGCAAGTTTTGGAATCTTCGGGTCGTTTTTTGTTGCTCTCCTTCACCTTCTTGAAGTATTTGTTGATGTTTTCCCATTTTTCTTTGCATCTCTTTGCATTCCGATTGTATCCAATTTTCTTCATTCCAGATGATATCTCTTCCCAAAGCGGACCTTTAGGTCCGTTTTCTTGGTATTTGACATCTAAGTTTGTACGAAGTTTTATTAATGCTTCAACTTCTGCTTTTGGCCACCTTGAAGAGCTTGCTGGACTGTAACTATCACCTCCGTTATCGCTTTTTGGTACTAATTCCATGTTCTTGGATGGTACTGGTGGTGTCAGTGGTAGCGACAACGATGCAGGTATTAATGCTGGTACTGTTACTGGCAATGGTACTGGTACTGGTACTGGTGCTGGTTGAGCTGGTGATGCTGTAACAGTCGGTTGTATTTGAGGAGAATGTGTTGGCACAGGCGCGGGTTGTGGGTTTTCAGGCAATTGTATTTGTACTTGTGCTGATGGAGGGCCAACATTGATACTATTTGGAATTTGGATGTTTTGCTGTTCAGTTATCTTTTGTAAAAAAGAAATAACAGCTACATCCTTTGCTGCCGCCATTGCTCTTTCTTGGACTAAAAGATCATGCTCCCTATTCATCCTTGCCATTTCTTCTACTTTCCATGCTTCTTCTCGAACCATCCGATCGTGTTCTCGCTTTTCAAGCTTCTCCAAGAACCTCCTATGCGATTCCTCCTGCTTATTAATCACATCCTTGGTAAACTTCTCAAAATAATCCTTCCATTTCCTCTTCTTCTTATGCCTTCTTGGTATATCCTCATCCGAGGACGTAGACGAAGAAGTTGAATACGACATTGCTGAAGCGTTCACTTGTTGAGGAATATTATTAATCGGATTGACAGCTGGCTGTGGTGATGGCGGTGGTAGTGATGCCACGGGGGAAGCATTTTGATGAGGAGGAGGAGCAAAAAGGCTATTTGGTGGTGGTGGTGGTGGAGCTGATGAAACAGTAACATGATGATGAGGAATAGTACCTTGTGAAGCTGGGACTTGTACATTTGATGATGCCATTGGCATAGCCATATTTATTGGAGTAGCTTCCAATGGAGGTGGTGGAGGACGCGTATTAGACGGTGGCATTAGAGAATGATGAGATGTAATGTTCTCCAAGGCTTCCAATTGCTCGAAAAATCGGTAGTTTTTTCCATCCGCTTTAGATGCGCGACCATCCTTGGTTCTCTTGTGATACTTGTACACATTTTCAAACTTCTCCTTGCATTTCTTGGAACTTCTGTGAAACCCAAGGTCTGCCATTTTCCTGGTCATGATAACAACAGTTGGCATAAGTATTAGAGTAGTAAAATGGTAAATAAACAAGTACAATAATAACAAAAAACCAAACTTACAATTATTTAAATCCTTGGTAATTGAATTCACCAGTAAAACAAAAAATTATATATAGTACTAGAACTAGTAGTACTATTCACCACATAAAATAAACTATAAAGATTAAGATATCACTAGTCAAGATTAATTAAGGTTATTAAGAACTTAATTAATTAAACAAGGAGGAGGAAAAAGAAAGAGACAATTGAAACACTATATATATAGAAACCACATTTTTCTCAATCATGGTGCAACATAAATCTTGTTTTTTACTTACTTAATTATTAAATTTGATTACCAAACTTATTTATTTGCTAAATTCAAAAAAGGTGGTTCATAAAATTGGAACTCTTAACAAAAAAGATGAGTAAATTAGTTTCCAAAATTTGTTGCTGGAATTGGCAGAGAAAGAAAAAACGCCAAAAAAGCAAAACTGAATTTGGCTCAAAACCCGGAAGGAGGGAATCTGAATTTCCTCAACAATTGTATTTTTTTTTTTGGTTGTATTGTTTGTAGTGAAATGAACTGAAAAACAATGACCCTTTTAATAAAATAAAAAAGCAATAAATCAATGGAATTCTGATCCATAGATCTATCTTTTCATTTCCCCAAAAAAATAAAATCATTCTATTAGTCATTTTTTCCCCAAAAGTAGAAATAAAAAAAAGATTCCATTTCTATCAATTTTATTTATGCATGATGAAACTGCTGCAGCTAATGATGATTGAGAAGGTCAGGTGAAGAAATTGCAATAATGAAAAAAACAAAATAAAATTTTTATTTCCATTTCCATTTATTTGAATTTAATTACCTGGAAACTTCTTCCCATAAAGGTCCTTTAAGACTTGAGTCTCTAAAAATAACATCCATCTCAGACCTTATTTTGAGCAAAGCAATTGTTTCTTGTCTTGGCCATCTATTTCCACCTGAATTTCTTTCTCCATCTTCCGTCATGAATCCACCACCACCACCGCCGCCACCGCCTAATCCAATCTCACTACTCCCTCCGCTTCCTGCTCCTCCACCGCTTTCTGGATTTTCACCACCACCTTCACTACTTACTATACCCGAAACACCCAACATCGCTTCAATTGCAAAAAACAACCTCCTTCTTCTTCCTTCTGTAAACCAAGCAAGTAAGCAATTACAGCTGATGACACAAGAAAAACAAAAAAAAGAGGGTGAATTCTAAGGGGTTTTTATGAAGATGGGGTGTGGTGAATTTATTAATTTATTTCGGTGGGATCTGCCTGTCAATCTCACACCTCTTAAAATACATAACAATTTAAACAAACAAAAAAAAAAAAAAAAAAGAGTAGACCCAGAAATATATATAATAATAATAATTTAAAAAATTAACACCCCTTTGCTTCTTTTAGCTGTGGAATCTTCAGATTTTCTCTTCTAGTATTATTGACAAGAAATGAGTTTTTTTTTTTCTTTCAATACAAACCAGAAGGATCACTCATGGTAACAACAATATAAAAAAAATTGGTTTATACTGTATATATAGTGTATAATTAAAAAAAAAAAGATGTGTATTTTTTGTATTATAAAAAAGTAAATGGAATATATTAGAGTAGAAAGAAGTAGAAAATACAGCTGCAGATAGCGACGATGAAGATAATAAGTTGTTTTTTGTCTGTCCAGCTAAATATAGTTAAAAGCCGGCCCATGTAGGTCACCCTTTGCTTTTTGGGCATTTTGGATTTCACTATCTCTTTCCTACACTAATTTATTTTTTCAAAAATAAATTATATACATAGTAAATATAAAAAAAATTACATTATCAAATTATCTAAATTATAAATAAAAGTAAGTAAGTTCCCTTGAAAGAAGAGATTTGTAATCTTAATAAGCTATGTTAATATGATATAATATAGAAAGATAATTTGATGATGTAATGCATATAATTTAAAAATACTTAGTAAAACAATCTTATTTCCACTTGATTTTCTATACTTTTAGTGTTCAGTTGAATTAAAATTTGTGTAAAAAAGTCTTACATGATAATTTCTCTATAACAAAAATTATTGTGTGTCTGATAAAATTTAAACTCGAAACCTTTGTTCTACAAGTATAATACTATTACAAGTTATTGAGTCAATTTTATTTTTTTGACTTTTTCTTTAAAAAAATTATTAATGTTTGAATTGAAAGTAAAAGAATAAAAAAATTACTCCAACCAAAATAATTTCTGTGAAACGGGGAGGGGTGAAAGTTAAAAAATAATAACTTAAATACGTTGAGTGTGGTGGGGTTTTGGAGAGCGTTACGACTGAAATGACTAAAGTACCCCTAACTCGAATTTCATGAACCTTTTTAAATAATTGATGCTAATCTGGACTATAATTTTATATTAGCTTCCACCTGATGATTGATCTGGGATTAGTCTGATGTAATCCCGGGATTATTCAATCCGGGTACTTTTCATTTTCCCAAAATACCCTCCTAGATTGTTACTCTCCCCGTTTTAATTTATTTATCTGATTTTGACTTGATATAATGTTTAAGAAAATAAAGAAATAATGAATTTAATAATCTTAAACTAAAGATATGTAGAATGTGCTAAAATATCTTTTAATTTTATTATCTTAAATATGTCGTGTGAAAAAAATTAAAATTAAGGAATTATAAAATAAATTAAAAAAACTACATTTTCTTAAAACAGACTAAAATGAAAAAAGAAAAGTTTGAGATTACAACCCATACAGAAACAATTCAATTAATTAAGATACGAAAAGTGAGTAAAAATAAGACGAATAAATTAAAACGGAGTGAGAGTAAAAGTTATCGTCAATTGTAAGTTAATGTGTGCTTAGTTTAGTTCACTTTTTCTTACTACAAATATATTAATTAAATTTTCGACCTTTTAATTAAATTAATTGGGTGAGACAATGGTGCTAGTGTAGACACGTTGGTTTAGGGGACCGTAGCTAGATTATTATTTTTTTTGGTTTTGAAGTTTGACAAAATTGGTTAAATGTAATGTTCAAAAAAATTGCCACAAGTGGAACAATGGAGTTTTTATTTTTATATATTTTTAAAAATGTGGGATCCATTTTGTTGAATTAAAAAAAGTTAGATGTAGGTCATATTATTAGGCAAACCCATTTATTGAATTGTAGTAAATAGTGTCCAATTCCGTTAGGTCGCAACCTACCGTAATAAATGGTCTAAAATTTCAACGACCAAGTTCTTACCATTTCCCCTATAAATAAGTTTTTGCTATAAAATTAAAAATATCAAATATCAATTTACTATAAGGTATTTAGAAAATATATTGAATGATTATAAATTAGTAGTAAAAATAATATGTATCTTTCAAATAAATAATATTTTTACAAACTTAATTATAAAAATTTCAATAACGACTTTCATAAAAAAAAAATTACCTTTTACTTGAACATAATAAAGTTAGATGAGATAAAGAAAATACAAAGATCATATAGATAAATCAACTACAAAGAAATTAAATATATGAAATTAATAAAAAGAGGGAAGAAGCAAAGATCTTACGTGGAGGTTGAAGTGAAGTAGCAACGTTGTTTGAAAGAAAAATAATTATAGAAGCAATATTATATTAAAAAAAATATTTGTTGATGTCTGTAAACTGACTCTAACACACACACACACATATATATATAAAAGTTTAAAAGATTTTGTAAATTCAAGTAAAAGAATATAAGGATTAACAAAATGGTTAGTCAATAATTAAAGTATTTTGTATGTCATTAAGTAACTGACCATATTTAAGCCAAAGATGAAAATTAGTTTCCATCTTTGATTTATTTTTTCGCTTGTAATCTTTATTTTATTTACTAAAAAAATAAACATTTTAATGATTTACTATCTTAATTCAAGTATTTGGTGTGTCATTTAAGTAACTGACCATATTTAAGCCAAAGATGAAAAGTAGTTTCCATATTTTTATTTTGGCTGGTTGTCTTTATTTTATATTTACTAAAATAAACATTTTAATTACTTACTATCATTCTATCAAGCAAAAGTCATGACAATCTTATTATGTGAATTGGAGTTAAAAGCTAGACTTTGACCAAAAAATTTCAAATATTTTTGGCAAGTTAATTTTGAGTTAAGTTTTATTATATATTTGACTAAAGATTTTATGAGAAATATTTGACTTTTTTTATTAAATTTTTTTTATTTATATCCATAACTTCTAAAAATTATTAAAAGTACCCATAAGTTTGTATTATCATTATATAATGAAAATGTTTCGTGAAAAGCTATTACAACGAACATAATTAATATAAATTTGAAAAAAGAGGAAGAAAACGAAAGGAAAATACCATTGATTTGTATACGGGAAACTACTATTACTAATTGTAATTGGAAGTCACTTCGAAGAGCAAGCTCAGTTATATATATATATATATATATATATATATATATATATAAATGTTGTACAACAAACTAGGAATGACATTTAGTCCAAAAATATAAATAATGAATATTTTTATAAAATATAAATATTTGAGATAATTTTTAAATTTTAAAAATATTTCAAATACTATAATTTGGCCCAAATTCTAGATTTTTTTGCCCAAAACTTTGCCAAATATGTTTGTCAAGTAATGACAAATCATATGGCTAACACTAGTTTCCAAAAAAAAAATCAAATATATTTATGGTCAAACGGACCTAAGTTATTTGACATAATTATTCCAGATAAATGTTAATTGTAGATTGTTTGAAACTTGTCGTAATATAAATTTCTTTTCCATTTTCAAGTAATTAGAAGTTTATGAAAAAAAAAAGAACTAATTTATGATTGAAAAATAATTATTCCAATATATAATTTCTATAAGTGCTTGTCACGTATAGACTCTCTGTCTTGATATCTTATTATGAAAAACAATTAGTTCGAATGATCAATTTTTAAATAGCTTGTTAATACTTAATTAAATGAATTTTATTTTTAAGATAAAACTTTTGGAATTTCTTGAAATGCAACATAACACGTGAAATTGTGCTGGCATTTTTTTTTATTTTTTTTTTAGCTAAAGATATTGTTGTCCAATTTTTTTTTCGGATGGCAAAACATTATATATTTGATTATTCTTTGTCTCTTTCTTTTACTTTTTTATTTTATCCTTTTAAACTGTTTTATAATTTTTGCTCGATTTAACTAGTTGTTGATACTGTTTTTTTTTAATCTTATAAATTCTATTTCTTTATTGTTTAATTAATATTTCCAATCCAAAATTTCTTAGAGGAGGCTGAAACATATATTTAGCGACCGTTTGGATAAGATTTTAAAACCAGATTGATTTGAAGTTGATATTTTGTTTAGATATGCAACCTAGACTCGACTCTCAACCCTGATCCAAGAACTGACTCTTGACCATGCAACCGAATCGGGAATTGAACCCAACTTCTGACCCATAAATTGTGATCCAACTCTCAATAACGAGACTTCTGATCGTAACGCCGGACTCGACCTAAACCCCAACCTTGACCCAACACAAGAATCCTCAGTGATGACCCAACTCCTGACCCAAACTCAATACTTTACTCTCGACCCTCAATCTTGAACCCGAACTCGAGACCCCGAATCCCTGACTCCCTCCCCCAACTCGAGACTCGGGTCCTAACTTGAGATCGAGTCTCTAATCTCGATTTAGGATTAGGCTTGGGGTCAGGTCCCAACTTGGTGTTGGGACTTGCATGGTGGATGGGGTCTGTTGCCGGGTCCTTGGTTTAGGGTTTGGCTAGGATCAGAGTCAGGGTGTATCTTAGATTAATGAATTTGGGGTTAGGTGGGGTCTCGAGTTGGGATAGGGGCCGGGTCTTAGTCCATGTTAAAGAATGGAGGATTCTATTTTGTTGTCATAATATCTGCTTAGATTATACCGAAATGTTATTGGGATTAGATATTGCTCTTTCTAACCAAACATCAGAAAATACGAAAGAAATCCACTAATTTTGTGGAAAATATTTTTGTGTCACACCTAACTCACAATTGTTTGTTTTGATTATTCCATGAAAATGTTGTTCTCTTAATTAATTCGTTTCACAATCTTCCTTTTACCCAAATTCCCTTCAACAAAATTATTGTACCATTTTTGTTTTGACTATCATTTTGTGGTTCTTTTTTAGTAGTTCAAAACCTCATAATGGTTTAATATTTTTAGACCTCATGAGCCTCACGAATTTACCCACTAGAAAATATCACAATATGAATGAAATTCCATATTTCTTATGTTCTTTAATTTGTGGGGACCTTACATGTTGATATTAAAAAGTGGGATATCTTTGATCTCGACTCATGTTTGTAGTAAGTGACAAAAATAAATATTGCATAAAACATTTAGCCAATTTCACATACTAAATTAAAAGATTTTATACAGAGCTCGACACACCAAAAAGTAGCTTATCAAAAAATTAATAAAATAGCAACACACCAAATAGAATAATACCTAAAAATTAACATTAAGTTTGTACATAGGTGTCCAACTATTTTATCCGATTATCTACTTAAATTAAGGCAGTATTTTTTTTAAACTCAATAATAATAATAATGATGATGATAATAATAATAACAATAATAATAATAATTGAAATTTTTTAGCACCGTTTGCCTGTATAATATATATCTAGAAAAATTTCTAGAGAAAGAAAACAAGAATAATACGTACAAGACATCCGTGCATTTTAATCTTCTAAAAAATATTATCTTATTTTCAAGTTACTTATTTCATTTATTATATACTTCTATTTTTTTAATAGAATTACCTTTAATTGATATTTTTTAAAAATTACACAAAATCACCAATATAATATATTTAATGACAGCGCCTAATTAAATAAAAAATCGGAGTTAGCGTATGATTGCAAATAAATCAAAAACAAGTGAATTATAGAGTCAAAAATATACCAAAGGGAATGGACCAACCAATAAATAATGTCACAAATGTGGACCCCCCAATTAAATGCAAATCAACAATAATTACACACTTATGAATCAATACTTTTATACACTTAATTATACAGTTTTATTTATCATATATATATATACTAGTAAAGAAAACTCGGGCGTTGCCCGGGCTCAACATTAATAAAGTTATATTGTTACTCTCTCCGTCTCATATTAGATGAGAATCTTACTAAAAATATTTATCATATTATTTGAGCACTTATTAAATTAGGATAGAATTAATTAATTCTTTTCCATTTTACCCCTACAATTAATATGACCATTCCTATATTATATGTGTATTTTTTGTACCTCATTTCAATGTGCATTGATATAAACAAAGGACAAAATGGTGAAGTCTTCCAATTTATTAATGATTTCTTAATCACCGTGTCAAGTTGGAAGTGTCCATCTAATATGGGACGGAGGGAGTATAATTTATGTATTGTTATAAAATTAGTAAAGATTGTTATAATATATTTTGCTCATAAGTGAGCTAATATAGAAACTTATTTGTCATTTGTCTTTTTAATTTCAATTTTAAATAGCAAATAAATGTAGCGATAAGATTGAGGGTAGAAATGAAGCATATCTTTCTAAATTTAAGTAAAAATAAACAGAGTAGAAGTAACATTAGGGTTATCAATAGGATGATTCATTTAGTTATTTTTAAAAAATTATATCATTCAATTTTTCGGCTATTTTATAATGTACAACCAAAATTAAAATTTTAAAATCATCCCAATCCTAATTTATGTGACAGAAGCAGTACAAAAATCATTCTTTTTTTTGTTGTCTTGTAGATATTTTAAGTTATTATTTGTTGTAAATTATAGTACTTTTTATTAAAGTTTTTAATAACATATGTTTCTTTTTATGTTTGAGAGTTAAACCAACTTTTTTTATATGTCTTTTAATCTTATATGTGTTTTGTCCTTTCCATTTTGAAAAACCAATACTCTCTCCATTTTATTTTATATGTCATTTCTTTTTATAAATATATTGGTTATTCCCTTTTCTTATTGGAACACATGTTGACTTGTGGTGAATACTTATTCCCTCTTCTTATATAGTAATAATATATATATATATATAAGTATTTGATATAAAATTATCATATTATATTGCCTGAACAAAGGAGATAAGAAAGAATTAAACTTGGGGTGGTGGTCATGTATGAGGTGTATTATTAATTAATAATTTTTTTTGTCATTTTCCAAGTAAAGAAGGTGAATTATACAAGTGTAATATTAAAATTTACAGTGTATAAATTATAAAACTGAAACATACAAATTAAGGTAGGAAAACATCAGCAGCTAAATTAGCACCGTTCCTTTTCTCTTTTGGTGTCTTTTTCTAAGAATAAAAAAAATTGGGTGGGGGGTGGGTAGGGAACGGAAATGGGAATGAGATTCAAGGTGCCAAATCGAACCATTATCAACAAAGTGAAAGTTCATATGATCAATTAACTGAGTTATTATAGATTTTCTAGCCGTGATTTTAAAAAAAAAAAAACTTGTTTTCAAGTGAATTTCAAAACACCAAAAAAATTATTCAGTTCAAATTACTCACAAAAATTTAAATTTGATATCAACTGATTTTTTTAATGAATTAAACTAATAAATGAGTGAATCAATAATTCATCCTAATTTAAACGGAGTAAATGAGTTATATTTTCATAGATTAGTATCACCACCTTTAATATGGATCAAATAAAAAAAACCGAAGAAAGTATGTGTATCTTAGGAAATCTTTACCCTAGATAACTGTCCACCAAAATGTGTATTTTTGTATATTAAATATTAATAACAATATACAACATTTCTTTTAATTGAGCAACCAAATATATTAAAACCCGATATTTTAATTTTAGATAAAGAGAAATAGGAAAATGGTACGCAAATAATTAAAAGAGGAATTGATAGTGACTTTTTTCTCCTCTCTTTAACTATACGTTTGTACGTATAAATGTAAACATAAAGAATATGTAATGTATAATATTTTATATAATAATGTAATTGATTGCTTAGGTGAGTTTTACTTTGTTACAGGAAAAGAACATTATCTTATGTTGTATACTTTGTTTTATGTCTTTGCTTTGCTGTCTTTGGCCTTCTGCTTACCCACTCACTATGCTACATTTACGCATACCCAACTGTCCCCTCATCCTCCTCGATTTATCTACATTATATATAATTTACCCCAACTTCATATTTACACCAAACACTTGGTTTCGATGTTTGTTACGTGTCTTTTTGTAATGTATTAATATATTATATTGTGTTACGTTGATTGATATACATAATACTTTGGATTGATTTTATTGTTTTATGTCATTAGTCATTACATAATGTCATACACCAGCAATAGTAAAGTATTAGGTTGAACTACTATAAAAAGATAGGATTAAAGATGATATATGTAGTAAAAGTAGATAATAAGCAAATAAAAAATAAAGTAATGTGAAATCACACCAAAATTGATCATTAGATTTTTCATCGTTACGTTGTAACAATTAATTTAATATCAATCAAAGCAAATATTATATTTAAACTAACACAATATAACACAGGTAATAATCATTGTAACTCGAATATTTGATGGCTTTTTCTCTATTGTGTTGGAGGGTGGGGTGGGGGAAGCGTTACAGAGATAATTATAAGAAAAATACTCTTTATATATTATAAACTATACATGAATGATATATTAGAAATAATCTTTTAAGTTTTTTCATTAAATTTATTATACTTTTGAATTTATGAAATTCATAGTATTTTACAATTAATTTTTTAAATAACGATATTACTTGTCTAATTATTATTTTAATGCTATAACAACTAAATAAGAGTAACTTAATATGAACATCAATAAAAATTAAAGCACACGGGGCTGATTCTTTAGTTTCCTCTTCTTATTGTCCTTTTTTCCCTAATGATTTTTTCCTTTTTCTTTTTCTATTGTTTCATTAGCCAACGGGGCCTTTGAGTTTTGGCCAAAAAAGGAAAGCTTTATAACTCCCTTCGTTTCTTTTTTACTTGTCAATTATTAACTTAATAAAAATTACAATATTTAATAATTTATTTTACTAATTACCCTTTTAATTGCATTTAGAAATTTAATTTTTATTATTATTACTTTATATAGTTATATTAATGACAAAAAATTAAAAAATATAATTGTAGTTTATATAGTTGTTAGTGGAAGGGCATATAAGGAAGTTGGAAATATAATTCAGATAACATTATAATTTTTCAAGTAAATACAAGCTGTAAGGTAGCTGAATAAGATTATTTTTTATAAAAAATAAAAAAGGTGATTGATGCCAAGCACTACTTACAGTTGATGTATTTGAAAGTAAAGATTAGATTCTTTAGGTGACTTATTATACTTAATTAAATTAATTAGTTTAATATGATTTAGAGATCTTTAGATGACTCTGTGAAAAATGGCTTTAGTTGGCATAATTAATTATTTAAGAAAAATTAGAGAATGAAATAGGTGATGTGTCCATGTGCTTAGTAAGAATACGTGAGAGACTGTTAATCATTGTAAATTAATAAAATACTACTGCTGCAAAACTATATACTATTCAAGAAGTTAATGGTATGAGTTGGATGAATATGATATGTCAACATCTATGTTTTTTCTTTTTATCTTTCTTTACTAAATGATTATGATTTCACATCATTTGTACAGTTGTAAATTTTCTTTTTAAAAACTAAATCTAAGTCGATAATTGATTTTATAGGTCATTTATAGATAATTTTAATTTTTTATTCTTTTTACAAGGAATCTTTATTTATACGTATGAAATTTTTATTTTTACAAATAAAAAATTTAAAAATACCATTTCTTCTATTCAATTTCTAAAAGGTCAAGAATCTCATAATAAGTGTAAAAATATGACATATGAGGCCTAACTTATTTGCAAAAGTAGGAATAGCAATAAGGCAGGAGTAGGGCAGGACGTGTTGCATTGTTCGCGGGGTAGGGCAGGTTATAGCTTTTGTGGGTTTGGAGAGGGCGGGTTAAAATATATATTTTTAAAACTCTGGGGTGGGGGGTACGGATTTGAGGTAAAAGTCATTTAAGTTCGCTGAATAATACTAATTTACACTAATTTTTTTATCTGTTTGGTTATTGTTTGGTGTTTTTTTTAGATGAAAAAATATGTTTTAATGGCCAATAAATTAGAAAGGAAAATAATTTGTTGACATATTTTTTTTATTACGATCATACGTAATCATTTCAAAATTATCAACAAAAAAATTTACTGACTGTTTGAAACAGTATTATATATTAATTTAGAGGTTAAAAAAATATTAAACAATTAAAAAAATTGTTTTTTTTGGTTAAACACTTAGTGCGTCTAATATTTGAAACTTTTTACAAATTATGAGGTGCGGGGGTGGGGCAAAATGGGTTTATGCGGGGAAGGGCGGGGTGGGTTGAAACCAATAAAATATGCTATGTGGGGCAGGACAAGGTGTGGCGGGGCGGGGTAAAATAATGGAAAAACTACATAAAAGGGTTATAAAACTCAAAATATTTACATGTTCATACCCCAATCCAAAGTAATTCAAAAACTATCCATTCTCTCGAAAAAAATTTACAGCTCATACCCCCCATTCATTAAGGCTAATAATTTCCGCTTAACTGATACTAATCAGAATCATATATTGTATTGGTATCATTAAGGCTGATAATTTTGCTTAACTGATACTAAATTATTTATATATATATACACACACTGATTGGTATCATTAAGGTTTCTTGTTACTTATTAGTCAATGATATTATAACGGTATATGTATATTGTTGTGGTATCATTAAGGTTTTCTTGTTCAGAAATTACTCATTAGTAAATGATACTAAATCAATATATATATATACACAATATATTGGTATCAATTAGGTGAAATTATCAGCTTTAATAATACTAATACAATATATGATATTGATTTAGTATCAGTTAAGCAAAATTATTTGGGAGGTATAATGTAATTATTTAGTGGGGTATGAATGTAAATGGGTATATGTTTGTAATTATTTTACTTTTATGGGTATTTTCTTAATTTCTCCTTAAAAATTTAGCGGGTTTATGCGGGTTACCCCGCCCAGCCCCATTGTCATCCCTATTCAAAAGTTAATTCATGAGGGGAGTATTGCTCAAGTCTATATAAACTGACAATCAATCTATTTCTCAACTAATGTGAGATTTTAACCTACATTATTACCTTCTTCATGCTCAAAATCAACTGAAGTGTCGATTAGGAGCCCAAACAAAAATAAACCTAGCTTTTATATCATGTAAAATATGACACTTATGTCTGACTCAATCTTAAAAATGAGTTCACAATTTTATTTTATTTTCAAATTCATATATAAATACCACTAGTTCATTTCCATGAAAATTTTAACCCACTCTAATAATAACATTATACAATTTTAGTGCAAACTTTGAACACGAGTTTCAAAAAGATAAGGAAATGACTTTATTTTTCATTTTGGTGCTTCTTTAAAATTTAGTGAGGGAAGTCATGAGTATAGGATATGGAAAGAAAAACTCTGGTAAAGATTGAACTTTATTCATACCACTGATGATATGTATTATAAAAAAATTACTATCTCCAACACAAATGATTGATCAATAACTAAAGATACATTTCATATTAAATATAATTACAATTTAACTGTTTTTAATATCAAAACCTTCAAAATCACCTAAAAATTTGGTTGTCAAATCTCTCTATATTTATATTATGAAGTAGAAATTCTAATGTTTTTATTTGGATTTTAAAATCTATTAAGATTACCTTGTATAATTATTCCTTAAATTAAATTATGAGTGTATTTGACTAAGTTATAAACTTGTCAAAATTGACTTACAAGTATTTACTTTAGCTTACAAATAAATGTCTAAGTGCTTATAGGTTAAAATCAATCAAAATTTATAGTTATCCATAACTTATATTTTATCAGTTTATAAATATATTTTATTTGATCAAACATTTTATGATTTAACTTTAATACTTTTTTGAAGTTTTAAATATTTTTCTCCAAACCGTACTCACTTCCTCTTCTTTAAATTTGTGGTTCCTCCTTTTTATTTACACGAATTCTTCTAAATTTATTTATTTTTCCAATAATTTCAAGGATATATATGTTAGTTATGAAAATGGAACAATTTGTCAAAACTTTTACCAAATATATCAGCACTTTATTAACGATTTCAACACTTCCATCTAATACGTATGCTTCCTTATAAAATTAGTTTCACCACCCAAAAATGTTTTTCAACACCTGTTTTTTAAAAAATTATTTACAATCAACTAATTAATCCAAATGAGTTTTATGTAGCATAATTGTAATTACATAAAAGTACATTAAGCTAAAGCAAATGAACTTGTTTTCTTACTAAAAAAATCATTGGAAATTTTTTTGGGATAAAATATTCTTCTAATTTCCTTTATGCACAAGTTTTCTATAGCAATTAGGAATATAACCAGTAAATATGAGTTTCTGGTTTCATGACAAAATAAAACTAGAGTGGCACAAGAGATTGTTATTTATCTACTCTAATATTACAAAAAAATGAAATATTAATCGACTTTTCTATTCTTTAAAATAGATTTTATAATTGCGTAATTTATTTATTTATTTTATTATGGAAATTTTAAATTAACTAAGATTTTGCTTATAAGATATTTCCTTATTTAAGACTTCCAAATCAAACTTTAATCTTATATAAATCATTTTTTCATTTAAACTTGTAACATAATAAAGTATTATAATATCTTTGATATTCTTTTTTAAAAAATATTTAGAACTTTGAAATCAACATTATATATAAAATAGCAACTTTATTATTTAGGTAGAAATATGAAAACTTATGGTTAAGTGAAAAAATGTGACTTCTTTAATTATTCCACGCGACATGCATCTTACATGCGACGGAATATTTTATTAACTTCATTATGTGACTTCTTTTTTGTTTATAATTTAAGATGAAAAAGTAAAGAAACTAAAGGTAAATAATTTATTATTAATTAATTATGTTACACAAAAGATAAATAGTTATGTGGACTCACATGGAAATTTTCTTTTTGAACATGACAAGAACTATTTTGCACAAACTCCATACATCACCCCTGTATGTATGGTAGGGTCACCTTTGTAACAAGTAATCCCTCTATTTTAATTTATTTGTTCCGTTTTAACTTGATACGAAATTTCAGAAAGTAAAGAAAATTTTTAATTTTGTTATCTAAAAATTAAAGATATATCAAATAAATTAAAATTCTCTTTAATCACAAGGATTACATACAATAGACCCATGTGGTCGGGCCTTTCTATGGACCCAGCGCATAGCGAGAGCTTTACTGTATCAAACAACCCCTTTTTTTCCATTTAATAACATGATCTTAAACATGTCATGTGAAAAACTGAACTTAAAGTGTTGTTAAAAAGGAAATGTGATTTCTTTTTAAATGAACTAAAAAGGAAAACATGACAAACAAATTGAAACGAAAGGAGTAATTTATTTTGTAGTTACACCACTAAGACGTGTAGTAGGACAATTGAAATTCTCTCACAATTACTTGTAAATTTCAAACTCTGGAAATGAAGAATTTTCTTGCAGAGCGTTTTACTTCTTTTTAATGAGTATATCAAGCGCTGACACTCAAATTAGTAGGATTAATAAATTTCGAATATCGTAAACCAAAAAAAAAGAGAGTAAAAATACACAAATGGATGGCCCAAGGTGCAAGGGGAATGTGGCTCCGCCCATAGACATAAGATAGAGGCACTTTTTCAAAACATGAATGATTTTGTCTTTTTATTGCAAAATTCTTGAGATGCTCTAGCATTTCTAGTAAAAGGGCACCTTTTCATTGCAATTTGAGATAAGTCCCTTTAATACTCACCAACAATTAATGGGCTATAAAAGTTTTATAGATTATCAAAAATGTTATGTGGTTGTAGTCAAGTTAAATAGATTTTCTATCTTTTTTCTTCTTTCAGAATTATTCTCTCTTTTTTGAAAAATATGTAAAGGAATGAATTATATCCAACCCTTTTTGCCGCATTAGTTGTTACAAATGCCCTTTAGAGGACTACTTATTTATCATCCACTTAGGAAATAGAAAAAAAAAACTTATGTGCAACCGATGTTTTCACCATTTTAATGATTACATAACATGTATTTTAGCTTACACTCATACTCTAAGTTATATTTAATTAATATCTTATTTTTTTACTTAATCATGATAAAATAGTCTAATTTAGTTTAAACACTAGGTGCATAAAAAAATTTAACATTAAAAATGACTAGCAAAAATCCACAAGTAATTCATTTGACAATGCATTGCAACTTTTCATTGTATGTGTTGAAGTCCAACATCAATTGCGAAAGGAATGGCAATTAGTATATTCTAATACTGATATTTGAACAATTCTTATCACTTGAACTAGTTTCAGGGGCATTTGACCTAATGTCTATGTTTTTTGTCATGTTATAATGTGTAAAATGTATAAATGTTTGTTTTTTGAGGCCGTCATTTAATCTATACTTGAAGTTAAAAACTTTTTTATAAGTTTATTTATTTTGGGAACAATTTCAGCATAAGCGACTTAAGTTAAAAATTATGCCTGACTTATATATTTTTGTCTGACGTTTGGTATGACTTACCAAGGTCAACTTTAGACATTTTGACTAAAGTTGTGGACTTTAAAAACTCAAATTTTGGACATTTTTTTCTGAAGTTTTATTTAACCAAGGCTAATTCAGATACTTTTGGCTGAAGTGCATGTAAAATTGGCTAAATTTAAGTCACGAGTGTCTTAATTTTTCATGTATGCCTACACCTTAGTCAAATATGACTCAAAAACATTTAAAAATTAGCTAGAATTCCACTCGTGTGTATCTGAGTTATTATTTTTTTTGGCCAAAATTGCATTTTTGGATTTTCGAGTTTTAACAACTAACCCACTAAAATATACTCTAAAAAGCTCAAATTTAAAGTATAAGTTCCATATATCGTAAAAACAAATTTCAATCATTAATTTGTTAAAACAATAATAAATCTAACAATAGCACCCTATTAATTTCTTAATATATACCCGGACTTTGGTCATACAACATGTAAAAATTGACTAAAATTTTAGTCATGTGTATCTAAATTGATTTTGCCAAAAATTAGTTTGTAACGACCTATTCCCGCCATTATAGAAAAGCCAATAGGAAAAATTTTGGGATGAAAACCTTTTTCGTAGTAACTTGGATTTTTCCAACCTAGTCCAGATTTGGATGAAATCAGAGTTATTAAAGTCTAGGGAAATCTGGTAGCAATTGGGTGATTTAATTATGATTTTGATTACATGAGTAGATAGCTAAGGCGTTAAGGAATCCGTACGACTTTACGGAATTGAATTCGGGTGAGTAGAACTCCTGAAATTGATCTTAGCGTGAACATGTAGTTTCTGAGTGTCGTTGGTTGAAGGTGTATGGTGAAATGGGGTTCTGGAATTCTTTATTTAGTTCTCTGTCTCCGTGCAAGCCGCTGAGGTAGGATTTCTGCCGCCAGGGTGGAGCCGTTGTAGCGGGGTGGGTGCCACCATGGCGGGGCAGACACGACTTAAAGTTGGAAATAAACCTCAAAATCGTTTTATTCTGCAATTTTCGAACTTGAGAGCTAAGGAATGAACTCAGGGTATATGTTCGGAAACAAATTCAACAATGATTTACAATATTGGTAATTTGCATTGTTTTCGAGACCCATTAGATTTAAGTTCACCTTTTTACATTTTAAATTTCTTCAAAACATTATATTTCAAATAATGTAATAACTAGAAAGAAAAAGGGGTGAAGAAACACACATTTTTGTCTGAATTTACCTAATATTGGGTACTAGTTAAATATTTTTTTTAAATTGGGTAGTGTGCCATAATTTTTTACTAAAGAGCAAGGCCTATCTCAATTTTTGATTTACTCGATATTTGACATTATATTATATTATATTATATTATATTTATTCACTCTTCAAATTAAAAGTCCAAACTTGAATGTGCGAGGAGGTGTTGAATTTCCACCAATTATGGAAGGTATGTCAATTATTATTTTGAACAATTCTCATTTTAAAAATTAATTTTTAAGTTAAATTAGATTGAAAATTCTTTTTTTTACACGTATGACTTACGAGAGATACGATCGAAAAAGAAACAAACTTTTGGTTTAATTTTAACCATTTTATCAACTAAAAATTATACTCACTGCTAGTAGCTAAACTGGCAGGATGGTTAAGAAAAACTACTAACCATCTAACTCAGTTCATTAGATAATAATGGGTTGGATAGCTGCTTTTTAAAAAATTAATCAAATATAGAGATATTATTACTCCCTCTGATTCATTTTATTTGATTCATATCGATTTGACACTTTGATTAAAAAAATATTAGGAGCTTATTTATTAAATTAATTTTATTAATTATGTTTTGAAATTTTAATTTGATTATTAATACTTTAGGTAGATATTTAACAATAAGAGTAGTATTAGAAGAAAATGATAAATTTCTCTTAATTTGCTTAAATGGGCAAGTAAAGAAAAAATCTAATTTTCGTATAAAAGTCAAGTACAATAAAACGAAAGGATATATTTTTTTACTCCCTCCATTCACTTTTACTTGTCGATTATATTAAAATAAATGTCTATTTTACTTGTTCAATTTAGAAAATCAAGATAAAATTTATCACTTAGTTCTTGATTTACCCTTGTTATTAGTTATAGTCATTTTTCAATACATTTTTCAATTTCACTAAATTTATTATACTCAAAATGATACTATAATAAAATTGTTATGAATGTCAATATTGAATAAGTAAAAATGGATGGAGGAAGTAGTAAATTTGGTACTGAATGAGTAAAAATGGACGGAGGAAGTAGTAAATTTGGTATTGAATAAGTAAAAGTGGACGAAAGAAGTAGTAAATTTGGTATTGAATAAGTAAAAATGAATGAAGAAAGTAGCAAATTTGGTGCCGAATAAATAAAAATAAATGGTAAAAGTAATAAATCTGATACTGAATAAGTAAAAATGGACAAAGGAAGTAGTAAATTTGGTGAAAAGGGGAAAACATTAAATGTGAGTAGGAACAACTAGTTAAGTTTTAATAAGCTATGATAGACATGGACCAAAAAAATGAGCTGTCTTTGAACTAAAAAAACATTGGTGGACCTATAAGAAAAAAAGTTACAACAATGTTACACAAAATTTAAAGGAGGGGTTTAATTGAACATGGTAGGCATGTGAAAATAGACATAAACCATGTGTCATCCATGTGGATTAACCCCTTTCAGTTTATCTGGCATTAGCTAAGCAACTCACCCAACTTGATTCTTTTCTTTTTCCCTTTCCACCCCCCTCCTTAATTACACAAATTAATTAATTTCACCAATATATACAATACTAACTAACATTTGTATACTTAGGTCTAAAAATAATTAAAAGAAAGATATTTGAGAGGGGTAGAGTAATTTACAATCCACATGCTTAAAGGAGCCCACCATATGGAGAATTTATGACCTTTCAAGTGGCTATAACCACACAATTAACAGTCAAGAATCAATACCAATAAGGATTGTGATAGAGCGATAAGTACTCCTTAATTTTTAATCACAGGTCTTGAGTTCGAGTCTCCTCGGGTATAGAGTCGCCTTTATTAAGCAGCGTTTTACTCCCCAATGTGGAACTTTTCAGTGCAAATTCAAATTTAATTGGGCTTCAATATGTGGATACCAGATACCGAAGGAAAAAAATAATAACAGTCAGAATCAATAATTTTTGGTTTTTCAATGAATAAGAATTATTGAAGTTGGGCTGTCAGCTAACTAGGTTTGTCTTAAGAGTAGAGTACTTGTGGAAACTATTACTTACCCTTAAATTAGGGTTTCCACAATTCAGTTATATTGTGGCCCAACTCTTAATTATGCAATAATTTTGAATTTCATATCTAAGATGTTGTTTATACTGTCAAACCTCTCTATAACAATAATAATATTTCCATTTTGTTGAGTTCCCACATTGTGACATTTTGGGGTTGAGTTATATATGACATGTTTATTCTTTATTAAGCTATCGGAGCGAACCCCATCCCAATCATGATAGGCCTCATTTTATATTGTTCATGCTTTAAATATTCAATTCCAAATGTACGAAGTATTATATGCACATTTTCAGTACAACTGATACTATTTATTTATCTAATACATATTCCTTTTCTGGTAAATGCATGTTACTTGAACTTGTTTTTTTAAAATATATATATATATATATATATATATATATATATATATATATATATATACAAAATTCCTACTATATATTCGAAACTATGGGCTTTTAAATGACAGAAACATGTCGAGTTTGACAAAAGATATAAACCTTCACCTTGTTAATTTGACTTTTTAACTAAGGGGTAGCTTATTGGTGTGTACATATATATATATTATACGAATCAAAATGAGAGTTTAAATTATATACAATGACAGTTTTAAAAAAGTTATGCTATTGATGTGATTTAATCACTTAATAATATATTACTAATCTATTCTTCATTACTACATTAGATTTCATATGGAAAATTACTTCTTGTTAATGAACGTAACATGATACGAAATAAAAAACACACAAAATAAACAGCTTTTTTAAAAAAAAGAATAATCAATTTTCTTAAGGGAAAAGAAATGAGAATCCTATGAAGGAAGCTATATGTTGATTCTAAAAGGAATATATAGTGGTGTGATTGTTTAAGTTTGGAATGAGAAAGATGAATTAATTACAATAAACAAATATTTGGTGTGATTAGGAAGTTAACACAAGCATGTGCTGAGACTTAATTGCAGCCCAATATATATATATATATATACACCTCTGTGAGACAAAGCTTTAAAAATACACATGAAAAGATGTTTGCTTATATATATGTTTAATTAACATAGCATGAAACCATGTGAACCTGCAAATAATCATCATATATTGCCACATGCCTTTGTTTATTTACTACTGGGGCTCTGTAATAAAGAGAATATACTCTCCAATGGGGGTTAAATCAAGATTTTTAGGAATACAATAAATTTAATTCATCTTATATTATTCTCTAATACCCTTTCCCCCTTTTGCCAAATCAAGAATTTTAATGGTAAGAAGCTTTGAAGCAATGGTAAAATTTGTCTTTAGATGATTTATAGATATATATACGAGCTCTGAAATTAGTCATTGATTATAGTGTCATAATAGATTAACTACATGAAAGGGAGCCTTGAAGGAATAACATAATTATTTCTTGGTGACCTATAAATAATTGGTTCGAGCCATAGACGAAAACAATCACAACTTATTACATGCATCATATGTATATATAGTAGGCTGCCTATAAATGAAGTATAAAGGGAGAGCTTTGGAGTAACAATAAATTATCTTCAGCTAACTTACATGTACATGATGCAACTGGTTTATCTAACCTCATTATTTTATAAAATTACATGTAAATTTTTACTAAAATTATAATAAATAATAGGTTTATTTGAACTTACAATTTTATAAGTACAATGTTCAATGCTAAATTTTTAAAAATTGAACGTGCAGAATTTTCCTAAATTTGATTCTGATTATAAATTCGAATTGTGTAATCAATCACTAATTCTTACTCAAATTTACTAGATTGTCTATGTTACACCTCCCAAAATACTTGATGTTTGATGTATTTCACTACTACATACTATTTGGTTTATTGCTTGCAGCAGTTGCATACTAGTGCGTGTTGCCTAAGTATAAAAATTGGAGAAATAATTTGTAAGTAAGAAATCTGTATTCATAATATTTTTAATTAAGGACAACCTGAAATCACTCAGAGAAATTTAATACAAAGTAGTCATGTGATGATCCTATCAGCAAAGCATATTGAAGATCTATTAACTCCTATTTTGGACTTAAAACTATAAAATAATAATAATACAGTTGATCAGGGAATTAATAAGTATGATTAAGGATTCACAATCTCACTTAACTTGATAATTTCTTAATATTTTAGTATCAAGTTATTTATATTATTTCTGCAAATTGCTATAAGAATATCATATTACCCAAATCTTAAGAACATGCTCCACAGAATTTCAAAAATAATGAATTACTAATCTAAAGCAAAGTATACAATCTTCAGAAAATCATTTTATACTCAAGAGGGAGAAATTATATAGTAGTTAATTCCTTTTCGTGAGATAATTAACAATTCATGATTTCTCAAAATCTTGCCATTTTTTCTTAAAAAATAAAAATAATTAAATTATCACCATATGATGCGTGATCTTTATATTAATGAATAAAATTACAAAATTGAGGAGAGCTTAAACTCGACCCATTGTTCCATATCGATCGTAACCAATAGCTGCTTCGCAAAAAATAAAGCTCGGGCAAAAACTATACAAGTCTAGCGTAATAAGCAAAAATAGTTATAACATCTAAACTCTACAAAGCTTTATTTCGTGAGATTTACGTTTTAAATGTTCGACTATGTACCTTAAACACCTCTAACACGTAACGTTAGGGATCATCAAAAATTTCTCTGTAAATCATATCTCAAAATCCTCAGCAAATTCTGTCTCACTAAATAGAAAATTCAGAAAAATATAATGAAGAAAAAATACTGGCAGATGTTCTTCTAATCCTATTTTTTTTTTTTCCTTTTTATATAAAGTACTCAACTCATAAAAGTCCCAAAAATTTCTTTTCTTTCTAATTTGTTTGTTTGTGAGAGGTGGGGACCAGTAGCTCCAACATGTAAATATCGACTTCAACTCAATTTACTATTTTTAATGATTAAAAATTTACTAATATTATAAATAATGAATTCAAACCCATAATCTGATAAATATAATAAATTTAATATAAAAAACTTTAAAGATTGAACCTATATAATTTAAATTTTGAATTCGCTTCTAGAATAACAGAGGTGTGTTACCTGCAATGATATGGTGAGAAAGGGACCAAAGTTCACATATTAAAAGTTTTATTCCTTTTACCAACATGGGTTGTGGTGCACTGGTGGGAGTGCTTCACCCTTAACAAGAGGTCTCGGGTTCGAGCATTGGGTATGGAGAAAATCCTATTAGGAGCGCCACCCCCGAATGGGCCCTATAGAGCGCGATCCGAATTTAGTCGGAGCTCCAATGTCTGTGTAAGTTGTAACACATAAATTCCATTTTCTGAATTTTAAGGGGGAAATATCAATAGTCTTAGATATAAATTCTAAAAATCATTTGGAATTAATGAAAAGTAAAGCTCCTGCCTGCCATTACAGGGAATTGATTCTTAAAAACAAATCCAT
This sequence comes from Solanum commersonii, assembly GCA_029007595.1. Classification (NCBI taxonomy): domain Eukaryota; kingdom Viridiplantae; phylum Streptophyta; class Magnoliopsida; order Solanales; family Solanaceae; genus Solanum; species Solanum commersonii. The sequence continues at coordinate 1,803,955 of JAJTWQ010000029.1, forward strand.
GACAATGCAATATTAATGCTTCATTAGATAAATATTTGGATTTTTGCGATTATTTTTTAGTCAAAATATTACTCATAGTTGTGCCAAACTTCATTTTTCATCTTAAAAAATTGTACACAATATCAATAAACTAAGATCGATTTTTTCTGCCAACATCTTCTCTGTCAAACTCGTCGTACATGACTTACCTGCAGCTTAGTTATTCCTGTATAATTTGCGAGCCCTTCAAAATGAACGAATTTATCTAGTGCGCCATCGGAAGAATAGCAACGACAGATTTTCTCCCGAATTTTTAAAAGAAAACATCACTAGATTTTTCTCTTATAATTGTGAATTAGTTAAGACTCATTATTTTGGATATTTAGATTTTGTATTTTATATTGTGTTGTGTGTGAGGAATCAACTTTATCCATAAAAGGAAAAAAAATGAAAAAGAAAAAAGTTTAATTACAAGTGGGTAATAAGTTGAAAATGGTAAGGCCCATGAAAGTGAAGGTGCACGCTAAATGTCGCTATTAATGGGCCCATAAGAGTGGACCTCAAAGAAAAGTCAGTTGAAAAAGCCCATATTCAGTATTATTTTTTTGTGTAAAAATGAATTTTAAGAAAAAAATCTATTAAATGTTGACTTTCAAATGACAAGCCACAATTGGGAAAAGAAAGGAATTTGTGGCCAAATTGGCTAACGTTACTCTCAACTCCACTTTCTTTATATTTATTTATTACTATTATTATAAACTATAAAAAAAATAAAAATAAAAAACTTGGTTTTACTCATGTCCTATTCTCTCATGTATGACCCACAAATGGATAAGATTTTATATATACTTTTATGTATCTTTTTTTTTTCTGGGATAATTGCAAGTCTGAATTATTCGATCATCTAATTTATAAAAAATATACAAAATGTATAAATTATATATTTTATAATAATTATACATACACACACACTATATATATATATATATATATATAAGTAATGCATAAATGGATATATATTTTGATAAGTAATGCATAAATGGATTTATTAGTTCTGATTTGTCTTTTCATATATATTAAAATACTATAACTAAATATTTGGAAAGGAATGAATATCCAAAATGCATAAACAAAGTATTTCCTAGTAGAGTCTGCAGATTCAAGTCTTTGTCTTTTTGTCCATTTGAACTTGAACTGGATGCTTTGTCTTTACCTTTGCCTGTACTCATTCTGAAAATAAACAATTAGTCTTCATAAGTCTGCTCAGTTGATCTGCTAAGGAATTATCTTTTCCCTTTATATGTTCTAAAGATATATTATATATTGACGTAGCGTCTAAAAAATTTAACCATCTTCTTTTACTACTACCTTTTCCATCTATTTTTTGGTGAAATTTTACAATGGCCTCGCAGTCAGTTCTTACCAAAATTTCTTGTTTATTAATAATGTATAATTTAAAACTATTTAAACCATATATAACTGCCAAAATTTCTGCATCTATGCTACTCATATTTCCTTTTTCTTTGTAAAATTGGTGATCTGCTATTATTTCTACCTGGACAAGTATTAGCCAAATGTTCTTCACTTTCGCATGTAAAACAAGATAGTCTATTCTTGTAGATTCTATTGTTGTTATGTTTTCTTACATGTCTATCTTTATTTAGATAAGGCTTTCTTGCCGTGGATTTTCTTAGATAAGCGCAAATCTTTTCATCTTTTTTGTCTCCATATTTATTATTTTTTGTTTTTAATACTGCCCCCCATCCTTCTAGACTTCCATCTGTTTCGACTATTGGGTAGTCAGCTTCTAGTGGGAGAGCCAAATCTGGTATATCTTTAACCATTTGCTTAAGTTTTTGTACTAGTTTTATGTCTTCTGCATTAAATGTTTTTTGCCCATGAATTCCTGTTTTGGAGTATAGAGGTCCTGCTACTTTCCCTAGGTCTTTGATGAAACTTCGTGCATAATTTAATATTCCTAGAAACTTTTGTAAGTCTTTAGTGTTGTCTAATTTATCAGGCATGTCGAGGACCTTTTTTGCTATATGGGGTTGTAATTTTATCTTTCCATTTCCAATTTCTACTCCTAAGAATTTTATAAGAGTCTTACATAATTCCATTTTCTTTTTGCTAATTATAATTTCATTATCTACGAATAGTTTAAACACTGTTTGTAGATGTCCTAGATGTTCATTAATATTATTGCTAAATACTAAGATATCGTCTACATAAACTAAAATAAAATTTTTATATTCTCTAAATATATTATCCATCTTTCTTTGAAAGATTGGAGGGGCTGTTTTCAATCCGAAGGGCATTACCAACCATTCGAAATGTCTTTCTGGGCAAGTAAAAGCTGTCCATTCTATGCTATCTTCATGCATTTTGACTTGCCAATATTCGGATTTACAATCGAACTTACTAAAAAATTTTCTTCCTTGTATTCGATTTATTAGTTCTGATTTGTCCTGGTAATTTATATCCATCCATTCTAGTATTGTCATTAAGTCTTTTGTAGTTTATAACCATTCTAGCTTTACCTCTAAGTATTTCATTATGATTTCTTACCATAAATGCGGCTGACCTATGTTTCGAAGTTGATCTTCTTATTACTCCTAAACTTAATAACTCTTTAATTTGATCTTCAAATTCTTTCAGGTCTTCGTTTGTAGATTCTATCGAAGCAGTTTTAACCGTATATTACGGATTAATAATATCAAGTCTCGCAAGTTATATGATTGGCTTCCCGAGTGCTTGGGGGCCTTTCTCCAATTATTTCTAATTTATCTAGGATTGAAATTACTTCCTCTAGGTCTTTACGGTTTTTTATGACTCCTATATGTTGTAATCCTTTCCCGAAATTATAAAGTTCGTATTTATTTCTATTAGCGCATAACTTTTTTCTATTTGTATATCAGATAGATCTAGTTCTAATAATTCAATTTCATTAATTTCTTCCTCTTCTTTGACAACATGTATTTTAGTACAGTTGCATTCTTCCCCTTTATTACATTTATTTGTAGGATTATCAATACTTTTAAGATACCTTGATTTTGTTTGTACTGGTTCTGTTGTTATGGAGGTATGAGTCATATTTTTAGAGAAAATTACTCCGTCTCTTGTAAGGAGACAACTTCCGTTGTTATGTAATAAGAAATCTAAGCCTAAAACAAAATCTATCCTAATATTTAAATCTCTAACCCATATCTTTTCTAATTTATAAGTGGGTTTATAGAAGTCTGCACATGTATTTAAAAAACTTATTTGAGCATTACTAACATAATGTTTATATACATTTGAAGATCCATCCATTTGCATGGCACTTTGTGGCTCAGGAAATTCTTTTATTATTTCTAAAGGCAAAATACCTCTATTTATTATACTTTTTGTACATCCAGAGTCTACTAGAGCTAACGTTTCTATTTCATAGTTTTGAATTCTTAGTCTTGTTAATATTTTGATAGTATTAATTTTCTTATCCTCATTACAAATTAATCCTTGAACGATTTGTAGTCTTCTTTTTCATTTAAGAGTTCGATATCTTCTTCTAGTGTTGTATTTTGTTTTGTTTCATCTACTTTTTCTTTTCCTTTTTCTAATTTACTTATTCTGTCCTCTAAATTATCAATTCGTTTTTCTAAAGATACCAAAGTTTTTTCTTTTTCACCTATTGTTTGATCTATAACTTTGACGTTAAAAATCTTATCTATGCACCTAAGATGACCTTTTATATAGCAATTTATACATTTAGCTCTTACCGCCTTTCTTGGGGTATCCGGTACAATTAAAACATTTTTGACTATCTAAACCTTTTCCCTTGGAAAATTGGTGATCACATTGTATATTGACAAAAGTACCATCCTTGATGTTTAAGTCTAATTTTTCTAATCCTAATTCGTTTATTAAAGTTTCTTCTTCGAATCGACGAGTCTTGTTGTCTTCCTTCTAAAGCATCTATACTTATTACTGAATATATACTTTCATTATCGACATGTATTCATCTACATTTATCGGGGTTTTCTGGAAATCTTCTATAAGTTGGGCGTTTCTTGTTACGCTATTATTTCTACGGACAAGTATTAGCCAAATGTTCTTCACTTTCGCATGTAAAACAAGATAGTCTATTCTTGTAGATTCTATTGTTGTTATGTTTTCTTACATGTCTATCTTTATTTAGATAAGGCTTTCTTGCCGTGGATTTTCTTAGATAGTATTTCTTCCTTGGTTTGTAATCCTGATTATTTTGATATGTCTTTTTGTATTTTCTTTTCGGTGTATTTTGATCATAACTCGTGTCTTTGTATATATATTTTTACAAAAAACCTGTCTCATTTTGTTTTAATTGTTTTTGTATTTGTATATTCGTACATTTTTCTTGTAATATTTGCATGACATGTTGTATTTTATGTCCAATAGACCAATTGGCATTTGGATTTTGTATAACTCCTTCTCTTTTGTTCCATCTTTCTTCTATTTCTCTTCCTAAGGCTCTAGGGAGTTTGTTAAAAAGCTTTTTTCCCAAGCTTTGGTCAAAAGCATTGCCGCTTATGGCACAGTAGTAAAAGTAATCTTTTAAAAAATTCTTTATATGGCTCCAATTTGTAATACTAAGTTGTTCTAGTTTTATTAGTGCATTCTTTTGTAGAACCACTAAACCACTATTTGGGTCTTCTCCTGTTATTAGGCTATGTATTTTATTAGTAAAATTATACGGGTTTGGTCCCATATTTATTAGTTCTTGGAATTCTTAGGGTAAGCTACTTTGTACGCTTCCCACACTCCTTTGATTGATTCTCCTAAAAGGTTTCCATGTATCTATACATAGTTTCCGCATCTGTTTCACTATAATGATGTATGTAATCTGCTACCACTATTCCTTTCCATATGTCTATTCTTGAGTTCCATAATTGAGGGTCATGAGTGCATTATATTTAATATTTTTCCTCTATCTCCTCCGTCTTGAAGCTTAATAGGGCTTTCTATTGGCATTCTTACTCCTATTGGTTTAACCATTTAAGGTTCGTTGCCGGATCCCGCCTATATACCCTATGACGTGGTAAATTACCTATAGTATATTCTACTGGTGTTATGGGAGTTGTTTTTGGAAGGGACTTGAACTAGAAGAAGCGGTTTCCATGAATTCCTTTAGACTTCGTGTTGTTTCGTCATCGCTTGTGTCTTCTTTTAGTCTATACCCATAATTATCTATTCTAAAGTTGCATTCTTTAAAGTGTTTTTCTACTGTAGAAATATCTATTTGTCCTAATTTACAACCTTTACATTTAAACAAAATTGCTTTATTGTTTAAATATAATTCTTTAGCTTTTGCTATTGATAAGTCTACTTCGTAGTCTTCTTCATTTATATTTTGGATATTCATTCCTTCCATATTGATGGTTGATTCATTATCTTCTAATTCCTCATCTATTTCCTTTTTATCAGTATATTTATAATCAGTGAATCTGATTGATGTCTCTCCTTTAGTATTAGTGTATGTGAGATGGTCGTTTGATCGTAATACTTCTTTTTTACAGAACTTTTCTAAATTCCATTCTCTATCTGCGTATTCTTCTGAGTTTATTTTTAATGGGTTCATTAATTTAATTCCTTTGTTTCCCATTATACCTACCGCATCGTCTATCTTTATTTTAAACCTTGAACTGCTGTTGGTGGCTAATTTTCCTATAAAGCCAACACAAACTAAAAGATTGTTACCGCAGTTCATTTCCTCGTAACCTTTTGTTTGTATGCCTATTTTTATGTATTTTCCAAATTCTTTTGAATTTATCATAAAATCTGGACTACAGTAAAAAATTCCTCCGTTATTACTCATGTCTACTTTAAACCTATTATTGATCTTTTAGATTCGACCATCTGTTATCGTATAAAGTAATCAGTACTTTAGTACCTAAATTTTTTCTAGTTAAGCCTTTGAGCCCAATTACTACCAATCCCATATGCATGAGATTCATTTGTCTTTTTTGTATTTCTTGCATAGATTCTTTGCTAATTAGATTTATACTTTCGCTATCGTTTTTTGATACACTTAATTGTTCTTCTCTATAATGTCTATATAAATGTGCCGTTGATGAGAAAAAACCTGTATTATAAAGAACTTGTGGATTTAAAAGTTTTAATTTATTTTGTTTGAATATTTCTATGTCCCTATCTACATCTATTAGTTCATCCAGCGATGACTACTACTTGGTCTAGAGGTATTATGCATTAATCTAGCTAACATATTATTTCCTAATCTATCTTGAGAGAAACGGTCCTTTGTCTTTCTTGGGAATTTCTATTCTGTTTGAAAAAATGTCCATGATTTTTTCTTTCTAGTGAGTCTGTCTTTTTGAGGGGTGATTTCGGTCTTTTGAGTTGTTCTATTAGTGCTTGTATATCGTTTTCTTGTTTATCTTCTTTGGTAGGAGCTTTATTTTCTAATAGGCTATCTAATTTTTTATTTATTTTGGTTATTTGATCTTCTAGGTTTTTATTTAATTCTAATAAAGCAAAAATTATTAGATTGTTTTGTTTTACACTTATTAGGTCCTGTTTTGCACGGTGGAGTATAGTCGATAATCCTTCGGGGTTAGATTGAAATTGTCTTTGTTTTTCTAAGAACTTCTTTGTAAAAAAGACTGTTCATGAAAGGGTTAAGTCTTTAAGTTTGCCTAATTCTGTGTTAATTTCCTTTGTTTCTTTAGAAAGTTTTTCTAGTTGATTATATAGTGATTCTAGTGGATTGTTATCAGTTGTTTTATTTGCTACTATGGTTTGTATTTTAGAAATTATATCTAGTTGTTGATTTTTAAGAAGTCAAAATTTTGTTCTATTTTTCTAATGATTTGTTTTGTTTATCTTTGCGGGTTTTCTATGGTTTCTACTATTTTTAGAAATCTATCGTCTTTGAATTGACTATGTCTCGCTAAATTTATTATTAAGTACGTAATAGTATTTAAATGTTGATTCTCACTATGTAAGATATGGTCTCCTTTCGCAAAATTACACTTAAGTAAAGATCCAAATTTTAGTCTTCGATATTTCTTTTCTAAAACTATTTCTAAATCTAAGTATTCTAACCTCTTAACACTTCCTATTATGCTAAATACAAGGTTCTGTTTTTACGATCTTGTTTTTCTATTCTAATTTCTTTTATGTAGTGATAAACTCTAGCTCCTATAGTAGGTATTTGTAAATCTATCTGTTGTATTTCCTGATGTATATACAGTATTTGGGAAGATGTCAATAAATCTGGAAATAACCTTAATTGTTCTGAGTATAGTTGTCTTTGTTCTACTAAAAAGTCGTATATATCTATATAGTTTTGTCTTATTTTTAATAAATACCAACGATATTCCTGGTCAATTATAATCTGTTTTTCGTATGGCCGAAATCTTTTCTTATAAATTCTAGATGGCATATATTATTACTTTTATTCTTAGTGCGTGCTAAGTTGAGCTTATCCTAAAGGTAAAGCTAAGTTACTAATGTAATTCCTTTGAACTCCTATGCGTCTATTTGTATTTTGGATATTCCTGTCTATGCTATGTAGTTCCCACTTTAAAGCGCTTAGTAGTTCTGGGTTGACTAGGGTTGGTCGGTTTGAGGAATATAGACCTCCGTGATTACAAAGTCTATCTGTTAAGTCGCTTGTTTCTAATATTTCTAGGTATAAAGCTAAAGCCTCCTTTATTTTTAGTAACTCAGATTTACTTTGTAATCCTGATTATTTCGATAAAATGTTAAAACTACCACCTATATATCATATAGATGCATTAAAAGTTATGATTTAGACAGAACATTTTTTTGCATTTTTGCAATAGTGCACTTCTCTTGTCGTGATATTGGGTTTAATTTGTTCCAAATTCTTTCTTTGTTTTCGAGGCATCAGCTTGTCAAAAGTTTTTGAATTAGTGAAAAAAAAAATGGGGTGGGGTGGGGGGATATTTTTCCATGAAATTAAATATCTATGTATAAATTATTTCCTACGTTTCGTATTACTTGATACTTATATAAAAAATTGAGATTTCATTTTATTTATTTAGTTTTAAAAATTAAGAAAGTTTTATTATATTTTTCTCTTTCTATCCTTAGTATTAAAACTACATAAAAGTATTTTCTCCAAACCACTTTACTTGTCTTCCAAGCTAAAACTAGATGGTCAATAATACTCATTTTAGAAAATCAAGTCATAACTAGTTATTAATTTGTTTTCACATTTATCCTTAGTCATAAATACAAAGAGATTAATGTGGCGTAAAAGAAAGAAGTATTAAATAGATAAAAATAGTGATAAATAAAGATAATTTAATCAAACTACCTTAACTTATTAATGTCTTTTACAGGGTGTGTAGAAAGAAACATGACAAGAAAAGTGGTCCGGAGGGAGTAAAAGTAGCCAAATTTAAAATTTTCAAAGCATCACTAATATGATTAGCTTAATAAAATACATATTTAATTAAAGCATTTTTAAAGGATATGTCAAGTTAAAATAAACCAAGTAATATGAAATAACAGGAATATATTGGATTGAGACGGACTTACGTGAAGCAACATGTAAAAACAGTGAAAATTCCTATCTCACTTTACGTGATACACCTTTCTTTCCAGTGCATCCTAAAAAGAATATTTTTTTTCTATAACTTAAAATTTCCATTTACCTGTAATGAAAAATTTATAACCACACAAATATTTGAAATTTATTTTTAGACCATAATTTTTTTTTAAAATTATATCAAATGACATGATATTACTTAAATTGAGACGAGGGTGTATGGGGTAACCGTGACTTCTGAAAGTCACCAATTGAGGCGTACTTCTTGACATTCTAGTGCTAAAATTTGTGAAACACGTGAGGGCACGATATCCTCATCCTTCAATTTTAAGATTATAAGTTTAAGACAATAAGATAGTCCAAAAATATAAACGAAAACTCCTTAAAAGGGGTAAAAAAAGAAAAAAATATAGAGAACATGAATTTTTATTATCCGTTTCGATTCAGTTTATATACCCTTATTCAAATAATTAAGAAATTTAAAAAAGGAAAGAACATTTTAAAATCAATGTACTCTTGAACTAAATATGTGTAATTGTGTATGATATATTAAAATATCTTTTAAATTTTGTAATTTTCGATATGTAATGTAAAATATTGAAATTAAAAATTACCAAAATAAAAACAATGACATAATGTTAAAAAATATTTTTAAAAATATGACACATAAAACAGAAATAATATTTGCTAGCAGTAAAATATATAGAATTAGAAAATTCCAAACACGATGCAGAAGAAGCCATGCAGCCATTTTGATTTTCAAGATAGTAACAGCTCCTAATAATAATAAAAAAAAAAAATTAACAAATAAAAAGTCAAAGTGCAATTCAAAAGTCAAAATCATACGTTGTCATACTTCAAATATATTCTAATATTAATTCATAGTACTATTTATTTCAGATCAACTTGCAACCTCAAAAATACTTTGTTTAATATTTTTCTTCCGCAAAAAAAAATGAAAATGAAAATTTTATAATAGAATATTAATATCTGCGCTATTGAGTTTCTAATTATTTATTGGTGCTGAAGTTAAATTAGTACTATTGCATAATCATCAAGAATTGAGATTTAAGAATCGGAATTGTACGTTGTAATATTCTTTATTTCATTATTTAATTCTTTCCGTAATTATTTCTAGACAGTTAAGAGATTCATTGATAATTCCGTCATCTCCTGAAACAAAAATTAATATTGCAACCAACTGAAAATAATAATAAAAAAATAAAACTTTGGTTTATTAGTACCCATTTATAAATTTGCATTATATGACTTTTGTTTCTTCCAGTTATTTGACCTACATAATATGTGGGATTGAAAATAGAAAATTATCCAAAATGCAAGATACAAAATTTTCATTCAACTGTATATAATGAAAACTTGAATAAAACCCGTGAAATGGTGTCTTTTGACAAAAAAAAATTAAAATTCAAAATTCTCTACATATATATATGAATGAATTTCAAATGAGGTTGGCGATGGTTTCATTATCAGCAAAAGTGCCTTCCTTCGGACAAAAGAATGTATGAACGGCTAAAATACAACAACTGCACAAACATTACACGAGAAAAACTGACAGAAAAGAAATGGTACTAACTTATCTACGTCTGGGCCTTGAGAAACTCGGGGAACCAATATGTTGTGATCCCCTAAAACTTCTACTTGGAGAGTCCATAGATCCTCTTAAAGAGGCATATGCTGATTCTGGAACAGAATCCGGGGGAGTTGATTCCACAAAGCATGCTGTATTGAGTCTAGTCCTCTCAAGTTCAGATTGAAGTAACTCAGAACTATACTGCTGGGCAAGAGCCTGAAAAATAAGATACAATTGGAATGTATGGTGACAGACAGCATTGTAGCCAGTCAAAGCAGCAAAATTGCAGGGTGGATTTAGAAATGACAAACAATATTCATATACTTACGAATGATTAGAAGGTGAGCAAAGAGCATATGAAAAAAAACTCTGAAAATAAAAGATGATAGAGAGCAAGTGTTACTCACAATCAGGTCATCGGGTGATACAGTCATCCCTTGCTGCCGGTCATCCAGGAATACATCATCACTTCCACGTGTTGGCCGGCGGTTGTGAGTTGGAGTTTCAGAAGAATCAGCAGCACACTCAGTTGCTTTCTCTAAGAGGGCCCCTTGTAATGTTTTCAGCGACTCCCTTGCTTCATGTGTAAAATATGGATTCAATATGGTCTCGAAGTAATCCAACTGCACATTTAGCCCCACAAACTATTAGAAAGAAGTGTATGAACATGAGATCAAATCTACCTACTTGTTCCAAAACCTTTTGGCCACAACTAATATAGAACGTCAGGCAACCAAAAGCACTCAAAAAGCAAATGCAAAGCATCAACCATTATAGCTGAAATTTAACAGCACAGAACTGTGTCCTAGAAGTGCAAGTTAACAGAAAATCACAACAGAACAGTGTCAAGTTTTAGCTTTAGTATGTTATCATTAGTTTTCATTATATACTTAACAATCAGAGACTACAAATTCACCTCAAGCATAAGCTGGCAAAAGCCATTCGCATCTAATGCTCTAGGATCTTTGTCTTGATTTTCATGGAAAAGACTCAGGAAAGTATCTATTAGTCCTTCAACAAGTATACCAAGCGTCTTTTCCAGTAGAGGCTTACAACCAGCGAAGACCTGTGAAGAGAAATCAGTATTACAAAGAAGACCAAATCAATAAGGAATTGTAAGAATTAACCAGATCGCAAAGAAACAATCATTCGTAAAAGGTACAGAAATATAGTTCTAAAGCAACAATATGCCCATAAAACAACCAGTAAATTTTACCTCTGCATGTACAGCTACTAGAGTGTGTAGCAATTCCACAGCAGCATCTCGCACACCCTGCAAGCCATAGAAGGTCATTTAACATTCAAAGGTTAAAACTCACTAAGTTAATGGGAAGCATCTTTTCTCACCGTAACTGCTGGTGCAGAACCCCATTGTACTCCACCATCCAAGAAATAGTTTATAGCTGCTGTTCTAATCAAATTTGTCTGACAAATAGACACCAAATTATGGAACCATTACCTAAGAAGTATGGATATTCTTCATTTCTTTCATTAAAGAATGTACAACAAATATCAAGCACAGCATATTAATGTTGCATCTTCCTCTCTTTTGGGGATATTTTATCACCCCCATGAGGGAGCAACTTATATATCATCTAACAGCCTGTCCCAATTATATGGGATTAAATGGGTAAGGGGTGGAGGTTGATAGCGACTTATTGGCTACTTGGTGGGGTGTCCTTAATGACACCAAAGATTTCTTGTTCTTTTTTATTAGTAGTTGTAGCAAAGATTTATCACAAACAAGTAGGGGAAGACCCATATTCGACAGATACCATAATAGGAAAATACAACAACATTGGTTTCAACAAAGCTCAGCCAATTTCTACAAACGTATCCAGGTGTGCTCCCGACAAAAATGTCTGCAGAACAAAAGGTAGACATCTTATAGCAATGCCTTAACCTTATAGAAAAGGAGGATAACAACAACATACCCAGTGTAATCCCACAAGTGTAATCTGGGGAGGGTAGGATGTACACAGAGCTTACCCCTACCTTTCTGGGGTAGGAGAGACTGTTTCCAGTAGACCCTCGGCTCAAAAGAAGTACAATCAAAGCAGGAGAAGTAAAATGAGGAATACTATTGAAAGGGAATTGGAAATACTGTAGAAGAACATTTGGACAATACATCTTTTGATTCTGAGAAAGGCCAGGTAAGGTCCGTGCACTCTACCCTTATCAGATCCCACCTGTGGGATCTTGCTGGGTATGTTGTTGTAATCTGAAAAGGTACATGAACAAGCCATTTATATGAAAGCCTGATGCTTATAACTGTAGAATTGATAATATGTGCATTTTGCGACATGTATGGTGCAAACTGCAAATATTACTCATTCAAGAATTTCTCAATTTCTCTACACAAAGTTGCGTCTCTTTTTTAGAATCTTCCAGGTAAAAGTTGGTACAACAGTTTTAAAGTAAATGGAAGGCGTGAGATGTCCATATGATAGGTGAACAATGGAAACAATATAACCAAATTGAATGATCTCATATAAGGTAACAATTCTTGGCACAGAAACGACCTGAACTTAGTCATACCTTTGCAAAAGTGTACTGTTCAAGGACCTTCTCTTCAAGCCTTGCGAAAGATATAATCAACTCTTGGATATCACTGTCCTCTTCATCCTTACCCCTAAAGTAGATATAATAATGACATGATGTTTGGACTAATATTTGGCAACTTAACAAAAGTTGTCTAGTCAAGGGGGAAAAGGCCTAGGAAAAGATAGTTGTCTATGGGCATTACTGGTTTGCACATTTTGTAATTCCAATATATGTTAGAAATTTGGAAAACCCCAGCAACTAAGCTAGATAGATTTAAGAATTTTATTTTGTTATATTAACATCATGCAGAATGAGATTCAAGGTGAGTAGCATAAAAGAGTTGGTTCCTAAGGGCATTACTAGTTTGCACAATTTTAGTTGCTGGGATTTTCCAAATTTCTAGCATATATCGGAGCAAAGAAACCATTGAAGTGCTTTTAACTTAAAGTACTTTTGTACCTATGCTGCATCCAAATTTGTTTGTATTTGCAGTACAAGTCACGAGCAAGTTCATCTTTACAATATCCAATATTACTTAAAACCATCAGCAGCTGTAGCTGCGGATCAACAATACTTCCTGGCAGGGGTTCAGATGATTTTTCTTCTAGTTCAAGATATCCATTCTGAAAATATGGACTTTCTCTGTTGGATTTATTCAGGTTAAGCTGACCTCCAATTTGCTCCAGGTGACCTAATTATCAGGGTAAACAATTTGAATCACCCTCGAAGTTTTTCAGCTACTGAGATGCTAAGGTATCAGCTTCATACTTACCAGCAAAATTCAGCAAACAATTCAAGAAGGCTAGTCTAACAGATTCCTGGATTCCTTGAAGCTGCACGTATATTTCTTCCGACTTCATGGCCTCATTCTGCAAAGACTCTATCATTCTGGAAAGGATAAAAGCACAGCTAATGAAAATGCAAGAACCGAACAAGATCGAACCCGCTGAAACTCTCACCAAAAGTAACATGCTAGTTCTCTGACAGCCTAAAATACACTGTCAATACAGCTCAGAACAAGAAGAGTTCATCTTAGCTTACAAGAATAATTCAACCTTTTGATCGATTTCTTTGTAACTTTTAACCAATAGGGAGCTGATGTGCTTAAAGTGAATGGCAATTGACGCGAATAAGCCTTTGGCATGTTACACTTATCGATTGGTAAGGTAAGATACAACTCAAATCAGATAAAGGGACCCTTACATAGCATGAACATAGATATAAGTGCCGTGCAAGAGACACTGAGGAAACACAAAATCTCTATGTTAACTTCCATTTGATATTGTTCTTTCTGCTATGCAACACAATACATAAATAGATGGGAGGTGTTGGAGGATCAACCTCTTAGCTAAGAGCTTGCATGTCTTTCTAAACATGAAGGGTTTTTGGGGACTTGGGTTGCTTTTAGCAACCTCAGGATCATCGGTTCATCCATCTCTATTAGATTTTTCTATTATTAAGAGCATGCAAACACACCTCAACTCTATTCTAAAGAATTAGCAGTATCCATCTCCCACAGTTTGAGCCCTCAGATGCTTCCATCTTATCTTTTTCACATTTCAGTAGGTGACTCCTTTCCTGCAACGTCCATCTGCTATAATTTGAATAACAGCTAATGTGAACAAATATACAATCCTCTTGGTTTCTCCTTATACAAGACTTTTTTTTTTGATAAGGTTCTCCTTATACAAGACTTTGTTACTCAACTATATTGTGTTACTAATATTTTCACCAAATCCGTATTCCCTTTCCTCACCCCTCAACATATCTCAGAAATTTCCCTTAGCCTCTTCTATTAAGAAAATGTTCCACTAAATCAAGATATATATATATATATATATATATAGAACTTAATTTCCATCACAGTTGAGAAGACCTAGAAAAATTCAAGTCCTTGGTACATTAGCTTAACAAACTATGTAATTCTAACATTAACAATGTAATTGTTTTGCAAGAATAATTAAGGGATATTTTGTTCTCTCACACTCATCTGATGAGGTTTTTAGCTACTAAACTCCAAGACTTGATCATAGCTGAAAACATAAGGTTCAAGGAAATAGCACCTTGCCGACACTTGCCAGTGAATGGTGTAGAGGGACAGAGTGCAGAACCAGTAAATTCTAAAATCACCTTGAATTTAGTACATAATAAGTGGGTTGCAACCTCGATATGGCCACATCTCTATCTCGAGCCAGTGTTGTCAAAGGCGTGCTTAAGCCCTCAAGCAAGGCTCAAAACGTGTTGAGCTCTTCGCCTCACTTTATGTGCGCTTCAGTGTCGTGACATATTTTTCCTTGTCAATGAGCTTCTTCAGAAGAGGTGACACTAAACAATTGATATTCCACTTTATCTTAATCTTTTTTCAATCTTTGTTCATATACTTTTCATTCATGTTTATAATTATTAGACTTGAACTAAACAAATATATTTGTATTTTTTCTCCCTTCGCGCCTTTTTTCATTAAAGCCACACTTTATTTGCGCTTAAAGTCCCAATGGACCTTAGAGCTTTTTTGCACTTTAAGCCCCAACGGACCTTAGAGCTTTTTTGCGCTTTTCGCCTTTGATAACCTCCTCGAGAGATCCCAGACAAAGTAGAATTAGTCATCTCCAGCTTAAACTCTTCTTAGTGGCATCTATTCTAACTAGCGAAATTTCCTTTCTATCCAAAAGAATAAGCCTAACAAATTATTACAACTGTAACAAAATCTTCCTAAGGTAAGTCAAAGGCACCTTTGGCTAAAATTTAATTTTTGATAAAATAAAAGGTTTTCACCTGTATAAAAGTGGTGTATAAATGTCACAGCATTGGTGGACAGAGTTACCTGTTACCTAGTACCTGTTGCTGGTGGGAGGCGGCAGTTATCCCGTGGAATTAGTCAAGGTGCGCGAAAGTTGGCCCAGACACCACAGTCATAAAAAAAAAGTGATGTATAAATGTAGTGAAGTTGGACAGAATTTTTAGTTTAGAAGTTCAGACTTCATATGCAAGGCCACAAATGACCTTTGGTTAAGTGAGTTTTAAGGGCTTATAGCTTCTAAAGGCAACGAGAGTTTGATAACTCCATCAAGTTTCCTCATTCAAGGGGCACAAGTAAATGTTTTACAAATCCAGGCCAAGGCTAAAATAAGTGCAAATTATCACTTATCTACTCTTTCTTATGTCATGTACTAATCCTAAAGTCTTACAACTCTAATCTGAATCACTTCCTAGTGTCAAAGCTTATTATTCATTTTTTTGACAAGTAATATCAAAACAATTTTTAAAAAATGAAGAACAAATGTCAAAGCATCAACCAGGTTACATGATGAGAAAGAATCTAACAACCAAGGCTGTTCAACCTACTGTCATATGTAGGGGGCTAATAGGAAACTAGTGTTTTTTTGTATAATGTGTACGGTATTAACAACCTCTACAACTTACACATTGATCTGATCCATTGCAGATGTGATAATTGAACGGAAAGCCAAAGGCAATGAAGAAATCGTGTATGGAGATCTATTCCTTTGTAAAATAGATACTGGGACCCAGGATTCATCTTTTGATATCTCTTCAACTGTAGACCGCATCCATGAACAGAGCCTCAATATGTAAACTTTTGAGACCTCACATTGAAGTGTTCGCAATGCTGCAACTGGTGTGAAGAAATAAAATCTTTAGATACCTCTCATTTACAATAGTCTAAGCAACTCAAATAACTTATGTACCAGCAATTGAAGGAGTTGATTCTTTTGCTTCAAAAGCTTGACATGCTTTGGTTATCTCCTTTATGGCATCACTCATGTATGGGCCAAGAATATTTGATTCTTCAAGATCCCCAAATGCATTCTGGACCTGTGAGTGTTATTTCAATACTCAGATACATTACAGAAGAAGCAACACATAAATAGAAATCATAAAATGTTACACCTCTTTCACCCCGGAAACATCAAATCAATTGCAAAGTCTAGCTGCAAATATTTTTCTTGAATATGCCAAAACGAGATTGATAACAGAAAGACCAACTATAATAGTAAAATTTGCTATTAATGTTAAAGAATGTGAAAACTTTAAAAGGTACAAAGACAACAAACTTAAGAGAAGAGCTTAAGTGGTTGTTAAACATATACATCATAAGACAGAGGATCTGTTTGGATTCAAGGAATTTCATGCTGTGGCGATAAGAATTTGCTTCCTCACCTGGAAGTTCTTTTATTTTGATTATATCTGAGATACGTATCTTTTTAATCATTAATGATATTATGATTTTGAGTTTCACATTAATTCATTTTTTCATCAAAAGGGGAAAGGAGAACAAGGATATTTTCAGGACAATAATCCATAACATCTCGAACAGCAGGTGGTTATCCTTGCGTTGTGTATCTATAGCACTATAGAGGTGTACTTCTCACTGTGTACACCACAGAGGTGGACTACTCGTGTTGTGTTTCTTGGTTTTCTTACTTCAAATTTTCAGTAAGAAGACTTCCGGTCAAGCTTTCTATCCTATCCACCCTATGAGTAAATTCTCTCTCAACACAGCTGTGAGAACTAAACTTAACTTAATTCAACCATAACTTGGTCATACTACAAAGAACAATAGGCCAACTAGAACAAAAATTGATCCACTTCTATGGTAGACAAGGAAAGCCAAATTGATAGGTCCCAGCTCCAATGGGAGTTTTAATCATAATGAGATTTGTCACAGTAAATTTACTATCTAAAAGAAGTAAAGGATATGGAGTACAATTGGAGTGGTATTCATGATTAGATTTGTCACCATAAATAACTCAAAACGAAGAGGATTCCATCTATGCTCTAGGTGTCTTTTGTGTGGTGCTGGTGTGCTGCTAGAAAAAACATATTAGTGACCTCAATAGAACCCCTCCCCAGCAAAAATAAACAGAACAAAAGAAGTAATATGCAGCCAGGCTCAATCCTCATTTATTGAAATGCAAAATTTTGAAAGTGACAATCAAATTCCTTTCTTTTTTGGCAGGACAAATTTGGAAGTGGAGACAATTCCTATAACCATAAATAGAAGACAACTACGTACACAACTACTCAAACTTAACATAACCATCCGTACTTCAATCTCCTACCATCAAGATTGGACATTTACCTTGGATTCATAAGCTGATATAGTACTGCGCACCATCCCAGCAACTTCATCAAGAGAATGATTTGAGTACTTCCCATCTCCCACTTTTTCTTCACGTTTATTCACAGAGGCATTCACATTTGAATCAGAGGATACCTGAGAAGACTACAGAACCAGGAGAAAGAGCCATTGAAATCAAAGCAATTAGCAGATGGAAATAAATAACAAAAATTGAGAGATGAGGCTGCACTTTTTTATACCATGGTCACCAATTATGGGAGTGAAGTATCTACTAAAGGACAAAAGAGTGGTAAATTAGCTACTTATCAACCCCCCCCCCCCCCCAAAAAAAAAAGAGTATGGTAAATTAGCCTCTATTCCCAGGAGGCTAACAATTGAAGTTGCTGATATGACAGTAATTGAAAAAATAGTCAAAGCTGAGCATCCGTATCTATCACAGCTAGATACGATGCAATTGAGTGTGATAAAGATGCATCGAGGACAGCTACGTTATCATCAAAACACATTATCACTTTTAAAAAAAAGCTTTCTTGGTGCAGACAGACTTCTATTTGGGGTTTGAATATTCATTCCTTAAAAAGAAATAGGAACAGCTCAGAAAAGTAGCAGCACTGCTTCAATCATTGAGTTGCAAGACAAATGCAAGATTCTTCTTGTAAACAATAGAGGAAACATACTAACAAACAAGCAAGAAGGTATCTGGTAGACACCTTGACCAGACCAACGATCCCAATAAGAACTATTCATGATCAACTATAGCAAAAGTAGTGGATATTTCTATTAACATCTAGGTCAGCTAATGTCATTAAGTTGAGCAAAATTAATTGATCTCCAGTAGTGAGAGAAAAAATGAGAACAGCCCTAAAGACTAAACTATAGTTAAAAATGAGCACATCCCTAAAGACTACATAATTGCAACAGCTAACGACTTCAACCATACACACACACACACACACCCACCTTGTGATAAACATATCTAGCGCATCTATTTCAAACCCCAAAAAGGAAATAGCTCAAAAGATCTTTTTCAACTTTTCTTTTTTATGAAGTAAATAATTTCATTGCTCTCATCAAGTGGATGCATAATAGTTACAAAGTAGAGTAGCAAAAAGAACTTACTAGCTCCAGTACATATCTAGTTGAGAGCTAATGAGCTGATAAAATTCAAGAGGGGTAACAGGGGAATCTATCGGGGACATATAGACCCAACTATACAACAACATAAGACAACTAGCTCTTAGAGACTGGCAGGTAGTTGATATTCCATCAAAGCATCTCCTATTTCTTTCATTCCAGATACTCCAAAAATTAGCCACAGGTATCATCTTCCAAATTCTTATGATTGTGTTTCAACTTGTTTCAGTATCATGTTTATGTTCCTATAAACAGGTAATTCTCATTCATCGAGAGATCAGAGTTACTTTTGACACCATGACCGTAGAACAGCATGTAAGCACCATTACTGCCAGATTTTAAAGGAAATGAAAAATTACGGGAACCAAACTTTATAACTGCTTCACCTTGAATGTGTCATCCCAAGGATAATGGCACAATCCTGATGTGCAGTGGTGGGGCCTGGGGAATAATGGAGTGTTTTCTGTGAAGTTTTCCTACGAGAAACTTTTGGTTAGGGAGGAGCATGTTTTTCCATGCCGCAGTAAGGATTCCAAAGGTGCCGAGGAAGGTGCGCTTTTTCACTTAGCTAGCTTCTAGAGGGATGATTTTGACAACAAAGAATCTTAGAAAGCAGAAGGTTTTCTATGTCAGTAGGTCTTTCATGTGTAAGGAGGCAGGCAAGGACATGGATCATCTTCTTCTACATTGCGGTTGATTATGAGAATGAGACTCTGCTGAGACATGCTTAGGTGATTTGGCACTCCATGGTATACCCCTTGTATATGATTGAATGATAATACTTTTACTTGACCCGGAAAAAAAAGTGGCACAATCACTAATTGAGGGGCAAGATTTTTTTTTTTCAATCAGTAAGCAAAAAATTCAGACACCAGCAAAACCCAATATAAAGATACTGCAGGACAGTAACAAACTTCATCTTTGGGGAATCAGAGTTATTTTGTTGACTACGCTCTTATCCAAAAAGCTTATAACTATTTGACTATAAAAATTGTCATTTAGAGTACCTTTTATTTAGTTTTCAACTGGGTAAATATTTTAAGAGATCGATGTCCATATTCACACTGAGAATTAAATAAGTTCATCCCTGTAATCTGACCACCAAATTCTTTTGAGACAGCGGGAGAATCTTTAATTCTGAAATAGCATCTAAAGAAAGAAAATGCTTCTTCTTTCTGTCTATCAAATTGGGTTTTGACATGTTTTAACTTAACAAGAGTAAATATACACAAAGGGCAGATACAGATGTTACTCTGTCATGTAGATAACTCTAACTATCAAACCAGTGAAGTGGATGCTGTCAAATGCTTTCAATTTCCATGTAATGCAAAAAACATTACTTCACATCTACAGAGATCGGTATTATCAAAGGCGCACTTTAAGCGCGCTTAAGCCCTAAAATGAGGCTCAAAATGTGTTGAGCGCTTCGCCTCGCTTTATGTGCGCTTCAGTGTCATCATCAAAGCTCTAAGACAAACTTTTCCTTCTCGATGAGCCTCTTATGAAGAAGTGACACTTAACAATTGATATTTCACTTTATCATAAATTTTTTTCAATTTCTTTGGTCATATATTCATTCATGTTTATAATTATTAGTCTTGGACTAAACATACACATTTTTTTTTCTCCCTTTGAGCCTTTTTTCATTAAATCCCACGCTTTATTTGCGCTTTGCACTTAAAGCTCCCACAAACCTTAGAGCTTTTTTGCGCTTTTCGCTTTTAATAACACTGACAGAGATTACAAAGAATTATGGTTCTATTAGTCAATGTTAACACAAAGCATTTAATCTTTGTCACCACTGCAACAAGTGACTAAAGCCCAGATCTGGGCGCAGAAGGTTTATATTAGCAGAGCACTTCTTAACTGGCTGCTTTCAATCTCCATGCATTTTCTCTACTCTCCGATAATCAAGAGCTTAATCAGAAACTTGTAAAATCAACTGACCTGGTTAACATTGGGAAGGAAAAATACGAGAATTACTTCTAAACCTAATACTAAAAAATATTAGGAAACATTACTGTGTATTTCAGTAATTTTTCCTTATTATTACTATCTTCTTCTTTTTTGTGAAAAATAGATTTAAAGCCCCCCAAAAAAACAAGTGCAAGATGCAAATTTAGCTGCTTTTTTTCCGAGACTGAACCAACCAAAAAACACAACAAAAGCTCTCAGGCCCTCATTAAATTTGTGAATTATCAGAAAATATTTGTTTACATATCCTCGGTTTTGCACCAGCCTATATAAAGTATACTGGGTAGGTTAATTAATTACCTTCGCAAATTTCCCACTGAGAACTGCAACAGTTACTCTCCAAAAGGCAGGTACATGATAGATAATTACAGCAGTCAACCTCCTTATATAACTTCCTCTGAGAGCATCAACCTTTTCACCAGTAAATTCCACTTGTTGTGAATCACCCGTCAGATATGTATTTTCAATAGAATCAGAGTAATCAGCATCTGGCTGATGATCATTTGGGACAAAAATTAGTACATTAGTTTAAAGTACAGTTAATTATCAATGTTTTTTTTACAAAACACAGTTGGGCTTACAGTATTGTTCAAATCTTGCTGAATATGCCTCCATTTTGCATCAGATAGAGCTCTTTCACGCATCTCAGTCCGAAAATTTTCCATTCTTGCTTCATGATCCAAAGTGCATTTCTCAAGCAAACCTCGGATTCTGTGGTTCTGTCAAATGGACAACAAAGAGGACATTGCAGAATTTGCATCCCATCATGAAATAAGGAAATAATTACCATATCATTCGCCTCGATTAAGGAGAACAAAGTGCCAAATATCCTCTATGCAGAAGAGAGAGGGTTTCACAACCAACCATGGATTTTCTGTTTTTATCGAACTATAGCAATCAAAACCCAAATTTTTTTTCTCATAGTACATGATGCACATGCAACCCCCAAAACCCTTTTTTTTTTTACAAAGGTAACAGCTTATATTAAATCACAAAAAAGGCTGTGAAACCAGTATTTACAGGAGTAATAGAAGGCAAAAACTGCTACCCCACCATATCCCCAACCTTTTTCAGATAACTAATGTTCTCTACCGATCAAAGTAATGTACATGCGACGCTGCAGCATTCAGAAAAAAAAACAAACATACTACATTAATACTCTCTCCTTCCCACTTCGTACAGCATTGTGGGGGATGTTCTAAAATGTCCGCCTCCATTCATCACTAAAATTATTCTATACAACTTTCACTACTTCTTTTTTCTTCTTTTTTGAGAAGGAACTTTCACAACTTTTAAGAATTAAAATTTTCAACCTTATATACTATACTAAACTAAGACAAATTGAAACGGAGGAAGTAATATAATATATTTTCAAATTTTTTCGTTGTCATAAGGAATATATTTTCAAAACTAATATCCTAAACTCTGCAACAAGTAAAATTAGCAAAGATACGATGAAACGAAAAGTGTATGCAGTCAAAAAATGAAAACAAGTTACGAGTTTCCTCACGAACAGTGTTGCGATCTATCTCCAACAACAGGTCTCTCTTCTTACTCTTATTTGATAATTGCTTCCAAAATTCTCCATTTTCTTGCTGATCTGGAGATATATTTTAGGTTTCAACTTTTCTCTATGGTCTTTCTTTGTTCTTTACGAAAACCGTGGTGCTTGGATCAACTTACCTGCACCTCGATTAATTCCCCGGGTACCTGCTACCTCCCACCAGCACAAGTGTCAAGTAACTCTATCCACTAAGGCTTGGACATTTTTCTCTATGATCTTTCTTATGACCAGTCATGAAAAGCTAAAGACTAATTAGCTAAGATCTATTAAGACATTGTGATTAATCTAATGTTTCTAGTATGTGGCAGATTCCATATCGCTACAACAACGAGTTTTGTTATAATGTCCTGGGCAATACTCACGTCATGATTTACCTTTTGAAATTGAGTTCGGCCTAGTCTGTTTTTGTACATGCTACCAAAGTCAAACTCATCCTTATTCTTGATTCACTTAATGTTGGGCCCGCATATTATATTGTGGATGCTCCACATGTCTAGGTCTAAGCGTGCAACGGAAGGGGTGTTAGGTTAGAAAACAGACATTGGCCCTAACGTAACCCAAAAGCCAACACATGAGGTGAGGATAGTCCAAGGCTATCTAAGGAGATAACCACCTATTCCATCAACCAATGTAGGACATCATGACATCTTTCCCACCCTCATGCATGACCAGGCCTAAACATCTAGAGTGTGTGGAGAAGGGGTGTTAGGTTAAGAAACTGGACATTGGCCCTAACGCCAACCCCAAAAGCTAGTTCATCAAGTGAAAATTGTCTAAGACTATTTAAGGAGACAACCACCTAACCCATCAACCAATGTAGGATATCCTAACACCTCCTCTCAGCCTAGACATGTAGAGCATGGAAAATATAGCATGGAGCCCTAACATTGAGCAAACAAAGAATATGAATAGGTTTTACTCCAATACTATGTAAAGAAAATGAACCTTGATCTAACTAATCCAAAGCTGGCTAAGACCATATAAGGAGACAGCAGTTGGCACCTTCTGCCCATTCCACACACCCAAGATTGGACATCAGGAGTGTGGACTACATAACATGAGAACCCAACATCACATAAACCAAGAATATTGAAGGGTTTGACTCATACTATGTTTTTAAAAAATAGACCTTGAGCCTAACTCAATCAAATAAGCTTGTTCTTTCTTTATAAGAGAGAAATCCCTGAGAACTAGTGGCACGTGGTTCAAAATTTGGTAGATAATGATCCCCCACTTTTACCCTTCTCCACTTAACTATCAAGTTTATATCTGTTGCAGAATTCGAACTTGTGATATATGCCTAACCCACTCATCACACGTTACAACCTTACCACTAGACCAAAGCCCTGGAGCCAATCCGGAAAGCTTGATTATGACTTATGAGGTAAGAATTGTCCAATATCACCTAGGGAGACCACTCATACCGTCAATAAATAAACATGGACCCTATTAGATTTAAACAGTGGGTTCTATCAAAAGTTAAAGAGACATCAGACAACTATGAGTTCAATCAATGGATGAAGCATACAAAACTCATAGTGGAGTTACCAGTTGGTATAAAACACCTCATGAAGTAATATTATATCCTATTTTGTCGATCTTTTGTTTCTATTGTTAGTGTCATTAGGTTATATGTTTAATAAAAATTATTTTCAAAAAAAAAAACAAAGAACAAAAATAGAAAGAGTTGTTGGACCTTAGAGTCCTCACCTGTATATTCAAATAGTGCCATACAGGATCTGATTCGGGTTCCAACTCCAACAAGAGTCTCACATTATTTTCAAGCTGCATAAAGCATTACAAGTCAAATATGAGTAGCAAGTATTTATAGGAAAATATTTTAAATTTTTCTTGAACATTACAATCTAAAGTGTCTGTTAGATGGTTGCACACAAATGCACAGGGCATAATTCAAGTGCAATCAAGTAAAAAAAAATTTGCAAGGAAGACATTGATCGGAACTGTTTGGTTTACCCTCAGTAATCTGATAATTACGAACTGACAGGCATTGATATAAGTACTTCACCCTTTTTGAGCTGGAGTATCACATCTTATCTTCATATATATAGTGAGATATCCAACCATTTGTCTGGAAGTTCATTTATCACACTGCAAAAAGTAGTTTCATTGACACGGCAGACTGCCATCAATTTATCAGGCTACTTGTCTACTCATATAAGACATCTGATAGATGATATAGGCAATTTGTAATAGACAACATACACTCAAGCTCTTTATATGGGACATATGAACCCCTCAACAAATTGTAATTTGAGGCTGTTTAACTCTAACTTTGCTAACTCCAAACAATGTTCTTACCACTGTTGTTATTTGCATTTGGTTTTCTTTTAATTTGTACTTGTTACTTTTTTCTGCTCTTTATTTTTTTACTGTGTTCAGATTTTCGCATCTCACAATGACAAACAGAAAATATATACCCAGCAAAATGTCAAGGCAGTGTTTCATATTCTTCAGTTGAAAGAATATCTCGAGGATTTGTATGACAGAGTAATCCTGGAGTCCATCTTCCTAAATAATACGAATTCTTTTTTGATCAAGCTGGGAAAAATGACAAGGATAGTTTATGCCATGAGCCTTTTACATACTTCTCAAAGGGGGTTGCGCACCAGGAGAACGTTGAGACGCCATCAAATTGGAGAACTCTTCAAGCAGTTAAGTTCCTTTATTTATTCATATTTACATCCTCTGCTTCGTAAATTAATGCTGGATTTTTAATTTCTATAGAAGTGTATGAAAATATGTTAGAGATAATAAGGAACAAAAGGTCTTTTTTAAAAATAAAAAAAATTTAAAAAGTGAACAAATGGTTTCCAGCACATGTCGTCAATCTACTATAAAAAGAACAAGCCATAAATCTTTTGAGTCTACTATACACAGTTCGAAGTTCGAACATCTCACTGGATACAACAGTAACTGAAAGATCACCCCATCCCCCAAATGACTTATCCTGCCCTGCCCTGCCCTGTTACCATCCCTACACCGATTCCAAGAAGTTTTCTGAGGCCAGAGAGAGTTTAGGGAAAGCTATTTACAGCTAAGGAAGCTCACTCAGTAAATTAACCAGTTATATACAATTATAAGACACCAACAATTTTATAAAAGAACCCCAATCAAGTCCCGCGACAGTACACAATTACCCTAAATCATTGTGAACATAAGACACTGTATAACAGGAAATGTTTGAGGCATTTCGCTCCTATCACAACTTACTATTAACAAGAAAAAACAAGTATTAACTAGGCTAGACCAGTGCTGTCAAAGGCGTGCTAAAAACACGCTTAAGCTCTAAAGCGAGGCTCAAAACATGTTGACCACTTCGCCCTGCTTAATGTGCACTTCAGTGAATGTTGTCAAGGCTCCAAGGTGAAGCGTTTCCTGAAGAGGCAACACTAAAGAAATGATATTTCGCTTAATTGTAAGAAAAACTCAATTTCTTTTTTTTTTGAGAATTAAAAAAAAAAAACTCAATATTTCATGCATATAATTATTAACCTTGGACAAAACACATATTTTGCGTTTTTTCTCCAGGTGCCCCGTTTTCCATTAAAGCCCACATTTTATTTGCGCTTATCACTCCAACAAACCTTTTAGACCTTTTGCGCTTTTTGCTTTTGATAACACTAGGCTAGACACAACTGGAGAGTGATACAATGCATCCTTGCAGATGACAAATAGGCTTCTTGCATTAGAGTCTAATGGTGTATACCTCTCGTAGGTTATCCCTTTTAGTAATATGTGATCTCCATTTATCCCAAAATAGGTAGATCAAATGGGTATGAGATAAGTAGTCAAATAGAATGGCTTCAATAGATGACTGGTTACTAAAACAAGAGATGCAAAGTTAGTTGGAAGGTCCAAGGACAATTTCCAAATCTACATATTGAAAGTTCAGGATTTTTTATTTTTTTTAATTATAACCGTGCAGTTCAGGCCAGCTTGAGCGCACTTCGTCTAATTCCAAAGGATACTTGTCACCTCAGACCAACAAGTTTCAGGTAACTCTATCCACAAAGGCTGGAACAGATGGGAAGAAATCACCTAGTGTTATGAGACCTCATGGTTCTCACCCACTTCATTAGCCACTAGGCCACACCCTTGGGTGCAAGAAAGCTCAGGATATTATTTCATATTTTCAAGTATAGCTGGAGAAGAGTTTTGAGATCTTTAGCCTTTCAACAATTCAAGTGTATACAGTATTAGAGAGCATTCCTTGTGGACTTCTAGAGAACCAAACAGTCTACCGTAATGTCCTAATCATGCACCGATCATGATTTTTAACTTTTTAATCATGTTACTCAGACTCTTCAAAAATGCCAACGGGTGCATGTTGGATTCTTAAAAAGTCGTGTATTTTTGAAGAATCCGACATGGCATCAAAAGTGACTAGTCCGCACAACTTAGCTTTTTAATGTTGGTAACTGTAACTTACATTTGTTAGGTCAATCTGAGGATCTTCCAGAGACTTGTAAAGCTTGCCTTTAAATTCTTGCATAACTCTTTCAACCTCCTCAAGTACACGCTTCAAAATTCCAACCTGAAGGAAGGACATTCAATCAAGAGTGAGTAACACAGGTAAGGCAAAAACTATGAAGAAATGCGAACAAGTACTCAATTCAGGTCAGACACGACCAAAAAGGATTAAGCATCAGTCAATTATTGCCCCAACATGCCAAGGAGCATATAAGTTATAACAATGTCAAATTGCACCTGACAATAATTAAATCAAAACTAGGCCATGAAAAGTGTTAATCAGCTTGACTAATCAGAACACCTTCAGATGCAGAGGATGTCTAAAGCACCTAAAATACTTTTCTTAATAATTAAATACAATGTGTCATTAACAAAGCATCAAGGACGCGATCACATCTGTTCATTAAACAAATTGTTAGGGAAAAAGCAAAATCATCTATTGCTTAAATAGGAGAAGCTTCTGCAAAGCATCCCTAGACTACAATATATTATGATAGGATCCAAGCATAATCAAACTGGTAGCACAAAGTATAACGACTATAAAACCAATTAACAAGTCAAGGAAAAGGCTAACCACAGAGGGGCATGTGTAAAATGAACACATCAAAACTCTATATACCATTGTCATGTGGAGGATAATGCATTCAACACAAAGCATATGTTAATTTACAGCATTAACTAGGTCATCCATACATGAGAAGGAAGAACGATTGACTTTGCTTTCCTGTACTCCCTGACAGCCAGGTCATATTCACCAGTACTAATGCTATGACGAATTGTGCTGGGCAAGTTAAATAGTGTTCGGAACCTTTGCAGCATTCCTTGAACAGATCTTATTTTCTCAGCTTGAGCCTGCACAATAATGATTACACTCACAGAAGGTTAAAAAAAAAAGGCAACAGAAGTAAAAAAATCACTCACAGATCAAAAAATTTACTAGAAGTATCCATAAAGAAATAAAGAGCACGCTACCTACTTGTCTTTCAAATAGTGGCCCAAAAGCACGATTAGCAATTGAACTGACTCCTTCGATACAATTAAATAAGTGAGAAGTTCCAGAACCTTCAGGGTCTTCCTCAATCCGCCTTAACTTTGATTCAATATCTATAACAAAAACATTGATGACAAACTAAAAGTTCCTATCATAAATGAAAGTAACACCAAAATCCTACAGGACGCGTAGCTCACCATCAATTGTTGTTTTGCAGGACACAAAGCAGTCAAAATTTTCTTTAACCAACTGTTTTTTCTGCAGGGTACGTCCTTTAAGATCAGTCTTCACAGCAAGAGCACCTGATTCTAACTCAGACGCGCTGGTGTCTTGGTGAATTCGACAGAGAAACAACTTCGGGTCGAATTTCTCAGAGAAGTAATTCAACCTCTCTGCAAGATTAGATATGAACTTGTTAGAAAACAAGTGCAGAAGAATAGGAAAGGGATAAGTGACATAGACTGAACATTCCATTAAACATAATCGATGAGTGTAGAGAGAAAAAGTATGCCCCTAGGGCTTTGATCTAGTGGTAAGAGGGTAAGAGCACAGCGCACAATGTGTGGGTTAGACGTACGTCACAGGTTTGAACTGAACTCCACCACAGACAAAAGCCTAGTATTTAAGGGGAAGGGTAAAGGGATGTGCCAATTATCCACTGGGTTTTGAACCGTGCGCCACCTGGCTCTTGGGGATTCCTAGGTTATCTTTTGAATAGATTGAGTTTTAATGCTTTTCAAAATAGTGGTTAATTAGACAGCCTATCAGGTGTCTGTACCAGGGATTTCTCGGTGATAAAAAAAAGCTTAGAGTGAAAAATATACATAACACATTCTTCTACCACATGTTTCGTTTATAAAGGTAAATAACTTGCGTGGGATATGGGGATAAAATATCCATTCTCTTTACATGGCATTCCCTTATCTAATCATCAAAGCTTACAAGTATCCATATTACTCAATTTAAGTTGAGTTCTCATAGTATTCTGTTAAGTTGCTCGGACTCAGGTGCGGGAGTCCGATACGGGTGCGGATCTAGAGGTTGGATCCTTCATGATCTAATTTTTAAGATCCAAGGATATGGATCCATGTATGGATATGGGTGCGGGGATTCGCCTAAAAATAAAAAAAAATCTAAAATAGAATTATAAAACCTAAATTATGAGATATTATGTAGAGAACTTGAGGAGAATCCTGGAAAGAGATTAAAGGAAACAAGGTGACATAGAAATATTTATATAAAAGGTATTCTATTTTCTTCAATTTCACCTTAACTTTCGTATTGTCCATAGAAATCATTAAAACTGTCTCGATTTTCCCTATTGATTTTGGTCAAAGTACCCAAAATAGGTTGACCAAATCGGACATGGATAACCCCAACACACACCATGTCGTGTCGACAGGGGTGCGGCACCAAAAGTGAAGAGTCCGAGCAACTTAGGTATTTTGTATGACCATAAGTGTCCTTACTTGAAATTCTTAGGAATCGCTTATGTACGCTTGCTACAAATAAATCAAATGCCCATAGTATAGTCACATTTGTATATGTGAGAGCATTGTCCATATAGTCATAAGATAAACAGAGAACTAGCTCTTGAATAGCTAAGTATCATGTTAAGGATACTAAGTGTTGTAGAGAGAATCTACTTGGATAGCTTAATGATCTTTTTGTGATTCATTCTATAGGCTTTTAAGGCAAATATATAACAAAAGTTACCCTTAATGATGGGAGGGTATTCGAAAGTTTTACTTGACACACCCGCGTGACATGATTCCGTGCACAGGGTTGAGACTAGACCATTAATGATCCTGAAGATTGTGGCATACCCGCCCTTATGGCATCATTTGCATTTGGAGTCAGCTGGAATGTCATATACTAGTTGCCCCTGACTCGAGTCAATATATGGCACATATGGCCTGCCGGCAGACCCTCATAGTGAGCCCACAAAGGGGCGTCGTATCAGACCGCAATTACATTATATGCATAAAAACATAGAGATAAGCTTTTGGGAAACTCGTGTCTTACAGTTGACCTGGATCGTCTTTGATAGGCCTTCACGTTATCATTTGTATTAGAAACAGTTGAAGTACTTAACCTAGGCAAACTATAGGTGTTATATATAATGAACGCTTATTTGGATGTTAAGTGATGAACTTATCAAGTTGGTGCATGTGTTACAGCTCCATATCATATATCTACTCCTTGTATGCTTATAATTCTTTCGATTAGACATTTGGTTCATATGAGCTTCCATATTTGTCTACTTGTTATTCTGTCTACTTTACATACTAGTACATGTTGTAATTTTTTACCTAGATAACTATAAAGCCTACATATATATAGCATGTGTTGGTTATTCCGCTCGCTTTAAGCTTATAACTTCAGGCATGACCTAGCTTATTTGTGGAGCATGTGTTCATACGGTTCTTGTCTGCCCTCTATTTTGGGGCGTGACAAGTAGAGAGAAAAATATACACAAGACATTCTTTTTTTTTCCCTCTTATCATTAGAGAATGATGCACTAATTTATGTATGCACTTTCCTATGGCACAACGAGGCCCCATCCTATATCTATTACTCAGGAGTCATTTGGTTTGAATTCAAGTTATGTTGGGATTAGTTATGATGAAATAAGTTATGATGGGATGAGTTATGATGGGATAAGTTATGATAAGATTATTTTTTATTGAGTGTTTGGTTTGTTGTATTCAAAATAATAAATTTTAAAAACAATTTATTTGTTTACAAAAATGCCCTTCATGAATGTAAAAAGTGATGTATAAAAAGGGTTTAAAGAGATATTTTTGTCATTTACTTATTTTATCCCGAGATAAGTTATCCCAGGATTACTATACCACCCAAGGGGAGGGATAACTTATCCCGGTACTAATTATTAATCCTGGGATAAGTTATCCCGGACTTGCCAACCAAACAATAAATTAGATGGCACTATAATTTAATATCAGGACTATTGGGTATTATCCTTCACACCAAACGATCCCTAAGAGTGAAAATTCATCACTTTAAACTGTAAAGTAAAAAATGAGTCACAACCTGATAACTCTTTCTACAACGTCCTACAATTAGCCTTATTGTGATGGTAGGTTCCACATTTACCATACAAATGTTATTCTCAAAAAATTAATCTCTTAGATACTTTACACTACAAAAGTTATCACGTGGGAATTAGGTATTGATAAATTTAACATTACATTATGGACCCTTTCTTTGGTAAATACCAAGATAGAGGTCAATTTTGAGCATGTCCAAAACAAACTCACACATGAGTACGTCAAGCAACTCTTTGCTGCAGTCACCATTATCTCTTTAAGCTCATCTAATTGGTTTGATACCTCCTTAGAGCACATAATTATATTGCAGTGCAACAACATTGAAAGTAACTTCATGATAGCAATCCAAGCTTCACATGCTTTCTCACACTACAAAGCAGTGTATTTCCTAGTAGACAAGCACAAGTCATTTCCCTACGGCTCAATCACATAGGCAATGAGACTTTGTCAAAAATCCGCTGGAAAACGTAGTTGAGTCCTGATTTACAGAATGCCACAAAAACAAATGGAAGTGGAGATAAGTAAACCACTACAGACCTAACGGATAATCACAACACAAGTTCATGAATATCACAAATAAAGTCCCCATTATCGAAACGACAAGCATCCACCAGATACAGGATCATAGAGATGCCATAGCATTCAGTCCACTAAGTCTTGTAATGGAGTTCAAACTTCATATTTACCACTACGTTTACACACACTTGATAACAATGACTTTGAAGGGGCTCACAAAAATTCTTTCTCCCTTTTTCCCAGATAAAGATGACCACAAATATGGTCCAAGGAAAATAATGAACAAAGAGGGGCAAGACAGCATTATAGAATCAAAATAATTTGGTGGCAGAAGTATATACCTCGAACATTGGGATCTAAATGATCTCTGTTGCCTATAGATGGGGAACTTGATATGTTCTCACTAATTAACCTTAATGTTCTGTTGTCAACTATCCTGTCAACAAGAAAACAGCATCCCAATTAGCACAATTATCAAGAGAAAGCAGTCTGCGAAGCCAGTTTTTTAACCAAGAGCAGAAGTACCCCAATTTTAGAGGATCGACACATTCCATGCCACGAGGAAAAGACTGCAAACTATTAAGATCCTTTTTTGGGACTGCTGTCTTCTCCTGCTCAGGCATTTGAGTGGTTGCAACCACTCTTGCCTCCCTCATCTCACGAACCCTGCGTCTTAGCTGCACGATATTCAATATATGAATCTCTTTTTCTATTCAAGCATGTTTAATAATCAATAATTGTGCAGAAACAGAAACTCCAATAACAAAATAACCAATAACACAAATACATATAGCTCCTTATGATTATGTTTCGGTGAGCTCCATATTGATATGACAAGATCACAAGAACAAAGACTAATTCCCCTAGATGAACAATCCAAGCATAAGTGAATTCCAATAATTATTCAGAAGAAAAATGAGCAACCATAGAGTAAACATACATATAAAAAGAACATTACTATAGATAGTAAGCAACTATAGATATGTGCAAACAGGTTATCAATTGAAGCAAAAAAAATTATTGTATACTTAAAACAGAGTTACTAATAAGTTAGGCGCAGGCATTGATTCAGTGCAAGCACTAATTCAGCAAAGTGTGCACCTTTTTCCTTATAGGTTCTACTTTAAAAGAGAAGAACTAAAAATGAACAGTTCCTCAAAAATTATCAGTACTGGAAAGGCCCTGGCATTACGGGGAATCTAGGAGGACTTGCTCAAACAAATATCAACCATCAGTAACAATGAGTCCACAGAGCAGTAGCAGCATCAGTCAACATAGACATACCTCAGATTCATCAACACGTTTCCAGGAATCAGGTTCACCTCCATCCCACAATCCATCATCCTCCTGCCCAGCTCTTCCTCCACCACTAACCACCCGATTCCTCGACCCAAACCCGCGATCCTTGGACGAATCCTCATCACCAGATGATATACTCAACATCTCGATTTCCGAGTCATCATCATCCTCCACAGATTTCCTCTGGTGACTACTACTCTTATTACCAGTCTTCTGCATCGCGGCGGCGGCAACACTAGGGTTCTTCCTCTCCGACGTAGCACCACCGCCCGGTCTCAAATTGGGCTGCGACGGCGGCTGAACGAAGTTGCGAACTGGTTTTGAAGGTTGCTTAGATGGTTTATGGTAATTGATATTGCGTTGTGCTTGCTCCTGTAATGCGATCTGTAAAAGCTCGTCTTCGTCGTCAGTGTCGGTTGACATTATTTATAGTATTTGAAGATTATTAAAGTATACTATTCTCGTGAAAAAATTAAATGGAAAATTATAGATGAGTGTTGTTGAAATTTCTGTGATCTGTGGGTTGAGAATTGTGATGATTAGTTTAATTTTTTCTGTTGGGGGGTTGGTGTGTGTTAATAGAAAGGTGAAATGTACAGGGGAAGTGGGGAAGAAGGAGGGTATAAGGAGAGAATCGGGTGTGTTGGTAATATGAGTTGGAATTTTACAACTTTTTTTCCTTTGTATTTTCGGCGGAGCGGCACATTCATCTACGGGTGAAATTGCTAATCTTCTAGGGAGTGATCATATTGAACGACTCGCAATTTTGAAATAATCGAATTTCAATAATATTGAAAAAAAAGACACTTATAATTTTACATCATCATAGGTGATATTGCAAATCAAAGGCTTTGATATTAGGATGTAGGGAAGTTCAAATTAATAAGATTATGACTAAATATTAAGTATTAGAGTAAATAATAGACTTAACTATTTTTTAAATTTCAGGCACATGTTCGACGTAATATTTTTATCTTGCTCTTTGTTCAAGAGTTTGTACTTTATAGAAATACGTTTGTCAGTTATGAATGTGTACATATTATAATATTAATATTCAGGAGCTGATTCACGTTGAGCGAAGGAGTGTTGTGTCGAAAATTTTATTATGTATATCAATACTATATATAATTATGTATAATAAAATGATACTTTCTGACAGTAGAAGTATAAAGGCGCATTGGTTTACAGTTTGGTTTTAGTATTTTGGATCGCGGGTTTAATCCTCAAGCAAAGCTTTTTTTTTGCAAAATATATACTCATACTAAAATAATATGATTAAATAGTCTTGAACCCAGACCTCCTTTAGCTTAAAACTAATGTAAACCAATGAGTCAATGACATAATTTATTTATAAATACAATAGTTAAATTTTAACTGTTAATATTTCTTCATTCTTTGATGCACTTTGTTTGATTCACGTCACATATTATCATTATTTTATGCATATCCATATTTTTCCACTTGTTTTTGTTGTTTCTATTTTTCACTAGCATCATAAAATAAAATACAATTCAATTTTTTATTTTAATTTAATTAAAAAATACTTAAAAAATCTATAGCCAAAAACACCTTAGTTTTTTTTTTTTTATATAATAAATAAAGAGAATCCCTAAGCCTTACATATTTTAGTGCAACATGTATGATTGAATAATATTATTGGCATTCCTGTTCAAGTGCACATACTAGTTTTTTTTTCTACATTTATGCTTCAGAAAAAAGGGAAAAAAAGGCATTTTCGTGTAATAAGCTTATATGGTCATCCAACGATGTCTAATAAGCATTCATGATTATTTTAGCTAAAAAAATATAATTTTTGACACCTATTTAATGATCGTGACAATTCTAAATTTTTAAGAAAAATAATTTAAAAAATTAAAATTAATAGACCTAACTCACCCTAAATTCGACTCATAATTTATTCGACTCCCACCCTAAATTCGACTCATAATTTATCCAACTCGCTTAAAATCGATTATATAAGAAATACCTAATTCTCTTAGGGGTTACAAGCACACAACTTCTTCTGGATGGCATATCTGTTTGAGCTATGTGCTTGTAGCCAAGGGTATGGGCCCACTTTGAGATTAGTTTTGTTTTAATTTATTTGTCTTACATTTCGTTTTAATATGTATGTTTAGATATTAAGTATTATAAATTATAATAATTAACAGGTTAATATATTCAGTTATAGATTTAAAAAATACATATAAAGTAATATAAATTATAACAATTAACAACTTAAAATATTTTTTAAATATATTAAAAAAATTGATTGACTCTTGTAATTCTATCAGAGTAACAAATTTCATTTAAAAATTATGAAAAAATACTACAAGTCATAATAATTAAAAATTATATTGGCAATCTTTCCGTTCCATTATCAAGAATGTTCACAAGAAGTAAGCCAGTGATATCATATATAGATGTTACCTGTTAGTCAACGACCTATGAAAGAAAACAATGCTATCAAAACCAGAAATCATCTTGCAGAAAAAATTAGCTCGATTCTAAATGGATGACATTACAAAAGAACTTTGATAACAATAATAAGCCAGAACTTCTCTATTCAACATTTTATTGTTGATGAGAAATAGATACTTCAAGACAAAAAGTTAGAACAACCAGTAATGTGAACGTAGTATCGCGTCACAGCAGCTATTGTGCAACATAAACAGTAACAACTTGCTGTAATTTGAGAAATTTGATATCTGCACCAGCAAGAGTAGTGAAGTGATTACATGGTATAGATACATCTATCAGTTTTGCTCTTCAGCAGCGTAGAGCTTTTTGATCTCCTCAACGTCATCATAACTACCAAGAAATATAGGAGAGCGTTCGTGTATCTTCTCTGGAACTAAGTCAAGTGCCTGCATAATAACATTACTACGAGTGTCACGTTCTAATAATAGAACAAAACGCTACCTTCTTGTATTATTATATCGTGACTAACAGACAGAATTCTCAGAAATTGTACCCGTTGCTTCCCAGTAAATGCTTGGCCTCCTGCTTGTTCCATCAGAAATGACATGGGAAATACTTCATAGAGAACCCTGTTTCATATATTTCATTAGCAAAGGTTTCTGTGAGTTACTGCAAAGGAAATTCTTCAGTGACTCCGAAAATGTGCATAACGTACCTCAGTTTCCCGTTGGGGCTTTTCTTATCTCCGGGGTACAAGAAGATGCCTCCATAGAGTAATGTACGATGAACATCAGCAACCATACTGCAAATTTGAGCTCAGGTTTGACTAAGTTGATTGACAATATGTCCATGGAAACAAAAGCTATTACATACAAAGTTAACAATTCCAAAGACATAGGGAAATCACAAGAAACGAACAAACAAACTAAAATTGAAGCAACATCAGTCCCAATCTGCTTTACAAGAATCCACTGAACTCTTTGCACGAACGGTCAAATAGAGGATTCGTTTAATAAGAAATCCAACAAAAAATCTCCATTTAACCCCGTCTGCGGATGTAATGTGAACCTTTTAACATTTGAATATTTCAACCACAGTTGGCTTAAAAAAGTTCTAAGATCGTCAAGTAATGATTCCTAAAATTGTAGCTATCAGTTGGAAATGACCAGAGATAAATACATATCAAGTTAAAAAGTATAGATAATGGAAGCCTGACTTTATCTCTTTGAAGAAGGAAGAACAGGGAGCTTGATATTCCGTACTGTTCTATGCCCAAAAACGTAATAAACGTAGATCCAAACTCAACAGAGCTCATCTTCAACCATTTTTTACATATATAGAGAGTTTCAACTTTACAGCACGTCTCAAATTTTTTCATGATGCTGACATTACTGCCTAGTATGTCAAGTAACAGAAATTCCGTCATGATTATATGGTTCAGATTGCAGGTTGGTGAATTGGATCATACAAGACATGGTAACAACACAAATCGTGCAATCTAAGCATCTATGAAGTTTTTAATTACCTTCCAATATATCTCAAAGATTTTGGTGAAGAACCATCAGCGGGATACTTGCAGCTCTGCACATATCTGAAATTAAAAGAATAATAGGATATCATGAACATGGGAAACAAACTTATTAGCTATTGCTTTCCAATAAGCGTACTTGGATGTTGGACCGTCCCAGTTCTTGGCATTTCCTTCATTCACTGAATAAATCTTCCCTTTCTTAGGAATCTGCACGTAAAAGCAAAACGAAAACCATGTTAACCAGAAATCATAAAAGGAAATAGGGCCCAGATATGCTAAGCCAATCGTATGTTAGGCAGTATGTGTTACTAATTAACAGAACCGAAAGTTGATTATGTTTGGTCCAAACGCCATTCGAGTCTACAACCCGAGAGAAGCCAGTAGACCATATAAAACACACTTAAGATTAATAAAAGATTATCTTGATAGCATTTTCTAAAAATTGATTAGAACATTTTCCATCAAGATTATCAACTTTAAGTTCTACGACAATCTTGAGTAATGAAGTAATGATCAAAGATTATTAGGCAACAACAAGTTCTATGTGCTAAGGCGATACAAGGAGCTAAGGAATGGCGTTACCTTGATGTCAGGATGAGTTAGGATGAACTCACCAAGAGAGGGATCAAGGGTAAAACCATTAACTCCAGATCCAGTGCTCAAAACTAGCTGCAAACAACGGAGATTGGAAAATCTTATTACTTGTATTTCCAACTCATCATTGTCTTTAAAGAATTAAAATATTTCAGAGTATATTAAACTTAAATGTGACCTACATACCGTACAAGAACTTCCATACATGCAGTAACCAGCAGCTAACATGTTCATCCCAGGTTGCAAGACATCATCTAGTGTTGGTTCATGACCATCTTTGATCATGTAAATTCCAAAGATCTATATAATGAGACATATTATTCATTGTGACATGAAAAAGGATATAGTGGTGGATAGCCAAGTAACAACAACATAAATATTTAGAATCATACCGTTCCAATAGAAACACCACAATCGATGTTCGATGATCCATCCAGAGGATCAAAAACTACACAGTATCTGTCATTAAAATTGCATCAATGGATTAGTAATTAGTTCTTAAAACATAATGATAAATGTCAAACTAGAGAGATCGAACAATGGCACTCACTTTCCACGGTTAGCTGGCTCCACAAATGTGGCTTCTTCATCTTCTTCAGAGACAAGAATGCACTACATAATTTGACATCTTTTATAATAAAATCACCATTTATTTTCACAATGTGTACTAATAAAATGAGTGTCTCAAGTCTTACTGTTCGGCCACTGCTAACCAAAGCCTTGATAAACACTTCATTTGAGAGTACATCAAGTTTCTTTTGATCTTCTCCCTACAATTAGAAATCAAAACCAGAGTAATTCCAAAGTTGAAACGGATTGGAAGCTTTAATATTATAAGAGTAGCGTCTTCATGAACTTGCCTGCACATTAGTCTCACCAGCAAGTCCTAGAAGTTTGGCTAAACCTGCCTGGAAAGATGTATCGACTTGTAAATATATCAATACAGGAGTAAATGGAAAAACATAACAAGGTATAATACATGTTACACAAAAACGGATTCATTCTACGGAAGCTTCCTCTGCCTTGTACATTTGTAATAACGAAAAATTAGTTAGAAACAACTACTGAACTCTATCCATCAGTGCCTGCAGTTTCTTTTCTTGCACTACAATTTCATTAATCTGCATCGCTGAAAATAATACAGCAGATAGAAGAGAGGAGGAAAAATTGATATTCCTCCACTAAATTTTGGCTGCTATAAGGCAAATAAATCTGATGCATATTTCTAAAAAAAAACTTGTTAGATTTCTCATTTTTGTGATTAATGTGTTATTGGAGTCAACATGATGTATGTAAATATAGCTGTTCTGGTCAAATACATCCACTTCACCTGAAAAATCAGGTAGAAATGAATGAATGATAACCAAAACTAATCGAGTTAATTCCTCGGATGGTAAACTACAACCAAAATCACTTCTATGTTCTTTTATCAACAAAATCATCCAACTATAGCTTCTTTTTTTTCACTCAGATAAGTAAGAGGCACCACAAATGCAGTGGTTGGCATGTCATATCATATTAAAACACATTTTTTTAATGATAAGACTCCCTTAACGCATACCCCTTGTTTCTTAACCTGAGACCCTGACTCGTATAATAAAAGAAAAACAAAAACTGCCATGTTTTTTTTATAATCCTTATATCTGAGTCAGTTTGCCCACGCCTCAAATCACTATTTTTACATAGGTTTTCCCCACAGCGAATTAGTTGGAAATATGGAACCACAAGCACTTAGCTGTGATCATTGAATAAGCTATGCTATAGAACATGATTTTTCCACTCATTTGTTACTGAACTTGCTTACTGAGAAGAAATGATCTAGTATAAATTTGAATCTAAGATATATCCACAACGTGGTTGGGTTACTAGTAGACGCCACCTTTGTACAATCAATTGGATAGAGAAACATGCAAAATTAAAGCGTCACCCTCTTCAATAACCACACACAAATTAAATGAAAACAAACAATCAAAACAGAGAAGTTGATATCCAAAAAAAAAAAGAAGGAAAAACCTTGTTAACAGCAGTGCATACGAACTTGCAGCCAAGAACAATGTGACTGAGCAAAATACTGAAGTCTCCACGGGATTCAGGGTGCTTCGTCTGCTCATTCAACACAAACCTTGTTATTGTCATCAAATCCGTCCGGTGTGCATCCGCCGCGTGATCCATCGTGCTTCGATTTTTATGTAAGAGATTGGGCACGCAGTACTACTAAAATGCTCATATATATATATATATATATACAGAAAAAAAAAAAAAAGAGGAATCTGATCTGACGTCAGAGGATGCCACGTGGAAAGAGGAGAGTGATGCATGGGATCAGTGGTTGGCACTAAGATAAAGCGTGATCCAATTCGTCATTCTGTTAACTGATTTGTTTTTCGTCTCTGCTTAATTTATTTCTATCTCTCACTGCCTGCCTAGCTCTTCATTATCCACGTCACATATAATGATATTTCAGTTAGTTATCCTTATAACTTAGGATTGTTGAAAAAATAAATATCTACATAGATATTACTAGTATTCAATTTTGTTTCTTTTTATAAAATATATTGATATCTGAGTGGGTGTATATCAAATTCATCCAAACTCGTAACAATGGACGGCGAAAGCATATCAAGATAAATATCCTTTGATCGATGATATGTTAGGATGATTGTTACGTATTTTTTGATGGAAAAATCACGCCACATGTATATTTAAGGGATAATATTATATGTTTTAAATCTACTTTTAAAATATTCTTGCTTATAACAGTTTAATTACGGGTTATAACAGATCACCTTTTATTTATAAATCAATTTAATTTTACTTTATTAAATAATTAGTCTTTTATAATTTTATATTTATTATTAAATAATATAAATAAAGAATCTACCATAATTATCTCTTACATATTTTTAGGGATCTTACCTTGATTCTTGTTCCTTTTTTAACGTTACACGTCAAACCCACACTCCTCATGTTACCACACTTGTTCTAGTCAGCACTCCACCACCCCATGTTCAAAAATTACCAATTCCTCTGTCACCTCTTCAATCATCTTCCATAGAAACTGTTTCTACACCTCTTAAATTAGAAATTTTCATTCTACAATCAAAAGAAAGGGCAGATTCACAATACTAAGAATCTTCATTCTACAATCAAAAGAAAGGGCAGATTTCACCTCTTCAATCATCTTCCATAGAAACCGTTTCTCCCTGCATATGTTGACAAGTCTCAATCCAACTCACTCGAAGTCAAGCATCTAGCGAATGTGCCTCAATAAGAGCCAAGTTCAAAGTATGTATTTCTATCTTTTAGTGATTTAATCAGAAAAATTAATTCACTTTATCTCTCAAAATTATTTTTCTTTCAATTTTATTTTAGTGATTGTGGCATGTACACATGTTTATTTGTTAAATACATCAGCAATGGAGGTTTTGATATGGGTTCCATTGATATCGATGCAAGGTACCATCGTCAAAGGTACGCCACAATCATATGGCAGTACGAAAAAATGAAGAACGATATGGCCAATTAGTGAGAGTGAAGTAACTGGAACTGTTGCTAGCAAATTTAGGGGACCTCGCATAGCAAAAGAACATGCTCCGGATACCAGCAATTATCCTACACCAAGACCACAAAAATCAAATTTGAGATAGTTGATTACAACTTAGACTATTATATGTTTTTTTAATTTTTGGATGATGTATATTTGTTTTTGCTACAATTTTAAGTTTTGGATTGGATGATATATAATATGCATTGTTTTCTTCCAGTTAGATACCAACTACATTCATTTTTATTTTAAATTTGTCAAAAGTTCTCAAGTTGGATACCAATTGTATACAATTAGGATATCAACATTAGCCAGATTTTTATTGGACTTTAGTTTTGAAAAAAACTCATAAACATAGTACCAAATAATTCATATACATTTTTAAACTTTAACTAGATATGTTAACATATGAATTACAAATTTTCTCTTATAATTTTAGGATACTAGTTCTATACAAACTGCATACCAATTAGATACAACATTAAATAGTTTTATTTTCGATATTAATTCGAAACCAAATGAACATTACATGAAATACGAGTGTCATTTAATTGGTATCCAATTTGTATACACTGTCATCCAAAGATGAATCACAACTTGTCTCTTATAATTTCGGGATACCAGTTATATACAAATTGCATACCAATTAAATTCAACATTAAATAGTTTTAGTTTGGATATTAATTCGAAATCAAATGAACACCAATTTAGATTACATGAACTAAGAGTGTCAATTAATTGGGATCCAACTTGTATACAATTGGCATCCAATTCATATATGATTAGTATTTTTTACTTCAAAATTTAAGACAAAAACTAAAAAATAAAAAATGTATGAAGTTGGTATCCAACTTGTATAAATATTGGGAGAATGAATCTGACAATGCAAAACAGTGATCATTATATTCTGTACCCACCTCAATTACATCTTGTTTTATATTTTTTTTCAAGTGGGACACCAGATGGATACCAAATGAATACTAATTGTAAATTACATTAACTAATATCAGTGTGGATTCAGTTGCATACCAAATGAATACCAATTGCATACCATTATTACTTAATAAATTACTCAATATATATATTGAAAAACAATGAATACACTGTCACAATCAAAGCAAAGCATGAGTTTAAAAGACAAA
The DNA here is from genome assembly GCA_029007595.1 of Solanum commersonii. Taxonomy (NCBI): domain Eukaryota; kingdom Viridiplantae; phylum Streptophyta; class Magnoliopsida; order Solanales; family Solanaceae; genus Solanum; species Solanum commersonii. Next base: position 1,845,996 of record JAJTWQ010000029.1, read on the forward strand.
ATAAAACAAAACATGATTTTGTCACAATTTATAAATTATGATTTTTTTGGCGCGGGGGTAATTTGAACATGTCTTCTTGTTGTGGCCCCCTCGACGACATCTACTGCAAGTAACTTTAGACCTTTTGAATTTCACATTAGCAAATCCCTTCCAGCGTTCAAGTTGCGGTCATCCTACAGTTGTTTTTGAACCAGGTGGCAACAACTTAGGCTCAGAAACATAACTTGGTATACCCCACGTACTCTTGCATGGGAGATGATCAACAGGGATCACATATGCATCTTCAATACAAAAGAAAAAAAATGCATGTGTTATATTTGTATACAAATACAAAAGAAAAAATACATGTGTTATATTTGTATACAAACTTTATACAATTCTTATTCACACATTTCATACATATTTTTACTTAATTGTCATCAATTATTCATACCAATATCATGCCAGTAGAATACCAAAATAATTCCAACTTATAAATATTAATTGTAATTTCTTAATTAAACAGTATACCAAATTCATTACATTATTATCAAATTACACTCCATAATAATGTCAAAAAAATAATCCATTCAAACCAGAAATCATACCATAAAACATTATAGAATAGAGTATACACATTTCATACATTTTTTGGCACACTTTTCATACATATATCACGCTATCATTATTACTATTTCATCCCATAAGTCGTAATTTTTCCACAACAAAATCATGTCAATATAATACAAACATAATACTAATTTTAACAATTAATTGTAATTTATTAAGTAAACAGTAAACGCAATTCATTCAAATATAATTTCAAAATCGTACACAAAAAGGTATAAATAATATACCAATTACAAATTATGTAAAAAAAAAATTACGAGAAATTTGAATTAAAAAAAATTCATACCAAAATCTATTCTAGTTTCAAAAAAATACTATGTAATCTCAAAAAAGAATGCTCATACAAAAAATGTATTTTTTATACAAAAAAACATATCACATTCAATATAGTGACGATGTACAAAAACAAATCACAAAATGTGATTTACAGTTTCATTTTTTGTTTTCATTTCACTGAAATCCAAATACAAATAGTAAACAATTAAAAATACTAACCTGAAGGATCCCATCTTCCGCCATGTTTAAGTAATATTGATACATAGTTGTCCATCACAAAAAAAAAATAGGATTTTTCAAACAAAAAAAAAAAAACTTCAATTAGTCGCCAGTGACAAAATTTCTGGAAGAAAATTGAAGAGAGAGAAACGTAGAAGAAAAATGGATAAAATCAGATTTTTGAATTAATTTTAACAAATTAGAGTGAATTAAGGAAACTGAATAGTCTTAATTAGTTTGAGATTCCTTAATTCATGCTAATTAATAATTATCTTAAATTAATTCCAATTTAATTGACACCCCTATTTCCGTTTTTTTTTTCATTTTTTCCTTATTAATTACATATTATTAATTAATAATAAAAATCCATAAATAGATTAATCATTTATGAAATAAATGGAAATTGATTTTTAAAATCAGTTTTTTTAATTAATTTTAACAAATTAGAGTGAATTAAGGAAACTGAATATTCTTAATTAGTTTGGATCCCTTATTTCATGCTAATCATTAATTATCTACAATAAATTCAAATTAAATTACAACCCACAATTTCAGTTTTTTACTTTATTATTTTTAATTCCTTTTTTTTTTTTTTAATTTTGTTTATCTTTTTATTTATTTTTTAAGTTTTTTCCAATTAATAAAAACATTTTTTTTAAAAAAAAAATTGTTATAACCTAAAATTTTTAATGCTATAGCTTGAAAGTCTAAATTTACTGTTATAGCTTGAAAATAGTACTATAATATATGTCATATATGAAATTTACACTTTTTTGATATACAGTGTAGGTACTAACCGGGCTATCTAATCTGATGGCAAAGGAAGTGTAGGATGACACGTGGAAAGAGGAGAATGATACATAGGATTAGTGGTTGGCACTAAGATAATGTGATTCTCGTCCTTATGCTAACTTCTGTTCTTTTCGAAACTCATTATTTGTTCTCTTTATTACATGTTTTGTTTCTATATCCCACTGGCTTGGCATGGGTCTTCTTTACCCACGTCACATATTTCGTGGACTTCATAACTTTTGAAAATATAATGAATTGGATAGGAGTAATAAATTGTTTCCGATAAGACCATCGGCTCAAATAGAATAGAAAATACAGTATGATTTTACAACATAATCTTTGGTTTCCTCCATTTTAATTAAGCTGAGGAACATGTTGATCTAAGAAAGCCTGAGCCAAATTACTGAAGCTTGTACTAACTCCACCTGCAGCTGCATAACTTTTGATTGCATCAATTACTTCTGGCTTTAAGATCTCTTCCTTGTTTGATGCATTGCATAGATAATACAATGCTCCTAGAGCATAATTCACCTGCCCAGTTTGAAGTTCATTTGTGTCAAATCCATGCACATACACCCATATACATTGAGCCCGTGGCAGAGCAATGTTTTTCACCGGGGTGGGGGTGGTTCAGAAACAAATATGTAAAAACACATAATGAAGCCCAACGGATTTCGACATCTACTAATATAATTTAGATTTAGCTCCCTAGATCCCGCCCCCCCTGTGTGATCTATATGCATATGCAAACAGATATCATTTTTTATTGTTCGGATAAATATGAGGAGAGCGACATTCATATTCTGTAATTGCTTACCTTGAGAAGTAAAATTGACCACCTAAGTGTAAGCCAGTTTGAGACTGACGAACACAATTAGTAAATTTTGAAAGTCTTCGTGTGCAAAACAGCTAATTCCAGAATGAGGAAGCAACATTTTATTCTGGATACCGCCTAAAGTAACAGAAGTTCGTATGATGCCAAACATTTAAAACAAAAAGAAAAAAAGACCAAGTTCTATAGAGGTGACATGTCTGATGCCTGAAATATTCTTATCAAAGTTATCGACAAGATTGACGGATCAATGGTACTCAACAGTTGAGTTTCTCACTACGTATATGTGCAATTTTAACAAGTGAACAGCAAGCACTCAATAACCAAGAAGACCACAAAATGTTTGTTTATGTCCTTACCGTGTTCCTAACAGGACTTGACAAACACTGGATGATGAGAGGGATACCATCATTTTGAGTGACAAGAGCAGCATTAGCTGGATCTGCAAGCACAAATGCTTATTGAGTTAACTTTTTGGAGAAGATCACAGGAAGTTTACTGTGATTCGAAGCAGAACCAACAAAAACAAGTTCCAAATCATGGAATCAACATAAATTCCAAAAGCTTTGATCTTTACCAGCACAAGCATTGCAGATTCCTCCAATCCCAAATTCCACAAGCTTCTCACTAGGCTCAGTTAAACAGTCGAGAAAAAGTTCTATAACATTAAGCTGTTTAATATTACAAGACATGTTGAGGCAACCAGGAGAGGAATATGATTGAATAACAAAATTAAACTACTCATCAGCAGATTCTTGACCTGGCGCAAAAAGGTAAAGTTGAAAGGATCATATGCAAAGTTTGCCAAATTAGCAACAATCTTCTCTTTTGTCTCTGTAATAACAAGAATGTATCAAACCATATAGATGCCAAAAAAAGAAGTGAATAAAGCAGATTGTAGTTAATCAATTGGCTACCATATATGCTATAATCTTGACAAGCGTGAAATTAACTTTCCATTTAACAGCAACAAAAATATCAGACTAACAGACTCTATTAGTTAGCATTACTGATTGCTCTGTTGGTCCAATCATTTATCGCGAAACTTTCTACAAAAAATTGGGTAGGCCGCTAGTATAGTTTCTGAGGTAGTAAAATTTTATGTTTCAGAAGGATCTTTCTTGGTATTAAAGTCTTAAATCTGTGACGAAGTAGCCCATTCTTCATCTATGCAAAGAGAATTACTGCTTCTTCAACCGAGATGTTGGCGCAAGAAAGCAAACTCTCATTGTATATCAATATTCTTCTCTGGCTGCTATTGACATGAAAACATTGTCTCACTGAGCAGTGTTTTCTCACGGAGGTAAGGCAGTGGATAATGATAGGACAGACATCTTAGTAATTACACAGTTATTCCTATAATTTTTTAGGGGATAAATGTAAGTCATATTGCCATAGTGAACAGATATCTGTTGGTCAGAGTAACAGTTGCTTTGTTACTAGACATCTTACTTGAAAACTCAAAACCCACAATAAATCACAGTAACTTACAAATATGAACACAGCTTCGCAGTGACTCGACAGTATTAATGCTACCTTGTTCTTATGTTAATATAAACATTATTGTAAGCTAGAAAACACCTATGGACTCCCTGATGAAAATATTGCACTTGACTAAACAAGAAGGTCCATATGATATTCTGATAGTACATTTCGTCTCATTTCAGCAATCCAAGTTCGGTAGATACAGCGCAAATCAGTTGAGTAAATCTCTAAGCATACCTTCGGCAGAAGCATTCTGAAACTGAGTTACCAATTCCTGAAACAAGAATCAAAGAACTGATTGGGCAAACAAGCAAACAAGATCTATGCTAATAAAGGAATTGTTATGCACAACTTTTACTTAGTATCAACATAAAGTTTTGCAGTTCCAGTGTTCTTCCTCTCATAGCATCAGGCAATCAATATAGTGAGTTGCAGGATTAACCTGAAGGTACTTCCCCCTTGGAGTCCCATATTTTCCGGTGCGCTCTTCTTGCCTTTGGCTATTTGTAAACATGTAAACTGCAATAAGGGAAGAGGAACATATTAAAATTAAACATTTTTAACATTTAACAACCATACACAGACTAAGATTACAGCAGCCATATAACTATGCATCATGCAAATAGGATTTGGTACTACATATAAAGTCTCATTTACTGTTAGTTAGAGCAATGAAAATGAGCTAAGAGAAACTCCTGTAGGAAAAAGCAATTGTTAATCCATGTATTTATAAGATCATTCTTCTTTTCTTCTCAACCCTTGCCACAACCGAAATCCCTCTCACTATTGCACCCTCAGCTCCTCTTAACCAGTCCCAAATGAATCTTCCTTTCTCATAGCCTTGAATCCTCCACGTTCTGTTCCTGTTTGCATATAAATTCAGATACAGAAACTATGATAAACTGGAGATTTCTCCGGGAACAAACTCTCACTTAACTATGGCTCAATCCCATACTAGTTATAGGTTGACTATGAAATCTTCTATATCCATTCCTCTCTAGTCAGGTCTATTTCATTCAATTACTAAATAATTTTTCCCAAACCATAAATTAGGGATTCTCTCTATCCCAAATTTCCCCCGTACAAGTTAGCTAGTTTAACTAAAAATTCACAAGTATTTATCTCTTGCTTCTGCAGTATTCAATTCTAACTGGTTACTACAAGTTAATGAAACTTTTCCTCTCAAGCGAAAGAGCCAATAACTTAAAGCCAAAAAGGAAGGAAAACTTTGATACTTTCAGCAAATTCAAGATCACCCCAATGTCTAATAATTAGATTCCTTTGATAGACACAATGGATTGAAATGAAAGGACATAGAAACATAGTGTTTTTAACAAACTAAAGGTGCTAAGAGGATTTTAATCAACTAAATTAAACGTTTGAGGTTAAATTGAAAATTACAATACGAAGCAGAGTAAAGATACACTCCTATTCAACAAACAAGTGAAATCGAATCTCCAGTACCACAAAAGAAAGTGTGTTTAAACTTGAACAAAGAGCTAGGAGTGAGAACATGAATGATGAATAAAATCAAGGCTCATTTTGGCCTTCACTATGCTTTTCAACTGTGGATAGTTAAGTACAACATAGTTGAGCACCTAAATTTTGAACAATTTGAACAACTCGAACGTTCTCACTAACAAACAGGAAAGAAGTACATAGTTCTTAGTTTAAAGGAATGAAAAATCAATGCAGGATGCCCATAATTCAATGTGCACGAAACATCTTACACAGTAGTCACCAGTGGCGGACTTACAGTTTCTCTTATGGACTCCGCAAAACCCAATAGCTTCGTCCTAGACTTAGTATTTGTGTTAAATGCCACATATTAAATGGCATATATTTCCATACTAGATAGGTAATAGCATGTGTTGAGCACAGACCCAACGTTGATGACTTGGTTTTCTATCTGTTCTAAAGAGTTCTTTTTATCGGTAAATACGACATTTTATTAATCATAAAGAAGTACTTAGTGTTATTGGATACAAAGAGGATCCGAGTAGAAGTAGGAGGATATAGAAAACTTATATTATATACATCTTTAGTGTTGGTTCAGACATCCATCAATCACAAACATTTGTATTTGAACTCCAGGACTAAATTTTCAGTTTTTTTTTTTTTGAAATGAGTAACTTTGTATCATATCAGGGATCAAAACAGTACTTGGGTAGTACTGAAACCATATTTACAATAGAGCTCTAGTGTCTTCCCTCTCTAGCTATAAAGAATCTAGAACATCTATGATAGACACAATACCATTAGAGTAAATCTGATTACACCAAAAACATAGCAGTAAGATGAAGTTCAACTTGATCTTCTGCACATCATTCTCTACGCTCTCAAAACATCTAGAACTCCTCTCCTTCCAAGTTGTCCACCAAATACAAGCTGAGACAATTCTCCATCTACTCCTATCCTTAGCATGTGAACATGTTCCCTCCCAGCTGCTAAGAGCCTCTGTTATCTTGCCTGGCATTGTCCATGCTATACCCTTAAGGTTTAGGATGATTCTCCACAAACAAGTTGTGTATGGACAAACATATTAGGTTTATTTCGTTCCAAATTACCAAAAAAACGCAGGCTGAAATTGTCTTCCATACATCTATGAGGTGTTCTTCAATTTCTTGCCCATTGAGTTTATGATAAACTTCTTTTAAAACTTCATGCATCACCAATAATAATCTTCGTACATGGACTATAACTACCACAGATTCAGCACACATCTCAGTCACCATGCATGTGTAAATTAAACTTAAATATACAACCAGCTTAGTATTCCACCTACTTTTTAGTGTTAGGCCATTTCTAGCATAGTCTAAAGGACATATGTTGCCGATTTGAGATTCTAATGGAAGATACAGTTGATATTATACACCAACTACACAGGTGATTCCTAAGTGAATGATGACTTCAGCTTCCTTTAAGACACATGTTGAAGCATTGCTTAAGTTTAGTAACTGCAATATACTCCAATAAACACTTTGTTCTTCCTCAAAATTGTCTCTAATTAATATATGGATAAGCCAATCATATATTGTAAGAAGAAATCATAAGACTATACCCGGCCTCCAAAATAATCCAAGGAAAGATCTCAGGCCAACATCTCCACACACACCATGACACTATCAACGGGAAAGAATCTATCCAAGTGACTTTACTTACAGTTAAATGGTGAAGCACATGCAAAATAAATCAAAATTAGAAAAGATAACCTAGAAGAAACTCATACCAGCGATTTTAGGGCTCTGAATACAGTTAAGAACAACAATTAGGACTCTGAACACAGTGATTTTAGGGCTCTGAACAAATTCACACCAGCTATGAGTGTTGAGCGAAGGGATTTTTGTTCAAATACACACGTTGATCCAAGGTTTCAGCGATGAACAAGGTATTTTTTAGCGAATTTTTCAGCTCTATCGAGTAGTATTATTTTTGGGGAATGAAAAAATTACTCACATAATGGTAGTATATGTTTTTGGCGGGTTTAGCGAAATTAGGGGGAAATAAGGAGAGAATATAGCTTCATTTAGAGCAAATATGTATTCATCTGTTTCAAAAAGATTTAACTTCGAATAGAGTTTAAGAAAAGAAATAAGACTTTTTAATCTTGTGATTTTAGATTAAAGTTATGTCAAATGTACCAAAATATTCTGTAATTTTGTGGCCTTAAACATGTCACGTGAAAAGTTGAAGTTAAAGTGTTGCCAAAAAGGAAAATGATCATTTTTTTTGAAACAGACTAAAAAAAAATTATGTCATTCTTTTTGAAACGGAGAAAATACAATTTATCGTTAATAAATGGTGTAGAGATATATATATGTTTCTCATGGAAAAGGGTTTAATATACTCTTTAACTTTATCATTTAAAGTTATATACTTATCGTTATGAAAGTGACTTATATGTATCTTTATCGTTATATAAATGGTTCTCATATACCTCTACTGTTACAAAAAGAGATCACATATACTCTTCATCTAAGGGAAGTGAAAAAAATTAGTTTTAAATTTATATTTTTGACTTCTAAATTTTTTAAAAATCGTGTAGAAATATATATGATCATTCTAGCCCTTGTCTCGTGGGCAAGTCTTGATTTTGAACCGTCCCTATATATAGAAGATTTTGTCACGTGTAATTGAAATGGAATAATAAGATGATGGAGGTCAAGTGAAACTTGTCAAGGCTTCAATCTGCAACTATTGTTATTACATCGATTTGAAGAAGTATAAAGCGAAAAGGAATACGAGATCTTATCTAATATGTCCGTCTTTATTTTTTTTTCAAATTTTCACTTGAGTCTTGATCTTCAAATACCATCATGTTTTGCCGGTGAGTTTTTTTATCTCAAATTCATGTTTTTGAGGAACGAGTAATTGTTTTCTACCCCATTTTGGATTTGAAAACTCGTTATGAGTTATTAATGCAATTGTGAACAAATTATGTTATAAAAAGATGACGAATATGTTGAAAAAGTTACTGAATTGAAATTAAAAATAATAATTAAATTACTATAAATATTACGCCTTAACAAATTACTGTCTTGAAATCGATTTCGATCAAATTTTGGATGCAAATCGTTAAAGATTGATTCCAAATAGGTGCACTTATGATTGAAAGTTTCAAGTATAACTTATTTATTTATTTTTTTTAAAAAAAACAAATAAAAAGAATGATATTTCTCTGTGTATATATTTTCTCATATTGCATGAATCTTTATATTATGTCATTTGTGACAATTCTCTTTACAAGTTATTTGCCTAATTCCCGCTATAACAATGATGACTTTTGTAAATTTCTTTATAAAAATAAACAATATTTTCAAATATATTTCCTCATGTTACTAATTAAGTATCTCTTTGATCCTGAATATTTTTCGAGCAACTTTCACATATAGCAAACATAAAAATCATATTTGTATGTTATAGTTATAGTTTACATAATTGTGCTCCATAACAAATTTTATGTTTGTTATGGAGTTTTTGATTTGTATAATTCGCTACAAACATTTATATAAATTGTTCAGTTTTGTATAAATTCATTTATACATTGTAATTTGTATAATAAGATCTGTATTATTATAATTATAAATGTATAGAACGAAAATATATGTATTTGTATATACACTTTTTCTCTCGGTTTATATAAACACAAACGCATTTTATACATTTTATACCGAAATGTATAAAATGCCTAATTGTATACCGAAAATGGCTAATTGTATACTGAATCAAATGGCAAAAAAATGGGATGTTTGCTGCGAATTACAATTAAAATAAATTATGGCTATAACATTTATTTTGAATTAATAGTTTGCTATGTCATACATTTTTTCCTATTCCATACAATTTATTTTTACTTGTTTTTAAAGTAAAAATATTATTATGAAAAATTAATAATTTTTAAAACCGTTTTGACATAAAATTGTTATAACTTTTTGAAATTTAAATTTTTTTCAAAAAGTTATTTATAATTGTCACTCTCTAAATTATACACACAAAATTCAAAATAACTATAATTTGTACTTTTATTTTTAAAAGCATACTATTTTCAACTTTTTTTTTCTTTCAAAATTCATAATTTTTATGTCTAGACGTCCATCAAATTCATCGTTAGATATGATTATACATGTTGTTGAGATTTAATACTTGTATAATGTAAGCTAATATGAGAAAAATCACAAATAAAACAACAAGATTCACGAAAGTTGGGCTAGATATCACGATTAAAAAAGAAGAAGCTAAGAGTGTGTTGATGATATCTTTTACAACCTATTCAGCATCTCTTCTTATATTACAAACTAGTAAATGGCGCCGCGCTTGGCACGGTTAAATTATTTTTCTTTAAAATTTATTAGAATAGAACTTTTCTTGTATTTTGATGTTATAGCATTTTTATATAAATATATTTTCAAGAGTATAGAGGTTATTCAATTGTAGTTTACCATTTGTTTTATTAAAAGAAAAGGCAAAATTACAAATCATAACACTATTTTCTCCTAGTTTACATAATTTCATTTTACATATTCATTAATTTGCTTTTGAAATTTTACAATGGTTAGTTTAATTTTATCATCTATATGCATGGATACATAGCGTCTTTAATTAGAGAATCAAATAAATATTTTCTCAATTTTCTTCTTTGCAAATTTCATTAGTATAACACTATCAATTACTTTCAAAATTAAATATTTATATATATATATAACTAATGTGTTTATCAAGAGCAAAGGTTCCAAATCATATGATATATTAATAAGTAATATGTAGTCATTATGTGTTTTAAAATTAAAATGCAATCTTCTAAAATTCAAATTTCATATGTAATATAGTTATGATGGTGTTTGGGAATTGAAGTTGTTCACGAACAAAATATTAAGGATCCTTGAAAAGGATGAAAAAGAAGTAAGAGATAATGGGAAAAAAGTTCAAAAGAGTACTTTGGTGCGAGAGAATAGTCATTATTGTGTATCATACAATTGTAATTAATTGCTAGTTTTAGTTCTATCATTTGAGTTTCTATTATTTTTTTTACTCCTGTTAATATTAACATTATTATGACAACAACAAAAAAACATATAAATTTATAGGCTTGATCTCTTGGAGAAGCATAGATATCTTTGGAGAATGTTGTAAAGAAATGTATTCTGTAAAAAGTTATTTGTGAATCTGCAGTAGTTGGTTTTACATAGAGTCTGTACTAACAAATACTTATAACAATAACTTTACAGAAACATAAACAACAAAGTTTAAAACATGTACTAAAAAACAATAATTAATATCATAAGCATAAATTAATGACTGTAAAAAAAAATACCAGGATCTGTAATAATAGAATGAAACAGAAATGAAAAATCGAGCTCATTGAATGCACAATGTTTCCTTAAGGAAATCATTCCCCTCTAGTACCCGAGGTTTAAAGAAATAGATCCTCGAATTAAATGATTTTATTCACCAGTGTAATGATACAAAAACAATAGTGTCAGTGAGTCACTCAACATGAGCAAAGTACGCAATACTTAATTGTGCAGAAGAAGAAGAAGAAGAAGAAGTAGTTCAGAATCAAATATTTAATTGTGCAGAAGAATAAGAAGAAGTTCAGAATTTTCGTTGTTTTAAAATGAGAGGGAACTCCTCTATTTATAGACAACAAATGATAGTGTGAATAAATGTTTATTGTGCCTTACCGGAAAGGTCACAACTCTTTGGAGAAGTCACAACTCTTCGGAAAGGTCACACAACCTTTCATAAATGTTACAAAAAGTCATAACTCTTCATAAAAGTCATTACTTTTAATAAAAGTCGCAACTTTTAATAAAAGTCACAACTTTTCATAAAAGTCGCAACTTTTAATAAAAGTCTCAACTCTTCATAAAAGTCACAACTCTTCATAAAAGTCACAACTTTTAATAAAAGTCAACCTTTCATTAAAGTCGTAACTTTTCATAAAAATCACAACTTTTAATAACAACCACAATTTTTCATGAAAGGGAAGGCTAATTGTGAAAATAAATAAATTAAAAAGGAATCTTTGTTTGTGGTGCCGTCATGTAGACGGGCCCAGGGTTCTTTTTTATTTATATATATTAGATGAGAGAGTTTCAAAGGTTGCTTATTGGTCATTCAATTGGCAAGTGGGGATATTTTTGTCATTCCAACTTCTCAAATTGATAAGTATTGCATAGAAAAAATTGTACTATCAACCTTATTATTTGGACCTTCTTAACATCTTTAGAAAAAAACCCTACACTTTTCTACTAAATTACATATTGTGCCTTCTATCATTGAGTATAATGGGGTCCATTAAATTTTACAATTGACATGTATACAATGATAACTTTATTGAGTTTCTATATATTTCCATTTTTATTCTCTACATATTAAATTGTTTAAATTTAATATAGTTAAATAATTTAATAAACTTTTATTATTTAGCTTTTATATTCAAAACAGATTATTTAATATTATATATATATATATATATATATATATATATATATATATCATTAAATAACTATATAAGATTATTAATAGTCATATTTATATTTTTAAAGTATAATTAATAAAATTATTTTAAAAAAAATAAACTCCTAATAAATAATTTATTAAGAAAAATGTCAAATTAATTTAAATTATTTCTTTTTTTTTTACTTATATTTTTTATTTATACTTATATAGAAGAGATAGTTTTCAAGTTTTGAGCAGTTTCAACATGACTGTTTTTTGCCATTTTTATAAAAGAATAAGGGTCTTTTGGTCATTTATGCTACCAAACTGACCTATAAAGGCTGCATACGTGTCTTAATACTCCTTTCAAAGAGATACATAGCAATGCTGCCAAACTGATGTGTATTTAGGACATTTTATGAGAGTTGACGCTCTATCTCTCTTCTTCTTTATTTTGCAAAGCAAAAAAAATCAAGTTTTTCTGCCTAGTTTTCCTGTATGTGTTGTTGTTGTATAGGTAAATGATTATATTGTATTATTAAGAAATGTGTAGTTTTTTGTTATCTTTTTTTGCTTTTTGGTTATATTTTTGGGTTGTGGTTTTGAAATTTCTCTCCATCTTCCATAAATCTTAATGAAAATCAACACCCAATTCGATTCTTCTGTTTTAGATCTGTAGGGTTACCGGTTGGACTATAAGAATTGCATCTTTGTTGAATTCAGAAATTTGAGATGCTATTTGCTCCTCTGTTTCACCTTAAATTTGTATTCGATGTTGCCGTTGATTTTTAATAAAAATAAGTGAGCACCGCAAGTGATTGCATATACACTATTAGTTAGTCTAATCAATAAACTTGCACCATGAAAAGGTTAATTACTTCCTTTCATCATTATGTGTTTTATTTTTGTATTCTACTGGGGCAAAAGGAGAGTTGAGAATTGCGGAGGAATACAATAAGCCTATCATTGTTGTACTTGCGTATAAGTAGCAATATCATTCCTTTTAACTTATTGATTCTAAGCTCTTGGGATGTCCCACACAATTTTTTTCCGTTGTTCGAGTTAGATTTGAGAAGAGGTAAAACAGGCTAAGGTGTTGGACACTTTCAAGACATAGTTCAACAACGGTTCAATGTAAGTCTTTTTTTTAACTCTTGAATGTATCATTTGAAGTGATTCTCGGTATGTGCAGGGTGTCTTTACTTTGGGCATTATAATCTATTCCTCAAAAGCCCTTCGATTAAAAGAGCACAAAGTTATGATAAAAGACTATAAATCTTAAGCCACAATTGAAGTCACAAAACTAGACTATTCCATTATAGTACAAAAAATCTTCCATTTTATAGATTTCGCTGGGACCATATTTATATATATATATATCTTGGCCTTTGTGTAGTTGTGATTGATAGCTTATATTACTAGCAGTGAAAGTAGTTTGATTATTGTGATCAATATACTGCCTTAAAGCTCATATAGTTTTTCAGAGTATTGTGATATATGAGCTACTTGAATTGTGTAAAACAACTACGTTTATCCTTTTCATTTATTAATCGATGCATTGGAGGTAGTTTGGAGATAGTTTTCTGTACCAATAGTTTTTTGTACAGTCAATCACTTCTTAGTTTACCAATAAAGAGGTGAATGATGAAGGAACTGGAAATCAAAGTAGTTCCAGTCTGCGGTCATTTTCCTAGATGAACCACAAGAAGATTTGTGCTTGTGTTTTCTTTGTGAACTTAAAGAATAAACTCGACAACTTTACTTGTATTTGTGTTTATGAATTTCTCTCTGCTTTGACTGACCTTAAAAACAATAGCTATCTACCTAGCCTTATCAGCCTTGCACTTGGTTCTTAAGTCATTATATTCAAGTAATTGTACACTTGCTTTCATGTATGTACATACCTCCTATTTCAAGCAACTCTGATTTGATTCTTTTTCCAATCTTGTAATTTATGAATAATATTTTTTCTTCTTCTCTCATGTGTATCAGCTCTTAATCTTTTAATCAAAGATCAAAACAACTCAATCTGCATCTCAGCTAACTTTCTATACAATGTATCACATTTTGTTATTACGTAAAATAAGTGTACATAACTATCTTGTAAAACTTAGTTCCTTAAAATATCAACAAACGATTAATATGCAAGGTTATCTTACTCTACATACTTGTAATCCAACTTTTAATTGATATCAAGTTATGATATTTATTATAGAAATCATTTCCTCATTTCAAAAGAAAAAAAAAACTTATTTTCTAGAGGAAATATGTTGCAAAAATTTTAGCTCATCAAATATAGAAAATTAACATTTTACAGAACACACCGATAGATTCATTAAATTTTTTTCTCCAATTTTACGTAAAAAAAGATTTAACAAAAAAAAAAGAAATATTACATAATAATGCATGAGCCATTACTTTCTGGTATATATACACACACATCAGACGTCGTCGTATAACCTTCCTTTTACCTGTCCTATCAGGAGACCAAATCTGTAGCCTCGTGTTAATGTAAATTATTATCTAGTATAATTAAATAAAATCCAGCTTTTATTAGCTTTCGATTCTCTCATTATATATGAATCAAATTGATTTAATCCACTCTTTGTACATATATTCATGTATTTATGTATGAACATTCCATACTGATCTTTTGGAATTCTCTGTATTGTACATCTGTAACTGGAGTTTAAAACCCTAAGTTAGAATTTCAAGAAAACCTTAGCTTTTGCTCAAAGATTCGATTTTTATTGTTGTTTTGTGGAATTCTTGAAATTCCTGGATCTGGGTCTGTGAAAGAATCTTCTGGGGTTCTTTTAATATACAAATGGCGGATCAAGAAGATGAAGAGTTGAAAATGGCGTTAAGGATGAGTATGCAGAAGGAGTCGCCAGAGCCTAAGAGGAGTAAACCGGGAGAGGAGGTATCTGGTGGCGGTGGTGGCGAGGAAGGGGAGTCGCCTGAGGTGAAAAACCGGAGACGTCAGAGGGAATTGATGGCTGCTGCTGCTGAAAAGCGGATGTTGGCGTTGCCCAAGAATGTGGTGGTGGAGAAGAGAAGTGGGTCTGGCAGTAGAGTGGTGGAATGTAAGGGTAAGAGTGTGAATTTGGTGACGGGTGAAGATAAAAATGTGAACTTGGTGAAGGGTGAGGAGAAAAATGTGAACTTGGTGAAGGGTAAGGAGAAAAATGTGAACTTGGGGGAAGAGCTGTCATTGGCAGAGGCTAATGAGTTGTTTTCAATGATCTTTGGTTGTGAAGTTACCAGAGATATTCTTGGTCAGTGGACTAATCAGGGCATAAGGTATGGTAATATTGATGCTTCCCCCCTTTAAAATTATGTTAGTGGAGTTAGGATGATGCGGTAGTGATAATTGAAATAATGACTTCAGCTTAGTTTTGATTTTTCTTTTTCTCCTTTTATGGTGTGATATAATCTTTAGTTTTGATTTTTCTTTTTCTCCTTTTATGGTGTGATATAATCTCTTGAGGTGGTTTGTTCTTTTGAAAAATGCATTTGGTCTTTTGCTATTGGCAATTGGATTTTTACTTGTTCTTCTTGAGGACTTGTTTTTTTCCGTATATTTAGTGTTGTTTGAATATCCTTGGTTTCGTGTAGATAGTCTTACAAATAGCTGTTATGGGCTATGCAATGTTTTTATTTTCTTTTCAAAATCTTAAGCCTGTTAGGTGCTCAGGCACTTGTATAAAACATAAACAAAATAAGCATATCGTTGAAAATAAGAAAGAACACAAAAAATCGGAATTAATAGTAATGAGTAGTTCTAGTAAGATTTGTAATATGGATAATGTTACATTTGACAGAGATATAACGTACGCTAAGGAATTATCCGCTTTGGTCCCTTTCCAGTTTAACGATTTTGTCACTTTGGGATCTAACATAATAGAGGCCTCAACATTTGAATATGACAACTAATTTTCCCCTTCCACTCTGATAATGGTATATGCTCAAGTTTAATAGCGAGTTTCCTCTTGAGCTCATCACCAATGACGCGTGGGTTGTTACACTTAGCCGCTTAGGGAGTCTGCGTCCTTGCTGAGATTTACTTGGGAAGGAACTGATTCTAATGCCACTTTGGTTTGGCTTCCTCTAAGCCACCTCAAGCTTTTATTTTGTCACCTTGGGATCTATCGCAAAAGAGGCCTCAACATTTGAATCTTGAATTCACCCTTACATGACCACTAATTTTTCCGTCCTACTAAGATGTTGGCATTTGCTTAAGGCAAGTTTAATGACAAACTCCCTCTCAAGTTCCTCACAATGGTGCATGGGTTGTTACACTTGTTCCTTTAGGGACTCAACGTAGTCGTTGGGATTTTTGCCATCCAACCAAGGAAGGTATTGTCTCTATGCCACTTGGAACGACCCATGCTCAACTATCAAGGTATTGCCTACTTTGAACCACATCAAAATTTTTGGGTTTTATGGTTTTGTCTCCTTGGGCTTTAACCCAAAAAATGTTGCTATGTTTGAATTTTGAACTCACCCTTATATGGTCCCCAACTCTTTTGAGGTACTAGCTTTGATACCACTATGTGACATCTATCTCGAAGGGTGGACATTTGGGTTTTGAAGAGAAAGACCGTAATGCTTCTAGGTGGGCAAGCTTTTGAAGATGGGGTGCACATGACAAAAGTACAATTTCATATGATTTGCGCGCATTTTGGCTTGATGATAGCGTAGCTAAGTGACAAATTTGTGGGGTCTATTGGACCAAAGTGGACAATACGGGCTATGAGCTTAGACTGACAAATATGGTGTTAGGGTCAGACCGTTGCAGTACAATGGTGGGTTAAACCTCAACAATATGTTGGGGCTATAAGGTTGGTGTATTCACGCCCATGATGAAGCGCGAGTTGATGAGGGTGAGTCGAACAAAAGGATTGACCGACTTCAACCTTAGCTCACATAAAAAAGGGAGAGAAAAGTGAAGTGCTATAACAAGATAAAACACAAATTCACATAACACACGTGCTTTTGTGCTCGATGATAGCCAAAGGGACAAATTTGTGAGGTCTGTTTGGGTTTGAGTTGTGACATATAAGGCACCAATTTAGGAATCCATTTCCTAGTACTAGATATGTACTTTTCAATATAAAAGTAAAAATAAATTTGTTCTAGTTTTGAAAACCACAAGATTTGCTCATTTTGTCTTTTTAAATTTATACTTCCCAATTAAATTGAGATACACAACTTGCTTGTTTTGTTTAAAAGACCTCTGTGAAGTGGTCAACCATCAACCACATCAAACAAAACTATGGCCAAAGGTTCAAGCCTCAAGGTTGGCTTGGGTTTCAGTTTTAGGCAAGAACTGTAATGGACCATGCACACCCCTTTTGATATTGGGTATTCAATGTTGTTGGAAGGGGAGCCTTGGCGTAACCGGTAAAGTTGTTGCCATGTGACTAGGAGATCACAGATTCGAGTCGTGAAAACAGTCTTTTGGCAGAAATGCTCGGTAAGGCTGTGTACAATAGATCCTTGTGGTTCAGCCCTTCCCGAATTCCGTGCATAGCGGGAGCTTAGTGCATCGGGATGCCCTTTTAATATTGTTAGGAGATGGACCGATTCGTCCTCCAATTAGTGCCATTAGTGATGCTTATCCAAATCCCTTGCCCCTCAAAGCAGTGCCCTTTTGGTGTCCATGGCCACCATAGAAACTAATTAAGTGATGCTAAACTTCACTTCTCTTAGAACATGTTTGGCCAAGCTTCTTGGAGGTGGAACACTTTTTTTTTAATTTTAGATTTGAGGTTTTGGCCTACAAAAAAAGTGATTGTAAGGAGTGGCAGAAATAATTTTTGCTATTGGGAAAGAAACCTATGTTGCTCAGACTCTCCAAAAATGTTGCCGTACTCGTGTTGAATTTTCCAAAAATACACTACTTTTGAAGTATCCGAACTATTTCTCTTAATTTATTGCATATATCTTTTAATTAAGTACAATTTTTTTTCTTTTGGTCTCTACAGTGTCTTTCGTATCATTTCAAAGGCTTTCTTAATAAATATTTAAAATAATTTCTGTGTAAACAATTCTAACAGTGTAAAATGCCATGATACTTGTCCTTTTTTTAAATTTGACACTCAAAAGCACTTTTTGAAAAGATTGGCCATACACAATCTACTTACCAATTACATTATCAAAAATAAAAATTAAAATCTATCCGTTTCAAAAAATAAATAAATTAAAATCTACTTGTCATTTACTGGAAAAAGCACTTCTCAAACAAAGTGACCGAACACAAACTGTTCTTTTCCAAAAATTTTTCTCTGAAAAGCTGTTTTGGTGAAAGTGCTTCTCAAAAAGTAGGCAGTTTTTGGAGCTTGGTCAAACAGGCTCTTGGAAGTGTTGATGTTGCGCTACCTAATACAGAGTCTGTCATAGTATGTCCTTGTGTAGTGTGTATGTAGAGGATGCTGTCATTGCATCTTTCCAAACCTTGTATATATGCTGGGGAAATTCTTGTACTGCTTGGTAATTATATAATTTTGTTACTTGTATTGTTGGTTTCCTTGATCTATTCTCTGCTTATTTAGGTTGGACATTAATACATAGATTCATCTGAGCTGACTTGCTGATGCTTGAACAAAATACTTTGCAGGTTTAGTCCGGATCCAGATACATCTATGGGTTTAGTGCAGCATGAGGGTGGGCCCTGTGGGGTGCTAGCAGCAATACAGGTAAAACTTTGGTCCCCTCTTGTTTTTTTGGGAATAAATTTTAGTTTCATCGATGAAGATGAACTGGTTGTCATTCTCTGGCTTATTAGAGAACTTTTTTTGCATGGGAAAGATAGTTTTGAACTTGGTTTGATTTTATGTTAATCTCACTGCTACTTCTAGTGGTCAAGAATGAATGTTGTCCCCGCTGGATAGTAGATTTAAGTATTTGGTAGAAGTTAGAAATTGATTTGCTTTTACAGCCACATGTACGGACACAAATGCCAGTGTTAATTAGGAAAAGTTGCAGTGCAAGTGTGCATTAATTTCTTGTACATTCATGGACATATTCTGTCACTTCCAATAAATAATCAGGTGCCATTTTGTCCTGCTGGATGGCATATTATTTGGCTACTTATGCTTTAGTACTTTATTTGTGCGTTCTATGTGATTGCACACTGTACTTCCAGTGGTACTTGATTCTAAATTCATCATACTCCCCATTTGAATTTAGCATCGTTTGGACTCTATTCAAGTTGCACATAGTGCTCCATCTCTTTTTGACAACGGTGCCATGATTCTGCAGGCTTTTGTTCTGAAGCACCTATTGTTTTTCTCGGATGATTTAAATATGGTTTCACCTAGCTTGTCTGGCAATGTGGGTTTGAGAAGATTGGCTAATAAAGAATCTGCTGGAGCTGATATTTTTTCGTCTCTAAGTGAAGAGAAAAAATCAAGGTGGATACTTTGTGAATCTTGTTCCTGTGTGGGCAGATTTTGTTGTTTTTAAAAGTGGATTACTGAATTTATGCCTTATTGAGACCCTTTTTCATATTTAACTGCTACAAGGCTCATGCAGACATGCACTAGAGATATGAATGTGTGTGTGTAATATCTCTAGTGCATGTCTACATGTGCCTTGTAGCAGTTAAATATGTAAAAGGGTCTCAATAAGGCATATACATATATATATATATATATATTCTATACACATTCTTTTATATGTAAGTACTTTCTTTTATGTGTAAAAAAAAAGTAATCCCTGGACCCCTCCCTAAAACTGAAAAATTCTAATGGAGAAACTTTAGCACTAGGACCAACTGCTGACTGCAGTTAGTTTTCCTTTTATGGTCATCGGATTGTCAGTTGTCTGATTGAATCATCTCTTCTTGAGTTAACTGGTGTACTTTTATCAATGCTGCTGGGAAAATTTTGATATTTTGAGACAAATCCTGAAAAATCTTTTCTTCTTTTCCTTTTATATTGATTCCGGACAGAGCATTGGTAAGAGGCATGTGCGAGATATTGTTTATGTGTGGAAGCAATAGAAGGGTTGTGATAGCATCTTTGAGAACACTTGATGCTATCCTTGAGGGGCCTCAGGGCCGTTCAGGTGATGAGGTAAGCTACTAGATGTGTTTGGTAGGATCTATTTTTTCATGTTGCTCCTTTTTGTGTTACTCCCTCCTATTTAATTTAATTAAACTGTTTCGGGAATCAAACAACTTTTATTTTAGGACAAAATTTACTTACTTCTAAACATATTTAGTAAGAAAATTGTGATGTATAATAAGTTTCATCTAATTTCTAAATTTGTAACTCTTATTTCATAAAAGTTGAGGAATCCATGTTGAGTCCCTACCAAAGAACAAGCTTTTTGACCCATGTACTCACAATTTTGTTCTTTTTGGTAGGGACTATATGCTGAATCTTTTTTACATGTCTTTCCTCTGTTCCTTTTTTTTTTTCCCATTCAGATAAGAGATTTTTACTTGTACCTTATGGATGTAATGCTTAATCAAGAACATGTGCACGTGAAAGTGCTTGCAGTTTGTAAATCTCTTTTTATTGGTGAATGACTAATGCTTGATTCTAATAGTTACTGTTTCATACAGGTCATTTCTAAAGCACTTGAAGGTCTCTCAATTGAGTCCGGGGCTAACTTGCAAAGGGTTTTAGTCATTAACACGTATACTTCGTCAGAGGATGCTCTTCAAAGGCTTGAAGCATTGCTCCCAGTATTCCGAAGTCGTATGGGAGCAATGCTGTTCCTAATATCTGCTTTGCTTTCTCATGGAATGGTAAGTTTTTTTTATTTTTTCATTTGTCTGTGTGCATGTTCATGAGGAGGGTAGGTGGTTTGAGACATCTTTATACCTTTTCTCATATCTTCAACCACTATTTTGACATATATCTATCAAATTAAATATAATATATCATAAACTTATTCAAACTACTATTATATATCTAATAAATTCAATTATAATAACTCATTCAAACCTTTTCTCTTAAAGCCTTGAAAGTCAATGTACTTCATAGCAAATGGGACAGAGGGAGCTTATATCCAAGGCGCCAATGTATAATGCTCCCTTTTTTGTTGAACCAGTGGAAGTGGGAACTGGACTTACTAAGAACTGGCAAGTGATAGAAGCTAATAGCTTAGTAAATTATCTTTAGGCGGATTATTTTTTCTCCTTATGAAATTTGACTTTAATCTTCTCCAAGGATTCAAATTCTGAGGTCAGGTTAGCTTAGAATGGTAAGTTGGTATTTGTTGGCTCATGTAATACCTGACCATGTCTGGGATTTCCCCCATGTACCACGTAAGACCATCAATTTCTCAATTAAGTCATCCAAAAGTTATTTATCATGCCTAAGTATGGATAAAGTCCTAAACTGGAAGGCAAGTAACCTTTACACATCTTTAGTTAATAGATATCCGCCATCAATTTCCACAATTATTAAGCATGTAAATTATGGTGAGTTGGAGATGATTCTAAACTATAAACTGATCCCACTCTAACAGAAAAACTGCCATGAAATCACATCTTTAAGCCAGAAGATTAAATTCTTGGGCTTATCAAAATGCCTCATAGTGTAAAATTATCTCGTACTTGTCAAAAAATGAGAATACCTTGTAGTATGATGAACTAAAAAATTAGTTACTGTATATTACTTTGAGTTGGTTTCTGTCTCATGGCTATTTGTTTTGCTGCTTTCATCTTTCCGTTACCTCCCCCAATCCAAAAACTTAGTTCAGTTTTGCGTTTCTTGAGTCTGAGAAATAAAATTTTCAGTCAGACTGAATGTATTAGATTCGGTGGCACTAATCCCAACATAATGTATAGCGGTCGAGATTTGCATCAAAAGAATACATTGGCACTGTTACTTAAGTACGGTGGGAGACATGGTCAAAGAGCTCTCATTGTTGATCAGCTCTATGCTGTCTGTTGGCAATCTAACAACAAGAGCTATACCTCAATAGAAGCTAGTTGGGTTCGGCCACTGTCTATGACTAATAAAAATCACTATTTTCCCAGTAAAATTTCTCACTGAAAAATGTTCCGTGACTTCCCACATATATTTTGATTGAACTAGTGAGAAGAAAAAATAGTAGTGTTTTCACATGGATTGTTAGGAAGCTTCCCAATGTTTAAATGAGAATCTGTTTTCTACTATGCGTTTTCCCAGTGAGCTGGTTCGGTGAGAAATTGGCGGGACAATCATGTTTTATAATGCAAATTTCCCATTGATTCGCGGTGGGGAAAACCTTTGCTTCTAATGTTACTCCATTTAGACCCGCGTTAGTTTGCAAAAAATTTAGGTCCTCTGCACTAGAAGTGTCCTTCATTATTGGCATACAAATCTTTGACAAGACTTAATGACTCCTAGCGGACACTGGACCTAAAGAAGCATACCCAACTAATTGGTCTCGCTTATATGGATCTTTATCCATTGTGCCATATTTCCTCAGAGTTTGCATGGACTCCAAGAGATTGTAGGTCTTTCAAAACAACTTTCTTCTATCTATCTGAATTATGCAACAAGAAAAGTAAGTAAAAAAAAATTGTAGCTTTTTAAAACTCTTTCTGAAAAAGTCTGTAGGCCCCTACTTTAGTTCTCTTTTGGGGTCGTCCTATGAGTAACTCTCGCAAACAAAGAAGAAAAGAGATGGAATTCAAGCCAGCAAAGGAATGAGGTAGGGCACGGGAAAGGTAAAGAGAAGGGGCCGTCGTTGGTGCATAACGATAATGCATAAACGAGGCTTACTGAAAATTCCTTCGCATGATTAACTTGTTAGTCGTTTGGCCATGAAAATTATTTACTTTTCTTGGAATAAATTCTCTTTATTTTAACATTAGTGTTTGGTTATTAAATTTTCAATCCAACTTGGAGTTGAATTTCAAATTTGGGTAAGTGCTCCAAACCTGTTTTCCAACTCCATCTTCGTAAATTCCAAATAAAGTGCACTCTTCTCTCCTAAAATTTTGACCAAACACAACTCCAACTTCATAAATTCCAAATAAAATGGAAAAATTGGAATCTATGGCCAAATGCCTACTCTTTTTTTTTTTTTTGAAGCTGGTAACCGAGTACTTGGGTAGTACTGAAACCATATTTACATGAGAGCTCTAAAATTCTACTGTTTTCTATCTATAATACTCTATAAAACATCAATAATAGAAACAGTATCATTTGAGTAAATCTTTGATTACACCAAAAACGCAGAAGCAAGATGAAGTTCAACTAGATTTTTCTGCACACCATTCTCTATATTCTTGAAACATCTGGAATTTCTCTCGTTCCAAATTGTCCACCAAATGCAGGTAGAGATTGTGAGAAATATATGAGAAGAATATTATTGAATTGTTGTGTTTACATTATTACATTGAGACCCTATTTATAGAGCCTAGAATACAATCCTTTACCAAGTAGGATACTATTTAGTATTCCTATTTCTATTTCTATTCCTATTCCTATTCTAATAGGATTGTATAAACATATTCCTATTCTTATAGGATTGTATAAACATATTCCTATTCTAATAGGATTGTATAAACCTATTCATATTCTAACACTCCCCCTCAAGCTAGTGCATACAATTCATGTACCTAGCTTGTTACAAATGTAATTAACACGAGGACCGATGAGGGGCTTGGTGAGACATCTGCGAGTTGATCACTCGACTTCACAAAATTGACAATAAATTTCAATGTGCTTGATCTTTTCATGAAATATTGAATTTGATGCATAATGCCGATAAAACACGGAGTGATAAAATTACAGTGTTGGAACTTCCCAAACCAAGCTTGCAAAGATCAAGTTTGAGACCATAGAGTGACTTACGTAATCAACATACAAGGCTACTAAACTCCCCCTGAGCAACAAAATTAGGTGGTTGCTCCATATAGACTTCTTCACAATGCAGCGAACATTGTAAGTGCTCAAAATCTAGTATAAAGAACACGGTTCATGTTGGAATCAATTGACAGTCGATATTAAACAAGTCACCAAAAAACTGCCAGAAACATGCTCATATGCTGGAGTATTAGTTTTGATGGGTAAAAGTGGTCACAATCTAAGAAATAAAATTATATGGGTAGGGTCGGAATGATGTCACGACCCAACTAGAAAATAGAAATTATATAGGATAGTTCGAATTGATGGAACGACCCCATTGAAAAAGAGAAATAATATGGGTAGGGTCGGAATGTGGCACGACCCTACTGAAAAAGAAAAATTATATGGGTAGGGTTGGAATGATGGCACAACCCTATGCAAATTAGATTTAAGGAGTCGCCGGAAAGACGAATGGAACTATGCAAATCAAATCTGAGGAGTCACTGAAAAGACACATGATGCTATGCTACTCAGATATGAGAAATAGTTCGGAAAAATCCACGGTACTACACAAATTAAATATGAAAAGTAGTCCGGAGAGATGCACGGTGCTATGCAAATCAGATATGCAAAAAAAGGTAGTCACCGAAAGGATGGCACGGTGCTACACAAATTATATATGAAAAAGGAGTCACTGAAATGATGGCACAGTGCTACACAAACTAGATATGAAAAAGTAGTCACCAGAATGATGGCACGGTGCCACACAAATTAAATATGAAAAAACAGTCATCGGAATGATGGCACGGTGCTACACAAATTAGATATAAGAAAGTAGTCACTAGAATGATGCATGGTGACCCAACTTTTGCTAACATAATCATTGGCCAGACGGGCAGCATATATGGGTGCCACCCGCCGGCAGCGGAAGCTCTTTAATTCTCTACCAAGTTCGTAGAGGCTCTGATACCATGTGAGAAATATAGGAAAAGAATATTATTGAATTGTTGTGTTTACATTATTACATTGAGACCCTATTTATAGAGCTTAGAATACAATCCTTTACCAAGTAGGATACTATTTAGTATTCCTATTTCTATTTCTATTCCTATTCTTATTCTAATAGGATTGTATAAACCTATTCCTATTCTTATAGGATTGTATAAACATATTCCTATTCTAATAGGATTGTATAAACATATTCCTATTCTAATAGGATTGTATAAACCTATTCATATTCTAACAGAGACAATACTTCTACTCTTGTCCTTTGCTTGTAAGCCTCTTATCCTCCTAACTTTTTAGAGCTTCGGTCCAGGATATGCCTTTTAAGGTTTAAGATTATTCTCCACAGATGTGTTGTGAACTTACAATGTTGGAAGAGATGGTTCACTCTCTCTGCTGTTTCTTTACACAAAAAACAACTTGAACACAATGGAAGCCCTCCTCATCAGATTGCCTAGTGTAAGCTTACGGGCTGCTTCTTTAGCTAGTACCGCATAAAACAGGCTACTTGCTGAGGGATTTTAGTTTTCCAGGTGTGTTTCCATGGCTAGTTGTCTATCTGCTGGTTGGAATGATTCGTCATTCTGTAAGTTGCATTGACCTTGAATAAACCCCTGTTGTTGCCTTGCCACCACAATACATCTTCACCTGTCTATAGCCCAGTAAATTGCTCAAGGCTACTATATGAATCAGCCACTCTTTGTAATTCCCAGTCATTGATTTGTCTTTTGAAAATGATGCTCCATCGTCCATCATTGTGGTGCCCACATTTTTGCTGAAGTCCTTCGTTGATGAAGGACTGAATTGAAGATATCTGAAAAGACAATTTCCAAATTGCCCACCTCATGTCGATTGTCCTTCCAAAAGCTAGTTTGCTTCCCATCTAAAACTTTGATCTTGGAATTGGCTTTCAATGCACCTCATAGGGCTCTAATGGATCTTCATAGGCTAACCCCATAAGGTGTAGTAACCTCCTTAATCATCCAGTTGTCTTCCTGTTCATATTTAGCTTTGATAAACTTTACCCTAAAAAGGCTGATTGTCACTGGTACACTTCCACAGCCATTTCATTTTGATTGCTTTGCTCCGAACCTTCAAATTCTTGATTCCCAGATTCTAACTTATTTCCTTTCACAAAGTTTTATGCATGCTGCTTCAAATTCTTGATTCCCAGATTCACTTGTTTCCTTTACAAAGTTTTATGCATGCTGCTTCCTATTGAGGTTTAGGTTCAGCTGGTCAGTAATAATTATGAGGTACACTTTGTCCCTGATTTTGTATCAACATAGGATGCACCATGTAGTGTTACACCAGGGGCCTCAAGGTTGCATTGATTTTTGGGTAATATAAAAGGTAACAAATGGACCATTGAGTTGTAAGATGTGGTGAGGTTCTGTTTAAAAAAGTCAATATGATCATGAGTGTTGGGATGTAAGTTGATTTTCTGCATAATTAAGAATAAATGCTTAAACAAAATTTTACAGTACTATAATCCCTCATAATTTAAGCAGGAATTTATATGTTATCAGCCGGATAAAATGTGAAATATGAATATGTTTCTAAACAATACATGCATAAGAACACCTAAAATGACATAAATTCTTCCAAAGTAAGGCAGCTTATTTAAAGTAAGTGTAAGCCCCCTTACTTTAAAATAAAGCGTCTTGCCTCTTTAATAAAAGAAAAATCATTTTTGATTCTTGATAGGACTACATAGTTGATGTTATTAATAAATTTTAATTCATCTTTTCCTTTTAAAGCTAAAACTAGTATGTTAAAGACATAATTAAGTAAATAACTGTGTGAGCTAGCTTTTGCAATTGAGTATGCCTTAAGATCATTTTCTTATATGGTATCAGAGACCCATCTCAATTCTTATGTTACCCAATGTTGGACCCCAATGTTATATTCTGTCCATGATCAAGATGCCTTGGGAGTGCGGGAGCATTAGAATAGTCCTACATTGATTGTAGATAGGGTAATTGGTCTCCTTATATGGTCTTGGGCAGTCTCACCTCATGAACTAGTTTTTGAAGTTGAGTTAGGCCTAAGGTCTATTTCCTAACATTGTAGATGTAGACTAATTAGTTACGCTAATTCTTCAATATTGTATCATATCCTTGCAGCAGGAATAAATCAATGGTGATCAGATGTGTATATTCATGGGATTGTAATGTCTTCATTTCTGGTTTGGTAGCTTGTCATACTAGCCCATGCCTTTACAGGTTCTTCTCTGTGCAGGAATCTGTCCAAGCTGATAGGGATGATCCTTCTCAACCTTTGGTTACAGCACCTTTTGGACATGCTTCACAGGTATCCAGAGATGATAAAAGGCTTATGTTTCGGTGAATACATTGTATGCTCCTCTTTTGTGTCAGTTGTAGATTTAGGTACTAGTCAGGCAAGGTGTATTGTTTTTAAAATTTTTGTAAGTGGTTATATTTTGTCTTTTCTGGAACAGGAAATTGTGAACCTGTTGCTTTCTGGTGAAGCTGTTGCCAATGTGTTTGACGGGAGGATGGATTTGGGTGGTGGCATGTTTGTGAAGGGTATCTCTACAACAGTTGAAGTTGGATTTATTACTTTGCTAGAGTCCCTAAACTTCTGTAAAGTTGGCCTTCATTTGAAATGCCCGACATGGCCAATATGGGTTGTTGGCAGTGAATCTCATTACACAGTCTTATTTGCTCTAGATACAAAAGTTCAGGAGGAGAATGAACTTGAAGGTAAGGAAACAAAGATCCGTAGAGCTTTTAATGCTCAAGATCAGAGTGGAGGTGGTGGATTCATTAGTGTGGAAGGTTTTCATCAAGTCCTTAGGGATACTAATGTGAATCTTCCAGCTGACAAGCTTCAAAACCTCTGCAGCAGTGGATACATTGTATGGAGTGAATTCTGGCAGGTCCTGTTGGACTTGGACAAGAGTTTGGGAGGGCTGAAAGATCCTAGTGGATTAATGGGGAAAAAGGTCTTTGATCTTTACCACTTCAATGGGATTGCAAAATCAGTTATGAACGGAAACCAGGTTTCATCTGGAAATGATTTTCCGGTACAAAGGCCTAGACTCACTAAGCTGAGGGTTTCAGTTCCCCCAAGGTGGACGCCAGAGGAGTTCATGTCTTCGGGCCCGAGTACAAGTGATCCTGCCGGTAAGGATTCTATCACTGAAGTTTCAAAACCAGAACCTTCTCAGCATGCTCCTTTAGTTGACTGCATTCGGACATGCTGGGCCCGAGCCACATGTACTTGGGAAGGTGATCCACCAAGCATTGTTTGATTGGTTAATTGATAGTCTTAAACTGCCACCTTGTTTTCTGGGGATTATCACGTAGAGCAGGAGTCATTGAAGTGTGACACCAGGTTTACTTCCGAAAAAGGTGAAAGCTTTCTGGGCAGGAAGATTCTTTTCCTCATGGCAGTTTTCCATCATGAACATAATGCAGTACCATTTTCAACTGTGTGATATTGTAACTTCAAGATTCTAGTTTGATTTGGAGTAGTCCAATTCTGAGGGTAAGAGAGGCAGTACTGTCATTTCGCATTGATTTTTTCGCCTTAAGCTGTTGATTAGGTTTTTTCTTCCCTTTTCCTCTGAAAGGGAGATAAATAAGCATCAGATTGGTCATTAATTATTGTTGTAAGTTTAGAAAGCCTCTCATCTTTGCGGTTGATTAGGGAAATATCTTATTCAGAGAAGTGGTCTCAAATACAAGGTGTCTATTACTATATTTGTTGATGGATGAAATTCTTTAAATCTCTCTGAATACTATTACTATATTTTACCTACACGTGAGTGGGTTGGCAAGTTTGCACTTGCATCCCAACTCACCGCCAATAGTAAAACATAAAGAAATTTAAGAAAAGGAGTGTACTCAAATTTCCATGATAAGAAATTTCATTTTGCAAGTGAGAGAAGCCCAAATGACATTGCAAGTGTTTAGATTGAAGATCACGCAGAGTGGAAGTGCCAAACACTGGTCTTGCTAGCCCAGTTTTATCTGAAACGAAGGGCTGTTGAACCTTAAATTGTTCATAGAAGGAAATACAGGGCTAAAAAAGAGTAGCTAAGATAAGAACCAAAATCCCCGAGAATAATTATCACGAGGTCAACGGTCATGTGGAGAGGCAAGCTGAGGTCTCTTGAGAAGAAACCTTGCAAAGACCAAAGACATTCTATGATAAGCCAGAATTTGGTAAGTTTTACACGATACCATCTAAGAACAAAAACGTCGTCAAGACGAATTGCTGAAATGCTGCTCCATTGATGGCATTTCTCTGAGTAATCCAGAATGGATTGCTACTTTACACAATTTTTGCCAGAATCCACAGAAAGTAACACAGCTGGAACAGAGTCTTCGAAACGGATGTACAACTTTCAGACCCATAGGCTTCCAAAGGCTTCTTCAAGTGCCCTTTTCCTGCTTATTTCTAAACTCCAACCCCCAGCCTTAGCAGCCCTTTCAGTTCTTAGTTTCATCTTTTCATCATCTTCGTACTCTCCCCCTAGCATATCTGGAAATGATCCAACTGGGAGAGGTTGTGTTGGCCGTGGCTGAGCTATGCCTCCGGCTATTGCAGGGGCATAGTGCCCTTGTGGACCTGTACTGGACCCTGCCTGAGGCCCTTGGCCCAAAGCCTGCAGAAGTGAAGATAAAAATTGGTTACCAATAATATCAGATTATCTACATGATCATAATTTAAAAAGTGATTCAATATGAAAAAACCATAATCAGAGGTGGATCTGGGATTTGAACTTTATGGGTTCAGATTCGTAAACCCTATCACTTCCATCAAATTCACAAGGTCTACAATCTATTATTATACATATTTAGTGAATTTATTAACGCATATACTTAGCCTAAGCCAAAATCTATGGGTTCGAACCCATAGCTAATACATTGGATACACTCCTGACCATAGTTATAATCCAAATACATTCCCTCCTTTTCATTTGATCTTCTCATACACTGCTGTACAGGAACCATCACTATCCATTGTCCCACTCTTACTATTTGCAACCTCACTCTCTCCATTTTCAAACTCTCCAACTATCTGGTTGGTAGAGGAGAATTCATCAATTAGGACGACATCAAGCTAGCTACTCGTTCAGGGATTAGTTTTTTTCTTTCTTTTTGGTACTGGACAAAGTTTACAAGGAAAAAGAAGTTTTAAAGTGATAGTGTCGCAGAAATCTTACCAATCACATCATGAACATTTTGCATATACTTAATTAAGGCTGGGCAACGGAACGGGTTGTACCGGTACCGTTCCGGTTCGTCCCGGTCCGGTAGTATTCGGGACGGGATGGGATATATTGAACCGGTACACGGAACGGAACGGTACCATGATTTGGTACCGGTATACCGCTACCGGTTCATTCCGGTTCCGTTCCGGTCCGGTACCGGTCTGATCCCGGTAAATCATTTTTAATTAAAATAAAAAATAATATTTTTGTCATTATTTACTTTTATTAGCATTTCTTTTTTGTTTATTTAATTTTTTAAAATTACAAACTTAAGTTATTTAACTTACAAGTTATAAGTATATCTTAATAACTTATAAACTTCAAAAGATTCAAAATTTCAAATCTTTAAAACTTATAACATAACTACATAAGCTCAAAAACTTATAAAAAAAACTTTATTAAACTTAACTTACAAATTTATATACGTAAAAATTAAAAAAAATATATCTTTAAAATAAACTTAAGTAAAATTATTATAAATTTTAAAACTTAAATACTATAAACTAATATAACTTAGAAAAATAAAAAAACATTCGTATTTTCGTAATTCAAAATAACTCAAAAAAATAATTATTTTTTGAAATAACTATATGTGCCGTCCCGTTTATCCCATCCCGTTCCGTTCCGGTCCATTCCGGTCCGTCCCGGTTCTATCCCGGTATATAGTGGGACGGGACGGAACTGAGCCTCCATCCCGGTAGTTCCGGTCCGGTTCATCCCGGTACCGGTCAACAACCCGGTCAAACCGTCCCGTTCCGGTCCGGTGCCCAGCCTTATACTTAATCAAAAAGTTGATGGACAATGATGTGTCTGCTTTGAACAGATCTTGAATGCACTGCGGTTTTCTCTTGCTAACATGGTTGATGGCATACTATGCCATAAAAGGATACTGTTGGAGTTAATTCCTTTATTCATTCCTGTAGCATGTTTAACTTCTAAATTCTTTCTACCTAATTGGTTAAACACAATCATGCAAAAGTCTTGTAGCATGTAAAAGTTACGTGCAGAGCACGTATCCAAAAATGGGACGGCCCAACCACAAAAAGTCTCCAAGCCTAACGCGATTCAGGTGTATTCATATATGAACTTTGGGATGAGATCATGATGCTTAGAACATAAGAATCAGAAATCACCAGAGCATAAAATACTGAAGAGCTTCAAATTTTCTACTACAAACCCAGAAGCAGTTATCAACACAACAAGACAGATACAGAGGAAAATTCAAAAGAGACGGGGAAATAATGGTGAGGGAGAAAGGGGGCCCAAGAATCGTGAGGAACAACAAATTACGATTGGCAATTCAAGTACGGGAGGAGAGATATGGAATGTGGAAGTAGCATACCAATAGCCCCAGAAACATCATCAGATAACATCAAAAAGGGGAGGTCCACATCAGCTTGGGTGCGACAGAACATATGAAGCTAGGGCAAATGTTTGGACCTGATTTCAAAGGTCACAAGGAGGAATCCCTCGACTCTTGAGCTACATAGCAAGTAGATGCTTGTAGACAAACTAGTAAGATGGAGCCATCCTTAGAAATCAGGAAAAACAGGTTTAAAGGTGCCAATGAATTGAAGAACTTAATTACTTCTGATATTTAAGTTTAAAAATAGTGAGGGAAAAACAAGGGGAAAGGGTGTTCACAGTCTGATCCATGAAGCTAAACCTGATGTCATGGAATATTAGGGGATTAAATGATGGGGAAAAAGAAGAGTGGTGAAGAACTGTATTGAGCAATGGAGGGCTGATATAGTTTGTCTTCAGCAAACAAAGTTGCAGGGGAATCTGCAAGAGATATGAAACAATTACAGGGAGGGAGGAGTTAAATTTGCCTGTCTAGAAGCCAATGGTACCAAGGATGGAATCATCATGCTATGAGATTGTAGAGTATGGAAGGGAGAGGTACCACAAACAGGGCTACATACTTCTAACTCGCACTATTGAAGCTTTGCTCCAAAACTTCAATTGCCACATTTCTATGCTCCAAACTGTAAGGTAGAAAGAAGAGAGGTGCAGGATGAGCTAGGAGCTGTGAGAGGGCTAATGGAGTGTCCCTAGGTAGTATGTGGGGATTTCAATGTGCGTAGGTTTCCAACGAAGAAGATAAATTGTTAAAGAAGGACCTCCTGCCATGATAGGACTATCAGATACCATAGAAAACTTGGAAATCATTGACCTTCCTTTATAAAGAGGAAGTTATACATGGTTCAGAGGAGACACTAATAATGCAGCTTCAAGGATACACAGTTTTATCCTCTGCAGAGCGAAGTGAACAATTTAGCAGGGTGAAGCAGACTACTCTCTAGAGATTGACATCAAATCATGTCCTTACAGCCTTACAGTGTGTTCCTTGGGACCAAAACAAATCTTCAAATTCGAAAACTGGCTGCTTAACACTGAGGGGTCCGCAGATAGAGTCAGAGCATGGTGGAACTCATTTACATTCCGGGGAAACCAGATTACTTATTAGCTTGCAAATTAGAAGCACTGAAAGACAAGTTAAATGAGTGGAATAGGGAAGAAAAAGGAAACCTGTCTTTGCAAAGATCCACTTTGCTAAACATTGCAGAGCTTTAGACAGAGGACGAGGCAGCTGTGAAGGCAACAACATTTATGGAATTTGAAGAATTGCTCAAGAATGAGGAGATCGACTGGAGACAATTATGTAAAATGTTGCGGCTGAAAGAAGGTGACAACAACGCTAAATTCTTCCACAATTCAACCAATGCCCACAAAAGAAGTAATTACATTGATCTCCTAGAAGTGCAAAGGGGTACACTGAAGGAACCAGACAGAGTAAAAGAGGAAATCATACAATTTTATAAGAAACTGTATACAGAAACAGAGAGGTGGAGACCTGCAGGGAATGCCCCAAAATGCCCCCACAATATCAGAAGAAGAGAAGGCACAACTACAAGCAAGTTTTGAGGAACAGGAAGTGTTCAGTTGTCTGAAGAAGTGTGCTGTGGACAAAGATCCTAGACTTGATGTGTGTACTATGAATTTTTTCATCAAATGCTGGGATGTTTTAAAGTGGATGTCATGGATGCTTTCCACAGCTTCTTTGAAAATGAGATGTTTGAAAAGAATTTCAATGCCACATATATTGCTTTGATTCCAAAGAAGAAAGGGACTAAGGAGCTAAAAAACTTTAGACCAATTAGCTTGATAGGAAGCTTTATAAGCTTCTGTCTAAAGTGCTGATTGAGAGGTAAAGGGGTGATGGACAAGTTACTAAGTTAGTAGACTCTCCATTAATGACTTTCATCCTAGGGAGACCGATTATGGATGAAGTGTTGATTGCCATTGAAGCAGTAGACAAGGCTGGCTCAAAAGAAGCCTGGAATCTTATGCAAATTGGATATTGGAAAAGCTTATGATCATGTGAATTGAGGGTTCCTGCTCAACACTCTAAGGAGAATGGGATTTGGGGAAAAAAGGATTAGATGGATCAGCTTATGTATTTCCACTGTGAAGTTTTCAGTACTGATTAATGGTACACCTGAAGGCTTCTTTGCAGCCCAAAGGGATATAAGACAAGGGGATCCCTTGTCCCTTTTTTTGTTTATCCTAGCCATGGAGGGTCTAAATCATATGATTAATACTGCAAAAGGTTATGGATGGATATCAGGTTTTGAGGTGTCTATAAGCAGTGGAGATAGTCTGGAGGTGACACATCTCCAATATGCTGATGATTCACTGATATTCTGTGAGGCAGAGGAGGAGCCTTTAAGATATTTAAGAGTAATTCTAGTACTTGTTGAAGGTATCACAGCTTTGCATATAAACTGGGGGAAGAATCATGTATTTCCCATTGATCCAGTCCCAAACATTGATCTTCTGGCCTGAATTCTGGGAGGAGAAATGGGAGCCTTACCCTCTACGTACTTAGGGATGCCTTTGGGGGTTAATATCAAGGTCAAAAGAAATATGGGATTGGTTCTGGAGAAAAGTGAAAGAAAGCTATCTACATGGAAAGCCTAGTACTTGTCTATAGGGGGCAGATTCACTTTGATCAATGTTGTTCTTGATGCCCTTCCAACTTATATGCTTACTTTGTTTCAATTCCTGCCGGTGTTGTACAGAGGCTAGATAAGATTAGGAGATCCTTTTTATCGCAAGGAAACAAAACCAGAACAGGTTATCATCCTTTCAAGTGGAAAGTGCTTACACCATCTAGAAACAGGGCATCAATGTTGTTCTTGATGCCCTTCCAACTTATATGCTTACTTTGTTTCAATTCCTGCCGGTGTTGTACAGAGGCTAGATAAGATTAGGAGATCCTTTTTATCGCAAGGAAACAAAACCAGAACAGGTTATCATCCTTTCAAGTGGAAAGTGCTTACACCAACTAGAAACAGGGAGATCTTGGAAATGAAAAAATTGAAGAACCCTAGCAAAGCTTTGAAAATGAAATGGTTGTGGAGATATACTCAAGAGTCACACTCTCAGAGAAAATGTGATCAATTGAAGTATGGTGAAATGGATGGTTGGGTTACTAAAGAAGCAAATAACCCACGTGGGGTTACTGTCTGGAGATCAATCAGAAACTGGTGGCCCATCTTACTTAGCCACACTATAATTGCATTCAACGATGGTAGAAGGAACTGTCTTCTTGAAAGACAGGTGGTTAGGTAATAGAATCCTATCAATAAAGTTTCCAGATTTGTTTAATTTTAGCTTTGCATCAGGACAGAACTGTGGCAGACATGTGGTCTCCTCAAGGTTAGAATTTTGTCTTCAGAAGAAATTGAATGACTAGGAAATTCCAAGAATGGTTCAACTACTTAAAACTCTTGAGTCTTGAATCCTTCCAAGGGCTAAAAGTTAGGATGGACGGATTAGGGTGGAATGGAAACAGCAAAGGGGCATACAAAGTAAGTTCAGGGTACAAGTTACTAAATGTGACTGCGCTCCAGGAACAACATCTCGCCATGAAAACAAATTTGGAAAGCCCAAACACCTCTGAAGGTGGCATGCTTCTCATGGTTGTTAGCAAAAGAGGCAGTTTTGAGACATGAAAATCTAAGAAAGAGGAACATCATCTTAGTTACACATTGTTGTTTGTGGAGAGGCAGATGAGACAGTGGGCCATCTGTTCCTACATTGCAGAATTACTAACCAACTATGGAAGATTCTTATCAATCTCAGAGGCATACAATGGACAATGCCCTAGCAAGATTGTTGACACTTTTTACAGTTAGGAGGAAGCTGGAATTGGAGCCAGGAACAGGAGCATTTAGAGAACCATTCCAGCATACATTTGGTGGACTGTCTGGGAGGAGAGGAGTGCTAGAAGTTTTGAAGATAGGAGTAGGACAGTTCAGAGGATCAAAACATATTGTATTTTGCTTTTGTGTTTTTGGTGTACCTCCCATAGATGCAGAAGTTATCATAGAGATTTTAGGGTCATACTAAGATCAGGAGTTTCTTTGTCTTCGTACTAACTTCTCACTTGTTGTAAAAGGTTTTTTCTGCACTAAGTGTTGGTTTATAATACAAGTGTTACTTTCTCAAAAAAATAAATTGTGAAGACTACCCCTCTTCTGCATTTTTTTGGCTGATCTGGAGAGAGACTATATATTTTTAAAGTTAAAGAAAATTCAATCAGCATTAGATCTCTCTATACTTCAGGTGTAGAGAGTATATGATATATTTTTGATATAAGGTAAACAATATTATTAATAAAAGGGAAAACTCTTGTATTCAAGAGGTATACCATAAAATGGAAAATCTACAAAAGGACATGATTCTCTACAAAAGACACCCAATCATCTATACAAGTTGGAATCTCAACAATGCACCAAAAGCAATAACAAGCAAAAGGCTATCCCTCAAATTTACAATTTTTTTTTTTTGGATAATGGTAACATATACAAAATCATTTTCAATCCCCTCTAAAGCTTTCCTATTTCTCTCCCTCCAAACAACTCACATAAGAACTAAAAAAGCAACCTCCATGCCCCTTGTCTTCTACTCCTACGTCTGCCAGCACAACTATGCATGGCATCACCCACTAGTTACCATTATCAAAAAATAAAACATGGCATCACCCACTGTATGCCAAAACCATTCAAGATCACCCTCCACAAACCTGACACCACCTTACAATGCACCAAAATATGATTAACTTCTTTGCCCGAACATTTACACATATAACACCACCTAGATAAGTAATATCTCTCTTCTTCAGATTCTCAGTTGTCAGAATTGCTCCCCTTGTTGCCAGCCTGGCAAAAAAACTCCTTCGTATGCACCCTAGGAATCCAAGTCAATGAATGTGGGAAGTGTGTCTCCTCTCTCACCCACAAACTTTAGTAAAGAGATTTGACTAAGAATAAACTATCACTCTCAGCGCCAATCTCCATGAGTCATTATTGGAGTGAGACCTGATTTCCCTGTAGAGAAACTCCATTAACCTTTGAAACTCATCCAGCTCCCAGTCTTGTAGATTTCTCCTGAACATGAGATCCCAAAGTACTCCCCAACCCACCCTAACCCACCTCCCACCCCATCATTCTCCCTACAAATCCGATGAACTTTCAACTCCCTCTGGTTTGAAACTCTACACATTAGGAAATCATATTGTAACAGATAGATGGTTTAAGTTCGAGGAGTCTTGCTATAAATCCACACATTGTTAAGACACACCAACTTTGTGTAACATTATTTATATATTCACTTACATATTTATTTAATGAAAGAGATTTGGCTCATGCATATGAAAGTTGGAAGTTCGGTGCACTTGGTTCATGGAGTGTGTGTTATGCGCCATGGCCTAGATGTGTGCCATTTTTTTTGCTTGTGGCAGCCATGACCTTGCTATAGTTTATACCAGTATGACAATGATGTATATGTCATGCTTTAACCAAGGTCAAGAAGGAAGGCGAAATGTGGCAAAAGAAACCCAAACAAGATAGTAGTTAGTTCGGTCTTGAGTCAAAGAATGGATTCTTTTACTCTGTGATTTGAGGAAACAGGGGATTTTTAGTCAAACTAAAATCATACAACCAGTTCCAAGAAAAAAAAGAAAGAAAAATCATACAACTTTGGCTTCCCTGGCTTTTAGCACATATTTTTTCAGTTTATACTAGGCCAGTAATTATCACTGTACTCTATAAGTCATGCATTGCTTATTTCAAACAATTTTTTGAATTGCTATATAGGACTTCTATTCCAATTACTACTGATTTTCTGGAAAAAAGTGAAACTGAAAAGAAAAAATAAAGTTGGAGAAAACTGTTCTAAACTATGACAGACTTGCCGTGGAATTGATCCTAAAGCTTATGCATCAACATGGAATAAAGAAGAATGCAGAAGCTCAAGACACTGTTATGCTGCTGCTGATTACTATGAAAATTTCTTAGATACTTGATCATGTCACACCAGAATTAATAAATGAAACATAAATCTTAAGAGTGAGAATCATTAGTCAACTCACATCTCCATCGGACTGTGCAGGCTGTCCCTTGCTGGCTGCCAAGGCTGCTGCATATTCCTCAGCCTAGTTCACCACAAAGCAAATTAAAAGAGCAGTTTACAAAATACTAATGCTTTGCATGCAGCATTTACTAGTTACTACAAACTCATTTCCATTTGCAATCAGAGCACCTTATGGACAAACCTTACGTGCTTGAGCAATCATGATTTGTTCTGCATTTTCTCTCTGGTACTGTGCAATCTTTGCCTCAAAAGCAGGAACATCAATGCCTTCAATTAAATTGAATACTGCAAACAATAGCATTCTGTTAAGCAAAATTATACGACTTCCAACTTGAACAAATCAGTGAAGAGTAACGCTTACTCATATCCTCAACTTCCTCTAGATAATCGTTGTATTCACGCAAGGATGGAAAATTCTCTTCTCTTTTATTATAGCTGCAAAATTACATTGAAGTACATAGAAGTTTATAGACTAAATAGATAAACAAAAGAGTTCACAAAAACAGAAGTAAAGTCTCCATTACTAGGTTAAAATATTTTCTCTCACTAGAACACAAATAGTTTACAAGTCAAGCGAATACTTAATTTCACTCAAAATCACCTCCTTCCATTATTTAGCAACCACAAAATAAAAAAAAATAAGTTTCAGCCCTGCAAACTTCACATGTAATAATTACTGATTAATTTTAAACTGTTGCAATACAGTAAAAAAGAAGTCGATTAAATAGAATAGATAAAACAGAGGCGAAGATAGATTACATGTTGGCAATGCGTTTTCTGATGGCCATCTCTTTGGAAAATGCATTGGTTGAAGCTACCACCATTGTTAGAGCCGCTTTCGAACCCTAAAAACCAACTCGATAATTTGTTCTCGTCTTCTACATCTACGTACGGTAAGAGAGATGACGGGACCGGCGGTTGATGGAAACTCCGGCGAAATATGGCCTGCAGAAATGGGGGAAGTGAAGTGAAAAAGTGGTGGCTGAGAAAAATTTAATCGAAAAACGACTCCGTAAGAAGGAAATGACTTTCATTTTGTTTGCCTAAAATAGTCCCTAATAATATATATATATATATATATATTAATAATAATATGATATTTAGCACATATACAACAATACATTGATGCATATTAATTCTTACCTGTTGCAGTTAGTTTGTCGCCCATGTGATTGTGGCGAGGTTATGTCGCCCTTCTTCAGAGATTATTTTTTTAATAAAAGAATTATTTAAAATAACATAGGGTATTAACTTAAATTATATTATATATGGACTTGGCCTATTAATCATCAATTAAATTAATTATTTAAAATTATCTACTAGTTAAATACATGTAGTTAAAATAGTAATTCATAATTTCCATTTAAAATTTACGGAAAAGTCTTTTATGAAAGAGAGTGGCTTAGTTCTCAAAATGACCTTACGGGCCATTACACATTCAAATATTATTATTCCATTTTATAGAGGACTCTTTTTCATCATATTTCTCAAATTCAGCTAGAGTAAGCTTGTCAAATAACAAAAGATAATTTTTATTAGTATTAAAATATGGAGACATCGATAAAATACGATAATAAGACAAGTTTTTTTTTTTGTTTCATAAAAATTCATAAGTACAAATACAATAATAACATTTTAAATGACTCAGTGATGAAAAAAACAAATAGTATAATTTTAATTGTTTCAATAAGTAAAAGCATACAAATGATTAAGTGATTACACCAAATTACATTTTTTAAGAAGCTCTATTCAGAGATGGATGTAGACTTATTTACTGGTTCAATTGAACCTACCATTTTCTAAATGTACGTGCAAGTTCTTCGAGAAAGAAACCAAGGTCCTAAGAGCAAAATGTTACACATATATGGCAGGATTTAATAAATACGCTTTGTAGTAATTACTATTATCAATAAAAACACAATATACTCAGTGTAATTTTACAAGTGAGATCTTGGAGAATAGACTAGACAAATCTTACCCCTATCTTGGGAGGTAGATAGTCCGATAGATCTCTATTGAGAAATAATAAGTAGTGCATTAGTTCACATCTCTTGTGAAATGTTACTTCTAAAATGATAATCTAGTCAATTTATGAAAATCATCACAATACAAAACATGCAGCTGGATAAGGAAAATTAATATTGAAATTGAGATGTAGTTAAATGTCATTACTTGATAAATACACCATAAAAAGTCACTCTTTTTACACTAAAATTTCCTATTGATAACTGTCATAGGCTACTAACAAAAAGTTTCTAATTTTATCAGTGAGGAAAGAAAATAGTAATGCTTTCAAGTGAAAATATTAGGAAGCTTTTCACTATTCAGTGATAATTTGTTTTTTCACATGCATTTTTTAGTTAGCTAATTCTATGAACAAGGAGTGGAAAAATTAGGAAGCTTCTCGCTATACAGTAATAGTTGTTTTTCACATGCATTTTTTAGATGAAAAATGAGTGGAAAAAAATATTTTTATAGCATGAATTTCCACTGATTTGCAGTGAAACAAATCTTTACTTCAAAAGTAAGTTATGCGTTCCATTAAACCACTATTTGTATCAACATGCTTCCACAATAACATTCACATAGAAATTGACCTTTCATTTTTTCATAAAGTATTAATTAATCAATCTCCTTTATGAATATATGATCAACCATAAGTAGAAAAAAGTTGATAAATGTAGCCTTTTTAGAGCCAATAGATAGACTGATCATCAAAGATCACACTTTTATCAACAAAATCAAAGATACAAATGTAGTTTTTCTTTAGTATAGTTCATCAACCAAATAAATATCAACAATAACAGCATACTCAACCTTAACGCTGTGATAGAGACTACTCCTGATAGACCCTTGACTTAAGTAGATATAGAAATTAAATTTCATTGTGAGCACATGATAGAATCAACAACGTGCATTTAACACAAATTAATCATCTTCAATTAATGGGGGATTGATGTATCCACATATTACCTTCAATTAATCATCTCTTGTTTTCACCACACTTAGATCATGCAACTCTTCTTTGTTGATTATATACGCATTTGCCATTACTTTCTCTCTGTTATTCGCAAAAACAACAATGACCCATAAAATTATTTATATAAAGATCAATTCTTTTATATAAGAATATAAAGGAAAGAAGAAGAATGGATCGAATAGAATAAAGAGACAAGTATTGGTTGTGTCATAAAATATCGAGATGATCATATTATTTTTTGTTAGTTTAGTATGTGTCTGTATTCATAGTTGTACAAGAGTCAAAGTAATTAATTTTTGGAGTAAATTTGAATCAGTATCTTCAATATTCCCATATAAATTTATATATTTAAAAATTACTTTAAAATATGATAAATTACTATAATTGACAATTCAAAATGTTTTAAAAAATTATAAAAAATAAATTCCTCTTTTAACTATCCAAATAATAACTTGAACACATAAAGTGAAAAAAATGAATACTAATTATTATATACTTATAATAGCACTGGATTATTTTATTGTCTTTAATATTAAAAAATTAATTATATTTATCTATTTCTTGTTGTTTTAGGAATTGAAGGGATTGAGATTATTCGACAAGTTAAGCACATATATTGTGTAAGACATCTATACAATAATTTCAAGAGAGTGCATAAAGGCTTATCATTGAAGGTACGGATTTCAAAATTTGTTAGGAAAACTTATATAAGTAAGTATAAAAATGAAATAATTGAGATATATATGTTGGAAGAGGAGGACAAAGAAGCTAGAAGTTGGTTCAACGATAGATTACCCAAATTCTGGAGCAAGTCAAGTTTAGAAAACAACAAAGTGTGATATGCTTGTAAATAATTTTTGTGATTTATACAATGGGAAAAATCAATTTCAAAAGCAAGAATTTTTTTTTATAATTGGACTTCTTGAAGGAATTTGAATATACTCGATGAAAAGAATTAATAAAAAGAGAGACAGTGTACTCCTATACCAACATAATATTACTGTAACTTGTCTCAATACATAATATTTAACATGAAATCTTACAATTTCTTACTATAACATGAATTTTATGCCCTAAAATGTAGAAATTAGTAAAACAAAAAAGAATAGAAGCAACTACACCAATTTTTTCTAGTATTGAATTATTGTTACTTCAAGTACAAACTATGTATGACGAACGGAAGAACTTGATTTTGCATGGAATGAGACCTTATAAGTATCAGATGCTCACATGCAGTGATCTACATATTCCATGTAAGAGTGAATTAAAAAAAAATCATAAATGATTATTACAAGAAAGCTACTCAAATTAGGATTTATGAGTTAATTGTTGCTCCAATGCATGAACTTGATATGTGGGAACCTACAAGTCTAATTTATGTTGAACATCCTAACTATGATCCAAAGAGAGGTAAACTAGTAAAAAAAAATAGAACAAAATAACCTGATGAGCGTGAAGCCTCCAAGAGAAAAGCAATTGAGACGGAAAAAAAGAGAGAAAAAGAAAAAACAGTTTGTATCAAGTGAAACACATGGTGTAACCATAGATGTTGCCAGATTATGTAAGAAAGGGAAATTAGGAACATATATCAAGGGTTTGCAAGCTTGTCACAACAAATCAACTTACAAAACAGCTTACAAGAAGAATAGTGGCCGAATGTGAATATTCTAATAATAAGATTGAATTAGTTCCTATTCGAAAAGAGGATTTCATCATACCTGGCTTTCCTAACCTTACAACTGGCACTGAGACTTAACTTTTTCAAGGTGGAAATAGGGAACTCCTTTTTGAAACTGCCTTTGATGTTAGGCTCGCGGCTATTATAAAAGTAATTGTTGGGGTTTTCTCAATTGGAGAAGCCTAAATCTGTGTCAGAGATTTCCTTTGTCTGGAATGAGCTTCTACATAGCTCCTTCCACAAAGGGGCTTTTCTCAAAATTCAATAACTCCATCTCAAGCTACTCAAACATCTCAATATTGGTTCGAAAATGATACAAATCAATGTTCCTCAAATAAGCAAATTCATTTTGAGTCTACTTCCGAATTGGACAAATAAATAAATCTTTCAATCTTAATGTAAATGTGGAACCTTAAATATTAGTGGGATAATGCATTGAGAGACAATAATAGTTATTTATATTAGAGGGTAATTCGTCTCACAGGCCCTAACAAAGTCATATTTGTAACATCATGATAAATGTTGAGAAATATATGAGAAATGAAAAAAATTGTATTATCTTACAAAGACTTCAAGATAAAAATGTCAGATAATGTACAATAAAAAGAGATTTGATATGAAAGAAAACATAACCAATTAACAAATGAGGAATTACAACAAAAATAATTTAATTTCGATAGCTATTTGTTATTTTATTTGGAGATCTTTTCCTTATATTTGATGGTAAAATTTGATATTCTTATATTCAAAGTTTGTCATATTTTGTTTTATAATTTATATTTAGAATTTGTATTCTTTGAAGTCTTTTGCTTAACTCTATAATTTAATTATTTCTTAAGCTAAGAAAATTTGTATTAATTATTTAAATTATTATATATTGAAGTGAAAAAAATTATCGAGAGATTGATTTAAATACAACTGATTTAACATACCAGCTTACGCCACTTCCAATTCTAGGTGTAAAGACAATCGTTATCTAGTATAAAACCCAACAAAGAGTTGGGGTTGAACCCATAAGGAGCGGTACAATGTTCGAATTCAATTACAAAGTACAAATGTGGTCTAAGCGGTTATATGAATAGAAATTATCGAAAAAATACAAGCAAATATAAGTGGGTTATAACGAATGTCAGATGGGGGGATTTTGATTTGCAATTAACAGCTAGAACAAGTATGAAAATAGGGAAAACAACAATATTAAGAGGGATTCTTGGGATGTGATCGTTTATAAGCTAATTACGCTATATGAGTAATTGAAATTTAACAATAATTTGCTGAAATATTGTAGGTAGCCTGGGTCATAAGTGCAATAGCTTTCTTTCGAACAACTATTACGATTTAGGCGATTTCTCTCAAACATCGACAAGCTTAACAAGATAAACAACCCACAACCTTAATGTATCCACTCTCTCGAGCTAGATAGGTAGAATTGAGTTTAGGATTCACTCTTTTGAGCAAAACACATATCAACCCAATACCTACAATCATTAATCAAAAGCTTTCGTTCCAAAACCTCTATCTCAAGCAAGCCAAGAACTCTAAATTAGAATTGCATTTGCAACTACAATCCATAGATTAAAACACAACTAATGATTAAACCCACATTAAAATAACAATTTCATCATTAAATAACAATACCCATAAGATAATTAGATAAATAAACACATGATCACACTCCCAAACATTGGGGTGTTAGCTACACATCATAAAAATAAAGAAACGATTACCAAATACATTAGCCATCATCTGGGTAAAGGTTCTCAAGTCTTTACAATGGTCCAAATTGAATAAATTCAAAAACGTACTTGCAAATCTTCATGTTTGAGCCTCAAAAGCTTCAAAGTCTACAGTGGAACTCAAAAACTAAGAGAAAAAAATCTAACTCTCCAACTTGGGAATTGAAAACTCTACTCAATGATACTAAAATTTTATTTTAAATTTCAATTTATAGT
This sequence comes from Solanum commersonii, assembly GCA_029007595.1. Lineage (NCBI taxonomy): Eukaryota > Viridiplantae > Streptophyta > Magnoliopsida > Solanales > Solanaceae > Solanum > Solanum commersonii. The sequence continues at coordinate 1,890,254 of JAJTWQ010000029.1, forward strand.
TGCCCAATTTTTGGCTAAAATGGCCATTGGGCAGAGTAAGTTAGACTTCGCCGAACAGGTCGGCGATCCGCCCTTTTCTTCCTTCCATCGCCACACTTTTGGTCATCAGTCCTCCAGGTCCTGTAACTTTGGGTATCAAAGTTGTCCTCGCAGAGTCATTCAGTGATTCGCCGACTGCCCAATCCTGTCGCTAAGTTGGTTCTTCCCCAGGGATGGCATGCTGGAATTTTGGGCGAGCTAAAGAGCCACTCAGCAGTTCGCCGAGTGGTCTTGGCGATCACCAGGATCGCTTATCTTCACTTCCTCAGCTTGTTTGCTTCTTTTTACCTGGTACTGTCCTTGCCTTGTGACTCATGTGAATCCTAATGTGAATTCGGCTGCTTCAAGGGTTAGGGATTTTGCTCGAATAAACCCTCCTGAGTTTCATGGCTGCAAAGTGAAAGAGGATCCTCAAAGGTTCACCAACGAGGTTTATAAAGTTCTTGCTATTATGGGGGTACCTTCAGAAGAGAAGGCGGAGTTATCTGACTAACCAACTAAAAGATGTGGCTCAAGTATGGTATGATCAGTGGAAGGGTGGAAGACATGCAGGAGCAGGCCCGGTAGAATGGCAATCGTTCAAAGCAAAATTTATTGATAGATTCTTTCCCCGAGATTTGAGGGACACTAAAGTGGAAGAGTTCATTAAGCTTTGTCAAGGAAGAATGAGTGTGCAAGAGTATGCCCTCAAGTGTACTCAATTGTCCAAGTATGCTCCAACTATGGTGGCGGATTCGAGGGATAAGATGAGTAGGTTTTTGACGGGCGTGTCTGACTTGGTAGAAAAAGAATGATGTATGAAAATGCTCCATCATGATATGGATATCTTAAGGCTTATGGTGTACGCTTAACAAATTGAGGAATCAAAACTCAAGGAAAAGAATATGGAGGTGAAAAGAGCTAGAACCGGTGATGGGAACTTCTCCAATACTAGGTTTGATGGATAAGGTTGACCAAGGTTCAAGCAAAGGTTTTCAAACCAAGGCTTCTCTACTGCTCCAAGGGTCAACAAAGATAGGGTTTCCAACCCAAATCTCAAGGAGGTAATGGTGGTGGTTCTTATGTGGCTAGGCCTAATTGTGTAAAATATGGAAGAAAACATGATGGTAAGTTCCTAGTTGGCACCGATTGGTGTTATGGTTGCGGAAAGAGTCGCCACAAAATAAGAGATTGACCGATTCTCATGGCTAAAGGAAGAGAGGGCAAGCAATCTCCTCCAAGAGGTTCAAACTCCAATGGCCCAAAGCAAAACCGCTTTCATGCTCTTCAATCCCGAGGTGACCAAAATAGCTCCTCAAATGTAGTGATAGGTATGTTAAAAGTATTTCATATTGATGTATATGTATTGTTAGATCCCGGTGCTACTTTTTCCTTTGTGACACCTTATGTGGCCATGGAGTTTGATATGCTCCCCGAAGTGTTATTAGACCCTTTTTCGATTTCTACCTCGGTTGGTGATTCGGTGGTGGTTAAGAGGGTTTATAGAAGGTGTTTTGTTTCCTTATCCCATATAGTTACTCTTTTGGACTTGGTATTGCTAGACATGTTAGACTTTTATGTGATTTTGGGTATGGATTGGTTGCATGCATGTTATGCCTCTATCGATTGTAGGACTCGGGTGGTTAGATTCCAATTTCCAAATGAGCCTATGCTTGAGTGGAAGAGAGGAAATTCCATGCATAGAGGTCAATTTGTCTCTTATCTTAAAGCTAGAAAAATGATCTCCAAAGGGTGTATTTACCATCTTGTTAGGGTGAGGGATGTGGATTCCGCAACCCCTTCTCTAGAATCGATTTCGGTAGTTAATGAGTTCCCAAAAGTTTTTCTTGATGATTTGCTCGGTATTTATCTCGAGCGGGAAATAGATTTTGGTATTGACCTTCTTCTGGATACGCAACGTATCTCTATTCCTCCTAATAGAATAGCTCCGGCGGAGTTAAAAGAGTTGAAGGAGCAATGAAAGGATTTGCTAGATAAGGGTTTTATCCGACCAAGTATCTCTCCATGAGGTGCTCCGGTGTTGTTTGTTAGAAAAAAGGATGGGTCTTTTCGAATGTGTATTGATTATCGTCAATTGAATAAAGTGACCATTAAGAATAAGTATCCCCTTCCGAGAATTGGTGACTTGTTTGATCAATTTTAAGGGGTTAGTTAATTCTCAAAAATTGACCTTCGTTCGGGGTATCACCAGTTGAGAGGGAGAGGGGATGATATTCCCAAGCACGGTATGGACATTATGAGTTCCTTGTGATGTCATTTGGTTTAACTAATGCCCCGGTGGCATTTACGGACCTAATGAATAGAGTGTTTAGGCAATACCTAGACATGTTTGTAATTGTGTTTATCGATGATATTTTGATCTATTCAAGGAGTGAGAATGAACATGTGGACCATTTGAGAATTTTGTTGCAAGTTCTTAAGGACCATCAACTTTTTTGCAAATTTTAGCAAGCGTGAATTTTAATTAAGATCTGTAGCTTTCCTTGGTCATATTGTGTCTAGCAAGGGTATTGAGGTAGATACTAAGAAGACGAATGCGGTCAAGAGTTGGCCTAGACCTCTAACTCCTTCTGACATTAGAAGCTTTTTGGGTTTGGCCGGTTACTATAGGAGGTTTGTTGAGGTGTTTTCTTCCATTGCATCTCCTTTGACGGCTTTGACCCAAAAGAAGGCTAAGTTTGTGTGGTCGGAAGCTTGTGAGAAAAGTTTCCAAGAGTTGAAAGATAGACTTACTTTCGCTCCGGTGTTGACCTTATCGGAAGGTACGAATGGTTTTATGGTGTATTGTGATGTCTCTAAAGTTGGGTTGGGATGTGTGCTTATGCAAAATGGTAAGTTATTGCCTATGATTCAAGATAAATTAAAGTCCATGAGAAGAATTATCCTACCCATGATCTTGAATTAGCGGCGGTTGTGTTTGCCTTATAAATATGGAGGCATTATTTGTATGGGGTCCATGTGGATGTTTTCACCGATCACAAGAGTCTACAATATTTGTTTAGTCAAAAGGACGTGAATCTTCGTCAGAGAAGGTGGTTAGAATTATTGAAGGATTATGACATGAGTGTCTGTTATCACCCCGGTAAAGCTAATGTGGTAGCAGATGCTCCTAGTAGATTGTCAATGGTTAGTGTGGCTCATATAGAGGATGAAAAGAAAGAGTTGGTATGTGATGTGCATAGGTTGGCCCGACTAGGTGTTCAACTAGTGGATTCCACCAAGGGTGGTGTCATGGTTCATAATGGTTCTGAATCGTCCTTTGTGATGGATGTGAAGGCTAAGAAATGTCTAGATCCTATCTTAGTTGAGTTGAAAGAAGCGGTACTTAAAAAGTCTGTAGCGGCTTTCTCCCAAGGGGGAGATGAGGTGCTAAGGTATCAAGGTAGGTTATGTGTTCCAAATGTTGACGGCTTGAGAGAGAAAATTTTAGAAGAAGCCCATAGTTGTCGGTATTCTATTCACTGAGGAGCCACCAAGATCTACCACAACCTACGGGAAGTCTATTGGTGGAATGAAATGAAAAAGGACATCATAGAATTTGTGGCCAAATGTCCTAATTGTCAACAAGTTAAGGTTGAGCACCAAAGGCTGAGAGGCTTGTCATAAGATATTGTTATTCCTACTTGGAAGTGGGAAGATGAGAACATGGATTTTATTATAGGCTTGCTACGTACTCGGCGGCAACATGACTCGATATGGGTGATAGTGGACCGAATGACTAAGTCCGCTCATTTCATTCCATCAAGGTGTCCTACTCGGTGGAAGAGTATGCTAAATTGTATGTGAGGGAGATAATAAGGTTACATGGAGTACCCTTTGTCTATAATTTCGGATCACCCTTGTCTATAATTTCGTATCAAGGTCCCCAATTTACTTTACAGTTTTGGAAGTCTTTCCAAAAGGGTCTATGTACCAAAGTGAAGCTTGGCACCGTTTTCCACCCTCAAACGGATGGTCAAGCGGAATGCACCATTCAAACTTTGGAAGACATGCTTAGGGCATGTGTGATAGATTTTAAGGGAAATTAGGATGACCATATGCCATTAGTTGAGTTTGCTTATAATAATAGTTATCATTCGAGTATCGACATGGTTCTCGTTGAGTCTCTATATGGTAGGAGATGTAGGTCTCCTATAGGATGGTTTGAAGTGAGGGAAGTTTCTTTCCTAGGCCAGGAATCGGTGCATGAGGCTATTGAGAAGGTTTGGATTATTAGAGAGAGGTTGAGGACGACCCAAAGTCGGCAAAAGTCCAATGCCGATGTTAGAATGAGAGATCTCGAATTCGATGTGCATGATTGGGTTTATTTGAAGATCTCACCCATGAAGGGTGTTAAGAGGTTTGGAAAGAAAGGGAAACTTAGTCCTCGACTTGTGGGTCCTTATAAGATTTTGAGACATGTCGGCAAGGTTGCATATGAGTTAGACTTGCCAAATGAGTTGGCATTGGTGCATCCGGTGTTCCATGTCTCAATGTTGAAGAAATGTATTGGGGATCCATCAACCATAGTTCCCTTAGAGGGTTTAGAGATTAAGGAGAATCTTACTGATGAAGAGGTTCCATTAGAGATCCTAGACCGGTAAGTTAGGAGCTTGAGAAATAAGGAAATAGTTTCCGTGAAGGTTTTATGGAGGAATCACTTAGTTGAGGGTGCTACTTAGGAGGCCGATGCCGATATGAAGTCCCAATATCCTCATCTCTTTCCATCTACTCCTATTTTAAACTTGAGGTAAGTAATTCCTCTTGAGTTTTCTTGTTTTGGGAGTCATGTGTGTGGTATGTGCTTTTCCATGATTTACTTATGTTATGCGTGTTCTTGAGAAATTTATGTTTAGTAAGAAAATGAGTTTTTATGATTGATTTTTCCTCGTGTTGTTGTGCATTGAGTTAGAGTTGCCTAGATGCTTCATGAGATGAATTGTTGAACATGCTTAGTTGTGCTTTTTGGAAGCATATTGTATAAATTCTCATTGAGATTTTTTTTGAGCATGCTTTTAGTTTAGAGAAGATAGATCTTCCTATGTATATGAGAAATGTTGAGTTTTCATGAATAATGGGTTGTTAGATGTAGTTTTGTCACGACCCGAGCTTACACTCCGAACGTGACACGGTGTACAAGACTCTGAAAAGCCTCATAACATAAGACATAAAGAAAATGGTACGGAATTTAAAACTTTTAAACCATACAATCCAAAACTTTATTTAAAACAGAGGAAGTCTAACACTGTCTTACATGGCCATCTAATACATCTTTAGAATAAAAAATAGGGTCACAACCCTTTAACATAATCTGAAACTTAAAATGACAATAAAGGAAACTACTAAAGACCCTCATACGTCCTTGAATCTTGAGGACTTACCACTAGCTTAGAAAATAGTCAATCCAAGCTTTATTCCAAAGGAATCACCTTAAGATCCGGACCCTACACTTTGTAGTAAAAATAGAAGAAATATGGGTTAGCACACAAAAATGTACTAAGTATGATGACCATGCAAAATCATGCTTTAAAAGGACATTTTGGTTGGAAACCATGCATTATGCCAATTTTGAGAGACATCATGAACTTTAGTATAAGAGGCATACGATACAAATATATTCAACATGCATATCATTTCAACATAATAGAACCATCATCTTAGGCAACCCTAAGTTATACTTGTGCAATGCATGAATGCAATCTCATAATACCACTCACACTAAGTACCCCTTTGAGGCCATCATAGACAAGGAACATTTATACACAATAAGTCATGACAAGGAAAGCAACTCATAATAACATTTCCAAGTAGAGCATTCATCATTACATTAAGCCTTTAAGTCAACATTCTTATTAGCTTCATCATGAGCACATTCATTTCATTAGACATTAAGACATTAGAGAATCACACCATAGCCCTCTCAAAGCCTACTCGTGCAATGTATGAATGACATCACATACTACCACCCACACTTCATAGAACTTCTCAAGTAACCATAATACGTATCTCACATGATGGGAATAAGCATTAACCGACATAGACCATGAGAGCAAACCACGGAATTTGGTGTCTATCCCATACCGTAAAGGGTTGGTCTACTTGCCTAAGGTAGGACCAGTAACATTTTAGCTTAGGTGGATCCACTAGCTAAGACCTATGTGGGAACATAGTTATAGGATAAGGAAGATGTTCATTGAAACCCAGCCTAACGTGGGGAGAGCTTCCATCTTACCATATCCGCTCGGTGCTAAACTTACATTCTCATAGAGTAGTTAATTCACACTAACATTATTACACATGAGAGGGTGTCATTGGCCTACCGACCCAAGGTACTTTGATTCCCACATTAAAGGGTACCATAAGCCTACCGATTCAAGGTACATTATTAGGATAGCTCATTGAATCATCATGAAAGGGTGCTATAAGCCTACCGATTCAAGGTTCATCATTGTCATTTATGGAAGGGTGCCATAAACCTACCGATCCAAGATTCATCATTAGAATAGTTCATAGACTCATCATGCATGGGCTACCAAGATTAGGTCTACCAATTCAAGACAAAGCCTAGAATACTTCATTAATCATTTATGAAAGGGCTGCCACTATTAGATCTACCGATTCAAGATGTAACATTACATTGAAGAAATCTTGCACATATATCATCATCATTCATAAGTGTATAATTGAGAATAACCTTTTCAATAATAACACAATTGCATTGAAGTCATGATCACATTACTTTAATTTCATTGAAATCACAAAGGATATACATAGCATCATGATTATACATTAACCTTCACAATTTGTCCTTCAAGGCCATGAATCATAATTCACCAACACACCTAGAATTACTACAATTTAGGCATGAATAATGACATAATTCAATAAACTCAATCCATATAGACACATTCTATTCACATGCTTTCATAATCAATCAACCCACATCATAAAGTCATAATTTGGTAATTTACGAAATTCATGGGTTCTTGGGGGAATTTCATCATAAATCAACAATTAAACATCAATTCAATCATAATCTATCATAAATCAACCTTTGAAAACGTTTGAGGAAGGAACCCATGACTTAGAGTGAAACCCTAACTTTTGGGGAACTTGAAAACTTTGAAATCTAGTTTTGAAGGGACTCTATGGGTGAAAGCTACCCATAGATGAAAAGCCACCATACCTTGATGGATTTCCCCCCTAAATTTGTGAAGAAAGACCTTGGTTCTTCAAGCCCTAGCCTCCACTTCTTCTTCTTCATTGGGAACTTCTAGAGAGAGAAATATTGTGAATGAGATGAACTTTTGGTTTGATTTGGGTTTTTGGGAATAATGAAGTAAATGTGGTGTTTAATGACTCAAAATCATTCATACATGTGAAATAAAATAATTAAAATCGACCCATAAAATAACTAATTAATTTGAAAATTACCAATTGACCCTCGACTAGGTAGCCCACTCCTAGGCACCACGAGAGGCCCTCACGAGCCATGGTCAAGACCACAAGTCGTGGTCCTTCCCATGGTTCTTGGACAATGGCTAAGGCTTGGGGTCTTGGCCTCCAACAATTGAAGGCATGACCACGAGACCTCCCATGATCCGTGGTCAAGACCACGAGTTGTGGTGAAGGTCGTGGTCCCTAGGCAGCAGGTAGGCTTCAAATCCTTGCCTACCACATGCCTAAGGGGTCTGCACGAGCCCCTTCATGGACCGTGTTCAATATCACTGGTCGTGAAGGTGGTCGTGCTCTTTGGGCAGTGCTTGGCCAAGGTTGGGGCAACCTTGGCTTTTGGCTTAGGCTTTGCCCTTTTGCCTTGGCCCTTGCCCTTGCAACCCTCAATCAAACCTTAGATGGTCTTCTAACTACGGGGTCTAACACGTACCTTGACGTTAACTCACACTTTTTAGACTCTAGTTCAACCTACTAATTTCCAGGGCATTATAAGTTCCTACTTCCTTGTGTTGCATTGATTATGTTTGAGATGGAGTTGACGTTTCCTCCTTTGAATTGTGTATTATTTTTTATGTTGCATTCATGATGGACTACTAGTCTTGAGTCTTTACTTCTGTATGGTGTCTAGATCGTCATTCGAGGACGAATGTTTCCAAGGGGGAGATATTGTAACACCCCGGAAACTAGTAAGCTAAACTAGAGCTAAACGTGAGGGTTAACGTCAAGGGAGAAGGGCAAGAGACAAGGAAAATGGGCAAGGGCCAAGTCAAGGGGCCAAGGCTGCCCAAAAATGGCCAAGGTACTGCCCACCATAACCACGAGGGTCTTCACAACTCGTGGTGGTCACCACGCCCCGTGGTGCCACCCATGGTGCCACCCGTGGTGGTGAGGCAGTAACCTCCCTAAGACTGCCCCAAAAAGGCTCCCCTTCACGAGCCACTTCACGGCTCGTGGTGAAGACCACCGCCCGTGGGAAGGCTCTTGGGGTTGCCTTCACCTTGTGGGGGAAATGATAGGGTAGCTTAGCTACTGGTCAAGGGACCAACGGGCACCTTCAAGGGTCATGGTGCCCTTGACGGCTCGTGAAGATGGGCGTAGTCCCTGGGAACCCTACTTTAAGTGGGGGTTATTTTAGGTATTTCCTTTTTAGATGGGTATTAAGTGAGGTCATTTTGCCTTCGTTTTATACACCTATATAAGCCTTTTTAAGTCAAAAACCAACCCATTCACCTCATTATTTTCCAAAACCCAAATAATTCCCAAAGTTCATATCCTCACCAAAAATTCTCTCTCTAGAAAACTTGAAGAAGAATGAGGAGGAAGTTGAAGGTAGGGTTCAAAGAGAAAGGTTTTTCTACTCAAATTCATTGGGTTTGATTGCTAAGGTATGGTAGTCCTTCATCCATGGAGTCCCTTCAAACTCCCAATTTCAAAGATAAAAATCCCTAAAAGCTAGGGTTTTACTCCAAAGTCATGGGTTTCTCTCTAAAATGATTTTTATGCTTTAATTATGTTATATTATGAATGAATTGATGATTACTAATGTTTTTGTGATGAACTCCCCAAGAACCCATGAAACCCCTATATTTCCCAATTATGATCTTGTGATGTGGGTTTGTTGATGAAAGAAGAGTATTATGAGATTATGCATGTAGTGATTTGATTACTTGAATTATGATTATATTCATGTCTAATGTAGTGAATTCTAGATGTGTTGATTGAATATGATCTTTGATCCTTGAAGGGTAAAGTATGAGAGTTATGCATGATTATGAGATTTATGTATATGCTTTAAGAACACTATGAGAGTAAAGTGCTTATGATTATGATCTTGTTATGTGTTGTTGAAAGGACATTCTCATTTACACACATGTGTACGAATATGATATGATGTGAGTGGTTTTCTCAAAATATGAGGATTCTAAGGTTGAAAGGTTATTCTCACCTATTGAATCTATATGTAAACATATACGGTGAAAGGTTATTCTCACGCATGATCTAAGGAGTTATCTTATGAATTATGTTGGATTAAGTGTCAAGACATTCTTCCATGAATATGAACTTAAGTCAAGACTTAATATGAACTCTGTGGGAATTAATGCTTAGCACTGAGTGGATATTGATATGAGATGAAAGCCCTTACGTTAGTTGAGGTCGGGTTTCTAGAAGTAATCTCTTGATATGGAAGCCCTCACGTTAGTTGAGGTAGGGTTTCTAGAAGAAATCTCTTGAGATGGATGCCCTCACAATAGTAGAGGTCGGGTATTTGTAGCAATCTCCTTATCCCATAAACTATGTGCCCTCATAGGTATTTAGCTAGTGGATCCACCTAAGCTAAGAGTATGGTTCTACCCTAGGCAAGTAGAGCAACCCCTTTTCGGTGTAGGGTAGACATCGAATTCCATATTAAGCTCACATGGTCTATGTCGGTTAAGGCTTATTCCCATAATAGTAAGAACAAAAATATGAATTTATGAACGCTGACTTGGATCTCGGGTGATGAAATAAGGTGGCTAGAAGCGACGAGCAGTCGCGGTATAGTTACTCAAGAGGCTTTACTTAGCATGAGTGAAAATTATGGGGTCTTATTCACGTATTACACAAGGATGCTTTGAGGGTACTTATGAAGTGTTTCTCGTAGGTTATGATTATCTATATGTTGACTATGCTTATGACTTATGCTTTTCCACTATCTTCATGATGATGTTCAAACTTAGTAAATTGCATGCATTCAAATAAAATGTCCCTTTTAGCATGTTTTCAATGTTTTGTGCATGGCTATCATACTTAGTATAGTTTTGTGCTAACCCCTACTTGTCCTACATTTTTCCCAAGTGTAGAGTCAGCTTCTCAAGGTGCTAATCGTTGTGGCTAAAGCTTGGATTTGCTTATTGTCCTAGCTTGTGGGTGAGTCCTCATGATTTGAGGACTGATATTATCTCATTGTAGTTAGTTCATTTCTTGTATTTCCTTTTCGAACTATGTTATATGGGTCGTGTCCCTTTTCTCATTAGAATTTTGTAATAGAAGGCTATGTTGAGACTTAGAGTCTAGACTTTCGCTTTTCTTTTATGAAAATTTTAGACTTGAAATGCGTTTTTACTCTTTATTGTTCTATGCTTATGTTATGATATGCTAAGTGGCTTACATGGAGCCTTTCGGGGTTCAATGTGCTTTGTTACATCTAGGGGGTACCCCTGGGTCGTGACAAGCTGCATCACTCAGATAAGCACACAAACAAAGTTGATTACTTATCTTAAAAGGTAGGACCCTTTGATTTTCAAAAGACATGTGCATGTAACTGATGAGAAGATCTTTTGGTTGACAATTTAGTCCACAATAGCTAATGATTACGTTCCCAAAATCATCATACAAAATTTCCCTTTGAACTGTCATCAATATTTACTTTAACAGGTCACCATCCTACTAACGTCAAAGAAATTGATTGTTCTTCTCTATCCATTCACCATAACAATCAATAACTATTATTGTTGATTCTTCCATTAATGATACCTAAATAAATTTATTAAAAATATTTAATAATGATTGTATAGTAAAGTTGAGTGGCTATATACAATAAAAAAAATTATATGCATAATCATTATCCCAACAAGTAAGTCATTTATTGCAACAACTAGGGTATTCGTTGCAGCATATGACTTACTTGTTGAATACATGTTCAGAACTAAAACCTTATCCAACAGGTAAGTCAATTATTGCAATAGATGAGTCATTTGTTGCACCAAATGACTTACCTGTTTAGACAAACTTCTGGTTTTGTCCCAGTTTTTCCTGGTACTGTAACATGTATTCGACTGGTAAGTCATTTGTTGTAATATATGAGTCATCTGTTTAAATAACTTATTTGTTGGGACAAGCTTCTGATTTTGTCCCAGCTTGGTTTGGTACTGTTATATGTATCCAACAGGTAAGTCATCTGTTGCAACAGATGGCTTACCTATTGGGAAAAGCTTCCGATTTTGTTCCAAATCTGATAGAAGCTATCCAACAGCTAAGTGATATGTTGTAATAGATTACTACTATGTTGAATTTACTTAAGACATATGTAGTAACAACTTTTGTATTTGTTGCAACAGATAACTTACCTATTGTATATGCGATTGTAAATTATCCCAAGAAACACCCAATATACCCAGATAAATTAGACTAAAAATTATTATTTTACTTACCAAAATCACCTATGAAGTATTGCCTAGTGATATAGGAACGAAATTTGGTTTGATAGCAGTAGTAGCGGCGCAACAATAACAACAATGTGAATGTCACGACAAGTAACAAAAAAAGAAGATGACAAACACCAACAAGAAGAAGATGAGCAGCAATAGGAGAGCAATAACAATGGAAGAATAGCGAAAAGAGAGAAAAAGGAGAAAATAAGTCGTTGGATGCATTCTTTTTCCCTCCTTTTCTCATTATTAGTTTTTTATATAAGATGAGTCAAAGTGTAAAATAAAAAGCTCAGAGATGAAAAATTCATCCCCTTAATCCTTAATCTAAAAGTTGTCACCCTACTCAATAATTAAGACTTGAGTCACATATACTTGATTTTGAAACTTTTTTACCACCATTAGGGGTCGTTTGGTAGAGTGTATTAAGAAAAATAATGCATGCATTAACTTTGTGTATTACTAGTACCTTATTTGGTACTCTATTCCAACCTATGTATAACTAATGTTTGCATTAGTTATACACTCTATTGTGTATTAAGGTGTGTATTGTTAATACCATGGATTTGTAGGTATTAGCAATGCAATGGTTTTAATGCATGCAATAACTCAATTAAAGACCCAATTGCCCCTCAATACATTTTTTTATATCTTGTTCACCATAATAGTGAAGGGTATCTTTGTAAATAATTTTTTTAATGCAATGCATTCTATTTTTAATGAGAATCAAACCAAAAATGTATTAAAATAATCTATGTATAGTTAATGCAAGCTTAACTAATACATGCATTGCTAGATCCGGCTCCCCTTTATTACCCTTCCTTCCATTTCGTCAAGTGCATGTCGAGATGAGAGACATGTGTCTTATTTAAAGTTTAAAGGTCAAGATTATATTATATCAATACATAGCATAACCATAGTTAAGTCAACTAATTTTAGAAAACTACTCTCAAATTTGGTGAGAATTACTATATATTCCATTCAAAATTTGATATTTATTAATATCATTAATTGCATTTTTTCACTTAATGAAATAACCAGTGTTTTAAAAGGCGGGGGCGTGAGGCGGGGCGTTTTACTTAGTTTAGGGAGAGGCGTAAGCCCTATGGATCTATAAATTTTTAATTTATAATATAGTATAATAATATAATAATACAAAATTATAAAAATACATCAAAGTTTGAAATAATTACAAACATGATTAATGAAACTCATACAAAATAAAACTTCTAATATGATTATACAAGTATAAATAATCTAATATCTTAACTTTTTAATAATAAAAGAATTATTATTTCTAAAAATATTTTTTATCGTACTATACAATTCACCCCCTAAAAGAAAATAATAAATAAAACTTACCAATATTATAATAAAAACATCACTCCATCATGAATAAAAATAAAATTACATTCAAATAGCTAAACAAAATATGATAACTTTGAGATTTATGACAAAACCAAGAAGACCACAGATAAGTGAAAAAGTAAAATTTCGTTACATATTTTTAAAAGAAATGTTACGTAATGTATAATCACCTTCACAATGTTATCAAATAGTAAAGATGTGATACTACCACTTGTTATTTGAGTCACTCTCAATCTTCTTATCTTTTTAGATTACAAATTTATGAAGTATCATTCATTTATTCAAGAATTATGAGGGTCAATAATGTTAACTAAAGATTTTAACACATAATTTGTATAAGATCTGTTAGGCGAGCTCCAAGCGTTGGGCGTTGGGTGTGCTTAGGACGTACAGTCAGACGTTTAGGGCGTAAGTCTTATAGAGCTAAGCCCCACACTTGAGTATCGAGGTGTTTTGCTAGAGTCCCACCCCAAGGCGAGTCCCAACAAAGTCTTTAAAACACTGGAAATAACTAATACATGCATTGCTAATGAAAACATTACTAATACACTCTAAAAGACATAAATTCACCCTCACACTTGTCTTGAAAAGTCAGTTACATGCTTAAACTAATATGGTGACCTATTACACACCTTTACCACTAAATAGTGAAATTTTTTACCCACTAAGACATAAAGCACCACTCTTACAATGGGAGGTGTATCACACTTGCGCCACATCAATGTCATGTCACTACCATATCAGATGCCATGTCAAATTTTCACTAAAATTCTCCATATCATTCAATTTTTGTTCTTCAATGAATACCACCATGAACCCGCTACCATTGTCGCCATATTACTACCAAATCTATATATTTCACCATGAAAATCAAAATAGTCACCATAAATTTCACCACCTACGATTGAATTCACCATCGAAAAATTAGAAAGATCCACAACAAAATTTGACACCCACAAACAAACTCATGACCAAAATTACATCATCACCATCAAAAGGTACAAACCCACCACCAAATATCACTACCACCATTGTCAATATTGATTTTTTCTTCTCCACCACCTTCAATTCCCACTTCTTTGTCACCCCACGCCAACAAATCCATCATTATATTTTATTTTTTAAACTTAATCATCAATTTTATCAACCACCAACAAAGCCGAAGAAAAAAAATCAATATAATGAAAATGGTGAAATCGAATAAGGATTAAAATAGGATATGACGGGGGGTGGGGGAGAGAATTTTGGTGGAGGTATCGTGGGGTGGATGGAAATTAGGTATGAAAAAATGATGAAAAAAAAAGAAAAAAGAAGATGGTTGTATATGAAGAAGAAGAAGAAGATGTGTTGGGTGGGGGTAGGGTGATAGTAAAAAAGAAGACTTTTAATTTATTTTTTTACTTTATTTACCGTTAAACGCACTTTTTTTATTTTTTTTTGCCAAGTCAGTTTTAGGGGTAAAAAAAATCATTTTTAAATAATAAAGATGTGTAATAGATCGTTATAATAGTTTAAGCATGTAACTGGCTTTTTGAGACAATATCAAAGGTGAATTTATGTCGTTTCCCTTATTTTAATACACTCTACCATCCATTGCTATGTATGATGTATGTACTCCCCCAAGATTAGATGACATTGGTAAAAAAAATGGCGCGAAAAGAGAAGGGCCCAAAGCTGAAACAGTCGAACATATACCAATCATTCACAATTAGTCCCCTCATAGAGAAGATTTTAGATGGAAAAGACTGTTTGGTGATAATGGCCACCGGCAGTGGCAAATCATTGTGGTAAGCTTCAACTTTTTTGTCAATATTTAAACACTATACACATGCGCTGAACATTTTGCTTGAATTGTTTGTTCAGGCTATCAGGTTCCCCCACTGATAACCGGAAAGGCTGCTGTTGTTATAAGTCCTCTCATGTCTTTGATGCAAGATCAAGTTAAATACTTTGTATTGCTTATAGCATAAAAAAATATGTGTTCTGAAAAATAATGTCCTGTTGTAGGTCATGACATTAAAGCTGACTATCTTTCGAGTGCTCAGACTGATCGTGGGGTGCAGTCAAATACTGAGTTAGGTCACTATGATATTCTCTATATGTCTCCAGAAAAGGCTTGGTGAGTAATTTGGAAAGATGTATCTCTAGACTCTAAGTGGAAAAACTCCTTGTCAAATATCCAGTGATTCAGATAATATATTTTCTGAAGAAATTCATCAAGATACATGATTTTTCTCTACTAGTTTTTTGTATACCTCACACTAGATTACATCCACTCCAGGTGTGAGTTTCATATCAAGTTGTGGGCAAGAGCATTTTTCTGTATAACTTGTTATGCTTCAATATTTTTTGATGGATGCCTTCAATTTCATCTTCACCTGTTGCATGATTCTTACTTCAGTCTTTAGATGTCCCTATTTGGCACATGAGGAAAACCACTGGAACTTTTCAGTAAATAGTTAGTAAAGGTTTCCATTGACTATTATTGAACTATTTTTGCTGTTGTTGCTTTTATTGTTTTTTGTCATCACTTGGAAATAATGATGATTTTTAAGTTAAGAATCTTTAAGATGTATTTTCCAATGAGTTTAGCATCTTTAACTATACATATGTATTTTCCAATGAGTTTCCGGTCAAGATTGTTGAAAGCAAGGATGTGTCTCTTGGCAGTTGATGAAGCACACTGCATCTCAGAATGGGGTCATGATTTCAGGTTAGATCCTCTTTACACATTATCCTAATATTTTGACATTTTGATTGTTCATGGATTCTCTGGTCCATTTGGCAAGGATTTTAGCAGAAGTATTATTTGAGTATCTTGCCTGTGTATGGTTTGCTGCTTCAAAAAAATTCTCAATTTAGAGATATGAATAGCAGTGGCTGAAGATAATAAAGCTCAAGAAGATTATATTTTTTGAGTTATACAGTTTTTCCTAACTATTAAATAGGAAACACTGGTAGTTAAATACCTTGCCCAGTTTCGTTCTTGGTTAGATGTTCATATTTTTCTCACCATCTGGAGAACCACTCTAGAGTATAATGATTTTATGAGAGGTAGAAATAATTCATAAAATTGGAAGTATAGTCCCCTAGAAATGAAGGTGAAGTGAGATCGGATGCAATTGCAGTACCTAAATGTAGACAATGCTAACACGTAGACTCTGTTTGACAGGAGACCCAAATGATAGATGAAGAGTGTAGTTGTAATGCATAGCATTGAAATTTAATTACTTAAATTGTAGCAGTGTTGGTGGAGTGCTATGCGATGAAATGATACCTAGCAAAGTGAAAAATTACCATTTGATGAAATAGGGAATTACTACAATGGGTTAAAGACTAAGGTAGACTGGGCATAAAGAATATGAGAGTGTTTTGACATTAGGAAAGGTCCCTCCTGTGTTAAAAGACGGATACTAATTAGTATCCAAAATAGAAGCTTCCTAAAGAAGTGTCTTTGGAGGTTCAGTAAATAGGGGAATTCCTTGTGGATATGTTTGATAAAGAAATAAGGAACACTAGGGGAATGGTGTACCAAAGCAGTGGCAAGAACTTATGGGTGGGTTGCTGGAAAAATCTTATGGTTATGTCACTATATTTTGAGAAAAGAGTTGGTTTTAAAATTGGAAACGATAGAAAAATATATGTTTTTCTTTTTTTATCAGTAAAAGTAATATTTTTATAAAGTTACCAGCAAAAAGCAATTGTTGTGTGAATAGATGACAAAAGAAATAACCTTCTTTCTTGACAACTGGATAGAGTAGATCCCCAAGAAGAAGCAATTTCCTCAGCTTTATAATGATACAAATTTATCTAGGTACAATGTAAAGGGATAGGATGTAAGGTTGAGAAGAAACTTGAACTACTAGGCGCTTGAAAGTAGCAGTCTTTTAAGACTCTAGAATAGAGCGAGATTCTGGGGTGGAAGGCACAAGGATAGGGGATGTAGCCTATCCTTTTACGACATGTAGCCTAGCTCTTACAAAAAGGAATGGACTGTACAATGCAGCAAGGTGGAGGAAGCTCTGGAAATCTGAAACATCTTTTGAAAGCACGTGTTTCTCTTGGATGGTGTCTCATCAAGCATGCTTGTCTCAAGAGAACCTCCATAAGAGATGAGTTCAGCTATGAAATCGATGGGATCTATTTGGAGGAGAGATCAAAAGAAGTAACCATGTATTTTTGCACTGCTCTACAGCAAGATAATTATGGTCCTTTTTCCTAAACGCACTGGGGATGACTTGAATTATTCCTAGAACAACTCCAGAATAAAGATTGCTTTTGTTTTGAGAAAGAGAACTGATAGATTGCCAAGGCTAAAATGGTTAGGGTAAAGTCTGGAAGATAATATGTAACACCATTCGTCTATGCTTTTTGGTGGACAATGTGGAAAAAGCGAAACACAGGTGTTCAGAAGGAAGTGCTAACTCCATGCTGAAGATCAAGACTAACTGTATTTTTTGTTGTATAAAGGAATATGTACAGTAGGCTGAAAACTGATAGTTTTTATTCCTTTCACTGAAGACTATTCTAATGGTGTACTTTTGTTTTCTCACATCTTGGTGCTGTTGTATGACATTTCTCTGTACTGTTTGAAAGAGATACCTAATCGCAAGGCAAGGCCTATAGAATGGTTTTGAGACCAACAATGTTATGTGGCAGTAAATGTTGAACCTTCTAACACCCAGTATAGAATGGTTTTGAGACCAACAATGTTATCTGGTAGTAAATGTTGAACCTTTTAAGACCCAACTCGTTCACATTGTGAATATTGCGAAAATGAATGTTAAGACAGATATATGTTTGTATAAGATCAGAAAACTTGAAATGATTCAACTGTCTGAGGGTGCAAGCAGCACTCATAGTAATTAAGGTTATAAATGTGCACTGATCAGTGGACCTAAATTCCTTGAAGTGCATTGAAGTAGATTTAGAATTTTCGTATCTTTATCTTTGGTTCATGGAGCTCTAGCTTGAAAGATTCTTCAGATGAATATTATTTTCTACTTTATGAAAACTAAAGATGTTATTTATAGTGGATCTATAGCATCATTCCATCAAGATATTTTTGTTCTTGTAGCACAAGTCTACTTCAGCCTTGTCAGGCATGGTTCTTCATTATTCCTTTGCTCTTCAAATTCTATATTTCTTGGACATTTTAGTCATCTCTTGCAGTATTAACCTACTTCTATCTTAATAATATTTCTTTGCCCTTTTACAGTTTTACCTATTTTTGTAGAACTAAAGAAATATCTGAAATACAAATAAATTATATGTTTGTATGAATACTTCAACGGAAAAATCCGAAAAAACTTGAAACTTCGGAAAACCCGAAAAAACCCAAGGTTGAAAAATCCGAGTTTTATTGGTTTGGTTTATAAATTTAAAAATGCGACACAAATGATTTGGTTTGATATTTGTAAAACCCGACCACGTACACCCCTATTATATTTGCTAAAATATTGACATATTGACATTTTTAATAATTATTTTAAAGTGTAGATATTTTTAATAATCATGTTAGGGATTTTGACTAGTTTACTAATTTTCTTAAGCAGGGGAAAATTTTCAAAACAACAATATTTTAGCATCTAATAGGACCCCTTGTCAACACTTTCAATATTTATTTAAAATGTCAATATTTTGATTTGTTATAAGGATGACTTTTGTATTTATTTAATTTGAAAGAATACAAATCTTTAACAACATAATGGAGAAAATAATGGGAGAAGATATTTCAAAAAAGGTAAACATGCTTAAATCTCTAATTAATTACTATTAGAGTCCTGTCATCTCTCTCTTCTTCATTCAAACGTCCTTTCACCATTCTTCTAAGAAATTTCAATATCCATTTTCGAATAACTCCATTGAAATTGAAGTGGAGTTTTCGTTGATTTGTGTCAGGTTTATTTGGCTAAGAAACTGTTGAATTAATCGAATGATATTTCAAATTGAATTCCATCGATTTCTTTTAAAGTTCAAGATTATCCGTGAAAATAAAAAAATTGCTAGGTATTGTTTAAGTTTCGATTTTTTTTTATGAAAGTAGTTGGATCTGTGTATGTATTTGACATTTGTATTTTAAGTTTGATTTTAATACAAAATTAGTATGAAATCAAAATTTTAATATAGAAATACTTTTTGTGAACGAAATGAACTTGTGTTTGGCTGTTTATTTTTAGATTTTAAAGAAAATTGTGTATCCATTATAGGAATTGGTATGGATAAATGGTCATGCTAATATTTTGTAGCCAATTGTTTTGAATACGACAAAATAAAATACAAATTATCTAATACACATGGAATTATAGGATGAATACCTACATAATGAATACATAAAAAAACGATAGTTTGGTATTGATTGCATTCATTATAGATTTTTTGTATGAACAAAAGTTTATGCTTTTATTTCATAGCTGGTTCTTTGGAATATTAAATATATTAGGATACAATCAGTAAGTAAGAATACAATCTGGGAAAAGACAAAAAGAAAACAATTTAATAACATAATAATACACAAAATAATTATACAGTCTAAGAACACAAAACAAGAATACAATCTGGAAAAAGACAAAAAGAATACAATTTAATAACATACTAATACACAAAACAATAATACAATCTGAAAAAGGACAAAAATAATATATACAATCTAAGAACATATTAATACACAAAACAAGAATACAATCTGAAAAAGGATATATAAACATGACACATATATTAAACAACTACATAGTGGAGCTAATATAATTCTTCTTTTGGATACTACTAATTTGGGATACATAATGGATCTAGTAGAATACAATTTTCTTCATCACTAACATAGGATATATAATGTAGCTAAAAGCAAAAATACATTAAACTAATCTTGGTCCATAAGAGTTCAAATTCATTTCTTGTATGTGTGTTGTTGTTGGTCCCTGTTTGATGCAAAGTTCTGCACACCCATTTTCTTTTTTCCAATTTTTGTTCACCAAACTCAAGTCCAAATCTGTTTTTACTTATGCATTAGTAACCCTATAAGCAAAATTCAAAATTATTAAATATGAATGTATAAAAAATCAATAAATATATGAAGTATGAATGCCAATGTAGATTACTACAATATACTAAATCTCAAATATAAAAACAAAATCACAAAAAAATTGATCAATAATACTTAAAAGACAAAAAATCTGAAATACATAAGAAAGGAAAATCTCACAAAATACTTGGTGAATATAAAAACTAACTCACAAAAAATCAAACAATATTGTTAAGAAAACGAAAAATCCGAAACACAAAATATTTGATGAATATGAAAATAAAATCAGAAGAAATTTCACAAAATACTTGTTGACTTTGAATTTACCTTTATAAATGAGTGAAAAATATCTTTTGAATTAATTGTGAGATTTCTTGAACAAAGTGTAGGAAATTCAAATAGTTGATTTTCTTGAATAGAGAAGGAGATAACAATGGTGAAAAAGGAAAGAGAGAGAAATGAGTGATTTGGGGTAAAACCTAGAAAGAGGGGTAAGTGGGAGTAATGAGGGTATTTTTTATTTTATTTTTACCGGATAGGGAGTAAAAAATGTTCCAATGTGGAGAGAAATAAAAAGAAAGGAAATTAATTATATTAGGATACAGTTTATTTTCTAAAATATTGACATATTGACATTTTTAATAATTATTTTAAAGTGTAGATGTTTTTAATAATTATGTTAGAGCTTGTGACTAGTTTGATAATTTTCCCAAAATAAAATGGAATGGAGGGCAACTGGGTCAACCCAAAATAATTACAACAAAGCCCAATCTAAGGATATATATATCATCGCAGATCTCTCTCTACCTTCCTGACTAAGGGCAAAAGAGATAGACCCTTTTGAAGCGATGTACAACTCTGATGATGAAACAGAATAGGCTCTTTGCATGTTAATCATATCTCTCTTACCATTAAATATTGCATCTTTGGTATATATATGTATTAGACTCTTTCTTACATATCACTGTTGTAACACCCCGAAAACTAGTAGACTAAACTAGGGCTAAGTGTGTGAGGGCTAGAGCCAAGGAAGAGGGCAAGGGCCAAGAAAGGGGTTTGGGCAGCCTAGTTTTTCCCAAGCACTGCCCACCTTACCACGCCCCCATGACAGTTCGTGGTGAGGACCACGAGACGTGGGAGGTGTCGTGGTGGTGAGGCAGTAGCCATGCCAAAACTTCCCCAAAAGTTCACCTTCCCCACGAGCCACTGGACGGCTCGTGAAGGCCACCACTATCGTGGGAGGGGTCGTGGTCTTTACTAGGCCATGTGGGGGCAAGGTGTGGCAACCCTAGCCACTGGTCCATGGACCACAGAGGGCACCACGGCCGTGGAAAGGGTCGTGAAGATGCCTTAGCATCTAGGATGTTAAAGGAGGGGTTGCCTAGCTACTATCCCATGGTCCACGAAGAGGACCACGGCTCATGGGACCTCACATGGTCCCTGGGCAGTACAATGTAAGTGGGGGTTAAGTTGGTCTTTTCCGATTTTAATTAAATTAAAGCCAAGTCGTTTTGCCTAAGCCTACGACCCCTATATAAGTGATTTTAACTCTAAAACTAACCCATTCAAGTCATTATTCCCAAAATCCAAAACAAATCCCTAAAGTTCTTCCTCTCAAAATATTTCTCTCTCTAGAAACTTGAAGAAGAAGAAGAAGAAGGAGATTCAAGATAGGTTTCAAGAAGCAAGCTTTTACACATCAATTTCTGTGGGGTTTTTTGTTAAGGTATGGTAGCTTTCATCCATGGATACCTTTTCCTTCAAAATCTTCAATTTCAAATACATTAACAATTATTCTGAAATCTTAGCTTCCTCCCACTTGAACACATTTTTTTGAAAGTGCGACAAGAGTTAGTTGAAGTTGATGAGCAAAACAATGAATAGAATGAATCGGTTTACTTTCTTTCTTAATCAACATTTTAAGACCATTGATATCACCTTGCATATTGCTTGCTCAATCATAACATTGTCCACGTACATAAGATAAACTTAATGAATGTTGAGCAAGTACATTAACAATTATTTTCTTTAGAGATAAATCACTAGTATCTTTAACATGAACAAGTCCAATAAATGCTTCCATTACAAATCCTTTTTTATGGACATATCGTAAAACAATACCATTTTCTTCTTACGTGACACATCAAAAGATCCATAAACTAATAGAGCAAAATAATCACCATTTAGATCCTCCATTATAGACTTTAATGTCTCTATCTTACATGCAGTCACAAGTTCTTTTTGAATATCTGGAGAAGTCAATTTATTTTTTCTTGGAGCATTTTCTAACACGAAAGGTTTGATGTTTTCACACCTATCTTTGTACTAGGAAAGAACTTCAACAAAATTATCTTTGTTCAATGATGATTCACTTTCATCATGACCGAGGAGTGAGAATCCTTGATTTAAGAGAAGTCTTATCACATCAATTGAAGCATTTAAGCGAGTCCAATATTCAATCTTAATCTGATCAGATTGCCTATCAAATGCAACACGAATGGATTGTCGTTGCTGCATTAGATCATCACATTTTCTCTTTGCTTGATTATGAATGTTATTCGGTCCACCAACATATTCGTCAAGCTTTCTTTTTTTATGCCAATTGTTAAATCCTGTTGTTGAAAATACTTCACCTCCACCTTGATGAATATTATTGCCTTTAAATAAAAAAAAAAGTAAACAATATTGTTGCATCTGCACTCTCACTATACTCTAACCAGACATACGCTTGATACTAATCAGAGTTGAAATGACACATTGCTTTAGCAATATATGATTGAGGGTATTCTGTAATATTTGGTCGACAAGGACCAAGTTTAAGATATGCTCTTCTTATTTCATCACGAAGATTTGGATCATAATTTAAAATTGAAGTTCTTTTTGCTGGATCAACCTCTAGATTATTTAAATCAATGCTTTGTTTTTTAGAAGAATGTGACAACATCTCTAATTGATCTACCGTTGTTTCTTTATTTGTTTAACTTAGAGAAGTTGAACTTTTTTTGGTACTTTATTATAATAATTCCTCATGTCCAATGAACTTGAAACTAAAATATTAAGTTGGTTATTTTTGTTATAAAATAAGAGAAAGAGAAGAAAAAATAGAGAGAGAATTATTGAGGTTCTATTCTTAATTATATTGTGATATAATTTAGGTAAATTAGTCTTCTATTTACAGAGAAAGAAAACCTTATTCCACGAGAAAAAAATATTAAAATTTAAGGAAATCTTATTCCACAAGGAAAATGTATTAAAATCTACGAAAATAATTCAAATTGAAAAAAATCCACAAGGAAAAAGTATTAAATTTAAGGAAATCTTATTTCACAAGGAAAAGGTATTAAAAAGGAAAAGGTATTAAAATTTAAGGAAATAATTCAATTTTAATTGGAAAAAAAATAGTTAGTGGAGGTAAAATTCGAACTTGGATCCTGAAGCCAACCATGACACTATTAACCACCAAGCTACTGAACATCTATCTATATATAATTGGAGAAGTAAAAAGTGTCACATGTCAGCACCACAAAAATTCAATAATTTAAAAATTTTAAAAATAATTTAAAAATCTTTTAAATATGTATCTTAAATTAAACCAAAAGAAATAAAAAAAAGAGTAACCAACTATTTTTAAAAGGTAAATTTTTAAATAGTAACAATAATAATAAATAATTATCGTACTAATAAAAGTAATAATAATATAATATTATAATAATGTTTATAGCAATGTATTTAAATTGCTAATCAGTTTTCATGACAACTTTTTTAAATATATTTTAAATAATAAATAACAATTGAAAAAAACAAATTAAAAAAAACCAAATATAAACTTAAAAGTATTTCTTAAATAAACATTTTAAAACTTATTTAACATTACAAAACTTATTTAAATTAATAGCAGTGTAAAACTTACGTGAATTGAAAAAGGAAAAAAAAACACTGCCATTTTGATAGATCTCTTAAAGAATATTTTTTTTTTAAATAATATTTTTTTTTTAAAATAATATTTTTTCTTTATAACTTAACAAAGTAGAAAAGAAAAAAGAAAATAAAAAACGTGCATCAATCATTTTAAATAAATAAATTGCAAAACTACCCGCATATTAAAAAAATATGTTAAATGAAGATATACTTTAGTTTTTTTTTTTAAAAAAAACTTAATGTGTTTTTTCAAAATAAGTAACCAACTCACGTAACTATTTTTTTTTTAAAAAGGCAAAATAGTTACTTTTTGAATTTGAATTTAAAGTGGTTACCTAAAACTATTCTACCAATTATTTAGATTCCCTATATATACATAAATAAAGTCATTAACAAAATTAATTGATCTATTCTTCTTCAAATGTGTAGTATTATTTGTTGAATTATTTCCATTCTTCTTATCTTCATCTTTTTATGGAACGAATAGGTAGATTATTTGACGGCTAAAAAAAAAAAAGTTTGAATATACTTGCATATAATAAAGTGAAAATCCAAGAAGAAGAAGAACAATTTTTATGCAAGTTGAAATCTTCTGCAAATGATGATATTGTTAGATCTATAATGTCTTTTTGTGAATTTTTTTTAGTTCATTTCATTCAATTGATTTGTTTGTCATATATTGTACTTAAACTCTTTGGGTCGAATGAGTTTTTTATGGTCTACTTTTGTTTACATTTGTAATCTTTGATGATTTTTATTGTGATTAATATTTTTTTACGATTGTGTTATTTTTTATTTAATTTAAGTGAAGTTATTCTAATACTTTTTATGTTATCATTTTCTGTTAATTTTTATGTGTTTATTATTGAATTATGGATGTATTCTTCTTCAAATGTGTAATGTTGTCTGTTAAATTATTTCTATTCTTTTTATCTTCATCTTTTTATTTAGTGAATATGTAAATTATTTGATGGCTAGCCAAATAAAATTTGAATATATTTGCAAATAAAATAGTAGAAGTTCAAGAAAAGAAGAGTAATATTTATCAAAGTGAAAATCCTCTGCAAATGATGATATTGTTAGATCTATAATGTCTTATTATGGTTTTTTTTTAGTTTATTTCATTCAATTTGATTTGTTTTTGTCATATTTGTACATAAATTCTTTAAATCAAATGATTGAACCATGAATCTATTCTTCTTCAAATGTGTAATGTTGTTTGTTAAATTAGTTTCATTCTTCTTATCTTCATTTTTTTATGGGGTGAATAGGTCGATTATTTGATGGCTAGTCGAAGAAAATTTGAATATATTTGCAAATAAAAAAGTGGAAGTCCAAGAAAAAGAAGAACAAAATTTATCAAACTGATATTGATAAGTATAATGTCTTATTGTGACTTTTTAGTTTATTTCATTCAATTTGATTTGTTTTTGTGATATTATGTACTTAAATTCTTTAAATCAAATGAGTTTATATGTTTTCTTATTTACATTTGTATTTGTAATCTTTGATATTTTTACTGTGATTAATATATTTTTTAAATTGTACATAATTTTTAAATTTAATTTTAGTGAATTTATTCTAATACTTATTTATTTTTTCATTTTCTGTTAATTTTTATTCAATCATTTACACTAACATGTTTTTGATTGTTGGATTGTTGGATTATTGCTAATATATTCACATTTTTAAAATGCTAAATATGTGCAATTGAAATCTTAATTACTATGGAAATATTAATATAATATATCGATAAATGTAGAATATCATGATTTATGCATATTATTCCACTTTCTCATATCTTTTTAGTAATATACTTGTGAGTGATAAAATATTAAAGTATGAACAAAATTTTGTTCATTTGTTCAGTTAAATTTATTTAAAATGTAATTTTTAAAAATTGTTACTATACTTAAAATAAATGGTTTATCTTTGAAATTTAGAACCTTCAAACCTATAGAATATACAACTATTCTAAAAATTAAATGTACAAAAAAGACTTCTTATATTACAAGATATCAGATAATTTGAAATTATTTTGTTTCAAAATATTAGATCAAAGTGAACTCAAAATTAAGATTATTTTTTTATAACGTGGAATTCAGACATTTTTAAAAATATAGAATTTATATAAATTTTTAAATAGTTTATTAGGAATTATAAAATTATTTTAAAACGATAAGTTAGTTATTTTAAAATTATAAAATTATTTGTAATTTTTGAAATAATTGAGACTGACAAATTAAAAGTTCATATTTTGAATTTAATATTTATAGTTTTTGAAGATAGTTACACTTTTCCGACTTTATCATAATTTTAAGATAATTATATAACTAGAAGGTACTCTCTAATAGTGCATGTAATTATTTTGTTTGTTCAAAAATATTTTTATTTGTACGTACCTCAATTTTTATCTCAATTATGTAGAAACTTTAATAGTGATCATAAATAATTTCAATCATTATTATTAATAGAACATTAGAAGAATTATTACTAAAAGTATTTATGTTAATAAAATTAAATTTTTGTATGTATTATTGATATATGCTTAAAGAAAATAACACGGGGAAGAAAATAGTAAGTAAATATTACACGTTGTATTAAAATATATTTAAGTTAATAAAAACAGAAATTGTTGTAAGTATTACTTTTTATGATTAAACAAAAATAACAATTTGAAGAAAATAATAAATAAAGATTACACGTCGTATTAAAATAATAAGTACTAAAAAATATGATAAATTTTATAATAGTCATAAAAGGAATTTACGCAGTAATTACTATAATAGAATACTAGAAAAATTGATAAGTTCTTTGACATTTAATCATTGATAAAAAAAATTAAATTATTATTTTCTTTTTCAAAAGTTTAAAAGTAACTTATTCACTATTTGTAATTAATTATTTTCAATGATTAATAAAAAAATGTATATATCATGTACATGTTTCTATTATTATGACATTATTTTATATTGACTCTATTTTAAATTACTTTTCTATTATCGTTTGACACAAATTTAAGAATGTAAAGAATATTTTCAATCTTTTGGATTTGAAAAAAAATATATGCAAAATATACTAACATGTCATTTAATCTTATGATATTTTACATTTCATGTGAAATATTTTTAACTAGTAAATTGTTAATATGAAAAAATTATTAATATATCAATACAACATAAAAATAATAAAGGACAAATATGTAAAAATATTTCAACTATTTGATGTTTCATGAAATCAAATTAATCATAAATTCATATATAGCCGCGGGGAATCGAACTGGGGCAAAAAGTGGGATTGCGATGGCTATTGCCAACTCCACTACACATTACTTTGTTATTTCAGGGTTTTCAAATTCTATATATACCAATATAAAGTCAAAACTTTACGTGTGTATGTAGTATAATTTTTCGACGAAGGGTCTCCAATTGGACACCCTGGAGCCTACGTGGCTCCGCCCCTGCTTCCATGAGAAATGAGTTAAGTTAAGACTTAATAACTACTCCATGGGATTTATGCTTAGCATCGAGTGGATATTGTATTGAGATGGAAGCCCTCACGTTAGTATAGGCCGGGTTTCTAGGAGCAATCTCTTGAGATGGAAGCCCTCACATTAGTAGAGGTTGGGTTTCTAGTCACAATATCCTTATCCCATAAACTATGTGCCCCCATAGGTTATTCAGCTAGTGGATCCACTTAAGCTAAGAGTTCATGGTTCTACCTTAGGCAAGTAGGACAACTCTTTTCAGTGTGGGTAATACCGGGTGATCATGTTATAGCTCACGTGGTCTCATGTCGGTTAAGGCTTATTCCCACAATAACAAGATGAATAATGAACTAAGACATGCTTCAAGAAGTATCTCGTAGTATTCAAAGGTTTTAAAGATAATGCTAGCTTGCATTGAAGATGATGTTATGACTTATATTTTCCAACTATCTTTATGATGATGTTTAAACTTGGTAAATTGCATTCTTTGAAATGAAATGTCCCTTTTAGCATGTTTTAAATGTTTTTATGCATAGTTATCATACTTAGAATATTTTTGTACTAACACATACTCTTGCCTACATTTTTCTCAAATGTAGGGTCCGACAGTCAGGGTCACCAGTTTCGTGGCTAAGTGTTGATTTAGAGATTCCAAGCTTTGGTGAGTCTTCATGCTTCGAAAATGAAGTTTTATTATTTAGATCCTTTTCCATTGTATATCCCTTTTTGGACATGATGTATGGGCTAGGCCCAATTTCATTCGATTGTAATAGATGGCTATGATGAGACAAGTGTCTAGACTTCCGTTTTTATATATTATTGTTTTTGGAGTTCAAATGTTGTTTTACTCTAATTATTCTATTTCTTATGTTATGAGGACTAAGTGGATTATATGGAGTCCTTCGGGGTTCTATACACCATGTTACATATAGGGGGTACCCCTAGGTCGTGAAAAACTTGGTAATCAGAGCACAAGGTTTAGAATTGTCCTAGGATGATGTCTCACAAGCCACATCTAGTAGAGTCTTGTTCATGAGTGTGAAGCGCACCACATTCATGAGTGAGAGGCTACAAGATGATTAGGAAACTCCACTTCTTTCATTACTCTAAGTTGTGCCATACAGTTTAACTCTATAAGATCTCTCTCTTAATCCTTGCCCAATGTTCTTCAGGATATGACTACTAGAAGGGATACTAGAAGGATGGAGGGTGACAATGTGGAACAAGGAGGTCATCCTCAAGCTTCGATAGATCCTTTGGCTGAGAATGTAACAAATGCAAAGTTTAGGTCGGCGTTTCAAATGTTGGCCCAAGCCATGACGACAGAAGCCAATAGAGAGGTGGTAGTCACCGTGAACCCAAATGTGGGTACGGCGGCTTCAAGAGTGAGGGATTTTACAAGGATGAACCCTCCGAAATTTTATGTCTCCAAAGTTGAGGAATACCCTTAAGAGTTTGTCGATGAGGTCTATAAGGTAATTACTATTATGGGGGTGACTCCAGTAGAGAAGGTGGAATGGGCCTCTTATCAATTGAAATATGTTGCTCAAGTATGGTACAACCAATGGAAAGACGCAAGGCCAGTAGGAGTGGGTCCCGTAGAATGGAAAGTGTTTAAATCTGCTTTTCTTGATAGGTTCTTTCCCCTTGAGATGGGGGAATCAAAGGTGCAAGAGTTCATTAACCTTTGTCAAGGAAGTATGAGTGTGAAAAAGTATGCCCTAAAGTTCACTCAATTGTCCAAGTATGCTCCAACAATGGTTGCAGATTCTAGGGCTAGGATGAGTAAGTTTGTGTCGCGTATATCCAAAATAATGGTTAAAGAATGTCGTACCGCCATGCTTATTGGTGACATGGACATCTCTCGTCTTATGATCCATGCACAACAAATTGAGGAGGAGATACTCAAGGAAAAGTCTAGGGAGGTAAAAAGGGATAGGACCGGTGATGGAAACTTCTCTAATGCAAAGTCCAATGGACAGGGTCGACCTAGATTTCGACAAAGGTTTTCCAGTCAAGGTTCATCCAATGCTCCTCCAAAGTCCAACAAAGATGGGGTGTCTAACCCTAAACCTCAAGGAGGGAATAGATGTGGTTCTTCTTTGGCTAGGTCTACTTATGCTAAGGGAAGAAATGTGATGGTAAGTGCCTGGCCGGCACGGACAATTGCTTTGGTTGTGGAAAAAGTTTAATGAGGGATTGCCCGATGCTTATGGCTAAAGGAAGATACATGCAAACAAGATCCTCCTAGTGGTTCGGGTTCCAATGCTCCCAAGCAAATTCGCTTTTATGCACTCCAGTCTAGAGGTGACCAAGAGAGTTCCCCGGATGTAGTTATCGATATGTTAAAAGTTTTTCAACTTGATGTGTATGCTTTACTAGATCCAGGTGCTATTTTATCTTTTGTGACGCCATATATGTCTATGAGGTTTGATGTTCCTCCGGATGTGTTGTTAGAACATTTTTCTGTCTCTACTCCTATTGGTGATTCTATAGTGGCTAAAAGGGTCTATCGAAAGTGTCCCGTTTCCTTATCCCATAGAATTACTCTTGTTGATTTGGTAGAGTCTGACATGTTAGATTTCGATGTGATTCATGGTATGGATTGGTTAGATTGTAGAACTCATGTAGTGAAGTTTTAATTCCCAAATGAGCCTATCCTAGAGTAGAAGGGGGGGGGGGGGGGGAAATTCTATGCCTAGAGGTCGGTTTGTCTCTTGTCTTAAAGCTAGAAATATGATCTCAAAAGGTTGCATTTACCATCTTGTTAGGGTGTGAGATGTAAATTCTGAAACCCATACTCTTGAGTCGGTCCCCGTTGTTAATGAGTCTTCGGAAGTGTTCCCCGATGATTTACCCGGTATTCCTTCCAAGCGAGAAATAGACTTTGGTATGACCTTCTCCCGGATACACAACCTCTCTCTATTCCTCTTTATAGAATGGCACCGGCTGAGTTAAAGGAATTGAAAGAGCAATTAAAGGATTTGTTGGATAAGGGTTTTCTCCAATCGAGTATCTCTCCATGGTGTGCTCCCGTTTTGTTTGTTAAAAAGAAAGATGGGTCTCTTCGTATGTGTATTGATTATCGTCAGTTGAACAAGATGACCATTAAAAATAAGTATCCTCTTTCAAGGATAGATTACTTGTTTGACCAACTTGAAGGGGCTTGTTACTTCTCTAAGATTGATCTTAAGTCGGGTTATCACCAATTAAGGGTGAGGGATGATGATATTCCAAAGATGACTTTTAGGACCCGGTATGGTCATTATGAGTCTTGGTAATATCATTTGGGTTGACTAATGCTCTGGCGGCGTTTATGGATTTGATGAATAGGGTGTTTAGACAATACCTTGATATGCTCGTAATTGTGTTTATTGATGATATTTTGATCTATTGAAGAAGTGAGAATGAGCATATTAACCATTTGAGGATTGTGTTGCAATTCTTAAGGACCAACAACTTGTCGCAAAGTTTAGCAAATGTGAATTTTGGTTAAGGTCCGTAGCTTTTCTTAGCCATATTGTGTCAAGCAAGGAAATTAGGTAGATCCTAAGAAGACAGATGCGATCAAGAGTTGGACTTGACCTCTAACTTTTTCGGATATTAGAAGCTTCTTGGGTTCGGCCGGTTACTATAAAAGGTTTGTTGAGGGGTTTTCTTCTATTGCTTTTCTTTGGACGACTTTAACTCAAAAGAAGGCTAAATTTGTGTGGTCGGAAGCTTGTGAGAAAAGTTTCCAAGAGTTGAAAGATATACTTACTTCCGCTCTGATGTTGACCTTATCGAAATGTACGAATGGTTTTGTGGTGTATTGTGATGCCTCTAGAGTTTGGTTTCGGATATGTGCTTATGCAAAATGGTAAAGGTTATTGCCTATGCTTCAAGGTAGCTTAATACCCATAAGAGGAATTATCCTACCCATGACCTTGATTTAGCGGCGGTTGTTTTTGCCTTAAAGATTTGGAGGCATTATTTATATGGGGTACATGTTGATGTTTTCACCGATCATAAGAGTTTACAATATGTGTTTAGTTAAAAGGACTTGAATCTCCACCAAAAAAAGTGGCTAGAACTATTGAAGGATTATGACATAAGTGTCCTTTATCACCTCGATAAAGCAAATGTGGTGGCGGATGCTTTTAGTTGGTTGTCGATGGGTAGTGTTGCTCATGTAGAGGATGTAAAGAAAGAGTTAGTTTAGGATGTTCATAGGTTGGCCCAATTAGGTGTTCAATTAGTGGACTCCACCAAGGGTGGTGTCATGGTCCATAACGGGTCTGAATCGTCCTTTGTGATGGATGTGAAGGCTAAGCAAGGTCTTGATCTAATTTTGGTTGAGTTGAAAGAAACAGTGCTTAAGAAATCCGTTGAGGCTTTCTCCCAAGGTGGAGATGGTGTGCTTAGATATCAAGGTTGTTTATGTGTTCCGAATATTGATGACTAAAGAGAACAAATCTTAACGGAAGCCCATAGTTACCAGTATTCCATTCACTCGGGAGCCACCAAGATGTACCTAAAGTGTTAGTTGGCTCCAAAGGGTGTTTGACTCACCCAAGACAACTTAACTAGAAAGAACTTTTCACTAGTAAACAAATGTTTCATGTGCTAGTCAACCTGCTCCTTCACTGCCCTATGTCCACAGACATCTGGAATCTGTTTCTAAATATTTTTGGATTGAAATGGGCAGTGCCTTTATCCGTAAGAGATGCCTATGTGAGAAGGAGCTCAACGGAAGTTGACAAGACCATCAGAAAAATCTGAAACATGGTGCTTGCAAGCATTTTCTGGTGTATTTGGATCGAGAGAAATCACAGATGTTTTGATGGAGTATTAACTTCAATAGGATTTTGGAGGCTAGATGTCGGTTAGCCTATTTAGTTGGGCTAACCTTTCCCGTATTAGTAATTTTGATGTGTTTTGAGGATTTTGTCAGCTCATTAGTTTTGTAGTACTTCAACGGTATAAAAGCTGACAAATGTTTGTTTGTTAATCCCTTTGTATCTTCTTCGTGCTTCCAGAATAAGAACAACTTCATCCAGAAGTTGAAGATGAATTGTTTAGTGTTGTTTCATTTTTTGTGTAAATAGGAATATATGGAAGAACTAGAATCAGTTACAGATGTCTTAAGCTCTTTGGAATTTTGGTTAAAGGGTTGAAGATCTTCCTGATACACTTACTTCAATTGTAATTAGGAAATCTGTAACTTGTTGTGGCAGGTTTTTGATTTTTTGGAAATAGAATACAATTTGTTACTTTCTCCGGAAGAATAAAAAAAAAAAGAACTCTTTCAATATCTTTGTGGTTATCTCATTTCTATATGGAGGCGTTCTTCTGCCCTCACTGTAGAAGCTGATAAGCTATGATTGATATGCTTTTCCTATGAGAAAAACCAAAAGTAAATATGGGGGGGGGGGGGATTGGGAAGGATGGACTGTTATAATGGTTAGTGTACCTTCTTTTGGGTGATTTAACATTTTATCTTCTCATACTATTCCAGGTTGAAACAGGTTGAGGAGTTGTATTCTTTGGAACTTGATGAGCTCAATAGTCTTAGGTGAATCAATTTTGCCACTTGAGCATTAGTTGTATGGTTTTGTGGGAATAATTTATTCTTGGGGGCTTCGAGCTTGCGGTTCTCCATGTTTTTCAAAAAAGGAAATAATAATTTTATGTTTAAATTTTTACAAGCCTGTGTACGATTTGATATTCCTTTTCAAATAGCGTTCTAGTGAAAAAGATGATGGACCCAAACCCAAACCCAAACCAATTATTTGCTAGTGAGATTAAATACCTGTACATGATATATGCGATTAAACTACCAGGAGTTTCTTAGCACTATGACATGTAACTTGCTTGATGATGTGAAACATGTGATAAACAATGCTTGTGCTACCCAAGCAATCCTTTCAATCCTTCTGAACAATCTAGATGTTGATATTGGCCCAGAATTATTTGCACTAAAAGAATTCACAAAGAATTTCCCACCGGAGCTTAAAGGTTTAGCTATCAATAACAGTGAAGCAATTCGTACAACCCATAATAGTTTTGCAAGACCTGAGCCATTTGTGCTTGAGGAGTAGAAAACTGTTGGAAAAGATGATGATGTATATCATTTTATCAGCTATATACATGTGGACGATGTGTTCTATGAGCTTGATGGATTGAAGGAGGGACCAATCAGTCTTGGATGGGCAAAGTGATATTGAGTGGTTGCGCATGGTGCAACCAGTTATTCAGGAACGTATTGAGAGGTATTCCCAAAGTGAATAAGATTCAACCTGATGGCTGTATTAAAGAACATGAAAGAGATGTATACTGTAGAGCTGAAAGAGTGGAATCACTAAAGAAATCCTTAGCAGAAGTAAATTCTGGTATTGAAGCTGTTAATGATAAGATATTAAGGGAGGATGAGAAGTTCAAGAAATGGAATATTGAAAATAACACAACTGTATACCTTTTCTGTTTTAGAAATCCAGTGGATTTGGCCAATATATTGTTCATTTGTTGACTCTGGTGTGGTTTTTTCTCTCTCTCAAGCAAATTGAAGATAATGTATTGACAACAATGTTAGATCAACACCAAAGCTATCATATCTCATTTAAGTTGGGCCAACCTCTTTATGGTTCTAGAGTGTAGTGCCCAAATGGCCAAACTGAACAATTCATCATTAACTACCACTGGAAAATGACATTGAATTGAAAATATGGTTAGGTTCTAAATGATAGTAGGTATAAATGCATTTTGTTCATTCAAATAGCCTAGTTTGTGGTTCTGTTTCCAAGTATATTATTCACTTGTTTGTCAGTAGAATGTGACCGAATATTATATTCAAGATTTAGATACGTTGATTGCTTTTAATTGAACCTCACATTAACAAGGATTTGACAACTTCTCACTCATATTCTTAAATGTATTATCAGTTTGAGAAAGCTAACCACATTCCAGAGAAAAGCAATATTAATGACTTGGTATATATTATACCATAAGATATTTTTTTGGACAAACGTATACACAACCCTTTTAATCTACCCCTAATTTATTTTGATCCATATTTGTTATTTTCAACAAATTGAACAGATTTTTTTTTTATAGTATTCTCTGTTCCATGGATTCATAAATGGGTTTCGAAAGTAGATTTCACTGAGGAACAAATCCCTTGCCTATACAAAACTTATTATTACCACTATTCTTCTTTGGATAACCATGAAGTTTATTAACTTCCATTTCCACTTGTGTCTTGAAATCGAAAGTGGCTTTCATTTCATCTGCAAAATCTTCAGCGAGGCTTATTGGTTTCGCACTTGCATCAAATTTTGAAAACTTTTTATCTAAAAGGCTTTCAAGATCATGAAGAGGTCTAAGAATAAAATCCTGAAAAATGTTGAAATTCAACACCTGTGCTTATCAGCAGAGTCTCATAATATTTCCGAGTTTTTTATGACTCACCTAGGAAATAAAGCCCATTAACTAAATACCTTTGGAATATCTTCCAAGGTTCTTCTCTTCACTGTATGTCAGAGTTTTCTAAGAGAAATATCATTTCTGTTTTTTCTACCTTTTCATATGTTTTGATATCATCAACTTCTTCTTTGGCGATTGAAGCAAAAGAATCACCTTGCTTTTGAGTTATTATTATTATTATTATTATTATTATTATTATTATTATTATTATTATTATTATTATTATTATTATTATTATTATTATTATCGTTACAGGATCATTGACCTAGCGGTGGTCCGCCCAGTCATAGATCAAGAAAGTCAATATCCTTAGAGATAGTCCAACTACATAAGAAACGAAATACACAAGAATTTTAACATAGTTTCTCAGACTGCATGGTTTAACTATTTTACCCAAGCAAAGGGTCTGTCAAGAAGCTAATACATACTTTTATTGAGCCCATGTGTCTGATAGTTCTAATCGGGGATCAGGCTCCCTACTTATAAAACTCTTTTTCGGGCTAAAAACCACAGCTCATCAGACGGAGTCACAAAGACAAAGCCAATAAAAGTAGTACTAGATCCGACTGTACCTCAATCTCAGAACCAAGTCGAGAAGCCATACTAAAATTCTTCTATATTTAAATAAAGCTTAGATTCATTCATGGTTTATATAAAAGAGAAGTTAATTATCCGGCATAGATATAATTTTTTAGCCGGACATAGTCACGACTTAACTCAGAGATAAAAAGATAAAAGCTGAAAATAAAGAAGTACCTTGTAGCAAACAGAACACTTTACATTATTCCTCCGGCCAAAGTTCGATAAGCTTACAATACATGAAAATATTTTACAAGTGAAGAGAGAGAAAGTAGAAAGAAGGAGAAAGGGTTTCTAAAACCTGCCCTCAATTAAAGAAAAACAAACCTATTTATAGAAAAAAGAAAGCATCTTTGTACAGGATACAAGGCCCCTATCTGGGTCCTGTTAACAGTGTATCTATTGTTGGTGAACAGTGTTGCTACAGTAGCGCGGGCCCGCCACCGACGCGCATAAGCTTTACACTTTGTCCTTTAATTTTGTCAAAAAATCTTTGGCTTTCTTCGGTGCATCCACTGGACTTTCTTCTTCATATGGTTGGGCTTTGTGCATATCTTCACTTGTTTCACTACACATTGATGAATCTGATTTTGCGTAATGGCTTATATTTAGAAAGAATCTTCTTCTTTACTTCTTCTAGATAATTCATAATCATTTCATTTTGTTATCCTTCATAATGATTAGAAAATTTTCTAGCCATATGTTTTACGGAGGTTGAGTCATCAGTCATAATTCCTTTATTAGGAATCGATTTATAATCGTGTATGGTTTTCGTTATTAGATCCAGCAGTTCTTGTCTGTATATAGACTTTGTTTGAGGATCTTTCTTCATCAACTTGTCCCAAAAATTATTATAATAAGTTCTGTATAGGCAAGAGATTTGTTCCTCAGTGAAATCTACTTTCGGAACCCATTTACGAATCCATGGAACAGAGAATTCTATAAAAAAATATATTTGTTCAATTTGTTGAAAATAACAAATATGTTCTTGATGATATAACTTGTTGAGATGTGGAGAAACCTTGACCCATTCTTTGTATAACTTGAGAAATAGTTCGGGCAATATTTTTATTGTTGGCCCGTGGTATGACCACCAGTTTAAAAACCAATTTGGTATAGGATTAGGAAATATCTTGGCACATACTTTTATAAACCAAGTATGTTTATCCCTCTCCTTGTTATAACAGAGAACTTTATTAAATGCCTGAATATAATCCCAATAGGTAAAGCTTACCATGACTTTGTTTAGACTGAATTGTCTTTCAGTCATTGAGGAAATACCCCAATATTCAATATGAATGACGTGTTTTATAATCATTTTAGAGAAGTTATAAACATTCTCACTTGTATTATATCCTGAAAAATGTTGAAATTCAACACCTGTGCTTATCAGCAGAGTCTCATAATATTTTCGAGTTTGTATGACTCACCCGGGAAATAAAGCCTATTAACTAAATACCTTTGGAATATCTTCCAAGGTTCTTCTCTACTCTATATGTCAGAGTTTCCTAAGAGAAATATCATTTCTCTTTTTTCTACCTTTTCATATGTTTTGATATCATCAACTTCTTCTTTGGCGATTGAAGCAAAAGAATCACCTTGCTTTTGAGTTAGAAACTCCTGTAGTTTAGCTTATAATGGATCACTTTCTGGAATATCTTCCAGATGTATTGATGAAGAAGCTTTTTCTTACGCTCTAGAGTTTCAGTTATATAAACTCATTCCTCCTTTTTGTATAATTAGAGTACTAGATGATGAAGATCCGTAAGATGATCTTGATGAACTAGGGGATGATCTTCCCTTTCCGCAAGTATAACTGCCTTTTCCTCTAGCCTTGGTTATCCAAGGAGGATCCATCCTGCAAACATAGCATTTAGTTTTAATCATTCAAGAGATTATATTTTTAATCATTCAAGAGGTTATAAACTTCATCATAATAAAATCTTTCATAAAGCTCTTGTTCAATCATGTAATCATTGACGATATCTATCACCATTCCGTCTATGATTTTCCATAATATAAGTTCCTTTAAATCTCTATTAAGAGGAACTGCCTTCAAAATCGCAACCAAATCTTTATCAGGAAAGAGGTCAAGAAAACTCATCAGAAGAAAGATATTCTCTTGATAAGAAATCTGAGAGGGAATTATTGCGTCCCTTTTTATACTGAATTTCAAAATCAAAAGGGGCTAATTGTTCCTGCCACTTAGCAAATATTAACTTAGACGCATCTTGTTTAAAATCTTTATCACACATATACTTGACTGACTAAGCATAAGTTTTTATCAAGATTTTTTTATTATATAAATCATCTTGAAATTTTAATACGCACTTAACGATGGTTAATATTTCATGAGCTACCGTCGCATATTTTTTCTGAGCATCGCTCCATTTTCCTGAATAAAATCGAATAAGCTATTCATTTTTATCATGCGAATTAATTTGTTTCAATATACCTCCATACCCAATATTAGACGCATACGTCTTTACAATCTTTGGCCAAGCAGGATTAGCAAGGGTTAAACAAAGGTAAAGATTTAACACTTTCTTTACTAGTCTTTACAAGATCTGTAAGACTATTAGTCCAAGGCTTCTTATGATCCTTTTATAGCCTGTCATATAACGGAGCTAAATCTCGAGACAAATTCTTGTAAAATGGGGAAATGTAGTTTAAACTTCCCAAAAACCGCTGTAATTGCGTCTTATCTGTAATAATATCAGAGAATTTCGATGCGAATTTAATAGATCCCTGAATAGGAGTCATTTTTCCTTGACAAATCAAATGACCCAAAAATCTAACTTCTGTTTGAAAAAGACTCATTTTAGGTTTAGAAATGACCAAACCATTTTGAATAACTATTTTCTTAAAAATGTCTAAATGCTTAATATGCATTTCAAGAGTCTTTGAGTATACCAGAATATCATTAATATAAAGTATGATGGAATCCAAATATGGATTAAAAATATCATTCATAATCTTGTGAAATTCTGAGGGAGCATTTTTTAACCCAAAAGGCAGTATATTCCATTCGTACTGTCCAAACGAAACATTAAATGTCGTTCTATATAAATGGTCTCAAAATATTTGGTTTTGCCAATATCCAGATTTTAAATCAAATTTTGAAAAGATATTAGCATCATATAATCTGGTTAATAAATCTCTTTTATTCGGAATAGGATATACAATCCATTTTAAAAATTTATTTAAAGGTTAATAATTTATAACTAACCTGGGAACACCTCGTTTTTTTTCTGCTGCGTTATTAACATAAGAGGCAGTACACGATCATGGTAATTTGGAAGGCTTTATCAAACCTTTTTGTAATAAATTATCAATTTCCTTTTTGCAGAATTCAACCAATTCGGTATTCATCTAACAAGGACGTGATTTGGTAGGGATATTTTCCTCAGAGAAATCATCTTCATATGGAAGAGTTACAATATGCTTTTTCCAATTCCAAAAGGCACTAGGATGATCATCACAAATATCAATGGCCATTTTTTCAGAAATGAGTTTAATCTTTTCCAGTACCTTAGCAGATTTTAATGTATCGAATATATTCATACTAAATATCTCAAGTTGTAAATAATCAACATGCTTTTGTTTCATTTCAATTAGAGGATTAATATCTCTAGAAATACGCTCGGTAATAAAAGTATAACTAATATCTTGATTTTTGTAAGTGGCAGAAAATCCTTTAGCATTTATATTAGTAAAAGGATAAATTGCATTTATAAAAGGAGTTCCTAGAATAATAGGAGGGTATAACTGATTTTTTACTAAGAAAAAGAAGTGAGGAATACAAACTTTATTCTGGCAAATACGAGTATTAGATAATTTATACTTTATATCTAAAGCATGACCAGATGCAGATTTAACCATATGAGTTATTTTTTCAAAATATTTAGTAGGTATAAGACCTTCTTGAATGCAACTCACATCAGCGCCACTATCAATCATAGCAATGTTAGTTATAGAAAAAGTATTATCAATTAATATAGTACATTTAATATACCATTTATGAGCTGTAACAATTTGCATCATTCCTAAAAATATATTTTGTTTCGGATCAATATTCAAAGTGTTGGCAAGAGTATTTTCTTCAGCAGTAGATTCATCAACCTTATTTTTTCCTTTGCTATTAGCAGACTCAATCTGAGTAAGACGGTGATCAGAAATAATATGATTTTGTTTAAGAAATTCAATTTCTTCTTCAAATGATCAATTTCTCCTTTTAAATCATCAAAAAGAGGTATCACGAATAACCATGGTTTGTTTAGAAGAGAGTCTATTATGAACTTCAGACAAGGAGTAAGGAGCAAAATAATTAAATTCATCTTTAACCTTTTTATCACTAGGAATACTAGTTGAAGAGCTAGTTTTACTAGCAACCAATTGAATGATCTTTTCACGAAGAGTATTATCGGTAACTTTCTTTAGAAGCTCTATCACATTGTCTGCAGTGATAGTGAACATATTCATGTCTTCGAATTGAGATTGCAGCTTGTAGAAATCATCATGTTCGCAGTGACAACCATCACCATGACATTTGCAAGCATCATTCGAATCTTGATGAACCTTATAGGACACAGGTTGCTCATCCTCTGTTGCATAACTTGCTTCAGAATCATCACAATCTGATTCTGAACCAAATGTATATAGAAAACTATAAATCTTCTCTTGAATATCATCATCAAGTTCTAGAGTCTTAAGCTTTTCTAGCTTACAATTTGGAGCTATATGCCCAAATTTTCAACATTTATAACACTTAATCTTATCAAGATCTCTCCTTGATCTATTCTTGGTAAATCTATGAGATTTACGATGAGCCATACGCTCATCTCTTTCTTCTCTAGTCCATCTCTTAGATCTTCTTTTCTTATGTTGAGATCTATGAGATTCTGATTTAGAAGTTCTCGGTTGGTACCTTTAGAAGCATCTAGTAAACCGAACTAAGTACAAAAATCTCCCAATTGAGACTTTTCTCTAAGCTTATCCATCTTTAGATGTCTTGAGAGTTTTAACTCATTGCACAAATTTATGCCTTCTTGCGTACAAGCCCCAATAAGCTTTCCATAGGTAAAATTATTATAGGGAATAATTCCTTGCGGATCTCTAAGATTTTTTTTCACTCTTTCTGCAAATAAAGAAGGTAAACCATCAATAAATTTGGCTTTCCAAAATTCTAAGCCACTTTCGGGATGTTCCATTACCCGACTTAAATAAGTGTCTTTATACCATCTGAACTCACCTAAATGTCTATATCTAAGACCATTTAGTAAAGATCTAATGATTTCATATTGATTGGTAAATCTACCACTAAAATGTTCTAGGATGGTCAAGACTAAAGTATAAACAGCGTCTTCTCTATTTTTAACTAAAGCAAAACCTAGGTTATCAACTCCTTCGACTGTAGCCTTAGCGTTAATGACTGCTGCCTTTGCAGCAAGGGTCATATAATTATCCCACCAACCTCTTAATTGACCCGTAAAACCTGTAATAATTATTTTGCAAATAGTCCTGTAGGTGTTATTAACGCTCTTGCAGATGGTAGCATACATAAGCATCCTATGAACTAAAATAGTTAATTGTCTATCAGTCAAACCATCGAGATTCCATTCATAAATCTCACTTCCATATAAGAGGTGTTAGTTTGATTCCAATCTCTTTCCTGTATTAAAACATTTTGAGGAGTTGGTTTTGGATAATTGTAAGTTTGCATACTAGGTTTTCTAGCATACGTATTACCACTATTCTTTTTTGGATAACCATGAAGTTTATTAACTTCCATTTTCACTTGTGTCTTGAAATCGAAAGTGGCTTCCATTTCATCTGCAAAATCTTCAGCGAGGCTTATTGGTTTCGCACTTGCACCATATTCTGAAACTCTTAATTTAAAAGGCTTTCAAGATCATGAAGAGGTCGAAGAATAAAATCCTGAATCTCAGGAGGTCTTTGAATAGGGACATCAGGCTATTTGGACAAAGAAGCCTGTTCAGAGACTTGTTTCGCTGATTTTAACTTGTCATCAATTTGAATAATCAGATGTGTTAGATTATCTAACTTCTTATCTAGAGAACAAATATGTTCACCAATGACTTTAACATACAAACCCAAATAATTATTTTTAGAAATAAGTTGATTAATCTCGTTAATACTTACTGCGGCCACCTCATTATCAATAAATTTATGAAAAGCAATAAAAGTAATACTAGTATTATTTGGTAAAATAAACGGAGCTTGAGGAGGATAAATGGATTGAATAATATTACCTGATTCATCTTTGTAAGATCGTTCAAGAATGTTGATGAATAAATATAAATAAGTGGTTATAAACCAAGGTACAAAGAACATACTATGATTATGTAATGCACAAATTTCATAAAATTCTTGAGAAATATTATTTAAATCTTCTCTACTGTAAGTGTCAAAAAACCAAGTTTTAAATCGGTTCCATTTTTCATTTAAAAATTCGTTTTGAATATATTTTCTTGCCAGTGAAGCTGGACTAAAATCAATTTGATGTTCTCTCATCATTAAGATTAAAATCCATCTCGGATACAGAAGGAATATCTTTATCAGAAACATCAGATGGTTTATCATTTGTTTGAACAATGTTTAACCGAGGATCAATTTTAATTTTTTGTTTTTCTACAGATATAACTGTTGATAAAGTATGCAATGAAACAGCTCGATTTCTAGCTGGACCATAACAAGGTTCTATCGGAGAAATATGTTGAATAGCCAGTCTTCTATCAGAAGCAAAAGAATGTCTACTATAAGGAATACTTTTTTCATCAAACTGCATACAAATTTTTCCATCGAAATTTTGACTAATATGAGAATATTCAGAATTGGTGACAGCATCTGTCAGTTGTTCAGGGGGTATAACAGAATCTAGAATCCAAGTAGTAGGAAAATTAATTTCTTCCCATTTTATAGGTCTTCTAGTAGTGACCTTAGATCGGCGAAATTAGTTTCTACCAAAATAGTTTGATCGGATGTATCATATAACTTACATCTAGGATTCAAGGTAGCACTGCATAGTTATAACCATGCGTCTTAACATTCAAAGTT
The DNA here is from genome assembly GCA_029007595.1 of Solanum commersonii. Classification (NCBI taxonomy): domain Eukaryota; kingdom Viridiplantae; phylum Streptophyta; class Magnoliopsida; order Solanales; family Solanaceae; genus Solanum; species Solanum commersonii. Next base: position 1,932,825 of record JAJTWQ010000029.1, read on the forward strand.
AAAGCATCTAAGATATTAGAATCAGTCAAAGATAACTGCAAATTTGACTGAGCATTTGGGCCATAGGCAACTGTAGATTCTATCGAACCCATTAAAGACTGTCGAAAGATTTCTCGTGTCACGAAGAGCAGCTAAGAAAGTTTCTGGTAACCCTTTAAGAGTCAAAGGCTTGAAGGCAATTTGAATCATGCCAATATGCAAGAATTTATATTGAGATTTATAAAATTCAATATCTTAATAAATGAATAGTTTGTTCTGACGAGTTTAACGCCAAAGATTGCTCAGTTGTTTTAATCAACTATTTATTTGAGATTTTATCAAACCAACCATAATCATAAATAGTTTTTATATTCACTTTCGAAATAGTCCATTTGTTTAACAAATCAAGGTTTTGAGGTATATCTACCTCTTCTAACCGAGTACTTTTAATATCTTCTTGATCCATAAAAGAGAGAATATATCTATGCCGAAATTCTTCACATCAATTATATATATACCATGAAAGTTTCTAGGCTCTGATGCCAACGATACAGGATCACTGACATTATTATTATTATTATTATAAAAATAATAATATTTTCTGATGAGGTTAATAAAATCTCAGAAAGATATGCGAGGAAGCCAGTTCAAAGGATGTACTACTATCCTAGATCCACTTCTCAAGATGTTCTATTAGAAGAACATGAACATATTATAACTAATAGTTATAATGGAAAGGAAATCTATGAATGGAACATTGATGGTTATACTGATAGACAGATTTATACAACTGTCCATTGTATGCTTATGTACAGTACTATCTGTAAAACCAAAAAAAAATAGTGATAAGACTATTGCAAATATGCTAACTGCAGGTTTTACTGGCCAATTAAAAGGTTGGTGGGATAATTATCTCAATCAGGAGCAAAGAGATAAAGTCCTTCAAGCAGTTAAGCTAGAAGGAGAGCAATATACTCAGAATGCAGTTTATACACTGGTTCTAAATATTATTGAGCATTTCTCAGGAAGATGGTCAGATAATAGCGAGACCATTAGAACCTTGCTTCAAGGGTTAGAAAGGCCATCAGGGGAGAAAATCACAGTATAAATTATGATGAGTATACCTATGGAAAACTTATAAGTGCTTGTGTCCAGGAAGGATTAGCATTGTGCAATGAGATTAAGTTAAATCAACAAATTAAGCGACATCGCTTAAATGAAAGAAAGAAACTAGGAAAATTTTGCGAACAATTTGCATTTGATATTCCTAAGAAAAAATCTAAAGAAAAGGATTATACTCCTAAGAAGAAAAAATCTTCCAAAAAAGATTATGAAAAATGGAAGAAAAAGAGGATTGAAAAGAAGCTTAGAAGGGTTGAAGAAGGAAAAGGAGATTCTTCTAAGAGAAGGAAAAAGTATCGTCAGAATTATAATAGATCCGATACTTGCCACAAATGTGGAAGATTTGGTCATTACACCAAGGATTGTCGAGTCAAGGAAAAAATTAAAAGCCTTGATGTAGGAGATGATATTAAAGATTCTCTTTATAAGATAATCCTTAATTCTGATTCAGATAAATCAGGATCAGAAAGTAGCAGTGATGAAGGATCCTCAACTAGTGAAGATCTCAAAGCTCTTCAACAAGAAGATTATATAACTTCTGAGGATGAGTGTTCACCTTGCCAACAAGGAATGGCATGTGAAAAGGAAGATGATGAAGATGATCTTTATAAGATTTATGCTCAATTCAAAGAATTGAGTCTCAATGTCATTGATAATAACAAAGTATTGGATCTTTTACAAAATATTAAAGATTCGAAAATAAGAGCAGATCATTGATAAAACCAGTAATAATCCTCCGAGTAAGGACAAGGATCATATCACTGAAGAAATCCCTACTAAAGAAGGTTCATATACCATGGCAGAAGTTAAAAATCTTTTGCTAGAAAGGAGAAAGATGATAAGTTCTCTCACTACGATTAATGACCTAAAGGAAGAGGTTAATATCCTCAAGGAAGACATTCTTAGGTTGAAAGAAAAGAATGTGGTTATTGAAGTTAGACTAGACGCCATTCAAACTCGTCAAGATTTGGAAAATGTGTCTTCCTCTTCCTCTTCCTCTTCTCTTGAAGGAGAAAATAATAGTCTGAATTTCATGAAAAATCTTTATTTAAAAAATGATAAAAAAGATTTTTTATATAGTTTAAAAGCTTTTACTTCACAAAAGTTTTATACAAAAATTACTCTATTCATAGATTATAATTATAAAAAAGAATTTATTGCTTTTATTGATAGTGCTGCTGATTTAAATTGTATTCAAGAAGGACTAATACCTTCAAGATATTTTCGTAAAACTACTCATAGTCTCCGTTCTGCTAACGGTAGCAAAATGAATATTGAATTTAAATTACCAAAAGCTTTTATTTGTAAAGAAAAAAATTGTGTTCCTCAAAGTTTTGTTTTAGTAAAAAAACATCACCAATCAAATTATTTTGGGTGTCCCTTTCATAAATGATATTTTTCCACTTACTTATTAGGATAATAATAAAATTGTGGGTACTTGGAATAACAAACCTTTTATACTTGAGTTTGTTACAAAACCTTTTACTAGAATGATAAATAATTTAACTGAAAAATTAATTTCGAAAAATAATCAGGTCAACTTTTTAAAACAAGAAATTAATAACATTGAAGTTGATCATATTTTACAAAATCCTTAATTATAGGAAAAAATTGCTATCCTAGAAAATTAATTCTCTCTTGATATATGTGGAGATCTTCCTAATGCTTTCTGGAACAAGAAAAAGCATGTTGTTAATCTTCCATATGAAGATGGTTTTGATGAGAATAACATTCCTACCAAGGCCAGACCTTGTCAGATGAACTCGGAATATTTGGAGTTATACAAAAAGGAAATTAGTTCTTTGCTGCAAAAAGGTTTAATAAAGCAATCCAAGTCACCATGGTCTTGTACAACATTTTATGTTAATAAACATGCAGAACAGGAAAGAGGAGCTCCCAGATTGGTAATAAACTATAAATCGCTTAATAAAGCGTTACGTTGGATCAGGTATCTCATTCCTAATAAGAAAGATTTACTAGATAGAGTATATGATGCTATCACATTTTCTAAATTTGATCTGAAATCAAGTTATTGGCAGATTCAGATAGCAAAGTCTGATAGATTCAAAACTACTTTTAATGTGTCAATGGGTCAATTCGAATGGAATGTCATGCCATTTGGATTAAAAAATGCTCCATCTGAATTTCAAAAAATTATGAATAATATCTTCATACCTTATAGTACTTTTATTATAGTTTATATAGATGATATCTTAGTGTTTTCCAAAAATGTGAAAACTCATTTTAAACACCTTGAATTATTTAAGAAAATTATTATGCAAAATGGCTTGGTTTTATCACAACCTAAAATGGCTTTTTTTAAGACAAATGTCAAATTCCTTGGTCATAATATTGAAAGAGGAAATATTAGTCCTATTAATAGAAGTATTGAATTTGCTTCTAAATTTCCTGATATTATTACTAATAAGACTCAACTGTAAAGATTTCTTGGAAGTCTTAATTATGTTGCTCCTTTTATAAAGGATTTAGCAAAAGATACAGCTATCTTATATAACAGGCTGAAAAATAATCCTAAAGCTTGGTCAGATGATCATTCTGAAGCGGTCAAAAGGATTAAAGAAAAGGTTAAAAACCTTCCTTGTTTGACCTTAGCCAATCCAAATTGGGCAAAAACAGTAGAGACTGATGCTTCAAACATCGGATATGGTGGAGTATTGACTCAGTATTGTCCTGACAACAAGTGCCATTATATAGTGCAATTTTATTCTGGCAAATGGAATACAGCTCAGAAAAATTATGCCACTATAGCTAAGGAAATCTTGGTCATCGTGAAATGTGTTCTTAAATTTCAAGGAGATCTTTATAACCAAAATTTTTTAATAAAAACTAATTGCCAAGCGGCTAGGTTTATGTTTAATAAAGGTTGTAAACATGATGTTTCTAAACAAATGTTTGCTAGATGGCAGGCCCTTTTAGCACCTTTCGATTTTGAAATACAATATAAAAAGGGTGAAGATAATAGTCTTCCTGATTTTCTCACTAGAGAATAATTGAATTAATAGAATTTCATTCTTCTTTTCAGGATGAGACCAGTATGGCCCCATCCCTCTAGAAGAGGAAGAGGAGGAAGAACAAATGCAGGAAGAGGAGGTCATATCCTTGCTCAACAAGACAACAAAACACTGACAACATTTAATAGTAATGTTTCAGCTGCTTCATCAAGTGGAACTAGTGGTATTGATATAGACCACCCGATGTATAAAGAGTTTATAAACTTTATGAAGTCCAAAAAAGAGCTGGATAATAATCCAACATACTCTTCAATTCTGATTAATGAAGAGAACACAGAGGTCTTTGATATGAATGACAAAAAAGAAGTTATACTTCTTTTAGAGGAAAATGATCACAAATAGAGGAATGAGCCATGACAAATAATGGCTAGGTATTTGGATACAGTATCATATACTACTGCAGTATACAAATACAAAATGCACTATGAGATAATACTCTCATCTACAGGGTGTGAATTCCAACATTTCTACCCTACTAATACGAAAAACATTTATAACTTTTTCAAATTGATTATAAAAAAGATATTAGCACCCGAAGAATGGGGTATGAGCACAGTAAAGGAATTGGATTATATCCATCCTGAACAAAAGATAGCGGTAAAATACAATTACTGGGATTATATTGATGGATTTAATAAAGTTCTTTTATATAAGAATGCTAATAAAAAACATTCATGGTTTATTAAGATATGTTCAAACGTATTTGACAGACATATCCATAATTGATTTTGCAAATGGTGGACTTTATACAATCCCTCGGTAAAAATCTTACCAGAGTCGTACAAAAAATTATATCTGGAATGGATAGATATCTCCCCGAAATTGATAAGTTTACAGGAAGAAAATGTATTCTTCGAAGGAATATCTTTAATGTATTTCTTTATTAAATTCTCTATTCCTCGGATTATGAAATGGTCGATAGAAGTTAATACTACTTCAGAAGGATTTCCTTGTTTACAAAGGACCTTTTATACCAAGTTCTGGAGTACACTACTTTAGAAAAATACTGAAGGCAAAATACATGGCCAAGAAATTATTGATTTAATCAATGTTAAGATTAGCAAGTATTATGATACTGCGACTACGGAACCACAAGTTATAGAGGACTTAAGTCCATTTAGAAAGATTACAAGAAAACTTCAAATGAAGAAAGGACTCATCTCTAAGTCAGAAGCTATAGCTCTATACATGGAGGAAGTAAAAAAGGATTTAATAAGAAATCTTGACATAGACATAAAAGATGATATTTCTATGGCATCAGCAAGCCATACTAATAAAGAAGATGATACATGTGTTGCTGGCGAAGGACAAGACGTTGATGAAGAGATAGATATTGAAGCTATTCTCAGAAATTATCAACGACAAATAGAAGAATCTTCTAGTACTAGTACAGCTAGAAAGGGAAAAGACAAAGTATGAAGACCCTACAGCAGACAAGATAATATTCGGTCATATTTAAAAAATGCTTTTATAAAGTATGATAGCCGAAAGTAATGTCGGCCAACTAAGAATAAAGAAGGCCATGTGAAGAGCATAAGTGTTTGTCAGCCTTATTGTTTCCTTATTGGCCAATGTAAAGATTGTGGGCCATTTCTTTTATTCGTTTTTGAATTTTAAACCTCTATATAAGGGGATGTGTGTTTTAGTAAAGGAGCAGGTTTTAGAAACCCCCCCCCCCCCCCCCCCCTCTCTCTCTCTAAAAATACACTCTTTGTAATATATCTTTAAGTATTTGAATAAACGTTGGAATTTGGCTAGAGACATCGTCTAAAAGTATTAATTTTATTCTTAATCTTATCAATTTTCTTTGTGTATTAAGCCCAATGATGAGCTAAACTGTTTGTGTTGAGCCGTAGCATACTAGGTTACTATAATAAATGGTGTAAGTTACTATCATAAAGATGGTTTGAGTATTCAGATTAAGGTCTAGCATAGATTATCCAGGCATAGTTATGAAATATCGCTGAATTGATCCGTTGGATTACCCATGTGAAAGGCGGATCCAGATAGTAAGGATTTTCATATACTATAGTCAGGCTGAATCTATGTTAGTAAAAGTTCCTCACAGTCTGAATGTGCAATCCGTACTTGTTTTGGTATCATTATCATTATCATTATCATTATCATTATCATTATCATTATTATTATTATTGTTATTATTATTCAAATCAGAAGGGTCTGATATTCTAATAGTATATTTAAATTAACATAGTATTTTTAATCTTCAATTTATATGTGTGAGGACACCAAATACTGGAAAATACATTTGATAAAAATGACTTGTATCCCTACCAAATCCACTACAAAAACTGACTTGTGTCCGACCAACTACATTATTTTCAGCTTCCCTAACCTAAAACGTATTAACTTCTTCCCTCCATTCTAATGTATTTAAAGGTTAAAAACTGCTGCTCTTATAACAGCTTCAAGCACGATGGAAACAACAATTTATCAATGCACAATCCCTCCACCAAAGGGTGATCAATAAAGGGTAACTACTCATATTGTTTTAAGCTAACATTACGTGGAGCTGAATGATGCAATCACGTCCATTTCCTGCCGCAATAGGAGAGCATCAATAAAAGCATCCAAATCTTCTCCCTGGAGAACATCATCTATGGAATGCGTTGTGATGCCAACACGGTGATCAGTAACCCGTCCTTGAGGGAAGTTATAGGTGCGGATCCGCTCTGATCTGTCCCCACTGCCAATCTACTCAACATGTGTAGATAATATAGTATTAATATTCCAAAAAGGAAACAGAAGAAATATTCTTTTATGTCACTAAATTCTACCTGCTCCAATCGAAGTTTCGATCTACTTGACTGACTGCTGAGTCGCTCTATTTCATATAGTTTTGCACATAATATTTTAGTGCTTTGGCCTTGTTCTGAACAAAATAAAAAAAGCAAATGAGTGGGCTAAAAGATTTTCAGAAAGAAAAAAAACATCGAAGCAAGCGGAGGCTAACAAGCTATCTTGCCAGAATGGCTCGTAACCAATAATCTGATGCCAAGGAACACATGCCAAAATGAACTAAATGAGCAGTAGGCTTAACGTATAAGACTAAGAACATTATAAGAATACTAAAAGAGGCACACATCCTCAAAATCTGTTTACTCCTTCAAGCAGCTAAATATGTTCCTCAGGGAGACCAAGACAATTGAGGAATCATGTTACAGCTTTATTTATTTCCGCAAATTCATCTCAAGTAATTAGCAAACTGTTACATGAGCTCAGGTTTTTAATAGATCAAGGGCAACTGCCAACAGCAAGAAAAATATAATTTCGCACACAAAGCATATCAGATAGACAAGTTCCTAAAAAGTTAGCAGTTAGATAGTGTGATAATTTTAACACTTAGGGGTCGTTTGGTAGCTGATTTTGGAGGTGAGTTATGTTGGTATTAAATCTTGCATGCCAGATCAAGCGGGACGGCATGCGGTAGAGCATGCCCTATCTTAAGAGTGCTTCATGCTGCCCGCTATTGGGTCTAAGTGAGAAATCCTGCATAAGTAATACCATGTTTGGTAGTAGGTTAAGAGGTAAGTAATTCATGTATAAATTAATATGATGTTTGGTTTGCAATTTAGAAACTCGCATAACTAATACATGTACAAGTTACGAGAGAATCTATGTATTATTTTATGCTGGATAGGTGGAATAAATAATACATGTAATGAATAACTAAATCCTACATAACTAATACTTGCATAAAATAATACATAGATTCTCTCATAACTAATACTTACATAACTCTAACCAGCTATCAAATGAAATTATTGGCTAGGAGGTGATTTATTCATGTATTAAATTTTGCATAACTTGCACCATGTTTGGTAGCATTTTTTGCTTTGTATAAAATTCAATACACCAAATACATTGTTGATTATCAATTTAGAATCCGCATAGCTAATACATGTATAAGTTATGAGGGAATTCATGTATTATTTTATGCAAGATAGAAACTCTGGTTAATAAAAAAAAATTATTACTAATAAACGCATAATTCTAATCAATAACCAAACAATCCCTAAGAATGTTTGATAATGAGTGACAGCCTCATGAGAAATTAGGTTTATAATTATCCATCTATTCAACTGCACTGTCAAAGGTCGGTGAAGAAGTAACAGTAATACAAAACATAGTACAAGAAGAAAGTCATAAAAAAACAAAATAAACTAATGTGATTTGCACATAACATATCAACAGGATGAACTGAGAAAAGTAGAAGGAAATTAGAAGTATAATTTACCATAGATTGTCATGACGTTTAGTCAAAACAATGCATGGAACACATAAAGATTGCTGCTCAGAATTATGCTAAGACTTTGAACAAACCACACGGCCAAGGGAAAAACTGCCAAAAGGTTGCACACTTAACCATATGCTGGGAGCGCTGATCTTGTATGGAAACAGTTATTCCTGATGGCACGTGAGTGATTCTAACAGCACTGTTTGTGGTGTTTGCATGCTGACCTCCTGATCCCCCTGATCTGTAAGTGTCCATTCTCAAATCTTCATTCCTCAACTTCACATCTAGCTGACGAAGATTCAAAGATTAACAAAGCAGTAAGCAGTCAGGTAACATCACTGTCAACCTTAAATGATCAACTAAAAACTAAAAAGAAACTTGTGGATATATCTAATCCAAATACACTTGAACATTGCGCATGCGCCTGTTCTCTACCCCTTCCCCCTCTCCTTGCTTTCCTTCTTCTAAGGTGTGTCAAACAAGACACATGAAATTTAAATAATACAGCATAAAGTATGCCTTTTATTTTTACAAGGGTGGCATAAAGTTTGTCTTTTGTTTTTATGAGGGAGGCATTAAGTATGTCATTTTATTTTTATAAGGGAGGTATAAAGTTTTAAAGGCTCAATGTGATGACCTCCCAAGTCATCATGACATTTAGGCAACACGTGGCATAAAATTGTCCATGTAGAAGCCTACATGATAAGCATTTGGGGGAAGATTCTAAAGCCATGGAGAGTTTTTAGGAAAGACCCTAGAATATCAAGGAAGAATTCTTGAAAGTGTAACACCTCAGATTTGGAAAAGAAGGAAAATTGCAGTTTTGGGCTGGTGTCTGTATCTACGAGTCTCATCTATGGACCGTAAAAGCTTCTATGGGCCATAGATTGCAACCGTAGGTAGTGGGAAAATAATTTTTTTTAAAACAAGTCCCAGTACCCTTTTTACGGTTCACCAAGACGGTCCGTCAACCTTTGTAAGAGTCGTAGATAGGTCTCATAGGTGAGTCCCAGACTTAATGAAATTTTGAGGTCAAAGTTGGGTTATACAGATGGCATGTACGGACCGTAGGAAGACCTACGAACAGTACATGGGATCCGTCAAAGGTGGATGAATTTTAAGGTACCAGTAACCTATCTACGGTTGACCAGTACAGTCCGTAGAAGGACCATAGGTCCAAATCGTAGGTGGGGTTCAACAGTTATTTTTAAAGGGCTTTCGGGGTATTTCCCTAATTGTTTTAACTCAATACTACGTCGTTTACACCTAGGCCGTATATAAACGTTCTAAGCCCCCAATTTACCCATTTGAACTCATTCTCCTAAATTCCCAAAAGTTGACCAAATTCATCCTCCCAAATTCTCTCAAAGTCCTTTCCTCCATGGGGTTCTTAAATTATCCAATTTTACAACGCTAGATTACCCAATCAAAGTTAGGGTTTAAGTCAATGTTCATGGGTTCTTTTCAATCTTGATGAAATTGATTGTTTTCTATCTATTTATGCATGAATTGAGGTAATTACATGTTTTGGAGTTAAATTCATATGAACCCGTGCATGCCCCATGAACTTTAGACTATGAGCACATGATTAAGTTTATGAACTATGAATTATGAATTTATGAAGATATGCATGTTCCTTCTATGGAATTGATATGAATAATTTGAGATTGCTTTGAGAGCAAAGCATCGATGTTGTTGTTGTGACAGGTTATTCTCACAAGAAGGATTCATAGGGTTGAAAGATTTTCTCAACTAAAGTTGAATCTAGATTTAGGAGTTATTTTAAATGGACTCTAGCTTGAATTGGAGTATCAAAAAAGACGGTTCTCATCAGCAAGCAAACAAATAACTCTAAGTAAAGCAATATAGACTACAAGTACTCCTAACACTCCAATCAAACCTCTACAAATACAGCCCACACAGAGTCATCCCAACCTAACAGTTCACAATTTATATAACACACAATACGTATAATAACACTTCAACATAAACATGACACTAATACAATGTTTCATATTCATCACCCACAATGTCCATAACAAGCAGTCACAAAGTTCACAAGATGTGCAATACAATGAAATGAGATGTCAAATATAGTGATGCATATATGTCCTAACGATACACACCCGGTGAATATCAGGCTGGGACCCATGGGAGACTCATAAAGTTTATGTAGTCGTCAGAACCATTTTCCATTAGCATGCTCATCAATTTTTGGAATCATTTCCCATTGGCATCGCCGAAATCATTTTCCATCGGCATAATCATCAAAATAGATCTTATCACATTGTTTTAAAACCAATGCAAATAAGCATGTCCACTCAAATACTAAGAAAATGATAATTTTCATATCAATACTCAAGCCCTAACAACACAATCATGATACATCATTAATAATGAATCAATATAACCAGTTTATGCCAAAATAAGTCTGCCCATAATGTAAGGATCCTAAATATACATTTTTCATCAAAAACTGAGTCCAAATTGATATAATCACAATTTTCCCTAAGCAATACATGGATAAGAAAAGAAAATCAGATGAATAAATCATGAGATAATGCTGAAATGGGGATTTAATACTAACCCTCATATTAAATCGAGAAGAATGGTGCAAGAATCACTCCATCCTAACTCTAGAACTCTCAATATCCTCAAAATATCAAATGAACACAATCTGAAATTTTAAATACCTAAAACAACAATATTTACACCAGAAATCAACCGTTGAATTTTCACTAAAAGGTCGTAACTTCCTAACACCATAGCAAAATGACCCGATTCTTATTCCTAAATGTCTTAAATAATGATACGGACCTTCTCGTTCAATCGAAACTCAATTCTATGCACGTTTGCCTAGTCAAATATTATTTCTGCTCGGTAAAATAGTTATTTCATATATCACGATAAAAGTCCAATCCTGACTTAGCGGAAATGCACCAAACTTTGTAGATCAGTCCTATAATTCATGCTCAAATTTTCATAAGATTTGAAATAATTTTTCAATCCTTAAAACTAATAACGAACCTTTTAGTTGACACAAATTGTTAAAACAACGCCAAAGCACCCAAAAAGCTTAAAAACTCACCTAAACCTAATCCATAACCTCTCAAACACAAACCAAATATGCTACTAGCTTGGAAATATTACAGACTCAATGGAATCATCAAAACACCCAAACAAGGTCTGTCACGACTCAGGGGTACCCCTAGATATAACATGGCACATAGAACCCTGAAAGGTTCCATGTAAGTCACTTAGCATATCATAACATAAGCATAGAACAATAAGAGTAAAAACACATTTCAAGTCTAAAATTTCCATCTAAAGAAAAGCGGAAGTCTTGACTCTAAGTCTCAACATAGTCATCTATTATAATATTCGAATGAGAAAAGGGACACAACCCACACAACATAGTCTGAAAAGGAAATACAAGAAATGAACTACAAAGAGACAACATCCGTCCTTGAATCATGAGGACTTACCAACAAGCTAGGAGAATAAGCAAATCCAAGCATCTAGCCACAACGATTAGCACCTTGAGAACCGGACCCTACACTTGGTGAAAAAAATATAGAAAAAGTATGCATTAGTACAAAAATGCACTAAGTATGATAGCCATGCGTAAAAACATTGAAAACATGCTAAAAGGGGACATTTTAGTAGAAGGCATGCAATTTACTAAGTTTAAACATCATTATGAAAATAGTGAAAAAAGCATAAGTCATAAGCATATTCATTACATAGAGCATCATAACATAAGAGGAACATGTCATAAATACCCTCAAATCATACTTGTACAATGCATGAATAAGACCCCATAAATCTCACCCATGCTAAGTAAAGCTTCTTAAGTAACCATAGTTCATAATTCATATTCTTGTTCATATTGTTGTCATAGTGGGATTAAGCCTTACCGACATAGATCATGTGAGCTAACATGGAATCCGGTGTCTACCCCACACCGAAAAGGGGTTGTCCTACTTGTCGAAGGTAGAACCACATTCTTAGCTTAGGTGGATCCACTAGCTAAATACATATGAGGGCACATAGTTTATGGGATAAGGAGATTATTACTAGAAACCCGGACTCAACTAGCGTAGAAGGTTTCCATCTCATGAGATACATACTTGGGAACCCGAACTCAACTAGCGTAGGAGGAACCCATTTGGAAAGCCGGATTGAACTAGCGTAGAAGGAACCCATTTGGAAAGCCGGACTCAACTAGCGTAAAAGCTTCCATCTCATATTCAATATCCACTCGGTGCTAAGCATTAATTCCCATGGAGTTCATATTAAGTCTTGACCTAAGTTCATATTCATGGAAGAATGTCTTGACACTCAATCCAACATAATTCATAAGATAGCTCATTAGATCATGCGTGAGAATAACCTTTCACCGTCCATGTCTACATATAGATTCAATATGTGAGAAAGCCTTTCAATCCTAGAATCATCATATTGTGAGAAAACATTTCATATCATATCATATTCATGCATAAGTGTGTATATGAGAATAACCTTTCAACAACACAACGACTAGTCATAATCTTATTCACTTTACTCTCAAAGTGTTCTTAAAGCATACACTAAACTTCATAATTCATGCATAATATCATAATTTGCCTTTCAAGGATCAAAGCTCATATTGAATCAATACATCTAGAATTCACTACATTAGACATGGATATTAACATAATTCAAGTGGCTCAATTACTACAAGCTTAATCTCATAATATCCTTCTTTCATCCACAAATCCACATCACAAGATCATAATTGGGAAATATGGGGATTTCAACATAAAAATCATAATAAATCATCAATTCAATCATAATATAAAGTAATTCAAGCATTAGAATCGTTTTTAAAAGGAACCCATGACTTTGGAATCAAACTCTAACTTTTGGGGATTTCTATCTTTGAAATTGGGGTTTTGAAAGGGCTCCGTGGATGATTTCTATCAATGGATGAAGAGCTATCATACCTTAGCAATGACATCAAATGAATTTGAGAATAAAACGTTGCTCTTTGAACCCTAGCTCCAACTTCCTTTTTCTTTTTCTTCCTTGAAGTTCTAGAGAGAGAATTTTCTTTGGAGAGGATGAAGTTTTGGGACTAGTTTTGGGATTTAGAAATAATGAGGTAATTGACTTAATTTAGTGATATAAAATCCTTATATAGGTGATCTAATTTAGGCTAAAACGACCTCACTTATTTATTAATTAAAATCAGAAAACCCTAAAGTACCCCTAAACTTAACTGCCAAAAAGCAGTTTCCAAGCTTGAACTACGAGACCCATGACCTACGGACCGTGTATGGAACCACGGCCCATCGTGGTTAGGCGTGGTTCATGTTCAGAGAGTTTGGCCCCATCCACGAGACCCTCACTGATGGACTGTGGTTGGACCCACGACCCGTGCTGGTGAAGCGTGGGTCGGGGTTCAGAGAGCCTCATTTGCAGGCTTGACCTACGGCCCTCACCCACGATCGTGGACTGACCAACAGGGCGTAGGTCCCTTTCGTTGGTCACTGTCCATGCATTTTTTAGGGTCTTTGGTTGGTCCTTGGGGTCGTACCTTGACGTCCTAACACTAAGCCCTTTATTTTTAGGTACGGGGAGTTATGTTTACGACTCTAACCCTCATGTTAAGCTCTAGTTTAGCCTACTAGTTTCTGGAGTGTTACAAGGTCACTTTTAACCTTATGTTGACCAAAGTCAACTTTAACTTGAAGAATCTCCAAATTTTCAAATAGGGACATGAAACTTATCCAAAAGCTTCAAGAATTGAACCAAACCTTCAACCAGACCAAATAACACTATTTGGACTTAGTGGAATTGTCAAAACTCGAAAATGACCTTTCTAACCTCAAGCATTGACTAAAGTCAAACTTTAGCCTTAACTTTTCCCACATCTCGTCTAATGACTCAAAATCAAACCAAAAGTCTTGGGACCCAAACCAACAGTACAACTAGACTTGAAATCACATTCCGAAGCTAATGGAACTAGACGAAATTCCATTTCGAGCTTGCTATCACCAAGTGTTGACTTTGACCAACTATCTTATGCTTTCAGCTTTCAAAATACAAAAAACTTTTCCAAAACTCATTTAAATACCTCAATACCTAAGTCAATAGTCCAACTAACCCAAAAGTTACATTCTGGAGCCGATGGAATTGATAGAATTCCATTATGATACTCGAAACTCCAAATATTAACTAAAGTCGATCATTTCAACTTAAACACTTTCAAAACTCCAAAACTTCCAAGAATCTCAACTTTTCGATCCAATTTCCAATCTAACCTCAAAAACTGATCCAACACAACTCGGGGCAACTATCATGATAGTAAAATAGTAATTTTTCGAGAAACTCCAAAACTGACATTCAGGACCATTACAAAAGAAGAGGAAGATAATAAAGAGGTGGCTTTAGGGATTCTTAAACATAAATAGTTATACCTTGTTTAATCCAATAATGAAAGCATTTTCATTTTAAAGTCACAACCTTCAAATAAACCATAACTCTCGAAAAAGTCACAATCCTTTAATATGAAAAAGTGTCTGCTTTTAATATAATATAAATAAATATAAAATATAGAAAATATACTAAATTGGGTGTTTTATATTGAGAGTTTTATAATAATTTAATATTTAAATTAGAGAGTTAATGATTTTTAAAGTAGTATAGATATAGATCATATGCTACACCTACAATGTTATGTCCCCACATTTGCTTCGCCAAATCAGAGCAGCAACAAAAAAAATATATAGAGAGTAGCACAAGAAGAATCCCCAAACGGAAGCAGAATTGCGAAGTCATCAATATTAGATACAAGTTTTCAAGCATTGTATTCTGATAGAATTGATATACATTAAAGAAGAGATAATTATTCTATTTGTGATCTCAAGGACACAAAACTATGTCTTCACTTCAAGATTTTGGACTCAATCTCTTCCAAGGTCAAGCCTTTAGTCTCTGGAACAGAGGTGACCACAAACACAAGTGACAACAAAGCAATCACTCCAAATAGAAGGAAGAGATTTTCTGCCCCAAGCAACTCCTGCAAAACGGAAACCATGACAAATCTAACACAGGTTACAGTGGAATTGACATTTGCAGGAGAACAAGTTCTTACCTTTAGAGGTGAAAAGGCAAAGGTCACTATCGCATTAGAACCAAAATTGGTAAGAACAGCTAGACTTATCCCCTTCCCTCTGGTGCGGAGTGGGAAAATCTCTGATACCATAAGCCAGCTAATAGGCCCAAAAGATATCTTCAATGCCATGGAACAAACATATTTCAATGAGGTCATTTATCACACTAACAAATCACTACATTCAATATCATATAATGCTTGGTTACTAATATAAAAAATATATATTTAAGCAATTACCTTTTATCACTGGTACTATAATCATCATAGCTTAAAATGCTAACTAAATTTTATATGGTTATTTAAAGATAAAAAACTTGTACGAATAAAGTCTCTCCTAGTTCATGCAACATAATTGAACCAAAATGGTCCAACTTAACTGAAACTCTACAATCAATCACTTCATAAGACATACACATGCCAAGTTTAGAAGATACAACTTCAGTGCAGAATGTCATTCATAAACAATGTACCTTTTCAATCTCTAATGATCAAAATCTTCGGGAATAAAAGCATTAATTAACATGTCACTCAGATTATTTCAAATTAAATGTCGTGCTCTGATTTTGAAGTGGCTTTTGAAAATAAAGACATCCATATAGAATAACAATTGACTATCAACAAATCCATATTATGCAATACATTGTCTAGGATTGCAATTGGATATGAGAAAACTTAAGACATATTTTCTCACTAATACCTAAAGGAATCTATTTTCAAAAATAAAAAATTGTTACTGAATAGTATTAGGATGAAGTGTGCCATAATATAACGGATTGGATGCAGAGAATTCATTTGTCAGACACAAGTTACGATTGAGGTTTAGTTGATTGACTGATCGGGTAGAAGAATTAATTAATTTTGAGATAAGGAAAAGTTACGTAATCAAAAAAACTTTACTCAATTGTGAGATATTATTAACTTGCCAAGTACACTAGATTGATTATGTCGACCTACTAATAAATTAACAAAAGCCTCTTTTATAAATGAGAAATCCCCGAAGGTCAGTGGCATATAGTTCAAAAATCGGTGGATAATGGCGGCCCCCTTTACCCTTCTCCACTTAAATACCAAGTGTTTGTCTGTGGCAGGGTTTGAATCCATGATCTGTGCCTAACCCACACATCACAAGTTGCACTCTTACCACTAGGGGACTACTTCCAATAAGGTAAATTCCTGACAAGATTATGACAAGATTATGGATCTGGGGTATAAACAATCATAATTCATGTGTTACATATTAAAGAGAAGAGAAGAGAAACAAGTTGTCTGAAACAACTAGGAAGATGATTAGTAGATTAAGGTCAATACCCTAGTTAAGTTAATAGTGAATCTTCCCAAGAAACACCTACAAATTAGAGTTGTTTACGCCAGCAAGTATGAGTATATGAGAGCATCACCTGGTAGCATCCCACATAGAGAAGCAGAGCAGAAACAGCAACGAAAGGGTAACTGCCGAGAAATTTATAATAAGCTGAAAGAAGAAACAATGATAGGGCCTGTAGATCACATAACACAAATAGCAACACTTTCTCTCAGAAATCAAACCAACAAGTAGAAATATGACCTATATATAAAATGATAAGTATCTAGAGTATAATCCTATGATTAGATGCGTACAATCCCACTGACTCCTCCAATCAACAATGGCCTTCTCCCAAGATCATCAGCTTTTAGGACAGCGACTGCTGTCATCAGTGACTGCAGGAGAATAAGTAAACTCGATGCAAACAAAGAGTCATAGTATTAGAGGGAAATTATCAATCCTTCTGATAAAAAGACTCAGGTTAATATTCTTGAACGAAAGATAAAAGACTTTTCCTGGCTCCAGTTACTCAACTTACCTTAAATATACCAATAACGACTGAAACTCGAGCAGCATCTGCAGCCGCAGAAAAACCAGCACTCTAGGAACAAATTGCTTTAAAATTACATTATGCAAGATCATATTATTATAAGGAGAAAGTTAAAAGAGTGTAGCTACCTGAAGAATTGAACCAGCATAATACAGAACGCTTGGCTGTCCAGTTATCTGTAAAAACTACCACATAAGCTTGAAACCAAGAAACTATTTTGATGAAAACCGCAGAGTATGACAAGAAAAAAGGAGTAGCTCAATCTCAAACTGTTTTTACCTGTTGAAATAGGACCAAACCTCCTCCAATTGTAAATGCCTTCAAACTTGGTCCTTGCAATACCTCGAGAAAATTTCCTTCAGCTTCTTCATCTGTGTAGGCAGTTTTCAATGATATAATAGTATCTTCTATTTGTTTTTCAGATACTTTATCGCCAGCAGGGCGGCCTCTCAGTTTGCTCAATGCTCCAATAGCATTCTCTTTGTATTCCTGCAATGGTCCTTTACCTTGAATTGCCCTCAGAAGTAACCATCTGGGAGATGGTGGGAGAGTCCATATGCCAAACCCCATCAATAAAGCAATTGGAGCACTAAATCCAAACATGTAACGCCACCCTCCAATGACATCAATTTCATAGCTACCTACAAAATAACCCAGCTGGAAATTCCATCGTTCAATGTGATCCGTTATTTCTCTTAGATGATATTAGAATATAAGAGATAAACATAGATAGATACACATACCAAAATACCCAGTACTATTGCCAGCTCCTTTAAAGAGATTAATGTCCCTCTGATTTGGGATGGACAAGTCTCTGCTATATATAGAGGTGCTCCATGCATTGCCTATTGAGATGAAGAATCTCAGCTACTTGGTCATCCAATAGATTAAGCTGTGACAGAGATAGACATATATGGAAAGGTGGAACTGAGATAATAAAAAGCAAACCAAAACCTACCAAGCCAATTCCTAGTCCATAAACAAGCCGACCTAACAAGAGTGCCCATAGTCCTGGAGCACAGGCAGTTAGTGAACTGCCAGCCAAATATAAAATGGCTGCTATGATCAGTTCCCTCCTCCTTCCTTTACAAAACCCAAAAAAGAAAAGTTAATTAATATAATTATCTGTGTATCAGCAAAACTTTAAGTAATTGAACTCCACCTAGGAAATCAGCAAATGGGTAGGCGAGTATGGAGCCAATAAGAGCCCCATAAAGGGAACCGCTGACCTATATATATATATATATATCCAAGAATAGATATTCAAAAATTTGATATTTGAGAGCAGTAATTAGTCATGGAATATGCAACATATATAGAAAGCATACCACAAGACCAAGCTGAACAGCTGAGAGGTTGTACCAACTCATTCCACTAAGCTCAGGCGACTGAGAAATCAGTTTTAAAAAAAATCCATAATTGACGGTACATGAAGAGTAAAGAAGGTCAATGAAACTGAGAATTACCTGCAATGAGATGGTAGCACCTGAGGTGGCACCAATATCATAGCCAAATAATAAACCGCCTAGGGCTGGGAAGATAAAACTGTATTTGACACAATAGTATTATTTTTGCATACCATCTGAAAGGGCAAAACCATGATACTAGTAGTATTTTATTGGGTAAATGATTATTATTTTTAGATCACATGATCCTTTTGAATTTAAATGGAGAAAAAGGATGGTGAAAACAGCTTGTGGCTTTAATATCACATACATGAATATAGAGACTATTGAATTTTGTCAATTATTGAGTTAATTGGTCAAGAACTAATAATGAATGATGAAATACCCAAGTTCTGAATATAGGTATAATTGCTTATTTTTACTCTTGTTCAGAAAAAAGGTGTCGAACTTACGGCAAAATAACAGAAGACCAACTGAATTCCTCTATATACCCTGGCTCGGCTTCTTCTACTTCTCCTGAAGATGCCGAAACCTATATAAGAAAAACAACAAATGAAGAGAAGAGGAAACACAAGTAAAATTCGAAATTAGAGTGTATTCACTTTCTCTGTATCTACCTTCAGTCTGAGCATTCCCTTACAACCCACAAAATGTACACCCACTAAATTTTCCTTCTTCCTTCCAATCAATGGGTAATTTCTTCTACATTCAATTACCTTCTTACCCCTCAAAACCCACGAGTTGGATGGAACTAGCAATGGTGGTTTTGAGAGTGCCATTGTCGGATTATACCAACCCATTTATGCACCAGTATTAAATGTAGAGGGAAACGTCCTTGGCTATTTGAATGGCTCCAGATATCTGTTGGCCTAATCTTTGTAAGTGCGTGGGCTGTCTCTCCTGTATTCTGTAAGTAGATAATCCACATATATATATGTAAATATATATATATATATTTAGGCCACACACTTGGGTGCAAATCAATAGGGAAATTCCCTATGTCTCCACACAAAATTCAATTATACATCTTCTCAAGATGAAAATTCAAACATGTAAATAAGCAATATCGAATTTGCAAAGTAATGCCGGAACACAAAGCAAACTCAAATTATATTCTAAAATACAGTAACGTAGATGAAGTAAAGTCTAATAAACTTGGATGTGCAGATATGATTGTATTCAAATAAAATTAGGTTGTTTCGAATATATCACTTGTTTGGGACTGAGACGTTGTTGGGAGGTTTAACTTTGTTTTGGTACAACAATCTGGTAAATATCCTTAAAGCAGTCAACTTGAAAGGATTTAAATTGAATAAAAACAAGTAAAGGAAAACTGCAACTCAACTGAACCAACAACAAAAATATGGAAACTACTAAATTTATCATCTTTTTGAACAGGTAAGTAGTGAATTACTATATCAAATTTCCTAGGAATAAAATGTCAAACTAATCCATATTGGTGTTTCATTAGTGCAGTAACATGATTCTTATTGGAGGTGGAAGAAATATAAAGAGACCTCATTAGCATATTAGATTTCCACAAAAGTTTATTCCAATTCTTAATGGATTTGTTGAAAAAACAATATACCTATCCGTATTATTTCTAAAGCAAATTCTAATGCAATTTCTTTTCATTAGCCTAAATTTGGTGGGTAGAGCTAACGTAGTTGCACGGGTTAACTTCTCGTAGTTTTGTATTATCATTCTCCACTTCTCCTAAGTCCTAACTCTCTAAACTGAATGAACTGGACACAACGATGAAAACTCACTCTAAGATTTGAGGGTGAGGATGACTTTAAATGAACTGGAGAGGACGATGAAAACTCAGTTTAACATTTGAAGGTTGTATTTCAATAAATATAATAAACCAAATTTGCTTTGGTAAGTCGCATATAGGAATGTAGCACGGGCTAACTAGAGTGAGTTCAGGCTCACAACTTGAACTTCAGACATCAATTTGTGCCACATTAATTGGGACATAAGAAGTAATTATTTGAACATTATGCAAAAAATACTATAAATCACTATAATTAACAACTTAAAATCTTTAAAAACCATATAAAAATTTAGATAATTCAACAAATTCCAACTGTGCACATAAATTAAAATCGAAGGAGTAACATGTATTTACTGGTTGAAAGTCAGTTACAGCAGCTCCTGATTTGCCATGCTGGAAAAAGGGGAAATAGTGCAAACAATTTGATACTGGAGAAGTGGAGATCACAGAATTCTAAGTAGTTAGATCTTGGAAGTTTCAACTGTAGCAGACACATTTGAAGAGACCAACGACATCCACATGAATGTAATATGACATGTTTCATGTAGTAAAGCATGACTTATCAAATCATGAGTACTATTGTGCCTATGAAGGAACTTACTATTCACCTGTCCTGGCAACGTGCAAACGGATAATGTAACATCAGGAAGTGAAATTCAGAAAAGACATATGGGAAAGCAACTGAAACCAATGATATTTGCAAACTTCAACCCAAAAATTACAGTGAGGCACATACGTAAAGTGACTGTTACCCAGATTAGCCAGCATCTCATAAAATTGAATTCAACAAGGAAGCAAAAAAGATCAATTGAGTCTTTTCCTTAATATGTATAGTTCTGCATAAGAAGCACAACAATATTCCAAGTACCCTTTATAATAGAGCATTGAAGAAACAACTTGTGAAAAGATCATGAAAATTTGGTGCCCTTGGAGTTTGGTTTTTCCTGTGAAGTTCATCAGATATCAGTGTGTACTTATCTTCCAGTTTTTGATGATTAATCGGCTATTGCAATTGTCGTCGTCATAATAAAAATATATAACCTAAAGTAGGATGATAATTGGTGATCCTTTACGTGCATTGTCAAGTCCGTTAAACTTAACTGGTAAAGCTAGACAAGGGCAGTAATCAAACTAACAGCTAGGATGAATGGGATCTTGACAATAAGAAGGCACTGCGTGGGGATCTGTGACAGCTCGTATGCCCTATATTGAATCAGGTCAGTAGGCAGACATCAATAGGGAAGAACTTATATACGTCTGCACGCTAACCAAAGGGGGTAATACTTAATAGCATATCATAAAACAACCTTTGTCTCTCCTCAATGAAGTCATTAAAGTGAGGCAACTCGTATTCGCTAACTAACTTAGGGAACTTAGGCACGTCACCCCACTGTGAATCTATCTTTCTTTATCGCGCTGATCTTGGCACCTTGACGGAACTACACCTAAAAGAACAGTACTAAAGAGGAACCAACATTTGGAGAGGCAGAAACGTGTCCATAGATAGCTGCAGTCAGCATCACTTCTCCAACGAATCCACCATGAGCAGGTTCATGGCCATTAACACCACCTAAGTTATAGAAGTACTAAAAAAATACATCCCAAGTTTAAGATTCTGAAGAACACTATTTAGTCCTAAATATTCGTATATAATTAGTGGTCAATGCCAGCTAGAGTTCAAGGTTGTTCTGTCCAGCTAAGGAAAAGAAGATGCAGAGGATGGGATGCCGCTCCTTTGATTATTATGTGGATACTTTGAAGGGAAAAAACCAGGAGGGCCTTGAAGGTGTGGAAAAAAAATTGTGCACTTGGGGAATGCTTTTTATTTCTAGTAATCTTTTGGTGCAGCCATGAGGTTTATGTTAGTGTTAGATGTAATGTAAAGCGAATCCATATCCAAGCCTTTAACCTAAATAAGTTTAAAGGAATCAAATTCAGCTTGAGTACACGCAGAACGATTCAAAAAGTTGTGCATACTCTTGAAAAGCACAACAGAATTAGATGTTACCTCAGTATTTTCAAGTAAATGTGGAGGGAAACGTCCTTGGATATTTGAATGGCTCCAGATATCTGTTGGCCTAATCTTTGTAAGTGTGTGGACTGTATCTCCTGTATTCTGTAAGTAGATAATCCACACACACACACACATAAATATATATTTAGGCCACACACTTGGGTGCAAGTCAATAGGGAAATTCCCTCTGTCTCCACACAAAATTCAATTATACATCTTCTCAAGATGAAAATACAAATATGTAAATAAGCAATCAAAGTAATGCCGGAACTTAAAGCAAACTCAAATTATATTCTAAAATACAGTAACATAGATAAAGTAAAGTCTAATAAACTTGGATGTGCAGATATGATTGTATTCAAATAAAATCATGCTGTTTCGAATATATCACTTGTTTGGGACTGAGAAGTTGTTGGGAGTTTAACTTTGTGTTGGTACAACAATCTGGTAAATATCCTTAAAGCAGTCAACTTAAAAGGATTTAAATTGAATAAAAACAAGTAAAGGAAACTGCAGCTCAACTGAACCAACAACAAAAATATGGAAACTACTAAATTTATTATCTTTTTGAACAGGTAAGTAATGAATTACTATATCAAATTTCCTAGGAATAAAATGTCAAACTAATCCATATTGGAGGTGGAAGATATATAAAGAGACCTCATTAGCATATTAGATTTCCACAAAAGTTTATTCCAATTCTTAATGGATTTGTTGAATAAACAATATACCTATCAGTATTACTTCTAAAGCAAATTCTCGTATTCATTCTCCACTTCTCCTAAGTCCTAACTCTCTAAACTGAATAAATTGGACACGACGATGAAAACTCACTCTAAGATTTGAGGGTGAGGAGTACTTTAAATGAACTGGATAGGACGATGAAAACTCAGTTTAACATTTGAAGGTTGTATTTCAATAAATATAATAAACCAAATTTGCATTGGTAAGTCCCATATAGGAATGTAGCACGGCCTAACAAGAGCAAGTTCATGCTCGCAACTCGAACTTCAGACATCTTATATATCGTGAGATTGATTAATACATATGCTGATTATTAAGCATAAGCAGGAATAGTTGATGCATAAGTCATCTTATCAAACTCAACAAGGCTTTTTAATGTATAATATGCAGGGATAAAATCAATTAGCATATTTAGGGAGCCAAGGATATATGGAGAAGCAGAAAAGAGACATGAATTTTATGTTCACAGAGGAACAAATCAGTCAGCAAGATACTAAGCGTAGAAAATATTAATTTGAACAAGTATAAGGTTCATTTTGAGGAGAAACTGCTAATATACTGGAGCTAAAAATAATTATAGGTGGAGAAACCAGTGTTAGGAATAACACAGAGGAAATATTTAATAAACTCGGTACTACTGTAGCTCCCCTCCTGCCTCCAAGATCAAAATTTTACCGAAAATTTATCGGAAAAGAGAGGAATCGCTGAACACCCAAATAACAAGAAATTCATTTATATAGAGAGAAATTGTTGAACAGCTACACAAGCCAAAATTAGGTTTGATCAAAAATCACAAACTAAGTTCACACATGCAATCACATGAAAGGAGGAACTATGAATTCCCAAATAGGGGAGGAGACAACATCAACTACAGAAAGAGAAATCAAATCAAAACCTAAAATCCAGAGCAGTGATGAAAGCGAACTCACAGGCGTCAAAGGAACAACACCGAGATAGCGAGACTGAGCTGGAAGAAGAGGTTTATCAGCTTTGTGAAGCCCAGCCAAACATTGCCAACATTTTATCTCGACTACAATATCTTATAATTTTTGTTGACTTTAATCTATATATATATATATTAATAAAGATAAGCTGACGTGGCATGCTTCAATGGCTACTATCACTATTTATTTATTTTTCTCACTATCACTATTTATTTATTTTTCTCAAAATTTTGAAGTTTTTCTTATTATGTATATTTATTATATTTTCTTAATTCTTAAATTTCAGATCTCCAATATTAAATATATGTAACATCTATTTTCTTATTATTTGAATTGATTACATTTTCGTAAATTCCTCTCTTATATATAGATTCTTATTAATTTTGTCCAAAAGAAAATTTTATGTATTCAATTTATATATTCTTTTTTCCCTTCTTTTGCACTATTTCAATTTGCACGTTTCTGCCATTTACCCTCATTCTATTCAATTTAATTCTTATTTATAGAAATTCAAAAGTCACAAACTTTTCGTTTAATTCAATTCAACAGTTCCAATTTATGTACATTATAAAGTTAGATAAAGAAAAATGATGTAGCACCTCTATTTGGTCAAATATCATATTCTTTTTTTGTCTATTTTTTAAGTTTTTATCTCATTTCCTTAATTAATAATTTAATTAAAAAAATAGTCTCCTTATTTGTTGTTACCGTTACAGCCTTTCATAATTCATATTTATGGACAATTACATTTTTTCATAATAATACATATTTATGAAGGGTAAAGAATTTCTAAGGTCTACAAATGGAATTATAAATAATTTATATTTTACGGATACAAACATACATAGATGCAGATTGGATGGAAGATATATATGTATGTTATTGTCTTCTTTATTCTTTATTTTCTTTCATACATTTCTCTTCTTTTGATTTCATTTTCATTTTTAAGGATATTGTTAATACATTAAGATTAGCAAGTACTTAAGTTATTGATGATGTGGTTTTACCTTTCACTTTGAATTTAGAGGAATTTTTAGAATTATGTGAAGGTATGTCTTTTGTCGTTTTGATGATATTGTTAATACATGAAGATTAGCAAGTAGTTAAATTATTGATGATGTGGTTTTACCTTTCACTTTGAATTTAGAGGAATTTTTAGAATTATGTGAAGGTATGTGTTTTGTCGTTTTGATGATATTGTTAATACATGAAGATTAGCAAGTAGTTAAATTATTGATGATGTGATTTTATCTTTCACTTTGTAGTTGCAAGATTTTTTAGAATGATGTGAAGGTATGTTGTCGTTTTATTTTTTCATTATTTCCTATCAGGGGAGGCTCAACGTAGTTGGGGGCCTAAAGCAAAATTTCAATTCGAGACCTAAAATATAACAAACTTCGTATACACAATTCAAATTTTATTTCTATAAGTAATAAGTTGACAAATACTGAATAAAGATAAGAGTTAGAACCATAGAATCTCATGAAGTTTGATGACTTGGTATACCCCATTTTAATATGCTTGTTGTAATGCTTCAAGCTAAAATTTAAAAACACATAAAAAAGAATTTGTAATTCACTTTGTTCAACACTTTTCATTATTAATCCTTATTTTTAACAAAGTACTAAAGATGTTAAAGTGAGTAGAATAATATATTTTAAAAATATTATACTTTTAATCATGAATAATCAATTTTTCTATAAAATTTTCAACAAATAATTTATTCTTAATAAAAATTTGGGGGGCTAAGGCATAAGCCTTATTTTACAAAGCATAGAGCCGCCCCTGTTTCCTATAATACCTTTCTCTTCTCTTTTTTATTAGTGATGATGATATTACTAATACATGAAGATTAGCATGTAGTTAATTTGATTGATAATGTGAATTTATTCGCTTGATAGTCATAGAAAATTTCAAATTTAATTATTATATTACAACATCATTTTGATTAAGACTTTGTTTTCAAGATATACAATGAGTTGATTAAAATTGGGTGTAGTATCTAATTATTAAATTGTTTTTATAATTTATAGTTAAATTTTTGAACATATGCTTTTGTGATGCTACAAATCTAATCAATTGAATTCAGTCGAAACTTTCACTTGATCTCAAAAATATTTTCTTAAGAATCAAGAAGGATTAAACAAATGAACTGATTAAATGTTTAACATATTATTGATAATGAGTAAAAAGACGTTGTATTCGACACGCGCAACTCCAACATATATATATATAAAATTCAGGAATGGTATTATATAATCTTATTGTTAATCTATTACCTAGATATCAATAGATGATTAGCTATATAATATCCTAGACGTGTATTAGCAAGAAGCTAAAATATAATAGTCCTTGTATGTATAATATCATTCATTAATCTTTTCCACTTATATATATATATATATATATATATATATATATATGCATTTTCTTAATATAACACATAAATATCTTGATCACTTTTCTTATGTCTCCATATATATATATATATATAATAACAAGACTAAATCGTGTATAATCAACTAATGTGAGGCTTCAATACTATTTATTGCAAAATGTATATATAGTAATAAAGTTAGGAATAGAAAAAGTGATGTGACATTTCTCTTTAGGAAGAAATATAAGTATTTTTTACTCTTTGTTTAGGATTGTTTTCTCAATTATGTGCTATATTAAAAACACTAAAATAATAATTATAATACTCTTATCTCTATTAAATAATAATATGCAATGTTAAGAAACTAAAGGGTCGTGTTATTTAAATTTCTTAAATATTAAATTTAATGGTCTTTATTTTCATAATTTCTACAATGTACTTTTTATCATCATAGCCCCTAAAATAAAAGAATAAAATGAAGGCTATTGAATAGTGATCAACTTGTGGGATTGAAAATCGACAAGAGATCGAAAGATTGCACATTCTTTTCATAGCTTTTTTCTTTTATCTTTAATAATTATGACAGTAAGAATGATGTTGCATTTTTTTTAATGCTCTCTTTATGATTTTTCTTTATTTTGTATTTCATATAAATTTCTGATTGTCTTAAGTTTATAAATTCTTTTGGCTCAAAATAGTAATTTATGATTCTGATGAAGGTCTTTACTAACAAAATATTTTTTTATAGATTGATAGAGAGATTGTAATATTAAATAAAAAAAATAATAGTTTATCATTTTTTATCACTGCGCGAAGCGCGGACAAGTTTACTAGTTATCAAATATACAAATAATATAGACAAAAGATATAGGGAGTAGAATGTTGGATCATCTTATTCAAATGTCTTGTCTCTCATGTGTCTCTTTTACCATGGTAAATGAACAACTCTATTTATAGGTTGATAAATCATTCCAAAAGTCACCATATTAAGTATCATAATAAATAGGTACATTCTTATCCAAAAGGTTCATAGAACCTAGGGAATACACATAGATGATAAGTATAAGTTTATGGATAAACTTAATGGACAAATCCACTTAGTTCAATGAATTTATAACACTCCCCCTTGGATGTCCATAGATAATGTGCCTCGTTAAAACCTTACTAGGAAAAACCCAATGGGAAAAAGACTAGTGAGAGAAAAAGAGTACACACATCTCATAATACTCCTTGATTGTTGGCCTCAATAAAAACCTTACCATAAAATCCAATTGGGACAAAACCATGGTTAACGAAAAGAGTACAGTGCGTATTTCACTTCCCCTATGAAAGCTTTACTTGATATCTCAAAGATGACGCATTCTTGTCTTATATCTCAACTTCTCAAATGTTGGTATTGACAATGCCTTAGTGAATAAATCTGTAAGATTATCATTTGAACAAATTTTTATATTTTACGATTATACTTTCGCACAATAATTTATTTGTATCCCACTAACATTATATCTTGATTCATGGACTATAAGTCCAAAACATCATTTTTCAAAGTGACACATAATATACTTGAATTGTGCATTATATTTGGCCAATCATGTATCTGTCCACATTATATGACAGATTTGAATTCAAGATCCTCGTCATCATCTGTAGCATTGAGCGCTACTTCATATCAAAGATACCGTCAACGGTCTTTTGACTCGATTCTAATACGACATAACTTATCGATATCTCTTCATATTTTATCATTTCAGGTACTTGAACCTTTGCCAAGGTTTTTATGAAGTGTTATGTCATTGTGCTCCTTTTAAAAGCACTTGCCTCATTATCATGATCATCCTGATTATTTGCTCCCCTCCTTTCTTAAGACGTTTTTTCATTTGGAATTGATTGGTCTATCACGCTTCATGCATACCATAGACTTTGTCCCTTAAGGACTTCTCATTGGAGCATTTGCAACCGAATTATAATACGGAGTCAGCAAATTCATTTGGCAATAATTTTCAACATTATGCAAATGAATTATCTCTTGAACTTCAAGTTCACATTTTTTATGAGGATCTAGATAATTCATCTCATAATTTTCAGTTGTCAATCATCTCTCCACCTGATGTTAGAGAATCTAATATTCACCCCAACCTCACTTGGGGATCCATCTTTGTGCGTAGTGGAACAATTAAATCAGATACCGCACATCAAATTTTAGATGAAAATTATTTGGTTCCTGACCCTAAACCAATTATAATGGGAAAACTGTGTTGGTTTGATGCATAGATGTATAGCTATAACCAAATCTTATTTGGGAGTTTTCTCTCATACTCATGATTTAGCTATAATTAGAGGCATACAATATCTGCTAAACCAATCAACATTATCAATATAATTTCATAGTTCGAAACTATGCTCTTAATTTTAACAATTCAATTAAACAACCTTACAAAAACCAATTTATAAGTTAACAACAAAACACATGTGACCATCCCATAGATGCATCTATCATATAGTTACAAATGATCCACATGGCAGGTGAACGGGCCCATATTCACCTTTTTATATGTTCCAAAAACCTCAGGGAATATAATCACAACCTTAGCTGGTATAATGGTACAATGATCATTTATCATGAGGACAAGCAACACAAGATAATTCTTGAAGAATCTTTTATTTTTTCATTATATAAGCCACGTGAATTCTCAATTACTTTTGCATCACATTTAAATCAGAATGGCCAACCGGTCATGCTAACTGATATTTATTTTTCTCAAACCTCCCGTAGAGGTGAGTTGTGATATATATCATTATTCTCAATCCTCTCATAGAAGTGATTGGTGGCACATATCCAACCCATAATGATTTATCACATCTTGATCCATTCTCTTTCAGAATGATTGAGCATTCACGATGCTTATCACAAGTCACATTCTCTTCAAGGAATGAACTAATCATTTATATGTGTTTCATAAATTTGCATTATAAGCACATTGTCATGCCTTTGCATGACCCACCTCAACATCACTTTGAAATGTCAAGTATACCATCACTTTGTCTTCCTTTCTTTTGATGAAGGGTTTTTATAAATTTATCAAATTATTAGGTCGCACAACGACCACGGGTCCAATGACCTTTTATACCATTTTGATGATAAAATCATTTTCACAGTTTGAAGGTCTATTTAAAAAACTCATATTATTCTTTCTTTTATAATTACCACAGTGATGACTATTATAATTTTGTCCATTCATGCCCTTATTCATACATTCAATTACTTGTCATCTTTCACACTTATTATTCACTTTTACCACATTCATATGATAGAATGGAGCAATTTTGGACGGATTTCAAATTTATCATGTACTGCTACCACATTCGCTTCAGGGAATGTAGCAAATTAAATGGGATGAATTTCATGGCTTTTCATCAAAGTCTTAGTCATCCATTATATCATCACTATGGTGCATTGACTCAAACTCAATGTCTTACCCATATAAGACGTGTTAGGCCATAATTCTATGGGACTTGAACCCAATCCTTATCATTATGGTGCATCAAAACTCAAATTGATGTCATACCCTCTTGGTGCGATAGAACATGAATCTACCATCTTACCCTCAAACATTTTTCATTATGGTGCATCCAGACTTTAACCTAACGTCTTACCCTTTTGGTGCGATGGGACTTGAATCCACCATCTTACCCTTAACCAACGGTATCATAGGCTGAAGTACAACATGACTCACCCTTTGAGTCTTTCAAAATAATCAAAATAATATTCAAACTCATGCTACTAAAACTTTATACCTTCTTCTATTTAAGGAATTTTGTAGAGCATGTCATATTCAACCAGTAGTAGTGTCTTTGGTTCTTGGTCAATATAAGTGACCGAACACTAGTGTATTCTAAATCATAAAAAGATTCTATAAAATATATACCTAATTTTATGCATATTATACCTTGATTCCAGTAGTTATCATTTTTCCTTCTTGATTCTCATAACGAGATCAACCAAAACATGAGCTAAAGAAAAACTAAAACTCAATCTCAATTTGCTAGAGTCTCGTATTGATAACGTGTTATAAAATATAAGCAATATACTACAAATAATATAGACAAAAGATATGGGGAGTAGAATGTAGAGAACATCTTATTCAAATGTCTTTTTGTCTCTCATGTGTGTCTTTTATGGTGAATGAATAACCCTATTTATAGGTTGATAAATCATTCCAAAAGTCACCATATTAAGTATAAAATAAATAGATACATTCTTATCCAAAAAGGTTCATAGAACCTAGGGAATACACATAAATGATAAGTATAAGTTTATGAATAAACTCAATGGACAATCCACTTAGTTCAATGAATTTATAATATGTAGGACTTTTTACTTCAATTTTTGCCTAACAATCATAAGTAGACTAAGGTTAACAAATTACTAAATTAGGTCATCATTGTGTTTTCCAGAGAAATATTACAAATACCTTCCAATTTGATGCAAATCTTTAGTTTGTAGTCTTAAAAACATTTTTTTTTATTAACTAACTAAATTTAGATACACCATCAATTTGCAACATGACATAGCAAGTGATCTCAAACACTTGTAGGAGCATGTAATTTTTAATAAAAAGCCAAGACAAGTGTTGAAAATACTCTTAAACTTGACGAGAATTTAGGGGTGTATTTTACTCATGTTGCAAGATTGAAGGTGTATTTCAATACTTCTCTCCTGTGTTTTTGAACCTCGTAATTTTTTAATAAAAAACAAAACAATTATCCATTTTATTAGAATATAAGATTCCCATATTCTCATACTTAAGAATGGGACAAGCTAAGTACCATTTTATGAGAATATAGGGTTTCCAAGTAAGCTATCAAAAATAATATTCCTCTATCACAATCCAAAAGCCGCAAGTCAAATCATGACACCTACCTTCTCTCATAGATAAGTGCCCATGCTACTATCCAACATATTTAAAAATAAAGTAATTAATGTGGAAGTAAGACATTAACAATTAGTTTGAAATCATAGAAAATCTTTGACAAAAATTAAGTATATGAAAATAAACATACAATCCCAACACTTTGTGACATGGAGTTCAGCCTCAAAATGGATATTTTTTGAACATTACGGACCAAAAGGTAACCTGTCTAAAAATACAGATCAAAATGGACACTTCGCTCATTTGTGACGTTTGTCACAAACAAATTTAACTCCGTCAGACACCCCAAAACCTAAAAAAATATCACACATTTTAAAGGTAGTTCGCCCACTAGTGGGTGAAATATAATTATTTTTATTAACTTCTCAAAAGCTATATGATGTCTCAATTTTAAGTGTATTGTGAAGTCTTTTTGATACATAAAATTTTGAGTTTTTTCAATAATGAAAGTATAAAAAAAATAGAGATTTTTTTTATAAAATAAATTTTACTATTTCTTACAATCATAGTAAATAAATACTAAGGTTGAAGGAGACAACAATTCCTCTTATGACCTCTTATGAAATTAAAAAAAGAAGAAGGACACAAGTGAATATCCATATATTTTGAAGTGAACAACTTAATTATTTACCTTTGAACGTGCACTTGCAAAACCTACGACCATGATTTCTTGGAGTCCTTGATGTTTTCATTTTACAATACTCTTTCCATTTATAAATATTTGATTCAATTGAATATATATACCTTCCGGATTGTTGAGACATGACTATCATGTAAGAATTATTCTTACTTATAGCCCAAGTATACTTGTGGCCCAAGTTTACTTGTGACCCAAGTAATATCATGAATAATATTTGATAAAAAAATAGATCTCGTCCGTACATTGGTTACTTGATGGACGTATCAAATTAAGTCTTAACCTCTATAAATTGGTCATTCCTCCACCCATTAGGGTTACCACATATTCTCTACATTAATTCCATCGCTGACAGTTGTGGTAACGTAAGGCTAGGGCAAGGAGGTAAAAACTAATTTACAACTAACGCTTTCGCTTTTCTCTGTTCATTCTTCCACATCATGTATGTACCCCTAACGATCTCTATGTAAGATTATCGTGTTTAAGATCCTAATGTGTATAAAAGTATTTAATCTTACATGTGGCATCCGAGCCTGGATTGTTGTAATAGATAATCTTCATAAATTATATAGAGCAATTTACAAAAATGACTATATTTATAGGGTTATTAAAGATTAAAGTTCAATAGCTATAAGTATGCTATTTACAAAAAAAAATGACTACAATTTATGTCTTATTATAGTTGTATTTTTGTATATATTTTTTATTTTTCTATTTAAACATTGATACAATTTTAATTACAATGAACTAAATAAGGAAAATGTATTAATTGTACAAATGCAAATTGGTATCTCTATTTATAAAACTTAAAGTATTAATATATCAAGGATACAAGTAATTATAAAATTTAATGTATTAATATTGTAACATCCCACCTTAGAAAGAGCTAAATGTAGAAAGAACTAATATGGAAAGAGCCAATTTGAGATTTGTTCAAGTTAAGCTTATGATGTGAGTTTTGAGTCAACTTTAAATGACCATAACTTTCAGTACAGGATGAGTTAGGTGACCCATAAGCTATCAAATGAAAGGTCTTGGATCCTCTTTCCAGTGCCACCGAGTTTGCTAAATTTTGAGTTCTAATGAAGGAGATATACCCGTTTGAAGTCTGCTTATCCAATTAGGGAAAGTTACCCAAAATTATGAGGGTTATTTGGGTCTTTTACATACCACTTCATATTTAAGCATTTTTAGTAAGATTTTAGAGGTCTAAACAGATTTGGTTCGAGGGTTATGAATTCAAGGGTTATGATTCATGCTATGAATGATTTCTCTATGTTTCATTGTAGTTTAGAGTAACTAGAATCAATAGGTAGGAGTAAAGGTACCCATTGAAAGAACCCAGACAGGCCAAACGACGGAGAAGGGGTGGGGGCAGGCGACCCTGATGCACTGAGTGTCACAGGGCGCCAACCCTTGAACTACAAAACACATATTCTGGCGCACTGGTGGCCCGACGCGCCAGCCACTGCCCAAAATTCTCTGACGAATTTTCTTTCTCGTTTTCTGACCCTAATTCGCCTAGATTTGAATGATTTCTTCCCAATTCACTTAGATTCAGATACCTAACTTAAGGACACGATAATCTACTCAAAACAACCCTGAAATCACTAACATTCATCTCAAAAATTCATCAAAACCCCAACAATCAAGATTAAGAATGAAATTTCAAGAAAACTCTTCAAGAACACCAATCCTTTAACCTCAAGGAAAAAATTGCATTAAAGTAGAATGATTGGCATGTGTGTGAACAAACCCATCCACAAGAAATCTCGATGAACGCCTTGAACCATTTCGTCTTTTCTCTTCTTGAAGTCTCTTCTAAAACCCTAAGCGTATTTGTGATTATAAAACTGAAACAAATCAATTTAGACCCCTAAAATCTTACTAATAACGCTTAAATCTGAAGGGGTAAGGAAAAGACCAAAATACCCCTCATAATTTCGGGTAACTTTCTTTAACTGGACAGACATACTTCAAACGGGCATATCTCCCTCATCCAAATTTGAAATTTAGCAAATTCGGTGGCGTTGGAAAGAAGATTCCAAGATTCATTTGATATCTTATGGGCCACCTAACTCATCCTGTACTGAAAGTTATGGTCATTTGAAGTTAACCCAAAACTCACATCTTAAGCTTAACTTGAACAAATCTCAAATTGGCTTTTTTCAAATTAGTACTTTCTATATTTAGCTCTTTCTAAGGTGGGATGTTACAATATCAAACAAGGTAAAGTATAACAATTTAACATATGAACACGACAATTTGACAATTGGATACATTGTTGTTAAACAAAAAATGAATACACCAATATAGTATACATATGAATATATTGATGTTAAACAAAAGATGGATACATTGGACAACCCAGAAACAATAAAATGGAAAATAATAGAATGTGTAGGTATCAAAGTGTGTAAGTATTCGGATGCATAAAAAAATGAAAAAGCCAATAAACGTTAATATCTTTTTGGTCAAATTTTTCCTTTAATACTTGAGACTTGGTGTTAACTAAGATATTTGTTTATAAAAATATTGTATTAATGTATTCAACTATACTTGTATTGCCTAATGAGCCTTTCAAATAAGATAGATTACTTATGTATCCAGATATACTTGTATTCACAAATCACCATTTTAATTTCTGTGAATATTACAATACAAGTATCTATACAAGTATCTATCTATCTATTTATCTATCTATCTATCTATCTATCTATCTATCTATATATATATATATATATATAATTGACTAATGAGTAATTTCTTTACAAGAAACCTTAATGATACCACAACAATATACATATACTCTTATAGTATCATTGACTAATGAGTAATTTCTTAACAAGAAACCTTAATGATACCACAACAATATACATATACTCTTATAGTATCAATAACTAAAGAGTAATTTCTTAACAAGAAACCTTAATGATACGAATAATATACATATCTTTGTTATAGTATTATTGACTGATGAGTAATTTCTGGATAAGAAACCTCAATGATACTACAAGTGTGTGTGTATATATATATATATATATATATATATATATATATATATATATATATATATTCTTATAATATCATTGACTAATGAGTAATTTATGAACTAGAAACCTTAATGATACCACAACAATATACATATACTCTTATAATATCATTGACTAATGAATAATTTCTGAACAAGAAACCTTAATGATACCATAGCAATATACATTATTATTATTATTCTTATAATAATAATAATAATAATAATAATAATAATAATAATAATAATAATAATAATAATAATAATAATACTATCTTTTATATAATATTTAAATTAAATGTATTTAAATATACTATGTAATATCTGAAAAGATAACTTTATGAAATAGTAAGAGTTCATTTAGAACTCCACAATTGTGAATTTTTAGTTTTAGTTAAGGTAATGAAATCGCTTTTTCCTCCTAAAAGCATAATATTTATTGAAATTTAAACTCAATTTAAAAAGTTTATTACAATATTTAGTTAATTTACTGTAAGGCAAATAGTAAATGTAAATAGAGGGAAGTAAAGGGGAAAGGAATGAGGAAGTTGTGTATGTAGGATGTGAAAGTGAAAGTGAAAAGAGATGCACGCATACAATAGGGTACCGAGTAGTGGACAGAGCAGCCCATCAGCACCATCATCTCCCCGCCTCCGTTCCAAACCCGCTCCTCGTTTTCCCGCCACCCAAACCCTTCCCCAACATCTTGCTTCCCAATTTCTCTCTCTTCTTTTTCATGGACAAGGCATTTTTCTCTTTGCCCCATTGATTTACATCTCCGCAGTCCTTTTTTACATCAATACTCTTGACTTTCACAACCTTCCACCTCCACATTATGCACCACCTGGCTCTGTTTACCGTAGCCCACAGCTTTATGCTAACCTTAGACCTCAAATGGACTCCGATAATTCCAATGCTGATGCGGTTAGCTTTTCTCAATTTCATTTATTTTGTAAATAATTGCATTTTCTTTCTTTCTAAATTACCTATTATATTATATATAAGTTTGCTTCTTTTTCTTCAAAAATAATTGCTTGAATTGGAGAACTTTCCTCTACATCTGAATTTGGCTTCTTCTTTATTGTGGACCATGTCCGGTTTTAGTGTCGTTTAGTAGTTAGAAGATAGAAGATGAAGATGGAGTGTTGCAATAGCTTGACAGTAAGTGTAAAAACAGTCGTTTCAATAACCATCTATTGAAGATTTATATAGCTTAACCCAATTAGCTTGGAACTGATACCTACTGATTCATCTCTAGTGAGAGCAGGAACGAAAGATAACAAGAGGAAAAATGCTATAGAAACACAATAAGATGATTTATAACATATTAGTGATATTAGCTAATAAACCAACTGGGACAATGGCGGAACAGTGTAACTGGCACACTAAATTGAACTTCAAAAAGTTTACTCTTAAGGGTTTGTTTCTTGCCAAACAACCTCCAGTTAAATCTTTGAAGTACATTAACTGTATAATACATCTCATCCTTGGATAAATGTTCTGCACTTACGTTTGGAGCTGGAAATTGAGAGCTGATAACCCAAGGTCCTCCTGCATTTCTACTAGTAGAAGGAGTTATATGTATTGGATCAAAACTTGGATGAAGCAAATTTCCTGTCCTAGCCATTCTCCTATCTACATTAACCGTTGGTTCGGTTAATGGTTGTTTGTATGTGAGAACCATTGTTGATGAAGGAATCATATGATTATTTTTCTGATTGGATACATGGATATTGGTCAGAGGTTGGAGCTTAAGCACATTGGTGTTTATAGGTCACTGGCTTGTCCCCTTGATAATGTTGTATGGCTGTCGAACTTTCTGGCTACTAGTTTAAGGTGGGAGCTCATATAATGCACCTTACTTTGTGATTATTAGAATAGGAATAGACATATACAATCCTACTTTGAATAGGAATAGGAAAATTATTTAGGTATCCTACTAGTTAAAGGATTTTATTGTACGGTCTATAAATAGGCTCGCTGTGTAATAACATAGATATACAATTCAATAATATTTTTCTCTTATGTTTCTCACATGGTATTAGAGCATCAACCTTCTCCCATTGTGGTTTGGCTTTTGCATCTTCCTCGCCAACCTTTGCCTTTT
Organism: Solanum commersonii; assembly: GCA_029007595.1. Taxonomy (NCBI): domain Eukaryota; kingdom Viridiplantae; phylum Streptophyta; class Magnoliopsida; order Solanales; family Solanaceae; genus Solanum; species Solanum commersonii. The sequence continues at coordinate 1,970,193 of JAJTWQ010000029.1, forward strand.
CATCTACCACACAAGCATTGGTTGTTAGGTGGTCTTGGACACCTTGACCCCTGCACCACAACTCAATTGAGGAATCTCAAGCTAAATAGTTTGAGCTTCCCATTAATATTCTGGAGTGATCATAGGGCTTGAACTTCTCATTCCTGTATTTTTGGAGCCAAAAATATCTATCCCAAACAATATCTTGTGAAATCAGGCTTTCGTAGCCTAGCTTAAAATCTGGAAAACAATTTGCTGGAATCCAAAAAAATTAGATCTGATCATCCGAAAGTGGTCAAAATCAGAAAAAATTATGTCTGCAAGGTCAGAATGATGAGGCAACCCTACTGGAAAAAAATATGTTGAAAAAGTGGTTGGAAAAGGCTAAGATTCGCCTGAAACAGTGGCTGGAGTAGCCAAAACCTTACTGTGACTTCACTCGGCATCTCTTTTTCTGCGAGTGTTGTAAGTCGCGTTATGACTTCCCCTTGTGATAGTCGTTGGGATGCAGTTGTTTATATTCGGCAATATATAAAGGCAACTCCCTGTAAAGGACTACTTTTCGAGGATTAAGGCCATGAACATATTAGTGGATATACAAACGCTGTGGGCAAGATCACGTTCAAATGGACGTTCTATATCTAGATTTTGTGTTTTAGTAGGAGGTAATTTGATATTGTGGAAGAGTAACAAATAGAGTGTGGTTGCTTGAGCGAGTGAAGAAGAAGAATATCGAGCAATGTCTGTAGTAACTTGTGAGCTAATTTGGATCAAATAGTTGTTGAGAGCTAAAATTTGACAAAAATCAATCAGGTGGAACTTGTGTGTGATAATCAAGTGGGCCCTTCATATTGCATCAAATTCAGTGTTTTATGAGAGAACTAAGAACATTGAGATTGGTTGTTAACTTTGTTAGAGAAAAGTTACTCTCAGGAGATATTGTTTCAAAATTTGTGAAGTCAAGTGATCAGCTTGTAGATATCTTCACCAAGTCCCTCACCGATCCTTATTACAATAGTAACAAGCTAGGTGCATATGATTTGCATGCACCAGCTTGAGGAGAGTGTTAGAATAGGAATATGTATATACAATCCTACTTAGAATAGGAATATAAATAGTATATAGTATCCTACTTGGTAAATAATTGTGTTGTAGTGTTCATAAATTAGGTGTGTAATTAGTATATGTATTCATAACTCTTAGAAACTTGTAGTGGCTTGAGGTAGGTTTAGTTGTGGGAACTCATGCAGGTGAAATTGGTTTCTGTTGGAAAAATCGAGAGAGAAGGAAAGCTACACTTGTGTATGATATTTTGGTAGCATTGAGTCCAAAAGTTAAAAATACGATGCAACAGAGTTTGTTTAAATTGAATGAGTGTTCTCTAATTCCAACTTTAGTGCTTTAGTGCTACATGGAGTTTGGTTGTGTATGACATTTCATAGGGCGTCTCTGAAGGGCTGATAATTGTTAAGAATACCTATGAGTGACAAGATCAATGCCCTTTCTTTAGCGGTTGATTTTTGAGTTAAACTTTGTCAGTCATGATGACTAAATACTGAGAATTTTGGGAAGGTAGTTCTTTGGAGGGAAAGTATGACGAAGGGCATAAGATGGTTGGTTTGTTTTCTTGATCATGTGAGTTGAAAAATGGTGCCAACTTATGTCCTAATTGTTAAAGAATGACAAAAGTCCCACATTGGTGGTTAAAAGGCTTATAATGCTTGGGCAATCCTCCTCCATTTGAGCTAGCTTTTGGGGTGTGAGTTAGGCCTAAGAACTAATTTCACAAGGTATTAGAGCAGGGCGGCCCGTCTCACCCAATGCTGGCCCCCAAAATCAAAATTGCCACGCACCAGATGCTAAGCACTGGGCGTGAAGTGGGGTGTTAAAGAATGACAAAAGTCCCACATTGGTGGTTAATGAGATCGGTGGACTCTTTATAAGTCTTGGGCAATCCTCCTGTATTTGAGCTAGCTTTTGGAGTGTGAGTTAGGTCTAAGACCTAATTTCACACTAATTAAACCAGGCTGCTGATGTCCAATCATGACATTTATTTCATGTCTCCTTTGTACCTTTACCTCCTTTGATGAATGCATAATGGAATATTAAAATTTTAGTGAATAGGGCTTGACCATGTAATATTTGGTACTGTCATGATTGCCTTGTAAGGTTAATTTGTGTATCATTTTTCTAAATGCTGCTAACATGAAGTACTCAATACATGCAGATATCGACAATATGGAGAAACTCCTATAAAGGTGGTGAATGGAGACCATGCATTGACAAGTCTTCAAGAGGTAGAAAATCTGAGGACTGAACTCTCGCTCATGGTTTTTATGCTCAAGTACTCTTTCCTTTTTACCCTGTTGGATTTTTTTTTTTCACAAAGTCTTAGCATTCAGGTTACTGCTGTATGTTCTACAAATGTGCAAATGCATAATCTTATATTTTTTCCCTACTTCTATTAGAACTGGAGACTACTGTTTTCCCCCTTTGACTGAGTCCTCAAAGTGGTCAAAGAAAGATCGTAATTCATGACTCGAGGGAGGAGAATGGGAGGTTAAATAGTACTTGGGTTTATGCGGGGAGTAGGTTAAGTGGTATGACTATGTTGTCACACATAATATGGGACAGATTACTGGTAATGTGCGTGAATTACACTTACTTACCTTATCCTTGCTAAATCGTCTGCAACTTTTCTTATTGTTTGTTCACCTATGTATTACAAAGACGGTTAGCATATCCTAATTTGTCTTCAAATATTTATACATAGTTTGTCTCACTTGTTTAGTTTGGAGTGTAAGTGATGTCAACTTGGTAAGTATATTCGTTCTTCTCTCCCTTAGATGTCCTGCTAATTAGACAAAGTCTCCTTTCACTTTGGTTCAATTAGATGTTTGGGGTCTTGGTTAGATCAATTCTACTATCGGATTTCACTACTTTGTCATGTTCACTGATGATTTTTCCTAGTGCACTTGGACGTTCTTGATGAAAAATCGATTTGAGTTGTTTTCAATTTTTCAAACTTTCTATACTGAAATCCAAAATCAATTTGGGGTTTATATAGATCCGTAGTGAATGCATTAAAATATTTGTTTTTTGTTCAATAGATCATGAACTTTCATGAAATCATTCATCAAACATCTTGTCCTTGTCTTTTTCTTTTTTTTGATGAAGTAAGAAGAATGTCATTAACAAAGCATCAAGCAGATGCACAGATTACAAAAAGAAAGAAATATCAGCTCCCAAAAAGGCAAAAAAAGCTATCTAAACAGCTAACAACAGAGATCTATGGAGCTGATAAATTCTAGGAAAGAATCGACACTAAGTACAGGAGAGAGATTAACCCAACCAAAAAGAGTAATCAAACATCTAGCTTTAAAGGTAGAGATGGGAGTTGGGGTGCCATCAAAACATCTTTTGTTCCTCTCCGTCCATAAGCACCACAGAATACAGGCTGGAACCACAGACCAGATCTGCTTGACGGACTTCCCAACTTTCCAAGAACTCCAGCATACAAAAGCCTCTCTTAATGATCTTGGCATGACCCAAGTGAGTCCAAAAAGTGAGAAGAACATGTTCCATAGGCCTGTTGCAATTGTGCAATGAAGGAATTAATTTCCATGGCCATTGATCAATTACGGTCTTCTTGGAGCTTTGTTGAAGGTAGCATGCTTTAACTGTGTAGGATCCATCCCTGCTATGTCTCCAGATAAGTTTGTCCCTGCGTTGACTGTTATTGCACTAGTCTGAATGGTGGCCATCAGGCTAAAAACCTCTTCTAGCTCCCAGTCATTAAGATTTCTCCTTAGGATCAGATTCCACACGTTGTCTTCCCTGTACTGCGAGATGGTTGAGTCTGGATGAGATGCAATCTGGAAAATGCTTGGAAAAACATTCATTAAGGGAGTGTCTCCTAGCCAAATATCTTTCCAAAACTGAATATGTTCCCCATTTCCCACCATAAGTGAGGCATCACTGGAGAATTTTTCCCACAGTTTCCTTATATCTCTCCAGACCCCCGTGCCATAAGAGGTACTGACTTTATTAGAGCACCAATGACTATCACTACCATACTTTGCTTGGATCACTTCCTTCCACAAGCCAGCTGCCTCTTTGATTGTATCTCCAGTGCCACTTCAATAGCAAACACTTGTTATGTAAGGCCAAGTCTTTTATCCCCAATCCTCCATATTGTTTTGGCAAAGTGACTTTGGCCCATTTAACAAGGTGAATTTTGTGGTCCTTGTTGTTGCCTTCCCGAGAAAGTATCTCCCCGATTTTGTCAAGTATTTCATTTTTCACCTTAGCTGGCATAAGGAGTAAGGACATAAAATAGGTGGGAATGCTATCCAATACACTATTGATGAGTGTTAATCTCCCACCTAGAGAGAGGTATTGTTGTTGCCAGGAGGCTAACCTTCTCTCAAACTTTTCCACAATCACATTCCAAACTTGAGATGATCTATTCATAGCACCCAAAGGCATACCCAAGTAAGTGGTGGGAAAGGAGCCAGTAGGGCAACACATGATAGCTGCCATATCTTCCAGATCAGGGACCTCATTTACAGGGTATATAGTGCTCTTGGACATGTTGATGTGGAGACCTGACAATGCTTCAAAGAGCATAAGGGTGAGGCTAAGATATTGCACTTGAGATTTCTTAGCTCCACAGAAAACCAAGGTGTCATTAGCAAATAAAAGATGTGATATCGAGACTGGTGGACCATAACCATTGCCCACCTCAAAGCCTTCTATCCATTGAAGTTGTTTAGCCTTCTCCAACATCCTACTCAAACCCTCCATAGCCAGAATAAAAAGGAAGGGTGATAAGGGATCCCTTTGTCTGATGCCTCTACCGGGAGAGAAAAAACCCACAGGACTTCTATTCACTAGTACAAAATACTTAATGGTGGAGAAGCTATACTTGATCCACCGAATCCATCTCTCTCCAAATTCCATTTGCCTTGGGATTGAAATAAGGAAGGACCAACTCAATTTATCAAACGCCTTTTCAATATCAAGTTTAAAAAGCAGTCTTGGAGTACCACTTTTCTGCTTCCAATCTAGAACTTCATTGGCAATAAGTGTTGCATCAGTGATTTGCCTTCCCTGAACAAAAGCATTCTGAAAACCAGAGACTAGATCCCCAATCACCTTCTTTAGCCTTTCTGAGAGCACTTTGGCCAAAATTTTGTACACACTACCAATAAGACTAATAAGTCTAAAATCCTTAAGTTCTATCGCACCTTTCTTTTTAGGGACAAGTGCAATAAAAGAGGCATTAAAAGATTTCACCATGTGGCAATTGTTGTGAAAGTGATTGAGCGCACCCAAAATATCTTGCTTGATAATTCCCCAGCACTTCTGATAAAACCCCATAGAGAAGCCATCTGGCCCTGGACTTTTGTCTGGGGCACATGAGTTGATTGCATTCAAAATTTCTTCTTCTTCAAAAGCCTGCTCCAAAGCATTCTTCTCTTCAGAACTCAAACTGCCCAGGCCCTCAAAAGAAGCAGTAGGCCTCCATGATTCGTTTTCAGAGTATAACTCTTGGTAGAAGTCAAGAATTACCTCTTTCACCTGCTCTTTTCCTTCAATGAGGTCATCTCCTACCTGCAATTTGTCAATGTAGTTGTATCTCCTGTGGGAGTTGGCTATTCTTTGAAAGTATTTTGTATTCCTATCCCCTTATTTTAACCATAGACACCGCGATTTTTGTCTCCAAGAGGTTTTCTCTACCTTTGCTAATTGTTGAATCTCTAGTTGTAATTGCAATATTTTGTTCTTTTCAACTTGAGACCGGACCCTTCCTTCAGTTGCTTGTTCTGTCAGCAGAAGATCATACATGGCTTTACTGATTCTGGAATATAGCTTACCAAAGACCTCCTTATTCTAGGTAACAAGGTCTTTCTTCAAAAATTTTAATTTCTGGGAGAGTATAAAGTCTGGAGAGCCATTTACTATATAACCTTGCCACCATTTTTTGACCATATCATGAAAACCTTCATGCTGCAGCCACAAGTTCTTGAATTTGAAGTAGGAAGGATCAGAAGTCCAATCGCCACTCTCCAAGGCTAAGGGACTGTGGTCGGAGAGAACCCTTGGTAGGGCCACCTGCTTCACAACTCCAAAGAATTCATTCCATTCAGCGGAAATTAAGAACCTATCAATTCTGGAAGCCTGCAGAAAATCCTCTCCCCTTGTCCATGTATAAGTTGCACCATGCAAGGGGAGATCAATAAGACCCATGTCTTGAATAAATTCAGAGAAGTCCTTCATGTCCTGGGATCTCCTTATACAATTGTACCTCTCATGTTCATATCTACATACATTAAAGTCACCACCTATGACCCAACATCCATCCCAAATGCCTCTGACAGCAGCCAACTCATCCCATAGGTCAAACCTTTCTGGAGTTGAGTGAGGTCCATACACCCCAGAGAAACAGAATCTGAAGTCCACCTGCAAACCCTCCCACATGGCCGAAAGAGTATGCTGCCCTTGGTAAGTGTCTAAGCATTTCCATTGTCTTTTGTCCCACAAAATAATAATGCCACCCCTGGTACCACTTGCTTTCAATTCAACCCATTCGACCCATCTTGATCCCCAAATATGTCTTGCTATTGCCACAGGACAACACTCTGTTTTTGTTTCCTGTAAACACAAGATGTCAGGCTTCCATTTTTGAATAAGTAGCTTGATGGTGCTTCTTTTGCTTATATCATTAAGCCCCCTTATATTCCAACTGATAATTTTTGCTTTCATTCCGAGAAAGCCTTGTGGAACCTGCCCCTATTTGACCCTTCTCCATTCTCATAATTAATCGTGCACTGCAACTTCTTGGCCACAATCTCACCCTTTTCCTTTGATCTTTTCTTCTGTTGCTCTTTCCCCTCTGATTTTCGCAAGCGTAACTTCCTCTTTTGTTCCATTCGCAGTATCATATCGAAGATTTCGTGCTCAAACCCCACTGAATTGACCCCAAAGGCTTTACAAGCTTTAGTCATCACCATCTTGGTCCAATGAGAGGTTTCGATAACTGTCGGGTGTGAAATAACCTGTTCCTCCAAGCTGTCACCAGACCAGGGTAGTGATAAAGTGTCGCTACTAATAGGGGAAGAGAAACCTGAGTCTTGATAATACCCAATAGAGAAAACAGAGTGGATAAGAGGAAGAGAGAGAAGAGATAGAGGTCGCATGCATTCGGCTTCGTCGTCTGCGTCTCCCTCCCACTCATCAAGATAATCAATTTGCGTTAGGAAAGCCAACAATGGCTTTTGAGACAACTTAGCATTCGACTGTCATTCCAAAAGCTTTTGTGTCTCTGCCACTATAGATTGGGCTTGGGCTGGCCTAATAGCCTTCCACTCCTTTAATATCTCCTTCTTTTTATTGAGATGCAAGTTCCCCTTTTTCCTCCTTGAATAATAAAGATGGTCTGAAGTCTTTTGTTGCAACTGGGCCTTTGCCTTAAGTTGGCCCAAAGTTGTCTTAGAATTTTTAGGCCCAACCCTAGGGTCCTCAGCTGATTTGAGATTTGAATCAATAGGCTGCTCATTTTGAAAAAAATAAACTTGGTCTGGAGTCTTCTGCTGCAATTGGGCCTTTGCTTTAAGATGGCCCAAGGTTGTCTTAGATTTTTTGGGCCCAACCCTAGGGGCATCAGCAGATTTCAAATTTGAATTGATAGACTGCTCAGTTTTCGAGACACAAACTTGTTTGGACCGCTGGTTAAAACCCTGTTCATCAGAATCACCGGCAACTGAGATTTTCGAGAAGGCATCAGCTATAATGGATATTTCATAAATTTTGCCGCCTACTCTCAAATCAATTTTGTGTGGAGGTTCTCGTGCTACTGTTGGAATACAAATCCGAGCCTAGAGAATATGATTTCTCTTCTTTGTGTCCTCATCTGCACCGATATAACCACCACAACAGTCCCCGATAAATTTTAGAGACTTTTCCGACCATGCGTGAAGTGGGATGCCAAAAGCCCTAATCCACCTCTGATTTGCTACTAATTCTTCTTTAGAGTTATCTGTCCCTGATTCTGGAGACCACCACTCAAGTGATAATCTTCTCCCATTCCAAAACCATTCCCCCATTATTATCCTCTCCGCTTCTTGTCTAGATGGAAACTCGAACATCATCTGGTTATGTGTGAGCTGTAAGACGCGCAACCCTGCCGTCATCTTCCACCTTTTCAGGAACCACTGATGGATGGCTGTTGGATTTGGACTTGAGCTGAAAGGGTCATTGAAGGTTCCAACTAAGCAACACTGCAAGTATTTCTGTAGATTCTCCAATTCAGAATGAGACTGAGAGCTCATGACTGGCCAAATCTGGATATTTGCAGCATCCATGAAAGATTTCCCTGGGGTGACAAACTTCCGGAGAGCTGGGTTAACTGGTTCACCTAAAGATCTGATAATTTTGTCGGCTAAATCACTCCACCCTACATTGTAATCCATCTCCGGGATGATAATAGTTGATTTTCTTTGGCCCCTCAATGTTTCTACTCGAAGAAATCTCCCATAAGAGTTGAAGTTCTGATAAACTCTGAATAGATCCCCCTCCTTAAGCCTGCCCCATCTTTTATAAAGGTCCCCAACACCTTTGGAAGCTAATCTCATAACACTGCATACCCATCTTAAAATGACTTCGTCGATCTTAATCTTACTGACAAACCGACTACTGAACTCCTTGAACAAGAACCACCTAAAAGAACCTTCACTGATATCATTTATTTCGAAAGACTTATCACTGGAAATGAAAAAGCACACCCTGTCACCCATACTAAGAGATCGTAAGATTAAAATTCCACCGCAAAGTAAATAATTTTGTCCCCTATGGTTAAAAAAAACTAATTCCGATAGGAGTTGCTGGAAAAGGATCAAACAAAGTAAGAGAGAGAACCTAGGACAGGTTCCCCTTGGGAGCTGTGCCTGGGAGCATTTTTCATACTTTCTTGTTGAAGTCCCATCTTGTCCTTGTCATCTCACCAAAATGGGGTAGCTGAGAGGAATAAGCATCTTATTGAGACGGCTTGGACCCAACTCATAAAATCTCATGTTCCAATGCGTTTTAGGAAAAAATCGCATGCCTTCTGCACCTATCTAGAATCAAGTCTCACTCTTTGTTTTGTTCTCACACTTAGCTGTATTCTTTTTACACAATGTATTTTAATATCTGGTTTAGTCTTCAGTTGATCAGAAATAAAGATGTCCACTTAAGCAGAAGTAGGAGGAATTGTGCTGAGAACATCTGCCCTCTTCCTGTCACTTGAGCCCGTTGATTACTGTAATTAAATTATTGAAGTCTGATACTTCTTTGAGAGTGATACTATAAAGAGGAAGTGCAGAAAACATGTCTCAGATTTCATCATGCAGACCTATATTAAAATTTTATGGTTCCAAACCTTTTTGCATCTAAAGTCTGCTGCTAATTTGATGCAATAGTGGAATTCTTGTCATGCTTCTTGCTGATGCATATTAGTTCTATATGTTGCTTGATTCTTTCTGATAGCTACTGAAGGACTCTGTCATTTTTGCTGATAAATCTTTTATTTACCTCACGAAAGAAGTTATAAATAATGTTTGGTTATGCGGTATATATCTATATACTTGTAGTAAGTGGTATCTTGTATCTTTGGTACAATTTTGGGATCATCATTTGTGTTTTCAGTATACTATAGATGCTACAGTAAATTATATTGCATCTTTGTTAGAGTGTCAACTAAACTTGTATCGAATATCTTTAGGTTTACCTGAATCAAATGGGTACATTTACATTGAAGCAAATGGTGGTGAATCAAGCAAAGAACATCGGTAAGTACTTTGTTCTAAGATGATTATAACAACAATAACATACCCAGTGAATGTTTTAAGATGATTATTCTTGAAATCTTTGAAGTTTCATATCGCTGACTCGACATGCCTACCTCTGGTTTGCTTTTGTGCTTTCTAGATATGCAATTTGTTCTTTGTGGCGGAGTTATCTTAACGCGACCCTGGTCATTCCACATTTCCACTTTCATAGCATTTGGAGCGATCCTAGGTTGATTTTCTCTTCTATTGTTCTATACTTTCGGGGGGCTCGGTGATTTTATTATTTCATAGATATACATATAATCAATGTACAACTCGGGAAGTGTGTAAAGCCCGCTAACATCTCATGGGTAGTCATATCGGTGAAAAGCTCTTGATTATGTCATATAATTGTGTAGATCAGTGAAATGCATTAAACCTGGCTATGACATTAAAAATTTGGCAACTCTAATTGATTAAATCATTACAGAAAAAAACGGTTTTATTACCCAGGCCTATCATGTTCATGCGCCGTTCAACCAAAATGAACTCTGAATTTGTATCTTTCTTTTCATTGAGTTGGTGGTTGGTCTGTCTCCTGGTGGACATACTTTGATTGATCCCTTTTTTTTGTGGGTGGTGGTGGGGGTTATGCTTGTTACACTTACATCTCTTATTTTTTTTTTTGGAACAATTCTTGACCTTTTTATGATTAATGTTAAAAGACTCCAAGTGAAAGAACTAGATAAGTTCACTTTTTGCTCCGACTTAGGAGATGGGCCTTGGCCCTATTATACCTAATCTTTTTTGTTTCTCATCGTCATTCACCTTTTCCGATGGCTACTTGCTCATTCACAATTACTACCACAAGAAAGTCACCCCTATCTCTAAAAGGGCTTATGCACCCTTTTATTTTCTCCATTAACGAAAGATCGTATTTTCTTCGTTTTTGGGGCGAAATCCTTTATAACTGTGAGAAATATATGAGAAAAATATTATTGAATTGTGTATCTAAATTGTTACATTGAGACCCTATTTATAGACACTACATTGGATTCCTTTTCCAACTAGGATTCCTATTCTTATTCCTATTCCTATTCCTATTCTGAGTAGGAAATACTTATTTCTATTCTAACACTCCCCCTCAAGCTGGTGCATACAAATCATATGTACCAAGCTTGTTACAGATGTAATTAATATGAGGACATGTGAGGGACTTGGTGAAGATATCTGCAAGCTGATCATTTGACTTCACAAATTTCGTAACAATATCTCCCAAGAGTATCTTTTTTTTTGACAAAGTGACGGTCAATCTCAATGTGCTTAGTCCTTTCATAAAACACTGGATTTGATGCGATATGAAGAGCCACTTGATTATCACACACAAGTTCCATCTGATCAATTTTGCCAAATTTTAGCTCTCCAACAACTGTTTGATCCAAACTAGCTCACAAGTTGCTGTCGCCATTGCTCGATATTCTGATTCTGCACTAGATCGAGCAACCACATTCTGTTTCTTACTCTTCCACGACACCAAATTACCTCCTACTAAAACACAATATCCGAATGTCGAACGTCTATCAGAGGGTGATCCTGCCCAATCAGCGTCTGTATATCCAATGATATGCTCATGGCCTTGATCCTCAAAGAGTAGTCATTTACCGGGAGTTGACTTTATATATCGTAGAATACGAACAATTGCTTCCCAATGACTATCACATGGGGAAGTCATAAACTGACTTACAACACTCATAGGAAAAGAGATGTCAGGTCTAGTCACTGTGAGATAATTCAACTTTCCAACAAGCCATCTATACCTTTCAGGATTACTAAGTGGCTCCCCCTGTCCTGGAAGGAGTTTAACATTCGGATCTATAGGAGTGTCAATAGGTCTACATCCCTTCATTCCTGTCTCCTCAAGAATGTCTAAGGCATACTTGCGTTGAGAAATAACAATACCTGATCTAGACTGAGCAACCTCAATACCTTGAAAATACTTCAATCTGCCAAGGTCTTTAGTCTGGAAGTGCTTAAAGAGATGTTGCTTCAAATCGGTGATACCATCTTGATCATTATCGATGATAACAATATCATCAACGTAAACAACCAAATAGATACATCTACTTGGTGCAGAATGCTGATAAAACACAGAGTGATCAACTCCACTACGAGTCATGCCAAACTCCTGAATTACTGTGTTGAACTTCCCAAACCAAGCTTGAGGAGACTGTTTCAGACCATAAAGTGACCTATGCAATCGACATACAAGGCTACAAGACTCCCCCTGAGCAACAAAACCAGGTGGTTGCTCCATATAGACTTCTTCCTCAAGATCACCATGTAGAAAAACATTCTTATTGTCCAACTGATGAAGAGGCCAATGACGAATGACAACCATAGATAGAGAAAGACGAACATATGCTATTTTAGCCACAGGAGCGAAAGTGTCACTATAATCTAGCCCAAATATCTGAGTATACCCTTTGGCAACAAGGCGAGCTTTAAGTCGATCAACCTGACCGTCTGGACCAATTTTGACTGCATAAACCCAATGACAACCAACAGTAGATTTACCTGATTTACCTGCAGGAAGGGAGACAAGCTCCCAAGTACCACTCTTATGTAAAGCAGACATCTCATCAACCATAGCCTGCCTCCATCCAGAATGAGAAAGTGCTTCACCTGTAGTCTTAGGAATGGAAATAGAGGACAAAGACGACACAAATGCATAATGGGGTGATGATAGACGATGATAACTTAAGAAGGTATAATGTGGGTTAGTATTTTGAGTGGATCGTATACCTTTTTGAAGTGCAAGCAGTTGGCTAGGAGGAGGCAAGTCCGCAGTAGAAGCAGGGTCCGGCGCATCACATGAATCATCTGGGACTAGGGTTGGACATGGACGGCGATGATAAGTTAGTAGTGGTGGCACTACAACTGGAGATGTAGAAGTAACCGTAGATTCCTCAAAGGTTGGCACAGGTAAAACTTGAGGTATGGGTAAGACCATAGATACATCCGGATGATCAGAAGATGTATAGTAAGGCAAAGACTCAAAAAATGTAACATCAGCGGACATAAGGTATCGATGAAGATCATGTGAATAACAACGATATCTTTTTTGGACTCGAGAGTAACCAAGAAAGACACATTTGAGGGCATGAGGAGCTAATTTATCTTTTCCTGGGGCTAAGTTATGAACAAAGCATGTGCTCCCAAAGACACGAGGGGGGATAGGATAGAGATGTGATTGAGGAAACAGTATGGAATGTGGAACTTGATTCTGAATAGAAGAAGAGGGCATTCTATTTATCAAATAACAAGACATAAGAACTGCATCTCCCCAAAAATGCAATGGAACATTGGATTCAAGGAGAAGAGTACGAGCGGTCTCAGTAAAATGCTAATTTTTTCTTTCAGCTACATCGTTTTGTTGAGGGGTGTATGGACAAGTAGTCTAGTGAATAATGCCTTGGTGAGTCATAAACTCCTGAAATTGGGAGGATAAGTATTCTAAGGCATTATCACTACGAAAAGTCCGAATAGAAACACCAAACTGATTTTGTATTTCAGCAAAGAAACTTTTGAAAATAGAAAATAACTCAGAACGATCTTTCATTAAGAAAACCCAATACATTTTGAATAATCATCAATGAAACTAACAAAATAATGAAATCCTAAGGTGGAACTGACTCTACTAGGACCCTAAATATCAAAATGAACTAAAGAAAAAATAGACTCTGAACGACCCTAGTACTACGAGAAAACGTAGCACGAGTGTGTTTCCCAAGTTGACACGACTCAGAATCTAATGTGGATAAACTAGACAAACTAGGCACCATCTTTTGCAGTTTGGATAGACTCGGATGTCCCAAATGTTTGTGAATTAGATCTGGGGAATCTGTAATGGAGCATGGTGTTAAGGAATTTGAAGAGGTAAGATAGTAAAGGCCTTGTGATTCATGTCCTGTTCCAATCATTTGTCCCGTACTGCGGTCCTGCATGAGAAAAAAATCATCAAAAAAAGTTATGCTACAATGTAGGGCTTTCGTCAAACGACTAACAGATGCTAGATTAAAAGGAGAACCAGAGACATAAAAAACATAGTCTAGGGTGACAAAAGATAGGGGTTTGGCTTTGCCAACCCCTTTTGGTTTTGTTTGGATCCCATTGGCTAAAGTAATAGTTGGAAGAGATTGTGAATAAACAGTATCGGATAAAAGTGATTTATTACCAGAGATATGATCAGAAGCCCCAGAGTCCATGACCCATAATCCAAGAGTACTAGATTGCGACACACAAGTAAAAGAATTACCCGCAATAGACACATCAGGTTGTGCAACCGAAACTACTTGTGGAGACGTTTGCTTATTTGCACAATACTGAAGGAACTCATCATATTCTGTCTGAGCAATATGAGCATTATTGGATGGTTGATTAGGTTGAGCACCATATGCTATTGGTGGAGATGTCTGTTTACTTGCGCGATTTCGAAGGAACTCGTTATATTCCTTTAGAACAATAGGATCATAACTGGGTGGTGGACCATGCAAAATATAACATATGTCACGAGTATGTCCAGGCTTATGACAATGACTACACTTGGATCGAGGTTTCCCAAGACGCCCTCCCCCTAGCCGATTCTCCATAGACTGATATGTACGCTTTTCAAAGGTTTGAGATGCGAGAATAGAGGAGTCAACAGTGGGTGATGAAACTACTTTGTGACTGGGAGGTGCCGCAAGACGAAGGAGATGAGAGAATAATTCATCGATTGTAGGAACTATAGGGCTAGCTAAAATCTGATCATGCACAGAATCATGATCAGAAGGAAGTCCAGCAAGAGTAAGAACTAGAAACAATGTTTGTCTGTGTTCTAGTTGTTTTTCCATATTCGTAGTAACTGGCATCAACGTGTTAAATTCCTCCATGACTGCCTGTACCTGTCCCAAGTAAGTAGACATGTCAGATTCTTGTTTCTTTAAGTTGGCCAATCGAGATATCACATCATAGAATCGAGATGTGTCATTAGTGTATAAAGCACGAGCCTTTTCCCAAACTGTATAACACGTCTGGAATGGGCGAAACAAGGGCATCAATTTGGAATCAATAGAACGCTATAGGAGACTACATAATTGAGCATATACTTTCTCCCATTGTGCTTTGGGTTTTGCATCTTCCTCACTAATCTTTGCCTTTACATCTACCACATAAGTCTTGTTCGTTAAGTGATCTTGGACACCTGGACCCTTGCACCACAGCTCAACCGAGGAAGCCCAAAATAAATAGTTTGAACTTCCCAATAAAAGTTCTGAAGTGTTTATAGGGCTAGAACTTCGAATCCCCATATTTTTAGAACCAAAAATATCACATCCAAAAGACATTATGCTAAATTTGTCTTGGAAACACCAAAAAAAACTTGATTATTGAGATCTGATTGTCGAAAAATTCAAATCTCAAAGAAAAGTCGTTGGAAATAGCCTGGAAATAGCTGGCAGCCTAATTCCGGCAATCGGATCTTGTCAAAAATAGTATTGGCCTGGTCGAAATGGCTGGACGACCCCAATTGTCAAAAAATATGATGAGAAAAGCCCTCATGCACCGGCGCGTGAGCCAGATCTTGCCGGAAATGACCACCATCCGATCGGTGTGTGAGAGCGCGTGGGGTGATGTTTTTTGGTGGTTCTGGCTAGGGTTTGGTCACGGGAGCTTTTCGAGCCTCGTGGTGGGCACAACACCCACAGAAAGGAAAAAAGAATAACAAAATCAGACCCAACTGTCACCGAAAATTGACATAGACATACGGTGACTTGTTTGTTCTCACCAATGCTCTGATACCATGTGAGAAATATATGAGAAAAATATTATTGAATTGTGTATCTAAATTGTTACATTGAGACCCTATTTATAGACACTACATTGGAATCCTTTTCCAACTAGGATTCCTATTCTTATTCCTATTCCTATTTCTATTCTAAGTAGGAAATACTTATTTCTATTCTAACAATAACATATTAATACTAGTGCTGATTGTGATAGATAGTTCTCTAATTGAGCGCAATAGGTGATTCACGAGCAAAATTAACATTAGATAAAACTAATCTGAGATGGGTATGCGAGAACCTTTACAATTCTTCGAAGGGTAGAGACAATGTTTACTGTTTTTGGGGAAATATATTAACTCCTACACTTGCAAAATCTATCAAAGTTGTAACATCTTTGGACAATTTGTTAGAATCGAAACATAGCTAGGTGATAAAAAAAATGCAGCCTTCATTTCAGAGGCAATACACAATAAAGGCTGGGGCAATCCCAGGTTTAATCTCTTCCCCGTTCTAAATCATATGTAGAGTCAG
Source organism: Solanum commersonii (assembly GCA_029007595.1). NCBI lineage: Eukaryota > Viridiplantae > Streptophyta > Magnoliopsida > Solanales > Solanaceae > Solanum > Solanum commersonii. The sequence goes on from JAJTWQ010000029.1 coordinate 1,986,337, forward strand.
GCGAGGTGTCTTAATGGCCTGAAAATGCAAAGATTGATTCTGGTGGAGAACTCACAAGTACTAGCAAATATGTCTCATTGCCATTGGATGCCTGAATGACCCCTTCCATCACAGTCCCAACCCAGATACGATTCAAGATAGTTCATTAGTAGATGGAATATATGTTCTACTTTGAAAGTGATGTCGATGAATCATAAGCAGTTCCTTTTTAAATCCCATCTAGGCACGAGGCTGTTCGAGTTCACGTATGGGAAGCAGAGACAAGTCAAATCAAGCATTTGAGAGCCATCCTAACAATATTTGAAGGTATCTCAGGTCTCCATGTAAATTGGCTGAAAAGTCACATTTCTCCTATCAACCAGGTTGGAAATTTGCAAGATCTGACTGTTATTTTGGGTTGCCAAGTGGAGTCTTTACCAACTAAATATTTGGGATTGCCTCTAGGTGCTAAAAACAAAGAATTAGAGGTGTGGAGTGGGGTGTTGTAAAGGTGCGAGAATAAACTATCTAGGTGGAAAAGTCAATATCTCTCTTTAGGGGGCATATTGACTCTCACCAAGTCAGTTCTTGATGGCATGCCTACATACATGATGAGCCTTTTTTCCATACCAAAGAGCATTGAAAAAAAACTCAATAGAGTTAGGAGAGCCTTTCTATGGCAAGGAAACAAGGAGAAGAGAGGTTATAACCTTGTGAAATGGGATGAACTGACTCTCAACACTCAACAAGGGGGGCTCAACTTGAAGAACCTCAGCAAACAAAACACCTCTCTCTTGCAGAAATGGCTTTGGAGGTTCTCCTCAGAAGAGAGGGCCATTTGGAGAAGATTCATAGCAGGAAAGTATGGTTTACTCAATCACTGGACAACTGAGGAGGTTGCGGGAACCTTTGGGTGTAGTGTCTGGAAAACCATAAGAAGATTATGGCCTTATTTCAACAACATGTCAATCACTGTTGGAAATGGTTTGAAAACTGATTTCTGGAATGAGGTGTGGATTGGAGAAGACAGTGTTAGAAACTCCCTTTCACATCTTTACACTTTGAGTACTCAAAGGAATGTCTTTGTATCCCAAGCTTGGAGTCAACAGGGATGGGACCTTGTTTTTAGAAGAGCACTAAATGACTGGGAAATTGGGGAAATTGCTAGCCTATTGGGAGTACTAAACTCACATCCTGCTTTATCTATGAGGCCTGACAAACCTAGATGGAAATTACATAACAACGGTGTGTTCGCAGCGAAATCATGTTACTGGAATCTTAACACAAGGCAGTCAATGATGGACATTTGGCCTTGGAAGTTAATCTGGAAGACCAAATGCCCCCAAAGGTAGCTTGTTTTTGTTGGTTGGTTTGTAGAAAGGCTTGTTTAACACATGAGGCTTTACAGAAAAGGGGATGGCAATTTTGTTCAAGATGTGTCATGTGTGAACAGGAAGCAGAAGTCAATGACCATATGTTCCTTCATTGTAAAGCAACATTGAGCCTATGGAACATGTTTTTGGCTCTGTTGGGAGTTAAATGGGTGATGCCTAGCACAACAAAGGAACTACTAAATAGCTGGAAAGGTATTGGGAACAGAGGGAGAAATGAACACTGGTGGAGAACTATTCCTGCTTGCATATGGTGGACTCTCTGGAAAGAAAGAAATTTAAGAAGTTTTGAGGGACAAAAGACTAACTTACAGAAGATTAGAATAAATTGTATAAGCCTTTTGTTTTTTTTGGTGTAAACAGAATCTTGTAGGGGATATAGTAGACTTAGTTGATTTTAAAGGAAACTTGTAAAGTATACCCATGGGTGGGATGTAAGTTTCCAATTCATCATTTTTTGGATGATGAATTTTTTGGTGTGAATACAAAGTTACCCTTGTCTCAAAAAATAAGTTGTAACAACAACATTATAGTTAGAAAATAGAGGCATAAGAGACAAGAAGTAGTAATAGAAAAGTAAGAATGAGAAATACAAAAATTGTAAAATAATAAAAATACTAAAAATAATACTAATACTACTAGCAAGGAGATAGCATGAAAGCAGAGATACAAGATACAATGGATAAAATATGGTGACAAAAACACAATTTTTTTCACACAATTGCTACATCTCATAAGAGATTTAATTCCATTGATCAATTGGAAGTTGATGGGAGCATGGTTACTGACCCTAAGGTGATCAAGAAGAATGCTTAGGCCTTAGAATTACTGCCAGAACCTGTACAAGGAGCTGAAGCTTGGAGGCCTGAGTTGCAGCTTCATAAAGTACCAGTAATCCCTAGTGAAGAACAGGAATGGCTACAAAGACAATTTGAGGAGGATGAGATTCTAGATTCTATCAAATTGTGTGTGCAGAAGGCTCTTAGACCAAATGGCTGTCCAATGATGTTCTTTAAATCTTCTGGGAAATGCTGTAGGAAGATATCACAAAAACTATTAAATTCTTTCATTCCAACTAGGTTTTTGAAAAAAGTTTCACTGCCACCCTCATGGTTTTTATCCCAACGAAACTAGGTGTTGCTGTTCTGAAAGACAACATACCTATAAGTCTAATAGGTGGAAAGATTGAAGAAGGTGGTGAACAAGTTGGTCTACAAACATCAGATGGCTTCATAAAAGGCAGACAGATCATGAATGCTGCACTTATAGCCAATGAATGTATAAATTCAAGAATGAGAGGAGTAGAACCTGGTGTAGTGTGCAAACTTGATATTCAAAAAGCTTATGACCATGTAAATTTGAAATTCTTATCAACATCCTTGGACAAATGGGTTTTGGGCTTTTGGCAACAAGTGGTTGAGTTTGATTGAGTTTTGTATAAAAACAGTCACGTTTTCTGTTCTAGTAGATGGTGAACCTGTGTTTGTTTTCCATCAGAAAGGGGTCTCTTTTTGAGACAGGGTAATCTTCTATCTCATTTCCTTTTTTATTTTGGCAATGGAAGGTATTAATAGCATAATGAGAATTGCGTTACTAAATAAGTGAATCGGGGATTTCAAATTGATGCAAAGATGGGCAGGAAAGGGAAATTTGTCATTTACATTATTATGCAGATGACAGAGTCAATTTTTTGTGAGCCAGTTGCTAAACAAATCACCTACATCAGCCTGAGGCTGGTAGTATTTGAAGCTGTTGTGGGATTGAGGGTCAACTGGGCAAAACAGTATGTTCCCTATCAAGTTCCTCAGATTCATGAGTTGGCAAGCATTCTAGGCTGCCACATGACATGTCAGAAATCCAGAACCATGACCACCTAGATGGATTCCCCTCGGCTAGATGATTCCAGAACACTAATCAAAATCGAAATTGGATAATGGTTGCCCTTTCAAATCAGTGATTTAGGTTGAAGAACCCTAGAAATAAACTCTCTCAGTTCCTCATAATTTCTCCACGATTCTACCTAAACAATCTACTCATAATCACGCAATAAACTTAACTAATAGATTGGATCATTACCTTTATGTGTTCGGTCGAAAATCCCTATTTTTCTCCCTTTCTTTTCTTTTCTCTCACTTGCATTTTTTTTTTGATGAAATAAGAAGGATATCATTAGCAAAAAACATCAAGAAGATGCGAGCATTACAAAGAGATTATCAGCTCCCAGGAAGGCAAAAAAGCTATCACAACTATCAACATACATCTATGGAGCTAATAAATTCTAGGAAAGAATCAATAGTAATTACAGAGGAGTGGTTTACCCAACTAAAAAGTCTAATCAAACAACTAGCCTTAAGAGAGGAAATGGGAGTTGGGATGCCATCAAAACATCTTTTGTTCCTCTCTATCCATAAACACCACAAAATACAAGCGGGAACCAAAGACCAGATCTTTTTGATGGACTTCCCTACTTTACAGGAACTCCAACACACAAAAGCCTCTCACAAAGTGCCTGGCATGGCCCAAGTCATACCAAAGAGAGAAAAGAACATGCTCCAAAGATCTGTGGCAACAATGCAATGAAGAAACAAGTGATTGATAGATTCTGGGTTGCATGAGCACATGTAGCATCTGTTGGCTAAATGAAACTTCCTCCTCATAAGATTATCTTGTGTCAAGCAAGAACCATTAAGACTAACCCAGCTGAAACATATCACTTTTGGAGGCATCTTAGTTCTCCAGATAAGTTTCCAGGGCCATAGATCAATAAGTGTCTTCCTTGAACTTAGATGTAAGTAGCCTTCTTTGACTAGCCATCCTTGTTGCTTCCCCAAGTGAGTCTATCCCTGCTTTGGCTGTGGACTGAGCTGGTTTGGATGGAGGCCATGAGGGCCATAAATTCTTCCAACTCCCAGTCATTTAGATTTCTCCTCAGAGTCACATTCCAAGTATTATCTTCCCAACACTGAGAGATGGTTGAGTCTGGATTGGAGGCAATCTGAAATATTCTTGGAAATACGTTCATAAGAGGGATGTTTCCCAGCCAAGTGTCTTTCCAAAACTGGATGTGCTCCCCACTTCCAACCTTGAGAGTAGTATTGCTGTAGAAGACCTCCCACAACTTCCTTATAGCTTTCCAGACCCCTGTACCATAAGGAATTGTGACTTCATTAGAGCACCAGTGACGAGTGCTACCAAATTTTTCTTGGATCACCTCCTTCCATAGACCAGTTGTCTCCTGATTGTACCTCCAGTGCCACTTCATAAGCGTACACTTATTATGTAATGCCAGGTCTTTAATCCCTAAGCCTCCAAACTGCTTTGGCATGGTGACTTTGGCCCATTTCGCAAGGTGGAATTTGTGGTCCTTACTATTACCTTCCCAGAGGAAGTCTCTTCTAATCTTGTCAAGATGATTTTGCACCTTAGCTGGCATGGGGAAGAGGGACATAACATACGTGGGAATACTATCCAAGACACTATTGATGAGTGTCACCCTGCCCCTAGTGAGAGATATTGTTCTTTTGCCAGGAAGCCAATCTTCTTTCAAACTTTTCCACAATACCACTCGAAGCCCCACCTGATTTGTAACTAAAAACCCAATGGTAACCCCTAATAAGTTGTGGGAAAAGATCCAATTGAGCAACACATGATGTCTGCCAAATTCTCCAAGTTAGGGACCTCATTGACAAGGTAGATAATACTTTTAGACATGTTAATGTGGAGTCCTGACATGGCTTCAAAAAACATAAGAGTGAGGTTAAGGTACTGCACTTGGGATTTCTCAGCTTCACAGAAGATCAGTGTGTCGTCAGCAAACAAGAGATGTGATATTGTTCGACCAGAACCATTGCCCACCATAAATCCTTCTAGCAAATGTAATTGTTTGGCCTTTTCTTTCATCCTACTTGCGTTTTCTTCTTTATCTTTTCCTGTGTTCTGCTTCTCTGCTTTTTCCAATTTCTGATTTTCTCACATTTATTATTTATAGCTCCATGCCTTTTTTTTTCCTTTCCCCATTCTGGGCTTGGCCTACTTTTTTTTCTTCTTAATTCATTTTCTTTTATATAAATTATCAAATAACCCTTAATATATGGGTTATTACATTCTCCACCCCTTAAAATAACGTTCGTCCGCAAACGTGGCCAAAACTTTTTGAACTGTCAAAATATGAACGCTCACCATGCATGTCCCACTTGTACTCTTAAGTAGTCTTCCGTAGTAGATAATTATGGCAACTTCCTCAAAAGCGCAATTCTCACTTACCTACACTATCTTAGTAAAATAACATGAGTCGAGTCATAAATGTATTCGCGAAAAGTATATACAAATATAACATGTACTTCTGGTAGCATAACAAGTCTCTAGCTATGACAACAACGCATTACCCAAAACCTTATCGGCCATATGCTTGAACAACAGCTCATCCTTCTTTCAATATCTCACACAATAGCACTAAAAGCAGTATGGCCATATGCTGGAACACCAGCTTATCCTTCCTCGCAGAAGAGCTGACTGAGGAAAAGCATTTGTTTTATGTTTGTCCTAGAACATTACACTAGACTGTACAGGATAAGGATCTGAGATCTCTTGACCCATATGAACCAGGTGATACAAAGCAGCAGCTAAACTATTAATGAATATTTAGGTTTCTCAGATGATTAGTGGAACTGGTTGTTCCATGTAGGTGTCATGACCCAAAGTTCAATTCTATGTGATTTATATGCCTATATCTTTTAATCTTCTAGTGGTCCTTTCAATTTAGAAAAACCCATTGTGTTTCATTGATCGTAATGTTTTTTGTCGTTTCTTACAATATGCTTTCTAAAGAATAAGAATTGAGGGATGATAAATCACTCTGGTTATTGCCAGAAAATATGAAGCCACTCATGAATAAGTTGGTAAATTTATGGACGAGAATTTCTTATAGACTTTGCTAACTAAGATATTTTGATAATATTACCCTTTGGGGTGGCCCAGTGGTTTGGGCTTGGGACTTCCATATTGGAGGTCTCAAGTTCGAAACCCCTTGCCAGCGAAAGCAAGGGGTTTGCTTTTTGGGTCGAGCTCGTCGCACCGGCCTTGCCTAGTGTGGGTTACCTCTCCTATGTGGTTTGCGAGCTATTGCATAGGAGCGGGGTTTTTACCTTGTGCACACCCAAAGGGTAGCGGCCGCGGGTTTCCCTTGTCATAAAAAAAAGAAGAAGATATTTTGATAATATTGATTACTTAGAAGAATATAATATTAGAATGGTAAAGAGGACATAGTTTTTTTTTTAACAATAAACCTAAATAGGTTAAAATAATTGTTACAAAATATTAAAATAAGGGAGGTACACGTAATATCGTAAACCACAAGGAATGTCAGTGTTACGGAATGAAAAACCTAAAGTGAGGTCTTCGAAATTATCCCTGGAATGTTTTAGCCTTTTTTTTTTGTTTAGGGTGGGTGGTGGATCATACCTGTTCCTTTTTTCATTACCAAAATTAAAATGTTTTATTTTGTATGTGCAGCAAATTCAGCGATATTTATGATGAAGAATTTTTTGTTAAAACCCTAGCAAATGATGTAAGGGTGGTGGACAAGGTTCCTGGTCTTATTATGGAACAGTTTGATTACAATATGACCAATGTGTACAACTTCAGGATCAAGGCATTGTCCTCTGTTTCGTACTACCGGGGGACAGTTCTTCCTAAGATGGTTGAAGAAGAGTGAGCTTCTCTATATCTTTTGCTTTCTTTGTCTCTCCTATTCCCTCCTAGTTTGAACTGCTTCCATTAAGTAATTATACTAACAGATAACTCTCACTTATAAGAGATCACTTCTCTGTGGTAAAAGCTGTCAGTGCTAAATATCGAAAACTCATTATAATTCCTAGTTTGGAAATTTTTGAGAAAGTTAACATTTTATAGACAAAATACACCAATAGTGTATTTCAGTGGTAATTACATCAGGAGTTTAAAGTTAGCAAAACCAAAAATATCTATCGCCTATACTCATCCTAAACTATCTAAAAAGTGAGTAATATCCTCTACCTTTATGGGGAGTACATTGTTACACCAAAAATAAAAGGTTATATGGCATGACATCAATTTTGGAAATTGTCACATAGTTAGTTTGCCAAACTAGTTAGTCTAATTATAATGAACTGCGTGCCTCTTTTTTTTTGTACTGTCCTTTCCCCCCTTTGATTTCCACTTCTACATCAACTTTACGCTGATAGATTATGCCCAAAAGTTATAGCTATGGGAGCCTGTGATACTTCTGTATGTCTGTCTCATCCTCTTGTAATGACAGAAAGAATGGATGCATCTCACGACGCAAAATTGAGGCCATCGCCAGCGTGTGAAGGTGTTAAAATTGTGTATATATTATTATGTAAATCACTTAGGATTATTAGGAAATGATTTCTTGTTATTAGGAAATTATTGATTCGTCTTTCGGTTTAGGATATGTAAAGGTTGCTATTGAAACACCCATTGTATTGAAGGGAAGAAAACCAAGTTTTTCTTTCAATGTTTTCTTCCTTTCTTATTCTTTCACATGGTATCAGAGTTCGTGGTGATTGCTCTCTGCAAATTTACCAGCAACTTCACAAAAGAGAATATCGTCACTATCATTTACCACTGTGAAAGTTGCCCTCCGGCTACTGTCAGGTCACATTATTATCTTCATGAGTTCTGTGCAAAATTCAGCACCACCACTATGTCCAGGATACTCCGGCGAGCAAACCCGGACCATCCAAGTCCATATCGGACCCACCACACATCACTAGCAGTATAGATTCTGGTGACGCATTAGACATGCGTGCTGGGTGCGTAATGCCTTTTCTAGCCACCCTTTGAAGCAGATCTCCTCCTTGGGGATTCGGCCAATCATACCAATCTCACCAATATAATGTTTTGTAATTTCAGTTCACCGGAATCCTACTTTGGCGATTTCAATTGTCTTTTCCAGCATATTTCCCTCTTTAGGCACTTTCCGGACTTCAGATTCTGTCCTTTGAGTCTCCTATCTTTTTGGAATCCACCCCAGGTATTTTATGTGAACTCGGTGCGACCAAGTCACTATTTCAATCAATCTAGATTTTCTGGCGACACCTCTTCATTACACTTGGGGTTCAACTGAAGTGTATGGTTCACCAGATTCAGCTTTAAAATTTCCTCCCTCTTCTGTCCATTAAAATAAGCAGTTCCTGGGTTCATTGCTCTTGATTATTTATGTTGATTCTCTTGCATAACTTTGAGAAAATTTGATCCAGTACTTTGAATGGTCGGATGGTTTCTGTACCTGAATATATTCAGTTCCTTTTGGCATAAGATACGTAAGTAGACATCCTCTGAGAGAGCTTATGTTGTTCAGACCAGTAACACTATCGCTTGTGTTTCTCAACCTTCTTCTATCAGTCTTTGGGCATCAATTATGGTGCATCTGTGTCACAGCCCGAAATCGGATCTTGATGGCGCTTACCATAAACCCCCAATAGGCAAGCCAAATCCAACAACAATTGGTAAAATAAAACTAAAATTTTCTAACCAGAAGCAATAACAAGATAAGAGAAGGGCCATAGCATAGATATGTACATAATGGTACCAATTATACAATAAGGCCAAACAGAGACCAGGAAAGACAAATATATATAAGAACCAAGCCTCAGGCTTGGTATCACTGGTACAAGAGCATCTAAAGTACAAGAGTAGAACTATATACAACCCGTTTGTCTAAACAAAATACAAAATAAATAGACAGTAAAAGAGAGAGGAAGCAGCAAGTTTTCAAACGCCAAAAGCTCGCCATGATCCAAACAACGATGACCTCGGAAGATCAAGAGTCAACGAGGGTGGCTCGTACTAGGTACTAGATCAAAAAAAGATGTAGAAGTGTAGTTTGAGTACCAAAACACGGGGGGTACTCAATAGGCATCATAGATTGACTGAGCTCAAATAGAAAACCATATAAATATAAAAGGCACAATAGTGCTAACACCTGTGTTACTCAGACTCTCCAAAATTGTTGCCGCAACCGAGTCAGATTCTCCAAAATGTACTACTTTTAGAGTATCCGACACGCACCCATTGACATTTTTGAAGAGTCCGAGCAACATAGGCTAACAGTATGGATCAGAGTCTACTAGAATCATACTCCAAAGCATTGATAGTGAAGAAACCAATAATTAGGGATAATTCAAACTTAAAGCAAGTCATCCACAAGCAAACATATGTGAAATGATGCAATGAATATGTGGCCAATGCATAAAAGTAAGAAGTTTTGGAATCACCTCGCCGGCCGCCTTATAGGCTCCTTGAAACATTCCGTAGACCTATCGGAGCTCAACTGCATATGCAATAAATGTAAAGCCCATAATTGCATCAACGGGTCGTCGGAGCTCATCTACATATGCAAAAAGGCAGAAAAGTGCAACCCAAAATCATCCCCCGGGCTCACTATAGAGAGTAAAACTGTCCATCCCTCAACAGAACTTCGAAAATTAGTGAATGTAGCACAACTCTCTTTCACAAGTCCGAAATCTTATAAAATAATTCAATCCTCCATAAAAGCTCATGTTTCAATAGTAAAATTAGTAAATTTAAGTAACATCTTTATGAACTCAAATCCTAAGAAAATGATAACAATCTCTCATAAAACTCCATTCTTCCCTAATAAACCAACAACATGCTCCCTTGGGGCCCAAATCAAGTGAAATCTGAGGTAGATTAGTTTCAAAATAGAAAATCCATATTTTCTCATCTCAATACATGGTCAAATGCAGATGCCATGTGCACGAATGCATGCCAATCATAATCAAACCATTCACAATACATTCATATTACACAAACCATTAGCGTAAATACCCTTCACAACACAATCCTAATAACTTGGAACTCTAGCCAGTTCTACTCCAAGGCATCAGACCCACAATCACAATAACATACTTAAAGCTCAAAAATATCAAAATAAACATGCAATCATACTAAAAAGCAACCAATGCATCTAAAACTAAGTTTAAACATCCTAAAAACATTCTATGGATATTACAAAACCAAGCAAAGGCTAAAATCAATCAAAACTAAGGCTTAAAGCTAAACTGCAAGTCTAAAGTCCGAAAAATGGCCAAAATATAACTAAGGATCATACAAGCCCAATAGGTCACCCTACAATCTTTTTAACGATCATGCAACCCCATTTATATAGAAACTAACTAAGCTAAGTCTAAAGAAGGAAGCCGTAACCTACCTCAAAAAGGAAACCGAACTTGAACAACTATTCAAGAGTTTTTCCCTTTCGAAGGGGACTTGAACGTTGCCAAGCTATAAAAAAACAAAAGCTACACGTCACTACAAGACTAACGATACCCATATCAATTTCGTGAAATTTGGACCAAAAAATGCGTCAAAATTTGACCCTCAAACTATGACAGTAAAACGGAAAACTAACTACGTCATGATGTCCCTCTGAGGTAAGGATTACACGCCCTAAGGTTGGGTGAAGAGGGAAATGTAATTGGACATCCAATTGTCCATAAAGCTTACTTTAAAGAATTGGAAATCAAGGATTTTGAGATTCCAATCAAGAATAAATTGCGGAATCGAAGCTAGAATAAGCAATAGAAAGTCAAAGGGAGGAGAATTACCTTTGAATTAATAAAAATGGACAAGAAATGAGCAATGTCACCTCAAGTCGAGCTCTTCAATGGAGGATATTGAGTTCACTGACTTGGAGAAATGAGAGAAGAAATAACTAAAACTACTCGGTGATCACCGCTTTGGTAGACTAGAGGGCGCCGGAGCAACGCCACTGAAGCAAAGAAGGACCCGCAGGAGCGGAGGTCAACGGAAACCTCTAGCTCCACGTGAGTAGATAGATACCAAAAGGCGCGAGAAAACTGCGCTGCGGCGGTCACCAGCCTGCGCTAGTGCAGCTGGCTCACCGCAGGAGCGGCTATATCAACAACTTGTGATAAAAATCCTAAGTTCCGAATGAACCTTCAAGATTTATCCAGGACGCAAACCGGATATGCTACCTAACCATAAACAAAATTCTGGACTCAACAAAATCGCTGAAACAACCAATGAAGGTCATCTCGACAAACTGTTGACCCAAGTCAACACTACGACCAAACACACTAAAACCAACAAAACACAAGAACCTCCAAGTCAACCCGATCATTATGGGATCCGAACCAAAGGTCTTGCTATACCAAACTCAATGTTTCGGAGCTAACAACATTGACGGAAATCTCATTCGAGCTCGTTTACTAGTAATGTTGACTGAAGTCAATTCTTTTAATATAAAAGCTGCAAAATGGGGAAAACTCACACATCTCTCTCGACCACCTCGAGAAGCACGCCACCCATCGCAACATATCAAACTCACAACATAGAAGCTATGGGAGGGGGCAAAATAGTAAAAGCACAGAGAAACACAAAAATGACCATGAGGGTCATTACAATTCAATCACATCTCTGATGGTAAGTCTCTTTTCTTTACTATTTATCCACAAACCATGGCTACCAAAATACGTCAAGCTAGTCCACTTCCTTTCTTAAGTTTGAATTCAGTACAGGGCAGTTGATTGGCACCATACATGAATTATATGAACTTTATTACCATATTTGCCCTAAATCACCATCGCCCACAACTTGTCCCATTGCCGATTCACCTGATTTATTACATAGGTGGTTGGTACATCCAGAATCTCGAAGCTTCAAAAAATTGTACTCGGTTGCTTATAATTGCCAATTTTTACTGTGTCATGTCAACTCGATAAGCAGATATGTTCCCTTTTCCCTCGATGTCCTAAATATCAGGCAAATTCTCTTTCACTTTAGTTCATATAAATGTTGGGGGGTCCTAGTCAAAGAAGTTCTACTATGATATTCCGCTATTTTGTCAGTTTTATTAATGGTTTTTCGTGGCACTTGGATATTCTTAATGAAAAATCAATCAGAGTTGTTTTCTATTTTTCAGGCTTTCCATGCTAAAATCCAAAATCAATTTGGGGCTTCTATCTATGCATTTCGTATTGATATACACCATAATACTTATCTTTTTAATTTCAGCAGTTTATGAATTTTTGTAGGATTATTCATCAACCGTCTTGTCCATACACATCTCAACAAGATGGGGATAGTTGGGAGGAAGAATAAGCATCTCTTTGAGATGGCTCTCACCCTACTCATACAATCTCATGTTCCATTGCGTGTTTGGGATGCAATTCTCACATCCTCTTATCTTGTTAATGATTGCCTCCCTCAGCTATCAAGGATCAAGTGCCACATTCTATTCAGTTCCTCTTCCTACCTTTGTTCTCTCTTCCACCTTGTATCTGCGGTAGCACGTGCTGTTAAGACCCGAAAACTCTAGCCATGATGACATCTACTATCACCCGTTAGTAGGTAAGCCAACCCCTAATCCAGAACGACAAGTAACAAACATACATGGTAGAAACAATAAATAATAGGAGATACATGTCACGACCCGAGAGTACCCCCTAGTCGTAACATGGCGTATTCAACCCCGAAGGGGTCTTATACGAGCCACATAGTCATTCATTGCATTCAATAATGAAAATAGTGCGGAATAAAAAAAAAAACTTATTTACATCCACACATTTAAACTTCATTAAAACAACTTTAAAAACACACAGCGGAAGTCTAAGTCTCACATGGCCATCTTAGACACAGTCACAAAACATAAGTAGGGACACGACCCTTTACAATCAAAAGAAGTCTATTACATGAACAAAAGAACTTAAAAGTCTTATCCTCGAATCCATGAGGACATACCAAGTCTTGGAGGAAAGCAATCCAACACTTCAAACTAGCTAGGAGGGATCACTTGCCGGAACCTACACTTATAGTAAAAATATGAAGAATATGGGTTAGTACACAAAATGTACTAAGTATGATGACCATGTAAAACATGCTTTAAAAGGGACATTTTGGTTAGAAATCATGCATTATGCCACTTTTTGGAGTACCATGAATAGTTGCATAAAAGACATACAATACAAGCATAAACATCAAGTAAGTCATAATATTACCTTTAAACAATTTCAACATGAAAACCTTTACCTTGGACCTTCACCTCAAGAAACCCTTATGCTATACCTCGTGCAATGTATGGATGGCGTCCCATACCACCATCCATACTAAGGCACCACATTTAGGTCACTTAAAGTAACTTATCATTCCTTTCTTTCACCTTTGGACCATATTCATACATAAGAGGTATATCATTAATTAAGACATGACAAGGGAAAAATAACTCGTAATATAACCCAAGTATAGCATGCATCTCATATTAAACATTTGAGAGCCAACATTCTTTAATAACCTCATTTAGGCCACAATTGTATCACATACATTAGGATTTAGAGAAACTCACTATGACCCTCTCCAAGCCTACTCGTGCAATGTATAGGTAGCATCCCATACTACTACCTACACTTTGTAGAACCTATCAAGAAACCATAATGAAATCTCGCATGATGGGAAGTAAGCGCTTAACCGACATAGACCATGAGAGCTTGTCATGGAATCCGGTGTCATAAGTCCCCACACCGTAAAGAGGTGGTCTACTTGCCTAAGGAAGACCGATATATAGCTTAATGGATCCACTAGCTACCTATGCGGGCACATAGTTTATGGGATAGGTAGACGATCATTGAAACTCATGCCTAACTATTGGGGGAGTTTCCATCTAACCAAATCCACTCGGTGCTTAGCCAACATTCCCATAGAATAGTTCATTACATTGACATTATCACATATGAGAGGTGCCATTGGCCTACCAACTCCAAATTACATTTATTAACACGTGAAAGGGTGCTTTAAGCCTACCATTTCAAGGTTCATTTAGGAAAGCTCATTAACTCCTCTTGAAAGGGTGCCATGGGCCTACCGGTTCAAGTCTCATCATTAACCTTCATGGAAAGGTGCCATAGGCCTACCGATTCCAAGGTTCATTATAAGCTCGTGTGGAAGGGTGCCACTAGCCTACCGATCCAAGGATTCAACAATCAACAATATAATCATTTATACAAGAAAATGATGCATAAGCCCTACCAATTCAAGGTATACTTTATATTGAAGAATCCTTCATATTCTATCATCAACATTCATGAGTGTCAAATTGAGAAATAATCTTTCAATAGCAACACCTTTACGTTCATAACATGATCACATTATCTTCATTGAATTCTCATTCATATAATGTCATGATAACACTCCAATTTCTCATACTATGCCTTTAAGGCCCTAAGCCTCACATACCCATTCACCACCAATACACCATAAAATAAGCATGGGTAATGACATACTTCAACAATCTAAAGACCTTTAAACAAGTTTGATTCATATACATTCATTATCTAGCAACCCACTTCATAAAGGCATAAACTAGAAATAAAGAGAAATCATGGGTTCATGGAGTATTTTCATCTTAAATCGTCAATACAACAACAATATAACCATAAAGTACCATTAGAAACCTTTTAAAACCATTTGGTGGAAGAACCCATGAGATTGAGTGAAAACCTAGATTTTTCATACTTTGAAATAACTTTGGATTTGGCTCCTTGAATGAAAATTTAGACCAGGATCAAGACCACCATACCTTTGCTATGATCTCCCATGAAATTTGATGAAGAAAGCCTTGAATCTAAAGCCCTAGCTCCCACTTCTTCTTCTTATTAATGGAGGATTGTAGAGAGGGAAATGTTTTAGGGAATGGGAATTGAACTAATGGTATCGAGGAAATAATATAAGTCCTTTGGAAGAATGGTCCAACACTTAGAAAAAAAATGAGGCGGGTGAACAGTAACCACGCCTACTGGAAATTGCCTTTTTCTGCCGAACAGATTTTATGAAAATGGGCATAACTTCTTCGTTCGAACTCCGAATGAGATGAAACGAAGTGCGTTAGGTAGATAACTCAAAGGGCTTTCCATGGATATATTATTGGCCACCCATAATTTGTGTGCTAGGAGATATGACCCTCCAAAGTAGACCCTCGAAAAAGGCTTCACTTGGAAATTTCGGATTTTGATACGGTTGCTCTAAAATTTGGGTTAGACCCATTTCCCACTCAATTTGACCCTAAACAAGAATATGAAGTCGGATTTTCAAAAAATGAAACGGATCTTTTTATATACAGCTAAACAAGTTTCCGGGTCGTTACAATACAAATATAACATAAAGGAACATTGGGAGATAATATAAAAACCAACATAGGATGAATAAAGATCCACTCCAAAACTTGGGTAGTCATATGTACAAAGTTGCTACATAGAGTACAAGTCCCGAAAGTAGACCAAAAATATACAAACTTGTCTCAAAATGTAAAAAACTAGTCAAGCTATATAGAAGGAGACATGTATGATCCAGAACGTCGTAAGCTAACCCTTATCTCCGAGTCATGTCGACCATGCTTCTAGCCTAAAATGTTGACCAAGGTCAAACTTAGGCCATAACTTGTTAGTTAAAACTTAGGCCAACCCAACTCCAATATGAAAGCAATAACAAAAGATAAATTTTTTAAAGCTTCAAAATAATCAGATACTAGCTCAAGGATGTATATAAAAATACAACACACTCAAAACAACAGATACCAACTCAAAATTTATAAAAATACAATGACATACTATTTACTCTTATTTGGAAGATTCTCTAGTCGACAACCATCACTATGAGCAACATGATGATACAACGTCTCTCCCACACTGCCAGAACTGTCCTATACCTTGTCGGGGTCCTCATCTAAGTGCATCCACTAAGCTCTGCCCGAAGGCACTTAAGATTCATCTAAAAAGTATGATCTTGAACCATGTTGGCATACATGGTTTATGAGAAATGTGAGTTGTCTGAACTCATCCCCATGTCGGTGCTCAATACTACTCCCAATAATATATACTTATGCTCAAATGTGTAAAACATACTCTTTCTGTAGTTTGAGATAGTTGCTCAAACTATCCTCTTAAAAGAGGTAACTACTTTGAAATATCTTTGAACTCATAAACTCTTTTTAGAAATCAAAGTTTCTCTTTTCTCAACGTAAAAATGATACATTTGGGAATACTTAGTTCCCTTAAACTTTAATCAAAACTGTCTCTTTAAACTTTCCCTAAAACACAGTTTAAAACACAATGATTGGCTTTCAAATCAAGACTTATAACTCAAAATAGTGTTCATGTTGAAATATAGACATGAACGAATCAACTCAAGGATCTCAATAACATTATAGAAAACTCAGTACTCAGAACTCAGGAACTCAAAACTCAAAACTCAATGATACTACTCATCTAAAAAATACTCAATTCATAGGGTTCATGCAGAATTATGACATGAACGACTCAACTAAAGGATCTCAATAATAATATAGAAACTCATGAATACAACTCTTCTAATTCGCATACTCATTTACTCAAGACTTAGCTCAAATCTATAGTTAATTGCAAAAGACTTCTCAAAATGACTCAAAAAGACCTCTTGAACTTTCCTCTTAACTTTACTATAATTTGAAATGTAACATACGAGATGTGATTAGGATATGTAGGATCTCTCAAGGATCAATGAAGACTTTAACAGTTAATATCAAAAAGAGAACAAAGACACGATTCAAAGGAACACCGGCGCGACGCAGAGAGGTAATTAAATTTTTGCTAGCGAAAAGACTTTTGAGACAGATGACTCTGTGGAGAGGGGGTGTTCGATTGAAGATGGAAATTTCAAGCGTCTCCGTGACGCGGACCTGGACGTGAATATTTGGCCCTTTTTTTGTTCTTCTTCTCCCAAACTCACTCTAATTCATAAACCCAATGCAATTTCATTGAACTCTCACTCAAATTCTTTAAAAAAATAGCACTCATTCGCAAGACCCTTACCTTAAAAACTCAAAACATCCATTTGTTAAAGAATAGAAGCTAAAACTCAAGAACTTCTCAAGAATCTCAATACAAACGATTTCAAGAACAAATTCACGAATGAAATTTCAAGATTGACGTGAGGGCGAACAAACCCAACACTATGAGAAGCTTACATACCTGGAAGAACAATGTTCTTGAAGAAACTTGAAGGAAAATCTTGGAAGATGAACCCTAGCCTTGGAGTTTCTTGAAGTTCTTGAGCGTAGAAAGTTAGGAGTGAATGAGAGGGTTTGGTCATGAAAACTGATTTTTCTTCACGTTTAAGGTAATTTAGATTACTTCCTAAGGGTTTTTAGGACTAAAATACCTTGAAAGAAATAAATAAAATGAGTTGGATGTCGAGATAGTTTTCCAGTGGACACTGAGGTCCGTATTCACTCCGTAATGCGAAGCCATCGCAGAGCTGCTGCCAGGTTAGAGCATCTCTAGTAAATCAGTCATAACTTTTTACTCAGAACTCTGATTGAGGCAAACTTGATGGCATTGGAAAGATGACTCGAAGACCTTCAATTTGATAGATCATGGACCACTAACTCTTTATGTGCTAAAATATATGGTCGATTGAAGTTGACCAAAAATTAGAAACTGATGGGTGACTCGAACAAATTTTTCTATTTAGTCTTTTTTTGAAACTCGAGGTGTTACACCTAGTGACCTTAACACCTAAGAAAATTTAGAATCACTCGGTAAAATCTTATTCACAAGGAAGAATGGTTCGAGTCTTGACTTAAAATTTTTTGGGGTGTTACATTATCTTCCTCTTGGGATCATTCGTCCTTGTGTATGAGCATAGGTCGTAGACAAAATTCTGATATATGAGACATCAACCCAATGTTGAAACGACTGACTTTGAGGGATACGTTGGAGTATGAATGGATCAATATGCCACTTTAACTCTTTCTGAAGACATCACTATCTCATTCTCAACACTTGACTTGATTTCTCATCTTATCATCTCACCCTTAGGTCTGAAACTGATACTTTAAAGCTATGGATCTATTCCATCATCTCTAAAGTAGTCTACATTCAATTTACTCTAACACTCAGGAAAGTCTAATTCCATGTCTACTAAACTCTCCATATCCAAGTACTAAGATTCCCTCTGCGACCTCTTTCTAAGATGCTTCTCTTAACCTCTTTTCATTGGCTTATAATGACGCGTCATCTAACTCTTAAGGTAAAAAATAATGTTTACATTAGCCTATTCCATATGACAACTCAATTATGCTATCTAGGCATACATGAAAACGATAAACTTAATTATAACCTCATCTGATTACTTACAATCTCGGGTACACCTCTTAATACTCTTGTTAATCAGTGACTTAGTCATACCTCATTTCTCTCATCTAAAAGTCAGAATCTCACACTTGTACCACTCCTATTCATTGCAGGTAACATCTTACTTCCTCACCTATTCTATGTCGAGTCTACGCGATCAGATCTCAAAACTAACATCATCACCCTCATGTTGCCATCATTTTTTCACAACACTCATCTCAAATTCAAGCTTAGTGTGTAGTACTAAACACATATATCAATATAATTTCTCACATACTTTACTAACTTCCGACTACTAGATAAAATTAAGAGACACTCGCCCACGAAGACCTCATGACGAGTAGTAAATCTTTATCTCTCAGTCTACATACTTACATATTACTCTCACATTCCACTTCACAACTTAAGTACTATTTACCCACTTACTATACATTATTTCTTAATTAGTTCTATAATCCTCTAAAATACTATGGGGCTTTCCTTTCAAAAATCATAAGCCTAGCTTAGAGCTATCACCTCATGAATACTCCTGCTCTTCTATTCAACACCTACACTTGGTCGTTACTAACACAATGATACCTCATCATAAACTCATTTCTAGTTAAAGTATACTCTAACTCATCCATACTAGTAACTCTTAACCTTTTATCATGAAATCTACACTAACTCATCACTTCTTAGTCTACAAAGAAAACTCCTCATTTATAACTTATTGGATGCATGACTGCAACAACAATTTTCCTCATTGCTATCTCCCTTTCTTAGATACTATACCTCTACATGCATTCTTCTAACTCTGGGCATTACTACTACTGCTTATGACATTGTAACTCATACTATCTTTTTGGGTGAAAATACTACCCAAGCTCTAAAACACACTTTCTCATGAGGGTCTCAATTGAAACAAGGTTTAGAGAAGAGAGTCTGAGAGTACATCTCATTTTTAGCTCGAACGCAAGATTCATATGTATAAGAGTGCATCTTTTGAATCTCAACACTTAGGCTCACTCACAAACCTTTCTCAAGATTTGTGCTGAGAGTAACTCATCGATAAGGATTTAATTTTGCTTTTCAACCAACTTTGTGTGAGGGGTAGTCGAATGGATATAAGAACACACGAGTTAGAATAAGTTCATTATGACATAATTCTATCACACGATTTAGAGTATGGAAAAGGGAACTTTTCTTAAATATTTGCGGTCTCTCATTTATAGAAGTGGGCCGTCACAACCATAAACAAGATCCTACGGACATTACTTCATAGACACTCTAGGACACTTGAACTCTGTGCACTGATTCCAAGTTTGTCATGACCCGCACCTACACCCTGCACATGGCCAACACTCAAGAACCATTGCTGGTCCCCAAGTGAACTCTTATCGTGGCTGACTCCAAGTGAAAAACTAATTCGAGCAATAATAGACTTAAAGCTGAATTAAATCCATTAAACTCAAATACTCAACTTTATAAAGTCTAGAAAATACTCAATAGAATTACTTATAGTTTGTAAAACAACTCAAAAGAAAATATATACTGAAAGACTCCTCAACTTAACTATCTATGAAGCCTTTACTATTACGGAAGAATATTGGACAAGACTCACGATATCTCAAAACAACTAAAAACAAAAAGTAAATGTGAAGTCCTCCAGAATACAATGAGGCTCACCAAAAGCTAACTGTAGAGTGATCTCAACGAAGCGCCTGTTGATAATCCTAAACACTTGTATTTGCATCATAAAAAAATGCAGGTTGAATGACATCAGTACATTGAATAAACGAGTATACAAGGGGAAACTAAAACATAGCTAACTGAAGTGATAACATGGGAAGACCATACTCACGTCAACTCAACTCCAATATGAAAACAATACTAAAAGATAAAATGTTTAAAGCTTCAAAATAAACAGATACTAACTCAAGGATGTATATAAAAATACAATAAACTCAAAACAGTAGATACCAACTCAAAATGTATAAAAATACAATGACATACTATTTACTCTTATTTGGGAGATTCCCTAATCGACAACTATCACTATGAGCAACGTGATGATACAACGTTTCACCCACGCTGCCAAAATTGTTCTATACCTTGTCGGGGTATGGAACACCTCAACTAAGTGGTCTACTAAGCTCTGCCCGAAGGCACTTAGGATTCATCTAAAAATTATGATCTTGTACCCATGTTGGCATACATGGTTTATGAGAAATGTGAGTTGTCTGAACTCATCCCGATTCATCCCCATGTCGGTGCTCAATACAACTCCCAATAATATATACTTATGCTAAATGTGTAAAGCATACTCGTTCTCTAGTTTGAGATAAATTGCTCAAACTATCCTCTTAAAAGAGGTAACTTCTCTGAAATATTTTTGAACTCTAAACTCTTTTTATAAATCAAAGTTTCTCTTTTCTCAATGTAAAAATGATACATTTGGGAATACTTAGTTCCCTTAAACTTTAATCAAAACTGTCTCTTTAAACTTTTCCTCAAAACTCAGTTTAAAACACAATGATTGGCTTTCATAGACTCTCAAGACTTGGAACTCAAAATAGAGTTCATGCTGAAATATAGACATGAACGAATCAACTCAAAGATCTCAATAACATTATAGAAAACTCAGTACTCAGAACTCAGAACTCAAGAACTCAGAATTCAGAGCTCAATGATACTACTCATCTAAAAAATACTCAATTCATAGGGTTCATGCGGAATTATGGACATGAATGGCTCAACTCAAAGATCTCAATTACAATATAGAAACGCATGCATACAAATCTTCTCATTCTCATACTCATGTACTCAAGACTTAGCTCAAATCTATAGTTAATTGCAAAAGACTTCTCAAAATGACTCAAAAGGACCTCTTGAACTTTCATCTTAACTCTACTTTAATTTGAAATGTAAATTACTATATGTGATTAGGATATGTAGGATCTCTCAAGGATCAATGAAGACTTTAAGAGTTACTATCAAGAAGAGAACGAAGACACGATTCAAAGGAACACTAGCGCCACACATAGAGGTAATTAAATTTTTGCTCGCAAAAAGACTTTCGATACAGAAGACTCCGTATCCTCTCCGCGACGCGGAGAGGGGGTGTTCGACTGAAGATTGAAATTTCAAGCGTCTCTGTGACACAGACCTGGACGTGAATATTTGGCCATCTTTTTTTTCTTCTCCCAAACTCAAGCTAATTCATAAACCCAATGCAATTTCATTGAAATCTCACTCAAATTCTACCAAAAAACACCACTCATTCGCAAGACCCTCGCCTCAAGAACTCAAAACATCCATTTGTTAAAGAATAGAAACTAAAATTCAAGAACTTCTCAGAAATCTCAATACAAACGATTTCAAGAACAAATTCACGAATGAAATTTCATGATTGGCGTGAGGGCGAAGAAATCCAACACTCTGAGAAGGTTACATACCTGGAAGAACAATGTTCTTGAAGAAAATTGAAGGAAAATGTTGGATGAACCCTAGCCTTAGCGTCTCTTGAAGTTCTTGAGCGTAGAAATTTAGGAGTGAATGAGAGGGTTAGGTTATGAAAACTAATTTTTCTACACGTTTAGGGTAATTTAGATGACTTTCTAAGGGTTTTTAGGACTAAAATACCCTTAAAGAAATAAATAAAACGAGTTGGAAGTCGGGCCTTTATTCTTTTTTCTAGCGGACCCCTTAATGAGTATAATAGTCACGAAGAGAGTGTGCTGCTCTAAAGTCAAGTCTTTTTTGGAGCTCTTTCCAAAGAGGTTAGGATTAGACTTTCAATTGGATGTGTCCCGGTCAAAGTGAGGTCTGTATTCAGATCGTAATGCGGAGCCATCGCGGAGCTGCTACCAGGTTAGAGCGTCTAGTAAATCAGTCATAACTTTTTACTAAGAACTCTGATCGAGGCAAACTTGGTAGCGTTGGGAAGAGGACTCGAAGACCTTCAATTTGATAGGTCATGAACCACCTAACTCTTTATGTGCTAAAAGATATGGTTGATTCAAGTTGACTTAAAACTAGAAACTGATGGGTGACTCGAACGAATTTTTCTCTTTAGTCCTTTTTGAAACTCGAGGTGTTGCACCTAGTGCCCTTAATACGTAAGAAAATTTAGGATCACTCGGTAAAATCTTATTCACAACGAAGAATGGTTCGAGTCTTGACTTAGAAATATTCGGGGTGTTACACTTACAAGGTATGGGACATAGGAAAAGCTTAAAATAGGATGGGCACTTCCATCTAATTTTAAAAATACCTTTTTTGGATGTTCCAGCTTAATACCAATGTATTTAAATTCAGCTAGTAAACTTGAATACAATCGGTAAGATATAAATGAAAGCATATAGTAGTTGATTATATCAATGATGCTCCTGTTATTGACACAATCACCATGATACTTCCAATCCTTTTGGAATGTATAGTTATTCCAACAGGATTGTCAGTAGTTGAGCTTTTGTGAAGACATCTTTTCCAACTTCAGTTCATTAGAGCAATGCTCAACTAACGACACTTAATTTTCATCAATTTATGATTTAATAACTATACATAAATCAACTTTCGCGTAGAAAATTCAACTTTATAACTGTAATATAAGCTACTGCATCTTTATTTTAATTGTCCTTTTAAAATAGTCTAGTTTATTGAAAACCTAGAAAGCAAATATTACTAATGATATGAAGAACTTTTTAATTACAAAGACAATGATATTCATATCAAGAATCTGACCACTAATATAATACATAAATTAGTACAACTGAAGGTGAAGTTTTCCCTCATCATAAATGGTAACACTGAAGGTTTCTTCCAGTCCCAAAGGGGTCTCGGACAGGGAGATCCTATGTCTCCATTCCTATTCTTAATAGCCATGGAGGGACTGAATCATATGTTCAGAAAGGCCAAGACAAATGGATAGGGAGAGGTTTTAGTGCACAAGCAGGGATAGGGGAAGGAACTGGAGAGATCACACACTTATTTTATGCAATGATGCTCTTATATTCTGTGAGGCGGAGGAGACACATATTAGACATTTAAGAGCTATACTCTCTATATTTGAGGGCATTTTAGGCCTCCATGTTATCTGGTTGAAGAGTCATCTCTTCCCTATCAATAATGTTGACAATCTGTTTGGGCTAGCTGAAGCATTGGGTTGCCTAGTAGATGCACTACCAACAAAACACTGGGACTGCCTTTGGGAGAAAAGAACAAAGAGCTGGAAGTGTGGTATGTCTTTGTTGAAGAGACGTGAGAGGAAACTAGCCAGCACCTGTCTCTGGGAAGCAGGGTAACACTCATCAAATCAGTGTTGGATGGTCTGCCTACTTACATGATGAGCTTATTTCCAGTCCCCAAGAATATTGAGGTAAAGACTCGGCGATGGGCAAGCTTCATCGCCAAATCAACTGCATCAGCTTTTGAATTCTTGACTTCTAAGTTGGTGAACCAGATAGATGTCACCGAATGGACTTGACTTCATTCTCCAGTTGTTCTGATCATTTAGGTGAGCTGGATCGAGCTCGCCGTTCCATTCGGCGCATCGCCAAACTGCACTTTGGTTCGCCAAGTTGGCTTAGTTCATGAGCCAACTCGCTGGATCTTTTGGCGAGCTAGAAGCTCACTCAGCGAGTCGCCGAGTGATTTTTGCGAGCTCCAGCCCTTCTTTTCTTCAGCTTTTCCAACTTTTTCACTTCTTTTCACAATGTAATGTCCTTGCCTTGTTCTTAAGCCTTCATTGCTGCACATAAACAATTTAACATCAGTTATGAACTCAAAATAGGCGTTGAGGACACTAATTCATTAAGCAACAAGCCCTAAATGAGTGAAAATTCCCGACTCATCAGACATCATCACCTTTGTACAATGCTCTTAGGCTTCATAAGCCATTGTTCTATAAGTCGATGCCTCATGATGGTTCTGATTTCTAATCTAATACCACAAGAATCATAGAACCAGAGATGTTTTGAAAATAAGAGTTGCTCTCTACAGAAATTGAAGATGAACTGTCTAGTCCTTTTCTTTTTTTGGTGTAAACAGAAATATCCTCAAGAAGAAGACGATATTCCTAGTAATTTAGGTTATTTATGAAGCTTAGTAGGGACACCCCTCCCTCTGTAATTTTGTTGTAAGTATTACTGGAATACTTTTCTGAGTATTCCTTTTGTTCATAATACAAGTTACCTTTTTAAAAAAAAAAAGAATCATAGGAAGTTTTTTCATACCTACCTTGGTTGCTACCTCACTCTACATAATAGGTGCTCCGGATCTTACTCATTATGAGTTCTACAACACAGCAAATAAAAGGCCCCTGGATATTGAATTGTGGAATTACTATTAGTTGGAATTACACTACCCTCCCAGACTCCACTCATTGGATTACACTGGATATGTTGTTATTTTACTATCAATAGAGAGTTAATTGCATAGTTAACTCTTCATGAAAAATGAAATCTTGAATAGAAACTTCCTATGTCATATTTTTTTATTAAACATAAATTCTTATTGTTCCTTCTACTAAATTTTCTCCTGGCCCACCACATGTAAATTTCCTATGTGACCATCCTATTCTACAAGCTGAGATTTACTCAAATTAGTCATTGCAACTTAATATAACTATAATTTAACAAAAAAAAAACACAAATTTCTAGATTGATAGCCTTGAATTAAGGAAACAATACCTAAAACAATAGATTTTGCTTAACCTTGTTATGTGGAATACAAATGAGTATTTGTGATACTTAGGTAAGTTTAAAATCAGCTACTTCCAAAGAAGATAAAATTTGGCTACTACATCATAAAAAAATCATTATTTCTAGCTACTAAATTTGATCTTTATTTCACTCAGCTAAAACAACACTCATTTAGAGTGATGAAATAGAGAGTGAATAAGGAAATCTAAAAGAAGGAAAAGAGATGAGAGAGTCTATGTTTCTAGACATAGGTTTAATACGTCAGACATAGCATGTAACATGCTATAATCAACCAACAGATTAAACTACTTACCTTGTGTATTGAATCAATATTGGAAGGGCTGCAATATTGAATCGTCCTTGTGAATCCAAATGGTAGATTGGAAACATGGAAGCGTTGCGTAACCCGATTCCCAGGTACCACGTATCAATTAAAGCTCACAGTTGTGTTGGCGCTGAAAGAGGTCATTCCTAAACTAAGTTGCGCGGACTCTTCACTTCGATGCCGCACCCGTGTTGGATTCTCCAAACATACACTACTTTTGGAGAATCCAACTCGCACCTGTTGACATTTGTGAAGAGTTCGAGCAGCATAGTTCCTATGTATTCTTGAAAGTTGAAGAAGGAGAATAGAAGGTTGTTCTGTTTTGGAGAATAGCCGAAGATTCTACTTCCGTTTTGGAGAAGAGAGGATGTTTCTAGGTCACACGTGGAGTGAGCACAATTAAAGAATTTTAATGAATAATGAAAAGGCAATCGACATTAGGCATTGGCCTATAGCTGAACATAGCTCTCAATGAACTTACTAATGAGTCGACATAAAAATTAGTTCAAGAACTCAAGTATTAACACCAAATTACTAGAATATACATCCACAAATAGGTCCAAATAATGGAAATGGAAGAAATTGACTAGAGACGAAAACGGAAAGTGATTTTTTTGTGGCTGAAAACAAAAAAAAAGAAGCAATCAAATTGGATACGGACAGAATTCTGAATGAGATATTTTAAAATTTGAAAAAAATTCTAAAGCAAGTTCAATTACAACCATTATCTGTTTTAACTAAGTGTTTAATGTATCTTTCAACTCCAACAACCATGAAATTCAGCCACAAAAATGAGATTTTTAAAGAGAACTTGAAAAGGCAATAATTTTTTTTTTTGTCATCAAATAAATAAATAAATAAAAATAATGCAGAAGATGAAAGTTAAAAAAAACAGACTATTTAGGAGAAAAAAAGAGGAGGATACCTAAACTTGTAAGCCAGTTGAAAGGATGAAGAAAAATGAGTATTTCTTGATAATCTGAAAGCTCTATGAATGAAAGAGATTGCTTTAGTCGTAAGCAAGAGAGAATGGATACTTGTAGGGTTATGATTGCAATTGGAATATTATCAAGTGAAATTAATAAGTTCTTGATCGTTCTTGGTTCACTCTCGAGAGGGTACTTCTTGTTTATGTTTGGATCCATGATTGGAGTTGGGGTTTGGAGAGATTGGCGAAGAAGAAGAGGGAAGTGACAGATGGAATGGAGTTCATGGTTTGCTAAAAAATCAGTCATACATAATTCAGTTTACCCTTGAATAATGAGCATATTTAAATGTTTGCCCTTGGTCGTTCCAAGTTTCACCTTTCTAAGTATAGTTTAATTGTTACTTATGCTACTATATAATTTAATTTGTATTTTACTAGATTCTGTCACCTCTACTTCAAGCCTTGTTTGGGTGACCACCACTCCATTATTTCTCTTTTTATTTTCTTTGACTGAATGTTTTGTTTGTGTTAAGTGTAGGATCATCAGGATATCCCCGTTTGCTAATCGTTTGTCATTCGATGCTCCTCCAGCAGTTCAGCGGCTTAGGTGTCTGGCAAACTATGAAGCCCTTAGATTTTCAAACCCCATTTTGAGTTTAGGACAAACATTGGTTGCAAGAATGAAAGACCGAAGTGCAAATAATAGTGGGAAGTATATATCTGTGCATCTTCGCTTTGAGGAGGTTAGTTTTCAAGTAGTGCAAACTGATGAGCATGCTTACTTTATGTAGTTCATATGATAGCATAGACTTCCGAGGGTAAATAGTCTTGATCACTTTTTCGTGCAGGATATGGTTGCTTTCTCTTGTTGTATATATGATGGTGGAGATAAAGAGAAAATAGATATGGATGCTGCAAGAGAGAGAGGATGGAGGGGAAAATTCACAAAACGTGGTAAAGTGATTCATCCTGGAGCAATCAGGATCAATGGAAAGTGTCCCTTAACGCCATTAGAGGTAATATTTTTTTGCCTTGTTGGCTAGATATTCAGTTGACTTCCTTATTCTGTTTCTTATTGTTAACTCAGTTGACTAAACCTTTATTTTTTTTCTCATCTGACGAAACGCTGGAAATAATAACTTAAGTAAAAGTAAAACCTTTTGTTTTGGATGTTTTAATGCCTTTCATTTCTTAGGGCTTGCTTTGAGCAGCCTGTGAGTTCGTTGTAAGATTACCTTTACCAAAGAATATTTTTGAAAAGTTATGTTTGACAAAGTGATGTGCAAGAGATGCTTGTGAAGATAAGATAGCTACATAACCATTTCAAAAACAAATTAGATAGTTGCATAAGATGTACTTGTGAGAAAGAGAAAGAAATAAGAGAAACTTCAGCTTGATTATTCTCTGAAGCCATTGGGGTTTAGATATCTATGTACATACACTAAGAAAGGAAAGAAAATAAAAATACATGATTATAGGAGTAAATCAAGTTGCACTATATTTGCAAGATCCTAAAATATTCTACAATACCCACGAGATTTTAACATTCCTCAAGTTGGTTCATATTAACCATATGTACCAAACTTATTACAAATGTAACTAATACGAGAACCAGTTAGGTACATGGTGAATATATGAGCTGATCATTTGACTTCACGAACTTTGTAGTTATGTCTCTTTAAAATAGTTTTTCTCTGATGAAGAGAAAATGATCTCAATGTGTTTAGTTCTCACATGAAACATCAGATTTGGTGCAATATGATGAGTAACTTGGTTATCTCACACAAGCAACTCCAACCACCAACGCCGTCTCAAATTAAGATCCTTCCCGTTGAATATGTACTGTAGGCTACAATGATGAATGAAGATCTCACAATGAACACCATAAAGATAATGCCTCCAAATCTTCAAAGCAAAAACTACTGCCACTAATTCCAAGTCATGTGTGGGGTAGTTCTTCTTGTGAACCTTTCATTGCCTAGAAGCATATCCAATAGCCTTGCCATGCTGCATCAACTCACACAATATATTGTAAAGCCCTCGCCCTCTACAGGAAAATTCAGAATTGGAGCTGAAGTCAATAGGTGATATAAGACGAGATACAACATAGATAGGTCCAAGAGATAATTAAGAAATTGAGGGTAGATAGAAGAGAAAGGAAGTACAATCCCACAATTGAAGTAAATTAGAGACCAACAAATAGATTTGTGTTTCTCTAGTTTGAATAAACAACTGTAAGATTAAATTCAAGGAAGAAGAGAATTGAACTCATACATGAATAATCTTACTAAAAGATATTCAAGAGAGATCAAATGTAGAGACAAAAACCCACAATACTCACCAGTGTTCACCTAAAAATATTATTTACCCAAATAATCTTCATTCTATTTTATTTATACTATGGCTCGTTTGGTGTGAGGGATAAGAAAAAATAATCCTGGGATAAAAAAATAGTCTTGGGATAAAATTTTGATGTCTTGTTTGGTTGACATGTTTGGGATAACTTATCCCACCATTTATAACATAGTGATGGGATAAGTTATCCCAGGATAACTAATCCCAGGATAATTAATCTTGGGATAAGTAGTTCCCAACCAAACGACCCCTTAGAGTTAACTAAGATAAGAAAAGACATAAATGCCCTTAATTACAATGCTATGACAAAAAAGATCCTAAAAACATATTGATATTCTTTTCTTGTATTGGTTCTTGATTTCCACACACCGAAACACTCTAAGCTCTTGATGTCAAGTAGAAATCCTTCCATGCAATGAGTACTTCCCAAACTTACATCATTCTTCCCTTCTTGAAAAGAATTCGACCTTGAATTCAAACCTTGCAAAACATAGAAGGGAATTAATACCCAAGCCAAAGAATTAGCTTCCAAACAAGTTACATACCACTTCCAAAAATGCACACTTTTATGATAGCGCCAAGAATAATGAAATTCTATAAAAATCACTTTTTCAAGCGTAATATCAAGAATTTGACTCAAAAGTATACCATAATCATAAAATAGCTAAAAGAAACCAATAATTCTAAATATTAGCTTTCAAATCAAAATTAGTTTCTTTAGAAACTTGGACCAAGTAGTTCCTCAATTCACAATTTGATGGTACTCTTCTAATCACAAAATTAAGAGAATTAACAATATCATTCACAACCCTTAAACGCAAAGTAAGCATTCCCCGGATCAAACACAAATATCGATCACAAAACTTTCTTGAGTTTCTCCCTTTTTTTTTTTTGGTTAAAGAGTTTCTCACTTAGTAACTCACAACATGAATCAAATAACAACATTAAATAGTTTTCACTAATCATAACAACATCACTACTGTAAAGTTCAAAGACAGAGAAATTTACCTTCATGGCTTTAGAAGGTGCAAATATAAGCACTAGCCATTCAAACAAATCATTCTTGGCTTTAGAAGACAAAGATACCTCAAACCTTTTTGTAGCCCAAGAAGATTCTCCCATGGTAGATCCTCTCTTGATGTTGTTTCACAAATAAATCAAGAATGTTAGTAAATTCATCAAAAGAAGGATTATTACATTTATACCCATATTTAGCAATGCTTCAAATGGATCATATTTACATTTCTTTCTAGAAGCATTCAATAAACCGACCCAAAGCATATCCTCAAAAGTAAATCTAGAGTAAGTGAATAAATTGACACACAAGCTAGCATCTATCAATTTACGTAGTACTTTCTCCCGTGCCTCCCTCATTCTTTAAAGGACATTCTTCATCTTTAGAGGACTTTTGAAAATATGATGTGCTTTCACCAAATATTTTGGGAGCTAACTTGCTAGCATTCAAACAATTGACACCCTCAAGTAAGCCACAAGAATCATTTTCACAAGTCATGCACTCTTTAAATTTTGAATCATCACTTTCATCAAGTACGCACAAGACAAGGAATGAATCATTCAATCGGATTTCATCAATATTGTTTACATCTTTAAAGTTTAAACTCAATTTTCAAATTATGAACAATGTGAATCACACAATCAAGATTAGGACAACTCAAAGAAGGACTCACATTATCAACACAAATATCACCTTTCAAACCTTCTTGAATATTTTCACCAAATAAAGGATTGTAAAATATTTTGAATTTTTGACATTCCTTAGGCTCAAAAAGGATATCGTCACACTTCCCTTGCTCTATTTCAAGATGACTATCACAAAGTATATTCATGTCCTCACTAGAGAAAGAATTTAACTATTAAATTCACTAGCAAAGAGACATGCATTATCAATCACATTTTTAGTGTTCCTAGTAGCTAAAGAAAAAATAAATTCACCTTCATCACAAAAATTCAAGGAAACATTTTGTATCTCATATTTTTTCATACTTGGCATAACAATAACTTCAAACTTTTTATGCTCACAATCAATGACAATTTTAACTCTACAATCATATGGAACTAGTGTATGGTCACAATCCATTTGCATATTAACACAAAGTGTAGAATCATCAACCTCACCCAAAGACGGTCTAACATTCACACTCAAGTCACTAGCAAGTACATTTAAAGTGCCTAGAGAGTTAGGGTTAGCCTTTTTACCGTGATGAGCACTTAAAGAATCTTTTGTACCTTGATCTTCTAAAATTAAGCTCACTTGCTCACTTGAAGAAGTAGTCTCAACTTTACATGCATCATGCAATTCTTGAGTTTCTTTCCATGTTAAGTTTTCCTTTCGTGCTCTTCTTCAAGAATACCTACAAAAGAATTGAAAACATTAGAAGAACAAGAATTCAAAAGGTTAGAGTTAGAATAAGAAAATCTCACTCACACTCTCTTGTTTTTCTCTTATCTCATCTTATTTTCTCTTACTTGCCTCACTTTTCTTTATTTCATCTAGTGACACTCTACTCTCATTTTTCAACTCTCTTTTCTTTTGTGCTTGTAGCCACTCCCTCACTTCATTCAAAATATCCTTTCCTTTTGATCTTTTGAGTTGTCACTATTCACCTTTTTACTCCTAGGGTTGTAAAAGGCGAGCCCTTATCGCCTTTGGCGAGAGGTGAGGCAAGGCCTTGTCGCCTATTACTAGCGAGGCGAGGCGATCTCGCAAAGGCGAGAATAGGCGTGTGGTGATGTGGCGAGGCGATAGAGACGTTGCCTTTTTATTTTATTTTTTAAACAGGCCTGATTTAAAATTAAAAGGCGATATTAGGGTTTATTTGGTGTTTTGGACAAACCCGACTCTGTTCTCCCTTTTTTCTCTCCCGTTCACAATTGTGACCTTCAAGGTTTCATGTGCAGTCAGCGCTCAGCAGTGTGCAGTTTCTGTTTTTTTTTCATGCTCTGTTGTTTTATTTCTGGAGACTATTGTCTACTGCAATAATCTTGAAGAACAGACTTTTGGAGTTCTAGTATTGCTAGTTATTTGTCTTTTGAATTATTGAGTTATTCAAGTGCTAGACTTATAGTATCTACTACCTACTATTAGTTTTTGAATTGAATTTGCTAATATGTTATTGCTTTTGAGATTTTGGATATTTATATATGCAATAAAATATTTTTAGTTTTTGGTATTAATTGGCGCCTCAACTCAAAAAGGTGACGGTCAGGCAGACCCTTGTCGCATTTTCCAAATTCCTATCAAACGAAAATTTATTATGTTTGAACCAAGGATCCCATAAACACACCAAACAAGTAGACAAAGGATAAACATCACACCAAATCCCCTCTTGATAGCTCCCTAGGTAAACAACAATCTTCACTTCGTCAACCAACCTTCCACCAAACTTATATGGTGAACTTTTTTTATGACAAGGTATCTCCAACCACTCAACCATAGATGGATCAATGAAGTTGGTATAACACAATTTATCTACACCTAAGGTGCAATCAAAAGTGCAACCACTCTCATATTCCTCAACAATGACTTCAAATTTAGCCAAACTTCCATTAGGCTCATGCACTCTTCTTTTTGGAGAAACACTACTATAATTATCGTAGGATACTTCACTATAACTTCTATAAGGAGTAGGATTATAACATGAAGGTCTCCTTTCTTCATAGTCATCCAAACCTCCCTTGTTACTTCTTGAACCCGTGTAAGACATAATTAAGACAAGAAAAGTGGTTAGAAAAAATAATGGACCTCACAAGTGACTCCCTCACGTGTATCACTCAAATGTTAGCACTCAGTTTTCTTTCCACTTGTGTATACACTCAAAGGTGGTAGGATTTTAAGACCACATTCAAATGATTTCATCACTAAGGGGTATCCCTTAGTCTCTTCACGGTTCTACAATCCCAAATAAGCTCAAAGCAAGCCTTCAAGTATCGGTTCAGGATGGAGTTCATGTCACTAACAAAGAAGGACAAAACACACTAATGGACTAGGAATGAAATAAACACACAACAAAACTAAAAGAGAAAAGTACTTACAAATTGGCATGAAATGGAATACGGACACAAAACTAGATAACACTAGTATAAATTAGTACTAATTGTAATCTCAATCTCAAAAAAATATAATAGTACTAATTGTAATCTAGCTAAAAAATACAGAAGAAGAATAAGAAAAGCAAGCAAGGAAAAGGCTAAATTTTAAATGAAATTCAAAACAACTCATCACCTCCTTCAACAGTTGAAATTCAACACAAAACCACCTGAAATCTCACCGAAACAATCTCAAATTTCAGATGAACTCCTTAAGATGTTGTCAATCTAATGAAATAACACCCACTTGAAATGGTGCTCGTTTGTGGAACCCAAAATTTAAGATCGAAGCTTCAAGATTAGTTGATAACTTTCAATGGAGCTTCTATTTCAAGTTTCCTACCCCAAATTCCGAGTAACACCCAAATGAACTTAAAAACAGTAGCAAACCAACGTGAATCAAATAGTTTCAGCTCTTTTTCTTTTTAACTCGAAGCTTCGAGTGAAGCTCAATGGAGTAGAAGTTGTTGTGTCACGTTCTTTTTCCACATCCAGGTGATGGATTCAGATGTTTTCAAACTCAAAGATTAGCCAAATCCAACCAAACAATTTAAACAAGAGACCTTAAACAAATATAGCTACATCTTCACAAAATTTGCGCCGCAGCTACAATCTTCAACTATTTATATTTTTTTCCCCAACAAACCCACCAATCCCAAACAATTTTCTTCCACCAATTTCCACTTCCATGAGTTCTCAATGATAGAGCTCAAAATATACAACTCCTAGTTCACAAACAACACCAAAACAATAAAAGGAGGGGAGATTCTCGATTGTAGAATTCAAACAACAATCTCAATAGGTCAAACAAAATCAAACTTTTTTTAAAGGCTTTTTTTCCAGAAAATAATTAACTTAAGGATTAAGAATTGTAGGAAAAATTATTTAGCCTTGCTCTGATACCAATTGATGTAAGACGAGATACAACATAGATAGATTCAAGAGATAATTAAGAAATTGAAGGGAGATAGAAGATAATGAAAGAACAATCCCACAATTGAATTAAATTAGAGACCAACAAATATAGATTTGTAATCCCCTAATTTGAACAAACAATGACACCATTAAATTCAAGGAAGAAGAGAATTGAACTCAAACTCATACATGAATAATCTTACCAAAAGATATTTAAGAGAGATTCAATATGGAGACAAGGGATAAACCCACAATACTCAAAAAGAATGTTCACCTAAAAATAGTCTACCCAAATAATCTTCATTCTATTCTTTTTATACTTTAAGGGTCAACTAAGATAAGAAAAGACATAAATGCCCTTAATTACATGTACACCATGCTATGGCCAAATAATATTTTCTTGTATTACTTCTTGATTTCCACACTATGTTGAAACACTCTATGCTCTTGATGGCAAATAAAAATCCTTCCATGTAATGAGAACTTCCTAAACTAGCATCAATATGGTCTTGAGCTTTTGGAAGCTTGCTTTGCTCTCAGTGATCCACTGAAAAGTCACATTCTTCAGAGTCAATTTAGTCAACGGAGATGCAATAGAAGAGAAACCTTCTACGAAATATCTGTAGTAGCTAGCGCGTAGCCAACCCTACAAAGCTTTGAATATCGGTATGTTAAGTGATCCCGAACTACCTCAATCTTTTCAGATCCACCATAATCAATCCCTGGACATCACGTGCCCCAAGAATGCTACAGATTCAAGTCAAAACTCACACTTGAAGAATTTGACGTACAATTGCTTATTCTTCAAGGTCTGAAGCACGATCCTCAAGAGCTGCTCGTGCTCCTCTCTCCCAGAGTAGATCAAAATATCAGCAATGAACACAATCACAAATTAAACGAGTTTAAATAAGATCGAAACACTTGTTAGGGCATTCATCAACCCAAAGGTCATGACAAGAAACTCGTGGCCGTAAGAAGTCTTGAAAGTGCTTTATGAATATATGAATCCCTAATCTTCAATTGATGATAGCCCGATCTCAAGTTAATATTTGAGAATACTGAAGCACCATGAAGCTGATCGAATAAATCATTAATACGCTGTATCAGATACTTGTTCGTGATAGCCACCTTGTTTAACTACTAGTAGTCAATACACATCTGCATAGTACCATTTTTCATCATGATTTAGGCAGGAACATTCCAAGGGGAAACACTAGGTCTAATGAACCCCTTACTCAACAAATCCTGCAATTGCTCCTTCTCCTTTTGTTCCTTCAAGTCTGTCAGTGCTATCATATAGGGCAAAATGTAAAATGGTTGAGTGACCCGCTCTATATTAATACCAAAATTGATGTCACGATTTTTGGAATACTTGGTAAGTATGTCGGGTAGACCTCAACAAACTCACCTAAAGAACCAACTCAAGTGAAGGAGTGGCAACATTGATATCTTGAATGTGCACTAAGTAAGCCAAACACCCTTTCTCTATCATCCTCTTTACTCTCAAAGCATGACTAACCGTACCCTTCCACACCACATGAGGAACACCAGGCATAACCGAGGTAACAATCTTGGCGTGACAATCAAAGATAGCCATGATAAGGAGATAGCCAATCCATACCCAATATCACATCAAGGTCCACTATACCGAGAATGATAAGATCCATATGAAACTAGATTGATACACTCTATCCATTACTAATTTATCACCTACAGGGGTAGAAACACATATATGTTTTGTCAAGGAATCACACATCATACACGTAGCAAAATATGCAGACACATAGGGATAAGTAAATCCTGGATCAAAAAAATTGAGGCTGATCAATGAACAAGAATCTAAAGGCAAGTAGAACCAATAAGACAAGAATGATAGAACTAAAGGCAAGTAAAACTAAGGAGGCTGCACATGAACTAGAAATTAAGGGTTGGACAAGCACTTAACAATTAACTTAAGAATGAAAGTTGAATAGCCATGCTGGACGTACCAAACAATGCTCGAGGAGAATATTTCAAGCTAATGATGGATCTACGTTATGAGTTTATAGGACCACTAGGCACCTTCTGAGAAATAAACAAGTTGGTTGCTTCACATATACTTTATCCTCGAGATCACCTAGGAAAAACATTTTAGTGTCCAATTGATAAAAAGGCCAATGACGAACAATTATTAGAATGAAGTTATTTGCATTTTTCGATAAAATCTGGTCCAAACCCCTAACTAGAGGTAATGACCTCGAACCGAAATACATTAGTCTCAGACGGGGAATAACGGCCTCGAACCATCAACATCAACCTCAGATTGGAGATAACGGCCTCGAACTGTCAAGATCAGTCTCAATCTAGAAGTAACGACCTCAAACCATGAGTAACCCATAAAGGGGCTGCCTACCTAGCCTATAAACTCCAGGAGCACCAGCAAGACCAAAAGCATGAAAGAAAGGGTGTCGATGCATCGGGTAGTCAAGTGAAAACTGAGCACATCCTAGATGCCTCAAGTAGGAAAGAAGCATGTCCCAGACGCCTCGTTATCTCAAAAATCAATAAGTCAAGTGATCCAGGTGGTACGACTCTTGTAAAAACCAGTTTAGAATAAAAATCAAGTAAAATAGTATCTCATCATGAACGATAAATATGCTAATGCATGGGTTGGGATCGTACCACAAAATTCGTGAGAATGAGCAAACAATGCAATGCATGTCATCACCATCATTCAAACAAGAAACACAAAATCAAATAATTATATAGCCAATGAAACCACACAACTAGAGAGTACTGACTTGGGATCCAACTTGTCCTCACATACGACCTTGGGCCCAACAGTATAATCATAAGCTCAATAAGGATACAACATTTCCACCACTAATCAACAAGCGAAGGGAT
The DNA here is from genome assembly GCA_029007595.1 of Solanum commersonii. Lineage (NCBI taxonomy): Eukaryota > Viridiplantae > Streptophyta > Magnoliopsida > Solanales > Solanaceae > Solanum > Solanum commersonii. Next base: position 2,023,107 of record JAJTWQ010000029.1, read on the forward strand.
CAAGAAGAGATTTCAAATCAATAAAGGGGGAGCAAACTCAAGGGACGATGCCCTACCCCAATCACACCGCTCTAGTCCCAGATTAACTACAACTAGGACCAACCCACGACTATGACGAGCCACCATGGTCATAAGCATCCATGCAAGGAGAACGACCCAACACAAGCTCTAAAGGGAGCAAACTATAACTACAAGTCAATAAAGCACAACCTAAAACATCTAATGTCCAGCCTAGTCTAAGGCAATCACGAATCAATCCTAACAAGGATAAGCAAAATCACCTTCACCACAACCGAAGCCACAATCTAAACTAAGGATCCCAACACCCACAATAAGCCCAAGGCTCCTATGGAATCAAGAAAGGATGGAATAACAAGAGGAAAGCAAAATACCCAGCAAATATCATCCAAAATTACATGAAATACATACTAGGCATTATCTAAGAAGCTCACTCAAGAAAGTATATCGAAGCCTATATCAAAGCTGAACACATGCGCTCTAAATCCACCACACACGAGCTACCTGCATCTGAAATGCCTCTAAACACTGCCAAACTTTCAAATTATCGATCACAACATCATTACAAATGTTTTGACACTAAAATAGCAACATTTGAAAATGAACTCAAAATTACGTCAAAACAAGAATGTGGGACCCACACCGGGAATCCAAAATTGAATCCGTCAAAAGGTCCCTAAACTACGCCTCGAACTTGTGTTCCAAAATTGAACACAATTCAAGGCCCAAAAACAACCACAACAACAACATGCAAAATAACAAGAGAACCAAGCTATGGTAGCAGTTGAGCTGAAATTCACCTCAAACAAAGGCTCCTCAACAACTTCTAATCACAAACCCAAGTAGTCACGCTCCCAAAGATCACACAAGACTTCTAATCATTTAAATCAGAGCTCGGATGATGAAGAAATCGCCTTTCAAAAATAAAGGCTGAATCTAATTTTTGAATTTTAGACCAAACTCGACAGTATTAAATTCTGGTCGCTAAAAGCATGCACCAGATATCAACACTTCTACTGGTTTGCTGAAACTCCGAATTCTTCGATGGGGTGCTCGGGATTCATCAGGAACCCTGTGCGTGCAAATGAAGTATGCTACTTCATCGAATTCGGCATTCCAGACTCAATAGAACCATCAAAACTTCCATTCGAGGCCGTTTCGATGAAAAGTGGGTCCCAAACCCAAGTTTCGTTTTAAGCTAAAAACCACAAGAAGACTCAAAATGAGACTAGAAGCCTAGGGAACCACACGAAAGGTCATACTAGACCAAACTCGACATTTCAGAGCTAATCGCCTCGACGAAATTTTCATCCAAGCATGTTTACCAAGAATGTTGACCAAAGTGAACCCTTGGCTTAAGCTTTAAAGTTAAATGCCTAACGACACAAACTCACACCAGAAGTATCGAGGCCCAAACCAACTAGTCCCCTAGCCTAAAATGGACCTTTCGGAGCTGATGAAATCGTCATAATTGCATTCTGAGGCTGTCTTCCATAACTTTTGATTGAAGTCAACTGTTCAGGTTTCAAAGGCTCCAAAATATGGAAACTTGCACAAAATCCAAACGAACGACCTAACGACTGAACTGTCAGTCCTAGCTAGTCATAAATGACTAGCTCTAAACGTGGAAAAGATCGGAAAATGAAGAAAATGACTTTGAAAAGTGGAGATTTTGACCGTAGGGATCAATTGATAGACATTTTTCTCGAGGAAGGAGGGTCATTACACAAACTATTTAAGATTCACTTTTTTCCCCCTTTATATGTGATACTTGCACCTCTATAAATACATCTTAATATTGGAAATAGGGCATTTTTTATCAATCAAGTAACAAAAAGGACATTTTTGGACAAAACTATTGATGACAAGGACATTTTTAGACCAAAGTATTAATTGAGGTTTTTTTTTGTTCAATTTTGCATAGTTTTAAGACATTCTTGACCTTTTTATGTTTGAGGTATAATCTTGCATTTTTAAAAATTAACTGCAACATCCACTTTTTTATTTATGGACATTTTCATGTGTCAACTTCTTTGAATAGAGGTTCATTTTCAAACATTTGTTTTATTAAAAATGTATACCCTATTAAAGTTTGTTTCATTTATAAAATATAAGGAGTTTTTTGGTATAATGGTCAAATAAGGAAATATGTCGTTTCAAATACATGCTTCTAACAAAATGAAAAAGAGTTACAAAAAATATACTCCCTCCGTCCAATTTATGTTATGTAGTTTGAGTGGGCTCAAAGTTTTAGAAATATGGAAAGACTTAGCAATGTTCCAAAACTATCCTTAAAATAAATGAATTTTTAATTAGATGAGTATACTTTTGTTGACTTCTAGTCAAATAAGTGGGACCCAACAAGGCTAAAAGATTTGATAGTATCATTAAATATTTGTCAAATAAGGAGCTAAGAATCAATAATATATATCATTTGTTTTATGGGACTAAGGCCAAACATACTTTAAATCATTATTATAATATACACCACAAGGTATGGATGTTCAATAATATCAAGAGTCATGCTTTCACAATCCAACAATTTCTCAAAATAAGGTCTAAGGCATGAATTATAGAAATTTAGCATGCTCGACACCCAAACCCCTCCATACTCAAGCAAATCAATAAACAATTACCTACGCCAAAATTTAGCACAAATACATGCCTAAAACATAGCAAATCAGCCTCATTAATTAAAATCATCATTAAGACCTAACTTAAAAAAAAAAAGTGCCATATAAATTGGGATTGAGGGAGTATGATTTTTATCGCTTCGATGAAAAGTAAGTTGTGTACTAAAATGATAATGAATTCGATGGAATAAATGCTTTAATTTAAAAATGACCTGGAGGGTCATTACAATTGGGATTGAGGGAGTATTTTTTATTGTGTACTAAAATGATAATGAATTTTTTACATACATACAAGTATTTATTATGCGAGGTACTTCATTCAATTTTATTTGCATTAGGGGAAGCTCAACTAGGGTAGGTTGATAATTTGAAGAACCAAATAAACTTTACCTTTGTTAAACCACTTATTAATTTTAGTCAATCATTAGATATTGAAATAGAGGGAGAGAATGCCTCTTCACGTAGGGGGAAGTTTGATATTCTACATAATTAGAGGAACATATGACTTTTGCATACTTCTACTAGATTGTTCCAACTTTATTCATTCTCCTATTAGCTCTTTCATTTCATGTATCAAGCTTTCCTTTCCTTGGTTCCTCATATTTTTGTGGCTAAGTTTCTTCTCACACTTATGTCAGGTTGGATTGATGTTAAGAGGGATGGGGTTTGGTAAAAGCACATCCATTTATTTAGCTTCTGGAAAGATCTACGACTCTGAGCGCCACATGAAACCACTATTAGAGATGTTTCCGCTTTTACAAACGAAAGAGATGCTAACATCCCATGAAGTACTTGCCCCATTTCAGGTCTAAATTGTTCGACTGCCTTCTCCCTGTGTTTAGTTTTACTTTTTTCTCACATTGACTCGAGTTATTGCTTCTAGAATTACTCTTCCAGGATGGCTGCTATAGACTATACTGTTTGTCTTCATAGTGAAGTATTTGTGACAACTCAAGGAGGAAATTTCCCCCACTTTCTGTTGGGTCATAGAAGATTCTTGTATGGTGGACACTCGAGGACAATTAGGCCAGACAAGAGGAAGTTAGCTTTGTTATATGATAACCCAAATATTGGGTAAGTCTGATATATTTCCATGATTCTTATTTAGATGATACTTGTCATTTGGACTGTCTATAAAGAAAATTGAATGAGTTTCTGAATTTCATTTGGGTTGTAAAAGTGTTTATTAGAGCGTTAAAGCTCCTTGAGCAGGGAAAGCTGTACTACTTGTAGTCTTTATTTGTTGATTCAATAGAAACACTACTGTCAGTTGTTGTAGTTTGAATTTGAGAGATACAGTTTCCATTTATTAATCGCTTTGGTTTACTCTGTGTCCACTCATTGAAAAGCTCATTCTGTTCTACATGTCGGATGCCAGTAAGTCACATTAGGCTGTTCTTTTTGTGGACAGCAGTCTTTGTTGCTGGTTTTATTTGAATTTGTTGACTTATTTACCCTTGCACTGCTGTTTCCAGGTGGAAAAGCTTCAAGCGGCAAATGCTAAATGTACGAGCGCATAGTGATTCAAAAGGAATTGAGATCAAAAGACCATCTGACTCTGTATATTCAGTCCCATGCCTAGATTGCATGCGCCGCAGTAACAAGACTGAAGTTTTGAAATCATCCTTAGTGACATGATTCTGGGAATATCTTTGGTGGTGTTTCAGTACCCATTGTTTGTATGGATTTGTGCTCCTAACCTTGCCATTCTATGTCCCCCCAACACTGGAGAAGGCCCCATACCGAATCCTAGAGCAACCCTTGTTGAGAGATTTTCTTCAATTGCTCATCAATTATTATTTTCTGGATACGAGTTAGAGTGACATTGTACATGATAATCCGAGTTAAGGACAGAAATGATATTGATTGCTGGGTTCCAGCTGCTGTGAATTGATACGGGATACATATTAATTCAACATTAGTTTTATGAGTAAGGATGGTGTATATTAGTTGAGAGGCTGTAGTATTAGACTAACGCAACAGGATGAAATAAAGAAAAGACAGGTTTCCCAATTTTTAATTTTGGATACCCTTGTCTTTGCAAATATTACTTGAGTCTCTCTGTTGATATTTATCTCCACTTCTCACTACATTTATGACCTTCCCCACAACACCGTGGGATGACATCTGTATATTAAAACAAAATCAATCTTGAATTTTCTTATTAGATGATTATTTATTTTTGGGAAAAGGGTTTGATATACCCCTCAATTTTGTCATTTAGAGTTGTGATATAACCTTCGTTATGAAAGTGGCTCATATATACCGTTATTGTTATACAAATGACTAACATATACCTTTTTTCTCTAACGGGAGTTAGAAAAATATAATCCATATCGTATATTTGATCCTCCTAACATGTATTTTGTTTTTTGACTTTTTGTTTTCAACGACTAATTTAAATTTATTATTTTGATGGTCAAATTTATTTATGTTCACTAATGTTCTTGTAAAATTTATTATAAATTCCCTTTTTTTTAACAAATACAAAAAGTAAATTACAATATAACCGAAAAAAATGTTTTAAATTATAATCTACCCATGAAAAAGTTAGTTTTAAATCTTTTCTTAGGAATGAAAGAAAAATAAAATAAGAATAAGAAACTCAAATAATGATAATAAAAGGGGAAAATTACGTGGAAAAGCAAACATATACTAATTAATAAGATAATATAGTTATAGTTTGAATTAATTACGGTTTGCAACTTAATTTTAGCTTTAATTGCATTACTTGTCCTCTTTTATACATATACAAATATAAATTATACACATATATATACAATTATATGACATATATACAAATACAATTAGTCTCTCCGCTCTCTGGCCTTTCTCCCTCGTGTCTCTCCTCTCTCTCCCAATGTCGCTCGCCTCTCTCCTCCCTCTCCCAATATCTCTCGCCAGATATACAAATACATATGTATATCAGTTATATATATACAATTGTCTGATAGATATACATATACAGTTCGCCTTTTTTCACTATCTGCCCTTTCGCTTTCGCCTCTCTCCTCCCTCTCCCAATCTCACTCACCAGATATATTAATACATATGTATACCAGTTACATATATACAATTATTTGACAGATAGACATATACAATTCGTCTCTCTCCACTCTCTGCCCTCTCTCGCTTGCCTCTCTCTTTCCTCTCCAATCTCGCTCGCCACTCTCCTCCCTATAACATGTAGCTACGAATCGTAATTAGTAAACTATAACTATGGAGCGCAATTAAGCTATTTTTGAGTGACTATATGCGAAAGTTCCCCTAATAAAAAAAGTCATAAAAACAATTTATGTATGAAAATGATTAAAATATACCTTAGGGATCATATATACCCCTACATGATTTTTTCAAAAATCAAAAGTCAAAAGTATAAATTTAAAACTCACTTTTTCACTTCCGTTAGATGAAGGGTATATGTAAGCTTCTTTTGTAAAGATAGGGGTATATGTGAGCCATTTGTACAACGGTAATGGTATATATGATCCACTTTTATTACAAGGGGTATATCAGCTCAAAATGACAAAGTTAGGGGGTATATTAGACCCTTTTATCTTTATTTTTAAAGGAAGCACTTTAAGATAACATAGCATTCGTTGGGGTGTCATTCATTCCATTTCTTTTTGCCTTGTTTTATCGTTTAGCAGAAGTGGAGTGACTCAACTTATAATATGATCCCAACTTTATGTTGAATGTCATTGAACACCTGAAAGTAGAAGCGAAGACATAACACGGGACCTAGGATCACGAGTGACCCCAAGCTAACCCTGTGTATGGCATATATGAAGCATACTGAGAATAACTGAATAAAACATGTACTATGCGGAAGCTAAAAGTAGTGGATATCTGAAAATTGGGAATACCCAACTAGTCTGAATGTATAAAACATACTAAGAGTTTAATAACAACTGAAAGATGAACTTAGCAATTCAAGCTGATTCTATTACTATGTATGAAAAGCCTCTAACTGAGTTGAGTTGCTTGGACATGCCCCCCCAGCTAACTCTAACAAAATTGAATAAAAAGACTAAAGTGAAAAGCATGTCTTGTCCTCGAAGTATAAGGAATCACACTAAAACTGCTGAAATGCGGATTGATAATCGATCTAAGAGTAATTTGGATGCTGAGTACCTGAACCTACATCGTAAAAAGATGTAGTACAGAGTATGTGCCAGTACTTGGAGTGTACTCAGCATGCAAGATATAGATACTAACCTGAACAACTATATAAGCTGAACACATCATAACTGAGCAAGAATGTAAATATTGAAACATAACTGAAAAGCTAAGCTGAATGCAATGACCAAGCACTAATCATGATAATAACATGCTGAACTGAATGCTAAAGTATATACTGAAAACTTGGTCAAATGCACTAAAAGTCTAACTGTGGGAGCTACTATTAACCAACATAAAATCACATGAGCTAAATGTGGAGTCCGATGTATACGCTTTATCGATAGGACCCAATATATCTTGCCAGGGGTATAAAGGCATGGCTGGCGTGATTACTAATTCTAATGCCCAATAGAGGGGACTTATAATCCTACGGGGGCACGTAGTTCTGGAACTGTGAGGGTAGCTGAACCCTAGTCCAACTCGATGCTAAGTCTACTTCCAACTGAATATGTATATGATCCAAATGTAACTAAAATACTAAATAGCTCAAATACTAACATGCGAACTTAGAATGCAACATTTATGTACTGATAATGTGACATTCGAAATTTGGAGCATGATTATCTGTTTAACTGACCTAGCAAGTATAATTCATGAACTAAGAGAATTTATACAAACTAGGGTTCTGAGTTTCATACAAGGAATTAAGCAACCTTTCCAAGAAAACTGATATTTAGACTATGGATTATATAACAGTTGAAATCATAATAATTTCCCAAGATTTTACAAACCATAGGTCTAAACAAGCTATGTAGAATCAAGAAACTGACTGAATTCTAGGGACCTAATGGATGAAAGGAACCCACTAGTGAAATCCCATATACCTGGTGACGAAATCTACAAATAAATCCTTCGATTTCGGGGATGAAACTGGAAGCAAACCTTCTGGTTGTTCTTGGGAAACTGGCGCCGCTTTCTTCTCCTTTTTTCTCTAAGTTTGGATGATTTTTGGCGAATAAAGGTTCTAGGTATGTCTGACTAAGTTATTAGGCTTAAACTGAGTAAAACGATGTAGTTTAGGCATTAAAGGACGTAGTTTAAGTCCCCAACGCATAGGGGAAAGGACCAAAACAACCATGACTTAAATCTGACATGTGCCACCTACTACAGGACTGACGATCCGTTGTTTGACCTACCAACCGTCGCTAGGGGTCATCAATCAAGCTCTGCCCGACATGACTTCACTAAAACGAGCATAACATTTTACTCTGAGATGGGATTTTATCAAACTTGGTGGCAATGGAAAGAGGATTCAATTATCTTTCATTTGATAGGTCATGGGCCACCCAATTCATTTTGTGCTAAAATATATGATCGTTTGAGAAGTTGACCCAACAACTATTTCACTCCAAATGGCTGATGAACCTTACCTACGGTCAGACCTCTGATCCGTAGGTCCAACCACAGACCGTCCTGGTCGACCGTGGGTGGGATCAGAGACCATAAACATTTGGTTCCCAACGGTAGACCCCACTTACAGATCGTGTGACATATCACAGATAGTCGGTGGCTTCCATGGTTCTTGCACCAGGTCCAGGAAAGCTGCATTTTTCTGAGGACCTCTATCTGAGATGATAGACAAGGGAAGCTATCTCATTGATATAAAGTTTGGCATAGTCTTTCGCTGAAACTGTAGTCTTGACAACCAAGAAGTGAGCGGACTTAATGACTATGTCTACTATCACACAAATGGAGTCATGATGTCTGCGAGTATGAGGTAAACTCATAATAAAGTCCATATTTATCACTTCCCACTTCCATAAAGGAATGTTAATCTTCTGAGTCATACCTCCTAGTTTCTGATGTTCTACCTTAACCTGTTGACAGTTACAACACTTAGCCACAAAATCTGCTATGTCCCTCTTTATGCAGTTCCACCAAAAGACTTCCCGTAGATCACGGTACATCTTAGTGGCACCTGAATGAATGGAATACCTAGAGTTATGAGCTTCTTTAAGGATCTGCTGCCTCAACTTCACCCACATTAGGAACAAATAAGCGACCTTGTTAACGAAGTACACCATTTTCCCCTTGGGAGAAAACCTCAACTTTCTGCCAATGAACTGCACCTTTCAACTGAAGTAATATAGGATCACTATCTTCCTTTTCCTTAATTCCTCTACCAATGAAGATTCTGATCCATTCTAAACTATCACCCCACTATCTGATGTGTCCATAAGGCAGACTCTTAAACGAGCAAGCTAGTGAACATCTTTGGCTAGCTCCCTTCTTTCTTCCTCAACATGTTCTACACTACCCATAGACAGCCTGCTGAGAGTATTAACCACTACATTGGACTTACCAGGATGGTAAAGCACATTCACGTCATAGTCCTTGAGGAATTCAAGCCATCTCTTCTGATAAAGATTCAACTCTTTCTGGGTGAACACATACTGGAGGCTCTTATGGTCTGTGAACACATCAACATGAACACCATACAAGTAATGTATCCAAATATTTAGGGCAAATACTACGACTGCAAGCTCGAGGTCATGAATCAGGTAGTTCTTCTCATGGACCTTAAGCTGTCTAGAAGCATAAGCTATGACCTTACCTCGCTGCATCAACACACAACCTAGGCCGAACATGGATGCATCACAATAAATCACATAAACGTCTGAACCATCTAGTAGAGTCAAGACCAGAGTTGTAGTCTACCTAGTCTTCAGTTTTGAGAAGGTTTTCTCACACTCATTTGACCACTGAAATTTAACCTTCTTCTGAGTCAACTTGGTCAATGGGGAAGCTATGGATGAAAACCATTTAACGAATCTCCTGTAATAACCGGCCAAACCCAAGAAACTTCTGATATATGTTGGAGAGATGGGTCTCGGCCAATGCTGTACTGCCTCAATTTTCTGAGAATCCACTCATATTCCTCCAACTGGCTGCTGACCCTCACCTACAGTCAAACCTACGATCCGTAGGTCTAACCACAGACCGTCCTGGTCGACCGTGGGTGAGGTCAAAGACCATAAACATTTGGTTCCCAAAAATGGACCCTCATACGGACTATGTGTTAGATCACAGACCGTCAGTGGCTTTCGTGATTCTTGCACCAGGTCCTAGAAAGATGCATTTTTTTGAGGACATCTATCTGAGATGATAGACAAGGGAACCCCATGCAACCTGACTATCTTATTGATGTAGAGTTTGACATAGTCCAACGCTGAATCTGTAGTTTTGATTGCCAAGAAGTGAGCGGACTTAGTGAATTCTGTCTACTATCACCCAAATGAAGTCATGCTATTTGCGAGTACGAGGTTTACCATAATGAAGTCCATATTTATCACTTCCCACTTCCATGTAGGAATGTTAATCTCTTGAGTCATACCTCCGGGTTTCTGATGTTCTACCTTAACCTGTTGACAGTTATAACACTTAGCCACAAAATCTGCTATGTCCCTCTTAATGCCGTTCCACCACAAGAATTCTCGTAGATCACAGTACATCTTAGTGGCACCTGGATGAATGGAATACCTTTAGTTATGAGTTTCTGTAAGGATCTGCTGCATCAACTTTACCCATATTAGAAACACATAAGCGACCCTGGTAACGAAGTACACCATCTCTCATTTGGGAGAAAACCTCAACTTTCTGCCGATGAACTGCACCTTTCAACTGAAGTAATATAGGATCACTATCCTATTTTCCCTTAATTCCGCTACCAATGAAGATTCTGATCCATTCTAAACTATCACCCCACTATCTGATGTGTCCATAAGGCAGACTCTTAAACGAGCAAGCTAGTGAACATCTTTGGCTAGCTCCCTTCTTTCTTCCTCAACATGTTCTACACTACCCATAGACAGCCTGCTGAGAGTATTAACCACTACATTGGACTTACCAGGATGGTAAAGCACATTCACGTCATAGTCCTTGAGGAATTCAAGCCATCTCTTCTGATAAAGATTCAACTCTTTCTGGGTGAACATATACCAGAGGTTCTTATGGTGTGTGAACACATCAACATGAACACCATACAAGTAATGTCTCCAAATATTTAGGGAAAATACTATGGCTGTAATCTCAAGGTCATGAGTCAGGTAGTTTTTCTCATGGACCTTAAGCTATCTAGAAGCATAAGCTATGACCTTACCTCACTGCATCAACACACAACCTAGGCCAAACATGGATGCATCACAATAAATCACATAACCGTCTGAACCATCTGGTAGAGTCAAGACTGGAGTTTTAGTCAACCTAGTCTTCAATTCTCAGAAACTTTTCTCACACTCATCCAACCACTAAAATTTGACCTTTTTTTGAGTCAACTTGGTCAATGGGGAAGCTATGGATGAAAATCCTTCAACAAATCTCCTATAATAACCGTCCAAACCCAAGAAACTTTTGATATTTATTGGAGAGGTGGGTCTGGGCCAGTGCTGTACTACCTCAATTTTCTGAGAATCCACTCGGATCCCTTTTCTAGATACCATATGACCAAGGAAAGCGACCGACTATAACTAGAATTCACATTTGCTGAACTTAGCAAATAATTGGTGATCTTTGAGAGTTTGTAGAACAACTCTAAAATGAGTCGCATGCTCCTCCTCACTCTAAGAATAAATGAGGATATCGTCGATAAAGACGATGACTAACAAGTACAAATACAGTTTGAACACCCTTATCATTAAGTCCATGAAAGCTGCAGGAGCATTTGTTAGTCCAAAAGACATAACTACAAATTCTTAGTGACTATACCGAGTCCTGAAGGCTGTCTTCAAAATGTCACTATCTCTGACTCTGAGTTGATGATAACAAGATCTAAGGTCTATCTTAGAAAAGCAACTACCACCCTGAAGTTGGTCAAATAAGTCATCAATCTTGGGGATGGGATACCTATTCTTGATGGTGACTTTGTTTAACTAATGATAGTCAATGCACATTATGAGAGAACCATCTTTCTTTTTCATGAACAACACTGGAGCACCCTATGGAGAGATACTAGGTGTGATGAAGCCCTTATCTAGAAGGTATTTCAACTGCTATTTCAATTCCTTAAGCTCGGCTGGAGCCATTCTGTAAGTAGGAATCGAAATGGGTTGGGTATTTGGAAGGAGATCTATTTTGAAGTCGATTTCCCATTCGGGAGGAACTCCGGAAAGATCTTCTGGAAACACTTCTGGAAACTCATTTACTATTGGGACTGACTCAAGAGTTGGGTTTTTAGAGTTTGAATCCTTAACCCAAACAAGATGATAGATATACCCTTTGGAAATTATTTTTCTGGCATTAGGGTAAGAGATGAATCAACCCATAGGCAATGAGCTACTACCCTTCCATTCTAAGACTGGCTCATTTGAAAGCTGAAACTGAACGATTCTAGTTCAACAATCGACTAAGGTATAATAGGAATGTAACCAATCTATGCCTAGAATGATATCGAAATCTACCATTTCTAACTCTATAAGATCTGTTGAGGTGCTTTTCTGAGAGACTGTGACAGGGTAATTTCAGTATACCAGTCTAGCTATAACTGGGTCACCAACTAGAGTAGAGATTGAAAAGGTTTCTGAAAGAGTTTCTGGACTGACACCAAAGTTTACTGCTATATATGGAGTTACAAAAGAAAATGTAGCCACTGGATCTAACAATGAATAAACATCTAAATAAAAGACTCATAACGTACCAGTGACCACATCAGGAGAATCTTCCTGGTCCTGGTGAGCCTGGAGAGCATACAACCTATTCTGGCACTGACCCCCACCGGTACTAGATGAAGCACCCTGCTGAGTTGGACGACCTGCTGGTGCTGTAGGCTGAATCTTATTGTTGTTACCTCCTTGCCCCTATCTGGTAGAAGGGAAATCCTTCAACCTATGCTAGACCGACCAAACCAAAAATCACCCTTCTTTGCCTGCAAGACACTTGCCTGGATGGTTCTTACCACACTTTGGGCAAGCTGGAAAAGTCCGATTACCTGAAGCACTCCCCTATGACTTAGAGCCTGGTGCCCTACCTTTCTGATCCTGTCGAAACCTGAGGATGGAGCACTAGTTGATGAAGGTGCTGGGGCAGTAGAACTCTGCTGAAACTGTGAGCAATTCCCACCACTCGACTTCTGCTAGGAGTATTCATAATTCCATATTCTAGCCTTCTTGATATCCTTAGCCATTTATCTAAGCTTATCTCCCTCAACCTGCTAATGAATGCCACCTAATACAGGTTTGACGGGACATCGTTTGACCTACCAATCGTCGGTAGGGGTCATCGGTCAAGCTCTATACAAATGGCTACACTAAAATGAGCATAGCGTTTTACTCCGAGTTCTGATTTTATCAAACTCGGTGGCATTGGAAAGGGGATTCAATTATCTTTCATTTGATAGGTCATGTGCCACCTAATTCATTTTGTGCTAAAAGATATGACCGTTTGAATTTGACCCAACAACCATTTCCCTCCAATTGGCTGCTGACCCTCACCTATGATCCGTAGGTCCAACCACAGATTGTCCTGGTCGACCGTGGGTGGGGTTAGAGACCATAAACATTTGGTCCCCAACAACGAACCCCACATACAGACCGTGTGTCAAACCACGGACAGTCGGTGGCTTCTGTGGTTCTTGCACCAGGTCCTGGAAAGCTGCATTTTTCTATTTTCTCAAATTCGAGGTATTACAGAATGAATACTTTTTTTTATCATGATTGAATTATAACATTCTTGAAGATCTATGTCTTACACAAACACTACTCATTCTTTTATTTTAATACCATATGATATATAAGTGTGTATTTAGTGAGGATGCATGTCAAGACCCAATTTAGTACTATGACTTACATTAAGAGAGAGAATTCCAAATCAAGCCTTAACATCACTTTATAAAAAAAAATCAGACAGAGTTTCCCTTGTTTTTGGGCTTACCAATTTTTCCCTGTTTTAGAAATCCACAACACAACTAATGAAATCTCTATGTATGATATGAAGAAAATGTTTTCTTGGAAAATAAGTTGGGTTTTATCTTATTTTCTCATGTTTGGGTTGTTAGTGGAATATATTTTCTAGTGTATGGTTAGTTTATGAAAATATTTTTCAAAAAATATCTTTTATTTTTGGCTGTAGAGTAGAAAATACATTTTAGAAAAATAATTTCTGACCCGAAAGTCAACCCCAATAATTGATTTGACACCTGATCCCAAAACCTGAACCAAAACACGATCCTAACAATCGATTCATATTCAGAACCCAACACGATTTGGGACGTGATCCTGACACACAATCTAGGATTTGACCACTACCCTTGACACGGGACCCAATTTCTAACTAGGACCTGAACCTGACCCCTACCTAAATCGAGACACGTTCCAGTGATGCTATGAAGGATTTAACCTTGACATCCGATCTGAAATCCGACATGGAAAACTAAAATATATTTTAAACAATCAAACTTGAACACGATCCCAAAGACCGATTTAGAATCTGATCCTGAAACCCACTCGAAACCCGGACCTAGCCAGACTCGACTCCAACTCCCAACCCAAGACCCATCCCTAATCTGAGACCCAACCCTGACCCTCAGCTTGATATTTGACCCCAAAACCCGATTTGAGACCCGACCCCGATATGAGACCCAACCTGAGATCTAACATCGACTTTGGGCTTGAGATTTGACCCCAACACCAGATTTGAGACCCAAGCCCGACTCAAGATATGATCCCAACTCAAGATCTAATTTTTGATCCGAGATTTGGCCCCGACACATGATCCGAGACCCAACACTAATTCTTGACTCATGATTTGAGACCTGACCCGTGATCTAACCCAAATTTTGACCAAACATGTGTTCCCGACCCGAGACTTAAGCCTGACCCGAGATTCAACATTGATTCAAGATAAAACCTTTGAACCGAGATCCAACCCTGACGCTCAACTTGAGACTAGACCCAAACTACGGGCTCTACACCAATACGAGACCTGACCTGACCCTAAAATAGAACCAAGACATGATACCCAACCTGAGACCAGACCCCAACTCGAGATCCAACCGTGATATCTGTTTGAAACATCTAACCTTGATGATAGATTCAAAATCCAAACCCGACACCTTACATGAGATCCAACCTTGACTCTCAATCCAATACTTGACTTTGACATCTACCCCATAACTCCATCCCAACACCTGATTTGAGACTCGATCCCTACACCCAACTTGGATTCAACCTTTAATCCATACCAGATCCAACACTAACTCAATTCGGAAATTGAGAGTTGAGTCTCAAATAGAGGTTAAGAGTCAGTTCTTCTATCAATAATCAGGAGTCTGATCTAGAATTAGTATCGAGAATCGATATTCGAGACTTGAGTTAGGATGGAAAGTTGAGGTGTGAAGTTATAAATGAGTTTTGAAAAATATTTTCCTTGCTTTTTTAAGGTAAGTAATTTTCCTTAAATTTTAGGAAAATAAGTTGATTTGGAAAACATTTTTCAAAACATTTAAGCCAACAAAATAGGAGAGAATTGATACTAAACACTTTAAATCAAGATACAATATCCATCAACAATATAATCACCAGACAATAATACCAATTCAACTCCAAATATGTAAAGAAGTTTAAACTAGTCACATGACTACAATACAAAGGAATAATCATGACTCTAATAAAAGAAATGAAAGATGGAGCGACTCTAAAATTTTTAAAAGAAAAGGCCCACAAATAAAAGATAAGCTTGTTGCTTGCGCGAACAAGTGCGGGGCAGACTAAGGAATGTTAATTTTCTAGCTCTAATTAATAAAATCTACTAGCCTATGTAACTTGTGTTCTGTGTAACAATTTAATGCGGAGTGAGACACTAGCTTAGTAAGTAATAACACTCAACCACAACCATTTAAATTGGGGATGAGTTATAAAACATGATAGTATGATAATAAAAATCATGAAATAAATACCTTTTCTAGGAAAACAAAAACAATCATCAATCTTGTTTGTCACATGTAAACAAAATCAACTTAACCATTTAGTAATAAACTCACTAAAACACTTTCATATCAACTTTTATATTTGGAAGGGTTGCAAGAATGAATCACATAATCACTGTGGCCTTCTACTTTAAGAAATGGCCAATGACATAAATGAGTTAAATATTCATATTAGTAGGTCCCTACTCACGGGAAATCAATAACATTATGCTAGTTCTTCCTTCCCACTAGCAAAAATTGTATAAGTAATATATAAATATAATATGCAGCATGTCTAATGAACCCGTTGTTAGCTACATGATCTATCAAGGTCTACTCTCATTTATAGTTTTGTAACATCTCAGAAATCGGTAAGTTGAGTTGGAAATGAAAATTTGCATTTTTGGCACTGGTGTAGGTTCTACGAAGCCTGCCTACGGACCATACAAGGTAGTCATAGGAAGGGTTCTGAAGTTTCATGAAAATTTAGTTTCTGACTTTTCCTATGGATGACTAGGGCGGTCCATAGAAAGTCCTACAACCTATAGGAAAGGGTCCATAGAAGGTTTCGAATTTGGTGAAATATTTTGGAAATAGGGTTCCTATGAGAAGGGTCTATGGCCCAAAGAAAGTTCTATGGACCGCAGAAGTGAATTTTGGAAGTTAACAGGATTTTTGGATCCAATACTTTGTTCTTCAGATGACCAGTAGGATTCGTAGAAGTTCCTACGAACCGTAGGTCGGTGTGTAGAGTTAATTCGACAATTTATAAGTAAGGGTGTTTTCATTTTTTTCTACCCATTTAACACCTAAACTATGTCATTTCGACCCTATAATTATCTCTATAACTAGTTTTACTTTTCAAAATTACTCACTCCTCCCATTCAGTCTAAACCCCAAAATCCCAAAAAAAAATTCTCATAACACCCCAACTTTTTGAAACGTCTAAATTAACTCGTATCTTCGTGGAAAGACAAGGAGGTTGGGTAATAAATTAAGAATGATGTGGTATATCATATTTTAAGTGTCCAAGGGTTGTATCTCAAGGTTTGAAGTTAGGTAAGTGGCAAAATAAAAGTTGACGAAAGTTATCGTAAGTTCCTTATTAAACATTTCTCTAAAATATGGGTCAAATGTTTCAGAGGTTTTCTCCCAATATATAAAGTGTTATAGGTCTCACTACCCTTTAAATCGAAGGTCTACAAGTCTAGTTTCCAACGCATCAAACCATTTGTTCATCCAACTTTAGAATAGAAAGATATTCACATTTTCGCGAGACTGCGCAAGCATGCACGTGAAATGGGGACCTAGGTCGGTGGAACATTTTATATATCATCTTCTTTGACTTTTCTTCATTTTTCTTATTGAAGAACCAGAAAACTTAGAAAATCCACTTCTAGGATCAACCAAATTATAGATTTTCTCGACTTAAGTCCTTGCCAGAAGTTGTTCTACGCATTGGGCTCGTCATCATGGTATAATTTGTTTTTATCAATTTCAAAGGATATCATACTTTGGTGTTGGGACAAAAAGGGTTTGGGCATATTTTAAGGTTTTGAGGTGTATTATGAACTTAAGATCAAGGTAAGACCTTTCTTTCATCGTCTTTAGCTTTGATAAGCCGCACATACAATTTACAACGGAAATACATATCTTTTATCGGATTATCATGGTATATTCTATTTTTGTGTATTGATTATGGTCCTGCCTTGTTGTAGTATCGAGGGGTTTATGAGTAAAAGTCGTTATGGCCATGCTGGCATAGTTTGTTGGTTTGCTGAAGCTTGTTAGTTGTTTGATGTGTTGTCTTGATATATACATGCTTTGTATAGAGATCATGGTGGCCTCGACGACCCAATCAGGACTTTTATGCTAGTTGTCTATTTCTTTATATGAACTCTTGGGAGTAGATGTTTATTTTATAGATCTGTTTACAGGGGCCGTGCCGTTCGATGACTTAATTTTAAGCTGAGATATAGTTGTTTGTTTTCTTGATTGCGTGTGACTGCCATGCGCTAGTAGCAAATGGTTCAGCAGGGTCAGCTCCAGCTTGGGTTTTGGCATTAGGAGCCAGTTGCGCCCCTTGAATCTAGCGCGTGACAAACTTGGTATTAGAGCAACGTCGTATCCTAGGGAATCTGCAAGCCGTGTCTAGTAGAGTCTTGTTTATAAATGTGTTGTAAACCACATTCGATAAGCAAGAAGCTACCGGGCATGTTAGAATGACTATCCTTCTTTTTCTCACCTCGTGCTATAGAGCGGTGTCTTAAGGGTTTAGGTTTCTGGCTTATAATTAATATTTGTATGTAGATAGAAATGGCTAACACCAGACAAACCACAACTAGCCAGGGGCTAGATACAGCTGCAGGCGAGGGTACCAACAAGGTACCACAGGTGGAGGTAGCCCATTGTGAGAGCCAGATGGAGACATCTTCTCTGCCCCTTATAGCTTCTCCATCACTTCAGGAGCCTCCGAGGGCTACATGACCTCCGGCTCCACCAACGTACCACTTCTAGTTCCTTCTATTCCATATGATCAAGATTTCAAGAGTACAGTATGTATGTTAGCATAGTTAGTAGTTGCACAACGCCAGCCAGTTGCATGAGATGTTGATGGACCTTCTGAAGGACTTGGAAGTTTGAGAGCTTGTGAATTTCGTGCCTTGAACCCTCCACAGTTTATAGGGACAGATCACAGAGAGTACCCTCATCACTTTGTTGATCAACTTCATAGGATCTTTAGAGTCATGCATGCCTCAGCGACGGAGTCAGTTGAGTTAGCAACATTTCAATTGCGCAATGTTGTATTATTGTAGTACGAAAGTTGGGATAGATCTAGGGGAAAAGATACAACTCTACTCACTTGGGATATCTTTACAAAAGCTTTCATAGATCACTATTTGCCTCGAGAGATGAGGGATGGCCGGGTGGACCAGTTTCTGAACCTCTGATAGGGAAGCATGAGTGTCCGAGAGTAAGGGCTGAGATTTGATTCATTGGCTAGATATGCACCAGCATTTGTTGATATGATGCATGACATGGTGTGTAGATTTGTGGGAGGATTGACTCAGACTATATCGATGCTTGTTCTATCGCTGCACTAAATGATAATATGGATATCTCGCGAATTCAGGCCTTTGCACAAGGCATAGAGGATCGCTGACATCTACCATATATGAATAAGAGGGTTGAGAGAGAGAGACAAAAGAAGTCTAGGCCCGTTGGTTCACAGTAAGATTTTTAGGGTGGTCCCAGACCCCGATATTCTATTAGGCCACCTAGACTTCCACCACAACAGTTCCAGGGTAGTAGATTTCATCATCAGGGACATTCAGGCCCAGGTGAGGGTTCCCGAGTCTCAGGCTCTCAATAGTAGAGGGGTTCAGGCCAGGCTAGGACAGCCTCGCCACGTTGCGCTATGTGCGGTAGGATTCATTTCGGGAGGTGCAGGTCAGGTTCCACATGTTGTTATTCTTATGGACAGGAAGGGCATGAGTGGAGGAACTGCCCAACCAAAGGTCTGGGTGGTATAGGTCTGTCAACCGGGTCAGTAGTAGGTTTCTCCTCATCAGTACACTCTATAGGGCATGGACCTCAGACTTCAGAAGGCAGAGGCAGAGGCAGAGGTAGAGAGGGAACATCTAGTTCTGGTAGTGGCCAGAACAATACATATTCACTAGCTGACTGACATGACTCAGAGTCATCACCAGATGTTGTGAAAGGTGCATTGATTGTTTGCTCCTATTGTGTTTATGCTTTTGATAAATCCTGGATCTAATCTATCTTATGTTACTCCAATTATTGTGGGGAAGTTATGTATATTAGCATAGTCATTAGATCAACCCTTTATTGTATCTACACCAGTTGGTGGGTTTATTATTGCCAGGAGAGTCTATCGAGGTTGCATGGTAGAAACTATCGACCGTTAGACCTCTTTAGACCTGGTAGAGTTAGAGATGGTTGATTTCAACGTCCCTATGGGTATGGACTAGTTAGCGTCTTGTTATGCTAATGTTGAGTGCCAGACAAAGATTGTTAGATTCCATTTTCCAAGAGAGGCAATTCGAAATTGAAAGGCGATACAGCAACACCAAAAGGTAGGTTTATTTCCTATCTTAAGGCGAGGAAGATGATTACTAAGGGTTGTATTTATCATCTTGTTCGCATTCATGATATAGGGGTAGAATCACCGACTCTTCAGTCTATTCTGGTAGTTAATGAGTTTCTAGATGTATTTTCAAACGAGCTCCCTCGTATCCCTCCAGAATGGGAAATTGACTTTGCTATCGATATGCTACTAGGTACACAACCCATATCTATCCCTCCTTATAGAATGACTCCCGCTGAGCTAAATGAGTTAAAGGATCAACTGAAAGAATTTCTAGATAAAGGCTTTATCAGGCCTATTGCTTCACGATGGGGTGCACCAGTGTTATTCGTGAGGAAGAAAGATGGCCCATTAAGAATGTGTATTGATTATCGACAGTTAAATAAGGCGACTATAAAGAATAAGTATCCCCTTTCGAGGACCGATGACTTGTTTGATTCTTGTAACTGAGTCCTTCTCAAAGATTGATTTAAGATTAGGGTACCACCAGATACGAGTTCGGGAGAAAGACGTTTCAAAGACAACTTTTAGAACCAGATATAGACACTTTGATTTCTTGGTAATGTCTTTTGCATTAACTAAATCCCTATGAGTGTTCATGGACTTGATGAATAGTATATTCAAGCCATATCTAGACTTGTTTGTGATTGTATTTATTGATGATATTTTGGTGTATTCATGTTCAAATCTGAGCATGCAAATCATATGTGAGCAGTCCATTAGGTTCTTCGAGATCGAGAACTTTATGCAAAGTTTTTTAAGTGTGAGTTTTGGTTGGACTGTGTAGCTTTCTTAGGCCATATTGTATTAGATGCTGGCATTGTGGTTGATACACAAAAGATTGAGGCTGTAAAGACTTGGCCTAAACCCATGACTCCGACTGACGTTCGTAGTTTCTTAGGGTTAGTTAGGTACTACAAAAGATTTGTAGAGGGGTTTTCTTCACTTTTAGCACCATTAACAAAGATGACTCAAAAAGCAGTCAAGTTCTAGTGGGCTGAGGCTTGCGAGCATAATTTCCAGGAGATGAAGGACAGGTTGACATCAGCACCAGTTCTAGCATTGCCAGATGGTTCACAAAGCTATAAGGTGTACTGTGATGCTTCTTGTGTTGGGGTTGGGATGTGTTCTAATGCAACATGGTAAGGTTATCACATACGCTTCAAGGTAGTTGAGGAAGCATAAGAAGAACTATCAAACCCACGATTTAGAATTGGTTATAATTGTGCAAGCGTTAAAGATATGGAGACACTACTTATATGGCATTCATGTTGACACCTTCATAGATCATAGGAGCCTTCAATATATATTTAGATAGAAGGAGTTAAATCTGTGACACCGTCGATGGCTTGAGTTACTGAAAGACTACAATGTGGATATTTTATATCATTCAGGAAATGAGTATGTGGTAGCCGATGCCCTCAGTCGAAGATCTATGGGTAGTTTATCCTATTTAGGTGTTGAGAAGCGAGAGATAGATAGCGCGTTAGCTTCATCAGTTAGCTAGCTTGGGATTCAAATTGTTAGAGGTAGATGATAGTGGGCTCACAATTCAGGACACAACTGTATCATCTCTAGTTGTAGAAGTAAAAGCATGACAACAAGAGGATCCTAACTTAGAGAAGCTCAGAACCAAGGCTCAGGATCATCAGTCTTTAGCATTTGATATAACATGAGATGGAGTCCTCAAATATAGTGGTCGATTGTGTGTTTCGATTGTTGCAGGGCTTCAACATCAGATTATGAAAGAGGCACATCATTCCCGTTATTCTATTCACCCTGGTTCGACGAACATGTACCATGATATTAAGGAGATCTATTGGTGGCACGGGATGAAAAAGGACGTTGCTGAGTTTGTGGCATAGTGTCCTAACTACAAATAGGTGAAGGTTGAGCACCAAAAGCCCGTTGGTCTAGTTCAGGATATAGCCATCCTTTGTGAAAGTGAGAAGCAATTAATATGGATTTTATTACAGGGTTACCTCGATCGCGTCACAAATTTGACAAAATCTGCCCACTTCTTACCAGTCAGGGCTACTTTTATGGCCGAAGACTATGCAGAGCTCTATATTAGAGAGATTGTTAGGCTACACGGTGTCTCAATATCTATTATCTCTGATAGAGGAGCACAATTTACTGTCAACTTTTGGAAGTCCTTCCAGAAAAGACTGGGGACTCATGTTAATCTTTGTACAACCTTTCACCCTCAGACAGATGACCAAGCTAAGCACACAATTTTGACACTTGAGGATATGTTACGGGCGTGTACGCTAGACTTCAAGGGAAGTTGGGATGACCACTTGCCTCTTATTGTGTTCACATACAATAATAGTTATCATTTCAGCATCGGGATGGCACCTTATGAGGCTTTGTATGGGCGAAAATGTAGATCCCCTATTGAATGGTTTGAGGTAGGTGAGTCATGGTTGATTCGACCTGACTTAGTACAACAGACAGTGGAGCAGGTTAAGCTCATTCGGGAGAGGTTGCCAATAGCTCAAAGCCGACAGAAGTCATACTCAGATGTTCGACGAAGGGACTTAGAATTTTGTGTCGATAACTGGGTATTCTTAAAAGTCTCCCCTATGAAGGGTGTTATGAGATTTGGCAAAAAAGGTAAGCTTAGTCCAATATTCATTGGGCTATACCAGATCATTCAGAGGGTAGGACGAGTGGCTTATGAGTTAGAATTGCCTTTGGGGCTAGAATCTGTTCATCTAGTTTTCCATGTATCAATGCTACGAAAGTGCGTAGGAGACCCTTCTCGGGTTATCCCAGTTGAGGATGTTCAGATCACAGAGGAGTTGTCCTATGAGGAAACTCCAGTTGCCATGTTAGATTGGAAGGTCTATAAATTGAGGACCCAAGAGGTGGCTTCGGTTAAAGTATTGTGGAGAAATAAGAAGAGAGAAGAGGTGACCTGGGAAGCTGAGGATGGCATGAGGTCCAAATATCCTCACTTGTTTCATACCTAGGGTGATGGCATATCAGTTTATATTACTGCAGTGAGGTAAGATACCTATCTAATTTTTTTATATTGTTGCTTATTATTATTGTTGTTGTCGTTGTATTTTTGCTCACACTGTTATTGCTGAGCTATAATGCTTAGCTATTTATGTCATCCTGTGAGACGCCTAAGTTAGAATTTCTGCATTTCAGGTTCTGGATAGTCACATTTACAAAGGATACTCTGCCTAAATTTTGGCTACTCCTAAGGACTTAATCGTGTGACTCAGATTTTTCATTCGAGGACGAATGTTCCTAAGGGGGGAAAAATGTAACACCCTGACTTTTTGAAACGTCTAAATTAACTCATATCTTTGTGGAAAGACAATGAGGGTGGGTAATAAATTAAGAATGATGTGGTATGTCATATTTTAAGTGTTCAAGGGTTGTATCTCAAGTTTTGATGTTAGGTAAGTGGCAAAATAAAAGTAGACGAAAGTTATCATAAGTTCCTTTTTAAATATTTCTCTGAAATATGGGTCAAATGTCTCAGAGGTTTTCTCCAATCTATTAAGAGTTATGGGGCCCATGTGCCCATCAAATCAAAGGTCTACGAGTCTAGTTTCCAACGCATCAAACCGTTCGTTAATATGACTTCAGAATAGAGAGATATTTGTATTTTTACGAGACTGCGCAAGCAGGCATGTGAGGTGGGGCCCTAGGTCAGTGGAACATTGTATATATCATCTTCTTCAGATTTTCTTCATTTTTATTAGTGAAGATCCAGAAAACTTAGAAAGCCCACTTCTAGGATCAACAAAATTATAGATTTTCTTGACTCAAGTCCTTAATGAAAGTTGTTCTACGCGTTGAGCTCGTCATCCTGGTATAATTTATTTTATCAATTTCGTAGCATATCATAATTTGGTGTTGGGAAAGCAAGGGGTTGGGTATATTTTAAGGTTTTGAGGTGTATTATGAACTTAAGATCGAGGTAAGACCCTTCTTTTATCGACTCTAGTTTTGATAAACCGTAAATAGCAATTTGCGATAGAAATACATATCTTTTATCAGATTATCGTGGTATCTTCTATTTTTGTGCGTTGATTATGGTCCTGCCTTGTTGTAGTATCGATGGGGTTATGAGTAAAAGTCGTTATGGCCATGCTATCCTAGTTTGTTGGTTTCCTGAAGCTTATTAGTTGTTTGATGTATTGTCTTAATATATACCTGCTTGCAGTTTCAGTATAGAGATCATGGTGGCCTCGACGACCCAATCAGGACTTCTGTTCTAGTTGGCTATTTCTTTATATGAACTCTTGAGATTAGCTGTTTCTTTTATAGATCTGTTTACAGGGGCCTTGCTGACCGACAACTTAATTTTAAGCTGAGATATACTTGTTTGTTTTCTTGATTGCATGTGGTTGCCATGCATTAGTAGTAAATGGTTCAGCAGGGTCGGCTCGAGCTTGAGTTTTGGCATTATGAGCCAGTTGCACCCCTTGAATCTGGGGCGTTACACTTTTTCTCCAAATTCTCCCTCAAGCTCTCAAGGTAAAAACTAGGGTTTCAAGCTTCAAGGTCTCTTCCTCTTGAAATTCTTACGGCCTTGTTTACCCAATGTATGAAGAGCTTCATCAATGCATTCTTTCATCCATTGAGTCCCAAGATTTCTCCAATTCTCTTCCATGAATTTCACCCAAATTTCTAGGGTTTTGAATGTTCTTCATGGGTTCAATTGTTTATGATTTAATTCACTTCATTTCATCTTATTAAGCATCATTCTATCTAAATTGTATGTAATCAATGAATTTCATTTTAGTCCATGCCCTATGCCTATCTATGAATATGAACTATGTTTTGGGATTATGCATGCATCATGAAATTGAGGAATTTATGAAGAAGGGATGTTTTAAATAAGTATTCATATGTTTATTAATGGGTTGCTTCTTAATTGAAGTATTTTCTATATGAAAGGTGAACCATGAATTTTGATACTTTTGACAAGTGCCTTATGAACCTGTTATGAAATCATGATGTTGAAAGGAGCTATTCTATGTTATGAAGTTATGATTGGATTGATATTACTAGATTTTTATCTTTCCAAGAATGATGATTATGATATAATTATGCTTATTTTTATTGGGAGTTTACTTAGCAACAAGAGGGCTTTGAGATAGAGGCTATACTATTAGTAGATGATTTAGTCTTTAGTAGCAATCTCCTTGTCCCTAACTGCATGCCCCCATAGGATTGGTCTTTGAAAGACATTGCTAATGGATACAACTAAGCTAAAAGTTCATTGTCCTTACCTTGTCAAAGTAGGACATCTCTTTTTGGTGTGGGAAAGACACCAAATTTCATGTTATAACTCACATGGTCTATGTCGGTTATCAATAACCTATCCTACAAATGATTATGTTCCTTTTTCCTTAAAGGCTTAGATTTTCAACTTATGAAAAGGGTTTTCTCAAGAGTTGCATTGACCATGTCTTATGTCTTATGATTTTACCTTATTATGTTTTGTTATCTTATACTCGGTCATGCACTATCATATTTTACATATGTATCATACTCGTGTCCATTTTTATGCACTCTCTCATACTCGATACATTCCATATACTGACACATACTATTTTTGTATGCCTATATTGTCTTATAATATGGGGTCGATGCTCCTCCATCCGGCTGTGGCTAGTTGTATTTCTCTGCTATTGAGTTTCTTTGGTGAGTCTTCATGTTCTGAGGGCATGAAAACTTATGATGTTTTTACTTTCATGCCATTTTAGTTTTCAAACTATTTCATGAGCTAGGGGTTTATGCTAGCCAGTTACTATGATGATAAAGGCTTACATTAGACATTACATGTTTCAGCAAATTGTACTATGTTGGTATAAATGAGGTTGATTAAGACTATTATCATGCTTTCTTTTAATTCTTAGTATTGCTTATGTCAAGTGGTTTAATTAGGGTCGCTCGGGACTTTATTCACCATGTCACGTCTAGGGTGTAGCTTGGGTTGTAACAAACTTGCTATCAGAGACATGTTTTAAAGAGTCCTAGGTGTCTGACAAGCGCATTTAGTAGAGTATTATTCATGAGTGTAAAATGTGCCATATTTATAAATAATAGACTACGAGGTCTGTAAGAAACATATCACTTCTTTCGTACTCCTCAGTTGTGTGATAGATTTGAACACTATAAGGTTTCCTTCTAACTCGTGTTCTATGCATTTTTAGAACATACCTCCCAGAAGAGCTTTGATGAGAAGGAACACAAATATGGAACACAAATCTTCACAAAACTTTTGTTGGTATTTTGGCCGAGCAAGTCTCACATCTTGAGTTTAGGGCCGCATTTCAAGTGTTGGCTCAAGCTATGATGGTAGAATATTATAGGGAGGTTGTAGTTCCCATGAACCCAAATGTGGGTATGGAAGAAACAAGGATAATAGACTTCAATCCTCCAGAATTCCATGGCTCTAAAGTGGAGGAAGATCCCCAAGAGTTTGCTGAAGGGATCCAAAAGATTGTGGATATCATGGGAGTGACTCCGGTGGAAAAGGTCCACTTGGAAGATTATCAATTTAAAGGGGTTGATTAAGTGTGGTTTGCTTAATGAAGGAGGAGAGGGCTATTCATGCAGTTCCCTTGGATTGGGATAAGTTTAAAATGGTGTTTGTTGATCAGTTCTTTCCCCTTGACATGAGGGAGGAAAATGTGCAAAAAATTATCAACTTGAGGCAACGTAACATGAGTGTGAAGGAGTAATCTTTGAACTTCACTCAATTGTCTAAGAATGCTTTGATATTGGTTGCCGACTCTAAGTCAAGGATGAGTAAGTTTGTTTGGGGTGTGTTCGAGATGGTTCTCAAAGAATGTAGTACTACCATGTTAATAAAATAAATGGATATCTCAAGGTTGATGACTTATTCTCAACAAATTGAGGAGGAAAAGCGCAAGGAAAGGTCTAGAGAATCATAGAGGGCTAGGACAGATGGTGGTAATTTTTCTCACTCAAAGTTCAGTGAAAATGGGTGTTCTTAGGTTTGGCAAAAGTTCTCCTGTACGAATCCGCCAAATACTTTGGGTCAAAATTTTAACAAGGATAGGGTGTCCAACCATAAACATCAAAGAGGTGGTTCTAGTAGGTCTTCATTCCCCACTTCCCAAAAGTGTGGAAAAAGGCATCCGGGAAAATGCTTAGTTGGTACCGGTATTTTCTATTATTGTGGGAAGAATGATCATAGATTGAGGGATCACCCTTCACAAGCTAAAAATGGTAAGGTTGGTCTCCCAATTCAAAATGGTGCTTATTCTAGTTCAGGTAGTGCTCCACATCTTAACAAATTTTATGCTCTTCAGGCTTGACAAGATCATTAGAGCTCTCTAGATGTGGTGACTAGTATGTTACGAGTCTTTCAATTTAATGTATATGAATTTGCTGATCCATGTGCTACATTGTCTTTTGTGATCCTTATGTGGCTATGAAGTTTAATTTTAGTCGTGAGGTTCTTTTAGAACCTTTTTCAGTCTCAACTTCTGTTGGTGATTCTATTGTTGCTAAACGAGTTTATAGAGATTGCCAATTTCATTTTCCCTAAGGTCATCTTAGTTGACCTCGTGAAGTTAGACATGATAGACTTTGATGTTATTCTTTATATGGATTGGCTTCACTCTTTTTATGCTTACATTGATTGTAGAACTAGTGTGGTTAGATTTCAGTTTCCGAATGAATTTGTCTTAGAATGGAAGGGTAGAAATTCAACACCTATAGGTCGGTTTATCTCGTGTCTTAAGGGTAGAAATATGGTTTCTAAAGGTTTCATTTATCATCTTGTTTGAGTTAGGGATACAGATTCCGAAATCCCTACTCTTGAGTCAGTTTCCATTGTTAACGAGTTTCCAAAAGTGTTCCCTGATGATATTCTTGGTGTTCCTTTTGTAAGGAAAATAGAATTCAGAATTGACCTTCTCTGAGAAATGAAACATATCTCCACTTCCCCTTATGGTATGTCTCTGCCAGAAATTAAGGAGTTAAAGGATCAATTGAAGGACTTGTTAGATAAGGGTTACATACGAACGAGTATCTCTCTATGGGGTGCTTCAATTTTTTTTTTCTGAAAGAAAGATTGTTCGCTTCATATGTGTATTGATTATTTTTTATTAAAGAAGGTCATGATAAAGAATAAGTATCCCATTTATGTACTGCATATTTACGGTTCTTGTCTTGTTGATAACCTTGAGACCGGTGAAGAGTATGCTCCAGCTGGTGGTGAAGGAAAGGGGGAACCGACTCGAGGCACTTGTTAGTAGATTCGGTGGTGTTTTATATATGTTTTGGAGGAAAATAGATTTTGGCAGTTCAAGTTGAAGAAAGCAGTGAAGCAACAAACTTTATTAATTCCTACGAGTCGACCTACGAGCCGTAGACTTTTCTACGAGCCGTAGGATTGACCCGTAGATAAGGACTAGAGTTTTTGAGAAAAGTATTGGACCATGAGACTGGACTACAAGCTGTAGGAACTTCTACGAACCATAGGTCTAGGTTGTAGAAAAGATTAGAGATGTTGAGTTCCTATACTTGGACTACAATTAACCAAGACGGGCTGTGAAAGATGTGAGTCGTAAAACCTGTAGGTAAAAAAGTCTAGAGAAATATTAAGGAAGCTATTTTCCATGAAAGTTATCTATGAGCAGTAGGACTACCTACGAGCGGTAGAACATGAACTGTAGAAGCGACTGCCAAGTCCTACTTTTTCTATGTTTTCTTAGTTTATTTTATTTAGGATTAGATTTCTATAAATAGTCATCTTTTTAAAATTTATTTTTGATTTTAGACAATTCGTACAACTTGGAACTTTGGTTTTGAGAATTAATTTGTGAAACACTTTTCCATTTTAATTCTTGAATCATTAGTTTATTACATCTTTTGTTTATCGATTCAAGATTCTGAAAGTCAACTACTCTAATTGTAAGTGCATGATTTATCCTAACAAAATCAATATAAATTGTTATCACCCAAGCATGAGTAGCTAAATCTACAATTAGAGTTATAGGAACCATGAGAAATTAAAAAAGTAAACCTAATAACTCGTAATTCTGGAATATTATTTATGCATGTATTATTTTTCTCTTCGCTTTGATTGCTTTTTTAACAGAGGCCTATGTTAGAACTTGCCTTATTCCTACTTGCCTGAACAAGGGGGTAACGAATGAGAAAATAGATTATACAATGGAAATTTGAGGTTACCAACCCTCATCTAATAGATAGAATACACCAGGGATAGCTAATATGGGGTCAAGGGTAAGAGTTAGTAAAGAGTACACCCATTGGTGAAATTCACTTTCTTAGGTGACCATCAACTTAGTTTTATTCTTTTTACACAATGTATTTTAATATCTGGGTCAGCCTTCAATTGATCAGAAAGAAAGATGTCCACTCAAGCAGAAGTAGAAGGAATTGTGCTGAGAACATCTGCCCTCAACTTGCCACTTGAGCCCGTTGATTACTGTAATTAAATTGTTGAAGTCTGATACTTCTTTGAGAGTGATACTATAAAGAGAAGAGCAGAAAACATGTCTCAAATTTCATCACGCGGACCTATATTAAAATTTTATGGTTCCAAACTATTTTGCATCTAAATTCTGTTGCTAATTTGATGCAATAGTGAAATTCTTGTTGATGCATATTAGTTCTATATGTTGCTTGATTCCTTCTGATAGCTACTAAGGGACTCTGTTGTTTTTGCTAATAAATATTTTATTTACCTCACAAAAAAATTTATAATCAATGTTTGGTTATGTAGTATATATCTATATATTGTAGTAAGTGGTATCTTGTATCCTGGTACAGTCTGATTCATCTTTTTGATCATAAGAAAGGACTCAAGCTTGTCTAGATTCCTAAGACTAACCCTTAAACTATTTTGCAGGTGAAGCTGAAAGAAGCAAGCAATATTGATTTATAGATATTGTTTTCTTAAAGCATATGACTAAAGATAAACAAAAGTTCCTTTCACTCACTTCATAGAAAAAGGAATATGTCATTTAGAAGAAAAAATAAGGGGGTGGGGAGGATGTAGTGCATGTAAAAGGGGGAAGCAAGTGAAATTATTTTTCAAAAATCAAGAAGGTGAGGATGAAAGTGAAACTGATAAGCGTGCATTGAAACATGTTGTACCACTTGATCCAACTATTGAATATACTAAGGAACATTGGTAGGGGGAACAACGAATCTTGAAACTGATTTATCCACAAAAATATGTGGTTGTATGAATCAGACAACAATTGATGGACCCTAAAACTAAGCAGAGAGCATTTTGAAAAGAATAAGTTAGACTTGGCGATGATTAATATTATGTGTTAAAGAAATAACCGGTTTTTAAAATTGATTTAACTTTAAAAGAAAAAAATCAATTTTTAAAGGAGTCACCACTTAATTATGTAAAAGAAATTTAGAAATCTTGATTTTAAAAACTTTAACAGAATTAAGTCTAAAAAATTAGAGAAAAGGGTGGAAGATTCTTATTTACACTTCAAGAAGGTTTTTAAGGCATTTGAAGTGTCCGCTAACACGCGGTTATCCGATAAATAATTTATGTGGCTAAAATTGAAAACCTTAAACCATTTTCCTATTTTATTAAGAAAATGTGTTAAGTAAATGAACACTTGATTTTATTTCGAGAAAAGAACCTCTGAATTATTATAGAGAATTTAAGCAAGTGATAAGAATTATTGAAATTCATTCCAGACTTGGTAATTGAAATGGCAAAAGTAAAGAGACTATTGAAATTAAAAAAATGGCAACTTTACTAGAAGATTTATTCATGTTACAACTAATAGAATAAAATAATAATTATATGATTAAAAAAATAAAGATAGCTAAATTATAATCGAAAAAAATAACTAATTATGAGAAGTTGTGATCTTATTCTTCTTCTTCTTCTTCTTCTTCTCCTTCTCCTGCTCCTTCTTCTCCTTCTCTTTCTTCTCCTTCTCCTTCTCCTTCTCCCTCTTCTTCTTCTTCTTCACAATTAAATATTCATGTACTTTTCTCATGTTGAGTGGCTCATTGACACCACTATTTTTGTATCAATACACTAGTGAATAGAATTGCTCCATCCTGAGAGGATCTATTCATTTAAACCTCGTGTACTAGAGGGAAATAATTTCCTTGAGGGGACATTGTGCAGTCAGTGGAATAGATTTTTTCTTTCTTTTTCATTCTATTGTTACAGGTCTTGGTATGTTTTTATACAATCATTAATTTATGCTTATGATAATAATTGTTGTTTTTTTAGTACATGTTTTAAACTTTGTTGTTTATGTTTCTGCAAAGTTGTTGTTATAACTATTTGTTAGTATAGATTAAATAACTAACGTTAATTGAGTATTCACACAAGTTTTCTCTACTAGAATTGTTGATGGTACAATTAAAAAATTCCTTAAAGATCCATATCACCATCTCTTGAAGACAAAATTCAAATTTGGTATGACATTGTAAGGACATAAAGACTTTAAAAACTTAATCACATCTTGATGTGCGAAGTGAACCAAGGAAATAAAACAAGAATTAATAAATTTTTGACATGGGTTCAAGGATGTGCCAGATGACTTATAGAGGAATATGACTAGACTAGAGCCTCTTTTAATTCCAAAGATATAGATAACTACACAATAAATTAATTGCTCATATTGAATATAAAGTATGGACAGATTCTCAAGTTTTTTGCAAGTTGTAAATATTTTTCTTGAACTAATAAATGTGTTTCTGCACATTGTGATTGGAATAGAAGTGTAGGTTCAAATTGAACTTCATCACTCTGGTATGTTGATTTTTAAAAAACACCCAGACAAACCAAATAATTTTGTATAATATTTTACCCTTTCAAGTATATATAATAAGTTGAATTTTTGACCAATATGATACATTCTCACTTTAATTTTCCATTTTAATAATTACTATGATACATTTGAATGGAGAACTTTAAAATGATATATGTAAAACAAAATGCAAGGCTGAACTTTCTACACGTTAGACTTAAAATATTTGTTCACTTTTTCCGGCCTTTTAAACTTTATTTATCCCTTAGAAATGATTATTTATTTATTAGAAAATTTAATATCTCAGGTTGATGTTTATTTCATTCCCCAAAATTATCAAATAGTTCGTAGAAGCAAAAGGATAAATTATAAAATCATATTAAAGATGATTAATTGAATGATAACTGATAAGATATTATAATTATCATTTTCCTTTACATTATTAATGTTCGTTACTACGTAATCTTTTATTGAAGATAATAAAGTGTTGAAGTTTTAATGACTAATAGGTTTTAAGTATTATTTTATAATTTTGTGATATTAAATTTCCTCGTGAGGCGCGAGTAATTTTATTAGTATAGAAATTGTACTAAAGATAGGTTTAGAATAACCCAAATTTGGAGACTCAAATTGTTCGAGTCTTTGACCCATTTGTTAAGCTGCGAACTTTTAGCTTGGCCTTTGACCCACGATATTAGCATTCTTTTCTTCTGCACCAATCCAATTTGATGAAATTAACTCAATTAGGCCTCGATGGCCCATTCGAAATGCAAGTAGGAAGACATTTGAGTCCAATTGGTTCTCACATATATAATAAGATAAATAAATGGAAATACATACATGCCAACTCATTGATTTAAGAAAATAATCATTAAAATAGATGGCATCAAAACTGGATAAACACATATGATGCCGTTTTAGGCATTAAGTACTGTACATAACAAATAACCGTAGAAGCTAAATTTGAAATGAATCTATTAAGACACCATCTCAAAATGGTTGAACTTAAAATAGCATCATCCTTTGAATATTAACTGAAAAGACGAGGCATAATTTTGAAGTAGGAGACTGTAAACATGAATTAGAAATAGTAAAAGAAGTCTGAAAAGGTAAAATCAAGCATATTCAGAAGAACAGGAGATAGGTTAATACTAAAAACTAAAAATCAGCTAGCTATTCTAATGGATCATTTCATGGCTAGATTTGGGGCAGCAAAATGACCACCGGAATCAACCTAAATACTTAAAACTAGCTACTGACATGGCATATTTGAGCCTAAAGTCTTTTCAACTACCAAACCATTCAAATCATTAATAATTTCAAACACAAATGTTCCACTCCCTTGACTAAATAACAGAGCAATATGATGCTTTTAAACTTGACACATTTTGGATGAAGGAACAACAAACAAATATATCTAAAATACCCTCAATTAAAAATACTAAATATTTATTTAATAATATTATATCAAAAGTAGATACCTTTTCACATTAAAGGGTTGTGACTTTTCTTAAAGGTTGTGCCTCTTTTGACGGGTTATGACATTTCCGAAGATTGTGATTTTTTCAAAGGGTTGTGACTTTTCTATAGGGATGTGTCTTTTTCGATGACTTGTGACTTTTTCATAGGGATGTGAATTTTTCGATGAGCAATGACTTTTTCGAAGGGTTGTGACTTTTCTGATAAGACACAATTAACAGTTATTCACACTACTATTTGTTATTGATAAATAGAGGGGTTCCCTCTCATTTTTAAACTACTATTTTTTTTTAGGTTTTCTACTCTTCTTTTTCTTTAAAAATCTCAAATGTTATTTGCAATAGTCGATTAAGATAGAAATTCAATGAATTTCGAGGTACCACATAAGAATGAGTTGGTGAACAAATTGTAGCAAATCATTCATCAATTCACGCTCAGATTTTCCTCTTACAATTTTTATCACATACATATTTCAATATTATTTGTTTCATTTTAGAACATTAATACCCTTTTAATTAACCTGCATATTGTATTTATTAAAAAAAAAAGACTAATTTCCTACAAATAGTCACAACAATTTCAACCTTAATGTTTCTTTGATCATAAATCACAATCATTCACTCCTTATAAATTCTTAGGGATCTCTTTTCTGTGACAATTTGAGATCATTTAAATATTTTATAAATGATTCATCCACAATAAATTGATATGTTTCACCGAAGTTCTTAGCATTGAAATTTAGATAGTGACTTTCTATTAAAGATAAAAAGAAGAGAACATAGAAATGTGTAATTAGGTATGAACTTTGCTTCACATAGAGAACTTCTATATATAGTGCGCGTGAGTTTTCATTTATTTTTATTGTTTTATTTCTTTAATTAATTTCTTTCTTTTGTGTTTTCATTTGAGAGAGAATTTAATAATTAGTGTTCACATATTGAGTGAATGGTGACAAATATGCACATTTGGAATTATTAATTCTAATAAAATTAATAGATCAAGTTGTGGAAGAGGCAATAATAATAATAATAAAGTATGAAAAGGGCACATGTTTGGGGTAAGATATTTCTTCTTTATTTTTCCATTTTTTATTCTTTTACCCTCAAAGGAAGGAATTTCTTCCTAATTTTGCGAAAACAACGGGCATCAATGTAGTCCATTGAATTTTTAATTTTGATGTTAAGTCCACTATTTCAAAAATAGATTTTTTACTTTTACTTATAATATGATAATATAGTTATGATAATTATTTTTAATAGATGGTGTAACACCCCAATTTTTTTTTGAACTAAGATTCGAACCCTTCTTCGTTGTGAGTAGGATTTTATGAAGGAATTTAAAATTTCTCAAGCATTAAGGTCAGGTCACTAGATATAGCACCTTGAGTTCCAAAAAGAATTAAAGAGAATTCATTCAAGTCATTCCTTAGTTCTTTTAAGTTTTGGGTCAACTTCAAACGACCATAACTTTTAGTACAAGATGAGTTAGGAGACCCACAAGATACCAAAGAAAGATATATGAGTCCTCTTTCCAATGCCACCGATTTGAGGGAGATATGCCCTTTTGAAGCCAGGCAATCCATTTAAGGAAAGTTACCCGAAAATAGGAGGGGTATTTTAGTCTTTTCCTCACTCCCACTTATTCTAAATGCGAATTACACCCAATTAAGGGTCTAAACTGATTAGAATCAGTTTCATTCATCCCCAAAAATGTTGAGGGTTTTAGAGAGAAGAGTCAAGAGGAGAAAAAATTCAAAGTTTTAAGCGTTTATTCAAGAAATTCAAGATTTCTCCAAGAACCTAGTTCTTTGAGGTATGTAAGCTTCCATAATGTTTGGTTTGTTCACCCACATGCCAATAATGACTTTATTTTGCGAATCTATCCATAAATATTGAGCAATTTATTTTCTTGATGAGTTCTTGAAAAGTATTCTTGAAGTTTCCTTATTGATTAAGTTTTGATGTAAGATTCTACTTCAGTCAACTTCAAACGACCATATCTCTTAGAATATAAAGAGTTACGTTGCCCATAACCTATCAAATTAAAGTTATTTGAATCTACTTTTCAACGCCACCAATTTTGCGTCAATTCAATTTCTCAGTAAAAAGGTATGACTATTTTAGTAACATGATACAGTGCTCTTACGAATTAGTCAACGGGAAAATATTAAAAAGGGTCATTTTTTTCTTTTTACCTCCAAAAAAACCCTAAACGAATTTCTTGACTAATAAAAGACTCAAAACAATCATATTTTCATCTTTTAATCCATCATTCTCTTCTCTCTTAAACCCTAGGGCAAAACCCTATGGAAAAAATCAAAGTAGAAGACTCCATTCAAGATTCTTTTTCAAGATAAGTATTTCTTCAAGAATTCCATTCTTTTCAACTCAAATTCCTCCATACAATTATGAATCACTAATGAAAATCATAATTCTTGGCCATAGAGATTTCAAGAAACTAATTAAAAAATCTCAAGAAAGGTTTTCTTGATCGTTTACCTTCGGGCTAGGGTTTCAAGGCTTCTAATCAAGTTCTTCTTCAAGATTCTTCAAGAAACTTGTTCTTCCAGGTACGTAAGGCTATCATAGTGTTGGACTAGTTTGTCCTCACACCTTACATCTACTTTCAGATCAGTAAAAGAGTAATCTAGGATTCTTTCCCTAGATTTGAGTATTCTTGAGATAAGTTGATTTTAAGTTCTTGAGTTAATGTTTATTTAAAAAAATTCTATTCCTAATTATTGAGTTTTTATATTGTTATTAAGATCCTTGAGTTTATTTGTTCATGTCTATATTTTAGCATGAACTCTATTTTAAGTTATAAATCTTGAGCAGTTTTTTAAAGCCAACACTTGAGTTTTAAACTGAGTTTTTGAGAAAGTTAAGATGAGTTTTGAGAAAGAGTTTCTAAACATGATTAGTATGACAATCGAGTATGACATCAATGTTTAAGCAATATGGTATCTAGTAATGTCACCAATGTTCAAGCAATATGGTATCTAGTATGCCATCAATATTTAAGCAGTATGGTATCTGTATATACCATCAATGTTTATACAGTATGAGTTTCCGAGTGATTAATGATCATATAACAATATGATTTTGATATATTTTTTAGAAAGTGTTTTTAAATATGAATTGAGCAAGAGTATAAGGGAACTAAGTATTCCCAAATGTATTAATTTTTACATTGATAAAAGAGAAACTGAGATTTCAAAATGAGTTAGGAGTTCAAAAGATATTTCAAGAATAGTTACCTATTTTAAGAGGGTAGTTTGAGCAATTATTTCAAACCAGAGGAAGAGTTATGTTTTTAAATATTGAACATGAGTATATATATTATTGGGAGTAGTATTGAGCACCGACATAGGGGAGAGTTCATACAACTCACAACCCCCATAAACTATGTATGCCAACATGGGTAAAGGATGATACTTTTTAGATGAATCCTTATTGCTTAGTTGATCCACTTAGTAGTAGGTTCTATACTTCGGCAATGTATAGGACATTTCTGGCAGCGTGGGGTAGACGTTGTATCATCACATAACTCATACTAATGGTTGTCGGTTAGAGAATCTGTTACACCCCGTATCCAAAAGAGGGAGAATAAACAACTTTGGGGAAAATGTAGGTACTAGCCACGAGGGCCACCCACGGCCCGTAGATGGAACCAC
This sequence comes from Solanum commersonii, assembly GCA_029007595.1. Lineage (NCBI taxonomy): Eukaryota > Viridiplantae > Streptophyta > Magnoliopsida > Solanales > Solanaceae > Solanum > Solanum commersonii. The sequence goes on from JAJTWQ010000029.1 coordinate 2,059,867, forward strand.
AGACCATAGGTGTGGTCCGTGGATGGCCCTGCCCAAGATGGTCTAGGGGCTTAGGACCATGGCTTGACTCACATACCGTATAACAGACCACGGTCCGTAGTCATGGCCTGTGGTTTGAGGCCCCCAAATCAACTTTCTGACATTGGTTGACGGTCCACCAGGATGTGCCGTGGGTTAGACCATGGTCCATCGATTGGGGGTCGTGGATGGGCTGCTGGCAGTTATTTTAGGGGCAGTTGGGTCTTTTTCTAATTAATTAAGTCCTATACTATGTCGTTTTGCCTATGTCTAGGACCCCAGATAAACCTTTTAACCTCCAAATTCACCCCATAGTTCATTCTTCCAATTTCACAAAAAGAAACCAACTTCTCTCCAAATATTCTCTCTCTAGAAACTTGAAGAAGAAGAAGAATAATAAAGGTTCACCAAGGGTTTCAATCTAAGGTTCCAATTCCTCCATTGAAAGCTAGCTTTTGAACTCAAGGTATGATAGTTTTCATCCATGGATTCCTTTAATCCATGGAGTTCCTAAATCTATTTATTTCAAAAGGTAGAATTCTCCAATTGAGTTAGGGTTTTCATCTATTATCATGGGTTGTCTTTATTATTGATTTAAATGAGTTAATTATGATCCTCTATGCATGAATTGATGAATTGAAAAGCTTTTATGATGAATTCCCCTATGAATCCATGTGATCCCTATGTTTTCAAGTTATGAACCATATGTTGAGGGATTTTGATCTCCAAGGAAGAGTTTTATGAAATTGAGCATGTATTACTAGTTTTACATGAATTTATGATGAAATCCATATCTAACCCATGTTTTCTAAGAGTTAATGATTGAAATTACGTTTTGACCTCAAGGAGGTGAATTATGGACTTATGCGTTGTTTATGAAATCTATGCAAATGTTTTAAGTGTGCTTTGAGAGTAAAGTACCAATGATGATATTGTGTTGTGAAAAGACATTCTCACTAAAACACAAACTATCATGCTGTGAAAGATTTTCTCACATAGAAAAGATTCTTAGGTTGAAAGTCTTTCTCACCTAATTAAATCAAAGACTAATTAATGAAACTAGCTTGAATTGGTTGTCCAAGGTCACCTTTTCACAAGTAATGAAGTCAAGTATGAAATGACTATTCCATGGAATTTATGCTTAACACCGAGTGGATATTGTATATTAGATGGAAGCTTTCACATAGTAGAGTCCGGGTTTCCAAAGTAATTTCATGAGATGGAAGCCTTCACGAAGTAGAGTCCGGGTTTCTAGTATTAAGCTCCTTATCCCATGTCACAACTCAAGAGCACCCCCTAGTCATAACACGACATATTCGACCCCGAAGGGGTCTTATACAAGCCTCATAGTCATTCATTGCATTCAATAATAAAATTAGTGCGAAATTAAAACTTTATATTTAAAACCATACGATTCAAAACATTCAATACTCATAGAAATCTTTCAAAAGACACAGCGGAAGACTAAGTCTCACATGGCCATCTTAGACAAAACTTTAACAAGATAGGGTCACGACCCTTTACAATCAAAGTCTTAAAAATAGTCTTAAAACGAGAAAGAACTAGAAAACAATAAGATTCCTTGTCCTCGGCCTATGAGGACATACCATGTCTTGGAAGAAAACTCTATCCAAGATAGAACCAATCATTTGTCGGAACCTATCACTTGTAGTAAAAATAGGAAAATATGGGTTAGCACACAAAAATGTACTAAGTATGATGACCATGCAAAAACATGCTTTAAAAAGGAACATTTTGATTGGAAACAATGCATTATGCCACTTTTTGGAAATATCATGTACAATAGCATAAGAGACATACTATACAAGTAGAATCATCATTCAAGTCGTAATACCACATTTAGACAATATCATCACGTAAACCATTACCTTTACCTTAGACCTTCACTTCAAGTAACCTTCATGCTATACCTTGTGCAATGTATGGATAACGTCCCATACCACCATCCACACCAAGGCACCACATTAAGGTCACCAAAAGTGAGCTTACCATCCATTTCTTTTCACCTTTACACCATATCCATATAAAAGAGTCAAAACATTTCATAAGGCATGACAAGGGAAAATAACTCATAATATAACCCAAGTATGGCATGCAAATCACATTAAGCATTTAAGAGTAAAAATTCTCCAATTGCTTCATTTAGAGGATTTTCATACATTAGTCATTAAGACTTAGAGAACTCACTATGACCCTATCAAAGCCTACTAGTGAAATGCATAGATGGCATCCCATACTACCACCTACACTTCATAGAACTTCTCAAGAAACCATAATGCACATCTCACATGATGGGAATAAGCATTTAACCAACATAGACCATGCAAGCTAGACATGGAATCCAGTGTCATATAACCCCACACTGTAAAGAGGTATTCCACTTGCCTAAGGTAGAATGGTAACATTAGCTCAGATGAAATCCGCTAGCTAATATCCTATGTGGGCACATAGTTATGGGATAGGAAGATGTTCCTTGGAACTCTAACCTAACATTGGGAGAGTTTCCATCTAACTATATCCGCTTGGTACTTTGCCTACATTCCCATAAATTAATTCAATTCACATTACATTAGTATACTAGGAGGAATGACATAAGCCTATCGACCCATTATACATCATTACCAAGGAAGGAATGCTATAAGCCTATCAATCCATGGTACATTCAAGGATAGCTCTAGGGTCCTCATGAAAAGAATGCCACTAGCCTATCGATTCATGTCCCCTCATTTCATTTTTATACTCATGAAAGGAAGGCCACTAGCTATCGATTCATGGTACTTTGACTCATTAAGAAAGTAATGCCACTAGCCTATCGATTCTAGAGTCTTCGTTACATTAGATCATTTATGAAAAGAATACCTAAAGCCTATCAATTCATAGCCATCAAGTCAAGACACATTCATCACTCATATATAAAAGGAATGCCATAGCCTATCGATTCATATTCATCAAGTCAAGATACATTCATTTCCCAAGAAAGGATGCCTAAGCCTACCAATCCATGATGTACAATATATAGAAGACAACAGTTCACATTACATCATCATCATACATGAGTGTCAAATTGAGAATTAGCCTTTCAATAACAACACAATTAACTTCAATACATGATTACCTCAACCTCATTGATTTCACATTCATATACATAGTAAGTAAACACCTCTACCTTTCAAGTGGATCAACATCTCCAGCACAATTCTACTTCAACATGTAATTTAGTCAAAACTTGCCTTCAAGGCCATAAATATCAAATCATCAATACAACAATAATTTACCATAATTAAGGCATATATAATTATACAATTCAATATCCCAATGCAATTTAGACATATTTCAATCATAAGCCTTCATAATCAACAAACCCACTTCATAAAGGAACAAATTAGGAATTGAGAGAAATCATGGGTTCATGGAATATTTTCATCATAAATCACCAATTAAACATCAATACAATCAATATATGACATTAGAATCCATTTGAAATCGTTTGGAAAAAGAATCCATGAGATTGAGTAAAACCCTTGGTTTTTCATAAACTTTGAAAACTTCTTTGAAATTGACTCTAGGGTGAAAACTAACCCTAGATGAAGGATCACTATACCTTTAATAAGATTCCCCAAGAAATTTTATGAATAAAATGCTTTGAATCCAAACCCTAGCTTTCACTTCTTCCTCTTCCTTGAGTTAGAGAGAGAACTATTGAGAGAGGAAGAACTTTGGGGTTTTGAATAAAGGACTAAATGAAGTGTTTAAGACTTGAAACTATTTATATTTATGATATAAACCATTTAAAATCAACCCCACATAATAAAACATTAAAACAAAATTACTTAAAAACCCCTCACTTGGGCATCCCCGTTAGGGACCAAGTCCACTTCTACGGACCGTGAAAGGGGACCATGGCCCATGGTGGTGCCCGTGGTCCTTTAGTAAGTATCTCCATTGACCTTGATAAACCTAGACATGGCCAAGTTATCTTCACGGCCACTTCTACGGACCGTGGTCATGACCACTTGCCGTGAAGTGGCCTGTGGTCTTGAGGCCGTGGCTTGGCCAAGTTGCCTTGCTTGCATTGCCACCAAGTGACCTTCACGTCCACTTCTACAGACCATGGTCAAGGCCACTGACTGTGAAGTGGTCCGTGTACTTGGGACAGTGCTTGGCCAAGGTTGGGCAGCCTTGGCCTTTGGCTTAGGCCTTACCCCCTTGGCTTGGCACTTTCCTTTCCAAACCTTAACCAACATTAAAAAGGGTATTTTCACTATGGAGTATATCACGTACCTTGACTTTGACTCACTAAACTCTATCAAACAAGGCTCAGGAAAACATTACATAACATGAAACCTCATTACAAACCCAACACAAAGTCCATAGGCTCTAGTTTCACTTATTCATTTTAGGGTCGTTAAATCCCATAACTATGTGCACACATAGGTTGATTAGCTAGTGGATCCACTTACGCTAGAAGTTCAAGGTTTTACATTTGGAAAGTAGGACACCTCTTTTCGGTGTTGGGTAGACACCAGATTCCATGTTATAGCACACATGGTCTCATGCCGGTTAAGGTTATTTACCACAAGTAATAATGAACTAAGGTTACTTCAAGAAGTATCGAATATGAGTTCAAAGCTTTTAAAGAAGAAGTGAGTTTTCATTGACCTTGATTTATGACTTATGTTTTATAACTCTTTCATATTATGTTTTAGATTGGTCAATTGCATGTCTTGAAATGAAATGTCTCTTTTAGTATGTTTTAAATGTTTTATGCATGGCTGTCATACTTGGTACATTGTTTTGTACTAACACATACTCTTGCCTACATTTCCCCCAAATGTAGGGTCCAACAGACATGTTTTCGAGTCTAGTGGCTAGTAGTTGAGTTTGTGATTTCCCGAGCTTTGGTAAGTCCTCATGCTTTGAGGACAGAGTTATTGTTTTAGTTTCGTTCAAGTATTTATCTTTTGGACATGATGTACCGGCTAGGACCAATTTCATTCTATCGTATTAGATGGCTATGTTGAGATATGAGTTTAGACTTCCACTTTTTGTTCTATAAAATGTTTTGGACTTTGAACTGTTTTTACTCTTATTGTTCTATTTATTATGTTATGAGATCTAAGTGGCTTTTATGGAGTCCTTCGGGATTCTATACGCCATGTTACATATAGGGGTTACCCCTTAGGTCGTGACCGAATCTCCCACATAGTTATATTGTATTTTTAAATACAAATTGAGTTATTATTGTATTCTTCAATACAATTGAGTTATTATCTAATGTTTTAAAAGTTTTTCGAATATTGCATCTTCTATTGTTGCTTTATTCTTGAGTATCTTGAGTTGAGTGCCTTTGAGTTGAGTATCATATCTTTGAGTTGAATATCTAATCTTTGAGTTGAGTATCTTATACTTGAGTTGAGTTTAGTTGAGTGAGTTGAGAAGAGGTAAGTATGTTTCCTTTTTATCAAGTTCAAACTTATGTTTATGCTTTAGAATTCCCCTTACATGCTCGTACATTCCATGTACTGAGCCATTTGGCCTGCATCATTTGATGATGCAAATATAGGTATTTAGGCTCATCAACATGCATTTCATCGAGGTCATGTGATATTCCAGTCAGTTTTGGTGAGCCTTTTTATATTCCGGAGGACTTTACCTTTACCTTACAGTTAGTAGTTTTGAGTTATTGTGGGTCTTGTCCCGATATCTTTCTATAAAAGTAGAGGCTTTATAGATAGACAGAGTTGAAGAGTTTTCTATATTTACTTTCTTTTGAGTATTGTTCAGGCTTCCTTAAAGTTCAGTATTGGAGTTCAATGAATTTAATTTAGTTTTAAGCTTATGTATGCTTGAGTTAGTCTACTGCTTGTAGCTAGCCAAGATGAGAGTTCACTTGGGGACCAACAATGGTTTTTGAGTGCCGGTCACGTCGGGGGTGTAGGCTCGGATTGTGACAAACTTGGTATCAGAGAACAAAGTTCAAGTGTCCTAGGATGGCTATGAAGCTGTGTCAGTAGTGTTATGCCGTAATTTTACCATGTCTAGAAAAATCACTATTTTTGAAATGTTCTAAGCATGAAACAATTTGAGAAAAATACTTACAAAAGAGTCGCCACTTAATTTTTTAAAGAAATTAAGAAAACTTAATTTAGAAAGGCCTTAACAGATAAACCTTTATTTCTACTCTAAGAAGGTATTAGCACTTAAAGTAGCCGCTAATATGCAGTTATCCAACGACTTAACTAAAAATATTTTTTGGCTTTTTCAGGAAAATATATAACATAAATATTATAATTTTTTTACAAGTGGTTACAATTTTAACAAACACTAGATTAATTAAAATTTATTTGAATCATTTTAGAAATAATATTTTGAACCAATTTGGTCAATTAAAGCATGAAAACTATTTTAAATTAATTTAAGAATAAGTAAAAAAAATTTACTAGAGATATTCGATAAAAGTATAAGAGTTGATAAAAGATGAATTTTATTATAACAAACTAACATAAAGAATATAGTTCCTCTTTTGGGGAATTCAATTAAGTTTTTTAAAGTTAGAGTTAATAAAAAAAAACCAACAATAAATAATCACAATTAAATAATCTAAGAGAATAAAGGAGAAGAAGAATTTGGATCTTTTTTTGGGCCAAACTTGCTGCTGATTTGGGCTCTTGGCTCAATTCTCATTTTTGTATACATCTGATGTATATCAGATGTATAGGTACTCATTTTTCTGCCTTCCAAACCTATAGCAGCTCCATTTTAGCACGTCTCGGCTTCCCTTTATTTTGTATCAACTTCCGAAACTTGGAAACAATGGCGAAGTTGACTCGAAGAAGGAGGAATGCAAGGAAGCGAAGGAGAGAGTCCCAAATTTGACTCAGAACAAGAGATTCATGCAAGGTAAATAAAACGATAAGAATTAGAATGGTAATTTAAAAAACTCAGAATCGTTCACAGCTAATGATGAGAGACCCATTACAAGAAGTATTTAATAAGCCATAAGAAAATGAATTAACAGATTAAGCTAAATGTCCACCCGTAACAAGTCAAGCATTTATTAATTCAAGAACAAATAGTTACTGAAAACATATGTATAATAACCAATGCATACAAAAATAAAAATGATAATAATAATAAAAAAATAGTGGGGCATGAATCATGTTGACTATGAGGATCAAAGATTAAATTTTATTCACTAAATTGCATATAGTTAGTTGATTTGAACTCGAAATCTATACGAAAGATCCCAAGAATAAGTAATGAACACTTCAAAGGACATTAGCTCACATAAATAAATTTCATACAATAGATAAAAGAACACGCTAAGATGAAGACTAATACATACTTATTCAATTAAGAATCATAGGGGAAGAAGATATTCATGCTCACTTGTAACACTGCATATACATGGATATCCACAACTTTCTTCCAAATACAAAAAAACTCCAAACACTTAAACAAACTACATGTGAGCAAACAGAGATACACTCTTGCTTGGAATACCAAATGCTACTAAATTAAGACATTCTTTTGAACAACAAGTTGATGGCCTCAAACACAAAGAAAACAAAAACTTGATCCAAAATACAACATGTTGAACAATAGGATAATCAAGAAATATAAAAATAGAGAAGACAAGATCTTGCATCCAACAAGAAATAGACGATACAACACATGATTTCATATCACCTAATTTTGAGATTCTGCCTTCATTTCGGAAGAAAGTCAAACACAAATAGTAATAAAAGTTAAGTGAAACCTTTGATGCTAAGAGACTGTGAAAACTTAAACATGAGTATCCAATGACATTTAAACAAGTGAAATCGAGATGAGGGATAGCGAAGTAGCCTTAAAATTACCATGGAGAAGCAGCGAAGCTAGGCATGAAAATAGCAAAATTTGAAATGACATCAGGAACAAATGACAAATTTGCTAAAGAACAGAGATACAACATATCACTATGCCAAGAATTTAATAATAAACAACAACAACACAGACCTTTGAGACACCAGAAACACCATTTTGAAATATTAAGGATAAAATATTGTAAAGGTGGAGGCGTTACCTTTTTCTGGGCAGCAAACTTGGAGGCGACGAGTAGAGAGTGAGTAGACCTTCGACCCACCAACAAATGAGTAAAATAACTTGACAGAAAGTCCAAAATTTGAGGCCTAAACTTTTGTGGGTTCGATGTCGAGGAATATTATTCTCCAACCTTCAAACTCCCATTTCCCTTTCTAATGGTAGAACTCTCTTCCCCTCTATTTTTTTTTTTACTTTTTCGAACTCTATTTTTCTCCCCCCTTAAACACATAGAGAAAACGATCTTAAATAAATGAAGAATAGGGCTAATTTTTGACGGGGGAAATAGGTGGATTTTTGAAATTCAAAAATCACATTCTTCTTCAGAGATAAGGTTGAAAGTTGTCAATTGTCCCAATATCAACAACCTTCAATGGATTGATAATGGAGAGGGAGGCATAGGGTTCGAGGTCGTGATTTGCTGCTGAATTTTTGCAATTTTGCAGCGCGATTTGCAGGTCGCTTCACTGGATTTGCGGGCTTAGAGTTTCTGGGTTTCACACGCAAGGAAGAAGAAGAAGAAAACGTGCAGGGGATGGGGTCGGTTTTGGTATTGCTGTGAATTGGGTCTCTTGAATATTTTTGTTGTTTGGAACGTTGTTGATTGAATTGAGCTGGAAGTGGGTTTCTGTATTATGGAATAGGCTAAATGTTGGAGAAAAATTGGAATTGAGGAAGTTGGGCTTGGGTTTGGGTCTAAGGTGGGCTGTTGGAAATTTGTGAAAAGGCCCAAAATTTTGGTCTCAAAATTGAGTGAAGTAGGAGGTCAAAGATGGGTTAGATCTTGGAGTTTAAGAAATTGCCAAATTGAGTTTAATTTAGAGAGTTTGACTAAAATTTAAACAAGACGAATTAATGTTAATTAATTAACAAGCTTCTTAATCTTAACAAAATAAAATAATTAATTTAATTTTAAACTAATTAACTCAAAAGTATAAACTATAAATTAGCTAAACTAATTAACCAAATATTTAAGTAAAACTAAAATCTTTTTGAGATGATTTTCAAATATTAATATAATAAATCTATACAAAATTATATGGAATATATAAATTACTTTTAAAATTATAAAAATTATAAAATTACTTAAAATTACTTGAAAAATATTTAAAATTTTATAAAGTCAATTGTTTCAAATCATTTGAAATTTAAGAAGCTCGATGATTAATTTATATTGTGGAGGTCCAAAATTGGGTGTCAACAAGTAGGATCTTATTTATGGTTCTGAGGGACCCACTTCTATAAATGAGGGACTACAAACATTTTAGAAAAGTTTCCCTTCTTTCATACTCTAAATCGTGCAATAGAGCTATGTCATAAAGACTTATTCTAACTTGTGTGTTCTCATATCCATTCGACTACCCCTCATACCAGAAGTGGTTGAAAAGCAAAGTCAGTTCTTTATTGATGAGTTGGTCTTAGCAAAGTCTTGAGGAAGTCATGAGACTCCATAGGGGCTTGAGAGAATCATGGGAGTGAGTTAAGTGTTGAGTTTGAAAAAATGCACTCATATTCATGTGAATCATGCATTTGAGCCAAAAATGAGCTGTACTCTCTTCTCTAAGCCTTGTTTTAGATGATATCCTTATGAGGAAGTATGTAGCTTGAGTAGTATTCTCATCCAAAAAGGTAGCATGAGTTACAAAATTATGAGCAGTAGCAGTGAAAGTGCCCAGAGTTAGAGGAAAGTATGCAGAGGTTCAGTAATCAAAGGAAAGGAGATAGTGATGGGACAGATTATGTTATTGCAATCATGCACCCAGTCAGTTATAAGTGATGAGTTCCTTTATGAGTGGAATAAGAAATAATAATGTTGTAGAGAGTCCTTAATAGAAGGAAGAGGAATAGTTACTAGTCATGATGGGATAAAGTATATTTTAACCAAAATAGAGTTGATGTCGATGTGGCATCGTGCTAGAGGAGATTAAATATATATGTTAAATAAGAGAACAAAGTTTTCATGAAGTGATAGATCTAAGCTAGTCTTATGATTTGTTTGAGAGGGTCATGATGTTCCAAAGGTTATAGAACCGACTAAGTAATGAGGTATAATAAGTGAGCAAATAGTACTTAAGTTGTGAAAAGATGGATGTAGACCAGTTTAGAGATGATGGAATAGGTACATAGCTTCCAAGTGTCAACTTTAAACCTAAGGGAGAGATGATAAGATGAAAAATCAAGTCCAGTGTTGAGAATAAGATAGTAATGAGCTCAAAAGAGTATGAGAGATATCTTTTTAGAGATCTTTTAGTAGTGAAGTGATGTTAGAAGAAAAAGGTTAATGTTCTTATCGTGATTATTCCATCCAAGGTTATAAATAAGGAGGAAGAGAAGGATGAGGTTTTACTATGAAAAATAGTTAAATGAGAGCCCTTAGTTGGTTTCGAGTAGTAATGCGGGAAATTCTAGTTGGTATGGCAGGGATGATGAGAGAATGAGAACTTCTTAGGGAGTTGGTTAGTAAGAGTCATTGGAGTTGTTAGAATATTAAGCTTGAATGTGGTGTTGTTAAACAGTAGGTGGTTCTTGATATGAGCCTAATGTTGATTAAATGTGGTGGGAAAGAGTAATATTCTTGGGATGAGATTCCCTATCGAGGCATAAAACCTGAACCTTAGGATTTGGGTTAAGCTTGAATATAACAAGAGCGTGCCATTAGACTCAGACCTTTGTAAGAGAAGTCATGTACCCTTGTGGGAGCTATGAGGTGCAGCCAATGAGGCATGTATTCCTATTCTTACTTCATGCTCAAATTTCCTTTGTTTCAGATAAGGTAATTTCAAAGAGAATATGACTATGTTCACAACAACATCGTTCTTGATTTAGGTGCTATAGGAAGTCCCAAATCTTAATACGAATTAGTCCAGCCTGTGTTAGTAGGCAAGTTCATGAGTCAGAAGAGATAGTGAGAGTAACCCCGTTCCATAACCAGTCCAGCCGTCATTCGAGGACGAATGATCCCAAGGGAGAGATAATGTAACACCCCAAATTATTTTTGAACTAAAACTCGAACCCTTCTTCGTTGTGAGTAGGATTTTACCAAGGAATTTAAAATTTCTGAGGCATTAAGGTCAGGTCACTAGATATAGCACCTTGAGTTCCACAAAGAATTAAAGAGAATTCATTCAAGTCATTCCTTAGTTCTTTTAAGTTTTGGGTCAACTTCAAACGAACATAACTTTCAGTACATGATGAGTTAGGAGATCCACAAGGTATCAAATGAAAGATTTCTGAGTGCTCTTTCCAATGCCACCGAGTTTGCTAATTTTTGAGCTTGTATGAGGGAGATATGCCTTTTTGAAGTCAAGCTGTTTATTTAAGGAAAGTTAACCGAAAATAGGAGAAGTATTTTAGTCTTTTCCTTACCCCCACTTATTCTAAACGCGAATTACACCCAATTAAGGGTCTAAACTGATTAGAGCCAGTTTCAAGAATCTCAAGAAAGGTTTTCTTGATCATTTACCTTCAAGCTAGGGTTTCAAGGCTTCTAATCAAGTTCTTCTTAAGATTCTTCAAGAACCTTGTTCTTCCAGATATGTAAGGCTATCATAGTGTTGGACTAGTTCGTCCTCACACTCTACATCTACTTTCATATCAGTAAAAGAGTAATCTAGGATTCTTTCCCTAGATTTGAGTATTCTTGAGATAAGTTGATTTGGAGTTCGTGAGTTCATGTTTATTTTAAAAACTTATATTTCTAATTATTGAGTTTCTATATTGTTATTGAGTTCCTTGAGTTGATTCGTTCATGTCTATATTTTAGCATGAACACTATTTTGAGTTATAAATCTTGTGTAGCTTTTTAAAGCCAACACTTGAGTTTTAAACTGAGTTTTGAGAAAGAGTTTCTAAAACATGATTAGTATGACAATCAAGTATGACATCAATGTTTAAGCAATATGGTATCTGGTTATGTCATCAATGTTTAAGCAGTGTGGTATCTAGTATACCATCAATGTTTTAGTAGTATGATATTTGGATATACCATCAATGTTTATGCAATATGACTTCCCGAGTCATCAATGATCATATCACAATATGATTTTGATATATTTTTGAGAAAGTGTTTTTAAATATGAATTGAGCAAACGTATAAGGGAACTACGTATTCCCAAATGTGTCAGTTTTTACATTGATAAAAGAGAAACTCAGATTTCTAAATGATTTAGGAGTTTAAAAGATATTTCAAGAATAGTTACCTCTTTTAGGAGGGTAGTTTGAGCAATTATCTCAACCCAGAGGGAAGAGTTATGTTTTTAAACATTGAGCATGAGTATATATTATTCGGAGTAGTATTAAGCACCGATATAGCGGAGAGTTCAGACAACTCAAAGCCCCCATAAACCATGTATGCCAACATGGGTAAGTGATCATACTTTTTAGATGTATCCTTATTTCCTAGTGGATCCACTTAGTAGTAGGTTCTATACTTTGGCAAAGTATAGGACAGTCCTGGAAGTGTGGGCTAGATGTTGTATCATCACATAGCTCATAGTAATGGTTGTCGGTTAGAGAACTCCCACAGAGTTATATTGTATTTTTATATACAAGTTGAATTATTATTGTATTATTCAATACAATTGAGTTATTATCTACTATTTTAAAAGTTTTCCATATATTACATCTTTAATTGTTGCTTTATCCTTGAGTATCTTGAGTTGAGTACCTTTGAGTTGAGTATCATATCTTTGAGTTGAGTATCTAATCTTTGAGTTGAGTATCTTATTCTTGAGTTGAGTTTAGTTGAGTGAGTTGGGAAGAGGTAAGTATGTTTCTTTTTTATCAAGTTCTAGCCTATGTTTATGCTTTAGAATTTCCCTTACATGCTCGTATAGTGCATATACTAATCCATTTGGCCTGCATCATTTCATGATGCAGATACATGTATTTGGGATCATTAACAGGCCTTTCGTTGAGGTCATGTGATATTCCAGTCAGCTTTGGTGAGCGTTCTTATATTTTGGAGGACTTTACCTTTACCTTACCGTTAGTAGTTTTGAGATGTCATGGGTCTTATCCTGATATTTCTCTGTAATAGTAGAGGCTTCATAGATAGACAAAGTTGAAGAGTTTGTATTTACTTTCTTTTGAGTATTGTTCAGACTTTCTTAAAGTTCACTATTGAAGTTCAATGAATTTAATTTAGTTGAGGTCATGTGAAGTTCCAGTCAGCTTTGGTGAGCCTTCTTATATTTTGGAGGATTTTACCTTTACCATACAGTTAGTAGTTTTGAGATGTCGTGGGTCTTGTCCCGATATTTCCATGTAATAGTAGAGGCTTCATAGATAGATAGAGTTGAGGAGTTTTCTGTATTTACTTTCTTTTGAGTATTGTTCAGACTTTCTTAAAGTTCACTATTGCAGTTCAATGAATTTAATTTAGTTTTAAGCTTATGTATGCTTGAGTTAGTCTTCCGCTTGTAGCGATGAGGGTTCGCTTGGGAACCAACAATGGTTCTCGAGTGCTGGCCATGTCCTGGGTGTAGGCTTGGGTTGTGACAGATGCGTAAGTAAACATGAATGGAGAAAGTGAAGTGTTGTTGGTAAGAATTTTTTTTATCAAATGAAACACAAGTGTTAATAAAGCATGACCATATATTTTCGTCTTCCTTCTTCAATGGTTAAAAGTTATTCCATATTTTTTTCTTTTTTTAAAAAAATATTTATATTGAGTATAAAACTTTTTAAGTATGAATTTCCTGTTATTTTGTGTTCATTTTTATCTAAATATATGTTATGTCACAAGATACACTCATTGCTAGCTGTATAAAAATATATATGAAAATAGTAATTGATCATAAAATGATCTTAAATCTAATTAAAGTTTCTATAAATAATACTTTAAATTTTATTCATCTATTAATTTTTTTATTGAAAAAGTTTAATGTTCTATATCACGATACAACTTCTATAAAATACTTAGTACTTTCATTAGACAACAACTATATGATATGTATGCGGCAGAAAAAAGGTCAAGACTACAATTCCGCAAAGATAAGATAGAAACTTAAAAAAATTGAAATATTGTTCACCATAGATGATGTCGTTTATATATTAACATTAAATTATGCTACTGAAATATATATGTCTAAAACAAAGAATTTGGTTAAACTAAATATTTGGCATACACTCAAACCTCTATTTAACCAGCATTCGTTATAACAACATTTCACTGTATTGGCCTAATTGTTTTTAGAACTTATTTTTAATGTCACATTTTTTGTCTCTATAACAAACTACTTATAACAGTATTGCCATTCACTACAAAAGTACACTTTTTTTTTGTAAACTTACCTCTCTATGATTACGTTACTCAAATAATAATTGAGTAATAATATTTTGTAAAAAATGTATTACATATAAAGAGAAAATATTTATGGTAATCGTTACAACTATCATGAACATACAAAATTTCAAGTATGAATATTTAGGAGAAAACTTGTACTTAAATGAGTTCATCATTTATGGTCATAACATCAAGAGGAAAGGCTATTGGTGATTTTTTTTATATTGATATTTTTTTTCTATTTTTTTAAGTTAAATTTGTTTACAAAATTGAGCGAATTAGAAAAAAAATACTACAAAAGAAATGTCACTTTGTCCCTATATTTAAATTATGAATGTATTTTGAAATGTTTCAATGATATATGGTCATTTTAATCTAAAAAATAATCAATTCTATGACAATATGTATTAATTATTTAAAATCAGCAACTCATTACTTGGAAAGCAACAACGATTTTTTTTTCCGAAGATGGTACCTTTTTAGAGCAGCGACATTGACCCATTTGACATATCTAATCAAGAACTAAGGGAAATAGAGATTTTTTTTTCAAAATACACTGAGCATTATGAGTCTAATACAACAAGTTATTACAAATAGAGAGGCAACATTTTGATAGTAAACCTTATTTTGATATCGGAGAAAGGTAAAATCATATAAGGATGCTTTTTTAGGACTTATATCACTAATCATTATCAAGTTCTCAACAAGCAGAACATTCGTGTCACGCCCTGATGCTACCCCCTAGACACAAACATGTGACCTAGGATCACAAGTGACCCCAAGCTAACCCCTAAGTTGGCATATCATAAGCATACAAACATTTTTTGAAAATAAGAGATACTGTGCGGAAGCTAAAACATGAGATAAACTAAAAAGGTGGGGAATACCCAATACTAGTCTGAATATAAATACTGGATAAGAGTTATTAACACTGGACTATAACTTAAACTACTAAAGTTGAATATGTCTATGTTTGAAATAAGCCTCTAACTAACTAGAGATGCTGAGATATGGCCCCAGTTAACTCTAATAAAACTGAAACTAAAATGGAAGACTGAAATAGAAACCATGTCTATTGTCCTCGAAGTATGAGGACTCGCCACTGATACTACTGAATACAGATCGGGAACCGATATACACGTGATCTGAATGCTGAGGACCTAAACCTACATCAGGAGAAGATGTAGCGCAGAGTATGTGTCAGTACTTGAAAAGTACTGAGCATGCAGGATAGGATAAAGCTGAACAAATATATAACTGAACAAAGCATACTGAGCAATGATATAATCTAAACATGATAAAGATACTGAGATGTACTAAAAATGAACTAAATTGAATATACTGACCAAGTACATAACATGCTGATACTGAATACTAAAATATATCTGAAACCTAGTCAAATGCACTAGAGTCTGACTGTGGGACATACTATTAACTGACCTAAACCACGTGAGCTAAACATGGAGTCCGATATATACGCCCCATCGAGAGGACCCAATATACCTTGCCATGGGTATAAACGCATGACTGGCGTGATCACTAAAAGTGATGCCCACATAGGGGACTTATAAAACTAAGGGGGCACGCAGTTCTGGGACTCTGAGGGTGATTGACCCTAGTCCAACTCGGTGTTAAGCCTACTCTCAACTGGAAATGTGTACAATACAAAATAACTGATATATACTGCATAGCTCAATATTCTAACATGCTAACTGAAAATGTAACATTAAGTACTGATAATGAAACCTTTCAAAACTGAGGCATGTATATATGTTTATCTGTCCTATCTAGTGTAATTCATGAACCAAACAAATCTACACAACTAGGGTACTGAAGTTCATGCAAGAAACTAATACACAGTGTTATAACAACATGAAAATCTGATTAGAATATTCTAACAACTAAATCACAACAATTCTCTAAAGTTCAAGAAACCCTAGGTCTAGATAATATGAAGGGAATAAAAAATCTGACTTAATTTTAGGGACCTAACGGGTGAAAGGAACCCACTAGTGAAATCCCACATACCTGGTGACGAATTCCACAGAGAAATCTTTTGATTTCGAGGCTGGAACTGAAGAAAACTTGTTGCGTAATTGGAGAGGGTTTAGTCAACTTCTTCTTTTTTTTCTCTAGTTTTGGTGAATTCTAGTGAATGAATCTCTTAGGGCAAGTTCTGATTAAGTTACTAGGCTAAAACTAACCAAAACAACGTATTTTAGGGATTAAATGATGTAGTTTAGGTGTCCAGTGCATAGGGGAAAATACCAAAACAACCCTAACTTCAAAGCTGTCGGGGCCACTGACGGGACTGACCGGCGGACCGTGGATGGACCTACGACCCATTCTGTCACCTTGCCATTTGGCTTCAGAGAGTGGGATCTGGGGGTCTGAACCATAGACCTAGACCATGGACCGTGGTCCCACCTACGATACGTAGGTCCTGGCGTGGTTCTGGACTTAGCTGGATTTTCTGGGGGTTTTGGGGAGGAAGTTGAGGTGGCCAACCATGGACCCTACCTATGGTCCGTGGGTCAACCTACGGTCCGTAGGTGTCCCCCATTGGTGACAGTTGCAACTTTCAAAATTTTGCATTTTTCTCCTTTTCAAATCTCGGGTGTTATTTTATCTCCCTCTTGGGAACATTCATCCTTGAATGAAGTCTAAACTAGCTGAGTATGAAGGGAAGGAGCTGCAATCCCTAGCACGAAGTATTAGAAAATTCAATCTGACTGAACTAAGTTCCAGGAACATGAAAATATGTTGAAATGCAAGTATCACTAAAGGAACACTATACTAAGACTGAATTTATGCTAGCGTAACTGAAAGAATGGAGAGGAACTATTACCTCAAGCTGGAATGGAATTGGAAGGAAAGAGATGAGGATACTTGGCCTTTATGGATGCTTCTGCTTCCCAAGTAGCTCCCTCTACAGACTAACTCCTCCACAACACCTTAACTGAAGTGACTTCTTTATTCCTCAACCTTCGAACTTGATGATCAAGAATTTCAACTGGAACCTCCTTAAAAGTGAGACTATCCTTCATAGCCACACTCTCTAATGGTACCATAGATGTTAGATCACCCACACACTTCTTCAATAAGGAAATGTGAAAGACTGGATGTATTGTGGCTAGTTTTGCTGGCAACTCTAACTCATAAGCCACTTTGCCAACCCTTTTCAAGATTCTGTAAAGACCTACATATCTAGGACTGAGCTTCCCTTTCTTGCCAAATCTCATCACTCCCTTCATAGGTGACACTTTCAGGAAAACCCAATCATCGATTTGGAACTCCAAGTCCCTTCTCCTTACATCTGTATAGGACTTCAGATGAATCTGGGTTGTCTTAAGTCTATCTCTGATAAGCTAAACTTTTTCCATAGCATCATGAACCGAATCAAGCCTTGTCAAGGATGCTTCACCTACTTCAAACCAACCAACTGGATATCTACATCTACTCCCATACAATGCCTCATAAGGGGCTATCTAAATACTGGAATGGTATCTATTATTGTAGGCGAACTCTATAAGAGGAAGGTGACCATCCCAACTGCCCTTGACGTCGATCATGCAAGCTCTTAACATGTCCTCTAAGATCTGAATGGTACGCTCTGCCTGACCATCCATCTGTGGATAAAATGTTGTGCTAAGACTCCCCTGAGTACCAAGACCTTTCTGAAATGACTTCCAGAAATGAAAGGTAAACTGAGGACGTCTATCTAAGATGATAGACAAAGGAACCCCATGCAACCTAACTATCTCATTAATGTAAAACTTGGTGTAGTCCTTCGCCGAATTTGTAGTCTTAACAACCAAAAAATGAGCGGACTTAGTAACTCTGTCTACTATTACTCAAATGGAATCATGTTGTTTGCGAGTATGAGGTAAACCTGTAATGAAATTCATGTTTATCACTTCCCACTTCCGTGTAGGAATGTTAATCTCTTGAGTCATACCTCTTGGTTTCTAATGTTCTACCTTCACCTGTTGACAATTAGGGCACTTAGCCACAAAATCTGCTATATCCCTTTTCATGTCATTCCACAAAAAGACTTCCCGTAAATCACAGTACATCTTAGTGGCACTTGGATGAATAGAATTCCTGGAGTTATGGGCTTCTTTAGGGATCTGCTGTCTCAACTCATCTACCTTAGGAACACATAAACGATCCTGGTAGTAAAGCACACCATCTCCCTCTTGGGAGAAAACCTCAACTTTTTACTAATGAACATCGCCATTCAATTGAAATAATATAGGATCACTGCCTTGTTTTTCCTTAACCTCTGCTACCAATGAAGATTCTGACCCATTCTGAACTATCACACCATCATCTGATATGTTCATAAGGCAAACTCCTAAGCGAGCAAGCCGGTGAACATCTTTTGCTAATTCCTTTCTTTCTTCCTCAACATGTGCTACACTACCCATAGATAGTCTGCTAAGAGGATCAGCTACTACATTGGCCTTACCAGGATGGTAAAGCACATTCATGTCATAGTCCTTGAGGAATTCAAGCCATCTCCTCTAGCAAAGATTCAACTCCTTTTGGGTGAACACATACTGAAGGCTCTTATGGCCTGTGAACACATCTACATGAACACCATACAAGTAATGTATCCAAATCTTTAGGGAAAATACTATGGCTGCAATCTCAAGGTCATGAGTCGGATAGTTCTTCTCATGCACCTTAAGTTGTCTAGAAGCATAAGCTTTAACCTTACCTCGCTGCATTGATTTAACGTTAAGCACACATAATCCAATTCTAGGTGTCAACGATCGTAAATCAGTATAAGACCTAACTAAATGAGTTGGGTTGAACCCCATAGGGAGAGGTACGTGTTTCGAACTCAAAATGAAGTCACAACAACAATTATTGTAGCTAAAAAGACTAAAGATTTTAGGAGACTATTAATGAAATTTGAAGGTTGACAAAAATGTCAAGATGAATGGTTTCTTAGTTTAATAAAAAACCTCGAAAAATAACTAAAAATAACCAAATAGGTAGAAGGAACTTGGGGGGTTAACAAACCAATCACTAAATTCAGCCAATGGGTGTAAATTACTAACAAAGAATGCCAACTATTAATGGGTAGAGTGGACTTAAAGTGAGACAATTTCTCTCGAGCAATTACCCTGTGTCAATTGAGTTCTCTCGAACCTCAACACTTCAAACATAAAGACCACTTAACAATCTCACTACATCCACTCTCTTGAGCTGAATACATAGTATGAGTCATAGAATTCACTCTCTCGAGTTAAATCCATCATGAACTACTCATTATGAGTGCCAACTTATCACTTTGGCTTTATACCTCTTTCTCAAGCAAGCCTAAAACATGAAAATATATCAAAATAAACATTCAATAGAGTAGTTGAACCACAACGATAAATCATACACAATATGAATTAGCACTATAATTGATAATAATTAACACCCATTAAGCCAAACTTCACAATTAGTCACATTGTCAAACCCCCAAGATTGGGGTTTTAGCTAATCATCATAAAAGGAAGAAATTTAATGCGTATTACATGCTCCATAGCTGGGTATTGAAAATCAAAGTTTTAAGATGAATAAAATTTCTTCTCTTATAATACCCATTTGAAATCTCTTGCCTAAATTGCTAAAAATCAACAATAGTAATGTTTTTGCTCTCTCTCTTCTATTCAAAAAATGACTGGATCCCTTCTCTCTCTTCCAAAAATCAATTTATACCGATCTGAGGAATGGCTTTTTGGGGTCAATCGGCGAGGAAAGTCGAGCTTCGCAAACCAGTCGGTGAGTCACAGATCATCCTTGTCTTTTGCCTTTCTTTTGCCACATTATCTTCCTTCAGATAGTGTAATTTCAAGCGATCCAGATTGAGATCACCAATCATTTTTGCGATGCCCCCTTCAGTCATTTATCTCACCAATTCAAATTCATCTTGGTCTCACCCAGTTCGTTCGGCAACATAATCTCCCTTCGTCAATGCAGTCGACAATTCGCCGATACGAAACACTGTTTGCCTAAGTTTTTCTTATTTCATGCTCAGTGTTCTTTAAGTTTAGGCGGTCTAGGAGAAACTCAACAGTTTGCCGAGTTCTTTTGGTGATCATCAGGCTTTCTTTTCACCCCTTTTTCATCTTGTGTTGTTCCTTTTTACCTGTTAATGTCCTTGCTTTGTATCTCAATCTATGTACCTGATAATCAAGGATTTAACATTAGCTTATGGAAAATATCAAGCATTTGAGGACACTGAATCTATATAAATGCAGCTCTAAATGAGTTCGAATCTCAGACTCATCAACACCCCCAACTTAAACTTTTGCTTGTCCTTAAGTAAACTCAAGTTCAACATTTCAATAAGGATATCTCAAACAGTGCTGCAAAAGACTCAACATGAATGCACACAACAAGACTCAACTACTCATGCAATGATCAATTGTGCACTCAAAGATTCGAATTGTGACTCACCATTATCAAAGATGCTCAAGCTCACAATATTTTCTTCAAATGCAAGTTCAAGCTCAACAAAGGTACTCAAATGCCCTCACAACAAATATGATTCCATATTCACACACAATTTCTCAATAATTTATAGTTCCAGAATCACATACGACTCTCACACTCACAAAGATGAACACATGCATGACTTTACCCATAGGTTTGCCCTTATTTTCCAATTAACATTCGCTTCAGCTCACTCAAGATCAAAAAGGTCTTTTCAAGGCTTGTAATGGGGCTGAGTGAAAATGTATGCTCATTTAGGCTTAGTGGTTGCTACCCTCATGAAATGTGGTTCAAACACCAATTTATTCCTTTTCTTCGACATTTTGATCATGTTCATAATTCACCCCATTATTCACTTTCACATGGACTTCTTTGCAGCTTTTTCATTCTTTTTCTTTTTCTTTCTTTCTCTTCTATTTTCTTCTCTCTTTTTTATATGGGGGGTTCCATTTTTTTCAAAATCATTGTTCAAAGGGGAATTTGTCACACTTCTTGAATTACTTTCTCTTTTCACCACACCCCAACTTAAGGTTTTGGCCTAAGTTGGCTATTAAAACAAACCACACTTAATGAGAGTTATGGGTGGATGGATAAAGAGGGATCACAATTGTTCAAGTTTCTTCCAAGAAAAGGGTAAGGCTCAAAGGGGTTCAAACAAGGTTCACACATCTCACAAGGTTGGCCACAAAAGAGGTACATTGTCAAATTGTTTCATGCTTTAAAATTGTTGCCTAAGATTATTTCAAGTGCTGGAATCACTTAGTCGACCGGACCAACAGGGCAAATTCTAGGTGTCATCACACATACTGTTCAAGGTAAGCTCATCGCACAAGGCATTGACACCAATGTCAAACAAGACTCATTCTAGCTGGTGTGCAATGTTCATCACAAGAGACTTCATTTGACAACTGGCTAGTCACAATGAGATGCAAAAAGTCCACACATTGTCTATGCAACTTCATTTGGCCTCATCGTAGCCGCACATTTATTTCGTTCAATTAAGAGCACAATTTAAGTCATCGGTATTGATCATAACCGATACTCAAATTAGCACAAGAACAACCACACTTACAATTTCTCACAAACTCCAACCACCCATACCAAAAGCATTCACATTGTCCTCAATGTGAGTAGAGATCAAACATTAACAAAAATAAAAATAAAGATGAAACACTTGCACTCAAATAAACAGAGTAGGGAGACAACGGATCTTTACTTGGTGCCCAATTGGCAAAGAGGTGCTACAGTTTCCTAATTGCTCAGCGATTCACCAACCTGGTTAGAGTTTGCCAAAATTTCCAGTATGCAACCATTCCATTTTAGGGCAGGAGGGCGGACAAGAGCTAGTCCGTCGAATCACATCGGCGCATCACCTAATGGATGTGATATCTCGCCAAAAGATATAAGACATCAGGCTATCAGGGCTAGTGCCACAAGTGTAGTAAATCGGGTTGCCCAATCACCTCAGTGATGCACTGAGTGGGCATGTATCTTGCCTAATGTTCCAGTGTCTCAACCAACTGTTGACGCCAGGAAGGCGATCAACATCTTGATCGTCGAGTGGATCTTAACCTCGCAAAATTACCTACACCTGCACATTCTGCATGCTTTATTCAAAACAACTAACACTTGGGTTACCTCCCAAGAAGCGCTTTATTTAATGTCATGGCACGATGTTGAAATGCTCTCAAGCATCTTCCAGATACACCACTTCAATCATGGAAATTTCATGGTATTCGCCAAAATACAACTTCAAGCGCTGCCTATTCACTTTG
Organism: Solanum commersonii; assembly: GCA_029007595.1. Classification (NCBI taxonomy): domain Eukaryota; kingdom Viridiplantae; phylum Streptophyta; class Magnoliopsida; order Solanales; family Solanaceae; genus Solanum; species Solanum commersonii. The sequence continues at coordinate 2,082,544 of JAJTWQ010000029.1, forward strand.
AAGGCATGACCCTCTTTGCCTTCGACTTCAATGGCTCCATTTGTGAACACTCATGTTACTCTAAATGGGACTGACCATTTTGAATATAAGCTTTTCTAGAAAAAGTCATAGTCGAGAATTATATAGCAACACCCAATCTCTAATTCAGAACTCCCTTCTAAGAATTTTAGACTCATGCGACTTCTTCATTTTTTCTTTGTAGAGACATGAACTTTCGTACGACCTAAACCTAAATTCATCCAATTCATTTAATTAGTCCACTCTTTCTTTTGAAGTCTTGGCCCAGTCCAAATTCAGAGCGTTTAATGCCCATAATGCTTTGTGTTCAAATTCAACCGACAAATGGCAAGATTTCCCAAAAACTAGCTAATAAGGAGATATACCAATTGGTGTCTTGTAGGCGGTGCGATATGCCTATAGAGCATCATCTAGCTTTCGAGACCAATCAGTCATGTTTGCATTGATAGTCTTAGCTAAGATACTCTTTATCTCCCTACTCGAAACTTCCAGTTGTCCACTAGTTTGAGGATGATATGGCGTTGCTACTTTATGTCGCGCCCCATATTTTCTCAATGCAGATGCAAAAAGCCTGTTGCAGAAATGGGATCCACCATCACTAATAATAGCCTGAGGGGTGCCGAACCTAGCAAAGATGTAGTGTTTTAGGAACTGAACAACACTTTCCCCTTCATTGTTTGGTAGTGCTACATCTTTGACCCATTTGGAAACATAATCTACTGCCACCAAAATGTATTTATTACCAAACAAACTCACAAATGGACCCATGAAATCTATTCCCCAAGCATCAAATAACTCAACCTCCAGAATAGGTTTGAGAGGAAGCTCATGTCTTCTGGACACTCCACATTTCTTTTGGCATTGTACACATTTCTTAACAAATTCATGAGCATCTTTGTAAAGGGATGACTAGTAGTAACCACTTTGAAGGATTTTAGCAGCTTTACACACTCCACCATAACGACCACCAACCGGTGAAGCATGACAAGCATGGAGAATTTCATTGAATTCCTTTTCCGAAACACATCTCCGAATGATATGGTCTGCACAGTCTCTGAATAAGAATGGTTCATCCCAAAAATATTTCTTGACATTGAACAAAACCCTCTTTTGTTGATAGAAGTTTAGTTCTTCTGGTATCAACCCACATACTACATAGTTAGCAAAATCAGCATACCAAGGAATTTGTTGTAAAATTACCTTGAATACTTGTTCATCGGGAAAGACATCATTTATGTCTATCTCCAGCTCGTCATTCTCTTTGCCTTCTAACCTTGATTGGTGGTCAGCCACCTGATTTTCACAACCTCTTCTGTCTTTGACATCAAAGTCAAATTCTTGCAACAATAGTACCCATTTTATCAATCTTGGCTAAACATCCTTCTTTGCCATCAAATATCGCAGAGCAGCATGATCAGTGTGAACAACCACTTTAGTGCCTAGCAAGTATGCCCGAAATTTCTCAAATGCATATACCACTGCAAGTAATTCTTGCTCCGTAACTATATAATTACACTGAGCACCGTTCAGAACTTTGCTTGTGTAGTAAATGGGATGAAATAGTTTGTTGCATTTTTTCCCCAACATGAAAACTAATGTTGTACCACTTGCATCACATATTACTACGAAGGGTGCTGACCAATCGGGACTAATGATAATCAGAGTGAAAATTAGTTTCTTTTTCAAACTCTTGAAGGCTACCATACATGCATCATCAAAGTTGAATTTCACCTCCTTTTCCAAAAGTTTGCATAAGGGATGTGCAATTTTTGAAAAGTTTTTGATGAAATTCCGATAAAAGCCGGCATGCCCCAAGAAACTATGAATACCCTTCACCGAGATTGGTGGTGGTAGCTTCTCAATTACTTTGATCTTTGCTTTATCAACCTCCAGCCCTTTTTGTGACACTTTGTGACCAAAGACTATGCCTTCCCTAACCATGAAATGGAATTTCTCCCAATTTAGGATCAAATTTGTCTCCACACATCTCTAAAGGAACTGTCCCAAGTGTATCAAACATGCTTTAAAAGTGTCACCCACAACTGAGAAGTCATCCATGAAGACTTCCATCGAATCTTTTAGCATATTAGCAAAAATAGATAGCATGCAACGTTGAAACGTTGCTGGAGCATTACACAACCCAAATGGCATCCTTTTGAAAGCAAAAGTTCCATATGGACAAGTGAAAGTGGTTTTTCTTAGTCTTCCGAAGCAATAGAGATTTGATTATAACCAGAGTACTCATCCAAAAAGCAATATCATCCTCTTCCTGAAAGTCAATCAAGATACATAAAAGGCATGGGAAAGTGATCCTTTTTGGTCCATAAATTTAACTTCCGATAATCCATGCATACTCGCCATCCAGTTACTGGTCTCATAGACACAAGCTCCCCTTTTTCATTTGGGACTACTGTGATGCCTGTCTTTTTTGGTATACATTGTACTAGACTCACCCACTTGCTTTCTGCAATAGGGTAGATCACACTTGCATTCAACCACTATATTATCTCCTTTTTTTACTACCTCTTGAATCGGTGGGTTCAATCTCCTTTGATGCTCGACACTCGATTTACATTTGCTATCAAGCTGAATTTTGTAAGTGCAAATGCCCGGTGGAATACCCACTATATCAGCGATAGTCCATCTAATAACTTTGATGTATCTTCTCAACACTCAAAGAAGCAACGTTACTTGCAATTCAACCAAATCAGCTGCAATGAGTACAGGTAAGGTGTTATTTTCCCCCAAGAATGCATATCAAAGATGGGAAGGGAGCACTTTCAACTCAATCTTCGGTGGTTCTTCCGTTGATGGATTTGCGGGAGTACTCTCTCAATTTTTCAAATCAATATCAAGCTTTAATGGAGTCTTTGAATATTCCCCCAAACCTGAAAGAGTATCCACCACCTCGTCGTAACCTTAGACTTCAGACTCATCATAATTTGCAAGCATAACCTCAAGTGGTTCACTCATACACATCAAGTGGCTCACACTAGCCACCGCCTCATCAATTACATCAATAGTCAAAACCATATGAGTATCACTTGGGTGCTTCATTGACTTACACACATTAAAGGTGACTACATCTTTGTTTACCCAGAACTTCAATTCTCCACTTTCAACATCTACCAATGTTCTCCTGGTTGCTAAGAATGGTCTTCCTAAAATAATGGGAATTTCAGCATCAATCTCACAATCAAAAATGACAAAATCAGTCGGGAATATGAATTGGTCAACCTTCACCAAGATGTCATAGAGAATCCCCATGGGGTGTTTGATCGATCGGTCAGCCATCAAGAGCCTCATTATTGCGGATTTCGGTTCACCCAACCCGAGTTGTTTATAAATTGTGTATGGCATTAGATCTATACTTGCTCCTAAATCACATAAGGCCTTGGCAAATTTGAGCATACCGCTAGGGCAAGGAATGGTGAAAGCTCCAGGGTCTTCTTTCTTTTTGATTATCTCATTAGTCATAATTGCACTACAACTATGAGAGACTTCAATTATTTCAAAATTCAAGCTTATTTTCATTGTCACTAACTCCTTCATAAACTTGGCATATCCCGACATCTCTAACAATGCTTCCACTATAGGGAGATTAATCGATAATGTCTTGAACATCGATAAGAACTTCTTGAACTTTTCATCTTCATTTTTCTTCTTGAGACGTTGGGGGAATGGAGGAGGTATTTTTCGGAGAGGTTGCACCAATTTTGCGATTGGAGTGTCTTTTTCTACCTCTTTTTGTGACTCTTTGGCAACACTTTGATGGATGAGCAACTCTTCCTCAATACCTTTGTCTTCTTCATGAGCTTGTGCTTCATCATTACCTTCCATATCACCTACTACCATGTTTCCACTATGAGTAACCACAACCAAGACTTTGTCACCATCCTCCACTAAAGCTGCTATATGTAAGGTCTCACCATCTCCCCTAATTTTTGGTCCCAATTATGTCGAAAGTTGACTCAAATGACCTTCGAGTAGCTTGATGAAATCATAATGAGAGTTCACTGTTAGTGATGAGAATTTGGTTTTCATCCCTTTTAGTAAGTCATTTGATCCCTCAACTTTGTCAAGGATACGAGACAACAAATTGTCCACTCGGAGACTACTTGAACTCCCTTTTGGTTTTGGGCTCTCACTTGATTGAGTGTGATCCTCTTCATGATCATCCTCCCCCTTCCAAGGATCACTTTATTCTTGATAGTATATTCTCTGCTATTCTTCTTTGTGAAAGGTCCAACCTTGATTTCCACCCCGCTGCAAGTAGCGTAGGTGGAAACCTTCCTCAAATCTTTGAGAGTTCCAATATTGATTCTCCCCTATATTAGAATAGCCCGAGGAAGAACCCTCCTCAACTCTAAACACTCCCGCCTTTTCTAACATTTGAGCTTGTAGCAGCTCTATTTGGGATAACATCTTCTTGATGTTCTCATCCCTTTAGTTTTCTTTATCAAGTTGCTCTTGCGTCATTCGAAAGCAAAAAGGCAAAACTTGATCTTCTTGAGTGTACTATGATTGATTTATTTTCGTCATGTCATCAAGAAGAAATGAAGCCACCTCAAAGGATTGCAACATTATTCCGCCTCGAACTAATTGATCATATACTCCTTTATTTACCGAATCAAGACTTCGGTAGAAATATTAGAGCAGCACATTGTTGGGAAGCACGTGAGTCGGGCATTGAAGTAGTAACTTCTTGAACCTCAGCCACGTTTCATGGATAGGTTCACCTTCAAGTCGCTTGAAACATTTAATGTTGTCTCTGAGTTTCATCATCCTTGATGGGGAAAAAACCTCGCATTGAATATCATGGTAAGCTCGCTCTAAGATGTGATGGAATTATTTGGTAACTCAGCTAGCCATTTGCTAGCTTCACCCGTCAGAGGTAATGGGAATAATCTGAGACAAACTGATTCTTGAGATATGTTCTTAAATAAGAATAGACCACAAACTTTTATAAAATTCTGCATATGCTAATGTGGGTCCTCGTGAACCAACCCTTCATAGAGTCCTCTCATTTGCAGGAGATGGAGAGTTGTGCTAGTAACCTGGAATATAGCATTCTTTTCGCTTGATGGTAAACAATTAACATCAATCCCATTCAATTGGATTGGATTATGCACACTATTAAGATCGTCAATATCACTGTGGTAGCCTGCCTGGCCAACGTTACTCCCTGCCTCACTCATTGCTTCTTCAGTTCAACACAAAACAAACCAAATTGATTCCACTTCAGCCAACAAAATCACAAATCACACTTTGATAAGAAAATTCTAAACAACACCACTCCCCGATAATGGCACCATTTTGATCTAACGTTTCAAGCACACCTCATCCAATTCTAGGTGTCAATGATCGTAAATTAGTATAAAACCCAACTAAATGAGATAGGGTCGAATCCCACAAGGAGCAGTACGTGTTTAGAACTCAAATATGAAGTCACAACAATAATTATTGTAGCTAAAAGGACTGAAGATTTTAGGTGACTATTAATGAAATTTGAAGGTTTTCAAGATGAATGGTTTCTTAGTTCAGTAAACAACCTCGACAAATAACTGAAAATAACCAAATAGGTAGAAGGAACCTGGGGGGTTGACAAACCAATCACTAAATTCAGCCAATGGGTGTAAATTCCTAACAAAGAGTGCCAACTATTAATGGGTAGAGTGGACTTTAGGTGAGACAATTTTCTCTTGAACAATTACCTCGTGTCAATTGAGTTCTCTCGAGCCTCAATTCTTCAAACATAAAGACCAGTCCACAATCTCACTACATCCACTCCCTCAAGCTGAATACATAGCATGAGTCATAGAATTCACTCTCTCGAGCTAAATCCATCATGACCCACTCACTATGAGTGCCAACTTATCACTTTGGCTTTATACCTCTTTCTCAAGCAAGCCTAAAGCATGAAAATATATCGAAATAAACATTGAGTAGAGTAGTTGAACCACGACGATAAATCAAACCCAATATGAATTAGCACTATAATTGATAATAATTAATAGCCATTAAGCCAAACTTCTCAATTAGTCACATTGTCAAACCCCCAAGATTGGGATTTTATCTAATCATCATAAAAGGAAGAAATTCAATGCGTATTACATGCTCCATAGCTGGGTATTGAAAATCAAAGTTCTAAGATGAATAAAATTTCTTCTCTTACAATACCCAATTGAAATCTCTTGCCCAAATTGCTAAAAATCAACAATAGTAATGTTTTTGCTCTCTCTCTGCTTTTCAAAAATGACTGGATTCCTTCTCTCTCTTCCAAAAATCAATTTATACCGATCTGAGGAATGGATTTTTGGGATCAATCGGTGAGGAAAGTCGGGCTTCACCGACCATTCGGCGACTCGCCGATCGTCCTTCTCTATCACCTTCTTTCATAACATTATCTTCCTTCAGACATTGTAATTTTAGGTGATCCAGATTAGGATCGCCGATCATTTTCTCGATGCGCCATTCAGTCCTTTAGCTCGCTAGTTCAACTTCATCTTGGTCTCACCCAGTTCATTCGACGACACAATCTCCCTTCGCCGATGCAGTCAGTGATTCACCAATAAGAAACGTTGTTCACCTAAGTTTTTCTTATTTCAAGCTCAATGTTCTATAAGTTTAGGCGGTCTAGGAGAAACTCGGTGGTTTGCCGAGTTCTTTTGGTGATCATCAGGATTTCTTTTCACCCCTTTTTCAGCTTGTGTTGTTCTTTTTTGCATGTTAGTGTCTTTGCTTTGTTCCTCAATCTATGTACCTGATAATCAAGGATTTAACATTAGTTTATAGTAAAAATCAAGCATTTGAGAACACTGAATCTATATAAATGAAGCTCTAAATGAGTCCAAATCTCATACTCATCATGCATCAACACACAACCTAGGTTGACTCTGGATGCATCACAATAGATAACATAACCGTCTGAACCCTCTGGTAGAGTCAAAGCAGGAGTTGTAGTCAACGTAGTTTTCAGTTCTGAGAAGCTCTTCTCACACTCATCTGACCATTGAAACTTAACCTTTTTCTGAGTCAACTTAATCAATGGAGAAGCTGTGGATGAAATCCTTCCACGAACCTTCTATAATAATCGGCTAAACCAAAGAAACTCCTGATATTTATAGGAGAGGTAGGTCTGGGCCATTTCTTACTGCCTCTATTTTCTGAGAATCCACTTGGATCCCTTCGCTAGATACTATATGCCCAAGGAAAGCAATTGATTGTAACCAAAACTCACATTTGCTAAACATAGTAAATAACTGGCGATCCTTGAGAGTTTGCAAGACAACCCTCAAATGAGTCACATGTTCTTCCTCATTCATAGAGTAAATGAGGATATCATCAATAAAGATGATAACGAACAAGTCCAAATATTGCTTGAACACCATGTTCATCAAATCCATGAAAGCTGCAGGAGCATTGGTTAGTCCAAAAGACATAACTACAAATTCATAATGATCATACCAAGTTTTGAAGGCTGTTTTTGGGATGTCACTATCTCTGACTCTCAGCTGATGATAGCCTGATCTAAGGTCTATTTTTGAAAAATGGCTATCACCCTAAAGTTGGTCGAACAAGTTATCAATCCTGGGGATATGGTACTTATTCTTGATTGTGACTTTGTTCAACTGCCGATAGTAAATGCATATCCTGAGAAAACCATCTTTATTTTTCACGAATAACACTGGAACACCCCTTTTATGCTCCGAGCCTACATTTTGGGCGGGACTGGCACTCGAGAACCATTGTTGGCCCTAAGCGAACCCTTGACCTAGCTTACTTATTCAGCGGAAGACTTAAACACAAGAAATAGTCTCAAATAAGGAACTTATGAAATAAATTTAGAATGTCTTTAAAGAAACATTCAAACTAGCCAAGATGGCTACTCAAACCTCAAAACATAAGTCAATAATAAAGTAGTGACAAATGAACTAACTGACTGACTATCTATGAAGCCTCTAAACTAAGATGGATGTCGGGACAAAACCCACGACATCGTAATGAAATAAATACTGAAAGCAATAAAAGGGATCCTCTAGAAGCAAGGAGGCTTACCAATAACTGTGGAGCTCAACTAGAATCAATGATGTATTGGATGCTGATCCTAGTTACCTGTATCTACATCATTAAAACATGCAGGCCAAATGGCATCATTACATTGAATGTACGAGTATGCGAGGGGAATTAAAAAACAAGACATAAGCTTGAAAGGAATTGAAAGAACAAACTTGGTCTTAACTCAACTCAACTAAACTAAAATCATTTCAATATAAAGCAATAATGTAAATACAATATAAAGAAAAGCTTTTTAAAACATGGCTAACAACTCTGTGTATTTAGAAATACAATAGTAACTCTGATGTGTATGCAAGGATACAATATAACTATGAAATATATATATATATATATATTAAAATACAAAATAATACTATTGTGGGAGTTTCTCTAACCGACAACCATCACTTAAGAGATATTATGATGATACTTCATTTTGCATCACGTTGTCGGAGTCGTCCTATACCTTGCTGAGGGTATAGAGCCTGATTACTAAGTGGATCCACTAAGCTATGCTAAAAATCACTAAGGAATCATCTAAAAAATATGAACCTTTTCTACCCATGGTGGCTACATGGTTTATAGGGGATGGGAGTTGTCTGAACTCTCCTTCATATTGGTTCTCAATACTACTCCCAAAATATACTAGCTCAATATGTTTAAAAACATAACTCTGTAGTTTGGGATAATTTCTCAAAACTTAGCTCAAAGGTTATCTTGGAAATCAAAGTTTCCACTCTTGCCTAATTTTGAAAGCATTTACTATTTACTGAAAACGAGCTCAAAGGCTCTTTGGAAATCAAGGGTTCCTTTCTTGTTTAAATGTGAAAACATTTTACTCTTTGGGAATACATAGTCCCGATATACTCTTTTGAAGAAATGAACTTCACTCTTTAGTCTTTACTCAACTCAAAACTCAAGTCTTGAAAATAGTTAAAACGTTTGTAAAAGACTTTTGGAAAACTCTATGAACTTTTCTTGACTTAAATCTTAACTTTCCTTAAATTGAATTATGGATTCAAGGCTCATGATCTCATGTTATTGATAATTTAATGTTGTTTTGACGTACCTGAGAGTGTAGGAATCAACTAGGAAACATAGGTACGTTTCAAGGAAACTAGTACGGAAAGATGTGGGAAGAAGTAGAAGACCTAGTGTCCCTGGCGCTCTGAGTGGCGCAGGGCGCCAGGAGCAAAACTTCAGATCTGAAGTTGGGGCACAATGGATGGCGCGGTGCCCCAATCCCCAAATTTCAGAAACACGTCTGAGGCGCTCTGGCTGGCGCTGCGCCCCAGGCCCCTGTCCAGAAATCCCTGATTTTTCTTGGTCATTTTTCAACTCTAAAACCTCTAGTTTCAATTGGTTCTTTCCCCAAACAGTTAGATTCGACTACATAACCAAAATATGCAAGAATCTACTCAAAACGACACCAAATTTAATGAATTTGAACTCAAGAAACTTCTCCACAACTCATCAATCAAGATTCAAACAAAACTTTCAACAATATTCATCAAGAACTAAATTTCTCTAATCTCAAGAACGACAATACACTGAAATAAATCATTATTGGTGTGTGGGTGAACTAACCCAACACTATGTGATCTCACATAGCTCGTAGGGATCACCCCTTGATGAAATCCACAAGCAATTCTTCAAGAACTTGACGATTCCTTGTCTCTTCTTTTCTTTTCTCCTCTTCTTTTCTCTTCTCTCAAAACCCTAACTCGAATTTCAAAAGCGTAAACTGAATCCAATTAGTTTAGATCCCAACTTAATTACCAAAAATGAAATTAATTAATTGGGTGGTGAAAAGACCATAATGCCCTTCTAAAACCCGGTTTTGACTTTCCTTAACTAGACAACCCAACTTCAAATGGGCGTATCTCCCTTATACGAACTTGAAACTGATCAAACTCGGTGGTGTTCGAAAGATAACTCAAAAATATTTCCTACTCTATCTTTTAGAACACCTAATTCATTCTGATATAGGAGTTATGGTCATTTGAATTTGACCCAAAACTCACTCTTAACTTAACTTTGTCAAATTTTCAGATTTTCATTATTTCCAAAAATCACTCTTTCTAATTCTAGCTCTTTCTTATTTGGGATGTTACAATATCTCCCTCTTGGGAACATTCGTCCTTGAATGAGATCAACCTTAGTATGCTAAGGGTGTAACATCTAACATTCAATTCAAACACCCAATAAGCAAAATGCAAAAACAACATGCCAACTTATAAATAAATACTAAGAAAGGATTAGTACCTTAATTTGGAACTTTTCTGGATTTGAAGAGATGTGGATATCTCTTCTTCATAACCTCCTCAGTTTCCCAAGTGGCTTCCTCAACAAACTGATTCCTCCAAAGAACTTTGACTGATGATACCTCTTTAGTTCTCAACTTGTGAACTTGGTGATCTAGAATCTGAACAGGAATCTCCTCATATGATAAGCTATCCTTGATAATAATATCTTCAGTAGGTATGATAAATGAAGGATCGTCCATGCACTTCTTCAATATGGAGATGTGAAATATCAAATGAACTGTTGCCTACTCTTGGGGTATCTCTAACTCATAAGGTACATTGTCAATCCTCTTGGATATTCTATAATGACCAATATACTAGGGACTAAGTTTCCCCTTCTTAACAAATCTCATAACACCCTTCATGGGTGAAACTTTCAAGTATACCCAATCGTCTATTTCAAACTCTAACTGTCACGACCCAGGGGTACCCCCTAGATGTAACATTGCGTAGTTGACCCCGAAGGGGTCACATACAAGCCCTTAGCATATCCTGAACATAAGATAATAGAAAATACAGGAAAATTTAAAACTTTTACAATTGAAGTCATTTTTTCATAAAGCAAGCAGAAGACTTTCTACCCTTTGTCTCAAACCATCAAATATAACTTTTTAGACTAAACTCTTGGGACATAGCCCATACAATAGTCTTAAAATGGAAATAAAATACATAAAGGTAAGGTGGGTTTGTCCTCTAAGCTATAAGGACTCACCAAAATCTTCAACTCTTCTAGATCCTTGGAAACCTAGCCTTCAAAGCAACTCAATTTCCTCCACCCTACATTTGATTAGAATGTAGGCAATATGTGTTCGTACAAAATGTACCAAGTATGGAAGATAGCACAACATCACAAAAGCATCTCAAAATGGTTAGTCAACATAAGACTTAAGCATAAGAGATAATAACACAATCATCATAGTCAATAGCAAAATCTCCAATATAAGCATTATATAAATATAAGTCAACATAAGACATAGTTAATGAGCATAGGAGATAAGCCATAATAATAAAAGCACAATTGACTCTTTGTCATAAATACCATAATAGAACCAATCTCAAGTAACCTCAAAAGCATACATGTGCAAAGCAAGAATAGCATCCCATACTACCACCCAAGCCAAGTATCCCTTTTTGGTCATCCTAATCATGGTCTATAGGCATAGTTAAGTCTTAAGCCTTTATACCATAAGGGTACCATACACCTAAGTAACCTCAAGGCACATTTGTGCAATGCATAAAAGGCATCCCATACTACCCTTCACACTAAGAATCACCTTGAAGTCATCCTAGTCATATTCACCCTCCTTTGGTATCACTATTGGCTTACTTTATGTACACAAATGAATTATCACTTCTTGTCAATCCTATCTTGGAAGGCATTTATAGTAACAATCCATCAAGCATCACTCATCTAAGACAACACTCATAAGGTAACCTTTAGTCATACTTTTGCAAGTCATGAGTAGCATCCCATACTACTACTCATATTAAGTACTTCTTTAGGTCATCATACTCATGTTCCTTAATTAGAGACTAGCCCTCGTTTAAAGCATGGGAACCCTAGGAGACACTTTACTAAGTCAATCTTAGTTCCTTCTTGCTTTGTACCCTAAAAGATACTATCCTAGGTATGTCTTAATTCACCATGTTGGAAGTCTAGGAAATGCTACACAAAGCATAATTGAAGTTCATTAGACTTGAACTCTTGGAGATGCTACTTAAAGCATAATTTTAGTTCATTATATAGTTGGACCCTATGAGATACTTCTTCTAGCATTTCTAGGTTCATTATTTTTATGGACTCTAGGAGGTACTACTTAAGCATATCTAAGTCCATTCATACTCTTGAATATTATGAGGTCCTTCACTAACTTGTCTTAGTCCATTATTACTTAGAACCCTAGGATATACTATATTATGTACATCTTAGTTCATTAAGGTTGAACCCTAGGATATACTACCCTAGGTATATCTTAGTTCATCATACTTGAACTCTAGGAGATGCTACTTAAAGCATGCTCTTAGTTCATTTAGTTTGATCCCTAGGAGATGCTCCTTCAAGCATAATCTTAGACCATTACTTACATTGGACTCTAGGAGATGCTACTTTATGCATAATCTTAACCCATGAGGTTTGAACTTTAGGAGATGCTACATTGAGCACAATCTTAGTTCATTACCAATCTTGTTTAATTGGGATATAGCCCTAACCGACATGAGAACATATGAGTTATCACATAATCTCCAATGGTGTTATCCACACCATTAAAGGTTGGTCCACTTTCCAAGGTAGGACCAGTTTGTTAGCTTAGTCGAATCCACTAGCTAACTTCCTAAGGGGCATGTAGTTATGGGACACAGAGATTGCTACTAGAAACCCAAAATCCACTAGGTGAGGCTTCCATCTCATGAGACACACGTGGGGAAATCAATACTCTTCTAGGTGAGAAATGCTTTGTGGGAAGCCCATACTAAACTAGGTGGGAACCTCCATGAAAGCCCAAACTCTACTACGTGGGAACCTCCATCTCATTTCAATATCCACTCGGTGCTAGGCATAAATCCCACAAGATAATCATTAAGTCTCTACTTTGACTCAAGTTTATGGAAATGTGTTCTTGACAACCAATCCATGCTAATACCCTTTTTAGACCATGTGTGAGCAACTATCACCATCCATGACCTAGGTATAAGGGCTTGCTAGCATTTTGTTCAATTAGTTAGGAGAAGTCCTTCAACCCTAGAACAATTACTATGTGTGAAGTCTTTCATGTTATGTTCATATTCGTACTTAGTATCATGTCTAGAATTCTACCCTTAGACAAGGATAACATTATGACCTAAGTGATTCTATCACTTCCTACCATCTATGATTCAATAGGTGATATAGGTAGGTAAAGATCTCTCAACTCAATACTATTCATTAGCCTTGGATTCATATATAGATTGTACTCTCAAAGCCTTAAGATCTAAAGTTAATCATATTAGCTTCCTGTTTAAGCCCTAATGATCATCATTCATCACTATGACTCCTCATTCTCAATGACTCTACATCATGGAAGCATATTATAAACCTAGATTACAAGACATTCAATCACATTCTTTAATACAAGGTGATTCTAGTCATAATTTTCCTTAAAGGTTCAATTTCATCTTTAAAAGTCAAGATCAATCATGTAGTATAGAGTCTAGTTCAATTCATGTCTAGGTATTCCTAGTCTTGATCAATTACTACACACAACATTGATTTAGGAAGATCACTCATGAACCTTCAATTTCACCTCTAATGGTATTAATATCAACCCACAATTATCACATTCATCAATTTAGATTAAGGTTTATCATATAAATCAGAAGAAATCATCATAATATCATTTAACAAAGCTAATTCAATCATAATTGGATGTTATCCACTAGATTGGAATCACATTCAAACCCTACCCACAATGCAAGCACAACCGTAGCTAGAATTGGGTTTTTGATTTCACAAGTGGGGAAACTATGGGGGATCCATGGGTGGAAGAACCCATGGATGATTAAGCTTCACATACCTTCAACCAAAGCCCTAAATAAAGCTTGAATCCATGGAGAAAACTTGACCTAGGTGCTGCCCTCTTCTCCTTCTTCTTCACTTCTAGAGAGAATATTTGGAGAATTCTAAGATGAATGAATTAATGAGTTAGTTTAGGGGCCTATTAAGATTATATAGGAGGTAAATTAACTAACTAACTGACATACTTAACCCATAATTAATTACCAACTTAACCTGTAAACACTTAACTGAAAACTGAAAGTTGGAACACTGGGCAGACCTACGGATCCCGACCTACGGACAGTAGGTGGGTTGACGGAGCGTGGTTTGCATTTCGTGGATTGAACTTGAGGCTCACCTTTTGCAGGCCTTGACCTATGCCCATGACCTACGGGGCGTGGTCTGGTCTACGCCCAGTAGTTTGCAACCGTAGTTCACACTTTGTTTTTCCAGATTTAGGGACTGTTTTGGGGTCCTGCTCAAGGACCCCTTGGGTGGTCCTTGGGGAGTCGTACCCAGATGTTTAGCCCCTAAAACCCCTATTCTAGTTACGGAAACCATTTTTACAAGTTTGAACCCTCATACGACACTCCAAAACTCTTTCCAAAGGCTCTAGAACTCACTACTTCAACTCACTAAAATATGGGGTGTCACATTATCCCCCACTTGGGACCATTCGTCCTCGAATGACACTTTAAACACTTCATAAAGTCTAAAATCTAACTTAGCAGCCCATTATGCATTTATTACATCTAATGCACTCTATCAAGGAAGAAAACTTAAATTGCGAGCTAAATACATTCAATGTGACACAAGGGAGTAGGAACTACTTCTACCAACCCAAAAATGCATCAATTCTATATCTACTCTTTTTAAAAGAGGAACTAACATCTCCTAACTAAAACATGCTCAACACACACACACATGGAGCCTAAATGAAAATCACTCTTAAAATGCATCTATTCAAGGAGGAATCTTTCAACTTCACAAACTAGGGCATGCTCATAATCAACTCATGAAGCCTAAATGCCACTCTACTCAAAGCACCACAACATGAGAAAAAAATGCATATAAGTCTAACAAGACCTAGGCATTTTCATGAACATGCATATAGGGAAATCATGACAACACATAAGCACACAATACCCTACTAGATAGGCACACTATCCCCCACTTGGGAGTAAGCCTACACAACTTCTCTAAACATCATGCATACTAAAACAACTTCAAAGTCTAACATAACAAGTCACAAAGGACAAGAAATCCAGAAATTTTACTAAAGCATAATGCACATACCGGAAGGGACATAAGGAGATCACTCTTGATCTTCTCTAGAATTGGAGAACATAAAACATATGATTACTTGGGAGCATTGGAATTGGCCTCTCAAATAGCACTCTTAACCAAAATCCTTAACAAAGATCAATCCTACACTTCATGGAACACTTCTTTGTTCCTCTATTTCTTAACTTGCCGGTTTAATACCTCTACTGGTACTTCTAAGTTAGAGAGGTTTTCATCAAGCAACTATAGCTCACAAGCAACCTTACTAACACAAACTTCTCAAACTCACTACACCTCTTAAGGTGAGATTTTCAAGCTAATCTAAATCATGAACATCTAGATTACTCAACGACCTTGCTATCTAAGCATATTATCTCCCCCTTGGGAGCCAACCTATACAAACTCTTTTAAGCATCACTTTTTTCAATTCTAAGGCCGGAGCAAGTCGTCACTAAAGATTTTACATCCATCACACAAGATGATTCTAATCCATGGTGAATTACACGTCTACCCATCTTAGAGGAGTCCATTCACTCAACCCATCTAGGCATTACTTAAACCCGCTATTCAACCAATCTATCAACAAACTTCAAAACCCATCATAACTAAGTCGGGTTCTACCAACAACTAAACATAACCTCACAATCACCTTCTAGGTAGGCACACTAACTCCCCCTTGGGAGTAAGCCTACCCAAATTCTTATAAGGCAATAATGAAGCATCACTCATACTAAAGACTTCTGCCCCGCGCTGCGCCTTGCGGCGTGTGGGGGGCAAAAAATGGTATCAGAGCTATGGATGATAAGAAACATAGAAAGAAACATACTAGTAGAAAGATAAGAAAAATAAGAAGAAAATTAAACAAATTATATCCGGAATATAAACAACTTAATATCACAAAAACTGATAACGAAAAATTAGAGCAATTAATAGATAATATATCTAAAATAGAATATAAATATATTCAATATTTACAGATATAATGAATAGTGAGAATAATGAATATAAAGAAAAACTTATTGAAATAATTGTAGCAAAAAAGTAAGAATTAAAACATAAGCAAAATAGACTTAATAATAACATATTCGCAGAAATTTACAAAAAATCTATAAATAGCACAAAGAAAAACTATTTTATATCTAGAAATACAAATAGAAGGTTTAGAATATAAACTTCAACACAATCTATAAATGAATAATGAAGAATACGCAATAGATGAAAAAACATATGAAAACTATGACGGATTAAAAATAAAGATAATATTTTCTAATCTAGGAAGAAGATACAAGAAAATAGGTGACAATATAAGTTTAATGTTAGAAAAAGAAATGGTAAAACTAGAAGATAGTTTAACTGCTATGATAAGAATAACAAAAGAAAATGAAGAAATAGATAGAAAAACGGAGATTGAAAGAATAAAACAACAAGCAAAAAAGGAAGTACAACAATTAGAAGAAGTAAAAAAATGCTAAAATAATAGAACTACAAAAAGAGCTGACAATATTAAAAGAAATGTATGAAATTAAACAAAGAGAAAAAGAACAAAAAACAAAATTAACAAATGAGATGATTAAATTTAAAGAAAGATTGCAACTAGAAAATGAATTAGAAGAAAAAGAAGAAAATAACCAAGATAATCTACCCGAAATAAGAATTGATGAAATAAATGACAATGATCTAGATGAACAACATTCGGAAACAAGAGAAACATATACGAAACTTTTAGCAAACATAGATAATACAAAGAATTTAGAAATAAGTACAGGAGACATAGATATGGATGAAAAACCTAGCACATCAGGAGTAAAAAACCCAAAAAATTTAAATCCAAAATATTATAATGAAAACTATGAACAATATGATAGAGAAAAAACTATATGAGATAAAAAATTAGATAAAAAATGGACACCTAAACCAATAACTGAACAACATAATTTTTTAGATTTAGATTGTGTAGCAAATATAAATAAAACAATCCAATTATGGATAGGATATATATCAAAACAATTAATAGATAACAAAATAATAATAACAGAGACACCAGGATATATAGAAAGAACGCTTATAGGAACAGTAAAATTATGGCTACAAAATTTATCAAATGAAAGTTTAAAAACTCTAAGAAGTAATAAAAAATGTAATGACAAATTAGCTACTACAACTATGGAAATATTATATAAATACAAAGTAGCTATAAGAAATGAATTTAGTAGTATGACAACAGAGGTAGAAGAACAAAATAAAGAAAAAAAATCATAAATCGGAATCTAATGACAAAATTAGCAATATATAATATGTGTTACATAGATGAATATACATGTGTATTTATAGAATACTATTATAAAGGAACATATAGCACAGAAGAAAGTAAAGAAATAAGAAAATTATATTTTACAAAATTACCAGAACCTTTTAATTCAAAAATAATAAAAAGTTGGAATGAAGCAGAATTAACAGATACCTTAGGAGCTAGAATGAAATTCTTGCAATGATGGTTTATGGAACTACGTGAAAAACATAAAGAAGAAATAAAAATGGAAAAAATATTAGTAAAAAACTTGGCATGTTGAAAAAATAAAACAACACCTCAATTTGGTTGTACGGATAGATATTATAAAAATAGAAAGAAATATAATAAAGAATATAGATCAAAATATAAATATAAAAAACCAAGAAGAAGATACTATGTAAAAAAAACTACAAAACCAAAAGACCATATAGACCAAAAAGAAAACTAACAGAATGTACTTGTTATAATTGTGGAAAATTAGGACATATAGCTAGAGACTGTAAATTACCTAAGAATCCAAAGAAAACACAAATATCAGAAATAATAATAAACGATGACAAATATATGCCGATAGAATACATAGATTATGAATTAAAAAGTGAAGATAGCATATATGAAATATCAGAAAATGAAATAGATAGTGATATAGAAATAGAATCAGACAATGAATTCTATAATATAACAAACGACTGAAACAAATATACAAATAATAACTAAAAAAGAATACCAAAATGAAGAATCTTCAGAACAAAAAATAATATTTGATAATAATATATTTGAACAAATAAAAGGAAAAGAATTAGACCTAAGCGTAGCAAAAATATTCGAAATACCAACGATAAGAAACTGGTTTAAACGACAAAAAGAAGAATATTATGTAGCAAGTCAAAGAGAACATATCATAGATTGCAAATACACTAAAGGAAAGGCTAAAATACTAATAATAAATAAAGAAATACAAGATATTAAGGCTAAAAATCTAATTAAATATGTACATTTAGGAGGAACAAAAATACTAATAAAAGCATGTTTTAGAGAAGGAATAGATACACCCATAGAAATATACTTAGCGGATGATAGAATTATACAACCCATAGAAAAAAGTATAATGAGTGCAGTAAAAGGTAACCTCATATACCAAAAATTTAAATTTATAATAAGTGTTAACTACTCAGTAACAATAAATGAAAAAAATATAGATAAATCACTAGTATTATATTGGAAAATGTCAAGGATAGAACTAGCCTCGGGAAGTAAAATATTTACAGCTAGATATAAAAACTTATATGTTTTAACAACAAAATATAAAATAACAGTAAAAATAAAATAGATAAAATAAAAATAGAAGATACCTTTGAAAGGATAGTTACAGTCATAGATAATAATGATATAGTTATAATGAAATTGATATAGAAGGAGATTTAGAAATAGTAAAAGAAAGACTAAGTACATCGAAAAGAATAAACAATGAGATATCCCAAATATCATCAAAAATGAGTACCTCAAGAAAAATAGATAAAACCCCACAAAAATCAATGGAAGAAGAAATAAAACCACATCATTACTACATAACGGGAGTAATGGAACAACGAAAATATTTAATATTAATAAATACAGGACTAGAAGAAAACTATATTACAAGAGAATTAGTGACGGAAGATGAAATAATAACTATTGAACAATTATGCCCCGAACTACCAAAAGCATTAATGTATACCGAAGAAACTACAGAAAAGGAAATAATCATTGGAGGCGTACCAATAGTAATAAAATTTAAAATATATCAAGGAGATGAAAATATCACTTTAGGAATAAAATGGCTAGAACAAGTAAAACCATATAATGTAAAAGACAAACAGTTAATAATAAATTATGAAAATAAAAGAGTAATAATAAAAAGGACTTCAGTATGATAAAAATATGAAAATATATATACTTGCAAAGATAATAATAGAAGGATATTACAATAGATATTATACACCAATGATAGATATGGGAGCAAAAGTTAATATATGTAAATACAATTGTTTACCAGAAGATAAGTGGAAAAAGTTAAAAACACCGATAGTAGTAACATGATTTAATAATGAAGGAAGCATGATCACATATAAGGCAAAAAATATAAAAATACAAATATGTCATAAGATATTAACTATAGAAGAAATATATAACTTTGAATTGACTACAAAAGATATGCTATTAGGAATGCCATTTTTAGAAAAATTATACCCACATATAATAACAAAAACACATTGGTGGTTTACAACACCATGTAAACAAAAAATAGGAGCAAAAAGAGTAAATAACAAAAAATGAAAAACGACAGAATGGATAAAAGGAAGTGAAAAAATTACACAAAAATTAGAAAATATAAAAGAAGAAGACCCTAAAATAGAATTAATTATATTCTCTATAGATAAAGTAAAAATAATCCAAAATAAGTTAGAATTATTATATAGTGAAGATCCTTTAAAAGGATAGGAAAAACATAAAACAAAAGTAAAAATTGAGCTAATTGATAATAATAATAGTATAATAACCCAAAAACCATTAAAGTATAATTTTAATAATTTAACAAAATTTAAAATACATATAAGTGAATTACTAAAAAAAAGATATATAAAAGAAAGCAATAGTAAACATACAAGCCCAGCATTTATAGTAAATAAACATAGTGAACAGAAAAGAGGAAAAAGTAGAATGGTTATCGATTATAGAAATTTAAATGCAAAAAGTACCACAAGAATCTAAATAAAATATTAAAGATAAGACAAATACAAGGATATAATTACTTTAGTAAATTTGACTGCAAATCAAAATTTTACTACTTAAAGTTAGAAGAAGAATCTAAAAAACTTACAGCATTTACAGTATCACAAGAATTTTATGAATGGAACGTATTACCATTTGGATATAAAAACGCCCCAGGTAGATATCAACACTTTATGGATAACTACTTTAAACAACTAGAGAATTGTGTAGTATATATTGATGATATATTATTATATTCCAAAATCCAAGATGAACACATAAGATTATTAGAAAAATTCATACATATCATAGAATACTCGGGCATAAGCTTAAGTAAAAAAGAAAGCAGACATAATAAAAAGCAAAATAGAATTCCTAGGAATACAGATAGATAAAAATGGAATAAAAATGCAAACACATATAGTACAAAAAATAATTAACTCAAATGAACAACTAGATACAAAAAAGAAATTACAATCATTCTTAGGACTAGTAAATCAAGTAAGAGAATACATACCAAAATTAGCAGAGAATTTAAAACCATTACAACAAAAATTAAAGAAAGATATAGAGTATCAGTTTGATAAAAAAGACCAAATACAAATACAAAAGGTAAAATTATTATGTAAAAACTTACCTAAACTATACTTTCCAGATGAAAACAAAAAATTTACTTATATAATAGAATCAAATGCGAGTGAAAAAAGTTATGGAGGAATATTAAATACAGGTATGATGGCAACACGATAGAACATCATTGTAGGTATTATTCAGGAACATTTAATAATACAGAAATAAAATGGGAAATAAATAGAAAAGAATTATATCCAGTATATAAGTGTTTATTATCATTTGAACCATATATTGTATATAACAAATTCATTATAAGAACAGATAATGCACAAGTAAAATGGTGGCTAACAAGAAAAATACAAGATTCGGTAACAATAAAAGAAATAAGGAGATTGATATTAAATATATTAAATTTTACATTTACAATTGAGGTAATAAAAACTGATAAGAATGTTATTGTAGATTACCTATTACGACAAAGCTACTCAAACTGAGACTGAGGAAGAAAATACAACTGAAAAGATATTGAAAGCTATTACTACACTTTGTACAAAAGTAGATAGTATGGACAACGAGATACAAAAGCTAAAGACTAATGAAGATAATCTGAAGTCTAAAGCTAGTATAAGTCAGCAGCATGACTGTAAAAATGCGGAGCTATGTCGATCGGAAGACAGAAAAAATCCAGAGCTAAAAGGTGACGTTGGGAAACACCTAAAAACCCATAACATTTGTTTAAATACAACTGTAGGTACAAGTCAACGAGTTAGTGAAAAACATAAGAACTCAAACTTAAACCAGTTATTCGAAAAACCATTTACCCTAAGGCTAACACCAAAAAGCATATTGACTATAGAACTACAAACTTCTACATATGCGGATAGCATACACCACGACAAAAGAACATATAACCATATTACACGAACCTACATAGAAAATATATACAAAATCCAAACATTTTTAAATCTTAACCCCAGATGTACTACAACCCAAGAACCCAACCAGAATTATTTAACCCAAAAATTACAAGGTTATAATAAACTGATTGCACAATCGAACACTAACGCCAACTTAGTAAGGACATGTTTTTACAACTATGGACTATTAAATATACTATATACATATGATGGAGAGGAACTAAGTGGAATACCGAAACTACATAAAGCATTTATTACAAATAAGAGAATTACTAAGGGAAATTTATTCTATGTAAAATTTTACACGGCAACAGCAGAGATATTATACGAGAAAATAAAACCTCCGATACTAGTGGTAAAGATAGGACTAACAAAAGATATGATAATACCGGAAGATATCGAACAACAACCAGAAATACCAAAAAGCGAGATACCCAGTTTTTATGCCAATAAGAGAATAATTGGTATATCAACCATTATACAAGAACTAACAAATAATTATTTAAACGGAAACGCTATATGGAGCTACTATGCAAGAGACCAATTAATGATTTATTCCAATTCAAGAGAGCTAAGGAAAGCAGATATGGATGAAGTCCAAAGATGGATTTTATCATTACTTAAGCTAGAAGAACGACCTACGACACGAGCACTAAAAGTAGGATTTATTTTGGCAGAATTATTAACTAGATATTGCAAGCTAATTGGTCACAAATACCCTGACCACATATGTTCGAAATGCAATGGAGAAGATAATATAATTTTAGACGTCCAGCTAGAATAAGAGATAAAGACGGAAGCCTAAAAGATAGAGATGAAGAAAAAAGAAAACATGATGAGAAGATAAAGATGAAGAAAAAGAAGACATATGATAAAAGTAAATAGTATTAGTATGTAAAAAGTCATAAAGTGTGTCATTGTGTCATAAAATAGGTAGATGTGTCATAAAGTAGATATACTATATTATATTATATTGTAGGCACATTATTAAGTAGTAGGTATACGTATAGTATTGTGAAGGATTGTAAAGTAGCAATTCCTTTCTATATAAAAGGAGGTATATGTAAATGAAAAGGCAGGCAACACCTAACATAATAAGAGCCTTCATAAAAAATCACTCTCTGTAAATACTTAAAAGTTAATGGATAAATCTGAAATTCAATCAGATATTTCAAATAGCATGGCTAAGCAAGAAGCAAATGTATATTGTTCAAAAAATATGCAAAACTAATTTCATATATTCCTGAATATCATATATATGATTGAATAAGTTTATGTTAGTTATTATGTATTAGAATTATTTGAATCATGATTTCTAGTTTATTAGCATATTGAAAACAGGGAGAAAACTTCTATACTATGCCATCCTAATATTGAAACCGGTAGGTGAGGAAAGCCGTTTAGGGGAGTAAACAAAGTTGAGGCGCTGATAAGAAGGAAGTATCTGCTAAAGTACGATGCTAGTAGTGACAGGAGAACATGCTAAACAAATAATCTAGTTCATAATAATCTAATATGAATTTAATCAATTATGAATATGATAGGAAGGAATAGTTGAAAATAAAAAATCTGCATAACAACGAATATGACTACATACATGCATGATGAAATGATAAAAAACTACAAAACTTTAATCCTATATATACTTAAAAATATAGAAATAATTGAATTAAGAAGAATAATATGGAAAAAAATATTTGAAGATAACGAATCAGAAGATATATTAAACCAAGAATGGTATGAAATAGACCTACATGATTTAGACCTCGAAAGAATAGAATGGTATGATTTAGAAATAAATTTAGATTAAAATGAACTACGAATATTTACGATATTGGACAGACTCTATGGAAGATATAAAACTATTAGAACAATTAATGGAAGAAAATTTATATATGTACCAAAGAACCCAAAATATGTTATATCTAGAATATATCATAAATAATATTAAAGAAATATTCAGATTAAAACAACTATCGAAAGAATATTACAATAAATATTATTACATTTTACCATGAATTTCGCACCAAAAAATGGTAGATTAAGACACTTAGCAAAAGAATATGATAATAAAATCTTTAAAATAAATTACTCACCTACCACACTTCCACTTCCATGAATCCCTCAACTACCAGTTTCGCACCGAAAAATGGTGCCGTTGTGTGCAGTCCAAGGGCGATGCAGCCAGGCAACGGCTGATGTCGGCTGAGCGATGTGCAGAGGCCACTGCCGATATGGGCAGGCCACGCCCGACGTCGACTGAGCGATGTGTGCAAGACAAGGGCGATGTGGGCAGGCCACACCGACGTTAGCTGAGCGATGTGCACAGGCCAATGGCGATATGGACAGGCTCAAATTCATCAAGTCACAAAACCATAATTGGCATCTCAACCAACCTTTCTCCCTCACTCCTTTTAGCATGAACCCTTCTAATAGTCACAAAGTAAAGACCATCAGATAATGGATAAAAGAGAGAGCTTATCGATCTTGGCACGACTCGGAGAATGAGAAAGTGATGTTTCCTAAGCATCCAATAGCCTCCTATTCATAAAATGTGGCACGCTTAATATTTATGAACAAGACTCTACTAGATGTGGTTTGATACATCCTAAATTTATCCTAAAACCTTATGCTTTGATACCAAGTTTGTCACAACCCAAGGGTACCCCCAAGATGTAACATGACGTAGTTGACCCCAAAGGGGTTGCATACAATCCCTTAGCATAGCCTGAACATAAGATAATATAAAATATGGGAAAATTTAAAACATTTACAATTGAAGTCATTTTTCCATAAAGCAAGTGGAAGACTTTCTCCACTTTGCTTCAAACCATCTAATACAACTTTTTAGAATAAACTCTTGGGAAACAGCCCATACAATAGTCTTAACATGAAAATAAAATACATAAAGGTAAGGTGGGTTTTGTCCTCGAAACTATGAGGACTCACCATAATCTTCAACTTTTCTAGATTGGAAACCTAGCCTTCAAAACAACTCAATCTCCTCCACCCTACATTAGATTAAAATGTAGTCAATATGCGTTAGTACAAAGTGTACCAAGTATGAAAGCTAGCACAACATCATAAGATCATCTCAAAATGGTTAGCAACATAAGACATAAGCATAAGAGATAATAACACAATCATCATAGTCAATAGAAAAATCTCCAATATAAGCACTATATAAACATAAGTCAACATAAAACATAGTTAATGAGCATAGGAGATAAGCCATAATAATATAAGTGCAATAGACTCTTGGTCATAAATACCATAATAGAACCAATCTCAAGTAACCTCAAAAGCAAACATGTGCAAAGCAAGAATAGCATCCCATAATACCACCCAAGACAAGTATCCCTTTTTGGTCATCCTAATCATGGTCTATAGGCATAGTTAAGTCTTAAACCTTTTTACCATAACGGTACCATACTCCTAAGTAACCTCAAGGCACACTTGTGCAATGTTAAAAAGGCATCCCATGCTACCCTTTATACTAAACATCACCTTGAAGTCATCCTAGTCATATTCACCCTCCTTTGGTATCACTATTGGCTTACTTCATCTAGACAAATGAATTATCACTTCTAGTCAATCCTATCTTAGAAGGCATTTATAGTAACAATCCATCAAGGACCACTCATGTAAGAAAACACTCATAAGGTAACCTTTAGTCATACTTGTGCAAGGCATGAGTAGCATCCCATACTACTACTTATACTATGTAGTTCATTAGGTCATCATACTCACATTCCTTAATTAGAGACTAGCCCTCTTTTAAAGCATGGGAAGCCTAGGAGACACTTTACTAAGTCTATCTTGGTTCCTTCTTGCTTTGAAATCTAAGAGATACTATCCTAGGTACATCTTAGTTCACCATGTTGGAACTCTAGGAAATTCTACTCAAAAAATAATCTGAGTTCATTAGACTTGAACTCTTGGAGATGCTACTTAAAGCATAATCTTAGTTCATTATAAAGTTGGACCCTATGAGATACTTCTCCTAGCATTTCTAGGTTCATTATTGTTATGGACTCTAGGAGGTACTACTCAAGCATATCTAAGTCGATTTATATTATTGAACATTATGAGGTCTTTCACTAACTTTTCTTAGTCCCTCATTACTTAGAACCTTTGGATATACTATATTAAGTACATCTTAGTTCATTAAGGTTGAACTCTAGAATATACTACCCTTGGTATATCTTAGTTCGTCATACTTTAACTCTAGGAGATGCTACTTAGAGTATACTCTTAGTTCATTTAGTTTGATCCCTAGGAGATGCTCCTTCAAGCATAATCTTAGACCATTACTTACATTGGACTCTAGGAGATGCTACTTTACACATAATCTTAGCCCATGAGGTTTGAAATCTAGGAGATGCTACATTGAGCACAATCTTAGCCCATGAGGTTTGAACTCTAGGAGATGCTACATTGAGCACAATCTTAGTTCATTACCAATCTTGTTTAATTGGGATATAGCCTTAACCGAAATGAAAATATATGAGTTATCATATAATATCTAATGGTGTTACACATGCCATTAAGTGTTGGTCCACTTGCCAAGGTAGGACCGGTTTGTTAGCTTAGTCGGATCCACTAGCTAACTTCCTACGGGGCATGTAGTTATGGGACACAGAGATTGCTACTAGAAACCCAAACTCCAATAGGTGAGGCTTCCATCTCATGAGACACACTTGGGGAAATCAATACTCTTCAAGGTGAGAGATCCCTTGTGGGAAGCCCAAACTAAACTAGGTGGGAACCTCCATGAAAGCCCAAACTCCACTAGGTGGGAACCACCATCTCATTTCAATATCCACTCGGTGATAGGCATAAATCCCACAAGATAATCATTAAGTCTCTACTTTGACTCAAGTTTATGGAAAGGTGTTCTTGACAACCAATCCATGCTAATACCCTTTTTAGACAATGTGTGAGAAACTATTACCATCCATGACCTAGTTATAAAGGCTTGCTAGCCTTTGGTTCAATTAGTTAGGAGAAGTCATTCAACCCTAGAACCATTACTATGTGAGAAGTCTTTCATGTTAAGTTCATATTCATACTTAGTATCATGTCTAGAAATCTACCTTTAGACAAGGATAACATTATGACTTAAGTGATTCTATCACTTCTTACCATCTATTATTCAATAGGTGATCTAGGTAGGTAAAGGTCTCTCAACTCAGTACTAATCATTAGCCTTGGATTCATATATAGATTTTACTCTCAGAGCCTTTGGATCTAAAGTTAATCATATTATCTTCTTGTTTAAGCCCTAATGATCATCATTCACCACTATGACTCCTCATTGTAAATGACTCTACATCATGGAAGCATATTATGAACCTAGATTACAAGACATTCGATCACATTCTTTAATACTAGGTGATTCTAGTCATAATTTGCCTTAAAGTTTCAATTTTGTCTTTACAAGTCAAGATCAATCATGTAGTATATAGTATAGTTCAATTCATGTCTAGGTATTCCTAATCTTGATCAATTACTATACACAACATTGATTTAGGAAGACCACTCATGAACCTTCAATTTCACCTATAATGGTATCAACCCACAATTATCACATTCATCAATTTAGATTAGGGTTTACCATTGAAATCATCATAATATCATTAAACAAAGCTAATTAAATCATAATTGGATGTTATCCACTAGATTGGAATCACATCCAAACCTTACCCACAATGCAAGCACAACCCTAGCTAGAATTGGGTTTTTGATTTCACAAGTGGGGAAACTATGGGGGCTCCATGGGTGGAAGAACCCATGTATGATTAATATTCACATACCTTCAATAAAATCCCTAAATACAGCTTGAATGCATGGAGAAAACTCGACCTAGGTGTTGTCCTCTTCTCTTCTCTTCTCCTTCTTCTTCTTCACTTCTAGAGAAAGAATATTTGGAGAGTTCTA
This sequence comes from Solanum commersonii, assembly GCA_029007595.1. Classification (NCBI taxonomy): domain Eukaryota; kingdom Viridiplantae; phylum Streptophyta; class Magnoliopsida; order Solanales; family Solanaceae; genus Solanum; species Solanum commersonii. Next base: position 2,110,213 of record JAJTWQ010000029.1, read on the forward strand.
AGATGATTGAATTAATGAGTTAATTTAGTCGCCTATTAAGATTATATAGGAATTAAATTAACTAACTAACTGACCTACTTAACCCCTTATTAATTACCAACTTAACCCTAAACACTTAACTGAAAACTGAAAGTTGGAACACTGGGCAGACCTACGGATCCCTACCTACGGACAGTAGGTGGGTTGACAGAGCGTGGTTTTCATTTCTTGGATTGAAACTAAGGCTCACCTTTTGCAGGCCTGTTGCAGGCATTGACCTATGCCCATAACCTATGGGGCGTGGTCTGGTCTACGCCCAGTAGTTTGCAATCGTAGTTCACACTTTTTTTCTAAATTTAGGGACTATTTTGGGGTCCTGCTCAAGGACCCCTTGGGTGGTCCTTGGGGAGTCGTCCCCGAACGTTTAACCCCTAAAAACCATATTCTAAGTACGGGGACCATTTTTACAATTTTAACCCTCATATGACACTCCAAAACTCTTTCCAAAGGCTTTATAACTTGCTAATTCAACTCGCTAAAATATGGGGTGTCAAACTAACTCCTTTCTCCTAACATCAGTGTAGGATTTCTAATGACCCTGTGCTGTTTTCAACCTCTCTTAAATGACTTTCAGTTTCTCCATTGCTTGAAGAACTAAGTCTAGTCCTATCAACCCAGCTTTACCAACTTTAAACCATCTAATAGGAGATTTGCATCTTCTCCTATACAGAGCTTCATAAGGAGCCATTTGGATGCTAGAGTGGTAATTATGGTTATAAGCAAACTCAATGAGAGGTAGGTGATCATCCAATTACCTTTGAAATCAATCATACAGGCCCTCAACATATCTTATAAAGTCTGAATAGTGTGCTCTGCTTGACCATCTGTCTGGGGATGAAAAGAAGTACTTAAGTTCACCTTTGAACCCAAGCCTTTCTGGAATGACTTCCAATATTGTGCAGTAAATTGTGCACCTCTGTCTGAAATAATTGAAACTGGCACCCTATGAAGTCTAACTACCGCTTGAAGACACAACTTTGCATAGTCTCTTGCTGAATGTGTAGTCTTTACCGGCAAGAAATGGGTTGACTTAGTCATTCGATCTACAATCACCAAAATCGAGTCATGTTATCTGCGAGACCGTGGTAAACCTGTGATAAAATCCATATTGATCATCTCCCACTTCCATTCTGAAAGTTCTATATTCTGTGCCATACCATCGGGCCTATGGTGCTCTACTTTAACTTGTTGGCAATTTCGACACTTAGCAACAAACTCTGAAATGCCTTTTTCATACTACTCCACCAATATACCTCTCTTAAGTCACAATACATCTTTGTGGAACCCGAATGGATATAATATCTAGACCTATGAGCTTCCTCCATGATCCTCTTTTGGAGCTCATCCACCCTTGGTACACACAACCTACCTTGATACCTTATTATACCATCTCCCCCTTGTTCAAAAGCCATTACTTTTTGCTTATGAACATTTGCCTTCAATTCAAGCAAAATAGGATCTTGGTCTTGCTTCTCTTTTACTTCTGATACTAATGATGATTCATCCCCAGTCATCACCACTATTCCTCCTTTTGTGAAATCCATTAGTCGAACTCCTAATCGTGCAAGTCTATGGACCTCTTTTGCTAACTTTTTCTTATCTTCTTCAAAATGGGCGGTACTACCCATATATAATCTACTCAAGGTATCAACAACAACATTAGCATTACCTGGGTGATAAAGATTACTAATGTCATAATCCTTGAGTAACTCTAACCACCTTCGATGTCTGAGATTAAGCTCTTTCACTAAACACATATTAAAGACTCTTGTGATCAGTGAATACATCAATATGAACACCATACAAATAATGACGCCATATTTTCAAAGCAAATACTACGGCAGCCAACTCTAAGTCATGGTTTGGTGATGCTTATCGTGACCAACGACACTAACCTATGATACGAGTGTCTACGATCATCGATAATACAGTAACCAAACTAAAGGTTGGGGTCTCGTCCCAAGGGAGTAGTTTTGAGAATTAATAAGAAAATACAATTTAGCTCTAATTAGTAGTAGCTAAAGACATTAACGATTAAAAACATATTAAATTAAAGGAGGTGACATAAAAGTGTCAAATATAGATTTCGGGGTTTTGTCATAAGTAGTAAATACACCAAAAATAACAAGAAAATCAAGTATGGGGGAAAAATCTTGGGGTGTGACTGCAATACAAGTTGAGATAAATCATTGGGTACATGTTTTTGATAGGAAATTTGCAAGATAATAGTGACTAGGCTAAGCATTAGACAGAAATAAGTTCCTTTTCGGGGAACTTATCCAGTTTCAAATGCGTTCCTCTCGGACACCCATTGCCGCATGAAGGCCAACCTACACCTTACCCTACTCACTCTCTTGAGCTGAGTGTTAGGATATGGAACTAGGGCTCACCCTCTGGGGTAGAACCTCATGTCGACCCACTCCTTAGGCCATCGGTCTAGTGGTCGTAGTTTGCAACCTCCCTCTCCGGCAAGTCGAAAACACATGCGTGGTTTTGTATTTGCAACTACAAACCCATTAAATTAAACCACAACCACTAGGTGAAATCACCATTAAAATACATCTACCCTATCAGCAAGCAAGACCCAACAACAATATCAACACATATTTGCTAAATCACACCCCAAGAATAGGGGGTTTTAGCCACACATCAAGAAATATCAAAATACACCTACATGATACTAAAATCAAATGGGTATAAGAAATCAAACCTTGATTTAAGCAAAGGAAGAAGAATGGAGAAGACCCACTTCCAACTTGGGAAGATGAAATCCTTCTTTCTTCAAGTCTCCCACAAAACCCTCTCCAAACTTGAGAGAAAAATATCCAAAAAAGCAATATTCTATTCTGAAAATTATAATAATAATTTGACTCCTTAAAATTAATAAAGAGTTTAATATTTATAGACTTCAGAAATTAGTGCTAGCGGATCGCTTGACGAGGTTAATCGATGTCGCCGAATGACTCGGCAACTCACCCTTCTTCTGTTTCATCATCGTTTCGTGCTTGCCTTCAGCATCTTTACGTTCTGGACCATTTGACGGTATAGTACTACTTCGCAAAACTATTCAGTGAAGCTCCAACTACTCCTTTCATCGTCTTTTTGATCTTTCTCCTTCAGGGCTTCGCGTACTGGAACAAAGGGCAGAGTGCATCCCTTCGGCGAATCGCCAAGTGTGCTTGGCGATGCTCAGGCTCAACTTCTTTGTTCTTTTTAGCCTTTTTGTTCCATTTTGCGCCTAGGTGTCCATGCTTCCACTAAAACTTCAAATACTTGAAACTTAAGAGTTTTCATCAGATATTGAGAAAAAATAAGCATTTGAGGGCACTATTTCTATCAAAATAAAGCCCTGAATGTGTCCAATTTGTGGACTCATCAACACCCCCAACTTAAACTTTTGCTTTTCCTCAAGCCAATTTAAGTTCAGCCGTTCAAAAAAGGTGTCTCAAACAGTGCTACACAAGACTCAATCATGAATGCGCACAACAAGACTCAATTTGCTTATGCAAGGATCAATTGTGTACTCAAAGATTCAAGTTGTGACACGTCATTACCAAAGATTCTTATGCTCGCAATACTTGCTACTTGTGCAAGTTCAAGCTCAACAAACAGTATCTCAATGCCATCACATAAAGAATGATTCCATATTTACACACAGAGGTTAATCAATTCAAGATCAGGAATCAGATGCAACGCTCACACTAAAAAATAAAGAACACGATGCATGTTTTCATCCATAGGTTTGACTTTATTTTCCAATCGACTTTCGATTTGGCTTACTCAAGATAAAAAAATGTCTTTATAAGGCTTGTAATAGGGATGAGTGCAAAGGTATGGTCATTTAGGCTCAGTGACTTCTTCCTCGTGAGATGTGGTACTCTCAAGGCATTACCTTTTTTTCCTTTATCAATTCTTTTTCTAAAGCTTCTAAGTCATCTTTTTATTCACCTCCATGGATTGTTGAGAAACCCAATTTCTTTTGTACTTTATTCCATAATTTTTTTTTGATTGAAGGGTTTCCATTGTTCTGCAACACCATGGGTGAAGGGGGACTTTTCTTGCACTTCTTGACTTCTTCTTTTACTTTTCACCACACCCCCAACTTAGGCTTTTGGCCTAAGTTGGCCATTTGCTAAACCACAAATCAAGAGGATTATAGGTAGTGGGTCAAGTAAGGTCTAGGATTCTTCAATGTTCTTCCAAAGAAAGGTAAGGCTCAAAGGGTGTTCAAAAGAGTTTCACACGCTCACGGGTAGGCCACAAAAAGATATATGTCAAATTTGGCTCACTCTTTAAAGTTGCCTAAGATCATTTCAAGAGGACACCTTTCTAAATCAATCAGACTAATATGGCAAATTCTAGGTTTATTCATTCATGGTTCAAAGCAAGCTAATCACACAAGGCATCGACACTTAAGTCAAACAAGACTACACACTTTCGCTAGTGTGCAACGGTCATTACAAGAAAATCAATTCGATAAATGGCTAATCACAACAAGATACAAAGAGTTCACATATTGCCTATGCAACTTCATTTGGCCTCATCGTAGTCGTACATTCATGTTCGTTCAATTGAGAACACTATTTAAGTCATTGGTATTGATCGAAATCGAGACTCAAATTCTTGCAAAAGAATAGGCACATTCAACTCACGAAGAGTGGCAAAAATTTATGAAAAAATTAAAAAAAATTGGGAGGGTCAAAATCATTTTGCAATTAAAAATAACCGAAATGACAAGCTCAAACAATCGCAAAAAGTTTTAAAAAAAACACAATTAAAATCAGATAACCCAAATGTACACCAAAACACAAGTATCTGAAACAAGCAAAACAAGATGGCCTCACCCCACCACAAATAAGAGTGTTTGTCCTCAAATGCAAATAATGATAGTATCCAGAGTTGAAGAAAGATAAGACATAGAAAGAGGTAAAGAAGGATCATGTCTATGCAATCTTTCTATCTGTGAAGACATCAGTGCCCGATGCATCTCCCTGAAGTAAAACAATGGTCCCTAGAGTATTGTTGTTTTGGTTCTTATTGTTTTCCTTAGCATTGGCCTCTGCAGCAAGATTAGTTGCAATCATTTGGTCTATCTCATGAGCTGCTCCAAAGGCCCGTATTATATTAACTAAACTTCAAGCCCATGGAGGCACATTAGGGTCGATGGGAATTCATCTCTTTGCCCTGGCTTCCTTGGTATATTTCCTTTGTCTAGCTAGTTCTGCTTTCTTTAAATATTTTATAAACTCTCGTGCTCTTATGTGCCTGGTTGGATCATTTCTCCCTGCGACTTTTGGTCTAGCCATTTCTGTAAAGACTTTGAGGATAAGTAAGATAGTAATTCAAATAGAATAAAAAGGGTATTTCTGGGTGTGGAATCGCTTAGCCAAGATAGTTGGCGAAGTGCTTATCCTGTTAGGACAATCGTTGAAAAAGATGTACAACTGATACAAGGGCGCAGACAAAGGGCGAACAAGGGATCTTTCGGTGAGTCACCAAGTGCATTTTGCGAATTAAACTGACCACCAAAAGTCACAGATCAATCAATACATGAAGTATTTAGTTAAAGGAGAAATGAGGACGTTAGGTGAACCGCCGAGCAGTTCGACAGATTTTGTTCATCTCGCCGATCAGCTCAACGTGTCTATTTTCAACCCAGCCTTTCAAATTACACCCTACAATCCCAGATAATGAAACTTAAGCTTATATAATTCAGTTTCAATGAAGACCCATAGAAATTTCTATTCCCATCGCGTAACAATTCAACTTCTAGCATAGCGAAGTGGGAATCCCTCAAATCATGCAGAAAATACCCAGTCATAATTGATAATATATGCAATCCTAGTAACTTTGAGACTCAGTAGAGATTTTATACTATTAATCATTATGTAAATGAGCACAAATTTTAATAAAATAACTAAGAGGTTAGATTACCAACCTTTTTCTGCCGATTTAGATAGTACTGACGTGCTAGGCTGCAATGCGATCCAAATCTGAGCACAATTCGACACTTACAATACTCTAAAAATGCAAGAAATAAAAGGCCAGAGTGCAGGTGTGAGTTTGATGGGACGAAGCAAGGAGAGAAAGTGAATGAAATAGAATTTTTAAACCTATGGCTTGCAAAAACCCTCCAGTTCCTGCTCATTCGGCGATGTTAGTCAAGTTCACCCATTCACTTGGTGGCGCACCAAGTGTTTAGTTTCTTCTCCAACTATAAGAGGCTCTGCAGCTTATGCGAGGACTCCAATCGACAGTTTTCATCGAGATCGCCGACTTGGTCGGTGATGTGCCAATAATTTTCTTCAGACCACCGAGTTTTACAGGATCCAAGCTAACAGTACCTTGAGTCAAACAACAGAAATAATAGAGTTCGCCAATCTTGTTGGCGATCCGCTAACTGGACTTATTGCTTGCCTCCATATACTATTTCAATCACCTCCTTTACTTTAACGTGTATAAATAACATACCATTATTCTACTAGTAGTTAGGAAATACTTAAAGGGTTTTGAGTTGCCTCCAAAATAGCGCCTTAGTTAATGTCGTAGCACGACGCAAGTCCACCTTCATACCTCACTATTGGGGTTAGCCATAGTATCACTAGGCAAACCCCTTTGTTGTCTCGGATTGAGATGAGACGAGATATGACCCATTTGGGTTGCTAACTGCTTGATCAAAACTGAATGAGAGGTGACAGTCTAGCTGAGGGTAGACACGTCTTCTTTCATGCCTTTCGACATTTGTCTGACCCTTCAACTTTGTTTAGGATACACAAAAGCATATCCTCGGACCTACCACCTTCCGAATCCTTGGGCTTCTGACACTCGTGGGGAGACACATATCTATCCTTCTCCCCATCCTTCCAATTTGGATTATGGTCTCTCCATTCATGGTCTCAATCCTTCCATCTATCGTCTCTAACCCATCCTTGATTTCCACCCTACCTTGGGTAGTTTAAACGATAGCCTCTGCCTTGGTTAGCTAGAAAATTTACTTCCTCGTCATACATGGCTTCAAATTTCATCTCCTCAGGGTTTGCACCCCCGACTCCCACAACATTGACACCACGGGTACCAACCTTCATAACATTTTTGGATAAAATGTCAAGCTGCATCATGATCTTGGCCATGTTTTGGTCTCTCTCATTATCTTTCTCAACCTGTTCCTTGGATAGCTGAAATGTGACCGGTGAGACCTGGTCTTCGCGGGTTCACCATGCCCTGTTGATGATTGTCATGCCATCAAAAAGTTGAGCTGCTATTGCATATGGTTGCTGCATTAATCCTCTGGGCGAGAGTTGGTCAGCTACACCTTTGTTTATCTAGTCTAGACTCCGGTAAAAGTATTGAAGGAGCACATTATCAGGTAGACCATGGGTTGGGCAATGTAACACCAATTTCTTAAATCAGAGCCAAGTTTCGTGCAGAGGTTCTTTATTCAGATACTTAAAGCTTTGGATGCTATCCCAAATAGTCATCATCTTCGAGGGAGGAAAAAATCGCACATTAAATGCGGTGACCAACTCCTCCCATGAAGTGATCGAGTTACGTGGCAATTAAGCTAGTCACTTTCACGCTTCCCCCATCAATGAGAAAGGGAATAGTGTTAATTGAACTAATTCCTGAGAGATGTTCTTGAACGAGAAAGGTCCACACACATCCACGAAGTTTAGAAGATGCTCATGTGGGTCCTCATAAACCAATCCACTGAAAAGTCCTTTTAGTTGCAAAAGTTATAACATGGTGCTTGTTATGTGAAACACTGCATTTCCCTCTGCTGGAGGTAGACGAATGGCTCAACACCTCCCATGAGATGTGGATCATTGATGTTGGGCTCTTGGACATCGTTGAGGTTACCAATGTCGTCCTGATGGCCCACTTGGCTCCCGTTACTACTGTTTACACTCATGCTTTTTGAAATGTTTACACAATCAACATAACAAAACTAAAAATTAAATTAGTAAACTACCACTAATAAGAATAATAACTCTATTAAACTAAAAATTCTCAAACAACACCACTCCTCGGCAGCGGCACCATTTTGATGCTTATTGTGACCAACGACACTAACCTACGGTACGAGTGTCTACGATCGTCGATAATATAGTAACCCAACTAAAGGTTGGGGTCTCGTCCCAAGGGAGTGATTTTGAGAATTAATAGGAAAATACAATTTAGCTCTAATTAGTCGTAGCTAAAGACATTACCGATTAAAAACATATTAAATTAAAGGGGGTGACACAAAAGTGTCAAATATCGATTTGGGGTTTTTGTCACAAGTAGTAAATACAACAAAAATAACAAGAAAATCAAGTATGGGGGAAAGCTCTTGGGGTGTGACCGCAATACAAGTTGTGATAAATCGTTGGGTACATGCTTTTGATAGGAAATTTGCAAGATATTAGTGACTAGGCTAAGCTTTAGATGGAAATAAGTTCCCTCTCGGGCAACTTACCTCATTTCAAATGTGTTCCTCTCGGACACCCATTTGTCGCATGAAGGCCAGCCTATGCCTTACCCCACTCACTCTCTCGAGCTGAGTGTTAGGATATGGGACTAGGGCTCACCCTATCAGGTTGAACCTCATGTCAACCCACTCCTTAGGCCATCAGTCTAGTGTGGTCTTGGTTTCGCGACCTCCCTCTCTGGTAAGCTGAAAACACATGTGTGATTTTGTATTTACACCTACAAACCCATTAAATTAAACCACAACCACTAGGTGAAATCACCATTAAAATACATCTACCCTATCATCAAGCAAGACCCAACAATAATATCAACACATATTTGCTAAATCACACCCCAAGAATAATGGTTTTTAGACACACTTCAAGAAATAACAAAATACACCTAAAATGATACTAAAATAAAATGGGTATAAGAAATTAAACCTTGATTTAAGCAAAGGAAGAAGAATGGAGAAGACCCACTTCCAACTTGGGAAGATGAAATCCTTCTTTCTTCAAGCTCCCACAAAACCCTCTCCAAACTTGAGAGAAAAATATCCAAAAGTACTATTCTATTATGAAAATTATAACAATAATTTGACTCCCTAAAATTAATAAAGAGTTTAATATTTATAGACTTCAGAAATTAGTATTGGTAGATCGCTCGGCGAGGTTAGTCGATGTCACCGAACGACTTAGGGACTCACCTTTCTTCTGTTTCATCACCGTTTCGTGCTTGCCTTCAGCATCTTCATGTTTTGGACCATTGGTCTATATAGTACTGCTTTGCGAAACTATTCGGCGAAACACCGACTGCTCTTTTCATCGCCTTTTTTTATCCTTCTCCTTTAGGGCTTCGCGTACTGGAACAAAAGGCGGAGTGCATCCCTTCGGCGAATCGCCAACTGTGCTTAGCGAAGCTCAGGCTTCAGATTCTTCATTCTTTTCAGCCTTCTTGTTCCTTTTTGCGCCTAAGTGTCCATGCTTCCACTAAAACATCAAATACCTGAAACCTAAGTATTTTCATCAGATATTGAGATAAAATAAGCATTTGAGGGCACTATTTCTATCAAAATAAAGCCCTAAATAAGTCCAATTTGTGGACTCATTAGTTGGGTAGTTTCTCTCATGACCCTTCAACTGCCTGGAGGCATAAGCTATAACTTTGCAATTCTGAATTAACACACAACCCAAACCAACTTTTGACGCATCACAATATACAGCGAAGCCTTGCGTACCTTCTGGTAAGGTCAATATAGGGGTAGTAGTCAACCTCTTTTTTCAATTCCTGAAAGCTTTCCTCGTAAGCTTCAAACCATTGAAACTTCACTATTTTCTAAGTTAACTTAGTCAAATAGGACAAAATAGATGAGAAACCCTCTACGAACCTTCTATAATATCCAACCAACCCCAAGAAACTCCTAATATTAGTTGGAGATGTGGGTCTAGGCCAATTCTTCATTGCCTCTATTTTTTGAGTATCAACTCTAATTCCATCACTGAAAATAATGTGACCTAAGAATGCCACAAATTCAAGCCAAAACTCATACTTAGAGAACTTGACATACAACTCTCTATCCTTTAGCATTTGGAGAACTATTCAAAAATGACTAGCATGATCTTCTTCATTCCTTGAGTAGATTAGTATGTCATCAATGAATACGATAACAAACATATCTAAATAAGGATTGAATACTGTATTCATAAGGTCCATGAATAAATCGAATGACATGACCAGAAACTCATAATGACCATAACGAGTCTTGAAAATTGTCTTTGGAATATCACATTCCCTTACTCTTAACTGATGGTAGCCAAATCTGAGGTCTATTTTCTAAAAACAACTGGCACCCTGAAGTTGATCGAAGATATTATCAATTCTCGGAAGAGGATACCTATTCTTGATGATAACCTTGTTCAACTGACGGTAATCTATACACATCCAAAGGGAACCATCATTCTTCCTCACAAGAAAGACCGGAGCGCCCCAAGGTGAGACACTTGGTCGAATGAAACCTTTCTCTAGGAAATCTTTCAACTATTTTTTCAACTCTTTCAACTCTGTTGGTACCATCTTATATGGTGGAATAGATATAGGATGAGTATCTATAAGAAGGTCCATACCAAAGTCTATTTCTCTCTCAGGAGGGACTCCAAGAAGATCATCTGGAAAGCCTTCTGGAAACTCTTTTACTACTGAACCTTGCTAAATAGGAGGTATCTCAACACTAGAGTGATTAACTCGAACTAAGTGATAGACACACCCCTTGCAAACTAACTTTATTGCCTTAAAATATGAAATAAAATGACCCTTAGGCACTACTGAATTGCTTTCCCACTCTAAGACTGTCTGATTAGGAAATTGGAACTTGACTACTCGAGTTCTACAATCTATTGACGCATAACAGGCATGAAGCCAGTCCATACCTAGAATGATATCAAAATCTACCATGTCTAACTCAACTAAATCAGCAATGGTACTCTTGTGATTGACGAAAATTGTACAATCACGATAGACTCTCTCTGCTAGGATAGACTCACCAACAGGTGTAGAAACACTGAAGGGCTCACTAAGTTGCTGAGGAAGAACATCACAATTCATAGCAACATATAGAGTTACAAATCATAAACTCGCTCCTGGATCTAGAAAAGCGTACACATTAAAGTTAAAGACTTGGATCATACCAGTGACAACATCTGGAGAATCCTCTTGCTCTTGGCAACTCGTGATAGCATAAAGACGGTTTCCTCCTCCGCCTGCCCCTGAAGTAGCTCCTCTAGATGTAGCTTTGTCTGGTGGAGAAATTGAAGAAGATTGGGCTCTATTGCCCCCATTACCTCTACCCTGGTTGTTTTTTGGACATTCTCTCATAAAATGAATCCTTCCTTTGATAGCTTGGATTGTATGATATGATGTTTTCCATGGTAGTTAGGTCTAGCATGGTGGTATGCTATTCTTTGATGGACTAGAATGAAAGATAGTTAGCATTGAGTAAGTTAGTCTAAAGGAGTACTTAGTGTGAGTGGTAGTAAGGGATGTCATTCATACATGGCACAAGTATGACTTGAAGCTACTTATGAAGTGTCCTCTTATGTGATGTATACCTAGCTTGGTTTGTTGTTATAGATGCTTCACCATGATATGAGTGACTTAAGTTGATGGTTCCTTGTCAATATAAAGTAGGTCAATAGTGACACCTAGAATTGGTAAATGTGAATAGGGTGACTTCAAGATATGTTTAGTGTGTGTGGTATTATGGGATGCCCCACATGTATTGCACAAGTGTGACTTGAGGTTACTTAGGGGTATAGTTCTCTTATGACATGGAAACCTAGGTCTTGACTATGAAGGTGGGCTGTGACCAAGAATGACCAAAGAGAGGTACTTAGGTTGGAGAGTATTATGGGATACTATCTTTGCCTTGCACTAGTATACTTGGAGGTGGCTTGTGAAGTAGTTCTCTTGAATATGAAAGGCTAATGGTTGAAGTATGCAATTATGAATGTCTTATGTTGATTTGCTATGATATGATTCTTATGTTGGAATTATGTTATTGTCTCTTATGCTTATGTCTTATGTCGACTAACCATTTGAGATGCCTTATGATGTTGTGCTAGATTTCATACTTGGTACATTTTGCACTAACGCATATTGCCTACATTCTAATCAAATGTAGGATGTTGGGAGATTGAGTTGCTTAGAGGCAAGGTTCCTAAGTGCAAGAAGACTTGAAGATTTGGTGAGTCCTCATAGCTTCGAGGACAAACCCATTTATGTTCTTTTATGTCTTTTCTTATGTTTTAGACTTTATGTGTGTTGCGTCCCAATGACTTTTATTCATGTTATTCATAGATGGTTCGAGACAAAGATGTTAGAAAGACTTCTGCTTTTATGAAATGCTTTTCAATTGTATGTTTAAAGAAGGTTTTAAATTCTCCCTACTTTTCTATGATCTTATGTTATGATGATGCTAAGGGTTGTATGCAACCCCTTCGGGGTCAAGTACGCCAGGTTACATCTAGGGGGTACCCCTAGGTTGTGACATTTCTCTACCGGAGTCACTCCCATAATAGCAAGTACCTTATAGACCTCATTTATAAACTCTTAAGGGTCTTCCTCAACTTCGGAGCCATAAAACTCCGGAGGATTTATCTTAATAAAATCCTTCACTCTTGAAGCGGCCGTACCCATAATTGGGTTCATGGAGGCAACCACCTGTCTATTGGCTTGTGCCGTCATGGCTTGAGCCAACATTTGAAAAACTGACCTAATCTCTGCATTTGTTATATTCTCTCTTCCAAAGGATCAATCGGAGCTTGAGGAAGACCTTGGGGAGGAACCTCTTGATCCACATTGTCTTCTTTATTCCTTCTAGCATTAGACCTTGTAGTAGTCATATCTTGTAGACCACCGAGTAAGGATTAAGAGAAAGACCTTATAGAGCCAAACTCTATGTCACTACTTAGAGTAATGAAGAAGTGAATTTTCCTAAGCATCTAGTAGCCTCTCATTCATAAATGTGCCACACTTCACACTTATGAACAAGACTATACTAGACGTGGTTTTGAGACATCCTAAAATCATTCTAAACCTTATGCTCTGATTACCAAGTTTGTCATGACCCAAGAGTACCCCCTAGATGTAACAAGGTGTACAAGACCTTGAGAGGCCTCATACAAGCCCCTTAGCATAAAATAACATAAGATAATAGAAATGAGCGGGAATTTAAAACATTTTTCATAACATCAAAGTTTCATAAAACAAAGCGGATGTCTTTTACACTTGTCTAAAACCATCTAAAACATGAATAGTCTTTGGGACACAGCCCATACAATAGTTCTAAACATAAAATGAAATATAAAAGGACATGGTGGTCAAGCCCTCGAGTGCTATGAGGACTCACCAAAACTTCTCTTCTTGCTCTACGATGAACCTAGATACGAGGATAGAAGTCGATATCACCAGACCCTATATTTTATAAGAATGTAGGAAAAAGTATGTGTTAGTATAAACATGTAGTAAATATGATGGCTAGCATAAATCACCAACATAAGTATATCAAAGGCATTAGTCAACGTAAGACATAATCTATAAGCATAAGAGATAACAACATAGTCATAGGCATAATAAATGCATCTAGATCAACATTATATATAGGATATGCTTCTTAAGTATCCTCAAGGCATGCTTATGCAATGCATGGATAAGACCCCATAAATTTCACCCATGCTAAGCAAACAACTTTAGGCACTCTTTCATAGACATCTTCTTTTGATCTCATCCTTAGCTTATTTCTCAAAGATAACGGAACATTCACCTTTAGTCAAACATATCAAGGAAGGCAACTAAAGCAACAATTCAAGCTAAGCATACATCATGTCAAGTAAATCTCATATTAGAACATACCTACAATACTTCTTTGAAGTAATCTTGTTTCATCATAAACATGTTATTTCAATTAGGGACTAGTTCCTTTTTTAGCTATTCTTGTTATTCATGGAAGAGTACCCCTTTACTAGTCTGAGACAAGTCATTACTCATAAATGGTTATGATTTACCAATTCAAGGCTACCAAGGAAAACACTACCTTATGATAGACCAAGCTACCATGGAAAACACCTTACTTATCCAAGTCCAAGCTACTCAAGAAAGGGTACTATTGCTCAATCCAAGCTACCAATGATAAAATGTGACCTCACTAAGTCAGGCTACCATACAAAGCACTATATTGTGATTAGTTCAAGCTAACCATTTGAAGGGTACTATTGCTCAATCCAAGGCTATCCATGAGGACTCTTAACTCAATCTACCGAGCTTGGTCTTGTCTTACCAAGTCAAGATATTCATGAAGGGATATCTTATCACTACTTCAAGCTAACACAATTCGACATGCTTTTATTTATTTTAGGTGAGCAAACCTTTCAACCTAGAATCATTCTATGTGACAGAACCTTTCACATCATGTTCATTTAGTGTTCATAAGAATGTCATTTAAATCAACACAACAACAACATTATAATCATTGACACTTCACTCTCAAAGTGTTTCGAAATCATTTACATAGATTCTATAAGAACATGCATAATATCATATATGGGTAACTCCTTCCACAAAAATCCTATCTACCATTCAATCTTCATCATATAGCTTAACTCTCAAGCCTTATCATTCATAGTTCATCATGTTAGCTTTACTCTCAAAGCCCTAGTCATCAACATTTATAACTACAAGTCTTACTCTCAAAGCCCTAGTCATCATAGCCTACTAGCAAGCTTTACTCTAAAAGTTATACTAAACATAACTCATCATATTATTTTTACTCTACAAGCCCTACAAATCATCATTCACCATACATGCCTTAATCTCAAGGCATTTCTAATCTTAAAGCCTACAAGTCCTACCTCATTACATATACTTGATCTCAATCAATTCACATCTATATGCTTTCATCTTAAGCAATCTAATCATACTTCATCATGTTACCCCCAATCTCAAGCACTACTAACCATGATTCATCATACATGCATTAATCACATTCAATTCATTTCTATATGCTTAACTATCCAAATATCTTCTATTTATTTCATCAATTCTATAATATTACCTCTAAATCCTCAATTACTCCTTTTATGGCATAAACCCATGTACTTCGATTTCATCTTTCTAGACATGGGTAAGGCATGTCAACATGTAATTTCATCTTAAAAACATGATATACTACTTATTTAATCATAAAATATCATTATCTACTCAATTGGATCCATATACAACAATATCCACAATATTGGAAGAAACCCTAACTAGAATTGGAGATTCATCTTCACAATTGGGGAAAACATAGGGGATCCATGGATGAAAGGATTACATGGATGAATAATACATCATACCTTGATTACAAAGCCCACAATTTCTTGAGGAGTGGAGACTTGATCTTGACCCTAGCTCCAACTCTTTCGTCTTCTTCAAGTTCTAGAGAGAGAAATATTTGAGAGGATGAACTTGAGATTCTTTTGGGGTTTTTGGAAATAATGACTTAATTGGTGAGTTTAAAGGGTTAAAATATCTTATATAGGTGTACTAAGTCTAGGCAAAACGACCTCACCTAATACACACTTAAAGAGGAATTTCCCAAAATGCCCTTAATTGGGCAGCCTAGCTCCAGGCACCACAGCAGGATCGAAAAGCGTGGTCCTCACCGCTGGTTGTGGTCCTTCCTGTGGTCCATGTTCTAGTGGATAGGTCACCAAGTCTTGGCCTCCATAATTTGAAGGCATCTTCATGGCCCTTCCCACGAGCAGTGGTCTTTACCACTGGCCGTGAAGTGGCTCGTGAAGATGAGCCATCTTTGGGCATTCTCAAGTTAGCTACTACCTTAGTTTAATGACTCTAAAACAAATAAGTGAAACTAGAGCCTAACGTGTGTATGTTTGAGTTGGTGTGAGGTTTGAGTGAGGTTTAATGGTATTTTATGTAGTCCCTAGTCTTGGTTGAGGGGTTTAAGGGTTAAACGTCAAGGTAAAACTCCCCATGGACCACCCTAGGGGTCCTTGAGGAGGACCCTAAGTCTAACCCCCAAGACCCCTTGAAACTAGAAACTTGTCAAAAGTGGGGTGACCTACGAAAGAGGTCCACGCCCCGTGGATGGCCTCCGTAGGTCATGGCTCCCATATGAACCTCTCTAAACCAGATGAAGGAGGGACATTACTATCCGTGACCCTATCCACGGTCCGTGGATGGGGGTTTCGTGAATGGCTTCAGTTTTCTATCTTAAGTCGACCAAGCCAAGGGAGGTTTGGTAAATTCCTCCCTTGGCTAGCTAAGTGTATAGATGGTTATTTTAAGTTTATTAAGGTATTTTAAGAGTATTAAAAGTGTTAAACTCTATTTTACATTCCATTCTTTCAAAACACCAAATATGAACTACCCTTCCCCTCCAAAAGATCTCTCTCTAGAATCTCCTTTAGAGGTGAAGACTCCAAGCTTCAAAGGTCAAAATCCTCAAGGTTTTCAAAGGATTTTCAAGGGAATTTCATGGGAATCAATAGCAAGGTATGGTATTCTTGATCCTTGTCTAATTTTCCATTCAAGGAGCCAATTCAAAGGTGATTTCAAAGTATGAAAAATCTCGGGTTTTACTCAATCTCATAGGTTCTTTCATCAAACATTTTCATATGGTTTCTAATGACAAATTATGATTGTATTGGTGTTTAATTGATGATTTATGTTGAAAATACTCCATGAACCCATGAATTCTCTCAATTTCTAAATTGTGCCTTATGAAGTGGGTTTGTTAATCATGATTGAATGTTGATGGATTATACCTAGATTGATTTAGATTGTTGAATCGTATCATTATACATGCCTTAATTTTAGTAGATTGTTGGTGTGTTGATGACTCTTGATCATGGCCTTGAAAGGGCAAGGTATGACCTAATCTCATGTTGAATTAGAATTGTGCTACAAATGTTGATCCACTTGAAAAGTGGAGGTGTTTATTTACTAAGTATATTGTGGTATTGAATTGATGGATACATATTCCTTGTACCCTACATCTGGAGGTTAATGTATAACTATGAAGTGAAGCATGTGTGTGATCTAAATGAATGAATGATGATCATGTTTAGAAGCTAATTGTGTTAGGATTGAATGTCATCTCTCTATTAACACTTGTGAATGTTGGTGATTATGTGAAAGGCTATTCTCATATACACACACACTTGAACGAAGAATGAATGAAGTTCAATGATACTGTTAATGATGAAGTACTTATTGAAAGGCTATTCTCAATTGTATTGTAATGAATGTTAATAACTTGTTGTGAAAGGACTTTCTCACAATAATGGGGTTCTTAGGTGAAAAGCTATTCTCATCTTTGAATCTATGAGCTTTCCAATTAATGAATGAATGAATGTTGGGTTGGGATGGATGCTCATTCGGGAGTTGAGGTGGGGTATCTAATAGCAATCCCTTATCCCATAATGTACTAATGTAATAAATGTATTGTACTCCATGGGGAATAATACTAAGATCGAGAGGATATGGTTTGAGATCGGTGCTCATATGTGAGTTGAGGCGGGGTACTTAGTATCAATCTCTTGAGATGGATGCTCATTTGTGAGTTGAGGCAGGGTATCTAGTAGCAATCTCCCTATCCCATAACAATGTGCCCACATAGGTCTAGCTAGTGGATCCACCTAAGCAAAAGAACAATGGTCCTACCTTAGGCAAGTAGGAATCCCTTATCTGGTGAGGGTGACACCAGGATTCCATGTCAAGCTCTCATGGTCTATGTCGGTTAAGGCTTACCCCCACAAAGAATGTTAATAAACTATGGCTTCTTAAGGATGTACTACTTAGTGTGGGTGGTGGTATGGGACGCCATCTATGCATTGCTCAAGTAGGCATTTGAGAGAGGTCATGGTGTGTTCCTTATAATGTTAATGAAATGAATGGACTCTTATAATGACATTTATGAGAATAGTGATCTAATGTTTAATGAATGAAGGTGCTCTTAATGTAATGAAGCTAATGAAGATTGTTGACTCTTATATATTTAAATGTAAAGATGCATGCTATACTCAGTTTGTATCATGGGTTACTTCCTTGTTATGACTTGTTGTATATGAATGTGCCTTGTTTATGGTGACTTCAAAGAAGTACTTAGTGTGAGTAGTAGTATGAGATGCTACTTGCACATTGCACAAGTACGACTTAGAGTTGTCTTAGATGTTGGTCTTAATGAGATAATGTGATTCATGTGATGTTTATGTTTCTCATATGATTTATTGTGTAAAGGTGGAAAGGATGAATGGTAAGTTCACTTTTGGTGATCTTAATGTGGTACCTTGGTGTGGATGGTGGTATGGGACGCTATCCATACATTGCACAAGGTATAGCATGAGGGTTGCTTGAGGTGAAGGCTTAAGGTAAAGGTTTACATATGATATTGTTCAAGTGTGAAAATGTGACTTGCATGTTGGTTGTGACTTATATTATGCCTCTTTTATCAATGTTCATGAAGTTTTACTAAAATGGCATATATCATGACTTTCAAACGAAGATGTCCTTTTTGAGCATGTTTTTGCATGGCTGTCATACTTAGTACTTTATGTGCTAACCCATATTTTATTTACCTTTATGAAGTGTAGGGATTGACACTCAATTTGATTTTTCCTAGTCAAGCTTGGAATAGAGTTTCTCCAAGACATTTTGGGTATGTCCTCATGGATCGAGGGCAATGACTTTTAATGTTTCTAGTTCTTTCATGTTTTAAGACTATTGTTAAGACTTCGATTGTAAAGGGTTGTGACCCTATTTTGTTAAAGATTGTGTCTAAATTGGCCATGTGAGATATAGACTTACACTTGCGTTTAAATGTTTTTGAATGATAGATTGTATGGTTTTTGAATAAAAAGTTTTAATTCCGTACTATTTCTGTTACCTATGCGATGAATGAATGCTATGAGGCTTGTATAAGACCCCTTCAGGTTTGAGTACGCCGTGTTGCTTCCGGGGTGTAGACTCGGGTCATGACACTTAGCCACCACGGACCACTCCACGAGCCGTGGTCCTCACCACTGGCCGTGGTGGTGATCGTGAAGATGTGGCAGTGCTTGGCAAGCTTGGGGCAGCCTTGACCCTTGGCTTGTATGTGACAATACTCTATGTCTATGGTTTTAATATATTTGTGTGGCAAACTGTCAATATACCCCTTAATGTTGATGAAGATTCAGATAAAAGAGAATTTCGCTAAGTAAAAATAAATTTGTCATTAGGCGGATGATATAAATTGTTGTGGTCTTTTCTCAAATGAATCTTGTGGCTAGTGTGTGAATCTCGATGATAAATTTGAGTGGTAGGCCTTTTGTGCCAAAAAAATTAAGTTTGTATTCGACACCCAAGTTTTGAAGAATAAAAAAGATTTATTTATATATGTTGGTGATTCTAGAACTACTTAAGTTCTTAGAATGAAAATTTCTTCTAAAAATTTCACATCTATTGACATTATTTGAGGTGGTACATGATATTATTATTTGTACAATTTAATTCTTGTGAAATTATGAGAAAAGGTTGAATGAAGGTTCTATTTGAATTTGATAATGAATTAACAAATGTTGTTATAGGTATGAGTATTATAAGCATGTTTTGGGCTAATATTTTTCAAAAATATGAAAATGCTAGTGTTTAATTAACTTGGTTGATTCATTTGATTTGTGATACATTAGACTTAAATTATTAATAAATTATCTTAATTTAAGAGTACACAAGGTATTATTTTTATAAATTCTCAAGTATTTTTCAAGTGTGAGATTTGTGCTAGACTGAGCATACCAAGAAATTACATACATGTGTTTTTAGAATATCTAAACTATTAGAATTACTTGCTATTGATTTTTGTTGTAACTTGAATAAGTTATGTGTGGAGCAAATATCTTTGTGTCAGAATTATAGATGATTTCTCTTTTTTGGTGGAAAGTAAAGATGAAGAGTTTGATATATATATTTTAATGTATAAATTTGTATGCTGCATACAAAATTAAATATCTTATGAATTATGAGAAATTTATTTTCCCATTATGAAATATTTGAAAGTGTAGGGGTGTCTTGTTAAGATTGTACTACATGATCTTGAGAAAAGAAAAATAAGATCTAAGTTTTAATTGTACGCTAATACAATGCTGCATATATATATATATATATATATATATATATATATATATATATATATATATATATAGAGAGAGAGAGAGAGAGAGAGAGAGGCCAAATGACCCCCAACCTATTACCGAATTTTCAACTACACACCTATTCTCAGCGAGAGTCCTATTACCCCCTGAACTACTTTAAAATGGAATAAATAACCCCTTAAGTGTTGAGTTGATATGGAGAATGTATTTCACTCTCTTTGAGAGAGTGAGTTGCCTTTTTTTTTTCTAATCTTCATTTTTTTTTCTATTTCTTTTTTCTTTCTCTTTCTTCTTATTTATCTATACAACATTTTTCACCATTATCATTGTTGAAGATTTTTCAATGGATGTTTGAAATAAAAATTATCATCAACAATCCATTTAATGAATAAATAAATTTTTAATAAAATTATTTAGAACATATCTAACCAATTAAATTTATTTTAAAAAAAGAAACATACCCATTAATTAATTTTTTTTAAAGTGATGGATTCAAGAGTAACAAAATCAAAGTGAAGTAATTGTATATTTAAAAAATATTTTCAAACTTAATAAAAGAAACTAAAACAAAATAATTTCTTCTACATTTCGAAAGAAGGATCCTACATGTTCTCCTAAAATCCATGAAGAATCAAAATCAAAAACTCAAATTATAAATTAATCATGAAAATTTTAGAGGGAGAAATAATAAAGAATGAGGAAAAAGAGAGGTTTCTCAAATTGGTGTTACAAATTGGTCTTCTCATTCGCGATTATTTTGAGTTGTCGGTGGAATCTTCAAGGGATGAATCAGATCTAGAATGTTCATGACCCATTTAATGTGTTTCTGAAATTTTCTAAGGAAGAAAATCTAACGAAATGTAAAAGAATGTGGAAAATTGCTGAATTAGTTGGATGAAAGATTTGATTAATTAGGATCGCTATCTTCTAGACTCTAGAGATTCAGAGTAGATGAAAAGGTGAGTTGAATTTTCGTTTTTATAAAATTTTAGAGATATAGAAATTTATTGAGGTAAAAAATGATGTTTAGTATAGTTAGGGTTGAAGAAATGATTGGGGAAGAAAGAAAGAGGAAGGAGGAGAACTTTTTTAAAAAAAAATCATTAAATGGTAAAATACACGTGTCAAGTGCGTGTATTTCACCACAAGACATATACCTGGTAATGACATTTCAGGGAGGAAATAATTCCACTTTAAAATAGCTCAGGGGTAATAGGAATTGTTGTGGAACAATCAACTTCATAGAGTTAATTAGTTGTTGTGGAGTTAATTAGTGATGAGACTAAGTGGTAAGACAAATCTTATAATGATTCCAATTGAAATAAAATCATTTTCCGTGGTAAAATTAGATACAAGTATTTGAGACATAATGTGATAAAACAATTGTTGTGGAACAAAATTATTATGTGGAGTCGGGACGAATCTGATCAATTCACAAACTAAAATAAACATCCAGGGGAGTGAGATTTTTTGTAATTTGAGAATATCAACAATGATGGCAACCCAATATATATGATTGTAGATCTCATGAATTAGGTTCATATGGGTAATAACAAGTCATTAGTTGATCAAGTAAGCATTATAAATTTATGTCCCTCCTATGATGTGTGAATATAATGCAACAATCTGCAAGGAAAGTGAGGTTGAGCCATTACTCTCAATCAAATTCATATCCTTTATAGGTGGTGTATTACTTTGCAGAATACACTTGATGATTGGACCTATATGAGTGTGAAATGGTGCTACTTCTATGACATTGTGACAAATTTCTAGGGCACTTTATGAATACCAGGACACACATGGCCTCTTAGTGCAAAACCATGATAACGACAAAAAATGTGCAAATATAATGTGATATAATCAGAAGTTGAACCTACAAAAGAATTATTGATTCATTGAAGTTCTAAGCTTCACCAATTGTTTTGTTAGTTAAAACTTATTTTATCTAGGTCTGGTTCATAGTTTACGCGACACCAGATTCAAAGCATTGTAATCGTATGTGAAAACCCAGTAAAACTTCTTATTTCATTATATTTCTTCATATTCTTTCAGAGATATGTAGGGGATTGTTGGAAAAATGATTCTACTATCTCAAAAGGAAGTATTATTATTATTATCTATATTCAGTCTATTAAATAAGTGTTAAAATCATGTTAGTTATCTCATAAATCAGTATTAAAGTTGGTCAATTTATAAATGTTGCCAAGATCTATTTTTCGAAATGAATTGCCTTCGATTCATGGATTTGTCCTTAATTTTCATTAAACAACACTTATGGCTTTTTAGCTTCTTTGACCGTTGGTGAATTATAATGAGTGGATGTATATATATTCCTCATATGTTCTTGTTAAGGGTAGGTGAAAATACAGAGAGCAAATCAACCGATCTTATCTCTTTCTTTTATATTCTTTTGCTGGGTTTATTTTATTGAATCGTTGTTAGATTTTGGCTCCTAGTTTTATACTAGAAGACCATGTTGAATCTTGAGGGATACACCAATATGTGGTGAAATATCCATAAGGACGGTGTCTTTGACATGCCTCAAGCTTTGAAGAATTCAATACAAGTGTTTGTAGAGAAGGCATTTTCCGTAAGATTTTCAACAAGCTTTTGGTTCCGAAAGTTTCAAGGTCCAAAAACCTTTGAATTCATTTGATTTTTTAGCCAAAAATTCCTCCCCTCAACTAAACGAATGAGTAGGGTATATAGAGGGGCTTAGGGCTACGAAATGGGGGGGAGGGGGAATGGGTAAAAAATTAGGGTTTTTTAATTTGCATTCAAACACTTCCTCTTTTGAATCAGAAAAAATTGATTCTCCATCAATTTTGAACAACTTTCAATGGATTTCAAAGGATTTGGAGGCGAGGACAAGCAAAGTGGACGGCTAAAGTTGTTGTAGGCGTACTGGTTGTTGATGGAGAACAAGAAGATGATGAGGGAAATAAATAGATGTACCATTTGTGGGGGATTGTTCGAGAAAGATGACAAAGCGGTCGTTTTCGTATATATTGATATTGTATATGTTGAGTGTATGTCTCTCCTTGTTGAACATTGGAATTGTAGTTGATGACATCATTGACGCCGTTTGGAATTGTAAACGTTTGGAGGATGGTGGGTTGGGAAATCTTTTAGGGGAATTGAGGTGTTGGGCTGCTAATAGAATTGGGTTGTAGGACTTGATTGAGGTTGTTGGGTTTGACCCAAATTTGGTCTTAAAATAGGTTGAAGGTGGGGTAAGGAAGTGACTAATTTTGTGATTGAGAAAAGACCAAATGGATTGTAATTATAGCCAATTGAAATTTGAAACGTAGCCAAATTAAGTAAGTTTAGCAAATTCAGCTAGAATTTAAGATGAGTTAATATTGATTAATTAACAAGCTTCTTAACTTGATGAAATAAAATAATTTATCTTAAATATAAACTAATAAACTCAAAAAAACATAACTATTGATTAACTTAAACTAATTAATAAAAATATTTAATAAAGAAACAAAATCTTTTTGAGATGATTTTTGAATATTCATAAATTGTACTAATTACATACATAATTATATAAAACATATATATTATTTAAAAATTATAAAATGTGTCAAAACTGTTTAAAACAACATGAAAAATATTGAGTTTTTTATAAAACTAATTATCTCAAGTTGTTTGAAATTAAAGAAGCTCGATGACTAACATATAATGTGGAGGATCAAAAATGGGTGTCAACAATTAAGATTGCATGAACTCCCCTCAGTTATTGGCTAGAAAAATTGTTCTCTTTAATTTTATTAGCTAAACTATTATTCAATTCAGCCTTGCACATTTAGTTGTGTGTACCAATTCTAGTTTAGTTAATGAATAGTTAATAATTTTGAGTTAATTAGTATGTAATTAAGTTAATTATTTTATTTGGTTAGTTAATCATATTAATTATTAGTCTTATTCAAGTTTTAGCCGAATTTGTTAATAATTAAATTCAGTTTGGATATAATTGAAACCTATGTGACCATTTTCTTATTACAAATATCTAGCCAATTTTAGACCCGAATTTTCAGCTCAACAATTGACAATTATTGGCTAGAAAAATTGTTCTCTTTAATTTTATTAGCTAAAATATTATTCAATTCAGCCTTGCACATTTAGTTGTGTGTACCAATTCTAGTTTAGTTAATGAATAGTTAATAATTTTGAGTTAATTAGTATATAATTGAGTTAATTATTTTATTTGGTTAGTTAATCATATTAATTATTAGTCTTGTTCAAGTTTTAGCCGAATTTGTTAAAAATTAAATTCAGTTTGGATATAATTGAAACCCATGTGGCCATTTTCCTATTACAAATATCTAGCCAATTTTAGACCCGAATTTTTAGCTCAACAATTGACAAATTGAGACCAAGACCGCACCCCTTAATTCTTCCCTTGTCAGCCCAGCTCAACTCCAACAGCAATACGCGAACATCGACGTTTTTCTTCCTCCTTTCAATTCCATTGAGAATTGGTACGAAATGGAGCCAACACAAGAGCTTGAATTTCAAATCTTTAACCTTTTTCCCCCTTTTCAATTCCATTCTCTTCCTTTCCTATATACACTTTCCTTCCTTCAGCATTTTGGAGAGGTTTTTTGGACACTACCTTACAGAGGGAGTTTCCATCAAAAGAATGAGGTTGGAGAAACAAGAAACAAGAATGGAAATTTACAAGAAAATTAAAGAAAATAGTATTCCATTAGCTAGGTGGTTTGAGTCTTTTGTTGCTGGATTCGAGCTCTCGTCGGAATTCCTCTTGTGGTGGAGGAATAGCTCGCTTCATCTCGTCCACAAAAGGTAAAATCCCTCTTCTAATCTTGACTTGTTGCTCTTTGTTTTGTTTAGTCGATTTACAGACTGATTTAACTATTATTTATTTTTGATAAATTTCATTTGTTGTCTGATTGTGTAGCTTCTCTGTGTTGTTATTGGCTATTACTAGTTGGTTGACCTCTAGAGATTTCAGTCTTCTTCTTGTTTTATATTTAGTTTCATCTAAATTGGTCATATCCTATTTGTGGTGTTGGGCAGTAATGCTTGGGTTTGTTTGGGTTTAGCACCTCATAAATGATATGTTGGCTTCCTTTTGTCATTTGCTTGGTCTAGAATTCCAATTTAGCTTGACAAAGTGAGATTATCTTGGCCTAAGATGTGCCTTTGTTAGCTCTTGGTTGTTGCATATGCCCTTTAGTTTGCTAGTTTCTTAAGCTCATGGGATGTTTAAGTTCCCTTATCGTATCTCTTTAAGTGTGGATCTCTCGTTATGCTCATCTTGATTTAACTTTCGTACTTAGTATGTCTTTGCATTTAGGTGTTTTCTTGTCTATGCCCTGTTCTGTTTTCAGCATCAGTTCCTTCACTTGTTTGCTACTGTTAGTACCACCCTTTATAGGTGTAGGAGTTTTAAATTTGATTGTTATGATCCATATAAAGTATATGGCTTTGAGAGTTTTTTTTTTTATGAATTCAAAATTAGAAGTAAATTGTCACTACTTGTTTTAATAGTATGTCTTGACTCAAGTTTCTCCTCAAATGCTCTTTGTTTTCCTTAAAATACTCCATATGATTACTCGATTTTCTTTGGATGTTTAGAACAGTTAAGTGTATTGAGTGTTGTTTATTTCCTTTTCTAGATCTATTTGTCAGTACTCTTGTCTTAAGTAGCATGTGTTCTTCATTAAAAAAAATTTGAAAAGTTCATGTTTGAATTCATCATGGAATGTTTTGCTATTTGTTGCTCGATTTAGTAAATATTCATTTGATTTGGTTAGCTTAAGTTAACTTAGCAAGAATAATGCTAACCCAGCGAACCCAGCCACCTCTAAGCCCAACCGCGTTGTCCTCATAGAAGATCGTTTCGAGAGTCATCCAAGTATCAAAATCGAATGGCCATCCTTTCAATTCTGTTGAGAATTGGTACTTAATTGAGCCACCACAAGAGTTTGAATTTCGAATTTGAAATACCTCAAATCCTTATCCGTTCACCCCCTTTTCAATTCCATTCTCTTCATATATATACTTCCCTTCCTTCAGTGTTTTGGAGAGGTTTTTTGGACACTAATTTACTACCCAAAACAGAGGGGATTTCCATCGAAAGAAAGAGGTTGGAGAGACAAGAAACAACAACGGAAATTTACAAAAAAATATACAGGCAATAGAGAAGAAAATAGTATTCCTATAGCTAGGAGGTTTGAGTCTTTTGTTGTTGGATTCGAGCTCTTGTCAAAATTCCTCTTGTGGTGGAGTTTCCTTGCCTTATTCCTGGCTGTAAGGTCAATCTTGTGGAGTCACTTAGGCGTCATGTTAAGAGTTAGCATCTAAGGTAAGTTTTCTCCCCTCCTTTCTACTCAATCTTGGGTAAGTATTTTTGAAATGGTCTCGTTGATATGTGTTAATCAGTCTTTAAATTATTGGGCTGTTTTTGTTTATGTGGGGATTAATTAAGGAATAGATAGTTCATGAGTTTTGGTTGAGATTGGGGGCACAACTTGTGAGAAAATTGTGCCTAAAAAAGCTACCCCCAACATGTTTGATGAAATGACCCAATCGGATTTTGAATTAAGGAGAAGATGACTCCGCGAACGCGCCCTCTCAGTTGCGAACTCGGAGGAATCTGATCCCAGATTCTCCGCGAACGCGCCCAATAGTTAGCAAACAAGTTGATTTTAGCAAAAGATAATTAGCAAAAGAATAGCTTCAATATTTTGATTTTATAGGCGAGGAGATTGTTGCCGGGGATGTCATACATGGCGGTTCTAATCAGCTGCTGTCACAAGTTGTTCCAAAAGCCGTAATTGGGTTAAGTTGGTATCTCTTTTATCAATGTGACTTTGTTTTCATTTAGGTTATTAGGCTCTTGTTTGTCTTCTTATTTGTACAGGCGAGAGGATAGCTAATACTGTTTTAGTTGGTTTTAAGTACGAGATTTTTATTTAATTTGTTAAAATCATGAGTTCGAGGTGTAACTTTATCCCATATGTCTTCATTCTTGCTACTTTATTTTTTTCCCCTTATATAATGGATTCTTCATATGCATGTCCTTCCTTTTTATCTTGACAAAGTGAAATTATCTTGACCTAAGATGTGCCTTTGTTTAGCTCTTGGTTGTTGCATATGCCCTTTAGTTTGCTAGTTTCTTAAGCTCATGGGTTGTTTAATTTCCCTTATTATATCTCTTTATGTGTCGATCTCTCATTATGCTCATCTTGATTTAATTTTCGTACTTGGTATGTTTTTGCATTTAGGTGTTTTCTTGTCTATGCCCTGTTCTGTTTTCAACAACAGTTCATTCACTTGTTTGCTACTGTTAGTACCACCCTCAATAGGTGTAGGAGTTTTAAAATTGAATGTTATGAGCCAAATAAAGTATATGGCTTTGAGAGTTTTTTTTTTTTTTTACAAATTCAAAATTAGAAGTAAATTGTCACTGCTTGTTTTAATAGCATGTCTTGACTCAGATTTCTCCTCAAATGCTCTTTGTTTTCCTTAAAATACTCCATATGATTACTCGATTTTCTTTGGATGTTTAGAACAGTTAAGAGTATTGAGTGTTGTTTATTTCCTATTCCAAATCTATTTTCCAGTAGTCTAGTCTTAAATAGCACGTGTTCTTCATTAAAAAATTGAAAGTCTCATGTTTGAATTCATCATGGTATGTTTTGCTAGTTGTTGCTCGATTTAGTAAATATTCATTTGATTTGGTTAGCTTAAGTTAACTTAGCAACAATAATGCTAAGTTTTTTTTTTTAATCTTTTTTAAAAATTTTATTATGCATGAACTTGGCCCGAGGCGAGTTAGCAAATGAGTTGATTTTAGCAAAAGATAGTTAGCAAAAGAATAGCTTCAATTTGTTGTTTATAGGTGAGGAGATTGTTGACGGGGATGTCATATATGGTGGTTCTGATCAACTGCTGTCACAAGTTGTTCCAAAAGCCCGGATTGGGTGAAGTTGGTATCTCTTTTATAGATGTAACTTTGTTTTCAATTAGGTTATTAGAATCTTGATTGTCATCTTATTTGTACAGGCGAGTGGATAGCTGATATTGTTTTAGTTAATTTTAAGTACGAGATTTTTATTCAATTTGTTAACATCATGAGTTTAAGGTGTAATTTTGTCCCAGATGTCTCCATTCTTGCTACTTTATTTTTCTACCCTAATATAATGGCTTCTTCATATGCATGTCTGTCCTTTTTATCTTAAGAGGCCAAATATTGTATCCTATGTCGCTTCTATTTTTCATTTTCTCTCCTAGCTGATAGTCTTTATTTACTGAATAATCAGATGTTATATGTCTCCTTAAATTGTTGTATTTTTCATTTCACAATCTTACATAAGCATATAAGTAATTGCAATCGTTTATTTGTGCTTGTAAATTTGCTTAGTGTGAGGTCTGAGTTTCTTTTTCCTTTTAAAGCTATTAGAGTGATCAAGATGTTCTACAGAAGCTAGGCAAAACAATATATTTTGCTGCTTCCTAGCTTTTAAAGGTTGTTCTATGTGGAACTGATTATTATATTATGTGCTCATTATTTATTTTTTTAGTAGACGCCAGAAGCTGGATTCGTTCATAATATATTTTTTCTAAAGGTATTAATCTTATGATTTCTTTTATATTTTCCAGTATATATTCTATATATTGTATATCGTGGTTTTGTTGAAATGTTTCTATATTTTCTTTTATTAGATTACTTAGTAAAGTAATATCTGTTATAGTTTGTTGTCAGTATTCTAAATATTCTTGATTTATCAATTAATCGAATATTGAATTTCTAGGTCACTTAAATTAAAGTCTAAAATTTCATTAGCTATTTCATCTATTTCGTACCATATCTGGTTTATTAATTCTTCTTCTTCTTCTTCTTCAAATATCTTTTCCCATATTGTTCTTCTTATCTCTACTGGTATATTCTTTATTATATATAGGATTAATGTCTTATATGATAATATCATTTCTTCATGTAAAGACATAACAATGTTAATAGCAATTTTAAACAATTCCCTCATATCATAGTCCTGATGAATATTATTCATATTAGGTTACTATAAACTAGATTATTTTCAAACATTTTTGTGGTCACTGTTAACAGCGTACTTTCAAAAATACTTCCTTCCTCCGGCGCCTATGTTTTCTACCTCACGGCTTCCATGCCTACGGTTTCAACTTCAGGATGACATAGTTGGAAGTTTTCTTTTCTTTCCTCATGTTAACAAACTAAAAAACATTTGATAATAATCCTAGTATATAATAACTAATATAAATCTATTCTATCAACATTATGATATTCAGGAATCAAGAGTTTTAGCTATGCATAATCATAAATTTATGTATGAATATGAGTATGTGTACCTGTGTAGTATCTGAAATATTTTTATCCATTGTGCAAACTCTTAGATATTTGTTTTTTATTTATGGGAAAATATGTTTACAAGAGGCAATGCTTTCCGTGTAGAAAGTCTTACCTTAACTTGCCTTCTGGCTCTCCTATATATACACATATAAGTAACTCTACTATAGTTACTTTTTCTAAACTATAGTAACTTTATCTAACTATGATTACTTTACATTTTGTCCTATACTATTTCTCATTTCTTTACATCCGCACTAATATACATAGGATTACTAAATTTACAATTAGTCAACAAAAGGACAAACATTTTTACTTTACATAATGTACACGTTACTACTAATTAATATCTTTCTTCCACTATCTTCTTCCACTATCTTCTTTCATTATCTTCTTGTCTTGCTATTATCTTGTCGGCCAATTTCTATTCCAGATTGACAGCTGGAATTATATTGTCTTCTCCATAGCATTTTGAACATTGGTGATCCGGATATTTTTGTCCGATAGTTTTGCAATAATTGGACATTATCTTTGTTGAAATAAAGTTTTTTCTTATAGCTCTTGTTGTTGGATTTTGTTCTGGTTTTAGTAGGCTTAATACCCACTGTCTTATCTCTTCCATATCTGCTGGTCTGATTTCTCTGCAATTTGAATAAATCATCATCTGTTCTCTGGCGTAATAGCTCCATATTGTATTTTCGCTTAAATAATTTGTTGCTAACTCATTTAATATTGTAGCTAGGCCAATAACTCTTTTCCTTGCATAAAATACTGGTATTTCTATCTTTTGAATTTCTTCTTGTTTTTCTATTTTCTTTGGGATGATCATCTCCCTTGTTAATCCTATTTTTTTTACTTGTATAATTCGTTTAATTTCATCAAATAGTATTTCGGCTGGTGCTGAATAAAATTTTATATAAAATAGTGTTCCCTTGGTAATTCGTTTATAATGCATAAATGCTTTATATAGTTCTGGAATTGTTGATATCTCGTCTCTTGTCGCGGTATATACTGTGCTTAGTAATCCATAATGGTAACAAGTTCCTACTAAATTGGTGTTGGTACCTGGTTGTGTAATCAATTTGTTATATCCTTGTAGGTTTTGGGTAATATAAGTCTTCATGAGGGTTCTTAGTATTTGTGGATCTAGGATTTTGGTTTAAAAAGGTCCGAATTTTGTGGATATTTTCTATATAGGCTCGGGTTATATGATTGTATGTTTGTTTATCTTTGTCCTAAACTTTCTTTGTATGTACTGATCTGAGGTGGTATGAATATGTCTTTTTGGGTCTTTGGTATAAATGATTTGTCAAATAGTTTGGTCATATTTGCGTTGGCATATCTTATTTTGTTTTCTTCTTTTGTTGCAGAGGTGCTAGTTGTTCCTGTAGCTGCATATAACAAACTGTTAGTTTGGGTTTTTCGGTGTTTCCCATCGTCACCTTCTAGCTCTGGAATTTTTAAGTCTTCCGCTGGACTTAGCTCCGCATGTTTAGCGTCATGCTGCTGACTTTTTATCTGTTGTAGCTCTTTATCCATTGTATCTAACTTTGTATAAAGCAATGTCATTGTATTCAATATTTTTTCAGTTGTATTTTCGTTGTCTAGATCCGTCTGAGTAGCTTTGTCTTGATATGTAATCTGCAATGACATTTTTGTCAGTACTTATCATTTCTATTGTAAATGTGAAATTTTGTATATTCAATACTGGTCTTCGTATTTCTTTAGTTGTTACTGAATCTTGTATTTTCCTTGAAATCCACCATTTCACCTGCGTATTATCTATTCTTACAATAAACTTGTTATAGACAATATATGGTTCAAAGGCTAATAAACATTTATATAAAGCATATAGTTCCTTTCTATTTATTTCCCATTTGATTTCGAGATTCGTAAATGTTCCTGAATAATACCTACAATGATGTTCTATTTTTTCTTTATCGTATTGATACTTTAGTACTCCTCCATAGCTTATTTCGCTAGCATCTGATTCTATTATATATATGAATTTTTTATTTTCATCTGGGAAGTATAACTTTGGTAGTTTTTTACATAATAATTTTATTTTTTGTATTTGTTCTTGGTCTTTCTTGTCAAAATAATATTCTACATCCTTTTTTAATTTTTTATGTAATGGTTTAAGATTTTCTGCTAAATTAGGTATATATTCTCGTACTTGATTTACTAATCCTAAAAATTATTGTAATTTCTTTTTTGTGTCCATGTGTTCTTCAGAATTTATTATTTTTTGTACTATATGGTTTTGCATTTTTATACCATTTTTATCTATTTGTATTCCTAAAAATTCTATTTGATTTTTTATTATTTCTGCTTTCTTTTTGCTTAAACTTATTCCTGAGTATGTTATGATATGGATGAATTTTTCTAATAGTCATATATGTTCCTCTTCTGTTCTTGAATATAATAATATATCATCTATGTATACTATGCAGTTTTCTAGTTGATTAAAATAATTATCCATTGATTTACAATCAAATTTACTAAAATAATTGTAACCTTGTATTTGTCTTACTTTGAGTATTTTATTTGGTATAGGGTAATTATATGTTTTTGTTTTTGCATTTAGATTTCTGTAATCAATAACCATACGGTTTTTTCCTTGTTTTTGTTCACTGTGTTTATTTACTATGAATCTTTGGACTTGTATGTTTACTATTACTTCCTGAATATATTTGTTTTCTAATAGTTCGTTTATATGCATTTTAAATTCTTTCAAATCGTCGAAATTATATTTCAATGGTTGTTGGGTTATTATGCTATTTTCATCAATTAGTTCAATTTTTACCTTTGTTTTATGTTTTTCCCATCCTTTCAAGGGATCTTCACTATACAACATTTCTAATTTCTCTTGAATTAATTTTAACTTGTCTATTGAGAATATGATTAATTCTATATTAGGGTTGCTTTCCTTAATATTTTCTAATTTTTGAGTTATTTTTTCACTTCCTTTAATCCATGGTGTAGATTTTCTATTTTTATTAGTTACTCTTTTTGCTCCTATTTTTTGTTTACATGGTGTGGTAAACCACTAATGTGTTTTTGTTATTATATGGGGATATTGTTTTTCTAAAAACGGCATTCCTAAAAGCATATCTTTATTAATGAATTCATAACTATATATATCTTCTATAGTTAGTATTTTATCCCATATTTGTAGCTTTATATTTTTTGCTTTATATGTTATCATACTTCCTTCATTATTAAATCCGGTTACTACTATAAGGGTTTTTAGTTTTTCCCATTTTTCGTCTAGTAGACAGTTATGTTTACACATGTTTGCTTCTGCTCCTGTATATAACATTGGAGTATAGTATCTATTATAATAATTTTCTACTATTATTTTTGCAAGTATATAAATTTTCATAATGCTCTTTTTATTGTGACTTTTTTGTTTTTATAGGTTATAATTAATTGTGTATTGTCTAGATTATAAGGTTTCATTTCTTCTAACCATTTTATTCCTAATATTATATTATCACCTTGGTATATTGTAAATTTTATTAGTATAATTATTCCTCCTAAAATGACTTCTTTTTCAGTTGTGTCTTCTATGTATGATAATTCTTTTGGTAGTTTGGGGCAACTTTGTTTTTTAGATATTATTTCTTCTTCATCTACTAGTTCTCTTGGTATGTAATTTTCTTCTTGTCCAGCATTTATTATAATAATATGCTTCCTTTGTTCTATTATTCCAGTTATATAATAATGGTATGGTTCAATTTCTTTTATTTGATGATATTCTACTGATTTTCTTTGAGGTTGTGACATATTTTCATTTTTATCTATGTTTTTTTTTATCCTTTTTGATGTACTGATTCTATCACTTACTATTTCTAGATCCTCTTCTATATCTATTTTTTTGTAACTGTAATCATTATTATCTATTACTGTCACAATTTGTTCAAAAGGGTCTTCTATTTTATCTTATTTATCTTATTTTTAGCTGTTATTTTGTGTTTTGTTGTTAGTACATATATGTTTTTACAACGAGCTGTGAATATTTTACTACCTGGGGCTAACTCTATTCCCGACATTTTCCAATATAATACTAATGATTTGTCTATATTTTTATCATCTATTGCTACTGAATAATTAGCACTTATTATAAATTTAAATTTTTGGTATATTAGGTTTCCTTTTACTGCACTTATTATACTTCTTCCTATTGGCTCTATTATTCTATCATCTGCTAAGTATATTTCGATTGGTGTATCTATTCCTTCTCTAAAATAGTCTTTTATTAATATCTCTGTTCCTCCTAAGTGTATGTATTTTATAGGGTCTTTAGCTTTAATTGCTTGTATTTCTTTGTTTATTATTCGTTTATTTATTATAGGTATTCTTGTTTTTCCTTTGATGTATTTACAATCTATTATATGTTCTTTTTGACTTACTACATAATATTCTTCTTTTTGTCTTTTGAAAATATTTCTTATAAGGGGTAACTTAAATATTTTTTCTACACTGAGATCTAATTCCTTTCCTTTTATTTGCTCAAATATATTGACATCAAATATTATTTTTTGTTTTGTTGATTCTTCATTCGTATATTCTTCTTTTATTATTTGTACATCTTTATCAGTCATTATTAGCTTCTTCATTTTCAGGTAGTTCGTTTTCATGTTCAAATTCGTCTATGTCGAATTCATATATACTATCATTACTATCTGGGTTATAATCTATATGATCTATTTGTGTATATATTTCGTCATTTATTATTATTTCAGATATTTGTTTTCTTTTTGGATCCTTTGATAATTTACAATCTTTAGCTAAATGTCCTAGTTTTTCACAATTATAACATGTACATTCTGTTATTTTTTTCTTTGGTCTAAAAGGTCTTTTTGCTTTAGTATTTTTTATATAATATCGTCTTCTTGGTCTCTTATATTTATATTGTGATTTATATTTTTTATATTTGCCTGGTTTTCTGTACTTCTTTTTATAATAATTATCATTACATCCAAATTGAGGTGCTATCCTATCATTACATCCAAATTGAGGTGCTATCCTATCTTTACAACAGGCTAAGTTTTTTATTATTGATTTTTCCATTTTTATGTCTTCTCTATATTTTTCACATATTTCTGAATACCATTTTTGTAAATATCTTATTCTTGCTCCTAGTGTATCTTATAGTCCTGCATTATTCCAGTCTTTTATTATTTTAGAACTAAATGGTTCTGGTAATTTTGTAAAATACAATTTTCTTATTTCTTGTGCCTCTGTTGTGTCATATGTTCCTTTATAATAATATTCTCTAAATACGCATGTATATTCATCTATGTAGCACATATTACATATGGCTAATTTTAACATCAAATTCCTATGTAACTGTTTTCTTTATTTTGTTCTTCTACTTCTGTTGTTGTACTGCTAAATTCATTTCTTATAGCAATCTCATATTTATTTAATATATCAATGGGTGTAGTCGCATTTTCTCCATCCATCTTTTTACTGTTTCTTAATATTTTGATACTTTCTTCTGCTAGATTTTGTAACCATAAATTTACTGTTCCTATAAATGTTCTTTCTATATATCTTGGTACTTTCGACATTCCAATTTTATTATCTATTAGTTGTTTTGATATGTAGCCTACCCATAATTGTATTGTTTTATTTATGTCTGCTACCCAATCTAAATCTAGAAAACTATTATTTCTGGATGTTGTAGATGGTGTCCATTTTTTGTTTAATCTTTTATTCCATAAAGTATCATATACGTCGATTCTTGATAACCGGCGTGTAATAATTCAGACTCATCATTCTTGGATTTTTTACTTCTGTACTTGTGCTCGTACTTGCTTTATTTTCTATTTCTTCAGTATTTATCTCTATGTTATTGGTCATTTTGGTCTCTTTTATTTTTTCTAATATTTCTGTATATGTTTCGCTTATATCCGAACCTTGTTTCGGCAGTCTTCATTTATGTCAACATTATCAACGCTTATATCTGGAGTTAATTGTTCCTTGACTCTTTTTATTTTTATTTCTAATTCTGTTTCTTTTTCTTTTTCTTTTTGTTTAGCTGTATTAATTCTTTTAGTATAGCTAATTCTTTTTCTAATGCAATTATCCTATCATTTTTTACTTCTTCTAACTGTTGTAGTTCTAATTTTGTTTGTTGTTTTATTGTCTCTATTTCTTTTTTTCTGTCTATTTCTTCATTTTCTTTAGTTATTCGTACCATTGCAGTTAAGCTATCTTCTAATCTTACTGTTTCTTTTTCTACCATTAGATGTAAACTATCACCTATCTTTTTATATCTCCTTCCTAAGTTTAAAAATATTATCTTTATTTTTAATCCTTTCGAATTTTCGTAAGTTTTTTCTTCTATAGCAAATTATTCCGTATTCATTTTAAATTATGTTTTAATTTATATTATATGTTTGTATTTCCAGTTGTAGTTTAAATATTATTTTTCTTTGGGCAATCAAAGAATTTTGGCATACACCTGCATATATATTATATTGAAGTCTTTCTTATTTATATTTTAATTCTTGTCTTTTTATTATTACCGTTCTGATTAATTCATACTTATCAGTTTCTTTATTATCCATGTTCGAATATTTACTACTTAGCTCTGATATCAATTTTGTGGGGGGGGGGGGGTCCTCCTTTTATTCATGGATTCGTTCATAATATATTTTTTCTAAAGGTATTAATTTTATGATTTCTTTTATATTTTCCAGTATATATTCTATATATTGTATATCGTGGTTTTGTTGAAATGTTTCTATATTTTCTTTTATTAGATTACTTAGTAAACTTATATCTGTTATAGTTTGTTGCCAGTATTCTAAATATTCTTGATTTATCATTTAATCTGAATATTGAATTTCTAGGTCACTTAAATTAAAGTCTAAAATTTCATTAGCTATTTCATCTATTTCGTACCATATCTGGTTTATTAATTCTTCTTCTTCTTCAACTATCTTTTCCCATATTGTTCTTCTTATCTCTACTGGTATATTCTTTCTTATATATAGGATTAATGTCTTATATGATAATATCATTTCTTCATTTAAAGACATATGTAAATTATTGCGGATGTAAAGAAATGATAAATAGTATAGGACAAAATGTAAAGTAATCATAGTTAGATAAAGTTACTATAGTTTAGAAAAAGTAACTATAGTAGAGTTACTTATATGTGTATATATAGGAGAGCCAGAAGGCAAGTTAAGGTAAGACTTTCTACACGGAAAACATTGCCTCTTGTAAACATATTTTCCCATAAATAAAAAATAAATATCTAAGAGTTTGCACAATGGATAAAAATATTTCAGATACTACACAGGTACACATACTCATATTCATACATAAATTTATGATTATGCATAGCTAAAACTCTTGATTCCTGAATATCATAATGTTGATAGAATAGATTTATATTAGTTATTATATACTAGGATTATTATCAAATGTTTGTTAGTTTGTTAACATGAGGAAAGAAAAGAAAACTTCCAATTATGTCATCCTGAAGTTGAAACCGTAGGCATGGAAGCCGTGAGGTAGTAAACATAGTTGAGGCGCTGGAGGAAGAAAGCATTTTTGAAAGTACGATGTTAACAGTGACTACAAAAATGTTTGAAAATAATCTAGTTTATAGTAACCTAATATGAATAATATTCATCAGGACTATGATATGAGGGAATTGTTTAAAATTGCTATTAACATTGTTATGTCTTTACATGAAGAAATGATATTTTCATATAAGACATTAATCCTCTATATAATAAAGAATAAACCAGTAGAGATAAGAAGAACAATATGGGAAAAGATATTTGAAGAAGAAGAAGAAGAAGAATTAATAAACCAGATATGGTACGAAATAGATGAAATAGCTAATGAAATTTTAGACTTTAATTTAAGTGACCTAGAAATTCAATATTCAGATTAAATGATAAATCAAGAATATTTAGAATACTGACAACAAACTATAACAAATATTACTTTACTAAGTAATCTAATAAAAGAAAATATAGAAACATTTCAACAAAATCACGATATACAATATATAGAATATATACTGGAAAATATAAAAGAAATCATAAGATTAATACCTTTAGAAAAAATATATTATGAACGATTCCATGAATAAAAGGAGGACCCCCCCCCCCCCCCCAAAAAAATAAAAATTGGTGTCAAAGCTAAGTAGTAAATATTCGAACATGAATAATAAAGAAACTGATAAGTATGAATTAATCAGAACGGTAATAATAAAAAGACAAGAATTAAAATATAAACAAGAAAGACTTCAATATAATATATATGCAGGTGTATGCCAAAATTCTTTGATTGCCCAAAGAAAAATAATATTTAAACTACAACTGAAAATACAAAACATAGAATATAAATTAAAACATAATTTAAAATGAATAAGGAAGAATTTGCTATAGAAGAAAAAACTTACGAAAATCCAGAAGGATTAAAAATAAAGATAATATTTTCAAACTTAGGAAGGAGATATGAAAAGATAGGTGATAGTTTACATCTAATGGTAGAAAAAGAAACAGTAAGACTAGAAGATAGCTTAACTGCAATGGTACGAATAACTAAAGAAAATGAAGAAATAGACAGAAAAAAAGAAATAGAGACAATAAAACAACAAACAAAATTAGAAATACAACAGTTAGAAGAAGTAAAAAATGATAGGATAATTGCATTAGAAAAATAATTAGCTATACTAAGAGAATTATATACAGCTAAACAAAAAAAAGAAAGAAAAAGAAACAGAATTAGAAATAAAAATAAAAAGAGTCAAGGAACAATTAACTCCAGATATAAGCGTTGATAATGTTGACATAAATGAAAACTGCTCAGAACAAGGTTCAGATATAAGCGAAACATATACAGAAATATTAGAAAAAATAAAAGAGACCGAAATGACCAAT
Source organism: Solanum commersonii (assembly GCA_029007595.1). Classification (NCBI taxonomy): domain Eukaryota; kingdom Viridiplantae; phylum Streptophyta; class Magnoliopsida; order Solanales; family Solanaceae; genus Solanum; species Solanum commersonii. The sequence goes on from JAJTWQ010000029.1 coordinate 2,148,666, forward strand.
AACATAGAGATAAATACTGAAGAAATAGAAAATAAAGCAAGTACAAGCACAAGTACAGAAGTCAAAAATCTAAAAAGAAAACAAATATCTGGAATAATAATAAATGATGAAATATATACACAAATAAATCATATAGATTATAACCCAGATAGTGATGATAGTATATATGAATTTGACATAGACGAATTTGAACATGAAAACAAACTACCTGAAAATGAAGAAGCTAATAATGACTGATAAAGATATACAAATAATAAAAGAAGAATATACGAATGAAGAATCAACAGAACAAAAAATAATATTTGATGTCAATATATTTGAGCAAATAAAAGGAAAGGAATTAGATCTCAGTGTAGAAAAAATATTTAAGTTACCCCTTATAAGAAATATTTTCAAAAGACAAAAAGAAAAATATTATATAGTAAGTCGAAAAGAACATATAATAGATTGTAAATACACCAAAGGAAAAACAAGAATACCTATAATAAATAAACGAATAATAAACAAAGAAATACAAGCAATTAAAGCTAAAGACACTATAAAATACGTACACTTAGGAGGAACAGAGATATTAATAAAAGCTTGTTTTAGAGAAGGAATAGATACACCAATCGAAATATACTTAGCAGATGATAGAATAATAGAGCCAATAGAAAGAAGTGTAATAAGTGTAGTAAAAGGAAACCTAATATACCAAAAATTTAAATTTATAATAAGTGCTAATTATTCAGTAGCAATAGATGATAAAAATATAGACAAATCATTAGTATTATATTGGAAAATGTCGGGAATAGAGTTAGCCCCAGACAGTAAAATATTCACAGCTCGTTGTAAAAACCTATATGTACTAACAAGAAAACACAAAATAACAGTTAAAAATAAGATAAATAAGATAAAAATATAAGACCCTTTTGAACAAATTGTGACAGTAATAGATAATAATGATTACAGTTACAAAGAAATAGATATAGAAGAGGATCTAGAAATAGTAAGTGATAGAATCAGTACATCAAAAAGGATAAAAAAAACATAGATAAAAATGAAAATACGTTACAACCTCAAAGAAAATTAGTAGAATATCATCAAATAAAAGAAATTGAACCATACCATTCTTATATAACTGGAATAATAAAACAAAGGAAGCATATTATTATAATAAATACTGGACAAGAAGAAAATTACATACCAAGAGAACTAGTAGATGAAGAAGAAATAATATCTAAAAAACAAAGTTGCCTCGAACTACCAAAAGAATTATCATACATAGAAGACACAACTGCAAAAGAAGTCATTATAGGAGGAATAATTATACTAATAAAATTTACAATATACCAAGGTGATAATATAATATTAGGAATAAAATGGTTAGAAGAAATGAAACCTTATAATCTAGACAATACACAATTAATTATAACCTATAAAAACAAAAAAGTCACAATAAAAAGAGCATTATGAAAATTTATATACTTGCAAAAATAATAGTAGAAAATTATTATAATAGATACTATACTCCAATGTTAGATACAGGAGCAGAAGCAAACATGTGTAAACATAACTGTCTACCAGACGAAAAATGGGAAAAACTAAAAACCCCTATAGTAGTAACCGGATTTAATAATGAAGGAAGTATGATAACATATAAAGCAAAAAATATAAAGCTACAAATATGGGATAAAATACTAACTATAGAAGAAATATATAGTTATGAATTCATTAATAAAGATATGCTTTTAGGAATGCCGTTTTTAGAAAAACTATATCCCCATATAATAACAAAAACACATTAGTGGTTTACCACACCATGTAAACAAAAAATAGGAGCAAAAAGAGTAACTAATAAAAATAGAAAATCTACACCATGGATTAAAGGAAGTAAAAAAATAACTCAAAAATTAGAAAATATTAAGGAAAGCAACCCTAATATAGAATTAATCATATTCTCAATAGACAAGTTAAAATTAATTCAAGAGAAATTAGAAATGTTGTATAGTGAAGATCCCTTGAAAGGATGGGAAAAACATAAAACAAAGGTAAAAATTGAACTAATTGATGAAAATAGCATAATAACCTAAAAACCATTGAAATATAATTTCGACGATTTGAAAGAATTTAAAATGCATATAAACGAACTATTAGAAAACAAATATATTCAGGAAAGTAATAGTAAACATACAAGTCCAGCATTCATAGTAAATAAACACAGTGAACAAAAATGAGGAAAAAGTCGTATGGTTATTGATTACAGAAATCTAAATGCAAAAACAAAAACATATAATTACCTTATACCAAATAAAATACTCAAAGTAAGACAAATACAAGGTTACTATTATTTTAGTAAATTTGATTGTAAATCAGGATTTTATCATCTTAAATTAGAGGAAGAATCTAAAAAATTAACAGCCTTTACAGTACCACAAGGATTTTATGAATGGAACGTACTATCTTTTGGATACAAAAATGCACCAGGAAGATACCAACATTTTATGGATAATTATTTTAATTAACTAGAAAACCGCATAGTATACATAGACGATATATTATTATATTCAAGAACAGAAGAAGAACATATAAGACTATTAGAAAAATTCATCCATATCATAACATACTCAGGAATAAGTTTAAGCAAAAAGAATGCAGAAATAATGAAAAATCAAATAGAATTTTTAGGAATACTAATAGATAAAAATGGTATAAAAATGCAAAACCATATAGTACAAAAAATAATAAATTCTGAAGAACACATGGACACAAACAAGAAATTACAATAATTTTTAGGATTAGTAAATCAAGTACGAGAATATATACCTAATTTAGCAGAAAATCTTAAACCATTACATAAAAACTTAAAAAAGGATGTAGAATATTATTTTGACAAGAAAGACCAAGAACAAATACAAAAAATAAAATTATTATGTAAAAAACTACCAAAATTATACTTCCCAGATGAAAATAAAAAATTCATATATATAATAGAATCAGATGTCAGCGAAATAAGCTATGGAGGAGTACTAAAGTATCAATACGATAAAGAAAAAATAGAACATCATTGTAGGTATTATTCAGGAATATTTACGAATCCCGAAATCAAATGGAAAATAAATAGAAAGGAACTATATGCTTTATATAAATGTTTATTAGCCTTTGAACCATATATTGTCTATAACAAGTTTATTGTAAGAACAGATAATACGCAGGTGAAATGGTGGATTACAAGGAAAATACAAGATTCAGTAACAACTAAAGAAATACGAAGACTAGTATTGAATATACAAAATTTCACATTTACAATAGAAATGATAAGTACTGACAAAAAATATCATTGCAAATTACATATCAAGACAAAGCTACTCAGATGGATCTAGAAAAACGAAAATACAACTGAAAAAATATTGAATACAATGACATTGCTTTATACAACGTTAGATACAATGGATAAAGAGCTACAACAGATAAAAAATCAGCAGCATTATGCTAAACATGCGGAGCTAAGTCCAGCGGAAGACTTAAAAATTCCAGAGCTAGAAGGTGACGATGGGAAACACCGAAAAACCCAAACTAACAGTTTGTTATATGCAGCTACAGGAACAGCTAGCACCTCTGCAATAAAAGAAGAAAACAAAATAAGATATGCCAACGCAAATATGACCAAACTATTTGACAAACCATTTATACCAAAGACCCAAAAAGACATATTCATACCACCTCAGATCAGTACATACAAAGAAAGTTTAGGACAGCATAAACAAACATACAATCATATAACCCGAGCCTATATAGAAAATATCCACAAAATTCAGACCTTTTTAAACCAAAATCCTAGATCCACAAATACTAAGAACCCTCATGAAGACTTATATTACCCAAAACCTACAAGGATATAACAAATTGATTGCACAACTAGGTACCAACACCAATTTAGTAGGAACTTGTTACCATTATGAATTACTAAGCACAGTATATACCGCGATAGGCGACGAGATATCAACAATTCCAGAACTACATAAAGCATTTATGCATTATAAACGAATTACCAAGGAAACACTATTTTATATAAAATTTTATTCAGCACCAGCCGAAATACTATATGATGAAATTAAACCAATTATACAAGTAATAAAAATAGGATTAACAAGGGAGATGATCATCCCAGAGAAAATAGAAAAACAAGAAGAAATTCAAAAGATAGAAATACCAGTATTTTATGCAAGGAAAAAAGTTATTGGCCTAGCTACAATATTAAATGAGTTAGCAACAAATTATTTATGCGGAAATACAATATGGAGCTATTACGCCAGAGAACAGACGATGATTTATTCAAATTGCAGAGAAACCAGACCAGCAGATATGGAAGAGATAAGACAGTGGGTATTAAGCCTACTAAAACCAAAACAAAAACCAACAACAAGAGCTATAAGACAAAACTTTATTTCAATAGAGATAATGTCTAATTATTGCAAAACTATGGGACACAAATATTCAGATCACCAATGTTCAAAATACGATAGAGAAGACAATATAATTCTAGCTATCAATCTGGAATAGAAATTGGCCGACAAGATAATAGCAAGACAAGAAGATAATGAAAGAAGATAGTGGAAGAAGATAGTAGAAGAAAGATATTAATTAGTAGTAACGTGTACATTATGTAAAGTAAAAATGTTTGTCCTTTTGTTGACTAATTGTAAAGTTAGGAATCCTATGTAAATTAGTGCGGATGTAAAGAAATGAGAAATAGTATAGGACAAAATGTAAAGTAATCATAGTTAGATAAAGTAACTATAGTTTAGAAAAAGTGACTATAGTAGAGTTACTTATATATGTATATATAGGAGAGCCAGAAGGCAAGTTGAGGTAAGACTTTCTACACGGAAAGCATTGCCTCTTGTAAACATATTTTCCCATAAATAAAAAACAAATATCTAAGAGTTTGCACAATGGATTAAAATATTTCAGATACTACACAGGTACACATACTCATATTCATACATAACTTTATGATTATGCATAGCTAAAACTCTTGATTCCTGAATATCATAATGTTGATAGAATAGATTTATATTAGTTATTATATACTAGGATTATTATCAAATGTTTTTTAGTTTGTTAACATGAGGAAAGAAAAGAAAACTTCCAACTATGCCATCCTGAAGTTGAAACCGTAGGCATGGAAGCCGTGAGATAGTAAACATAGTTGAGGCGCTGGAGGAAGGAAGTATTTTTGAAAGTACGATGTTAACAGTGACCACAAAAATGTTTGAAAATAATCTAGTTTATAGTAACCTAATATGAATAATATTCATCAGGACTATGATATGAGGGAATTGTTTAAAATTGCTATTAACATTGTTATGTCTTTACATGAAGAAATGATATTATCATATAAGACATTAATCCTATATATAATAAAGAATATACTAGTAGAGATGAGAAGAGCAATATGGGAAAAGATATTTGAAGAAGAAGAAGAAGAAGAATTAATAAACCAGATATGGTATGAAATAGATGAAATAGCTAATGAAATTTTAGACTTTAATTTAAGTGACCTAGAAATTCAATATTCAGATTAAATGATAAATCAAGAATATTTAGAATACTGGCAACAAACTATAACAGATGTTACTTTACTAAGTAATCTAATAAAAGAAAATATAGAAACCTTTCAACAAAACCACGATATACAATATATAGAATATTTACTGGAAAATATAGAAGAAATCATAAGATTAATACCTTCCCCCCCCTCCCGCCCAACATGTTTGATGAAATGACCCAACCTAATTTTGAATTAAGGAGAAGATGACTCCGCAAACGCGCCCTCTCAGCCGCGAACTCGGAGGAATCTAATCCCAAATTCTCCGCAAACGCGCCCAATAGTTAGCAAACAAGTTGATTTTAGCAAAAGATAATTAGCAAAAGAATAGCTTCAATTTTTGATTTTATAGGCGAGGAGATTGTTGCCGGGGATGTCAGACATGACGGTTCTGATCGGCTGCTGTCACAAGTTGTTCCAAAAGCCATAATTGGGTTAAGTTGATATCTCTTTTATCAGTGTTACTTTGATTTCATTTAGGTTATTAGGCTCTTGTTTGTCCTCTTATTTGTACAGGCGAGAGGATAACTAATACTATTTTAGTTGGTTTTAAGTACGAGATTTTTATTTAATTTGTTAAAATCATGAGTTCGAGGTGTAACTTTATCCCATATGTCTTTATTCTTGCTACTTTATTTTTTTTCCCCTTATATAATGGCTTCTTCATATGCATGTCCTTCCTTTTTATCTTGACAAAGTGAAATTATCTTGGCCTAAGATGTGCCTTTGTTTAGCTCTTGGTTGTTGCGTATGCCCTTTAGTTTGCTAGTTTCTTAAGCTCATGGGTTGTTTAATTTCCCTCATCATATCTCTTTATGTGTCGATCTCTCATTATGCTCATCTTGATTTAATTTTCGTACTTGGTATGTCTTTGCATTTAGGTGTTTTCTTGTCTATGCCCTGTTCTGTTTTCAACATCAGTTCATTCATGTGTTTGCTACTGTTAGTACCACCCTCAATAGGTGTAGGAGTTTTAAAATTGAATGTTATGAGCCATATAAAGTATATGGCTTTGAGAGTTTTTTTTTTTTTTTTACAAATTCAAAATTAGAAATAAATTGTCACTACTTGTTTTAATAGCATGTCTTGACTCAGATTTCTCCTCAAATGCTCTTTCCTTTCCTTAAAATACTCCATATGATTACTCGATTTTCTTTGGATGTTTAGAACAGTTAAGAGTATTGAGTGTTGTTTATTTCCTATTCCAAATCTATTTTCCAGTAGTCTAGTTTTAAATAGCACGTGTTCTTCATTAAAAAATTGAAAGTCTCATGTTTGAATTCATCATGGTATGTTTTGCTATTTGTTGTTCGATTTAGTAAATATTCATTTGATTTGGTTAGCTTAAGTTAACTTAGCAAGAATAATGCTAAGTTTTTTTAATTTTTTTTTATTATGCATGAACTTGGCCCGAGGCGGAGTTAGCAACTGAGTTAATTTTAGCAAAAGATAGTTAGCAAAAGAATAGCTTCAATTTGTTGTTTATAGGTGAGGAGATTGTTGCCGGGGATGTCATATATGGTGGTTCTGATCGACTGCTGTCACAAGTTGTTCCAAAAGCCCGGATTGGGTGAAGTTGGTATCTCTTTTATAGATGTAACTTTGTTTTCAATTAGGTTATTAGAATCTTGATTGTCATCTTATTTGTAAAGATGAGTGGATAGCTGATACTGTTTTAGTTACTTTTAAGTACGAGATTTTTATTCAATTTGTTAAAATCATGAGTTTAAGGTGTAATTTTGTCCCAGATGTCTCCATTCTTGCTACTTTATTTTTCTATCCTAATATAATGGCTTCTTCATATGCATGTCTGTCCTTTTTATCTTAAGAGGCCAAATATTGTATCCTATGTCGCTTCTATATTTCATTTTCTCTCCTAGCTGGTAGTCTTTATTTACTGAATAATCAGATGTTATATGTCTCCTTAAATTGCTGTATTTTTCATTTCACAATCTTACATAAGCATATAAGTAATTGCAATCGTTTATTTGTGCTTGTAAATTTGCTTAGTGTGAGGTCTGAGTTTCTTTTTCCTTTTAAAGCTATTAGAGTGATCAAGATGTTCTATAGAAGCTAGGCAAAACAATATATTTTGCTGCTTCCTAGCTTTTAAAAGTTGTTGTATGTGGAATTGATTATTATATTCTTGCTCATTATTTATTTTTATAGTAGACGCTAGAAGCTGATATGACGGGTGAACTAGAAAGGAGGGAAGGCGAATCATCTTCTTCCTGCCTCCTGTGAAATTACATCAAGAAAAAGCTTTCCTATGTGGCTCTGGACTATGAACAGGAGATTGAAACTGCCAGGAGCAGCTCCTCCACTGAAAAGAACTATGAATTGCCTGAAGGACAAGTTATTACCATTGGTGCTGAGAGATTTTGTTGCCCAGAGGCTCTCTTCCAGCCATCTATGATTGGTATGGAAGCTGCAGGAATCCATGAGACTACCTATAACTCCATTCATTATCCTTGTGAAGTAGCTAAAAAAAGGAACGTAGAGAAGAATATCCATATAATAAAGCTTTCCTAACTGGTGAACGATCCTTCCCGTGCGGTGATCGTGGATAAGACAGTCAGAAGAAGAAAAGATTACACGAAGATGGTTAGCTGCAACGTGACTGAGGATGAAAATGGAATCTATCATGAAGAATTCGGGATGAAGACATAGACCCACAGTGTGAGAGGTAAGAGAGTTCCATTTGCAATGTTAACAGTATCTTTAATAGGTGAAAGAGGCAGACAAAAAAGTTGAATGTCTTTTTTCTTTTGTATAGCTCCCAGACAACTACACAGGGCAATGCTTGATATAAGGGCTTCAGATATACATTTGCAAGGTGTTTATCGTATGAGCAAGGAAATCACTGTCTTCACTCCTAGCAGCATGAAGATTAAGGTTGTTTCTCCACCAGAGAGTAAGAACAGTGTCTAGATTGGAGGATCCATCCTCGCATAACTTCGCACCTTCCAGCTGGCAAGCCTTTATTTCTTAAAATCTTCTCTTGCATAACTTTTGCAATTTTAAACTGCATTTTGAACTATGTTGTTTCTAACTTAAACATGTTCTGTGTTTAATCAGATATGGGTTTCAAAGGGCGAGTACGACAACTCTAGTCCATCCATTGTCCGCATGAAGTGTTTCTAAGGTGCTGCTACTATTTTTACATCTGTTTGTTCTTCTTTATTTTTTTGTTCTTCCCGCTAAAGCTATTATGTCGTCCACAATGAACTCAAATTTGTTGTTATAGGCGAGTATTTGAGATGGGGCTATGAACGAAGGGTGATTAAAAGCATTGTACTGCTAATACAATTTCATGTTTCCAGTTCAAGCTTCTTTTGTCTAGAAATGTCCCTTCTTGAACTTGAACTCGAACTCTTTAGGTTATTTTTAGTTGAGGAGAGTGAATGTGGTGTTGTTGGTGTTTATTATTTGTTGGGATCATTTCCTTCATTTTCTTTGTTTTGTTATTCTATAGTACCTTTTTTTTAATCTTAGGAACAAATAAGTCGATACTTATTGAATGAGAATTTTTGTAGTATCTTCAGACTTTGGAAATCAGTTCTGTAATTTCTGTGGATTGAAATTTTTGTGATGAAGCGTTATTGTCATATCTATTCTTTTATGATATGCAATGGATGTCTCAACTATAGTTCATAGTGTGTTTAGCAAAATGTAATGAAATTTGAAACATAATATTTGCGACAATGTTATGTTGTGCAGAGGCTTCCCTTCTAGTAATCTATAGAGGATGAAAACCATACAAGTATCAAAACAATGTTGCTTTTTGAATGCCACATCTAGTAACAAACCTTAAGAATGAGCAATGCATAAAGAGGTGGAAGCATAGACAATCTGCCTTGAACACTAGTGCAATCAAGGATAGGGGAAAATTGAACTACCAATAAGAAGCATAGGCAAAATAACCTAGACATGGAGCCTCTTACTTTAAATCTAACATAATGACGAGGAGATAGTATGTTGGACTGTTTCATATCCAACTCAACTAAAGTATTTTTGTTGTCGCAACCCGACTTCAGACTTCTATAGTCAAGATGACACATAATATAACCCATCAGTAGGTAAGCCAACCCGTACCCAGAACGGCAAGTAACGCAACATTTCTCCGCGAATGCGGAGGAGATAGTGATGGCAGACCCAAAACAGTAGCTTCGCACAACTTAGCTCTAACCTTCTTTTGACAATTTCTTTGGCTTAATACTTCCTAATCCATTGCTTTAAGTGTCCTCAAGAACTTTTGACATGTTGGCTTCATTTGTAGGTGTTTTGAACTATAAATGGCTCAAGAAATGGCACCTGAAATTGAGGAAGATTATTTTTGATGAGAGCAGGTTCCTATCGGTAAAATGTGCTCAAAAATATGATAACTACTTGGCCCGAAGTGAAGACACAATTTCATTTTCAATTGGGAATGCCTCCCTTATTGTCATTTTGTTGATTGTTTCTGCGTACTGTGATTGTGCTCTTATTGGGCGTACTTTTCTTTCTTTGTTATGGATTGGTGTGCCCTTGTCGAACTTTCATATCGTGGATGCTTCTGTTGATATTGTGTTAGATTGGTCTATTTTAGTTTTTGATTTGTAGTTTATAGCTTCCTTGTTTTTTGTTTGTTAATAAGATTTGGATTGACGATGTCTGATGATGGATAGAGAGAGACGACTTTCTTAAGGGTAAATCATCGATTGCTTGTGAGTGTTTTATTGGCATTGATTGTGGCGAAGTCTGAGTAGCCGTTCCCGAATAGATGCATGAGGTTGTCTGATGATGAATTGGTTGACAACTTTTAAGGGAAAAATTGTCGTCTTTTTGGGAAGGTTTTGACTTGGTTGGTACTAAGAGCATAGTCATGCATGTGAATAGTGTTGAGCATACCTCTCCATTTTTGAAAGGTTGAGCATGTTGTGAATGATTTTGTGACAACTCTTACAACTCTTTTTATGACTTTTGATTTGTTAGCGGTTAAAATGTTCAATGCTACTTGTATTTTGAAAAGGAAGTAATATTTTGAACCATCTTGATTGATTTGAAGGCCATGTGTGGCGAGTTGTTGAATAATGCCTTGTGTTCGGTTTTGTCACCTAGAACTTGCCCGGTTGGTCTTGAAATGTTGGTCTTGATTGATTTTTGTTGGAAAAATGATCTTAGGCTTTTTTTTATGTTCTTGAAGTCTACTTGGCCTAAAAATCCCACCATTGCATTAAATATATCCTTAGTTGTCCTTTTTGAGCCTAATTCTTTTTATTGACAACCACATTTCAAGCCTTATCCTTTTTGAAAAAGTAACCCTCGTTTGAACCCTTCCCTCCTTGAACTTGAGGTTGTGAAAGTGGAAGCTAAAAGCCTAAGTTGGGGGTGTTATGGGAAATTCATTGAAGGGATGCTTACCACATGTGGGCTTGATATAAAAAAAAAGAAAAAAAGAAGAGAGAAATTGAAGGATGGATGGGAAGTCTTAAAGAAAGAAAAAGCCTTGAAAAAGAAAGAAATAAAATGAATAAGTAAGACTTAAATCCTCCAAAAGTTGAAAATGGTTGCATGTGGGCATCTAGAGTGGAAATAAGAAAAGAAAAGTGAAAAATAGTGTGGAATGTGCATGGGTTTGAAAAGTGGAGAAATTTGGACATGATAATTTGTTGTGTAGTGTTCAAGGAGGGCGTAGTCACTTATTCCTAAATAATATCCTAACCTTCCCTTAGCCTACATTACAAGCTTAACAAAGTCCTTTGAGATTTCTAACCAAATGGAGTTGAGTCAATGTTGATTGAAAATATGGGCAAGCCTATGGTGTGACATTTGTGTGTGCATGAGATGATTCTTTGTGAGTGTGAGTGTTGCCTCTTTGTCCCTTGTCTTGTTTATATGTGTGTGTGATTTTGGGAAACTTCTTTCTTGTAAGGGCATGTAGGTTGAAAAAGTGGTGATTTTGAAAATTCCTAATTGAATCAAGTGAGCATGTGAAAGATGTAATGAGTTGAGTCATTTCTTGAGTTTGAGTTGTTGTCACTTAAATGATTCTTGGTTTTTGAAAATGTTTCATGAGAATGAGAGGATTTATTTTGTAAAAAGTTTGCATGTGTATTATTTGTTAGTACCAACCGAAGCCATTACCTTTGTGCTTAATTGAGAAAGGGAAATTGTTTTGTTGTGTGTCTTGAAATAAGAGCTTCTTGTGTTTTTGATTTTCTTCACTTGAGAACAAACAAAATTTCTAAGTTGGGGGTGTTGATGAGTCGGATTTCCACTCATTTGAGGCTCTTTTCGTAGTTATTTTGGCTTGCTTTAGCTTAGAATTGGTGCTTTTAATGTGGTTTTTTTTCAGATTTGCATGAAAAAGAAGTGGAGAGTTGATTTAAGATATTTGAAGAAAGCAAATAAAGCTGAGGCAAAAAGGGGTCAAGAGCTGAAAATAAAATTTTGGGCTGGGAAAGTATCCTTCGCGAACGGGCTTGAATAAACTAAGTGAACTGTATCTGCCTGTTTGAATGTCTTCATTTACGGGAAGAAGTTTGCTAAACTTGCACTCAAATCATGCATATGCATTGAGGGGTTTGAAGAAAAGTTGAATAAATTCGACATTGAGAGGAAGGAACAAAACTTACCGCCAAAAATGCCCAAAGCCATCAACAAAAAGTGGAGAACTTGGAGAGCATCACGGTGACTGAAAAAGAAGAAGAGGAAATCGATGAATCTGAAATTACTTAAGGTTGATTTCTCCTAGTCTATTGTCTGTTCATTCTTTTATTACTCTTTAATGTTTTATTTACAAGGTTCTCATTTTGAAAAAAAACACGGTAGAGGGAACTAGAACTTCATGCTTGTCTCTTTAATTTATACGGGGTCATTTACGATTTTATTTAACCAAAGAATTTAAAAACAATGTAGACGAGGTAGCAACTGTTAACAAGACAGTAGTAAGTTATATAAATAGTTGATCTTTCACTACAACTTTTCTTTAAAAAATCCACATAAAATTTAAATGATGGGTTTTTTTTGGAATTGTACATTTAAGAGTAGATACTGATAAAAAAAATCTCTAAAGTCATTTTGGCGAGAGAGCATTAGATATATAAAGAGGCTAGTGGCGAAATAGATTGATAAAACTTTCTAAGTCAATGTGCAAACTGTATTATATAAAATAAGTGAAGCCAACATGATGCAGGATTGTTGTAGCTGTTCTGTTTCTTATGATGTATAATGCAGAGAAGTGGGCTCAGTACCTGATTTGGTTATCTTGAATTTTCAGTAACTTCGTTTTCTTATTCAAGCAACAGATTTTGAAGTCACGAATCCATATATGGAAGTGCAAACAAAATTTTCACATTCGGAACCAGGATGTGCTGAGTCGGACCAGAGGTTCCTTGCAACATTCTATATCCTGTGTGAAGGAGCAGGATGTGTTCGATCTTGTGTATTCTTTAGTGACGGAGTTTTCTTGCCTTATTCTTGGCTGTAAGCTTAATCTTGTGGAGTCACTTAGGCGTCGTCTTAAGAGTTAGCATCTAAGGTAAGTTTTCTCCCCTCCTTTCTACTCAATCTTAGGTAAGTATTTTTGAAATGGTCTTGTTGATATGTGTTAATCAGTGCTTGAATTAGAGCTTGTAGATCTGTTTGGCTCTCTGTAAGTAGTTTCTCCCTTTCTCTCATTTTTTGTTTGTTTTGTTCCCCTTTTGAATGTCTCCAGCATATCATTAATGCTGAGGAATACAACATTACCAGTTTCAAAAAAATAAAACTTGAACAATGCTTAATCTTTGTAGGTCTTAAATTACCCACTTAAACAGCCAGCGAACCCAACGACCATTATGCCCAGCCGCGTCGTCCTCGTAGAAGATCGTTTCGAGAATCATCCAAATGTCCAAATCATATGACCCTCCTTTCAATTCTGTGGAGAATCAGTATGAAATAAAGCCAGCACAAGAGTTTGAATTTCGAATTTAAAATACCTCAAAACCTTATCCATTTTTACCCCCCCTCCCCTTTCAATTCCACTCTTTTCCTATATATACTTCCCTTCCTTCATCGTTTTGGAGAGTTTTTTTGGACACTAATTTACTACCCAAAACAGAAGGAATTTCCATTGAAGGAAAGAGGTTGGTGAGAGAAGAAACAGGAACTGAAATTTACAAAAAAAAGATACAGTTAACAGAGAAGAAATTTAAAGAAAATAGTATTCCTATAGCTAGGAGGTTTGAGTCTTTTGTTGCTGGATTAGAGCTCTTGTCAGAATTGCTCTTGTGGTGGAGTATCCTTGCCTTATTCCTGGCGGTAAGCTCAATCTTGTGGAATCACTTAGGTGTTGTGTAAAGAGTTAGAATCTAAGGTAAGTTTTCTCCCCTCCTTTCTACTCAATCTTGGGTAAGTACTTTTGAAATGGTCTCGTCGATATGTTTTAATAAGTGCTTAAATTGTTGGACTCTTTTTGTTTGTGTGCGGATTAATATAGTTGACGGATATATAGTTCATGAGTTTTGGTGGAGATTAGAGATTGGGGGAATAACTTGTGTGAAAATTATGCCTAAAACGGTTGTCCCCAACATGTTTGATGAAATGCCCCAACCTGATTATGAATTCAGGGGAAGGTGACTCTGCGAACACTCCCTCTTGGCCGTGAATTCGGAGGAATCTGATCCCAAATTATCCGCAAGCGCGCCCAATAGTTAGCAAATGAGTTGAATTTAGCAAAAGAATAGCTCCAATTTGATGATTTTATAGGTGAGGAGATAGTTGCCGGTGATGTCATTTATGGCGGTTCTGACCGACTGCAGTCACAAGTTGTTCCAAAAGCCGGGATTGGGTTAAGTTGTTGTTTCTTTTATCGATGCAACTTTGTTTTCAATTAGGTTACTATAATCTTGATTGTGATCTTATTTGTACAAGCGAGTGGATAGCTATTACTGTTTAAGTTGGTTTTAAGTACGAGATTTTTATTCAATTTTTAAAAATCAATAGTTTGAGGTTTAATTTTTTCCCTTTATGTCTTCATTCTTGCTATTTTATTTTTCTTCCATTATATAATGGCTTCTTCATATGCATGTCCTTCCTTTTTATCTTAACAGGCCAAATATGTGAGTCACTGTAAGTTTACCTTTTTGTTTAATAGGATCTTGCTACTCTTCAACTTTGTTTGTACTTAAATAGAAATTATAGAATTATCTTATAGACGATATACCATTAACATGAAAGTTTTTAATTATTCTTCAAATGCACATAGGATTCATTCGAATTTATCGGGATAAATGAGGAAGGACTTCTAGGGAACGACTTGCTCTATGGATATGTTGGTATATCATATTGAGAAGTAGTAAGAAATGAACTCTAACGTTTATCTTAATGTATTCTCCTGATTGTTGAAACTCCTGGAACAATTTGATGTATCTTCGTAGTAATCTTTGATTTCTGCAGGTTTATTTGCTATTGGCTATCAACAACTCTCATACAAATATGCAACTAACCACTAATTCCAGCTTGACATGTATGTCTCTTCTTTTATTCAAGTTTCACAAAGCTGATTATATATGATCAATAAAATAATAATATATTGTGTTATTTTGCTATCTTTCTTCCCTGTTTCATACAAAAAAAAATGCAATCCCCGCTTTATGTAAAAAAGAAATTGAACAGTGCTAAAGCTTTTAAGTCCTAAATTATCCACTTAAACATTCAGCGAACCCAGTGACCTGTAATCCCAGCCGCGTCGTCCTCATAGAAGATCGTTACAAGAATCATCCAAGCGTCGAAATCTAATGACCCTCCTTTCAATTCTGTTGAGAATTGGTATGAAATTGAGCCAGTACAAGAGTTTGAATTTCAAATTTGAAGTACCTCAAATTCTTATCCGTTCCCCCCCTCCCCTTCCGTTTAAACTCCATTTTTTTAATATATGTATTTCCCTTCCTACAAAAAAAAAAATGGCAACACATAATAAAATTAAAGAAAATAGTATTCTTATGGCTAGGAGGTTTGAGTCTTTTGTTGCTCGATTCGAGCTCTTGTCAGAATTCCACTTGTGGTGGAGGAATAGCTCGATTCAACTCGTCATCCCAGCTTCGCTATGGTCCACAAAAGGTTTAATCCCTCTCCTAATCTTGACTTGTTTCTCTTTGTTTTGTCTAGTCGATTTAGTTGATTTACAAACTTATTTAGTTATTATTTATTTTGATAAATTTCGTTTGTTGTCGGATTGTGTAGTTTCTCTGTGTTGTTATTGGTTATAGCTAATTGGTTGACCTCTAGAGATTTCGATCTTCTTCTTGTTTATATTTGGTTTCATCTAAATTAGTCAATTCCTATCTGTAGTGTTGGGCAACAATGCTTGAGTTTGTTTGGGTTTAGCACCTCATAAATATTATGTTGGCTTCCTTTTATCATTTGTTTGGTCTAGAATTCCAATTTAGCTTGACAAAGTGTGATTATATTGGCCTAAGATGTGCCCTTTGTTTAGCTCTTGGTTGCTGCATATGCCCTTTGTTTAGCTTTTGGTTGCTGCATATGCCCTTTAGTTTGCTTGTTTCTTAAGCACATGGGCTGTTTTAGTTCCCTTATCATAGCTTTTTAAGTGTCGATGGATGTCTCAACTATAGTTTATAGTGGTTCAGCAAAATGTAATGAAATTTTGAAAATAAAAGTTGCGACAATGTTATGTTGGCCTCATGCATAACACGGGCTTCCCTTCTAGTATTCTCTAGAGGATGAAACAAAGCATCAAAACAATGTTTCTTTTTGAATACCACATCTAATAGCAAACCTTAAGAATGAGCAAAGCATAAAGAGATGGAAGCATAGGCAATTTGCTTTGAACACTAGGGCAATCAAGGATAGGGCAAAACTAAACTACCAATAAGAAACACAGGTAAAATAACCTAGACATGGAGCCTCTTAATCTAAATCTGACAAAACAATGAGGAGATAGTGTGTTGGACTGTTTCATATCCAACTCAACTAAAGTAATTTTGTGTCATGACCCGACTTCAACCTTCTTTAGTCAAGATGACACATACTATAACCCACTAGTAGGTGAGCCAACCCGTATCAAGAATGACAAGTAACACAACACTCTTCTGCAAACGCAGAAGAGATAGTGATGGCAGAGCCAAAATAGTAGCTTCGCACAACTTAGCTCGAACCTTCTTTTGATGATTTCTTTGGCTTAAATACTTCCTAATCCATTGTTTTAAGTGTCCTCAAGAACTTTTGACATATTGGCTTCATTTGTAGGTATTTTGAACTATAAATGGCTTTCTAAACCAATTCGAATGATCAAGAAATGGCACCGAAAATTGACGAGGATGATTATTTTTTTATGAGAGCTGGTTCCTATGGGTAAAATGTGCCCGAAAATATAATGAGAACTTGACCCGAAGTGAGGACACAATGTAATTTTCAATTGGGAATGCCACCTTTTTCTTCATTTTGTTGAATGCTTCTGCATACTATGATTGTGCCCTTGACGGGCGTACTTTTTTTTCTTTGTTATGGATTTGTGTGACCCTGTCGAACTTTGATATCGTAGATGCTTCTGTTGATATTGTGTTAGATTGGTCTATTTTAGTTGATTTTTAGTTTGTAGCTTCTTTGTGTTTGGTTTGTTAATAAGATTTGGATTGACCATGCCTGATGATGGATAGAGAGGGACAACTTCCTTAAGGGTAAATCATCGATTGCTTGTGAGTGTTTGATTGGTGTTGATTATGGCGAAGTCTGAGTGGTCGTTCCCGAATAAATGCATGAGGTTGCCTGATGATGGATTGGTTGACAACTCTCTTAAGGGCATGATCGTCGTCTTTTTGGGAAGGTTTTGACTTGGTTGGTACTAAGAGCATAGTCATGCATGCGAATAGTGTTGAGCATATCTCTCCGTTTTTAAAAGGTTGAGCAAGTTGTGAATGATTTTGTGACAACTCTTACAACTCTTTTTATGACTTTTGATTTGTTAGCAGTTAAAATGTTCAAGGCTACTTGTATTTTGAAAAGGAAGTAAAATTTTGAACCATCTTGATTGATTTGAAGGCCATGTGTGGCGAGTTGTTGAATAATGCCTTGTGTTCACTTTTGTCACCTAGAACTTGCCCGATTGGTCTTGAAATGTTGGTCTTGATTGAGTTTTGTTGGAAAAATGATCTTAGGCTCTTTTTGATGTTCTTGAAGTCCACTTGTCCTCAAAATCCCACGTTTGCATTAAATATATCCTTAGTTGTCCCTTTTGAGCCTAATTTTTTTTATTGGCAACCACATTACAAGCCTTATCTTTTTGAAAAAGTAACCCTCTTTTGAAACCTTCCCTCCTTGAACTTGAGGTTGTGAAAGTTGAGGCTAAAAGCCTAAGTTGGGGGTGTTATGGGAAATTCATTGAAGGGATGCTTACCATTTGAGGGCTTGAAGGATGGATAGGAAGTCTTAAAGAAAGAAAAAGCTTTGAAAAAGAAAGAAAGAAAATGAATAAATGAGACTTGAATTCTCCGAAAGTTGAAAATGGTGTCATGTGGGCATCTAGAGTGGAAATAAAAAAAGAAAAGTGAAAAATAGTGTGGAATGTGCATGGGTTTGAAAAGTGGAAAAATTTGGATATGATGAGTTGTTGTGTAGTGTTCAAGGAGGGCATAGTCACTTATTCCTAAATAATATCCTAACCTTCCCTAAGCATATATAACAAGTTAACAAAGTCCTTTGAGATTTCTAACCAAATGGAGTTGAGTCAATGTTGATTGAAAATTTGGGCAAGCCTATGATGTGACATTTGTGTGTGCATGAGATGATTCTTTGTGAGTGTGAGTGTTGCATCTTTGTCCCTTGTCTTGTTTATATGTGTGTGATTTTGGGACAATTCTTTCTTGTAAGGGCATGTAGGTTGAAAAAGTGGTGATTTTGAAAATTCCTAATTGAGTCAAGTGAGCATGTGAAAGAGTTACTGAGTTGAGTCATTTCTTGAGTTTGAGTTGTTGTCACTTAAATGATTCTTGGTTTTTGAAAATGTTTCATGAGAGTGAGAGGATTTATTTTGTGAAAAGTTTGCATGTGTACTATTTGTTAGTACCAACCGAAGTTATTACCTTTGTGGTTAATTGAGAAAGGGAAATTGATTTGTGGTGTGTCTTGAAATAAGAGCTTCTTGTATTTTTTATTTTCTTTACTTGAGGAAAAACAAAGTTTCTAAGTTGCGGGTGTTGATGAGTGGGATTTCCACTGATTTGAGCTCTTTTCATAGTTATTTTGGCTTGCTTTAGCTTAGACTTGGTGCTTTTAATGTGGTTTTTTTTCAGATTTACATGGAAAAGAAATGAAGAGTTGATTTAGGATATTTGAAGAAAGCAAATAAACTTGAGACAAAAAGAGGTCAAGAGATAAAAATGCGATTTCTGGCAAGAAAAGTACCCTTTATCGATCGGGCTTGAATAAACTAAGTGAACTGTATCTACCTGTTTGAATGTCTTCATTTAGGGGAAGAAGTTTGCTAAACCTGAACTCAAATCATGCATTGAGGAATTTGAAGAAAAGTTGAATAAATTCGACATTGAGAGGAAGGAACAAGATCTTACTGCCAGAAAAATCTCAAAGCCATCAACAAAATGTGGAGAACTTGGAGAGCATCACGGTGACTGAAAAAAAAGAAGAGGAAATTGATGAATCTGAAATTACTTAAGGTTGTTTTCTCCAAGTCTATTGTCTGTTCATTCTTTTATTACTCTTAAATGTTTTATTAACAAGGTTCTCATTTTTTTTAAAAAATACGGCAGAGGGAACTAGAACTTCATGCTTGTCTCTTTAATTTATACGGGTCATTTATGCTTTTATTTAGCCAAAGAATTTAAAAACAATGTAGAGGAGGTAGTAGCTGTTAACAAGACAGTAGTAAGTTATATAAATAGTTGATCCTTCACTACAACTTTTCTTTAAAAAATCCATATAAAATTTGAATGATGGGTTTTTTTGGAATTGTACATTTAAGAGTAGATACTGATAAAAAAAATCTCTAAAGTCATTTTGGCGAGAGTGCATTAGATATATAAAGAGGCTAGTGGCGAAATCGATTAATAAAACTTTCTAAGTCAATGTGCAAACTATATTAGACAAAATACGTGAAGCCAACATGATGTAGGATTGTTGTATATGTTATGTTTCTTATGATGTATAATGGAAAGGAGTGGGCTTTAGTGCCTGATCTGGTTATCTTGAATTTTCAGTAACTTATTTTTCTTAGTCAAGCAACAAATTTTGAAGTCATGAATCCATCAATGGAAGTGCAAATAGAATGTTCACATTCGGAACCTGGATGTGCTGAGTCGGACCAGAGGTTCCTTGCAACATTCTATATCCTGTGTGAAGGAGCAGGATGTGTTCGATCTTGTGTATTCTTTAGTGAAGGAGTTTTCTTGCCTTATTCTTGGCTGTAAGCTTAATCTTGTGGAGTCACTTAGGCGTTGTGTTAAGAGTTAGCATCTAAGGTAAGTTTTCTCCCCTCCTTTCTACTCAATCTTGGGTAAGTATTTCTGAAATGGTCTCGTTGATATGTGTTAATCAATGCTTGAATTGTTGGGCTATTTCTGTTTATTTGGGGATTAATTAAGTTGATGGCCGGATAGTTCATGAGTTTTAGTTGAGATTGGGGGGACAATTTGAGTGAAAACTGTGCCTAAAAAAGCTGCCCCCAATATGTTTGATGAAATGCCCCAACCAGATTTTGAATTCAGGAGAAAATGACTCCGCAAACACACCCAATACTTAGCAAAAGACTTGCTTCAATTTATTGATTTTATAGGTGAGGAGATTGTTTCCGGGGATGTCATATATGGCGGTTCTGACCGGCTTCTGTTGCAAGTTGTTTCAAAATTCGGGATTGAGTTAGGTTGGTATCTCTTTAATTGATGTAACTTTGTTTTAATTAGCTTACTAGAATCTTGATTGCCATCTTATTTGTACAGGTGAGTGGATAGCTAATACTGTTTTAGTTGGTTTTAAGTACGAGATTTTTATTCAATTTGTTAAAATCATGAGTTTAAGGTTAATTTTGTTCCATATGTCTTCATTCTTGCTACTTTGTTTTTCTTCTCTTTTAAAGGGGCTTCTTCATTTGCATGTCCTTCCTTTTTATCTTACCAGGCCAAATATGTGACTTTCTGTAAGTTGACCATTTTTTAATAGGATGTTGCTACTGTTTAACTTTGTTTGTATTTAAATAGAAATTATAGAATTATCTCATCGACTATAAACCATTAACATGGAAGTTTTTGATTATTCTTCAAATGCACATAAGATTCATTGGAATTTACTGGGATAAATGAGTAAGGACTTCTAGGGAACGACTGGCTCTCTGTAAGTAGTTTCTCCGTTTCTCTCTCTTTTTTTGTTTTTTTTGTTCCCCTTTTGAATGTCTCCAGCATATCATTAATGCTGAGGAATACAACATTACCAGTTTCAAAAAAATAAAACTTGAACAATGCTTAATCTTTTTAAGTCTTACATTACCCACTTAAACAACCAGCAAACCCAATGACCTCTAAGCCCAGCCGCGTCGTCCTCATAGAAGATCGTTTCGAGAATCATCCAAGTGTCCAAATCATATGACACTCCTTTCAATTCTGTGGAGAATTACTACGAAATAGAGCCAGCACAGGAGTTTGAATTTCAAATTTAAAATACCTCAAAATCTTATCCGTTCCCCCCCCCCCCCCTCTTTCAATTCCATTCTTTTCCTATATATATACTTCCCTTCCTTCATCGTTTTGGAGAGGTTTTTTTGGACACTAATTTACTACCTAAAATAGAAGAAATTTCCATCGAAAGAAAGAGGTTGGTGAGAGAAGAAACATGAACTGAAATTTACAAAAAAGATACAACCAACTGCGAAAAAATTGAAAGAAAATAGTATTCCTATAGCTAGGAGGTTTGAATCTTTTGTTGTTGGATTAGAGCTCTTGTCAGAATTGCTCTTGTGGTGGAGTATCCTTGCCTTATTCCTGCCTGTAAGCTCAATCTTGTGGAGTCACTTAGGTGTCGTGTTAAGAGTTAGTATCTAAGGTAAGTTTTCTCCCTCATTTCTACTCAATCTTGGGTAAGTACTTTTGAAATGGTCTCGTTGATGTGTGTTAATCTGTTCTTAAATTGTTGGACTCATTTTGTTTGTGTGCGGATTAATATAGTTGAGGGATATATAGTTCATGAGTTTTGGTGGAGATTGGAGATTGGGGGCACAACTTGTGTGAAAATTGTGCCTAAAATGGTTGTCCCCAACATGTTTGATGAAATTCCCCTACTGGATTTGGAATTCAGGGGAAGATGACTACGCGAACACTCCCCTTTGGCCGCGAACTTGGTGGAATCTGATCCTAGATTCTCCGCAAAAGCGCCCAATAGTTAGCAAATGAGTTGAATTTAGTAAAAGAATAGCTCCAATTTGTTGATTTTATAGGTGAGGAGATAGTTGCCGGTGATGTCATATATGGCAGTTCTGACCGGCTGCTGTCACTAGTTGTTCCAAAAGACGGGATTGGGTTAAGTTGTTATGTCTTTTTTCGATGTAACTTTGTTTTCAATTAGGTTACTAGAATCTTGATTGTCATCTTATTTGTATAGGCTAGTGGATAGCTATTACTATTCTAGTTGGTTTTAAGTACGATATTTTTATTCAATTTTTTAAAATCAATAGTTTGAGGTTTAATTTTGTCCCATATGTCTTCATTCTTGCTATTTTATTTTTCTTCCATTACATAATGGCTTCTTCATATGCATGTCCTTCCTTTTTATCTTAACAGGCCAACTATGTGACTCACTATAAGTTTACCTTTTTCTTTAGGGCTTGTTTGGAAGGACACCCTGGTAATTGAATTTGGTGTAATTGGTGTAATTACACTGTCTTGTCCTGTTTGGAAGGTTAGGTAATTACTTGGTCAGTAGGTAATTGGTGTAATTGGCAGGGGGTAATTATACTCTTCAATTCATAGGCAGAGGCTGTGAATTGCTGGTAATTACATGGTGTAATTACCACCTGATTAGTTTTTAATTTCTTTTTTTATGTCTATTTTAATTTTTTTTACTTCTATTATTTTAAGTTCTTTTTTGAATTTTATTATTCTAAAAATTTGTAAAAATTTATTTTTTATTTTATATTATTATATCTCATTTTCTTCTTATTCTCAACCTTACTTTACGTGATTCTATGTAATTTTTTCGTATTATCTATTTCTTTATGACATGCTTATTTTCTCATTAGCATAATTTTATTATATTATAATTTTTAAATTAAAATAGAATTTATTGTTAAGTAAGTTATAGACTTACGTTTTCTTTATTAAGAAAAACTAAAACAAAATTATATTTATTGTTATGTTGAAATTTGTTATAAGAGTATTATGATAAAATTTTTGTTTTGAATTTATAACTTATGTTATATTTTCAGTTTCACTTGTTTTAGTAATATTGAATCTACATTGCACGTCATTTTTTAATTAGAGTTTGATAAATTATATTTTTGTCAAACATTTAATAATCTATGACATTTTATTTATATATTATTCTTTTTATCAAACATGCATTTCACGACGTTCGTAGAAACTTCATATTTTTAGTTGTTACGATCAATTCAATTGATATATATTAATTTTGAAAAAATATAAATCAATTAGTTTTTCATAATATTAGTTACAGAAAATATGTTTATTAATTAATATATTTTCAAAAAAGAATATATATCTTAAATATTTAATTTAATGTCATTTATAAAGTTTCTTATTTGTCTAGTATAAATTTTAAATAATTAATTTTTAGTTTAAAAATTTATTATAATTTTATGATTACAATTGTGCATCCAAACAGAACATGTGTAATTACACTGTGACATCCAAACAAGACATGTGTAATTACAGTGTAATTACGTTGTGGCAACCAAACAGGTCAGTGTAATTACTAGGCTGGTAATTACTACCCTAGTAATTACACCAATTCCAATTACCAGGTGGCTTTCCAAACAGATCCTTAATAGGATGTTGCTACTCTTCAACTTTGTTTGTAATTAAATAGAAATTACATAATTATATTTTCGACGATATACCATTAACATGGAAGTTTATCATTATTCTTCAAATGCACATAGGATTCATTGGAATTTACGAGAATAAATGAGCGAGGATTTCTAGGGAGCGACTTGCTCTATGGATATTTTGGTATCTCATACTGAGAAATAGTAAGAAATGAACTATAACATTTATCTTAATGTATTCTCCTATTTGTTGAAATAATCTTTGAATTTTGCAGGTTTATTAGCTTTCGGCTATCAACAACTCCTCATGCAAATATGCAACTAACCACTAATTCCAGATTGACATGTATGTCTCTTCTTCTACCCGAGATTCATCAAAGTGAATATATATGATCTATAAAATAACAATATATTGTGTTCTTGTGCTATCTTTCTTCCCTGCTTCATTCAAAAAGAATTAATGCATTCCCTGCTTTATCTAAAAATGGAATTGTATTGTATCTTTATTCTTTTGGTGTAAACAAAGAAATATAGAGGAATTAGAGCTTGTATATCTTTATGGCTCTCTGTAAGTAGTTTCTCCCTTTCTCTTTTTTTTTTGTTTGTTTTGTTCCCTTTTTAAATGTCTCCAGCATATCATTATTGTTGAGGAATACAACATTACTAGTTTCAAAAAAATAAAACTTGAGCAATGCTTAATCTTTTTAAGTCTTAAATTACCAACTTAGACACCCAACAACCTCTAAGCCCAGCCGCGTCCTCCTCCTAGAAGATCGTTTCGAGAATCATCCAAGTGTCCAAATCATATGACCCTCCTTTCAATTCTGTGGAGAATTAGTACGAAATAGACCCAACACAATAGTTTGAATTTTGATTTTAAAATACCTCAAAACCTTATATGTTCTCCCCCCCCCCCCCCTCCCCTCCCCCTTTCAATTCCATTCTTTTCCCATATATACTTCCCTTCCTTTATCGTTTTGGAGAGGTTTTTTGGACACTAATTTACTACCCAAAACAGAAGGAATTTCCATCGAAAGAAAGAGGTTGGTGAGAGAACAAATAGGAACTGAAATTTACAAAAGAAGATACAGGCAACAAAGAAGAAATTTAAAGAAAATAGTATTCCTATAGGTAGGAGGTTTGAGTCTTTTGTTGCTGGATTAGAGCTCTTGTCAGAATTACTCTTGTGGTGGAGTATCCTTGCCTTATTCCTGGCTGTAAGCTCAATCTTGTAGAGTCACTTAGGTGTCGTGTTAAGAGTTAGTATCTAAGGTAAGTTTTCTCCCCTCCTTTCTACTCAATCTTGGGTAAGTACTTTTGAAATTGTCTCGTTGATATGTGTTAATTAGTGCTTAAATTGTTGGACTCTTTTTGTTTGTGTGCGGATTAATATAGTTGAGGCATATATAGTTCATGAGTTTTGGTGGAGATAGGAGATTGGGGGAACAACTTGTGTGAAAATTGTGCCTAAAATGGCTGTCACCAACATGTTTGATGAAATGCCCAAATCGGATTTTGAATTCAGGAGAAGATGACTACGCGAAGGCTCCATCTTGGACACGAAAACTGAGGAATATGATCACAGATTCTCCGCAAACGCGCCCAATAGTTAGAAAATGAGTTGAATTTAGGAAAAGAATAGCTCCAATTTGTTGATTTTATAGGTGAGGAGATAGTTGCCGGTGATGTTATATATGGTAGTTCTGACCGGCTGTTGTCACAATTTGTTCCAAAAGCCGAGATTGGGTTAAGTTGGTGTGTCTTTTATTGATGTAACTTTGTTTTCAATTAGGTTACTAGAATCTTGATTGTCATATTATTTGTACAGGCGAGTGGTTAGCTATTACTATTTTAGTTGGTTTTAAGTACGAGGTTTTTATTCAATTTTTTAAAATCATGAGTTTGAGGTTTAATTTTGTACCATATGTCTTCATTCTTGATATTTTATTTTTCTTCCATTATATAATGGCTTCTTCATATGCATGTCTTTCCTTTTTATCTTAACAGGCCAAATATGTGATTCACTATAAGTTTACCTTCTTGTTTAATAAGATGTTGCTACTGTTCAACTTTATTTGTACTTTAATAGAAATTATAGAATTATCTTATAGACGATATACCATTAACATGGAAGTTTTTCATTATTCTTCAAATGCACATAAGATTCATTGGAATTTATGGGGTTAAATGAGCGAGGACTTCTAGAGAACGACTTGCTCTATGAATATTTGGGTATCTCATATTGAGAAATAGTAAGTAATGAAGTCTAACGTTTATCTTAATGTATTCTCCTGATTGTTGAAACTCCCGGTACAATTTGATGTATTTTCATAGTAATCTTTGAATTTTGCAAGTTTATTAGCTTTTGGCTATCAACAACTCTCATGCAAATATGCAACTAACCACTAATTCCAGCTTGACATGTATGTCTCTTCTTCTACTCGAGTTTCATAAAGGTGAATATATATGATCAATAAAATAACAATATATTGTGTTCTTATGCTATCTTTCTTCCCTGCTTCATACAAAAAAAATTAATGCATTCCCTGCTTTATGTAAAAATGTAATTGTATTGTATCTTTATTATTTTGGGTGTAAACAAAGGAATATATAGGAATTAGAGCTTATGGATCTTTATAGCTCTTTGTAAGTAGTTTCTCCCTTTCTCTTTTTTTTTTTTTTGTTTTGTTCCCCTTTTAAATTTCTCCAGCATATCATTCATGCTGAGGAATACAACATTACCAGTTCCAAAAAAAATAAAACTTGAATAATGCTTAATCTTTTTTAGTCTTAAATTACCCACTTAAACACCCAACGACCTCTAAGCCCAGCCGTGTTGTCCTCATAGAAGACCGTTTCGAGAATTATCTAAGTGTCCGAATCATATGACCCTCCTTTCAATTCTGTAGAGAATTAGTACGAAATAGATCCATCACAATAGATTGAATTTCGAATTTAAAATACCTAAAAACCTTATCCGTTCTACCTCCCCCCCCCTTCCAATTCCATTATTTTCCTATATATACTTCCCTTCCTTCATCGTTTTGGAGAAGTTTTTTGGACACTAATCTACTACCCAAAACAGTAGGAATTTCCATCGAAAGAAAGAGGTTGGTGAGAGAACAAACAGGAACTGAAATTTACAAAAAAAGATACAGGCAACATAGAAGAAATTTAAAGAAGATAGTATTCGTATAGCTAGGATGTTTGAGTCTTTTGTTGCTGGATTTGAGGTCTTGTCAGAATTACTCTTGTGGTGGAGTATCCTTGCCTTATTCCTGGTTGTAAGCTCAATCTTGTGGAGTCACTTAGATGTCGTGTTAAGAGTTAGTATCTAAGGTAAGTTTTCTCCCCTCCTTTCTACTCAATCTTGGGTAAGTACTTTTGAAATTGTCTCGTTGATATGTGTTAATCAGTGCTTAAATTGTTGGACTCTTTTTGGTTTGTGTGCGGATTAATATAGTTGATGGATATATAGTTCATGAGTTTTGGTGGAGATTGGAGATTGGGGGCACAACTTGTGTGAAAATTGTGCCTAAATCGGT
Organism: Solanum commersonii; assembly: GCA_029007595.1. Taxonomy (NCBI): domain Eukaryota; kingdom Viridiplantae; phylum Streptophyta; class Magnoliopsida; order Solanales; family Solanaceae; genus Solanum; species Solanum commersonii. The sequence goes on from JAJTWQ010000029.1 coordinate 2,175,787, forward strand.
TGTCCCCAACATGTTTGATGAAATGCCCCAACCGGATTTTGAATTCAGGGGAAGATGACTCCACGAACAATCCCTCTTGGCCGCGAACTTGGAGGAATTTGATCCCAGATTCTCCGCAAACGCGCCCAATAGTTAGCAAATTAGTTGAATTTAGCAAAAGAATAGCTCCAATTTGTTGATTTTATAGGTGAGGAAATAGTTGCCGGTGAAGTCATATATGGCAGTTCTGACCGGCTGCTGTCACAAGTTGTTGCAAAAGCCGAGATTGGGTTAAGTTGGTGTGTCTTTTATCGATGTAACTTTGTTTTCAATTAGGTTACTAGAATCTTGATTGTCATCTTATTTGTACAGGCGAGTGCATAGCTATTATGTTTTAGTTGGTTTTAAGTACAAGATTTTTATTCAATTTTTTAAAATCATGAGTTTGAGGTTTAATTGTGTCCCATATGTCTTCATTCTTGCTATTTTATTTTTCTTCCATTATATAATGGCTTCTTCATATGCATGTCTTTCCTTTTTATCTTAACAGGCCAAATATGTGATTCACTATAAGTTTACCTTCTTGTTTAATAAGATGTTGCTACTGTTCAACTTTATTTGTACTTTAATAGAAATTATAGAATTATCTTATAGACGATATACCATTAACATGGAAGTTTTTCATTATTCTTCAAATGCACATAAGATTCATTGGAATTTACGGGGTTAGATGAGCGAGGACTTCTAGAGAACGACTTGCTCTATGAATATTTGGGTATCTCATATTGAGAAATAGTAAGTAATGAAGTCTAACGTTTATCTTAATGTATTCTCCTGATTGTTGAAACTCCCGGTACAATTTGATGTATTTTCATAGTAATCTTTGAATTTTGCAGGTTTATTAGCTTTTGGCTATTAACAACTCTCATGCAAATATGCAACTAACCACTAATTCCAGCTTGACAAGTATGTCTCTTCTTCTACTCGATTTTCATAAAGGTGAATATATATGATCAATAAAATAACAATATATTGTGTTCTTGTGCTATCTTTCTTCCCTGCTTCATACAAAAAAAATAATGCATTTCCTGCTTTTTGTAAAAATGGAATTGTATTGTATCTTTATTCTTTTGGTGTAAACAAAGAAATATAGAGGAATTAGAGCTTGTAGATCTTTATAGCTCACTGTTAGTAGTTTCTCCCTTTCTGTCTTTTTTTGTTTGTTTTGTTCCCCTTTTGAATGTCTCCAGCATATCATTAATGTTGAGGAATACAACATTACCAATTTCAAAAAAATAAAACTGGAACAACGCTTAATCTTTTTAAGTCTTAAATTACCCACTTAAACACCCAATGACCTCTAAGCCCAGCCGAGTCGTCCTCGTAAAAGATCGTTTTGAGAATCATTCCAGTGTCCAATTCATAGGACACTCCTTTCAATTCTGTGGAGAATTAGTACGAAATAGAGCCAGCACAAGAGTTTGAATTTTGAATTTAAAATACCTCAAAACCTTATCCATTCCCCCATCTTTCAATTCCATTCTTTTCCTATATATACTTCCCTTCCTTCATCGTTTTGGAGAGGATTTTTGGACACTAATTTACTACCCAAAACAGAAGGAATTTCCATCGAAAGAAAGAGGTTGGTGAGAGAACAAATAGGAACTAAAATTTACAAATAAAGATACAGGTAACAGAGAAGAAATTTAAAGAAAATACTATTCCTATAGCTAGGAGGTTTGAGCCTTTTGTTGCTAGATTAGAGCTCTTGTCAAAATTGCTCTTGTGGTGGAGTATCCTTGCCTTATTCCTGCCTGTAAGCTCAATCTTGTGGAGTCACTTAGGTGTCGTGTTAAGAGTTAGTATCTAAGGTAAGTTTTCTCCCCTCCTTTCTACTAAATCTTGGGTAAGTACTTTTTAAATGGTCTCGTTGATATGTGTTAATCAATGCTTAAATTGTTGGACTCATTTTGTTTGTTTGGGGATTAATATAGTTGAGGGATATATAGTTCATGAGATTTGGTGGAGATTGGAGATTGGGGGCACAACTTGTGTGAAAATTGTGCCTAAAACGGTTGTCGCCAACATGTTTGATGAAATGCAAAACCGGATTTTGAATTCAGGAGAAGATGACTCCGCCAACACTCTATCTTGGCCTCGAACTTGGAGGAATCTGATCCCAAATTTTCTGAAAATGCGCCCAATAGTTAGCAAACGAGTTGAATTTAGCAAAAGATAGTTAGTAAAAGAATAACTCCAATTTGTTGATTTTATCGGCGAGGAGATAGTTGCCGAGGATGTCATATACGGCGGTTCTAACCGGCTGTTGTCACAAGTTGTTCCAAAAGCTGGGATTGGGTTAAGTTGGTGTGTCTTTTATAGATGTAACTTTTTTTTCAATTAGGTTGCTAGAATCTTGATTGTCATCTTATTTGTACAGGCGAGTGGATAGCTATTACTGTTTTAGTTGGTTTTAAGTATGAGATCTTTATTCAATTTGTTAAAATCATGAGTTTGACGTTTAATTTTGTCCCATATGTCTTCATTCTTGCTATTTCATTTTTCTTCCATTATATAATGGCTTCTTCATATGCATGTCTTTCCTTTTTATTTTAACAGGCCAAATTTGTGACTCACTGTAAGTTTACCTTTTTGTTTAATAAGATGTTGCTACTGTTCAACTTTTTTTTGTACTTGAATAGAAATTATAGAATTATCTTATCGATGATATACCATTAACAGGTAAGTTTTTCATCATTCTTCAAATGCACATATGATTCATTGGAATTTACCGGGATAAATAAGCGAGGATTTCTAGGAAACGACTTGCTCTATGGATATATTATTATCTCATATTGAGAAATACTAAGAAATGAACTCTAACGTTTATCTTAATGTATTCTCCTGATTGTTGAAACTCCCGGCACAATTTGATGCATGTTCATAGTAATCTTTGATTTTTGCAGGTTTATTAGCTTTTGGCTATCAACAACTCTAATGCGAATATGCAACTAACCACTAATTCCAGCTTGACATGCATGTCTCTTCTTCTACTCAAGTTTCATTAAGGTGAATATATATGATCAATAAAATAACAATATATTGTGTTCTTCTGCTATCTTTCTTCCCTGGTTCATATAAGAAAAAAATTAATGCATTCCCTGCTTTATGCAAAAATGGAATTGTATTGTATCTTTATTCATTTGGTGTAAACAAAGAAATATAGAGGAATTAGAGCTTGTAGATCTGTTAGGCTCTTTGTAAGTAGTTTCTCCCTTTCTCTCTTTTTGTTTGTTTTTTTCCCCTTTTGAATGTCTCCAGCATATCATTAATGCTGAGGATTACAACTTTTCCAGTTTCAAAAAGATTAAAAAAATTAAAACTTGAACAATGCTTCATCTTTATAAGTCTTAAATTACCCACTTAAACACCCAGCGAACCCAACGACCTCTAAGCCCAGCCGCATCGTCCTCGTTAAAGATCGTTCCAAGAATCATCCAAGTGTCCAAATCATATGACCCAACTTTCAATTCTATTGAGAATTGGTACAAAATCAAGCCAGCACAAGAGTTTGAATTTCGAATTTGAAGTACCTCAAATTCTTATCCATCCCCCCCTCCTTTTCAATTCCATTCTCTTAATATATGTATTTCCCTTCCTTCAGCATTTTGGAGAGATTTTTTGGACACTAATTTACTACCCAAAACAGAGGGGATTCCCTTCCAAAGAAAGTGGTTGGAGAGACAAGAAACATGAACATATATTTACAAAAAAAATGAAAAGGAAACACAAAAGAAAATAGTATTCCTATGGCTAGGAGGTTTGAGTCTTTTGTTGCTGGATTCGAGCTTTTGTCAGAATTCCACTTGTGGTGGAGGAATAGCTTGATTCAACTCATCGTCCCAGCTTCGCTATGGTCCACAAAAGGTTTAATCCCTCTCCTAATCTTGAATTGTTTCTCTTTGTTTTGTTTAGTAGATTTAGTTGATTTACAAACTTATTTAGTTATTATTTATTTTGATAAATTTCATTTGTTGTCTGATTATGTAGTTTCTCTGTGTTGTTATTGGCTATAGGTAGTTGGTTGACCTCTGGAGATTTTGGCCTTCTTCCTGTTTTTATTTGGTTTCATCTAAATTAGTCATTGCGTATCTGTGGTCTTGGGAAGCAATGCTTGGGTTTGTTTGGGTTTAGCACCTTATAAATAATACGTTGGCTTCCTTTTATCATTTGTTTGGTCTAGAATTCCAATTTAGCTTGACAAAGTGTGATTATATTGGCCTAAGATGTTTCCTTTGTTTAGCTCTTGGTTGCTGCATATGCCATTTAATTTGATTGTTTCTTAAGCTCATGGGCTGTTTTAGTTACCTTATCGTATCTTTTTAAGTGTCAAAGGATGTCTCAACTATAGTTCATAGTGGTTTCAGCAAAATGTATTGAAATTTTGAAAATAAAATTTGCGACAATGTTATGTTGGCCTCGTGCATAGCACGAGCTTCCCTTCTAGTATTCTATAGAGGATGAAACAAAGTATCAAAACAATGTTACTTTTTGAATACCACATCTTATAGAAAACCTTAAGAATGAGCAAAGCATAAAGAGATGGAAGCATAGGCAATCTTCCTTGAAAACTAGGGCAATCAAGGATAGGGGAAAACTAAACTACCAATAAGAAGCATAGGCAAAACAAACTAGACATGGAGCCTCTTACTCTAAATCTGACAAAAAATTCCTAATTGAGTCAAGTGAACATGTGAAAGTGTTAATGAGTTGAGTCATTTTATGAGTGTGTTGTTGTCACTTAAATGATTCTTGGATTTTAAAAATGTTTCATGAGAATGAGAGGATTTCTTTTGTAAAATGTTTGTATGTGGACTATTTATTAGTACCAACCGAAGCCATTACCTTTGTGCTTAATTGAGAAAGGGAAATTGATTTGTGGTATGCCTTGAAATAAGAGCTTGTTGTGTTTTTGATTTTCTTTACTTGAGGACAAACAAAGTTTCTAAGTGGGAGGGGTTGATGAGGGGTGGATTTCCACTCATTTGAGGCTCTTTTCGTAGTTATTTTGGCTTGCTTTAGTTTAAAATTGGTGGTTTTAGTGTGGTTTTTTAAAGATTTGCACGAAAATGAAATGGAGAGTTGATTTAGGATATTTGAAGAAAGCAAGTGAACTTTAGGCAAAAAGAGGTCAAGAGATGAAAATGCAATTTCTAGCAAGAAAAGTACCCTTTATCGAACGGGCTTGAATAAGCTAAGTGAACTGTATCTGCCTGTTTGAATGTCTTCATTTAGGGGAAGAAGTTTGCTAAACCTGAACTCAAATCATGCATTGAGGAGTTTGAAGAAAAGTTGAATAAATTCGACATTGAGAGGAAGGAACAAGAACTTACTGCCAGAAAAATCTCAAAGCCATCAACAAAAAGTGGAGAACTTGGAGAGCATCACGGTGACTGAAAAAAAAGAAGAGGAAATCGATGAATCTGAAATTACTTAAGGTTGTTTTCTCTAAGTCTATTGCCTGTTCATTCTTTTACTACTCTTTCATGTTTTATTTACAAGGTTCTCATTTTGAAAAAAAATATGGCAGAGGGAACTAGAGCTTCATGTTTGTCTCTTTAATTTATACGGTCATTTATGCTTTTATTTAGCCAAAGAATTTAAAAACAATGTAGAGGAGGTAGTAGCTGTTAACATGGAATTTTTTTATTATTCTTCAAATGCACATAGGATTCATTGGAATTTACTGGGATAAATGAGCAAGAACTTCTAGGGAACGACTTGCTCTATGGATATGTTGGTATCTCATATTGAGAAGTAGTGAGAAATGAACTCTAATCTTTATCTTAATTTAAGTATTCTCCTGATTGTTGAAACTCCTTGCACAATTTGATGTATCTTCATAGTAATTTTTTATATCTGCAGATAAAGCTTTTGGCTATCAACAATTCTCATGCAAATATGCAACTAACCACTAATTTCAGCTTGACATGTATGTCTCTTCTTTTACTCGAGTTTCAACAAAGCTGAATATATATGAACAATAACATAGAAATATATCGTGTTCTTTTGCTATCTTTCTTCCCTGCTTCATAAAAAAAAAATTAATGCAATCCATGCTTTTATGTAAAAATGGAATTGTATTGTATCTTTATTCTTTTGGTGTAAACAAAGAAATATGGAGGAATTAGAGCTTGTTGATCTACTAGGCTCTCTATAAGTAGTTTCTCTCTTTCTCTCTTTTTTTATTTGTTTTGTTTCCCTTTTAAAGGTCTCCATCATATCCTTAATGCTGAGGAATACAACATTAACAGTTTCAAAAAAAAAGAAATATCGTACTTTTTGCAATCCTTCTTTTGAGCCTGACCTTTATCGTTTGTAGAAATTGTTTTCGTGATCATTCAATTGACTCCTTGCTGCCAGTCCGTGCTTGTTGTCATGCTGGCAAAAGCAGGGGTTTCGGCCGGTTTTACCTACTATTACATTTGAACCAATGACTCTTGCCATATGAAAGCGATACTCTAACCGCTGAGTCAAGTCACTCTATAAGAGAAAGCCGCGCAACCAAAGTAGCCCTTACAAAAACAAAAAGATTGAACAATGCTAATTTTTTTGAAGTCCTAAATTACCCACTTAAACACCCAACGAACACAACGACTTCTAAGTCCAGCCGCGTCATCCTCGCAGAAGATCGTTTTAAGAATCATCCAAGTGTCCAAATCATATGGCCCTTATTTCAATTATGTTGAGAATTAGTACAAAATCAAGCCAGCACAAGAGCTTGAATTTCGAATTTAAAATACCTCATAACCTTCTCCGTTTTCCCCCCTTTTCAATTCCATTCTTTTCCTATATATACTTCCCTTCCTTCATCGGTTTGGAGAGGTTTTTTGGACACTAATTTACTACCCAAAACAGAGGGAATTTCCATTGAAAGAAAGAGGTTGAAGAGACAAGAAACAGGAACAAAAATTTACAAAAAAAATACACAGGCAATAGAGAAGTAAATTAAAGAAAATAGTACTCCTATAGTGAGGAGGTTTGAATCTTTTGTTGCTGGATTCGAGTTCGTCTGAATTGCTCTTGTGGTGGAGTATCCTTGCCTTATTCCTGACTGTAAGCTCAATCTTGTGGAGTCACTTAGGCGTCGTGTTAAGAGTTGCATCTAAGGTAAGTTTTCTCTCCTCCTTTCAACTAAATCTTGGGTAAGTATTTTTGAAATGGTCTCGTTGATATGTGTTAATCAGTTCTTAAATTGTTGGACTCTTTTTGTTTGTGTGCGAATTAATTAAGTTGAGGGATATATATTTCATGAGTTTTGGTGGAGATTGGGGGCACAACTTGTGTGAAAATTGTGCCTAAAATGATTGTCGCCAACATATTTGATGAAATGCCCTAACCGAATTTTGAATTTAGGAGAACATGATTCCGCGAATGCTCCCTCTTGGCCGTGAACTCGGAGGAATCTGATCCCAGATTTTAGCAAAAAATAGTTAGCAAAAGAATAGCTTCACTTTGTTGATTTTATTGGTGAGGAGATAGTTGCCGGGGATGTCATATATGGCGGTTCTGACCAGCTGTTGTCACAAGTTGTTCCAAAATCCGGGATTGGGTTAAGTTGGTATGACTTTTATCGATGTTACTTTGTTTTCAATTAGGTTACTAGAATCTTGATTGCCATCTTATTTGTACAGGCGAGTGGATAGCTATTACTGTTTTGGTTGGTTTTAATTTTTATTCAATTTGTTAAAATCATGAGTTTGAGGTTTCATTTTGTCCCATATGTCTTCATTCTTGCTATTTTAATTTTCTTCCATTATATAATGGCTTCTTCATATGCATGTCCTTCCTTTTTATCTTAACAGGCCAAATATGTGACTCACTGTAAGTTTACCTTTTTGTTTAATATGATGTTGCTACTGTTCAACTTTGTTTGTACTTAAATAGAAATTATAGAATTATCTTATCGACGATAACCATTAACCCGGATGTTTTTAATTATTCTTCAAATGCACATAAGATTCATTGGAGTTTACCGGGTTAAATGAGGGAGGACTTCTAGGGAACGACTTGCTCTATGGATATGTTGGTATCTCAAATTGAGAAGTAGTAAGAAGTGAACTCTAACATTTATTATAATGTATTCTCCTGATTGTTGAAGTCCTGGCACAATTTGATGTATCTTCATAGTATTGGGCATCTCCAACCCTACACTCTATTTTACTCTCCAAATATAGAGTTCCCTATTTTTTCAGACAACCAACACCAACTTAATTCTCTATTTTACTCTCTAAAAAAGAATTTTTTTTTATTTCTCTCTCATCAATATTATATTATTATTTCTATTTCATTTTTATTTTCTTATTTCGTAATATAAATCTTTTCTTTCTTTAATTATCATCCTATACAATTTTCATGCTATATAAAATTTAATTTTTGAAATTAATCATTTAATATTAAATGATATTTTATTCTAAATTTCTAAAGAACAACTACAAATAATTTAAAAAAGAAATCGTCAAGCACAATTGCAATTACAACCACTACTTGTCTAAAGCATACACTACCTACCTCCTTTTTCAAATATTGTTAAATCTAGAAACGAACTATCAGATTACTAAATTATTGTAGTGATTTTTAAAATTATTATGTTTTGTATTGTATTGTTATCTTGTATTTAAATTATTATATTATGTATTGTATTTTTAAATTAAAATTTGTATCTTATCATTTAAATTTTGTGCATTCTTAATAGTGAAAATTAATAATAAAATCAAATTGTACCACAAAGTTATGAAATTTTTTTTAAAAAATATTTATTAATTTGAGATGAAAGTAGTACATATTAAATAATATATTTTTTAAAATGTATATTACATTTTAAAAGAATTACAAATATTATAGATTTAATTAATAGTCTTATATGAAAAATAATGTTAATTACAAAATAATAATATAATATTCAAAAAGTGAAATAGAGAGTATGAATAGTAGTTCTCCAAATTTGGAGAACTACTATTCAACTCTCCATAATTGGAGAGTAGAGGGTAAAATAGAGAGGGCTTGGAGAGGGCATTCTCTATTTTACTCTCCAAATATAGAGAATGAGGAGTAAAATAGAGTAGGGTTGGAGATGGTCTTAATCTTTGATTTCTACAGGTTTATTTGCTTTTGGCTATCAACAACTCTCATGAAAATGTAAAACTAACCACTAATTCCAGCTTGACATGTATGTCTCTTCTTCTACTCAAGTTTCACAAAGTTGAATATATATGATCAATAAAATAAAAATATATTGTGTTCTTTTGCTATCTTTATTCCTTGCTTCATACAAAAAAAAAAAATGCAATCCCTGCTTTATGTAAAAAAAATAAAAATTGAACAATGCTAAAGCTTTTAAGTCCTAAATTACCCACTTAAATATCCAATGAACCCAGTGACCTCTAATCCCAGTCGTGTCATCCTCATAGAAGATCGTTACGAGAATCATCCAAGTGTCGAAATCTAATGACCCTCCTTTCAATTCTGTTGAGAATTGGTACGAAATTGAGCCAACACAAGAGTTTGAATTTTGATTTTGAAGTACCTCAAATTCTTATCTGTTTGCCCCTCTCCCTTTTCAATTCCATTATATTACTATATGTATTTCCCTTCCTTCAGCATTTTGGAGAGGTTTTTGGCACACTAATTTACTACCCAAAACAGAGGGGATTCCCATCCAAAGAAAGAGGTTGGAGAGACAAGAAATAGGAACAAATACTTACAAAAAAATATACATGCAACACAAAACAAAATAGTATTCCTATGGCTAGGAGGTTTGAGTCTTTTGTTGCTGGATTCGAACTCTTGTCAGAATTCCACTTGTGGTGGAGGAATAGCTCGACTCAACTCGTCGTCCTAGTTTCGTTGTGGTCCACAAAAGGTTTGATCCCTCTCCTAAGCTTGACTTGTTTCTCTTTGTTTTGTTTAGTCGATTTAATTGATTTACAGACTGATTTAGCTATTATTTATTTTGATAAATTTCATTTGTTGTCTGATTGTGTAGTTTCTCTGTGTTGTTATTGGTTATAGGTAGTTGGTTGACCTCTAGAGATTTCGGTCTTCTTCTTGTTTATATTTGGTTTCATCTAAATTAGTCATTGCCTATATGTGGTGTTGGGCAGCAATGCTTGGGTTTGTTTGGGTTTAGCACCTCATAAATAATATGTTGTCTTTCTTTTATCATTTGTTTGGTCTAGAATTCCAATTTAGCTTGACAAAGTGTGATTATCTTGGCCTAAGATGTGCCCTTTGTTTAGCTTTTGATTGCTGCATATGCCCTTTAGTTTACTTGTTTCTTAAGCTCATAGGCTGTTTAAGTTACCTTATTGTATCTGTTTAAGGGGTCGTTTGGTAGAGTGTATTAGCAAAAATAATGCATGTATTAACCCTTCGGGGTGGCCCAGTGGTTTGGGCTTGGGACTTCCATGTTGTAGGTCTCAATTTCGAAACCCCTTACCAGCTAAAGCAAGGGGTTTGTCTTCTGGGTCGAGCTCGTCGCACTAGGCTTGCCTAGTGCGGGTCACCTCTCCTATGTGATTTGCGAGCTATTGCATAAGAGCAGGGGTTTTACCCTGTTGGCACCCAAAGGGCAGTGGCTGCGGGTTTCCCTTGTCATAAAAAAATAAAATAATGCATGCATTAATTAAATGTATTAGTAATCCCTTGTTTGGTGCATTTTTTAATGCTACGTATATCTAATGCTTTAGTTATACACTCTATTGTGTATTGAGGAATGTATTACTAATACCATGGATTTCTAGGTATTAGCAATGCAAAGGATTTAATACATGCATTAATATGGTTGAAGACCCAATTACCCCGCAAAAGTACTTTTACATCTTTTCCACCATAATTGTGAAGGATACTTTTGTAAATAAATATTTTTATACAATGTATACTATTTTTAATACACCAAACCAAACAATGCATAAGAAATAATCTATGCATAACTAATACAAGTACAATTAATACATGCATTACTAATACATTCTATTGGGTATTATTTTTATACACTCTACCAAACGACCCCAAGTGTCGATGGATGTCTCAACTATAGTTCATAGTGGTTTCAGCAAAATATAATGAAATTTTGAAAATAATATTTGTGACAACGTTATGTTGGCCCCGTGCATAGCACGGGCATCCCTTCTAGTATTCTATAAAGGATGAAAACCATATAAGTATCAAAACAATGTTGCTTTTTGAATACAACATCTAATAGCAAACAATAGAAGCAATCTGCCTTGAACACTAGTGCAATCAAGGATAGGGGAAAACTAACTACCAATAAGAATCATAGGCAAAATAACCTAGACATGGAGCCTCTTACTCTAAATCTAACAGAACGACGAGGAGATAGTGTGTTCGACTGTTTCATATCCAACTCAACTAAAGTATTTATGTGTCACGACCCGACTTCAGACTTCTTTAGTCAGAATGACATATACTATAACCCACTTATAGGTGAGCCAATCTGTACCAAGAACAACAAGTAACGCAACACTCCTTTGCGAATGTGGAAGAGATAGTGATGGCGTCGCCAAAACTGTAGCTTCGCACAACTCAGCTCGGACCTTCTTTTGAAGATTTCTTTGGCTTAAATACTTCATATTCCATTGTTTTAAGTGTCCTCAAGAAATTTTGACATGTTGTCTTCATTTGTAGGTGTTTTGAACTATAAATGGATTTCTAAACCAATTCGAATGATCAAGAAATGGCATCGAAAATTGAGGAGGATGATTATTTTTTATGAGAGTTGGTTCCTACCGGTAAAATGTGCCAAAAAATATGATGAGTACTTGGACTGAAGTGAGAACATAGTTTCATTTTCAATTGGGAATGCCTCCATTTTCTTCATTTTGTTGATTGTTTCTGCATACTACGATTGTGCCCTTGACAGGCGTACTTATTTTTCTTTGTTATTGATTGGTGTGACCTTGCCAAACTTTGATATCGTGGATGCTTCTGTTGATATTGTGTTAGATTGGTCTATTTTAGTTTTTGATTTGTAGTTTGTAACTTCTTTGTTTTTGGTTTGTTAATAAGATTTGCATTGACGATGCCTTATGATGGATAGAGAGCGACGACTTTCTTCAGGGTAAATCGTCGATTGCTTGTGAGTGTTTGATTGGCGTTGATTGTAGCGAAGTCTGAGTAGCCGTTCCCGAATAGATGGATGAGGTTGCTTGATGATGGATTGGTTGACAACTCTCTTAAGGGTATAATCGTCGTATTTTTGGGAAGGTTTTGACTTGGTTGGTACTAAGAGCATAGTCATGCATGTGAATAGTGTTGAGCATATCTTTCCGTTTTTAAAAGGTTGAGCATGTTGTGAATGATTTTGTGACAACTCTTACAACTCTTTTTATGACTTTTGATTTGTTAGTGGTTAAAATGTTCAATGCTACTTGTATTTTGAATTGGAAATAATTTCTCTCTTTTTTTTATTTGTTTTGTTCTCCTATTAAAGGTCTCCAGCATATCCTTCATGTTGAGGAATATAACATTAACAGTTTAAAAAAATTGAAAAATGCTAAAAAAATCCAAGTCCTAAATTACCCACTTAAACACCCAGCGAACCCAACGACCTCTAAGTCCAACTGTGTTATCCTCGTAGAAGATTGTTTCGAGAATCATCCTAGTGTCCAAATCATATGGCCCTTCTTTCAATTATGTTGAGAATTAGTACAAAATCGAGCCAGCACAAAAGTTTGAATTTCGAATTTGAAATACCTCAAAACCTTATCCATTTTCCCCCGTCTTTTCAATTCCATTCTTTTCCTATATATACTTCCCTTCCTTCATCGTTTTGGAGAGGTTTTTTGGAAATTAATTTACTACCCAAAACAAAGGGAATTTCCATAGAAAGAAAGAGGTTGGAGAGACAAGAAACAGGAACAGAAATTTACAAACAAATATACAAGCAACAAAGAAGAAAATTAAAGAAAATAGTATTCCTATAGCTAGGAGGTTTGAGTCTTTTGTTGTCGGATTCGAGCTCTTGTCAGAATTGCTTTTGTGGTGGAGTATCCTTGCCTTATTCCTGTCTGTAAGCTCAATCTTGTGGAGTCACTTAGGCGTCATGTTAAGAGTTGCATCTAAGGTAAGTTTTCTCCCCTCCTTTCAACTCAATCTTGGGTAAGTATTTTTGAAATGGTCTCGTTGATATGTGTTAATCAATGCTTAAATTGTTGGACTCTTTTTGTTTGTGTGTGAATTAATTAAGTTGAGGATATATAGTTCATGAGTTTTGGTGGAGATTGGGGGCACAATTTGTGTGAAAATTGTGCCTAAAATGGCTATCCCCAACATGTTTGATGAAATGCCCCAACCGAATTTTGAATTTAGGAGAAGATGACTCTGCGAAAGTTCCCTCTTGGCCACGAACTAGAAGGAATCTGATCCCAGATTCTCCGCGAATGCACCCAATAGTTTGCATATGAGTTGATTTTAGCAAAAGATAGTTAGCAAAAGAATAGCTTCAATTTTTTTATTGTAGAGGTGAGGAGATAGTTGTCGGGGATGTCATATATGGCATTTCTAACTGGCTGTTGTCACAAGTTATCAATGTAACTTTGTTTTCAATTAGGTAACTAGAATCTTCATTGTCATCTTATTTGTACAGGCAAGTGGATAGCTATTACTATTTTAGTTGGTTTTAAGTATGAGATTTTTATTCAATTTCTTAAAATCATGAATTTGAGGTTTAATTTTGTCCCATATGTCTTCATTCTTGCTATTTTATTTTATTTTCATTTTATAATGGCTTCTTCATATGCATGTCCTTCCTTTTAATCTTAACCGGCCAAATATTTGACTCACTGTAAGTTTACCTTTTTGTTTAATAGGATGTTGCTACTGTTCAACTTTGTTTGTACTTGAATAGAAATTATAAAATTATCTTATCGATGATATACCATTAACATGGAAGTTTTTAATTATTCTTCAAATGCACATAGGATTCATTGGAGTTTACCAGGATAAATGAGCGAGGACTTCTAGGGAACGACTTGCTCTTTGGATATGTTGGTATCTTATATTGAGAAGTGGTAAGAAATGAACTCTAACGTTTATCATAATGTTTTCTCCTGATTGTTGAACTCCTGGCACAATTTGATGTATCTTCATGGTAATCTTTGATTTCTGCAGGTTTATTTGCTTTTGGCTATTAATAATTCCCGTGCAAATATGCAACTAACCATTAATTACAGCTTGACATATATGTCTCATCTTCTACTCAAGTTTCACAAAGCTTAAAATATATGATCAATAAAATAAAAATATATTATGTTCTTTTGCTATCTTTCTTCCCTGCTTCATACAAAAATAATAATGCAATCCCTGCTTTATGCAAAAAAAAATTGGACAATGTTAAAGCTTTTAAGTCATAAATTACCCATTTTAACATCCAGCGAACCCAGTGACCTCTAATGACAGCTGTGTCATCCTCGTAGAAGATTATTACAAGAACCATCCAAGTGTCAAAATCTAATGACCCTCCTTTCAATTCTGATGAGAATTGGTACGAAATCGAGCCAACACAAGAGTTTGAATTTCGAATTCCCTTCCTTCAGCATTTTGAAGAGGTTTTTGGCACACTAATTTACTACCCAAAACGGAGGGGATTCCCATCCAAAGAAAGAGGTTGGAGAGACAAGAAACATGAATAAATATTTACAAAAAAATATATAGGAAATATAGATGAAGATTAAAGAAAATAGTATTCCTATGACTTGGAGGTTTTAGTCTTTTGTTGCTGCATTTGAGCTCTTGTCAGAATTTCACTTGTGGTGGAGGAATAGCTAGATTCAACTGGTCGTCCCAACTTCGATGTGGTCAACAAAAGGTTTGATCCCTCTCCTAAGCTTGACTTGTGTCTCTTTGTTTTGTTTAGTCGATTTAGTTGATTTACAGACTGATTTAGCTATTATTTATTTTGATAAATTTCATTTGTTGTCTAATTGTGTAGTGTCTCTGTGTTATTATTGGCTGTAGCTAGTTGGTTGACCTCTAGAGATTTTGGTCTTCTTCTTGTTTATATTTGGTTTTATCTAAATTAGTCATTGCGTATCTGTGGTGTTGGGTAGCAATGCTTGGGTTTTTTTGGGTTTAACACCTCATAAATGATATGTTGTGTCACGCCCCGAGGCTACCCCTTTGACATAACACGGGACCTAGGATCATGAATGACCCCAAGTTAACCCTGTGTCTTCCATATATCAAGCATACTCAGAATAACTGAATAAAACATGTACTATGCGGAAGCTAAAACAATAGATAACTGAAAATGGGGAAAAACCCAACTAGTCTGAGTGTATAAACAATACTAAGTGTTTAATAACATGTCACGACCCAGGGATACCCCCTAGATGTAACATGGCATATAGAACCCTGAAGGACTCCATACAAACCACTTAGCTTTCATAATGATCTTAGGCATATTTATGCACCTAATAACCAATTTATCCCATATATATATTTAAGTTTGAGAACACTTTCCTAGTCGAAACTAAAATTTTGGAATCTTTTGATGTCGTTTCCTCTAACCAATATGATTAGATGTTTCAGGGTGTAAAGCAAAGACGAAAGAGCTAAAAAAGGGCACCTAGACAAAGGTCGGAAAATAGAAGACGAAGTTGCAGAGGAGAATGGCCAAGAAGCTGGAAAATACACTAGAAGGGAGCAGATCCGCATCGCGGAGCTGAAATTTGCATGCAGAAAATGAATTCCACTTAACAGTGGAGTGCATGTCACGAGCGCGTCGCGGAGGAGACCCTTTTGTGCACAAATTAAGGTGAGGGAACAGGTCATTGTCACGGACCTGAACACCAGAATTGAGTCATGTGTTTTATTTCAGACTATAATTAGTCTAGGTGTGTTATTTTATCATTATCCAATTTTTTAAAAAGACGAGAGAACATCGATTTGGGCGATTTTACTAACACTTTCTAAGGCTTTTCTTCTACTCCGTCATTTTGGTAAACCCTTTTATGATCCATAAACATTATTTGATGATATTTTGTTCCATGAGTAGCTAAATTCCCTTATTCTAGGGTTGTAGCTACGATTAATGGTGTAATAGTATTTGTTTCTAGTATGAGATGGGTTTTCTTGTGATTTATGTTGACATTCTTGTTTAACTATTTTAATGACTAATCAACATTAAGATAAACTCATTGTCCATTCTTAAATTCGGAAGATGAATAAAGGGATAGACCAAAGAATGAATGTGAGAAGCATGTTCATTCTAGGGTAAAGTTTAGAATGTTTTGTATATAGGATAGTCTTATACCTATATACCGTACTTGATTAATATGCAAGATGATAGCTTAATGCTCCACTATTGATTCATGTTTATCCTCGCTCAACGATGTAGTTAGGCTGTCGATGGTGGTAGGCGATTAGAGGTCGGGAGATCATGATCGTAAAATGAACCTTGCAAATCCATAATGAGTTTAACCTGTCGAATGCTAGGATAAATTAATATTATGCCGAAAATCAGCTTATGCTGCAACCCTGGAATACTTTCCCAAATTGTGAAATTCTCTTGTTTGAAACTGTTTGATTGTAGAAATTAATTTTTGAGATTGTTCAACTTAGTAGATATAAACAAATTTCTAAAATTGTATGTCGCATAAGTAAATTTATTTTAGACATAATAGAGTTGTTATTTGTTGATTTGAAGTCCTTTGGGTTCGATAATCCGACTCGAAAGAGTCGATGTACTAGTTGAGTGACCGTGTGCACTTGCGTGTGCTTTTGGACGCAACACATAACATAAGAAATAGAACAATAAAGAGTAAAACAATCATTTTAAGTCCAAAATAGTTTTACAGAAAAGCGAAAGGCTAAACTCATGTCTCATCATAGCCATCTATTACAATCGAATGAAAATTGGGCCTAGCCCATACATCATGTCCAAAAGGAAGTGCAAGAGAGAAACTAGAATGGAAGTAATCCATCCTCAGACCATGAGGACTCACCAAGCTCGGGGAAGAATCAAGTCCAATCTCTAGCCACTAAAATGGGAACCCTGCCTGTCGGACCCTACATTAGGAAAAATGTAGGCAGAGTATGCATTAATAAAAAAATACACTAAGTATGATAGCTATGCATAAAACTATTTAAAACACGCTAAGGACATTTTATTTCATGACATGCAATTGACCAAAGTAAAACATGATATAAGAAGGTTAGAAAGCATAATTCATAACATCATGGTCAATGCAAGCTAAATCATCATTTAAAACCTTATACACGTATGAGATACTCCTTGAGTAACCTTAGTTCACTTTTAGTCATGTTGTGGAAAAATTAGTCTTAATCGACATAGAGACCATGTGGGCTAAAACATGATCACCCGGTGTCTCCCACAGCGAAAAAGGGTGCTCTACTTGCCTAAGGTAGAACCATGAACTTCTAGCTCAAATGGATCCACTATCCAATCAACCTATGGGGGCACATAGTTAAGGGATAAGGTGATTGCTACTAGAAACCCGACCTCTTCTAACGGGAGAGCTTCCATCTCATGAGACTTCTTATAGAAGCCAGGCCTCTAATAATGGGAGAGCTTCCATCTAAATGTCAATATCCACTCAGTGCTAAGCATAATTCCCACGGAATAATATTTTCTTACTTAATCTCATCATCCATGGAAAGACATGTCATCTTGTCAATCCAAGCTAGTTTATTAAGATAGCTCTTGTTCATTGATTCAATTAGGTGAGAATAGCCTTCCAACCTAAGAATCTTTTCTATATGAGAAAACCTTTCACTTCATGCTAGTATGTGTTCATGAGAATAGCCTTTAACAACACAACATAAAGCATCCTCATTTAGCACTTTACTCTCAAAGCACCCTTAACATTCACATAGGTTTCATAAGATCATGCATACTCATATTTTGCCCTTTCAAGGTTCAAAACTTACTTTCAATCCACAAATCTAGAAATCATGGTTTAGATAGGGATTTTATCATAGATTCATGTAATTTTATTATTTCGTGTTTTATATCATAAAACTCCTCTTTAATCAACAACCCACATTATGAGATCACAATTTGGAAAACATGGGGGTTTGCATGGGTTCATAGGGGAAGCATCATTGATGTGAGGCTAAAAATACATATTTTTAATTATTATTTCCTCACATTTATTATTTATATTTGTTCTTTTTGAGCATTAATTTGATGTATTGTGCTAAATTGTGTATTTTATTTGTAGGATTAAATTGGTGACAAATTGGAAAAGTATGAAGCTAAAACGAATTAAAGATGGAAGGTTGAAGAAGGAAATCAAGCAGACAGCTTAATTTTTTAAATTGAATAAAATAATATATTTATATATATAAGGAAATGGCGGTTGAACAATCTCACATCACTAAACTGCCACGTGGCAGCCATTAAAGGCCCCTCAGATATTGAGGCGGCAGCAACACTGTTCACACGGCGAAAAAGAAAAAGGAATCCAATTCTTTTTGGTTTTGGACTCCTAATTTAATTTGGACTCAATTATTTTATTTAGGGTTTCTCTAACTATAATTAGGGGATGAAAAATTATTCTTAAAAAAAGGAGTAGGAGAAAAGGGAGGCCAAGAACCAAGATACAAGACACAATATAAATTTTCTTCTAGCTTAGGAACTTTGGAAGAGCCGCTGTGGAGGCGGGAGAATTGTGGTTTATTCTTTCTACTCCTTTATTATTTATTTGTATTCATGATTAATAAAAGATAGTTTAGCTATCGTTCTTAAATTTTTATGATTAACACAAACATATTTATTTTAATAAATTTTGATTGTGTTTTTTTGAGATAATGAGTAGCTAACTTTCATAACTAGGGTTGTGGGAACCATAAGCGATTAACAAAGTATGATTAATAACTATGTAATTCTTGAATAGTATTTTGCATGCATTGATAATTCTTTCGTTTAGAAGTTTTTTTAACGGTGGCCAACGTTAGAACTCGCTTTGTTGCTACTTGCTGGATCAAGGAGGTAATCAACAAGAAAAGAATTATCAACATAGATTTAGTGTGATACTATCTAATAGGCTAGTGTCGATTGGTGCGAAGTAATAACTAAGCCAAACATCGATTATGATGTCTAATATGAGGTAAAGGTAAGGGTTAGTAAATTATACACATGTAGCCGGATCAAGGTGCGGGGTGAAATTCTCTAGATGTCGGATCAAGGATTTAGAGATACCTAACTTATCACTTTGCATGTAATACACTAGAAAAAGATTACTATTATTAGGATTACTGTGTTATGAGCTTATGGGGAACACATTCCTAGTTACTTTTAATAATCTGAATATAAATAAATACTTAGTTCTAAGCTATCTTTTTATTGTCTTTATTTTATTTCAATTTAAAACCCCCCATTTTTATATAACGACTATCGAGTTAAATATTTGCTATTGACGATATTCTTCCATATTCTCTGTGGGATCGACCTCGACTCATAGTTGGGTAAATATATTGCATACGATCGTTTATATTTCTTTTCAAGAGGTATATTTGAATGTTATCAAGAATGGCGCCGCTGCCGGGGAATGTGGCTTAGAAATTGTCTTTAGTATATATTTTGACTTGTAGTCCTTTTTTTATTTTATTTTATTAGTTTTAATTTACTTTTCTTTATTATATGTTTACTCTTCTTGAGATGTCATCTGAAAAAGTATGTAGTATTAAGTGTTCTTGCAAATTTTGTACTTCTGATATTATGAATTCTTATAAGCTAGTTTTTTCTCAACAAAATAAGTTGTGTGGGGACATAGAAGATTTGTTAATACTTTGCTATAAATCAATATTTAAGTGTTTTGGTGATGAAGAGACCTATTATTGGCTTCTCGAGAGAGTAGATTTTGAGTTGAGTGAAAAGATTAAATCATATGACACACAACAATTTAGTAATAATGTGTGTGAGGAAGAAAAAATACTTATAAGTCAACTTGAAGAGCTAAAAGTTGAGGGCCAATTGCTTGATCATACTTTTATTGATGTTGCCATTGTAGAGAAGAGTACATTAGAGTTATGTAATGAAGTAGATAATATTATTTTTAAAAACTCTAGTATGTGTAAATATGAGGGTGTAAATAATAATACAATTCATAAGTTAGGGCGCACTAGACCTCATTCCAATCATTTTTCCACATTATGTTTAGATGATGATAAATTAATTGAGCCATCTGAGCCTATAGAAGAATGTATGGAGGAGGAAAATTGTGTCTATATTCTTGAATTTATTGTTTCAATATCAGAGAATTGCATTCCTCACTTAGGATCCAAGAAGTGCATAATGCGATATCTATTGCTTGGGACCTTTAATTTTGTACCACCACCCCTTGAGCGAAATAGAAAAATTGATGTAAAATTAGGGGTGCAATTCATATCTTCAAAGTGGAAGGAAAAATAGTAAAATTGATGGTGTCGTGCCGCGACATTAAATTAAGCGCTTATTGGGAGGCAACCCAATTAGTAGTGTAACTTCTTATTTTATTTTATTTTTATTTTATTAGTATCATTTTTTTTTCCATTCTTGTTTTTTTTTTTTTCGCAGATTAGGGGAAGTCTGAGTATTCAAAAACATAAATAAATGTTTGAGCTTAAGTGTGGGGTGGCGACCCTTGATGAAAATTAAGAGAACATGCTACTAGCTAGGCCTAAAGGCCTCAGGGAGTTTTCCTAACCCTTGTTTTAAATTTTATTTAATGCTTTGGGGACATAGTATCTTTTTAAGTGGGGTGGAGGAATGAATTCTTAGTTTTTACCATTTTATTGAGATTTTTTTTTTTAGGATGGGTTCCTTGGCTTTTGTTTTCGGTTTTTTTCCTGAGGATAGTCCCTTTGAACCGAGTGTCTTTTATTTATTTTTTAGGAGTAAATTTTATTCTTATTTTTATTTTTTATTTTTTTTTGGAGAGAAAAGAAAAGTCCCCTTTGAGTTATGTGATACTTACTATTTGGGCCTAAATTTGAGTAGTACTTTCTTGTGAATGCTTGATTGCTAGTAAAATTGCAAACTTTTTGACATCTAGGTTCATGGTTGTGACTTTGTATATATCTTATTTTATTTTGTGGTTTGTTATGATCCTGTATCTCTTAGAAGTGGAATTGATCTATCTTGATTGATACTTGTGCCATGTGTGGTGAGATTTTGTTTATTCTATGTTTTGCATCTTAGTCTAGAACTTGCCTTGCATGTTATTGAAGCGAAATAAAAAGCGTTGCTTTGTTTAGGAGATGATAATAGGCTTTCTTTGATTTTTCTAGTAAATTTTTGCCTTTTCAGATATTTTATCACTAGTTAACCCTTTTGAGCCTGTAGCCTTTTATTGGTAGCCATATTTTGCCCTTGACTATTTTGTTGAATTCCTAGTTTTTGCACCTTGCTTCCTTGAGCATTATAGCATAGACTTATTCTAATTATCAATTTTGAGAAAAAAATGATGGTTGAGTGAAAAGGTAATCAATGATAGCTACAAAATGCTTAAAAGTCCTCTTTGAAAGAATGTGATATGAAAAAAAATTAAAGTGACATGAAAAAAAAAAAAGTTACCTTGTTGATGGCCCTGGTCCTTCCAAGGACATTTTGCACCTTAACGCATGTAAAATATGTAAGTTGAGGGTGGCTATTATGAAGGAAAACTTAAAAAAAATAAAAATAAAAAATGATTGAAATATTCTTGAGAGGATGAGATTTACTTGTGAAATAATTGTTGAAGAGAGGGCTGAAAATAAAGAGAAGAAAATAATGGGTGATAAAGTCTAAAATTGCAAAGTGCTGAAGGAAGTGTAAGTCACTATTATATAGTTTTTCTACCCGTCCCCTAGCCTACATTACAACCCATTAAAGTCCTATTCGATTCTATTCAAGCATGCTTAATTAGTGGAGATGTACATAATGGGCAAGCATATGGTTCTTTGTGCATACATGTGAATTTTCTTTGCGAGTGTGAGTATTCTTTGATGCCAAGTCCTTAATTTATATTCAATCTTTTGATTTGAGTGTGTGGACTATTTCTTCTTGTGAGGGCACTTGTTTCATGATAGATAGGTGATTTTATTAACTTTCTTTGATGAGAGTAGGTGAGCAAACTTAAATTTGATGAGTTCAAAGTCCTTTGAGGTTAGGAGGTTAATGGTTTGTTGTTTATTGAGATGTCTTGCATACTGATTGAGAAACCTACTTGATGTTTTGAAATTGATATATGGCCTAATTGTTTGTATTAACCTAAGTGATGACATAGCTAGTATGATTTTTTTCTTGGGATGAGTTTTTATGTTTGCTCGAGGACGAAAAAAAATTAAGTGTGGGTGTTGATGTGAGGCTAAAAATACATTTTTTTAATTATTATTTCCTCACATTTATTATTTATATTTGTCCTTTTTGAGCATTAATTTGATGTATTGTGCTAAATTGTGTATTTTATTTGTAGGATCAAATTGGTGAAAAATTGGAAAAGTATGAAGCTAAAACGAATTAAAGATGGAAGGTTGAAGAAGGAAATCAAGCAGACAGCTTAATGTATTAAATTGAATAAAATAATATATTTATATATATAAGGAAATGGCGGCTGAACAATCTCACATCACTAAACTGCCACGTGGCAGCCATTAAAGGCCCCTCAGATATTGAGCCGGCAGCAACACTGTTCACACGGCGAAAAAGAAAAAGGAATCCAATTCCTTTTGGTTTTGGACTCCTAATTTAATTTGGACTCAATTATTTTATTTAGGGTTTCTCTAACTATATAAATAGGGGATGAAAAATTATTCTTAAAAAAAGGAGTAGGAGAAAAGGGAGGCCAAGAACCAAGATACAAGACACAATATAAATTTTCTTCTAGCTTAGGAACTTTGGAAGAGCCGCCGTGGAGGCGGGAGAATTGTGGTTTATTCTTTCTTCTCCTTTATTATTTATTTGTATTCATGATTAATAAAAGATAGTTTAGCTATCGTTCTTAAATTTTTATGATTAACACAAACATATTTATTTTAATAAATTTTGATTGTGTTTTTTTGAGATAATGAGTAGCTAACTTTCATAACTAGGGTTGTGGGAACCATAAGCGATTAACAAAGTATAATTTAATAACTATGTAATTCTTGAATAGTATTTTGCATGCATTGATAATTCTTTCGTTTAGAAGTTTTTTTAACGGTGGCCAACGTTAGAACCCGCTTTGTTGCTACTTGCTGGATCAAGAAGGTAATCAACAAGAAAAGAATTATCAACATAGATTTAGTGTGATACTATCTAATAGGCTAGTGTCGATTGGTGCGAAGTAATAACTAAGCCAAACATCAATTATGATGTCTAATATGAGGTAAAGGTAAGGGTTAGTAAAATATACACACGTAGCCGGATCAAGGTGCGGGGTGAAATTCTCTAGATGCCGGATCAAGGATTTAGAGATACCTAACTTATCACTTTGCATGTAATACACTAGAAAAAGATTACTATTATTAGGATTACTGTGTTATGAGCTTATGGGGAACACATTCCTAGTTACTTTTAATAATCTGAATATAAATAAATACTTAGTTCTAAGCTATCTTTTTATTGTCTTTATTTTATTTCAATTTAAAACCCCCCATTTTTATATAACGACTATCGAGTTAAATATTTGCTATTGACGATATTCTTCCATATTTACTGTGGGATCGACCTCGACTAATAGTTGGGTAAATATATTGCATACGATCGTTTATATTTCTTTTCAAGAGGTATATTTGAACGTTATCAATCATAAAAGCATTGTAAATCATCAATTCATGCATATTTAAACATAATTAAATCATTAAGATCAATAATCAAAATAACTCATTGTGATTGAAGAAAACCCTAGCTAATTGGGGAATTCTACCTTTTGAAATAGAGGAATTTGAGGACTCCATGAATGAAAGAGATGCATGGATGAAAACTATCATATCTCAAGTCCAAATGCTAGCCTTCAATGGAGAAATTGAACCCTTAGTTTGAAACCCTAGGTTGAATATTCTTCTTCTTCTTCAATTTCTAGAGAGAATATTTTGAGAGGAGGTTTTGGTTCCTTTTGGGGAATTTTGAAGAATGAATTAAATGGGGTGAATTTGGGGGTAAAAAGTTTTATATAGGGGGTTCTAAATGTAGGCAAAATGACATAGTATAGGAATTAATTAATTAGGAAAAGACCCAACTACCCCTGAAACTTAACTGGCAGCCCTGACCCACGACTCACCACCGACGAACTGTGGATGGACCAACGGTCCGTCCTACACACTCGTGGTCCATGCTCAGAGACTTTTTCCTTGACCAATGGCTGCTGGACTACGGGGCGTGACCCTACCGTGGTCCATGGCCTGGAAAATTTTGGGTGGCTCTCTCTATGGGCCTACCTACGGCTCGTGGCTCAACCCACGACCTGTGGTTGGGCCCTCGTGGATGGCACCTGTAACTGCTGAAATTTGGTAGGCCTCCTTCTATCGAGTCTGGGGTGTTACAATCTCCCCCTTGGGATCATTCGTACTCGAATGAGATTCAAACTGGTTAAAAAAAATAGCTGAGGAACTAACAACCCAACCTACGATGCAATGCATACAACTAAAGAGGATCTATTGACTCCAAGATAGGACATTCTCAAAACATCATAAGAGGGGTGAACTTACTCTATCAGCCCATTATGCATGCAATGCACGTAAATAAGGAGGAAACATCAACTCCAAACTCAACATACTCAAATGCAACATAAGGAAGTAGGAACTACATCTAGCAACCCAAAATGCATGAATTCTCAAAACTTCTCAACACTTCTCATGTTCAAAAAGGGCCTACCTTCTCCAATCTAATAGCATGCTCAACACAATCTCATGGAGCCCTTATGCAATTCAATCACAAAAGCATATCTAATGCATGTTCAACAATCATCTCAGGAAGCATATAGGCAACTCATACTCAATGCACAAACAACAAGAGGAAATAAATCATATAAGCCATTTCTTTCAAAATTTAAGCTTTCTCATGAACATGCATAACATAAGGAAATCATGGAAACACGTAAACACACATGACTCCCAAAACATAGAACAAACCAAGAGGAACTCATTATCTCAAGCTAGAGTAGGAGTAGAAGGAAACAAATGAGGATATCGGGACATCATATCAACCTCAGCCTTCCAAGTAGCACCCTCAACTAAATGATTCCTCTACAAAACCTTCACAGAAGCTACTTCCTTGTTTCTCAATTTCTTGACTTGCCGGTCTAAAATCTCAATCGGAACCTCTTCATAAAAAATATTTTCTTTAACTTCCAAACCCTGAAAGGAAACTATGGATGTTGGATCCCCGACCCATTTCTTCAACATGGAGACATGGAAAATCGGATGCACCGATGCCAACTCACTTGGCATATCCAATTCATAAGCAACATTGCCAACCCGTCTCAAAATCTCATATGGGCCTACAAAACGGGGGCTAAGCTTCACTTTTTTACCAAACCTCATCACACCCTTCATAGGTGAGATTTTCAAGTAAACCCAATCATGAACATCAAACTCGAGATCCCTCCTTCTAACATTGGCATACGACTTTTGTCGACTTTGAGCCTTTTTAAACCTTTCTCTAATAAGTCAAACTTTCTCAATAACTTCATGAACTATCTCGGGACCTATCAAAGCAAATTCAACCATATCAAACCAACCTATAGGAGATCTACATCTCCTACCATACAAGGCCTCAAATGGAGACATACAAATACTCGAGTGATAACTATTACTGTAAGAAAACTCTATCAATGGCAAATGGTCATCCCAATTACCCTTAAAATCAATCACACAATCTCTTAACATGTCTTCCAATGTTTGGATAGTATGCTCCGCTTGCCTATCAGTTTGGGAATGAAAAATCGTGCTAAGCTTAACTTTTGTATCGAGACCCTTTGGGAATGACTTCCAAAATTGAGAAGTGAATTAGGTACCACGATCGGAAATAAAGGTCAAAGGCACCCCATGCAACTTTACCATTTCTTTCAATTACAATTGACATAGTCCTCCACCGAATAAGAAACCTTGGCGGGAAGGAAATGAGCCGATTTCGTCATTTGATCCACTATAACCCAATAGAGTCGTATTGTCACTGGGTACGAGGCAAACCAACTATAAAGTCCATATTCAAGTCTTCCCACTTCTAAGTAGGAATAGCAATGTCTTAGGACAACCCTCCTGGTCTTTGATGCTCAACTTTCACTTGCTGACAATTAGGACACTTGGCCACTAATTCTGCAATATCTTTCTACATCCCATTCCACCAATAGACTTCCTGTAAGTCACAGTACATCTTGGTGGCTCCCTGGTGAATAGAATACCGCGAACTATGAGCTTTTGTCAAAATCTTTCCCTCAAGTCATCAACATTTGGAACACATAAATGACCTTGATATCTAAGTACCCCATCTCCCCCTTGGGATAAAGCCTCAACGGAATTCTTGAGTACCGCCTCTTTCAATTCTACCAAAATTGGATCAAGACTTTGCGTAGCCTTCATATTCATCACAAAGGACGATTCAGACCCATTATGGACCATGACACCACCCTTGGTGGAGTCCACTAATTGAACACCTAGTTGGGCCAACCTATGAATGTCCCGAACTAACTTTTCACCTTCTACATGGGCAACACTAACTATCGACAATCGACTAAGAGCATTTGCTTTACCGGGTTGATAGAGAACACTCATGTCATAATACTTCAATATTTCTAGCCACTTTCTTTGGCGAAGATTCAAGTCCTTTTGACTAAATACGTATTGCAAGATCTTGTGATTGGTAAACACATCACATGTACTCCATACAAATAATGCCTCAAAATCTATAAGGCAAAAACAACCGCCGCTAACTCAAGGTCATGGGTAGGATAATTCTTCTCATAGACTTTAAGTCGCCTTGAAGCATAGGCAATCACTTTACCATTTTGCGTAAGCACACATCCCAACCCAATCTAGAGCATCATAATACACCACAAAACCATTTGTACCTTCCAGTAAAGTCAACACCAGAGTGGAAGTAAGTCTATCTTTCAACTCTTGGAAACTCTTCTCACAAGCTTCCAACCACACAAACTTAGCCTTTTTTTGAGTCAAAGTCGTCAAAGGAGAAGCAATAGAAGAAAATCCCACAACAAACCTCATATAGTAACCGGCCAAGCCCAAGAAGCTTCTAATATTGAAAGGAGATAGAGGTCTAGGCCAACTCTTGACCGCATCCATCTTAATAGGATCTACCTTAATTCCCTTACTTGACACAATATGACCAAGGAAAGCTACAGACTTTAACCAAAATTCACACTTGCTAAACTTTGCAAAAAACTGTTGATCCTTAAGAATTTGCAACATGACAATGATGCAAGTGTATTTCACTTCATACTCAAAATGATAGATTACACCTAGAATATATACACAAAGCTAGACTCAAAAGGTCAAGAGCATATCCCTGATAGGTTACCTACCATACCTACATTATTTGACTATTACACATTACCTACAATACTTGACTATTATCTTATACACGATCTAATAGTTGAAATACTCTTTGACAATATCTTAACACTCCCCCTCAAGCTGAAGCGTACATGTCATATGCTCTAAGCTTGCTGCAAATGTATTCAACCCGAGTTCCTCTAAGGGACTTGGTAAGAATATCTGCCAATTGGTCATTTGAACAAACAAAGCTGGTGGCAATGCATCCAGACTCAAAATTTTACCTAAGTAAATGCCAATCTCTTTCATGGAAAACTAGACTTGAGGCAATATGAAGGGCAACCTGATTTTCACATATAAGCTTCATCGATTTGAATTCAACACATTTCAACTCTTAAAGAAGTTGTTTCAACCAAATAAGCTCACATGTAGCAAGAGCCATAACTTGATATTCTCCTTCTACACTAGATCTTGCAACGACATCTTGCTTTTTACTTTTCCAAGAGATTAAATTGCCTCCAATCATGACACAATACCCAAAAGTAGAGCGTCTATCTATTATAGAACCTGCCCAATCCGCATCAAAATATCCAATGATGTCAGCGTGACCTTTGTCTTCATATAACAATCTTTGTTCTGGAGCTCTTTTAATGAATCTGAGGATGCAAATTACTGCATCCCAATGATTTTACATGGAGCTTAGAGAAATTGACTAGCCACACTTACTACAAATGAAATATTCAGTCGTGTAATAGTTAGATAATTTAATTTACCAACCAGTCTTCAATATCTACCAGGATCTTCCAATGGCTCCCCCTGTCTAGGAACGAGTTTGATTTTTAGATCCATAGGAATGTCAACAGGTTTGCAATTTAACATGCATGTCTCCTCTAATATGTCCAAAGAGTATTTTCTTTGTGAGATAGAAATACTTGTCTTGGATTGCGCTACCTCAATTCCTAAAAAATACTTTAACTTCCCCAAATCTTTGGTTTGAAAGTGACTGAACAAATGCCTCTTTAGTTGAGATATTCCTTCTAGATCATTTCCAGTTATGACAATGTCGTCAACATAAACGACCAAATACATGTTCTTTTCTGGGTCATTATGTCGATAGATAATAGAGTGGTCTGCTTTACTTTGAGACATCCCAAATTATTGGACAACAAAGCTGAATCTGCCAAACCATGCTCTCGGAGATTGCTTGATGCCATATAGAGAACATTTAAGATGGCATACTAAGTTCAACTCCCCCTGAACAACAAATCCAAGAGGTTGATGAAGCGGCCAATGATGCTTGCCAAGGAAATAAGCAGTCGGATAGATGCAATTTTGGCAACTAGAGAGAATGTGTCACCATAGTCAAGACCATAAATTTGTGTGTACCCTTTGGAAACAAGGAGAGCTTTTAGCCAATCAATTGTTCTATTCGAACCCACATTTACGGTATAAATCCATCAACTTCCAACCA
This sequence comes from Solanum commersonii, assembly GCA_029007595.1. NCBI lineage: Eukaryota > Viridiplantae > Streptophyta > Magnoliopsida > Solanales > Solanaceae > Solanum > Solanum commersonii. The sequence continues at coordinate 2,204,729 of JAJTWQ010000029.1, forward strand.
TAGATTTCCCTTTCAGTAACTGGACCAATTCCCAAGTGTTATTTGTCTGTAAAGCATTCATCTCTTCGATCATTGCATCTCTCCACCCTGGATGTTCCAATGCTTCACTAACAGTCTTTGGTATAGGTACAATAGATAGGGTAGATACAAAGGTATAATATAATGGGGGCAACCGATGATAACTTAAGCAGTTATATCTCGATTGTTGATTTCAAGTAGTATGTATACCTTTGCGTATGGAAATTGGTGGGGTTGTTGCATCTGATGATGAAGGTATGACTGGAGCAGGTGACGAAGGAGCAATAAATGAGTCATCAAGACCTACTAATGTATATGTACTAGGAGTAGTATTATCATTGTTATCACTAAGAGGATGAGCACGTCGGGTGTATACTTGAAGTGAAGGATGAGTGGTTTGAGAGTTGTTTGGAAGACTGACTTGTGGTAGAGGAAGTATAAGTACTGGCAAAATTTGAGGAATTAAACTTTTGCTTGTAGTGCTTGGTGTAAAATAGAGAGATGTTTCAAAATATGTTACATCTACAGTGATAAAATATTTATTTGTTTTTGGATCATAGCACTTGTAACCTTTTTGGTGACGAGAGTATCCTAGAAATACACACTTAATTGATTTTGGTTGGAGTTTGTCATTTCTATTACTTAGATCATGGACAAAGCAAGTACATCCAAACACTCTCAAAGGTTTTGAATGATAGGGATTTTGACCTGGATAGAGAATTGAGTGAGGACTTTGATGTTGCAACACAATGGAGGGCATTCTATTTATCAAATAGCAAGCAGTGAGAACTGCATCTCCCCAAAAACAAAGAGGAACATGATGGTGTATAAGTAAAGTACAAGCATTTCAATAAGATGCCTATTTTTACGTTTGGCAACCCCATTTTATTGAGGAGTATATGCACAAGAAGTTTGGTGAGTGATTCCCTGAGACGACCTGAAACTGGCAAAGGGAGATGATAAGTACTCCTTGGCAATATCATTGCGTAATACCTTTATTGAAACACCAAATTGATTTATTATCTCAACACAAAATTTTTGAAAAATAGAGAATACTTCAGAATGATTTTTCATTAAAAACACCCGTGTGTAATGGGAAATTCATCAATAAAGGTAAAAAAATACTAAAATCCTAAACTTGAAACAACATGACTAGGGCCCCATATATCTGAGTAAATAATATCAAACATTATGCAGCCCTGTTATTGACTCTTTTGGGAAACGAAGTGCGACTATGTTTCCTAAGTTGACAAGACTCACATTCAAAAAAAGACAAACTAGAAAGACTATGAATTAATTTTTGAAGCTTTGCAAGACTCGGGTGAACATGAGGGTTATGGAGAAGGTCTGTTGAGGTAGTGGAAGTGAAGGCAACGAGTGGTGGTGATACAGTCCCTATGACTCATATCATATTCCAATCGTCTTCCCCGTTTTTCGGTCCTGTACAACAACAGAGTCAGCTAAAAAAGTGACATCGCAATTGAGGTAATTTGTTAATTTTCTAATAGAAATCAAATTAAATGGACATTCAAGAGAAAATGAAACTGAGTTTAAGGAAATAGAGGGAAGAAGTTGCACGCCCCATATTCCATTTACTGCAGTTCTTGATCCATTAGCAAGGGTAACTGCAGACAGGGTTGTGGAATGAATGATATTTGAAAAAAGATTTTGATACCAGAAATATGGTCAGATGCACCAGAATCTAATATCCATGGGCAAGTGGGTGAAGACCTAGTTAGGCAAGCAAATGAATTACCATTTTGTTTATGAGGTTCCAGATAAAGGTGATTGTCGTATATCTGCTTGATACTGCAAGTAGTCATTGTAATCTGCTCCAAAAAAGTAATGGAATTGGCCAGTTGACCATCTGTGTCTTTATGGATTTGAACCATGTGAGATGTACTCCAGTTGTTAGTACGCGGTGGTCGACCATGCAATTTCCAACAAGATTGTCTAGTATGGCCTGGCTTGTTGCTTGTTGCAATAGTTGCAATAGGGTCTAGAGTTCCTACTGATCCCCCTTTGATGGACATATAGTTCCTGTGGATTTTCATTTTTCACAATTAATACAGATGTCTCAACGTTATTGGTTTCAATTATTTCTGAACCAATATGCAATAATCAAGTTGAAACATCGATTAAGGAAGGAACTGAGGAACTTGCCAAGATTTGATCTTTTACCAGTGTCAGATCTAAGTCTTGTCAGTGCTAAAACCATAAAGAACCTATATCTTTGTTGCTCCTGTGTGGTGACACTTTCAGAGAGTGGCATGAGAGAATCGAATTGATCTTTCGAGGTATCTATCTGTCCTAAATAAAATGTCATATCTTGATTATTTTGCTGAAGTTGGACTAAGTCTAAGCCAACCTTGTATATATGTTGTATATCATTCGTATACAAAGTCTTAGCTTTAGTCCAAACTTTATAGCAAGTTTTACAAGATTGAAATAGGTTGAGTAATTTAGGATCCAAAGAGTTCCATAAAATATTGCATAATTGAGCATCAATTTGAGTCCACTTAGTCCTCTCACTAGCAACAATATCACTAGTATTTTAACTAAATGATCCTCATATCCTTGTCCCATAAACTACATCTCAACAGATGAAGACCACGGTGTGTAATTATTACTACCTTCCAACTTCACAGTAGTAATAACAGGAGAACTTGAAATAAAGGAAAACATTGATCTGATATCACCTAAAGATTCAATTTTTTCAGAGACTTCAATTAGAGATTCACCTTTCTCTGACATTATGGCTTCAACAACTAGATGAAATAAAAAAAAAAGGTGATTGGTGAAAAGAACACGAAGCAGAAAAAGAGAAGAACAAAGTTCCTCTTTATGACTGGAGATATGGTTGAGACCTTTTCTGATCGAAACTGAACCATAAATTTACGAGAAAAAGAAGAATGATGAAACAGAAGAATGACTGGAGATCTGGTTAAGACCTTTTCCACATTGGAACTTAACCAAAAATTTGCCTAAAAAGAAAAAGAAAGAAACAACCTACGAAGTGACTGTTTTTGCTGGAAAATTATTTCAGTTGCCGAAGATTATAGGAGACATGATGGGTAAGACTAGAATGAATGATTGACCCTCACAACATGGAATGGAAGCTTGAAATGGCAGGAAAAATCTACCGAAGTGGCTTCTAGTAAAAGAAGATGTCGGAATAGTCACCGAAAGATCTATCTGGATAGTTAACGGAAAGGCAACTTGAGACTCTACAAAAACAGCAAAGGCCTTGATACCATGATAATGATGCAAGTGTATTTCACTTCATACTCAAAATCATAGATTACACATAGAATATATACACAAAGCTAGACACAAAAGGTCAAGAGCATATCCCTGATAGGTTACCTACCATACCTATAATATTTGACTATTACACATTACCTACAATACTTGACTATTATCTTACACACAATCTAATAGTTGAAAAACTCTTTAACAATATCTTAACAGAACACAATCCTCAAATGGCTAATATGGTCATCCTTACTCCTCGAATAGATCAAAATATCATCAATAAAAACAATTACGAACATATCAAGGTACTGTCTAAACACCCTATTCATTAAGTCCATAAAAGTCGTTGGAGTATTAGTCAACCCAAACGACATTACCAAGAACTCATAATGACCATACCGGGTTTGAAAAGTCGTCTTCGAAATATCACTATCCTTCACCCTCAATTGGTGATAACCCGATCGGAGATCAATCTTAGAGAAATAACTAGCCCCTTGAAGTTTGTTAAATGAGTCGTAAATCCTTGGAAGAGGATATTTGTTATTGATAGTCACCTTGTTCAACTGTCTATAGTCAATGCACATACGAAGAGAACCATCCTTCTTCCTAACGAACAACACTGGAGCACCCCATAGAGAGATACTCGATCGGATGAATCCCTTATCCAACAAATCCTTTAATTGTTCTTTCAACTCATTTAACTCAGCCTGGGCCATTCTATAAGAAGGAATAGAGATAGGTTGCATATTTGGGAGAAGGTCAATACCGAAGTCTATTTCCCACTGGGGAAGAATATCGGGTAAATCATTGGGGAAGACTTCCGAAAACTCCTTAACTACAGGGACCGACTCAAGAGTAGGGGTTCCGAAATCTACATCCCTCACCCAAACTAGATAATAAATGCAACCCTTCAAAATCATCTTCCTAGCTTTTAGACAAGAGGCAAACTGCCCCTTGGGCATAGAATTTCCCGCCTTCCACTCTAGGATAGCTCATTTGGAAACTGAAATCTAACCACTCGAGTGCTACAATCTATAGTAGCATAGCAAGCATACAACCAATCCATCCCCAAAATAATATCAAAGTCTAATATGTAAAGCTCTACTAAGTCAACAAGAGTAACTCTATGGGATAAGGAAACGAGACACATTCTATAGACCCTCTTAGCCACCACAGAATCACCAATGAGAGTAGAGACAGAAAAAGGCTCTAACAATATATCGGGGAGCACATCAAACTTCATGGCCACATATGGAGTCACAAAGGACAAAGTAGCACCGGGATCAAGCAAAGCATATACATCAAGTTGAAAAACTTTTAAAAAACCAGTGACTACATCCAGAGAACTCTCTTGGTCACCTCGGGTTTGGAGAGCATAGAAGTGGTTTTGCTTGGGAGCATTGGAATTCGAACCGCTAGGAGAAACTTGCTTACCTTCTCTCCCTTTTGCCACAAGCATGAGGCAATATCTCATTTTGTGACCATTCTTCCCGCAACTAAAGAAACTATCAGTGCCGGCTAGGCACTTACCATCGTGTTTCTTCACACAATTGGCACAAGTAGTCCTAGCCAAAGAAGAACCACCTCCATTACCTCCTTGAGGTTTAGGGTTAGACACCCTATCCTTGTTAAACTTAGGTGGAGCATTGGAGGAACCTTGACCATAAAACCCTTGATGAAACTTAGGACGACCATGTCCATCGAATCTAGCATGTGAGAAATTACCATCACCGGTCTTAGCCCTTTTTACCTCTCTAGACTTCTCTTTGAGTTTCTCATCTTCAATTTATTGTGCATGTACCATGGGACGAGAGATGTCCATGTCACCAATGATCATGGCGGTACGACACTCTTTAACCACCATTTTCGACACGCCCGACACAAACTTACTCATTCTAGCCCTTGAATCTGCAAAAATTGTAAGAACTAATTTCAACAATTGAATGAACTTTAGAGCATATTCCCTCACACTCATACTTCCTTGATGAAGGTTGATTAATTCAAGAACCTTCGCTTCCCTTATGTCTAGGGGAAAGAACCTATCCAAAAGAGCCGATTTAAAAAATTTCCACTCTATGGGATCCGCTCCTACCGGTTTTGCCTCTTTCCATTGGTTGTACCATACTTGAGAAACACCTTTTAATTGGTAAGCGGCCAATTACGCCTTCCCTCCTAGAGTCACTCCCATGATAGCAAGTACCTTATAGACCTCGTCGATAAACACTTGAGGATCTTCCTCAACATTGGAACCATAAAATTCCGGAGGGTTCATCCTCATAAAATCCCTCACTCTTGAAGCCGATGTACCCACATGTGGGTTCATGGGGACTACCACCTCCCTATTGTCTTGGGCCGTCAAGGCTCGAGCCAACACTTGAAAAGCCGATCTATACTCCGCATCTGTAACTTGTTCGGCTAAGGGATCGACCGGAGCATGAGAAAGAGCTTTGGGAGAAGCTTCTTGTTCCACATTCTCCCTCACATTTCTTCTAGCGTAAGCCCTTCGGGTAGACATGTCCTGAAGAGCATAAGGTAAGGATTAGGAAAGAGACTTAATAGAGTTCAACTCTATGTCTCCACTTTAGAGTAATGAAAGAAGTGGAATTTCCTAATCATCTTGTAGCCACTCATTCATAAATGTGGCGCGCTTCACACTCATGAAAAAGACTCTACTAGACGTGGCTAATGAGACATCCTAGGACTATTCTAAACCTTGTGCTCTGATTACCAAGTTTGTTATGACACAGGGGTACCCCCTAGATGTAACATGGCGTATAGAACCAACCCTGAAGGACTCCATACAAGCCACTTAGATTTCATAACATAAGAAATAGAACAATAAAGAGTAAAACAATCACTTTAAGTTCAAAACAGTTTTATAGAAAAGTGAAAGTCTAAACTCATGTCTCATCATAGCCATCTATTACAATCGAATAAAAATTGGGCCTAGCCCATACATCATGTCCAAAAGTAAATACAAGAGAGAAACAAGAATGAAAGTAATCCATCCTCGAACCATGAGGACTCACTAAGCTCAAAGAAGAATCAAGTCCAAGCTCTAGCCACTAAAATGTAGGCAGAGTATGCGTTAGTAAGAAAATGCACGAAGTATAATAGCTATGCATAAAAATATTTAAAACATGCTAAGAAGGACACTTTTTATTTCATGACACGCAATTGACCAAGTAAAACATGGTATAAGAAGGTTAGAAAGCATAATTCATAACATCATGGTCAATGCAAGCTAAATCATCATTTAAAACCTTATACACGTATGAGATACTCCTTGAGTAACCTTAGTTCACTTTTAATGTTGTGGGAAAATTAGCCTTAACGGGCATAGAGACCATGTGAGCTAAAACATGATCACCCAGTGTCTCCCACACCGAAAAGGGGTGTACTACTTGCCTAAGGTAGAACCATAAACTTCTAGTTCAAGTGGATCCACTTCATAGTTAAGAGATAAGGAGATTACTACTAGAAACCTGGCCTCTGGGAGAGCTTTCATCTCATGAGATTTCTTCTAGAAACCAGGCCTCTACTAGTGGGAGAGCTTCCATCTCAATGTCAATATCCACTCGGTGCTAAGCACAATTCCCACAGAATAGTATTTTCTTACTTAATCTCATCATCCATGGAAAGACATGTCATCTTGTCAATCCAAGCTAGTTTATTAGGATAGCTCTTGTTCATTGATTCAATTAGGTGAGAATTGCCTTTCAACCTAAGAATCCTTTTTATGTGAGAAAACATTTCACATCATGTTAGTATGTGTTTATGAGAATAGACTTTTAATACACAACATAAAAGATCATCATTTGGCACTTTACTCTCAAAGCGCCCTTAACATTCACATAAGTTTCATAAGATCGTGCATAAACTCATACTTTGCCCTTTCAAGGTTCAAATCTTACTTTCAATCCACAAATCTAAAAATCATGGTTTAGATAGGGATTTTATCATAGATTCATGTAATTCTATTACTTCATGTTTTAGATCATAAAACTCTTCTTTCATAATCAACAACCCACATTATGAGATCACAATGTGGAAAACATGGGGGTTTGCATGGGTTCATAGGGGAAGCATCATAAAAGTATTGTAAATCAACAATTCATGCATAAAGGCTCATGTTTGAATTCATCATGAAATATTTTGCTATTTGTTGCTCGATGTAGTAAACATTAATTTGATTTGGTTAGCTTAAGTTAACTTAGCAAGAACAATGATAAGCTTTTTTATTATTATTATTATGCATGAACTTGGCTCGAGTCCTCTCAGCTGCGAACTTGGAGAAATCTGATCCCAGATTCTCCGCGAACGCGCCCAATAGTTAGCAAATGGGTTGATTTTAGCAAAAGATAGTTAGCAAAAGAATAGCTTCAATTTGTTGATTTTATAGGTGAGGAGATTGTTTCCAGGGTTGTCACATATGGCTGTTCTAACCGGCTGCTATCACAAGTTGTTCCAAAAGTCGGGATTGGGTGAAGTTGGTATCTCTTTTATCGATGTAACTTTGTTTTCAATTAGGTTATTAGAATCTTGATTTTCATCTTATTTGTACAGGCAAGTGGATAGCTAATTTTGTTTTAGTTGGTTTTAAGTACGAGATTTTTATTCAATCTGTTAGAATCACAAGTTTGAGGTGTAATTTTGTCCCAGATGTCTTCATTCTTGCTACTTTATTGTTCTTCCCTAATATAATGGCTTCTTCGTATGCATATCCTCCCTTTTTATCTTAATAGGCCAAATATGTGATTCTCTATAAGCTTATCTTCTTTTAATAGGATGTTGCTACAGTTCAATTATGTTTGTAAATAGAATTATCTCAACGACTATATGCCATTTAGATTGAAGTTTGATTATTCTTCAAATGCACATAGGATTCATTGGAGTTTACTGGGATAAATGAGTGAGGACTTCAAGGGAACGACTTGCTCTATGGATATGTTGGTATCTCATATTGAGAAGTAGTAAGAAATGAACTATAAGGCTTATCTTAATGTATTCTCCTGATTGTTGAAACTCCTGGTACAATTTTTATCTTAATGTATTCTCTTGATTGTTGAAACTCCTAGTACAATTTGATGATCTTCATAGTAATCTTTGATTTCTGCAGGTTTATTTGCTTTTGTCTATCAACAACTCTCATGCAAATATGCAACTTACCACATTCCAACTTGACATGTATGTCTCTTCTTCTACTTGAGTATCACGAAGCTGAATACATTACCATATTTAATAAGCCAACAAGGGCTGGACGAACACTGCACCAACTGCTTGTACGTATGTCAACAAAAATCGTACAATATAGGCCTTTTAATTTATGACTCTTTGTGGCGCTATCTGATTGACTATTAAGTACGTGGAAAGGCAAAAAGAGGTTAGAGGGAGTCACTGCAAACTCCTCTCAACTATCAAGAACTTGTGTCAATCTTTTGCAGCTCCATCTATATGAAATTGGTGGGTTTCTTCCCCTTCTTTTTCTTATTTTTTTTGTTTTTTTTTGTTTTTCCTTCCATAGTTTTTGTGTTCCTATCTTTGTTCGATTTTTTGCATTTTGGTGAGTTCTTTCTATCTTCTTCTTCCTTGGTTCCACTGATGAAACATAGATATACAAAATACATAAATACTATATACTGTTTGATTCTAGAGCATATGAAGGACGGATTTTGAATATATATATATGTATATATATAATAGATTTTGCATGTGGATCTTCTGGAACGTTTAACTAAGTACTCTGGTTTTGTTGATTTCAATCGTCTGTTCAAAGTTCTGAGTGCGGTTTGGTTTTGTAGCTCCCATCATTGCTCTGATTGAATTCTTCTTTTCTCCTTCTTGGTTTCTCAATTTGAGTTGCATGTTAGTATTTACCTTTTCTCTCTACTGTACCGAGCGTATTTGATAGTATGTCTAAATCAACTTTTCCCCTTTTTAACTATGCATTATAGAAATTTTTACTCAAACTTCATGTTTATTGCAATTCATTGTTGGTTTAGGAAATTTTGATCTTCTTTTTTTAAAAGTTTGTCCTTTCTTTTTTCATAGTTGTTGGTGGAAATCTTCCTCAACTTATGGTCACTATTTGTTGGTAATCACCTACTTGTCGGTGTACATTTTGCAATTCTTCCTGCTTTGTATTGGTATGTGCGTTGACACCCACTTCAACCCTTACATTTATGGATGTTTGAGTATTGTCTAATTGCAAAAACTATCTTCCTTATTTTGGTGTTATTGGAAAAACATGGTTTTTTTGGATTCTCAATTTGTATAGCTTCCTCAGTATGTAGGACCAATCATTAGGAACTAGGGAGGAGGGAGTAACAAAGATGATATGCAGATTTTTCAGCTTTAATTTTTTGTGGAATGACTTAGGAGACCCCTATACTTGACTCCATTTTTAAGTTGGACCCTCCTACTTATCAATTTATCATTTGAACCCCTAAACTCATCAGAACGCAATATTTTAAACCCTTTTTTCATTTGACTAATGTGTGTGATGTAAAATTGATTACACATGGAATTCCATGTCATTTTTTAATGACATGTAAGAAATTACATGTTAAAAATTAAAAAAATCAATCAAGTTACTTTTGTAATTTCTAGGAATTTTAGGTAAGCATTTTTTTAAAAATAAAATAAATCCAAATAAGCATGTTCTTCATATTTATTCTAAATTGAACACTAAATTCATGTCAAATAGATGAAATTTTTCACCATTTTGATTTGAAAATTCAAATACAAGTTCACCAACACAAATCCAACTAATCATAATCACAATTTCGAATTAATTTCACAAATTCACAAGACTCATTTATTATGTTTCAAGCTTTCTCTAACTTATCAATGGTGTTTTAATTTTTCAATATCCACCATTATCCTTCGTGTTAATCCATACTTACACCTCTTTTTTGAAGCCTATTAAAACAAATGATAATCTCAATACTTTTAGACTAAAAAGCTAAAATTTAAAAGGGTTAAGAGAGGGGCAGATCTAAATGGTTAGGGTGGGCGGCTGATTTGTAGTGAAAAAGAAGTGTGGATTGAGAAGGAAGTGAATGAAGGAGAGAATGAAGAGGAGGACAGTGGGTGTGGTGGGTGAATTTCTCAGAAGAAAAAGAGAGAGGGGGCTGGGGAGGGAGGAGAGAGGGGTGTGGGTGGGGTGGGAGAGGGATGGTTGAGGAAGATGGGTTTTTAATTAGTTTTTTTAAAACTTATTATTATTTTTTAAATATTTTAAATGTAAAATACCTTATTTGCTCGTTGTCAAACACGTGTAATCACGTATTTTTCCAACTCAGCATTATCAATGTCACATAAGTTCGGTCAATGGTCAAAGGGGTTTAAAATATTGTGTTCTGATGAGTTTAGGGGTTCAGTTGACAAATTGATAAGTCCAACTTACAAACGGAGCAAAGAATTGGGGTCTCTTAGGTCATTCCACCTTAATTTTTTGCCATCCCAACTCTCGAGATTCAAAGGTAAATTAAATGAATATGTCACCATCAGACAAATTAGTTAAGTTTGTTGCAGTGACTTTCGTTTAAGTGAATATTCACCGTTATGCTAACTTCACCAACCATCATCCTTTCTGCTGCAAAATTTAGGTATAGTATGTTCTTCCCTATTTGTTTGGTATACCCACTCCCTTCTGGTAACTTCTCCCCCCACCCCCCAAATAGCAGTAATATTCTATTTGTTATAACGTGTTGTGATAAGAATCGGATTTTCAGAATAAATAAGAAAAAATAATGCGGAAGCGAAAATACTAAGATTAAAGATAAGAATGAAAAGATATGCAAAATTTGAGGAGAAAATCCCCAAATTCAAAAGATCTGTCAAGAACCCTAATTGATCTTATTATTCAAAAATTAGCGGATTAAAGCTAATTTTTTATACTAATAGAGTCAATTCAAGAACTTAGATCAAAAGTGATCTAGACCCCTGTTTCGAAGAAACTAGAGACAATAATTAGTACAAGACTAATTACCTTTTTTAATTTACGAATAAGAATCAAAGATATCAAGTTAAAGAATTAATCTCACCTCTTAAGAATCGTTCTTAAAAGGTTGTAATATAAATCCCAAGTAGTCACACACAAAGGTGTAAAGAAGAGAAACTCTTAATTAATAATAATGTTTTTTGTTCAAAATAATAAAATCAACCCCTATATATAGGGAAAACCTATCCCAAATAGAATAAGATTTAAATTCTACTTTTATGGAAACTTTAAACTAGGAAAACTTTAAACTAGGGAACTTTTTTAAACTAGGAAACTTTAAATAAGGAAGTTTTTAAACTAGGAAACTTTGACTTTAACTGCTCAGCTTTTTGGGCTCCTTGTTGGGCTTTGTGTGGCTCAATCTTCTTCTATTTGGGCTTGGACTTGAACCATAAAATATGTGTAGCACCTACTCCATTCTTTTTCACAATTCTTAGACTCATTCTTGGGATTTTCATCGATGATAAGCATCTTCTTGATTTCCAATTGAAGCCCAAAAATCTTGGCTTTCAATTCCTTATCTTGAGACCTTGATGGTCTTCTTAGGGCTTCTATAGCCTCATCCGTGTCCATGGAGCTATCCTCCCCATCTTTTTAAAAATAATTTTTCCTCGAATTAGACCCTACATCAAACAAGAACAAGTCAACAACATTGAAAGTAGCACTTACTTGATACTCACCAGGCAAATCCAATTTGGAAGCATTGTCTCCAATTCGCTCGAGAACTTTGAAGGGCAATCGCTACAATTTGCATCGTATACCTATGTAATATAATCATACAAAATTCATATGGATGTACATGGCATTTGATGGTTAACTCATTAAATATTTTTCTATAACAATTGTTGCAAACAAAAAAGGTTATCCATGCATGTTCTGTTAGATAGAGCAGAGCACAAATTATGGATAATAATGTAAGTTAAGTTCCCTACAAGTTACTGACCATGATTATATATCATTTACATTTTAAGTTTGGTGATATTTGTTTTAGTTTTAAAAGAAGGAACTAAAGATGATCTTTGAAATATGTTTCGTACTTTATTATTTTGATTATGTTTATACCGTAAAAAATGACAATTAGGAAATTCAAGTATATCTAAAGTTGACAAATATCTACTTTTGATATTTTAGAAAATTGTTAAAAAAAGAAAAATAATTATAGTAAAAAGTAATTTTTATACTAATCGTGTGAAAATGTGCAGATTCAACAAAAATATGTATAAAAAAAGCACACAAAGCACGGTTAGTTCCCTACTACATTAATAAACTGAAGTAACCATGGGAAATCGTAGATATAACCATACATATACAGAACAAGTGTTCCTTGAGTGACATATTTGTATTATAATATCCTTTTGCAAATATCACAGAGTCACACGTTTAGAATGAGGCCCTTAACTTTATACCTATTAACCTCGCTTTTTGTTGTTTAGATGGTTTTCTATATATCAACCTTAATTTTGTAATAGAAATCAAGGCGCGTGTCCTCCGTGTAATTATAGTTTTTGAATTATACAATCGAGTCTAACTCCTTCATTATTATGATGTAATCTTACAAATAAATAAAACCCTATTGCTACAAAATTAAGAATTACTCCATTATTTCAGGTAAAGAGCATGGCATTCTGCTCTCTAATCGAGAGTAGAGATGCAATAGGGTGGGGCGGATTTAAAGTTATGCTAGGCGGGTGGGGCAGCTACTAAGCGAGTGCGGGGCAGGTCAAAGCCTTAGTTTTTAAAAATTATGCGGGTGCGGGTCTCCTCTTGATAAAAATCTCAAATAATATATATAGAAGTTTTCATGTACCATTTTATTTTTCACTACTTCTCATTTTATATTTTACTTGCCAAAAATTAGGATAAGATTTATATGACTATACAATTTGAAGTTTTTATAAATTGGTGTTGAAATGAAAAGTTTCAAACTTATTGGAGAAAAAATTTTCTTTTTAAAAAAATAGTTTAAACCCAGTAACGAGCAAAAACTTTTTTGGTAAGGCCAAATTAGTAGATTTAATAATGATTCATAATTTCCGGAGGAAAAAGTCATGTTTTTAGAGTCCTAGTAAGATAATTCACTGCCTTGAATTTGTTCAAATAAAATCATTAATATCTTACATTATTTCAACAAATTTTATGATATTCTATAACTAGTTTAGACTTCAAATTCCAAATTCCACATTGATTTACAGAGTCAGCCAGGAAGTTAATGACAATAACTTATTCTATGTATGTGGCAGTAAAACTTAAGTGGAGCGGAGCGGAGCGGGTCAAAAATAAAAAAAAATGCAATGCGGAGTGAGGTGGGGTGGGGTGGATTAATAATTGTGGGTTTAATTAAGTCCGCCCTGCATCTGGTCGCCCTGCCCCATTAGCATCACTAATCGAGAGGCATCCCCTGGTATTTGATTTGCATAAAAAATAAAGAGGAAAAAAGGAAAAAAATATTCCATTGAAATATGATTTTTTTTTTAAAAAAAAAAAAGATAATGGAATAAAGTTTCCTATATTGAGTTCACTTTATTCTCAAATGGAACAAAATAACTTGATTGATTCCTGCACAAATGAGTGACCTAGCTAGCATGTGTAAAATATTCCCCAGGCAAGTTGTTCTCATCAAAGTCTCTCGTTTTGTGGAATTCACAATTTTGTTTCCACCTCAATGCATGCATGTGTTGTGTTTGTGAAACCTATTTTTTTTTCCTGTCGATCGATTGATATTGATTGACTATTAAATGGATTAATTAATTATACCTTGTAGCTAGGTTGGGTTAATTTTTTCACAAATAAAATTTAAAAAAAAATGGTAATGATGAATTGTATGGTACTGAGGTTGAGATGAAGAATTTGAATGAAATGTTGAGTAAGCGAATTAAGTTTAAATTGAAAGATAGTTGAGATAAGGTAGTAAGTGATTGACGAGAGATTTGAAAATTGAAGAAACACCTGTGTATATGTCATAACCAAACAGAGTTTTAGGCTGTGGAATGGAGTGGAGAAAAAAGGGCAACAATGGAGGAATCATTGTTTTTTCCTTTTAACAAGCAAATGGAGAATAAAAGATAAGAGAATATATTTCTACATTTTTGCTTTGGAACTCCCATTAGCTGCTAAAGAATCTTAGAAAGCAATTTGTAAAAGTCAAAATTTTCTCAGAGTCCACAAAGACTAACTTTGTCGATATAAATTTTCAATCTCTCAAAAAGATAGATACTCATCTATCTAACTTTATATATGCTTCTACTGCTAAAGCAAGCTCGCTAGGATGCGTTTAAATTAAGCAAATGCCCTAGCTAGTGTATATATGCTTTTAAGAGTCTTACACATTCATCATATCATATGCTAATCAAACCACAAAATGCTTTTTCTTTAACATGATCTTACTACCTTCTTGAAAGAAGCTTTATATCAGCAACTTTCTGTATAACGCGAGAATTCAGCCAAAAGTGGTGAGGCTGAATCCAGTCGGAATTGCATTCATTTTATTCTAATACAAACAAATTGTCTCCTTAAGGTATATATTGCTAAAGCTGCAATTTTTTTCTCAAACACACAAGGGAAAACATGGGCAATGAACAGCCTTCTAACCCCCAAGATGACTATAAAGCAAAAGAAACGAAACCTCAACTTGGAGAACGGTGGCCACATGGAGGATTTCGAGGTGGAGGTGGATGGATTAGCAGTGACAGAGTCACAAGCACTTATGATCTTGTTGAACAGATGCATTTTCTTTATGTTCGAGTTGTGAAAGCAAGAGACCTACCACCAAACCCTGTAACAGGGAGTTGTGATCCTTATGTGGAGGTGAAACTCGGAAACTATAAAGGCAAAACAAAGCACTTTGATAAGAAGGTAAACCCTGAGTGGAAGCAAGTGTTTGCTTTTTCCAAAGAGAAGATTCAGTCTTCAATTATCGAAGTTTTTGTAAGAGACAAAGAGATGGTGCAGAGAGATGATTATCTAGGGAAAGTGGTGTTTGACATGAATGAAGTGCCTACAAGGGTTCCACCTGACAGCCCTTTGGCACCTCAGTGGTATAGATTAGAGGATCGACGTGGAGAGAGCAAAGTCAGGGGAGAGGTGATGCTTGCAGTGTGGATGGGAACCCAAGCAGACGAAGCCTTTTCAGAAGCATGGCATGCAGATGCTGCTTTAGTTCATGGAGAAGGTGTTCATAGTGTCAGATCAAAGGTATATGTTTCACCTAAACTGTGGTACCTGAGAGTCAATATCATTGAATCCCAAGATGTAGAATCCCTGGACAAAAGCCAACCCCCACAGGTATTTGTTAAGGCTCAAGTTGGGAAGCAAGTACTAAAGACCAAAGTATGCCAAACACGAACAACTAATCCATTCTGGAATGAAGACCTATTATTTGTGGCGGCAGAGCCTTTTGAGGAGCAGTTGGTGCTTACCGTTGAATGCAAAGCCGGACCTTCCAAAGATGAGATCGCCGGGAGGTTAGTCTTGCCACTTAACACATTTGAGAAGCGATTGGATCACCGGCCAGTTCATTCTCGCTGGTTCAATCTTGAAAGGTTCGGGTTTGGAGTTTTAGAGGGAGATAGGAGACATGAACGCAAGTTTTCAACAAGAATCCATCTCAGGGCCTGTCTTGAAGGTGGATACCACGTATTAGATGAATCAACAATGTACATCAGCGATCAGAGGCCAACAGCTAGGCAGTTGTGGAAGCAACCAGTGGGAATCCTGGAAGTAGGCATCTTGAGTGCACAGGGGCTTGTCCCTATAAAACCAAAGGATGGTAGAAAGACGACAGATGCTTACTGTGTGGCTAAATATGGATTGAAGTGGGTAAGAACAAGAACCATACTTGACAACTTGAGTCCCAAATGGAACGAACAATACACGTGGGAGGTGTATGACCCATGCACGGTGATTACATTGGGTGTGTTTGATAACGGCCACCTAGGAGAGAACTCGGGTGCAGCAGGGAAGGACTCCAGAATTGGTAAGGTAAGGATCAGATTATCAACACTGGAAACTGATAGAATTTATACAATGTCTTACCCACTTCTTGTTCTGCAACCATCTGGAGTGAAGAAGATGGGTGAACTCCAACTGGCATTTAGATTTACTTGTTTGTCTCTTGCAAACATCATATATCTATATGGCCATCCCTTGCTCCCAAAGATGCATTATCTACACCCTTTCACAGTTAACCAAGTGGACAGTTTGAGATATCAGGCCATGAATATTGTAGCTGTGAGGCTTGGACGAGCCGAGCCACCACTGCATAAAGAGGTTGTGGAGTACATGCTGGATGTCGACTCCCACATGTGGAGCATGAGAAGAAGTAAAGCTAACTTCTTCAGAATTGTTTCTCTCTTTTCAGGTGTAATTTCAATGAGCAAATGGCTTGGAGAAGTTTGCAAATGGAAGAACCCTATTACCACAATTCTAGTTCATCTTCTGTTTTGCATATTGATCTGCTACCCAGAGTTAATACTACCAACCATGTTCCTTTATATGTTTCTAATTGGAATATGGAACTACCGTTCGAGACCGAGGCAGCCTCAACATATGGACACAAAACTATCTTGGGCTGAAGCTGTTATCTCAGATGAACTAGATGAAGAGTTTGACACTTTCCCAACATCCAAGCCTGAGAATACAGTTAAAATGAGGTATGATAGACTTCGCAGTGTGGCTGGTAGAATTCAAACAGTTATAGGAGACATGGCAACTCAAGGAGAGAGATTTCAGGCTCTACTCAGTTGGAGAGATCCGAGGGCAACCAGCCTCTTCATAGTCTTCTGTCTTATTGCAGCAGTTATACTGTATGTGACACCTTTCAAAATCATAGCACTGGTAGCAGCTCTGCTTTACCTAAGGCACCCAAAATTCAGGAGCAAAATGCCTTCACCACCATGCAATTTCTTTCGCAGATTACCAGCTCGAGCTGATAGCATGCTCTGAAACAAATTATTTCTCAGTACGTACTTCATCATGTATGATTATGCCACTTTCTATGTTTTTCCTCAAACCTTCATGAACAATAATTGTAGAAATAATGTATTTGACAGATCAACTTATTGTTAAAGTTGAAGCCCAATTTTCTCACTACTTGGAAGCGATATGTGATATTCTAGGTTAACAAGAAGCTCAAACCATAAAATCAGGTATATTATTCCACAAGAGGAATTTTATGAAAAAGTAGAAGGATGATTGAACTTGTTCAATTTCTTCTTGCTATTATATTTCAACTAGTAAAATTATCCGCGCTTCACGGGAGAATTTAATATCACGGAACTTATAAAATAATACTTAAAACCCACCAGTCATTAAAACTAAAACATTATATTATTTTACATACTAGATTATGTAGTAATGAACATTAATAATGTAAAGGAAAATGAAAATTATAACATCTTATCATTTATCCTTAAAACATAAGCATAATGACTATAAAAATAATACCAGGATCTGTAACATAAACAATGGCGTCAGTGATCAACTCAACAGGAGCAAAGTACACGAATATTTAACTGTGCAAAAGAAGAAGAAAAAAAGAAGAATAAGAAGTTCAGATTTTTCGTTGTTTTAAAATGAGAGGAAATCCTTATATTTATAGACAACAAAGGGTAGTGTGAACAAATGTTTGTTGTGCCTTATCGGAAAGTTCAACTATTTGGAAAAGTTGCAACCCTTCGGAAAAGTCACAACCTTTCATAAAAGTCGCAACTCTTCATTGAAGTCGCAACTTTTCATAAAAGTCACAACTTTTCATGAAATGGAAAGGCTAGTTTTGAAAATAAATAAATTTAAAATGAAATTCTGGCTTGTGATGGCACCATGTAGGCGGACCTAGAATTTTCTTTTATATAAATAAATATATGATTTTGCACTCAACAAAAACATAATATAGTAAGCACTCAACAAAAACATATGTTAACTAATCATTCTCACCATGTGTATAACTAACCGTCTATGTCATTCACCTAAATATTTTGAGACTTCAAAGAAGATTCAAATAGCATTTGCTTATCACAAAACAAAAGAAAATAAAATCAAATAGCATCACATAGAAACAGCCCATGATTTGCTAGATGAGTAACAGAGATCCTTCACATTATTTTTCTTGGGTTGGAAAAATGATTTTAATATCTCAAAAAGAACTTGGACATAATCACAAATTAGTGAACTTATCTACGCTTCACGTGGTAAAAAAAATGATAAGATGTCAATATTTTTATTAAAATATATTACACATAGAAGAAATATTTAAAATATGTGCATTTATTATATGTATCCAGACGTATAAGTGATTTCATAAAGGGAAATGTTTGGTCAGTAGTAATATGACTTCCAAGAAAGTCATACGTTGTTATTTTGGACCAAAAAAATTATAAACTTACGATAATAAAAAAATTGTATAAACTATAAAACAAATAAAATTATGGAGAGAATATATTAATAAATAATGCAACATCATTCTTATGATCTTAATCATTAAAAAATACGAAATTAATGCACACTTTTTCAAACTCTTGTCTACATTCATTTCCAGAAGCTGATCATCATTCAATAACCTTCACTTTATTATTCAAGTCAAACTAAAACATGAATACAAGAAGTACGTAAACAAAAATATAATAATTCTAATGTGATCATTTCTACAAAGTCTTACTATGTTTTTATTTATAGGACTACAATATGAATATCGAAACAATATCATTACTGTGAATTATTTTAAGATATTTTTATTCTTCATGGAGAAAATGAAAGGTCAAAGTAGTAAATATTTTAGACTTTTAAATTTTACTTTTTTTAAAAAAAAAGAATAATGAAATAGTAAATTTTGAGACATTTAGATTGAGTAAACTAACCAAATGACATATCAAATATTATATCTCACATATCCTAGTTTTTTACAATAAAGAATAGAAATGAATTCTACAATGAAGAATAGAAATGAATGCAGGGATAGTAATTAACACAATTCTTTTTATAATAATAATAATAATAATAATAATAATAATATAATTATACTGAAAATAAATAGATAGTATTTGTGGTCAAAGAGAGGTGTCTATTTTATTCACTCATTATTGTTGTTTTTCCGCTTATTCATCCTTATCTAAATAATATTCATATTTTTAATTTTGCCTCTATCCTTTATTTTACTATTTGTTTTTATTAATTATTTTTTTCCTCTTTTTCTCTTTTCATTCTTATATCCTACTTACCAGTAATGTTTGATATTAATAAAAACACATCTTCCTTATGACCTTAATCATAAGAAAATAGATGAAAAAGAAATATAAAATCAATACACAATACATATCTAGTATTACTAAAACTTTTACTATTTTTTAAAAAATAGAAGAAAAGAACAAATTTATAAATAAAACACAAGTGGTTCTTTGTATTTTAAAAAAATATCATAATAAGGGTGTATTGATAAAAAAAAAAGGTTGTATTTCAATACTTGATATATATTCAATTTTTCTAATCTATCAATAATAGTATTTGTACCTTGATAGTAATTAGCATATTACAGAGAAAGTTACAATAATCAATTTCCGTCTAATGAAGGTACAAACAAAATGCACTTACGTACCTTCCAATTTTAAGAAACTACATAGAAAGAACACAATGCACATACCTTTATTAGGATCTTAATCATAAGAAAATAGATGAAAAATTATTATTGAATCAATGTACAATTTTTGAACTCTTATCAACACTCCCTCTGACTAACTGAACAACATCCAAGAGTCCTTTTTATTGAGTCATACTTTACTACAACAACAAAACATGGAAAACACGACTTCAAATATGAAATAAAAAGGATTATCTTGAGTAGGAGTTTCATGTAATAAAAATTATGATTTTATATGGACAAAATAGAGGAATTTTTAAACAAAATATAAATAGTTTTTTGTACAATAATATTGTTGAACCTTAGTTAGTAGTTAGTATTATTACACTCAAAATTACAATAACTAATTTGCATCTAAACAAAAATACAGACTTGCAATAATAAAAAGGGAAAAGAGTTCAAAATATATTCGAACTTTGACCGAAATTGTTGTAACGATACCGAACTTTGTAAAGGACCTTTTACCCCCTGCACTATTTAATAGCGTATTTTAAAGGTATATATGTGTCCACGTGGACACGTTACTAGTTATAATGATGTAATATTTATGATGTTCACGTGGACACATATATACCTTTAAAAATTATTTTAAAAAATAAAATTTAAATTATTTTTCTTACCCACTCCCCCACCCGCACCCCTGCCTCCCTGCCCCAAACACCCACTCATTCCCCCCAAAAATTTGATATTATTTTATTTAAAAAAAAATATAAATTCAATCTCATCCTATTTAACCCTCCACTCCTAATATATTTATTATTATTTTTATATTTTTCTCATTTTGTGTTAGATATGTACATTTATTTTTAGAATTTTCTACTTGTGTACAAAATATAACATAAATAAAAAAATTATTTTTAAAAATATCTTGCGGCAGGAAGTAAAACATATTTTTGATATGTATATATCTAACACAAAATGAGAAAAAAAATTAGAATGGAAGGTTAGGTGGAGTGGTGTAACGACCTGATTTTGTCGTTAGGGAAAAGTCAATGGCGAAAGAATTGAAACTTTTTCGTAGTAACTTGGAATTTCCCAACCTAGTTTCAATTTGGATGAATCGGAGTCAGACGAGTCTAGGAAAATCTGGTAACAATTGGGTGATCTAATTATGATTTTGATCACATGAGTAGATAGCTAAGACGTTAAGGAACCTGTACAACTTTACGAAATTGAATACGGGCTAGTAGAACTCCCAAAACTAATCTTAGCGTGAATGGGTATGTTCTGAGTATCATGGGATGAAGGCGTGTTGTGAAATGGGGGTTTGAAACTCTTAATTTGACTCACTATTTTCGTGCAAGCCACTATGGCGGGCTTGGGGGCCGCCATAGCGGGACAGTCACGATTTAAGTCAGAAATAAACCCCAAAAACGTTTTATCATGTACTTTTTAACCTTGAGAGCTAAGGAATGACCCCATGTGTGTTCTTGACAGTTTTTCACCATTCTTGATGCTAAATGTAAGGTTTTTACTCCCCGAATCCATGTTTCGATCCGTAGAATGTAAATTCATGGGTAATTATCGATGGGGGAAGGTTTTGATCGAACAATTATGGTGGAAAAAGCCCTAATCTGGGTATGGAGATTAAGGGTTTGACCTAGGATTGATATTATTGATTATAATTCGGGTAATTAGGCCTCGTTTGTTGATCCTTGCGTTAATTGTATATTTTTAGACCACGAACAAGCGGGAAGAATCCAAAAAGAGAAGATTCATGTGCCTTAGGGGATTCAAACTTGGATTCAAGGTAGGTGATGGTTGTGATTTCATGTCGTGAGAGATATGTTTGTACTTGCTTAATTATAATGCATGTATGTATGTGAATGTTGCATTATTGATCACACTAATCGTGAATGAGGATAATTGAATAATTGAATACCATGAATCATGACTTGATTGTATGATTATGAGAATGTACTTGTGATTGTGATTGTGGATTGTTGAATGGATCGGGTGTTACGTTCTAACACACTAACTGGGATAAGTTGCCATGTACCGGCATAAACATTGGAACGGGTGTCACGATTTGACACACTAACTTGGATCGAGTACCACTTATCAGTACACTAACAATTTGGGTATGGGTTCCATGAGAGGACCATTGAATTGGGTTACGTGAGAAGACCATTGAATAGTGTTGTGTATCTACTTGTGATGAATACGTTCATATCTAATCATAATTGATATTGAAAGACTGTATGTTGCTCAAAAATGATAACCAATGTGTATTATTGAGAACGTAGAATGCTACATTGATCCTAAAAAGATGACTAATATTGTATATGTTCGGTATATGCCTGTTTTATAATGTTGTGGTTACTTTTATGTGTTTCACTTATAGGGATAGTCGCGTGATCCTACCAGTGTACTGTGGTTGATTACTGACACTGCACTTGCTTGTTCTTTGATGAGTACAGGGCATTTTCAGGCAGTTATTGATAGATCTCAGCTAGGTGACTATTGATCGAGATTGGATTCAAGGGTGAGCCAGTTCTTTCAAGCTGCCATAAATCCTCCGTATTTTGTTTAGTCCACTCTTTTCGGACTTGGACATTGTTTTAGTAGTTGTTTAGTTTCCGGGTTGTACCCCTTGTTCTTAGACTTGTCGTTAGTAGAGTTTTGGTACATTGACTTTCAGGTTCTGGAGATTGTTCTTCTACATTAGTTTGGTTAAGTTATTTGTTTAAACCTTTGGAGTTTATCGAAACTCCGTATTCCTTGTGATTATTCAAACCTGCTTCTGTATCTTTAAATATGTAGTATTTGGTCAAGTTGTTAGTTTGGGTTGTAGTAATCGTTCTCCTACCGTAGGGTTAGTGTGGGTGCCAATTACGACGGTCTGAATCATGACAAAGTTGATATCAGAGCCTTAGGTTCGTTGATCTCATTGTACCAAAACGAGTCTAGTAGAGTCTTGCGGAACGGTACAAAGATGTCCATACTTTTCTTCGAGAGGCTATATGACTTTAGCAAAAACTCACTTCTTTCTACTCCTTCATGTTATGACTTGAATCTAATTGGTATCTGGGTGATACAAATTGGTATCTTTCCTTCTTCACTCCATGGTCCGAACTAGAGCAACAAAAGTGGTAACACCATCACTAGCAAGAGAGGATGTGTATAGACTACCGACAATTGAATAGGGTCACCATTCGAAACAAGTATCCACTGCCTCAGATAGATGATTTTTTGACCAGTTGCAGGGTGCATCCATTTTCTCTAAGATTGATTTAAGGTCTGGCTATCATCAGTTAAAGATTAGGCCTGAGGATATACCAAAAAAGGCATTTAGAACCCACTATCGGCACTATGAGTTTCTAGTTATGTCTTTTGGGTTGACAAATACGCCTGCAACTTTCGTGAGTTTAATGAATGATGTGTTCAAACCATTTCTTGATTCGTTTGTTATAGTGTTTATTGATGACATTTTGGTTTATTCGAAAAGTGAGGAAGAGCTTGCCGACCATCATCATATTATTTTGGGTGTTCTTGGGAAACAAAAGTTGTATCCAAAATTTTCTAAGTGTGAATTTTGGTTGACTTCAGGTGCCTTTTTGGGGCATGCGGTTTCAAGGGAAGGGGTAATGGTAGATCCCCAAAGGATTGAAGCAGTCAGGAATTGGGTCCGACCTAGTCCTGTGACTGAAATTAAGAGTTTTGTGGGACTCGCTTGCTACTATCATCGTTTGTGAAGGGTTTAAGGCCAGATTTGCGAATTCAAGTTTATTATCGACAACATTCAAGAAGTTTTGGTAAGGGATGGTCAGATAATGAACACCATTACTTTGGAAAATGCATTTAGTATTGTTGTCATAACATGTATGGGTTATTTGGCGAATGATGAAATTAAGTTATGCCAATTGAGGTTAGAAGTTATACTATGATTTCCTGGATTGGTTGTACATCAAAGAGAGTCATGATACTACTACTACAATAGCAACAATGCTTACTTGGTTAAGTTATTAAGTATGTTACAATTGTGGAGAACTTGGGCATATAAGGAGGAAATCATCAAGGTCATAGAGGCCGGGGAAATGGTATTTCATTCTTTTACTGCCTTCCATTCCACTATTCTGATCAAATTAATTGCTCTTCCGAACGACCAAGTCATAATGAGATTAAAACCTGACGCTTTCTTGGTCGTGTGGAACATGGATTAGCATTATGTCATTCCTACAAGTAATAACCCACCCAAGATTGCTATCTACGGACTTAGAGATCAAATAGAATATGTTTCTTTCCATTCCTCGTGAGCCACTTATTTCTCCTAAACAAGAGATTAAAGTCATCTTCCTCCTTTTTCCCAAGAAGTCGACGACGTTTCACCATTGGAATACTTCGAATAAACTTGAGTACATATAGGATACACCGGTGCTAAAACCTTTTCTCAAGATATCTTCCAAACTGTTGGGGTCGTTGCTCCGGATCTTGTTCTCCCGGTGTGAAACCAGTTGCTTCTATAGTTTTAGAATTTTGCTGATCCCAAGTACTCCATCTCTATCATTGCATATAGGAATATAGAAAGTAAAGTGGAAAAGGCATGACTAGAAGAATTGTGTGAAATAAGTGAATTTATCCAGTTGAGGCATTTTTGATTAATTGAGAAAAAATGATTCCCTCAATACAGCTTCACTCCGTCAAGCCTTTACGAGTAGTGAAGAAGTATAGATTTAGTTGGTTGTTGACCGACGAAAAGCATGGGATCAAAAAAGGCAATCAATCAGAATTGAGAAAATAATTAAAAAATCTTGGTAAACACTGGAATCTTTACCCCGTTGATCCAAATCTTGTTAAAAAAAGCCCGTAGGAGCAGGTAATGGAAATGCTGAAGTTTGAGCTTATGTTTTCCTGTCTTCTCTGCCTTGCTCACTCCACCTTATTTGCTGGAGGGAGGATACGATTGTCGAAGCTGAAGTCCCATTCAATTCATAAAATTTCTCCTACTACCCTCTTACTTGCACGCCTAAAAACTTGAATGAGGATAGTCAGACTAACCCCAAAAAAGAACTCTCACTCGAGAAAGCGGTCCCTTTCTGCCTTTCTTGCTTGATTCGTCTTTCATCTCAGTGTCTTATCCGGATTGAATGTATACTATTCCCTTATCGGACTAAGGGTTTTGATAGAATATTTCTCTCTCTACCTTCATTCAATCAGTAAGAAAAGAAATATGGAATAAAGAGTTCAATTCCATAAAACATGTTCTACAGGGCACTACTTCAATAAATCAGGACAAAGCGATTGATCCAGTTGAGAGCGTAGCGTAGGAGATAGAAACTTAACTTCTACCCCACTTTTTTTCTTTTCAGGCTAAATTGTTGGGACGGACTTTTTATAGGGATTCAATCTTGCGAAATGCTTTATCATTCTTACTGAAGAGTAAAACTCAACTGGCTTTTGACACAGGTGCGAAGCAAGTCTATGTGGAAAGGATAGGAAAAATCTCTATACGATACGCGAGTTGTTGGTGGAATACGAGTAAGGACTTTGTTTGCCCAAGTCCCTTGCTTGAAGGACTATTGCACTTTCAGTGGTACTGAGACTGTCCCTACCACTACCCTTTATCAAGCTGGCTTACAAGAGTTCTGGCTTTCCCAACCGGACAAACTTCTAGGGAGTGCTACAAAGGCCAAAAAAAAGTCCATAATGAAGAATCTCAAAAGGCAACTGAAAAAGGAAAGGAGGAAACAAAAAATGAAAAATAGAATCAGACTTTTTTTTCTTCTTCTTCTTATCAAAACTACTATGATAATGAGAAAGAGTAAACAAAAAATAAAAATAAGGATCGGGGTCTTTCTAATTTTTTTTTGCAGTTAAAGCTACGGTTGAGGCTTCGGCTTGGCTCCCAAACCATGCCATTTTCTTTCTTCTTTTTCATTTTTTTAGTAACAAAATAAACCAAAAGTACGACCAAACTGAGAGTTAGTAGCATAAACAAAGATGGATTTGTGAATGAGAAATATAAGTTTCTTACTTTCATAGGAATCAATGGAATTATTTCAAAGTGATCAAGGGGACTGTGGACAATCAATTCCAACTCATCAACAAATTCCTGCCATATACATCCACTTTGAAATTCCTCACGGGCTAGTTCATTTGTGAGATGGATGACATAAGGAATAGTCACAAGTTCTTCATCATTAACATGCCAGACATGTTCGGCAAGCTCTCTTACCGACATTCATGCTGGTGGCAACTCAAGAGCAGTTGCATTCATGTTTCTAGATACTTGATCGCAGAAATTTGCTATCATATTTGCCTGATCATCGAGGGCTATGAATTGCACATTATTTTCAAAATGATTGTTGTCGGGAAAAAGTTCCATAATGAAATGGTTGATAGATAGAAGGTAGAATGCCGCTGACAAAGAGGATCTCTACCAGTCTCTCATTTTTTTCATTCCTTCAAAGACCAGAATATTCTCTTTTTTGTGTTAGAAGACCACAATATTCTTCTTTTTGGGATTAAAGTTCTCAACGGTGAATTGATTATTCAATATCATTTTCCTTCTGGAAGAAAAGTAATGAAACCTGCGATGGCTACTGAATAACCTCCTTTTACTTTCTCAATAATAAAGCCTTTGATCTTTGCCTTCGTTCCTTTGGTGCCAAATATCGAAATCTGTTTATTCTCTCTGTCTGAGCTTTCAAAGATATACCGACCTATGACATCTGACCATCAGATGTCGAAGGTCATCTTCTAACATTACCGACATTTCAGGTTTTCATAAATTTCACATAAGATAAAAGCTCTTTTCATCATCAGAAACAACTAGATTTCCGACCTCTTACATTGCATTACCATAACGAAAAGAAAAGAGAATGAGAAAAAAAGATTATGCTTGTGACTTGGGATGAACCTTTATCGATGGAGGAAAGGAATAGCAGTGGATTTCTATAGAGCATCTAGGAAAAAACAGATTCAATCGGACTACGAATTCTTATGTGGTCTAAGGAAATCAAATGTCTGCTTCCAAGAATTTCATCTATATTAAATCTCTTAATATCAAAATAGCTTATATAGTTATGATTCAATTCAGGTCCATCTTGATTGATTTCTCTTTTTTCGGATCTGATTGTAACAATGGAGAAGTAGGAAGACTTTGGCGATTCATAATAGAAGGGGGTATCTAGAATATCTATGTACAAGGACATACATAAAAGATGAATAATGAAAGATGAGGAAGAGTATACTTTGTAGTGATATAGTAGTTCTCCTAATCGACTACTTATTATGATAATGAACATTCCACTTAAAAACGAAAAAATGACTCTCCAGGCAGTTAAGTTGAGTTAGACTGTTAACATGTTCCAAAAAAGGAAGTATACATGTCTCTCCCTCACAGATATTATCCATAGAGGAATAACTCAGTTTGCCGCCTGAATCAGTCCCTTTATGGACTTAAACAAGCGCCCCGAAATGGGTTTGCCAAATTTGCTTATGTGGATGCTGGTTTTCTTCAATCCTAAGCAGTCCTTTTTTACTTGTCGATGTGGAAACTATTCTATTTTTTCTTTTAGTATATATTGATGAAATTGTAATCATTGGTAATGATATTCAATTCATTATATCAAACCGTTGATTTGGAGATAGAGGTGACGGAGGAAGAGTATCGGGAGTGGTATATTCCCAGAGCCTTGAGATCTTTCTTTTAATATTCTCCAACATCTCTAGGAGTTCCCGTTCTCGCTTTTCTTGATCTTCCAAACTTGAAGCTCGCCTGCTTTGAGAGAGGAGAGACAGTCATTTAATGCATGACAATGGAGAAAAGTACTTTATGCTTTATGTTTCCTATGCAGCTACTACAGCTAATAAGCTATGCATGATGATATGTGATGCATGATTTGACCTCTAAGGCTTGACATGTCCTTTTGGTTGATTTCCAGTTGATTGCCTCAACCTATTGATTGAGTGAGTTGGAGAAGAAAGTCTTAGAAGGCTACGACTCTATAAGTTTCGCGTCTAATTTTTTTGCGTGTCTACTATTTATTTAGGTGCAAAGAACCTAAGCGGTTCAAGCTATTATATTCTGAGCCTGCTCTCCCTTTCCACCATTGATGCAATAAAAGCTCTTAATGCAATATCTGGTGGTGAAGACATTCCCGCTGCTACAATTGGAGTTGACGGTACTAGTTCTGTTAGAGTAAGAGCTCTTGCTGGAATAACCAGTGCTAGTTACTTGACTATTGGAGAAGAAACCACTATTAGAAATATTCATGTAGGAGCATTTATTTTCTTCCTATTAACAAAACATACCTTTTTCTTCGGTGTTTCGGAACCGATACAGAAATAGGTGCTTTTTCTACGTTGTTTACCTTAGTTACTGGGGGGTTTTGGGGGAAACCTATGCGGGGCACCTTTTGGGTGTGGGATGCTCGTTTAACCTCTGTATTCATCTTGTTCCTTATTTACTTGGGTGCACTTCATTTTCAAAAGCTTTTTGTCGAGCCAACTCCTATTTCAATCCATGCTGGACTGATCGATTTACCAATAATCAAGTCTTCAGTCAATTGGTGGAACACATTGCATTAACCTGGGAGCATTAGCCGATCTGGCACATCAATATATGCTCCTATGCCCATTCTAATCTTGTCTAACTTTGCTAACTCCCCCTTCTCAACCCATATCTTGTTCGTTCTGGAAACACGTCTTCCTATTCCATCTTTTCTCGAATCTCCTTTAATGGAAGAAATAGAAGCTCGAGAAGGAATACCAAAACCTATTTCACTCGCTGATTTTGCATCCATGGCTGAATGGTTAAAGCGCCCAACTCAAAATTGGCGAATTCGTAGGTTCAATTCCTACTTGATGCACACCAATGGGACTTTCCAATAAGTCTATGGGGATGGTGAGAGGTCTCTCCTCTCTCTCAAAGAAGGTGAGCTTCAAGCTTGGAAGATCAAGAAAAGTGAGAACAGGAACTCCTAGAGCTGTTGCAGAATAGCAAAAGAAAGATCTCAAGGCTCTGGGAATATACCACTCCCGATACTCTTCCTCCATCACCTCTATCTCCAAATCAACGGTTTGATATGATGAATTGAATATCATTAATGATGATTACAATTTCATCAATATATACTAAAACAAAAAACATAATAGTTTCCATGTCGACGAGTAAAAAGGGACTGCCTGGGATTGAAGAAAACCAGCATCCACAAAAGCAAATTTGGCAAACCTATTTCAGGATGCTTATTTAAGTCCATAAAGGGACTGATTCAGGCGGCAAACTGAGTTCTCCTCCTATGGAGAATGTCCATGAGGGAGAGACATGTATACTTTCTTTTTTGGAACATGTTAAGGCTTTACGCTCTAACTCACCTACACAACTCTAGGTGTCGTCGCACCTAAGTTATCATTCTTTTTCCACTGTCTAATTGCAGTAGGGGGTCATGTATGATGGTTAAGCCAGGAGTAGGACCGATACTTTGCTTAGCCAACATATCATCACATTGCCTTCCCTCCAAATATGTCTCAATTCACACCTCCAATCCCTTATCATTAGCTCTCTGATTCTCAGGATAATATTGAAATTGTGGATCCTCAGGCCCAGCCATTGTGCAGCTTTTGTATAGAACCCAGGGAGTCCTTCTCTTCCTGAAGAGCTGATGAGTGTGGGATATAGATTCAAAATAGATATGTATGTGGTCTTCGTGTACCTCCACCTACAGGGCTGGCTATGCCCACCATCTTTATATTTGTCTCCCCGTCCTACCGAGGTCCACCTCTTATTCCACATTCCTATACTAATCTAATTTGGATTAAGATTCCAAAATCTCTCAATATATTACGATTACCCTCTATTGTCCAGTCCATGGCCTGCCTGGTCTTTATTTTGAAAAAGTCTTGCAAAAGACTTTTAAACAGTTATTTTTGGTCTTTCAGGTCCGCTTTCCATATCAAGTGATGCGGAGAAAGCAGCTAAGAGCAAGAAGAAGTTGGTTTGTAATCAACACTACGGGGGTGCTTGAGATAACCATGTCGAAGAGATAAGGATAGGCTAAGCGTATCCAGTGCACTACGAACAAAGAACAGAATAGAAGGGGCTTAACCAGTCCTTCCTTGCTCTTGTTGAGGGACAGAACTCTTCCAATAAAGTAGGTGATACATCCGAACAAGAAGCAGACTAAGACAATGATTCAGATCTCACACCTTCCACCAGCCTCTTACAATAGGGGCTTTGTTTTTTAGTTGCTTTCCTTCGTGTTGGTAGTGGTACCTACCTGCTAAGCTATCCCCTTTTATTCTATACTTTAGTTTTTGCCCACCCTAAGGAGGGCCCAGGTTTCAAAGGGAGTGAAGTAATTGGATTTAGGATGTCACTAGGCGACTAACCCACCTTTTCGATACAACTTCTTTCTAATTCCGGATCTCGTAATAAAGGAAGAAAAGAAGAGCTTGATTCGCTCAAAGAGTTTCCCACCCGGACTATGACTTCTTTATGATTCCCCAATCCTAGCTTGGACTTCCCCATGTAAGGAGTTTTATCCAAAATTGGATTCATTCTGTTTTAACTCGAGACTTCTAAACTATAGGCGTAAAGCAGGTCATGAACCCATAATTTTGTCACAGCTTTGGAATTGGAATCCACATGCTAGATGCGAGGCTTTTTGTCGAGGCACAACTTTTATTCCATGGTTGTACCATTGCCTTATCATGTTCCAGTAGCCACAGTTGCTACTGTCTTGGTGTTCCAAGGCTTTTTATCTGGCTTAGCAGCCCTTCTTCTTTTGGTGTGCCATGATGGTATGGACGATGCATCTTCTCTAGCCGTTGCAGGGCTCGTGTTTTCTAGATAGGCCCTAGCCAAAAATTCTTAATTTATTCATCACAGTTCCAGGCCGGTAGAAATGGCTCTCTCCAATTGTCGGGAGAGGTTTCCAGCTTCATCTGGAATTTTTTTTCCTAAAAAAAAGTAAAAAACAAGTGAGGAACCCTAGAAATAAAATGTTTGTTCTGATAATGGGAAAGTTTATCCCTCTGATCTTAGTTGCCCCCTCGATCAAACTAGAGCGTAAGGGCGCTATTTTGTTTGCATGAGTCCTAAATTCTTTCCAACGGGCAGATGATATCTCTTGCCTGGTGAATCAGCATGTCCTAACACATGTTGTTTGGTGTGAGTATGTATTTCATATTCGTTACAGGCCAATCGGGGCTAAAAAAGTCCAATGTAATGAGAGGATTGGTCCTCTCATACCAGTAAATTAGGTCGCATACATTGGAGCAAGAGAGTACTGGCTTGCCCTGTGGATGTAGGTGTTCCCATGAAACGAACCGGTGCCACATTCCACTAGGATACTAGCTGGAGTTGGTCTCACCATAGTGACGAGGGTTACAGCTCGATGAATCACCCATTCCCTCTGTATGTCTAAGCGCCATCCACTTATGAATACAACAACCTGCCCACCGTAATCAAGTAAGAGTTTTAATATTTACTAAGCTTCCTTTCAATTATCCTTATAATAAGGAAGACATAGTTCTTGTTGATGGCCACAATTCCAATATGGCCATCTGACCTTTTTTCCCATGAATAGCTCGGTTTATGTGCGTCTTAATCATGGCCACTAATCGACTGGTCACACTAGTCAGCGGCATTCAATCAGTTGTCCTATTCAGATAGATGAGACAGTTCCCACTTGAAGCATTCTTCAAGTCTAGCTTTGAGACATTTACTTCAACCGGAACCTTTATTCCTTATTGTTGCAATTCGCATGCTAGCAAGTTAGTTTCATGTCGACTTGCGGAACAATCACAGAAAAAGCTCTATCCATTAGAGTACCTGAAAAATTTGTACTCCGATATCGATGAACTCCAAAACACTATTTTAGACTCTCCCCGATATCGAAAGGGGCCTTCCTTAGTATTAGTAGCCCATGCTTTGAATTGGAGCTCCCCTCTAATTCAGGTTGGGATAATGGATCCTCAGCCCTATCCCTAGCAAGTCAACTCAGTTCCCGTTAAAAAGTTAGGATAGTTTCAATGGCCAGCAAGTTCCTACGTTCCTAAGGCCTGTGCCCTATGGAAAGGGCAGAGATAGGGAGTGCCTCACAAATTTCTACTTTTATGGCTCGCGCTAGGCAGGACTAGGATCGCTGCCAACTAGGACTGCTCTTCAGTCTTCCTGAATCACTGAGCATGAGTCCTTCTGCTCGAGCGCATTTTTGGGATGGTGCCAAGAAAGGCAGTTTAATATATATTTGTAGAACGAACAAAGCAAAGATATTCAAATAAAGAATTTGTGAGGGAATGACTATTCATATATTGAATTTTCATCCAGGCAAGAAAACGTCTATGGAAAGATGATGTATATGTCGCAACCTTCTTAAACAAAATGAACGAAGGCCCAAGGGCTTTATCCATCAGACATGAATGAAAGGGGATGACACCACTCTAATGATTGGAAAAGTCCTTAATATCATAAAATTTAATATCATAAAGGAAAGGTCTTTTTCTTAAAAGCTTCAGTAATAGCAAAAGCAGCCTATCTGGAATGGCCTACTCCTTACTCAAGCAAAGTTGTATGCAACCGCATAGAGGAAGTTAAGCCAATCCATCTATTTTCATCTTGAAAGATTTGAAAAAATAGAACAAGCTTTACCCCTTCCTTCGATTGCTTTCATTTTTGGCCTGATCAGGCTTCATCTTCTTATCGGGATAGCTCTTTAGCTTGCTTTCTTGGGACTAGCCTTGAATACTAGCCATTTTCTCATCGCATCAAGAGGGCTTTTAGAGAGAGGGCTCCAACCCTCTATAATTGAGTGATAGTGGAATGACCAATCCAGTTCCCTCAGGCTGGCTTTCTCCAAGGGAAGTTTTGTCCTGTCCGCTCGGACTGAGCTATTTGTTTCACTAACGCACACCTTTCGGTGCTTGTTCACTCATTTATTCCATTCGTTGGGGAATTCTCACTCCTATTTTGTTTAGAAGGTGACCATTCCTATCAGAAAGAATATCAGGTGTGCGATAACTATACTAACTTTGTGGCATCTTTCATCAAAGAAACGACTCGTTTCACTACGTTCAACTCCTTCGATGTCAATTTTAAAGATATGATAGTGAGGTATGAAAGCTTTCTGCTATGCTTATGCTATTATAGGATATAGGAGAGTGACTATAAACACACAACTTCCACCCTCTTGGTTGTAGTTTGAGCTTGTATATGTGAGAAATTTACAAGAAAAAAATGACGTTTCAAAAAGAATTCAAATTAACAATTTTTCTGCACAAAACAGGGAGAGAGAATGAACTAGAACAAATCAGATTTTTTGCATTAATAGTCGTTACATAGGAATACATCAAATAGGAAGCTTACACACACATAGACCAGCCACACAACTAAACACAACATTACAAAGTGAACAACGGAAGCTTTGAAGGCTACTAGTGATGCATGCAAACACAACAAAGACACTTAGCATAGGAGTAGATCTCCACTAAACAAAGAAAAAGAAGAAACACACTACTTTGTGTCTACAGACACTTATTTAAACCTTCTTAAACTCCAAAGAGTCGACTGACTCTTAGTTGTTTTCGTCACAAATGCGGAAGGCCATCCTAACAATAAGGTTTTCCCTGTCTCGGGAAAGGGTCCTCCCCTCTTATTCCAGGGTTTGATTTTGTTTAAGGAGCTATTAAATGCGTTGTTCCACCAGCTTAGGAAAAACAACAGGCACATGCTCTAAAAAAGCATGAAGCGTTTGCTGACGTTCACGTCTTTCATTTTCAACACTTAGAATTCTTTGATTAATTTGAGAAAGTCTTTCAGTGGTAGTTGGATCCATATCTCCCTTTGCTTTGCCAAATAGAGAAAGAAGCTTCTATTTATAGGCATTGGAGGCCCTTAACCCTTTCTTATTATTAGTAAGATAGGTTGTCTTGGTTTCGTAACATGGTTCAAACCTGGCTTTTCATGAATATGGAACCCCATCCACTAGATTTGAGTGTGCTGAATAGTTGTCCTTTCCTCATACGCATTTGAGTACTCAAGGCCCCTTTTTCTTCCATTTCAAAAAGTGGCCTAGCTAATTCTTGTATTGATCAAACATTTGGGTTCACCTCTCCATTTCAAAGATTGGCTTTGGTCCTCAAGGAAGGAAGAAAAGGCCAAGGCGTTGTCATGTTATTCAGAGAAATCAAAACCTTTTCCTTATCTACGTAAATCTGACACTACTGGCAGGATCGAACATACTTGATACAATCATGTTCCATAGTATCCCATTCTTTATGGAGAGGATCATTTGGCCTTTCGGTTGTTCGAGATCTGATGGACCTGGGTGAATCCTATCCTGACTTTTTCCTTTTTTATTTGGAATGGTGACATTCTCTACTTTGATTTTTGGTGCATTTAGTGGGGAAATAATCCCTTCCCATGAGGGTTCCAACCCATCACGCTTGACCTCATCGGCATCAAAAGATTCATTCGAGATGCAAGTCATGTCGGAGCCTTGGTCGGTGCCCTTGAATCCTTCATGAGGAATAGGATCTTGATAATGGAAAATAGAGATTGCATTTTTATATTAGATAAGGATAGGGGAGAATATTGGTCAGAACCCTTTTTCAAGGAGTGCTTTCTGAGCATCCTGACTTAGCCGAACAGGCCCCCTACAATCCTAAAGAAGCTTTTATGGACTTATTTTCTTAGACCAGAGGCGCGACCAGCAACTTCCAGACTTGTACATATGGGAAAGAAACGCTCTGGATCACCCATTCCCTTTGTATGTCCAAGCGCCATCCACTTGTGAATACAACAACCTACCCACCGTAATTTAGTAAGAGTTACAATACTCACTAAGCTTCCTTTCAATTATCCCTATAATAAGAAAGACATAGTGCTTGTTGATGGCCACGATTCCAATATTGCCCTCTGACCTTTTTTCCCGTGAATAGCTCGGTTTATGTGCGTCTTAATCATGGCCACTAATCGACCGGTCACACTGGTCAGCGACATTCATTTAGTTGTCCTGTTAAGATGGATGAGACAGTTCCCACTTGAAGCATGCTTCAAGTCTAGCTTTGAGACATTTACTGCAACCGAAACCTTCATTCTTTATTGTCGCAATTCAATCGGCAAAGATCTCTTGATTCCTCGTGGCCGGGCTGACTTAGAAGCAAGCTACCTCTTGCCTATCTCACCCCGTTCCTTCAGTTGGGCGAGCCTTTGCTTTTTGGATCGTCTTCTGCCTAATGCGGTACCCCCCATTTTTTGGTTCCCATTAGGTTTACCTTGTTCACAAGTCAACCCCATGGCAGCAAGAAAATGCAAAAACAAAAACATATAATTACTCCATATCAAACAAAGTATTATAGGTAAGACAAATACAAGGTTATAATTATTTTAGTAAATTTGATTGTAAGTCAGGATTTTACCATCTAAAGCTAAATGAAGAATCTAAAAAATTAACAGCTTTTACAGTACCACAGGGATTCTATGAATGGAATGTACTACCTTTTGGATATAAAAATGCACTAGGGAGATATCAACATTTTATGGATAATTATGTTAATCAACTAGAAAACTGCATAATATATATAGATGATATATTATTATATTCACGAACAGAAGAAGACCATATAAGGTTATTAGAAAAATTTATCCATATTATAACATACTCAAGAATAAGTTTAAGTAGAAAGAAAGCAGAAATAATGAAAAATCAAATAGAATTTTAAGGAATACAAATAGATAAGAATGGAATAAAAATGCAAAACCATATAGTACAAAAAATAATAAATTCTGAAGAACAAATAGATACAAAAAAGAAATTACAATCATTCATAGGATTGGTAAATCAAGTAAGAGAATATATACCCAATTTAGCTGAAAATCTGAAACCTTTACATAAAAAACTAAAAAAGGATGTAGAATACTACTTTGACAAAAAAGACCAAGAACAAATACAAAAAATAAAATTATTATGTAAAAAACTACCTAAGTTATACTTCCCAGACGAAAACAAAAAAATTTATATACATAGTAGAATCAGATGCCAACGAAATAAGCTATGAAGGAGTATTAAAATATAAATACGATAAAGATAAAATAGAACATCATTGTAGGTACTATTCAGGAACATTCACAAATCCTGAGATAAAATGGGAAATAAATAGAAAAAAATTATACGCTTTATATAAATGTTTATTAGCTTTTGAACCATATATTGTATATAATCAGTTCATTGTAAGAACAGATAATGCGTAGGTAAAATGGTGGATCACAAGGAAGATACAAGATTCAGTAACAACCAAAGAAATACGTAGACTAGTATTAAATATACAAAATTTTACATTTACAATAGAAGTAATAAGTACTAACAAAAATGTCATTGCAGATTACATTTCAAGACAAAGCTACACAGACGGATCTAGACAAAGAAAACACTATTGAAAAGATACTGAATACTATGACATTACTTTGTACAAAAATAGATAGTATGGATAAAGAGCTACAACAAATGAAAAGTCAACAACATGACAAAAAATATGCGAAGCTAAGTCAATCGGAAGACTAAAAAATTCCAGAGCTAGAAGGTGACGATGGGAAACACCGAAAAACCCAAACTAATAATTTGTTACATGTAGCTACAGGAAGCACCTCTATAGAAAAAAGAGAACAAAATGAGATATGTCAATACAAACATGAACAAAATATTTGAAAAACCATTTATACCAAAAAAAAGAACAATTATGTATACCACCTCAGGTCAATACATATAAGGAAAGTTTAGGACAAAATAAAAAGGCATATAACCATATAACCAGATCTTACATAGAAAATATTCACAAGATACAAACTTTCCTAAACCAAAACCCTAGATCCAAAACCACAAAAAACCCTAATGAAGACTA
Source organism: Solanum commersonii (assembly GCA_029007595.1). Classification (NCBI taxonomy): domain Eukaryota; kingdom Viridiplantae; phylum Streptophyta; class Magnoliopsida; order Solanales; family Solanaceae; genus Solanum; species Solanum commersonii. The sequence goes on from JAJTWQ010000029.1 coordinate 2,241,475, forward strand.
TATTACCCAGACTTTACAAGGATATAATAAATTAATTGCACAACCAGGAACTAGCACTAATCTTGTCACGACCCAAGCCTAGGGCCTAGACGTGACATGGCGAATGAGGAACTCGAAGGAACCCCAAACAAGCCTCTCAAAGTTTCATCACACTTCACCAGTCGCGAAAGTACATTCAACACTAAATAACGGGAATTAGGGACTAAGGGCAAACCATTTCAAAATAACATCATAAAATAAGAGCCAAGCTCATTTACAAAAATACTTGTCCCACGCACACCTCTACATACATAGATAGGACGGGGGCCATGACATACTACCGGCTCCCCTCATAGTCAAAATACAATTGCAAGCTAAAGTCTCAAAACATAGCCCTCGAATCATTGAGGACTCACCAACAAACTCGGATAAGCACCATACTAGCCACGTGGATGGAGAGAAGGATCAAGAGTAGCTTCGGTCCCTACATGGTGACATCATGTAGTAAAAATATGCGTTAGTACTTGGAATGTACTAAGTATGCGGGGTGCAATACAACAATAGACAAGGACACATTCGAAATGTAAGAAATAGTTTCATAGGCATAATGAATAACAATATGAGGATGCATGATCAAAGTGAAGTCAAAACATGTTTAAGTAAATCTATACTAATAGAAGATATCATATGTGTGTGCATAATCCAACCAATCTATAACCCCAACTTAGGATGGGGGATGCCGTTCACACCGGACACCCTGGTGGCAAGGTATAAACCCCTCACATGGTTGATGTTGGTCACACCCCAAGCATCCTAGGTGGTGAGGTATAAACCCCTAACATGGTTGATGTTGGTCACACCCCAAGCATCCTAGGTGGTGAGGTATAAACCCCTCACATGGTTATCCGGTTCTTTTCCCCCGGACCGGGCATGGTCATGCAACACTTTATATAGGAAATTCACATTAGGCTCTAATGCAATCTCATGTATGGAATGAACATATACACAAGCTTAGTTTGTCATCAACTCATCTCTGGAATGCCATACATCTCATAACTCAAGCCTTAAAGCATCAATTCATCAATTCTCTATAATTGGATATTTTGTCAAACACCTTGAAGGCATGTAATGGGGTCAAAGAGCATGGAAAATAGGGTAATAATTATGCAGCAAAACCAGTGAACAACCTGCAACAACGCCTTTTAACACCCACAAGACCACATAAAAAAAATCTCCACATCAATTCCAAGTCTAGAGTCATAACATACTCAAAACAATCACTTTTCACGCTAGAATTCACTGTGCAGGAAATTTATACAAGGAACAAGACTAATTTATGAATCTCAACTTAAACCATGAATTAGTGAGTATAATAGAGACTAGGCACTATGGGTGGAAGGACCCATGAGTTCAACACCGTATACCTTGAGTTTTTATGAAGGTCTTGAGAGTGTCTTTAATGGAAGCTTGGAACTTGGAGCAAGAATCTCTTCAATCTTGAGGAAGGTTTTGGATTAGGGTTCTTGAGAGAAAATGTGTCTAAGTATGGGAGAGGTGTTTTGGGAAATGTTTTAGAGATGGGAATTGAATTAATGCTATATAGGAAATAAAATATGCCCTTGGAAAAAACGGGTCCAACACTTAGAAAAAAAATGAGGCGGATGAACAGTAAAATTGCTCTCTGGAAATTGCATTTCCTGCACGGACAGATTTTACGAAAATGGGCATAACTTCTTTGTCCGAACTCCGAATGAGGTGAAACGAAGTGAGTTGGGTAGCTAACTCAAAGGGCTTTTCATGGATATGTTATGGACCACCCAATTATTTGTGTGATAGGAGATATGACCCTCCAAAGTAGACCCTCGAAAAAGGCTTCACTTGGAAATTTTGGATTTTGATACGGTTGCTCAAAAATTTGGGTTAGGCCCATTTCCCACTCAACTTGACCCTCTAAACAAGAATATGAAGTCGGATTTTCAAAAAGCGAAACGAATTTTTAGATATAGCTAAAACAAGTTTCCGGTAACTTCCGAAGCACATTTTTAGGAACTTTTGGGTTGTTTCAAATCTAGTGGGAACTTGCTATCACTATGGACTGTTAAGCACAGTATATACCTCAACAGGAGATGAAATATTGACAATTCCAGAGCTACACAAAGCATTTATGCATTACAAGAGAATTACTAAAGGAACATTGTTTTATATAAAATTTTATTCAACACCGGTAGAGATATTATATGATGAAATCAAACCCATTATACAAGTAATAAAGATCGGTTTAACAAGAGAAATGATCATACCAGAAAAGATAGAAAAACAAGAAGAGATACAAAAGGTAGAAATACCAGATTTTTATGCAAGAAAGAGAGTTATTGGGATAGCTACAATATTGAATGAATTATCAACTAATTATTTAAGTGGCAACTCAGTACGGAGTTACTATGTTAGAGAACAAACAATGATCTACTCAAATTCTAGAGAAACCAGGGTAGCAGATATGGAGGAGATATGACAGTGGATATTAAGTCTACTAAAACCGGAACAACAACCAACAACAAGAGTTATACGACAAAATTTTATTTCAACAGAGATAATGGCAAATTATTGCAGAACTATTAGGCACAAATATCCAGACCATCAATGCTCAAAATGTTATGGCGAAGATAATGTAATTCCAGCTGTCAATCTAGAATAGAATGAAGCCAACAAGATAAAAATCAGCAAAGCAAAAACTAATGGAATGGAAGCAAAAGTCAAAAGTTAATGGAGGAAAAAGCTATGTAAAGAAGAAACATTTAAAGTAGTAGGTAACGTGTACATTACTATTTCATGTAAAGTAACCATAGTTTGTAAAAGATGTAAAGTAACTATAGTTTATATCATAAAGTAACTATAGTAGAGTTACTTAGATTTGTATATATAGGAAGGCCAGAAGGCAACCTAAGGCAAGACTTTCTTGACGGAAAGCAAGCCTCTTGTACAACAAAAATATTCTCAATAAAAAATATAAGACTTTCAGTAATGGATCAAGATATTGCAGATACTACACAGGTACATATATTCATGAAGATGCATAGCTAAATCCTTTTAATTCTGTAATACCATAATGTTGATAGAATAAATTTATATTAGTTATTATATACTAGAATTATGGTCAAATATTTTTTAGTTTGTTAACATGAAGAAAAAAAGGAAAACTTCCAACTATGCCATCCTAAAGTTGAAACCGTAGGCATGAGAAGCCGTGAGGGAGTAAACATAGTTGAGGCGCTGAAGGAAGGAAGTACTTTCGAAAGTACGATGTTAACAGTGACAGAAAAATATTTGAAAATGATCTAGTTTATGGTAGTCTAATATAAATAATATTCGTCAATACTATGATATGAAGGAATTATATTAAGATTGTTATGTGTTAAAATTATTATGTCTTATTTACATGATGAAATGAAACTAGCATATAAGATATTAATACTATACATGCTGAAAGATATAACAATGGAAATAAGAAATATAATATGGGAAAAGATATTTGAAGAAGAAGAAGAAGAGTTAATAAATCAAATATGGTATGAAATAGATGAAATAAATAGGATAAACAATGAAATCACAGAATTTAATTTAAGTGACCTAGAAATCAATACTCTTACTAATGATAAATCAAGAATACTTAGAATACTGACAAAAAACTATAACAGATATTACTTTACTAAGTAATTTGATAAAAGAAAATATAGAGACATTTCAACAAACCCACGACATAAAATATATAGAATATATATTAGAAAATATAAAAGAAATTATAAGACTAGTACCTTTAGAAAAAATGTATTAAGAACGAATCAATGGATAAAAAGGACCACCCCCAAAATTGGTATCAGAGCTAGATAGGAAATCTTCAAATACAAATAATACAGAAGCTTATAGGTATGAATTAATTAGAATAGTATTAACAAAACGACAAGAATTAAAACATAAGCAGGAAAGACTTCAGAGCAAGATATATGCAGGCGTATGCCAAAATTCTTTGCTAGCCCAAAGAAAAGTAATATTTAAACTACAATTAGATATACAAAACATAGAATATAAATTGAAACATAATTTAAAATGAATAAGGAAGAATTGCTATAGAAGAAAAAACTTACGAAACCCCAGAAGGATTAAAAATAAAAATAATATTTTCAAACTTAGGAAGAAGATATAAAAAGATAGGCGAAAATTTATATCTAATGATAGAAAAAGAAACAATTAGATTAGAAGATAGTCTAACATGTACATTTTGTTATTTTTTTCTTTGGTCTAAAAGGTCTTTTTGCCTTAGTATTTTTTATGTAATATCTTCTTCTCGGTCTTTTATACTTATATTGGGATTTATATTTTTTATATTTTCCTGGTTTTCTGTATTTCTTTTTATAATAATTATCGTTACATCCGAATTTAATATTGAAGGAAGTATGATAACATATAAAGCAAAAAATATAAAATTATAAATATGGGATAAAATACTAACTATAGAAGACATATATAGTTATGAATTCATTAACAAAGATATGCTTTTAGGAATGCCGTTTCTAGAATGTACATGTTCTTCAGAATTTATTATTTTTTGTACTATATGGTTTTGCATTTTTATTCCATTCTTATCTATTTGTATTCCTAAAAATTCTATTTGATTTTTCATTATTTCTGCTTTCTTTCTACTTAAACTTATTCCTGAGTATGTTATAATATTGATAATTTTTTCTAATAACCTTATATGGTCTTCTTCTGTTCGTGAATATAATGAGCTATAACATGATCCCCCGGTGTCTCCCATACTGAAAAAGGTTGTCCTACTTGCCAAGGTAAGGACCATGAACTTCTAGCTTTAGTGGATCCACTAGCTAATGTCTATCTAGACAATCATCCTATGGGGGCACATAGGTAAGGAATAATGAGATTACTTCTAGAAACCCGACCTCTACTAATGGGAGAATCTCCGTCTCAATATCCTCTCGGTGTTAAGCATAAATCCCACGGAATAGTCAATTATTACTTGTTCTTATTATCCATGGAATGGCACGTCATCTTGCCAATCCAATCTAGTCATTATCCATGGAAAGGTATCATTCAATAACTAATCCAAGCTAGGTTTCATTAGGATAACTCTTTATCTTTGATTCAATTAGGTGAGAAGACCTTTCAACCTTAGAATCCTTACTATGTGAGAAAACCTTTCACAATCATGCTTTCATGTGTATATGAGAACAATCTTTTCAACAACACAACAATAACATCATTATTGATACTTTACTCTCAAAGCATCCTTGAAACATTTGCATAGATTTCATAAGAACATGCATAATTCCATAATTTATCTTTGAAAGTTCACAACCCACTTTCAACCATCAATATTTAGAAAACATGGGTTAGATATGGATTTTATCGTAAATTCATGTAACTCTATCAATACATGCTTAATTTCATAAAACTCTTCCTTCATAATCAAAATCCCTCATCATATGCTCATAACTTGAAAACATGGGAATTGCATGGGTTCATAGAAAAATCATCATAAAATCATAGTATTTCATCAATTCATGCATAAGAGATCATAATTCAATTATTTAAATCAATAATCAAGAGAACCCATGACAATTGAAGAAAACCCTAACTCAATTGGAGATTTCTAACTTTGAAAATAGGAAAATTTGAAAACTCCATGAATGGAAGGAATCCATGGATGAAAACTATTATATCTCAAAGCCAATTTCTAATTTCCAATGGAGGAATTGAGACTTGACTTGAAACCTTAGCTTGAATCCATCTTCTTCAAGCTTTCTAGAGAGAAATATTTGAGAGTTCTTTTTTTTGGGGAATTTGAAGAGAAAGAAGTGAACGAACTAATTTGGGGGTTAGAATCACTTATATAGGGTTCTTAGTGAAGGGTAAAACGATGTAGTATAGGAATAAAATAATTAGGAAAAGACCCAACTGCCCCTACACTTAACTGCCTGACCACTACTTATGGCCACGACCGACGGACCATGGACATAACTATGGTCCGTCCTGCACGACCGTCATTCGTAATTAGAGACATTGGTTTGGGGGGTCTGGACCACGGACCGTGGTCCCACCAACGGTCCGTTGGTTCAGGCCGTGGGTCCAACTTTTTTTATCCTCTTTTGGGTGCCATCCATGGACCACACCTACGATCCGTGGTCCCATCCATGGGCCGTGGGCGGCCACAGTTAGTTGGCTCCTGTAGCTTCTGAAAAATGTTGTCTTACCCTCTTTCGGATTTGGTGTGCTACAATATCTCCCCCTTGGGATCATACGTCCTTTAATGAGATTTAAGCTAGTACAAAAAGAGTAGGAGAGGAACTAACAACCCAACCATCAATTTAATTTCATCTAAATACATATAACCAAGGAGGAACTATTGACTCCAAGATAAGACATATTCAAAACATCATAAGAGGGGGGGGGGGGTGACTAAATCTAACAGCCCATCATGCATGCAATACACATACCCGAGGAGGAAACATCAACTCCAAGATAAAAACATACTCAAATGCATATATCCGAGGAGGAAGCATCAACTCCAAGCTAAAGACATTCTCACAACATCATATCATGTAGTCTACATGCAATTCATACTCATATGAATATAAACATGTAGAAATCAATCAAATTGACTCATTTTCTCAAAACTTGAACTTCTTATAAATCATGCATAATAAGGAAATCATGGAAGCATTTAAGACACACGACTCCAAAGCAAAGAACAAACCATGAGGAACTCATTACCTCAAGCTAGAGTAGGAGTAGAAGGAAAGAGATGAGGATATCAAGACATCATATCGGTCTCGGCCTCCTAAGTAGCACCCTTAACTAACTGATTCCTTCATAACACTTTCACAGAAGCAACTTCTTTATTTCTCAACTTCTTGACTTACCGGTTTAAGATCTCAACCAGAACTTCCTCATAAGAAAGATTTTCCTGAACTCCCAAACCTTATAAGGGAGCTATGGATGTCGGATCACTAACACATTTATTTAACATAGAGACATGGAAAACTGGATGCACCGATGCCAACTCATTTGGAAAATCTAGTTCATAAGCAACCTTACCAACACGCCTCAAAATTTGTTATGAGCCTACATAACGGGGACTAAGCTTCCCTTTCTTACCAAACCTCATTACACCCTTTATGAGTGAGATTTTCAAGTAAACCCAATCATGAACATCAAACTCAAGATATCTTATTCTTACATCGACATATGACTTTTGTCATCTTTGAGTCATTTTCAACCTTTCTCTAATAAGTCTAACTTTCTCTATGACCTCATGTACCAACTCGGGACCTATTAGGGAAACTTCACCCACCTCAAACCAACCTATAAAAGATCTACACCTCCTACCATACAATGCTTCAAATTGAGCCATATCAATACTCGAGTGATAGCTATTGTTATAAGCAAACACAATCAACGGAAAATGGTCTTCCTAATTACCCTTAAAATCAATCACACAAACCCTTAACATGTCTTCCAAAGTTTGGATAGTACGCTCTGCTTTCCCATTGGTTTGAGGATGAAAGGCCGTACTAATCTAAAGAATGATACAACTCATCTCAAGAATACTCGACTCGGAGGGTTCAAGCGGAATTATGGGCATGAACTACTCAACTCAAGGACCTTCATGGGTAACATGTAGTTGCCCCATGATTAGGAATATAATCCCAAAATGATTAAGACCTCAATACTTAAGACTTAGAACTTGAAGATACTACTTCTCTCAAAGATACTTAATTGATGGAATTCATGCGGATTTATGGGCATGAACGACTCGACTCAAGGGTCTAAATAACAATATGGAACTCATGTATGCGACTCTTCTCATTCTCATACTTACTTCCTCAAAACTCAATTTAAAACTCAAGTGTTGGCTTTGAAAAACTTCTCAAGATTTATAACTCAAAATAGGGTTATGCTGAATTATAAACATGAAGAAATCAACTCAAGGATCTCAATAAAAATATAGAAACTCAATAATTAAGAATAGAATTTTTAAAAGAACCATGAACTCAAGAACTCAAATCAACTTATCTCAAGAATATTCAAATCTAAGGGTAGAATCTTAGATTTCTCTTTTACTGATTTGAAAGTAGATGTAGGGCGTGAGGACGAACTAGTCCAACACTATGATAGCCTTACATACCTGGAAGAACAAAATTCTTGAAGAATCTTGAAGAACAAATTGATTAGAAGCCTCGAAACCCTAGCTTGAAGGTAAATGATCAAGAAAACCTTTCTTGAGATTGTTGAATTTGTTTTGTCAGGACCCAACCCACTAGGCCATATGGGCACCTACATACTACCACCTAAGTAGGATAACCCTCATAACCCAACAACTTAAAACATGCAGAAAATTAAATAAACGTAAATAACATACTAACGGAATTCTTTATTAAAAACCTTTAAAACAATTTTGAGTTAAGACTTGTAAAGTAATTAACACTCCCAAGGATCTAGTCAAAAAATGAACAAGAGCTACTAAGAGGACAACTGGACATGATAATTAAAAGACACAGCTCCTACCATGCGGAAGGAAGAATAGAAGCTGCTAGAGATTTTGTTCGTCTTCACCTAATGAAACCTCACCGATCCTGCAACCAGACTATGTCAAAAGACATAGCAAGAGTAGTATTAGTACAAACACACGTGCTGGTAGGCATCATCGATCAACCTGATGCCCACCATATAATATAAGAAACCAACTAGTAAGATCATGAAATAAACCACTCACTTCTCGACCTTTACCCTCTCTTGAAATACCTCCAATATACACTAGTACTCCGACTACTAACATCCTTCTCAATCAACCTACCTACTAGGTACTTGGTCATAGCCTACTCATTCTGACATATTAGCAATTCCCCAATTACACCCACAAGCATTCCAACTAACCGCTCACTTCGTACCCTTACTTCCTCGTCACATTACTCAACCATGGTCACATAGCATACTACATCAAACTTCCTTACCACTAAACCCAATCTCTTTCTCCAAGGTGAAGTCCACCTACGCATATTTCATCAAATACACTACCTCTACTTTCTGCCATTACGACACACGAACAACCCTTACTATCCATTTCTTGCCCCTTGAACACTTTACCCTTCCACTATACCCTACAAGTTTGCTAAACACACAGAACAATCAAATATATGCCATCATAACCTTTACCAGTAAGTCCAACATATATAAGTCAACACCACCATACAATCACCTGCACATATCGAACATATACAATATCATCAACATGTACGAACATCATGAACAACTTCACATTTCCTCAAAATACATGATTATGACAAGTCATTGGTCCTCTTATGGAATCCAAACCCAAAATAGTTAGCATACCGGAATGTTCTACCCGATCCAATGATTATGCCAGAACATGGTAACCGGTCCCATAATTATGCCAAAATGTGGCAACCGGTCCCATAATTATGCTGGAACGTGGTAACCGATCCAAGTTAGTTATGTCGGAACATGGCAACCGATCCAAGTTAGTTATGCCGAAACGTGGCAGCCAATCTATTCAATACACCACAATCGCAATCACAAGTATATTTTTAAGATCATACATTTAAGTCATGATTTCATGATAACCATAATTCATTTATCTCCTTACAACAAGTGTGATCAATAATGACACATTCATATACACACAAGTATCATAATGAAGTAGGAACAAACGTACATCACACAAACATAGAATCACAACCATCACCTACAATGGATTATTCATCAGTACACATTATTCAACCCTAATTCGACCATACTCAGCCTTAATTCATCTTCTAAGGCTTTTTTCTAAGGTTTAAATCAATAATCATTCGGTGCACAAAGGCCTACGCATAAATCCTACCATCGATTCACATATATTACGTAGTAAGCATAGATTTAAACTACTCAATTCATAAGATCTAGCCTACCTGGGTGCCAAGCAACTGGACGGAGTTTTTGACTTCGATTCTAGGTTCTCGGGCTTTGTGACGGTGAATTTGGCCAAGAATTCGCAAGATATCACCATCCTCACATTAGAAATCTTCTTTTCCTTCCTTCCCAAGCTTAGATCTGCTTTTCTGAGGTTTCTAGGGTGTTTATGACTTATTTAGGTATTTTAGAAATATGGCAAAAATAGAATTTCTCGTAATTTACATTCTGCCTTGCCTATCCCTTTCTGGCGGGACAATGGCCTAGAATTTACCAAATTTTTGTTTCTCCTAAATAACGACGGTTCAGATCATTACAATAGATATCAATTTACCCCTCATTCATCCCCGAATGATTAACACCAAATAATCATACGCCCTATTTCTGGAGTACTCCCAAACTAACGAATAGGGCTATTACGGAACCACGAGGAATGGTGTTTGATTATCTAGTCAACACAAGAAAGGTACTATACTCAAGGACTAGGAGAAAAATTGAGGCAACACACAAAAAAATGAAACGGTTGGAACTACACAGTCTGGCCCGCTAGGGCGGTAGCCCTCTCGCTGTGGTGAGGATTTCCCGCTGAGGCGGGAGATCGGGAGTCAGTAAAGGGGGAAAACGAAAACATTTTTCTCATTTTCTCCCTTAAACTCTCAAAACTCTCCCAAAATCCTCTCGATTACTCTTCTTGGAACGTCAAAACTCAAGGTGAATTCTCGTTTCTCACACTCTTTACTTCATTACTTGATTAAAAAACAATTGCATGCTTCTATTTGAGTGTTTAGAAACAGTTTTGGGGTAGTTATTTTGAAATTAAACTAGGTTGCTTGATTGATATAATAAATGAAGCATGGGTACTTCCCTTACGTCCCCAATGTCTCCACCATGTTTTGGGCATAAGGATTTCATAGAAATACGGTTAAATCAATCCAAAAATGGTTGGGGAGAGTTGAAGGGTCTCTTGGTGGAAAATTCCAATTTAGGCCTCATTTAGGAGTTATTTTGCCAAAATAATATGTTATTTATGTTCTAGGGTAGTTTATACACCCTGATCTGCTGAAATTTTGTCAAAAAAGAGGTTTTGGGAAGAAGAGACACCATAACCGTGCCTGCTATTCATCCCAGATGAAGGCCTTTCTGGTGGCCTTTATCCAGCTATGGCGGCCTTCATAACCCCGACAAAATGGGATTATGGCCGATGTGGCGGGATACGCCAGGCAGTGGACTGCCCTTTAATACATACTTTTCTCTCATTTTCATTTTAGCCTCATCCAACTATCCCCTCATGTTCTAACTTATATTCAACTTATTGTAGTCTCTCTAAATGATAGATCAAAATGATGAACACTTACCCTTCATCCAATTTCCCAATGCCGCCAGCCTGGAAAGAAACCACGACAACCGCAACACAGGGTTCTGTTGTGAGAGGGGTTTTGTATTACTTAAGCTAGAGGAGATAGTGCCTGCATTTCATGACCGCCTGGTGGAGTTCGGATGGGCTTTCCTGACTAAGGCTCCCTCAGATGCACGTTCCACTTCGGTGAGGGAGTTTTATGCCATCCTCCCTACCGTCTGATGGGATGACTCTTACCTTGTCATCTGTGTCCGAAGAGTCAACATCCCCTTGAATGCCACCGCCATCAATAAAGTATTAGAATTTCCCAAGTTCGAGGCCAAGCTAAGGTAGATGGATCTAGAGTGGATAAGAGACACTCTAATTGAGCCTGTGCGCCAGGATCAGGTATACTGGGCTACTGTGGAGGGTATTACTAGCACGAATTGGTCACTTAATGCTAAGAGGTGGCTATACTTGGTGACTAGGAAGATCCACCCATCGGGAAACCGCACATATGTGACCTTTCCTCGGGCTCTGGTGGTGGCGTGCGCTATACAAGGCATTTAGTTAAATATGGGAGCGTAAATCATTTCAGAGTGGAAGATGTTTTACCGAGGTAACAAAAAGGCTTTCTTTCTACCTGGACTAATTTCTTCGCTATGCAAACGGGCGGGAGTGGCACTTTTTGATGCCGATGAGGTACTTCCTATGGATCCCCCCTTTCACCCTCTTTTGGTCAGACAGGTCTCTACTTTTAGGAGCAAGATAAGGATTACGGGTAGGGCTACCAATAGTAAGGCAGCCATGGATTCGGACGCCGAGGACCCACTCTTAGGTGCACAGGTCGAAGAGGATCTGGAGGCTGTTCATAAGAGGATGGGGAGCGCCAAAGCCAACTTCAATACGGTTCCACCCAGCACTGCCCTAGAGGTCAAGATGCTCCGTCTCCAGGTGCGCTAGGAGAGGAGGAATGGTGTGGAAAGGGATATCCTGATGGCCCGGATGTGGAAGACTATTAAGGACATCTTTCCTTGTGTTGCTCCTGGGAAGGAGATTCCCCGACTCGATCCGAAGGACTACACGCAGTTCCCTATGCTGAATGAGGCTTGGGCTGGCGTGATTCCCCCAGAGGACCTTGACTCCGATGTGGACACCACCAGTCTGAGAGTTCCTAATCTGACTGTTATTTTGCCCTTTTTGGCTTGTAAATTTTTAGACAACTTGCTTTAATCTTTTGACTTGCTTAAGTTTTTTGTAAGCACAAGGATGCTGATTTTTGTTGCCTGATGCAGCCTCATATTAAATCTTAAGGTGTTACGATCTATAAATTCTGTTGCTGAACATTGATAGATAGGTAGGGGTGAATTCAGATACCATTTGGGGTCTGAAATTGTGTTTAGGAAAAAATAGGGGAGGCAGGGTTAAGGTTCTGCCTCGCCCTGTCCCGCTCTGGCAGGAATAATCCTGCCCTGGCAGTCCCACCTTGGTGGAAAAAATCCTACCCTAGCGGTTAAAACGGAAACAGAACCTGGCCGAATTTTTTCTGGGGTTTTTCGCTTTTCTAAAAATTCCCAAATGTTCCCAGCATTGCCCTGAACTTTTAGGATACTCCACCTACAAGGAAAATTATTGTCTACTCCTAGTCAGTCCTATGATATACGAACCAAAATTTATCCACATTATTTTAGTACCACAACCCACACATTCCTAGGATACACCCAGACATTTGCACAATCATTGCACAGGCGCAAGATGCGTCCAACTCTTTCACACAATTTGGCCCACACATAGCACATATCAAGTTTTAGGCACACTTTTATAGTACACATAATCACATCATAGTCGAACAAGTTCAACTTCACATTCACAGTTAATTCGGGGAACAAGTAGCACATATTCACATATTCCAAAACACCATGCACAGGCAAATTCCATTCATTAGTTATTTCATTCCATATATGACCATTGCTTGTCATCCATGCCCTTTTCAGCCCCTAAGTGTAGATACCAATTGGAACCTTCCCAGTTCATATTTACCTTGCTTGTGTTCCTTCAGTTGTGACCACGACGTCCGGTTCACCTTGTTGAGATACCAATTGGAATCGGGAGATACCAATTGAACTCAACTCATACCACAAGCGACACTTCGTACGAAAGGAGAGAATGAGTTGAATAATTTCCTAGAATGCTTCTTAGCTTCCTAAAGATTAGATGTGGACGTTTGATAAGTCCATAATTTGTACTCTTTTAGGGCTTTATTTTGATAGATTTAGTGTCCTCAAATGCATATTTTGCCTCAATAACTAATGAAAATCATTGAGTTTCAGGTATTTGGAGTTTGAGACAGAGCATGGACACTATTGGGCAAAAAGGAACAAGACAACTGAAAAGAACAAAGAAAAGACAACCTGAGGATGGCCTAAGCCATTAGGTGAGTCGCCGAATGGCTATGGTCTCACCTAATGGTCCCAGTGTGCCAAGCTCTGAAGGAGAAAATTGAGTAGGTGAGATAAAGGAGCAATCAGCAAGTCGCCGAACGATTTTGTGATGCAGTATTCCATTGCCCAATGTTAAAGAACTTGAATTTGCTAAAGGCCAATGTAGAAAGGCGATATGCCAGACCAAAGGGTGGATCGCTGAATGGATCGGTGATTCTGACTAACTGTGCCAAGTGATCCTTCGCAGAACACATTTTGACAACTATAAATACCTATTTGAATTTTTAGTTTAGAATCAAGTTTTACAATTCAGAAACCATTTTTTTTTTGAATTACTCAGTTTTAGAACTTAGTTTTTGGAGAGAAGTTTTCTTAGCTTTGAAAACTTGAAGAATTCCATTTTCTAAGCAATTGGAAATGGGTATTGAAGATTCTTCATCTTTGATGTGTGTAAAGACAATATCTATCATACCCATTTGATGGAAACACTTTTTGGTTTTGATTTCTATCTATTTACTATGTCTAGCTAAAACCCCAATTCTTAGGGTGTGATTTTGTGAATATGGGTTGAATTTACTATTGGGTATTGCTAATTGATTATTTATTTGTTGTTTAAAGGTTATTTTGTTCATTAGTTGTGTTTGAATTTAATGGGGTTGTAGTTGCAAATACAATTTTATCTTCGTGTTTTTGACTTACTCGAGAGAGAGGTTTTAAAACCAAATCTACTGAATTGATAGTCAGTGGTTATTGGGTTTTCGTGGGTTCAACTCAAGAGAGTGAATCCTAAACCCTCTCCCACACATTCAGCTCAAGAGAGTGAATGGACTAAGGCAAAGGTTGTGCTTCACTTCCTCTTATCGATGTTCAAGATAAACCAATTTGATTCGGGGTAAATTGTTTGAGAGAAAATTTATCCCCACTAAAGTATAGCCTAGTTACCAATTTGCAATGAGTTACTATCAATAACATTTACCTGGTTATGTATTTTAGTCCATATTCCTATCACATCCCAAGAATCTCATCTCCATATTTGCATTTTCATTTTTAGTTGTCATTTTAATTTATAATTGATTACAAATCCCTTTGATAATTGACACTTATGTCACTCTTTAATTTGATATGATTATTTTCGTAAAAGTCTTTAGCTATAATTGACTTGAACGAAGTTCTTTCTTTTCTATTGATTCTCAATCACAAACCGCTCCCTTGGGAGTCGACCCCAACTCACTAGTTGGTTTATATTACTATGGAACGACCGTGGATGCTTAGTATTGAATGAAGCGCCCGGATATGTCAAGTCAAAATGGCGCCGCTGCCAGGGAGTGGTGTTAATTGAGAATTTTTAGTTAAGTTGAATTTTGTTCTTGTTAGTTATAGTGATACTTACTTAATTTTTAGCTTTTTTTTGTGTGCTTATGCTTTGAAATAGAAGAGGTGAGCATGTCAGGCAGTAATTGCGAAATAATGGATTTCCCTCCATTAGAAGTGGTGATGTTCAGTGATCACATTCTAACCTTTAAAAAATTGGAAGGTGAAAGGATTCATGGGTCATGGATAAGGTTTAAAATACTGCTTGTTCAATGCCCAATTCATGAAATACCCGATGTAGTCCTTCTGGAATGTTTTTACATGAGTCTTATTTCCGGGAATAAGGTGTAGCTGAGGAACTCATCCCGGGTGGTATTGCACAATAGCCCTATGTGATAGCAGTCCAACTGCTTGATCACATGGCTGAGACAAACCAAGAAGTCGAGATGGACTTCATGTTAACCACATTGGTAACGCAGTTTGACGACTTGGCCAACAAAATATTAGAGATTGAAATACTGTGCAAAGGAAAAGAAAGATACATACCCCCTCATTAGAGGAGAATATATGAGAACAATAAGAGTAAACGTGCAGAGGATACGTTGTTAATCATTCTCCAAAAGATCAGTGAGCAAGAAAGAGTGCTGGAAGAGATGAAAGAGAATATTGAAGTGCTAAATCAGATGATCGGTTCTCACTCTAGATCTATCCATATAATTGAAACTCTCATGTGCCATGTATTGCCTTAGTTCCACCTAAATGAACAATTGGGGTTACCTAGTCGCATTAGGGCCAACCCCAATAATGGAGCTTGGGTAAGGACTTGCATCGTGCCACGACGTTAACTAAGGCACTTCTTGGGAGGCAACCCAATGTTTTATTGCTTAAAATTTTTATTTTAGAATAATGGTGTGTTGATTGTGCAGGTTAAAGTGTGATAAATGTTTGAAAAGTACAGTTTGGTGAGCTAAAGTCCAATTAGCGAAACGCCGAAGAGGTCGGCGACCCTGACCTAGACCGCCATTAGACTCAAGACAATTTTAAGGTAGAGTTTGTAAAACTCGGTGAACCCAGGAAATTATTGGCGAATTGCCGATCAAGTCGACGATCTCGATCTTGTCCGTCGATTGGACCCCCTCATCAACTAAGGGTTCTGTAAAAACTCAGCGAGGTAAGTGACCACTCAGCGTGTCATTGAGTGGTCGGCGATCATGACTAACGTCATCGAATAGTTGAAATCTGGATGGTTTATTCAAGAGCCAAAGGTTTAAATGTCGAATTCTTTCATTTTCCCTCATTTTTTTCATCTTCCCAAACTCACACCTATCTAGCATTGTCGATATTTCCGCACTCTATAAGTATTTAAGTTGATCAATTGGTGCTTGGATTAGGATTACATTGCAGCCTAGCTTTTCAGTCCTTATTAATCGGCAACTAAGATTAGTTTTCCAAAACCCAAATTTATTTTTACTGATTTGTACTTTTATGCAAGCAATTTAGGTTGTTGATGTGTGTTGGGCCTCTCCAATAGGATTAGTATGCTTAAATGCCGTTTTTAATTTGAATACCTTTCCCATAGTGTTTTGATTGTCAAAATCCCGTAGCTTGGTGCATTAAATAGATTAAAATTCTTGGGGTCGTGCTTGTATTTTATGGGTCTTGTTTGAATTTGAGTTGTGCATGGTTTGATTTTGTTTTCGGGGGGTTGCGGGGTTGTATTCGAGAAGCTTGGTTAAAAATAGGCACGTTGGGTCATTTGGCAAGCTGGGTTGAGGTCGCCAAACCACTTGGCGATTCGCCTAATGTCCCCATCCTGCCTTTAATTTCATGTTCTATTGATAATTGGTTCTGTAACTTTTGGCGAGAAGCCTAAGGTCATTGAGCGCACTCGACGACTCACTGAAAGTCTTCTTGATCGCTTTTATTTTTCTTCCCTGAACCCTATTGGCATTGTAACTTTCAGTGACCGGAACGTTGCTTGCTGAATGTTGTCGGTGATTCACCGAAAGTCCTTTCCCATCACCAATTTGCCACAACTTTTAAGAAAATCCTTTCGGCGAGCCCAACCTAGCTCGCCAAAGCGATTTGGCGACTTGCCGACCGATTCGGCGAGTCTGTCTGCAACTATGTTTCTGTGATTTTAACTGAAATTTTTCTAACTTTTTTCCGATGTATTTTAGATATGGCTAGATCTAAAGTTGCAGGAAAAAACATGCCACCCCGAGGGAAAGCAAAAAGGATTACACTGAATGAGAATGCAGCTGCATCCAAGGGAAAGGCCACAAAACTCACCACAACTAGTGGGAAAGGCAAGGGTAAAGGCAAAGCACATGTGTCACCAGAGGCAAGCTCCGACATCTATGACACTTACCTCACCATATCTGAGAGTGAGGGTGAGCATTAGAAGCCTCAAACTGTAGCGTCTGATGATGATGAGCTTGTAGCAGCGCAGAGGGTAGAGTTACGATCTAAAAAGATGCATGATCCTTCTAGGATCAGAACCCCTCAGCCCACCACTTTTTCTCTTCCAGTTCTAGAACATGCTATAGTCTTAGCACCTCCTGTACAGGGTCCTCCACCCAAATCAATGAACAGATTAAAGACTAATGGGCTGAGGACGATCCTTAAGGAAAAGCGTCGGTCCACAGATGGGGTTATTGATAGGTACCCAGAGAAAATGGATTGCTTGAAATCTCACAAGTTTCAGATCTTCACCAAACCTCGTGGCCCGTATATTCCAAATTGGGTTCGGGAGCTCTATGCCTCTTATGGAACCTTGATACCACAGAGGATGAAGCAGGAAGCTACTTTCAAACCAGTTTACTACATGGTCGTTAGAGGTAAAAGAGTGAAGTGTTATGCTGATGCAATCAATGTGGTTCTGGAGTGCTCAAATGACATTGACGACGACTGTCAGCATATGATTAGAACAAAGACTCTAGAGAACATGAAGAAGTGATTGTCCCCATTAATATCAGACGGTGCTCCAAAGTGGCTTGATATTGGAGCACCTATTGAGAATAAGGATCTGAACATCGCTGCACAATTCTAGTTTGGCTTCATCAGTAGTACCGTTATGTCATCCCAAAATAAGTCCATACAACGCCATGCCAAAGCAGCTTGTCTGGGTTGCATCATTGATATGACGAGACTGAATCTGGGGATGAACATAGCACATGAGATGTTCATGAGGGCCAAGAAGCACCAGACCTCTCTTTCCTTCCCAATTTTGATCACCGAGCTGTGCAGACAGGCTCGGGTACCCAGAGATGACAAGAAGGATGTGGAAGTGATTCCCACATCCTCTACCGATATTCGAAGGATCAAGATAGAATATTTAAAGGACCAAACTAAAAAGAAGAAGAAGGCAGTCCTGGTGGATTCTTTCCCGGTTGTAGACACAGACTCATTACCTGCAAAGGAATCTTTGTCTACTCCGGCTCATGGGCCTTCAGGTACCTCTACTGCTACCCCTTCTAATGTTCCTAGTTTTTCTGCTGCTGCACTACCTCCTAGACTTATTGCTGCTGCTGTCTCCTAGGCTCCGATCACCCAGGTTTCATTACTCCAGATGGGGAAACTTGCCCATTTTGCTGATCGTCGAGATGCCAGACTCGAGGCCTCCATTTCGGGCATGATTCAAATTGCCATGGCTGATGCTGTGACACTATTGAGAACTACCATTGATGCCCTTACGGGCATGATAGCAGTGTGTGTGTATGGCCAAGGGGCTACCAAGGAGATGACGACTTTAAAAGCCGCTATTGCTAAGCTAAGGAGAGATATGGACCAGCTAAAGTCCACTGATATGTCTATGGTCTTCGGGATGGTGGAGATCCCCGATGAGCCAGTTGAGCCAGCTGATCCCGAGTCTGAGGTGGAGACGGATGAAGAGTTGCTTGAGGTGGCTGAGGAAGCTTTATATGAGGGCTTTACTGAGACTGAAGAGGCCATGGTAGATGCTATTGTGCAGGCTTCTTTGACAGATACTCCCTTGGCTGCTCCTACTGGGTCTGATACTACTATTCCTTCTGAGGTGACCCCGGCACTGATGCCCGAGACCAGACTGATGCACCAGGCACTGATGCCTAGATAGATGGAGCGACTGTGTAGACAGGATCCCCTCTTTACCTCCCTCTCTGTCTTACTTTTATTTTGACTTGTGGATATTATATTCTTGTTTGCATTTGAGGATAAATGCTTTTATTTGTGGTGGGGTGAGGTCCACCTTTTGTGTGATTCTTTCTTGTTTTGTTTATATATTTGGGCTTTAAGCTAAATTCGTGCTATAAACTACTTTTTGTGGAAGGTTTGAGCTTGTGGCTCCTTTCTTTTAATTCTAAATGATTTTTGACCCTTCCAAAAAATTTTGCCACCTCTTGTGGCCCTTGCAAATATGAGTACCAATTTTGATCAATACCGATGACTCAGATAGTGCTTATAATCAAACATAAATGAATGCGCGGCTATGATGAGGCCAATTGAAGTTGCATAGATAAATTTGAACTCTTTGCATCTCGTTGTGATTAACCAAGTATTGAATTGAGTCTCTTGTGATGAACATTGCGCACTAGCAAAATTGTGAAGTCTTGTTTGACATTGGTGTCAATGCCTTGTGTAATGAGCTTACCGTGAACCATGTGTGATGACACCTAGAATTTGCCCCGTTGGTTCGGTTAACTAAGTGATGCAATTTCTTGAGATGATCTTAGGTAACTTTAAAGAGTGTGAACCAATTTGACATTATACCTTTTTGTGTCTTACCTTGTGAGTGTGTGAACCTCTTTTGATCACCCTTTGAGCCTTGACCTTTTCTTGGAAGAAACTTGATAACATTGTAACCTTACTTTATCCATTACGCATAATCCTTATGATTTATGTTTTGTTTGAATAGCCAACTTAGGCCAAAAGCCTAAGTTAGGGGTGTGGTGAAAAGAGAAGGAAAATCAAGTAAATGCAAAGAAGTCCCTTGTGCCCATGTTTTGAGAAAAATGGAACCCCTCCAGATTAAAAAAAAAAAAAAAAGAAAAGAAAAAGTTGTGAAATAAAATTGTGGAAATACAAAGAAAATGGGGTTCCCAATGACTTATGGAAGATGAATAAGAGGTGACTTTAGAGCTTTAATGAAAATGATAAAGAGAAGGAAAGAAGGTGTTGTTCACATCACATTTTATGAGGATTTTCAGCCTATAAGCCTAAATTACCATATCATTACACTTAGCCCCTTTACAAGCCTTGGAAAGACCTTTTTGATTTTGAATGAGCTGAAGCAAAAGTCGATTGGAAAATAAGGGCAAACCTATGGGTGAAATCATGCATTGCCTTTATCTTTGTGAGTGTGAGTGTTGATCTTGATTTTGAAACTTTAAATGATTGAACCATTAAGTGAATATGGAATCTTTCTTTTGTGAGGGCATTTGGATACCTTTGTTGAGCTTGAATTTGCATTTGAAGCAAGTATAGTGAGCTTGAGATTCTTTGGTAATGGTGAGTCACAACTTGAATCTTTGAGTGCACAATTGATCATTGAATGATTCCGCGATGCAGTATTCCATCGCCCAATGTTATAGAACTTGAATTTGCTAAAGGCCAATGCAGAAAGGCAATGAATCAGACCAAAGGGCGGATCGCCAAATGGACCAACGATCACAACAAACTGCGCCAAGTGATTCTTCACAGCACACTTTTTGACAACTATAAATACCTATTTGAATTTTTAGTTTAGAATCAAGTTTTACAATTCAGAAACCATTTTTTTTTTAATTACTCAGTTTTAGAACATAGTTTTTTGAGACAATTTTTCTTAGCTTTGAGGACTTGAAGATTTCCATTTTCTAAGCAATTGGAAGTGGGTATTGAAGATTCTTCATCTTTGACGTGGTAAAGACAATATCTATCATACCCATTTGATAAAAACACTTTTCGGTATCGATTTCTCTCTTTACTATGTCTAGCTAAAACCCAATTCTTGGGGTGTGATTTTATGAATATGGGTTGAATTTATTGTTGGGTATTGCTAATTGATTGTTTATTCGCTGTTTAAAGGTGATTTTGTTCGTTAGTTGTGCCTAAATTTAATGGGGTTGTAGTTGCAAATACAATTTTATCTTCGTGTTTTTGACTTGCTCGAGAGAGAGGTTTTAAAACCAAAACTACTAAATCGATAGTCGGTGGTTATTGGGTTATCATGGGTTCAGCTCGAGAGAGTGAATCTTAAACCCTCTCCCACACATTTAGCTCGAGAGAGGAAATCCTACATCCTCTCTCACACATTCAGCTCGAGAGAGTGAATGGACTAAGACGAAGCTTGTGCTTCATTACTGCTTATCGGTGTTCGAGAGAAACCAATTTGATTCGGGGTAAATTGTTCGAGAGAAAATTTACCCCCACTAAAGTCTGGCCTAGTTACCAATTTGCAGTGAGTTACTATCAATAGCATTTACTCGGTTATGTATTTTAGTCCATATTCCTATCACATCCCAAGAATTCCGTCTCTATATTTGCACTTTCGTTTTTAGTTGTAATTTTAATTTATAATTGATTACAAAACCCTTTGATAATTGACACTTGTGTCACCCTTTAATTTTATATGCTTATTTTCATAAAAGTCTTTAGCTATAATTGACTTGAACGAAGTTCTTGCTTTTCTATTGATTCTCAATCACAAACAGCTCCCTTGGGACTCGACCCCAACTCACTAGTTGGGTTATATTACTATTGAATGACCGTGGATGCTTAGTATTGGATGAACCGTCCGAATACGTCAAGTCAACATCAACACACCAATCCGCAGAAGTCTAGTCCACATTTTGCTCTTGTACGGGGAGACCGGTAACCTATACTCTGATACCAATTTGGTCACGATCCAAACAATCGGGACGTGCGTGCACCTACATACTTCCACGTAAGTAGGAGAACCCTTATAAACCAACAACTAAAAACATGCACAAAATTAAATAAACGGAAATAACATACTAATAGAATTCTTTATTTAAAACCTTTAAAACAATTTCGAGTTGAGACTTGTAAAGTAATTAACACTCCTAATGATCTAGTCTAAACAGGTACAAGAGCAGCTAAGAGTACAACTGGACATGATAATTAAAAGACACAACTCCCACCATGTGAAAGGAAGAATAGAAGCTGCTGGAGATTTTCTTCGTCTTCACCTAATTTAACCTCATCGATCATGCAACCAGACAATATCAAAAGACATAGCAAAAGTAGTATTAGTACAAACACACGTACTGGTAGGCATCATCGGTCAACCCGATGCCTACCACATAATATAAGAAGCCAACTAGTAAGATCATGAAATAAACCACTCACTTCTACACCTTCACCCTCTCTTGAAATACCTCCAATATACACTAGTACTCCGACTACTAACATCCTTCTTAATCAACCTACCTACCAGGTACTTGATCATAGCCTACTCATTATGACACATTAGCGATTCCCCAATTACATCCACAAGCATTCCAACTAACCGCTCACTTCGTACCCTTACTCCCTTGTCACATTACTCAACCATGGTCGTATAACACACTACATCAAACTTCCTTACCACTAAACCCAATCTCTCTCTCCAAGATGAAGTTCACCTACACATATTTCATCACATACACTACCTCTACTTTCTGCCATTACGATACACGAACAATCCGTACTATCCATTTCTCACCCCTTGAACACTTTACCCTTCCACTATACCCTACAAGTTCGCTAAACACACAGAACAATCAAATATACGCCGTCATAACCTTTACCACTAAGTGCAACATATATAAGTCAACACCACCATACAATCACATGCACATATCAAACATATACAATATCATCAACAAGTATGAACATTATGAACAACTTCATATTTTCTAAAAATACACGATTATGACAAGTCATTGGTCCTCTCATGGAACCCAAACCCAAAACAGTTGGTATACCGGAACGTGGTACCCGATCCAATGATTATGTTGGAACATGGCAACATATCCCATAATTATGCCAGAACGTGGCAACCGATCCAAGTTAGTTATGCCAAAATATGGCAATCGATCCAAGTTAGTTATGCTGGAACGTGGCAACCGATCCATTCAACACACCACAATCACAATCACAATGCCAAGTATATTTTCATGATCTTACATTTAAGTTATGATTTAATGATAACCATCATTCATTTATATCCTTACAACATGTGTGATCAATAATGCAACATTCATATACACACATTTGTCATAATGAAGCAAGAATAAACGTACATCACACAATCACAACCGTCACCTACAATGGATTATTCATCAGTACACATCATTCAACCCTAATTCGACCATACTCAGCCTAATTTATCTTCTAAGGCTTCTTTCTAGGGTTTTAAATCAATAATCATTCGGTGCACAAAGGCCTATGCATAAATCCTATAATCGATTCACATATATTATGCAGTAAGCACAACTTTAAACAATTCAATTCATAAAACCTAGCCCACTTAGGAGCCAAGCAGCTGCACAAAGTTTTTGACTTTGATTCCGGGTTCCCGGGCTTCGTGATGATGAATTTGGCCAAGAATCGCAAGATATTAGTAGCCTCACATTAGAAATATTCTTCTCTTTCCTTCCCAAGCTTAGAGCATCTTTTCTGAGGTTTCTAGGGTGTTTTACGACTTATTTAGGTATTTTAGGATTATAGAGAAAATAGGATTTCTCATAATTTATTATCTGCCTCGCCTATCCCGCTCCAGCGCCAACTTACCCCGCCCTGGTGTCTCCTCCCTAGCAGAAACATGGCCGCTCTAGCTGGACAATGTCCCAGAATTTCTCAAATTTTTGTTTCTCCTAAATAACGCCCGTTCAGGTCGTTACAAGTCTCTTGAAATCTCTATGGACAAGAATTATGATTTTCATTAGATTCATAATTGTATGGAGGAATTTGAGTTGAAAATAATGTAATTCTTGGAGAAAGACTTACCTTGTAGAAGAATCTTGAAAAAGATTGAAAATATCTTGAATGTAGTCTTCTACTTTGATTTTTCCTTATGTTTTTCCCTAGGGTTTGAGAGAGAAGAAAATGATAGATTGAAAGATGAACATTTGATAGTTTTGAGCCTTTTATTAGTCAAGAAATTCATTTAGGGTTTTCTTGGAGGTAAAAAGACAAAAATGATGCTTTTTAATGTTTTCCCGTCGATTAATTCGTAACAACACTATATCAGCTTACTAAAATAGTCATAAATTTTTACTCAGAAATTGGATTGATGCGAAATTAGTGGCGTTGGAGAGAGGATTCCAAGACCTTTCATTTGATTCTTATGGGTCTCTTAATTTATCCTGTGCTAAAAGTTATGGTCATTTGAAGTTGACCCAAAACTTAAAAGAACTAAGGAATGACTTGAATGAATTCTCTTTATTTCTTTTATTGGAACTCAAGGTGCTATATCTACTGACCTGACCTTAATACTTAAGAAATTTTAAATTCCTCGGTAAAATCTTACTCACAACGAAACATGGTTCAAGTCTTAGCTCAAAAAAAAATTCTGGGGTGTTACAACATCTCCCCCTTTGGGTCATTTGTCCTCGAATGATGGCTGGATTGGGTATGGAACAGGGTTATTCTTATTATCTCTGCCATACCAACTAGAATTTGCGTGCATTACTATTCAAAACAAATTAAGGGCTCTCATTTAGCTGTTTCTCATAGGAAAACCTCATCCTCTTCTCCTCCTCATTTATAACCTTAGACAGAATTATCACACCATCATTATCGCGATAGGATTATTAACCTTCTCTTTCTAACATTACTCCATTACTAAAAGGACCTCTAAAAAGATATTTCCCATACTCTTTGGAACTCATTACTATCTTATTCTCAAACACTTGACTTGATTTCTCATCTCGTCATCTCCCCCTTAGGTCTAAATCTGACACTTGAAAGCTATTAACCTATTCCATTATCTCTAACTGGTCTATATCCTCTTTTACTCTAACACTTGCGAGAAGCTTATCTCATGACTACCGAACTCTCCATAAGAAGGTACTAAGAACTCTTTCTAAGGTGTTTCTGTTAACCTCTTCTATTTAAATACCTTCTCGGTACACCTCTTAATGCTCTTTTTTACTCTTGTGACTTAGCTACACTTCACTGCCTTTATCTAAAGGTTAGGGTCTCTCACTTGTACCACTCATATTTATTGCAGCTAATCTTCTCAATTCCCCACCTACTTTTTGTCAAGTCTTCTAAATCAGATCTCAAGACTAACATCTTCACCCTCATGTTTCCATCATTTTAATCAAGATACTCATCTTTAATTCAAGCTTAGTGTTTATTACTAAACCCGTATATCAATATGATTGCTTGCTTACTATACTAACTTACAACTACTGGATACAAATTCAGAAACACTCGTCCACTAGGACCTTACGACAAGTAGTCAATCCTTACCTCTTAGATTCTATACTCACAATTTGCCATCACATTCCACTTCACAACTTAAATACTATTTACTCACTTACTGCGCATTATCTCTCAAATAGTTCTATTATCCTCTGAATACTATAGGGCTCCCCCTTCAAAGTTCATAAACCTAGCTTCGGTTTATCAGCCCATGAATATTTTTCTTTCTGATTCCACACATACATTTCATCTGCTCTAACACGATGACACATCGACTTTAACTCTATTGTGGTTAACAATATACTCTATCTCATCATGACTAATAACTATTCCTCTTATCATGAACTCTTCTACAACCTTAATATTCCTTGCTTGACTCATAAAAAAACTCATCACTTATAACTGACTGGGTGCACAATTGTAATAATATAATCTGCCCTATCACTATCTCTTTCCTTTAGATTACTGAACCTCTACATACTTTTCTATTGACTTAAGGGCACTCCTTACTACTACTTCTCATAAAATCATAGTTCATACTATCTTTTAGGGTGAATACATTCCCAAGCTATAAACATACCACTCTCTTAAAGGTCTCAACTCAATAAGGTTTAGGAAAGAGTGTATAACTCATTTTTAGCTCAAACACATGATTCATATGAACATGAGTGCATTCCTCTAAAACTCAACACTTAACTCACTCATGGGCATCTCTCAAGTCATCTGGAGTCTCATGAATTCCTCAAGAATCTTTCTAAGAGCAACACATCGATAAAGGATGTACTTTACTTTTCAACCACCTCTAGTATGAGGGGGGTAGTCGAATGGATATGAGAACACATGAGTTAGAATATGTATCTATGACATAGATCTATTGCACAATTAAGAGTATGGAAGAAGGGAAACTTTTCTTAAATGTTGGTAGTCCCTTGTTTATAGAAGTGGGGCCCTCACAACCATAAATAAGATCCTATTTGACCTGACTTCATAGACACCCTAGGACACTTGAACTCTGTGCTCTGATACAAAGTTTGTCACGACCTGAGCCTACACCTTGGACGTGGCTGACACTCGAAAACCATTGCTGCTCCCAAAGAGAACCCTCATCCTTGCTGACTACAAGCGGAAGACTGACTCAAGCATACAAAAGCTTAAAAATTGAATAAAATTCATGAAACTCAAATACAAAGCTTTAACTCAAATGATTTATTCTGAATATAAATAAAATATTCAACTAGCAAACAATAGACAACTCAAGTCTTTAAAACATTTAATAAGATAAGTGAAACCGACTTCTCAAACTCTATTGTCTATTATGAAGCCTTTACTATTGCAGAAGAATATCGGGACAAGACCCATGACATCTCAAAACAACTAACTGTAAGGTAAAGTTAAAGTTAAAGTTAAAGTTAAAGTTAAAGTCCTTCGAAATATAAGAAGGCTCACCAAAGCTGACTGGAATATCCCATAACCTCAACGAAACACTTGTTAATGATCCTGAATACCTGTATCTGCATCATGAAACGATGCAAGACAAATGACTCAGTACATGGAATGTATGGAATTCTAAAGCATAAGCATAAGCTTGAACTTGATAAAAAGGAAACATACTTACCTCTTCTCAACTTACTCAACTCAACTCAACTCAAGAATAAGATACTCAACTCAACACAAAGGTACTCAACTCAAGATACTAAACTCAAGATACTGAACTCAAGATACTCAAGGATAAAGCAACAATAAAAGATGCAATATATGGAAAACTTTTAAAAACAGTAGAAAGAAACTCAATGTATTAAAAAATGCAATAGTAACTCAGTTTGTATGCAAGGATACAAGATAAAATCTTCTTGTATATGAAAATACAAAGTAAACTCTATGTATATAAGAATACAAATATCTCTGTGCGAGTTTCTCTAACTGACAACCATCACTATGAGTTATGTAATGATACAACGTCTTGCCGCACGCTATCAGGGCCGTCCTATACTTTGCCGGGGTAAAGAACCTACTCACTAAGTGGATCCACTAGTCTATGCTCAAAAGCACTAAGGAATCATCTAAAAAGTATGACCCTTTCTACCCACATTGGCTACATAGTTTATGGGGGCTGTGAGTTTTCTGAACTCTCCCCCATATAGGTGCTCAATACTACTCCCAAACTATAACTAGCTCATATGTTTAAAAACATAACTCTTTCTATGTTTTGAGATTATTACTAAAAAAATCTTTCTCTTAAAAGAGATGGTACTCAAACTACTCAAAACTCTTTTGGAAATCTTAGTTTCCTCTCATCTTAAATGTAAAAACATTTTCTCTTGGGAATACTTAGTTCCCATATATCATTTTATAGAAAATGAACTCAGCTCTACTCTTCCTCAACTCAGTGCTCAAGTCTTTAAAACAAGTTTTAGAACAATTTGTAAAAAGACTTCTTAAAATAGGGTTCATGCCGAATTATGGACGTGAACAACTTAATTCAAGGTTTTCAATAACCATGCATAGAACTCAACTACTCCAGAATTCAAGGAGTCAATGATACTGCTCATCTCAAGAATGCTAGACTCTGAGGGTTCATGTGGAATTATGGGCAAGAACTACTCAACTCAAGAACTTAATGATACCTCTCATCTCAAGACTGCTCGAGTCATAGGGTTCATGCGGAATTATGAGCATGAACTACTAAATTCAAGGACCTTCATGGGTAACATGTAGTAGCCCCATGATTAGGAATATAATCCCAAAATGATTAAGAACTCAATACTCAAGACTTAGAAAATGAAGATACTACTCCTCTCAAAGATACTCAACTGATGGAGTTCATGTGGAATTTATGGGCATGAACGACTCGACTCAATGGTCTAAATAACAATATGGAACTCATGTATATGACTCTTCTCATTCTCATACTTACTTCCTCAAAACTCAGTTTAAAACTCAAGTGTTGGCTTTGAAAAACTTCTTAAGATTTATAACTCAAAATAGGGTTCAAGATGAATTATAGACATGAACAAATCAACTCATTGATCTCAATAAAAATATAGAAACTCAATAATTAGGAATATAATTTTTAAAAGAACCATGAACTAAAGAACTCAAATCAACTTATCTCAAGAATACTCAAATCTAGGGTAGAATCCTAGATTTCTCTTTTACTGATTTGAAAGTAGATGTAGGGCGTGAGGACGAAACAGTCCAACACTATGATAGCCTTACATACCTGATAGAACAAGGTTCTTGAAGAATCTTGAAGAAGAACTTGATTAGAAGCCTTGAAACCCTAGCTTGAAGATAAACGATCAAGAAAACCTTTCTTGAGATTCTTGAATTAGTTTCTTGAACTTCATTAGTGATTCATAATTGTATGGAGGAATTTGAGTTGAAAATAATAGAATTCTTGGAGAAAGACTTACCTTGAAGAAGAATCTTGAATGTAGTCTTTTACTTTGATTTTTCCTTAGGTTTTACCCTAGGGTTTGAGTGAGAAGAGAATGATGGATTAAAAGATGAATCTGATTGTTTTGAGCCTTTTATTAGACAAGAAATTCGTTTAGGGTTTTCTTGGAGGTAAATTGACAAAAATGACTCTTTTTAATGTTTTCCCGTCGGCAAATTTGTAACAACATTGTATCAGGTTACTAAAATAGTCATAACTTTTTACTCAGAAATTGGATTGACACGAAATTGGTGGCGTTGGAAAATGAATTCCTAGACCGTTCATTTGATATCTTATGGGTCTCCTAACTCATCCAGTGCTAAAACTTATAGTCATTTGATGTTGATCCAAAACTTGAAACAACTAAGGAATGACTTGAATGAATTCTCTTTAATTGTTTTTTGGAACTCAAGGTACTATATCTACTGACCTGACCTTAATACTTAAGAAATTTTAAATTCCTCGATAAAACCTTACTCACAACGAAACATGGTTCGAGTCCTAGCTCAAAAAAACTTTCTGGGGTGTTACAAATAATGACTTAGTATGAGGATAAAATAATTAGGAGAAAACTCAACTGCCCCTAAACTTAATTGCCTGACCACCACTAACGACCACAATCGACAGACCGTGGGCCGGACGACGGTCCGTCCTGCGCGACCTTTGTTCGTGGTCAGAGACATGGGTTTGGGGGGTGTGGACCACTAGCCCTCGACCACGGACCATGGTCCCACCAACAGTCATGGACCACACTTACAGTTCATGGTCCCATCCACGGGCCGTGGGTGGCCTCTGTTTGTTGGCTCCTGCATCTTTTGAAAAATATTGTCTTACCCTCTTTTAGATCCGGTGTGTTACAGTTATAGTACTTGTATTCTATTAGAAGTCATGCTTATATTTTAATTTATTTCCTAGAGAGTTTGTATTCTACTACACATTTGTGTAGCATCTCTATATATTGAGGAATAACTCATCTATGAAAAACAATCGAGTTTTATCGTATTCATAAAACCCTTATATGATATCAAAGCCTAGCAAAGACTCATGTCTCACAATGACATTTTCGTCAATTATCGGTATCAACTCGCAACCCCCTTCCCAGAATTTTCAACATACACACCCAATGTTAATAAGTCACATCTTCTTAAATTGGATCGTAATAACTATATTGAATGGAAATCACAAATTCTCACGATTCTAAGGGTCACAAAGTTGAATGATATGTGGGTGGTATGCACAAGTGCCCTCCAAAGGTAAAATCCCAAATAGCTCTTCTGAAGAAACCTCAACCGACGCGGTTATCAATTCAATGTACAATTTATGGATCAAACAAGACCAACTTTTATTGAGTTGGATTCTCTCTATTTACATCCCCACTTTATTTAAATAAGGAGAAACATCGTGGTGACTCAAAAAATAAAAAATAATTCAACTTTAAAAGAATTTTAGAAAAAAATAATTTTAAAGGAGTCGCCACCTAATTTTAGAAAAAAATTAGGAAACCAATTAAATAATTAACTTTAAAAAATGTCTACGAAACCAATAGATTCTAGGTAAGGGGTACAAGTTGTTCCGAAGGGAAGGTGTTAGGCATCTTTCGAAATCCACAACTGTGGGTCCCGACTGAATTTTTTTTTTCAAATTGAGGTGGGGATAAAAAAAATGTACGAGTATAACAAACATGCGATATACACAAGTAATAAAATGAAACAATAATATAAGAAACAACCTATAGTTTGCCTAACATCGATAATATACACAATAATGAATAAAAAATATAATTCAAACTCCATTCAATTAACTTCAATGGGAAGCGACTCTGAGGTACCTGTAAAGACACTTAGTAAAAATATTAGTAATAAATAAATATGAATAAAAATAAATAAAATAAATAATAATTTAAAATAAAACTCCATATTATATACATGGGAGCCGGAGAGATTTTTTCGTTGGCCAATTTTAATAATGAAAGAGTAGCAAAAAAAAACTATTTTAAAGAAAAGATTGAAGGCCAAAGCAACCAATACATATCAAGCAGATCATAGAGGATTGTTTGATAACTAAAATAATAATAGCATAATAGGTAAATAAAACTACTAGAAAACTAAACTATAACAGTCACCAAAAAGCAGTGAGAAAAATAATTTGTCAAAGTGTAGAGACTATATAATATTAAAATAGGCACCAAACAAGAATTTAAGTAAGAATATAAACACAAAGTCACTAAAATATAAAATTGTTCAAAATAATAAAGAGACAAGCCAATAGTATAATATATATATATATATAAATATATATTTTATTTTTTTTTTAAATTTTTTTTAATTATTTTTTTAAATGATAAAGACATAACAAGATGAGCCCAAATCAAGATTATACCAAATATGTAGTAATACTAATTATTTAATGTTTCCTATCAAAGCAATAACCAAGACAAAATAATAGAAAATTAAATACAAAATAAATAATCATCAATGGCAGTCATAAAAAATGAGTTAATTTTAGGTTCATAAAATTCACATTTGTATGTTATAGCTATAATTTGTATAATTGCGCTCCATAGAAAATTTTATGTTTGCTATGGCTATTAATCTGTATATTTCGGTATACATATACATAAAAAACTATAGTTGTATATTTCAGTATACAAACTAAAACATAGTAATTGTATATAAACAAAATTACTACATATATACAACACATGTATATCGAATGGGTCTATTTGTCTATTTCGGTATACAAATGGGTCCTGCAATTAATTTTTATACAACACATATGTATACCAAATGAGTCTATTTGTATATTTCGGTATACAAAAGGTATGCCAAAAAATATGGAATGTTTGCTGCGAATTATAAATAAAAGAAAGTATGACTATAACATTTAATTTGAATTAATAGTTTGTTATATCATACAATTTTCCCTAAAATCTATCTATGAACAACTTAATAGTTTGTAAACTAAAAGAATAGGCAGAACACATAAGCGGCCCCTTGAACTTGTAAGGATTTTTCTTATAGACACCTTAACAAGGACTCCTTCCTATTTAACACTTAAACCACTCTAAAAGTGTACCTATCAGACACACCTGTCTAACTTGGCACTTATCATGTGAGGCACTCCTTTTGAGCGCGTAAAGTGAAAAAAAAATTGATGTGTCTGATTGGCACACTTTAACATACTTAACGGTCAAAATCTTCCCCTTTTATTTATCCAACCCTAGATTCTTCCCTTTTAGATATTTCTCATCTCTTTCTTCTCCACATCTCACCATTGTTGCTACTACAGTGGAGATCAAAAAAATTTCTTCATTCTTCTTCTTCACAGCGAAGCAAATGTCCAATTTGTCGATTTCAACTTCTTCAGATGCAAATGTGTTATGTCGATGTGGGGTCAATGCTGAATTGAAAATTTCATGGACACAACTTAATACAGGACATCAATTTTTTTTTCTACAAAAACACAAAGGTAAGCTTTTATCATTATTCTAATCTGGTTAAACAAATTGTTGTCAATCGCTAATTATAGTTTAACTATTTTGATAATTTGTGTAGAGAAGAGGTGGATGTGATTATTTTCGATGGTACGATGATGAAATACCGCCTCAAGCAAAAAAATCATATGGGGTCTGATGAAAAGAATCAAATCCTATGAACAAGAGAGGAAGCGGGCAAGAAAAATCAGGATCATATGCGTTATTGCACTTGTGATTTTCGCTATATGGAAATATTTATGTTAGTAGTCTTAGAGTGATTGTATTAGTAGTCTTGTGTTTCTGTTGTACTGATTTTGGAAGAAGGAATGGATATAAGTTGTTCAGTAATCTATCATATTGCTCATCTCCACGACGCAGAGGCATTTTTAAATTCCCATTTGCACACAATTGCTCATCTTTGCGAGTGTTATGCTTCAAACTCGCTTTGTTGAATTAATTTAGGAATCCCTCTCCACGACGTAAAGAGGGCACAGAGTGCTCTGCCTGGAATTTTATTTCATGAGCCAAATTATAATTCCTCTCCGCGACACGGAGATGCCTTAATTGACATTTTTTCAAGCTTCTTCCTTGCTTTCTTCACCTCCAAAGAACAATAACCATACTAAGTGAACAACACAATAACATTAAGCTCCAAACAAGCATGAATGATCGACAAAAAATTCTTGGCATTTCCTTGTAAGAAAATTCATATTTAAACCACTAGTTATAGTGTACATCAAAACCATCACAAAACATATTAAAGTAGTCTCAATATTGTTTCCTGCTTGCATTACAGATTCAAATAAAACAACCCCTAAGTGTACATCAAAAACACCCAAAACATATTAAAGTAGTCACACCCCTCTGTTATTGCTCCTGTTGCACTAGACGTTTGTAGATCCATCCCCTTTGGACTTACTCATGCACTGTAATTGTGGAGTGATGATAGCATCTTTGCCCTTCCATTTCAGTCCATGAGGCTTATAACCAATATCAATGTTTATTGGTGTTGCACACTTGAAAATAGCTGGAGTAACAACTCTTTCACCTGCTGTACCAAGTTGTACACAAGAAACTAAAATAAGTACCTATTATCAAAGTAGATTATAAATAATTGAAGTTGGTTATACTCTTACATTTAATGTTTGTCTGCCACTTATATCATCAGGGTAGATGCCAAATCCCACAGTCTTAGGCCTTTTGTTTCTTCCTGTTGATGTTGATGCTCCTTCTCTTCCCTTACCTCTTCCTGCTTGTTGCCCTCCTGTAACAGTTGAAGTATCATCACCTTCTCTCCCCCTGCCTTTTCCCCTGCCTCTTCCCCTGCCTCTTCCAGCTTGTTGAACTTTTCTAACAATTGAAGTATCATCACAGATAGAAGTTGATTGTTGGCCTGAGCTGACATGTTGTGATAGTCTCTAGGTTGGTGGCTGGCTAGAACCTACAGGTTGGCCTGAGCTTGGTGGTTGGCTAAAGCTTGTTGGTTTCCTTGAGCTTGGTGGCTGGCTAGAACCTACACTTGAGGTTGGTGGCTAGCTATAACCTGTAGGTTGCCTTGAGCTAGCAGGTTGCCTTGAGCTTTCAGGTTAGGTTGAGCTTCCAGGCTAACCCATTTCAGAAGATTTAATAGTGTAAATAAGAAAAAGAAAAATTGTATTGCATTTTATCTATTTAATTAAAGTAATTAAAGGCTGGCTTGAGTATTACCACATATTTGCAGGCTTTATTATTGTGGCCTTGTTAATGACACTTGGAGCAAGTCATTTTTACACCTCTCCTGGACAATTTTCCATACTTCTTTCTTGGCTCATCCTTTGAATTTTTTCTGCATTTTGGTGGTTTGTCAGACATTTGCATTGGTTCAGGAGGCTCAATCACTATATCACTAGTGTGAGGCCACATTTTCATTTTAGGTATTGGTTGGATAAAGTAATTATAAGCCTTCATGAAAGTATCTTTTCTATACCAATGTACAACATGATCTTCAGGGTCTTGGCCTGAATGCTGATATGCCAAAACAACATGTTGACATGGTATGCCTCTCAACTGCCAGGTTCTACAAGTACATGTCTTCTTTCTGATATCAATAATATGCCTATAATGACTATCTAAAATTTCATATCCAAATTGGCCATTGAACCTAACTTGATAATCTCTAGCATAATCTTTGTTTTCTTCAAGTACTAAACTTGCCATAGGAGAAATGTCTGATATCCAAGTGTCAACAAATTTTCTCATCTCAACATTTCTATCCATTATCTTATGTCTAATCTCCTCTAACATGGTGATAATTGATTTATGTCTAGCAGCTAATAGCCAAGAATTAAATGTCTCACACATATTATTCTCAACAATATCACACTTAGCATGCTCCTTAAAATATGCTTTACACCATGTCTTTTTTTCATAATGTAACAAGTCCCCACAAATCTTCTTATTACCAAGTTTATTAAGTTTTTCCATTTCATCTTGAAATTTTACCTCAAAACTTGATTTTGCACATCTCTAAAATTGTTTTCTTCTTTCTTCTCCTTTCCAATTCTTCTGCCAATTGGACCAGATGTGTCTAGCACACATCCTCTGCTCACAATCTGGCAGCAAATCCATTATGGCTGCTACAAGACCCTACATATCATAATAATTGAAATTGAAATTTATGACTAATAATAATTAAATAAATAGGCAATGAGATCAAAATTAAATAAAATTACTATTGAACTAACCTTTTGCATATCAGACATCACAGTCAATCCATGTCCAGTGCCTAAGTTTAGATCTTGTATCAAGAAGTTGATGAAGAAACTCCAACTGTGCTTTTTTTCTTGATCAACAACTGCCCGAGCAATTGGAAACATTTGTTGATTTCCATTCCTACCAATTGCAACTAATAATTCACCCCTGTAAGCACCCTTCAGAAAGTATCCATCAAAGCCAATGATTTTTCTGCATCCTTCCAACCAACCTCTTTTTAATACATCAAAACAAACATAAAAGTAAACAAACATATTCTTTCCTGGAGTAGATTCCCTATCTGTCCTCACCCAACATGAACTACCAGGATTAGTATGTTTTATCATGTCTGCATAATCACACAACCTTGCAAACTCCATCTTCCAATCACCCATAAACTCCTTGAGAATCATCAATTTTGCCCGATAACAAAGAGTTCATCCAACATACAATCCTGTCTTCTTCCTCACCAACTCTTGAATTTCCCACAACTTCATATAAGGTTGAGAAACTATTCTGTCCCTAAACTTATTTGCAATGAAGTTAGATGTACACAACTTGTTTTTGGTTGTGGTAGGACACTGATGAACATGATAGTAATTCTTAACAATAAAGCCACCAGAGTTTTTGTCTAGACTAGCATACAACAACCATTTGCATTTCTTATGCTAACATTTTACTCTGACTCTATGTTTTTCATTAGGCCTCAATTTTAATTTGACTTTATATTCCACAGCATACTCTGCCACAACCTTTCTAAATTCTATGGCATTTTCAAATACCATACCAAGCTCAAATATAGCAACTACACAATCAGGATCAAATCTAACCTTTTTACTTTTTCTTCTAGCTGGTAAATCAACACCTTCCACAGCTTCAAGATCTAATTCATCCCTACTATCATCACTATCCAGTTCTGAACTATCAATATATTGCTTATCTCCCCCCAATCTTCCTACATACTTAGCAGCCTTGTTCCTTCCAATGTCTTCAAATCCTCTATCAACACCAGCTACTCCAAGAATTATTTCCTCTGTAGGAACAGGTTTTGTCCTCTGCAATTTGGTTCTCTTTTCATTTCTAAGAGTTCTCAACGCTTCATCAATCTGTGAGTCATCATCATCTGGAATAGCAAACTCTTGTGAATCAACACCTTCAAGATCTGATGCATCATCTACACCAACTTCAACATTAATATTCTCAGATTGGGCCCCTTCATCCATATTAATATTATGTGAGTTTTCTACCCTATCCTTATTAACATTTTCACCAACTGTTGGCCCACAAAGATAACCTATAGGGACCCCATCTTTAATAACCTCTACCTCATTAACAGCATGTTGAACATACAAGTCCAAAAAGTCACCATCACCTAGGTCTTTTATAAGGTTTAGTAAGCTGAAATCGTTATCCACTAAGACAAAGTTATTGGTTGTAGGGTCTTTAAAATAAAACCCACCCACAGTAACATACCCCAGATCTCTAGTATAAAAAAGCAATTCCATTAAAGAAAAGTGGTCTTTATCGATACCTACATATTCCATTTCACTTTCCCCTATGTAAGTGAGACCTCCACCAGATGTGCCTTCCAAAAATTTACCACCATGGTGAAAGCGAGTTACTATAATAATATCCATAAGACTCCCTGGAATTTTTTTTTAAATAAGCCCGATAAATTACTGACATTAAAACCCTAAAAAATTCAAACTTTATTCACATATGTATACAACATCATCATTGTAGAAATATACAAAATATACGCTATATTTAAAGGGGAAATTGACAGCAATAGTCATAGAGATTCGAAAATGAACTTACTTCACAAGATTGAACACAAAATCTCCTAGCTTTCTCAAATCAACCTTAAAACACAACAACAAAAGTTATTTTCTTGAATCAACCACGCCGTAGGAAGAAAACATGAACATTATTGATCAACTTTCTTGAATTGACACATATTGAGCGGGAATCGTGAAAGAAATTTCTAGGGTTTTTTGAAACACATTTTGGGGATTTAGAGAAATGACTAAAGGGTTGGGTGTTTTGTGATGTGTATTACCACGTAGGATTAGATTTTTCCACTTAGGAGATGTGTAATGTCACGCGCTCCACCTTAAAACAAATGCCTCACACAATAAGTGCCAAGTCAGACAGGTGTGTCTGATAGGTACACTTTTTGAGTGGTTTAAGTGTTCAATAGGAAGGAGTCCTTGTTAAAGTGTCTATAAGAAAAATCCTTACAAGTTCAAGGGGCTGCTTATGCGTTCTACCAAAAGAATATTATATACAAAATAGAAATGAATAGATGCCCATATCATCATAAAAATATAAACTAATTATAAACAATATGAAAATCAACCCAACAGAAAATAATGAATTAAATATGAAAATCAACCCAACAGAAAACAATGAATTAAAGAACGAACTAATGAACTATACTTACATGAGAATTGGATCTATTGTTCGTCGGAGTTGGAGTACTCGAATGGATTTTGATTGTGAGAGAGGTGACGATAGGAATGGTCTGGTTTGTGGTCCTTCACTAGAGAAAGCATGGAACAACAACGAGGAATATCTTTGGCTTGCTGGAATACCTGCTAAACAAACAAAAATTGGAAGAGGGGGAAGGGGGAAGCTTTGGACTTGTTGCTGGGGATGAGAAGGGAAAAATGGGGGTATGGTTGGTGATCGGAAAAATGGAGGAGTGGGTATGGTCAGAGAAAATGGAGGTAGTGAGAGTGATGGAAACGGGCGACGGTTCAGATTTGGTTTCGCCGGAAATGGCATTGTTGTTGTGGAGTGGGTATGGTCAGAGAAAATGGAGGTAGTGAGAGTGATGGAAACGGGTGACGGTTCGGATTTGGTTTCGCCAGAAATGGCATTGTTGTTGTGGTGGTCAAAGAGCTGTTGGTAGGTCGGGTTGTTTTTGAAGGTTTTTTCTTTGGTGGATGGAAGCTTGTCTACCAGAGAACAAAAAATAAAGAGGGGTTTTGGGTGGTGGACTCGTCGAATCCCGACGGAACTCCAGTGACTTGCCGGAAAAAATAAGGAATAGTAAAAGAGAATTTTTTTTTCAAAAAATTTGAAAATTACCCCTTAAATCTTATCCACCACCACTAACGAGTTAATAAATTTGATGGTCACTCAACTATCAATTCTTTTCACAGAAAGTCACTCAACTTTCATTTTCAACTCAAAAGTCACTCAACTATGACTTCTTTGCACAGAAAGTCATTCAACCTATTTAATTATTTTTTTCATTAAAATTTGTTGACATGGAATTTTAATTTTTAACCAAAATTTTAAGAACCAAATATATATTCTTCATTTAAACCATTTAATGACCCGCCCCATTTAACCCGACCCACTATAAATATAATATTAAACCTTTTATTTTACCATTAATTTCCAAAATCATTCTCCCTTGTCTCCTCCATTCTTTCCTTCTACTTCTTCTTCTCTTTTCTTTTCTTTTTTTTAATTTCTCAATTTCAACTTCTTCTTCACATATTAATTATTGAATTGAGAAAGTAATGAATTTGCTTCAATTAATCATTGTCTTCTTATTGAATGAAAAGTCTTACTTTTGAAAGGAGAAAAATATGATAGTTGGTGATGTATTTCTCTCTTGAGCTTTGAATGTTCTCATTGATAGGGTTTGATATACTTCAATTTATCAACCTCTTTGTTTTTTTTAAGTTTCCATAACCTCTATGTTCTCCCTAAACATAAAATAATTGTCTTCCCAACTTCAAAAATAATAAAATTACAACAATCTTGATATATTATTGATATGTGAAGAAGAGGTTGAAATTGAGAAATTAAAAAAGAAAAGAAAAGAGAAGAAGAACGTAGAGGGAAAGAATGGGGGAGACAAGGGAGAATGATTCAGGGAATTAATGGTAAAATAAAAAGTTCAATATTATATTTTTAGCGGGGAGGGTCATTAAATGGTTTAAATGGATATATATTTGGTTATTAAAATTTTATGTCAGCAAATTTTAATGAAAAAATAATTAAATAGGTTGAGTGACTTTCTGCGCAAAGAAATCATAGTTGAGTGATTTTTGAGTTGAAAATGAAAGTTAAGTGATTTTCTGTGAAAAGAATTGATAGTTGAGTGACCATCAAAGTTATTAACTTCACCACTAACTTAATGACCATGAAATAGCTTTAATAGAAAATCGAAAACCACCTATAGTACAATACTATTATCTTAAAACCATGGGCCAAAACCACTAGTTAGTAAAATACATGTGTATGAAATCTTATCCATATTTGAATGAGTTTCTAGACTGTGCAAAATATCAAAATGAATATTAACAAATGTAATAAATAAAATGAATATTAAAAAAATGTAATGAACGTAACCAGTGGCCTGTAAAAAAGGCAATTTAACAGAAATAATGATTTTATTTGTCACTACCTGAGCCTACACCTTGGACGTGGCCGGCACTCGAAAACCATTGATGGTCCTCAAGCAAACCCTTATCCTGGATGACTACAAGCGAAAGACTAACTCAAGGATACATAAGCATCAAATTCAAAGAAACGTTTAAAAATAGTTTACTGAATCTCAAAACATTGCTAAATATATTGAGTATGAAACATAAGTTTTAAATAGAATATTTGAATCTGAAAGACTCTCCAAAAATATCTATCTCTATGAAGCCTCTACTATACAAAGATGAGTGTTGGGACAAGACCCACAAATCCTCAAAGAGATACTACTAACAACTCATAAAACTGGAGTCCTCTGAAAGGAAGGAGGTCTCACTCATAAGAAGACGAACGGATGAAATGATATCAACAGACTCTTGTTGAGGATCCTAAGAACCTATATCTGCATCATTAAAAGATGCAGGTCGAATGACATCAGTACATTAAATGTACGAGTATGTAATATAGCTGAATAACAAATAACTGAAAGAAAGGACTGGAATAGACAACAATGCATTCAAGTTGAATGTAAAGAAATAAAGGAGTTAAATCATTTAAAGCTTTACAAAATACTTTCTCATCTCTAAACTCAACATAATAAGTGATATATAAAAATACACTTTAACTCTATTGGGAGATTCTCTAACCAACAATCATCACTATGAGCTACGTGATAATACAACGTCTCGCCCACGCTGCTAGAATTGTCTTATACCTTGCCGGGGTATAAAACACCTCAACTAAGTGGATCCTCTAAGCTATTCTTAAAAAATAATAAGGAATCATCTAAAAAGTATGACCCTTTACCCATGTTGGCATACATGGTTTATGAGGACTTTGAGTTGTCTAAACTCGTCCCCATATCCGTGCTCAATAATACTCCCAATAATATATACTCATGCTTATATGTTTAAAAACATAAATCTTCCTCTAGTTTGAGATAATTTCTCAAACTACCCTCTTAAAAGAGGTATTTGCTCTTGAAATATATTTTGAACTCATAACTCATTCAGAAATCTCAGTTTCTCTTTCATCAATGTAAAATTGATACCTTTGGGAATACATAGTTCCCTTATACTCTTACTCAATTAATACTTGAAAACTCTTTGTCAAAAACATATCAAAATCATATTTTAATATGATCATTGATGTCTTGGAAAGTCATACTGCATAAACATTGATGGTATATCTAGATACCATACTACTCATACATTGA
Source organism: Solanum commersonii (assembly GCA_029007595.1). NCBI lineage: Eukaryota > Viridiplantae > Streptophyta > Magnoliopsida > Solanales > Solanaceae > Solanum > Solanum commersonii. The sequence goes on from JAJTWQ010000029.1 coordinate 2,282,215, forward strand.
TGACATACTCGGTTGTCATACTAATCATGTTTTAGAAACTCTTTTCTCAAAACCCATCTTTACTTTCTCAAAACTCAGTTTAAGAACTCAAATTTTGGCTTTAAAAAGCTTTTTTAAAATTTATAACTCAAAATAGGGTTCATGCTGAAATATAGACATAAACAAATCAACTCAAGGATCTCAATAACAATATAGAAACTCAATAATTAGGAATAGAATTTAATAAAAAAACATGAACTCAAGAACTCAAAATCAACTTATCTCAAGAATACTCAAATCTAGAGAAAGAATCCTAGATTACTCTTTTAATGATCTGAAAGTAGATGTAGGGCGTGAGGATGAACTAGTCCAACACTATGATAACCTTACATACCTTGAAGAACAAGGTTCTTGAAGAATCTTGAAAAAGAACTTGATTAGAAGCCTTGATACCCTAGCTTGAAGGAGAATAATCAAAAAAACTTTTCATGAGATTCTTGAATTGGTTTCTTGAAATCTCTATGACCAAGAATTATGATTTTCATTAGTGATTCATAATTGTATGGAGGAATTTTAGTTGGAAAGAATTAAATTCTTGGAGAAGGACTTACCTTGAAGAAGAATCTTGAAAAAGATTGAAAAAATCTTGAATGGAGTCTTCTACTTTGATTTTTCCTTAGGGTTTTGCCCTGGGGTTTGAGAGAGAAAAGAATAATGGATTAAGAGATGAAAATCTGATTATTTTGAGCCTTTTATTAGTCAAGAAATTCGTTTAGAGTTTTCTTAGAGGTAAAAAGACAAAAACAATCCTTTTTAATGTTTTTCCGTCGGCTAATTTGTCATTGCACTATATTAGTTACTAAAACGATCATAACTTTTTACTCAGAAATTGGATTGACGTGAAATCGGTGGCGTTGGAAAGTAGATTCAAATACCTTTAATTTGATAGATTATGGGCCACATAACTTCTTATATTCTAAGAGATATGGTCATTTGAAGTTGACCCAAGTAGAATCTTACATCAAAACTTAATCGATAAGGAAACTTTCAACTCTACTTTGTGCTAGGAGTTTCTAGTGACCTTAATTGATATCCAAAATCATTCCCACACTAAAGAATTTACCCTTACATATATGAGAAGTTTATGAATCACCCGATATGACCCCACAAGTAAATGAAGAATGGTTCGAATCTTAACTTATAAATTTTCGAGGTGTTACATAATCAAAATGAACAAATATTTGAATGTAGTCAACCGACTGTGACAAAAAATAATGTAATTAAAATTAACTATAAAAATCCTGAAATTTTGACAAATAAGGATAAATATCGATAAACTTATTTAAAATTATAAAAAATGTATTTTGAACTATTGAATAAATAAAACTTAAAAGTTACGAATTTTAAAAATGTTAGGCCAAAATTGGGTGTCAACACTCTCAACCATCAGCGAAGGAATTTTTGCCCAAGTAGTCGGTTATATGACATCTCAGATTGTTTGGCAACCTCTAAAGACAAAATTTGTATCGCGATCCATGGCTAGAACAATGCAATTAAGGCTGCAATTACAAACCACGAAGGAATGCAACTTATCTATGGTAGAATACCTTAAAAAATGAAGAGTTGTGCTGATAATCTCGCAGTTGTGGCATACCCGGTCACTGATGATGATCTTGTCTTATATATTCTTGAAGGACTTGGACAAGAATATGATGTCGTGATTGTCTCGATTACTGCTAAGGCGGAATCAATATCATTGGATGATCTTGATGGCTTGCTTTTAAGTCATGAGTATTGTTTGGAACAGATGACAAGTTTGGAACAAGGACTAGGCCAATCCAACTTGTCTTCTAAGCAATCCAACAACACTAAGAATGATAATTCATTTAAGAAGCCTACTAATTTCAATAACAATCAGTCTTATGGTAGCAAATTTGGACGAGGACGAGGTCAGGGTCGCAATTCTTGTCATCATTTTAAATTTTAGAATTCATCAAAAATTAAAAAAAATAATTAAACTTATTAAAGTAATTACTAAAAGTAACCACCCCTCTTATTTTGAGTTCCAATAATTAAGACATTCATTAACTCATTTATCCATTTAAATCCTTTCATTCTCTCACTGAATATTCTTTCTTTTTTCATAAAATATTTTTTACTTTGTATAGTGATTTCTCCTACGTGATATATTTACATTTCAATTATCTATTTTAGTTTGTAAGAATTTCTCTAATCAGTACTTCTTTATTTTATAGCGTGATGGACTGGTAAACTTTAAAGACTCTGAATCTTTTGATTTTGTATTGAATATGTCTTTGATAAACTAATTACAAAGTTAATATGTTTTGTTTATGTTATATTGTTCTCAATACTTATTTTTTTATTTATTAGATTCATCAAATCTGACTATTGAGAAGATAAATTAATGCATGGATGATCGAGAAATTTATATATGTTGAAAATGCAGTGCTAAAGATTGAGAAAGACCTCCAGGTCTCTTTCTTCATTTGATTTTTAATCATTTCATATTTGTGGGCATGATTGATTATCTTAATATAAAGATGTTCATGTTGTCATCACAATCATAATTTTTTTTATGGTTATGAAAATTGTAGCACGTCATCATTTATGAATGAGAAAAACATCCTTAAACTATCCTCCAACTTAAATTACATCCTTAAATTATCCTTTTTAACAAAAACATCGTCCAAGTATTTAAAATTTAACAACTTTCATCCTTCTATTAAAATTTGTCAAAGTTAGCGAATTCCACAGAAAAACATATGCAATTCATACTATTCTCATAAAAAAAATCTATCATATTATTACCGGTTGGAAAAAACATCCAAAAATAAAAAAAATTTGAGACTCATGTTTGCTGTTAAAAACACAATGTTAGGACGATGTGAGTCTACGAGGAGACATGATCTGCTCTTCTCCTTTACCAACTGAATGGAGTTGGAGCTTAATTTCACACCATCTTCACCTTGCAAAGTCTAAATGCCGTTAGATCAATAATTTTTTTGGGGCAAATTGATAATTGAGGTGATCAAGATTCAGCAAATTTTGATCTCTAGTACTCAAGTTTCGCTTCCATTATTAGAAGTAAAAGTCTCCGATCAACACCAATTTTTGCAGATTCAATGAAAAGAAAACATTTCCATTAATAATTCTTTGACATCAAATAAAATGAAAAGTAAATAAAAATAAAATTTCTAATTAAAAGGAACACAATGCAAAACGTTGTTACTAAAAGAAATTAATATTATTTTAGATGTTTGTAAAATGAACATAATTGGTTTATTGAGGTGATTTAGGGAGTTTAATTTGTTGAGAGTAGTGTGAACTGTACATGTTGTTGTGAAGAATTTATTAATTTTTGACAAATTTTAACAAAAGAATGAAACTTGTCAAATTTTAAATAAGGGATGTTTTCCGTTAAGAAAAATAATTGAAGGATGCAGTTTAAGTTGAGGATATAGTTTAAGGATGCTTTTAGCCAAAAACTTTTGAAAATGCAGTGCTAAAGATTGAAAAGGACCTCCAGGTCTCGTTCTTCATTTGTACTTTTAATCATTTCATATTTGTGGCATGATAGATATTCATGTTGTCATCATAATCTTTATTTTTTTATGGTTATGAACATTGTAGCACGACATCATTTTTGAGATCTTTATAATGCTATTTATTTTGCCATTTTTATGTGATAGTAGTTTTTATCCTAAATATTAAAGAATATGTTGCATATAAGCTTGATTAATTTTTTTAATTCTATTTTATAGACATGTTGGCCGATCGAAATTTGTAGAATGTGACAATATAATCAAAAGTGCTTAGCAATTATATTGTTTAAATTCTTCTTTATATTTTATGAAAAAAATATTGTTGTTTTGAAACTCACAAGTGTTAGGGTTAAGAGAACAACTAAATGTTTGATATGTTTAAGCCGAAAGTCATTTAGCAACGGATGAGGAGGTTGTCACTATTATTGTCAGTTTCATAAATTCTACACAAAAATAAAGCAAAATAATTTCCTAGGGATCATTCTACATTTTGATTGAAATTGAGATGACCATTTGTCACTTATTCAAATATAACTAGAAATTGATATTGCTGGGAGAGGTTCTTTATTAAAATAATAGTATATTTTTTTGTAATTTATTAAATTAACATATATATATATAGTTGGGCTTCTTTAATTTTAAATGATTAGGAATAATTAGTTTTATAAAAATTCAAAAATATTTTTCAAGTTATGTTTTATTAATTTTTTCATTTTTTAATAATTTTGGAATAATAAGTATGTTTTATATAATTACGTATATAACTAGTACATTTTATGAATATCCGAAAATCGTCTACAAAAAATTTAGTTTTACGTAAATATTTTGTTAAGTAGTTTAATGTAACAACCCGAACTGTTGTTAATTAGGAAAGGAAAAATGTCAGGAAAAGCTAGGTCTCTCAGCCCACCAGAGCGGGCTAGATGCCGCCAGGGCGACTGCATTCTAGCGGGATAAGTGGCCACCAGAGCGGGATGGGCGATGCAGAATGTAAATAACGCAAAGTCTGATTTTCTCCTTTTTCCAAAAACACCAAAAAGAGGCGAGGATCACCCCAGAAACCCTCAAAAGTCTGCTCTAGGCTTGGGAAGGAAGGAGAAAGAGATTTCTAGCGTAAGGATGTCGATAGCGTGTAGATTTTTGATCAAATACACCATCCCGTCATCCGGAAACCAAATTTTGAGCTACAATCCCTCTGCGAATGCTTGGCGCCCAGGTAGGCGAGGTTTTATTAATTGAGTAGTTATAAATCCGTCACTCACTGCGTAGTATATGGGTAATTGATGGTAGAACTCATGCATAGGCTTTTATGCACTGAAAAAGAGATGTTTATATGTATATTCCTAGATGTTACATCAGACGTATACCATAGGAGAAAGCCCTATCTCGTGAACTAGGGTTATGTGATTGTTGGAATTAATGTTGTGTGATATAGACTTGTTAATGGCTTCATGATATGCATACAATTATGTGATTAGAGGTATTATGGATTGAACCTAATGGAAAGACTGAATATGTACAATTGCATGCCATGAACCTAATACTTGATTGTGTGATTATAAGTATGTTCATTATGGATGGAAGTGTGATTGTGATTGTGCTAATGGGATCAAGTGTCACGTACCAACACACTAACATGCATTGGACCGGGTGTCATGTATCGACACACTAACATACATTGGATCAGGTGTCATGTACCGACACACATATACATGCATTGGATCAGGTGTCACGTATCGACACACTAATATATATGGGATCGGGTGTCACGTGCCGACACATATACATGCATTGGATCGAGGTCACATTTTGGCTCACTAATAGTTTGGGCGTGGGTTCCATGAGAGGACCACTTGTGATTGATATATTCATATCTACCTGTTATTGATAATGTTAAATTGAACATGTTTCCTGAAACGATAGCTGGGTTGTGCATTGTGTTTATATAGGTGAGTTCACGGTGTTGTAAGGTAATTGGGTATATTGCGTTAATGAATGAACTCTGAATGGTCGGGTCCAAATTGGGATGTGGTATGGTAAGTGGGGACCAAGGGTACGGATGTTATCATTTGTTATTTAGAAAGGGGTCAGGTGTATTGTCATTGAGTATTGAGGTGGTGTTATGTCGCTGTGTTAATAGTTAGGTATTTCCCCCATAAGGGGGGAGTAGTATTGAGATGGTTAACTAGTCTTAATAGACCGTACCATGGGGTCAAGGGTTGAGTGGAGATTGGAAAGTAGTGAGTAGTATGTCGTGAGTGGTTGGCCGGGTAGGTAGTGGTTATGTCGCGACCTGAGTCTGCTCCTTGGATGTGGTCGGCACTCGAGAACCATTGCTGGTCCCTAAGCGAACCCTCATCCTAGCTGACTACAAGCGGAAGACTAACTCAAGCATATAAAATCTTAAAAACTGAAATAAATTCAATAAACTCAATTACAAAATCTTTAACTCAAAATATTAACTCTGAATAAAATAATATATTCAACTCGCTAGAAATAGGCATCTCAAGTCTTTAAAACATTTAAAAATATAAATGAAACAAACTTCTCAAACTCTACTGTCTATCTATGAAGCCTCTAACTGATAAGGATGGAAGTCGGGACAAGACCCATGACATCTTGACAAAACTGAAAGTAAATGAAATCCTCCGGAAGCAAGGAGGCTCACCATAGCTAACTCGAATTGCATGTGGTATCAACGAAGTTCCTGTTGATGATCCTGAGTACCTATATCTGCATCATAAAATGATGCAGGCAAAATGGCTCAGTACGTGGAATGTATGAGCATGTAAGGGAAATTCTAAAGCATAAACATAAGCTTGAACTGGTGGAATAGAAACATACTTACCTTTTCTCAACTCACTAAACTCAACTCAAAGAAACATAGTTCAAGTTCAACTCAATGATAAGATATTCAACTTAGTGAAATAAGGTTCGACTCAATAGTAAGATACTCGACTCTAGGTACTCAACTCTGGATGCGCAACTCAATATAAATCAACAATACAGATGCAATATATGGAAATCTTTTAAAACAGAAGAAAACAACTCAATGTATTGAAAAATGCAATAGTAACTCAGTTCGTATGCAAGGATACAGGATAAAACTTTCTTGTATATAAAAATACAAGGTAAACTCTGGGTATATAAGAATACAAAATATCTATGTGGCAGTTTCTCTAACCGACAACCATCAATATGAGTTATGTGATGATACAACGTCTTGCCTCACGCTGCCAGGGCTGTCCTATACCTTGCTGGGGATATAGAACCTAACTACTAAGTGGATCCACTAGTCTATGCTGAAAGCATTAAGGAATCAGCTAAAAAGTATGACCCTTTCCTACCCATGCTGGCTACATGGTTTATGGGGGGCTGTGAGTTGTCTGAACTCTCCCCCATATCGGTGCTCAATACTACTCCCAAAATATACTAGCTCATATGTTTAAAAACATAAATCTTTCTATGGTTTGAAATTATTACTCAAAAACTAGCTTAAAATCTCTCTTGGAAATCAGTGTTTCCTCTCTTAGAAATCGGTGTTTCCTCTCTTGGAAATTCGTGTTTCCTCTATTGTTTAAATGTGAAAACATTTTAACTCTTGGGAATACTTAGTTACCATATAATCTTTTGAATAAATGATCTTCACTCTTACTCTTACTCAACTCAATGCTCAAGTCTTTAAAACAAGTTTAGAAAAAATTGTGAAAGACTTCTCAAAATAAGGTTCATGCCGAATCATGGACGTGAACGACTCAATCCAAGGTTTTCAATAACAATACATTGAACTCAATACTCAGTACTCAAGAAATTCAATGATAATACTCATTTCAAGAATACTCTACTCAAAGGGTTCATGTGGAATTATGGGCATGAACTACTCAACTCAAGGACTCAAATATACTTCTCATCTCAAGATTGCTTGACTTATAGGGTTCATGCGGAATTATGGGCATGAACTACTCAACTCAAAGCCTTCATGGGTTAGGTGCAATTGTCCCATGATTAGGAATATAATCTCAAAAAGGGGTAAGGAACTCAATACTCAAGACTTAGAAGTTGAAGATGCTACTCCTTTCAAAGATACTCAACTTATGGAGTTCATGCAGAATTTATGGTCATGCACGACTTGACTCAAGGGTCTACATAACGATATGGAACTCATGTATATGACTTTCCCTATTCTCATATTTACTTCCTCAAAACTTAGCTCAAAACGATTGTTGATCTCAAAGGATCCACAATTGAACTCAAAGACTTTCTTAAACTCTACTCTTAACTCTCCCTTGAATGTGAATTATGAATTCAAGAGTTATGGTTCATGGTATGATGAATATTGGTGAGAGTGTAGACTCATGAATACATTCTCCCCACTCTCATGCTCACTTACTTGAGTCTTGAAACAAGTTATTAGAATTTGTAGAAGACTCCTCAAAATACTCAAAGGGACTTTCTCAAAATGTTTGGAAGAACTCTCAAGACCTAACTCTTAACTCTACCTTGAATTTGAATTATGAATTTAAGGTTATGATTCATGTTGTGCATGATTTCTAGGTGTTTAGAAGTAGCTTAGAGTGTTTAGAATCAAAGGAGACTAAGGGTACCCTTTGAAAGAACTCAGACGGACAAAATGACAGAGAAATGGAGGGGGCAGGCGACCCTGGTGTACTGAGTGGCGTGGGGCGCCAGCCCCTAAACTAAAAAGAATAATTCTTGGCGTACTGCTCGTTTTCATACCCTAGTTCACCTAGATTCGAACAGTTTCTTCTCTAATCAGTTGGATTCGATTTCTCAACACAAGTACACACTAATCTACTCAATAGATCCCTCAAAACACTCACTTTCATCTCAAGAAATCATCAAAACCTCAACAAAACAAGATTTAGAATGAAACTTCAAGAACACTTATCAAGAACTTAAATCTTTCAATCTTTATGGACGAATTTGAATATGAAAATCATGTTTGGCTTGTGGGTGAATGAAGCCAACACTATGGAAACTGACATACCTTCTATGGATCAAACCCATGGCGAAAATCCGCAACAAAACTTAAGAACCTCGACGAATGCCTTGATCCTTTCCTCTTTTCTCTTCTTGCACTCTCAACTAAAACCCTAGGCGTATATTAGGATTATAAAACTGAACCTAATAAGATTAGACCCTTAAAACCTTACTAAAAACGAATTGAATCTGATTAGGTAAGAAAAAGACCAAAATACCCCTCATTATTTTTGGGTAACTTTCCTTAATTGGACAACCTGACTTCAAAAGGGCATATGTCAATCATCTGACCTTGAAACATAGCAAACTTGGCGGCGTTGGGAATATAATTCAAATACCTTTGATTAGCTATCTTGTAGCCCACCTAACTCATCCTGTACTAAGAGTTATGGTTGTTTGAAGTTGACCCACGACTGTAACTTAAGGATAACTTCAGATTTTGCTATTTCCAATTTGGTTATTTTTTGAACTCAAGGTGCTACATATAGTGACCTTAACACTTAAGAAAATTCAAATTCCTTGGTAAAACCTTACTGACTATGAAGGATGGTTCAAGTCTTAGCTGAAAAAATTTCTGGGGTGTTAAAATATCTCTCCCTTTGGATCATTCATCCTCGAATGACGACTAGACTGGGTATGGAATGGGGTTACTCTTACTAAGGTCCAAGTCTAATGGTATGCTCTTACTATATTCAAGCTTAATTTAAATCCTTAGGTTCGGGTTCTATACCTCTCTATAGGGAATCTCATCCCAAAACTATTACTCTTTAACAACATCACATTCAAGCTTAGTACTCTAACAACTCCATGGACTCCTACTAACTAGCTCCTTAAGAAATTCTAAACACTTGACTTGATTTCTCATCTTATCAGCTACCCCTTAGGACTAAAGCTAACACTTGAAATCTATGGATCTATTCCACATCTCTAACTGGTCTACATCCTCTTTTACTTTGACACTCCGTAGAAGTTTATCTCATGACTACCGAACTCTCTATAAGCAGGTACTAAGACCTCTTTCTAAGGTATTTCTCTTAACCTCTTATGATTACATACCCTCTTGGTGCACCACTTAATTCTCTTGTTACTCTTGGGACTTAGCCACACTTCACTGCCCTTATCTAAATGTTAGGGTCTATCACTTGTACCACTCATATTTGTTGCAGCTAACATCTCAATTCCTCACCTACTCTATGTCAAGTCTACCAGATCAAATCCCAAGACTAACATCATCACCCTTATGTTGCCATTCTTTTAATCATGACACTCATCGGAAATTCAAGCTCAATGTTCATTACACCCGAATATCAATACGATTGCTCACCTACTATACTATACCTCATTACTTGATCAATTCTATAACGTTTTGAACACCATGACTATCTCAAACAAATCATAAGCCTAGCTTGGGTCTATCAGCTTATTAATACTCTGTGCTTTTATTCAACACATATATTTAGCCTCCTCTAACACGATGGCACATCGACATCAACTCTAGTCTCAAAGATACTCAACTTATGGAGTTCATGTAGAATTTATGGGCATGAATGACTTGACTCAAGGGTCTACATAACAATATGAAACTCGTGTATACAACTCTTCTCATTCTCATACTTACTTCCTAAAAATGATAGTTGATCTCAAAGGATCCACAATTGAACTCAAAGACTTTATTGAACTCTACTCTTAACTCTCCCTTGAATGTGAATTATGAATTCAAGAGTTATGGTTCATGGTATGATGGATCTTTGTGATAGTGTAGACTCATGAATACATTCTCCCCACTCTCATGATCACTTACTTGAGTCTTGAAACAAGTTATTAGAATTTGTAGAAGAATCCTCAAAATACTCAAAGGGACTTTCTCAAAATGTTTGGAAGAACTTTCAAGGCTTAAATCTTAATTCTACCTTGAATTAGAATTATGAATTCAAGGTTATGCTTCATGTTATGCATGATTTCTAGGTATTTATAAGTAGATTAGAGTGTTTAGAATTAAAGGGGAGTAAAGGTACCCTTCGAAAGAACTCAGACGGACGAAACTACGGAGAATGGGTGGGGGCAGGCGACCCTAGCATACTGATTAGCATGGGGCGCCAGCCTAGTTTGCCTAGATTCGAATAGTTTCTTCTCCAATCACTTGGATTCGATTTCTCAACACAAGTACACACTAATCTACTCAATAGATCCCTCAAAAGACTCACTTTCATCTCAAGAAATCATCAAAACCTCAACAAAACAAGATTAAGAATGAAACTTCAAGAACACTTAACAAGAACTTAAATCTTTCAATCTTTATGGATGAATTCGAATATGAAAATCATGTTTGGCGTGTGGGTGAATGAAACCAACGCAATGGAACTTACATACCTCTTAGGGTTCAAACCCATGGTGAACATCCGCAACAAAACTTAAGAACCTCGAAGAACGCCTTGATCCTTTCCTCTTCTCTTTTTTTCTCTTCTTGAACTCTCAACTAAAACCCTAGGTGTACATTAGGATTATAAAACTGAAACTAATAGGGTTAGATCCTTAAAACCTTACTAAAAATGAATTAAATTTGATTGGGTAAGGCAAAGAACAAAATACCCCTCACTATTTTCGGGTAACATTCCTTAATTGGACAGCCTGACTTCAAAAGGGCATATCTCACTCATTCGACCTCGAAACTTAGAAAACTCAGTGGCGTTGGAAAGATAATTCAAATACCTTTCATTAGATATCATTTAACCCACCTAAATCATCCTGTACTAGGAGTTATGGTTGTTTGAAGTTGACCCAAGACTCATAACTTAAACATAACTTCAGATTTTGCTATTTCCAATTTAGTTCTTTTTGGAACTCAAGGCGCTACATCTAGTGACCTTAACACTTAAGAAAATTTAAATTCCTTGGTAAAATCTTACTCACTACAAAGGATGGTTCAAGTCTTAGGTCAAAAAATTTCTGGGGTGTTACAGGTTACATCTGGAAACTCTCTAAGGACTAGAATGGTTTGGCGAAGATCAACACTAGAATGACTAAGGGGTCGAGAGTCAAGTGTACTAGTGTATTTTTAGGTTTCCTGAATTTGTAACGGCGGAAAAATATAAAGTGGAGGAATGAATAGTCTTATGTCTGGGAGTTAGGTTATGTAGGCGACAACTGTTCATAGGTTGCTCGATTAGGCCAATGCATGTTTCTTGCTAGTCGATTTCTTATATTATGCAGTGGGAATAGGGTTGATCGATGATGCCTACCAATACGTGTGGTATTGATACTACTCCTGCTATGCCTTTTTGGCATAGTTTGGTTGCAAGATCACTAATGTCTCATAGATAAAGACGAAGGCAATCCCCAACAACTTATATTTTTCCTTCCATGTGGTGGGAGCTGCGTCATTTATAATTTAGTTATACTTTGTACTCTTAGTAGCTCTTGTACCTGTTTAGACTAGATCCCTGGGGTGTTAATTACTTTACAAGTCTTAACATGAATTGTTTTAAAAACTCTTTATTTATAAAATCTACATGAATTTCTTTTATCTACAGTTTTCTTAATCTTCCACATGTTTTTAATTGTTTGGGAATTGAGGGTTCTCCTACTTAGGTGTTAGAGTAGGTGCCCGCATGGCCCGGTGGGTTGAGTCATGACAAATTGGTATTAGAGACCAAGTTACCGGTCTCCCAGTGCAAGAGCAAAATGTGGACTAAACTCCTGCGGATTAGTGTGTTGACGTCCACATCTAATCTTCAGGAAGCTAGGAAGCATTCTAGGAAGTTGTTCCATATTTTCTTTCCTTTCATGCGAGTTGTCGGTTGTGGTATGTGTTGAGTCCAATTAGTATCTCCCGATTCCAAGTGGTATCTCAACAAAGTAAAACTAGATGGCATGGTCACGACTGAAAGGAGACGAGCAAGGTAAATTGGAACTGAGAAGGTTCCAATTGGTATTTGGCTGTACAGGCTATATAAATGCATGGATGATCAGTAATGGTCATCTGTGGAATGAACTATCTAATAATCTGGATTTGTCTGTGAGTTGTAGCTTGAAACTGTGAATGTGTGCTTCTTACTATCTGATCTAACTGTGTGTGTGGAAGGTGTGCTTGTTTGAATTCTATGATATGAATGTGTGTAGTATTGTGTCTGGACTTTGATGTGTGCAATATGTTAGCCTAAATGTTCAAAATTGTGCCAGTTGTAATCGATTGAGTTTCGAGAACTTATTGTCGGAAAGAGACCTATCACTGGTCAAGGATCTAGATAAACTATGATATGATTCGTAAATGAAATCTGGACATGAGTTGCGACCGACTATAATAGTGTGAGCATGTTTTGAGAATATGCGTGATTGTGGTGTTGAATTAATGAGAATGATTTTAGAGGGTGTATAGTTGGGTTGACTCGAGGTAGACAATGACTATCCTAGCTAAGAGGATTATCCTAAATGCTTAGTTATAACCTAGGAATCAAGGGAAAATTTTAGAAATGGGAAGAACTCCAAGAAATTGTTGACCTGGGCACTGTCTCCGTTAGAGCCATTAGAGGGATTATTCCCGCCAGAGCGGGATTTCTCCCGCTAGATTGAGACAGGGTGAGACAGAATCTCAGCCATGTCTCCCCTGTTTTTCCCTAGTCACATATATGAATCTCGAATTGTATCTGAACTAATCCCTACAATTCAACTGGTACTAAACAATCGAACAATAAGCCATAAAACTTAGCATTTAATTTTAACTGAGAAAAGCAGTAGAAACCAACATCTGTGTGCTTAAAAAAAAAGAGTAAGGAAAAGCGAAAAGATAAAACAAAGTCTTGTTCAAATACAGGCTCAAGAGGGGCAGAAAACCAAATCAGGATCCCTCGGACTGGGAGGTATCATCATCAGAGTCTAGGTCCTCTGGGGGTACCAGGCCAGTCACGGCCTCATCCATAAAGGTAAAATGCTGGAAGTCTCCTCTCTCGACTTGGGCAACCTCCTGTCCAGAGGAAACACAAGAGAAGATGATCTTCAAGGTCTTCCACTTCTGGACCATCATACGATCCCTCTCCAAACCGTTCCTCCTCTCCTGGCGCAGTTCGCGGCAAAGCATCTCAACCTCCAGAGCAGTGCTGGGTAGAACTGGAGTGGTTCTAGCAAAGGAACGCCCCAACCTCCTTCGAATGGCCTCCATGTCCTCCTCCACCTGTGCACCTGGGAGTGGGGGCTGGGATCGAGTGGGAAGAGTGTCATCTTTTGCACCATCTTCCCCTACTTCATTATCTACCTCCGCAGCCGCTAGACTGCTGCTGGCCCTTTCCATCCTCCTCTTCTTGCTCCTGGAGATAGAACCCTGCCTAACTAAAAGAGGGTGGAAAGGGGGATCCATAGGAAGTACCTCATCGATGTCCAAGAGAGGCACCCCCACCTGCCTGCACATCGCAATCGCCAAACCCGGTAGGAAGAAGGCCTTCTTGTTGCCTTAATAGAACATCTTCCATTCAGAGATGATCTTTACGCCCATATTTAGTCTAATGCCCTATATAGCACACACCACTACCAAAGCCCAAGGAAAATTCACGTCGGTTCTGTTCCCCGATGGGTGGATCCTCCTACTAACCAAGTGTAGCCACCGCTTGGCATCCGGTGACCAGTTAGCACAGGTGATGCCCTCCGTAGTAGCCCAATAGAGCCGGTCCCGATGCGCAAGCTAGATAGGTGTATTCTTTAGCCAGGCCAAATTCATCACCCTCAACTTGGTCTTGTACTCAATGTTAGGGACCTCTGGCACCTCGAGCACATTGTTTATATAAGAAGCATTTAGGGGAATGTCAACTCCCCAGATATGGATGGTACGATGAGGATTGTCCCAGCGGATGGTAGGTAGGATGGCATTAAACTTCCTTACCCATGTGGAACGCACAACAGAGGGAGCCTCTTTCAGTGGAGCCCAACCAAACTCCATCAACCAGGTATAAAAGGTGGGGGCCTTATCCTCTAGGTTTAGTAGCTGAAAACCCCTCTCACAAAAAAATTTGGTGTTTCTGTAATCGTGGTGCCTTTCCTGACTGGCAGTATCGGGAAACCAGATGAAGGGTAGAATTTTCTCTTTAATTTTAGCCATTTAGATAAGCCTGCAAAAAATAGGAAGGCATACACGTTAGAACTCCTTGGGATTAGACAATATTTGGTTTAAGGGAAAAATAGTTTTTCTATCCTTAAAGGGACACATGCCACTGTTTCCCCAGGTCCTGCCACAACGGCCCAACTCCCTCCAGAGAGGGAGGAGGGAGGCCGCTACAGCGGGATAAAGGCTGCCAGAGCGGTCTTGATCTGGGACGAACTCCAGGCTCGATCATGGTGCCTTTTAATCCCAAAAACCTCGTTTTCAATAGAATTTCAACATATCAGAGCCTATAGAGTATCCTAGTACCTAAATATGCTATCATTCTAGCGAAATAACCCCTAATTGGTGTCCGAATCTAAGTTAACACCAAGGAAACCTTTCAACTTCCCCTACGTAATTTGGAAACAACTCGACCATATTTTTGCGAAATCCTTACACCCAGGATGTTGTGGAGACGTTGGCGACGTAAGGGAAGTGTCCATGCTACATTTTTCTAACAAATCAAGCAACCTATGTTCATAATTTTTTGAAAAACTACCCCAAGACCCTTCTAATCAATTATTTAACGGCATGCAATCGTTGTTAAGTAAGCATGGAAGTAAATAACGTAAAGAACGAGAACATTATCTTGATGTTAACGTTCAGAGCGGAGTGATTGAGAGGATTTTGGGAATTTTTGAAAGAGAAAGGGATGAAATAGGGAAACCATTCCTCTTTCCCCCCTTTACTACATTCGATTTCCCGCTACAATGGGTGCATCCCCGCTTTAGCCGAAAGGCTACCGCTCTGGCGGGGTCAGGTTGTTTAAATTGGACGCATTTCTTTTTCGAGCCTTGCGCCATTTCCCTAACCAATATTTTGAGCATAGAACCTTTCGTGTTTTAAATTTGAAAAGTCACTATCCTTCGTGGCTTCGTAATGGACCAATTCGTTAGTTTAGAAGTACTACGAGAAGGACATAGGTTTATCCCTTCGCTAGTCGTTTAGGGATGAACGAGGGGTAAATTGGTATCTATTATAACGACCCGAACCGTCATTAATTAGGAAAGGAAAAATGTCAAGAAAAACTGGGTCTCTTAGCCCGCTAGAGTGGGCCAGATGCCGCCAGGGTGGCAGCTCTGTAGAGGGATAAGTGGCAGGCAGAGGAGGATGAGCGAAGCAGAATTTAAATAATGCAAAGTTTGATTTTTTTCTTTTTCCAAAAACACCAAAAAGAGGTGAGGATTATCCTAGAAACCCCCAAAAGGCTGCTCTAGGCTTGAGAAGGAGTGAGAAAGAGATTTCTAGCGTAAAGATGTCGATAGTGTGAGGAATTACGATCAAATCCACCATCCCGTCATTCGGACACTATATTTCGAGCTACAATCCCACTGCAAATGCTTGGCACCCATGTAGGCTAGGTTTTATTAATTGAGTAGTTATAAATTTGTGACTCACTGCATAGTATATGGGTAATTGATGGTAGAACTCATGCATAGGCTTTTATGCACCGAAAAAAAAATGCTTTTATGTATATTCCTAGGTGTTACATTAGACGTAAACAGTAGGAGAAAGCCTTATCCCATGAACTAGGGTTATGTGATGGTTGGAATTCATGTTGTGTGATATAGACTTGTTAATGGCTTCGTGATATGCATAAATGTATGGGATTAGAGGTATTATGGATCGAACCTATTAGAAAGTCTGAATATGTACAATTGCATGCCATTAACCTAATACTTGATTGTGTGATTATAAGTATGCTCATTATGGATGGGAGTGTGATTGTGATTGTGCTGATAGGATCTAGTGTAACGTACTAACACACTAACATGCATTTGATCGGGTGTCACGTACAAACACACTAAAATGCATTGGATCGGGTGTCACGTACCGACACACATATACATACATTTGATCGGGTGTCACATTTTGGCTCGCTAATAGTTTGGGCGTGGGTTCCATAAGAGGACCATTTGTGATTGATATTTTTTGTATCTACCTATTACTGATAATATGGAATTGAGCATGTTTTCTGAAATGATAGCTGGGTTGTGCATTGTGTTTATATAGGTGAGTTCGCCATGTCATAAGGTAATTGGGTATAAATGAATAAACTCTGAATAGCCGGGTCCAAATCGGGATGTGGTATGGTAAGTGGGGACCAAGGTTCTGGGTGTTATTATTTGTTATTTAGAAAGGGGTTCAACTATATTTTCATTGAGTATTGGGGTGGTGTTATGTCGTTGTGTTAATAGTTGGGTATTTCCCCAGAAGGGGGGGGGGAGTAGTATTGAGACGGTTAACTAGTCTTAATAGACCGTACCATGGGGTCAAGGGTTGAGTGAAGATGGGAAAGTAGTAAGGAGTATGTCGCGAGTGGTTGGACGGGTTGGTAGTGGTTACATCCAAAAACTTCTCTAAGGACTAGAATGGTTTGGCAAAGATCAAGACTAGAATGATTAAGGGGTTGAGAGTCAAGTGTACTAGTGCATACTTATGTTTCCGGAATTTGTAAGGGCGGAAAAATATAAAGGTGGAGGAGTGAACTGTATTATTGCATGTTTCTTGCTAGTCGATTTCTTATATTATGTGGTGAGAATTGGGTTGATCGATGACGTCTACCAGTATGTGTGGTTGTACTAATACTACTCTTGCTATGCCTTTTTGGCGTAGTCTGGTTGCAGGATCAGTGATGTTTCATAGATGAAGACGAAGATAATCTCCAACAGTTTTTATTTTTCCTTCCATGTGGTGGGAGGTGCGTCATTTATAATTTTGTTATACTTTGTACTCTTAGTAACTCTTGTACCAGTTTAGACTAGATTCCTGGGGGTGTTAATTACTTTACAGGTCTTAACTGGAATTGTTTTAATAACTCTTTATTTATAAAATCTACATGAATTTCTTTTGTCTATAGGTTTTTTAATCTTCCACATGTTTTTAATTGTTTGGGAATTGAGGGTTCTCCTACTTAGGTGTTAGAGTAGGTGCCCGCACGGGCCGGTAGGATGGGTCGTGACATTTAATTATCAATAGCTTGTATTTTTGAATTAATTAGTTTATCATTAAAGTAATTGTTTTATTTCGTTAAGATTAAGAAGCTCGTTAATTAATTAATAATTATTCATCTTATTTTAGTTTTTTAGCCGAATTCATGAATTACATCCGAATTTGGCTAAATTCTTAAGTAGCTTGGCCAAATTCGCAATATGTAAAGCTATTTCCTAATGAGTAAATTTTAATTGCAATCTTATTATCTAAATCCAAACACACTTTTCAGCCAATAAAGGTCAAATTCTTTTTTTTTTCCAGCTAGACCAATTCTTCCAATTCAGTAGCCCAATTTGCAATTTCATAAGACCCAACAATTCATTACAAAACCCACAAATCTTCAGCAACAAATTTGGGCCTTCAAGTCCAATAATTTGGACAGTAGGGAATTTGGACCAAGATGGCCCAAGTTCATTATTTCTCTAATTATTTCTTTCATTATTGTGATTATTTAATCGTAATTTGTCTTGACTAACTTTAACTCTATTTTGACTTAGTTAAATTCCCTAAAGAAAAACTAATTTATTTTGTGTGGGTTCGTTTGTTTAAATATTTTTTTTATAAACTCTTGTCTTTATTTGTTCAAATATTTCGGTTCAAATTCTTTTTGTTTAAAAATTGATTCAAAGTTATTATTTCTTTTACAATAATTCAAGAGTTTTTCTTTGTTTAATTATATTTTCTCAAGTCTTAATCACTCTTAATTTATTTTAAATTATTTAAAGTTCATTGCTTTTTAAATATCTTTGTTACCATAAGTGTTTTTCTCAAAGTTGGTCAAAAGTCAAACATTTAGTCAAGTCGCAGGTCAACCACATGTTAGCGGACACTTCATGTGCCTTAAAACTCTTCTTGAATGTATATAAGAACCTCGAACCCCTTAGGTATTTTTCAAATAATTTAGTCTGTTTAAGACTTTTGAAAATTTTAAAGTTTTCTTGATTTGTCTTAAAAATCAAGTTGTGACTCTTATATAAATTTGGTTTACCTTTTAAAATTAAGCTAAATTGATTTTTTAAAATAAAAAAAGTCTTATATTTCTTTTTGAAACATTGAAAACATAAATTGTGAGTCTGGTGTGGAATTTAATCAGGTTCTAACCATTAGACTTGATTGATTATTTGACTAACTATTTGGTATATAATAATTAGTAATTGTTTTATTGGGTGTGCTTTATGTGTTTAATTTCGATTATTTAACTGTCATTGCATTCATAACATTTATTCTGCCAATCGACACTTTTTTATATAAAAGTCTAAAGGATGATTATGCGGGCCACAATCGTTCGTTATCTAAATTGTTTATCGGGGTACCCTGGCGAATGTAG
This sequence comes from Solanum commersonii, assembly GCA_029007595.1. NCBI lineage: Eukaryota > Viridiplantae > Streptophyta > Magnoliopsida > Solanales > Solanaceae > Solanum > Solanum commersonii. Next base: position 2,301,206 of record JAJTWQ010000029.1, read on the forward strand.
TTGGTGACTCGATGGTAAAAGCTCACTAAATAATCCAGCCTATGTTGTCCACTTGGATCACCAGTCCACTTAAAATAAAGCTCACTCTTAGTCAACTAGCGTAGTACGAAGCTCAATCCTGAAATTAGTGCATTTTCCTAAGATGACCAAATACCCAAGGCATGCTGGGCCATTAGACAGACCACCTTGAGTCCAAAATGGTCCAAGGCCTAAACATATGATCATTCTTATGTGTTTTTAAAGGATGTATACGACGTTGACAAACCATTGTCCCTCGGGGTTGGGAGTTTATTTTAATAAATTATTCTAGTCAAAACAGGATCTTCATGAGCTACTATCCAAAAGGCGTGGACATTCTGAGATGAGAAGAAATCAAGAACAAAGGATCTTCCATGAAGGCATAGTTTAGGATTATACCCTTTCGTAAGGCTAATTATTTGAATCTCATATTCTTTATTATGTATCCCCATTCATTTATTCATAACATTAGTATAAATTTGGGTTTTGGAGCAATGAAATGTTTCAAATAACGTTATACATCCTTCAAATAGTTAGGCCTACCCTTGGCACAAAATGGTCACATATCTATTTAGAATGCGCCATAATTTTTTATGTGTTATAATTGCTTATGTGAATATGTTGCTTTATTTGCAGATGTTCTAGTTCACTCTTTTTCGAAATTTTCTAGATCCCCTTAAGCATTAATATCAAGTCACTATCAAAAGTGCGTCCAAATGCTCCTTGAGTCTTTAGTTTCGCAATAAAATTTGGACTTCACTTTCAAATTCTAAATATTAGCCTCTTATATCAGAAAAAGGTCGATTCTTCATCTCAAATCCAAAGAGATTCAAGCTAATCGAACTACGTAGGACCTGAATTCTCCTCTTTGAGATACATAGGCAACCTTTCAAGGCTCTGTCCCTATTTTTGAGAAATTCTATTTTTCCCACTTTTGCAAGAAGATTAGAGCTTCATCTAAACTGAAATAAAAGTGCGACAATGCAAGGTAGAAGATGACATTTGCTCAACGTAAGTCGACCTTTCTGTCCCTAATCCCAAAATCAAATAGACAAATTTCTGTCTACTAGTCATATTTCTGTGGGATAGTTTATCTTCAAGTAAAGCATCTCTTAGGTGTTTGCCGCCATGTTTGTGATATTTTGTATTATTTATCATCTACACAAACTAACATATTTTTATTTTGAGTTTGTTTGTCAAGTACTCAAAATTGATTTGTTCTGAATAAATGGCAGAAAATCCATACTTCACAAGATCTAAAGACCCTAAAGATTTCTTCTCTAACCGAAGTTTGTCAAAAGGTAAAGAAAAAGTGGTTGAAAATGATGAGAACACTAATTTGATCGAAATTATTGTGAATGACCCTATCATTACTGAAAGGAACAAGTTGATTGCACAATTGTTCCAACAGATTGCTGAAATGAGGGATGAAATGTATAAAACCCGAGATTTGACAAATCTGGCTATCATACACTCCTATTCCAAACAACGAAAGGCCTCCACTCCATTTTCCTACTTCAAATCCAACATCCGAACATATTCCAAAAAATTCATCCACCGCTATGATTTCAAAATCCTCCATCATCGTCCTAACCACCCCTAACCCGCAACATGCTAGCTTCTCACACCAAAAGTTACCTCCTCAAAATCCAAATACCAACAATCTCCAGAATTTTCCTTTTATCGATCAAATTCCTACTCAAATTGTTCAAAACCCACCTACTACTCAACCCATACTTCTAAAAACCGATTTTCATATTCCAATATCACCAAAATCATACCATACATTTACCACACATTTTGAACTAGATCATTGGGAAGAAGGAGTGGACGGTCATAGAAGGAAATTCTGAGCAAAACATCAAAGGAAGTTGAGAGTGCAATGAAGGACTTTTCTTACACCTCAGACGTTGTGGGATTGAAATATGAAGACCTGTGCATTCATCTACATTTTGACCTTATGGAAGGTTTTAAAGTACCAAAATTTGACATCTTTAGCGGAGTTGAAAATCCTTTTGCTCATTTGGGGGCTTATTGTGATCAATTTGTGGGAGTTGAGAAAGATGAGGCTTTGTTAATGCGTCTCTTCAGTTGAAGTTTGAAAAGAGAAGCTTCAGAATGATTTATTTATCAAGAAATGAAACAATGGCCAAGTTGGAATTCTTTAGCTAAAGACTTCATTCGGAGGTTTGCTTATATTGTGGAAATCATTCCTAATCGATACTATTTGGAGAGAATCAAACATAAGTCTACAAAAAGCTATCGAGAATATGCCTATCATTGGAGAAAAGAGGTTGTAAGAGTTAGGCCTCCCATGTCTGAGAAAGAGATTATTAAAGTCTTCGTACGCATTCAAGAAAATTCTACAATAGGATGTTGCTCATTTTAGGAGGGAAGTGCACTGAGATAGTCAATATTGGTGAAGCTATTGAAGACAATCTTAAGATCAGAAAAATCATTTGAATGACTACCCAAGTTGAATCCTCAGGATCATTGAGGAGGAAATGGGAAGACGTTTCCTCTATCTCAATCGAATCGAGGACGAAATCAAAGACAAATGCAAAATCTGAAACCTGCCCCTTAGTTCTACAAAATCCTTGCCCCAAGTTTTATATCCAACCAAATTAGCAAGCTCCATTACCAAATTATCAAAATGTCCAACTAAGTTATAAAACTCCACTGCCAAATTACCCAAATGTTCAATCAAGGTACCAAGCCGTATTTCTAAATTACCAAAATGCTCTTCCAAATTATCTAACTTTACAATACCTAAATTTCCAAATGCCAGCACCCACTCGCCAAGACCCTCCAAACTATCATCATGTACCTCCACCTCCACGAAATATTTACAATCTTCCTCGTTCAAAACTTGACAAGAGACCTCTTCAAGTTTTCACTCCTTTAGTTGAGAGTCGAACTCAGTTATTCGAGAGGTTGAAAGTTGCTAGCTTGATTATGAGAATTGAGCTAAAACCAATCAATACATACTCTAAGTTCTTATTATTGGATCTTAGTTGTGCTTACCATTCGATATGTTTTGAACATACCACTGAGGATTGCATCAACTTGAAGTATGAATTTCAAGACTTGATTGATTAAAAGATTGTCACTCTCCGAACTATAACTTCCAATTCCAATGGTAATTCACGATCGAATCATGGGGGGTTTACCATCAACATAATTGATGTCGAAGAAGATTGGTGTGTGGGTGAAGCTATAATCCCAAGAAACCCTTACCCCCTTGGGAGAATGGTATCTTCTCTGAGCATAAGAGAGAACTCAAAATTTGTGATCATCGAACCCTATCATTCTTTTGCTTTAATGCCAAGAGAGGTTCAAAACAAGAAGTAGATTAATCATGTTCCACCAAAGGCGTTGCCTCATTTGTATCATCCCTTTCTGGTAGAGGAATATGCCAATGATGACGGTCTTAGAGAAGGAATTGAGGATCTTTTTGAAGAAGGTGATATTGTGCTTGAAGAGATGATCAAGACACCAAGTGTATGAGACGTTGAGCCAATGGAATAAATTTTTAATTGGACTTCCACTCCACTCTTGATTCCTCGCTCATCTTGATCGACAAAGATGAATCTTATGTTATCTCTAAAGTTGGTGGTAGTCCAAATGAGGCTCGAGATCCACCCTTTATGTCACTTTAACTAATTATATTTTAATTTCCCTCGTAACATTTGAAAAAGGTAAAATGATCTATAGTCATGGCCAAAGTTTGTATTTCCTTATTTCCAATGAAAGGTTCCTCTATTGCAAAAATTTATTTCTCTTGCTTTAATTTTGTTTTCTAACAAATTTTTTTTCCAATAAAAATAATTTTAAATCTGTCAATATCATGACATGTCACAAGCTGAATGAACAAAATAAGGCATATGTCTACAATTTCAAAGAGCATGATGAGGATATTTTGATATTTGAACACCTTGAGATAGAAGTGAAATAATTCTAAAATTAAGATAAGTCGTATTTGAATGACACCAAAGTTGTGAATCCCGAAAAGGATGATTGTGTTAAAGAAGCATGAATCAACGTCTATCCGACAAAAGCTCAGAAAAGAGAACCTATCAGTTTACTTAGACAATACATTGATACCCTTGTTTGATGAAATGTCGTGGTTGAGCATAGATATTTATCTCACAAGTTGTCAATCAACTCAGTTGCTATCAAGAGCTATTATGTTCGAAGGCTCAAATTTTCTTTTTTTTCTTTTCCTTGTAATTGCATCATTTGTTTGTAATCGTCTCATGTTTTATAGTTAGAAAATTATCTCTTATAATGAACTATGTCTGACATGAATTCTCATGTCAGTCAACCCTTCATCCATTTTCAATATTTCCCCTTTGTACTTGAACTACGTTAGACTTGAATTCTCCTCTTTCAGATATGTAGGTGGCCTATGTTGGTCTCAGTCATTTTCTTATTAAAATGTCCTATTTTTGTTACTTCTTGAGAGGGCAACTCCGTCTTCCATGATTCCTGTCTCTATGGGATACGTAGGTACCACAACGGTTCGGTAACATCTCCCATAGGCTTTCTATTTTCCTTTACAATAGAAATTGGGACATAATTTTTGAGAGAGACACAAAAATTCTCAAGAAGAGGATCTGTCCAACAAGTCAAGATTGAAGATACATTGCGAGTAGCAACTAAGACAGAATTTTTAAGAAGTTAAATGACTAAGTATGGGATATGTCCCCTTTTTATAAAAAACGTCCCCAACATTTAGCCTAAAAAATGAAGCTGAAAAAAAAACAGCTCACTGGAATTTTCGGGTCTGCACAGACAGGTTTTACGAAAATGGTCATAACTCCTTCATCCTAACTCGGAATGAGGTGAAACCAAGTGCGTTGGAAAGCTAACTTGAAGAGATTTAATTTTTATAGTTTGTGCTCCTTCCAGTTCCTTGTGTGCTAAGAGATATGCCCCTTTAAAGTTGACTCTCAAAATCGCATTTTTTGCGATTTTTGAATTTTGATACGGTTGCTCTAAAATTCGGGTTAGACCCATCTCCCACTCAATTTGACCCCCTGAATATGAATATGAAGTTGAATTTCTGAAATCATGCACAGATTTTGAGATATATCAAAATTACAATTATAGGTGTTTCCGAAGCACATTTTCGGGCATTTTTGGGGTCGTTTCAATATCTCCCCCTTGGGAACATTCGTCCCCGAATGTCAAAGAAACGTACATGAGAGACACAAACATGGCAAATTCAGCCCACATAAGGATGCAACAATGCACTTACACCTCATTTCAAAAACCTTAACATAGTTGTAAAACAACAATGAACTTGTTAACTTAAACATGAATGTATGCATTGACATGGGGGCTGAATTTAAGACCTGAGATTTTATAAATGGCTTAAATCAATACCTTAGGCTTGAGTGGAGTGGAAAAGATAAGGATATCGCCTTTGCATGTCCGCTTCGGCCTCCCAAGTAGCACTTTCAACTTGTTGATTTCTCCAAAGGACTTTAACGGAAGCCACATCTTTGTTTCTCAACCTCTTCACTTGTCTATCTAAAATATGGACCGGAACCTCTTCATAGGTCAAATTATCTTCAACAACACCCACAACATCAAGAGGCACAATGGCATTCGGATCACCCACACACTTCCTCAACATAGACACATGAAATACCAGATGAACTAAATCCATTTCGCTAAGCAATTCCAACTCATAAGCTACCTTGCCAATTCTCCTCATCACCTTATAAGGACCCACGTATCTTGGGCTCAACTTGCCCTTCTTACCAAAACGAACCACACCCTTCATAGGTGACACCTTCAAATAGACCCAATCACCAACTCAGAATTCAAGAGCCCTTCTCCTCACATCGGCATAAGACTTTTGGCGACTTTGGGCCATCTTCAACCTTTCTCTAATCATCCTAACCTTCTCAAGAGCCTCCATAACTAGATCTGGTCCTAACAAGGCCACCTCACCAACCTCAAACCACCCAACCGATTATCTACAACGCCTTCCATAAAGAGCCTCAAAAGGAGCCATACCGATGCTAGAATGATAACTATTGTTATAGGCAAACTCAATCAATGGAAGATGATCATCCCAACTACCCTTAAGCTCCAATATACAAGCCCTAAGCATATCCTCAAGTGTTTGGATAGTCCTTTCAGCTTTTCCATCCGTTTGCGGGTGAAAGGCCGTAGTAAGCTTCTCGTACCTAGACCCCTTTGAAAGGACTTCCAAAAGTGTGAAGTAAATTGAGTACCACGGTCCGATATGATGGATAGAGGAATCCCATGCAACCTTACCAAGTCATGAATATATAACCTTGCATAATCTTCTGCCCCATATGTTGTCTTTACCGGTAGAAAATGAGCCGATTTCGTCATTCTATCAACCACCACCCAAATAGAATCAAAACCTTTTCTATTCTTGGGTAAACCAACTACAAAATCCATATTAATTTCTTCCCACTTTCAAGTAGGAATCTCTATGTCTTGGGTTAGGCCACCCGGCCTTTGATGTTCGGCCTTGATTTTTTGGCAACTATGACAACCGGAGATGAATTTGGCAATGTCCTTCTGAAACGACCCCAAAAATGCTCGAAAATGTGCTTCGGAAACACCTAAAATTGTAATTTCCATATATCTCAAAATCCGTGCATCATTTCGAAAATTCGACTTCATATTCTTATTCAGGGGGTCAAATTGAGTGGGAAATGGGTCTAACCCGAATTTTAGAGCAACCGTATCAAAATTCGAAAATCGCAAAAAATGCGATTTTGAGGGTCAACTTTAAAGGGGCATATCTCTCAGCACACAAGGAACTGGAAGGAGCTCAAACTATCAAAATTGAATCTCTATGAGTTAGCTTTCCAACGCAATTTGTTTCACCTCATTCCGAGTTAGGATGAAGGAGTTATGACCGTTTTCGTAAAACCTGTCCTACAGAAAATGCAAATTCCGTAGCAGAAAACTTTGTTCACCCGCCTCATTTTTTTTCTAAGTGTTGGGACGTTTTTTATAAAAGGGGACATATCCATACTTAGTCATTTAACTTCAAAACATCCAAGAACACTCTCTAAGCCCTCTCCAAAAATTCCACCAAGATCATCCACCAAATTCAAGAATCCCAAGCTTTAATTCCGGATTCAAGATTTAATCTCAAGCAATTCTCCATTCCAATCTTCATCAAGAATTCTCCAAAGTTGAGGTATGTGGGTTGATTGTGGAAACCTTCCTTTCCACAAGTCCAACCATTTATCCTCTATTTTACTTCAAGTTTATGGGTCCTTATGATCATTTATGAACTCTTGAATTATGGAATCACTACTACACACCCTATTAAGGTCTATCTTGCATATTTTCATGAAATGGTATTATTATGTGATGTTTATGGTTTTCATGCCTCCATGATCAAATTATGAAGGTTGTTATATATGTATATATATATGTATGTTGTTGGTGGGCTGTTTTATATAGATTTTGAAAATTGGTTGGACTTAGTACTCTTGAAACACATGATTTTATTTACATGAACAAGTAGCCCACCATATGTTTGATAAAATGTCATTTATAGAATTCTTATGAAATGGAAGGTCCAATGTACGTCCTATGAGTCGGATGATTATATAAGTATTGAAATGATGATGAAATGGATACATGTATATGATTTTCTCTATATGGTGTGTGAGTCGACCAAGCCTAGCTCGAGGGGTTGTAGGCTCGGGTAACCGTATCAGGGGTTGGTACCTTGGTTGCCTAGTACGGGGGGTAGTAGGCCCGTATAACCATATCGAGGGTTTGTACCTTGGTCCCCTAGCTCGGGGGTGGTAGGCCCGGGTAACCACATTGAGGGGTTTGTACCTCTTTCGCCTCTCCAAGGGGGTGGTAGGCCTTGGAAATGCTATATTGATGGTCACTCACTACACATATACTATGCCCTACTAAATATGATTTTTATATAAGCATCATTATACATATCATCTCATTAATATGTCATCTATCGGGTACGATTATGCATTTTGCCTATAATGTCCATCCATTGTTACATTGCATTGCATCCCATATACTTAGTACATTCAAACGTACTAATGCATACTCTATGCCTACATGATGTCACCATGTAGGGACCGTTTTTGTATTGCTCCCTTAGTCCCAATTTCCCCTTGATTATGCGTATCGCTTATGGTCATTTTAATTGCTTCCGCGACCAAGAATGTGTAATGATATGCTATGAGGCTTGTTTGGGGTTCCCTCGGGTTCCCCATTCGCCGGTCACGTCTAAGCCCTAGACTTGGGTCGTGACACCTTTTTCATACCTCCCCACCAATACACATCTCTCATATCTCTATACATTTTGGTGGAACCGGGGTGGATGGGGTAGGAAGAATTATGAGCCTCCTCAAGAATTTTCTCCTTCAAACCATCAACACAAGGCACACACAACCTACCTTGGTACCTAATGGCACCATCTCCCCCTTGGGAGAAAACTTCCACCTTGCCCTCTTTCACCAATGCCTTCAATTCTAACAAGGAAGAGTCAAGATCTTGTTTTGCTATTACCTCATTAACCAAGGAAGACCTAGCACCATCAACAACGACCACACCACCATTACCAACCTTTTCCAACCTAACCCCCAACCTAGCCAACTGATGCACCTCCCTAGCCATTTCCCTATCACCAATATCAACATGAGCTAGGCTATCCATAGACACCCTACTCAAAGCATCCGCCACCACATTAGCTTTACCGGGATGATAATGCACACTCATATCATAATCTTTAAGAAATTCTAGCCACCTTCTTTGTCTCAAGTTGAGATCTTTTTGGGTGAAGACATATTGGAGGCTCTTATGATCGGTGAACACATCAACATGTACCCCATACAAGTAATGACGCCACATCTTTAAAGCAAACACCACCGTGGCTAATTCAAGATCATGTGTAGGATAGTTCTTTTCATGCACTTTGAGTTGTCTAGAAGCATAGGCTATCACCTTACCATTTTGCATTAGAACACAACCCAAACCAACTCTAGAAGCATCACAATACATAACAAATCGCTCAAGCCCATCTGGCAGTGACAATATAGGAGCGAACACAAGTTTATCTTTCAAGGTTTGAAAACTCCTTTCGCACTCGTCGGTCCACTCAAACTTAGCCTTCTTTTGTGTCAACTTAGTCATGGGAGAAGCAATAGAAGAAACTCATTCACAAATCTCCGGTAGTAACCCGCTAAGCCCAAGAAGCTCCTAATATCCGACGGGGTCAATGGTCTAGGCCAATTTCTAATCACATCGGTCTTCTTAGGGTCCACCTTAATACCATCCCCCGACACCACATGACCTAGGAAGGCAACCTCTCTCAACCAAAATTCACACTTTTCATACTTAGCATACAACTTCTCCTCTCTCAATCTTTGCAACACAACCCTCAAGTGACCCATATGTTCTTCCTCACTATGCGAATAGATTAAAATATCATCAATGAAGACCACAAAAAAGGAATCAAGGTAGGGTTTAAAGACCCTATTCATTAGGTCCATAAAGATAGCTGGTGCATTGGTCAACCCAAAGGACATGACCACAAATTCATAATGCCCATACCTAGTCCGGAAAATTTGTCTTAGGAATGTCACACTCCCTCACCTTCACTTGATGATACCCGGACCGAAGATCAATCTTAGAGAAGTGGCTAGCCCCTTGCAATTGGTCGAACAAGTCATCAATCCTAGGAAGAGAATATTTATTCTTGACGGTGACCCTATTGAGTTGCCAGTAATCAATACACATCCTAAGGGACCCATCTTTCTTCTTCACAAACAACACCGGTGCACCCCATGGTGATTGGCTAGGCCTAATAAAACCCTTCTCCAACAAGTCCCTCAATTGTTCTTTCAACTCCTTTAACTCCGCCGGGGCCATACGATAAGGGGGAATAGAAATGGGTTAAGTATCGGGGAGGAGGTCTATGCCAAAATCTATTTCCCTTTCGGGAGGAACACCGGGAAGGTCATTAGGAAAGATATCAAGGAATTCATTTACGACCGAAACTGACTCTATAAGAAGGGTTTTGGAATCCATATCTCTAACCCTCACAAGGTGATAAAGACACCCCTTAGAGATCAACTTATGGGCTTTAATGCAAGAGATGAACCTACCCTTGACTACCATATTTTGGCTCTCCTACTAAAGAATGGGTTCACTTGGGAATTGGAACTTGACCCTACGGGTTCTACAATCAATGGAAGTATAGTATGCATGCAACCAATCCATCCCAAGAACAACATCAAAATCGACCATGTTCAACTCAACAAGATCACAAGGCAATATTTTATGCAAGATGCAAATAGGACAATTTCTATAGACCTTCCTAGCAACCATATATGCACCAATAGGAGTAGACACCTTATATGACTCATGCAACAAGTCGGGCTCAACATGAAACTTTTTGGCAACAAAGGGGGTGACAAAAGAAAGAGAGGCACCCGGATCAATTAATGCATATATATCAAAGTCAAATATTTTTAACATATCGATAACGACGTCGGGGACTTCATCGACCCCTTGCCTCCCATGTAAAGCATAAAATCGATTGTGCCTTGGGGCACCATTTTGTCGGCCCCCTCTCCCCAAAGGAACTGCATTGGCACCTTGTGGACGGACCTCCTTACCCTTGTTGCGATTCCGAGGACAATCTATTGCCTTATGCCCCATTTCCCCACAACTATAGCAAGCACCGGTATTTCTCAAGCACGGGCCACCATGGCCCTTACCACACTTCGGACATACATCAATAGGACCCATACCACCAACGCCTTGGGCCTTTGGAATGTCATTGGCAAACCCCCTATGGGGTGCATGAGAAGACCCCTGGCCTTGATGAAACCGGCCTCCCCTTTGACTTTGGAACTTGCCTTCAAAACGGGCCCTCTTGGCCTTATGACCCCTCCTCTTCCTCAACTTCTCCTCCTCCATTTGCTCGACATAGACCATCAAGCGGGATAAGTCCATGTCACTAATCAACATTGCGGACCGGCATTTTTCACTCACTAGGTCGGACACACCCATCACGAATTTGTTCATTCTAGACCGTGAGTCGGCAACCAAGTGTGGAGCATATCTCGAAATTTGGTTAAACTTAAGGGCATACTCCCTCACACTCATAGACCCTTGTTTTAAATTCATGAACTCCACCAATTTGGCTTCCCTAAGCTCAAGAGGAAAAAATCGATTAAGGAAAGCCGTTTTGAACTCTTCCCAATGCACCGCATAGTTTGCCCCCTTCTCTTCCTTCCATTGGTTGTACCATATTTGGGCCACCCCTTTTAGTTGGTAGGCTGCCAACTCCGCCTTATCTTCTGACCTCACGCCCATGATAGCTAATAACTTGTGGACTTCATCAATGAACTCTTGAGGGTCTTCATCTAACTTAGACCCATAGAATTCCGGGGGATTCATCCGTATGAAGTCTCTCACCCGAGATGCCGGGGTAGGAGCCTGAGGGGCTTGGGCCCCGTGGTTGGCTTGATTAGCCATAGCTTGTGCAAATAAAGTAAGGGCATCCCGAAGATCCCCATTGGTCGGTTGTTCCTTGGGTGCGCGGGTTCGTCTTCCTCTTGTATTGGGCATGATCTAGCATAGAAAAGAACAACCGTTAGGGAAAAAGAAACTTAATTCAACTCTACCGCACGACTTAGAACATGAAGAAGGAAAACATTTCCTAAATCGTCTCATAGCCTCCTACTCATAATTATGGTGCACAACACAACCATGAATCGGACTCTAATCAACGCGATGTGTTGGACTCTAGGATCTATCAACCTAGTGCTCTGATACCAAGTTTGTCACGACCCAAGCCTAGGGCCTAGACGTGACTGGCAAATGGGGAACCCGAAGGAACGCCAAACAAGCCTCATAGCATATCATTACACATTCTTGGTCACGGAAGCAATTAAAAGGACCATAAATGATAAGCTTAATCAAGGGGAAATCGGGACTAAGGGAACAAGAAAAAAAAGAGGAGAATAATACATAAATACCAAAGATGAGTCAAGCTCAAGAAAAATACACAACTTGTCCAACACCACCTCTAAACATGGATACTTAGCGGGGGCCGAGACAAACTACCGGGCTCACCCTCATAGTCAATACATAATTAAAAAGGAAAAGTCTTATACATAGCAAGAGATCATAAGCAACGTCTCCGGAATGGAGGACTCACCAAATAGCTCGATAAAAAATCATATTAGCCACGCGGAGGAGGATGGTCAAGTGGTGCTCCGATCCTTACATGGTGACATCATGTAGGCATAGAGTATGCATTAGTACGTTTGAATGTACTAAGTATATGGGATGCAATGCCATGCAACAATAGATGGACATCATAGGCAAAATGCATAATCGTATCCGATAGATAGCATATTAATGAGATGATATGTATAATGATGCTTATATAAAAAACATATTTAGTAGGGCGTAGTACATGTGTAGTGAGTGACCATCAATATAGTATTTCCAAGGCCTACCACCCCCTTGGAGAGGCGAAAGAGGTACAAACCCCTCAATGTGGTTACCCGGGCTTACCACCCCCTGAGTTAGGGACCAAGGTACAAACCCCTCGATATGGTTATACGGGCCTACTAACCCCCGTACTAGGCAACCAAGGTACCAACCCCTCGATACGGTTATACGGGCCTACTACCCCCCGTACTAGGCAACCAAGGTACCAACCCCTCGATACGGTTACCCGGGCCTACAACCCCCGAGCTAGGCTTGGTCGACTCACAACACTATATAGAGAAAATCATATACATGTATCCATTTCATCATCATTTCAATAATTATATAACCATCCGACTCATAGGACGTACATTGGACCTTCCATTTCCTAAAAATTCTATAAATGACATTTTATCAAACATATGGTGGGCTACTTGTTCATGAAAATAAAATCATGTGTTTCAAGAGTACTAAGAGTACTAATTCCAAAATCTATATTCCACAACATCATATATAAATATATATATACCAACAACATACATATATATATATATCAACCTTCATAATTTGATCATTGGAGCATGAAAATCATAAACATCACATAATAATTCCATTTCCTGATAATACGCAAAATAGACCATAATAGGGTGCGTAGTAGTAATTCCATATTCAAGAGTTCATAAATAACCATAAGGACCCATAAACTTGAAGTAGAAATAGAGGATGAATGGTTAGACTTGTGGAAAGGAAGGTTTCCACAATCAAACCCACATACCTCAACTTTGGAGAATTCTTGATGAAGATTGGAATGGAGAATTGAAGCTTGAGATTGAGTCTTAAATCCGGAATTAGAGCTTGAGATCCTTGAATTTGGTTGAGGATCTTGGTGGAATTTTTTGGAGAGGGTTTAGAGAGTGTTTTTGAGTGTTTTGAAGTTAAATGACTAAGTATAGGATATGTCCCCTTTTTATAAAAGACGTCCCTAAAACTTAGCCTAAAAAATGAGGCTGAAAAAAAAACAGCTCACTGGAATTTTCGAGTCTTCACAGACAGGTTTTACGAAAATGGTCATAACTCCTTCATCCGAACTCGGAATGAGGTGAAACCAAGTGCGTTGGAAAGCTAACTCGAAGAACTTTAATTTTTATAGTTTTAGCTCCTTCCAGTTCCTTGTGTGCTAAGAGATACTCCACTTTAAAGTTGACCCTCAAAATCGCATTTTTTGCGATTTTTGAATTTTGATACGGTTGCTCTAAAATTCGGGTTAGACCTATCTCCCACTCAATTTGACCCCCTGAATAAGAATATGAAGTCAAATTTCCAAAATCATGCACAGATTTTGAGATATATGGAAATTACAATTATAGGTGTTTCCAAAGCACATTTTCGAGCATTTTTGGGGTCGTTTCAGCATTGACATTTATCTCACAAGTTGTCAATCGACTTAGTTTCTATCAAGAGCTATTATGTTCGAAGACTTAAAGTTTCTGTTTTCTCTTTTCCTTATCATTTCATCAATTTTTTTGTAATCATCTCATGTTTTATAGTTAGAAAATTATTTCTTGTAATGAACTATGTCTGACCTGAATTCTCAAAAATGAGATACGTAGGCAGCATGTGTTGGTCTCGGTCACCGCTTTATCCATTTTCGATATTTCCCCTTTGTTCTTGAACTACATTCGACTTGAATTCTCTTCTTTCAGATATGTATATGGCATATGTTGGCCTCGGTCATTTTCTTATTAAAATTTCTTGAGTTTGTTAATCCTTGAGAGGGGAACTATGTCTTCTATGACTCCTGCCTCAATAGAATACGTAGGCACCATAATGGTTCAGTGATTAAAGTTTCAAGGACACTTCATCCAATTCTAAGTGTCAACGATCGCTAGTCAGTATAAAATCCAACCAAGTGAGTTGGGGTCGAACCCCACATGCAGTATGTGTTTAAGAGTCAATCGGGAAGTATGAACAAAATCAAATCAGTCATAGGAATAAAATTTATAAAATAAAGACATCATTCAAATCAGGACATGACACGACTGTCAAATGGTGGGTTTTGGTTTGAAATTATCAACTACAAACAATGGCAAACAATACAAAATACCAATAATGAGACAAGTTCTTTGGATGTGATTCGATTACAGGCTAATATAGATAAATGGGTAATTGCAACTATAGGAAAATAACTAGATATTAGTTAGTAAGCTAGGCTATAGAGGAGATAAACTTTCTCTCAAACAATTTACCCCGAATCAATTTGATTTCTCTCGAACATTAACAAGCATGCAAAATAAGAACAACCCACAATTTAGTCCATTCACTCTCTCGAGTTGAATGTGTGAGATTGGATTTAGGATTCACTCTCTCGAGCTGAACCCAGGTCAACCCAATACCCACAGACCATCAATCAATAAGTTTAGATTTAAAGCCTCTCTCTTGAGCGAGCCAAAATCACAAGGGTAGAACTGTATTTGCAATTACAATTATTAAATTAAAGCCCAATTATTGATTGAACTCATTTCTAAATAGCATTTAAACTAATAATTAGCAATACCCATATACTAAATCTGCCAATAATCACACCCGAAGAATTGTGGTTTTAGCTAGACATCAGAAAAAGGTAAAAACTGTTACCAAATTGATTATCCATTAACTGGGTAAGTGTAGATTCATCCTTACAATGCTCCGATTCAGAAAATCTCAAAGACCCACTTCTAATTTCTCAAATGTGAACTTCAATTCTTCAAAACTTAGGAAAAACTTTCTTACCAGTTCAAAACTCAAAAATAAACTTAAAATATATGAGCTAAGATACTAAACTAAATGCTCAAAAATGTATTTATAGTAGAAAAATATGTGCTGCGAAGGGTCACTCAGTGAAGTAAGTCGGGCTCGCCGAACCACTCGGTGATCCGCCCTTTGGTCATTTCCATTGTCCTTTTGCCTTGGCATTCAATATCTCAAGGTCTATAACTTTGGGTGATCCAACACTACATCGCAGAGCCATTTGGCGATCCGCCGATTGCTCCTTTCTCTCGCCAACTTGGTTATTTCCTTTAGGGCTTGGCACACTGGAACTTTAGGTGGTCAAGTAGCCATTCGGTGACTCGCCAACTGGACTTGGCGATCACAAGACTTACCTTTCATCATTCCTTCAGCTCGATTTATTCCTATTTGCCAATTAGTGTCCATGCTTTGTTCCTCAATCCATATATCTGGAAATCAAGGGTTTTACATCAATTATTGGCACATAATAAGAATTTGAGGACACTAAATCTATATAAATAAATCCCTAAATGAGTCCAAATCTCTGACTTATCAACACCCCCAACTTAAACTTTTACTTGTCCTCAAGTAAAACTCAACTTCAACAGTTCAAAAAGGATATCCCAAACATTGCTACAAAAGACTCAATCATGAAAGCACGCAACAAGATTCAACTTATTCATGCAAGGATCAATTGTGCACTCAAAGATTCAAGTGGTGACTCACCATTATAAAAAATTCTCAGGTTCACAATACTTGCTTCAAATACAAGTTCAAGCTCAACAAAGGAACTCAAATGCCCTCACAACAAAGATGATTCCATATTCACATACAATTGTTCAACAAGTTATAGTTCCAGAATCATATACAACTCTCACACTCACAAAGATGAACACATGCATGACTTCACCCATAGGTTTGCCCTTATTTTTCAATCAACATTCGTTTTAGCTCACTCAAGATCAAAAAGGTCTTTTCAAGGCTTGTAACGGGGATGAGTGTAAAGGTATGGTCATTTAGCCTCAGTGGCTACTATCCTCATGAAATGTGGTATGAACATCATTTTCCTTCCTTTTCTACAACATTTTCACTCATGCTCAAAATTCACCCCATTATTGACTTCTCATGGAATACCGAACACCCTATTTCTTTTGCAACTTTAACAACTTTATTTCACAACTTTTTCATTCTTTTTTTTACTTTTTCTTTCTTTTTCTTTTTTTTTTAATATGGAGGGGTTCCATCTTTTTCAAGACCATGGATCAAGGGGGACTTCTTCACACTTCTTGATTTACTTTCTCTTTTCACCATATCCCCAACTTAGGCTTTTGGCCTAAGTTGGATATTAAAACAAGCCACACTTCATGAGGATTATGGGTGAATGGATAAAGAGGCGTTACAATTGCATCAAGTTTCTTAAAAAAAAGGGTAAGGATCAAAAAGGGTTCAAGCAAAGTTCACACATCTTACAGGGTTGGCCACAACAGAGGTATATTGTCAAGTTGTTTCACTCTTCAAATTTGTTGCCTAAGATTATTTCAAGAGCTTGCATCCCTTAGTCAACCGGAGCAATGGGAAAAATTCTAGGTGTCATCACACAAGGTTCACGGTAAGCTCATCACAGAAGGCATTGGCACCAATATCAAAAGAGACTCCACACTTTTGCTAGTGTGCAATGTTCCTCAAAAGAGACTCCATTCGATAATCGACTAGTCACAACAAGATGTAAAAAATTCACAAATTGTCTATGCAACCTCATTTGGCCTCATTGTAGCCGCACATTCATTTTTGTTTAATTATGAGTACTATTCAAGTCATCGGTATTGATCATGACCGATACTCAAATTTTGCTCAAAAATAGCCACTATCATACACAAGAGGTGGCAATTTTTTTCCTTGAAGGGTAGAAAACCATTTGCATTCATAATGTGGAGACACAAGCTCAAACATCAACAAAATAATATCAAAACACAAAAATCCAATAATATATATAAAAGATGTAGTCACAAGAGGTAGGTATGGAAATACCTCACCCTACCATAAACAAAAAGGCAGTTGTCATCAAATGCAACAAAATAGTAAAAGTAAATAAAAATGACAGAAAGGAAGGTTAAAAAAAGGTCTCGTCTACACAGTCGCTCCATCTGTCAAGGCATCAATGCCTGGTGCAACAATCTGATCCTGGGCATCAGTGCCTGGGGTAGAAGCAACACTAGATCCAAACATGGTGGTGTCTGCCAATGAAATATGCACGACTGAATCTACCGTAGCCTCCTCAACCTCAGTAAGTCCCTCATAAATGGCTTCCTCATCGATATCAAGATGCTCCTAATCAATCTCAGCCTCAGACTCAGCAGCAGCTACCTCCTTAACTCGAACCTCATATCCGGTGGTAGCCGAAGGCACATCTGTCTCAGCTGGCATGTCGGCGATCTCCACAGTCCCAAAAATCATGGACATATTTGTGCATTGCAGCTGGTCCACATCCTTCCTCAGCTCAACAATTCTGGCCTTTAGAGTCGTCACTTCATCACTAGCCCCTTGGCCTCGCTCACACACCGCTATTCTTGCCACTAGGGCATTAATGGACACACTAAGAGGTGTCACACCAGCAGTGAGGGCCCTCTCAATCATCCCAGGAACTATGGCCTCAAGCCTGGAGGCACACCTATCACCAGAATGGGCTAGATGCCTCATCCGTAGTATCAAAGCCTAGGTAAGTGGAGGTCGGGAAGCAGCAACAGACCTAGGAGGAATGGAAGCTGTAGAGGAACTAGGAGTCATAGAAGGGACAACACTAGATATACCTAAAGGACTAGGGGCCGGAGTAGGCAATACTGCCTCTACAGGTAGTGTCTTAGTATCAACAACCGAGGAGGAATCCCTTGGGGATGCCTTCTTCTTCTCAGCCTCATCTTTCAGGTACTCAGCCTCTATCCACTGAATGTTGGTATAGGAGGTGGGAATCACTTCCACATCCTTATTTACGTCACAAGGAAATCAAGCTCGTCTGCATAATTCAGTGATTAACATCGGGAATGGGAGAGAGGTTTAGCGCTTCTTGGCCCTCATGGCCATTTCTAGGCCAATGATCATACCCAAATTTATGTGTTTCCCTGATATGATGGACCGATGACATGTCACCTATGTGTGGCGAAGGATAGATTCATTATGGGATGGCATGATCATGCTGCTAATAAAACCAAACCAGTACCTTACTGCTACATTGAGGTCTTTCTTCTCAATTTGCACTCCACCCTCGACCCACCTAGGAGTACCATAAGATAATAGAGGAGCCAACCACTTTTTTCAGAGTCTCCAATGATTTTTTCTTGACCATGTAAGTCATCTAAAATGTCTTTTGTACACTCCAAAACTGTATTAATATCATCGTTGTCACACTTGACCTACTTGCCCCTGACGACCACATAATCTACCGGCTTGAATGTGGTAGTCTTCCTCTTCCCCTGTGGCATTAGTGCTCCGTAGGTAGTTTAGAATTCTCGGACCCAATTTGAAATGTAAGGGCCATGATGTCTAGTGAATATCTGGAACTTGTAGGACTTCAGGCAGCTCCAGATCTCTGGTTATCTATCTATCATTCCATCAATAGAGAACCTCTTCTCCTTGAAGATGGTCCTCAATCCCTCGACCTTTAGTCTGTTCATAGACCAGGGAGGAGGACCTTGTGTAAGTGGTGCTGGGACCACAACCTAGTTTGGGATAGGAGGAGGAGTAACAACTTGGGATTCCTGGATCCTACACGGATCATGCATCCTCTTAGAGCACAGTTCAGCACTCCGATCATCAGTAGCTCATCATCCTCAGGTTAAAAAATAGTAGCATGAGGATCCTGTGCTCATCCTTACTCCTAGAAGTGGTGAGGTGATGGCATATTTCCCCTCACTGTCAGAGCTAACCTCCGATGATGTAAGAGCAGGTGCCTTGCCTTTCTCTTTGCCTTTTCCACTGGTGGTAGGCAACTTTGCGGCTTTTGCCTTGGATACAACTGCATCTTCATTTATGATAATTCCCTTTGCCCTCTTGCGGGGCAGCATGTCTTAACCTATCACTTTTGGTCTAGCCATATATACAAAGCACACCAAAATAAGTTAGAACGATTCAAAAAAAATGCAGAAAATATAAGGTAGACAAGCTCGCCAAATAGATCGGTGAGTCGCCGCTCACTTAGGCGAGCCAGATTGGGCTCGCCAAAGGGACTGGCTTAAAAATTTTCCAAATAAATTACACGTCGGCGATGCTTAGGGCCCTTTGGTGAGCACAGAATAGCCCGTCAAAAATTATAGTGTAGTTTAGGGGTTAGGGGCGCAGAAAGAGTGATCAAGGAGACTCTTGGCAAGTCACTGAGTGCATTCGGCGAACTCAGGCTTCTCATCGAAAGTTACAGAACCAAACTCAACAAAACCACAAAATTAAAGGCGATCTGAGGGGACTGTTGCGAACCACCGAGTGGTTCGGCGAGCTCGACCTAGCTTGCCAAATTGCCCAACCTTCTATTTTTAACCCCAACTTCCAAAATCAACCCCGCAGCCCCCGAAAACAAAATCAAACAACACACATTCTCAATTAAGCCGAGACCCATTAGACCCATGCCACCGAGGTACTCAGATTTGCCCCGGTTTGGCCAAAATTGATCATTTGACGACTTTAGCCCTTAGGAATGACGTCAAACACTCCATCATTGGGCAAAGCGTAATTTAGCACAATTTGGGTTAATCAGACTTCACCTGACTAGACTCAACAACAATTAAGCACAACCCACAAGATTACGATCAATTTTAAAGCACAAAATTTAGGAAATCAACAACTTAGGCATTTAAGGCACGAAATCGAAATTAAAACAAAACACAATAACACATATACAAATTCAGAGAGGCCCAACACACATCAACCCAATTTATAACAAATAATTTGATATTAACCTCTATTTATGAGTTTGGGGTTCGAAAAAACAACCTTATTGCTGAATTATCATTTGAAATGCTAGGCGACAAAGATTTCCAACTCCGAACAGAAGATCAACAACCAAAAAGCGGTAAAAAGAAAGAATATATGAAATTTGAAGTGCGGGTATGATTGTATGAAGCTAAAAAGTGAGGGAATCTGAAAGAGTTTGAAAGTTTAAACCTTTGGCCATTTAAAACCATACAGTTCACGCCCTTTCGACGATGTTAGTTGAGCTTGCCGAACCATTCTGTGACACGCCGAGTGGTTAATTACCTCGCCGAATTTTATAGGACCTCTAGTTAATTTGGGGGTCCAAACGATGGACAAAGTCGGGCTCGCTGACCTGTTTGTCAATTCGCCGACTTGTACATTGGCCCGCCAAGTTTTACAGACTCCATCTTCATAATTTTTTGATTCCAACGGCGGTCCAAGTCGGGCTCGCCGACCTCTTCGGCAAGGCACCGGCTGGATATTTTTCTTGCCAACCTGCACTTTTCAAACACACTATACACTTCAACCTGCACAATCAACACATGATTATTCCCAAAACAAAAAAGAATGCAAATAAAAACTAGGGTTTCTCCCAAGCAGTGCCTTATTTAACATCGTGGCACGATGCAAGTCCTTGATAAAAGTTCATTCTTGGGGTTTGCCATTGTATCACTAGGCTACCCCCTTGTTTTCTGGGGTTTAAATAAGAAGAGATATGACCCATTTGGGTCTCTAACTGCTTGATAGAGATGGAATGAGAAGTCACAGTTTAGTTAAGGGTCGATACATCTTTCTTTATCTCATTCAAAATTTTATTGGACCCTTCAACCTTGTTGAGAATATGAGAGAGCATATCCTCAGACCGGCCGCCCTCAGAATCTTTGGGCTTTTGACACTTGTGGAGAGGAACATAGCTATCCTTCTCCCCATCTCTTTTCTTCCAAGTGGGGTTACTATCCCTCCACTCTCTATCCCGATATCTCCAGCTCTCATCCCTGTTCTAACCTTGGTTAACACCTTGCCTTAGGTAGTTAGCACGATAACCTCCTCCTTGGTTGGCTAGGAAGTTCACTTCCTCGTTGTACAATGCTTTAAACTTGGCCTCATCGGGGTTTACACACCCCACACCCACAACATTGACACTCCTAGCACCAGTTTCCATGACATTTTTCACCAAAATGTCAAGTTGGATCATCATCTTTGTCATGTTTTGGTCCCTCTCTTGATCTTTCTTAAGATGCTCCTTTGTCAATTTTAAAGTGAGAGGGGAGACCCGATCTTCGTGGGTGTATCATGCCCGGTTAATTTTGGTCATACCATCTAAAAGCTGGGCTGCTATAATGTAAGGTTGTTGTATCAAACCTCCCGAAGAAAGTTGATCAGCTTCTCCCTTGTTCACCTAATCAAGGCTTCGGTAAAAGTACTGCAGCAAAACGTTGTCGGGCAAACCATGAGTTGGGCATTGCAGCACCAACTTCTTAAATCTTAGCCAAGTATCATGAGCTCACCCTTTAAATGCTTGAAGCTCTGGATGTTGTCCCTAAGTGTCATCATCTTCGAAGGAGGGAAAAATCGCATTTGGAATGCGGTGACAAGCTCTCCCCACGAAGAGATGGAGTCTCTTCGCAATTCAACCAACTATTTACATGCTTCTCCCATTAAAAAAATGAGAACAACCTTAACCGTACCGATTCTTGCAATATGTTCTTGAAAGAGAACGACCCGCAAACATCAAGAAAGTTCCTTCTATGCTCATAGGAATCCTCATGAGCCAACCCACCAAACAACCCTTTCAATTGTAAGAGATGCAACATGGTGCTTGTAATATGGAACAGAACGTTCCCTTCAGCCAGAGGCAAGCTAATAGCACCAACTCCACCCACAAGATTTGGGTCGTTGACATTCGGTTCATTGACATCGTTGAAGTTTCCGATGTCATCTTGGTGGCCCACTTGGATACCATTGCTTCCGTTGACACTCATTTCCTCTATTTAAAACAACACAAAAACCAAAACTAAAAGTAAGTAGATTCAACTACGACTAAAAAGAACAAAATTCAACTTCACCAAAATAATCTCAAACAACACCACTCCGCGGCAACGACGCCATTTTGATTAACAATTCAAGGAAACTTCATCCAATTCTAAGTGTCAACTATTGCCAGTCAGCATAAAACCCAACTAAGTGAGTTGGGGTCGAATCCAACAGGGAGCGGTCATGTTTAAGAGTCAATCGGTAAGTATGAACATGGTCAAATCAGTCATAGGGATAAAATTTATCGAATAAAGACATTATTCAAATCAGGGGGTGACATGAATGTCAAATGGGGGGTTTTGGTTTGAAATTATCAACTACACATAGTGGCAAACAATACAACATAACAATAATGAGACGGGTTCTTGGGATGTGATTCGATTATAGGATAATATAGACAAATAGGTAATTTCAACTATTAGAAAATAGCTAGATATTAGTGAGTAAGCTAGGCTATATAGAAGATAAACTTTATCTCGAATAATTTACCCCGAATAAAGTTGATTTCTCTCAAACATCAACAAGCATGCAAAATAAGAACAACCCACACCTTAGTCCATTCACTCTCTTGAGCTGAATGTGTGAGATTGGGTTTAGGATTCACTCTCTCGAGATGAACCCATGTCAACCCAAAACCCACAGACCATCAATCAATAAGTTTAGTTTTAAAACCTCTCTCTCGAGCATGCCAAAAACACAAAGGTAGAACTGCATTTGCAACTAAAATTCTTAAATTAAACCACAATTAATGATTGATCTCTCTTATAAATAGCATTTAAACTAATAATTAGCAATACCCATAAACTAAACCAGCCCAAAATCTCATAATAACACCCCAAGAATTGGGGTTTTAGCTAGACATCATAAAAAGGTAAAAAACAACTACCAAATTAATTATCCATCAACTAGGTAAGTGTACATTCGTCCTTACAATGCTCCAATTCGAAGAATCTCAAAGTCCCACTTCCAATTTCTCAAAAGTCATAAACTTCAATTCTTCAAAACTTAGGAAAACTAGAGAAAACTGTCTCACCAATTCAAAACTAAAAAATAAACTTAAAATATATGAGCTAAGATACTAAACTAAATGTTCAAAAATGTATTTATAGTCGCCGAAAATATGTTGTGAAGGGTCACTTGGCGAAGTAAGTCGGGCTCGCCGAACCACTCGGCAAGCCGTCCTTTGGTCATTTCCATTGCCCTTCTGCTTTGGCATTTAACATCCTCTAGGTCTGTAACTTTGGGCGATCCAACACTGCATCGCGAAACCACTCAGTGATCCACTGACTGCTCCTTTCTCTCGCCAACTTCGTTCTTTCCTTCAAGGATTGGAACAGTGAAACTTTAGGCGGTCAAGTAGCCATTTGGTGACACGCCAAGTGGACAGCGATCACCAAGCTTGCCTTTCTTCATTCTTTCATCTCGCTTTGTTCCTATTTGCAAATTAGTGTCCATGCTTTGTTCCTCAATCCATATACCTAGAAATCAAGGGTTTTACATAAGTTATTGGCACAAAATAAACATTTGAGGATCCTAAATCTATATAAATAAATCCCTGAATGAGTCCAAATATCGGACTTATCATTGAGTGACATATCCCATAAGATTTCTATTTTCATTTACAATAGAAATTGGGACAGACTTTTTGAGAGAGACAAAAATTTTCAAGACGAGGATCTCTCTAATAAGTCAAGATTGACGATACATTGCGAGTAGCAACTAAGAAAAAATTTTTAGAGGGTCTAAAAAATTCTACATGTCATATATCAACATTTCGAGATGCTCCAATACATCCACCTGGGACATACATTTTGAGGATGACCTCAAAAATTTCTTCAAGCATCACTAAAAGTTTGTAGTAAATTTTGAATATCTCGAGCATGATTAGAAGTTTAAAGCTAACTTCAAATGATATCTGGCATTGTTAAAGTTTATAGTCAGCTTCAGCAATCTCCGACACCGTTGGATTTCAGAGTCAACTACAAAATTTTCCAATTATAGTAGATTTTGGTAGGACCATGTCAGAAATTTCTCAAGCTTTAAGGATCTTTTGAAATCTTCATAACAAGCTATCAAACACGTCAAAATTTTTGAACCAAGGACGTTCACTTAAGTTATGCATGACATGACCTTTGACAAATTCATTTTCCTTAAAAAAATTAATATGCTAAATACTTTGTATAAATTCATCTTACGTCTATCAAGAAGTGAAAGATCAGAGCAATCAATCAAAGATAGCAAGACAAGGAGCAAGCAATCGAATAAGTCAACACAAATAATTTTGTTTTAAAAACTAACAATTTTTCTGTGTATGCTGGTCTATGAATACGAAAAATTCAAAAGGGCAAGGAGCTTCCCAAAATTGACAATTTTTGTGGATACAGGAAAGTCATTGAAGATTCTTCAGAAGAAAAAGAGACAGTTTGAAATACGAGAAACAACACATCATTCAAATCTCTAGCAAAGCATGAATCAAAATGAAAACAAAATGTTCAAAATAGGAACAAGTGAAAGTATCACTTTCAAGATATACAAGTATCTATAATGACATCAACTTACATTTTTTAGCATCAAGGACATTTGAAGAATATTCACAAATCATGTTGATATTAGACGCAGTACTGTGAATTACTAGGGTTCATTTCTACTGTATTATCTAATAAGATAATATCATCATCCAATCGACGAATCCTCATTATCATCCTACCGACGGATCTTTATTATCATCATCCTACCAGTTCATCAACATTATCCAACCAATGGATCAACATTATCCTACCAATGCATTAACATCATTCCACAACTGGATTATCGATATTATCCTACCGATGAATCTTCATTATCATTATCCTACCAATGGAGAATCAACATTATTTTACCAATGGATCAATAACAACCTATCAATGAATCATCGGCATCATCCTACCAATGTATCAATATTATCCTACCAATGGATCATCATCATCATGCCAATAGAGCATTAACATCCTATCATAGAGCAACATTTCCTACCAATGGATCATCGTCATTCTACCAGAGAAGAATCATTATTTTATCAATGGAGCATCAACGTCATCACCCAGAGGGACATCATCATTTACCCATAATGAAGAATCATCATCCTATCAATGGAATATCGTCATCAACAATATATTGTATTATCGAAAAAGTCATCATTATGTCGCATCATATTAATTCATCCTCTATTGCGTCAAAACCAATAGAGGCTAATGTCAGAATATTTATAGAAAAGAACATGTGTCGAATACAGTAAAATGTATCACTTATTTATTTAAATTACAGTTTCTACTAACAACTTTATTTCAGTCTTTGTTGAGAGCATCCGAGAGGATGAATTTTCAAATCAAGCCGAAGGTGCGGACGACATAGAAAGGGATGTATGACAATGTGGAACTTTTTCTTGGGAGCGAATTGGGCCATAGTCCAAAGAGGAATGCCAAACCCTTAGGACGCGAACGGAGGAGCGACTTTCACCACAATCAAACAATACCCCTATCAAAAGTCATGTGGGTTTTTCTTTTGGTTTATCAATCCAAATTTCGCATCTTAATTTTTTTGATTTGCACCGGCAATTTTCCAACCTGAGTGATAATGCACAAAGAGCTTCGAAGTTATGTCTGTGTATGTTCTTAATTATGGCTGTGAAGTGCACCATATCCATGGCTAAGAGATTGCAAGCCTCTTTTTCATACTCGACTTATTGTTACTCTTCCCAACCGAAAGATATCTTAGCATACTAGATTTCCATTTCAACCGATCGAGTCGAACTACAAACAACCTTTTTCCCTAAGTTGAGGGATATGCAGGGGGAATTAATGTTGAAAACTCACATGTACTCTGACATCCTCTCTTAAATCATATTCCCAAGCATTTTGGTGCCTTCATAATTTGATATCGGGATAAAATTTTCATTCCTTCATAATCGTGCGTTAAATCTAGCGTATCAAACCACAAGAGGCCTGAATTCTCATATAGCCTGAGATATGTAGAAAACCCGATGTCGAGGTACAACCATATTTCCTAAAGTATGTACCAAAATTCCTTTCTTAAAGGATGAAGATGTGGTCGATCAAAATTGGATTCGTCAATTTCATTTGTCTCGAATTTTTTTCATCAATCCAAGTCAAACGAAGGACAATTATTGATACACAATTTTGACCCCCACGATCAGAATTAATTTTCGAGCTTCTTTAATTTCAAACAATTTTGAATAATTCATTTTATAAAAATTTAAAATATTCTCCAAGTTATTTTTTAATTAATTTTGTCATATTTTATAATATTTGAATAATAATTATGTTTTATATATTTACATATATAATTAGTACATTTGATGAATATCTGAAAATCGTCTATACCACGATTTTAGTTTTATTGAAATATTTTGTTAGGTAGTTTAATTAATCAATAGTTTGTATTTTCTGAATTAATTAGTTTATAATTTAAGTTAAATATTTTATTTTGTTAGGACTAAGAAGCTCATTAATTATTTTATATTTATTCACCTTATTTTAGTTTTTAGCTGAATTCACGAATTACATTTGACTTTGGCTAAATTTTTAAATAGCTTGGCCAAATTCGCAATATGTAAAGTTATTTCCTAATTCCAGTCTTATTACCTAAAACACACTTTTCAGCCCACAAAGACCCAATTCCTTTTTTTTTCCAGCCAAGCCAATTCTTCCAATTCAGCATCCCACTTTGCAATTCCATAAGATCCAACAATACATTACAACAATACGTACAACAGTACCCGACCCCTGTGTCTTCATCTTCCTCAGTCCAGCGATAACACTCAACTACACTTTATCCGATTCTAAGTGTAGGCGGTCGCATTCAAGTATAAACCCAACAAAGAGTTTAGGTTGATCCCACAAAGAGTGATACAGTAAAGAATTCAATTACGAAGTAAAAGAAGTGTTCTAATCCATTGTAGAAGTACACATTTTCGAAGCAATTGAAGTAAATGGCAGGGGTTTGACAAATAATGTCAATTGAGGGGATTAGAGTGGACAATTAACAACTACGAACATACGGGGGTAATTAAGTAGAGAGGGATCCCTGGGGATATGATCAACTGAACACCAATTTCGTTATATGGATGATTAATATTTACTAAAAGTCGTTGAATCTTAGTGGGTAGGCTAGGCTTTAGGTGAAATTGCCATTTCTCAATCAACTAACACGAATCAAGTGAGTTATGTCGAACCTCGACAAGCATAACCAAGATAAACAACCCAATACCTCAATTATATAATCTTTTAAGATAGATTGGTAGAATTAAAGTTAGACCCACTTTCTCAAGCTAAGTCCACAATAACCCAATCACTATAATTATCAATTAATAGTTTTAATCCTAAAATCTCTTTCCCAAGCAAGCTTAGAATACTATGCCAGAATTGCATTTGCAACGGCAATTCATAAATTAAAACTTAACTACTAATTGAACCCACATCAAATCAACAATTAAACAGTAAATAGTAACACCCATAAGCTAATTGAATCATTCAATCACATAATCACACCCCCAAGGATGGGGTTTTTAGCTACACATAGTAAACAACAAGAAATAGTTACCAACTAAGTTTTCCATTAGCTTGGATAGTCTAGTTTAATAATCTACAAGTTTTCTGATCAAAAGCATGTACCTGATAGTCTAGTTTAACTCCTCCCATTATTCATTGGATACCCCATTCCTGTTGTCCATTGCACAAACTTTATTGCAACATTCTTTTTCTTTTTCAATCTTCTTCTTCTTTTGCCTCTTTTTTTTTATATGGAGGGGTTCCATCATTTTCAACACAATCCATCAAGTGCTAATTTTCACAAACTTCTTGACTCTTCTCTTCTTTAACCACACACCCAACTTAGGCTTTTTGCCTAAGTTGGCTATTCAAATGGAACAATGCTTCATGAAGGTTTTAGGTGATGGGAAAAAGATGTCAAATGTGCTCATGTTTCAGCCATAGAAAAGGTTAGGCTCAAACAGTGCCAAACTAGGTTCACACTCTCACTAGATGGTCACAAAGGTATAATAGCAATTTGGTTCACTCTCCAATTTTTTTTGCCTAAGATCATCTCTATCATTCGCTATATTAGTCAATTGGACTAACGGGGCAAATTCTAGGTATTACCAAGCACATATTTCAAGACAATCTTACCATACATAGCATTCATCACAATCATTAATCAAGATTTTACAATTTTCAGCTCCTATGCAACGATCATCACAAGATTCATTTCAACAACCGACCAGTCATAATTAGATGCTAAGAGTTCACACATGACTTATGCAACTCAAATTTGCCTCATTGGAATTGCACAAACATATCATTCAATCAAGAGCACTATTTAAGTCATCAATATTGATTGCAACCAATACTCAAATATGCAAGAGAACAACTACATTCACACACATCAAAAGGTGGATTTTCAAAATTGAATAAAAAAACTAACCAATATTCACATTAAAAACCAATCGGATCAAATACCCACCAACATTCACATTAAAAACCAAAAAGCCATAATCACACAGTGTATGTTGGTTAAAGTAAAGTCTAAATCATTTTCCTCGTGGGATCGACCCCAACCTACAAGTTGGGTTCTTTACTTGATAACGATTGCTTATACTTCTGTAGGGAGGTGTAATTTGAACCTATCAAATTTTGGCGCCGCTGCCGGGGAATTTGACTTTTAGATTTATTTTAACTACATTATTGAACGTTAGTCAAATATTTCCTAATTTTACCTTTTCTCTTTGTTTTTGTCTCTTCCAGATTCTAACTCTAGTGTATGCCAAGTACATGAAGCTAAGGCGAACCACTTACTCCTTACGATCCAGAGCTGAACCACACTTTCCAAAGAATGAACAATCCAAGAGATCCAATTAAACCTATCGGAGGAAATCTAGATGATGCAGTTGAGTTACAATAGAGGGTAGTTGGTAGGGACAACTAGGTTCCAGCTAAAAATCGATTGGGAGATGCGTTGAAGGTGCAAGATCCACTAGGCCCATGACAACATGACAACTATCGGGGCAACATGAATATAGCAG
This sequence comes from Solanum commersonii, assembly GCA_029007595.1. Taxonomy (NCBI): domain Eukaryota; kingdom Viridiplantae; phylum Streptophyta; class Magnoliopsida; order Solanales; family Solanaceae; genus Solanum; species Solanum commersonii. Next base: position 2,330,544 of record JAJTWQ010000029.1, read on the forward strand.
ACTCTGATGGACCTAATGTTCTACCCCTTCTACCTCCAGGGCACACATTTGTGGTGACTAGTAGCTTGATGCAAATGCTTACAGCAAGAGGCTTATTCTCAGGATCACCATTGGAGAATCCACATGCTCACTTAGCCAAGCTAAGGGTAGTTTGCAAAAGTTGTGTAGGTAGACCATACTTGGATATGGATGTCATTGGATTATGAGTCTTCCCTATGTCACTGACAGGCGATGCTGCAGTATGGTTCACGGAGCTTCCTTATAACTCAATATTTACATGGGACCAACTGGCGGATGTGTTCCGAGGGAAGTACTGTCCAGTGTCTAAGAAGCTCCATCACAAAGATAGGGTCAACAATTTTGTAGCATTACCTAGAAAGTCTGTGAGTGGCTCTTGGGACAGATTCACTGCATTCGTAAGAGGTGTTCCAAATCACTGTATTGATGATGAGTCACTGAAGGAATATTTCTATCGAGGACATGATGATAACAATTAAACAGTACTTGACAACTTGTATATGGGAAGTATTATCATTTACCAGTAGATCTAGAGCATAAGGCGATGTGGGCAATGAAGAAGTTAAATTTGGATTGGGGCTCCGCATCTAATCAAAGAATGAATGACTTGAATATGCTTGATGAGTTTTGTCTAAAAGCTTATGAAAGTTCAGCCTTGTACAAAGAGAAGATGAAGAGGTATCATGATCAAAGAATTGAAAAGCGAGAATTTGGGGTTGGTGATCTTGTGCTTCTATTCAACTCTAGGTTGCGCTTGTTTCCAGGAAAACTCAAGTCCAAATGGACCGGGCCATTTTTGCTCACAAAAGTGCTCCCCCATGGAGCGGTTGAGCTTGAAAATAGGGATAGAACAAGGTTTATGGTAAATGGAAAAAGGATCAAGATCTATCTGGGAAATGCTCAAAACTGTGCAAGAAGTGATTGAGGCCTACAATCTTGATGAAGTTTAAGTAATCAAGACAATTGCGTCGTGCCGCGACGTTAAATCAAGAACTGCTTGGGAGGCAACCCAAGATGTACAATCTAGCCAACGACAAGGTTCTATTTTCCAATTAGTAGTTTTCTTTGTTTAATTGCGTCTTTGTATCAATTTAGGTAGGTGTTTTAGTGTTTTAGTTCTTAGTGTTGGCTAGAATTAGTATAGGGTTCGTGTCTAAAAAGTTTCCAGAAAATGTAAAAAGAATAGTCTATTGGTTGCTACACGCTGGTACACCATGAAAAATCTGTAGAAAATGGTCTGGTGTAAAGGTCTACTAACCCCATCGACGGTCCGTCGTTTAATCCACGGGCCGTGGATGGTGTCCGTAGATCCCAGGTAAGCCTCTAAATTTTTCTTAAGTGTAAGAGTGATCTATGGTACTAATCTACGGACCATAGATTGACCCGCAGACCATAGACGGGGTCTCGTGAGTCCAAACCCTATTTTTGTCTGACCCGATCCGAACCATCCTATTTAAAAGCCCCCATGTTTTAAACCATTCCACTTCCCTCCATTACTCCCAAAACCATTTCAACCATCCCACAACCTCCTTAAATCACTCCATAACTCCCTTATAATATCATCCATTCCATAATTCCCCAATTCCCTTCCATTTCAAATACAACTCATTCCGTAAAAAGGTCCGGTATTTGGTTAGTAACGAAGAGGTGATTCCTTGGTCTTGCTACACTTAGTGTCATGACGCAATCACCCCACTCCTCGTTGCTTGTAAGGTAATAGACTTTCCCCTCACTTTGAATTTCGATTCATAGATTGAATATATGGAAGTCGGGAGTTGGGTCTTGACCTTGGGTAATTGTTATATGTAATTGCATGATAAACTTGACAATTAAAATGCCATTGGAACGATATATAGTGATTGTGTAGCTTTATTGTATGTGCTTATAAGTCTAAAGGTAAGTTCCAACTTAGGGTTCCAATAGTTGTCTTAACTATTTGGCAAAATGATCAGTCGGAATTCTAAGAATGAAGAACTAGCATAATTGAATGTTGAAATACATGATTAAACTTCGTTAAATGTTGAAAATAAGGACAAAAATGTATGATCAGGAGTAAAGACTAGCTAAAACCTGGCACAGATGGCATCCACGATACCCCGCCTACAGAACGTAGATGAGGTTCGTGACTAGATGCACATGAAAAATTTGCCAAGTGTGAAACCACGAATGTGGACTACGGTCCGTAGATCAATCTACGGACCATTCTGCACATCTGTGGTTTCCATCTGCGACATATATTGTTGGACCCCTAACCCATGGAAGAGTTCCACGAATCGTAGATCAGTCTACGGACTATAGATCCCCACCATGGATGACCATTGTAGCCTCTGTCTGAAAATTTTTTGGGACTTTGTTACTATTCATTTATAGTTCTCAACTTTGTCTTAGTATATTTATGGTTAGTCTTGGGCACTAATATCACTTCTGCAAGTACGATGGCACCCAAGAAGCTAGTCACCTACTCAAAATAGGGCATGCCAAAATCTGTTGCCCCTAGCTTCAGGTTAATCAATGAGGACACGAACACAGACACGGATCCAGCATATGTTCCTCTCAACACTAGGACTTCTCCCACTGCACCTCGAGTCACCAGAGGCACCCCCCGAAAGGTGCATCCCGACGTAGTCACTGTCTCCCAGTCTGATGAGGAGCACACATTGATCAGAGCACCAACTGGGGCTGCTTCCAGTACAGAGGGGTCTATGTTTGGATCCTAGTCTGCCCATGCTTCGGGCTTTGAGTCTGCCTATTCTTTAGGATCTGAGTCTACCCATGTTGCAGGGTCCAGTGCTAAATCAGCCATAAGGTCCGGTGAGAATGACCAAGCAGCCTCGTCTGATGAGGCCATTAGCTCGGAATCCATACCTACACCACGGAATGATGACCCCACTCCAGTAGCCATCAAGCTAAATAGGTGGTGTGTAGAAGGCTAATGGCAAATTTATCAGGATGCTAAGATGGTAAACGACAAACAAAAGATGGCCCGACTAATTATTAAGGAGCGCAGAGTCCTCACGGGGATCTTGCACACTGTTCCGGACATTCACTGGCTGTTCAGCCTTCACAAGTGTGACTAGATGGATCAAAACCCAGGGACGTATAGCGAGGATATTGTGCGGGAATTCTATGCTTCTTATGTTGCCACTCTCAGAGGTTCAATTTCTAAGCGGTCAAAGCCCCTAGCTCAAGATCCTCTTACTTCCATTTTGGTTTGAGGTTGTTCGGTGGACATATCACCTGCCACAATTAGACATTTTCTCTATGGTCTGACCACGGGTCACTCTTGGGCTCTCAACACAGCAGAGTTTGATTACAAATGGGACATCATGCGGAGTGGCGCTTTCCAGAGGAACGCTAAGCAGTGAGAGACTATTCTACTATGGTTGGCCAGGTACATTGTTGTAGATGGCGAGCATGCAAAATGGGTCGCCACTCCATGGTTAGGCATCCGAAAGGCCACACTAAATTTTGTGGGCAAGTTTTTCTGGCTGCTGGTGCATAATAGAGTGTCGCCTACAAAAGCTGACAACCAAGTCACATGGGACAGAGTGGTCATGGTTGCGGCATTGGTAGCAGGAGTGGAGATTGATTTTACCCAGATGCTGCTAGCAGAGATTCACGAGACGGCATTCAAGAACTCCACTACCCACTACTTACCCTTTCCCATGTCTAATTTTTCAATTATGCAGGGACTCTGGAGTGCTGATCTGGCATTGTGACAAGTTAGTCCACCCTACAGGGACATTGGACATATGCCTCATTCGTGATGAGGCAAATGTGGCAGCACCTCGCAGAGAGCCTCAGGTTGAGGTACCTCCCTTGGGTTCCAATCTTGCAGACACAGTGGGGCAGGCATAGGGCGGTGACCCCAGCATCCCATATCAGATCGATACTATCCCGGGCTCCTCATCTCAGGCAGCTAGTATGGCTCCTAGCTCCTCTCGGTCCATACCACAGTTAGGAGCTACTATTGTCCCATTGGCCAGAGTACAGAAGTTAGAGGCTTAGATGGCCACACTGCTGCATCACATCCAGTCGTGGGTGCAAAAGTCGATAGCCGAGTTCGAGGCTAGAATGGAGCGCAGGATGGAGGGGATGATGGATTAGAAAGTCCAGGTTGTTAATAAGAATCTTGATGCCTTTGAATTGCGAGTCCTTGAGCGATCAGCCCCGACCATAAATCTATTTGCTTTGCAAGCTGACTTAGCCAGTCTCCGAACCAACATGAATGCCATTCTTGCCGCCCCTTCAGTTGAGCCTCAGGTTCCACCTACTACACTGGCTGATGATACAGTGCTGGATTCTCTATTCAGTGGGATCGCCGAGGAGGGGCTTGCGCCTACACATGCCAAAGGCAAGCGGCACCTTTCTCATCGCACTGAGGAGGAGAAAGCTCAAAAGAGATAGCGTAGGCAGGAGAAGGAGGCAAGAAGTGCTTCGATCTTAGACGAAGAGTTGCGCCAGCAAAAGGTCTGTGAGAGAGTTGCAGGGGCATCGAGCTCTGCCCTAGTTGTAGAGGTCCAGCCTATTTTGGGGGACGTTGTGAGCACCACTGATGGTGCGGTGAGATTGATAGAGAGCACTACTGAGGGTTCTATGATTGTGGATGTGGACACTACTGAGGGTGCCCCCACTATTGTTCCAGCAGGCTCCGAGAAATTGAACCCCCTGCTTGTTGATAATTCACCGGCACTTTGTGCCACGGGTTTGCTTCACCTAATTCATTTTCTTTTACTATTTTTGTATGCATTGGGGACAATTGCATCTATTTTTTGTTGAGGGTGGGGTAAATGGATTGTGAGTGATAGGGTGACGTCTGAATAACCCAACTCATGAATCCTCTCTTGGGGTTTTCTTGCCTGTGTTCTTTTCCCCCAAGAGACTGTTTAATATTTATTGAATCGGCATGTCTTAGGATCGTATGTGTAGAAGCATGATGGCTTATGAAAAATGATACCCGTCAGATTGTGGGATGAATGCTAGAATTTGTAGGCTACGATTAGTTGAATGTGTTGGCTCTGAGTATGACATAATAACGAATCAACTCGATGGCATGACTTAAGCTGAAACTTGAACTGGGTAATTTGATAATCTGATAATGGAACTATGTGCCAAGAGTGTGTGAGAATCGTTGAGTGTTCAAACAGGTTTTGTGTGAAACTAGAACTTGCCCGGTTAGTCCTGCTAAGACAATTCAACCTACAGGTTAGGAAGTGAACATAGGCCATTGTTCTAAAAAGTCCACAAATTGCCTAAAAGAAGGATCCAACCAAATGAAATAAATGTTCCCTTTGATCCAACTTTGAGCCTAAAAGTAAACCATTTCTTTCTAAACCCCAAAACTCACCTTCCCATAATCTACTATGTTGGCCCCGGTCCCTCCTTGGGAATGTGCACTTTGACTTAGGCAAAAAACCTAGGTTGAGGGTGGCTAATGTAAAAAGTAACTTCAATCTTGGTCTTGACCCAACATCGAGTATTGTGCACCTCAACTAATGGAAAATCCATAAGTTGAGGGTGGCTATGAAAGAGAAAACTAAAGAAAAAAATAGGTATGAAAAGAGTGATGTGAAAAAAAATAATGAAAGGATGTGACTTGTTGAAAGCTAAAAGAGAAATAATTTAAAAGTAAAAAGAGCTACAAGGCAGGCCTGAAGTCACATCCATGGTTGAAGAAAATTAGGGGAAAGAAGTTAAAATGATAGGATGACAAAAATAGGGCAAAAAGAGGTCGAAAGCTTAGTGTAATGTCAAGGAGGGCAGAAATTCACTAAGCAGTACCCAAATGTACCACACCTGACCCTGAGCCTACGTTACAAACCAAGAAAGTCCTATAGTGATCCTAGAGTCTAGTTTGGAGAGTCTAAGCAGTGAAAATAAAGGCAAGCTTATGGCATTGAGCACTAACTGTATATGAAATTACTTTTGAAAGTGAGTGTTGAATAAATCCTTGTACCATGAATGGCATTCATTTATGTGAAAAGGGTATTTCGTTTAAGGTAAGGGCACTAGTTACATTGTCGAAAAGTTGGTACCTTGGTGATAGTGAGAAGGTGTATGTTGTGTGTTAGTTGGTCGATCTGTGTCATGGTGTGATCCGCATGAATTAGTTTGTCGAGTTTAAGAGAACGAATATGCACCTGAAAAGTGAAGGGGGTAGAGAGCCATGTGATTGCTTGGGCCTGAAATGCTTGCTTCTATACAAGTGTCATTTAGAGTCGTAGTGCGTCACTTGAGGAAAAACAACGAGTTTAAGTTGAGGGTGTTGATATACCGTGATTTTACGGTATTTCTAATACACTTCTCTTACAAGTTGTGTGTGTCTAGGGCCTTTTTGTATTGGTTTTTATGTGTTTTTATTATATCTTGTAGGAAAGATGTTCAAGCGTGAGTATAGAGACAGATGAAAGAAATGCAAAAAAGGGATTCACGGAGGTGATCTACGGACCGTAGGTCCATTGACAGTCCGTAGGTTGTGATCGTAGATCAGCTGGCAAGGTATGGAAGACAAATCAGGGAAATCTGACCAAGTGTAGAACCACGGTGGCCATTGACGGTCCATAGATTGATCTATGGATCGTACTGTTGATCCGTAGATTGATGCTGCAAGGGTTCCAGTACCTGATTTTTGAAGATTCTAAGTGTGGAGCTACGAAGGGGATTAATGGACCATAGATCGATGTACGGTCCGTACTGCAGGTCCGTCGTTTGCTTTAGAGAAACTAATTTTTGGAAGCTGAAATATTTTCTAAGTCCTCGCTGACGAAAGGGACTTACGGACCATAGATCCATCGACGGTCCGTAAGTCAGTCTCATGGAATGAAGACGCGAGCCTGAACAAACTTTCCTTAATTTGTTTCCTTTTTAATTTAGGATTTGTTTTCTATAAATAAGGCATGTAAACCTCATTTTTGGGGGTTTAGACCTTATTATTCTAGTTTTACTTTGGGACTTAGGAGATTAATTCGAAAACCTAGCAATTATTGATTTCCTAAGTTCGTTTTGAAGATTTTGGCTTTGCAATTCAAGTTGAATTTCTGGGTTTATTATTCTCTTTACGTAAGTTCATGATTTCTTCATCTAAAACTATGAATCGTGTTCTTGCTAATATGGGTAACTAAATCCACAACTTGGGTTGTGGGAACCATGAGTGATTAACAAAGTATGAATAGTAAATAAGCAATACTTGAATAGTGTTTTGCATGCATTGATAATTCTTTCGTTTAGAAGTCTTTTTAGCGGTTGCAAATGTTAGAACTCACCTTGTTGCTACTTGCCGGACCAAGGAGGTAATCAACAAGAAAATAATTATCAACATAGATTTGGTGTGATACTATCTAATAGGCTAGTGTCGATTGGTGCGAAGTAATAACTAAGCCAAACATCGATTATGATGTCTAATATGAGGTAAAGGTAAGGGTTAGTAAATTATACACATGTAGCCGGACCAAGGTACGGGGTGAAATTCTCTAGATGTCGTGCCAAGGATTTAGAGATACCTAACTTATCACTTTGCATGTAATACACTAGGAGAGGATTGCTATTACTAGGATTACTGCATTATGAGCTTGTGGGGAATATGTATACCCTAGTTATTTCTCTCATCTTGATAACAACCAAAATTGGGTTTTGATTACTGACTACTTATTAAATTCTTACTATTTGTTTCACACAAACTAACCCCGCCCCCCCTTTTTATTATCTGTTTCTAGAAGTAATTTGACTAATTGAATATAATTGTTGGTTAAAGTAAAGTCTAAACTATTTTCCTCATGGGATCGATCCCAACCTACAAGTTGGGTTCTTTACTTGATAAGGATCGCTTATACTTCTGTAGGGAGGTGTAATTTGAGCGTATCAAAAGACTCTAGAACTCACTAGTTCAACTCTCTAAATTCCGGGGGTTACAATATCCCCCACTTGGGAACATTCAACCTCGAATGACACTTTAAAGACTTCTCAAGGTCTAAAATCTAACTTAGCAACACATTATGCATGTAATACATCTAATGCACACTATCAAGGAAGAAAACTTCAATTCTAGGCTACACATTCAATGTGACACAAGGAAGTAGGAACTACTTCTACCAACCCAAAATGCACTAAACTTCATATCTACTCATTTTAAAGGAGAAACTAACATCTCCTAGCTAAAACATGCTCCTCACATACTCATGGAGCCTAAATTCACATTACTTCTCAAAAATCATTCATTCATTGAGGAAATCTTTCAACTCCAACTAGGGCATGCTCATTCTCAACTCATGAAATCTATATGCAAGTCTACAAATGCACTACAACATGAGAGGAAGAACAATGCATAAAAGTCATTTCTAACAATACCTAAGCAATTCATGAACATGCATATAAGGAAATCATGGCAACACATAAAGCACACAATGACCCCACTATATAGGCACACTATCCCCCACTTGGGAGTAAGCCTACACAAACTTTTCTAAACATCATGCATACTAAAAACAACTTCAAATCCAATTATAACAAGTCACAAAAGAAAAGATATCCGTAAATCTTACTAAATCATAAAGCACATACCGAAAAGGACATGAGGAAATCACTCTTGATCTTCTCTAGATTGGAGAGAAAAAAACCTATTCTTCTTTTGAGCACTATCATCCGAACTACTAGAAGCAACTTTCTTGCCCTCTCTTCCTTTATCCTTAAGAACCGGGCAAGCTCTCATCCTATGCCCTTCCTTACCACACCCATAGTAACCATCCATGTCGGCTAGGCATTTACCAAAATGATTCCTCCCACACTTGGTGCAGCTAGGCTTAGGAAATGGAGAGTCTTGGCCAGAATACTTTTCTTTAGGCTTAGACCTACCTTGATCATCATACTTAGAATTGGGAAAGTTCCCATCATCGGTCCTAGCTCTTTTCCCCTCCCTATTTATTCTCATAAGATTTTGTTCCTCAATTTGTTTAGCATGGACCATAAGACGGGAAATATTCATACTAGGGATAAACATTGCTGAACGACATTCATTGACCACTAATTCGGACACTCCCATAACAACCTTATTCATCTTTGCCCTTGAATCCCCTACTATGGTTGAAGCATATTTAGATAGTTGGGTGAAGTTAAGGGAATACTCCTTCACACTTATACCCCCTTGCTTAAGATTTATGAATTCTTGCAGTTTCAGCTCCCTTAACTCTAGGGTAAAGAACCTATCAAGGAATTCCCTTTTGAACTCTTCCCACTCTATAGGGCCCTCTCCTATAGGTCTACTATCTTTCCATTGCTCATGCCAAATTTGTGCTACATCCCTTAATTGGTAAGCGGCTAGATCCCCTTTCTCTACCTAATTCAAGTGCATGATGGCAAGCACCTTATACACCTCATCTACAAAACCTTGAGGATCTTCCTCCACTTTGGAGCCATAGAACTCCGGAGGGTTCATCCTCAAAAACTCCCTCACCCTAGAATAAACCATCACCCTTATTTGGTTTTCCAGAGCCACCACCTTTCTATTGGCTTGCGTTGTCAAGGCTTGAGCCAATAGTTGCATAGAAGCCCTAAATTCCGCAAGAGCGGCATTCCCAATTTGTGGGTCATTCGGAACTTGAGGAGGATCTTGTGGAGGGACTTGATTTGGAACTTAAAGAGGAACCTCTTTCTCTCTATGACCTTCCTCAACTCTCCTAGCATTAGCCCTAGTATTTGCCATAACATAAAAAAATCATAGGCAAACATTAGAAAAAGGACCCACTAGAGCTAAGCTTCTATGGCACGACTAAGAGAATGACGAAGTGAGATTTCCTAAACATCCAATAGCCTCCTATTCATAAAAGTGGCGCGCTTTATATTTATTAACAAGACTCTACTAGATGTGGCTTGAGACATTCCTAGAACCATTCTAAACCTTGGGCTTTGATACCAAGTTTGTCACGACCCAGGGGTACCCCCTAGATGTAGCACGGCATACTCGACCCCGAAGGGGACTAATACAAGCCCTTTAAATCATAACATAGGAAAAATAAATGTATGGAAAAATTAAAACTTCTTTGAGACCATACAATCAAAAACATTTTTCATTAAGAAACGAAAGTCTTTACTAAGTCTTTGTCACAAACCATCTAACATAACTCTTGAATAAAACTTCTTGGGATGCAACCTATTCAATGTTTAAAACACAAATAAATGACATAAAGGAAATAAGGGTTTGTCCTCAAAGCTATGAGGACTCACCAATTCTTCAACTATTCTTGATCCTTGGAAACCTAGTCTTTAAACCAACTCAAACTCCGAAACCCTACATTTGATTAGAATGTAGGCAATATGCATTAGTACAAAATGTATCAAGTATGAAAGCTAGCACAACATCCTAAGAGAATCTCAAAATGGTTAGTCAACATAAGACATAAGCATAAGAGATAAAACATAGTCACAACAATACATCAGAGATACAAAAAATTGAGATACCCAGTTTTTACGCTAATAAGAGAATAATCATTTTTCGGTGCGAAACTGGTAGTTGAGGGTATCATAAAAGTGGTAGTGTGTTAGGTGGTAGTGTAGTAGTTGAGTAATTCATTTTAAAGATTTTATTAAAATATTCTTTTGCTAAGTGTCTTAAGCTATCGTTTTTCGGTGTGGAGTTCATGGTAAAATGTAATAATATTTATTGTAATATTCTTCCGATAGTTGTTTTAATCTGAATATTTCTTTAATATTATTTATGATATATTCTAGATATATCATATCTTGGGTTTCTTGGTACATATATAAATTTTCTTCTATTAATTGTTCTAATAATTTTATATCTTCCATAGATTCTTTCCAATATTGTAAATATTCGTAGTTCATTTTAATCTGAATTTATTTCTAAATCATACCATTCTATTCTTTCGGAGTCTAAATCATATAGGTCTATTTCATACCATTGTTGATTTAATATATCTTCTGATTCGTTGTCATTAAATATTTTTTTCCATATAATTCTTCTTAATTCAATTATTTTTATATCTTTAAGTATATATAAGATTAAGGTTTCATAGTTTTTTATCATTTTATCATGCAAATATGTAGTCATGTTCGTTGTTATGCAGATTTTTTATTTTCAATTATTCCTTCCTATCATATTCATAATTGATTAAATTCATATTAGATCATTATGAACTAGATTATCTTTATCATGTTTTCCTGTCACTATTAGCATCGTACTTTAGCGGATACTTCCTTCTTATCAGCGCCTCAACTTTGTTTACTCCCCTAAACGGCTTTCCTCGCCTACCGGTTTCAACATTAGGATGGCATAGTATAGAAGTTTTCTCCCTGTTTCCAGTGTGCTAATAATAAACTAGAAATCATGATCCAAATAATTCTAATACATAATAACTAACATAAATTTATTCAATCATATATATGATATTCAGGAATATATGAAATTAGTTCTGCATATCTATTGAACAATATACCTTTGCCTCTTGCTTAGACATACTATCTGAAATATCTGACTGGATTTCAGATTTTTCCATGTATTTTAAATATTTATCTTAGTTGGGAAAGTTTTTTCTTGAAAGAGAGAATTTTTATTTATGCCTTGCCCTTTACAATGTTTACTACTAAATCTATATATAGACATACAAACTTACTATTCTAAATACTTATCCTAATTATATCTGTCTACTACTATTCATGACTACTATTTATGAATAGTTCTTATTTTGTCTACAACTATTCTCTTTACGACTTATTTGCACATATTCATAATGTACACTATCTACTACATACACTTGTCATTATTTATGACACACACACCAAACTATTATGACTTTTTACATCTTATCTATATACCTATTTGACAACTTTGCCAAATTGTTTGGCAACTTTGCCAACTATTTTACATTATTTTATTTTCATGACTTTTTCCACTCTTATCTTCTTCCGTTCTTATCTTCTCCTTTTTGTCTTCTTTTTTGTTAATTATTCCAGCTGGACATCTGGAATTATATTATCTTCTCCGTTGCATTTTGAACATATATGATCCGGGTATCTCTGACCAATTAGCTTGCAATATCTCGTTAATAATTCTGCTGAAATAAATCCTTCTTTTAGTGCTCGTGTCGTAGGTCGTTCTTCTAGCTTAAGTAGTGATAAAATCCATCTTTGGACTTCATCCATATCTGATTTTCTTAGCTCCCTTGAATTGGAATAAATCATTAGCTGGTCTCTTGCATAGTAGCTCCATATAGCGTTTCCGTTTAAATAATTGTTAGCTAACTCCTGGATGATAGTTGATATACCGATTATTCTCTTATTAGCGTAAAAACTGGGTATCTCAATTTTTTGTATCTCTGACTGCTGTCCGATATCTTCTGGTATTATCATATCTTTTGTCAAACCTATCTTTACAACTTGTATCGGAGGTTTTATTTCCTCGTATAATATCTCTTCTATTGCCGTATAAAATTTTACATAGAATAGATTTCCCTTAGTAACTCTCTTATAAGTAATAAATGCTTTATGTAGTTCCGGTATTCCACTTAGTTCCTCTCCGTCATATGTATATACTATATTTAATAATCCATAGTTATAGCATGTCCTTACTAGGTTGGCATTAGTTTTTGGTTGTGCAATTAGTTTATTATAACCCTGTAACTTTTGGGTTAAATAATCTTGGCTTGGTTCTTGGGTTGTAGTAGATCTGGGGTTAAGATTTAAAAATGTTTGGATTTTGTATATATTTTCTATATAGGTTCGTGTGATGTAGTTATATGTCTTTTTCTCATTTTGGTTTTGCAAACTATCTGCGTATGTAGATGTTTGTGATTCTATGGACATGTGTCTAGGTGTCTTTTGGGTAAATGGTTTTGCGAATGGCTGGTTTAAGTTTGCATTTTTATGTTGTTTATTATCAACTTGTTTGCTTGCACCTGCAGCTGTATTTAAACAAACATTATGGGTTTTAAGGAGTTTCCTCTCGTCTCCTTTTAGCTCCGGTTTTTTTCCGTCTTTCGATCGACGTAGCTCCGCATTTTTATAGTCATGTTGCTGACTAGCTTTAGACTTCAGATTATCTTCATTAGTCTTTAGCTTTTGTATTTCGTTGTCCATACTATCCACTTTTGTAGAAAGTGTAGTAATGGCTTTGAGTATCTTTTAAATTGTATCTTCTTCCTCAGTCTTAGTCTGAGTAGCTTTGTCGTGATAGGTAATCCGCAATAACATTCTTATCGGTTTTTATTACTTCAATTGTAAATGTAAAATTTAATATATTTAATACTAATCTCCTTATTTCTTTTGTCGTCACCGAATCTTGTATATTTCTTGTTAGCCACCATTTTACTTGTCTATTATCTGTTCTTATAATAAATTCATTATATACAATATATGGTTCAAATGATAATAAACATTTATATACCGAATATAATTCTTTCCTATTTATTTCCCACTTTATTTCTGCATTAGTATATGTTCCTAAATAATATCTACAATGATGTTCTAGTTTTTCTTCTCCATACCTATATTTTAAAACTCTTCCATAACTTTTTTCACTGGCATCTGATTCTACTATATAAGTAAATTTTTTATTTTCATTCGGAAAATATAATTTAGGTAGGTTCTTACATAATAATTTTATTTTTTGTATTTGTGTTTGGTCTTTCTTATCAAAGCGGTATTCTACATCTTTCTTTAATTTTTGTTGTAATGACTTTAAATTCTCTGCTAATTTTGGTATATATTCTCTTACTTGGTTTACTAGTCCTAAAAATGATTGTAATTTCTTTTTCGTATCTAATTTGTTCTTTTGAGTTAATTATTTTTTGTACTATATGTGTTTGCATTTTTATTCCATTTTTATCTATTTGTATTCCTAGGAATTCTATTTGGCTTTTCATTATGTCAGCTTTCTTTTTACTTAGGCTTATGCCTGAATATTCTATAATATGTATGAATTTTTCTAATAATCTTATGTGATCATCTTGGGTTTTAGAATATAACAATATATTATCAATATATACTACACAATTTTCTAATTATTTAAAATAGTTATCCATAAAATGTTGGTATCTACCTGGTGCATTTTTATATCCAAACGGTAATACATTCCATTCGTAAAATCCTTGTTGTACAGTGAATGCTGTTAGTTTTTTAGATTCCTCTTCTAGTTTTAAGTGATAAAATCCCGATTTACAATCAAATTTGCTAAAATAATTATATCCTTGTATTTGTCTTATCTTTAGTATTTTATTTGGTATCGGATAATTATATGTCTTAGTTTTTGCATTTAAATTTCTATAATCAATAACCATCCTACTTTTTCCTCTTTTTTGTTCACTATGTTTATTTACGATAAATGTCGGGCTTGTGTGCTTACTATCGCTTTCTTGTATGTACCCTTTTTCTAGTAATTCATTTATATGTATTTTAAATTCGGTTAAATCATTAAAATTATATTTTAATGGTTTTTGGGTTATTATATTATTATTATCAATTAGTTCAATTTTTACTTTTGTTTTATGTTTTTTCCATCCTTGTAAAGGATCTTCACTATATAATAATTCTAACTTATCTTGGATTATTTTTACTTTATCTATGGAGAATATAATTAATTCTATTTTAGGGTCTTCTTCTTTTATATTTTCTAATTTTTGTGTAATTTTTTCGCTTCCTTTTATCCATTCTGTTGTTTTTCGTTTTTTATTATTTACTCTTTTTGCTCCTATTTTTTGTTTACACGGTGTTGTGAACCACCAGTGTGTTTTTGTTATTATATGTGGGTATAATTTTTCTAAAAACGGCATCCCTAATAGCATATCTTTTGTAATTGATTCAAAGTTATATATTTCTTCTATAGTTAATATTTTATCCCATATTTGTATTTTTATATTTTTCGCCTTATATGTAATCATGTTTCCTTCATTATTAAATCCTGTTACTACTATCGGTGTTTTTAATTTTTCCCACTTATCTTCTGGTAAACAATTGTATTTACATATATTAGCTTCTGCTCTCGTATCTATCATTGGTGTATAATATCTGTTGTAATATCCTTCTATTATTATCTTTGCAAGTATATATATTTTCATATTTTTATCATACTAAAGTCCTTTTTATTATTACTTTTTATTTTCATAATTTATTGTCAACTGTTTTTCTTCTAGATTATATGGTTTTACCTGTTCTAGCCATTTTATTCCTAAAGTGATGTTTTCATCTCCTTGATATATTTTAAACTTTATTATTATTGGTATTCCTCCAATAATTATTTCCTTTTCCGTAGTTTTCGCGGTATATGTTAATACTTTTGGTAGTTCGGGGCACGATTGTTCAGTAGTTATTATTTCATCTTCCGTTATTAATTCTCTTGTAATATAATTTTCTTCTAATCCTGTATTTATTAATATTAAATATTTTCGCTGTTCCATTATTCACGTTATGTAGTAATGGTGTGGCTTTATTTCTTCTTCCATTGGGATTTTATCTATTCTTTTTGAGGTACTCATTTTTTATGATATTTGGGGTATCTCATTGTTTATTCTTTTCGATGTACTTAGTCTTTCCTTTACTATTTCTAAATCTTCTTCTATATCAATTTCGTTATAACTATAATCATTATTATCTATGACTTGTAACTATTCTTTCAAAGGGATCTTCTATTTTTATTTTATCTATTTTATTTTTCTTTGTTATTTTATGTTTTGTTGTTAGAACATATAAGTTTTTACATCTAGCTGTAAATATTTTACTTCCCGGGGCTAGTTCTATTCCGAACATTTTCCAATATAATACTAATGATTTATCTATATTTTCTGTCATTTCTGCTTTTGAGTAGTTAGCACTTATTATAAATTTAAATTTTTGGTATATGAGGTTACCTCTTACTGCGCTTATTATACTTTTTTCTATAGGTTGTATGATTCTATCATCTGCTAAGTATATTTCTATGGGTGTATCTATTCCTTCTCTAAAGCATGCTTTTATTAATATTTTCATTCCTCCTAAATGTACATATTTAATTGGATTTTTAGCCTTAATATCTTGTATTTCTTTATTTATTATTCGCTTGTTTATTATTGGTATTTTAGCCTTTTCTTTGGTGTCTTTGCAATCTATGATATGTTCTCTTTGACTTACTACATAATATTCTTCTTTTTGTCGTTTAAATCAGTTTCTTATTGTTGGTATTTCGAATATTTTTGCTACACTTAGATCTAATTCTTTTCCTTTTATTTGTTCAAATATATTACTATCAAATATATTTTTTTGTTCTACCGATTCTTCATCTTGATATTTTTCTTTAGTTATTGTTTGTATATCTGCTTCAGTCATTTATATAGTGTTCACTATCTGATTCTGTTAATGAATTATTTTCCATTTCGTCTATTTCATTTTCTGATAATTCATATATGCTATCTTCACTTTCTAATTCATAATCTACGTATTCTATTTGTGTATATTTTTCATTATCTATTATTATTTCTGATATTTGCTTTTTCTTTGGATTTTTAGGTAATTTACAATTTCTAGCTATATGTCCTAATTTTCCACAATTATAACAAGTACATTCCGTTAGTTTTCTTTTTGGTCTATATGGTCTTTTAGTTTTGTAGTTTTTTACATAGTATCTTCTTTTCGGTTTTTTATATTTATATTTTGATATGTATTTTTTATTATATTTTCTTTTATTTTTATAATATCTATCCGTACAACCAAATTGAGGTGCTGTTTTATTTTTGCAACATGCCAAGTTTTTTACTAATATTTTTTCCATTTTTATTTCTTCTTTATGTTTTTTACATAGTTCCATAAACCATCGGTGCAAGAATTTCATTCTAGCTCCTAAGGTATCTGTTAATTCCCGCCTCATTCCAACTTTTTATTATTTTTGAACTAAAATGTTCCGGTAATTTTGTAAAATATAATTTTCTTATTTCTTTACTTTCTTCCGTGTTATATGTTCCTTTATAATAGTATTCTCTAAATGCACATGTATATTCATCTATGTAACACATATTACATATTGCTAGTTTTGTCATTAGATTCCGATTTATGATTTTTTCTTTATTTTGTTCTTCTACTTCTGTTGTCATACTGCTAAATTCATTTCTTATAGCTACTTCATATTTATATAATATTTCCATAGTTGTAGTAGCTAATTCGCCATTAGATTTTTTATTACTTCTTAGAGTTTTTAAACTTTCATCTGATAGATTTTGTAGCCATAATTTTTTTGTTCCTATAAGCGTTCTTTCTATATATCTGGTGTCTCCGCTATTGCTATTTTGTTATCTATTAATTGTTTTGATATATATCCTATCCATAATTGGATTGTTTTATTTATATACGCTACACAGTCTAAATCTAAAAATCATGTCGTTGAGCTATTGGTTTAGGTATCCATTTTTTATTTAATTTTTTATCCCATATAGATTTTCTCTATCATATTGTTCATAGTTTTCATTATAATATTTTTGATTAAAATTTTTTGGATTTTTTACTCCTGATGTACTAGGTTTTTCGTCCATGTCTATGTCACCTGTATTTACTTCTAAATTCTTTGTATTATCTATGTTTGCTAAAAGTTTCGTATATGTTTCGCTTGTTTCCGAATGTTGTTCCATATCATCTTCGTTTATTTCATCAACTCTTACTTTGGGTAGATTATTTTGGTTATTTTCTTCTTTTTCTTCTATCTCTTCTAATTCATCTTCTAATTGCAATTTTTCTTTAAATTTAATTATCTCATTTGCTAATTTTAGTTTTTGTTCTTTTTCTTTTTGTTTGATTTCATACATTTCTTTTAATATTACTAGCTCTTTTTCTAGCTCTATTATTTTAGTATTTTTTACTTCTTCTAATTGTTGTACTTCTTTTTTGGTTGTTGTTTTATTTTTTCAATTTCCGACTTTCTATCTATTTCTTCATTTTCTTTTGCTATTCTTACCATACTTGATTTAAACTATCTTCTAGTTTTACCGTTTCTTTTCTAACATTAAACTTATATTGTCACCTATTTTCTTATATCTTCTTCCTAGATTAGAAAATATTATTTTTATTTTTAATCCGTCATAGTTTTCATATGTTTTTTCATCTATTGCGTATTCTTCCTTATTCATTTATAGGTCGTGTTGAAATTTATATTCTAACTTATTTATTTGTATTTCTAGATAGAAAATAGTCTTTCTTTGTGCTAATATAGATTTGTGACAAATTCCTGCAAATATGTTACTGTTAAGTCTATTTTTTCTATGTGCTAATTCTTGTCTTTTTGCTATAATTATTTCATTAAGTTTTTGTCCATATTCGTTATTCTTGTTATTCATTGTAATTTTAAATATTGAATATATTTATATTCTACTTTAGATATATTATCTATTAATTGATTTAATTTTGCGTTATCAGTTTTTGTGATATTGAGTTGTTTATACTCCGGATATAATTTATTTAATTTTCTTCTTATTTTTCTTAACTTTCTACTAATACGGTTCTTCTTATATTTCTCGACATCCATAGCTCTGATACCATTTCTCGACACAATTATATCTCAAGACTTCTCTTTACTGACCCTAAGTCATACTTATGCAATGCATGCATAGCACCTCATAATACTATACCTGCTAAGTACTTACCTTTTGGTCGTCATACTAACGCTTCTTGGTTTGGAACCTAGTTCATCTCTTTAACTTTAGAAAACTATGAGGTACTCACTTAAGCACATCTTAGTTCATTATTAGCTTGAACCCTATGAGATATTTCCTTTAGTATGTCTAAGTTCGTTCCTCACATGGACCCTATGAGATATTATCTTAAGCATGTCTAAGCACACTTATACTCTTGAACACTATGAGGTACTTTATTAAGTAAGTCTAAGTTCAATTATGCTTTAGAACACTATGAGATGCTACTCAAGCATGTCTTGGTTCATTGGATATGGAGATTGCTACTAGGAACCTTAACTCAACTATGTGAAGGCTCCTATCTCATGAGACCTAACTTTGGGAAAGCCCACACTCTACTACGTAAGAGCTCCCACTTTAACTTGGATAGTCCTCACATCAACTAGGTGTGTCTCTCCTTTCTTCTTGGAGTTCGGACCCTATCTTGTGTGACACTCCATCTCATTGTCAATATCCACTTGGAGCCAAGCATACACCCCAAGGTTTACTTGTTAAGCCTTGCTTAACACTCATATCTCATAGAAGGATGTACTTGACAATCCACCCATGCTCATGTGATTCTATCACTTTCATCTATCAAGTATACATAAGATAGGTTAGGTGAGTATAGGCCTTTCACCACAATTCAACCTATTAGACCTCTATTCTCTTTTAGACTTTACTCTCAAAGCCTTAACATCAATAGTTAATCACCTTAGCTTCACCCTAAATCCTTAGGTATCATGATCACAACCTTACTCTCAAGGTTACTTTCTTAATCTTTTCTTTATATCTAGATTTCAAGGAAATTTTATCACATCTCTCATTAGTAGGTGATTCTAGTCTTAATTGATCATAAAGGTTCAATTCTAACTTTACATGTCAAGATCAATAATATACAATAGAGTATAGTTCAATTCATGATTATATGATCCTAACTTTTATCAATTGCTACACCTAACATTGAATTAGGAAGATCACCTAAGAACCTTCAACTTTGCCTCTAATGACAAAAACCCACAAAGATCACATTCACCCATTTAGATTAGGGTTTACCATAGATATCACCTGAAATAATCATAATATCATTAAACAAATCTAAACCAATCATAATTGGGTGTTGTCCATTAGATTGGAATCACACCCAAGCCCTACCCACAATGCAATCACAACCCTAGCTAGAATTTAGTGTTTGAGTTCACAATTGAGGAGAAAATATCGGGGCACCATGAGTGGAAGAACCCATGGATGATTAAGCTTCGAATACTTTCAATCAAAGTCCTAAACAAAGCTTGAATCAATGGTGAAAATCGTCCTAAGTTGTTTCCTCAACTTCCTTTCTTTTTCTTCTTCTAGAGAGAGGATTTCTTGGAGACTAATTTGGGGTCTTAAGAAGCATGAGCTAATCACTTAGTTTTAGGGTCTTATTAGGTATTTATAGGTGGTTATTTAACTACTTAACCGAACCCCTAAGCCCTTAATTAATTAACTAATTAATTCCCAAACCCCTTAACTAAAACTAAAACTCTAAAAACTGGCACCATCTACGGATCCCCATCCACGGACTGTGGATGTGTTGACGGGGCGTGGAATGGCCTTCGTTGTTAGGGACTGAGACATGAAATTGCAGGCCTTGACCCACTAACCCCCACGTATGGGGCGTGGGTCAATCTACGTCTAGTAGATTGCAATTGTAGTTCACTAAATTTTCTAGATTTAGGGGACTGTTTTGGGGTCCTCCTCAAGGGACCACCCAAGGGGTCCTTAGGGAGTCCTACCCGGATCTTTAACTCCTAAAACCCCTATTCTAAGTATGGGAACCAATTCTTTGATTTTTATTCTCATACGACACTCCAAACCTCTTACGAAAGACTCTAGAACTCACTAGTTCAACTCACTAAATTTTGGGGTGTTACATATTCAATATTCACTTGGTGATAAGCATAAATTCCCATGGAATAGTCATTTCCTACTTGACTACATTACTCATGAAAAGGTGCCCTTGGACAACCAATCCAAACTAAGTTCATAATTACAGCTCCTTAGACCATGTATGAGAAAACCTATCTCATCCATGATCACTTTTAATCTCTGATTCAATTAGGTGAGAAAGTCTTTCAACCTAAGAATCCTTACTATGTCAGAAAACCCTTAAATAACACATCGTTATCATTATCATTGGTACATTACTCTCAAAGAACCCTTAAAACATTTGCATAGATTTCATAAGAAAATACATAAGTCCATAATTCACCTCCTTGAAGTCAAAACCCACTTTCAATCATACACTCTTAGAAAACATGGGTTAGATACAGATTTCATCATAAATTCATGTAAAACTAGTAATACATGCTTAATTTTATAAAACTCTTCTTTGAAGATAAAAATCCCACAACATATAGTTAATAACTTGATAACATGGGGATTACATGGGTTCATGGGGGTAATCAATATAAAATCATTGTAATTCATTAATTCATGCGTAGAAGATCATAATTCAATCACTTAAATCAATAATTTAGAGAATCCATGATAATTGAATAAAACCCTAACTCAATTGGAGAATTCTAATCTTTGAAATTGAGAAATTTGGGAACTCCATGGATGAAAGGAATCCATGGATGAAAACTATCATACCTTGACTCCATATGCTAGCCTTCAATGGAGGAATTGGACCCTTATCTTGAAACCCTATGTTGAATCTTCTTCTTCTTCTTCAACTTTCTAGAGAGAGAAATATTTTTGAGAGGAAGATCTTTGATTTTCTTTTGGGTTTTTCAAATAATGACTTGAATGGGTGAGTTTTAAAGTAAAAATGACTTATATAGGGGTCCTAGGCTTAGCCAAAATGACATATCTTTAGTCTAATTAAAACTGGAAAATACCATTTAACCCTTAACTTATAGTGGTTTGCATCATGACCACGTGAGGTCCCACGAGTCGTGGTGCCCTCTGCAGTCCTTGGCCAGTAGCTAGGAAGCTCTTCCCTTAACCCCTACAAATCTAAAACATCACCATGATACCTCCCATGGCCATGGTGGCCTTCACGAGCCATCATATGGCTCATGGGGAGGGTCCTCATTTGGGAACCTTGACATAGCCAGTCTCTCACCTCTACGAGTGGCACCACGATCCGTTGTGACGACCACGAGCCGTCAAGGTTCTCGTGTGGATGAGGCTATTTTGGGCACCGTTACGGTAGCTACTGCCTCACCATCACGAGCCACACCATGAGCCATGGTGGTGGTCGTGGGAAGGTTGGCAGTGTCTATGGAAGAGTGGATTGCCCTAGCCCTCTTCCTTGGCTCTTGCCCTGTTCCTTGGCTTTAGCCCTCACACTTAGCCCTAGTTTAGTCTACTAGATTCCGAGGTGTTACATTATCTACCCCTTGGGAACATTCGTCCTCGAATGACGTTTATTGAAACCTTACGGAAGTAAAGACTCAATACTAGTAGCCCAACATTCATGCATCTCATCTAAATGCACACAACCAAGGAGGAACTTCATCTCCAAGCTAGACACAGTCAATGCATCACAAGGAAGTAGGAACTACATCTAACAACCCATTATGCATGAAATTTCAACATTTCTCATGTTTAAGGAGGAACTACCTTCTCTAAGCTAAAAGCATACTCAACACAATCTCATGGAGACTATATGCAATTTACTCTCAAAAAGCATAGCTAAAGCATGGTCATCAATTCATCTCATGAAGTCTATTGGCAACTCATATTCAATGCACACAACATGAGGAAAATCAATCCTATAAACTCATTTTCTTCAAAAACACAAGTTTTCATGAACGTTCATTACATAAGGAAATCACGAAAACACATAAAAACACATAACTCCCAAAACATTAACAACTCAAGAGGAACTCATTACCTCAAGCTAGAATAGGAGTAGAAGGAAAAAGATGAGGATATCGGGACATCATATCGTCCTCGGTCTCCCAAGTAGTACCCTCAACTAAGTTGTTCCTCCACAACCCTTTTACGGAAGCTACTTCTTTATATCTCAACTTCTTCACATACCGGTCTAAAATCTCAACCAAAACTTTCTCATATGAAAGATTTTCATCAACTCCCAACCCTTCTAAGGGAACTATGGATGTCGAATCTCCAACACACTTCTTAAGCATAGAGACATGGAAAATAGGATGCACCGACGCCAACTCATTAGGCAAATCAAGTTCATAAGCAACCTTACCAACACGTCTCAAAATCTCATATGGGCCTACAAAACGGGGACTAAGCTTCCATTTCTTACCAAACCTCATTACATCCTTCATAGGTGAAATTTTCAAGTAAACCCAATCATGACCTTCTTATAACATCGGCATATGACTTGTCGACTTTGAGCCATTTTAAACTTTTTCCTTAGAAGTCAAACTTTCTCCATGGCCTCTTGTACCAATTCGGGACTTAGTAGGGAAACTTCACCAACCTCAACCAACCTATGGGTGATCTACACCTCCTACCATATAAGGCCTCTAATTGAGTCGTATCGATACTCGAGTGATAGCTAATATTATAAGCAAGCTCAATCAATGGCAAGGGTCATCCCAATTACCCTTAAAATCAATCATACATGCCCTTAACATATCTAAGTACAACATCTCCCCCTTGCAAGAAAGCCTCAACAGACTTTCTAAGTACTGCTTCTTTCCATTCTACTAAGGCCAGGTCAAGATATTAGTTTGCTTTTACTTCTAACACAAAAGACAATTTGGAACTATCTTAAACCATAAAACTACCCTTGGTAGGGTCTAGTACTAAGCATATTAAGGTATTGTCAAAATACCTTATTCATCTAATCTATAAATATTGTCGAATCATTAGTCAGACCAAACGACATCACTAATTCTCATAATGACCATACCGGGTTCTAAAAGCCGTTTTCAGAATAACATCATCTTTCAACCTCATTTGGTGCTAACCCGACCTAAGGTCAATCTTAGAAAGGTAACTAGGTCCTAGTAGTTGGTCAACACTAGAATATATTTCCCTCACCATTACTCGGTGATACATGCAACCCTTAAAAGTCATCTTCTTAGCCTTAAGAAAAGAAATAACCCAAATTTTTGGCATAGCTTTTACACCTTTCCACTATTGGATAGGCTCATTTGGGAAATAAAATTTGATTTCACAAGTTCTACAATCAGTAGGAGCATAACAAGAGTGCAACCTACCCATCCTAAGGATGACATCAAAACCTAGCATATCTAGCTCTACCAAATCCACCAAGAGTAACTCTATGGGATAAGGAGATGGGACGTCTTCTATAGACCATCTATGCCATCCCAGAATCACCAACAAGGATAGATACATAAAAGGGATCTAATAACACATCAGGGAGCACATTAAATCTCATTGTCACATATGGCGTCACAAAAGACACAGTAGCACCGGGATCAAGCAAAGCATATACATCTATTTGGAAAACTTTTAACATACCAGTGACCACGTCTAGAGAAGTCTCGTGTTCACCTCAGGTTTAGAGAGCATAGAATCTATCTTGTTTGGGAACACTAGTACCCGAACCACTGGGAGGATCTTGCTTACCCTCTCTTCTCTTAGCCTTAATCATTGGACAATTCCTTATTTTGTGACCAGTTTCACCACAACTGAAGAAACCCTTTATGCCGGCTAGACACTTACCCTATTGCCTCCTTCCATACCTAGCACAAGTAGGAAATAGGGATCCACTACTAATTCCTTGTGGTTTTTGGTTAAACGCCCTATATTTGTTATACCCAGGAGTATTGGAGGAACCTTACCCAAAAAGCCTTTGTCGAAACTTAAGACGACCATGTCCATCGAACCTAGCATGAGAGAAATTACAATCCTCAGTTCTAGACCTCTTTGTATCCCTAAACCTCTCTTTAAGTTTCGCCTCTTCAATCTGTTGGGCATAAATCATAAGACGGGAAATATCCATGTTAAGAGCAAGCATAGTCGTATGGCACTATTTCACTACCAAGTCGGATACACCCAAAATGAATATTTTCATCCTTGCCCTAGAATCGGCAACAATCAAAGGAGCATATTTTGACAATTGAGTAAACCTCAAAGCATATTCCTTCACACTCATATTCCCCTGTTAAAGATTAATAAACTCAAGAACTTTAGCCTCTCTCTTCTTAAAAGGAAAGAACCTATTAACAAAAATAACCTTAAACTTCTCCCAATCAAGAGGACCCACATCTTTCAATCTTGCTTCCTCCCCTTGGTTGATCAAACTTTGAGCAGCACCTATTAGTTGATAAGCGGCCAATTCTGCATTTTCCTCTGGAGTCACTCCCATAATAGTCCACACCTTGTCAACCTCATGAATGAACTATTGAGGACCTTCCTCAACCTTAGAACCATATATTTCTCAAGGATTCATCCTAGTGAAGTTCTTCGCTGTAAATGTCATCGTACCCACATTTGGGTTCACGGGGTTCACAACTTCCCTTTTGAATTAGGCCGTCACGAATTGAGCCAACACTTGAAAATCAATCCTAACCTCTGAATTAGTAACATTCTTGACCACAGGGTTGACCAGAGCTTGAGGGGATTGGGGAGGAGCTTCTTGATCAACATTGTGCCCCACATTCCCTTTAGTGGAAGATCCTTGGGATCCATATCATGAAGAACATAGGATAGGGATTAGGAGAGAGACCCTGTAGAAATAAACTCCTATCACATGACTTTAGAGTAATAAAAAAAGTGGAGTTTACTTATCATCTTGTAGTCTCTCATTCATAAATGTGGTGTGCTTCACACTCATGAAAAAGACTTCACTAGACGTGGCTTATGAGACATCCTAGGACCATTCTAAACCTTGTGCTCTAATTACCAAGTTTGTCACGACCCAGGGGAACACCCTAGATGTAACATGGTGTATAAAACCCCGAAGGATTCCATACAAGCTACTTAGCTCTCATAACATAAACAATAGAAAAATAAGAGTAAAAATAGTCCAAGTCCAAAACATTGTTATAAAAGCAATGCGGAAGTCTAATACAGTTGTCTCATCATAGCCATCTAATACAATATAATGAAATTAGGTCTCGCCCATACATCATGTTCAAAATAAAAAATACATGAAAGAAACTAGACAATAAGAGTCCATCCTCGAAGCATGGGAACTCACCAAAGTTCGGGAATCAATCAAATCACCAACTTATAGACACGAAATTGAACACCCTAAATATCGGACCCTACATTTGGGAAAAATATATGCAAGAATATGCGTTAGTACAAAACATTGTACCAAGTATAAAAATCATGTATAAACCATTTGAAATCATGATAAAAGGGACATTTAATTTCATGACATGCAATTGACCAAGTTAAACATCATATGAAAGAGTTATAAAACAGAAGTGATAAATCATGGTCAATGTAAATTAACTTCTTCTTTAAATCCTTTAAATTCATATGTGATACCCCTTGAGTAACCTTAGTTCATCATTACTTGTGGAAATATAGCCTTAACCAACAAGAGACTATGTGAGCTATAACATGATCTCCCGGTGTCTCCCACACCGAAAAGGGTTGGTTCTATTTGCCTAAGGTAGAACCTCAAACGTTTAGCTTAAGTGGATCCACTAGCTAATCAGTCTATGTGGGCACATAGTTATGGGATAATGAGATTGATATTAGAAAACCATACTCTACTACGTGAGGGCTCCCATCTCATGAGATTACTTTGGAAACCCAGACTCTATTACATGAGAGCTTCCATCTCATATTCAATATCCACGTGTTGCTAAGCATAGATTCCCACGGAATAGTCATTTCTTAATTGACTTCATTACTCATGAAAAGGTACCATGAATAACCAATCCAAACTAAGTTCATTAGGATAGCTCCTTAGACCATACGTGAGAAAACCTATCACTATCTATGATCAGTTTTAATCTTTGATTCAATTAGTTGAGAAAGTCTTTCAACCTAGGAATCCTTACTATGTGATAAAACCTTTCACATCTTACTCTTATGTGTACATGAGAAAACCTTTCAATAACACATCATGATCATCATCATTGGTACTCTACTCTCAAAGCACCCCTAAAACATTTGCGTAGATTTCATAAGAAAATGCATAAGTCCATAATTTACCTCCTTGAGATCAAAACCCACTTTTAATCATCAACTCTTAGAAAACATGGGTTAGATATGGATTTCATCATAAATTCATGTAAAACTAGTAATACATGCTTAATTTCATAAAACTCGTCCTTGAAGATCAAATTCCCACAACATATAATTCATAACTTCAAAACATGGGGATTATATGGGTTCATGGGGGTAATCATCATAAAAATCATTGTAATTCATCAATTCATGCATAGAAGATCATAATTCAATCATTTAAATCAACAATTTAGAGAACTTATGATAATTGAAGAAAACCCTAACTCAATTAGGGAATTCTAATCTTTGAAATTGAGGAATTTGGGAACTACATAGATGAAAGAAATCCATGGATGAAAACTATCATACCTTGACTCCAAATGCTAGCCTTCAATGGAGGAATTGGACCCTTAGCTTGAAACCCTAGGTTGAATCTTCTACTTCTTCTTCTTCAAGTTTCTAGAGAGAGAAATATTTTGGAGAGGAAGATCTTTGATTTATTTTATTTTTGAGTTTTGGAAATAATGACTTGAATGGGTGAGTTTTAGAGTAAAAATGACATATATATGGGTCCTAGGCTTAGGCAAAACGACATAGCTTTAGTCAAATTATAATTGGAAAAGACCATTTAACCCTTAACTTACAGTGGTCTACATCATGACCACATGAGGTCCCATGAGACTTGGTCCTTACCGAGCCGTGGTGCCCTCTGTGGTCCTTGGACTAGTAGCTAGGCATCCCCTCCCTTAACACCTATAAATCTAAGGCATCATCAGGACAGCTCCCACGGTCATGGTGGCTTTCACGAGTCGTCAAGTGGCTTGTAAGGAGGGTCCTCATTGGGGAAGCTTGACATAGCCACTGCCTCACCTCTACGAGTGGCACTACGATCTGTGGTGACCACCACAATCCGCCAAGGCTCCCCTTTGGAGGAGGTTTTTTGGGGGTAGCTACTGCCTCACCATCACGATCCACACCATGAGCCGTGGTTCTCACCACGAGCCCTGGTGGTGGTGGTGGGAAGGTGGGCAATGTCTATGGAATAGTAGGCTGCCCTAGCCCTCTTCTTTGGATCTTGCCCTCTTCCTTAGATCTAGCCCTCACACTTAGCCCTAGTTTAGTCTAGTTGATTCTGAGGTGTTACAATTTTATCAATTCATACATAAGCGATCATAATTAAATCATTCAAATCAACAATGAAAATAACCCATGATATTTGAAGAAATCCTAACTAAATTGGGGAATTCAACCTTTAGAAATAGAGGACTTTAGGAACTCCATGAATTGAATGAATCCATGGATGAAAACTATCATACCTTGAATCCAAATGCTATCCTTCAATGGAAGAATTGGGAGTTGACTTGAGACTCTAGGTAGAATCCTTCTTCTTTTTCAAGTTTCTTGAGAGAAATATTTTGGAGGGAAGAATTGATCCTTTTTTGTGAGTTTGGAAGAATGAAGTGAATGAGCTAATTTGGGGGGGGGGGGGTGAAAATACTTATATAGGGGTCTTAATGAAGGTTAAAACGACGTAGTATAGGAACTAAATGATTAGGAAAAGACCCAACTGCCCCATAAAAATAACTGTCAGCTGCACACCAACGGACCCCAGTTGACAGACCATGGTCTAACCTACAACACATCCTGGTGGACCGTCGTTGGTCATTAGAAAGTCAATTCTGAGGGTATGGACCACAAACCCTCGACCACAGACCATGATCCCACCAACGGTCTGTTGGTTTGGGCTGTGGTTCCAACTCTTTGAACCCTTAACTTGGTGCCTACCCACGAACCACACTTACAGTCTGTGGTCCCATCCACAGGCTGTGGGTGACCCTCGTGGCTTGAACTTGTAATTTTCCCAAAATTGCTTCATTCACTTATTTTGGATACGGGGTGGTAGAAGAACATTGTTAGGGATCAAAAACCTAATGTAAGAACTCTCAAAAACTCAAAACTATCGCCTCATAAACTTCAGAACTCTTCAACTCTCTTTTTAAAATCGCATTTATACTCTTCCAAATTTTCAATTTTGGAACCACTCAATTAAGTAAGTTGAGCTTTGCCGACCAAGTCAGCGACTCACCGAGTTCTCCCTTTCATCACCTTATTGCCTTGGTTTTTCCACACTTTCATTCTCTTTGGGCGATCAAAACTTCCTTCGTTGATCCAGTTGGCGATTCACCAATTCATCCTTTCCATCGCCGAGTTGTCTTTGTCCAAGGGCTGGCCTGCTGGAACTTTTTGTGAAGTGAAGAGCCACTCGGTGAGTCGCCGAGTGGCTTTGCTGATTATCAATCTTTCTTTTCTTCAGCGTTTTCACTCCGTTTTGCCCAATAATGTTCTTGCTTTGCTCTTTTGCCTTCATTGTTGCAAATTAGCAATTAAACATCAGTTTAGAGCATAATATAGGCATTGAGGATACTAAAATACTAGATATTAAGTCCTAAATGAGTCAAAAGCGCTGACTCATCAGAGACTAAAAAGAGATTCTACGAAGTGATCCTATGAGATTTGTAACACCTTCTATTATGAATATGTTATTTTATTCATATGATACTTGACATGTGTACTCCAAGTTAACCCCAATGAAAGTATTTGAAGTAGAGATAGTACGGTCGTAATTGAGCTTAAAGTTCAAAGTTAAGTGCTAAGTTAAAGTAAAAGGGATTAATATTTAGAGAATGGAATAAAATAGTAAGTTGCTTGCTTTGCTTAATTAAGCTACTAGATGCATCACCTACTTGAGATATATGGATCTAGTTAAAGGTCCTAAGGTCAATCGATAAGATTTAGACCTATGTTACTAGACTTACGTAAGGCCCAAACTAAGTAAAAATAAAATAAATAAATGAAAAATAAAACCAACAGCCAAATCTACAAAGCCCAAATGTAGTTAAGCCAATTAAGAAAGGGAAAGTAGGTGCATCACCTTGTTTGACCTTTTGAGTAGATTGATGTGCATAAGAAGGTGCATCACCTACTTGAGCAATTAGTGGCTAAAAACGGAGCTAAAAAGGGAGGTTCTAGAGGATTTTTTAATGGTCAAGAAGGGTCCATATAAATCCAATATAATATGGTATTTTCCCTCATTTTAACACTTCAGAAAATAATATTTAACTCCAGTTCTCTGTCATTTCTCTCAAGGCTTAATACAACAGCCTTAAAATTCTTTCGAGTGTTCTTGAAGAAACCCTTATATCTGCAAACCAAGGTAAGAGAAACACTTATGGATTTAGCTTAACTCTCCCATGGAAGACTAGGAAAACATGTTATTCTTGCTTAAGTATAAGTACAAGGTAGAATGATTCCACAAGCTACTACTCATTTTTCTTAGTTATTAAAAGACTTTTATCTTCTACTTTGGTTTAAGTGTGAAGGGAATTTGAAGTACTAGAAGAGTTCAAGTTATAAAGAGAAGTTGCAAAAATTGAGGTAAGGTGACTGCTCCATTTTTGTCCTCCTTATGTGTGAGTTTGAGTAAGAAATTACCAGTGTGTTGTCATTAAAAACTCAAGGGATGGTGAGTTCAATATTTGGTTGCTATGATAAAGAATATTTGGGAATATTTATGTGTATTGTTGTTGGAGGAAACTTGAGTAATCTTGGTAAAATATGTATAAGGTTTGTACTGGACATAGAAAGAGGGTGTGGTGATACAAATTTGTTTAAGGGTTGTATGGGCTCATTATTCGTCAAAGTTAGCTACTATTTTATGAGGACCACAATGTAATAGCTTCTAATTTTAGTTTATCATGACTTATAATATATATTAACACCTAAAAGGGATATTGAATCATGAAAGTTTTATTGGTCAGAGAATATGGTATGCATGACTAACCGATTCCATATTCATTGGCATGAAATCGGATATTTGCAATTAATATCAACATAGTGAATTTCCTAAGCTCTATTACTAGTAAGGGAAACATAGTTGCAATGTACAATCTCCAATGTAGCTAACACTATTTTCCCCTCTCCCTAGTGTGTCGAATTAATTCATTATATGTTCGTTACTCTACATTTGTAGAATTATCCTTTGATGTGCTAGTATAGAAATGATATTCACGACAACAAGCTTGGTGAATTTTCCTCTTAGTCAATTGAAGTTAATTGTGTCATTTAAGCTCATTAGTAATATATTGATGTTACATAAGTCCTTATCTCATTGTTATTGCCTTAAAGTTATTATTCTCATATCTTCTACTATTTGTCCATAGTTCCAAATCTCAAAAATTATTATGACCACCAAACAACAATCTTAAAGATTAAAGAAACTAAGTGAAGCAATCTGTTTATTTATTGGTGGCATCCCAAGGGAAAATGCCTAGTTTCGATTGATCCCAATTGGTATACAAGGGTGGCAGCTCAAGGGCGAAAGCCTAGCAAGGCCGATCCCAGGTTATGTAATTATGAGGACAAAATCCCAGGAGTTAAAATTCCTAGCATGGGTCATCTTGTTCTACCACTCATCAAGTGGTCATTTGTATCACATGCCTTACAAAGATTACAATGCACAAAAGGGTAAACAAAAGAATGTAATATGCATGATCCTACAAGAGTAAGAAAATGTGGTCTTCTATTCTGATATTTGCATATATATATTGAACTTGATTTCATTTGAGCCCCATTTTTACATATGCTATTGCCTTACATATTCAGTACATTTTTCGTACTAATGTCCCTCGTCGGGACGCTGCATTACATGCTACAGGCACATGTACTCCAACTAGTAGACCTCTTTAGAAGGATCAAGATACACAACTGTTATTGATGAAGCTCCATGTTTATTCGGGGCTTAACAAGTCTTTGGCATCTATTTTGTTACTGTAAAGTTAAGGGTATAAGGTGAGGCGTTGTCCCGTCCTAAACTAAGGTTTTCTATCTTTTAGAAGCTTTGTAGATTAATGTATATAGTTCAGTTGTGTCTTGTCTGTTTACAGTTGTGGCCTCAACAACCAAGCCTTGTATATATGTTTTGGGTTTACTTATGTTGATTCTTATAGCTACATCATATATGCATTTGTCACAATTTTATAATTTTCATAGTTATATGCATAGTAAGCACATGTTATATGTTGGTTCTCTTGAGCCTTTAGGGAATCGGGTGCGTGTCTGTCTTAACGAGAATTGAGGCATGACAGGATGGAAAGATGAGTAGTTTCGTTGAAGATGCCTTAGCCTATCCATGAGAGTTCAACACTATAGAGCAACACAACCACTCTTATGTGACATCAATTTCATATTCCGCACCCCTAGATTACTTGTTACTTTTTTGAATTTTTGAAATTTTTGTTTAATTGTTACTCTTGTTATAAAAAATCATTTTCATAGATTTGCGGGAATTATTCACCCATTGTTTTTACTGCTACAAGTAAATTGATTTACATTTTAAATTTCTTGATAGAATTCCTTTCACTATATCACTCTTTGTGGGATTCGACCTCAAATCTTAGTGGGGTATTTTTTATTGACAACGACCACTTACTCTTTGGATTTCTTTTAGAGAGTATTTTGAGCGTTATCACAACGCTCATTACATCTTTGTGCATTTTAGCTAAAATAGGTCCATGTGGTGTGGGTCCACTTTTTCCAAGACTACATACAATAAAAGTTTTGATGCATTTGTTGTGTCTGGAATATCGACTTTTGGAGGGGTAGCATAATTGTTGTAGGTGTATTATATCTAAGTTCTAAATTTGTTTTTTTTATTTCAAAGATACTGGTTACGAGAAGGAGTAAAAGTACAGGTAAGCAAGTAGATGTGGCTACTCAAGAAGGGACCAGCCAACCACCACCTCGTCAAGTTGATTAATGTGAGGCTTAAGATGAGTATCTATCACATACTTCCCCGACCCCTCAATCTCTGGAAGATCTAAGGAGCAAAGCATCATTGCTATAACCTCTTCTTAATGCTAGAGAGCATGATTTGAAGAACACAATCCAATTATTGACTCGTATAGTTGCTAGCCACGACCAAGGCCAAGAAGGTCAATTTGCAGGCACTAGTGGTATAGATAGGACAACTAGCATGCAGATACATGATTTTCTTAATTTGTACCCTCCACCGTTCCCTAGATTAGATCCTAATGAAGATCTACAAGACTTTATAGATCATATCCAACACACTTTGGATGTTATGCATGTAAGTGGTAAAGAAGCACTTGAGATAGCAACATATAGATTAAGGGGTGTGGCTATATCGTGGTACAAGCTTGGAAGAAATCTACGGGGACAAATGCACCTTCAACTATTTGGAAAGAGTTCAAAAAGGCTTTCCTTGACTATTATATTCCATTGGAGATCCGAGAGGCCCATGCAGATCAATTCTTAAATCTCCACCAAGGGAATATAAGCTTCAGAGTACAGTCTCAAATTTAATTCATTGCCCAGGTATGCTACTAATGTAGTAGCTATTATAGAGGAGAAAGTTCATCGATACGTGGATAGATTATATTCTTATCTGGTTAGAGATATAACCATTTCTTCGTTGAATAAAGACATGAATATAGCAAGGATGAAAGCTTTTGCGTAAATGTTGGAGGATCAAAGGAAAATGAGAACACAAGATTCAGAAATAGGGCATTCCAAGAGGGTCGGATCCATAGGGTAGTTTACACCTTCCTAAGGTAAGTGTAGGCATCGATTCTTTAATAGGTCGACTAGGCCATCATCTTCCTACTCTATAACTAGTGCTCCACCCCGGTATCAAGGTTTTATGGGCAATTAGTTTTGATAAAGAAGTTCAAGCCAAGGTTCACAAATAGCAGGTCATCAAGAGAAGGGAAGTATGAGCCAATCAAGACCTTCTCGACAACCTTGTGAAGAATTTAGAAAAAATCATCCATATGAATGTAGGTTTGGGAGAGATGTTTGTTTTTGGTGTTGTACACCGTGACATATGATGAGATACTACACCCATAGGGGCATGGCTGGTGTAGTACTTCCTACTAGATCAGTTTTTGATTCGTCATCATCAACACCTTCTTTTGGTAGGGACTACAGATGCCTACAGGTCGTGGTAGAGGAGCATCTAGTTCTAGTGAAGTTTAGAACAACACATATGATCTAGGGGATCGACATAATTTGGAAGCTTCATCGGATGTGGTTATAGGTAGATTGTCCATGTTTTCACATATTGTACTGCATTAATAGATCTGGTGTCTACAGTATCATATGTCGCTCCATTTATTGTTGGAACTTAAAAACACAAAAATTATTGGTTAAACCATTTGAAGTGCATATGCTGATTGGTAAGTCTATTATAGCTAGAAGGGTTTATCATAATTTCAATGTAAATGTTTGTGATCGTGATACATTGGTTGACCTTGTTGAGCTAGTAATCGTAGATTTTGATGTTATAAAGGGTATGGATTGGTTAGCTTCTTGTTATGTCATGGTAGATTGCCGACCTAAGATATTAATTTCCATTTTCTAAAAAAGAAAATTCTCAAATGGAAATGTAATATTGGGTTGCAGAGGTAAGTTTATTTCTTATCTTAAGGAAAAGAAGATGATGTCCAAAGGATACATATGTCATCTGGTGAGAGTGTAAAATATAGATGTAGAGCCACCAACTCTTCAATCCATTCATATGGTAAATAAATTTCCCAATGTATTTCCTGAAGATCTTACGGGTTTGCCTCCTAAACGAGAAGTAGAGTTTGGTATTGATGTAATTCCAAATACTCAAACTATCTCCATCCCTCCATGTAGAATGACCTCGATTAATTATGGGAGTTGAAGGAGAAATGAAAAGACTTGTTAGAAAAATGATGCATTAGGCCTGGTATGTTCCTATTGGGAGCACCAGTTTTATTTGGATGCAAGAAAGATGGTTCGTTGAGAATATGCATTGACTACCGACAGTTGAATAAGATAACGATTAAGAACAAATATCCCTTTCCTAGAATTGATGATTTTTTTTTATCAATTGCAAGGTGCTACGTATTTTTAAAAGATCAACTTGTGGCCGGGTTATCACCAAGTTAGGGTCAAAGTTCAAATATACCAAAGACAACTTTCTGAACACGGTATGGTCATTTTTGAGTTTTTAGTCATGTCATCCGGGCTAATAAATGCACCAACAAATTTTATGGATTTGATGAATACGGTGTTCAAGCCATTTCTAGATGTGTTTGTGATAGTATTCATAAATGACATTTTGATGTATTCAAGATCGGAAGACGACCATGATAATCACTTGCGGCAGATGTTATGAATTCTTCATTATGTAGGTTGTATGCAAAGTTCTCTAAATGTCAGTTTTTGTTGAAATCTGTGGCATTCCAAGGTTATATTGTATTTGATGAAGGAATAAAGGTTGATGCTCAAAAGATAGAAGTTGTTAAGAACTAGGCAAAGCGTATGCCTACTGAGTATTGTTTGTTGGTACTAATTCTACTTTTCTTCACCATACCGATCATAGTATGAGTGGCCCTCGTTGATTTGGATTTCATGTGGAGCAGCTTTTGGGTTAAGAGACTCAGGTGAGCTCTTGATGTTCTAAGTTGCCGATATTCGTCTGTCTTGGCTAGGACAGGTTTTTATTTACCTTTTGGAGACAGCTCTGTACTTATTTGTATTTTGAAAGCCTTTGTAGTCCTTTTTTTACTAAATGCTTGATTACCAACTGATGTAAGATCTTGGGCTTGCCTTGCTATGTATTTATCTGTTCATTTCTTGTTCTTTTTCTTCTTCTATTTCTATTTTATTCCCCATTCACCTTATGTTTTCTACCGCATGATATCCCATTACTTCTAGTTTTGGGCTATGAGTTTGGCTTACTTTTGGTGCGATGTAATAGGTGTCATCATGTCTTGAGAAATCGGATTGTAACAATCCCTACCCAAATAAGAATTTGGAGAAAATGAATAGAAGATAAATAGAGAGGAACAAACTCGGAAGAGAACTTCAATTAAAAGTAAAGAGAGATTTTATTTTGTAGTAGTACTTTTTCTTTTAACGCTTAAAGTAAATGACTCGTCTGAGCCAACATTTATTATATGATCCTATCTCGCTATCCTTCATTTATTTCCTCACAGCCTCTAATAAGTCATTGATCCACAACTTCCTCTATATTCCCTTCCTCGCGTCCACAATTTTGCTAAAATTTCTCCCCTATCCAATTATGATTCATTTACGTATAACAATATAGTGGATACCAAGTAAGGTAACAAACAAAATTCCTTTAAATTAGATTTCTTTTTAGAAAATTGATCACCGAACGGATTTGTCATTTTTTTTTTAATTATTTGATCTCTTCTAATTCGAATTTGTAGTGTCATGCGTGTTTTTCAAATGGTTTTGGAACTTTATCTTTTATATTTATAGGAATCCATGATGGAATTCTTTTGGAAAGTCAAATATGTTAGGGTAATGATCTACCATGCAAAATTATACATTAAAAGATTAAGTTATGTGTAGGACATATTGATTGTTTAATCAATTTGACCTTGTTTTTCTTTTCTGATTCAGAATTTTAAGTGTAACGTGTATCAAACATTGTTCTTGAAATTTCATCGTTTGTATTTAGTAGCTATAGAATTGAAGGATGGGATTATTATATTAAGCGAAATATGTGAGGCTAAGAAGCCACCATGGGAAATTCTTGCATGCTAACTCAGATGAAAAAACGGTATTCCAACATCGTGATGGAAGTTATAAGAGTGCAAAATGGGGAATTGAATTTGGTGAAGGAATGGATAATGTTGTACGTTTGAAAAGTTGGTATGGTAAATACCTGATGGCAACAAATGAACAGTTTCTTCTTGGAGTAACGGGTCTTAAAGTTGTTCAAAATTTGCCCATGAAATTGGATTCATCAATTGAATGGGAACCTATTAAAGTTTCATCATTAGTGAAATTCAAAACAAGCTATGGGAAATATCTACGGGCAAATGGTGGATTACCTCCTTTCAGAAATTCAGTTACTCACGATGTACCTTTTAGACATCAAGATTGGATCTTATGGGAAGTTGATATTATTGAATTATTGCATCAACCAGAATAAATAATACATAATGATATAAAACCTCCCAATAATATTTCACAGCAACCACAATCATTACATGTTCATTTCGAACCACCCAAAAGTATTTCACAGCAAACTGGATCATTAGATCATGATACTTCGAATTCCTCTTTTCGTTTCACATTTTCGAGGTCTTCCAATTTTGAGGTTAGTTTTTTCTATATAGTATAATGCAAAAATAAAGTAAAATGTATGTTCTAAATAACGTTGACGTTAGGTTTTATGCATTATTAACAATACATCTGAAAAATAGAATAACAACATGCATGTTGAATGTATGTATAAATAATAATACTTGAACAAAATCCGGCATTAGCAAAAGTGTTTGGCAAACATTTGTTTTTACTTGCATAAAACTAAGTTGTTTCGTTGTTTCTTAATTGTGTAAATAATACTACATGCATAAACAAATATTAATCTTTGAATTCCAATTGATATATTCTTAACCAAATGATTTAATTAATGTGTAGTCAAGAGTTGATGGTTCGAAGTCGAAATCGGAAGGTCGATTAGTTAATTACTATGCAGCAGACGAGAAAGGGAAATGTGAATGACACATTGGAAGAGCTTTCATTTCAGTTCAAAAAGCAAGGGTTAAAGGAATTGACACAAAAATTGGAGGAAGAAACAGGGCTCAATAATGTTACCTTGTGTTTGCGCAACAAATTAAATGGCAAACTATATCCTCTTCAATTAGAATTACCTCCCAACAATGCAACTATGCATCTCATTGTACTGCCCGCACCATCGAAAAGTTAGTCCTCCCTTACCATCTCACATACTATCTATGTTTATGTTTTTATATCGTCAGTGTTGTAATTTAATCTACAAAAAAAGAATGATCTACTTTTTTTTAATATGGTTCAAAAAGAATGATCCCTTTCATTTTTTTTGGCAACACATATGTCTGCTTCCACATTACATGTTTAAGGCTACAAGATTAAGAGTAATTAGGATTAATAACCTACTAAATAAACTAGAATTACCACTAAAAATGTAGTATATATTGGTGATACAAAAACAAACTTTTATTTATTTAGATGTCATTTTATCAAGTACAGACTAGTATTTATTATAGACTCTAATATCGAATCATGAAATATTAGAGTGGAGAATTATAATTCTTGTTCTCAGGAGAAGTGGGTCGTCTGTAGCAAGCGCTATTAAAGAACAAACATTAGTGACCGCCAATTTATGTAGTTAAATAATAAAATCCGTCACAAATTTTATTTAGCAAAATATTATATTTTAAAAAAAAAAAATTCTCTAAGCATGTCACAACCCAAAATATCATTTGGTCATGAGTGTACCCAACATTCCCACCGTATTCACGTACAAAATATTTGATATGAGCAGGGGTAGATCTATGTGTAAGGGAGGTGTGCCACGACATCCAGTGAAACTCCGTATATATATATATATATATATATATATATATATATATGTATATAGCATAGACAATATATATTAAACTTTCCACCCCGAGAAACAAGTAGGGGCCTGGTGCCAGGGGTGAAACTTCAATGTTGCGGGTTCAATTGCAATATTTTTTATGTAAAATTTTAGTGCTGCATTTCCGTAATTATTAGGCCATAAATAATCTACATGGTATCCTTTTTAACATTTTTATGTTATAATATAAATATAAATATGAAATTTGCTAACATTCTTTTGTTGTAATTTTTATTGATTTTCCTTTTCTTCCGTTTCTATTTTAAGCATGAATTTATGTGACACATTTTTCTTTATAGTCTATTTTAAAATATGTAATATTTTTATTATTAAAAATAACCTAGTTTTAAATTATTATTTTTACCTTAATGAAATAATTTATAGTCATGCAAATATTTAAGATTTATTTTAGACTATAAATTATTATTTTTACCTTAATGAAATAATTTATAGTCACACAAATATTTAAAATTTATTAATAAATTTCAAAGGTGTTCTAATTAGGATGAGGGAGTAATATATTTCTTCTTCCAACTAGTTCTTTCTAGCTCCACTCTTTCGTCCAAATTTCTGAAACTCGACAGTGAGTTTCTCTTACTCTTTTTTCTATTATATAAATCATTTGGATGCATATGAAAAAAATAAATTAAATTGTGATAATTTAAATCTTTTTGAAAGTTTTAGCTTATAAAATAAAATGTGTATATCAATAAATAATAACATGAAAATTATACTGAAATAACATTTGATTTTTATTTGGCATTTTTAGATTGTCAGTTGGTTGGTGTGAGCTAAACCACTAAGCAGCTCACGTTGAACTACAGTCTGGAGACTCATCAGGTACTAACATAAATCAATTGTCATTTCTCCCTCGGACTGCACCTGATGTTTTCCAAATATTAAAAAACAGAAATACTTTAGTAATATGCAAATAAAATGGTGTAGAAAAATAAGGGTGAGTATACATATAAGGACTCGTTTGGTAGGAAGTATTAGATGAAATAGTCTATGAATTAATTATGGTATTATTTAGTATTATATTTTGTAGAAATTTTTGCCTATGTATAATAAATCCATAGATTAGTTATACACCCTACACGGTATTATAAGATATAGGGAAAAAGGTCATGATATACCGCTCAACTATGTCATTTAGAGCTGATATGCCTCTCATTACAAAAGTGGCTCATATATGCCCCTACCGTTACAAAATTGGCACACATAAACC
Source organism: Solanum commersonii (assembly GCA_029007595.1). Lineage (NCBI taxonomy): Eukaryota > Viridiplantae > Streptophyta > Magnoliopsida > Solanales > Solanaceae > Solanum > Solanum commersonii. The sequence goes on from JAJTWQ010000029.1 coordinate 2,370,031, forward strand.
CCGCACCTTTAGAAAAGTTGCTCACATATACCCCTGCCATTTCAAAGGTGATAAAATTAATTTGATTTTTTTTATTATTAATAATTAAAAAAATTATGTATTTGATATTTTTCAAACATAAATTATTTTTTAACTTCTTTGATTATTATAATTTGAGTTTCTTATTTTAATTCCAATTTCTCTGTCATTCTTTAGTGTAAAACAAGAGAAAAAAAAAGAAAAAAATGTAAATTAAAAAAAAAAAGAGAAAAAAGAATAAAAACTACATATTTTGCTATTGTAATTAATTTAGTATTTATATCTGTAATTTTTTAGGATATCTATAGTAAAGATTATAGGAAAATAAGTGAAAAGAATAAATTTGACCATAAAAATAATAAATTCAAACTATCCATTGAATTAAAAAGGTAAAAAATCAATGTGAGTAGGATAAAAATATATCCCTATATGGATTATATTTTCAAATAAAAAATTAATAAAAATTAATTTAAAATTCTTTCCTTCAGTTTCGTTAGAGGAAAAGGGTATATGTGAGTCACTTGTGTAACAATAGGAATATAAATAAGCCACTTTCAGAACGAGGGATATATGTGCTCTAAATTACAAAGTTAAAGGGTTTATCCGACTTTTTTTCCTAAGATGTATAACTAATTCCTTTCATTTGGTAGTATTACAAATAAAAAGGATTTAATATGTCACGATCCAAGCCTACACAAGGGCATGGCCAACACCCAAGAACCATTGTTGACCCTCAAGCAAAACCTCATCTTAGCTGACTATAAGCGGAAGACTAACTCAAGAATACATAAGCATCAAATTGAAATAAACGTTTTAAAAAATAGTTTACTGAATCTCAAAACTTCACTAAATATATTGAGTATGAAACATAAGTTTTAAATAAAATATCTGAAATTGAAAGACTCTCCAAAACTATCTATCTATGAAGCCTTTACTATATAAAGATGAGTGCCGGGACAAGACCCACGACACCTCAAAACTACTAACTTGAAAGTAACTGTGATGTCCTCTAGAATACAAGAAGGCTCACCAAAGCTAACTAGAGTGTAGAGTCATCTCAACGAAGGTGTATGTTGATAATTCTGAACATATGTATCTGCATCATAAAAGGATAGAGGTCGAATGACATCAGTACAAGGATTGTACGAGTATGTAATATGGCTGAGTAAACAAATAACTGAACTGAATGACTGAAAGCAACTCAATTGAATCAATACATGAACATGAAGTGAAAACCATTTAAGCTTTACAATAAGATATGCAATAAAAGCATTATGAAAATAATAAACTTTTACTTGTGGGGAATTTTTTCTAACCGACAACCATTACAATGAGCCTACCAATGATACAACGTCCTGCCTCACAGTGCAAGGGCCCATCCTATACCTTTTCGGGGTATAGGATGATATCGTGACCATGGATCCATCTAATTGGACTTCTTAAAGGTAGTTGAGGATTCACATTACGAATCAATGGTATCCTATCCTACGCTGGCAACATAGTTTTGTTGGACTTCCGAATCATAAAAGAATGTAACCCAACTCGGTGCTCAATACTACTCCCAAAATAATTGAAATAACTTTGTGCTCAATTCATCCATTACAAAGAATGGACTTCTTACATTACTTGCAATACTTTTCAAAACATGAGACATGTTTACCTTCTTGAAAATATGCACTTATGAACTTATCTTTCAACTCCAATAATCAACATAGATACATATGTATATATATGAATAAAATAACATTAGAAACTCTTAATTATTTATGAAATCAAACCTTTCAATTTCTCAAAACTCAATTTGAAACACAATGATTGGCTTCCAAAGACTCTCAAGACATATAACTCAATTCGTAGGGTTCATGTAAAATTATAGACATGAACGACTCACTTGAGGATCTCAATAACCATATCGAAACTCATGAATACAAATCTTTCTCAAAACTCATCTTTACTTCCTCAAAAAACTCAATTTAAAACTCAAGTGTTGGCTTTAAAAAGCTTCTCAAAATTTATAACTCCATTCATAGGGTTCATGCAAAATTATGCATATGAACGAGTCAAATCAAGAATGTTAATGCATAACATATAAAAAATCAATAATTAGGAGTAGAATTTCAAAAATAAATAAGAACTCGAGAACTCAAAATTAACTCATCTCAAGAATACTCAACTCTAGGGGTAGAATCCTAGATTACTCTTTTACTGATTTGAAAGTAGATGTAGGGCGTGAGGACGAACTAGTCCAACACTATGATAGCCTTATATACCTGGAAGAACAAGGTTCTGGAAATTTTTTGAAAAAGAACTTGATTAGAAGCCTTCAAACCCTACCTTGAAGGAGAACAATCAAAAAAAACTTTCTTGAGATTCTTGATTTAGTTTCTTGAAATCTCTATGACCAAGAATTATGATTTTCATTAGTGATTCATAACTGTATGGAGGAATTTGAGTTGGAAAGAATAAAATTCTTGGAGAAGGACTTACCTTGAAGAAGTATCTCAAAAAAGATTGAAAGAATCTTGAATGCAGTCTTCTACTTTGATTTTTCTTAGGATTTTGCCCTAGGGTTATAGAGAGAAGAGAATATTAAAAAATGAAAATCTGATTGGTTTGAGCCTTTTATTAGTCAAGAAATTCGTTTAGGGTTTTCTTGGAGGTAAAAAGACAAAAAGACCCTTTTTAATGTTTTCACGTCAACTAATTCGTCACTACACTATATCAATTACTAAAATGGTCAAAACTTTTTACTCAAAAATTAGATTGATGCGAAATTGGTAGCGTTAGAAAGTAGATTCAACTACCTTTAATTAGATAGGTTATGGGCCACGTAAATCTTTATATTCTAAGAGATATAGTCGTTTGAAGTTTACCCAAATAGAATCTTGCATCAAAACTTAATTGATAAGGAAACTTTTAACTCTACTTTGAACTAAGAGTTTCTAGTGACCTTAATTGCTATCCAAAATCATTTCCACACTAAAGAATTTATCTTTATAGATATGGGAAATTTAAGAATTAGACGATATGACCCTATAAGTAAATGAAGAATGGTTCGGGTGTTAGCTTAGAAATTTTTCGGGTGTTACAATATCTCCCCCTTGGGATCATCGTCCTCGAATGATGGTTAAACTGAGAATGGAGGGGAAAATAGTTACTATCACTACGTCTCTTGACTTCTGAGCTTGCCTACTAACATACGCTGAATTGATTGATACTAATAGTTTTGAAACTATACTAGAGCACATAAGTCATGAACGATATGAGTTTGAGCATAGTCACACTCTATCTGAAATTATTTGATATAAAGCTAGGATATTTGGGCACGAAGTAAGAATAAGAATAATATGCCTTGAGTGATATGATTGGTATCTTTCAAGCTTGGAAACATTTCTCAACTATTCTCTTCTTTGTGCTTACTACACTTCATTAGCTGCAACTCCTAACTCCCACTAAAGTATATGACTACTCTTACAAACGTCTAGATCAAACCACTTGATCTTACTGTGTTCAAGTCTAATCTTTAATTAACAAGGTACTAAACATGATTTGGTTAAACTTATCCAAACCACAAGATTCAAGTTCTATACCTCTATAGGGAATCTCATCCCAAGAATATTTCTCCTTATAGCTACCTTCAACCAACCTTGAGCCCATATCAAGAAACGCCTAATGCATCATGCATTTGTCCACATGTTAATAAGACCACATTCAAGCCTAACACTATAACCATTCCATGGAATCCTCCTAACCAATCCATCTTAAAATTTCTCATCATCTCAACCAATTGAAATTTCACACATTACTATCAGAAACTTGCTCTCATTTAACTATTAGTCATGGTAAAACCTCATCCCCTTCTTCCTCCACATTTATAACCTTGGATGGAAGAAGAAGACCACCACTACCACAATAAGAAACGCAAACCCTCTCCTTCTATCATTACTCAACTACTATCGACAACATCACTATTAAAACTGAAAAAATCACTAAAAGAGCTTTAGGACGAAAGATCATAAACATGATTCATTCGGGATGTCTGATATAAGAATATGCATGGCATAAAATTATGTTTCTAGCCATTGAGAGTAAATCATGAACTTGTGAGACTCAATATACTATGAGACATGATTTCTTAAATGAATAGGTTCATAGCAGGGGGCTGATATTCATAACTTCATGGATTAACCTTGAGATTAATGGGATAAAGTCTTTGCCCCTCATTCTGAAAATTGAGCATAGATGTGAATCTCTTTGAAGTGTATGAGCATAGGTCATAGACTCAATTCTAATATACCATCATCATGTTGTAATAACTTAACTTGAGGAATACACAAGATTATGAACGGATTGATATATCTCCAAAACTATTTTCGAAGACATCACTATCTCATTCTCTACACTTGACTTCATTTCTCATCTTATCATCTCCCCCTTGGGTCTAAAGATAACACTCATAAACTATAGATCTATTAATGTATGTCTAAGCTGGTCTACATTCCCTTTACTCTAATAATCGGGGAAAGACTTATCTCATGGCTACTAAACTCTCCATATACAGGTACTAAGACCTCATTCTAAGATACTTATCTTAACCTCTTCTCATTGGCTTATAAGGCCGTTTCATCTAACTCTTAAGAAAAAAAACTAATGCTTACATCAGCCTATTCCACATTTACAGCTTAAATATACTATCTAGGCACACATGGAAAATCATTAACTTAATTGGAACCTCGTATGATTACATACAATCTCGGGTACATCTCTTAATGCTCTTGTTACTCTTATGACTTAGCCACACTTCACTACCCTTATCTAAAAGTTAGGATATCTCACTTGTACCACTCATATGCATTGCAGCTAATATCTCAATTCCTCACCTACTCTATGTCATTCTACAAGATTAGATATCAAGACTAACATTATAACCCTCGTGTTGTCATTCTTTTGATCACAAAGCTCATCTCAAATTCAAGCTTAATGTTTATTACTTAACTTAGATATCAATATGATTGCTCACTTACTATGCTAACTTAGAAATACTAAATACAAATTAAGAAACACTCGTCCACTAAAACCTCATGATAAGTAACTCAATCTTTATCTCTCCGTCTTCATGCTTACAATTTACTGCCACCCTTCATTTAACAACTTAAGTACTATTTACCCATTCGCTATGCATTATTGCCTAATTAGTTTTGTAACACTCTGAATATTATGGGCTTCCCCTTAGATTCACAAGCCTAGTTTAGAGCTATCACCTCATGAACACTCTACACTTTTATTCCACATATATACTTGGCCTTCACTAACACAATAACATTGACATAAACTCCCTTCTAGTTAATGTATACTCTAACTCATCTTGACTAGTAACTATTAATCTACCTTCTATCATGAACTCTATACAAAATTACTATTCCTTAGTCTACTCATAAAGGAAAACTCTTCATTAATAACTTATTGGGTGCATAAATGGAACAACCTACTTTACCTCATCACTCTCTCCCTTCTTAAATTACTATACATCTGCATGCATTCTTCTAACTCTGGGAACTTTTACTACTACTACTACTGCTTATAACATCATTACTCATACAATCATTTCGGGTGCAATTACTACCCAAGCTTTAAAGCATACTTCCTTATACGGGTCTCAATTGGAACAACGTTTAGGGAAAAGAGTTTGGGAATATATATCAATTCTAGCTCGAATGCATGTTTCATATGAATAAGAGTGCATTATTTTGAAACTCAACAATTAACTCACTCACGGGATTTTCTCAAGCCCCTATGAAGTCTCATGACTTTGGCAAGACTTTTGCTGAGAGTAATTCATTGATAAGGATTTGGCTTTGTTTTTAAACTACCTTAAGTATGAGGAGAAGTCGAATGAATATGAGAAACACATGTGCTTGAATAAGTTCCTTATGACACAACTCTATTGCACGATATAGAGTATGAAATAAGGTAAACTTTTCCTAAATGTTTGTAGTCCCTCGTTTATAAAAGTGGGGCCCTCCCAACCATAAACAAGACCCTACTGATACGATTTCATAGACACCCTAGGACACTTGAACTCTGTGCTCTGATACCAAGTTTGTCACGACCCGAGCCTACACCCTGGACGTGGATGAAACTTGAGAACCGTTAATGGCCCTCAAGCGAACCCTTATCCTGGCTGACTACAAGCGGAAGACTAACTAAAGCATACATAAGCAACAAATTGAAATAAATGTTTTAAAAATAGTTTACTGAATCTCAAAACTTTGCTGAATATACTGAGTATGAAACATAAGTTTTAAATAAAATATTTGAAACTGAAAGACTCTCCAAAATTGTCTATCTATGAAGCCTTTACTATATAAAGATGAGTGTCGGGACAAGACCCATGACACCTCAAAACTACTAACGGGAAAGTTTTTATGAAATCCTCCGAAATACAAGAGGGCTCACCAAAGCTAACTAGAGTGTAGAAGGATCTCAACAAAGTGTCTTTTGATAATCATGAACACATGTATCTCTGTCATAAATGGATGCAGGTCGAATGACATCAGTACAGGGATTGTACGAGTATGTAATATGGCTAAGTAAACAAATAACTAAATTGAATGAATGAAAGCAATTCAAGTGAATCAATATGTGAACATGAAGTGAAAACCATTTAATATTTACAATAACATATGTAGTAAAATCAATATGAAAATAATACATTTTAATTTGTGGGGAGTTTCTCTAACCGACAACCATTACAATGAGCGAGCAATGATACAACGTCCCGCCGCACAATGCAACGGCCCATCCTATGCCTTGCTGGGGGTATAGGATGATATCATGACTATGGATCCATCTAATTGGCCTTCTCATAGGTAGTGAGGAGTCACATTAAGAATCAATGCTATCCTATCCTACGCTGGCTACCTAGGTTTGTGTGACTTCTAAATCATAAAAGACTCTAACCAAACTAGGTGATCAATACTATTCCCATAATAATTAACATAACTTTGTGCTCAATTCACAAGTACAAAGAATGGACTTCTTACATTACTTTAAATACTTTTCAAAACATTAGACATGTTTACCTTCTTGAAAACATGCACTTATGAACTTATATTTCAATTCTAATAATCAACATAGATACATATGTGTACGTATATGTATAAATATATATATATAACATTAGCAACTCTTAAGCCTTTATGAAATACAACCTTTAAACTTTTTCTCAAAACTCAGTTTGAAACACAATGATTGGCTTCCAAAGACTCTCAAGAGTTATACCTCAATTGGTAGGGTTTATGCGTAATTATGGAAAATAACCACTCAACTTGAGGACCTCAATAACCATATATAAACCCATGAATACAACTCTTTCTCAAAAATCATCTTTACTTCCTCAAAAAACTCAGCTTAAAACTCAAGTGTTGGCTTTAAAATGCTTCTCAAAATTTATAACTCAATTCATAGGGTTCATGCGGAATTATGGACATGAAAGACTGAACTCAAGAATGTTAATGCATTACATAAAACAATTCAATAATTAGGTGTAGAATTTCAAAAGGAGATAGGAACTCGAGAACCCAAAATTAACTCATCTCAAGAATACTCAAATCTAGGGGTAGAATCCTAGATTACTCTTTTATTGATTTGAAAGTAGATGTAGGGTGTGAGGATGAACTAATCCAACTCAATGATAGCCTTACATACCTGGAAGAATATGGTTCTTGAAGAATCTTGAACAAAAAACTTTATTCGAAGCTTTGAAACCCTAACTTAAAGGAGAACAATCAAGAAAACCTTTCTTGAGATTCTTGAATTAGTTTCTTGAAATCTTTATGAACAAGAATTAGAATTTTCATTAGTGATTCATAATTGTATGGAGGAATTTGAGTTGAAAAGAATGAAATTCTTGGAAAAGGACTTACCTAGAAGAAGAATCTTGAAAAAGATTGAAAGAATCTTGAATGTCCTTAGGGTTTTACCCTTGAGTTTGAGAGAGAAGAGAATGATGGATTAAAAGATGAAAATCTGATTGTTTTAAGCTTTTTATTAGTCAAAAAATTTGTGTAGAGTTTTCTTGGAGGTAAAAAGACAAAAAAAAAACCCTTTTTAATGTTTTCCCGTCGGCTAATTCATCACTACATTGTATCAGTTACTAAAATAGTAATAACTTTTTACTCAGAAATTGGATTGATGCGAAATTGGTGGCGTCAGAAAGTAGATTCAAATACCTTTAATTAGATAGGTTAAGGGCCACGTAACTCTTTATATTCTAAGAGATATAATAGTTTTAAATTGACCCAAATATAATCGTACATCAAAACTTAATCGATAAGGAAACTTTCAACTGTACTTTGTGCTAGGAGTTTTTAGTGACCTTAATCGATATCCAAAATAATTCCGACACTAAAGAATTCACCTTAACACATATGAGCAATTTAAGAATCACATGACATGAATGTACAAGTAAATGAAGAATGGTTCGGGTCTTAGCTTAGAAATTTTTGGGGACATAATATGATGGGATTAATATATGTAAATATAAAAATACCGTCCAATACATTTTAATCATTTTATTTATTTTCTTGATTATATGTTTTTATATTTGTAATAGTAAATTTATTTTTGATAAATTAGCTTTCAAATTTTATTATTTAGAGAGAGTTGTTTGTTCCTAAATAAATCAAACGAATCAATACAACATTACTAATTGAAAAATCAAATTATTTCCACATGACGTTTGTGATCTTATAATTGAATATAATATTTGTTGATATATATGTTTTTTTTCTAATTATTTGTATTTTGGATAATTTATAAATACACATATATATTAAAACTACAACTAGCAATTTTTATGTGTAAACGTAAATGGTTTTTTCGATTTTACTATTATTAAGATCTTCTCGGTTTTAAAAGTAGATGGACTATCTTTTTAAAATTTAAAACTAATGTTTAGTGATAACACTCAAATTACTCATAAAACAATAAAATAAGTAAGTAACCGCTAGCAATATAAATACCCAACAAATGATTCGGGAACGAATCCCAGGGGAAGTGATTTAATTCTACGAATTCAATAAAGAAATTAAAATGCAAACTAATTTCATTGTAGCACTTAGGGCGAATGAGTAGATGATTCCACCAAATTTTAAATAAAGGTTTGAAATCAATTATCACAATTCAACTAAAACATTGTTTAAACAAGTAAAAGACAATCTAGGGGTGTGGGAGTAGGTGTTAACGTCAAAAAGGGGGTGCAAGTGCTTGTTCAATAATGCTACACAATCATGGATAGGTTGTGTAATCATTAACAACACAAATCTTCTTTCGATCTCAATGTGTCATATCACAAAATCTCATTCCGGTCTTATCCATGTGAATATACAAATCAACCAACTACCTTACGAAATCTCTCTTTTGACCAGATTTAACAATTAGAAACGAAATTACAATATTCTATTCCAAGAAACTTCAAAAATTAAATCTAATTAGAAAATACTATGTCATTTACCCACTAATTAATCTCTTTCGAGCATCGACCAAAAATCTAAGCTAGGACTAAGTTTGCAACCTTAGCCCATAAATTGAAACCATGCTAAATAGCTCAAATCCATGAATGAATAGCATAAAATCAGAGCAAGACACTATACCCACTAAATTAGTTAACACCCAACTCTAAAATCACACCCCCTAGAATTGGGATTTCATCCAAGCATCATAAAAGTTGAAATTATACCAATTATGATTTCAACCATCAAAGTGTTGATCATCAACAATAATCTTCAATGCGCACTTCAAATTGAACCATCAATTGTCAAATACAAAAAATTTTAAATCCCCAAAGTTAAGACGATATTTAAAAGGGTAACAAAAATTGAACTCGGATATTCAAAAGTTTGTTTTCTAGAGAGTCAGATACTATTTTCTCTCTCTGCTAAGTTATTTATAATTTCCTAGAAAATTAGTCTAATATCTCATGCGCGACCTGATTGGCAACATTAGTTGGGTTCTCCAACTCGATCGGCGGATCATCGTCTTGTTCTTCAACTAGCCCTTTCCTGGCTTCAGGCTTTAGATATTGGCACCTCAGTTGGCAAACACGATGAAGTCTATCTTTTGATGAGTCCACAAATTAGACACATTTAGGGTTTTATTATGAAAAAATAAGTGTCCTCGAATTATTATTTTGTCTAAATATCTGATGAAAACTTTTAAGTTTCAGGTATTTGAAGTTTTATTGAAAGCATGGATACTTAGGCGCAGAAAGGAACAAAAAAGCTAAAAAGAGTGAAGAAGCTGAAGCCCGAGCATCGCCAAACACACTTGGTGATTCGACGAAGGGATTTACTCCTCCCTTTCTTCCAGTACGCGAAGCCCTAAAGGAGAAGGATAAAAAAGGCGATGAAAGGAGCAGTCGGCGCGTCACCAAATAGTTATATGAAGCATTACTATACCGGCCAATGTTCCAGAATGTGAAGATGTTGAAGGTAAGCATGAAATGGCGATGAAGCAGAAGAAAGGAGAGTCGCCGAGTCATTCGGCGGCATCGACTAACTTCGCTGAAAGATCCGCCAGTGCTATTTTCTGAAGTCTATAAATACTAAAGTTGTTATTAATTTTACAAGCCCCGGATATTTATTTTAATTTTCCAGAATATAATAGTACTTTTTGGATATTTTTCTCTCAAGTTTTGAGAGGGTTTTTGGGAAACTTGAAGAAAGAAGGATTTCATCTTCCTCAAGTTGGAAGTGGGTCTTCTCCATTCTTCTTCCTTTGCTTAAATCAAGGTTTAATTTCTTATACCCATTTCATTTTACTATCATTTTAGGTGTATTTTGTTATTTCTTGATGTGTGGCTAAAAACTCCCATTCTTGGGGTGTGATTTAGCAAATATGTGTTGATATTATTGTTGGGTCTTGCCTGCTGATAGGTTAGATGTAGTTTAATGGTGATTTCACATAGTGGTTGTGGTCCCAAGAGGGAGGTCGCGAAACCAAGACCACTAGACTGATGACCTAAGGAGTGGGTCGACATGAGGTTCAGCCCGGGAGGGTAAGCCCTAGTCCCATATCCTAACACTCAGCGAGAGAGAGAGTGGTGTAAGTCGTAGGCTGGTCTTCATGCGGCAAATGGGTGTCTGAGAGGAACACAATTGAAACGAGGTAAGTTTCCCGAGAGGGAACTTATTTCCATTTAAAGCTTGGCCTAGTCACTATTATCTTAGAAATTTCCTTTCAAAAGCATGTACCCAACTATTTATGTCAACTTGTATTGCATTCACACCCCAAGAACATTTCCCCCATACTTGATTTTCTTGTTAATTTTTGCTATTTTTACTAATTGTGACAAAAACCCCAAATCGTTATTTGACACTTTTGTGTCACCCCCTTTTATTTACTATGTTTTTACTTATTAATATCTTTTAGCTACGACTAGTTAGAGCTTAATTTTATTTTTCTATCAATTCTCAAAACCACTCCCTTGGGACACGACCCCAACCTTTTGTTCAGTTACTATACTATCGATGATCGTAGACACTCATATCGTAGGTTAGTGTCGTTGGTCACGATAAGTATTAAAATGACACCGCTGCCGGGGAGTGGTGTTATTTTAGAATTTTTAGATTAGTAGAATTTTTGCTCTTCTTAGTTGTAATTTACTAATTTAATTTTCAGTTTTGTTTTGAGTATTTGTGTGCCACAACAGGCCATGTGAGTAGAAACGGGGACAATAGCTGCCAAGCAGGCCACTCAGCAGGTGGTTCTTGTAATCGAGACGACATCAACGATGCTAATAATGTTAATCATCCTACCGGCATGGGTGAGATGGGTGAAACTTGCATGCCACAAGCTGACGAAAATGTAATGTTCGAAGTTACCAGCGCAACACTCCAACTCATACATTCGAGAGGTTTATTTGGAGGGTTGGAGCATGAAGATCTGCACGATCATGTAAGAAGCTTTGTGGAAGTGTGCACCCCTTTATCATTCAAGAAGCTATCTCAAGAATCCATACAGTTTTGCTTATTTCTATTTTCGTTAATTGGGGGAGCCACTAAATGGATGATTGAGCGCTCGAACAACTCCATCAGATCATAGAAGGAGTTGGTTATGGCATTTCACGGAAGATTATTTCCTCCATCAAGAATGATGAAGCTGAGGGACGATATCCAGAATTTCAAGCAACAGGAGGGTGAACCAATTCATGAGTCATGGAAAAGGTTCAAAAGGTCTTTGCGTAAGTGCCCAACGTATGGGCTACCAGGTGAGTTGTTGCTCCAATACTTCTACCGTAATATGGAATCGGTGAATAAAGAAATAGCTGATCAATTAGTGCAAGGAGGAATAATGTTACAATCATTTGAAGTAGCCTCATTTCTCCTAAATTGTATGACTAAAGTAAACCAAGCATGGTATACCAACGATGATCAAGTCTCCCCACTATGCTTCCGATTAATGCAAGAACAGATCTAAAAAAAAGGGAAAGGGACGAAAACATCAAGAAGGTGTTATCTCAAATGGAAATGCTACAAGAACATATGAAGGGGACACATGGGGTGTTTTGAGTTGAGGAAGGTTCTTCTTCCGGTTACTCAAGACTGAGGGAGAATCAAGGTTGGAACTCCAGAAGATACGAGGAGGGTTTCCACACACACTATCAATCGCAGGTTGGGAATCAAGGTTGGAGCTATTATAGAGGAAAAGAATCATGGAGATATTGGCAAGATTGGGCTGAGTAGGATGGTCAGGAGGAGGACCATATTCACTTGAGTAAAAGCCCAAAATCTAAAGGGAGTGCAAGTAGTCCTCGGGTAAATGATTTGTTATCGCGCATACTCGATAAATTTAAGGGCTCTGATGATATGCTAAAAGGAATGAAAGATGACTTTTCATCATTGAACTACTAAGTAAATTCTCATGCGGATGCCATCAAAATGCTGGAAGGTAGATTGAGTCTGTTATTAGCTCAATTAACATCCACAACACCCATGGACCATATTGAAAGAGAGCTGGTTGTGGTTACTCGTAGCGGTAAGGTGGCAATAAGGGATATGATGGAAGATGAGGATACTCAAAAACATAAAGAGAGTCAAGGTCTGGAGGAACATGATTTTCTTATTTAACAAGGCCTTACTAAAGAACCACAGGAAGAAGCAGGTCAACAAGTTCAAGTTCCAAAAGTCATATATCCCTTACCAAAGATACCTCCACCATTTCCCCAATGTTTGAAAAAGAAGAATGAAGATGAGAAGTTAAAAAAAAATTTGTTAGTATTTAAGAGCTTATCAATCAACCTTCCTCTGGACAAGCATTGTTCGAAATACCGAGATACGCCAAATTCATAAAAGAACTGGTTACAAAGAAAAGGAGCTTGGAATATGAAATGATAGAGGTGTCCCATAGTTGCAGTGCAATTATGAAAAATGATTTAATCACTAAGAGAGAAGATCCTGGAGCATTCACAATCCTTTGCACGATTGGCATGCTCCAATTTGCTAAAGCCTTGTGTGACTTAGGGGCAACTATCAACTTGATGCCTTATGCAATATACAAGCAACTTGGTTTGGATGAACCAAAGGCAACCACAATGAGATTCCTCATAGCTGATCGATCAATCAAGCACCCAGTCGGAATACTCTATAACATAGTAAAGGTGGATCAGTTAATCTTTTTGGCTGATTTTGTGATTCTAGACTTTGAGATCAATGATAAAATTCCCATTATTTTGGGAAGGCCTTTCTTAGATACAGGGAGAGCACTAATGGATGTTGAAAGAGGGAAATTGAAGTTCTGTGTGAATGATGATGAGGTGACCTTCAATATTTGTAAGTCCATGAATCAACCAAGTAACATCCATGTGGTGTCCACTAAGGATGTGATAGCTAAGACAGTGGCAAGTGTGAGTCATTTAATGTGTAAGAATAAGCCCCTTGAATCTGTCCTTGCTAATTATAATGGATCCGAAGTTCAAGGTTACGAGGAAGTGGTAGTTTCATTATCAGGATTAGGAGTATATTCAAGGAATCCAATCAAATTAGATATCAATCTAAAAAATAGAGAAAGTCCCCCTGCTAAACCATCAACAAAAGAACCACTGAATTTGGAGTTAAAAGGCCTATTCTCTCATCTCAAATATGCCTTCTTAGGAGCCAATAATACTCTACTGGTAATTATCGCCACAAATCTTCTTGAAAGGCAGGTGATATTGCTCATTGAAGTACTGCGGAAGCATATAAAAGCTATTGGATGGACAATAGCCAATATAGTAGGAATTCCGCCTGGCATTTGCATTAACAAGATCTGGCTCGACAGGGAATGAAAGCCTAGTGTGGAACATCAACAGAGATTAAACCCTCCAATGCAAGAGGCGGTAAAAAAGGAAATCATCTAGTGGCTAGATGCAGGGGTGATATACCCTATTGCAGATAGTAAGTGAGTAAGTCCAGTGCAATGTGTCCCGAAAAAGGGAGGCATAACCGTAGTCCCATATACAAAAGGAGAACTTGTACCAACAAGACCAGTGACTAGTTGGAGAGTATGCATGGACTACCAAAAGCTTAACTCATGGACCGAGAAAGACCATTTTCCAATGCCTTTTATGGATCAGATGCTTGACTGGTTATTAGAAAGAGGGTGGTACTATTTTTTGGATGGATACTCCGGCTATAATCAAATCACTATTGCGCCAAAAGATCAAGAGAAAACCACTTTTACTTTCCCTTATGGAACTTTCACATTCAAAAGAATGACATTCGGGCTATGTAATGCCCCAACAACATTTCAGCGTTGCATGCTATCTATTTTTGCAGATATGGTTGAAGACTCTATGGAGGTGTTCATGGATGACTTCTCAGTCGTAGGGGATACGTTTGAAGAATGATTGACTCACTTAGGACAGGTACTCCAAAGATGCGTCGAAACGAATCTGGTTTTGAATTGGGAGAAATATCTCTTTATGGTAAATAAAGGTATTGTTCTTGGGCATAAGGTGTCACAAAATGGGCTGGAGGTTGACAAGGCAAAGATTGAGGTCATTGAGAAATTACCCCTACCAATTTCAGTAAAGGGTGTTCGCAGCCTCTTAAGGCACACAGGATTTTACAGAAGGTTCATTAAAGACTTCTCAAATATTGCACTCCCATTATGCAAACTCCTAGAGAAGGAAGTGAAATTTCACTTTAATGATGCTTGTATGGCTGCATTTCAGTGTTTGAAAGAGAAACTAATATCCACCCTGATCATCATCAGACCTAATTGGTTCAAATCTTTTGAGATAATGTGTGATGCCAGCGGTATGGCACTAGGGGTTGTGTTGGGGAAGAAACGCAACAAACTATTTCACCCAATCTACTACGCAAGCAAGACTCTAAATAGTCCCAACAAAATTATACGATCACCGAACAAGAGTTCCTTGCAGTAGTTTATTCATTTGAAAAATTGAGAGTGTACTTGCTAGGTACCAAAGTATACACACTGATCATGATGCACTCCATTATTTGATGGCAAAGAAAGATGCAAAACCACGATTGATTAGGTGGGTACTACTATTACAAGAATTTGATTTCGAGGTAAACGATTGAAAAATGTGCAAAAATCAAGTGGCTAACCATTTATCAAGGTTGGAAGTAAGGGAGAATGTCGAGCATGAGGTTGACATAGATGACTCTTTCCCAGATGAACGAGTTTTTTGCAATATCCCTCAAACACCCGCCATGGTATGCAGATTTTGCAAATTACCTTGTGTGTGGGCTGATACCGGATGAGTTGACCTTTTACCAATAGAAAAGATTCCTATTCAATGTTAAAAAGTACTTTTGGGATGAGCCATACTTGTTCCAAGAGTGTGCTGACCATGTCATCAGAAAGTGTGTTCCTGAAGAAGAAAAACTGGTAGAAATTCTCCATACTTGCCATACATCACTAGTGGAAGGTCACCATGGTGGTGTTTGCACCGCCGCTAAAGTTCTCCAGAGTAGATATTACTGGCCATCACTCTAAAAGGATGCACATGAGTTTGTAAAGAAATGCTCTAAATGTCAACAGCAAGGTGGAGTGTCTAGAAGACATGAATTACCTCTCACTCCTATTTTATAGGTTGAGCTATTCGATGTATGGGGGATAGATTTCATGGGCCCATTTGTGAGCTCGTTTGGAAATAAATATATCTTGGTGGCTATGGATTATATTTCCAAATGGGTGGAAGCGATTGCACTTCCAAACAATGAAGGAAAAAGCATTGTCCAATTCTTGAAACGCTACATCTTTGCCAGATTTGGCACTCCGAGAGTAATCATAAGCGATAGGGGATCCCATTATTGCAATAATTGGTTGTCAATGGCGCTGAGTAAATATGGGGTGAAAGACAAAGTGGCAACCCTATATCATCCCCAAACAAGTGGCCAAGTCGATGTGTCGAATAGGGCAATCAAAAGCATCTTGGCTAAGACAGTAAATGTCAATAAAAGTGATTGGTCTAGGAAATTCGATGATGCACTATGGGAATATCAGACTGCTTACAAAACACATATCAAGATGTTTCCATATCAGCTGGTTTATGGTAAGACTTGTCATCTACCTATTGAGTTAGAACACAAAGCATTATGGGCATTGAAAGCTTTAAATTTGGATTGGTCAAAAACTTCAAGGGAGATAACATAGCAGCTAAACGAACTGGATGAATTTAGACTCAGATTATATGAAAGTTCAGCCATCTATAAAGAGAAGATGAAGAAATGGCATGATGCTTGGATACTCAAGAGAGACTTCAAGGTAGTAGATTGGGTTCTGCTATACAACTCGCGACTTAGACTCTTCCCTGGAAAGCTCAAATCCAAATGGTCTGGATCATTTCGAGTAACGCGAGTGTTCATAAATGGTGCCATAAAAGTTAAAGATCAGGAAGGGCCTCCATTTACGGTGAATGGTCAACGTCTGAAATTGTATCTAGGAGATTGTCAAGAGATTTTGTTAGTTGAAGTGGTATATTTAGAAGACGCATGAAGGCGCTATTGCGTTGTGCCGCGACGTTAACTAAGTTGATGTTTGGGAGGCAACCCAAAATCCCTTTAATTTCTTTACTTTTATTATTGTCAGTACTTATTTCTTGGTAATAAAATGGTATGTTGTTTGTGCAGGAAAAAGTACTAAAAGGAATAAAGGATGGCAAACAATAAATCTTGTCGGCGAGTCGCCGAAGAGGTCAGCGAATCTAACCTTATCCGCCATTTGACTCAGAACATCGTAAATAATGAAGACTGTTAAACTTGGTGAGATTTGGAGATTATCTGCGATTCACCAATAATTTCGACGATCTTGATGAAAACCGTCGTTTGGATCTTCACAATGACTGCAGATTCTGTAAAACTCGGAGAGTCGAGTGTTCACTCAGTGAATCACCAAGATATTCGGCGATTAGACCTAATATCACCAAACAAAAAAAAACTGAATTGATGCCATGGAGCAAACTGCATAACCAGAATCACTTCTTCATCTCTACGCCTTATCTTTCTTTATTTTGCCTCTCGAATTCAGTATTACCTAAATTTGAAGACAAATTGCTTTTTATTTGTGGTGGGGTGAGTCCCATTCGTGTTTTGTATATATTTTGGCTATTTTATTTAAAATTATATTTTCACTGCTTTTCTGTGGATGTTTGAGCTCGTGGCTCCGTTTACTTTTAAATGCAAATTTTTTTTGACCCTTCTTAATTTTTTTGAATTTTTTGCACATTTTTGCCACCCCTCGTGAGTTTAATGTGGCTTTTCTTTTGCAAGAATTTAAGTCTCAATTTTGATCAATACTGATGACTTGTATAGTGCTCTCAATTGAACGAACATGAATGTATGGTTACGATGAGGCCAAATAAAGTTGCATAGACAATATGTGAACTCTTTGCATCTCGATGTCTTGTGTGATTAGTTTGCTTTGAACCATGCATGAAAAACCTAGAATTTGCCTTGTTAGTTTGATTGATTTAGAAAGGTATTCTCTTGAAATGATCTTAGGCAACATTAAAGAGTGTGAGCCAAATTTGACATATACCTCTTTTGTGGCCTACCCGTGAGTGTGTGAAACTCTTTTGAACACCTTTGAGCCTTACCTTTATTTGGAAGAACCTTGATGAACCCTAGACCTTACTTGACCCACTACCTACAATCCTCTTGAGTTGTGGTTTAGCGAATAGCCAACTTAGGCTTTAACTTAGGCCAAAAGCCTAAGTTGGGGGTGTGGTGAAAGGGAAAAGGAAAAGTCAATAAGTGCAAGAAAAGTACCCCATAACCCATGGTATTGCATAAAAAAAAGAACCCTTTCAATTCAACTCAATTCAAAAAAAATATAGTGAAGTGTGGAATAATGTACGAAAGGAATCGAGTTTCAAGCAATCCATGGAGGAGAATAAAAAAGGGTGACTTAGAAGCAATAGAAAAAGAATTGATAATGGAAATGAAGGGAATGTCTTGAGAATATCGTATTCCATGAGGAAAAAGTCACTGAGCCTAAATGACCATACCTTTACACTCAGCCCCATTACAAGCCTTAGAAAGACCTTTTTGATCTTGAGTAAGCCGAATCAAAAGTCGATAGGAAAACAAGGACAAACCTATAGGTTAAAGCATACATTGTGTTCCTCTTTTTGAGTGTGAGTGTTGCATCTGATTCTTGATCTTGAATTGATTAACCTTGGTGTGTGAATATGGAATCATTCTTCATGTGAGGGAATTTAGATACTTTTTGCCGAACTTGAACTCGCACAAGTAGCAAGTATTGAGAGCATGACAATCTCTGGTAATGGTTTGTCACAACTTGAATCTTTGAGTACACAGTTGATCTTTACATAGGTAATTTGAATCTTGTTGTGTATGTTCATGATTAAGTCTTGTGTAGCACTGTTTGAGACACCCTTTTTGAACGGCTGAACTTGAGTTTGCTTGAGGACAAGCAAAAGTTTAAGTTGGGGGTGTTGATGAATCCACAAATTAGACTCATTTAGGGCTTTATTTTGATAAGAATAGTGTCCTCGGATGCTTATTTTGTCTAAATATCTGATGAAAATTCTTAAGTTTCAGGTATTTGAAGTTTTAGTGAAAGCATGGACACTTAGGCGCAAAAAGAAACAAAAAGTCTGAAAAGAATGATAGAGCTGAAGCCCGAGCATCGCCAAACACACTTGGCGATTCGCCGAAGGGATTTACTCCGCTCTTTGTTCCAGTACGCGAAGCCCTGAAGGAGAAAGATCAAAAAGGCGATGAAAGGAGCAGTCGGCACTTCGCCGAATAGTTCCACGAAGTAGTACTATACCACCCAATGGTCTAGAACGTGAAAATGCTGAAGGCAAGCATGAAACAACGATGAAACAGAAGAAGGGCGAGTCGTCGAGTCATTCGGCGGCATCAACTAGCTTCGTTGAAAGATCCGCCAGTGCTATTTACTGAAGTCTATAAATACTAAAGTTGTTATTAATTTACAAGCCCCGGATATTTATTTTAATTTTCCATAATAGAATAGTACTTTTTGGATATTTTTCTCTCAAGTTTGGAGAGGGTTTTTGGGAGACTTGAAGAAAGAAGGATTTCATATTGCCCAAGTTGGAAGTGGGTCTTCTCCATTCTTCTTCCTTTGATTAAATCAAGGTTTAATTTCTTATACCCATTTCATTTTACTATCATTTTAGGTGTATTTTGTTATTTCTTGATGTGTGGCTAAAAACCCCGATTCTTGGGGTGTGATTTAGCAAATATGTGTTGATATTATTGTTGGGTCTTGCTTGCTGATAGGTTAGATGTAGTTTAATGGTGATTTCACATAGTGGTTGTGCTTTAATCTAAAGGGTTTGTAGCTGCAAATACAAAGCCACCCATGTATTTTCGGCTTACCCAAGAGGGAGATCACAAAACCAAAAGCACTAGACTGATAGCCTAAAGAGTGGGTTGACTTGAGGTTCAACCCAAGAGGGTGAGCCCTAGTCTCATATCCTAACACTCAGCTCGAGAGAATGAGTGGGGTAAGGCATAGGCTAGTCTTCATGCAGCAAATGGGTGTCCGAGTGGAACGCATTTGAAATGGGGTAAGTTGCCCGAGAGGGAACTTATTTCCATTTAAAGCTTAGCCTAGTCACTATTATCTTACAAATTTCCTTTCCAAAGCATGTACCCAACTACTTATCTCAACTTGTATTGCGGTCACACCCCAAGAACATTTCCCCCATATTGATTTTCATGTTAATTTTTGCTATTTTTTACTAATTTCGATAAAACCCCCAAATTGTTATTTGTCACTTTTGTGTCACCACCTTTTATTTACTATGTTTTTACTCGTTAATATCTTTAGCTACGACTAGTTAGAGCTTAATTTGATTTTTCTATCAATTCTCAAAACTACTTCCTTGGGACACGACCCCAAACTTTAGTTGGGTTACTATATTATCGATGATCGTAGACACTCATACAGTAGGTTATTGTCGTTGGTCACAATAAGCACTACCTTTCATGTACGACAAATCACAGATGGCCTCCTTTGATCCCCCATTCAATTCTCATTTCAACATAGAAGTCTGTCAGGTTAGGCAATGAGGTTTGACTACGCTCATCCAATTCGGCGAATCACCATTTGTGCTTTACTTTTCCAACCTACGTTGAATTTTTTCAGAAGTAGATAGTGTCACTTTAGTTGAGATCGAATCATGTTGGGCGATCCATCTTAGGCGATCCTCATTTGGGAGTTTTCACTAAATTCATCATTTTTGGCCTCTTTTTGCATAGATTTTTCCTTGCCGTGTCTCTTACCGTTCATTGATGCAAAACATCAAAATATCATTAAACAGGGACACAAATAGGCATAGAGGACACTATTTATTGAACTAAAAGGCCTCAAATTGATCAAAATATCAGACTCATAAACACCCCAACTTAAACTTTTGCTTGTTCTCAAGTAAACCAAGAACACAATCAATTCAATAAGGGATTTTACAATAGCACTCAATGCTAGTTAACAAGAAAGTTCCATCACAAGGCTACTATGATGAATACGTAATATCTCAATTATGCTTAAGAAGCTTCAAATGATGACTAGCCAGTATCAATCAAAGTTCATGCTCACTAATGCTCACTTATAATGCGAAACCATTCTTCAACAAAATCATTAAAGTTCTATCACAACAAAAATGATTTTATGCTCTCACAAATCACATTAACAAAGAAGTTACGAATCACTACAAACTCTCACTCTCCAAAGGAGAAATACATGCAAGTTTCATCCCATAGGTTTGCCCATATTATCCAATCATCACACAATCCGATTTTGGCAAGAACTTAAGGGTTATTTCAGGCTTTTAACGTGTTAAAGACAATGTTATAATCAATTTGGCTCAGTAACTTCACTTTTTAAAAGAAATATTGTACTTATATTCCCCTCTTTGAAAAATTCTTTTCATTCTTTTATTTGGAGACTCAATCCTCGATTCTTTATTCTATTCATTGGGAACCACTTTTACTTCATTAAGAATTTCTTTTCCAATCCATTTTATGTTTTTTTTCTCTTTCTTTTATAAGAAGGAATTCCTACTCTTTGCAAGAAACATCAAGGTTGAGTCTCACTATTCTTTCTTCTTTCTCACTTAGCTTTCTTTCCATACCTCCAACATAGGCTTTTGTCCTAAGTTTGCTATTTAATTCAATCAATGCTTAAAAAATGATTTATGGTGAGAAGGTAGGGACATATGTTTTTCAAGAGGATTCAATGAGGCTAAAAAGAAATAATATAGCCACAAATGGTATCAAGATTGTTGCACACCCTCACAAGGTAGTCATAAAAGGTTTGAACATTAGGGGGTTTCCTATAAAACTATATGCCCAAGATCATCTCTTGCATTCACAAAGTCTCAACAATTAGACTAACAAGGAAAATTTTAGGACTATACAACCATACTTAAAAGTAAGATCTCACCTCACACGGTACTTCAAACACAATCATTTTACACAAATCAAAAAAATTAAGAAGCTTGTGTGCAATGTTCATTGCAAGGCTCATATCCATACACAACTAGTCAAAACAAGATTATGAAAGATCATGAAAAAGTAATGCAAAACATATTTCCTCTTGCAACATCAAAGGAAACACACTTCTCATCAAGAACACTATGTAATACATCGATATTCAACATGATCAATAATCGAATAACAAAAATAAATGTACAAGTT
This sequence comes from Solanum commersonii, assembly GCA_029007595.1. Classification (NCBI taxonomy): domain Eukaryota; kingdom Viridiplantae; phylum Streptophyta; class Magnoliopsida; order Solanales; family Solanaceae; genus Solanum; species Solanum commersonii. The sequence goes on from JAJTWQ010000029.1 coordinate 2,392,248, forward strand.
CTTCAATCATTTCATCAATTAAAAAATCTTGAGGGAATTGATAGAGAAAAGAAAATGACTACAACTCAAACACAAAATGTGATAAAAAATATAGTACTAAAGTATCAAAATAAAACCCAAATAAATAAAATACATATAAAAAAGAGGAATAGGCATAAGTGCCCTGACCCCATTAAAAAGGATAGTAGCACCGTCCTTAATGGTGAAAGATAAGTATGAGAATGGAATGAGTGAAAAGTCTCTTTGTCAGAGTAAGACTATAATGAACTCTTGACCCGTGGATCGATGGGAGAATCAACAACTCTGACATCAGTACCTGACATATTTAGAGGAGGAGCAAGGTGTCTGGCCTCAACTCGGGGATCAATGTTTAGCACATCTAGTGGAGGAGGAGTGGAATTCGAATGACTGACCACACTAATTCCAATCTTAGATGTCTCCATATGAGATCTCCCCTATTTAACATTCATAACCGACTCTTTGATAACTTGTAACTCTGATAATGCCTCTTTTTTCACCTATTGATCATCCCGCACGAACTCATCCTTGTTAGTATGTCTAGTGGAGTCCTCATCAGCCTTCTCTACCCTCTGCCTAGTCTCATCAGCAACTGGATGACTATCTCAAGGCATAACTACACTGATCTTAGTTAGATACACCTTTGTTGGCATCTCAGGCAATGGTACATTACCCCTATAACATCGATATATATGTGTAGACTTCAGCAGATCCACATCCACCCTCAAAGTAGTTATCTCATCTCTGAACCTTTCCAACTCATTGGAACCACCTTCAATCTTGTCACACTCATCAACCCGAGTGGTAAGGGTAGAAAGAATCAGCCCATAAGTGGTCAACAATACCTGTTAATCCAATAGCTCAGCCCCTATGGGAGCAATAAAAGCCTTAGTGGCTACACTAATCATACTTGGAACCTCCCTCTTAAGGCGAGAAGCCTTATCATCTTCTGAATAGGCAAGGCTCCCCATCTCATATATCGAGGTGTATGTCAATAGAGTCCGAGATGTAAGGGAGGTGCAAGAGGGATAGAGGGAGCAACATACCTAGAAGCTAGAGATAGAGTGGGAGTGATACCTGAGGGATCCATAGTAGTAGTGGGATGAGCAATATGTGAATCTAACGTAGTAAGGTTCACTACCTTTGTGGTGTCATGTGGCGGCAACTTTCCTTTGTTCGCGTCATCCCTTAATTAATTAGCCTCAATCCTCCAAATGTCTCTAGTGAGGTAGGGGTCACTTTCCATCCATATTTTCCCTAAATGGAACTTAATTGTACTCACACATTAGGGTGATTAATACTAGGAAAGGCAATGATGTTTGCTCTATCTTATCCCACAAGAGCATTTCTTCTTCTATGATCTGGCCCACATTCAACTCCTCCCGATCAATGGTTGTAGCAACCTCTACCTTTTGGTGAAGAAGGTTGGACTCACTTTGTAATTGCATAAAGTTACAGATAATTAATCAAAACCAAAAATGAGCCACAACGTGAATATCATTCTTCTCAATTTTCACCCCGTAAACCAACCACGGTGGTGTAATATATTAAATCAAAGGTGCTAGCCACCCTTTCAAATCATCAAGCTTATTTTCATTTACAGTTTGTACGTCTCTGCTTTGTTATCGTTCATTCCCAAAACTTTGTTGATTTTTATCTGGTCACGTTTCACCATCTTTCCATGGACCTCAACTTTCTCAAGAAGTCTCCAAATCACACCCTTTCTTTTCAGGGGAAGTGCCTTGGCATAGGCCTCATAGAATTCATAGACATACGTCAGGACGTATAGAGTTTAAACTTTGGTGAATTTCTTAAACTGATGAAATTTGATCATTTCCCAAATCATCGAGTAGTCATTTCAATGTATAATCGGTACTCCTCTAAAATTATGTGCTTGCCAGCAACTTTAAACCTATTAAGTGCTCTTAAAGCAATGATTAGAAGTACCGTAGAATGCAGATAAGAATTGGGATCTTGTATCTTTTTGGAGTTGATTGCACTCCGTTTTCATTGTAGTACCTTCTCAACCGCAGTAGGTGTCGGTTTACTCTCTACTACATTATCACCATAGTATTTAGTCCAAGTACACTAAAGTGTGACTCTACAAGGTTGGAAGAGGAAGAGGAGCTTTTTTTTATCAACATTATCTTCTTTGTACCCTCCTCAATAAAAGCCTTCTTTTTTCTCTTTTCACTCACACTCTTTTGAGTGTGTGGAGTGACTTTTTGTTGATCCATGGGATCATTTATTTATGATCCCCTTTGTATTTTGAGTGGGGGTGGAAGTGGATACTCAAAATTGGAAAGAATGGTCCTACTAATGGGAACTTTAAATCTATCAATTTCCTATAAAGCACAACACTTCAAAGGAATTGTCCTCCTAGTGAGGTAAGGTGACTACTCCATTTTTGTCCTCCTTATGTGTGAGTTTGAGTAAGAAATTATGGGTGTGCTATCATTAAGAACTCAAGGGATGGTGAGTCCAATATTTTGTTACTATGATAAAGAAAATTGTGGGATATTTTATGTGTATTGTTGGGTAATCCTCGGAAAGGATATATATATAAGATTTGTATTGTACATAGAAAGAGGGTGTGGCGATGCATATTTTTTTTATAGACTGTACGGGCTCATTGTCCATCAAAGTTAGCTACTGTTTTACGAGGCTCACATTGTTATAGCTTATAATTTTTGTTTATCATGAATTATATTGTAGATTAACACCTAAAAGGGAGGCTTAGTCATGATAGTTGTATTGGTCAGAGAATAAGGAATGTAAGGCTAACCGATTTTGTATCCATTGGCATGATATATGATATTTGCAATTAATATCAACAAAGTAATTTTCTAAGCTCTAATCCTAGTAAGGGAAAATAGTGGCAGCTTACGATCTCCAATATAGTTAACAATATGTTCCCCTCTCCCTAGTGTGTCGAGTTACTTCATTATATGTTCATTACTCTACATTTATATCATTATCCTTCAATGTTCTAGTATAGAAATTGTAAAACCCCGTATTTGAAATAGGGCATTATCGCTGACTTCAGAAAAATTGTAGATGGCACCACGAAGGCCACCCATGGCCCGTGGAAGGGACCACGAAGTGGTCCGTGGATGGCTTGCCTAAAAATGGTCTGAATGCCAAGAACTACGACATGACCAACAGACCGTTGATCAGATCATGGTCCATGGTTGGGGTCCATGGTCCACATGCCAATGATCCACCTTTCTGACCACCATCGACAGTCGTGCAGACGGTCCGTCGTCCTGACCACGGTCTGTCGATAGTGGCCATGGGTCACACTTGGCATTTAAGTTTCAGGGGTAGTTGGGTCTTTTCCTAGTTAATTAACTCCTATACTATGTTGTTTTACCCTTTACTAAGACCCCTATATAAGTGTTTTCAACCCCCCAAATTAGCAATTCAAGTCATTCTTCCAAAATCACAAAAAAAGATCAATTCTCCTCTCCAAAATATTTCTCTCTACAAACTTGAAGAAGAAGAAAGACTCAACCTATGGTTTCAAGCCAAGTCTCGATTCCTTCATTGAAGATTATCATTTGGCTTCAAGGTATGATAGTTTTCATCTATGGATTCTTTCCATTCATGGAGTTCCCAAATCTCTCTATTTCAAAGTTGGAATTCCCCAACTGAGTTAGGGTTTTCTTCAATTACCATAGGTCTTCTTCATTGTTGATTTAAATGATTGAATTGTAATCTCTTAGGCATGAATTAATGAAATACTATGATTTTAGGATGATTTCCCCCATGAACCCATGTAATCCCCATGTTTGCAAGTTATGAATCATATGATATGGGATTTTTATTGTAAAAGAAGATTTTTATGAAATTAAGCATGTATTACTAGCTTTACATGAATTTATGATGAAATCCATCGCTAACCCTTGTTTTCTAAGTGTTGATTATTGAAATTGGATTTTGAACCTTGGAAGGCAAATTATGGATTTATACATTTTCTTATGAAATCTATGCAATTGTTTTAAGGATGCTTTGAGAGTAAAGTATCAATGATGATGATCATGCTGTGTTATTGAAAAGATTTTCTCATATACACATAAGAGTAAGATGTGAAAGTTTTTGTCACATAATAAGGATTCTAAGGTTGAAAGTGTAACACCCCAGAAATTTTTGAGCTAAGACTTGAACATCCTTCATTGTGAGTAAGATTTTACCGAGGAATTAAAATTTTCTTAAGTTTTAAGGTCACTATAAGTAGTACCTTGAGTTCCAAGAAGAAATAAAGATAGTTTATTCAAGTCATTCCTTAGTTTTTCTAAGTTGTGGGTTAACATCAAATGACATTAACTCTTAATACATAATGAGTTAGGTAAGCTATAAGGTATTAAATGAAACGTCTTCAAGTCCTCTTTCCAATGCCACCAAGTTTGTTAAATTTCAAGCTTTGAGTAAAATGTTATGACTTATTTACTAATGAAGCAAAAAATTGGCAGCAGCACTGTGATGGCTCCGCGTTACTGAGCCAATACGGACCTCTCTGCCTGATGAAAAATTATTCCAAATCCCAGCTCATTTTATTTATTTCTTTAAGGGTATTTAGTACTAAAAGTCCTTAGGAGGTCATCTAAATTTCCCTAAACGTGTAGAACAACCAGTTTTCATAAATCAAACTCTCTCATCTACTCCAAAAATTCTACGCTCAAGGAATTCAATAAACACTAAGGCTAGGGTTCTTCTTCCAAGATTTTCCTTCAAGTTCTTCAAGAAGATGGTTCTTTCAGGTATGTAAGCTACCATAATGTTGAGTTTGTTTACCCACACACCAATCATGTTAATTTCAGCATTAAGTTCATTCTAGAAAGTTGAAGGTTTGATGTTTTTGAATTGTGTTCTTGAAATTTACTTTCGTTCTTCAGTTAAGATGAGATTGATGCGTTCTTGAGAAAATCCTGTCGATTTTAGAGTCATGTTTGCTTAGATTCATGGGTACAAATAGTGGGTATCTGAATCTGAAGAGTAATTGAGAAAAATAACCTAGTTTAGGTGAATTGGGGATTAGAAAAAGAAAAAGAAAAAAGTCGGGCGAATCTGGGCACCAGGTTCGCATCGCGTACTGTTCCTTAAGATAGGATATTTTTCTCTCCGCATCGCGGAGCTGTCAAGGACCCTTCTGCCTCAAAATTTATTATGCAACTAAATATTTAAATTTATCTCTGCATCACAAACTTTCTTCCAGACAGTGAGTTCTTGATCATTTTTCATGTTTAACTATCTATAAACACTCCTAAACATCACGAGATGTTACCTAATACAAATCACAACCTTGAATTCATAAATCACATTCAAGGTAGACTTGAAAGTCAAGTCTTCAGAGTTCTCTCAAACATTTTTGAGAAAGTCCCTTTGAGTCCTTTGAGGAGTCTTTTACAATTTCTAATAACTTGTTTCAATACTCGAGCAAGTGAGCATGAGAGTGAGGAAAATGTATTCATGGGACTATTTTTTCATCACGATATCCTTCATATCATGAACCATAACTCTTGAATTCATAATTCACGTTCAAGAGAGAGTTAATAGTAGAGTTCAAGGAAGCCTTTGAGTTCAATTGTGAATTCTTTGAGATGCATCATCGATTTGAGTTAAGTTTTGAGTAAGTAAGTATGAGAATGAGAAGATTCATATACATGATTTCCTTATTCATATTTTGACCCTTGAGTCGAGTCGTTCATTCCTATAACTTCTGCATGAACTCCATCAGTTGAGTACCTCTGAGAGGAGTAGTATCTTTAAGTTCTAAGTCTTGAGTATTAAGTTCTTAATTCCCTTTGAGATTATATCTCTAATCATGGGACAATTACATATTACCTATGAATTCCTTGAGTTGAATTGTTCATGCCCATAATTCTGCATGAACCGTATAAGTCGAACAGTCTTAAGATGAGATGTATCTTTGATTCCTTGAGTTGAATAGTTCATACTCATAATCCCGCATGAACTCTCTGAGTTGAGAATTCTTGAAATGAGTAGTATCATTGAAGTTCTTGAGTTCCAAGTATTGAGTTCTATCTATGGTTATTGAAAACCTTGCATTGAGTCATTTACGTCCATAATTCGGCATGAACCATATTTTAAGAAGTCTTTTATAAATGTTTTAACTTTGGTTTAAGAATTAATCTTTGATTTGAGTAAAGAGTAAGAGTAAAGTTCATTTTCTTTAAAATGATATATGGGAAGTAAGTATTCCCAAGAGTAAATGTTTTCACATTTAAGATGAGAGGAAACTCATATTTCCAAAAGAGTTTTGAGCAGTTTGAGTACCATCTTTTTTAAGAGAAAGATTTTGAGTAATTATGTCAAATCAAAGAAAAAGTTATGTTTTTAAACGTATAGGCTGAGTATTTTGGGAGTAGTATTGAACACCGATATGGGAATGAGTTTGAGTTCAGATAACTCACGTCTCCATAAACCATGTAGCCATCATGGGTAGAAAGGATCGTACTTTTTAGATAATTTCTTAGTGCTTTTTAGCATAGACTAGTGGATCCACTTAGTTAAGGCATCCTATATGACGGCAAAGTATAGGACAGTTTTGGCAACGTGGGCAAGATGTTGTAGTATCACTTAAGCTCATAGTGGTGGTTGTTGGTTAGAAAAAATCCCACAGATTTATATCATATTTTAATATATATAAATTGAGTTGTTATTATATTCTCCAATACACTGAGTTGATTTCTACTATTTTAAAAGCTTTCCATGTATTGCATGTGTATTGTTGCTTTTTATTGAGTGGAGTAGTCGACTATCATATCTTTGAGTTAAGTATCTTATCCTTGAGTACTTCTGAGTTGAGTAAGTTTGAGTAGTTTTGAGTATCCTTGAGTATTCCTTGAGTTGAGTAAGTTTGAAAAGTGGTTGGTATGTTTCCTTTTTATCAAGTTCAAGTTTGAGTATCCCTGAGTATTCCTTGAGTTGAGTAAGTTTGAAAAGTGGTTGGTATGTTTCCTTTTTATCAAGTTCAAGCTTATGTTATTCTTTAGAATTTCGCTTACATGCTCATACATTCCACGTACTGAGCCATTGTCTTGCATCCTTTCATGATGTTGATATAGGTATTCAGAGTCATCAACAAGAGCTTCATTGATACCACATGGAGTTCGAGTTAGCTATGGTGAGCCTCCTTACTTTTAGAGGATTTTATTTACTTTTCAGTTTTGTCAGAATGTCGTGGGTCTTGTCCCGATTTCTATCTATGTCATTTAGAGGCTTTATAGATAGATAGTAGAGTTTGAGAAGTTTGATTCACTTATCTTAATAAATGTTTTAAAGACTGGAGTTGCCTACTGTTGGCTAGTTGAATATATTATATTATTCAGAGTTTTCTTTTAAGTTAAAGCTTTGTATTAAAGTTTTCATGAATTTTTATTCAATTTTTAAGATTTTTCATGCTTAAGTTAGTCTTCCTCTTGTAGTCAGCTAGGATGAGGGTTCGCTTAGGGACCAATAATGGTTCTTGAGTGCCGGCTATGTCCAGGGTGTAGACTCGGGTCGTGACAAACTTGATATCAGAGCACAGAGTTCAAGTGTTCTAGGGTATCTATGAAGCCGTGTCAGTAGGATTTTATTTATGGTTGTTAGGCCCCGACTTCTTTAAATGAGGGACTACAAACATTTAAGAAAAGTTTTCTTTCTTTCATAGTCTTAATCGAGCAATAGAGCTATGTCATAGAGATCTATTTTTACTCATGCGTTTCTCAGATTCATTTGATTACCCATCATACTAGAGGTGGTTGAAAAGCAAAGTCAATCCTTTATCGATGAGTTGTTCTTAGCAGAAATCTTGAGGAGCCATGATACTCCAGAGGGGATTGAAAGAAACCCATAAGAGTAAGTTAAGTGTTTACTTTTAGAGAAATGCACCTATAAGTTAAGAAGCCACGATCATATAATTATAGGTGCATTTGAGCTAAAAATGAGTTGTACTATTTTCCTTAATCTTTTTTCATCTGAGATCCTTATGAGGAGGTATGTTTATCGCTTAGGTAATATTTTCCATCCAAAAAGGTAGCACGAGTGTAGCGACCCTAAAAATAGATAGATGAAACTAGAGCCTAAAGTATGAATTTTTAAAGTTTAAGCATAAATTGGAGATATGAAATTTTCCAAAATAAAAATTGGACTCTGCCTTAGTTTTATTTGGTAGGTCCATGTAGGCAAGGGGCGTTTTCGTAAATATTAATGTTAGTTAAATTAAGAAGTGGGTATATTTTATTTTATTTCTAATAACTATTTATGGTATTAAAACTTTAAAAAAAAGGTATTGTTCTATTTCATCTTTCAAAAAAAAAAAGGGGTTCTCTCTAGAAACCATTGAAGGTCAAGGTCAAGTGGGAGCTAGGGTTGAAGATTTCGAGTTCTTTCTTCTTCAATTTTCGTGGGTTTTCAACTTAGAGGTATGGTGACCATTGATCCTTGATCAATCTTTCTTTCAAGGAGTCCAATCAAAAGAGTTTCAAAAAAAAAAAATGTTTCAAAGAACAAAAATCTCAAATTCTAATCTAAGAATGGGTTCATTGGCAAAACGTTTCCTAAGCCATTATATTGATGAATTAATGTTTGATTAATGTTTTTAAGATGATTTCATATGGAATTCCTTGAAGAACCCAGGATTTTCCCTAAACTCCTAAATTTGCTTATGAAGTGGGTCTTTTTCTATAAATTCAAAGTTGATGGAATTAGGTGTAAAGTGAATTGTATTGATATCTCTTGAGTTGTTTAATGTTTATTCATGATTAATTGTTAATAAGGGTGGTAAGCCTTATGGGTGAAATATTGGTGATCTTGGCTATGGCTTTGAATTATGGTAAGAAAGCTTGAACTCTCTTTATTGAATTGATTGTTGTTGGTAGGTTGAATCCACCTTTGGTGGAAGTGTTATATCGTATTCTTGTGTGGTATTATTGTGAATTGTAGCCATGAAGGCATTGGTGAAGTTGTTGTATAATGTAGGAATATCATATTATTGTAAATTGAGGCCATGAAGGGCATTATATGAGTGCTATTATAGTGTTGTATTATTATACACATATGAAGCTATATGTAAAGTTTGTGTGAAGCTATAATGTGAAGATGTTCTAATGGTATTAATGTGATATTGTGTAAAGTGTTAGTATGCTAATGAGAAAGCATGTTTCTCTTGAAATGATGATATGTGGTGATGATGGACTATGATGAGTCTTTGTAAGATGATGTTGTAGCTCATATGCTAGACTTGAGTATCTTGTCTTGTGTCATGAAAGCTTGATTTTATATATGAATGTTTGGTTGGGCTATGACTTAGTAATGGAGCTCTTCCTATAAATGATAAAAGAGGAATTCTAGGCCAAGACTTGAATTGGTAGACTTAAGCATAGTGCCTTTTCATGAGTCTAGTTTTCCTAAGTAAATGTATAACCTTGAAGGATGGGCCTTAGGGTGATGTTCCCTTCTTGAGTGAAATGATAGACTTAGAGATGGATGGAGCCGGAATGGCATGAGAATCCTTATATAAGAAAGTCAAATGAGCTATCTCTATGAACCTAGAATGGCTATGACTAAGAAATGGGGCCTTTCTTGGGAAGAGGTACTATGAGTTGGTTGAACTAGAAAAGGAACCCTCTCTAGTACATATGGGATTGAATACTCTATGGAAACCAAGGCTAAGCACCGAGTGGATGTGGTTAGGATGGTGGCCTAGTTGAGCATGAGATTAGGCACATGAACATCCTTGGACATCTCTTAAACCATGTGCCAACATGGGTTGCTTTTAGTTCTACCCTTGGCAAGTAGAACAACCTCCACGGAGTAGGATAGACTCCGGATTCCATACCTTGCTAGTGTGTTCTATGTCGGTTAAGGCCTATTTCCATCATATGGGATGTGCACTCTAGTATTGGATAGGTTCTACAACGTGTAGGTAGTAGTATGGGATGCTATCTACACATGGCACGAGTAGGCTTAAAAGATGCTAAAGTGAGTTCCCTAAGCCTTAGGGCTATTATGTGATTGTCCCCTATATGCTTGTGTGTCTCTTAAATGGTTTTATAAAGAATGTTGACTTAGTATATTATAATGTAATGAAAAAAAACCCTTGTCTATGGTAACTCTTAGGAACACTTAGGTGTATATGAAGAGGTTGTATGGGCGGTCACTTCATTATTCACTTAAGTGTGGCTTAGGGTGACTTGAGATAGAGACTTAGATGGTAAGGAAGGAATTACTTTGCTATCTTGTTTAAGTATTATACGTTTGTGTTAATTGAGTTGTAAGTGATGTGAATATGGTCTTATTTGTGAATGGTGACTTGAAATGTGGGTTTATGCTTATGGTTGTAAAAGTTTGTTAAAGAAGGTCTTAAAAGCATTTGTTTTTATTCCTTGTAAATGTCCGTGGTGCACGTTTTCTTGCATGGTCATCATACTTAGTACTTAATTGTGCTAATTCCATATTTCTCTATTTTCTACAAGTGTAGGTTCCGGAAAGTGAGCGGGTTCTATAGTAAGCTTGGAACTTGAAGTTCTTCCAAGATCTTGTGGTACGTCCTCATATGTCGAGGACAAGACTTTTCTATTCTAGTTTTATGATAAGGTTCTTGTAATAGACTTAATAGACTTCTTTTGATTGTAAAGGGTCGTGTCCCTAGTATGTTTTCACGTTTATGTCTAAGATGGCTAGAGACTTAGTATTCTGCTTGTGTACTTTTGAATGATGTTTTTTAAAAGTGACCTTGAGTCTTATGGGATTTTATTTATAGAGTTTTTAAATTCCGCACTATTTTTACATATCTAATGTGATGAATGCTAAGGGCTTGTATGCGACCTTCGAGAGGTCGAATACACATGTTACGACTTGGGGATGCTCTCGGGTCGTGACAACGAGTTACGAGATCATGAGCAGTAGTAGTAAAAGAGCCTAGAGTTAGAGGAAAGTATGCAAAAGTTTAGTAATCCTAGAAAGGGAGATAGTGTTTTGAAGAGCTATATTACTATAGTCATGCACCCAGTAATTTATTAAGGAGGAGTTTTCCCTTATGGGTAGAGTAAGAGTTTCTAGTCAAGATGAGATAGAGTATATATTTGTTAACTAGAATAGAGTTGATATCGATGTACCATCATATTAGAGGAGACTAAATTCATTTGTTGAATAAGAGAACAGAGTATTTATGAAGTGATATATCTAAGCTAGGCTTATGATTTTTTTGAGAGGGTCGTGATGTTCAGAAGGTTATAGAACTGATCAAGTAATGAGGTATAACATAGTATGCGAGCAATCGTATTGATATCCGGGTCTAGTAATGAACATTAAGCTTGAATTTGAGATGAGTATCATGATCAAAAGAATGGCAACATGAGGGTGATGATGTTAATCTTGAGATTTGATCTACTAGACTTAACATAGAGCATGTGAGAAATTGAGATATTAGGTGCAATAAATATGAGTGGTACAAGTGAGAGACCCTAACCTTAGATAAGGGCAATGAAGCGTGGCTAAGTCACAAGAGTAACATGATCATTAAAAGGTGTACCAAGATGGTATGTTACCCGATGAGGTTCCAATTGAGTTAATGATTTTCTCATGTGTGCTAAGATAGTATAATTGAGTTGTCAATGTGGAATAGGTCCATATCTTTCAAGTGTCAGCTTTACACCTAAGGGGAAAATGACAAGATGAGAAATCAAGTCGAGTGTTTGAGAGTAAGATAGTAATGAGTTTCAAAGAGTATGAGAGATGTCCTTTCGGAGGTCCTTTTAGTAATGGAGTGATGTTAGAAAGAGGAGGTTGATTTTCTTATCGTGATAGTGATGGTGTGATAGTTCCATGAAAGGTTATAAAAGAGGTGGATGAGGTTTTACTATGAGAAATAATTAAATAAGAGCCCTTAGTTGGATCCAAAGGAGTTGGTTAGTAAGAGTGCATGGAGTTGTTAGAGTACCAAGCTTGAATGTGGTGGTAAAGAGTAATAATCATGGGATGAGATTCCCTATAGAGAGGTATAGAACCCAAACCTAAGGATTTGGGTTAAGCTTGAATATAGTGAGAACGTATCATTAGATTCAGACCTTAGTAAGGGTAAACTCATTCCATACCAAGTCTAGTGGTCATTCGAGGACGAATGATCCCAAAGGGGAGATATTGTAACACCCCAGAATTTTTTTGAGCTAAGACTTAAACCATCCTTCATTATGAATAGGATTTTATCGAGGAATTAAAATTATCTTGAGTGTTAAGGTCAGTAGAAGTAGCGTCTTGAGTTCCAAGAAGAACTAAATAGAGTTCATTCAAGTCATTCCATAGTTCTTATAAGTTCTAGGTCAACTTCAAATGACCATCACTCTTAGTACCTAATGAGTTAGGTAGGTTATATGGTATTAAATGAAAGGACTTCATGTCCTCTTTCCAACGCCAACGAGATTGCTAAATTTCGAGCTTTGAGTAAAACGTTATTACTAATTTACTAACGACGCACAAACTTGGCAGCAGCTCCGCGTTACGGAGCCAATACGGACCTCTTTGCTTGGTGAAAAATTATTCCGACTCCCAGCTCAATTTATTTATTAAAGATATTTTGGTCCTAAAAACCCTTATGAGGTCATCTAAATTTCCCTCAACATGTAGAAAAATCAGTTTTCATAAATCAAACCCTCTCATCCACTCCAAAAATTCTACGCTCAAGGAATTCAAGAAATGCTATGGCTAGGGTTCTTCTTCCAACATTTTCCTTCAATTTCTTCAAGAAAATGGTTCCTTCAGGTATGCAAGCTTCCATAGTGTTGGGTTTGTTCACCCATACGCCAATCAAGTTAATTTCAGTGTTAAGTTCGTTCTAGAAAGTTGAAGTTTGATGTTCTTGAATAGTGTTCTTGAAATTGACTTTCATTCTTGAGTTAAGATGAGATTGATGAGTTATTAAGGAAATCGTGTCGATTTTAGAGTTGTGTTTGCTTATATTCTTGTGTACATGTAGTGGGTATCTGAATCTAAAGAGTAATTGAGAAAAAAAAATTGAGTTTAGACAAATTGGGGTTAGAAAATGAAGAAGGAAGAAGTCAGGCGAATCTGGGTACCAGGTCCGCATAGGATATTTTTCTCTCCGCATCACGAAGCTGTCACAGACCCTTCTGACTCAAAATTTATTTCACGACCAAATATTTAAATGCATCTCCGCGTCGCGGACTTTCTTCCATATAGTGATTTCTTGATCATTTTTCATGTTTAACTATCTAAAAACACTCCTAAACATCACGATATGTTACCGAATACAAATCACAACCTTGAATTCATAAATCACATTCAAGGAAGAGTTGAGAGTCAAGTCTTGAGAGTTCTCTCAAACATTTTTGAGAAAGTCCCATTGAGTCCTTTGAGGAGTCTTTTACAATTTCTATTAACTTGTTTCAATACTCGAGCAACTAAGTATGAGAGTGAGAAGAATGTATTCATGAGTCTATATTGTCATCACTATATCCTTGATATCATGAACCATAACTCTTGAATTCATAATTCACATTCAAGAGAGAGTTAAGAGTAGAATTCAAGGAAGCCTTTGAGTTCAATTGTGAATTCTTTGAAATCCATCATCGATTTGAGTTAAGTTTTGAGTAAGTAAGTATGAGAATGAGAAGAGTCATATACATGAGTTTTGTATTGATATTTTGACCCTTGAGTCTAGTCGTTTATGCCCATAACTTCCGAATGAACTCCATCAGTTGAGTACCTTTGAGAGGAGTAGTATCTTCAAGTTCTAAGTCTTGAGTATTGAGTTCCTAATACCCTCTGAGATTATATTTCTAATCATGGTATTATTATATGTTACCCATGGATTCCTTGAGTTGAATTGTTCATGCCCATAATTCCACATGAACCCTATAAGTCGAACAGTCTTGAGATGAAAAGTATCTTTGAGTCCTTGAGTGTAGCAATTCATACTCATAACCCCGCATGAACCCTCTGAGTTGAGAATTCTTGAAATGAGTAGTATCATTGAATTTCTTGAGTTCCAAGTATTGATTTCTCTCTATGGTTATTGAAAACCTTGCATTGAGTCGTTCACGTCCATAATTCGGCATGAACTATATTTTAAGAAGTCTTTTACAAATATTTCAACTTTGTTTTAAGACTTAATCTTTCAGTTGATTAAAGAGTAAGAGTAAAGTTCATTTTCTTTAAAATGATAAATGGGAGCTAAGTATTCTAGAAGTAAATGTTTTCACATTTAAGATGAGAGGAAACTGAGATTTTCAAAAGAGTTTTGAGCAGTTTGAGTACCATCTCTTTTAAGAGAAAGATTTTAGAGTAAATTACCTCGGATCAAAGAAAAAGTTATGTTTTTAAACATATGATCTGAGTATTTTGGGAGTAGTATTGAGCACCGATATGGGGACGAATTTGAGTCTAGATAGCTCACGTCTCCATAAACCATGTAGCCATAATGGGTAGAAAGGGTCATACTTTTTAGATGATTCCTTAGTTCTTTTTAGCATAGTCTAGTGGATCCACTTAGTTAAGGCATCCTATATGATGACAAAGTATAGGACAGTTCTGACAGTGTGGGAAAGACGTTATATCATCGATTAGGCTCATAGTGGTGGTTGTCGGTTAGAGAAACTCCCACAGAGTTATATTATATTTTATTATATATAAATTGAGTTGTTATTGTATTCTTCAATACACTGAGTTGATTTTTATTATTTTAAAAGCTTTGCAGATATTGCATGTGTATTGTTGCTTTATATTGAGTCGAGTATCCAGAGTCGAGTATCACATCTTTGAGTTGAGTATCTAATCTCTGAGTTGAGTATCTTATCCTTGAGTACTTCTGAGTTGAGTAAGTTTTAGTAGTTTTGAGTATCCTTGAGTTGAGAAAGTTGGAAAAGAGGTAAGTACGTTCAAGCTTATGTTATGCTTTAGAATTCCCCTTACAAGCTCATTCATTCCACGTACTGAGCCATTTGTCCTGCATCCTTTCATGATGCAGATACAGGTATTCAGGGTCATCAACAAAAGCTTCGTTGATACCATATGGAGTTTGAATTAGCTATCTTGCTTCTGGAGGATCTCATTTACTTTTTAGTTTTGTCGGGATATCGTAGGTCTTGTCCAGATGTAACATCCCAAAAATCTAATGACCAAAGCTAGAACCTAACATGTAATCTAGTGTCCTAAAAAGAGTTAACGTTAAGATAATAGTCGGAAAATGACCTTCATAACTTAGTAACAATTTTATAGTCCCTAGACGTCAAGGCATGGCCCCCCCAAGGACCCCTCAATGGTGCTTGAAGAGGACCGAGAGGGCTGCCCAAAAGCTGTCAAGAAGACAACATGAACCACGAGACTCAACCTATGAGTCATGGGTTGACTCATGCCCCATAGATGGGAGTCATGAGTCAACACTTAGCTTCACCAAACTACCCCAAAACTTCCTAGTCTCAGTCCCTTTTGACACCTGGAAAGTGCGGTCTGTGGACCATACCATGCCCCGTAGATGGGAGCACATGGATGAATCCTGGACCAAGGCCAAGAGACCAGCCTTAGACCCAATCCACGAGTGACCAGTACGATCCGTGGATCATTCCACACCCCATAGGTGGGGGATCGTGGATGAGGTCTGCCAAGGTTGTCCAAAAATGGCTAAGGGTCAAACGTTTAAGCTAAATCCTAATTAATTAAGTAAGGGTGGGGGAGGTTTTATTTAGTTATTTTAGACTAGTATAAGTACTTTTTAACTATTATACTTTACTTAACTCCTTATTACTGACAAGACCTAAACTCAACTGACTTCCCTCCCAAAAATATTCACTCTCTAAACTCCATTGAAGAACAAAGAAGAAGCTCAAGCTAGGGGTTCAAGAACATGTCTTTCTTCTCCAAATTCGTGAGGAATTCAACATCAAATATGGATGCTCTTCATGCTTGGGTAGCTATCCTCCAAGAAGTGCCTTCAAAGTGTGTTTTTAAGACTTCCAAAATCTAAGGTTTACTCTAACCATGGATCTTCTTCAAAAATGATTTATACTGTTCAATTATGATCTATTATGATTAATTATGATAGTTTATGGTTATATTGTTGTAGTATTGATGGGTTTTGATGAAAATCTCTCTTGGACCCATGGTTTCCCTTTCTTCCTAATTTGTGAACTAAGATGCGACTTGAATGGTCATGGAAGTTGATACTTGATTATGCTTATGTTGTTAGGATATTGAACCACGAAATCTCGATATTTTAATGTTGTAATTTTGGAAGTTAGGGTTGATGATGGTTCATGGCCTTGAATGGTAATTGGCTAGGGTTTGTGTATGTTGACGTTGATTCTATATGAGTATGTGATTTATTTGGATAGTAATGATCCTATATCTAATGTTGTGGTGTAGATGTAAGATCCTTCTTCCCTATACCCTAAGAACTTGATTATGTATGAAGTATGTATGTATGTTTATCATGATCTTGTTGGGTTGGTTGAAAGGACATCCTCATGATCACAATACGACTACAATGTGAAAGGTTTACTCACATGCTAATGTTTCTAAAGTGAATGGAGCCTTCTCACTTAAAGAAACCTATGAGCTATTATAATGATATGTTGACATGTGTGTTTCTAATACACCCTCTTATGAATAAAACTTAAGTAAAGACTTGGTATAACTTTTTAAGGGAATTATACGTAGCACCGAGAGGATGTTAAAATGAGATTGGGGCTTTCAAGTTTAGCAAGTTTGGCTTCCCAATGTATGTTGTCTCATGGGAAGGAAACCTTTTACACTAGTAGTCCAGGTTTCTAGCAGCAATCCCTATATCCCATAACTATTTTCCCACACATCTCTTAGCTAGTGGATCCACCAGTACGACACCTCTTTCCGGTGTGGGGTAGAACATCGGATTCCATGTAGCTCACATGGTCTATGTCGGTTCATGCAATTCTTCCCTAATGGTATGAATATGAACTGTGGTAAGAACATGGACTTTACTTATTACTTCTTTAGGGGTACTACTTAGTGTGAGTGGGGTTATGGGACTTCAGTTATGCATTGCACAAGTAGACTCTAAGAGGGGTTATGGTGAGGTTCTCTATGATTATGACCACTTATGAATTATGTAAGAAAGGTATGTATGAATGTAACGATGACTTCATTTGTTATAAGTTATGAACATGAATGTCTCCTCATTTATGTATGTTGGTTATGACTATGGTAAAGTATGCTATGTATGTGTTGGTGGCCTAAATGTGATACTTAGCATTTGGTAGGGTTATGGGATCTTACTTTTGCATTGCACTAGTATGACCTTGGGTTGCTTATATGTTGGTTTGACTTGTGTTTCTTCATGAATTTACACAATGGCTTTTAAACTTGATAAATGCATGATTTCAACTAAATGTCTCTTTTTATGAATATTTTAAAGATTTTAATGCATGGCTTCCATACTTAGTACAATTCACTGTGCTAACCCATATTTTCTACTTTACTATGAGTGTAGGTTCCGGTTGTTGAGGCTACTACTTCTTCAAGTGAAGCTTGGGTCGACTATTTCCTAGGCTTGGTGAGTCCTCAAGTTCGAGGACAAGATGTTATTAGTTCTAGTTTCTAGTTTACCTTTTATGCTCTAGACTATATTGTATTTCCTATTTTTGGAGACTTTATTGATATAAAGGGCTTTGTCCCTATTCGTACTCTTACGTTTGATGGTGGATGACACAAGTCTAGTTTCCTATTTTCCTTTATGAAAAGAAGTTGACTTCAATTGTAAAAGTTTATAATTTTTTTGCATTATTATATGTCTTTATGTGATGATGTTGCTAAGGGCTTGTACGCGACCCCTTCGGGGTCAAGTATGCCATGTTACTTTTAAGGGGTAGCCTGGGTCGTGACAAACATGGTATCAGAGTATAAAGTTTTGGGATAATTTTAGGTTGATGTCTCATGAACCACATCTAGTAGAGTCTTGTTCATGAGTGTGAAGCGCGCCACACTTATGAATTAGAGGCTATAAGATGCTTAAGAACTTTTCACTTCTCTCATTACTCTTTAGTCGTGCCTTAAGAGTCTTAAATCTATAAAGTCCTTTTTCCTAGCCTTTTTCTTATGCATATAGGAATATGAATACAAGAAGAGCGACCGCAAGAAGAGTGGAAGAGGAGATTGCTAATGATGAGGGAGTTCCTCCCTAAGGGCCTCAAGGGCCTCAAGCTCCTCAAGCTCTTAATGATGACGGGGTTATGACTAATGTGGAGATAAGGACGACTCTCCAAACATTGACTCATGCTCTAACGACTCAAGTCACTAGAGATTCTAGAGTCTAAGTGAACCCCAATGCAAGCACTACCTCATCTAGGACAAGGGATTTCACAAGGATGAATCCCCCTACCTTCTATGGCTCCAAAGTGGATGAAGAACCACAAGGGTTTATTGACGAGGTGTTCACGGTACTAGATGCTATGGGAGTGTCTCTAAGAGAGAAGGAGGAACTAACCGCCTATCAATTGATAGATGTGGCTCAAGTGTGGCATGAGCAATGAAAGGAAGAGAGATCTATAAGAGCGGGCTCGGTTGATTGGGGAGTGTTCAAGACGGCCTTCCTTGATAGGTTTTCCCCCCTTGAGTTAAGGGAGAGAAAAATGCAAGAATTCATCAACCTTCACCAAGGAGGTATGAGTATGAAGGATTATAGCCTCAAGTTCACCCAATTGTCTAAGTATGCCCCAACCTTGGTGGTGGACTCTAGGGCTAAAATGAACAAATTTTTTATGGAGATATCTGACCTAGTGGCGAATGAATGTCGTTCAGTGATGCTTTTTCCAAGCATGAACATCTCACGTCTTATAGTTCATGCCTAGAAAATTGAGGAACAAAAGCTCAAGCAAGTGAGTAGAGAAGTGAAGAGGGCAAGAGTCGATGATGGTAATTCGTCTAAGAGTAGATGATGGTTCAAGTCAAACAAAGGTTTAAGAAGAGTTTTTCTAATCAAGGAACCTCTAGCACCCCTAAGGTCAACAAAGATAGAGTGCCTACTCCTAAGACACAAGGTGGTGGTTCTTATGTTGATAGACCTACTTGTGCAAAGTGTGGCAAAAAGCATGATGGCAAATGCCTTCTAAGCACGGATGGGTGTCTTAGTTGTGGAAAAAGTGGGCACATGAAGAGGGATTGTCCTATGCTAAAGGTTCCAGGGAGAGAGGGCAAGCAAGTCCCTCCTAGTGGCTCTAATTTTGATGCTCCCAAAAAGAATCACTTTTATGCTCTCTAATCTAGAAGTGATCAAGATGGTTTTCCGGACGTTGTTACCGGTATGTTGCAAGTATTTTCCATTAATTTTTATGCATTGCTAGACCCCGGTGCCACTTTATCTATTGTCACACCTCTAGTGGCTATGAAATTTGATATACTCCCCGTAAAGTTAGAGGAACCTTTTTCGGTTTCTACCCCAATAGGTGACTTGGTTGTAGCTAAAAGCATTTTTAGGGATTGTCCTATTTCCTTATCTCATAGAGTCATTTTGGTTGATTTGGTAGAAACTTTGATACCATATTGCGAATGGATTGGTTCCATGCTTGTTTTGCTTTCATTGATTTAGAACAAGGGTGGTAAAGTTTCAATTTCCAAATGATCCCATTTTAGAATGGAAGGGGGGAAGGTCTATTCCTAGAGGTCATTTTGTTTTATATCTAAAATCTAGAAAAATGATTTCTAAGGGTGTATCTACGATATTGTGAGAGTTAAGGACATTGATTTTGAGACTCCTCCATTAGAGTTGGTCCCCGTAGTAAGGGAATATTTGGAAGTCTTTCCCGATGACTTGCATAGAATCCCTCCCGAATGGGAAATAGACTTCGACATTGATCTTTTGCCGGATACTCAACTCATATCTATTCCCCCTTACTAGATGGCTCGGCCGAATTAAAAGAATTAAAGGAACAACTTAAGGATTTGTTAGACAAGGGTTTTATTCAACCTAGCATATCTCCCTGGGGTGCTCCGGTATTGTTTGTGAAAAAGAAAGATGGGTCCCTTTAGATGTGTATTGATTATTACCAATTGAACAAGGTCACTATAAAGAATAAGTACCCTCTCCTTAGAATTGAAGATTTGTTTGACCAACTCCAAGGGGCGAGTTACTTTTCGAATATTGACCTAAGGTCGGGCTATCACCAATTAAGGGTGAGAGGGGTTGACATTCTTAAAATGACCTTCCGTACAAGATATGGTTACTATGAGTTTCTAGTTATGTCTTTTAGTCTAACAAATGCCCCCGGCGGCATTCATGGATCTTATGAATTGGGTATTTAGGCAATATCTTGATTTATTTATGATCGTCTTTATTGACGATATTTTGATCTATTCAAGAAGTGAGGGTGATCATATGAAGCATTTGGGGCTAGTGCTGCAAGTCCTCAAGGACCACCAACTTTATGCTAAATTTAGCAAGTGCGATTTTTGGCTAAGGTCAATTGCTTTCCTTGGTCACATTGTGTCAAGCGAGGGTGTTGAGGTTGATCCTAAGAAGACGGATGCGGTCAAGATCTGGCCTAACCTCTATCTCCCATGGATATTAGAATTTTCTTGGGTTTGGCCGGTTATTATAGAAGATTTGTGGAGGGCTTTTCCTCTATTGATTCTCCATTAATAGCGTTGACCCAAAAGAAGTCCAAATTTGAGTGGTCGTAGGCTTGTGAGAAAATCTTCCAAGAATTGAAAGATAGACTTACCTCCGCTCCGATGTTGACCTTACCGGAGGGTACCGATGGGTTTGTAGTATATTATAATTCTTCTCGAGTAGGTTTGGGGTGTGTCCTTATGCAACATAGTAAAGTAATTGCCTATACTTCGAGGCAAGTCAAGGTGCATGAAAAGAACTATCTGACCCATGATCTTGAAATATGGAGGCACTACTTATATGGGGTCCATGTAGATGTTTTCACCGACCACAAAAGTCTTCAATATGTTTTTACGCAAAAAGACTTGAATCTTCGACAAAAAAAGTGGTTAGAGCTTTTGAAATATTATGACATGAGTGTCCTTTACCACCTCGACAAAGCTAATTTAGATATGGATGCTCTTAGTAGATTGTCCATGGGTAGTGTAGCTCATGTAGAATAAGAGAAGAGGAATTGGTTCGTGATATGCATAGGTTAGCCCATTTGGGTATCCAACTAGTGGATTCCACCAAGGATGGAATTATGGTCCATCATAATTCCGAATTGTCCTTTGTAGTTGATGTGAAGTCTAAGCAAAACCTTGATCCTATTTTAATGGAGTTGAAAGAATCGGTTCTCAACAAGTCCGTTGAGGCTTTCTCCCAAGGGGGGATGGGGGGCTTAGGTACCAAGGTAGATTATGTGTTCCAGATGTTGATGACCTATGAGAGAAAATTTTAGAAGAGGCTCATGGTTCGCGATATTATATTCATCTGTAAGCCACCAAGATGTACCATGATCTATGGGAAGTCAATTGGTGGAATGGATTGACAAAGGACATATCGGGTTTTGTAGCCAAATGTCCAAATTGTCAACAAGTCAAAGCCGAACACCAAAAACCCGGAGGGTTGTCCCAATATATAGATATTCCTACTTGTAAATAGGAGGATGTGAACATGGACTTTATGGTGGATTTGCCTCGCACTCGAAGGCAACATGATTCTATTTGGGTCATTGTTGATAGGATGACCAAATCAACCCACTTTATTCCGATTAAGACTTCATTTTCGGCGGAAGACTATGCCAAGTTGTACATAAATGAGATAGTGAAGTTGCATGGGGTTCCCTTATCTATCATATCGGATCGGGGTGCCCAATTTACTTCACACTTTTGGAAGTCATTCCAAAGGAGGCTTGGTACCAATGTTAAACTTAGTACCGCTTTCCACCCTCAAATGGATGGTCAAGCGGAAAGGACCATTCAAACCTTGGAGGACATGTTGAGAGCATGTGTGATTGATTTCAAAGGTAGTTGGGATGACCATCTTACATTGATTGAATTTGCCAACAACAATAGTTACCACTCTATTATTGCCATGGCTCCGTTTGAAGCACTTTGTGGGAGAAGGTGTAGATCTCCGATTAGATGGTTTGAGGTAGGTGAGTTTGCTCTAATGGGTCCCGAACTAGTTTATGATGCCATTGAAAAAGTTTGACTTATTAGAGATAGGTTGAAGACGACCCATAGTCGGCAAAAGTCTTATGCCGATAATAGGAGGAGGGCTCTAGAGTTTGAAATTGGTGATTGGGTCTACTTGAAAATCTCACCTATGAAGGGTGTGACAAGGTTTGGTAAAAAGGGGAAGCTTAGTCCCCAGTATGTGGGCCCATATCAAATCTTGAAACGTGTGGGAAAAGTTGCATATGAGTTAGACTTGCCAAATGAGTTGGCACCGGTTCACCCAGTGTTTCATGTTTCCGTAATCAAGAAGTGCATTGGTGATCCATTATACATCCTTCCTCTAGAGGGTTTAGGAGTTGACAAGAACCTTTCTTATGAAGAGGTATCGGTTGAGATTTTCGATCGGCAAGTGAAGAAGTTAAGGAACAAAGAAGTAGATTCTGTTAAGTTCTATGGAGGAATCACTTAGTTGAGGGTGCGACATGGGAGGTCAAGGCCAATATGATGTCCCTTTATCCTCATCTTTGTCCTTCTACTACCATTCAAACCTAAGGTAAGTAGTTCCTCTTGAGTTTTTAGTGTTTTGGGAGTCATGTGTGTTGTATGAGTTCTCCATGGTTTCCTTATATTGTGCATGTTCTTGTGAGAATTCATGTTTAGTATTAAATGAGTTTTCATGACTTATATGTTCCTCTTGTTGAATTGCATTTTAGTATGATGATTGCATATTTGGCTTCATGAGGTGAATTGATGAATATGCTTAGTTATGTTTTGATAAAATGACATGTTGGCTTAATATTGTTGGGTTGAGCTTAGTTGAGTTGGAGAAGGTAGTTCCTCATATGATTATATGAATTCATGAGCTTCATGCATATTGGAATTGCAGATGTAGATACTACATATGTGTTACATTGACCTTGTCTTGTGATGGAGATGAAGTTTCCTCCTTTTGAATATTGCATATGGTGAATAGTGCATTTGTGAGTTTTGCACATTTTGTTTGATGTATCATGCATATTGGGTTGCTAGTCTAGAGTTTTATAACTTAGTTGGGTGCCTAGATTGTCATTTGAGGACGAATGTTCCCATGGGGGGGATAATGTAATACCCCAGAAATCAATGACCTAAGCTAGAGCCTAATATGTAATCTAGTGTCCTAAAAAGAGTTAACGTCAAGATAATAGTCATAAAATGACCTCCCTAACTTAGTACTAAGTTTATAGTCCCTAGACATCAATGCATGCCCCCCCCCCAAGAACCCCCCAAGGGTCCTTGAGGAGGACCAAGGGGGCTGCCCAAAAGCTCTCAAAAAGACAGCATGAATCACGAGACTCAACCTATGAGTTATGGGTTGACTCACGCCCCGTAGATGGGAGTCGTGAGTCAACACTTGGCTTCACCAAACTCCCCTAAAACTTCCTAGTCTCAGTAGCTTTTGACACCTGGACGGTACAGTCTGTGGATCATACCACACCCTGTAGATGGGGGCTCGTGGATGAGTCCTGGACCAAGGCAAAGAGACTAGACTCAGACCCAATCCATGAGTGACCAGTACGGTTCGTGGATTAGTCCACGCCCCGTAGGTGAGGGATCGTGGATAAGGTCTACGAAGGCTGTCCAAAAATGGCTAAGGGTAAAACATTACAACTAAATCCTAATTAATTAAGTATGGGTGGGGGCGGTTATATTTAGTTATTTTAGACTAGTATAAGTATTTTTTAACTATTAAACTTCACTTAACTCCTCATAACTCACAAGACCTAAACTCAACCCACTTCTCTCCCAAACATATTCTTTCTCTAAATTCCATTGAAGAACAAAGAAGAAGCTAAATCTAGGGGTTCAAGATCAAGTCTTTCTACTCCAAATTCATGGGGAATTCAACCTAAGGTGTGGATGCTATTCATTCTTGAGTAGCTATCCCCCAAGAAGTCCCTTCAAAGTGTGTTTTTAAGACTTCCAAAATCTAGGGTTTAACTCTAACCATGGGTCTTCTTCCAAAACGATTTCTATTGTTAAATTATGATATATTATGATTAATTATGATATTTTATCATTATATTGTTGTAGTACTGATGGGTTTGATGAAAATCTCTCTTGGACCCATGGTTTCCCTTTCTTCTTAATTTGTGAACTAAGATGCGACTTGAATGGTCATGGACACCTCTTTCCGGTGTGGGGGTAAAACACCGGATTCCATGTAGCTCACATGGTCTATGACGGTTAATGCAATTCTTACCTAATGTTATGAATATGAACCATGGTAAGAAAATGAACTTTAATTATGACTCCTTAAGGGGTACTACTTAGTGTGAGTCGGGGTATGGGACTTCACTTAAGCATTGCACAAGTAGACTCTAAGAGGGGTTATGGTGAGGTTCTCTTATGATTATGACAACTTATGAATTATGTAAGAAAGGTCTGTATGAATGTAATGATGACTTCATTTGTTATAAGTTATGACCATTAATGTCTCCTATTTTATGTATGTTGGTTATGACTATGGTAAAGTATGCTATGTATGTTGTTGGTGGCCTAAATGTGATACTTAGCATTTGGTAGGGTTATGGGATCTTACCTTTTGCATTGCACTAGTATGACCTTGGGTTGCTTATATGTTGGTTTTGACTTGTGTTTCTTCATAAATTTACACAATGGCTTTTAAACTTCATAAATGCATGATTTCAAATAAATGTCCGTTTGATGCTGTTTTAAAGATTTTAATGCATGGCTTCCATACTTAGTACAATTCATTGTGCTAACCCATATTTTCTACTTTACTTGAGTGTAGGTTCCGGTCATTGAGACTACTACTTCTTCAAGTGAAGCTTGGGTCAACTATTCGCTAGGCTTGGTGTGTCCTCAATTTCGAGGACAAGATGTTATTGATTCTATTTTATAGTTTACCATCTATGTTCTAGACTATATTGTATTTCCTATTTTTGGAGGCTTTATTGATGTAAAGGGCTTTGTCCCTATTTGTACTCTTATGTTAGATGGTGGATGAGTCAAGTGTAGTTTCCTATTTTCCTTTATGAAAAGAAGTTAGCTTCTAGTGTAAATTTTTTTAATTTTTCCGCATTATTATGTGTCTTTATGTGATGACATTGCTAAGAGCTTGTATGCGACCCCTTCGGGGTCGAGTACTCCATGTTACTTCTAGGGGGTAGCCCGGGTCGTGACACCAGATTTCCATCTCTAACATTGAGAGGTTTCATAGATAGATAGTAGAGATTGAGAAGTTTATTTCATTTATCTTATTAAATGTATTAAAGGCTTGAGTTTCCTATTATTGGCTAGTTGAATATAATATATTATTCATAGTTTTGTTTTGAGTTAAAGCTTTGTATTTAAGTTTTCATGAATTTTTATTCAATTCTTAAGATTTTTCATGCTTAAGTTAGTCTTCCGCTTGTAGTCAGCCAGGATGAAGGTTCGCTTGTGGACCAACAATAGTTCTTAAGTGTCGGCCACGTCCAAGGTGTAGACTCGGGTAGTGACAAAATGGTTTTCTCACCTAATTGAATCAAAGATTAAGAGCTATCGTAATGAACCTAGCTAGGATTGGTTATTGAAATACGCCTTTCCATTTATGATGACTTAGCTTGGATTGACAAGATGACATTTCTTTACATGGATAATAAGAACAAGAAGAATTGACTATTCCATGGGATTTAAGCTTAGCACCGAGAGGATATTGAGATGAAAGCTCTCCCGTTAGTAGAGGTCAGGTTTCTAGAAGCTATACTTATCCCTTACCTATGTGCCCCCATGGGATGAATGTCTAGATAGACATTACATAGTGGATCCACTTTAGCTCAAATTTATGGTCCTTACCTTGGTAAATAGAACAACCCTTTACGGTGTGGGAGACATCGGGGGATCATGTTATAGCTCACATGGTCTCTATGTCGGTTAAGGCTAATTCCCCAATTAATAATGAACTAAGGTTACTTCAAGAAGTATATCATATGTTTTCAAAGACTTTAAATATGATTAGCTTGCATTGACCATGGTTTTATGACTTATGTTTTCTAACTCTCTTGTATCATGTTTTAGCTTGGTCAATTACATGTCATAAAATGAAATGTCCCCTTTTAGCATGTTGTAAATCTTTTATGCATAGCTATCATACTTGGTACATGTTGTAAATCTTATATGCATAGCTATCATACTTGGTACATTGTTTTGCACTAACGCATACTCTTGCCTAAACTTTCCCAAATATAGGGTCCGACAGTCAGGTTTCTTAGTTTGGTGGTTAGTGGTTGATTTTGAGATTTTTGAGTTTTGGTTAGTCCTCATGCTTCGAGGACAGAGTTTTATTTTTTCACTTTCTTTTATGTATTTCTCTTTTGGACATAATGTATGGGCTAGGCCCAATTTCATTCTATTGTACTACATCGCTAGATTGAGACAAGTGTTTTAGACTTCCGCTATTCTTTTATAAAAACTATTGGACGTGGACTATTGTTTTACTCTTATTATTCAATTTCTTATGTTATGAAAGCTAAGTGGATTGTATGGGGTCCTTCAGGGTTCTATATGCCATGTTACATCTAGGGGGTACACTTAAGTCGTGACAAACTTGGTAATCAGAGCACAAGGTTTAGAATTTTCCTAGGATGTATCATAAGCCACGTTGAGTAGAGTCTTTCTCATGAGTGTGAAGCACGCCACATTTATGAATAAGAGGCTACAAGATGATTAGGAAACTCCACTTCTTTCATTACTCTCAAGTCGTGCGATAGAGTTTAACTCTATAAGGTCTCTCTTCTAATCATTATCCAATGCTCTACAAGATATGGCTTATCGAAGAGCTTATGCTAGAAGGAATGTGAGAGAGAATGAAGAATAAGAAGCTCTTCCCCAAGCTCCTCAAGTTCTGGTCGATCGGTTGGCCGAACAAGTGACTAATACGGAGTTTAGGGCTATTTTTCAAGTGTTGGCTAAAGTCGTGATGGCCCAAGCCAATAAGGAGGTTACATTTCCCGTGAAACCAAATGTGGGCACGATGGCATCTACAGTGAGGGACTTCACTAGGATGAATCTTTTGGAGTTCTATGGTTATAAGGTTGAGGAAGATCCTCAAGAGTTCATTAATGAGGTCTATAAGGTTTTGATGATTATGGGAGTGATGTCGGTAAAAAAGGAGGAGTTGGCCGCTTATCAACTAAAAGGTGTGGCTCAAATTTCGTAAAACCAATGGAAAGAAAGGAGGCCGAAAGATGCGGGTCCTCTTGATTGAGAGAAGTTTAAGGACATTTTCCTTGATAGTTTCTTTCCCTTTGAGATGAGAGAAGCTAAGGTGCTTGAGTTTATCAACATTCGACAAGGAAGTATGAGTGTGAAGGAATATTCTCTAAAGTTCACACAATTGTCAGAGCATGCTTCATTAATGGTTGTCGATTCAATGGCAAAGATGAGTAAGTTCATTTTGGGTGTGTCCAAAATGGTGTTTAAATAGTGTCGTACGGCCATGATCATTAATGACATGGACATCTCTCGTCTCATGGTTCATGCACAACAAATTGAGGAGGAAAAACATAAGGAAAAGTCTAGAGAGGTAAAAAGGGCTAAGATCAGCTATGGATATTACTCTCATGCAAGGTTCGATGGACATGATTATCCTAGACTTTGACAAAACAAATTCGGTCAAGGTTCCTCCAGTGTTTCTCCTAAGTTCAACAAAGATATAGTGTCTAACACTATGCCTCAAGGAGGAAATGTTAGTGAATCTTCATTGCCTATGTCTACTTGTACTAGGTGTGGAAGAAAGCACTAGGGTAAATGCCTATCCAGCACAGATGGTTGCTTTAGGTGTGGTAAAAGTGGTCATAAAATGAGGGATTGCGCAATGCTTGCGACTAAAGGAAGAGAGGGTAAGCAAGCTTCTCCTAGTGGTTCGGGTCCCAATGCTCCTAAGCAAAATTGATTCTGTGCACATCAGACTCATGGTTAACAAGAGGGTTCTCCTAATGTGCTTATCGGTATGTTGAATGTTTTCCAACTTGACATTTATGATTTACTTGATCTCGATGCTACCTTGTCTTTTGTAACGCCAAATGTGGCTATGAGGTTTAATGTTCTTCCGGATGAGTTGTTAGATATTTTTTCTTTCTCTACTCCTGTTGGTGATTCTAATGTGGCTGAGGGTCTATAGGAAGTGTCCCGTTTCCTTTTCCCATAGAGTTACTCTTGTTGACTTGGTAGAGCTAGATATACTAGATTTTGATTATATCTTTGGAATGGATTGGTTGCACTCAGTTATGCTTCTATCAATTGTAGAACTCGTGTAGTCAAGTTCAAGTTCCCGAGTGGAAAGGGGGAAATTATATGCCTATGGGTCAGTTTGTCTCTTATCTTAAAGCTAGAAAGATGATTTCTAAGGGTTGCATTTACCATCTAGTTAGGGTGAGGGATGTAGATTCTGAAACCCCTACAGTTGAGTCGATCCCCATTGTTAATGAGTTTCCAGAAGTGTTCCTAGATGATTTACCTGGTATTCCTCCCGAGAGGGAAATAGACTTTGGTATTGACCTTCTCCCAGATACGCAACCTATTTCTACTCCTCCTTACCGTATGTTTCAGGTAGAACTTAAGGAGTTGAAAGAACAATTTAAAAACTTGTTGGATAAGTGTTTCATCCGACCGAGTATCTCTCCATGGGGTGCTCCAGTGTTGTTTGTTGGAAAGAAAGATGGTTCTCTCCATATGTGTATTGACTATCGTCAATTGAACAAGGTGACCATGAAGAATAAGTATCCTCTCTCAAGGATAGATGAATTGTTTGACCAACTTCAAGGAGCGAGTTATTTCTCTAAGATTGACCTTCGGTCGGGTTATCGACAATTAAGGGTGAAAGTAGATGACATTCCAAAGACGGCTTTTCGAACTCGATATGGTCAATATGAAATTTTGGTAATGTTGTTTGGGTTAACTAATGCTCCGGCAGCGTTTATGGATTTGATGTATAGGGTGTTTAGACAATATCTTGATATGTTTGTGATTGTGTTCATTGATGATATATTGATCTATTGAGAAGTGAGAATGAGCATATTGATCATTTGAGGGTTGTGTTGCAAATTCTTAAGGACCAACAACTCTTTGCAAAGTTTAGCAACTGTGAATTTTGGCTAAGCTCCATAGCTTTTCTTGGTCATATTATCACAAATAAGGGTATTAAGATTGATCCTAAGAAGATGGATGTGGTCAAGACGGTTACTATAGACTGTTTGTTGAGGGATTCTCTACAAAGACTAAGAGTTATCCTAATGAACCTAGCTAGGATTGGTTATTGAAAGATGCCTTTGCATGGATGATGACTTATCTTGAATTGGCAAGATGACGTGTCTTTCCATGGATAATAACAACAAGAAGAATTGACTATTCTGTGGGATTTAAGCTAAGCACTGAGAGGATATTGAGATGGAAGCTGTCCCATTAGTAGAGGTCGGGTTTATAGAAGCAATCTCCTTATCCCTTACCTATGTGCCCCCATAGGATGATTTTCTAAATAGACATTCGCTAGTGGATCCACTTTAGCTAGAAGTTCATGGTCCTTACCTTGGCAAGTAGGACAACCCTTTTCGGTTTGGGAGACACCGGGGGATCATGTTATAGCTCACATGGTCTTTATGTCGGTTAAGACGAATTCCCCACATTAATAAGAACTAAGGTTACTTCAAGAAGTATCTCATATGTGTTCAAAGACTTTAAAAAATCATTAGCTTGCATTGACCATGGTTTTATGACTTATGTTTCTAACTCTCTTATATCATGTTTTAAATGTTTTATGCATCGCTATCATACTTGGTACATTGTTTTGTACTAACGCATATTCTTGCCTACATTTCCCCAAATGTAGGGACCGGCAGTTAGGTTTCTCAGTTTTGTGGATAGTGGTTGATTTCAAGATTTATCAAGTTTTGGTGAGTCCTCATGCTACGAGGATGGAGTTTTATTGTTTCACTTTATTTCATGTATTTTACTTTTGGACATGATGTATGGGCTAGGCCCAATTTCATTCTATTGTACTAGATGGCTATATTGAGACAAGTGTTTTGACTTCCGCTTTTATTTTATAAAAACTATTGGACTTGGACTATTGTTTTACTTTTATTGTTCTATTTCTTATGTTATGTAAGCTAAATGGCTTGTATGGAGTCCTTCGGGATTCTATACGGCATGTTACATCTATGGGGTACCCCTGGGTCGTGACAGGAATGGTATTCACAATAGCAAGCTTGGTGAATTCTCCTCCTAATCAATTGAGGACAATTGTGACATTTAATCCCATAAGTAGTATATTGATATTACATAACTCCTTATGTCATTGTTACTAACTTAAAATTGTTATTCTCATGTCTTGTACTACTAGTCCACAGTTCGAAATCTCAAAAATTGGTTTGACCAGAAAAAAGACAATCCAATGGATTAAAGAAACTAACTGAAGCAACTTGTATATTTATGGGTGGCAGCCTAGGGGCAAATGCCTAGCATGAGTCGATCCCAAGATTGTCGATTCCAAGTTGTATAATTACGAGGAAAACATACTAGGGGTTAAATACCTACCATGGATCATCCTCTTCTACCACTATTCAGCTGGTCATTTGTATTACATTCCTTATTAAGTTTATAATGCATAGAAAAGTAAAGAAAATATTGTAATACACCTGATCCTACAAGAGTAAACAAAGATGGTCTTCTATTCTTATCTATGCACTTATACATTAATATTAAAATTCGTCTAATAGAGAAAAATAAAGAAAAGTAGATTGTATCCTACCTCGAAGTCGAGCACGCGCGCTCCCATTTTGTTGAACTGGAGTTTCCCACTTTTGAAGCACCTCTAATCACCACCACTCTATCAAAATATTGATCATAACGTCAATATTGACGTTTAGACACCAAAATAACAATAATGGGAGGCAAACCAAAAATTGAGTTAAAACTAGAATGTGAGACACATACAAAGAATCCCAAAATTGAGTCTGTGAAAAGGCCCTTAATAACTTATTAGGCTTGTGTCCCAAATAGGGACAAAATTCAATGCTCAGAAGGAAGGAAACAACACATGCAAAAAAATTCACCAAACATCACTAATTAAGAACTTGGGCAACACCTTTGAGGTAGAAATTACCTCAATCCGATGTCCACCGCTCTTCCCCGATCACTCCAATATGTATAAAGAATCAACCACGGATAATATGCAACTTAAACACCCAAAATGGTTATCTAGAGCTATCACAATTGTGTTTTGTAAATGGGGAAGAAGGTTGAAAAATCATAGGAGACTGATCTTATATGGCCTTAAAATGGTTCATCACTATTGTGAGCCAAATATGGCACGACCACAATGAAAAAAATGAATTTTTATAATTGGTTCATCGCTATTACGAGGCCAAGGGTCACATTCATGATGAAAAAAATGTTAGCCACAAGCAAAGCCAAAAAAATCAGCTGAGGCTTCGATGTTTAATTAGGCGCTCTAGATTCATCCTAGACCCCATAGGCGCAAACAAACTATGTTACCCCATCAAATTCAATATTTCAGACACAACAAAACCATCAAAATTCCATTGGAGGTAGTTTTTTAAAAATATGTCCCCAAAACATGATCTTGTTTTAGCTAAAATACACAAAGAAGCAATAAGATGTTGATAACGCTCAAACTACTCTCTAAAACAAATTCAAAGTGTAAGCGATCTTTGTCAATAAAAAATACCCAACTAAGAGTCGGGGTCGAATCCCATAGAGAGTGATATATTGGACGGAATTCTATCAAGAATTATCGAAGGTAAATCAATTAATTTGTAGCAATAAAAATAATGGGTGGATGATTCCACCAAATTTACGAAAAGGATTTTTTGTATCAAGATTCACATTTTAACTAAGATTTAAGAAATTCAAATAAGTAACAAGTAATCTAGGCGGTACGGGAATTTGAAATTTATGTTATATAGAGCTAGTTATATTGCTCTATAGTGCTAAATTCTCATTGATAGGCTAGGGCATCTTCAATGAGACTAATCACCTTTCGATCTTGTCACGACTCAATTCCTATAAAGACAGACAAACACCCGATGCCCTAAAGGCTTGAGAGAACCAACATATAACATGCGCTTACTATGCATATAACTTTGACAATTTTAAAGTTGTGCCAAGTTAATATAGTATGCAACGACAGGAATCAATATCCGTAAACTAAAAACTTATATACAAGGCTTGGCCGTTGAAACCACAACTAAACTATATACATCAGTCTACAAAGCCTCTAAATTATAATAAGCCTTAGTTTAGGACTGGACAACTCCCCGCCTTACCCTTAACAATCATGCAGTAACAAAATAGGTGCCAAAAACATGGTACACCCTTAATCAACCTAGAGTTTAACCAATAGTAGTTGAGTACGTGTGCTCCTACTAAAGAGGTCTACTAACTGGAGTACCTATGCCTGCATCATGAAATGTTGTGTCCCCATGAGGGACGTTAGTATGAAAAATATAATAAATATGTAAGGAAATAGAATATGTAAAACAAGGGCTAGAATGTAATCTAATATCAGTATATAAGTGCATAGATCATAATAGAAGACCATCTTTGTTTACTCTTGTGGGATCATGTATGTTACATTCTTTTCTTTACTTTTTTGTGCATTATAATCTTAGAAAGGCATGCGATACAAATGACCAGTTGATCACTCGTAGAAGAAGATGACCTATACTTGGCATTTTAAACCCTAGGATGGTGTCCTCATAATTACACAACTTGGGATCGGCCCATGCTAGGTTTTTGCCCCTGAGCTGCCACCTTTCTATACCAATTGGAATCGACCCATGCTAGGCATTTTCTCCTGGGTTGCCACCCATAAATACAAAAATCGCTTCACATAGTTTCTTTAATCTTTGAGAATATCTTTTTGGTGGTCATAATAATTTTTGAGATTTGGAACTACGGACCAATAGAAGAAGACATGAGAATAATAACTTTAAGGCAGTAACAATGACATAAGGAGCTATGTAACATCAATGTATTACTTATGGGCTTAAATGGCACAATTGTCTTCAATTGACTGGGAGGATAATTCACCAAGCTTGTAGTTGAGAATATCATTTCTATACTAGCACATAGAAGGACAATTATACAAATGTAGAGTAATGAACATATAATGAAGTAATTTGACACACTTGGGAGAGGATAAAATATTGTCATCTATATTGGAGATCGTAAGTTTCCACTATTTTCCCCTTACTATGAATAGAGCTTAGGAAATTCACTTCGTTGATATTAATTGCAAATATTAGCTATCATGCCAAGAAATACAGAATTTGTTAGCCTTACATATCTTATTATCTAACCAATACAACTATCACGATTAAGCCTCCCATTTAGGTGTTAACCTACAATATAATTCATGATAAACTAAAATTAGAAGCTATCACATTGTAGGTCTCGTAAAACAGTAGCTAACTTTGGCGGACAATGAGTCCATACAGTCCTTAAACAAATGAGTATCACCATACTCTTTTTCTATGTCTAGTACAAACCTTATATATCCTTTCCCAATATTACCCAATCATCCCCAACAACAATACATAAAATATCCCCGAAATTCTATATCATAGCAAAAAAATATTAAACTCACAACACACCCATAATTTCATTCTCAAACTCTCCACATAAGGAGGAAAAAGATGGAGTAGCAACCTTACCTCAATTTCTCCAACTTCTCCTTATAACTTTAACTTCTCTTCATACTTAAACCAAAGTAGAAGAGAAAAGTATTTTAACAACCATGAAAAATGAGCAGTAGCTTGTGGAAACATCCTGCCTTGTATTTATACTTAAGCATGAATAACATGTTTTCCTAGACTTCCATGGGAGAATTAAGCTAAATCCATAAGTGTTTCTCTTCCCTTGGTTTGCAAATATGAGGGTTTCTTCAAGAACACTATAGGAATTTTAATCTTGCTGATTTAAGCCTTGAGAAAAAGAGAGAGCTGGAGTTAAATCTTATTTTCTTAAGTGTTAAAATGAGTGAAAAGACAAGCTTATATTGGATTTATAAGGAGCCTTCGTGACTTTAAAAAAATACACTAGAACCTCCATTTTTAGCCACTAATAGGTCAAGTAGGTGATGCACATGTTTATGTACATCAAGCTGCTCAAAGGGTCAAACTAGGTGATGCACCTACTTTTCTTTTCTTAGTTGGGCTTAACTACATTGGTCCTTGGAAGATTTGGCTATTGGGATTTTTTTTCCATTTTCATTTTCTTTTACTTAGTTTGGGCCTCAAGTGAGTACATTAACATAGTCCTAAATTTGATCTATTAACCTTTGGCCCTTTAACTAGATCCATATAGCTCAAGTAAGTGATGCACCCAGTAGCTTAATTAAGCCAAGAAACAAGCTCACTAATTTTATTCATTTCTCTAAATATTAATCCCTTTTGTTTTAACTCAGCACCTAACTTTTAACTTTTAACTTTAAGCTCAATTACCCCCTTACTATCTCAAGTTCAAATACTTCTGTCGGGGTTAACAGAGTACACATGTTGAAACATGTAAGGCATTACATAACCTTCCAAGCTAGTTTAACCTAACACTAAAGATATAAGATACATGGTCCCTCACATATACGATAAGGCTA
Source organism: Solanum commersonii (assembly GCA_029007595.1). Taxonomy (NCBI): domain Eukaryota; kingdom Viridiplantae; phylum Streptophyta; class Magnoliopsida; order Solanales; family Solanaceae; genus Solanum; species Solanum commersonii. The sequence continues at coordinate 2,427,019 of JAJTWQ010000029.1, forward strand.
TGTCAAGTATCAGATGAATAGATCTAGCCCCATTCCTTCCAAGCTAGTTTAACCCAACACTAAAGATATAATAGGGGATGTTACATTCCACCCCCCCCCCCCATTAAGAACATTTGTCCTAGAATGTTAGCATGGTTATCCAGCCCAAACAAGTTCAAGCCTAAGTTACGTGGTACTATTAATCACATAATACATATAGACTTATACTTACTTGTCAATGCCTCAACTGAACATTTTCATCTTTCTCATTGGTCTGAAAGATATGAGGATACTTCAATTTAATTGCTTCTTCTGCTTCCCATGTAAATTCTTCAACTTGTTGGTTTCTCTATAGTACTTTTAGAGAAGCTACTTTTTTATTTCTTAACTTCATAACTTATCGATCCAGAATAGGAATGGGTACTTCTTCATAAGTGAGATCTCCCATAACTTTTACATCTTCAGTATGAGTAATACGAGATGTGTCACCTATGCATTTTCCAAGAATTGAGACATGAAACACCAGATGAACTTTTGAAAGCTCTTGAGGTAGCTCTAACTCATATGCAACTTGGCCAAATCTACGAATAATCTTATATGGCCCTATTGTCACGACCCAGGGGTACCCACTAGATGTAACATGGCATACAGAACCCCAAAGGACTCCATACAAGCTACTTAGCTCTCATAACATACAAAATAGAACAATAAGAGTGAAAAAATAGTCCAAGTCCAATAGTATTTATAAAAGAAAAGCGGAAGTCTAAAACTCTTGTCTCAATATAGCCATCTACTACAATAGAATGAAATTGGGCCTAGCCTATACATCATGACCAAAAGAGAAACACATGAAAGAAAGTGAAACAATAAAACTCCATTCTCGGAGCATTAGGACTCACTAAAGCTCAAAAATCTCAAACTCAACCACTAGCCACGAAACAAATGACCCTGATTGTCAGACCCTACATTTGGGGAAATAAAGGCAAGAGTATGCGTCAGTACAAAACAATGTACCAAGTGTGATAGCTATGCATAAAACATTTAAATCATGCTAAAAGGGGACATTGCATTTCATGACATGCAACTGACCAAGCTAAAACATGATATAAGAGAGTTAGAAAACAAAAGTCATAAAACCATGGTCAATGCAAGCTAATTATCCTTAAAGTCTTTCAACACATATGAGATACTTCGTGAAGTAACCTTAGTTCCTTATTAATGTAGGGGATTTTCCTTAACCGACATAGAGACCATGTGAGCTATAACATAATCCCCCAATGTCTTCCACACCGAAAAGGGTTGTCTTACTTGTCAAGGTAAGGACCATAAATCTAAGCTAAAGTGGATCCACTAGCTAATGTCTATCTAGACAATCATCCTATGGGGGCACATAGGTAAGGGATAAGGAAATTTCTTCTAGAAACCCGACCTCTACTCACGAGAAAGCTTCCATATCAATATCCTCTCGGTGCTAAGCATAAATCCCACGAAATAGTCAATTCTTCTTGTTCTTAATATCCATGGAAAGGAACATCATCTTGCCAATCCAAGCTAAGTTATTATCCATGGAAAGGTATCTTGCAATAACTAATTCAAGCTAGGTTCATTAGGATAGCTCTTAATCTTTGATTCAACTAGGTGAGAAAGCCTTTCGACCTTAGAGTCCTTATTATGTGAGAAAACCTTTCACATCTTGATTTTATGTGTATATGAGAAAATTCTTTCAATAACACATCATGATCATCATCATTGATACTTTACTCTCAGAGCATCTTTAAAACATATGCATAGATTTTATAAGAAAATGCAAAAATCTATAATTTACCTTTCAAGGTTCAAAACCCACTTTCAATCACCAATACTTAGAAAACATGGGTTAAATATGAATTTCATCAAAAATTCATGTAAAAATACATGCTTAATTTCATAAAACTCTTCCTTTACAATCAAAACCGCACATCATATGATTCATAACTTGAAAACATGGGGATTACATAGGTTCATGGGAAAATAATCATAAAATCATAGTATTTCATCAATTCATGCATATGAGATCATAATTCAATCATTTAAATCAATAATCAAAAGAATCCATGACAATTGAAGAAAACACTAACTCAATTGAGAATTTCTAACTTTGAAAATAGGAGAATTGGAACTCCATGGATGGAAGGAAGCCATGGATGAAAACAACATACCTCAAAGACAAATTCTTATCTTCAATAGAGGAATTGAGACTTGACTTGAAACCCTAGGTTGAATCCTTCTTCTTCTTCTTCAAGTTTCTAGAGAGAGAAATATTTTGGGAGGAGAATTGATCTTTTTTTAGATTCTTGAGAGAATGGGTCTTAAATTGGGGAAATTTGAGAGTAGAATACTTATATAAGTCTTTAAGATGAAGGGTAAAACGACGTAGTATAGAATTAGTATAATCTGAAAAGACTTTTAAGACCCTAACTTAAAACTGAAGACAGCCCCCATTGGTGCTCGCCAAAGGCCACTTGGCAACTCGCCAAGTGAGACTTTAGCTTGCCAAATATTACAGTGAGTCTACTTGGGGGCTAAGTCAACTTAGGAAATAGGGAGTCGACTTTGGCGACATGCCGAACGAAACGGTGAGCTTGACTTAGCTTGCTTAAAGTTCCAAAACGTTGGATGCTGGAATCGAGCAAAAAAAGTGAGGACCTCTACTCGGTGGATCACCAAGTCAACTCAGTTGATCGCAAAGTTGACTAAGTAGTGAATATTTTCTCTTCTCGTAATTTGAGGTGTTACAATATCTCCATCTTGGGATCATTTGTCCTCGAATGAGATTTAAGATAGTACTAAAATAGTAGAAGAGGAACTAACAACCTAACCAACAATGCAATGCATATAACCAAGAAGTAACTATCGACTCCAAGCTAGGATGTTATCAAAACATCATAATAGGGGTGAAACTATATCTAACAGCCCATCATGCATGCAATGAACATTTCCTAGGAGGAAACATCAACTCCAAGCTAACATCCGAGGAGGAAACTTCACATAAGCTACAATCATGCTCATAACATCATATCAAGCAATTCATGCTCATGTGCACATAAACATGTAAAAATCAATAAATTGACTCATTTTCTCAAAACTTGAATTTTCCACAAATCATACATAGAAAGGAAATCATGGAAACTCATAAAACACATGACTCCACAAAAAAACCCATGAGGAACTCATTACCTCAAGCTAGAGTAGGAGCATAAGAAAAGAGATGAGGATATCAAGACATCATATCAGCCTTGACCTCCCAAGTAACACCCTCAACTAACTGATTTCTCCATAACACTTTCACGGAAGCTATTTCTTTATTTCTCAACTTCTTGACTTGCCGGTCTAGAATCTCAATTGGAAATTCCTCATAAAAAATGGTCACGCCTCGAAGCTACCCCCAGGACGCGAACAAGGGACCTAGGATCACAGGTGACCCTAAGATAACCCTGCTGGCATGACATGAGCATACTAGGAATAATAATCACTGATGCGGAAGCTAATCAAAAGTAAATTTGAAATGATGGGGAATACCCATATACTAAAACTGAATATATCAAATTCAAATACTAAGCTGAATCTAACTATGTCTCAAAATAGCCTCTAACTGACTAGAAGTGTTGGGACATGCCCCAGCTAAATCTAGAAAAATTGAAACTAAATGACTGAAAACTGAAAGATTACATGACTATTGTCCTCGAAGAATGAGGACTCACCACTAATGTTACTGAACTGGAGATCAGAAACCGATCTAAGCATGATTTGGATGCTGAAAACCTGAACCTACATCACGAGAAGATGTAGCACAGAGTATGCGTCAATACTTGAAAGGAACTGAGCATACATGATAGAGTAAAGCTGTAATAAATACATAAATGAACAAGAAACAAAGCAAGAGTATAATATGAACATGATACAGATACTAAATACTAAGCTAACTGAGTGTAATGACCAAATTTATAACATGATGATATTGAATACTGATTATACTGAAATATGGTCAATGCGATGAAGTCTGACTGAACTGTGGGAGAAGCTACTAATAACCGATAATAAAACCACATAAGCTAAATGTGGAGTCCGATGTATACTCCCCATCGAGAAGACCCAATATAACCCTGCCATAGGTATAGAGGCATGACTAGCGTGATCATTAAATGATGCCCACAGAGGGGACTTACAACCTACGTGGCTTGTAGTTCTCGGACTATATGGGTGACTGACCCTAGTCCAATTCGGTATTATGTTACTCCTAATGGATTAAATGATTAACACATTTTGAATGAATTCTGTAATATACTGATAGCTCAAAACTGACATGCAAACTAGGAATGCACATTAATATACTGATAATGACACATTCAAAAATTGAGGCATGTATATCTGATATAACTGAAATATTTGACCTAGCATGTGTAATTCAAGAACTAAAGAAATACATAGCTAGGGTTCTGAAATTTATGCTAGAAACCAAGTAATAACATGATAATCTGATTTGAAACATTTGAATAACTAATTCATGATAATCTGTTGAAGTTCTAGAAACCCTAGGTCTAGTTAATAATAGGGAATCAAGAATCTGACTGAATTCTAAGGACCCAATGGGCGAGAGGAACCCATTAGTGAAATTTCACATACCTGGTGACGAATTCCATGGAGAAATCTTTTGATTTCATGGCTGGAACTGATGGAATCTTGCTCCGTTCTTGAACTAGGGCTCTTGACTTCTTTCTTCTCTTAGCATTCTAATTTTTCTATGTTTTGATGAATGATCTGACTTAGGAAAGTTCTAGTTATGTTTCTAGGCTAAACCTAACCAACACCACGTAGTTTAGGGTTTAAACAGGGGTCCAACTCATAAGAAATGACCAAAACACCCCTAACTTAAAAGTTGTTGGAAGCCACCCATGGAGGGACCTACGGGCCGTAGGTCAACTTATGGTCCGTAAGTTAGGGTCGTAGGTCAAGTCTGCCTGACAGGGCTTCACTAAAACGAACACAACTTTTTACTCGGAGATGGGATTTTAGCAAACTCGGTGGCGTTGGAAAGAGGATTAAATTATCTATCATATAGTAAGTCATGGGCCACCAAATTATTTTTGGGCTAAGATTTATGACCATTTGAATTTGACCCAATCAATAATTTCCCTCTAATTGGCTGCTGACCTTCACCAACGGTCCGTAGGTCCAACCATGGACCATACTGGTCGATCGTTGGTAAGATCAGAGACTCTAAAGATTTGGACCTTAATGACACAACCCCACCTATGGTCCATGATCCCACCTACGGTCCATGGGCGGTTCCGTCGGTACTGGCACCAGTTTTCTGAAAACTAGGATTTTTCTTCATTTTCAGATCCGAGGTGTTACATTATGTTCCCCTTGGGAACATTCTCCTCGAATGAAGTCTAAATTAGTTGAGTATGGAGGGAAGGAGCTGCAACCCTACCACCAAACATTTATAACTGAATTTCTGACTAAACTGAGTTCCAAGAACATGCAAATACGCTGAAAATGCAAGTACAAACTGAAGAAACATGATGCTAAGACTGAATCTGCGCATCAATGACTGAAAAACTGAAGAGGAACTATTATGTCAATCTGGAGTGGAATCGGAATGAAAGACATAAGGCTACTTGAACTTCATGGCTGCTTCTTCTTCCCAAGTAGCTCCCTTTACGGACTGATACCTCCACAAAACCTTGACTGAAGCGACTTCTTTGTTTCTCAACCCTCTAACCTGACGATCAAGAATCTCAACTGGTACATCCTCATACGAGAGACTATCTTTCACAGCCACACTCTCTAATGGCACTATGAATGTTGGATCACCCACACACTTCTTCAAAAGTGAAATGTGAAAAACAGGATACACTGCTGCTAGTTCTGCTGGCAACTCTAACTCATAAGCCACTTTACCAAACCTTTTCAGAATCTTGTAAGGGCCTACATATCTAAGACTGAGTTTCCCTTTCTTGCCAAATCTCATCACCCCCTTCATGAGTGACACTCTTAGGAAAAACCCACTCATCAACTTGGAACTCTAGTTCCCTTCTCCTTACATCTGCATAAGACTTCTGGCGACTCTGGATTGTCTTAAGTCTATCTCTAATGAGTTGCACTTTCTCCATAGCATCATGAGCCTTATCTGGTCCTATCAAAGATGCTTCACCTACTTCAAACCACCCAACCGGATATCTGCATCTACACCCATACAATGCCTTATAAGGGGTCATTTGAATGCTAGAATGGTAGCTATAATTGTAGGTGTATTCTATAAGAGAAAGGTGATCATCCCAACTACCCTTGAAGTCGATCACACAAGCTCTCAACATGTCCTCTAAGGTCTGAATGGTACGCTCCACCTAACCATCCGTTTGTGGATGAAATGTTGTGCTAAGCTTAACTTAGGTACCAAGACCTTTCTAAAATGTCTTCCAAATATGAGACGTAAACTGAGGACCTCTATCTGAGATGATAGAAAAAGGAACCATGCAACCTGACTATCTCATTAATGTAAAGCTTGGCGTAGTCCTCTGTCGAATCTGTAGTCTTGATCGCCAAAAAGCGAGCAGACTTAGTAACTCTGTCAACTATCACCTAAATGGAGTCATATTGTCTGCGGGTACAAGGTATTCCTGTAATGAAGTCCATGTTGATCACTTCCCACTTCCACGTAGGAATGTCAATCTCTTGAGTCATACCCCCTAGTTTCTGATGTTCTACATTCACTTGCTAGCATTTGAGGCACTTTGCCACAAAATTTGCTATATCCCTCTTTATACCATTCAACCAAAAGACTTCCCGTAGATCATGGTATATCTTAGTGGTGCCTGGATGAATAGAATATCTGGAGTTATGGGCTTCTGCAAAAATATATTGTCTCAACTAACCCACCTTAGGAACACACAATCGACCCTAATAGCGAAGTACACCATCTCCCCCTTAGGAGAAAACCTCAACTCTTTGTTGGTGGACTGCACCCTTAAGTTGAAGAAAAATTGGATCACTGTCTTGCTTTTCCTTAACCTCTGCTACCAATGAAGATTCTGACCTATTCTAAACTGTTACACCATTATCTTATATGCTCATAAGGCGAACTCCCAAGCGACTAAGCCTGTGAACATCCTTCATAGCTCTTTTCTTTCTTCCTCAATATGTGCTACACTACCCATAGATAGTCTTCTAAGAGCATATTCTACTACATTGGCCTTACCAGGATGGTAATGCACACTCATATTATAGTCCTTGAGGAACTCAAACCATATCCTCTGGTGAAGATTCAACTCTTTCTAGGTGAATACATAATGAAGGCTCATATGGTCTGTGAACACATCTATGTGAACACCATACAAGTAATGTCTCCAAACCTTAAGTTCAAACACCAATGCTGCAAGCTCGAGGTCATGAGTCGAATAGTTCTTCTCATGCACCTTAAGTTGTCTAGAAGCATATGTTATAACCTTATCTCGCTGCATCAACACACAACCTAGGCCGACTCTGGATGCATCACAACAGATAACATAACCGTCTGAACCTTCTGGTAGAGTCAAAACGGGAGCTGTAGTTAACTTATTTTTCAGTTCTGCAAAGTTTTTCTCACAATCATTTGACCACTGGAACTTGACCTTCTTATGAGTCAACCTAGTCAATGGAGAGGCTATGGATGGAAATCCTTCCATAAACCTTTTGTAAAAACCTATTAGACCCAAGAAAATTTTGATATCTGTAGGAGAGATAGGTCTGGTCCATTATTTCACTGCTTCCATTTTCTATGAATCCACTTTGATTCCTTTGCTAGACATAATATGACCAAGGAAAGCAATTGATTGTAACCAAAACTTGCACTTGTTAAATTTAGCGAATAACTGGCGATCTTTGAGAGTTTACAAAACAACCCTCAAATGAGTTGCATGTTCTTCCTTATTCCTAGAGTAAATGAGGATATCATCAATAAAGACAATAACGAACAATTCCAAGTACTGCTTGAACACCCTGTTCATCAAATCCATGAAAGTTGCAGGAGCATTGGTTAGTCCAAATGACATTACTACATATTCATAATGGTCATACCGAGTTCTGAAGGCTATTTTCAGTATGTCACTATCTTTGACTCTTAGCTGTTGATAACCGAATCTAAGGTCTATCTTTGAGAAATGACTAGCACCCTAAAGTTGGTCAAACAAGTCATCAATCCTGGGGATGGGGTACTTATTTTTTATTGTGACCTTGTTCAACTGCCTATAGTCAATGAACATTCTAAGAGAACCATCTTTCTTCTTCACAAACAACACTAGTGCACCCCATGGAGAAATACTAGGTCTGATAAAGCCCTTATCTAGAAGGTTTTTCAACTGCTCTTTCAATTCATTAAGCTCAGCTGGAGCAATTCTATAAGGAGGAATAGAAATAGGCTGGGTATCTGGAAGGAGATTAATACCAAAGTCGACTACCCTTTTGAGAGGAACTCTGAGAAGTTCTTTTGGAAAAACTTCTGGGAACTTATTAACTACTGGAACTGACTCAAGAGTTGGGGTTTCGGAGCTTGAATCCTTAACCCAAACTAGATAATAGAGATACCCCTTAGAGATTATCTTTTTGGCCTTAAGGTAAGAAATGAATCGACCTATAGGCACTAAGCTACTACCTTTCCATTCTAAGATTGGTTCGTCTAGAAACTGAAAATGAACAATCCTATTTCTACAATCGATTGAGGCATAACAGGAATGTAACCAATCCATGCCTAGAATGAAATCAAAGTCTACCATTTCTAACTCTATAAGATCTGTTGAGGTGACTTTCTAGGAGACTGTGACAGGGTAATTTTTGTATACCTGTCTAGCTATAACTGGGTCACCAACTGGAGTAGAGACTGAGAAGGTTCTAAAAGAGTTTTTGGACTAACATTGAAGTTGACTGCTATATAAGGAGTTACAAAAGACAAAGTAGCCCCTGTTGTCTTCCCGCTAAGTGTACCATATGTGAGCCACATCCTTAAGATGGTAAGATGCCAACTCAACCCTACCATTACCAATCACTTGCATCACTCCAAAGGTTTTCTTAACGTTATCAATAAAGTTCTATAGGTCCTCACCAACTTGTGACCCTAAAAACTCAGGTGGATTCATCCTTACAAAATTTTGAACCCTAACTGCCACTGATCCACCATTTCTATTAGTAGGAACTGGAATATGATGATTGTTCTGGTTGGTCATACTCTGAGCCAAAAGTTGAATCACATTCCAAAATTCTACATTCGAAACCTGATGGTCTATGACTAGAGAAAATGTGTTAGCATTGCATGCATTAGCATTCCTTGTGTAAGCTCTACAAGGAGGCATGATCTTAAGCGCATAACTATGGATTAGAAAGGAGATCATACCAACGCACAATAAAAATAACAAAGAGAGTGAAGTTTTACTAAACCACATTGTAGACTCCATTTCATTAGATGTGGTGCACTTCACACCCATGAAAAGGACTCTACTTAGTGCGGATTTTTAGACACCATAGGACTCTTGAACCTAGTTCTCTGATACCAAGTGTGTCACGCCCTGAAGCAACCCTCGGGACGCGAACACGGGACCTAGGATCAGAAGTGACCCCAAGCTAACCCTAATGGCATGACATGAGCATACTTAAAATAATAATCACTAATGGGGAATCTAATCATAATTAAATGTGAAATGATGGGGAATACCCATATACTAAAAATGAATATATCAAGTTCAATTACTAAACTGAATCTAACTATGTCTGAAAATAGCCTCTAATTGACTAGAAGTCTTGGGATATGCCCAAGATAAATCTAGCAACGCTGAAACTAAACGACTGAAAATTGAAATATAACATGATTATTGTCCTTGAAGAATGAGGACTCACCACTGATGCTGCTAAACTGGAGATCGGGAACCGATCTAAGCGTGATCTGGATGCTAAGAACCTAAACCTACATCACGAGAAGATGTAGCACAGAGTATGCGTCAGTACTTGAAAGGTACTGAGCATACATGATAGAGTAAAGCTGAAATAAGCACAAAACTGAACAAGCAATAAAGCAAGAGTATAATCTGAACATGATATAGATACTGAATACTAAGCTAACTGAGTGCAATGACCAAATTTATAATATGCTGAGACTGAATACTGACTGTACTGAAATGTAGTCAATGTGATGGAGTCTGACTGATCTATGGGAGCTACTAATAACTGATAATAAAACCACATGAGCTAAATGTGGAGTCCAATGTATATGCCTCATTGAGAGAACCCAATATACCCTGCTACAGGTATAGAGGCATGACTGGAGTGATCACTAAATGATGCCCACAGAGGGAACTTACAACCCATGTGGCTTGTAGTTCTGGGACTATATGGGTGATAACCCTAGTCCAACTCAGTATTATGCTACTCCCAATGGATTAAATGATTAACACATTATAACTGAATTATCTAATACACTGGATACCTCAAAACTGACACTCAAACTGGGAATGCACATTAATATACTGATAACGACACATTAAAAAACTGAGGAATAAATATCTGAAATACATGAAATATATGACCTAGCATGTGTAATTCAAGAACTAAAGAAATACATAATTAGGGTTCTGAAATTTATGCTATAAACCAAGTAATAAAATGATAATCTTATTTGGAACATTTAAATAACTAACTCATGATAATCTGTTGAAGTTCTAGAAACCCCAAGTCTAGTTAACAATAGGGAATCAAGAATCTGACTGAATTCTAAGGACCCAATGGGCAAAAGGAACCCACTAGTGAAATCCCACATACCTGGTGACGAATTCCACAGAGAAATCTTTCGATTTCAGGGCTGGATCTGATGGAATCTTGTTACGTTCTTGAACAAGATCTGTTGACTTCTTTCTCCTCTTAGCATTCTAATTTTTCTGAGTTTTGATGAATGATCTGACTTAGGTAAGTTCTAGGTATGTTTCTAGGCTAAAACTGACCAAAACCACATAGTTTAGGGTTTAAATGGCGTAGTTTAGGGGTCCAATCCATAGGGAAAAGAACAAAAGACCCCTAACTTAAAAGTTGTCGAAAGCCACCCACGGAGGGACCTACAAACCGTAGGTCAACCTATGGTCTGTAGGTTTGGGTCATTGGTCAAGTCTACCTGACAAGGTATCACTAAAATAAGCATAACGTTTTACTCGGAGATAGGATTTTAGCAAACTAATTGGCGTTGGAAAGAGGATTCAATTATCTATCATATAGTAGGTCATGGGCCACCAAATTTCTTTTAGGAAAAGAGTGATGACCATTTGAAGTTGACACAATCAGTAATTTCCATCTAACTGGCTGCTGACCTTCAAAAAATGGTCAAACCGTACTGGCTGACCTTCCAACCACGGACCATACTGGTCAATCATTGGTGAGATCAGAGACTATAAAGATTTGGACCTTAACGACAGAACCCCACCTACAGTCCGTGGTCCCACCTATTGTCCGTGGGTAGTTCCATTGGTACTGGCACCAGTTTTCTGAAAACTAGGATTTTTCTTCATTTTCAGATCCGAGGTGTTACAAAAACATTCTCCTTAACTCCCAAACATTCTAAGGAAACTATGTATGTCAGATCACCAAAACATTTCTTCAACATAGAGACATGGAAAACTGGATGCACCGATGCCAACTCATTTCACAAATCTAACTCATAACAACCTTATGAACATTTCTCAAAATCTGATATGGGCCTACATATCGGGGACTAAGTTTCCCCTTCTTACCAAACCTCATTACACCATTCATGGGTGAGATTTTCAAGTGCACCCAACCGTAAACATCAAACTCTAGATCACTTCTTCTCACATCGACATAGGAATTTTGCCGACTTTGAACCGTTTTCAAGCTTTCTCTAATAAGTAAAACTTTCTCAATGGCTTTATGGACTAATTCGAGACCTATTAGGGAAACTTCACCCATCTTAAACCATCCTATCGGAGATCTACACCTCCTACCATACAAGGCCTCAAATGGAGCCATCTCAATACTCAAGTGATAGCTATTATTATAAGCAAACTCAATCAGTGGAAAATGGTCATTCCAATTACCCTTAAAATCAATCATACAAGCTCTTAACATGTATTCCAAAGTTTGGATAATATGCTCTGCTTGCCCATCGGTTTGGGCATGCAAAGTCATACTAAGCTTAATCTGAGTACCAAGACCCTTTAGGAATTACTTCCAAAACTGGGAAGTGAATTGGGTAACACTGAAATGACCCAAAAAGTTCCTAAAAATATGTTTCGGATGTTACCAGAAACTTGTTTTAGCTATATCTAAAAATCCATTTCATTTTTCGAAAATACGACTTCATATTCTTGTTTAGGGGGTCAAATTGAGTGGGAAATGGGTCTAACCCAAAATTTAGAGCAACCGTATCAAAATTTGAAATTTACAAGTGAAGCTTTTTTCGAGGGTCTAATTTGGAGGGCCATATATCCTAGCACACAAATAATTGGGTGGTTCATAACATATCCATGCAAAGCCCTTTGAGTTAGCTATCCAACGCACTTCGTTTCACCTCATTTGGAGTCCGGACGAAGAAGTTATGCCCATTTTCGTAAAATCTGTCCGTGCAGGAAATGCAATTTCTAGAGAGCGAATTTACTGTTCATAAGCCTCATTTTTTTTTCTAAGTGTTGGACCCGTTTTTCCAAGGGCATATTTTATTTCCTATATAGCCTTAATTCAATTCCAATCTATAAAACATTTCCCAAAATACCTCTCCCATACTTAGACACATTTTCTCTCAAAACCCTAATCCAAAACCTTCCTCAAGATTGAAGAGATTCTTGCTCCAAGTTCCAAGCTTCCATTGAAGACACTCTCAAGACCTTCATAAAAACTCAAGGTATGTAGTGTTGAACTCATGGGTCCTTCCACCCATAGTGCCTAGACTCTATTCTACTCACTAATTCATGGTTTAGGTTGAGATTCATAAATTAGTCTTGTTCCTTGTATAAATTTTCTGCACAATGAATTCTAGCATGAAAAGTAATTGTTTTGAGCATGTTGTGACTCTAGAACTTGAATCTAAACTTGGAATTGATGTGTAGATTTTTCATGTGGTCTTGTGGGTGTTAAAAGGCGTTGTTGCAGGTTGTTCACTGGTTTTGCTGCATAATTACTATCATATTTTCCATGCTCTTTGACCACATTACATGCCTTCAAGGTATTTGACAAAATGTCCAATTATGGAGAATTGATGAATTAATGCTTTAAGGCTTGAGTTATGATATGTATGGCATTCCAGAAATGTGTTGATGACAAACTAAGCTTGTGTATATGTTCATTCCATACATGAGATTGCATTAGAGCCTAATGTGAATTTCCTATATAAAGTGTTGCATGACCATGCCCGGTCCGGGGGAAAAGAACCGAATAACCATGTGAGGGGTTTATACCTCACCACCTAGGATGCTTGGGGTGTGACCAACATCAACCATGTGAGGGGTTTATACCTCACCACCTAGGATGCTTGGGGTGTGACTAACATCAACCATGTGAGGGGTTTATACCTCACCACCTAGGATGCTTAGGGTGTGACCAACATCAACCATGTGAGGGGTTTATACCTCACCACCTAGGATGCTTGGGGTGTGACCAATATCAACCATGTGAGGGGTTTATGCCTTGCCACCAGGATGTCCGGGTGTGAACGGCATCCCCCATCCTAAGTTGGGGTTATAGATTGTTTGGATTATGCACACACATATGATATCTACTATTAGTATAGATCTACTTAAACATGTTTTGACGTCACTTTAATCATACATCCTCATATTGTTATTCATTATGTCTATGAAACTATTTCTTGCATTTCGATTGTGTCCTTGTCTATTATTGTATTGCACACCGCATACTTAGTACATTCCAAAGTACTAACGCATATTTTGCCTACATGATGTCACCATGTAGGGACCGGAGCTACTCTTGATCCTTCTCTCCATCCACATGGCTAGTACGGTGCTTATCCGAGTTTGTTGGTGAGTCCTCAATGATTCGAGGGCTATGTTATGTTTCCTACTCCTATGTTTTGAGACTTTAGCTTGCAATTGTATTTTGACTATGAAGGGAGCCGGTAGTATGTCATGGCACCTGTCCTATCTATGTATGTAGAGGTGTGCGTTGGACAAGTATTTTGTAAATGAGCTTGACTATTATTCTATGATGTTATTTTGAAATGGGTTGCCCTTAGTCCCTAATTCCCATTATTTAATGTTGAATGTACTTTCGCGATCGATGAAGTGTGATGACAAGTTTGAGAGGCTTGTTTGGGGTTCCTTCGGGTTCCTCATTCGCCATGTCACATCTAGGCCCTAGGCTTGGGTCGTGACAAGCTTGGTATCAGAGCACTAGGTTGTTAAATCCTAGGAGTCCAACACACCGCATTGAGTAGAGTCCTAATCATGGTTGTGAAGCGCGCCACGACTATGAATGCGATGCTACAAAACATTTTAGGAAAGGTTTCCCTTCTTGATGTTCTATGTCGTGCTTAGAGTGTAATAAGGTGATTCCTCCCTAACGCTTGTTCTTTGGATTGCTAGATCATCATGCCAAACATGAAGGGAAGACGAGCCCGATCACTGAAAGAGCCACCCACCAATGGTGAGCTCCGTGATGCACTCACCATACTTGCACAAGTGGTAGCTAACCAACTGCAACAAGGAGCCCAAGCTCCTCGAGCTACCACCCCAGGGGAAAGGGTGAGATATTTCATGAGAATGAACCCTCCGGTCTTCCATGGTTCAAAGGTGGATGAGGACCCGCAAGAGTTCATCGATGAGGTATGCAAAATCTTGACCATTATGGATGTTGGTGCTTGTGAGAAGGCGGAGTTGGCGGCCTACCAACTCAAGGGGGTTGCTCAAATTTGGTTTGATCAATGGAAGGGTGAGAAAGGTAATGGCTATGTGGTGTTGTGGGAGGAGTTTAAACTTGCTTTCCTTAGTAGGTTCTTCCCTCTTGAGCTTAGGGAGACAAAGTTGGTGGAGTTCATGAACTTGAAGCAAGGAGCTATGAGTGTGAGGGAGTATGCCCTCAAATTTTTCCAACTCTCCAAGTATGCACCTCACTTGGTGGCCGACTCTAGGTCGAGGATGAACAAATTTGTGATGGGTGTATCTGACTTGGTTAGTGAGGAGTGTCGGTCCGCTATGCTCATTGGAGCTATGGATTTGTCTCGGTTGATGACTTATGCCGAGCAAATGAAGGAGGAGAAATTGAGGAAAAGAAGGGGGCACAAGGCCAAGAGGGCCCGATTGGAGAATAGGTTCCCTAAGGGTGCTAGATTTCATCAAGGCCGAGGAAACCCTCATGTCAATCGGGGATTTGCTATCAATGTTCCTAGACCTCAAGGGGGAGGTGAAGTGGGTTCTATGGATGTATGCCCTAAGTGTGGGAGGAAGCATGGTGTTTCTTGCATGAAGGGTTCGGGTGCTTGCTTTGAATGTGGAGAAGTGGGTCACAAGAAGTTTAAGTGTCCCAAGATCCGCAACAAGGTCCGAAATGCTAACACTACTCCTTTAGGTAGAGGTGCTTCTCAAAGTGGTGCCCTAAGGCACAATCGATTTTATGCTTTGCATGGTAGACAAGGTGTTAATGAGACTCCCGATGTGGTGACCGATGTGTTGCAAATCTTTGATCTTGATATTTATACTTTGATTGATCTGGGTGCCACCCTTTCCTTTGTTACCCCCTTAGTTGCTAGAAAATTTCATGTCGAGTCGGAATTGTTGCATGAGTCATATGAAGTATCTACTCCCATTGGTGTCTCTATTGTTGCTAGAAAAGTGTATAGAAATTGCCCGGTTTGCATATTGAATAAGTTGTTGCCTTGTGATCTTGTTGAGTTGAACATGGTGGATTTTGATGTTATTCTTGGGATGGATTGGTTGCATGCATATTATGCTTCTATTGATTATAGGACTCGTAAAGACAAGTTTCGATTTCCTAACGAACCCGTCCTTGAGTGGGAGAATTGGGATGTTGTGGTGAAGGGAAAATTCATTTCTTGCATTAAAGCCCATAGGTTGATTTCCAAAGGGGTGCTTGTACCATATTGTGAGAGTCAATGATGTGGAGTCTAAAGTCCCTCCTATTAAGTCTATTCTGGTTGTTAATGAGTTTCTAGCTGCCTTCCCAAAAGACCTTCCCGGTGTCCCTCCCGAAAGGGAGATAGGTTTTGGTATAGACCTCCTTCCCGATACTCAACCTATTTCTATTCCCCCTTACCGTATGGCCCCGGCAGAGTTGAAAGAGTTGAAAGAGCAATTAAAAGATTTGTTAGAGAAGGGGTTTATTAGACCTAGTCATTCTCCATGGGGTGCTCCGATTTTATTTGTGAAAAAGAAAGATGGGTCTCTTAGAATGTGTATTGATTATCGACAACTTAATAGGGTCACTGTCAAGAATAGGTATCATCTTCCAAGGATTGACGATTTATTTGACCAATTGCATGGGGCTAGTCACTTCTCTAAGATTGATCTTCGGTCCGGGTATCATCAAGTGAAGGTGAGGGAGTGTGATATTCCCAAGACGGCCTTTCGTACTAGGTATGGGCACTATGAGTTTGTGGTGATGTCTTTCGGGTTGACTAATGCTCCGGCTATCTTTATGGATTTGATGAATAGGGTCTTCAAACCCTACCTTGATTCTTTTGTGGTGGTGTTTATAGATAACATCTTGATCTATTCTCGGGGTGAGGAAGAGCACATGGGTCACTTGAGGGTTGTACTCCAAAGATTGAGGGAAGAGAAGTTGTACGCTAAATATAAAAAGTGTGAGTTTTGGTTAAAGGAAGTTTCTTTCTTAGGCCATGTGGTGTCGGGGGATAGTATTAAGGTGGATCCTAAGAAGACCGATGTTATTAGGAATTGGCCTAGACCTTTGACCCCGTCGGATATAAGGAGTTTCTTGGGTTTAGCGGGATATTATAGGAGATTTGTGGAAGGGTTTTCTTCTCTTGCTTCTCTTATGACTAAGTTGACTCAAAAGAAGGCTAAATTTGTGTGGTTGGATGAGTGTGAGGAAAGCTTCCAAACTTTGAAAGAAAGGCTTGTGTCCGCTCCTATTTTGTCACTTCCGGATGGGTTAGAAGGTTTTATTGTTTATTGTGATGCTTCCCGTATTGGTTTGGGTTGTGTGTTGATGCAAAGTGGTAAGGTTATATCCTATGCTTCTAGGCAACTTAAGGTTCATGAAAAGAATTACCCAACCCATGATCTTGAATTAGCTGCCGTGGTTTTTACTTTAAAGATTTGGCGTCACTATTTGTATGGGGTGCATGTTGATATCTTCACCGACCATAAGAGTCTCCAATATGTGTTCACGCAAAAAGATCTTAACTTGAGACAAAGGAGGTGGTTAGAGTTCCTTAAGGATTATGATATGAGTGTTCACTATCATCCGGGGAAAGCTAATGTGGTGGCGGATGCATTGAGTAGAGTGTCCATGGGTAGCTTGGCTCATGTGAAGGAAGGTAGTAAAGAGTTGGCTAAGGAGGTCCATCGGTTGGCCAAATTGGGAGTTAGGTTAGAAGGGGTGGATAGTGGAGGAGTAGTTGTTGTTGATGGTTCAAGGTCTTCCTTGGTTGATGAGGTGATAGCCAAGCAAGATCTTGATCCTTCTTTGGTGGAATTAAAGGCTTCGGTGAGTAGTGGTAAGGTGGAGGTTTTCTCCCAAGGGAGAGATGGTGCCCTTAGGTACCAAGGTAGATTATGTGTTCCTTGTGTGGATGGTGTGAGGGAAAAAATCCTTGATGAGGCTCATAATTCTTTTTATTATATTCATCCGAGGTCAACAAAGATGTATAGAGACTTGAGGGATGTGTATTGGTGGGGCGGTATGAAAAAGGACATTGCAAAATTTGTTTCGGGTTGCCATAGTTGTCAACAAGTCAAGGTCGAACATCAAAGGCCGGGTGGCCTAACTCAAGACATTGAGATACCTACTGGGAAGTGGGAAGAAATCAACATGGATTTTGTAATGGGCTTGCCCAAGACTAGAAGAGGTTTTGATTCGGTTTGGGTGGTGGTTGATCGGATGACAAAGTCGGCTCATTTCCTACCGGTTAAAACTACTTACGGGGCTGAAGAGTATGCCAAGTTGTACATTCATGAATTGGTAAGATTGCATGGGATTTCCTTGTCTATTATCTCGGATCGTAGTGCCCAATTCACTTCTCACTTTTGGAAATCTTTCCAAAGGGGTCTTGGTACAAAGGTAAAGCTTAGCACGGCCTTCCACCCTCAAACGGATGGCCAAGCCGAAAGAACAATTCAAACCTTGGAGGATATGCTTAGAGCTTGTGTCTTGGAGTTGAAAGGTAGTTGAGATGATCATCTTCCTTTGATTGAGTTTGCATACAACAATAGTTATCATTCTAGTATCGGTATGGCTCCTTTTAAGGCACTTTATGGTAGACGGTGTAGATCACCGGTTGGGTGATTTGAAGTTGGAGAGGTGGCCTTGTTGTGTCCGGATATGGTCATGGATGCTGTTGAGAAGGTAAGGATGATTAGGGAGAGGTTGAAAACAGCCCAAAGTCGTCAAAAGTTTTATGTCGATGTGAGGAGAAGGGATTTTGAATTCAAAGTGGGTGATTGGGTTTATTTGAAAGTTTCTCCAATGAAAGGTGTGGTTCGTTTTGGTAAGAAGGGGAAGTTAAGTCCTAGGTATGTCGGTCCTTATGAGGTAATAAGAAGGGTTGGTAAAGTAGCCTATGAGTTGGGGTTGCCCAATGAGATGGAATTAGTTCATCCGGTATTCCATGTATCGATGTTGAGGAAATGTGTTGGTGATCCTAATGCTATTGTACCTCTTGAGGTTGTGGGTGTTGTAGAAGATAATTTGACGTATGAAGAAGTCCCGGTTCAGATCTTAGATAGAAAAGTTAAGAGGTTGAGGAATAAAGAAGTGGCCTCTGTTAAGGTGCTTTGGAGAAATCAACAAGTGGAGAGTGCTACTTGGGAGGCCGAAGCGGACATGCAAAGACGTTATCCTTATCTATTCAACTCCACTCAAGCCTAAGGTATTAAATCAAGTCCTTTGTACTCCATTGAGTCTTACATTTCAGCCCCTAGATCATTCATGTGCATATATGTTTTATGGATGCTTTACACTAAGTTTTGAAATCTTGAAGTGATGTTTAAATAAAAATTTTGCATTCATATTGGGGTAGATATGTTCTTGCTAAGTCTTGCCTTGTACGTCTCTTCCACATTCGGGGACGAATGTTCCCAAGGGGGAGATATTGAAACGACCCAAAAAGTTCCTAAAAATGTGCTACGGAAGTTACCGGAAACTTGTTTTAGATATATCTAAAAATCCATTTCGTTTTTTGAAAATCCGACTTCATATTCTTGTTTACGGGGTCAAATTGAGTGGGAAATGAGTCTAATCCAAATTTTAGAGCAACCGTATCAAAATCCGAAATTTCCAAGTGAAGCTTTTTCCAAGGGCATATTTTATTTCCTATATAGCCTTAATTCAATTCCCATCTCTAAAACATTTCCCAAAATACCTCTCCCATACTTAGACACATTTTCTCTCAAGAACCCTAATCCAAAACCTTCCTCAAGATTGAAGAGATTCTTGCTCCAAGTTCCAAGCTTCCATTAAAGACACTCTCAAGACCTTCATAAAAACTCAAGGTATGTGGTGTTGAACTCATGGGTCCTTTCACCCATAGTGCCTAGACTCTATTCTACTCACTAATTCATGGTTTAGGTTGAGATTCATAAATTAGTCTTGTTCCTTGTATAAATTTCCTGCATAATGAATTCTAGCATGAAAAGTAATTGTTTTGAGCATGTTGTGACTCTAGAACTTGAATCTAAACTTGGAATTGATGTGGAGATTTTTCATGTGGTCTTGTGGGTGTTAAAAGGCGTTGTTGCAGGTTGTTCACTGGTTTTACTGCATAATTACTACCATATTTTCCATGCTCTTTGACCCCATTACATGCCTTCAAGGTGTTTGACAAAATGTCCAATTATGGAGAATTGATGAATTGATGCTTTAAGGCTTGAGTTATGATATGTATGGCATTCCAGAGATGTGTTGATGACAAACTAAACTTGTGTATATGTTCATTCCATACATGAGATTGCATTAGAGCCTAATGTGAATTTCCTATATAAAGTGTTGCATGACCATGCCCGGTCCGGGGGAAAAGAACCGGATAACCATGTGAGGGGTTTATACCTCACCACCTAGGATGCTTGGGGTGTGACCAACATCAACCATGTGAGGGGTTTATACCTCACCACCTAGGATACTTGGGGTGTGACCAACATCAACCATGTGAGGGGTTTATACCTTGCCACCAGGGTGTCCGGGTGTGAACGGCATCCTCCATCCTAAGTTGGGGTTATAGATTGGTTGGATTATGCACACACATATGATATCTACTATTAGTATAGATCTACTTAAACATGTTTTGACGTCACTTTGATCATGCATCCTCATATTGTTATTCATTATGTCTATGGAACTATTTCTTGCATTTCGATTGTGTCCTTGTCTATTGTTGTATTGCACCCCGCATACTTAGTACATTCCAAAGTACTAACGCATATTTTGCCTACATGATGTCACCATGTTGGGACCGGAGCTACTCTTGATCCTTCTCTCCATCCACGTGGCTAGTACGTTGCTTATTCGAGTTTGTTTGTGAGTCCTCAATGATTCGAGGGCTATGTTATGTTTCCTACTCCTATATTTTGAGACTTTAGCTTGCAATTATATTTTGACTATGAGGGGAGCCGGTAGTATGTCATGGCCCCCGTCCTATCTATGTATGTAAAGGTGTGTGTTGGACAAGTATTTTGTAAATGAGCTTGACTCTTATTCTATGATGTTATTTTGAAATTATTTAATGTTGAATGTACTTCCGCGACCGATGAAGTGTGATGACAAGTTTGAGAGGCTTGTTTGGGGTTCCTTCGGATTCCTCATTCGCCATGTCACGTCTAGGCCCTAGGCTTGGGTCGTGACAACCACGATCGGAAATAATGGACAAAAGGAACTCCATGCAACTTTACCACTTATCTCAAGTAAAACTTGGCATAGCCTTCCGTCGAATAGGAAACTTTGACAGGAAGGAAATGAACCAATTTCGTCATCCGATCCACTATCACCCAAATCTAGTCATGTTGTCGCGGGGTGTGAGGCAAGCTAACAATAAAGTCCATATTCAAGTCTTCCCACTTCCAAGTAGGAATGCTAATGACTTCGGACAAATTTCCCGGTTAATGATGCTCAACCTTCACTTGTTGGCAATTTGGACACTTAGCCACAAATCCCGCAATATCCTTCTTCATCCAATTCCACCAATAGACTGCCCATAAATCATGGTACATCTTGGTTGCTCCCAGTTAAATGGAATAACGTAAACTATGGACTTCTGATAAGATATGTTCCCTCAAGTCATCAACATTTGGAACACATAAAAGACCCTGATATCTAAGTACACCATCTCCTCCTTGAGAGAAAGCCTCAACGGATTTCTTGAGCACTGCTTCTTTCAATTCTAAAAAAATTGGATCAAGACCTTGTTTGGCTTTCACATCCGCCACAAAATACGATTCAAAACCATCGTGAACCATAACACCACCCTTGGTGGAGTCCACTAATTGAACATCTAATTGGGCCAATCTATGAACATCTCGAACTAACTCTTTCTTTTCTTCTTCAATATGAGCAACACTACCCATAGATAACCGATTAAGAGCATCCACAACCACATTTGCCTTTCTAGGGTGATAGAGAACACTCATATCATAATCTTTCAATAAATCAAGCCACCTTCTTTGGCGAAGATTTAGAACTTACTGATTTAACGCATATTGCAAACTCTTGTGGTTGGTAAACACATCTACATGAACTCCATAAAAATAGTGCCTCCAAATATTTAAGGCAAAAACAACTGTCGCTAGTTCGAGGTCATAAGTAGGATAATTCTTTTCATGAACCTTAAGTTGCCTTAAGGAATTGGCAATAACTTTTCCATATTGCATAAGCACACACCCTAACCCAATTCTTGAGGTATCACAATAAACAACAAAGCCATCAATCCCTTCCGGTAAAGTCAACACCAGAGTGGAAGTAAGTCTATCTTTCAACTCCTTGAAACTCTTTTCACATAATTCGAACCATATGAACTTTGCCTTCTTTTGAGTCAAACCCGTCAAAGAAGAGGCAATTGAAGAGAATCCCTCAACAAACCTTCTATAGTAACCGGCTAAACCCAAGAAACTTCTAATATCCTATAAAGTTAAAGGCCTAGGCCAACTCTCGACCGCATGCATCTTCTTAGGATCTACCTCAATACCCTTACTTGAAATAATTTGACCAAGAAAAGCTACGGATCTTAACCAAAATTCATACTTGCTAAACGTTGCAAAGAGTTGTTGGTCCTTAAGAATTTGCAACACAATCCTCAAATGATCAATATGCTCATTCTTACTCCTTGAATAGATCAATATATCATAATTGAACACAATCACAACATGTCAACGTATTGTCTAAACACCATATTCATCAAGTCCATAAATGTCGCCGGAGCATTAGTAACCCAAGAAGACATTATCGAAAATTCATAATGACCATAAGAGTTCGAAAACCCATCTTAGGAATGTCATCTTCCTTCATCCTCAATTGGTGATAGACGACCAAAGGTCAATCTTAGAAAAGTAACTTGCTCCTTGAAGTTGGTCAAATAAATCATCTATCCTTGGGAGAGGATACTTATTCTTTATGGTCACCTTATTCAACTGACGATAGTCAATACACAAACGAAGAGAACCATCCTTCTTTCTAACAAATAAAACTGGAGCACCCAATGGAGAGATACTCGATCGGTTGAACCTTTATCCAACAAATATTTTAATTGTTCTTTCAACTCCTTCAGTTCTATCAGAGCCATACGGTAAGGAGGAATAGAAATAGATTGCATATCTGGGAGAAGGTCAATACCAAAGTCTATTTCCCTCTCGGGAGGAATACCGGGTAAATCATCTGGGAAAACTTTCAGAAACTCATTAACAATATGGATCAACTCAACAGTGGGGATTTCGGAATCTACATCCCTCACCCTAACTATATGGTAATGCAACTCTTAGAAGTCATCTTTCTAGCTTTAAGACAAGAGACAAACTGACCCTTAGGCATATAATTTCCCCCTTTTTACTCTAGGACAAGCTCATTCGGGAACTGAAACTTGACTACACGAGTTTTACAATCAATAGAAGCATAACATGAGTGAAGCCAATCCATACAAAGAATAACATCAAAATTTAGCGTATCAAGCTCTACCAAGTCAACAGGAGTAACTCTATGGGACAAGGAAACGGGACACTTTCTATAGACCCTCTTAGCCACAGTAGAATCACCAACAGGAGTAGAGACGAAAAAAGGATTTAATAACACATCAGGGAGCACATCAAATCTCATAGCCACATATGGCGTCACAAAAGACTGGGTAGCACCGAATCAAGTAAAGTAGAAACATCAATTTGAAAAACTTTCAACATACCAATAACAACATCGGGAGAACCCTTTCACCATGAGTTTGGAGTGCATAGAATTAGTTTTGCTTAGGTGCATTGGGACCTGAACCACTAGGAAGAGCTTGCTTGCCCTCTCTTCCTTTAACAGTAAGCATCGGGCAATCCAACATTTTGTGACCACTTTTACCACAACCAAAGCAACCATTTGTGTATGCTAGGCACTTACCCTCGTGCTTTCTTCCATAGCTAGTACAAGTAGACATGGGAAATGGAGATCCACTACCATTAACTCCATGAGGCTTAGTGAAACGACCCAAAAAGTTCCTAAAAGTGTGCTTCGGAAGTTACCGGAAACTTGTTTTAGCTATATCAAAAAATTCGTTTTCTTTTTCAAAAATCTAACTTCATATTCTTGTTTAGGGGGTCAAATTGAGTGGGAAATGGGTCTAACCCAAATTTTAGAGCAACCGTATCAAAATCTGAAATTTCCAGGTGAAGCCTTTTTCGAGGGTTTACTTTGGTGGGTCATATCTCCTAGAACACAAATAATTGGGTGGCCCATAACATATCCATGAAAATCCCTTTGAATTATCTACCCAACGCACTTCGTTTCACCTCATTCGGAGTTTGGACGAAGAAGTTATGCCCATTTTCGTAAAATCTGTCCGTGCAGAAAATGCAATTTCCAGAGAGCGAAATTACTGTTCATAAGCCTCATTTTTTTTTCTAAGTGTTGGACCCGTTTTTCCAAGGGCATATTTTATTTTCTATATAGCACTAATTCAATTCCCATCGCTAAAACATTTCCCAAAATACCTCTCCCATACTTAGACACTTTTTTTCTTAAGAACCCTAATACAAAACCTTCCTCAAGATTGAAGAGATTATTGCTCCAAGTTCCAAGCTTCCACTGAAGACACTTTCAAGACCTTCATAAAAACTCAAGGTATGTGGTGTTGAACTCATGGGTCCTTCCACCCATAGTGCCTAGACTCTATTCTACTCACTAATTCATGGTTTAAGTTGAGATTCATAAATTAGTCTTGTTCCTTGTATAAATTTCCTGCACAGTGAATTTTAAACATGAAAAGTGATTGTTTTGGGCATGTTGTGACTCTAGAACTTGAATTTAAATTTGGAATGGATGTGAAGATTTTTCATGTGGTCTTGTGGGTGTTAAAAGGCGTTATTGTAGGTTGTTCACTGGTTTGGCTGCATAATTACTACCCTGTTTTCCATGCTTTTTGATCCCATTACATGCCTTCAAGGTGTTTGACAAAATGTCCAATTATGGAGAATTGATGAATTGATGCTTTAAGGCTTGAGTTATGATATGTATGACATTCCAGAGATGTGTTGATGACAAACTAAGCTTGTGTATATGTTCATTCCATACATGAGATTGCATTAGAGCCTAATGTGAATTTACTATATAAAGTGTTGCATGACCATGCCCGGTCCGGGGGAAAAGAACCGGATAACCATGTGAGGGGTTTATACCTCACCACCTAGGATGCTTGGGGTGTGACCAACATCAACCATGTGAGGGGTTTATACCTCACCACCTAGGATGCTTGGGGTGTGACCAACATCAACCATGTGAGGGGTTTATACCTCACCACCTAGGATGCTTGGGGTGTGACCAACATCAACCATGTGAGGGGTTTATACCTTTCCACCAGGGTGTCCGGGTGTGAACGGCATCCTCCATCCTAAGTTGGGGTTATAGATTGGTTGGATCATGCACACACATTTGATATCTACTATTAGTATGGATTTACTTATACATGTTTTGACTTCACTTTGATCATGCATCCTCATATTGTTATTCATTATGCCTATGAAACTATTTCTTGTATTTCAATTGTGTCCTTGTCTATTGTTGTATTACACCCCGCATACTTAGTACATTCCAAAGTACTAACGCATATTTTGCCTACATGATGTCACCATGTAGGGACCGGAGCTACTCTTGATCCTTCTCTCCATCCATGTGGCTAGTACGGTGCTTATTCGAGTTTGTTGGTGAGTCCTCAATGATTCGAGGGCTATGTTATGTTTACTACTCCTATGTTTTGAGACTTTAGCTTGCAATTGTATTTTGACTATGAGGGGAGCTGGTAGTATGTCATGGCCCCCGTCCTATCTATATATGTAGAGGTGTGCGTTGGACAAGTATTTTGTAAATGAGCTTGACTCTTATTCTATGATGTTATTTTGAAATGGTTTTCCCTTAGTCCCTAATTCCCGTTATTTAATGTTGAATGTACTTCCGCGACCGATGAAGTATGATGACAAGTTTGAGAGGCTTGTTTGGGGTTCCTTCGGGTTCCTCATTCGCCATGTCACGTCTAGGCCCTAGGCTTGGGTCGTGACACTTAGGGTTAGACATCCTATATTAGTTGAACTTAGGAGGAGCATTGTATGAACCTTGACCAAAAAAAAATTATCGAAACCTAGGACGACCATGTCCATCGGACCTTGCATGAGATAAAATACCATCACCAGTCTTAGCCCTCTTTACCTCTTTAGACTTTTTCTTAAGCTTCTCCTCCTCAATTTTTTGCGCATAAGACAAGAGAAGTCCATGTCATTAATGAGCATGGTGGTACGGCACTCTTTAACCACTATTTCGTACACATTCAAAACAAACTTACTCATCCTTGCCCTTGAATTGGCAACCATTGATGGAGCATACTTAGACAATTGTGTGAACTTTAGAGCATATTCCCTCACACTCATACTTCCTTGTCGAAGGTTGATAAACTCAAGCACCTTAGCTTCCCTCATCTCAAGGGGAAAGAACCTATCAAGGAAAGTGGCCTTAAATTTATCCCAATCAAGAGGACCTTCATCTTCCGATCTCTCTTCCTTTAATTTGGTTAACCAATATTGAGCCACACTCTTTAGTTGATAAGTCACCAACTCCGCTTTTTCTACCGGCGTAACTCCCATGGTCATCAAAACCTTATAAATCTCATCAATGAACTCTAGAGGATCTTTCTGAACCTTATAACCATGAAACACCGGAGGATTCATCTTAGTGAAGTCCCTCACTCTAGAAGCTATAGTGCCCATATTTGGGTTAACGGGAACCGCAACCTCCCTATTGGCTTGGGCCGTCATGACTTGAGCAAACACTTCAAACGCAACCCTAAACTCCACATTAGTCACTTGCTAGACCAAATGATTGACCAAAACTTGAGGAGTTAAGGGAGGAGCTTTTTGTTCTTTATTCTCCCTCACATTCCTTCTAGAATAAGCTCTTCGAGTAGCTATATCTTGTATTGAGCATCGGATAATGATCAATAGAGAGACCTTATAGAGTTAAAATCTATCGCACGACTTCAGAGTAATGAAGGAAGTGGAGTTTCCTAATCATCTTGTACCCTCTCATTCATAAATGTGGCGCGCTTCACACTTATGAACAAGACTCTATTAGACGTGGCTTATGATACCTTCTAGGATCATTCTAAAGCTTGTGCTCCGATTACCAAGTTTGTCACGACCTAGGGGTACCCCCTAGATGTAACATGACGTATAGAACCCCGAAGGACTCCATACAAGTCACTTAGCTCTCATAACTTAAGAAATAGAACAATAAGAGTAAAAGAATAGTCCAAGTACAATAGTTTTTATAAAATAAAAGCGAAAGTCTAAAACATTGGTCTCAGTATAGCCATCTAGTACAATAGAATGAAATTAGGCCAAGCTCATACATCAAGACTACAAGAGAAACAAATGAAATAAAATGAAGAAATAAAACTCCATCCTCGAAGCATAAGGACTCACCAAAGCTCAGGAATCTCGAACTCAACCACTAGCCACGAAACTAATGAACTTGACTGTCAGACCCTACATTTGGGGAAATATAGGCAAGAGTATGTGTTAGTAAAAAACAATGTACCAAGTGTGATAGCTATGCATAAAACATTTAAATCATGCTAAAAGGGGACATTTAATTTCATCACATGCAACTAACCAAGCTAAAACATCATATAAGAGAGTTAGAAAACATAAGTCATAAAACCATGGTCAATGTAATCTAATCATCCTTAAAGTCTTTGAACACATATGAGATACTTCTTGAAGTAACCTTAGTTCCTTTGAATGTGGGGGTTTAGCTTTAACCGACATAGAGACCATGCGAGCTATAACATGATCCCCCGGTGTCTCCCACACCGAAAAGGGTTGTCCTACTTGCCAAGGTAAGGACCATAAATCTGAGCTAAAGTGGATCCACTAGCTAATGTCTATCTAGACAATCATCCTATGGGGGAACATAGGTAAGGGATAAGGAGATTGCTTCTAGAAACCCATCCTCTACTCACATGAGATCTTCCATCTCAATATTCTCTCGGCACTAAGCATAAATCCCATGGAATAGTCAATTCTTCTTCTTATTATTATCCATGGAAAGTAATGAGTCCACAAATTGGACTCATTTAGGGCTTTATTTTGATAGGAATAGTGTCCTCAAATGCTTATTTTGTCTCAATATTTGATCAAAATTCTTAAGTTTTAGGTATTTGAAGTTTAGTGGAAGCATGGACACTTAGGCGCAAAAAGGCTGTAAAGAACGAAAAAGCTGAAGCCTGAGCATCGCCAAGCACACTTGGCAATTCGCCGAAGGGACGCACTCTACCCTTTGTTCCATTACGCGAAGCCTTGAAGGAGAAGGATCAAAAAGGCGATGAAATGAGCAATTGGTGTTTCATCGAATAATTCTGCGAAGCAGTACTATCTCGCCCAATGACATAGAGAACGACCATGATGAAGGCTAGTGCAAGATGGTGATGAACTACACCAAAGGGGGAATCGCTGAGTTAATCGATGATTTCGCCTAACCTCGCTGAAAGATCCGCCAGCACTACTTTCTGAAGTCTATAAATGCTAAACTTGTTATTAATTTTTAAAGAGTCAAACATTTATTTTTATTTCTAGAATAGAATAGTACTTTTTGGATATTTTGTTTAAGGTTTGGAGAGGGTTTTTGCGAGACTTGAAGAAAGAAGGATTTTATCTTTCCCAAGTTGGAAGTAGGTCTTCTCCATTCTACTTCTTTTGCTTAAATCATGGTTTAATTCCTTATACCCATTTAATTTTAGTATCATTTTAGGTGTATTTTTTTATTTCTTGATGTGTGACTAAAAACCCCCCATTCTTCGGATGTGATTTAGCAAGTATGTGTTGATATTGTTGTTGGGTCTTCCTTGCTAATAGGATAGATGTATTTAAATGGTGATTTCACCTAGTGGGTGTGGTTTAATTTAATGGGTTTGTAGTTGAAAATACAAAACCACCCATGTATTTTTTGGCTTGCCTGAGAAGGAGGTCGCGAAACCAAGACCACTAGACCGATGACCTAAGGAGTGGGTCGACATGAGGTTCAGCCCGAGAGGGTGAGCCCTAGTCACATATCCTAACACTCAGCTCAAGAGAGTGAGTGGGGTAAGGTGTAGGCTGGCCTTCATGCGGCAAATGGGTGTCCGAGAGGAACGCATTCGAAATAGGGTAAGTTACCCGAGAGGAAACTTATTTCCATCTAAAGCTTAGCCTTAGTCACTATGATCTTGCAAATTTCCTATCGAAAGCATGTACCCAACGATTTATCTTAACTTGTATTGTGGTCACACCCCAAGAACTTCTCTCCATACTTGATTTTCCTTATTTTTGTTGTTTTAATTACACTTGTGACAAAACCTCCATTTGTTAGTTGACACTTTTGTGTCATCCCCTTTTTATTTACAATTTTTTTAATCGTTAATGTCTTTAGCTACGACTAGTTTGAACTAAATTTAATTTTTCTACTAATTCGCAAAACCACTCCCTTGTGACACAACCCCAACCCTTGGTTGGGTTACTATAGTATCGATGATCGTAGACACTCGTACTGTAGGTTAGTTTTGTTGCTCACGATAAGCATCAAGATGGCACCACTATTAGGGAGTAGTGTTGTTTGAGAATTTATTGTTTAATAGAGTTTATGTTCTTATTAGTGGTAGTTTACTAATTTAATTTTTAGTTTTGTTCTGTTGATTTTGTAAACATTTCCGACGGCATGAGTGATAACGATAGTAACGGGAGCTAAGTGGGCCATCAAGACTACATTGGCAACATCAACGATGTCCAAGAGCCCAACATCAATGATTTATATCTCATGGGAGGTGTTGGAGCCATCCGTCTACCTCCAGCAGAGGGAAATGCAGTGTTCCACATAACAAGCACCATGTTGCAACATTTGCAACTAAAAGGACTTTTTAATGGATTAGCTCATAAGGACCCACATGTGCATCTTCGAAACTTCATAGATGTGTGTGGACCTTTCTCATTCAAGAACATCTCTCATGAATCAATTCGACTAAGACTATTTCCTTTCTTATTGATGGGGAAAGCGTGCAAGTGGCTAGCTGAGTTGCCACGTTACTCAATCACTTCGTGAGAGGATTTGGTCACCGCATTTAATGTGCAATTCTTCCCTCCCTCAAAGATGATGACTATTAGAGATAGCATCCAAAGCTTTAAGCGTCTGAATGGAGAGCCTCTGCATGAAACTTGGCTCTGGTTTAATAAGTTGGTGCTACAATGCCTAACCCATGGTCTACCTGATAATGTGCTCCTTCAATACTTCTATCGGAGTCTAGAATCGATAAACAATGGTGTAGCTGACTAACTCTCAGCTGGAGGATTAATGCAGCAACCATATGCAGTAGCAGCTCAGCTTCTTGATGGCATGACAACCATCAACAGGGCATGGTACACCCGAAAAGACCAAGTTTCACCGGTCACATTTCAGCTATCTAAGGAGCAGTTGAAAAGGACAATGAGAGAGACCAAAACATGGCCAAGATCATGATGCCGCTTGACATTTTATCCAAATATGTCATGGGGGATGGTGCTCGTATTGTCAATGTTATGGGAGTCAGGGGTGCAAATCCTGAGGAAATTAAGTTTGAAGCCATGTATGACGAGGAAGTAATTTTCTAGCTAACTAAGATGGGGGCTATCGTTCGAATTACCCAAGGCAAGGTGGTAATCATGGATCGAGATCGTAAATGAAAGGACCATAATCCAAATTGGAAAGATGGGGAGAAGGATAGATATGTGCCACCCATGAGCATCAGAAGCCCATGGATTCGAAAGGTAGTAGGTCCAAGGATATGCTCTCGCGTATCCTAAACAAAGTTGAAAGGTCAGACAAAATGCTAAAAGGCATGAAAGAAGACATGTCTACCCTCACCCAAACAGTCACCTCTCATTCATTTTCGATCAAGCAATTAGAAACCCAAATGGGTCATATCTCATCTCACCTCAATCCAAGACAACAAGGGGGCTTACCTAGCGATACTATGGCTAACCCCAAAAGTGAGGTCTGAAGGTGGACTTGCGTCGTGCCACGACGGTAACTAAGACGCTATTTGGAAGGCAACCCAAAACCCTTTAAGTATTTCCTAATTACTAGTAAAATAATGGTGTGGTGTTTGTATAGGTTAAAGTAAGGGAGGTGATTAAAATAGTATATGGAGGCAAGCAGCAGGTCCAGTTGGTGGATCACCGACAAGATCGGTGAACACGACTCTTTCTGTCATCTGACTCAAGGCATTATTAGCTTAGATCTTGTAAAACTTGGCGGTCTGAAGAAAGTTAGTGGCGCATCGCCGACCATGTCGGCGATCTCGATGAAAATCATCGATTAGAATCCTCACATGAGTTGCAGAGCCTATTACAGTTGGCAAAGAAACTAGACACTTGGCAGTTCACCAAGTGAATGGGCAAACTTGACTAACATCACCAATTGAGCGGAGATTGGACAGTTTTTACAAACTGTAGGTTTAAACATTTTATTTCATTCACTTTCTCTCCCTGATTCATTCTATCAATCTCACACCCGCACTCTAGCCTTTTATTTCTTGCATTTTAAAATATTTTAAGCATCAAATTGTGCACAAATTTGGATCGCATTGCTGCCTAGCACTTTAGTACAATCTAATTCAGCACCAAGGTTGGTAATCAAACCCCTCGGTTATTTTATCAAAATTTGTACTCATTTACATGATGACTGATAGTATAAACTCTCTGTTGAGTCTTTGAGTTGCTGGGATTGCATGTATAATGGATTATGATTGAGTAGCTTTCGCATGATTTAAGGGACTCCCATTCGACTGTGCTTTGAGTTGAAAAAATATTGTTTTTTACGTGGGTGAAAAGGTGAAACTTCTATGGGTTATCATTGAAATTGTTTCATTTGAGCCTAAATTGCGTTATCTGGGTTGCGGGGTGAAATTTGAAAGAAATAGGTTGAAAATAGACACGTTTGGTTGTTCGGCGAGATGAACAAACTCGCTGAATTACTCGACGGTTCACCTAATGCCCTCATTCTGCCTTTAACTAAATACTACATGCATTAATCAATCTGTAACATTCGTCATGAGCCTAATGCCGCTAAGCTCACT
Source organism: Solanum commersonii (assembly GCA_029007595.1). Classification (NCBI taxonomy): domain Eukaryota; kingdom Viridiplantae; phylum Streptophyta; class Magnoliopsida; order Solanales; family Solanaceae; genus Solanum; species Solanum commersonii. The sequence goes on from JAJTWQ010000029.1 coordinate 2,459,021, forward strand.
CAGCGACTCGCCAAAAGACTTCTTGTTTACCCATTGCCTACACCCCTGCACCTTCTGTGCATCATTTTCAGTGAATGGCCTAAATGGATGAGTCCTTCACCAACTGGTTTGGTGAAGCTATTCTACACCCAATTCCCGTACCCTCGTTTAAAATATTGTCTAACTTTCCTCGAAGTCTTTTGAAGAAATGGCTAGACCAAAAGTTGTCGGAAGGGACATGCCACCCCGACATGTAAGAGTACGAGAGTTTAAGAGAGATGAAAAGAAACCAGATCTAACCAGACAAAGGAAATATATCGAGGAATCCAGGGCAAAGAGATGAATTCCCATCGACCCTAATGTGCCTCCATGGGCTCGAAGTTCAGCTAATGTTATACAGGCCTTCAGAGCAGCTCATGAGATAGATCAGATGATTGTAGCTAATCTTGCTGCAGAGGCCAAGGTAGAGGCAAACAGTAAGGACTAAAACAACAATACTCTGGGGACCATTGTTCCACTTCAGGGAGTCACTCCAAGTACTGAGACCCAGACAAAGAGAGAGACTACATAGACAGGACCTTTCTTCACCCCCTTCCTGTCTTTCTTTACTTTGCCTTTCGGATTCTGTATTATTTGCATTTGAGGAAAAATGCTCTTATTTGTGCTAGGGTGAGGCCTACCTTGTTTTGCTTGTTTCAGATACTTTTGCTTTGGTGTATATTTGGGTTGTCTGTTTTTAATTGTGTTTTTAAAAAAGTACTTTGTGATTGTTTGAGCTTGTGGCTCCGTTTATTTTTATTTGCAAAATGATTTTGACCCTTCTAAAAATTTTTGAATTTTTTGCACAATTTTGCCACCCCTCGTGAGTTGATGTGGATGTTCTTTTACAAAATTTTGAGTCTTGATTTTGATCAATAGCGATGACTTAAATAGTGTTCTCAATCGAACGAACATGAATATACGGCTACGATGAGACCAAATGAAGTTACATAGAGATTATGTAAACTCTTTGCATCTCGTTGTGATTAGCCGTGTATCGAATTGATTCTCTTGAAATGACCGTTGCACACTCGAGAAAGTGTGTGGTCTTGTTTGACTTAAGTATCGATGCCTTGTGCGATTATCTTGTCTTGAACCTTGCATGAATAAACCTAGAATCTACCATGTTAGTCTGATTGATTTAGAAAGGTGTGCTCTTGAAATGATCTTAGGCAAATTTAAAGAGTGTGAGCCAAATTTGACATATACCTCTTTTGTGGTCTACCCGTAAGCGTGTGAAACTCTTTTGAACAACCTTTAAAGAACCTTGATGAACCCTAGACCTTACTTGACCCACTACCTATAATCCTCTTGATTTGTGGTTTAGCGAATAGCCAACTTAGGCCAAAAGCCTAAGTTGGGGTGTGGTAAAAAGAAAAAGGAGAAGTCAAGAAGTGCAAGAAAAGTCTCCCTTAACCCCTGGTGTTGCAGAACAATGGGAACCCTTCTCGGAAAAAAAAAATTGTGGAATAAAGTACCAAAGAAATCGGGTTTCCAAGCAATCCATGGAGGTGAATAAAAAGATGACTTAGAAGAACTAGAAAAAGAATTGATAAAGAAAAAGAAGGGAATGCCTTGAGAACACCACATCTCACGAGGATGAAAAGTCACTGAGCCTAAATAACCATACCTTTGCACTCATCCCCATTACAAGCCTTAGAAAGACCTTTTTGATCTTGAGTAGGCCGAATCGGAAGTTTATTGGAAAATAAGGGCAAACCTATAGGTAAAAACATGCATTGTGTTCCTCTTTTGTAGTGTGAGCGTTGCATCTGATTCCTGATCTTGAATCAATTAACCTCTGTGTGTGAATATGGAATCATTCTTTATGTGAGGGCACTTGGATACTTACTGTTGAGCTTGATTGCACAAGTAGCAAGTATTGCGAGCATCAGAATCGTTGGTAATGGTGTGTCACAACTTAAATCTTTGAGTACACAATTGATCCTTGCAAAAGTAAATTTGAATCTGGTTGTGCGCATTCATGATTTTGTCTTGTGTAGCACTTATTTTCTTTCAATATATGATGAAAACTCTTAAGTTTCAAGTATTTGAAGTTTTAGTGGAAGCATGGACACTTAGGCACAAAAAGGAACAAAAAGGGTAAAAAGAACGAAGAAGCTGAAGCCTGAGCATCGCCAAGCACATTTGGCGATTCGCCTAAGGGACGCACTCTACCCTTTGTTCCAGTACGCGAAGCCTTGAAGGAGCAGGATCAAAAAGACGATGAAAGAAGCAGTCGATGTTTCACCCAATAATTCCGTGAAGCAGTACTATGTCGCCCAATGGCACAGAGCACGACCATGCTGAAGGCAAGTGCAAGACGGTGATTAACTACACCAAAGGGCGAATCGCCGAGTTAATAGGCGATTTCGACTAACCTCGCCGAAAGATCCGCCAGCACTATTTTCTGAAGTCTATAAATGCTAAACTTGTTATTAATTTTTAAAGAGTCAAACATTTATTTTAATTTCCAAAATAGAATAGTACTTTTTGGATATTTTCTCTCAAGTTTGGAGAGGGTTTTTGCGAGACTTAAAGAAAGAAGGATTTTATATTTCCCAAGTTGGAAGTGGGTCTTCTCCATTCTTCTTCCTTTTCTTAAATCAAGGTTTAATTCCTTATACCCATTTGATTTTAGTATCATTTTAGGTGTATTTTGTTATTTCTTGATGTGTGGCTAAAAACCCCCATTCTTGGGGTGTGATTTAGCAAGTATGTGTTGATATTGTTATTGGGTCTTCCTTGCTGATAGGATAGATGTATTTTAATGGTGATTTCACCTTGTGGTTGTGGTTTAATTTAATGGGTTTGTAGTTGAAAATACAAAACCACCCATGTGTTTTTGGCTTGCCCGAGAGGGAGGTCACAAAACTAATACCACTAGACTGATGGCCTAAGGAGTGGGTCGACATGAGGTTCAGTCTCGAGAGGGTGAACCCTAGTCCCATATTCTAACATTCAGCTCAAGAGAGTGAGTGTGGTAATGCATAGGTTGGCCTTCATGCGGCAAGTGCGTGTCCGAGAGGAACGCATTTAAAACGGGGTAAGTTGCCCAAGAGGGAACTTATTTCCATCTAAAGCTTAGCCTAGTCACTATTATCTTGCAAATTTTCTATTGAATGCATGTACCCAACGATTTATCTCAACTTGTATTGCGGTCACACCCCAAGAACTTCTCCCCATACTTGATTTTCCTTAATTTTGTTGTTTTTATTACACTTGTGACAAAACCCCCCATTTGTTAATTGACACTTTTGTGTCACCCTCTTTTTATTTACAATGTGTTTAATCGTTAATGTCTTTAGCTATAACTAGTTTGGACTAAATTTATTTTTCTACTAATTCGCAAAACCACTCACTTGTGACACAACCCCAACCCTTGGTTGGGTTACTATATTATCGACGATTGTAGACACTCATACTGTAGGTTAGTGTCGTTGGTCACGATAAGTATCATAAAGGCACGTCATCTTGCCAGTCCAAGATAAGTCATCATCCAATGGAAAGGTATCTTTCAATAACCAATCCAAGCTAGGTTCATTAGGATAGCTCTTAATATTTGATTCAATTAAGTGAGAAAGCCTTTCAACATTAGAATCCTTATTATGTGAGAAACCCTTTAAAATCTTGCTTTTATGTGTATATGAGAAAATACTTTCAATAACACGTCATAATCATCAACATTGATACTTTACTCTCAAAGCATCCTTAAAACATTTCATCAAGACATAGAAAACATGGGTTAGATATAGATTTCATCATAAATTCATGTAAACTTAGAAATAAACGCTTAATTTCATAAAACTCTTCCTTTACAATCAAAATCCCACATCATATGATTCATAACTTGAAAACATTGGGATTATATTGGTTCATGGGGGAAATCATCATAAAACTGTAGTATTTCATTAATTCATGCATAAGAGATCATAATTCAATAATTTAAATCAACAATCAAAAGAACCCATAACAATTAATGAAAACCCTAACTCAATTGTGGATTTCTAACTTTAAAAATAGGAGAATTTAGGAATTCCATGGATGGAAGGAATCCATAAATGAAAACTATCATACCTCAAAGCAAAATGTTTATCTTCAATGGAGGAATTGAGACTTGACTTGAAACCCTAGGTTGAATCCTTCTTCTTCTTCAAGTTTCTAGAGAGAGAGAAATATTTTGGAGAGGAGACTTGATCTTCTTTTAGATTCTTGAGAGAATTGGTCTTAAATTGGGGAAATTTGAGAGTAGAATACTTATATAGGTCTTTTAGATGAAGGGTAAAACGATGTATGATAGAATTAAAATATTATGAAAAGACTTTTAACACCATAACTTAAAACTGAAGACAACCCACGTTGTTGCTTACCAAAGGCCACTTGGCGACTCGCCAAGTGAGCCTTTAGCTCATCGAATTTTACAGTGAGTCGACTTGGGGGCTAAGTCAACTTAGGCGATGGGGAGTTGACTTTGGAGGCACAACGAATGGAACAGCGAGCTCGACCTAGCTTACCTAAAGTTCCAGAACGATGGATGCTGGAATCGAGAAACAAAAGCGAGGAGCTATACTCGACAAATCGCCAAGTCGACTCGGCGGATCGCCAAGTCGAATAAGAAGTGAATATTTTCCCTTCTCGAAATTCTAGGTGTTACACCTATATAGAGGGGACTCAACTTTCCCTTTTTACCAAACCTCATCACCCCTTTCATTCAAAACACCTTCAAGAATAGCCAATCTTCTATGGAAAACTCTAGTCATCTTTTTCTAACATATGCATATCACTTATGTCGGCTTTGAGCTGTTTCTACCCATTGTTGTATCACATTTAATTTTTCCATAGCTTCATGAACAAGATCTGACCCTAATAAGGTATTTTCACCCACCTCAAACCAGTCAATTGGTGATTTACATTTTCTACCATACAAAGCTTCATAAGCTGCAACTTTAATACTTGAATGGTAGCTATTGTTATATGCAAACTCGATCAGTGGCAAATAATCATCCCAACAACCTTTGAAGTCTAATATACAAGCTCACATCATATCCTAAAGTTTTTGAATTATACGCTCTTCCTGATCGTCTGTTTAAGGGTGAAAGGATGTACTTAAAGTCACTTGTGTTCCTAAACTTTTCTGAAATAACTTCCAAAAATTTGCAGTGAATTGAGCTCCCCTATCATATATAATAGATATTGGCACTCCATGAAGCCAAACTATCTATTTAATATACAACTTTGCATACTTTTCAATTGTATAAGTAGTTTTCACCGGTAAGAAGTGCATTGATTTGGTGAGTCTGTCAACTATTACCCACATGGAATCAAACTTCCGAAATGAGTGAGGCTAACCAATGAAAAAATCCTTGTTGATTATGTCCCACTTCCAAATTTGAAGTTCTATACGCTGCATATAACATCAGGCCTTTTAGTGCTCTACTTTTACTTGTTAACAATTTGGACATTGAGCCGCAAATTCCGCATTGTTCTTCATGTCACCCACCAATACATTTATTTCAAGTTATGGTACATTTTAGTTGACCCTTGATGGACATGATATCTTGAATGATGTGCTTCCATCATAATCCTCTTTCTTAGTTCATATACACTAGGTACACAGAATCGGTTTTGACACCGAAATGCTCCCTCTTGTGTAAGCTCAAATGCCTTTGTCATACAATGTTATACATTCTCCTTAACATGTAATAGAATATAATCAGTGTACTACTTCTCTTTCACTTCAACTACTAACGAGGATTGTGCCGCATTTTGCACAATAACCCCTTAGTCTGAAGACTCAAAAAGGTGAAACCCCATGCTAGCTAGTTTGTATAGATCCTTAATTATTCTTTATCTTTCCACAGAGTGCCCATAAGTTCTTGCAATTATTTTACGACTTAAAGCATCAGCTACTATATTTTCTTTCCCAAGATTATACAAGATATCAATGTCCTAATCTTTTAATATCTCAATCCATCTTTGCTATCTCAGATTTAGGTCCTTTTACTTAAAGATATATTGAAAGCTCTTGTGATTAGTATATATGTGAACATGAACTCCATACAAGTAGTGGCGCCATATCTTAAGAGCAAATACAATTGGTGTTAACTCTAGATCATGGGTTGGATACATTTTCTCATGTGGCCACAACTGCCTTAAGGAATAAGTTATTACTTTATCATGCTACATCAACACACATCCTAAGCCACTCTCGAACCATCACAATACACTGCACACCCTTCTGTGCTTTCTGGAAGTACTAATACATATGTACAAGTCAATTTATTCTTTAGCTCTTGGAAGTTTCTTTCACATGCATCATACCATTGGAGCTTGGTTGTTTTGTGTGTTAGCTTTGTTAAGGGAGAAGAAATTCAAGAAAATCCTTCAACAAACCTTTTATAATAAGCTGTCAATCCTAAGAGACTACAAACCTTCATAGGAGTCGTAGGTCTTTGCCAGTTCTTCACAACTTCTATCATTTGAGCACCAACCTTTATTTCTTCATTCGATACAATATGACCTAAGAATGCCAGAGATTTCAACCAAATCTAACATTTAGAGAACTTTCCATACAACTTACAATCATGAAGAATTCCTACTCCTTCCTCAACTGATTAGCATTGCCCTCTTCCGATCTTGAATACATCAAAATGTCATTTATGAATACTATCAAGAGCACATCTACAAATGACTTGAACGCCCTATTAATAAAATCCATAAAAGTTGCTGGTGCATTTGTTAGCCTGAATGACATGACTAGAAACTCAAAATGACCAAACCATGTTCGGAAAGCTGTATATTGATCTTTGACCCTCACTTTGTGATAACCTAACCTCAAGTTGATTTTTGAAAAACACTTAGAACCTTGTAACTAATCAAACAAATCATCAATTCCAGGAAAGGATATTTATTCTTAATTGTTACCTTATTCAGTTGTCGGTAGTCGATGCACATTCTTAATGAGCCATCTTTCTTGCGTGCAAATAAAATTGGTGCTCCACATGGGACATACTAAGCCTTATGAATCCTTTTTCTAACAAGTATTTTAATTGCTCCTTCAACTCCCGTAGTTCTTTTGGGGTCATTCAATATGGAGGTATGGAGATAGGTTGAGTATGTGGAATCAGATTAATACCAAACTCTACTTCTCGTTCTCGAGCAAACTCGAAAGGTCTTAAAGATATACATCGGGAAATTCATTTACCACCGGAATAGACTGACGAGTTGGTGGCTTTGAATCTATATTTTTCACTCTCACCAGATGACATATGTATCCTTTGGACATCATCTTCTTTTCCTTAATAAAAGTAATAAACCTACCTCTGGGTGCCCCAATATTAAATTTTCATTCAAGGACCACCTCCTTTAAAAAATTGAAATACACTATATTGGTTCGGTAACCGTGGCATAACAAGAAGCTAGCCAATCAATACCCTTTATAACATCAAAATCTACAATTTCTAGCTCAACAAGGTTAGCCAATGTATCATGGTCACAAATAGTTACAATGCAATATGATAAGCCCTTTTAGAAATAATAGACTCGCCAATCGACGTAGACACTTTAGATGGTTTAACCAATATATTTTGTGCTTTTTTAACTACTTAACAATCAATAAAGTGAAATATGATAATGTAGGCCTTGGATCAATTGATGCATATACAATATGTGAAAAGATGGACAATGTACCTATAATCACATCCGGCGAAGCTTCCAAATTTTGTCGATCCCCTAGAGCATATGTATGATTTTGCGCTTCACTAGAACTAGTTGCTCCTCTAGCTCCTCTACCATGACCAGTAGGCATCTGTATTCCTTTACCAGAAAAAGTTGTTGATGATGACGATTCAACAACTGATCCAGTAGGTTGTACTACACCATTTGTGCCCCTATGAAGGCATTTTCTCATCATATGTCATGGTGTACCACACCAAAAAAAAACATATGTCCCAAACATACATGCACATATATGATTTTTTCCACATTGTTTATAGGCCTGTTGGGGAGGGCTTGATTAGCTCATACTTCTGCTCTTGATAACCTGGTATTTGTGAACCTTGGATTTCACTTCTTTGTCCAAAGTAATCCCCTAAACTATTGAAATAGGGATGGGGCACTAGCTGTAGAGTAGGAAGATGATGGCCTAGGCAGTCTGTGAAAAGAATCGAGGCCTAAACTCACTTTAGGATGATGTAAACTGCCCTATGGATCTCGCCCTTTTGTAATGCCCTATTTTTTACTCTTGTGTCCTTCTTTTCCTGTGATCCTCCAACTTTTTGCAAAAGCTTGCACCATTTTTATATCCATGTCTTTATTCAAGGAAGCAATGGTACAATCTCTAACTAGATATGAATCTAATCTATCCATGTATCGATGAACTCTATCCTCTATAGTAGCTACTACATTAGGAGCATACTTGGCCAATGAATTAAATTTGAGATTGTCCTCTCTCACGGTCATATTCCCTTGGTGGAGATTTAAGAATTGATCCACATGGGACTCTTGGATCTCCAATGAAAGATAATTTCCAAGGAAATCCTTTTTGAACTCTTTCTAAATAATTGAAGGTGCATATGTCCCCTAGATTTCTTCCAAGCGTTGTACCACAATATAGCCACACCCTTTAATCTATATGTTGCTAGCTCAAGTTCTTCTTTACCACATACATGCATAACATCCAATGTGTGTTGGATATTATCTATAAAGTTTTGTGGATCTTCATTAGGATCTGACCTAGTGAACGATGGAGGGTCCAAATTAAGAAAATCATGTATCCACATGCTAGTTGCCCTATCTACACCACTAGTACCTGCAGGTTGACTTTATTGCCTTTGGCCCTGGCCAATAACTATACGAGTCAATAATTGGACTGCGTTCTTCAAATCTTGCTCTATAGCATTAATAGGGGGTTCTGGCGGTGCTGCTTAACTTCTTAGATCTTCTAGAGATGGAGGGGTCAGGAAAGTCTGTGATAGAAACTCATCTTAAGCCTCATTTTTATCAGCTTTACTAAGCGGTGGTTGGATTGTCCCATCTTTAGCAGCCACGTCTACTTGCTTACCTACTTTTTTACTCTTTCTCGTAATCGAGATCTTTTCTATAATAAAGAAAATTATAAGGTAGTAATAATCCACCTACAACACTGGCTATATCTCACGATCTATGAAAAGAAAGAAAAGACAGAACTCCTGCATGTCTAGTAGCATCCTGTTTATAAATGTGGTGCACAACACATCCATAAGCAAGACTCTACAAATATATGTCTTTGTAGACTTCCTAAGATGACTTGCTCTGATACCACTTTTGTTATGCCCAATTCCCATTAAGACGAGCAGGCACCTAATGCTCTAAAGGCCCAAGAAAACGAGCATATAACTTATGCTTACTATGCAATAACTATGAAAATTTTAAAGTTGTGACAGGTTCATATAGGATGCACTGATAAGAATCAACGTAGGTAAACCCCGAACTTATATACAAGGCTTGGTTGTTGAAGCCAAAACAGTAAAGAGAAAAGACGCAACTAAACTATATATTAGTCTATAAAGCCTCTAAAATATAGAAAACCTTATTTCAGGATGGAACAAGGCCCCACCTTACCTTTAACTATAATATAGTAACATTATATGTGCCAAAGACTTGGTAAGCCCCGAATCAACCTGGAGCATCACCAACAGCAATTGTGTACCTGAGCTCTTACTAAAGAGGTCCGATTTCAATTGGGTGCTCCAGATTCATCCTTGACCCATGGAGGCAAACAAACAATACTACCCTACCAAAATTAGATATTCCAGACATAATAAAACCATCAAAACTTCCATTGTAGGTAGTCTTGGAAAAAGTGGGCCCATACCACATGGACATGTTTTAGCTAAAATACACAAAGACACAATGAGCCTGATGATAACGCTCAAAATACTCTATAAAACAAATCCAAAGATTAAGTGATCGTTGTCAATAAAAAATAACAAACTAAGAGTCGGGGTTGAATCCTACATAGAATGATATAGTGCAGAGAATTCTATCAAGAAATTTAAAATGTAGATCAATATATTTGTAGCAATACAAAAATAGGTGGATGATTCCACCAAATTTATGAAAAAGGATTTTTTGTATTCAGAGTCACAATTAAACTAAGATTTTAGAAATTCAAATAAGTAACAAGTAATCTAGGGGTGCGGGGATTGGAAATTGATGTCACATAGGGGTAGTTGTGTTGCTTTATAGTGTTGAACTCACATTAGTAGGCTGGGTCATCTTCAATGACAATACTAATTTTTTGATATTGTCATGTCTCAATTCCCATTAATACTGACAGACACTCGATGCCCTAAGGGCCTGAGAGAACTAACTTATAACCTATGTTTACTATACATATAACTATGACAATTTTAAAGTTGTGAGAAGTTCATATAAGATGCAGCGATAAGAATCAACATAGGTAAATCCAAAACTTGTATACAAGGTTAGGCCGTTGAGGCCACAACTTTAAAGAGTTAAGATGCAACTGATCTATATACATTAGTTCACAAAGCCTCTAAAAGATAGAAAACCTTAGTTTAGGATGGGACAAGACCCCACCTTACTCTTAACTATCTTATAGTAACAAAATAGGTGCCCAAGACATGGTAAGCCCCAAATCAACCTAGAGCTTCACTAATAATAGTTGTGTACTTGTGCTCCTTCTAAAAAGGTCTACTAGCTGGAGTACCTATGCCTGCAGCATGAAATGCAGCGTCCTTGCGAGGGACCTCAGTACGAAAAATGTATTGAATATGTAAGGCAATAGCATATGTAAAACTAGGGCTAAAATAAAATCAAGTATCAATATATAAGTGCATAGATCAGAATAGAAGACCACCTTTGTTTACTCTTGTGGGATCATGTATGTTACATTATTTTCTTTACTTTTCTATGTGCTATAATCTTTGTAAGGCATGTGATACAAATGACATGCTAATCAATGGTAGAAGAGGATGACCCATGCTAGGAATTTTAACCACTTGGATTCTATTTTTATAATTACATAACTTGAGATCGGCCCATGCTAGGCTTTCTCCCCAGAGCTGCCACCCTTCCATACCAATTAGGATCAACCCGTGCTAGGTATTTTCCCCTGGGCTTCAACCCATAAATATACATATTTCTTCACTTAGTTTCTTTAATTTTTAAGAATAGTTGTTTTGGTGGTCATAATCATTTTGGAGATATGGAACTATGGACCAATAGTAGAAGACATGAGAATAACAACTTTAAGGCAGTAACAATCACATAAGGATCTGTGTAACATCAATAAATTACTTATGAGCTTAAATGGCACAATTGACTAAGATGAGAATTCACCAAGCTTGTTGTTGTGATTACCATTTCTATACTAGCACATAGAAGGATAATTATACAAATGTATTGTAATGAACATATAATGAAGTAATTCGACACACTAGGGAGAGGCAAAAAGATCGGCAGGTATATTAGAGATGGGATGCTTCCACTATGTTTCCTTTACTAGTAATAGAGCTTAGGAAATTCACTTCGTTGATATTAATTGAAATTATCAGTTTTCATGCCAAAGAATATGGAATCGCTTAGCCTTACATACCATATTTTCTGACCAATACAACTATCATGATTAAGTCTCCCTTTTAGGTGTTAATCTATAATATAAGTCATGATAAACTAAAACAAGAAGCTATCACATTATGCACCTCGTAAAATAGTAGCTAACTTTGACGGACATGAGTCCATACAACCCTTAAACAAATGTGTATCACCACACCCTCTTTCTATGTCCCGTAAAGAACTTATATATCCTTTCCCAAGATTACCCAAGCTGCCCCCAACAACAATACAAAAAAAATAGCCCCAAATATTATTTATCTTAGCAACCAAATATTGAACTCAACATCCCTTGAGTTCTTAATGACATGACACCCTTAATTTGTTACTCAAACTCACGCATAAGGAGGACAAATATGGAGCAAGCACCTTACATCAAATTTTTGCAACTAATCCTTATAACTTGAACTCTTCTAGAACTTCAATTTCCCTTCACACTTAAAGCAAATAAGAAGAGAAAAGTCATTTAATAACCAAGAAAAATAAGCAATAGCTTGTGAAAACATTTTGCCTTGTACTTATACTTAAGCATGAATAACATGTTTTCCTAGTCTTCCAGGGGAGAATTAAGCTAAATCTATAAGTGGTTCTCTAACCTTGGTTTGAAGATATGAGGGTTTCTTCAAGAACCCTAGAAGGAATTTTAAGGCTGTTGTTTTAAGCCGTGAGAGAAAGAAAGAGAGCTAGAGTTAAATATGATTTTCTTATGTGTTAAAATAAGTGAAAAGACCAGCTTATATTGGATTTATACGGAGCCTTCTTGACCATTAAAAACAATCCTCTAGAACCTCCCTTTTTAGCTCTATTTCCAGCCACTAATTGGTCAAGTAGTTGATGCGCCTGCTTATGTACATCAAGCTGCTCAAAAGTTAAAACTAGGTGATGCACCTACTTGCCTTTTCTTAGTTGGGATTAACTACATTGGGCCTTGAAAGATTTGGTTGTTGGGTTTTTTTTTTCTATTTTTACTTTCTTTTACTTCGATTGGGCCTTAAGTAAGTCCATTATCATACGCCTGAATATAATCCATTAACCTTGGGACCTTTAACTAGATCCATATAGCTCAAATAGGTGATCCACCTAGTAGCTTATTAAGCCAAGCAAGCAGCTCACTATTTTATTCCATTCCCTAAATACTAACCCCTTTTTGTTTAACTTAGCACTTAAGTGTGAACTTTAAGCTCAATTACCACCTTACTATCACGAGTTTAAATACTTCTGTTGGGTTAACTTTGAGTACACATGGTGAAACGTGATAACGCTCAACTACACTTCATCTAATTCTAAGTGTAGGCGGTCACTAACAAGTATAAATCCAACTAAGAGTTGGAGTCGATCCCACAGGGAGTGATACAATAAAGAATTTGATTAAGAAGTAAAAATGTGTCCAAATCATTTTTAGAGGTAGAAGTTTCACAACATTAATATAAATCTCAAAGCATTGACAATCAATGTCAAATGGGGAGATTCAGGTAACCAATTTATAACTAGTAAAACTGGGAGTAAACAAGTAGAGAAGGTTTCTTGGGAGTGTGATAAGTTGAATGCTACTTTTGCGTAATGGGTAATTACTAGTTACTTCAATATGTCGAATCTTGGTGGGTAGGCTAGGTTTTGAGTGCAATAGTCATTTCTCAATCAACTATTGCGATTCAAGTGAGTTCTTTCGAACCTGAATAGGCAAAACACAATCGAACAACCCATTACCTTAATCAATCCATTTTTTCAAGCTAGATTTGCAAGATTGCTATCAAACCCACATTCTCAAACTAGATTCATAATCATGCAATCAATACAATCTTCAACCAATAAAATTAGTAACTAACAATACCCATTAGCTAATTAGAGCATTCAACTACATAATCACAGCCCTAAGAATGGGGTTTTTAGCCAAACATAGTAAAGAACGAGAAATTGTTACCAACGAAGTTTTTCATCAGGTTTGAGAACGATCCAAAAGTCTTCAAATGCTGGAAATTAGGCTAAAAGTCTCACAATTTGTAAATCCCTACTCAAAAATGTAAAAGCAATGTTCTAGAATGTAAAAACCCAAAAACCCAAAAGTGAATAATGTGGGAACTCTCTCTCTTCTTTTCAAAATAGCATTTATACGTTCCCAGAATTTCAGCACGGAGTCCACTTGACAAAGTAAGTCAGGCTCACCGTAATGGTCGGTGATATGCCAAGTGTTCCTCTTCTCGCCTTTTTGACATGTCTTCTCACCAATTTGTTCTGTAACTTTCGGCGAGCTAGATCGGAATCGTCGATCCATTCGGCGTGTCGTCGAATTGCTCATTTGAACACCAAGTTGGTTTTGTCCATAGGTTGGCATGTTGGATCTTTAGGCAAGCTGAAGGTCCACTTAACGACTTGCTAAGTGGCTTTGGCGAGTACCATCTTTGCTTTCCTTCAACTTTTTCAGTTTTTTCGCTCCTATTTGCCTCGTAATGTCCTTGTCTTGCTCTTTTACCTTCATTGCTGCATATTAACATTTTAACATCAATTATGAGCATAAAATATGCATCGAGGACACTAAATCCCTGAATATTAAGCCCTAAATGAGTCGAAATCCCTGACTCATCAACACCCCCAACTTAAACTTCTCCTTGTCCTCAAGTAAAACACAGGATCAATCAGGTCAACATGTATGTCTACAAATAGTACTACTTGAGACTCAACACGAATGCACACGAGGTTCAATCTACCCATGAAATATTCAATTGTGCACTAGAAGTTTCAAATTGTGACTAGCCATCATCAAATAGAAGTCAAGCTCGCAATGCTTGCTTCAAATGCAAATTCAAGCTCAACAAGAGTATTCGAATGCCCTCACATCAAGATTTATTACATGCTCACACAAAGCTCATCAAAGATTAAAACTCAAGGAATCAAAATCAACCCTCACACTCTCAAAGATAAACACATGCATGATTCTACCCATATGATTGTCTGTATTTTCTAATCAACAAATCCTTTGGCTCAATCAAGATCACCAAGGTCTTTCACAGCCTGTAACAGGGTTGAGGGTAAAGGTATGATTGTTTTTGCTTAGTGACTTCTACCTTCATGAAACATGGCTTGCATTTTACTTTTTCTCCTTTTCTTCCATTCTTTTCATTTTCACAATCCACCCTAAATATTTTCAAGCACACAAATTCTTGTATGGCTCATTGGATACCCCTTTTCTTTCCATCCATGCACAAATTGCAAAATTCTTTTTCTTTCTTTTTATTTTGCTCTTCTTTCATTTTCTTCTTTTCTCTTTTTTTTATGGAGGGTTTCCATTTTGTTAACACAATTTTTCAAGGGTGAATTTCATAAACTTCTTGCTCAATTTCTTTCCTTATTTTTCACCACACCCCCAACTTAGGCTTTTGGCCTAAGTTGGCTATTCAAATGGACCGAAGCTTCATGAAGGATTTAGGTGGGTAGGAAAAAGGCTATGTTCATGTTTCATCCAAAGAAAAGGTCAGACTCAAATGGTGCAAAGCTAGGTTCACACTCTCACAAGGTGGTCACAAAGAGGTATAACAACAGTTTTGGTTCACTCTCATAAACTTGTGCCTAAGATCATTTCTTTCATTCATCAACGTTAGTCAATTGGACATTTGGGGCAAGTTCTAGGTATCACCAAACACGTATTTCATGAAAATCTCACCACGCAAGGCATTCAACAAAATCATCGATCAAGACTCTAAAATTTAAGCTTGTGTGCAATGATTATCACAAAACTCATTTTAGCAATTGACTAGTGACAGTGAATTGCTAAGAGTCCACACATAACTTATGAAACTCAAATTTTCCTCATTGGACTTGCATAAACATATCGTTCAATCAAGAGGACTATTCAAGTCATTAGTATTGATCGCAACCGATACTCAAATATGCAAGAGAACGACCACAACATTTACAAATAAAGAAATTAGGAGGCGGATTAAAGGGATTAAAAACCAACAATGCTTAGGCCTTCACACACACCTTCACATCACATGCCACACCCCCAACTTAAACTATACAGTGCCCTCAATGCAAATGCAACAAATATAACTAGCAAAATGGGAAAGGAAGGATTAGTGAATGAAAGGATTAGAGTAGGAAAGACTCTTCACTTCACACCCAAGCAGTGAACCATGTCCAGAGACGCCGAACCATTTGGCGAGCCGTCAAGTAGAATTTAGATCGTCAAAATTTATAGAGAGTCAGCCCTTCAGTTGGAGCAAAACGGCGATAATTATCGTTTTCGCCAATTTAGTTCGGTAGAGCACTGAAAGTATTTCATCTCACCAAATTTTCCAGAATGAGTCTCCAATTTTTCCTTATGATGGGCGATGTACTTGCATGATCTGGGGGGGCAATTGGCGATTCGCCGAAAGGATCAGTCCATCACCCAATTTCCATTCTTTCAAAATGAGGGCTTCAACCTACACATTAAGCAAACGTTATTCAAAAACAACTAAAACTTGGGCTGCCTCCCAAGAAGCACCTTATTTAACGTCGTGGCATGAGTGGAAATTTTTTCAAGCATCTTCCAAATACACAACTTCAATTACTCGGATATCCAAACATTCTCCAAAATAGAGCTTCAAGCGTTTCCCATTTACTTTGAATGATGATCCTTCTTTACATTCAACTTCAATTGCCCCATTCGCGAACACTCGAGTTACTTTGAACAGGCCTGACCACTTCAATTTGAGTTTACCTGGGAAGAGTCTCAAACGAGAATTATAAATCAAAAACAAGATTACCAACTTTAAAATCTCGCTGAAGGATTTTAGCATCATGACACTTCTTCATTTTCTCCTTGTAAAGGTTTGAACTCTCATACGCCCACAGCCGAAACTCTTCCAACTCATGGAGTTGATTGAATCTACCTTTTGAAGCGCTCCTCCAATTCAAGTTTAATGCATTTAATTCCTACAATGCCTTGTGTCCAAGCTCGATTGGTAGGTAACAAGACTTTCCAAATACTAATTTCTATAGCAACATGCCAATTGGAGTCTTGAAAGCAGTGCGGTAAGCCCAGAGAGCATCATCTAACTTCCACGACCAGTCAATCCAATTTGCATTGACTATTTTTACCAGAATTCCCTTGATTTCTCAATTTCATACTTCAACCTTCCCACTTGTCTGTGGATGATAAAGCGTTGAAACGTTATGCTTAACTCCAATAGGGACAAAAAAACTCTAAACCATGACATTCAAAAAATTCACATCTCAATCTATCATTGAGAAATGTGTCACGGCCCATAAACTAGGGTCATGATGACACCTACTAAAACCCATAAATAGGAAAACCAAGCCTTAGACCTGAAGCAACGATAATGGGCCATGAGAGCTGAAGAAATAAGTAAAAGCATAAAAAGAAATATTTGAAGAGAAAACACCGAAAAAAAATAGATAATATATATGTACACTCGTGCAATAACATGGCGTATAGGACCCCGAGAGGCCCTACACAAGCCACTTTGCATGAATAAACAAGATTATAGAAAATTAAGAGATTTAAAATACAATTCATATCATAAAGAATTTGTAAACACTAAGCGGAAGTCTATATAGTCTCAATAGCCATCTATTACATCAAGAGTGAATGGGACATAACCCTGGCATCACGTACAATATCTGAAAGTGAAGACTGAAAGTGATTAAAAGGATTGGTCCTCGAAATATGAGGACTCACCACTGCTAAATAAATTCGAAGTGACTTCTAGTCATGGGGATGATAAACTAGAATGCCGGACCCTACATTTGAGAAACAATGTAGGCAAAAGTATGTGTTAGTACAAAGATGTACTAAGTATGATAGCAATGCTTTGAGATATTAAATCATGCTAAAATGGACCTTTCATGTCATGCAAAGACCAAGTTAAAACCATAAGAAAAGGTTAGAAAACATCATAATACTCATGGTCAAATGCAAGTAAATATCATCCTTTGATTACTTGTGAAAATAATTCTTGAAGTGACCTTATTTCTTCGTTATATTTGTTTGTGGGAAATTAGCCTTAACCAACATAGAGACCATGTGAGCTATAAAATGGAATCCGGTGTTTACCCCACACCGAAAAGAGGTGTTCTCACTTGCCAAGGTAAGAATCATGAACTTCTAGCTTATGTGGATCCACTAGCTAATGTCTACCTAGACAACCTATGTTGGCACATAGTTTACGGGACATGAGTAATCTCCACTTGTCCACTTGGTACAAATATTAATTCCCATGGAATAGTCATCAATCATATTTGTCTTATCATTAAGGGACATAGGTAATCGCCTCTTGTCTATTACTATGGGGACATGGGTAATCTCATCTTATTTTTTCATTAAAGGACATGGGTAATCGCCTCTTGCCTCATCACTAGAATAGCTCCTTAGTTTTGATTTATTTTAGGTATGAAGACCTTTTAACCTAAGAATCCTTTATGTGAGAAAACTTTTCACATCCATGCATTAAGTAATTATGTGAGAAATCCTTTCACAACAATTAACAATGACAACATCATACATGCTTTACTCTCAAAGCAACTTGCATCATAGTTCATCAATTTCATAAGAACGTGAATATTTCCATAATCACCTTTCATAGTTCAAAACTCACTTTCAATCATGAAAATCTAGAAAACATAGGTTAAGCATGGGTTCATGGGCGTTAAGCATGGGTGGGGACCTACGGTATGTGGATCCACCTATGGACCGTTCTAGTCGACCATCGATGGGTTCAGAAATATTTTTGGACCTTCAACTAGCGGGACCCATGTATTGTCTTTTGGTTAACCTATAGTCTGTGCATGGCCTTCGTGGTTTTCACTGAGATTTCTTAAAATTCCACTAAATCAAAGACTCACCTACGAGACCTACCTATGACTCTTGGATAGTTCAACAGGCTGTCTTGGTGGACCTTTAAAAAGTACTAGAACTAGATATTTCAACTAATCTTTGGAGTTGCCAAGGATGGACCGACCTATGGAATGTGGTCCCACCAACGGTTCATCGGTGGCTCCGTCTGTGCTGGCACCAGAGTTTTAGACTGGAATTTCTTATCTTTTGAATCTAAGGTGTTACATATATATATATATATATATATATATATATATATACACACACACACAAACATTTCTATAACGAGGACAATATACAAAGATCCATTCCAATACATGGTGGATGCTAGTACAAAAATACTATAAAAGACATAATCCTTTTTGAAGCATTGATTTATTTGTATAGTCAACTTAGTCCCAAAGCCTAACTTGGGGTGTAGAGATGAAGAAGGAAAGAAAGCCAAGTGCGAGGTAAAGAAAGAAAAGTGAGACTCAACTTGGAAGTATATTATAAAAAGAAGAACCCCTCCTTATAAAAAAAAAGTGATGAGAAAAAATTTGACAAGTGAAATGAAAAACAAAGTGTGATGAAACAAAAAGGGTATCTAATAAATTGAATGACAAATTGAAGTTTTAGTGTCCAAGAGAAACTAATAGAAAGAGCTTGAGAAGAGGTGAAGATGATTTCAATAATGCTTTGAAAAGGTAAAGTCATTGAGCCAAATTGACCATACCTTTACCCTCAGCCCCATTACAAGCCTAAAAGACCCTTGAGATCTTGCATAAACTAGGTTGTGTGATAATTGTAAAATATAGGCAAACATGTGGGATAAAACTTGCATGAATTTCTCTTTCGGAGAATGAGAGTTGTATTGATTCCTAACTTCATTGTTGATTTGGTTTGAGAGAGTGTGAAACATAGTTTTGCATGAGAAAATAGGTTATAGTTAGCTTAATCTTAAATTGGTACTGTTTAGTCATCATTTGAAGCTTATTTATCATGATTGAGTGCTACATTTGAATTAGAGTAGTCTTATAGTAGTGCTTGCATGTTAACTCTCATTAAAAACTATTGTAAACACCTTGTTGAACCAATTGTGTTCTTGATTTACAAGAGGACAAACAAAAGTTTAAGTTGGGCGTGTTGATTAGTGGTAGATTTACACTCATTTAAGGTTTTTTTATTTCAACAACTAGTGTCCTCAATGCCTAATTATTTCCTATTCTGATGATATTTTGAAGATCTGCAGCTATAAGGCAAAGGGCCAAGGCAAGAATGAATAATTAAAAGAACGGCCAAAACAGGAAAATAAGTGTAAACTCCACGGTTGAAGTCGCATAACCAGAAGGGTGGATCTCCCAAATGGCTTGACCTCACCTAAAATGACAGTGCTCATAATTAAAGATGTCCAAGGCAGGTTGATGAACTAATAAGAAAAATGGTGACTCGACAGAAGAGATGGGCGAACTAAATGATCATCACCAAAGGTGACAAGACTTGGATGAAATTTGAAAGCTTAAAAGGTGAACAAATATGGTACTAGGTGATCCCTTGAAAGTGAAAGCCAGACTCAAACGAGCTCACCAGTTGAGGTTCAAACACCTAAAGTATGAAGCAAGAGAAAGGTGAGCTAAGGAGCAGACGATGATTCATCAAATCATCTTGGTAAGCCCGACTAACATTGCCGCACGGAATTTTGGGCCAAATTTTAGTAAACTATAAATAGCCCAAAGGAGAGATAAATAAATAGAGATCAGATATCAAATTTTAGAATAGAATTTTCAATTCCTAACTTTGTAAGAGTTTTAGAGAGAAAAACTTTTGCACTCTTAGGAAAATATTCTTAGTTTGGGGTTTTAACCTTAACTCTTGGATTTGACAATTTGAGTTTGATATCAAAGTGGGTGTTGATTATAATTTCTTGATTTCATCACATCTATGACTGCCTTCATGATAGGTATATTTCTTTACTTTTGTGATAGTTGGCTAAATCTTATTTTTAGGCACAATTATGGGGTTGAGTGTTGATTTAATGTAGTGGGTATTGTGTTTTGCTTTGTTTTAGTATGTTCATTCATAGATTTGGACTAATTAGCATGAAGTTAATTCATGGGTTAAGGTTGCAAATTTAATCATAGTTTTGATCTTCAATTGATGCTCGAAAGAGATCAATCGGAGTGGGTAATAATTAGTTTAATACATGCAATTTAGGTTTGATGTCTATGATTTTCTTGAATGAAAAATTATGGGTAGGATCTACTTACCCAAATCTGCTAGAAAGAGAGATTTTGTAAGGTAATGGGTTGATTTGGAATTCACATAGATAAGGTCTAAAAGAGATTCTATGAATTGGAACTATGAGATCAAAAGAAGATTAGTGTCATTGAAGGTGACCTAACCTATCCATGATTTCTTAGCACTATTGACCAAAACAATTACCCCTATTAATTTGTACTAAATTGCAACTAGGATTAAGTTTGTAACTAGGATTAAGTTTGCAACTAGGATTAAGTTTGTAACTATGATTAAGTTTGTAACCTTAACCAATGAATTAACCTCATGCTAATTTTTCTGAATCCATGAATGAACAACAATAAAACAGAGAAAAACACGATACCCATTACATTAAATCATCATTCAACCCCATAATTGCACTACTAGAATTGGAGTTTTTACCCCCCATGAACAACATCAGAATATTGTGGATGTATGTGGCCCATTTCTATTTTAAAAAATCTCATAAGAGTCCATAAGGTTGAGGTTATTCCCATTCTCTTTGATGCGTGAAGCTGCAAGGTGGTTGGTGGAATTGCCAAATGATTTTATCACTTCTTAGATAAGTTAACTGAAGCCTTCATAGAGAGATTCTTTCCCCTTCAAAGATGGTAAAGTTTAGGGACTGGATCAAAAACTTCAAGAGAACTAAAGGTGAATCTCTCTATATGAGGCATGGTTGTGGTTCTGGAAATTATGCTTTCAATGTCCAACACATGGTGTCCCAGACCATTTATTGCTACAATACTTTTATCGTAACCTTGATTCAATCAACAAAGGTATGGCTGATCAACTTGCCCAAGGTGGGCTGATGCAAAAACAATATGAGGTAGCATCGTTGTTGCTAGATGACATGATAAAATTAAACCGAGCATGGCACACTAGAGAACCAAGTGTCTTCCCTACAACTGAGCATAAGTAAGGAAAAAATTGAGAAGGAGCGTGAGTGAGATGAAAACATGGTCAAAATAATGACTCAATTTGATTTGTTGTCCAAACATGTTATGGGAGATGGATTGAAATCTGTAAATGCGGTTGGAACAAGCAAAAGATAGTGCCCAAAGGATGCCAAGTTTTAGAAATTATACAATAAGGAAGTATAATACTTGGGAAACAAAATGGTGGGTTCTCACCCAAACTACCAATGACAAGGTCAGAACCAAGGTTGGAACAAGGAGAGAGATAGTGGTTGGAAAGATTGGAGAGATGGAAATTAGAGAGACACGGAGATTGACCAAGATAGGTATATTCCTCCCCATGATCATCCAAGACCAAAAGAACCAATTGGGCCAGAAGGAACAGAACTGTGGAAATGCTCACTAGTATCTTCAATAAGGTTGAAGGGTTCGACAAGGTGTTGAAGAAATTGAAAATGGCTTTTCCACCTTATCTCAAATAGTGACCTCTCATTCGTTGTGTATCAAATAGCTGGAAACTAAAATGTGATAAATCTTCACCCATCTCAATCCAAGAAAGGGAACGTTTCCTAATAATACCATACCGAATCCCAAGAATGATTATTGAGGAACTGAGAACTATTCATGCCACGATGTTAAATAAAGAGCTTCATGGAAGTAACCCAAGTTTTACTTTTATTTTATTGCTTTCAATAATATGTGTTAATTCAGGTTGGAATGAAGTCAAAGTGTTGCAAAAGGCACTTTAGGCAATGCCAAGACCATGTCAGTGATCCACCAAAGGCATTGTGCGGACTCATTCTTGACCGCCTTTTGAGCTGGAAAAAGTGAAAAGTATATTGTCAGGTTAGGCAATTTAAGCTCTAATTGGTGTACACAATGCAGACTCCATCGAGTTCACTGAATCATCCTTCAGGTTTGGTATCTATTCAGGCCTCATCAGTGAACTTCAGCTCCTTTGGTGATTCGTCGAATACGTTAGGCGACGTTAGTCGCAGATCACCGAGTGAGCCTGATATAAAAAGGCCAAGAGTATTTCTAAGTTCAAAAATAAACCCTTTCATATCTTTGTACTTATTTTCCCTCCTAAGCTCCCAATACCTTTTTTTAGTGTTTGAGTGCCCTATTTATGTGATTTTGAGTCCTCGAAGAGCATTGGATTGCTCGCGTTTTCAACACAACCCTATTTTCCTTCATTTTTTGATGTGTTTCTACTTGAGGTTGGTGTTCAATGTTTATCTTGTCATTTTTCTTATATTTTTGTTATTTGATATGGTCTTAAAGCCATGTGAAGAATATTGTTATTTAATTTGATTGGGTAGTGCTAAATAGAGAGTATTAGACGATGTCCATGATTTAGATAATTGAGTTTGTACCCAAAATTATTAAAATCGATATTTTTGGTAAAAATATGAAATTGAACCCTCATATATGTTGGGTCTTTGTTGAATTGCATGTGGGTGAAGACTGATTAACCAAGTGGTGCTCTGATTGCTTGATTTTCCCCAATGATAGATGGAGTGATGACTTTCTTAAGGGAAAATCATCATTTGAGTAATACTTTGTGATATTTGCAGGAAGTATGAGTACCCATGGGTAGAAAAAGTATGTGGGTAGATTGTAGAGTTAATTAGGAATTGGGTATTATTGCGTATTGTGATTGGTTTCATAAAAATAGGCATTAGGTTGAACACTGCATGTTTAGTGGGCTTGTCTTTGCTCACCAAGGCAGTTAGGTGAATCACTGGATAAGTCTCAGCTCGCCTTTATTGTTTAAATATGTGATGGGGATACTTTTCCATTCGGCAGACTTGTCTTAGTCCACCGAAACCCACTCGGCAAATTTCCAAGTGGGAGTGGACATCGCATTTTATGCATGTTCTCTTTGATTTTGCACTTTCACTTTTGGTAGACTTGTCTTAGCCCATTGAAACCACCTAGGAAAATTGTCGAGTTGGAGTTGAGTCTGCCTATTTTGTCTGAGTTCTTTGAAATTATGTAATGTCCATTTTGGTGAGCTCGCTTAACATGCTAGGCGGACCGCCTTCCCAGTGGGCGAGCCTCAGAATAATTTTTGAAACTGTGTTTTCTTTTGGGTTTTGGCTTCAACTACCCTTCACCACATCTATGTTTTTATGATTGTGCCTTGCATGAAATGATTCGAACAAAAGGTAAGCAAGTGGTCACATCTGACACAGAATCAGAAAGAGAATCCTCTCCTCCTCCTTCATTGAAAAGACATGGGGGGATATCTATAAACAAATCATTTAAGTATCCTCGCAAAAAACAAACTCTCTGCTCTCATCTATGCATGTGAGTGAGCAACCTAAAAAGGTGGTTGCTAGGAAGAAAACGAACATCAGGTCCAAGTTGGTGAAACCCTCTCCAACTCAGGCTCCCACATCTCGTGCTTCCCAGTTATTGATCCAAGGGCCCTCAATAGGCTCAAGGCTTCTAGAGAACATACAATTCTAGAGGAGAGATGACTCTCCACTGATGGTGTCATGAGAGACTACCCAACTATATGGGACCCAATTCAGTTCCACAAGTTTGAGGAGTTTACAAAGCCTTAGAATCCATATGTTTCACCTTGGGTGTGAGAATTTTACACAGCCTATGCACAGGCCTTACCAAAGAACAAGGAGGGTAAAGTTTAGAAGCCCTTAGATGAAGTTGAGGTACGTGGTAAGATGGTACAATGCCATGCAGGTGCAATCAACATAGCTCTAGGAACTCTATCAAATTGGGCTGACATGTTTACACTTCATGTGCATCATGATCTTGATTCTGTAAGAGGTTGGTTGGCACCACTTAACTCTGATTCTTCTCCTCCTTGGATGGCTGACGGTACAAGAATAGAGAAAAAGGACATAAATATTGGGGCTCGATAGTGGTTTGGGTTCATAAGTAGTAACATTATGCCTTCACATAATGAGTCCATCCTTCGGCACCCAAAGGTTGTGTTAGTTGGTACTATTGACAAGGAGAAACTTAATGTGGGGTCAATTATAGTGGATGAGATGTTGTTGAGGGTTAGGCAAGAAAAGACTTTGATTCCCTTCCCGATCTTGATCACACAACTATGTGAAGACACATGAGTTCCCTTTTGGGTGAAGACAGATGTGAGGATCACTCCAGCCTCCTCCAATGACATCCGGAGGATCAAGGCTGATTACTTATGTGGTGATGTAGCTCGGAGGAAGCCGCCACAACCAGATACTACCACCCTTGTTGTTAAGGTCACTCCATCCGCTTCTTCTATGGAGAAGTTAGGTATACCCCAACATTTCTTAGTACCCTCTACTTCCACTACTACTGCTATTGTACATGCCCTGCTCCTACCTCTCATCCCCCTTAACTGAAGCCATGATCTATTAAATTGGCAATCTTTTCTGGTCTGCCGATGTGAGTGCTATGAGGGCAGAGGCATATCTAGAAGGGGTTTCATGGGTTCACATGAACTCATGTTCCCCTCTCTAGATTATTTATAGTAGTTTTATATTTATTTTAAAAAAATATAAAGAGGTGTGAACCACGTTAAAATTAGCATATATTAATAAGATGATGATTGGGTGCACCTCTCTAAGAATATATAAAAATACAAATCTTATATCTATCTTATTATTGTTAGTAACACCCCTCCAAGTTGTTATCGGTAACACTTTTGGTGTTTCAATCAATTTTTATTTTGTTTTTTTTTCTTTAATCTTTCAAAATTTTCAAGTGTGTAACATTGGAAATTCCTAAAAAAAAAGTAGCACGGTAAAATTTTATAAAATTACATCAAGTGTATATATTAAAATTTAAAACTAGTAGCATTATATATGTTGGACCTATAATTTTTAAAATTCAACATTTCAGTGTTAAGAACATAAAGGTCAAACCGATCAAATTTATATCTTAGATGCATCTTTTCGTAATAGTGCACTGTGCACAAATCCTTTCGATATCATGAATACGCCTCTGTACGAGGGTTGAGAAGGATGTAACAAAGATGATTGATTGTCTATTGAGGTTTCCTTAGTACGACTGAGTGTTAGGTTGACTCAGTATGAGGCATCTATAGATTCACACGGTGTGACATCGGATAACCTCACTTCTCGGTTAGAGGCCCAAGAGAAGGTTGAGGGTAGTTAAGATGTGCTATTTTTATAAGGGCTAAGATATATGCTCATGTAGACCAACTGAGTTCTACGGACATATCTATGTTGTAGGGCGATGTTCCTTTACTCGATGCACCCGAGTCTGAAACGACCCCAAAAATGTCCGAAAATGTGCTTCGGAAACACCTAAAATTGTAATTTCCATATATCTCAAAATCCGTGCATCATTTCGGAAATTCGACTTCATATTCTTATTCAGGGGGTCAAATTGAGTGGGAAATGGGTCTAACCCGAATTTTAGAGCAACCGTATCAAAACCCGAAAATCGCAAAAAAAATGCGATTTTGAGGGTCAACTTTAAAGGGGCATATCTCTCAGCACACAAGGAACTGGAAGGAGCTCAAACTATCAAAATTGAATCTCTATGAGTTAGCTTTCCAACGCAATTTGTTTCACCTCATTCCGAGTTAGGATGAAGGAGTTATGACCGTTTTTCGTAAAACCTGTCCGACAGAAAATGCAAATTCCAAAGAGCCGAAAACACTGTTCACCCGCCTCATTTATTTTCTAAGTGTTGGGACGTTTTTTATAAAAGGGGACATATCCATACTTAGTCATTTAACTTCAAAACATCCAAGAACACTCTCTAAGCCCTCTCCAAAAATTCCACCAAGATCATCCACCAAATTCAAGAATCCCAAGCTTTAATTCCGGATTCAAGATTCAATCTCAAGCAATTCTCCATTCCAATCTTCATCAAGAATTCTCCAAAGTTGAGGTATGTGGGTTGATTGTGGAAACCTTCCTTTCCACAAGTCCAACCATTTATCCTCTATTTTACTTCAAGTTTATGGGTCCTTATGATCATTTATGAACTCTTGAATTATGGAATCACTACTACACACCCTATTAAGGTCTATCTTGCATATTTTCATGAAATGGTATTATTATGTGATGTTTATGGTTTTCATGCCTCCATGATCAAATTATGAAGGTTGTTATATATGTATATATATGTATGTTGTTGGTGGGCTGTTTTATATAGATTTTGAAAATTGGTTGGACTTAGTACTCTTGAAACACATGATTTTATTTACATGAACAAGTAGCCCACCATATGTTTGATAAAATGTCATTTATAGAATTCTTATGAAATGGAAGGTCCAATGTACGTCCTATGAGTCGGATGATTATATAAGTATTGAAATGATAATGAAATGGATACATGTATATGATTTTTCTATATGGTGTGTGAGTCGACCAAGCCTAGCTCTGGGGTTGTAGGCTCGGGCAACCGTATCAAGGGGTTGGTACCTTGGTTGCCTAGTACGGGGGTAGTAGGCCCGTATAGCCGTATCGAGGGGTTTGTACCTTGGTTGCCTAGTACGGGGGTAGTAGGCCCGTATAACCATATCGAGGGGTTTGTACCTTGGTCCCTAGCTCGGGGGGTGGTAGGCCCTGGTAACCACATTGAGGGGTTTGTACCTCTTTCGCCTCTCCAAGGGGGTGGTAGGCCTTGGAAATGCTATATTGATGGTCACTCACTACACATATACTATGCCCTACTAAATATGAT
This sequence comes from Solanum commersonii, assembly GCA_029007595.1. Lineage (NCBI taxonomy): Eukaryota > Viridiplantae > Streptophyta > Magnoliopsida > Solanales > Solanaceae > Solanum > Solanum commersonii. Next base: position 2,486,342 of record JAJTWQ010000029.1, read on the forward strand.
TTTTATATAAGCATCATTATACATATCATCTCATTAATATGTCATCTATCGGGTACGATTATGCATTTTGCCTATAATGTCCATCCATTGTTACATTGCATTGCATCCCATATACTTAGTACATTCAAACGTACTAATGCATACTCTATGCCTACATGATGTCACCATGTAGGGACCGGAGCACCGTCTGACCATCCTCCTCCACGTGGCTAATACGATTTCCTATCAAGGTTATTGGTGAGTCCTCCATTCCGGGGACGTTGCTTATGATCTTTTGTTATGTATAAGACCTTTTCCTTTTTAATTATGTATTGACTATGAGGGTGAGCCCGGTAGTTTGTCTCGGCCCCGCTAAGTATCCATGTTTAGAGGTGGTGTTGGACAAGTTGTGTATTATGTTTGAGCTTGACTCATTTATGGTATTTATGTATTATTCTCTTTTTGTCTTGCTCCCTTAGTCCCAATTTTCCTTGATTATGCGTATCGCTTATGGTCATTTTAATTGCTTCCGCGACCAAGGATGTGTAATGATATGCTATGAGGCTTGTTTGGGGTTCCCTCGGGTTCCCCATTCGCCGGTCACGTCTAAGCCCTAGACTTGGGTCGTGACAAACTTGGTATCGAGCACTAGGTTGATAGATCTCTGAGTCCAACACACCGCGTTGATTAGAGTCCGATTCATGGTTGTGTTGTGCACCACAATTATGAGTAGGAGGCTATGAGACGTTTTAGGAAATGTTTCCTTCTTCATGTTCTAAGTCGTGCGGTAGAGTTGAATTAAGTTTTTTTTCCCCTAACGGTTGTTCTTTGTTATGCTAGATCATGCCTAATACAAGAGGAAAACGAGCCCGCGCACCCGAGGAACAACCGACCAATGGGGATCTTCGGGATGCCCTTTCTTTATTTGCTCAAGCTATGGCTAATCAAGCCAACCACGGGGCCCAAGTTCCTCAGGCTCCTACCCCGGCATCTCGGGTGAGAGACTTCGTGCGGATGAATCCCCCGAATTCTATGGGTCTAAATTAGATGAAGACCCTCAAGAGTTCATTGATGAAGTCCACAAGATATTAGCTATCATGGGCATGAGGTCGAAGATAAGGCGGAGTTGGCGGCCTACCAACTAAAAGGGGTGGCCCAAATATGGTACAACCAATGGAAAGAAGAGAAGGGGGCAAACTATGTGGTGCCTTGGGAAGTGTTCAAAACGGCTTTCCTTAATCGATTCTTTCCTCTTGAGCTTAGGGAAGCCAAATTGGTGGAGTTCATGAATTTAAAACAAGGGTCTATGAGTGTGAGGGAGTATGCCCTCAAGTTTAACCAACTTTCAAGATATGCTCCACACTTGGTTGCCGACTCACGATCTAGAATGAATAAATTCGTGATGGGTGTGTCCGACCTAGTGAGTGAAGAATGCCGGTCCGCAATGTTGATTAGTGACATGGACTTGTCCCGCTTGATGGTCTATGCCGAACAAATGGAGGAGGAGAAGTTGAGGAAGAGGAGGGGTCATGAGGCCAAGAGGGCCCGTTTTGAGGGCAAGTTCCAAAGTCGAAGGGGAGGCCGGTTTCATCAAGGCCAAGGGTCTTCTCATGCGCCCCATAAGGGGTTTGCCAATGATGTTCCAAGGGCCCAAGGTGTTGGTGGTATGGGTCCTATTGATGTATGTCCGAAGTGTGGTAAGGGTCATGGTGGCCCGTGCTTGAGAAATACCCGGTGCTTGCTATAGTTGTGGGGAAATGGGGCACAAGGCAATAGATTGTCCTCGGAATCACAACAAGGGTAAGGAGGTCCGTCCACAAGGTGTCAATGCAGTTCCTTTGGGGAGAGGGGGCCGACAAGGTGGTGCCCCAAGGCACAATCGATTTTATGCTTTGCATGGGAGGCAAGGGGTCGATGAAGTCCCCGACGTCGTTACCGGTATGTTGAAAATCTTTGACTTTGATGTATATGCATTAATTGATCCGGGTGCCTCTCTTTCTTTTGTCACCCCTTTGTTGCCAAGAAGTTTCATGTTGAGCCCGACTTGTTGCATGAGTCATATAAGGTGTCTACTCCTATTGGTGCATATATGGTTGCTAGGAAGGTCTATAGGAATTGTCCTATTTGCATCTTGCATAAAATATTGCCTTGTGATCTTGTTGAGTTGAACATGGTCGATTTTGATGTTATTCTTGGGATGGATTGGTTGCATGCATACTATGCTTCCATTGATTGTAGAACCCGTAGGGTCAAATTCCAATTCCCTAGTGAACCCATTCTTGAATGGGAAAGCCAAAATGTGGTAGTCAAGGGTAGGTTCATCTCTTGCATTAAAGCCCGTAAGTTGATCTCTAAGGGGTGTCTCTATCACCTTGTGAGGGTTAGAGATGTGGAGTCCAAAACCCTTCCTATAGAGTCGGGTTCCGGCCGTAAATGAATTTCTTGATGTCTTTCCTAATGACCTTCCCTGTTCCTCCCGAAAGGGAAATAGATTTTGGCATAGACCTCCTCCCCGATACTCAACCTATTTCTATTCCCCTACCGTATGGCCCCGGCGGAGTTAAAGGAGTTGAAAGAACAATTGAGGGACTTGTTGGAGAAGGGTTTTATTAGGCCTAGCCAATCACCATGGGGTGCACCGGTGTTGTTTGTGAAGAAGAAAGATGGGTCCCTTAGGATGTGTATTGATTACCGGCAACTCAATAAGGTCACCGTCAAGAATAAATATCTTCTTCCTAGGATTGATGACTTGTTCGACCAATTGCAAGGGGCTAGCCACTTCTCTAAGATTGATCTTCGGTCCGGGTATCATCAAGTGAAGGTGAGGGAGTGTGACATTCCTAAGACAGCCTTCCGGACTAGGTATGGGCATTATGAATTTGTGGTCATGTCCTTTGGGTTGACCAATGCACCGGCTATCTTTATGGACCTAATGAATAGAGTCTTTAAACCCTACCTTGATTCCTTTGTTGTGGTCTTCATTGATGATATTTTAATCTATTCGCATAGCGAGGTAGAACATATGGGTCACTTGAGGGTGGTGTTGCAAAGATTGAGAGAGGAGAAGTTGTATGCCAAGTATGAAAAGTGTGAATTTTGGTTGAGGGAGGTTGCCTTCCTAGGTCATGTGGTGTCGGGGATGGTATTAAGGTACACCCTAAGAAGACCGATGTGATTAGAAATTGGCCTAGGCCATTGACCCCGTCGGATATTAGGAGCTTCTTGGGCTTAGCGGGTTACTACCGGAGATTTGTGAATGGGTTTTCTTCTATTGCTTCTCCCATGACTAAGTTGACACAAAAGAAGGCTAAGTTTGAGTGGACCGATGAGTGCGAAAGGAGTTTTCAAACCTTGAAAGATAAACTTGTGTCCGCTCCTATATTATCACTACCGGATGGGCTTGAGGGATTTGTTGTGTATTGTGATGCTTCTAGAGTTGGTTTGGGTTGTGTTCTAATGCAAAATGGTAAGGTGATAGCCTATGCTTCTAGACAACTCAAAGTGCATGAAAAGAACTATCCTACGCATGATCTTGAATTAGCCGCGGTGGTGTTTGCTTTAAAGATTTGGCGTCATTACTTGTATGGGGTACATGTTGATGTGTTTACCGATCATAAGAGCCTCCAATATGTCTTCACCCAAAAAGATCTCAACTTGAGACAAAGAAGGTGGCTAGAATTTCTTAAAGATTATGATATGAGTGTGCATTATCATCCCGGTAAAGCTAATGTGGTGGCGGATGCTTTGAGTAGGGTGTCTATGGGTAGCCTAGCTCATGTTGATATTGGTGATAGGGAAATGGCTAGGAGGTGCATCGGTTGGCTAGGTTGGGGGTTAGGTTGAAAGAGGTTGGTAATGGTGGTGTGGTCGTTGTTGATGGTGCTAGGTCTTCCTTGGTTGACGAGGTGATAGAAAAACAAGATCTTGACTCTTCTTTGTTAGAATTGAAGGCCTTGGTGAAAGAGGGCAAGGTGGAAGTTTTCTCCCAAGGGGGAGATGGTACCCTTAGGTACCAAGGTAGGTTGTGTGTGCCTTGTGTTGATGGTTTGAGGGAGAAAATTCTTGAGGAGGCTCATAATTCTTCCTACTCCATCCACCCCGGTTCCACCAAAATGTATAGAGATTTGAGAGATGTGTATTGGTGGGGAGGCATGAAGAAGGACATTGCCAAATTCGTCTCCGGTTGTCATAGTTGCCAACAAGTCAAGGCCGAACATCAAAGGCCGGGTGGCCTAACCCAAGACATAGAGATTCCTACTTGGAAGTGGGAAGAAATTAATATGGATTTTGTAGTTGGTTTACCCAAGACTAGAAAAGGTTTTGATTCTATTTGGGTGGTGGTTGATAGGATGACAAAATCGGCTCATTTTCTACCGGTAAAGACAACATATGGGGCGGAAGATTATGCAAGATTATATATTCATGACTTGGTAAGGTTGCATGGGATTCCTCTATCCATCATATCGGACCGTGGTACTCAATTTACTTCACACTTTTGGAAGTCCTTTCAAAGGGGTCTAGGTACGAGAGTTAAGCTTACTACGGCCTTTCACCCGCAAACGGATGGACAAGCCGAAAGGACTATCCAAACACTTGAGGATATGCTTAGGCTTGTGTATTGGAACTTAAGGGTAGTTGGGATGATCATCTTCCATTGATTGAGTTTGCCTATAACAATAGTTATCATTCTAGCATCGGTATGGCTCCTTTTGAGGCTCTCTATGGGAGGCGTTGTAGATCACCGGTTGGATGGTTTGAGGTTGGTGAGGTGGCCTTGTTAGGACCAGATCTAGTTATGGAGGCTCTTGAGAAGGTTAGGATGATTAGAGAAAGGTTGAAAACGGCCCAAAGTCGCCAAAAGTCCTATGCCGATGTGAGGAGAAGGGCTCTTGAATTCCAAGTTGGTGATTGGGTCTATTTGAAGGTGTCACCCATGAAGGGTGTGGTTCGTTTTGGTAAGAAGGGCAAGTTGAGCCCAAGATACGTGGGTCCTTATAAGGTGATGAGGAGAATTGGCAAGGTAGCTTATGAGTTGGAATTGCCTAGCGAAATGGATTTGGTTCATCCGGTATTTCATGTGTCTATGTTGAGGAAGTGTGTGGGTGATCCGAATGCCATCGTACCTCTTGATGTTATGGGTGTTGTTGAAGATAATTTGACCTATGAAGAGGTTCCGATCCAGATTTTAGATAGACAAGTGAAGAGATTGAGAAACAAAGATGTGGCTTCCGTTAAAGTCCTTTGGAGAAATCAACAAGTTGAAAGTGCTACTTGGGAGGCCGAAGCGGACATGCAAAGGCGATATCCTTATCTTTTCCACTCCACTCAAGCTTAAGGTATTGATCTAAGACCTTTATAAAATCTCAGGTCTTAAGTTCAGCCACCATGTCATTGCATACATTCATGCTTAAGTTAACAAGTTCATTGTGGTTTTACAACTATGTTGAAGTTTTTGAAATGAGGTGTAAGTGCATTGTTGCATCCTTATGTGGGCTGAATTTTCCATGTTTATGTCTCTCATGTACATTTCTTTGACATTCGGGGACGAATGTTCCCAAGGGGGAGATATTGAAACGACCCCAAAAATGTCCGAAAATGTGCTTCGGAAACACCTAAAATTGTAATTTCCATATATCTCAAAATCCGTGCATCATTTCGGAAATTCGACTTCATATTCTTATTCAGGGGGTCAAATTGAGTGGGAAATGGGTCTAACCCGAATTTTAGAGCAACCGTATCAAAATTCGAAAATCGCAAAAATGCGATTTTGAGGGTCAACTTTAAAGGGGCATATCTCTCAGCACACAAGGAACTGGAAGGAGCTCAAACTATCAAAATTGAATCTCTATGAGTTAGCTTTCCAACGCAATTTGTTTCACCTCATTCCGAGTTAGGATGAAGGAGTTATGACCGTTTTCGTAAAACCTGTCCGACAGAAAATGCAAATTCCAAAAGAGCCGAAAACACTTGTTCACCCGCCTCATTTATTTTCTAAGTGTTGGGACGTTTTTTATAAAAAGGGGACATATCCATACTTAGTCATTTAACTTCAAAACATCCAAGAACACTCACAAATCTCTCGTGCAAAATTCCACCAAGATCATCCACCAAATTCAAGAATCCCAAGCTTTAATTCCGGATTCAAGATTCAATCTCAAGCAATTCTCCATTCCAATCTTCATCAAGAATTCTCCAAAGTTGAGGTATGTGGGTTGATTGTGGAAACCTTCATTTCCACAAGTCCAACCATTTATCCTCTATTTTACTTCAAGTTTATGGGTCCTTATGATCATTTATGAACTCTTGAATTATGGAATCACTACTACACACCCTATTAAGGTCTATCTTGCATATTTTCATGAAATGGTATTATTATGTGATGTTTATGGTTTTCATGCCTCCATGATCAAATTATGAAGGTTGTTATATATGTATATATATGTATGTTGTTGGTGGGCTGTTTTATATAGATTTTGAAAATTGGTTGGACTTAGTACTCTTGAAACACATGATTTTATTTACATGAACAAGTAGCCCACCATATGTTTGATAAAATGTCATTTATAGAATTCTTATGAAATGGAAGGTCCAATGTACGTCCTATGAGTCGGATGATTATATAAGTATTGAAATGATAATGAAATGGATACATGTATATGATTTTCTCTATATGGTGTGTGAGTCGACCAAGCCTAGCTCGGGGGTGTTGGCTCCTGTAACCGTATCAAGGGGTTGGTACCTTGGTTGCCTAGTACGGGGGTAGTAGGCCCGTATAACCATATCGAGGGGTTTGTACCTTGGTTGCCTAGTACGGGGTAGTAGGCCCGTATAACCATATCGAGGGGTTTGTACCTTGGTCCCTAGCTCGGGGTGGTAGGCCCGGTAACCACATTGAGGGGTTTGTACCTCTTTTCGCCTCTCCAAGGGGGTGGTAGGCCTTGGAAATGCTATATTGATGGTCACTCACTACACATATACTATGCCCTACTAAATATGATTTTTATATAAGCATCATTATACATATCATCTCATTAATATGTCATCTATCGGGTACGATTATGCATTTTGCCTATAATGTCCATCCATTGTTACATTGCATTGCATCCCATATACTTAGTACATTCAAACGTACTAATGCATACTCTATGCCTACATGATGTCACCATGTAGGGACCGGAGCACCGTCTCGACCATCCTCCTCCACGTGGCTAATACGATTTCCTATCAAGGTTATTGGTGAGTCCTCCATTCCGGACGTTGCTTATGATCTTTTGTTATGTATAAGACCTTTTCCTTTTTAATTATGTATTGACTATGAGGGTGAGCCCGGTAGTTTGTCTCGGCCCCCGCTAAGTATCCATGTTTAGAGGTGGTGTTGGACAAGTTGTGTATTATGTTTGAGCTTGACTCATTTATGGTATTTATGTATTATTCTCTTTTTGTCTTGCTCCCTTAGTCCCAATTTCCCCTTGATTATGCGTATCGCTTATGGTCATTTTAATTGCTTCCGCGACCAAGGATGTGTAATGATATGCTATGAGGCTTGTTTGGGGTTCCCTCGGGTTCCCCATTCGCCGGTCACGTCTAAGCCCTAGACTTGGGTCGTGACAGAGTCAGTACCTACAGCCATGCCTAGTAGTGAGCTTCCTCAAAGTATGGTTGCACAACCAAGTGTGAATGATGTGATTGTTGGTGATGGTGCTGAGAAAGAGGAGGATAGGGCCAATGATGATTTGGGTGAGGAGACAGATGAGGAAAAACTTAGGAGAGAAGAGGCTGAGTAACATATTGTATTGATATTGATTGAGCTACAAGATCTTAAGAAGAAGATGGTCCATGCTACTTCGGAGAGATACCAGTGGAGTATCTTTAGACTCCATCATTCCTCCTATAGATCTGACGGGCACTGATGCCCTGATTGAATCGGCTTCGCTGCCTCTAATTATCATTTTGGTGGGCATGGATGCCAAGGATGATGTCACTCCTCTTGAGACTCCTGATGCGAGCACTTCACAGGCATAGCCTGTCAGGGGGACTATTGTTTAGCTTTGGTAAATTTAGCCTTGAAGTATGTTACAAAAAGAAGAAACCTCTCCTTATAAAAAAAAATTGAAAGATTGTTATGAACGACCTTTTGAAAATTGCAATGAAAAATAAAGTTTGGTGAAATAAATAGGGGTTTCCAATAAAATGTTTGACAAGTCAAAGTTCGAGCTCTCAAATGAAATGGAGTGAAAGAACTTGAGAAGAGGTGATGATAATAGCAACAATGTTTTGAAAAGGTGAAGTCACTGAGCCAAATAGATCATACATTAACCCTTAGCTCCATTAGAAGCCTAAAAGACCCTTCAAATCTTGCATGAACTAGGTTGTGTGATAATTGGAAAATATGGGCAAATCTATGTGATGAAGCTTGCATATATTTCTCTTTAGAGAGAGTGAGAGTTTTATTGATTCCTAACTTCTTTATTGATTTACTTTGTGAGAGTATGGAATCGTTCTTGATGTAAGGGCACTTGAATGCATTTGTTGAAACATGATCTTTCATTAGAAAAAAAGTTATAGTGAGCTTGAGCTTGGTTTGATACCTACTAGTCATCATTTGAAGAATTTTATCATGATTGAGTGGCACATGTTATTGAGAGTAGTCTTGTAGTGACATTTTCATGTTAGCTTTCACTGAAAACTATTGTAGACACTATTGTTGAACTAATTGTGTTCTTGATTTACTTGAGGGCAAGCAAAGTTTAAGTTGGGATGTTGATAAGTGATAGATTTACACTCATTTGAGGCATATTTAGTTTAACAATTAGTGTCCTAAATGCCTAATTATGTCATATTCTAATGATATTTTGATAATTTACAACTATGAAAGCTAAGGGTTCTATACGTCATGTTATGCCTAGTGTACATACTTTGGGTCGTGATAATTGTCCTCTTCATCTAACTCTTGGATCATATTACTCTTGTACTCGAAAAAAAATTATCCCCTCTGTCACAATTTATATGACTAACTTTTTTAGTCAATCCAATAAAAATTATACATTTCTATATTTAATAAAAATTTAACTTTAAAATGTTCATTTTACCTTTAATGAAATTATTTATAACTCACAAACATCTATGACTTATTTTAGACCACAAGTTTCTGAAGTCTTTCTTTCTTTCTTAAATTCCACGTCAAATCAAACTCACATAAATTGAGACGGAGGAAGTATATTTATTTCTGTTACATTAAATCCACATATTTCACCTTAATTTTCCCATGTTGATCCTTTGGGGCATTTTTTTTTTCTCAATTAATTTACTAACTTATTTAATAAAAATGGGCTAATAACTTATTTAGTAAATGACCTACTCCCTCCATCCAACAATAGTTGTCCACTATACTATAAATAGTTGTCCAACAATACTTGTCCAATTAAGAAAATCAGGAGATAATTTACTTTTGTGTCTATTTTACCCTTACTATTAAATACTTATTTATCATCTAACACATTTTTAAAACATTAAATTTAATAAAGTCAAAGGATAATATAGTAATATTACCCCTATTATTTATTGTTTCTTAAGAGGTATGTCAAGTCAAGTCAATACTGGACAACTATTGTTGGACAGAGGGAGTAATATATTTTTCTCAATAAATGGGCTAATAGATTTAACTGAGAAAAAATATGTCCGGTGAATCACATGAGAAAATTAATATGGAAAGGTGGATTTAATGTCATAGTGGTAACTATGACCCTTTTTTAGAGTACAAGAACAAATATGATAATTTTTAGAGTATAAGGCAAATATATTGATGACATGAAGACTTAACATTGTAGAAGTAAATATGACCCTTTTTGAGAGTACAAGAGCAAATATGATCCTAAAATTAAATAGAAAAAGCAAATATGTTGAAAGAGTATAACAAAGAAAAAATATGACTTAGGGAAATATTAATTGTTTTTATAATCAAGTACATTTTGTCTACCGGTTTATCCTTTAATCTTATGCTTTTACTGACGAAAACTACGTGCTAATAGCATGTTCTGTTGCTAACTAAAAGCTGACAAATTAATTAGTGCTAATAACATCAAAAATCAGTGATCGATCGTCACCACTTTCTTCTTTATTTTTCTACTTATATATCCAACAAAATAGAAGGTGAAATCTATTTATACTCCTATATATTAACATTGTATCTACGATTCAATTTAAATAGGCATAATACATAAACAGGACCCTTAACTTGACTTCAACGGACAACTATGCCCTCCAACTTTGAGTGTACATAAATAGACACTTAAACTTGTATAAAACTAAACAAGTAGACACACATGTCCTACATGGCATAATACACGTAAGATGCCACGTAGGACACAAATTCCATGTAGGGTGTCATGTAGGACGAATGTGTCCATTTGTTCAATTTTATACAAGTTTAAGTGCCTACTTGTGCACATCCAAAGTTAAAGGTCATAGTTGCAAGCTGACATCAAATTAAGGATCATGTTTATGTATTATACCATTTAAATACTAATATTGTATGAGTAGAAGTCCATTTAATCATATTTCAATGCAATTCTTAGTTTAAAGAACCCAAAGATTGTCATGTCAAATAGTTGATTCATTTAAATTGATACAAATTTCTAAGTAAAATGATTTTATTGATAAAACATAAAATTTAATGACTTCATGAATTAATTTTTTAAAATTAAGTAACATTTTGAGATGTTACCTCTGAATATGTCCTTTATTTTACTGAATAGACTTGAACCTATACTTAAAGACGATCCTGAGGAGCTAGTAATACTTATGTCCCACCTGGATCAAACATGCAATCAGGGAAGGATGCAATTTTTTAAACCAAAAACTAATCTACTAATGATATTAAGGAACCTGTAGGTCCTTATGGAATCGAATATGGGTGAGTAGAACTCCTGAAATCGATCTTGTCGTGAAGGAGATAGTTTGGGACGTCAAGGAAAGATTTGTAAAAAGAGAATTTTTCAGTGGTTTCCTAGCAGAAGTACTTCGTGCAATCCTCTACGGGGGCGGCGAACGCTATAGCGGGCATGTATAGGCGCTATAACAGGGTGATAGTTGTTGTTGCCGGTCGGACCACTATAGCGAGATAAGTCAGGATTTATGCTGCAAAAGTATTAAAACCTCCTATTTTCTACATTTATGTTCTTGGATTTGAGTGGGACTATTTAGGGTTGTTGCACTAATTTTTCCACCAAATTCGTTGGTAAATGTAAGTTCATTACTCTCCTGCCTTGTAAATTTATTTTTAAGCTTTAGAATCGGGTACCATGTCTTGTATGAAAACTATCTCTGATTGGCTCATGTACCATGTCGATACTCTAACAGTTTGTGTGTGGATTTCATGAGAGGACCGGGTATGTGTGTTTGTGGTTCCATGAGAGGACGGGGTACTTGAAATTGTGATCATGCTCCTGGTATTGATTGATTCATGATATTGTGATTGAGAGTCTATGTATTCGTGATTGTTGTTATATATGTTGGTTTACATTTACTATGTTGTAGTCGTCTGTTTACATTCATTGTTTGGAACTAGCTGTGTGATCTTGCGAGTGCACTATGGTAGTGTACTGATACTGCACTTGCTCTTTCCTTATTGAGTATAGGGCATATTCAGATTGTTGATACAAGACCTCGGTTGAAAGAAGAGTGACTTCAAATCCAAGGGTAAGCTACTCTTCCATGTTGTCATGAGCTCTTCTATCTTTTCTTGTCCATCTTTTCTGGCAAAGACACTAGACTATTACTTCATATTTTTCTAAGTTTCGAGGTTGCATCCCCACTATCAATTACTTAGAGTTTGGTACGATAACTTTTACTCTTAGAGATTTTTATTTCCGCAATTTTTTTGTTATTGGTTGAATTTATGGAGACTCAATTCTTTAGTTATTTCTAAACTGTTTTTCTTAGTTTTATATCATGACTTGGTGTAAGCAATGGTGTATTGGGTTAAGATTTGGGTTGGTAGTTAATTCTCTCACCATGTGATTTACTGTTGGTGTCACTCATGACGGTCAGGATCGTAACAAAGATGACCAAAGGATATTGCTTCAACATGATTCCTAAAAAAAACTTATGTTAACCCTTATACAGTTCTATTTTTTTGAGCATGGACAAAAGTCAAAACTTATACTTCATACTTTCAACCTTTATATTTTTAAAACTAAACTAGTTATACTTCTTAAATTATACTCCCTCCATTTCAACAATTTGAATTGACATCAAAAGCTCTCATTCGACCTTCATAAACAAAGAATACTAACCAAGAACTCGAGACTTGATATGAATCCAAGTGGAGATTCTTTTTTAGAGCATAAGGAATAGCACACAAAAGATTGTCTGTAAAGACAAAGATAGAATTTAAACATAAGAAGCGGTGGATGCATGAGCCGATAATCACCAAGTAAGGGGGCAAGTAAATTTATTTATTATAGTTTGATTTGGCACAAAATTTAAGAAAGTAGAAGACTTTTGAATCTTGTAGTTGTTAAATTAAATATATGTGAATTGTACTAAAGTATTATTAAACTTTGTGGTGTTAAGCATGTAATGTGAAATGTCGAAATTAAGGAGTTTCTAAAAAAATGAATTTAGAGACATTGAAAAAAGTGGTGTAAGTAAGAGCATGAAGAGAGAGAGAGAAGCATGCATAAAAAGTTTTGTTGATGAGGAGATCATGCAATTGTTGCTAAAAAGGGAGCCAAATTACATGCATTGGATGCCTATAATATTGTGGCGTGTCCAAAGTGCATTCATTACATCCGTCTTGTGTTTATGAAATGGGGCGTCCTCCTTGTTGTGACAAAGCAAATGTGAAAAGAGGGCCTTGGACTGCTGAGGAAGATGCAAAAATCCTTGCTTATGTAGCCACTCATGGAATTGGCAACTGGACCTTGGTCCCTCAAAAAGCAGGTATATATCAGTAGCTAATACTAATCAACTATCTCAAAATTGCAATTCTAACATCATTCATGTGCAGGTCTGAATAGGTGTGGAAAAAGCTGTAGGCTGAGATGGACCAATTATCTGCGTCCTGATCTTAAGCATGACAACTTCACACCTCAAGAAGAAGACTGCATCCTTGAGCTTCACAAAACCATAGGTAGCAGGTTAGTTTTCTAATTTTTACTACCACATTCTTCTCATTTCAACATATATACATTATATATTGATTTATTTTGTATGTTTAAGGTGGTCTTTAATAGCAAAGCAATTACCTGGAAGAACAGACAATGATGTCAAAAATTACTGGAATACAAAGCTCAAGAAAAAGCTAGTCAACATGGGAATTGACCCTGTAACACATAAACCATTTGCTCAGGTCTTTGCTGAGTATGGAAAAATTAGCGGTCTCCCAATTCAAAATGCAACTAATCATATCCAATTCTACAACAATACTAATCAAAATAACCAACTCTTTATCTTCTCAAATGAAACTAGTACTCCACATCACCACTTGCAACAAAACTACTCCACTCAAATCTACACAAGGGAGACTCTTCAAACGCTTAGTTTAAGTGAAGTCTCATCAACAAATTCTTCTTTCTCTTCTCTGCAATCTCAGCTTCCATCTTCTTCGTCAACATCTACGTCTACTTGGAATGACTTTATACTGGAAGACCCTTTAACATCCTCAGGTACACACCAAACACAGGGGACATTTTTGTCAAACCAAGTTGAGGAAATGCAACCTGTTGAACAACCCACTTGTTGCCCTGCAATGGATTCATTTGTGGACACTATCTTGGCTCGCGACAAGCAAATGCTAATGGATTTTCCACCATTTCTAGATGTCTACCTCCATTATTGATTCTTGATATATGTGGTGTTGCGATTTTAATTCTAGTTGGAATAATGTCAAGATGAATCCTTAATTTGCTTAGCCAGTTTTCAGTTTCCTCGACTTTTGTTCTAATAGTTACCATATGAGGTTCACTTTCCTTTTTGTCACAGACAAACAATGTTAGCCCTTTCAAGAATGAGTGTAACTGCAACATTCAGCATTAACACTTCCAAATCTCAAAACTCTAATCACGGTTTTAATGATTCCACCTGGTTAAGGCACACAAAGGTATGTGTGTTTTGTCTGTAACGGATACAATCAAGATCTGCTATATGATGTAAATTCTTCCATCTTGATCGATAGATCCACAATTATACTTGTGAACCCACATTGAAATGTGATCTTGTCAACTGTGAGCCTCTTCGCATTATAGTACTTGCAACAACTGATTTACAGATGTTGAACTGTATGCACCTTACACTTGGTTATGAAGATATCACAAATCCAACTCGACTCTTCCATATCAGAAATTCATCCAAGTAAATGCTCACTTTCTTGACAGTTTGTTTTATACCAATGCACTTAAACCAGAATAAACTATGACCGAAAAAGAATTGTCCACTGGTGCAAATTATGATATTATTATGACAAAAATAAGGTTCACCTAGTTGAGCCATGTACTTTTTGTGTAGTTTATTCAGAAGCCGCCTAACTGCTGATAATTGGTTTAGTCTATCTCTTTCAATCTAATACAGCACAACATATTTTCTCCTTATTTCCTTGCACCAAATTTACAAAAAATGTTGTATCCGTCTGTGAGAGAAAGCTGAACCCTCCTTGTAATCTCTAATATATGGCTACCTGAATTGTCAGACCAAAATCAACGGTGACGTTCTGTAATCTGCCTTTAAAAGATTCCATCTATGAATGTCCAAATCAATCTCAAAATTGTTTTCCCCCTGCAACAAAAGGTGTCAGTATGAACTTCAAGGATATGTGTTAACTACCCATAAGTTCAAAAAATTTCAAGTGACAAAAACAAGTTTAGTGAATTTTGAATTAAAAATAGCAAGTTTGATATCCATTTGAGAAATTTACTAGTGGACTCAGTATTAACGTATATCCAGAGAGCGTCGAAGAAAACATATGTTCTCCACCAAAAATATTGTCAGATTAACTTTACCAGATAAAATTCATGTTGAGGACGTGAGAGCACAGCTTTTCATTGTAAGCATTCTTCTCAACTTCACTTAAATGAAGTTCCTCTAGGTTTACTACTCGACCCAAGAATTTTAATCCGTCTTTGAAGGGTACATTTTTATCATCACCAATTAACATCTCTCTTGCAAATATCAAGTAAAAAATAATAGTTAGTCAGCAACTTATTCAGAACCACAAAGTTGAAGTTTAAGTTTCAGAGAGATTGGAGAAAATAAACAAAAGCCTGTGTGAATAGCAAGGGCCTGAACGTGTTCTATTTATAAGGCAATTACAAGTACATAACTCTTTAAATTTATATTTACAATAATATCCTTATCACCAACCCTCAATCTGAAGTGGAGGAATGAACATGAAGATTGACCCGAAACTCCTTGAATTTTGTAACAGAGACACCTTTCGTAAAGACATCTGCAAGCTATTGTGAGGTGGGAACATGAGAAACTGAAAGGTCACCTTGGGCAATCTTTTCACGAATAAAATGATAGTCCAAAGCAACATGTTTGGATCTTGAGTGAAAGACCGGATTATGTGCAAGATGGATGGCGCCAATATTATCACATTTGGCAAGAATAGGAGTGGATAGATAAATACCCAAGTCATGGAGAAGAAATTGTATCCATATAGCATCAGCAGTGGCAATAGCCAGAGCACGATATTCAGCTTCGGTGCTTGAGCACGCAACAGTTGGTTATTTCTTTGTAGACCAAGATATCAAATTACTCCCAAGGAAAATGCAAAATCCAGAGGTAGAGCGACGAGTTGTTGTACATCCCGCGCAGTCCGAGTCTGAGAATAGAGTTAAGGAGTTGGAATTTTTTTTTTCCAGTTGCAACCCATGAGCAGGAGTGCCTTTAAGATAGCGGAAGCTGCGCTTAACGGCTTGAAGATGAATAAAACGAGGTTGATGCAGAAATTGGGAAGCCATATTTACAACATATTGTATATCCGATCGTGTGAAGGATAAATATTGAAGACTGCCGACCATCTTATGTTACAGAGAAGGATCATCAAGAAGTTGAGTATCCACAGAATGCCAATCAAGCTTACTATAAAGAGGAGCTTGGACAGGCTTAACTTCGGCCAAATCAAATCGATGAAAAAGGTCCGATATATATTTTCATTGAAGGAGAAGAGCCCCAGCAGTATTGTGAACTATCTCCACACCTAAAAAGTAATGAAGGGAACCAAGATCTTTCATTGCAAATTCAGCTTTCATGGAATCGATAAAATCATAAACAAGCCGCTGTGAGGATCCAAAAACAGCAATGTGGTCAACATAAATAAGAAGTATCAAAATAGAATTGTCTTGCTGAAAAGTGAACATGCTGTAATCGGAGGTAGATTGCTTAAAACCAAGGTCCAAAAGATAAGTTGCAAGTCGAGTAAACCACGCTCTAGGCGATTGTTTCAACCCATAAATGGCATGACATAGCTTACACACATGTTGTGGATAATCAGAATGTTCAAAACCTTTGGGCTGCCGCATATAAACATCTTCATTTAGGTCTCCATGTAAAAAGGCATTAGATACATCCAATTGATGCATACACCAATTATTAAGAAGAGCAAAGATAACACTACATGAACAGTGCTTAACTTGATAACAGGAGCAAAAGTTTCTGTATAATCTAAACCTGGAAGTTGAGAAAACCCATGTGCAACCAAACGAACTTTGAAGCGGTCTATAGAGCCAGTAGGACCATACTTAATCCGATATACCCATTTATTTCCTACATATTCACATTGGGAGGTGGAGGAACCAATGTCCATGTATGATTTTGGACGAGATCATTAAACTCTCACTCATTGCATTAAGCCACCTGGTGCAGTGGAAAACAGAGACATTGAGTGAGGGGAAAACACGTGGCTTTAGTGACCCGGTCATTGAACGAGTAACCATGGCATGAGTACGTGGGTATCTGGTTGAGAAAACTGATTATTTGAACATGTGGAATTTAGAGTCCTAGGAGAAGTTATAGACATGTTGTTAGGAGATATAGAGATAGAAGGGGAAGAAGTTGTATCAGACGTGGAGATAAAATCAAAGTTAGTAATTGGTGAAGCACACATATCAGGGAACTGAACTGGAGAAAATATAGGAGGGGTAGTTTGTGAGGAAGGAACTGTAAGAGGACTAGGATTCGCTGGAAACATAGAACTATACGGGAAAAAGGATTCTTGAAAATTTACATGACGAGACAGAATTATCCAATTAGTGGATGGATCCAAACATTTGAATCCTTTATGCTGCGGAGATACACCGAGAAATAAACAAGCTTTAGATCGTGGAAGAAACTTGTGAGCAAAAGAATGTGCAACATAAGGAAAACATAAACACCCAAAGACCTTAAGCAAATTGTAATCAGGTGGTTTACCATACAATTTTTCATAAGGTGACGTAAAATTAATAATAGGAAGAGGAGTAATATTAATTAAATGAACTCCAAATAGAGAAGCGTCTGCCCAAAATGAATAAGGCATGAAGCTTGAAAGAGAAGACATCGTATCTGATTATTAAGATGTCAATTCTTTCTTTCTACACGACCATTTTGAGCAGAGGTATATGGACATGAGAAACAATGAATAATTCCATGCTCGCTAAAAAAAGAACGGAAATGAGAATTGTTATACTTGCTGCCACCATCTGATTGAAAATAAGAAAGAGGAATGAAAAATGTTTGCGACCATGTTATAGAATTCTTTAAATTTAGCAAATGCCTCGGACTTGTTTCGCATTAAATAAATCCAAGAGTACTTGGTGTGATCATCCAGAAATAAGATATAATAACGAAAACCAGAATTTGAAGTAAAAGGAGCTTGCCACACATCTGAATGAATTAAAAGAATAGGAGCAGGTGCAATATTAAGAGAAAGAGGAAATTGTAACTTAGATTGTTTTCCTAGATGACAAACATTACAACCAGAATTTCCAGAAGAGGAATTACAATTAATGAAACCCCTACGAACTAAAGTTGCAAGAGAACGTTCCCCTGGATGGCCTAAACGTTGGTGCCAAAGATATGAAGGTGAGACGGCACTTGAGAGAGCAACATGACATAAGTGACGGGAAGTCGAGCGAACAGGATAGAGAGAGCCATTATTCTTACAATGGAGCAAGACTTGCTTGGTCTTCTTGTCCTTAACAAAAAACTAGATTCAGTGAATTGAATGAAATAATTATTGTCGACACACAAGAGGTGAACGGACATTAGATTCTTCTGAAGAGAAGGAACATATAAAACATTATTTAATCGAAGAGGCTTAGCAGATGTCAGAAGAAAAGAAGTGCTAGTAGATAAAATAGAAAGAAGATTACCATTGCCAATCATCACCTGTGACAAACCACTATAAGGAGATGAAGAGGATAAAAGGGATGGATTGTTTGTCATATGTGCAGAAGCACCAGAATCAGGATACCATACTGATGGTTGTACCTCCTCCAAATTCATAGAGGCAAATGACTTTGGTAGTAAATTGGGAGCATAGGAATGATTGAAACGATTCCTACACTCCAAAGCAGTATGATTAAAGTGGAAGCAGATTTGACATTGTTTAGTCGAGGTGAAAGGAGGTCACCCAAGAATTCCATCAACCAAAGAAGAAGGGCGAAAGTGTGGTTGAAAACCAGCCCAATGAGGAGAAAAAATAGATCGAGAAGAGTATTGATTTTGACCTTTACCTCGGCCTGATCGACCACGACCACGGCCATTATGGGATCCTCTTGGGTATTGATTAGCATGAGATGGACGTAAAGCAAGAAAGGACGGAAGTGTTCCTATCACATTTAAACCAGAGACAAAAGTACGATAAGAAGGTGGAAGTCCCTGCAGTGCTTGGGTTACTAAATCATCATCAGTAACCGGTTTTCCAACTGCTCTAAGTGAACAGGCAAGTGAATGCAGTTGTTGGAGATAATCCTCCATGGACAAGGAACCTTTTTAAAAATTCTGAATTTTGATTTCAGATGAATTGACGAGGATGAAACCTGATCTAGGTAAAGGGAAGCAAGAATATCCCATGCCTTCTTGGAAGTGTCGCAAGCGTAGTTGAGAAGTGAGTCAAGAACAGGAGGGGAGAGAGTGGCATTAATCAAACTTAGAGTAATTGTGTCGCATTGAATCCACAAACGATACTCATCATGAGTTGAGGATGGGCATGGAATAGATCCATCAACCAAGGGAAGAAGATAGTGGCTTTTTAAGAACGGTAAGAAAACCTTTTTTCCAAGTAAGATAATTAAGATATGTCAATTCAATAGGTACAAAACCTTTAATGCTTGAAATAGTTGGAGGAGGATTTGGAAGACCCAAAGAGGAGTGACAGGAGACGACTTTGAATTGAGGAAGAAGTTTGAGCGGAAGTAGTTTGAGAAACCATGGTGCTCTTGATACCAAATTGAAGTTTAAGTTTCAGAGAGATTGGAGAAAATGAATAAAGGCCTGCGTGAATAGCAAGGGCTTGAATGTGTGCTATTTATAAGGCAATTACAAGTACATAACTCTTTAAATTTATATTTACAATAATATCCTTATCAAAAAATCATTAAGTAAACAGTACTAGTTATACTAACAATAATAAACCTAACTAAGGAGAAGGTAATTTTTTTTAAAAAAATCAACTGATGTTAAAGGGAAATTCACCGCCATACCTGGATACTTTCTTGAAAATGGACTGGAAGTTCTTCTGAAAGCCTGAAGTAGAAAACAAATTCATCCCTTCACCATTATGTTCATTTTGGAAGATTGTGGGTGGGTACAACGATATCTAAAATAAGAAAACTGTCAATCATTAGTACCAAGACATCCTCCGTAAAAACATTTATCTGCTTCTAAATTGTGGTTACTAATGGATCCAAATGATCTCTAGATTGATCAAATCATTTCAATTGGTTAGAATCTATTACTTGAACGAACTAGATCTTGTCGAATCATATTGAATATTTGACGATACAGTCGGTCCTTGTTTACCAACAGTACATTGTCTAACCAAATCCAATCGGGTAGATTCATCCTCTATTTTTTTTTTAATTGTTTTCTTGTTTCATTATCAACTTTTGTAGAATGTCAGTTGATTGAAGATATTTTATTTAATTGACAAAATGTCGCTACATCTATAATTCCAAAAGCTTGACCATGGAATAGAGCTAGTCAACATTCTTTCACAGCTTCTTGAACAAAAGAATGGTGATATATACACATACACAAGTATGAGAAAAATCTGTCTATACCTGAATGCGCAATGACTAGTGAGGAACTACGCAACGGTTGGAAGTTCTACAAAACGTGGAATAAGATCAATTTTCCGTGGTGATAAGAATACATCAACCCCAAAAGGATAAAATGCAGCATAGTTTGGAGCAAACTCTTTCTTCTTATCCCTGAGAAAGAATTTAGAGTGACTAAACTTAATATTCATCAATTGAACAAAAGTAACACCATGAATTCAATTCTTTAGAGGAACTAAACTTGATTTTCATCAATTGAACATAAGTAACACCGTTAATTCAATTCATTAGAGGGACTAAACTTGATATTCGCCAATTGAACATAAGTAACACCATGAATTCAATTCTTTAGAGGGACTAAACTTGATATTCATCAATTGAACATAAGTAACACCGTGAATTCAATTCTTTAGAGTGACTAAACTTGATATTCATCAATTGAACATAAGTAACACCATGAATTCAATTCTTTAGAGTGACTAAACTTGATATTCATCAATTGAACATAAGTAACACCATGAATTAAATTTGAGTAAGAGAATACACTAGAGTTGGTACAAAATCTCTTAGACCATCTCCAACCCACCTCTATTTTAAACTCCATTCTCTATATTTGGAGAGTAAAATAGAGAATGGGCACTCCAACCCCCCTCTCTATCACTCTTTATTCTTCATACTGAAAAAGGCCAAAAATAGTCTTGAACTATTCAAAAAGGTTTAAATATACCCTCATTCACCTATTGAGCTAAAAATAGCCCTCACTCCACCTTTTTGGTCCATTTCCATCCTTAAAATGGACCAAAAAGGTGGAGTGAGGGCTATTTTTAGCCCAATAGGTGAATGAGGGGTATATTTAAACCTTTTCGAACTGCCCAAGGGTATTTTTTTACCCTTTTTCGTTCTTCATATTTAGAAAGTTGAACAGAATTACTATGCACGCTCTCTATTTCGCTTTTTAAATATTTTATTGTTATTTATATTATTTTCTAATTAACATATTATTTTAATGTCATTAATTAAATATCTAATATTCATGATTATTTTTAAATGTAATATAATATTTTAAAAAATATATTATTTAACATATACTACTTTCATCCCATATTAATAGTATTTTAATTTTTTTTTTCTAATTTTCGTCAATAATATAATTTGATTTTATTATTAATTTTCACTATAAAGAATACATAAAATTAAAATCATAAGATGAAAAAATTAATTTAAAAATACAATACATAACATGATAATTTAAATGCATGAAAACAATACAATAATTTGAATACAAGATACAATACAATACAATAACAATACATGATAATTAATTTATCACATAAATAATTTAGTAATCCGGTAGGTCGTTTCCAGATTCAGCACTATTCGAAAAAAATAGGGCATGATCCAGAGAATTGTTGCGATTGTGGTTATGATTGTCGATTTCTTTTTTCAATTATTTGTTGTTGTTCTTGTTGCATATTATCACATGCAACAATAAAATAAGAATGGAATTAAGATATGATCCAGAGAATTGTTGTCAATTATAGTTATGTTATTTAGAAATTTAAAATAAAATATAATTTTATATTAAATAAAATATTTAAAAAATAAAATTTTATAAAGTAATTATTTGGAAAAAAAAGAAAGAAAAGATTTATATTATGAAATAAGAATGAAATAGAAATAATAATATAAATATTGAGGAAAGATAAAAAGATTCTTTTTAAAGAGTAAAATAGAGAATTGGGTTGGAATTGGTTGTTTGAAAAAATAGAGAACTCCATATTTGAAGAGTAAAATAGAGTTCAAGGTTGGAGATGCCCTTACCTAAAGAATGTTTTAGCTAGCACCAACTCTAAGCTCTCGTTTGGCCATAGATTCCCAAATATTTTTGGCAAATATTATTTGGGTGAAAATTTGGATGAAATTTCACCACGTGTTTGGCCATAGTAGTTGGGAACATATTTCACTTTATTAAGAAATATGATTTATACCCATAAGTTTTTAAAACTATCATTACTTCCACAACAAATCTATTGAATCTTCGTTGCAACAAATTAAATAATAAGTAGTGTCCATGACACTGGAGCAATGTAGTAGTTCGGAGTGAGTGCAACAAATATCATTCCATATATTGTGTAGTAGACGAAACACATGACTTTTTATTTTGTTTTTTTAATAAATGTATAATAACTTCTAAAAAAAAGTAATACTTTTGTGTTATTCTCCCTTTTTTGTATTTTATAAATTTTGAAAGATAATCTTTCTCATTCATCTAATCACACTAAAATGGGTCAACTTGCAAAGACTTCCTATATAAATGCATTTTCATGTAGCACATAAAATGATCTAAGTGGTCAAATAAGAGAGGGGTACATGTCCTAGATTGACTCAACTCTTGTTTCGAGTCTCACTAAGTCAAATATATGTGATGCAAATAAGCGGAGCCTAATAGGGATAACCATGTCTATGTTTCAATTTTTCTAGTTTTAAACCGAAAGGAAAAATGTGTCCAGACTGGCTTGTCTGAGTGGAAAACTTGAGCCAGAGAGGGGTAACTTATCGATAGCAACAATATTCCGACTTCATTGTTGGTGTAACCCCGCCTAACATGTGTATCTAAAAATCTTTCATTGGGTATCAAGACACTTCAGCTTTATCTAAATATAAAGTAGGATGCATAACTTCATTCCTGTGAATGTGCCTAAAGTGTTTTGAAAGACTCAAAAGGGTGCGCGGGAGAAGACAATTGAATACAATTCAACAATATAAAAGCGATAAATGAGAAGCAAGTAGCACATTAATCCATCAAGCATGATATATCCAAAAATAATAATAATTAAATCAAGTAAAAAATAATATAACAAAGCTCGAATTCTAGTTAATCTCCAGCGGAGCCGCTATCTGTCACACCCTTTTCTTCGCACAACGGTAAGGGTTTTTCCAATTTAAGTGACAATATTGAATAGGGATTATTTTAATTATTATTTTTTCAGAGGCACCTTACTTTTTTATCCCTAATCAAAAGGAAATGACTCTTTATTTTGGTCTGGGAACTAGAAATTCAGGTAAAGAATTTTGTTGACCGAGGAAAAGGAATTAGGCATCCCTCGAGTCCTGCGGTTCTAGCACGGTCACATTTATTGAATTATACTTATCTTAAAATTTTCTTTTGGATACATTATTACAGGTCATTATTTGTTAGCATTTTTTATTGTTGAACCTTTTATTTTATTTGGTCTTAACCTAGATGTGTAACTGCATTCTTGGTCTTGACATTTAGAGGCATTATTGTCTTTTTATGTCGCACCTAATAATTTTATCTATAAGTCTCTACTTTAAATTAATGAAAGTTAACTATACTATTGGACAAGGTACGTCATCGCATCCTTGAGTTTACTTCTTAATGTCTCAAAAAAGATGTGTAACCACATTCTTAATTGAAACAAATATTTTTAACGTGCCTAAAACTCACCTAGTATTAAAAGTGATTGCTCTTATTTTTGTGAATTATATTTTTTATTGTTGAATTTTTTATTTGGTCTTAACCTAGATGTGTAACCGCATTCGTGGTTTTGACATTTAGAGACATTATTGTCTTCTTATGTCGCACCTAACAATTTTCTCTGTAATTCTCTACTTTAAAATAATGAAAGTTAACTATATTATTAGACAAGGTGCGTCACCGCATCCTTGAGTTTATTTTTTAATGTCTCAAAAAAGATGTGTAACCACATTCTTAATTGAAACTAATATTTTTAACATGCCTAAAACTCATCTAGTATTAAAAGCGCTTACTCTTATTTTTGTGAATTTTAAACAACTAATCTTTTCATTCCATTATTATATTAATTGATTATATTTTTAATTAAATTAATCTACATATCAAAGGATTCAACCAAACCAAAATAGAGTAAGTTTAAGTTCAATAACATAACCCATTTGTTTATTTATTGGGTAATGACTCATTTATCCAAAAATACATAAATTAAAATGGACAATTGACATCGACATTAAGCCACAACAGTGACATAAAATAGTGGCTTAGGCATAAAAAAATTGACTAACAACAAAAAATAGAATTCTTACATAATAATAGGATTTATTCATCTTTTAGAGATTTACACTAAGAAATAACATAAATATAACTCAAGAGGTCAATATTCATTTCAATCAAATTATGAATGAAACAAAACTATAAGAAAACTTATCACATAATTACATCAAATCCCATAAATAAATTAAATAAATAAGGTAAAGTTGAACCTTAAATGAAGAGATAAGAACCGTAAAATCTTGACCGAAACTCGATTAGAACGCTCACAAATCTTTTTTTTTTGGTGTGAAGGTGTGTTGTATTTTTGTTTCCGTGTGTTGTAGTAGTTGGAAGGAAATTAAAATGTTTGGATGTTTTCTCTTTTCCTGTGCGTATGTATGTTGGTGTTTTTGTGTAAAGTATTGTATATATGGGGGTGTGTTTGATTGGTGTTGCTCATTGTGTATATCAGTGTATAGTGTGAGGGAGTGGAAAATGTGGCTGTGTTGTGTGATAATGGGTAAGGGTAGTGGGGTAAATTTGGGTGAAAATGGGTAGATTAATAAGGTTAATGGGTTAGTTTAAGTTAGTAATTGTCTTTAATTAAATTATATAAAAATAATATTAACTTATTTTCTTGAACTAATAAAATATAAAAAAAAGTTAAAAAGTGTTGGGTTTTGGGCCTTTTTCCCTTCTTATGTGGATAAATAAAAGTTCAAGGTTTTGGGTCTTCCTTTCTTTCCTTTGTGGATAAATTTTACCCAAATTTGACTAGCCCACTTTGCTCATAAGCCCAATATTATGGTGCATATGTAAGACTTTATTTTAGGTCTTATTTTGAGAAGAATTACAAGAGTTTGAGAGCAGTCTTATAGAGAGAAAAGTGAGAAAGTGCAGATTTTCGCACAAGTACTAGCAACCAATTTCAAATCGCGATTTCCGCTTCGTTTCTTATACGATTGAGCTAATTTTTGGACAGCTCGTTCCTTTCAACTTGATCTTTGATTGGGACTTGAGAGAGAGTGAGTTGGAGTCTTATAGCTCCAGATTTTAGTTTGTGAATAGTAATTGCAGGTTTGGTGTTTTTGCTTCTTTTATTTCTCTAGTTTTTGGTGCTATCTTGAAGTTGTGTTGCTTACTGTTTGGCACTTTGTAGGTGAACATTTTGGAGAACACTTTTGTAACTCTTGTTGATTTTAGTTGAGCTTTGGCCTTGTGATTTTTACTATTTACATCGAAGAGGTTTTCCACGTTAAAATTTGGCGTCTCGTGTGTTGATTTATTTTTCTTGCTTGGTTGATTTGTTTGCTGCCGAAATAATTTTTTCTTGCATTATTTTGTCTTCTCTTGGTTCAAGTAGAAGGGAAATTTTTTACTTGAGTTTTCTTCCGCTATAGCCTTGTCGTGCATATTTATTTTGTGCTTGCCTTTCCCAATAAAGTAATATCAGAGCATTTGGTTGCTGTTGATTATCTATTTGAAAGATGGAGTAAAATATGAACAAGATTATTTGTTTGAATGGTAGTAATTATCATATTTGGAAAGGCAAGATGAAATATCTTCAATTTGTCAAGAAAATGCATCTACCGGTGTTTGCTTGTAATAAACCCGAATCTATGAATGATGAGGATTGGGAATTTGAACATCTCCAGGTTTGTGGCTATATCAAACAATGGGTTGAAGATAATATGAGAAATCACATTGTTAATGAGACACACGCTCGAAGCTTATGGGATAAGCTTGAGACATTTTATGCTTTGAAGACAGGAAACAATAAATTGTTTTTGTTGAAACAATTGATGAACATCAGGTATAAAGAGGGCACTCCTATTTCTGATCATATTAATGATTTTCAAGGTGTTCTTGACCAGCTATTCGGAATGGGTGTAAAATTCTATGAAGAAATATAGGGATTATGGCTTTTTAATACTCTGCCAGACTCTTTTTGAAATTCTTTGAGTTTCTTTGACTAATTATGCTCCCAGTGGTGTTGTGATCATGGAATATGCTAAGAGTGGTGTCTCGAATGAAGAGATGAGAAGAAGATCTCAAGGCTCATCATCTTCTACGTCACACTCCAATGTTTTGGTTACTGAAGACAGGGGAGAAGCAAGTTTAAAGGTCAGAATGACAAAGAGAAAAGTAGAGGAAAGTCAAAGTATAGATTCAAGAATGTTACATGTGACTATTGCCACAAAAATGGGCATATCAAGAAATATTATTTCAAGTACAAGAGATATATAAAACAACAAAATAAAGAAGGCGATAATTAAAATCATGTTGCTGTTGTTCCTAACGATGACCTTTTTGTTTCTTGTGATGAACATGTCGTCAATCTTGTTTGCAATGAGTCTAGTTTATTTGTGGATTCTGGTGCTACTTCTCATGGCACGCCCAGGAAGGAATTATTTTCTTCTTATACTCCAGGTAATTTTGGGATGTTGAAAATGGGCAATAATCATGAGGTTGCGGTTCTTGGTATTGGGACTTTTTGTTTGGAAAGTAATAATGGTTCCAAACTAGTTCTCAATAATGTCAAGCATTCTCTAGATGTTCGCTTGAATTTGATTTCTGGTGGATACCTTGATAATGAGGGTTATGTTAATATCCTTGGTGCTGGCCAGTGGAAACTTACTAGAGGTTCAATGGTTGTAGCCCGTGGTGACAAATTGTCTAACTTGTACGTTTTTCTGGGCTCCATTCTCATAGGCTTAGTAAATATGGTGGAGAATGATATGTCATCATTTTTATGGCATAGAAGACTGAGTCATATGAGCGAGAAGGAGATGGACAATTTGGCTAAGAAGAATGTGGTTTCTGGAGTGAAACAAGCAAAATTGAACAGGTGTGTTCATTGCTTAGCTGATAAACAAAAAAAAGTTTCTTTTCAGAGTCATCCGCCTTCAAGAAAGCTTAATTTTCTAGAGTTGGAACATTCTGATTTATGTGGTCCTTTTAAGGTAAAGTCTCATGGTGGTGCACTTTACTTTGTGACTTTTATTGATGATCATTCGCGCAAACTCCTGGTAATCTCTTTGAATTCCAAGGATCAGGTACTTGATGTGTTCAAGAATTTTCAGGCCTTGGTTGAGAGACAGACATGGAATAAATTGAAATGCATCCTTTCTGATAATTGTGGTGAGTATATTGGTCCTTTTGATAGATATTGCAGAGAACAAGGTATTTGTCACGACCCAAGGGTACCCCTAGATGTAACATGGCGTACTTGTCCCCGAAGGGGTCTCATACAACCCCTTAGCATATCATAACATAAGATAATAAAAAAGTACGAAAAACATAAAAACGTTTATCCATACAATCGAAGTCTTTTCATAAAATGCAAGCAAAAGTCTTTTTCTAAAACTTTGTTTCAAACCATCTGAACTCAACTTGAATTAAAAGCTTTGGGACACAGCCCATACAATAGTCTCATGACATGAAAATAAAAGATATAAAGGAAATAGTGGATTTGTTCTCGAAGCTATGAGGACTCACCAAATCTTCAACTCCCTTGCTCCTTAGAAACCTATATCCAATAATAGAACTCAAGTCTCCAAACCCTACATTTGATTAGAATGTAGGCAAAGTATGCGTTAGTACAAAATGTACTAAATATGTTTGCTATCATAATCATATGAACATAAGACAAGGGTTAGTCAATATAAGACATAATCCAAAATCATATGAAATACTTCATGAAACATAAACTATAAGCATAAGAGACACTATCATAATAATAAGCAAAGTCTCAAACATAAGCATCATATAAGAATTATCCAACTCTTTAGTCATCTATACCATAATAGAACTACTCTCAAGTAACCTAAAAGAATACATGTGCAATGCATGAATAGTATCCCATAATACCACCCACACCAAGTATCCCTTTTTGGTCATCTTAATCATAGCATATGTGCATAGTCAAGTCTTAAGCTTTTCTATCATAAGGGCACTATACTCCTAAGTAACCTCAAAGAACACTTGTGCAATGCATGAAAGGCATCCCATTATACCCTTCACACTAAGCATAACCTTGAAGTCATCCTAGTCATACTTACCCTCCTTTGGTCTCATTATTAGCTTACTTGATATAGACAATGGAACTATCACCTTTAGTCAATTATATCATGGAAGGTAACTACAGAAACAATCCATCAAACTTACACCATAAACATAAAACAATAGCATATTTATCTCATAGGTCACTATAACATAAAAGGAACACAACATAGATACCTTCAAATCATACTTGTGCAATGCATAAGTAAGATCCCATACTCTTACCTATACTAAGTAAAGCTTCTTAAAAACCCATAGTTCACAACTTATATTCTTACTTATACTACTACACTATTTGGGACATAAGCCTTAACCAACATAGACCATGTGAGCTAACATGGAATTTGGTGTCTACCCCACACCGAAAAGGGGTTGCTCTACTTGCCGAGGGTAGAACCATACTTTTAGCTTGGGTGAAACCAATAGCTAAGTAACCTTCCACGCACATAGTTATGGGATAAGGAGATTACTTCTAGAAACTTGCCCTCTACTAACGAAGGAGCCTCCATCTCATGAGACTTATTCTAGAAACCCACCATCTACTAACGGAGGAGCTTCCATCTCATTGTCAATATACGCTAGATGCTAAGCATTAAGTCCCATTGAGTTCAAATTAAGTATTGACTTAAGTTCATATTTGTGGAAAAATGTCTTGACACTCAATCCAACATAACTCATACTATAGCTCATTAGATCATGCTTGAGTAACTATCACCATCCATGACCTATTTATGATGGCTCTAGAGCCTTTGATTCAATTAGGCGAGACTAGCCTTCCAACCTTAGAATCACTACATGTGACAAACCTTTCACATTATATCATATTCATGCATGAGTGTGTATATGGAATTAACCTTTCAACAACACTACAACTAGGTCATGAGCATGTTCACTTTACTCTCAAAGTGTCTCTAAAGCATGTACTAAACTTCATACAACATGCACACTATCATATCTTGCCCCTTTCTAAGGTCAAAATTCATATTAAATTAACACATGTAGAATGACTACATTAGACATGGATATATTCATAATTAAAGTAGTTCAATTACTACAAGCCAAATCTCATGCTTCACGTCCTTGAGGTTCAATTCTTACTTTCCATCATCCCACCTAGGGTTCAAGCACTAGACATGGATACCCTCCTAACCCATGTGATTCTATCACTTTATACATCCAAACCTTCATGAGGTAAATTAGGTGGTAAGGTCTTATCATAACCATTCTATCTACTAGTCTACCACTATCTCATAATCTTCACTCTTGGAGCCTTAACATACATAATTCATCACATTGGATTTTCCCTCAAAACCCTAGAACCATCACTTTGTGAGAACCCCTTTCATGTTAAGTTCATACTCATGCCTAGTATCATGTCTATAATTCTACATTAGACAAGGATATCATCATGACTCAAGTGATTCTATCACTTCCTAACATCTATTATTCATAAGGGGAATTAGGTATATAAGGGTCTTTCATCACCCTTCTATTCATTAGCCTTCTATTCACATGTAGATTTTACTCTCAAAGCCTTGGCATCTATAGTTAGTCATATTAGCTTTACTCTCAAGCCCTAGTGATCAACATTCATGACTACAAGCCCTATTCTCAAAGCTTCACTTCTACAATCAACATTCATACCTAGTTTTCAAGGTATTCTAATCATATTCTTCATTACTAGGTGATTCTAGTGATAATTCATCATAAAGGTTCAACTTCAAACTTTACAAGTCAAGATCCATCATATATGATAAAGTCTAGTTCAATTCATGTCTATATGTTACTAACCTTGAATAATTACTACACATGACATTGATTTTAGAAGATCAATTCTAATTCTTCAATTTCACCTTTCATGGCATAAACCCACACAATATCAAATTCATCAATTAGACTAGGGTTAACCATAGAAATCACATAATATCATAATTCAATGCTAAATCATTCATAATTAGGTATTATCCACTAGATTGGAATCATACCTAAACACTATCCACAATGTTAGAAGAAACCCTAGCTAGAATTGAGTTTTGACTTCACAATTGGGGAAAAACCTAGGGGGGTCTATGGGTGGAAGAACCCATAGATGATTAAGCTAACATACCATAATTCAAAACCCTAACCAAACTTGAAACAATGGAGGAAAATCTTCCCTACTTCCTTCTCTTCTTCTTCTTCTTCTTCACTTCTAGAGAGAAAATTATTTAGAGAGAATTTGGGGTCTTGGAAGAATGAACTAATTGAATTAGTTTAGGGCTCTATTAGAATTATACACTACAAGAAACCTTACTTATTGTGGCAACAAAAGTTGCTACAAATACCCTAAAAGTCGCCACAATAACCCTATTGTGGCGACAATTGAGCCATACTTCCATAACTAAAGGTTATTTGTGACGACAATTGAGCCTCGCCACTATACATACCCTTTTTGTGGCGATACTAATTGCCACAAATAATGAACTTGCACGCCACAAAAATATGTTAATTACACAATTTTTTTGTCAAGTCGCTATTGAAGTGATAATTTTAGTGGCGACCTTGTCGCAACAAAAGACATATTTAGTGGCAACTTTATCTTGCTACTAAAAATTAATGTTAGCGGCGACTCATGTCGCCACAAAAGTTAAATATAATCAGTGGTAATTTTTATTTGGTTGCTAAAACTTAATATTTGTTGCGGCTCTTATCGCCACATAACCAATGAACAATTAGTAGCAACTTCGATGTCGCTACTAAAAAGGACGTTGAGCAACAAAAGTAATCGCCACAAATCTAGTATATTATTTGTGGTAAATTTTACCTTTTAGCACTAACGATAGTCGCTCCAATAACTATGAAATCATTAGATACCAATTCTATTTATTTTTTCAGTTCTCTAAAATTAATATATAACTATTAAAAGCAACCAATAGTATTTTACAAACTTCAAAAGCATTTTCAAGCCGAATAGAATAGTTTAAGTACTTCCATCCTAGAAAGTTAACTGCATACTACGTAGTACTAAAGGTGGCATTGTATGTGTATACAAACGATAAAAGACATTCATTGCACACCTTCAAGCTTTGGCCAGCCCCATTGTTTAAGAATCTCGTTCCTGTCATTAAACAAAACATAATCACTTTGAAATTCTCATAATCTAATGTTAACAGTAAAAAGGTAGACATAGAGCGATTAAGTCTTTAAAAATCCATAATAATTCTCTTGTAACTTTATATATCCTTATGCCATTCTATATTTTGAGACCACTTCTCTTTCGTATATTATTCAAGTCCCTTTTTTTCTTACATGATTTGTCATCCACAAATTGATGAACAAAAATAATCATAATCTGAGATTCAACAACAATATACCCAATAAAATCCCACAATAATATGAAATTCAATGTTCGCAATTTTTGGTTAACATTTTTTGCGTGTCTTATTTCATCTTTAGTCATGAATCCATTCCTACTCATGCTACAAACACAACTAAGTCCTTCAAGAAAATGAAATTCAAAAAGATATGTTGTAGCCTACATATGTAGCCCCAAAAGATTTACAATAATTCATCATGAGGGCCTCGTGTCATCGTTGCTGGGAGAAAAAATATAATCTTTTCGTCTTCCTCTCTTCTCCCCCCAACTATAATTAAGTGTCTTACCCTCACTATAAGTCATCCATCTTCTGAAACTTTTTTTCTCTGCTCAAACTTGATTATGATAACACATAATATCTAATAATTTTAAGATCCTTTCCTTAATATTTCCTATCTTTTTGTCTCCCATTTTAATTCTCTTAGAGAAGATCAAAATGTGTCATGCAACATCAGATCACTTAGTCATTTCATCCCTTATGCTACACTAGTCTCAACAGGCAACAAAAATCTAGAAAAAAGCCAAGATACATGTGCTTAGGCTAAAAAGAAGATTGGTAACTCTGATTTTGAGTTATGCATCGATAGTGTATAGATTTTCTATATTATCATATTAAGTTGAATTAATCAGGATCAAAATTCAAGACACGATCGACCTCTTCAAATTACTAAAGATCATCTTCGTGAAAGTCACTAATAGCAGTAGAATACTAAAGTCTGCTAGAATCCAAATAGAAATTCAAATTCCACCAGATTATAAACATCAAAAGCAAACACAAATTACTCATAAAATACACAGTTCTGCATGCTAAAATCGTAAAATAGACTTGTATTTTCAAACTTGCACCAGAATATTAACTCATATTTGTCTCAGGAATTTTATCACACACTTTTACCTCTAGAGATGCCTCGGTAATCCCTATTGGTTGTATTTGTGGCTGAGACGTCGTTCCAGAACTTCCACCTCCTCGAAAATTGCAACGTCCATAACCTATCCTCCATCTCCTAGTTTTATCTCATCCAATTCCTTTTATTTCCCACAACATCAGATAAGAATAGAAAAGGAGAAGTGTCAAGATCAAAATTAAGATTATAAAAGCAACGACAGACCTAAGCATTGCCAATGTTGATAATGTGAGAAGTTTCAGTAATAATCTTCTTCAGTTTCAGATTGTTGGTATCTCCTCTAATCAACATATTGGCTATAACAAGGGAGTCTAATTCCAAATGAAATCTTCGAAAACCATTCTACCTACACCATATCTTGCAGCTTAACTTTCAACTTTGTTATTGCTTACACAATGAACAACAATAAGGAAGGCAAAAATCTTGTTGCCATCACTATACCTAAATATGCCCCAAATCCAAGCCTTGCCTTCATTAGCAATATAAATTTCATTTGTATTAACATTAACCTGATTAGCCATAGCAATGTCCATGTGACTTGTCTAAATTTAATGACAAGTCTAAGCTTTTCTAATTCCACCTACCAAAATGCAATAGCTAGGAGATGTCAAAGTTAAAGTAGCCTAATTATTCCAAATAATCTTAAACTCCATGCTGAACAATATAACTTGTATTTGTTCTCCATACCTGCAAGAAGCTCAGATTATCTACATTTCTCAGAACAAATTATGCCCAAATCAATCTTAAACTCTAAAATTGGTAATGTAGTACCAAATGAAGAAAAAAAAAGCATTGGCATTCTCATTGTCTAGGAAACAGATACAGTAAGAGGTAGAGCAGAAGAGAATGTAATGTGCACATAGAGTGAATAATTAAGGTTGAAAATCAGAGGACTTTGTGTACCAAAACTAGATGATTTTGACAAATTAATAAAAAAAATTGAAACTTAGCAGATAGCAGGTAAGAAGTGTGTTTCATGGTTTTTAAGTCTCCCCCGTGATATTAAGCAAGGACGGTATGGGATCTCACTTATTTTAGTGCATTGTGAGTTAAACTTACATCCCTAAATTAGGTATATTTACATCAAGTGAAACAATAGTAGAATGAAATAATAACAGTTTTAAACAGATCTATTGAATAAATAGCTATGGAGGTCGTGATATGAGAAGCTTGCCTCGATTAATGGCAATCTTTGTACTAAAGAGGCCATTTGGGGTTAAGAACCATATGTTTGAGATTTTTGGAGTTATAGTAACTCTGTTTCGCATTCCTTCTCTTCCTGATTTTCTTAGTTTATAGCGCAAGGTCAACAAAAATTGTACACTCTTCAACAAATGACTCTATAAGTGACACCCTCAATAAAATATTACTAAGATGAAAAGCTCACAAACAATTTTCATAACTCCTTAGAGAGGTGAAGCAGAGAACAAGAAAGGTAAACCAATTCGAGCAGACCAAACACCATGATAAAAATGTCCTTGTAGATATATTGAACCTCTTTTGTTAGTTCAAGGAAAAGATTGCTAAACAATGACACGGAAAGAATTACATCGACTCAATAGAAATGTAAATAGAAGTGCAGGTCCATAAAATTAAAGATTTTAACTGCTCTATCACTACATAAGAAACAATATGGGCTTAAAAAGTTCTTCCCAAGAAATGTCATTGTTGACCCGGTTTCAGTTCAAAGTAAGAACAAAAACTATTGTTATTCACTGAAGATATAAACACAATGAAAATTAAAGGATAGAAAAAAAAAGTTCAAAAATATTATACAAATGATGGATATACCGAAGAATAGTGAGTTTATCCGTCTAGTATGTATTACATATCCATATACATGCTAAAGATAGAAGCATTTTGTTTGTAGTTGGTTTCTTGTTGGGCAGTAGACTCCTAACCAACTCTTACATTCTTGCTTCAACTATTTTATCTTATTGACTTATTTTTTTTATGAGTTTTAAGTGAAATGCTCCTTACCTATCGAATTTGATTTCATATGTTGGATCAAAAATATTCTTTAAAGTTTTATTTTGGTTTCAAAATGCCCCTAAAACTAATGATTAACTAGATGAGACTCATATAAAATATCAAGTGACTTCACTTTGTTTGGATGGTTGTTACATATTGTTTCATAACAAAGGGAAATACAACCATTCAATGTAACCTTCATATTGACCATTCTACACATACACACAAAAAGTCCAAAGAGTAGAGTATATTGGGCTGAAAAGTAAACCATCCTCATAAGGAAATAAAGTAGGAAAGTTAGAACTAGTTTTACCCAACTCTCTTTTAATAAAAAATGCTCATGTTCTGCAGATTAAAGAATTTTATAACTTTCTTATAACTCAATAATTCAAAACTAATAGAATACATCTTCAAAACTAAAAACCTAGGTAATTTTAACCTAAAAGGAGCTATGTTCTCTGCATAAATCATTGGATTCAAGATATTCAATGCACTAGAAACATGCAATCACAATAACAACATAAAAGGGTCTAAAATTTCAAAAGGAAACTTTTAGCATACGCAGAGTAAGGAAAAAAAAATTAAGAAACGACTGTCAAGACCGAAATCCACAAAATACAAAAAAATAAGCATAGGGATAAACAAGAGTTATACCTTCAAAACATTGAAACTTCTAACCGCTTCAAACCCTCCCAGTGATTTTCAACCTTGAACTTGAAATCTGAAAAAATACATATACCACTGAAAAACTTTTAACAACTTCAAAACCTTCAATTTCTATATATTTTTGAATGGGACAAAGAATGGAAAGTGAAATCTATATATATACCAACTTGAAAAGAATTTGAGCTTGAAAAATATACCTGATGGATCCCAATTTTTAATTAGGGCTTCTGGGTCTCTAAAATATGGCTCATGTTTGAAGTAACTGGGAGAAATTTAAACCCTCACAATGATCTATGGGATTGCTTCGATTAGGAGATTTAAAGTTGAAGAAATCTTAAAAGAGAAGGGATAAAAGATTTCTAGAGAGGTGGAGGAATAAGAAGAAAGACCATTGTTAAGCTTCTATTTTTTTTTGTTTTGTTTTGTTTAAAATTAAATTAATAGACTAATAGGGGCAACCAAGTCGCCTGAAAAGACATTTACTAGCGACAATTTACAAGTCACCACTAAAAGGTTGGAGCCAAAAATTTTACTTATAGTGGGAATTGATAATTGATAATTAGTGATATCTATTAGAAGCGACCTAACATAACACGCCACTAAATATTTATATTTTGTAGCGGCTTCATATGTTGCCACTGAAAATGTAACTTTTGTTGCAATACATAGAGTCGCCACTAAATGTCGTCACAATACA
This sequence comes from Solanum commersonii, assembly GCA_029007595.1. NCBI lineage: Eukaryota > Viridiplantae > Streptophyta > Magnoliopsida > Solanales > Solanaceae > Solanum > Solanum commersonii. Next base: position 2,522,265 of record JAJTWQ010000029.1, read on the forward strand.
TCCGGATTCTTGTAGTGACATAGGTGGTTTAATAACTAACTAACCGACCTCTCTTAAATCCTAACTAATTACTAATTAACCCCTAAGCCCCTAACTAAAAACCAACTCACTAAAAAACTACCCCACTCACGAAACCCCCACCAACGGACCGTGTGTGGGTCTACAAATTGTGCTGCACACTCGTAGGTGCTAGAGTGTGGCTAAATGTTGTAGGTAAGTGCAGGCCTTGACCCATGACCCCCACCTACGGGGCACGGGTCCACCTACGGGGAGTGAGTCCTATCCGTAGATGGCCCATTTTTGGGCAGCTTTTACGGACTGTTTTGGGTCCTCCTCAAGGACCCTTGGTTGGTCCTTAGGGAGTTATACCTTGACGCCCTAACCCTAAAACCCTCATTCTAAGTATGGGAATCATTTTTACGATTTTATCCCTCACATCAAACTCTAAAATTCTAGCACAAGGCTCTAGAACTCTCTAGTTTAGTTCACCAGTTTACGGGTATTACAGTATTTGGCATCAGAAAACTCCTCAAAATACTCCCTAGCTAAATGGTTTAGTAGAGAGGATGAATAGAACTCTTATTGAGAGGATTAGATGTATGTTTTCAAATGCTAAGTTGTGAGATTCCTTTTGGGAAGAAACACTTAATACTACTGCCTATGTTATCAATTTATCTCCAACTGTTGCCTTGAATAGTGATGTTCCTGAAAGAGTTTGGTCTGGTAAGAATGTTTCTTATGATCATCTTAAAGCTTTTGGGTGTAAAGCCTTTGTGCATGTTCCTAAGGATGAGAGGTCAAAGTCTAGGCAATGTATCTTTGTTGGTTATGGTCAAGATGAATTTGACTATCGTTTCTTTGATCCAGTTGAGCAGAACCTTGTTAGAAGCCATGATGTTGTGTTCTTTGAAGATAGAATAATTGAAGATCTTGACAAAGCTAAGAAAGTTGATTCTCAGAGTAGTGATAGCCTAGATGATGTTTATCCAGTTCCTTTAACTATTCCACCAGGTGAAAATCTTCAAGTTGATATTGAAGATGGTGATCATATTCAGAATGACCAGTATTCCATTGATGATCTAGTGCAAGACGATGTAGTTGGTCAACAACCAACTATTATTGATGCTCCAGAGAGTTCTCTCAGAAGATCTACTAGAAAGAAAATACCATCATCTCATTATTCTCCCAATGAGTACGTACTCTTGACTGACAGGGGAGAACCTGAGAGTCTTGATGAGGCCATGAAAAGTGAAGAAAAAGAAATGTGGTTTAATGCTATGGATGATGAAATGAAGTCCCTACATAATAATCAGACCTTTGATTTGGTTATGTTACTAGAGATCAAAAAGCTTTGAAAAATAGGTGGGTTTTTCGGGTGAAACATGAAGATGGTAACCCAGTTCCACGGTACAAGGCTAGGTTAGTTGTGAAAGGCTTTAATCAGAAAAAGGGAATTGATTTTGATGAGATATTCTCTCCAGTTGTGAAGATGTCATCCATCCGTGTGGTTCTAGGCTTGGCTGCAAGTCTAGACTTGGAAGTTGAACAGATAGATGTTAAAAATGCTTTTCTCCATGGTGACTTGAATGAAAAAATTTATATGGATCAGCCAGAAGGCTATGAAGTCAAGGGTAAAAAGAATTATATTTGCAAATTGAATAACAACTTGTATGGTCTAAAACAAGCTTCTAGGCAATGGTACATGAAGTTTGGTTCTTTTATGAGTCAGTAGGGCTTCAAGGAGACTTCTTCAGACAATTGTGTTTTTGTGCAAAATTCTATGATGGTGGCTTTATTATCGTTTTGCTTTATGTTGATGACATGCTTGTTGTTGGTCATAATTCTTGCATTATCAAAAAGTTGAAGCAAGAGTTGAATAAGTCTTTTTCTATGAAAGACTTGGGACCAACAAGACAGATTCTTGGCATGTAGATTTTCTGTGATAGAGATGCCAAAAAGTTGTGGTTGTCACAAGAGAAGTACATTCAAATTCGTAGATTTAACATGGACAGAGCTAAGGTTATCAGTACACCTTTAGATATGCACTTCAAATTGAGTACTAGACATTGTCCTTCCAATTATGGTGAGAAGGAATAAATGAAGAAAGTTCTTTATGCTTCAACTGTTGGTAGTGTGATGTATGCCAATGGTGTGTACAAGACCAAATATTTCTCATGTTATTGGTATTGTTGGTTGTTTTCTTTTTAATCCGAGAAGAGAGCATTGGAATGCTGTAAAGTGGATTATGAGATATCTTTGTGGTACTTTTAGTCTGATTTTGTGTTTTGGTACAGGAAATTCTATTCTTTATGGTTACACTGATTCAATCATGGCTGGTGATGCTGATACTCGTATGTCTACTGCAGGCTACTTAGTTACTTTTGCAGGGGGAGTTGTGTCTTGGCAATCTAGATTGCAAAAATGTGTAGCTTTATCTACTACAGAGGCTGAGCTTATTGCAACTGTTGAAGCTTGCAAAGAAATGATCCGGATGAAGAGATTTTTGGGGGAACCTGGTTGTGCTCAAGAGAGGTATGTGCTTTATTGCGACAGTCAAAGAGCTATTCATCTTGGCAAGAATTCTACATTTCATGGTCGGTCTAAACACATTGATGTGAGGTATCATTGGATTCGAGATGTGTTGGATTCTAAGTTGCTTGAACTTGAGAAAACCCATACCAATGATTAGGGGCGGAGCTACCCTTGCCCGAGGGGTGTCAAGCGACACCCCTTCATCGGAAAATTACATTGTATAGGTAAGTCAAATTTTGATTTTATACCTATAAATATATATTAGAATTGACACTCCTGAACCAAGTTGAAGTGTTGTTTCAGCGGCTCAGGGGCTATAAAGTTCCGCCTTGTCATTGACCTAGGCATTGGGAGTTCGAACCTTGCTGAAGCCTACTTTTTTTAAAAGGCTTTCAGCGTTTTTTTTTTTAACTTTTTAGACAACTTGTGTGCATACTACTTTATATTTTGACACCCCTCAATCTAAATCCTGACTCTGCCACTGCCAATGATAATGGTTTTGATATGATGACTAAAGCTTTGCCAAGAGGGAAGTTTGAAGAATGTTGCATGATCGCCGGGATGGAGGTTTCCTCCACATAGTCGATAGGGGGAGAGTTGTTGGGTTTTGGGCATTTTCTCTTCCTATGTGGATAAATAAAAGTTCAAGGTTTTGGGTCTTTCTTCCTTTCCTTTGTGGATAAATTTAACCCAAATTTGACTAGCCCACTTTGCCCATAAGCCCAATATTATCGTGCATATGTAAGACTTTCTTTTAAGTCTTATTTTGAGAAGAATCACAAGAGTTTGAGAGCAGCCATATAGAGAGAAAAGTGAGAAAGTGCAGATTTTTGCACAAGCCCTAGCACCTAGTTTCAAATCGCGATTCCCGCTTCGTTTCTTATCCGATTGATCTAATTTTTGGATAGCTTGTTCCTTTCAACTTGATCTTTGATTGGGAACTCAGAGAGGGTGATTTGGAGTCCTATGGCCCCAGATTTTAGCTCGTGAACAATAGTTGCAGGTTTGGTATTTTTGCTTCTTTTATTTCTTTAGTTTTTTGTGCTATCTTGTAGTTGTATTGCTCATTGTTTGGCACTTTGTTGGTGACCAGTTTGGAGAACATTTTTGTAACTCTTGTTGATTTTAGTGGAGCTTTGGCCTTGTGGTTTTTACTCTTCACATCGAAAAGGTTTTTCACATTAAATTTGGCATCTCATGTGTTGATTTATTTTTCTTACATGGTTGATTTGTTTGCTGCCCAAACAGTTTGCTCTGTGCATTATTTTGTTTTCTCTTGATTCAAATAGAAGGAAAAGTTTTGACTTGAATTTTCTTTCGTTATAGCCTTGTCGTGCACATTTATTTTGTGCTTGCCTTTCCCAACAAATAGTTAATTAAAAATTGTTTTGTGACCTATCAATTTTTCGTTTAAACAATACACTTGAGTCTGTTTGGAAATTCAGGATACAACAAGAAGGAATTTCATAAAATGAAATATTGGTTGTTGTCAATTTGTAGAAATGAGAGCCCAAAATGAATAAATAATTATTACTAATAGAAAAAGTTAGATGGCAAAGACATTTGTAATGTGGAGAGGTTTGGATACAATGATGACATGATGGTGTTAAAGCTTGGAGTAAATGTTTGGAGGATTAGAACCTAGATAAAACATTCCTGTTGGAAGATGTTGTGGTGGTAGCAAAGTCAATGCTACTCCTATCTCAGCTGTATCTTGTGGTGTGTACTTCCCTTTACCACCAGTCATAGAAGTCTGTGTAAATCCAGGACAATAACAATTGACACTTATACCCATTCCATTATACTTTCTAGCCAACACTTTAGAGTATGCATTTAATGCAAGCTTTGATACAGCATAATCAGTCCATAATTTTGGCCAACCTTTGCTTTTCCATGTCCCATTTTTAACATCTTCTAAAAATAACTTCACTAATCCTTCAATTTGTTTTTCAGATAGGTTTTCTTCATCCAATAGCATACTTTTTAGTTCTTCATTTCTCAGCTTCTGCAATATAAAATAATTAATAATAATAATAATAATAATAATACAAACACAGAAAACAAATACTAATATACTTACACTAAGAAGTCCAAGTCTGGAGCTAATATTAAGAATTCGAGTGACAGTGGAAGAGCAACGAAAGGTGGGCCAGAGTTGTTGTATGAGTCGTTTGGGACCATAAAAATTTGTGCATATTACTGTCTCTGCATGCTCCACTGAGTTCTCCTCGATATCGTTGAATGATACAGCTGCATTATTTACCTGACAACTCACTCACATTTTTAAAATTACAATCACAAAAAAATATGAAGAAACATAATTTTATTCATCAAAATAGTGCGGATATAATTCTATTCCTCTCTTGATTCTACTCTCATAAAATTTATCCATGATTCGAGGGTCATTAGTGACGTATTTCTCAAATTAGAATAATTTAAATTTGGCCTCTATATGAATATTCCATGAATTTGCGGAATATTCGAAATGTTGATCTTTAAAAATAACTTAGAGTTTATGAGATATTTTGAGATATTCGAGATGACTTTTCAAAGGAATATAGTACCATTTATTTAAGCATGAACTACAATTTAAGATTGAGTAGCCTCAAAAAATTCTGATTAAAATTGATCATACCTTATAGAATCTCAACTCAAATTGAACACGTATTGTAGAATCTAATAAACTTTCCCAACCCTATTAACAACACACATAATTCACAATGGGCAAGACTACTCACCAATCAACCCAAGAGATGACGTGTCTGTGTCATTACTTGAACCCATGCGATATTTTAAATTACTACTCCCTCTGTCCCATTAGATATGTCATATTTTTTTATAAATAATTGGATCACAATATTTGTTATTTTATGAAATTTATACATAAATTATCATATTTTACTTATTATACCCTTAATAGAATAGTTAATTAATCTTGTCATTTATTAATAAAGTTGACTTAAGAAAATATTAAATAATGGTAGAAGGGTAAAGTTACATCATTTCTTAATGCAAGTGCAAAGTAAAAATGTGACATATAAAATAGGACGAGGGAGTAACAAAATAAAAATTAATTGATTCTTCTCTTTAAGAATCTCCCTCAACTTATAGTTATACACATTCTTCTCCTTTTATCTCAATTATCCATTTATCTCTTTTTATTCTTATATGATGTTCTTCTAACTTTTAATCTATATTATGGACTTACCTACCTATAAAACAATAAAACAAATTAATCAGAATAACTTGTTGATATCAATATTTCGAGATTAACAATCGATACTCAATTTTAAATTATTCTTTATAAAAATCAATTTAAAATTATTGTTTATATTGACAATAAAAACTCTAAAATCTATATAACGTTTGGAAATAAAAGAGAGAAAAGATAGTGCTAGATTTTTTTTTTAAATCGATAAAACGAAAGGACTATTCGGCTTATACAACTTACATGAACTTACTTAATTTATACGGAAAAAAAGTCAAAATTATCCTTGAACTATGCAAAATTAGATCATTCATACCTTCTATTACATTTTGTGATAAAAAAATGCTCCATCGAGGATATTTGTGTTTTTTTGGGATAACGACGGAGATTTTTTTAAATCTCAAAATGTAATGAAGGATATAAATAATCTATTTCGCATGATTCAAAAGCAATTTTAACCCTTTTCTTATAATAATAAGATATAGCGTAACATTAGTTATATCGATAGGAGCTAAAAGTACAAAATATCATATATAATATATAATAACACAAAATCTGATCTTTAACTATTTTTAAATTCTCAAAAAATTATTTAGATTAATTTTTCGGATTTTCACTCAATATTTTTTTTTTTAAAATTTAAATAAAATACATATTCAAACACAATTTTTAAAAATTCATTTTTTTTTTCAAATTTTAACTTCATAATCTATGACCAACAATAAGCTCAACTTTCAATTTTCATATATAGACATGTATAGTACTCCATTTTTTATTAACAAAGAAAAAGGAAAATTAATGAGAGCAATGATGAGTATTTTATATTTTTTAACTACTTAATTAATTAATGATATAGTGTCTCGAGTAATGGAGTCGTCCTAACTTTGTTAGGGAGGATTCTACCTCCAACCTAATGTGAGACTTTTTTTTAAAGTAAATTTAAATTTAATCGAATTTTAATACGGAAGAAACCAAAAAAATTATATAAAAACAAGGAAAAACAAAGATGATAGAGGAAGCTGACCAATATATCTAATGCAGTGAAATTGTTGGTGAACCATGAAGTAAATTGTTTAATGGATGAAATATCTGAAACATCAAGCTGGTGATAATAGAGATGCAACCCTAATTTCTTTAGAGACTCAACTGCCTCTATTCCTCTTGCATTGTCTCTAGCAGTTAATATGACTGTTAATCCCAACTCAGCCATTCTTTTCACAAAAGCAAAACCTATGCCTTTGTTTCCACCTGTCACTATTGCCACTGTCTCTTTCGACCACCATCTACATTTTCCAAAACCACATCTAAATTAATTCCACAACTACAACAAAAAACGTCAATAAATATTTAATGTCGTTATAGGCTTTAGTGACATTACAAACAACATTAAAATGTAATTACCGCTAAAAATCGAAAAATGAGAGTATTGTTATAAGTAATTACCTGGTTTTGGGAAGGGGGAAAGATGAAGAAGAGAGTTGTGATTCATGTCTTGATGCCATTGAGTTAGGTGGAGAGAGTAGCTAATTGTATATTATATTTATACTATAATCATTTATGTGTGTACATGCATATGAAAAGATTCCTTATTTTATTTGAATATGTATGACACAACGTGGAATGAGTAAACAAATACACGAGGACGATAATAAAGTGTTTAAGCCTTGAAAGTCGCACTATAGCATGGTCCAAATTCCTAGTAGTTAGGCAAATAGGCTCTACACTGCACGTGCTTTCCAAATTCTTACAAAGTTCTCAATCTCATTGCTGCATCATTTATTACCCTTTTACAATTTTCAATTATTTTCTTCTCCCTTGTACTTATTCTCATCATCAACTACATCTTGACTATGTCAAATCAAAACATATATGGTAGTAATATTTTTTGCCAAGCACATATACAACCCCTCTACCTTGCCCTCATTTTTTATTTTGGCACTTCAATTTAGACCTGTTCCATTTTAACCTTTAAACTTCATTTTTTATGTACCATTTTAACATGAAATACTATTTTTATGATTTCTTTATTTTTATATATATTCTTCAAATGCAACTTCTTATTTTAAATCGACATGTGTCAATTATTTTTAGTTAAAAAAAACAAAAACTAATTCTTTTTTTTAAAAATAATTTCTTTTTAAGAGTTTTATGTATTTTTATGTGAAAAATAACCAACGAAATTGTGTTGGTTTTCTTTCTTAAAAATCACCGACAATCTAACAAATTAACATTTTTTAGTAGTGTTATTAGCAATGAACAAGAGTCTTTTTTACTCGTATTGAAGATGAGTTTTTTTATTCGTATTGATTTATATTAAAAATAAAAAGTGAGTATTTGCATTAAATTTAGATAGCCTAGATGATAAGAAATAATAAATAAGTAGTGTTATTTAATTTAATTGAATGTTTAAGAAAGAAAATCAAAGAACTTTAGTCAATTTACTTTCATGCAAAAATACAGAGAAATTTCAAAAAATAATATTATTTTTTGAAAATTTTTATGTTCGTTCGCGAATGTTTAATTTTTTTACGAAAATTAACAGACACGCGTCTATTTTTTTAAAATAAAAAATTGCAATTGAAGAACATAAATAAATAAAAAAATCATAAAAATTGGTATTAGTGTTTAAATGGTACAAAAAAAATGGAGTTTAAGGGTTAAAATGGAACAAGGCTAAGTTGGAATGCCAAAATGAAAAATGAGGGTAAGTTTGAGGGGTTGTGTATGTGTTTGGCCAATATTTTTTCTTAACATGCATTGTATGTGTCTTATATATTTATTATAATGGAAGTGTATAAAACAAATAAGCCTTGCATCTATAAGCAAATAAATACTAAAAAGTAATAGGAATAGAGAGACCAGAGAGGACAGTTTTCTGATCTTTTTCTCTCTATATATAATTATATAGTATAAAATTGGTTTATCATTTTATTTATTTAGTCAATAAAAATGTTATAATATATCTAACTAATAAAATTTTCATGCCTTAAGATGGATAAAATTTAGCGCATTACACCTTATGCTTAAGTATTTGGAATTTCATAATGCCTCAAATTAGTGATCTCAAGGCGGAGACATTATACATAGCCCTTAACACCTTATGCTCAAGGATTCACTATCTCCTAAAATCACAAATTTGTGATCTTAACACAGGAATGTTAAACACATCACTTAACACACCAGGACTATATTATTGTATTATGACAACAACAATTTTTTTTTATTGTGTAGCCTCTGCAAAGTACAAATATTCTTTCTTTGGCCTACAAAAAAAACAAAACAAAGGGAAGTGGGTGATATCACAGAAAAAGAAATTACTTGAGCATTAATTTTTCTTAGCCATGAAGAAGATTAGATTATTTACAAACCCTCTAAATTGATGCTTATAGATGGGGAAACGTGAGGTCTATTTATAGATGAGCAATATAGGGGATGTTCAACTCCTAGTGGGATAGAAGTTAGGAGAAGTTATAAAAATTTGATAAAGATCCTTGTAGAGACACAAATTTTATTAGATATAACTCATACGAATTTTGGATTAAATTCATGTTTATTTGGGTTGGATGATTAATTTGGGCTTTACAAATAAATAAGTCCATTTTTATTAAATTCAAGTCCAAGAATCATTTCACCTTGAAGCCCTAGCCCATGCCACGTGTCATAGTGACTAGGCATCCAAGACCAATAAGGTGACACCACGTGTCCAAATGAGGTGGTAATCCCAGTCAAATGCAAGAACCAAACACAATGCGCCAAGTGTCAAAATGACATTCTTTGGCCAATCACAAGCAACATGACCCAAGGGTAACCCCCTAGATGTAACAAGGCACATAGAACCCCGAAAGGTACCATGTAAGCCACTTAACATATCATAACATAAGCATAGAACAATAAAGAGTAAACACACATTTCAAGTCCAAAATTTTCATAAAGAAAGGTGGAAGTCTAGACTTGTCTCAACATAGCCATCTATTACAATACTTGAATCAAATAGGGTCACAACCCTTACAACATAACCTGAAAAGGAAAAACAAGAAAAGAACTACAAAGATAACATTCGTCCTCGAATCATGAGGACTCACCAAAAAGCTAGGAGAATAAGCAAATCCAAACTTTAGCCACAAAGATGACCACCTAGAAAACCGGACCCTACACTTGGGGAAAATGTAAGAAAAGCATGGGTTAGTACAAAAATGCACCAAGTATGATAGCTATGCATAAAAACCATGAAAACATGCTAAAAATGACATTTTAGTTGAATGCATGCAATTTACTAAGTTAAAGCATCATTTTGAAGATAGTGGAAAACATAAGTCATAAGCATATTCATTACATTGATCATCATACCATAAGAGGAATGTATCATAAATACCCTCAAAGCATATTTGTGCAATGCATGAATAAGATCCCATAATCTCACCCATACTAAGTAAAGCCTCGTGAGTAACCATAGTTCATAATTCATATTCTTGTTCATACTATTGTCATAATGGGGAATAAGCCTTAACCGACATAGACCATGTGAGCTTTTCATGGAATCCGGTGTCTACCCCACACCGAAAAGGGGTTGTCCTACTTGCCTAAGATAGAACCATACTCTTAGCTTAGGTGGATCCACTAGCTAAATACCTATGAGGGCACTTAGTTTATGGGATAAGGAGATTTCTACAAGAAACCCAAACTCAACTAAGATAGAAGGTTTCCATCTCATGAGATACATACTTTGGGAACCCAGACTCAACTAAGGTAGAAGGAACCTATTTGGAATGTCAGACTCAACTAGTGTAAAAGATTTCATTGGGAAGCCGGACTCAACTAGCGTAAAAGCTTCCATCTCGTATTCAATATCCACTCGGTGCTAAGCATTAATTCCCACAGATTACATATTAAGTCTTGACTTAAGTTCATATTCGTGGAAGAATGTCTTGATACTCAATCCAATATAATTCATAAGATAACTCATAGATTCAATAGATGAGAATAACCTTTCAACCTTAGAATCATCATATTGTGAGAAAAACCTTTCAAATCATATCCTATTCATACATAAGTGTGTATATGAGTACAACCTTTCAACAACACAACAACAGCTAGATCATAATCATAATCACTTTACTCTCAAAGTGTTCTTAAAGCATATGCATAAATCTCATAATCATGCATAATTCTCATACTTTGCCCTTCAAGGATCAAAGATCAGATTCAATCAACACATCTAGATTTAATACATTAGACATGGACAATAACATGATTCAAATAACTCAATTACTACAAGCATAATCTCATTATATCCTTCTTTCATCAATTCACCCACATTACAAGGTCATAAATTGGGAATATGGGGATTTAATGGATTCTTTGTGGTTTCAACATAAAAACCATGATAAATCATCAATTCAATCATAATCTTAAGTAATTCAACCATTAGAATCATTTTTTAAAGGAATCCATGACTTGGAGTCAAACCCTAGCTTTTTGGGAATTTCTATCTTTGAAATTGGGGTTTTGAAGGGGCTCCATGGAGATGAAGAGCTACCATACCTTAGCAATGAAATCCAACGATTTTGAGTAGAAAAACTTGCTCCTTGAACCCTAACCCCAACTTCCTTCTTCTTCTTCCTTGGACTTGTAGAGAGGGAATTTTTTTTGTGAAGAATTGGTTTTTGATTTGGGATTTTGGAATTATGATGAAGATGACTTAATTTATGGGTCTAAAAACAATATATAGTTAGTCTAATTTAGTGTAAAACGATGACACTTAATATTAACTAAAACCAGAAAACCCCTAAGTGCCCCTAACTAATTCCTCAAAATCGTCTACAGGTCACCACCCACGACCTCTCACAGACGGATTATGGTTGGACCCACGACCCGTGCTGGTGAAGCGTGGGTCGGTGTTTAGAGAGCCTCATTTGCAGGCTTGACCTAAGACCCCTCACCCACAAGGCGTGGCCTGACCCACGAGGCATGAGTCCCCTCCGTAGGTCACTGCTCAGGCTGTTTCTAGTGGTCCTCCTCAAGGATCCATGGTTGTTCCTTAGGGGTCGTACCTTGGTGTTCTAATACAAAACCCTTTATTTCTAAGTACGGGGAGTTACATTTATGACTCTAACACTCATGATAACCTCTAGTTATCCTACTAGTTTCCAGAGTGTTACACTTGTCCACTCCCTACAACTATAAATAGGGGATAGACATGACATTCAAAGGGGGTAAAGAAAACTCTTCAAGAAGCATTCTGCAATTGGAGAAAGCTACAACATCAACTTCATAACTCTTCGAAGGAGTGATCAATGGAGTTCTTCCCAGAGATCGACTTGAAATGACGAAGTGCTTCCCGATATTCCCGAAGATCAAATACATCTCAAGGAGGTCTACATCATCCTACATTGGAGAAATACGCTATTGAAGGCCCTAAAATCATGGAGAAGTTTAGGAGAGAAGAACCAAGAGAACGCCAGAATGGTACTCACAAGATTCATCAATAAAAATCACATTTTCCTTTTATTTATTTTGCTTGCAGTTAATTTTCAGCGCTTATGAAAGTTTGTCGTGAACAAATTTGGCATGCCCAGTGGGACCAATTCTGCTCTTCATCTCTTCCTGCTACAAATAAAAAAATAAGTTCAATTTTGCAATAGCCTTCAAGAAGATCAGTGATGTTTCATGCAAGGACTTTACTGTTGCCACATTTATTGATTTTAGTGTTGTTGATCCAATCACTCGACGCGAGTGCAAGACAAGTGCCTTGAATGGAGATGAATATTTCACCTCCATGGAGATGGCAAGAAAGAGCAAGTATCAAATGACATTCAAAACTACAATCCCTGGGGCAAACATTACATCTAAGTTGTGTGATGAACATTCTCACTCTAGCTTCAAATTTGGTGAATCTAAGAATTTAGTGAATTCTTCAATTTCAACAAAGGTTAACTCCTTGATGGTTGACACAACTGACATGGACGAGAAGTTCTCCATCATGGAACAAACCATTGGAGCCTTGACGAAGTCTATTGATGACAAAAATCTCCAAATCGCTCAACTTATAAGCAAGTTAGATCTCTACAACTCTAGAGAGACACATCACAATATAACATTGAAAAAGTTGATATTGATTCTCCCACCAAGCCAGTTGACTCTCAAAGCGCAAAACGATCTGTTTTAGTGGCCACTATATCAGTTCAACAACTACAAGATATGATCACAAACACAATTAAAGCTCAATATGGTGGACCGCTACAAAGTTTCTTAGGATATTTAAAGTCGTATTCTAAGTAAATTGAGGGTCTACTGATTCCAACTGGATATCAACCACCAAAATTGCAACAATTTGATGGAAGCAGAAATCCAAGGCAACATATTGCCTATTTCGTCAAAACTTGCAGCAGTTCTGGTACACATGGCGATCTTCTTGTCAAGCAGTTTGTGCATTCTTTAAAACAAAATGCCTTTGATTGGTATACAGACTTGGAACCTGAATCAATTGATTATTGAGAGCAACTAGAAAAACAATTTCTCAATTATTTCTACAGTACCCGACGTTCAGTGAGCATGATGGAATTGACAAACACTAAACAAATTAAGGTTGACCCTATAGTGGATTACATCAATCATTGGCGAATGTTGAGCTTAGATTGCAAGGACCAACTTTCTGAAATCTCTGAAGTTGAAATTTGTATACAAGGAATGCATTGGGACTTGTATATATCCTTCAAGGAATTAAGCCTCGAACTTTTGAAGAACTAGCTACACGCGCTCATGATATGAAGTTAAGCATTGCAAGCCATATAAATACATCACATGTCCTTGATCCAAGAAAAGATCATACAAATTTGAAGGAGATATTAGAATACACTACTAATGAATCTATGGCGGTAACTACGACTTCTACGAAGGCCTCCATGATACAAAAGTTAAAAGAGTTCGCGGTGCATCAACAAACGCGAGAGGTGAAAAATTGATCTACCTTGAAGGAGTTACAAGCAAAAGAGTATCCCTTTTTGGACTCTGACGTTCATACGATTCTTGATGGTCTGCTAACCAAAAAATTCATTGTACTCCTAGAGGCAAAGAGACCTAAAAAATCCAATAAAGTCAACGATCCTATGTATTGTAATTTCACCGTATCATCGGTCATCACACCAAAAAATGCTTCATTCTGAAGGAAAAGATTAGGACATTGGTACGAGAGGGAAAGATCATCATTGACGATGGTGAGGTAGCTGAGACAAACCATGCTAGTGTCAAACTTGATCATAAAAAGGATTCAATTTCAGAAGTTCTACGTCCTGTGGTATTGCCAAAAATTGAAAAAGGTGTCATCATACTACTATTTAGGAGCTTTGAACCAGTTGAAGTTTCCGCCTTAAAAAAACAACAAACACATCCAAGGTAGATGACTTCTCCAATGAAGAAGGTGGTGGCACTTGGACTTTGGTCGCTCTCAAAATTCAAAAGCATCACGAAACTTCTAAACTCCGACTTTCAAAAGTCGACACAAAATCAAGTACAAATCAGCTTCAACAATGCAAAAGTATAAAATCCAACACCAAATCTAAGTACATAAATGCTTTATCACAAATGGTTAGAAAAACAGTTACATTGATGGAATTCTTCAAGAAAATACTCCTTGACGTACGAGCCTAAACTACAAGTTGAAATACTCCTTGACGTATGAGCCTAAATTACAAGTTGAAACACTCTTTGATGTACGAGCCAAAACTGCAAGTTTATATGCTCCTCGACCCACGAGCCTAAATTGTAATTTGCAATGTTCCTCGACACACGAGCCTAAACCACAGGTTACAACGCACTTTAAGGTATGATCATAAAATGTATATTAATCCAGGTGATACGCTCAAATTACACCTCCCTAAAGAAGCATAAGTGATCGTTATCAATTAAATAACCCAACTTGTAGGTTGGGGTCGATCCCACGAGGAAAATGGTCTAGACTTAACTTTAACCAACAATTATATTCGTTTGGTCAAATTACTTCCAGAAACAAGTAATTAATTAAAGGGGGGTATTTTGTGAAACAAATTGTAAGAATTTAGTAATTAATCAGTAAATAAAAGTCTATTCTGGTTGTTATCAAGTTGAGAAAATCAACTAGGGTATATGTGTTCCCCACAAGCTCATAACGTAGTAATCCTAGTAATAACAATCCTTTCCTAGTGTACTACATGCAAAGTCATAAGTTAGGTATCTCTAAATCCTTGGTCCGACATGTAGAGAATTTCACCTCGCACCTTGGTCCGGCTACGTGTGTATAATTTACTAATCCTTACCTTTACCTCATATTAGACATCACGTAGATGTTGGCATAGTTATTACTTCGCACCAGTTGACTCTAGCCTATTAGATAGTATCACACTAAATCCATGTTGATAATTTTTTTCTTGTTGATTACCCCTTTGGTCCGGCAAGTAGCAACAAGGCGAGTTCTAACGCGTGCACTCGTTAAAAATATTTTTAAATGAAAGAATTATCAATGCAAGCAAAAACACAATTCAAGAATTGCTTAGTTACTATTCATACTTTGTTAATCGCTCATGGTTCCCACAACCCTAGTTGTGGAGTTTAGTTACCCATAATCATATGAACACAATTCATTGTTTTAGATGAAAGAATTATGAACTTACGTAAGAAGAATAATAAACCCAGAAATTCAACTTGAATTGCAACACCAAAATCTTCAAAACGAACTTAGGAACCTAAGAATTGATAAAGTTGCAAGCCAATCTCCCAAGTCAAGAACTAAAATAAAAGTAATAAAATCTAACCCCCAAAAATGAGATTTACATGCCCTATTTATAGAAAATAAGTCCTAAATTAAAAGGGAAACAAAATAAGGAAAGTTTGTTCAAGGATGTCTTCATTCCAAGAGACTAACTCGCGGATCGTCAATGGATCTACGGTTCGTGAGTACCTTCCGTCAGCCAGGACTTAGAAAATATTTCTGCTTCCAAAAATCAACTTCTCTGATGCAAACGACGGAACTGCAGTACGGACCGTAGATCGATCTATGGTCTGTCAATAACCCTCCGTAGCTTCACACTTAGGATCTTCAAAAATCAGATACTGGAACCCTCGCAGTATCAATTTACGGATCAACAGTATGGTCCGTAGATCAATCTACGGACCGTCAATGGGCACCGTGGTTCCACACTTGGTCAGATTTCCCTAATTTGCCTTGTATGCTGATCTACGGCCACCATCTACGGAGTGTCAATGGACCTACGGACCATAGATCACCTCCGTTGATGCCCTTTTCTGCATTTCTTTCAGCTATCTTGTTACTTTCGCGCCTGGACATCTTTCCAGCAAAATATGATAAAAACACATAAAAACCAATACAAAAAGGCCCTAGACACACACAACTTGTAAGTGAAATGTATTAGAAATACCGTAAACTCACGGTATATTAACACCCTCAACTTAAATTCATTATTTGTCCTCAAGCGACGCACTAAGACTCTAAACGACACTTGTATAGAAGCAAGCATTTCAATCACAAGCAATCACATGGCTCTCTATCCCACTCACTTTCCGGGTGCAGAATTTGTTCTCTTAGACTCGATAAGCTAATTCATGCGGATCAAACCATGACAACGATCGACCAACCAACACACAACATACATTATTTCACTATCACCAACGTACCAACTTTTTGACAATGTAACTAGTTCCCTTACTTCAAACGAAATCCCTCTTCTTTCACACAATGACTATGAATTGGAGTACAAGGATTCATTCAACACTCACATAGAAATAACTTCAATTACAGTTAGTGCTCAGTACCATAGGCTTTCCCTTATTTTCACTGCTTTGACTCTCCAAACTAGACTCTAGGATCACTATAGGACTTTCTTGGCTTGTAACGTAGGCTCAGGGTCAGGTGTGGTACATTTTGGGTACTTTTTAGTGACTTTCTTCCCTCCTTAACATTACACTAGGCTTTCAACCTCTTTTTGCCCTATTTTTTGCCACCCTACCGATTCACCTTCTTTTCCTTGATTTTCTTTAACCATGGATGTGACTTTAGACTTTGTAGCTCAACTTTTTCTTACATTTTGTTCTTTTCTTTAGCTTTCAACAAGTTACATCCTTTCCTCTCTTTTTCAACATCAAACTCTTTTCATACCTACTTTTCTTTTGGTTTTCTCTTTCATAGCCACCTTCAACTTATGGATTTTCCATTGGTTGTGGTGCACAATACCCGATGTCGAGTCAAGGCCAAGATTGAAGTTACTTTTTACATTAGCCACCCTCAACTTAGGCTTTTGGCCTAAGTCGAGGTGCACATGTCCAAGGAGGGATCGGGGCCAACATAATCGATTATGGGAAGGTGAGTTTGGGGTTTAGAAAGAAATGGTCTAATTTTAGGCTCATATCATTTGGATCAAAGGGAGAATTTAGCATTTGGTTAGATCCTTCTTTTAGGCAATTTGTGGTCTAATTAGAAGAAGGGCCTATGATCACTTTCTAGCCTCTAGAGTGAATTGTCTTAGCAGGACTAACCGGACAAGTTCTAGTGTTGCACAAAAACTGCCTGAACAATCAACTATTCTCACACACTCTTGGCACATAGTTTCATTATCAAATTATCAGATTACCCAGATTACCCAGTTTAAGTTTCAACTTAAGTCATGCCATCAAGTTGATTCATTATCATGTCATACTCAGAGCCAACACATTCAACTTGCTTAGCCTACCAATTCTAGCTCACATTACTCAATTTGGACGGGTATATTTTTCATAAGCCATCATGCTTCATTCTTTTTCATACTTCTACACATATGATCCTAACACATGCCGGTTCAATAGAAATTAAACAGTCTCTTGGAAAAAAAAACATAGGCAAGAAAACCATAAAGAGAGGATTTATGAGTTGGGTTACTCAGACTTCACCCTATCACTCACAATCCATTTACCCAACCCCTAACAAAAATAGATGCGATTGCCCCCAATGCATACAAAAATAATAAAATATAATGGATTAGGTGAAGCAAACCTGTGATGCATTACGCCGAAGAATCATCAACAAGCGGGTGGTTCCAGTTTCCCGAAGCCTGCTGGAACCATACTTAGGTCACCCTCAGTAGTGCCTACATCATCCATCATAACACCCTCAGTAGTGCTCTCGGTCACTCTAACTGCACTATTAGTGGGGCTCACAACGTCCCTCACAACAGGCGGGACCTTTACAATTGGGGTAGAACTCGATGCCACTGTAATACTCTCACGCACCCTCTGTTGGCGCAACTCTTCATCTAATAGCGAAGCCTTCCTAGCTTCTTTCTCCTGCTTATGCTGTCTCTTTTGGGCTTTTTCCTTCTTAGTGCGACTAGAACGGTGTCTCTTACACTTGGTATGTGTAGGCTCGGTCCCCTCCTTGGCGGTCCTACTGAATAAAGCATCCATCACCGTATCATCGGCCAACGCAGTGGGTGTAGCCTGAGGCTCAACTGTAGGGGTGGTAATAATGGCATCAATATCGGTTCGGAGACTGACTAACTTAGCCTTAAAAGAGGATAGATATATGGTTAGGGCCGGCACTCAAGGACTCTCAATTCAAAGGCATCGAGACTCTTATTATCAGCTTGAATCTTCCGATCCATCATGTCCTCCATCCTTCGCTCCATTCTGGCCTCGGACTTGTCTATCGACTTTTGCATCCAAGGCTGGATGTGATGCAGTAGTGTGGCCATCTAAGCCTCTAATTTCTGTACTCTGGCCAACGGGACAACAACAACTCCTAATAGTGGTGTGGACTTGGATAAGCTAAGAGCCCTACTAGCAGCCTGGGAAGAGGAGGTCAGGATAGTATCGAAATGATCTGGTATAATGAGGTCAACGCCATGTGCCTACCCCACCGTGTCTGCTAGATCTGCGCCCAAGGAAGGTACCTCAACCTAGGGTTCTCTGCGAAGTGCCGCTACATTTGCCTCATCCCGAATGAGGCCTATATCCAAAGTCCCTGCAGGGTGAATCAACCTATCACAATGCCAGATCGGCACTCCAGAGTCCCTGTACAGTTGGAAAATCAAATATGGAAAGGGGTAAGTAGTGGAGGTCTTGAATGCCCTCTCATGAATCTCTGCCAGCAGTATGCGAGCAAAGTCAATCTCCAGTCCTGCTACTAATGTTGCAACCATGACCACTCTATCCCATGTGAGTTGGTTGTCGGCTTTTGTAGGTGACACCCTATTACGCACCAACAACTAGAAGAACTTGGCTACAAAATTCAATGTGGCCTTTCGGATACCCAACCTTGGTGTGGCGACCCACTCCGCACGCTCTCCATCTACAGCAATGTACTTAGCTAACCATAGTACAATAGCCTCTCATTGCTCAACATTCCTCTGGAAAGCGCAGCTCTGCACGATGTTCCATCTGTAATCAAACTCCGCTGTGTTTAGTGACCAAGAGTGACCCGTGGTAAGACCATATAGAAAATGACTGATAGTGGCATATGATATGTCCACCGAATAACCTCGGACCATAGTGTAAGTGAGAGGGTCCTGGGCTATGGGCTTTGACCGCTTGGAGATCGAACCACAGAGAGTGGCGGCATAGGAGGCGTAGAACTCCCGTACAATCTCCTTACTATAAGTCCCTAGGTTTCGAGCCATCCAGTCACACCTGTGAAGGTTAAAAAGCCGGTGGATGTCGGGGACAGTATGCAATCTCCCTGTGAGGACTCTGCACTCCTCTGTAATAAGTTAGGCCATCTTCTCTTTGTCATTTTTCATCTTGGCATCCCGATAGATTTGCCATTAGCCTTCAACACACCATCTATTTGGCTTGCCGACCACTAGAGTAGGGCCCTCATTCCTTGGTACAGGTACTGACTCTAAGCTAGTTGCCTCATCAAATGAGGCTGCTTGTTCATTCTGGTCAGACCCTATGGCTGACTTAGCATTGGATCCCAAAGCATTGGTAGACTCGGACCCTGAAGCATGGATAGACTCAGAGCCCGAAGCATGGGCAGACTCATCGCCAGACGTAGACCCAGTAGCTGAGCTGGAAGCATCCTAGTTGGTGACCCGATTAGTGTGTGCTCCTCATCAGACTGGGAGACAGTGACTACGTTGGGAATCACCTTTCGGGGAGTGCCTCTGGTGGCTCGGGGTGTAGTGGGGGAAGTCCTTGTGTTGGGAGGAACATATGCTGGATCATTTTCTGTGTCCATGTCCTCATCGATTAACCTGAAGCTAGGAGCAACAGATTTTGACTTGCCCAGTTTTGAGTAGTTGACTAGCTTCTTGGGTGCTATCGTACCTGTGGAAGCGATATTAGTGCCAAAACTAACTATAAACACACTCGAAAAATTTTAGAACTAAAAATGAACAGTAACAAAGAGCAAATTTTTTTTTTTGGACAGTATCTACGGTGGTCATCCACGGAGGGGACCTACGGTCCGTAAAACCCTTCCGTTGATTAGAGGACCAACAATATTAGTTGCAGATGGAAACCACAGATGTATAGGACGGTCTGTAGATTGATCTACGGACCGTAGTCCACATTCGTGGTTACACACTTGGTGGAATTTTCAAGTGCATCCACCCACGAACCTAATCTATGATCCATAAATTGGTTTACGGTCCGTAGACGGGGTATCGTGGATGTGACATGTGCCAGGTTTTAGCCATTCTTTATTTTCAAGCCCACATCTTAGACCATTTTCAACAATATCCTAGTCTAACCATGCATTTCAACATTTAATCATACTAGTTTGTCATTCTCAAGATTCCGATTAATCATTTTAACCACTGTTTAAGACAAACTTTGGAAACCTAAGTCGAAACTTACATTTAGACTTATAATCGCATACAACCAGACAACACAATCACTATCTATCGTTCCAAGGGTATTGTAACTTCCAATTTTATCATGCAATTTCATCTAACAGTTACCAAGGTCAAGACCCAATCCCTGACTTTCTTTAATCTATCAATGAATCGAAATTCAAAGTGAAGAGAAAGTCTATTACCTTACAGCAACGTGAATGGGATGATTGTGTGATGACATATCTTTTCAAGGCCAAAAACCACGTCTTTGTGACTTACCCAAACATCAGACTCTTTTGTAGAGTATGGAATGAGTAGTATTCAGAATATAAAGGGATCGTAGGAAGTTTGGGGGAATGGGAGGGATGATTTTATGGGGGAGTTATGGAGTGATATAGGGGAGTGATTTAAGGAGTTTGGGAAGTTATGAAATGGTTTGGGGGTAAATGGAGGGAAGTGGAATGATTTAAAATTGGGAGATTTTAAATAAGGGGGTCCGGGTCGGGTCAGACAAAATTAGGATTTTGGACCCACGAGACCCCGTCTACGGTCCATGGGTTGATCTAAAGAAGCATAAGCGATCATTATCAAGTAAAGAACCCAATTTTTAGGTTGGGGTCGATCCTACGAGGAAAATGGTCTAGACTTAACTTTAACCAATAATTATATTCGTTTGGTCAAATTACTTCCAGAAACAAGTAATTAAAAGGGGGGATTTTGTGAAACAAATTGTAAGAATTCAGTAATTAATCAATAAACAAAAGTCTATTTTGGTTGTTATCAAGTTGAGAAAATCAACAAAGGCATATGTGTTCCCCACAAGCTCATAACACAATAATCCTAGTAATAGCAATCCTTTCCTAGTGTACTACATGCAAAGTGATAAGTTAGGTATCTCTAAATCCTTGGTCTGGCATGTAGAGAATTTCACCCCGCACCTTGGTCCGACTACGTGTGTATAATTTACTAATCCTTACCTTTACCTCATATTAGACATCACATCGATGTTTGACTTAGTTATTACTTCGCACCAATCAACACTAGCCTATTAGATAGTATCACATTAAATCTATGTTTCTAAGTCTTTTCTTGTTGATTACCTCCTTGGTACGACAAGGAGCAACAAGGCAAGTTCTAACGCGTGCACTTGTTAAAAAAGACTTTTAAATGAAAGAATTATCAATGCATGGAACAACACTATTCAAGAATTGCTTAGTTACTATTCATACTTTGTTAATCGTTCATGGTTCCCACAACCCTAGCTGTGGAGTTTAGTTACCCATAATCATATGAACAAAATTCATTGTTTTAGATGAAAGAATTATGAACTTACGTAAGAAGGATAATAAACCCAGAAATTCAACTTGAATTGCAACACCAAAATCTTCAAAACGAACTTTGGAACTTAAGAATTGCTAAAGTTGCAAGTTAATCTCCCAAGTCGAGAACTAAAATAAAAGTAATAAAATCTAACTCCCAATAACGAGGTTTACATGCCTTATTTATAGAAAACAAGTCCTAAATTAAAAGGGAAACAAAATAACGAGAGTTTGTTCAGGGACGCGTCTTTATTTCACGAGACTAACTCACGGACCGTCAATGGATCTACGGTCCGTGAGTACCTTCCGTTAGCTAGGACTTAGAAAATACTTCTACTTCTAAAAATCATCTTCTCTGAAGGAAACACGAAACTGCAGTATGGACCGTAGATCGATTTACGGTTCGTCAATCACCCTCTGTAGCTCCACAATTAGGATCTTCAAAAATCAGGTACTGGAACCCTCACAGTATCAATCTACGGATCAACAGTATGGTCCATATATCAATCTACGGACCGTCAATGGTCACCGTGGTTCCACACTTGGTTAGATTTCCCTGATTTGCCTTGCCTGTTGATCTGCTGCCACCCTCTACGGAGCGTCAATGGACCTACGGTCTATAGATGCCCTTTTCTGCATTTCTTTCAACTGTCTCGTTACTTCCGCGCCTGAATATCTTTCCTTTAAAATATGATAAAAACACATAAAAATAATAGAAAAAGGCCCTAGACACACACAACTTGTAAGTGAAATGTATTAGAAATACCGTAAACTCACATTATATCACCAGGCCCGCAAGAGTATAAACTGTGTACGGCCCAAAAAAACTCATTATCTTGAACTACGATATGACTTGATCCTCTTCACCGAGGTACGTAGGAGCTTGGAGTAATTACTCTAAGCTTAGTCACATGAGTAAAAAAAAGAGGGTTGGTGGCATTGCGTGATCATCACACTAGCTCTTTAAAATTATGTAGCTAGCATGTGAGATCAAATGCGTTAGAGATGAGCAAAGGAGAAGAGTTAAGAAAGGCATTTTAGTTGACTTCAAAGGCGAATTTGTAAAAATCCGGAAAGGTTTTGACCATTATTTTTACATATATATCAGTTCTTGAGTCTACTTCGCTACGTACAAATCGGCTCGTGATTCAAAGGTTTATATGCTAAGTTATGAATTTTCTTCCACGGCCGGTCAAAGCTGGAAAAATTCATCATATTTTGGAGTTGATCTGAGCATTTCAAAGGTCTATTTGTGAAAAATAATAAAGATATTGATCATCATTGTTACACACATTAAAGTTCCTCAAGCCCTCTCTGCAATAAAGGAAGAAGCTCGTAATACTGAAACTCCTACACCGAGTTATTGATTTTCTCCCAAAGTTGCTCGAAGCCCAAGACTTGAGCGAAGCAGAATTTGAGCTAACTTTGAAAATATATATGTACTACTTTGGAATGCTTTTGATGGTAATTTTTACATATGTTGTATGTCTATGAGTTATGCTTCCAATGGATCAAGAATCACATCATTTCGAGGCTCCTACATCGAGTTATTGATTTTCTCCCAAAGTTGCTCGAAGCTCAAGAGTGGAGCGAGGCAGTATTTGAGCTAACTTTGAAAATATATATGTACTAATGTGGAATGCTTTTGGCTGTGATTTTTACATCTGTTGTACGTCTATGAGTTATGCTTCCAATGGAAGAAGAATCACATCATTTTGAGGCTCCTACGCCAAGTTATTGATTTTCTCCCAAGGTTGCTCAAAGCTGAAGAGTTGAGCGAGGCAGAATCGTGAGCTGACTTTGAAGTGATATATGTACCAATCCACAAAGTCTTTGGCCGTGATTTTTCACATTGTGTAGTTCTTTGAGATGTCTTTCCAATGGAAAAGAAAACCATGATTTTAATACTCGTACTTCGAATTATGAATTTTCTACTACAAACACGCAAAGCTGAAGATTCTATTCTTTGAGTCATCTTTCCAACGAAATAAGAAACTCATGAATTCAACACTCCTACTTTGAGTTGTGAATTTTCTACTACAGATGCGCGAAGCTGAAGAGTCTAGCAAGATGAAATTGTGAGCTGACTTCGAAGTTACAAGTTGATTCCGCCAACGGCACAAGAAAGGTGGATTCTCCAAGTCTCCAATGAAATCTAAAGCAGCCGATAGTCTCAACCAACTTCACAATGAAGGTTTAAGGTGAAGCACCAAATGGTTGTTTGTCGCATCCTCGATTAAAAAGGTAGATGACGCACTAAATTGTTATCTGCAAAAGCTACGATCAGAGGTGTAGGTACACGTGTTCCTTTCCAATTAAAGGTGTTATTTGCATCTTCTTGATAAGATATCGAGATCGCTGGTGCTCCTTTGTGAACCTACAAAAAAAAAGGAAAAAAAAGAAGAAGTGATGAAGCACATGGTAGTAGCTGCCGAAGCTTCTCGATTCTACAAGATTGAGCGCTTGGTCGGCCTCAATAACATGAAGGTTCAAATAAAAAGTATGTCGTAGTGCCAAACAACACAATGCATGCTTCATTGTGGATATTGCTTCAGATTGGCCATAAATGTGAGGAGAACTTCCAGATTTGGGGACCAACTTCAAAAATAAATTCCTGTCAATACAAAATATTTTTTATGTTGATTTTTGGATATATTGTAGTAATAAGAGTTTAGTTTCTCCAGAATCAAGCTGCTCGTGTTTTGAATGTTCCTACACCAAGAAAAGGGTGTTTTAGTGAGATTGCGCATAACTGTGAGAAGAACTTCCAGATTTGGAGACCAACTTCAAAAATCAATTGCCATCAATGCGAAAGGTCTTTGATGTTGACTTTTGGATATGTCGTAATAATAAAAGTATAGTTTCTCCAGAATCAAGCCGATCATCGTTTGAATGCTCTTAGACCGATAAAGGGATGTTTTGGCGAGATTGCGCATAACTGTGAGGAGAACTTCCAGATTTGGAGACCAACTTCAAAAATCAATTCCCGTCAACAAAAAAGGTTTTTGATGTTGATTTTTGGATATATCATAGTACTATAAGTCTAGTTTTTCCAGAATCAAGTCGCTCATCGTTTGAATTCTTTTACACCAAGAAAAGAACATTTTGGCAGAATTGCACAAAATATAGAAAAAACACACCAAATTTGGAGTCCTATTTCAAAATATTTTACTATCAATTCAAAAGGATTATTCCAATGATTCTTTGATGTATTCTTTGTACATAAAAGGTGTTTATTTAGTGTTTTCTATGAACAATTCTCATTCTTTGTACAAGAAAAGTTGTGGTAAGATAGGAAGAAATAAATCAAATCAATTCTTCCTCATCTAAATGGAAGTTGCTAGCACTCAAAAGGAAAACAATAAGTCTTAAGATTTCAAGAATGGTTCTAACAAAATCAAGTAAAGGAATGAAAATTTGGTATTATTATTAAATTACCAATTGTTTCCAAATTGAAGGTTTGCAAAAAAGAAGCAAATCAAGTGACGTTCTTTTATTTAAAATTCAACTTTGGGGACTTGTGTGACACCCTAAGTGTTGGTGTCCAAATTTGTATTCAAGTCTATGGTGAAAGTTTTTTGAATTTCGAATTCATACAACTTTGTCACATTGATTTGCTTATCTCTCTCTCTTGAGAGAATCCTCCATATCGTTCCTCAAGTGGATTGAAAGAGCAAAAGTCCTTAGGAGAACATCGAAATGGGATTGCACATGGCTGTACCATGACTTGTTTCATGGCAAGAAGCCAAATCAAGCAAATGTCTTAAGAGTGATATTGTTGGATTCATAATATTTCAAGTCTCATAGTAAAGTGTTGGCAAACCTACACTTCAACAAGGCTTGAAGTAGGGGCCATCTGTAGACACACAAATTTTATTGGATTTAATTCATATGAAATTTGGATTAAATCCATGTTTATTTTGGTTGGATGATTAATTTGGGCTTTACAAATAAATAAATCCATTTTTATTAAATTCAAGTCCAAGGTCCATTTCACCTTGAAGCCCAAACCCATGCCACGTGTCACAATGACTAGGCATCCAAGACCAACAAGGTGACAGCAGGTGTCCAAATGAGGTGGTAGTCCCAATCAAATGCAAGAACCAATCACAATGCATCAAGTGTCAAAATGACATCCTTTGGCTAATCACAAGCAACCTTTCCCACTCCCTACAACTATAAACAGGGGATAGACATGACATTCAAAGGGAGGAAAGAAAACTCTTCAAGAAGAATTTTGTAATTGGAGAAAGCTACAACATCAATTGCATAACTCTTCGAAGGAGTGATCAATAGAGTTCTTCCTGGAGATCGACTTGAAAGATGAAGTGCTTCCCAACATTCCCGAAGATCAAATACATCTCAAGGAGGTCTACATCATCCTATATTCGAGAAATACGATACTGAAGGCCCTCGAATCACGGAGAAGTTTAGGACAGAAGAATCAAGAGAACGCAAGAATTGTACTCACACGATTCATCAATAAAAATCATATTCTTCTTTTATTTATTTTGCCTGCAGTTAATTTTCAGCACTTACGAAATTTGTTGTGAACAATCCTATTCTAATTGGAGAAGTTCTTAAGCTACAGGCGTATGAACTCTAGATTTTATGAAAAAAAAAACTAATTAAATTATTAATACTCAAAATTTCCCAAGTCACATGCAAAGTGGGAAAGGGTGATATGCTGAAGGAATCTAGACAACGTGGGTCTCTTCCTCCATTTTCTTTGTGAATGATAATTGAATAAGTAAATTAAGTTAGTTGCATCGATCTATGAGAAATTTTTACACCAAATCATTGTGATTAAAATATCAACTTAATACTTCAAGTATAGTCTTCAGAAAATGAAATATCTCGACAAGACTTGAAGTAGTGGACATTTGAAATCATTTAAGATTTATTAAATATAAATTTATAAAATGATTTAGATATTAAACTCATGAATATATTAGTCCAAATAAATACTATGAATCAATATAATTGGGTTAATTATTAGGTCTAATAAATAATGATTTAATTACAATCCAAATTAATTGATTTGGTCTATAATAGATAAGCATAATTTTTTTAAGCCCAACTTCTTCTCATCCTAGAGGCCCATTTTGGTGCTACGTGACAAATGATGTGGCATGTCAATTAAAACAAAGAAACAAATAGGATCATGACATGCGTCAAAGTGACAAGTCTGTTTCATAAAGTCCATATGTCATGTCACTTAAATTTGATTGGCCGAAGGGAATCATGTTCCTATCACAACTTCTCTATTCTAAAACTACAAATAGGGGTTCTCAAAATTTAAAAACGGTACTGAAAATTCTAAACAAGAAGCTACAGAAAGCTCGTGAATCAAACACTCTAATTTTTTTTTATAAGCTACAAGTTTAAGAATTCAAGCATTCAAGATCAAGAATGATCAAAATCAAGACCATCGGATTCAAGAACAAAATCGAATCCCTTGAATTCAAATAAAAGTCTAGATAAAGTTCAAGTTCAAGTTCATCAAAGATTCAAGAACAAGATTTAAGGCCTTGAATCCAAGATCAAGTTCAAGATAAATTCAAGATCAAGCTAAAGCTCAAGAGCCCTTGAATTTATGCATGAAAAATATGAATTCAAAGGAATTATAGAGATTATAACACTCGCTCCTTAAAATCAATAAATACGATTGTTGTGATACTTTTTTGATCTTGATAATATTTTTCTTGACGCGAATTTTATGGTCTACAAATTTTGGCACGCCCAGTGGGACAATCTGTACCTCTCATCTCAACTTTTCAATCATCAAAGAATATTAAAATATGTCTTCCACCATAGAAGAACAACTAACAAGCTTGACTAAAGCAATTGAAGGCTTGACAAAGTGCGCACACAAACATGAGGCTAAACTTTCCAAGCTAACAAATAAGATGTATAACCTGATTATGAGAAAATCACATTAAGCACCTATGAAGCTTCCTAGAATTCACGACGAATGAGAATCTTGCATAAAAGAAAACAAAGATCAAAGAGATTCATCTCTCTGCTGAAGGTTTGATTCATATTGATCAATTGAAAGACTTTTTCATAGAGGCCATTGAAGAAAATGTGAAGCCCTCATCCAAATTTGCTCTCACATACGTAAAGTTGTATACACAAAGGATTGATAATTTGGAAATGTTTGAGGGCTATCAACCTCCTAATCTCCAATAATTTGATGGAAAAAATAAATTCCAAACAACATATAGCGCACTTTATCGAGACTTGCAATGATGTTGGGACATATGGTGTGTAACACCCCGTATCCGAAAATAAACCAAAATGCAGATTTTGAAAAGTTGCAGGTGCAACCTACGGTTGTCATCCACGGACCGTAGATCAGACCACGGTCCGTGGTCTGTGTCCGTGGATCAAGACCTCCTTACCCAGCCTCTGACATGAACTACGGTCGACCATCACGGACCGTCATTCGATCCACGGTCCGTAGGTCTGACCGTAGATGAGGGGTCAGCAGCCAGTTAGCTGAAAATTCTGATGGGTCAACTTCAGATGGTCATAACTTTTAGCACAAAAATAATTGTGTGTCCCATTACCTATGATATGATAGATAATTGAATTATCTTTCCAACGCCACCTAGTTTGCTAAATTCCGACCTCCGAGTAAAAATTTATGCCCATTTTAGTAAAGCCCTGTCGGGCAGATTCGATCGACGGACCCAATCGACGGACCGTCGATTGAATGACGGCCCGTCAGTCCATTCCGTCGATCAGTCCGACAGTAGCTAATTCAGGGGTCCTTTGGTTTTTTCCTATTTCATTTAACCCCTAAGGTACGTCGTTTAGACCCTAAATCATGAGATTTTAATCAGTTTAATCCTAGAAACATAACTAAAACTTACCTTAGTCAAAATCATTAATCAAAACTGAGAAAATTAGAACGCTAAAAGGAGAAGAGAGGTCAAGAACCCTAGTTCAAGAACGCAACAAGGTTCCTTCAGTTCCAGCCCCGAAATCGAAAGATTTCTCCATGGAATTCATCACCAGGTATGTGGGATTTCACTAGTGGGTTCCTTTCGCCCATTAGGTCCCTAGAATTCAGTCAGATTCTTGATTCCATGATTATGAACAGACCTAGGGTTTCTAGAATTATAGCAGATCATCATGAATTAGTTATTTAAGTGTTCCAAATCGATTATCATGTTATTGCTCGGTTTATCGCATGAATTTCAGAACCCTAGCTATGTATTTCTTTAGTTCTTGAATTACACATGCTAGGTCGATATTTCAGTATTCGTTTTACATGCCTCGGTTTATGAATGCATCATTATCAGATTAATTGTTGCATTCTCAGTTTGCATGTTCAGTTTCGAGCTATCCAGTATTTACAGAAATTCAGTCATAACCAGTTAACTACTTAATTCATTGGGAGTAGCATAATACCGAGTTGGACTAGGGTTCAGCGTACCCATATAGTCCCAGAACTACGAAGTATCAGCATGTTATAAATTTGGTCATTGCATTCAGTTAGCTCAGTATTCATTATTTTCAGTATCTATATCATGTTCAAATTATATCATTGCTCAGTATGCTTTGTTCAGTTATGTGATATTTCAGCTTTACTCTATCCTGCATGCTCAGTACCTTTCAAGTACTGACGCATACGTGCGCTACATCTTCTCGTGATGTAGGTTCAGGTTCTCAGCATCCAGATCACGTTTAGATCGGTTCCCGATCTCCAGTTCA
This sequence comes from Solanum commersonii, assembly GCA_029007595.1. Classification (NCBI taxonomy): domain Eukaryota; kingdom Viridiplantae; phylum Streptophyta; class Magnoliopsida; order Solanales; family Solanaceae; genus Solanum; species Solanum commersonii. Next base: position 2,551,841 of record JAJTWQ010000029.1, read on the forward strand.
GCAGAATCAGTGGTGAGTCCTCATTCTCCGAGGACAATAGTCATGAGTTTCTTTTCAGTATTTTTAGTCTTTAGTTTTTAGTTTCAGTTTTGCTAGATCTAGTTGGGGCATGTCCCAACATTTCTAGTCAGTTTAGAGGCTTATTTCAGACATAGTTAGTTTCAGCTTAGTACTTGAGTTTGATATTTCTTTTGTATTAAACTCTCAGTTTTCATATATTCAGTTATAGTATATGGTATTCCCATCTCTTTTTCATTTTATTTATGATTTAGCTTCCGCATCAGTTTATTTTCTTTAGTATGCTCATGATCATGCCAGCAGGGTTAGCTTGGGATCACTTGTGGTCCTAGGTCCCGTGTTCGCGTCTCGGGGGTAGCTTGGGGCGTGACAAACTTGGTATCAGAGCATTAGGTTTAAGAGTCCTAGGATGTCTGAAAAGCCGCACTAAGTAGAGTCCTTTTCATGGGTGTGAAGTGCACCACATCTAATGAGAGGGAGGCTATGAAGTGTTTTAGGAAAAACTTCACTTTCTTGATACTCTTTTCGTGCGTAAGGTATGATCTAATTCCATTCTAACTCGACGTTCTACGTTTCAGTGATCATGCCTCTTCGTAGAGCTTATGTTAGGAATGCGAATGCCGGGAACGCAAACGCAGCACCTCCAGTTCCAGATCAGGAAGTCTCAAATGCTGAATTCAGGAATGCCATTCAGATGTTGGCTCAGAGTGTGGCCAACCGTAACAATCGGCGGGTTCAAGCTCATGTGAATGCAAATGGTGGATTAGCAAGCAAAGAAGGGTCCGTGACTTTGTTAGGATGAACCCGCCCGAGTTCTTAGGATCACGATCGGTGAAGATCCCCGAATTTCTTGGATGAGATCAAGAAAATCTTTGAGGTAATGCAGGTCTTTGGGAATGATCGGGTTGAGTTAGCATCTTACCAACCGAAAGATGTGGCTCATATCTCCGGTATACTCGGTGGAAGGAGAACAGGGTGAGACGTCGCTCCTATTACTTGGGATTGTTTCAAATAAACCTTTTCGGGACGAGTTTTTCCCCATAGAGTTGAGAGAAGCAAGAGCCCAGTAATTTATGAACTTGAGGCAGGGTAACATGACTGTCCAAGAGTATGGGCTCAAGTTTAACCAACTCTCCAGGTATGCTCCTCACATGGTTGCTGATTCCAGGGCTCAGATGAATAAGTTTCTATATGGAGTGTCGACTTAGTGAAAACAGAGTGCGAAATGCTATGTTGTTGGGAGACATGAACATCTCTAGGCTCATGACTCATGCTCGGCAAGTTGAGGGTGATAAGCTTAGGAACGAGCTAAGGAGACTAAGAAAGCAAGAACAGGTAACTACGAGTATTCCCAATGAAATCGGGTGGTGGAAATCGCTCGCAGTTTCAGCGAAGTCTTCGACTCCAGCCCCTTCATCAGCTAGTGTTCCATCCCCCAGGTTCCGTAATGATCAGAAAGGTAGGGCGTCAGGCTCTAAGTCTCAAGGTAGTGTTTCAGGCACCAAAACCTACCCAACTTGCCCGAAGTGTAGTAAGAACCATCCAGGTGAGTGCCTTGCAGGTAAGGAAGGATGCTTTGGGTGTGGTCAGTCTGGTCATAGATTGAAGGATTGTCCTTCAAGACAAGGCCAATGAGGAAATAATGGTAGAGCTCAGTCTACATCTTCAGCAGCACCAGCAAGTCGCCCGACTCAGCGGGGTAACTCTTCCTGGTGCGGTGGCGGACAACGCCAAAACAGGGGCTCTATGCTCTTCGAGGCTCGTCAAGATCGGGAAGATTCTCCGATGTAGTCACCGGCACGTTACGAGTCTTTGATCTTGATGTTTATGCATTGTTAGATGCAGGGGCTACTCTTTCTTTTGTAACTCCTTATATAGCAGTCCAATTCAGTGTTAGTCCAGAAACTCTTTCAGAACCCTTCTTAGTCTCTACTCCAGTCGGTGACCCAGTTATAGCTAAACGGGTATACAGAAATTGCCCCGTCACAGTCTCTCAGAAAGTTACCTCAGCAGATCTTGTAGAGTTAGAAATGGTAGACTTCGATGTCATTCTAGGCATGGATTGGTTACATTCCTGTTATGCCTCAGTCGATTGTAGGACTAGGATTGTTCGTTTTCAGTTTCCAAACGAACCAATCCTAGAATGGAAGGGTAGTAGTTTAGCGCCTATGGGTCGATTCATTTCTTACCTTAAGGCCAGAAAGATGATCTCTAAGGGTTATCTCTATCATCTAGTTCGGGTTAAGGATTCTAGTTCTGAATCCCCAACTCTTGAGTCAGTTCCTGTAGTCAGTGAGTTTTCAGAAGTGTTCCCAGAAGATCTTCCTGGAGATCCTTCCGAAAGGGAAATAGACTTTGGAATTGATCTCCTTCCAGATATCCAGCCTATTTCTATTCCTCCTTACAGAATGGCTCCAGCCGAGCTTAAGGAATTGAAAGAGCAGTTGAAAGACCTTCTAGATAAGGGTTTCATCAGACCCAGTATTTCGCCATGGGGTGCACCAGTGTTGTTCGTGAAGAAGAAAGATGGTTCTCTCAGAATGTGCATTGACTATAGGCAGTTGAACAAGGTCACAATCAAGAATAAGTATCCCATCCCCAGAATTGATGACTTGTTCGACCAACTTCAGGGTGCTAGTCATTTCTCAAAGATAGACCTCAGATCAGGTTATCATCAGCTCAAAGTCAGAGATAGTGACATTCCGAAGACAGCCTTCAGAACTCGGTATGGTCATTATGAATTTGTAGTCATGTCATTTGGTCTAACAAATGCTCCTGCAGTTTTCATGGATTTGATGAACAGAGTGTTCAAGCAATACTTGGACTTGTTTGTTATCTTCTTTATTGATGATATCCTCATTTACTCTAGGAATGAGGAAGAACATGCGAGTCATTTGAGAGTTGTTCTGCAAACTCTCAAAGATCATCAATTATTTGCAAAATTTAACAAGTGCGAGTTTTGGTTACAATCAGTTGCTTTTCTTGGGCATATTGTGTCTAGTGAAGGAATTCGAGTAGATTCCCAGAAGATAGAAGCAGTAAAATAATGGCCCAGACCTACCTCTGCTACAGATATCAGAACTTTCTTGGGTCTAGCGGGCTATTACAGACGGTTTGTGGAAGGATTTTCATCCATAGCCTCTCCATTGACTAAGTTAAATCAGAAAAAGGTTAAGTTCCAATGGTCAGATAAATGTGAGAAAAGCTTCGCAGAATTGAAAACTAGGTTGACTACGGCTCCTGTCTTGACTCTACTAGAGGGTTCAGATGGTTATGTGATCTATTGTGATGCATCCAGAGTGGGCCTAGGTTGTGTGTTGATGCAGCGAGGTAAGGTTATAGCTTATGCTTCTAGACAACTTAAGGTACATGAGAAGAATTATCCAACTCATGACCTCGAGCTTGCAGCAGTGGTGTTTGCACTCAAGATTTGGAGACACTACTTGTATGGTGTTCATCTAGATGTGTTCACAGACCATAAGAGCCTTCAGTATGTGTTCACCTAAAAAGAGTTGAATCTTCGCCAGAGAAGGTGGCTTGAGTTCCTCAAAAATTATGATATGAGCGTGCATTACCATCCAGGTAAGGCGAATGTAGTAGCAGATGCCCTTAGCAGATTATCCATGGGTAGTGTAGCACATGTTGAGAAAGAAAGAAAAGAGCTAGCAAAGGATGTTCACAGACTTGCTCGCCTAGGAGTTCGACTTATGAGCATATCAGATGGTGGTGTAACAGTTCAGGATGGGGCAGAATCTTCTTTGGTAGTAGAGGTTAAGGAAAAGCAAGATAGTGATCCAATCTTGCTTGAACTTAAGGGTGCGATCCACAATCGAGAGTGGAGGTTTTCTCCCAAGGGGGAGATGGTGTACTTCGCTATCAAGGTAGATTGTGTGTTCCTGATGTGGGTGAATTGAGACAACATATTCTCGCAGAAGCCCATAATTCCAGATATTCTATTCATCCAGGCACCACTAAGATGTACCGTGATTTGCGGGAAGTCTACTGGTGGAATGGTATGAAAAGAGATATAGCAGATTTTGTGGCTAAGTGCCCCAATTGCCAACAAGTCAAGGTAGAACATCAGAAACCAGGAGGTATGACTCAAGAGATTGACATTCCTACTTGGAAGTGGGAAGTGATCAATATGGACTTCATCACAGGTTTACCTCGTACTCGCAGACAGCATGACTCCATTTGGGTGATTGTTGATAGGGTTACTAAGTCTTCTCGCTTTTTGGCGGTCAAGACTACATATTCAGCAGAGGATTATGCCAAGCTCTATATTAATGAGATTGTGAGGTTGCATGGGGTTCCTTTGTCTATCATCTCAGATAGAGGTCCTCAGTTTACCTCTCATTTCTGGAAGTCATTTCAAAAAGATCTTGGTACTCAAATTAACCTTAGCACAACATTTCATCCACAGACGGATGATCAGGCAGAGCGTACCATTCAGACCTTAGAAGACATGTTGAGAGCTTGTGTGATCGACTTCAAGGGTAGTTGGGATGATCACCTTCCTCTTATTGAGTTCGCCTACAATAATAGTTATCCAGATAAGCTTCCAGATGGCCCCTTATGAGGCATTGTATGGGCGTAGATGTAGATCTCCAGTTGATTGGTTTGAAGTAGGTGAAGCAGCCTTGATAGGACCAGATTCAATCCTTGATGCTATGGAGAAAGTGCAACTCATTAGAGATAGACTTAAGACTGCTCAGAGTCGCCAGAAATCTTATGCAGATGTGAGAAGAAGAGAACTAGAGTTCCAAGTTGATGATTGGGTTTTCCTGAAAGTGTCACCTATGAAAGGGGTGATGAGATTTGGCAAGAAAGGAAAGCTCAGTCCCAAATATATAGGCCTTTATCGGATCTTGAAAAGGATTGGTAAAGTGGCTTATGAGTTAGAGTTGCCAGCAGATTTAGCAGCAGTGCATCCAGTCTTTCACATTTCTCTTTTGAAGAAGTGTGTGGGTGATCCAGCATCCATAGTGCCATTAGAGACTGTGGCTGTAAAAGATAGCTTTTCTTATGAGGATGTACCAGTTGAGATTCTCGATCGTCAGGTTAGAAGGTTGAGAAATAAAGAAGTTGCTTCAGTCAAGGTTTTGTGGAGGAGTCAGTCAGTAGAGGGAGCTACTTGGGAAGCAGAAGCAGCCATGAAGTCCAAGCATCCTCACCTCTTTCCTTCCGATTCCATTCCAGCTTGAGGTAATAGTTCCTCATCAGTTTTTCAGTCATTCATACGTAAATTCAGTCTTAGAATCATGTTCCTTCAGTTTGTACTTGCATTTTCAGCGTATTTGCATGTGCTTGGAACTCAGTTCAGTTAGAAATTCAGTCCTCAGTGTTTAGTGGAAGGGATTGCAGCCCTCTCCCTCTATTTCAGCTAGTTTAGTCTTCATTCGAGGACGAATGGTCCCAAGGGGGGAGATAATGTAACACCCCGTATCCGAAAATAAACCAAAATGCAGATTTTGAAAAGTTGCAGGTGCAACCTACGGTTGCCATCCACGGACTGTAGATCAGACCACGGTCCGTGGATCAAGACCTCCTTACCCAGCTTCTGACATGAACTACAGTCGACCAGCACGGACCGTCATTTGATCCACGGTCCGTAGGTCTGACCGTAGATGAGGGGTCAACAACCAGTTAGCTGAAAATTCGGATGGGTCAACTTCAGATGGTCATAACTTTTAGCAAAAAAAGAATTGTGTGTCCCATTACCTATGATATGATAGATAATTTAATTATCTTTCCAACGCCACCTAGTTTGCTAAATTCCGACCTCCGAGTAAAAAGTTATGCCCATTTTAGTAAAGCCCTGTCGGGCAGACTCGATCGACGGACCCAATCGACGGACCCAATCGACGGACCGTCGATTGAATGACGGCCCGTCAGTTCATTCCGTCGATCAGTCTGACAGCAGCTAATTCAGGGGTCCTTTGATTTTTTCCTATTTCATTTAACCCCTAAGGTACGTCGTTTAGACCCTAAATCATGAGATTTTAATCAGTTTAATCCTAGAAATATAACTAAAACTTACCTTAGTCAAAATCATTAATCAAAACTTAGAAAATTAGAACGCTAAAAGGAGAAGAGAGGTCAAGAACCCTAGTTCAAGAATGCAGCAAGGTTCCTTCAGTTCCAGCCCCGAAATCGAAAGATTTCTCCGTGGAATTCATTGCATTCAGTTAGCTCAGTATTCATTATTTTCAGTATCTATATCATGTTCAAATTATATCATTGCTCAGTATGCTTTGTTCAGTTATGTGATATTTCAGCTTTACTCTATCCTGCATGCTCAGTACCTTTCAAGTACTGACGCATACGTGCGCTACATCTTCTCGTGATGTAGGTTCAGGTTCTCAGCATCCAGATCACGTTTAGATCGGTTCCCGATATCCAGTTCAGCAGAATCAGTGGTGAGTCCTCATTCTCCGAAGACAATAGTCATGAGTTTCTTTTCAGTATTTTTAGTCTTTAGTTTTTAGTTTCAGTTTTGCTAGATCTAGTTGGGGCATGTCCCAACATTTCTAGTCAGTTTAGAGGCTTATTTCAGACATAGTTAGTTTCAGCTTAGTACTTGAGTTTGATATTTCTTTTGTATTAAACTCTCAGTTTTCATATATTCAGTTATAGTATATGGTATTCCCATCTCTTTTTCATTTTATTTATGATTTAGCTTCCGCATCAGTTTATTTTCTTTAGTGTGCTCATGATCATGCCAGCAGGGTTAGCTTGGGATCACTTGTGGTCCTAGGTCCCGTGTCCACGTCTCGGGGGTAGCTTGGGGCGTGACATGGTGATTATCTCATCGAATAGTTTGTTCGATCTCTCAAAGAAAATGCATTTGATTAGTGCATAGATATATCATTTTTCGGTGCGGAATTTATTTTATTGATAGGTGATAAATTCATGATATACTAAGATATTTTTGGTAGTGTGATAGGTGAGGAATTCATGACTTTTTTCGTAGGTGTACCATTTTTGGTAGGTGAGGAATCCATTTTAAAGATTTTATTATAATATTCTTTTGCTAAGTGTCTTAATCTTGATATCTCTTTAATATTATTTATGATATATTTTAGATATAACATATCTTGGGTTCTTTGGTACATATATAAATTTTCCTCTATTAATTGTTCTAATAGTTTTATATCTTCCATAGATTTTGTCCAATATTGTAAATATTCGTAGTTTATTTTAATCTAAATTTATTTCTAAATCATACCATTCTATTTTTTCGAGGTCTAAATCACGTAGGTCTATTTCATATCATTGTTGGTTTAATATATTTTTTGATTCGTTATCATTAAAGATTTTTCCCATATGATTCATGTTAATTCAATTATCTCTATACCTTTAAGTATATATAGGATTAAAGTTTCATAGTATTTTATTATTTCATCATGCATGTATGTAGTCATGTTCTTTATCATGCAGGTTTTTATTTTCAATTATTCATTCCTATCATATTCATAATTGATTAAATTCATATTAGATCATTATGAACTAGATTATCTGTTTATCATGTTCTCCTGTCACTACTAGTATCATACTTTAGTGGATACTTCCTTCTTATCAGCGTCTCAACTGTGTTTATTCCCCAAAATGTCTTTCCTTGCCTACCGGTTTCAACATTAGGATGGCATTGTATAGAAGTTTTCTCCCTGTTTTCAGTGTGCTAATAAACTAGAAATCATGATTCAAATAATTCTAATACATAATAAGTAACATAAATTTATTCAATCATATATGTGATATTCAGGAATATATGAAATTAGTTCTGCATATTTTTTGAACAATATACCTTTGCCTCTTGCTTTTCTATGATATCTGAGGGTTGTTCCATTATCTTAAGTATTTTAAATATTTGAGAGTGTTTTTTTTATATGAAAGTGCTCTGTTTATTCAAAGTCTAACCTTTATGTTACATCTTCCTCCCTTTATATAGAAAGAAAATCCTATCTCCTGCACTTACAAATTCTATCCTATCTTACATTAATTCACAATAACGTACAATAATGCACTACTTCATGACTTTCTTACATAGTACTATTTACTTTATGACTTTTTTACACTACCACACCTACCCACTCTACACTTGTCTCTACCACACCTACTACTTTTAATATGCATCCTACATTGTTAACTAATTTACACTACACTTTCTTACAATAATAGTACTATTCACTCTTTGGCTTTTCAGAAAAGAGAAAGCCTTTGTCACTATCTTCTTTGTCTTCTTCTTTTTATCTTATCTCTTTTCCATCTCTATCTTCTTTTATTTTATCATTCCAACTGGACATCAGGGATTACATTATCTTCTCCATTGCATTTTGAACATATATGATCTAAATATTTGTGTCCAATTAGTTTACAATATCTGGTTAATAGTTCATTTGAGATAAATCCCTTCTTTAATGCTCTGGTAATAGGTTGTTCTTCTGGTTTGAGTACAAATAATATCCATTTTTGTACTTCGTCCATATCTACTTGCCTTAGCTCCCTTGAGTTTGAATATATCATAAGTTGGTCTAGTGAATAATAGCTCCATATTGCATTCCCATTTAGATAATTATTTGCTAGTTCTTGGATAATTGTTGACATACCAATTATTCTCTTATTAGCTAAGAAACTTGGTATCTCAATTTCTTGTGTCTCTGGTTGTTGTTCGATATCTTCTGGAATTATCATATTTTTGGCTAATCCTATTTTTACAACTTGTATTATTGGTTTTGTCTCATCATATAGTATCTCTGCCGGGGCCGCATAAAACTTTACATAAAATAGATTGCATTTTGTTACTCTTTTATAGGTTATGAATGCTCAGTGTATCTCTGGTATACCACTTAGTTCTTCTCCATCGTATGTATAAACTGCACTTAATAATCCATAGTTGTAACAGGTTTTGACTAAATTTTCTGTAGTTTTTGGTTGAGCTATCAACTTATTGTACCCTTGTAATTTTTGGGTTAAATAATTTTGGGTTGGTTCTTTAGTGGTGGTAGATCTGGGATTAAGATTCAAATATGTTCGGATTTTATGTATATTCCTAATATAGGTTTGTGTGATATGGTTATAAATTTTTTTTGTCTTTGTTTAGGCTCTCTGCATACGTTGAGGTTTGCGGTGATATAATCAATGGGTCCTTTGGTATTTTTGGTGTAAATGGTTTTTCAAACATTTTGTTTAGATTAGTGCTTGTATGTTGTTTCCTAACTGTTTTGCTTGTACTTGCAGCTGCATTGAAACAATCATTATGGGTTTTTTGGAGTATCCCAACGTCTCCTTCTAGCTCTAGATGTTTAGTGTCTTTCGATTGACATATCTCTGCATGTTTATAGTTATGCGACTGACTTATAGTTTTAGAATTTAGTTTTTGTATTTGATTGTCCATTTACTATCCAGTTTGGTACAAAGTGTAGTAATGACTTTGAGTATATCTTCAATTGTATTTTCTTTCTCAGTCTGAGTAGCTTTGTCTTGATAAGTAATCTGCAATAACATTCTTATTAGTTTTTATTACTTAAATAATAAATGTAAAATTTAATATATTTAATATATTTAATACCAATCTCCTTATTTCTTTTGTTGTCACTGAATCTTGTATTTTTCTTGTTAGCCACCATTTTACTTGTGTGTTATCTATCCTTATAATAAATTTGTTATATACGATATATGGTTCAAATGATAATAAACATTTATATACTGAATATAATTCTTTCCTGTTTATTTCCCATTTTATTTCTGTATTAGGAAATGTTCCTCAATAATATCTACAATGATGTTCTATTTTTTCTCCATCATACTCGTATTTTAAGATTCCTCCATAACTTTTTCACTGGCGTCTCATTCTACTATATAGGTAAATTTTTTATTTTCATCCGAAAAATATAGTTTAGGTAGATTTTTACATAATAATTTTACTTTTTGTATTTCTGTTTGGTCTTTTTTATCAAATTGGTATTCTACATCTTTCTTCAATTTTTGTTGTAATGGTTTTAAATTTTTTGCTAATTTTGGTATGTATTCTCTGACTTGATTTACTAGTCCTAAGAATGATTGTAATTTCTTTTTTGTATCTAGCTGTTCATTTGAGTTAATTATTTTTTGTACTATATGCGTTTGCATTCTTATTCCATTTTTATCTATTTGTATTCTTAGGAATTCTATTTGGCTTTTCATTATGTCTGCTTTTTTTTACTTAGGCTTATGCCTGAATATTCTATAATATATATGAATTTTTCTAATAATCTTATGTGTTCATCTTGGGTTTTAGAATATAATAATATATCATCAATATATACTACAAAATTTTCTAGTTATTTAAAGTAGTTATCCATAAAGTATTGATATCTACCTAGGGAATTTTTATATCCTAATGGTAATACATTCCATTCATAAAATCCTTGTGGTACTGTGAATGGTGTAAATTTTTTAGATTCTTCTTCTAATTTTAAGTGGTAAAATCCTGATTTGCAGTAAAATTTACTAAAGTAATTATATGCTTGTATTTGTCTTATTTTTAATATTTTATTTGGTATTGGGTAATTATATGTTTTAGTTTTTGCATTTAAATTTCTATAATCAATAACCATTCTACTTTTTCTTTTTTTTCGTTCACTATGTTTATTTATTATAAATGCTGGGCTTGTATGCTTGCTATTGCTTTCTTGTATATACCCTTTTTCTAGTAATTCATTTATATGTATCTTAAATTCTTTTAAATCATTAAAATTATATTTTAGTGATTTTTGGGTTATTATACTATTACTATCAATTAGCTCAATTTTTACTTTTGTTATATGTTTTTCCCATCCTTGTAAAGGATCTTCACTATATAATAATTCTAACTTATCTTGGATTATTTTTACTTTGTCTATAGAGAATATAATTAATTCTATATTAGGGTCTTCTTCTTTTATATTTTTTAATTTTTGTGTAATTTTTTCACTTCCTTTTATCCATTCTGTTGTTTTTCGTTTTTTGTTATTTACTACTTTTGCTCCTATTTTTTGTTTACACGTTGTTGTGAACCACTAGTGTGTTTTTGTTATTATATGTGGGTGTAATTTTTCTAAAAATGAAATTCCTAATAGCATATCGTTTGTAGTCAATTCAAAGTTATATATTTCCTCTATAGTTAATATCTTATCCCATATTTGTATTTTTATATTTTTTGCCTTATATGTGATCATGCTTCCTTCATTATTAAATCTTATTACTACTATCGGTGTTTTTAACTTTTTCCACTTATCTTCGGTAAACAATTGTATTTACATATATTAGTTTCTGCTCCCGTATCTATCATTGGTGTATAATATATGTTGTAATATCCCTCTATTATTATTTTCTTTATATATATATATATATATATATATATATATATATATATATAGATATTCATATTTTTATCATACTAAAGTTCTTTTTATTATTATTCTTTTATTTTTATAATTTATTGTCAATTGTTTGTCTTCTAGATTATATGGTTTTACTTGGTCTAGCCATTTTATTCCTAAAGTGATATTTTCATCTTCTTGATATATTTTAAATTTTATTACTATTTGTACTCCTCCAATGATTATTTCCTTTTCTGTAGTTTCTTCGGTATACATTAATGCTTTTGGTAGTTCGGGGCATAATTGTTCAGTAGTTATTATTTCATCTTCCGTCACTAATTTCTTGTAATATAGTTTTCTTCTTGTCCTATATTTATTAATATTAAATATTTTCGCTGTTCCATTACTCCCGTTATGTAGTAATGATGTGGTTTTATTTCTTCTTTCATTGATTTTTGTGGGGTTTTATCTATTCTTCTTGAGGTACTTATTTTTGATGATATTTGGGGTATCTCATTGTTTATTCTTTTTGATGTACTTAGTCTTTCTTTTACTATTTCTAAATCTTCTTCTATATCAATCTCATTATAACTATAATCATTATTAACTATGACTGTAACTATCCTTTCAAAAGGATCTTCTATTTTTATTTTATTTATTTTATTTTTTGTTGTTATTTTATGTTTTGTTATTAAAACATATAAGTTTTTATATCTAGCTGTAAATATTTTACTTTCTTGGGCTAGTTCTATCCCTGATAGTTTCCAATATTATACTAGTGATTTATCTATGTTTCTGTCATTTATTGCTATTGAGTAGTTAACACTTATTATAAATTTAAATTTTTGATATATGAGATTACCTTTTACTACACTTATTATATTTTTTTCTATGGGTTGTATAGTTCTATCATCCGCTAAGTATATTTCTATGTGTGTATCTATTCCTTCACTAAAACATGTTTTTATTAGTATTTCTGTTCCTCCTAAATGTACATATTTAATTGAATTTTTAGCCTTAATATCTTGTATTTATTTATTTATTATTCGTTTGTTTATTATTGGTATTTTAGCCTTTCCTTTGGTGTATTTGTAATCTATGATATGTTCTCTTTGACTTACTACATAATATTCTTCTTTTTGTCATTTAAACCAGTTTCATATTGTTGGTATTTCGAATATTTTTTCTACGCTTAGATCTAATTCTTTTCCTTTTATTTGTTCAAATATATTATTATGAAATATTATTTTTTGTTCTGCCGATTCTTCATCTTGATTTTTTTCTTTAGTTATTATTTGTATATCTGTTTCAATCATTTATATAGTGTTCATTATCTGATTCTATTACTGAATTATTTTCCATTTCATTTTCTGATAATTCATATATGCTATCTTCACTTTCTAATTCATAATCAACGTATTCTATTTGTGTATATTTTTCATTGTCTATTATTATTTCTGATATTTGTTTTTTCTTTGGATTTTTAGGTAATTTATAATCTCTAGTTATATGTCCTAATTTTCCACAATTATAACAAGTACATTCCGTTAGTTTTCTTTTTGGTCTATATGGTCTTTTGGTTTTATAGTTTTTTACATAATATCTTCTTTTCGGTTTTTTATATTTATATTTTGATCTATATTTTTTTGTTATATCTCTTATTATAGTATTTGTCTGTACAACCAAATTGGGGTGCCATTTTATTTTTGTAACATGCTAAGTTTTTTACCAGTATTTTTTCAATTTTTATTTCTTCTTTATGTTTTTCACATAGTTCTATAAACTATCGCTGTAAGAATTTTATTCTAGCTTCTAAGGTATCTGTTAATCCTGCTTCATTCCAACTTTTTATTACTTTTGAATTAAAAGGTTCTGATAATTTTTTAAAATATAATTTTCTTATTTCCTTACTTTCTTCTGTGCTACATGTTCCTTTATAATAATATTCTCTAAATGCACATGTATATTCATCTATATAACACATATTACATATTGCTAATTTTGTCATTAGATTCTGATTTATGATTTTTTCTTTATTTTGTTCTTCTACTTTTGTTGTCATACTAATGAATTCATTTCTTATAGCTACTCCGTACTTATATAATATTTTCATAGTTGTAGTAGCTAATTCACCATTAGATTTTTTATTACTTCTTAGAGTTTTTAAACTTTCATCTGAAAAATTTTGTAGCCATAATTTTACTATTCCTATAAGTGTTCTTTCTATATATCATGATGTTTCTGTTATTCCTATTTTGTTATCTATTAATTGTTTTAATAGATATCCCATTCATAATTGGATTGTTTTATTTATATCTGCTACACATTCCAAATCTAAAAAATTATGTTGTTCAGTTATTGGTTTAGGTGTCCATTTTTTATTCAATCTTTTATCCATATAGTTTTTTCTTTATCATATTGTCCATAGTTTTCATTATAATATTATAAATTTTTTGGGTTTTTTATTAATCCTGATGTACTAGGTTTTTCATCCATGTCTACGTCTCATGTATTTACTTCTAAATTCTTTGTATTATCTATGTTTGCTAAAAGTTTCGTATATGTTTCACTTGTTTCCGAATGTTGTTCATCTAGATCATTGTCATTTATTTCATCAATTCTTATTTCAGGTAGATTATTTTAGTTATTTTGTTTTTTTTCTTCTAATTCATCTTCTATTTGCAATTTTTCTTTAAATTTTTTTATCTCAATTGCTAATTTTGTTTTTTGTTCTTTTTCTTTTTGTTTAATTTCATACATTTTTTAAAATATTGCCAATTCTTTTTCTAGTTCTATTAATTTAGTATTTTTTACTTCTTCTAATTGTTGTACTTCTTTTTTTTGCTTGTTGTTTTATTTTTTTAATTTCTGTTTTTCTATCTATTTCGTCATTTTCTTTTGTTATTCTTATCATAGCAGTTAAACTATCTTCTAGTTTTAGCATATTTTTTTTCTAACATTAAACTTATATTATCACCTATTTTCCTGTATCTTCTTCATAGATTAGAAAATATTATCTTTATTTTTAATCCGTCATAGTTTTCATATGTTTTTTCGTCTATGGCATATTCTTCCTTATTCATTTATAGATTGTGTTGAAGTTTATATTCTAAACTTTCTATCTGTATCTGTAGATATAAAATAGTTTTCCTTTGTGCTACTATAAATTTTTTACAAGTTCCTGTGAATATATTACTGTTAAGTCTACTTTGCCTATGTGATAATTCTTGTCTTTTCGCTATAATTATTTTAGTAAGCTTTTGTCTATATTTGTTATTCTCGTTATTCATTGTATCTTTAAATATTGAATATATTTATATTCTATTTTAGATATTTTATCTATTAATTGATCTAATTTTTTGTTATCAGTTTTTGCGATATTGAGTTGTTTATATTCTGGATATAATTTATTTAATTTTCTTCTTAGTTTTCTTATCTTTCTACTAGTATGTTTCTTTTTATATTTCTTTTCATCCATAGTTCTGATACCATTTCGGTGCGGATACCATTTTTTGGTGCGGAATTCATTTTATTGGTAGGTGATAAATTCCTGATATACTAAGATATTTTTGGTAGTGTGGTAGGTGAGGAATTCATGACTTTTTTCGTAGGTGTACCATTTTTGGTAGGTGAGGAATCCATTTTAAAGATTTTATTATAATATTCTTTTGCTATGTGTCTTAATCTTGATATCTCTTTAATATTATTTATGATATATTCTAGATATAACATATCTTGGGTTCTTTGGTACATATATAAATTTTCCTCCATTAATTGTTCTAATAGTTTTATATCTTCCATAGATTCTTTTCAATATTGTAAATATTCGTAGTTTATTTTAATCTGAATTTATTTCTAAATCATACCATTCTATTTTTTCGAGGTCTAAATCACGTAGGTCTATTTCATATCATTGTTGGTTTAATATATTTTTTGATTCGTTATCATTAAATATTTTCCCCATATGATTCTTCTTAATTCAATTATCTCTATACCTTTAAGTATATATAGGATTAAAGTTTCATAGTATTTTATTATTTCATCATGCATGTATGTAGTCATGTTCTTTATCATGCAGGTTTTTATTTTCAATTATTCCTTCCTATCATATTCATAATTGATTAAATTCATATTAGATCATTATGAACTAGATTATCTGTTTATCATGTTCTCCTGTCACTACTAGCATCGTACTTTAGCGGATACTTCCTTCTTATCAGCGCCTCAACTGTGTTTACTCCCCTAAACGGCTTTTCTTGCCTACCGGTTTCAACATTAGGATGACATAATATAGAATTTTTCTCCCTGTTTTCAGTGTGCTAATAAACTAGAAATCATGATTCAAATAATTTTAATACATAATAATTAACATAAATTTATTCAATCATATATATGATATTCAAGAATATATGAAATTAGTTCTGCATATTTTTTGAACAATATACCTTTGCCTATTGCTTATCCATGATATCTGAGGGTTGTTTCGTTATCTTAAGTATTTTAAATATTTGAGAGTGTTTTTTTTATATATGAAAGTGCTCCATTTATTCAAAGTCTGCCCATTATGTTACATGTACCTTCCTTTATATAGAAAGGAATTAGTGCACAATAATGCACGTACTATACTACACACTTACTTTACAATCATCCCTACCCACTACTTTTACACTTGTCCTCTTAATAATACACTCCACCTACTATTTTTACACTTGTTCATACTACTTTAATAATGCACATGCATATGTTGACTAATTTACTCTACTAACTTGTACCTAATAATTTACAAAAATATAATAATATGACTACTACTATACACTTTAAGACTTTTACATAATAATTTACATCTACTTTTGGCTTTGTTAGCCAAACACGTTTTTATGTCTTCTTTTTATCTCTGTCCTTTGTTTTTATCTTCTTTGTCTTCTTCTCTTTATCTTATCTCTTTTCCGCCTCTATCTTCTTTTATTTTATCATTCCAATTGGACATCGGGGATTACATTATCTTCTCTATTGCATTTTGAACATATATGATCTGGATATTTTTGTCTAATTAGCTTACAATATCTGGTTAATAGTTCATTTGAGATGAATCCCTTCTTTAATGCTTTGGTAATAGGTTGTTCTTCTAGTTTGAGTAGAGATAATATCCATTTTTGTACTTTATCCATATCTACTTGCCTTAGCTCCCTTGAGTTTGAATATATCATAAGTTGGTCTCGTGAATAATAACTCCATATTGCATTCCCATTTACATAATTATTTGCTAGTTCTTGGATAATTGTTCACATACCAATTATTCTCTTATTAGCATAGAAACTCGGTATCTCAATTTCTTGTATCTCTGGTTAATCCTATTTTTACAGCTTGTATTATTGGTTTTATCTCAACATATAGTATCTCTGTTGGGGCCGCATAAAACTTTACATAAAATAGGTTGCCTTTTGTTACTCTTTTATAGGTTATGAATGCTCTGTGTATCTCTGGTATACCACTTAGTTCTTCCCCATCGTATGTATAAACTGTACTTAATAATCCATAGTTGTAACAGGTTTTGACTAAATTTTCTTTAGTTTTTGGTTGAGCTATCAACTTATTGTACCCTTGTAATTTTTGGGTTAAATAATCTTGGGTTGATTCTTTAGTGGTGGTAGATTTGGGATTAAGATTCAAATATGTTTGGATTTAAGATTCAAATATGTTTGGATTTTATGTATATTCCTAATATAGGTTTGTGTGATATGGTTATAAATTTTTTTGTCTTTGTTTAGGCTCTCTGCATACGTTGAGGTTTGCGGTGATATAATCAATGGGTCTTTTGGTATTTTTGGTGTAAATGGTTTTTCCAACATTTTGTTCAGATTAGTGCTTGTA
This sequence comes from Solanum commersonii, assembly GCA_029007595.1. Taxonomy (NCBI): domain Eukaryota; kingdom Viridiplantae; phylum Streptophyta; class Magnoliopsida; order Solanales; family Solanaceae; genus Solanum; species Solanum commersonii. The sequence continues at coordinate 2,569,072 of JAJTWQ010000029.1, forward strand.
TGTTGTTTCCTAACTGTTTTCCTTGTACCTGCAGCTGCATTGAAACAATCATTATGGGTTTTTTGGAGTATCCCAACGTCTCCTTCTAGCTCTGGATGTTTTGTGTCTTCCGATTGACATATCTCTGCATGTTTATAGTCATGCGACTGACTTATAGCTTTAGACTTTAGTTTTTGTATCTCATTGTCCATACTATCCACTTTGGTACAAAGTGTAGTAATGGCTTTGAGTATATCTTCAATTGTATTTTCTTTCTCAGTCTGAGTAGCTTTGTCTTGATAAGTAATCTGCAATAACATTCTTATCAGTTTTTATTACTTAAATAGTAAATGTAAAATTTAATATATTTAATACCAATCTCCTTATTTCTTTTGTCGTCACTAAATTTTATATTTTTCTTGTTAGCCACCATTTTACTTGTGTGTTATCTGTCCTTATAATAAATTTGTTATATATGATATATGGTTCAAATGATAATAAACATTTATATACTGAATATATTTCTTTCCTGTTTATTTCCCATTTTAATTCTTTATTAGTATATGTTCCTGAATAATATCTACAATGATGTTCTATTTTTTCTCCATCATACTCGTATTTTAAGATTCCTCCATAACTTTTTTCACTGTCGTCTGATTCTACTATATAAGTAAATTTTTTTATTTTCTTCCGAAAAATATAGTTTGGGTAGGTTTTTACATAATAATTTTACTTTTTGTATTTGTGTTTGGTCTTTTTTATCAAACTGGTATTCTACATCTTTCTTTAACTTTTAATGCAATGGTTTTAAATTTTCTGCTAATTTTGGTATGTATTCTCTAACTTGATTTACTAGTCCTAAGAATGATTGTAATTTCTTTTTTGTATCTAGCTGTTCATTTGAGTTAATTATTTTTTGTACTATATGCGTTTGCATTTTTATTCTATTTTTATCTATTTGTATTCCTAGGAATTCTATTTGGCTTTTCATTATGTTTGCTTTCTTTTTACTTAAGTTTATGCCTAAATATTCTATAATATATATGAATTTTTCTAATAATCTTATGTATTCATCTTGGGTTTTAAAATATAGTAATATATCATCAATATATACTACACAATTTTCTTGTTGTTTAAAGTAGTTATCCATAAAGTGTTGATATCTACCTGGGGCATTTTTATATCCAAATGGTAATACATTCCATTCATAAACTCCTTGTGATACTGTAAATGCTGTAAGTTTTTTAGATTCTTCTTTTAATTCTAAGTGGTAAAATCCTGATGTGCAGTCAAATTTACTAAAGTAATTATATGCTTGTATTTGTCTTATCTTTAATATCTTATTTGGTATTGGGTAATTATATGTTTTAGTTTTTGCATTTAAATTTCTATAATCAATAACCGTTCTATTTTTTCCTCTTTTTTGTTCACTATGTTTATTTACTATAAATGCTGGGCTTGTATGCTTGCTATTGCTTTCTTGTATATACCCTTTTTCTAGTAATTCACTTATATGTATCTTAAATTCTGTTAAGTCATTAAAATTATATTTTAATGGTTTTTGGGTTATTGTATTATTATTAACAATTAGCTCAATTTTTATTTTTGTTTTATGTTTTTTCCATCCTTGTAAAGAATCTTCACTATATAATAATTATAACTTATCTTGTATTGTTTTTACTTTATCTATAGAGAATATAATTAATTCTATATTAGGGTCTTCTTCTTTTATATTTTCTAATTTTTGTGTGATTTTTTCACTTCCTTTTATCCATTCTATTGTTTTTCAATTTTTGTTATTTACTCTTTTTGCTCATATTTTTTGTTTACACGGTGTTGTGAACCACCAATGTGTTTTTGTTATTATATGTGGGTATATAATTTTTCTAAAAATGGCATTCCTAATAGAATATCTTTTGTAGTCAATTCAAAGTTATATATTTCCTTTATAGTTAATATCTTATCCCATATTTGTATTTTTATATTTTTTGCCTTATATGTGATCATGCATCCTGCATTATTAAATCCTATTACTACTATCGGTGTTTTTAATTTTTCCCACTTATCTTCTGGTAAACAATTGTATTTACATATATTAACTTCTGCTCCCGTATCTATCGTTGGTGTATAATATATGTTGTAATGTCCCTCTATTATTATCTTTGCAAGTATATATATTTTCATACTTTTATCATACTAAAGTTCTTTTTATTATTATTCTTTTATTTTCATAATTGATTGTCAACTGTTTGTCTTCTAGATTATATGGTTTTACTTGTTCTAGCCATTTTATTCCTAAAGTGATATTTTCATCTTCTTGATATATTTTAAATTTTATTACTATTGGTACTCCTCCAATGATTATTTCCTTTTCTGTAGTTTCTTCGGTATACATTAATGCTTTTGGTAGTTCGGGGCATAATTGTTCAGTAGTTATTATTTCATCTTCCGTAACTAATTCTCTTGTAATATAGTTTTCTTCTTGCCCTGTATTTATTAATATTAAATATTTCCACTATTCAATTACTCCTGTTATGTAGTAATGATGTGATTTTATTTCTTCTTTCATTGATTTTTGTAGAGTTTTATCTATTCTTCTTGAGGTACTTATTTTTGATGAAATTTGTGGTATTTCACAGTTTATTCTTTTTGATGTACTTAATCTTTCTTTTAATATTTTTAAATCTTTTTCTATATCAATCTGATTTTAACTATAATTATTATTATCTATGACTGTAACTATCTTTTCAAAAGGATTTTCTATTTTTATTCTATTTATTTATTTTTTTGCTGTTATTTTGTGTTTTGTTTTTAAAACATATAAGTTTTTACATCTAGCTGTAAATATTTTACTTCCCGGGGTTAGTTCTATCCCTGATAGTTTCCAATATAATACTAGTGATTTATCTATGTTTCTGTCATTTATTGCTACTGAGTAGTTAACACTTATTATAAATTTAAATTTTTGGTATATGAGGTTACCTTTTACTGCGCTTATTATACTTTTTTCTATAGGTTGTATAATTCTATCATCCGTTAAGTATATTTCTATGGGTGTATCTATTCCTTCTCTAAAACATGCTTTTATTAGTATTTCTGTTCCTCCTAATGAACATATTTAATTGGATTTTTAGCCTTAATATCTTGTATTTCTTTATTTATTATTCGTTTGTTTATTATTGGTATTTTAGCCTTCCTTAGGTGTATTTGCAATCTATGATATGTTCTCTTTGACTCACTACATAATATTCTTCTTTTTGTCGTTTAAATAAGTTTTTTATTGTTGGTATTTCGAATATTTTTGCTATGCTTAGGTCTAATTCTTTTCCCTTTTTTTGTTCAAATATGCTATTATCAAATTTATTTTTTGTTCTCAAGATTTTTCGTCTTGATGCTCTTCTTTATTTATTATTTGTATATTTGTTTCAGTCATTTGTTATATTGTAGAATTTATTGTCTGATTCTATTTCTACATCATTATCTATTTCATTTTCTGATATTTCATATATGCTATCTTTACTTTCTAATTCATGACCTATGTATTCTATCGGCGTATATTTTTCATCATTTATTATTATTTATGATATTTGTTTTTTCTTTGGATCTTTAGGTAATTTACAATCTCTAGCTATGTGTCCTAATTTTTCACAATTATAACAAATTCATTCCGTTAGTTTTCTTTTTGGTCTATACGGTTTTTTGGTTTTGTAGTTTTTTACATAGTATCTTCTTAATTTTTTATATTTATATTTTGATCTATACTTTTTGTTATATTTCTTTCTATTTTTATAATACCTATCCGTACAATCAAATTGAGGTGCTTTTTAATTTTGCAACATGTCAGGTTTTTTACTAATATCTTTTCCATTTTTATTTCTTCTTTATGTTTTTCATAGAGTTCTATAAACCATCGTTGTAAGAATTTCATTCTATCTCCTAAGGTTTTTGTTAATCCTGCTTCATTCCAACTTTTTATTACTTTTGAATTAAAAGGTTCTGGTAATTTTGTAAAATATAATTTTCTTATTTCCTTACTTTCTTCTGTTCTATATGTTCCTTTATAATAATATTTTCTAAATGCACATGTATATTCATCTATATAACACATATTGCATATTGCTAATTTTGTCATTAGATTTCGATTTATGATTTTTTCTTTATTTTGTTCTTCTACTTTTGTTGTCATACTACTGAATTCATTTCTTATAACTACTTCGTATTTATATAATATTTCCATAGTTGTAGTAGCTAATTCACCACTAAATTTTTTATTACTTCTTAAAGTTTTTAAGCTTTCATCTGATAAATTTTGTAGCCATAATTTTACTTATAAATGTTCTTTCTATATATCCTGGTGTTTCTGTCATTTCTATTTTGTTATCTATTAATTGTTTTGATATATATTCTATCCATAATTGGATTATTTTATTTATATCTGCTACACAGTCTAAATCTAAAAAATCATGTTGTTAAGTTATTGGTTTAGGTGTCCATTTTTTATTTAATCTTTTATCCCATCCATAGAGTTTTTTCTCTATCATATTGTTCATAGTTTTCATTATAATATTTTAATTTTTTTGGGTTTTTTATTCTTGATGTACTAGATTTTTCATCCATGTCTACGTCTCCTGTATTTACTTCTAAATTCTTTGTATTATCTATGTTTGCTAAAAGTTTCGTATATGTTTCGCTTGTTTCCGAATGTTGTTCATCTAGATCATTGTCATTTATTTCATCAATTCTTATTTCAGGTAGATTGTCTTGGTTATTTTTTACTTTTTCTTCTAATATATCTTCTAATTGCAATTTTTCTTTAAATTTAATTTTCTCATTTGCTAATTTTGTTTTTTGTTCTTTTTCTTTTTGTTTAATTTCATATATTTCTTTTAATATTGCCAGCTCTTTTTCTAGTTCTATTATTTTAGTATTTTTTACTTCTTCTAATTGTTGTACTTCCTTTTTAGCTTGTTTTATTTTTTCAATTTCCGTTTTTCTATCTAGTTCTTCATTTTCTTTTGTTATTCTTATCAGAGCAGTTAAACTATGTTCTAGTTTTACCGTTTCTTTTTCTAACATTAAACTTATATTGTCACCTATTTTCCTGTATCTTCTTCCTAGATTAGAAAATATTATCTTTGTTTTTAATCCGTCATAGTTTTCATATGTTTTTTCATCTATGACATATTCTTCCTTATTCATTTATAGATTGTGTTGAAGTTTATATTCTAAACTTTCTATCTGTATCTGTAGATATAAAAAAGTTTTTCTCTATGCTATTATAGATTTTTTACAAATTCCTGCAAATATATTACTGTTAAGTCTATTTTGCCTATGTCTTAATTCTTGTCTTTTTGCTATAATTGTTTCAGTAAGTTTTTGTCTATATTCGTTATTCATTGTATCTTTAGATATTGAATATATTTATATTCTATTTTAGATATATTATCTATTAATTGATCTAATTTATCGTTATCAGTTTTTGTGATATTGAGTTATATATAATCCGAATATAATTTGTTTAATTTTCTTCTTAATTTTCTTATCTTTCTACTAGTATGTTACTTCTTATATATCTTTTCATTCATAGCTATGATAAAGAAAGAGTTTCTCAATCATTTCTATAGCACTGGACATTTCATAAGCATGATTGAACTTACAATGGCTCGACAATGTAAAGATGAGCTAGTTGTTGGTTTATCAATCGCTAGAGAAGTTTGAGCATCACTGCACATATTGTCTTAGTGAAACTTCTAGCATTGAAATGTGCATTCAAGACATGAATTGGGGTCTTCAATATATATTGGAAGGATTAAAGTCCAATACGTTTGATGAATTAGCAACTCGTGCACATGACATGGAATTAAGCATGACTATAAGATAAGATCAACAATCTCTTGTATGTGGCCCTTACGGAGGTGAAGAGCTAGAACAACTCCAAAATGGAGACAAGTTTGTATCTAAAGATGCCTTTGAAGAATCAATGTATATATAGATATTCCTTAATGCATGAGCTTAAACTGCAAGTTACAATGCTCCTCATCGCATGAGCCTAAACTCTAAGTTATGATGCTCCTAGACGCACGAGCCTAAACTGTATATCACAAAGCTCTTTAAATTTGAGCTAAATTTTTAAATTTGAAAGCTTTCAAAATTGAGCTTAATCTCTAATTTTGAAATCTCTTTGAATTTGAGCTAAATCTCCTAGTTTGAAAGCTCTTCAAATTTGAGCTAAATTTCTATGTTACAGAGCTCTTCAAATTAGAGTTAAATCATCAAGTTACAATATTCCTCATCGCGTGAGCCTAAACTGAAAGTTATAATACTCCTAGTTGCATGAGCCTAAACTATATATCACAAAGCTCTTCAAATTTGATTTAAGTCTTCAAGCTAAAATGCTCCTTGAAACACTATCTTAACCTGTATGTCACAAAGCTCTTAAAATTTAAGTTACATTATCAAGTTGAAATGCTCCTTGAAACACGAGCTTAAACTGTATGTTACAAAGCTCTTCAAATTTGAGTTAGATCTTCAAGTTGAAATGCTTCTTGAAACACGAGCTTAAACTATATGTCACAATGCTCTTAAAATTTGAGTTTTCTTCAAAATGAAATTTGAAACACTCCTTAAAACACGAGCTTAAATTGTATGTCATAAAGATATTCAAATTTGAGTTAAATCTTCAAGTTGAAATGTTCCTAGAGGCACGAGGCTAAAATATAGGTCACAATGCTCATCAAATTCAAGTTAAATCTTCAAATCGTGAAACTTGTCAAAATCATATATATCTTCAAATCCCAAAGATCTGTGATTCGAATCAAATCCCCAGAACTACGTTGTGACTTGATCCTCTTCACTGAGGTATAAGTAATCTCTCATCAAACTTCAGACTTGTACAAAATGGTAGTGACTCAATGGGGGAAAACCCCTAAGAAATATGAACTTTCCCAATAAAAATTGGAAGTATTCAAATTCTACAAGTATACAAGTTCAAGTCTTCGAATCATTCAACTCTGCAAGTTTAAGTCTTTAAATCCTCCAAGTCTGCAAGTCAAAGTTTTTGAAACCTCCAACTTTGCAAGTTGAAGTCTTTAAATCTTCTAAATATGCAAGTTGAAGTCTTCAAATTCTTCAAGTACGCAAGTTGACGTCTTCAAATCCTCTAAGCCTACAAGTTGAAGTCTTCAAATCCTCTAAGTCTGCAAGTTGAAGTCTTTAAATCCTCCAAATATGCATATCAAACTCTTCAAATTCTTCCAACAATGCAAGTTGAAGTCTTCCAATCCTCCAAGTATGCAAGTTTTTAAATTTTCATGCCTTAAGATGGACAAAATTGACCATTTGCACCTTAAGCTTGTCATTTCACAGATTTATACTTAAAAAGATATTTATATTTCCACGCCTTAAGATGAACAAAATTTTCCTTTTGCATATTAACCTGGCAATTTCATGGATTGATTCTTAAAAGGATCTCTAAATTTCCATGTCTTAAGATGGATAAAATTGTCCCTTTGCACCTTAAGCTGGTTGTTTAACGGATTTATACTTGAGAAGATCTTTAAATTTTCATGTCTTAAGGTGGATAAAATTGTCCAGTTGCATCTTAAGCTGGCCTTTTCACACATTTACCCTTAATAAGATCTCTAAAATTTCATGCCTTAAGCTGGACAATATTTGTTTTTTTGCACCTTAAGTCGGTCTTTTTATGAATTTATCCTTAAAAGGATCTTTAAATTTTATTGTCTTAAGGTGGACAAAATTTTTTGCTTCACATCTTATGAGTAAGTTTTCGGGATTTCATAAAGACTAAAATTAGTGATCTCAAGGTGGAGACATTAAACACATCCCTTTACATCTTATGCTCAAGTATTCAGGATCTCATAAAATCACAAATATGTGATCTCAAGGGGGGAACTTTAAACACATCCCTTCACACCCCAAGAGCAAATTCTTGTGTTGCGACAATAATAAAAATTCTCCGTTGTGTAGCCTCTGCAAAGTACAAATATTCTTCCATTGGCCTACAAAAAAAAACACAAAGCAAAACAAAGTGAAGTGGGCGATATCACAGAAAAAGAAATTACCTGAGCATATTTCTTAGCCATCAAGAAGATTCTATGATTTACAAACCCTCTAAATTGATGCTTATAGATGGGTAGATGAACAATATATAGGATGTTCAACTCCTAGTGGGATAGAAATTAGGAGAAGCTATAAAAATTTGATAAGGATCCTATTTTTAATTGGAGAAGTTAATAAGCTACATGTATGTGAACTCTATATTTATGAAAAAAAATAATTAAATTAATAATGCTCAAAATTTCCCAAGTCACATGCAAAGTGGAAAAAGGGTGATATGCTGAAGGAATCTAGTTAACGTGGGTCTCTTCTTCCATTTTCTTTGTGAATGATAAGTGAATAAGTAAATCAAGTCCATTCCATAGATATATGATGATTTATTAAACCAAGTCATTTTGATTAAAATATAAACTTAATACTTCAACTCTAGTCTTCAGAAGATGAAGTATCTCGATAAGACTTGAAGTAGAGGCATTTGTAAGCATTGAAAATTTATCAAATATAAATTTATAAAATGATTCAAATTTTATTAAACATGTTTAGAGGTGGTGTTGGACAAGTTGTGTATTATGTTTGAGCTTGACTCATCTATGGTATTTATGTATTATTCTCTTTTTGTCTTGCTCCCTTAGTCCCAATTTCCTTGATTATGCAAATTTTGATTTCATTAACAAATATTCCATAAGGGGTTTGCCAAGATATATGGGTCCTATTGATGTTTATAAACCAAGTCATTTTGATTATGAATTATATTAATCCAAATAATATTATGAATTAATATAATAAGGTTAATTATTTAGATCCAATAAATGTTGATTTAATTAAAGTCCAAATTAATTTATTGGGCTACAATAGATAAGCCAAGTAGCCTAGCTCATGTTGATATTGGTGATAGGGAAATGGCTAGGGAGGTGTGGCTAGGTTGGGGGTTAGGTTGAAAGAGGTTGGTATGGTGGTGTGGTCGTTGTTGATGGTGCTAGGTCTTCCTTGGTTGACGAGGTGATAGAAAAACAAGATCTTGCTCTTTGTTTGAATTGAAGGCCTTGTGAGAGAAGGTGGAAGTTTAAGGGGGAGATGGTACCCTTATTGTGTGTGCCTTGTGTTGATGGTTTTTTGAGGAGGTGCCCACCAAAATGTATAGAGATTTGAGAGATGAGTGGGGAGGCATGAAGAAGGACATTGTGCCTCCGTCATTTGCCAACAAGTCAAGAACATCAAAGGCCGGGTGGCCTAACCCAAGACATAGAGATTCCTACTTGGAAGTGGGAAGAAATTAATATGGATTTTGTAGTTGGTTTACCCAAGACTAGAAAAGGTTTTGATTCTATTTGGGTGGTGGTTGATAGATGACAAAATCGCTCATTTTCTACCTAAGAAAGTATGGGGCGGAAGATTATGCAAGATTATATATTCATGATAAGTTGCATGGGATTCCTCTATCCATCATATCGGACCGTGGTACTAAATTTACTTCACACTTTTGGAAATTAGGTACGAGAGGTAGCTTTTATGCCGAAAAGACTATCCAAACACTTGAGGATATGCTTAGGGCTTGTGTATTGGAACTTAAGGGTAGTTGGGATGATCAATTGATTGAGTTTGCCTATAACAATAGTTATCATTCTAGCATCGGTATGGCTCCTTTTGATTCACCGGTTGGATGGTTTGATGGTGAGGTGGCCTTGTTAGGACCAGATCTAGTTATGGAGGCTCTTGAGAAGTGATGATTAGAGAAAGGTTGAAGACGGCCCAAAGTCGCCAAAAGTCCTATGCCGATTGTGAATTCCAAGTTCTTGGGAGGTGTCACCCATGAAGGGTGTGGTTGCTTTTAAGAAGGGCAAGAGCCCAAGATATTTGAGGAGAACAAGGTAGCTTATGAGTTGGAATTGCCTAGAAAATGGATTTGGTTCATAGATCCAGATGTGTGGGTGATCCGAATGCCATTGTGTCTCTTGATGTTGTGGGTGTTGTTGAAGATTATTTAACCTATGAAGAGGTTCCGATCCAGATTTTAGATAGACAAGTGAAGAGATGAGAAACAAAGATGTGGCTTCCGTTAAAGTCCTTTGGAGAAATCAACAAGTTGAAAGTGCTACTTGGGAGGCCGAAGCGGACATGCAAAGGAGATATCCTTATCTTTTCCACTCCACTCAAGCTTAAGGTATTGATCTAAGCCCTTTATAAAATCTCAGGTCTTAAGTTCAGCCACCATGTCATTGCATACATTCATGTTTAAGTTAACAAGTTCATTGTGGTTTTACAACTATGTTGAAGTTTTTTGAAATGAGGTGTAAGTGCATTGTTGCATCCTTATGTGGGCTGAATTTGCCATGTTTATGTCTCTCATGTACATTTCTTTGACATTCGGGGACGAATGTTCCCAAGGGGGAGATATTGAAACGACCCCAAAAATGCTCGAAAATGTGCTTCGGAAAACACCTAAAATTGTAATTTCCATATATCTCAAAATCCGTGCATCATTTCAAAATTCGACTTCATATTCTTATTCAGGGGTCAAATTGAGTGGGAAATGGGTCTAACCTGGAATTTTAGAGCAACCGTATCAAAATTCGAAAATCGCAAAAAATACGATTTTGAGGGTCAACTTTAAAGGGGCATATCTCTCAGCACACAAGGAACTGGAAGGAGCTCAAACTATCAAAATTGAAGCTCTATGAGTTAGCTTTCCAACGCAATTTGTTTCACCTCATTCCGAGTTAGGATGAAGGAGTTATGACCGTTTTCGTAAAACCTGTCCGACAGAAAATGCAAATTCCAAAAGTAGCCGAAAACACTGTTCACCCGCCTCATTTTTTTCTAAGTGTTGGGACGTTTTTTATAAAAAGGGGACATATCCATACTTAGTCATGTTACATCCTAACATACACGAACACTCTCTAAGCCCTCTCCAAAAATTCCACCAAGATCATCCACCAAATTCACGAATCCCAAGCTTTAATTCCGGATTCAAGATTCAATCTCAAGCAATTCTCCATTCCAATCTTCATCAAGAATTCTCCAAAGTTGAGGTATGTGGGTTGATTGTGGAAACCTTCCTTTCCACAAGTCCAACCATTTATCCTCTATTTTACTTCAAGTTTATGGGTCCTTATGATCATTTATGAACTCTTGAATTATGGAAGCTAGACTACACACCCTATTAAGGTCTATCTTGCATATTTTCATGAAATGGTATTATTATGTGATGTTTATGGTTTTCATGCCTCCATGATCAAATTATGAAGGTTGTTATATATGTATATATATATGTATGTTGTTGGTGGGCTGTTTTATATAGATTTTGAAAATTGGTTGGACTTAGTACTCTTGAAACATATGATTTTATTTACATGAACAAGTAGCCCACCATATGTTTGATAAAATGTCATTTATAGAATTCTTATGAAATGGAAGGTCCAATGTACGTCCTATAAGTCGGATGATTATATAAGTATTGAAATGATGATGAAATGGATACATGTATATGATTTTCTCTATATGGTGTGTGAGTCGACGTACGGGGGGTAGTAGGCCCGTATAACCATATCGAGGGGTTTGTACCTTGGTCCCTAGCTCGGGGGGTGGTAGGCCCGGGTAACCACATTGAGGGGTTTGTACCTCTCTTTCGCCTCTCCAAGGGGGTGGTAGGCCTTGGAAATGCTATATTGATGGTCACTCACTACACATATACTATGCCCTACTAAATATGATTTTTATATAAGTATCATTATACATATCATCTCATTAATATGTTATCTATCGGGTACGATTATGCATTTTGCCTATAATGTCCATCCATTGTTATATTGCATTGCATCCCATATACTTAGTACATTCAAACGTACTAATGCATACTCTATGCCTACATGTTGTCACCATGTAGGGACCGGAGCACCGTCTGACCATCCTCCTCCACGTGGCTAATACGGTTTCCTATCAAGGTTATTGGTGAGTCCTCCATTCCGGGGACGTTGCTCATGATCTTTTATTATGTATAAGACCTTTTCCTTTTAATTATGTATTGACTATGAGGGTGAGCCCTGTGAGTTTGTCTCGGCCCCCGCTAAGTATCCATGTTTAGAGGTGGTGTTGGACAAGTTGTGTATTATGTTTGTCGCGTTGCTAAGTTCCCTAACTTCATCTCATCCTAGAGGTCCATTTTGGTGTCATGTATAAAATGATGTGGCATTACAAGTAAAACAAAGAAGCCAACAGGATCATGACATATGTCAAAGTGACAAGACCGCTCCATAAAATCCATATGTCATGTAACTTAAATCTGATTGGCCAAAGGTGTCACGACCCAGGGGTACACCCAAGGTGTAACATGGCGTACAAGACCTCGAGAGGCCTCATACAAGCTACTTAGCATTCATAACATAAGATAATAGAAATTAGCAAAAATTTAAATCATTTCAAACACAATCAAAGTCTTTATAAAATGTTGCAGAAGTATAATACCCTTTGTCTCAAACCATCTAAAATAATTGAATCATTGGGACACAACCCATACAATATTGTTCAAAACATAAAATGAAAGACATAAGGAAAAGGGTGGTCGAATCCTCGAGTGCTATGATGACTCACTAGTCTTCAAATCTTGCTCTGCCACGGGGATGAGAGTCTATATCGACGGACCCTACATTTGGACAAGAAATGTTGGCAAGAGTATGCGTTAGTACAAGCATGTACTAAATATGATAGCTTACATAAACATCGTTATAAACATAGGTGTTAGTCAACGTAAGACATAAAACATAATCAACGCATATACTAGATCATTATAACATAAAAGGAATACTTCATAAAGTAACCTCAAAGCATACTTAGCCAAGTCATGGATAATCCTCCACTAGTCTTACTCATCATAGAAGGTAGCCTTAGAAATCATCCAAGCTCATCACTTGTCATTCTTATCTTTAGCTTATATTTTATAGAAATGGAGAAATCACCTCCTTGCCTTCCTATAAAGGCTAATGGGTAGTCGCCTCTTGCCTTACATAAAACCTAATGGGTATTCACCTATTGTCTTACTTATATAGTGATGGGTACTCGCCTCCATGTCCATATTATAGTATCATAGGTATTTTCCTCCATGTCCAACATCATATGACACGGGTATTCACGTCCATATCATTTTATATATATGATACGGGTATTCGCCTCTATATTTTTCTTTAAGGGATCATGGGTATTTGCTTCCATGTCCTTGCTATAAAGGCTAATGGGTAGTCACCTCTTGCCTTACATAAAGGCTAATGGGTAGTCGCCTCTTGCCCTGCTACCTTGAAATCATGGAATAAGGGTAGTCCCCTCACATTTATCATCATATGACATGGGTAATCACCTCATGCTTTTCTAACTTAGGAATATGGGAGATCATCTCATATCATTCTCATGTAGAGGTCATGGGTGACCACCTCTTGCCTCATTTATTTAATAATCTTTTTACTTAGATTCATTTTAATTGAGTAATCCTTTCAACCTAGAATTATTCAATGTGAGAAAGCCTTTCACATTCATACATTCATACTTAAGTAACTTATGTGGGAACTATCCCTTCCACAATAATTACATCAATTATAAACAATTCATAGTATAAGCTTTACTCCCAAAGCACTACATCTCATAATCATCTCATAAGACTCAATCAAAAACAATTCTAATCATAAACCATCATATAGCATTCAATACTAATGTATCTCATCAATCCTAAAAGAATACCTATTGTCACGACCCGAGTCTATACCCCGGAAGCAACACGGCGTACTTGACCCAGAAGGGGTCTTATACAAGCCTCATAGCATTCATAACATAAGATACTTAGAAATAGTGCGGAACTTAAAACTTTTCTTTTTTAAATCCAACAACCAAAACATTAAAAGAAAGCGGAAGTCTATCGTCTCACATGGCCATCTAAACAACTTACTTGAAACAAAATAGGGTCACGACCCTCTACAATCGAAATCTTAACAATAGTTATTAGAAGAAAAGAAAGGAAACATCTAAACACTTGTCCTCGATATATGAGGACATACCACTTAGTCTTGGGGAACTCAAGTCCAAGTTTCACTGGAGAAAACCACTCAATTTCCAGAACTTACACTTGTAGTAAACATAGAAGAAGAATGGGGTTAGCACAATTAAGTATTAAGTATGATATCTATGCAAAAATATGCTTAAAACAGACATTTTATTTGGAAGTCATGATATATGCCATTTTGAGAAAATTTTCATGAACATAAACATAAGAGACATCATATTCAACCAATATACAAGTCATTTAACCACATTGGAACATAATCACATATAAACCATTACCTTCACATTAAGCCTTCACCTCAAGTAACCCTCAAGCTATACTTTGTGCAATGTATGGATAGCGTCCCATACCACCATCCACACCAAAGTACCACCTTAAGGTCACCAAAGGTGAACTTACCATTCAATCTTTCCATCCTTACACAATGCTCATACACAAGAGACATACACATTACATAAGTCATATCAACACATAAAATCCATCACCCAGGGCAACTCTAAGTCATACTTGTGCAATGTATGGGTAGCATCCCATACTACTACTCACACTAATTACTCCTTTAAATTCACCATAGACAAGGCACATTCATATTCATTAAGTCATGACAAGGAAGTAACTCATATTACAATCCAAGTATAACATACATCTTCACATTAATCATATAAGTCAACATTGTTCATTAACTTCATTACATCAAGAGCACCTTCATTCATTAGACTTTTAGCCAACATTCTCATTAACATCATCGTAAGAGCACATTCATTATACTTAGCATTATAAAGGAACACACTACAACCTCTCTCAAAGCCTACTTGTGAAATGCATAGATGGCGTCCCATACCACCACCCACACTAAGTAGTGCATTGTTAAGAGGCCATAGTTCATTAACATTCTTTGTGGGAGTAAGCCTTAACCGACATAGACCATGTGAGCAATTCATGGAATCATGGTGTCACCCTCACCAGATAAGGGATTCCTACTTGCCTAAGGTAGGACCATTATTTTTAGTTTAAGTGGATCCACTAGCTAGACCTATATGGGCACATAGTTATGGCATAGGGAAATTGCTACTAGATACCCCGCCTTAACTCACAGATGAGTATCCATCTCAAGAGATTGCTATCAAGTACCTCGCCTCAACTCACATATAAGTACCCATCTCAAGCCATATCCACTCGGTGCTTAACATTATGTCCCACGGAGTACTTAACATTCATTACATTAGTTTATTATGGGATACGAGATTGTTGCTAGATACCCCGCCTCAACTCTCGGATGAGTATCTATCTCAAACCCAACATTCATTAAAATAGGATATATGGATTGTTACTAGATACTTCGCCTCAACTCCCGGATGAGCATCCATCCCATCCCAACATTCATTCATTGGAAAGCTCATAGATTCAAAGATGAGAATAGCCTTTAACCTAGAAATCCCCTTATTGTGAGAAAGTCCTTTCACAACCAGTCATTATCATTCATTATAGTACAATTGAGAATAGCCTTTCAATCAGCCCATCATCATTAACATAATCATAGAAACTTCATTCATTAGTCATTCATGAGTGTGTGTGTATGTGAGAAAAACCTTTCACATATAGCCTTATCATTCATAAGTGTTAATTGAGAAATAATATTCAATCATAACACACTTACATTCTAAACATGATCATTATACATTCATTGAAATCACACACACATACTTTACATCATGATCATTCATAGATCCTTCATATATAGAGGTACAAGGAAGATATCCATCAATTCAATACCACAATATACATAGTAAGTAAACTCCTCCACCTTTCAAGTGGATCAATAGATCAACCACAATTCTACTTCAATATGTAATTTGATCATAACTTTCCCTTCAAGTCTAAGAGCCAACATCAATCCATAAATACAAGATACTACAATAGATAATGAAATTGACATGATTCAATCACTTAATTTAATATAAGCATCAACAATTCAACATACTTGCATAATCAATCAACTCCCAATCACAAATCACAATTTAGGAAATTGGGGGAAACATGGGTTCTAGGAAGAAATCATCTTAATTTATCTTTAAATTCACAATTCATTCATAATTCAATGCAATAAAGCCTTTGGAAATAATTTAAAATCGAACCCATGCATAGATTGAAAACTAGGGTTTTAGAGAAAACATTGGAGACTTGAAATCACTTTTGAGATTGGATCCTTGAAAGAAACTAAGTCAAGGATGAAGACAACTATACCTTTAATGTAGGATATCCATGAAAATCCCCTGAAACCCTTGAAGATTTGACCTTGGAAGCTTGAAGTCTTCATCTCCAGTAGAGGTTTCTAGAGAGAGAACTTTTGGAGGGGAGGGGAGGTTTTGATTTTGGGTTTTGAAATAATAAAGTCTAAAATATGTTTTAATACTTTTAAACCCTTTACAATACCATAAATAACTAATTTAAACCGTCCCCCAACCAAACCAGACTTAGGGTGAATTGCCGAGATATTTGACAACAACACAGGTGCAAACCACGCCCTAGATTCACGGACCGTGAGTCTACTAACGGACCATCCTGTTGGTCCGTGGTCTGGGGATGCAGCTTGCAAATGTGGCCCTTGACCTATGGATCAAGACCATGAGTCGTGGTTTGGTCTACGGGGAGTGGTTCCCTTTCGTGGTTCACCAAAACATGAGCTTGGGGTTAGGCTTAGGGTCCTCCTCAAGGACCCTTAGGGTGGTCATTGGGAGTCGTACCTTGATTAAACACCCTCAAACCTTACACCAAACTCAAACACACACAAGTTAGGCTCTAGTTTAACTTATTCGTTTTACGGGTTGTTACATTATCCCCCACTTAGAAACATTCATCGTTGAATGACACTTAAAACACATTAAGGGGTTAACGACTCAAGACTAGCAGCCCATCATGCATGCAACATCATAATCAAATTCACATAACTAGGAGGAAACCTCAACTCCACATCAATAATCTCAATGCAACACAAGAAAGTAAGAACCACATTTACAAACTCATTATGCAACATAACTTCAACATTTCTCATTTCTCATTTGTCATTACATTGGAGGAATTACCTTCTCCAACTCATATCATCACAACATCATTAAGCACATTATGCAATTTCTTCATAAAAGTACATTAGGCATGTTCAACAATCAACCTCATGAAGTATATAGACAACTCATACTAAATTCATATCAACAAGAGGAACATAATTCATATAAACTCATTTTCTCATATAAAAAAGAATTCAACTAGAATATGCATAACATAAGGAGATCATGGAAACACATTTCACACATGACTCCACAGCAAAAAACAAGTTACAAGGAACTCTTGGTCTCAAGCTTGAATAGGAATAGAAGGAAAGAGATAAGGATATCAAAACTATCAACAACCTTACTATTCAACATACTATCCCTCACTTAGGAGAAAACCCAACTAAGGCTAACATGAAACCAACATAGGAACCTTAACAATACATTCACAACCAAAGGGAACTATCACTTACCGGTACCTTCATCCGGATTAGCTTCTTTGTCCTTGTTAGCTTGAAGAGTATAGAAACGGTTCCACTTTGGAACATCAAGATCCGGGCCTTTAAGAGAAGCTTGTTTATCCTCCCTTCCTTTTGCCGAGAGTGTCGGGCAATCTCTCATCTTATGACCCTTCTTTCCATAGCCAAAGCACCCATCTGTGACGGCAAGACACTTACCCAAATGTTGTTTCCCACACTTGGCACATCTAGGCCTCTCAAAAGAAGAACAACTTCTATTTCCTCCTTGAGAATTAGGGTTAGACACCCTATCATTGTTCACCATTGAAGAATCATGGTTGGAGAGCCTCTTTTTGGACCTTGGTTGACTTTGTTCATCGGACCTAGACCTCTTCATCCCTCAACTCTTCCTCTCAAGTTTGGACTCCTTAATAGATTGAGCATACCCAATGAGTCTAGAAATGTTCATATCATCATGAGGCATAGCCGTACGACATTCCTCCTTAACTAGGTCGGATACACCGGTCACAAACCTACTCATATCATCCCTAGGGTTGGACACTAAAGATGGAGCATACTTAGACAATAGGGTAAACTTCAAGGAATACTCATCCACACTCATGCTACCTTGTCTAAGGTTTATAAATTCCTCCACCTTAATCTCCCTCTTCTCACGGGGAAAGTACTTACCAAGGAAAGCTTCCTTAAACTCTTCCCATTCTATAGGTATCGCTCCAATAGGCCTATTGCCTTTTCATTGAGTGAACCAAACTTGGGCAACATCTTTCAATTGGTAAGAGACAAGTTCGGCTTTTTCTCTAGAAGTCACCCCCATATCATTGACTATCTTATACACCTCATCCAAAAACTCTTGGGGATCCTCCCCCACCTTGGAACCAAGAATTACTGGAGGATTCATCCTCACAAAGTCCCTCAACCTAGAAGCCATAGTACTCTCAATAGCATTCACTCTTGGACCCACATCTCTATTAACTTGGGCCGTCATATCTTGGGCTAAGGTTAGAAAAGCCAACCTAATTTCTTCATTAGTCATGACCGGAGCATTAACCAAAACTTGATTGCCTTGAGGAACTTGGCCTCCTTGAGAACCTTGGGGATCTTTGGGAGGAACTCCCTCATTCACATTCTCCTCTTCCACTCTCCTTGCGGGTGTCCTTCTTGTATTCATATCCTATAAACACAAGAGAAGGATTAGGAAAATAAAACTTAAAGAGCTAAACTCTAAGGCACAATTTCAAGAATATGAAAGAAGTGCAACTCCCTAACGTCCAATAACGCTTGCTTATAGATGTGTCGCGACTCATATCGATGAACGCGAATCTACTAGACTTGGCTTGTGAGACAACAACCTAAAAACCATTTCCAAAACCTTGTGCTTTGATACCATATTTGTCACGACTTGATTCTACACCCCGGAAGAGACACGGCATACTCGACCCCGAAGGGGTCTTATGCAAGCCTCATAACATAAGATACTTAGAAATAATGCAGAATTTAAAACTTTTCATTTATAAATCCAACAACCAAAAAATTAAAACCAAGCAGAAGTCTATCGTCTCACATGGCTATCTAAACAACATACTTAAAACAAAATAGGGTCATGACCCTTTACAATCAAAATCTTAACAATAGACTATTACATGAAAAGAAAAGAAACATCTAAACACTTTTCCTCGATCTATGAGGACATACCACTTAGTCTTGGGGAACTCAAGTCCAAGTTTAACTAGAGAAAATCACTCAATTGCTGGAACCTACATTTGTAGTAAACATAGAAGAAGAATGGGTTAGCACAATTAAGTACTAAGTTTGATAGCAATGCAAAAACATGCTTAAAAGGAATATTTTATTTGAAAGTCATGATATATGCCATTTTGAGAAAACTTTCATGAACATAAACCATATTGGAACATAATCACATCTAAACCATTACTTTCACATTAAGCCTTCACCTCAAGTAACCCTCAAGCTATACTTTGTGCAATGTATGGATAACGTCCCATACCACTATCTACACCAAAGTATCACCTTAAGGTCACCAAAAGTGAACTTACTATTCAACCTTTCCATCCTTAAACAAGACTCATACACAAGAGACATAGACATTACATTAGTCATATTAACACATAAAAACCATCACCTAGGGTAACTCTAAGTCATACTTGTGCAATGTATGGGTAGAATCCCATACTACTACTCACACTAAGTACTCATTCAAAGTCACCATAGACAAGGCACATTCATATTCATTAAGTCATAACAAGGAATTAACTCATAATACAATCCAAGTATAACATGCATCTTCACATTAATCATATAAGTCAACATTGTTCATTAACTTCATTACATCAAGAGCACCTTCATTCATTAGACATTTAGTCAACAATCTCATTAACATCATCATAAGAGTACATTCATTACACTTAACAGTATAAAGGAACACACCACAAACTCTCTCAAATCCTACTTGTGCAATGTATAGATGGTGTCCCTTACCACCACCCACACTAAGTAGTGCATTCTTAAGAATCCATTGTTCATTAACATTCTTTATGGGGATAAGCCTTAACCGACATAAACCATGTGAACAATTCATGGAATCTTGGTGTCACCCTCATCGGATAAGGGATTCCTACTTGCCTAAGGTTGGACTATTGTTTTTAGCTTAAGTGGATCCCTCAGCTAGACCTATGTGGGCACATATTTATGGGATCGGCAGATTGCTACTAGATACTCTGCCTCAACTCACAGATGAGTATCCCTCTCAAGAGATTGCTACCAAGTTCCCCGCCTCAACTCATGGATGAGCACCCATCTCAAGCCATATCCACTTGATGCTTAGCGTTATTCCCTACGGAATACTTAACATTCATTACATTACTTTATTATGGGATAAAAGATTGTTACTACATACCCCGCCTCAACTCTCGGATGAGTATCCATCTAAAACCCAACATTCATTAAAATGGGATATAGGGATTGTTACTAGATACTACGCCTCAACTCCCGGATGAGCATCCATTCCATCCCAACATTCATTCATTGGAAAGCTCATAGATTCAAAGATGAGAATAGCCTTTCACCTACGAATCCCCTTATTGTGAGAAAGTCCTTTCACAACAAGTCATTATCATTCATTAGAGTACAATTGAGAATATCCTTTCAATCAACCTATCTTCATTAACATAATCATAGAAACTTCATTCATTAGTCATTCATGAGTGTGTGTATGTGAGAGTCACCTTTCACATATATCCTCATCATTCATAGGTGTTAATTGAGCAATAACATTCAATCATAACACACTTACATTCTAAACATGATCATTATACATTCATTGAAATCACACACATATACTTTATATCATGATTATTCATAGATCCTTTATATATAGAGGTACAAGGAAGATATCCATCAATTCAATACCACAGTATACATAGTAAGTAAAAATCTTTGCCTTTCAAGTGGATCAATAGATCAAGCACAATTCTACTTCAATATGTAATTTGATCATAACTTACCCTTCAAGGCTAAGAACCAACATCAATACATAAAACCAAGATACTACAACAGATAATGAAATTAACATAATTCAATCACTTAATTCAATATAAGCATCAACAATTCAACATACTTGCATAATCAATCAACTCCCAATCACAAATCACAATTTAGGAAATTGGGGAAAATCATGGGTTCTATGAAGAAATAATCTTAATTCATCTTTAAACCCACAACCCATTCATAATTCAATGCAATAAAGCCTTTGGAAATCATTTAGAATTGAACCCATGCATAGATTGAAAACTAAGGTGTTAGAGAAAACATTGAAGACTTGGAATCACTTTTGAGATTGGCTCCTTGAAAGAAACTAAGTCAAGTTTGAAGACTACCATATCTTTAATGGAGGAAATACACTAAAATTCCTTAAAAACCTTGAAGATTTGACCTTGGAGCCTTGAAGTCTTCACCTCCAGTGGAGGTTTCTAGAGAGAAACTTTTGGAAGGGGGGAGGGGGAGGTTTTGATTTTGAGGTCTGAAATAATGAAGTTTAAAATATATTTTAATGCTTTATAAACCTTTAAAATACCATAAAAAAGTAATTAAAATCGTCCCCCAACCAAACAAGACTTAGGGTGAATTTACCAATTAACCCTCCATTAGGTTGATATATTTGATAGCAACACATGTACAAACCACGCCCTAGACTCACGGACCGTGAGTCCACTAATGGACCATTCTGTTGCTCCGTAGTCTAGGGATGCAGCTTGTAAATGTGGCCCTTGACCTACGGATCAAGACCATGAGTCGTGGTTTGGTCTACGGGGCATGGTCCCCTTCCGTGGTTCACCAAAACTTGGGCAGCTTGTTGGTTTCATGGGGTCTTGGGCGTTAGGCTTAGGGTCCTCCTCAAGGACCCTTAGGGTGGTCCTTGGGGAGTCGTACCTTGACGTTTAACCCCTAAACCTGTCAAACATAGCTTGGGACAACATTAAATACCCTCAAACCTCACACCAAACTCAAACACACACAAGTTAGGCTCTAGTTTAACTTATTCGTTTTACGGGTCGTTACTCTTCTAAACCCATAATTCTCCTTTCATGGCATTAAACCCAATTATATCAATTCTGTCTTAAAAACATGGGTTAAGCATGGGTGTAAATTCACCCTAAAAACATATAATTGTATCAATTTTATCATAAACGATCATAATCCACTCATTTGGATCAACATTCATCAAGACCCACATAATTAGAAGAAACCCTAACTTAAATTGGGGAATTTCTACCTTTTCAATTGGGAAATCTAGGGGGCTCCATGGATAAAAGGAATCCATGATTGAAAAGACATCATACCTTACTAACAAAGCCCACAATTTCTTGAGGATTGGAGACTTGACCTTGATCCTAGCTTCAACCCTTTCTTCTTCTTCAAGTTCTAGATAGAGAAATATTTTGGGGAGGAAGCTTTGTTCTTCTTTTAGGTTCTTAGAAGAATGAATTAAATTGGGGAAATTTAGGAGTAAAATTCTTATATAAAGGTCCTAGGCTTTGGGTAAAATGACTTAGTATAGAATTAAAATAAATTTGAAAAGACCCAAAAGACCCTGACTAGAAATCATAGACCCTTCTCGCTGAGGCCAGGCCGAAGGGCACTTGGCTACTCACAAAGTGATCCCTTGGCTCACCTAATTTTACAGTAAGACACTCCATGGAGATAGACTACTTGGCAATGGGGTAGGAACTTTAGCGAGGCGCCGACTGGAATGGCGAGCCCGACCTGTCTTGCATAAATTTCCAGAACCTTAGGCCATGGAAACATGCCAATAGGCGAGATAGTTCAACTTGGCTAACTACCAAGTCACTCAACGATGACACTTCACTTCGCCGAGTTGGATAACGGAGGAAATGTTTTCCCTTAACAAATTCGAGGTGTTACATTATCTCTCCCGTGGGAACATTCGTCCTCGAATGTGAATCTAAGCATCACTAGGAGAAAGGGAGTCTAAACTAGCAACCCATCATGCACGCTATTCTTCCAAATGCACCCGACTAAAGTAGAAACATCAACCCCTAGCTATACATAGTCAATGCATCACATGGAAGGTAGGAATTACATCTAGCAACCACTATGCATGAGATTTCAAGATTTCTCATAATCAAAGAGGAACTACCATCTCCAAACTAAAATCATGCTCAACACAATCTCATGGGGCCTATATGCAATAAATACTCAAAAGTATATATCCAAGGAGGAAATGTCAACTCCAAGATAAGGCATGTTCAACAATTCATCTCATGAAGTCTATAAGCAACTCATATTCAATGCACTACAACATGACGAAAAAAATCAAACATATAAAGTCATATTCTTTCAAAACACAAGTTTTTCATGAACATGCATAAAAAGGGAAATCATGGGAATATCTAAAACACACATGACACAAAAACAAAAAGCAAATCATGAGGAAATTCATTACCTAAAACTATAGTAGGAATAGAAGGAAAGAGATGAGGATATTGAGACATCATATAGGACTTGGCCTCCCAAGTAGCACCCTCAACTAAATGATTCCTCCATAACACTTTTACAGAAGCAACTTCCTTGTTCCTCAATTTCATAACTTTCCAGACTATAGTCTTAACCGGAACTTCTTCATAAGAAAGATTCTCTTCCACTCCAAAACCTTCTAGGGGGACTATTGATGTAGGATCTCCAACACACTTATTTAACTTAGAGACATGGAAAACCGGATGCACCAATGCTAACTCATTTGGCAATACAAGCTCGTAAGAAACCTTACCAACACGTCTCAAATTTTGCTATGGGCCTACAAATTGGGGACTAAGCTTCTCATTCTTACCAAGCCTCATTAAACCCTTCATGGGTGAGATTTTCAAGTAAACCCAAATCATGAACATTAGGAACACACATACGACCTTGCTATCTAAGGATAGTATCTCCCCTGGGAGAAAGCCTCAACAGACTTTCCAAGTACCGCTTTTTTAAATTCTAGTAAGGTCAAATCAAGATATTACTTAACTTTCACATCCATCACAAAAGACAATTCTGAACCATTTTAACCCATAGCACCACCTTTGGCAAGGTCTAGTAACCGAACATATTAAGGTATTATCTAAACATCCTATTTATCAAATTGATAAATAACGCTAGAGCATTAGTCAAACCGAATGACATTACCACTAACTCATAATGACTATACCGTGTTCTAAAAGCCATTTTTGGAATATCATCTTCTTTCACCCTCAATTGGTGATAACCCAACCTAAGGTCAATCTTAGAAAGTAACTAGCTCCTTAGAGTTGGTCAACACTTAACTCTATTCTCCTCACCCTAACTAGGTGGTACATACAACTCATAGAAATCATGTTTCTAGCTTTAAGAGAAGAGATAAACTAACTCTTAGGCATATAATTTCTCCCTTTCACTCTAGGATAGGCTTATTTGGGAACTGAAATTTGACTAAACGGGTTCAACAATCAATAGAAGCATAACAAGAGTGCAACCAATCCATCCCAAGGATGACATCAAAATCTAACATGTCAAGATCTACCAAATCATTAAGAGTAACTTTATGGGATAAGGAGATAGGGCACTTTCTATAGACCCTCTTAGCCACAACAGAATCACCAACATGGGTAGAGAGAAAAAAAAGGATCTAACAACTCATCAAATATCATAGACATAAATGGCATCACAATAGATAAGCTAGCACCGGGATCAAGTAAATCATAAACATCTAGCTGGAAGACTTTCTACATATCGGTAACCACATCGGGAGAACCCTCTTGTTCGCCACAAGTCCAAAGAGCATATAACCTATTTTGCCTAGGAGCACTAGTACCAGAAGCACTTGGACCAGATGAAGGATTGGGTTGAGACCTACGATGACTATCTTCCTCATTCATAGTAACTGAAGGACAATACCTTATCTTGTGGTCCATTTTACCAAAACCAAAACAAACATTGGAACCCGCTAGACATTCTCACACATGCTTACATCCACACTTACCACAATGTGGAAACAAAGGCCCATTACCATCTCTTTAGGGCTTAGGGTTAGACACCCTTTCTTGGTTGAACTTAGGAGCGTTAGAGGAACCTTTTCCGGAAAAGCTTTGTCGAAACTTAAGATGGCCATGTCCATCAGACCTTGTATGTGAGAAGTTACCATCATCCATTCTTTTCCTCTTAATCCTTCTAGACATCTCCTTAAGTTTCTCCTCTTTAATCTGTTGGGCATGAACCATAAGATGAGAGATGTTGATTTAACATTTCAAGCACACCTCAACCAATTCTAGATGCAAACAATCGTTAAGCAATATAAAACCTAACAAATAAGTTGGGGTCGAACTCACAGGAAGTGGTACGTGTTCAAATTCAATCAGGAAGTACAAAAGTGATCTAATCAGCTATAGGAATACAAATTATCGAGAAAAAGACATATAAACAATTCAAAAAGGGGTGACAATAAATGTCATATGGGGGGTTTTGGTTTGCAATTGTCAGCTACAATGTAGTCACAAAAAATTGAATAAACAATATGGAGAGGAATTCTTGGAATGTGATCGACTATAGGAAAATTTCGCTAAATGAGTAATTGAAAATACTAATAAATAGTTAAACATCAGTGGGTAGGCTAGACTAAGAGTGAAATAGTTTTCTCTCGAACAACTACTTCGATTCAAGTGATTTCTCTCGAACATCAACAAGCTTAACAACTAAGAATAGCCTATAACCTTAATACCATTTCTCTCTCTCTCGCAATATGGGTAGGATTGGGTTTAGGATTCACTCTCTAGAGTTGAACCCGAATCAACCCAATACCCATAAATCATTAATCAAAAGCTTTGGTTCTAAAACTTCTCTCTCTCACAAGCTAAGAACATAAAATTAGAACTGCTTTTGCAACTACAATTCATAAATAAAAACACAGCTAATGATGAAACCCACTTCAATATAGCATTTAAATTAGTAATAAGCAATACCCATAAGCCAATTCAACCCATAATCACATAATCACACCCCAAGAATTGAGGTTTTAGCCACACATAATAAAAATAGAGAAACAATTACCAAATGCATTAGCCATTATCTGGGCAAGAGTATTCAAGCCTTTACAATGGTCCAAATTGAAGAATATCAATAACCACTTGCGAAATCCTCAGAAATTGTACGATTCTCACTCTAAAATCCAAAGAAAACTCCAAGTCTACAATGGGAACTGTAATATCTGGGAGAGACTAGGGAGTTTTATTTTTCAAAATTACATTTCAAATCCAATTATTAGTTTCCTAAAATAAGCCAGAAAGTCTACTCAGCGGATTAGGTCGTGCCTTACCGAACACATCGGCGATCTGCCGATTATCCTATTTTGTCGCCATTTTGCATAGTCCTTCTACATCCTTAAGTCTTGTAACTTTGGGTGATCCATTTTGTTATTGCGGACCCGAGCGACAATTCATCGACCGACTGCCCATATCTGTCTCCAACTTGGTTTTTTCCCTAAGGGCTGGCACATTGGAACTTTAGGCAGACTGAAAAGCCACTCGGTGACTCGCCGAGTGGTCTTGGCGATCACCATGATCGCCTTTCTCCATTTCTTCAGCTTGTTTCGTTCCTTTTTTGCCTGTTAGTGTCCTTGATTTGCTCCTTAATCCATAGACCTAAAAATCAAGGCTTTAACGTCAGTTTATAGCATAAACTAGGCATTTGAGGAAACTAAAGCTATCAAAACAAAGCCCTAAATGAGTCTAAATCTACGACTCATCAACACCCCCAACTTAAACTTTTGCTTGTCCTCAAGTAAAACTCAAGATCTGCAGTTCAAAGAGGATGTCTCAAATATTGCTGCATAAGACTTAACATGAATGTACACAACAAGGTTCAAATTACTCATGGAATGATTAGTTGTGCACTCAAAGATTCAAATTGTGACTCACCATTATCAAAGATGCTCAAGTTCATAATACTTGCTTCAAATGCAAGCTCAAGCTCAACAAAGATACTCAAATGCCCTCACAACAAAGATGATTCCATATTTATACCAAATTCTTCAACAATTTAGAGTTTCAGAATCACATACAACTCTCACACTTACAAAGATGAACACTTGCATGACTTCACCCATATGTTTGCCCTTATTTTCCAATCAACATTCGTTTCAGCTCACTCAAGACCACAAAGGTCTTTTCAGGGCTTGTAACGGAGCTGAGTGTTAAGGTATGGTCATTTATGCTTACTGGATTCTACCTTCATAAAGTATGGTCTGAACATCACTTTCCTCCTTTTCTTTGACATTTCAATCATGCCCTTAATCCACCAAATTATTCAACTTCATATGAACTACCGGATACCCCATCTGTTTTGCAACTTCCACTACTTTATTTCACAACTCTTTCATTCTTTTTCTTTGCTTATTTTCTCTTCTCTTTTCTTTTTTCTCTTTTTTTTTTTTACATAGAGGGGTTCAATATTTTTCAAAACCATTACTCAAAGGGGGATTTCTCACACTTCTTGACTTTCCTTCTCTGTTCACCACACCCCCAACTTAGGCTTTTGGCCTAAGTTGGCTATTCAAACAAACCACACTTCATGAAAGTTATGGGTGAATGGATAAAAAGAGGTCATAATTGTTCAAGTTTCTTCCAAGAAAAGGGTAAGGCTCAAAAAGTGCCAAGCAAGGTTTACTCATCTCACAAGGTTGGCGACAAAAGAGGTATGTTGTCAAACTGTTTTCACTCTTTAAAATTATTGCCTAAGGTCATTCCAAGTGCTTGCATCACTCAATCAACTAGATCAAAAGGGAAAATTCTAGGTGTCATTAGACACAATGTTCAAAGTAAGCTCATCAAACAAGGCATTGGTACCAATATCAAACAAGACTCCACACCTTTTAGCTATCATGCAATGCTCATCACAAGAGACTCATTCGACAACCGGCTAGTCACAATGAGATTTTAAATGTTCACACATTATCTATGAAACTTCATTTGCCTCATCGAAGCTACACATTCATTTTGTTCAATTAAGAGCACTATTCAAGTCATCGGTATTGATCACAATCGACACTCAAATTCTCACAGAAACAACCATAATCACACACACAAGAGGTGGCAAAATATTAAATATTTGAGTCAAAACCATTTTCATTCAAAACCATGGGCCATAAGCTAAAACATCCACATGATCAAGATCAAAGCATATATATCACAAAATCAGCCCAATATTCACAAAACAAATCAAAATCAGAAGAGGTAGGTATGGCAAGATCAAAGCATATATATCACAAAATCAGCCCAATATTCACAAATTAAATCAAAATCACAAGAGGTAGGTATTGAAATACCACACCCTACACAATAAAAAGAAGAAGTTGTCCTCAAATGCAACTAAAAGCCAAACAAAGTATAACAAAATAACAGACAGGGGGGAAAAATCATCCTGTCTACCTAGTCACTCTGTCTGTCTGGGCATTAGTGCCCGGTGTAGCATCAGTCATGGCTCCACTGGAGCCTGCCATAGTAGTGTCTCTCAAAGAGGCCTGCTGGGCTGTCACAAACATGACACCCTTTAGATCGTCCAGGTCCTCATAAACAGTTGCATCTCTCACCTCAAGCTGCTCCTCATATGTCTCGGCCTAAGGCTCAGTAACAACAACATACTCTATAATATCATCTCCGATGGTAGCCAGAGTTACCTCAACACAAGCTGGAATTTGAACACTTAGATCATTTGGGATCTCCACCATCCCAAATAGCAAAGTAAAGTCTGTGGACTTCAGATGGTTCACAACCTTCCTCAGCTCAGAAACAACGGCTTTCAAAGTCATAACCTCATTAGTCACGCCCTGTCCTCTCTAAAAAATCGCTACTCTCACTGTGAGAGCATCAATGGTAATTCGGAGAGGTGTCAACGCAATAATAATAGTTATCTCAATCATTCATGACACCTCACCTTCTAATCGGGAAGCTCACACATCGGCAGAATGGGTTAGGTGCCCTATCTTGAGAAGCATGACCTGAGTGATCAGAGGACTGGAGGTAGTATAACCAGCAGTATCTCTAGGGGATGGGGGAGCAGTAAAAGAGCTCGAAGCCTGAGAAGGAGTAGAACAAGAGGAAGCTGAAAGCCCGAAAGCCGGAGTAGGCAAGGCTGCCTCTACAGGTAGTGTATCAATATCAACCTCCGAGGCTATATCCACTGGAGCTGCTCTCCTCCTATCAGCCTCATCCCATATATACTCGACCTCTATGCACCAGATGTCGATAGATGATGTGGGTGTAACCTTAAAGTCCCTCTTCTCACCGCGAGAAACTCATGCCTGATGACACAACTCTGTGATCAGTAATAAAAAAGAAAGGGACGTCTGGCGCTTCTTGGCCCTTATGGCCATTTATTTCTTGATAAGTAACCCTAAATTTAGCCGCTTCTTAGCTATGATAGACCCAAGGCAAGATGCCTTTGAATAGAGGCAAATGGTCTCATTCCGTGGCGACTTGATTGTGCTATTACTGAAGCCAAACCAGTATTGAGCTATTATGTTTAGGTCCTTCTTTTCTATTGGCGCTCCGACCTCAATCCACCTCGGGGTGGTGTCAGAAATCAAGGGAGCTAGCCAACCCTTTAGGTTATTTATAGTGTTTGTCGTGATCATACTCTGGTATGCATGGTCAATGTTTGTAGCCCTATCAAACACAATGTTTATCTCAGTGCTATTGCATCTCACTTTCTTCCTTCAGACCATAACAAATTCCACCGGTCTGAAGGTACTGGCCTTCTTCTTACCCTGGAGTACTAGATCATTATAGGCTGAGTAGAATTCTTGGACCCAGGTGGGAATGTATGGGACAAGGGGCCTGGTGAAAATCCATAATTTTTGGAACCTAAGCGTGTCCCACATATTTGTATGCATGTCCACTACACCATCCGTGGACAACCTCTTCTCTTCCAGGATGGTCCTTTATCCATCAGCCTTTAATCGATTGAGCAACCTGGGAGGAGGACCCTAAACTGGTGGTGCTGGAACCACCGTCTGTGCTGGAGCTGGAACTGAATCAAAGGCAGGCGGGGTCGTCTCCAGAATCCTAGATGGATCATGACGAGGTTTTGAACGAAGCTATGCTTGTCGGGCCTGTAGTAATTGATTATCCTCTAGCTCAGAGAATGAAGCCTGATAATCAAATGATTCTCCCTTGCTGCCGGAGTGGTGCTCTGGTGTTTAGCTATGGGCATTTTACCCTTTCCCTTGCCTCCCTTTTGAGGTAATTTTGTGCCCTTTGCACTGGAAGCAGCCGCTTCCTCATTAATCACTATCCCTCATGCCCACTTTCGGGGTGGCATGCCACTATCATCCAAGTTTGTTCTAGCCATACCTGCAAAACACATAGAAAAGTGTTAGAAATAGTCCAAGAGAAGTGCTGGCATTAAGTTGCAGAAAGACTCGCTGAACCAGTCGGCGAGTCGCCGAGTTACTTAGGCGAGCCAAATCAGGCTCATCGAAAGTACTAGCGCAAAATATTCCTAGAAACAACACAGGTCAGCGATGTTTAGGGCCATTCGGCTAATCACTGACACCAATCGGCGAGCTAGGGGTAGCTCGCCGAAAGTTACAGTGCATTTTAAGGGTTAGGGGCGCAGAAAGAGCGATTAAGACAACTTTTCAGTGAGTCACCGAGTGAACTCGGCGAGCTTAGGCTTCCCACTAAAATTTATAGAACAACTTAGCCAAAATTTGAAATTAAAGGTGATCTGAGGGGGACATTGGCGAACTGCCAGACCACTCGGCGAGCTCGACGTAGCTCGCCAAACGACCCAACCTACCAGTTTTGACCCCAAGTTTCAATATCAAACCCACAACCCCCAAATTCAAAATCACACACATACACTATTCAATTAAAGGCAGACCCATATGACCCATGCCCTTAAGAATGACGTCAAATGCTCCATCATTGGGAAAATTACATCGTTTGTAACGATTCGGGGTTACTTAGATTTCACCCCACTAGACCCAACACATATAAACTGCAACCCAATAATTTAGCATCGATTTTAATCAAATAAGACACAGGAATCAAGCATTTAAGCATTTAGGTAGACATTTAAATTCAAAAATAGGAAAACCAACATACTGCACACGATTAAAAACAATTACCCAACATTAAATAACACACATTTACCTATTGCATTCGAGTTCAACCAAAAAATGAAAGTACGGCATTTGAAAAACCAACTTGTATGATGAATTTAGAAGTTGAAATGCTAGGCGGCAAAATTTTCCAATTCCAAGCACGATTTCACACAAGAAAAACGGGTAACAACAACAAAGAAATGAAGATCCACAATTTGGTAAAAGGGTACGAGAGTTTGAAATTAGAGAAAATGAAGGATTTTGAAATTTTAAACTAGTTGGCCTTTAAAACCTTTCAGTTCATGATACCTTTTGTGGAGTAAGTCGTCCTCGCTGAACCACTTGGTGATGCGCCGAGTGGTATTTTCCTTACTGAGTTTTACAGGACTCCCAACAATTTTGGGGGTTCAAATAATGGACTAGATCGGGCTCGCCGACCTTTTCAGTGAGTCGCTGATAGATAAAATTGCTCGATGAGTCTTATAGAGTACCTCTTAAGACCTAGTGATTCAAACGATGGACTAAATTAGGCTCGCCGACCTATTTGACGGGTCGTCAAATGGAATTTTGCTCGCCAAACTAGCCATTTTCCAACACTTTTCACCTTTTAACCTGCACACTCAACACCCGTTATTAAAAAGCTAAACCTAAATCATTAAAAACTTAGGTTGCCTCCCAAGAAGCGCCTTAGTTAACGTTGTGGCACAACGAGGATGCCAAATCAAGCTCCATTTTTAAGATTTACCATTGTGTCATTAGGCAATGCCCCTTGTTGTCTTGGATTCAAATGTGAAGAAATTTGACCCATTTGCTTCTCCAACTGCTGAATAGAGACCGAGTGAGAGGTCATCATGTAATTAAGAGTTGAGACATCCTCTTTCAAAACTTTGTCTGACCCTTCAACATTGTTGAGAATGTGTGAGAGCATATCTTCTGTACGACCACCTTCAGACTCCTTGGGCTTTTGACGCTCATAGGGAGGAACATACCTATCCTTCTTCCCCTTCTCTTTTCTTCCAAGTGGCGTTACAATCACGCCAATCCCTATCGCGGTCTCTCTAGCCCTCATCTCTACTCCATCCTTGATTTCCACCCTGTCTTGGGTAGTTTGCATGATAACTTCCTCCTTAATTGGGTCTCTTCAAATTGTGCTTCATCGGGGTTTACTCCAACAACACCAACATTATTATCACTCTTTGTACCAACACCCATGACATTTTTAGCTAAGATTCTAAATGGGTCATCATTTTGGTCATGTTTGTCTCTCTCTTGATCCCTTTTGATCTGCTCTTTTGCCATTTTGAAAGTGAGAGGAGAGACTTGGTCTTTTACGAGTGTACCATGCCCTATTGATCTTGGTCATGCAACCCAGAAGTTGGGATGCTATTTCATAGGGATGTTGCATTATACCATCTGGAGAAAGCTAATCAGCCACTCCTTTGTTTACTGAATCGAGGCTCCTATAGAAGTGTTGCAGCAACACATTATTTGGAAGTCCATGAGTTGGGCACTGAAGAACCAGCTTCTTAAATCTAAGCCATATCTCATGGATTGGCTCACCTTCCAAGCATTTGAAACCTTGGATGCCATCTCTTAGCATCATCATCTTTGATGGGGGAAAGAATCTCACTTGGAATGATGTGGTCAGCTCATCCCATGAGGTGATGGAGTCCCTCGATAACTCAGCCAACCATTTAGTAGCTTCACCCATTAAAGAGAATGGAAACAATCTAAGACGGCCGATTGTTGTGATATGTTCTAAAATGAGAACGGTCAACAGACATCCATGAAGTTCCTAATGTGCTCATGGCGATCCTCATGAGCCAGCCCCCTAAATAATCCTTTTAATTGTAGGAGCTGAAGTATTGTGCTTGTGATGTGAAAACAATGTTTCCTTCGGCCAGTGGTAGCCGAATGGCACCAACACCACCCACGTAGATTGGGCTATTGACATTTGGGTCATTGACACCATTGAGGTTCCCAATGTCTTGGTGGCCCATTTGGCTACCATTACTTCCGTTTACGCTCACTCTTCCTCAGTTCAACACAAGCAACACAAAACCAAATACTAGAGTAAGTAGATTCAACTAAAACTAAAGAGATCATAATTTAACTTCACTAAAAGAATTTTAAACAACACCACTCCCCGGTAGCGGCGCCATTTTGATTTAACGTTTCAAGAACACCTCATCCAATTCTAGGTGCAAACAATTGTTAAACAATATAAAACCCAACAAATGAGTTGGGGTTTAACCCACATGGAGTGGTACGTGTTCAAATTCAATTAGGAAGTGCAAACGTGATCTAATCAGCTATAGGAATAAATATTATCGAGAAAAAGACATATAAACAAGTCAAAAAGGGGTGACAATAAATGTCAAATGAGTGGTTTTGGTTTGCAATTGTTAGCTACAACACCGTCACATAGAATTGAATTAACAGTATGGAGAGGAATTCTCGGGATGTGATCGATTAAAGGCAAATTTCGCTATATGGGTAATTGAAAATACTAATAATTAGCTAAACATCAATGGGTAGGCTATACTATGAGTGAAATAGTTTTCTCTTGAACAACTACATCGATTCAAGTGATTTCTCTCGAACATCAACAAACTTAACAACTAAGAATAACCCACAATCTTAATACCTCTTCTCTCTCAAACAAGATGGGTAGGATTGGGTTTAGGATTCACTCTCTCGAGCTAAACCCGAATCAACCCAATACCCACAAATCATTAATCAAAAGCTTTGGTTCTAAAACCTCTTTCTCGAGCAAGATAACAACACAAAATTAGAACTGCATTTGCAGCTACAATTCATAAATAAAAACACAACTAATGATTAAACCCACTTCAATATAGCATTTAAATTAGTAATAAGCAATACCCATAAGCTAATTCAACCTATAATCACACCCCAAGAATTGGGGTTTTAGCTACATATCATATAAACATAGAAACAATTACCAAATGCATTAGCCATGATCTAGGTAAGAGTATTCAAGCTTTTACAATGGTCCAAATTTAAGAAAATCAATAACCCACTTGCAAAATCCTCTGAAGTGGTACAATTCTCACTCTAAGATCCAAAAAAAACTCTAAGTCTAGAATGGGAACTGTATTATCTGGGAGAGACTGGGGGAGTTTTTTTTTCAAAATTACATTTCAAATCAAATTTATAGTTTCCCAAAATTAAGCCAGAAAGTCTACTCGATGTATTAAGTCATGCGTCGCCGAACCGATCGACGATCCCCCAGTATCCTATTTTGTCGCTATTTTTCATAGTCCTTCTACATCCTTAAGTCCTGTAACTTTGGGCGATCATCTTATTATCGCGGACCTGATCAAAAATTCACCGACTGCCCATATTTGTCGCCGACTTGGTTTCTTCCCTAAGGGCTGGCACACTGGAACTTTAGACAGACTAAAGAGCCACTCGTCGAGTGGTCTTGGAGATCACTAGGCTCACTTTTCTCCACTTTTTCAGCTTGTTTTGTTCCTTTTTTTGCCTGTTAGTGTCCTAGCTTTGCTCCTTAATCTACAAACCTAAAAATCAAGGCTTTAACATCAGTTTAAAGCGTAAATTAGGCATTTGGGGACACTAAAGCCATCAAAACAAAGTCCTAAATGAGTACAAATCTAGGAATCATTAGATGTCCATGTCATGGACAATCATAGACATACGACATTCTTCACCACGAAATTGGACACTCCTGATACGAACTTACTCATTCTTGACCTAGGGTCGGCCACTATAGAAGATACTTTGACAATTGAGTAAACCTCAAAGCGTATTCCTTAACACTCATACTTCCTTTCCAAAGATTAATTAACTCAAGAACCTTAGCCTCTCTCATCTCAATTGGGATGAACCTATCAAGAAAATCAGATTTAAACCTTTCCCACTCTATGGGACCCTCTTCTATAGGCCTCGCTTCTTTCTATTGGTTGAACATAATTTGAGCAACCCCATTAAGTTGATAAGCGACCAATTCCTTCTTTTCCACTGAAGTCACTCCCATAATGTCCAACACCTTATAGACCTCATCCATAAACTCTTGAGGATCTTCCTCAACCTTGGAGCCATAAAATTCCGTGGGATTCATCCTAGTGAAGTCCCTTACTCTTCATGCCTCCATACCCATTTTTGGGTTCACGGGTACTACAAGCTCTCTATTATCTTGGGCCGTCATGGCTTGAGCCAACACTTGCAATGCCGCCCTAAACTCCGCATTTGTTACATTTTTAGCCAACGGGTCAATCGAAACTTGAGGAGGAGCTTCTTGATAAACATTTTCTCACTCATTCCTTGTAGCATAAGCCCTACGAGTAGTTATATCATGAAGACCATCGAATAAGGATTAGGAGAGAGACCTTATAGAGTTAAACTCTATCGCACTACTTATAGTAATGAAAAAGTGAAGTTTCCTAAGCATCTAGTAGCCTCTCATTCATAAATGTCGCGCGCTTCAAACTTATGAACAAGACTCTACTTTACCTGGTTTTTAGACATCCTAGAACCATTCTAAACCATGTTCTCTGATTACCAAGTTTGTCAAGACCCAGAGGTACAACCTAGATGTAACATGGCATACAAGACCCCGAGAGGACTCATGCAATCCACTTAGCATTCATAACATAAGATAATAGAAATTGGTAGAAATCTAAAACATTTCAAAAACAATCAAAGTCTCTAAAAAACATGGCAGAAGTCTAATCCCCTTTGTCTCAAACCATCTAAAACAATAGAATCATTTGGACACATCCCATACAATAGTGTTCAAAACATAAAATGAAATACATAAGGAAAATGCTGGTAAAATCCTCGAATGCTATAAGGACTCACCAATCTTCAAATACGCTTTATTATGATCCTAGCCACGGGTATAAAGTCGATATCGCCGGACCTGACATTTGGATAAGAAATGTAGGCAAGAGTATGCGTTAGTACAAACATGTACTAAATATGATAGCTTACATAAACATCATTATAAACATAGGCGTTAGTCAACATAAGGCATAGCGCATAATCAACACATATACTAGATCATCATAAAATAAAAGGAATACTTCATAAAGTAACCTCAAAGCATACTTAGCCAAGTCATGGATAATCCTCCACTAGTCTTACACATCATAGAAGGTAGACTTAGAAATCATCCAAGCTCATCATCTATCATTCTTATCTTTAGTTTATCTTTTACAGACATAGGGAAATCACCTCATTGCCTTCATATAAAGGCTAATGTGTAGTCGCCTCTTGCCTTACATAAACGGTAATGGGTAGTCGCCTCTTGCCTAACCTATATGGTCATGGGTACTCACCTCCATGTCCATATTATGGGATCATAGGTATTAGCCTCCATGTCCAACACCATATGACATGGGTATTCGCCTCCACATTATTTTATTTATAAGATATGGGTATTCACCTCCATATCTTTCATTAGGGGATTATGGGTATTCACCTCCATGTCCTTGCTATAAAGGCTAATGAGTAGTCGCCTCTTGCCTAACATAAAGGCTAATGGGTAGTCGTCTCCTGCCTTGCTACTTTGAAATCATGGAATAAGGGTAGTCCCCTCACATTCATCATCATATGACATGGGTAATCACCTCATGTTTTTCTAAATTAGGAATATGGGAGATCACCTCATATCCTTCTCATGTGGCAGTCTTGGGTGATCACCTCTTGCCTCATTTATTTCATAATCTTTCAACTTAGATTCATTTTAGGTGAGACATCCTTTTCAACCTAGAATAATTTAATGTGAGAAAGCCTTTTACATTCATACATTCATACTTAAGCAACTTATGTGGGAACTATCCCTTCCACAACAATTACATCAATTATCAACAATTCATAGTATAAGCTTTACTATGAAAGTACTACATCTCATAATCATCTCATAAGCCTCAATCCCAAAGAAATTTTAATTATAAATCATCATATAGGCTTCAATTCTAATGTATCTCATCAATCCTAAAAGAATACCCCCATAATTCTACTTTCATGGCATCAAACCTAATTATATCAATTCTATCTTAGAAGCATGAGTTAAGCATGGGTACATGTAATTTCACCCTAAAAACATGTAATCTTATCAATTCAATCATAAACAATCATAATCCACTCATTTGGATCAACATTCATCAAGACCCATAACCTTAGAAGAAACCCTAACTTAAATTGGGGAATCTTGGGGGCTCCATGAATGAATGGAATCCATGGACCAAAATCCGTCATACCGTACTAACAAAGACCACAATTGCTTTAGGATTGGAGACTTGACCTTGATCCTAGCTTCAACCCTTTTTCTTCTTCTTCTTCTTCTTCTTTTTCTTCTTCTTCTAGAGAGAGAAATATTTTGGGGAGGAAGCTTTGTTCTTCTTTTAGGTTCTTAGAAGAATGATTTAAGCTAGGGAGATTTGGGAGTAAAATGCTTATATAGTGGTCCTAGGCTTGGGTAAAATGACATAGTAGAGAATTAAAATAAATCTGAAAAGATCCAAAAAAGACCCTGACTAAAAACCACAGACCCTACTCGCTGAGGCTTGCTGAAGGGCACTTGGCGACTCGCCAAGTGTCACGACCCAAGGCTACCCCCTAGATGTGAAACGATGTACAAGACTCCGAAAAGCCTCATACAAGCCTCATAGCATATCATAACATAAGAGCATAGGAAAAAATGCGGAAAATTTAAAACTTTTCTTTATAATCGAAGTCTTATATAAAATGAGAGAGTCTATAACACCATGCCTTAAACCATATATAATACTTGGATTAAAATTATTGAATACAATCTTAGGGACATAGCCCTTACATAAATCTAAAACATAAAAGAAAGACATAAATGACATATGGTCAAGCCCTCGAATACTATGAGGACTCACCAATCTTCTTCTTCTTGATCTACTATGGTCCTAGCTACGAGGGTAGAATCCGATATCTCCAATCCCTACACTTATAGAAAATGTAGAAATATGGGTTAGCACAAAAATGTACCAAGTATGGAAGCCATGCATAAAAATCCTTTAAACATGCATAAAAGGGACATTTTATTTGAAACCATGCTATATGCCACTTTTGAACATCATCTTTGAAATAGTTGGAGAATGTAGCTCATAAGACAAACCATGCACAATTCATCATTGCATAAAGGATATCATCATAATCACAAGCATAGTCTCCAACACAACATAATGCATACTCCAATCTTCACAAGGCATAGTTCACATACATAATTAAATACCAAGATCATATCATCATAATATAACTATCACATAAGAAACCCTAAGCCATACTTGTACAATGCATAGATAGGACCCCATAATCCTATCTACACTAAGTATCACTTCTAGGCCACCATGATCATGCATAACATAAGTTCATATATCTTCATAGCATAAGGAACCCACACTATAACCCCTTTATAAGTCTACTTGTGCCATGTATAAGTGAAGTCCCATACCCCCACTCACACTAAGTAAAGCTAATTAAGAAGTCATAAGTATAGTTCATGTTCATAATTCATATAAAGTATACCTTCAACTCATAATCATCATATCATAAGAGAGACATACCATGCCCACTCTCAAAGTCTACTTCTGCAATGTATAAGTAAAGTCCCATACCCCCACTCATACTAAGTAGAACCTCTTGAGCAACCATAATACACAACTCATGTTCTTATCATAATTCATATTCTTATCATATAGGGAAATAGCCTTAACCGACATAGACCATGTGAGCTACATGGAATTCGGTGTTCTACCCCCACACCAAAAAGAGGTGTCCTACTTGCCTAAGGTAGAACATTTATTTTAGATTTTAGGTGGATCCACTAGCTAAAGACCTATGTGGGCACATAGTTATGGGATGAGGAGATTGCTACTAGAAACCCAGACTACTAACGTGGAGGTTTCCATCTCATGAGATAACCATATTGGGAACCCAACTACTAGTGTGAAGGAACCCATCTCATACTCATATCCACTCGGTGCTAAGCATAATTCCCTTTAAATTCATATTAAGTCTTTACTTAAGTTCATGTTCATGAAAGAATGCACTAGGCACTCAAACCAACATAACATCATAATAGCTCATAGATTCATTAGGTGAGAATGTCCTTTCAACCTTAGAATCATCAATATGTGAGTAAACCTTTCACATTCTATTCATAATGTTTCATGAGGATAGCCTTTAATTCAACACAACAATACTACCATAGTCATAACATATCATACATAGTCATGTGTAAGGGTGCATTTGAGAATTATCCTTTCAACAACACCTTAGTCACATCACAGTTATGTTCATCATGGGGAGGGGATGGTGTGTGTGTGATTGTCCTTTCAATGACACAACAACAATATTATCATCATAGACACTTAACTCTCTAAGTGTTCATAAAACATGCACATAACATCATAATCATGCATACCCCTCATATATTGCATTTAAGGATCATGTTAAGTCAACACATCTAACATTCACCCCATGAGACATAGATATAGTCATAACTCAATTACAACATTCATTACATGTATACACTCATATACTCATATTATAGATCATGTGTATGAAGTCCTTTCACAATAATGCCATATACAATTCAACATACATAATTGCTTCCTTCTTTAAGCCTTAACATCCTTAACTTATTCTTATTAGCTTTTACCATTAAAGCCCTAGGAGTCATCTTCATATTATAAGCATTAATATCAAGCAACACTTCACATGGTCATCATGTAAACCTAACTCTCAATGTAAACTAACCACATGCTTCATTCTTACTCAATTATAGATATATAACATCAAGTAAACTAAATCTCAATGCTACTTCAACCATGATCCATCTTATAAGACCTAATCAAGTTAGTTCATCTATACAAGATTTACTTATAAGCAATTCATGTCTAGGGGATCTAATCTAAGGCAATTCATCAATCTTAGAAGGTCACATCTAAACCCTCAATTTGCCTCTTTCATGACATAGTCCTAGGCCACATCAATTTCACCCTAGAATCTTAGGTTAATCAAGTATACATGTAAAATCATACTAAATTCATGCAATCACACCATAATCTACTCACATCCAATCAATTGGACCAACTTGCAACAACATTCATACTGTAAAGAAAGACCATAACTAGGATTGGGGAACTCATGGATTCTTGAGGGATTCGAGCTAAAATCATATAAAATCAGTAATACATTCATAAACAAACATAGTTCAACCTTTAAAAGAAACCTTGAAAGGAATCCATGGGTTGAGTTGAAGCCCTAGCTATTTGGGGGATTTTGGAAACTTGAAATCATCTTTTGAAAGGGCTCCTTTAATGCAACTTAATCAAGGATGAAGATTACCATACCTTTAGGGAAGAAACTCCACGAAAATTGAGTGAGGAAGGTCAGATCTTGAACTTCAAAGCTTGAGTCCTTCTTCTCCAATGGTGGTTTCTAAAGAGAGAATATTTGGAAGAGAGGTAGTTTCTAATTTGAGTGTTTGGGAATAATGAATTGAAAAAGGTGTTTTAATACTTTTAAAAGCCTTAAAATACTTTAATTAATCAATAATAACCGTCCCCTAACTTAACTAACCTTAAAAGGAATTTACTAAGTTGCCCTTACCTTTGGATGAATTGGACAACAACACAGGTGGTGACTCACGAAACCTCACCCACGGACTGTGGGTGGGTTCACGAGCTGTACTGGCAAGTTGTGGTTTGGTTCTGGAGCTTGTCATCTAGGCCCTTGACCTATGGAGCAAGTTATCGAGCCGTGGATGGACCTACGGGGAGTAGATCCAATCCGTAGGTCCCCAACTTTTTGACAAATTTTGGTTTTTGGCAGCTTTGGGGGTTAGGCTTTAAGGTCCTCCTCAAGGGCCCTTGGGGAGTCGTACCTTGACATTTAACCCCTAAACCTCTCAACCTAAGCTCAAGACATCATTTAACAACTTCAAACCCCAAATCAAACTCAATCACACACTCATTAGGTTCTAGTTCCACCTACTAGTTTTCCGGGTTGTTACATTATCTCCCCCTTAGGAACATTCGTCCTCGAATGAAACTTTAAACATTTATGGAACTAAAGACTCAAGACTAGCAGCCCATCATGCATGAAACATCAAAATGCTCATAAACTAGCAGGAAACATCACTCCATCTCAATATACTTAATGAAACACAAGGAAGTATGAATTACATCTAACATCCCATTTATGCATGAGATTCTCATAACTAGTCAAGTTCAAGGAGGAATTACTATCTCCTAGTCATAATATGGTGAACATACTCTCATGGAGCTCATATGCAATCACTTCTTAAAAGCATTTTTACTCAAGGAGGAATTTCTCAACTCCAAACTCAAGCATGCAATCACTTCTTAAAAGCATTTTTGCTCACATATTCTTCTCATGAAGTACAATAGGCACCTCTTACTCAAAGCACTACAACATGAGGAAAAACAATTCACATAACTAATTTTTCTTTAAAAAAAACACAAGTTTTCATAAACATGCATCATATAAGGAAGTCATGGCAACACATAAGCACATAACAACATTGCTTGCTAGGCACACCATCTCTCCCCTTGGGAGTGAGTCTATACCAACTCTTTTAAACATCTTCAATCACATAATCATAGGAGGAATTACACTTTCCGACTAAATGCAAGCTCAACACAACAATATGGAGCCAATGTACCATTTCATCAAAAGCATAACAAAGCATGTTCATCACATCATCTCATGAAGTCAAATATGCCATCACTATACTAAAATGCACAACAACATGAGGAACATGCAAATCATGAAAACCCATTTTATACAAAATAAAATCTTTCAAAAACATGCATATCATAAGGAGATCATGGAAATTTCTAAACCACTCAAGACTCCTAAATGTTAAACAAGCCCAAAAAGGAACTCTTGGTCTCAAGCTAGAATAGGAATAGAAGAAAGGGATGAGGATATCAGAACTCTCAATCAATCTTTCTATCTAAGCACATGATCTCCCCTTTGGGAGTATGCCCCATTTACTAAAACCTCAAATACTACTCCTTTCAAACAAACCCAAAGCATTACCAAGACTCATTATAACCTTACCGGGTTCTAAAAACAATAGAGGTCTATCAACCATTCACCCAAACCCTACTAAGGTTAACACAAAGGCTCATCATGTCCAACTTATCAAGTCACATAAGTCAAGTACTACCGGAATAGAAATAAGCATGAAACACATACCGGGAGCAACATTAGGAGGGCACTCTTTTTCACCTCTAGCTTAAAGAGCATCAAATCTAATTTTCTTCCTCTCTCTTCCCTTAGCGGTAAGTATCGGGCAATCTCTTATTTTGTGGTCACTTCCACTACAACCATAACAACATTCCATACCAGCTAAACACTTACCATAATGCTTCTTTCCACATATTTTGTAAGTAGGCTTAAGTAACACCGATTCACTATTACTTTCTCTTTTTGGCTTAGGGTTAGACACCCTCTCCCCACTAACCTTTGGGAGAATCTTAGAAGAATCTTGTCCAAAGGACCTCTCAAGAGAAGAATTTCCATCATCCATCCTAACCATCTTTTTCTCCTTCAACCTCTCTTCAAGTTTCTTTTGCTCAATTTCAAAGGCATACACTACAAGATGAGGGACATTCATAGTATGCTCAAACATAGCCATACGACATTCTTTTACCACTAAATCGTACAATCTCGACACAAACTTACTCATTTTCGATTTGGGATCGGATACTAGAGTTGGGACATACTTAGACAATTAAGTGAACCTCCATGCATATTCCTTAACACTCATATCACCTTGTTTAAGGTTGATGAAATCAAGCACCAAAGCTTCTCTTATTTCTAAAGGGAAGAACCTATCTAGAAAAGCACTCTTGAACCCTTCCCACTCTATAGGGCCCAATCTTACTGGTCTAGTTTCCTTTCATTGATCATACCATATTTGTGCAACCCCTTTTAGTTGACAAGAAGCTAACTCCACCTTCTTTATAAGAGTTACTATCATACGGTTTAACACCTTAGAGACCTCCTCCACCAACTCTTGAGGATCTTCTCCCACCATGGAGCCATAAAACATAAGAGGATACCACCCCAAGAACTCCCTCACCCTAGAAGCACCCATCCCCATTATTGGATTTGCCAGAGTTACAACCTCCTTCTTGACTTGCACCGTCAAAGCTTGAGCCAACAATTGGATAGCTGACCTAACCTCCATATGAGTCACATTCTCCCCTATAGGGTCAATTGGATCTTGGAAAAGAGCTTGGAGAGGAATATCTTGCTCCACATTGTCTTCCTCTTTTCTTTCAACGTAAGCCCATCCCCTAACTTAACTAACCTTAAAATAAATTTATTAAGTTGCCCTAACCTTTGGCCAAATTGGACAGCGACACAGGTGGTGACTCACAAAACCCTACCCACGGACCATGGGTGGCTCCACAAGCCGTGTTGGCAAGTCGTGGTTTGGGTCTGGAGCTTCTCATCTAGGCCATTAACCTACGGAGAAAGTCCACGAGGCGTGGAAGGACCTACGAGGCATAGGTCCAATCCGTAGGTCCCCAACATTTTGATAGATTTTGGTTTTTGGCAGCTTTGGGGGTTAGGCATTAGGATCCTCCTCACGGACCCTTGGTTGGTCCTTGGGGAGTGGTACCTTGACATTTAACCCCTAAACCCCTCAACCTAAGCTAGGGATATTATTTAACAACTTCAAACCCCATATCAAAATCAATCACACACTCGTTAGGCTCTAGTTCCACCTACTAGTTTTCTGGGTTGTTACACCAAGTGAGCCCTTGGCTCGCCTAATTTTACTGTAAGCCACTCCATGGAGGCAGACCACTTGGCGATGGGGGAGGAACTTTGGCTAGGCGGGCGAGCCCGACCTGGCCTTACCTATTGGCCATGGAAATATGCCAATAGGTGAGGTAGTGCCACTTGGCTAACCGCCAGTGACTCCGTGATGGCTCTTCACTTCGCCGAGTTGGCTAATGGAGGAAATGTTTTCCCTTATCAAATTTGAGGTGTTACAGAAGGGAATCCTATTCCTATCACAACAACTCTATTCTAACACTATAAATAGGAATCCTCATAATTCAGAAAAGAGACTAAAAATTCTAAACAAGAAGCTAGAGAAAGCTGGTGGATCAAACACCATAATTTTTTC
Organism: Solanum commersonii; assembly: GCA_029007595.1. Classification (NCBI taxonomy): domain Eukaryota; kingdom Viridiplantae; phylum Streptophyta; class Magnoliopsida; order Solanales; family Solanaceae; genus Solanum; species Solanum commersonii. Next base: position 2,613,542 of record JAJTWQ010000029.1, read on the forward strand.
TATAAGCTAGAAGTTTAAGAATTCAAGCATTCAAGTTCAAGTATGATCAAGATCAAGACCATCAGATTCGAGAACAAGCTCGAAGACCTTGAATTCAAATAAAGTCAAGATCAAGATAAATTTCAAGTTCATTGAAGATTCAAGAACAAACTTTAAAGCCCTTGTATCCATGATCAAGTTCAAGAAAAATTCAAGATAAAGCTCAAGAGCCCTTGAATTTATATATGAAGGACGAATTCAGAGGTATCATAGAGATTGTAGCGATACTTTTCCATTTTTTTTATTTTTTCTTGACACAGATTTTATTGTCTACAAAAAGTATTAAAATAGAATATCTAAGAAAATATATATCCAAAATATTACAAATAAAAGTATTACAAAAGAATATCTAGAAAAATAAGAGATAGAAAGAAAAGTTGTTTAATGATCATCAGAAAATATTGCTCACTTCCTTTTTCCTTTTAGAAGACTCATTTTAATATTTTAACTGAAATATGTAGTGTTTGATTTAAATTATTTTAATGATTTAAATTACACATATAACATTCCAAGTTTTTATTTTTCTATTAAATAATTATCAATTGTTTCAAAAGATGATTTAAAGGGTATTAGCGAGGAGATAATTGAATATTTCTTTATTTCTTACTTGATAGTATTGAATTAATACAAAATAGCACATACTTTTTGTTAAAGATTTGATATTAAATCATATAGTTATTCCAAATAGATTACTTCAAGGTTTCACGAAAAAAGAAATACAATACCAATTCAAATATGCTATCTATGAATCATAAAATTAAATGAAGTCTTAACAAACAATGAGAATATGCAAACAACAACAACATGCGCACTTCATAAATAATTAATTTTAAAAGGATTGCTACTTAGCTTTCGTGATATGAAATGTTAATGACATTCAACTTTCATTGTATCTTGAAACTTTAATGTACTTTATGATAAAGTAATTTTGTGTACCATAAAAGAACTAGTTAAAATATTTATTGGATTTTGACTTTATGTTTCTTGGTGTTAATTTTAATATTTTAATAGTTATTATTAAGAAAATATCTTTGAATTCTAAAATTGTAAGTTATAACCATCTTTAAAATAGTAAGTATTAATTTAGATTGTAAACCTTTATTTCTCTATTATTCTTTTTACCTTAGAGTTTGATTAGAAAATTCACTATTTAAAGAGATATTTTAAAATTTTAGGACTCCTAGAAGAAACTGTAATCACCTCCAAAACTATTTATTATTAAATTCAAATTCTAAATCTTAGTCTTTCATTTTAAATAAAAAAAATTAATCTTTCAATTAATTTTTGAATCACTACATTATAAAATTTTTGTTGTTAAAGTCTAATATTCAAAAAATAATATCTATCTATCAAATAATATAATGAAATAAATTTTGAAATTATAGGATCTTATCTGTTTATTGAATTTGTATGGTTTTTTATTCAATTAACAAAATACAAAATGATTTTATTATTGTTATCATGTTATGATAACACTCATTAATAAATCAATAATAAATAAGTTAAACACAAACTATAACAGTAATAAGAAGTTCCAATTGGTTTCAAATTCAAAAACATGTATTAATTAGGATATGTTATGGAACTTGTAACACCTTGAATTTGAAGAGGAAGGAAAATGCAGTTTTTGGACTGGTGTCAATGTCTACGAGTCCCACCTAGGGACCGTAGAAGCTTCTATAGGCCGTAGATGGCAACTGTAAGAATTGGGGAAAATAAAATTTTGAAGTAAAGTCCAGTACCCTTTTTACAGTTCACTAAGACGATCTGTCAACCTTTGCATGAGTTGTAGATAGGTCTCGTAGGTTAGCCCCAGGCTTAGTGAAATTTTAAAGCTTAAAGTTGGTTTATACGCTTAGCATGGATGGTTTGTAGGAAGACATACAAGTTGTACATGGTTTCTATCGAATTTTGGCCAAATTAAGAGTCTCAGATCTCTTTATACGGTTGACCAATACGGTCCATTAGGTCCAAACTGTAGATGGTGGTAGGTAGTTATTTTAAGGGCGTTTTGGTCTTTTCTCTAATCAAATAATGCCTAAACTATGTTGTTTAACCTTCTACTCTAAACCCTATATAATGTTTTTAATCCCTAAACTAACCAATTTTCAACTCATTCAACAAATTCCCTAAAACTGACCAAAGTCATAATCCTAAATTCTCTCAAGTCTAATGAAGACGAAGAGGTAGGATTCAACTACAAGTCTCCAATCCTCCAATCTTCGTGGGGTTTTGACATCAAGGTATGGTAGTATCCACCTATGGAGTCCTTTCTTACATAGGGTTCCTAAATTTCTCAATTTTATAGGTTAGATTCTCCAGTTGAAGTTAGGGCTTTATTCAATCTTCATGGGTTCTTTTAATTATGATCCAATTGACTGCTTTTTATCTTCTTCTTTTTTGCATGAATTGAAGTAATTACATGTTCTTAAGTTAAATTCACATGAACCCATGCATGATCCATTATTTCTAGACTATGATCATATGATGAAGCTTATGACCGATGAAAGGTGAATTTATGAACATATGCATTTCTTTTTATGAAATTGATAAATAATTTAAGGTTTCCTTGAGAATAAAGCATTGATATTATTTTTGTTGTTGTTGTGAAATGATCTCTCATATACTACTAAGAACATGATTGTGAAAGAATTTATCACATAAATTATTCATAAGGTTGAAAGGTTTTCTTACCTAAGTTGAATCAAGATTAAGAAGTCATTCTGAATGAACTCTAGCTTGGATTGGTTACTAATTGTGCCTTTCCATGGATAATAAGACAACTGAAGATTAATAACTATTTCATGGGATTTATGCTTAGAACCGACTTGACTAGCAGCGATTACCCATGTCTCATAACTATGTGCCACCATAGATTTGTCTTAGATAAACATTAACTAGTGAATCCACTTTAGCAGAAGTTTATGTTTCTTACCTTGTGAAGTAAGGACATCTTTTTTCTGTGTGGGATAAGCAGTGGATGTCATGTTATAGCTCAAATGGTCTATGTCGATTAAAGGCAAACTTCCCACAATAATGAACTAAGTTTACTTTCTAAATTATTTCACATGTGTTTTATAAGAGGTTTAGCTTGCATTAACCATGATATGACTTATGATTTCTAACATGTTATTTTATGATTTTGTTTGGTCATTTCATGTCATATAAAGTCCTTTTTGCATTATTTTATAGCTCTTATGCATCACTAGCATGCTTGGTACATTTAATGTACTAATGCATACTTCTACCTACATTGTTTTATTAATGTAGGGTACGACACTCCTATTCCCCATACTCGTGGCTAGTTGATGCATTTACACTTTTGAAGATTGGGGAGTCCTCATGATTCGAGGGCCATGATTCTTTTATTGCTTTTATCTCATTTCAATTTAATTTTGAGGGGTGCGCTTTTCAGGTATTAATTCTGTCTTAAGTACGCTTTTTAAATTTGTGAGTATATTGTTAGACATTGAAAGCTTTATCATAATATTCTTTTCTCAAGGGTATTAGTCTAATTATCTCTCTTATATTTTCTAGAATATATTCTATATATTGTATATCTTGGTTTCTTTGATATATTTATATATTTTCTTTTATTAGATCTCCTAATAAGGCTATTTCTTCAATAGTTTCTTGCTAGTATTGAAAGTATTCGTAATTTATCATTGGTCTGAATATTCTAGTTCTAGGCCGCTAATATTAATTCGTTCTAGGTCTATATCTAGTTCACCTATCTCATCTATTTCATACCAGGTTTGAGTTGCTAGTTCTAATTCTTCTAAATCAAATATTTTTTTCCCATATCATTCTTCTTAATTCAATTATTTTTGTCTTTTAGAATATATAAAATCAGTGTTTCATAAGCTAATATCATTTCATCATGTAGATAAGTAGTCATATTAATGTTCTGCTATTTAATCAATATAATTCCCTTATATCATATGCATAATAAATATTATTCATATTAGATTACTATAAACTAGATTATTTTCAGCCATGTTCTCCTGTCACTATTAACACCGTATTTTCAAAGGTACTCTCTTCCTAACAGCGCCTCAACTCTGTTTACTCCCCTCACGGCTTCCTTGCCTATGGTTTCAATTTTAGGATGGCATAGTCTGGAAGTTTTTCCTTTTTTCCTCATGTTAACAAACTAGAAAACATGCTTCAAATAATTCTAGTATATAATAACTAGTATGAACTTATTCAATCATGCTATGATATTCAGGAATCAATAGATTTAGCTATGCATAATCATACATAGATATACCTGTTTTTCTATGAGATCTGGTATATTTTGCTCCATAGCTTAGATTTAAAACTTGATATTTATTTGAGAGTATTTTGTTTACAAAAAGGCTTGCTTTCCGTCGAGAAAGTCTTGCCTTAGATGTGCCTTATGGCTCTCTATTTATACAAGTAGATATGCTTCTACTTACTTTACATCTGTCCTATACTATTTCTACTTTACATCTGTCCTATACTATTACTTGTCTGCACACTACTTTACTTTAATAATGCACACTACTTTACTTGTCCACTAATTTACATAAAGATTCTTAAATCCTATCTTACTTTTACAATAAGACAAACAACTTTACTTTTTATTTTATCTCCTTTGTATCTTTGTACTTTATCTTGTCGGCTCTTTATTCTAGTTGGACAGCTGGAATCACGTTATCTTCTCCATAGCACTTCGAGCATTGATGATCTGGGTATATGTGTCCAATAGTTTTGCAATAGTTTGTCATTATCTTTGGTGAAATAAAATTCTTCCGTATTGCTCTTGTTGTTGGCTGTTGTTCTGGTTTTAATAAGCTTAGTATCCATTGTCGTATTTCTTCCATATTTGCCCCTCTAATTTCTCTGGAATTTGAATATATCATAGTTTGTTCTCTTGCATAATAGCTCCATAATGAATTTCCATTTAGGTAATTGGTTGTTAATTCATTCAAAATAGTAGCTATTCCAATAATCCGCTTTCTTGCATAAAATTCTTGTATCTCTATCCTTTGTATCTCGTCTTGTTGTTCTATTTTTTCTGGTATTATCATTTCTCTAGTTAATCCAATTTTTATAACTTGTATGATAGGTTTAATTTCGTCATACAATATCTCTGTTGGTGCCGAATAGAACTTTATATAAAAAAGTGTTCCTTTAGTTATCCTTTTATAATGCATAAATGCCTTATGTAGCTCTGGTATTATTGATATCTCATCTCCTGTTTGGGTATATACGGTACTTAATAATCCATAGTTGTAGCAATTTCCTACTAGATTGGTACTTGTTCCTGGTTGTGCAATTAGCTTGTTATATCCCTGTAGGTTTTGTGTAACGTAATCTTCATGGTGTTTTTTTGTATCTTTGGATCTTGGATTTTGGTTTAGAAAAGTCTGTATTTTGTTGATGTTTTCTATATAAGCTCTGGTTATGTGGTTATAAGTCTTTTTGTTTTGTCCTAGGCTTTCTTTATATGTATTTAGCTGAGGTGGTATGAATAATGAATCTTTTTGGGTTTTTGGCATAAATGATTTTTCAAAGATTTTATTCATATTGGTATTAACATATCTGGTTTTATTTTCTTCTTTTGTTGCAGATGTGCTTCTTGTAGCTGCATGTAACAAACCATTATGGGTTTTTAGGTGTTTCCGAACGTCACCTTGTAGCTATGGAATTTTTAAGTCTTCTGATCGACTTAGCTCCACATTTTTATAGTCATGTTGCTGACTTTTTATTTGTTGTAGGTCTTTGTCAATATTTTCTACTTTTGTGCAAAGTAGGTTCATAGCTTAAACGACCCCGAAAATGTGCTTCGAAAACACCTATAATTGTAATTTCCATATATCTCAAAATCTGTGCATGATTTCAGAAATTCGACTTCATATTCTTATTCATGGGGTCAAATTGAGTGGGGAATGGGTCTAACCCAAATTTTAGAGCAATCGTATCAAAATTCAAAAATCGCAAAAATGCGATTTTGAGGGTCAACTTTAAAGGGGCATATCTCTTAGCACACAAGGAACTGGAAGGGCCACAACCTATAAAAATTAAAGCGCTTTGAGTTAGCTTTCCAATGCACTTGGTTTTACCTTATTCCGAGTTAGGATGAAGGAGTTATGACCATTTTCGTAAAACCTGTCAGTGCAGATTTGCAATTGCCAGTGAGGGTTTTTTTTTGCTCCTTAAGCCTCATTTTTGAGGATATGTCCCATACTTAGTCATTTTTTTTTACTTCAAAGCACTCAAAAACACTCTCTAAGCCCTCTCCAAAATTCCACCAAGATCCTCAAGCAAATTCAAAGATCTCAAGTTCTAATTCTGAATTGAAGACTCAATCTCAAGCTTCAATTCTCCATTCCAATCTTCATCAAGGATTCTCCAAAGTTGAGGTATGTGGGTTTGATTGTGGAAACCTTCCTTTTCACAAGTCCAACCATTTATCCTCTCTTACTACTTCAAGTTTATGGGTCCTTATGGTTATTTATGAACTCTTGAGTATGGAATTACTACTACACACCCTATTATGGTCTATGTGATGTTTATGGTTTTCATGCTTCCATGATCAAATTATGAAGGTGGATGTATATATGTATGTTGTTGGTGGGCTGATTTTTATGGATTTTGGAATTGGTTGGACTTAGTACTCTTGAAATACATGATTTTATTTACATGAACAGTAGCCCAACATGTGTTTGATAAAATGCTCATTTATAGAATTCTTAGGAAATGGAAGGTCCAATGTATGTCCTATGAGTTGGATGGTTATATAATTATTGAAATTATGATGAAATGGATATATGTATATGATTTTCTCTATTTAGTGTTGTGAGTCAACCAAGCCTAGCTCGGGGGATTGTAGGTCCGGGTAACTGTATCGAGGGGTTGGTACCTTGGTTGCCTAGTACGGGGGGTAGTAGGCCCGTATAACCATATCGAGGGGTTTGTACCTTGGTCCATAGCTCGGGGGGGTGGTAGGCCCGGGTAACCACATTGAGGGGTTTGTACCTCTTTCGCCTCTCCAAGGGGGTGGTAGGCCTTGAAAATACTATATTGATGGTCACTCGCTACACATGTACTACGCCCTACTAAATATGATATTTATGTAAGCATCATTATACATATCATCTCATTAATATGCCATCTATCGGGTATGATTATGCATTTTGCCTATGATGTCCATCTATTGTTGCATTACATTGCATCCCATATACTTAGTACATTCAAACGTACTAATGCATACTCTATGCCTACATGATGTCACCATGTAGGGACCGGAGCACCACTTGACCATCCTCCTCCGCGTGGCTAATACGATTTTCTATCGAGCTTATTGGTGAGTCCTCCATTCCGGGGACGTTGTTTATGATCTCTCGCTATGTAGAAGACTTTTCCTTTTTAATTATGTATTCACTATGAGGGTGAGCCCGGTAGTTTGTCTTGGCCCCCGCTAAGTAATGTTTAGAGGTGGTGTTGGATAAATTGTGTATTATGTTTGAGCTTGACTCATCTATGGTATTTATGTATTATTCTCTTTTTCTCTTGCTCCCTTAGTCCCGATTTCCCCCTTGACTATGCTTATCGCTTATGGTCATTTTAATTGCTTCCACGACCAAGGATGTGTAATGATATGCTATGAGGCTTGTTTGGGGTTCCTTCGGGTGCCCCATTCGCCGGTCACGTCTAGGCCCTAGGCTTGGGTCGTGACAATAGCTTTGAGTATTTCTTCTATAGTATTTTCTTTTTCAGTCTGTGTAGCTTTGTCTTGAGATGTAATCTGTAATAACATTCTTGTTAGTACATATCACTTCTATTGTAAATGTAAAATTTAATATATTTAATACTAATCTTCGTATCTCTTTGGTTGTTACTGAATCTTGTACCTTTCTTGTTATCCACCATTTTACCTGCGTATTATCTGTTCTTACAATAAATTTGTTATACACAATATATGGTTGAAAGGCTAATAAACATTTATATATTGAATATAATTCTTTTCTATTTATTTCCCATTTTATTTCGAGGTTTGTGAATGTTCCTGAATAATATCTGCAATGATGTTCCACCTTTTCTTTATTATATCTATATTTTAATACTCCTCCATAGCTTATTTCACTCACATCTGATTCTACTATGTATGTAAATTCTTTATTTTCATCTGGAAAACATAATTTAGGTAAATTTTTACATAATAATTTTTTTTTTCATATTTGTTCTTAGTCTTTCTTATCAAAATAATACTCTACATCTTTCTTTAAATTTTTGTGCAAAGGTTTAAAGTTTTCTGCTAAATTAGGTATATAGTCTCTTACTTGATTTACTAATCCTAGAAACGATTGTAATTTCTTTTTTGTGTCTATCTGTTATTCAGAATTTATTATCTTTTGTACTATGTGTGTTTGCATTTTTATACCATTTTTTCTATTTGTATTCCTAGAAATTCTATTTGGGTTTTCATTATTTCTGCCTTTTTCTTGCTTAGACTTATTCCTGAGTGTGTTATGATGTGTATAAATTTTTCTAGTAGTTTTATATGTTCATCTTGAGTTCTTGAATATAACAATATATCATCTATATATATTATACAATTTTCTAATTGGTTAAAGTAATTATCCATAAAATGTTGGTATCTTCCTGGTGCATTTTTATATCCAAAAGGTAATACATTCCATTCGTAAAATCCTTGTGGTACTGTGAAAGCTGTTAACTTTTTAGATTCTTCTTCTAATTTTAGATGGTAAAATCCTGACTTATAATCAAATTTGATGAAGTAATTGTATCCTTGGATCTGTCTTATTTTTAATATTTTGTTTGATATTGGGTAATTATATGTTTTTGTTTTTGCATTTAGATTTCTATAATCAATAACCGTCCGGCTTTTTCCTCATTTTTGTTCACTATGCTTGTTTACTATAAATGCTGGGCTCGTATGTTTACTATTACTTTTTTGTATATAATTGTTTTCTAATAACTCTTTTATATGCATTTTGAATTTTGTTAAATCATCGAAATTATATTTTAATGGTTTCTGGGTTATGATATTGTTATCATCAATTAGTTCAATTTTTTTTTTATGTTTTCCCCCTCCTTTTAAGGGATTTTCACTATATAATGATTCTAGTTTTCTTGTATTAGTTTTTGTTTATATATGGAAAATACATTTAATTCGATATTATGGTTAATTTCTTTGATATTTTCTAATTTTTGGGTAATCTTTTCTCTTCCTTTGATCCATGGTCTAGTTTTCCTATTTTTATTGTTTACTCTTTTTGCTCCTACCTTTTGTTTACATGGTGTAGTGAACCACCAGTGTGTTTTTGTTATCACATGGGGATATAGGTTTTCTAAGAACGACATTCCTAAAAGCATATCCTTATTTATAAATTCATAACTATATATATCTTCTATAGTTAATATTTTATCCCATATTTGTAATTTTATATTTTTTTCTTTATATGTTATCATACTCCCTTCATTATTGAATCCTTCTACTACTATCGGTATTTTTAGCTTTTCCCATATTTCTTCTGGTAGACAATTGTGTTTACACATATTAGCTTCTGCTCCTGTATCTAATATAGGGGTGTAATATCTGCTGTAGTAATTTTCTATTATTATTTTTGCAAGTATGTATATTTTCATATTGTTCTTTTTATTATGACTTTCTTATTTTTATATGTTATGGTTAATTGTGTGTTTTCTAAATTATATGGTTTTATTTCTTCTAACCATTTTATTCCTAATATTATGTTGTCTCCTTGGTAGATTTTTGAATTTTATTGATATTACTATTCCTCCAATAATTATTTCTTTTTCTGTTGTTTCCTCAGAATTATTAACTCTTTTGGTAATTCTAGGCATGTTCGTTCTTTAGAGATTATTTCATCTTCTGCTACTAACTCTCTTGTTATATAATTTTCTTCTTGGCTAGTATTTATTATTATAATGTACTTTCTTTGTTCTATTATTCCAGTTATATAGTAATGGTATGGTTCTATATCTTTTATCATTTGATATTCTATTGATTTTCTTGATAGTTGGGGTGTTTCATTACTGTAGTTTATTCCTTTTATTCTTTTTGATGTGCTTATTCTGTCACTTACTATTTCTAAATCTTCTTCTATATCTATTTTCTTATAACTGTAATCATTATTATCTATTACTGTAATAATTTGTTCAAACGGATTTTCTATCTTTATTCTATTCATCTTATTTTTTGCTGTTATTTTATGTGTTGTTGTTAATACATATAGATTTCTACATCTTGCGGTAAATATCTTAATCCCTGGGCTAACTCTATTCCTGACATTTTCCAATACAATACTAGGGATTTATCTATGTTTCTATCGTTTATTGCTAATGAATAATTGACGTTTATTATAAATTTGAATTTTTGGTATATTAGATTTCCTTTTACTGCACTTATTATACTTTTTTCTATAGGTTCTACTATTCTATCGTCTGCTAGGTATATTTCTATTGGTGTATCTATTCCTTCTCTGAAACAAGCTTTTATTAATATTTCTATTCCTCTTAAGTGTACATATTTTATTGGGTCTTTAGCTTTAATTTCTTATATTTCTTTGTTTATGATTCTTTTATTTATTATTGGTATTTTTGCTTTTCCTTTGGTATATTTACAATCTATTATATGCTCTTTTTGGCTTACCACATAATATTCTTCTTTTTGTCTTTTAAATAATTTTTTTATTATTGGTACTTTAAATATTTTTTCTATACTTAGGTCTAGTTCTTTTCCTTTTATTTGTTCAAATATATTAATATCAAATATTACTTTTTGTTCCGTAGATTCTTCAGTTATATGATCCTCTTGGGTTATTATCTGTACGTCTTTTTCAGTCATCTATATTGTTATCTTCTTCTTTGTTTGCTTCGTTCTCGGATAATTCATATATACTATCATTACTTTCTAGTTCATAATCTATATATTCTATTTGTGTATATTCTTCTTCATTATCGATTATTACTTCAGATATTTGTTTTTTCTTAGGATTTTGGGGTAATTTACAATCTTTAGCTATATGTCCTAGTTTTTCGCAATTATAGCAAGTACATTCAGTTATTTTTTTCTTTTGTCTAAATGGTCTTTTGTTATTATAATTTTTTATGTAATATCTTCTTCGAGGTCTTTTGTACTTATACTGGGTTTTATATTTTCTATATTTACCTGGTTTCCTATATTTCTTATAGTAATTATCATTACATGCGAATTGGGGTGCTATCTTATCTTTACAACATGCTAAATTTTTTATTATAGTTTTTTCCATTTTCATTTCTTCTCTATATTTTTCACATATTTCTGAATACCATTTTTGTAAGTATCTTATTCTTGCTCCTAAAGTATCTTGTAGTCCTGCTTCATTCCAGTCTTTTATTATTTTCGAACTAAATGGTTATGGTAATTTTGTAAAGTATAACCTTCGTATTTCTTTTCCTTTTTCTGTACTATATGTTCCTTTATAATAATATTCTCTAAATACACACGTATATTCTTCTATATAACACATATTACATATTGCTAATTTTAACATTAAATTTCCGTTTAACTATTTTTCTTTATTTTGTTCTTCTATTTCTGTAGTCGTACTAATAAATTCATTATGTATAGCTATTTCATATTTATTTAATATGTCAATTGGGGTTGTTGCTATTTCACCACCTATTTTCTTATTATTTTTTAATGTCTTTATGCTTTCATCTGTTAGATTTTGTAACCATAGTTTTACTGTTCCTATAAGTGTCCTTTCTATATATCCTGATACTTCTGTCATTCCTATTTTGTTATCTATTAATTGTTTTGATATATATCCTACCCATAATTGGATTGTTTTATTTATATCTGTTACACAGTCTAGATCTAAAATATTATTTTGTGTAGTTACTGAAGTTGGTGTCCATTTTCTATTTAATCTTTTATTCCATATGCTATCATATCTATCAGATTATTCATAACTAGCTGTATAATAGTTAGGTTTTATTTCTTTTGGGTTTTTAACTCCTGATGTGGTTGCCTTTGTATCTTTAATATCTCCTGTATTTATTTCTGTAGATTTTATATCCGCATCTTCTAGATTTGCTAACATTTCTGTATATGTTTCGCTTATATTTGAATCTTGTTCTGAGTGATCTTTATTTATATCATCTATTCTTATGTCTGCTTCTTCCTTTTCTTCAATTTGTAATTTTTCTTTGAATTTTTCTATTTCACTTTTTAATTTTGTTTCTAGTTCTCTTCCTTTCTGTTTAGTTGCATATAGTTCTTTTAGTATGGCTAATTCTTTTTCTAGGGCAATTATCTTATCATTTTTTGTTTCCTCTATTTGTTGTATTTCTAGTTTTGCCTGTAGTCTAATTATTTCTATATCTTTTTTCTTGTCTATTTCTTCATTTTCTTTAGTTATTCGTACCATGACTGTTAGACTATCTTCTAATCTTACTGTTTCTTTTTCTATCATTAGATATAAATTTTCACCTATTTTTTTTTATAACTTCTTCTTAATCTTGAAAATATTATTTTTATTTTTAATCCATCTTGATTTTCATAGGTTTTTTCATCTATAGCAAATTCTTCTTTATTCATTATAGATTGTGCTTTAGTTTATATTCTATCTATTGTACTTGTAATTGTAATTCAAATATTGTTTTTCTTTGAGCTAATAGAGATTTTTGGCATACTCCTGCGTATATGTTATAATTAAGTCTTTCTTGTTTATGTTTTAGCTCGTAGCATTTTCTTATTATTGTCCTGATTAATTCATGTTTGTGTTGCTTTCTACTATCTATACTGTCACTATCCATAGCTCTGATACCAATTTTGAGGGGTGCGCTTTTCAGGTATTAATTATGTCTTAAGTACGCTTTTTAAATTTGTGAGTATATTGTTAGACATTGAAAGCTTTATCATAATATTCTTTTCTCAAGGGTATTAGTCTAATTATCTCTCTTATATTTTCTAGAATATATTCTATATATTGTATATTTTAGACTTTGTTTGATGTATGCGTTAAATCCCAATTACTTTCCTTATGATTGAATAGATGACTTTGAGACTTATGTTTAGGCTTCCGCGTATTACAAAACTCCTTTGTATAAAATGTTATCTTCTGAACTTTTTACTTCAATTATCCTGTATGATGTATGCTAAGTGGCTTGTATAGGTCTCCTCAGGATTCTCTATGCTATGTTACGCTAGAGTCTACTTTGAGTAACCCAACCATGGGTTGGGTCGTGTCCTAAGGGAGTGGTTTTTGAGAATTAATAGAAAAATAAAATTAAGTTCTAACTAGTCGTAGCTAAAGACATTAACGATTAAAACACATTGTAAATTAAAAGGGGTGACACAAAGGTGTCAAATATCAAATGGGGTTTTTGTCACAAGTAGTAAAAACAACAAGAAAATCAAGTATGAGGACAAGTTCTTGGGGTGTGACAGCAATATCTATTGATATAAATCATTGGGTACATCCGTACATGCTTTCGATAGGAAATTTGCAAGATAATAGTGACTAGGCTAAGCTTTAGATGGAAATAAGTTCCCTCTCGAGCAACTTACCTTATTTCAAACACCCATTTGCCACATGAAGGCCAGCCTACGCCTTACCACACTCACTCTCTCGAGCTAAGTGTTAGGATATGGGACTAGGGCTCACCCTCTCGGGCTAAACCTTATGTCGACCCACTCCTTAGGCCATTAGTCTAGCGGTCTTAGTTTCGCGACCTCTCTCTTGAGCAAGCCTAAAACACATGGGTGGTTTTGTATTTACAACTACTAACCCATTAAATTAAACCACAACTAATAGGTGAAATCACCATCAAAATACATCTAACCTATTAACAAGCAAAACCCAACAATGATATCAACACATATTTGCTAAATCACACCCCAAGAATGGGGGTTTTTAGCCACACATCAAGAAATAAGAAATTATACCTAAAATGATAGAGAAATCAAATGGGTATAAGAAATTAAACCTTAATACAAGCAAAGGAAGAAGAATGGAGAAGACCCACTTCCAATTTGAGGAAGATGAACTCTTTCTCTCTTCAAGTCTCCCAAAAACTCTCCAAACTTGAGAGAAAATACCAAAAAAAAGACAAATATTCTGAGAGTAAAAATTATAACAATGTTCGGATCCACTTAAAACTAATAAAGAGCTAGTATTTATAGTTTCAGAAAATAGTGCTGCGGCAGATCGTTCAGCGAGGTAAGTGGGAATCGCCGATTGACTCGGTGATTCGCCCATCGTCTGGTTCGTCGCCCGTCTGTGCTTGCCTACAATATCTTTGCATCCTGGACCATTGGGCGGTATATTTCTACTTCGCAAAACTGATCGGTGATACGTCAAATGCTCCTTTCATCGCCTTTTTGATCCCCTTCCTTCAGGGCTTCGCGTACTAGAACAAGGGGCGAAGTATGTCCAGTCGCGATTTGCCAAGTGTGTTTGGTGATGCTCAGGCTTTAGTTTCTTCATTTTCTTCAGTCTTTTTGTGCCTAATTAAGTGTCCATGATTCCATTAAAACTTCAAATACATAAAACTTGAGAATTTTCATCAGATATTGAGAGGAAATATGGATTTGAGGACACTATTTCTATTAAAATAAAGCCCTAAATGAGTCCTATATGAGGACTCATCAACACCCCCAACTTAAACTTTTGCTTGTCCTCAAGTAAAACTCAAGTTCAGCTGTTCAAATAAGATGTCTCAAACAGTGCTACACAAGACTCAACTATTAACATACACAACAAGACTCAAACTACTTATGCAAAGATCAATTGTATACTCAAAGATTCAAGTTGTGACACACCATTATCAAAGATTCTCAAGCTCACAGTACTTGCTACTAATGCAAGTTCAAGCTTAACAAAAGAATTCGAATGCTCTCATACAAGTGATGATTCCATAATCACACACAAAGGTCTAATCATTTAAAGCTCAGGAATTATATGCAACGCTAACACTTAAAAAGAGGAACAAAATGCATGCTTTCACCCATAGGTTTGCCCTTATTGTCCAATCAACCTTTGGTTTGGCCCACCCAAGATCAAAAAGGTCTTTACAAGGCTTGTAATGGGGCTGAGTGCAAATGTATGGTCATTTAGGCTCAGTGACTTTCATCCTCATGAGATGTGGTGCTCTCAACACATCCTTCTTTTCTTCCTTCATCAATTTTTCTTCTAGTGATTTATAGTCATCTTATTATTCACTTCCCATGGATTGCTTGGAAACCCAATCTCTTTCACACTTTATTTCACAAATTTCTTTTTAATATATTTTGTTTTCACTTTCTTTTTCTTTTCTTTTTTATATGGAGGGTTTCCATTTTGTTTGCAATACCATGGGTTAAGAGAGACCTCTTCTTGCACTTCTTGATTTCTTCCTTTTCCTTTTCACCACACCCCCAACTTAGGCTTTTGGCCTAGGTTGGCTATTCACTTAAACACATCTCAAGAGGATTCTACGTAATGGATGAAGAGAGGTCTAAGTTTTCATCAAGTTTGTTCCAAAGAAGGATAGGTTCAAAGGGTGCTCAAGAGAGGTTCACACGCTCATAGGGTAGGCCACAAAAGAAGTATATGTCAAATTGGCTTACACTCTTCAAAAGTTGCCTAAGATCATCTCAAGAGCAAGCCATACTTAATCAATCGGACTAACAGGGAAAATTCTAGGTGTATTCATGCATAGTTCAAAATAAGCTCATCACACAAGGCATCGACACTAAAGTCAAACAAGACTACACACTTTTGCTAGTGTGCAATGGTCATCACACGATAATCAATTTGATACATGGATAATCACAACAAGATGCAAAAGTTCACATATTGTTTATGCAAATTCATTTGGTCTCGTTGTATCTGCACATTCATATTTTTTTGATTGGGAACACTATTCAATTAATCGATATTTGACCAAAATTGAGACTCGAATTTGTACGAGAACAACCACTTTCAACACAAGAGGTGGCGGAAATTTTTGAAAAATGAAATTTTTTTGGTATGGTCAAAATCTTTTTGCAAATTAAAAACATAAAGGAGCCATAAACTCAAGCATCTACAAAAAGCAGTATAAGCTAAAATTAAAAGGAACAAACAACCCAAATGTACACAAAAACACAAATATCCATAACAAGCAAACAAAGGTGAGCATCACCCCACCATAATAAAAGGTGTTTGTCCTTAAATGTAATTTATAAGTATCCAACAGTTAAAGTAAAGAAAGAATAGAGAAAGAGGTAAAGAGGGGATCCTGTATACACGCTTGCTCCATCTGTCGGGGTATTGTTGCCCTATACATTAGCCTGAAATTCAACAATGGTCCCCGGGTTATCATTGTGGTTCTCATTATGTTCATTTGCCTTATTTTCTGCAGCGATGTTAGCAACAACCATTCTGTCCCCGTCATGGCTTGCCAAAAAGGAGTTTATAGCCGTGTAGACTCCGCATTTCCACGAAGGAATAGTGGGATCAATGGGGACCCTTTTGCTGGAGCTTGCTTTCTTACTTTCTCTTCTCTCTTTTGCCAATTCTACTATTTTTTCGTCTCTTTTGAAATCTCTTGCTCTTATATGTCGAGGTGGAATATCTCTCCCTGCGACCTTTGGTCTAGCCATTTCTGTAAAAGACTTCGAGCCAAAGTTAGAAAATATTTAAACAGGGGCAAGGGAGTCCTGGGTGTAGAATTGCTTCACCAAAAAAATTGGTGAACTGCACATCCATTTAAGTGCTTCGCTGAAAATGATGCATAGATGGTACAAGGTGCAAACAAAGGGGTAGATAAGGAGGCTTTCAGCGAGTCGTCGAGTGTGCTTAGTGACATCAGACTTACCACTGAAAGTAACAGATCAATCAATACATGCAACATTCAATTAAAGGAGAAATGGGGATGTTAGGCGAACCACCGAGCAGTTCGGCGAGTTTGATTCATCTCGCCAAACTACCCAACGTGTCTATTTTCAACCCATTTCTTACAAATTCAACCCCGCAGCCCTGATAACTTAATCAAAGCATGCATACACGAAGTTTACACAAAACCCATACTTCCCATCACCCCAAACTACCAGACTTCTTTTGATTTTGCCAACTTTGGCCATTTAACTACGATTACCCTTAAGAATGTTGTCACCCATTCCCTCATTGAGCAATTTTCGTTATTTAGCACAAATGTGGGCTACTTAGACTTTACCCAATCAACCTAACAACGAGTATGCAACACCCATTTTGAGTTCATTCAAAATCATAACACAAGCACTAAAGCGTTCGATTATTAAGATAATTTAGGCAAAGGTTTCGACTTGGAAAGAGCATCACGACAGCCTATGACTATCATAGAGACCCAACATATGTCAACCTGATACTACAATTGCAAAAGAATTCAAAAGCTTTTTTAAAATAAATAAATTCAGGGTTTTAGAGACTAACCTTTAATGCCGATCAAATTGTTTTTGAAATGCTAAGTAGCAAAGGAATCCAACCCCAAGCACTAATTATCGACTACAATACTAAAGGAAAGAAATAATCTAGAAAATATTACCTTGATGTGAAGTTGAGAAGTTTAAAAGAAGGGAGAGTTGGAAAATTTAAAATTTTTGAGATTTTTGGCACTTTATAGTCGTTCAGTTCTTGTTCATTTGGCGATGTTAGTCAACTCGCCGACCCACTCAGCGGTCCGCTGAGTGGTCATTTATCCTTCCTTTTCTTCAAAATCTTCAATATTTTGGGGGTGAGATCAACGGTCTGCATCGAGATCGCCAAGCAGGTTGGCGATGCGCCGAGCTATTTTTTGAGTTCATCGAGTTTTATAGGCTCTGTACAACTCTTGTATCGAGCCAAACAGTGGATCTAGTCAGGCTCGTCGACCTGAGATTTTCCACACTTTCCTCGATTTATCTGCAACATCAACATACCATTATTTATAAAAGTAAAATCCTAAATTTTTACGACTTTGGGTTGCCTCCCAAGAAGCACCTTATTTAACATCGTGGCTCGACGTGAGCTATCAATCAAGCTTCATTATTGGGGTTTGACCTAATGCTATTAGGCAACCCTCATTCTCTGCTAGAGCATAGATGTGGGAGCGCGTGGTCCAATAGGTGTTTAATCGTTTGTGGGCTTTGATAGCAAGGTATATTATAGTTTTCATTCATGGATCTCTTCCATCTATGGAGTTCCCAAATTCTCCTATTTTGTAAAGTTATAATTCCCATTTAAGTTAGGGGTTTCTTCAATTTCCATGGGTTCTCTTCAATTTGATTCATTGTTTTATGACTTTTTATGCATGAATTGAAGTAATTGCATGTTTTTTAAGTTGATTCCCATGAACCCATGCATAACCCATGTTTTTAAGCTATGTTAATATAATGTGGGTCTTGAACTATGAAAGATGAATTTATGAAAATATGCATGTCTTCTTTTAATGAAATAGATTTAAATGAATTTTTGAAGATGCTTTGACTTTGAAGACCTGATGAATCTTATGAATTATTGAAAAGAATACATGTTCATGAAAGTATGCTTATGAGTCAAGAGAGCTTATTAACGAGATTGTCTATATGTTCTATGAAACTTGGCCACATGACATGAATGAATGTGGGCCTTAAAAGCTATTATGGAAAGGAAGGATCATTGACAATGAAAGGTTTTCTCACGCATGGTCTAAGGAGCTATCCTATGATAAGGCATGTGTTTACTACCCATGTCTCTTAATGATAAGATAAGTCGAGACTTAATAAGTACTCTGTAAGATTTATGCTTATCTCCGAGACGATATTGAGATGGAAGCTCTTTTAGTGTTGAGGTGGGGTTTCTAGAAGCAATCTCCTTATCCCTTACCTATGTGCCCCCATAGGATGATTGTCTAGATAGACATTAGCTAGTGGATCCACTTTAGATCAGATTCATAGTTCTACCTTGGTAGGTAGGACAACCCTTTTCGGTGTGTGAGACACCGGGGGATCATGTTATAGCTCACATGGTATTTATGTTGGTTAAGGATAATTCCCATAATAATAATGAATTAAGGTTACTTCAAGAAGTATCTCACATGTGTTCAAAAATAGTTTTACTTGCATTGATCATGATTTCATTTTATGATGTTTAACCCTCTTATCGTATGTTTAACTTGGTCTTTGCTTATCATGAAGATGTCCTTTTTGGCACGATTTCATACTTTTATGCATGACTATCATAGTTAGTACATTTTTATTACTAACGCATACTCTTACCTACATTTCCCCAAATGTGGGGTCTGACGATTTTGATTCGCAGTTCCTTGGCTAGGATCTCTTAGTAGTTGAAGATTAAAGAGTGGTGAGGCCTCGTGTTTCGAGGACCAAGCCTTTACTTTATTTATGTATTTACATTTCAGTTTTGAACTTGATGTACGAGTTACGTCCCAATTTTATTCTTATGTACTAGATGGCTAATGAGACAAGTGTTTTAGACTTCCATTTTACTTTTATAAAACTTTTGGACTTGAAATGTTGTCTTTATCTCTTTTGATTCTATTTCTTATGTTATGAATGCTAAGTGGCTTGTGTGGGGTCTCTCAGGGTCCTATACGCCATGTTACATGTAGGGTGTACCCCTGGGTCATGACAAACATGGTATTAGAGCATAAGATTTATAAAGGTCCTAGGATGTCTCATAAGCCACGTTGAGTAGAGTCTTGTTCATGAGTGTGAAGCGGGACACATTTATGAATTAGAGGCTATAAGAGTGTATTGCTCAAGTTTAGTTCATGGGAGTGACGCCGGTGGAAAAGGTGGAATTGGCCGCTTATCAACTTAAAGGTGTTGCTCAAGTTTGGTTCAACCAATGGAACAAGAGAGGGTGGTAGATGATGGTCCTATTGATTGGGATAAATTTAAGGTTGCTTTTCTTGATAGGTTATTTCCACTTGAGAGGAGGGAGGCAAAAGTACTTGAGTTCATTAACCTTCTCCAAGGAGATATGAGTGAATGAATATTCTTGTAAATTCACACAATTGTCTAAATATGCTCCAACTATGGTTGCCGATCCAAGGGAAAGGATGAGTAAGTTTGTGTGTCGGGTGCTTTCGACTTAGTTGTAAAAGAATGCCTAACTGACATGCTTGTTAGGGAGATGGATGTATGTTTTGATGGGTCATGCACAACAAATATTAGAGGAAAAGATTAAGGATAAAACTAGGAATTCAAAAAGGGGAAGATGGGATGATGGTGAGTCATCACATTCAAGGTCCTACGGAGGTAATAACTCTCAAGGTAAGGATGGTTGTGAGAAAATATTGACCAAGCCTTTACTTCGTTTATGTCTTTACATTTCAGTTTTGAACTTGATGTACGGGTTATGTCTCGATTTTATTCTTATGCACTAGATGGCTAATGAGACAAGTGTTTTAGACTTTTGCTTTACTTTCATAAAATTTTGGACTTGAAATGTTGTCTTTATATCTTTGGATTCTATTTCTTATATTATGAATGCTATGCGACTTGTATGGGGCCTCTCGGGGTCCTATACACCATGTTACATATAGGGTGTAACCTTGGGTCATGACAGGACTGAACTACTGAAGTACAGTCTTAGCGCTTTGGGTGGCACACCGTCCTAGCCCCCTATCCAGAAAATAAATGAATTTTTCTTCTCTATTCATGGTCCTAACTCATTTAGGATTGAATGATTACTCCTAAGATCTTCTTGATTCTCAAACCCCACAAATATTCATAAACTTACTCATACAAACCTCCTCGAAACATGACTCTTACCAACGATACACAATACAAAAGATTTCATGACCTCAATTATTCAAGAATTGAACAAAAATCAAGAAAATACTCAAGAAATCTTTGATTCAATAATTTCAGGGATAAACTAAGGTTTATGGAGTGAGGACGAACAAAACCATCATTGTGAGAAGCCTTACATACTTTGAAAGAACAATGTTCTTGGCGATTAATGACGGGATCTTGACAAACGCTCAAAACCTAGCTCTTTCTCCTCTTTAACTCTTCTCTTATTTTTCTAAGGGCTTAGGAATGTGAAGAGTGATTTAGAATCTGATTAGACCCTTAATTGGGTTAGGAAGAACGAGCTAAGCATAGTGGGAAAAGCAGAAGACGAAAATGCCCTTTTTTAAAACGGATGAAATGCCTTAAATAGTGAGTCTTCACTCAAACGGGCATCATTTTTTAGTTTGAGATCATAGTTTAGCAAACTTTGTGGCATTGTAATTAGGACTCAAAGACCTTTGATTTGATAGCTCATAGTCCACCTAATTATTAATCTGATAAAAGATATAGTTGATTGAAGTTGACCCAAAACTAAAAATTGATGGGTGACTTTTACAAACCTCTATTTAGCTCTTTCAAAGTTCGCGATTTTACATATACTGACCTTAACACCTAAGAAAATTTTGAATCACTCTGTTCAATCTTGTTCACAATTGAAGAATGGTTCGAGTCTTAACTTAGATATTTTTTGGGATGTTACATTTTATGTATAGATTGACTGCATTAATGTTATGCTTCTGTTGAATGTAGAACCCGAGTAGTCAAGTTTCATTTTCCAAATTAACCCATCATAGAGTGGAAAGGGGGAAAATTTATGCTTAAGAGTCAGTTTGTTTCTTATCTTAAAGCTATAAAGATGATTTCCAAGGGTTGTATATAAAATCTTGTTCAGGTTAGGGGTGTGGATTTCGAAGCCCCTACTTTTGAATCGGTCCCCATTGTTAATGAGTTTTCGGATGTGTTTCTCAATGATTTACCCGATGTTCCTCCCGAAAGGGGAATAGACTTAGGTATCGACCTTCTCCTAGATACGCAACCGATCTCTATCCTTCCGTATCGATGGATCTGGCAGAAATTAAAGAGTTAAGGGAGTAATAGAAAGGTTTGTTGGATAAGGGTTTCATCTGACCGAGTATCTCTCCATGGGGTACTCCAATTTTTTTTGTTTCAAATAAATATAGTTCAATTTGTATATGTAATGACTACCGACAATTGAACAAGGTTACCATTAAGAACAAATATCCTCTTCCAAGGATAGATGATTTATGTGATCAACTGCAAAGAGCAAGTTACTTTCTAAGACCAACCTTTAGTCGAGTTTTCACCAATTGATGGTGAAGGAAGATGAAATTTTGAAGATAATTTTTCGATCCTGGTATGGTCATTATGAGTTTTTTGTAATGTCATTTGGTTTGACCAATTCTCTGGTGGTATTTACGGA
This sequence comes from Solanum commersonii, assembly GCA_029007595.1. Lineage (NCBI taxonomy): Eukaryota > Viridiplantae > Streptophyta > Magnoliopsida > Solanales > Solanaceae > Solanum > Solanum commersonii. The sequence goes on from JAJTWQ010000029.1 coordinate 2,635,804, forward strand.
TTTACTAAATAGGGTGTTTAGACAATACCTGGATATGTTTGTGATTGTGTTTATCTACAACATCTTGATTTACCTGAGCAGTGAGGATGAGCATACCGATTATTTGAGGATTGTGTTCCAAGTCCTCAAGGACCAACAAATATATGCAAAGTCTAGTAAATGTGAGTTTTGGTTAAGATTTGTGGCTTTTCTTGGTAACATTGTTTTCGGTCTGGGTATTGATGTAGACCCTAGGAAAGTTGATGTGGTTACGAGTTGGCCTAGACCTCTAACTCCTTTGGATATTCGATGTTTCTTGGGTTTAGCTGGTTACTATAGAAGGTTTGTTGAAGGGTTTTCCTCGATTGCCTATCCACTGACGGCATTGCCCCAAAAGAAGGTTAAGTTCATATGGTATGAATCGTTTGAGAAGAGTTTCCAAGAATTGAAAGATACACTTACCACCACTCCAGTGTTGACTTTACCGAAATGATCCGATGGGTTTATGGTTTATTATGATGCTTCAAGAGTTGGGATTGGGTGTTTTCTTATACAAATTAGGAAGGTTATTGCTTATTCTTTGCGGAAACTTAGGATTCATGAGAAGAACTATCCTATCCATAATTTAGAATTTGCGGTTGTTGTTTTTTCATTAAAGATTTGGAGGCATTACTTATATGGCATTCATGTTGATATCTTTACCAACCACCAAAGTTTGCAACATGTATTCAAGTAAAAGGATTTAAATATTCTCCAAAGGAGGTTACTTGAGTTACTAAAGGATTATGGCATGAATGTCCTCTATCACCCTGACAAGACGAATATGGAGGAAAATGTTCATAGTCGATTATCAATGGGTAGTGTTGCTATATTGAGGATGGTAAAAATGAGTTGGTTTGAGATGTTCATAGAAAGGCCCGATTAGATGTTCGGTTGATTGAATACACCAAAAGTGGTGTTACAGTACATAATGGTTCAGAATCATCTTTAGTGACAAATGTGAAAGCCAAGAAATGTCTTGATCTGATTTTGGTGGAATTGAAGGAAGTCGTACTTAAAAAGTCTGTTGAGGCTTTCTCCCAAGAGAGAGATGGTGTGCTTTGGTATCAAGGTTGTTTGTGTCTTCCCAATGTTGATGATTTGATGGAGCATATTTTATCAAATGCCCATAGTTCTCAATAATACATTCACCCAAGAGCCACCAAGATGTAACGTGACTTGCAGGAGATCTATTGGTGGAAAGGGATGAAGAAGGAAATTGCGAAATTTGTGGCTAAGTGTCCTAATTGTCAACAAGTGAAAGTTGAGCATCAAACCCGAGAGGTTTATCCCATGATATTTGTATTCCTACTTGGAAGTGGGAAGATTTGAATATGTTAAGCTTGGAGTTGACGTTTCTCCTTGGTTATATGTTGTTAATGAAGCTATATTCTTGATAGGCTGTTAGATCTATTCCCCTACCCTCCTTATGTTGTCTTGAATCCCATTCGACGATGAATGTTCCCAAGGGGAGATATTGTGACACTTTAGATTCAAAAAGAAAGGAAAATGTAGTTTTAGGTCTAGTGTATGTATCTACAGGTCCTATCTACGGACTCTAGAAGCTTCTATGGGCTGTAAATGTCAACCGTAGGAACTGGGGAAAATAAATTTTGGAAGTCAAGTCTAGTACCCTTTTTATAGTTCACTAGGACGGTCCATCAACTTATGTACAAGTTGTAGATAGGTATCGTAGGTTAGCTCAAGGCTACGTTAAATTTTAAAGCTTAAAATTTGTTTCAATGGTTAGCATTTACGGTCTGTGCGAAGACTTATGAGTCGATTATGTGTTTCATCAAGTGTTTGACAAATTAAGAGTCTCTGATCACTTTCTATGGTTGACCAGTATAGTCCATTAGTTCCAAACCGTAGATAGTGGTCGCCAGTTATTTGTAAGGGCTTTTTGGTGTTTTTCTAATAAACTAATTCCTAAACTATGTCATTTTTAGTTCAACCCTAAACCCTTTACAACATTTTTAAGCCCTAAACTAACTAGTTTTCAACTCATTCTCCAAATTTGCTAAATCTAACCAAAGTCATCCTCCCACATTCTCTCAAGTCTAGGGAAGAAGAAGTAGAGCTAGAGTTCAATTACAAGTCTTTGATCATCAATTATTTGTGGGTTTTTGACATCAAGGTATGATAGTATTAACCTATGGAGTCCTTTCCTCCATATAATTCCTAAATTTCTCAATTTATAAGTTAGATTCCTTTCCTCCATATAATTCCTAAATTTCTCAATTTATAAGTTAGATTCTACAATTGAAGTAGGGTTTTATTCAATCTTTGTGGGTTCTTTTCAATTATAATCCAATTCATTATTTTGTATTGTTTTTGCATGAATTGAAGTAATTACATATTTTTAAGTTTAATTCACATGATCCCATGCATGATCCATGATTTCTAGACTATGATCATATGATGAAGCTTATGAACTATGAGAATATGAATTTATGAAGATATGAATGTTTTCTTTATGAAATGATAAATGATTTCAGGTTCCCTTGAGAGTAAAGCATTGATATTGTTGTTGTTGTTCTGAAGGGATCTCTCACATATTACTAAGATCATGATTGTGAAAGGATTTTTCACATAAATGATTCATAAGGTTAAATGGTTTTTTCACCTAAGTTGAATTAAGATTCCTGAGCTATTCTAAATGAAATCTAGGTTGGCTTGGTTACTAATTGTTCCATTCCACGGATATTAGACAAGTTAAGATTGATGACTATTCCGTGGGTTTATACTTGGCACCGAGTGGACTAGCAATGATTACCCATGTCCCATAACTATGTGACACCATAGGTTTGTCTTAGATAGACATTAGCTAGTGGATCCACTTTAACTCAAGTTTATGGTTCTTACCTTGGAAAGTAAGGACATCTCTTTTTAGTGTGGGATATACACTGTATTCCCTGCTATAACTCAGATAGCAAATGTCGATTAAAGGAAAACTTCCCACATTAATTAGCTAAGGTTACTTTCTAAAGTATTTCACATGTGTTTTATAAGAGGTTTAGCTTGAATTGACCATGTTATGACTTATGATTTCTAACATGTTATTTATATGATTTAGCTTGGTCATTGCATACCATATAAAGTCGTTTTTGCAAGATTTCATAGCTGCTATGCATTACTATCATACTTGGTACCTTCCATGTACTAATGCATACTTGTGCATACATTGTTTCACTAATGTAGGGTCCGACACTCATATTTCCCACATTCATTGCTAGTTGATCCATTTGAGGTTTTGAAGATTGTTGAATCCTCATGATCCGAAGGCCAAGATTCTCTTAATAATTTTAGGTCATTTCTGTTTTTAGACTTTGTATATGATGTATGGGTTACGTCCCAATCACTTTCCTTATGATTTAATTGATATCTTTGAGCCTTATGTTTAGAGTTTCGCTTATTACAAAACTCTTTTGTATAATATGCTATCTTTTGAAATCTTTACTTCTATTATCTTGTATGATGTATGCTAACTGGCTTGTATATGGCCTCTCAGGGTTTTATATGCTATGTTACTCCCAGGGTCTACTCTGGTTTGTGACAAACTATGTAAAACAACAACAAGAAGAATGTGGGTAGAATAGAGAAGACTTCTTAATCCTCTTGAAGTATATTCAGGATTCACAAATATGATTTACGATGAAGATAACCCCCTTTATTTATAGGGAAAAAATGACTTGGTCTCCAAGTAGGATTCCTAACTTTTCTCTAATGGACTCCATATAATAGACATTCACTATAATACAAATATGTTTATAACACTCCCTCTTGGATGTCTATTTGTAGATTTTATGCCTCATTAAAACCATACTAGATAAAACCCAATAGAAAACAATTATAGTAAAGGAAAAGAGTACATGTAATAATATGAATTATACATGCTTCATTAAAAACCTTACAAGAAAAACCCAATAGGAAAACACCTTATGAGGAAAAAAGAGTACATCGCGTAGTAACTACCCCTAATATGAATATCAATCCAAAGTCTTGAATCTTTGCAATCCAAGCTCGTACACCATCTTCTTGAAAGTTGTAGTTGGTAGAGACTTGATGAATAAATCAGGCATATCATGTGTGTAGAAAGGAAAGAGGTCCATGGATGAAGATTATCATACCTCAATTCCAAAAATTTGTCTTCAATGGTGGAATTGAAGACTTGACTTGAAACACTAGGTTGACTCCTTCTTCTTCAAGATTTCTAGAGAGAGAAATATTTAAAAGAGGAGAACTTGTTCTTCTTTTAAGAATTTGATAGAATTATTTCAATTGGGAAATTTGGAGGTAAAAACAATTATAAAGGACTTTAGATGAAGGGTAAAACGACATAGTATTAGGCTAGAATAATTAGGAAAAGACCCAAAGGCCATTAAGGAAAGTAACTTCCGACCTCACCCACGGTCTATTGGTCAGATAGAGAAGACTTCTTATTCCTCTTGGTCGTAGTTGAAATCAGAGACCACCCAGTTCATGGACCCCTATCGACAGACCACACCAACCACCCGTGGGTCCATTAACGGACCGTGGACCATGGTTGTAGGTCCCAACTCTTGACTTCAAAAGTTCTCTAACTCTGGGACTCACCTATGAGACCTATCTATGACTAGTGCATTGAACCACAAACCGTCCTGGTCAACCGTTGAAAAAGTACTGAAACTTGAATTCTTTTTTGAGAATTCTAACTTGACGACCACAGCACTACCAACGGACCGTTGTCCAACCTATGGACCGTGGGTGGTGTCATTTTTTCTGACACCTGGTCAATGAAACACTGAAATTTCTTGTCTTTTAGAATTCGCGGTGTTACATTATCTCTCCTTTGGGAACATTCGTCCTCGAATAGGATTCAAGATATCATAAGAAAGGTAGGAGCTTAACCTAACAACCCACCATTGATGCAATCATATAATGCACATATCCGAGGAGAAAACATCACTTCAAGCTAAACCATGTTCAAAACATCATATTATGAAGTCTATATGCACTTATACTGAAATGCACAAAAACAAGTAGAAATCAATCAAGTGATTCATTTTCTCAAAATTTAAGCTTTTCATGAATATGCATAAATAAGGAAATCATAGGAATATCTAAGGCACATGAAACCAAAGAACAAACCATGAGGACTTAAATACCTCAAGCTAGAGTAGGGGTAGAAGGGAAGAGATGAGGATAACGGGGCATCTTATTTGCCTCGGCCTCCTATATACAACCCTTAAGTAATTGATTCCTCCAAAGAACTTTTATGGAAGAAACTTCTTTATTTCTTAACTTCTTGACTTGCCGGTCTAAAAGCTCAACCGAGACTTCCTCAAAATAGAGGTTCTCCTGAACTCCCAAACCTTCTAAGGGAAAAATAGATGTCGGATCTCAAACACATTTCTACAACAATGAGACATGGAAAACAGGATGTACCGATGCCAATTCAATAGGCAATTCAAGTTCTTCAGCAACCTTACCAATTCACCTTAAGATCTAATATGGGCCCACATATCGGGGACTAAGCTTCCCTTTCTTCCAAATATCATTACACTCTTCCTAGGTGAATTTTCAAGTAGACCCAATCATTTACCTCAAACTCAAGATCTTTCCTTCTAACATCAAGACTTTTGTCAACTTTGAGCCATTTTCAACCTTTTCTAATAAGCCAAAGTTTCTCCATAAACTTATGTACCAACTCTGAACCTATCAAAGCAACTTCACCACTTTAAAACACCATATAGGAGATCTACAACTCCTACCATAAAATCCTCTAGTGGAGCCATACCAATACTTGAGTGATAGCTATTGTTGTATGCAAACTCAATCAAAGTCAACTGATTATCCTAATTACCCTTAAAGTTGATTACGTATGCTCTCAACATGTCTTCGAAAGTTTGGATTGTACACTCCACTTTCCTATCAGTTTGTGGATCAAAGGCCGTACTAAGCTTAACATGAGTACTAAGACCCTTTTGGAAAGATTTCCAAATATGTGAGGTGAATTGGGTACCATGATCGGAGATAATTGACAAGGACACTCTGTCAAACCTTACCATTTCCCTCAAGTACAACTGATCATAGTCCTCCACCGAATAAGAAACCTTGACGGGAATGGTATGAGCCGATTTTGTCATTCGATCTAGATTAACCCAAATCAAATCATGTTGCTGTCGGGTGAGTGGTAAACAAACAATGGTGTCCATATTCAAATCTTCCCACTTCCAAGTAGGAATTCTAATATCTTGAGATAAACCTCCCAACTTTTGGTGCTCAACTTTCACATGTTGACAATTAGGACACTTAGCCACAAATTCCGCAATATCCTTCTTCATCCCATTCCACCAATAGACCTCCCGCAAATCACGGTACATCTTGGTGGCTCTTGGGTGAATGGAATATCGAGATCTATGGGCTTCTGACAAGATCTTCTCTCTCAAGTCATCTACATGGGGAATACACAAACGACCTTGAAAACTAAGTATCCCATCCCGTCCTTGGGAGAAAGCCTCTACAGACTTTTTAAGCACCTCTTCCTTCAACTTCATCAATATTAGATCAAGACCTTTCTTGTCTTTCACATCTGCCACAAAAGATGATTCCAAACCATTGTGAACCATAACTCCACCTTTGGTGGAGTCCACTAACTGAATACCCAATTGGCCCAATCTATGGAAATTTCGAACCAACTCTTTTTTATTATCTTCGATGTAGAAAAGACTACCCATCAACAATCGACTAAGAACTAACAACAATATTAGCTGGTGATTTTCTAATTGGACATTAATATACCACAACACACTACACCCTAAAATCCCAAACAAGTTGGGGTTAACTATAGGAATTCCAAGACCTTATAAATCTTTTCAAGAGAACTTCCTTCAATGATATTTTAGGTCTCCACTCACCATGATTTCACACCTGGGATCGGCGCCTTGAGGCCGACGACATGCCCAAACAATCTCAATCAACCTCATTTAAACATCAATGTGTGCTACTTGCACCTTCCGGGAGCTTAATTTATCACATTCGCACTAATATTTGCGTATCCTTGATCTCTAATTACTACATGCATAAATATTTTTTTGTTTTTTTTCCGCCAAACTTGTTAAACGTTTAGAAGCCTTGTTAATGTTCTTAAAATTGGAAAGGCATTGTGTCTATGATCCTAAGCAATTTCTTAGAATGTTCAAGTTTTTAAAAGGGATTGTGATTTCGTAGGTCTATGTTTATGAGCTACTTAATGTATTATTGATATTCTTCAAGTTCAACGCATATCTCTTTGTTTTGACTTTCTTTATCTTTCATTTTTAGCCAAATGATTTTTTTCATGCGTATCTCGAACTTTACTGTTTTGTTAACTTACCGTAGTATCTCTTGATTACTTATGAGTTTGGACTATCATGTATCCGCAAGTTATATGTGCATTTTACTTTTTGTTAGCACTTTGAATCATGCTCTTTTGTTTATTACAAAGATATATTTGCACCTTTATTTAGCTCGGGTACTTGTCCATTATTGTCGCCATTGCGGAATGTTTTAAGATTAAGATATTGTAGAATCATTGTGGTGAACCTAATATTGTGAAGTTACTCGATATTGTCGAGAGATCGGCCGAAGACCCCCTAGTCTTATAGTTGAATAGGTGGCATTTTGAAGTGCTTTATCCAACTCTTTCTGACTTTGACGTTAGATATTACATCCATGAGATATTACAGTTGTTGCAGCCGGGGGAGAAAGAAGTAGCGTCCTTGTCATCTTTCAAAGTCAAAACATTAATTGGCAGATTGAGGAGAGCCTTGTTCGATATCAAGCTGTTACATCCTTTTGAAAAGATGGCAATACCAATTCACGGTAATGAAAGATCTTATACTTATGCACAAGGTTGAGTTTCACCATGCAAAGTACAAGTTACAGCTCCCAAATTTTGACATTTATGCTAAAGTTAGACAATGCACTAGAAAGGCAGATATTCAGAAGAATTTATGAAGTTCTTAACAATCAAGGAATGAAGTTAGTAAGTTTTCTCAAGTCTTAAAGATTTTGTGAGTAGAGCAGAAATTGTTATAATTCATTATGCTAGAATATTAAAGTTACCAAGTTTCAAAAAAAAAATTCATTATGCTAGAATATTAGAGTCAATAAGAGGTAATGTTAAGGTTGTGAAAAAAAAATTTTAGATATTTCTATTCTCAATTTTGGAGCCATAAAGTAATTTGTAAGAATATTTACTAGTAATTTGTAATTTGTAATTTGTAATTTGTTGCCGCACCAAGATTTCATCCGCATTTTAAGGTGTTTTAAGTTTCTTTTCACTTGCAACAACCATGGGCAATCTATCTTCACATCGGTGCAAGATTGTTTAGTATGACATTTCAAGAGGATATAACCTTAGCTTAAAATAGATATGGCTTATCCCTGGCAGTTGATGGAAGAAAAAACCTTATCCTACGACACAACTCTCTTAATTCATGATCAAAAGACCACATTAGATAAAAGTATCTCATCCTACTCTTTCTTGCATTCTCAAACTGACCTTTTGTGTGACAGATAGTCTCTTCATTTCCTAAAATCAAATAGGGAAATTCTTTTCCGTGGGTTCTCCTTTTCCTCTAACCGCAATGTTGCAGCTTATATAAACACTTCATCTTCTCGTCCAAGGTACATTTTAGGGGTTTCCTCAATTTCTCATTGGCTACTAAGAATGTAAATTTATTATTCTAAATTCTAATCTTGGTATTTACTCCTCAAACTTACTTTATGAATTCAAATAAATTATGTTAATAATTGCTGCAGTTTCTCGTGGTGAATTTAGAGGAAAACTACCACCGAAAGGTTGAAGTGGTTTTTCGTTGCACAAAACGATGCTTCTTAGGAATGAAGTTGCGTGATATAATTATCCTTGTCAATTGAGCAGTAGTGTTTGATCTTTCTTTGGAGTCTATGAGTTGTTTGTACATTTCACTTTGTTGTTGAGGTTTTTGCACTAACAACCTCGTTTTCCTTTGTTGATCTTTCTATGCATTGTACATCTCTCGGATTATAAATTTATCATTGTCGGTATTACTTTTGGATAACATGCACACATGTCTTACTCGCAATTTGTTGGCTGTGCCCGAATGCGTGATATCTCGGGAGAAAAGGCTGAACTTGCCACACATTCAAAGCAAAAGAATAAACGTCCATGTTTATTAGGTACAAACACTTAAATGAAATTCAATTTACGCAAAAAAATAAAGAAATGTTGCCCGAAATTCGAAAAGAGGCATTACTTATTACAAATGCGCACAAGAGATCCCGATTCAACAAGATGTCTTCTACATGTTTGTGCCTTCAATAACTCTGTCAACTCAATATCTTCCACATCTAATTGGCTGCTTCTTCGGAAATTCTCTCGAATAAGCTTTATGTTACGTCAACGTAAGGTTAGCAAGTTAAATTTATGGTCTTTACATACCAACATGTCTAGTGCATATGTTATTTATACACATGCATGTTCTGCAATCTGCAATTTGGAATCTAGAACTTGCAACTGGAATTAGGTAATATGCAATGGGAACTCAAAAAATCTGCATTCCCGCAATCGTAACCGCCGGAACCGGGAACTTCTTGCCTCTTCTATAAGTACTGTTCGATTTGTTGTACATTTTAAATGTGTAGGAATAAAGGTGATCAAATTTGAAAGGTTGTCACAAGTCAATTTGATCTCATTGAAGTGGATGATGAAGAGTTTTGAACTATTGTAAAGTTTGAATTCATTATATTTGATTTTGTGAAATATATTCATTGCTAGAAAATATTCAACCTTTGTAAGAGTACTTTTTGAACTATTGTGTACACATATTTAGAATATTGCTTTATAAGTATGTGTATGTACACAAGACATACTATCTTTTGAAGTTTATTGCAAATCTATATATTTGAATTACTTATTAGCCAATTTAATGCTTGAGATTATTTATTGCAAAATAATATTGGTGTTTTTTAATTAGAAATTGTGGCATATAAATATTTTTAGCCAAAATGATATGGCCACACTTAGAAGTGTAGCAATAGGACTCGTAATATTTGCTTTACCAGGGTGGTAGAGAACACTCAAGTCATAATCCTTTAGTAACTCAAGCCACCTTCTTTGCTGAAAATTTAGATATTTCTACTTAAACATATATTCCAAACTCTTGTGGTTGGTAAAAACATCTACATGAACACCATATAAATAATGCCTCCAAATCATAAAAGCAAACACAACCGCCGCTAGTTCAAGATCATGGGTAGGATAATTATTCTCATGAATCTTAAGTTGCCTTCAAGAATAGACAATGAATTTCCCATTTTGCATTAGGACACATCCTAACTAAATTCTTGAGGCATCACAATAAATAACAAAACCATCACTCCCTTCCAGTAAAGTCAACACCAGAGCAGAAGTAAGTCTATCTTTCAATTTTTCAAAAGTTTTCTCACATGCTTTGAACCATATGAACTTATCCTTCTTTTGATTCAATGTCGTCAAATGATAGACAATTGAAGAAAATCCTTCAACAAACCTTCTATAGTAACCGACTAAACCCAAGAAACTTCTAATATCTGAAGGCCAAAAAGGTCTAGGCCAACTCTTGATCGCATCCGTATTCTTAGGATGTACCTTAATACTCTTACCAGAAACAATATGACCAAGAAAAGCCATAGACCTTAGACAAAACTCGCATTTACTAAAATTTGCAAAGAGTGGTTGGTCCTTGAGGACTTGTAACAAAATCCTCAAATATTCGGTATGCTCATCTTCACTCCTTGAGTAGATCAATATATCATCATTGAACACAATAACAAACATGTCAAGGTATTGTCTAAACATCGTGTTCATCAAATCCATAAGAGCGGCTAGAGCATTAGTCAAACCAAATGACATCACCAAAAAGTCATAATGAGCATACCAAGTTCAAAAAGCCATCTTCAGAAAGTCATCTTCCTTCCCCCTCAATTGGTGATAGCTCGACCGAAGGTCAATCTTAGAGAAGTAATTCACTCCTTGTGGTTGGTCAAACAAATCATCTATCATTAGGAGAGGACACTTATTCAGAATGGTCACCTTGTTCAACCAACGATAGTCAATACACATATGAAGTGAACCATCTTTCTTTCTAACAATAAAAAGTGGAGCACCCCATGGAGAGATACTCGGTCAGATGAAACCCTTATCCAATAAATCTTTTAGTTGTTCCTTCAATTCCTTAATTTCTACTGGAGCTATTTGGTAAGGAGGAATAGAGATAGGTTGTGTATCTCGGATAAGGTCAATACCAAAGTCCATTTTCCTTTCGGGAGGAATACCGTGTAGATCATCAGGGAAAATTTTTGGAGGCTCATTAACAACGGGGACCGACTCAAGAGTAGGGGTTTCGTAATCAATATCCCTCACCCTAACTAGATGGTAAATGCAACCCTAGAAAATCATCTTTCTAGCTTTAAGAAAAAGAGACAAACTGACTCTTAGGCATCAAATTTCCCCCTTTCCACTCTAGGATGAGTTCATTTGGAAACTAAAACTTGACTACACGGGTTCTACAATCCATAAAAGAATATAATGAATGCAGAAAATCCAAACCAAACATAACATAAGAATCTAGAATATCAAGCTCTGCAAGATCAACACAAGTGACTCTATGAGACAAGGAGACGGGAAACTTTTTATAGACCTTCTTAGCCACAGTAGAATTACCAACATGAGTAGAGACAGAAAAGGGATCTCATAATACATCCGGAAGAATATCAATCCTCATAGCCACATATGATGTCACAAAAGACAAGGTAGCACTGGGGTCAGGTAAAGCATAAACTTTGAGATAAAATAATTTCAACATACCGGTAACCACATCAGGAGAACCTTCTTGCTCATGACAAGTCTTAAGTGCATAAAAACTATTTTTCTTCTAACTCCCACTATAACCAGATGGAGGATTGTGTAACACTTCAGATTAAAAAAGCATAAAATTTGAGTTATTGCAAGATCTGGTGCTAGAACCAACGGACACCGCCGATGGCCCATCGTGTGATACACGAACTGTAGGTAGGCTTGTGGTTGGCCAGTCAAACTTTTCCCAATTGTAAAGTTTTCTACATTTTTCAATGGTTCACTGGGACAGTCCGTCATCCAATGCAGGAGTGGTAGATACGTCTCGTCGGTGAGTACTAGACTTAGTTGAATTCAGGACAAAAATATTGGGACCTACGGTCGTGGTCCATGGTCCATTGTTGGACCCACGAGTCATAGACGATTGTCATCGACTGGGGTCCTAAATTTGGTGCCTCTGATCTCAACCACGGCTGATCAGGACGGTCCATGGTTTGACCAACTAACTGTAGGTCTAGCTGTTAGTGAGGTTCGTCAGTTATTTTCTTAGGGGCTTTTGGATCATTTCCTAATTATTCTAGTGTAATACAATGTTATTTTCCCTTCACCTAAGCCCCTAAATAAGTGTTTTAGTCCCAAATTTCCCTAATTGAAATCATTCTTTCAAATTCTTAAAAGAAGAACAAGCCTTCCTCTCAAATATTTCTCTCTCTAGAAGTTGAAGAAGAAAGCAAGGGTTTCAATATCAAGCCTCTTAATTCTCCATTGAAGTCAAGCTATTAGCATTGAGGTATGATAGTTTTCATCCATGAAGCCATTTCCTTCACAAATTTCCCAAATTCTCCAATTTATGAAGTTAGAAATCCCTAATTGATTTAGGGTTTTTCTTCTATGTTATGGGTTCTCTTAATTATTGATTTAATAGATTGTTTTATGATCTTTCAATCATGAATTTATATAATTCTATGATTTTTATGATGAATCCCCATGAACCCATGCAGGCCCCTATGTTTTCCAAGTTATGATGGTATGATGTGGGTTTTGAAAGATTAAAGGTGAATTTATGAAATTATGCATGTTCTCATGAAATTAATGTAAATGTTGTAAGGATGCTTTTATAATGAAGTATCAATGATGTTATTGTTGTGTTGTTGATAGGATTTCTCATATATACATGAAAGCATGATTGTGAAAGGTATTCTCACATAATAAGGATTAGTAAGGCTGAAAGGTTTTCTCACCTAAAATGAATCAATGATAAGGAGCTAATCTAATATTGAGGCAAGTGGCAATTACCCATGTCCTCCAAAGACTAGGCAAGCGGTGATTACCCATACGTTAGGATGATAAGATAAATCAAAGATCATTATGACATAAAGTACCATAATTTTGGTAATAAAAATCTAGAATCAATGATAACAGATAAAGGAAATTCAAAATCATTGAATCTTGGGTAAAACCCCTACCTTTGATTTTAAAAACATATATAGTAGGAGTAGGGCATGAGGAAGAACAAAGTTTCTCACTTTAATAATCTTACATACCTTAAATACTCCATGAATCTTGTAGAAGAATCCTAATTTTGAAGAAGAACAATCAAGAAATCCTTTCTTAAGATTCTTTAATTAGTTTCTTGAAAATCCTATGGTTAAAGGTTAAGAATTCTATTAATGATCATGATTATAAAAATGAACTTGAGTTGGAACGATTGAAACACTTGGAGGAGGACTTACGTTGATTTGGAAGAACATTGCTTGAATACGAATCTTGAAAAATATTTGAAAGAATCTTGCTTGGAAGTCTTTGATAACGCTCAACTACACCTCATCCAATTATAGGTGTAGGCAATCGTAATGTAGTATAAACCCAACAAAAAGTTGGGGTGAAACCCACATGGGTGGTACTGTATGGAATTCAATTAAGAAGTGAATGTTGTGCTCTAGTCATTAGTAGAAGTAAACATTATTGAATTAAAGAAATACAAATTAAAAAGGTTTGACAAAAAGTGTTGGATGGGGGATTAGGTTTGCCCATTAACAACTACAACAACTACGAAAATAAGGGAATAGATAAGTAGAGAGGGATTCTCGGGGATGTGATCGATTAAATGCTAATTTCGCTATATGGGTAATTGTAGTTTCCTAACAATTGCTGAAGATTAGTGGGTAGGTTAGACTATAGATGCAATAGTTTCTCTTGAACAATTATTATGATTCAAGCGAATTCTCTCCAACCTCGACAAGAATAAAATTATAAACAACCCAATACCCAATTAATCTACTCTCTTGAGCTAGATTGGTCAGATCGAGTTTAGATTCACTCTCTCGAGTTGAATCAACGATAAACCAATCACTACATTCATCAATAGACAGCCTTAATTCTAGAACCTCTTTCTTAAGCAAGCCTAGAACAATAAGTTAGGATTGCATTTGCAACTACAATTCAAATGTTAATATACAACTACCAATCAAACCCACTTCAAAACAATATTTAAATCAATAAACAACAATACCCATAAGCTAATTAGAAAATATAATCACACGATCACACCCCCAAGAATGGGGGTTTTAGACATACATTATAAAAAGTGAGAAACGATTACAATTATGTTATCCATGAAGTGGGTAATGATTCCCAAGTCTCTATAATGTGTCCAATAAACTCCAATTGAAAACCCACTTGAAAATTCTACTTAAAAACTCTTAAAAATAGTCTTGGGGATCAAGACTCAAGGTAAAACTCTCAGAACACTTGTTTAAAATCTTGGAATTTCGGAAATCTCCAACCACCCTTAAAACTCTTTCGAAATTTTACATTTATACTTTTCAGAATTTGCAACTTATGGGATGATCGGCGGAGTTAGTTGAGCATTGCCGACTTGGTCGGCGATGCGACAAGTGCCACATTTTCTCCCTGCCTTGCCTTGCCTCTTAAACCTTAGAGTTCTATCACTTTAGGTGATCAGTATCGAGGTCACCGATCCATTCGGCGGCTCACCGACTGTCCATTTCCATCGCCAAGTTGTCTTGTTCCCCAGGGCTGGCATGCCGAAACTTTTGGTGAGCTAAAGAGCCATTTGACGGTTTGCCGAGTGGTCATGGCGATCACCAGGAATGCATTTCTTTAACTCCATCAGCTTTTTCGCTCCTTTTTGCCCGATAATGTCCTTGCCTTGATCCTTTGCCTTTATTGCTGCAAATCAACATTTTAACATCAATTAAGAGCATAAATTAGGCATTGAGGACAATAAAACTATGGAAACAAAGTCCTAAATGAGTCAAAACCTCAGACTCAACAACACCACAAACTTAAACCTTTGGTTGTCCTCAAGTAATTGTAAAGATCAATTAGTTCAATAAGGATGTCTACAAACAATGCTACTCAAGACTCAACATGAATGCACACAAGAGGTTCAAACTACTCATTCAATGTTCAATTAGGCACTCTAAGTTTCAAACTATGACTAACCATTATCAAATGGACTCAAGCTCACAATGCTTGCTTCAAATGCAAGTTCAAGCTCAACAAAAGTAATTGAATGCCCTCACAACAAGAACGATTCCATATTCATACAAAGATAAAAAAATATTAAGAATGTCGGAATCACAAATAACTCTCACTCTCTCAAGGATGAACACATGCAAGATCTTTCACATAGGCTTATCTGTATTTACCAATCAACATGATGTTGAACTCATTCAAGATCATAAAGGTCTTTAGAGCTTGTAGCGAGGCTGAGGGTAAAGGTATGATCATCTTTGGTAAAGTAACTACTACCTTCATGAAGCATGGCCTTTACTTAATTCGTTTTTGTCCTTTCTCCCGGTCTTTTCAATGTCCACAAGCCACCCTATGTCTTTTTAAACATAATTCATTGGACACCCCATTCTATTTGCACATTATACACACTTTATTTCCACAATTATTTTATTTGTTATATCTTTTTCTTGTTTTCTTTCTTTCTCTTTTTTTAAATGGAGGGGTTCCATCTTTTTCAACATAATCTTTCAAGGGCGACTTTCTCAAACTCTTTGATTTCCTCCTTTTTCACCACACCCCCAACTTAGGCTTTTGGCCAAAGTTGGCTATTCGCAATGACAAATGCTCCATGAAGATTTTAGGTGGGAAAGAAAGGGGTCATTTGTGTTCAAGGTTCATCCAAAGAAAAGGATAGGATCAAATAGTGTCAAGCTAGATTCACACTCTCACAAGGTGGTCACAAAGAGATATAATAGCATTATCGGCTTACTCTCCACAAATTTTGCCTAAGATCATCTCTATCATTTGCTCACACTAGTCAAATAGACCAACAAGGCAAGTTCTAGGTATTATCAAGCATGAATTTCAAACCAACCTCACCACACACGACATTCAACACAATAATCAAATAAGACTACTATTTTTGCTAGCATGCAACGATCATTCCAAGAGTTCCACTCAACAACAGGCATAGTCATAATGAGATGCTACGAGTTCACATATGGCTTATGCAACTCAATTTACCTAATCAGATTTGCACACATGTCGTTTAATCAAGAGCACTATTCAATTCATCGGTATTGATTACACCAGACACTCAAAATTGCAATAGAACAGCCACATTCACACACATCAAGAAGTGTCAATTTAAAAAAAGGGGTCAAAACCACATTCACAAAACAATGAACTAATTAAAAGGATCACAATTAATATGTATCAACACAAAATAAGATCCAACATTCACAACAACACAAAAACAACACATAATCATAAAAGAACCCAAAAGAGGTAGGTATGGAAATACCTCACCCTGCTAAAATAATCTTGAAGTTGTCCTCAAATGCAAAGAAATAGAGAAACAAAACAAGATAAAAATAGAAAGGGAGACAAAAATCCTCCTGCCAGGCTAAACCTAGGGTGAACTCTGCATCTTTATGACTCCACCATCTTGGGCAGCAGTGCCCGGTGCAACATCATCCTTGGCTCCACTAGAGCCCACTATCAAAGTATCCCTAAGAGATGCCTCAACAATTGTCTGAACCATGGACCCCTCAAGGTCCTCTAGACATTATACATGGCTGCATCATGCATACCTATCTCCTTCTCATTGGTCTTAGCCTCGAACTCAGTAGCTGTATCATCTCTATCAACATCTCCGATTGTAGTAGCCGGAGGAACATCTGAACTAGCCGCGACATCGAGTACCTCTACTGTACCAAAAAATATAGATGGGTCTATGGATTTCAGATCATCCATATCTTTCCTCTGCCCAACAATATCGGCCGTCAAGGTCATCACAATATCAAAAATACCACGACTCTACTCAAAAGCCTCTACCCTCACGGTAAGGGAATGTATTGCAAATATGTAAGCATTTGTCAACTCTATGTGCTCTCTCATCTCAGCCCTAATTTGGTCCAAGGCAGCAATAATAGCCCGCTCAATCGACCTAGGTACAATGGCCTCTACTCGAGAGGCATGCACATCAGCAGACTGAGCCAGATGGCCCATATTGTACAACATGGCTTAGGTGATAGGGGGTCTAGAAGAAGAAGCAACAACAACAGTAGTAGGAGGGGGAACAATAGTCGAACTAGAAGGGGCAAAAGTAGAGGTACCGGGAGTACATGTAGGCTCACTAGCCAGAGGGGGAAGTATTGCCTCGGTCGAAAACATCTCAACATAAAATACCGAGGATGTATTTGTCGGTGTAGCTCTCCTCTGATCAGCCTCATCCCTCATATACTCGACCTCTATCCACCGAATATTAGTAGAGGAAGTGGGAGTCACTTCGACATCCATATTTGTAATCATTGGAACATGAGCCCTCCTATACAACTTAGTAATCAACACGGGAAATCAGAGAGAGGTCTGACTCTGCTAGGGCCTCATTGCCATCTCCTGCTCAATGAATAGACCCAGATAAAGTCTCTGCCAATCCATGATGCAACCCAAACAACCAGCCTTAGGATACCTGAGAATATATTCATTCTGGGATGGCATCAAGGGGCTACTGATGACCCAAACCAATACCTAGCAGCCACATTCATGTCCTTCTTCTCAATAGGAACTCCCACCTCAATCCTCCGTGGAGTAGTATCAGATATCAATGGTGCCAACCAATACTTATCAAGGGTCTTCCTCTTGATATAATTTATGTACTAGTGCATCACATTTACCGTACATCCCAACACCTCACTGATATCGATACTGATGCACTTCACCCTATTTCCCCAAACAACCACAGAGTCAACCAGCTTTAAGCGATGGCCTTTCTCTTTATATTTGGCACCAACTCCCCATATGTGGAGTAGAACTCCAGGACCCAAGTAAGAATGTAAGGGCCTTGGGGATTGGTAGAGATCTCAAACTTATGAACTTTATGGTGTTCAACATCTGTAGGTACCGCTCTACCACACCATCAGTAGAAAAGCACTTTTCTTTAAGGATGGTCCTCAAACCCTTGACCTTTAATTTGTTTAGTGATCGGGGTGGAGGATCTTGAACTGCTGGAGGGACCTTTTCTATTATCTGGATTGGAGGTGGAGGAGACGTAGGATGCACCAGGATCCGAGCTGGATCATGTATAACTTTGGAGCGTATCTCTTCTCTCTTGGAATGGAGAAACTGGTCATTTTATAGCTCATATATGGAAGCCGAAGACTTATCTCCTGATTATCCCTCACTGTCAAAGGGAGTGAGGTACGCAGCATAAATACCCTAACTATCAAAGTTCACCTCCGCAGGTGTTGGCAATACGGGTCCCTTGACATTTCCCTTTCCCCATTTATGAGAAAGTTTTGATACTGTGGCTCGGGAGGCTGCAGCCTCCTTGTTGATAGCAATGCCTCTTGCCCACTTTCTGGGCAGTTGATTCTTCTCTTAAACTTTTGTCTAGCCATCCCTATAAAACAAAACAACACATATTAGATGCAATTCAAGAAAAAATTTGAAGTTAGAAAACTGCACTGGAAAATTTGCCAAACCGTTTAGCGAGCCAAGTCGAGCTCACACCAAAAGTTCCAGAATAAATTCTTTAAAAAATAAGCATAGGTCGGCAATGTCCAAGGACATTTGGCGTGAATCTGACACCATTCAGTGAACTAAAGTAGCTCGCCAAATATTACATAATTATTTCAGAAATTTGGGGCGCAAAAGGGCGATTATAAGAAACTTTTGGTGAGTCACCAAATGAACTCGGCGAGCTCAAGCATATCACTGAAAGTTACAGAACTCAAGGCACAAATATGGAGGATAAAAAAGAGATCTAGGGGTCTTTAGGCGAACCGGCGAACCACTCGGCGAGCTCAACCCAGCTCGTCGAATAGTCCAACCTGCCAGATTTTCACTCTGACCTACAAAATCTAACCCACACCGCATGAAAACAAAATTAAACCACTATTCTATGCAATTGAGCCCAGAACCATACTACCCATGCCCTCAAGGTACTCAGAATTCCCCCAATTTGGCCAAAATTGGCCAATCAATATATTTTGCCCTTAAAATTGACGTCACTCGCTCTATCATTGGGCTAAATCAGTCAATTGGCACAACTGGGGTTACCCAAACTTCATCCCGAATAGACTCAACATAACCCACAAGATTTAACATGCTAGAACATAGGAATTCACATTTTAAGGTGAATTAACATCAAACGAAACAAAATACGAGGCATTATAAACACACATTTAACAACTCACAATTACTTAATGAGAACAACCACACAATGATAATGCACTTGATTTTAGTAAAATGTAATGACAGGCTTCGGATAACCAACCTTAAACGTAGAGAATTGGTAAAGCTAGGCAAGCAAAGAATCTGAAAATCCTGCCCCGAATTATCGATCCCACACAAAAAGCAAGAAAAATAGTATGAAAGTGTGAAAATATGCAATTGTAAACGTTAGGAAGTTAAAAAGTATGAAATGAGGGAGTTGTTTGAATTTAAAAATGGTTTGGACTTTTTGACTCTTATGTTCGCATGCTAGTTGGTCACGCTTAGTTATATCGTTGACCCACTCGGCAATGTGCTGAGTAGCATTTTAGCCCGCCAAATTTGTACAGAACCTCCAGCAAGCTAGGTGGTTCAAATGGTGATCCAAGTTGGGCTCGCCGACCTATTTGGCGAGGCGTCAACCAGATCTTTGGCTCACCTAACTACTCATTTTCCCAAAATTTCAAGTTTTCAACCTGTACATTCAACACCCGTTATTCAAATGCAATATCAAAAACATAAAAACTTGGGTTGCCTCCAAAGAAGTACCTTATTTAACATCGTGACATGATGAAGATATCCATTCAATATTCATTCTTGGGATTTTCCATGGTGTCACCCAGTAATCCTCTTTTTGGTCTTGGATTCAAATTAGTCGAGATTTCACCCATTTGTATCTCCAGCTGTTTAATGGACACCGAGTGGGAAGTAACTATCTGATTGAGAGTTGAGACGTCATCTTCCATTTCTTTTAGCACCTTGTCCACCCCTTCCACTTTGTTGAGAATGCGTGAAAGCATATAATCAGTGCAGAAATGTTCTGGGTTAACCCTTTGCTCTTCTGGCTTTTGACGATCATGGGGGATTACATATCTCTACTCGTCCCCATCTCTATCCTTCCAATTATTTCCGTGATCACGCCATTACCTATCACGGTCTCTCCAAGCGTCATCCCACTCTCTATTCCAACCTTGATTTATGCTAGGCCTTAGATTGCTTGGACGAAAACCTCCACCTTGGTTTGCAAGGAAACTCACTTCCTCATTATATATGGCCTCAAAGTGTGTATCATCGGGGGGTCACCCCACTAACACTAAAAATATTCATAACTTTAGAACCACTACCCATGACACATTTTGACAACAAATCCATTTGGGTCATCATCTTGGCCATGTTTTGATCTCGTTCTTGGTCCTTTTCAATTTGTTCCTTTGTCAACCTAAAGGTCAAATAAGACACTTGATCCTCTCTCATGTACCAAGCCCGATTGATTTTGGTCATACCATCAGGTAAATTAGATGCAATTTCAAATGGCTGTTGCATGATACTTCCTCGAGCAAGTTGGTCAGCCACACTTTTGTTAACCGAATCTAGACTCTGATAGAAATGCTGCAGTAAGACGTTGTTAGGGAGTCCAGGAGTTGGACATTGGAGTAGAAACTTCAGGAAATGTAGCCACGTCTCATGAATTGGCTCACCATCCAAGAATTTAAAGCCTTGGATATGTCCCTTAATGACATTATCTTCAAAGGAGGAAAGAACATTATGTAGAACACGACAGTAAGTTCATCCCAAGTGGTAATTAAGTCCCTAGGTAGGTTGGCTATCCACTTGGTAGCCTCTCCCATCAATGAAAAAGGGAACAATCAGAGTCAAATTGTTTCTTGGAATATGTTCTTGAAAGAGAAGGGACCACAAACATCTACAAAATTCTGATTATGGTCATGGAGATCCTTATAAGCCAAGCCTCAAAATAACCCTTTCATTTGCAAGAGTTGCAACATCATTCTTCTCACGTGAAACAACTCATTTACCATGATCGGAGGCAACCGGATAGCACCTACACCACCCAAATGTACATCATTCACATGTACTTCATTCACATTGTTCAAGTTACCAATGTCATCATTTTGACCTAGCTAGTTAGCGTTGCTTCCATTGACACTCATTTCGTCACCTGCTCAAAGGCAACAAAGAAAACACAAAAGGTAAATAGGTTCAACTACAACACAATAAGATCAAAACCAAACTTAAATGAGAGAATTCTATAACACCACTCCTCGACAGCGGTGCCATTTTTGATAACGCTCAACTATACCTCATCCAATTCTAGGTATAGGTGATCGTAATCTAGTATAACCCCAACAAAGAGTTGGGGTTTATAAAAAGTGAGAAACGATTACAAATTATGTTATCCATGAACTGGGTAATGATTCCCAAGTCTCTTCAATGCTTCCAATAAATTCCAATTGAAAACCCACTTAAAAATTCTACTTAAAAAATCTAAAAGAAAGTCTTGGGGATCAACAACTCAAGGTAAAACTCTCAAAACACTTGTTTAGAATCTAGGAATTTTGGAATTCTCCAACAACCCTTAAAACTCTTTTCAAATATTACATTTATACTCTTCAGAATTGTAGCTTGTGGGCTGATTGGCGAAGTTAGTCAAGCATCCCTGACAAGGTCGGCGATGCGCCAAGTGCCACATTTCCTTGCCGTCTATCCTTGCCTCTTCAACCTCCAAGTTTTTTAACTCTAGGCGATCAAGATTGAGGTCGCCGATCCATTCGGTGGTTCACCGACTATCTATTTCCATCACCAAGTTGGCTTGTTCCCTAAGGCTGGCATGCTAGAAATTTTGGCGCGCTGAAGAGCCATTCAGTGGTTCGCCGAGTGGTCTTAGCGATCACCAGGAATGCCTTTTTTCAACTCCTTCAGCTTTTCACAACTTTTTTCTTTGTAATGTCCTTGCCTTATTCCTTTGCCTTCATTGCTGCAAATCAATATTTTAACATCAATATAGTTGAGGACAATAAAACTATGAAAACAAAGCCCTAAATATGTCAAAATCTCAAACTCATTAGTCTTATGCTTTGATCTTCCTTAGAATTTTGTATTAGGGTTTGAGAGAGGAGACAGAATAATTAAAGAAAATAGAAATAGGAAAATTTAGGGCTTTATAAGAGTTAAAAAAAATTCCATTTTAAGGTTTTCCTAGTTGTATAAGGAGAAGAAAATTACCTTATTTAGAATTTCCCTGCAGCTAAAATGGAATTGCACTACATTATTAATTTAAATGATCATTACTCTGTACCCCTAATTAGCAATGACATAAATTTGGTGGCGTTTGAGAGACAATTTAAAGACATTTGATTTAATAGTTTATGGATCATGCAACTCTTCATATTATTAGAGATATGGTCTGTCCAGATAGACATTAGCTAGTGGATCCACATAAGGTAGAACTTCATGGTCTTACCTTAGTATGTACGGCAACCCTTTTCAGTGTGGAGGACACTGGACTCCATATTGTTAGCTCACATAGTCTTAAATGTCAGTTAAGGCTACTTCCCACATGTTATGATGATTTATGGTTAATTAAAGAAGTATCTAATATGGAACATAAGGATAACTTTACTTGCATCGGCCTTATTCATGAACTATGTTTTTGAACCTTTTATCACGTATTTCTAATTTTTTCCTAGCATATTATAAACTGTCCCTTTTTAGCATGTTTATACATGATTTTATGCATGGCAATAATACTTGGTACATTGTTGTACTAACACATATTCTTTCCTACATTTCCCTAAATGTAGGCTCTAAAATTTAGGGTTCACAGTTTCATAGCTAGAGGTTGTTAGAGAGATTTCGAGTCATGGTGAGTCCTCATGCTTTGAGGATCAAACTTTTATAGCTTTGAGTCATTTCTTACTTTCAGACTTTATATGTGATGTCAAGGTTACGTTGTCCCGATCACTCTTGGTGTATTGATGTCATATGAGACTTTTGTAGACTTCCGCTTTACTTTGATAAAACTCTTAGACTTGAAATGTTTCTTTTTACCTCTTTTGATTTTCTAATATCTTGTTATGTATGCTACGTCACTTGTGTAGGGCCTCTCAGGATCCTATACGCCATGTTAAACCTAAGAGGTACCTTGAGTCGTCACAATCTTGATAATAAGAGCACAAGGTTTAGAATAGTCCTAGGATGTCTCATAAGCAACGTAGAATAGAGTCTTGTTCATGAGTGTGAAGCACAAAAATATAAGAATGAGAGGCTATAGGATGTTTAGGAAACTCTACTTCTTTCATTACTCTAAAGTCATGCGATAAAGTTTAACTCTATAATGTCTCTCTCATAATACTTATCTAATTCTCTACAAGATATGGCTACTCGAAGAGCATACGCTAGAAGGAATTTGGGAGAGATTATGGAATGAGAAGCTCCTCCACAAGATCCTCCAGTTCGGCTCGATCCTTTGGCGGAGAAAGTGACTAATGCAGAGTTTAGGGTTGCATTTCAAGTGTTGGCTCAATCCATGATAGTTCAAGTCAATATGGAGGCTTTGGCCCCGATGAATGCGAATACGGATACGATGACATCTAGAGTGAGGGATTTGACTAAGATGAATCCTCCAAAGTTTCATCATTCTAAGTTGAGGCTGATCCTTAAAAGTTCATTGACAAGGTGTATGAGGTGTTAATGATTATTGGAGTGATGCCGATGAAAAAGGCGGAATTGGCCACTAATAACTTAAGGGTGTTGCTCAAGTTTGGTTCAACCAACAGAAGAAAGGGAGAGAAGTTGATGCGGGTCTTCTCGATTGGGAAAATTTGAAGGTTGCTTTCCTCTTGATATGAGGGAGGCAAAAGTGCTTGAATTCATCAAACTTCATCAAGGAAGTATGAGTGTGAAGGAATATGCTTTGAAATTCACACAATTGTCTCGCTATGCTCTTACTATAGTTTTAGATCCTAGGGAACGAATGAGTAAGTTCATTTCGGGTGTGTTTGAGATGGTGGTTAAGGAATGGCGTACCTCTGTGCTTGTCATTGATATGGACATTTCTTGTCTCATGGTTCATGCTCATTAAATAGAAGAGGAGAAACTCAAGGAAAGGTCTAGGGAGGCAAAGATGACCCACACTAGTGAGGTAATTTCTCATACTGAAGGTTTGATGAACAAGGTTGTTCTATATTTAGACAATGGTTCTCCGGTCAAGGTTCCTCTAATTTTCCTTCTAAGTTTAACAAAGAAAAGGTGTATAACCCTAAGACTCAAAGTGGAGATAGTTGTTGATTTTAATTGCCTACTTGTACGAAGTGTGGAAAGAAGCATATGGGTATGTGTCTAGCGTGTTTAAATGATATTTTAGGTTTTGGTAAAATGGACCACATAATAAGAGATTTTACTTCAGTTTCTAAGAGAGAGATAATCATCGAAATGCTCAACCAAATCCTCCATCCGGTTTTAGTGGGAGTCAAAAGCAGAACCAATTCTATACTTTAGACTCGTCATGAGCAAGAGTATTCCCCTGATGTGGTTACCGGTCTGTTGAAAGTCTTTCACCTAAATGTTTATGCTTTACTTAATCCTGGTGCTACCTTGTCTTTTGTGACGCCATATGTGGCCATGAGGTTTGATATTCTTCCAGATATGTTGCTAGATCCTTTTTCTATCTCTACTCAAGTTTGTCATTCTATTGTGGTTAAGAGGGTCTATAGAAAGTGTCCTATCTCCTTGTCTCATAGAGTTATTCATGTTGATCTGGTAGAGCTTGATATGCTGGATTTAAATGTTATTCTTGGTATGGATTGGCTGCATTCATGTTATGCTTTTATTGATTGTAGGACCTGGGTAGTCAAGTTTCAGTTTCCAAATGAACCCATCCTAGAGTGGAAAGGGGGAAATTCTATGCCTAATGGTTAGTTTGATTATTGTCTTAAAGCTAGGAAGATGATTTCTAACGGTTGCATTTACCATTTAGTTTGGGTGAGGGATATGGATTTCGAAACCTTTACTCTTGAGTCGGTCCCCATTGTGAATGAGTTTCCAGAAGTGTTTTCAGAGGATTTACCCGGTATTCCTCCCGAAAGAGAAATAGACTTCAGTATTGACCTTCTCCTAGATACGCAACCTATTTCTATCCCTTCTTACTAATGTCTTTGGCAAAACTAACAGAGTTAAAAGTGCAATTGAAAGATTTGTTGGATAGGAGTTTCATCTAACCGAGTATCTCTCCATGGGGTGCTCCAATTTTATTTGTTAGAAAGAAATATGGTTCGCTTCGTATGTGTATTGACTACCAAAAATTGAATAAAGTTACTATTAAGAATAAATATCCTCTCCTAAGGATAGATTATTTGTTCGATCAACTTCAATAGGCAAGTTATTTCTCTAAGATTGACCTTTGGTCGGGATATCACCAATTGAGGGTGAAGGACGATGACATTCCAAATATGGCTTTTCAAACTCAGTATGGTCATTATTAGTTTTTGGTATTGCCAGTTGTTTTACTAATGCTCCGGCCGCATTTATGGATTTAATGAATAGGGTGTTTAGACAATACCTTGATATATTGATGATTGTGTTCATTGATGATATATTGATCTAATAAAGAAGTGAAGACGAGAATACCACTCATTTGAGGATTATGTTGCAAATCCTCAAGGACCAACAACTCTTTGCAAAGTTTAGAAAGTGTGAGTTTTGGTTAAGGTCAATGGTTTTTCTTGGCCATTTGTTTCCGAAATGGGTATTGAGGTAGATCCTAAGAAGACTGATGCGGTCAAGAGTTGGCCTACACCTCTATACCCTTCGGATATCAGAAGTTTCTTAGGTTTAGCCAGTTACTATAGATGGTTTGTTGAAGGGTTTTCTTCAATCGCCTCTCCATTGACAACATTGACTCAAAATAAGGTTATGATCATATTGTCCGGATCATGTTAAAAAATGTTTTTAGGGATTGAAGGATAAAATTACTTCCGCTCTGGTGTTGACTTTACTAGAAGGGACTGATGGTTTTGTGGTTTATTGTGACGCCTCGAGAATCGAGTAAGGATGTGTCCTTATGTAAAATGGGAAGGTTATTGCCTATCCCTAAAGGCAACTTATGTTTCATGAGAAGAATTATCCTACCCATGATCTTGAACTAGCGGCAGTTGTATTTTCTCTTAAGATTTAGAGGCAATATTTGTATGGTATTGATGTCGACGTCTTTACTAATTGCAAGAGTTTGTAATATGTGTTTAATCGGAATGATCTAAATCTTCGTCAAAGGTGGTGGTTTGAGTTACTGATGGATTATGATATGAGTGTTCTCTATCACCCCAGTAAGGTAAATGTGGTGGCATAAGCTCTTAGTCATTTATCTATAGGTAGTGTTGCTCATATTGATGATGATAAAAAAAAAGCTGGTTTGAGATGTGCATATATTGGCCCGGTTGGGATTGCAGTAAGTAAACTCTAGCAAAGGTGGTGTTATGGTTTAGAATCGTCGTTTGTGACAGATGTGAAAGCCAAGCAAGGTCTTGATCCGACTCTAGTAGAATTGAAGGAAGTGGTGCTTAAAAATTCCATAGAGACTTTTTCTCAAGGGGGAGATGGTGTGCTTCGATATCAAGGTTGGTTGTGTGTTCCCAATGTAGATGATTTACAAGAGAAGAACTTGTTAGAAGCCCATAGTTCTCGATTTTCCATTCATCTGGGAGCTTCCAAGATGTACCATAATTAGCGGGTTGGTGGAATGGAAAGAAGAAGGATATTGTGGAGATTTGTCAACAAGTGAAAGTTGAGAATCAGAAATCGGGAGGTTTATCCAAAAATATTGGTATTCCTACTTGGAAGTAAGATTTGAATATGGATTTTATTATTGGTTTACTACGCACCTGGTGACAACATGACTCGATTTGGGTTATTGTGGATCGGATGATGATATCAACTCATTTTATTCCCATCAAAAGGACTATGCCAAGTTGTATTTGAGGAAAATGGTTAGGTTGCACGGAGTGCCCTTGTCCATTATTTTTTATCATGGTACTTAATGAAATTCTCAGTTTTGGATATCTTTCTAAAAGGGTCTTGGTACTCGTGTTAAGCTTAGTACAACCTTTCATCCACAAACCGATTGGAAAGCAGAGCGTACTATCCAGACATTGGAAGATATGTTGAGGGCATGTGTAATTGACTTCAAGGGTAATTAGGATGATCAGTTGCCTTTGATTGAGTTACCATAAAACAATAGCTATCATTCAAGTATTGACATTGCTCCATTTGAGGCTTTATATGGTAGGAGGTGTAGGTATCCTATAGGTGTGTTTGAAGTGGGTGAGATTGCCTTGATAGGTCCCGAATGGTTACATGAGGCTATGGAGAAAGTTCAGCTTATTAGAGAAAGGTTAAAAGTAGCCCAAAGTTGACAAAAGTCCTATTCCGATGTTAGAAGGAGAGATCTTGAATTTGATGTGAATGATTGGGTTTACTTGAAAACTTCACCCATGAAGGGTGTAATGAGGTTTGGTAAGAAAGGGAAGCTCAGTACCTGTTATGTGGGTCCATATCAAATTTTGTGGCGTGTTGGCAGAGTTCTTATGAACTTGATTTGCCTAATGATTTGGTATCAATACATCTAGTTTTTTATGTCTCCTTGTTGAAGAAATGTGTTGGTGATCCGACATATATAGTTTCCTTAGAAGGTTTGGGAGTTGAGGAGAATCTTTCTTATGAGGAAGTTCTGGTTGAGATTTTAGACTGCCATGTTAAGAAGTTGAGAAACGAAGAAGTTGCTTCGGTGAAAGTCCTTTGGAGGAATCAACTAGTTGAGGGTGTTACATGGGAGGCCGAGATGAGAAAATGAGTTTACTTGATTGATTTCTACATGTTTATGTGTATTTGAGTATGAGTAGCATATAAACTTCATGATATGATGCTTTAAACATGCTTTATCTTGGAGTTGATGTTTTCTACTTGGATATGTGTATTTAAATGATTACATTCATATTAGGTTGTTTGGGTCGAGTTCCTACCTTCTTTATTATGTCTTGAATCTCATTCGAGGGCAAATGATCCCAAGGGGGAGATAATGTAACACTTCAGATTCCAAAAGGATAAAATTTCAGTTGTTGCACGATTTGGTGTCAGAACCGATGGATGCCACTGATAGCTCGTTGTCTACAGATGGACTATAGGTAGACCCATTGTTGGCCATTCAAACTTCTCAATTTTTTTAAAGTTTTCCATATTTTTCAATGATTCACCAGGATGGTCCGGTATACAATGCACGAGTCGTAGATAGGCCTCAAAGGTGAGTCCCAGACTTAGTTGAATTCAGGATCATAATGTTGGGACCTACGAATGTAATCTATGGTTCTTCATTGGACCCACGGGCCATAGGTAGTTGTCGTTGATTGGGGTCCTAAATTTGGTGGCTTTGATCTTAACCACGGCTGACCAGGATGGTCTGTGGTCTGACCAATGGACCGTAGGTCTATCCATTTGTGAGGTTCGACAGTTATTTTCTTAGGGGCTTTTGGGTGTTTTCCTAATTATTCTAGCCTAATACTATGTCGTTATTCCCTTCAACTAATCCCCTATATAAGTGTTTTACCCCTAAATTTCCCAATTGAAATCATTCTCTCAAATTCTTAAAAGAAGAACAAATCTTCCTCTCAAATATTTCTCTCTCTAGAAGTTGAAGAATAGAGCTAGGGTTTCAAGATTAAGCCTCCTAATTCTTCATTGAAGTTAAGCAATTAGCATTGAGGTATGATATTTTTCATCCATGGAGCCCTTTCCTCCATGGAGTTTCCAAATTCTCTAATTTAAAAGTTAGAAATCCCAAATTGAGTTAGCATATTTCTTCTATGTTATGGGTTCTCTAAAGTATTAATTTAATGGATTGTTTAATGATCTTTCAAGCATGAATTGATATAATTCTATGATTTTTATAATGAATCCCCATGAACCCATGTATGACCCCATGTTTTCCAAGTTATGATAATATGATGTGGATTTTGAACTATGAAAGGTTAATTTATGAAATCATGCATGTTCTCATGAAATTAATGTAAATGTTGTAAGGATGCTTTGAGAATGAAGAATCATTGATGTTGTTGATGTGGTTTAATTGTTGAAAGGATTTCTCATATATATATGAAAGCATGAGGTATTCTCAAATAATAAGGGTTCTTAAGGTTGAAGACTTTCTCACCTAAACTTAACCAATGATAAGGAGCTAATCTAATATTAAGGAAAGTAGAGATTACCCATGTCCTCCAAAGACTAGGAAAGCAGCGATTACCCATGCCCTAGGATGATAATATAAGAGGCGATTACCCATGTCTTATCAAAGTTAAGTTACGATGATTCTGATAAACATTTCGTGGAAGCTATGCTTAGCACCGAGTGGACAAGTAGTGAATATGGGTTGCTAGTGGATCCACGTAAGCTAGATGTTTAGGGTCTTACCTTAGCAAGTAGGGCAACCCTTTTCGGTGTGGGAGACACAATATTCCATGTTGTTAGCGCACTTGGTCTTACATGTCAGTTAAGACTACTTCCCACATGCTATGATGATTTATGGTTAGTTAAAGAAGTATCTAATAAGGAACATAAGGATGACTTTACTTGTATCGACCTGATTCATGAACTATGTATTTGAACCTTTAATCATGTGTTTCTAAATTGGTCCTTGCATATTATAAAATGTCCCCTTTTAGCATGTTTATATGTGATTTTATGCATGTTTATCATACTTGGTTCATTGTTATACTAACGGATACTCTTGCCAACATTTCCTCAAATGTAGGTTTGACATTTAGGGTTCACAGTTTTGTGGTTAGCTGTTGTTGGAGAGATTCCGAGTTGTGGTGAGTCCTCTTGCTTTGAGGACCAGACTTTTATAACCTTCAGTCATGTCTTATTTTCAGACTTTGTACATGATGTCAGGGTTACGTCCCGATCACTCTTGATGTATTAGATGGAATATGAGACTTTTGTAGACTTTCGCTTTACTTTGATAAAACTCTTAGACTTTAAATGTTTCTCTCTACCTCTTTTGATTTTTTTATATCTTGTTATGTATGCTAAGTGGCTTGTCACGACCCAAGCCTAGGGCTTAGACGTGACCGGTGAATGGGGAACCCGAGGGAACCCCAAACAAGCCTCATAGCATATCATTACACATCTTTGGTCGCGAAAGCAATTAAAATGACCATAAACAATAAGCATAATCAAGGGAAAATCGGGACTAAGGGAACAAAAAAAAAAAGGAGAATAATACATAAATACCATAGATGAGTCAACCTCAAGTAAAATACACAACTTGTCCAACACCACCTCTAAACATGGATACTTAGCGGGGGCCGAGACAAACTACCGGGCTCACCCTCATAGTCAATACATAATTAAAAAGAAAAAGTCTTATACATAGCAAGAGATCATAAGCGACGTCCCCGGAATGGAGGACTCACCAATAAGCTCGATAGAAAATCGAATTAGTCACGCGGAGGAGGATGGTCAGACAGTGCTCCGGTCCCTACATGGTGACATCATGTAGGCATAGAGTATGTATTAGTACGTTTGAATGTACTGAGTATATGGGATGCAATGCAATGCAACAATGGATGGACATCATAGGCAAAATGCATAATCGTACCCGATAGATAGCATATTAATGAGATGATATGTATAATGATGCTTATATAAAAATCATATTTAGTAGGGCATAGTATATGTGTAATGAGTGACCATCAATATAGTATTTCCAAGGCCTACCACCCCCTTGGAGAGGCGAAAGAGGTACAAACCCTCAATGTGGTTACCCGGGCCTACCACCCCCGAGCTAGGGACCAAGGTACAAACCCCTCGATATGGTTATACGGGCCTACTACCCCCCATACTAGGCAACCAAGGTACAAACCCCTCGATACAGTTATACGGGCCTACTACCCCCCGTACTAGGCAACCAAGGTACCAACCCCTTGATACGGTTACCCGGGCCTACAACCCCCCGAGCTAGGCTTGGTCGACTCACAACACTTATATAGAGAAAATCATATACATTTATCCATTTCATCATCATTTCAATACTTATATAATCATCCGACTCATAGGACGTACATTGGACCTTCCATTTCATAAGAATTCTATAAATAGCATTTTATCAAACATATGGTGGGCTACTTGTTCATGTAAGTAAAATCATGTGTTTCAAGAGTGCTAAGTCCAACCAATTTCAAAATCCATATAAAACAGCCCACCAACAACATACATATATATATACATATATAACAACCTTCATAATTTGATCATGGAGGCATGAAAATCATAAACATCATATAATAATTCCATTTCATGATAATATGCAAAAATAGACCATAATAGAATGTGTAGTAGTAATTCCATAATTCAAGAGTTCATAAATGATCATAAGGACCCATAAACTTGAAGTAAAATAGAGGATAAATGGTTGGACTTGTGGAAAGGAAGGTTTCCACAATCAACCCACATACCTCAACTTTGGAGAATTCTTGATGAAGATTGGAATGGAGAATTGCTTGAGATTGAATCTTGAATCCGGAATTAAAGCTAGGGATTCTTGAATTTGGTGGATGATCTTGGTGGAATTTTTGGAGAGGGCTTAGAGAGAGTTTTTGGATGTTTTGAAGTTAAATGACTAAGTATGGATATGTCCCCTTTTTATAAAAAAACGTCCCAACACTTAGAAAAAAAAAAATGAGGCGGGTGAACAGTGTTTTCGGTTACTGGAATTTGCATTTTCTGCCGGACAGGTTTTACGAAAATGAGCATAACTTCTTCGTCCGAACTCCGAATGAGGTGAAAAAAATTGCGTTGGAAAGCTAACTCATAGAGCTTCAATTTTTATAGTTTTATATCCTTCCAGTTCCTTGTGTGCTAAGGGATATGCCTATTTAAAGTTGACCCTGAAAATCGCATTTTTTGCGATTTTCGAATTTTGATACGGTTGCTCTAAAATTCGGGTTAGACCCATTTCCCACTCAATTTGACCCCCCGAATAAGAATATGAAGTCAAATTTCTGAAATGATGCACGGATTTTGAGATATATGGAAATTACAATTTTTGGTATTTCCGAAGCACATTTTCGGGCATTTTTGGGGTCGTTTCAATATCTCCCCCTTGGGAACATTTGTCCCCGAATGTCAAAGAAACGTACATGAGAGACACAAACATGGAAAATTCAGCCCACATAAGGATGCAACAATGCACTTACACCTCATTTCAAAAACTTCAACATAGTTGTAAAACCACAAAACCACAATGACATGGTGGCTGAACTTAAGACCTGAGATTTTATAAAGGGCTTAGATCAATACCTTAAGCTTGAGTGGAGTGGAAAGGATAAGGATATCGCCTTTGCATGTCCGCTTCGGCCTCCCAAGTAGCACTTTCAACTTGTTGATTTCTCCAAAGGACCTTAACGGAAGCCACATCTTTGTTTCTCAACCTCTTCACTTGTCTATCTAAAATCTGGACCGGAACCTCTTCATAGGTCAAATTATCTTCAACAACGCCAACAACATCAAGAGGCACAATGGCATTCGGATCACCCACACACTTCCTCAACATAGACACATGAAATACCGGATGAACCAAATCCATTTCGCTAGGCAATTCCAACTCATAAGCTACCTTGCCAATTCTTCTCATCACCTTATAAGGACCCACGTATCTTGGGCTCAACTTGCCCTTCTTACCAAAACGAACCACACCCTTCATGGGTGACACCTTCAAATAGACCCAATCACCAACTCGGAATTCAAGAGCCCTTCTCCTCACATCGGCAGAGGACTTTTGGCGACTTTGGGCCGTCTTCAACCTTTCTCTAATCATCCTAACCTTCTTAAGAGCCTCCATAACTAGATCTGGTCCTAACAAGGCCACCTCACCGACCTCAAACCACCCAACTGGTGATCTACAACGCCTCCCATAGAGAGCCTCAAAAGGAGCCATACCGATGCTAGAATGATAACTATTGTTATAGGCAAACTCAATCAATGGAAGATGATCATCCCAACTACCCTTAAGTTCCAATACACAAGCCCTAAGCATATCCTCAAGTGTTTGGATAGTCCTTTCGGCTTGTCCATCCGTTTGCGGGTGAAAGGCCGTAGTAAGCTTAACTCGTACCTAGACCCCTTTGAAAGGACTTCCAAAAGTGTGAAGTAAATTGAGTATCACGGTCCGATATGATAGATAGAGGAATCCCATGCAACCTTACCAAGTCATGAATATATAACCTTGCATAATCTTCCGCCCCATATGTTGTCTTTACCGGTAGAAAATGAGCCGATTTTGTCATCCTATCAACCACCACCCAAATAGAATCAAAACATTTTCTAGTCTTAGGTAAACCAACTACAAAATCCATATTAATTTCTTCTCACTTCCAAGTAGGAATCTCTATGTCTTGGGTTAGACCACCCGGCCTTTGATGTTCGGCCTTGACTTGTTGACAACTATGACAACCGGAGACGAATTTGGCAATGTCCTTCTTCATGCCTCCCCATCAATACACATCCCTCAAATCTCTATACATTTTGGTGGAACCGGGTGGATGGAGTAGGAAGAATTATGAGCCTCCTCAAGAATTTTCTCCCTCAAACCATCAACACAAGGCACACACAACCTACCTTGGTACCTAAGGGCACCATCTCCCCCTTGGGAGAAAACTTCCACCTTGCCCTCTTTCACCAAGGCCTTCAATTCTAACAAAGAAGAGTCAAGATCTTGCTTTTCTATCACCTCATCAACCAAGGAAGACCTAGCACCATCAATAACGACCACACCACCATTACCAACCTCTTCCAACCTAACCCCCAACCTAGCCAACCGATGCACCTCCCTAGCCATTTCCCTATCACCAATATCAACATGAGCTAGGCTACCCATAGACACCCTACTCAAAGCATCCGCCACCACATTAGCTTTACCGGGATGATAATGCACACTCATATCATAATCTTTAAGAAATTCTAGCCACCTTCTTTGTCTCAAGTTGAGATCTTTTTGGGTAAAGACATATTGGAGGCTCTTATGATCGGTAAACACATCAACATGTACCCCATACAAGTAATGACGCCAAATCTTTAAAGCAAACACCACCGCGGCTAATTCAAGATCATGCGTAGGATAGTTCTTTTCATGCACTTTGAGTTGTCTAGAAGCATAGGCTATCACCTTACCATTTTGCATTAGAACACAACCCAAACCAACTCTAGAAGCATCACAATACACGACGATCCCTCAATCCCATCCGGTAGTGACAATATAGGAGCGGACACAAGTTTATCTTTCAAGGTTTGAAAACTCCTTTCGCACTCATCGGTCCACTTAAACTTAGCATTCTTTTGTGTCAACTTAGTCATGGGAGAAGCAATAGAAGAAAACCCATTCACAAATCTCCGGTAGTAACCCGCTAAGCCCAAGAAGCTCCTAATATCCGACGGGGTCAATGGCCTAGGCCAATTTCTAATCACATCGGTCTTCTTAGGGTCCACCTTAATGCCATCCCCCGGCACTACATGACCTAGGAAGGCAACCTCCCTCAACTAAAATTCACACTTTTCATACTTGGCATACAACTTCTCCTCTCTCAATCTTTGCAACACAACCCTCAAGTGACCCATATGTTCTTCCTCGCTATGCGAATAGATTAAAATATCATCAATGAAGACCACAACAAAGGAATCAAGGTAGGGTTTAAAGACTCTATTCATTAGGTCCATAAAGATAGTCGGTGCATTGGTCAACCCAAAGGACATGACCACAAATTCATAATGCCCATACCTAGTCCGGAAGGCTGTCTTAGGAATGTCACACTCCCTCACCTTCACTTGTTGATACCCGAACCGAAGATCAATCTTAGAGAAGTGGCTAGCCCCTTGCAATTGGTTGAACAAGTCATCAATCCTAGGAAGAGGATATTTATTCTTGACGGTGACCTTATTGAGTTGCCGGTAATCAATACACATCCTAAGGGACCCATCTTTCTTCTTCACAAACAACACCAGTGCACCCTATGGTGATTGGCTAGGCCTAATAAAACCCTTCTCCAACAAGTCCCTCAATTGTTCTTTCAACTCCTTTAACTCCGCCGGGGCCATACGGTAAGGGGGAATAGAAATAGGTTGAGTATCGGGGAGGAGGTCTATGCCAAAATCTATTTCCCTTTTGGGAGGAACATCGGGAAGGTCATTAGGAAAGACATCAAGAAATTCATTTACGACCGGAACTAACTCTATAAGAAGGGTTTTGGACTCCACATCCCTAACCCTCATAAGGTGATAGAGACACCCCTTAGAGATCAACTTACGGGCTTTAATGCAAGAGATGAACCTACCATTGACTACCACATTTTGGCTCTCCCACTCAAGAATGGGTTCACTTGGAAATTGGAACTTGACCCTACGGGTTCTACAATCAATGGAAGCATAGTATGCATGCAACCAATCCATCCTAAGAACAACATCAAAATCGACCATGTTCAACTCAACAAGATCACAAGGCAATATTTTATGCAAGATGCAAATAGGACAATTTCTATAGACCTTCCTAGCAACCATACATGCACCAATAGGAGTAGACACCTTATATGACTCATGCAACAAGTCGGGCTCAACATGAAACTTTTTGGCAACAAAAGGGGTGACAAAAGAAAGAGAGGCACCCAGATCAATTAATGCATATACATCAAAGTCAAAGATTTTCAACATATCGGTAACGACGTCGGGGACTTCATCGACCCCTTGCCTCCCATGCAAAGCATAAAATCGATTGTGCCTTGGGGATCCATCTTGTCGGCCCCCTCATCCCAAAGGAATCGTATTAGCTCCTTGTGGACGGACCTCCGTACCCTTGTTGCAATTCCGAGGACAATCTATTGCCTTGTGCCCCATTTCCCCCACAACTATAGCAAGCACCGGTATTTTTCAAGCACGGGCCACCATGACCCTTACCACACTTCGGGCATACATCAATAGGACCCATACCACCAACGCCTTGGGCCCTTGGAACATCATTGGAAAACCTCCTATGAGGCGCATGAGAAGACCCTTGGCCTTGATGAAATTGGCCTCCCCTTCAACTTTGGAACTTGCCCTCAAAACGGGCCCTCTTGGCCTCATGACCCCTCCTCTTTCTCAACTTCTCCCTCAAAACGGGCCCTCTTGGCCTCATGACCCCTCCTCTTTCTCAACTTCTCTTCCTCCATTTGCTCGGCATAGACCATCAAGCGGGACAAGTCCATGTCACTAATCAACATTGCGGACCGGCATTCTTCACTCACTAGGTCGGACACACCCATCACGAATTTGTTCATTCTAGACCGTGAGTCGGCAACCAAGTGTGGAGCATATCTTGAAAGTTGGTTAAACTTGAGGGCATACTCCCTCACACTCATAGACCCTTGTTTTAAATTCATGAACTCCACCAATTTGGCTTCCCTAAGCTCAAGAGGAAAGAATCGATTAAGGAAAGCCGTTTTGAACTCTTCCCAAGGCATCACATAGTTTGCCCCCTTCTCTTCTTTCCATTGGTTGTACCATATTTGGGCCACCCCTTTTAGTTGGTAGGCCGCCAACTCCGCCTTATCTTCTCGACCTCACGCCCATGATAGCTAATATCTTGTGGACTTCATCAATGAACTCTTGAGGGTCTTCATCTAACTTAGACCCATAGAATTCCGGGGGATTCATCCGCACGAAGTCTCTCACCCGAGATGCCGGGGTAGGAGCCTGGGGAGCTTGGGCCCCGTGGTTGGCTTGATTAGCCATAGCTTGTACAAATAAAGTAAGGGCATCCCGAAGATCCCCATTGGTCGATTGTTTCTCGGGTGCGCGGGCTCGTCTTCCTCTTGTATTGGGCATGATCCAGCATAGCAAAGAGCAACCGTTAGGGAAAACTTAATTCAACTCTACCGCACGACTTAGAACATGAAGAAGGGAAACATTTCCTAAAACGTCTCATAGCCTCCTACTCATAATTGTGGTGCACAACACAACCATGAATCGGACTCTAATCAACGCGGTGTGTTGGACTCCGAGGATCTATCAACCTAGTGCTCTGATACCAAGTTTGTCACGACCCAAGCCTAGGGCTTAGACGTGACCAGCGAATGGGGAACCCGAGGGAACCCCAAACAAGCCTCATAGCATATCATTACACATCTTTGGTCGCGGAAGCAATTAAAATGACCATAAACAATAAGCATAATCAAGGGAAAATCGGGACTAAGGGAACAAAAAAAAAAAAGGAGAACAATACATAAATACCATAGATGAGTCAACCTCAAGTAAAATACACAACTTGTCCAACACCACCTCTAAACATGGATACTTAGCGGGGGCCGAGACAAACTACCGGGCTCACCCTCATAGTCAATACATAATTAAAAAGAAAAAGTCTTATACATAGCAAGAGATCATAAGCGACATCCCCGGAATGGAGGACTCACCAATAAGCTCGATAGAAAATCGAATTAGTCACGCAGAGGAGGATGGTCAGACGGTGCTCCGGTCCCTACATGGTGACATCATGTAGGCATAGAGTATGCATTAGTACGTTTGAATGTACTGAGTATATGGGATGCAATGCAATGCAACAATGGATGGACATCATAGGCAAAATGCATAATCGTACCCGATAGATAGCATATTAATGAGATGATATGTATAATGATGCTTATATAAAAATCATATTTAGTAGGGCATAGTATATGTGTAATGAGTGACCATCAATATAGTATTTCCAAGGCCTACCACCCCCTTGAGAGGCGAAAGAGGTACAAACCCCTCAATGTGGTTACCCGGGCCTACCACCCCGAGCTAGGGACCAAGGTACAAACCCTCGATATGGTTATACGGGCCTACTACCCCCCGTACTAGGAAACCAAGGTACAAACCCCTCGATACAGTTATACGGGCCTACTACCCCCCGTACTAGGCAACCAAGGGACCAACCCCTTGATACGGTTACCCGGGCCTACAACCCCCCGAGCTAGGCTTGGTCGACTCACAACACTTATATAGAGAAAATCATATACATTTATCCATTTCATCATCATTTCAATACTTATATAATCATCCGACTCATAGAACGTACATTGGACCTTCCATTTCATAAGAATTCTATAAATGACATTTTATCAAACATATGGTGGGCTAATTGTTCATGTAAGTAAAATCATGTGTTTCAAGAGTGCTAAGTCCAACCAATTTCAAAATCCATATAAAACAGCCCACCAACAACATACATATATATATACATATATAACAACCTTCATAATTTGATCATGGAGGCATGAAAATCATAAACATCATATAATAATTCCATTTCATGATAATATGCAAAAATAGACCATAATAGAATGTGTAGTAGTAATTCCATAATTCAAGAGTTCATAAATGATCATAAGGACCCATAAACTTGAAGTAAAATAGAGGATAAATGGTTGGACTTGTGGAAAGGAAGGTTTCCACAATCAACCCACATACCTCAACTTTGGAGAATTCTTGATGAAGATTGGAATGGAGAATTGCTTGAGATTGAATCTTGAATCCGGAATTAAAGCTAGGGATTCTTGAATTTGGTGGATGATCTTGGTGGAATTTTTGGAGAGGGCTTAGAGAGAGTTTTTGGATGTTTTGAAGTTAAATGACTAAGTATGGATATGTCCCCTTTTTATAAAAAAACGTCCCAGCACTTAGAAAACAAAAATGAGGCGGGTGAACAGTGTTTTCGGTTACTGGAATTTGCATTTTCTGCCGGACAGGTTTTACGAAAATGAGCATAACTTCTTCGTCCGAACTCCGAATGAGGTGAAACAAATTGCGTTGGAAAGCTAACTCATAGAGCTTCAATTTTTATAGTTTTATCTCCTTCCAGTTCCTTGTGTGCTAGAGATATGCCCATTTAAAGTTGACCCTGAAAATCGCATTTTTTGCGATTTTTGAATTTTGATACGGTTGCTCTAAAATTCGGGTTAGACCCATTTCCCACTCAATTTGACCCCCCGAATAAGAATATGAAGTCGAATTTCTGAAATGATGCACGGATTTTGAGATATATGGAAATTACAATTTTTGGTGTTTCCGAAGCACATTTTCGGGCATTTTTGGGGTCGTTTCATGGCTTGTGTAGGGCCTCTATAGGTTTTATACGCCATGTTACACCTAGGGGTTACCTTGGGTTGTGACAATCTGACTGATAAGGTTAAGCCCTTTGACGATCAACTCCATCAAAGGACTCACCACAACTCGAAATCTCTCCAACAAACTCTAGCCATGAAACTGTGAACCCTGAATGTCAAACCCTACATTTGGGGAAATGCAAGCAAGAGTATGCGTTAGTACAATAGAATGTATCAAGTACTATAGTCATGCATAAAACATTTAAAACATGCTAAAAAGGGACATCCATGAGTAATTATTGATCAAGCTAAAATATAAATCTTGAGAGTTAGAAATCATAAGTCATAAATTATGATCAATGCAAGTGAACATCATTTTAAAACATACTTACGATACATCCTTGAAATAACCCAGGTTCATCATAACTTTGCTTGTTTGTTTGTGGGAAGAAGCCTTAACCGACATATAAGCCCATGTGAGCTATCATTATGGAATAAAGTGTCTACCCCACACCGAAAAGGGGTGTCCTACTTGCCAAGGAAGGACAATGAATCTGAGTTAAAGTGGATCCACTAGTTAATGTCTATATACACAATTATACTATGGGGGAAAATATGTAATGGATAAGGAGATTGCTACTAGCAACCTGACATCTACTATTAGGAAAACTTCCATCTCAATATCCTCTTGATGCTAAGCATAATTCCCACGGAGTAGTCATTTCATTAACTTGTTCTTGTTATCCATGGAAGGGCACGTCATCTTACCAATCCAAGCTAAGTAATGCATCATCCATGGAGCGGTACAACTAAGTAACCAATCCAAGCTAGTAATAGTATCAACCATGGAAAGGTACAACTTAGTAACAAATCCAAGCTAGGTCTTAATGGAATAGTTCCTAAAATCTTTGATTCATAGTTTAGTTGACAAAACCTTTCAACACTAAGAATCCTATATGTGAAAATGTCCTTTCACAAATCATGCTTTAATGTGTTTATGAGAAATCATGTCAACACCACAACAACAATCCTCATCATTGATACTTTACTCTAAATGCATCCTCAAAACATTTACATAAATCTCATAAGAACATCCTTAATTTCATAATCTCCTCTTTGATAATTTAAAACCCACATAACATCATCATAATTGGAAAACATAGGATTTACATGGGTTCAAGGGGGATCATCAGAAAAATCATAGTATTTCATTAATTCATGCATAAGAGATCATAATTTAATCATTTAAATCAACATTGAAGAGAACCCATGTCAACTGAAGAAAACCCTAACTCAATTGGGAATTTCTACCTTTGGGACTCAATTGGGAATTTCTACCTTTGAAAATAGGAGAATTTCGGAACTCTATGAATGGAAGGAATTCATGGATGGAAACCAAAGCAATGGAAGAATGAAGGCTTGATCTTACTATCAAAGCCCAAAAGCAATGGAAGAATGAAGGCTTGATCTTGAACCCTAGCTTGAATATTCTTCTTCAAGATTATAGAGAGAAATATCTTTGGGAGAGAAAGACTCAACTTCTTTTGGTGAATTTGAAGAGAATGAAGTGAATGAATTAATTTGGGGTTAAAATCACTTATATAAGGGTCTTGGGGATATGCAAAATGGCATAGTACTAGGATAAAATAGTTAGGAAAAAAACTCAACTTCCCCCAAAAGTAATTGTCGACCCCTGACCTACGACCCTGACTGACGGGCTGTGGTTTGACCGATGGTCCATCCTACACATCCGTTGTTTGTTTCAGAAACAAGAATTTTGGGCCCTTGACCTACGGACCCTCAACCATGGACTGTGGACCAAATGACGGTCCATTGGTCCAAGTCGTGGTTCTAGGCTTCTTGACTATTTTTGGGTGACCATCCATGGACCAGACCTATAGTCCGTGGTTGGCCTCCTGTAACACCCGATAAACACTAGTATACTAAGCTAGAGCCTAATGTATAAACTAGTAACCCAATGGGGTTTAACATAAAGGTTATAATTGTAAATATCTCCCGGTATTCAATATAGATGTTTTTGGGTTTAAATGTAAAGGTACAACCCCCAAGGACCAACCAAAGGTCCTTGAGGAGGACTCTAAAAACAGCCCAAAACAGTGGCCTCCCACGAAGGGCATCCACGAGCCGTGGATGGAATCACGCTCGGTAGGAAGGGGTCGTGGGTCAAGCCATGACCTTCCCTAAAATATTCAAGCTCCAATCCACCACCACGAAAGACAAGAATGGTCCGTGGACCCACCCACGGTCCGTGGGTGGGGTCTCGTGGGTGGGAGTGCTTTGACAATTAAGTTGGGGGTTATGGGAAGGGCTTAGAGTTAATTAGTTATTTAACTAGGATCATTTTAATACTAATTCAACTACATATATAAAGCTAATAGACCCCTAAACTAAGGTACTTAAATCATTCTCCCAAGAATTCAAAATAAACTCATTCCCTCACAAATATTTCTCTCTCTAAAACTCCATAGAAGAAAAAGAAGAAGAAGAAGAAGTCAGGGCTTGAAGAAGGAGGCTTTTTGACACAATTTTTTTTTATTTCTTCACCTAAGGTAAGGTAGTCTTTGATCCATGGATAATTTTCATCCATGGAGTCCCTCCAAACTCAATTTCAAACTTGTAACTTTACCCAAAAAGCTAGGGTTTTACTCCAAGTCATGGATTCACATCAAAAACAATTTCAATGATTTAATTACTTTATATTATGATCAAATTGATGATTTACTACTGTTTTATGATGAATTCCTCAAGAATCCATGAATTCCAATATTTTCTCAAAGTGGATCTTAAAGTGTAGGTATTGATTGGTGTTAGTAGAATGTTGTAGAATTATGAATGTTATAAATTGATTTACTTGAATTATGTATTAATTAAAGAATCCTTATGGTTTATATGTTGAATTTCCCCCAAGGAACCTTGAAATACACATGTCCCCAATCTATGAACTATTTGAATCATGTTATTATCTATGTCTAATGTAGTAATCCTAGAATTTTTGATGAATCATGATCTATGGTCCTTGAAAGGAAATTTATGAGAATTAAGCATAACTAAGAGATATATGTATGTGATCATGAATATGGTATAATTCTGGGGTTGTTGAAAGGCTATTCACACACACACACATATGAATGAAGTATGACTGAATTTTATACAATTATGTTAAAGTTGATGTGTTGATTGAAAGGCTATTCTCAATTATACACTTACGAATGGTAATGACATGTTGTGAAAGGTTTCCTCACAATATGGGGATTCT
The DNA here is from genome assembly GCA_029007595.1 of Solanum commersonii. Lineage (NCBI taxonomy): Eukaryota > Viridiplantae > Streptophyta > Magnoliopsida > Solanales > Solanaceae > Solanum > Solanum commersonii. The sequence continues at coordinate 2,678,588 of JAJTWQ010000029.1, forward strand.
TAGTTGAAAGGCTATTCTAATCTTTCAATCTATGAGCTATCCTATGAATGATGTTGGGATAAGATAGATGCCCTTACATGAGTTGAGGCGGGGTATCTAGTAACAATCTCTTTATCCCATAATAATGAACTAAAGTAATGAATGCTAAGTACTCTATGGTGAGTAATGCTAAGCACCAAGTGGATATTGATTGTGATGGATACTCATACTTGAGTTGAGGTGGGGTACGAAGTAGCAATCTCTTGAGATGGATGCCCATATGTGAGTTGATACGGGGTATCTAGTAGCAATCTTTGTATCCCATAAACTATGTACCCATATAGGTTATTAGTTAGTGGATCCACCTAAGCTAAACTGACGGTTCTACAGAAGTCAAGTAGGACTCCCTTATTCGGTGTGGGTAATATCGAGATTCCATGATTTATTCACATGGTCTATGTCGGGTAAGGCTTACCCCCACAATGAATGATAATGAACTATGGCTTCTCAACAATGCACTACTTAGTGTGGGTGGGGGTATGGAACTTCATCCATGCATTTCACAGTTGGATTTGAGAGTAGTTATGGTGTGTTCCTTATTGTTGTAATGCTTTATGAAATATGCCTATGATGATGCTACTAAGTATATTGATATCAAGGCTAAATGTAATGAAGTATGCTTAATGTGGATTGTTTCTATGAGTTGCTTTCCTTGATATGACTTAGTAAATGTGAAGGTTTTCTTGTATATGAGAAATAACTAAAGATGAGATCAAATAATGGTAAGTATGATTATGGTGGCCTAAAAGTGGTACTTAGTATAGATGGGGGTATGTGACTTCATCTATGCATTCCACAAGTATAACTTAGGGTTACTTATGAGATGGTTTTAATTTGATATGATGATGTAAGTATTGACTATGATAGCATGAACTATGAACTATGACTACTCAAGAAGCTTTTCTTAGTATGAGTAGGAGTATGAGATCTTACTCATGCATTGCACAAGTAGACTTTGAGGGTTCTTATGGTATATTTTTATTATGCTATGATGAGTTATGTGTTGAATATGCTTGTAACTTTTGTTTGTACACTAAAGTTCATAATGTTTCTCATACTTGGCATATAGCATGGTTTTCAACTAAAATATCCTTTTTAGCATGTTTTCAAGGATTTTATGCATGGCTATCATACTTCGTGCATTTTTTTACTAACCCATATTTTCTACATTTTTCACAAAGTGTAGGTTCCGGTTCTTAAGGTAACCTTCTTGTGGTGCAAGCTTGGATCGAGTATTCTCCTAGCTTGTGGTGAGTCCTTAAGATTCGAGGACATATGAGTCATTAGTAATTTCTTTCTAGTCATTTTATGTTTTGGATTATGTTGAAAGGGTTGTGAATCGATTGTTGATTCAAATATTGTATTAGATGGCTAATTGAGACAAGTTAGACTTCCGCTTGATTTTATATAGGATTTCAATTATATGGATAAAAGATTATAATTTTCGTATCATTTCTTATCTCTTATGTTATGATATGTTAAGTGGATTACATGGAGCCTTTCAGGGTTCTATGTGCCTTTTAACATATAGGGGATACTCCTGGGTCGTGACAAACTTGGAATCAAAGCATAAGGTTTAGAATGATTATAGGATGATGTCTCATAAGCCACGTCTAGTAGAGTCTTGTTCATAGTGTGAAGCGCACCACATTTATGAATGAGAGGCTATAAGATGTTAGGAAACTACACTTCTTTCATTATTCTTAAGTCGAGCCATAGAGTTTAACTCTATAAAATCCATCTCCTAATCCGTCTTTTGTGTCTTCAAGATTTGAATACAAAAAGGGCTAACACAAGGAGAATGAAGGGTAATAATGTTAATGAAGAAGTTCCTCAATAGAATCAAGCTAATCAATCTCCAATTAACCTACCGACTATGTCGGATGTGGAAGTTAGGTCGGCTCTTCTAATGTTGGCCCAAGCCGTGACAAATCAAGCCAAAGCTATGACGGCCCAAGCCAACAGAGATGTTGGGATTCATGTTAACCCTAATGTGAACTCTTCTTCTAGATTGAGGGATTTAGTTACTATGAATCCTCCCGAGTTTCTTGGTTCCAAAGTGGGAGAGGATCCTCAAGAGTTAGTGCATGAGGTTTATAAGATACATAATGCCATGGGGGTGACTTCGGTAGAAAAAGCGGAGCTAGCCACTTACCAATTGAAGGATGTTGCTCAAGTTTGGTATACTCAATGGAAGAAACAAATAGGCCGATAGAAGCAGGTCCCATTGATTGGGAGGTGTTTAAGAAAGCATTTATTGATAGGTTCTTTCCCCGTGAGTTGAGGAAACTAAGGTTGATGAATTCATTAACCTTAGGCAAGGTAGCATGAGTGTTCAAGAGTATGCTTTAAAATTTTACCCAACTACCCAAGTATGCTCTATTTATGGTGGCGGATCCGAGGGATGAGATGAGTAGATTTGTGACGGGTGTGTCTGACCTAGTTGGAAAAGAATGTCGTACAATAATGCTCCATGATAACATGAATATTTCGAGGCTTATGGTGTATGATCAACAAATTAAGGAGTCAAAACTCAAGAGAAAGAATAGAGAGGCAAAAAGAGGTCCTCAATCCAAGATTCCCCAATGGTCAACAAGGATAGGGCGTCTAAACATATATCTCAAGGAGGAGATGGGGGTGGTTCTTCTTTTGAGAGATCTACATATGCCAAATGTGGGAAACAACATGTGGGTAAGTGCCTAGCTGGCACGGATGGTTGCGTTGGGTGTGGAAAGAAAGGTCATAGATGAGATATTGTGTGACACTCATGGAAAAAGGGAGAGAGGTCAAGCAAGCTTCTCTTAGTGGTCCGGAACCCAATGCTCAAAAGTATGGTCGCTTCTATGCACTCCGGTCTACAGATGACAAAGGAGCCCTTCCGGATTAAGGCGTCGGTATGTTGATAGTTCCCTATAGATGTAAATGTTTTATTAATATCCTTATGCTATTTGTTAAACTTTGATGTTAGACTTAGTAGGGGTTTTCTCCCAAGGGGGATATGGTATGCTTAAATAGCAAGATTGTTGAGAGTTCTTATATCCTCATTTTTTTCTTCTATTTCTATTCTAGTCTGTGACAAAGAGTTCCTTGTAGCTTGTTGCATGTTTTGGAGTCATGTGTGATTTATGTGTTTCCATGATCTCCTTGTGTTATGCATGTTCTTGAGAAATTCATGTCTAAGTAAGAAAATGAGTTTCATGATTTATGTATTCCTCATGTTGTTATGCATTTAGTACGAGTTGCCTACATGCTTCATGGGATACATTGCTGAACATGTTTTAACATGCTTTTGAGAGTAATTGCATAATTTGCTTAATGATAATGTGTTTAGAATATTTTAAATCTTGGAGAAGGTAATTCCTCCAATGATATGAGAAATGTTGAAGTTTGCATGCATAATGGGTTGATAGATGTAGTTCCTACTCTCTTGTGTTGCATTGGCTATCTTTTGAGATGGAGTTGATGTTTCCTCCTTGGAATTGTGCATTATTTAGATGTTTCATGCATGATGGGCTGCTAGTCTTGAGTCTCTAATTCTGTAAGGTGTCTAAATTGTTATTCGAGGACAAATGCCCCCAAGGGGAGATAATGTAACACCCGGTAAACACTAGTAGACTAACCTAGAGCCTAATGTATAAACTAGTAGCCTAATTGGGGTTTAACGTAAAGGTTAGAGTCATAAATAACTCCTGCTACTCAATATAAGTGTTTTTGGGTTTAAACTTCAAGGTATGACCCCCCAAGGACCAACCAAGGGTCCTTAAGGAGGACCCTAAAAACAGCCCAAAAAGCTGTCCAAAACAGTGGCCCTCCCACGAAGGGCATCCACGAGCTGTGGATGGAACCACGCCCCTTGGGAAGCGGTCATTAGTCAAGGCCTGACCTTCCCTGAAATCTGCAAGCTTCAGTCCACCACCACGAAAGAGCAGAACAGTCTGTGGACCCACCCATGGTCAGTGCGTGGGGTCTCGTGGGTGGGATTATTTTGACTCTTAACTAATTAAGTTGGGGGTTAAGGGAAGGGATTAGGGTTAATTAGTTATTTAAGTAGGGTAATTTTAATACTAATTAGACTACCTATATAAACCTAATAGACCCCTAAAATAAGGGAAATAAATCATTCTTCCAAAACTTCAAAATAAACTCATTCCCTCCTAAATATTTCTCTCTCTAAAACTCCGTAGAAGAAGAAGAAGAAGATCAAGTTAGGTCTTGAAGAAGGAGGATTTTTTACATGATTTTTTTGGATTTCTTCACCTAAGGTATTGTTGTCTTTGATCCATGGATAGTTTTCATCCATGGAGTTCCTCCAAACTCAATTACAAACTTGTAACGTTACCCAAAAAGCTAGGGTTTTACTCCAAGTCATAGATTCACTTCAAAAACGATTTCAATGATTTAATTGTTTTATATTATGATCAAATTGATGATTTACTACTGTTTTATGATGAATTCCAATATTTTCTCAAAGTGGATCTTAAAGTGTAGGTATTGATTAGTACTGTTAGTAGAATGTTGTAGAATTATGAATGTTATGAATTAATTTACTTGAATTATGTATTAATTAAAGAATCCTTATGGTTTATATGTTGGATTTCCCCCAAGAGACCATGAAATCCCCATGTCCCCAGTTTATGAATTTGTGATGTGGGTTAATTATAGAAAGATGAATATCATGAGGATGTGCTTGTAGTAGTTGAACTATTTGAATCATGTTGTTATCTATGTCTAATGTAGTAATGCTAGATGTGTTGATGAAACATATTATATGGTCCTTGAAGGGAAATTATGATAATTAAGCATGACTAAGAGATATATGCATGTGATTATGACTATGGTGTAATTGTAGGATTGTGGAAAGGATATTCTAACACACACACATATGAATGAAGTAAGAATGAAGTTTCTATGATTATGTTAATGATGATGTGTTGATTGAAAGGCTATTCTCAATTATACACTTATGAATGATAAGGATATGTTGTGAAAGGTTTCCCACAATATAGGGATTCTTACTTGAAAGACTATTCTCATCTTTGAATCTATGAGGTATCCTATGAATGATGTTAGGATAAGATGGATGACCTCACGTGGGTTAAGGCGGGGTATCTAGTAACAATCTCTTTATTCAATAATAATGAACTAAAGTAATGAATGTTAAGTACTCTGTGGGGAATAATGTTAAGCACCAAGTGGATATTGATTCAGATGGGTACTCATACGTGAGTTGAGGTGGGGTATCTAGTAGCAGTCTCTTGAGATGGCTGCCCATACGTGAGTTGAGGCAGGGTATCTAGTAGAAATCTCCGTACCCCATAAACTATGAGCCCACATAGGTTATTAGCTAGTGGATCCACCTAAGCTAAATTGATGGTTCTACCCTAGGCAAGTAGGACTCCCTTATTCGATGTGGGTAACACCAGGATTCCATGATTCTCTCACATGGTCTATGTCGGTTAAGGCTTACCCGCATAATGAATGATAATAACTATGGCTTCTCAACAATGCACTACTTAGTGTGGGTAGAGGTATGGGACTTCATCCATGGATTGCACAAGTAGTCTTTGAGAGTAGTTATGGTGTGTTCCTTAATGTTATAATTCTTTATGAAATATGCTTATGATGATGCTACTAAGTATATTGATATGAAGGCTAAATGTAATGAAGTATGCTTAGTGTGGATTGTTGCTATTAGTTATTTTCCTTGATATAACTTAGTAAATGTGAAGGTTTCCTTGTCTATGAGAATTAACTAAAGATGAGATCAAAGAATGGTAAGTATGATTATGGTGGCCTAAAAGTGGTACTTAGTATACATGGGAGTATGGGAGTTCATCTATGCATTCCACAAGTATAACTTAGGGTTACTTATGAGATGGATTTAATTTGATATGATGATGTAAGTATTGACTATGATAACATGAACTATGAACTATGACTACTCAAGAAGCTTTACTTAGTATGAGTAGGAGTATAAGATCTTACTCATGCATTGCACAAGTAGACTTTGAGGGTGCTTATGGTATATTTTTATTATGCTATGATGATTTATGTGTTGAATATTCTTGACTTTTGTTGGTCCACTAAAGTTCATGATGTTTCTCAAACTTGGCATATAGCATTGTTTTCAACTAAAATGTCCTTTTTAGCATGTTTTCAAAGATTTTATGCATGGGTATCATACGTAGTGCATTTTTGTACTAACCCATATTTTCTACATTTTTCACAAAGTGTAGGTTTCGGTTCTTAAGGTGACCTTCTTGTGGTGCAAGCTTGGATCAACTATTCTCCTAGCTTGTGGTGAGTCCTCAAGATTCGTGGACATATAATTCATTAGTAGTTTCTTTCTAGTCATTTTATGTTTTGGATTATTTTGAAAGGGTTGTGACCCTATTGTTGATTCAAAAATTGTATTAGATGGCTAATTGAGACAAATTAGACTTCCGCTTGCTTTTAAAAAGACTTTGATTGTATGGATAAAAGTTTATAATTTCCGCATCATTTCTTATGTCTTATGTTATGATATGCTAAGTGGCTTAGATGGAGCCTTTCGGGGTTCTATGTGCCTTCTCACATATAGGGGGTACTCCTGGGTCGTGATACCTCCGTCAGATGGCACCAGGAAACTATAAAAACTGAATTTATTTGCCCTTTCTTGAATTAGAGGTGTTACATTATTTCCCCATTGGGAACATTCATCCTCAAAAAAAATTCAAGACATCATAAAGAAATGTAGGAACTTAATCTAACAGCCCAACATGCATGCTATCACATAAATGCACACATCCGAGGAAGAAACATCAACTCCAAGCTAAAACATGTCCAAATTACCATATCCTGAAATATATATGCAACTCATACTCAAATGCACATATCTGATGAGGAAACATCAACTCTAAGCTAAATCATGTAGTTTATATGCAATTCATACTCAAATGCACATAAATATGTAGAAATCAATCAAGTTGACTCATTTTCTCAAAACTTAAGTTTTCATGAACATGCATAAATAAGGAAATCAAGGGAATATCTAAGACACATGATACAGAAAGAGTAAACTATGAGGAATTTAATACCTCAAGCTAGAATAGGAGTAGAAGGAAAGAGATGAGAATATCGGGACATCATATCGGCATCGACCTCCCAAGCAGCACCCTCAACTAACTAATTCCTCCACAGTTCTTTCATAGAAGCAACTTCTTTGCTTCTTAACTTCTTGACTTGCTGGTCTAAAATCTCAACCGGAACTTCCTCATAAGAAAGATTCTCCTTAACTCCCAAACCTTCTAAGGGGACTATAGATGTTGGATCTTCAAGATATTTCTTCAAACATAGAAACACAGAAAACCGATTACATAGATGCCAACTCATTAGGCAATTCGAGTTCATAAGCAACCCTGCCAACACCCTAAAAATCTGATATGGGCTTACATAACGAGGACTAAGCTTCCTTTTCTTACTAAACCTCATTATACCTTTCATGGGTGAAATTTTCAAGTAAACCCAATCATGAACATCAAACTCAAGATCTCTTCTTCTAACATTGGCATATGACTTTTGTCAACTTTGAGTTGTATTCAACCTTTCTCTAATAAGTAGAACTTTCTCCATAGCTTCATGTACCAATTCGGGACCTATTAGCGCAACTTCACCCACCTCAAACCAACCTATATGAGATCTACACCTCCTACCATACAATGACTCAAAAGGAGTCATAGCAATACTTGAGTGATAACTATTGTTATAGGAAGATTGAATCAAAGGTAATTGATCATCCTAATTACCCTTGAAATCAACCACACAAGCTCTTAACACATCTTCCAAAGTTTGGATAGTACGCTCCGCTTGCCCATCAGTTTGGGGATAAAAGGTCGTACTAAGCTTAACATGAGTACCAAGATCCTTTTGGAAAGAGTTTTCAATTTTGAGAAGTGAATTAAGCACCACGATCAAAGATAATGGATAAAGGCACTCTATCCAATGTTACCATTTTTCTCAAGTACAACTTTGCTTAGTCCTCCATCGAATAAGAAAAATTGATGGGGATGAAATGATCCAATTTTGTCATTCGATCGACTATGACCCAAATCGAGTCATGTTGTCGTCGAGTGCGACATAATCCAACAACAAAGCCCATATTCACATCTTGTCACTTCCAAGTAGGAATGATAATGTCTTTGAATAAACCCCCGATTTCTGATGCTCAACTTTTACTTTTTGGCAATTAGGACATTTAGGTACAAACTACTCGATATCCTTCTTCATCCCATTACACCAATAGATCTCCCACAAATCATGGTACATGTTGGTGTCTCCAGGGTGAATGGAATACCGATAACTATTGGCTTTTGACAAGATTTATTCTCTCAAGTCATCAACATTAGGATCATACAAACGATATTGATATCTAAGTACTCCATCTCCCCCTTGGGAGAAAGCCTCGTCGAACATCTTAAGCACTGCTTCCTATAATTCAACCAAAGTTAGATCAAGACTTTGCTTGGCTTTCACGTCCTCCACAAAAGACGATTCCAAACCATTGTGAACCATAACACCACCTTTGGTAGAGTCTACTTACTGAACACCCAATCGGGCCAATCTATGAACATCTAGAACCAACCCTTTTCTATCATCCTCAATATGAGCAGTACTACCCATGCATAATCGACTAAGATCATCCGCCACCACATTTGACTTACTGGGGTGATAGATAACACACATGTGATAATCCTTCAATAACTCAAACAACGTTCTTTGGAGAAGATTTAGATCATTTTTGTTAGACACATCTTACAAACTCTTGTGGTCGATAAAATATCAACATGAACACCATACAAATAATACCTCCAAATCATTAAGGAAAAAACAATCGCCGCTAGTTCAAGGTCATGGGTAGGATAATTCTTCTCATGAATCTTAAGTTGCCTTGAAGCATAAGAAATGACTTTCCCATTTTGCATAAATACACATCTTATGTAACACCTCAGAATTTAGAAGTCTATAAAAAGAGTCAAGTGGGAGGTCACCAGCACTCCACTGAGCCATGTCACCCTTCATGGATCCCCTCACGGGTCGTGAAAGGGACCACGACTAGTGGTGGTGCCTGTGGTAAAGTGGGCAGTGTCCTCCTCAAGGCAGGCTCCTCTCATAAGCACCCAAATGGCTTATTAAGAAACAAATGGGTCATGCTGATGGCCATGGAGTGGAGGCAGAACCAACCCCAAAGCAAGCCCCTTTCCACGAACCCCTAAATGGCTCCTGAAGGCCTACACGGCTCCTGAAGGTGGGTGTGTGGGGAATGAGGACTTTCCTATCTACTGGTCTAGGGACCACGACTGCCCACATGGCTCATGTTCCCCTAGACAGCTCGTGTGGGCCTCCATTTAGAGGTTCGTGTCAACTATAAGTCAGAGGCAGTTGGGTCATTTCCTAGTTATTTTATATTGATACTATGTCATTTTCCCTATGACTAGGAGCCCAATATAAGTTATTCTAACCCCAAATTCAACCCATTCAAGTCATTATCCTTAAATTCCTAAAGAAGACATAGTTCTTCCTCTCCAAAATATTTCTCTCTCTAGAAACTTAAAGAATAAGGGTTCAATCTAGGGTTCCAAGGCAAGCCTCTATTTCCACCATTCAAGGCAAGATTTTGGCATTGAGGTATGATAGTTTTATCCATGGATTCCTTCCATTAAGATTTCCAAAATTCTCCTAATTTCAAAGTTAGAAATCCCCAATTGAGTTAGGGTTTTCATCAATTTCCATGGGTTCTCTTCAATGTTTATTTAAATGATTGAATGATGATCTTTTATGAATGAGTTGATGAAATACTATGATTTTTATGATGATCCCCCATGAACCATGTAAATCCCATGTTTTCCAATTATGATTATGCAATGTGGGTTTTGAATTATGAAAGAGGATATTATAAAATTAAGCATGTTTTAATGAGAATTATGTAAATGTTTTAAGGATACTTTGAGAGTGAAGTATCAATGATGATGTTGTGTTGTTGAAAGAACTTCTCATATACACAGTATGCATGATTGTGAAAGATTTTTCACATAATAAGGTTTCCTAAGGTTTAAAGGCTTCTCACCTAAAATGAACCAATAATTAAGGAATTAAGCTAATGTTGAGGCAAGAGGCGATTACCCATGCTCTCTATTGAATGGCAAAAGATGATCACCCATGTAATATGAGTTAAGGACAAGAGAAGATTACCCATGTTCCTTTAAGTACAAGAGGCGATTACCCATGTTTTTTAATAGCTAAAATGAATAGGATTAATAACTATTCTGTGGAAGTTAAGGTTATTACCGAGTTGACAAATGGAAATGATCAAAGACCCATAAACTATGTGCCAACATAGGATGATTGTCTAGATATACATTAGCTAGTGGATCCACAATAGCTAGAAGTTCATGGTCCTTACCTTAGCAAGTAGGACAACTCTTTTCAGTGTGGGAGACACCGGATTCCATGTTGATAGCTTGCATGGTCTTATATGTCGGTTGAGGCTACTTCCCACAAATAAGCAAAGTTAAGATGAACAAAGTTTACTTCGAGGAAGTATCATAAGTATGTTTTATGGTGATTTTCACTTGCATTGATCATGGTTTTATGACTTGTGGTTTCTAACTCTCAAGATTTATGATTTAGCTTGATCATTGCTTACTCATGAAAATTTCCCTTTTTAGTTTTTCTAAATGTTATATGCATAGCTATCATTATTCATACATTGTTTGTACTAACACATATTCTTGCCTACATTTTCAAAAATGTAGGGTCTGACTATCAAGGCTCTCAGTTTCGTGGCAAGAGGTTGACTTACGAGATTTTTGAGGCCCAATTTCATTCTATTGTATTAGATGGCTAATGATTTAACAAACTTTTGGATTAAAAATGTTATAATTATCTATTGTGTTCTATTTTTTATGTTATGAATGTTAAGTGTCTTGTATGGGGTCTCTCTGGGTCCTATACTCCATGTTACATCTAGGGTTTACCCCTGGGATGTGACAAACTTGGTAATTAGAGAAAGAGGTTTAGAAAGGTCCTAGGATGTCTCATAGGCCATGTCTAGTAGAGTCTTGTTCATAAGTTTGAAGTGCGCCATATTTATCAATAAGAGGTTACAAAATGATTAGAAAACTTCACTTCTTCCATTACTCTAAAAATGTGTGATAGAGTTTAACTCTATAAGGTCTCTATACTAATCATTATCTGATGCTCTATAGGATATGACTACTCTAAGAGCTTATGCTAGAAGGAATAAGGGAGATAATGTAATTAAAGAAGCTCCTCCTCAAGCTTCGGTTGACCCTTTCGCCGAGCAAGTGACTAATGGAGAGTTTAGGGCTGCTTTTCAAGTATTGGCTCAAAGTCGTGACAGCCCAAGCCGATAGGGAGGTTGTGGTTCTTGTAAACCTAAATATGGGTATGATGTCATCTGGAGTGAGGGACTTCACTAGAATCAATCCTCCAGAGTTTCATGGTTCTGAGGTTGAGGAAGATCCACAAGAGTTTATGGATGACGTTTATAAGGTGGCGATGATCATGAGAGTGATGTCGGTGGAAACGGGGGAATTGGCCTCTTATCAACTTAAGGGTGTTGCCCAAATTTGGTTCAACCAATTGAAACAAGGGACACAAAAAGATGTGGATCCTCTTGATTGGGAAAAGTTTAAGGTTTCTTTCCTTGATAGGTTTTTTGCCCTTGAGATAAGGGAGGCAAAGGTGCTTGAATTCATCAACCTTCATCAAGGAAGCATGAGTGTGAAAGCATATGCTTTGAAGTTCACACAATATGCTCCCACAATGGTTACCGATCCCAGGGCGAAGATGAGCAAGTTCGTTTTGGGTGTGTCTGAAATAGTGGTCAAGGAATGTCGTACATCGATGATTTTTAATGACATGGATATTTATCGTTTTATGGCTCATGCTCAATAGATTGAAGAGGGGAAAGTTAAGGAAAGGTTTAGGGAGACAAAAGGGCTAAGATCGGTGATGATAATTTCTCACATTCAAGGTCAGATGGACATGGTTGCTCTAGGTTCCGACAAAGGTTCTCCGGTCAAGGTTCCTCCAATGCTCCTTCTAAGTTCAACAAAGATAGGGTGTCTAACCTAAGACTCAAGTAGGAAATGGTAGTGGGTCTTTGTTGCCTAATTGTGCTAAGTATGGAAGGAAGCATGAGGGCAGCTGTCTAGCGAGTTCAAATGCTTGTTTTGGGTGTGGTAAGATGGACCACAAGATAAGAGTTTGTCTTTATATTGCTAATAATGAAGGAGATAATCATCGAAGGTCTCAACTTAATCCTTCATCCGATCCTAGTGGGAATCAAAAGTAAAACTGATTTTATGCACTTCAAACTCGTGATGAACAAGAGGGTTTTCCCGATGTGGTTACCACTATGTTGAAAGTCTTCAAACTTGATGTTTATGCTTTACTTTATCCCGGTTCTACCTTATCTTTTGTGAAGCCATATGTGGCTATGAGGTTTGATATTCTTCTTGATGTGTTGTTGCATCCATTTTTTGTCACTACCCCTGTTGGTGATTCTATTGTGGCTAAAAGAGGGTCTATAGAAAATGTCTCATTTCCTTATCCCATAGAGTTACTCTTGTTGATTTGGTAGAGCTTGATTTGCTAGATTTTGATGTTATCCTTGGTATGGACTGGCTGCATTCATGTTATGCTTCTATTGATTGTAGAACCCGTGTAGTCAAGTTGCAGTTTCCAAATGAGCCCATCCTAGAGTGTAAATGGGGAAATTCTATGCCTAAGGGTAAGTTTGTCTTTTGTCTAAAATCTAGAAAGATGATTTCTAGGGTGAAGGATGTAGATTCTGAAACCCCTACTCTTGAGTCGGTCCCCATTGTGAATGAGTTCTCGGAAGTGTTCCTACATGATCAACCCGGTATTCCTCCCAAAAGGGAAATAGACTTTGGTATTGACCTTCTCCCAGATACGCAACCTGTTTATATTCCTCCTTAGCGGATGGATCTGATAGAACATAAGGAATTGAAAGAGAAATTGAAAGACATATAGGATAAGGGTTTCAACCGACCAAGTATATCCCCATTGGGCGTTCCGGGCTTGTCTGCTAGAAATAAGAATGGTTCTCTCTGAATGTTTATAGACTATCAGCAATTGAATAGATTACGATTAAAAATAAGTATCATCTCCCATGGATAGATGATTTGTTTGACCAACTTCAAGGGGAAAGTTACCATTCCAAGATCGACCTCTAGTCGGGTTATCACCAATTGAGGGTGAAGGAAGATGGTATTCCAAAAATGGATTTTAGAACCTGATACGAACACTTTGAGTTTTTGATGATGTCTTTTGGTTTGGCTAATGCTCTGGCCACTTTTATGGATTTGATGAATAGGGTGTTTAGGCAATACCTTGATATATTTGTTATTATGTTCATTGATGATATATTGATTTATTGGAGGAGTGAGGATGATCACATCAATCATTTGAGGATTGTGTCGCAAATTCTCATGAAACAACAAATCATTGCAAAGTTTAGAAAAATGTTAATTTTGGCTAAGGTCCGTGGCTTTTCTTGGTCACATTGTCTCAAGCAAGGGTATTGAGGTAGATCCTGAGAAGATAGATGCAGTTAAGAGTTAGCCTTATCTCTACCCCTTTGGATATTAGAAGTTTCTTGGGTTTGGATGGTTATTACAGAAGGTTTGTTGAGGGTTTTTCTTCCATTTCTTCTCCATTGACAGCATTGACTCAAAAGAAGGCTAAGTTCATATGCTCTGAAGCTTGTGAAAAGAGTTTCTAGGAAATGAAGGATAGACTTGCTTCTGCTCCGGTGTTGACTTTAATGAAAGGGATTAATGGTTTTGTGGTTTATTGTGATGTCTTTAGAATTGGATTAGAATGCGTGCTTATGAAAAATGGGTAAGCCATTGCCTATGCTTCAAAGAAACTTAAGATTCATGAGAAAAATTATCCTACCCATGACCTTGAATTAGTGGTAGTTGTTTTTGCCTTATAGATTCGGAGGCAATACTTGTATGGTGTTCATGTTGATTTCTTTATCCATGATAAACGCTCAACCACACCTCATCCAATACTAGTTATGGGTGATCGTAATCTAGTATATAACCCAACAAAAGGTTTGGGTTGAACCCATAGGGAGCGGTACAAGTTCAAATTCAGTTACGAAGTTATGAATGTAATCTAATTGGTGGTACGAATAGAAATTATCAAAAACATACGATTAAAGTGAAAAGGGTGACAACAAATGTCAGATTAGGGGGATTTGGTTTGTCAATTAACAACTAAAACAAATACGAAAACAAGGGTTTCAACAAGATTAAAAGGAATTTTCGAGATGTGACCGACTATAACCTAATTACACTATATGGGTAATTGAAATTTAATAATAATTTGTTGAATCATTGTGGTTAGGATATGCTATAAGTGCAATAATTTTCTCTCGAACAACTATTACGGTTCAGGCGAGTTCTCTTGAACCTCGTCAAGTTTAATAAGATAAACAACCCACAACCTTAATGTATCCACTCTCTCGAGCTAGATAGGAAGAATTGAGTTTAGGATTCACTATCTCAAGCTAAACCCATATCAACCGAATACCTATAATCATTAATCGAAAGTTTTGGTTCCAAAACCTCTCTCTCAAGCAAGCCAAGAACTCTATGCTAGAATTGCATTCACAACTAAAATTCATGGATTAAAACACAGTTAATGATTAAACCCACATTAAAATAACAATTAAATTATTAAACAACAATACCCATAAGATAATTAAGCTAATAATCGCATGATCACACCCCAAGAATTGATGTTTTGCTACACATCATAAAAAGACAGAAATGGTTACCAAATACATTAGCCATGATTTGGGTAAACGTTCCAAAGTCTTTAAAATGGTCTAAATTAAATAAATTCCAAAACCCACTTGCAAACCCCAATGTTTAGGCTTCAAAAGCTTCAAATTAAGTCTCCAATGAAAACTGAAAAACTCAGAGAGAAACTCAACAACTTGAACTTAGGGAATCAAAACTAGAAGACACTTTGGAAATTTCAATTTGCAGTTTCCCAATTTTTTTCCTGAAGTGTCATTGGGCGAAGTAAGTCGAGATTCGCCGAACCAGCCGGTGATCCAACCTTTGCTCCATTCCATTGCCAGTTTGCATTAGCCATTTGTCTTTAGGGTTTTGTAACTTTAAGCGATCCAGATCATTGTCGGGGAGTCGTTCTGCGATCCACGGACTGCCTATTCTTGTTGCCAAATTGGTTCCTTCCCAGGGATGGCACACAGAACTTTAGGCAAGCTAAATAGCCACTCGACAGTTCACCGAGTAGTCTTGGCGATCACCAAGATCGCTATTCTTCACTTCTTCACCTTGTTTGTTCGTTTATGCGTGGTAGTATCCTTGATTTTCTACTTAGCCTACGTGTCTGTAAATAAATTCTTTAACATCAGTTTAGATCACAAATTAGGTATTTTAGGACACGTAAACTATCAAAACTAAGCCATAATCCCCGACAGCGGTGTCATTTTTTATGAACGCTCAACCACACCTCATCTAATACTAGGTGTGGTCGATCATAATCTAATATAAAACACAACGAAAGGTTCTGATCGAACCCACAAGGAGTAGTACAAGTTCGAATTCAGTTACAAAGTTAAGAATGTAATCTAATTTGTGGTAGGAATAGAAGTTATCGAAAACATACGATTAAATTCAAACGAGTGACAACAAATGTTAGATTAGAAGGATTTGGTTTGTCAATTAACAACTACAACAAATACGAAAATAGGGGTTTCAACAAGATTAAGAGGAATTTTCGGAATGTGATAGATTATAAGCTAATTACACTATATGGGTAATTGAAATTTGACAATAATTTTCTGAATCATTGTGGGTAGGCTAGGCTATAAGTGCTATAGTTTTCTCTTGAACAACTATTATGGTTCAGGCGAGTTCTCTCGAACTTGGACTAGATTAACAAGATAAACAACCTACAACCTTAATGTATCCACTCTCTCGAGCTAGATAGGTAGAATTGAGTTTAGGATTAGCTCTTTCGAGTTGAACCCATATCAACCCAATACCTACAATCTTAATTAAAAGCTTTGGTTCCAAAACCTCTCTCTTAAGCAAGCCAAGAACTCTAAGGTAGAATTGCATTTTCAACTACAATTCACGGATTAAAACACATCTAATAATTAAACCTACATTAAAACAACTATTAAATCATTAAACAACAATACCCATAAGATAATTAAGCTAATAATCACATGATCAAATCCCAAGAATTGGGGTTTTAGCTACACATCATAAAATAGAAAAATAGTTACCAAACACATTATCCATGATCTAGGTAAAGGTTGCCAAGTCTTTACAATGGTCTAAATTTAACAAATTCCAAAACCCACTTGCAAATCCTCAAGTTTAGGATTCAAATGCTTCAAAGTCTCCAATAAAAACTCAAACTGAGGAAATCAAAACTGGAAGACAATTTTGAAATTTCATTTTAAATTTAAATTTATAGTTGCCCAATATTTGGCCTGAAGGTCCATTGGGCGAAGTAAGTCGGTACTTGTCGAATCAGCCGGCGATCTATCCTTTGTTCTATTCCATCGCCAGTTTGCATTGGCCATTTGTCTTCAAGGTTTTGTAACTTTTGGCGATCCAAATCGTTGTTGTGGAGTCGTTCGGCGATCCATAGACTGCTTATTCTTGTTGCCAAATTGGTTCTTCCCCAGGGATGGCACACTAGAACTTTGGGCGAGCTAAAGAGCCACTCGACAGTTTGCCGAGTGGTATTGGGGATCACCAGGTTCGCTTTTCTTCACTTCTTTAGCTTGTTTGTTCCTTTTTGCCTAGTAGTGTCCTTGCTTTTATCCTTAGCCTACGTTGTAAATCAATACTTTAGCATCATTTTAGAGCATAAAGTAGGTCTTTTAGGACACTTAAGCTATCAAAACTAGGCCCTAAATCCCCGGCAGTGGTGCCATTTTTTGATTAACGCTTAACCACACCTCATCCAATACTAGGTGTGGGTGATCGTAATCTAGTATAAAACCCAGTGAAAGGTTCGGGTCCAACCCATAGGGAGCGGTACAAGTTTGAATTCAATTACGAAGTTATGAATATAATCTAATTGGTGGTACGAATAGAAATTATCAAAAACATACGATTAAAGTGAAAGGGGTGACAACAAATGTTAGATTGGGGGGATTTGGTTTGTCAATTAACAACTAAAACAAATACGAAATTAGGGGTTTCAACAAGATTAAGAGGAATTTTCGGGATGTGATCGATTATAACCTAATTACACTATATGGGTAATTGAGATTTAATAATAATTTGTTGAATCATTGTGGTTAGGATATACTATAAGTGCAATAGTTTTCTTTTGAACAACTATTACGGTTCACGTGAGTTCTCTCGAACCTCGACTAGCTTAACAATTTAAACAGCCCACGACCTTAGTGTATCCACTCTCTCGAGCTAGATAGGTAGAATTGAGTTGAGGATTCACTCTCTCAAGCTAAACCCATATCAACCCAATACCTACAATCATTAATCAAAAGCTTTGGTTCCAAAACCTCTCTCTCAAGCAAGCCAAGAACTCTAAGCTAGAATTGAATTTTCAACTATAATTCATGGATTAAAACACAACTAATGATTAAAAACAACATTAAAACAACAATAAAATCATTAGACAACAATACGCATAAGATAATTAAGTTAATATTCACATGATCACACCCCAAGAATTAGAATTTTAGCTACACATCATAAAAAGAGAGAAACGGTTACCAAATACATTAGCCATGACCTGGGTAATGGTTCCCAACTCTTCACAATGGTCTAAATTGAATAAATTCCAAAACCCACTTGGAAATCCTCAAGTTTAGGCTTCAAAAGCTCCAAAATCTCCAATGAAAATTAAAAAACTCAAGAGAAAAACTCAAAAACTCAAACTCAGGGAATCAAAACTAGAAGACACTTTGGAAATTTCATTTTAAATTTCAATATATAGTTGTCCAATTTTTGGCCTGAAAGGGCATTGGACAATATAAGTCGGGACTCGCTGAACCAGTCGGTGATCTACCATTTGCTCTATTCTATCGCCGGTTTGTACTGGCCATTTGTCATTAGGATTCTGCGACTTTAGGAGATCTAGATTGTTGTCGCGGAGTCGTTTAGTGATCTGCCGACTGTCCATTCTTGTCACTAAATTGGTTCTTCCCTACGGCTGGCACACTGGAATTTAGGGTGAGCTAAAGAGCCACTCGACAATTCACCGAGTGGTCTTGGTGATCACCACGATCATTTTTCTTCACTTTTTCAGCTTGTTTGTTCCTTTTTACCCGGTTTTGTCCTTGACTTGGTCCATAGCTTATGTACCTGTAAATCAATGCTTTAACATCAGTTTAGAGCATAAATTAGGCATTCGAGGACACTTAAACTATCAACACTAAGTCTTAAATGAGTCAAAATCTCAGACTCATCAACCGACCACAACAGTTCGCAATATTTGTTTAACTAGAAGGATCTAAATCTTCACCAAAGGAGGTGGCTTGAGTTATTAAAGGATTATGATATGAGTGTTCTCTATCACCCCGATAAGGCGAATGTGATGGCGGATTCTCTTAGTCAGTTATCTATGGGTAGTGTTGCTCATAATGAGAATTATAGGAAAGTGTCACGACCCAGGGGTACCCCCTAAATGTAACATGGCATACATGACCCCGAGAAGCCTCATACAAGCCACTTATCTTTCATAAACATAAGATAATAGAAATGAGAAATTAAACATTTCAACACAATCAAAGTTCTAAATGAAAAAGTGGAAGTCTATTACACTTTATCTCAAACCATCTAAAAAATGAATATCTTGGGACACAACCCATACAACAATGTTCAAAAGATAAAACATAGGAACATAAGAGAAATAATGGTCAAATCCTCAAATGCTATGAAGACTCACCAATCTTCAAGGCTTGCTTCTACTAAGATCCTAGCCACGGGGATGACAGTCAATATCGCTGGACCCTATATTTGGATAAGAAATGTAGGCAAGAGTATTCTTTAGTACAAACATGTACTAAATATGATAGCTTGCATAAATATCAACATAAACATAGACATTAGTCAACATAAGACATGAAAAATAATCAATGCACATACTAGATCATTTCATCAGAAAAGGGATACTTCTTGAAGTAACCTCAACTTATCCTTTACCAAGACTTGGGTAGTCTGCCTTTAATCTTACTCTTCATGGGAGGCAATTTAAGCAACAATCTAAGCTATTCATTCATCTTAACATTTCACATATTATCCTTCCTTACTTTTAAAGACATAGGGATATGCCTTTTTGCCTAACTATAAAGGCTAATGGCTATTCACCTCTTGCCTTACTGTAAAGGATCATGGGTACTCACCTCCATGTCCATCTTATGGGTACTCGCCGCCATGCCCAACATAATATTACATGGGTAATTGCCTCCATATCATTCTATAAGGATCATGGGTACTCACCTCATATACTATCTTAATTTGGAGGTCAAGGGTAATCACCTCTAGCCTCATGAATTTCTTAATATTGAGCTTAGATTCATATTAGGTGAGAAATCCTTTCAACCTAGAATCATTCAATGTGACAAAGCCTTTCACATTCATACACTCATACTTAAGCAATTCATGTGGGAATTATCCCTTCCACAACAATTACATCAATACTAAACAATTCATAACATAAACTTTACTCTTAAAGCACTACATCTCATAATCATCATCTATGCTTTACTCTCAAAGCAATTCTAATGTATCTCATCAATTCTATAAGAATACATCTAAATTCATAATTCTCTTTTCATGGCATAAACCCATTTACATCAATTTCATCTTTCTAAACATGGGTTAGGAATGGGTACATGTAAATTCTTCCTAAAAATATGTAATCCTACCAATTAATACATAAACCATCATAACCCAATCATTTGGATCAACATTCATTAATCCCACAATATTAGAAGAAAACCCTAACTTAATTGGGGAATTTCTACTTTTCAATTGGGGAAATCATAGGGGCTCCGTCGATAAGAGAATTCCATGGATGAAAATCCATCATACTTTCATCAAAAAGCCCACTAATTTTTGAGGAATGGGCACTTGAACTTGACCCTAGCTTCAACTCTTCCTTCTTCTTCAACTTTCTAAAGATAGAATTATTTTGGAGAGGAACCCAATTCTTTTGGTGAGTTTGAGAGAATGACTTGAATGAGTGAGCTTAGGGGTTAAAATAACTTATATATGGGTCTTAGACTTGGGTAAAATGATCTAACTTTGATTTAATTAAAATCGTAAAAGACCCATGTGCCCCTAACTAAAATCCGCCTGCCACAACCTACGAGGGCCCACTGACGGACCGTGGACTAACCAACGAACCGTCCTGGTCAAGTGTAGGTAACTTCATAGATTTTGGTCGACCACGGTTTCCCCCTATCCACGAGTCATGGACCGATCGACAGATCGTGGGTCCTGGCGTGGTTTCTGCCTACGCCAATTTCCTTGGTGCCCATCCACGGACCCACCTACGGTCTGTGGTCCCATTCACGGGCCGTGATTGGCCTTTGTGGGATGGCACGTTGAAGTTCTAACATGTTGTGCCCTCTCTCTCGAATCTGAGGTGTTACATTATCTCCCCCCTTGGGAACATTCATCCTCGAATGAGATTCTAAACATTTTAAGGAAAGTAGGAACCTAACCTAACAACCCATCATGCATGCAATATCCTATATGCACATAATCAAGGAGGAAACCTCAACTCTAAGCTAAACATACTCAATGTACCATAAGGAAGGTAGTAACTAGAACGAACAACCAATATGCATGAAATTCAAGATTTTTCATATTCAAGGAGGAACTACCATCTCCAAACTAAAAGAATGCTCAACACAATCTCTTAGAGCCCATATGCAATCTATACTCAAATGCATATATCCAAGGAGGAAATATTCACTACAAGCTAAGGAATGTTCAACAATTCATCTCATGAAGTCTATAGGCAACTCATACTCAATGCACTACAACATGAGAAAAATCAAACATATAAACTCATTTTATTTCAAAACACATTTTTTTTCATGAACATGCATAACACAAGGAAATCATGGGAATATCTAAAACACTCATGACACAAAAACAAACAGCAAACCATGAGGAATTTCATTACCTAAGGCTAGAGTGGGAGGAGAAGGAAAGAGATGAGGATATCGGGACATCATATTAGCCTTGACCTCCCAAGTTGCTCCCTCAACTAAATGATTCCTCTATAACACTTTCATGGAAGTAACTTCTTTGTTCCTCAATTTCTTAACTTGCCAGTCTAAGATCTCAACCGAAACTTCTTCATAAGAAAGATTCTATTTAACTCCCAAACCTTCAATGGGGACTATGTATGTCTGATCTCCAACACACTTCTTTAACATAGAGACATGGAAAACCGGATGCACCGATGCCAACTCATTTGGCAAATCAAGTTCATAAGCAACCTAACCAGTACGTCTCTAAATTTGATATGGGGCTACAAAATGGGGACTAAGCTTCCCTCTCTTACCAAACCTCATTACACCCTTCATGGGTGATGTTTTCAAGTAAACCTAACCATGCACATCAAATTCAAGGTTTGTTCTTCTAACATCAGCAAAAGACTTTTGTCGACTTTGGGCCGTTCTCAACATCTCTCTAATAAGTCGATCCTTCATTATAGCCTCATGAACTAACTCGGATCCTATCAAGGAAACTTCACCCACCTCAAACAAACCTATAAGAGATCTCCATATCCTACCATAAAGAGCCTCAAGTGGAGTCATAGCTATTATTATAGGAAAATTCAATCAAAGGCAAATGGTCATCCCAATTTCCCTTGAAGTCAATCACATAAGCTCTTAACATATCTTCCAAAGTTTTGATGGTACACTCCTCTTTCCCATAAGATTGGCGATTAAAGGTCGTGTTAAGCTTAACTTTAGTGCCAAGAACCTTTTGGAAAGATTTCCAAAACTGAGAAGTAAATTGAATACCTCGATCAGAGCTAATGGACAAGGGTACTCCATGCGACCTTACCATTTCCCTCAAATACAACTTAGCATAATCTTCTGCCGAATAAGAAACCTTGACGGGAATGAAATGGGCTGATTTTGTCAGTGGGTCTACTATAACCCCAAATTGAATCATATTGTCGCCGAGTATGTGGCAACCCTACTATGAAGTCCATATTCAAATCTTCCCACTTTCAAGTAGGAATACTAATGTCTTGGGACAAATCTCCTGATTTCTAATGCTCAACCTTCACTTGTTGGCAATTAGGACAGTTGGCCACAAATCGCGCAATATCTTTCTTCATCCCATTCCACCAATAGATCTCCCAAAAATCACGATACATTTTAGTGGCTCCCAGGTGAATGGAATACCAAGAACTATGGGCTTCTAACAAGATTTGTTCCCTAAAGTCATCAACACTAGTAACACACAAACGACCTTGATATCTAAGGACACCATCTCCCCCTTAGGAGAAAGCCTCAACGGACTTCTTAAGAACCGCTTCTTTCAATTCAACTAAGGTTAGATCAAGACATTGCTTGGCTTTCACATCCATGACAAAAGACAATTTTGAACTATTGTGAATTATAACACCGCCCTTGGTAGAGTCTACTAACTAAAATTCCAACCGAGCCTATCTATGAATATCTCGAACCAACTCTTATCTATATTCATTGGCATAAGCAACACTACCCATAGATAAATGAATAAGAGCATCCACCACCACATTTTCTTTATCGAGGTAATCGAGAACTCTCATATCATAATCTTTCAATAACTCAAGCCACCTTCTTTGGTGAAGATTTAGATCCTTTTGGGTAAACACATAATGCAGACTTCTGGTGGCTAAAAACATCAACATGAACACTATACAAATAATGCCTCCAAATCTTTAAGTCAAAAACAACCGTCGCTAATTTGAGGTCATGGGTGGGATACTTCTTCTCATGAATCTTAATTTGCCTTGAAGCATAAGTAATGTCATTCCCATCTTGCATAAGGAAACATCTTAACACAAGTCTAGAGGTGTCACAATAAACCATAAAACCATACGTACCTTCTAGTAAAGTCAATACCGAAGCAAAGGTAACTCTATCGTTCAACTCTTAGAAACTCTTCTCCAAGCTTCAGACCATATGAACTTAGCCTTGTTTTGATTCAATGCCGTCACTAGACATGCAATCATAGAAAACCCCTCAATAAACCTTCTTTAGTAACTGGCCGAACCCAAGAAACTTCTAATATCCGTCGATGATAGAGGTCATGGCCTACTCCTGACCGCGTCCATCTTAATAGGATCTACCTCAATACCCTTACTTGAAAAAATGTGACTTAGAAAAGCCACAGACCTTAGCCAAAACTCACATTTGCTAACTTTGCAAAGAGTTGTTGTTCCTTAAGGATTTGCAACAGAATCCTCTAGTGATTAATGTGATCATCCTCACTCCTAGAATAAATCAATATATCATCAGTGAACACAATTACAAACAAATCAAGGTATTGTCTAAAAACCATATTCATCAAATCCATAAATGACACTGGAGTATTAGTCAAACCAAGGGACATCTCAGAAAACTCAAAATGACCATATCGGGTTCTAAAAGCCATTTTTGGAAAATCTTCTTCTTTCACCCTCAATTTGTGATAACCCGACCAGAGATCAATCTTAGAAAATTAACTGGCCCCGTGGAGTTTGTCAAACAAATCATCTATTCTTGGAAGAGGATACTTATTCGTAATGGTCACCTTGTTTAATTGTCAGTAGTCAATACACATACGAAGTGAACCATCTTTCTTTTTAACAAACAAAATTAGATCACCCCATGGAGAGATACTCGATCGGATGAAACCCTTATCCAACAAATCTTTCAACTGTTCTTTCAACTCCTTAAGTTCTGTCGGAACCATTCTATAAGGAGGAATAGAAATAGGTTCCGTATTTGGGAGAAGGTCAATACCGAAATCTATTTCCCTTTCGGGAGGAATACCAGGTAGATCATTTGTGAACACTTCCAGAAACTCATTCACAACAGGGAACTACTTAAAAATAGGGGTTTTAGAATCCACATGCCTCACCCTAACTATATGGTAAATGAAACTCTTAGAAATTATCTTTCTAGCCTTAAGATAAGAAACAAACTTACCCTTAGGCATATAATTTCCCACCTTCCACTCTAGGATAGGCTCATTTAGAAATTGAAACTTGATTATACGGGTTCTACAATCAATAGAAGCATAACAAGAGTGTAGCCAATCCATACCAAGGATAACATCAACATCTAGCATATAAAGCTCTACAAAATCAACAAGAGTAACTCTATGGTACAAGGAGACGAGACATCTTCTATAGACCCTCTTAGCCACAACAAAATCACCAACAAGGGTAGAGATAGAAAAAGGTTCTAACAACACATCGGGAAGCATATCAAATCTCATAGCCACATATGGAGTTAAAAAAGACAAGGTAGCACTAGGATCAAGTAAAGCATAAACATCAATTCAAAAAACTTTCAACATACTGGTAACCACATTGGGAGAATCCTCTTGTTCATCACGAGTCTGAAGTGCATAGAACCGGTTTTGCTTAGGAGCACCACACCCAAACCACTTGGACTGGATAAATGATAGGGTTGAGCCCTACGACGACTATCTCCCTCATTCCTAGCAACTGAAGGATAATTTCTTATCTTATGGTCCATCTTACCACAACCAAAGCAAGCATTAGAACCTGCTAGACACTTACCCTCATGATTTCTTCCACACTTAGCACAAGTAGGCAATAGAGCCCCACTACTACTTCCTACTTGAGGATTAGGGTTTGACACCCTTTCCTTGTTAGGCCTTACAGGAACATTAAAAGAATCTGGAGAACCTTTGTCGAAACCTTGAAAGACCACTTCCACCGGGCCTAGAGTAAGAAAAGATACTATCATCTGTTCTTTCCCTCTTTGTCTCCCTAGATCTCTCTTTAAGCTTTTCCTCTTCAATCTGTTGTGCATGTACCACAAGATGAGAAATGTACATGTCATAGACAAGCATAGCAGTACGACATTCATTTACAAATAATTCGGACACTCTCAAAACAAATTAGCTCATCCTAGTCCTACGATTTGCCACTATAGAAGGAGAATACTTTGTCAATTGAGTGAACCTCAAAGCATATTCCTTAACACCCATAATTCCTTGCCGAAGAATTATGAACTCAAGAACCTTGGCCTCTCTGATCTCAAGAGGGAAGAATCTATCAAAGAAATCAGATTTAAACCTTTCCCATTCTATGGGTCCCACTTCTTCCGGCCTTACTTCCTTCCATTAGTTGAACCAAATCTGAGCAACACCTTTAAGTTGATAAGCAGCCAATTCCGCCTTCTCCACTGGAGTCACTCCCTTGATGGCCAACACCTTGTAGACCTTGTCAGTGAATTATTGAGGAGGAATAGAAATAGGTTGAGTATCTAGAAGAAGGTCAAAACCAAAGTTTGTCTCCCTCTCTGGAGGAATACCGAGTAGATCATCTAGGAACACTTCCAAAAATTCATTCACAATGGGTTCTGATTCAAGATTAGGGGTTTCAGAATCTACATCCCTCACCCTAACTAGATGGTAAATGCAATCCTTAGAGATCATATGTCTAGTTTTAAGACAAGAGACAAACTTACCCTTAGGCATAGAATTCTCCCCTTCCACTCTAGGACAGGCTCATTTGGAAACTGAAACTTGACTACACGGGGTTCTACAATCAATAGAAGCATAACATGAATGCATCCAATCCATACCAAGGATAACAGCAAAATCTACCATATCTAGCTCTACCAAGTCAACAAGAGTAACTCTATGGGACAAGGAAATAGGACATCTTTTATAGACCCTCTTAGCCACAACTAAATCACCAACATGGGTAGAGATAGAAAAGGGATCTAACAACACATCCAGAAGAACATCAAACCTCATAGACATATATGGCATTTCAAAAGACAAGGTAGCATCGGGATCAAGCAAAGAATAAACATCAAGTTGGAAGACTTCCAACATACCGGTTACCACATCAGGAGAATACTCTTGTTCACCACAAGTATGAAGTGCATAGGATTGGTTTTGCTTGGGGGCATTTGAGCTCGGACCACTAGGAGGAGGTTTCCTACCCTCTCTTCCTTTAGTCGTAAGCATCGGAAAATTCCACATCTTATTACCACTTTTACCACAATCGTAACAATAATCCATGCCGGCTAAGCACTTACCCTCGTGTTTCCTTCCCCACCTAACACAATTAGGTAGCTAGTACCCACTACCATTTCCTCCTTGAGAGTTAGGGTTAGACATCATATCTTAGTTAAACTTAGAAGGAGAATTGGAGGAACCTTGATCGTAAAACCTTTGTCGGAACCTAGAATGTCCATGTCCATCGAACCTGAATGTAAGAATTTACCATAACCAGTCTTAGCTCTCTTTGCCTTCATAGACCTTTCCTTAAGTTTCTCCTCTTTGATCTGTTGACCATGAACCATAAGATGAGATGTATCCATATCATGGATAAGCATAGAGGTGTGACACTCCTTAACCACCATTTCGGATACACCCAAAAGAAACTTACTCTTTTCTACCCTAGAATTGGAAATCAAAGAAGGGGCATACTTAGACAATTGTGTGAACTTCAAAGCATACTCTTTAACACTCATGCTTCCTTGATAAATATTGATGATTTCAAGCACATTAGCCTCCCTCATCTCAAGGGGAAAGAACCTATCAAGAAAAGCAACGTTGAACGTTTCCCAATCCAGAGGACCAGCATCTTTCGATCTCTCTTCCATTGGTTGAGTCAAATTTGAGCAACAACTTTAAGTTGATAAGCGACCAACTTTGCCTTTTCCACTGGCATCACTTCCACGATCATCACACCTTATAAACTTCATCAATACACTCTTACAGATCTTCATCAACCATAGAACCATGAAACTCTAGAGGATTCATTCTAGTGAAGTCCCTCACTCTAGATGTCGTCATACCCACATTTGGGTTCACGGGAACCACAATCTTCCTTTTGTCTTGGGACGTCACGGCTTGATCCAATACTTGGAAATAAGCCTTAAATTATGTATTAGTCATTTACTCGGCCAAAGGGTCGACCGAAGCTTGAGGAGCTTAATGAGGATATTCGTGTTCCACATTCTCCCTCACATTCCTTCTAGTGTAAGCTCTTCGAGTAGTCATATCATGTAGAGCATCGGGTAAGGAGTAGAAGAGAGACCTTATAGAGTTAAATTTCATCACATGACTTTAGAATAATGAAAAAAGTGGAGTTTCCTAATCATCTTGTAGCCTCTCATACACAAATGTGGCACGCTTCACACTTCTAAATAAGACCCTACTCGATGTGGCTTATGAGACATCCTAGGATCATTCTTAACCTTATGCTCTGATTACCAAGTTTTTCACGACCTAGGGGTAAACCTTAGATGTAACATGGTGTATCAAACCCCAAGTGGCCCCATACAAGCAACTTAGCATTCATAGCATAATAAATAAAATCAAAAGAGATAACGACAACATTTTAAGTCCAAAATTTTATAAAGGTAAACAAAAAGTCTAAAACACTTGTCTTATTAGCAATATGATACCATAAAATGAAATTGGGCCTAGTCTATACATCATGTCCAAAACTGAAAACAAGAAGGAAACTGAAATCAATTAAAGTTTGTCCTCTAAGGAATGAGGACTCACCAACCTTGAAACTATTGTAAATCAATCTCTAGCCATGAAATAGAGAACCCTGATAGTCGAACCCGACATTTGGGGAAATGTAGGCAAGAGTATGTGTTAGTACAAAATAATGTATCAAGTATGATAGACATGCATAAAACATTTAAAACATGATAAAAAGGGATATTTTCATGTGTAAGCAATGATCAAGCTAAAACATAAATCTTAAGAGTTATAAATCATAAGTCATAAATCATGATCAATGCAAGTGAACATCAATTTAAAACATACATACGATACTTCCTTGAAGTAACATTGGTTCATCATTACTTTGCTTGCTTGTTTGTGGGAAGGAGCCTTAACCGATATATAAGACCACGTGAGCTATCAACCTGGAATCCAATGTCTACCCCACACCAAAAAAGGGTGTCCTACTTGCCAAGAAAGGACTCTGAATCTGAGCTAAAGTGGATACACTAGCTAATTTCTATCTAGACAATCATCCTATGGGGGCACATAGGTAAGGGATAATGAGATTGCTACTAGAAACTTGGCCTCCACTAACGAAAGATCTTCCATCTCAATATCCTCTCGATGCTAAGTATAATTCCCACGAAGTAGTCATTTTCTAAACTTGTTCTTACTACCATTCAAGGGCATGTCATCTTGCCAATCCAAGCTAAGTAATGCATCATCCACGGAGAGGTTCAACTAAGTAACCAATCCAAGCTAGTCATAGTATCATCCATGGAAAGGTACAACTTACTAACCAATCCAAGCTAGGTCTTATTGGAATAGCTTCTAAAATCTTTAAATCATTGTTTAGTTGACAAAACCTTTCAACACTAAGAATCATATATGTAAGAATGTCCTTCAAAAATCATGTTTAATGTTTTTATGAGAAATCCTTTCAATAAAACAACAACAATCATCATCATTGATATTTACTCTCAAAGCATCCTCAAAACATTTACCTAAATCACATCGAAACATGTTTAATTTCATAATCTCCTCTTTCATAATTCAAAACCCACCTCACATCATCATACTTGGAAAACATGAAATTTACATGGGTTCAAGGTGGATCATCATAAAAATCATAGTATTTCATCAATTCATACATAAGAGATCATAATTCAATAATTTAAATCAGCATTGAAGAAAACCAATGGCAATTGAAGAAAACCCTAACTCAATTAGGGATTTCAACCTTTCAAAATAGGAAAATCTGTGAACTCCATTAATTGAAGGAATTCATGGATGAAAACTATCATACCATACTATCAAAGCCCAAAAGCAATGGAAGAATGAAGGCTTGATCTTGAACCCTAGTTTGAATCTTCTTCTTCAAGCTTTTAGAGAGAGAAATATCTTTGGGAGAGAAAGACTAAACTTCTTTTAGTGAATTTGAAGAGAATGAAGTGAATGAATTAATTTGGGATTAAAATCACTTATATAGGGGTCTTAGGCATAGGAAAAACAACATAGTATTAGGATAAAATAATTAGGAAAAGACCCAACTTTCCCTTAAACTAACTGCGACCCCCGACCTATTGCCCTGATTGACAGACCATGGTTTGACCAATAGTCCATCCTGCACATCTTTCGTCTGTTTCAAAAACAAGAATTTTTGGGCCCTGACCTACGAACCCTAAACTATGGACCGTGGACCCAACTACAATCTATTGGTCCAGGCCGTGGTTCTAGGCTTTCTAAGTAATTTTGGGTGACCATCCACGAAATAGACCATCCATGGTCTTCTCCACGGGTCATGGTTGGCCTCCGTCGGATAGCACTAGAAAACTCTGAAAATTAAAATGTTTGCCCTTTTCTCAAATCTGAGGTGTTACACATGGCTATTTCATTTCATGCTAGTTGAGTATCTATAATCCCATAAACTAAGCCTTTCCTAAGAATCACACTTTGTATAGACTACAGTGGTAATGAAGGATTGATTATATTCCACAAAATTTAGTTGCAAGGATAATTATTAGTTAGTATCTCATGTCACTCCCACCTGAATGAAAATTCATTTTTTTCCATTTTGATTATAATTTGCATAATGCATACCCAATCTTCTTTTGAATGTGTGAATTTGTCTGGTGTCTTGAAAAGGCTCCATTTAAGCTATCATATAGAACTTGTGATATCTATGTAGCATTATATTATGTGGAATGAATGTTGAGTTCTTATAGACCTCTTATTCCAGAACAATGCCTTCATCTTCATTTATATTTTGACTTTACACTTCTCCCTGGATTGACTCTGACTGGTTTACTATTGATAATTCGGGGATTTTGACTCATTAAAAAGTTAATATAAAGAGTTTTAGTGTCCTCAATGCCTATTTTATGCTCTAAACTGATGTTTAAGTGCTTATTTGTCGCAATGAAGGCAAGAGAGAAAGGCAAGGACATTAGCAGCAAAAAGGACTAGAAAGGCTGAAATAGTTGAAGACACGCAAAGTTGATGATCGCCAGAACTACTTGGTGAGTCACCAAATGGCTCTTAAGCTCGCCAAAAGTTACAGCAGGCCAGCCCAAGGAGAAAGCCAACTGGATAAGTGATGGAAATCCTGATTGCCTAAAGTCACATAAAGTAAATGGTGAAGAGTCAAGCCAAGAAGGCGATGGATATGAGAAATTGGCTAGTCGCCGACCTATTCGGTGATGCTCGACTTACTCTGTCGAATGGCTCCAAAGCTAAAATCTGGGAACGTATAAATGGAATTTTGAAAAAAAAATAAGAGTTCCCTGACTATCTAATATTGGGTTTTTGATCTAGAACACTCCACACATCATTTTTAGTCTTTTGAGTAGGAATTTAGATTTGAGTTTTGATTTTGAACTAATTTTGAGCATTGTGAAAACTTGCAATTTGTTACCCAAACTGATGGAGAACATAGTGTGTAACATTTTCTTGCTTTTTATAATGTGAGGCTAAAAACCCCATTCTTGGGGGTGTGATTATGTGATTAAATGTTTCAATTAGCTTATGGGTGTTAGTATTTACTTATTTAATTGTTGATTTGAAGTGGGATCAATTGATAGTTGAGTTTTAATTAATGAATTGTAGTTGGAAATACAGTTCTAGCATAGCATTAAAAGCTTTCTTGAGAAAGAGGTTTTTGAATTACAACTATCAAATGATGATTGCAGTGATTAGGTTATTGTTGATTCAGCTGGAGAAAGTGGGTCTAAATTCAATTCTACCAATCTAACTCGAGAGAATAAATTGATTGAGTTTTTGGGTTGTTTAATTTGTTGTGCTTGTCGAGGTTTGAGAGAACTCGCTTGATTCGTAATAGTTGATACACTAAAAGCCTAGCCTAACCATAAAGATTCAACGTCTTTTAGTAAATAATAATCACCCATATAGCGAAATTGGTGTTTAATTGAGCACATCCTCAAGGATCCCACTATACTTGATTACTCCCTTATTTTTGTAGTTGGTAATTACTCAGTCTAATCCTCCCATTCGACACTAGTTGTCAAAGCCCAACAACTTATTCTAAATGTTTCAAAAATATCTTCTTCTACAAATGATTAGAGCACTCCTTTCATTTCGTAATTGAGTTCTCTATTGTATCACTCCATATGGGATCAACACCAACTCTTCATTGAGTTTATACTTGATTGCGACCCTCTACACTTAGAATTGGATGAAGTGTAGCTGAGCGTTATCAAAAATGGTGTTGTTGCCGGGGAGTGGTGCTTAAAATTCTTTTTGTGAAGTTTAGTTGTGAACTAATCTTGTTGTAGTTGAATCAACTAATTTTTGTTTGTCATTGGCTGATCTTAAACAGGTGACAAGATGAGTGTTAACGGGAGAAATGCTAGCCAAATTGGACACAATGATTACATCAGTAACTTGCCCAATGTCAATGAAGATCAGTTGGGAAGCACGGGTGCTATTAGATTTCCTCCGATTGTAGGCAATGCGGTATTTCATGTGACTAGCACTATAATGCAGTTGTTTCAAATAAAGGGTTTTTTTGGAGGTCTAGATATTGAGGATCCTCGTGACCACATTTGAAACTTTGTAGATGTGTGTGGTCCATTTTCTATCAAGAACATCTCTCAGGAGTTGCGTTTGTTCCCTTTTTCTCTAATTAGGGAAGCAACAAAGTGGTTAGCCAACCTACCAAGGGACTCAATTACTTACTGACAAAAGCGCACTGATGCGTTCTATATAAGATTTTTCCTCCTTTGAAGATGATGACATTGAGAGATAATATTCAGAACTTCAAATGATTTGATGGTGAACCAATTTATGAGACATGATTGACGTTCGAGAAATTGCTACTCCAATGTCCAACTCATTGACCTCTGAACAACGTGTTGTTACAAAATTTCTACCGGAGTCTAGATTCAGTCAACAAGGGTGTGGCTAACCAGCTCGTTCAAAGAGGAATCATGCAACAACCATTTGAATTAGCATCTACTCTTCTTAATGGGATGACATAGATTAATCATGCTTGGTACACTAGGGAATATCAAGTGTCTCCTTTGAACTTCAGGATGATGAAGAAACCAATAGCAGAAAACCAAGAGCGGGATGAAAACATGGCCAAGATGATGACCCAAATGGATTTATTGTCGAAGCATGTCATTGAAAGTGGTTCTAAGGTTGTGCATGTCGTTGGAGTTAGTGGACTGAACCCTAATGTGCACACTTTGAGGTTATGTACAATGAGAAAGTGCATTTTCTAGCAAATCAAAGAGGGGGTTTTCGTCTGAACTTTCCAAGGCCAAGCGTGAAACAAGGTTGAAATAGAGAACATAATGAAGGTTGGAGAGATCGTGATAGGGAATGTTGTGAACGTGATACAAATGAAGGGAGCGGGATGGAGAAAAAGATGGCTATGTACCCCCCCGCATAAGCTTCAAAAGCCAATAGATCAAAGGGCTGATCCTGAAAATTTCCCGACAGAAGATATGCTTACGCGTATTCTCAACAAAGTGAAAGGATCGAACAAAGTGCTAAAGGAAATGAAAGATGACGTATCATCTCTAAACCATACGGTTACCTCTTGCTCGATGTCCATTAAGCAATAGGTCGTGTCACAATGTTAAATAAGGCGCTTCTTGGGAGGCAACCCAAGTTTTTAGTTTTTAATGTTGTTGTTTGAATAACGAGTGTTAGATGTCCAGGTTGAAAATTCAAAGTTTTGGGAAGAGGAGTAATTAGGCGAGCCAAGGTACCAGTCAACGAGCCCGATCTTGACCACTATTTTGACCAAAGTAATGGCTAGAATTCTATAACTTTCGGCGGAAACAAGCACCATTTGGCGCATCGCCGAATGGTCGGCGACATAAGTGGGTGTCTAATAAATACTCAACTACACCTCATCCAATACTAGGTGTAGGTGATCGTAATCTAGTATATAACACAACGAAAGGTTGGGGTCGAACCCACAAGGAGCGGTAATGTATCAAATCTAGTTAGGAAGTAATTCTTTTGATTCAGTTGGTTATATCAGTAGACATTGTCAAAATTAAACAAACTAAGTGAAGGGTTTGAAAACGAATGTAAGATGGGGGGGATGGGGGGGTTTAAAAGTGTCAATCAACAACTATGATAATAACAAAAATATGGGAGATAATCAATTAGGAAAGAATTCTTGGGAATGTGATCGATTATATGTTAATTTCACTATATGGTCATCGGAGTTTATTAATAAATTGTTGAATCTCTATGGGTAGGCTAGACTATAAATGAAATAGCTTTCTCTCGAACAAATCGCAGGCCATCCTGGCTATATGACATCTAGCCGTGGTGAGATTTCTCCCACGACCTCTCATTACTACTCCCTCTTGGGCTATATCCCCAACAATTGGCTCAGGCACATATGGAAATAATATGGAAACCCTAATCTTATTAATGTAAGAAATAAAATCAACTAGATTTTATTGCATATCACTTCCCAAAATTTGAAACTCATCACATTAAGGACATCTAATTCCAAATACTAAGTTTGAGAGTATAAAATACACCATAATATATAAATAAAATAGTTTTTGTCTGAAAACTAAAGGCATCATGCCATGATCAAGAGAATCCAACACAAGGTAGAAGGAATAGCTCACCGTGGAATATGATGTGTTGGAGACTAGCTAGAGATGAGGGTGAGTTGAAGCCACTGGTACACTCGGTGCACTGAGACAGTGACCCCTCTATTGAGTGATGAGGTGGCAGGAGAGGATGAAAAGATTCGTGAGAAGGAAGCAACACTCTAGCCTACTCCAGAGATGATCCACAAGGTTCTCTCAATTCTCAGTGGGTTATCTAATCAGGGCCAAGCACCCCAACATTTTATACACCAGCACTTGTCATTTAGGGAGTACAACATGTAACCACTATGGCTCCTCGCATGGATGTGTGATGAGTCCGAGATTTGGACTCATTTAGGTCTTTGTTTATATAGATTTAGTGTCCTCAAATGCCTAATTTGTGCTATAAACTGATGTTAAAGCCTTGATTTTCAGGTGTATGGTTTGAGGAGCAAAGCAAGGACACTAACATGCAAAAAGGAACAAAACAAACTGAAGAAGTAAAGAAAGGAGAGCCTGAGGATCTCTAAGAGCACTTGGCATGTCGCCAAGTGGCTACTTTGATCGCCTAAAGTTCTAGTGTGCCAGCCCTAAGGGAAGAAACCAAGTCAGCAACAGAAAAGGGGTAGTCAGCAAATCGCCGAGCAGTTTTGCGATACTAAGAGTGATCGGCCAAAGTTACAGTACTTGAAGATGCTGAGAGCAAATGCAAAAAGGCGATAGAAAAGAACATTGGGCGGCTCACTAAACCACTCGGCGATCCCGACTTACCTCGCTTAATGGCCCTTCGTGGGTTATTTTTGGTGACTATAAATTAGATTTTAAATAGTTAATTTAGTATCAATTTCTAAACTAATTTCGTTGAGAACAATTTTCTCTTGAGTTTCTTAGTAGACTTGAAGGTTTTGAGAAACATTTTGGAGATTTTGCAAGTGGGTTTCAAATTTTCTGCAAATTAGAGCATTGTAAGGCTTGAATTACTCTTACCCAATTGATTACTAATCGATTTGGTAATAGTTTTTATCTTTTTATGATATTCGGCTAAACCTCAATTCTTGGAGTGTGATCATGTGATTATGGGTTGAATTAGTTTATGGGTATTTCTAATTACTAGTTTAAATGCTATATTGAAGTAGGTTTAATCATTATCTGAGGTTTAATTTATGAATTGTAGTTGCAAATGCAGTTCTAATTTTATGTTCTTAGCTTGCTCGAAAGAGAGGTTTTTGAACTAATGCTTTTGATTAATGGTTTGTAGCTATTGGGTTAATTTGGGTTCAGCTCGAGAGAGTGAATCCTAAACCCAATCCTACCTATCTTACTCGAGAGAGAAGATATATTAAGGTTATGGGTTGTTCTTAATTGCTATGCTTGTTGATATTTGAGAGAAATCACTGGAAGCAGAATAGTTGTTTGAGAGAAAGCTATTTCAATTATAGTCTAGCCTACCCACTAATATTTAGCTATATACTAGTAGTTTCAATTACCCATATATCAAAATTTGCTTATAATCGATCACATCCCAAGAATTCCTCTAATTATTGTTATTTCATTATAATTTGACTGCGTTGTAGTTGATAATTACAAATCTAAACCCCCCATTTGACATTGATGTCACCCTTTTGAGTTGTTTTATCTCTTTTACTCAGCGGTTGTTGGTGAGCTCCAGGTTGATTCGGGGCTTTACCGAGTCTTTACTATGCGCATTTTCATAGTGGTCCAGTCATGGATTCCAGTAGAGGCTTTGTAGACATTGTAAAACTATCATCTGTATTCATCGTTTCACTTGTCATATTGATCAGTTCAGCTAGTCGACATGTGTTGTATATGAAACTTCTCATTAGTAAATCTATCAGCATAGTAGTTTACTTTCTCATCTTAGGTCACTTGTAAAGCATGTATTCATATGGTACTTGTCTGCCTAACCTAGGGTTGGGGTGTGACAACGTTGCCAAGTAAGAAGCGCATTGAGTTTTGGGCTGAATTTTGGGAAACTTTTGAGGGGATAGGCTTGTGAAGAAGAAAGTTATCCCCGCCTGACTAGTAGCTGCTAGGTTTCCCCATCTCTACTAAACTTCCTCTGGTCAATAAATATCCCAAAGGAGAGAGAAAAATTGGTTGGAAATCGGAAAGAAACGTTCTGAGTATTGTAGAGAGAGAAACATTTCTCATTGAGTGAAAACACTTTTAGCTTATGGGTTTTTGAATTGGTGATCTTGAATTTGCGAAATTGAGGTTGAATTCAAAGTGGGTTTGCTTATAATATCTCAAATTCATGTTACCCATAGCTAATTTCATGCAAGGTATAATTTCTTTATACTTTGTGATGTCTGACTAAAATCCTAATCTCTTGGGGTGTGATTATGGAGTTGGGTGTTGATTTAACTTAGTGGGTGTGTTGAATTGCTCCATTTTAGAGTTGTTAATCATGGATTTGAACTTTTATCATGTATTTAATTCCTGAATTAAGGTGGCCAACTTGATTTTATCTTCGATCTCACATTGGTGCTCGAAAAAGATAGATATGAGTGGGTGATTAATTTGATGTTTGCAATATAGTTATGCTTAATTGTAAATCCAAGGTAGCGGGTTGAAATAAAAGTCACATGAATAAAACCAAAAGGAGAATTCGGGAATTATTGTTATGAGATCGAAAGAATATTAACATTATCAAATATGACCCAACCTATCCATGATTATTTAGTTTTATTGAGCAATTCGATACTACCCCTAGTGATATCAATGTTCAATATGCACACCCCTAGAGTCAATTAATCTTGTGAACTTTTGCTTGCATTAAATATTGGTATAATTGTGCACCTACAATTGTGTTGTTAAATTTGATGGAACCATCCACCCATTTGTCACGTTTACTACATTAAGATTAGTTGCGATTTAATTTACTAATTGGATCCTTAAACTTGCACCATTTCTTGTGGGATTCGACCCCGACTCTTAGTTGGGTATTTTTATTGATGACTATTACTTACTCTTTGGATTTGTTTTAGAGATTGATTTGAATAATATCATTGGTACATCAGGCTATGGAAAAGAATCGACTTATTCGAGAGAGGTTGAAAATGGCTTGAAATGAACAAAATTTTTATGTCCATGTTAAATTAAGAGAGCTTGAATTTGATATTGATGATTGGCTTTACTTGAATATCCAACCCATGAAAGGTGTGATGAGATTCGGAAATAAAGGGGAGCTTAGTCCCCGGTATGTGGGCCCATATCAAATTTTGAGGTGTATTGGCAAAGTTGCTTATAAATTGGAGTTACCTAATGATTTAGCATCTGTACATCCGGTATTCCATTATCTTTGTTGAAAAAGTCTGTTGGAGATCCAACGTCCATTGTCTCTTTGGAAACTTTTTGAGTTAAGGAAAGTCTCTCGTATGAAGAGGTTCCAGTTGAGATTTTAGACTGACAAGTTTGGAAGTTTAGATATAAGAGGTTTTTTCCGTGAAAGTTCTATGAAGGAATCAATTTGTTGAGGGTGCTACTTGGGAATTTCGAAGTCGATATGATGTCCTCGTATCCTCATCTCCTTCCCTCCACTCCTATTCTAGCTTGAGGTAATAGTTCCTTGTGGTTCATTCTTTCGGATTCATCCATTTTAGACATTATCATATATTCTATATGCATGCATGTTAATGAAAAACATGTTTTTGATGTTATGATTTAGCTTGAACTGATTTCTCCTTGTTTATGTGCATTATGTCAATATTTGAATTCATGTTGGGTTGTTAGTTTATCTCCTACTCTATTCATGCTAGCTTGAGTCTCCTTCAAGGATAAATGTTCCCAAGGGAGAGATATTGTAACACCTCAGAAATTGGAAAGTTGAAAGGGAAAAGGAAAAAGTTCAGTTCTTGGCACTGGTATAGTGGCTACAAATCTTATCTACAGACCGTAGAAGGTTGTACGGGCCGTAGAAAGGAAGTTGTAAGATCATGGTTGAGTTTTGAAATTTTCATGTCCAGTAAGTTAACCTACAAGTGGACAGGACCGGTCGTAATTGGTTTTACAGGCCGTAGAAGGTTCCAGACATAGTGGAATTTTGGACTTGAACTTGGATTCTACAAGCGGTAGAAATGTTGACAAGCCATGGAAAGGTCTCGTGGGAAGTTGACTGAATTTTTGGCCCCAATAAGTGGTTCTACAGTGACCTTAATTCTAAGCCCTATTACTGATTTTCAACTCCTAAAACTAACCTAACTCTCTCATTCTCTCAAAACCCCAAATTCCATCCACATTCATCCTCTCTAAATTCTCTCAAGCTTAAGGATGAACACCTTGGGTTTTAAGTTTCATTTTCTCCATTGCTTTTGGATTTTGTTTATCAAGGTATGTGGGGATTCACCAATGAATTCAATTCATCCATTGGGTGCCAAGAATTTCAATCTCCAAAAGTTAATTTCATCCAATCATCTAGGTTTCATGCAAATCTCCATGGGTTAAATTTATAAAGATTTCAATCTGATTATGCATGGTCAGATTCAATTACAAGGTTTTTTATTTATTTCATATGTACCCTTGCCTTTACTTGATTATCATGATTAATTTATGAAGAAATCTTATGAACTTGTGAATGATGATTTATGAAAGATATGCATGTCTTATGAAATGATGTTTAATGAACTAAGGATACTTATGAGATAAGAATCAATGAATTTCAAAAGGTTTTCTCACAAATGCATGAATTGTGAAAGGTTTTCTCACATAGTATGAAATCATGGTTGTGAAAGGTTTTCCCACATATGTTGAATCGTGATTTAAAGGAGCTACTCTCTAATGATTTTAAGATGTGATTGGTCATCTAATTGTGCCTTTCCAAATATGATGATATGAATATGTTTATTACTAATTCTATTGGGATTTTACTTAGCACCAAGAGGATGTTGAGGTGGAGGTTCTCTCATTAGTAGAGGTCGAGTCTCTAGTAACAATCTCTGTGTTCCTAACTACATGCCCCTGTAGGATAGTCTTAAGTGACTAAGCTAGTGGATTCACCTAAGCTATAAGTTATGGTCCTTACCTTGGCAAGTAGGACATCTTTTTGCGGTGTGGGAATAAGACACTGAATTACATGTTATAGCTCACATGATCTATGTTGGTTAATGGATAATATCCCACAAAATGAACCAAGTTACCTTCAAAGATTTTATGAAAGCTTTCATTATGTTTTAAAGATGCATTGACCTTGTTCATAATTCATGATTTCTCTTTAAACTTTCATACTATGTTTTAGCATGGTCATGCATACCATGTTTAATTGTCCTCATATGATCACGTTTATGTTTTTATTATTTCCCTCATACTTAGTACATTCCATGTACTAATGCATACTTATGCCTATATTGTTTAATACTGTAGGGTTTGACGCTCTTTCTCCTCATTCTCATGGCTAGGCAATTGCTAGATCATTCAAAGACTTGGTGAGTCCTTGTATTCTGAGGACCATGTTACCTTTACTATGCTTTCTTATATCTTTAGTTTTCAGACATTGTGTATGGGTTACATCCCAACCACTCTTTTTATGTATTAGATTGGCTTCTCAAACTTATGATTGGACTTTTGCTTTTATGTCAAACTTTTATGATACTTAAATTCTTGTACTTTCTACTATATTGTGATGTATGCATGTCAAGTGACTTGTGTAAGGCATCTAAGGGTCTTATACGCTATGTCACATCTAGGGTTTACTTTGGATCATGACATATATTCGGGTTGTTTGGGCAATGGTGGTTGATCTTCTCAGGGTCGTACTTCTCAATGTTGTTTTGATTGTGGCAAGCTTGGACACTGGTCTAGAGATTGTCCCCGACGAGGGATAATTACACTTACTCTACAAAAAACTTAACTAGTTTCAACAGTATCACCTCCGGCTAAAGGTGGTGCCTAAGTCAAGATCGCAGGGGTGATCACTAGGGGGCACGAGGAAGACCCAAGGAGGAAGGTCAGGAGGTAGATCAGATGCCTAGTTCAAAAGATCTTAAGGCCACCTATATGCAGCTCCAGCAAGAGATAAGGCTGTGGCATTAGCTTCTATCATCACAGGTACGATTCTTATATTCGATTAGCCCCTTCGACTTTATTTTATATGGGTTCTATATTCTGTTATGTATTTGTTTATTGTGCTTCCTAGTTGAGTTTGTGTTCTGAGACTCTAACAGAACCATTATGTGTTTTGACTCTTGTGGGTGAGTCTTTAGTAGTCGATTAGGTGTATAGATCATGTTTGGTGACTATCTAAGGGTGTGACACTTGGGATAACCTTATTGTGTTTGATATGCTTGATTTTGATGTTATTCTAGGCACAGACTTGTTATCCCCCTACCGTGTGGTCTTAGGTTGCTTCGCTATGATGGTTACCTTATTGGTATCCCTCCAAAGGTGGGGTATGGATCTTTTAGTCACAGGTCAACAAGGGTTATATCTCATGTACGGTCTTAGAGATTAGTAGCTAGCGGGTGTTTAGCTTACTTGGCTCATATGTGGAATGCTCATAGGGAGGGCCCTACAGTTGATTCGGTTCCTA
This sequence comes from Solanum commersonii, assembly GCA_029007595.1. Lineage (NCBI taxonomy): Eukaryota > Viridiplantae > Streptophyta > Magnoliopsida > Solanales > Solanaceae > Solanum > Solanum commersonii. Next base: position 2,719,039 of record JAJTWQ010000029.1, read on the forward strand.
TTGTGTGAGAGTTCATAGATATCTTCCCTACCGATCTACCTGACCTTTCCCCTAACCGAGACATTGATTTTTCTATGACCTTGAGTTGGGAACTCATCTTTCCCAATAACCTCTCCCAAAGCAACCCCACTTGCATCGTGCAACAACTTAAAATGTTTTGACCAATTGTGAGCTATGATTACCGGAGCTAAAGTGAGCTTGTCTTTGATACAAGTGAAGCCTCCATACACAAAGCATCAAAAATGAACTTTTTTTTTCTAGCAACCGAATAAGAGGTGTGCAATTTTAGAAATATTCATGATGAACCTTTGATAAAACCCCGCATATCCAACAAAATGTCTTACCCCTTTAGTATCTTTGGTGGAGGACATTTGAAATAACTTCCACTTTTTCTTGATCAACTTCAATGCCCTCTCCGGATATCTTGTGTCCAAACTCAATCCGTTCCTTTACCATTAAATAAAATTTTCCCAATTGAGTACCAAATTTGTTTCTTCACACATCTTCACTACTGTTGCCAAGTGAGTTAAACATTGATCAAACTAGTTCCCCATAATTGAAAAATCCTTCATGAACACCTTCATAGTATCCTCTACCATATCACAGAAAATGGACATCATGCACCACAGAAACATAGTGAGGACATTGCATAAATCGACAGACGTCCTCTTTAATGCAAATGTCCATTAGGGGCATTACCCCCGAATGTGAAGCATCACAATAAACAATGAAACCTTTACCCTCCACCGGCAAGGTCAGGATAGGTGTTGTAGTCAAAATATCCTTAGGCTTTTGGAAACTCTCCTCACATTTATTGACCACTCGAAAGGTACATCCTTTTGTGTCAAGTGTGTAACAATAGAAGCAAAGTTCTTCTCAAACTTACAATAATAGCTAGCAAGCCCAACAAAACTCCTCACCTTTGTTATAGAGATAGGTCGAAACCAATTCTTAACTTTCTCAATCTTTAGGGGATCCATCATCTCCCCTTCTTTTGAAACCACATGCCTAAGAAAGCAAACAAAGGCAACTAAGATTCACACTTAGAGAATTTAGCATATAATTTCTATTTCCCCAGATACGCCGAACAATACGAAGGTGGTCAGTATGCTCTTCTTTTTTCTTGGAGTAAATCAAGATATCATCTATAAACACAATCACAAAGGAATCCAATAATGGCTCATACACCCAATTCATCAAATTCATAAATAGCACAGGCTCATTAGTCAACCCAAACGACATTACTGAGAACTCATAATGCCCATGTCAGGTCCTGAAAGTTGTCTTAGGTATGTCTTAGGGTCTAATCTTTAACAGATGGTACCCCAACCTCAAATTGATCTTAGAAAAGATAGACACGCCCTACAACAAATCAAACAAATCATTTATATGAGGCAAGGGATACTAATTCTGGATAGTAACCTTGTTTAACTATCGATAATCTATACACATCCTCATACTACAATCTTTCTTCTTTAAAAAAGCACCCCAAATTAGAAGCACTAGGATGAACAAACCATTTATCAAGCAATTCCTGAAGCTGAGTCTTGAGTTATCTCAACTCTGTCGGAGCTATGCAATAGGGAGGAATAGAAATTGGGCGAGTGCCGAACTCCAAGTCAATACAGAAGTCTATGTCCCTATCCAGAGGCATACAAGGATGATCTGTAGGAAATACCTTCGAAAACTCAGAAACCACAAGAATTGACTCAAGGAAAGGAGACTTTATGCTAACATCCCCAATATGATCCACATAGGCCAAACCACCTTACCCTACTAGCTTGCAAGCCTGAAGGAGTGATATGATCTTAAATGTCTTAGGCCTATACACCATTCCCACTCGAACCTTTACCACCTTGGGATCTCTAGAGTATTGTTTTTGCATTCCAATTTAACACAACAAAATAGGGGGACAACTAAGCCATACCCAAGATGACATCAAAGTCTAGCATATCCAATTTAACTAAATCTACCCGAGTCTGTAGGCCTAAAAACAACATACAACAATCATGATACATCAACCGAATCTCAAATGCAGGTAGTAACATAGATAGGGGAATCAGGGGTATCACAAATAAAATCTCAACCAAGATAAAATGCCACAACACATAAGAATAAGTAGAACCCAGATCATGCTAAACATTAGCCATCCAGTCACAGATATTAATAGTACATGTAATCACAACATCTGATGCCTCAGACTTTAGTCTGCTCGAAAACACATAACACTGAGCTCTGTCTTCAATTTGAGCAACCCCTCTTCTGGGTTGCGGTGCTCTTCTCCCCATATTACCATTACCTTGCACTTCACGGCCTCCCTCATTACCTTCTCGCCCACCCTGTGGAAGCAAGTATGTGGACGTTAGCAATCTAATTACCCAACATATGAGGTTGGGGTCGAATTCCACTGGGAGTGGTATGTGAAAAAATTCAATTATTTAGACAATTTGTGTCCCAAATCGTTGAAAGTAGATGGTAAAAAGGGTGGAAAGAATTCCCATTATCAAATTAAGACTGTAAAGTAACCAATTTCGATCAATTAACCTAAAACAAAGATTGACAAGAAGGCGGAGTGAGAATCTAGGAGAGTACAGAAGTGGGTATTGATTTCAAAAGGTGGGTCAATACGATTGCTCAAAAACCTTAATTACCCCTGGATAGGTTGGTTCAATCTCAAACACATATCATATTTCTCAATCATAATATGCTTATCACAAGAATTCCTCTCAGACACCCTCATGTATAATCAACTAAACCACCCAAAACCTTGACACAAATCTTTTTTTTCGAGCAATATTAGCAATTGGAAATGAAACCCCAAATTCCTTTCCCAAATAAATTAAGAATTTCAAACTAATATACAAGCATTAACTCAATTACCCACTTTATATATCATCTCCCAAGCAATGTTCAAAGATATAAAGGTATAATTAAGTATGCAACCTTAATTCATGAATGAAACACATGGAATCCAAATAAAATCCATGGAACTCAAAGTAAAACAGAGCAATACACATTATCCCATCAATTTAATCAAAACCCATCTTCATATGCACACCCCTGGAATAAAGGTTTCATCCAATATTAAAGGTACAAGAATGTATACCAAAACATTCTCGATCATCAAATTGATGATTTATAACTTTAATTTAAGAGATCCACTTTCGAAATCCCAAAAATTATGGATTATAAGCTTGTTTCTCACACTACAAAGTAGAATTTTCTATTGTACTCTACCCAGAAAAGTTTTAGATTCAATTGTATGAGCAAAGAGGTATATTTTCCCTCTTCTTTCTTCTATTCATACATCCCCCAAAATTTAGCTAAAATTCCATCAAATTTCCCCATAGGTGATGTTAGTCGTGATCACCGACTCGTTGAACGAGTCATTAACTTATTCTTCTTCTCACCATTCTTGGCTTCATGTTTTAGGTGTTTGAACCACGGTTTGTGAGCTCGATGGATTTCACCGTTCATATTTGGCAAGTCACTGAATATCACCCAAACCCGCCTTTTTGGCCTTCCGTTTGGCTTAATTATATTGTCTCTTTCGTCAAATATGTGTTAGTCCACCAATTGAGTTAGGTCAGTCCCTGTTAAGCTATTCTCCTCACCGACCTATCTTGAGTATTTGAGTCAAGGATTTGGTCCTTTTTATGAGGTTTGTCACATTCGACGAGTCGCTGAGTGCCTTTTGGTGAGCATCGGTGTAATAATTTTTCTATTTTTCCATGTTTTAGCCTCTTTTTGCATGTTTTCATCCCTGCCTTGTCCTAGAGCCTTCATAGCTGCAAAACACAATAAATCATTAGATATTGGACATAAAAAGGCATTGATGACACCAATTGTTGAACTAAAAAGGCCTCAAATGAGTTAAAATTTCATACTCATTGGCACCCCCAACTTAAACTTCTACTTGTCCTCAAGTAAATCAAGAATTCAACCAGTTCAATAAGGATGTATATAATAGTGCTTCTTGTGAGCCAACCTGCAAGTGCTAACATAAGGCTAATCTCAAGACAATGCAATTCTCAATTATGCTAAAAAAAAAAAAGCTTCAAATGATGACTAATATTTATTAATCTAAGTATAGGCTCATAAATTCTCATTGAAGATGCAAATTATGCTTCAACAAAGGTATTTTAGTGCCCTCACAACAAAAGGCAATTCCAAGCTCTCACGAAGCATATCGATAACAATGATAAGGAATCACTACAAACTCTCCCTCTCTCAAATAGAAATACATGCATGTTTCATCCCATAGGTTTGCCCATATTTTTCAATCCTCACATCACCCAGCTCTACCAAGATCTAAATGGTCTTTTTCAGGCTTGTAATGGAGCTGAGGGTAAAGGTATGATTAATGTGCCTTAGTGACTTTCACCTTTTCAAATCATTGATATTTTCAAATTCAACTCTCCTCATTCTCTTTCCCATTTTGACCGAGAGACTCAACTCAAACAATTCAAAACAATAACATTTTATTCAATTCAATGGGAACCCCATTTTATTCCCTAATACCACTAAGATTGTTAAGGCATTAACTTTGTACAAATTATTTTTCATTTCATAGTCTTTTCTATAAAAAGAGGACCTCACTTATTCCAACTTTTTGTGTCTCATGCTTCTCACTTTTTCATTTGGGATTGTTTTTCTCTTCACCACACCCTCAACTTATTCAAACAATTCAATGCTTCATAAAGGATTTAAGGGTTGAAAAGTAGGAATATTTTTTGTTCAAGAGGTTTCAATAAAGGTTGACAACAAATGGTTTAGGCTTAAATGGTGCCTAAATGGTTGCACACCCTCACGAGGTAGTCACAAAATAGGTATGAAAACTTAGGCTCACTCTCAAAACCTGTGCCTAAGATCATTTCTTGCGTTCAGCAAAAGTTAAACAATTAGACTAATAAGGCAGATTCTAGAAATCTACACATATGCTTTCAAGTAAGAGTTCACCATACAAGGCACTTCAAACACTATCATTAAGCTTGTTTGCAATATTCTGCACAACTTCACAAAATTAAGCTTGTGTGCAATGTTCATTGCAAGACTCACATAAATACAAGACTAGTCACCACAAGATGTTAGAAGATCATCCAAGAGTTGTGCAATAGGAATTTCCTTAAAACATCAACAAAACATATCTCTCATCAAAATCACTAATCAATACATCGATATTGATCACGATCGGTACTTGAATGTTAACAATGAGTGCACAAACTCTTCAATCATTTCAAATCATCACAACTATTTCAAAACCTCAGGGAAATTGATAGATAAGAGAAAATGGCCATTTACTCATATATCAAAACCAAACCAACAACTACAAAATGTATCAAAATATAGAATCATCTACAACTCAAATAAAATTTGAAATCAAAATAATACTTTCAAAATGGGATAAGCAATTGCTCTCACCCCACCAAATAGAAAAATGCAATGTCCTCAAAAAGGAAAATGAGTGTGGAATTAAAATAGATAGTTAGGTCCCTGATTAACGTATCAAGGCATTTCATCTAATACTAAATGCCAACGATCGTTCATCAGTATAATAATCCAACTATGTGAGTTGGGGTCTATCCCACAGGGAGTAGTACTTCCTTCAAATTCAATAATAAAAGTACAATGACAATCTCTTCAATCAAACAATTCTTGCACAATTAATATTCAAATCTCAAATTTTGGGTTTTAACAACCAATCCAAATTTACACTTCAACACAAGCAATCAAGTATTAGAAAAAAGCTTGGGGAATTGATCAACCAAATATTGAATTTCAACTAAATGGATAAACGTTATTGCTCATAATGGGATAATTTTTTGTGGGTAGGTCGAACCATTTATAAAGTAACTTTCTCTCAAACAATTACCTTTTCTATTTGAATTCTCTCAAACTTCAACACCAATCAAAAGAGACCTAGCTCTTTACCCTCATCAAATCCACTCTCTCGAGCTAGATACAAAGGAAGGGTTACTTGTTTCACTCTCTCGTGCTGAAACCAAGGAAACCCACTACTAAGAATGCTAAAATTGCCACCTTGGTTCCACACTTCTCTCTTGAGCAAGTGCACAACACTTAAATTGATACACAAAGTAGTGCAATTCAACCTCGAAACACAGCAACAACTTAGACCCACTTCAAATTAACACCATTCTTCGCAACTAACAAACACCCACTAAGTAAATTCAATAATTGGTTCATGATCAAAACCCCAAGTAAAGGGTTTTAGCCACTCATCTCAAAAATAAAAAGATTAAAATCAATTATCACTCCCATAGTTGGGTACAAAATGAGAATTATAGATGAAAATCAATTGATAATCTCCTCTCTTACAAAATCTCTCTCAAAATCTTGCTAAAAATCACCCACTAAACCTTTTGGTAGTGTGTTCTCTCTAAGTAATTCCTTTCTCACTTTCTAAATGAATTTTTCTCTCTAGCCAAAATTAATTTAAATAAGTCTGAAGTGTTTTGTATCAAGTTTCTTCCAAGTAAAGGTTAAGGCTCAAAGGGTGTTCAAAAGAGATTCACACACTCACAAGGTAGGCCACAAAAGAGATATGTGTCAAATTGGCTCACACTCTTTAACGTTACCTAAGATCATTTCAAGATTTCACATCACTTAGTCAACCAGACCAACAGGGCAAATTCTAAGTGTCATCACACATGGTTCACGGTAAGCTCATCACACAAGGCATTGACACCAAAGTTAAACAAGACTCCACACATTCGTTAGTCTGCAATGTTCATTACAAGAGACTTTATTTGATACTTAACTAGTCACAACGAGATGCAAAGAGTTCACATATTGTCTATGCAACTTCAATTGTCTCGTCATAGCCGCACATTTATTTTTGTTCGAGCAAAGTACTATTCAAGTCATCAGTATTGATTAAACTGATACTCAAATTTAGCACAAGAACAGCCACATTCAACACAAACAAGGGGTGTTGTCAAAATGAAGAGGATGTTCGCTGAGGAAACCAAGCAATAAAATAGTCAGCATTGTCCCCAATATGGGTAGAGAGCGAGTATTTATCGCAAATAAGCTAAATATGAACAATAAATAAAAACTTAAAAGAAATGAAAACAATCTAGTGTGTAAACAAGTAGAGCAGGGTCATGAGTAATCTTCACTAAATGCCTAATTGGCGATGGAGTGAGCTGATCGTCGAGTGCTTCGGCGATGCGCCTTATATTCTTCAGATCGCCCTTAGTTCCAGTAGATTGCACTCCTAGAGAAGGTAGATCAGCGAAGATGTAGTGGATCGCCGAACAACTCGGCGATCCGCATACTGAACTTAAAAAATCGTCGGTCGATCCTTGAGGAACATTGTCCACTTTGATTAAAAAGAGAGAGGAAAATTGGGTCACCTAAATACATCAGCGATACGCCTACTGGTGAAGATATCCCACTGAATATTCTAGAGTCCCAGTCTCATTTCTTAGATTCATAAGGCGAACCAAGTCGTGCTCGCCAAAATAGTTTGGCGACTCGCCAAGAAGACTTTTGTCTCGCTATGATCCCTACTCCTGCAAAATCAACACACATTATTCAAAACACTAACACTTGGGTTGCCTCCCAAGAAGCGCCTTATTTAACGTCGTGGCACGATGTGGAAATTCTCTTAAGCATCTTCCAGGTACACCACCTCAATCAAAGAAATCCCATGGCATTCTCCAAAGTATTATTCTAAGTGTTGCCCATTCACCTTAAATGCAGGTCCCTCTTGACCCTCAACTTCTATGGCACCATTGGTGAATACTCTTTTCACTCTAAATAGTCCTGACCATTTGGACTTGAGCTTTCTTGGAAAGAGTCTAAGTTGGGAATTGTATAGTAACACCCAATCTCCCACTCTAAACTCCCTCTTAAGGATTTTAGCATCATACCATTTCTTCATCTTTTTCTTGTAAACGGCTGAACTTTCATAAGCTCTGAATTTGAAATCATCCAATTCGTTTAACTACTCCACTCTTCCTCTTGAGGTCTTTGTCCAATCCATATTTAAAGCTTTCGATGCCCACAACGCTTTGTGTTCCAACTCAATGGGTAGATGGCAAGATTTACCAAAAACTAGTTGATACGGAGACATCCCAATAGGTGTTTTGTAAGCGGTCCGATATGCCCATAGTGTGTCATCGATCTTTCGAGACCAATCAGTTATGTTGGCATTCACTGTCTTGGCCAAGATACTTTTGATATCCCTGTTTGACACTTTGAACTGGCCACTTGTTTGGGGATGATATGGGGTTGCTACTTTGTGTTTCACCCCATACTATCTTAATGTAGTGGAGAACCACTTGTTGCAAAAGTGGGATCCCACATCACTAATAATCACCCTAGGGGTGCCAAATCTCGCAAAGATGTAGCGTTTCATAAATTGGACAACGCTTTTTCCTTCATTGTTTGGAAGTGCAACAGCCTCTACCCATTTGGAAACATAATCTACAGCCACCAATATATATTTATTTCCAAACGAGCTCATAAATGGGCCCATGAAATCGATTCCCCAAACATCAAATAGTTCCACTTCAAAAATAGGAGTAAGGGGTAACTCGTGCCTTTTAGACACTCCACCTTGCTTCTGAAATTGAGTGCATTTCTTTACAAATTCATGTGCATCCTTTTAGAGGGATGGCCAGTAATATCCACTTTGAACAACTTTAGCGGTTGTGCGCACACTACTTTGGTGGCCTCCAACTGGAGACTCATGACAAGCATGGAGAATTCCTTTCGCTTCTTCTTCCAGAACACACCTTCTAATGATATGATCTGCACACTCTCGAAACAAGTATGGTTCATCCCAAAAATACTTTTTAACGTCGAACATGAACCTCTTTTGTTGGTAGAAGTTCAGCTCATCCGGCATTAGTCCGCACACAATGTAAGTTGCGAAATCTGCATACCAGGGAGTTTGTTTGAGGGATATTGCAAACATTTGTTCATTGGGGAAGGAATCGACTATGTCAACCTCAGCCTCGTCATTCTCCTTGCCTTCCAACCTCGATAAGTGGTCAGCCACCTGATTTTTGCAACCTCTTCTATCTTTTACCTCATAGTCAAATTCTTGTAATAGTAGCACCCACCTTATCAACCTTTGTTTTGCATTCTTATTTGCCATCAAGTAACGAAGTGCAGCATGATCAGTGTGAACAACCACTTTAGTGCCTAAAAAGTATGCCCGGAATTTCTCAAATGCATAGACTACTGCAAGCAACTCTTGTTTAGTGACGGTGTAGTTACATTGAGCACTATTTAGAGTCTTTCTTGCATAATAAATTGGGTGAAAAAGTTTGTTGCGTGTTTGCCCCAATACCACCCCCAATACCATGCCACTAGCATCACACAATACTTTAAAATATTCGAACCAATCAGAGTTGATAATGACCTGGGTGGATACCAATTTTTCTTTCAAGCATCGAAATGCTGACATACAAGCTTCATCAAAATAGAACTTCATTTCCTTCTCCAAGAGTTTGCACAGGGGGTGTGCAATCTTTGAGAAGTCCTTGATGAACCTCCAGAAGAAACCGGCATGTCCCAAGAAGCTGCGAACACCTTTCAATGAAATTGGTGGAGGTAGTTTCTCAATCACCTCAATGTTTTCCTTATCGACTTCCAATCCCTTTTGTGACACCTTGTGCTCGAGAACTATGTCTTCCTTCACCATGAAGTGGCATTTTTCCCAATTCAGAACCAGGTTTGTTTCCACACATCTTTAAATTACTTGTCCCAAGTATGCCAAGGATTCTTCAAATGTATCTCCTACGACTGAAAAGTTGTCCATGAATACCTCCATAGAGTCTTCTACCATGTCCAAAAAAATGGATAACATGCAACAGAGAAATGTTGTTGGGGCATTACATAACCCGAATGGCATTCTTTTAAATGTAAACGTTCCATAAGGGAAGGTAAAGGTGGTTTTATTTTGGTCCTCTGGCATAATAGAGATTTAGTTAAAATTGGAGTACCCATCTAGAAAGGAGTACCAGCCCCTCTCTGATAGTCGATCGAGCATTTGATCCATAAAAGGCATTAGAAAGTGATCCTTTTCAGTCCACGAATTTAGCTTTCTATAATCCATGCATACTCTCCACCCGATCACTGGTCCAGTCAGCACAAGCTCCCCCTTTGCATTTGGGACTACGATGATACCTTTCTTTTTGGGTACATATTGCACAGGGCTTACCCATTTGCTATCCGCAATACAGTTGCGTCCAACCACTTGATGATCTCCTTTTTTACCACTTCTTGCACTGGTGGTTTCAATCTCCACTGATGCTCAACACTAGGATTACACTCATTATCAAGCTGAATTTTGTGAGTACAAATATCGGGAGGAATGCCCACTGTATCAGCGATGGTCTATCCTATAGCTTTTATATGCATTCGGAACACTTCAAGGAACGATTGCACCTGCCATTCAAGAAAGTCAGCTGCAATGATCACAGGTAGAGTGTTATTTTCCCCCAAGAAAGCATGTCAAAGATGAGAGGGAAGAGCTTTTAATTCTAGATTATGTGGTTCTTCTATTGATGGTTTTACGGGAGGACTCTCTCTATTTTTTAGGTCAATATCCAACTTGATTGGAACCTTCGAATACCCTCCTAATCCTGACAAGGCAGCTACTACTTTCTCATAGCCCTGAACTTCGGATTCATCATAATTAGCAAGTGTAGCATCAAGGGGTTCATTCATGCACATCAAATGGTTTAAACTAGCTACCGCCTCATCAATAAAATCATCAGTAGACACCACATGAATATCACTTGGGTGTTTCATGGATTTACAAATATTGAAGGTTACTTCATCTTCATTCACCCAAAACTTCAATTTTCCACTTTCAACATCTACCAATGCTCTCCCAGTTGCCAAGAATGGCCTTCCCAAAATAATGGGAATTTTGGCATCTATTTCACAATCTAAATTCAAAAAATCAGCCGGAAAAATGAACCGATCGACCTTTACCAAGATGTCATAATGTATCACCACAGGATGTTTGATTTAACGGTCTGCCATCAGGAGTCTCATTGTGGTTGCTTTCAGTTCACCCAACCCAAGTTGTTTGTATATTGCATAGGGCATTAAGTTTATGCTTGCTCCCAAATCGCATAAAGCTTTAGCGAATTGAAGTATGCCTATGGTGCAAGGAATAGTGAATTCCTCGGGATGTTCTCTTTTTTTTATCAGCTTCTTAGTCATAATTGCACTACAACTATGGGAAACTTCAATTGTCTAAAAATCTAAACTCCTCTTCTTTGTGACCAAATCTTTCATGAACTTGGCATATCCCGGCATTTCCAATAATGCTTCCACAAGGGGGAGGTTGATCGATAGTGTCTTGAACACTGACAAGAACTTCTTGAACTTCTCATCTTCATTCTTCTTCTTTAATCATTGGAGAAATGGTAGAGGTATTTTGTGTAAGGGTTGTATAACTTTTGGAATTTGAACGTGTTGGTCCACTTCCTTTTGTTGTTCTTTGGCAAGATTTTGATGAATAAGCAGCTCTTGTTCCTCCATGCCCTCACCTTCTTCATGCTTTTGAGCATCTTTATTTCCCATCACATTACCTATTGCCACCTTTCAGCTACGAGTAACTACAGCCAACCCTTTATCATCACATTTCCTTGTTATCTTTGGGTTCAACTAAGCTGATAATAAACTCAATTGTCCTTCAAGTGTCTTGATGGTGTCGGCATGAGAGTTCACTTTACGGTTCAATGATGAAAAGTCATCTTTCATCCCTTTCAACAAATTATCTGAACCTTCAATTTTGTCAAGTATGTGTGACAACAAGTCATTCACCCAAGGACTATTTGCACTCCCTTTTGATTTTGAGCTTTCACTTGAGTGAGTATGGTTCTCCTCATAATCATCTTCCCTTCTCCAATAATCATTTTGCTCATCCCAATCTTCATAGTATCTCCTTTGTTCTTCTCCCTTATGATAGTTCCAACCTTGATTTCTGCCTCACTGTAGATAGTGTGGGTGCAAACCATCCTCGTACCTCTTGGAGTTCCAACCTTGATTCTCCCCCGGCCTTGAGTAACCGGAAGAAGAACCCTCCTCAACTCTAAACACTCCACATGTCCCCTTCCCGTGCTCTTGTAGAACTTCCATTTAGGTCAACATTTTCTTGATGTTCTCATCCCTATCTCTCTCTCTTTATCAAGTTTCTATTGCATTAATCGAAAATGAAATGGAGAGACTGGGTCCTCTTGGGTGTACCATGCTTGGTTTATCCTAGTCATGTCATCTAGAAGAAACGACGCTACCTCAAATGGTTGTAACATTATTCCTCCTCATACCAATTGATCAGCCACTCCTTTAATAACTGAATCTAGACTCCGGTAGAAATATTGAAGTAACAAATCATTTGGTAGCCCATGAGTTGGGCATTTAAGTAAGAGCTTCTTGAATCTCACCCACGTTTCATGGATGGGTTCCCCCTCCCGTCACATGAAACTTTGAATTTCATCTCTAAGTTTCATCATCCTTAATGGAGGAAAGAATCTTGTGTTAAATGCTATAACCAGATCCTCCCATAAGGTGATGGAATTGTTTGGTAACTCGGCTAACCATTTATTAGCTTCTCCGTTTAAGGACAGTGGAAATAACCACAGCCGAATTGACTCTTGAGACACATTTTTGAATGAAAAAGGGTTGCAAACCTCAGTAAAGTTTTGCACATGCTCATGCGGGTCTTCATGATCTAAACCTCCATATAGTCCCCTCATTTGCAGAAGATGAGGAGTTATGCTAGTGACTTCAAACATCGCATTCTCATCAGTCTGTGGGATGCAAATTTCACCAATCCCACCGGATTGAGCTGGGTTGTAGACACTATTGATGTTGTTTATACCCTCTCGATGGCCTGCTTGGCTGTCATTCATCTCTTCCTCACTCATGTTCACTTCTACGTAATCCAACCAATACTTACACAAAGCAACCGAAACTACTTCAACTACAGCCAATGAATTTGAGAGTGTCAAATTTTCAATCAAAAAATTCTAAGTAATGCTACTCCCCAGCAGTGGCTCCTTTTTTATTAATGTATTAAGGCATTTCATCTAATACTAAATGCAAACATCCTTCGTGAGTATAATAACCCAACTACGTGAGTTGGGGTCGATCCCACAGAGAGTAGTACTTCCTTCAAATTCAATAATAAAAGTACAATGACAATCTCTTCAATCAAACAATTCTTGCACAATTAATATTCAAATCTCAAATTTCGGGTTTTAACTACCAAGCCAAATTTACACTTCAACACAAGCAATCAAGTATTAGAATAAAGCTTGGGGAATTGATCAGCCAATTATTGAATCTCAACGTAATGAATAAAGGTTACTGCTCATAATGGGATAATTTGTTGTGGGTAGGTCGAACCATATATAAAGTAACTTTCTCTCGAACAATTACCTTTTCTATGTTGAATTCTCTCGAACTTCAACACCAATCAAAAGAGGCCCAGCTCTTTACCCTCATCAACTCCACTCTCTTGAGCTGGATACAAAGGAAGGGTCACTTGTTTCACTCTCTCGAGCTAAAACCAAGGAAACCCACAACTAAGAACACTAAGATTGCCACCTTGGTTCCACACCTCTTTCTCGAGCAAGTGCACAACACTGAAATTGATACACGAAGTAGCGCAATTCAACCTCAAAACACAGCAACAACTTAGATCCACTTCAAATTAACACCATTCTTCGCAATTAACAAACACCCACTAAGTAAATTCAACAATTGGCTCCATGATCAAAACCCCAAGTAAAGGAATTTAGCCACACATCTCAAAAATAAAAAGATTAAAATCAATTATCACTCCCATAGTTGGGTACAAAATGAGAATTATAGATGAAAATCAATTGATAATCTCCTCTCTTACAAAATCTCTCTCAAAATCTTGCTAGAAATCACTCACTAAATCCTTTGGTAGTGTTTTCTCTCTAAGTAATTCCTTCCTCACTTTCTAAATGAATTTCTCTCTCTAGTAAAAATTAATTTAAATAAGTCTGAAGTGTCACTGCTCTGGACTACTCGGTGAAGTAAGTCGGGTATCGCTGACGATTCGGTGAATCGCCGATTGCTCTTCATCTAGCCTTTATTTTTCACTTTTTCTTAGTCTGGCTACTGTAACTTCAGGCGATCTAGGTCGGGATCACCGAATGACTCCGTGAATCACCCTTTATCCTTCCATCTTGCCCATCAGCACTTGCTTGAATCTTCTTTCATACTTTTGGTGACCTGGTTGTCCTTCACCGATTAGATCAACGATATGCCGAATATGGTTGTTGCTTGCCGAATTCGCCCCCACTTTAGCTCCAACATTTTGTAAATTTAGGTGGTATCTTGGCGATTCGCTGAATGACATCATCGATCATCAGGTCTTCATTTCTTCATTCCTTTAGCTTGCTTTGTTCCTTTTTGCCCAATAGTGTCCATGCTTTGTCTCTAACTCTAAATACCTGAAACTCAAGGGTTTTCATCAGTTATTGAGACAAAATATGCATTTGAGGACACCAAATCTATCAAAATAAAGCCCTAAGAGAGTCCAAATCGTGGACACATTAGTCCCCTCATTAGGCTATTAGCATTTTGGTAAGAAACAACTTAGTCTCGTCGACCAGGTTGGAAGATCACGGAAAGAGAGAAGTTCACCAACCATGATGCTACATTTGTGACTTGTTGAGTGTAACTTCAGTGAGTATGATCGACCTCACCCAAAGGGATCGACGAATCACCAGTTAGGAAGCTTATTGCTGAAATTGATAGTGTCTCTTCTAGGGCATGCTTCCAATTGGACGGGCTGAGATGGGCTCGCTAAACAAAATTGGTGAGTCGCTTAAGAGGTATTATATAGCCTAAATTGACAGAAACTAGAACCATGATAGGCTCACCTAATGTACTTGGTGAGTCACCAAATTGCATGGCAGCATGCCGATAATGCTGAAATGGTAGGGCTTTCTTTCCACCTACACAAACAACACACATTATTGAAAAACACTAACACATGGGTTGCCTCCCATGAATCACCTAAGTTAATATTGTGGTACGACGTGGACATGCCCCTAGACATCATTCAAATACACCACTTTAACAACTCTCACCTCATGACCTTCTCCAAACTAAAATTTCAAGCATTATCCATTAACCTTAAACTTGGAGTCATCTACATTAACAATTTCAATAGATCCATTCCCAAACACTTGAGTTACCTTAAATGGATCAGACCACTTTGATTTTAACTTTCCTAGAAAGAGCTTCAACGGGGAATTTAATAACAACACTTTCTCACCTACCTGAAACTCTTGGTGTAGGATTTTAGCAACATTCTAATGATTTACCTTTTCCTTGTAAAGGAATGAACTTTCATATGCCTTTAGCTAGAATTCCTCCAACTCAAGGATTTGATCCACACAATTATGTGAAGCACTATCCCAATTGAGATAAACAGTTTTTAACGCCCATAAGGCATTGTGTTCTAATTCTATTGGCAAATGACAAGCTTTTCCAACGACCAACTGATAGGGGAACATCCCGATAGGCAATTTAAAAGTATTCTGATAAGCTCAAAGTGCATCATCAAGACTCTTTGACCAATCGGTTCTATTTGCATTCATTTTTTTCACAAAATGTTATTGATCTCTCAGTTAGACACTTCAACTTGCCCACTTGATTGAGGATGATCTGGCGTAGCAACTTTATATTTCACCCCATATTTAGACAAAAGAGATTCAAACTTCTTGTTGTAGAAATGGGATCCCCCATCACTGATTATTGCCTGAGGGGTGCCAAACCTTGTAAAGATATACCTTTTTGAGGAATTGTACTACACTTCTCCCTTCACTATTAGTTAAAGCCACCGCTTCTACCCAGTTTGATACATAGTCCACAGTCACCAAAATGTATTTGTTACCAAAAGAACTCACAAAAGGCCCTATGAAATCTGTCCCCCATACATCAAAAAGCTCAAATTCAAGAATTGATGAAAGAGGGAATTCATGACGATAAGAGATACCCCCTTGCATTTGGCATTTAATGCATATTTTAGAAAAATCATTTGCATCCCAATTCAAATTGGACAGTCGTATTCACATTAGAACACTATAGAGGTTGTCTGAATTCCACCATGGTATCTGCCCACTAGTCATGCATGACAAGCCTTTAAGATATTCTTTACCTCAACTTCCAGTACAAACTGCAGATTATGTGGTCATCGCATTCCCTAAGCAAATAGGGTTCATCCCAAAAGTATTTCTTCACTTAAAATAGGAACTTCTTTGATATATACCAACTCAACCCTCCAGGTACAATCCTACAAACCACATAGTTAGCATAATCCACATACCATGGCGTTGAGCCATTGTAACACCCCGAATTTGAGAATAGCAAGACATCAATTTTTTAGAAGTTACAGGTGCCATCCAACGGAGGCCACCACGACCCATGGATGGGACCACAGAACATAAGTGTGGTACGTGGTTGGTCACCCCTAATTTTTGGAAGAAGCCTAGACCCGCGACTTGACCAACGGACCATCGGTGGGTCCATGGTCCATGGTCGAGGCTCCATAGGTCAGGACCCCACATTTTAGTTTCTGACCACATTCGATGGTTGTGCAGGATGGACCGTTGGTTAGTTCATGGTCTATCGGTCGAGGGTTATGGTCGGCAGTTATTTCAAAGGTAGTTGGGTCTTTTCCTAATTAATGTATCCCTATACTACGTCATTTTACCCTTTATCTATAGACCTATATAAGTGATTTCAACTCCCAAATTAATTCATTCTCTTCAAATTCACCAAAGAAAAGAAGAACAAGTCTCCTCTTCAAAATATTTCGCTCTCTAGAAGCTTGAAAAAAAAGATTCAAGCTAGGGTTCAAATTCAAGCCTTCATTCTTCAATTGCTTTGGGATTTCATATCAAGGTATGATAGTTTTCATCCATGGATTTCTTCCATTCATGGAATTCCAAAATTCTCCTATTTTCAAAGTTAGAAATCCCTAATTGAGTTAGGGCTTTCTTCAATTGCCATTGGTTCTTTTGATTATTGATTTAAATGATTGAGTTATGATCTCTTATGCATGAATTGATGAAATAATATGATTTTATGATGATTTCCCTATGAACCCATGAAACCTCCATGTTTTCCAAGTTAGGATCATATGATGTGGTATTTTTATTATGAAATGAGAGTTTTATGACATCAAGCATGAATTGATAGAATTACGTGAATTTATGATGAAATCCATGTCTAACCCATATTTTCTAGATATTGATAATTAACGGTGGGTTTTGAACCTTGAAAGGTGAATTATGGAATTATGCATGTTTTTATAAAATTTATGTAAATGTTTTAAGGATGATTTGAGAGTGAAGTATCAATGATGATGTTGTTGTAGTGTTATTGAAAGGATTTCTCATATACACATAAAAGCATGATTGTGAAAGGTTTTCTCACATAGAAAGGATTCTAAGGTTGAAAGGTCTTCTCACCTAATTGAATCAAAGATAAAGAGCTATCCTAATGACTTAGTTTGGATTGGAAAGATGGTGTGCGCTTCCATGGATAATAAGAACAAGTGAGAAATGACTACTCCGTGAGATTTATGCTTAGCACCGAAAGGATATTGAGATGGAAGCTCTCCCGTTAGTAGAGGTCATGTTTTTAGAAGCAATCTCCTATTCCTTACCTATGTGCCCCCATAGGATGATTCTCTAGATAGACATTAGCTAGTGAATCCACTTAAGCTAGAAGTTCATGGTTCTACCTTGGTAAGTAGGATAACTCTTTTCGGTGTGGGAGGCACCGGGGGATTATGTTATAGCTCACATGATCTCTATGTCGATTAAGGCTAATTCCCACAATAATGATGAACTAAGGTTACTTCAAGAAGTATCTTGTATGTGTTCAAAGGTTTTAAAGATGTCAACTTGCATTGACCATGTTTTATGACTTGTGTTTTCTAACTCTTCTTCTATCATGTTTTAGCTTGGCCAATTGCATGTCATGAAATGTCCCATTCTAGCATGATTTAAATGTTTTATGCATAACTATCATACTTGGTACATTGTTTTGTACTAACGCATACTCGTGCCTACATTTCCCCAAATGTAGGGTCCGACGTCAGGGTCCGACGTCAGGGTCCGACGTCAGGGTCCTCAGTTTCGTGGCTAGTGGTTGATCTCAATATTTTCGAGCTTGGTGAGTCCTCATGCTTTGAGGACGGATTTTCATTGTTCTTAGTTTCTTTCTTATTTTCAGTTTTTGACATGATGTATGGGCTAGGCCCAATTTCATTCTATTGTATTAGATGGCTATTGAGACTAGTGTTTTAGACTTCCGTTTTCTTCTATAAAACTTTTGGTCTTGAAATGTTGTTTCTACCTATTATGTTCTATTTCTTATTTTATGAATGTTAAGTGGCACGTATAGGGTCTCTCGGGGTCCCATATGCCATGTTACATCTAGGGGGTACCCCTGGGTCATGACAGTTATGAGAGAGACCCATTACCATTTCATTAGGAAAAGTTTCATCAATCTCTCTATCTTTAGTTGTTATAGCAATTGGTTCAAGCCAAGACAAATGATCAACCGCTTGATTTTCACACCCTTTCTTATCTCACCCTTCAAAATCAAACTCTTGAAAGAGGAGTACCCAATGGATCAATCTTGGTTTAGTTTCTTTCTTTGCAATGAAATATCAAAGAGCGGCATGATCAGTGTGCACAATTACTTTAGTGCCCATAAATAAGCTTTGAGCTTCTCAAACCTATACACAACAACTACCAACTCTTGTTCTGCGACAGTATTATTCTTCTAAGCACAATTTAGAGTCTTACTAGCATAATAGATAGGGTGAAAAATCTTATTCTTGTGTTGACCTAGGACGGCACCAAGAGCTACACCATTGGCATCACACAACATCTCAAAGGGAACACTTAAATTCGGAGTAATAATGATTAAGGCTGAGACTAATTTTCTTTCTAACCCAAAAATGCCTTCACACAATTAACAACGAACTCAAAAATACTTTTTTCAAGCAACTTACTCAATGGGACAACTACCTTGGAGAAGTCTTTTATAAAACGATTATAAAATTCGACATGTCCAAAGAAACTTCTAACACCTTTATGGAAACTAAGGGAGGAAATTTTGCAACTACATCAATTTTCGCTCGGTCCACTTCAATACCCTTTCTCAAAATCTTGTGTCCAAGCACAATTCCTTCTTTAACCATAAAATTAAATTCTGATCAATTAAGAACAAGATTTGTCTCAACGCACAATTCTAACACTCTACTCAAATGATTTAAACATTCTTCACAGGAGTCACCAACAATAGAAAAGGCATCCATGAAAACCTCTATAGAATCTTCTATCATATTAGTGAATATCGATAACATGCACTTTTGAAATTTTTTCAACGCATTACACAATCCGAATAGAATTTTTTTGAAGGCAAATATCTCATATGGGCAGGTGAGAGTGCTCTTTTCTTGATCTTTTGGGGCAATGGAAATTTGGTTGTAACTCGAACAGTCATCAAAGAAGCAATAACATCCTCTACCTGCAAGACAATCTAACATTTGGTCGATAAAGGGCATTGGTAAATGATCCTTCTCAGTCTATGAGTTGATTCACAAAGAAATGGTGTAAGCAAAAGGGAAGGCGCAACGGTTAGCGACTGCCCGAGGAGTGATCCCTCTCTTATTTTCCCTTTTTTAAGATAAGAAAATAGACAATAAACCCGTCAAGTTTTCGATAATCCGTACACACCTTCCATCTGGTAACAGGGCAGATTGCAACGATTTCATTCTTTCCATTTAATACTATGGTCATACCACCATTTTTGGAATACATTGCACTAGACTCACCCATTTGATAACCACAATAGGATATATCACTCCGGCATCCAACCATTTGATTAACTATTTTTTACCACTTCTTACATAGGAGGATTCAGCCTCCTTTGATGTCCAATACTCGGCTTGCATTCATCGGATAGTTGAATCTTGTGTGTGCAAATACTCTGAGGAATCCCTATAATATCGGAGATAGACCAACCCAAGGCTTTAATATGCTTCTTCAAAGTACCCATCATGACCTCTACATGCTCTATCAATAAGTCCTTTGCGACAATTACCAGTAATGTACCATCATCCTCAAAGAATACAAATCAAAGGTGTGAAGGTAACATTTTAGCTCTAATTTTGATGGCTCTTAAAAGGATGGTTTGCCTAGATGATTTTTCCAATTTTTCAAGTCAATGTCCAATTTCTTAGGGTGGAATAAAAAAGTGCTCGAACCTACAAGAGCACCCACTACCTTATCAAAGTCATTAATTAATCTCCTCTTTATCATAGTTGAGCAACACATCTGCCAATGATTTCCCTACTCATCATTTCGCTTACACTAGCCACCGCCTCATTGATGCACATCTACTTGAGATGCCATGGTCATATCAACGAGGTACTTTATGAATTTGCAAATGTTGAAATTTACTTCTTTATTGGTTACCCTGAATTTTAAGTCATCACTCTCAACATCGACAATAGCTTTCCCAATAGCTAAAGATGGTTGACCAATGACAATCAGAATTTCAGCATCAATTTCACAATTAAGGACTATAAAATTAACTAAAAATATAAACTTATCCACCTTCACTAGAATTTCATACACCACTTCCACCGGCCTTTTGATTGACTAGTCCGTCATCAATAATCTCATGGTTGTTGGCTTTGGGTCGTTCAGCCAAAGTTACTTGAAAATCTTCAAAGGCATCAAGTTTACGCTTGCCCCTAGCAGATAAGCTCTAGAAATTTGATATCCCCCAATAATACATAGAATAGTGAATGCTCTCGAGTCATTTTTCTTTGTGATCATGTTTCTTGTCATAATAGTGCTACAATTGTGAGAGACTCCAAGAGTTTCAAACTCCATCCTTCGTTTCTTTGTCACCATCTCTTTCATATATTTATCATAACCCGATATCCCAATCAAAGCATCCACTAAAGGGATGTTCACCGATAAATTCTTGAGAACACCTAAGAACTTTTGATATTTTGCATCACTCTCTTTTTTCTTTAGGCATTGTGGAAACTATGGGGTTATCTTTATTGGCACTTGTGTAGATGGGGCTGCTACATAATCATCTTTCTTATTTGCTCGCAAACAGCTTCCATGGTTCTCTTCTTCAACAACATATGGTGATAACTCATCAGCTTGACTCATTGGTTCATTATCGACAACTACCTTTTTCTGAGCCAACATCTCCACCGAAAGACTCATTTTGCCACTCCGAGATACAAACATGAGTATCATTCCTTGAATTTACTTTCATATCAATAGGCACACTCTCTATTGATGTTAAATCTAAATGAGCTGAAATCTAGATCATTTGTGCCTCAAGTTGCTTAATAGATGTTTAGTGGGAAGTAACGTTGTGCGTCAATGTGGAGAAGTTTATCTTCATTTCTTTCAATACCATGTCGAAACCTTCCACCTTTTCAAGTATCTTCACTAACCTGTTATTTGTTCAAGAATCCTTTGAATTCTTTTGGCCCACCTTGTAATTTGAATAATAAAATGGAGACTCATACTCCTTACCATTAACATCATGCTCCTCCTACACAGCCTTTTGACTACTCCAACCATGACTTTCCAAATTATTGTCACCACCTTCTTTCCGATGTTGATTATCACCCAATCTTTGATAGCTCAGAAAAAGAACCCTCTACCTTATTCCTTACACGACAGTATTCTTAATCAAACCCCTCTTTAAGGTTTACATCCATCAATCTCAATCCCTTACTAACAAAAATCGCATTCACCGATTTGAATTAATCCCTGATGACATGATTTTATATTAATTCAAGTTGGGTCATCATTTTTTCCATATCTTCATCACATCTTGTGCTCTTCTTTATTTCTTTATTTCTCTCTCGGCAAGCCCAAATATGTAGAAATTATTTGACTTTCTCCCATGTACCATGCACAATTGATCTTAGTCATCTCATCAAGTAATGTTGACGTCACCTCAAAGGTTGCTTCATGATTCCTCCTCGAACAAGTTGATCAACTAATCTTTTGTTCACGTCGTTAAGGCTCTAGTAAGAATATTGCAACAACACTTTATTCGGTAGCTCATGATCGGGACATTGTATCATTAATTGTTGAAATCCCATCTATGTCTTATGAATGGATTCTCATTCAACTTGTATGGAATTTTGTATATGTTCTCTTAGTTACAACATCATTGACGGAGGGAAATACTTATCAACGAACTCTACAAGAAGCTCTTGCCAAGAGGCAATAGAATTTCTTGGTAACTTAGCCAACCACTTGATGGCTTTCCCCACTAGGGAAAAGGGGAATAACCTCAACCAAATGGGTTTTTGCAAAACATTCTTGAGTATGGATTTCCCACACATCTCCACAAAATTTTGAATATGATCATGGGGTTTTCATGAGCTAAACCCCAGAAGAACCCTTTGATTTGCAAAAGGTTGGAGCATTGCACCGATTACTTGAAACATTGCATTACCCACATTTAGAGGTAACCGGATAGCTCCATTGCACTCAAGGTTTTATTCATCAATATTATCCATAGTTTCTATATCCACGTACCATCCATGATCACTAACGGTATTACTTTTAATTGAACTCATCATGTCACCCATCAAAATCAACATAATGAAACAAATAGTAAAAATGTTCTACTACACTAAATAAGTACACAAAAAACACTTCACTAAAAGAATTCTAAGCACCACTATTTAGCAACATCGCCATTTTTATAACGCTCAACTTACTTATAAAATCATTAAATAACTAAGAAATAATTATTAATCTAATTACCCAATATATGAGGTGGGGGTAGAATTCCACAGGGAGTGGTATGTGAAAGAAATCAATTACAAAGTCAATTTGTGTCCAAATTCATGGCAGGTAGATGGTAATAAGGTTGGAAAGAATTCTTATTATCAAATTAAGACTATTAAGTAACCAATTTTGATTAATTAACCTAAAATAAATTATTTACAAACAAGCGGAGTGGGAATCTTGGAGTGTTGCAGAAGTGGGTATCGATTTCAAAAGGTGGGTAAATGTGAATGCTCAAAAACCGTAACTACCCATGAATAGGTTGGGTTAATCTCAAACACATATCATATTTCTCAATCATAATCTGCTCATTACAAGAATTCCTCTCGGACACCCTCGTGTATTGTAACACTTCGGATTCGATAAGGGTAGAAAATTTCAACTTTTGCAGGATCTGGTGCTAGTCCCGACAAAACCACCAATGGCTCGTGGACTAACACAGAGACCATAGGTTGCTTCGTGGGTGGAAGTCCAAATCTTTCCAAAATGTCAAGTTCTATTACTTTTCCAACAGTTCACCAGGATAGCCAGTCGTGCAATGCAGGAGCCGAAGGTAAGTTTTGTAAGTGAGTCCAAACTTATAGAAATTTTAGAGTCAAAGTTGATACCCATGACTGGGCATGTATGGCCCATAGGTGGATCTATAGATCGTACATGGGTTCATCATTGGGAGTCCAAAAATATTTGTCTCTGAACCCATTGACGGCCAATCAATATGATCCATGGTCTGACCAACGGACCATAGGTCAGGTCGTCGACGAGAGTTCACAGTTATTTTTCTTTAGGGCTTTTGGGTATTTTCCTAATTTTTTACCCTCTATTAGACACCCTATATAAATGTTTTTAACCCCGAAGTCTTCCAAATCAATTCATTCTCTAAAATTCTCAAAACAAGAACAAGTCTTTCTCTCAAATATTTCTAGAAGAAGAAGAAGAATAAGAAAACTAGGGTTTTCAAGTCAAGTGTCCAATTCCACTATTAAAGTCAAGATTTTGGCATTAAGGTATGATAGTCTTCATCCATTGATCCCTTTCCTCCGTCAAGTTCCTAAATTTTCTAATTTATAAAGTTAGAAATCTCCAATTGAGTTAGGGTTTTCTTCTATGTCATGGGTTCCTTTCAATAGTGATTTATTTTATTGTTTTATGATCTATTATGCATGCATTGAGAAGATTCATGCTTTTAAGATGAATTCCCATGAACCCATGCCTAACCCATGTTTTCTAGATTATGATGATTGAAAGTGGATTTTGAACTATGAAAGGGGAATTATAGAGATATGCATGTTCTTATGAAATTGATGAAATATGATGTAAGTTACTTTGAGAGTAAAGAATATATGATGTTGTTGTTATTAATTATTGTGAAAGAATTTTCTTACATAATTACTCAATGTATGAATGTGAAAGGTTTTCTTACATAAAGGATTCTAAGGTTGAAAGGTCTTCTCACCTAAAATGAATTAAAGTTAAGGAGTTATTCTAATAATGAGGCAAGTGGCAATTACCCATGACCTCCAATGATAAGACAAGTGGTGATTACCCATGTCTCATGATTGTTAAGGAAAGTTAAGACTAATGAATATTCTATGGGAGTTATGCTTAGAACAAAGTGTACAAGTGGCGATTACCCATGTCCCATAAACTATGTACCATCATAGATTGTTTAGATAGACATTAGCTAGTGTATCAACGTAAGCTAAAAGTACATGGTTCTTACCTTGACAAGTGAGAATATTTTTGGTATGGGGTAGACACCAGATTCCATATTAATAGCTCATGTAGTTTTATATTTCAGTTAAAGGTAATTATCCCACAATAATGAATTAAGGTCATTTCAAGAAGTATCTCATGACTAACTTAAAGATGTTGGCTTGCATTGACCATGTTTTTATGACTCATGTTTTCTAACTCTTTTATATCATTTTTAGCTTGGTTGTAGCATATCATGAAAAGGTCCTTTTTTATCATGATTTCACATGTTTTATGCATTGCTATAATACTTGGTACATTTTTGTACTAACGCATACTCTTGCCTACATTCTCCCAAATGTAGGGTTCGACGCTCCAGATTTGCACTTTTGTGGCTAGGATCATTTAGTAGAAGTTTGAAGATTGGTGAGTTCTCATATTCTGAGGACCAAACCTTTATTTCATATTGTCTTTACATTTCAGTTTTGAACTTGATATACGGGTTACGTCCCGATCATTCTTATCTACTAGATGGCTTTGAGACATTGTTAGACTTCTGCTTCTTTTTATGAAACTCTTATGTTTTGAAATTGTCTTTTTCCTTCCATTATTTTCAATTATCTTGTATGATGTATGTTAAGTGGCTTGTGTAGGGCCTCTTGGGGTCCTATACGTCATGTTACACCTAGGGTATACTTTGGGTCATGACATGTATAATCAACTAAACAACCCAATACCTTGACATGAATCTTCTCTCTCGAGCAAGATTAACAATTAGAAATGAAACTCCAAATTCCGTTTCTCAAGCAAATGAAGAATTTCAAACTAATATGCAAGCATCAATTCAATTACCCACTTTATATATCCTCTCTCAAGCAATATATAGAAATCTAAAGATAGAATTAAGTTTACAATCTTAATTCATAAATTAAACACATGACAATCAAATTAAATCCATGGAAATCAAAGTAAAACAGAGCAATACACATTATCCTATCAATTTAATCAAAACTCAACTCTATATGCACACTCCTAGAATAGGGGTCTTTGCCAATCATATTAAAAGTACAAGAAAATACACCAAAAATATTCTCGGCCATCAGATTGATTATTTCCAACTTCAATTTAAGAGACTCACTTCTGAAATCCCAAAAAGTATAGGTTACAAACTTGTTTCTCACACTACAAAATAGAGGTTTGTATTGTACTCTACTTGGAAAAGTTTTAGATTCAATTGTATGAGCAAAAATAATATACTTTCTCTCTCTTTTCTACTATTTATACTACCCCCAAAAACTATCCAAAATTCCATCAAATTTTCCACGTTGGCGATGTTAGTCATGATAGATGACTCGTTTGACGAGTCGCCAACTTATTTTTCTTCTCACCTTTCTTAGATTCAGGCTTCAAGTGTTGGAACCATAGTTGGCAAGCTTGATAGAGTTCCTTCACATTCAGTGAGTTGTCGATCATCACCCAATCTCGCCTTTTTGGCCTTCAACTTGTCTTAATTGTACTTCACTTTCAATGAATACATGTTAGTCCGTCGATTGAATTCGATGAGTCATTGTTTAGTTATTTTCCTCACCGACTTATCTTGAGCATTTGAGTCAAGACTCTGTCATTTTTGGTGAGGTTTGGCACATTCGATGAGTCGTAGAGTGCTTTTTTATGAGCATCAATGTCATACTTTTGCTCTTTTTCAATATTTTACCCTTTTTGCGTAATTTCATCCTTGTCTTCTCCTAGAGACGTCATAGCTACAAAACACAATAACTTCTTAGAAATTGGACATAACTAGCATTGAGGACATCAATTTTTGAACTAAAAAGGCCTCAAATGAGTCAAAATCTCAGACTCATTAGTCTTTTGCCATGATTACCTCCTCATGTTCGAACCATTGCTTTAGTTTGCTGCTGAACCTGACTAACTACTTGTTACAGAGGCATTCCTTCTTAAAGTTCCCAAACTCCCCATAATGGAAACAACCACAGCCAAGTGAAGGCATGTTGGATAATGTATAAGAAGCCCCTTAACCACCCGTAGAAGTAGGCATAGCCGACTGAATTGGAAGAGCTACATACATTTGATGATCTGAACCTCTGGAGTACGAATCACTATAGTTACCCATATTTTTGGACTTCTTTGCCTGCCTTGGCCTGCCCAACCTGTCAAACTCCCTTTACCTTTTTCACAAATTCAATCACCTTATTGAAACTATTACCTTTAGAGGTCATATGCACAGACAAAACCTGTAATTCAAAACTCAAACCTTTGATGAACAACCGGATCCTCTCTTCCTCGGTGCTCACCAACTACATAGAATATCAAGATAAGGCATGGAACTTAGCCTTATTAGTAGCTAGAGTCATGTTATCCTTCTAAAGAGCCATAAACTCATCCTTCATCCTATCTCTTAAGCCATGAGGTGCATACTTTTCCAAGAACAAAGAATGAAATTGTGCCCAAGTTAATGGAGGCAAGCCCAATGAACGACAATCCACATAAGCTCTCCACCACTACTTTGCCTCACCCTGGAGCTAGAAAGTCACAAACTAAAACCCCATGTTTTTGTTCAATGCCTAACTTATGAAGACTCTTGTAGCAGTCCAAGATGAACTCGAAGGCATCCTCACCCTTAGAACCATGAAACACTAGAGGCTTAATCTTCGAGAACGTAGTTAGAATCTCATATTCTGTACAATTTATCACAGGGTCAAGCAACACCCAAGTCCTTATTTAGCTTAAGAATAGTAGCAGCAACAGTCTGAGTGACCAGGTAGTCTGCGTCATGGGAAAGGCACCAGTACCTACCAACCCACTTAGAAAAGCTAGTACTAAACAATACCCATTTCCAAAGGGGGAAGACATGCATCGCAGCCTGCATCCTAACTTCATGTTTAGCATCATCTTTAATCTCAATATTAATCTCTTCCTCCAAAGGATCCTGGGGTTTGGGTAGGGTCGCTTCCCTTGGTGCATTCATTTTACGAGCTCCACCTCTGGCGGGTGTTTCTCTTCCTATTCCCCTATCTCTCCCTTTGACTCTACCATGACCTCTCATTGTGGGCTCAATTGCTTACTCTACCACTGGAGCTACTACCCTTGCACCATTAGGTCAAGTGTAAATTATCTGCAGACAGAAGAGTGGAAGATTAGGATATCAATTTGGATCGCCAAATACTAATTAGAATCAAGTCATACCATGAAGGACGGAAGAAAAAGAATTTCCTAAACTCATATAGCCTCTTACAGAAAAGTACAAATATCTCTGTATCATTTCATAGGACGAAAAGTACAAATATCTCTATATCATTTCATAGGACTCTACTAGACTAATTTTGGTATGATGAGATCAACAAACTTAGGGCTCTGATACCAAGCTTGTAATGACCCTGACCATCGTTAGTGGCACCCATACGAATCCACTTGGTGGGAGAACCGATGAATAACTTGAAACCAACCCAACACCATTTCTAAAGCTAATTTATCATAATAAGGAAATAAAATAGTTTTGAGTTCCCATAAACTCAACCCAATAGTCTAAAAAATTTTAATGCGAAAAATAACCCTTAAGAACTCAAAATCATCATACCAAAACTCTAAAAAGTCAAACTAGGGATGCAACACTGAACCTAAACATAAACTAGACTTTATAAGTCTGTGTCCAAGCAAATGGACAAGAAAATGTAGAAGAATCCATGATAGCCTTATGCAACTCACCTTTATATTCGAAGTTAAGTATCTCTCAACTGAAATCTTAGATCAATCATTGGAAGATGTCCTATACTCAACAAGGAAAAGAACAGGTGCAATATAATACACAAACCACATTATACTGATAGGATCAAATGACCAGGCCAAGAGATGAATGTAAATAGTTCACTACAATATAGTAACATAGGATAAACATATGACAATAAGTAGCAAACCACATAGACTCTCAGTCACATGGAATGAACATCAATGCCAAGATTCATGTCCCATATGATCACAAATGCAAATGTACAGTTCTCTCATGGAACCATAATCATATATATGGTCCTCTCACGAAATGCAAGCCTAAATTATTTGTATATCAGCGTGGTATCTGAACTATCTATAGATATTGTACTTGTGTGGTACCCAAGCCATCTGTAGTTAGTGTACCAGTGTGGTACCCGAGCCAACCAATAATCACAAGCAGTCATGCACAATCACATAACACAATGAACAAGACCACTTGAAAACCACAAGTCACAATAACAAGTTTATTACATGAGATTACCTAATGATGACATACCATATGTCTCCCTACCATGCATATTACAAAGTAGTAGATATGCATACATACAAAAGTTGGAAACATACAACCATCACCTACCTTGAATCAAGCCTCTTGGAAACTCTAAATAACCTAAGTTTTTCCATTGCAAAGTTCCTTGGCCCGTTCTTGATCTAAACGAAACAATATAAACAATAATCAATCACTAATCGCATATTATATAACCAATATTATTAACAAATCCTAACCCTAGGGCAATATATGATCATCTTCCCCCAACTTAGGGATCTTTCCCACCACGAAATCATGTCAAAACCTTTCTTCTATAGCAATAACCTAGATTCTAAGGCTTAAAAATTAATGCACAAGATTGTGGAGTCAAATTCTTTCCTTTACCGACAAATTCCATGGAAAAATGAGTGCAAACTGCACAAAATTACCCCTCCCAAGTCTAAGAACTCAAAGTGCCAAAAATAAGGGTTGTGAGGTTGTTTCTGCACTAAAATCCTATTCGGTCCACTAAAGTGGCCCAACTCACTATAGCAACACAGCTATAGCAGAAACTAACCCTGATATAGTGGTCTGGACACTCCGTTATAGCGGGATGCCTCCCGCTATAGAGGGCTCGTGAAACTTCAGACACTCAAACTCCAAAAAAGATCATTTATACAAAACAAACTCTTCCCTTGACATCCCAACACATATCTTTCACACCAAGATCAATTTCGGGAGTTATACTTACCTAGTTTCGATTCTGAAATGCCTTATGAACTCATTAATGTCTTGGCTAGAAGAATATATCAACCAAATCTCAACATCACTCCCACCCATTACCAGATGGACCTAGACCTCACCAAACTCATATTTCATCTAAGGCTTGCCTAGCTAAAAATTTGTAAGTCACTACTCGAAAAGTTTTCTAGCTTACTCATAACGACCGGTTTAGGTCGTTACAATTGTACATGTCCAAACAGTTACCATTTGTGATTGAAGTGCATTGAACATCCTCATCTTTTAGTTGGATGAAGATGTACATAATGATTTTATTTATTTAATTATTTATGTTGTCCAAGCTTTGGTGCAGAAGTAGACAAAACACTTTCTCCTATCAATTTACCGTATATATACTAGATGAAGATTCTCATCCATACCATTCATCGAAGGAGAATTAGTTGTGACCAAAGAGACGCATATTATTTGCAACTTATGTTATCATCTACATAGAGAGAGAAACACAAAATTTTTAAGTTAATAGAACTTCATCATGAAAAGTGCAAGAGCGCATGAAACTATTTTCACCATGCTGACTTGAAGCTTCAAACTATTGGCACCTGAGATACATCACCTCTTTTTTTTAGATTTACGATGGACTGCAAACAATCTCATTATCATATCAAAAGATGTAGGAGACCATTCATAATTGGAGTGGAATCACTTGATGCATCTTCATTGGTTGTCTTGGTTTTGACATATTTGGTGCATTTTTCTTTGCAATTGTGGCTCGGGGGCGACGAACCAAACTTGGTGCATCTTCTTTCATAGTTGTGGCTTTAGAGACGAAGCAAACTTAGTGCATCTACTTCTACAATTGTGGCTATGGAGAGAACCACACTTAGTGTGTCTTCCTCTAAAGTGAGACTTTGACGATGAATCATACTTTGTATCTTTTCTTCTATAGTTTTGCTTTGGTGAGAAAGAGATTTTGGTGTAGTCTGTCCTAAATTTGGAGAGCAACTACTTGGCACATGATCAACTCCACAAATCAGACTCTAAAAAATGTCCCATGCCAAAGATAGAAGCTCGCTTATGGGTGGATCTATCTATAAAAATAGTGATGATATTTGATAAAAAGATAATACGAACTTGATGAAGGTATCTATAACGATTTGGCAAGCCACTTCTTGGTGTTTGATCTTTTCTTCTTATTTTTTTATACTTGGGCTTTTTGTATAGGATGATATGTCAAATTTTTTCATCTCTTTTTATCATTGTTAATGTATAAAAACTCCTGCCATTTTGAAGCAATAATATATATTTACTTAACA
Organism: Solanum commersonii; assembly: GCA_029007595.1. Taxonomy (NCBI): domain Eukaryota; kingdom Viridiplantae; phylum Streptophyta; class Magnoliopsida; order Solanales; family Solanaceae; genus Solanum; species Solanum commersonii. The sequence continues at coordinate 2,749,935 of JAJTWQ010000029.1, forward strand.
CTTCAATGCAAAACAAGTGGGTTTTTTTATGATTTGTCTAGGCAACCTATTTCATGGTTTTCAACCTAGTGAATTTTTTTAGACTTTACAGATTTAAACTCATGCGAGACAAGAGTAACAACTTGAACATTTAACTTATTTTTATGGAGCTTTTGTGACTTCAAGATTTTGTTCGATTTTGAAGAGAATTTTAACTTGAATATTTGACTCCAACTAGGAGAGTTTTGTAATTCATTAAATCTGCCTCCAATATTAAGAGATGTTCAACTTAAGATCATCTCAAATTTGAAGAGTTTCACAACTTGAAGATTATCTCAAATTTGAAAAGTTTTGCAACTTCAAGATTAGATTGAAGTTGAAGAGTTTCATGTCATACAGTTTAAGCGTGTGTCAATAAGCATTTCAATTTGAAAATTTGGCTTGAATATGATGAGTTTTATAACTTAAAATTTAGGCTCGTGCATTGGGGAACATTTCATCTTGAAGGATTTACTCAAATTTTAGGAGCTTTGTGACTTGAAGACTTAGCCTGAATTTGATAAGATTCATGACATGCATTTTAGGCTCGTGCATCGAGAAATATTTTAACATGAAGATTTGGCTCAAATTTGATGAGCTTTGAAACTAGAAGGTTTTGCTCAAATTTGATGAGCTTTATGACATCCATTTAAGGCTCATGCACCAAGAAGCATTTCAACTTGAAGACTTGGCTCAAATTTGATGAGCTTTGAAACTTGATAACTTAGCTCAAATTTGATGAGCTTCGTGATACACATTTTAGGCTCTTATGTCGAGGAGCACTTTGACTTGAAGACTTGACTCTAATTTGATGAACTTTGAAACTTGAAGATTATGCTCAAATTTGATGAGCTTTATTGAATGCATTTTAGGCTCGTGCATCAAGGTGAATTATAACTTACAAAGACTCGTTAATTTTAGGTTTGGATGATGAAAGTTTGTCCTCATCCTCAATATCATGTTCATTTTATTTATGAGGATCAAAGTTCGGTAGCCCTTGACCTCCACTTGTAGCCATACTCAGTTCCATATCATGAGCATGAGTTGCTATTTGTTCAAATGTTTTAAGTTTTATGTCTTGCTATATGTAACAAAGATCCCAATGCATAACTTGGAAGCATATTTTGATCTCACAAGTTTTATTAAGGCGATCTTTACAATTACGGTTAAAGCTTCTCCAATGATTGAAGAGATTATTGGCTTGCTCACAATTCTTTTGGCGGACCTTAGAAAGTTCTATCATGCCCACAACACACCTTGTGTTATAGAAACTCTTATGAAATTGTTGCTCCATCTACTCCTAGTTATAAATCGAACTAGATTCAAGATCGATATACCAGTTGAAAGCATTTCCTTTGAGAGATCGAACAAACTGTTTAATGAGATTCACTGTATGTTCCAGAATTATAATTTCAACAAAATATGTTACATGTTGTTTTGGATTTCCCTTGGTGTCAAACTGTTTCAACGTAGGAGGTTGATAGTCGGCATGTATGTTTCAACTATCAATCATTTTCATATACGAATTTATATATGTGAGAGGAGATTTGGATATGGACCCAGAATTATCTTTGATAACCTCCTTGATGAAGTCCCTTCAATCAGTCAATGGGAATCAAACCTTCAGCAGACACTAGTATTTCATTGATCATTTTTTCTTATAGGAAAAAGGACAAATATACCCCTAAACTATCGTAAATGGTATACAGATACCCTCTGCTAGACTTTTGGGAATTTAGTGTGTCACGATCCAGGGGTACTCCTAGATGTAACATGGTGTATAGGACCCCGAGAGACCCCATACAAGCCACTTAGCATTCATAACATAAGAAATAGAACATAAGAGGTAAAACAACATTTCAAGTCCAAAAGTTTTTGCCAAAGTAAAAAAGAAGTCTAAAACACTTGTCTTAATAGTCATCTAATACAATAGAATGAAATTGGCCTTAGCCCATACATCATGTCCAAAACTGAGAGTAAGACGGAAACTAAAAACGATGAGAATCCGTCCTCGAAGCATGAGGACTCACCAAAGCTCAAAAATCTCGCAGTCAACCACTAGCCATGAAACTAAGGACCCTGACTGTTGGACCCTACATTTGGAGAAATGTAGGCAAGAGTAAGTGTTAGTACAAAACAATGTACCAAGTATGATAGCCATACATATAAACATTTAAAACATGCTAAAATAGGACATGTCATGACATGCAATTGACCAAGCAAAAACATGATATAAAAGGGTTAGAAAGCATAAATCAAAAAACATGGTCAATGCAAGCTAACATATTTAAAACCTTGGAACTCATAAATGATACTTCTTGAAGTAACCTTAGTTCATTATTATTGTTGTAGTGGGAATTAGCCTTCACTGACATAGAGACCATATGAGCTATACCATGATCCCCCGGTGTCTCCCACACCAAAAAGGGTTGTCCTACTTGCCAAGGTAAGGACCATGAACTTCTAGATTAAGTGGATCCACTAGCTAATGTCTATCTAGACAATCATCCTATGGGGTCACAAATATAAGGTATAAAGAGATTGCTTCTAGAAACCCGGCCTCTACTAACGGGAGAGCTTCCATATCAATATACTCTTGGTGCTAAGCATAAATTCCACGAAATAGTCATTTCTTACCTGTTCTTATTATCCATGAAAGGGCATGTCATCTTGCCAATCAAAGATAACTCATTATCCATGGAAACGTAACACTCCATAACTAATCCAAGCTAGGTTCCATTAGGATAGCTCTTAATCTTTGATTCAATTAGGTGAGAAGACCTTTCAACCTTAGAATCCTTACTATGTGAGAAAACCTTTAACGATCATGCTTTCATGTGTGTATGAGAAATTCCTTTGAACAACACAACAACAACATCATCATTGATACTTCACTCTCAAAGCATCCTTAAAACATTTACATAGATTTGATAAGAACATGCATAATCTCATAATCACCTCTTTCATAATTCAAAACCCACATCACATTATCATAATTGGAAAACATGGGATTTACATGGGTTCATGGGGAAATCATCATAAAATCATAGTATTTCATCAATTCATGCATAAGAGATCATAATTCAGTCATTTACATCAATAATCTAGAGAACTCATGACAATTGAAGAAAACCCTAACTCAATTGGGGAATTCTAACTTTGGAAATAGGAGAATTTGGGAAATCTATGAATGGAAGGGTTCCATGGATAAAAAATATCATACATCAAAGCCAATTGCTTATCTTTAATGGAGGAATGGCGACTTTGACTTGAAACCCTAGGTTGAATCCTTCTTCTTCAAGCTTTCTAGAGAGAGAAATATTTTGGAGAGGAGACTTGTTCTTCTTTTACAAATTAGAGAGAATGATTTCTATTGGGGAAATTTGGAGGTTAAAATACTTATATAGGGGTCTTAGACATAGGCAAGACGACGTAGTATAGGGACAAAATAATTAGGAAAAGACCCAACTACCCTTAAAATAACCGTCAACCTACTGATCGACGCTTGGGACCGAAGGACCATGATCTGACTAACGATCCGTCCTATTGGTCCATCGTCTGGATCAGAGAGGGGATTTGGGGGGTTTGGACCACGGGCCCTCGACCATAGACCGTGGTCCAACCAATGGTTTGTTGATTCAGGCCGTGGTTCCAACTTTCTGAGCCCCTTTTTGGGTGGCCATCCACGGACCAAACCTACAGTCTGTGGTCCCATCCACAGGCTGTGGTTGGCCTCCGTTGGTTGGTGCCTAAAACACTTGAAAACTATTACTTATGCCTTTCTCGAATTCGGGGTGTTACAATATCTCCCCCTTGGGATGATTCGTCCTTGAATGAGATTCAAGCCAGTACGAAAAGAGAAGGAGAGAAACTAATAACCCAATCCTCAATGCAACTTCATCTAAATTCATATAACTAAGGAGGAAATATCAACTCTAAGCTAGGACATACTAAAAACATTATAAGAGGGGTGGAAACTACATCTAACAGCCCATTATGCAAGCAATACAAATACCCGAGGAGGAAACATCAACACCAAGCTAATATCCGAGAAGGAAGCATCATTTCCAAGCTAAACATGCTCATATCATCATATCATATAGTTTACATGCAATTCATACTCAATGCGCATAAACATGTAGATATCAATCTAACAAACTCATTTTCTCAAAACTTAAACTTTTCATAAATCATGCATAGTAAGGAAATCATGGAAACATTTAAGACACATGACCCCAAAACAAAGAACAAACCATGAGGAACTCATTACCTCAAGCTAGAGTAGGAGTAGAAGAAAAAAGATGAGGATACTGGAACTTCATATCGGCCTCGGCCTCCCAAGTATCACCCTCAACTAATTGATTCATCCACAATATTTTCACAGAAGAAACTTCTTTATTTCTCAACTTCTTGACATGTCGGTCTAAAATCTCAACCAGAACTTCTTCATAAAAAAGATTCTCCTTAACTCCCAAACCTTCTAAGGGAACTATAGATGTCGGATCACCAACACATTTCTTCAACATTGAGACATGAAAAACTAGATGCACCGATGCCAACTCACTAGGCAATCCTAGTTCATAAGCAACCTTACCAACACGTCTCAAAATTTGATATGGGCCTACATAACGGGGACTAAGCTTCCCTTTCTTGCCAAACCTCATTACACCCTTCATAGGTGAAATTTTCAAGTAAACCCAATCGTGAACATACATCAACATATGACTTTTGTCGACTTTGAGCCATTTTCAACCTCTCTCTTATAAGTCGAACCTTTTCTATGGCCTCATGTACCAACCCGGGATCTATTAGGGAAACTTCACCTACCTCAAACCAATCTATAGGAGATCTACACCTCCTACCATACAATACTCTACTAATACTTATTGTTATACGCAAACTCAATCAATGGAAAATGGCATCCCAATTGCCCTTAAAATCAATCACACAAGCTCTTTACATATCTTCCAAAGTTTGGATAGTACGCTCCGCTTGCCCATCGGTTTCGGGGTGAAAGGTCGTACTAAGATTAACACGAGTACCAAGACCCTTTTGGAAAGATTTCCAAAACTGAGAAGTGAATTTGGTACACAGTCAAAAATAATGAACAAAGGCACTCCATGCAACTTTACCATTTCTCTCAAGTACAACTTAGCATAATCCTCCGAATAGTAAACCTTGACGGAATAAAATGAGTCAATTTTGTCATTCGATCTACTATATCCAATTATGTTGCCTCCAGATGCGAGGCAAACCAACAATGAAATCCATATTCACATCTTCCCACTTCCAAGTAGGAATACTAATGTCTTGAGATAAACCTCCCGATTTTTGATGCTCAACTTTCACTTGTTGACAATTGGGACACTTAGTCACAAATTCCGCAATATCGTTCTTTATCCTATTCCACCAATAGATCTCCCGCAAATCAAGGTACATCTTGGTGGTTCCCAGGTGAATAGAATACCAAGAACTATAGGCTTCTGACAAGATCTGTTCCCTCAAGTCATCAACATTAGGAATGCATAAACGACCTTGATATCTAAGTACACCATCTCCCCCTTGGGAGAAAGTGTCAACGGATTTCTTTAGCACCGTTTCTTTCAAATCAACGAAAATTGGGTCAAGACCTTGCTTGGCTTTCATATCTGTCACAAAAGATGATTCTGACCCATTGTGAGCCATAACACCACCCTTGGTAGAGTCCACTAACTAAATACCCAATCGGGCCAATCTATGAACATCCTAAACTAATTCCTTCTTATCTTCTTCAATATGAGCAACGCTACCCATAGATAGACGACTAAGAGCATCCGCCACCACATTAGCTTTACCAAGGTGATAGAGAACACTCATATCATAATCTTTTAATAAATCAAGCCACCTTCTTTGGCGAAGCATTAGATCCTTCTTATTAAACACATATTGCAAACTCTTGTGGTCGGTGAAAACATCTACGTGAACACTATACAAATAGTGCCTCCAAATCTTTAAGGCAAAAACAACCACCACTAGTTCAAGGTCATAGGTAGGATAATTCTTTTCATGAAGCTTAAGTTGCCTTGAGGAATAGGCAATAACTTTCCCATTTTGCATAAGCACACACTCTAGCCCAATTTTTGAGGCATCACAATAAACAACAAAACCCTCAGTCCTTTCCGGTAAAGTCAACACCGGAGCAAAAGTAAGTCTATCCTTCAATTCTTGAAAAATCTTCTCACATGCTTTGGACCATATGAACTTGGCCTTCTTTTGAGTCAAAGCCGTCAAAGGAGAGGCAATCAAGGAGAACCCCTCAATAAATCTTCTATAGTACTCGGCTAAACCTAAAACTTCTAATATCTAAAGGGGATAGAGGTCTAGGCCAACTCTTGACCGCATTCTTCTTCTTAGGATCTACTTTAATACCCTTACTTGAAACAATATGATCAAGAAAAGCTACGGACCTTAGCCAAAACTCACATTTGCTAAACTTTACAAAGAGTTGTTGGTCCTTAAGAATTTGCAACACAATCCTCAAATGATCAATATGCTCATTCTCACTTCTCGAATAGATCAATATATCATCAATGAACACAATTACAAACATGTCAAGGTATTGTCTAAACACCCTATTCATCAAATCCATAAACGCCATAGGAGCATTAGTCAACCCAAACGACATAACCAAAAACTCATAATGACCAGACCAAGTTTGAAAAGCCTTCTTCGAAATGTCATCTTCTTTCACCCTTAATTGGTGATATCCCGACCAAAGGTCAATCTTAGAGAAATAACTTTCTCTCTAAATTTGGTCAAATAAATCATCTATCATTGGAAGAGGATACTTATTCTTAATCGTCACTTTGTTCAACTGATGATAGTCACTACACATACGTAGAGAAAAATCTTTCTTTCTAACAAACAACACTGGAGCACCCCATGGTGAGATACTCGGTTGGATCAAACCCTTATCCAACAAATATTTAAGTTTCTCTTTCAACTCCTTTCAGTTCTGTTACGGCCATATGGTAAGGAGAAATAGAAATAGGTTGCATAATTGGGAGAAGGTCAATACCAAAGTTTATTTCCCTTTCGGGAGAAATACCGAGTAAATCATCTGGGAATACTTCTGAAAACTCATTAACAATGGAGACCGACAAAAGAGTCAAGGTTTTGGAATCTACATCCTTCACCCTAACTAGATGGTAAATGCAACCCTTATAAATCATCTTTCTAGCTTTAATACAAGAGACAAACTGACCCTTAGGCATAGAAATTCCCCATTTCCACTCTAGGACAGGCTCATTCGGGAACTAAAACTTGACTACACTAGTTCTACAATCAATAGAAGCATAACATGAGTGCAGCCAATCCATACCAAGGATAACATCAAAGTCTAGTATATCAAGCTCTACCAAGTCAACAAGAGTAACTCTATGGGACAAGGAAACGGGACACTTTCTATAGACCCTTTTAGCCACAATAGAATCATCAATAGGAGTAGAGACAGAAAAAAGGATCTAACAACACATCCGGAAGAACCTCAAACTTCATAGCCACATATGGCGTCACAAAAGACAAGGTAGCACCGGGATCAAGTAAAGCATAAACATAGTGTTGGAAGACTTTCAACACACTAGTAACCACATCGGGAGAACCCTTTTATTCGCCATGAGTTTGAAGTGCATAGAATCAGTTTTTCTTGGGAGCATTAGAACCCACACCACTAGGAGGAGCTTGATTGCCCTCTCTTTCTTTAGTCGTAAGCATAAAAAAATCCCTCATCTTATGACCACTTTTACCACAACTGAAGCAACCATATGTGTCGGCTAGGCATTTACCCTTGTGCTGCTTTCCACACCTAGAACAAGTAGACATATCATGTAAAGCATCAGATAAGGATTAAGAAAGAGGCCTTATAGAGTAAAACACTATCGCACGACTTTAGAGTATTGAAAAAAGTGAAGTTTCCTAAACATATTTTAGCCTCCCATTCATAAGTGTGGCATGCTTCACACTCATGAACAAGGCTCTACCTTACGTGGCTTATGAGACATCCTAGGACCATTATAAACCTTGTGCTCTGATTACCAAGTTTGTCACGACCCAGGGGTACCCCTAGATATAACATAGGTATAGGACCGCGAGATACCATATACAAGCCACTTAGCATTCACAACATAAGAAATAAAACATAAGAGGTAAACCAACATTTCAAGTCCACTAGTTAATGTCTATCTAGACAATTATCCTATGGAGGCACATAGGATAAGAGATACAGATATTTCTTCTAGTAACCCGACCTCTACTAATGGGAGAACTTACATCTCAATATCCTCTCGGTGCTAAGCATAAATCCCATGGAATAATCATTTCTTACTTGTTCTTATTATTCATGGAAGGGCACGTCATTTTGCCAATCCAAGCTAAGTCAGTATCCATGGAAATGTATCATTCAATAACTAATCCAAGATAGGTTCCATTAGGATAGCTCTTAATCTTTGATTCAATTAGGTGAGAAGACATTTCAACCTTAGAATCCTTACTATGTGAGAAAACCTTTCACAATCATGCTTTCATATGTGTATGAGAAAATCCTTTCAACAACAAAACAACAACATCATCATTGATTCTTCACTCTCAAAGCATCCTTAAAACATTTACATAGATTTGATAAGAACATGCATAATCTCATAATCTCCTCTTTCATAATTCAAAACCCAAATCACATCATCATATTTGCAAAATATGGGATTTACATGGGTTCATGGGGAAACCATCATAAAATCATGGTATTTCATCAATTCATGCATAAGAGATCATAATTCAGTCATTTACATCAATAATCAAGAAAACCCATGGCAATTGAAGAAAACCCTAACTCAATTGGGGAATTCTAACTTTGGAAATAGGAGAATTTGGGAACTCCATTAATGGAAGGAGTCCATCGATGAAAATTATCATACCTCAAAGCCAATTGCTTATCTTCAATGAAGGAATGGAGACTTTGACTTGAAACCCTAGGTTGAATCTTTCTTCTTTAAGCTTTCTAGAGAGAGAAATATTTTGGAGAGGAGGCTTGTTCTTATTTTACAAATTTGAGAGAATGATTTCTATTGGGTAAATTTGGGGGTTAAAATACTTATATAGGGGTCTTAGACATAGGAAAAATGATGTAGTATAGGGATAAAATAATTGGGAAAAGACCCAACTACCCTTAAAATAACTATCGACCTAGTGATCGACACCTGGGACCGATAGACCATGGTCTGACCAATGGCCTATCCTATTGGTCCGTCATCTGGATCAGAGGGGATTTGGAGGTTCTGGACCACGAGCCCTCGACCATAGACCTTGGTCCAACCAACGGTCTGTTGGTTCAGGCCGTGGTTCCAACTTTCTGAGCCCCTTTTTGGGTGGCAACCCACGGACCAAACCTTCGGTCCGTGGTCCCATCCATGGGTCGTGATTGGCCTCCGTTGGTTGGCACCTGAAACTCCTGAAAACTGTTACTTATGCCTTTCTCGAATTTGGGGTGTTACGTGGTGCCTTTTATGTCTAAAAATTAGAGTATATTTACCATTACTCTAACAAAAGACCAAATAGGGACACATGGGTAATCCTTCGGAGGGACCATTTGACCAATTAATTTAACCCTAAATTTAAAAACCCACCCATATCCATTTAAGCCACCCGTATAACCCATCCATCACACTTTTGAAATCATTGTTGAATATGATGATGACTCCTCAATTCAATACTTCAGAAGGTGCCTATCTAGCTTTTAACCAGTTAGAGTAATTAGTTCCACCTCAGTCGTGACTGTCCACCTTTTTTCTAGATATGGTGCATTTGTGTGGCTATTCTATTTCAAAATAATAAAATGTTTTACATAATTAACATGAGGTAACAACTTGGAAGCATCATCAATCATTCATATCACCATTAATCTCCACATGAACATATTGCATCCTTAAAGTGGTTGAGACGGTGCATATCACATACAATAATTTCTCGTTTCATGACAAGCAAGATGTACTTTGTTGTACTAGGGCGGTCACCACAAACCTGTAGATTTTTTTTGATGAGAATAGTTGTACCAACACTTGTATTTAAAAGCCCAAATGCAATAGCAAGCTTCTTACTATGGATCTTCAGCAATTGCTTCTGAACAACATCTTCTAAATCGTGAATTAAATCAGTATTCAAATATATATCCAGCATCTTATGTGTGAGGAATTAGGGATTTTTTAAGTGTGATGGATGGGTTACGGGTGGGTTAAATTGATATGGGTGAGTTTTTAAATTTAGGGTTAAATTAATTGGTCAAACGGGTCCCTCCATTGGATTGTGCCACGTGTCCCTATTTGGTCTTTCATTAGAGTGAAGGGTAAATATGCTCTAGTTTTTAGACGATAGAGGCACCAAAGTCCCAAAAGTATGACGAGGGTATCTGTATACCATTTATGATAATTTGGTGTATATTTCTCCCTTTTCCCTTTCTTATATTATGAATGACTTTCTTTTCTCTTGCATTTCATGAAGCTTTGCACATAATTGAATGGATACTCCTTCCTCCATATTCTCCATCATATTTGTCAACTTGATAATTTGGACGTCTTGACCTTTGATGTACTTTGATATGCCTTCAATTGTTTTAGTCCAATATGCAAGTTGTTCTTCTATGGTGGAAGTTTCAATAACCATCACTTACACAACCATTATAGAGGATGAAGAATAGTGGGGGAACATCACTTGGATTGAAAAGTGACATGAGGGAATATTAGAGAAAATCTAGCGCTTAAGACATCATCATCTTTCTACATAAAAGGATCATTAGACTGACGATAGCGTTCTTGTGACAGCCTTAATCAATCCAAAGTTCTTTCTACCACCTCAGTGATGTTGTTCCCATTTTCTAGAATATACAAAGAGGATATTACTTCTTCTAGAGAAGATAAATCGAAAACATGAAATGACTTGGATGGTGCTTGAAGCACTTGTTGTTCCAGTATTTCGTCTTTACTTTTTCTAATTTGGCCACAACCTCCATGGAAACTTTCTAGTCATTTGTGGAGTCAACATCCTTAAAAGTGTCAATTTGGAGTTGATATTCATTGCAATCATACTGATATTTTTTAAACTTTGGAGAGAATTTGGATCCAATAGTTTTTGCGGATGTGGATTTCGAGTTGACCTTTTTGGAAGCCATCTTACTGTTCTTGAACTTTGATTTTTGAAGAGAAGAGATGAGAGGTTAAGATTGTCCCATTGGGCGTGCCAATTTGTAAGCAACTATGTTTCATTCCTAAAAAATAGCAATCCGGCAAACAATAATATATATATCCAATAATTTATAGAAAGGTTACCATTTTATAAATCTAATGAAAAAGATATAATCCTCTATTTTTACTCCTTGTAATTGTCAACTCAAGAGTTTTTCTTTGTTCTTGAATCAATGAAATACTTATTGAAATTCACCATGAATGTGAAGCCAAACATTGATCACAATCGTGAAGATATTGAAACTTGCGGGTCACAACATGGAGATGAAGACTTCTTTGTATACAGAAGGCTTGCAAATCACCATTGAATAGTTGTAGCGACCCTAAAAATTGATAGGTGAAACTAGAGCCTAACGTATGAATCTTAAAAGTTTAAGCATAAATTGGAGTTATGAAATTTTCCAAAAATTTTACTAAGTATAAGTTCAAGAAAGGGTTCAAGGAAGGCGAAAGGCATCACTACCCTTCGAAGCTCCCTTGAACTTTGCCTTAGTCGGATGGTAGAAACTCCCTTGGTAATTGCCTTAGTTTTATTTGGGCAATCCAAGGGGCATAGAAAGGGGTAGTTTCGTAATTTCCTTTTTGGTCTAAATTAAATGGCTATAACCTATTTTATTTTTATATAAATATAAATATATATATATATATATATATATATATATATATATATATATATATGATATAAGTAGGTCATTTGAATACTCCCATGGATATGCCTTAGCTTTAAAAAGCCAAAGGCAAAGTCCAAGGGAGGGTCCAAGGCTAGTGGATCACTTCAAGGACCTTAAATGCTCCCTTGGACTTTGCCTTAGTTTTATTTGGTAAGTCCATGTGAGCAAGGGGGGTTTTCATAAATATTATTTTTAAGTTAAATTAAGAAGTGGGTATATTTTATATTATTTCTAAATAACTATATAAGGTATTAAAACATTTAAAAGGTATTTTTTTGTTGAATTCATTCTTCAAATTAAAACTCCCAAAGACTTTCTCTCTCTAAAGTTCTCTCAAGTTCAAGGAAGAAGAAGGTAGAGAGTTAGGGTTTCAAATTGAGGGTTCCTTCCACCAAATTTCATTGGGATTTCATCAATTGAGGTATGGTGGCTCTTTATCTAAAGCTAGTTTTCGCTTTAGAGCCAATCTCAAATGAATTTCAAAGTTTTCCAAAAAGCTTGTTTCTCAATTCTCTCAAGGGTTCTTGCATGAAAATGGTCTCAATGATTAAATATGATGTAATTAATGTTTGGTTGAAGGTTTTTGAATGAAAAACTCTATGAACCCTTGTCTTCCACAAAACCCTAGAATTTGCTTATGAAGTGGGTCTTTTGCTTATAATTCAAAGTTTTTGAAATTGTGTTTGGATTGGATTGTATTGGTGACTCTTATGATTTTCTATATATATCTATGATGAATTGTTGATGTATGGATGAATTGAGAGTTGTGGCCTTATGGGCAAGTTATGGATGAATTCTCTTGTGGTAAGTAAAATGGTTGGGACTTGAGTGTTGTTGATTATGGCTTTGGAGGATGGTAAGTTGGCTTAATCTCATATTATTGATATAATTGTTCTTGTTTGGTTTGATACACTTATGGTGGAGGTGTTTAATTATGGAATGTATTATGGACATGGCCTTGACGGCAATATCTATTGAATTAAAGTGTTATCAAGTTATGAAGTGTTATTGTACTATGTGAAGGTATAAATGTGAAGGTATTCTTATGGACATAAGTTGATCTTGTATAAAGTGTTATTTCATTATGATTGAAAGTGTGATCTCTTTTAATGTTCATATATGTGATGATGTTAGACTATGAAGAGTCTTTATATGGTAATGTTGTGGCTTGCTTGGTAGACTTAGATGTCCCTTCTTGTTACATGAAAGCTTATGGAATGAATGAATGAATGTCTAGGATCGGTAGACTAAGCATGGTGCCCTTTCCATGAATGATAAAAGAGGACTTCTAGGCTAAGCCTTGAATCGGTAGACCTAATAATGGTGCCCTTTCATAAGTCTAAACTCCTAAGTGAATGAAAAACCTTGAAGTGGTGGACCTTAGGGTGATGACCTTCTTCTTGTGTGAAATGATAGACTTAGAGTTGGTGGACTGGAATGGTAGAAAACCCTCTCTAAGAAAGTCAATAAGTTATCCTAATAAAGCTTGATCGATAGATCCTTGTGGTGCCCTTCCTGGTAGAAGTACTATGGGTCGGCTAGACTTAGTGATGGAGCCCTCTCTAGTACATACATGTGAATGAAATAACTCTATGGGAACTAAGGCTAAGCACTGAGTGGATATGGTTAAGAAGTTAGCCCTCTCCGAGTATTAGGTTAGGGTACAATGAACTTCTTTGGATATCCCCTAAATCATGTGCCTACATGGGTTGCTTATTAGTTTTACCCTTGGCAAGTAGAACACCTTCCACGGAGTAGGGTAGACTCTGGATTCCATGCCTAGCTAGTATGGTCTATGTCGGTTAATGCCTATTCCCATCATGTGGGATGTGCACTCTAGTTATTGGATAGGTTCTGCAAAGTGTAGGTGGTAGTATGGGATGCTATCTACACATGGCACGAGTAGGCCTAGAAGATGCTAAAGTGAGTTTCCTAAGTCTAAATGACTATTACGTGAAAGTCCCCTAATTGCTTGAATGTCTCCTAAAATGGTGTAATAACGAATGTTGACTTAGCACGTTATATTGTAATGATAAATTCCTTATCTAAGGTAACCCTTAGGAACACTTAGATGTATATGAAGAGGTTGTATGGGCGGTCACTTCATGTCTCACTTAAGTGTGGCTCAGGGTGACTTGAGATAGAGGTTTCAAGATGATGAAAGGACTTACTTGACTATTATGTTATGTGTTGTACATTGGTACTAATTGAGTATGTCTATTTTAACACCCCGAAAATTCTATGACTTAAGTTAGAGCCTCACCTTATGAATAATGACTTAAAAATAGTCAAAATGATGTTTCTAAACCTAAAGTAATGCAATTGACTTGGTTTGGAAGAGTAAAAGTCTAAACGTCAAGAAACGACCACGACGTCCGAAAACTAGAGAAGAATGTGTTCTAGTGTGTCCTTAGGTTTTGGGCAGGTTTGGGAGTGTCGTATGATGGTATAATCTCATAAAAAGGTTTAAATTAGGTAAATATATGTTTAGGGTCCAAACGTCCAGGTACGACCCCCTAAGGACCACCCTAGGGGTCCTTGAGGAGGACCCAAAACTTGGACCCAAAAGCTATCAAAACTACAGCAAACGACGAGACCAAGACTCACGGCCAGTAGACTGGTCTACGAACCGTAAGTCATGGTCGTGAGCCCATACTTGGTCATGGGAGACTTGGCCCCCAAAAAGGAGCCTCAGTACCAAACGACAGATGACCAGTACGGTAGTAACTCCACCTACGGCCCATAGGTGGTGGGTCGTAAGTCTTGGCAGCTTTTAAGTTTTAGTTAGTTATTTAATTAAAGGTTAAGAGGGGTGGTTAGTTAACTAATTACCATTCTAAACCTAACTATAAGACCCTAACCCTAAGACTGTAACTCACACAACTAAACTCACAAGTCAAACTCATTTTTCCTCAAAACTCTCTCAACTAAGAACCCCATTGAAGAAGAAGACCAAGGTTCATCTAGGGAAGCAAGTTTTTGATTTTTCTCCATCAGTTATCAAGGAATTAACTAAGGTATGGTTGCTTATCACTCTTGGGATTCCTTTCCCCAAGAGGCCCCTTCAAGATGAATTTCAAAATCTCCAAATTTCTAGGTTTCAATCCAAAAATGTGGGTCTTCTTTCTAAAGTGAAATTGATGTCATAAACTGACTTTGATTGATGTTATATGAACCATTATGGATGAATTTATGTTGTATTGGTGGTTTCTTGAAGGATTCCCCATGAGACACATGTTTCTCCTTCTTTTCCTAATTCTAACCCTAGTTTGTGTTGAATATTATTGAAGGCTGTGAATTGAATGTGATGTTATGTAATTCATGTTTGTATGATGATTCTACCCTAGGTTATGTATAATTTATATGAAATTAGGGTTCAGTCTTTGAATGAAGCCTTAAAGGCTATGAAAGGAATATGTCAATTGCGTATATTGATGTTGATTATGTTATTACTTCATGAATTACCTTATATTATGTATTGATTATGAATTGATGGGTAATTGAAGTATGAATGTCCAATGAAGGGCAAGAAGGTATGAAGGTTGGTTCTTCTTTGAACTCAAGTATGAAAGGTGAATTACTTAGATTGTAATGATACTATACCTAATGTGTTGTTGTGGTGTTGATGACCTAGTTTCCTCATCCTTAACCCTCTACACTTGAATTAGCTATGAAGTATGTATGTATGTTATGGTATGATTGCTATATGATTGAAAGGTAGTTCTCATGATTATAATGTAATGTAATGTAAAGTGAAAGGTTTACTCACTTGCTAAGTGTTTCTAAAGTGAAAGGATTGTTACTCACTTATGAACATGTATGAGCTATTATGGTAAGATGTCTACATAAGAGTCTAGTAAAGGCTAATGTGAACTTACGTGATGACTAAAGATGATTACAAAAGGGAATTAGATGCTTAGCACTGAAAGGGCATGTAAATGAGGGGGGGGGGGGGGGGGGTCTCACATTTAGAAAGTCTGACTCCCCACATGGGTTTTCTCACATTTAGCAAGTCTGAATTACCCACGGTATGTGTTGTCTCATGAGATGGAAAGCCCCACATTTAGTAAGTTAGGGTTTCTAGAAGCAATCTCTTTGACCCTTAACTATGTGCCCACATAGGACTCTAGCTTAGTGGATCCACCTAGATAGCTATGTACGAATGGTTACACCTTAGGCAAGTGTTAACCCTCTCTTTTCAGTGTAGGAGTAGAACACCAGATTCCATGTAACTCTCATGGTCTATGTCGGTTATTGCAATTTTTCCCTAATGTAAAAGTAAATAAAGGTATGAAAGGTGTGAACTCTTACTAGGGCTTTCTTAAGGGTTTCTACATAGTGTAAGGGAGGGTATGGGACTTCTTTTGCACAGTGCAGTTGTGGGATCCTGAGGGATGGTTGTAGTAGTGTTCTCTTATGATTATGATGATTATGACTTATGTTTGTTAAAGTTATGTGATGTATGATCATTATGAATATGGTAAGTTATGATGAAATATGATCTTATGAATGTATGCATGAAGTAAGTTGTTTTATGTGATACTCGGCTTTGAATAGGGTTATGGGTGGGGTTCTATTCTTTGCATTGCACTAGTATTGCTTGGGTTGTCTACATGTTGGGATGATATTATGTTGGTTTGGACTATGATGGTTACTTTGTGTGCATATTGAATTTACTTGGTAAAAAGCATGTTTTGACTAAATGTCCTTTTATGCATGTTTCAATAGTTTTTATGCATAGTAGCCATACTTAGTACGTGTGTTGTACTAACCCATATTTTCTCCCTTTTCCCCAAACTTTTAGGTTCGGGCCGTTGAGGATTCAAGCTTACTTCTCAAGACACTTGGAGTTGTTTCCCCAAGTTGGTGAGTCCTCAAGTCCGAGGATAAGACCCTATGATCTAGCTTCTATGTTTAGTTCTTTACTTATGTGAAAGATATTGTTGTACTTTCCTATTTCAAGACTTCTTATTGATATAAGGGCTAAGTCTCATTTTCGATACTCTTATGTCTAGATGGTACATAGTGATGAAGTTAGATTCTATTTTTCATATATGAAGTGAAGTTGAACTTCCAAAGTAAAAGTTTTAAATTTTTCGTGATTTTATTCTATGATACATGCTATGACGAATGCTAAGGGCTTGTATAAGACCTCTTCAAGGTCGAATACGCCGGTAATGACTAGGGGTGCTCTCGGGTCGTTACATCTATTTTGTGGGTATTGTCTTATATGTGGATGATGACTTGAAATGTGTCTCTTATACTTGTGTTATGAAGGTTTTATCAAAAATGGCATGAAAGCATTTATCTCAAATAAATGTCCGTTTTAGCATGTTTTTGCATAGTCATCATACTTAGTACTTAATTGTGCTAATTCCATATTTTCTCTATTTTTTCTACAAGTGTAGGTTCCGACAAGTGAGCGGGTTCTTTAGTAAGCTTGGGATCTGAAGTTCTTCCTAGATCTTGTGGTATGTCCTCATATGTCAAGGACAAGACTTTTCTATTCTAGTTTTATGATAAGGTTCTTGTAATAAACTTAGTAGATTTCTTTTGATTGTAATGGGCCGTGTCCCTAGTATGTTTTCAGGTTTATGTCTAAGATGGCTAAGAGACTTAATATTCTGCTTGTGTACTTTTGAAAGATGTTTTTAAAAATGACCTTTGAGTCTTATGGATTTTGTTTTAAAGAGTTCTTAATTCCGCACTATTTTACATATCTAATGTGATGAATGCTAAGGGCTTGTATAAGACCTCCGAGAGGTCGAATACGCATGTTACGACTTGGGGTGCTTTCGGGTCATGACAATAGTAGTGTTTTTCTATGTCTTTCTCTTTTGTTCTTCTTTTTGTGTTCTTCTTCTTTCTAGTATAAAGACACCTTTATATATTTGGGATTTGTGAGTTAAGGTTTTGGAGATATTTTGGTCTTCAAACAATTTTTTGCTTAGATCATTGTTACCCATTGTATTGTATTGTATCGTTACCATACCTACAATGTTTGTTTTGATTGTTACTTAAAACGTATTGTATTGTGTTGTTAAATTTCGTTGTTACGTAACAATGAAAAATCCCATTTTATGAAACAACCAATTTGATGTGTTCCCGTTGTTACTTAATTTTCTGTTTCCAATTATATCCTTACATAATATTTCATAATACTTTTTTACCCTTTACCCTATATTATTTAATTCTAGTCAAATCTCCTACCCTAGAATAATTAAAGATATTTTAGTAAATTTATAAATTACAATACAGTACGATACAGTCAAACCAATCAATAAAAATATTATTAAACAGCAGCAAACAATACAGTCTAATCAAACATTGTATTTACCATACAGTACAATACAATACGATACAGTACATTATGAAATAATGGGTAGAGGTCTTTGGCTTGAAGAGTCGGGCTTGTATTTTCAACTTAAATGATGGGGCCAAATATAATTTATATTTTATTTAAGTCATATAATTTTAACTTAAATATTACTTAAACTTTATTAACCAATAATTTGAGTTGGTGAAGATATCCAAAATTCAATTTGAATTTATGAATAAAATTTGTGTGTGTAATAATGTACTAATTGGAATATTTTGTTTAGGTGATAAAACAATGGGATTGACAGCCAAATGAAGAAAAGAAAATGATGCGGGCCCATAGTGGGGAGAATGAGAGGCAGAGAAGAAGATGAAGGTAATGGGTTAAAAGAAAGCCACACGATTCTCCAAATGACATCTTCTTCTTTGAATTCATTCGTTGGTATGGGATAATCCTAACTTGTCCTTTTTGCCTAATTCCCAAGTAATTTTGGTTTTCTTGACTCTATAAATTGTCTGTTAAGCAGAAGATGAGAGGTTGGTGAATAGGAGCAATAGTTGATGGCAACTTTACCTGTGTGTTCGGCTACTGCTTGCTGTTCTTCACATTCGCAGGTTACAAAGTTTTTTTGTTTTTTGTGTCAACATGAGTTAAAAGATGTGAATACACTTAAATTTGTACAACTGATGCAGATTACACTGTCACACATCAATTAATATTTGTGTCTCTTGTTTTGTTATACCAATTAGTAATATTTATTGGAGTCGTCTAATGTGCTGCACAACCACATAATTCTTGCTAGCTATTGTGTCTGAAACAAGCTATTAACTATCTTGATAATCTGCAGCTGCCGGTTTTCAATCAACAAAAGCTTCATTCCCATTTTCTCTTACTTCTTACCCTTTTTGCACAAAAATTGCAGGCAAAATAGTAGTAATGGTACTCATTCACAATGAATGCACCCTTAGTTTCCCAATGCTCCACCCAGACCAATCGTGTTATTTCTTTTGAAATTTAACTTCACATGTTTCCGGCGACCATACTATCCAATTATGTGTCTTTATAAACTTGGAAGGTTTTTGTTGTCGGGAGGTAATTACAGATATGTAAACTTGTGCTCCTGCAGATTCCTTTCTATGGGGGGTTGAGATCCTTTTCCTCCTGTTGGAAAACATACCAGCTGAAATGCAATGTCGTGGACTTGTCTACTTCATTTCATCTTAATGGACCTTCATTCCGAGGACAATCACCTATATCCTTGTACTCACAGTTTGTACATAATAGCAGTCTGTCCAGTTCCAGTGATAGCATTTGTACTTCTTGCTGCAATGTATTTGATGGTGTCAATTGTGAATTATTGACTAGTGACGCACGCTCCAATAGCACTGGAAATCTGAGATTTGTAGATAGTTCTGCAGTACCTGTTGGAAGGGAGGAGATGATGGATTTTAACGATGACTTGGTCAATATTGCTAACTTCTCACCAGAGTCTGCTAATCTAGAATCCATAACTACAGTAGATCTCACCCAGGGCAACCCTGCCTCGATATTGGATTCATTGGACTTGGATACAAGTTCCCTATCCAATGTGAAATCATCTGCTTTGGACGTTCTCTCTCAAGTCAATAAGTCAATCACTGGCTCAGTTGAGAACGGACAAAGTTATTTGAACAGTTCACTTGATGGAATTAGCTCATCTGTTACATCAGCTGTTAGAGGTGCTACTCAGGCAGTTGATGATGTGATTAGTAAATTGACATCCACAGTGGACAAAACAGGGGATTCAGCAAGTAATGGTGTGGCAGCCTTTTCGACTGGCTTGAAAGAAGTCTCTGGTAGAGTTGGGCTTCTTGCTATCGATGCATTGAGACATATAATTCTCATTGTTGAGGATTTGGTATCAGATGGTGCCACACTTGTTGTGTATTCTTACGGGTCTGTGAAGGAGGTGCTTCCTATGGAAGTCCAGGATCTGCTAAATGTGTCTGAAGAGCGCGCAGTAAAGCTTCTTACTCCATTTGGGACCGCTCTGGGACAGGTATGACTAGTGTTAGGGCTTCTTCATGTACAAATGTTTGATACATCCTTAGTCTTGGAAGCCTAAATATCAGCTTAAGGAGGATATATATCAAGGATTAACATAGTAGATTGCTCTTCCTCCTCATAAGAATAAACAGCGCACAACCTTCTGTTTGTTTTGCTTCCTTTTAAGGTTATATTGTACTTCACATTCCATCTACTTTCTTATGCTTCTATTTGAGGTTATGCTTTAGATTTCATTCATCTGTTTGTTTTGCATCTTTGTAAGGTTATAGTGTAGGTTTCTTTCCATACTTGAGAAATACTCATGCTTCTGCACGATGGTATGCTCTGTGACACTGTAATTAGCAGGGCTACGTTGCTTTGGAGGGTCTGGAGAGGAGTCTTGGCTTGGATCCAAGTGACTCAATTATTCCATTTGTTCTTTTCCTTGGGGTATCAACTTCTTTTTGGTATGAGCACCCTTCTACTCCTTATCTCATTGTTTCCTGTTATTTTCCTATCACAATTAAAGTTCTCCCTACCTTCCCAAAAATATCAGTTTAACTTGTACAGAAAGTTAAATTGCTTATCAGATTTCTGCAGGGCTTTTTATTGGATATTGACCTATGGTGGATATGCTGGAGATTTATCTCCCAAGTCAAGTTTTGAGCTTCTGAAAGGAGACAGGAATGCTGTACTCATTGATATCCGGCCTGAGGCAAGGCATATCATATTTATCAAGTCTCGTA
Organism: Solanum commersonii; assembly: GCA_029007595.1. NCBI lineage: Eukaryota > Viridiplantae > Streptophyta > Magnoliopsida > Solanales > Solanaceae > Solanum > Solanum commersonii. Next base: position 2,770,981 of record JAJTWQ010000029.1, read on the forward strand.
TTTCTGCAGAATAGTTTATGCCAAATATGCTGAGACCTTTGTTGTGCACTGTATTCCATTTCATTTATCTCAGTAAATAGTGCTCTGATTGGACACATGGAGCAAATCTTTTAGATATCCTAAGATAAACATGAGCAAATGTCTTATATTTTCTTCCTCTATCCTTTTCTGAAGGATCTCAGAGAGAAAGAAGGCATTCCTGATCTTCGACGCGCTGCTCGGTTTCGTTTTGCCAATGTAACACTACCTGAGGTTGGTATATCAAGTTCAAGGGTTGGATTATTAATTTCTTTTGGCAGGATTGAGCTTTCTAAAAGAGTCTGTCTTTCAATTAATAGCCCTCTTTTTCCTTCTGTATATTGCTAAAATGTTGTCAGATTGATGGATCTACAAGGAAGTTATTCAAGAGTGGAAGAGAACTTGATGACTACCTGCTAGCTTCTGTCATTAGGAACTTGAAGATTGTTCAAGTAAATAGATATATCTCCAGTGTTGCCTTTTTTATGCAATTGTCTTTGCATTTGTTCAAATTCAAATTTTAACTATTGAAAAGCATGTTGCTCAAAAGAACTTCTCCCCATGTTTCCTTTATGTCCTTTCATTGTGCCACAACTTGACGAGCAAAAGGGCTAATATGGCTTGTGCCAGCTTTATTTTCTCTTGAAGTAACCTGCACTTATTAAATCATGCTCTTGTTTTCATTCTTAGAACATGTAAAGAAACTTTTAGTGGTAAAAGATTCTTATTCCTACCTTCCCAATTGACTTTTGATAACTTTTTTTGTATTTTGATTGACACTTCCATTACCCAACCTATAGGACAGGTCTCAGGTTATAGTTATGGATGCTGACGGTAACCGTTCCAAGGGCATTGCAAGGTCACTCCGGAGACTTGGAATCAAGGCAAGTATATTTGCTAAATGTCAATCTCCCCCGGTACTTGTCCTGAAATTACAGGTAGCAGAAGTCATGAATAAGAATAATGTGAAGAAAGAGGCAACTGTATGGTCTACACATTTTACCTCTGGTACTTTTTAGAAACCTAATCAGTTAGAAATAAATGTGGGGATTCGGCTACTTTAAGCTTCGAAATCCTCAGATCAGTGTTTACTCCTTTTGTAACTAAGCACCATGCTAATTCATTTTAATTCTTCAAAAATCTTTTGGTATGTATATTCTCTCCTTTTTTGCCTGTTTAATTTCAGTAATAGTAACTAATCTGATCAGTGTTACTTGGTTATTGCTAATAGAATGATATTCAATTTGTGATGACAATGGACCGATGAATAGTAAAATAATCTTTTATGCCTTGCTGATATCAAGAGATGTACAGTTACTTATTAAACATTAGGACTTCGCATATAGATGCAAGGAAGTGCAAAACTTGGTCCTCAAGTGGTTTTGTTGTACTGATACACTTTATGTGTTTAAAAGATTGTGATCTTATATATCCTTCTCAGATTCCAAAGTGTGCCCCGTTTGGTTGATAACTGTTTTCTTATTTAATGTTACAGAGGCCATATTTGGTCCAAGGTGGCTTTCGGTCTTGGGTTGAAGCGGGCCTCCGCGTTAAGGAGTTGAAACCTGAGACTACATTGACAATCCTCAATGAGGTATCTAACAGGTTTCTTGACTTTCTTAAAGTGAGCCCTATGATTGCTGAGGGTCCAAAGGCTGTGGCCTGTGCCCATCTTCCTGTTAAAATGTCAAAAAATGAAAGATGTCTTTATTAAAAAAGTAAACTACTATGATCTATACAACAGTGAAGTCACACCCATGAGTATGCTAATCATCATGATTCATGACAAGTCAGCTACTTCTCCGAACACCAAAAGTTGGGATCAGATACAACCAGATATTTAGTATTATGAACTTTCTTCTCTTTCGTTCTAATCTAACCAAGCATACCAAAATAAGTGGATGATTGTCCAATATTTCTCGTTACCCCAATACTTTACCAACTATTTACGAATTAAGGAAATTGTCAGCTGACAATTGCATGACTAATTGTAAAACAAGCACAATTGCAGCCAATTCAGCGACCACTTGCAGTGGAAAATGTTGTTCTGACTCTTCAACCTCTTATAAAAATAAACAGCTATTGGCAGAAACCCAATTCTTATCTTATAATTTGGAAGGGCTCCATCAGTCACTTCCCAGGTAACCAAAGTAAGAAGCTTATCTCAGCCATTTTCCCTTATAAACAGGCCACCATGAATTCCCTCATCAATATTTTTCAAGGCATTATAAATCATAATACGACTTCATGGTAAAAATATGCTGCTTGACCTTTCACAATGCTCACGACCATCCCTCCTGGAGATGTACATCGTTTCGTGAATATATCAACCTCCCTTTCTTGCATAACCCTTCTAAACGTTGGATTAGGTAACACCATTTTGCTTCTCACTCCAAACGTCACCTTAACAGTGCATAATTTGTTTGCTGCTTCCTGTTGCATGCCGTTGGAATAATTTTTAATATGACCATCTGTTTTGTGAGTTTCTGCTGCAACTTTCTTCGAAATAGAACAAAGTTGAGGCAACATTCATGATCTTTCTTTAGGGAAAATTGTTTAATACCTATGTTGCTTTGCTTGGACTCTTCTGTGAGAAATATTAAAAAAGAATATTATTGAATTGTTGTTGTTGTATCTACATTGTTACATAGAGACCCTATTTATAGACACTAGAATGCAATCCTTTACCAAGTAGGATACTATTTACTATTCTTATTCCTATTCTAAATAGGATTGTATAAACCTATTCCTATTCTAGTAGGATTGTGTAAACCTATTCCTATTCTTATAGGATTGTGTAAACCTATTCATATTCTAACACTCCCCCTCAAGCTAGTGCATACAATTCATGTACCTAGCTTGTTACATATGTAATTAATACGAGGACCAATGAGGGGTTTGGTGAGATATCTGCAAGTTGATCAGTCGACTTCACAAAATTGACAGTCAATCTCAATGTGCTTGCCTTCTCATTAAATACTGGATTTGATGCATAATGTCAGTCAATCTCAATGTGCTTAATCTTCTCATGAAATACTGAATTTGATGCATAATGCCGATCCCCAAAGATTTGGTTAGTGTGCATAGACTTCTACTTTCGTTAGGCAACTTTCTTGCCTTACAAAAAGAATTTCATTTGATTTTCCCCGAAATTTTGGAAAAAAGCCGCTTAAGGAAGAGCCTATTCATGTGTAGTTGATTCTCGAATGAAGCGAAGAGTGACAGCGGCTCTCTCGTCCCAGTAGCAGGCGAGGCAAAAAAGACCGCTAACGCCCCTTGCATTTCCCTCCTGTGATAAAATTATCCCAAACCAAACTTGCAAAGACTGCTTCAGATCATAGAGTGACTCACATAATTGACATACAAAGCTACTAAACTCCCTCTATGCAACAAAGTGCTCAAAATTTAGTATAAAGTATATGGATCATGTTGGAATCAATAGATGAGTCAATATTAAACAAGTCACCAAAAAACTGGCCAGAACATGCGCATATGCCGGAGTATTAGATTTGATGGCTAAAAGTGGTCACAATCTTAGAAATAAAATTATATGGGTAGAGTCAGAATGATGTCACGACCCAACTAGAAAATAGAAATTATATAGGATAGTTCGAATTGATGGAACGACCCCATTGAAAAAGAGAAATAATACGGGTAGGGTCGGAATGATGGCACAACCCTACTGAAAAAGAAAAATTATATGGGTAGGGTTGGAATGATGGCACAACCCTACGTAAATCAGATTTGAGGAGTCACCGGAAAGACGAATGGAACTGTGCAAATCAAATTTGAGTCACGGAAAAGACACATGATGCTAAGCAACTCAGACATGAGAAAATAGTTCGGAAAAATCCACGGTACTACACAAATTAAATATGAAAAGTAGTCCCGGAGAGATGCACGGTACTACGCAAATCAGATATGCAAAAAAAGGTTGTCACCGGAAGGATGGCACGGTGCTAAACAAATTATATATGAAAAAGTAGTCACTGGAATGATGGCACGGTGCTACACAAATTAAATATGAAAAAGTAGTCACCGGAAAGATGGCACGGTGCTACACAAATTAAATATGAAAAAGTAATCACCGGAATGATGGCACGGTGCTACACAAATTAAATATGAGAAAATAGTCACATGAATGATACATGGTGACCCAACATTTGCTAACATAATCATTGGCCAGTCGGGCAACATATATGGGTGCCACCCGCCGGCAGCGGAAACTCTTTGATTTTCTACCAAGATCGTAGAGGCTCTGATACCATGTGAGAAATATAGGAGAAGAATATTATTGAATTGTTGTTGTATCTACATTGTTACATAGAGACCCTATTTATAGACACTAGAATACAATCCTTTACCAAATAGGATACAATTTACTATTTCTATTCCTATTCTAAATAGGATTGTATAAACTTATTCCTATTCTAGTAGGATTGTGTAAACCTATTCCTATTCTTATAGCCACACCTATGTCGACATGACATGGGTGTGGGTGTGGATGTGGATCTATACCCGATCTGGTCAACCAGTTATGGGTACTTTGATCGAATTTGAGTGGGAAATTCTGGACAGATTCAGTGATTTCTCTAATCAAAATAAAAACTAAGGTGGAATTGAAGAAAATGAAATATCTTGTATGCATAAATTTATGTTGTCACTCCCATTCCTTTTATTCCTTCCATGATTCTCCTTTTGATCAATATTTTCTCCTCAAGTTTTCCACCTAATATGTCATAATTTAGGTTTTATAACTCCATTTAGATATTTGAATTATTTTTAGCAAAATCCCTACACCCGTATCCATACATGGATCTATTCGCCGAATCTTAAAATTTAGATCATAGAATATCCGACGTCTAGATCTGCACCCATATCGGACACCTACACCTAGTTTGAGCAACTTAGATTAATACAGTAAACAAGCATCGTGAACACAAATCAAGGGAGATCTTCTTTTTTTGCCTATGATTTAAAGTTGTAATAACTAAGGAAAACTGAATTTATTGGAGAAACTAAAGATGATGGACAAATCAGATTTTTCCTTTTTCTTTTTGTCTCTCCTCCTCCCCTCCCTATGATATAAAGTTTTAAATGTGCTTTCTTCACCCATTAAATTGTGAAATGTCTACTCTTTCTTTTCTTTTGTATTTCACTTGTGGTATCTTCTATTTAAAATTGTAATAGTAAACATGAACTCAACTTATTCAAGTTCCCGTTAAATCTTAAGTAATTTTAATCTAATGTTGTTTTGATGAATAATCTGAGTTAATTTTTAATTATTAAGATAGATCTCTATATATAACATTTTAACTTAATGCGGTTAGGCTTTTAATTGTATTTTGAATTTCCATGAAAGATTGAGATATAATTCTTCCTCATTAAATTGAATTTTGACTTGTAGGAGTACAATGTCGATAAGCTTTTAATTCCAAGTAATTTGATGGATTTAGAGAATTATTCTGATTTTTCATTTCCATGAAAGAGGTTGATTTACCCCCTTTTTACTTAAAACATACATGTATATGATAGAATCGTGCGGAAAGAACAGTTCTCAAAGAAAAGCTTACATCCGCATCAGTATCCTATGTCATTTTATCGGTAAATATTGGATATATAACTATGCGGTGAACAATAACTATAAAGCTATTGCCGACTAGTAGGGAAGAAGGTGGTTGTTTCAGTAATATGCCATATTTGGCTATTTTCAGGAAGCTGAGGCAATTTTTGAGGAAATCAACCCAACACCACTACAAGTTGTTGGATATGGAGTGGTAAGACTTTCTGAATGTATTACATGCTTGAAGTCTTATAAAGCATTTCTCTTTTTCCTTTTTCTCTCAAGTGGTTTACTGTTTATTAGTAATTTTTGCATATCAACCAGGAGCTCTAATTATGTGTTTCTCTACAAAGCCCATCCAATCATCTATACAAGTAGGAATGTCTTGTACTAAATGGCTATAACACGAATATTTCACGGTCTCCCATCTCCTATATATTGATTCTTAGGGCTTCATCCTCTGTTGGTTTAACCAAGGACATGCTATTCTCCATTTATGTACTTTGTGTTTTCTCCTGATGAAATATCTCTTTTACTGCTATCACTGCCTTGATTTCTTGCATTCAACCCTCAATTCTTGTTACGCTATGTTCGATTAAAAAAAAGGAACTGAGTCTTTTTTTATTCCCTTAAGAATGTTCTTAATTTTCCCTCAGCCAGAAAAGTGAAACCTTCTTTCACCTATTTTTGAGAGTTGAAGAAGTTAAAGTGGAATTCGATTTTGCTTCCCATTCTCTTCTACTTACATTATACAAATAAAACACCTGCTACCCTGCTTTTAGTTCCCCTCGTGCAACTGTTCCACTTTTTACCCTAAATAAAGATATAACGGATTTCTCCTAATGAAATTTCTCGTTTTCTCATCTTCTTTCTGTTGCCTATTCTGATTAATATTGCTTTTCCAACGTACAAATTGGCTATCCTCGAATAAACCTTTTGTTGCCATAATTTTTCCACAAAAAAAATGTAGGGTCACATTTAATGGATGTTATCTTATTTAACTTGGTTCAAGTACTTCCAATTTAATTTCACTAGCATACTGCTAAGCGCGGTCATGAAAACAAAATCAAAATATGATTGAATATTAATGTCATAATTTTTATAAAAGAAAATCGATCTTTGGTAGTAAGACATTTTTAATGATTCTTTTTAACATCCTATATACAAAATTCTTTGGCTGAAAAGGAGAAGCCAAAATTCCATACTATATATGAAGTAATTCATTTTAATCAGCATTTGTAAACTTGAATAAGAAAGTTGGAAAATAAAAAATAATCAAAAAAGAGAATAGTACTGTAAAAATCATTAAGAAGATGGCAGTGATGCTGCCATTCATTAGCTATGTCTGTTGGGATTTTTCCCTCTGAGATCATACATCTCTCTTATTTGTCTGCGTCGGAAGAGAATCGTATGCTGGAAAATAATTTTCATGAACTGAGAGTCCATCGAAAACATCTCTATGCCACGAAAGTAGGGGTAAGATTTGCGAACACCTCACCCTCCCCAGACCCCACTTGTGGGACTATACTGGGTATGTTGTTGTTGTTGTTGGAAGAGAATCATATGAGACTTGAGAGATAGAAAAAGTGAATCCATATGGTTAAAAGTAATTTCTTCAAAAATATATCTTATTTTTCTTTTAAAAACAATCTAAACATACAAGTTTATAGCTTCAAGGAAGTTCATTACATAGAAATTCTTTTGTGTCGTTTCACAAAATTGGAGAACTCTCAACTTATTATTTAAATTAGCGTGTAGTCAACTCAAATAGCAACTCATAATTGTAACACACAAGTAGGAAGTAGAAAGATTTCATTAATGGTCATCTAAGTGAAGGTTTATAACAGATAAGTCACTATCTTTTCTTTATCACTTAAAAGTCATCTAACTAAACCTTAGGTAAGTTGTAAGTACAATATAAACACGGTCAAAGGATACATGTTTTGACTGAATTTTTTTGATGTGGCTCTCTTAATCATTTAAAATGCTTCATAAAAAGGATTATATGTACTAACCCATTTCAATACCCAACCCAACCCATGAACTATTTTCCAAATCAGTTCATATAAAAGCACAAATCCTACCCATTCTAGAGCATATCAGATCGCACCTTATCTCTCTCTTCTCCTTTAGAAATTATGCTATGCAGAAATAAAAAATGTGCAAAAGTACATGCTCTTGAATTGGTGGGTTTGTGCTTTTAGCTATTTGGTAAATGGGCCGGGTTGGGTACTAATATGGGGCTAGTACATAATTTTTTTCATGAAGCCTCTTAAATTATCAAGAGAGCCACATCGGATTTTTCCATTTAAACTATAGATCTTCCGAATTTTAGTTAGCTAGACTTCAATTAGATGACTTTTGCGTGATTGAAAATAAGATTAGTGACTTTTGAGTTATAAATATTTACTTGGATAAATTTCTCTGGAGAAAGTACGTTATATAATTACACACTGATAGTATTCTGCATTTGTACATTAGATTCCAATAGCAAAACAACAAAGTTTATATTGTATTATTTAATCTCTTTGAGATAATAGTGAATGGAAAAGGTCTATTCACATAGCTATTATGTACAAACATTGAAAAAAATACACAAATGTGGTAGAAACACTTGAAATAATCTATCCTAATGTTTTAACAAATCTGAAAATAAGCTAAAAGGCATTATAAAGAGCATGATGAAGAACAAAAGAAGCAACATACCTTGAACCGGATGCCATTTCTGATGAAGAAGTAGAGGCTCATTGCATGAGACGACAAAGTGAAAGAGATGGTTTGGTCCTTGTGGGGTCAAACCCAATGGAAGAAAATTCTATGTGCCAATTTACTTGGCTAGGAATTAAACTTGGAGAGCAAGCTAAAATTTGTGGAAGACAAATTTTGTATTTCTTTTCTTTGTGCTTGGAGCCCAAGTTTGGCTACCTATAAAAGGATGGTCATTCTTCATTGTTAAAATCATCCTAAACTCATAGAAAAATACATTAGAAGAGTAGAGCATTAGTAGAGAAATTCTCTTAGATGTATTTGAGATCTCTCCCCTTTCTTTGTTAATATACATGCAGCTGTTCCCCGGTGGTTGTAGGATCATTCTGATCCGAACCACGTTAACTATTGTTGTTCTTCCTTGTTCTTTATTATTCATGTTTCCTTTAACAATTGATATCAGAGCTTGGTTCTGTCTAAGTATGCTCTGTGGTTGCAGCACAGTTTGAACTTCCACATTAGAGAAGGATTACTTTGGTTTTCTATATTTCTAAATACTTTGTAGTAGAAGTGGAAGAACAAGTAACGATGAATTCCATGAAGTTTGAAATTGATAGATTTAGTGGGCGTAAAACCTTCAATATATGGAAGATCTAGATGATGGCGTTACTGCGGAAGGAAGGTTCAATCCATGCTATTAACAGAAAGTACCCCAATGACACATCGAATTCCGTTAAGGAGAAGATTGAAGGAGATGCATTGAGTGTAATCCAACTATCCCTTGCACCTAACGTGCTTTTTGTAGTGAGTACAAGTACCGAGGAGACAACCAAACAATTATGGGAAAGGCTGGAAGGGCTTTACCATGACCGATCGGTGACAACAAGGATGTTGTTACAACGGTGTCTTCACACATTTAAGATGGAGTCAGGTACTTTGTTGCAAGACCATCTAGATGCGTTCAATAAACTTGTGATGGACTTATAGACTGCCGAAATTAAAAAGAATGAGGAGACGCTTGCATGTGCTTTGCAATTTTCATTGACTTCAAAATATCGTGATATTAAGAATTCAATGATGTATAGCAAAGAGCCTATCACTCTTGAGCAAATGTAGCAAGCGCTTCACTCTTGTGATGTGCAGAGGCATTTTGAAGGAGACGAAGGTGACGAAGCTAGTGGGCTCTTTGTGAGAGGTCGTACTAGCCAACAAGGAAGAAGCAAATTCTTCTTCTGATCAGGAACATGACAGACTTTTGTAATAGTCCTCATGATTCCATCATGGTAGCGAACCCAAACTGAACCAACGCAAACTATTTTACAAGTTGCATTATTGCCCATTACTACGGTTCCTCCACTTGTGTCATAATTGTTTAACCAATCTTTTTGGAATGTCATATGCAGAGTACAACCAGAGTCTAATACCCATTTATTGCCATAGACTCCACTATTGCATGATGTTGTTAGTACATATTCATCATCAGAATTATGTACCTGCTCAACAATGGATGCACTCGCCTTTTCCTTGGACTTTGACATAGGACAATCTTGTTTAAAGTGCCCCTTCTTGTGACAGCCCCAACACTCTGCATTCTTCTTGTTCACACAAGACTTTAATTTGTACTTTGATTTGCTTCTTCCTTATTGGCTAGTATGACTTATTACAAAGAACCCACTAACTTTGTCTCCTTCGAGATGCCTTCGCACATCACAAGAGTTAATTGCTTGCCGCACTTGCTCAAGAGTGAAAGGCTCTTTGCTATACATCATTGCATTTTTAATATTACGATATTTTGAAGTCAATGAAAATAGCAAAGCACATGCAAGCGTCAGCTCATTCTTTTTAATTCCAGTCGTCTGTAAGTCCATCACAAGTTTATTGAACGCATCTAGATGGTCTTGCAACAAAGTACTTGACTCCATCTTAAATGTGTGAAGACGCCGTTGTAACAACATCCTTGTTGTCACTGATCGGTCATGGTAAAGTCCTTTCGGCCTTTCCAATAACTGTTTGGTCATCTCCTTGGTACTTGTACTCACTTCACAAAGCACGTTAGGTGCAAGGGATAGTTGGATTAAGCTCAATGCATTTCCTTCTATCTTCTCCTTGTCGGAATCCGATGTGTCATCAAGGTATTTTCCATCAATAGCATGGATTGAACCTTCCCTCCACAGTAACGCCATCATCTAGATCTTCCATATATTGAAGTTGTTACTCCCACTAAATCTATCAATTTCAAACTTCATAAAACTCATTGTTATTTGCTCTTTCTCTTCTACTACAAAGTATTTGGAAATGCAGAAAACCAAAGTAATTATTTTCTAATGTGGAAGTTCAGACTGTGCTGCAACCACAGAGCATACTCAGACAAAACCTTGGCTCTGATACCATGGCATTGGTTCAGTTTGGGTTCGCTGCCATGATGGAATCATGAGGACTATTACAAAAATTTGTCATGTTCCTGACCTGAAGAAGAATATTATCTCCCTAGGCACTCTGGATAAACAGAGCTACAAGTACATGACCAAAGGAGGAACTATGAAAGGGTCTTTAGTCATACTGAAGGCCAAGCTGGAGGATGACCTCTACACTTGTTGGCTCTGTAAATGAATCTACAGTGCAGTTATCTGATGATGACAAAGCAAGATTATAGCACATGAGACTAGGTCATATGAACGTACGAGGACTGGAGATGTTGAGCAACCGCAACATTTTGATGGTCAGAAGATCAACACACTTGAATTTTGTGAGCACTGCATCTTAGGGAAGCAGAAGAAAGTCAGCTTCAGCACTGGCAAACACAAGACAAAAGAGGTGCTAGACTACATGCATTCAGATTTATGGGGTTCCTCTAAGCTTTTTACATTCATTGATGATTTTTCACGAAAGGTTTGGGTGTATTTCTTGAAGGCAAAAGGTGATGCTTTAAATCATTTAAAGAATGGAAGATTTTGGTTGAGAAGTAAATGGAGAGAAAAATCAAATATTTTCATACAGACAATGGCTTGGAGTTTTGCAAGAAGAGTTCAATAATTTCTGCAAGGTTCATGGGATCGCAAGATATAAAATGGTTAGGCATACACCACAGCAGAATAGAGTTGCCGAGAGGATGAACAGAACTCTTCTTGAGAAGGCTCGTTGTATGCTCTTACAAGCCAAAAATGTCAAAAGTGTTTTGGGTTGAAGCAGTTCACACTGCTTCTCATATTGTCAATCGATCTCCAGCGTCAACGATTGACTTTAAGACTCTAAATGAGGTATGGTTAGGTGAACCCTCTAACTTGTGAATATTTAGGTGTCCAGCTTATTATCATGTTATTGAAGGAAAGCTTGAACCAAGAGCTAAGAAGGCCATAGTCGTAGGGTATGTCGATGGAGTAAAAGGGTACAAGCTTTGGTGTTTGTCATTACTAATATTTGTAGTTAGTAAAGTTGTTACCTTTGATGAATCGTCTATACTTGATCCTCGTAAAGTTTTTGTGGAGTTATCAGGAAAGGAGAACAACTAGCAGGTGGAGCTGTCGTGGAGATTACCAAGGAAAGGGATCAAGAGACTAAGTTGATGAGTTAAAAGATGCATATCCTGAAGAATTTGTTGTTAATGAACCATACACAATTGCGAAGGGAAGGGACAAAAGGTAGATACTAAACCAAAACGTCTTTTAGAGCAAGCAAACCTGATTGCATATGCATTCGTAGCTATAGAAGAAGAGATTAAGAATCTCGAGCCCTCCTCGTATGTTGAAGAAACTTCTTGCAAGGATGTTGCACAATGGCAGTTAGCCATGATGGAAAAGATGTAAGTTTGTTCACTAAAATGAGACATGGGTCTTAGTTAAAAGGTCAAAGGGGAAGAGGACAATTGGATGCAAATGGATCTACAGAAAGAAAAAGAGCATTCCAGAAGTGAAAGATGCTAAGGTTCAAGGCGAGATTGGTTGCAAAAGGTTTCAGTCAGAAGGAGGGAATTGACTACGATGAGATCTTCTCTCCAATTGTTAAACATAGCTCAATTCGCGTGCTACTAGCATTGGTTGCACAATTTGATTTGGAGTTTCAACAGCTTGATGTCAAAACTGCTTTCTTACATGGTGATCTAGAAGAGATAATCTATATGGATTAGCCTGAAGGTTTCCTAGCTGAGGGAAAAGAATATCATGTATGCTAACGGAAGAAGTCCTAGTATGGCTTGAAGCAATCCCCTAGACAGTGGTACAAGAGGTTTGATGCATTCATGACTACACCTGGATTCTCGAGGAGTGCATTCGATAGTTGTGTGTATCACAAGAAGATGCCTGGTAACTCTATGATTTATTTATTATTGTATGTTGATGATATGCTTCTTGCTGCTAACAACATCACAAAGATAAATATTTTGAAGAAACTGTTGAGCAAGGAATTTGACATGTAGGATTTGGGAGTTGCAAAGAAAAACCTTGGAATGGATATTTCAAGAGAAGACGGTGTTGTACATCTTTCTCAGAAAAGGAACATCGAAAAGGGTCTTGAGAGATTCAATATGCATATGAGCAAGCCTGTAAGTACACCGTTAGCTTCTCATTTCAACCTTTGAGAGTTACAAATGCTATGCCAAATGTTCTTTATGCTAGCACAGCTAGTAGCAAGTATGTTATGGTGTGCACATGTCCAGATGTTGCTCAATCTGTAAGTGTGGTAAGCAGGTACATGGAAAATCAAAGAAAAAGGCATTGGGAAGCTGTCAAATGGATATTGAGATATCTCAAAGGAGCTTCTGATGTTGGCCTAACCTTTCGGAAAAGTGAAGTATTTTAGTTCTCGGTAATGTAGATTCTAACTATGTAGGGGATCTTGATAGAAGGAGGTCCACAACTGGATACATCTTTACTCTCTTTGGCAATGCCATTAGTTGGAAATCGACTTTATAGTCGATTGTCGCTTTGTCTACAAAAGAGGCAGAATGTATGGCAGCAACGGAGGCAGTGAAAGAAGCTATCTGGTTGAAAGGTTTGGTGGCAGAATTGAGTTTGGTTCAGCTGGAATCAACTCTAAAATGTGATAGTCGAAGTGCTATTCATTCGATTAAAAATCAAAGATTTCATGAGCACACCTAACACATTGATGTCAAATTCCATTTCATTCGAGATGTCGTTCAAGAGGGAGCTATCAAGGTCGAGAAGGCTATCACGGACGATAACGCTGCAGACATGGTAACCAAGGTAGTCCCGCTTGCCAAGTTTGCATATTGCAAGGACTTGGTGGGAGTATGCATCAATTGATGCAACTCTGGGATAGCAACTGCTAGGTGGAGCTAGTGGATCAACGAAGGTTTAATTATTCTTGTTTCTTACAACGAGATTGCCCAGTAAGCTTAGAAATTTTGGCCGAAGTTGTTCATATGCATGCTCGGAATGCATACCAAGGTGGAGATTGAAAGAGTTGGTTTGGTCCTTGTGGGATCAAACCCAATGGAAGAAAATTCCATGTGCCAATTTACTTGGCTAGGAATTAAACTTGGAGATCAAGCTAAAATTTGTGGAAGACAAATTTTGTATTTCTTTTCTTTGTGCTTGGAGCCCAAGTTTGGCCACTTATAAAAGGATGGTCATTCTTCATTGTTAAAATCATCCTAAACTTATAGCAAAATACATTAGAAGAGTAGAGAATTAGTAGAGCAATTCTCTTAGATGTATTTGGGATCTCTTCCCTTTCTTTGTTAATATACATGCAATTGTTCGCTGGTAGACGTAGGATCATTCTGATCCGAACCACATTAAATATTGTTGTTCTTCCTTGTTCTTTATTATTCACATTTCTTCTAACAGAAAGAATGATTGAGTTGGGGTCAACAGTTCGTGGCAGAAAGAAGAGAAATGGAAGAACCACAATTAAGGAGTTAAAGTAGAAAGACTTGACTATTCAGTTTTTGTTATGTCTAAAGATGTGACTTTCATTTATTTTTTTTGTTAGAGCACTTGCATTGGCAGATTTGAAGGAAAAAGCATACAATCTAAGAAAAAAAGCTAAATGCATATCATGGTCTATGAATTGGTGCCACATCACTTCCCTATAGACCAACAATTGGTATATATACATATTTGCCTCAGTATAACCTTAGAGCTTCTAATGATTGAATTCGGTCCTTAACTTAACCTCAACTGGCAACTAAAAATGCCCTAACTTTGACAATGCACATCTAGACGCTTAACTTGGTTAAGTTGGCCTCGTAAACACCCAAATTTGAGAATGCACATCCAGAAAAGTGTGTTTACGGGGCCAACTTAAACCAAATTACGGTGTCTAGATGTGCATTTCAAAGTTGGGGTGTTCAATTGTCAGTTGAGACCAAGTTAAGGTGTCTATCTATGTATTATGCCAAGTTTAAAGCTTACGAATACTGAAATAGATATGTCATGCTTTTTTTTCCTTTCATGTTTACCAAGCCTTATTCCTGTCCTTAGTGATGCAAGATTTTGGTTAGCTTTATCACACTTGAAATGTTGTTTGCTTGCTTCACTAACTTATGTGATGCACTCTTGGCAGGGTTTGGTAGCAGCAGCATATGCATTGGTTGGTGAGTCTGCAATTTCTGCCAAATATTCTGATAATCTGCATATTTCTCCATAGTTGCCATTTTTGGGTTCGCTTATTCAACAGTTAATGTTTAGTGGAGAAGTACACAGGCTATTATGAAATTTCTCTCTAGATATTCAAGTTAGAAGAAATTTCTGTGAATGTTTCTTGTATCTTCTTTTTGGGGGTGGTCATATGTGTCGGAAATTGGGGGAGGAATACTCTCAATCTCTCATTTTCTCTTGAAGAAAAGCGAAGGAAATCATTTTTCTTTACTTCCCTCTACTTGCATACATAAAATGGCTATAGTACCTAGGTATTTATAGAACCTTTCTAGCATGTACCTAATCTAGTACATACCTTAATTTAACTCTAATTTTTTCCTTTTTCCTGGTTCATGACCAAAACAATACATGTATCCTAAGAGTAATACATTTAGCTTCTAAATTCATAAACTAAGATAATTAATTCATGAATCACAAAAATCTAAGAAAACCTTTCCTTTTCCAACCCAAGGTTCAATTTTCAACAGTATGCTGTAGGACCTGGAGCAGACCACTTTTTGTATAGGAATTTTGGGTTTCACGATATTAAGGTTGATCTTTAAATTACTAATAAAACTAGAGGATCTGTTATTATATTAAGTTTCTAATCTCGAAACTAATTTAGCTTATTAATATGAATTGCAGTCTCTCCAGTAGTTTATCTGGTTTTTATTGAAATATAGGTTTTCATGTCCTCATAAATGTTTTCCATAGCTTACCTTGTGCACCTTCCTCATTTTTATCAGACTAGAAGACCTTCCTTCTTCTTTTTCCGGTCACGATCTTCACTCTCTTAGTTTTACAAGGAGGCAAGGGAGTGCCTTTTATTCTGTTTAATGATAGCGAGTGCATCACTGGATGCTTGGTCCTAACTGAAGACACTAAGATTTTTTTCTTTGTATTCTCTAGAGTGGGAGAAAACACTACAATACATTGGAGTTTTTGGCCTATGTCAGGTAACTGTTCTAGTTTTCAAATAAACTTCCTTTATGGTTTAAAGAGAGAGAATTTCCTATGTCCGAAATTCCGAATACACTAACTACTGAAATGAGTGGACAAACTTTTTCATACTAGGTTCTGTTGTTGCAAAGCCAAACCAAGATTTCATGATTATTTTTCAAAATTTGATTGCTAAAAGCTTTTTTTTTTTTTTTTTTTTTGAGAATGGTAAAGTGATTGCTAAAAGCTTGTTATTTGTTAGATATTAAGCTGATAATTGATTTCCTAAATTCTGGATTTATTTTCTGTTTCTAGACTTTATACCATCGAATTTCTTCGTATGAGGATTCAGAAGATTTTAAACAGGATGTGAGGTAACAGTCCTTTTCATGAATTGAATTGCTGTTAAATGCTATATATCTTTTACATAGTGTTACTCAATACATTTTTGTTCTTTAAGCCAGAGTCCTAATGTTTTACTAAAATGGAATAAAGGTTAAAAGAATATAAAGTGAAGAAATAGCTCAATTTAAAGAAAAAAAAAGTGAAGAAATAGCTAATGCACCCATTGTTTATCGTTTATGGGTTGACTAATGAAATGAATTCTTGTTGTAAATGAGGGGCAGATTTAAAATTCTCTTGGCCTAGTTACCAATTCAAAAAAAAAAAAAAAAATCTCTTGGCCTACACAAGTTGGAATTTTATGTCTTGATTAAAAAGAGAAGTTATTAGGAATTCACTTGAAAGGAGAAACAACTCTTCGATCTATATGCATATGACAACCATAGGAAGTTACTTTGAAAGGAAAAAAAGCTCATTTTTCTATATGTATATGACAAACATAGGAATTTACTTGTAAGGAGAATTAATTCTTAGATCTATATGCTATGACACAAAAAACACAATAGATGTTCGGTACTATTTGTGATAACTTGTACAATGAGTCTATGCAGATGCATGTGTTTCCAACAAATTTTAAATATATGAAAAATAAATCAACCATAAATAAAATCTGAAATCAATGTGTACAATTCAGTTCTTCCCTTGATTCTTCTCTCATAAGATTTCTCCATGATCTGAGGTCGTTAGTGGTGTATTTTTCAAACTATAATGATTTGAATTTGATCTTTTTATGAATATTCCATGAATTTGCAGAATATTCGAGATGTCTCTTTAAGGGAATATAATACTCTTTACATAGGCATAAGCTAAAGCTAGGGTTTAGGGTTAGAGTAACGTCCAAGAAATCTAATTGGAATCGAGTACGTCTTGTAGAGTCCAACTATAATTGAATATGTCTTGCATACCCACAAATTTTCAATGTCTACAAATGTCCCCTGCTTCAAGGCTTGTCTAAGCGTAGGCTTGATGAAACTCAAAGACCAGTCTTAAAGTACTCATTCTTCCACCTTTGCAGTTTTTAGGCTTCAGATTTGTAAATCTGATTTGTGAGAGAAGAGATGAAGGGTAGATTTGGTCCCACTGGGCGTGCCAATTTGTTCCCAAAAACTTTTAAACATATGGAAAATAAATCAACCATAAATAAAATCTGAAGAAACAAGAATATTTTAGTGATAAATCAATATGAGTACAATTATATTCTTCCCTTATTTCTTCTCTCATAAGATTTCTCCATGATCCGAGGATCACCTTAATTCTTCTGTCATAAGATTTCTCCATGATCTGAGGATCCAAGGCCGTTAGTGGCGTATTTCTCGAACTAGGATGGTTTGAATTTGATCTCTTTATGAATATTTCATGAATTTGCGGAATATTCGAGATGTCTCTTTAAGGAAATATAATAACCTCTATATAGGCATAAGCTAGGGTTTAGGGTTAGAGTAGTCTCCAAGAAATCTAATTGGAATCAAATACTTCTTGTACAGTCCCAGCTAGAATTGAATACGTCTTGCAGAGTTCCATAACTTTTCAATGTCTATAGCATGTCAGGGACAGCTCCATTCTTATAGCATATGCATTAACACTGCAGAAAATGATGATAACTCAAACATAGCCCCTTTTATGATGAGATTATATCAGAAGATCTTGACAGTCTTATTAGTTACCATCATGGTTTTCTCCCAGATCCGTTTTTTATCATGGCACACTGTTGGATGAGAGTTTTTGGCCAATAAAATTACATCAACTTAAACTACATCCTTGTACTACCACAATGAACAAAAGACATGCCTGAACTGTTCAAATTATCACAAGATCCATCCTTCCGTTAGTTTTCTTGATAGAAACTAACAGCTTTGACCAAAAGAAGTGCTATGCATGACCACACATGGCCTTTTTTCAGCTATTTTGTCTTCTCCCCTCTTGTCTTCAACATCCAGCAAAAAATGTTTTTATTTTGTTTAAACGACAATGAGTTCATAGATGATTCAACTGCATGGGATTGAGTGCGATTTGGTTGCATGAATAAGAGTTTGTAGATCCTCTATGGGCCTTGACTTCAGAAAGACTGAGCTGTTAGATTTGTACAGTGAGTAGTGTGGGAGCTTCTACCTACCATGGTTTGATTAAAAATTCACAATAGTATGCCAAAAAATCAGTGCAAAAAGGAACCTTAGCTTAATATCCTTAAATTCCACCATTATGATGCTGCCCCTGGAATTAGCAGCTAGTTTTAGTGCATTTTTGTTACTGCCCGAAACAAGAGAAATGCAGCTGAAGTTAAGCAGATTGTTGTCTGTATATTTCTCAACTCAAGCAACAGACCCTATTCTCCAGTTTTCAATTAGTCTCATGCCTCTTTTCTCTTCCTAAAATGAAAATCCAACATAGCAAACATACTCATGGCCAAGCACATGCAGAGAAGAAAACCAGCCTTAGTTCTGTTAGTTTCTTAAACATGAGTTTGACGGTAGGATGAAACATGTTAAATTTTAGATACTTCAAGGATGTGTTTTGTTCACATGGTAGTACAAGGATGTAGTTTAAGTTTGAAGCATAGTTAAATGATGTTTTTTGCCAGAAACTCGTTGGATGCCACTACCTTTGTTAGAATTTGTACATGTTTGTGATACGAGATATTTTACTACTTCCTCCGTCCCAATTTATGTGATGTAATCTGGCTCAGAGTTAAAGAAATATGGAAAGACTTTGATATGTTTCAAAATTATCCTTAAAATAAATGAATTTCTAAATAGAAGAGTACTTCTTTGTGGACATTTTGCCAAATAAGTGGGATCCAACACGGGTAAAATGTTGATAGTGTCATTAAACATTTGCCAAGTAAGGAAATGCGTCATTCCGTTTGGGACCCACTAGAAAAGAAAGTGTCACATAATAATGGATAGAGGGACTAGAACACATAAATTGGGATAGAGAGTATGTTTACACTGCAAATTGTTAGCTTTGATGGTATTAAACAGATGCTTACTGTGTTGATTTATGCAGGCAACTTTTGGCCCCAGTTATTCTAGGAGGCCAGGCAATGACATGGGCAGTTGGCAAGTTGGAAACAAGCCGTAATGGACTACCAACTTCACCTTCTTCAACTGATGTTCAGA
Organism: Solanum commersonii; assembly: GCA_029007595.1. Classification (NCBI taxonomy): domain Eukaryota; kingdom Viridiplantae; phylum Streptophyta; class Magnoliopsida; order Solanales; family Solanaceae; genus Solanum; species Solanum commersonii. The sequence goes on from JAJTWQ010000029.1 coordinate 2,790,321, forward strand.
GCAGGGTGTTGCAAGCTGCTGCAAAGCATGAATCACAACCAGATAGCGAAGAGACTCAAGATACGTCACCTGAAACTATGCTTTCCGTCAGTGAAAACATCGATCTTTCTGAAGCATAGAAGATTTGAGTGTTTTGCAGCTAACTAATAATAATCCAACTGAATGACACTGCATATTGTATATTCAGTCAAGACACTGAGGTTATCAACCATACTACCACCTTAAAATTTGTATAGTCAAGACCTCGAGTTTCTTTCTTTTTTTTTGTAATGAAAATGTAAAAATTGCAACATTGACCCCATCATGGATTTTTACATTATGTACCATTTATGTACATTCATTGGATATTCCATAGCAAATACTGTTACTCCCTCCGTCCCATTTTATGTGGCAACATTTGGTCATGCACGGATTTTAAGAAATAAATGAAGACTTTGAAATGTTTACCAAATTGCCCTTTAAAAAGTACACACACTTTTCTCTCTCCTCGTAAATGTATTGGAGTATTATTTTAAGATTAAGTGGGACCAATAAGGGTAAAAGAGGAATTGTACCTTAAAATTCTTTTCATATTAGGAAATGTGACATTCTTTTTGGAATTGACCAAAAAGGAAATGGTGCCACATAAAATGGGAGGGAGTATCAATTTAGCAAAACATGCCCTCCAATATTATGCTAGTTGCTTTATCTCTTGCTGCACCTTCACATTCCACGGATGTTTGACAAGTTTCCTTGACTATTCCCTTTTTTACATTATCATCTTTATTGACATGTCTAGGCAAAAACGGATTATAAATAAACAATGTTGAAGCATGCTCAAAAGATGGCCCAAGAAATGATACATCAATGTTTTTCTGCATTACAGGACCTTTAAACATAATTGGTTTTGTCAACACTGTTGTTTTAGAACACATAGTAGGGTTGATATACAACATAGTTGAATCCTTAAAATGACATTATACACATTTCCATGAGAGAAAATATTCTACCATGTATGCCATTTAGAGAAATCCGTCAGCAAATTTGTTCAGTCCATTATCCTAGTATATACTAAGTGAAGAGTTGATGAGGCAAAAAATTGGTTGCTTGTATCATGCTATGGTCCCTGAATCAAAATGTCATGTGAGGTGCTTTTTCATCTTCATCCACAGCCCATTTATTTGAACAAGAGACTTGAGATGAGACTGACAATATCTTACGGCATCTTGCATTACCAGTGATGCACGAGAAATTCAGGTTGGCTGGAAGGATTTTGCCATTGACATATATTTCATTCCGTGTCAGCTATAACAACAAAAACATCCTTAACTGACCATTTTCTTCTCTCTGTTTTTGCCGGGGGGTTGATGACTGCTTTGTCCGCATTAGTAAGACGGTAACCAATCACAATCTCTCTCCTTTGCCGTGCACGCAGGAGCACTTCATAAAAACTCAACTCCTCACTGTCACAAAGGTATAGGGCTGCTCCTCTTATTTGCATCTCATTTCCCTGGAATGTAAGAAGGTTTTATTAGTCATACACAATAAAAATAATAGCTACAGCCTTAATGGAGGTTGCAGAATACTACCATTATAGGAAGGCATTTCATGCTTCAACATCTAGTGAAGCATTCAATACTGTCAAATTTTAGAATTGAGAAGCAAGCGATATACTTCAGCTCAAGTTAATAAAAACGAGGAATGCATCCTAACAGACCTTTACTAATTGAAGGTCTGAAAACATAACTGAGAGTCAACCTAATTTTGAAGTACCAATTGAGTTGTGGTGCAATGGTGGGACTACTCCACCCTTAACTAGAAGTTTCAAGTTCGAGCCCTCGGTATGGACAAAATCTTGTTGGAAGCGCTACCCCCGAATGGGCCCTGCAGTGCGCAATCCGGATTTAGTCGGAGCTCCAATGCGGGCTATAGACATGGAAAACAGAAAAAAAAAAAAAAAAAAAAACTTATTTGGAAAATCTAGAGCAAACTTGTTTAGCCTAGTTCTGTTTCTACTATCAAAAGAGAAAATGGCTCTCAAATATAGTCATTACTCTTTTACTGTTCACTCTCGTATTATGTTTTATTTTAATTTTTCTCTCTCTCTCATTTATATATATATATATATATATATATTATATATATATATATATATATCATGTTGCTTCAATTGTTAGTTTTCCCTAATAAACGGAGTGTTGGATTTCCTACAATACCCTGATACACGTAATTGCTAAAAGCTCCGATAATACTGGATGTGTACTTGAGCAATCCACTATATTTGAGACAGAAAATCAGGAAACTCAGTAGGCATGACCCATGCCAGTTGCCTCACCTCTTCAGCAAACAGCTCTTCCAATACATCATTTATTTGACGATCCTCTGCCACCATGGCCAATGCCATGCTAACAAGCTCATTTGACAAAACATAGTCACTTATCTTTGACATAGACAAGAGGTTTTTAGTCCTCGGGTCCAAAATTTCACTGATTATAACTGACTTATCTGAAGCCTGCTGCATCTCCTCTCTCCAGGAGCCCTGGGAGGAGCTACCCCCGTGAATTTTGGAAACCATAGATTCTCTGTATGGGAGGCGTTTGGCCTGCAAAACCAGAAAACAGATTTCTGAGTGTGTGATCTGATGTCACAGATTAAAGATTGAATTAAAATAGAATTAAATCATCTCAATAGAATTAGGTTAAAAGTGCATACGAAAATAAAGAAACAGTACATCTAAAAAGCAGCAATATTTGACAAGATAATACAAGAATATTGCTACTTATGAAAATAGAAATCATGCATCTAAATTAAGGAGCAGATGACTACATTTTTCCTCGAGAAACCTTAGTTCTTTGCGGTTAAATTTGAAAATATGCTAATTGTCCAATGAGTAAGAGGATTTCTACATCCATTCCTGGATCCTGTTGATAATGTCTACTATAGTAAAGCAATACTGCAGATCAAGACCAAACTACTGGTTCTGCAAAGGGACGACCCCAAAATTCACACATGCCAGAAGGAAAAAATGCAGGTGTTTGATGGCAAAGACTTATTCTGCCAAATCAGTCAAGAACTAAGAGGCAGTCTGATCGTTTAGACATGGTAACAATGAAAAAGAAAACAGAACCTTGCTAAACTTGGAAACTTACGGATATATTAAGCAGAAAATTTTAGAGGGTGTAATTTTTCACGTGGTTGGAAGAGAGCGGAGTAATATTGACAGCTGAGAATTTGTGAACAAGACAGTTTATGTCAGCTATTGCATCACACGTGAATGTTCAGGTAAAGATGATGACCGCCTATGTTTGCTCAGACCTCTCAAAATCCTTGCCACACCCGTGTTGATTGATACAATTGGGATGTGGGTGTGGGGTTCACACTGAATTTGGTAAACCTAACTTGGGTTCTTTGACTACACCTATTGCCAAGAAGTTTAGGTTGATCGGTTATTTCATATGATTTTGAGTTTGTCATATATATTAGGTTGATTGGTTATTTGATATGATTTTGGGTTTGTAGGTTGATTGGTTATTTGATATGATTTTGGGTTTGTCATATATATATACTAGTTTCTCTATACGTGTGTTGCACGTGTATATATATATATATATATATATATATATATATATATATATGATACATCTAAGATCAATCAACAATCGCGTCAAAATGTTCCTTCACGTGTATATCAAAGAAGAATAGTGATACCTTAAATTCCACTAAACTACGAACTCGTTCAACTAATGCAAATCATTCTTGATTTTTCTAAGAAGGGTAGAAAACTTTTTAAAAAATGAGAGGAAACCCTTCCATTTATAGGCAACAAAGTGTAGTGTGAACATGTGTTTATTGTACCTTATTAGAAAAAGCACAACCCTTAAAAAAGTCCTAATCTTTCGAAAAAATAACTCATTGAAAAAGACACAACCCTTTTAAAAAATAACAACCCATCGAAAAAGTCATAACCCTTCAAAAAAGTCACAACGTATCGAAAAAGTCATAACCCTTCGAAAAAGTCACAACCTTTCGAAAAAATCACAACCTTTCAAAATAGTTGAGGATATTACAATAATTTATCATTCAAGTTAGAGAATTCATGCATTTAAGGTAGTATAGATATAGATAGATATATAGATATCCCAGATGTGTAGTTAACAAATTGTTGTTATATATATATATAAATATGAGATAGCTTATAGATAAAATATTAATCCCTCCGTTTCATTGTGTCTTAGTTTGATTGGGCACCGAGCTTAAGAAAATAAAGAATAGTTTTGGATCTTGTGATCTTAAACTATAGGTGTATAACGAACCAAAATGCGCTTTGAAACTTGTGGTCTTAAACATGCCATGTGGGATGTCGGAACCAAAGAGTTGCTAACAATTAAAACAACATACCCAGTGTTATCCCACAAGTGGGGTCTTGGGAAGGTGTATGCAGGCTTATCCCCACCTTGGAAGATAGAGAGGTTTTTGGTAGACCCTCGGCTCAAGAGGAAGCATATCAAAAAAAGAAATAACGGAAGTGAAGAAATCACATCAAAATCTATATATATATATATATATATATATATACACACACTTCCTTAAAAGCATGAACTTCCTAACTTAAATGTTAAATCACTATAGTACCCCCAACTTAAAACACTCAATTTAGTAAGAGGGTTTTATTTGATCCACTGTGATGGGTCTCCCAAAGTTGATGGTGCTTGCGCTAAGGAAGCAACTAAGCATAATACTTTAGTGATTGATCATGTAAAGCTTATCGTTGGATTTTTGTCTCCTAAAGGGACTTTTGTTACTAAGGTATGTATGGAAGCTTTGATTAGTATATGAGTATGATCATATTCACATGAAAGTTTTCATGATGGGAAATTTTACACTGCAGTTGGTCACTTTCTTTTTTATTTGGTTATATTATATTTGGTTATCCGTGTAGAGAATATTTTCTGATTGTTTACCATAGAAGATTGTAAACTCATTGTTATCATTTTTTTATTATGCAGAATTTTTTTGACCACCGAGGTTTTGGCTTTAATATAGCAACTGACTGTTGTTTTTAAAATAAAAAATAAAAATTAGGCTGTCAGTCATAATTTTGACTTCTAATATGATCACTCGAATAATTTCTCTAGTTATCAATAAAATTATTTACCTTATAAAACTTTTTAGAACGACAGCATATCATAATTGGGGATTAGGGCACAAATTGTCATAAATGTGGCATAGGATAAGAAATAAAATATCCCTTCCACAAAGTACCTGAATATCACGTATTAACAGTAAGGTGGCAAGTGATCTGGAATCAGCCTGAATTGCGGAATCTTCCACTGATTCATCAGCCAAAATTAAGATCTGTACATAAAAAAAATAAAAAATCAGAATAGTGATACAAATTATAAGACACAATATGAACAGGAACACCCCAGAAAACCCATCTTATTCCCTCCACCCACTCCAGCAGAAGAAAATAACGGATCGAATCTATCTGAGCATCGTTAACATCAGAACATAGTCACTTCATATTACCTAAAAGAGCACCATTTTACATATTTAGTGAATCTTACTCACCGAGTCAAATGATTCCAAGGGAAGACTTTCTAGATGGCGTCGTATAACAGCATTACCCTCACGGTTTACCAGTATTATGTTTGCCAGCCGGCTAATATCCAGGCCACCATCTGTTAGCTTCTTTTCTCTTTCCTTCTCGGAGACTTCATTGAACATCCACAACTCTGAACCATGTGCTAAGAAGGCATCCAATACCTAGAATGAGTAGCTGAGTTTGTTGGAGTTACAGAGCATCATTTTCAAAAATTGTTCAGATCTTAAATACTTTGTTCTTTCTGGGCTTCTCTCATCATTCTCTGGAACTAAGAGATGGAATGAGAAAATATTCAGAAATCAGAAAACTTGGAAGCATATATACAGGCTGACAGGCGGTGGGTAGATATGGAAAACAAGCAAGAAATCTCTACCCCCATAGTCTATAGAGAAAAGCTTGCATGAGTAAGGAAAGCATACAGTTGGCTCCTCACAAGATTACCAGTATCATATCCTCCATATCTCGTCGCCAACCACAAAAAAGAATCCGCTCTGTAGTCTTTGGGATAATTAAGTTCTTTGGCAAGTTTCCTCTCTGAACCTGCAGCATTCATGTAAAATAAAAAGGAATTAGGAGCTTTGATTTAAACTCACCACAATCATATCATCAATGTCTCGTCTCCATCCAGTTAGTAGAATCTTCTGTGGCTTTCTTGTTGGTCGGACAATGTGCATCAAAGATGCTTCTTTGACCTGAATAACCAAATTAATTATACCTTAGAAAGTCTATTCATGCCATGTTCTGCTTGCTAGAATTCCATGCCTGGAATCCCTCAGTTGCGAAGCAGAAGAGGATTTCCTTCATGTGATCCACTTAAACGTTGAAGTCGTTGAGTTTTTTCCACTCCATTTATTAAGTAAGACTTCTAATGATTATCATGAATCTAATAAAAGGATTTTTCTGTCCTTAGAGTGGCTGGCATTAATAATTTTTGCTTGCAAATGTCAAAGCTTTATTATCTCTGCAGTATGAAAATTTACGATCTCATTTTATTTTATTTTTGAGGAAGTAAAAACATTTACGATCTCATTTAAATCTCTTCAATTTCATAACCTATATTCTATTGATCATAACAAAACTAGAATGGTTCATCTTCTCTAAATAGAAGTCAGGGACAAAAGGTTCTTGGCATTTATCCAAATCTGAATTTACACCAAAGTCAACCCATTTATCTTATTACTGAATATACTTTTAAAGAATATTTTAACTTTGTGATGTATATGCTTTTTCATCATAGTTATATGTGAATTGGGTTGACTGTGTTTTCAAGCAGAGAAACAAAAGAAAATATCTATCTTAGGAAAAGAGGGAGCACCATAGGCAGTGCTGCTGGAGCATATGAGTCATCATCCTCAGCAATAACAAGGACCTCATCCCCTTCTTGCAGCACATATGAATCATCAGGATTCAGTATTATTTTCCCACCTGATGATGCCACCTTGATTCCACAAGGAATAGCATCAGGAAAGCTGATTAGGACTTCTTCAAATTGCATGCCATGCAACTGTGGCCATTTCTTGATGTAGAACTCACAATTCTCAAATCCAAGGATGTCTTCCCATATCTGCCATTGCCAAGTCCATGGAGAAACAAAATTAGATTCATGACATTGATATACTTCCCTCTCCTACTCAACGTAGTAGCTAGGATAAATTTAAACATTAGTCACCATACAAAGTTGACCACAGCTAAGAGTTGACCTGCGCAAGACCTGGCTGTCGAGCACATTGAATCATTAAGCGCCCAATTACATCATGAGCTACCACAGTTTCAACAAGATCCCCCCCAACAAGTTTCACAAGGACCTCATTATCAAGATCACCGAGTTCAACCACTAGGTGGCCCCGAAGTCCCTCCTTTACTCCCGTAAGACTTAAAACTGTCCTCAGAGCACGGGCATCACTCTACATTAAATTTTTTGTTTATTAGCTACTACAGTTTTGAATCATGAAAATGAGTTGCTTCAAAGTGTCTATTGCTCTGACCTGGTCAGCGTTCCCATCTTCAGCAAGGACAACTATTGCACGAGCCTTAGAGACAGACACCTACAACAAATTTACCCAGTAAGCTCAAACGATATTTAACTTGCAAATTCTGGACAACTTCAGGAGCCTTTATTAAACAATCAACATGAGACAAGAAGTGGCCTCTTGATGAAAAGCTATTTAAAATCAGAAAAGAGAAACACTAGCAAAATTTCACAATAAAGCATTGCATGATAGAATCAGATCTCTGAAAAGAAAATGGCATTCAATACCAAGGTAAGAAAAGGAAAGAAAGCTCTTTGAAAACATAATTAATGCTCCGAAGCAAAATATAATGCATACCTTTTTCAGATCAGCCAAAATCAAGGGGCTTCCACTTCTGCATATGACAGAAGTTCCTCTAAAATCAAACTCCATTTTAGCAATATCAAGTTCCATTTCTTCTTTATCTCGCTCAGCCATGACTACAACAGTTCCTCCCCCCAAACTCTCATTAGCTATCGCGAGTTGATTCAATAATGATCCCTGGGTATACAGATGTACTCTTAGTGCATAAGGCTAATACTTCTTCCAAGTCACTTTAAGTTGTCTAAAAATACACAGTAATATTAAGAAATCTCCAGCAAATACCAGTAAGACTCAGCTGCATTATGTATATTTAAGTGTGTGGCTTTTTTTGTGAACTTAACCATTTTCAAGAAAATATTAGTGTTTTGCAAGGTCAAGTAATCAAAGTTCAAATGATTGTTCTCAATTGTGTTCCAATTCATTATATAATGAAGATTGTTGTCCTGGTCAATCAAGTATTTCATGGAGCATGGTAAATGATTGGGAAAGGACTTAGAACAATTGATAAAAGATAGCATCATTCTACTTGGCAGACAAATAAGCAATAAAATTAATGTGGTTCTTCTGATTCTACTACACTCATTTTATATAAAGAAAAAGAAGAATCAAGGATTTGGAGCTTCTCTCATTTTCTTGGAGTAATGATAGGGGAAATCTCAAGTACAATTAGAGAGGGCTTTTGAGCAATGCAAAAACAAGAAATACCATACTAAGGGGATTGTGATTCAGATCTGGAGCTAACATTAGTCAGCAGTTTGGGGGAAGTTATCTACAGAAAGGAAAACAAACACAGATCATTTAAACATATGAGCTTGTCAAAGAACAGAGTCTAGCTAATTACAAGGACCCACCAGTTTATCACTCCAACCAAGTATAAGTGTGTGGTTCTGTTCAACTACTTCACTTCTTCCCTTCCTGAGTGAGTCAAATTTCTCAGATATTGCATCAGAAACTAGTCCGAGCATCATGGCAAATATCAGCATTCCACCGAAACTAACAGAAACTGACACTAGGCGTGGACCAATGCCTTCAGAATTAGTATGATTTCCTGAATCTGCAACATACGTCCATGATAACCAAAGGCAGTCTGCTATGCTATCATCTGTCACGCCAAAAAGTGCTAAGCCACCAAGACAAATAAGGAGCAGAGTGGCAACTAACAAGGTCAGTGGTTTAGCATAAGGATGAAATGATAAGAATACATCTACACGATATGCTAGCTGCTTGTTCAGAGATAATTCCTCTGTGTTACTGTCCGACGGTCTTCTGATATAGGAGATATACCCCATATATTTAATAAAAGCAAGAGGAAGGGACAACATCATGAATGAGAGAATCAATGCTGTATTTTTCAAACTTGCACCGGAAACATTATGTTCTGATATCGAGTCAATAATGTCAATAGAATCTGAAATGTTGCAGCGTCTCAGTCTGATATTGAGCTTTGAAAGTTCATCCTGATATAAACGGGATAGAAAGAAGAAACAAGTAAACAGTTAGGGACAAACCTAGTAATATCTAGCATATATGTCAGTCAAATCCTACTTCTCAAAAGTCCAAATAGTTGTATCAATATGATTATACATGAGAAAAGTTATGAGGAAGTAATGTTAAACACACTTAAGTCAACTAATAACTGAAGAAGATGAAGGCTATATATTAGTACAGTCCCTTTTCATGATATTACATGAGGTGACCTTGGAAGATGATCTGGAAAATAAGAGATTCACCTAAAGTATCAAGTTCAAGAGTCTTGTTTGACACAAAATAACTTACCAAGAAGAAGCTACAGTGTATGCAACAGATGTGGCATATCAAGGAAGCAACTGAATAAGTCAGTCATCTTCCACTTCATTGCAAAGTTGTGCGCCCAACATGGAATATATTGCTAAACTTATATGCCCTTTATCCATAATTTACCCTTGTGATCGACTCGGACGTGTTTGTGGGTTAATTCAGGCTTTATCCGACCATTTGTGTAGAGTCTTGGAGTTGGAGTTGGAGCTGGAGTGGGTCCTTGGGCAATTCTCGAGATGGTCCCTTGCTACGGTCTGGACCAGTTGTGAGTTAGCAAAAAAGTTTGGAGATTTTGGTGTTATTTTCCACGGTTCGAGGTCAGTGTGCTTCTTGTTATCTTGGGTTCGAGGCCCTATGTATTTAGGGATTGTTTGGTTGGGAAGAAGTTATCTCGGGATTAATTAATCATAGATAAGTTATCCTGGAATAAGTTATTCCACCATGTATATATGGGATAACGTGTCCCATCACTGAGGTAGAAATGGTGGGACATTGAAACTAGTAAGTCTAGAATAAGTGATAGATATTGGTGTGGTTATAAATCATTTCATTAACGGTAAAATAAGAATTTTAATGTTAAATTGTTGCTTAATATAGAAATGTATCATTCTTTCTGGGACTGACTAAAAAGGAAAGTAAGTCATATAAAGTGGGACAGAGGGAGTAATAATTTTGTGGTCCTGTAATCAATGTAATGCAACTTAATATGAATTTGCTAACACCTTACACGGATACATAATTATAAGCAAAAAAATAGATATTGATACTGTAAGTTACCTGCAAATCATAAACTTGATTGTGTAAAGAAAAGTTTTTGTGTACAAGACATGTAAAGCACGTCACCAGTATCTGCAACCAAAATATAACAAAACCATAATTTACAGATTCAACATGTAACTAAGGTGGCATTTAGTTTAAGAAAAATGTAGAAATTTTTCAGTTTTTACAAAAAAAAATGGTTTTACAAAGAACTGAAAAGGAATTTGACAAACTTTCTTTTGTTTCTTAGAAAGAATTTGGAAAAATTTCTCAACAAAACACCAATATCTTTTTCCAGTTCTTTAATGCGTTTATTCAAAATATAGCACCGGAAAAAGGTACAAAAAAGCTTCTGAACCTTTTTAAAGGCTTAATACATAGCTTTCCCCTTGAACTTGTAGCTAAATCCCTTCTACACACCCTCCTTCAAGGGGTTACACACCAAATGTTTCACAAAGTGTGTTTATTACACACCACTTTAGTTGTGTGGCACTCGCATATCCAAGATTTTTTTCATTTTAAAATTTTTCCTTTTAACCATTTCACGCCAATTGTTTTTGGAAAAACTACAAACCCCTCAAACTTTGTCTTCTTCCCAGACCCCAATCCCTCTGCTATTTGACTTCTTTCCTGCCTAACCCTTTCCCCATTTGTGTCGTCTTCCCCAACCCCTTCATCATTTTCCCTAACCCTCTACTCCACCCCAGCCCAGCCATTTCGTCTTCTTCCTTGCTGCAACCTCCTCCCTTTTACGTTTTTTGCTCAATTTTCCAAACAAAGGTCACTAGGCTATTTTCTTTTCAATACATGTAGCTCAAAATGAAACTATTAATTTTTTAAGAAAAAGAGAGAAAATAACAAAAATTGTTCCTTATGTTTGAGATTAGGTCCAAAATAGCCAGCTTAAGTATGCACTGAACAATATCTTATAATTTGATAAAAGGTAATGTATTGAACAGTTTTTATCCTTTATGTTTGACAAAAATACATTTAGTTTCCATGAAATATTTAATAATTTATTCTTTGTTAGATTTGATGAAAACGGTAGTAAATATTTAATCATAAACACCCAGAAAGCCACATCAAATCCTATAATATGTGCACAAAAAATTGCATTAGACAACAAAAAGATAGAAAAAAAATAGTTGAAATTACACTTTGAAAAAGTGCACAAGACTCAAGTAAAGTGTTCACTTTTGTTAACTTAATGAATCAAAATTGTTAAGAGCAGACTAATTTGAACCTAAGGTACCGTTGTTATCATTGTAAGGATAATAATTTTGTAAAATTAGCCAAGGTAAAAAGAGAGAGAGAAAGGTTACTGCAATAATGCAAGCCGCCTGCCGACTAACAGTGAAACGGCGAAAGAAACTGGTAAATTTCTTATCAACCGATGTCGTTTTGTTCCCCGAGCTTGGACACTCTCCTGACTGGACGGCGAAGTCGTTTGACTTTCCATCTGTAACAGCATCAACAGAACTCTCCCGTTCCACAATCCGGTGCCGGTGACTAATACGGCGTCGTAGAGTTCGGGGGACTGCGGGAGGAGTAGAGTTTGAAGGAGGATGAGAAAGAGAGTTCTGAAACGACGTCGTTCGAGGATAAGGCGAAGAGAATCTCCGGGCCGGAGTTCGGGGAAGGTTGAATGATTGTGAAGGGAAAATCCAGTCTCGGTTGGTCGTCGACGGCGAGTCAAGGTCCAAGGACATTTTGGTAGTTGCAATAAAAGTTGCGGGGTGGGAGTCTTTTTATAAGTCCATTGTAAATAATAATGATTCCTTGACAACAAAAATTAGGCGATAATGATGGGAAAGAAATTCATGCCAAAGTTATTAAAGTGTCCACCTCAGGATTAAACCATGATTCTACCTTTAATAGCTTCATCGGATAATAACAATTCTTGGCTTTTAAAAAAAAAAAAAGCGGATTTTCACATCACATATTTATAGTTTTTCATGGTTGTTAATTGTATAAAAAATAAAAAATTGTCTATCCTAAAAGAAATCTATCTTGCATTCTGGCTTGATTCACATTGTACTGGAACAATTTTGTATGTCTTCAAGTTTTGGTCATCTATACAGAATTTACCTATCATAACAAATTATAAATTCTCTTATATGATCAGGTTGTTTGCTTCCTCTTCCTCCTATAAGATGGCGGATTCTTCAGGCACATAATCTAGTTCTTTGATAGGGGTCTATATTATAAGGGTTGTGGTTATATCTGGTTTGAGAGTGTTGACATAGGTTGGCTTAGGATGTGCTGGTGGTGGTGGTTCCTCGTTGTTGTTCATCTTGTATTTTTAAGATACTTAAAACAAAACTTTGAAGAACTTGGTAAGAAACAACAAAATTTAAAGAGTATTTTCAAACTAGAAAATTAAAACTAGCAGAGAAAATAGAATCAGAAACAAATTAAAAATAATATAAAAATATTTTTCTCAAAGAAAGAAAATTTGAGCCCACTGAATGCACAGTGTCCCCTTAAGGAATTTTTTCCCCTCAAGTACCCGAGGTTAATGGAATATATCCTCCCAGGATAGAACAATCTTACTCACCAGTGTATTGGTACCTAAAACAACGGTGTCAATGAACCACTCAACGGCAGTAAAGTACACTTAGAATACTATATCTAGTAGTAGTAGAAGAAGTCCAGAAAATTTAGTTCAACTAAAATGAGAGAAAATCCCTTAATTTATAGAAAACAAAGGGTAATGTGAAAAGGTTCTTATTGTGCCTTACCGGAAAGGTCACAAACATTTGAAAGAGTCACAATCTTTTGGAAAGGTCATAACCTTTCATAAAAGTCACAACTTTTCATAAAAGTCACAATTTTTCATAAAAGTCACAACTCTTCCTAAAAGTTGCAACTCTTCATTTTCCATTCACACCTTTTAAAACTCAACACTCGCTTCATAAGGTGGTCAATCGTTGTTGCCCATAGTCATGCAGGGGTGAAGCTATAGTCATCCAAGGGTGAAGCTATAATCATCCAAGGGTGGTCAGTTAAGCCCTTTGTTGGAAAATTACACAATGTAAATAGGTCAAATTTTAGGTTTGAGGAATATATATTTAATGTGGAATACCCTCCACATAAACTCTTCCATTGGTGCAATGGTTAAGGTTATTCATTTTCAACCCAACAGTTCCTAGGTTCAAACCTTGCTTAAGTGCATAACATTTTTTGTTTTAGTTTGAGAGCAGGTCACAACCATACACTTGTACACACACCATTATTCTTACATCAAACAAATACATTTATTAATTTTAATTTAATTAAAATTCTTAAATGTTCCTCAAGTTTCTTAATATTACAATTTTAATAATATAGAGTAACATATATGAGTAAATCATTTTAATTTTAAATTTTATTATTATATTATATAGATATAATGTATTTCTAATTTTATCTAATATATATGAACTTTACAAGGGTGAAAAAACAAATTGGACAACATTTTACGTTGAAAATTTGTACTTATATATATTAACAACTTCAAACTCAAAGCTAAACTCGATACACACATTTTATATTTTTTTAAAAAGAATTTTTTTTTTTGATAGTGTGATTTGTGTTTTGTATAAAGACACATTTATCCAATCAATATTTCACTTTATACACAATAATTCATATATTTTTATTATAGAAAATTAATGCATCAAGAAAAAAAAAACTCGATTGTTTGTATTTGATAGTAATAATGTTGGGATCATTCATGGTACAATCGTTAGGTTAAACAAATAACATTCAACTCACTTATAAAAAATAACTATTCTTGAACACCCTTGATAAAAAAAATTGGTTCCGCCATTATAGTCATGGTAGCGTTATTCTCCGTTGATGCTCAAAATAGATTAGGATTAAGTTCCCTAGGTAATAGTTGTTTTAGTAGTGTTGAATTTATTAAGTGACAAAAGTCACATAATCACTTTAAATGCATCTAACATTCAAAAAAGAGAGAAATACAACTGAATAATGTACACATACTGTGAATTATGCATATATAGTATATTGGTTACATGAATATTTGAATCGTAATGTTGCTCAATTTGTGTATCTGATTTTTGGGTTGTATTGGTTCTGGCATGTAGGCCTTAACGTGGTTATAATATTTTTACCGGATCTTTTTGACGCTTGGATCTATTCTCGAATATAATATAAAAAGATTGACTAGTTTCATCAACCACAAAAGAGGACCTTGCAATAGAGTGTTCTTGAGTGGAATCCATAAAAGAAGGTCTATTTTTTGGTAGATGCATGATGGTTTGTAGTACCTTTATTAGCAATACTATTGGTTGAAGAATTTTATGCCATCAATGGAGATTAAGAACATAGAAAAAAATAAATGGGAAAATGCTTAAGTACCCCCCAATATATGTCCGAAATCCCAGAGACACACTTATACTATACTAAGGTCCTATTACCCCCGAACTTATTTTATAAATAATTTTCTACTCATTTTCGGCCTATGTGGCACTATGATGAGACCACAAATTGGACTCATTTAGGGCTTTATTTTGATAGGAATAGTGTCCTCAAATGCTTATTTTGTCTCAATATCTGATGAAAAATCTTAAGTTTCAGGTATTTGAAGTTTTAGTGGAAGCATGGACACTTAGGCGCAAAAAGGAACAAAAAGGATGAAAAGAACGAAGAAGTTGAAGCCTGCGCATCGCTAAGCATTCGTCGAAGGGATGCACTCTGTCCTTTGTTCCAGTACGCGAAGCCTTGAAGGAGCAGGATAAAAAAGGTAATGAAAGGAGCAGTCGGCGTTTCACCGAATAATTTTGCGAAGCAGTACTAAGTCGCCCAATGACACAGAGCATGACGATGTTGAAGGCTAGTGCAAGACGACGACGAACTATACCAAAGGGTGAATCGCCGAGTTAATTAGCGATTCTGACTAACCTCGCCGAAAGATCCGCTAGCACTATTTTTTAAAGTCTATAAATACTAAACTTGTTATTAATTTTTGAGAGTCGAACATTTATTTTAATTCCCAGAATAGAATAGTACTTTTTGGGATATTTTCCCTCAAGTTTGGAGAGGGTTTTTGGGAGACTTGAAGAAAGAAAGATTTCATCTTCCCCAAGTTGGAAGTGGGTCTTCTCCATTCTTCTTCCTTTGCTAAAATCAAGGTTTAATTCTTTATACTCATTTGATTTTAGTATCATTTTATGTGTATTTTGTTATTTCTTAATGTGTGGCTAAAACCCCCCATTCTTGGGGTGTGATTTAGCAAGTATGTGTTGATATTGTTGTTGGGTCTTGCTTGCTGATAGGATACATGTATTTTAATGGTGATTTCACCTAGTGATTGTTGTTTAATTTAATGGGTTTGTAGTTGCAAATACAAAACCACCCATGTGTTTTCTACTTGCCCGAGAGGGAGGTCGCGAAACCAAGACTACTAGACTGATGGCCTAAGTAGTGGGTCGACATGCATGAGCTGAGAGGGTGAGCCCTACTCCCATATCCTAACACTCAGCTCGAGAGAATGAGTGGGGTAAGGCATAGGTTGGCCTTCATGCGGCAAATGGGTGTTCGAGAGGAACACATTTGAAACGGGTAAGTTGCCCGAGAGGGAACTTATTTCCATCTAAAGCTTAGCCTAGTCACTATTATCTTGCAAATTTCCTATCGAAAGCATGTACCTAACGATTTATCTCAACTTGTATTGAGGTCACACCCTAAGAACTTGTCCCCATACTTGATCATCTTATTATATTTGTTGTTTTTTACTACTTGTGACAAAACCCCCAGTTGATATTTAACACCTTTGTGTCACCCATTTTTAATTTACAATGTTTTTAATCGTTAATGTCTTTAGCTACAACTAGTTTGAACTAAATTTTATTTTTCTACTAATTCTCAAAACCACTCTCTTGGGACATGACCCCAACCCTTGGTTGGGTTACTATATTATCGACGATCGTAGACATTCGTACTGTAGATTAGTGTCATTGGTCACGATAATCATCAAAATGGCGCCACTACCGGGGAGTGGTGTTGTTTGAGAATTCTTAGTTTAATAGAGTTTCTGTTCTTATTAGTTGTAGTGTCACTAATTTTACTTTTAGTTTTGTTCTTTGTTGGGTTGTCCATTTAGATAAGCATGGCTGAGCAGAGTAGTGGCAATTTTGTTGAAATGAGCCAAGGAGTCCAAAAGGACTTCACGTTGATCACACTGGCATCTCATCTAAACGACTTGGCCACCAAAATCTTAGAGGTGGAAGTCAAATGCAACAACAAGGGGAGGTATACGCCCCCTCATGAGCGGAAGAAGTCTAGAATAGGGGGAAAAATCGTGTTGAGGACACACTTCAAATCATTCTCTAAAAGATCACCGATCAAGATCGAGTGTTGGAAGAAATGAAGGAAAATATTAAAGTGTTGAATCAAATGATTGGATCTCACTCTAGATCAATCCAGCTAATCAGGTCACTCATGAGTTTTTCAGTGCCTCATCTCTACCCAAATGACATATTGGGGTCACCTAGTGACACTAGGGCCAACCCCAATAACGGAGAATGAAAAAGGACTTGCGTCGTGCCACGACGTTAACTAAGGCACTTCTTGGGAGGCAACCCAAGGTGATGTTGCTTTAAGTTATTCTGTTCGAATAATGGTGTGCTGATTTTGTAGGTTAAAGTGAGAAAGATGTTGAAAAGTGCAAGTTGGCGAGCCAAGGATCTAGTTGGCAAATCGCCGAACCTATCGGCGATTTTGATTTAATCCACCGTTGTGACCCCCAAAATAAGGGATGTCCTGTAAAACTCGACAAGATGAGTATACGTATGGCGCATCACCAAATTGATCGGCAACAAGACTAACGTCACCGAATGGCTGAGAACTGAATGGTTATATAAAGGCCAAAGGTCAAATTTTTGAATCTCTCACTTTCCCTTGTTTCAAACTCCTCAAAATCATACCAAAGGTACTTTTTCCTAGATTTTTGCCTTCAATTAGTATTTTTAGTCGATGACTAGTGTTTGGGGTTGAATTTCTTTGCTACCTAGTGTTTCAAAAAGCAATTTGATCAGTATCAAAGGTTAGTCTCTAAAACTCCAAACTTATTTTTGATAATTTTGCACTCTCTTGCAATTATAGTACCAAGATGATGTGTGCTGAGCGTCTTTGATAGAAATAGGGTGTTGTGATGCTATTGTTAATTCAAAATTTTTGTCTGTAATGCTTTAATAGTCTATTGCCTTAGTGTTTGTGCTTTGATTTGAATGAACTTGAAGTGGGTGTTGTGTAATCGTTGTTAGGTTGGTCGTGCTAATTTATGAAATTTAAGTGGTCCATATTTGTTCTAAATAACGAAAAGTGTTCAATGAAGGAATGGGTAACAACATTCCTAAGGGTAATCTTAGTTAATTAGCCAAATTTGGCTAAACCGGAAAAAGTCTGAGTAATCCGGGGTGATGAGAAGTATGGGTCTTGTGTAAATTTTGTGTATGCATACTTTGATTTCATTTCCAAGGTTAGTAAGGTCGATTCTAAGAAGTGGGTTGAAATATAGCAAGGCACGATTAATCATTTGGCGAACTGGGTCGTGCTCATGAAAAGACTCAGCGGTTCGTCTACTGGTCTTAGATCGTTCTTCATCCATGTCCATATTGCTAAGAGATCTGTAACTTTTGGCGGACACATTTGTGATCACCTAAAGTAGTTGGCGACTCACCGATAGGACTTTTGACCGCCCTTTGCATGCCTTATTTTCCCCTATTTCACTGTATCTTTTGGCGGATAGCCTTGTCGTCGTCGAAAGTAGTCGGCATCTCGCCAAATAAACTTTTTTCATCGCTACTTTGCCTAGATTTCAAGCTAATTCCTTCGGCAAGTCCGACCTAGATCATTAAAGAGATTTGGCGATTCGCTGACTAGATCGGCGAGTCCTTCAACAATATGATTCTCTGTGTATGAGTTGAGTTTCACCTAATCTCTTGATCTTTTGCAGATATGGTATGCACAAACTTAAATGAGCCACCTCAGAAAAAGGCAAAGGGAATTACAATCAATGAAGAAGGATCACGACCTTCACAAAAAAGAAAGCAAGATCTCCCACCGGAAGATAAAGGCAAACGAAAGAAGCATATCACTAGAAAAGGGTCAGCTATTTAGCCAGATTTTTCTAAGCCGAAAAATGAACAACCCTTGATTCACCGATAGAATAGGATCAGGGATAGACCTCAATCAACACCTATCAAAGTTACATCAGCTACAACTCTTTCGATTACCGAATCAGTGCCAAACCTAGCTCCACCTTCAGTGGCCCCTGCATTCCCCGTAGCTCCACCTCCACCCAGATTGCTGAACAGATTTAAAGGCGATGGTTTACGAACCATTCTGGAAGAAAATTTACTATTTGTGTAGGGTTTGGAAGGTAAACATACTGAGGTGCTTGACACGCTCAAGTATCATGAGTTCGAGCAATTCACTAGGCCACGGGGCCATTACATCCCTTCCTGGGTTCGGCAATTCTACTTAGCCTATGGGGAGTTGGTCCTGAAAAATAAGAAAACGACTAGTGAGTTCCGACCGATGAAGTCTGTTATGGTTAGAGGCAAGGAGGTAGAGTGTCACAACGAGCATATCAATGTTGTACTAGGTCGACCGCTACACTCGATACTGCCCTACCAGGGTCTGCCTATTGTTTCGTCCCTGGATTATTTAAATGGTTGGTTAGCTCCGATGATTTCTAACATCACCCCGTGGTGGTTGGGTGCAGGAGCTCCGATTGAAAAGAGGGATTTTATAACACCCCTAAATGCTTAAACAAATAGTCGCATGTCGTTACATCATCTCGTAATTACTAGAATATGTTTTATTCTCATTTTTGGAACTTGAAATGTTGTGATTTGCAAACTTGCTTAGCATAGATTGTTATCGTAAATTAAGGTAATGTATGGGGGTATTTGCTTAATTATTTAATTATACTTACTTATACATTAGAAGTGTGGGTATAAAGTACGTAAATATAGTTATATATGTATGCTTTTTGGGCAGCCATCTATTTGTTTGGGCAACCCCTTTTGGTGACATCTGTCGATGTGACAAGGATAACTTTTGTAGCTATATATCTTTACACTTCCTTTGATTTAATTCATTTTCCCTCAAGTCTAAGAACATTATAACATTAGCTAAACAGTTGTTCTTCAAAATCAAGAGAAAAACTAAGTCCTTTTGGTTGGAATCTGACACACACACACTTCCTTTTGGTAAGTGACGAAATCTGCTTTTGATCTGGGTAGTGTTTGGTATTTTATGCATATCTCATTCAAAAGAACTTAGTTTAAAGTGAATAAACATGTTTTGGAAAGCTAATTCGTAGACCTACAACTCTTGTGGTTATGTAAAATTCTAATTTAGCTGTTATGGATACAAAATAAGGGACGCAACATATGACAAGTTCTGTCCAGATTCTAGAATTAGAAATCTTGTACATTCAACTGTTAGTGTCTTGATTATATCTTTTTTTACAAAGCTTATTTTGTGGTGATTCTTGATTATTTGCAAGATTAAGAGATGTACCTACATCTTTTATGAAGGATATAAATTCCATTTTGGTCGTTTTTTGTTTCAAATCTAAGTTGCGACATGAAGTGCGTTTATTGGGCAGAATATCTGTTTTGGGAGTATAGTCGTATTTGTACAGGCTAGGCTTACTTGTGATGATAACCCTGTGTTACGCCATCATTATTGAGCTACTAGAAAGTAAATAAGTTGTTGAATTCATTTTTTAAGGTTGTATATCCTCGTGTACGAGTTGAAGATTTTGATATACTGGTCGGTCTACGATTTGAACTCGTGAAGTCGTGTTGGACTGTTTTTGTGCTAAAGAACTGAGGTTTGTGTATAAACTTATACTTTTACTCTTTTTACCTGCTGGTATATCTGAAAGTTTACTTTGGTACCTTGGTTACCTCTTGTCATTTTGCATTGTCGTATTGGTATTCTTTAATACATTAAATACGCTTGTGTAACTCGCCCACTTGTACGGATTGTTTGATCACTTGGGACCTTGTCCTTCTTGTGGCTGTGACTTTTTCACTCTTGGCATGCCTCTTGATTCAGATCATTTACCATTTTGACTCTGGATTTTTAGTCCGTCTTAAGAATGGAAGTTGTCCATTTTAAGTACAAACTAGAAAGCCATTTTTAATATGGTTCTTGGTTCTCTTGATTATTGGGTTTTGACCTTTCTTGATACCTACTTTTGCTTGGTGTGATGACATGATGTATATATTGGGCGAGCCTTGTTGTTGAATCTCTTGGAAAACTGTGCTATGAGCGTTCTTGACATTTGGATCTTTAAATATCGAACTTGATACTCTTTATATATTGTTTACTTGATTTATTTATTATTTTCAATTATGCTTCCCTTTACTTGAGAATGATAACTTGGCGAATTTGAGGGCTCTGAACCTATAGTTTTTACACTACTAAGTTGTATGCTTAGCGATAGTTGTTTCTATCGTAGGGAATGATCAAGAGGATGCTTGAAGTTGGCCATTGAGGATGGAGATTTTGAAAGCTTTAAGGAAGATCACATTTGCATATAGGCATATATATTTTGTATAAACCTTGGGACTTGTACATAATCTATGTTTTGTATATTTACATGAGAATTTGAGGGCTGATTTGGTCATGTCACCATGGGCTGTAATATAAGTATCGCCATACGTTTTTATCTTTTTGGGGTGTGTAAACCCAAGTCTTGTAATATACTAAATTTACTATTTGTTTCGAATGTTTGTGTGAAGCATGAGCAAGCTGATTTCGGTACTCGGAAGCTTGTAATATTCTTGTTACTTCATCCTTGAGTGTGAGGATAATATATGTACATGAAAAGCTCGTTGGTTATTTGCTTAAATTACTTTTCGGAGGTCATTATGAATCTAATCCCTCTACTAGATTATAATCAGTATGCCCTCGTTAATCGCTTTTAAATGTCGCAACTATAAGTTAGGTCTCTTTAAAGAGGGTCGCTATAGTTATGAACATCGCCTCCCGGTACTTGTTTGGTTTCATCAGCAGCATTATCATGCCATCCTAGAACGAGTCCATTCTGCGTCATCCTAAGGCAGCTTGCCTTGGTTCTATCATGGCCAAGAGGCAGATCGACCTGGGACTGTTAGTATCACAGGATATGGCTATGAGAGCCAAACAAACACATACATCTCTGCCTTTTCCTGTTCTGATCACCGAGTTATGTCGGCGTGCCGGAGTACCCCGGGACCCTACCAGCGATATAAAGGTCACCCCGTCTTCTTCCACCGATATTCGGCGTATAGAGGCCGAGTTCACACAAGAGGAGGTTGATAGGAGGAGAGCAACCCTAGCAAATACTTCTCCAGAGGTCGATGTTGACTCATTGCGAGCAGAGGCATCATCATCTACTCCGGCTTCGGAGCCTTCAGGTATACCCGCTCCTTCTTCCCCTTCACATACTCCAGGTACATCCTATTCCTCTCAGCTTGCCAGGATCACTTAGGCCATGATCTTGAAGATAGGGTAGTTGGCCTATTCAGCTGATGTGAGAGCTACCCGATTGGAAAAGTTCGTTCCAGGGATGATCAACAGGGCCATACTAGCAGCACTTACCCCACTTCAGACCGCTGTTGATGCCCTGACAGTGAGAGTCATTGCTTGCGAGAGCAGACAGGGAGAATCCTATGAGTTGGCAACTTTAAAAGCCGAGATTGCGAATTTGAGGAAGGACGTAGACTACCTTAAGTTTACTGACTTCACTTCACTAATAGAGAGGGAAGATGATAAGGATGCTCATGAGACCACCGGAGATGTGCATGGGGATGGCGCAGTACATGCAGAGTCAGATGCAGAGACCGATGAGGAGTTATTATCAATGGATGCTGAGGAGACACATGATAGCAGAGATAAGGGCAAATTCAGAGACTTGCCAGATCATACAAAGACGGTTGTGCAACCGGTGACCCAGACATTGCCGGCTGAGACATCCACAATAGCTTTTAGCGGATCTGGCACCTCTATTCAGTCTGAGACTACTCCGGATACTAATGCCCATGTACAGACTGATCCATTAGCCATTGAGACCCCGATAGAGAGAGAGACTGCATGGACAAGACCATTCTTCACCCCCTCTCTGTCTTTCTTTACTCTGTCTTTTAGATTCTGTATTATTTGCATTTGAAGACAAACGCTCTTATTTGTGGTGGGGTAAGGCCCACCTTGTTTTGCTTGTTTCGGATACTTGTGTTTTGGTGTACATTTGGGTTGTCTGTTTTTAAAAAAAAAACTGCTTTGTGATTGTTTAAGCTTGTGGCTCCGTTTATTTTTATTTGCAAAATGATTTTGACCCCTCCAAATTTTTTTGAATTTTTCACACATTTTTTTGCCACCCCTCGTGAGTTGATGTGGCTGTTCCTTTGCAAAAAATTTGAGTCCCAGTTTCGATCAATACCAAGGATTGAATAGTGCTCCTAATCGAACAAACACGAATGTACAGCTACATGAAGCCAAATGAAGTTGCATAGACAATATGTAAACTCTTTGCACCTCGTTGTGATTAGTCATTTATCGAATTGATTCTCTTGTAATGACCATTGCACACTAGCAAAAGTGTGTGGTCTTGTTTGACTAAAGCGTCGATGCCTTGTGTGATTAGCTTGCCTTGAACCTTGCATGAATAAACCTAGAATTTTCCCTGTTAATCTGATTGATTTAGAAAGGTGTGCTCTTGAAATGATCTTAGGCAGTTTTAAAAAGTGAGAGCCAAATTTGACATATACCTCTTTTGTTGCCTACCCGTGAGCGTGTGAAACTCTTTTGAACACCTTTTGAGCCTTACTTTGTTTGAAAGAATCTTGATGAATCCTAGAGCTTACTTGACCCACTACTTATAATCCTCTTGATTTGTGGTTTAGCGAATAGCCAACTTTGGCCTAAGTTGGGGGTGTGGTAAAAAGGAATTGGAGAAATCAAGAAGTGCAAGAAAAGTCTATCTTAATCCCTGGTGTTGCAGAACAATGGAAATCCTTCAAAAAAAAAAATATTTTTTGTGGAATAAAGTACCAAGGAAATCGGGTTTTCAAGCAATCCATGGAGGTGAATGAAAAGATGACTTAGAAGCACTAGAAAAAGAATTGATAAAGGAAAAAAAGGGAATGTCTTGAGAATACCACATCTCACGAGAAAAAAGTCACTGAGCCTAAATGACCATACCTTTGCACTCATCCCTATTACAAGCCTTAGAAAGTCCTTTTTGATCTTGAGTAAGTCGAATTGAAAGTCGATTGGAAAATAAGGGCAAACCTATGAGTAAAAACATGCATTGTGTTCCTCTTTTTTTAGTGTGAGCGTTGCATCTGATTCCTGATCTTGAATTGATTAACCTCTGTGTGTGAATATGGAATCATTCTTAATGTGAGGGCACTTAGATACTTCCTATTAAGCTTGATTGCACAAGTAACAAGTATTGCGAGCATGAGAATCTTTTGTAATGGTGGGTCACAACTTGAATCTTTGAGTACAAAATTGATCCTTGCAAGTAAATTTGAGTCTAGTTGTGTGCATTCATGATTTAGTCCTGTGTAGCACTATTTGAGACACCTTGTTGAACAGCTGAACTTGAGTTTGCTTGAGGACAAACAAAAGTTTAAGTTGGGGGTGTTGATGAGTCCACAAATTCGACTCATTTAGGGTTTAATTTTGATAAGAATAGAGTCCTCAAATGCTTATTTTGTCTCAATATATGATAACTCTTAAGTTTCAGGTATTTGAAGTTTTAGTGGAAACATGGACACTTAGGCGCAAAAAGGAACAAAAAGGCTGAAAAGAACGAAGAAGCTGAAGCCTGCGCATCGCCAAGCACGCTTGGCGATTCGCCGAAGGGACGCACTACGCTCTTTGTTCCAGTACGCGAAGCCTTAAAGGAGCAGGATCAAAAAGGCGATGAAAGGAGAAGTCGGCATTTTGCTGAATAATTCCGCAAAGTAGTACTAAGTTGCCCAATGACACAGAGCACGACGATGCTGAAGGCTAGTGCAAGACGGCGATGAACTACACCAAAGGGTGAATCACCAAATTAATCGGCGATTCCGACTAACCTCGCTGAAAGATCCGCCAACACTATTTTCTGAAGTCTATAAATACTAAACTTGTTATTAATTTTTGAGAGTCGAACATTTATTTTAATTTCTAGAATAGAATAGTACTTTTTGGGATATTTTCTCTCAAGTTTGGAGAGGGTTTTTGGGAGACTTGAAGAAAGAAGGATTTCATCTTCTCCAAGTTGGAAGTGGGTCTTCTCCATTCTTCTTCCTTTGCTTAAATCAAGTTTTAATTCCTTATACCCATTTGATTTTAGTATCATTTTAGGTGTATTTTGTTATTTCTTGATGTGTGGCTAAAAACCCCCATTCTTGGGGTGTGATTTAGCAAGTATGTGTGGATATTGTTGTTGGGTCTTGCTTGTTGAAAAGATAGATGTATTTTAATGGTGATTTCACCTAGTGGTTGTGGTTTAATTTAATGGTTTGTAGTTTCAAATACAAAACCACCCATGTGTTTTCGGCTTGCTCGAGAGGGAGGTCGTGAAACCAAGACCGCTAGACTGATGGCCTAAGGAGTGGGTCGACATGAGGTTCAGCCCGAGAGGGTGAGCCCTAGTCCCATATCCTAACACTCAGCTCGAGAGAGTGAGTGGGGTAAGGCATAGGCTGGCCTTCATGCGGCAAATGGGTGTCTGAGAGGAACACATTTTAAACGGGGTAAGTTGCCCGAGAGGGAACTTATTTCCATCTAAAGCTTAGCCTAGTCACTATTATCTTGTAAATTTCATATCGAAAGCATGTACCCAACGATTTATCTCAACTTGTATTGCGGTTACACCCCAAGAACTTGTCCCCATGTTTTATTTTCTTATTATATTTGTTGTTTTTTACTACTTGTAACAAAACCCCCAGTTGATATTTGACACCTTTGTGTCACCCCTTTTTATGTACAATGTTTTTAATCGTTAATGTCTTTAGCTACGACTAGTTTGAACTAAATTTTATTTTTCTACTAATTCTCAAAACCACTCTCTTGGGCCTTAGTATAGTATAAGTGTGTCTCGGAGATTTCAGGCATAGGTTGGGGGGTACTTATGCATTTTTCCAAAATAAATCAATGAACTTTCAATAAATTAATTTGATATAACTATAAAAACTTAGAAGAAAATATCAATTTAAAGCTATAGAAAATAATATATAGGAGCTAAATAATGGTTGAATCGGTTATTATTGCTCCATTTCATTTAGTTATAGATGTGTTAACTAAATCCCATCATGTGAGAGAGAAGTATGTGTTGGGTTCGAAAGTGATTATGACGTTATGTGGAAGCTTACAATTGCAAATCATATGGTTGATAAATCAGACCACAAATAAAAGTATACTAAAGACATATTATTAATATGGTTTGACCAAGCGGCCTACATAGTATAAACATGTTTGGAGAAAATCTCCCCATAAAAAAAAAATCTCTAAACGACTACATTGTGGATGTTCTTGTGTTCTTGATATGAGAAGACGAGTCTTCAATTTATAGAGTTCCAAAATTTTCCTCTAAGGAAAGAAGAATCAAATATGAAAGCGAATTATATTTTCCTTTTAAGAAAAGTTAAACTACTTATGGTAATACTTTAATTTTCCTTTAAAAGAAAAGTAAAACACAAATATGGTAAGAAAATCAGGGCAAAACCCTAATAGTAGAAGAGAGAATTATGTGATGAATGTGGGAGGGAAGAACGAAGAGAGAGAGAGAGATAGTGGGCTAATTTGCAACGAAAGAGTACATTAAGGAGATAATTAAGTGGGTAGACTAATTTTAAGGAGTGGTATATCTAAGGCCTTATTTTTTGCACTTAATGGAGGCCTGAATCTGATTGGTTCAGAAATTTGACCATAAGTACATTTATTTTCATTAAGATTTAAGCACTTAGGCCTCATTTGTTTGCACTTAATCTAGGTCTAAACTAAATGGTTCACACATTAGACCATTAAATACATTTTTTTTATTAGGATTTAAACACTTAATTCGTCAAAATAGGTCTCAATCATTAAGATCCAGAATAAAGTCTTAATATCATTAAGAGATATTCTTGTATGGATAATATTCATTATCACTCTATCCACAATCACCCGTCGCCACCACTAACTACCTATGTCATTACAACCCCACTATCACCACTATTATTATTGTCTACCATCAATTACCTCTGCCATCACAACTACCGTTGTTATCCACTATTGTCAGCTACTGTTACACTTACTTCCATCATTATAATTACATCCATTGTCATCACCACCCCCGTCTACTTATCCACCGCCACCTCCACCACCACTCTAAACCACTACCCTCACTATAGTCAATTTCTACTACCAACAAACTTCACTATCACAACTAGTGTCACTGCCATTATCACCATACATTATTCGATCACCACCACCATCACTACTATCATCTACCACCACCATTATGGTAATTATCTACTACCAACCACTTTCATCACCATAAGTAGCATCGCTGACAACTACCACAAATACATCATCAACCACCATACATTCTTCAGTCACCACCATTAACACCACTAACTACTAACACCAACCACCAATATCATTATCAATCTCCATCATTATGATATTCACTACAACATCAACCATCTCCATCATCATAACTATCACCACCTTCATTACAACAACTATTATCACCACCACCACAAGCTATCTCAACTATCACTAGCAAGCACAAGTGTTTTATTTTTTTTATTAATTATTTTTAAATATTTAATTAAGTTTTATTTGAATTATATATTTATTATGTACATGGAAATAAATTATATACATTCAGATGTTGGAAAACAAATAATCTTAATCATTTAGTGTTCAGATCTAGAGACCACATCTTAATCATTCAGATGTGCATTCAAATTTAGACGTCTAAATCTTAATGAAAACAAATGAGGCCTTAATGGATCTGAATAGGTCTTAACAATTAAGATTTAGAATAGAGTTTTAATATCATTAAGAAGTATCCTTGTGTGGATAATATTCACCATCACTCTAACCACCACCACTAACCACCCCTACCATCACGTCAATGCTCTTTTGTAGTTTATCTTTTTTTTTTTTTGTTTTATTTTGGGAAAGGTTCAACCTTTCATTTCATGTGAAAGGTTGTTCTCTTCCTTTTGCCTTTTTATTTTTCTTTTTAAAAATATAATAAAACTCGAAAATAAATATAGTAGCTAACTTTTTTAGACAAATAAAAATATAGGAAAATTAAATAATTAGAATACACCACAAAGTAATTAAAAAAATATACTACAATTACTAACTTATTTTTTATTAAAATAAAAAATAATAAAAATATATTTTATATACTCCTTTTCTTCTTTTTATTTTTTTCTATTTTTTTTCTTTGATTTCCTGTAGGGGTGTTCAATGTTTGGATAAAAACCGGTCCAAGTCTAAAATTCAATCCAAACTGATTAAATAAATCAATTTTATTTGAGTTTGGTTTGGTTTTATATTTTAAAAAATCAATAGTTTTGATTTGGTTATGATTTTGTTAATTTTTTTTTGAAGAAATAACTGAATTGAACCGACAAATTATATGCATATATTTTATTATTATTATCATTATTATTATTATTATTATTATTATTATTATACATACATAATATATTACTTTTATAAACAATTTTAAAGATCTTATATATGTTTTTGTCAAAATTTATTTATAATTTACTTATGAAAGAAAAAATGCCCAAGGTGAGAATATTTATTTTATTAGTTTCATGTATATAGTATCTATGACAATTATTTGTGGGACTGAAAATGTCACTCTCTTCCTTCTAGGACAAATTAGTAAATTTTGAAACTTTATTCATACTAAATTCAGTGATAGAAAGTTATCACAGACATTCTAACTATTGTTCATTTTAAATGGATTGCGGTCACTTTTTTTTCACATTTTAAATGAATTGTTTCTTTAAAATTTGTGTATGGTTAATAATCTAATAATCGAACCAAACCAAAACCGACAACAACCAAATTGATAAATGTATATTATATTGGTTTGATTTGTTTTTTATAATTTTAAAATCAATTAAGTTTGATTGATTTTGGTTTTGACCAATAACCGACCCAAACCAACCCGTGAACACCCCTAAATTTTAGTAAACTGATTTGGAGGGGGGAGGGTTGCGAAGCAGTACATCAAATTACTATATAAAGAAGAGTTGTAAACTATAGACCTGCTTTTCATTATTTTTCTCCATTTTCCCATTTTTCTCCTTTATTGGTTCTTTTTATTTGTGCATCTTTTTTTTTTTTTTTTTCAATTTCTTTATTTGATGTTCCTTTCCTTTTCTTCTTCTTCTTCTTTTTTTTTTTCAATTTTTTAATTTGTTTATTCATTTTCTTCCTTTTCCATTTATTTTTTCTCAAATCATGATATTCTTTATTTTATTTTTACCATAATTTGATTTCATATATATTGTAATGATATCATTGATTGTTGCTTCAATCATTCAATAAGACTTCCATGATACCATATATATATAGACTAATGATCATTCTTCAAGGTGGAAAATCATAATTGTCGACACTCAATTTTGATCCTCCTCAATATAAATTAATCATCGAGTTTCTTTAATTTCAAACAATTTGAAATGATTAGATTTTATATAATTCAAAATATTTTCAAATTATTTTTAAAGAGATTTTGTCTTTTCTAAATAGTGTATATGTATATATATTTCTATATATTTAAATCATGTATATAATTAATACTTTTTATAAATATTAGAAAATTGTGTCAAAAGTTTTGTTTTTAATTAAATATCTTGTCAATTAGTTTAGTTTAATTATGATTATATTTTTGAGTTAATTAGTTTAAAATAAGTCAATTGTTTTATTTTGTTAAAATTAAGAAGATGGTTGATTAAATAATTAATATTAATTTGCGTTATTTAATGTTTAGCCGATTTCACCAATTAATGTAATTTGTCTATATTAAGTCAATTTTGGCCAGAATGGCAATCCATATGGTTAAATTCGAAATGAAATTTGAAGCCCTAATTTCTCCTCTTTAAAGCCCCTTGTCGAGTGATTGTTTGGGTTTTACCCGAAATAGAGAAGCGAAAAGAGTGAAAATCGTTTGAGTCTAAGTTTGGCTCTCTCCTTTTCAAGCTCGTTATCGTCCCAGGCGCTGCCCTGAAGAAAAGGTATTACTGTTTACTTTATGTCCTATCTTTTCTTATTCCAATCTTTCTTAAGCTTGAGCACTTGTGTTTCAGGCTTGTATGTATTAGTTTCAACTGTCATTTGTTTGGTTTAGAATTCTGAATTTTAGCTGAATCTGAAACCTATAATGCTATTGTCTAAATCTGTCCTTGGTTGCCTATTAAGTTATAGAAATTCATAATTGTTTGACTATGATTGCAATCTCTGTTTGTATGGCTGATTTTTTTTACTTCTATGATCTCGTTTTGTTTTGTTTAGTTGAATGCTGCCATGTTTATAGTTAGATACGATATGATATAGTTTGAATGAAATATCCTTAATTTTGGCCTAGTTTCTGTTCAAAAGTCCCAGTGAATGCTTAATCGGATGGCACCTCTCAAACATTTCCAGTTGCTAAAGGTTTTCATTTTGCATGTGTTAATTTTATTATATCTGTTCTGCTATGATAATACATATTAACTTGCTACTGTTTAGATTTCATGTTATTAAGACCATATGTTTCGCTTCTTGATCTCTTCAAGCTGAGAATATTTGTTTAAAGTCATTGGTTGTTAGAATTTTTATAGCTTGATTTTGGATAAAAGCTTGCTGGTTTGATTATTGTTACAACAATTTGAGTTGATGACTTGTGTGATGCATATGCTAAATTTTATTTCCTCCAGTTACTTGGGTATATAATAATGTTCAGTTTTGTCCTTTCTTCCATTTTTCTACTAATCTGAATGTTCACCAGCAGCTTCAATATAAGTATAGTTATGGATTTGCTTGGAACTTTGAGAAATTCGTAAATTACTCTTTTTGAGTGTTTGTTTATTAATTGGGTGGATCATTGCTGTTGTAGGTAGTTTCAATTCATAAGCCACAACACTTAGCTTCTTGATCACTATGTATGGACCATAGAACTTAGATGTTAACTTCAAAATTGCTCCTCAATGCAATAGTTGCGTGTTTGTGTAAGGCTTCAATTTTAAATATACCCAATCCATGCATTTCAATTGTCAAGTTCTCTGTTCTGATTAATGGAGCACTAGAAGGTTTTTTCCCACCTCAAAGAGGTCTGAGGCAGGGGGATCCTTTGTCCCCTTTAGTGTTTGTTATAGTCGTGGAGGGTTTAAAAAATATGACAAGGTAGCAAGGAACACTAACTGTATTTGAGGTGGCAACAAATTCTAATTCTACACCAATCTTGGTAGTCACACATCTTTAGTATGCAGATGATACTTTAATCTTTTGTGATGCTGATGAGGCCAATTTTTTATCTTGAGGTCAATCCTGATGTTATTTGAAGGTGTCTCTAGATTGCACATAAATTGGAGGAAGAGTCTTTTGTTCCCGATTAATGAGGTTACCAACACAGAGGAGTTGTCTAGGATTCTAGGAGGGGAAGTAGGAGCTTTACCTACCACCTATCTTGGAATACCTTTGGGAGCCAAATCAAATTACATGAGCATTTGAAGATCTGTGATGGAAGAGTGTGAAAAGAAGTTATCCAGATGGAAGTCACAATATTTATCTTTAGGAGTCAGAGTAACCCTTATAAATTCAGTGTTGGATGCTCTTCCCACCTACTTGAGGTCCATCTTCCCAGTCCTAGATGGTATCATACAGTGGTTGGACAAGATTAGGAGAGATTTTCTGTGGAAAGGTAATAAGGAAACTGATTAAACAGTCCATCTAGTCAAATGGAACAAAGTGCTTTGAAAAAAAAACAAGGGGGGTTTGGCATTAGAAATCTCAAGCTACATAGTAAGGCTCTCATCTTGAAATAGCTCTGGGGATATTCACAAGAACCTCAGGCATATTGGTGTAAGGTTATTGAAATCAATTATGGTGAGAAGTATAGGTGGATGACGTGGATGACAAAGGAAGTCAATACCCCATATGGGGTTAGTGTGTGGAGATCAATTAGAGTACACTGTCCTTTTATGAAGAACCACACCACTGTTAAAGTTGGAAATGGTCACAAGACTTCCTTTTGGAAGGACAATTGGTTGAGATTAGATAGCTTAAAGGGTTTGTTCCCTGATTTTGCTGGGAGGGCATTACAATAGGAGGAAAAAAAAGGAAAGGGAGTGACAGTAAAAAATTATATATACAATGTATTTCATTTTCTTCAATTTTACCTTAGTTTTTTTTTTTTTTTGATTATAGAAATCATTGAGTCTCCAGAATTTCTTCCTCAAATTTGGTCAAAGTACCCAAAACAGGTTGTGACCAGATCGGGTATGGATCCCACACCACACTGATGTCGTGTCGACACGGGTGGGGCACCAGAAATGAAGAGTCCGAGCAACTTAGGGAAGAACTGAAATGAGGGAATTCTGAGTGGAATTGACCTGGATAAAGCCCTGAACGAAGTTCCATAGGCTTTAGCAATTTCGAGGGCATCCATCAAAGAAGTGGGGTTTACCATACCAACCAAAGGTTTAATTTCAGATTTCAACCCTGATATAGCTGGATATGAAGTGACTTTCATTAAGCAATGGATTAACCAACAAGATATAGGTTCATTTCAGCAAACTTCTCCTGGTAATTATCTACACTACCAGTGTGTTTGTGGTTGTTAAGTTTATCCACATTGTCCATAGATCTGACATTGCCAAATCTGTGACACACTTCTACACAAAACGTCTACCAATTAGTGCCCCTCTTCTCTAAAGATTAGCTGCTGAACCACACATCAGTCTTCTCCCTCATTGAACTGATGCATAACTCAATTTATTTTGGTCTGGGACTTGGTATATTTCGAAAAACTGCTTACATTTGCGTAACCACTCCTTGGGATTTGTCCCATTAAACTCTGGGAAATTGATTTTGGCTTGGAAGTATTTTCATGGTTGTGGACAGAAGTATTTCACATGGGTAGAGGAAGCAGCGGGGGCTCATTGGGATTCGTATGGACCATCGGGGTTGCCGTAGTAGCTACAAAGAGAGCAGTCAACCCCAATGAGACAGTACTCGCAACATGTGGATGCAGGGGTGAACCATCTGGGGAAAATAGTGGAGGAGATGTAAAACCCCTTTCAACTGGATAACTAGTAGTAGTCGAAGATGGGGATACCTGAACTCGCATGTTCGATCCTTGGCCAGCATTGTAATTAGTCATGTAACCTTGAACACTTGAAGCTACGGACTGTGGAGATTGTGGTAACACAGGTGGAGCCTCAGTGCGTCAAGCTGTTTTGAGGTGTGAAATAATCAGTTCCAGCCTCTTGTTAGTCTCGTGTTTCTTGCAGTTGAGAGGAGAACGATTTCTGGTTAGATTCGAGAGATTCAAATTTATTAGAAGTATCAGCTGCAATGGATTGAAGCTGAGTCTCCAACTTCTTATTACCCTCTTCTAAACCTTCGAATTTCTGATTTTCAGTCATTGTTTTCCTGAGAATCGAATGGCTCTGATACCACTGTCACGATTTGAGTGCTGAGTAGCTAAATGTGTGATTAACACGAGAGAAAATAGATTTTTGCTAAGGCAGAAAAGAATTGAGAAAGAAATTGGATATTCATATATATATGAATATATTGATTAAAAACAGAAATCCTGTTCAACTGCTAATAAAGGCAACGACTAGCTATCCTACAGGTGCAACGTGGCATTTTGTTATAAAGAAAAAGGCAATTACAAGGGATCATTAAGCAAATACTGAAATTAATTAATTGATTTAAAATTACCGTAAATAGGAATTTATTAATGTAACTACTTGAGACTTCACTTCCATATTGGGCTCAAATTCACTCCCCTTCTACTAGTCCATATCATGACACTTTTTTGTTCCCATAGTCTCGAGATTATTGTAGGAATATCTCTCAAATTGAAGCCTTGAGTAATTAGACAAGCAGCTCTATATTAACTTTTGTAGTTCTATATCTGCAGCTTTATGTTTCCTATTGTGTTTCTTGTAATTGTTAGCTGAACTATCTTGAATATTTTAGGTGCAAGTGAAGACCAAGATGCAAACTGAAAGTGCTTTGTCAGTTATGGGGCCAAGGCCAATGGAGTTGTCTGCTGTGCTTCCTAGCGGTTCCCAAGGACTTGGACCAAATGGAAAACCACGGACATCAAGCTTGGAGTCACCAATTATGTTGCTATCTGGACATCAAAGTGCAGTGTATACTATGAAGTTCAATCCAGCAGGAACAATCATTGCATCTGGTTCACATGACAAAGAAATCTTTCTTTGGAATGTACATGGTGATTGCAGGAATTTTGTGGTCTTGAAAGGGCACAAAAATGCAGTTCTTGATGTTCAATGGACTACTGATGGATCAACAATAGTATCAGCTAGCCCCGATAAGACTGTTAGGGCATGGGATGTAGAAACAGGGAAACAAATAAAGAAAATGGCTGAACATTCCTCATTTGTTAACTCATGCTGCCCAGCTCGTAGGGGCCCTCCTCTTATTGTCAGCGGATCTGATGATGGCACTGCTAAACTTTGGGATATGCGCCAAAGAGGAGCCATACAAACATTTCCAGACAAATTTCAAATTACTGCCGTCAGTTTCTCTGATGCCTCTGATAAAATCTGCACAGGTGGTATTGACAATGATGTGAAATTGTGGGATTTACGAAGGTGTGAAGTAACTATGACTCTTCAAGGCCATCAAGATACTATAACTGGTATGCAGCTGAGTCCTGATGGGTCTTATCTTCTTACTAATGCCATGGATTGCACACTCCGCATATGGGACATGCGCCCTTATGCGCCCCAGAATCGATGTGTTAAGATCTTGGAAGGCCACCAACACAATTTTGAAAAGAACTTGCTGAAATGTAGTTGGTCGCCTGATGGAAGTAAGGTAACAGGTGGGAGTTCTGATCGCATGGTTTATGTTTGGGACACAACATCTAGGCGGATCCTGTATAAGCTCCCTGGACACACTGGATGTGTTAATGAATGTGTTTTTCATCCTAATGAACCAATTGTTGGATCTTGCAGTAGTGACAAACAGATGTATCTTGGTGAGATTTGATTGGTATTACTACCTTGTCTAACCTTGAGCTAAATATTTAGGATGAGATTTGGGAAGTAGGTGAGGATTTATGAAGTTGTAATCAAAGTTTGTGTCACACTATGGGCGTACATTTGAACTGAGATATCGTGATATGCTTGCTTCAGTTGGAGTAGTTGATAGATTTTATTGGTGATTGGGTAGTCACTTTATTTACTTTTTTGTTGTTGAATTCAGTATTTAAACTTTGGCCTGAAGACTGAAAGTGTTGCTGCTACATCATCCCTCTCCTTCTAAGGTTATGTGATATATATATATTCCATAGTAACTGTAAACTGTCATTTAAGAATAGTATACACATCTATTGAAGCATTCAAATCTGAAGTTGACCTACGATTTTCAACTCACTAGTGCATGTTTGAGGTTAAATATATTAACTTCAACTATTTTTACATAACGGTCCTAAATACAACTAGGTATGCACTCTATATTTTGCCTTGTAGACCAGAAACTCTGAATGTTGGAACTTTGATTATTCAAGACATTGCTTTGTTTAGTTATTAAAAAAGAAGATTATTTATGGTGATTAGTGAATTGTTTTCATTTTGATTTTAAGTGTTCATAGTGGCTTTGTAGTCGTGTTTAAAATAAGCAAGATGTGAAGTTGAGGTTCACCCTTTAATATATACCCTTTAGATTTTACCTGATACATTAAGGAGAGGTAAATTCATTGTTAGGGATGGCAATAGAGTGGTGCGGAGCGGAGCTGGTTGAGCTTAACCCGCAAAATTTTTAACCTGCCCCTCCCCATCCTGCATAACAACCTTTTTCCTTTTCAACCCGCCCCACATAATTTTTATAATATTTTTTTTTCTAGTCAAGTTTGATACTAAAAACAAAATTCATACGAGTAAATTCATTTTTCATTAAGTTGTATTAATTTAATAGGATAGTGACTTACAAATTTAATTTTTTTAGAGGTCAATTGGGAGACATGTAACAAATTGTATTATTTTTTATTGAACCATTTTCATTTACTATCTTAAATATGTTAGTAGCTTTAAAGAAAATATCTTAATACATAATGTTCTATATCACTCTTATAACATGTAAAAAGTTAAAATTAAGCTTGAACCCACATAAAATCACATATACCTGCAAACCTTCCCGCATTAGTTTTTTAAAAACCCACTTCAACCTGGCCCGTATCTCACCCGTCCCGCACAACCTTAAACCCATTCCGCCCCGCATCGCCTTAAACCTACCCCGCCCGCCCCATTGCCATCACTATTCATTGTACAAGTTTCTTTAATCTCACCTAAATTTAAATCTTTGGAATTAGTAAACAAAATTAGGGAAGTTTATTCTGAGTACTAACTTCAATTACTACTAATAGCCGTTTTTTTTTTTCAATTTGTCCATTTTGCTAACAATACTAAATTTAGCTTAGTTTCGGTATGACCAACGATTCGATTTTTCGGTTTTGGGTCTTTCAAATTGAGTTATATTTTGGAAATTTACACAAAATACACCTTAAAATTAAAATATTTACGTCCATATTGATTTTGAAAATATTTAAGTGGCCAAAACTATTTACCCGAGATGCCCCTTAGTTTGCATGGACTAGTGCTCCTTTCGTTCCTTTTTTTTTTTTTTTTTGTCTTTTTATTAATTGTCTTTATACTTCAATTTATTACTTTTGTCTTATCATTTAGCATCTTTGTACTTCAATCTATTGCTTTTGTCGAGTAAGGACCTGTTTGGAATGCCATATGGTAATTGGAATTGGTGATATTACTAGAGTAGTAATTACCAGTGTAGTTATTACACAACCTAGTAATTATACTGACCTGTTTGTTAGCCATAGTGTAATTACACTGTAATTGCACATATACTGTTTGGTTGAACAAGTGTAATCATAAGGTTATATTGAATTTTAAAAATAAAAATTAATTATTTAAAATTAAAAAATTATATTAGATAAATAAGGGCCTTTATAAATGATATTAAATTGAATATTTAAGATATATATTGTCTTTTGAAAATATATTAATTAATAATAAACATATGTTCTTAACTAATATTATAAAAATAATTGATTTATATTTTTCAATTTAGTATATTTTAATTACATTAATCATAAAAACTAAAAGTATAGAATTTTTATAAACATCATGAAATCCATGTTTGACAAAAAAATTATATTATAAATATAATGTCATAAAATTATAAAACATTTGACAAAAAGAAAATCTATCAAGTCTAACTTAAAAGAATAGCTTGCTATGTAAAATATCTAGTCATTACTCCTAACACAAATGAAATTGAAAATATAACATAAGTTCTAAATTTAAACAAAAAATTTAGGCTTAAGTCATCAGCGACCCCTTAAAGTTGTCTGCATAATCCACTTAGACACCTCAAACTAGGACTATTACCTATTAGACACTATAAATATTAAGGAATATGTATCTATTGAACATAAAACAAAAACTTTTTTTAAAAATGTTCTGTAATTCATGCACATTGTCTTAAAACAATGACAAATAAAATTACAACACATGGCACATGGGCCCAGTCTAGCAATAAAATATAATTTTTCAATTTTAAAAAATGAAAAAGACTTTCCAGCCTTTATTTATTAATCACAAAAAGATTAAAAAAGAAAATCTGCCCCCACCCAACCCTTTGACCTTTCTTCTTACTTCTACCCTGTGAACCCCGCCAGCCGCCATCAATTTCTCCATTGATAGCGAACATAACAAAAATAAAAATCCCCGGTTCAAATTCACTCTCCTATCATCCGTTATTCTCTATTCATTTTGAGATTTTTGTGAAAATAAATGGACGTCAATAAATTATTTTGAAATTCGCGAAGAGAAATCGAAAGTGTGTTGAATTTTTTAATATCATCTTTAATAAGTTTAATGAGTGGTGATGTTTGTTCAATCGGAGTGATCGAAATAGAGATGGACGAATATCAATCAATTTTTAATTCCAATGTTCAAAATTTCTTTCTTCTCGTATATTAAATTAGCAAATTCAGAGTTTTTTTTACAAAAAATGAAGAAAAAAAAGAGAACGAAACAAAAGGCTAAGAATTTAAAATCTTTAGAATGGTGAGGGGAAGAAGATGACCACTGGTGCATGGGTATGGGTGTGGGCGTGGGTTGGGGTTGTTATGAAGAGATTAATATGGAACTAATATTATTTTTTAATTATTTAGTTAATGCATGTCAACTGATAAAAATTAGGCACCAATTTATCAAAGAATAAAATTAGACTCTATTCACGCACTAAGTAGCAGTGATATACACTTATTTTGCCACATTAGCGTTTTGTGTTTAATAGACACATATTTTGAAGAATTTAGGTGTTCAATAGGTACAAGTCCTAGTTGAGGTGTCTAAGTGAATTATGCGGACAACTTTAAGGGGTTGCTGATGACTTAAGCCAAAAATTTAATATAATACTCTTATGTCAAATTTCATCATAACGTACATAAATATGATTTAAAAGAAAAGGAAAATGTAAGTCCATAACTTTATTTAACAATGTATACTACTTTAATTTAAAAATTAGAATACTAACAAAATTATACTAATGATTTTTTTAGATAATATGAAAAATTGTATAGAATCACATGAAGTAACGGTTGAGAATAAGAAGGAAATACTATAAAAAATATTTTTAGAAAATATTAGAAAAAAAATTCAAAATAATAAAAATAAAAAATACATTCAAACGAAAAAAATAAAGATAGAAATAAAAGGAAGAATAAAAAAATAATCAGTTTGTAATTACACCATGTAAATTACCAGCAATTTACAGCCTATCCATGTGAATTGGAGAATGTAATTACACCCTATCAATTACACCAATTACTTGCTGACCAGGTAATTACATGGTCAACCAAACATGACAGATAGTGTAATTACACCCAATTACACAAAATTCAATTATTAGGATGGCTTTCCAAACATGCTCTAAACAGTCATCCATGATTGGAAAATTACCTTGAATAGCACTTTTATTTCTTTTAGGACTACAATATCACTCAACTATTCCTATTTTCCTCAAAATATACTTGAGACAATAATTTATTTTCTATCTCCTAATGAAATGATATGTCACATTACATCCTCTTTTTTTTTTTTTTTTAACAATAATTATTTTTAACTCTTTTAAACCATCCATATTTTATACTCAATAAAAAATCATTACTTTTCCATATTGTTAAAAAAATTTTTTTTATTGTAGTTAAAAATGTCATATCCCATTTTAACTTTGCTTTTACTTTTAGTAAAAATAAAATTGCATTATTTTATCATATCAAGAGAGATGTCATAACTCAATTTCTCCTGTCATAATAACACCTACTACACCCACCGAGTAGGTAAGTCTATCCTTTAGCCCAGAGCCATAAGCAACGCACTACCAAACATAAGTCAACAACAGGAAGCATAAAACTTATAATGAAGCGAAGAAAAGGTAATAAATAGAAATGCAACACAAGGAACCATCCCAAGAGCAGACATCAATCAGTAATCAAGCATCTAATAAAAATACGAGTACAAGACTTTTACAAATAATAGATAGGTACATGTGATGAGTCGGGGATTTAGACTCATTTAGGGCTTATTATTCAAGCGTTTAGTGTCCTCAATGCCTATTTTATGCTCATAACTGATGTTACAATGTTGATATGCAGCAATGAAGGCTCAAAAGTAAGTCAAGGAAATTATGAGGCAAAAAGGAGCGAAAAAGCTGAAAAAATTGAAGGAAAGCAAAGCTGGTACTCGCCAAGCCACTCGGCGAGTAGTCGAGTGGACCTTTAGCTTGCCTAAAGTTCCAGCATGCCAGCCCATGGACAAAACCAACTTGGCGAACAAGCAAGCTCTTCGGCGACACGCCGAAGAGATCGACAATGACGATCTGGCTCGCCAAAAGTTAGAACAATTTGATGAAAAACCAAGCCAAAAAGGCGAGAAGAGGAGTAACTCGCCATCACCGAACTGGTCGGCGAACCTGACTTACTTCACCGAGTTGACTCCGTCCTGAAATTCTGGGAACGTATAAATGTAATTTTTAAAAGAAGAAAAGGAGTTCCCACATTGTTTACTTCTTGGTTTTTGAGTTTTTTACATTCTAGAACATTGTGTTTACAATTTTGAGTAGAAATTTGGAGATTGTGAGATTTTTAGCTTAAATTTCAGCATTTGAGAATTGCAGATCGTTAGCAAATTAGATGGATAACTTTGTTGGTAACGATTTCTTGTTTTTGCACTATGATTATCTAAAACCCATTTCCTTGGGGGTGTGATTATGTAGTTGAAAGCATTAATTAGCTAATGATTGTTGTTAGTTATTGATTTTATTCTTGTTTAGAAGTGGATTCAATTAATTGTTCATATTTTAATTGAGGAATTGTAGTTGCAAATGCAATTCTAGCTTAGTTCTCTATACTTTCTTGAGAAAGAGGTATTAGAGTCGAATTATTGATTGATGGTTGTATTGATTGCATCCTTAAGAATCTAGCTTGAGAAAGTAGGTTTGATTAGGTCTTTACAAAATCCAGTTTGACAGAGTGGATTAATTAAGGAATTGAGTTGTTTGGTTGTGTTTTGCTTGTTGAGGTTCGAAATTAAAGAACTCACTTGAAACACAGTAGTTGATTGAGAAATGACTATTGCACTCAAAACCTAGCCTACCCATTGAAATTCAACACCTTTGAGTAACTAGTAATCACCCATTACACGAAATTAGCATTCAACTTATCACACTCCTATGGTCCAATCTCTACTTGTTTACTTCCCATGTTAGCTATCTCAATTTGGTTACCTAAATCCCCCCATTTGATATTAATTGTTGAAACTTTGTGATTTACTTTAATGTTGCGAAACCTTTACTTCTACAAATGATTAAGACATAATTTTACTTCTTAATCGAATTCTCTACTGTATCACTCCCTGTGGGATCGACCCCAACTCTTAGTTGGGTTTATACTTGTTAGCGATCGCCTACACTTAGAATTGAATGAAGTGTAGTTGAGTGTTATCAACATGTTGTCTCTGATACAATATAAAGGCTA
Source organism: Solanum commersonii (assembly GCA_029007595.1). Lineage (NCBI taxonomy): Eukaryota > Viridiplantae > Streptophyta > Magnoliopsida > Solanales > Solanaceae > Solanum > Solanum commersonii. Next base: position 2,831,113 of record JAJTWQ010000029.1, read on the forward strand.
AGCCTAGTAAAAAATAAACGGAAATTGGCAACTCCGAACGCCAGAAGCTCAGCCTAGTCTCTGAGCCTCCAAGCTACTCTGCACGACTCCAAATCAAAGGTGATAACTCAAATAGGATCTGTAGGGAGCAAAAGTGTAGTATAAGTACCAAAGACGATACTCAATAGGCATTAGCTGACTGAACTCAAAAGATAACACAAATATAAATAATAAGTAATAAGGAAAGAATAACACAAGTAACTAAACAAGACATTCTAAAGTAGATATGCAATAAAGAATAGAAACATGATATAAGGAGTAAGAAGTCTAGTCAAGAACGTATCTGGAACGCAAGCTGACAACCTACTCACAAGCAACAAAGTTACCAAGTCAACTACCCAGGGTCAGCAAGGCCTACAACCACAATTCTAAAGTCAAAGCCTATTAGCTCTCAAGAAAATAATAACGGAGAACAAAAAATAATCAAACAATAACCTAGCCGGACCCCCATAAGCCCGGAAGGTACAAACAACAAACAAAATCCAATCGGCCCCTATAAACCGAAGGGTGGAATCAACAAACAAGTATGCTAGCGATAGGTAATGCATATGAATGCAGGGTGAGCAACAAGGTGAGCACCAAGGCAATTAGAGACCATTCGAAACCTCTAAGCCCAAGCACCAAATAAAGGGCCCGCCCATCCAAAAAGTACACTCCCACGGGAACCAGTCTAGTGTAACACCTCGGAAGTTGAAAAAGGAAAGAAAGCAAAAAGTTGGCTATTGTTCAAGTCCGTGTGACCACTCTACAATTAGTAGGAAGTTCTATGGGTCTTAGATCAGTCTCCTGAAAAGTGGAAAAAATATTTTGAAAATCAAGCCATAGTAACCTATTCTACAATTAACCAATACGGTATGTCGAATGGAGTACGGACTGTAGGAAGGTTTTGTAGAAAGGTTCAAACTTAGTAAAAATTTGAGTTGAAAGTTGAGGTATACATATGGGGTTTACAGACCACAACAAGTTTGACGGTCTGTATGGTTTGCTCAAGATATTAGGCCCCAATCACTTGACCTACAGTTGACCAGTATGGTCAATAGGATTTTCTATGGTCTGTAGGTTGTAACTGTAGGGCTGACCAATAATTATTTTAAATGGTGTTTTGGTCTCTTCCTATGCATCTAATTCATATACTACGTTGTTCTGCCTATAAATAAGCCCTATAACTGATTTAAACCTTAAATCTACCCATTCTCCAAAATCCCAAATTCATTCTATGCAATTTCTCTCTTAAAACTCATGGAAGAAGAAGAGGGATTCTAAGATTCTTCAAGTTCAAGCCTCTTTTTCACCATTGATTTTAGGTTTTGATCCTCAAGGTATGTAGGGCTTCATCAATGGGTTCCATTCACCCATTGAGTTAATATCTCATATGATCACTCAATCAATATTTCTTTTCACAGAAAGTCACTCAACTTTCATTTATAACTTCAAAGTCACTTAGCTATGTATTTTTTTTCATAGAAAGTCACTCAACTAATAGTTATTTTCACAGAAAGTCACTCAACTTTCTTTTATAACTTCAAAGTCACTCAACTATAAATATTTTACCTACAAAGTCACTCAACTATTGATATTTCATTTAGAAAGTCAACCAATCAATTTAAATATTTTTTTCATTAAATTTTATTGAAATACAATTTTGTTAACAAAATAATAATATGCTTATTTTAATTATTTTATTGAAACATAATTTTTTTAAAACTAATTTCTTAAAAAATAATGAGATTCTCATTTTCATTATTTTATTTTATTTATTGAAACACTAATTTTGTTTTAAACTAATTTCTTAACAAATAGTAATATACTCATTTTAATATATTATTTAATTTTGTTGAAAGATAATTTTTTTTAAAAACAATTTTTTTATATATAAAAAAAAGGTGTGCTGCCAGGCATCAACACTGGTAACGGTGGATGCCATGCAATGCATCATTTTCGATTTAAAAATATCCTACTGTGTAAATTAGTCTAAAAAAAAATAGATCAACAAAATTTATTAAAATAATTAAAACGAATATTTATTATTTTAAAAAATAATTTAAAACAAAAAAGTATTTCAAAAAAAATTAATAAAATAATTAAATGGGAATCTTATTATTATTTTTTAAAAAATAATTTAAAACAAAAATTGTATTTCAACAAAAGTTAATGAAAAAAAAATATAAATTTGTTGGGTGACTTTCTAAATGAAATATCGATAGTTGAGTACTTTGTTGGTAAAATACTCATAGTTGAGTGACTTTGTGTGAAAATAACTATTAATTGAGTGACTTTCTGTGAAAAAAAATTCCATGGTTGAGTGACTTTGAGGTTATAAATGAAAGTTGAATGACTTTCTATGAAAAGAAGTATTAGTTGAGTGACCATTTGCGATATTAACTCTTCACCCATTGTGTCCCAAAGACTTCTCAAATTCTCCAATTCATTTTCCTTATATTGATTAGATTTTCATCCAATTCCTCATGGGTTTGATTTGTGTTGATTCAACTGATTGATTTTGATCTTATTATTGTAGGAATAATATCTGATTGAAGGATATTAATGTCATTCAATATTTTATGGACACTTTGATAATTCAATTTTTAAAATATTTTGGTTCCACTTATATATATATATATATATATATATACTTACTATATTTACTAATTTAATAGAAGTTTTAATTCTCTTTTTTTATGTCAAGGAAAAATGACAAATTAATTTATGATTATTATTTAATATAACTTTTTTATTTAGTATAGGAGTAAAATGGTAATCCAACTTTAAATTTTTAATCTTTCTACTTTTAATAAATATTATTATTATTATTATTATTTATTATTATTTTTTATTTGTGATCATAAGATGATAAGTTAGGAAAATGAAGAGGTGTAGTTGATTTTAAATGGAAAAATATTTTTTTAAAATGATTTTAAGAAAATAAATTAATAGGTAAGAGGTATTTCGTAATTCAACTTTTGAATTAGATTGTTCCCACTTTTAATAATACTAGTCTCTGGACACGTGCGTTGCATGTGTGTTTTATGTGAATTTTTATAGATTCGTTAGAACAATCAAAATTTTATGCAAATCGTGTGAAGTGAATAATATTTTTTTTAATGTGCGTCAAGAAACACCAAATGAGGGGCACATTGTAATTTTTCAAATCAATTCCTTTGAAGCTACCATCGGTAAATCAATTTCGTTGAAGCTATTATCGGTAATTTTTAAACTTTGTTTAGTAGTTAACACACTTCCAATAAAGTCACAAATGACTAATTTGAGCCAAATAACAGTACAGACTTACGATAATGATAAAAAAATCATAAAAAATAGATTGGTGAAGTCTAATAGAGAAAAACACACAAAAAATAGAAGAAAAATACAACACACACATCATTCGTAAGACTTGATTATTATTATTATTATTATTATTATTATTTTATTTTATTTTACCCTCCCTAGGAGCTCCCACCCCTTTTGCTCCCTTGGTGACTCGAACTCGCAACCTTCGGATTGGAAGTGAGGGGTGCTTACCATCCCAACAACTCCTTCTCATCTCGTAAGACTTTATTCATATAGATTATAGATAGAAAATAAATATAGAATCAATAAGTTATCCATATTCGGAATCCGGAAGCTACAAGTTTAAAGAGGAAAAATAAAAGGCACAGACCATGAGAGGGAAGTAATTGCACAGACAAATTCTATAATTTACAAATTATGAATAACAAAGTATGCATCGTATTTTTCTCTAGAATAAGATAATACTTATTTCTGACAAAAATATAGACAAAATTTACCAGGGGTGCTTGACATTATATTCACTGCTTCACACACCATAACATATATATATATATATATATATATATATATATATATATATATATATATATACACTTTGCCTATATATTTTCAGCTTTTATTATAAAACTAGTGAACTTATCAGCACTTCGCGCGGTCATATTAGCTCGTTAAATTCACTAAATAACTTCTTAGAATAATTAACTACTTAAAATATTCTATATATCTATAGTGTCATCCTAATGACTAAATATTTCAGATTTCAAGTTTTAATTAAGTTTATAATTAGTATTTAAGTTTTACATGTTTTATAATTTTAAATCGCTTAAGAGTCTTTTATCTTCTGAAAATATTTTTTATAGCACTAAACTTATGTTCCTTATTTTTGTAACGATTTTTTTGTTTTGTTTTGCTTGTCTAATCTTTTATCTATACATAATTTTTCCTTTCATTTATTTTAAGATTTATAAAATAATTACTTTTGCTCGTCTAAACAAAGTGTAAATTTTAGCTAAACCATAATGTATATAAATAATTACTTCTAGAGTCACTATAAAAAATACTATGTAAGAAATATCATTTATGATTCTATCATCTTTTTATAATTCTTTTAACATTCTATACAAAAAAATATCTTGAAGTATTGGTAAAAAACATTTCAATATAAAGGCAAAACAATCTATTTAAATTAGCTATTAAACTTGAAAAACAAAAAATAAAAATAAAAGAAACAAAAGAAATAAATAATATTGAAAATTAAAGTTGTACTTAGAATACATGGTTGCTAATAATTATTTTAAGACACGTTTTCTTTGTTTTATGTGCCTCAAGTTCAATCATAAGTTATTAAAGGAGGCATTTGATCATTAATTTTTTAATTTTATTTTTAAATTTCAACTTCGAAAAAATATTGACTACGAAGTTTTAAAATTCAACTCAAAATGTATTTTCACTTCAAATTGTTGAAAAAATGTAAAAAATAATTAGAATTTGCATTACAAAACTCCAATTTTCATAAGTTATTTACATTTTGAAAATAACAATTGTTTTTAAAAAAAATTGTACAATGAAAGTGGTTTAATGCCTACTAAGTTTTCTCATTATGATCATATGCATGGTGCCTTATGAAATTATATAATAAAAACAATATTGAAGCAAACTCTTTGCTGTCTTGTTCTCTCTTCACATTGTCTTCCCCCAAATATGACTTCCTTTTCCTCGGGCAATTACAAAGGATAAAAGATAAATGCACAATTAATAGAATAATGTACACTTCATAATTAACGAATAACATTTTTTACTGTGTGAACTTTTGAGCAACATTTTCTTGTTTATGGGATTCTAAAACGTTTCCTTCGATCTTGAATTTACATCTGTTCCTAAAAAATATAAAATTATAGTTGATAATTCATATTTTATAGATACTCATGTATTTTAATATGTTACTTATGAAAAATGTATATAGAAAAGAAAATAGATATTCTCACTTTCTTTTGGTATGTGTAATTTTTTAGCAACGGCCTTTTTTTGTTATTGACTTTCAAAATGTGTCTATTAGGTTTAGATTCCAAATAACACTTCCTCCTGCAAAGTTTAAATTATAGTTTATAGTTCACATTTTACAAATATTCGTGTTTTTTAGTATGCTACTTCTGGAAAATGTATATAGAAAAGAAAATAGATATTCTAACTTCTTTTGTATGTGTGAATTTTGTAGCAACCTTTTTAGGTTGAGTCTCCAAGTAACACTTTCTCCGACAAAATATAAAATCATAATTTAGGATTCATTCATAAACACTCGTATCTTTGAATAAATTCCTTGTGAAAAATGCATAAATAAAAGAAGATAGATATTCGTAGCATCAATTCATAAAAAAGAAAATGATAATCTCACCTTTAAAAATATTCATATAAAAGAAAATGGAATTGAGACTCCAAGTAACACTTGCTCCTGCAAAAATATAAAATCATATTTCATAATTCACATTTTAAAAACGCTCATATATTTTAATAAATTACCTTGAAAGATGCATAAATAAAAGACGATTGATACACTTACCATCAATTCATATAAAATAAAATAGATAATCTCACCTTCAAAAATAGTCACTGAAATATAACCATCACCCAACCTTAATTGAGCTACTCCATCATTTGCAATGTTTCTTATATTTATATATGCAAACAAGATGTAACTGCAAAACATAATAATTTGTATGGTAAAATGCCATTAAATGTAATGACTTTTCACATTTTTGCATTTATTAATTTGCAATGAAACTTACGTTTTAAATTTCTTAATTACTACATTAATTTCTACATTTCCTTATAGAAACATACACAATACAAGGAAAACAAAATAATTTTAGGAGAAGAGCTAATTGGTATGGTAAAGAATATCCTATATATGGGTATGTATGCTTTGTCTATACAACAACAACATACCCAGTGCAATCCCACTAGGTGGGGTCTGGGGAGGGTAGGGTGTACGCAGACCTTACCACTACCTCATGAAGCTAGAGAGGCTGTTTTCGAGAGCCCCAAATGGAAATTTCGCCTTCACCGTTGAGTCCGAAATATCGTTTCCAATCAGATTCCATATAAGGTTTGTATTTTTCCGACTCCGAACGAGTCCGAAACATCGAAATTTAAGTTTGAAGGGTTGTAGAATTTTTGACGCGGCGGTGACGTGGCAGATCCACGTGACGACACGTGGCAGGGGAGTGAAAGTCCGTTTTAAGTCATTCTTGGGGCTAACTTGTAGATTTTTTCGCAAGGATCGTCGTGGTATAATCTGTTTGGGTTGAAAGGGTCTCGTTTTTCCGAAAATTGGTGATCGCGGGGGTGCCCTTTTTATTTATTGTGGCTGATTTGCGGTGTTGTAGCCATCTGTTTGTGCTAAAATTTTGGGGTATTAGTTTAGTAAGGTAGTTGGGACGTTTCCACGGATTCGATTTTGAGATTCTAAGTGTGGGCCCCACAATCCCGTTTTAGACCCGATTTTGGGTCCGTCTCCGAAAAATATAATTTTAGTGTCAATATATTCGTAATGACGAGGTGATTAACCTTTTGTTAGCGGGGAAGCATTTGGAGACCGTTCGGAGAGGAAAAGATCCGGGACCGTGAGCTGGGGCACGCGTGATCGGCTTTCGGGTAGGCTATGGTTTCTCTCGTGAGATTGAGCATGTTTAGGCATTTGTTTATTGATTTGCTTGAGTATGGAGGGGTTCGGGTGTCGAGCATGCTAAATTTCTATAATTCCGCCTTAGACCTTATTTCGGGAAAGTGTTGGATTATGACAAAGATGTCTCTTGATATTATTGAATATCCATATACGGTGGTGTATATGATAATATTGAACCGAAGTATGTTTGGCCTTAGTCTAGGCTTAGACTAGTGTTGCCATAGACTTGCGAGATTTCGGATGTCGTTGGGCGGTAGAACTTTTCCGACGTCGTTTCGGACGGTCGGCTCTTGTAGAGGCGATATAGCGGATTTGAGTCGATAGTCGGTAACTCATCTTATGACCTTGTACCCATAATGCCCTGTTTTTCTATCGGCTACAAATACCCTAGGTTAAAGTCCGTGGTCTAGCTTACTCATTATTGGATACTTCCTCGGCAATTTGGGGTATATGAGGTCGGACTAAAATGATTATTTATGGTGATCGGTGTGGTGATATTTTCCCGCGACGTATGGTTGGATATTGATTCTTAGCTACAAGACCCGGTTAAAGTCCGTGGTCTAGCTTACTCATTATTGGATACTTCCTCGATTTGGGGTATATGAGGGTCGGACTAAAAGGATTATTTATAGTAATCGATTTGGTGATATTTCCGCGATGGATGGTTGGATATTGATTCTTAGCTACGGACCCGGTTAAAATCCGTGGTCTAGCTTACTCATTATTGGATACTTCCTCGGCGATTTGGGGTATATGAGGGTCGGACTAAAAGGATTATTTATAGTAATCGATTTGGTGATATTTTCCGCGATGGATGGTTGGATATTGATTCTTAGCTACGGCACCCGGTTAGAGTCCGTGGTCCGACTTACTTATGTCCGGGCTTAGCTGACCCAGGTTAGAGTCCGTGGTCCGGCTTACCCGTGATTTGGTTTTAGTTCTGATGCCAGGTTAGAGTCCGTGGTCCAATTTTTACTTATGTCCGGGCTTAGCTACGCATGCCGGTTAGAGTCCGTGGTCCGACTTACTTATGTCCAGGGCTTAGCTACGCATGCCGGTTAGAGTCCGTGGTCCGGCTTACCCGTGATCCGGTTTTAGCTACAAGATGCCGGTTAGAGTCCGTGGTCCGGCTTACTTATGTCCAGGCTTAGCTAGCTGATGCAGGTTAGAGTCCGTGGTCCGACTTACCCGTGATCCGGTTTTGGCTACATGCACGGTTCGAGTCCGTGGTCCGGCCCACCCGTGCCCGACCTTTGGCTACAAAGACACCGGTTCGAGTCCGTGGTCCGGCCCATATAGGTTGACTCATTAGCTATAGTACCCGGTTCGAGTCCGTGGTCCGGCTTGCACGTGGTGTATTCCCATTCCTCACCAAAGCTTCGGTTTAGTCTCGATTACTCTCATCCGTAGGTTGAGGTTTTGGAGGTTGGAAAGATTTAGGTTAAAGTCAGGGACGTAATGAGATCTTGGAATATGATTGGGAATGGTTCGGTTAAAAGTCGGAATTTGGTAATATTGTGATAGACCTTCTAGCTCCATTATTTTACTTCAATGCCGGTCCATCCGCCGGGCTTATGGGGGTCCGTGCGGTGGTTTCTTTTATTGTGCACGAGCGTACCCGTCGGGTTTATGGGAGCCCGGCGGAGTTAGTTAGATTGCTTGTCTTTGTTGCTCGTACGCTCGTGTACATACCCCCCATTTACTACTCGTGCACTTGATGTGACCCTTTATTTGCATTTCGGTTTACTTTTGCTTGTCTTGCTCTGTCGGCCGATGATGCCTACTTTGGGTACTGTTGTTTTGGTACTCATGCTACGCTCTCGCATCTATTTTGTGATGCGGTCCGAGCACTAGTAGCCGGCGTTGATCGAGCTTGGAGTAGACTTATCCGGAGACGGGGTGAGCACACGGCATTCGTACTATTTCGGTCTCCATCTCGTATATATATAGACTTGTCTTCTTCCTTTCGAGACAGTCCAGTCTCGTTGACCAGTTTTGGGGCTTGTACTCATTTTGTAGTAGCTCAGACCGGTGACTTCCAGTGTTGCGGGAGGGATCTTTATTTGTTTATATTGTTATTTGCCTACTCTTGTTTAATTTCTACCCTCGGACCCATTACTTGTTGTTTCGGGTTACGGGTTGGTTTACTACCTGCTGGTGGGTTATAGTAGGTGCCATCATGACTTGATAAATCGGGTCGTGACAAATTGGTATCAGAGCCCAGGTTCGTCGGTCTCACTTGTACAGAGCTAACGTCTAGTAGAGTCCTGCGGATCGGTGCGGAGACGTCCGTAACTTATCTTCGGGAGGCTACAGGATGTCCTTAGGAAAATTTCCTCTTTTGTTTCGCTTTTCGTGCAGCGTGTGTCTATTGGTTCCTTGAAATATCACTTGTTTCATTCTTTCGGGGTATGGCTCGCACGCGAGGCGGCGCGATCGGGGCCGATGCAATCCACTGCGAGACAGATCCCCATCTTGGGGTAGACGTTGACACCGAGGTTAAGCCGGTCGCAAAGATCGGCCCGAGATATGGAGGAGGAGAGAGTTCGTTGTTTTGTATGTGGGTTGCGGTGCCGTCGAGGGTCAACACGAGAATTTGGTTTCAGGTTGGCCGTTCATTTCTTGATGTGGTCGATCATGCCAATTCCATGGAGCATGTTCATCGCGAGGCCTAGGGGGCGATAAGAGGGCACGCTACCGGGCGGCTGGCGGGTCCCATACTAGAGGGATAGACTCTTATGATAGGCCCCGCCGAGGTTTTCGATCGGGTCGGGTCTAGTAGCCCCTTTCGGGCTTCTCTCCGGGCATCGAGAGGGTGATCGGCACCGCCATATTGGTTTTAGTGCCGGTCTAGTCGAGGCCGAGATAGTTCGAGATGGGTTCTTGGCGGGGTAGCCGACCTCCGGCTCTCGATCGGCCAGTCCCGTGGGTGTTATGAGTGTGGGGATTTAGATCATTGGGCCCGCGAGTGTCCCCATCGCAGTTAGTTAGCCTTACCCCGCTCCACGGGCGATCAGCATGCGCCAGCCTCTCCGCCGGCTAGAGGCGAGAGGCCGGGACGGGATCGTAGGGGTGGTCACCGGGGTATACGGGGTGGTCCCCGAGGAGGCGGGTGGGGGCGGAGCGGATGCACGGGGTAGGGGAGTCCGAGGCCCACTTTTATGCGGCTCCGGCTAGAGCGAGATGCGGAGGCCTCGGACGATGTGATCACAAAGTACGGTGTTATTATGCCAGCCCGCCTTGGCTTTATTTGATCCGGCTCTACTTTTCGTATGTTTCTGTCTACTATGCCTCTCGATTGAGTTTGATGTCTGAGCCTCTGGTAGCGCCGTTGCGTGTGTCGACCCCCGTGGGTGAGTCTTTAGTAGTGGATCAGGTATTTCGATCTTGCTTAGTTACTATCCAGGGGCGTGACACCCGGGCTGACCTTATATTGCTTGACATGGTTGATTTTGATGTGATTCTGGGCATGGATTGGTTATCCCCTTATCGCGCTGTTTTAGATTGCTTTTCTAAGACTGTTACCTTAGCTATTCCCGGTATTCCTCCGGTGGTGTGGCAGGGATCTCGTAGTAGCACACCAGTTGGGGTTATCTCTTTTATTCGTGCTAGGAGGCTAGTGGCTAGCGGATGCTTATCATATTTGGCCTATGTACGTGATGTGAGTAGGGAGGTTTCTCCGGTTGAGTCAGTTTCTGTTGTTCGTGACTTCATAGATGTGTTTCCCTTGATCTACCCTGGCCTACCCCCAGAGTGTGATGTTGATTTTTCGATTGAGCTTGAGCCAGTACTCGCCCTATTTCTATTCCGCCATATCGGATGGCTCTGCAGAGCTCAAGGAGCTCGGTGTTCGCCTTCAGGATCTCTTGGGCAAGGGATTCATTCGGCCTAGTGTATCGCCGAGGTGCCCCAGTCCTCTTCGTGAAGAAGAAGGACGGTACTATGCGATTGTGTATTGACTACGGGCGGTGAACAAGGTGACGGTGAAGAACCGTTACCCCATGCCTCGTATTGATGATTTGTTTGATCACCTTCGTGGTGCCGTGGTATTTTCTAAGATTGATTTAAGATCCGGCTACCACCAGTTGAGGATTAGGCGCGGACGTCCCTAAGACCGCATTTAGGACTCGTTATGGCCATTATGAGTTCTTGGTGATGTCGTTTGGGTTGACTAATGCCCCCGCCGCCTTCATGGACTTGATGACACGTGTGTTCGAGGCCATACCTTGATTTATTTGTCATTGTCTTCATTGATGACATCTTTGGTATACTCGCGGAGCCGGAATGAGCATGAGCAACATTTGAGGATAGTGCTCCGGACTTTGAGAGATCGGCTTTATGCCAAGTTCTCAAAGTGCGAGTTTTGGCTTGAGTCTCGTAGCCTTCTTGGGGCACGTGGTGTCCAAGGAGGGTATTAGGGTTGATCCGGCGAAGATTGAGGCTATTCGTGATTGGCACGGGGCCCACCTCTCGTGCGAGATTCGTCGCTTAGTCGGATGGGCAGGCTACTATAGGCGTTTTGTTGAGGGATTTTCTACTATAGCGGCGCCTTTGACGCGGTTGACTCGCCAGGATGTTTCCTTTGTTTGGTCAGAGGAGTGTGAGGCGAGCTTTTTGAGGCTCAAGGAGTTATTGACCACCGCTCCTATATTGACTCTGCCAGTTGAGGCGAGGGCTTCACGGTATATTGTGACGCATCCGGCGTTGGTTTGGGTTGTGTATTGATGCGGCGGGGCGGGTTATTTCTTATGCGTCGAGGCGGCTTAAGATTCATGAAGCGCAACTACCCCACCCATGACTTAGAGTTGGTGGCGGTGGTTTTTGCACTTAAGATTTGGAGACATCGTCCGGTTGAGGAGGTTATTCGGGAGATCGAGCATGAGATGCGGGCACGGTTCCCGACTTTTTGAGCATTCGAGTGCTTCTTGACTCTTACTTTCGCGGACGAAAGTTCTTTTAGTAGTGGATATTGTAATGACCCTCCAGGTCATTTTTAAATTAAAGAATTCATTTCATCGTTTAGAGCGTTCCTGTAGCGACCCCAAGTCATTTATGACTTGCTGGCACTGACTGTTCGGTCGCCTGGTCGTTCGTTTGGGTTTTAGGCCCGTTCTCTCATTTTGGAGATTTTTATAACTTGAAAAGTTGACTTTGGTCAACCTTCTTGGAAGACGTGCTCGGATGAAAATTCGACAGCTAGGTTAGCTTCGAAGATCGATTTTGGTCTAGAACGACCCTTTGTTCACTTCGCGAGACTTTAGATAGCAGTTGTGGAATCGGCTCAAAATGATACTTGGGTGTGGGACCCACTTTTCGTCGATGCGAGCTCAAATGGAAATTTCGCCTTCACCGTTGAGTCCGAAATATCGTTTCCAATCAGATTCCATATAAGGTTTGTATTTTTCCGACTCGAACGAGTCCGAAACATCGAAATTTAAGTTTGAAGGGTTGTAGAATTTTTGACGCGGCGGTGACGTGGCAGATCCACGTGACGACACGTGGCAGGGGAGTGAAATCTGGAAATTTCCAGATTTTAAAAACGAATTTTGTCCACATTTTTCATCCAACTTCAACTTGAGATTAATCCTTCATTTTGAGTCCAAATTAAGTGATTCAAAAGGCAAACTTCAAGAGAATTTCGAGGGGAATCTAGCGGTGATCTTCGAAACGCGAGGGGAGGCTTCGTTTGAGGTAAGAAATCAATTTTAGCCACTGCCAGTGTGATTTCCGGATGGTTTTGTTATTGAATTTTGAAATGTGAGATCTTGATCATCGTAAGTCCGTTTTAAGTCATTCTTGGGGCTAACTTGTAGATTTTTTCGCAAGGATCGTCGTGGTATAATCTGTTTGGGTTGAAAGGGTCTCGTTTTCCGAAAATTGGTGATCAAGGGGCTGCCCTTTTTATTTATTGTGGCTGATTTGCGGTGTTGTAGCCATCTGTTTGTGCTAAAATTTTGGGGTATTAGTTTAGTAAGGTAGTTGGGACGTTTCCACGGATTCGATTTTGAGATTCTAAGTGTGGGCCCCACAATCCCGTTTTTTAGACCCGATTTTGGGTCCGTCTCCGAAAAATATAATTTTAGTGTCAATATATTCGTAATGACGAGGTGATTAACCTTTGTTAGCGGGGAAGCATTTGGAGACCGTTCGGAGAGGAAAAGATCCCACCGTGAGTTGGAGCACGCGTGATCGGCTTCCCGGGTAGGCTATGGTTTTCTCTCGTGAGATTGAGCATGTTTAGGCATTTGTTTATTGATTTGCTTGAGTATGGAGGGGTTCGGGTGTCGAGCATGCTAAATTTCTATAATTCCGCCTTAGACCTTATTTCGGGAAAGTGTTGGATTATGACGGCATGTCTCTTGATATTATTGAATATCCATATACGGTGGTGTATATGATAATATTGAACTGAAGTATGTTTGGCCTTAGTCTAGGCTTAGACTAGTGTTGCCATAGACTTGCGAGATTTCGGATGTCGTTGGGCAGTAGAACTTTTCCGACGTCGTTTCGGACGGTCAGCTCCTTGTAGACTGATATAGCAGATTTGAGTCTGATAGTCGGTAACTCATCTTATGACCTTGTACCCATAATGCCCTGTTTTTCTATCGGCTACAAATACCCGGTTAAAGTCCGTGGTCTAGCTTACTCATTATTGGATACTTCCTCGGCAATTTGGGGTATATGAGGGTCGGACTAAAATGATTATTTATGGTGATCGGTGTGGTGATATTTTCCCGCGACGTATGGTTGGATATTGATTCTTAGCTACAGCACCGGTTAAAGTCCGTGGTCTAGCTTACTCATTATTGGATACTTCCTCAGCGATTTGGGGTATATGAGGTCGGACTAAAAGGATTATTTATAGTAATCGATTTGGTGATATTTCCGCGATGGATGGTTGGATATTGATTCTTAGCTACAAAGACCCGGTTAAAATCCGTGGTCTAGCTTACTCATTATTGGATACTTCCTCAGCGATTTGGGGTATATGAGGGTCGGACTAAAAGGATTATTTATAGTAATCGATTTGGTGATATTTTTCGCGATGGATGGTTGGATATTGATTCTTAGCTACAGCACCCGGTTAGAGTCCGTGGTCCAGCTTACTTATGTCCAGGCTTAGCTACACGACCCCAGCTCACAGCACCCGGTTCGAGTCCGTGGTCCAGCCCATATAGGTTGACTCATTAGCTATAGTACCCGGTTCGAGTCCGTGGTCCAGCTTGCACGTGGTGTATTCCCAATTCCTCACCAAAGCTTCAGTTTAGTCTCGATTACTCTCATCTGTAGGTTGAGGTTTTGGAGGTTGGAAAGATTCCGGTTAAAGTCTCGGACGTAATGAGATCTTGGAATATGATTGGGAATGGTTAGGTTAAAAGTCCGGAATTTGGTAATATTGTGATAGACCTTCTAGCTCCATTATTTTACTTCAATCGCCGGTCCATCTGTAGGGCTTATGGGGGCCCGTGCGGGTGGTTTTTTTTATTGGGCCGGAGCCTCCCCGGCGGGTTTATGGGACCCCGGCGGAGTTAGTTAGATTGCTTGTCTTTGTTGCCTGTACGCTCGTGTACATACCCCCATTTACTACTGTGCACTTGATGTGACCCTTTATTTGCATTTCGGTTTACTTTTGCTTGTCTTGCTCGTCGTCGACGATGATGCCTACTGGGTACCTGTTGTTTTGGTACTCATGCTACGCTCTGCATCTATTTTGTGATGCAGGTCCGAGCACTAGTAGCCAGCGTTGATCGAGCTTGGAGTAGACTTATCTGGAGACGGGGGTGAGCACACGGCATTCTGTACTATTTCGGTCTCCATCTGTATATATATAGACTTGTCTTCTTCCTTTTCGAGACAGTCCGGTCTCTGTTGACCAGTTTTGGGGCTTGTACTCATTTTGTAGTAGCCTGGTACTGGTGACTTCCAGGTTCTGGGAGGGATCTTTATTTGTTTATATTGTTATTTGCCTACTCTTGTTTAATTTCTACCCTCAGACCCATTACTTGTTGTTTCGGGTTACGGGTTGGTTTACCTGCTGGTGGGTTATAGTAGGTGCCATCATGACTTGATAAATCGGGTCGTGACAAACCCTCAGCTCAAGTACATCACAACCAAGTAAAAAGGGGGGGGGGGGGAATAGTGTATAAAACATAACATCCAATAAGAGAGATAATGAATAATCAGCCAAGGAGACAATACCACCAATGAAATACTGTGGGAAGTGAGGCTCGGTAAATAACATAAGGCTATAGGTATCACAGACAAGAACTACACGTGCAAGACTAGGACTACTACACGCTAACCCTACTAACCTACAACCTTAATACGCGACCTCCACTCCTTCCTATCTAGAGTCATGCCCTCGGTAAGGTGAAGCTGAGCCAAGTCCTGTCTAATCACCTCTCCCCAATACTTCTTAGGCCTACCTCTACCCCTCCGCGTACCCTCTACAACCAACCTCTCGCACCTCCTCACTGGGGCGTCTGCGCCCCGTCTCTTCACATGTCCAAACCATCTCAGTCTCGCTTCCCTCAGCTTGTCCACCACAGAGGCCACTCCCACCTTTTCCCAGATAACCTCGTTCTTAATCTTATCACTCCTAGTGTGCCCACACATCCATCTCAACATCCTCATCTCCGCAACATGCAATTTTTGGACATGTGCGTTCTTGGTAGCCAACACACTCTGCTCCATACAACAAGGCCGATTTAACTACCACTCTGTAAAACTTACCTTTAAGTCTAGGTGGGATTTTCTTATCACACAAGACTCCAGAGGCAAGCCTCCATTTCATCCAAGCAACCCCTATGCGATGTGTGACATCATCATCGATGTCACCACTTCCTTGGATTACAGACCCAAGATACTTAAAACTTTCTCTCTTAGGAATGATCTGTGCGGCAAGTCTCACTCCCACATCTGCCTCCTCCACCGCATCACTGAAATTGCACCTCAAATATTCTGTTTTGGTCCTACTCAACCTGAACCCTTTGGACTCCAACGCTTGTCTCCACACCTCCAACCTCGCATCCACTCTGTCCCGCGTTTCATCAATCAGTACTATGTCATCCGCAAATAACATACACCATGGGACCTCCTCCTGAATCGACCGAGTCAACTCATCCATCACCAAAGCAAATAGAAAAGAGCTAAGAACAGATCCCTGATGCAGCCCCATCTCAACTGGGAAATGTTTCGAGTCTCCTCCGACCGTCCTAACCCGAGTCTTGGCTCCACCGTACATGTCTCTTATCGCCCTAATATAAATCATCGGTACACCTCTAGCCTCCAAGCACCTCCAGAGTACATTCCTCGGTACTCTGTCATAGGCCTTCTCAAGGTCAATGAACACCATATGAAGGTCTCTCTTCCTTTCTCTATATTTTTCTACCAGTCTCCGCATAAGATGAATGGCTTCTGTAGTCGACCGTCCCGACATGAATCCAAACTGATTCTCCGACATGTATATGCTTTGTCTATACATGTATTAAAAAGGTAAAAAAAAATTGAAGAATAAAACTGATTAATAATTAATTAAATGATCACATAATTAGGTCTAATTAAAGAAAGAAAATAACGCTTATATTTCAATGAAGAAGAAACCAACTAATTTTCAATAATTCTTACATTGATTGCTACATTTATATCAATAGTAATAATAAAAAATAATATAAATAGATCAACATTAATTCAATATATTATTTTGAATCCTAAAATAAAGAGACAATTCTCAAAAATCTGAGAAAAAAGATAATTAGAAATTTTGATCAAAGAACTATGCCACATTAGATTTTCCATTTCCTCCTTTATATATATATATATATATATATATATATATATATATATAGAGAGAGAGAGAGAGAGAGAGAGAGAGAGAGAGAGAGAGATTTGTGTAACAAAATAATAATTCAAAAATGTATTTTAAATCTATGTCACTTGAGAAAATATTTGTTGTTATGATACGGAGACACCATTTCAAATTTGTGAATTTAAAATTTGAACTTGTATTGTATTTACTCTAATTTATTACTTTAGTTATTTATTTGCTGAATAGAAATAAATTCAAAAAAGCGAACAAACACAGTTATCATCTAGCAATAAATACGTGAATAAAATCAATATCATATAGCTCCATAATGGTATATAGAAATATGCCGATTGAATTTCTTGCTCTAGATTACTGTAAATGCATGTAAATACCTCTAACTCTAAATACTTAATTAACTAAGAGAATTGAAATTTAAAGACAAAAGAAATCTTAAAAATTATCAATAACTGATCAAACAGGATGAATAAATATATTGTTAACAAAGCAAAATAGATGTACATTTATCAATCCAGCCCAAACGTTACATTTATCAATTTAGCCCAAATGTTTAATTTTGTTTTCTGATTTTATAGCTATTTCTTTTATAATAATAACATATCTCGTGAAATCCGTCTAGGGAGTGTAGGGTGTGCACAAACCTTACCTCAATTCAGAAGACCCTCAACTTGAGTCGAGTATAGCAAATCAGAGTAAATATGAAAAGAAAAATGGCAGTGAAGAGAATATAATATAATATAATAACTATTATGAAAATAGTAACAACAACAAAAAAAAGTGCAATAACCGAAACATCATAAAAGTAATTGGTGGTAGACAACAAAAGTACTACTACGACAGACACCACTAAGCCTAAACCCTTCGGAAAGCAAGAGAACATTCCACAACAATCTTCTACCTTAATCGGCGATCTCCATGCTTAAGCATTTTCTGTAATTGATGAAATCAGTTTCTTTTTTCTTCTGAGCTTTGAAAGGAAAATTAGCTTATGTAGTTGCCAATGATAATTTTACCTCATGCACATGATATTTATAAGCCAAAAGTTTGCCTAGAATTCTGTACAGGGCCATCTTAACCCCTAGGCCACTAAAGCCATTGCTTGGGGCCCTCATTTAAAAATAATAATTACTTATATATGTTTTTTTTTAAAAATAAAAATTATATGTACTATGAGTGTTATGATTTCTACCAAGGAAATTGCATATGAGATGAAAATAAACATGCATTTCTTAAGAAACAATTTGATGAAAATATGGATAGTGAAATCACAAAGTCACTTGAAGAATCTTTTAGAGTTGATTGCTTTATATATGTAGAGTAGATAAACCTATTTTTTCACTTCAAAATAAATTTGAATCAATTGAAGCATATGAAAATATTTTTGATTCTTATTTAGTGGTAAAATATTGAAATCACTAGATGATGAGAATTTAAAAAAATATTGTCTTAACCTTGAACATTCTTTAACACGTAATAGTTATTCTGATATTGATGATTTAGATTTATTTTTTGAATTAAAAGTTTTAAGAGAAATAATACAAGTAGAAGATAATGATTTAATGAAAATATTCAATCATATAAAAAGACTTGATTCTTTTCTAAATACACATATTGCTTATAGAATAATGTTAGTAGTTCCTGTAACCATTACCTAAGCCAAAAAATGTTTTTTCGAAATTAAAATTGATTAAATATTCTTTAAGATCAACAATGTCTCAAGAGAGATTGAATGAATTAGCTATATTATCATTTGTAAAGGAATTATTTAAACAAATTGATTATAAAATAGTACATAATGACTTCGCATCTAAAATAGCTAGAAAAGTAGATTTTTTTAAAAGTATATATGATGAAAAAAATATATTAGGGCCCCTCTCTAAAGTATTGCTTTAGGCTCCCAATGCTGTTGAGTCGGCCCTGATTCTGTAGAAAGCTAAAAAATTATGTTGGAGAATGGAGAGATATTCTTAAAATGCCTTTTAAAACACCTTTTTATTTTTAGTATTTAATATAATATAATATGATATAATTAGTATTTAATATTTAATTGCTTAGATATATATAGTAAGAGGAGGCATACGTTTTTTACTTATGAAATTCTTCTTTAATAGACAAATAAATAAAGAAAAGATCTATCGAATAGATAAGATGAATATGAACATATCAAAATTTATTTTTCCAACCTTTGAAATTCTCATCAAACGTAATTAACTGGTTAATATGTGGTCACTTCCCATTTAATTGATCATTGTCATTTTTTAGATGGTAAATTTATTATTTGGTACAAAAATATTATAGAATCAGTATTTAAATTAGGGTTAATAACGTTGATTAATTTTAATGTACATTTTTGTACTTATTTTATTTTAAACTTATGTTTTCCTACTTTTAATATTAGTAAAGTATTATTATTATTATTATAATAATAATAATATGAGTGTTGTAAAACTTAAGAACAAAAGAACAATATAAAGATGAAGACAAGAAGAATATAACACAAGAGGAACAATATGAGATAACTTTCTTTGTTTCAAGTGTTCATCAAATTTTCAAGTGTATACAATATGAACCCTTATGCCTTTATTTATAGTGTAACATAGAGGCATACAAAAGGTTAGTCATAAACATGACATTGACATCAATATAACGGGGGAGGTTATGGAAGTGAAAGGTCACAAGAATAATGGTTATAAAGGTGGAGGTTATGGTTATCTTCATAATGGAGGAAAGTAATGGAGTAACTTCTTGATGTAGTGGACATCCACAATATATTATTTTATAACACTCCCCCTTGGATGTCCATAGATAATATGCCTCGTTAAAACCTTACTAGGAGAAAACCCCGTGGAAAAAAATCCTAGTGAAGAAAAAAGAGTACACATATCTTCTAATAGGCTTTGAATGTTGTCTCGTTAAAAACCTTACCAGGAAAACCCAATTGGGATAAAACCATGGTTAAGGAAAAGAACACAATGTGTATTTTTCTCTCCCTGATAAAAACTTTACTTGACATCTCGGAGACGATGCATTCCAATCTTATATCACAACTTCTCAAATATTGATGTTGACAATCCTTAGTGAATAAGTTTACAAGATTATCACTTGGATGGGTCTTTGAACGTCTATCTCACAATTTTGTTGAAGATCACATGTGAAAAAGACTTTTGGTGAAATATACTTTGTCCGATCTCCTTTGATTGTATCCTCCCTTCAATTGAGCTATATATCATTTTCGTATAGGTGGCTGAAATATCCTTTTCAAAAGAAAATCATATATTTTCTAAATATGATAGATCATGATTCCAACCAACACACTCCCGACTTAGTTTATAAATCAATATTATTTCTGCATGATTTGAAGATGTGGTTACTAATGTTTGATTATTTGAATGTCAAGATATTGTTATGCCTCCATATGTAAATAAATACTCCATTTGCGATCAAGCTTTATGTGGATTAAATAAATATTCAGCATCTACATAATCAAATCATTTCTGACTCGGAGATAGATCATTTCAATTTTATTGAAGCTCGTTTTTTCTTCTCAAAGAAAATCACACATCTTCTATGTATTGAGTCACTTGATTTGTTAGTTGCTTGTCATAACTTGAATGATAATATGACAATCCTTTCACATAACTTTCGTTATGTATATCAAATAATCTTCTAACATTTGCATAACCAACAATCTATAAGTGCACCAATTGCACTAATACATGACATTTTAAATCATTCACGAGATCAAAAAGATTCTTTCTTTGTGTGAAGCAGTCTCAAAACCATTGGATACTCAATGGAATTGCTTTAAGACCTTTTAAATCTTTTAAGAATTTTCATACAACCTTCATCATCTAGTTAGACATGATAACAGTCATTATACATATTCAAGTATTTAATCTATTACTAGACTGAAATAAGTCTCATTGCATCCACCATTGGAGAACATATCTCTATTTAATAATGTCAGGACTTCTGCGAAATCCCTTTATGCCCCGAGGCACAAATCATACTTTATATCTTACGGTTATACTTTCGCACAATGATTCATTTGTACCCCACTGACATATATTTTGATCTATGAACTACAAGTTTAAAAACATCACTTTTCTAAGTGAAATAAAATATATGTGAATAGTGCATTTTATTTGGCCAATCATTTATCTTTCCACATTATATGACAGATTCAAATTTAAGATCCTCGTAACCATTTATAGCATTGAGTGCTACTTCATATCAAAGATACCGTCGACGGTCATTTGACTCGATTTCGATACGACATAACTTATCGAGATCTCTTCATTTTTCATCATTTTCAGGTACCTTAATCTTTGCCAAGGTTTATGAAGTGTTATGTCATTGTGCTCTTTCAAAGCACATACCTCATTATCATGACCATTTTGATAATTTGCTCCTCTCCTTCATCAAGGAATTTTACGTTTGGAATCGATTGATCTATCACGCTTCCGGCGTACCATAGACTCTGTCCTTCAAGGACTATTTATTGGAGCATTTACAGCTTAATGAAAATATTGGGTCAGTAAATACATCTGGAAACTTATTTGCAACATTTTACAAATGAATTATCTCTTAAACTTCAAGTTCACAATTTTTTTTAACGATGATCTAGATAATTCACCCCACACATAAGTTTCAGCTGCTAAACATATCTCCCCCTAATGTTAGAAAATCTAACATTTACCCCAACCTCATTTGGGGATCCATCTTTGTGCATGGTGGAGCAATAAAACTATATGTGCACACATCAAATTTTTAGATGGAAATTATTTGGTTCCTGACCCGGAACCAATTGTGATGGGAGAACTTTGTTGACTTGATGCATACATGTTAAATAAACTCATCTCATACCAAATTTTATTTGAGAGATTTGTTCTCATAATCAGTGGTCTAGCTATAATTGGAGACAAACAATTTCTGCTAAACCAACCAATATTATCAACATAATTTTATAGTTTGAAACTGTGCTCTTAATTTAACAATTTGAGCAAACAACCTTACAAAAACCAATTTGTAAGTTGATGCAAATGCACATGTTACCATACCATAGATGCATTTATTAAATCATAATAGTAAGCGGTCCACATGGCAGGTGAATGGGCTCATATTTACCTTTTTATATGTTCCAAATAATTTCAGGGGATACAATCCCAACCTTAGTTGGTACAATAATCATTTTTTCATGAGAACAAGCAACACAAGAAAATTCTTGAAGAATCTTTTATTTCTTCAACATATAACCACATGAATTTTCAATTCTTTTGCATCACATTTGAACCGAAATGGTCAACCGGTTATGCCAACTAATATTTATTCTAGTAAACTTCTAGTTTACTAAAGCCTGTGATTTCATCATCATGCCTATATTTGTATACAACAAACAAGAGAAAGGCAGGTAACTTTTTATGTAAATATTCATAACCCGTTTTGATTGTAGTAATCTGAAGATATTTAATCTTTCAATACTTTACAGTCTCAATATAATAATTTTTTTGCAATTCCTCCGAAACTTAAAAAGTTTCTTTTGAGACTTACTACAACCTCAATATTATGAACTATTTTCATTTATGAATAGTAATAAATTAGTTCTTCCGAAACTCTTAATTAAGTTTGTGTACTGCCACAAATTTCACAACACCATTCTTATGGTGACCATCTCCTCCAAGGAGAAAATTATTATTATTGTCATGGTTAAAATTATTACACACTTATTTCTTGACAACCAATGACAAATTTGTGTTGCCACACAACATTTATTTTGGTCATGACCACAACTTTTATAGAAAAGAATTATTTCTTTCTTTTGTCCTTCAATAGTTCATAATAAAACATACCACAATAATTGTGTAGTACTCAAAGTATATGACCAAAATGACAAATTATGTCAAAATATATTATATTTTTCAATATCTCAAACCTCCCATAGAGGTGAGATGTGACATTTATTCAACCATACATGAACATGTCATTATCCATACGAACACAAGTCACATTCTCTTCAAGAAGTGGACCATAACCATTTGTACATGCTCCATAAATTTTTATTAAAAACTCATTGTCATGCTTTGACTTTATCAAATTTATGTGACCCACCTCAACATCACTTTAAAAGGTCAAATGCATTACCACTTTGTATTTCTTTATTTTGATGGAGGATTTTCAAAACTTTTCAAATTGGATTGCACCAACAACAATGTGCCCAATAACCTTTCATACCACTTTGATGGCAAAAAATTATCTTCACATTTGAAGGACCATCTTAAGAATCCATAATGTTCTTCCTTTTAATTACCACAATTGACCATTAACATTTTACCACACTCATATTCATACATTTAACCACTTGTCATTTTTAGGCACATTATGTCCTGCTTCCACATTCACATAAAAGAATGGAGCAAATCAATTGGACAAATTTCATGACTTTTATCAAGAGCATATCAATTTGCTCAATCATTGTTACATCGTCATTATATAACGATGGGACTTGAATCCAACGTCTTACCCATAATAAGGCATTTTAGGTCATTATTTGTTGGGACCCAACCCAACGTTTTATTATCATGATGCACCAGAACTCTCACCTGATGTATTACCCTCTTGGTGCGATAGGACTTGAATCCTTCGTCTTACCCTCAATCAATGACATAATAAGTCAAATATAATATGACTCACCATTGAGCCTTAAAAAAATATTGTCACTTTGTGGTTAACATGCACAAATAAATATAGAATAAAAGAAACACAATAAAAATATTCTCAACAAAGTATGTACTAATATCTTAAACTTTTCAAAAACAGAGAGTTACATGTACCATTATATTATATTATGTTTGGTGCACAATAATTAAGCTAGTGAATTATCGTTATAAATGCACACTAAGAAAATAATAATTCCAATTACACTAAAATAAAACTGCTCACTAACACCACTCCTTTTTCAATTTCCATGTGAACCCAAAATATTTCACAAACAAAACAAAATAAATTAAAAGCTTATGTAGTAACCAAAACAGTGAGCATAATCATAAATAAAATATAAAATAAGTTTCACATACAAAATAAAGTATATATAGTCATAGGTGGAAAAAGAAATGCATAGTAACAATAATATTAATCATTCACCTTGTTCACAAGTAAAATATAAAATAGATTCTACAATAATTTACCTTGTTTTCGAGAGAAAAATAAACACAATTATTTACCTTCTTTTATTTACTTTGCTTCAATCCTTCAATGGTAGAACATTCGTGTTAATAACATTTTGTAAAACTTAAGAATAAAAGAACAATATAAAGATGAAGACAAGAAGAATATAACACAAGAGGAACAATATGAGATAACTTTCTTTGTTTCAAGTGTTCATCAAATTTTCAAGTGTATACAATATGAACCCTTATGCCTCTATTTATAGTGTAACATAGAGGAATACAAAAGGTTAGTCATAAATATGACATTAACATCAATATAACGGGGGAGGTTATGGAAGTGAAAGGTTACAAGAATAATAGTTATAAAGGTGGAGGTTATGATTATCTTCATAATTGAGGAAAGTAATGGAGTAACTTCTTGATGTAGTGGACATCCACAATATATTATTTTATAACAATGAGCAAATTTTGACGTAATATCTTCCTATTTTTAGTATTTAGTATATTATGATATGATTACTATTTAATATTTTATTAATTAAATACGTAGAAATGCTGGTGGAAGAATTCAAGATGACAAATTTGTATTTGGTAGTGGTATATATTGATTTAGTTGCAACTCTTCATATTCTTTAATTTAAGATTAAAAGGGGGAAAACCTTGATTCTCGTACTTATTTAAAATTCTAAAAATCCTAATTGGCTCTTGTTCTTCCACATCTCCTTTCTAATAAATAACTTACAATTCAAAAAATAATTAAAATAATATTATTTAATTAATTAGATGTTTAATTTAGTCTAGGGGTAAAATGGTAATCCAACTTTTCATCTTTGGAGCTTCCTACTTTTAGTATGATATGACATCCACAGTTTAAGGAAAAATCACCCCATATACACATTTAAGAGTCAAATTACAGGTTTTAAATCTACTTTTAAAAAATTCTTGCTTATAACAGTTTAATTACGGGTTATAACATATCACTAATTATTTATAAAATAATTAAATTTTTCTTTATTAAATAAGTAATTTTTTGTAATTTTATATTATTATTAAATTATTTAAATAAAGAATACCCCATAATTATCTCTTACACAATTATAGGGATTTTACATTGATTACACTTCCTTATTTAATGTTATACTCATAACCTCCCATTAGTCAATCCCACCACCCTTCCCCCACGCATATTCAACTATACACGCTATTAGCCCACTTACCCTTCTTTTCTCCCATTTTTCTCACTAGCCAACTACACCAACATTCAATCTTTCATCCAAATTTTTTTCCCAACAAAATTATGTCTAAGAAATCCATTGAAACGCCTCAAAAGAGTCCCAAATTGAGTGAAATTGTTGAAAATCCGGTGACGGATGGTTCATCTAAGTTAAAGGAGCGATAAAGAGAGAAAAAATGAAGAAAAAAAAGGTCACCCCTGCAAATCAAAAGGGGAAGAAGATGAAGGGGGAAATTGTTGAAATCCCTTCTGATTCCGATTTTGATTTTGTTACTGAAATAAAAAAGAAAACAAGAAAAAAAATGTAGAAGTTGGAGCATCTGCAAAACCATCAATAAGAAGAACAACAAAAAGTTATTTTTTTTAACTTTTGGACAATTTTTTTGTGTTTAAGTATTTGATGATATATAATATCATATGTTTTCTTTCAGGCAGATACCGTTTACATATGAATTACTGATGGCCTATTACAATTTCAAGATACTATTGTGAAAATATTAGTGTGTTTTCAAACTGTACATTTATTGGATGAAATCTATATGAAATCTGATTAATATGTGTATGACTACGCTTAAATGTTTTGATTTTGAAAATTTTATGAATTGTGATATAATAATGGTATACAAATGGTATGAATTGTGTTTTAACATTGGTGTGATTGTCTATTAACAGTGTTTATGGTATAAATTATTAAATTGGTATGAAAATGGTATGATTTGTCAAACTACTGATTTTTTCTTAAAAAAATCACATTATGCTTACTTTATATTCTAAACATGTTTTTGGATGAAACATGTATGAAATCTGATTAATACGTGTATGCCTATGAGTTTAATATTTTATTGTTGGATATTGTATGAATTATGATATAATATTGATATATAAATGATATAAATTGTGTGATTATATGAATTTATCAATTTTTATACATGTTGTTTGGATAAAACGTGTATGAAATTTTTATTAATATGTGTATGACACTAACTGAAGTTAGTGTGGGAATGAAACACTAACTGTAATTTGTTTTAAATTTATTTATAGTAGGATACCAGTTGAAAACCAAGTTAATATTCATGTAAACTTACATTAAATTAAATACTCAGGATACTATAATTACCTTTAATTATCACTAATATTTACACTATCTTATGTATTAAGCTGGAATAAATTTTATTTTTAACATTATGCAATATGTATGATTAATGAATGAACAATGTATAAAGAATGAACGGTATATTAAATACTAAGTTTATAATGCACTTCAAATCAATTATGTTTCATATAAAAAAAAAACATTAATCTAAACGACAAAATAATTTTTTTTTATATATAATCTAAACAAATAAACAATCATTAGTTTTACACAGGATAATTTGAACATGCTTCATGTTGTGGCCAACTTGACAACATCTACTGCAAGTAACTTTGGACCTTTTGAATTTCACATCAGCAATGCTCTTTCATATATAATTCATTTCATTTGAAAATCAACATAATTCTCTGTTTCATTAAAAAAAAAACAATTAGTCTAACATTATACAAATCAATTAGAAATATGTTAAATAATATTAACTTTTCATTTCAAAGACAATACAAATTTCATCCATAAAAAGTATTATAATAACAACAAAATTATACACATTCGTCATTATTTTTTCATACAAATATCATTCAGACAATACATTACAAAACAAATTTCATACAAAACATAATATTTCACATTTCATACAACAATCATCATTCATACTAAATGTATACATTTTCATACTCATTTAATACACATTTCATACAAAACGATTATTCATTCAAACTATATACATTTCTCGTCCCAAATAATTAATTACTGTTACCCAACTTTATACAGAAATAACAAAACTAATATAAACTCAACAATTTCACATTTAATACCAATTTAAAACACTTGTAATATACTTCGTCAAGAATTCCAATTTTTTTTTTACATATTTCTTAACACACTTTTCATACATAATTCATTCGGCTTATACTATCAAATTCATTATCAAATAAAATAAATTTTCATAAATTCGTCAACATTATAATTAAATTATTTTTACAGAATAATTAGCACACTTTCATACAAATTTCATTTAATTTATTCTATCAAATTTATTCATAAAATCACATTAAATTTATAATTTCACAAAACAATAACCATATACAAAATAAACAAATAAACAAAAAAACACTAAATTTTTACATTTCACACCAGTAAAAATAATATGATATCAGCAGTTAACAAAATATGACTCCACCTTCAATTAATCGACAGTTTGATCATTTTTGTTTCATTTCGCTATCATTTTAAAACAAATGTTAAACAATAATAAATACTAACCTGAAGGATCCCATCTTTCACCATGTTTGATTAAAACTGATACGTAGTTGTCCATCACAATAAAATAAAGAATTTTCAAAGATGAAAAAAACTTCAATTACTCGAATGTGGGATTTTTTTTTTTGTTGAAAATTGAAGAGAGAAACACTGAATTTTTTTTGTTGCAAATTGAGGAGAGAGAAACGTTGAAAAAAGAAGAAGATAAAATCTGAATTTTTAACTGATTTGAGTGAATTAAGGATACTAAATAATCTTAATTAGTTTAAATCCCTTAATTCATGCTATTTATTAATTATCTACAAAAGAATGATATGTTCTGATTTTTTAATTTATCTTAACTGATTTTGAGTTAATTAAGGATAAAAAATATTGTTAATTTGTTTGAATCCCTTATTTCATGCTAATCATTAATTATCTAAAATAAATTCAAATTAAATTACAGCCACACTTTCAGTTTTTAACTTTATTATCTATAATTCCGTTTTTTTTTTAAATTTTCGTTTTTATTTTTTAAATTTTTTTCGAATTAATAAAAACATTTCTTTTATTTGTGAATTTGTTATAACTTGAAATTTTTAATGCTATAGCTTGAAAGTCTAAATCTACTGCTATAGCCTAAAAATAGTACTATAATATATGTATGAAATTTACACACAGTTTAATTGGTGCAAGGGCCTTTGGAAGTTTTTTGAATGTTAAGTTTTAGGATCACAATTATACAATGTATCTACGAATGAGTTCTTGAGTTCAAATTAATCTTGCTTAAAAAATGTAATTTAACGCAAAAGAATTATAAAAGTTAGTGTTACGTCATACGTGAATGTGTACTTCATTTGGCTAAAAAAGAAACGTTTGTGTTAAATTCTTGAATAAATTATTTTTCAACTCACTTTTCACCTTTAAAGTTGTATTTAAGAATATTAAAGCATGAACATTGTTTCAAGTATTCTTGGAAAAGAGTATAAACAAACTCAATTCCAATTTCAACTTTAACTATATAAATTTTAAATAAATTGATTTTTTTTTTTGAATCTATGACCAAAGCTTACTTTTTTTTGGTTGCGCACTGCAGGGGCGCATTCAGGGTGACACACTCTCAACAGGATTTTCTCCATACCCAGGACTTGAATCCGAAACCTCTGGTTAAGGGTGAAACACTTCACCAGTGCACCACAACTGGTGACCAAAGCTTACTTAGTTTAACTGTAGTTATTACCAAAAATATAAAATTTAAACTTTAGTGGCCATGCTGATGAAATTTGCTTGACAAGTCTCCTTGTTCAATTATTTTGAATCAAAGGGGCAAAAACAAAAAGAAGAAGAAGCTGGTATGTATATAGCTCATGTGACAATGAGCCTAGTTAATTAAGAAAATTCTTGTTTAAAGGCAAAATCTTGAAACAGAGTGGATCAAAAGAAAAAACAAAACAACTAACACAATAGCTGAAATAGTTGTTGGTTCTGCTTTGTTTCAATGAAGAATATAGTGTTCTATCTATGCATGCGGCTCTACTCCTGCTGGTTTTGCACTGAGTAGTGGTTGCAGTGCCTTGACGACAATTGTCATGTTTGGGCGGAAATCTGCCTCGTATTGAACACAAAGTGCTGCAACAGCTGCCATCTGAGAATAAATAAGGGTTAGAACTTAGATGATGTCAAAAAATAGGGGGTGCAAGTGTTTGACAAGAATATACAACCTTAGCAATTGCCTTTGGAGGGTACTCATTATTTAGGTTAGGATCTACACACTGCTTTACTTTATCTTCACTTAGTCGTGGAGTCGCCTGCAAAAATGAATTTTTTGCTACGTTATTTAGAGGTATAAATAGACATTCATTATACTATATAGTTTATTTAAAACACCTACCCATGTGACAAGACTCTGTTGCCCTTTTGGCATTGTATGATCTACTGGTTTCCTTCCTGTCAAGAGTTCTAACAGAACAACTCCAAAACTATAAACATCACTTTTCTGTGTTATCTGTCCTGTCATAGCATACCTGCGCGCACCACTATATCATTTTATGACACTAGTTAATTATTCATTAACTGTCAATAACAAGGCTAGGCTTACTCTGGAGCATGGTAGCCAAATGTCCCCAGTACTCGAGTTGAATGCAGACGAGCTGCTGTGTCCGAACACTGGTTTGTCAAGTTGAAATCAGCAATCTTTGCAGTAAAATCATCAAAGAGTAGTACATTGCTGGATCTTACATCCCGATGCTTAATTGGCGGTTGAACTTTTTCGTGTAGATATTCAAGTCCTCTAGCTGCACCATAAGCAATTTTAACTCTCTGATTCCAGGTAAGAACTGGACCAGGCTCAGCATCTTGTACTCCTTTTCTGCCTACAACAGAACATCCAAGAACACAATGCTTTTGTAACATGTTAACATTGGAAATTAATGTTTATTCATGATTCAATTATGTACCATGTAATACATCATGCAGCGAGCCCATAGTTGCAAACTCATAAACCAAGATCCGATTGTTTGCTGCGAGGCAACATCCTAACAGTGTTACAAAATGCTCGTGCTTAAGTCTTGAAACCATTGATAACTGCATAAGAAACATTATGATGAGAGAGTGGTCTACATTAGTTAACAGGAAAATATGAGACATTCATTCACCTGGGCGGTGAAGTCAGAATCTGGTTCTGGTGAAGTAGTAGTATCCAATTTCTTTATTGCTGCTTGTTGGCCGTTGCTTAATTTAGCACAAAAAACGCGGCCATAAGATCCCTCTCCAATGAGAGTTTTCTTTCCAAAGTGGCCAGTAAGTCTGTTTAGCTCGACCAAGGACATTTCTGGTACCTCAATAGGTAAAACTTTCTGAGGAGCTCCACTCTTAGCAGCACTCCTTGGCTCTCCTCTTTCACTACCTGCATTTTTACCAACCCAAAAATTTCAAGTAAGACTTTATCATGTCCCATCCAACAAAGTACCTAGCTAGTTAATTTAGATCAACAATTCAATCAATAGGAAAATAAATTAAGCACAGCCAAGAGGTTAACTATATATGTTAGAGGCAAGATGTTTCCATTTTGAACAATCAAATTAGTGTCAACGTAACCTGCTATCTTTGGCAGTAGCTGTGTTGTCTTTTTTTGGGGTCTGTGTTGTACGTTCCTTTTTACATACAAGCGAGAAATAGAGAATTCATCATTCTTGCTGCTACTACATTTTTTTCAAATAGACACACTACTGGATCATCCTTATATTGACTTCGACACATTTTTTAATATATATATACTTAGACAGAATAAAACTATCTTTTTATGAATATATAAATATATATTTAAATCCGTTAGAACAAAAAAGTAGAGTTGTAATATAGGTTGTTTTAGGTAATAGGTCAGTTTGTGAGGAAAAAAAGAGTTGGAAGTACCATGAAATTTGATGGAAAAAAACCAAATAGGAGCATACATACCACCACCCGTTCCACCACCATAAGGATTGCCGGCTCTCGGAGGTGCTGTATTTTGATTAACCGGTGGACCGCTGATATAACTGTCTTCTTCTGCGCCTCCACAGCAAATCATATTGTTCTTCAACTATAAAAATATACTACTCTTAATTACCTCAAAAACGTACTTAATCAAAATATAAATCTGGAAGAAGGGAGAAAGAGATATGTACTATTCAACGCATGGATTCTTTTAACCCATTAAACTAACACATGACTTGTACGTTCTACGTGTCTCCCTTAACTTTGCACGTCCTTCCCCTTTTCAATTCCTTCGTCTTATTTAAAAAATTACTTCATACCACATCAAAAGTTTTAATAATATTTTTGGTCCCACAGTTATGAATCCACCTCCTCTCCATTTTTCCCAAATTAGTGACACATGCCTTTGATTAAATTAAATAGCTAAGATTTAATTTGTCCAAAGTAAATGTCTAATCATGATTTGAATAATAAATACATTATATATATGGTTTAAAATTTTATTGTAATTCCACCATCTTAGCAATATATTATCTTGTCCATAAATATAGGAAACATAGTTACACATGATGTTTCTTTTATTTTCTTTGAAATTAATATTTTTATTGCTTTTTTTTGAGAAAATAGGAAGAAAAGCAGTGAAATAAAATAAGAGAAATACTCTCCAATTTTTTTTATTTAGAAAGAGAACTATTTTTCTATACTTATGGACAACATAACTATGGGACTATAATAATTTTTTAAAGCAAATGTATAATGTATTTATTAACTAAATCATAATTAGAGATTTACTTTGGGAAATTAAAAATCTTAGTTGTAATGACCCTCAGGGTTATTTCTTAATTTTATACGTGCTTTTTCTGTTTTGAATCTTCCCGTAGCTTCCTTATAGCTTGTGTGATGCTGGGTTGGGTGGCACGCTCCCTAAGGTGTTTGGTTGAGTTTAGGGCGAGTTTGAGTTTTGAAAGCTTAAATGTTTGAAAGAGTTGACTTTAGTCAACATCTAGAGATTCTGACATCGGATCAGAATTCTATCAGTTCCATAAGCTCCAGAAGGGTCATTTTGGTCTAGTGTGATGATCGGTTTGGGTTTTGAGGCTTCCGTTTGGAGTTGGTGCGGTTATGTGTTTTAGTTTTGGAGTTTAGCCAAAAGTTTGACTTGGACAACTTTCTTGGTAAATGCACTCATAATCGAATTCTTTCAACGCGGTTAGCTCCAAAATACCGAGTTCAGTAGACCGACCTTTGGTTTGGGTCCCAAGGGTTTGTGGGTGAGTTTTTAATTTTTGACATTTTGTTGTTTCTTTGTTAAAGTGTTGACTTTGGTCAACATTTTGAAAAAACAACCTCGGATGGCTGTTTTGTCGATAATGTTGAGTGTGGAATATCTTTTCCAAGTGGTTTACACTTTTTGTTTGAGTCGTTTGGACTCCGATTGAATTCAGACTGCTTATTTAATATTTTTGGACACTTGGCCTATTTTTTCCTGAAAATATGGTGTCTAGTGTGTCAGCTTTTGCGAACCCTTTATCACATAAGCGACCAAGGAGCCACTTAAGCGAAGGGAGTCTGTGGGGTGGTGGTCGCTTAAGCAACCAACCCTTGGCTTTTAAGAAGGTCGCTTAAGCGACCAAGTGGCCGCTTAAGCAAAGGGTGCCTCTTAGGCGTGGTTCACTTTTGTGAAGCCTCTGGCTCAAGGGATGCCTGCTTAAGCGATGTCCACTTTTGTGAACATATGGCCGCTTTTGCGAATATCGCTGGGATTAAAATCCCATTCTCTTCCTTTATTTTGAAAAAGAAACCCATTTGAGTTGGAGCTTGACCTTGGGAGTTTTGGAGCATTTCTTCACCATTTTCAACCATTTCAAGGTGATTCTCTTCCTTTCCCTCTCCTCTATGCTTTTACGTCCTTAATTTCACAATTGAATTTATTTCTGACCATAAGTTCCTTAGTTTCTAAGCTTTAAAGTTTGATAATTTGGCCATTTGAGGTCCGTATTGAGTACTGTTTCGCCCATCTTTCGGGCATGACTTCTCATCCTAGGAAGGACATTATGGCGGTTTCATTTTCATAATTCTATTGCTTTGATTTGTGGGTCAATTTTGCACCTAACTCTGGTCCGAAATACGGGTTAGTGAATGGGTATCGTTGGGTTCGTATGAACTTGCTCTTTTTGTTCTTGATAGCTTGGCAAAGATCCGAGGCTCTCAAGAAGGGAAAAGTGCCTGAGTTATAGTTTGTGTGCAATCTCATGAGAAGCAAGCCCAGCAGGCCCTTGACGAACATAGTTTATGCGCGCCGCTAATGTAGCGGCTTGTCGAGCATTTGACAAACTCACACCATCCATTTCAAATAGGATTTGTCCCCTGGACACACGAGCAATCCAACCCGTAGGATTTCCTTTGCCCCGGCCCGACTTGTAGGTCCGCTAACGTAAAACGAGGAGTTGAGCCTGAACTGGCGAACTGAAGTCACTTTCGGAACCATACTTCCTATAGCTAACATGTGTCTAGTCCAGTGGGAACGCGCAGCGCAAACGATTCAACTAGGGTTTTTGCCATACATGCAAACATAATAAATAAAACTAAACAAAGATAGTTAGCATAGATATGAGCCTATCTCCAGTAGGCATGGCGTGGATCGCCAATAGGCCGAAGCTTGTCTTCAAGAAAGTGATAAGCCTCCTTTCTTATGTTTGAGTAAGGGGATTCATTAATATAATAATAGAGGAAAGATTCTCTTCTTCAAGCATTAAGTTAAGGAGTTTGTCTAGAGTAAAGGAACTGGTTTCACAAAAGGGCTCTCAAAAGCAATCTGATACCTTCTTCCCTTGGTCTGATGCTCCATTAGTATTGCACTTCATTCCTCAGTGGTGGAACCAACCAATATGAGGCTTACTCATTGAAGTGTGACAGTAGATCTGGTCTTTCCCAGGAAAGAAAGCAGCCAGAGCCCTATGGCCTCAACGCTAGGCAGGAACAACAGAAGAATTCAAAGTGCTAAATAAGAAATCGAAAAAGGCGCGGAGCAACAGCCGCATCCGGATCTGATCTATTTACTCGACAATTCATCCGGTGACTTGCGGTTTTCGATCTTGAGGTATGTTAACTTCTTTTTCTCAGACTTGGCTTAGTTAGATTAATTATATTTTGGGTAGTATTGCATGATTTAGGTGGAATCTCTAGGTTGAGTTGAGCTCTATTGATCTTTGGATAGTTATGGCCATAGGTTAGGTTATTTAGCTTATGTTTTAGTCGGAGCAGCCTTAGTTTAGGTGATCCTTGCGTGAGTAGTATCCTTCGATATTGCTTCTAGGTGGCGTGAAACTTAGGATTCTGTTGTGTTTGATTGATTTGGTTGGTTTGATTGATGATAGGGATCCTTGAGTTGTGATGTTTTGGTTGTTTATTAAACTGTTGGGCCCGAAGTCATTGTTGAGACCCAATTTTGGCCTAAAATTTTCAAAATTTATATTTTTAAGTTTTATTCATTAAATAGTTCAAAGTATTTTTTTTTATAATTTTAAATAGATTTATCAATAGTTATTCTTATTTTTCAAAATATTAAGATTTTTATTATTTATTTTGAGTTTTAGTTAATTTTGATTACATTATTATTTGTCACAGTCAGTTGAATATGTTGATAATATTATCTCTATTTGATTAAATCATAATTCTTTCTTAGATTGCATTTTTTTTACATGGCATTGATTATATTTTGTTAATATTCATTTTAGTATTTTTGACACAATCTAAGTATATATTAATACATAGATATTTTATTAACCAATTACTTTGGGCCACGATCTTTAGTCCACGGTTTGATCCCATTGTATTATATAAATGTAATTTATTTTCTATTTAAGTCTTATTTTAATCACAAAAAGGGGTGGTGGATAATTTTTAGGTTTTGGAGAGAAAATAATTTCTAGAAGGATAAACCCTAATATTTTTCTCCTCCAATTTTTGGCCCTCAACAGCTGCCACTAGAAACCCCTTGTGTTTTTTCGGTGACAACCATCGCCACCACCCAAAGAACATCCAAACAAACCCCATGGCTGCCATGACAATGCTCAAATGTCCTCCTTAAAATCAATTAAAAGGGATAACGGTCGTAGTCAATAAACATAACAAACTAAGAGTCAGGGTCGAATCCCACAAAAAATGGTATATCATAGAG
Source organism: Solanum commersonii (assembly GCA_029007595.1). NCBI lineage: Eukaryota > Viridiplantae > Streptophyta > Magnoliopsida > Solanales > Solanaceae > Solanum > Solanum commersonii. Next base: position 2,866,331 of record JAJTWQ010000029.1, read on the forward strand.
AATTTCTATCAAGAAATTTGGATTGTAAACTCATTTATTTGCAATAGTAAAAGCAAATGGGTGGATGATTCCATCAATTTAATAAAAGATTTGGTTATCAATTGTCACAATTAAACTAATATTTTGGGGAATTCAAGAGTTAACAAGCAATCTAGGGTGCAAAGATTGAAAATTAATGTCACATGAGGCTAATTGTGCTGCTATATAGTGAAGGACATTCATGAATAGGCTAGGTCATCTTCAATGACACTAATCATCTTTCAATCTCAAAGTATCTATGCATAGAATCTCCTTTCGGTCTCATCCAAATGTCAATCTAAACAACCCAATACCTTACTTTATTTTCTCATTCGATACAGAAATAGGACTACTAGATCTGACCCATAGCCTCTATTTCAAACAAGTTACAAATATCAAACCTATATTGCTAGTATTGAACTAATTACCCACTCCAATCAATCTCTTTTGAGCATCGATCGGAGATCGGAAGTAGAAATTAAGTTTGCAACCTTAACCCATAAATTAATCCCATGCTAATTATCCCAAATTCATGTATGAACAACAACAAAATAAAGCATAACACAATACCCATTACATTAAATCAACACCCAATCCCATAATTGCACCCATAGATCTTGGGGTTTTAGCAACCCATCAACAAAAGCAAAGAAAATATACCTTCCATGAAAACAACCATGGGTAGCTTGAAATTAAGATATTAAAAGGAAACTCACTTTGAATTCAACTTCAGTTTGTCAAATTCAAGAACAAAGTTGAAAAACCCCAAAAGCTAGAAAGTGTTCTTTACAAAGGTAAAATGTTTTTTCTCTCTCACAATGTTCAGAGTTTTCAATATCTCTATTCTACTATGAAAACTCCCATTTTTTTCCCTCTTCATTGAGCTATTTATAGTTTCCCAAAATTTGGCCTAAAAACTCAATGTGCGTCTCACTCAGCAACATTAGTCAGGCTCGACGAGTTCCTTTGGCGAATTGTCAATCGAGCTTTAGATCGCCTTTTCATTCTCTAGACTTCAGGTGGTTGAACCTCAGTCACTGAGCTCGTTTGAGTTTGCCTTTCACCTTCGGTGTATCGTGAGTACCACCTTGATTTAACTTTCGAGCCTTCAATTTTTCTCCTTGCACTGTCATTTTTGGCGATGATCAGCAAGGTCACCTTTCTTATTCGGCGAGTCGCCTTTTCATTTGGAGTTCGCCAACCTGTCTCAATAGAGTCAAGTTTTGTGCATTGTCAATTTAGGCGAGGTTTTGCTCACTAGGCGATTCACCTTTCTTGTTTTGGTGATCATCAATGTATAGTTTGCACTTTTTTTTTGCATTTTTGGCCATCCTTTTAAACATTCATCCTTGCCTTGTCCATTAGCCTTCATAGCTACAAATTATCAAGATATCATCAAAATAGGACAATATTAGGCATTGAGGACACTAATTATTGAGCTACATAGACCTCAAATCAATGTAAATCTACCACTTATCAACACCATCAACTTGAACATTTTCTTGTCCTCAAGTAAATCAAGAACACAATCAGCTCAATAAGGGTGTCTACAACATTATTCAATGAGAGCTAACATGCAAGTGCCATTACAAGACTATTTCAACACATGCTATGGTTAATCATGATAAAAAGATTTCAAATGATGACTAGCCAGTTTTCACTCAAGCCCTAGCTCACTTTAACTTCTTCTCTAATGCAAGATCATGTTTCAATATTCCTATGCCCTCACATCAAGAATGATTCCATGCTCTCACAAAGAAAATCAACAAAGACATAAGGAATCAATGCAACACTCACTCTCACAAAAGAGAAATACATGCAAGCTTTGTCTCATAGGTTTGTCCATAATTTCCAATCATCTTGTAATGGGGCTGAGGGTTAATGCATGTTCAATTTGGTTCGGTCGCTTCACCTCTTCTCGAGTTCTTTTCATTCTTTTTCATTTGAGAACTCAAACTTTGACTTTTCACTCAATTTATTTGGAATCCCCTTATTGCATCACTTTTTTTTCATTTTCATTTTTTCAAAGCATTTTCATCACAATGACCCTTTTATTTTTATAATGAGGGGTTCGTTTTTTTTTAACGAACTTCAAAGTTGAGCCTAATTTCATCTTTATTTACCCTTCACTTGGCTATCATTAATCCTTCTTTCCACACCCCCAACATAGGATTTTTGGCCTAACTTGGATATTCAAGCATAATAATGCTTCACAAAGGATTTTAGGTGAGAAAGTAGGGACAATTTTTCTTATGAGGTTTACTTTTGGTTTTGCCAACAAATGGGTTAGGCTTAAATAGTGCCAAAATGGATGCACACCCTCACAAGGTAGCCACAAAACATTATGGACATTTGGGTTCCCTCTTTGAATTATTGCCCAATATCACGCCTCACAATTACCAAGATTTAAAGAATTAGACTAACAAGGAAAATTCTAGGACTCGACACACATGATTTCAAGTAAGACCTCACCACACATTGCACTTCGAAATACACTCATTTAGTACATCCCGAAAAGATCAAAAGCATACGTGTAATTTTCATTGCAAGGCTCACATCAAAACGCAACTAGTTTACAAAATATTCAACGAGATCACTCAAAAGCGCAACCACATCGATTTCATTCTCGCAACAAAAATATTATACATGATGCTCATCATGAGTACTATTCAAGACATCGATATTGAACACAATCGATCCTTGAATCACTAGCAATGAAAAGTTAAGCATTTTATGATTTTTCAAATTCACAGGGGATTGCAAAATTGAGAGAAAATGAAAAAAAAGGGGAAAATAAATACACTAAACCAAATAAAGCACTATAATATAAATTAAAAAAACTCATACAACCATCCAAAACTAAAAAGTAACAAAATACCAAAAAAAAAGTGTACTATTGGCTCAAAATGCCCTCACCCCACCAAAAAAGAGTAAAGTAGTGTCCTCAATGCACAAATAAAAAAGTACGAGAGGCTAAGTAAGAAGGCCCCCCTCACTGGTTATGCTCGTGGAGCACTGTCTTCTGGAGTCTGCAGAAGGAAAGCATCATTTGGGGCATCAATGTCTAGCAATAGAATCACTGGAGTTGCAAGGCAGTATCAATTGAGGCATCAGTGCCCATCACCCCACTCGAATGAATGGTGGAGTTTGAAAAGACTCCATTGGTACCAACCGCTGAAGTCTCCCTAAGGGATCTTTCCAGGGTTGTTTGTACAATCGCCTCCTCAGTCTCATGTAGCTCTGTGAGAGTCTTACCAATACCATGCTCACTCTTCTTACTCCTCAACTTCTCCTCAATAGTTTTCTTGGCCAAATCATCATCATCCCTTCAACATTCATATCATCAACATCACCAACTCTCGCAACCAATTTAGGTTACATAGTGGAAGTAGGCTCACTGCTAGGTATTAGTGGTTGCACAGAGGCAGGTGTATCTGATAGGGGAACCTCGCTCATAGCATCGAGAGGTCCTTAGAATATAGCTAAGTCACATCTGCTTGCAAAGAAGCAAGCTCACTCCTCACGGTGTCTAGTGCACCAGAACTACCCTCGCCTTTCTCTTGGGCCTCTAGTCTCGCGCTGAGGTTGTCCAACCTCACACCATGGATCTCAACCAGCCCCTCACATTTAGATACCCTATCCCTCAATGAAGCTAAGGCCTACTCTATATCCCTCTCAATAATCCCGGGTAAGTTCGTCTCAACCCTCGCAGCACTAACAATGGTAAAATGTTTCTTTCTCAAAATATTCATAACTATCAATATCTCTATTTCACTCTGAAAACCCTAGTTTTCTCTTTTCATTGGGCTATTTATAGCGTCCCAAATTTTGGCCCAAAAACTCAATGCGCGTCTCAGTCGGAGACTTTAGTCGGGCTTGCCAAGTTTCTTCGGTGAATTACCAATCGAGTTTCAGCTTGACTTTTTTTTCTCTAGGATTCAGCTGTTTGAAGCTCAGTTAGCGAGCTTTTTTGAGTCAACCTTTAACGTTTGGCACATCAGCATGTACCACCTTGGTTCGTGTAACACTCCGAAACTAATAAGCTAAGCTAGAACTTGACGTTAGGATTAGAGCCTCGAAAGTACCTTCTCGTACCTTAAATTTCATGTGTTCATGTTAGAACGTCAAGGCCTTAACCCCAAGGACCAACCATGGGTCCTTGAGGAAAAGGCCTAGAAAGGGTTGCCAGGCAGTGACCCACGAAGGGCACATACTCCTCATGGGTCAACCCACGGCCCATAGGGGGGGCAGCATGGGTGAGCCATTTTGAAAACTGCCTAAGGTAGTAGCCACGGGCAGGACCCACACCTCGTGGATGGGTCCATGCCACGTGGCTCACATCCATAGGTCAAGACCCCTAAATTCAATCGCCAGTCCATGACCCATGCTTCACCAGCATGGGCCGTGAGTCTATCCACAGTCTGCAAGTGAGGGAGTCGTGGGTCACACCTGTAAGTTGATTTTTAGGGATTAGTTATGGGGTAGTTTAGGGTTTTCCATTTGAATAAACTCTTAAGTGACGTCATTTTAAGTTATTTTAGACTAGCTATATAAAATTTTTAAGTCCCTAACTTAAGTAATCAATCACAACTACCAAATTCCCAAATCAAACCAAGTCCCTCTCAAATATTTTCTCACTAAAACCTCCATTGAAGAAGAAGAAGTTGAAGGCTAGGGTTCAAGGAGACATCTTTTCCACCCAATTTCATGAGGAATATTCATAACGTATGGTAGCTTTCCATCTATGGAGAGAATTCCTCCATAGAGTCCCTTCAAAGTCTTCAATTTCAAGTCTAGGAAATCCCAAAACCTAGGGTTTTACTCCAATGTCATGGGTTCCTTTTCCAAAATGATTTCAATAATTTAGTTGTATTATATTATGATCAAATTGATGAATTACTACTATTTTTATGATGAATTTCCCATGAACCAATGAGTTTCCCTATTTTGTCAAATTGAATTTCAAAGTGTGGGTGATGCTTGATATTGGTGGATTGTGATCGAATTATGCATGTAGTAGTTAATCTAATTGAAATAATGTGATCATCCATGTCTAATGTAGTGATGATATGTGTGATTGATGTATGTTGATCTAGGGTTTTTGAAGAGCTATGGATGAGAACCAATGCATGACTATGAGAATTATACATGTGCTTTATGAATACCTTGAGAAGTAAGGTTTCTATATTTATGAAGCAATTGTGGTATTGTTGAAAGGTTGTTCTCATATATACCCTTATATATGACTATGCATGAAATGTTTAAGATTATGATTCTCTTGTTGTGTTGATTGAAAGGCCATTCTCATGAACACACTAAGATATGATGTAAAAGGTTTATTCACATGTTAATGATTCTAAAGGTTGAAAGGCTATTCTCACCTCTTGAATCTATGCGCTACATCATGATACCATGGTGGATTGAGTGCTAGGGGTTTCTTCCATAAACATAAGACTTAGCATGAACTTAAAGGGGATTATGCTTAGCACCAAGTGGATATGAAAATGAGATGAAAGCTTCTATGTCAGTTAGTTTGGCTTTCCTAATGGGTTCCTTATACGTAAGTTAGTCTGGGTTCCTAAAATAGTTATCTCATGAGATGGAAACCTTTTACCTCAGTTAGTCTGGGTTTCTAGAAGCAATCTCCCTATCTCGTAACTAAGTGCCCACAAAGGTCTTTAGCTAGTGGATCCACCTAAGCTAACAAACTCTAGTTTTACCTTAGGAAAGTAGGACACCTCTTTCAGTTTGGGGGCAAGACACCGGATTCCATGTAGCTCACATGGTCTATGTCGGTTAAGGCTATCTTTCCTACATGACAAGAATATGAATGTAACAAGAATATGAGCATGAACTTTATTTATGAATCTCAAGGAGTTCTACTTAGTGTGAGTGGGGGGGGGGGGGAGGGGTATGGGACTTCATTCATGCATTGCACAAGTAGGCTTTGAAAGGGGTCATGATGTGGTTCTCTTATGCTGTGAAGACTTATGAATTATGCATGTTAAATGGATTGTTATTATGAGTGGCTTTCCTTGCTACAAGTTAATGAATATGAATGTTTCCTTGTCTATGAGTATTGACTATGATGAGGCCAAATTATGATATGTATGATGTTGGTGACCTAAAGGTGGTACTTATTATTTGATGGAATTATGGGATCTTGTCTATGCATTGCACAAGTATAGCTTAGGATTGCTTATGAATTGGTTTGACTTATGTATCTACACTATTGTGCATGATGACTCTTAAACTTGATAAAGTGTATGGTTTCAACTAAAATGTCCCCTTTTAGCATGTTTCCAACGATTTTATGCATGGCTATCATACTTAGTGCATTTTTGTACTAACCCATATTTTCTATATTTTTCTATAATTGTAGGGCCCGGTTGTTGAGGTGTGCTTCTCCTGTTGTTCAAAGTTTGGATTGATTCTCTCCTTGCTTTTGGTGAGTCCTCATGGTTTGAGGATGAGAGTTGGTCATTTCTAGTTTCTTTCTTATGTTCTATTCTGAGACTATGTTGTAAGGGCTGTGACCCTATTAATTCTCGATTGTACTAGATGGATTTTGGAGACAATGCCTAGACTTTTATTTTGGTTTTATGAAAGACTTCGATTGCAAAGAATTTTTTTTAATTCCGCATCATTTCTATGACTTTATGTTTATGATATGCTAAGGGCTTGTATGCGACCCCTTCGGGGTTAAGTACGCCATGTTAGGGTTGTGAAAAACTTGGTAATCAGAGCACAAGGTTTAGAATGATTCTAGGATGATGTCTCATAAGCCACATCTAGTAAAGTCTTGTTTAAGAGTGTGATGCGCGCCACATTTATGAATGAGAGGCTATAAGATGTTTAGGAAATTTCACTTCTTTCATTATTCTTTAGTCGTACCTTAGAGTTTTAACTCTATAAAGTTCTTTTTCTAACCCTTCTATTGTGTCTTTAGGATATGAATACAAGAAGGGCAAACGCAAGAAGGATGGAAGAGGAGAATGTGAATGAGAGAGTTCCCCCTTAAGATCCTCAAGACCCTCAAGGTCCTCAAGTTCCTCAAGCTCCTATTGATCCGACGGCTATGACAAATGTGGAAATAAGGTTGGCTCTCCAAATATTGACCCAAGCCATGACGGCCCAAGTCAATAGGGATACTAGGACTCATGTGAACCCCAATGTGAATATGACCGCTTCAAGGATAAGGGACTTTACAAGGATGAATCCTCCCATGTTCCATGGCTCCAAAGTGGAAGAGGATCCACAAGGGTTTATTGATGAGGTCTATAAAGTGCTTGATACTATGGGAGTGTCTCCATAAGAAAAAGCAGAATTAGCCACCTACCAATTGAAGGATGTGGCTCAAGTATGGTATGAACAATGGAAGGGTGAGAGACCTATAAGAGAGGGTCCGATAGATTGGGAATTATTTAAGTCGGTCTTTCTTGATAGATTCTTTCCCCTAGAGTTGAGGGAGCAAAAAATGCAAGAGTTCATAAATCTTCGACAATTGGGTTTGAGTGTGAAAGAGTACGCCCTTAAGTTCACTCAATTGTCCAAGTATGCTCCAACCTTAGTGGTGGATTCTAGGGCCAAGATGAACAAATTTGTTATGGGGATAGTCGACTTGGTAGTCAATGAATGTAGTTCGGCAACGCTCATCCCAAGTATGAATATTTCACGTCTTATGGTTCATGCCAAACAAATTGAGGAACAAAAGCTCAAGCAAGGGAATCGGGAAGTAAAGAGGGCTAGAACTGATGATGGAAATTTTTCCATTTGTAAGTCTGAGGGTCAAGGGAGACCAAGGTTCAAGTAAAGGTTCTCCAATTGAGACTTCTCTAGTGCTCCAAAGACCAACAAAGATAGGGTGTCTAACCTTAAGCCTCAAGGAGGCAATAGTTGTGGATCTTCTATGGTGAGACCTACTTGTGCTAAGTGCGGTAAGAAACATGAGGGCAAGTGCCTAGTTGGCACGGGTGGTTGCTACGGTTGTGGGAAGAGTGGTCATTTGATGAGGGATTGTCCCATGCTTAAAGTTCAAGGAAGAGAGGGCAAGCAAGTTCCCCTTAGCGATTCAAATTCTAATGCTCCCAAGAAAAACCATTTTTATGCTCTTCAAGCCCGAGGTGACCAAGAGAGCTCCCCGGATGTGGTTATTGGTATGTTGCAAGTTTTTCTTATCCATGTATATGCATTGTTGGATCCTGGTGCGACTTTATCTTTTGTGACGCCTTATGTGGCGATGAGGTTTGATGTTTCCTCGAAAGATTATTAGAACCTTGTTTGGTTTCTACCCTGGTTGGTCACTCCGTGGTGGCTAAGAAGGTGTATAGAAGATATCCCATTTCCTTGTCCCATAGAGTTACTCTTGTTGACTTGGTAGAACTTGACATGTTAGAGTTTGATGTAATTCTTGGTATGGATTGGTTGCATGATGCTATGCCTCTATTGATTGTAAATCCATGTGGTTAAATTTCAATTTCCGAATGAACCTATTTTAGAGAGGAAGGGGGGAATTCTATGTGTAGAGGTCAATTTGTTTCTTGTCTTAAAGCTAGAAAGATGATCTCTATGGGGTGCATTTACCATCTTGTTAGGGTGAAGGATTTTGAATCCAAAACCCTTCCTTTAGAGTCGGTTCCGATAGTGAATGAGTTTCCAAAAGTTTTTCCCGGTGATTGGCTCGGTATTCCTCCCGAACAGGAAATAGATTTTGGTATTGACCTTATTCTGGATACACAATCTATCTCTATTCCTCCTTATAAAATGGCCTCGGCGGAGTTTAAAGAGCAACTAAAGGATTTGCTAAACAAGGGTTTTATTCAACCAAGCATCTCTCCTTGCGGTGCTCCGGTATTGTTTGTTAGAAAGAAGGATGGGTCTCTTAGAATGTGCATTGAATATCGTCAATTGAATAAAGTGACCATTAAGAACAAGTATCCCTTCCAAGGATTGATGACTTGTTTGACCAACTTCAAGGGGATAGTTATTTCTCCAAAATTGATTTTCGTTTAGGTTATCACCAATTAAGGGTGAGAGGGGTTGATATTCCCAAGACAGCTTTCCGAACAAGATATGGTCATAGGTTCTTAGTCATGTCATTTGGGTTGACTAATGCACCGACGGCCTTCATGGACCTAATGAATAGGGTATTCTGGCAATATCTTGACATGTTTGTGATAGTGTTCATTAATGACATTTTGATCTATTCAAGGAGTGAAAATGAGCATATGGACCATTTGAGGATAGTATTTCAAATCCTAAAAGACCATCAACTTTTCACAAAATTTAGCAAGTGCGTGATTTGGTTAAGGTTTGTAGCATTCCTTGGTCACATTGTGTCAAACAAGGGTATTGAGGTAGATCCTAAGAAGACGGATGCGGTCAAGAGTTGGCTTAGACCTCTTACTCCTTTCGACATTAGAAGCTTTTTGGGTTTGGTCGGTTATTATAAAAGGTTTGCTGAGGGGTTTTCCTCCATCGCTTCTCCTTTAACATATTTGACACAAAAGAAGGCTAAATGTATGTGGTCGGAAATTGTGAGAAATTTTTTCAAGAATTGAAGGATAGGCTTACCTCCGCTCCGGTGTTGACTTTACCGGAGGGTACGAATGGCTTTGTTGTATATTGTGACGCCTCTAGAGCGGGGTTGGGATGTGTACTTATGCAAAACGACAAGGTGATAGCCTACACTTCAACAAAACTAAAAGTGCATGAAAAGAACTACCCGACCCATGATCTAGAATTAGCGATGGTAGTATTTGCCTTGAAAATATAGAGTCACTATTTATAGGGGTACATGTGGATGTTTTCACCAACCACAAGAGTCTTCAATATGTTTTTAGCCAAAAAGACTTGAACCTCCGGCAAAGAAGGTGGTTAGAGTTATTGAAGGACTATGACATGAGTGTCCTCTACCACCCCAGTAAAGCTAATGTGGTAACAGATGCTCTTAGTATATTTTCCATGGGTAGTATGGCTCATATAGAGGATAAAAAGAAGGAATTGGTTCGTGATATGCATTGGTTGGCCCGACTAGGTATTCATCTAATGGATTCCACCAAGGGTGGTGTCATGGTCCATAATGGTTCCGAATCATCCTTTGTGATGGATGTGAAGTCTAAGCAATACCTTGATCCTATATTAGTTGAGTTGAAAGGGTCAGTACTCAAGAAGTCCGTTGAGGCTTTCTCCTAAGGGGGAGATAGGGTACTTAGGTACCAAGGTCGGTTATGTGTTCTGAATGTTGATGGCTTGAGAGAGCAAATTCTAGAAGAAGCTCATGGTTTGCGGTATTCTATTTATTCGGGAGCCACCAAGATGTATTGTGACCTATGAGAAGTCTATTGGTGGAATGGTATGAAGAAGGATATAATATGTTTTGTTGCCAAGTGTCTGAATTTCCAACAAGTTAAGGCTGAACACCAAAGGTCGGGAGGCTTATTCCAAGATAGAGATATTCCCACTTGGAAGTAGGAGGATGTGAACATGGACTTTATTGTGGTTTTGCCTCGTACCCGAAGGCAACATGATTCTATTTAGGTCATTATAGATCGGATGATAAAATCAGCCCACTTCATTCCCGTCAAGGTTTCTTTTACGACAAAAGACTAGGACAAGTTGTATATCAATGAAATAGTGAAGTTGCATGGGGTTCCTCTATCTATTATTTCGGATCGGGGTACTCAATTTACTTCACACTTTTGGAAGTCATTCCAAAAATGGCTTGGTACTAAGGTTAAGCTTATCACGACTTTTCATCCCTAAACCGATGGGAAAGCGGAACGTACCATACAAACCTTGGAAGATATGCTAAAAGCATGTGTTATAGACTTCAAGGGTAATTGGGATGACTATCTACCATTGATAGAGTTTGCCTACAACAATAGTTACCACTCAAGTATTGCAATGGTTCCTTTTGAAGCCTTGTATGGTAGGCGATGTAAGTCTCTGGTTGGTTGGTTTGAAGTAGGTGAAATTTCTCTAATTGGTCCCAAATTAGTTTATGAGGCCATTGAGAAGGTCCGACTCATTAGAGAGAGGTTGAGGACGTCCCCAAAGTCGGCAAAAGTCCTATGCTAATGTTAGAAGAAGAGATCTAGAATTCAAAGTTAATGATTGGGTCTACTTGAAAATATCTCCTATGAAAGGTATGATGAGGTTTGGCAAGAAAGGGAAGCTTAGTCCTCGGTATGTGAGCCCATATCAAATTTTGAAGCGTATTGGAAAAGTTGCCTATGAGTTAGACTTGCCAAATGAGTTGGCCCCGGTTCACCCGATATTTCATGTTTCTATGCTCCAGAAGTGTATTGGTGACTCGGTATCCATCATTCCCTTAGATGGGTTGGGGGTTGATGATAGCCTTTCCTATGAAGTGGTTCTGGTGAAAATCTTAGACCGGCAAGTTAAGAGATTAAGAAACAAGGAAATAGCTTCCGTGAAGGTTCTATGGAGGAATCATTTAGTTGAGGGTGCTATATGGGAGGCCGAGGCCGATATGAAGTCCCGCTATCCTCATCTTTTTCCTTCTACTCCTATCCAAGCTTGAGATAAGTAGTTCCTCTAAAGTTTGGTGTTTTAGGAGTCACATGTGTGATATGTGTTTTGCATGATTTCCTAATGTTATGCATGTTCTTGATAAAAATTCATATTTAGTATGGAATGAGTTTCCATGATTTATATGTCACTCATGTTTTTGTGCATTTTAGTTAAATGTTGCATATTTGATTCATGAGATGAGATGATGAACATGCTTTATTATACTTTTGATGAAATGGCATATTGGCTCCGTAATGTTGTGTTGAGCAAGCTTTTATGATTGGAGAAGGTAGTTCCTCCTATAAATATGAGAAATGTTGAATTTGTGCATGTTGGGTTGGTAGATGTAGCTCCTACTCTCTTATGTTGCATTGCTTGTAATTGTTATGGAGTTGAAGTTTGCTCCTTTAAATTGTGCATTATTTTGACATTTCATACATGATGGACTGCTAGTCTTGAGTCTTTAATTCCGTAGGGTGTCTAGATCGTCATTCGAGGACAAATGTTCCCAAGGGGGAAATAATATAACACTATGAAACTAATAAGCTAAGCTAGAACTTGACGTTAGGATTAGAACCTAGAAAGTACCTTCCCGTACCTTAATATTCATGTGTTTGTGCTAGATCGTCAAGGCCTAAACCCAAAGTACCAACCATGGGTCCTTGAGGAAAAGGCCCAGAAGGGGCTTCCAGGCAGTGACCCACGAAGGGCACCTATGCCTCGTGGGTCAACCCACTCCCCTAGGGGGCAGCGTGGGTGAGCAATTTTAAAAACTGCCTAAGGCAGTAGCCACGGGCAGGACCCACACCTCATGGATGGGTCCATGCCACATGGCTCACATCCATAGGTCAAGTCCCCCCAAATTCAAGTTCCAGTCCACGACCCACACTTTACCAACACGGGCCGTGACTCCATCCATGATCTGTAGGTGAGGGGGTCGTGGGTCACACCTGAAAGTCAGTTTTTGGGGATTGATTGAGGGGTAGTTTAGGGTTTTCCATTTTAATGAACTCTTAAGTGATGTCGTTTTAAGTTATTTTAGACTAGATATATAAGAATTTTAAGTTCCTAAACTAAGTCATCAAATCACAACTACCAAATTCCCAAATCAAACCAACTCTCTCTCAAATATTTCTCTCACTAAAACCTCCATTGAAGAAGAAGACGAAGTTGAAGGCTAGGGTTCAAGGAGTCCACTTTTCCACCCAATTTTGTGAGGAATCTTCATAAGGTATGGTAGATGTTCATCTATGGAGAGAATTCCTCCATAGAGTCCCTTCAAAGTCTTCAATTTCAAATCTAGGAAATCCAAAAACCTAGGGTGTTACTCCAATGTCATGGGTCCCTTTTCCAAAACGATCTCAATTAGTTAGTTGTCTTGTATTATAATCAAATTGATGAATGAATACTATTTATATGATGAATTGCCCATGAACCCATGAATTTCCCTATTTTGTCAAATTGGATCTCAAAGTGTGGGTGATGCTTGATATTGGTGGATTGTGATCAAATTATGCATGTAGTAGTTAATCTAATTGAAATATGTGATCATCTATGTCTAATGTAGTGATTCTAGGTGTGATTGATGTATGGTGATCTAGGGTTCTTAAAGATCTATGAATGAGTACTTATGCATGACTATGAGAATTATACATGTGCTTTATGAATACCTTGAGAAGAAAGGTTTCTATGTTTATGAAGTAATTGTTGTATTGTTAAAAGGTTGTTCTCATATATACCCTTATATATGACTATGCATGAAATGTCTAAGATTATGATTCTCTTGTTGTGTTTATTGAAAGGACACTCTCATGAACACTATAAGATAGGATGTGAAAGGTTTACTCACATGTTAATGAATCTAAAGGTTGAAAGGCTATTCTCACCTCTTGAATCTATGAGCTACATCATGATTCCATGTTGGATTGAGTGCTAGGGCATTCTTCCATAAACATAAACCTATGTAAAGACTTAATATGAATTTAAAGTAATTAGCACCGAGTGGATATGAAAATGAGATGAAAGCTTCTACGTCAGTTAGTCCGGCTTTCCAAATGGGTTCCTTATACGTTAGTTAGTCCGGGTTCCCAAAGTAGGTATCTCATGGATGGAAACCTTATACCTCAATTAGTTCGAGTTTCTAGAAGCAATCTCCCTATCCCGTAACTAAGTTCCCACATAGGTCTTTAGCTAGTGGATCCACCTAAGCTAACAAATTCTAGTTCTACCTTAGGCAAGTAGGACACCTCTTTCGGTGTGGGGGAAAGACACCAAATTCCATATAGATCACATGGTCTATGTCAGTTAAGTCTATCTTCCCTACATAAAAAGAATATGAATGTGACAAGAACATGAACATGAACTATATTTATGACTTCTCAAGGAGTTCTAATTAGTGTGAGTGGAGGTATGAGACTTCATTCATGCATTGTTCAAGTAGGGTTTGATAGTGGTCATGGTGTGCTTCTCTTATGCTATGAAGACTTATGAATTATGCATGTTAAATAGATTATTGGTATGAGTGGCTTTCCTTGCTTCAAGTTAATGAGTATGAATGTTTTCTTGTCTATGAGTATTTACTATGATGAGGCCAAAGTATGATATGTATGATATTGGTGACCTAAAGGTGGTACTTAGTATTAGATGGGATTATGGGATCTTGTCTATGCATTGCACAAGTATAGCTTAGGGTTGCTTATGAATTGGTTTGACTTATGTATCTACACTATTGTGCATGGTGACTCTTAAACTTGATAAAGTGCATGGTTCCAACTAAAATATCCCTTTTTAGCATGTTTCCAATGATTTTATGCATAGCTATCATACTTGGTGTATTTTTGTACTAACCCATATTTTCTACATTTTTCTATAAGTGTAGGGCCCGATTGTTGAGGTGTGCTTCTCCTGTTGTTCAAAGCTTGGATTGATTCTCTCCTTGCTTTTGGTGAGTCCTCATGGTTCAAGGACGAGAGTTGTTCATTTATAGTTTGTTCCTTATGTTCTATTTTGAGACTATGTTGTAAGGGTTGTGACCCTATTGATTCTCGATTGTATTAGATGGCTTTTGGAGACAATGTCTAGACTTCTATTTTGGTTTTATGAAACACTTCGATTGTAAAGAAATTTTTTAATTCCGCATCATTTCTATGACTTTATGTTTATGATATGCTAAGGGCTTGTATGCAATCCCTTCGGGGTCAAGTAGACCGTGTTACATCTAGGGGGTACCCCTGGGTCATGACAGTTCGCCTTTTGAGCCTTCAAATTTTCTCCTTGCATTGTCATTTTCGGTGATGCTCAGCAAGGTCTTCTTTCTCATTCGATGAGTTACGTTTTCATTCGGAGTTCGCCGACCTGTCTTGATAGACTCAAGTGTTGTGCATTGTTCATTTAGGTGAGGTCATGCTCAATATGTGATCCACCTTTATTGTTTTGTCATCATCAATGTATAGTTTGCACTACCTTTTGCATTTTTGGCCATTCTTTCAAACATTTATCCCTGCCTTGTCCATTAGCCTTCATAGCCGCAAATCATCAAGATATTATCAGAATTAGACAAAATTAGTCATTGAGGACACTAATTATTGAGCTAAATAGACCTCAAATGAGTGCAAATTTACCACTCATCATGCCTCCATAAAACTCCAAACCAGAAGACACCATAAACCCACCATTGTAATGTCATTTTCGGCTAGAGAACCGCCACACAAAAAATCCTATTTCCTTTATTTACTGGAAAGCTCTAATTTAGAATTCACGGTGAATTGAAACAACCACCAAAGTAGATGGAGCGACCATCAAACCTCCACGCAACCATCTTCCTCGTCCAGTGACCATAGCTAGACCACCACAACCTAACCAAATGATCCCCTTTTCTCAGTGAATAACACCAAAACACCACAAACTAAATTGAGCCACAAATCCCAAACCTCCAGACCACCAGACCACCAGAACACAAACCCAAAACCCCTCTCCCTCTTCTCCATCTCCAACGCTAGCACAAGTTCCACCAGAGCAACAAACAACACAACAACTATGAACACCAACCTGTTTTGGTACTCAACTCCAACTAGAGCTCTACAAGTGAGCTCTAAGCTCTAGCGACACCATGTCGCCGTCTCCATTGGTGCGCTCAACAATCATATATGAACGAATTTGCTATCTCTAGGTGACCATGCTCCTATCTTCCCATTCATTATTTTTTTCCATGATTTTGACTACTTTATAACTTTTTTTTTTTGAGTTTAATGTGTGTGAAGTTGGGTTTGATTGTGTTAATGATAAGTTTTCTTGTGTTTCTGTAATTATTTAAAAAAATAAATAAGAATAGGCTATTTTTATGATTGATTTGGTGTTGATTTAGTTTAGGAAATTTGCTTTGCTGTGTTTTACGTTACTTTGATTATGAATGATTTTTTATTAATTATACACCTTTATTATGCCATATTTACTTGCTCATTGTTATTGCTATCAATTGTTAATTGATTTATTTGTCACCTTTTCATTGTTAAGCTTATTTTGTGGGACTGTTTGTTTTATGTTATTATTTTTCTCGGACTTTGTGTGTGGTGATAAACATTTTTTATTTTATGCTTAGACTATTCCAATGTTGTTCTATCTATTTATATATCGTTATTTTACTTGATGAAATGAATTAAAATTGACTGATGAAGAAATTATCATTGATTTCCAACGCCTCCCATGTATAGAAGACTAATTTTTATTTTTTAACTTATTTTTTGATTTTTTTTATTCATATATATTTATTACTAACACTTGTACTAAGTGTCTTTACATGTACCTAGTATTGCTTTCCGAGGATGCTACTCAAATTTCATTTTTGTGTATATTATTAATGTTAGGTTCTTCCTAATATTATTGCCTTATTTTATTCTTTGCGTGTATTGCATATTTATTATACTTGTACATTATTTTGTCTCCTCCTCAATTTGTAAAAATGATTTCAGTCGGGATCCACAATTGTGAATTTTTAAGGATGCCTAATACCTTCAATTCGAAATCACCTGAACCCTTATCTAGAATCTATTGATTTTGTAGTTATTTTAATTTAATTAATTAATTGGTTTCCAAGTTTTTCCTAAATTTACGTGGAGACTCATTAATTATTATTTTTAAAATTCTTTTAAATTTAATTTGATTGATTTTTTTGAGTTACCACGACGTTTTGCCTTATTTGAATAAAGTAGGGATGTAAACAACCATAAGCTAGGATTGGCATGAGTTCCAGGTTAGTACTCTTTTGGTGTGACGGCCACAGGTCATCTTCTTGATTCTGTGTGTATGACATGACTTTGTTGTGATAATGCTTTTGAGGAATTTCTACTTGAATAATTTCTGAGTGAAAATGACTAGGTTTTTGAAAAGGAAATTGTCCTTAATTAGTTGGAAGTCCTTGAGACCCGTTTTGGCTTAATAGTTGTAAAAAGACCCATTATTTGATTTATTGCACCTTTCAGCTGCTTTAACTCTGATGAGCTCAATTATTCCGGGCGGCCCATTGGCTTAGGCTTGGACTATAAATTATCATTTTAGGTTTACATTGTTGATAAGCTTGAAGCATCATCCCGCGCGGCCCGTTGATACATATATCCGGGTTATTGGTAAGCTCAACGTGCCATCCTCGAGTAGCCCATAGATAGATCTATCCGGGCTTATTGGTTTATAATTAAGCTTGAGGTACCATTCCAGATGGCTCGATGTTTTTTCTAGGCTTAGGATCTTTTTCTTTGGAGTTTTACATTATATCATTGCATGAGTTAGCTTTGAGTGTGTTGATAGTATATTTTGTGTGTTTCTTACACTACAAGAAAAACAACCTCTAAGGAAGGGAAATCTAGTCCCTAAAAGTCCAATTCTGGTCGCAAATGTGCATTTGCGACCTGAAAAAGCTGGTCGTGACCCATCCTAATAGGCTCAGTCGCAATTGGTCAACTACGACGAGTTTTAAAATCTGGTCGTTAAATGGGTTTGGGGACGGAAAAAAATCTAGTCCCTAAAACTGTTTTAGCGACTACCTTTCTTGTCCTTAAAAAAAGATTAGTATTGTGTTTTCCTAGTACCTCTGGCCCATCAGTGACCAGATTGCACTGGTCCAAAAATAATTAAGGACGACAAAAATGCTCCTTAAATGTCTTTAAGAACAAGAAAATAGCTGGTCCCTAAAATGTACATAAACCTAACAAAATTATTGTTTGATCATGTACTCAGCTCAACCAAAAGATTTCTATCCAATATCTTAAGATACTACAATATATACATCATAGATAATAGTTAAAGATGAAAGACTTGATTAAAAAAATAAATTAACATCTCATTAGTTACATGGCCATGACATATAACTTATAAGTTATTTAGGATTTCTTCTATTTTAGACGCACAGACTTCAATGTTTCTTCTGCATCAAAGGATTTCTTGCAATACAATACCATAGCTGAAGACATCAACCTTGATAGAGATGGGCCATTTGTTTGACATTCTGATGCTAAATACCCTCTAGTCCCTCTTACACTACTGAATGTTCTTGTTTGATCAACCATTAGCAGGTTTGTAGCCCAAAATCTGAGATTTTTAGCTGTCAACAGCTCGTCAAGTAAGATGTTTTGTGGCTTTATATCACAATAGATAATTGGAGCTTCACACTTTTCATGGAGGTAAAGGATTCCCCTTGCCACATCAAATGCAGTATTTACTCTTAGGTTCCAATCCGGTCGTGTAGCTCCTCGGAACAACATATTTGCTTGGCAACCATTGTTCATATATTCATCACCAAGAGCCAAATGATAAACGCCTTGTTAGGTTGTATGATGTTTTTGAAATCTTCATCTTGAATGATAAATTGAGTCTTCAAAATATGTAATGACATAAAACATTATCTTTAGAATCTATAAGAATGACTAGAAAATTGGTTTAATAGGTCTTATGTCAGCTCAAGTCTGATAGTGTTTTAACCACTCACCTGAAAAAAAGTCCAAATTCATCAAGTGTAACTACGTACATACACTTAAAAAATTAAACATCAATGTAAAAGTGGCTGCAAGAATACAAACAATAATGAATTAGCTTATTTCTATGTACTAGATTAGAGGAAAAGACTTAGACAATACATAGGTTTAGTACAATATAATAAAATAAGGAGATAACACAACCAATTAATGAGTTATTCCTGTATCAGGACAATATTTGGATTCGTCTAGTCTTATGAAACTAACTATGGTAAATACAATAGGTGTTTCGGGTTGTGAGTTCACATGACGCCATACTTCTTGTGGAAAAGAAAGTCTCTTCACTTATCAATCTAAAAGAACACCTCCACAATAGTTCCAATGCGAAATCTATCGTCACAGGAGTATGGATAATGAACTGAAACATTAATTAAAACTTCTACAAAACCGACTTCTACTAAAATAATTCAACTCAAAATAGATTTTATTTAAAATTCAAGTGGTTAAATTTTACATATATATGTTCACAATATTAATTCATAATCTTGAACAAAAGTAAGTACTAAATAACTTTGTTTCCTTTAATTATTGATGTAAAATCATCTTCCATTCAACAACAAATTCTTTCAATTCAACTAAAGAGATTCTCATATTCCCACAATTTAAGTAGACGAGATAAGATATTTTCCTTTGTGGTTGTGAAAGTCGTTTTATTGCTGGAATCCTATTTCTATAAAGATATAAAGAAAACAGATTGAATATAAAGTACAAAGATAGACTAATACCTAGAGATGACCTGGCACATTCCCTTGTGAAGACTGAAAAACACAAGGTCTCTTTTGAATTGCTGCATTTTCACTGTCATTTCAATCTGTTAAGATTCTCGTGTGGTCTGCTTTACATGATAGTTGTGCATTGTCATTTTTTCCGCCTAATCTACGATGCTCATCTTGATCGTTAGACATGTTACCGTTCTCACAACCCGTTAATAAATATTTTCATTTACATTCAGCTCCTAAAGTAGATAGGTCACCAAATAGTAACAAAAATTAAAAATATATCAAAGTTAGGACATGGAGATAGTAAATCTAACAAGACTCTTTTGTTCTACAAGCATAAAAGTACAAACACATTAGGAAAAACCATTCACTACTGAATCAAGTGAACACAAACAATAAAATTTATCAATAGCTTTTAAATCAATAGTCCTCAAATATGCAGTTTATCTTCAATCTCCAAGTAAGTCAGGGAAATAAGGCAATGTAGATTTGCTAGACCACCAAATATTTTCTACTGTCTATGAGTTCATCAACAAATTACTCAAGAGTTACTTGAAAAAAGTAACAGTATCAACTAACAAACTACAATGTGAACATAAAAAATATCAAAAAGTCAACACGATAAAAAGAAGCAGCAATTCGTCTATTACCAAAAAGATTAGAGGAATTCTCATTAAGTGAAAAAGTGACAACAGACAACTTCTTTTTCTTCTTCCTACCCTTCCTTTTCATTGGTCATTAATGCTATTACTTTATCAAAGAAAGAGGTGTATATTGAAAAGAATATAATTGACCATTAGCACTAGTCCCATCATCAATTAACTTTAATCAACAAAATTAAATTCTAACCATATTTACAGTAGCATAGATATTGTCAAACATCCAACAATTAACTAAAACAAATCACTGCAAACAAATATTTGTTCTAGCTTTGAAAATCCATTACTTGCAACATTTATATGCAGGCAGATATATATGTGGCTAAAGAAATTACTTACTCTGCATTTTGTTGCTTATTACCTATAACCAACAGAAAACAAAACAAAGAAAGATATTGAATGGTGGTGAATTAGATTAACAAAAATAACAAGTTGACAGAAAGACAAGACAAAAGCACAAAATCCACCAAAAAATCAGATATCAAAATATTTGTTTACCTATTTCACAACACAAAATAAAGATGTTACACTTCCTTTTAAAGCAGGGACAATCTCCCGGAAGTTCAACATGGTGCCTAAATTATTCATTCATATTGCTATGCTTAAAACATACCCTATTTGAACCATTTCTAATTTTGAACGGAGTGTTGGTGTTTTATTATACATGAATTGAATCATTCTTTACATCTTTTTGCTTCTCTTCTGTATTTTTGGAACAGTAAGCTCAACATGACTTCCCTAGAATGCAAAAATGAAGTGTATAGCTGACCATGCAAACAACAGAGGTAATGAAGTGTATAGCTGAACATGCAAACAACTAAGGTATTAAAGAGGAGATATTAGTAGTTTTGAATTTAAACGACCCTTATATTTTGAATTTGAATGATACTTATCAATTTCCATTGGGAGTGTGTAAATTCTGTTAGATCCAATTAGTTTTTGTACAAATTATGACACCTAGGACAAGCTAAAAATCTAAAGGATTATCTGCAAAAAAAGTTTTCCCCTACTGCTTTAAAAGTAAAGTACAAGATTAGCAAATAAATGCAACTGAAAAATCACTTATTATACTCACTGGTTGGTGATAAGAACTCTAACTCATTAACTCTACAAGCTTAGTCTGTTTTCCCGAAAAAAATTTCTGATATTATTCTCTGAAGATAACAACAGGACCAAATGACAAGGGTCTCAAGCTTTATGATCCAAGTTATCTTAGCATGGAACCTTAGGTCATCAATATGTTATATAGATGGTGATTCTGGGATCCTTAGATATCGAGGTTACCCTATTGAAGAACTGGATGCGTGAAGTTCCTTCTTGGAAGTGGTTTTTGTGTAAGTGTTTCTCATTATAATTTTCTATATATTTTAACTTCTAATGTGCTGGCAGATTGATATTTATGGTGTCTGGATTGATTTCTATGGGGAGTAAACAATCTCTTGAAATTTGTCCTAGAAGTAACTTAACTATTAATCAAAATAAATGATCAAAGACAAAAATTGTAATAATGCTGAAGGTTTTCTTTTTAACAAAATGACAAATAAGGACAACAAATGTTCCCTCAAATATAGGCTGTATCAGTTGAATAGAATTAAGACTGTATGTAAATAGTAACAAATAGATATACCTTAAGGAATGAGCATGAAGTGGATCATCTTGAGAGCTTGTTGTTGTTACAAAAAGAAAAATGTATAGGTGTGAAATTATATTTAAACGTTGGAAGAAGCTGCAAGGCTGTAAAACTTTTGTTTTGGTCTATAAACATAGAAATTACTAAGCAATACTGATGCACCTTCTTAGTTTGGGGAGTTTGCTCACTAGTTGTCTTGTGTGGTCTATTTAAGAAATTTATCTTCGGTCTAAACTTAATTACAAAAGCTAACTCAAAAGGCAAGGATTGCCCAAGAACATATAAAGAGACCTCTAGAGAAACAAATGCCCCCTACCCGACTCCAAAACAAAAAGAAGAAGAATGGAATGGAAAATATGTTACTCTATACATCGAACTTCTCTGCTGGTTTATCATTTCTTTTGTGTTCGTTAAAACTTTAGTGTATGGTAATTTACGATTTGAGAACTAGCTGGTAGACTGGGAGTTCACAGTTTCAAGCCATTCAACAGATCTACAAGGACTCTTAATGAACTCATACTTTATGTTTCTAAGAAAATTTTAGTTAGTTTTTACTCATATTTGACACTCGCAAATGCTTCCTATGATTTAGAAAAGAGGAAAAGTTGGCAGGTATCCTATTTCTGTAAAGTAAAAGAGCTACTTCACGAGTAAAAGGTTCACAATGAGTTCAATCTATAGTGACAAGAAAAGTATTCACTTTTGTTTACAGTACCTTCATTCACTTGTATTTCTACTTCAGTCCCAAAATTTTGGCATTGAAGATGTAAACAAATATGCTATCCATAAATAATTAGCTTTATAAAAATCGATATGCACTATGTATACAACATGATTATTAAAGTATGATTCTTTAGACACATGATGCACTAGAACCTTGAATATACTTCTAAAGTTCAAAAATAAAGAAAAATGTCCAGATTGTGCAAAACAAGAAGAGTAACTCAAACAAAACAAACATCAATTTCTAAAGAAAAAATAATTGGCAGAAGAGAGGCATACCTAAGATTCAAGTAGATAGAAGAGAATGATTAGAGCAGAACTTCGATGACCTATGACCTGTGTTTTCTCTGCTTTGAGAAAGCATAAATCAAAACATTGAGAGTTCTGATAATTGTGATGTAGATCGACACTAGCAGCTAGGGTAGAGTACATATCTTTTGTTTGCGACCTGATGAAAACATAGAGAAATTTAGGAATTGCTTTGCAGATCGATACTAGCAGCTAGGGCAGAGTAGATATCTTTTGTTTGCGACCTGATGAAAACACAGAGAGTTTTAGGAATTGCTTTGCAGATCGATACTAGCAGCTAGGGCAAAGTACGAACTATGTGTTTTGTTTGGGACGATGGGTCGAGAAAGAGAGATTTTTGTGTTTTCTTTTTAGAATTTATTACTTTAGTATAATTTGGTGCCTAAGATTTAGTCAAAACAACACTTTTTATTTTTTAATATTTTAATATTAGATTTTGCCACACTTTCTCCCGCTTTAAGACCCACAAATTTTAACTTAGGACCAATTATTAATTCATTTAGGACCAGATTTAGTACCTTCTCAATTAAATATGGAATTAAGGACTAGAATAAAATCTCGTCCCAATACATGTACTTTTAGAGACGAGATTATTACCTCATCCCTAAATGTTGGTCTTAAATAAGGCTTTTTCTTGTAGTGTTGCTTGGTTTTATATGCCTATTCTCTTTGATATTCTTGTTGAGCCTTAGATTATCCTTGAATTGCTAGTATCGTTGTGCTTCCTTTATATATTTTATCTTTTTGAGCTCGGTCGACCTATGATGCCTAATGGGTACCTCATGTTTTGGTACTCAAACTATATTTCTGCATATTTTTCTGATGCAGCTCCCAGTTCGAGCAACCCTTAGTAAGCCTTTGGATCTCTTGTGGTGGTCACTGTCACTCCTCGAGCCTACACCCTGGGGGGAACTAGCACTCCGGGAACCATTGCTGGCCCCAAACGAACCCTTGGCCTGGCTTAATTTTTAGCGAAAGACTTAACTTACCAGAGATAAATCCATATAACTCAAGAATGATAAAAAGAAAACATTCAACTAGCTAATAAGGCAAACTCAAGTCTTTAAACAACATATGAAATGAATAAGACTAAAGAACTATGACTACTTGTCTATGAAGCCTCTAAAAACAAAGAAGGATATCGGGACAAGACCCCCGATCATCCTAACAACTAAAATACTAGAAAGCAAAGTAAAAGGAGTCCTCCGAAAAGAAATGAGGCTCACCAACTGACTCTGAGTGCTTAACTAGATCAACAAGGCACTGGATGCTGATCTTGGTTACCTGTGTTTGCATCATAAAATAATGCAGGCCAAATGACATCAGTACATTGAATGTATGAGTATGCGAGGGGAAAACTAAACATACCATAAGCTTGAAAGGAATCTGAAAGGAACACTTACCTTGGCTTTACTCAACTCATGAATAACTCAACTCAAATGCAAAGTAAAAACAACAATAATGGTGCAGTTTATACAAAGCATATTAAACAGTAGATGATAACTCAATGTATTGAAGAAATACAATAACAACTCAGTTGCTTATACAGTAATATAAAAGTGTGGGATTTCTCTAAACGACAACCACCACTATGAGCCTAAGTGATGATACAGTGTCTTGCCCATGCTGCCAGAACTCTCTTATACTTTGCCGTCATATAGAATGCCTTAACTAAGTGGATACACTAGTCTATGCTAAAAAACACTAAGGAATCATCTAAAAAGTATGATCCTTTTCTACCCATGATGGCTACATGGTTTATGTAGACTTGAGTTATTATGAACTCGCGTCCCCATATCGATGCTCAATACTACTCCCAAAATATACTCAGCTCATATGTTTTTAAAACAAAAACTCTTTCTTTGGTTTGGGATAATTACTCAAAACTTAGCTTAAAAGTTCTCTTGAAAATCGGTGTTTCCTTTCTTGCTCAAATGTGAAAACCTTTTAACTCTTAGGAATACTTAGTTCCTATATAATCTTTGAAGAAATGAATTTTACTCTTACTCTTTACTCATCTCAAAGCTTAAGTCTTAAAAAAAAAGTTAAAATGTTTGTGAAAGACTTTGGAAAACTTTTTGAACTCATCTTGACTTGAGTTTTAACTTTCCTTGAATTGAATTATGGATTCAAGGTTCATGATCTCATATTTATGGATGATTTCATGATGTTTATACGTACCTTAGAGTATAGAAATTGACTAGAAAATATAGGTATGTTGCTATGGAACTAGTACGGAAAGAAGGGGGAAATGGTCGAAGAATTGGCGTCCCTGGTGCTCTGAGAGGCGCGGGGCACCAACCCTTGAATTTCAGGGACTGGGTTGGTGCTCTATAGCTGGCGCGGCAACCCTGATTCCAATCTTCAGAGCCTTTGGGGAGTTCTAGCTGGGGCGGCGAACCAGGCCCCTGCCCAGGTGACCTCCAAGTTTTCTTCTTAGTTTTTCAACTCTAAACCCCCTATTTCAACTTGGTTCTTTTCCCAAACACTTAGAATCAACTATACCATCAATATATGTAAGATTCTAATCGAAAACACACCTAAAATCATGAGTCAAACTCAAGACATTTTAATAACAAGAACCCACAAGATTTCAACGAATTATCATCAAAAACTCATAAGATTTGCTATCAAAACAGTACAACCTCGCTGAATCAAATCATGATTGGCACGTGGGTGAACTAACCCAATGTTATGTGTTCTCACATACCTCATAGGGATTAACCCTTGGTGAAATCCACATGAAATTCTCCAATAAATCGACGAACCTTGAACTTTTCTTCTCCTTTCTCCTTTTTTCTCTTTTCTCCAAGCCCTAGCGTATTTTGGTAGAATCATAAACTGATCTAATTCTGATTAGACCCTAACTTAATTACCAAAAGCTAAATAAAACAATTGGGCAAGGAAAATACCAAACTACCTTTTCAAAATCCGGATTGAACTTTTCTTATCCAAACAACCAAACTTCCAATGGGCATATCTCACTCATACAAATTTGGAATTGCTCAAACTCGGTGGCGTTGGTGTCATGAACCGGGGTTACCCCCTAGAAGTAACACGACGTACTTGACCCCCGAAGGGGTGTCGTATAATCCCTTAGCATAATCATCACATAAAGACATAGAATAATGCGGAAAAATTAAAACTTTTTCTTTACAATCAAAGTCATTTTATAAAACAAACAGGAGTTTAGACATTGTTTCGTTTGACCATCTAATACAATCGAATAGGGACAATGCCCTTACAATAGTTTCTAAATGAAAATACTAAAAGAAACTCAAAGTAAACTACTTGTCCTCGAAGCTTGAGGACTCACCAATTAAGCTTGGGGAAACTAACTAATCCAAGCTAGAACCAAGAATACCACCACGAAGGACCAATCCCTACATTTGTAGAAAACATAGAAATATGAGTTAGCACAAAATATACTAAGTATGGTAGCCATGCATTAAAACATGCTTAAAAGGGACATTTTGGTTGAAACCATGCTATATGCCATTTTTGAACATCATCGTTGAAATAGTTAGAGAATGTAGCTCATAAGACAAACCATACACACTTCATCATAACATAGAGGATATCATCATAATCACAAGTATAGTCTCCAACACAACATAATTCATACTCCAATCTTCGTAAAACATTGTTCACATATATAATTCAATGCCAGGATCATATCATCATAATAAAACCATCACATAAGTAACCTTGAGCTCTACTTGTGCAATGCGTAGATAAGATCCCATAATCCTATCTACACTAAGTATTACTTCTAGGCCACCATGATCATGCATAACATACCTTGACCTTATTCATAGCCAACATTCATAAACAAGGAGACATTCATGCTCATATCTTATAATAAATAAAGTCACTCATAGCAACAATCCATATCATGCATACATAATTCATATATCTTCATAGCATAAGGAAACCACACTATAACCCCTTTACAAGTCTACTTGTGCATTGTACAAGTGAAGTCCCATACCCTCACTCACACTAATTGAAGCTCATTAGGAATTCATTAGTATAGTCCATGTTCGTATTCATAATGAAGCATACCTTCATAATCATCATATCATAGGAGAGACATACCATGGCCACTCTCAAAATCTACTTGTGCAATGCATGAATGAAATCCCATACCCCCATCCATACTAAGTAGAACTTTTGGAGGAACCATAGTACCTAACTCATATTCTTATCATAATTCATATTCTTATCATATAGGGATAATCAGACTCATTACATATACATAAGGAAAGTCATACCATAACAACAATCCAATCAACATATATCATACCTTTATGTCTTACCATAGAATAATGAACCAACCCATAATCCCTTTCAAAGCTTTCTTGTGTAATATAAAAGTGAAGTCCTGTACCCCCACTCCTACTAAGTAAACTTATCAAGAAATCATAGTTATAGTTGAAGTGATATTCATTATCTTATTACATAGGGAGAAGTTCATTAACCGACATAGACCATGTGAGCTACATGGAATCCGGTGTCATATAACCCCACATCGAAAAAAGGGGTCCTATTTGCCTAAGGTAGAACTAGACATATATAGCTATAATGTGGATCCACTAGCTAATACCTATGTGGGAGCATAGTTATGAGATAGGGAGATTGCTTCTAGAAACCTGGCTTATTTTACTAGCGGGATAGTTTCCATCTCATGAGATAATATGTAAAAGACCCGGCCTAAAACTAGCGGGAGAGTCTCCACCTTATTTGCCATATCCGCTCGGTGCTAAGGATTATTCTCCAATTTATACATAGTTAAGGTGAATTACAATTTCATATGAGAAGGAGTTCATTACCCATCATTTAACCCAACTCATAACATAGCTCATTGATTCAACATGGTGAGAACTACCTTTCACGTTAGAATCATCATATAATCATCCAAGACAATTCATACATAATCATGTGTAGTAGTAAAGGAAACTAGTCTTTCAACAATACCATATTTCACACATTAGTCATTGGATCTTCACCATTCAAGTGGAACATAACTTCATACATAAATACATGAAAAGTAAGCACCTCCACCTTTCAAGTGGATCAATCCATTCATATATAAGAATTCTAAACACAGAGTACCTTCATATTGCCTTCAAGGCTATACTTCAAGATTCAACACTTACAATTTACCCTTCAAGGGTCATAGATCATGTCTTGAAATCACCCTTAGAATTACTACTTTAAGCATGAATCAAACAAGACTAATTGACTAAATTAACATAGATACTATTCTAAGTATTCACATTGCATGAACAAACCCATCTCAATTTCATAAAGTTGGGGTCATGGGGAAGCACATGAGTTCATGGGGAATTTCACAATAAAAACCCTCAATAAACATCAAATTCATCATAAAATAGGATAATTAACATAAAGAAATCGTTTTCAAGAAGAACCCATGGCTAGAATAAAAACCCTAGGTTTTGAACAAATTCCCAATTTCGAAAATTAGTGTTGAAGGGCTTCATAGAGAAAGAAATTCCATGAATGAAGGTTCCCATACCTTAATTGAAGCTTTGCCACGAAATTGGAGTGAAAACCTTGGAGCTTGAACCCTAATCTTGAAGCTTTTGGTGTTCTTCAATGAAGGAACTTGTAGAGAGAGAAATATTGGAGAAGAGATGAACTTTTTATTTTGAAGTGGGTGTTTGTGAAAGTGATTAATTTTGGGAATATTTTAATATAAAATCCTTTATATAGTTATTTAGAAATAATATAAAATATACCCACTTTCTAATTTAACTTGAAAATAATATTTACGAAAACACCCCTGCATATATGGACTTAGCCAAAAAAAACTAAGGAAATGTTGAAGGAAGCATTTAAGGTCCTTGAAGTGGTCCACTAGCCTTGGACCCTCCCTTGGACTTTGCCTTTGGGTTTTTTTTTGTAAAGCTAAGGCATATCCATGGGAATATTCAAAAGGCCTATTTTTACCATATATATTTATTTAAAAATAATATAGACTATACCCATTTAATTTGGACTAACAAGGAAATTACCACCCCTTTTTTATGCCTCTATTGGATTGCCCAAATAAAAACTAAGGCAATTACCTAGGAAGCTTTTAAGGTCGTTGAATTGATGTACCTTCCTAAAACCCTCCCTTGGAATTGCCTTTAGCTTTTTAAAGCTAAGGCATAAGTCGACAAGGGAGTACACGACAGTGGGCTCCCACTTGCACACGTGCACTGCCCATGTGTTAAGGCAGCCCCCACGCGTGGTGGTCCCCCCACTTGGTCCTTAAACCCTCATGTGGGTTGCCTTAAAAAAACTAAGGCATTGGTTCAAGGAAGCTTCTAAGGAAGGTGAATCCTTTCGCCTTCCTTGAACTCTCCCTTAAACTTATACTTAGCCAAATTTTTTGACCCTTTTATATCTCCAATTTATACATAAACTTATAAGGTTCATACGCTAGGCTCTAGTTTCACCTATCAATTTTTCGGGTGTTACATTATCTTCCCCTTGGGAACATTCGTCCTCGAATGATGATTTAGACACCTTACGGAATTTAAAGACTCATGACTAGCAGCCTAACACGCATAAAAATCAAAATAATACGTCACATAAAGGAGGAAACTTCAATTCCATTTCAATATAGTCAATGCAAACAAAAGGAAGTAGGAAATACATCTATCAACATTATATGCATGAAATTATCATAATTATTTATGTTCAAGGAGGAACTATCATCTCCTAGTCATAATGAAATGACCCAAAAAGTTCCTAAAAATGTGCTTCGAAAGTTATCGGAAACTTCTTTTAGCTATATCTAAAAATCCGTTTCGTTTTTCGAAAATCCAACTTCATATTCTTGTTTAGGGGGTCAAATTGAGTGGGAGATGGGTCTAACCCAAATTTTAGAGCAACCGTATCAAAATCCAAAATTTCCAAGTGAAGCCTTTTTTGAGGGTCTACTTTGGAGGGTCATATCTCCTAGCACACAAATAATTGGGTGGCCCGTAACATATCCATGGAAATCCCTTTGAGTTAGCTATCCAACGCACTTCGTTTCACCTCATTCGGAGTTCGGACGAAGAAGTAATGCCCATTTTCGTAAAATCTGTCCGTGCAGGAAATGTAATTTCGAGAGAGCGAATTTATTGTTCATAAGCCTCATTTCTTTTTTTTTAAGTGTTGGACCCGTTTTTCCAAGGGCATATTTTATTTCCTATATAGCATTAATTCAATTCCCATCTCTAAAACATTTCCCAAAATACCTCTTCCATACTTAGACACATTTTCTCTCAAGAACCCTAATCCAAAACCTTCCTCAAGATTGAAGAGATTCTTGCTCCAAGTTCCAACCTTCCATTGAAGATACTCTCAAGACCTTCATAAAAACTCAAGGTATGTGGTGTTGAACTCATGGGTCCTTCCACCCATAGTGCCTAGACTCTATTCTACTCACTAATTCATGGTTTAAGTTGAGATTCATAAATTAGTCTTGTTCCTTATGTAAAGTTCCTGCACAGTGAATTCTAGCATGAAAAGTGATTGTTTTGAGCATGTTGTGACTCTAGAACTTGAATCTAAACTTGGAATTGATGTGGAGATTTTTCATGTGGTCTTGTGGGTGTTAAAAGGCGTTGTTGCAGGTTGTTCATTGGTTTTGCTGCATAATTACTACCCTATTTTCCATGCTCTTTGACCCCATTACATGCCTTCAAGGTGTTTGACAAAATGTCCAATTATGGAGAATTAATGAATTGATGCTTTAAGGCTTGAGTTATGAGATGTATGGCATTCCAGAGATGTGTTGATGACAAACTAAGCTTGTGTATATGTTCATTCTATACATGAGATTGCATTAGAGCCTAATGTGAATTTGCTATATAAAGTGTTGCATGACCATGCCCGGTCCGGGGGAAAAGAACCGGATAACCATGTAAGGGGTTTATACCTCACCACCTAGGATGCTTGGGGTGTGACCAACAACAACCATGTGAAGGGTTTATACCTCACCACCTAGGATGCTTGGGGTGTGACCAACATCAACCATGTGAGGCGTTTATACCTCACCACCTAGGATGCTTGGGGTGTGACCAACATCAACCATGTGAGGGGTTTATACCTTGCCACCAGGGTGTCCGAGTGTGAATGGCATCCCCCATCCTAAGTTGGGGTTATAGATTGGTTGGATTATGCACACACATATGATATCTACTATTAGTATAGATCTACTTAAACATGTTTTGACGTCACTTTGATCATGCATCCTCATATTGTTATTCATTATGCCTATGGAACTATTTCTTGCATTCGATTGTGTTTTTATCTATTGTTGTATTGCACCCCGCATACTTAGTACATTCCAAAGTACTAACGCATATTTTGCCTACATGATGTCACCATATAGGGACTGGAGCTACTCTTGATCCTTCTCTCCATCCACGTGGCTAGTACGGTGCTTATCCGAGTTTTTTGGTGAGTCCTCAATGATTTGAGGGCTATGTTATGTTTCCTACTCCTATGTTTTGAGACTTTAGCTTGCAATTGTATTTTGACTATGAGGGGAGCCGGTAGTATGTCATGGCCCCCGTTCTATCTATGTATGTAGAGGTGTGCGTTGGACAAGTATTTTGTAAATGAGCTTGACTCTTATTCTATGATGTTATTTTGAAATGGTTTGCCCTTAGTCCTTAATTCCCGTTATTTAATGTTGAATGTACTTCCGCGACCGATGAAGTGTGATGACAAGTTTGAGAGGCTTGTTTAGGGTTCCTTCGGGTTTCTCATTCGCCATGTCACGTCTAGGCCCTAGGCTTGGGTTGTGACAAGCTTGGTATCAGAGCACTAGGTTGTTAAATTTTCGGAGTCCAACACACCGCGTTGAGTAGAGTCCTAATCATGGTTGTGAAGCACGCCACGACTATGAATGGGAGGCTATAAAACGTATTAGGAAAAGTTTCCCTTCTTCATGTTCTATGTCGTGCTTAGAGTGTAATAAGGTGATTTCTCCCTAACGCTTGTTCTTTGGATTGCTAGATCATCATGCCAAACATGAGGGGAAGACGGGCCCAATCACCGAAAGAGCCACCCACCAATGGTGAGCTCCGTGATGCACTCACCATGCTTGCACAAGTGGTAGCTAACCAAGTGCAACAAGGAGCCCAAGCTCCTCAGCTACCACCCCGGGGAAAAGGGTGAGAGATTTCATGAGGATGAACCCTTCGGTCTTCCATGGTTCAAAGATGGATGAGGACTCGCAAGAGTTCATCGATGAGGTATGCAAAATCTTGACCATTATGGATGTTGGTGCTTGTGAGAAGGCGGAGTTGGTGGCCTACTAACTCAAGAGGGTTGCTCAAATTTGGTTTGATCAATGAAAGGGTGAGAAAGGTAATGGCTACGTGGTGTTGTGGGAGGAGTTTAAACTTGGTTTCCTTAATAGGTTCTTCCCTCTTGAGCTTAGGGAGGCAAAGTTGGTGGAGTTCATGAACTTGA
Organism: Solanum commersonii; assembly: GCA_029007595.1. Classification (NCBI taxonomy): domain Eukaryota; kingdom Viridiplantae; phylum Streptophyta; class Magnoliopsida; order Solanales; family Solanaceae; genus Solanum; species Solanum commersonii. The sequence goes on from JAJTWQ010000029.1 coordinate 2,898,429, forward strand.
AGCAAGGAGCTATGAGTGTGAGGGAGTATGCCCTCAAATTTGTCCAACTCTCCAAGTATGCACCTCACTTGGTGGCCGACTCTAGGTTGAGGATGAACAAATTTGTGATGGGTGTATCCGACTTGGTTAGTGAGGAGTGTCGGTTCGCTATGCTCATTGGAGATATGGATTTGTCTCGGTTGATGACTTATGCTGAGCAAATGGAGGAGGAGAAATTAAGGAAGAGAAAGGGGCACGAGGCCAAGAGGGCCCGATTGGAGAATAGGTTTCCTAAGGGTGCTAGATTTCATCAAGGCCGAGAAAACCCTCATGTCAACCGGGGATTTGCTATCAATGTTCCTAGACCTCAAGGGGGAGGTGAAGTGGGTTCTATGGATGTATGCCCTAAGTGTGGGAGGAAGCATGGTGGTCCTTGCATGAAGGGTTCGGGTGCTTGCTTTGAATGTGGAGAAGTGGGTCACAAGAGGTTTGAGTGTCCCAAGATCTGCAACAAGGTCCAAAATGCTAACACTACTCCTTTGGGTAGAGGTGCTTCTCAAAGTGGTGCCCCAAGGCACAATCGATTTTATGCTTTGCATGGTAGATAAGGTGTTAATGAGACTCCCAATGTGGTGACCGGTGTGTTGCAAATCTTTGATCTTGATGTTTATACTTTAATTGATCCGGGTGCCACCCTTTCCTTTGTTACCCCCTTAGTTGCTAGAAAATTTCATGTCGAGTCGAAATTGTTGCATGAGTCATATGAAGTATCTACTCCCATTGGTGTCTCTATTGTTGCTAGAAAAGTGTATAGAAATTGTCCGGTTTGCATATTGAATAAGTTGTTGCCTTGTGATCTTGTTGAGTTGAACATGGTGGATTTTGATGTTATTCTTGGGATGGATTGGTTGCATGCATATTATGCTTCTATTGATTGTAGGACTCGTAAAGTCAAGTTCCGATTTCCTAACGAACCCATCCTTGAGTGGGAGAGTCGGGATATTGTGGTGAAAGGGAAATTCATTTCTTGCATTAAAGCCCATAGGTTGATTTCCAAAGGGTGCTTGTACCATATTGTGAGAGTCAATAATGTGGAGTCTAAAGTCCCTCCTATTGAGTCTATTTTGGTGGCTAATGAGTTTCTAGATGTCTTCCCAAAAGACCTTCCTGGTGTCCCTCCCGAAAGGGAGATAGGTTTTGGTATAGACCTCCTTCCCGATACTCAACCTATTTCTATTCCCCCTTACCGTATGGCCCCGGCGGAGTTGAAAGAGAAATTAAAAGATTTGTTAGAGAAGGGGTTTATTAGACCTAGTCATTCTCCATGGGGTGCTCCAGTTTTGTTTGTGAAGAAGAAAGATGGGTCTCTTAGAATGTGTATTGATTATCAACAACTTAATTGGGTCACCGTCAAGAATATGTATCCTCTTCCAAGGATTGATGATTTATTTGACCAATTGCATGGGGCTAGTCACTTCTCTAAGATTGATCTTCGGTCTGGGTATCATCATGTGAAGGTGAGGGAGTGTGATATTCCCAAGACGGCCTTTCGTACTAGGTATGGGCACTATGAGTTTGTGGTGATGTCTTTCGGGTTGACTAATGCTCTGGCTATCTTTATGGATTTGATGAATAGGGTCTTCAAACCCTACCTTGATTCTTTTGTGGTGGTGTTTATAGATGACATCTTGATCTATTCTCGGGGTGAGGAAGAGCACCTGGGTCACTTGAGGGTTGTACTCCAAAGATTGAGGGAAAAGAAGTTGTACGCTAAATATGAAAAGTGTGAGTTTTGGTTAAAGGAAGTTGCTTTCTTAGGCCATGTGGTGTCGGGGGATGGTATTAAAGTGGATCCTAAGAAGACCGATGTTATTAGGAATTGGCCTACACCTTTGACCCCGTCGGATATAAGGAGTTTCTTGGGTTTAGCGGGTTATTATAGGAGATTTATGGAAGGGTTTTCTTCTCTTGCTTCTCCTATGACTAAGTTGACTCAAAAGAAGGCTAAATTTGTGTGGTCGGATGAGTGTGAGGAAAGCTTCCAAACTTTGAAAGAAAGGCTTGTGTCTGCTCCTATTTTGTCACTTCCGAATGGGTTAGAAGGTTTTGTTGTTTATTGTGATGCTTCCCGTATTGGTTTGGGTTGTGTGTTGATGCAAAGTGGTAAGGTTATAGCCTATGCTTCTAGGCAACTTAAGGTTCATGAAAAGAATTACCCAACCCATGATCTTGAATTGGCCGCCGTGGTTTTTGCTTTAAAGATTTGGCGTCACTATTTGTATGGGATGCATGTTGATACCTTCACCGACCATAAGAGTCTCCAATATGTGTTCACGCAAAAAGATCTTAACTTGAGACAAAGGAGGTGGTTAGAGTTCCTTAAGGATTATGATATGAGTGTTCACTATCATCCGGGGAAGGCTAATGTGGTGGCGGATGCATTGAATAGAGTGTCCATGGGTAGCTTGGCTCATGTGGAGGAAGGTAGTAAAGAGTTGGCTAAGGAGGTCCATCGGTTGGCCAAATTGGGAGTTAGGTTAGAAGGGGTGGATAGTGGAGGAGTAGTTGTTGTTGATGGTTCAAGGTCTTCCTTGGTTGATGAGGTGATAGCCAAGCAAGATCTTGATCCTTCTTTGGTGGAATTAAAGGCTTCGGTGAGTAGTGGTAAGGTGGAGGTTTTCTCCCAAGGGGGAGATGGTGCCCTTAGGTACCAAGGTAGATTATGTGTTCCTTGTGTGGATGGTGTGAGGGAAAGAATCCTTGATGAGGCTCATAATTCTTTTTATTCTATTCATCCGGGGTCAACAAAGATGTATAGAGACTTGAGGGATGTGTATTGGTGGGGCGGTATGAAGAAGGACATTGCAAAATTTGTTTTGGGTTGCCATAGTTGTCAACAAGTCAAGGCCGAACATCAAAGGCCGGGTGACCTAACTCAAGACATTGAAATACCTACTTGGAAGTGGGAAGAAATCAACATGGATTTTGTAGTGGGCTTGCCCAAGACTAGAAGAGGTTTTGATTTGATTTGGGTGGTGGTTGATCGGATGACAAAGTCGGCTCATTTCCTACCGGTTAAAACTACTTACGGAGCTGAAGAGTATGCCAAGTTGTACATTCATGAATTGGTAAGGTTGCATGGGATTCCCTTGTCTATCATCTCGGATCGTGGTGCCCAATTCACTTCTCACTTTTGGAAATCTTTCCAAAGGGGTCTTGGTACAAAGGTAAAGCTTAGCACGGCCTTCCACCCTCAAATGGATGGCCAAGCCGAAAGAACAATTCAAACCTTGGAGGATATGCTTAGAGCTTGTGTCTTGGAGTTGAAAGGTAGTTGGGATGATCATCTTCCTTTGATTGAGTTTGCATACAACAATAGTTATCATTCTAGTATCGGTATGGCTCCTTTTGAGTCACTTTATGGTGGACGGTGTAGATCACCGGTTGGGTGGTTTGAAGTTGGAGAGGTGGCCTTGTTGGGTCCGGATCTGGTCATGGATGCTCTTGAGAAGGTAAGGATGATTAGGGAGAGGTTGAAAATAGCCCAAAGTCGTCAAAAGTCTTATGCCGATGTGAGGAGAAGGGATCTTGAATTCAAAGTGGGTGATTGGGTTTATTTGAAAGTTTCTCCAATGAAAGGTGTGGTTCGTTTTGGTAAGAAGGGGAAGTTAAGTACTAGGTATGTCGGTCCTTATGAGGTAATAAGATGGGTTGGTAAAGTAGCCTATGAGTTGGGGTTGCCCAAGGAGATGGAATTAGTTCATCCGGTATTCCATATATCGATGTTGAGGAAATGTGTTGGTAATCCTAACTCTATTGTACCTCTTGAGGTTGTGGGTGTTGTAGAAGATAATTTGACGTATGAAGAAGTCCCGGTTCAGATCTTAGATAAGACAAGTTAGGAGGTTGAGGAACAAAGAAGTGGCCTCCGTTAAGGTGCTTTGGAGAAATCAACAAGTGGAGAGTGCTACTTGAGAGGCCGAAGCGGACATGCAAAGACGTTATCCTTATCTATTCAACTCCACTCAAGCCTAAGGTATTAAATCAAGTCCTTTGTACTCCGTTGAGTCTTACATTTCAGCCCCTAGATCATTCATGTGCATATATGTTTTATGGATGCTTTACACTAAATTTTGAAATCTTGAAGTGATGTTTAAATAAAATTTTTACATTCATGTTGGGGCTGATATGTTCTTACTAAGTCTTGCCTTGTACGTCTCTTCCACATTCGGGGACGAATGCTCCCAAGGGGGAGATATTGAAACGACCCAAAAAGTTCCTAAAAAAGTGCTTCAGAAGTTACCGAAAACTTGTTTTAGCTATATCTAAAAATCTATTTCATTTTTTGAAAATCTGACTTCATATTCTTGTTTAGGGGGTCAAATTGAGTGGGAAATGGGTCTAACCCAAATTTTAGAGCAACCGTATCAAAATCCAAAATTTCCAAGTGAAGCCTTTTTCGAGGGTCTACTTTGGAGGGTCATATCTTCTAGCACACAAATAATTGGGTGGCCCGTAACATATCCATGGAAATCCCTTTGAGTTAGCTATCCAACGCACTTCGTTTCACCTCATTCGGAGTTCGGACGAAGAAGTAATGCCCATTTTCGTAAAATCTGTCCGTGCAGGAAATGTAATTTCCAGAGAGCAAATTTACTGTTCATAAGCCTCATTTTTTTTTTCTAAGTGTTTGACCCGTTTTTCCAAGGGCATATTTTATTTCCTATATAGCATTAATTCAATTCCCACCTCTAAAACATTTCCCAAAATACCTCTCCCATACTTAGACACATTTTCTCACAAGAACCCTAATCCAAAACCTTCCTCAAGATTGAAGAGATTCTTGCTCCAAGTTCCAACCTTCCATTGAAGATACTCTCAAGACCTTCATAAAAACTCAAGGTATGTGGTGTTGAACTCATGGGTCCTTCCACCTATAGTGCCTAGACTCTATTCTACTCGCTAATTCATGGTTTAAGTTGAGATTCATAAATTAGTCTTGTTCCTTATGTAATGTTTCTGCACAGTGAATTCTAGCATGAAAAGTGGTTGTTTTGAGCATGTTGTGACTCTAGAACTTGAATCTAAACTTGGAATTGATGTGGAGATTTTTCATGTGGTCTTGTGGGTGTTAAAAGGCGTTGTTGCAGGTTGTTCACTGGTTTTGCTGCATAATTACTACCCTATTTTCCATGCTCTTTGACCCCATTACATGCCTTCAAGGTGTTTGACAAAATGTCCAATTATGGAGAATTGATGAATTGATGCTTTAAGGCTTGAGTTATGAGATGTATGGCATTCCAGAGATGTGTTGATGACAAACTAAGTTTGTGTATATGTTCATTCCATACATGAGATTGCATTAGAGCCTAGTGTGAATTTCCTATATAAAGTGTTGCACGACCATGCCCGGTCCGGGGGAAAAGAACCGGATAACCATGTGAGGGGTTTATACCTCACCACCTAGGATGCTTGGGATATGACCAACATCAACCATGTGAGGGGTTTATACCTTACCACCTAGGATGCTTGGGGTGTGACCAACATCAACCATGTGAGGGGTTTATACCTCACCACCTAGGATGCTTGGGGTGTGACCAACATCAACCATGTGAGGGGTTTATACCTTGCCACCAGGGTGTCCGGGTGTGAACGGCATCCCCCATCCTAAGTTGGGGTTATAGATTGGTTGGATTATGCACACACATATGATATCTACTATTAGTATAGATCTACTTAAACGTGTTTTGACGTCACTTTGATCATGCATCCTTATATTGTTATTCATTATGCCTATGGAACTATTTCTTGCATTTCGATTGTGTCGTTATCTATTGTTGTATTGCACCCCGCATACTTAGTACATTCCAAGTACTAACACATATTTTGCCTACATGATGTCACCATGTAGGGACCGGAGCTACTCTTGATCCTTCTCTCCATCCACGTAGCTAGTACGGTGCTTATCCGAGTTTGTTTGTGAGACCTCAATGATTCGAGGGCTATGTTATGTTTCCTACTCCTATGTTTTGAGACTTTAGCTTGCAATTGTATTTTGACTATGAGGGGAGCCGGTAGTATGTCATGGCCCCCATCCTATCTATGTATGTAGAGGTGTGCGTTGGACAAGTATTTTGTAAATGAGCTTGACTCTTATTCTATGATGTTATTTTGAAATGGTTTGCCCTTAGTCCTTAATTCCCGTTATTTAATGTTGAATGTACTTCCGCGACCGATGAAGTGTGAAGACAAGTTTGAGAGGCTTGTTTGGGGTTCCTTCGGGTTCCTCATTCGTCATGTCACGTCTAGGCCCTAGGCTTGGGTCGTGACACATAACATGCTCAACATACTCTCATGGAGCTCATATGCAAATTCTCATTTTCAAATAGCATTTAGTCAAGGAGGAATCTCACAACTCCAAACTAAAGCATGCTCATGTATTCTTCTCATGAAGTACAATAGGTAACTCATAGTCAATGCACCACAACATGAGGAAAGCAATTTACTTCAACTCATCTTCTTCTAAAAACACAAGTTTTCACAAATATGCACAAAACTCATTAATTCGCATAAACATGGGAGGAACTATCTTCTCCAACTTAAAACAAGTTTAACACCTCAATATGAAGCTAACATGCCATAACATAAAGAATTCTCCTAAGCATGTTTGTCAATTTTCATCATGAAGTCAAAGTATTCTGCAGTATAATACAATGCACAAATTAGGAGAAAATCTCAACTCCATCTCAAACATACTCCATGCAACACAAGAAAGTAGGAACTACATCTACAAACTTATTATGCATGAAAACTTCAACATTTCTCATTCACACTGGAGGAATTACCTTCTCCAACTCAAAACATACTCATCATAACACCTTGAAGCCAATTATGCAATTACCTCTAAAAAAGCACATTTAGGCTTTTTCAACCTTTCACCTCATGAATCATATAGACAACACATACCAAATGCATATCAACATGAGGAAAAAGTCATACAAGCTCATTTTTTCCCCTTAAACATGAATTCTCTAAAGCATGCATATCGTAAGGAGACCATGTAAACACATAAATGACACATGACTCCCAAAACATAAAATAAGCCCAACTAGGAACTCTTGGTCTCAAACTAGAATAGGAATTGAAGAAAGAGATGAGGATATCGGGATCTCAACAATCATGCTTTCTAAGCACATCATCTCCCCCTTGGGAGGAAAGCCTTTACTAAAGTCCTCAAGTAACACTTCTTTCAAGAAATCCCAAAGACATGACCAAACTCACCTTTGCTATCTTCGCAAAAGTCAATGGTTTCAACAACTTGCAATATCACCCTCTCATGACAAAATTAGGTACCAAATCCAAAAAGAGGAGATATTTGTACTAAATCGTCATCTTACTCAATAGGTGATAACCAATGCACATTTCAAGAGACCCATATTCTTTCTAACCACCAATATCGGAGCACCCCATAAAGCGATACTTCATTATTTATCAATTTCCTTAGTTGCTCCTTCAACTCTTTTGACCCCTTTGGAACCATTCTATAATGAGGAAATGGAGAAAAGTTGCATATTCGGGCTAAGGTCAATACCAACTAAGAATCTATTTCTCTCTTGGGAGGAATACCGGCAAACCATCGGGTAAAACTTCCGAAAACTCATTCACTACCGGCACCGACTCTAGAGGAGGGGTTTTGAATTCAACATCCTTCACCCTAGTCATAGGCTCATAAGGAAATTGGTATCTAACCATCCGAGTCCTATCATCAATAAACATACCATGCATGCAACCCATCCATACCAAGAGTCACCTCAAAAGCCTAATATGTCAAGTTCTACCAAGTCGATAAGAGTAACTATAGGGGACAAGGTAATGTGGCATCTTCCATAAACCCATTTTCTAACTTTAAATCATTAACCGGGGTAAAAGCCGAGAAAGGTTCTAATAACTCATTCGGGGAAACATTAAACCTCATAGCCTCAAAAGGCATCATACAAGATAAGGTAGTACCGAAATACCACATAACAGTTACACTTACATGAAGTTACCAACATACCGGTACTTTTATCCAGAGAGTCTTCTTAGTCACCTCTAGTAGCATCCTAAAACTAAGACCCTTACTAGGACATCGCTAATAATCTCATATGAGTCTACCAAACCGGGTCTAAACTCTTCAAACTTACTATACATCATAAGGTGAAAATTCAAGTCAACCTAAATCATGAGATGGAGAACACCCACCAATCTTGTTATCTAAGGACTTTATCTCCCCCTTAGGAGCAAGCCTATATAACCTCTTCTAAGCATCATTTCTTTTATTCTAAGGTCGGAGAAAATCATCACTTAAACCTTCACACTCATCACCCAAGATGATTCCAAAACAAGGTGAATTCCACTTCCACCATTCTTAGAGGAGTCTACTCACTTCACACATCTAGGTATTTCCAAAATACCCTATTCGTCAAATCTTTCAGCATACTTCAAATCTCATCATGACTTTTTACCAACATCACCCATAACCATGGAGCAACCTATCTTTGCCAAAGGATTGCATCTAAATCCACCATATCAAGTATTAGCTAGTCAAATTGTCACAATTGACATCACCACGAACCTTTTCTCTCTCAATCTATGTAGCATTTACCCTTTTGAGTAGTCACATCTTGAAGACCATCGGACAAGGGATAAGACAGAGATCTTATAGAGTTAGGTTCTATGGCACAATTCAAGAGTAATGAAGAAGTGAAATCCTAAGCATCTTATAGCCTCTCATTCATAAGTGTGGCGTGCATCACACCCATGAACAAGACTCTACTTGACGTGGTCTATGAGACATCAACCTAAAATTATTCCAAAATCTTATGCTCTGATACCAAGTTTGTCACGATTCGGGGTTACCCCCTAGAAGTAACACGGCGTACTTGACCACCGAAGGGATATCATACAAGCCCTTAGCATAATCATCACATAAAGACATAGAATAATGCAGAAAAATTAAAATGTTTTCTTGACAATCAAAGTCATTTTATAAAACAAATGGGAGTTTAGACATTGTCTCATTTGACCATCTAATACAATCGAATAGGGACAATGCCCTTACAATAGTTTCTAAATGAAAATACTAATAGAAACTCACAGTAAACTACTTGTCCTTGAAGCTTGAGGACTCACTAACTAAGCTTGGGGAAACTAACTAATCCAAGCTTGAACTAAGATTACCACCACCAAGGACCAATTCCTACATTTTAGAAAATTTAGAAATATGAGTTAGCACAAAATATACTAAGTATGGTAGCCATGCATTAAAACATGCTTAAAAGGGACATTTTGGTTGAAACCATGCTATATGCCATTTTTGAACATCATCGTTGAAATAGTTAGAGAATGTAGCTCATAAGACAAACCATACACACTTCATCATAACATAGAGGATATCATCATAATCACAAGTATAGTCTCCAACACAACATAATTCATACTCCAATCTTCATAAAACATAGTTCACATATATAATTGAATGCCAGGATCATATCATCATAATAAAACCATCACATAAGTAACCTTGAGCTCTACTTGTGCAATGCGTAGATAGGATCCCATAATCCTATCTACACTAAGTATTACTTCTAGGCCACCATGATCATGCATAACATACCTTGACCTTATTCATAGACAACATTCATAAGTAAGGATACATTCATTGTCATATCTTATAATAAATAAAGTCACTCATAGCAACAATCCATATCATGCATACATAATTCATATATCTTCATAGCATAAGGAAACCACACTATAACCCCTTTAGAAGTCTACTTGTGCATTGTACAAGTGAAGTCCCATACCCCCACTCACACTAATTGAAGCTCATTAGGAAGTCATTAGTATAGTCCATGTTCATATTCATAATAAAGGATACATTCATAATCATCATATCATAGGAGAGACATACCATGGCCACTCTCAAAATCTACTTGTGCAATGCATGAATGAAGTCCCATACCCCCATCCATACTAAGTAGAACTTTTGGAGGAACCATAGTACCTAACTCATGTTCTTATCATAATTCATATTCTTATCATATAGGGATAATCATACTTATTACATATGCATAAGGAAAGTCATACCATCACAACAATCCAATCAACATATATCAAACCTTCATGTCTTACCATAGCATAATGAACCAACCCACAATCCCTTTCAAAGCTTACTTGTGAAATATAAAAGTGAAGTCCAATACCCCCACTCCTACTAAGTAAACTTATCAAGAAATCACAATTATAGTTCAAGTTATATTCTTTATTTTATTACATAGGGAGAACTGCATTAACCGATATAGACCATGTGAGCTACATGGAATCCGGTGTCATATAACCCCACACCAAAAAAAGGCATCCTACTTGCCTAAGGTAGAACTAGACATATATAGCTATAATGTGGATCTACTAGATAATACCTATTCGGGCACATAGTTATGAGATAGGGAGATTGCTTCTAGAAACCCGACCTATTTTACTAGCGGGTTCATGGGGAATTTCACAATAAAAACCCTCAATAAACATCAAATTTATCATAATATAGGATAATTAACATAAAAAATTCATTTTCAAGTAGAACCCATGGCTAGAATCGAAACCCTAGTTTTTGAACAAATTCCTAATTTCGAAAATTAGTATTGAAGGGCTTCATGGAGAAAGAAATTCTATGAATGAAGGTTCCCATATCTTAGTTGAAGCTTTGCCATGAAATTGGAGTGAAAACCTTAGAGCTTGAACCCTAATCTTGAAGGTTTTGGTGTTCTTCAATGGAGGAACTTGTAGAGAGAGAAATATTGGGGAAGAGATGAACTTTTTAGGGAAAAGGGTCAAAAATACTCCTTAACTTTGTTTTATTGGTTGACTATGCCCTTACCGTTAAAGTGAAGTTATTTTTACCCCTGCCGTTACTAATTTCCCCATATATACCCCTCATTTTACGAAAAGCCCAAATCAATCAAAATTACTCAATTTCAATTAAAATGACCTGTTTCTCTTTTAATCCAAACCCGACCCGACCCACTAAACGAAATTAATTCATACTCAATTAAACCCCAAACCCATTTGTTTAATCTTCTTCATCTCCTTCCACCATTAAAACACTTACTGCTGAAATCGTCGGAGGTACTTTGCTCGATTTTTTTTGGAACAATTTCATCATTTCATTTTTAACATGGGAATTAATAAAGCAAAACACACCAAATATATAAAGTGATTAACACTGTCACATTTGGAATAACACAAATTGAAAGAGAGAATAATGTTCACCCAAAAATTATTAATAACTAAAAATTGTTAAAAAACAATAAGATGGTCGGAGTTTGAAATGAGAGTAAAATAATTCACCTGAAACGTAGTAAAATATAACAACAAAAAGTGCAAAACAATAAAAGAAAGTATTTTTTGACGGAGTTGATTGCTGTTTTCGATGTTGGAGGGTTGATGAGTTCTGGTTTGCTGAAAATGCAGATCTGCAATTTGCAGAACAAACAAAATCGTGAAAGGGAAGGGGATGAGAAGCAACAATGATGGTGGTTGCTTGTTGCTGTTGGGTTTCACGAGCTCATAGAGTTGAGGATATTCGCGGTGGTTTTCTTGTGTCGATGAGGCGGCGGCAGAAAGGGTTGTTTTGGGGTGGTGATTTCTGGCGATTTTGAGGTGAGTGGTGGTTATTTGGAGGTGTTTTCGATGTGGTTCACCAGAGTTTCTGGTTGGAGAAGGAAGATGAGTTGAGGGAAGTCGACCAGTGAGGTCGATTTGGATGTTTTCTTGTGACATTTTGGTTGGAGAAAAGAGGCAGTAAAGGGTGGTCTGGTTCGCCGGAGTTGGCGTTTGGTTGTGAGGTGGTTTACAGATTGTTTTCTGCCGGAGTGGGCTGGTTTAAGGTAGGTTTGGTCGCCGGCCAAAAAGTGGGTGATGACAGTTGTGAAAACGGAAAAAATGGGGTCGTTTAGGAGTGGTTGTTTGGTGGCTGGACATCAGCGTGGAGATGAGAGGCTGGTCGAAAAAATGGGAAAACAAAGGTTGAAGTTATTGCTTCTTCCTCCCCTATTTCCCCTTTGGTCATCTCTTGGGTTAATTGTTAGAGGGTTGGGCATGGGTTTAAAAATGTGTAACAAGTCATTTTTTTAAGATTCGGATTAATTTTAGTTGATTTGGGGCTTTCAGTCAAATGAGGGACATATATGGTGAAATTAGTAATGGCAGGGATAAAAATAACTTCACTTTACATAGTCAACCAATAAAACAAAGTTGAGGGGTAATTTTGACCCTTTTCCCAACTTTTTATTTTGAAGTGGGTGTTTGTGAAAGTGATTAATTTTGGGGATATTTTAATATAAAATGCCTTATATAGTTATTTAGAAATAATATAAAATATACCCACTTTCTAATTTAGCTTAAAAATAATATTTACGAAAACACCCCTGCACATATGGACTTAGTCAAAAAAAGCTAAGGAAATGTTTAAGGAAGCATTTAAGGTCCTTGAAGTGGTCGACTAGCCTTGGACCCTCCCTTGGACTTTGCCTTTGTTTTTTTTTTTTTTTTAAAGCTAAGACATATCCATGGGAGTATTCAAAAGGCCTATTTATACCATATATATATATATATATATATATATATATATATATATATATATTTATTTATTTATTTATTTATTTAAAAATAATATAGACTATACCCATTTAATTTGGACTAACAAGGAAATTATGAAATTACCCTTTTTTTATGCCTCTCTTGGATTGCCCAAATAAAAACTAAGGCAATTACCAAGAGAGTTTTTAAGGACCTTGAATTGATGTACCTTCCTTAAACCCTCCCTTGGACTTGCCTTTAGCTTTTTGAAGCTAAGGCATAAGTCTACAAGGGAGTACACGGCAGTGAGCCCCCACTTGCACACGTGCACTGCCCATGTGTTAAGGTAGCCCTCACGCGTGGTGGTCCCCCTACTTGGTCCTTAAACCCTCACGTGGGTTGCCTTAAAAAAAATTAAGGCATTGGTTTATGGAAGCTTCTAAGGAAGGTGAATCCTTTCGCCTTTCTTGAACCTTCCCTTAAACTTATACTTAGCCAAATTTTTTGACCCTTTATATCTCCAATTTATACATAAACTTATAAGGTTCATACGTTAGGCTCTAGTTTCACCTAGTAATTTTCTAGGTGTTACAGTTGGAAAGATAATTCAAAGATATTTCCTACGGTATCTGGAAACACACCTAACTCATCCTGATCCAGGAGTTACGGTCGTTTGAAGTTGACCCAAAACTCATTCTTAACTCAACTCTTGTCAAATTTCCAGATTTTTATTATTTCCAAAAAAAATCACTCATTCTAATTCTAGCTCTTTCTAGTAGTTTCATTGTAGCAAGATGTTACAATATCTCTCCCTAGGGAACATTCGTCCTCGAATGAGATTACTTTTAGTAAGCTAAGGGTACAACATCTAACATTCAACTCAAACACCCAACAAGCAAATCTAACACATCAAGTATATAAATTAAAGAGTACAAAGAAGAAAATTATCACCATGGTCTGGAATTTCTCTGGGCTAAAAGAGTTGTGTATATTTCTTCTTTTTCATATCCTCCTCAACTTCCCATGTAGCTTCCTCAACAAATTGGTTTTTCCAAACAACTCTGACTGATGCTACTTCCTTGGTCCTTAACTTGCGAACTTGACGATCTAGAATCTGAATCAAAATCTCCTCATAAGATAAGCTATCCTTGGTACCAATATCTTCAGTTGGTATTATAAGTGAAGGATCTCCATGCACTTCTTCAACATGGAAATGTGAAATACCGGATGAACCGCTGCCAACTCTTGGTGTAACTCTAACTAACAAACTACATTGCCAATCCTCTTGGATATTCTGTAAGTACAAATATACCGGGGACTAAGCTTCCCCATCTTACTAAATCCTAACACCCTTCATGTGTGAAACTTTCAGGTATACCCAATCATCTACTTCAAACTCTAACTCCCTTTTCCTTAAATCAGTGTAGGATTTCTGATGACTCTGCACTGTTTTCAACCTCTCTAGAATAACTTCCACCTTCTCCATAGCTTGATAAACGAAGTCTGGTCCTATGAACCCTGCTTTACCAATTTGAAACCATACAATTGGAGATTTGCATCTTATCCCATAAAGAGCTTTATAAGGAGCCATTTGGATGCTAGAATGGTAACTATTATTGTATGCGAACTCAATAAGAGGCAGGTGATCATCCCAATTACCCTTGAAGTCAATCACACATGCCCTTAACATATCTTCTAAAGTCTTAATAGTGAGCTCTACTTGACCATCTTTCTGAGGATGAAAAATAGTACTGAAGTTCACCTTTGAACCTAAATCTTTCTGAAAAAATTTCCAGTACTTTGCAGTAAATAGTGCACCTGTATCTAAAATAATCAAAACTGGAACCCCATGAAGTCTAACTACCTCTTGATGATACAACTTGGCATAGTCCTCTATTGAGAGGGTAGTCTTTAATGGCAAAAAGTGGGTTGATTTCGTCATTTTATCAACAATCACCCAAATAGAATCATGCTGCCTGCGAGACGTTGGTAAGCCTGTGATGAAATCCACATTTGATCATCTCCCACTTCTATTCTGGATGTTCTATATTCTGAGCTATACACCGGGCCTTCGGTGCTCTACTTTAACTTGTTGGCAATTCGAGCACTTAGCAACAAACTCTGCAATGCCCTTCTTCATACTACTCCACCAATAAACTTCTCTCAATTCATGATATATCTTTGTGGAATCCGAATGGATAGAATAAATGGAGCTATGAGCTTCCTCCAAGATCCTTTCTTAGAGTTCATCCACCCTTGGTACACACAACCTACCTTGATACCTTAATACGCTATCTCCCCCTTGTTCAAACGCCAATACTTTTGCTTATGAACATTTGCCTTTAATTCAAGCAAAATAGGATCTTGGTCTTGCTTCACTTTTACTTCTGACAATAACGATGATTCATCCCCATTGATCACCACTACTCCTCCATCTATGGAATCCATTAATCGAACTCCTAATCGTGGAAGTCTATGCACATCTCTTGCTAGCTCTTTCTTATCTTCTTTAAAATGGATGGTACTACCCATAGACAACCTGCTCAAGACATCAACAACCATATTAGCCTTACTTGGGTGGTAAATAATACTCATGTCATAATCCTTGAGTAATTCTAACCACCTCATTTATCTAAGATTAAGCTCTTTATGAGTTGACACATACTGAAGGCTGTTGTGATCGGTGAACATATCCACATGAACACTATCAGGATAATGACGCCTATTTTCAAAGAAAAAACAACGACAACCAATTCTAGATCATGGGTTAGGTAATTATTGTCATGAACTTTCAACTATCTGGAGGCATAAGCTATAACTTTTCCATTTTGCATTAACACACAACCCAAACCAACTTTGGATGCATTACAATATACAATAAAGCCTTGCGTACCTTCTAGTAAGGTCAATACTGGGGCAGTAGTCAACCTCTTTTTCAATTCATGAAAGCTTTTCTCACAAGCGAAGACCATTGAAACTTCACTACTTTTTGAATCAACTTGGTCAAAGGGGATGAAATAGATGAGAACCCCTCTACAAACCTTCTATAATATCCAACCAACCTCAAGAAACTCCTAATATCGGTTGGAGATGTGGGTCTAGGAAAATACTGCACTGACTCTAATTTTTAAGTGTCAACTGTAATTCCATCACTGGAAACTATGTGGCCTAAGAATGCCACAAAATCAAGCCAAAACTCACATTTAGAGAACTTGACATATAACTCTCTATCCTTTAATGTTTGGAGAACTATTTTGAGATAACTAGCATGATCTTCTTCATTCCTTGAATAGATTAGTATGTCATCAATGAATATGATAACAAACATATCTAAATAAGCTTTGAATACTCTATTCATAAGGTCCATGAATGTTGTAGGCGCATTGGTCAAACCAAAGGACATAACTAGGAACTCATAATGACCATAACGATTCCTGAATGCTATGTTTGGAATATCAAATTCCCTTACCCTCAACTGATGGTAGCCTGATCTGAGGTCTATTTGAGAGAAAAAAGTAGCACCATGTAGTTGATCGAAGATATCATCTATTCTCGGAAGAGGATACTTATTCTTGATGGTAACCTTGTTCAACTTGTGGTAATCTATACATATCCTAAGGGAACCATCTTTCTTCCTCATAAAAAGGACCGGAGCACCCCAAGGTGAGACACTTGGTCGAATGAAAACTAGGAGATCTTTCAACTGCTCCTTCAATTCTTTTAACTTTGCTGGTGGCATTTCGTATGGCAGAATAAATATAGGATGAATGTCTGGAAGAAGTTCTATATCGAAGTCTATTTCCCTCTCAGGAGGGACACCGAGTAGATCATTAGGAAAGACTTCTGGAAACTCACTCGTAACTGGAAATGACTCAATAGGAGGTACCTCAACACTGGAGGCATTAACTTAGACTAAGTGATTTATACAACCCTTGGAAACTAACTTCTCGCCTTGAGGTACCAAATGAAACAACACTTAGGCTCTGTTGAACTGCTACTCCACTCTATAACTGGATCATTTGGTATTTGGAACCTAACAACTCGAGTTCTACAATCAATGGAGGCATAACAAGCATGAAGCTAGTCCATACCTAAAATGACATCAAAATCCACCATGTCTAACTCAACTAAATCAGCCATGGTGTTCTTGTGATTGATGGAAATGATACAATCACGATAGACTCGTTCGATTAGAATAGACTCCCTAACAGGTGTAGAAACTGAAAAGGGTTCACAAAGTTTCTCAGGAAGAACATCAAAATTATTTGCAACATAAGGAGTCACAAAATATAAACTTGCTCCTGTGTCTAGCAAAGCATAAACATCAAGATTTAAGACTTTGATCATACCAGTGACAACATCTGGAGAATTCTCTTGCTTTTGACAACTAGTGATTGCATATAAGCAGTTTGCTCCTCCGCTAGTACCAGAAATAGCTCTTCTCGGTGCAGCCCTATCTGGTGGAGCAACTGATAAAGATTGGGCTCTATTTCCCTGATTTCCATTACCTTGCTGGTTCTTACAACACTCTTTCATGAAGTGACCCTCTTTTCCACACTTGAAACAACCAATGGAGCCTTCGTGAAATTTAGCTGGGCGAGTCCTCCCACACTTAGCATATGCAGTAGCCCAGTTACCACCTTGTGCAACACTATCCTAAGATTGTGCAGGTCTAGCTCTAAAGTTCTGTGAATTCTGACCATTGTACTCACCTTTGTTTCTGGGTGCAGGATCACTAGCAGATGATAGAGCAGGTCCTTTTTGCTTTAGTAGGAAAGAAGACCGGTTCACATTATTCCTCTGCTGCCTGGACTCATTCCCTGTGTTCATTTTCTTGTTTCTAAACTCCTCCCTATCCCTCAGTTTGTCCTCCTCAACCTGCTTCACATAGAAAATTAACCTTGCTTTATCCATGTCTCCAATTAGCATGGTTTCCTTGCCCTCTCTGCTTGATAGACAGGATAACCCAGCAACAAAAAGACTCATCCTGCTTCTCATAACCGTAACCATCTCTGGAGCCAATCAAGAAAGTTGGGTGAAATTCAAGCTGTACTTATGAACACTTAGTGAATCCTTCTTAAGAGTGATAAACTCTCACACCTTGGCCTATCTTAGTTTTCGGGGAAAGAAACACCCTAAGAAGGCCTCCTTAAAACAAGCCCAACTCACAGGTGGTTCTCCCTCAGCTCTACCCTTCTTCTACTGGTCAAACCAAGTCCTAGCAACATTTTCTAGTTGATATGCAGCTAGTTCTACTCACTCAGCATCAGCAACATGCATAACTTCAAATACCTTTTGCAGCTCGTCAATAAAGTTCTTTGGATCCTCAGTAGTGCTTGAACCAGTGAAACTTGGAGGATTCATTCCCAAGAACTCTTGGATCCTCAAAGTATCAACCACTTCATGCCTAGCTTCTCTTTGTTGCCCAACCTGTTTAGTCACAGGTTGGCTCAATATTTGAGTCGCTTTTCTGAACTCAGCATTCGTGACTTTTCCTTGGGGTTGCACTTCAGTAGCATTAGGTACCCCTTACTCCTCAACATTCCTCCTAGCAGGACGACCTCAGAAAGCTCTTCGTAGAGGCATGATTAACTGAAAAACATATGCAAGCACGAATTAGAAAGAGACTTTATAGAGATGAACTCTATCGCACGAAATGGGTATGAAAGAAGTGAGATAATTTCCTAAGAGTTACAACCTCCTAATTATAGATGTGGCACACTTCACACCGATAACTAGGACTCTACAGACACGACTTCATAGAATCCCTAGGACTCTTGAACTCTGTGCTTTGATACCAAGTTTGTCACGCCCCGAGCCTATACCCTGGGTGAGACTGGCACTCGAGAACCATTGTTGGCCCCAAGAAAACCCTTGGCCTAGCTTAACTTATAGCGGAAGATTTAACTTAACATAGCTAAAACAATATAACTCAAGAATGTTAATAAGAAAACATTCAACTAGCCAATAAGGCAAACTCAAGTCTTTAAGCAACATATGAAATGAATACAACTAAAGAACTATCACTACTCATCTATGAGACCTCTAAAAACAAAGCTGGATGCTGATCCTGGTTATCTGCATCATAAAATGATATAGGCCAAATGACATCAGTACATTGAATGTACGAATATCAAGGGGAAAACTAAATATAACATAAACTTAAAAGGAATCTGAAAGGAACACTTACCTTAGCTTTACTCAACTTATGAATAACTCAACTCAAATGCAAAGTAAAAACAACAATAATGGTGCAATTTATACAAAGCATTTTAAATAGTAGATGATAACTCAATGTGTTAAAGAAATACAATAACAACTTAGTTTTCTTATAAAGTAATATAATAATGTGGGAGTTTCTCTAACCGACAACCACTACTATGAACCTAAGTGATGATACAACGTCTTTCCCATGCTGCTAGAACTGTCCTATACTATGCCGCCATATAGAATGCCTTAATTAAGTGGATCCACTAGTCTATGCTGAAAAGAACTTAGGAATCATCTAAAAAGTATGATCCTTTTCTACCCATAATGTCTACATGGTTTATGAAGACTTGAGTTATTATGAACTTACATCCCCATATCGATGCTCAATACTACTCCCAAAATATACTCAGCTCATATGTTTTTAAAACAAAAACTCTTTCTTTGGTTTGAGATAATTACTCAAAACTTAGCTTAAAAGTTCCCTTGGAATTCAGTGTTTCCTTTCTTGCTCAAATGTGAAAACCTTTTAACTCTTGGGAATACTTAGTTCCGGTATAATCTTTAAAGAAATGAACTTTACTCAATTCAAAGCTTAAGTCTTAAAACAAAGTTATAACGTTTGTGGAAGACTTTGGAAAACTATTTGAACTCATCTTGACTTGACTCTTAACTTCCTTGAATTGAATTATGGATTCAAGGTTCATGATCTCATGTTTGTGGATGATTTCTTGATGTTTATACCTACCTTAGAGTATAGAAATTGACTAGAAAACATAGGTACGTTGCTAAGGACCTCGTATGAAAAGAAGGGGGGAAAGGTGGAAGAAATGGTATCCCTGGCGCTCTGAGAGGCACGGGGCGCTAACCCTTGAATTTTAGGGACTGGGTTAGTGCTCTCTGGCTGGTGCAGCACCCCAGAGCCTAAACTACAGATTCCCTTTTGGAGCTCTCTGGCTGGGGCGGTGCCCCAGGCCCCTGCCCAGGGGACCTCCGACTTTTCTTCTTTATTTTTCAACTCTAAACCCCCTATTTCAACTTGGTTCTTTTCCCAACACTTAGAATCAACAATACCATCAATATATGTAAGATTCTACTTGAAAACAAACCTAAAATCATGAATCAAACTCAAGAAAATTCAAAAACAAGAACCCACAAGATTTCAACGAATTATCATCAAGAACTCATAAGATTTGCTTTCAACCTCGCTGAATCGAATCATGATTGGCGCGTGGGTGAACTAACCCAAATCTATGCGAGCTCACATACCTCGTAGGGATTAACCCTTGGTGAAATCCACATGAAATTCTCCAAGAAATCGACCAACCTTGAACTTTCCTTCTACTTTCTCCTCCTTTTTCTTTTCTCCAAGCCCTAGCATATTTTGGAAAAAGCGTAAATTGATCTAATTCTGATTTGACCCAAACTTAATTACCAAAAATGAAATAAAACAACTGGGTAAGGAAAAGACCAAACTACCCTTTCAATAGCCAGATTGAACTTTCCTTATCCAAACAACCCAACTTCCAATGGGGATATCTCACTCATAAGAATTTGAAATTGTGCAAACTCAATGGCATTGGAAAGATAATTCAAAGATATTTCCTATGGTATCTGGAAACACACCTAACTAATCCTGAGCCAGGAGTTATGGTAATTTGACGTTTACCCAAAACTCATTCTTAACTTAACTCGTGTCAAATTTCTAGATTTTTATTATTTCGAAAAAAAATCACTCTTTCTAATTCTAGCTCTTTCTAGTTCTTTCAATTTAGCGAGATGTTACAATATCTCCCCCTTGAGAACATTCGTCCTCGAATGAGATTACTCTTAGTAAGCTAAGGGTGTAACATCTAACATTCAGCTCAAACACCCAACAAGCAAAACTAACAGATCAAGTATATAAATTAAAGAGTACTAAGAAGAAAATTAGTACCTTGGTCTGGAATTTCTACAGGCTCAAAAAGATGTAGATATCTCTTCTTCATATCCTCCTTAGCTTCCCAAGTAGCTTTCTCGACAAACTGGTTTCTCCAAAGAACTTTGACTGATGCTACTTCCTTGGTCCTTAACTTGCGAACTTGGCGATCTAGAATCTGAATCGAAATCTCCTCATAAGATAAGCTATCCTTGATACCAATATCTTCAGTTGGCATTATAAGTGAAGGATCTCCCATGCACTTCTTCAACATTGAAATATAAAATACCGGATGAACCGCTGTCAACTCTTGGGGTAGCTCTAACTTATAAGTTACATTGCCAATCCTCTTAGATATTCTGTAAGGACCAATATACCGAGGAGTAAGCTTCCCTTGTTACCAAATCGTATAACACCCTTCATGGGTGAAAATTTGAAGTATACCCAATCATCTACTTCAAACTCAAACTCCCTTCTCCTAACATCAGTGTAGGATTTCTGACGACTTTGCGCTGTTTTTAACCTCTGTTGAATAACTTTCAAATTCTCCATAGCTTGATGAACTAAGTCTGGTCCTATCAACCCAGGTTCACCAACTTCAAACCATCCAAATGGAGATCTGCATCTTCTTCTATAAAGAGCTTCATAAGAAGCCATTTGGATGCTAAAGTGGTAACTATTAATGTAGGCGAACTCAATGAGAGGCAGGTGATCATCCCAATTACCCTTGAAGTTAATCACACAGGCCCTCAACATATCTTCTAAAGTCTTAATAGTGCGCTCTGCTTGACCATTTGTTTGCGAATGAAAAGCAGTACTCAAGTTCACCTTTGAACCCAAACCTTTCTGAAAAGATTTCTAGAACTGTGCAATAAATTGTGTACCTTTATCTGAAATAATGGAAGTTGGAACCCCATGAAGTCGAACTACCTCTTGAAAATAAAACTTGGCATAGTCCTTTGTTGAATGGGTAGTCTTTACCGGCAAAAAGTGGGTTGATTTCGTCATTCTATCGACAATATCCCAAATAAAATCATGCTACCTGTGAGACCTTGATAATCCTGTGAGGAAATCAATATTGATCAATTCCCACTTCCATTCTGGAAGTTCTATATTCTGAGCCATACCACCGGGCCTTTGGTGCTCTACATTAACTTGTTGTCAATTCAGGAACTTACAAACAAACTCTGCAATTCCCTTCTTCATACTACTCCACCAATAAACTTCTCTCAAATCGTGATACTCTTTGTGGAACCCAGATGAATAGAATATCTGGAATTATGAGCTTCCTCCATGATCCTCTCTTGGAGTTCATCTATCCTTGGTACACATAACCTACCTTGATACCTTAATACGCCATCTCTCCCTTGTTCAAAAGCCAATACTTTTTGGTTATGAACAGTTGCCTTTAATTCAAGAAAAATAGGATCTTGGTCTTGCTTCTTTTTTACTTTTGACACTGACGATGATTTAGTCCCATTCATCATAACTATTCCTCCTTATATGGATTCCATTAATCAAATTCCTAATCGTGCAAGTCTATGCACATCTCTTGCTAGCTCTTTCTTATCTTCCTCAAAATGGGCGGTATTACCTATAGACAAGCTGCTCTAGGCATCAACAACCATATTAGCCTTACCTGGGTGGTAAAGAATACTCATGTTATAATCCTTGAGTAAGTCTAACCACCTCCTTTGTTTGAGATTAAGTTCTTTATGAGAAAATACATATTGAAGGCTCTTGTGAGCGGTGAACACATCCACACGAACACCATAAAGATAATGACGCCATATTTTCAAAGCAAAAACCACACCAGCCAATTTTAGATCATGGGATGGGTTATTCTTATCATGAACTTTCAACTGTCTGGAGGTATAAGCTATAACTTTGCCATTCTGCATTAACACACAACCCAAGCCAACTCTGGACGCATCACAATATACAATAAAGCCTTGTGTACCTTCTAGTAAGGTCAATACTGGGGCAGTAGTCAACCTCTTTTTCAATTCCTGAAAGTTTTTCTCACAAGCTTCAAACCATGGAAATTTCACTATTTTCTAAGTCAACTTGGTCAAAGGGAAGGAAATAGATGAGAGCCCCTCTACGAACCTTCTATAATATCCAGCCAACCCCAAGAAACTCCTAATATCGGTTGGATATGTGGGTCTAAGCGAATTCTGCACTGCCTCTATTTTCTGAGTGTCAACTCTAATTCCATCATCGGAAACTAGGTGGCCCAAGAATGCCACAGACTCAAGGAAAAACTCACATTTAGAGAACTTGTCATATAACTCTCTATCCTTTAAGGTTTGGAGAACTATTCTGAGATGACTAATATGATATTCTTCATTCCTTGAATAGATTAGTATGTCATCAATGAATACGATAACAAGCATATCTAAATAAGGTTTGAATACTCTATTCATAAGGTCCATGAATGCTGCAGGAGCATTGGTTAAACCAAAGGACAAAACTAGGAACTCATAATGACCATAACGGGTCCTGAATGTTGTCTTTGGAATATCACATTCCCTTACCCTCAACTGATGGTAGCCTGATCTGAGGTCTATCTTAGAGAAACAAGTAGCACTTTGAAGTTGATCGAAGAGATCATCAATTTTCGAAAAAGGATACTTATTCTTGATGGTAACCTTTTTCAATTGGCGGTAATCTATGCACATCCTAAAGGAACCATCTTTCTTCCTCACAAAAAGGACCAGAGCGCTCCAAGGTGAGACACTTGGTCGAATGAAACCTTATCTAGGAGATCTTTCAACTACTCCTTCAACTCTTTTAACTCTGTTGGTGCCATTCTTTATGGAAAAATAAATATTGGACGAGTATCAGGAAGAAGGTCTATATCGAAGTCTATTTCCCTCTCAAGAGGGACTCCGGGTAAATCATTAGGAAAGACTTCTGGAAACTCACTCACAACTAGAACTGACTCAATAAGAGGTACCTCAACACTAGAGTTATTAACTCGGACTAAGTGATAGATACAACCCTTGGACACTAACTTTCTCACCTTAAGGTACAATATTAAACGATACTTAGGCATCGCTGAACTGCTACTCCACTCTATAACGGGCTCATTTGGAATTTGGAACCTAACAACTCGAGTTCTACAATCAATGAAGGCATAATAGGCAATAAGCCTGTCCATACGTAGAATGACATCAAAATCTATCATGTCTAACTCAACTAAATTAGACATGGTTTTCTTGTGATTGATGGAAATAACACAATCACGATAGACTCGCTCGGCTAGAATAGACTCCACAACAAGTGTAGAAACACAAAAGGGTTCACAAAGTTTCTCACGAAGAACATCAAAATTATTTGCAACATAAGGAATCACAAAAGATAAACTTGCTCCTGGGTCTAGCAAAGCATATACATCAAGAGTAAAGACTTTGATTATATAAGTGGCAACATCAGGAGAATTCTCTTGCTCTTGACGACTAGTGATCACATATAGGCGGTTTGCTCCTCCGCCAGTACTGAAAGTCGCTCCTCTAGGTGCAGCCCTGTCTAGTAGAGAAATTGATGAAGATTGGGCTCTATTACCTTGATTTCCATTACCTTGTCGGTTCTTAGGGAACTCTTTCATGAAGTGACCCTCTTGTCAACACTTGAAACAACTTGTGGATCCATCGCGACATTTACCTGGGTGAGTCCTCCCACACTTAGCACATGCAGGAGCCCAGTTACCTTCTTGTGCCACACTACCCTAAGACTGTGCATCTCTAGCTCTGAAGTTCTGTGAATTCTGACCATTGTGCTCACATTGTTTCTGGGTGCAGGTGCACTAGAAGATGATGAAGCAAGTCCTTTTTTCTTTTGTTGGAAAGAAGACGGGTTCACATTATTTCTCTGCTTCCCGAATTCATTCCCTATCTTTTCTTTCTTGTTTCTAAACTCCTCCCTATCCCTCAGCTTCTCCTCCTCGACCCGCTGCACATAGACCATTAACCTTTCTATATCCTTGTCCCCAATTCGCATAGCTGCCTTGCCCTCTTTGCTTGATAGACGGGACAACCCAACAAGAATCATTGCGCTTCTCATATCCGCAATCATCTCCGGAGCATATCGGGAAAGTTGGGTAAACTTCAAGCTATATTCATGAACACTTAGTGAATCCTACTTAAGAGTGAGAAACTCTCATACCTTGGACTCTATCAGTTCTCGGGGAAAGAAACGCCCCAAGAAGGCCTCCTCAAAATAAGCCCAACTCACAGGTGGTGCGCCCTCAGCTCTACCCTTCTTCCACTGGTCAAACCAAGTCCTAGCAACATTCTTCCATTGATATGTAGCTAGTTCTACTCGCTCAGCATCGACAGCGTGCATAACTTCAAATACATTTTGCAGTTCCTCAATAAAATTTTCTGGATCCTTAAGGACTTTGAGCTCATCGAATTTAAGCATGCTCACCTACTCTCGTCAAAGAAAGTTAATAAAATCACATATCCATCATGGAAGAAGCGCCCTCAAAAGAAGTAATAGTCCACACACTCAATTCAAAAGATTGAATATAAATTAAGGACTTAGCATCAATGAACGCTTTCACACTCACAAAGAAAATTCACATGTATGCACTGAATCATATGTTTGCCCATTATGTACATCTCTACTAATTAAGCATATGCTTGAATAGAATCAAATAGGACTTTAACGGGTTGTAATGTGTCTGGGGAACGGATAGGAAAACTATATAATAGTGACTTAAACTTCCTTAAGCACTTTGCAATTTTAGACTTCATCACCTATTATTTTCTTCTCTTTATTTTCAGCCCCCTCTTCAACAATTATTTCACAGGTAATTTTCATCATATCAAGAATGTCTCAATCATTTTTTTCTCTTTATATTTTTAAAGAATATTTTTTTTTCATGTCACATTCTTTTGTTCTTCTCTTTATTTTCCATTACATTCTTTCAAAGAGGATTTTGCAAGCACTTTGTAGCTTTCATTGATTACCTTTTCACTCAACCATTCCTTTTTCTTCATATTTAACAATTAGAATAAGTCTATACTATAATGCTCAAGGAAACAAGGTGCAAAAACTAGGGATTCAACAAAAGAGTTAAAGGGAAAAATATGGCTACCAACAAAAGGCTACAAGCTCAAAAGGGCTAACTAGTGATATAATATCTGAAAAAGCTAAAATTTACAAGACAAATCAAAGAAAGCCTAATATCATATCCTAACAAAGAAACACTTTTTATTTCGCTTCAATAACATGTAAGAAAAGTTCTAGACTAAGATGCAAAACATGAAAGAAAAAAATTCTCACCACACATGACACCAGTATCAATAGAGATGGATCAATTCAACTTCCAAGAGAGATAGAATCATAAAAAGATTAAAAATAATATAAACTGTATACAAAATCACAACCATGAGCTTAGGTGTCAAAGTGTTTGAAATTTCCTTATCAATCAAGCATTCACAAGAAAGTAATACCCGAAAATTAGGCCAAAATAATAAGTATCACACCACTCAAAAGGGTCTTTTCTTTCTCTCAAATTTTTTTTTGAAAGAAAACTTATTCCTAAAAAAAAAAGACACTCAGTTCAAAGAGACTATCCTTAGGAAAAGAACCGAAAACAAAAGCCAAGGAACCCATCCTAAAAAAGAAAAGATTTAATAAAACAGTAAATGTAACAACCCGGAAATCTAGTAAGACCAAGCTAAAGTCTAATGGAAACTAATAGGTGAAACTAGAGCTTAACGTGTGAGTTTTTGAGTTTGATGTTTAGTTTTAGGTTATATAATTAGTTCCCGAGCTTAGGCTGAGGAGTCTAGGGGTTAAATGTCAAGGTACGACCCCCCATAGACCAACCAAGGGTCCTTGGGGAGGACCCTAAAGCCTAACTCCCAAGGCTGCCTAAGTTCTCAAAAGCTGCCAAAATCTTATGAATTACAGATGCAATCCACGGCCAGTGGATTGATCCACGGCTCATGGTCTTGCTCCATAGGTCAAGGCCACAAAAACCATGTCTCTGACACAAACCACGAGAGGATAGAACAGGATGTGAACCCATCCACGGTCCATGGATGGGGATCTGTTAATTGTACCTGTGTGCTATCAAAATCGGCCAAGGTAAGTAATTTCCAACTAATTCCTTTTTAACTAGTTTCCATTAGGGGTCATTTAATATGGTAATTATACATGTATATAAAGTATTTTAAGTCCATAAAGACCTCATTAACTCATTATAAGCCTAGACCCCAAATCAAAACCCAACTACCTTTCCCTCCCAAAATCTTCTCTCTAGAACCTCCATTGAAGAACAAATAAAAAGATCAAGGAAATCTTGAAGTAAGGAGCTTTTCAATACGAATTTGGAAGGATTCTACACCTAAAGTATGGATGCTTTTTATTCTTGGTTAGTTACCATCAAGAAGCCCCTTCAAATCATGTTTTCAAATTCCCCAATTCTAGGGATTTTCAATCTAGTCGTGGGTCTCCTTCTAAAACTAATTTAATTTTTTAATTAAGATTTATTATGGTTGATTTTGGTGATTTATGATTGAATTAATGGAGTATTGATGGATTTTGATGAAAATCTCCCTTGGACCCATGATTTCCCCTTCTTTGTAAATTGTGAACTAAGGTGTGACTTGATTGATCATGGAAGCTTAACAATCAACATGTTTATGTTTTTTATGTTGTTGAATCATGATATCTCTCTATCTAGTATGGTAATTCTAGAAGTTGGGATTGATCTTGATTCTTAGCCTTGAAAGGCAATTTGCTAGGGTTGTATATGTTGATGAAGATTGTATATGAACTTGTTGATCCGCTTGAAAGGTGGAGGTGTTTAATTATGATGTAGTTACTTGATGTTAGTATAATTCTACATGTACTCTTGATTAACCTAACATTCTAGGGTTATGTCATGAAAGAGGCTAATTGAGGGTTTAAATGTGATCCTCCTAGAATGATGAAATTTTTCATGTAATGCCTTAGATTAGATCACCTAGATTCAAATTGGTTTAGGGTAATGCTCCTAAACATGAATTGACTTGATCATGATATTATAATCATGTTTGTGAATACTTGAAGTATAAAGTGTCAATCATGATGTTATTAAGGTATTGATGAGTTGTTGGATCATGGTATTCCCTTATCTAATGTGCTATTGCTATATGTTTGGGATGAGTTGGTCCATAGCCCTTGAAGGGCATATTGTGAAGGTTTGTGCATGTTGACAAGATTTTATGTGAACTCATGATTTACTTAGAAGTTGAAGGTCCTATGAATATTGGGTATATTGTGGTATTGTTGAAAGACCATTCTTCCCTTACCCTTACACTTGATTTTGAATGAAGTGTCTAGGATAATAATGTTGTTGATGGTGTCATTGCAATGACAATTACACACACACACTCCATGCACAAACATGATTATGATGTATCAATGGGGTTAATTGAAAGTATAGTTCTCATATGCACCTTTACACATTATTATGCATGAAATGTGCATGACTATGATGATGATGTTGTTGTGTTTATTGAAAGGCTAATTCTCATGAAAACACTAGGAATGGTAATGTGAAAGGTTTCCTCACATGTTGATGATTCAAAAGTGAAAGGACATTCTCACCTAATGAATCTTTGAGCTATTATGATGTGTGTTGTTTTGAGTGCCTAGTGCATTCTCTATTGAACATGAACCTGAGTAAAGGCTTAATGACTTTTAAAGGGAAATAGACTTAGCACCGAGAGGATATGAACAATGAGATAGGAAGCTTTTACGTTTAGCAAGTCCGGCTTCCCAACATAGATTGTCTCATGAGATGGAAACGTTTTACACTAGAAGTCCGATTTTTAGTAGCAATCTCCTTATCCCATAATTGTGTACCCACATAGGTCTTTAGCTAGTGGATCCATGTAAAAGCTATCACGATGGTTCTACCTTAGGCAAGTAGGACACCCTCTTTTCGGTGTGGTGGTAGCACTACTAAAAAACTGCTAAAAAATGACGGATAGAAAAGCGACGCCATTTGCACACTGTCTGTTGCTTTTTAATAAAAATAATTATTTTTAAAATTATTTTACAAAAAGCGATGGACGACATCTCTTAGTCCATCGCTTTTTTGGGGGATTTTTGTGATAAATATATATAATTAATAATTATTTATTTAATATATACATAGAGACGCCGTCCATTGCTTTTTAATAAAAATAATTATTTATCAATTAAGCAATAACCACGCTGTCCGTCGTTTTTAATTTATTTTATTTTATTAATTAGTTTTTTTTAAAAGTGACGGACGACATCTCTTAGTCGGTCGCTTTTTGGGCAAAATATCTAGTCAAACATTTTAAAAAAGAAACGGCCAATGTCTCTTAGTCCGTCGCTTTTTAGTCAACATTTTGGTCAAATATTTTAAAAAAAGTGACGGACAAAGAGACGAAGTGCTTCGCTTTTTTTAAATTATGTTGAACCAAAACATAGGATTTCCCCCCATTTTCCCATCTCTCTTTCTATCTATTCTCTCTTCTCTCCCTTCTCTCTAAAACCTAAATGTTGCGCCGCCGCTGCCGTTGCCCCACGTCACGCCACACCGCTATCACCCTCGTCTCCTTGAGCATTAGTCCCATTGCTGCCTTGCCCCGTCGGCGCCGCCACCCGTCGTCCTCACTGCCTCTTTTCCTTAGCTTGTTAAAGTTAGGGTTTACTTTTAGTTTTTTTTCAATTCTAGTAATATTTGATTTGTTATAAATTAGTATATTATTTTAGTTTGATAAATTGTGTTATTCAATTGTTAATTTGTATATTTCATTATTGTTAGTTAGGTAGAGAATTGGAGATTTTTTATTTTAGGGTTTTTTTCTAAATTGGATTTAAAAAAAAAAGATTGTGAATTGAGTATTAGAAGATAGAACTAACAAATAATTAGAAGTTATAAGTTAGATTAGTTGCATTTTCCAACTTTGAAATTCTTGAATGTAGTATGTTTGACGATTGAAGTTAGAAAAACATTCAATTGTATATGAAAGTTAGATTACTTTGAAGTTAGAAAAATAATAAATAGTATATGAAGTTGAAATTATATTAGTTGAAATTATATTAGTTGAATTTTGCAACTTAGAAGTTCTTGAATTTAGTAAGTTTGAAAGTTGAAGTTAGAAAAATTGGGGATTTTTAAATATTATTGTAAGTTAAGAATTAGAAGTTAGAACTAACAAATAAATAGAAGGTAGAAGTTAGAGATTAGTTGAATTTTTCAATTTGCCATTGTATTTGTGCTTATATGTATTATATTGTTGTTGAAAATTGGGTTCCTTGAATTATATTCTTGAACTTAGAAATTCTTGAACTTGGAAATTCTTGAACTTACAAATTCTAGAAATTAGATATGAACTTGAATTTTTGTAGGATTTTAGAACTTTAATTAGGTTGTGAACTTTAGAAATCTTGAATTATTGTGGGATTTTAGAACTTTAAGTTGTGAACTTTAGAAGTCTTGAATTATTGTAGAATTTTAAACTTTAGGTTGTGAACTTTAGAAATCTTGAATTATTGTAGGATTTCAGAACTTCAAGTTGTGAACTTTAGAAATGTTGAATTATTGTAGGATTTTAGAACTTAAAGGTGTAAACTTTAGAGAACTTGAATTTTTATAGGATTTTAGAACTTCATAAGGTTGTGAACGTTAGGAATCTTGAATTATTCTAGGATTTTAGAACTTTAAGTTGTGAACCTTAGAGAACTTGATTTTTGAAGGATTTTAGAACTTTGGGTTGTGAAGCGTTTGAAATCTTGAATTATTCTAGAATTGTAGAACTTTAAGTTGTGAATTTTAGAGAACTTGAATTTTTGTAGGATTTTAAAACTTTAAATTGTGAATTTCAGAGAACTTGAATTTTTTGTAGGATTTTAGAACTTTAGGTTGTGAACTTTAGAGAACTTGAATTTTTGTAAGGTTTCAGAACTTTAGGTTGTGAAGTTTAGAAATCTTGAATTATTGTAGGATTTTGGAACTTTAGGTTGTGAACTTTAGAAATCTTGAATTATTGTAGGATTTTAGAACTTAACGTTGTGAACTTTAGAGAGCTTGAATTTTTTTAGGATTTTAGAACTTTATAAGATTGTGAAAGTTAGAAATCTTGAATTACTGTTGGATTTTAGAACTTTAAGTTGTGAACTTTAAAGAACTTGAATTTTTGTAGGATTTTAGAACTTTAGGTTGTGAAACGTTAGAAATCCTGAATTATTGTAGAATTTTAGAACTTTAAGTTATGAATTTTAGAAAACTTGAATTTTTATAGGATTTTAGAACTTTAAGTTGTGAACTTTAGAGAACTTGAATTATTGTGGGATTTTAGAATTTTAGGTTGTGAACTTTAGAAATCTTGAATTATTGTGGGATTTTAGAACTTTAAGTTGTGAACTTTAGAAATCTTGAATTATTGTAGGATTTTAAACTTTAGGTTGTGAACTTTAGAAATCTTGATTTATAGAATTTATGAACTAATTATTAGGTTGAACTTTAGAAATCTTGATAAAATACAGTCTTTATGAACTATTTGTAATTTTGAAATGAATTGAGAAAGACTTTATAATTTTTTAAATTGTGATTTAGATATTTTTGAATGTTAATTTAAGTTTGTTGTTTTATATTTTGTGTAGATTCTTTATAATGTTTTGTGTTTGATTGGGGCTGAACTGAATTGAATTGCTTTTGCCAGTTTCTGCTGCCAAAAAAATTGCAGAAAAAGCGACGGACAGGGTGGTTTTGTTCGTCGCTTTTCTGGATTTTTCAAATTTTTATTTCCAAAAAAGCGACGGACGGCGCCTCATTGTCCGTCGCATTTCAAGATTATAAAAAAATAAAAAAATTAATTAAAGTGACGGACTTCGTCTCTTTTTTTAAATTTTTTAAAAAAATTAAAAATTAAAAAAGCGACGGACGGCGTTGCATTCTTGATTTTTTTTTATATATTTTAAAAAAAAGTGACATAGTCCGTCGCTTTTGGGAAGGTGTCGAGCCAAAAAGCGACGAGATTGACTGCGTAGCTTTTGGCCAAAAAAGCGACACAGTCCGTCGCTTTTTTTTCATCTCTTTTTGACAGTTTTTTAGTAGTGTAGAACACCGAATTCCATGTAGCTCACATGGTTTAAGTCGGTTAATGCTATTTTCCCAAATAGTAAAGATAATGAATGAAACATGAACTATACTATGACTTCTTAATGAGTTTTACTTAGTAGGAGTGGAGGTATAGAACTTCACTTCTACATTGCACAAGTAGACTTTGTAGGATGTCATGGGATGGTTCCTTTATATTATGCTGAGATTTGAATGAATACATGTATATTGAATAGATATTTGTTATGAATGACTTTCCTTATAATTCAAGTAATGTACATGACTATTTCCCTATTTGTGGCTATTGCTTAGGATGAGGTCTAAAGATGAAATGCATGACTAAAGTAGCTTCAAGACGTACTTCGTAGGGTTGGTATTATAGGATGCCGACCATACATTGCACAAGTGTTTCTTAGGGGTTGCTTATGTGATG
The DNA here is from genome assembly GCA_029007595.1 of Solanum commersonii. Classification (NCBI taxonomy): domain Eukaryota; kingdom Viridiplantae; phylum Streptophyta; class Magnoliopsida; order Solanales; family Solanaceae; genus Solanum; species Solanum commersonii. Next base: position 2,930,679 of record JAJTWQ010000029.1, read on the forward strand.
ATTACTTAATGATGAGATGATCTTGGTATTTGTCTTTTTACTGTGTTATGATTGGAGGCTATGTATTGTATAGATTGGGATATGTATTGTGTTGATGTTGGAGACTATGCTTGTTATTATAATGATATCTCTCATGTTATAATGTAATGTATATCAGTTGCCTTATTGGTTGCATTTTCCAACTATTTCAAAGATGATGTTAAAAAATGACATATAACATGATTTCAAATGAAATGTCCCTTTTTATGCATGTTTCAATAGTTTTGTGCATGGCTTCCATACTTAGTACTTTTTGTGCTAACCCCATATTTCTACATTTTCTATAAGTGTAGGCTTTGGAGATATTGGATTCCATCCTTGTGGGTAGGTTCATAGGAGATCAAGAAGAAGAAGATTGGTGAGTCCTCATTGTATTCGAGGGCTCAACCATATGTCCTTCATTATCTTTCTTTTATGGTTTAGACCTTTTGTAAGGGCTGTGTCCCTAAAGTTGTACTCAAGAGTTTTATTCCAAGTATAATAGATGGTTTGAGACATAGTGTCATAGACTCTCTTTCATTTATAAAAGACTTTGATTGTAAAGAAAAAAAAATTAAATTCCACACTATTTTCCTATGCTTTTATGTTCATGTATGCTAGGATGATTGTATGAGACCCCTTCGGGGTCAAGTACACCCTGTTACGTCTAGGGGTAGCCCTGGGTAGTGACAGTAAAAACTAGGAATTCATTCCTGCACCCCATACATAAAAAGATGCTATGTCTCCAAAGCATCAAATATAACTAAAAACAAGGTTTAGAAAAACTCCTCGAGGCCTTTAGGCCTAGCTAGTAGCATGTTCTCTTCATTTTCATCAAGGGTCGTACGCACCTCACACTTAAGCTCAAACGTGCTCCTTCGCTTCAATTTTTTTTGTACTCAGACTTCCCCTAATATGCAAAAATAAGATCAAACAAAAAAAATAGTGACACTAATAAAATAAAATAAGAAGTTACACTACTAATTGGGTTGCCTCCCGATGAGCACCTAATTTAATGTCGAGGCACACCACAAATAAATTTACCACATTTCTTTCCACTTTGAACTTATGAATTTTACCCCTAACTTTGCATCAATTTTTCTGCTCCTTTCTAGGGCGGTGGTATAAAGATAAAGGAACCAAGTAATATATGTTGCATCTTGCACTTCTGGCCCTTTTGTGAGGAATGTCGTTTTGTCTACGTGGACTAAAAAACTTTAGAATGTAGGGGTATTTTTCTCATCTATACAATCATCCATTAGTTCAGATGACTCGACTTTCATGTCGCCATCTAAGCATAATATAGAAAAGTGATCTGAATAAGATTCAAGTTGCCTCAATTCCAAAGAAGCATTATTTACAACATTCTCACTTTTGAACTTTTTCCCAACTGTGGCATCTTCAAGAAAAGTATGATTGCATTAAATCTCCTCCCGTTTTGAATCCTCAATTTGACTTCTGAGTGCCTTTTCAATATCACAAAACTCATAATGGGATTGGTAAGCGTCAAACGCTGAAATCTTTGCATTCAATTAATTTCTTAAGCTCTAAGTATGCAAGAAAAACATATCAACATCTTGAATGTGCTTTATTTTTCTATCTATAAGGCGTGATATCACATATATGATTCTCCTACGACTCTCTTCATATTCCTCTATTAATTTCCTGCAAGATTCCATAGTATCAAAGGAACAAAGATTATTAGCCTCATCATGAGAGGGTTTTGAAGTAGGGTAGCAATACATGGTACAACCGACACACAAACCACTACAAAATTTACAAGATAGATATGGTGCACACAATTCTCCCTCTGAAATATAATTACATTTTGTCAAGCTCCTTTGCAATAAGGACAGGGTCTTACCAAACATGAATAATCCTCATCCCCATTCATCTCAAGAAGAGTATTAATTAGTAGAAAAAATATGTATCAAAATAAATAAATAAATAAAAATAAAAAGCATAACCTAGAAGAATAGTTAATTTCTAAGTCCCCGACAACGGCGCCAAAAACTTGTTGCTCCCAATTGCACACATAAGTGTACCTAGTCGTGCAAGTAATATAGTGGCTCTTAAAAAAATTAGATTATTGAACCTAAAGGACTTGTCGATTAACTATTTTTACTAAATTATACTAGTCTAATTATTTCTTTAAGAGTGCCAAAAATGTTTGATTTATATTTGTAAAGAAAAGAATGCATGAATGAAATAATAAAATTACTTAAAGTGATTTGGAAAATCCAGGGTTGCAGCATGTATAGGGTTTCATGTATCACATCTCATGCATGAATTAACTACGTTTATCAAATTACTGATTTAGATGATTGATTTTATGATCATGGTCTCCCGACCTCTAGTCGCCTACTCCAAATGACTGTCTAATTAAATCGTTGAGCAGGATGGCAGTCCTAATTGGTGATCATTTATATTTTTTCTTGTTTCATAACCAAGCTAGGTGTTCGTTCGAGCGTCACTCCTAAACACAAATCAACAAAATTTAATGGAAGATCAAACTTTTTGTATTCTTTGGTCTATCTACCTTAGCGTCTCTCGAGTTTATGAGTGTACAAGAAATTTATATCTATGATGGTCAGTTAAGAAATACTAAAACAAGAATACAAACATAATTTAAGCGATAACCAATCATTAATTCAAAACAATCGATGTTCAACAATTACCCATAGCTACAACCCCAGAACAAGGGCCTTTAGCTACTAATGTCTAAGAAAAGAACCCTAAAAAGTATTGACAACTTTATACTTGATACCCTATATTTTATCACTCAATAATTATTTCTATGAACTATTTATAGATATAGAAAACTATAAATAAAATAACTGAGTCTAAATCAAATTAGAATCCAAAACCAAACGGAATTTGACTTCCGCGTAAACAGTGGTCTGCCGCCTCAACATATTTCTGCAACTATTCACTTGCTGCCACGTTGCAACAAGTTTCTCACTTTTAAGGTTCGCAGATTGCAATATACACTTTATATATTTATACATTATTATATTTAATTTAATCAATTAAGTTGCCTGCTTAATTTTCTTCTTCAACCTTCCATCTTTAATTCGTTTTAACTCCAAACTTCTTCATCTTTACACCAATTTTCTCCTACAAATAAAATACACTATTTAGCCCAATCCATGAAATTAATGCTAAAAAGGGACAAATAAAATTAATAAATGTGAGGCAAATACTGATTAAAAATATATATTTTTGGTCTCATATCATTACATATGTCATGTGTGGACTCTTAGCATCTCATTGTGATTAGTTGATTGTTGAAGTGAGTCTTGTCATGATCGTTGCATGCGAGCTTAACTTGTAGCACCATGATCGATGATTGTGTTGAATGTCTTGCGTGGTGTGATTTTCTTGAAATATGTACTTGGTTACACCTAGAAATTTCCACGTTGATCCAATTTACTAACGTTTGTGAATGAAAGAAATGATCTTAGGCACAAATTTTTTAGAGAGAACCAAAATTGTTGTTATACCTCTTCATGACCACCTTGTGAGAGTGTGAACCTAGCTTGGCACCATTTGAGCCTAATATTTTCTTTGGATGAAACGTGAACACATTTATCCTTTTTTGTACCCACCTAAACCCTTCATGAAGCTTTGGTCCGTTTGAATAGCCAACTTAGGCCAAAAATCTAAGCTAGGGGTGTGGTGAAAAACGAGGAAAAAAATTGATCAAGAAGTTTGTGAAATTCACCCTTGAAGAATTCTGTTGAAAAATATGGAACTCCTTCATATAAAAAAACAAAAGGGAAAACGAAAGAGAAGAGAAAGAAAGAAAAGTAAAAGAAAAAAAAGATTGACAAGGAAGTATGGATGGAAAGAAAAGGGGTATCCAATGAGTCATACATGAATTTTTTGTGTTTGAAAGTACTTAGGGTGGATTGTGAAAATGAAAAGGTGGAATAAAAGGAGAAGAAGTGAAATGCAAGCCATGCTTCATAATGGTAGAAGTCACTAAGACAAAACAATCATACCTTTAACCTTAGCCTCGTTACAAGCCTTGAAAGACCTTTGTGATCTTGATTGAGCCGAGTAATATGTTGATTGGAAAATACGGGTAAGCATATGAGTAGAATCATGCATATGTTAGCTTTGAGAGTGTGAGAGTTGATTTTGATTTCTTAAGTCATCATCTTTTCTGAGCTTTGTGCTCAACCTGGGCATCAGTGATCGACACATCACTAGGAAGGATGATGGAGTCTGAAGAGACTCCACTGGTACCAATTACAGAGGTCTCCTCAAGGGATCTCTCCGGTGTACTATCGACCATCATTTCCTAGAGGTCCTACAGCTCAGGTAGTGTCACACCTATTCCCTGCTCATCCTAATCTCTCCTTATCTCATCCTCAAATGTCTTCTCAGCCAAATAATCATTGGCTATATCATGATCTCTCACATCACCAGAATTAATAGCTACATTACCTCCACTCGGTTGCTTAGCGACACTCTTAGAAAGATTACCACTAGGCATAACTAGGGGTACAGATTCTAAGGTAGGGTAACCTCACCCCACAACATCGATAAATTTGTATACCTCAACTTATCTACATCAGCCCTTAGAGTATCTAGCTCACACCTCATGAAAGATAGCACACCCAAACTACCCTTGACTTCTCGCAGGCCTCTAACCTAGTGGTGAGGTTATAAAACCTCACACCATGTGACTCAACAGAGGCCTCACACTAATTTGACCCCCCTAAATTGAGCTAAAGCAACCTTAATATCCCGGTCCTTCTAAACCTTCGCGCCTTGACATTTGAAGATCGGGCAAGATTGCCCATTTGATAAACCATGGCTTGGGTCAAGGGGGGATGAGAGATAGGAGTGGGGGCAGGTGAACAGTAGTAGTGTAAGTAGAAGGTACTGAGAAAGGATGGGATATACCTAATCGCTCCACAGAAGGAGTGGATGGAGTTTCCTCAGTAGCAAGTGTGGCTGGATAACCATTTGTGTAGTTTTTGGTGGTGGTGGCTTCCTCCGAGCCATATCTGCCCATAGATAATCAACCTCAATCCTTCAGATGTTATTGGAGGAGGCCGGGGTGATCTATATATCAGTCTTTCCCCGAGAGGGAGCTCCACCCTATTCACACAGTTGTGTGATCAAAACTAGGAATGGAAGTGACGTCTACTCTTGTCTAGCCTGTAATAGCATCTCATCCACAATGATTCACCCCGCATTAATCTGCTCTCTATTTTTTATTATTCTACCAACTAACGCAAATTTTGGGTGCCTAAGGATGGGCTAATTCTTTGAAGGCATAATATTACTCCTAATGAATCTAAACGAGTACAAAGCGCTAACATTCAAGTCCTTCTTCTCTATTCTCGACCCTTCAGACATCCAAGGTGGAGAAATTTCATAGATAAGTAGTTCTAACCAACCCTTGAGAGACTCAAGGTCATGATTCATACGTATTGTCACCATGTCAGCCCAATTTAATGAAGTGTCTAGAGTAGTGTTGATGGCACCTGCATGACATTGTACCATCTTTCCATGTACTTTAACTTCCACTAAAGGCTTCCACAATGTTCTCTTTATCTTCTTTGGAACGAGTTGTGCATATGCAGTGTAAACTTTCCTCACCCAAGCTGAAACATATAGATTTCGAGGCTTGGTGAACACCTTGAACTTGTGAAATTTGATTGTGTCCCAGATCGCAGGGTAGTCACTCATGACACCATCCATGGAAAGTCTTCTCTTCTCAATAATCATGTGCTTTCCAGCAGCCTTGAGCCTTTTGAGGGCCCTTGGAGCAATCACTAGGAGAACACGAGATGCATGTGCCTAAGCTGAAGAGGATTATACCAACTTGGACCTGATGTCTATTATTTTCCTAGCAACCAACTTTTTAGGTTGCTCACTCACACACTTAGAGAAGCCTGGAGTAGTTTGTTGTGGGCGAGGAGCCTTAGACGGCTCGTTGATAGTGACCCTCCTATGCTTTTTCAATAAAGGATGGGGAGGAGAGGAATGCTTCCATTTTGTTTTATTAGTGTTTGCAAAGCGCAATCATACAACATAGACTCAGTGAAGGTTAGTTAAAATCAAAACCATAAAGAAAACATAGTGTAAAAATGTTCTCAGTCTCGCCTATTGGGAATGCGGTCCATATAACAATAAAGGCAATGTTCACTCCCACTTGGCAATACGCCGAGTGTGTTTCAACGGACTAAGAAAAGCCCATTGAATGGAACAGTACCCAGATCACACATTCACTCAAAGAAAGGCAAGTTGTGATTTACTTGACAATTCGCCTATGTGCCTTGGCGAGATAGGACAAACTCTCCTAACATGAAGTGTTCAACCCAGTTCCTATTTTCACAAAATAAATCACAATACGCAATAATACTAGTTCCCAATAAAATCTACAATTTACCCACATGTTTTTTCTACCCATGGGTACTCAAACATCCCCTATATATTACAAGATATTACTCAAATTGATGATTTACCCTTAAGAAAGTTGTCACTCCATCTATCATTGAGCAAAATCATGCAATCAGGGAAACACCGGGTAGACTTCACCCAAATGAAATTCAACCAAGACCCATCATATACAAGGAATCAATTTCAACTATTCACCAGTACAATCAAGTTTAGCAATTTTAGGCATAAACTCAACTATCTAACTCATGGGTATAGATCAATATGATCTATTTAGCACTACCCGGTGAAATCAACCAACAATATGCTTCAAATGGCCTTTAGCCCATATTAAAAAACACAAATTTAAGCAAAAACAATGAGATATAAATCCAACAACAACCTCATGTAGAAGCACATAACAAGAAAATGAGGGAAAATAGGATAGGGTTGAAAATGCAAGCAAGCCAATGCACTTCAAGTACTCAAAAGCACACAAATGAGGCACTGAAATCACTAAAATGTTGTATTGGAAGCTTAGGAGGGAAAATTGTTCAAAGATATGAAAGGGATTATTTTTTGAAAATGAAAAGACCCTTGGCCTTTTTATGTCAGGTACGGTCGACGATCTGTGGCTAACATCGTCAAACACATTCGGCAAATCACCGAAGGAACTGAAGCTCACCAAAGAGGTCTGAATAGATATGAAACCTGAAGGTTGACTCGACAAACTTGACAGAGTTCACATAGTTTACTTTGGCATATAGCCATTTAGAGCTCAGATCGCCTAGTACACAGTACACATTTTCACTTTTTCCAGCTCAAAAACTTTGGACAAGAATGAGTCCATAAAATGCCTTTGGCAGATTGCCGACATGGTATTAGCATCACCTAATTATCCCTTCACAACACTTTGATTTCCTTTCAACTTGCACTCACAACACATGTTATTGAAAACAATAATAAAAAGTAAAACTTGGGTTGCCTCCTGAGAATCATCCTGTTTAACGTCATGGCATGACATAATTTTCAATTCCTTAACAATCATTCTTGGGGTTTGGTATGGTATCTCTAGGCGAGATTCCCTTTTTTCTTGATTGATATGGGTGAAGATCTGGCACATTTAACTTTACAGTTGTGTGATAGAAACTGAAAGAGAGGTTATTGTTTTAGATAAAGTGGAGAAGTCATTTTTGAAGTCCTTCAACACCTTGTCGGACCCTTTAGTTTTGATCATTTCCTCAATTTGGTTTCCTTACGGACCAGCTGGTTCTCTTAGTCATGGATGATCATGGGGAGGAATACACCTATCTTTTTGAGCCTCCCTATATTCCAATTTCTACCTCTCCAATCTTTTCAACCACTATCTCAGTCCTTGTTCCAATGTTGGTTCCCACCTTGTCATTGGTAATTTGGGTGAGAACCCCCCATTTGATTTTCCAAATATTGTAGCTTCTTGTTGTACAATGGCTTAAACTTAGCATCCTCTGGTCACTTCCCATTACTTGTTCCAACTGCATTTACCGCTTTCAACTCACCTCCCATAATATGTTTGGACAACAAATCGAGTTGAATTATCATTTTGTCCATGTTTTCATCTCATTCATGCTCGGTCTAAATATTTTCATTGATCATGCTCAGTTCTAAAGATGACACTTTTTCCTCTCTAGTATGCCATGCTCGATTTACCTTGGTCATGGCATCAAGAAACAACGATGCTACATCATATGGTTGTCGCATCAGCCCAATTTGGGCAAGTTGATCAGCCACACCTTTGTTTATTGAATCAAGGCTATAATAAAAGTATTGTAGAAACAAATGGTCCGGGACATAATGCATTGGGCATTGCAAGAGTAAGTTATGGAACCACAACGATGTCTCATGGAGAGGTTCACCCTCAATTCTCTTAAAGTTATGGTTCTTGTCCTTGAGTTTTACCATCTTCGAGGGAGGAAAAAATATCTTAAAGAAGTCTTTCGTTAGCTCCTCCCAAGAAGTAATATAATCATTTGGAAATTCTGCCAACCATTTTGTAGCTTTCCCCGTCAAAAAGAACGAGAATAACATCAACCTTATGAACTCTTGTGAGATTGTTTTTGAACACAAATGGCCCACATGCATCCAAAAAATTCCAAAGGTGTTCATGGATATCTTCATGAACTAAACCCCCAAACATTCTTCTTAATTGGAGTAGTTCTAGCATTGTTCCGGTTACATGAAAAATTGCCCTCCCTGCTGTGGGAGATAACCGGATGTCTTGTGGTTTGACTGAATTTCATGTCATGTCATTCAAATCATCCATGTTGTCGTTTTGTATGTAGTAACTATCAATATCACTACCTTGATCATTCATATTTTAGACATGCAAATAGAAAACAACAACACAGAGGAATAATCTACTACACCTAAACACATTTACAAACTAATTTCTCAAATGGAATTCTTATCCATGACTCCCTAGAAACGACACCATTTCCTATAACACTCAAACTACTCTCTAAAGCAATTCCAAAGAGTAAGTTGCCGTAGTCAATAAAAAATACCCAACTAAGAGTCGGGGTTGAATTCCAGAGAGAGTGATATAATGCAGAGAATTCTATTAAGAAATTTAGTTTGCAAATCAATTCATTTGTAGTAATAAGAATAACGGGTGGATGATTTCACCAAATTTACGAAAAAAGGATTTTGTTATCAATAGTCACAATTAAACTAAGATTACAGAAATTTAAATAAGTAACAAGTAATCTAGGGGTGCGGGGATTGGAAATCGATGTCACGTAGGGGTAATTGTGTTGCTCTATAGTAATGAAGACTCCTGGATATGATGGGTCATCTTCAAGGACACTAATCATCTTTTAATCTCATAGCATCAGTTCATAAAATCTCCTTTTGGTCTCATTTATGTGCAAAACTAAACAACCTAATACCTTACAAAATTCTTTCCTTTGATGCAAAAATAGGGCAAATAGATCTGATCTATAATCTTTTTTTCAAGCAAACTATAGACATCAAACCTAAATTGTAAGTATCGAACTAATTATCCGCTCTAATCCATCTTTTTTGAGCATCAATTAGAGATCGAAAGTAGGAATTCATTTTTGAACCTTAACCCACAAATTAACCTTGTGCTAATTAACTCAAATTCATGTATGAATAACAACAAAACAGAGCACAACACAATATCCATTACATTAAATCAACACTCAATCCCATAATTGTACCCCTAGACTATGAGGTTTTAGCCACCCATCAAAAAATATAAAGAAATTATACCTTTAATGTGAGAAGCCATGGGTGACATTAAATTAAGTAATTATAATCAACACCCACTTTGAATTTAACTTGAAATTGTACAAATTAAGAACAAAGTTGAAAAACCCAAAACTAAATGTGTTCTTCACAAGGTAAAGTGTTTCTCACTCTAAAACTCTAAAGAGAAAGTGTTAAAACCAATTTCTAGAAATATTTTTAGACCCTTTTGTCTCTCTCATTTGGGATATTTGTAGTTCCCCAAATTTTGGCCCAAAAGCCATTGCGTGATCATTTTGGCGATGTTAGTCGGGCTAGGCAAGCATATTTGACGTATTGTTGTTTTCTCCTTAGCTCACCTTTATCTTGTTTTAGGCATCAGGTGTTTGAACCTCAGTTGGCGAGCTCATTTAAGTCTGTCTTTCACATTTGGTGGATCGCCGAGTACCACCTTTGTTTTCCTTTTAAGCCTTCTATTTTTCTCTGAGTCCTGTCACCTTCTACAACAGTTAATAAGTTTGCCCTTTACATTTGGTAAGTCGTCATTCCACTTTGAATTTGCTGACCTGCCTCAATTAATTCAAGCGGAGAAGGGCATAAAATGCCCGTCAAGTATTTGAATTGGTACCAAACTACCCTCCATCAACCTTTCGGCCTTAAAATACCCCTGCCATCCATTTTTGGCTCAAAAATACCCTCGATGTTAATCCTTTGGCTCATATTTACCTTTATTTTTAGTAGTTCCATCAAAGTAAAATTATTAAATATTTATTTATTATGTTGCCTAGTGTAATTTGTCCAAATTTTAACTCTTCTCAAATAAATAATAAAAACCATATTTAAAAAAAAATAGTTTTTTATAAAACCACATATGGTTAATACTTTGACTCGATACACTTGGAAATATAATTGAAAAATAATTAATTTCATGAAATCTTCCTATTGTCCTATTTTAAATCAACCCCCAATTTATTATAACTCAACTTATAAATGAGAATCCAACTAAAATTTATACTCACCCCGACTAACTGTCCATCTAAAATATTTTTTATTTTTAATGATACATATTGTCTATTAATTATCCAAATGTCTTGTTCATTTATGTTTTTATTCCTTTTTTTAATCTCTTATTTTTAACTATGATATTCGATACTCAAACTTGAAATGAACTCACATGTTTATATTCTTTGAATTTATATTATTTTCATGGTGTGATAGGGGTGGGGATAGGAGAAATGATTATTTTTATGCTTTTATTTTGAATTTCGGGTACACACAAAAAGAAAAATTTAGTATTCATACATATTTTCTTAATTAAGTCAGCTTTTATTGAACTAACTATTTCTATATGAGTGTCATCATTATTTCCTCCATTTTTCTCTCTTGTTTGTCATAATTTTTAATAAAAATAATATTTAAAATGGTGGACAAGATTCAAATAAAAAATGGAAGAGATAGGAAGTGAAGGGGTAGGGGTTTGGGGGGAGGGGGAGTGTAGAGAGTAGATGGCTAACCTTTTTTTATTTAGAATTTTTTATGAAATTCAAAATCAAATCAATAATGTGAGCTCATATATTAAGTAATTTCAAATTATTTTAACGAAAAAGAGCCTAAAATGCCCTCAAACTATGGAATTTGGTACAAAATTGCCCTTCATCCACCTTATGAGTATGATTTGTTAGACATAAGGGTATTTGGAGCCAAAAGATTGAAGTTAGGGGTATATGGGGGCCCAAAGGTGGATGGAGGGTAGTATTGTACTAATTTAAATAGTTGAGGGGCATTTTAGGCCCTTCTCTGTTAATTCAAATGCTTAGCACTCTCAATTTTGGTGAGGTCGTGCCGATTGGGCGATCCACCCTTCTTGTTAGGCGATCAACAATGTGGAGTTTACACTTCTTTTCATGTTTTTGGATGTTCTTTCAAACATTTATCATTTTCTTGTCCCTAAGCCTTCATAGCTGCAAATCATCAAAATATAATTAGAATATGGCATAATTAGGCATTGAGGAAACTAATTGTTGAACTAAATAGGCCTCTAATAAGTTTAAATCCACCACTCATAAATCAACAACATCAATAAGCTCAGCTTCTATAGTAGATAGAGCAACATATTTTTGAAACCTAGATTGCCAAGACATAGCTTCTTCTACAAAAGTAACCAAGTAGCCTGAAGTAGAGTTATGAGTATCAACATCACCAACCATATTTTAATCAGTGTAACCATCTAGTAAAGCATAAGGAAATTTCTTCATATCTTCCTTCTCACCACCACGGGAAGGATAATGATTTGTGCTCAATTTGAAGTGCATAACTAGAGGTGTACATGCAACATTAGCTTTGTCCATGTTGAACTTACAAACTACTTTATGAAGATACTTCTCTTGTGATAACCACAAATTCTTGTCCTCTTTATCACATACAATATGCATGCCAAGAATCTACCTTGCTTGTCCCAAGCCTTTCATAGCAAAAGACATATTCAGTTCTCGCTTCAACTTCTTAATCCTGCAAGTATTATGTGTAACATCATGCATAAGCAAAAAAATGATAAAGTCACCATTAGAAAAATCTTTTCACAAAAATTCAATGGTCTAAAGAAGTATTCTTGAAGCTCTGCTGACTCATAGAAGACTTAAACTTCTTGTACCATTGCGTGGGACCTTGTTTTAGACTCATATCCTTCTAGATGCTCCATATAAATTCTTTTATCAAAGTCGTCAGGGAGAAAAGAAGTTTTAACATCCATTTGCTTAACCTCTAAGTTCAGACTTGTAGCCAAGCCTAGAACTACACGAATGGGTGACATCTTCACAACTGGAGAGAATATCTCATCAAAATCAATTCCTTTTTTTGGTTTGTCCTTCACAACTAATCTATCCTTTTACAGTTGAATTGGGTTACCATATTCATATTTCAACCTAAAAACCCACCTATTTTCAACATTTTTCTGTCTTTAGGTAGCTTAACCAAATCAAATGTATGATAATCATAAAGAGACTTGATTTCATCTTTCATAGCACCAAACCATAATTTTGTTTCTTCATTTTCCATGGCCTCTTCAAGACTCTCAAGTTCTACCCCGTTAGTCAAAAATACATACTCATTAGGAGAATCATGAGATGATCGTATTTTTTCTCTATTAGATATTCTGAGAGAACTCTCTAGAGCTTTAGTATTAGTTGGTTGCTGACCAACTAAATCATCTTGCACCGGAGCATCAACATCATACTGGTCATTCTATATAAGATTGTCGTCTTTATTATCAATACGATTTTCATAATTTTGAAGATTTTATTCAAGTGCAATAGTCAAAGGAACTTGATCAACATCAACTAAGCTCTCACTACTCTCAGAATCAACTTTCTCATCTTTTTCAAGATCTTCAATTGTATGGTCTTCAAAAAACACAACATCACGACTTCTAGCAAGTTTCTTCTCAAGTGGGTCATAGAAATGATACCCAAATTCATCTTGACCATAACCAACAAAGATACATTGCCTAGTTTTAATATCCAACTTTGACCTCTCATCCTTAGGAACGTGCACAAAGGCTTTACACCAAAATACTTTAAGATGATCATAGGAGACATTCTTACCACACCAAACTCTGTCACGGATATCACCATTAAAAGCAACAATAGGACATAAATTGATAATATAGGTAGTAGTATTAAGTGCTTCTTCCCAAAAGGAATATGGGAGCTTCGCATCTTAAAGTAAACATCTAACCCTCTCAACGAGAGTTCTTTTCATCATCTGTGCTAAACGAGTTAGCTGAGGAGTCTTTGGAGGAGTTTTATGATGTCGAATACCTTGCTCTCTACAATATTTATCAAAAGGACCAATATAATCACCACCATTATCTGAGTTTATGCATGCCAATTTCCTCCCTTTATATCTCTCAACTAAGGCTTGGAAATTCTTAAACATATTAATTACTTAATCCTTGGATTTCAAAGAGTATACTCAGAGTTTTGAAGAATGATCATCAATACAGTCACGACGTAAAGTACACCACCATGAGACTTTATCTCAAAAGGACCACACAAATCAGAATGTGCCAACTGCAGCAAATTAACCTTTCTTGAAGGTGGATGACTGTGAAAAGAAACTCTTTTCTATTTATCCAGAGTTTCCAAGAATGATCATGAATACAATCACGAAGTAAATTGCACCACCATGAAACTTTACCTTAAAAGGACCACACAAATCAGAATGTAACAACTCTAACAAATCAACCTTTCGTGAAGGCAGATGGCTGTGAAAAAAATTTGTTTTCTATTTACCGGCTAAGTAACAAACACATTTCTCAACTTTAATTGTGTAACTCTATAAAGAAGAATTATTTATCAATCCTCTTCTCTCACATATGAATCGGTCTTTTATGTCATAACTTTGATGAAGTATCATTTTCTAATAAATTATTAATACTTTAGAAACGGAGCCTTTCAATACGTACATGTTAGAAAACTTATCACCTCAAGCCATAATCATTAAACCTTTAGTAATCATACACTAGCCTGCACCAAGGTTGTTAATATAACTTTCATCATCAAGATTTCCTACAAAAATCAGATTCAAGCGAACATCGGAGCACATTTGAGATTGTTGAGAACAAGTCTCGAACTATTGTTACTATCCAAACAAATTGTGCCAATGACAAGTATCTCAACTTTATTATCATTTCCCATTTTTAACATGGAGTGTAAGAAGAAACTAATTCCTTCTTTGGCATGGCATGTAAAGTACCACCATAATCTACAAACCAGCTGGACTCATCATAAACAAGATTTAATAGCATTTTCTTCACAAGCAACAAGAAGATCATCCTTAGCAATAATAAAAATACAATTTTCATTATCGCTATCTTTCTTTTGTTTCTCATATCTCTCTTGTAACTATAAAATTTTTTCTCGATATGTCTATTCTTGTGGCAATAGTCACATATAATATTCTTGTGTTTAGACTTTGACTTGCCTCTACTTTGATCTCAGTCATTCTGACCTGTCTACGGTAATCAAACACTTCGAGTGTTAAACTAAAGAAGATGAGCCTTGAGATCTTCTTCTCATATCTTCATTTAAGACACCACTCTTAATATATTCCATAGTTACAATACCACCGGGAGAAGAATTAGTCAAAGAAACTTGACAAGTTTCAAAAAAGTTTGGAAGAGTATTATAAAACCAAAGTCCCTATATTTATTCATCAAATATTACGCCCATTCTGGACAGCCAGTCAAGGAATCCCTGAAAATCATTAATATGATCTGAAATAGGATTGCCCTTTTTATATATGATATTCATGAATTGTTTCAGCAACAACAACTTTTTATTGCTAGTCTTCAAAGCATAAAGTGTCTCAAGCTTATCTCACAAACTTCTAGCATGTGTCTCATTAACAATATGATTTCTAACATTATCTTAAACTTATTGTATGATATACCCACAAACATACAGGAGCTCAAATTCATGATCTTCATCATTCATAGACTCAGATTTATTGGAAGCAAACACATACAAATGCATTTTGTTGAAAAATAGAAAATCTTTCATCTTGCCTTTTCAAATATGATAATTGCTACCATTTAAACACACCATCTTGTTCATATTTGATTCCATCATTCAAATAGATAATTAACAACAACCTAATACTCTGATACTACTTTGTTGGGAAAGGAAAACACAAACAAAGGTGCACGATAGAGCAATAGTGGAAGAAAATCAAAATCTAAACTTTCTCTTCTATTTGGAGTAAAATTAAATAATATGAAACACTCAATAGTAATCTCCCTCATTTTGTTAACTAACAATTATATAGAGTTATCAGCTTAAATCTATTGCATGACTTATCTGATTTATTAATCATATAGTTAATTTAGACATAGGAATCTTTTCACTTTCTACTTTTCTAATCAAATCAATTTTGTGAAATAAAAAAATAGAGATCCTCTTGGAAGGATGTTACTTACAGAACTAAAACCGATATAACACTTATAACATTAAAATAATTTTTTTAAAACATATTATTAAAATTTTCGTACCAAAAATTTGGCCCATTCAAAATAAAATTAAAAGTAAAAATATTGTGCTCACATCAAATTCATATAATTTCAAGTAAAAATTCTTAAAATTTTAGAGTACCAATTGAACATGTTAAATCCCTCATTCTTAAAATGATTAAAGTAAGTATCTAACAAAAAAAATATTTTTTATGCTACTATAGGTTCAATATATATTATTTTCAAACTTTTGACTATCAATTGATAAATTAGATTTTCTTTTGTATATAATCACAAAGTAAATTATAAATTTGGATATATACTGATGTCAATATTTTAAGTCTTTTGATATATTATTCATTTGGAACAATTTACATTTGTGGCACGCCAAATTTTAAAATAGAGCTTTGAAGAATCTTTAATAGGCGAAAGCAAGAAAGAAGAAGGAAGCAATGGATGAAAATATTGAAAAATAAGAAGAAAGAAAATAAGAATAAAAGTGGTGGAAAAATGTTAGCATAGAAATGAAATGCACTTCGCTTGAAAATCAACAGTGCTGAATGATTATATATGATAATAACTCATTATTTGGGTTAATTTGGGTGAAAGTTTTTGTCTCAATGGATATGTTGTTTAATTTTCTCAAAGCTGATCCATCCAACATTAACTTTAAAAAAACAAGAAAAAAAGGAAGTTGACACAATATAAAAATGAAACATAACGTCTAAAATAATTCAATCATGCGTGAAAGCATTTCTGTGCAATATTAGGACAAAAGTATTACTCCCTCTATCCTATTTTATGTGGAATCTTTTGAGTTGACATGGCATTTAAGAAAAAATTGAATACTTTGGGTCTAAAACAATCCTTAGATATTTGATGTGGTTGAGAATGATTTCATTAAGGGTAAAAAGATAATCTATAAGTTAAATTGTTCTAATTATAATAATGTGAAATCTTTATAGAACGAATTAAAAAAGAAAGGATGCCACAAAAAATGGGGCAGGGGGATGATGAGTCCACAAATTGGACTCATTTAGGGCTATATTTTAATAGAAATTGTGTCCTCAAATGCTTATTTTATCTCAATATCTGATGAAAACCTTTAAGTTTCAGGTATGTGAAGTTTTGAAGGAAAGAATGGACACCGTCGCAAAAGAGGAATGAAAGGGCTGAAAAGAACGAAGAAATGAAGGCCTGAGGATCGCAGAGTCCACTTGGCGAGTCGCTGAAGGGTCTTACTTTGTCTTTTGTTCCAGTGTGATGAGCCTTGAAGGAAAGGATCAATTCGGCGGAAAAATGAAGCAGTCGACGCATCGCCGAAAAGTTTCGCAAAGTAATACCATGTCGCCCAATGACCCATAGCACGACGATGCTGATGGCTGGTGCAAGACGGCGATAAACTACACCAAAGGGTGAATCGCCGAGTAGATCCACGATTTTGACTAATGATGCCGAATGATCCGCTGCAACACAAATTTGTGAAAACTATAAATACTAGTTAGAGTTGTAGTTTTAAGGGTTGAACTATTATTATAATTTTCATATCTAATAGTACTTTTTGATATTTTTGCTCTAAGTTTGAGAGGGTTTTGAAGACTTGAAAATCCAAAGGGTTTCAGCTTCAAGATTTGGATTTGGGTCTCTTAGATTCTTCAATTTTGGCCTGTATCAAGACTTAAATCTTCATACCTAGTTGAATGCGAGCTCAATTTGGTATAAATTTCTATCTCTTATACATGTGTGGCTAAAAACCCTAATTCTTGAGATGTGATTTTGTGAATGTAGGGCACCACTGGTCATTTAAGGAAATTAAAATTGGTATTTAGGGCTTTCAGGACTTAGGGTCACCTGGACGACTCCTTAAATAGCTTATATAAAAGTAATGAACTATGGAAGATGAATTTATGAATTGGTTGCACTCTTGTTATGCTTCTATTTATTGTAGAACTCATGTAGTCAAATTTCAGTTTCCTAATGAGCCTATCTTAGAATAGAAAGGGAGAAATTCTATGCTGAAAGTTTAGTTTATTTCTTATCTTAAGGTTAGAAAGAGGATTTATAAGGGTTTCTTGTACCATCTAGTTAGGGTGAGGTATATGGATTCTAAAACCCCTAATCTTGAGTCGGTCCGCATTGTTAATAAGTATCCGAAGTGTTCCTCGATGATTTACCCGTATTCCTCCCTAAAGGGAAATAGACTTTAGTATTGACCTTCTCCAGATACGCAACCTATTTCTATTCCTCCTTATAGAATGGCTCCGATAGAACTTAAGGAATTAAAGGAGAAATTGAAGGATTTGTTGGATAAGGGTTTTATCCGATCAATGGTTGCACTCTTGTTATGCTTCTATTTATTGTAGAACTCATGTAGTCAAATTTCAGTTTCCTAATGAGCCTATCTTAGAATAGAAAGGGAGAAATTCTATGCTGAAAGTTTAGTTTATTTCTTATCTTAAGGTTAGAAAGAGGATTTATAAGGGTTTCTTGTACCATCTAGTTAGGGTGAGGTATATGGATTCTAAAACCCCTAATCTTGAGTCGGTCCCCATTGTTAATAAGTATCCAGAAGTGTTCCTCGATGATTTACCCTGTATTCCTCCCTAAAGGGAAATAGACTTTA
This sequence comes from Solanum commersonii, assembly GCA_029007595.1. Taxonomy (NCBI): domain Eukaryota; kingdom Viridiplantae; phylum Streptophyta; class Magnoliopsida; order Solanales; family Solanaceae; genus Solanum; species Solanum commersonii. The sequence continues at coordinate 2,948,969 of JAJTWQ010000029.1, forward strand.
GTATTGACCTTCTCCAGATACGCAACCTATTTCTATTCCTCCTTATAGAATGGCTCCGATAGAACTTAAGGAATTAAAGGAGAAATTGAAGGATTTGTTGGATAAGGGTTTTATCCGATCAAGTATCTCTTCATGCGGTGCTCCAACGTTGTTTGTTAAGAAGAAAGATGGTTCACTCTGAATGTGTATTGACCATTAAGAATAAGTATCCTCTTTCGAGGATAGATGATTTATTTGACCAGCTCCAAGGTGCGAGTTACTTTTTTAAGATTGACCTTAGGTCGGGTTATCACTAATTGAGGGTGAAGAATGATGATATTTCAAAAACAACTTTTAGAACCTGGTATGGTCATTATGAGTTCTTGGTGATGTCATTTGGTTTGACTAATGTTCCGACAACTTTTATGGATTTGATGAATAGGTTGTCCAGACAATACCTTGATATGTTTGTAATTGTGTTCATTGATGGCAAATTGATTTATTTGAGAAGTGAGGATGATCACATCAATCAATTGAGGATTATGTTGCAAATTCTCTAGGACCAACCACTCTTTGCATACTTTAGCATGTGTGAGTTTTGGCTAAAGGTCTGTAGCTTTCCTTGGCCATATTGTTTGAAGTAAGGGCATTGAGGTATAGCCTAAGATGACGGTTGCGGTCAAGAGTTGGCTTGTACCTCTATCACCTTCAGACATTAGAAGTTTCTTAGGATTAGCCATATATTATAAAAGGTTCGTTGAGGGATTCTCGTCAATTCTCTTTCCTTTGACGAATTTTACTCAAAAGAAGGCTAAGTTCAAATGGTCCGAATTTGTGCATAAGGAGTTTTCAACAGTTGAAAGATAGACTTACTTCGGCTACGGTTTTGACTTTACTAGAAAGAACGAATGTTTTTATTGTATAATGTGAAGCCTAGAAAATTAGGCTAGGATGTGTGCTTATGAAAAATGGGAAAGTTATTGCCTACGCTTCAAGGCAACTTAAGGTCCATGAGAAAAATTATCAGACACATGATCTTGATTTAGCGGCAGTGGAGTTTTCCTTAAATATTTGGAGGCACTACTTGTATGGTGTTCATATAGATATATTCACCGACCACAAGAGCTTGCACTATGTGTTTAATCAGAAAGATCTTCAATTTCGCCAAATAAGGTGACTTGAGTTACTCAAGGATTGTGATATGAGTGTTCTCTATCACCTCGATAAGGCGAATATAGTAGCGGATACTCTTAGCCGATTATCAATGGGTAGTATTTCACATGTAGAAGAAGATAAGAAAGAATTGGTACGAGATGTACATAGATTGTCCTGATTGGATGTTTAGTTAATGGACTCTACCAAGGGTGGTGTTATGGTTCATAATGGTTCTGAATCGTCTTTTGTGAATGATGTGAAAGCTAAGCAATGTCTTGACCCGACTTTAGTAGAATTGAAAGAGGTGGTGCTTAAGAAGTCCGTAGAGGCTTTCTCCCAGGGGGAGATGGTGTACTTAGATATAAAGGTCGTTTGTGCATTTTGAATGTTGATCACTTGAGGGAACATATCTTCTCAGAAGCCCATAGTTCTCGGTATTCTATTCACCAGGTAGCCACCAAAATGTTCTGTGATATTTGGGAGGTCTATTGGTGGAATGGGATGATGAATGATATTGCGGGATTTGTAGCTTAGTGTCCTAATTGACAACAAGTGAAAATTCAACATTAGAAATCGGGAGGTCTATCCCAAGACATTAGTATTCCTACTTGGAAATTGAAAGATTTGAATAAGGATTTCATAGGTTGTTTGCCTCGTAGTCGGTGACAATATGATTCGATTAGGGTTATAGTAGACTGAATGATGAAATATGCCCACTTCATTCCCATCAAAGTTTCTTATTCAGTGGAAGACTATGCTAAGTTGTATTTGAGGGAAATGGTAAGGTTGCGTGGAGTACCCTTGTCCATTATCTCTGATAGAGGTACTGAGTTTGCTTCTCAACTTTGGAAATCTTTCCAAAAGGATATTTGCACTAAAGTGAAGCTTAACACGACTTTTCACCCATAAACAACTGGGCAAGTGCAGTGAACTATCCAAACTTTGGGAGGTATGTTGAGAGCACGTGTCATCGATTTTTCAAGGGGAATTGGGATGATCACTTACCATTGATTGAGTTTGCGTATAATAATAGTTACCATTCGAGTATTGGTATGGCTCCATTTTAGGCTCTTTATAATAGGAGGTGCAGATCTCCTACAGGTTGGTTTGACATGGATGAAGTTTCCTTGATAGGACCCGAGTTAGTTTACGAGTCTATGGAAAAAGTCCGACTTATTAGAGAGAGGTTGAGAACCACCCAAAGTCGACAAAACTCCTGTGCCAATGTTAGAATAAAAGATCTTGAGTTTGATGTTATTGATTGCGTTTACTTGAAAATCCCACTAATGTAGTTCGGTAAGAAGTGGAAGCTTAGTCCACGATATGTAGGCCCATATCAAATTTTGAGACGTGTTGGTAAGGTTTCTTATGAGCTTGATTTTCCTAATGATTTGGCATCTGTTCATCCTGTTTTCAATGTCTCTATGTTGAAAAATTATATTGGATATACGACATACATAGTTCCCTTAGAAGGTTTGAGAGTTGATGAAAGTCTTTCTTATGAGGATGTCCCGATTGAGATTCTAGATCGGGAAGTTAAGAAATTGAGAAACAAGGAAGTTTCTTCCGTGAAAGTTTTGTGGAGGAATCATTTAGTTAAGGGTGCTACATGGGAGGCCTAGGCCGATATAAGGTCCCAATATACTCATCTTTTTCCTTCTACTCCTACTTTGGCTTTAGGTAATGAATTCCTCTTGGTTTGCTCTTTGTTTTTGAAGTCATATGTATTTTAGATATTCCCAGGATTTCCTTATGTTATGCATGTTCATGAAAACTTGTGTTTTGAAAGAAAATGAGTTTACATGATTGATTTTCCTCATGTTGTTGAACATTGAGTATGAGTTGCCATTGACTTCATGAGATGAGTTGTTCAACATACTTTAGCTATGCTTTTTGAGAATGAATTGCATATAGGCTCCATGAGATTATTTTGACCACACTTTTAGCTTGGAGATGGTAGTTCCTTCTTGAAGATGAGAAATTTTGAAATTTCATGCATATTGGATTGCTAGAAGTAGTTCCTACCTTTCTTATGGTGCATTGAGTATGTTTAGCTTGGAGTTGATGCTTCCTCCTCTATTTGTGCATTTAGATGAGATTGCATGCATGATAGGTTGCTAGTATTGAGTCTTTACTTCCTAAAGGTGTCTAGAATTCCATTCGAGGATGAATGTTCCCAAAGGGGATATAATGTAACACCTTGGAATCTAGTAGGCTAAGCTAGGGCTAAGTGTGAAAGGCAAGCGCTAAGAAAGTGATGCTTGGGCAGCCTTCACCCAAACATGCTCACCTCCCATGACCACCATGACGTCTCGTGGTGGTGACCACGGGCCGTGGTGATAGGCATGGTTGTCTAGGCAGTAGCTAATCCAAGACTGCCCAAATTCAAGTCCCTTCCATGAGTCATTGATGATTCCACAAATTGGACTCATTTGGGCTTTATTTTAACAGAAATAGTGTCCTCGAATGCTTGTTTTATCATAATACCTGATTAAAATGCTTAAGTTTCAGGTATTTAAAGGTTTACTAGAAGCATGGACACTTAGGCGCAAAACAGAGCAAAAAGGCCTGAAGAAACAAGAAATGAAAGCCTGCGGCTCGCCGAGTCCAACTTGGCGAGTTGCCGAATTGACATGCACCGCCCTTTGTTCCAGTACGTGAAGCCTTGAAGGAAGTGGATATAAAGGTGAGGAAAGCAGCAGTTGGTGAGTCGCCGGTAATTTGGCGAAGCGGTACTGTACCGCCCAATGATCCAGAATATGAGGATGCTAAAGGCAAGACACTGAAGGCGATGAATTGGTTGTACTATTGTTATGCTTTTATTTATTGTAGAACCCGTTTTGTCAAATTTCAGTTTTCGGATGAGACTATATTAGAATAGAAGGAGGGAAATTCTATGCTGAAAGGTCGGTTTATTTATTATCTTAAGGCTAGATAGAGGATTTATAAGGGTTTTTTGTACCATCTAATTAGGGTGAGGTATATGGATTGTAAAACCCCTAATCTTGAGTTGGTCCCCATTGTTAATGAGTATACAGAAGTGTTCCCCGATGATTTACCCTGTATTCCTCCAGAAAGGGAAATAGACTTCGGTATTGACCTTCTCCAGATACGCGACCTATTTCTATTTCTCTTTATAGAATGGCTTTGATGGAACGTAAGGAATTAAAGGAGCAATTGAAGGATTTGTTGGATAAGGGTTTCATTCGACCGAGCATCTCTTCATAGGGTGCTCCAGTGTTGTTTGTTAAGAATAAAGATGGTTCACTCCGAATGTGTATTGACTATCGATAGTTGAATAAGGTGACCATTAAGAATAAATGTCCTTTTCCGAGGATAGATGATTTATTTGACCAACTCCAAGGTGCAAGTTAATATTTTAAGATTGACCTTAGGTCGGATTATCATCAATTGAGGGTGAAGAATGATGATATTTCAAAAACAACTTTTAGAAACCGGTATGGTCATTATGAATTCTTAGTGATGCCATTAGGTTTGACTAATGCTCCGGCGGCTTTTATGTATTTGATTATTAGGGTGTCTAAACAATATCTTGATATGTTTGTAATTGTGTTCATTGATGATAAATTGTTTTATTTGAGAAGTGAGGATGATAACAGAAATCATTTGAGGATTTTGTTGCAAATTCTCTAGGACCAACCACTCTTTGCATACTTTAGCATGTGTGAGTTTTGGCTAAGGTCGTAGCTTTCCTTGCCCTTATTGTTTCAAGTAAGGGTGTTGAGGTAGATCCTAAGAAGACAGATGCGGTCAAGAGTTGGCCTGGACCTCTATCACCTTCAGACATTAGAAGTTTCTTGGGATTAGCCAGATATTATAAAAGGTTCGTTGTGGGATTCTCGTCAATTCTCTTTCCTTTGATTTTTTTTTCTCAAAAGAAGGCCAAGTTCAAATGGTCCGAATTGTGCAAAAGGAGTTTTCAACAGTTGAAAGATAGACTTACTTCAGTTACGATTTTGACTTTACCAAACAGAACGAATGTTTTTGTTGTATATTGTGATGCCTCAAAAATTGGGCTAGGAAGTGTAGTTATGAAAAACGGGAAATTTATTACCTATGCTTCAAGGAAACTTAAGATCCATGAGAAGAATTATCTGACCCACGATCTTGAATTAGTGGCGGTGGTTTTTGCCTTAAATATTTGGAGGCACTATTTGTATGGTGTTCATATAGATATGTTGACAGACCACAAGAGCTTGCAAAATGTGTTTAATCAGAAAGATCTTAATCTTCACCAAATAAGGTGGCTTGAGTTACTAAAGGATTGTGATATGAGTGTTCTCTATCACCCCGATAAGGTGAATGTTGTATCGAATATTCTTAACCGATTATCAATGGGTAGTGTTTCCTATGTAGAAGAAGATAAGAAAGAATTGGTACGAGATGTACATAGATTGTCCCGATTGGGTGTTCATTTGATGGACTCTAACAAGGGTGGTGTTATGGTTCATAATGGTTCCGAATCGTCTTTTGCTAATGATTTCAAAGCTAAGCAATGACTTGATCCGACTTTAGTAGAATTGAAAAAGGCGGTTCTTAAGAAGTCCGTATAGGCTTTCACCCAAGGGGAGATGGTTTACTTAGATATAAAGGTCGTTTGTGCATTTCAAATATCGATCACTTGAGGGAACATATCTTCTCAGAAGCCCATTATTCTCGATATTCTATTCACCAGGTAGCCACCAAGATGTTTAGTGATATTTGAGAGGTCTATTGGTGGAATGGGATGACGAAAGATATTGCGGGATTTGTAACTTAGTGTCCTAATTGACAACCAGTGAAAATTGAGTATTAGAAATCAGGAGGTCTATCCCAAGACATTAGTATTCCTACTTGGAAATTGGAATATTTGAATAAGTATTTCATAGGTTGTTTGCCTCGTACTTGGCGACAATATGATTCAATTAGGGTTATAATAGATCGAATGATGAAATATACCAAATTCTTTCCCGTCAAAGTTTCTTACTCAGCGAAAGGTTATCCTGAGTTGTATTTGAGGGAAATGGTAAGGTTGCATGGAGTGCCCTTGTCCATTATCACTGATAGAGGTACTCAATTTACTTCTCAGTTTTGGAAATCTTTCCAAAAGGATATTTGCACTAAAGTGAAGCTTAGCTCGACTTTTCACCCATAAAGTAATGGGCAAGTGTAGCGAACTATCCAAACTTTGGAAGATATGTTGAGAGCACGTGTCATCGATTTCAAGGGGAATTGGGATGATCACTTACCATTGATTGAGTTTGCTTATAATAATAGTTGCCATTCGAGTATTGGTATGGCTCAATTTTAGGCTCTTTACAATAGAAGGTGCAGATCTCTTAGAGGTTGGTTTAACGTGGGTGAAGTTGCCTTGATAGGACCCGACTTAGTTCATGAGGCTACGGAGAAAGTCTGACTTATTCGAGAGAGGTTGAGAACCGCCCAAAGTCGACAAAAGTCCTATGCCGATGTTAGAAGAAGAGATTTTGAGTGGGTTTACTTGAAAATCCCACCCATGAAGGCTGTAATGTGGTTCGATAAGAAAGGGAAGCTTAGTCTTTGATATGTAGGCCCATATCAAATTTTGAGACGTGTTGGTAAGGTTGCTTATGAGCTTGATTTGCCTAATGATTTGGCATCCGTTCATCCCACTTTCAATGTCTCTATGTTGAAAAAGTGTATTGGAGATTTGACATCCATAGTTCTCTTAGAAGCTTTGAGAGTTGATGAAAGTCTTTCTTATGAGGAAATCCCGGTTGAGATTCTAGATAAGAAAGTTAAGAAATTGAGAAATAAGGAAGTTTCTTCCGTGAAAGTATTGTGAAGGAATCATTTAGTTGAGGATGCTACTTGGGAGTCCTAGGCCCATATGATGTCCTGATATACTCATCTTTTTCTTTTTACTCCTACTCTAGCTTGAGGTAATGAGTTCCTGTTGGTTTGCTCCTTGTTTTTGAAGTCATGTGTGTTTTAGATATTCCCATGATTTTATTATGTTATTCATGTTCATGAAAACTTGTGTTTAGAAAGAAAATGAGTTTGCATGATTAATTTTCCTCATGTTGTTGAGCATTGAGTATGAGTTGCCATAGACTTCATGAGATGAGTTGTTCAACAAGCTTTAGCTATGCTTTTTGAGAATTAATTGCATATAGTCTCCATGAGATTATTTTGAGCATACTTTTAGCTTGGAGATGGTAGTTCCTTCTTGAAGATGAGAAATTTTGAAATTTCATGCATATTGGATTGCTAGATGTAGTTCCTACCTTTCTTATGGTGGATTGAGTATGTTTAGCTTAGAGTTGATGTTTCCTCCTCTATTTCTGCATTTAGATGAGATTGCATGCATGATAGGTTGCTAGTATTGAGTCTTTACTTTGTAAAGGTGTCTAGAATTCCATTCGAGGACGAATGTTCCCAAAGGGGATATAATGTAACACCTTGGAATCTAGTAGGCTAAGCTAGGGCTAAGTTTGAAAGGCAAGGGCTAAGAAAGTGATGTTTGGGCAGCCTTCACCCAGACATGCTCACCTCCCATGACCACCATGACGTCTCGTGGTGGGGACCATGGGCCGTGGTGATGGGCATGGTTGTCTAGGCAGTAGCCAATCAAAGACTGCCCAAATTCAAGTCCCTTCCACAAGTCACTGATGAGTCCACAAATTGGACTCATTTAGGGATTTATTTGAATAGAAATAGTATCCTCGAATACTTGTTTTATCTCAATACCTGATTAAAATGCTTAAGTTTCAGGTATTTGAAGTTTTACTGGAAGCATGGACATTTAGGCGAAAAACGAAGCAAAAAGGGTTGAAAAGAATAGGAAATGAAAGTATGCGGATCGCCGAGTCCAACTTGGTGAGTCACCGAATTGGCATGCACCGCCCTTCGTTCTAGTAGACGAAGCATTCAAGAAAGTGGATCAAAAGGCGAGAAAAGGAGCAGTTGGCGAGTCGCCGATTAGTTTCGCGAAGCAGTACTGTACTGCTCAACGATTCAGAATATGAGGATGCTAAAGTGAAGACACTAAAGGCGATGAATTAGTTGCACTATTGTTATTCTTCTATTTATTATAGAACCCGTGTTGTTAAATTTTAGTTTTCGAATGAGCCTATCTTAGAATGGAAGGGGGGAAATTCTATGCTGAAAGGTCGGTTTATTTTTTATCTTAAGGCTAGAAAGAGGATTTATAAGGGTTACTTGTACCATCTAGTTAGGGTGAGGTATATGGATTCTAAAGCCTCTAATCTTGAGTTGGTACCCATTGTTAATGAGTATTCAGAAGTGTTCACTGATGATTGACCTTGTATTCCTTCCGAAAGGGAAATAGACTTCGGTATTGACCTTCTCCAGATACGCAACCTATTTCTATTCCTCCCTACAGAATGGCTCCGATGGAACTTAAGGAACTAAAGGAGCAATTGAAGGATTTGTTGAATAAGGGTTTCATCCGACAGAGTATCTCTTCATGGGGTGCTCCAGTGTTGTTTGTTAAGAAGAAATATGGTTTACTCTGAATGTGTATTGACTATCAACAATTGAATAAGGTGACCGTTAAGGATAAATATCCTCTTCCGAGGATAGATGATTTATTTGACCAACTCCAAGGTGCAAGTTACTTTTTTAAGATTGACCTTAGGTCGGGTTATCACCAATTGAGAGTGAAGAATGATGATATTTCAAAAACGTGTTTTAGAACCCGGTATGTTCATTAAGAGTTCTTGGTGATGTCGTTTGGTTTGACTAATGCTCCGACGACTTTTATGGATTTGATGAATAGGGTGTCGAGACAATACGTTGATATGTTTGTAATTGTGTTCATTGAGGATAAATTGATTTATTTGAAAAGTGAGGATGACCACATCAATCATTTGAGGATTGTCTTGAAAATTCTATAGGACCAACCATTCTTTGCATACTTTAGCATGTGTGAGTTTTGGCTAAGGTCCGTAGATTTCCTTGGCCATATTGTTTCAAGTAAGGGTATTGAGGTAGATCCTAAGAAGACGGATGCGGTCAAGAGTTGGCCTGGACCTCTATCACCTTCAGATATTAGAAGTTTCTTGGGATTAGCCAGATATTATAGAATGTTCGTTAAGGGATTCTCGTCAATTCTCTTTCCTTTGACGGCTTTTACTCAAAAGAAGGCCATGTTCAAATGGTCCGAATTGTGCGAAAGGAGTTTTCAACAGTTGAAAGATAGACTTACTTTGGCTACGATTTTGACATTACTAGAAAGAACGAATGTGTTTGTTGTATAATGTAATACCTCAAAAATTGGGCTAGGATGCGTGCTTATGAAAAATGGGAAAGTTATTGCCTATGCTTCAAGGCAATTGAAGGCCTATGAGAAGAAATATACGACCCACGATCTTGAATTTGCGGTGGTGGTTTTTGCCTCAAATATTTGGAGGCAGTATTTGTATGGTGCTCATATAGATATGTTCACCGGCCACAAGAGCTTGCAATATGTGTTTAACCAGAAAGATCTTAATCTTCGCCAAAGAAGGTGGCTTGAGTTACTCAAGGATTGTGATATGAGTGTTCTCTATCACCTTGATTCGGTGAATGTAGTAGCAGATACTCTTAGCCGATTATCAATGGGTGGTGTTTCCCATGTAGAAGAAGATAAGAAAGAATTGGTACAAGATGTACGTAGATTGTCTTGATTAGGTGTTCAGTTGATGAACTCTACCAACGGTGGTGTTATGGTTCATAATGGTTCCGAATCATCTTTTGTGAATGATATGAAACCTAAGCAATGTCTTTGCCCAACTTTAGTAGAATTGAAAGAGGCGGTTCTTAAGAAGTCTATAGAGGCTTTCTCCCGGGGGGAGATTGTGTACCTATATATAAAGGTCGTTTGTGTGTTTCGAATGTCAATCACTTGACTGAACAAATCTTCTCAGAACCCCATAGTTCTCGGTATTCTATTCACCAGGTAGCCGCCAAGATGTTCTATGATATTTGGGAGGTCTATTGGTGGAATGGGATGATGAATGATATTGGGGGATTTGTGGCTTAGTGTCCTAATTAACAACTAGTGGAAATTGAGCATTGGAAATCGGGAGGTCTATCCCAAGACATTAGTATTCCTACTTGGAAATTGAAAGATTTGAATAAGGATTTCATAGGTTGTTTGCCTCGTACTTGGTGACAATATGATTCGATTAGGGTTATAGTAGATCGAATGATGAAATATGCCCAGTTCATTCCTATCAAAGATTCTTACTCAGCGGAAGACTATGCTAAGTTGTATTTGAGGGAAATGGTAAGGTTGCATGGAGTGCCCTTGTTCATTATCTCTGATAGAGGTACTCAGTTTACTTCTTAGTTTTGGAAATCTTTTCAAAAGGATATTTTCGCTAAAGTGAAGATTAACATGACTTTTCTCCCAGAAACCAACGGGCAAGTGTAGCGAACTATCCAAACTTTGGAAGATATGTTGAGAGTACGTGTCATCGATTTCAATGGGAATTGGGATGATCACTTACCATTGATTGAGTTTGCTTATAATAACAGTTACCATTCAAGTATTGGTATGGTTCTATTTTAGGCTCTTTATAATAGGAGGTACAGATCTCCTATAGGTTGGTTTGACGTGGGTGAAGTTGCCTTGATAGGACCCAAGTTAGTTGATTAGGCTATGGAGAAAGTCCGACTTATTAGAGAGAGGTTAAGAACTGTGCAAAGTTGACAAAAGTCCTATTCCGATGTTAGAAGAAAAGATCTTGAGTTTGATGTTATTGATTGGGTTTACTTGAAAATCCCACCCATGATGGGTCTAATGTGGTTCGGTAAGAAAGGGAAGCTTAGTCCCTGATTTGCAGGCCCATATCAAATTTTGATATTTGTTGGTAAGGTTTCTTATGAGCTTGAATTGCCTAATAATTTTGCATCCGTTCATCCCGTTTTCAATGTCTCTATGTTGAAAAAGTATATTTGAGATCCGACATCCATAGTTCCCATAGAAGGTTTGAGAGTTGATGAAAGTCTTTCTTATAAGGAAGTCCCTGTTGAGATTCTAGATCGGGAGGTTAAGAAATTGAGAAACAAGGATGTAACGACCCTAAAATCAAACTAGAGTAACTAGAGCCTAACATGTGTTCGTTTGTGATCGTCTTGAGTGTTGATGGTATTTCGTGTGGTAAAGATGCATGGCTAAGGTATTTTTTTTAAAGGGTATTAAAACATTTAAAGTCTATTTTAAAGTCATTCTCCTAAATTCAAAACCCTCCCTCTCTCAAAACTCTCTCAAAACCCCATGGAAGCTCAAGGTGAAAGATGGAGCTAGGGTTTATGGTGGCTACTGATTTCTTCTTCAATTTCGTTTGATTCTTGATGATTAAGGTATGGGGATCCTTTATCCTTGATTATTCTTCATTTCAAGGAGCTCAATTCAAATGATTTTAATGTTCTTCCAAAAACACAAAAATTCTAATTTCGATTCTAAGCATGGGTTCTTGCATTAAATGATTTTTAATGATGATTTATGTTATTATTGATGTTTGTTGATGGTTTTAAGAAAGAAAATTTCATGAACCCATGTCTTTCCAAGTTTCCTAAATTTTGCCATAAAATGGGTATATTGATTTTTATTCGATGATAATAGAATTATGTTTAGATTGTTGTGGGCTGTTGATTTATGCCATTAACTATATCTAATTATGTGGAATTGTTAGTGAATGGAGTAATTGGGTTCATTGCCTTGAATGGGCACTTTGTGAATTAATCTTCATGATGATTATTGAATTATGTTTAAATTGAATTGTATTGTTGGTTTCTATTGTTATCTACGCCTATCTTATGGTGAATTGTGGTAGAATTTAGTAAAGGTGATTATGGCTTTGGAGAATGGTAAGTTGACCTAACTTCATTGTTAATGTAAAGTTGATATAGAATTGCGATAGATTGATGTGTGATCCACTTATGGTGGAGGTGTTTACTTATTGAATGTATTATGATTATGGCCTTGAAGGCATTATATGAGGAATTGAAGTGTTGACATGATATTTTGTTGTGAATGTGATGTGAAGGAGTTGAATGAGAATCTAATTAAGTAAAGGTAATTATGTTGTAAATGCAAGGGTGTTGTGATTGAAAGCATGTTCTCTCTTAACACTTATGAATGAAGATGATGGAGTGTGAAGTGCCTTATATTGTTGAATGTCATCTCTTGACTTGGTAGACTTAAGTGCTCTTCTTGATAAATGAAAAGCTTTGTTGAATAAGAATCGGTAGGCTATGGCATTCCTTTCATATGTAAATGATGAAATCTGTTTCTAAGCTGGGCAGTGTTTGGTATTTTATGCATATCTCGTTCTCTTGAACTTCGTTTACAATTAATAAATATGATTTGTAAAGCTAACTCATATACCTACAATTCTCATGTTTATGCAAAAATCTAATTTAACTGTTATGAACACGAAATATGGGACGCAACATAGGGAAAGTTCTGCCCAAATTTTGGAAATTGAAATCCTGTATGATCAACTGTTAGTGTTTTGAATATATATTTTTGTACAAAATGTATTTTGCAGTGATTCTTGTTTGTTTGCAACCTTAAGAGATGTAGTTACATCTTTCATGAAGGTTATAAAGTCTTACTTAAATGGTGAATTTGAACCTAGGTGTTGCCCTCTTCCTTCTCTTCTTGTTTTTCACTTGTAGAGAGAGAAATATTTGAGTGGAGAGGATCTTGGGGTTCTTATTTGGGTTTTATGTACATCTTTTGGGGTGCGGACTTCATCGTTCTTATATTAATTTTCAGTAAAGATTTTATTATAATATTCTTTTGTTAGAGGTTTTAATCTTGTTGTTTCTTTAATATTATTTATGATGTACTCTAGATATAACATATCTTGGGTTCTTAGGTACATATATAAATTATTCTCCATTAATTGTTCTAGCATTTTTGTATTTTCCATAGCTTCTGTCCAATAGTGTAAATATTCGTAGTTCATTTTAATCTGAATCTATTTCTAAGTCCCATAATTCTATTCTCTCGAGGTCTAGATCATGTAGGTCTATTTCATACCATTGTTGGTTTAATATATCTTCGGATTCGTCATCATTAAATAATTTTTCCCGTATGATTCTTCTTAATTCAATTATCTTTATACCTTTAAGTATCTATATGATTAAGGTTTCATAGTTTTTTATCATTTCATCATGCATGTATGTAGTCATGTTCGTTGTTATGCAGGTTTTTTATTTTCAATTATTCCTTCCTATCATATCCATAATTGATTAAATTCATATTAGGTCATTATGAACTAGATCATCTGTTTATCATGTTCTCCTGTCTACTAGCATCGTACTTTAGCAGATACTTCCTTCTTATCAGCGCCTCAACTTTGTTTACTCCCCTAAACGGCTTTTCTTGCCTACCGGTTTCAACATTAGGATGGCATAGTATAGAAGTTTTCTCCCTGTTTCCAGTGTGCTAATAAACTAAAAAATCATGATTAAAATAATTCTAATACATAATAACTAACATAAATTTATTCAATCATATATATGATATTCATGAATATATGAAATTAGTTTTGCATATTTGTTGAACAATATACCTTTGCCTCTTGCTTGTCCATGATATCTGAAGGTTGTTCCATTATCTATCAAGTATGAATATCTTAAATTTTTTGAGAGTGTCTTTTATGAAAGCTTGCTTCATTTATTGAAGGCATGCTTATTATGTTACATGCACATTCCTTTTTATAGACAATTCTAATCCTATATTATTCTTTATAATAATGCGTCTACTGTACTCTTTATGACTTTTTTACATACTTTTTCTTTTACAATAATGTGACTACTGCACACTTTACGACTTTCTTTACATCATAATGCACATTTTATTCCATGTGTCTTCTTCTTTTATCTTTTTGTCTTCTTCTTCTTATCTTCTTCTTCTTTATCTTCTTCTTTTTACTTTCTTCCGTCTCTATATTCATGTGTCTATCTTCTTTTATCTTTTTGTTTTCTTCTTCTTATCTTCGTGGCTTCTTCCTTTTATTTTCTTTCGTCTCTATTTTATTTGATCATTCCAGCTGGACATCGGGAATCACATTATCTTCTCCATTACATTTTGAACATATATGGTCAGGATACTTGTGTCCAATTAGCTTACAATATCTGGTTAATAGTTCTGACAAAATAAATCCTGCCTTTAGTGCTCTTGTTGTAGGTCTTTCTTCTGGTTTTAATAATGATAAAATCCATTTATGGACTTCATTTATATCTGATTTTCTTAGCTCCCTTGAGTTGACATAAATCATTAATTGATATCTGGAATAATAACTCCATACAGCGTTTCCATTTAAATAATTATTGGCTAGTTCTTTTATTATAGTTGATATACCAATTATTCTTTTATTGGCTTAAAAATTGGGTATCTCAATTTTCTGTATTTCTGGCTGTTCTCCAATATCTTTCGGTATTATCATATCTTTGGTCAGGCCTATCTTTACAACTTGAATTGGAGGTTTTATCTCCTCATGTAATATCTCTGAGGTCCCCGTATAGAATTTTACATAGAATAAATTCCCTTTGGTTACTCTTTTATATATAATAAATGCTTTGTATAATTCTGGTATACCGCTTAGTTCTTCTCTGTCATAGGTATATGCAGTACTTATTAATCCATAACTATAACATATTTTAACTAGGTTAGCATTGGGTTTTGGTTGTGCAATTAGCTTGTTGTATCCTTGTAGTTTCTGGGTTATATAGTCTTGGTTTGGATCTTTTGTAGTGGTAGATTTGGCATTGAGGTTTAGGTAGGTCTATATTTTGTATATATTTTCGATGTATGTCCTTGTGATGTGGTTATATACCTTTTTCTCATGTTGTAGGCTATCTGCATACGTTACAGTTTGTGGTTCTATGGTTAATGGGTTTTTTGTTTTTTTGTGTAAATGGTTTTTCAAATAACTGATTTAAATTTGCATTCCGTTGTTTTTCAATAACTTGTTTCTTTGTACCTGGAGTTGTATTTAAACAATCATTATGGGTTTTAAGGTGTTTCCCAATGCCACCTCTTAGCTCTGGATTTTTAAAGTCTTTCGATCGACTTAGCTCTGCATTTTTATAGTCATGCTGCTGATTTGTACTAGCTTTAGACTTCAGATTATCTTCATTAGTCTTTAGCTTTTGTATCTCATTGTCCATATTGTCCACTTTGATACAAAGTGTAGTAATGGCTTTGAGTATTTCTTCAATTGTATTTTCTTTCTCAGTTTGAGTAGCTTTGTCTTGATAAGTAATCTACAATAACATTCTTGTCAGTTTTTATTACTTCAATAGTAAATGTAAAATTTAATATATTTAATACCAATCTTCTTATTTTTTTTTGTAGTTACTGAATCCTGTATTTTTCTTGTTAGCCACCATTTTACTTGTGTGTTATCTGTCCTTATAATTAATTTGTTATATACAATATATGGTTCAAAAGATAGTAAACATTTATACACTGAATATAATTTTTTCCAATTTATTTCCCATCATATTTCTGTATTTGTAAATGTTCCTGAATAATATCTACAATGGTGTTCTATTTTTTCTTTATCATACCTGTATTTTAAGAAACTGGATCAGAAGGAGAGGAAAGGAGCAGTCGGTGAGTCGCCGATTAGTTCCGCAAAGCAGTACTGTTCCGCCCAATGATCTAGGATATGAGGATGCTGAAGGCAAGACACTGAAGGCGATGAGCTGATTAAAGGGCGGATTGTCGAGTTCATTTGCGATCTCGACTAATGTCACCGAACGATCCTCCGCAGCACAATCTGTGAAAACTATAAATACTAGTTAGAGTTGTAGTCTTAGTGTGGAATATTTTTAGAGTAAAAAATTATTATTAGTCTATTGTATTTTTCTCTCAAGCTTGGAGAGGGTTTTGTGGAGACTTGAAAAAAGAAGTTCATCTTCCCCAAGTTGGAAGTGGGTCGACATGAGGTTCAGCCTGAGAGGGTGATCCCTAGTCCCATATCCTAACACTCAGCTCGAGAGAGTGAGTGGGGTAAGGCGTAGGCTGGTCTTCATGCGGAAAATGGGTGTCCGAGAGGAACGCAATTGAAACGGGGTAAGTTACTCAAGAGGGAACTTATTTCCATTTAAAGCTTAGCCTAGTCACTATTATTTTGTAAATTTCCTACCGAAATCATGTACCCAATAATTTATCTCAACTTATATTACGGTCACATCCCAAGAACCTTTCCCCATACTTGATTTTCTTGTTTATTTTGTTGTTTCTGTACTTGTTACAAAATGCCTTATGATATTTGACACTTTTGTGTTGCCCCCTTTAATTTACATTGTCTTTTATCACAAATGTCTTTAACTACGACTAGTTAGAATGTAAATTCTATTTTTCTATCAATTCTCAAAACCGCTCCATTGGAACACGACCCCAACCCTTGGTTGGATTACTATATTATCGACGATCGTAGACACTCATACCGTAGGATAATGTCATTGGTCACGATAAGCATCAAAATGGTGTCGCTGCCGGGGAGTGGTCTTATTTGAAAATTTTTATTTCACTAGAATTTCTGTCTTATTAATCGTAGATTATTAATTTTACTCTTAGTTTTTTTTTTTTTTTAGTTTTTGATTGTATGTAATCCAAAGGATCATTTGCAAGAATTTCTGTTTTCCGTAGTGTTAGCTTTACTAATCTTAGTTGGAGTTTTGCTTTACTTGTTTGAACATCACAGCAGGGAACAAACGATGGATGATCATTATGGATACCACATGAATCATCCCCTGCTGAAACTACTGAACCTCAGGGACAACCTATTAACATTTAAACAAGTAGGGGATGAAACAATTCAGGACATGTGGCTGAAGTTTCAAGCAGTGCTTCAACCATGCCGATCTCATGGGATGACGGATAAGGCACTAGTGGAGTGCTTCTATAGTGGTCTTGGACCTGAGAATAGAAGCATAGCCGATCAGATTTGCGAGGGGGGCTTGCTATACCAACACTATGAATTCATCGAAAGACTCCTTGATGGCATGGTAGCAACCAGCAAAAAAGTCAAAAAGAAGTAGGAGTGGGAGACACTATTTACCCAGTTGGATGATCTGTCCAACCAAGTCACAGAATTGGAAGTACAAACCATGGGTAAAGAAAAGTACCACTCCCTCCATAAGTGTAGTCATAGGAAGAAGCATTGAGGTGTGTAAGGAGATGAAGCTCTTTCACTCATTTAAAAGAAAATGAAGGCACAAGAGGAGATGTTGAATGAGATGAAGGAAAATATCACAATGCTAAATGAAGCATCAGCCTCTCACTCCATGACCATCCAGCTGCAGGATTCTCAAATTGGCCATTTGATATCAAGCCAGTACTCACCATTCACCGAGGATTTGCCTAATTACAACATGGGCGAATCCAAGGATGAAGAATAACTACTGACTTGCGTTGTGCCACGACGTTAACTAAGGCACTGTTTGGGAGGCAACCTAAAACCCTTTCTTGCTTTGTTTTACCTTAAGAAAATAATAGTGTGTTGTTTGTATAGGTTGAAATGAGGGAGATGATTGAAAGAGGATATAGAGGCAAACAACAAGTCTAGTTGGCGGATCACTGAAAAGATTGGCGAACACGGTTCTATCCGTTAGCTAACACAAAGCATTGTTAGCCAAAACCCTATGCAACTCGACGGTCTCGAAAATAGTTGTGGCTCATCGCCGACCATGTCAGCGATTGCGTTGTAGATCACCGTTGGAATCTTCACAGGAGCTGTAGATCCTGTGACATTTGGCGAACTAATTAAACATTTTTCGTGTTGCCGAATAATTAGGCAAACTCGATTTATATCGCCGAACAGGAAAGAACTAGACGATTTTTGCAAGCCACAGGTTTAAAAGTCCTATTTCACTCATTTTCTCTTACTTCTTCGACCTACCAAATTCACACCTACACTCTATTTTTATATTTATTGCACTACTGGAATATTGTGGCTCATTGATTTATGCGCGGATTTGGATTGCATTGCTGCCTAGCATTTATTTAGCAACTATTCAACATCAAAGGTTAGTAGTTGGAACATCGTGTGTAAAAATATTTAAATTGCACTCATTTGCGTAATGACTATAGTGTTATACCTCTGCTGAGTCTCTGATTCAATGAGGTTACAAATATTTTCTATTGTGAAGTGGTATCTGTTGTATGATTCGAGGAATTTCCACTTAGCTATGCTTTGAGTTAAATTGGTGCATGGTGGGAACAAAAGTTTCTATGTGTTTTCATTGAAGTTGAGTTATATATGCATGGTTACATTAACTGGGGTTGCTGGGTGAAAATTGAAAGGCAGGGTTGATAATAGACAAAATGAGCTGATCGGTGAAATGAGCAAACGTCGCCGAATTGTTCAGTAGTTCGCCTAACAGTCCCATCTCATTATTTTCTTTTATTTTTATGTACTGATTGGGCTGTGAGTCTTGGCGGTCAGTTTGGTTCACAGAATACACCCAGCGGCTCACCGAAAGAGCTCATGTTCGCCTTTCGCCCATCCCTTTTGTATCATGGGTACATTAATTTATGCACATAGAAACACCAGTTTTGTTTTTATTTGAATTACTATTTAGCTTATCCTTGAAGTGGATGCAGAAATGGCTAGACCAAAAGTTAAATAGAGAGATGACCCACCCAGGCATGTAAAAGCACGAGAATTTAGGAAAGATGAAAAGAGAGCCGAGAGGGCCAGGCAAAGAAAGTACACCAAGGAAGGTAGGGAAAAGAGATGAATTCGTTTCGATCTTAATGTCCGCCCATGTGATCGGAGCTTAGTTAATGCAATACATGCCTTCAGAGCAGCTCAAGAGATAGATCAGATGATTGAATGAGATCTTGCTGCAGAGGCTAAGGCAAAGGCAAACAGTGGAGACCAAAATGAAAATGCTCTAAGGACCATTGTTTTACTTCAGAAAGATGCACCGGGCATTGATGCCCTAGCAGACAAAGAGACTGCATAGACATGACCCTTCCTTACCTCTCTTGCATTGTCTTTTCCTATCTTACTTGTTGGTATATTTTTGTTTACTTGCATTTGAGGACAAACACTCTTTCATTTGGTGGGGTGAGGCTCACCTTTTTGTTTGTATGAATAGTTTGCTATTTTGCGCATGAAATTGGGTCATTTGGTTTGCTCTAAACTGTGTTTTAAATACTGCTTTTCTGTGGTTGTTTGAGCTCATGGCTCTTGTTGTTTTAATTGCAAATTAATTTTGATCCTTCAGAAAGAATTTTAAATTTTTTCGCACATTTTTGCCACCCCTCGTGAGTTAAATGTGGTTGTTCTTTTGCAAGAATTTAAGTCTTAATTTTGATCAATATCGATGATTTGAATAGTGTTCTCATTTGAACAAACATGAATGCATGGCTACGACAAGGCCACATGAAGTTACATAGACAATATGTGCACTTTTTGCATCTCGTTGTGACTAGTCATTTACCAAATTGATTCTTTTGTGATGACTGTTGCACAATAGAGAACGTGTCTAGTCTTGTTTGACTGAAGTATCGATGCCTTGTGTGATTAGCTTACTTGAAACCATGCATGAATAAACCTAGAATTCGTCCCATTAGTTTGATTGATTTAGAAAGGTGTACTCTTGAGATGATTTTAGGCGACTTTTGAAGAGTGTGAACCAATTTAACATCTACCTCTTTTTGTGGCCTACCCGTGAGCGTGTGAAACTCTTTTGAACACCTTTTGAGCCTTACCTTTCTTTGGAAGAACCTTGATGAACCCTAGACCTTACTTGAACCACTACCTACCGTCCTCTTGAGTTGTGGTTTAGCAAATAGCCAACTTAGGCCTTGGGGGTGTGGTGAAAGGGAAAAAGGAGAGTCAAGAAGTTCTAGAAAAGTCCCCATTAACCCATGGTATTGCATAAAAATGGAACCCCTTCAATTCAATTCAATTCAAAAAAAAATTTAAAAAAATTTAAATAAAATAAATAAATAAATAAAAATATATATATATATATATATGAAATGTGGAATAAAGTACGAAGGGAATCGGGTTGCAAGAAATCCATGGAGGAGAATAAAACAAAAAAGGGTGACTTAGAAGCACTAGAAAAAGAATTGATAAAGGAAAAGAAGGGAATGCCTTGAGAATGCCACAACTCACAAGGAAAGAGTCACTGAGCCTAAATGACCATACCTTTGCACTCAGCCCCATTACAAGCCTTAGAAAGGCTTTTTTAATCTTGAGTAAGCCAAATCGAAAGTCAATTGGAAAATAAGAGTAAACCTATGGGTGAAAACATGCATTGTGTTCCTCTTTTTGAGTGTAAGACTTGTATCTGATTCCTGATCTTAAATTGACTCATATATGTGTGTGAATATGGAATCATTCTACGTGAGGGCATTTAGATACTTTTGTTGAGCTTGAACTTGCACAAGTAGCAAGTATTACGAGCATGAAAATCTTTGGAAATAGTATGTCACAATTTGAATCTTTGAGTACACAAGTGATCCTTGCATAAGTAAATTGAGTCTTGTTGTGTACATTCATGATTTAGTCTTGTGTAGCACTGTTTGAGGCACGCTATTTGAACTGCTGAACTTGAGTTTGCTTGAGGACAAGCAAAAGTTTAAGTTGGGGGTGTTGATGAGTCCACAAATTGGACTCATTTAGTTCTTTATTTTAATAGAAATAGTGTCCTTGAATGCTTGTTTTATCTCAATACCTGATTAAAATGCTTAAGTTTCAGGTATTTGAAATTTCATTGGAAGCATGGACACTTAGGTGCAAAACTGAGGAAAAAGGGTTGAAAAGAATAAGAAATGAAAGTCTACGGATCGCCGAGTCCAACTTGGCGAGTGGTCGAATTGACATGCACGTCCCTTTGTTTTAGTACGCGAAGCCTTGAAGGAAGTGGATCAAAAGGCAAGAAAAGGAGCAGTAGGTGAGTCATCGATTAGTTCCGTGAAGTAATATTGTACAACCCGATGATCTAGAATATGAGGATGCTAAAGGCAAGACACTGAAGGCAATGATCGGATTAAAGGGCGGATCGTCGAGTTCATCGGCGATCTCGACTAATATAGCCGAACGATCCTCCGCAGCACAATCTGTGAAAACTATAAATACAAGTTAGAGTTGTAGTCTTAGTGTGGAACATTTTAGAGTAAAAAAATATTATTAGTCTATAGTATTTTTCTGTATTTTTCTCTCAAGCTTAGAGAGGGTTTTGTGAGGACTTGAAGAATGAGTTCATCTTCCCCAAGTTGGAAGCGGGTCTTCTCTATTCTTCTTCCGTAGCTTAATTCAAGGTTTAATTTCTTATACCGAGTTGATTTCTTTATCATGTTAGGTATAATTTCTTTTTTCTTGATGTGTGGCTAAAAACCCCAATTCTTGGGGTGTGATTTAGCAAATATGGGTTGATATTCTTGTTGGGTCTTGCTTGCTGATAGGTTAGATGTATTTTAATGGTGATTTCACCTAGTGATTGTGGTTTAATCTAAAATGTTTGTAGTTGCAACTACAAAGCCATCTAAGTGTTTTCGGCTTATCAGAGAGGGAGGTTGCGAAACCAAAACCACTAGACTGATGGCCTAAGGAGTGGGTCGACATGGGTTCAGCCCGAGAGGGTGAGCCCTAGTCCCATATCCTAACACTCAGCTCGAGAGAGTGAGTGGGGTAAGGTGTAGGCTGGTCTTCATGCGGAAAATGGGTGTCCGAGAGGAACGCATTCGAAACGGGGTAAGTTACCCAAGAGAGAACCTATTTCCATTTAAAGCTTAGCCTAGTCACTATTATTTTGCAAATTTCCTACCGAAAGCATGTACCCAACAATTTATTTCAACTTATATTGCGGTCACATCCCAAGAACCTTTCTCCAACTTGATTTTCTTGTTTATTTTACTGTTTTAGTACTTGTTACAAAACCACATTTGATATTTGACACTTTTGTGTCGCCCCGTTTAATTTACAATATCTTTTATCGCAAATGTCTTTTGCTATGACTAGTTTGAATATAAATTCTATTTTTCTATCGATTCTCAAAACCGCTCCCTTGGGACACGACCCCAACCCTTGGTTGAGTTACTATATTATCGACGATCGTAGACACTCATACCGTAGGATAGTGTTGCTGGTCATGATAAGAATTAGTCACCAAATGACGTGAAGGTCACCACAGGCCATGGGAGAGGCCATGGTCTTCACTTAGTTTTTGGGAGTTGAGGGGTGGCAAGTGAGGTAACTAGTCAATGGACCACAAGCACCCCTACGGGCATGGTGCCTCACATGGTGGTGAGGTAGACCACTGTAAGTTAGGGGCAATAGGTCTATTCTGATTTTAATTAAATCAAAACTATGTCATTTTACCCAAGCCTACCACACCTATATAATTGATTTTAACCCCAAAAATCACCCATTCAAGCCATTATTTCCAAAACCCAAAAGAAATCACAAAGTCTTCCTCTCAAATATTTCTCTCTCTAGAACCTGAAGAAGAAGAAAAAGTTCAAGCTAGGACCAATGTCAAGTGTCCATTAAGCAAGCATTTGTGGGCTTTGTTAGTATAGTATGATGGCTTTTCATCCATGGAATCCATTCTTCCATGGAGACCCTAAGATTTCCCCAATTTAAAAGATGAAATTCCCCAATTTGAGTTAGAGTTTTCTTCCAATATCGTGGGTATTGATGAATGTTGATCCAAATGATGGGATTGCAATTTTTTATGATTGAATTGATAATAATACACATTTTTAGGATGAATTTACACGTACCTATGCTTAATCCATGTTTCTAAGTTGAAATTGATATAATTGGGTTTTATGCCATGAAAGGAGAATTTTGTGGGTTTAGATGTATCCTTGTGGGATTGAAGAATTATCATTAGAATTGCTTGAGATTGAGGCTTATGAGATGATTATGATATTGAATTTCTTAAGAGTGAAGCATATAAGATGACTATGAGATATAGTGCTTTGAAAGTAAAGTTTATGTTGTCAATTGTTGATTATTGATGTATTTGGTGTGGAAGAGATAGTTCCCACATGAATTGCTTATGTTATAAATGTGAAAGGGTTTCTCACATTGAATGATTCTAGGTTGAAAAGATTGGTCACCTAAAATGAATCTAGACTAAATACAAAAATTTATGAGGCAAGAGGTGATCACCCATGACCTCTAGATGAGAAATATATAAGGTGATTTCCCATATTCTTTAGAGGAGAGTAAGAGGCGACTACCCTTATTCCCTAATGTTGGAGATGGAGGCGAATACCTATGATCCCATAAGATGGACATGGATGTGAATACCCATGACCATATAAGCAAGACAAGAGGTGACTACCCATTAGCCTTTATGTAAGGAAAGAAGGGACTACCCATTAGCCTTTATAGGAAGGCGAGGAGGTGATTCCCCATGTCTACAAAAGATAAGCTAAAGGTAAGAATGATAGGTGATGAGCTTGGATAATTGCTAAGGTTGCCTTCTATGATGAGTAAGACTAGTGGAGAATTATCCACATCTTGGCTAAGTATTCTTTCAGGTTACTTTATGAAGTATTCCCTTTAATGTTATGATGATTTACTTTATGCATTAATTATTTTTATGACTTATATCATCTAACTCTTATGTTTATATTGATGTTTATGCAAGCTATCATATTTAGTACACTCTTGTACTAAGGCATACTCTTGCCTATATTTCTTATTAAAATGTAGGGTCTGGTGTTCTCGACTCTCATCCCCGTGGCTTGGATGTAGAGGCTAGGATTGAATATTGGTGAGTCCTCATAGCATTCGAGGATTTGACCACCATTTCCTTATGTTCTTTCATTTGATGTTTTGAACAATATTGTATGGGATGTGTCGCAATGGTTCTTGTATTAGATAGTTTTGAGACGAGTGTATAAGACTTCTGCTTCGTTTTATAAAACTTTAATTGTGTTGAAATTGCTTTTAAATCTTACTATTTTTTTATTATCTTGACAATGAAAGCTAAGTGGCTTATATGAGGCCTCTCGAGGGCTTGTATGCCATGTTACGTCTAGGGTATACCCCTGGGTCATGACAAAGTTGGTAATCAGAGCACAATGTTTATTATGGTTCTAGGATGTCTCAAAACCACGTCTAGTAGAGTCTTGTTCATAAGTGTGAAGCGTGCCACATTTATGAATGAGAGGCTATTAGAAGCTTAGAAAACTACACTTATTCAGTACTCTAAGTCGTACGATAAAGTTTAACTCTATAAGGTCTTTCTCCTAATCCTTATCCGTTGGTCTACATGATATGACTACTCGAAGTGCTTTTTCTAGAAGGACCGAGGGAGAAAATGTTTACCAAGGTGCTCCTCCTCAAGCTCCTCATGTTTCTCAAGCTCCGGTTGACCCTTTGGCCAAGCAAGTGACTAATGCGGAGTTTACGACGGCTTTTCAAGTGTTAGATCAAGCCGTGACAGCCCAAGCAAATAGGAAAGTTGTAAACCCCGTGAACCCAAATATGGGTACGGAGGCATCTTGAGTGAGGAACTTCACTAGGATGAATCCTCTGCAAATTCTATGGTTCTAAGGTTGACAAAGACCCTCAAGAGTTCATTGATGAGGTTTACAAGATTTTGTCGATTATGGGAGTGAATATGGTGGAAAAGGTGTAATTGGCCACTTATCAACCTAAGGGGGTTGCTCAAATTTGGCTTAACGAATGGAAGAAAGCAAGACCGTTAGATGCGGGTCCCTTAGAAAGAGAGAGGTTCAAGTATGCTTTTCTTGATAGGTTCTTTCCTCTTGAGATGAAGGAGGCTAAACTTCTTGAGTATATCAATCTCGGACATGGAAATATGAGCATGAAAGAATATTCCTTGAGATTTACTCAATTGTCTAAGTATGCTTCTTTTATAATTGCCGACTCTAAGGCAAGGATGAGCAAGTTCATTCTGGGTGTGTCTGACTTGGTAGTGAAAGAGTGTCGTACGTGTATGCTTGTCCATGACATGGATATTGCTCGTCTTATGATTCATGCCCAAAAGATTCAAGAGGAGAAACTCAAGGAGAGGGTGTCTAACCCTAAACCTCAAGGATATGGTAATAGGCCTTCTTTTCCAAATTGTGGTAAGTGTGGAAGAAAGCATGTCGGTGAAGGTCTAGTGGGTTTCAATGCTTATTTTGGTGATGGTTAGATAGATCACAAGATAAGGCATTGTCCTTTAGTTGCTAAGAATAAGGGAGATAGTCATCATAGGGCTCAACCCTATCCTTCATCCGGTCCAAGAGGTCCGAGTATGAAGGCTCCTAAGAAAAATAAGTTCTATGATCTTCAAACTAGAGGTGAACAAGAGAGTTCTCCCGATGTGGTGACTGGTATGTTGAAAGTTTTCCAACTTGATGTTTATACTTTACTTGACCCCGATGCTACTTTGTCTTTTGTGACGCCCTATGTGGCTATGAGATTTGATGGGTTATTAGATCCTTTTTATGTCTCTACCTTTGTTGGTGATTCTGTGATGGCTGAGAGGGTCTATAGAAAGTGTCCCATCTCCTTATCCCATAGAGTTACTTATGTTGATTTGGTAGAGCTCGATATGCTAGATTTTGATGTCATCCTTCAGATAGATTGGTGGCACTTTTGTTATGCTTTTATTGATTGTAAAACTTGTGTAGTCAAATTTCAGTTTCCGAATAAGCCTATCGTAGAACGGAAAAGGGGAAATTTTATGCCAAAAGTTTGGTTTATTTCTTATCTTAAGACTAGAAAGATGATTTCTAAGGGTTGCTTCTACCATCTAGTTTGGGTGAGGGATATGAATTCCGAAACCCCTAATCTTGAGTCGCTCCCCATTGTTAATGAGTATCCGTAAGTGTTCCTGGATAATTTGGCCGGTAATCCTCCTAAAAGGGAAATAGACTTTGGTATTGACATTCTCCAAGATACACAGCTTATTTCTATTTCTCATTATAGAATGGCTCCGATGGAACTTAAAGAATTAAAGGAACAATTGAAGGATTTGTTGGATAAGGGTTTCATTCGATCGAGTATCTCTCCATGGAGTGCTCCAGTGTTATTTGTTAAGAAGAAAGATGATTCACTCTGAATGTGTATTGATTATTGACAATTGAATAAGGTGACCATTAAGAATAAATATCCTCTTCCAAGGATATATGATTTATTTGACCAACTCGAAGGTGCAAGTTACTTTTCTAAGGTTGACCTTAGATTGGGCTATCACCAATTGAGGGTGACAAATGATGATATTCTGAAAATGGCTTTTAGAACCCGGTATGGTAATTATGAGTTCTTGGTGATGCCGTTTGGTTTGACTAATGCTCTGGCGGCCTTTATAGATTTGATGAATAGGGTGTTTAGACAATACATTGATATGTTTGTAATTGTGTTTATTGATGATATATTGATTTATTCAAGAAGTAAGGATGATCACATCAATCATTTGAGGATTGTGTTGTAAATTATCAAGGACCAAAAACTCTTTGCAAAGTTTAGCAAGTGGGAGTTTTGGCTAAGGTTTGTAGCTTTTCTAGGCCATATTATTTCAAGTAAGGGTATTGAGGTAGATCCTAAGAAGATGGATGTGGTCAAGAGTTGGCCTAAACCTCTATCACCTTCGGACTTTAGAAGTTTCTTGGGACTAGCCAGATATTATAGAAGGTTCGTTGAGGGATTTTCTTCAATTGCCTCTCATTTGTCGACTTTGACACAAAAGAAGGCCAAGTTAAAATGGTCCGAATTATGTGAAATGAGTTTTCAAGAGTTGAAAGATAGACTTACTTCGACTTTGGTGTTGACATTACCAGAAGGAATAGATGGTTTTATTGTATATTGTGATTTCTTGAGAATTGGGCTAGGATATGTGCTTATGCTAAATAGGAAAGTTATTCCCTATGCTTCAAGGAAACTTAAGGTCCACGAGAAGAATTATCTGACCCACAATTTGAATTAGCAGCAGTGGTTTTTGCCTTAAAGATTTGGAGGCACTATTTGTATGGTTTTCATGTAGATGTGTTCACCAACAACAAGAGCATGTAATATTTGTTTAATCAGAAAGATCTTAATCTTTGTCAAAGAAGGTGGCTTGAGTTACTCAAGGATTATGATATTAGTGTTCTCTATCACCCCGGTAAGGAAAATGTAGAAGCGGATACTCTTTGCCAATTATCAATGGGTGCTATTGCCCATGTGGAAGAAAATAAGAAAGAATTGGTACATGATGTACATAGGTTGGCCCAATTTGGTGTTCGGTTGATGGATTCTACCAAGGGTGGTGTTATATTTCATAATGATTCCGAATCATCTTTTGTGAATGATGTGAAAGCTAAGCAATGTCTTGACCTGACTTTAGTAGAATTGAAAGAGGTGGTGCGTAAGAAGTCTATAGAGACTTTCTCCCGGGGGGAGATGGTGTACTTAGATATCAAGGTCGTTTGGGCGTTCCGAATGTCGATGACTTGAGGGAACAAAACTTGTCAAAAGCCCATAGTTCTCGGTATTCTATTCACCTGGGAGCCGGATGAAGAAACATATTACGGGATTTGTGGCTAAGTGTCCTAATTGCCAATGAGTGAAAGTTGAGCTTCATAAAATGGGAGGTCTATCTTAAGACATTAGTATTCCTACTTGGAAGTGACCCTTGACGGACTGTGGTGCCTCACGTGATGGTGAGACAGACCACTGTAAGTTTGGTGCAAATGGGTCTTTGCCGGTTTTAATTAAATCAAAGCTATGTCATTTTACCCAAGCCTAGGACCCCTATATAAGTGATTTTAACTCCAAAACTCACCTATTCAAGTCATTATTTCCAAAACCCAAAAGAAATCCCAAAGTCTTCCTCTCAAATATTTCTTTCTCTAGAACTTGAAGAAGAAGAAAGAGGTCAAGCTAGGATCAAGGTCAAGTATCCATTCCTCAACCATATATGGGCTTTTTTAGTAGGGTATGATGAATTTTCATCCATGGAGTCCCTAAGATTTCCCTAATTTAAAAGATGAAACTCCCCAATTTGAGTAAGGATTTTCCTCCAATGTTGTGGGTATTGATGAATTTTCATCCAAATGATCGGGTTATTATTGTTTATGATTGAATTGATAGAAATACATGTTTTTGGATGAATTGACATGCACCCACGCTTAACCCATGTTTGTAAGTTTAAATTGATATTATTGGGTTTTATGCTATGAAAGGAGATTTTGTGAGTTTAGATGTATCCTTGTAGGGGTTCAAGAATTATGATTAGAATTTCTTGAGATTGAAGCTTATGAGATAATTATGATATTGAATTGCTTGAGAGTGATGCATATAATATGACTATGAAATATAGTGCTTTGAGAGTAAAACTTATGTTTGTTGATTACTGATGTAATTGTTGTGCAAGAGATAGTTCCTACATGAATTGCTTATGTTATAAATGTTAAAATCTTTCTCACATTGAATGATTCTAGGTTGAAAGGTTTGCTCACCTAATGTGAATCTATACTAAAGACTAAAATTGAGAGGCAAGAGGTGATCACCCATGACCTCTAGATAAGAAAGATATGAGGTGATTTCCCATATTCTTTAGAGGAGAGTAAGATACGACTACCCTTATTCCCCTATGTTGGATATGGATTAAAATACCCATGATCCCCTATGATGAAAGTTGTGGAGGCGAATACTTGTATTTTATCTTGAAATGATGTGGAGGCGAATACCCATGTGATATGATGTGGGTATGGAGGCAAAAGCCTATGATCCCATAAGATGGACATGGAGTCGAATACCCATAACCATATAAGCAAGGAAAGAAGCGACTACCCATTAGCCTTTATGTATGGCAAGAGGCGACTACCCTTTAGCCTTTATAGGAAAGGAAGGAGGTGATTCCCCATGTCTACAAAAGATAATCTAAAGGTAAGAATGATAGGTGATGAGTTGGGATGATTGCTAAGGTTGCCTTATCTTATGCATAAGACTAGTGAAGGATTACCCATGTCTTGGATAAGTATGCTTTGAGATTAATTTATGAAGTATTCACTTTAATTATGTTATGATGATATACTTTATGCATTGGTTATGTTTATGACTTATATTGTCTAACTCTTATGTCTGTGCAAGTTATCTTATTTAGTACACTCTTGTACTAACTCATACTCTTACCTACATTTCTTATCAAAATGTAGGGTCAGGCGTTCCGGACTCTCATCCCCATGGCTAGGATCTAAGTAGAGGCAACGATTGAAGATTGGTGAGTCCTCATAGCATTAGAGGATTTGACCACCATTTTCTTATGTTCTTTCATATTATGTTTTGAACATTATTGTATGGGCTATGTCCCAATGATTCTTGTATTATTTAGTTTTGAGACGATTGTAAGAGACTTCCGCTTCGTTTTATAAAACTTTGATTGTGTTGAACATAGTTTTAAATTTTACCCTTTTTCTATTATCTTGACTATGAAAGCTAAGTGACTTCTATGAGGCCTTGCGGGGTCTTGTATGCCATGTTATGTTTAGTTTTATGTGAATTGTTTTTCTCATGTTGTAGTGCATTGAGTAGTGTTTCCTATGGAACTTCATGAGATGAATATATGAGCATGCCTGATAAGTTTGAGATTTGGACTCA
The DNA here is from genome assembly GCA_029007595.1 of Solanum commersonii. Lineage (NCBI taxonomy): Eukaryota > Viridiplantae > Streptophyta > Magnoliopsida > Solanales > Solanaceae > Solanum > Solanum commersonii. The sequence goes on from JAJTWQ010000029.1 coordinate 2,978,686, forward strand.
TTTAGAGCTTTGTTTAGATGGTTTTGTGTCCTCAAATGCCTAATTTGTGCCATGAACTGATGAAAGAAACTTGATTTTCAGGTACATGGGTGGAGGAATAAAGCAAGGAGATTAATAGGAAAAAGGAGAGCACAAGCTGAAAAAGAGATAGAAAAACAAGCGTGACGATCGCCGACAAAACTCGGTGGATTGCCAAATCACCTCTGGATCACCTAAATTTACAGTACACTGGTCCTGAAATAGGAAGAACTTAGGCAAACTACATCCTTTATCGGCGAAGGACGATCATGTTGCCAAAAGTACTGATTAAAATCAATGTTAATTCAGATTGGTGAGCTATAAGACTAAAGGGCGCTTCGCGGAAATGATCAGCTATGCCTTTCTAGATCGCCTAAAATTAAAGTATTTGAATGAAGAAAATGTGAAGAAGGAAGGCGAGAGAAAAGGACGATCGGTGAATCACCGAATGGTCGGCGAAGCCTGACTTTCCTCGCTGATCGGCCCAAAAAGCCACACCTCAGATTCGTATATATTGATCTTTGGAAGGGAGAGAAAGCATTCAGAAATTGTGAGGAACAAAAGATAGAGAGCAAAAACACTGTTATTGTTGATTATGAGAAATTTTAGCAAGGTTTTTCAATTGGTATTGTAAGAGAGAAGACATTATTCATTTTAAACTTTCTATTTTCTCATATCCAGCAATGGGAAATGTAGTAGGTATCCAATTTCGTCTTTTTACGATGATTGGCTAAAACCCTAATCTTAGGGGTTCGACAATGTAACCAATTGTTGCATTTGACTTAATGGGTATTAGTTATTATCGATTTTTGGTGTTAATTTGAAGTGGGTCTGAGTTATTAATGTGGTTTAACTACTATATTGTATGTTTATTGTAATACACCTCAGGGTTTTATGCTTGCTTGAGAGAGAACTGTAGAACTAATGTGATAAGTTGGCATCCATAGCTAGTGGACCATGATAGTTTCAGCTTGATAAAGTGAAACTCAAGATTCATCCTTTGTATCTAGCTCAAGAGAGTAGATTTGATGAGATTATGGGTTGGTCTTCTTATGGTGTGCTTAGAGGTTTAAAAGAACTCAGTGGAAATAAGGTAATTCTTCGAGAGAAAAGTGCCTTACCTACAGTCCATTCTACCCATGACGAATTAACATTGTTGGTAGTGATTTTCACCAGTTGAGTTAAATCTCGCAATTGGTTAGTCAAACCCCCAAGCATTGTCTCCCTATTTGATTGTTCCTTGTTGATTGTTGAAGTGGTTTTGTAGTCTAAAACACTGCTTGCTTGGAATTGTGACTACATCTTTGAGTCTGGTGCATAGATTCATAGAACTTTTATTCCTCTAGCTGCAAAAGTCATAGTTATAACTTCATTGTCGAATTCAAAATAGAACTACTCTCTATGGGATTGACCCCAACTCATCTAGGTGGGTTTAATACTGATTTACGACTATTGAACACCTAGAATTGGATGAGGTATGCTTGAAATGTTAGATCAAAATGGCGCTGCTGTTGGGGATTAGCGTTGTTTAGAGTTCTTTTATTGAAGCTTAACATGTGAATTTGTTGGCTGTAGTTGATTCAATTTATGTTGTCATGTGTTTGTGTTGGGTGTACTGAGCATAAGAGAGAATCAGTGACACAGAGATAAATGGTAGCCAAGCAGGTCACTAAGATGATGTTGATGATGTTAATACTGTGTACAATCCAATCCAATTGGGTGGAATTGGTGCAACCTGCCTATCGTTAGCTGAAAAGAATGCTATATTTGATGTCATGAGCACAACTCTTCACCTCCTCCAAATGAAGGGACTCTATGGAGGTTTGATTCATGAAGACCCACATGAGCATATGAGAAATTTTATAGATATTTGCAGCCCGTTTTCATTCAAGAATGTGTCGCAAGAATCAATCCGGCTCAAGTTATTTCCACTATCCACTACTGGAAAATAGGCCTATGGCAACGCGGGGAAAATCGTTGCTATAGATAGATAAATCGTTGCCATAGATCTAGCGCAACGGGTTTCCATGCGTTACATCAGCTCGCGTGGCCATAGAGCTGTGGCAACGGTTGTGAACTTTGCGTTGCCATAGACATTCCTATAGCAACGGTTATGCCATCCTTCTGATGCGACCGAAATAGTTGTTAAATGCAATGGTTTATAAGCGTTGCCGTAGAATGTATATTGCAACAGTTATTTTCTTTATAACAATGGATATTTTAATAATAAATCAACAATTTCCAATTCTATTGCAATGGCTGTTTAACCTATTGCAACGGTTTCCTATTGTATTGCAATTGCTTTTTTTTTTATCTATTCGACATACGTACAGTTCTAATAATTAATTAACACCATATTGCAATGATCTATATGAAATAGAAATCTTAGTTGTAAGACACTATCAATATATATATAATAAATTATAATACAACATGCATATATAATTAGTCGTGCGTTCTTCAAAAAAGTTTATAAACATTCACAATTCAAAATATCTAACAAGAGATCATAATATATCCCTAAAAGCAAAACATATGTTCAAATTCAAATGATTCGTTAGATATTTCATCAGTACAAATGAGTTACGATATAAGTTTTTAAATGTTTGATAGCACAACGAATATTAGAACTATCTAATATCAAAAATTCAAAAATCTTCTCTAGTAAGGTCAAGATCATCTTCATTGCTATATATGATCTTCTCTCCTTTCTTCATTTTCGATACCTACAAAAAAAGAATTTGCATAAAGTTATATCCGTTTGATAATAAGAGATTTAACAAGAGGATAAAGAACTTTCTTAAAACAAATTATCTATGTGTTTTATCTATTTAAAAATAACCCTTCCAAATAATATAAGATTTCATGATGTCCATTAATTCTCCTTAGTTTTTCATCCAAAACCATGCTTCTATAACACGAGGGACTTGTCCAAAACTTTATTCAAAAAAGAATTAAGCATTGAAGATAATTCTAACAAACTTATATATCTATCAATTACTTAAGCATTGCAGATAATTCAAAAAGGAAGCATTGTAGAAAACTTTTTCATCCAAAAGCATGCTACTCAATAAATGAACTCTTTTAAGAGACAATATAAACTAGGACAAGATGGTAGAAGGAACAAGTTGAATGTTAGCCTGTATATCCAAACACCTACTTATGCCAAAACGTTGGGTTATAGATTTTAAATTTAACCCTGAATGTATCATGCACGACTATACCCCTGTGAGTTACCTTTCCAAATCTGCCAGTGGGATATTGGCCGGGAGAAGCACCGAGTAAGGTTGCTGGTGCCATTGGCCAACCTTTATACACTGATAGTTTTACTGCTTCGATGGATATAATATCCTACACTAGAAATTTTGTGGAAACTGATGTATCACAACCCCTGATGTATCCAAACCAAAATGCAGGCCCTTCTCCGAATGTTTAACAAGAGGTAAATGTACAACAAGAGCTAGTCCAGGTTCTTAGGCGACAGTTCAATACTCCAACAATTCAATACTCAGGCAATAATTTAATAGTCAAGCAGGTCAAGACTTGCGCAACAATTCAATACTCAGGTAAGTCAATACTCGGGCAACAAATCAATTTACTACTCAGGAAACAATTCAATACTTAGGCAACATTTTAATAGTAAGGCAGGTCAATACTTGCGCATCAATTCAATACTCAGGCAGGTCAATACTTGGGAAACAAATCATTTTACTACTCAGGCAACAATTCAATACTCAGGCAACAGTTTAATAGTCAAGCAGGTCAATGCTTGCGTAACAATTCAATACTCAGGCAGGTCAATACTCGGGCAACAAATCAGTTTACTACTCAGGAAACAATTAAATACTTTGGCAAGTCAATACTCAAGAAATAAATCAATTAAATACTCAGGTGGATATGCAAGGAAATGATCATGTCTTCTCAATATTTAGGCATTTCGGCCAATCTTGCTAGTTCTAACTAGCAAGCAATAAACAGTGATGTGCACGAATCATGATCGAGTTGTTCAAGATAGAATATAAGAAGAAGAAATAAACAAACAAACCTTGATTGTTACAACCAACAGATGGACGATTGATTAGTTGAAGAGCAGCCCTATCTTCGGGCGAACCAACAGTGAATCTTAGCATGTTAGGATCAAGTGTTAATCCTGGATTTAGACGTTGAAGTTGTGCAATGATGTTCACTGTAACATCTCTTTCCATTGTATCTTTTTGCGCATTGAATTTTTCTTGCATTCTTTGTTGCATCCTCTCTTCCATTTCCTTGATTTTTTTCTGCATCTTTTCATCATCAACAGTTTGTGAAGAGGGACCAGAATCTCCCTATTTATGTTTCAAAAGAGTCTTGGTTACTCCACGTCCATATAATCTTACTCGACCGGGATGATCTTACCCCATAATTGTTATAAATGCGTCAACAGATTGCATCACGTCTTCACTTTGTTGAGTTTCTATCCTTTCCATTTCAACCTACATATCAGGTTCAAGAGAAGAGAGTTCAATTAAATTGAATCGATCATATATATAAGGACAAAAATTTCATATCGATCAACATAGAATCAGAAAATTTCATACTATTTTGGCAATGGTATCTTCATGTGAGTCTTTGTATACTCGGTCAGGGTTCCTTTTTCTAGTAGCCACAAATAAGTCCTTACTTGACAAGGCATCAGGAGTTTTTTTTTTTTTTTTCCCTAGTTACATGCAAGTCACCATTAAAACCTTCCTAAACAAAGTGAACAAGGTCATAGTAATTATACGAGAAAACATCAAACCTCGCGAATTATAGCAAAACTTGTCTTGCCAACAGTGTGTGGATACCTCAACTTTTTTCGATTCTCTTTATTTGTGTGGGACATCTCCTGCAAATAAATAAAGTCATGATTCAAGCAGATACTAGAAGTAATGGAGAAAAAAAAATACTTCTGAGCTATTCAAAGTTTATTTATCACCTTAGTTTCATCAGAGTTCCAATATTCAAGTATTTCCTTAAATGCATATTCTGAAACAAATTTAGGCCTTTTTGCCATTCGAGTTGCATCATTGGCATAGGCATAAAAGTGCATTTTCTTCAACCTGCATTTATATCCTCTCCAAGCAAGTTTAATTGCTCCCAAAGCCCAATCTTTTCCAACTTCAGGAATGTCATATTTTTCCTACAATTTAATCCAATTAGATCAACACAAGAAAAATGAAATATTTTCAACCAAATAATGAAACAGTGAGAACATCAAACCTTGATATAGTTCCACATATCATCATGTGTCTTCAGCATCTTCCAATTAAATATATTAAGAGGACAAAATGTTCCGTTTCTTGCCAATGTGCCAAGGAAGCTGCCCAATTCACTTACTACTTCTTTAGTATGACCAATGGGCTAGTTGAACTCATTTAGCCGGATCAGTTTACGCTCACTCCGTCCATGTACAACCTGCATTTGTGTGCCACCTCTTTTTTTCTTGTTTAGAGTAGGGTCTATAATGATATGAACAGAGATTTATAGTTATTCATACAACTTTTGGAATAATATGAACTTAAATCTATATATGCTTGCCTTGTTCCTCAGATTGGTTATGTCCTTCAAGATTGGTAGAATTTTGTGGACGTTGCTACATTTGTTCCTGAACTGGCTGTGATGCAAGAGTACTAGAAAGTTGTGACAGTTTTTGCACTTGTTCATGTGCTACTTGTGATATGGGAGTGGTAGATTTCGACGACAGTTATTGCACTTTCTCATGTACTGTCTGTACTGTAGGAAATGTAGAATTCAAAGACACTTGTTGCACTTGTTCTAACACTTAAGATTTATTTAGACTGTAGTTCGAGTTCAGTTTGTTCTTGTGATACTTTTCATTTGACTTCATAACTTGAACGACTGAAATACACTCAGAGTTCTGTTTGTGCTTGTGTTTTGATACCTTTTTATTTCGCAAAGAAGCAAGTGATCCAGCTGAAACATAGCTTAAATTCTTAACTTTCTGGCGTTTTGTCACACACATTTCTTGATTCATGATTGTCAAGTCTCTGCAATTTCAAAAAATTAGATATAAAATTGGTTAGAAGAAAGCATTCAACACGGTTGCACTTAACAAACCTCATAAATAAAATCAACCTCACTCTCGTTACACATAACAAAAATAATAAAATAGCACAATAGAAATGGAAAAAAGAGGATCACCTAATCATTTAACCACTTTGTCCATAAATTAACCGAAAGTATTAATAAAAGTAATAACCACAAAATAAAAATGAAAATAACAATGAGGATATATTTAAAATAAACTTCAAATCTTTCTTGTCTAATCATCTTCCTCCATCCAATCCCAATCTGTTTCATCAACATCCTCCTCCTCTTCTGACATTTCTACAATTGTATCTTCTGAATGTTGTGCATTACATGGAATATCAACAATATCAACGGCCACATCCTCTCTTGACCATCTAAAGTCACCCTCATCTAATCTAGTTGTGGAATCAACGTCATCATTAGGCTCCCTCCAAAATGTGTCGCTTATATTAGGACAATTCTCTTCCTCTAGATCATATAAATCAACAGGAACCTTATTCCTTGCATAATAAACATCTTTCTCGATTGGATCCGTGACATAAAACACTTGATAAACTTGTGATGCCAACACAAAAGGGTCATCTTTACTGCATAACTTGTTGAAGTATACTCGAGTTAACCCATATTCATCTATTTCATGTTGATACCAATCACATCTAAACAATACAACACTAAAACAACCATAATAATCAATTTCAATAATAAACAACATTTCCATCAATGGGATTTTGGTCCCGAGAACTAGAAAAACTGTTTGTTGTTGCTGATAAAGTTACTCCACTGTTTTGAGTTATACGTGGGGCATCCCTCTTTTTTGTATGAAATCGATAGCCACTGATAAAATATGCAGTATATCTCTTGGCCACCATATTAGGCCCTTTAGCTAGCCATATTAAATGTCGAGGTACTTCAACATTTTTAACTTTCTTTTCAAACCAATTGCTAAATTCACGACTGTGATTCCTTGCTCTTGCCCATGCATTTAATCTACTATGATTACTCATTATGTTCTTATGTTCCCTGCAACATGAATATTGAAAATTTAATTACTGGCCTTTATAAATCTTAATGTACCTTATCTAACAAACAAATGTATTTTCAAAATGTAAATAATTGTTATATAATTTATCTTACTGGATAAGATTTTCCACTTGTTGATCTCCGGTATTGAAAAGGGCATACCGATGTGCTTCATGGCGTAACTCTGAATCCATAAAAAAAGTGCAATCTTTTCTCTTCTCCCTTCCAATTGGATGACCAATCTTAGGGAATATAGGTGACAAATTCTGATCGCATTCCTCATCCTCAGTTTGGTACCTACTGAATCTTGTCTTCACTCCATCATGTAGGTATCTCGAACTACGATTCAAGCAATCTCTACCCACAACACCCTCTACTATCAATGCTTCTGGACATTTTCGATTACGCATGAGCCCCTTAAAGTTATATAGCTCTCTTTCAATGGAATACATCCAACGAAGATGAGTCGGACCCCCAAGCTTTGTTTCATTCACTAAATGAATAGGCAAATGTAGCATTATGTCAAAAAAGGCTGGATGACAAATCATTTCAAGATCACAAATTATTTCACCAATTTCAGACTCCAATTTTTAAGATTCGTTCACCTTATTACCTTACTACATATGGCTCTAAAGAAATTTCCCAACCTTATCAATGTCAATGAAACTTTCTTGGGCAATGTCTTTCTAACGGCAATCTGAAGCAAGTAATGCATCATAAAATGAGCATCATGACTCTTGTATCCTGATATTTTCATCTCTTTTTCATGCACGCGATGTGATATATTTGAAGCACACCCTTTAGGTAATTTGGCATTTTTTGAAGACATTACAAAATAACCTCTTTTGTTCTGGCTTCATGAAAAATGATGACTGAGCCAAACTTACATTTCCATCATTGTCTTCTATTGGTTGTAGTTCCTTTCGTATTCCCATTTCTCGCAAGTCATAGCGAGAATTTACATGATCTTTTGACTTTCCATCTATCTCTAATAAAGTCCCAAGCAAACTATCACATATGTTCTTCTCTATGTGCATCACATCAAGATTGTGCTTTAATTTGTTATATGCCCAATATGGCAATTCAAAGAAAATAGATCTTTTCTTCCATGGACCCTTATTATCTCGCGATCTTTTATTTTAACCCTTTCCAAAGACATTACTGAATTCATTTAACTCTTCAAGCAATTCAACACCCAACAAAGGAGTAGGTGCAGGTCTATGCTTCTCCTTGCCATTAAATGACTTCTTATCTTTTCGCAATGGATGATCAGGAGGTAAAAATCTCCGATGACCCAAATAACACATCTTACGACTATGTTTAAGATATTGAGAGCATGTGTCATAATTACAAGTAGGGCATGCCAATTTTCCCTTAGTGCTCCATCCTGAAAGCATTGCTAGTGCTGGAAAATCACTAACTGTCCACATTAAGGCTGCACGCATTTGGAAAGTCTGGTTGGTTTCAGCATCATATGTTTCTATACCAGGTTCCCATAGTTCCTTCAGTTCTGCAATTAGTGGTTGTAGGTACATATCAATATCATTTCCAGGAGATGATGGGCCTGGAATGATCATTGATAACATAATATACTCCGACTTCATACAAATCCAAAGTGATAAATTATAGTTCATCAACATAAAAGGCCACGTGCTATGAGAAATACTCATGGTTCGAAATGGATTGAACCATCACTTGAGAGACTCAGCCTGACATTACGAGGATCAATAGAGAAGTCTGGATGTAAATGATCAAAATCTTTCCATGCTTCCCCATCAGCAGGATGCCTTAAATTTCTGTCATTAGGTCGTTCATTAGCATGCCATCTCATTGCAACAGCTGTTTCAGGACACATATATAACTATTGAAGACTAGGCTTTAAAGGCAAGTACCTTAAAATCTTTGCAGGAATTTTTGAGCTTGCATTAGTTGAGGTAGCACCAATATCTTTCCATCTAGAAGACCCACATATAGAGCAGCTATCGGCTTTCTCATTGTCCTTCCAGAATAACATGCAATCATTTGGGCATGCATGTATTTTTTCATAATTAAGACCCAAATCTTGTATCACCTTTTTATCCTTACTAAAAGAATTTGGTATCTGAGCAAAGGGAAAAGCCTCTCTTAACAATTCTAACAAGTCTGAAAATGCTACATTACTTAACCCATGCAAGGTTTTGAACAAGTATAATCGAATGATGAAACTCAATTTGGTAAAGTTTTCACACTCCGCATATAACGGTTGTTTTCCATCCTCCAATAATTTAAAATATTTCTTTGCATCTTCAGATAGTCCCTCTCCCACTCCTTCTCTATGCCTCGATTCAGCTTCCACATTTCTAAATGTATCATGAAGTAGCCCATCAATATCATCTCGCAAATTAGAACTTTCATCATCATTGATTGGATGAGGTGTATTTCTCGTGGAAGACCCTTTTCCATGAAAAACCCATTTAGTGTAACTATCAACGAACCCATCAACAACTAAGTGATCCTCCACCACATTTCTATAATGCCAATATCGATTAATGCACTTTTTGCAAGGGCACAATATTTCATTTCCTTGAGAAGCTCGTTCAAATGCCTTATCAAGAAAATTGTTTACTCCATGAATATACTCATTTGTCCATCTTAGGAAACTCATCCAACTTTTATCGTGATTATCCATTGAAATTCTATTTAACACAAGAAAATCACAAAGAAAATTATGGTTAGTGAGTATAATTGTTAAGATTAACTTGTAGGCTATGGAGTTCTAGAAATTATAATACCATTATTTTTAGCTTGTTGTTGTTCAAAGTTCCCCTTTAACTATCTCGATTATTTCCTTAGAGTGTTCCTGCTCAAAGTTCCCTTTTGTCTATCTTCTGTATTATTTTTCATGGCAGTATAGGAAATCGTTAAATTATACTTCTCTTTTATCTTTTTTGGTCTTTTATGTTGTTTCAGACATTAGTTTTGTAAGTTATATTTGGATGTTCATATCATGTATAAAATTTTAAAGAACACCATAAGAATCAAGAGGAACAAAATTCTTCTCTTTTCAACTCTTTCAAAGCTAAGCTTTTATATCGTGATGTGTATAAATTTCTATCCAACGACTAGAATTAGTACTAGGTAGAGACATGTAACTTTAAATTTTCCAGATTGTTTCTGCCAAGATGACATTCTAAGTAACATTCTATTAAATTCTTTTCTTTTCTTTTCTTCTATCTTTTTCTCCCAACTTAAAAGATCCCAAGAATTGAAGCAGCAGAAGAACAAAAAGGTAATCTTTAATAAATTTAACAATACAAAGTTTGTATTCACTTTGTTTTCTTCAGCTTACAACACAAACTTAAATTATCGATTCTGAAACAGTTTCTCCAAAGTGTTCTAAAACAAATCCTCAAAACAATTTAAAACTACTTGGTTGTAACATTTCTAAGTTTAAATATTCATATGTAATAGAAATACCTATTAAATTTGAATCATGTTTTCGCACAACTATCTCAACTCGTAACTTCATAATCATATCACAACTCCAACCAACAGTTAGATATTATAATAAATTTCTCAAATTTACATCACAACACTACTCATTAATGATAGATCTCTATCTTCATACAAGTAAAATTGAAAAAAAACTTAACAATAGACAACCAAAGTTCAAACATATAAACAATCGTGTATTGATATTTTCTTAGATGCATCAACTTAACACAAACTAAATCTTTAATACAAAATCTATATGAACATCCACAAACTCAATAATTTTAAGTAAGAACGCACCTTCAAAAATATTCAAGGACAAGTTTTTTCTTCAGCTGCTCTCGTTGATTTCTTTCTTCTTTAACACTATAACAATCTTCAGTTCAAATAATCAACTCAAGTGACTTTATAATTCAGAGAGAATAACCTAAAATTAGAAAATAAGTCCAAAATAGGCATGAGAAAATAGAGAATATAACCTAAAATTAGAGCTTTGTGAAGTTGAGAATGAACTTTGTGCAGTAAATTTGGGAGCTTTTGTGTGAGTTAGAGAAGCACAACCCAACAACAATTTCAGAACTGGAGACAGCGATTCAGAAATAACGATCTTGTTGTGAGTTGAGAGCAGAACAACACAATAAAATACACTCACAACCAGCACCGATTAGAACCAAAGACAGTGACACTGACCTCTATTTGGGTTAACTGGAGTACCGGCGATGATTAGGGCTTTTCGAACTAGAAATCGACGACAATGAAAAGAGGCCGCGAGAGAATACTGAAATTGTATATGTTTTGTTATTTTTGGGAAAAGAAAAAATAATTAATTGTATAATATGTTTTTGGTGCTTTAGTGAAAATATTTCAGCAAAAATAAGGAGAGAAATATATATAGTGCCCACAATGTGTGAACATGACCCATTGCTATATACGACCAATAGCAACGGTTACTAAAAACCGTTGCAATACCAAATATTTTGCAACGGTTGTCACTTTATTGCAACGGTTTTCTAGGTATCATATACACATATCGTCGTGGACGTTATGCAACGCCTATAACCGTTGCTATATACATCTATGGCAACACTTTTCAAACCATTGCAATACAATATGTTGCTGTAGGCCCTATTTCTAGTAGTGATCTCTGACGGGGGAAGCTAGCAAATAGCTGGCTGAGTTACCAAAGAATTCTATCACATCACAGGATGAGCTTACCACGACATTCATTGTGAGGTTCTTTCCTCCATCGAGGATGATGAAAATCAGAGATAACATTCAAGGTTTTAAGCGATTAGAGTGTCAACCCATCCATGAAACGTGGTTGAGGTTTAAGAAACTCCTACTTCAATGCCCGACTCACGGGCTACCAAATGATTTGCTACTCCAATATTTTTACCGAAGTCTTGATTCGGTAAATAAAGGAGTGGCTGACCAATTGGTTCAAGGGAGAATAATGTTACAATCAGTTGAGGTGGTTTCATTTCTTCTTGATGACGTGGTGAAAATAAATCAAGCTCGAAACACTCAAGAAGATCAAGTTTCACCTTTTTGTTTTAGACTGACTCAAGAGAAACTCGATAGAGAAAGGGATGAGAACATCAAGAAGATGTTGGTCCAAATGGAACTACTACAAACACATGTGTTAGACAATGTGAAAAATCCCAAGGGAACAAGTGGAGTGTTTAGAGTTGAGGAGGGTTCTTTCTCGGGCTATTCAAATCTGGGCGAGAATCAAGGTTGGAATTGCAATTGATATGAGGAAGGTTTCCACCCACACTATTTACAATAGGGTGGGAATCAATGTTGGAACTCTCACAAAGAAGAAGGCCAAAGAAGATACTATCAAGAATGGGCTGAGCAAAGTGATTATGGGAGAAGAGAGGATGATCATGAAAAAAACCACACTCAATCAAGTGTGATCCCAAAGTCAAACGGGAGTGCAAGTAGCCCCCAAGTGGATGATTTGTTATCATGCATCCTTGACAAAGTTGAAGGTTCGAATGACTTGTTAAAAGGGATGAGATCAGATTTTTTGTCATTTAATAATAGAGTGAACCCTCACGCGGATGCAATCAAGCTACTTGAAGGTCAATTAAGTTTACTTTCAGCACAATTAGACCCAAATTTGATGAGGGAAAAGGTGATACAGGTCTAGTTGTGGTTACACATAGTGGAAAGGTAGAGGTAGGTAATGTGACGGGCAATGACGAAGCTTGAGCTCATGAAGAAGACAAAGGTATTGAGAAAGAACAAATACTTATCCAATAAAGCATGATAGAGGTCTAGTTGTGGTTATGGATAGTGGAAAGGTAGAGGTAGGTGATGTGATGGGGAATGACGAAGCTCGAGTTCATGAAGAAGACAAAGGTGTTGAGGAAGAAGAAATAGTCATCCAACAAAGAATTGCCAAAGGGTCACAAAAAAATGTGGAAAAAAGCAATCCAATCTCAAAAATGATGCAACCTCTACCCAACAATGAGACTCTTGATGGTAGACCGATCAATTAAACACCCCGTGGGGATACTATATGACATCTTGGTAAAGGTTGACCGATTCATTTTCCCGGCTGATTTTGTCATCCTCGATTGCAAAATTGATGCTGAAATTCCAATTATTCTAGGAAGACCATTCTTTGCAACCGGAAGAGAATTTGTGGATGTTGAAAATGGGGAATTGAAATTCTAGATGAGGTAACGTTTAATGTGTGTAAGTCAATGAAGCACCCAAGCGATATTACGTGATCTCTACTATTGATGTTATTGATGAGGTGGTGGCTAGTGTAAGCCATTTGATGTGTTTGAGCAAACCACTTGAGGCCGTGCTTGCTAAATATGATGAGTTCGAAGTCCAAGGATACGAAGAGGTAGTAGTTGCTCTTTCGGGTTTGGGGGAATATTCAAAGACTCCATAGAAGCTGGACATTGATCTAAAACATTGAGAAAGTCCTCCCGCAAAGCCATCAACAGAGGAACCACCGAAGCTTGAGTTGAAAGTGCTTCCTCCCCATCTCCGATATGCTTTCATGGAGGTAAACAACACCTTACCTATAATCATTACAACTGATTTTCTAGAATGGAAAGTAAAATTGCTTCTTGAGGTGTTGAAAAGACATAGCAAACATATAGGATGGACTGTTGTTGACATAGTGGGCTTTCCTCTCGACATTTGCACTCACAAGATTTAGCTTGATAGTGAATCTAAATCAAGTGTTAAACATTAGCGGAGATTGAACCCACCGATGCAAGAGGTGGTAAAAAAAGAGATAATAAATTGGTTGGATACAGGTGTGATCTACCCTATTGTGGATAACAAGTGGGTAAGTCCAGTACGTGTATAAAATAATAGAGGCAGCACAGTAGTCCTAAATGAAACGGAGGAGCTTGTGTCTATGAGGTCGGGAATCGAATGGCGAGTATGTATGGATTACCGGAAGTTAAACTCGTGGATCGAAAAAGATCGCTTTCCCATGCCTTTCATGGATCAAATGCTTGATCGACTTTCAGAAAGATGATGGTATTTCTTTTTGGATGGGTACTCCGATTATAATCAAATCTCTATTGCTCTAGAGGACCAAGAGAAAACCACTTTCACCTACCCATATGGAACTTTTTCCTTCAAACGGATTTCGTTCAGGTTATGTAATGCTATGGCAACGTTTCAACGTTGCATGCTATCTATTTTCGCTGACATGGTAGAAGATTCAATGGAAGTCTTCATGGATGACTTCTCGGTCGTAGGTGATACTTTTGAAGGATGTTTAGCACACTTGGGACAGGTTCTTCAACCATGTGTAGAGACAAATTTGGTCCTAAATTAGGAAAATTGCCACTTCATGGTCAGCGAAGGTATACTTCTTGATCACAAAGTGTCACAAAAAGGGTTTGAGGTTGATAAAGCAGAGATTGAAGTGATTGAGAAGTTACCACCACCAATTTCAGTGAAGGGTATTCGTAGTTTCTTGGGGCATGCCGGCTTTCACCATAGGTTCATTAAAGATTTCTCAAAAATTGCACCCTTTATGCAAACTTTTGGAGAAGGGGTGAAATTCAACTTTGATGACACGTGTATGGTGTCCTTCAAGTATTTAAAAGAAAAATTGATCTCCACCCCGGTTATCATTAATCTCGATTGGTCAGAAACCTTTGAAGTGATGTGTGATGCAAGTGGTATGACATTAGGTGTTGTGTTGGGGCAAAACCGCAACAAACTATTCCACCATATTTACTACGCAAGAAAAACTCTGAATGGTGATCAACCTAATTGTACAGTTACAGAACAAGAATTACTTGTGGTGGTATATGCAATTGAGAAATTTTGGGCATACTTGTTACGCACTAAAGTGATTGTTCACACTGATCATGCTGCTCTGCGTTATTTGGTGGAAAAGAAGGATGCCAAGCCAAGATTGATAAGATGGGTGCTATTGTTGCAAGAATTTGTCTTTGAAGTCAAATATAGAAGAGGTTGTTAAAATCAGGTGGCTGACCACTTATCAAGATTAGAAGGCAAGGAAAATAATGAGCTGGGGGTAGACATAAATGATGCTTTTCCCGATGAACATGTATTCAGGGTGACTCTACAACAAACTCCTTAGTACGCTGATTTTTCTAACTATATAGTGTGTGGGTTGATATCGGAAGAACTGAACTTCTATCAACAAAAGAGATTTTTATTCGATGTCAAGGAATACTTTTGGGATGAACAATACTTGTTAAGTGAGTGTGCAGACCATATCATTTAGAGATGTGTAACAGAATAGGAATTCAATGAAATTCTCCATGCTTGTCATTCTTCACCAGTTGGTGGTCATTATGGTGGAGTGCGCTGCTAAAATCCTCGAAAGTGGTTACTACTGGCTGTCCCTTTACAAGGATGCTCATGAATTTGTTAAGAAATGCATGCAATGTCAAAGACAATGTGGAGTATCCAAAAGACATGAGCTTCTTCTAAAACCAATTTTGGAAGTTGAGTTATTTGATGTTTGGAGAATAGATTTCATGGGTCCGTTTGTTAGTTCGTTTGGTAATAGTACATCTTGGTGGCAGTAGATTATGTTTCTGAATGGGTAGAAGTTGTAGCGTTGCCAAACAATGAAGGGAGAAGTGTTGTTCAGTTCCTAAAATGCTACATCTTTGCTAGGTTCGTCACTACTCAGGCTATTATTAGTGATGGCGGATACCATTTTTGCAATAGGCTTTTTGCATCTGCATTGAGAAAATATGGGGTGAGACATAAACTAGCAATGCCATATCATCCTCAAACAAGTGGCCAAGTAAAAGTTTTGAATTTGGAGATCAAGAATATCTTAGCTAAGACAATAAATGCAAATAGGACTGATTGGTCTCAAAAGTTGAATGATGCTCTGCGGGCATATCGCACCGCCTACAAGACATCAATCGGTATTTCTCCATATCAACTAGTCTTTGGGAAATCTTTCCATTTACCGATTGAATTGGAACACAAAGCATTATGGGCATTGAAGGCTCTGAATATGGACTAGGCAAGGACTTCAAAATAAAAAGTGGATCAGCTCAATGAATTGGATGAATTTAAGGTTAGGGCCTATGAAAGGTCAACACTCTACAAGGAAAAGATGAAGAGGTGGCATGATTCTAGAATCCTTATGAGGGAATTCCAAGTTGGAGATTGGGTGCTATTGTATAATTCTTGACTAAAACTCTTCTCGAGAAAGCTCATATCCAAATGGTTAGGCCCATTTAGAGTAACACAGGTGTTCCCTAATGGAGCCATTGAAGTCGAAGGTAAAGAAGGCCCTGCCTTCAGAGTGAATGGGCAATGCTTGAAACTATACTTTGGAGAATGCCATGAAATTTCTGTGATTGAAGTGGTGTATCTGGAAGATGCTTGAGAGAATTTTCATGTCGTGGCACGACGTTAAATAAGGCGCTTCTTGGGAGGCAATCAATGTGTTAGTGTTTTGAATAATGTGTGCTGAATGTGCAAGTGTAGGCGACTTTTGTAAGATAAAGACCCTCTCAGCGAGTTGCCGAGTCAATTGGGCGATTAGAAAGTTGTTCGCCTTTCAGGCAACAACAATGGGCTGAGATAGTGGAACATTAGGCGGAATGCTTGCACTACTCGGTGACTCACCGAAGTGATTGGATGACTGGACATTAACTGCCTTTTTGCATTAACCCTGATATCGCGGTCTCTTGGATCATTCAACGAGGTTTCCAGTCCATTAGGATATGCGCTGATGTATTCGGCGGACTATCTCTTGACTGTTTTTTTGCCCTTACATGGACTGGTTGCTCACTGCAAATTTTGGCTAGCTCCAGGTCATTTGGCGAATCGCCAAGCAGTTCGGTGACTCCATCAAATCTTTGCCAAATGGGCACTTAGTGAATATTCCTTGTTACCCTATTCTACGTGTTTGAGTGCCAGTAGTTTACTTTTTAACTGTTATTATTTGTTCTCTATTCACATTGGGGACAATGTTGGATACTTTTAGTAGGGGTGGTATGTGCTTGATTATTGAATCTTTCATTCACTTGAAAGTTATTTGAGCATCAGTTATGATCAATATCGATGACTTGAATAGTTCTCCTAATTGAACGAAATGCATGCGCAGCTACGATGAGGCCAAATGAAGTTGCATAGACAATATGTGGACTTTTTGCATCTCATTGTGACTACCTGATTATCGAATAGAGTCTCTTGTGATGAACATTGCACACTAGCTAAAATGAGTCTCATTTGATATTGGTGTCAATGCCTTGTGTGATGAGCTTACGTTGAACATTGTGTGTGGTGACACCTAGAATTTGTCCTGTTGGTCCTATTGAGTAAGTGATGCAAGCCCTTCAAACTATCTTAGGCAACTATTTTGAAGAGTGAACTATTTGAGAATATACCTCTTTTTGTGGCCAACCTTGTGAGACATGTGAACCATATTTGACCCCTTTGAGTTTTATATTTTTCTTGGAAGAAACTTGAACACATGTGATCCCTCTTTATCCATTCACCCATAACTCTAATGAAGTGTGGTTTGTTTGAATAGAAAACGTCGGCTAAAAGTCTAAGTTGGGGGTGTGGTAAAAAAGGAAGGAAAATCAATAAGTGTGAGAAATTCCCCTCTGGGAATGGCCTTTAAAAAGATGGAACCCCTCTATAAAAAAAAGTAAAAGAAAAAGAATGAAAAAGTTGTGAAATAAAGTTGTGAAAGTTGCAAAAGAAATGGGGTGTCCGGTATTCCATTGGAAGTGAATAATGGGGTGAATTTTTAGCATGATTCAAATGTTGAAGGAAAGGAATTAAGAAAGTGGTGTTCAGACCACATTTCATGAGGATAGCAACCACCGAGCCTAAATGACCATACCTTTACACTCAGCCCTGTTACAGGCCTTGAAAAGACCTTTTTGATCTTGAGCAAGCTGAAACGAATGTTAATTGGAAAATAAGGGCAAACCTATGGATAAAGTCATGCATGTGTTCATCTTTGTGAGTGTGAGAGTTGTATGTGATTCCAGAACTATAAATTGTTGAATAATTGTGTGTGAATATGGAATCATCTTTGTTGTGAGGGCATTTAAGTGCCTTTGTTGAGCTTGACCTTGCATTTGAAGCAAGTATTGTGAACTCGAAAATATTTGATAATGGTGAGTCACAACTTGAATCTTTGAGTGCACGATTGATCATTGCATGAGTAAGTTGAGTCTTGTTGTGTGCATTCATGATTGAGTCTTTTGTAGCACTGTTTGAGACATCCTTGTAGAACTGTTGAACTTGAGTTTTACTTGAGGACAAGCAAAAGTTTAAGTTGGGCGTGTTGATGAGTCCAAGATTCTGACTCATTTAGAGCTTTGTTTAGATAGGTTTAGTGTCCTCAAAAGCCTAATTTGTGCCACGAACCGATGAAAGATCCTTGATTTTCAGGTACATGGGTGGAGGAACAAAGCAAGGACATTAATAGGCAAAAAAGACAACATAAGCTAAAAAAGAGATAAAAAAGCAAGCCTGATGATCATCGAGAGAGCTCGGCGGGTTGCCAAATCACCTCTGAATCGCCTAAATTTACAGTACACTGAGCCTAGAATAGGAAGAATCTAGGCAAATTGCATCTTTTATCGGTGACTTGTCGACTATATCGGTGAAGGACGATCATGTCGCCAAAAGTACTAATTAAGATCAAGGTGAATTCATATTGGCGAGCTAAAAGACTAAATGGCTCATCGTGGAAATGATCGGCATTCCCGATCTAGATCACCTAAAATTACAATTTTTGAATGAAGAAAATATGAAGAACGAAGGCGCGAGGAAAGGACGATCGACGAGCCATCGATTGGTCGGCAAAGCCCGACTTTCCTCACCGATAGACCCAAAAAGCCACACCTCAGATTAGTATAAATTGATCTTTGGAAGAAAAAGAAAGCATTTAGAAAATGTGAGGAACAAAAAATAGAGAGCAAAAACACAGTTATTATTGATTTTGAGCAATTTTAGCAAGGTTTTTGAATTGGGTATATTGTAAGAGAGAAGATATTATTCATTTTTAACTTTCAATTTTCTCATACCCAGTAATGGGACATGTTGTAGGTATCAAATTTCATCTTTTTATGATGATTTGCTAAAACCCCAATCTTGGGGGTTTGACAATGTAACTAATTGTTGCGTTCGACTTAATGGGTATTAGTTATTATTAATTTTGGTGTTAATTTGAAGTGGGTCTAAGTTGTTACTGTGGTTTAACTCCTATATTGTATGTTTATTGCAATATACGTCAAGGTTTTATGCTTGCTTGAGAGAGAAGTGTAGAACTAAGGTGATAACTTACCATCCATATCTAGTGGGTCATGATAATTTCAGATTGAGAAAGTGAAACTCAAGATTCACCCTATGTATCTAGCTTGAGAGAGTATATTTGATGAGATTGTAGGCTGGTATTCTTATGGTGTACCTTGAGGTTCGAAAGAACTCAGTGGAAATAAGGTTTTGAGAGAAAATTGCTTTACCTACAGTCCATTCTACCTATGACGAAATCACATTGTTGGTAGTGATTTGCACCCATTGAGTTAAATCTCGCAATTGGTTAGTCAATCCCCCAAGCATTGTCTCCCTATTTGATTGCTCCTTGTTGTTTGTTGAAGTTGTTTTGTAGTCTAAAACACTACTAGCTTGGAATTGTGACTACATCTTCTAGTCTGGTGCATAGTTTCCTAGAACTTTTATTTCTCTATTTGCAAAAGTGATAGTTATAATTTCATTGTCGAATTCAAAATAGAACTACTCTTTGTAGGATCGATCCAAACTCATCTAGTTTGGTTTTATACTGATTTACGACAGTTGAGCACCTAGAATTGGATGAGGTGTGCTTGAAACGTTAAATCAATCTCTTAGTTTGGGGTTGATAAATACCTCCTTAATTAAATGCTTTTTGAGAGTAAATTGCCTATGAGCTCCATGAGAGTATGTTGAGCATGTTTTAGTTTGGAGATGGTAAATCCCAAGAAAGATGCCCAAGGCAGTGCACCCACAGAGGGTCCCACACCCCGTAGGGGGTCCACGCCCAGTAAGTGAGGGGAGTCGTGGGATAGGTTTTGAGTAAATCCACCCATAGAGGACCAGCACTCCCCGTGGGTCCCCCCACGACCCGTGGGTGTGGTCTTTTAAGTCATTTTAAGTGATGGCTTAGGGAACTTTCTAGTCTTAATTAGATATTAAGTGGTGTCATTTTATTAGTAGTTTCACTACTTATATAAAGTTATTAGACCCTTAATTAAGTGATAGCAAATCATTATGTCAATTCACCCAAAAGAACCCAATTCCCTGCAAGAAATTTTCTCTCTAGAAAGTGAAGAAGAAGAAGAAGAAGATCAAGCTAGGTCAATTGATGTCACGACCCAAGCCTATTGTCACGACCCAAGCCTAGGGCCTAGACGTGACATGGCGAATGGGGAACTCGAAGGAACCCCAAACAAGCCTCTCAAACTTGTCATCACACTTCATCGGTCGCGGAAGTATATTCAACATTAAATAACGGGAAATAGGGACTAAGGGCAACCATTTCAAAATAACATCATAGAATAAGAGTCAAGCTCATTTACAAAATACTTGTCCAACGTACACCTCTACATACATAGATAGGACGGGGGCCATGACATATTACCGGCTCCCCTCATAGTCAAAATATAATTACAAGCTAAAGTCTCAAACATAGGAGTAGGAAACATAACATAGCCCTCGAATTATTGAGGACTCACCAACAATCTCGGATAAGCACCGTACTAGCCACGTGAATGGAGAGAAGGATCAAGAGTAGCTCCGGTCCCTACATGGTGACATCATGTAGGCAAAATATGCGTTAGTACTTTGGAATGTACTAAGTATGCGAGGTGCAATACAACAATAGACAAGGACACAATCGAAATGCAAGAAATAGTTCCATAGGCTTAATGAATAACAATATGAGAATGCATGATCAAAGTGAAGTCAAAACATGTTTAAGTAAAACTATACTAATAGTAGATATCATATGTGTGTGCATAATCCGACCAATCTGTAACCCCAACTTAGGATGGGGGATGCCGTTCACACCCGGACACCCTGGTGGCAAGGTATAAACCCTCACATGGTTGATGTTGGTCACACCCCAAGCATCCTAGGTGGCGAGATATAAACCTCTCACATGGTTGATGTTGGTCACACCCCAAACATCCTAGGTGGTGAGATATAAACCTCTCACATGGTTGATGTTGGTCACACCCCAAGCATCCTAGGTGATGAGATATAAACCTCTCACATGGTTATCCAGTTCTTTTCTCCCGGACCGGGCATGGTCATGCAACACCTTATATAGGAAATTCACCTTAGGCTCTAATGCAATCTCATGTATGGAATGAACATATACATAAGCTTAGTTTGTCATCAACACATTTCTGGAATGCCATACATCTCATAACTCAAGCCCTAAAGCATCAATTCATTAATTCTCTATAATTGGACATTTTGTCAAACACCTTGAAGGCATGTAATGGGATCAAAGAGCATAGAAAATAGGGTAGTAATTATGCAGCCAAACCAGTGAACAACCTACAACAACACATTTTAACACCCACAAGACCACATGAAAAATCTCCACATCTATTCCGAATTTAGATTCAAGTTCTAGAGTCACAACATGCTCAAAACAATCACTCTTCATGTTTAAAATTCACTTGTGCAGGAAATTTATACAAGGAACAAGACTAATTTATGAACCATGAATTAAACCATGAATTAGTGAGTAGAATAGAAACTAGGCACTATGGGTGGAAGGACCCATGAGTTCAACACCACATACCTTGAGTTTTTATGAAGGCCTTGAGAATGTCTTCAATGGAAGCTTGGAACTTAGGAGCAAGAGTCTCTTCAATCTTGATGAAGGTTTTGGATTAGGGTTCTTCAGAGAACTTTGAGAGAAAATGTGTCTTAAGTATGGGAGAGGTGTTTTGGGAAATGTTTTAGAGATGGGAATTGAGTTAATGTTATATAGGAAATAACATATGCCCTTTGGAAAAAAATGGAACAAACACTTAGAAAAAAAAAGTGAGGCGGATGAACAGTAACTTTGGTTACTGGAAATTGCATTTTCTGCCCGGACAGGTTTTACGAAAATGGGCATAACTTCTTCGTCCGAACTCCGAATAAGGTGAAACGAAGTGCGTTGGGTAGCTAACGCAAAGGGATTTCCATGGATATATTATGTCCACCAAAATTATTTGTGTGCTAGGAAATATGACCCTCCAAAGTAGACCCTCGAAAAAGGCTTCACTTGAAAATTTCGAATTTCGATACGGTTGCTCTAAAATTTGGTTGAGACCCATTTCCCACTCAATTTGACCCCCTCAACAAGAATATGAAGTCGGATTTTCAAAAAACAAAACAGATTCTTAGATATAGCTAAAACAAGCTTCCGGTAACTTCCAAAGCACATTTTTAGGAACTTTTTGGGTCGTTTCACCTATACCCCGGAAGTGACATGGCATACTTGACCCCGAAGGGTCTCGTACATGCCTCATAGTATTCATAACATTTGATACAAGGAAAATGGTATGGAATTAAAACTTTATTTAAAACCATACAATCAAAATCATTAAAATCAAGCGGAAGTCTATCGTCTCATATGGCCATCTAAACAATATCTTTAAACAAAATAGGGTAACGACCCTTTACAATCGAGAACCTTAACAAGTGTCTATTACATGAAAAGAAAGGAAAATCAACTACTTGTCCTCGATCTATGTGGGCATACCACTTAGTCTTCGAGAATCTCAATTCCAACCTTCAATGAGTGAGAATCACTCAAATGTCGAAACCTACACTTGTAGTAAACGTAGAAGAATAAGGGTTAGCACAATTAAGTACTAAGTATGATAGCCATGCAAAAACATGCTTAAAACGAACATTTTTATTTAAGAGTCATGTTTTTATGCCAATTTGATAAAACTTCATGAATATAAGCATAAGAGGCATAATATTCAACCATAACCAACATACAAGTCATTTAACCACATTAGAACATAACCATCATATAAACCATTACCTTCACATTAAACCTTCACCTTATTCATCTCAAGCTATACTTTGTGCAATGTATGGATAGTGTCCCATACCACCATCCACACTAAAGTACCATCGTAAGGTCACCAAAAGTGAACTTACCGTTCAACCTTTCTATCCTTACACAATACTCATACATAAGAGACATAACATTACATAAGTCATATCAACACATAAAGACCAAAACCTAGGGAAACTCTAAGTCATACTTGTGCAATGTATAACTAGCATCCCATACTACTACTCACACTAAGTACTCCTTGAAGCCACCATAGACAAGCGACATTCATATTAACTAAGTCATGACAAGGAAGTAACTCATAATACAATCCAAGTATAGCATACACCATTACATTAAATACATAAGTCAACCTTCCCCATTAGCTTTATTAAGAACACCTTCATTCATTACACATTAAGCCAACATTCTCATTAACATCATCATACGAGCACATTCATTACACTTAACATTATAAATGAACACACCACAACAACTTACTTGTGCAATGCATGGATTGCATCCCATACTACTACCCACACTAAGTAGTGTATTCTTGAAAAGCCATAGTTCATTAACATTCTTTGTGGGGGTAAGCCTTAACTGGCATAAACCATGTGAGCAATTCATGGAATCCCGGTGTCACCCTCACCAGATAAGGGATTCCTACTTGCCTAATGTAGGACCATTGTTTGGCTTAAGTGGATCCACTAGCTAGACCTATGTGGGAACATAGTTATGGGATACAAAGATTTCTACTAGATACCATGCCTCAACTCATGTCTAAGCATCCATCTCAATAGATTGTTACGAGATACCCTGCCTCAACTTCTAGATGAGCATCCATGTCAATTCAGAACCTCTCGGTGCTTAGCATTATTCCTCACAGAATACTTAGCATTCATTATTATGGGATAAAAGATTGTTGCTAGATATCCCGTTTCAACTCCCAGATGGGCATCCAACTCAACCCAACATTTATTCATTTCATAGATGATAGATTCAAAAATGAGAATAGCCTTTCAACGAAGAATCCCATATTGTGAGAAAGTCCTTTCACAACTTGTCATTATCATTCATTAGAGTACAATTGAGAATAACTTTTCAATCAACCCATCATCATTAACATAATAATAGAAACTTCATTCATTAGTCATTCAGGAGTGTGTGTATGTGAGAATCACCCTTCACATATAGCCTCATCATGCATAGGTGTTAATTG
Organism: Solanum commersonii; assembly: GCA_029007595.1. Taxonomy (NCBI): domain Eukaryota; kingdom Viridiplantae; phylum Streptophyta; class Magnoliopsida; order Solanales; family Solanaceae; genus Solanum; species Solanum commersonii. The sequence continues at coordinate 3,003,042 of JAJTWQ010000029.1, forward strand.
AGAAATAACATTCAATCATAACACAATTACATTCTAAACATTACCATAACACTCCCATTGAGATCACACACATATATACTTCACATCATAATCATACATAATTCTTCATGAAATTGCCCCTTAGGGCTATGAACCAACATCAACCCATCAATACAAACTACTACAATAGAATAGGAAATTGGCATGATTTAATCGCTTAATTCAATATAAACATCAACAATTCAACATACTTGCATAGTCAATCAATTCACACTCACAAATCACAACTTAAGAATATCGGGGAAAACATGGGTTCTATTTAGAAATCATCTTATTTCATATTTATAACCACAACTCATTCATAATTCAATGCAATAAAGAATTTGATAATCGTTTGGAATCGAACCCATGCCAAGATTGAAAACTAGGATTTTTGGGGAAACATTGGGGATTTGAAATCAACTTTGAAATTGGCTCCTTGAAAGAAACTAAGTAAAGGATAAAGACTACCATACCTTTAATGAAATAAATCCACGAAAATCCCTTGCAAAACTTGAAGTTTTGGCCTTAGAAGATTGAATCCTTTACCTCCAATGGAGGTTTCTAGAGAGAGAACTTTTGAGAAAAGAAGTTTCTAACTTTTGGGGTGTTTTGAAACAAGGAGTAAATGACTTGTTTTAGGACTTAAAACTATTTATACCAGTGATATAAATCAATTTAATATAACCCAAAACATTAAATAATTAAAACGAAATTTTCTAAAGCCCCTTAATTTGGGCTGCCCTATCAGGGACCATGCACATCTAAACGGGTCGTGAGGGGCACCACGGCTCGTGGTGGTGCCCATGGTCCCTTGACCAGTGTGCCCCTCCAACTTGCCAAGCCCTCAAGGGCCTAAGGAAAGTCCACAAGACCTCCCACGATCCGTGGTCACGACCACGAGTCGTGGTTGAAATAGTGGTCGTGGAGGCAATAGCTTGGACAAGTTGCCTTGTTTGCCATGCCACCAAGTGATCTTAACGACCATTTACACGGACCGTCTAGGGCACCATGGCTCGTGGTGGTGCCCGTGGTCTTTAGGGCAGTAACTCCCTCAACTTTCCCCAACTTCCTCCAAGCTAAGGCAATCCCACGAGCCTTCCCACAGCCCGTGGTCATGACCACGAGTCCTGAAGTGGCTCGTTAAGTGGTGCCTTGGCTTGGCACCTTTCTAGGGCTCACTGCCATACCTACCATGGGTGGCACCATGACTCGTGGTGGCCACCACGTGTCGTGAATACCCTCGTGGTCATGGTAGGTAGTGGGTAAGCCTAGTTTTTAGGCAGTCTTGGCCCCTCACCATGGCTTACACCCAAAACCCTTAGCCCTTGCCCTTAACCCTTGACATTAACCTTCACGTTTAGGCTCTAGGTTAACCTATCATTTTCTAAGTCGTTACATTACCCCTCCCCCCTAGGAACATTCTTCCTCGAATGACACTTTAAACACATTAAGGGATAACGATTCAAGACTAGCATCCCATCATGCATGACAAATCAATACAATGCACAAAATCATAGGAGGAAACATCAACTCCACATCTATAAGCTCAATGAAACACAAGAAACTAGGAACTACATCTACAAACTCATTATTGACAAAAACATCAACATTTCTCATTTCGTTGGAGGAATTTCGTTCTCTACCTCTCATCATGATCACCATAACATCATTAAGCACATTATGCAACTCTTCATAAAAGCACATTTAGGCATGTTCAACAATCAACCTCATGAAGCATATAGACAACTCATACTAGATGCACATCAACATGTGGAACACAATTCATGAAAACTCATTTTCTCATATAAACATAAACTCATTAAGAACATGCATAACATAAGGAGACCATGGAAATACATAATCACGCATGACTCCAAAACATGAAACAAGTTACAAGGAACTCTTTGTCTCAAGCTTGAATAGGAATAGAAGGAAAGAGATAAGGATATCAAAACTCTCAACAACCTTACTATTCAACATACTATCCCCCAGTTAGGAGTAAACCCAACTAAGGTTAACATGAAAAAAACATAGGAACCTCAATACAACACTCAGTATCTATAAGGAACTATCACTTACTGGTGCCTTCATTCGGATGAGCTCCTTTGTCCTTGTTAGCTTGAAGCACATAGAAACAATTTTTTTTGGAGCATTAGGATCCAAACCATCAAGAAAAGCTTGCTTGTCATCCCTTTCTTTTGTCGAGAGTGTTGGGAAATCTCTCATCTTATGACCCTTCTTTCCACACCCAAAGCAACCATCTGTGCTGGCAAGGCACTTACCTAAATATTGCTTCCCATACTTGGAAAATCTAGACCTCTCAAAAGAAGAACAACTTCCATTCACTCCTTGAGATTTAGGGTTAGACAACCTATCATTGTTGAACATTGGGGAATCTTGGTTGGAGAACCTCTTTTTGAACCTTGGTTGACTTTATTCATCGGACCTAGCCCTCTTCATCTCTCTACTCTTCCTCTCAAGTTTGGACTCCTCAATAGATAGAGCATACACAATGACTCTAGAAATGTTCATGTCATTATGAAGCATTGTCGTACGACACTCTTCCTTCGCTAGGTCGAATACACCGGTCACAAATTGACTCATCTCATCCCTAGGGTTGGACACCAAAGATGGAGCATACTTAGAAATAGGGTAAACTTCAAGGAATACTCATCCACACTCATGCTACCTTGACTAAGGTTGATAAATTCCTCCACCTTAACCTCCCCTTTCTCACGGGGAAAGTACCTACCAATGAAAGCTTTCTTAAACTCCTCCCATTTTATAGGACCCGCTCCTATAGGCCTATTGCTTTTCCATTGAGTGAACCAAATTTGGGCAACATCCTTCAATTTGTAGGAGGCAAGTTTCGCTTTTTCTCTAGAAGTCACCCCCATAACATTGACTATCTTATATACCTTATCCTAAAACTCTTAGGGATCCTCTCCTACCTTAGAACCAAGAAATATCAGAGGATTCATCCTCACAAAGTCCCTAAACCTAGAAGCAATAGTATTCTTATTGGCATTCACTCTAGGCACCACATCTCTATTAACTTGGGCCGTCATAGGTTGGGCTAAGGTTAGAAAACCCGACCTAATCTCTTCATTAGTCATGGCCAGAGCATCAACCGAAACTTGGTAACCTTGAGGACCTTGGGGCTCTTGGGGAGGAACTCCCTCATTCACATTCTCCTCTTTCACTCTTCTAGTGGGTGTCCTTCTTGTATACATATCCTATAAACACAAGAGAAGGATTAGGAAAAGGACACTTAAAGAGCTAAACTGTAAGGCACGACTTCAAGAATATGAAAGAAGTGTAACTCCTTAACGTCATATAGCCTTTCGCTAATAGATGTGTCGCAACTCACACTGATGAACAAGACTCTACTAGATGTGGCTTGTGAGACATCAATCCTAAAAACTATTCCCAAATTCTTTTGCTTTGATATCATGTTTGTCATGGCCCGAGCCTATATCACGGAACTGACACGGCGTACTTGACCCCGAAGGGTCTCTTACAGGCCTCATACCATTCATAACATTCAATATAAAGAAAATGGTAGGGAATTAAAACTTTATTTAAATCCATACAATCAAAAACATTAAAAGCAAGCGGATGGCTATCGTCTCACATGGCCTTCTAAACAATATCTTTAAACAAAATAGGGTCACGACCCTTTACAATCGAAAACCTCAACAAATGTCTATTACATGAAAAGAAAGGAAACTTCAACTACTTGTCCTCGATCTATGAGGACATACCACTTAGTCATGGGGAATCTCAATTCAAAGCTTTAACTAGAGAGAATCACTCAAATGTCGGAACCTACACTTGTAGTAAACATAGAAGAATATGGGTTAGCACAATTAAGTACTAAGTATGATAGCCATGCAAAAACATGTTTAAAACAAACATTTTATTTGAAAGTCATGCTCTTATACCAATTTGATAAAACTTCATGAACATAAGCACAAGAGGCATAATATTCAACCATAACCAACATACAAGTCATTTAACAACATTAGAACATAACCATCATATAAACCATTAGCTTCACATTAAGCCTTCACCTCAAGTAACTCTTAAGCTATACTTTGTGAAATGTATGGGTAGTATCCCATACCACCATCCACACTAAAGTACAACCTTAAGGTCACCAAAAGTGAACTTACCATTCAACCTTTCCATCCTTACACAATACTCATACATAAGAGACATAACATTACATAAGTCATATCAACACATAAAGACATCACCTAGGGAAACTCTAAGTCATACTTGTGCAATGTATAAGTAGAATCCCATACTACGACTCATACTAAGTACTCTTATAAGCCAACATAGACAAGGTACATTCATATTCTTTAAGTTATGACAAGGAAGTAACTCATAATACAATGTAAGTATACATGCGTCATTACATTAAATACATAAGTCAACATTCCCTATTAGCTTCATTCAGAACACCTTCATTCATTAGACATTAAGCCAACATTCTCATTAACATCATCATAAAATCACATTCATTACACTTAACATTATAAAGGAACACACAACAAACACTTTCAAAGCCTACTAGTGCAATGCATAGATGGCATCCCAACTACCACCCACACTAAGTAGTGCATTCTTGAAAAGCCATAGTTCATTAACATTCTTTGTGGGGGTAAGCCTTTACCGACATATACCATGTGAGCAATTCATGGAATCTTGGTGTCACCCTCACCGAATAAGGGATTCCTACTTTCCTAAGGTAGGACCATTGTTTAGCTTAAGTGGATCCACTAGCTAGACCTTTGTGGGCACATAGTTATGAAATAGGGAGATTGCTACTAGACACCCTGTCTCAACTCACGAATGAGCATCCATCTCAAGAGATTGTTACTAGATACCCGCCTCAACTCCTGGATGAGCATCCAACTTAGTTCTTATCCTCTCGGTGCTTAGAATTGTTCCCCATGGAATATTTAACATTCATTATTATGGGATAAAAAATTGTTGCTAGAAACCCCGCCTCAATTCCCGAATGGGCATCCATCTCAACCCAACATTCATTCATTAGATAGCTCATAGATTCAAATATGAGAATAGCATTTCAACTAAGAATCTCATATTGTGAGAAAGATCTTTCACAATATGTCATTAACATTCATTAGAGTTCAATCGAAAATAGTCTTTCAATTAACACATCATCATTACCATAATCATAGAAACTTCATTCATTAGGCATTCATGAGTGTGCGTATGTGAGAATCACCTTTCACATATAGCCTAATCATGCATAGGTGTTAATTGAGAAATAACATTCAATCATAACACAATTACATTTTAAATATGACCATAACACTTTCATTGAGATCACACACATATATACTTCACATCATAATCATACCTAATCCTTCATGAAATTGCCCCTTAGGGCTATGAACCAACATCAACACATCAATCCAAACAACTACAATAGAATATGAAATTGACATGTTCAATCATTTAATTCAATATAAACATCAACAATTCAACATACTTGCATAGTCAATCAATTCCCATTCACAAACCACAACTTAGGAATTTGGGGGAAAAGATGGGTTCTAGGAAGAAATCATCTTAATTCATCTTTAAAACCACAACTCGTTCATAATTAAATGCAATAAATCCTTTGAAATTGAACCCATGCCAAGATTGAAAACTATGGTTTTTGGGGAAACATTGGGGAATTGAAATCAACTTTGAAATTGGCTCCTTGAAAGAAACTAAGTTAAGGTTGAAAACTACCGTACCTTCAATTGAATAAATACACGAAAATACCTTGAAAAACTTAAAGTCTTGACCTTGGAATCTTGAATCGTTTATCTCCAATGGAGGTTTGTAGAGAGAGAACTTTTGAGAAGAAAGGTTTCTAACTTTTGGGGTGTTTTGAAATAAGGAGTAAATGATTTTTTTTAGGACTTAAAACTATTTATACTGGTGATATAAAAAATTAAAATCAACCCCACACATTAATTAATTAAAATGAAATTACCTAAAACCCCTCAATTTTGGGCAGCCCCGTCAGGGACCACGCCCATCTAAACAGGTGGTGAGGAGCACCACGACTTATAATGGTGCCCATGGTCCCTTTACCAGTGTGCCCCTCCAACTTGCCAAGCCCTCACGGGCCTAAGGCAAATTCACGAGACCTTCCATGATCCGTGGTCAAGACCATGAGTCATGGTTAAGGTCGTGGTCATGGAGAGAGTAGCTTGGCCAAGTTGCCTTGCTTGCCATGCAACCAAGTGATCTAAAGGACCACTTACATGGACCGTCTAGGGCACCACGACTCGTGCTGGTGCCCGTGGTCTTTAGGGAAATAAATCCCTCCAAGCTAAGGCAACCCCACGAGCCTTCCCACATCTCGTGGTCATGATCACAAGTTGTGAAGTGGCTCGTGAAGTGGTGTCTTGGCTTGGCACCTTTTTGGGCTCACTGACATGCCAACCACGGGTGGCATAACGACTTATGTTGGCCACCATGGGTCATAAAGACCCTCATGGTCATGGTAGGCAGTGGCTAAGCCTAACCTTTAGGTAGACTTGGCCCCTCACCATGGCCTACACCCAAAACCCTTAGCCTTTGCCCTTAACCCTTGACGCTAACCTTCAAGTTTAGGCTCTAGATTAACCTATCATTTTCTGAGTCGTTACAAGTGAAAAATCCATTGTTGCAAGATCTGTAGGGCTTTATAATCAAGGTATGTTAGCTTATTCATCCATGGAGCCCCCTAGAATTCTTCCAATTGTGAAGATGAAATCCCCAATTCTAGTTAAGGTTCCTTCCAATATTCTTTGTTAGGTTGAATATGATTCCAATTGAGTGGATAGTACTTTTTTATGATTGATTTAGTATTGAATCATGCTGTTATGATGATATTACATATTTTCCATGGTTAACCCTAGTCTAATTGAAGAAATTGAAGAATGTGGGTTTATGCCTTGTGAAGGGAAATTGAGGATGCACAGGTGATCTTCTAGGATTGAGGACATGTATAACAATTGATCAAGAATACAAGCATGTACAGATGAATTGAATTAGATTAAAGTATATATGATGTATCATGACTAGTAATGATTGAAATTGATCCTATATGATGAACTATTACTAGAACGTCTTAGGAATGAAGCATGTAACTAGAATGCCTTGTAATCTAGGTATGTATGATGATTGTAAGAAGTAAAGATTTGAGAGTAAGGCTTGTAACCATGAATGTTGATTACTAAGTCTTTGAGAGTAAAGTTAATACGTTGAATTAAGTATGTAATGGCTTTGAGGGTAAAGTCTATATGATAATGGTATACTATTAGGTAGAGTTGTTGTGGAAGGACCTTACCCACCTAATCTACCTCATGAATGTTTGAATGTATGAAGTGATAGAATCACACGAGTTAGGAAGATTTCCATGTCTAGTACTTGAAACCTAAGTGTGATGATTGAAAGTATGTTTTGAACCTCAAGGAAGTGAAATATGAGATTATGCTTGTATTAATTGAACTACTTGAATTCTGATTATATCCATGTCTAATGTAGTCATTCTAGATTGTTGATGTGATATGATTTTTGACCTTGAAAGGGCAAGATATGATATTATGCATGTTTTATGCAAGTTTAGTACATGCTTACGAACACTTTGAGAGTAAAGTGAATACGCTCATGATCTAGCTGTAGTGTTGTTGAAAGGTTATTCTCATATACACACTTATGCATGAATATGATCTGTTGTTAGTAGTTTCCTCACAATATGATTATTCTAAGGTTGGAAGACTATTCTCACCTAATGAATCTATATGTAGACATGGACGGTAAAAGGTTATTCTCAGGCATGATCTAATGAGCTATAGTATGAGTTATGTTGGATTGAGTGTCAAGACATTCTTCCATAAAAACGAACTTAATTCAAGACTTAATATGAACTCAATGGGAATTATGCTTAGCACCGAGTGTATATTGATATGAGATAGAAGTTCTCCCGTCAGTAGAGGCCGGGTTTCCTATGGAAGCTCTCCCTTTAGTAGAGGACGGGTTTCCTATGGAAGCTCTCCCATCAGTAGAGGCTAGGTTTCCTAGAAGAAATCTCTTCTAATGGAAGCTCCCCCATTAGTAGAGGTTGGGTTTCTAGTAGAAATTTCCTTCTCCCATAAACTATCTGCCCTCATAGGTTAGTTAGATATTGGATCCACCTAAGCTAAGAGTATGGTTCTACCTTAGGCAAGTAGAACAACCTCTTTTTGGTGTGGCGAAGACACCGGATTCCATGTTAAGCTCACATGGTCTATGTTGGTTTAGGATAATTCCCACAATAAGAATATGAATTATGAACTATGATTACTTAAGAAGCTTTACTTAGCATGAGGGAGATTATGGGGTCTTCTTCATGCATTGCACAAGTATGCTTTGAGGGTATCTATGATATGGTCCTCTTATGTTATGATGTGTTATGTAATGAATATGCATATGACTTATACTTATGATGTATGCTTAGATTGGATTATAAATTGAGAAACCCTTCCAATACATGTGTGACTAAAGGTGAATGTTCCCTTGTCTATGAGAATTAAGCTAAGGATGAGGTCAAAAGATGATAGATATGAATAAGGACCTAAAGTGACTTGCTTAGTATGGGTGTGATTATGGGATCTTATCCATGCATTGCACAAGTTTGCATTAAGTTGACTTATGAAGTGTCTCTCTTATGTTATGAAGAACTTAGGATTAACTATGCTATGAATATGAAGTATCTCCTATGTTCAAAGTTCATGCCTTATGATGACTAATGCTTACATTATGTCTATGTTGGAGATTATGCTAATGACTATGTTGTTATCTCTTATGCTTATGACTAATGTTATTGTTTCTTATCATTATGGTATATGTCTTACATTTACTAATGCCTCTTATGTAATACCCCATATCCAAAAATAGGACTTCATGCAGATTTCCAGAAGTTGTAGGTGCAGCCCACGGTTACTACCCACGGACCATAAGGTAACCCACGACCCGTGCTGGTGGCCCATGGTTCACATCTGCAACCATCCCTAATAATTCAGACAAAAACCATTCTAAGGCATGACCCACAAAATGACATGACGGATCGTGGATCCATCGACGGATCGTCGATCAATCCTTAGGTCAAGGCCTTCAGAACTTGGTCTTTAAAGTCGATCGACGGACTGACATGATAGATCGTGGATCCATTGATAGTTTGTCGATCAGTGCGTAGGTCAAGACCATTAGAACCTAGTCTCTGAAGTCATCGACGGACTGATAGGATGGATCATGGATCCATCGACGGATGGTCGAACAGTCTGTAAGTCACTTCAGCAAATTTTATGTCAGGGGTCTTTTCATCTTTTCCTATTTGATTTAACCCCTAAGCTACGTCGTCTAGACCCTAAATTATGAGGTTTCTGTCAGTTTAAGCCTAGAAACATAACTTCAACTTATCTAACTCAAATCATTAACCAAAACTTGGAAAAATTAGAGCGTAAGAGGAGAAGAGAAGTAAAGAACCCTAGTTGAACAACGCAGCAAGGTTCCATCAGTTCCAGCCCCAAAATCTAAAGATTTCTCTGTGGAATTCGTCACCAGGTATGTGGGATTTCATTAATGGGTTCCTTTCACCCATTAGGTCCCTAGTTTTCAGTCAGTTTCTTGATTCCCTTATTATGACTAGACCTAGGGTTTCTTGAATGTTACAATTATTGGTTTCTTAACTGTTATAATGATCCAAATTAGATTAGTATGTTAATATTAAGTTATTTGAAATGAATTCCAGAACCCTAGCTATGCATTTCTTTAGTTCTTGAATTACACGTGCTAGGTAAGATATTTCAGTTATTCAGTTATACATGCCTCAGTTATTAATGAATCAATATCAGTTTAATTGTTGCAAACTCAATTTACATGTTTAGTTTGAACTATTTAGTAACTTACAAAAATTCAGTCATAATGTGTTAATTACTTAATCCATTGGGAGTAAAATAATACCGAGTTAGACTAGGGTTCAACGTACCCAAATAGTCCCAAAACTACTAACCACGTAGATTATAAGGCCCCTCTGTCTTCTCGATGGGGATTATACATCGGATTCCACATTTAGCTTATGTGGTTTTACTATCAGTTATTAGTAGATCAAACAGTTCAGTCAAATTCTATTGCACTGACCATTTACTAGTATATCCAATATTTAGTTTCAACATGTTATAAATTGGTCACTGCATTTAGTTAGCTTAGCATTCAATATCTATATCATGTTCAGATTATATCATTGCTTATTTGCTTTGTTCAGTTATATGTTATTTCAACTTTATTATATCATGCATGATCAGTACCTTTCAAGTAATGACGCATACTCTACGCTACATCTTCTCGTGATGTAGATGTAGGTTCAGGTTCTCAACATCCAGATCACGCTTAGATCACTTTCCGATCATCAGTTCAACAGCATCAGTGGTAAGTCCTCATTCTTTGAGGACTAGTGCCATGTTTATCTTTTTAGTACTTTTAGTCCTTTAGTTTCAGTTTTGTTAGATCTAGTTTGGGCATGTCCTAACATTTCTAGTCAGTTTAGAGGCTTATTTCAAACATAGTTAGATTCAGCTTAAAATTGAGTTTATATCTTCTTTGTCTTAAACTCATCAGTTTTCATATATCTCAATTATAGTATATGGGTATTCCTTGTTTTTTTCATTTTATTTATGATTATAGTTTCTGCATCAGTTTATTATTCAACTTATCTTTAGTATGCTTATGATCATGCCAGCAAGGTTAGCTTGGGATCACTTGTGGTCCTAGGTCCCGTGTCTGTGTCTCGGGGGTAGTCTCGGGACATGACAAACTTGGTATGAGAGCATTCGATTTAAGAGTCCTAGGATGTCTGAAAAGCTGCACTAAGTAGAGTCCTTTTAATAGGTGTAAATTGCACCACACGTAATGAGAGAGAGGCTATGAAGTGATTTAGGAAAACATCATTTTCTTATTACTCTTATCATGCGTATGGTATGATCTAATTCTATTCTAACGCGACGCTCTATGTTTTAGTGATCATGCATCCTCGTAGAGCTAATGCCAAGAATACGAATGCCAGGAATGCAAAGGTAGCTCCTCCAGTCTCAGATCAGGAAGTTTCTAATGTGAAATTCAGGAACGCCATGCAGATGTTGGCTCAGAGTGTGGCCAACCAAAATAATCAATGGGTTCTATTTCAGGCAAATGCCAATGTTGGGTCAGCTGCAGCTAGAGTGCGAAACTTTGTTAGGATGAATCCGCCAGAGTTCTTAGGATCGCAAGTTGGAGAAGATCCCCAAAACATCATTGATGAGGTCAAGCAGATCTTTGAAGTGATACAGGTAACTGGGAATGATCGGGTTGAGTTAGCATCATATCAACTGAAAGAAGTAGCTCATATCTGGTATACTATGTAGAAGGAGAACAAGGGTACAAATGCAGCTCCTATTACTTGGGATTGTTTTAGCGAAACTTTTTTGGACAGGCTTTTCCCTATAGAGTTGAGAGAAGCAAGGGCCCAGGAATTTATGAACTTAAGGCAGGGTAACATGACGGTCCAAGAGTATGGGCTCAAGTTTAACCAACTCTCCAAGTATGCTCCTCACATGATTGCTGATTCTAGGGCTCAAATGAATAAGTTTTTGTATGCAGTGTCAGACTTAGTGAAGACAGAGTACATAAATGCTATGTTGTTGGGAGACATGAATATCTCTAGGCTCATGACTCACGCTTAACAAGTTGAGGGTGATAAGCTTAGGGAACAGGCTAGGGAGAGTAAGAAAGAAAGAACAGGCAACTATGAGTATTCTAAATAGAAATTGGGTGGTGGAAATCGCTCGCAGTTTCAACAGAAGTCTGCAACTCCAGCACTTTTATCAACTAGTACTCCATCCTCCAAGTTTCAGAATAATCAGAAGGTGTTGCATTAGGCTCTAAGTCTCAATGTAGTATCTCAGGCACCAAAACCTACCCAACTTGCCCTAAGTGTGGTAAGAACCATCCGAGCGAGTGCCTTGCAAAAAAAAAAGGATGTTTTGGGTGTGGTCAATATGATCACAGGTTGAGGGATTGTCCTTCTAGACAGGGTCAAGAAGGTAATTATGGTAGAGCTAATTCTACAACTTCAGCAGCACCAAGCAGGTCGCCTAACTCAATAGGGTAACTCATATGGTACAGGTGGCGAACAACGCCATAACAGGTTGTATACTCTTTAGGCTCACCAAGATCAGGAAGATTCCCCTGATGTAGTCAATGGTACATTACGAGTCTTTGATCTTGAAGTTTATGCATTGTTAGATCCAGGGGATACTTTGTCATTTGTAACTCCTTTTATAGCGGTCAAATTCATTGTTAGTCCAAAAAGTCTCCCAGAACCTTTCTCAGTCTCTACTCCAGTCGGTGACCCAGTTATAGCTAGCCGGGTATACATAAATTGCCCTATCACAGTCTCCCAGAAAGTCACCTTAGCAGATCTTGTAGTGTTAGAAATGGTAGACTTCGATATCATTCTAGGCATGGATTGGTTACATTTATGTTATGCCTCAGTTAATTGTAGAACTAGGGTTATTCGTTTTTAGTCTCCAGATGAACCAATATTAGAATGGAATGGTAGTAGCTAGTGCTATGGGTCGATTCATTTCTTACCTTAAGGCCAGAAAGATGATCTTTAAAGGTTATCTATATCATCTAATTCGGGTTAAGGATTCAAGCTCCGAAACCCCAACCATTGAGTCAGTTCTTGTGGTTAATGGGTTTCCAGAAGATCTTCCTGGAGTTCCTCCCGATAGGGAAATTGACTTTGGAATTGATCTCCTACCAGATACCTAGCCTATCTCTATTTCTCCTTACAGAATGGCTCCAGCTGACCTTAAGGAATTGAAAGAGCAGTTGAAAGACCTTCTAGATAAGGTCTTCACCAGACCTAGTATTTCGCCATACGGTGCACCAGTGTTGTTCCTAAAGAAGAAAGATGGTTCTCTTAGAATGTGCATTGACTATAGGCAGTTGAACAAGTTCACAATCAAGAATAAGTATCCCATCCCCAGGATTGATGACTTGTTTGATCAACTTCAGGGTGGTAGTCATTTCTCAAAGATAGACCTCAGATTTGGTTATCATCAGCTTAAAGTCAGAGATAGTGACATTCCAAAGATAGCTTTCAGAACTCGGTATGATCATTATGAATTTGTAGTTATGTCATTTGGACTAATCAATACTCATGCAGCTTTCATGGATTTGATGAACAGAGTGTTCAAGCAGTACTTGGACTTGTTCGTTATCGTCTTTATTGATGATATCTTCATTTACCCTAGGAATGAGTGATATTCCGTGAGTTTATGGTATTTCTAATACATTTAACTTACAAGTTGTGTGTGTCTAGGGCCTTATCTTATTGGTTTTTATGTATTTTCTTTTATTTTTAAAGGAAAGATGTTCAGGCGTAAAAGTACGGAGACAACTGAGCTAAATGTAGAAAAGGGCTTTCACGGAGATGATCTACGGATCGTAGATCCATTGACGGTCCATAGGTGATGACCGTAGATCAGCAGCCAAGGGATAGATGACAAATCAGGGAAATCTGACCAAGTATGGAACTACGGAGGCAATTGGCGATCCGTAGATTAGCTTACGGACCGTACTGATCAAACCGTAGAAGGAGACTGCGAGGGTTCCAGTACCTGATTTTTGAAGATTCTAAGTATGGAGCTATGGAGGGAATTGACGGACCGTAGATCTATCTACGGTCCGTACTGCAAGTCCATTGTCTGCTTCAGAGAGGCTGATGTTTGAGAGCTGAAATATTTTCCAAGTCCTGGCTTACGAAAGGGACTTACGGACCGTCGATGGATCTACGGTCCGTAAGTCAGTCTCGTGGATTGAAGACGCGTGCCTGAACAAACTTTCCTTAATTTGTTTCCTTTTTAAATTAGGATTTGTTTTTCTATAAATAGGGCATGTAAACCTTGTTTTTGGGGTTAGACATTATTATTCTAGTTCTACTTTGTGACTTTGGAGATTGAACTATAATTTTAGCAATTATTAATTTCACAAGTTCGTTTTGAAGATTTTGGCTTTGCAACTCAAGTTGAATTTCTGGGTTTATTATTCTTTTTACGTAAATTCATGATTTCTTTATCTAAAAGTATGAATTGTGTTCTTGCTAATATGAGTAACTAAATCCACAACTAGGGTTGTGGGAACCATGAGCGATTAACAAAATATGAATAGTAAATAAGCAATTCGTGAATAGTATTTTGCATGCATTGATAATTCTTTCGTTTAGAAGTCTTTTTAACGGTGGCGAACGTTAAAACTCGCCTTGTTGCTACTTGCCGGATCAAGGAGGTAATCAACAAGAAAAGAATTATCAACATAGATTTAGTGTGATACTATCTAATAGACTAGTGTCGATTGGTGCGAAGTAATAACTAAGCCAAACATCGATTATGATGTCTAATATGAGGTAAAGGTAAGGGTTAGTAAATTATACACACGTAGCCGGATCAAGGTGCGGGGTGAAATTCTCTAGATGCCGGATCAAGGATTTAGAGATACCTAACTTATCACCTTGCATGTAATACACTAAGAAAAGATTGTTGTTACTAGGATTATTGAGTTATGAGCTTGTGGGGAATACGTATGCCCTAGTTATTTCTCTCATCTTGATAACAACCAAAAATTGAGTTTTGTTTGATTACAGATTACTTACTGAATTCTTATTATTTGTTTCATATAAACAAACCCCCACTTTTTTTAATTACTTGTTTCTGGAAGTTCTTTGACTAATTAAATATAATTGTCGGTTAAAATAAAGTCTAAACCATTTTTCCTCGTGGGATCAACCCCAACCTACAAGTTGGGTTCTCTACTTGATAACGATCGCTTATACTTCTGTAGGGAAGTGTAATTTGAGCGTATCAAATTTTGGCGCCGCTGCCGGGAAAATTTTGGCTTTTAGATTTATTTTAACTACATTATTGAACGTTAGTCAAATATTTCCATATTTTACTTTTTCTTTTTGTTTTTGTCTCTCTCAGGTTCTACCTCTAGTGTATGCCAAGTACACGGAGTCAGGGTGAACCATTTACTTCTTACGACCCAGAGATAAACCGCACTTTACGAAGAATGAATAACCCAAGAGGTCCAATTAATCCTATAGAAGGAGATCTGGATGATGCAGATGAATTACAACAGCAGAGGGTAGTAGGTGGGGACAACCAGGCTCCAGCTGAAAATCGATTAGGAGATCCACTGAGGGTGCAAGATCCACTAGGCCCACGACAATATGATAACTATCGGGGCAACTTGGACATAGAAAACTCTGATGGACCCATTGTCCTACCTCCTTTACCTCCAGGGCACACATTTGTGGTGACTAGCAGTTTGATGCAGATGCTTACAGCAAGAGGCTTATTCTCATGATTGCCATTGGAGGACCCACATGCTCACCTAGCCAAGCTAAGGGTAGTTTGCAAGAGTTGTGTAGGTAGACCAGACCTAGATATGGACATCATTGGTTTACGAGTGTTTCCTCTGTCACTCATAGGCGACGCTGCAGTATGGTTCACTGAGCTTCCTTATAACTCAATATTTACATGGGAACAATTGGCGGAGGTGTTCAAAGCAAAGTACTATCCAGTGTCCAAGAAGCTCAATCACAAAGACAGGGTCAACAATTTTGTAGCATTACCTAGAGAGTCTGTGAGTAGTTCTAGGGACAGATTCACTGCATTCGTTAGAAGTGTTCCAAATCACCGTATTGATGATGAGTCGCTGAAGGAGTACTTCTATTGAGGACAGGATGATAACAATAAAGCATTCCTTGACACTATTGTTGGGGGTTCATATGGTGATTGGACATATGCACAGATTTCTGAAAAATTAGAAAGGATCTCTCGCAACAATAAAGCATGGAGCACAAGGAGAGCAGATACTAGGAGAAACGCATTTGCCGTTCATAATGCAACTGTCAACTCTGCAGATGATATTTGTGAGGAGATGGCTCAGATAAGGACAGAGTTGGGGTTGGTATTGAAGCATGTGAGCGGAGGAGTAGAAAAGGTAAATGCTGTGAACTATTTAACAAGAACTCCACCACCAGTTGAAGAGTGTTACTATGAAGAGGACACTTATGCGGTGAATGATCAGATGGGGGTTTTCCGACCAAATGCCCAAGGATCCAACACGGAAAATTGGCGCCAAGGTCAAGGAAACCAAGGTTGGAACTATGGAAATTACAACCGAGAGGGTCACTATGTCCGGGATGAGAACTTCAATCGCGACAACAACTATAACAGGAACAATTATGGCAACAGAAATGATCGGGTTGGACCTTATGTTCCCCCTCAAAATCGGGAATCTGGTGCTAGGGAAGCTGGAGGTAATTTGGCGCAGATTGAAGATATGATGCAGAAGATGATGAGAAGGTTTGATGCAACTGATGAGAATGTGAAGGAGATGAGAAACGACTTATCTGGCATTGGTCAAAAGGTTGATGCCCATGCAGTTTCAATAAATCATCTGGAGCAACAGATGACTTAGTTGTCTACTATAGTGAACCCACGTCAACCTGGCACTCTTTCTAGCAACACCATCCAGAATCCCAAGAATGATGGTCATTGTATGGCAATTACTACTTGAGGAGGTAAGTAAACCATAGATCCACTTATGCCATCTGTGGTGGATATTGAGATTAGAAGACCAGATGATGCAGTGAAAGTTAGAGAGGAGTCTGAGACTGTGACAGAACAAGAAGCTGAGATACCTTAGAAAGTGGTCTCCATACCTAGACCGCCACCATCTTTTCCACAGAGGTTAGTAAAGAAGACTAAAGATGGTAAATATTGCAGGTTTATCACTATGTTGAAGCAACTTTCTATCAATGTCCCTTTGATAGAAGCATTGGAGCAAATGCCTAGATATGCCAAGTTTATGAAAGATATGGTGACAAAGAAAAGGTCTATGAGTTTTGAAGATGACAACAGATTGCAACATTGTAGTGCTATTGCTACAAGATCTCTGGTGCAGAAGAAGGAAGACCTTGGTGCTTTCACGATCCCATGTACTATAGGGTTGCTACACTTTGCTAAGGCATTGTGTGATCTTGGTGCTAGCATCAACCTCATGCCTTTGTCTATTTACAAGAAGTTGGGTTTGGGGGACCCAAAGCCCACTGCAATGCGGTTACTAATGGCTGATCGGACTGTGAAGAGGCCCATAGGTGTGCTCCATGATGTGCTAGTGAAGGTGGAGTCTTTTATCTTTCTGGCGGATTTTGTGATTCTTGACTGTGAGGTTGATTTTGAGGTCCCCATTATCCTTGGGAGACCATTTCTTGCTACAGGGCGTGTGTTGGTTGATATGGAAAAGGGACAGATAAAGTTCAGATTAAACAATGAAGAAGCAACTTTCAACATATGTAGGTCCATGAAGCAGAATGGGGAGCTCCAAAGAGTATCTGCTATCACCTACAGAGTGGAGAGTGGATCAGAAGTATGGATTGAAGAGCGACTAGGAGTTGAGGCACTCGCAGCGGTCATGATGAATTTTGATAGTGATGGTATTGAAGAATATAATGAGTTGGTGGCTGCACTTGATAAGCATGAATACCGGTCCAAACCAAAGAAGTATGAGCTAGACATGAAGAATCGCGAGTCCCCACCCACAAGACCATCTATTGAGGAGGCACCAAAAGTGGAGCTTAAGGCTCTACCACCGCACTTGAGGTATGTATACTTAGGTGAAGAAAATACTTTGCCGGTCATCATTGCAGCAAATTTGAATCCAAGGCAAATAGAGTGTTTGGTGACTGTATTAAAGAGGTTCAAGCGAGCTATTGGGTGGACTATTGCAGATATTATTAGGATTCCCCCTGGTATTTGCTCTCACAAAATCCAACTCATGCCAGAACATAAGCCCAGTATTGAGCACCAAAGAAGATTAAATCCACCTATGCAAGAGGTAGTTAAAAAGGAGATCATAAAGTGGTTGGATGCAGGAGTCATCTATCCCATTGCAGATAGTAGTTGGGTATGTCCTGTGCAGTGTGTGCCTAAGAAGGGAGGTATGATTGTTGTTCCAAATGAAAAGAATGAGCTTGTTCCAATGAGGCCCGTTACTGGATGGAGAGTTTGCATGGATTATCGAAAGTTGAATGCATGGACTGAAAAAGATCACTTTCCCATGCCATTCATGGACCAGATGTTGGATAGACTTGCAGGAAAGGGTTGGTGTTGTTTTCTTGATGGGTATTCTGGTTACAATCAAATTTCTATAGCTCTAGAAGACCAAGAGAAG
Organism: Solanum commersonii; assembly: GCA_029007595.1. Classification (NCBI taxonomy): domain Eukaryota; kingdom Viridiplantae; phylum Streptophyta; class Magnoliopsida; order Solanales; family Solanaceae; genus Solanum; species Solanum commersonii. The sequence continues at coordinate 3,021,399 of JAJTWQ010000029.1, forward strand.
ACCACCTTCACTTGTCCATATGAGACTTTTGCTTTCAAACAGATGCCTTTTGGGTTGTGCAATGCTCCAGCAACCTTCCAGCGGTGTATGATGTTGATATTTTCAAATATAGTGGAGGATGCTATTGAAGTGTTCATGGATGATTTTTCAGTTGTAGGTGATTCCTTTGACCATTGTCTAGATAATCTGGCCGAGGTGCTTAAAAGATGTGAAGACTGCAACTTGGTGCTGAATTGGGAGAAATGTCATTTCATGGTGAAAGAAGGTATAGTGTTGGGTCATCGCATTTCTGAGAAAGGTATTGAGGTTGATAGAGCTAAAGTTGAGGTAATAGAAAAGCTTCCACCACCTATCTCTCGTAAAAGGTGTTAAAAGTTTTCTTGGGCATGCGGGTTTTATAGAAGATTCATCAAAGACTTCTCCAAAATTGCACATCCGTTATGCAAATTGCTTGAGAAGGAGTGTAAGTTCTATTTTGATGATGACTATCTTAGAGCATTTGAAGAGTTGAAGAAAAAGTTGGTTATAGCACCAATCATTATTTCACCGAATTGGGGACAACCGTTCAAGGTAATGTGCGATGCGAGTGGACTGGCGCTTGGTGTAGTATTGGGTCAAAGGCGTGAGAAAATTCTTCACCCTATTTAATATGCCAGTAAAGCTCTAAATATGGCTCAGAAGAACTATACTGTGACTGAACAAGAACTTCTTGCAGTGGTTTTTGCATTCGAGAAATTTCGATCATACTTGCTTGGTACTAAGGTCATAGTGCATACTGACTATTCTGCATTGCGGTATTTGATGGCAAAAAAGAATGCAAAATCGAGATTGATTAGATGGATATTACTACTGCAAGAGTTTGATTTTGTAGTAAAAGATAAAAAGGGGACCAAAAATCAAGTCGCCGATCACTTGTTGAAATTAGAGGAAGAAGCTACGCTAAAGCTTGGAGATAGGGTTGAAATCAATGATGCTTTTCCGGATGAAAAGGTATTGGCTTCTTCTTATGATTTGATTCCTTGGTTCGCCGACTTTGCTAATTATTTGGCAAGCGACATTGTGCCCCCCGATTTGTCTTTTCACCAAAGAAGAAAATTTATGCATGATGTAAAGAGATTCTTTTGGGATGAACCTTACTTGTATCGTAGTTGTGCTGATGGGATTATTCGTCGATGTGTGCCTGAGGTTGAGATGTTGAGTGTACTTGAAGCATACCATTCATCACCTGTTGGTGGGCATCATAGTGGTATTCGGACTGCACATAAGATTTTGCAATGTGGGTACTATTGGCCCACCATTCACTAAGATGCTCATGACTTCGCCAAATTTTGTGATCGTTGCCAAAGAGAAGGAGGGATTTCAAAGAGGCAAGAGCTCCCAATGAATCCTATATTAGTGATAGAGTTGTTTGATGTATGGGGCATTGATTTTATGGGTCCATTTGTGAGTTCATATGGGATGAAGTATATTCTTGTTGCGGTTGATTATGTATCAAAATGGGTGGAAGCAGTTGCACTCTCCAACAATGAAGGTAAAAGTGTCACCGCATTCTTGAAAAAGAATATTTTCTCCAGATTTGGTACACCGAGGGCCATAATTAGCGATGGAGGTTCTCACTTCTGCAATAAGTTATTCAAGGCACTACTTGAGAAATATGGTGTCCTTCACAATGTAGCCACTCCTTACCATCCACAGACTAGTGGTCAAATTGAAGTATCCAACAGAGAGATCAAAAAATATTGGCAAAGACTGTGAATGCTAATAGAACAGATTGGTCAAGGAAGCTTGACGATGCTCTATAGGCATATCGCACTGCATACAAGACCCCCATAGGTACGTCTCCTTACCAACTTGTATATGGGAAGTCTTGTCATCTACCAGTAGAGCTAGAGCATAAGGCTATGTGGGTAATGAAGAAGTTAAGTTTGGATTGGAGCGTCGCATCTAACCAAAGGTTGAATGACTTGAATATTCTCAATGAGTTTCACCTACAAGCTTATGAAAGTTCAGCCTTGTATAAAGAAAAGATGAAGAGGTATCATGACTAAAGAATTGAAAAGCGAGAATTTGTGGTTGGTGATCTTGTGCTGCTATTCAACTCTAGGCTGCGCTTGTTTCCAGGCAAACTCAAGTCCAAGTGGACAGGGCCATTTTTGCTCACGAAAGTACTCTCGCATGGAGTGGTTGAGCTTGAGAAAAAAGATGGAACAAGGTTTGTGGTAAACGGGCAAAGGATTAAGATCTATCTGGGAAATGCTGAAACTGTGCAAGAAGTGATTGAGGCCTACAATCTTGATGAAGTTTGAGTAATCAAGACACCTGCCTCGTACCGCAACGTTAAATCAAGCGCTTCTTGGGAGGCAACCTAAGATGTACAATCTAGCCAATGATAGGGTTAAATTTTCCAATTAGTAGTTTAGTTTTCTCTGATTACTTGCATTATTGTATTAATTTAGTTCTTAGTGTTGGCTAGAATTAGTATAGGATCCGTGTCTAAACAGTGTCAAGAAAATGTAAAAAAATAATAGCTTATTGGTTGCTACATGTGCAGGTACACCACATAATGAATCTGCAGAAATTGGTCTGGTGCAGAGGTCTACGGATACCATCGACGGCCAGTCGGTTGATCCACGGACCGTCAATGGTGTCCGTAGATCCAAGGTAAGCCCCTAAATTTTTCTAACTGAAACAGTGATCTACGGCCCTGATCTACGGACCATAGATCAACTCACGGACCGTAGACGGGGTCTCGTGAGTCCAAACCCTAAGGCTATCTGACCCAACCCGGACCCCCTATTTAAATAACCCCTTGTTTTAAAATCATTCACATTCCCTTCATTTACTCCCATAACCGTTTCCCCCACCTTTTCAACTCCCTAATTCACTCTATAACTCCTATATATCACACTCCCTTCCATATATTACCAAAATCCCTTCAATTTAGTTTACTCCTCATTCCATATTTCACTCTTTAAGATTCGGTGTTGGGTTAGTAGCAATAGCGGTGTTTCAATTGTCGTGCTAAGAAGTGTCATCACACAATCCCCAACTCCTCGTTGCTTGCAAGGTAATGAATTTTCCCCTCACTTTGAATTTTGATTCATAGCCTAAATATAGGAAGTCGGGAATTTGGTCTTAACTTAAGGTTATTGTTTGATGTAATTACATGATAAATCTACAAGTTACAAAACCCTTGGAATGATAGATAGTGATTGTGTAGTTTGATTGTATATGATTGTAAGCCTTTATGTAAGTTTCGACTTAGGGTTCCAGAAATTATCTAAATTATGTGTTAAAATAACCAATCGGAATCGTAAGAATGAAGAACTAACATAATTGAGTGTTGAAATACATAATGAGGCTTGTTAATGTTGAAATCTAGGACCACATATGTCTAATTAATAATATAGGGCTAACAACTGGGCGCAAATGGCATCCACGATACCCCGTCTACGGACCGTAGACCCATCTACGGACCATAGATGAGGTTCGTCACAGGATGCACACGCAAAATTACCCAAGTGTAGAACCACGGACGTGGACTATGGTCCATAGATCAATCTACGGACCGTTCTGCACATCTGTGGTTCCCAACTGCAACCTATATTTCTGGTCCCCTGATCCACGGCAGAGTCCAACGAACCGTAGATCAGTCTATGGACCGTAGGTGCCCTCCGTGGATGACCACTGTAGCCTGTGTCTGCAATTTTTTTTGAGACTTTGTTATGGTTTGTTTATAATTTTTTAGTTTTTCTTAGTATAGTTTTGGTTAGTTTTGGGTACTAATATCGTTCCCGTAGGTACAATGGCACCAAGAAGATGGTCACCTACTCCAAAAGGGGCAAGTCCAAATCTGTTGCCCCTAATTTCCGGTTGATTGATGAGGACACAGACACCGACACTGATCCAGCATACGTGCCTCTCAATCCAAGGACTTCTCGCGCCAGAGGCATACCCCGGAAGGTGCTTCCCGACGTAGTCACTGTCTCCCAGTCTGATGAGGAGCACACACTCATCGGGTCACCAACTGGGGCTGCTTCCAGTTCAGAGGAGTCTATATCAGGCTCCAAGTTTGCCCACTCTTCACGATCCGAGTCTACCCAGGCTACAGGGTCCAATGCCAAATCTTCCACTGGGTCTGGAGAAAATGACCAAGCAGCCTCATCTGACGAGGCTACTAGTTCGGAGCCTATACCCGTACCACCAAATGATGCTCCCACTCCTGTAGCCAGCAAACCAAATAGGTGGTGTGTTGAGGGCCAATGGAAAATTTACCGGGATGTAAAGATGGTAAATGACAAATAGAAAATGGCCAAACTGATCACAGAAGAGCGGAGAGTTCTCACGGGGAGCTTACACACTGTTCCAGACATTCACCGGCTATTCAATCTTCACAAGTGTGACTGGATGGCTCGATACCCAGGGACGTACAGTGAGGAGATTGTGCGGGAGTTCTATGCTTCCTATGCTGCCACTCTCCGGGGCTCCATTTCTAAGCAGTCGAAGCCCTTAGCTCAGGATCCGCTAACTTCCACATTGGTTTGAGGGTGCCCGGTGGACATATCACCTGCCACGATCAGACGATTTCTCTATGGTCCTACTGCAGGTCACTCTTGGTCCCTCAATACAGCGGAGTTTGACTACAGATGGGACATTGTGCGGAGTGGTGCCTTCCAGAGGAATTCTGAGCAGTGAGAGGTTGTGATACTTTGGTTGGCCAGATACATTGCTGCAGATGGCGAGTGTGCGAAATGAGTCACTGCTCCACGTTTGGGCATCCAGAAGGCGACATTAACTTTAGTGGCCAAGTTCTTCTGGTTACTGGTGCATAACAGGGTGTCGCCGACAAAAGCTGATAATCAAGTCACGTGGGATAGAGCAGTCATGGTAGCGGCATTGGTAGCAGGAGTAGAGATCGACTTTGTCCGCATGTTGCTGGCAGAGATACACGAGAGAGCATTCAGGACCTCCACTACTTACCCCTTTCCATGCTTTATTTTTCAGTTGTGTAGGGACTCCGGAGTGCCGATCTGGCATTGTGATAGGCTAGTCCACCCTACAGGAGCATTGGACATCGGTCTCATTCGAGATGAGGTGAATGTAGCAACACCTCGCAAAGAGCCTCAGGTTGAGGTACCTCCTTTGGGTACCGACCTTGCAGACACAGTGGGGCAGGCACAGGGCGATGACCTCAGCGCCCCCGATCACACCGACACTATCCCGAGCTCCTCTTCTCAGGCAGCTAGCATGAGTCCTAGCTCTTTTTGGTCCACACCGCAGTTGGGCGCTGCTGTTGTTCCCTTGGCCAGAGTACAGAAGTTAGAGGCTCAGATGGCCACACTGCTACATCACATCCAGTCGTGGATGCAAAAGTCGATCGTCGAGTCCGAGGCTGGAGTGGAGCGCAGGATGGAGGATATGATGGACCAGAAGGTCTAGGCTGTTAATAATCGCCTAGATGCCTTCGAACTGAGAGTCCTCGAGCGACCAGCCCCGGCCATAAACCTATCTGCTTTGCAGGCCGACATAGCTAGCCTCCGGTCTGACATTGAGGCCATTCTTGTTGCACCTTTAGTTGAGCCTCAGGTTGCCCCCACTGCACTGGCTGATGACTCAGTGCTAGATGCCCTATTCAGTGGGACCGCCGAGGAGGGACTTGCACTTACACAGGCCAAAGGCAAGCAGCACCGCTCTCACCGCACTGAGGAGGAGAAAGCCATCAAGAGACAGCGTAGGCAGGAGAAGGAGGCTAGGAGGGCGTCGATATTTGATGAGGAGTTGCGCCAGTAGAGGAAGCGTGAGAGAGTTACAGAGGCGTTGAGCTCTGCCCCAGTTGTAGCGGCCCAGCCTGATTTGGGGGACGCAGAGAGATTGATGGAGAGCACTACTGAGGGTGCAACCACTGGTGTTTCAGCGGGTTTCGGGCAACCGGACCCCTCTGCTTGTTGATGATTCGTCGGTGCTTTGCACCACAGGTTTGCTTTACCCAATCCATTTTCGTTTACTATTTCTATATGCGTTGGGGACAACTACATCTATTTTTGTTAGGGATGGGGCAAATGGATTGTGAGTGATAGGGTGAAATCTGAATAACCCAACTCATGAATCCTCCCTTGGGGTTTTCTTGCCTGTGTTCTTTTTCCCCAAAGGACTGTTTAATTTCTGTTGAACCGGCATGTCTTAGGATTGTATGTATAGAAGCATGATATAGAATGAAGCATGATGACTTATAAATAAATAAATAAATAAAAAATGGTACCCGTCAGATTTTTGGGATGTATGCTAGAAATCTTAGGCTACGATTAGTTGATTATGTTGACTCTGAGTATGACATAATAAATCAACGTGATGGCATGACTTGAGCTGAAACTTGAACTAGGTAATCTAATAATCTGATAATGAAACTATGTGCCAAGAGTTGGTGAGAATTGTTGAGTGTTCAAGTTTTGTGCAAAACTAGAACTTGCCCGGTTAGTCCTGCTAAGATAATTCAATCTAGAGGTTAGGAAGTGATCATAGGCCATTGTTCGGAAAAGTCCGCAAATTGCCTAGAAGGATTCAACCAAATGAAATAATTGTTCCCTTTGATCCAGCTTTGAGCCTAAAATAAACCACTTCTTTCTAAAACCCCAAACTCACCTTCCCATAATCTACTACGTTGGCCCTGGTCCCTCCTTGGACATGTGCACCCCCGAGTTAGGCCAAAAGCCTAAGTTGAGGGTGGCTAATGCAAAAGTAACGTCAATCTTGGCCCTGACCCAACATCGGGTATTGTGCACCTCAACTAATGAAAAATCTATAAGTTGAGGGTGGCCATGAAAGAAGATACTGAGAGAAAAATGGGTATGAAAAGAGTGAGGTGAAGAAGAGAGAAAACGTGTGGAAAGGATATGATTTGTTGAAAGCTATAAAAAAAAAAAAAAAAAAAGATGAATGTGAGAAATAAAGAGTTACAAATTCTGAAGTCACATCCTTGGTTGAAGAAAATCAAGCAAAAGAAGGTAAAACTGTAGGATGTCAGAAATAGGGCAAAAAGAGGTTAAAAGTCAAAGTGTAATGTCAAGGAGGGCAGAAAGTCACTAATCAATACCCAAATGTACCACACCTAACCCTGAGCCTACGTTACAAGCCAATAAAGTCCTATAGTGATCCTAGAATCTAGTCTGGAGAGTCTAAGCAGTGAAAATAAGGGCAAGCTTATGGCATAAAGCACTAACTGTATTTGAAATTGCTTCTGAGCGTGAGTGTTGCATAAATCCTTACACCATAAATGATAGTCAATTTTTGTGAGAAAGGGATTTCGTTTGAAGTAAGGGCACTAGTTACATTGTCGGAAAGTCGGTATCTTGGTGAGAGTGATAAGGTGCAGGTTGTGTGTCAGTTGGTCGATCTGTGTCTTAGTTTGATCTGCATGGATTAGCTTGTCGAGTCTAAAAGAACGAAGTTGCATCTAAAAGTAAGGGGGGTAGAGAGCCATGTGATTGCTTGGGCTTGAAATGCTTGCTTCTATACAAGAGTCGTTTAGAGTTGTGTTGCGTCGCTTGAGGGCAAACAACAAATTTAAGTTGAGGGTGTTGATATACCGTGAGTTTACGGTATTTCTAATACATTTAACTTACAAGTTGTGTGTGTCTAGGGCCTTATCGTATTGGTTTTTATGTATTTTCTTTTATTTTTACAGGAAAGATGTTCAGGCATAAAAGTACGGAGACAACTGAGCTAAATGTAGAATAGGGCTTTCACGGAGATGATCTACAGACCGTAGGTCCATTGACGGTCCGTAGGTGATGACCGTAGATCAGCAGCCAAGGGATAGATGACAAATCAGGGAAATCTGACCAAGTGTGGAACCACGGGGGCAATTGACGGTCCGTAGATTAGCTTACGGACCGTACTGATCAAACCGTAGAAAGAGACTGCGAGGATTTCAGTACCTGATTTTTGAAGATTCTAAGTATGGAGCTACGGAGGGTATTGACGGACTATAGATCGATCTACGGTCCGTACTGCAAGTCCGTCGTCTGCTTCAGAGAGGCTGATGTTTGAGAGCTGAAATATTTTCCAAGTCCTGGCTTACGGAAGGGACTTACGGACCGTAGATCCATCGACGGTCCGTAAGTCAGTCTCGTGGATTGAAGACGCGTGCCTGAACAAACTTTCCTTAATTTGTTTCCTTTTTAAATTAGGATTTGCTTTTCTATAAATAGGGCATGTAAACCTCGTTTTTGGGGTTAGACATTATTATTCTAGTTCTACTTTGTGACTTTGGAGATTGAACTACAATTTTAGCAATTATTAATTTCACAAGTTCGTTTTGAAGATTTTGGCTTTGCAACTCAAGTTGAATTTCTGGGTTTATTATGTTTTTTACGTAAGTTCATGATTTTTTTATCTAAAAGTATGAATTGTGTTCTTGCTAATATGAGTAACTAAATCCACAACTAGGGTTGTGGGAACCATGAGCGATTAACAAAATATGAATATTAAATAAGCAATTCATGAATAGTGTTTTGCATGCATTGATGATTCTTTCATTTAGAAGTCTTTTTAACGGTGGCCAACATTAGAACTCGCCTTGTTGCTACTTGCCGGATCAAGGAGGTAATCAACAAGAAAAGAATTATCAACATAGATTTAGTGTGATACTATCTAATAGACTAGTGTCGATTGGTGCGAAGTAATAACTAAGTCAAACATCGATTATGATGTCTAATATGAGGTAAAGGTAAGATTTAGTAAATTATACACACGTAGCCGGATCAAGGTGCGGGGTGAAATTCTCTAGATGCCAGATCAAGGATTTAGAGATACCTAACTTATCACTTTGCATGTAATACACTACGAAAAAATTGTTGTTACTAGGATTATTGCGTTATGAGCTTGTGGGGAACACGTATGCCCTAGTTATTTCTCTCATCTTGATAACAACCAAAAATTGAGTTTTGTTTGATTACTGATTACTTACTGAATTCTTATTATTTGTTTCATATAAACAAACCCCCCCTTTTTTTAATTACTTGTTTCTGGAAGTTCTTTGACTAATTGAATATAATTGTCGGTTAAAGTAAAGTCTAAACCATTTTTCCTCGTGGGATCGACCCCAACCTACAAGTTGGGTTCTCTACTTGATAACGATCGCTTATACTTCTATAGGGAAGTGTAATTTGAGCGTATCAATGAGGAAGAACATGCGTGTTATTTGAGAGTTGTTCTGCAAACTCTCAAAGATCGCCAGTTATTTGCAAAATTTAACAAGTGTGAATTTTGGTTAAAATCAGTTGCCTTCCTTAGGCATACTGTGTCTACTGAAGGAATTCGAGTAGATTCCCAGAAGATAAAAGGGGTGAAACAATGGCCCAGACCTACCTTTATTATAGATATCAGATGTTTCTTGGGTCTAGCAGGCTATTACAGACGATTCATGGAAGAATTTTCATCCATAGCCTCACCATTGACTAGGTTGACTCAGAAGATGGTGAAGTTTCAATGGTCAGATGATTGTGAGAGAAGCTTCACCAAATTGAAAACTAGGTTGACTACAACTCCTGTCTTGACTCTACCAGAGGGTTCAGGTGGTTATGTGATCTATTGTGAAGTATCCAGGACCAGCCTAGGTTGTGTGTTCATGCAGGAAGGTAAGGTTATAGCTTATGCTTCTAGACAGATTAAGGTACATGAGAAGAATTATCCGACTCATGACCTCGAGCTTGAAGCAGTGGTGTTTGCACACAAGATTTGGAGACACTACTTGTATGGTGTTCATGTAGATGTGTTCACAGATAGTCACCACATCTGGGGAACTCTCTTGGTCACCTCGAGATTGAAGACCATAAAAGCGGTTTTTCTTTGGAGTATTTGAGTTTGAACCGCTAGGAGGAGCTTGTTTGTCCTCTTTTCTCTTACCCAAAACAGTTGGGAAATTCCTCAATTGATGACCACTCTTAACATAACCAAAACAAACATACGAGCTGGCTAGACACTTGCCATCATATTTCTTACCGCACTTAGCACAAGTAGGCCTAGCCATAGAAGATCCATTACAATTGCCTCCTTGAGAATTAGGGTTAAATACACTATCCTTGTTGACCCTTGGGGAAGCACTTGAGGAACCTTCGTTGGAGAACCTTCGTTGGAGAACCTTTGTTTGAACCTTGGTCGACCTTGTCCATCGAACTTAGCAATAGAGAAATTCCCATCACCAGTTCTAGCTCTTTATACCTCTGTATTCTTTTCCTTGAGTTTCTCTTCTTTCATTTGTTGGGAATGCACCATGAGACATGAAATGTCCATACTCAGGATAAGCATTGCAGTAGGACATTCTTTGACTACCAAGTCGGAAATTCCCATCACAAATTTATTCATTTTGGCCCTTGAATCTGCCACTATGATTGGAGCATACTTGGATAGTGGGGTGAACTTAATAGCATAATCTTTCACACTCATACCTCCTTGACGAAGGTTTATGAACTTATGCATCTTTAGTTCCCTCAACTCTAGGGGAAAGAATCTATCAAGAAATGCTGATTTAATGATTCACATTCTACCGGGCCCGCTCCTAGTGTACCAAGCACGGTTGATCTTTGTCATCCCATAAAGAAGAGTAGACGCTATTTCATAAGGTTGTTGTATAATTCCTCCTTGGACAAGTTGGTCTGTAACGACACTAAAAACGAACTAGTAAAACTAGAGCCTCACGTGTATATTTGAAATTGGTAACTTGATTAAATAATGTAAAAGGGATTAAGGGGTTGATTAGATAGTTGATTTATCACCTTTATAAGCTAGCAAGACCTTAAGATAAGTCATGAAATCATTTAGAACATAGACCCTCAAAACAGTCCCCTAAAAACAGTTTTTAGATTTAAGTTAGGAGTGAGGGTCAACTTTAAATGGTCATATCTTTTAGTTCAAAACGAATTAGGTGGACCACTACCTATCCAATTAAAGGTCTTTGAGTCCTCTTTCCAACGCCACCAAGTTTGATCTTTTACGATCTCGGAGTAAAAAGTTATGCCCAAAATAGTGAAGCACTGTCAAAAAAGGACGAACTTAGACGGGTTTAGTGAAAACTTTTAATTTTGACTTTGTGGGTCCTTAATTATTTTCCTAAGTGGAGTCTCTATTATTCATTGCCTTTCCTAGAAATTATAAAACCCTTTTTGACCAAAATTCTTCCATTTAAATCACTCCAATTAGAAAAAAAAAAATAAGAAACCCTCCCTCTCTCAAAAACTCTCTCAAAACCCTATGGAAGCTCAAGGTGAAAGATAGAGCTAGGGTGGATGGTGGCTACTGATTTCTTCTCCAATTTCATTTGGTTCTTGGATATTAAGGTATGGGGACTCTTCATCTTTGATTCCTTCTTCAATCAAAGAGTCAATCCAAAAGATTTCAAAAGTTGTTCAAAAACTCATAAAAACCCAAATTTCGATTCTAGCATGGGTTCTTGCATTAAATAATTTTTAATGATGATTTGTGTTATTATTGATGTTTATTGATGGTTTTAAGAAAGAAATTTTCATGAACCCGTGTCTTTGCAAGTTTCCTAAAGTTGGCTTATGAAGTGGGTTTATTGTTTATGATTGAATGATGATAGAATTATGCTTATATTGAGTTGAATAGTTGATTTATATTATTATCTATGCTTATCTATTGTGAATTATTGGAGAGTTGAGGAATGGTGATTGTGGCTTTCGAAAAAAGGTAAATGGACCTAACTTCATTGTTAATGTAGAATGGATATAGAATTGTGATATATTGATGTGTGATCCACTTATGGTGGAGGTGTTTACTTATTGAATGTATTGTGGTTATGGCCTTGGAGGCATTATACGAGGAATTGAACTGTTGACATGATATCATATATATGAATGTGATGTGAAGGACTTGAATGAGAATCAAATGAAGTAAAGGTAATCATGTTGTGAATATAAAGGTATTTATGTAATCCCAAGGTGATGTTGTATAAAGTGTTATTGTATTGTGATTGAAAGGGTGTCCTCTATTATTGTTCATATGTGATGATGATGGAATGTGAAGGATCTCTATATGTGATGTATATCTTGTATTGGTAGACTTAGGTGCCTCTTCTTGATACATGAAAGCTATGGAATGTGATCTCTTGACTTGGTAGGCTTAGGAATCCTTCTCTTGAGTAATGAATGTATCTTGACTTGATGTCTTATTGTATTGAATTGGTAGACCTTGAGTTGGTGCCTCTTCATAAATGAATGAATGTCTAGAATCGGTGAGACCTAAGCATGGTGCCCTTTCCATGAATGACTAGTGAGGCATTTTAGACTATGACTTGAACCGGTAAACCTAAAGTTGGTGCTCCTTCATGATGAAGTCTAGAACCCTATGTGAATGTAAAACCATGAAATCGGTAGACCTAATGGTGGTAGCCCTTCTCATGTGTGAAATGATGAACCTTGGACCGGTAGGCTTAAGGCACCCTTAATGAAGAACCGATAGGCCTAGAGCACCCTTCCATGGGGATTTAATGAGCTATCCTTAATGAACCTTGATCAGTAGATCCCTGTGGTGCCCTTTTTGGTAGATGTGCTATGGGTCGGTAGACCCAATGATGGTGCCCTCTCTAGCACATACATGTGAATGAAATTACTTTATGGGAACTAAGGCTAAGCACCGAGTGGATATGGTTAAGATGGTAGCTCTCCCGAGAATGAGGCAAGAGTACAATGAACATCTTTGGATATCCCCTAAACCATGTGCCTACCTGGGATGTGTCCTAGTTCTACCTTTGGCAAGTAGAACACCTTCCACAGTGTAGGGTTTTATGACACCGGATTCCATGTCTAGCTCGCATGGTCTATGTCGGTTAATTCCTATTCCCATAATGTGGGATGTGCACTCTAGTTATTGGATAGGTTCTACAACGTGTAGGTAGTAGTATGGGATGCTATCTACACATGGCACGAGTAGGCTTTGAAGATGCTAAAGTGAGTTCCCTAAGCCTTAATGGCTAATGTATGAAAGTCCTCTAAATACATGAATGTGTCCTAAATGTCTCTCATGAAGAATGTTGGCTCCTAAATGCTTAGAATGTGAAGATGCATGCTATATTTGACTTGTACTATGAATGTTGACTTAGTGATATTATGTCGAAATAGAAAGGTCCTTATCTATGGTAGTCTTGAGGAACACTTAGGTGTGTATGAAGAGGTTGTATGGGCGGCCATTTCATGACTCACTTAGGTGTGCCTTAGGGTAACATTAGATAGAGGTTCTAAGATGATGAATTGACTTACTTGATCAATGTGTTTATATGTTTATGTACTTTATTAATGAAGGTTAAAGAATGCATGGCAAGTGCACTTTGGGTAACCTTAAGGTGGTGCCTTGGGGTGGGTGATGGTATGGGACATTGCCCATACATTGCACAAAGGTATAGCTTGAGGGTTACTTGAGGTGGAGGTTCAAGGTAAAGGTAAAGGGGTAGGTATGGTTATTGATGAAATGTGAAGTATGTGACTTTATGTTGGTGGTTATGACTTGTATGGTGCCTATTGAATCAATGTTCATGAGATTTTACTAAAATGGCATAAAAGCATAACTTTCAAATAAATGTCCTTTTTAGTATGTTTTTGCATGGTTTCCATACTTAGTACATAATTGTGCTAACCCCTTTCTTCCCCTTTTGACTAAAGTGTAGGGTTTTTGGAGATGTTACTATTCCATGGTTGATGGATAGGTTTCTAAGGTGTTTGAAGATGAGGACTTGGTGAGTCCTCATAGATTCAAGGAAAATACCCAATAGGTTCCTTTATGTCTTGTAGTTTTGTTAAAGTTTTGTATAGGCTTAGTCCCAATGTTGTATTCAAAGTATTAGATGGTTTGAGACATAAGTGTATAAAGTCTAGAAGTCTTCCGCTTTCTTTTGAATGGTAGTATCTTCGTGTGTGAAGAAAGTTTTTAATTCCTTATGGTTTTCAGTATCTATGCGATGAATGAATGCTGAGAGGCTTGTATTAGACCTCTGAGAGGTCGAGTACGCCAGTTACGACTAGGGGGTGCTCTCGGGTCGTGACAAACTTGGTATCAGAGCATAAGGTTTTGGAATGGTCTTAGGTTGTCTCAAACCACATATAGTAGAGTCTTGTTCATAATGTGAAGCGCGCCACATTATGAATATGAAGATATTGGGTGCTAAGAAAGTTTCACTTCTTCATTCTTCAAGTCGCACCATAGAGTTTCGTCCTATAATATCTTTCCCTTGTTCCTTATGTGATGGTCCTTAGAGTGTGACTTCCCTTGAGAGGTTTATGTTGCAAGGGTTGAGGGAGAGAAAAGGTTGGTTGTGATTTCAACTATGGCTTAGTGACTTGATAGATGTGAGGTGGAAGATTGTGATGTTGACTTGAGATTGAATGAGATGCCTTATGATTATGTGAGTTGTTGGTAGAATTCGGGTTAGTTATGATGAGTTTGGAGGAGTATTGAAAGAGTTAGTGAAATGTGGCATTTAGAGATGCTTGGGTGTGATGGATGTGAAGGTTTAGTGAGGTTTTGCTCCGATCTTAGAATTGAAAAAAAAAATTAAGCTTAGAAGAGCTAGTATGAGTATTCTCCCAAGTGGGGGATAATGTGACTAGATGGTAAGGCCCTTGAGTGTCTTTGATGTTCATGAGTTAGGGTTGATTGATGTTTTTATTTTAAGAGGTGTAGTGAGTTGAGGAGTTTAGACCCGGTGTGGTAGAATCATATGAGATCTTTGAGTGGTGTTGGTAAGGTTGAGATGAGCAAGAGTTGCTTAATGAGGACCTTTCTAGTTTAAAGGCTCTGGTATGTTGATAGTTTCTTGAAGGTTGGGAATGTCTTGATTGAGGTTCCTAGGTTATGTCATGTTGACCTTAGTTGGGTTTTCCATAAGTGGGAGATGGTATGTTGAGTAGTAAGGTTGTTGAGAAGTGTTAATATCCTTACCTCCTTCTTTATGTGCATATTCAAGTCTAAAACAAAGAGTTCCTAGTAGCTTGTTTTATGTTTTGGAGTCTTGTGTGAAAAATGAATTTCCATATGTTCTCCTTATGTTATGCATGTTCTAGTTGAATTCTTGTTTAATGAGAAAATGAGTTTTCATAAATTGTATTCCTCATGTTAATATGCATCTAGTATGAATTGTTTATTTGCTTCATGAGGTGAAATGGTGAACATGCTTAAATGTTGCATGAGATGATTTATTGGGCATGATTAAATGTGTTCTTGAAAATGTTGCATAATTGTGCTTTTATGAGAAAATTGCATAATGTGCTTAATAATTTTGGGATGAGTGTGATGTGAATTGGATAAGGAAGTTCCTCCAATTAAATGAGAAATGGTAAAGTTTGATAAATAAGGAGTTGGTAGATGTATTCCTACTTTATTGAATTGCATGAAGTTGTTTGAGCCTCATTGATGTGGAGTTGATGTTTCCTCCTATATTTATGCATTTGTATTGATGTTGTATGCATCTTATTGGGCTGTTTAATTGAGTCGTTACCCCTTATATGTTTAAAGTGTCATTCGAGAACAAATGTTCCCAAGTGGGGGATAATGTAACGACCCTAAAAAAAACTAGTAAAACTAGAGCCTCACGTGTGTATTTGAAGTTGCTAACTTGATTAAATTATGTAAAAGGACTTAAGGGGTTGATTAGCTAGTTGATTTATCACCTTTATAAGCTAGAAAGACCTTAAGCTAAATCATGAAATCATTTAGAACCTAGACCCTCAAAACAGTCCCCTAAAAACAGTTTTAGTTTTAAGTTAGGAGTGAGGGTCAATTTTAAATGGTCATATCTTTTAGCTCAAAACGAATTAGGTGAACCACTACCTATCCAATTAAAGGTCTCTGAGTCCTCTTTCCAACGCCACCAAGTTTGCTCTTTTCCGATCTCGGAGTAAAAAGTTATGCCCAACATAGTGAAGCACTGTCAAAAAAGGACGAACATAGACGGGTTTAGTGAAAACTTTTAAGTGTAACTTTGTGGGACCTTAATTATTTTCCTAAGTGGAGTCCCTATTATTACTTGCCTTTCCTAGCAATTATAAAACCCTTTTTGACCAAATTTTTTCCATTTAAATCACTCCAATTAGAAGAAAAAAAAGAAACCCTCCCTCTCTCAAAAACTCTCTCAAAACCCCATGGAAGCTCAAGGTGAAAGATGGAGCTAGGGTGGATGGTGGCTACTGATTTCTTCTCCAATTTCATTTGGTTCTTGGAGATTAAGGTATGGGGACTCTTCATCTTTGATTCCTTCTTCAATCAAAGAGTCAATCCAAAAGATTTCAAAAGTTGTTCAAAAACTCATAAAAACCCAATTTCGATTCTAGCATGGGTTCTTGCATTAAATGATTTTTAATGATGATTTGCGTTATTATTGATGTTTATTGATGGTTTTAAGAAAGAAATTTTCATGAATCCATGTCTTTGCAAGTTTCCTAAAGTTGGCTTATGAAGCGGGTTTATTGTTTATGATTGAATGATGATAGAATTATGCTTATATTGAGTTGAATAGTTGATTTCTATTATTATCTATGCTTATCTATTGTGAATTACTGGAGAGTTGAGGAATGGTGATTGTGGCTTTGGAAAAAAGGTAAGTGGACCTAACTTCATTGTTAATGTAGAATGGACATAGAATTGTGATAGATTGATGTGTGATCCACTTATGGTAGAGGTGTTTACTTATTGAATGTATTGTGGTTATGGCCTTGGAGGCATTATATGAGGAATTGAAGTGTTGACATGATATCATATATGTGAATGTGATGTGAAGGACTTGAATGAGAATCAAATGAAGTAAAACTAATCATGTTGTGAATATAAAGGTATTTATGTAATCTCAAGGTGATCTTGTATAAAGTGTTATTGTATTGTGATTGAAAGGGTGTCCTCTATTATTGTTCATATGTGATGATGATGGAATGTGAAGGATATCTATATGTGATGTATGTCTTGAATTGGTAGACTTAGGTACCTCTTCTTGATACATGAAAGCTATGGAATGTGATCTCTTGACTTGGTAGGCTTAGGCATCCTTCTCTTGAGTAATGAATGTATCTTGACTTGATGTCTTATTGTATTGAATTAGTAGCCATTAAGTTGGTGCCTCTTCATAAATGAATGAATGTCTAGAATCGGTGAGACCTAAGCATGGTGCCCTTTCCATGAATGACTAGTGAGGCAGTTTAGACTATGACTTGAACCGATAGACCTAAAGTTGGTGCTCCTTCATGATGAAGTCTAGAACCCTATGTGAATGTAGAACCAGAAAATCGGTAGACCTAATGGTGGTAGCCCTTCTCATGTGTGAAATGATAAACCTTGGACCGGTAGGCTTAAGGCACCGTTAATGAAGAAACGGTAGGCCTAAGGCACCCTTCCAGGGGGATTTAATGAGCTATCCTTAATGAACCTTGATCGGTAGATCCTTGTGGTGCCCTTTTTAGTAGATGTGCTATGGGTCAGTAGACCCAATGATGGTGCCCTCTCTAGCACATACATGTGAATGAAATTACTTTATGGGAACTAAGGCTAAGCACCGAGTGGATATGGTTAAGATGGTAGCTCTCCCGAGTATGAGGCAAGAGTACAATGAACATCTTTGGATATCCCCTAAACCATGTGCCTACATGGGATTTGTCCTAGTTCTACCCTTGGCAAGTAGAACACCTTCCACAGTGTAGGGTTTTATGACACCGGGTTCCATGTCTTGCTCGATGGTCTATGTCGGTTAATGCCTATTCCCATCATTTGGGATGTGCACTCTAGTTATTAGATAGCTTTTACAACGTGTAGGTAGTAGTATGGGATGCTATCTACACATGGAACGAGTAGGCTTTGAAGATGCTAAAGTGAGTTCCCTAAGCCTTAATGGCTAATGTATGAAAGTCCTCTAAATACATGAATGTGTCCTAAATGTATCTCATGAAGAATGTTGGCTCCTAAATGCTTAGAATGTGAAGATGCATGTTATATTTGACTTGTACTATGAATGTTGACTTAGTGATATTATGTCAAAATAGAAAGGTCCTTATCTATGGTAGTCTTGAGAAACACTTAGGTGTGTATGAAGAGGTTGTATGGGCGGCCACTTCATGACTCACTTAGGTGTGCCTTAGGGTAACATTAGATAGAGGTTCTAAGATGATGAAGTGACTTACTTGATCAATGTGTTTATATGTTTATGTGCTTTATTAATGAAGGTGAAAGAATGCATGGCAAGTGCACTTTGGGTAACCTTAAGGTGGTGCCTTGGGGTGGGTGATGGTATGGGACATTGCCCATACATTGCACAAAGGTATAGCTGGAGGGTTACTTGATGTGGAGGTTCAAGGTAAAGGTAGAGGGGTAGGTATGGTTATTGATGAAATGTGAAGTATGTGACTTTATGTTGGTGTTTATGACTTGTATGGTGCCTATTGTATCAATGTTCATGAGATTTTACTAAAATGGCATAAAATCATAACTTTCAAATAAATGTTCTTTTTAGTATGTTTTTGCATGGTTTCCATATTTAGTACTTAATTGTGCTAACCCCTTTCTTCCCCTTTTGACTAAAGTGTAGGGTTTTTGGGGATGTTGATATTCCATGGTTGATGGATAGGTTTCTAAGGTGTTTGAAGATGAAGTGTTGGTGAGTCCTGATAGATTCAAGGACAATACCCAATAGGTTCCTTTATGTCTTGTAGTTTTGTTAAAGTTTTGTATAGGCTTAGTCCCAATGTTATATTCAAAGTATTAGATGGCTTGAGACATAAGTGTATAAAGTCTAGAAGTCTTCTGCTTTCTTTTAAATGATAGTATCTTCTTGTGTGAAGAAAGTGTTTAATTCTTTATGGTTTTCAGTATCTATGCGATGAATGAATGCTAAGAGGCTTGTATTAGACCTCTGAGAGGTCGAGTACGCCGGTTACGACTAAGGGGTGCTCTCGGGTCGTGACATGGTCGGCCACACCCTTGTTGACTAAACTAGACTCCGGTAGAAATGTTGTAACAACACGTTGTTCGGGAGTCCATGAGTTGGACATTGGTGTAGCAGCTTCTGAAACCTCAACCATGTCTCATAGATTGGTTCACCATCCAATCCTTTTAACCCCTGAATATTATCTCTTAATGTCATCATCCTCGAAGGAGGTAAATATCTTATGCAGAACGCCTCAGTAAGCTTTTCCCAAGACATAATTGAGTCCCTTGGTAAGTCATCTAACCACTTTGTTGCCCCCCCCCCCCCCCATCAAAGAAAACAGCCGAGGTCGGACTGACTCCTTTGAGATGTTCTTGAACGAAAATAGACCACACATGTCCATAAAATTCCGGATATGGTCATAGGGATCCTCATGAAACAACCCTCCGAATAAACCCTTCATTCGCAATAGCTGCAACATCATGCTAGGCACATGGAATACCGTATTGCCCATGACCGGAGGCAACCGAATAGCACCCACACTATCCAATTGAGCTTCATTGACATCGCTCAAGTTACCGATGTCATCATGATGTCCAAGTTGTCTAGTGTTGCTCAAGTTCACACTCATCTCGTCACATGTTCAAGAGCAGCCAACAAAAAACTAAAACAAAGCAAGTCGATTCAACTACAAACAAGGTTAGATCACAACTAAACTTCACTAAAAGAATTTTGAACACCACTCCCTGGAAGCGGCACCATTTTTTAAACGCTCAACTACACTTCATCCAATTCTAAGTGTAGGCGATTACAATCCAGTATAAACCCAGCAGATAGTTGGGATCGATCTGACATGGACTGATACGGTAGAGATTTCAATTACGAAGTGAAAGATGTGTTTTAGTCACGGTTACAGAAATAGATTTTATAGAAACAATTAAAGTAAATTGCAAGGGTTGACAACTAGTGTCAAATGGGGGATTGAGTGACAGTTAACAACTACGAAAATAGGGGAGTATTCAAGTAGAGAGGGATCCTTGGGGATGTTATCGATTAATTGCCAATTTCCCTATACGGGTGATTACTATTTCCTGAAAACCGTTGAATCTTAGTGGGTAGGCTAGACTTTGGATGTAATAGCTATCTCTCGATCAACTATCACAATTCAAGTGAGTTCTCTCGAACCTCGAGAAGCATAACAATTATGAAGAACCCCCTAATACCTCAATTAATCTACTCTCTCGAGCTAGATTGGCAGGATCGAATTAAGACTCACTTTCTCAAGCTGAATCCACAACAACCCAATCACTACAATCAGCAATTGATAACTTTAATTCTAAAACCTCTTTCTCAAGCAAGCATAGAATACTAGGCTAGAACTGTATTTACAACTACAATTCATGAATTAAAACTCAGTTATCAATCTAACCCACTTCAAATCAACAATTAAATCAGTAAATACCAACACCCATAAGCTAATTGAGACAATAAATCATATAATCACTCCCCCAAGAATGGGGGTTTTAGCCAAACTTTATAAAAAGCAAGAAAATGTTACCAACTATGTTCTCCTTCGATCTCGATAAATGATTTCCAATCTTCACAATGCTCAAAAATAGTTCAAAATCCAAACCCAACTCTAAATTTCTACTCAAAACATAAAGAAAAATGTTCAGAGTGCTTTAGATAAAAATAACCCAGAGATAGAATGTGAGGGAACCGTGTTGGAACTCCTTTTTATCTTTTCAAAATTAAATTTATACGTTCCCAGATTTTTGCCTACGGAGTCATTCAGCGGAGTTAGTAGAGCATCGCCGACCTGGTCAGCGATGCGCCAAGTGTCCCTGTTCATCGCCTTTTTGACTTGACTCTTCACCATTCCTTTTCTGTAACTTTTGGCGATCGAGATCTCCATCGTCGATCCAATGAGCGGTTCGCCGACACGCCATGTTTTAACGCCAAGTTGGCTTTTCCCCAGGGCTAGCATGATGTAACTTAAGGCAAGCTGAAGAGTCGCCGAGTGGTCTTTGTGATCGTCAGCCTTGCTTTTCTTCAACTATTTCAGCTTTTCCTACTCTTTTTTACCCGTTATTGTCCTTGGCTTGCTCTTTTTTCCTTCATAGCTTCAAATTAGCACTTAAACATCAATTTAGAGCATAAAATAGGCATTGAGGATACTAATACTATGAATAATAAGCCCTAAATAAGTCAAAATCCCAGACTCATCATCTCTCAGGCCTATAATCAAGTAGTGAGGTTATCCAACCTCACCTCATGTGACTCAATAACCTTCTGACAATGGGTAACCCTTTCTCTCAAAGTAGACATCTCCCTCTCAATTGCCCTATCAGTTATCTTGGGCATATCCTTTTTGAACATCGTGGCCCTAACATCCACAAACCGGTCAAGACTACCCATTTGGTAAATCATGGTCTGGGTCAAGGGGGACAGTGAGAAGGAACGGGTGCAGGTGTAGTAGTAGCAGTAGTAGAGGAAGATGTGGAAGGAACAGTGGGAGGAAATTATATACCTGATTGCTCCACATAGGTAGAATATGCCATGGCCTCAGAAGACAAGGTATTTGGATTAACAACGGGAGTGATTTCTGGTGGTGGCGGCTTCCTCTAAGCCGCATAATCTCGTAAGTAGTCAGCCTCAATCCTTTGGATATTGTCGGAAGAGGTTGTGGTGATTCGTACATCAATTTTCCCTCGAAAGAGAACTTCCATTTTTCACACAACTAGGTAATAAGGACTAGAATGGAAGTGAGGTATGTTCTTTCCTAGCCCTTAAAAGAATCTCCTCCATAATTATCGACCTGATATTAAGTTCAATCTAATCAATGATGCACCCCACTAGTACTGCTTTTGAATTCATGAGGATGGACTCATTTTGCGATGGCATTAAATTGTTGCTTATAAATCTAAACCAATAAAGACCCTTGACATTTATGTCTTTCTTTTCAATTTAGCTTCCTCAACCAACCATGGTGGAGATGAATCTGAAATGACTGGTGCCAACCACTCCTTGTGGGAATCTAACTTGAACTTCATTCGAAGTTGGAATTTCTCGGTTGAGTTGTTTTGGTGCCAAGAACAACATTTATCGTACTAGCATCACATGGCGATTTCTTGCTACATACTTTTAATTTGTCTAAGATTTTCCATATTGTGATATTTCTCTTCTTAGGCAAGGCCTTTGCGTAGGCTTCATAGAATTCCCTGGCCTATTTTGGCACATATGGTTGTATGAGTTTTGTGAATTGTTCAAACTGGTGAAACTTCATAGTCTCCCTTATGGCCGTGTAATGACTCATTACCGTATAAGTGGAGAGCATTCTCTCTTCAAGAATTGTTTGTTCTCCATTGGCCTTGAACCTATTAAGGACCCTTGGAGCTATTATAGGAAGAACAGGAGAGGCAAGGGTTGGATCTTGAGGATGTGATACAACCTTAGAACGAATATATGTCATTTTTGTGGCAAAATACTTATGTGGTTTCTTACACACACTTGGTCACCCTCTCTCTCAAAGGGTCCAATGCCCTCTCCATTGCCCTGTCAATCATCCCAGACATGTTTTTTTCAAACCTAGTGGCTCTAACATCTGCAGACCGGGAAAGACTACCCATTTGATAAATTAAGGCCTGGGTCAAAGGTGGCAGCTAGTAGGAGTAAGGCTAGGCACAGCACCAACAGCCTCAATATTAGGACTAACATGAGTGGTTTTAGATGAAGGCACAACGGAGGAGGAGGATATACTCGACTGCTCCACAGAAGGAGTGGGTGTGTTGGCCTTAGAAGCTAGTATAGCTGGATCAACTACGGGCGCAGTGTTTTGTGGTGGTGGCTTCTTCCAATCTGCATAGTCCTATAAATATTCAGCTTCAATCCTCCTAATGTCACTGTAAGATGTTGGGATGATCCATACATCCGACTTCCCCCGAATGGGAACTTCTGCTCTTTCACAAAGCTAGGTAATGAGGATTGTAAATGGAGGAGAGGTATGATCTTGTCTGGCCCTTAACAATATTTCATCAACAATAATAGACCCAACATTGAGTTCAATACAATCAATGATACATCCTACTAGCACTTATTTGGGAAGCCAAAGGATGGACTCATTTTGTGACGGCATTATATTGCTACTTATAAATCCAAACCAATAAAGACCCACGACATTTATGTCTTCTTTTTTTAAAAAAAAAAATTCTTCAACTAACCATGGTGGAGATGAATCTAAAATAAGTTGTGCCAACCACTCCTTGTGGGAATCTAACTTGAACTTCATTCGAACTTGGAATCTCTCAGTTGAGATGATTTTTGTGCCAAGAACAGTATTTATAGTACAACATCACATGGCACTTTTTTGCCACGTATTTCTACTTCCTCTAAGGGTTTCCATATTGTGCTCTTTCTCTTCTTAGGCAAGGCCTTTGCATAGGCTTTGTAGAATTCCCTGGCCCATTTTGGCACATCTGGTTGTCTGAGTTTTGTGAACAATTCAAATCAGTGAAACTTGATAGTCTCCTTTTTGGCAGGGTAATCACTCATTATCCAATTAGTAGAGAGCATTTGCTCCTCAAGAATTTTTTGTACTCCGTACACCTTGAGCCTATTAATAGCCCTTGGGCTATAATAGAAATAACATGAGAGGTAGGGGTTGGATCATTATGTGGCCTCTTACCCACACTTGTAGGAGACTGTAGAGTGGCTTGTTGTGGACAGGGAGCCTCAGATTGCTCGTTAAGGGTGATTCCCATATGCCTTTTCAAATGAAAGGGAGAGGAGAGAAGTCCCTATCTGACTCCGTATCTGAAGAGACTACATGTTTACATTTTCTTTTGGCCATAATCTGCAAAGCACAAACATCAAATCATACAATCGATGAAGGTTAATTGAAATCAAACTCAATTAAAAACACAATTCAAAAATGGTCCTGAGGCTAGCCTAATAAAAAGTTGGATCGCCAAACAGGATGGGCAAGCTCTGATAAGCTCGCCGAATCAGACAAAATTAAAAATTAAAGAACTCAAGCAAAATGTGTGGAGTAAATTCCGACTCGGTAATTTGCTGAGTTGGTTTCGGTGAGCTAAGACAAGTCCAGCGAAACTAACAGTACAAAGCAAAAAGAAGCAGGCATTAAGGGTGATGTCCATCCCACTTGACGATACGCTAAGTAGGTTTGTTGAACTTAGACAAGTTCACCGAATGGGATAGTACCCAAGGTCACATATTCACTCAATAAGGCGAGCAAGGGCTTACTCGGAGATTCACCTATGCGCCTTGGCAAGCTAAGACAAGCCCACCGAACATGTGGTGTTCAGCCCAATGCCTAATTTCATACATAAAACCAACACACGCAACAAGATCAAGTTCCCCAAAAACATTACAATCCACCCACATGCTTATCTACCCATGGGTACTCAAACTTCCCCTAATTATCACAAATTATTGATCATATTAACGATTTTCCCTTAATAAATTCATCACTTTATCTATCATTGGGCAAAATCATGCAATTGGATCAACACTGGGCTACTCAAACTTTACCCACATCAAACTCAACCAAGACCCACTAAATATAAGGGTTCAATATCAACATTTAACCAACACAATTAAATTTAGCAATTTCTAGGCACAAACATAAGCAATCAATTCAAGGGCACAATTCAATATGATCATTTTAGCATTACCCATTGAAAGTAACCAACAACATGCATCACATGGACTAATTCCCATACATAGAACACACTTTTAAGCTCAAAATATAAAATGGAAATCAAAAACCAACCTCAAACAAAAGCAAAATGCAAAAATCAGCACTTTCAAGCAACGGATCAATCCATCTAAAATAGTTAAATCCATCATGTTCCTACAAACCACATAACAGTAATAAATAGAACAATTGCATACAAAAATTTTATTTTAAAATTTCAAATAGTTACAAGCCTTTGATGCTTTGCATCCAACAAATCTACGACCTGAATTTAATAGAGTACTCGAATTTTTTAGACAACAATAATCACCATAATTACATATATCGGCTTTTAAATTTTATGACATATCTAACAAAAAAGATGGACGGAGAAGAGAGACATAATAAAAAAGAAGCGAGATTGACAATGGCAGAAACTTGGGGTTGATTGGGGGATGGGATTGTTTCTTTTAACGTTGGGGTGAATAATTGTCATTTCAAATGGGAGAAAAAGGGACTCACACTCACCTTTTATGTGACTCACAAACTTTGTCATGTAGGTAAAAAAACACTTAAATGGTTCAACTGTTGATTGATTGATTGATAGAGGTGTTTAATAGGTACTAATCATAATTAAGCTGTCTAAGTGAATTATTCGGAAAACTTTAAGGGATCGTAGATGACTTAAGCCTGTGCTTATTGTTCGGTTAAGCACACTCATATCACATAGCCAAACTGGTGTATTTTAGATTAGGATTGAGATGGCCTCCAGTTTATTTTAATCCACTATTATTCATTGGTTAGCTAAGATTATACCACATCTTTTTTATTATTATTTATATAGAATAAATATAGAATCAATGACTGCTATTTATTTAATACTACAATACAATATAAATACAAATAATAATTCACTATCAATTTCTCTTTCCAACCTCCTTTTCTGTCTCTCTACCCCGTCTACCCCGTCTACCCCGTCTTCGCCTCTCCTCGTATTCTTTTGGCTTAGGGTGTGTTTGGTATGGAAGAAAATATTTTCTGAAAAATGTTTTTCAATTTTCTCATTGGGTAAAATGTTTTGGAAAATGTTTTCCAAATCAACTCATTTTCCTCAAATTTAAGGAAAATGACTTCCCTTCAAAACTCAAGGAAAACATTTTCCAAAACTCCCTTCCAAGTTCAAATTACAATTTTTTTTGTTGAAAAAATCAATTTATTTTGTCCCTGCCATCAAACCAACCCCCCAACCACCCAAAAAAAAAACTCGTTTTAAAAAAATATTTTTAACTTCAATTTTTTAACCCCTCCCTCACCCCTAACCCCAACCTCCTACAACCCCCCTCCCCCCAAAAAAAAATATTAAAAGTTGTTCTTAAAAGATATTTTAATTTTAATTTTTTATTTGTTACCCCCCGCCCCCTCACATTAGCCCCCCACACCCTTCAAAAAAAAAAATTAAGTTAGTTTTTAAAAAATATTTTCTACTTCAAATTTTTATTTTTTCACCCCTATCCTCGACTCTCACCCCCACTCCCCAAAAAAAAATTAAGTTAGTTTTTAAAAAATATTTTCTACTTCAAATTTTTATTTTTTCACCCCCTACCCTCGGCTCCCCCCACTCCCCAAAAAAAAAAAAATTATATTTTTGTACAAAATATTTTCAACTTCAAAAATTTATTTTTCACTCCGATCCTCCACCCCACCCCCACCCCTCGGCGGCCCCCCAAAACAAAATTTGAATTTGTTTTTTAAAAATTATTTTCAACTTCAAAATTTCATTTTTTTCACCTCTACCCTCGACCCCCGCCCCACCCAACCCCTACCACCCCCACCCCCACCCCACAAAAAAATTTAAGTTTATTTTTAAAAATATTTTCAACTTCAAATTTTATTTTTTTCACCCCACCCCAAAAAAAAAATTTAGGTTTGTTTTTAAAAGATATTTTCAACTTCAAAAATTCATTTTTCACCCCTACCCTCGACCCCCCCTCCACCCACCCCCTATCAGCCCACAAAAAAATATTCTAAGTTTGTTTTTTTTTTTTTTTTTTTAAATTCAACTTCAAATTTTTATTTTTTCACCCCTACCCTCGACCCCCCCCCCCCACCCCAAAAAAAATTAAGTTTGTTTTTAAAAAATATTTTTAATTTCAAAAATTATTTTCTTCTCTAGTAAAAATAAAAGATATTTCTCAAAAACGTTTTTCATTCATAAAGCAAACACTAAAAATCTTTTCTAAAAAATATTTTCTACTCACCAACCAAACATGAGAAAAGAAGTCAAAATCTACTTATTTTCCAAAAAAAACATTTTCCTTCATACCAAACACACCCTTAATATATAATTAGTCCCTTAAATTTATTAGAATAATATATTTAGATATTTGAACCAAGTTTTATCCTAACTAAACATTTCAATTAGACATTTTTTATTCAAATATTAAAGAAAAAAATATGTGTGTTTCATTTGTATATTAATAAAATATATCATTTTCTTTATTTATTATAACATTCACTTCAATAAAGCGTAAAACTTCAGATATTTTCTATTTAAGGTTGATGCGTCTATTTAAACAAAATGATATATTTTATGTGTTTAACTTAACTAACTAATAGACGAATGAAAACACGCTTAAAAAATTTTAAAGTTGAATCGAAAGTGTCTAATTAATTTAATTAGTTGGAGTGTCTAAATAGAATATTTTAACAAGTTTAAAGGACTGACTATATATAAAGCCTTTTTTATTTACTTATAAATAATTAAGAAGTGATTTATTTTCCAAAAAAAAAAATAAGAAAACATGTTTCTTCACTTCGAACACATTTTATTGTTTATATTATGGCATCAACAAATAGAACTGGTTGAATTATATATATAGATGATGTGCCAAAAAAACATTTTTCTTCACTTCGATCACATTTTATTGTTTATATTATGGCATCAACAAATAGAAGTGGTTGAATTATATATATATATATATAGATGATGTGCCAAAACTACTGGGGAGGATCCCAACGCATTAGACACTGTTGGGGCTGGTTGGTGGGGGGGGGGGGGGGGGGCGGGGGAGGCGATGGTGAGTAAAACATATTTATGTGAATTGTGAAGTTAGGAGTGTGTCAAAAAGGATTTACCATTTGGTTTGGAAGTTTTCTTTGTAGACCTTCCGAAGGTATTGCAATTTGCAAGTTCCTTTAGGCTTTACTTTTTTGATGAAATAAATACTTACTTATTTTTTGGGGATAATTTCAAAGAAGTCCTCAGATTTTGCTTAGTGACATTAATTATTATTTTTATTATTGTTATATGTTATTTATTAAAAAGAAAATCAAAGAAAATATTAAATATTGACATAATTGAATTTTAACATGAATATTTAATATAATTTAAAAAATCTATTCAAATAAATTAAAAAATTATTTCACAAATCAAAACAAAAAATAATAATGTATCAAATGTAAAATAAAGAATTTATTGTGTAAAGATGAAGAATAAGAATTTTATTCTTCGTTTTACACAATAAATTTATTTATTTTATTTTATATTAAACTGAAATATTTTAAATATTTCGAGATAAACTAATCTTAAGAATTTGAATAAATAAAAAAATGTCCTTTTAGAACAAATAAAAGAATTTATCTAATTAGCAAAAGAATTCAATTCAATAAAAAAATTGGATTGAGGATATTTTATACCAAAAGATGAAAGGAGAGGAATTTTTTAACAAAAAACAAAGGTGAAGCGTATTTTTAGATCTGGAAGAAAAAAAATTCTGAACCGTTTCCTATAGATTAGGGGTATTCTTGATCATTTTTCCTTGTTTAAAGATTTATATTACGCTTAAGATATTACATCACAAGCTAAGATATTCATACCACAATTACAAAGAAATTAACATAGTGGAGGTAAATGTAAATTTAGTTAGGACCCAACTCATCGTAAAACCAACTCTTGGTCTGAACTGCTTAAATGAGTTGACTGCACAAGAGTAAAAAATATGATGGTTAAATGCTGGTCAAACACATACACAATCCCTCAAACTTTTCCTTATTTTATATTTTGCACTCCAACTTAATTTTGTTCCATTTTAACCCTTAAATTACATTTTTTATGTACCATTCAAACATGAAATTTTTTTTTATTATTATTTTTGTTCTTCAATTGCAGTTTTTTATTTTAAAATTTGACGTGTCTACTAATTTTCGTAAACAAAATATTAAAAATTAACATATGAACATAGATTTTTTTGAAATAAAAATATTATTTTTTGAGATTTTTTCTCTATATTTTTGCATGGAAATAAATCAACGATTTTTTTTCTATTATCTTTCTTAAAAATTCAATTAAACTAAATAATACTACATATTTATTTGTTTCTTATCATTTAGGCTATTTGAATTTGATGCAAATACTCGCTTTTAATTTTTAATATAACTGAATACAAACAACAAAAAATCCATCTTCAAAACGAGTAAAAAAAGAGCAAGCTCTTTGCTAATAACACTACTAAATAAATGTTAAAACTCGACTGAGTCGGGATGTCGATAATTTTTTAAGAAAGAAAACCAACAAATTTCATCGGTTATTTTTCACACAAAATATACAGAAAAACTCTCAAAAAGAATCAATGTTTGTTCGTTAATTTTAAATTTTTTACTAAAATTAACTGACACATGCCGATTTTTAAAATAAGAAAATGCAATTGAAGAATATATATAAAAATAAACAAATCATAAAAATAGTATTTCGTGTTAAAATGGTACGTAAAAAATAGAGTGTAACGGTTAAAATGGAACAATGCTAAGATGGAGTGCCAAAATAAAAAATGAGAGCAAGTTAGAGGGATTGTGTATGTGTTTGGCCTTAAATGTAGTAAAGATATCTATAATATTTAAAAGGGAAAAATGACAATATACCCCCAACTATCATAAATGGTATGCAGATACCCTCCGTCATACTTTTGGGCCATTGGTGCCTCTACCGTCTAAAAACTAGAGCATATATACTCTTTATACTAATGGACTTTCACGTGTCATAATCTTATCCACCATCCCGACATTTATTAAATATCGGATCTATGGATAAGATAGCGTCACGTGTCCCTATTTAGTCTTCTGTTAGAGTGAAGAGCATATA
Source organism: Solanum commersonii (assembly GCA_029007595.1). NCBI lineage: Eukaryota > Viridiplantae > Streptophyta > Magnoliopsida > Solanales > Solanaceae > Solanum > Solanum commersonii. The sequence continues at coordinate 3,051,141 of JAJTWQ010000029.1, forward strand.
TGCTCTAGTTTTTGAATGGCAGGGGTACCAATGTCCCAAAAGTATATCCTGTATGTCATTTACAATAGTTCAGGAATATATTTGTCCTAAACCATCCAAAAGCATAGAAACCGACTAATATCATACAAAGGGGGTCACTTATTTTTTTCTGAGGGCAGGGAGTTTGGATTGCTGTTCAGTGTACTGCACTATGGGTACAAGATCACACCTTAGACACCATGGTCATTGATCGGTAGGACCCTTATCTGATAGGCATTAGGGGATTTGAGGTAATAGAAAGCATGAACAGACTGATGGATTTGGTACGCAAGAACATTTCTGCTTATAGATGTTCATCAATCCAGCGCTATGTTTCTTTTGTTAGGAGCATGAACATGACAAGGATTACATCATAGGACAGGTTATTGCATGATACACACTTTTATCGTATATTAGTTCAAAGAGTATATGATGGCTCTGCCAATTAAGAAAAACGTAAAAAGAAAAAGTTAAAGTGAACCAAAATCAACATTGATACCTGTAAACTGTTGAACAATGATTTGATGGTGCACTATACTGTAGACTAGTTATCTTCCTTCATTAGTCATCAATTGTGAAAATACCTTGCTTGTCGATATATCTGAAGCCCCATCACCATTATACACCTCGTTGTGGAGACCCTCTGGCAATGGCACTGGAAGCTCATTGGAAATCTCAGGCACTTCTCCAAGTGTTCCAGATTCTTGAAGCTGGAATGCATATTCTAAGTTCCACAATACGTCACCCATTGTTGGCCTATCAATTCCATAATCAGCCAAACATTTCTCGGCAGTCTCCCCGAACTTCCTCAAACAGTTTAGCTTTATCTGGCCTCTGAGATGGGGATCAACAATCTTGTCTAGTTGTCCATCCTTCTGCCACTGCATAGCCCATTCAGCCAAATTAACTTGCTCTCGTGTAAGCAGAGGATCAATTGCAGGTCTAGCACATAAGACTTCAAATAGAACAACTCCGAACGAGTAAACATCTGACTTGGCAGTAAGCTGCTGCCTCCGAAAATATTCCGGATCAAGGTAGCCAAAACTTCCTTTTACACCAGTGCTGACATGGGTCTCATTAAGACAAGGGCCCGTCCTTGAGAGACCGAAATCAGCAACCTTAGCAACACAATTTTCATCAAGGAGGATGTTAGTTGACTTGATGTCACGATGGATGATTCCTTGAGCGAAACCTGTATGAAGGTAGTGGAGACCTCTTGCTGCACCTATGCATATCTCAAGCCTTTTCTTCCAAGATAAGGGTGATATGCCTGGACCATACAAATGCCTCTTAAGAGGTCCCTTCTCCATATACTCGTAAACAAGTATCATCTCAGACTGTTCTTCACAATAGCCTACAAGTGAAACAAGATGGTGGTGGCGAATCTTGGAAAGAACAGTGATTTCAGTCTGAAATTCAGGTAGGCCCTGCCTGGAACCTGGCACACCTCTCTTTATAGCAACCTTTCTGTTGTCTCCAAGAATACCTCTGTATACCATCCCAAAACCACCAGAACCAACTAGCAAACTCTTATCAAAATTATTAGTAGCCAATTGTATTTCGGCAAAGGGAATCCTCTGGCCTAGATATCCATTTGGTCCAGGTGAAGTCCCATCAGACAATGTACCATGGGAACTACTTCCATATCGACGTAAAGGCGTCCATCCAGCACTTTCTGAGGGCTTTGGTTTTAGCTTTTTCTTTCTGCAGACAAAGAATAGCAAAGCAGCAAGAATCATCACCACAGTCAGCAGAACAAAACTTCCAAGAACAGAACTCACTATAACCCAAACATTTCTCTTGTTAGATCCTGTCCGGGAAGCCACAAAATTAACCATTTTCATAATCTCAACACCATTCAGAATGGCATTCTTCCTCATTGAACTACTTAAGTTAGAAGGATCGATGCTTACTTGCACAACGCCTGAACTACCTGAGTATACCACAAAATCTATGTAATATGGTGTAGCAAGTTCACGGAATGTAAGCGAAGATAAATCAAGGTCTTTGTATGCTGTGAAGCCATTGAGATATACATTAAAGTACAACTGTCCAGGTGACAAACTAACAATATCACAGAAATGCAAGCGAACAAAGTGGGAAGCATCTTTAATAGCGACAGGAAAGTTCCATGTGATATTAAATTTGAAATCTGTAGTTACATTATCCGTATTCATCTGCTGTGCTGTCATATAGACACTATCAGGAGCAATTTCCCTTGTAGCACCACCCTTTTGATACTTGGGAACATGAGAAGTTCTTGCAATTTTAGCAGCATATTTCAAAATGAGAAAATCTTCATCTGGAATCCAACTTCTCCAGAGAGTATCATTAAAAGGAGTTAACTTTAACCCTCCAACATTAATCCTATGAACAGTCTCAAATGTTTGTAACGTCATATTCTGATTAAACTCCCGAATTCCTTTGGGGCCAACTGATTTAACCCCATCACCAATTATGAAATCATCCGGAGCTGAAAACACTTCAATTGCATTTACAAAAGCAAAAGTGGATTCATAAGGATTAGGTGTGAAGTTAATTTCAAGTTCAAACTTATCCACCATCAATATGAACTCTCTAACCACACTATTAGTAATAGTAGTATTAACACTAAAAAGCAAAACCCCATTTGCAGAAAAACTGAAAATTGCTTTTCTGAGATCATAATTGTGAGAAGTGAAGGGAGAGAAATGAAGTCGCAAGAAATGGGTCCCAATCTTGTTGATATTGAACACATACTTTGAAGCATCATTGAAAACCCTAGCACTAGAATAAAGGAAAGATAAATTGGAAGACGGGTTTGTATTTTCTTCAAAGACAATAGACTTACCTTGAGAGGTATAAACTGAATTAGAGTCACCAAGGAAGAGTCTGTTATCAACTAAGACATCTGTATTTGAACCACAGTTTATCAAGTAGTTATCTTGTGGGGAGAAAGCACCTGATATATAGATGATACAGAAACAAGGGATGAAAAAACCAACAACTTTACAACTTCTCATGGGAGAAGAATGAGAGAATTATTGTACTCTACTATATTTTTTTAACAACAAGATGTGAGTGAATTCTTTTCAAGTAACACAAAATGTGAATGTCAAGGAGAGCTGTTCAAAATACTGTGTAAACAACGAAAAGTGGCGGCTCGTGAACACATTTTCTTCCACCATTAATAGTGTCCTCCACTTGCAAGTTGGAACTCTACATCTGTATACCATTATATTTTTGCCTTAAATCATTTACTCCTTTAGTTTCTATTAAAAAATTCATTGACTTTTGAAATTTCATTTGTATCACATAAATCAGAACAAAACGAGTAATATATATGAAAATTACATAAAACGTATTATAACTCACAATAATTAGCAACTTAAAATATCTAATATCTATATTTCTCCCAATTTATGTGGTATAGATGAAATTTTGAAAGTTAACAAAAACTTTTTATATGTTTTCAAATATTTTAAGCTATTAATTATTATGATTTATAATATTTTTTACATAACAAATTTATTTATATAAAGTATAAAAGAAAAATTTTTAAAAAAGGAAACATAAATGTCAGCAGGAGTCCAATCTATGTTAATTTCTACTGTCTCAATTACATGAGACATATGGAATTTGGAGAGTCAACTAAAAAGTTAAAATATGTTAAGTTGTTAATTATTATACCTTATAGTACTATTACGTGATTTTCAAATAAAATATGTAATTTTTTAATTTCAATTTATAACTCATTGATATAATTACATATCTGATGTGGCATCTCTTTATGACCAGTATTTCTATTCATTTTTTTCTCCTTTTTTTGACATTTTATCTTTATTTTGTATTTTTTATTTGTATTTGAAAAAAAAAAAATATTTATGTCATACCCGATTAATTATGCCCTTTATAACATTCATTACACTAATATAGATTTAAGTAAATGAAAATGGAAGATGAAAAGATAAAAACTATTCATTTTTCATAACTGTTTATAATTATTTAGCCTATAAAAAAAATAGTTTAGCACTTGTAACAAATAAGAACAAATTTCTTCACTTTGGCTCTTCTTCTTCTGACGACGATGATGATCAATATATGGTATCGTTACGTCGCTAAGATGTCCATCAAATTTCTAGGTCATGTGACTTTTTTAACAAAAGAGAAAGAGATAATATCTCATGATTTTTGTCAAGACATTGATGTAAAGAAAGAGATTAATTAACAAAAAGTTCTTTTCAAAATAAAAGACTTTTTGAAAAAATGTTTAGTTCTCCTACAAAGAGAGAAAATTCATTGTGGTTGAAAAATTTATAAGAAGGCTGATTAGTGTTTCAAAGGGTAAGAAAAATTATTTGACAAAAAAATCATTCTATTTATGAAATTCATATCAAATTAGGAGGAGAACAAGCAAAAATTTAATTTGTGATTTGAAAAGAGAGAAAATTAGATATTATTTCTTTCAACTTCACTATTCTTCTAATTTCTTTCTTTTTTTATTTTGTCTTGATTTTTTGTATCTTTAATTAAAGTTTTTTTTTCTTATTTATCTCTAATTAAAGTTTATATATTTTTTCTAAAAAAAGAATTTAAAAAGATGATCATATTTAGTTCCTTTCTTCATCAATGCTATTAATCTCATAATTAGTGTTATTTATATTATTTTCTTAATTACTTTTTTTTCTTTCATTTAATTATTTATTTGAAGAAATTAGTTATTATAACTTTATAAGAATTACACATGTATTTTTATACAATTGATTTGTTATTTTTAAAATTTTTGGATCTTTCTTCATGTTAAAGTTTCTATCTATATGTAATAATAAAGCTAAAATAGAAAATGTGGGGAGACACCTTGTTAGCAATAGATACTTATTTATTCTTATCAATGTTTCTGACATTTTTTGTTATTTTTTCCTTAAAATAATTGTTGCCTCGATTTTTAGTTTTAGTTTTATTTTTTTAGCATTTTCAAATTTTAAAAGACTGAAAAATTTATATTGAAAATTTAGAAAATATAAAAAATGATTTATTTAACTCCTATCATCATCAATATTATTATTAATTTGTTTTACTTCTTTTCTTAATCTTCATTTCATCATTAATGTAATTTATATAATTTTCTTAGAAGTTAGGATTACTATTTATTTAATTTTTAAAAATTTTGAATTCTTTTGTCATACTAAATACAACATGTTTTATTATAATTACATTTAATATATTAATCAATATGTTGTACGAATGAAATTTTTTTTATCATTTCACAAAAACAAAGGTTAAAATATAATTTATTATGATTAAGGAAAGATCAAATTATTATTCCAATATCCATAGCCTTATATAATACATTAAAAATTATTTGAAAAGCTGTAAATGGAAAAGGAATCACCATTTAAGGAATCATTATTTTTAAATTTTTGGATCATTTCTTCTTCTAAAAGTTTCTATCGATATGTAACAATAAAGTTAAATAGAAAATGTAGTAACACCATTCTTAGTAATAGAAACTTATTTATTTTTATCAATTTTTTCTGACAATTTTGGTTATATTTTTCTTTAAAATAATTATTGCCTTGATTTTTTATTTTATTTTTAACATTTATTTTTAATTTTAATAGATTGGAAATTTTATGTTAAAAATTTAAATAATAGAAAAAATGATTTATTTAACTTTTATCATCATCAATACTACTAATTTATTTGACATTTTTTCTTAATATCCATGTCATCATTAATGTTATTTATATAATTTTCTTAAATCACTGATTTTTTTCTTTTTTAACTCTTTTATATGTATAAAGTTGGATATGTAAATGATGATGTGACATTTCTTAGAAGCTAAGATTACTATTTATCTAATTTTTCCAATTATTGAGTTCTTTTGTAATACTAAATACAATATGTTTTATTATAATTACATTGAATATAGTAAACAATATGTTCTAGGAATTAAAACAAAATTATCATTTCAGAAAAATAAATGTTAATTTATAATTTTATTATGATTAAGGAAAGATAAAGATATTATTTCAATATCCCATAACCACATTCAATACATTAGAAATTAATTGGATATAACTGTAAATGGAAAATGAATCACTATTTAAGGAAAATAAATATTTGCAATACCATAATAATTAAGGAGAGAGTAAGATATTATTTTAATATCCTAATTCGGAACTTTTAATCTACTACTCAATTAAAAAGAAAATGCATTTAATAACATTAAAAAGTTATTAGTTTAATATTTTTTCTCATTGTACTAATTCAATTCAATCAAACTTAATTTTAAAGATAAAATAACAACTTCATTTTAATTGTTATCAATATATTTCAAAAAATTATCGTGAAAAGGCATTGCTTGCAACTTATTTTAATTTTCATATACTATTATTATTTTTTCTGTCATTTTTCAATGATTTTTTATTTCGATATAAAATTTAATGTTTATTCTTAAAACTCTGATGGTACAAATTAAGGTGGAGTAGCATTTAATAAATGATGATTCTTCTACTAAATAAGAAGATATAACGAAATTGAAAGGGTGAAGTTTTTTTTTTAAATGGATAGGAAATTCTATTAAGGTATCATTACGTCATTATTCAATATATTTTTAATATAAATTTCATTTGTTGATGCATTTGTTTAGTACTCCCTCTGTCCCTAATTACTTGTTTACTTTTTCTTTTATAGTTGTCTCTAATTACTTGTCCATTTTAACAAATCAAGAAAGAACACTTTTTTTACCTATTATACCCTCAATTAAATGATTAATTACTTTGAAAATTGCAGAACTTTTCATCTATTTCATAATTAATAGGGGTAAAATAATAAACTCACTATGTCATTAATTGATTTCTTAATAAATGTGTCAATTTAAAAGTGGACAAGTAATTAGGGACAGAGGAAGTATTACAGTGTTATTTGACATTATGAGATATTTCTTAGACATTTAAGGAGAATGGTACACCGGAATATATATTATATATTAAAAGATCAACCTCATGCAATGGAAGAATTTGTTATTAGCAAATATATTTTAACTTATATGATAGAAAATATATTCTTCCTCATTTAATTGATGTAAAATTTGTGAAGCTTTATTTTTTTCACAATCTTCATATTATTAAAACAAATAATAATATTACGATTAAACAACAGAGTAAATATAAGATTAATCAAAAATATTTAATTTTAATGATCGCGCGAAGTGCGGCCAAATTCTTTAATTTAAAACAAAAAAGTAAAATTTAAATAGGTCTACTATAGAATTCCTAGAAATCCAACTTGAAAAATTATGTTAAAAATGGAAAATAAAAAGTGAAATAAATTTAATTGAGAGTTATCCTTCGTCTGTCCCATTTTATGTGACACTTTTTATTTCTCGAGAATCAAATTTGCGTATGATATCTTTAATTTTTTTAAATGAAATTTGTATATTTGTAAACTACGTAAAAATCAAAATATTATAATTCATAATAATGAATAATTCAAAATATTTTAAAGATCTCTTTAGTGCTGTGTTGGTCCTCCCAAACTCCCATTTCAAATAAGAGGTATCCATAGTATTTAGAGAGTCAATTAAATATTTTATATAAGGTTTAAATAATTAAGTTGTTAATTATTCTAATGTATAGTATTACTTATATTATTTTTAAATAAATTTAAATATTATATGTTAGGTTTTTTATCCTAATTTATACGACATTGATAGAATTTAAAGTGTCAAATAATTGTTAATTATTGTAATAGATAATATGGAGTATTTAAGTCATTTATAGTATAGTAATTAATATATAATATGCAGTATTTAAGTGGAAGGTGGTGGGGCCCACTCATATAGTTTGATAAATATATTGGATATTAGTAGTGATTTATAGTATAGTAATTAATAATATACAATATGTAGTATTTAAGTGGAAGTTGGTGGGGCCCACTGTGTTGGTCCTCCCAACTCCCACTTCTATATAAGAGTAATATAGTTCTTACTAAAAGTAGATTAAAAAAATAGTTTATGTTCTTAGTTATTTGTTCATTTTTCTTTTTATAATTATTCCTAATTACTTGTTCATTTTAACAGATTAAGAAAAGACAAAAAAATTTTTATCTACTATACTCTGAATTTAAAAATAAAAAATAAAAAAATTATTTCTTTGAAAAAGAAAGAACTTTTTGAAAATATTAAAATTTTAATTTATCCACTTCATAATTAATAGGGGTAAAATGGTAAACTCATTATGTTATTAATTGTTTTCTTAATATGTGTGTCAATTCAAAAGTGGACAAGTAATTAGGGATAGATGGAATACTAGATACTCCCTCTATCCCAATTTATGTGACTTACTTTCCTTTTTAGTCAGTCCAAAAAAGAATGACACATTTCTATATTAAGTAACAATTTGACTGTAAAAAATATATTTTATGCTTAATGAAATGATTTACAATTACACAAATTTCTATCATTCATTTTGGATCACAAATTTTAAAAGTCTTCATTTCTTTCTTAAACTCCGTGCCGAGTCAAACTACCTCACATAAAATGGGACGGAGGGAGTATTAGTTAATACTTCCTCTGTTCCTAATTACTTGTCCACTTTTCCTTTTTTAATTGTCCCTAATTACTTGTCCATTTTGACAAATCAAGAAAACACAATTTTTTTTTACCTATTACACCCTCAATTAATTATTTAAAAAAGGTAGAACTTTTTGAAAATCTTAAATTTTTAATTCACCTACTTCATAATTAATAGGGGTAACATGGTAAACTCACTATGTCAATCATTGTTTTTCTTAATAGGTGTGTCAATTCAAAAGTGGACAAGTAATTAGAGACAGAAGAAGTACTTGATATTTTATAAAACCAATACATAAATAATTTTATTCTTCATATTTTACCCTTTAAGAGTTTTTTTTTTAATAAATTTTTGGTCCATGGACCGTTTTATTAATAATACACTATAAAAAAAACAAAGCTAAGACAAAGCCAATGAGTCTAAAAGCTGATGCCGGGTTCAAAATAACCCAACCCATTACTATCCTACCAACATGAATAAAAGACCTCTTAAGCTGAGAAGAGTGTTCTCTACACTTTCCTAAAAGTTGTTTGTTTCTCTTCCCAATGTTGCATGCCGCTTATCGTTGGAACTCGTAACTTCGTTGTCTCCTCCTCTGGTTTGCCTTCACATTAGCTCCTATTAGTGTTTCTTGGAGACTTCATCTATTATCTTCACTGTTACAAGGTAAGTTCCTCTCATCTTCTTCCACTTTGTTGTTTTTCTCTCCTAACCCTTTCCATTTTGTGCTCTCAGGTGGTGGGGGGTCATCCCAAAGGATCGATATGTCATGCTTGTGCTTATGTTACTTCGGGCTGCCTGTAAGTCCATTTTCCTCATTCGCCTTTCTCCCTCTTCCTTTTTGTAAGTGATGTTTGTCCTTTCTACTCAGGCGATTTCGAGCATTTGATGCCCTCTTGTTGTTGTTGCACTCCCTAATCTCCTTATGGCTAACCAAGACCGAACTATCCTTTCTTTTTGGTGAAGGCTTTTGATAGCTAGAGCATTTAGTCCTAACTAGGTTATTTGTCACAATCTTGATGTCTTCTTCAAGGCATACTCTGTTAATATTTAGACTGTGATTTCCTTTTGCTCCTATGTCACTAGACATGTATGTGTGTGTGCCAATGTCAACTGCATCTACTTATGGGTCTTCCTTTATGTACTTTATTGATTTACTTGAGCATCTTCATGTGCATTTATCTTCCTTGCCTTGATTATGATGTTGGCACTTGAGCTTTGTCCATGTATACATTCCTTTTCATGTTGGCAGGTAACTCCTGAAAATCCATGTACATCTCTGTCCCTTGCGATTCCACCACTTGATTTGCTAATGCATCCGCTAAAGTATTGTCTTCTTTGAATGTATGAACGAAACATGCATCCAACAACTGCATAATCATGATGATCTTCTCAACTTTCTCTGTAATCTCCCATGGTATTATCCACTATCTTTGAATAATATTCCTCACAACTAATGAATTTGTTTCAATAATTACCTCATTTAGGTTCTTCTCTTGGCAGTATTCTAGTGTATCTTGAATATCCATTGACTCAGCCTCAGCATTCATGGCCATCTGATATACCGTGAGTTTACGGTATTTCTAATACATTTAACTTACAAGTTGTGTGTGTCTAGGGCCTTATCGTATTGGTTTTTATGTATTTTCTTTTATTTTTACAGGAAAGATGTTCAGGCGTAAAAGTACGGAGACAACTGAGCTAAATGCAGAAAAGGGCTTTCACGGAGATGATCTACGGACTGTAAGTCCATTAACGGTCCGTAGGTGATGACCGTAGATCAGCACCCAAGGGGTAGATGACAAATCAGGGAAATCTGACCAAGTGTGGAACCACGGAGGCAATTGACGGTCCGTAGATTAGCTTACGGACCGTACTGATCAAACCGTAGAAGGAGACTGCGAGGGTTCCAGTACCTGATTTTTGAAGATTCTAAGTATGGAGCTACGGAGGGTATTGACGGACCGTAGATCGATCTACGGTCCGTACTGCAAGTCCGTCGTCTGCTTCAGAGAGGCTGATGTTTGAGAGCTGAAATATTTTCTAAGTCCTGGCTTACGGAAGGGACTTACGGACCGTAGATCCATCGACGGTCCGTAAGTCAGTCTCGTGGATTGAAGACGCGTGCCTGAACAAACTTTCCTTAATTTGTTTCCTTTTTAAATTAGGATTTGTTTTTCTATAAATAGGGCATGTAAACCTCGTTTTTGGGGTTAGACATTATTATTCTAGTTCTACTTTGTGACTTTGGAGATTGAACTACAATTTTAGCAATTATTAATTTCACAAGTTCATTTTGAAGATTTTGGCTTTGCAACTCAAGTTGAATTTCTGGGTTTATTATTCTTTTTACGTAAGTTCATGGTTTCTTTATCTAAAAGTATGAATTGTGTTCTTGCTAATATGAATAACTAAATCCACAACTAGGGTTGTGGGAACCATGAGCGATTAACAAAATATGAATAGTAAATAAGCAATTCGTGAATAGTGTTTTACATGCATTGATAATTCTTTCGTTTAAAAGTCTTTTTAATGGTGACCAACGTTAGAACTCGCCTTGTTGCTACTTGCCGGATCAAGGAGGTAATCAACAAGAAAAGAATTATCAACATAGATTTAGTGTGATACTATCTAATAGACTAGTGTCGATTGGTGCGTAGTAATAACTAAGCCAAACATCGATTATGATGTCTAATATGAGGTAAAGGTAAGGGTTAGTAAATTATACACACGTAGCCGGATCAAGGTGCGGGGTGAAATTCTCTAGATGCCGGATCAAGGATTTAGAGATACCTAACTTATCACTTTGCATGTAATACACTAGGAAAAGATTGTTGTTACTAGGATTATTGCATTATGAGCTTGTGGGGAACACGTATGCCCTAGTTATTTCTCTGATCTTGATAACAACCAAAAAATTGAGTTTTGTTTGATTACTGATTACGTACTGAATTTTTATTATTTGTTTCATATAAACAAACCCCCCCTTTTTTTAATTACTTGTTTCTGGAAGTTCTTTGACTAATTGAATATAATTGTCGGTTAAAGTAAAGTCTAAACCATTTTTCCTCGTGGGATCGACCCCAACCTACAAGTTGGGTTCTCTACTTGATAACGATCGCTTATACTTTTGTAGGGAAGTGTAATTTGAGTGTATCAAATTTTGGCGCCCCTGCCGGGGAAATTTTGGCTTTTAGATTTATTTTGAACTACATTATTGAATGTTAGTCAAATATTTCCGTATTTTACTTTTTCTTTTTCTTTTTGTCTCTTTCAGGTTCTACCTCTAGTGTATGCCAAGTACACGGAGTCAGGGTGAACCACTTACTCCTTACGACTCAGAGCTAAACCGCACTTTACGAAGAATGAATAACCCAAGAGGTCCAATTAATCCTATAGGAGGAGATCTGGATGATGCAGATGAATTACAACAACAGAGGGTAGTAGGTGGGGACAACCAGGCTCCAGCTGAAAATTGATTGGGAGATCCACTGAGGGCGCAAGATCCACTAGGCCCACGACAATATGACAACTATCGGGGCAACTTGAACATAGAAAACTCTGATGGACCCATTGTCCTACCTCCTTTACCTCCAGGGCACACATTTGTGGTGACTAGCAGTTTGATGCAGATGCTTACAGCAAGAGGCTTATTCTCAGGATTGCCATCAGAGGACCCACATGCTTACCTAGCCAAGCTAAGGGTAGTTTGCAAGAGTTGTGTATGTAGACCAGACCTAGATATGGACGTCATTGGTTTACGAGTGTTTCCTCTGTCACTCACAGGCGACGCTGCAGTATGGTTCACTGAGCTTCCTTATAACTCAATATTTACATGGGACCAATTGGCGGAGGTGTTCAAAGCAAAGTACTATCCAGTGTCCAAGAAGCTCAATCACAAAGACAGGGTCAACAATTTGTAGCATTACCTGGAGAGTCTGTGAGTAGCTTTTGGGATAGATTCACTGCATTCGTTAGAAGTGTTCCAAATCACCGTATTGATGATGAGCCGCTGAAGGAGTACTTCTATCGAGGACAGGATGATAACAATAAAGCAGTCCTTGACACTATTGCTGGGGGTTCATATGGTGATTGCACATATGCACAGATTTCTGAAAAATTGGAAAGGATCTCTCGCAACAATAAAGCATGGAGCACAAGGAGAGCAGATACTGGGAGAGACACATTTGCCGTTCATAATGCAACTGTCAACTCTGCAGATGATATTCGTGAGGAGATGGCCCAGATGAGGACAGAGTTGGGGTTGGTACTGAAGCATGTGAGCGGAGGAGCAGAAAAGGTAAATGCTGTAAACTACTTAACAAGAACTCCACCACCAGTTGAAGAGTGTTACTATGAAGAGGACACTTACGCGGTGAATGATCAGACGGGGGGTTTCCGACCAAATGCCCAAGGATCCAACACGGAAAATTGGCGCCAAGGTCAAGGAAACCAAGGTCGGAACTATGGAAATTACAATCGAGAGGGTCACTATGTCCGGGATGGGAACTTCAATCGCGACAACAACTATAACAGGAACAATTATGGCAACAGAAACGATCTGGTTGGACCCTATGTTCCCCCTCAAAATCGGGAATCTGGTGCTAGGGAAGTTGGAGGTAATTTGGCGCGGATTGAAGATATGATGCAGAAGATGATGAGAAGGTTGATGCAACTGATGAGAATGTGAAGGAGATGAGAAATGACTTATTTGGCATTGGTCAAAAGGTTGATGCCCATACAGTGTCAATAAAGCATCTGGAGCAGCAGATGACTCAGTTGTCTACTATAGTGAACCCACGTCAACCTGGCACTCTTCCTACCAACACTATCCAGAATCCCAAGAATAATGGTCATTGTATGGCAATTACTACTCGAGGAGGTAAGAAAACCATAGATCCACTTATGCCATCTGTGGTGGATACTGAGATTAGAAAAGCAGATGATGCGGTGAAAGTTAGAGAGGAGTCTCGAGGCGCGTGGAGAACAAGAAGCTGAGATACCTCAGAAAGTGGTCCCTATACCTAGACCGCCACCACCTTTTCCACAAAGGTTAGTGAAGAAGACTGAAGATGGTAAATATCGCAGGTTTATCACTATGTTGAAGCAGCTTTCTATCAATGTCCCTTTGATAGAAGCATTGGAGCAAATGCCTGGATATGCCAAGTTTATGAAAGATATGGTGACAAAGAAAAGGTCTGTGAGTTTTGAAGATGACGACAGATTGCAGCATTGTAGTGCTATTGCTACAAGATCTCTGGTGCAGAAGAAGGAAGACCCTAGTGCTTTCACGATCCCATGTACTATAGGGTTGCTACACTTTGCTAAGGCATTGTGTGATCTTGGTGCTAGCATCAACCTCATGCCTTTGTCTATTTACAAGAAGTTGGGTCTGAGGGACCCAAAGCCCACTGCAATGCGGTTACTAATGGCTGATCGGACTGTGAAGAGGCCCATAGGTGTGCTCCATGATGTGCTAGTGAAGGTGGAGTCTTTCATCTTTTCGGCGGATTTTGTGATTCTTAACTATGAGGTTGATTTTGAGGTCCCCATTATCCTTGGGAGACCATTTCTTACTACAGGGCGTGCGTTGGTTGATATGGAAAAGGGACAGATGAAGTTCAGATTAAACAATGAAGAAGCAACTTTCAACATCTGTAGGTCCATGAAGCAGAATGGGGAGCTCCAAACAGTATCTGCTATCACCTACAGAGTGAAGAGTGGGTCAGAAGTACAGATTGAAGAGCGACTAGGTGTTGAGGCACTCGCAGTGGTCATGATGAATTTCGATAGTGATGGTATTGAAGAATATAATGAGTTGGTGGCTGCACTTGATAAGCATGAATACCGGTCCAAACCAAAGAAGTATGAGCTAGACATGAAGAATCGCGAGTCCCCACCCACAAGACCATCTATTGAGGAGGCACCAAAATTGGAGCTTAAGGCTCTACCACCGCACTTGAGGTATGTATACTTAGGTGAATAAAATATTTTGCCGGTCATCATTGCAGCAGATTTGAATCCAAGGCAAATAGAGTGTTTGGTGAGTGTATTAAAAAGGTTCAAGCGAGCTATTGGGTGGACTATTGCAGATATTATTGGGATTCCCCCTGGTATTTGCTCTCACAAAATCCAACTCATGCCAGAGCATAAGCCCAGTATTGAGCACCAAAGAAGATTAAATCCACCTATGCAAGAGGTAGTTAAAAAGGAGATCATAAAGTGGCTGGATGCAGGAGTCATCTATCCCATTGCAGATAGTAGTTGGGTATGTCCTGTGCAGTGTGTGCCTAAGAAGGGAGGTATGACTGTTGTTCCAAATGAAAAGAATGAGCTTGTTCCAATGAGGCCCGTTACTGGATGGAGAGTTTGCATGAATTATCGAAAGTTGAATGCATGGACTGAAAAAGATCACTTCCCCATGCCATTCATGGACCAGATGTTGGATAGACTTGCAGGAAAGGGTTGGTATTGTTTTCTTGATGGGTATTCTGGTTACAATCAAATTTCTATAGCTCCAGAAGACCAAGAGAAGACCACCTTCACTTGTCCATATGGGACTTTTGCTTTCAAACGGATGCCTTTTGTGTTGTGCAATGCTCCAGCAACCTTCTAGCGATATATAATGTCGATATTTTCAGATATGGTGGAGGATGCTATTGAAGTGTTCATGGATGATTTTTTAGTTGTAGGTGATTCCTTTGACCATTGTCTAGATAATCTGGTCGAGGTGCTTAAAAGATGTGAAGACTGCAACTTGGTGCTGAATTGGGAGAAATGTCATTTCATGGTGAAAGAAGGTATAGTGTTGGATCATCGCATTTCTGAGAAAGGTATTGAGGTTGATAGAGCTAAAGTTGAGGTAATAGAAAAGCTTCCACCACCTATCTCTCGTAAAAGGTGTTAGAAGTTTTCTTGGGCATGCGGGTTTTTATAGAAGATTCATCAAAGACTTCTCCAAAATTGCACATCCGTTATACAAATTGCTTGAGAAGGAGTGTAAGTTCTATTTTGATGATGACTGTCTTAGAGCATTTGAAGAGTTGAAGAAAAGTTGGTTACAGCACCAATTATTATTTCACCGGATTGGGCACAACCGTTCGAGGTAATGTGCGATGCGAGTGGACTGGCGCTTGGTGTAGTATTGGGTCAAAGGCGTGAGAAAATTCTTCACCCTATTTACTATGCCAGTAAAGCTCTAAATATGGCTCAGAAGAACTATATTGTGACTGAACAAGAACTTCTTGCAATGGTTTTTGCATTCGAGAAATTTCGATCATACTTGCTTGGTACTAAGGTCATAGTGCATACTGACCATTGTGCATTGTGGTATTTGATGGAAAAAAAGGATTCAAAATCGAGATTGATTAGATGGGTATTACTACTGCAAGAGTTTGATTTTGTAGTAAAAGATAGAAAGGGGACCGAAAATCAAGTCGCCGATCACTTGTCGAGATTAGAGGAAGAAGCTATGCTAAAGCTTGGAGATAGGGTTGAAATCAATGATGCTTTTTCAGATGAAAAGGTATTGGCTTCTTCTCATGATTTGATTCCTTAGTTCGCCGACTTTGCTAATTATTTGGCAAGCGACATTGTGCCCCCCGATTTGTCTTTTCACCAAAGAAGAAAGTTTATGCATGATGTGAAGAGATTCTTTTGGAATGAACCTTACTTGTATCGTAGTTGTGCTGATGGGATTATTCGTCGATGTGTGCCTGAGGTTGAGATGTTGAGTGTACTTGAAGCATGCCATTCATCACCTGTTGGTGGGCATCATAGTGGTATTCGGACTGCACATAAGATTTTGCAATGTGGGTACTATTGGCCCACCATTCACCAAGATGCTCATGACTTCGCCAAATCTTGTGAGCGTTGCCAAAGAGAAGGAGGGATTTCAAAGAGGCAAGAACTCCCAATGAATCCTATATTGGTGATAGAGTTGTTTGATGTATGGGGCATTGATTTTATGGGTCCATTTGTGAGTTCATATGGGATGAAGTATATTCTTGTTGCAGTTGATTATGTATCGAAATGGGTGGAAGCAGTTGCACTCTCCAACAATGAAGGTAAAAGTGTCACCGCATTCTTGAAAAAGAATATTTTCTCCAGATTTGGTACACCGAGGGCCATAATTAGCGATGGAGGTTCTCACTTCTGCAATAAGTTATTCAAGGCACTACTTGAGAAATATGGTGTCCGTCACAATGTAGCCACTCTTTACCATCCACAGACTAGTGGTCAAGTTGAAGTATCCAACAGAGAGATCAAACAAATATTGGCAAAGACTGTGAATGCTAATAGAACGGATTGGTCAAGGAAGATTGACGATGCTTTATGGGCATATCGCACTGCATACAAGACCCCCATAGGTATGTCTCCTTACCAACTTATATATGGGAAGTCTTGTCATCTACCAGTAGAGCTAGAGCATAAGGCTATGTGGGCAATGAAGAAGTTAAATTTGGATTGGAGCGCCGCATCTAACCAAAGGTTGAATGACTTGAATATGCTCGATGAGTTTCGCCTACAAGCTTATGAAAGTTCAGCCTTGTATAAAGAAAAGATGAAGAGGTATCATGACCAAAGAATTGAAAAGCAAGAATTTGTGGTTGGTGATCTTGTGCTGCTATTCAACTCTAGGCTGCGCTTGTTTCCAGGCAAACTCAAGTCCAAGTGGACAGGGCCATTTTTTCTCACGAAAGTGCTTTCGCATGGAGCGGTTGAGCTTGAGAAAAAAGATGGAACAAGGTTCGTGGTAAACGGGTAAATGATTAAGATCTATCTGGGAAATGCTGAAACTGTGCAAGAAGTGATTGAGACCTACAATCTTGATGAAGTCTGAGTAATCAAGACACCTGCGTCGTGCCGCGACGTTAAATCAAGCGCTGCTTGGGAGGCAACCCAAGATGTACAATCTAGCCAATGATAGGGTTAAATTTTCCAATTAGGAGTTTAGTTTTCTCTGATTACTTGCATTCTTGTATTAATTTAGTTCTTAGTGTTGGCTAGAATTAGTATAGGGTCCGTGTCTAAACAGTGTCAAGAAAATGTAAAAAAATAATAGCTTATTGGTTGCTACATGTGCAGGTACACCACATAATGAATCTGCAGAAATTGGTCTGGTGCAGAGGTCTACGGATACCATCGACGGCCCATCGATTGATCCACGGACCGTCAATGGTGTCCATAGATCCAAGGTAAGCCCCTAAATTTTTCTAACTGAAATAGTGATCTACGGCCCTGATCTACGGACCGTAGATCGACTCACAGACCGTAGACGGGGTCTCGTGAGTCCAAACCCTAAGGCTGTCTGACCCGACCCGGACCCCCTATTTAAATAACCCTTTGTTTAAAAATCATTCACATTCCCTCCATTTACTCCCATAACCGTTTCCCCCACCTTTTCAACTCCCTAATTCACTCCCTTCCATATATTACCAAAATCCCTTCAATTTAGTTTACTCCTCATTCCATATTTCACTCTTTAAGATCCGGTGTTGGGTTAGTAGCAATAGCGGTGTTTCAATTGTCGTGCTAAGAAGTGTCATCACACAATCCCCTTCAATAGCCGTTTCCCCCACCTTTTCAACTCCCTAATTCACTCTATAACTCCCATACACCACACTCCCTTCCATATATTACCAAAATCCCTTCAACTTAGTTTACTCCTCATTCCATATTTCACTCTTTAAGATCCGGTGTTGGGTTAGTAGCAATAGCGGTGTTTCAATTGTCGTGCTAAGAAGTGTCATCACATAATCCCCCACTCCTCGTTGCTTGCAAGGTAATGAATTTTCCCCTCACTTTGAATTTCGATTCATAGCCTGAATATAAGAAGTCGGGAATTTGGTCTTAACTTAGGGTTATTGTTTGATGTAATTACATGATAAATCTACAAGTTACAATACCCTTGGAATGATAGATAGTGATTGTGTAGTTTGATTGTATATGATTGTAAGCCTTTATGTAAGTTTCGACTTAGGGTTCCAGAAATTATCTAAATTATATGTTAAAATAACCAATCGAAATCGTAAGAATGAAAAACTAGCATAATTGAGTGTTGAAATGCATGATGAGGCTTGTTAATGTTGAAATCTAGGACCACATATGTCTAATTAATAATATAGGGCTAACAACTGGGCACAAATGGCATCCACGATACCCCGTCTACGGACCGTAGACCCATCTACGGACCATAGATGAGGTTCGTCACAGGATGCACATGCAAAATTACCCAAGTGTAGAACCACGGACGTGGACTACGGTCTGTAGATCAATCTACGGACCGTTCTGCACATCCGTGGTTCCCAACTGCAACCTATATTTGTGGTCCCCTGATCCACGACAAAGTCCCACGGACCGTAGATCAGTCTACGGACCGTAGGTGCCCTCCGTGGATGACCACTGTAGCCTGTGTCTGCAATTTTTTTTGAGACTTTGTTATGGTTCGTTTATAATTTTTTACTTTTTCTTAGTATAGTTTTGGTTTGTTTTGGGTACTAATATCGTTCCCGCAGGTACAATAGCATCTAAGAAGATGGTCACATACTCCAAAAGGGGCAAGTCCAAATCTGTTGCCCCTAGTTTCCGGTTGATTGACGAGGACACAGACACTGACACTGATCTAGCATACGTGCCTCTCAACCCAAGGACTTCCTGCGCCAGAGGCACACCCCGGAAGGTGCTTCCCGACGTAGTCACTGTCTCTCAGTCTGATGAGGAGCACATACTGATCGGGTCACCAACTGGGGCTGCTTCCAGTTTAGAGGAGTCTATGTTAGGCTCCAAGTCTGCCTACTCTTCACGATCCGAGTCTGCCCAGGCTACAGGGTCCAATGCCAAATCTTCCATCGGGTCTGGAGAAAATGACCAAGCAGCCTCATCTGACGAGGCTACTAGTTCGGAGCCCATACCCGTACCACCAAATGATGCTCCCACTCCTGTAGCCGGCGAACCAAATAGGTGGTGTGTCGAGGGCCAATGGCAAATTTATCGGGATGCAAAGATGGTAAATGACAAACAGAAAATGGCCAGACTGATCACAGAAGAGCAGAGAGTTCTCACGGGGAGCTTGCACACTGTTCCAAACATTCACCGGCTATTCAATCTTCACAAGTGTGAATGGATGGCTCGAGACCCAGGGACGTACAGTGAGGAGATTATGCGAGAGTTCTATGCTTCCTATGCTGCCACTCTCCGGGGCTCCATTTCTAAGCGATCGAAGCCCTTAGCTCAGGATCCGTTGACTTCCACATTGGTTCGAGGGTGCCCGGTGGACATATCACTTGCCACGATCAGACGATTTCTCTATGGTCCTACTGCGGGTCACTCTTGGTCCCTCAATACAACGGAGTTTGACTACAGATGGGACATTGTGCGGAGTGGTGCCTTTCAGAGGAATTCTGAGTAGCGAGAGGCTGTGATACTTTGGTTGGCCAGATACATTGCTGCAGATGGCGAGCGTGCGGAATGGGTCGCTGCTCCACGTTTGGGCATCCGAAAAGCGACATTAACTTTTGTGGCCAAGATCTTCTGGTTACTGGTGCGTAACAGGGTGTCGCCGACAAAAGCTGATAATCAAGTCACGTGGGACAGAGCAGTCATGGTAGCGGCATTGGTAGCAGGAGTAGAGATCGACTTTGCCCGCATGTTGCTGGCAGAGATACACGAGAGGGCATTCAGGACCTCCACTACTTACCCCTTTCCATGCCTTATTTTTCAGTTGTGCAGGGACTCCGGAGTGCCGATCTGGAGCATTGGACATCGGTCTCATTCGAGATGAGGCAAATGTAGCAGCACCTCGCAGAGAGCCTCAGGTTGAGGTACCTCCTTTGGGTACCGACCTTGCAGACACAGTGGGGCAGGCCCGACACTGTCCCGGGCTCCTCTTCTCAGGCAGCTAGTATGGGCCCTAGCTCTTCCCGGTCCACACCGCAGTTGGGCGCTGCTGTTGTTCCCTTGGCCAGAGTACAGAAGTTAGAGGATCAGATGGCCACACTGCTACATCACATCCAGCCGTGGATGCAAAAGTAGATCCCGAGTCCGAGGCTAAAGTGGAGCGCAGGATGGAGGATATGATGGACCGGAAGGTCCAGGCTGTTAATAATCGCCTAGATGCCTTCGAACTGAGAGTCCTCGAGCGACCAGCCCCGGCCATAGACATAGCTAGCCTCCGGTCTGATGTTGAGGTCATTCTTGCTGCACCTTCAGTTGAGCCTCAGGTTGCCCCCACTGCACTGGCTGATGACACAGTGCTAGATGCCCTATTCAGTGGGACCGCCGAGGAGGGACTTGCACTTACACAGGCCAAAGGCAAGCGGCACCGCTCTTACCGCACTGAGGAGGAGAAAGCCCTCAAGAGACAGCGTAGGCAGAAGAAGGAGACTAGGAGGACATCGATAGTTGATGAGGAGTTGATCCAGCAGAGGGAGCGTAAGAGAGTTGCAGGGGCGTCGAGCTCTGCCCTAGTTGTAGCAGCCCAGCCTGATTTGGGGGACGCAGAGAGATTGATGGAGAGCACTACTGAGGGTGTTATGACTGATGATGTGGGCATTACTGAGGGTGCACCCACTGGTGTTTCAGCGGGTTCCGGGTAACCGGACCCCCCTACTTGTTGATGATTCATCGGCGCTTTGCGCCTCAGGTTTGCTTTACCCAATCCATTTTCTTTTACTATTTTTATATGCGTTGGGGACAACTGTATCTATTTTTGTTGGGGGTGGGGCAAATGGATCGTGAGTGATAGGGTGAAATCTGAATAACCCAACTCATGAATCCTCCCTTGGGGTTTTCTTACATGTGTTCTTTTTCCCCAAAGGACTGTTTAATTTCTGTTGAACCGGCATGTCTTAGGATTGTATGTGTAGAAGCATGATATAGAATGAAGCATGATGGCTTATAAAAAAAAATGGTACTCGTCAGATTTTTGGGATGTATGCTAGAAATTTTAGGCTACGATTAGTTGATTGTGTTGACTCTGAGTATGACATAATAAATCAACTTGATGGCATGACTTGAGCTGAAACTTGAACTGGGTAATCTAATAATCTGATAATGAAACTATGTGCCAAGAGTTGGTGAGAATTGTTGAGTGTTCAAACAGTTTTGTGCAAAACTAGAACTTGCCCGGTTAGTCCTGCTAAGATAATTTAATCTAGAGGTTAGGAAGTGATCATAGGCCATTGTTCTGAAAAGTCCGCAAATTGCCTAGAAGGATTCAACCAAATGAAATAACTGTTCCCTTTGATTCAGCTTTGAGCCTAAAATAAACCACTTCTTTCTAAAACCCCAAACTCACCTTCCCATAATCTACTACATTGGCCCTGGTCCCTCCTTGGACATGTGCACTTCGACTTAGGCCAAAAGCCTAAGTTGAGGGTGGCTAATGCAAAAGTAACGTCAATCTTGGCCCTGACCCAACATTGGGTATTGTGCACCTCAACTAATGAAAAATCTATAAGTTGAGGGTGGCCATGAAAGAAGATACTGAGAGAAAAATGGGTATGAAAAGAGTGAGGTAAAGAAGAGAGAAAACGTGTGGAAAGGATGTGATTTGTTGAAAGCTATAAAAAAAAAAAAAAAAAGAAAACAAAGATGAATGTGAGAAATAAAGAGTTACAAATTCTGAAGTCACATCCTTGGTTGAAGAAAATCAAACGAAAGAAGGTAAAACTATAGGATGTCAGAAATAGGGCAAAAAGAGGTTAAAAGCCAAAGTGTAATGTCAAGGAGGGCAGAAAGTCACTAATCAGTACCCAAATGTACCACACCTAACCCTGAGCCTACGTTACAAGCCAATAAAGTCCTATAGTGATCCTAGAATCTAGTCTGGAGAGTCTAAGCAGTGAAAATAAGGGTAAGCTTATGGCATAAAGCACTAACTGTATTTGAAATTGCTTCTGAGCGTGAGTGTTGCATAAATCCTTACACCATAAATGACAGTCAATTTTTGTGAGAAAGGGATTTCGTTTGAAGTAAGGGCACTAGTTACATTATCGGAAAGTTGGTATCTTGGTGAGAGTGATAAGGTGCAGGTTGTGTGTCAGTTGGTCGATCTGTGTCATAATTTGATCTGCATGGATTAGCTTGTCGAGTCTAAAAGAACGAAGTTGCATCTAAAAGTAAGGGGGGTAGAGAGCCATGTGATTGCTTGGGCTTGAAATGTTTGCTTCTATACAAGAGTCGTTTAGAGTTGTGTTGCGTCGCTTGAGGACAAACAACGAATTTAAGTTGAGGGTGCTGATATACCGTGAGTTTACGGTATTTCTAATACATTTAACTTATAAGTTGTGTGTGTTTAGGGCCTTATCGTATTGATTTTTATGTATTTTCTTTCATTTTTATAGGAAAGATGTTCAGGCGTAAAAGTACGGAGACAACTGAGCTAAATGCAGAAAAGGGCTTTCACGGAGATGATCTATGGACCGTAGGTCCATTGACGGTCCGTAGGTGATGACCGTAGATTAGCAGCCAATGGATAGATGACAAATCAGGGAAATCTGACCAAGTGTGGAACCACGGAGGCAATTGACGGTCCGTAGATTAGCTTACGGACCATACTGATCAAACCGTAGAAGGAGACTGCGAGGGTTCCAGTACCTGATTTTTGAAAATTCTAAGTATGGAGCTACGGAGGGTATTGACGGACCGTAGATCGATCTACGATCCGTACTGCAAGTCCGTTGTCTGCTTCAGAGAGGCTGATGTTTGAGAGGTGAAATATTTTCCAAGTCCTGGCTTACGGAAGGGACTTACGGACCGTAGATCCATCGACGGTCCATAAGTCAGTCTCGTGGATTGAAGACGCGTGCCTGAACAAACTTTCCTTAATTTGTTTCCTTTTTAAATTAGGATTTGTTTTTCTATAAATAGGGCATGTAAACCTCGTTTTTGGGGTTAGACATTATTATTCTAGTTCTACTTTGTGACTTTGGAGATTGAACTACAATTTTAGCAATTATTAATTTCACAAGTTCGTTTTGAAGATTTTGGCTTTGCAACTCAAGTTGAATTTCTGGGTTTGTTATTCTTTTTACGTAAGTTCATGGTTTCTTTATCTAAAAGTATGAATTGTGTTCTTGCTAATATGAATAACTAAATCCACAACTAGGGTTGTGAGAACCATGAGTGATTAACAAAATATGAATAGTAAATAAGCAATTCGTGAATAGTGTTTTGCATGCATTGATAATTCTTTTGTTTAGAAGTCTTTTTAACGGTGACCAACGTTAGAACTCGCCTTGTTGCTACTTGCCGGATCAAGGAGGTAATCAACAAGAAAAGAATTATCAACATAGATTTAGTGTGATACTATCTAATAGACTAGTGTCGATTGGTGCGAAGTAATAACTAAACCAAACATCGATTATGATGTCTAATATGAGGTAAAGGTAAGGGTTAGTAAATTATACACACGTAGCCGGATCAAGGTGCGGGGTGAAATTCTCTAGATGCCGGATCAAGGATTTAGAGATACCTAACTTATCACTTTGCATGTAATACACTAGGAAAAGATTGTTGTTACTAGGATTATTGCGTTATGAGCTTGTGGGGAACACGTATGCCCTAGTTATTTCTCTCATCTTGATAACAACCAAAAAATTGAGTTTTGTTTGATTACTGATTACTTACTGAATTCTTATTATTTGTTTTATATAAACAAACCCCCCCTTTTTTTAATTACTTGTTTCTGGAAGTTCTTTGACTAATTGAATATAATTGTAGGTTAAAGTAAAGTCTAAACCATTTTTCCTCGTGGGATCGACCCCAACCTACAAGTTGGGTTCTCTACTTGATAACGATCCCTTATACTTCTGTAGGGAAGTATAATTTGAGCGTATCACCATCCCTATGCCCTTGACTCTTAACATATATTAGGTCTCCTCTATCAATCCTCAAACAAAATCCATATGAACTAAGACATGGATTGCCTCTACTCGTCCCATTCGTATTACATTTCAATTTTTGTCTGGCAGGAAATTTCCATGTAACCTAGACAAATTGTAGCTTAGGTCTATATCCTCTAAGTTTTGCAACTATGCCTTACAAATTCCACATCCACCATGTAATCCACGAGTATAACACCTTTACAAGCTTCTTGACTATATCCTAAATTTGCATCACCATGCATGTATAGTCAACAACTTCCTCATGCATCCTGACATTCCTTCTCTTCTAGAGCGTGCACATTATAATTGATGGCATAACTCTTAACACAACTTGCAACTTTGTTGGGCCTTCCTCATACATTCCATATGAAGAAATTTATTTTAAATGACAATCCTTTGATTCAAATATATTACCCAATATCTCTTCTTCTTTATACTCTGCGTCTCACAATCTGCCACGCTGACTTAACCATAAATGATCCTTGTGTATTGGCCATCCACCAAGGAACATCTTTTTGGTTCGTGCACCTAGGAGGTTTTATGTTGTGCACTATTTACTCACTCATCTCCTCTGAGAGTCTATAAGTCAACTATTCAGGGTCTTTCTTGGTCTGTTATAAGAACTAAAGCTACCTGGTAAATTTCCTTTCTCTATGTGATAATTTGTCTTCTCTTTAAACCCCTTTTACTTTTCCTTTTCCTCCCCACTTTTAATCTCTCATGTGGCACCCCTTCATCGATCTCCTCCTTACCTTCATTTCCTTGGTACTCTAGAGCCCCCAAATTAGTTCCCTAAAGTGACTTCCTCCATAATAAGCATCATTGGAAAGCTTGGACTCTTCTATCCGACTCTCGAAGGTGGTGCTGATCTCAGATGTTTCAAGGACATATGCAAAGATTTCTATGCCAAATCTTGCTAAAATTTTAAAACTCAAAAAGGTCTATTCAAAAAGTTTCTCGAAGACAAATACTATAAAAGAATACATCTAGTTTGTAGAAAGTGGTCTTATGGTCAATCTCATAACTGGAGAAGATTGATGGATATGAAGAATGATATTGAAAAAATAATATTATGGAAGATTGGGATGACATGGCTTCATTTTGGTGGGAGTACCAATAATAATAAAGTTTAAAATATATCAAGGAGATAAAAATATCACTTTAGGAATAAAATGGCTAGAACAAGTAAAACCATATAATTTAGAAGACAAACAGTTGACAATAAATTATGAAAATAAAAGAGTAATAATAAAAAGAACTTTAATATGATAAAATGAAAATATATATACTTGCAAAGATAATAATAGAAGGATATTATAAACAGATTTTATACACCAATGATAGATACATGAGCAGAAACTAATATATGTAAATACAATTGCTTACCAGAAGATAAATGAGAAAAATTAAAAACATTGATAGTAGAAACAGAATTTAATAATGAAGGAAACATGATCACATATAAGACAAAAAATATAAAAATACAAATATGGGGTAAGATATCAACTATAGAAGAAATGTATAACTTCGAGCTTACAACAAAAGATATGCAATTAGGAATGTCATTTTTAGAAAAATTATACACACGTATAATAACAAAAATACACTGGTGGTTCACAACACCATGTAAACAAAAAATAGGAGCAAAAAGAGTGAATAATAAAAAACGGAAAACAACAGAATGGATAAAAGAAAGTGAAACAATTACACAAAAATTAGAAAATACAAAAGAAGAAGACCCTAAAATAGAATTAATTATATTCTCTATAGATAAAGTAAAAATAACCCAAGATAAGTTAGAATTGTTATAAAGTGAAGATCCTTTATAAGGATGGGAAAAACATAAAACAAAAGTAAAAATTGAGCTAATTGATAATAATAATAATAATAATAATAATAGCATAATAACCCAAAAACCATTAAAATATAATTTTAATGATTTAACAGAATTTAAGATACATATAAGCGAATTACTAGAAAAAGGGTATATACAAGAAAGCAATAGCAAGCATACAAGCACATCATTTATAGTAAATAAACATAGCGAACAAAAAAGAGGAAAAAGTAGAATGGTTATTGATTATAGAAATTTAAATGCAAAAACTAAAACATATAATTACCCAATACCAAATAAAATATTAAAAATAAGACAAATACAAGGATATAATTACTTTAGTAAATTTGACTGCAAATCAGGATTTTACCACTTAAAGTTAGAAGAAGAATCTAAAAAACTTACAGCATTTACAGTACCACAAGGATTTTATGAATGAAATGTATTACCATTTGGATATAAAAATGCACCAGGTAGATACCAACACTTTATGGATAACTATTTTAAACAGCTAGAAAATTGTGTAATATATATTGATGATATATTACTATATTCCAAAACACAAGATGAACATATAAGATTATTAGAAAAATTTATACATATTATAAAATATTCAGGCATAAGTCTAAGCAAAAAGAAACCAGACATAATGAAAAAGCAAATAAAATTTTTAGGAGTACAAATAGATAAAAATGGAATAAAAATGCAAACATACATAGTACAAAAAATAATTAACTCAAATGAACAACTAGATACAAAAAAGAAATTACAATTATTTCTAGGACTAGTAAATCAAGTAAGAGAATACATACCAAAATTAGCAGGGAATTCAAAACTATTACAACAAAAATTAAAGAAAGATGTAGAATATCAGTTTGATAAAAAAGACCAAATACAAATACAAAAAATAAAACTATTATGTAAGAACCTACCTAAACTATATTTTTCGGATGAAAACAAAAAATTTACTTATATAGTAGAATCAGACGCCAGTGAAAAAAGTTATGGAGGAGTCTTAAAATACAGGTATGATGAAGAAAAAATAGAACATCATTGCAGTTATTATTCAGGAACATTTACTAATACAAAAATAAAATGGGAAATAAATAGGAAAGAATTATATGCAGTGTATAAATGTTTACTATCATTTGAATCATATATTTTATATAACAAATCTAATATGAATTTAATCAATTATGAATATGATAGGAATGAATAATTGAAAATAAAAACCTGCATGATAAAGGACATGACTACATACATGCATGATGAAATAATAAAAAACTATGAAACTTTAATCCTATATATACTTAAAGGTATAGAGATAATTAAATTAAGAAGAATCATATGGAAAAAAATTAAACCAACAATAGTATGAAATACATGATTTAGATCTCGAAAGAATAGAATGGTATGATTTAGAAATAAATTCAGATTAAAATGAACTACGAATATTTACAATAATGGACAAAAGCCATGAAAAATATAAAACTATTAGAACAATTAATGAAAAATAATTTATATATGTACCTAAGAACCCAAGATATGTTATATCTAGAATATATCATAAATAATATTAAAGAGATATCAAGATTAAGAAACTTAGCAAAAGAATATTATAATAAAATATTTAAAATGGATTCCTCACCTACCAAAAATGGTATACCTACCAAAAATGTCATGAATTCCACACCTACCACACTACCAAAAATATCATGAATTCCTCACCTACCAAAAAGATGAATTCCGCACCGAAAAATGGTATCAGAGCTATGGATAGAGTTGGTACAACTCTTTCTATTTTATGCAATATCTCACTCATTTGTACCCACCCCAACTTCACACTAGGTGGAATTTTTATCCTCCCAAGTGTTATAGTGTTTGTAACCATAGGTACATAAGAATGATGTCTCATTCTTGATTTGGCTCTGGAGGCAAAGGTCTATATCCTCCTACACATACTTTATTTTGTTTTTATAATAAAAAGTTTGGGGCAGTACCTTAACCCCCCACCATTGGTGGACTTTTGAAAGAAAAAAAAACTTCTTCACCTCACTCCCTCAACCCCACCCCATGTTCAAGTCGAGCCCCTCCCCCGTTTTCATTCATTTTGTTTTCTTCTTCAGCCAACTTCCTTCCTGCTGTAATTTTTTTTTAAAAAAAA
This sequence comes from Solanum commersonii, assembly GCA_029007595.1. Taxonomy (NCBI): domain Eukaryota; kingdom Viridiplantae; phylum Streptophyta; class Magnoliopsida; order Solanales; family Solanaceae; genus Solanum; species Solanum commersonii. The sequence continues at coordinate 3,079,599 of JAJTWQ010000029.1, forward strand.
GTGATACTATTTTCTACACTTTTTTGAATTATTGATAACAAAACTATTTTTTTTTTTGAGAAAATTCAAAATTTTGAAGGTGTCATCAATTAGTTTATTTCCCTTTTAGATAACTTCAATATTAGAAATGATAATTTTTAAATAATCATGAATTTCCCGAAAATTGAAAGAGCTTGATTGAAATTTGGATAAAAAATCTAAATGATACCTCCTAGGCATCTTGAAATCTAATAAGTTTATCAAATTGTTCGAAATATAAAAAAATACTTGGATACAGTTTGAAATCTAAAAGAGTTAAAACTAATAGTAATAAAAGGAGAGTGAAATTCTAGAAAAAATGGTGACATTGAAAGTGAAGAGTTTCAATGGAGATGACAATGAATTTTTGAAGAAGAAACAAAACAAAAAAAATAATAAGGAAAAAAAGTTAAAGTAATAAGAAAAGTAAGAAAATATATTTTAGAATAAAATACTTGTAAAAATATAATAATATTCATTATTTTAGGTTACTCACGCTCTTTAAGAGGCATACACTCTCTATGCCAGGTGGACAAAAAATGATGCAATAATGTCAGTTCAAACTTTTTGAGGGAGTAATAGGACGCTTATATAGTTAAGATGTCTTTTTGAAAATTCTAAAAAACTTCTCATGTTACTTTATATCTTTTGTCTAAAAGAAGGGAAAAGGTAGAAGTACCTCCCTAGACTATGACCCAAATCCTAGAGACACACCTTAACTAAACTAAGGTCTTATTACCCCCTGAACTCATTTTTTTTTGTAATTTTGTACACCTTTTTGGCTTACGTGGCATCCAAATATCTCTCACGCGCCTCAACTGCATGGAGTCACGGGTTGTGCCACATAAGTCAAAAGGTGTATAATATTATATATAAAATGAGTTCAATGGGTAATAAGACCTTAATTTAGTTAATGTGTGTCTCTGAGATTTCGATTATAGTCTAGAGGGTACTTGTGCCTTTTCCCCTACAAGAAAACCACTCCATCCATTTCAATTTATATGGTGAAGTTTGACTAAATATAGCGTTTATGAAATATGAAAAAACTTTCTAATACTTTAAAACTATCCTTAAAAAAGAATACATCTTTTATGTACTTTTTGATAAATAAGCATGACCCCATATGAAATTTATTAATAATGTTATTGAATCTTTGTCAAATAAAGTAATACTTTTGAAGATTAAATTATAAAAAGGAAACTGTGTCCTAAAAATTGGTGTGTATATATATATAGGGAATGTTATAAGTTCATAAAGATAATTGATTCAAAATATTTTTAAAAATGTTCTAGAAAATTGTTGATAAACAAAAAGGAAAAAGGTTTGATATACTTCTCAATTTTGTCATTAGAGTTGAAATACACCTCATTACAAAAGTGGTTCACATATATTCCTATCGTTATAAAATTGACACATATACCTCTTACCGTTACAAAAGTAGCTCACATATACCCATACCGTTATAAAAGTAGTTCACATATACCTCTTACCATTACAAAAGTGGCTCACATAGACCTCTACTATTACAAAAGTGATAAAACTAATTTGTTTGATTTTATTTTTAAAAAAAATAATATATTTGGTTTTTTTCACACATAAATTATTTTTTAACTTCTTTGATTATTATTATTATTATTTGGGTTTCTTATTCTTATTTCATTTTCTCTTTCATTCTTTGATGTAAAAATAAGAGAAATATAAAAAAAGAAGTGTGAATGAAAAAAGAGAAAAAAATCTAAAACTATTTTTTTTGTGACTATATTGTAATTTAGTTTTTATATCTGTAAAAGAAATTGAGGCATCTATAATTAATTTTACAAGAAATTAAGTAAAAAATAAATTTGACCATCAAAATAATAAATTCAAATTAGCCATTGAATTAAAAAAAAAGTCAAAAGAGGTTGATGAGAAAGATCAAATATACCCCTACATATGAATTATTTTTTTAATAAAAAAAGTTAGTAAAAAATAATTTTAAAAATTATTATTTTCACTTCCATTAATGGAAAAGGGTATACGTGAGTCATTTGTGTAACCACTTTCACAACGAGGGGTATATTAGATCTAAATGACAAAATTTAGTATATCAAACTTTTTTCCCTAAACAAAATAATTCTAATCCTAAATAGTAACACTTTCACGTAAAATGTGACCTGAGTTAATATGTGTTTGATAACTGTAACTTTCTTATGATTCTCGTCAGTAAAAAAGTTAATTATCTGAAGAATATCTCTAAGCACAACTGCAATAACAATTTATATGGAAAGAAAAGAAATTGCAAAAACTTGTTCGACAAATTAACAATTCATGGACAAATGCATTTATCTCAGACATATTACATTTTCTTAATCATAATTTCCATTTTCATTTTTTCATGTGTATCAAAGTCGCGTCAAATGTCATATTCCTTTATTGCTTAAATATTCTTCTAACAGTCAAATTATTTGTTTCATATGATAATAATGGATTAGCCATTGAATGAATTCTAACACTAGCATTAGACCTCCTCATATATTATTATTATTATTATTATTATTATTATTTATTTATTTAAAAAACCTGATAACTATTGATATAATACTTTAAACTATATTAATAGTGCAAACTATCATTACTCTTAATAACTTAAATATAAGATACTCACATGAGAGAGAAAATCTAGTTTTGAATTTTTTGTGTATTTTTAGATATTAATAAATAAAACCAGAAAATTCTAGGCTTCTTTTTAATCCATTCAACAACACCCAAATAAAAAGATGTTATAAGATTTGTATAAGTTTTGAATATATTCATTTCTTATTTGACACCAGTTATGTCTTGGTTGGAACCAACTACGAATATATCTCTCTTGGTGCAAAAAGTTTTGAATAACAATATTTCCTTGTTCTTCTTTTTTTCTACAAAATGTTGATTTCTAATTAGGATAAGCATTTTGGGAGGACCCCACCATTTGAAATTTAGAGACGTAGTGGGTGAGTAGGTGTCATTTCATTTTCATCCAATGATGCAATAATACAATGATAAGCTTCCAAGCATAAGTGTGCACTCTTCCACTTTCTATTCACTTTTCTTTTTGTTTCTTTTTATTTTTGCCTCCTCTTCTCATCATTGAGTGCTATAACTTATGTAAATGCTAGAATTCCTTAATTACTCTGAGGAGAGTAACTTATATACTCATTCAACTACATTATATATTTAGTTTGAATCAATAAAAATATTCAAATACAAAATTATTATAACTCAAAATTCAAAAGGATAATTAAATAGTGTCACAATCTAAACGACATGATTGACACCCACATTAACCCCCTGATAGACCAACCATATCTTACCAATTTAAAACATGCGTCAACTAAATCAGTAATCATATTTTACACCTTTAAAAGGCATAAAATAAGTCTCAAGCTATATAAATATGAAATTTGGAAGTCTAAACTATTACATTTCAAGAATCTGAAAGTCATCGTACAAGACTATAACTGAAGTATCTAAGAATATTCATAATATTAGATAAATATAACAATGTCGGGAGAGAATAAACATGGTCTTTAGATGAACTGTGGCAACCTGGACAATAGTAGCTCACCCTGTGATCGGAAGTGCAACAATGCTAGATTTGCAGCCGTGTGGAAGACTTTGGATCACCGTCATCACTCAAAGAAAAGTGCAGAAGTAGTATCAATATACATACTATATGCAGGTAAGCATCATATCTCGACTAATATTAGTAACAAGTATATAAAGACAACTCAAAAACAAGTAGACAAGTACAACTTCACATAGTCACGCAAACTCTCGATAGGTCAAGAAATCAATATTAGCCAGATAGAAAGACTCATTCCCGACATATCAATGTCATTAATCACTGGACACATAAATCACTAAACTTTTATAATAATCATTATAAACCACTTCTATCAATAAGTAGTCACACAGACAATCGTGGAATGAGATCCACACTGATCTTACAACTGTATAGTCATTGCATCTCATCAGTCTCATTTGTCACTCACATAGACACTCAAATGTACACGCATGTTAACGGGACTTTAATATTTCCCAACTAGTCATAATTGATTGAATAACACTATCAAAGACACATAATCCAGTTCTAAGAGTCAACGATCATTAGTCAGTATATAACCCAACTAAATGAGTTAGGGTCGAATCCCACAGGGAGTGGTACATGTTTAAGATTCAATAGGAAAATATGAATGTGTTCAAATCAGCCATAGCAATAGACATTTACGATTAATACATAATGTAAATCAGAGGATTGACACGAATGTCAAATAACAGGGGGTTTTGGTTTTGAATTATCAACTACAGTAGCAGTAAATAATACTAATTAACAAATATTGAGATGGGTTTTTGGGATGTGATTCGATTATAGGCTAATATAGACAAACGGGTAATTGCAATTGTTAGTAAAAAGTTGTAAATCAGTGAATAAGCTACACTTTAGTGGGGATAAACTTTCTCTCGAACAAATTACCCCAAATCAAGTTGGTTTCTTTCGAACACCAACAAGCAAGGAAATAAGAGCAACCTATGCTTTAGTTCATTCACTCTCTCGAGCTGAATGTGTGGAAAAGGATTTAGAATTCACTCTCTCGAGATGAACCCATGACAACCCAATACCCACGGACCATTAATTAAGTAATCTTGGTTTTAAAACCTCTCTCTCGAGCAAGCCAAAAACACGAAGGTAGAACCACATTTGCAACTTCAATCCTTAAAATTTAACCACAATTACTGATTGAAATCACTTGTAAACTCATCACACAAGGCATTGACACCAATATCAAACATCACTCCACACTTTTACTAGTGTGCAGTGTTCATCACAAGAGGCTTATTCGATAACTGGCTAGTCACAACGAGATACAAAAAAGTTCACATATTGCTTATGCAACTTCATTTGGCCTTATCGTAGCCACACATTCATTTTTGTTCGGTTATGAGTACTATTCAAGTAATCGATATTGATCAAGATTGATACTCAAATTTGAAAGAGAACAACCACATTAAAACGCAATCAAGAGGTGACCCAAATTTTTTGGAAGGGTCCAAAAATATTTTATAATTAAAACAAGGAGCCACAAGCTCAAATACCCATAAAAACAGTGCTAAACACCATATATATGAAAAAACCCAATGTATAAATAGAGCAATAATCACACGAGGTAGGTATGGAAAAACCTTACCCTACCACAAACAAAAAGCAATTTGTCCTCAAATGCAAGAAAATATCCAAAAATTAATAAAAAAAGTCAGAGAGGGAGGTAAAGAGGGCACATGTCTACATAGTCATTCCATCTATCGAGGCATTTATGCCCGGTGTAGTACTTTGAACCTGGGCCTCAAGGCCCGGAGTCACATCAACAGTACCACCAGCTTCACTCGAGCCTACCATGGTGGTGTCTCTCCAGAAGTCCTGGCGGGCAGTCAGCCAGATCATCACAAACCTCAGCATCTTGCAAATCTATCTGCTCCTCATCAGTCTCTGCCTTCGACTCATCAGCTGCCATGTTAGCCGTAGGTACGTCTCAGGTGGTGGCCAAAGGAATCTCAGAACTGGGCTAGGCATCTACATTATATGCTACCTCTAATAATGAAGTGAAGTCTGTAGACTTCAGATAGTCTACATCCTTTCTCAGATCTGCTACTTCGACTTTTAAAGCTGTGACCTCAGAAGACTCCCCTTGTCGACTCTCATAAGCTGCTACTCTCGCAGTTCAATTGTCAACAAAAGTTCGGAGGGGGGTTCAGTGTAGCAAGAATGGCACTCTCAATCATTCACAGAACTGCAACCTCAAGTCGAGTAGCCCTCATATAAGCCGAATGGCTAGGTGCCCCATCTTCAGGGTTATAGTCTGAGTAATCCTATTGGGCTGGGCTGTAGTAGAGTTACCGGGGATCTGGGAGGAAGATGTGAGAGCAGATGTACCTGAAGGACAGGAGGCCAGAGAAGGCAAAGATGCCTCTATAGGTATAGAGTCAATGTCCACCTTCGGAGATGTATCCACCGAAGCTGTTCTTCTTCTATCGTCCTCCTCCCGAGTGTACTTAGCCTCAATACGCCTGATGTTAGTGAATGATGAAGGGGTAACCTCAATATCTCTAGTTGCATCCTGGGGGACTCCAGCACGCCGGCACACCTCTGTGATCAACACCAGGAATGGAAGGGAGGTCTGCCTCTGTTTTGCCCTCATGGCCATCTCTTGCTCAATAATAAGTCCCAAGTTAAGCCCCCTCTTTGCTAAGATTGATCCTAAACAAGCTGCCTTTGCATAAAGGAGGATGGATTCATTATATAAAGGCATGATAGAGCTGTTGATGAATCCGAACCAATACCAGACAACTACATTCAAATCCTTCTTCTCTATCTGGACTCCCGCCTCAATCCACCTCGGGGTGCTGTCAGAAAAATGGGGGGGAAAGCCAGCCCTTCAGGTCATCCAGGGACTGAGCTGTTGCCGTGCCCTCATAGTCGTGCTCGAACCCTATGGCTCTCTCAAGGACATCGTTTATGAGATCGATGCAACACCCAACTTTTATACCTCGAACAATAACTGACTTCACCGGTATGAAGGGACTGACCGTTTTTTCCCTTGAGGGACCAAATCACCGTAAGCAGAGTAGAACTCAAGGACCCAAGTGGGGATATATGGGCCTCGGGGTCTGCTGAAGATCTGGAATTTGTTCCACTGCAGTATCTCCCTCACATTGGAGTACCTTCCCTCTAGGACCTCCGTGGATAGCAACTTCTCCTTGAGAATAGTCCATAACTCATCAACTTTTAATCTATTAAGGAGTCGGGGAGGAGTAACTACTGGTGGCACTGGAGCCACAAGAGGTGTAGGAGCTAGCACTGTATCTGCTAGAGAGAAGGCTGCTAGGACTCTAGCTGAGTCAGGATGAGATCTAGCACAGATCTCTACTCTTCAGGATTGTAATGGCTGGTCATCCTTCGGCTCAGACAATACAACTTGGGAGTCAAAGGCTTCTCCCTTGCTGCCGGGCCTCTTGCCCTTGCCTTTCCTCCCTTCGGAGGCTCTGTTCTTCCCTTTTTAGGAGGGTTGGCTCTTTCTTCATTTATAGTTATGCTCCGTGCTCTTTTACGAGACGACATGTCAAGGTTGGTTCTAGCCATATCTCTAAAAACATCATAGAAAGTTAGAAATAGTTCAAGCAAAATTGCAGAAAAATAGGTGCAGACAGACTCGCCGAACCGGTCGGTGAGTCGCTGAATTGCTTTGGAGAGCCAGGTCGGGCTCACCGAAAGGATTGGCTCAAACATTCCCAAAAAAATTGGCATATCAGTGATGGGATGGACCTTTGGTGAACCACCGACAGCATTTGGCGAGCAAGGATTAGCTCATTGAAAGTTACAGTGCTTTTAGGGGTTAGGGCGCAGAAAAAAGGCGATCAAGAAAGACATTCGGTGAGTCACCTAGTGCACTCGACGAACTTAGGCTTCCCGCCGAAACTTATAGAACCAAACTCAAGATTAAGCATGAAATTAAAGGGTATAAGGAAGAATTCGGTGAATCGCCGAGTGGTTCAGCGAGATCGACTCAGCTCGCCAAACGACCGAACGTGCCTACTTTTAACCCCAATTTCCAAATTCAACCCAGCAACACCTGAAAACAAAATCAAAACATGCACTCCTCTAATTAAACTCAAACCATTACACCCATGCCCCAGGGATACTCAGACCTCTCCCGGTTTGGCCAAATTTGGTCATTTGACGACTTTTGCCCTTAAGAATGACGTCAACCGCTCCATCATTGGGCAAATTACATCATTTGGCACAAATGTGGGTTACTTGGACTTCACCCGACTAAACCCAACAACAACACAACACAACCCAACAATTTTAATCACTTTTAAGCACGAACAATTCAGGAATTTAACAATAAAGGCATTACAGGCAATATAGTCGAATTAAAATTAGGGACACAGTCATACAATTATGATTAGAGAGTCCCAACACATATCACTAAGATAAAAATCACTTGCAAATGAGTAAAAATCACTAACTATAAATTTTGGGTTTGGAAAACCAACCTTAGAAGCCGAATACAGGATGTTGTAAAGTTAGGCGGCAAAAAATCCAACTTCGAACACATACATGATGACTAGAACGAGATACAAAATGCAAAAATATGTAAATATTGCGTGGGTGTGAGTTTGGGAAATTTAAAAGTGAGAGAAAGTGAAAGAGTTTGAAAGTTTAAACCTTTGGCCTTTAAAAACAATCCAGTTCTCGCCCATTCGGCGACATAAGTGTTGCTCACTGACCCACTTAGTGACACACTGAGTGGACACTTACCTCGCCGAGTTTTGCAGGACCTCCAGTTAATGTGGGGGTTCAAATGGTGGACTAAATCGTGATCGCCGACCTAGTCGGTGATTCGTCAATCAACTCCTAGGCTCATTGAGTTTTACATAATCCAATTTAAAAATGTCTTGATTCCAATGGTGGTCCAAGTCTGGCTTGCCGACCTCTTCGGCGAGTCGCCGACTAGACTTTTTGCTCGCCAATCTGCACTGTTCAAACACATTCCACACTTTAACCTGCACATTCAACACACCATTATTTCAAAATTAAAAAGAAAGAAAATAAAACTTGGGTTACCTCCCAATCAGTGCCTTAGTTAATGTCGCGGTATGACGCAAGTCCCCACTCAAACCTCATTCTTTGGGTTGGCCATAGTATCACTAGGAAAGCCCCTTTGTTGTCTTGGGTTTAAATGAGATGAGATATGACCCATTTGGGTCTCCAACTGTTTGATCGAGGCTATGTGATCAAGGAGCTAGGCTGTTGTTACATAGCGTAGTTATGTGAGACCCCCCGGAGAAATTTGCTCAGCCACTCCTTTGTTTTTCGGACCAAGACCTATATAAAAGCAGTCTAGTAGCATGTTATCTGAGATTCCATGAGCTGGGCATTGCAGCAATAGTGACTTAAATCTCAGCTACAACTCATAGATTTGCTCACCCTCGATTTGTATGAAACTTATGATGTTATCCCTAAGCATCATCATTGTCAAAGGAGGGCGGCCCATTGGTTTGCCGTTGCTACAAGACCTTCTCCGTTATTCTGTACTAAACAAGCAACACGAAAACCAAAATTGAAAATAAGTAGATTCGACTTTAACTAATAAGAACAAAATTCAACTTAACTAAAAAATCTTAACCAACACCACTCCTCGGCAGCGGTACCATTTTGATAGAATAATGCTATCAAAGACACATAATCCTGTTCTAAGAGTCAACGATCGCTAGTCAGTATATGATCCAACTAAATGAGTTGGGGTCGAATCTCACAGGGAGTGGTACATGTTTAATATTCAATAGGAAAATATGAATGTGTTCAAATCAGCCATAGGAATAGACATTTACGATTAACAACATAATGTAAATAGGGGGTTGACATGAATCTCAAATAATAGGGGGTTTTGGTTTTCAATTATCAAATACAACAACAACAAATAATACAAATTAACAAATATTAAGATGGATTCTTGGGATGTGATTCAATTATAGGCTAATATAGACAAACGGGTAATTCCAACTGTTAGTAAAGAGTTGTAAAATAGCGAATAAGCAAGACTTTAGTGGGGATAAACTTTTCCTCGAATAATTTATCCCGAATCAAGTTGGTTTCTCTCGAACACCAACAAGCAAGCAAATAAGAACAACATACGCTTTAGTCCATTCACTCTCTCAAGCTGAATATGTGGAAAAAGGTTTATGATTCACTCTCTCGAGCTGAACCCATGACAACCCAATACCCATAGACCATCAATTTAGTAATCTTGGTTTTAAAACCTCTCTCTCGAGCAAGCCAAAAACACGAAGGTAGAGCTGCATTTGCAACTACAATCCTTAAATTTTAACCATAATTACTGGTTGAAATAACTTCTAAACAACATTTGAACTAACAATTAGTAATACCCATAAGCTAAATCAGCCCATAATCACATAATCACACCCCAATAATTGGGGTTTTAGCTAGACAACATAAAAATATAGAAATCGTTACCAAATTGTATTTCCATCAACTGGGTAAGATTAATTTCATCTTTACAAAGATCCAAATTGAAGAATCTCAAAGACCCACTTCCAATTTCTCAAAAATGGAAAACTTCAATTCTTCAAAGCTAAGGAAAAGTTTTGTCTCAATACTTAGAGTTAAAACTCAAAACTTACTCTAATGAATGTTCAGAAATAAATTTTTGATGAAATGATTAGATAATAAACTTAATGTTCAAAAAATGTATTTATAGTCGCCAAAAATCTATTGCGAAGGACCATTCAGTGCAGTAAGTCGGGCTCGCCGATCAGCTTGCCGATCCACCCTTTGGTCAGTTCCATCGTCTTCTTGCCTTTACCTTCACCATCCTTAAGTTCTGTAACTTTGGGCGATCCAACACTACATCGCGGAACCACTCGGCGACACGCCGACTACTACTTTTTCTCGTCAAATTGATTTTCTCCTTCAGGGCTTGGCACACTAGAACGTATGGTGAGGCCATTCGGCGACTCTCCAAAGGGACTTGGCGATCACCAGGCATTCATTTCTTCGTTCTTTCAGCTCGCTTTGTTCCTTTTTGCAAATTAGTGTCCATGCTTTGTTCCTCAATCCAAATACCTGGAAATCAAGGGTTTTACATCATTTATTGGCATAAAACAAACATTTGAGGACACATAATCTTTCCAATAAAGCCCTAAATGAGTCCAAATCGTGGACTCATCAATAACCTACTGGGGACGCTACGTGTCCATGTATCATATTCATGTGTTACTTGACCCATCACTTGTATCAACATGAAACCCGATCCAACGCACACCACTCATTCATAAGCTCACATAAGACTCGATCCACTAATAATCAGAATAGTATATATATTATCATTATCTTAACATATCATAATATGCTCTCTTTTCAGTTATATCTCAAAACATACAAGTAAAATTAAATATCACAAGTACACATCACAATAACAAGTCATTCAAGAATGGTTTGAACAATTCACAATTTATTCATATAATCATTGCCAAATGATAACGCTCAACTATACTTCCTAATTAAGGTATAGGCGGACGTGTGTAAAAATAATATCCAAGTTTATATGAGTTAGGGTTGAGTTACATGGATTGACAAAAAGAATTGCGATCGATTTGATTTTAAACCCAAGACTAACTAGCACGATATAATCCAAAATAAGAGTGTAACATTTGGGGGATTTAGGAACACAATATTTGATTCGAACACGAGAGTCAATGTCAAGATATCAATAAAAATGAGTTTCACCAAGTTGGAAATGACTAGGGGTGCGTGCAACATTGATGGTGTAACACCTTGCTATTTGAAAGAACTAGAATTTGAAAGAAACCATTTTTGGAAATATCAAATTTGGAAAGTTTGACAAAATTAAGCTAAGTATGAGTTTTGGGTCAACTTCAAACGACCATAAATCCTAGCTTAGGATGTGTTAGGTGTGATACCATACACCATAGGAAATATCTTTGAATTATCTTTCCAATGCGGTAAAGTTTTCTCAATTCTGAGTTCGTATGAGGGAGATATGTTTATTTGAAGTTGGGCTGTCTATATAAGAAAAGTTAAAACCGGATTTTTGAAGGGTATTATGAATATGGTATGACTACGTGAAATGTCATTCTCACATAATGTAGGTTCTATGATGAAAGGTCATTCTCATCTTAGAAACCTTTGAGCTATATGATATGAGGGATTAAGTCCCTAAAGCCTATTTTATGAAATAATGTTAAATAAAGGCTTAAAGATGTTTAAAAAGGGAGTTGGAGCTTAACACCAAGTGAACATGAAAAAGGAGAGTGGGGGCTTCACATTTAGCAAGTTCGGCTTCCCACAAAAGAACCTTCACGTTTAGCAAGTCCGGGTTCCCAACATAGATGTTGTCTCATGAGATGGAAACCTCCACGCCTAGTAAGTCAAGGTTTCTAGTAGCAATATCCTTGTTTCATAAATACGTGCCCCCATAGGCATTAGCTTAGTGGATCAACTAGATAACTATTATGTATGTAGGTCCTACCTTGGCAAGTAGTACCCTCTCTTTTCGGTGTGGGAGTAGAACACTGGATTCCATATAGCTCACATGGTCTATGTCGGTTATGGCAATGTCTCCCGAAAGTTAAGAAATGAACTAAGATAGGAATATGAACTCTAGTCATGATTCCTTGAAGAGTTACTTAGTGTAGGTAGGACTATGGACCCTACTTATGCATTGCACAAGTGGACTCTAAGGGAGGTTATGATTAGGCTCTTTATGTAATGAAGACTATGGTCTATGTATGTTAATATGAAAGCATGTTAAGGTTGACTTTACTTATGTCAAGACATGAAGTATGATTATGCATGTGAATTACGCTTATGACTTCTTAATGGGTTTGCTTAGTATATGTGGGGGTATGGGACTCCATGTGTACATTGAACAAGTGAGCTTGTGAAGGGGTTGTGAGGGTGGTTTACCTATGATATGAACTAAATGGGTTATGACTAATGATGTAGTAAATGAATGAGTCATTATATGATGTTATGAAGTATGTTGGTCTTATGTCTACTGTTAAATGAAGATGTTATGACTTGATGTGCCTAGTCTATGGTGGCTTCCTAGGAACACTTGGTGTGAGTAGTAAAGGTCTCTGAGTCCTCTTTCCAACGCCACCAAGTTTGCTCTTTCCGATCTCGAAGTAAAAAGTTATGCCCAAAATAGTGAAGCACTGTCAAAAAAGGGCGAGCTTAGACGGGTTTAGTAAAAACTTTTAAGTTTAACTTTGTGGGTCCTTAATTCTTTTCCTAAGTTGAGTCCTTATTATTCTTTGCCTTTCCTAGAAATTATAAAACCCTTTTTGACCAAAATTCTTCCATTTAAATCACTCCAATTAGAAAAAAAAAGAAACCCTCCCTCTTTCAAAAACTCTCTCAAAACCCCATGGAAGCTCAAGGTGAAAGATGGAGCTAGGGTGGATGGTGGCTACTTATTTCTTCTCCAATTTCATTTGTTTCTTGAAAATTAAGGTATGGGGACTCTTCATCTTTGATTCCTTCTTCAATCAAAGAGTCAATACAAAAGATTTCAAAAGTTGTTCAAAAACTCAAAATCCTAATTTCGATTCTAGCATGGGTTCTTGAATTAAATGATTTTTAATGATGATTTATGTTATTATTGATGTTTATGGATGGTTTTAAGAAAGAAAATTCCATGAACCCATGTCTTTGCAAGTTTCCTAAAGTTGGCTTATGAAGTGGGTTTATTGTTTATCATTGAATGATGATAGAATTATGCTTAGATTGAGTTGAATAGTTAATTTCTATTATTATCTATGCTTATCTATTGTGAATTATTAGAGAGTTGAGGAATGGTGATTGTGGCTTTGGAAAAAAGGTTAGTGGACCTAACTTCATCGTTAATGTAGAATGGATATAGAATTGTAATAGATTGATGTGTGATCCATTTATGGTGGACGTGTTTACTTATGGAATGTATTGTGGTTATGGCCTTGGAGGCATTATAAGAGGAATTGAAGTGTTGACATGATATCATATATGTGAATGTGATGTGAAGGACTTGAATGAGAATCAAATGAAGTAAAGGTAATCATGTTGTGAATATAAAGGTGTTTCCGTGATCCCAAGGTGATCTTGTATAAAGTGTTATTATATTGTGATTGAAAGGGTGTCCTCTATTATTGTTCATATCTCATGATGATGGAATGTGAAGGATCTCTATATGTGATGTATGTCTTGAATTGGTAGACTTAGGTGCCTCTTCTTGATACATGAAAGCTATGGAATGTGATCTCTTGACTTGGTAGGCTTAGGCATCATTCTCTTGAGTAATGAATGTATCTTGAGTTGATGTCTTATTGTATTGAATTGGTAGACCTTGAGTTGGTGCCTCTTCATAAATGAATGAATGTCTAGAATCGGTGAGACCTAAGCATGGTGCCCTTTCCATGAATGACTAATGAGGCATTTTAAACCATGAAATCGGTAGACCTAATGGTGGTAGCCTTTCTCATGTGTGAAATGATGAACCTTGGACTGGTAGGCTTAAGGCACCCTTAATGAAGAATCGATAGGCCTAAGGCACCCTTCCAGGGGGATTTAATGAGCTATCCTTAATGAACCTTGATCGGTAGATCCTTGTGGTGCCCTTCTTGGTAGATGTGCTATGGGTCGGTAGACCTAATGATGGTGCCCTCTCTAGCATATACATGTGAATGAAATTATTTTATGGGAACTAAGGCTAAGCACTGAGTGGATATGCTTAAGATGGTAGCTCTCCTGAGTATGAGGCAAGAGTATAATGAACATCTTTGGATATCCCCTAAACCATGTGCCTACATGGGATGTGTCATAGTTCTACCCTTGGCAAGTAGAACACCTTCCACGGTGTAGGGTTTTATGACACCGGATTCCATGTCTAGCTCGCATGGTCTATGTCGGTTAATGCCTATTCCCATCATATGGGATGTGTACTCTAGTTATTGGATAGGTTCTACAACGTGTAGGTAGTAGTATGGGATGCTATCTACACATGGCACGAGTAGGCTTTGAAGATGCTAAAGTGAGTTCCCTAAGCCTTAATGGCTAATGTATGAAAGTCCTCTAAATACATGAATGTATCCTAAATGTCTCTCATGAAGAATGTTGGCTCCTAAATGCTTAGAATGTGAAGATGCATGCTATATTTGACTTGTACTATGAATGTTGACTTAGTGATATTATGTCGAAATAGAAAGGTCCTTATCTATGGTAGTCTTAAGGAACACTTAGGTGTGTATGAAGAGGTTGTATGGGCGGCCACTTCATGACTCACTTAGGTGTGCCTTAGGGTAGTATTAGATAGAGGTTCTAAGATGATGAAGTGACTTACTTGATCAATGTGTTTATATGTTTATGTGCTTTATTAATGAAGGTTAAAGAATGCATGGCAAGTGCACTTTGGGTAACCTTAAGGTGGTTCCTTGGTGTGGGTGATGGTATGGGACATTGCCCATACATTGCACAAAGGTATAGCTTGAGGGTTACTTGAGATGGAGGTTCAAGGTAAAGGTAAAGGGGTAGGTATGGTTATTGATGAAATGTGAAGTATGTGACTTTATGTTGGTGGTTATGACTTGTATGGTGCCTATTGTATCAATGTTCATGAGATTTTACTAAAATGGCATAAAAGCATAACTTTCAAATAAATGTCCTTTTTAGTATGTTTTTGCATGGTTTCCATACTTGGTACATAATTGTGCTAACCCCTTTCTTCCCCTTTTGACTAAAGTGTAGGGTTTTTGGAGATGTTGATATTCCATGGTTGATGGATAGGTTTCTAAGGTGTTTGAAGATGAAGACTTGGTGAGTCCTCATAGATTCAAGGACAATACCCAATAGGTTCCTTTATGTCTTGTAGTTTTGTTAAAGTTTTGTATGGGCTTAGTCCCAATGTTGTATTCAAAGTATTAGATGGTCTGAGACATAAGTGTATATAGTCTAGAAGTCTTCTGCTTGCTTTTAATGAAAGTATCTTCGTGTGTGAAGAATTTTTTTAATTTTTTATGGTTTTTAGTATCTATGCGATGAATGAATACTAAGAGGCTTGTATTAGACCTCTAAGAGGTCGAGTACGCTGGTTACGACTAGGAGGTGCTCTCGGGTCGTGACAACTTTTCACAAACTTTTCATGCCCAATTCCAACAAAATCAAAACACCTTTATTTAAAAAATAGCAAACTTAAAGTAGTTAAGGGTTTTGGGTTGCCTCCCAAACATCACCTTAGTTAACATCGTGGCAATACATAGGTGAGCACCTAACTTTCACTTTTGGAGTTGGCCAAAACATCAGTTGGCCACCCCTTATCTTGTGCCTGACGGAGATCAGGCATTATGTGACCCAAGAAAGTTTCAATTAGTTGGATAGATTTAGAGTGAGAATTGCTCATCTGATTTAGCGCTTCTACATTTTCTCTAATCTTCTTTTGCACTCTATCTTGCTCATTTAGCTTTTGAAGGATGGTTGATAAAATTTCTTTGATATATTTATTTTCAATGTTCGTTGATCTGCCTTGCTCAGTAGGTAGTCTGCATTTGCTCTTTTCGTTGGACATCACTTCCAGTTCCTCAACCTTTTGGGTCAAGTTGTTCATCTGACCTAGCAAAATGATTAAATACTGGTCCTTCTCAGTATCTTTGTTGGTTTTAGCCATAAGGTCAAGGAATTTGGCTGCGGTCTTATAGGAGTATTTATCGCGACTGCCTGGCATAAGTCGGTCGATTAACTCTCTGTTTCTGGGATTTAGACCCCTATAGAAGCATTCCAATAGAAGTAAATCAGGGATTTAATGAGTTGGGCATTGTATCAATAGTGTTTTAAACCTCAGTCATGACTCATGAAAAGGTTCTCCTCCTAGATGATTGAAATTTAGGATGTGATCTCTGAATCTCATCACTTCTACTGGGAGGTGTTCCATTGGTCCACCATCCCCATCATGTATACTTATTATCCTATCTCAACACATAGACAAACCAGACAAAACTAAAAAATAGGTAAGTAGACTACGACTAAGAAGAACAAAAATTCCACTAATCTAAAAATTCTCAAATAACACCACCCCCGGCAGCGGCGCCATTTTGATGCTTATCGTGACCAATGAAAGTAACCTACAGTATGAGTGTCTACGATCGTTGATAGTATAGTAACCCAACTAAAGGTTGGGTCGTGTCCCAAGGGAGTGGTTTTGAGAATTGATAGAAAAATAAAGTTAAGCTCTAACTAGTCGTAGCTAAAGACATTAACGAACAAAAACATGGTAAATTAAAGGGGGTGACACGAAAGTGTCAAATATCAATTGGGGGTTTTGACACAAGTAGTAAAAATAGCAAAAATTAACAAGAAAATCAAGTATGGGGAAATGTTCTTGGGGTGTGACCGCAATACAAGTTGAGATAAATCATTGGGTACATGGTTTCAATAGGAAATTTGCAAGATAATAGTGACTAGGCTAAGCTTTAGATGGAAATAAGTTCCCTCTCAGTCAACTTACCCCGTTTCAAATGGGTTCCTCTCGGACACCCATTTCACGCATGAAGACCAGCCTACGCCTTACCCCACTCACTCTCTCAAGGTGAATGTTAGGATATGGGACTAGGGCTCACCCTCTCAGGTTGAACCTCATGTCGACCCACTACTTAGGCCATCAGTCTAGTGGTCTTGGTTTCGT
The DNA here is from genome assembly GCA_029007595.1 of Solanum commersonii. NCBI lineage: Eukaryota > Viridiplantae > Streptophyta > Magnoliopsida > Solanales > Solanaceae > Solanum > Solanum commersonii. The sequence goes on from JAJTWQ010000029.1 coordinate 3,096,887, forward strand.
GACCTCCCTCTCGGGTAAGCCAAAAACACATGGGTGGTTTTTTATTTGCAAATACAAACCCATTAAATTAAACCACAAACACTAGGTGAAATCACCATTAAAATACATCTACCCTATCAGCAAGCAAGACCCAACAACAATATCAACACATATTTGCTAAATCACACTCTAAGAATGGGGTTTGTTGCCACACATCAAGAAATAACAAAATACACCTAAAGTGATACTAAAATCAAATAAGTTTAAGAAATTAAACCTTGATTTATGCAAAGGAAGAAGAATGGAGAAGACCCACTTCCAACTTGGTGAAGATGAAATCCTTCTCTCTACAAGTCTCCCACAAAACCCTCTCCAAACTTGAGAGAAAATATCTAAAAACGTACTATTCTATTATGAAATTAATAATAATGGTTTGGAACTTTTAAAATTAATAAAGAGTTTAGTATTTATAGCAATCAAAAATTAGTGTAGGTGGATAATTCGGCAAGGTTAGTCGAGTCCGTCGAATGACTCGGTGACTCGCCCTTCTTCTGTCTCATCGCCGTTGAGTGCTTGCCTATGACATCTTCACGTTCTGGACCATTGGGCGGTATAGTACTGCTTCATGGAACTATTCAACGAAGCGCCACTACTCCATTCATCGCCTTTTTGTTCCTTTTCCTTCAGGGCTTCGCATACAGGAATAAAGAGGGAGTCCGTCCTTTCGGTGAATTGACAAAGTTTCTTGGTAAAGCTCATGCTTTCGCTTCTTCATTCTTTTCAGCCTTTTTGTTCCTTTTTGCGCCTAAGTGTCCATGTTTCCACTAAAACTTCAAATACTTGAAACTTAAGAGTTTTCATCAGATATTGAGATAAAATAAGCATTCGAAGATACTATTTCTATCAAAATAAAGCCCTAAATGAGTCCAATTTGAGGACTCATCACCCATGAGATTGAATAAAACCCTAATTTCAATTGGAGATTTTAACTTGTAAAATTGGAGAATTTAGGAACCCTATGGAGGAAATGACTTCATAGGTGAATATATATGTTCACATCTTCTAGCAACATAGCATTCCTCCACTTTGTTTTCACAAGGTCGGATACCCCATAAAAAAATTATTCATTTAAGCCCTAGAATCAGCAACCATGTGAGGAGCATACTTGGAGAGTTGGGTGAACTTGAGTGCATACTGTTGGACTAACATGGAACCCTGTCTCAAATTCATAAACTCCTGAGCTCTTGCCTCCCTCAACTCCCATGGGAAGAACCTATCCAAAAAGGTCTCACTAAAGTATTCCCAAGTGATAGGAGCTGCATCTGCACCCATGTTCTCTTTCCAGTGAGTATACCAGATGTCAAGTGATAGGATGCCAAATCTACCTTATCATTACCTGCCACTTGCATTACTCCAAAGATCTTTTTGACCTCATCTATGAAGTTTAGGGATCCTCACAATCTTCAATCCTAAGAACTCAGGCGGATTTAACCTAACGAAGTCACGAACCCTGGCTGCCACTAATCCACCACCAGCATTTGTAGGAACTGACCTTGCTGGTTGTTCTGATTAGTCACACTTTGAGCCAAAAGTTAGATAGGGTTCCTAAATTCTGCATTCCAAACTTCCTGATCTAGGACTAAAGGAGGTGCGTTAGCATTTCTGGCATTCACATTCCTTTCATAAACTCTACGAGGAGGCATGATCTAAAACACATAACGTCGAGTTAGAATGAGGAATTAGATCATACCTTACGTACGATAAGAGTAACAAAGAGAGCGGACTTTTCCTAAAACACTTTGCAGCCTCTTCGTCATTAGATATGGCGCACTTTATACCCATGAAAAGGACACTTAAACTTAGTGCTCTGATACCAAGTTTGTCATGCCTCGAGGCTACCCTCTGAACATGGACACGGGACCTAGGATCACGAGTGACCCCAAGCTAACCCTGCTGGCATATCATAAGCATACTAAAGTAAACTGAATCAATAAACACTATGTGGAAGCTAAATCATATGATAATCTAAAATGATGGGGAAAACCCATATACTAAATTTGAATATAAGAAAACTGAGAGTTTGACTACAATTGAAAATACAAACTCTAACACTATAACTCAATCTAACTATGTCTAAAATAAAATCTCTACTAACTAGAAATGCTGGGACATGCCCCAGCTAGATCTAGCAAAACATAAACTAAACCTAAAAGCAAGGAAATAGTCATGTCACTCATCCTTGAAGAATGAAGACTCACCATTGATGCTGCTGAATTGAAGATCGAGAACCAATCTATGCATGGTCTAGAAGCTGATAACCTGAACCAACATCACGAGAAGATGTAGCACAGAGTATGTGTCTTGAAAGGTACTGAGCATGTAGGATAGAGTAAAACATAACAATAACATAACTGCATTAAGGCATATATCTAAGCAATGACATGGGATAAGCATGATAAAAATTGAGAATACAGAACATGAAATACTGAATGCAATGACCAAGTTTATAACATGCTGAGACTAAATACTAAACTGTAACTAGTGACTTGGTCAATGCAATAGAGTCTGTCTAAATTGTAAGGGAGATATTAATAACTGACATAAAACCACATGAGCTAAATGTGGATTTCGATGTATACGCCCCATTGAGAGGACCCAATATACCCTTGCAAAGGAATAGAGGCATGCTGGCGTGATCAATAAAATAATGCCCACAGAGGGGACTTATAACCTACTAGGCATGTAGTTTTGGGACTTGAGGGTGTCTGACCCTAGTCCACTCGATATTAAGCTTCTCCCAATTGATTATGAAATTAACATTGTATGACTGAATTTCTGTAATACTGGATAGCTCAAACTACTAACATGCAACTAAGAATGAAACATTAATAAACTGACAATAATGCATTCGAAAACTGAGGCATGTTTATATATAACTGAAATAATTGGCATGGCATGTGTAATTCACGAACTAAAAGAACTACATAGCTAGGGTTCTGAGTTTATGCACGAGTCTAGGAAAAAACGCTACTACAACATGATAATATGATTAAGATAATTCTAATTGCTAAAACCCAACAACTTCTAACATTCAAGAAACCCTAGGTCTAGATAATATTAAGGGAATCAAGATTTTGATTGAAATCTAAGGACCTAATGGGTGAAAGGAACCCACTAGTGAAATCCCACATACCTCGTGATGAATTCCATAGAGAAATCTTTCGATTTTGAGGCTGAAACTGATGAAAACTTGTTGCATTCTTGGACTAGGGCTTGGTCGACTCTTTCTCCTTCTCCGTTCTAATTTTTCGATGGTTTTGGTGAATTATTTGCTTAGGGTAGGTTCTAGTTAAGTTACTAGGCTAAAACTAACCAAAACTACGCAGTTTAGGGGCTAAATGCTGTAGTTTAGGGGTCCAACACATAAGGAAAAAATTAAATGATCCTTGACTTAAAAGCTGTCGGGGTCACCGACGGACGAGACCGATGGATCATGGATTGTGGATCGATTGACAATCCATGCTGGTCAATCATCGATTGGCGACTAGGAGCTGAAACTGGAGATCTGATCCACGGACCATGGTCTGTGACCTAACCTACAGTTCGTAGGTCCAGCCGTGGGTCGACACTTAGAATAATTTCTAAGGCTTCTGGGGGAAGGGTCGCATGTGGTGCACCACGGACCTGCAGATTGGACCGTGGGTCCTTCTACAGTTCGTGGGTGGTGCCTGTCGGTGCCACCTGCAACTCCTGGAATCTGTAATTTGGTATTTCTCACATGCAGGGTGTTACAAAACCGAAGGATTTCCCATGTTTATTCAACATAGGTTTCCCTCACGGAGTCAGAAGTTCATGGGCAAGGTTCATCAACTGTTGTTTGGAATTGCATGCATAGGCATTCATTCATGGAGTCTATATGGTTATAGGTTGTTATTCTTTTTTTGTTAAGGTGGGAGACGAGATGATGGCAAAGGGGCGGTTCTTTACTTCTTGATTGTTAACCCTAAGTTTCCTAGGGTAAGATGGTTTATGTGGTCTAATGAATAAAGGTGTATATTGGTTGCCTGTTGTATCACTTTTGTATGACTAATGAGGAGACCCTAGGTAACAATATGTCATGACAACATGTTGATAATCTCATGTAATTAAGGGGTTATGTGACTTGTAGTTTCAAGTGTTATTGTTCATGGTGTTTGTGATTGTGCATAATTGTTTGTGTTTAATAATTGGCTCAAGTACCACACCTAGTTCAATATATCCCTATGGTTGACTCAGATATCACGCCTGGTATATACTAACGGTTTGATCGAGTACCTCATCTGGTACAAATATATCCATATATAGATGGCTTGGGTACCACACTAGTACACTAACTACATAAAGATGACTCGGGTACCACAAAGGTACTAACTATGGATTGCTTAGGTATCAACATTTGTTTCAGCTCACTCAAGATCAAAAAGGTCTTTCAAGGCTTGTAATGGGGCTAAATGCAAATGTATTAGGCTCAGTGACTTTCATTCTCATGAAATGTGGTGTTCTCAAAACTTCCTTTCCTTTTCTTTCATCATTTTCATTAGTGCTCATAAGTCATCCTATTATTCACTTCCCATAGATTGTTTCGGAACCCCATTTCGTTCATAATTTTCAACTTTATTCCACAACTCTTCTTTTTCATTCTTTTTCTTTTTCTTTCTTCTCTCTCTATCTTTTTTTATATGGAGAGGTTCCATTTTTCTCAACACCATGGGTTAAAGGAGACTTTCCTTGCACTTCTTGATTTTCCCTTCTTTTTTTCACCACACCCCTGGCTATTCGACTAACCACAACTTCATGGGGATTATGGGTGATGGATAAAGAAAGGTCATTGTTTTCATAAAGTTTCTTCCAAAGAAAGGTAAGGCTCAAGGGGTTTTCAAAAGCGGTTCACACACTCAAAAGGTACGTCACAAAAGAGGTATATGTCAAATTGGATCACACTCTTAGAAGTTGCGTAAGATCATATCAAGAGTTAGTATCACTTAATTGACCGAACCAACGGGGTAAATTCTAAGGTCCATCATGCATAGTTCACATGTAAGCTCATCACACTAGGCATTGACACTATAAGTCAAACAAGACTCCACACTTTAGCTAGTGTGCAACGATCATCACAAGAGACTCGATTTGATCATTGGCTAGTCACAACGAGATGCAAAGAGTTAACATATTGTCTATGCTACTTCATTTGGCCTCATTGTAGCCGCACATTCATGTTTGTTCGATTATAAGCACTATCTAAGTAATCGGTATTGATCGAAACCAATATTCAAATTTGTGAAGGGACAACCACATTCAACACAGAAGGGGTGGCAAAACAATTTTTTTTTCCTGAAGGGTCAAAATCATTTGGAAATTTAAAACATGGAGCCACAAGATCAAACCTCCACAAAACAGTGTATAAAACACAATTTTTAAAAAGAACAGACCAAATATATACAGAAAAACATGAGTCACAAATAGCACACAAAAGGTGAGCCTCACCCCACCACAATTAAAAAGTATTTGTCCTCAAATGCAAATGACACAAAATCCAAAAGTCCAAATAAAGTAAGATAGAGGGGGAGGTAAAGAAAGGATCCTGTTTATGCAGTCTCTCCATTTGTCTAGGCATCAGTGCCCGATGCCTTACCTTGAGCCTAGGCATCAGTGCCTGAGGTCACCTCAGGGGAAACAACAATGATAGCTTCACCAAGGTCTGTTGATTGTGAGTCTGCCAGAAAGACAAGCACCGCTTTGCAAAATCCCCTAGCCCATGAAGGAGTATTAAGGTCTAGGGTAATGGTTTTCCTCACAGGAGTGGGCCTCTTGCCCTTGCCTTTCCCAGTAGTTATGGGTAGTTTCGAAGCTTTTCCTTTCAACGTAACTGCATCTTCCTTTATCTCAATTCCTTTGGACTTCTCTTGAGCTGGAGTTATTCTTTCAGCAGCTTTAGGTTTAGTCATATCTGCAAAATCTCGAAGAGAAATTAAAGAAATATTTGACAAAAGCACAGATAAAATTTATCGATTCTTTTGATGAGTCCCCGATATCATTCAGCGATCTAGAGTTAGTCCGCTGAAAGCTACAATGTACAAAGATCCAGGGGTGTTGACAAGGGTAAAATGAGACTTTCAGCGAGTCGCCGAAAGTCTTTGGCGACCTTCAACTTCTCACCTAAAGTTACAGAATTAATCAACACATTTATTATTAAATTAAAGGGGAGATGGGGACATTAGGAGAACCGCGGAGTGGTTAGCTGAGCTCGACCCAGCTCTTCGAATGGCTCAACGTACCTATTTTCAACCCATCTTCTCGAATTCAACCTTGTATCTCCTAAAGACAAAATCAAAGTATGCACTAGTACAATCAAGGTATGACCCATAGCACCCAAACACAACCCTTTGAATTTTAATCCAGATTAAGGCATACATTCGCTGGAATTCAACCGTCACAACTATTCGAGCAAGATTGTCAAATTAAAGCATGCATGTAAACAATCTAGTTCTATCTGGCAGGGTTAAAATACTTTCAATAAGATCTGGCTATTGCAAATGAGCATAAATTTTAATAAAATAAATTTGAGGCATAGAAAACCGACCTTTTGTGATGACTACGAAATGATTGAAACGCTAGGGGGCAAGGTAATCCAATTCTGAGCACAAATCAACCAACCAAAATACTCTAAAAGTGCAAGAAATATAGAAACTAGAGTGCAGGTATGAGTTTGGGAAGATAAAAAGTGAGGGGAATTGAATGAAGTTGAAACTTTTAAACCTTTGGCTTGCAAAGCCCTCCAGTTTTCGCCCACTCGGCGACATTAGTCAAGCTCACCTAATCACTCGACAGAATGCCGAATGTTTTAGTGTCCTTGCCAAAATTTACAGGACCTCTAGTAAATGTGGAGGTCCCAACGGCAGTTTCTATCGAGGTCGCCGACCTCTTTGGCAATTCGCTGACTGGACCTGTCGTTTGCCATCCTACACTGTTTCGAACACTTTCCACGCTTCAACCTGTACAAACAACACATTGTTATTTTATCGTAACCCGAATAAAAAAGAAAAAATGGGTTGTGGGTTGCCTCCCAAATAGCCCCTTAGTTAACGTTGTGGCACGATGCAAGTTAATGCCTAGTCCTCATCCTCGGAGTCGGCCATGGTGTAACTAGGCTAGCCCTTGACAAACGGTGGATAGCGACCTCATATTAACTAATTTATCTAGGCATGTTGTAGCTTAATTGTCATGGAGTTAGAGGTTGTCGCTTGATTCAGCATGTCGATGTTCTCTTTCATCTCATTCAACATCATGTCTTGTTCTTTGATTTTTTGTTGAATGAGTGAGAAAAATTCGTTATCTTGTATGCCCTCCTTCTTCTTCCCCTTTGTACACTCTCGAAGGGAGAAGTACTTGTCCTTTTTCAAGGCATGTGCTTCCAACTCCATGACTCTTTCGAATAAAAAAATCCAACTGAGCTAGCAGTGCATCCCATTCTTGTTTCTTTTTGGTCTCCTTGTTATCTTCAACCATGCCATCTAGGAGTTTGGCTACGACTTCATAGGGTTGGTGTAGCATACCACCCGCAAAAATTTGATCAGCATTACTTCTATTATCGGGTCCAAGACCCCGATAGAAGCTTTCTAGTAGCACCTTGTTGGTCATCCTGTGAGTGGGGCATGGCTGCAGCACTGCCTGAAACTTCAACAATATTTACTGAAGGGTTTCATGCCCTACTTGTTTGAATGTTAGGAGGTTATCCCTGAGGTTCAACAATTTCAAGAGGGGGTGATCCGTTTGACACCTATAATGATTATTTGTACTCATTGTCCTGCTTCTATACACGAACAAACAATACAAAACTAAAAATTAATTAAGTAAACTACAACTAAGAAGAACAAAAATTCTACTAATCTAAGAAATCTCAAATAACACCACTCCCCGGCAGCGGTGCCATTTTGATGTTTTCGTAATCAAGACACAACTTCCAATGCAAGTGTCTACGATCGTACAATAGTAAAGTAACCCAACTAAGGGTTAGGGTCAAGTCCCAAGGGAGTGGGATTGAGAATTAATAGAAAAATAAAATTAAGTTCTAATTAGTCATAGCCAAAAACATCCTCGAATGTAAACATGTTAAATCTAAGGGTGAACACACGCGTCAATTATCAATAGGGGTTTGTGACAAGTAAGCAAAAACAGCAAAAATGCAAAGAGTACTAATCAAGGAGAGAGAATTCTTGGGATGTGATAGAATTATGGGATAGACTAAACTATTGGGTACATGCTTTTGGTAATAAATTCGTTGAATATTTGTGACTAAGCTAGACTATAGTGGGGGTAAATTCTCTCTCGAGCAACTTACCCCGAATCAAATGGGTTCCTCTCGAACACCCACTTGCCACATGAAGAACAACCTCTGCCTTAGCCGACTCACTCTCTCGAGTTGAGTATGTGGGGGAAGGACTAGGGTTCACTCTCCCGAGCTGAACCTCATGTCGACCCAATCCCACCGGCCATCAATTTAGTAGTCTTAGTTTTACGACCTCTGTCTCGAGCAAGCCGAAAACACAAAGGTGAAATCGTATTTGCAACTACAATTTCATTAAGTTCCACCACAACTACTAAACGAAATCACATTTACACAACAAATAAACCATCAACAAGCAAGACCCAACAGAGAATCTAACCCATATTCACAAAATCACACCCCAAGAATTGGGGTTTTAGCTAGACATGTAAAAGAGATAGAAATTTATACCAATATGAGTTTGCATTCAAATGAGTATGAAGATTTAAGTCTCAAAACAAGTCAAAAGTGAAGAATCCACAAGACCCAAGTCCAAATTCTTGGAGTTGAAACCCTTTGAATCTTCAAGTTCTTCAAAACCCTCTCCAAACTTAGAACTCAAAATTCTATGTTAAAATTTCTATATTAAAAATCTGATGATAAGCTACTACTCTCAACGAGTATTTATAGTTTTCAAAAATTTGTGCTGCAACGGATCATTCGGCGTCGTTAGACGAGATCGCTGATCAACTCGGCAATCTGCCCTTCGGTAGGTTCCATCGCCGTCTTGCTCTATCCTTCAGCATCGTTGTGTTTTGGATCATTGGGTGACATAGTACTACTTCGCGAAACTTCTCAGCGACACGCCGACTACTCCTTTTCACTGCCAATTTGATTCTTTCCTTTAGGGCTCAACACACTAGAACAAAAGGCGAGGGTAAGACCTTTTGGTGACTTACCGAACGGGTTTGGCAATTCTCAGATCTTTATTTCTTCGTTTTTTCAGCTGCTTTTGTTCCTTTTTTCTAAGTAGTGTCTATGCTTTCCCTCAAACTCCAAATACCTGACACTTAAGGGTTTTCATCAGATATTGAGACAAAATATGCATTTGAGGACACTAATTCTATCAAAACATAGCCCTAAATGAGTTCAATTTGTGGACTCATCAGTGATCAATAATGCAACATTCACATACATACACGTATTATAATGAAGCAAGAACGAACATATAATACACCATCATGAAATCACAACCATCACCTACCTTGAAACAAACTTGAATCCCCTAAGAAACTTGATTCTTCCCTTTCCGAATTCGTTCCACATGTTCTTGGTCTACAAACAATTAATACAATGCTAGGATCAATAAACGTGACTTAATTACCCGGAATAAAGTCAATACTATCAATCCTAGATCAAACCCATGATTTCCATACCCAGATTAGGGATTTTTCCACCATAATTTCCATATCCAAACCCTCCCCCATCGAAAATTATCCATTAGATTACGTTCTACAAATTGAAAAATGGATTCGGGGAGTTTAAATCTTACCTTTAGCCTTAAGAATGGTGAAAAAAGGTCAATAAAGCACATGGGGTCGTCTCCTAGCTCTCAATGTTAAAAAGTGCAGAATAAAATGTTTTTGGGGTTTATTTCAGACTTTCGCATCTACCCCGCCATAACGGCACTCGCCCGCTACAACGGTCCTGCCCTGGCGGGAAGAATCCCATCCCAGCGGCTTGCACGGAACCAGTGAGTAAAATTATTAATTCCAAGACCCCATTTCACAACACAGCTTCAACCAATGACACTCAGAAAATATTCTTTCACACTTTGATCAATTCTGAGAATTCTACTCACCTGAATTCAATTACGTAAAGTCGTATGGGTTCCTTAATATCTTATCTATCTACTCATGTGATTGAATTCATAATTAGATCACCGAATTGTTACTAGATTTCCCTAGACCTTAATGACTCTGATTTTGTCCAAATCTGGACTAGGTTGGGAAATCTTATGACACTACAAAAAAGTTTATTGGACCAAATTTTTCCCCATTGGCTTTTCTATAACGATGGGAACAAGTTGTTGCAATAGTTACCAATTTACCTATCACTCGTCTTCGAGTGACAAACTTAGCAAAAAAAATACGCTAAAGAAGGAATGCAGTAGTACCTGAATCGACGAACAACTGGAGATAGTTGTGCATGTCAACCTCGGTTTCCCAAGTAGCTTCCTCAACTAGACGATGCTTCCATTGAACTTTCACGGACTTAATCTCCTTGGTCCTCAATTTCTGGAAATCATGATCGAGAATTGCAATCGGTTCCTCCTCATATTGGAGGTCCTTGTCTAGCATAATTAAGTCCTACTTAATGATATAATTCCTATCACAATGATATCTTTTCAACATGGACACATGAAACACCGGATGAACTCCCAATAGGTTAGGAGGTAAAACCAATATATAAGCCACTGGCCCTACACATTCAAGAACCTCAAAGGGACTAATGTATCGTGGACTTAGCTTGACGTTCTTGCCAAATATCATCACCCCTTTCATGGGTGATACCTTAAGAAGAACATTCTCACTAGTCTGAAATGCCATGTATCTTACCTTATGGTCTGCATACTTCTTCTATCTACTCTGGGCTACTAAAAGTTTAGTTTGAATACCACTCACCTTCTCTTGAGCATCCTTCAGTAAATCGACCCCCAAATGTTTCACATCTCCAGCCTCGAACCATCCTATGGGTGATCTACATATCAATGCTGGAGTGATAACTATTATTATAAGAAAACTCACACAAAGGTAAGAACTAATCCCAATGCCCTCTAAAGTCAATCACATATGCCCTCAACATGTGTTATAACACTTGAATAGTCCTCTTTGACTGCATGTCTGTTTGTGGATGGAAGTTGTACTAAAAGTAAGTTGTGTGCCCAATTCATCATGTAATTTCCTCCAAAATTTGGAGGTAAACTGCGTACCATGATCTGAGATGATAGAGAGGGGCACCCCATGCATTCTCAATATCTCTTCCACATACACCTTATCCAATTATTCAACATTATACTCTATTCTTACCGAAATGAAATGGGCTGACTTAGTCAATCTATCAATCACTACCCAAATAGAATCGAACTTCCCCAAAGTCTTGGGAAGACCAACCACGAAATCCATGGCTATCCTTTCCCACTTCCATTCCGGAATTGGCATTCTTTGAAGAAAACATACAGGCCTTTGATGTTCACACTTCACTTGTTGACAATTTTGACACTTAGCCACAAACTCCACTATATCCTTCTTCATGCCCGACCACCAAAAAAATTTGCTTCAAATCTTGGTACATCTTGGTCATATCCGGATGAATAGAATATTGTGAACCATGTGATTCTGCCTATAATTTCTGAATCAAGTCATCTATTCTAGGAACACAAATTCTTTCTTTAAAATTGAGCATACCCTCCGCATCAAGAGTGGTCTCTTGTGCCTTACCAAACACTTCTTTTTAAGTTCATTCAAATTTTCATCCTCAAATTGTTTGGCCTTGATCTCCTCAATGAACGTGGCCTTAACTTCAATACTAGCTAACACACCACCTTTTTCTGAGATGCCAAACTGCATAAATTTAGACTCCAAGGTCTGAATATCCTTAGCCAAAGGTCGTCTAGTTACACTCTAGAAAGCTAAACTACCTATACTTACTATTTTTCGACTCAAAGCGTCTGCCACTACATTAGCCTTACCCGAATGGTATTGAATGGTTACATCATAATCCTTGAGTAACTCCATCCACCTTCACTGGCTCAAATTCAGATCCTTTTGAGTGAACACATGCTGCAAACTACGATGATAAGTAAACACCTCACACTTAATACCATAGAGGTAATGCTGCCAGATCTTAAGAGTGACCACTACCGCTTCCAAATCCAAATCATGTGTTGTCTAATTCCTCTCATGCACCTTCAATTGGCGTGATGCATAAGCTATAACATTCTTATCCTGCATCAACACAACATCCAAACAAGAATGTGAAGCATCACAATAAACAATAAAATCTTTACCTTAAACCGGTAATGCTAGAATAGATGTGGTGGTCAAGAGAGTCTTAAGCCTTTGGAAGCTCTCTTCACATTTTTCAGTCCATTCAAAGGGTACCTTTTTTTTGTTCAAATTTGTCAAGTTAGTGGCAATAGAAGCAAAGTTCTTCACAAATCGACTAGCGAGCCCTACAGAACTCCTAATTTCCGTCACAGAGCTAGGAACCCAATTCTTAACCTCCTCAATCTTTTGGGAATCTACCATTACCCCTTCTTTTTAAACTACATGCCCTAAAAATGCAACCTAAGTCAGCGAAAATTCACACTTAGAAAAATTTGCACACAACATTTGTTTCCCAAGAACACCCAGAACAATATGAAGATGGTCGGCATGCTCTTCCTCACTTTTTGAATAGACCAAAATATCATGAATAAAAACTATGACAAATGAATCAAGAAATGTCTTGAACACACCGTTCATTAAACTCATAAAATCTGCAGGCATATTAGTCAACCCAAATGACATAACTAGAAACTCATAGTGCCCCAGCGGGTTCTAAACGCCATTTTGGGCACATCGTCAGGCCTAACTTTTAACTGATGGTAGCAAGACCTTAGATCGATCTTAGAAAAAATGGATGCACCTTGCAATTGGTCAAAAAGATCATCTATGCGAGGCAATGGGTACTTGTTTCGAACGGTGACCCTATTCAATTGTCTGTAATCTATACACATCCTCACACTACCATCCTTCTTCTTAACAAACAAAACTGGAGCACCCCACGGGGAAGCACTAGGACGAATAAATCTTTTATCAAGCAGTTCTTGGATTTGAGCCTTAAGCTCTCTTAATTTTGCTAGAGCCATGCGATATAGAGGGATGGAAATGGGATGAGTACCAGGATCTAAATCAATGCAGAAATCTATATCTCTATCCGGAGGCATACATACAAATCATTAGGAAACACTTCTCTAAATTCTGACAGCACAGGGATGGACTCAATAAATGGAGACTCAACCTCAACATCCCGAATATGACCCAAATAAGCCAAACAACCCTGCCCTGCCAGTTTCCTTTCCCGAATGAAGGATATGATCTTAACTTGGTTAGGCTTGTACACCTCTTCCCATTCTAACTTTTCCTTTCCCAAAATTTCTTGAGTTACATACTTGGTATTACAATTAAGCACATCATAATAGGGGGACAACCAAGTTATTCCTAAGATTATATCAAAGTCAATCATGCTCAAAATCACCAAATCAGCCCAAGTCTAAAAACCCATAAACAAAATAGGACAAGTACGATAGACATGTGTGACTATGACAGACTTTCCAATTGGGGTAGAAACATGGATGGAGACATCAAGTATATCACAAATCATAGCAAATGCTGCATCAAATCACATGGAAACATAAAAATAAGTGGAACCTAGATCAAATAACATATTAGCCATCCGGTCACAAACAAGAATAGTACATGTGATCACTGCGTCAAACGCCTCTACCTTGGTCTTGCCTGGAAAAGCATAACACTGAGCCCTATCCTCATGACGGGCGACTTCCCTACCTGGGTGCACTATACCTTTGCATGCATTACCATTTCCCCTACTTTCGTGACGTCGCTGATTTTCTCCTCGCCCACCTTGTGGACGCCCTCAACCATTATTACCATTTCTCGTGGGTACCACTGCTCTAGTCTGCTACTTCGCGGAATCCACCATATGTTGGTGGGAACAATCTCTCCTCATATGCTAGGTTTTCCACAATTATAACAAGTACGATCAAAAGATAGCCTACTTCCCGTTGAAGGCGCGACTCCCAGGCTATCCTGAATCAAATTATGAGGTGGAGTTCCTGAGTAATTACCTGTAGAGGCGGGCATAGTGGACTGAATTGACATGGTTGTAAGTGTTGGCCTCCCTAACCCCTTGGAGTAAGGACCTTGAAAGTTGCCTGAGTTCTTGGCCCTTTTAGCCAATGCCTTAGCCTAACCGCTCGCCTCATACCCTCCACTTTGTTAACAAAGTCTGTTACCTCATTAAAGCTCCTCCATGCAGAGGTCATATGAATAGATAATACCTGCAACTCATAATTTAGTCCCTTAATAAATAAACGGATCCTCTCTTCCTCAGTAGTCACCAACTGCGTAGCTTATCTAGAAAAGGTATGGAACTTAGCCTCATAAGCAGCCACAAACATACCACCATGATCCAAAGCCATGAACTTATCTTTCTTATGATCTCTTAACATCTGAGGCACATACTTTTATAAAGACAGAGCATGAAATTAGGTCCAGGTGAGTGGGGGTAAAATTGAAGATCTGCATTCCACGTAAGCTCTCCACCACTGCTTAGCCTCATCTTGAAGCTGAAAAGTCATGAACTCAACCCCATGTTGATGGATAATTCCCAACTTATGCAGCCTCTCATAGCAATCTAGGATGAACTCATACGCATCCTCACTCTTGAAACCATGGAACACAGGCGGTTTCAAGTTTAAAAACTTGGTCAACATCTCATGTTCATTAGCAATCATAACAGGACCCAATAAAAGACGGAAGAAAGCATCATTACCTACATTCCTTCCCACCTTGGGGACAATGATAGAAATAGGAGGATTGGCGGGATCTTGAATTGTTTTAACAGAGGGAAGCACTCCAGGACCAACCAACCCTTTCAAGAATGACATGATCTGTTGAGCTAACACTGGGTCTATGGGAGGAATACATGTTGTCTCAGCCAACACCTCAACCTCTTGTCCTACATTCTCCTCATTCTCAACCTCGATATTCTCCTTTACCTCTTCATGGTGCGTATGAGGGGCCTCATTTCTGGGAGCATTTTCAATCAGTGCTCCATCCCTAGTAGGCTCCACTATTCCTCAGCCTCTACCCCTGCCTCGACCGTGACTTCTCGCTATAGATTCCTCAGATGGAGCATTGATAGGAGCTACAGGCCTGACACCATTGAATCTAGTGTTAACCTTCCGCGGATAGAAGAGTGGAAGAGATTATGTACCAATTTGAATCGCCAGATACCAATTGGAATCAAGTTATAGCACGAAAGGAGACAAAGAAAGTAGAGAGATTTCCTAAAGTCTTATAGCCTCTCGAAGAAAAGTAGAGACGTCTCCGTACCATTCTGCATGACTCTACTAGACTCGTTTTGGAACATCGAGATCAACCAACCTAGGGCTCTGATAACAACTTTGTCACGATCCAAACCATCATGTTTGGCACCCATACTAACCCTCTGGTGGGAGAACCATTTATACTAATTAGCTAACCAACCTAATCAAAATACTAAAGCATTAAAGTTACGGAAGAAAGTTAAATGCTAAGGAAAGAAATAGGGAGTTTCCATAATCTTCAAAGCAATAGTTTAACAACTAAACAAATGTGGAAAAATACTCCTAGAACCTAAAAGTCAACATACCAAAACATCTAAAGTTCAACCACAAGTCTAAATTACAACCCTAAATAATGTACTAACAACTAACTACAAAGTCTATGTCGGAAAATATGGACATAAACAGAAATAGAACTCATGGCAGCCCGGAAGAACTTGCTCACCCTTGAATTTAAAGCGATCACTGATCTTCTAAGCGGGGTCTGTCAATAGCCGTCTGAAGATGCCCTGTACTCAATAAAGAAAGAGCAAGTGCAGTATCAGTACACAACCATTGTGTACTGGTAGGATCACGCGGTTATCCCACTAAGTGCAACATACATAAGCCAATACAACATAATAATAACATGCATACACCAAACATATACAATATCATCATCATTTACGAACAACGTACAATTTCACATTTCTTAAGATACGCAATTATGTCATCTCATTGGTCCTCTCATGGAACACAAACCCAAACAGTTAGCATATCGGAACTTGGTACCCGATCCAAGGTTTATGACGGAACGTGGCAACCGATCCCATATTTATGCCGTAACGTGGCAACTGATCCAAGTTAGTGTGTCAGAACACAACACCCGATCAATTCAACAAACCACGATCACAATCACAATCACAACTACATTCTCCTAATCATACAATCAAGTCATGATTCACGACATTCATCATTCATCTATCTCATTTACAACTAGTGTGATCAATAATGTAACATTCGCATACATACACGAATTATAATGAAGCAAGAACGAACATATATCACACAATCATGAAATCACAACCATCACTTACCTTGAAACAAGCTTGAATCCCCTAATAAACTTGATTCTTCCCTTTTCGGATTCGTTTCGCTTGTTCTTGGTCTCCAAACAATTAATACAATGCTAGGATCAATAAACGAGACTTAATTACCCAGAATAAAGTCAATACTATCAATCCTAGATCAAACCCATGATTATCATACACAGAATAGGGCTTTTCCACCATAATTTCTAGATAAAAACCCTTCCCCATCAATAATTACCCATTAGATTATGTTCTATAGATCGAAAAATGGATTTGGAGAGTTAAAATCTTACCTTTAGCCTTAAGAATGGTGAAAAAGGGTCAAGAAAGCACCTACGATCGTCTCCTAGCTCTCAAAGTTGAAAAGTGCAGAATAAAATATTTTTGGGATTTATTTCCAACTTTAAGTTGCGTCTGCCCCGCCATGGCGGTACTCGCCCCGCTAAGTGGCCTCGCCCTGGAAGGAAGAATCCTGCCCCAACGGCTTGCACGAAACCAGTGAGCAAAATTAATAATTCCAAGATCCCATTTCACAACACACCTTCAACCAATGACACTCATAAAATACCCATTCACGCTATGATCAATTTCGGGAGTTCTACTCGCTGGAATTTAATTTCGTAAAGTCGTACGGGTTCCTTAACGTCTTATCTATCTACTAATGTGATCAAATTCATAATTAGATCACCCAATTGTTACCATATTTTCCTATACCTTAATGACTCTGATTTCGTCCAAATCTTGACTAGGTTGGGAAATCTTAAGTTACTACGAAAAAAAATTTCGGCCCAAATTTTTTTTTCGTTGGCTTTTCGATAACGACAGAAACATGTCGTTACAATATGGATATATTTATTCTAAACTAATTACTTTATTTTATATATATATATATATACCTAAAATAAATCCCAAAACATTTTTCTATCTTTTTCCCCCTTATTATTAATAAAACATTATGTATTAGTTCTAGCATTTATATAACTTGCCATTTGGCATCCCCTAATGTTTAATGATAAATTTGTAGTGACCTTTCTCACTAGATTTATAGCTTAAATAATAATGCTTTGACTTTTGAACCTAATAATCCCTCCATCCCATATTAGAAGGGCATTTTACTATAAATATGTGTCTCATATTATTTTATCACTTACTAAATCAGGATAGAATTAATTAAATTTTCTCCATTTTATCCGTACAATTAATATCGCCTTTGGAGGTTTAAACGAATTTTGAAGATCTAAGAATTAATTTCTTTTTTCAAAAGGCTATTTAATATGAATAAGGGGACAATAGTAAAGTTGATCAATCTATTAATGGTTTCCTAATCATTGTGTTTAATAGAAAGTGTCTAACTAATATGTAGGGGCTTGCATCATTCGTTTCGATTTTATGTATTATCGATTCAGTTTTTTATTTTTAAATACGCTAAATGAATAACCAAATAAATAAGATATTTTTTTTATCGATTTTGGTCCTTAACAGTTTGATTTTCTATTTAACAAATAAGAAAATGCTTATAAATAAATGACTTCATCAATAATTTGACGCGCCGAGACAATAATAAAACATTACCAATATACAATAATAACTAACATGAAAAGAATTATGTAAGTGTAACACAAAGAGAAATTAAGAGGAATAGAGTTCTTACTATATATTTTTGACGTTTTATATAATGTGAAGTTGTGAACTCAAAGTCATTGTGATGTGTGAATTGAAGACGAAATGGCAAAGTTGTTAAGTAGTAAGGTATTGAGATTAATATTTAGTATTTATGTAGGGGTAAAGTAGTAAATTACTATATTCTTAACGGGTTATCAGTTTATAAATAATTCAATATTAAAATTCAAAATTGAACAAATAACTTGATAATTTTTTTTATAGAACTATTAGAAAACCATTAACTTAATAGCAATAAACCAATAGCATATTTTTTTGGAATAGTTTATCGATCGGTTGATATTTGCACATTCCTACTAATATGGGACATAGAGAGTACTATTCGGTAGGAAACATAGATTTAAAGAGAGGAGAACCAAATTAATGTTTTATTTTCTCTTTATTAGTTTGGTTTTTCTAAGTTCATTTTCTTTTTTTATTTGTTTGTTTCCTTTCATAATTTATGTTCAGAGTTTAGTCTCATCTTAGAGTGGATACAATTTAGCACTCAATTCATTTATTGCTCTTTTGTCAATGTAGATAATAGTTATATCGTGTATTTCAATCTAATTATTTTTCCCCCCATTAATAGTATCCAGCAAATTTTGTAAGGGAGATTGTGGGGGGCAAATAGGCATGAATGGGGTCTGATCGAAAATGAATTGAGCTAAAAAGGAATTTATTGTAGTCCATCATTGTACATATGAGTAAAGAAATGAATTGGGTAAAATGATTCTTACACTTTAATTCCGAAAATAAAAAAATTTAAACATTTAACTGAGATAATTGATCACCTTAAACATTGAAATGATTACTTCAAGGATGTGTTTGGTGTAAATAAAATATTTTTCAATTTTCTCATATTTGGGTTGCTTAAATGTTTCGGATGATAATTTCTAAATGGACTTATTTTTCTCCAATTTTAAGAGAATGACTTCCCATATAAAGTTAAAAAAATACTTTCTTAAATTTTCTTTCAAACTCACCATCTAACTCGACCCAAGGCTCTTAATCCCAACATCGACCCATGATTCGATAATCGAGCCAAGACTTGACTCTAAATCTCTAGTTGGATCCGAGATCGATTCCCAATCCCTAAATCGGAACCAATGAAAATTCATATTTGGGACTCAATTCTTGACCTAACTCAAAATCCAACTCTCAAATTGAGACATGAAATCTGATCCAGGACTCGACTCTAGACACTGAACCTGAGCCAAGACTCGACTTTTGATGGGAGACTAAACTCTTGACTCGAGAAAAAATTCTCGATAAAAGGTACTTGGGGCCCTACCTTGACCTCAACTGGCAACCTTCACTCGAGTCTTGACTCTCAATTTCAACCTCGATTTGAGACTTGAATCGCAATCCTGATTAAGATACTAGGACCTGTCTCCTGACTCTCGATCTTGATGCAGGATCCTTCTATTGATCCATACCCCACCTAGGACCCTACTCTTAACTTAGAACCCAATATAAAACCACGAACTCGCCCCATGACCTAACACAAGATCCTGACCCTAACCCTGAAACCCGACCTATGACCTAACTCCCATTCTTGACCATAACTTCATACCCACGACCTGATTCTTAACCCTGACACTACCCTTTGACTCCTATCCAGGTTTCAATCCCTCCCCCGAGGGGTGAGTAGGGGTATGGTATGTCGGTTGGAGTAGATTGAGGTAATCACGTAAGGGTGAGTGAGTAGATAATGCGAGAGGGGTGCATGAGGGATGCATTGGTTTGTTTTTATTGATATGAAAATACATTTTCTTTTATTTTTAAGGATTTTTTTTACTATTTACAAATGTGAGTTTGTATATAGATACACATATTTTATCCATATTTGTGTCACGATCCAGGGGTACCCCTAGATGTAATAAGGTGTACAAGACCCCGAGAGGCCTCATACAAGCCACTTAGCATATCATAACATAAGATAATAGAAAATGGTGCGGAAATTTAAAATATTTTCAACAATATCAAAGTCTAATAAAACGAAGCAGAAGTCTTTACACTTGTCTCAAACCATATAAAATTTGAATAGTCTTAGGGACACAACCCATACAATAGTTCTAAACATAAATGAAATACATAAAAGGAAAGGTGATCAAGTCTTCGATTCTATGAGGACTCACCAAATCTTTACTCGTTGCTCTACTATGAACTTAGCCACGGGGATGGAAGTCAATATCATCGAACCCTACATTTGATAAGAATGTAGAAAACAGTAAGCATTAGTAAAAAAATGTACTAAATATGATGGCTAACATAAATCATCAACATTAGCATATCATATGCATTAGTCAACATAAGACATATACCATAATCATAAAATATAACAACATAAGTCATAAGCATATTCAATGCACGTAAATGATCATATCATAATAGGAACACTTCTCAAGTAACCTCAACTTGTTATTACTCATTGCATAGGTCTTCACCTCTATTCATACATATCAAGAAAAATAATTTAATTAACAATCCAAGCTAGGCTATCATCATACAATCAATCTCATATCTAAACATACTTACAATACCTCCTTGAAGTAAAGCTTGTTTCATCATAAACATGCTACTTTGATTAGGTGCTTTTCCCTCTTTAGTCATTCTTACTATTCATGGTAGAATATCCCTCTACTATTCCAAGACATATCATCAGTCATGAATGGTTAGATTTACCAATTCAAGGCTATCAAGGAAAAACACCTTACTATACTAGACCAAGATATCATTTTCATAATTGTAATTACATCATTCACACTTACTTTTAGAGATATGGGGATTCTCCTCTTTGCCTAACTCATAAAGGCTAAGGGGTATTCACCTCTTTCCTTACTTCCTTTAAGATCACAGGTACTCTCCTCCATAATCACATCATATGACACATGTACTTGCCTCCACATCATTTCATAAGGATCATGGGTACTCGCCTCCATGTCCATTCATCATAATAAGAACGTGAGAAATTACCTCTTGTGCACTTCTAAGGAGTATGGGAATCGCCTCATATCCTTAACACATGGAGGTCATGGGTAGTCGTCTCTAGCCTCATCATTCATTAAGAATTTTAGTCTAGATTCATTTTAGGTGAGCAATCTTTTCAACCTAGAATCATTTATGTGAGTAAACATTTCACGGTCATGCAATCATGCTTAGCAATTCATTATGAGAAGTATCCCTTCCACATCATATCATTAGCATTTAACAATCATATGAGCTTCACTTTCAAAGCCTTAAACATTCATTGTTCATCATATTAGTTTTACTCTCAAAGCCCTATCAATCAACATTCATAGCTATAACCCTTACTTACTCTCAAAGCAATAATTCTCATAATCACCTCATATGCCTATATCTCAAGACATTCTAATCACATGCTTCATTCTTAAGCAATTCTAATCATATATAATCGTATAGGCTCAATCTCAAGCACTACTAATCATGATTCATCATATATACTTTAGTATAATTCAATTCATATCTACAAGCTTTACTCTTAAGAAATTCATATCTATATGATTCTATCTCAAGCAATCTATAATGCAATTCATCAATCCTAGAAGATCACATCTAAGCCCTCAATTTCCCCTTTCATGGCATAAAACCCAACTATATCAAATTCATCTTATAATCATAGGTTAAGCATGGATACATGTACAAGCATACTAAAAACATGCAATTCCATCATAAACAATCATAATCCACTCTACTGGATCATAACCCATTACATTAGAAGAAACCCTAATTTGACTTCGGGAATTCTTTTTCTTAATTTGGGAAAACATGGGGGCTTCATGGATGGAAGGAATCCATGAATGAAATAAAACATCACACCTTTATTACATTGCCCACAAAGCTTGGAAGAATGAAGACTTGACTTGACCTGGCTTGAACCCTCGTCTTCTTCAACAACTTTTTGGAGAGAGAATTAATTGAGAGAAAACTAATTCTTTTTGTGAGTTTGAGAGAATGACTTAAATGACTTAATTTAGGGGTCTAAAGTACTTATATAGGTGGTTTAGACTAGGGTAAAATGACATCACTTAATCCTAATTAAATCGAGAAAGAACCCTTGTGTCCTCAAAATAACCATCCCAAAAGTCCACCATGAGACCCCGCCAATGGACCGTGGATGGACCTATGATTTGTCCTGGTCGGGGGTGGTCTTGACAGATATTATTGGCCATCGATGGTGTCACGACCTTAGCCTAGGGCCTAGACGTGACATGGCGAATGAGGAACCCGAAGGAACCCCAAACAAGCCTCTCAAACTTGTCATCACACTTCATCGGTCGCGGAAGTACATTCAACATTAAATAACGGGAATTAGGGACTAAGGGCAAACCATTTCAAAATAACATCATAGAATAAGAGTCAAACTCATTTACAAAATACTTGTCCAACGCACACCTCTACATACATAGATAGGACGGGGGCCATGACATACTACCGGCTTCCCTCATAGTCAAAATACAATTGCAAGCTAAAGTCTCAAAACATAGGAGTAGGAAACATAACATAGCCCTCGAATCATTGAGGACTCACCAACAAACTCGTATAAGCACCGTACTAGCCACGTGGATGGAGAGAAGGATCAAGAGTAGCTCCGGTCCCTACATGGTGACATCATGTAGGCAAAATATGCGTTAGTACTTTGGAATGTACTAAGTATGCGGGGTGCAATACAACAATAGACAAGGACACAATCGAAATGCAAGAAATAGTTCCATAGGCATAATGAATAACAATATAAGGATGCATGATCAAAGTGACGTCAAAACATGTTTAAGTAGATCTATACTAATAGTAGATAT
This sequence comes from Solanum commersonii, assembly GCA_029007595.1. Classification (NCBI taxonomy): domain Eukaryota; kingdom Viridiplantae; phylum Streptophyta; class Magnoliopsida; order Solanales; family Solanaceae; genus Solanum; species Solanum commersonii. Next base: position 3,119,891 of record JAJTWQ010000029.1, read on the forward strand.
CATATGTGTGTGCATAATCCAACCAATCTATAACCCCAACTTAGGATGGGGGATGCCGTCACTACAACATTTTAGGCCTACGACAACCCCGGTAAAGTGTAGCCTAAACTAGCAAAAAGTGTGGCCTTTGATAAAAGGCCACACTTTTTGACTTTAAGCAACGCTTTTTAGGGGGTGGCCTAAGGAAGCGTAACCTTTGACATTAGACAACACTTTTGAAGTGTCGCCAAAGTAGCAACACTTAAAAAGCGTGGCCAAAGAGGTATAAAGGCCACGCTTTGGAGTATTTCATTAGCAACGCTTTTATCTGATTATACTACACTTAAAAGTGTGACTTTTGCGTTGTTATTGGTTACACTTTAAAAGTGTAGCCTTTTATATTCACCTACAGCAACACTTATAAAGTGTAACTTTTCTTATGTACAAGATAAAATTTATTAACAATAAGCCACACTTTTGAAGTGTTGCAATGTAGTGTAGAATTTTTAAGCAGCCACAAATTTTCATTTTTAAGAATAATAATTTTAGTGTGCATATAATCAATAATCACAATTATATATATATATATATATATATATATATATATATATATATATATATATATATATATATAAAGCACAAAATTAGCTTATAAATATTTCGAAAGTATATATTTCAAATTAAATAAACTTCGAGAAACATGTCCCATACATATATAGAAAGCAATTGCTTAAAGATCTGTACGAGCAATACATTCCACAAAACCAAATGTATTCAAACAACATTTATGATAATAGTACAAAAGCTCTTTATCGTTCACTACAATAGATCAAGTTTACTTCTGTCCTCTATTCATCAAATTCAATCAACAGCATTTTCCTACACATTCAAAATTAAATTATAAGTTAGCGAATCATGTATTTCATATGCTCACTATATTGTTCAATTCCCAACCCCTTCACAGTTAAATGATCCCCCAAACATGTACAAAAACTATAAAATCTGGGATAAAACAATAGGGCATATATGTATTCCAAGATCATCACAGTAGGCAAATATATATGAATGATAAAATAAATCTGGGAGAAAACAGTAGGCAATTACAGTTAAATGATCCCAAACTTGTACAAAACATACCCAATAAGAATGATAAAATCTGGAAGAAAACAATAGGTACACATACAGATGCATAAAAACATGTAATAAGTTCATCACAAACATGGGAATTTCTTCACTGCCGTATTCCAGTGGTGCAAATTGCAGCAAGATATTGCTACCTTCTTGCTATGGCTTGTCAACCTAGTGGCATGTAATTCACCTTTTAGAAAGTGTGTTTCATTGTCTTGAGACTAAGTGACTTTCAATACTAAATTAACGTTGATATACGCATGTTGATCAAATACTCATACAAGTATCTGAATGTTTTCTCATTAAGCATCATATTATGAGAACAACTATGCCAAACCAAGATGCAGATAGCTGGAATTTGCACTAACAACCAGGCTGAAAGTCAGGCAGCTTTATGTGGACTGCAGTGGTGTGTTCAACATGGATACAGGAAGGTGATATTGGAGGTCGACTCAGAGCTATTAACCAAATGGCTCAACAACAATGCCAAAACTTCATGGAAAATTCAGCACACCATCAATGAACTCAGGAACACTGCTGGACAGCTGGAATTCTTTAGGTATACACAATCCTATTTTAACAAGAATTATTATATCACTACAACAACTATGTCAAACCAGGAGCCCAGATCTTTCCCCCAACAAGAATCATTCCACAGCCATACAAGGAAGAAAGGAAAACTAATAACGCAAGGCATGAAAGTAAATTAGAAAACAGAGATCCTCGTTCTTCTAGAGTGATGCAATATGCCTACCAATCTTATCCTCTTTATGTAATATACATGACAAGTAAATTGTCTCAAGAAATAAGGCAATCAAAACTAAAAAACCTCAAAAAAATTGGCTAAGAAAACACAATGGACAGCTTCCAGAAGAACATCAATCAAGTCAACAGGTGCAGAGATACACAAGAAACAAAATGACAACTACCTTGGATATCGATAACAATATGCAAACTATTAACATAGAATGCTAAATACAAAATACCTTTTGAAGAACCGGATTATGATCTGACCCTGAAGAATGTGGAAGATTTGTGCCTCTTACACCTTGTGCGCTACTGGCATCAACAGGTGAAGCAAGGTTAGATCCAACACACCCTGGTATATCTTGAAAATTCAATCCAGGGTTGTTTTGTAGCAATTGAGTGAATAAATGTTGCATTTCTTCTCTCAATTCTTCCTTTAGAGAAGTGATTTCATTAGCATGCTTTTGTTTTAGATTGTTAATATCCTCATCTTTCTTCAAAGAACTTGTTGTCACTGATCTACCATAGCACCTAAGTCGACCAGGCTGCTCCTTTCCAAACACTGCCCTAAATGCATCATCAACTGTTTCCCCAGAATTTTGGCGATTCTGAAGTTCAGCCTGTTGAATAAAATTGGCATCCATAGTGAATTGTAAGTACTATTTCATTTCCAGCTAAAATGAGTTTATGATTCATTTAATTAACTTTGATTGAATGAAAGGATAAAACGGTGTATAGAGATTTGCTCAAGATCAATCCTACACTCATTTTTAAGTAAGTATGAAAAACATGTTGTGAATGCAAATATACGGACAAAAGAGATCCAGTCTTTATAAAATGAATCAATAGATTGAGTTGAGTGTTAATGTGGTTATGCAAATAAATTTAACTAAATGCATATGGAACTTTTCTTGGAACTAAACATGTTAACCTGTAGAGTGGTTGAGATCTATCCTTTTCTTCATTAAGGATATATGGAATAAAACTCAACAAGGATGGATAATGATCAACACATATGGGAGGTACTTTTCGAACACTAAAAAGGTTGGAATAAGAGGTGTGGTTAGAGATGCTAATGGGGATCTAACTATGGCATTCTCTATTCCAGTGAAATATTCTAGTAATAGATAATGTAAGGAGACTCTTACTTTAAATAAAGGAATCTTATTTTCTTAGAGTTAGCATTTATAATCTTTACTGATGTAGTAATTATATTTACCTGTGCATCTATACAAGCAGATAGTCAAAGGAGTTATTTGACAGGAAACTACAACTATACAATGTAAAATTTCCACGAGATGTAAACATTTTTAGAGTTTCAAACTAGAATACATTTAGAATGGACCATAGCACTAGATTAATAGTATGTCCATAGTAATAGATTAATAGTATATGTGCAACTATTGAACACATATGAATCATCAAATTAACAACCAATATATATAATAGCATTGGCAACTGTCTAAACCATTATGTCAGTGAATGCTTGAGGGTTTTAGAGATACCTGAAGTTTAAGACACAATGCGATTTAAACCGACAACCATAACAAGAAACAGTACTACGATATTTAATTCTTCAAACTATATTATTTAATCCTCTTACATTTAAATATAATTATAAAGAAAGGCAGCTTCATACCAGCTTGACCACAGGATGTAAGTGAACACAAACTTCATGGATTGTTAGGAAGATTCTAGAGGCCAAGGACTGTTTGTTATGTAGCAGGAACCTGAGACAATTGAGCACCTTTTATTTAAGTGTCGATTTTTTTGTTATCATTTGATATCGGCCTCTAAGATGTCTAAGGGTCTTCCTAATGTCTATAGTATAGTCTGTTATATTATCTATAACATTGAAGATGGAAACCTATTAATAAGGAATATAGTATTAAGGAAAGCTTCTACCCATAAAGATGCAGGTGGATTTGCATGAAGTAGTAGAGTTAGAGAAATCTCATCTTATGTCTATGTTTTCTTTTATAAAATCCATTTTGTTTAGGTGTGTTAGGAAAAGAGATGTGTATGACAATACCACAACTTTATAGATGCTTAATGAATTATGTTTTGATGAACTCACCTCCTCTATCACACTAAATTATCTAAATTATCTTAGAAAACTGTCAATTGCCATTTTTCCAAACTTTAGGAATACTTCAAAAGATTCAGATTTGTTTTTCTCTGGATAGAGCCATGTATATCTTGTGTTTTCATCCACAAATACCATATAATGCCTCATAAGTTGAAAGTATGCAATAGGAGTAGGGCCCCAAAGATCACAATGTATTTTAAATAAAGGTTTTTTTTTCAATTTTATTCATCAAGCCAAATGATAGTTTACAACTCATGCCCCAACTGGAAACTAGAGCTGACAGTATGTACTTTATTCAAACTACAATCATCAATGCAACTATTACTACTCAAAACTAGATGATAGCGATCAAGAACTAAAAAAATTTAACAACTTTTCCTAGCAAACAATTCAGCAACATCGACAAAGAATTGATATCTCCTCGCACTTGCAGAAGAAGAAGAAGAAGAAGAAGACATAGATGATAAAATTCAATGGAGTCAAACTTCCCACAATATATAAATTTTAAGTCTAAATTAAATTTACTACTAATCCTCTTTAAAAAACTTACTATTGCAACTTGGGTATCAGCCTGTATTTCCTTTCCTGTCTTGGTACGAGTTGCAATAAACATTTCAGGCTTTGATGGTTCTTCGTTGTTGTCTTTGGCTGCACGCTACAGATTATATCAAAAGAAATTTAAAAAAACATCAATATATTCTAATTAAGTACAAAAAAATGAAATTTATATTTTTGAAGAAATGTCGGCTAAGTATTACCAATGCCACGCGTACTCTTGCAAAATTAATAGGTCCCATTCGATGCCTCCACTTTTGTTTTTTCCTGTTTTGAGAATTCATCTCGCATATGGCCTATTATTAAATAAAAAGAGATAATTGAATTGATAAATTAAAAAAAAAGATATGATGCAAAATATGTCGATGAGTAGAAATGCATTATTTTAGCCTTACTTGAACAGTTGGGTGCTTCCAATACTCAATCAGCTGGCGGAATTGATTATCTGGAATGCCATCAGGACGTTTTGCTAGCATATCCTCAAGGGTATTGTTTTTATCAAAAAAATTCTCTTTAATATTTTGCTTGTGTCGCCTCCAAGCATCACGAAGACCAGTCATCACCCACTTCTTTCCTTCTACAGGAAGTAGAAATTTGGACTATGCAAAATAAAATATATTTAGCTTCAATAAGTAAAAACAAACAATCAAATATGCAATCTCAAAAGTGATTGTTCTTACATTGATATATTCCCACATGCGCTTTTTAGTATCATTTGGCACCGCATGCCAACTAGTGTACATCAAGCTGATGAATCTAGGATTCCTTGCAATTGTTCCTATAAAGTTGCTTAATTCTGACACTATCTTATTAGTTGGTCCCACTACTTGTCCTTTATTAAATGTCACCTCCTTTCTTTCTTCCAAAGTTCTTGCGTGAATATCCTTACATGTTGTTTGTCCTCGAACTTTTTTTGGCTTTGATATTTCTAGATTGATGTAACAGACAGGAAATAAGAAATTTCTTTCAAAATGAGTAATAAATCTTACAAGGTTTAAGACATACCTTTTGTACTACAATCAATGTCAATTTCCTCTTCTACATCACATTCATCTCCACCGAGTTCTTCTTGATAGCCAAGATCATCCAATCCTTTGTTGTGTTCATTAATTATAGGAGCATGCATAAATTCGACATCAGCTATTGCGTGGTTATCACGTTTTGTTTCATCATCTATGCGTATCCCTTGATTTTTCTGAAGTTGATCAAGACTTTTAGTTGGTATGCCCGACTTTCTCTTTACCTGCTTGCAATTTGGTAGATCATGAATATCATGTTCATTGTGTATCCGTTGGTTATCCAGAAACTGATCAATAGTGGTGGCTGGTCGGACCGACTTTCTCTTCACATGTTTGAACACTACAACATTTTAGGCCTACGGCCACACTAATTCTGGACAACACTTTTAAAGTGTTGCCTAAACTACTTTTGGGGACGCTTTTAAAGCGTAGCCCAAGTTTTTAACTTTTAGCTTCGATATTATTGGCAACACTTGTAAAGTGTTTTGTTTAATAGTATAAGCTACACTTTATAAGCGTTGTTACAGTATGATATAATTGTCAACAACTATTTACATATATTGCCACACTTTTAAAGTGTCCTATTTTTGTAATTGTAAAAAACAACACATTACAAATGTAGCCTTAAAATTTTCACTAAAATATTATATTCCCTCCAACATTTTTAACTCTCCCTCCCATTTTAATTGGGCAAAAATATATTCATAAAACATTAAAATTTTCCTTTCCTCCAAATTAGAAAAAGTAGGTCAAAGTGAAGAGCCGCAGAGCAGCCGGGAGTTTGAAGAACACGTTGAAGAGCCGGGAGTGAAGAGCTCTAGTTCTCGTTGATGGTCTCTAGTTGTCGCTGAAGATTTCCGTCCTAGTTCTCGCTGAAGATTTCTGTCGGGTAATTTAGAAAAATATTCTGTCAATTTGAAGCACACGATTTTCTCTCCAAGCTAAGTCGAACATACTTTGTTTTGTTTGAGAAGATTTGTATTGTTTGGTTGAGTCATTCTTCTACGATCCGGTGTATTTTTTTTTTGGAAATTTTATAGTGAGTATATGTATTGAGATTTGGGAATAAAACATGTTTTATGTTTCTAGAATTGCAAAGCCCTAATTCGAATGATTGGTTTGCACAATGTGAGTATCTCTATGTGGTGTTTCTTTGGATTACTTTGGGAATTTTAGATGTAGTTTGTAGTAGATTTGATGGGTATTTGGTTTCTTGATATGTTAGATCTTCCATATTTTACTTTCGATTGTAGTTTTAGACGCAATTGACTTCCTTTTAAGGTAATATGTGCTTGCAACCTGTTGGATACAATGTCGAACTCTACGAATTTTGCTTAAGGGTGTTCAAAACTTCGGGATATATATCTAAAAGTTATTTTTGACCTATATACACAATATTATTTGCTATTAGTTGGCAATTGTTTTGATTTTGGGGTTGTGCACAAAAATTGGTTGGTAGTTACTAGCAATGAAAACATAAATAATTTAGTTTCTAGGAACAATGTCTCGCTAAAGTGTCTAGCAGAAAGCATGCGACACTTTTCTACGACAGGATGCCTCATAAGAGTTTGAATTAGTGGAAGAAGTGCTAAATTATTAGGCTGGATCCACGAAGTGTAACATGCTAACTGTTTGTTTTATCGGCTTTCTTGGGAATCTTTGATGAGAATTTCAACTTTTCGTTGGCCGGTAGTTATGCTCTTTATGTACCAAAACATTATGCTGTTATACAGTCCAAAAGGTTTATGAAAGTAGCATTCAGATAATTTAACATTATGGGCACTTCCCACTTACAACATTCTGGTCTCTAGGTGTAAAAGCGGTGATCGATACTCTTTACCATTTTGTTTGTGAGTCTTAAAAGTGTGGTCTAGGTTTGTGCATATTCAATTAGGGTATATCGGTACTTTTGGTGCTTTCATGTATTCACGTTTCCAAGAAGGACTAGATCTTGCCAATGAGAAATTTCCACTCAAGATTGAAAAAACATGTGGTGTTTCGGCTTGCTTGTTAAATTAATTTGTAGTTCAAGCAAGTTAAGAATCTTGGGGAAATTGACAACGGCTTTTGTCCTAGAGTATTTTTAAATGACCTTGTTGTCTAAAAAAGTTTGTGTTCTTTTAAATAGTGTGGTGCGGGAGAATTGATGAGCTTGTTGATGGCCCTAATGCGCCACACATAACTCCGAAGCTTTAGATAGGTGTGAGGCAAGTCCGGGAAGATATTTTTAATGGCGGCTATTTCATTTGCTTGATGCGGCCTTATCCGATATTGTTTCTAGATTTCATGTTGATATTCAGGTTAGTCTCTCTAAGTCTATCACCATTATCTTCTCCGATTGATTCTATTCTTTTTCTTTGAGTGCTTTTCGGATGCAAGTACTTGTGGAATTCGATACTTCTCTTCCATATACTTCTCTTCTTTGTATTTATATCTCTTTCTAATATCATTATCTACTTATATTTTTTATTTGATTAGCAAATTAGGCAACTAGTTTTCATTTGCTATCACCGGTGGCTGACATTTATTTTGTGTTTAATAACCTCGATCTCTTACTTGCAACCATGTGAAGTGTCGATAATTCATCTAACCGGTGCGGCCATTCGTAGATATGGTTGAAGGAATGCGTATGAACTTGTGGAAATTCTTATACAACAACTTCGATGAGCTATATCTCTATTGTTACTATGTCGCTAGTACGGTAGGATTGATGAGTGTTCCGAGATATGGGCATTGCACCCGAATCAAAGGCAACGACAGAGAGTGTATATAATGCGGCTTTGGCTTTAGGGATCGCAACTCAACTAACCAATATACTCGAGAGATATAGGAGAAAAGTAAGTATGAAGCTATATTTAATTCACATTGATCATTTCTCTAGTAACATGCCAAAATATATCAAAAGCGTAGTCTATTTCTCATATATAAGTACGAGTGTAATGCCTATTGCTCCATTTTGTTTTGAAAAAGTCATTGGGCGACTTTGCCATTCTTTTTGTTTCAGATATAGTAATTACAAGTTGTTGCTCTACCTTCATATTACTCCATGTGGTTGTCTAGTGATTGTGTGTGGCAGGCTTCCACCGATCTTCATGACTTTCACGTTTCATCTTCATATCATTTCACATCAACACAAAAGACGAATTTCCTCAATGTTTCATCTCCTCAAGCTTTACATCTTCAATTACTTCAAGTATTCTTTGCAATTTTAAGGCAATCTTTTTTTCCTCACCCATCTTCTTCTTTGATTTTAATTATTCGTAAGTTAATTTTGAATTGTTACAATAAGTTGTGCTTTCTTTGTTGTGTTAGGTGTTTATGCTACCAGTAGATTTTGATCGGGGTTGCGGGGTTATTATAGGTGAGGGCTACATATTTGACAATTTAGAAGTCAATTATGCACTCGAAGATTTTCAAGCGGTTGGTGTTATTTTTTTATAACTTCTTAAGCAATATCAACTCGCATATATGCCGGTAGAAATTGGACGGGGATGAGTATAACTTGAACCGCTAGACCACGAACTTTGCAACATGCTAACCGAATATGAAATTCATTTATTCTTAACCACGTTGCAATTTGCACAGGTTGGTATGCACTTCATATATGGGAAGGCGATTTTTTTGTTTGTCCATTAATTACTTGGATTGGTTTCGTTTATGAATTGCCCGTAAGTTCACAATCTATGTTGGTCGACTTAGAATATTGTTCTTCAATGTGTGTGTCGGATCTTCCAAAACCTATGCACTTAAGAGGATTCAACATTGGTGTTGCCTCGGTATTTTTAAAGGGTCCGAGTAACATAGTTCATTGTAGCATTTCGTTTGAGTGTTTGAAGTTTGGTAGCTAAGCGATTGTTAGCATTCCGTTGATTTACATTTCTTGGATATATAGAGGTAAAACATGAGCAATTCAATTGTTAGTTGTAGTCCGCCCTATCAATTGCAGCCAAAATGGAAAGATTCATGTTCCTTTGATTGTTGATTTGTAGGTGATGAATAGTTTCGTTCATTCCTTACCTATGTTGCTTGGACCCTTCAAAAATGTCGTTAGGTGTGTGTTGGATCCTCCAAATGTAGTATATTTTTAAGGATCCAACACGGGTGCGACAACATTTTTAGACGGTTTGAGCAAGATAAAGTTCTTTACATGTTTGTCATGTTAACAATTTATATATTTTCGAAACTAGATTGTATAGTAAAATCTTGAGTTTATGAAACAGGTTGGGAATCCAAATTTTGTGTTTGAAGGTAAAACTATACAAAGAATGGAACCTTTGGTACTAACCACATTGAAGTGGAGAATGCTAGCTTATACACCTTGCACATACATCGATTACTTTGTAAGAAAGATGAATGACGAACAATCCCATCGGAATGTTTTGTGATTAACCCAATTCATGATTATTGAATCTGCAATAGTATCACCATCAAATGAGGAGGTGTGGCGCCACTTATAGCAGTTGGACAAACTAATGATGAGGTAAATCTTTGTGCAATAGAACTTCTATATGATATATATATTTATATATGCTTTCCTATGCCTCGCTTGGTTGTTGCTCTTTTTCAACTTTTCGTAACTTACGAAGGCCTAATTTCTTCCTCAAATTGTTATTGAATTGGGTCTTTGTATATCTTAAATTCATGTGTAACTTAGCTTACCATTAGTTGGTGAACTCTTATTCTATTTTCCTGGAAACTTTAGATGAAATTAGTCGGCTCTTCAAACTTAAAAGAAAGAATTAACCGGCATGTCCAAAGGATGGCAACCTGTCCACACTTAGAGAGTAAATTTAGGATAATATTTTTAACCTTTTAATTAGTTTGTTCTAGGCTTAAACTTGTCCACACATGCTTCATCACAATAAATAAATTATAGTTCCTTCCATAGCATGATGGATACTGAAGCTTTCACTAATTCTACCTTTAAAGGTTCTAAATAATCGAGGCACTAAATCAAGTAGGTAATAGTTTTAATAACGTCTTCCACATAATTTATGAGTCATTCATATAATCTCTCGAATATATTGTATTGTTGAAATATGCCATATTTAGATGTAGCATCTTTTGGACATTTGTTTATGTACTGCAAGTGGTTTTACCGGCAGCGTGCAATGTCAATGATGCCTACGCATTTATACGGAGAAATCAATACATATCATCCTTTTCCGGAACATAAAACTAATATGTGAAGCAATAGTTCTGTTAATTGGCATGTAAATGACAAATGCGGGTACTCTCAATTATATAAGTTTTTCTCGTTTCCGAACTATGAGTGAGAAATAAGCACAAGTATAATTACACTCATGTTATTATTCGTTTATGATGCAACACCTTCTAAGAAATTCGTTTGCTCTTTTCAGAAAGCCTCTAAAATAGCTACCAACTATTTTTAGAGGCTACACAATCTTCAATAAGTATTTTTTGCCAAAACAAAACAAGTAATGAATTTAGACGAGACTACTATGTGAATACATATGCTTCGAGAGGAAAGAATATAACACTAAGAAACAATACTTGTGGCCGAGAGAAACAAATGGGAGAAGATCACAAATGTTAAAAATTGCATCTGCTGAAAGTAATCTAGGATGTATGTACATGTAGTTTTGCTTTTCCTATTTTTTTTTTGTTGATGTCATTTGAAGGCCTGAAAATTCAGTGCGTGTAAAATGCATAGAGAAAAAAGATGGTCTCTTTGGTGTCATTGAAGTAACGGCTACTTTTTGCTACATATTCGTGTATATGAATTTCAGTTGTCCTACGCTCATCTAGGTTCGGTGCAATAGCTTGCTCTTATGAAACTTATAAAGCTAAATTATTGGGCCCGTGTGCAGCACGGCAATGAATCATCTAGTACCTCAAGATGAATTAGCACAGCGGGCTCTCCGATGAAGACATTTTCTTTGGAAGAGTGGTGATGAGTGGAGGATCTTTATGAAGAAGCAAATTCGAGAGGAAGGAAATTCTTTTATGAGGCGAAAAAAGGTGTCAAAGAATTGAGCTCTGTCGTAGATGGCGGTAAGTAGTCATAAAGTTATAGTTGATCGTATGTATCTGCTACTTTTTCTTTTATTGTTAATTGTTATGGTAGTGAGGTAAAAAACAATATGAACTTAAGTTTTTATAGTGACACATTCCATCACATTGTTATGCAAAACGAGAATAGGCTTCGAGTTCAAAAAAGTTTCCTCTCATTTGGCTATAGTTAATATGGACTAATCGTCATACTAGTAGACATTGAAAGGTATCATAGTTTTCGATCTCTAGTTCTTAAATCCTCTAAATCATATGTTCCTTCATCACGAGAGGAGAGGAAAAGAGCTTGAACAACGTTCGTCATAAACCCGAAGGTATGTTACGTGTCTAAGAGCACTGTTTGTTTTAGTTTACTCTCTTGTTTCGTTTAAGCTGTATAAGCCCACTAAATGTTTCTATTAAAAAGGTCTTTATTATTTTTATAGAATGACAAAATGATTAAATTGGTCCTTAATGTGTGGTAGTTGGATTATATTAATCCTTCATATATTTATATGGTGCAACTTTCATGAGATGGTAGGTCCGTGTATACTCTTACCTTCTTAAACTTCACTTGTGGCCATAGAATTGTAGAAAAGTGATTATTTTAGTCCTAAACAGTCTCATTTTATCTTCTTATAAAGAAAGAAATCGTAACTCAAAAAATCTTCTAGAATATACGACCGCACCGAACGAGCACAAACTGTTGTTTTAGTTTACCTCTTTCTCATTTTGTTGATCTTTATCGGCTCAATTTATATGCTTAGGTATATTCATGTTTTTGTGTTCCAAGCATATCTTTTGGATCTCAATAATGCTAGAATACCTAAATGCACGCAATCAGAACTCAAAAATCTTTACAGTCTTTGCAACCGAACTCAAAAAATCTCGCAACTGCTAGAATACATTGTCCGCCTGAACTAAAAAAATATGTGGTCCGCAACCGCACCGCAACTGGAACGCTTTGCAATCGATTTGTTGTACATGGTTTGTTTTGATTTTTAATTTCATTTTAAATGTGTAGTGAAATGGAGATGATCAAATTTGAAGGGTCGCCACAAGTCAGTTTGATCTCATTGAAGTGGATGATGAAGAGTTTTTGAACTATTGTAAAAGTTTGAATACATTATATTTGATTTTTGTGAAATATATTCATTGCTAGAATATATTGAACAATTGTAAAGTACTTTTGAACTATTGTGTACACATATTTAGAATATTGCTTTATAAGTATGTGTATGTACACAAGACATACTATCTTTTGATGTGTATTGCAAATCTATATAGTTGAATTACTTATTAGCTAATTTAATGCTTGAGATTATTTATTGCAAAATAATATTGGTGTTTTTTAATTAGAAATTGTGGCATATAAATATTTTATAGCCAAAATGATATGGCCACACTTAAAAGTGTAGCCATAGGATTTGTAAATTGTGGTATGCACATGTGCAAGGACTACACTTCAAAGTGTTGTCATACATTAGATAGAAAAGGCAACACTTACAAATTGTGGGCAATAAGGAAGCTAAGGCCACGCTTAAAAGTGTAGTTGTATGAGATAGAAATGTTGCTATTTGAGGTACATAAAAGCGTTGCCATTTTGCCTTTTAGGCTACGCTTTTAAGCGTAGCTAATAAGGCAACACTTGAAAAGTGTTGCCTAAACTCTAAGGTAACGCTACTTTCGGGCACCCCTGGAAAAGTGTTGCTTAAAGTCCAAAAGTGTAGCCTTTTATCAAAGGCCACACTTTTTGCTAGTTTAGGCTACACTTTACTGGGGTGGCCGTAGGCCTAAAATAGTGTAGTGGAAGTTAAATAGATCCTCAATATCATGTTGTACCTCTCCATTACCTAGTGTTGTTCCAGTCACATGTATTGAAGTAGCAACACCTTCCTTGAAAGACGTTTGGAACCTAGAGTTATTCGTAGGAAGTTTAATTCCTTTCTCTTGAATGGACTCTCTAGATTGAAATAACATCTGTTTAGTTTGTCCTTTTCTTGCAATCATATGTGAGGTACTAAGCTCTTCCCTTGAAGACGATTGAATTACTGATTTGTGCCCAAGCAATTTACTCTTTCCTTGTTGTGGAATGAAATCCTCAGAATTCTTTCTTTTATGTGGTATTGGTGCCTGATCTTTCTTAGCTCTATCATTGCGTTCATTTGCAAGTTGTTCTCTCTTAATCTTGAATTTGTTGGCCAATTCAGCACTTGATCGGTATTGCATATCAAAATCCAGATTCTTCAATGGACTTTGAGCTTTGTTTGGATTCGAACCCTTTTTCTTTAGTATTCTTTGATTGATTCATTCTTTCCTGCGGTAATTTAACCTCCAAAATAATAATTCATCAGATAATAAGAATAAAGTTTCCTTGGATTAAAGAGGTTCCTTATCAGTGGAAAGGAATGGTGGCTTTGCTACAGTCATACAAGCCTACTCTATACTATGATGTAGTGAACTGGAAACCACCTGAAATGGGTTGGATTAAGTGTAATATTGATGGAGCGAGCAAAGGAAATTCACGCCAAAGTTCTTATGGTTTCTGCATCAGAAACCACACTGGTCAGCTACTTTATGCAGAAGCACAAATTATATGAGTGACTATCAACATGGATGCAGAATCAATGGCCATATTTGAAGCCACTGAGTTCCACAACAATATATATAGATCAGATATGAGCTATCTTGGGTATGAACAAGCTAATCTAAGTTATGAGAATCAACAAAAAGGGATACAAGCACCACAAAAACATAAGACCAAAGAAACCAGATTTGCAATATTAATGAGCTTCGAACTAAGAGACCATGAGAATGAAACGCGGGAGCAGGTCACCTCCTTTTCGTTTTCAACTAAGGAAAATCAGGGAATTAGAAATCAAACATCACCATAAGGTAGGAGGAAAGAAGAGTACTCACAAAGATTCTCACAGTTGGAGTACTGGGTTCGGTATCTTCCCGAACTCATACATCCAAATCGGGTAGTACACCTTTAAAGAAAATGGAAACTTCAGTTGGGAATTGAAAAACACGAAGGAGCAGAGAAGAGTGGTACAAACCTTTACAAGCCAACAGTAATGGTGTGGTATAATTGAGAACGAGTATTGGACTAACGATTAGCTTCTAGAAAGTGAAGGGAGTACTACCTACAGAGGACTAACTTCACAAAGAGTACTAGCAATGCTGCAGAGTTAACTGTGCTGCCTCTAATGTCCACTACCTGATAATAATAGGAAAAAATAAGTATTTACATAACAATCACAATTCATATATACAGATCAGAAAGTACGTAGTTTGATAATTGTACTAGGAATACTTCAGAGATTACTAACCTTTAGTCAGATAAATTTGTGTCAATAAACAATAGTAAGCTAGAATTACAGGTTATTCAACAATCGGGTGCATGAAAAAAGCCAACAGAATACTTAAACATTGTAGTGATCTAATCTTCAATTCCACATATTAGATATCTTAATGTGTTTGTACCAAAAAAGCAATTAAATAACAAAAACAGTAAGTGAGGACTATATGGTCATCACAAAATAAGGAAACTCATTCAAACTCTTCTTCAGACTCATCTTTAAGCTCATTTTCAGACTCATCTTCATACTCATTTTCAGACTCATCTTCAAACTCATCACCAGACTCATCTTCAAACTCCTCTTTCTCGACTTCAAGTTGTTGAGTAACAAATTCCTCCGAAGGTACATCAATAATTGTTTCTGGTACATCAGTTCTTGTTAAGAGAACTTCACCATTATCTTTTGGTATAGATGGTCCCATCAAATGTTCAGATGGCTCGTTTTCATAATTTTGTGGGAGATTAGATTCATCACCCATGTTAAACAAGTCTCTCGGAACAGTCTTCATAACATAATGTTTATCTTGATCATATGGATCTTGCACATAAAAGCATTGGTGTACTTGAGATCCAAGCACAAACGGCTCTTCCTGAGAGCATCTCTTGTTAAAATAGACATAAGTAAGGCCATAAATATCATTTTCAACCTCATACCAATCGCACTTAAATAGAACAACCTTAAAATGACCGTAATAGTCTAACTCAACAATATCAATTATTCTACCATAATAAGTCAAATCTGCAGCAATCGGATTTTTATCTTTTAAGCTTGCAAAACTTGTAGTTGAGGCAACTAGTGTAACACCACTATTTTGTGTTTTACGCCATGCATCACGTTGCCTAACATGGAATCTATATCCATTTATGAGATACCCAGAATATCTTTTTGCAACATAATTTGGTCCTCTCGACAATTTTTTTAACAAATAAGGCACATCCTCTTGCAAAGCACGAGTTTCAAACCATTGAGAGAAGTTTTGACAATGATTCTTGGCCTTTCTCCATTTAGATCTTCGTGGCTGATTATTAACCTCTTGCTCATGCTCTCTACACAACATGTACTTTTTTTTGTTAAAATAATAAATAAAATAAGTTAAAAATTAATTATACAAAAAGAATACTATATTCAATTAAGGTACCTAATATATTCTTGAACCTCGTCACAATTTCCCAATAAGTATGCATGTACCTGACTTAGTGACTTGTTATCTAAAATGAATGGATCAGTTTTCTTTGCTCCTAAAGGAACTCCTCTGTTAGGAAACAAACTCACAATTTCTGCATCACTTGATTCACATTCATCATTATTTCGGGCTCTTCTGTTAAATCTAGTACGCACACTCCCATGCAGATATTTGGAGAATAAATTCATACAATCTATTCCCACCCGTGTCTCTGCTATGCAACCTTCTGGATAACGTCTGTTGCGGATGTATGATTTAAATGTACCCATTTCTCTTTCAGTGGAATACATCCATCGATTTTGAACGGGACCTCCTAATCTCACTTCATTTGCCAAGTGAATAGGCAAATGAATCATTATATCAAAAAATGAAGGAGGAAAAATTCACTCCAACTGATTTATTGTTTCTATGATCTCTACTTCTAAGCAATCTAGTTCCTCCAATGTGATTTCTTTTTGACACAAACGACGGAAGAAGGAACTTAGACGAATCAAAGGAATAGCCACATGATCAGGAAGAATGCTTTTAATTGGTATTGGAAGCAAGTAATGTAACATGAAATGAGCATCATGGGTTTTATAATTAGACAATTTTCTTTCATCCAAGTGCACACACCTAGATATATTGGAGGCACTACCATCAGGTAGCTTGGCTGTCTTTAAAACTCCACAAAAAAATTGATTTCTCTCCATTTGTCATTGAGAAGCACGCCTTTGCAAACTTTGTTCTCTTACTATCTTCTGTATCTTTTGGATGAAGGTTCTTTCTGATTCCCATATCTTTCAAATCATATCGGGCTTTTGCATGATCCTTTGTTTTGCCAGAAATATCTAGAAGAGTTCCAAGTATGCTATCAACTATGTTCTTCTCTATGTGTATTACATCAAGGTTGTGGCGTAACAAGTTGTGCTGCCAATAAGGTAATTCAAAAAAGATTGACCTCTTTTTCCATGGGCCATCATTTGATCTCTTTCTTTTCTTTCCAAACACATTTTCAAAATCTTGTAAGCTATTAAGCACATCAGTTCCCTTTAAGAAATGTGGAGGAGGCCTAAATTTAGTTTTTCCATTGAAAGATCTTTTGTTAGATCTCCATGGATGATCCATGGGTAGAAAAACACGATGATCCATATAACACATTTTCCGACTATGTTTAAGATAGTGAGAATTAGTGCCATAGTTACAACAAGGGCAAGCAAACTTTCCTTTTGTACTCCAACCAGATAACATAGCATATGTAGGAAAGTCATTGATTGTCCACATAAGAGTTGCCCGCATTTGAAAAGTTTGATTTCTTGAAGCATCATATGTTTCAACCCCAGAATCCCACAATAATTTTAACTCATCTATCAATGGTTGTAAGTAAATATCAATGTCATTTCCAGTGATCGCGCCCCGGTATAAGTAAAGAAAGTATAGAATATTGATTTCATGCACATCCAAGGCGGCAGATTATACACCATCAACATAACTGGCCATGTGCTATGTGATATACTCATGGTTCGAAATGGATTGAACCCATCACTTGACAGGCCAAGTCTCACATTGCGACAATCAAGTGCGAAATCTGGATGCAACCTATCAAAATCTTTCCATGCTAGACCATCAGCGGGATGCCTTAACTTTCCATCTTTAGAACGCTCCTCATCATGCCACCTCAAAGAATCTGCCGTCTTTGAGCACATAAATAACCTTTTGAGTCTAGGAATGAATGGAAAGTGTCTCAAAGTCTTTGCTGAAACTCGATGTTCTTTTTTTGAAGGCTCAAGCTCACTCTCAACTTCAAGAGATTTAATATATCGTGAAGCTCCACAAGTATGACAAAATTCATCATCCTTATGATCATTCCTGAACAACATGCAATCATTGGGACATGCATCAATTTTTTCATAATCAAGACCGAGATTCTTAACCATAGACTTGGTTTTATTGTAAGATGGAGGAATGTTCAACTCGGGCATCGCCTCTTTTAATAACTCTAAAAGAGAAGCGAATGATTCATTGCTCCATCCATGCAGACACTTCAACAAATATAAACGAAGTGTGAATGATAATTTAGAGAATCCTGTACAACCAGGATATAATTCTTGGCTTGCCTCTTCAACTAAGTTATAAAATTTCTTGGCATCTTCATTTGGACCATTATAAGCTCCTTCAGCCTGTGCAACATCTCTAAATTGATCATTCAACAACCCATCAATATCATCACGTAAGTAATTCATATCATCGTCAGCATTCAACTTGACATCCCATTCCCCATGATTGATCCATATAGTATAACCTTTAACAAATCCATAGCATATTAGATGATCATACACTACATTTCTTCGAGTCCAACGAATGTTACAACATTTTGCACATGGACACTGAATTTCCTCTCCTTGAGGATCTCCATAAGAGTAAGCAAAATCTAGGAATGATTCAACACCAACAATATACTCTTTGCTATACCTTGCTAAATCCATCCAATCCTTGGATGGGATATTTGAATTCCTAGAAGAAGATATTAATATTTAATCTTTCAGTAACAATCATTAAATCATTAACTAATGCACAAATAAGTTTTAAAAGTCACGAGTAAGTTATCAGAATCATGTGTTATGAGATGATAACAGTTTTGACTCAAATCATCAGAATCAGAATCATGTGATATGAGATGATCAAATTCATAGTGAATTTTGAGTTTCGAGTACATTGTTACCATTTTTGTTTCTAATATATACATAATAATAACTACAAAACTGTATGTCATTATTTCAAGGATGAAATATAGTCATTTTACTGTTAAGAGATCAGATATACCTTGATTTTGGTGTCTGCATAGTATTAATTTCCTCTCAGCAAAACCTGAAATAGTTGAGAAGATTTCTTGGTTTAGAAAAAAAAATTGATTAAAATGTGCATATGCAAAAGTATAAAACTACAGAAAAACAATATAATTACATAATGGGTTTGCAAATTGCAATCCACAACCATATTAGAAACCAAATTAAGTAAAACACATAATCCCTTCAAAGTTCACATTTGGAGCTTCTTTCTTTGCCTTTTTTTGAAAAGTTCACGGACGCATTGCTCGAAAAATCACTTGATGAACTGGTGGACTATGAAGCACAATAATGAGGCTCAAAAGATCATGATTCAGTCCCTACCTATTTTTATTAGTTGGAATTAATGGAAAAATAGATGTGCAGCTAAATATGGAGGGCAACAGTCTAGTATAGTGAGGGTTAAGTTCTTAATTTTCAAAGATATCAAACACATTCTCACCACAGTCTTTCCATATCTCAACTCGCCAAACAGCTGGACAGAACTGATATTACTCATGGAGAAATGCAGGCAGGAAGTAAAATTACAGCAGCCAAATGAGGCAGAACTGCAAGCAGCTATCCAAGGCCTTTATTGGTGCTCTCAAGATGGATATAGGAGAATCAACTAAGAAGTACATTCTAAAGTTCTCACTTAATGCCTCAACCAAGCTAGTAAACCTCCCTGGAATATGCAGCATCTAGTACAAAAGCTCCAGCAACTCATTTGTGAGTTGGAATTTTTTCAGTGCAAACAAACATATTTACAGGGACGCAAACTAAATAGCTGACTACCGCTCCAAATGGAGTCACAGGCTGGATATTATTCATCAATACTACACAGACCAACAATACCCTCTACTAGACTAATATTCAGTTTATACATATTTACAGAACTCAAGTATGACAGAGCTAGAGCCAACAAATATCATTCCTGCTAATAGTAAATCTGAGATCTTAAAAGTTCAAACAACTAATATCATGGCAAATAAAGTAGATGTCCTTGTAGATCACTTGTATTTTTCATGATCCTAAATCTTGTAATAGAAGAATCTAAATCCATCTAAAAGGACTTTATAATATATATAACTTCATATGGTTTCGTAAACTTATAAAGCCTTCAAATGTAAAAGCAATGCCTTTTTACAGTTTTTTTTTCCTGAGGGTGCACTAATGCAAATGCAGGTGGTGTCTAGCCTTTTAAACATATCGGAATATGGTGTAAAATCCCAACTCCCAGGCAATTTTAAAAGTATGATATTCCAACTCATTAAAATCTGGTGTATGCTTCATTTTGCTCAACTTCAACAAGGTCACACGATTCTTCGTTTTTCACATAGTCTTTACACGTTGAACATAATCTAAGTGTCACCCAAAGATGTTAAAGAAGAGGTACTAATATGCCTCCCAAGAAAGCAGCGCGTAAAACGACAGATAAAGGAACCACTTATATCATATCAAAGGAAATGAAAATGAGAGCCTGCAGATCTGACAGTAAGAACAATAATGAATGTAAGAACAAGAAAATTCTCATAACCTGCAACAGTCCTACTGTACTATCAAATCCCTTCCTGTAAATTTATGGCATCTGGATTGTAAATAGAAGTGACCACAATTCAATCATATTGATATAGGGTACCAAGAACCAATAACAACATACCCATAGACTGTTTACGATAGACCCTCGGTTCAAGAAAAGCAAAAACACATCGTTTATGAAAACATAAGCACTAAAGAACAGAGCAGGAGGATACCAAGAACCAAACTTTTCACAAAATACATGATCATTAGAAAATAAGTAGGAAGAAAGAAGAGCAAACTAAACAGCTGACTACCTCTCCAAATAGAGTCACAGACTGGACATTATTCATCAATACTACACATACCAACAATACCCTTTACTGCTAAGGGTAGCTATTTCTTAGAAAAATGGAGATGCCAAATGGTGCTGACAAACTTCATATTTATCCAATTCTTTTTCCTCTTTTTACTTCATCTCTATTAAAGTTGTTTATACTGTATAACAACAATATAAATACCATATCAATGGGAACCAAGTATTGCCACCAACAGGCTTCTGGAGCAATAATTCCTTATCAGTCCTAGTTTATCAAGGACAAAGTCTACTAAATACCACATCAATGGGAACCAAGTATTGCCACATCCATAGAAAAAGAAGTCAACAAAGGTGACTTGAAAAAATCAACATAGAGATATGATTTTCAGATATTGCATGGTTATCTATTTGAAAACAACTTTTCACACAAACTTGACCAAATTTCTTGGCCTTCAAATGTAATTACTAGTGAATTTTACAAGTTTAGATAAGAACAAAACCTGAATTTTTTCTTGAGTCAAAAAATGATATTTTGAATTGATGTTGCATTAGAGACTATAAGTGCTCATTCCTCCTATAAAATTACAGTTACAATAGATAAACTTATTGATATTTTTTACTACAAAACTATGGAAGTAACAAAGCTGTTGATTTCTTCATAAGACAATAGATAGATAGATATCATAGGCTACAACCATATGCAACCTATGAGATTATGGGAGAATAAAAGTGTGTGGTAACAATGCACATCCCCTGAGAGCAATCTAGCATTTAGCAGAACAAAACCAAGTACTCCAATGCACATTCCAAAAGCAAGATCAGCAAGGGATTGAATGACAAGTAGGGGAATAACAACAATGAATACAAATTCTCGAATCTTTAACGTAATATTCATCAGACCCGTGAAAGTAACTAATTAAGAAACACATATCTCATATTGAATCAACATCAACTCAAAGATAAATCAACTAAAAAGAAAGAAACTAATCAAAATAGCTTTAAACAGTCACAATATCAATCTTAAAATAGAAGAGGCGAAAAGAGTACTATGAGGAAAACGACATTACCTTTCTTCGGGCAGTGAACTGGAACGGGACGAGCAGGGAAACAATCATCACCACGAGACTCGAACACTAACGACGGATGAGAATTTTGGGCAGAATCTCAGACTTGAACAAAGCTTGGGAAAACTGATCTGCGAATCAAATTAGAAAATGTGACACTCTTATCGACACTTAACTCTCCCTGCCTTGAATGTGTTTCTATATATATATATATTTTAACTATTTTCTTCAGTTGCTCTAAATGTTTTTGCTCAAATAAATCCCAACTTTTTTCCAACCCCTAATAGTGAGCGGGCGATGAAGCTAAATTACTAGCTAAACTCCCAAAAATTGTATAAAAACATAAGAATATCAAAACCCTAAAGCTAAAATTAGACTTTCAAATATAGAATTTCTTACCTAATAAACCCTATTCCAACAAAATTTGTCTGAAATTGTGTTCTTCAGTGAGAAATTTCAGAGAAAAGCATGCGGAGAGACTAATTAGCTTCAGTTCATCTTGCCAACAACCCCAAATAATCAATTCCTTCTTATTCCTCTTCTAAACACAAAAAAAAATTCAACCATTTCAGCTAACAAGAAGACTGATTTAGTACTTAAGCTTCACGAAATAGGTATTGGAAAAGAGAATCGTACTTACTCTTCAGCGACTTCAACTCTTCGATGACTTCCAGTCTTCAGCTCATCTTTGGTGACATCAACTATTCAACGTCTTTTTCTCACAAATCTGTATCGGAGAAGAGAATCAATTCTTTGGTTCTTCAGCTCTCTTCACTTAGGTTCAACTAGCTCAGTGAAAGAGGAAGCGTGAATGAGGAAAGTGAAGCGTGAAAGATTGATTAATGTTTTATGATTTATTAATCTTTATTTTTTGGCCAATAAAAAATGGGAGGGAGGGTTAAAAATATCGGAGGGAATATAAAATTTTAGCCAAAATTTTAAGGCCACACTTATAATGTGTTGTTTTTTCAATTATAAAAATAGGACACTCTAAAAGTGTGGCCATATATGTAAATAGGTGTTGCCAATTATATCATATTGTAACAACACTTATAAAGTGTAGCTTATACCATTAAAGAGTACACTTTTGAAGTGTTGTCATTATTATCGTGACTAAAAGGTAAAAAATTTGGCTACGCTTTAAAAGCGTTCCCAAAACTGCTTTAGGCAACACTTTACAAATGTAGTCCAGAATTAGTGTGGCTGTAGACCTAAAATGGTGTAGTGCGTTCACACCCGGACACCCTGGTGGCAAGGTATAAACCCCTCACATGGTTGATATTGGTCACACCCCAAGCATCCTAGGTGGTGAGGTATAAACCCCTCACATGGTTGATGTTAGTCACACCCCAAACATCCTAGGTGGTGAGGTATAAACCCCTCACATGGTTGATGTTAGTCACACCCCAAACATCCTAGGTGGTGAGGTATAAACCCCTCACATGGTTATCCGGTTCTTTTCCCCCGGACCGGGCATGGTCATGCAACACTTTATATAAGAAATTCACATTAGGCTCTAATGCAATCTCATGTATGGAATGAACATATACACAAGCTTAGTTTGTCATCAACACATCTCTGAAATGCCATATATCTCATAACTCAAGCCTTAAAGCATCAATTCATCAATTCTCCATAATTGGACATTTTGTCAAACACCTTAAAGGCATGTAATGGGGTCAAAGAGCATGGAAAATAGGGTAGTAATTATGCAACAAAACTAGTGAACAACCTGCAACAACGCCTTTTAACACCCACAAAACCACATGAAAAATCTCCACATCAATTCCAAGTTTAGATACAAGTTCTAGAGTCACAACATGCTCAAAACAACCACTTTTCATGCTAGAATTCACTGTGCAGGAAATTTATACAAGGAACAAGACTAATTGATGAATCTCAACTTAAACCATGAATTAGTGAGTAGAATAGAGTCTAGGCACTATGGGTGGAAGGACCCATGAGTTCAACACCACATACCTTGAGTTTTTATGAAGGTCTTGAGAGTGTCTTCAATGGAAGCTTGGAACTTGGAGCAAGAATCTCTTCAATCTTGAGGAAGGTTTTGGATTAGGGTTCTTGAGAGAAAATGTGTCTAAGTATGGAAGAGGTATTTTGGAATTTTTTTTTTTTTTTTTAGAGATGGGAATTGAATTAATGCTATATAGGAAATAAAATATGTCCTTGGAGAAAAAAAATGGGTCCAACACTTAGAAAAAAAAAATGAGGCTTATGAACAGTAAATTCGCTCTCTGGAAATTGCATTTCCTGCACGGACGGATTTTATGAAAATGGGCATAACTTCTTCGTCCGAACTCCGAATGATGTGAAACGAAGTGTGTTGGGTAGATAACTTAAAGGGCTTTCCATGGATATGTTATAGGACACCCAATTATTTGTGTGCTAGGAGATATGACCCTCCAAAGTAGACCCTCGAAAAAGGCTTCACTTGGAAATTTCGGATTTTGATACGGTTGCTCTAAAATTTGGGTTAGCCCATTTCTCACTCAATTTGACCCCCTAAACAAGAATATGAAGTCGGATTTTCAAAAAAACGAAACAGATTTTTAGATATAACTAAAACAAGTTTTCGGTAACTTTCGAAGCACATTTTTAGGAACTTTTTGGGTCGTTTCAATATCTCCCCCTTGGGAACATTCGTCCCCGAATGTGGAAGAGACGTATCAGGCAAGACTTAGTAAGAACATATCAGCCCCTACATGAATGCAAAGTTTTTATTTAAACATCACTTCAAGATTTCAAAACTTAGTGTAAAGCATCCATAAAATATATATGCACATGAATGATCTAGGGGCTGAAGTGTAAGACTCAATGGAGTACAAAGGACTTGATTTAATACCTTAGGCTTGAGTGGAGTTGAATAGATAAGGATAACGTCCTTGCATGTCCGCTTCGGCCTCCCAAGTAGCACTCTCCCCTTGTTGATTTCTCCAAAGCACCTTAACGAACGCCACTTCTTTGTTCCTCAACCTCTTAACCTTTCTATCTAAGATCCGAGGCTAGGGACTTCTTCATACGTCAAATTATCTTCTACAACACCCACAACCTCAAGAGGTACAATAGCGTTAGGATCACCAACACATTTCCTCAACATCGATACATGGAATACCGGATGAACTAATTCCATCTCCTTGGGCAACCCCAACTCATAGGCTACTTTACCAACCCTTCTTATTACCTCATAAGGACCGACATACCTAGGACTTAACTTCCCCTTCTTACCAAAACTAACCACACCTTTCATTGGAGAAACTTTCAAATAAACCCAATCACCCACTTTGAATTCAAGATCCTTTCTCCTCACATCGGCATAAGACTTTTGACGAATTTGGGCTGTTTTCAACCTCTCCCTAATCATCCTTACCTTCTCAAGAGCATCCATGACCAGATCCGGACCCAACAAGGCCACCTCTCCAACTTCAAACCACCCAACCGGTGATCTACATCGTCTACCATAAAGTGCCTCAAAATGAGCCATACCGATACTAGAATGATAACTATTGTTGTATGCAAACTCAATCAAAGGAAGATGATCATCCCAACTACCTTTCAACTCCAAGACACAAGCTCTAAGCATATCCTCCAAGGTTTGAATTGTTCTTTTGGCTTGGCCATCCGTTTGAGGGTGGAAGGCCGTGCTAAGCTTTACCTTTGTACCAAGACCCCTTTGGAAAGATTTCCAAAAGTGAGAAGTGAATTGGGCACCACGATCCGAGATGATAGACAAGGGAATCCCATGCAGCCTTACCAATTCATGAATGTACAACTTGGCATACTCTTTAGCCCCGTAAGTAGTTTTAACCGGTAGGAAATGAGCCGACTTTGTCATCCGATCAACCACCACCCAAACCGAATCAAAACCTCTTCTAGTCTTGGGCAAGCCCACTACAAAATCCATGTTGATTTCTTTCCACTTCCAAGTAGGTATCTCAATGTCTTGAGTTAGGCCACCCGGCCTTTGATGTTCGGCCTTGACTTGTTGACAACTATGGCAACCCGAAACAAATTTTGCAATGTCCTTCTTCATACCGCCCCACCAATACACATCCCTCAAGTCTCTATACATCTTTGTTGACCGGATGAATAGAATAAAAAGAATTATGAGCCTCATCAAGGATTCTTTCCCTCACACCATCCATACAAGGAACACATAATCTACCTTGGTACCTAAGGGCACCATCTCCCCCTTGGGAGAAAACCTCCACCTTACCACTACTCACCGAAGCCTTTAATTCCACCAAAGAAGGATCAAGATCTTGCTTGGCTATCACCTCATCAACCAAGGAAGACCTTGAACCGTCAACAACAACTACTCCTCCACTATCCACCCCTTCTAACCTAACTCCCAATTTGGCCAACCGATGGACCTCCTTAGCCAACTATTTACTACCTTCCTCCACATGAGCCAAGCTACCCATGGACACTCTACTCAATGCATCCGCCACCACATTAGCCTTCCCTGGATGATAGTAAACACTCATATCATAATCCTTAAGGAACTCTAACCACCTCCTTTGTCTCAAGTTAAGATCTTTTTGCGTGAACACATATTGGAGACTCTTATGGTCGGTGAAGGTATCAACATGCACCCCATACAAATAGTGACGCAAAATCTTTAAAGCAAAAACCACGGCGGCCAATTCAAGATCATGGGTTGGATAATTCTTTTCATGAACCTTAAGTTGCCTAGAAGCATAGGCTATAGCCTTACCACTTTGCATCAACACACAACCCAAACCAATACGGGAAGCATCACAATAAACAACAAAACCTTCTAACCCATCCGGAAGTGACAAAATAGGAGCGGACACAAGCCTTTCTTTCAAAGTTTGGAAGCTTTCCTCACACTCATCCGACCACACAAATTTAGCCTTCTTTTGAGTCAACTTAGTCATAGGAGAAGCAAGAGAAGAAAACCCTTCCACAAATCTCCTATAATAATTCGCTAAACCCAAGAAACTCCTTATATCCGATGGGGTCAAAGGTCTAGGCCAATTCCTAAAAACATCGATCTTCTTAGGATCCACCTTAATACCATCCCCCGACACCACATGGCCTAAGAAAGCAACTTCCTTCAACCAAAACTCACACTTTTTATATTTAGCGTACAACTTCTCTTCCCTCAATCTTTGGAGTACAACCCTCAAGTGACCCATGTGCTCTTTCTCACCCCGAGAATAGATCAAGATGTCATTTATAAACATCACCACAAAAGAATCAAGGTAGGGTTTGAAGACCTTATTCATCAAATCCATAAAGATAGCCGGAGCATTAGTTAACCCGAAAGACATCACCACAAACTCATAGTGCCCATACCTAGTACGAAAGGCCGTCTTGGGAATATCACACTCCCTCACCTTCACTTGATGATACCCAGACCGAAGATCAATCTTAGAGAAGTGACTAGCCCCATTCAATTGGTCAAATAAATCATCAATCCTTGGAAGAGGATACCTATTTTTGACGGTGACCCTATTAAGTTGTTGATAATCAATACACATTCTAAGAGACCCATCTTTCTTCTTCACAAACAAAACCGTAGCACCCCATAGAGAATGACTAGGTCTAATAAACCCCTTCTCTAACAAATCTTTTAATTGCTCTTTCAACTCTTTCAACTCCGCCGGGGCCATACATTAAGGGGGAATAGAAATAGGTTGAGTATCGGGAAGGAGTTCTATACCAAAACCTATCTCCCTTTCGGGAGGGACACCGGGAAGGTCTTTTGGGAAGACATCTAGAAACTCATTAACGACCAGAATAGACTCAATAGGAGGGACTTTAGACTCCACATCATTGACTCTCACAATATGGTACAAGCACCCTTTGGAAATCAACCTATGGGCTTTAATGCAAGAAATGAATTTCCCCTTCACCACAACATCCCGACTCTCCCACTTAAGGACGAGATCGTTAGGAAATCGAAACTTAACTTTACGAGTCCTACAATCAATAGAAGCATAATATGCATGCAACCAATCCATCCCAAGAATAACATCAAAATCCACCATGTTCAACTCAACAAGATCACAAGGCAACAACTTATTCAATATGCAAATCGGGCAATTTCTACACACTTTTCTAGCAACAATAGAGACACCAATGGGAGTAGATACTTCATATGACTCATGCAACAATTCGGACTCGTCATGAAATTTTCTAGCAACTAAGGGGGTAACAAAGGAAAGGGTGGCACCCGGATCAATCAAAGTATAAACATCAAGATCAAAGATTTGCAACACACTGGTCACCACATCGGGAGTCTCATTAACACCTTGTCTACCATGCAAAGCATAAAATCGATTGTGCCTTGGGGCACCACTTTGAGAAGCACCTCTACCCAAAGGAGTAGTGTTAGCATTTCGGACCTTGTTATGGATCTTGGGACACTCAAACCTCTTGTGACCCACTTCTCCACATTCAAAGCAAGCACTCGAACCCTTCATGCAAGGACCACCATGCTTCCTCCCACACTTAGGGCATACATCCATAGAGCCCAGTTCACCTCCCCCTTGAGGTCTAGGAACATTGATAGCAAATCCCCGGTTGACATGAGGGTTTCCTCGGCCTTGATGAAATCTAGCACCCTTAGGGAAACTATTCTCCAATCGGGCCCTCTTGGCCTCGTGCCCCCTTCTCTTCCTCAATTTCTCCTTCTCCATTTGCTCGGCATAAGTCATCAACCGAGACAAATCCATATCTCCAATGAGCATAGCGGACCGACACTCCTCACTAACCAAGTCGGATACACCCATCACAAATTTGTTCATCCTCGACCTAGAGTCGGCCACCAAGTGAGGTGCATACTTGGAGAGTTGGACAAATTTGAGGGCATACTCCCTCACACTCATAGCTCGTTGCTTCAAGTTCATGAACTCCACCAACTTTGCCTCCCTAAGATCAAGAGGGAAGAACCTATTAAGTAAAGCAAGTTTAAACTCCTCCCACAACACCACATAGCCATTGCCTTTCTCACCCTTCCATTGATCAAACCAAAATTGAGCAACCCCCTTGAGTCGGTAGGCCGCCAACTCCGCCTTCTCACAAGCACCAACATCCATAATGGTCAAGATTTTGCATACCTCATCGATGAACTCTTGCGGGTCCTCATCCACCTTTAAACCATGGAAGACTGGAGGGTTCATCCTCATGAAATCTCTCACCCTTTCCCCCGGGGTGGTAGCTCTAGGAGCTTGGGCTCCTTGTTGCACTTGGTTAGCTACCACTTGTGCAAGCATGGTGAGTGCATCACGGTGCTCACCATTGGTGGGTGGCTCTTCCGGTGATCGGGCCCCGTCTTCCCCTCATGTTTGGCATGATGATCTAGCAATCCAAAGAACAAGCATTAGGGAGGAATCACCTTATTACACTCTAAGCACGACATAGAACATGAAGAAGGGAAACCTTTCCTAAAACGTTTTGTAGCCTCCCATTCATAGTCGTGGTGCGCTTCACAACCACGATTTAACAACCTAGTGCTCTGATACCAAGCTTGTCACGACCCAAGCCTAGGGCCTAGATATGACATGGCGAATGAGGAACCCCGAAGGAACCCCAAACAAGCCTCTCAAACTTGTCATCACACTTCATCGGTCGCGGAAGTACATTCAACATTAAATAATGAGAATTAGGGACTAAGAGCAAACCATTTCAAAATAACATCATAGAATAAGAGTCAAGCTCATTTACAAAATACTTGTCCAACGCACACCTCTACATATATAGATAGGATGGGGGCCATGACATACTACCGGCTCCCCTCATAGTCAAAATACAATTGCAAGCTAAAGTCTCAAAACATAGGAGTAGGAAACATAACATAGCCCTCGAATCATTGAGGACTCACCAACAAACTCGTATAAGCACCGTACTAGCCACGTGGATGGAGAGAAGGATCAAGAGTAGCTCCGGTCCCTACATGGTGACATCATGTAGGCAAAATATGCGTTAGTACTTTGGAATGTACTAAGTATGCGGGGTGCAATACAACAATAGACAATGACACAATCGAAATGCAAGAAATAGTTCCATAGGCATAATGAATAACAATATAAGGATGCATGATCAAAGTGACGTTAAAACATGTTTAAGTAGATCTATACTAATAGTAGATATCATATGTGTGTGCATAATCCAACCAATCTATAACCCCAACTTAGGATGGGGATGCCGTTCACACCGGGCCACCCTGGTGGCAAGGTATAAACCCCTCACATGGTTGATGTTGGTCACACCCCAAGCATTCTAGGTGGTGAGGTATAAACCCCTCACATGGTTGATGTTGGTCACACCCCAAGCATCCTAGGTGGTGAGGTATAAACCCCTCACATGGTTGATGTTGGTCACACCCCAAGCATCCTAGGTGGTGAGGTATAAACCCCTCACATGATTATCCGATTCTTTTCCCCCGGACCGGGCATGGTCATGCAACACTTTATATAGGAAATTCACATTAGGCTCTAATGCAATCTCATGTATGGAATGAACATATACACAAGCTTAGTTTGTCATCAACACATCTCTGGAATGCCATACATCTCATAACTCAAGCCTTAAAGCATCAATTCATCAATTCTCCATAATTGGACATTTTGTCAAACACCTTGAAGGCATGTAATGGGGTCAAAGAGCATGGAAAATAGGGTAGTAATTATGCAGCAAAATCAGTGAACAACCTACAACAACGCCTTTTAACACCCACAAGACCACATGAAAAATCTCCACATTAATTCCAAGTTTAGATTCAAGTTCTAGAGTCACAACATGCTCAAAATAGCCACTTTTCATACTAGAATTCACTGTGCAGGAAATTTATACAAGGAACAAGACTAATTTATGAATGTCAACTTAAACCATGAATTAGTGAGTAGAATAGAGTCTAGGCACTATGGATGGAAGGACCCATGAGTTCAACACCACATACCTTGAGTTTTTATGAAAGTCTTGAGAGTGTCTTCAATGGAAGCTTGGAACTTGGAGCAAGAATCTCTTCAATCTTGAGGAAGGTTTTGGATTAGGGTTCTTGAGAGAAAATGTGTCTAAGTATGGAAGAGGTATTTTGGGAATTTTTTTTTTAGAGATGGGAATTGAATTAATGCTATATAGGAAATAAAATATGTCCTTGGAGAAAAAAAAATGGGTCCAACACTTAGAAAAAAAAAAAGAGGCTTATGAACAGTAAATTCGCTCTCTGGAAATTGCATTTCCTGCACGAACGGATTTTACGAAAATGGGCATAACTTCTTCGTCCGAACTCCGAATGAGGTGAAACGAAGTGCGTTGGGTGGCTAACTCAAAGGGATTTCCATGGATATGTTATGGGCCACCCAATTATTTGTGTGCTAGGAGTTATGACCTTCCAAAGTAGACCCTCGAAAAAGGCTTCACTTGGAAATTTTGGATTTTGATACGGTTGCTCTAAAATTTGGGTTAGACCCATTACCCACTCAATTTGACCCCCTAAACAAGAATATGAAGTTGGATTTTCGAATAAACGAAATGAATTTTTAGATATAACTAAAACAAGTTTCCGGTAAATTTCGAAGCACATTTTTAGGAACTTTTTGGGTCGTTTCAGATGGACCCCCAGCCATGGTCCATGGACCCATCCATGGGGCGTGGTTCTTGACGAAGGTACTACCTTAGGTAGATTTTTAGGGTGCTCATTCATGAGACCCACCTACGGGGAGTCAGTCTAACCATAAGGCGTGGTTGACTCATCGTGTGTGACACCTGGAAT
The DNA here is from genome assembly GCA_029007595.1 of Solanum commersonii. Lineage (NCBI taxonomy): Eukaryota > Viridiplantae > Streptophyta > Magnoliopsida > Solanales > Solanaceae > Solanum > Solanum commersonii. The sequence continues at coordinate 3,151,430 of JAJTWQ010000029.1, forward strand.
TTGTAAAGTTTCTAAGTTCCCTCTTTCGAGATACGGGGTGTTACGATTTGTTCATAATTTTATGGGTTAATAATATAATGAAACTCATATTTACGCAACTAAAATATAAGTTATCCAACTCGTTTAAATATGGATTAATTAGATGGGTCGATTTACAATTATTGGGTAAAATTGCAACCTTAGATGGGCTGATTAATAAATATTGGCTAAAATCGCTACCTCTAATTGTGAGAAAATTAGGTTTTAAAAGCTTGTACTAGGTTTTAGAAAGCCCAAACCGCTTGTCTCTCTTATAAATATAATGCTTCAACAATCCCTCTAATTCAATCACACAACTCAACTCTATTGCGGCTGAGAAGAAAGACATTCAAAACACTGAAGAGGACGTTGATGACAATGACAATGACAATGATGGAATTCAATTGACCAAAATAAGCCAACAATTTGTAAGTTCTTTCTTCTCTTTTTTTACTGATGTACTCTTCATTTCTTTTGTAGTTATTTAATAGACTATCTGTTACAAATATTCTATTTCATTTAAAAGATTCATATTTTAAAGATCATTCTTGTTTTAGTTATCGTATCAGATTTAACAGAAAAAATAACTAATATTATGTCTTTTATACTTTTAATTTTTTTCTTAGACCCAAAAATATTTCTTACTAAGTATAAGTGATTAATTTATCATCGAACAAATGAGATAAAATCTAATTTCCAAAAATAATTTGTAATGAGTGGTTTAATTTCTTTTTATAGATTTAAGTATTCACATTTGATAAGATATACATTATTAAACCATTTCTATTTTGAGATATCACAAAAGTAGTGTCAACTACATTTAATGAATGAGCTGAAGAAAATTTTCAATTTAGCTCAGCATATGTAAAACTGATAAATATATAGAGGCAAGTTTAAAAATTCATAGGTGATTATTCAAATTTTATAACAGAAAAATTATTTTTACTTTTTTATGTTACCTTAAAAAAAGAATCATATCCTCTGGTTATCAAAAGTATCACTTTGATTGGATTTTATTAAGAATTCCACCTAAAAATTATATTTTTGCCTAATTAGAGTTTTATTTTAGTAGAATTAAGTTAGTTAGATAATTCACAAACAAGAGTTGTGGTAGAGTGGAAAGTACTCCTTCATTTTAATAAAGAGGTCTCAGGTTCGAGTCCCCTATTATACAAAGTCGCCTTTGTTAAGGAGTAATTTACCCTCCAATGTAGATACCGAACATAGAATAAAAATGGAGTCTCCTAGAAGTACTCCAAGGAGTTAATTCATTCGGAAAATTGGTCAAATATATACAATGAGTAAAGATACGAATTAATTAATTAATTTTTCTTTTTTCATTCAATGTTTGGTATGCACAAGACCCGCGACAACTCCAAAGATACTAAATGAAATGAAATGGAGTCATCTGGAAGCAAGGAGACCCTGTATCTGCATCATGAAATGATGCAGGTCTAACGACATCAGTAAATTGAATGTGTTGGTATTTGATAAGGTCAGAGTAAACAAATTACTGGCTTGCAAGACTAAAAACAACATAACAAGATCAATACAGGACTATGGAATGAAAACCATTTAAACTTTACAACATAATATACAACGAAAATAACATGAATATAATATACTTTACTTGTGGGTAGTTTCTCTAACCCACAACCATTACCGTGAACCTAGTAATGATACAACGTTTTGCCTCACGTTGCCAGGGCCATCCTATACTTTGCCGGAGGGTATAGGATGATATCGTGACTATGGATCCATCTAATTGTCCTTCTCGAGGCGGAAGGAATCGTATGAAAAATCAATGACATCCTATCCTACGTTGTCTACGTAATTCTATGAGACTTTCAAATCATAAGACACTCTTACCCAACTCGGTGCTTGATACTATTTCCAAAATATGTGATATAACTTTATGCTCAATTTACCCATTACAAAGAATGGACTTCTTACTTGATTGAAATAATTTTTAAAATATGAGACGTGTTACATTCTTGACAAAAGTATCACTTTGATTGGATTTTATTAAGAATTCCACCTAAAAATTATATTTTTGCCTAATTAGAGTTTTATTTTAGTAGAATTAAGTTAGTTAGATAATTCACAAACAAGAGTTGTGGTAGAGTGGAAAGTACTCCTTCATTTTAATAAAGAGGTCTCAGGTTCGAGTCCCCTATTATACAAAGTCGCCTTTGTTAAGGAGTAATTTTACCCTCCAATGTAGATACCGAACATAGAATAAAAATGGAGTCTCCTAGAAGTACTCCAAGGAGTTAATTCATTCGGAAAATTGGTCAAATATATACAATGAGTAAAGATACGAATTAATTAATTAATTTTTCTTTTTTCATTCAATGTTTGGTATGCACAAGACCCGCGACAACTCCAAAGATACTAAATGAAATGAAATGGAGTCATCGGGAAGCAAGGAGACCACTGTACCGCATCATGAAATGATGCGGGTCTAACGACATCGATAAATTGAATGTGTTGGTATTTGATAAGGTCAGAGTAAACAAATTACTGGCTTGCAAGACTAAAAACAACATAACAAGATCAATACAGGACTATGGAATGAAAACCATTTAAACTTTACAACATAATATACAACGAAAATAACATGAAAATAATATACTTTACTTGTGGGTAGTTTCTCTAACCCACAACCATTACCGTGAACCTAGTAATGATACAACGTTTTGCCTCACGTTGCCAGGGACATCCTATACTTTGCCGGAGGGTATAGGATGATATCTTGACTATGGATCCATCTAATTGTCCTTCTCAGAGGCAGTAAGGAATCGTATGAAAAATCAATGACATCCTATCCTACGTTGTCTACGTAATTCTATGAGACTTTCAAATCATAAGACACTCTTACCCAACTCGGTGCTTGATACTATTCCCAAAATATGTGATATAACTTTATGCTCAATTTACCCATTACAAAGAATGGACTTCTTACTTGATTGAAATAATTTTTAAAATATGAGACGTGTTACATTCTTGACAACATGCACTTATGAACTTATCTTTCTAGTCCAATAATCAACATAAGTACATAAGTATATATACATATATATATATATATATATGTATATATAACATCTGAAACTCTTAAGTGTTTATGAATTGAGCCTTTGAACTTTTCTCTTAACTTTAATTGATTTGAAAAGTAAATTTAAGAGCCATGATGCGTATATAGTATCTCTTAATGAAGAATGAAGGCTTAGATAATTAGTAATAAGAAGAGAGCGATAACAAGAATTAGAAAGCACTCGCGCGACACATATATAAAATTTAATTTTATGTCGCAAAAATAAATTCTGAGGTAGAAGACTCTGTATCCTCTCCACGTTGCAGAAAGGGGATGATTATCAGGGTATTGAAACTTGTAAACGCCTCTGCGACACGGACCTCGGCACATATTTTTGATCGATCATTTCTTTCTCTCCCAAACTCGATTCACTTCATACCCATGCAATTTCATTGCCCAATTTCATAAATTTTTCATAAACCCAGAACATTTTCAATGAAACCCACAAAAATCCATCAAGAACAACACTCATTCACAAAACCTTCACATCAAGAACTCAACTTGACTCCATTGACAAAGAATGAAACAAAACTTCAAGAATTTCCTCAATAACCTTTACATAAACGATTTCATGGACAATTTACTGAACGAAAAACATGCTTTGTATGATGATGAACAAATCCATAACTATGAGAAACCTCACAAACCTTGATAGAACTAAGTTCTTGGTGTTTTCCTCAAATCCTTGAAGAACTCTTGAAAACTCTTCTTTTCTCCTCTTGAACTTTGCTCTAACTCCCTTAAGCATTTTTGAAAGAATGAAAACCTCATTTCAATATGCCTAGACCACTAGTTGTGTGAGGAAAACGTTTAGGCCTAGTGGGGTAAGGAAAAGACTAAAATGCTCCTCTTTAACACGGATGAAAAGGCTCTATATAGAGAGGCTACACTCAAATTGTAATATCTCCTTCATCCGAGCTTGAAGTTCAGCAAACTTGGAGGCATTGTAAAGAGGATTCAAAGACCTTCAATTTGATACCTCATGGGCTACCTAACTCATCTTGTACTAAAGTTATGGTCGTTTGAAGCTAACCTAAAACATAAAAACTGACCAAAATACAAGTTGTTACAGTATCACCCCATTTGGAACATTCGTCCTCGAATGAGATCACACTAAGTAGAATATGGGTGGACATCATTTAAAACCCCAATTCAAGCACATAACATGCAATTTACATAACTCAGTATATCAACTTATAGAGTGCTTACAAAGAGTTAGCACCTTGGTCTGGAAATTCTCTGGATGGGAAGAGATGTGGGTATCTCTTTTGCATATCCTCCTCAGCCTCGCAAGTAGCTTCCTTGACAAATTGATTCCTCCATAAGACCTTGAATGATGCAAACTCCTTTGTTCTCAACTTGTGAACCTGACGATTAAGAATCTGAACAGGTATCTCCTCATAAAATAGGATGTCCTTGATACCAATATTCTCAGTAGGTATAATAAGTGAAGGATCGCCAATACACTTTTTCAACATAGAAATGTGGAATACCAGATGAAATGTTGCTAACTCTGATGGTAGCTCCAACCCATAAGCGACATCATCAATTTTCCTAGATATCCTGTAGGGACCAATATACCTGGGACTGAGCTTCCCCTTCTTACCAAATCTCATGACACCCTTCAGGTAAACCTAATCATCCACCTAAAATTCCAAGTCTCTTCTCCTAACATTTGTACAAGATTTCTGATGACTTTGTCTTGTTTTCAACCTTTCTTAAAAGATTTTTACTTTCCCCATAGCTTAATAAACCAAGTCTGGTCCTATCAACCAAGCTTCACCAACCTCAAACCATCCAATAGGGGATCTATATCTTTTCCCATAAAAAAGCCTTGTAAGGAGACATCCGGATGCTAGAGTGATAACTGTTGTTGTATAAAAACTCTATGAGAAGTAGGTGATCATCCTAATTACCTTTGAAATCGATCACACTAGCTCTCAACATATCCTCAAAAGTGTGAATCGTACTTTCTGCTTGACCATCAGTCCGTGGGTGGAAAGCAATACTCAAATTTACCTTCAAACCCAAACCTTTCGGGAAGGACTTCCAAAACTGTGTGGTGAATTGTGAACTTCTATCTGAAATGATAGACACAGGAATTCCATGAAATCTAACTATCTCTTGAATATATAATCTGGCATAATCTTCTACTGAATATGTAGTCTTTACTGGCAAGAAATGGGTTGATTTAGTCATTCGATCTACAATCACCCAAATTAAATCATGCTGGCTGTGAGACCGCGACAAACAAGTTATGAAATCCATATTTATTATCTTCTACTTCCATTTTGGAATATCTATATTCTGAGCCATACCACCGGGCCTTTGGTGTTCTACCTTGACTTGTTTGTGATTCGGGCACTTAGTGACGAACTCTATAATACACCTCTTCCTACTACTCCACCAACCAAATTCTCTCAAGTTATGATACATCTTTGTGGAATCAGGATGGATTGAATATCTAGAGCTATGAGCTTCCTCCATGATCCTCTCTTGGAGTTCATCCACCTTGGTACACACAATCTACCTTGATATATCAACACATTATCCAGCCTTGTTCAAAAGTCATCACCTTTTGCTTATAAATATTTGCCTTTAATTGAATCAAAATACGGTCTTGGTCTCGTTTCTCCTTCACCTCAAACACTAGTGATGATTCAGCCCCATTTATCACCACCACTCCATCTTTACTGGAATCTAACAACAAGACTCCCAATCGCACAGAATAGTGAAAAACTTTGGCCAATTCTTTCTTGCCTTCCTTAAAATGGGTAGTACTATCCATAGATAAACTGTTGAAAGAATCAGTAACAACATTAGTCTTACCTAGGTGATAGAGAATACTAATGTCATAATCCTTAAGTAACTCTAACCACCTCCTCTATTTGAGATTACGATCTTTTTCAGTGAAAACATACTGAAGACTCTTGTAATCGGCGAACATAACAACATGAACACCATAGAGATAGTGACGCCATATTTTCAAAGCAAACAACAAAATAACAAACTTGGGATCATGAGTTGGGTAATTCTTCTCATGAACATTAAGCTTTCTAGAGGCATAAGTAATGAGTCCGAAATTTGGACTTATTTAGGGCATTATTTACGTAGATTTAGTGTCCTCAAATGCTTAATGTGTGCCATAAACTGATGTTGAATCCTTGATTTTCAAGTATATGGATTAAGGAACAAAGGAGGCACACTAACAAGAAAAAAGGAAAAAAATAAACTAAAGAAATGAAGAAAGGCAAACCTGGTGATCGCTAAGTGGCTAGCTTGACCCCCTAAAGTTCTAGTGTGCTAACCTTGAGGAAAGAAACCAATTCGGTGAATCGCTGAGCAGTTCCACGATGCAAAGAGAGGTCACCGAAAGTTATAGAACTTGAGAATGCTGAGTGCCAACATAAAAAAGCAATGGAAGAGATCAATGGGCGGTTTGGCGAGTGGTTAGGAGAGCCTACTTACATCGCCAAATGGCCCTTTGTGGCTTATATTGGGCAAATATAAATTAGATTTTGAAAAATTATTTTAGTATGTTGGATAAAATCGATTTATGCTAGTGAATGCTAAATTAGTCCAGAACACTTTTCTCTGGAGTTTTCATACTTTTCGAAGAATTTTAGAGATTCAATTTGGAGATTTTGCAAGTGGGTTTCAAATGTTCTAAAAATCGGGGCATTATAAAGGCTAAATTACTCTTACCCAGTTGATGGATAATCGATTTGGTAATCATTTTTACTCTTTTATGATGCTTGGCTAAAACCTCAATTCTTGGGGTGTGATCATGTTTTTATGGGTTGAATTAGTTTATGGGTATTGTTGATTACTAGTTTAACTGCTAAATTAAAGTGGGTTTAATCATTAATTATGGTTCAATTTATGAATTGTAGTTGCAAATGCAGTTCTATTTTTGTGTTCTTGGCTTGCTCGACAGAGAGAAAGGTTTCAGAACTAAGATTAGTGATTAATGATTTGTAGGTATTGGGTTGATCTAGTTTCAGGTCGAGAGAGTGAATCCTAAACCCGATCCTATCCATATAGCTCGAAAGAGTGGATGAATTAAGGTGTGTGTTGTTCTTCATTGTCATACTTGTTGATGTTCAAAAGAAATCACCAGATTCAGGATAGTCGTTCGAGATAAAGCTATCTCCCTTATAGTCTAGCCTACTCACTGATATTTAGTTGTTTACTAGTAGTTTCAATTACCCATATATCAAAATTCACCTATAATTGATCACATCCCAAGAATCCCTCTCCTTATTGTTATTTCAAATTGTTTGTGACTGCATAGTAGTTGATAATTGCAAACCAAAACCCCCTATCTCATAGTCGTGTCACCTCTTTTAATTTGATTCATGTCTTTTTTGATAATTTCTATTCCTATGGCTGATAAGACCACATTTGTACTTCCTGACTGCTCTTTGTGGGATTTGACCCCAACTCTTTGTTGGGTTATATACTGACTAATGATTGCTTGCACCTAGAATTGGATGAGATGTGTTTGAAACATTAATAAAAAATGGCACCGCTGCGGGAGAGTGGTGTTGTTTAAAATTCTTTTGGTGAAGTTGAATTGTGATATTTTTAGTTATAGTTGAATATACTTATTTTAGTTTTGGTTTTGTGTTGCTTGTGTTAAAATAAAGGACGAGATGAGTGTTAATGGAAGTAATGGTAGCCAAGTGGGCCACCAAGATGATGTAGGAAATCTCAATGATGTGAATAACCCAAACGTCAATGACCCAGTCCAAATGGGTGGTGTTGGGGTAATTTGTTTACTTTCGGCAGAAGGAAACACTATTTTTCACATCACAAGCACCATGCTTCAACTCCTACAACTGAAGGGTTTGTTTGGGGGATGGCTCATGAGGATCCCCATGAGTATATTAGGAATTTTGTTGATGTCTTTGGACCGTTCTCATTTAAGAACATATCGCAAGAATCGGTCCGTCTGAGGTTGTTCCCATTTTCTCTGATGGGCGAGGCAAGCAAATGGTTGGCTGAGTTGTCAAGAGATTCCATCACTTCTTGGATGGAGTTGATCATAGTATTCCAAGTGAGATATTTCCCTTCATCAAAGATGATGATACTTAGGGATAGTATCCAAGGTTTCAAACGCTTGGAAGGTGAGCCAATCCATGAGACGTGGCTGAGGTTTAAGAAATTGGTGCTGCAATGTCCAACTCATGGATTGCAAAACAATGTGCTGCTACAATACTTATATAGGAGCCTCGATTCGATGAACAAAGGTGTAACAACCCGTATCTGAAAACATACCTCAATGAAGATTTCCAGAAGTTGCAGGTGCACCCCATGGTTGCCACCCATGAACCGTATAGTGACTGTTGAGTCCACAAATTGGACTCATTTAGGGATTTATTTTGACAGAAATAGTGTCCTAGAATACTTATTTTGTTTCAATATCTAATGAAAACTCTTAAGTTTCAGGTATTTGAAGTTTTAGTGGAAGCATGGACAGTTAGGCGCAAACAGGAACAAAAAGCCTGAAAAAATGAAGAATCTGAAGCATGAGCATCGCCAAGAACCTTTGGTGATTTGCTGAAAGGACAAACACCACCCTTTGTTCTAGTATGCGACGCCCTAAATGAGAGGATAAAAAAGGCAATGAAAGGAGCAATTGGTGCTTCACCGAATAGTTCTGTAAAGCAGTACTATACCGCCCAATGGTCTAGAACGTGAAGATTCTAAAGTCAAGCATGAAACAATGATGAAACAGAAAAAGGGCGAGTTGCCGAGTCATTCGACAACAATCGACTAACTTCGCCGAACTATCTGCCTGCACTAATTTCTAATGGCTATAAATACTGAACTCTTTATTAATTTTAGATGTTCTGAACCATTATTATTATTTTTAGAACAGAATAGTACGTTTTAGATATTTTCTGTCAAGTTTGGAAAGGGTTTTGTGGGAGACTTAAAGAGAGAAGGATTTCATCTTCCCCAAGTTGGAAGTGGGTCTTCTCCATTCTTCTTCCTTTGCTTAAATTAAGGTTTAATTTCGTATACCTATTTGATTTTGGTATCATTTTAGATGTATTTTGTTATTTCTTGATGTGTGGCTAAAAACCCCCATTCTTGGGGTGTGATTTAGCAAATATGTGTTGATATTGTTATTGGGTCTTGCTTGCTGATAGGGTAGATGTATTTTAATGGCGATTTCACCTAGTGGTTGTGGTTTAATTTAATGGGTTTGTAGTTTCAAATACAAAACTACCCATGAGCTTTCGGCTTTCCCGAGAGGGAGGTCGCGGAACCAAGACCACTAGACTGATAGCCTAAGGAGTGGGTTGACATTAGGTTTAGCCCAAGAGGGTGAGCCCTAGTCCCATATCCTAACACTCAGCTCGAGAGAGTGAGTGGGGTAAGGCATAGGCTGGCCTTCATGTGGCAAATGGGTGTCTGAGATGAACACATTTGAAACGGGGTAAGTTTCCTGAAAGGGAACTTATTTCCATCTAAAGCTTAGCCTAGTCACTATTACCTTGCAATTTTCCTATTGAAAGCATGTACCCAACGATTTATCTCAACTTGTATTGCGGTCACACCCCAAGAACATTTCCCTATACTTGATTTTCTTGTTAATTTTTGCTATTTTTACTACTTGTGACAAAGCCCCCAAATTGATATTTGACACTTTTGTGTCGCCCCCTTTATTTTACTATGTTTTTAATCATTAATATCTTTAATTACGACTAGTTAGAGCTTAATTTTACTTTTCTATCAGTTCTCAAAACCACTTCCTTAGGATATGAACCCAACCTTTAGTTGGGTCACTATACTATCGACGATTATAGACACTCATACCGTAGGTTAGTATCGTTGGTCACGATAAGCATCAAAATGGTGCCGCTACCGGGGAGTGGTGTAATTTGAGAATTTTTAGATTAGTATAATTTGTGTTCTTCTTAGTCGTAGTTTACTAACTTAGCTTGTAGTTTTGTTTTCATATCTATATTGAAGCAGAGGAAGTGAGTATGGCGAGCAACACTCGGGAGCTAATGGATTTTCTTCCATTAGAGGTAATGACATTCCGGGAATGTATCCTCACCTTTAAGTAAATGGAGGGTGAACGGATCCACAAGTCATGGGCAAGGTTTAATGAACTGATCAATCAATCCCCAAATCATGACATTCCCAACATAGCTCTTCTTGACTGTTTGTACAAAAGTTTTGGTCCTGGAAACAAGAGGTTGGTCGACCATCTCATTTCGGGAGGCATTGCAAAATAGCCATATGTGATAGCAGCCCAACTACTTAATCAAATGGCTAAAATGAACCAAGAAGTAGGAAAGGACTTTATGTTGGCCGCCTTAATGACTTAGATGGATGAGTTGGCTAAAAAGATGGTGAAGATTGAAATCCAGTGTAAGAGGAAGGATAAATACATCCCTCCTCATCAGCGAAGAAGTCTCAAGGACAATGAGGTTAAACGCCTCGAGGGAATACTCTCAATCATTCTCCACAAGACGACTGAGCAAGATAGAGAGCTAAAAGGAATGAAGGAAGCCATTGAAGGAATGAAGCGGATGATTTGGTCTCATTCTAGAGCTGTCCAGCTGCTTACGAATCTCATGGGCTATGCGTCGCCCGATCTCCACCCGTAACAAAACATGGGGTTGCCTAGTGATACTATGGCTAATCCCAAAAATGGAGTGTGAGTGCTGACTTGCGTCGTGCCACGACGTTAACTAAGGCACTTCTTGGGAGGAAACCCAAGGTTTTAATCTTTTTCAATTATTATGTTAGAATAATGGTGTGTTGATTCTGCAGGTTAAAATGAGGAAAATATCAAAAAGTGCAGGTTGGCAAGCTGAAGATCCAGTTGGCGAATTGCGGAAATAGTTGGCGATCCCACTATTGTCTGCCCTTTGGACCTCTACATAAAATGGAGACCTTGTAAAACTCGGCAAGGTAAGTGACTAATCGGCATGTCGCCGAGTGGTTTGGTGAACTCGACTAATGTCGCCGAATGGGCAACAACTGGACTGTTTTAAAGGCTAATGGTCTCAAAGTTTGACAAATTTCCATTTTCCACTCGATTTTAACTTTCGCAAATATGTACCTAGTAAGTAATTTTTATTATCTTTGCATCTCTGGCATTCTAGTCATCGATTGGTGTTCGAACTACGGATTACATTGCCTACTAGCATCTCAATATCCATTTGATCGGCATAAAAGGTTGGTACTTCGAACCCGACGTTCCTTTCCTCGAAATTTATACTCAAATGTAATGACATTACTTTAATGATGTGTGCTAGGCCTATCTGGTAGTATTAGAATATTTGTTTGCATGTTAGGTTCGCAAATTTTGCCTGTACAAAGTTAAATAGTTAATTCCTGAAGATTGCGCTTTAAATTGGATAAAAAAAATATTATGGGATGTGCATAATTGTCATTGGGTCTAAGCCTAATTTGAGTTGTGCATGCCTTAATTTTGTTTTCGGGAGTTGCGGGGTTGAATTCGGAAGTTGGGTAAAAGGTAGGCACGTTGGGTTATTTGGCGAGCTGGGTCGAGCTCGCTAACTCACTCGGTGGTTCACCTTAAATCCCCTTCTTGCCTTTAATTTAATGCCAAATATGATGATGAATTATGTAACTTTTGGTGAGAAACCTTTGATCTCCAAAAGCATTAGGCGACTCGCTGAAAGACTTCTGGTTCACTCTTTGTATTCTCTATGCAAGGCACTCGGTGAACCGCCGAAGTAGTTGCGCACTTTGCCAACTGGTCCAGCAAAGTGATTTTGCAATTGAATTGCCTTGCTTTGGTTTGAATACTTTTTAACTTTTTCTCAAAGATTTGCAGAAATGGCTAGACCGAAAGTAGCTGGAAGAGATATGCCACCCCAACAAATAAGAGCGAAAAATTTCAAGAAAAATACAAAGGCAACAAATCCTCCCAGAATGAATAATGAGGGCAAGAAGCCCAGTGCCAGCAAGAAAACAAATCCCCGAGGCCCCACTATTCCCTCGTATAGACATGGATTCTTCCAACTATCCACTCCTTTTTGGTAGATCATGACTTGGACAATCCTAGTAAGCTAGTTGCATCTGAATCTTCTGAAGAAGCTCCGGGGACCATTATCAAATTCCAGGCTGAAACATCGCGCACTGATGCCCAGACAGATGGAGCGACAAATTAGCCAGGATCACCTTTTTACCTCCCTCTTTGTATTTCTTTATTTTTCCCTTCGTATTCTGTGTTTACTTGCATTTGAGGACAAATGCTTTTATTTGTAGTGGGGTTAGGCACACCTTTTGTGCGCTATTTGTGATTCGTGTTTTGTATATATTTGGGTTGTTCTGTTTAAAATTGTGTTTACATTGCTTTTTGTGGATGGATGTTAATTGCAAATGATTTTTTGACCATTCTGAAAAATTTTGAATTTTTCTCACATTTTTGCCACCCCTCATGGTTGAATGTGGCTATTCTTTTGCAAAAAAATGAGTCTCAATTTCGATAAATACCGATAACTTGAATAGTGGTCTCAATTTAACGAACATGAATGTACGGCTACAATGAGGCCAAATGAAGTTGCATAGACAATATGTGAACTCCTTGCATCTCGTTGTGATTAGCCATTTATCGAATTGATTCTCTTGTAATGACCGTTGCACACTAGTGAAAGTGTGTAGTCTTGTTTTACTCAAGTGTTGATGCCTTGTGTGAGTAGCTTGCTTTGAAACTTGCATGAATAAACCTAGAATTTGCCTTGTTAGTCTTATTGATTTAGAAAGGTGTCCTCTTGAAATGATCTTAGGTAACTTTAAAGAGTGTAAGCCAAATTTGACATATACCTCTTTTGTGACCTACTCATGAGCGTGTGAAACTCTTTTGAACACCCTTTGAGCCTTTCCTTTCTTCGGAAGAACCTTGATGAACCCTACACCTTACTTGAACCAATACCTACAATCCTCTTGAGTTGTGGTTTAGCGAATATCAAACTTAGGCCAAAGGTAGGGATGTGGTGAAAGGGAAAAGGAGAATTCAAGAAGTGCAAGAAAAGTCCCCCTTAACCCATGGTATTGCATAAAAATGAAACCCCTTCAATTCAATTAAAAAAAAATGTGGAATAAAGTATGAAGGGAATCGGGTTTCAAGCAATCCATGAAGGAGAATAAAAAAAAAGGTGACTTAGAAGCACTAGAAAAGGAATTGATAAAGAAAAAGAAGGGAATTCCTTGAGAATGCCACAACTCACGAGGAAAAAGTCACTGAGCCTAAATGACCATACCTTTGCACTCAGCCCCATTACAAGCCTTAGAAAGACCTTTTTGATCTTCAGTAAGCCGAATTGAAAGTCGATTGTAAAATAAGGGCAAACCTATTGGTGAAAACATGCATTGTGTTCCTCTTTTTAAGTGTGAGTGTTGCATCGAATTCTTGATCTTTAATTGATTAACCTCTATGTGTGAATATGAAATCATTTTTCATGTGAGGGCATTTAGATACTTTTTGTTGAGCTTGAACTTGCACAAGTAGCAAGTATTGCAAGCATGAGAATCTTTGGTAATAGTGTGTCACAACTTGAATCTTTGAGTACACAATTGATCCTTGCATAAGTAAATTGAGTCTTGTTGTGTGCACTCATGATTGAGTCTTGTGAAGCACTGTTTGAGACACCCTTTTTGAATGGCTGAACTTGAGTTTGCTTGAGGACAAGCAAAAGTTTAAGTTGGGGGTGTTGATGAGTCCACAAATTGGACTCATTTAGGGCTTTATTTTGATAGAAATAGTGTCCTCGAATGCTTATTTTGTCTCAATATCTGATGAAAACTCTTAAGTTTCAGGTATTTGAAGTTTTAGTGGAAGCATGGACACTTAGGCACAAAAAGGAACAAAAAGGCTGAAACGAACGAAGAAGCTGAAGCATGAGCATCACCAAGAACCTTTGGCAATTCGCCGAAAGGACATACTCCGCTCTTTGTTCCAGTATGCGACGCCCTGAAGGAGAGGATCAAAAAGGCGATGAAAAGAGCAGTCGGCGCTTCACCGAATAGTTCCGTGAAACAGTACTATACCACCCAATGGTCCAGAATGTGAAGATGCTAAAGGCAAGCATGAAACAGCGCTGAAACAGAAGAAGGGCAAGTTGCCGAGTCATTCGGCGACATCGACTAACTTCGTCGAACTATCCACTTGCACTAATTTCTGATGGCTATAAATATTGAACTCTTTATTAATCTTAGAATTTCCGAACCATTATTATTACTTTAAGAATAGAATAGTGCGTTTTAGATATTTTCTCTCAAGTTTGGAGAGGGTTTTGTGAGAGACTTGAAGAGAGAAGGATTTCATCTTCCCTAAGTTGGAAGTGGATCTTCTTTATTCTTCTTCCTTTGCTTAAATCAAGGTTTTATTTCTTATACCCATTTGATTTTAGTATCATTTTAGGAGCATTTTGTTATTTCTTGATGTGTGGCTAAAAACCTCCATTCTTGTGATGTGATTTAGCAAATATGTGTTTATATTGTTATTGGGTCTTGCTTGCTGATAGGGTAGATGTATTTTAATGGTGATTTCAACTAGTGGTTGTGGGTTTAATTTAATGGGTTTGTAGTTGCAAATACAAAACCACCCATATGTTTTCAGCTTGCCCGAGAGGGAGGTCGCGAGACCAAAACCACTAGACTGATGGCCTAAGGAGTGGGTCGATATGACGTTCAGCCTAAGAGGGTGAGCCCTAGTCTCATATTCTAACACTCTGCTTGAGAGAGTGAGTGAGGTAAGACGTAGGCTGGCCTTTATGCGGCAAATGGGTGTCCAAGAGGAACAGATTTGAAACCGGGTAAGTTGCCCTAGAGGGAACTTATTTCCATTTAAAGCTTAGCTTAGTCACTATTATCTTGCAAATTTCCTATTGCAAGCACGTACCCAACGATTTATCTCCACTTGTTTTGCGGTCACACCCCAAGAACATTTCCCTATATTTGATTTTCTTGTTAATATTTGCTATTTTTACTACTTATGACAAAACCCCCAAATTGATATTTGACACTTTTGTGTCACCTACTTTAATTGCCTATGTTTTTAATTGTTAATATATTTAACTACGACTAGTTAGAGCTTAATTTGACTTTTCTATCAATTCTCAAAGCCACTCCTTTGGGACACGACCCCAACCTTTAGTTGGGTTACCTTACTATCATGATCGTAGACACTCATACCGTAGTTTAGTGTCGTTTGTTCGGATAAGCATCAGTGACCCACAGTCCGTGCTGGTGGTGTGTGGTTCACATCTGCAACCTTACCCAGACTCAGCCCCAAGATTTTGTCCAAGGGTCGTCCCACGGCCGGACCCACGGACTGTAGGTCAGACCATGGGCCATGGTCGGCGTCCATGTATCAAACCACCAAATTCTTGCCTCTAGTCATGAACGACGATTGACCAGCACGAACCCTCGATCCACCCAAGGTCCATCGATCCAGTCCGTCAGTGGCTCTCGACAGCAAATAAGTTAGGGTTCTTTCGGTCTTTTCCTTATGCGTTAGACCCCCAAACTATGTCGTTTAAACCCTAAACTATGTAGTTTTAGTCATTTTTAGCCTAGAAACATAACTAGAACTTACGAAAGTCAAATCATTCATCAAAACTTAGAAAAATTATAGCTTAAAAGGAGAAAGAGGTTAAGAACCCTAGTTCAAGAACGCATTAGGTTTTCATCCGTTTTAGTCCCAAAATCTAAAGATTTCTCTGTGGAATTCTTCACCAGGTTTGTGGGATTTCACTAGTGGTTTCCTTTCACCCATTAGGTCCTTAGATTTAAGTTAGAATCTTGATCCTCTTAATATTATCTAGACCTAGGGCTTCTTGAATGTTAGAATTGTTGGGTTTTAGTTGTTAGAATGATCCAAATCATATTATCATGTTGTAGTATTGTTTTTTCCCAGCTTTATGCATAAACTCAGAACCCTAGCTATGTAGTTCTTTTAGTTCATGAATTACACATGCTAGGTCAGTTAATTCAATTATATACATAAACATGCCTCAGTTTTTGAATGCATTATTATCAGTATATTAATGTTGCATTCTCAGTTTGCATGTCTATATTTTGAGCTATCCAGTATTACAACATTTCAGTCATAAAGTGTTAATTACTTAATCAATTAGGAGAAGCTTAATAACGAGTGGACTAGGATCAGTCACCCTTAAGTCCCAGAACTACGTGCCTCGTAGGATAGGTCCCCTTTGTTGGGCATTACATTTTAGTGATCACGCCAGTATGCCTCTATACCTTTGGCAGGGTATATTGGGTCCTCTCGATGGGGCGTATAGATCAGACTCCACATTTAGCTCATGTGGTTTTATGTCGGTTATTAGTAGCTCCCTTATAGTTCAGTCAGATTCTATTGCATTGAACATGTTATCAGTATAGTTCATTATTCGGTCTCAGCATGTTAAAAACTTGGTCATTGTATTCAGTTTATCCATGTTCATTATTTCTAGTATCCTTATCATGTTCATATTATATCATTGCTTTATTGCTTGTTTAGTTATGTTATTATTCAGCTTTATTCTATCCTACATGATCAGTATCCTTCAACTACTAATGCATACTCTGCGTTACATCTTCTTGTGATGTAGGTTCAAGTCCTCAACAATCAATTCATGCATAGATCGGTTCCTGATCTTCAACTCAGCAGTATTAGTGGTGAGTCCTCATTCTTCGAGGACTAGTGACATAATTATATTTCTTACTTTTAGCTTTAGTTTCAGTTTTGCTTGATCTAGCTGGGGTATGTCCCAACATTTCTAGTCAGTAGAGGCTTTATTTCATACATAGTTTTAGTTATAGCGTTAGAGTCTGTCTTTTCATTTGCATTCAAGCTCTCAGTTTCCTTATATTCAGATTTAGTATATGGGTATTCCCCATCATTTCAGTTTGTCACATGATTTAGCTTCCGCACAGTATTTATTGCTTTAGTCTACTTTAGTTGCTTATGATATGCTAGCAGGGTTAGCTTGGGGTCACTCGTGATCCTAGGTCCCGTGTCCGCGTCCAAGGTGTAGCCTCGAGGCGTGACAAAAGGTGTTGATGATCAACTTGTTCTCGGTGGTATAATACAACAACCCTTTAAAGTAGCTTCCCAACTCCTTGATTGCATGACCAAGATCAGCAAGGTATGGTACACTTGTGAGGACCAAGTCTTTCCTCTCAACTTTAGAATGACAAAAGAGCAGATCGAAAAATATTAAGAGAGAGACCAAAACATGACAAAGATGATGATCTAACTGGATATCTTATCTAATAATTTCATGGGTGTTGGTACGAAGAGTGTTAATGTTGTGGGTGTTGGTGGAATAAACCCCAATGAAGCCCAATTTGAAGCGATGTACAATGAGGAAGTGAACTTCCTAGCCAATCAAGGAGAAGGTTATCGTCCAAACTACCGAAGACTGGACGGAAATCAAGGTTGGAATAGACATGAGGACTGGAGAGACCGTGATAGAGATTGGTGTGATTGCAACACCACTTGGAAGGAAAGAGAGAGGGAGAAGGATAAGTATGTGCCTTCCCATGAGCGTCAAAATCCCAAGGAATCTAAAGGTGGTCGTATGAAAGACATGCTCTCTCGCATTCTCAATAAGGTTGATGGGTGTGACAAAGTGTTGAATGAAATAAAAGAGGATGTACCAAATCTCAATCAGACAGTGACCTCTCACTCAGTCTCTATCAAGCAGCTGGAGACCGAAATGGGTCAAATTTCATCACATTTGAATCCAAGACAACAAGGGGGGTTGCCTAGGAATACAATGGCAAACCCTAAAAATGAAGCTCGATTTGGTACTTGCGTCGTGCCACGACGTTAACTAAGGTGCTTCTTGGGAGGCAACCCAAGTTTTTAATGTTTTAAGTTTGATTTTGAATAATGGGTGTTGATTATGTTGGTTCAAAAGTGGAGTGTATTTGAGAATGTGCAGTTTGGCAAGCCAAAAGTCCAGTCGGCAACTCACCGAAAAGGCCGGCGACCCCGACTTACCTCGTCGTTGGATCCACAAAAAATGAAGTGGAAGTTTGTAAAACTTGGCCGGCCAATTTCTTGATTAGCGACTCACCGAACAGGTCGGCGAGCTCGATTTTGTCCATCGTTTGGATTCCCAAATTGATTGGAGGTCCTGTAAAACTCAGCAAGGTAAATTACCACTCGGCGCATCGCCGAGTGGTTCAGAGTGTTAAACTAATACCACCGAAAAGGCTACAAACTGAATAGTTTTAAAAGGCCAAATAGTTTAAAATTTCAAAATCTTTCATATTCTCTCATTTCTAACCCCGTAAACTCTCACCCACACTTTAGATTCTGCGTACTTTACTATTTCATTCGCTTTTTATGTGTGATCTCGTTATCTGAATCGAAATACTTTGCCACCTAGCTTTTAAAATTCACAAATCGGTATACATGTTGGTTTTTCCTAACCCCGCACCTTTGATTAGTGGTTGACCTCAAATTCTATTGGTAAATATGTGTTGAAATGTGTTGGGTATTTTTTTAAATCATGTTTTATGTGTCGTATTTCCCGTATTATTTTCAAACTTGTGCCTAAATGCTTAAAATGATTATTTATCATGTTTAATATGTTAAAATTGATTATAAATTATTGGGTTGCGGTTAATGTGTATTGGGTTTGATGGGGTGAAGTTTGAGTAACCCCGAATTGAGCCAAAGGACGTAATTTGCCTAATGATGGAGCATTTGATATCATTCTTAAGGGAAAAAGTTGTCAAATGGCCAATTTTGGCCAAATCGGGGAAAGTCTGAGTACCCCGAAGGCATGGGTCATATGGTTTAGGTTTGAATTGAGTGGTGTGTGTGTTTGATTTTGATTTAGGGGGCTGTGGGCTTGATTTTGGAAAACAGGGTTGAAAATTGGCACGTTGGGCAATTTGGTGAGCTGGGTCGAGCTCGTCGTACAGTTCAGTGGTTCACCAAAGTCCCCCTTTCATTTCCCTTAATTTCTTAATTTGGCTTGGTTGAGTCTATAACTTTCGGTGGGAAGCCTGAGATCGCCGAGTTCACTTAGAGACTAGCCGAAAGGTGATTGCCCTTTCTGCGCCTCTAACCCCTAAAACACACTGTATTTTTTGGCGGGCTAATCTAAGCTCGCCAAGTGGTGTTGGTGATTCACCGAAAGGCCCTGAACATCACCAACATGCTTTATTTATAGAATTTTTTTTAAGTTCATCTTTTCAATGAGCCTGATCTGGCTCGCATAAGCGACTAGGCGACTCGCCGACTGGTTCGGCGAGTCCTTCTGCAACTTGATTTTTGCAATTTTCTTGAATGATTTTTAACAATTTTTTATTTTTTTTGCAGATATGGCTAGAACCAAAGTACCAGAATGAGACATACTACCCCACAAATGGGCAAAAAGAACAGTTATAAATGCGGATGCAGGGACATCCAAAGCAAAGCCAACCAAACTTTCTACCACGGGTGGGAAAGGTAAAGAAAAGGGCAAGGTGCTCGCAACTGAGTCCCCAGAGGTCAGCTTTGACAGTGAGGGAGTCTACGCGACTCACCTTACCATATCTGTAAGTGAGGGGGAATACCAGGATGATCAGGCTATCATCTCTGAGACTGACGATGACCAGCTTCTATTGGTCTGGAGAGCTGAAATGCACTCCAAGAGGATGCATGATCCGACAAGGATTCGGGTACCTCAGACTCCTCCTCTTTCTCCAGCTCCAGAACAAAATGTTATCCTAACACCACCTGCACCGGGTCCTCCTTCCTAGTCTCTCAATAGACTAAAGGCCGAGGGACTGAAGACTATCATTGAGAAGAAGAGATTATCCACAGATGATGTGGTGGATAGGTATCTTGAGATATGGAGCACCTTGAAATCCCACAACTACCAGCTCTTTAGTAAACCTTGGGGACCCTACATTCCTAATTGGGTTCGAGAGTTCTACACTACCTATGGAGCTTTGGTGCCACAGGGGAAAAGGAAGGTTGCTACTTTTCAACCAGTGGAGTATGTAGGTTTTTAGGGGACAAAAAGGTGAAATGTGATGGTGACGATATAAACGTTACTACATTACTAAATACTACAAGAGCATGATTAGGACAACGATCTTGGAGGATATGAAAGGCTGGTTGGCCCCTCTCTGTCTGACACTACTTCTAGGTAGATTAAGGCTGGAGTGCCAATAGAGAAGAAAGACCTAAATGTGGCAACGAGGTACTGGTTCGGCTTCATTAGAAGCACAATCATGCCATCCCAGAATGATTCTATCCTCTACCACACAAAGGCTGCCTGTCTTGGATCTATCATTGCAAGGAAGCACATCAAACTAGGTGCCATTATTCGACAGGAGATGGCCATGAGAGCTAGGCAACAACAAACTTCTCTCCCTTTTTCCAGTGTTGATCATAGAGTTGTGCAGACGAGCTCGGGTGCTACATGATGAGAAGAAGGACGTGGAAGTGACTCCCACCTCCTAAGTCTGCTGCTACTACTGTTACATCTCGACCTCCACTCACCTAGGCCATGCTGCTTTGGATGGGGCACCTAGCCCATTCTACTGATGGGCGTGCCTCTAGGCTAGAGGCTGTAGTTCTTAGGATGATTGAGAGAGCTCTCACCGCTGCTTTGACACCTCCTAAAGATACTATTGATGGCCTCACGACAAGGATAGAGGTTTGTAAAAGAGGTGAGGGAGCCACTCATGGGTGACAGTCTTAAGGGCCGCAATTGCAAGGTTGAGAAAAGATGTGGACCAGCTGAAGTCCACTGATATGTCAACAACTTTTGGGACTATGGAGATCCCTGACGACCTAGACACAATTTTTTTGGCCTATTCTGATGTGCCTCTGGCTACCAACAGATATGAGGTTAGAGTTGATCATGTGGTTGAAGAGTCTGAGGCTGAGACTGATGAGGAGTAGTTCGATGTTCAGGAGAAGATCACCTATGAGGGACTGATTGAAGTCAAGAAAGAGATGGTACATTTGGATATTCAGACTTCATTGAGGGATACTTATATGAAAGGCTCCAGTGGAGCTACTATTGATGTTACACCGAGAACTGATGCACAACCGCAAATTATGACCCGGGTACTGATGCCCAAATAGATGGAGTGATTGTGATGCAGACTTCACCCCAGGCTTAGCCTGGCAGGATGATATCTTTACCTCCCTCTTTGTTATTTTTATTGAATTATCTTTGTTTTAGTTGCATTTGAGGACAACTACTTTTTTTTGTGGGTGGGGTGAGGTATTTCTATACCTACCTCTTGTGATTACATTTTATTTATATATATTGGGTTTTGTGATCTATATTTGTGTTTGGATCTTAATCTTATGGATGGTTGAGCTTGTAGCTCCTTGTTTTGAATGGAAATGGTTTTGACCTATTTTAAAACATTTGTGCCACCTCTATTGTTTGTGCTTGTGGTTTTTCTTGTGAAAATTTGAGTATCGATTATGATCAATACTGATGACATGAATAGTGCTCTTAATTGAATGAAATGAATGTGCGGCTATGATGAGGCCAAATGAAGTTGCATAGACAATGTCTGAACTTTTAGCATCTCGTTGTGACTAGCCGGTTATCGAATGAGTCTCTTGTGATGAACATTGCACACTAGCTAGAAAGTGTGGAATCTTGTTTGATATTGGTGCCAATGCCTTGTGTAATAAGATTACCTTGAACATTGTGTGTGATCAACCTAGAATTTGTCCCATTGATCCGGTTGACTAAGTGATGCAAACACTTGAAATGATCTTAGGTAACAATTTTAAAGAGTGAATCAATTTGACAATATACCTCTTTTGTGGCCAACCTTGTGAGATGTGTGAATCTTGTTTGAACCCTCTTGAGCCTTATCCTTTTCTTGGAAGAAACTTGAACAATTGTGACCTCTCTTTATATATCCATTCACCCATAACTCTCATGATGTGTGGTTTGAACCCCTTTATGTAAAAAAAATAAAAGAAAAAGAATGAAAACGTTGTGAAATAAAGTAGTGGAAGTTGCAAAAGAAATGGGGTATCCGGTATTCCATTTGAAGTTGAATAATTGGGTGAATTATGAGCATGATCAAAATGTTAAAGAAAAGGAAGAAAGTGATGTTGAGACCACACTTCGTGAGGGTAGCAGCCACTGAGCCTAAATGACTATACCTTTACACTCAACCCCGTTACAAGCCTTGAAAAGACCTTTGTGATCTTGAGTGAGCTGAAACAAATGTTAATTGGAAAATAAGCGAAAACCTATGTGTGAATTCATCGATGTGTTCATCTATGTGAGTGTGAGAGTCGTATGTGATTCCGAAACTATAAATTATTGAAGAACTTTGTGTAAATAAGGAATCATTTTTGTTGTGAGGGAATTTAAGTACCTTTGTTGAGCTTGAACTTGCATTTGAAGTGAGTATTGTGAACTTGAGCATTTTCGATAATGGTGAGTCACAGTTTGAATCTTTGAATGCACAATTGATCATTGTATGATTAAGTTAAATCTCGTTGCGTGCATTCATGTTGAGTCTTATGCAACACTATTTGAGATATCCATTTTGAACTATTGATCTTAAGTTTTACTCGAGTACAAGCAAAAGTTTAAGTTGGGGGTGTTTATGAGTCCGAGATTTGGACTCATTTGGGGCCTTGTTTATATAGATTTAGTGTCATGAAATGCTTAATTTGTGCCATAAAGTGATGTTAAATCCTTGATTTTCAGGTATATGGATTGAGGAACAAAGCAGGGACACTAACATGCAAAAAGGAACAGAACAAACTGATGAAAAAGAGAAAGGCAAGCCTGATGATCGCCAAGAGCACTTGGAGAATCGCCGAGTGGCTAGCTTGACCGCCTAAAGTTCCAGTATGCCAGCCCTGAGGAAAGAAACCAAGTTGGCGACAAAAAAGAGCAATCGATGAATCACCGAGCCATTCCGCAATGCAAAGAGAGATCGCCCAATGTTACAAAACTTGAGGATGCTAAGTGTCAACACAAAAAGGTGATGGAAAGGATCAATGGGCGGTTCGCCGAGCTCAGCTAACTTCGCCAAAGGGCCCTTTGTGGCTTATTTTTGGCAACTATAAATTAGATTTTGAACAATTATTTTAGTATGTTGGACATAATTGATTTATGCTAGTGAATGCTAAATTAGTCTAGAACACTTTTCTGTGGAGTTTTTCATAGTTTTTGAAGAATTTTAAAGATTAAATTTAGAGATTTTTCAAGTGGGTTTCAAATTTTCAACAAATCGGAGCATTGTAAAGGCTAAATTACTCTTACCCAGTTAATGGATGCTTGATTTGGTAATCAGTTTTGCTCGTTTATGATGCTTGGCTAAAACCCCAATTCTTGGGATGTGATCATGTTATTATGGGTTGAATTATTTTATGGGTATTGTTAATTACTAGTTTAAATGCTAAATTAAAGTGGGTTTAATCATTAATTGTGGTTCAATTTATGAATTGTAGTTGCAAGTGCAGTTCTATTTTTGTGTTCTTGGCTTGCTCAAGAGAGATGTTTTAGAACTAATAAAAGTGATTAATGATTTGTAGGTATTGGGTTGAGCTGGGTTCAGCTCGAGAGAGTGAATCCTAAACTAAATCCTACCTATCTAGCTCAAAAGAGTGGATGAATTAAGGTGTGGGTTGTTCTTCATTGTCATGCTTGTTGATAGTCGAAAGAAATCATTTGATTCGGGATAGTTTCTTGAGAGAAAGCTATCTCCCTTATAGTCTAGCCTACTCACTGATTTTTAGTTGTTTACTAGTAGTTTCAATTACCCATGTATTAAAATTTGCCTATAATCGATCATATCCTGAGAATCCCTCTCCCTATTGTTATTTTGAATTGTTTGTGACTGCTTAGTAGTTGATAATTGCAAACCAAAACCCCCATCTAACATTCGCGTCATCCATTTTAATTTGATTCATGTCTTTTTCAATAGTTTCTATTCCTATGGTTGATGAGACCACATTTGTACTTTTTGATTGAATTTGAATATGTACCACTTTCTATGGGATTCGACCCCAACTCTTTGTTGGGTTATATACTGACTAACGATTGTTTGCACCTAGAATTGGATCAGGTCTGTTTGAAACGTTAATCAATAAGCTATAAGTTTGCATTTCTGCATCAATACACAACCAAGCTCAATTCTAGATGCATCACAATATATAACAAAGCCTTGTGTACCCTCCGATAGGGTAAACATCGGGGCAGTAGTTAACCAAGTTTTCAATTATTGAAAGCTATTCTCACAAGCTTCATACCACTGAAACTTCGCTGTCTTCTGAAGCAACTTTGTCAATGGGGAAGAAATAGATGACAACCCCTCAACAAACCTTCTATAATAACTAGCCACTCCGAAGAAACTTCGTATATCAGTTGGAGTTATGGGTTTGGGCTAGTTCTACACATCTGAAATCTTTTGAGTGTCAACTCGAATCCCTTCACGAGAAACAACATGGCTTAAGAATGCCACAATATCAAGATAAAACTCACACTTGGAAAATTTAACATACAACTCTCTATCTTTGAGAGTTTGGAGAACTATTCTGAAATTACTAGTATGATCCTCATCATTCCTCGAATAAATAAAAATGTCATCAATAAACATGATAACAAACATATCAAGATATGTCTTAAATACTTTATTCATAAGATCCATGAACGGTGTAGGAGCATTGGTCAACCCAAAAGACATAACTAGGAACTCATGATGATCATAACACATCTAAACGTTGTCTTCGAAATGTCACTTTCAGTTATTCTCAACTGATGATAGCCAGATATAAGGTTGATCTTAGAGAAGCAAGTGACCTCCTGGAGTTGATAAAAAAATATCATCAATTCTCGAAAGAGAATACTTTTTCTTTATGGTGACCTTGTTCAATTGGCTGTAGTAAATACACATCCCAAGGGTACCATCTTTCTTCCTCACAAATAAGACCGGAGTGCCCCAAGGTGAGACACTAGGTAGAATGATACCATTATCAAGAAGATCCTTCAGCTGTTGCTTTAGCTCTTTTAACTCTGCTGGAGCCATTCTATATGGCGGAATAGAGATAGATTGAGTATCTGGAAACTCACTCACAACTATAACTGACTGAACAGGAGGTGTCTCAACACTAGAGTCATTAACTCGGACTAGGTGATAGATGCTCCCCTTAGATACTAACTTTCTGGCCTTAAGGTATGAGCTGAATCGACCCTTACGCAGTGCTAAACTACTCCTCCACTATATAACTGTCTCATTAGGAAATTGTAACTGGACTACTCGAGTTCTACAATCAACTGAGGCATAACAGAATAAAGCCAGTCCATACATAGAATAATGTCAAAATCCACCATATCTAGCTCAACTAAATTAGCCATGGTGTCCTTGTGATTGTCAAAAATGGTACAACAATGATAGAATCTTTTTGCTAGAACATAATCACCAACCGGTGTGGAAACACTGAAAGGCTAAAGAAGTTGTTCAGGGAAATTTTGAACTTCATGTCTACATACAGAGTTAGAAACAACAAACTCACAACGGGTTCAAGCAAGGGATAAACATCATAAATAATGACTTTAAGCATACCCATGACAATATTTGGTAAGTTCTAAAGCAGCTCATTTCTAGTTATTTCTTTCTGTTGGGACTGCTGAAGAAGATTGGGCTTTATTGCCTCCATTTCCCTACCTATTCTTTGGGCACTCCTTAGAAAAGTGATCCGTCCTCCCACACTTGTAGCAAAGATCTGTACCAACATGACATTATCCCGGATGGATATTACCACACTTACCATAAAGTGGGTTGTGAGGGAACCCTTGTACGACATTGCCTTGCAACTGAGAACCTTAGACACTGAAATTTTGGGAGTTTTGGTTCTTGTAATCATTCTTGTTCCGTGGTGCAGGTGCATTAGCTGACGACGAAGCAAGTCGATATGACTTCTAGTTAAAAGATGATCAGTTCATATTCCAAGTCTTCTACAGGTTGGACGCATGACTTGTTGTCTTAGCCCTCTTGCTACAAAACTCTTCCTTGTCCCTCAACTTGTCTTCCAAAACTTGTTGCACATAAATCTTAAGCCTAGCTATGTCCATGTATCCTATTAGCATAGACGCCTTACCTTCCTTACTTGATAAGTGGAATAGTCTAGACAGGAACACGCTCATTTTGATCCTCATGTCAGCCACCATCTCCATAGCATTGTGGGATAGTTGAGTGAACTTCAGGCCATACTCTTGCACACTCATGGATTTTGGTTTCAGATTCAAACATTCTCTTACCTCCGCTTCACTTATCACGCAGGGAAAGAAATGCCCTAACAAGGCATCTTCAAACACAGCCCAAGTCAATTATGGTGCCCCCTCCACCCTATTCTTTTTCCAGTAATCAAACCATATCCTAGCAATGCCCCTGAGCTGGTAAGCAACCAACTCCACACGCTCAACATTCATAGCATGCATGACCTCAAACACCCTTTGCAGTTCATCCACAAAGTTTTTCTTGATCCTTATTGAGTTTTGACCCTGTGAACTCAAAGGGATGCATTCTCAGAAATTCTCAGACTTTGGATGCGTCATATTATCTTGATGTCCGACTCCTTGGCGACCAACATGTGATGTAACTACTTGAGTCAACATCTGAATTTCATTTCTGAACTAAATATTGGTGGCATCCATATGAATCAGTTGCACTTCTAGTGCATTAGGAACCTCTTGATCATGATGATCATCATTCCTCTTAGCGGGATGTTGTCGAACAACTCTTCCTAGAGGGATGATCTAAAAGATACGTGTAAGGACGAATTAGAAATAAACTTTTATAGAGTTGAACTCTATCGCACGAAAAAGGGGTAGAAGAAAGTGAAGCATTTCCTAAATGTTGTAGCCTCCTAATTATAGATGTGACACGTTTCACACCGATAAATAGGAATCTACAAACATGACTTTATAGACACCCTAGGAATATTGATCTCTGGCTTTAATACCTAGTGTTTCACTCCACAAGCCTTAACCCTGGATGTGACTGGCACTCTAGAACCATTTCTAATCCCCAAGAGAACCCTTGGTCTGGCTACATGACTTACATGACATTAAACAATATGTGAAAGCTTAAATAGGTGAACTATTAGATATTTAATAAAGTCTTAACAATACTGTTTTGCCAAATACTTAACATGAATCATGGGTTATAAAAAACATCCTGAGAAAATACTAGAAACATTTAGTTCAGTCTGTCTATGAAGCCTCTAACAATATAAAATAAATGTCGGGACAAGACTCGCGACACCTCCAAAGCTACTAAATGAAATGGAGTCTCCTGGAAGCAAAGAGACCTCATCAAAATCTGTCTGCAAGTGGATCGCGATCTCAATGAAGCACCTATTGATGATCCTGAGTACCTTTATCTACATATTGAAATGATGCAAGTTGGATGACGTCAGTACATTGAATGTACTTGTAAGTGATAAGGTTAGAGTAAACAACTTACTGCCTTGAATGACTGAAAACAACATAATTAGATCAATACATGAATATGGAATGAAAACTAGTTAAACTTTACAACATAATATACAATGAAAACAACATGACAATAATATATTGTACTTGTGAGGTGTTTCTCTAACCGAAAACCATTATCATGAGCCTAGCAATGATACAACATTTCACCTCACGTTGTTAGGGCAATCCTATACTTTATCGGGGTATAGGATGATATCGTGACTATGGATCTATCTAATTGGCCTTCTCAGAGGCACTTAGGGCCATCCTATACTTTATCAGGGTATAGGATGATATCGTGACTATGGATCCATCTAATTGGCCTTCTCAGAGGCATTTAGGAATAGCATGAAGAATCAATGTTATCATATCCTATGCTAGCTATGTATTTCTATGGGGTCTGAATTATAAGAAACTCTAGCCCAACTTGGTGCTCGATACTACTCCCAAAATATTTGATATAACTTTATGCTCAATTTACTCATTACAAGGAATGAACTTCTTACTTGATTGAAATACTTGTCATAACATGAGACGTGCTAAACTTGCATTTACAAACTTATCTTTCAAGTCCAATAATCAACATGGGTACATAAGTTTATATATAGATATATAAATAATTTGAAACTCTTAAGTGTTTATGAAATTGAAGTATCTCTTAATGATGAATGAAGGCTTTCACTCGACCCGAAAATGATAGAGTGAAACTAGAGCCTCACATTGAGTTTTGACTTAATGAAATGGTTATAATTTGACCCAAAAAGAGTTACCGGAAACTTGTTTAGCTGTGTATTAAAAGATCCGTTTCGTTTTGAAAAATCCGACTTCATATTCTTGTTTAGGGGTCAAATTGAGTGGGAAATGGGTCTAACCCAAATTTTAGAGCAACCGTATCAAAATCCGAAATTTCCAAGTGAAGCCTTTTTCGAGGGTCTACTTTGAAGGGTCATATCTCCTAGCACACGAATTATTTGGGTGGCTAATAATATATCCATGGAAAGCCCTTTGAGTTAGCTACCTAACGCACTTCGTTTCACCTCATTCGGAGTTCGGACGAAGAGCTAAAAACTTTTCTAAGTGTTGGACCATTTCTTCCAAATGACATATATTATTTCCTATATACTATTAGTTCATCCCCATCCCTAAAATCATTCCCTCTCTCAAATATTTCTCTCCAACTCAAGAAGAAGAAGTGGGAGCTAGGGCTTGGATTCAAAGCTTTCTTCATCAAATTTTGTGGGAGATCATAGCAAAGGTATGGGGATCCTTTTATCCTTGATCATTCTTTCTTTCAAGGAGCCCAATCAAAAGGTTTTCAAGGTTTTTCAAATACACAAAAAAATCCTATTTCGATTCTAGCATGGGTTCTTGCATAAGAAAGGTTTTAAATGATGATTTATATTGTTATTAATGATTATTAATGATTTTTAGAAAGAAATCCCCATGAACCCATGTTTTCCCTAAATTCCTAAAGTTGGCATATGAAGTGGGATTATTGTTTGTGATTGAATGATGATAGAATTATGCTTAAATGGAGTTGAATAGTTGATTTTATTATTAGCTATGCTTATCTATTGTGAATTATTGGAGAGTTGAGGAATGATGATTGTGGCTTTGAAAAAGGGTAAGTTGGCCTAACTTCATTGTTAATGTAGAATTGATATAGAATCTTGATAGATTGATGTGTGATCCACTTATGGTGGAGGTGTCTACTTATTGTCTACTTATGGAATGTATTATGATTGAGGCTATGAAGGGTATTATATGAGTGTTATTGTATTGTTATATTATTATATATGAATGAGGCTATATGTAAAGTCCTATATGAAGCTATATGTGAAAGTATGATGTGAATGAAGATAATGTGATCACGTTATGAATGTAAGGGTGTTGTTGTAGGTTGTTCACTGGTTTGGTTGTATAATTACTACCCTATTTTCCATGCTCTTTGATTCCATTACATGCCTTCAAGGTGTTTGACAAAATGTCCAACTATGGAGAATTGATGAATCGATGCTTAAAAGCTTGAGTTATGAGATGTATGGAAATTTCATAGATGTGTTGATGACACTCATGAATGTTGATGATAGAATATGAAGGATTCTTCAATGTAAAGTATACCTTGAATTGATAGGGCTTATGCATCCTTTTCTGGTATAAATGATTATATTGTTGATTGTTGAATCCTTGGATCGGTAGGCCCATGGCACCCTTCCACACATGCTTATAATGAACCTTGGATCGGCAGGCTTATGGCACCCTTCCATTAATGAAAAGTAAATGTACCTTGGAATCGGCAGGCTTATGGCACCCTTTCCATAAAGGTTAATGATG
Source organism: Solanum commersonii (assembly GCA_029007595.1). Lineage (NCBI taxonomy): Eukaryota > Viridiplantae > Streptophyta > Magnoliopsida > Solanales > Solanaceae > Solanum > Solanum commersonii. Next base: position 3,181,358 of record JAJTWQ010000029.1, read on the forward strand.
AGACTTGAATCGGCAGGCCCATGGCACCCTTTCTGTCTCGATAATGTCAAAGTAATGAACTATTCTATGGGAATGTAGGCTAAGCACCGAGCGGATTTGGTTAGATGGAAACTTCCCCGACAGTTAGGCATGAGTTTCAATGATCGTCTACCTTATCCCATAAACTATGTGCCCGCATAGGAAGCTAGTGGATCCATTAAGCTATATACCGGTCTTCCTTAGGCAAGTAGACCACCTCTTTTCGGTGTGGGGACTCATGACACCGGATTCCATGACAAGCTCTCATGGTCTATGTCGGTTAAATGCTTACTTCCCATCATGTGAGATTTCATCATGGTTTCTTGACAGGTTCTACAAAGTGTAGGTAGTAGTATGGGATGCTACTTATACATTGCACGAGTAGGCTTGGAGAGGGTCATAGTGAGTTTCTCTAAATCCTAATGTATGTGACATGAATGTGCCCTAAATGGTTTCTTAAAGAATGTTGGTCTATTGAAGTTATGTTGTAAATGAAATGTCCTTATCTAAGGTAATCTTGGGGAACACTTAAGTGTGCTTGAAGAGGTTGTATGGGCGGTCACTTCTTGTCTCACTCAAGTGTGTCTTAAGGTTATATTAGGTAGAGGTCTTATGGTAATGAAATGACATGTGTTCTTTTAAAGTTAAGCATGGATTGTATATGGACATATGTTGAGTATATGTATGGTTGGCTATGGTCTTATATGTTAATGTTGACTTGCATTATGTCTATTATGTGGGTATTGTCTTATATGTGGATGATGACTTGAAATGTGTCTCTTATAATTGTGATATGAAGGTTTTATCAAAAATGGCATGAAAGCACATATTTCAAATAAATGTCCCTTTTTGGCATGTTTTTGCATGGTCTCCATACTTAGTACTTAATTGTGCTAACCCCTTTCTTCCCCTTTTTGGACTAAAGTGTAGGGATTTGGAGATGATGACATGTCATGGCTTTGATAGGTTTCTAAGTGTTGAAGATGAAGACTTGGTGAGTCCTCATAGATTCGAGGACAATACCCAATATGTTCTTTTATGTCTTTTTAGTTTTGTTTAAGTTGTGTACGGGATTAGTCCCGAATTTTGTACTCTAAAGTATTAGATGGTTTGAGACATCATGTATAAAGTCTAGAAAGTCTTCCGCTTGCTATTTTTTTTTTATGCAATGTTTTCTTGGTAAAGAAAGTTTTAAATTCCTTATGGTTTTAGTGTCTATGCGATGAATGAATGCTAAGAGGCTTGTATTAGACCTCTTCGAGGTCGAGTACGCCGGTTACGACTAGGGGGTGCTCCCGGGTCGTGACACACGTATTGGAAAGCATTGGCGCTATGGGGAGATGGAATTTAATTTTTGGTCACGAAAATAAATTCTAAGGCAGATGACTCCGTATACTCTCTGTGACACGGAGAGGGGGTGATTATCAGGGCACATATTTTTTCCAGATCTTTTCTTTCTTTTCAGAACACAATTCAATTCATACCTAATGCAATTCCATTGCCCAATTTCACGAATTTTCATAAACCCAAAACGTTTTCAATTAAATCCACATAAAATCCATCAAGAACAACACTCATTCGCAAAACCCTCACCTCAAGAAGTCAAAATGATTCCATTGACAAAGAATGAAGAAAAATTTTAAGAATATCCTCAAGAACCTTTACATAAAATATTTCATGGACAATTTACATAATGAAAAAAATCTTGGCGTGAGGATGAACGAATCCATCACTATGAGAAACCACACGTACCTCGAAAGAACTAAGTTCTTGGCGTTTTCCCCAAATGTGTATGTTCATGAAATTCAAGCCCAAGGTCATCTAAAATTAGTTGAACCATAATACCCCTAAAAGCCTAGCTCATGCCTATATAAAGGGGTCTTCATAAGTAGAGAAATCACACATAGAAATACATAGAGAATCCTTGCTTGTGATATGCAAGAGTCTCCGTCTCCAAGTGTCAAGCTACAAGTATTTCATCAAATTAAGAAAAATTGTGAAGAGAAGAATCAGGGAATTATATCTTTTTCTGAAGAGTTCATAAAGATGTATCCCCCGATTCTTCATAAATTTACAAGATTTATAAAGGCTTAAGAAAATAGATGTAATCCCCTAATTCTTCTCTTCATGATTGTTCTTGATTTGATGAAATACTAGCGTCGAGATAAAGACTTCTTTACTGGTAGATCATCACTAAAGAGTAAGGATTCTCTATGTATTTCTGTGTGTTCTATCTTGTCTTATCAATACCCATTTATATAGGCATAAGTTGCTGTTTTAGGGGTATTTTGGTCTAAGTAATTTTAGAAGACCTTGGGCTTGAAGAACATGAGTTGGGCTTGTCTTGTCAACTTAATGGACTCGCTCAAATGTAATTTGGACTTTATTTATGTAATGAACCAGTCAATCTGTTTTTGTTTTTCTGTGGAATTTTTCCCTCCTGTGATTGTCCTCGAGTCTCCTATGATTGAGTTTTGAAAAGCTGGTTTTGAACTGTCACGACCCAAGGGTACTGCCTTGATGTAACAAGGCGTATAAGACCCCGAGAGGCTTCATACAAGCCACTTAGAATATCATAACATAAAGTAATAGAAAAGGTGCGGGAATTAAAACTTTTCAAATACAATCAAAGTCTTTTATAAAAGCAAGCGGAAGTCTAATATGACATTGTCTCAAACCATCTAGAACATAAGAAAGTGTAACTATTGGGATGCAGCCCATACAATAGTCTCAAAAGGTAAAAGAAAGACATTAATGAGATAGGGTGATCCAATCCTAGAATAGTATGAGGGCTCACCAAAGCTTCACTTCACGATCAACTAGGGCCTAGCCACAAGTATGCAAATCGGGAACATCGGACCCTACATTTGATAAGAATGTAGGCAAGAGTATGCATTAGTACAATCAAGTACTAAATATGATTGCTAGCATAAACAACATAAGCATAAGCTAATCATTTCAATACATAATAAGCATCATAATGAAAGAGGAATGCTTCCTTAAGTAGCCTCACTTATCCTTTTCCAAGACTTAGGTCTTCCGCATCTAGACAAGCTTACATCATGGAAGGCAAATCTAGCAACACTAAAACCAATCATCATCATATATAATCACATTAGTCATACTTACTTTTAAAGACATGGGGATTCGCCTCTATGCCTAGTTCATAAAGGCTAATGGGTATTTGCCTCTTGCCTTACTTATTTTTAGATTGAGGGTACTCGCCTCTATGATGCAGGTACTTTTCTCCACATCATTTTATAAGGAGTATGGATACTCACCTCCATACACATTTATCATAGTAAGAATATGGGAACTCACCTCTTTTTAAAGTCTAAGGAGTAGGGGAATCACCTCATATCCTTTCATATGGAGGTTAAGGGTAATCGCCTTTAATCTCATCATTCATTAAGCATTTTAGTCTAGATTCATTTTAGGTGAGCAATCCTTTCAACCTAGAATCATCCATGTGAGTAAGCCTTTCACATGCATACAACTATTCTTATCAATTCATTATAGGAAGTATCTATTCCACATCATAGCATTAATCAATCAATAATTCATAGTGTAGGCTTTACTCTCAAAGCCCTACATCTCATAATCATCATCTATGCTTTACTCTGAAGCATTTAACATCATGTTTAGCATATATGCTTCAATTAAAGCAATTCTAATCATAATTCATCAGTACTATAAGGAGATATCTAACCCATAGGGTTTCCCTCACATGACATCAAACCCACTATATCAATTCAACCCTAAAATAAGAGGATAAGCATGGGTACATGTAATTTTATCCTAAGTACATACAATTCTATCAATTCAATCATAATCCACTCAATTGGATCAACATTCATCATAGCCGACAACAATGGAAGAAACCCTAACTAGAATTGGAGAAATTCATCATCAAATTATGGAATTCTAGGGGATTCCATGGGAGGAAGGATCCCATGGATGAAAATCCATCATACCTTAGTCAAATAGCCCACAAAAGCTTGACAATTGGATACTTGATCTTGACCTAGCTTCAATCTCCTTCTAGTTCTTCTAACTTCTAGACTCTAGAGAGAGAATATTTGAGAGGAGTTTTGGGAATTCTTTTGGGATTTTGAGAGAATGCCTTAATCGGGGGATTTTTTTTTGGGGGGGGGGGTTAATATCACTTATATAGGTGTCTTAGACTTAGTAAAAACAACACCACATTGATTTAATTAAAATTGGAAAAGACCCTTATGCAAGGACCACAACCACGATCGACGAATCGTGGATGGACCTACAGTTCATCCTGGTCATCATCATTTGTGGTCAGAGATTACTGCCAATCGACGTCACTTCCCCCCCCCCCTCGTCCATGAGCCATGGGTCTTGGCATGGATCACTGCCTAAAATAGTATCCACCTACGAGGCTCACCCACGTGGTGTGGGTCCAACCACGATCCGTGGTTTGCCCATGTGGGTTACACCTAAGAGTCCTGAAATTTGCTAATCCTTCCTCTTTCGGGTACGGGGTGTTATATTATCTCCCACTTGGGATCATTTATCCTCAAATGAGATTCTAAGCACGTTTCTAAGCAAAAATACTTAAGACTAGCAGTCCATCATGCATGCAACTCATCTAAATGCACACAACTAAGGAGGAATATCAACTTTTATCTCAACATACTCAATGCACCATAAGGAAGTAGGAATTATATCTAACAACCCAATATGCATGAAATCTTAACATTTCTAATGTTCAAGGAGGAACTATCATCTCCAAACTCAAAACAATTCTCAACACAATCTCATGGAGCTCATATGCAATTCGATCTCAAGAAAAGCACAAATTCAAGGAAGGGATCTCCACTCCAACTCAAGGCATGTTCTATAACTCATCTCATCAAATCTATAAGAAACTCATAGTCAATACTAAACAACATGAGGAACAAACATCATAAAAGTCATTTCTTTCAAATCTTAACTTTCTTCATGAAAATGCAATGTCAAGGAAATGATGGAAACACATAAAACACGCATGACTTCAAACATAAGAAAAACAAGAGGAACTCATTACCTCAAGCTAGAATAGGAGGAAAAAGATGAGTATACCGGGACATCATATCATCTTCCACCTTCCAAGTAGCACTATCAACTAGATGGTTTCTCCATAACACCTATAACATCCCAAAATTTAGTGAGTTGAGCTAGTGAGTTCTAGAGTCTTTGGCAAGAGTTTTGGAGTGTCGTATGAGGTTTAAAACTTGTAAAACTGGTTCCCGTACTTAGAATAGTAGTTTGATGGGTTAAACATCCGGGTACGACTCCCTAAGGACCACCTAAGGGGTCCTTGAGGAGGACCGCAACACTGCCCAAAAAGCTGTCAAAACAGCTTGGTTCACGGTTGCAATTCACGGCCAGTAGGTTGGTCAACTCCCCGTAGATCATAGGCGTAGGTCAAGTCTGAGTGGCCTGCAACGTGTAGGATCTATGACCCTAACCACAGACTCAGATCAAGCCTAGTTAACCCATTTACGGTCCGGGGATGGGGTCTCGTGAATACTGCCAGTTTTTAAGTTTTAGTTTTAGTTAGGGGGTTTGGGAATTGATTAGTTATTTAATTAGGTGTTAATGTAGGTCGGTTAAGTAGTTAAATAACCTCCTATAAATAGTTAATATATCCCTAAACTAATCACTTTAACTCATTCATCTAAAGACCCCAAATCACTCTCCAAAAATTATCTCTCTAGAATAGAAGAAGAAAAAGAAGAAGAGAAGAAAAGAGGGCAACAACTTAGGGAAATTTTTCACATGGATTCAAGATTTTTTTAGGGCTTTGATTAATGGTGTGTGAATCTTAATCTTCCACGGGTTCTTCCACCCATGGAGCCACCATAGTTTCCCCACTTGTGAAATCAAAAACCCAATTCTAGCTAGGGTTGCGCTTGCATTGTGGGTAGGGTTTGGGTGTGATTCCAATCTAGTGGATATCACCCAATTATGATTGATTTAGATTTTTTTAGTGATATTATGATGATTTCATGTGATATCTATGATGAACCCTAATCTAAATTGATGAATGTGATCATTGTGGGTTTATGCCATTAGAGGCAAAGTAGAAGGTTCAAAAGTGATCTTCCTAAATCAATGTCTTGAATACTAATTGATCATAGTTAGGATCATCTAATCATGAATTGAACTAAACTTCATTGAATAGGAAGGATCTTGACTTGTGAAGTTAGAATGGAACCTTTGTGAATCAATTATTACTAGAATCACTTAGTAGTAAAGAATGTGATTGAATAGCTTGTAATTTAGACATGGATCATGATAGAATGAAGTTAAACTTGAAATTAGGGCTTTTAGCCATCATTGTTATGACTTTGGGGGTAAAGTCAATATGATGTGATCTTGTTGTCTATTCTCTTTCTCTTACACACTTAGGCATGAATTGCTAGGAGATCCAAGGTTTCTCTCACATAGAAGGATTCTAGGTTTGCCTAATAACCTAAAATGAATCACAGCATGTTAGACTAAAATAGCTTGAAGTTGTGATGTATTATCCCCTCATCTATAGCTTGGCTTAGTAGGATAAGACCAAGGTTGATAGCTTAGGATGGAGGGTCCATTCTCTTCTAAGGTATAGCTTGACTTAGCATTGTAGAATGCATGTCATGGCAGCATGAGTTAGGTGTAGTCATGGTAGCCTAGGATTCATGATTTATACTCTGCTATGGGTAGGTTGAACTAGCATTGTTAGGATGCATTCATGGTAGCTTGGCTTGGTTTTGCCAAGATCATTTCATGGAAGCTTTGGGATAGATGATTTATACTCTCCTAAGGATAGCATAGGATTTAGGATCCATACTCTCCTAACGGTAGCTTGGCCTTGCATTGTAAGATGCATGTCAAGAGTAGCTTGAGTTAGGTTAGTCATGGTATCTTAGGATTGAGGACTCATACTCTCCTAAGGATAGCTTAGGTTTGAGAATCATACTCCCCTATGGATAGCTTGGACTTGCATGTTAGTGTGTCTTCCAAGTTAGTTAGCTTAGCTTAACCTAGTTAAGTTAGTAAGTTGATAGCATAGCCTAGCCTATTAGGGGGTTATTCCTTAATAGCCTTGAATTGAGGCAAATAGAATAGAGGTATTAATCCCCAACTATTAAACATTCATGATAATCTAAATGAATACTTAGTGTGGGTAGTAGTGTGGGATGTTATCCATACATTGCACAAGTATGACTTAAGGCTAGGTATGAAGGGTTCCCACACATAGTATGCCTTTTCTTAGTTGTCGCCATAATTTCCCTCAGAGATACGATTGACTAAGGTGGTAGTTCCCTTACCTATATGAAGTAAGCTTATAGTAAGACCAAAGTAAGGTGAATATGACTAAGATGACTTCAAGGTTATGCTTAGTGTGAAGGGTAGTATGGGATGCCTTTCATGCATTGCACAAGTGTGTCTTGAGGTTACTTGGAGGTATGGTGCCCTAATGGAAGAAAGACCTATGACCTAACCATGCATATAGACTATTGATATACCGTGAGTTTACGGTATTTCTAATACATTTCACTTATAAGTTGTGTGTGTCTAGGGCCTTTTTGTATTGGTTTTTATGTGTTTTATTGTATTTTTGCAGGAAGGATGTTCAGGCGCAGAAGTATGGAGACAACTGAGCAAAATGTAGAAAAAAGGGCTTTCACGGAGATGATCTACGGACCGTAGGTCCATTGACGGTCCGTAAGTGATGACCATAGATCAGCAGCCAAGGGATAGATGACAAATCAAGGAAATCTGATCAAGTGTGGAATCACGGTAGATATTGACGGTTCGTAGATTGATCTACGGACCGTGCTGATCGAACCGTAGAATGAGACTGCGAGGGTTCCAGTACCTGATTCTTGAAGATTCTAAGTGTGGAGCTATGGAGGGGATTGACGGACCGTAGATCGATCTACGGTCCGTACTGCAAGTCCATCATTTGCTTCAGAGAGGCTGATGTTTGGGAGCTGAAATATTTTCTAAGTCCTGGCTGATGGAAGGGACTTACGGACCGTAGATCCATCGACGGTCCGTAAGTCAGTCTCGTGGATTGAAGACGCGTGGTTGAACAAACTTTCCTTAATTTGTTTCCTTTTTAAATTAGGATTTATTTTTCTATAAATATGGCATGTAAACCTCGATTTTTGGGGTTAGACATTATTCTTCTAGTTTTACTTTGTGACTTGGGAGATGTAGTTGAAATTCTAGCAATTATTGATTTTATAAGTTCGTTTTAAAGATTTTGGCTTTGCAACTCAAGTTGAATTTCTGGGTTTATTATTCTCTTTACGTAAATTCATGATTTCTTTATCTAAAATTATGAATTGTGTTCTTGCTAATATGAGTAACTAAATCCACAACTAGGGTTGTGGGAACCATGAGCGATTAACAAAATATGAATAGTAAATAAGCAATTCTTGAATAGTATTTTACATGCATTGATAATTCTTTCATTTAGAAGTCTTTTTAACGAGTGCACGCGTAGAACTCGCCTTGTTTCTACTTGCCGGATCAAGGAGGTAATCAACAAGAAATGAATTATCAACATAGATTTAGTGTGATACTATCTAATAGGCTAGTGTCGATTGGTGCGAAGTAATAACTAAGCCAAACATCGATTATGATGTCTAATATGAGGTAAAGGTAAGGGTTAGTAAATTATACACACGTAGTCGGATCAAGGTGCGGGGTGAAATTCTTTAGATGCCGGATCAAGGATTTAGAGATACCTAACTTATCACTTTGCATACAGTGCACTAGGAAGGGATTGTTGTTACTAGGATTATTGCGTTATGAGCTTGTGGGGAACACGTATACCCTAGTTATTTCTCTCATCTTGATAACAACCAAAAATTAAGTTTTGTTTGATTACTGATTACTTATTGAATTCTTACTATTTGTTTCATATAAACAAACCCCCCTCTCCCTTTTAATTACCTGTTTTTGAAAGTAATTTGACTAATTGAATATAATTATTGGTTAAAGTAAAGTCTAAATCATTTTTCCTCGTGGGATCGACCCCAACCTACAAGTTGGGTTCGCTACTTGATAACGATCACTTATACCTCTGTAGGAAGGTGTAATTTGAGCGTATCAAATTTTGGCACCGCTGCTGGGGAATTTTGGCTTTTAGATTTATTTTAACTACATTATTGAACGTTAGTCAAATATTTCCTTATTTTACTTTTTCTCTTTGTTTTTGTCTTTCTTAGGTTCTAACTCTAGTTTATGCCAAGTATACGGAGTCAGGGTGAATCACTTACTCCTTACGATCCATAGCTAAATCGCACTTTACAAAGAATGAATAACCCAAGAGGTCCAATTAATCCTATCGGAGGAAATCTGGATGATGCAGATGAGTTACAATAACAGAGGGTAGTTGGTGGGGACAACCAGGTTCCAGTTGAAAATCGATTGGGAGATGTGCTGAGGGCATAAGATCCACTAGGCCCATGACAACATGACAACTATCGGGGCAACTTGAACATAGAAAACTCTGATGGACCCATTGTCCTACCCCCTTTACCTCCAGGGCACACATTTGTGGTGACTAGTAGTTTGATGCAGATTCTTACAGTAAGAGGCTTATTCTCAGGATTGCCATCGGAGGACCCACATGCTCACCTAGTCAAGCTAAGGGTAGTTTGCAAGAGTTGTGTAGGAAGACCAGACCTGGATATGGATGTCATTGGATTATGAGTGTTTCCTCTGTCACTAACAGGCGATGATGCAGTATGGTTCACTGAACTTTCTTATAACTCCATATTTACATGGGACCAATTGGCAGAAGTGTTCAAAGCGAAGTACTATCCAGTGTCCAAGAAGCTCAATCACAAAGATAGGGTCAACAATTTTGTAGCATTACTTGGAGAGTCTGTGAGCAGCTCTTGGGACAGATTCACTGCATTCGTAAGAGGTGTTTCAAATCACCGTATTGATGATGAGTCGCTGAAGGAATACTTCTATCGAGGATAGGATGATAACAATAAAGCAGTCCTTGACACTATTGCTGGAGGTTCATATGGTGATTGTACATATGCACAAATTTCTGAAAAATTGGAAAGGATCTCTCGCAATAATAAAACATACAGCACTAGGAGAGCAGATACTGGGAGAAACACATTTGCCGTTCATAATGCAACTGTCAACTCTGCAGACGATATTTGTGAGGAGATGGCTCAGATGAGGACAGAGTTGGGGTTGGTACTGAAGCATGTGAGCGGAGAAGCAGAAAAGGTAAATGTTGTAAACTACTTAACAAGAACTCCACCACTAGTTGAGGAGTGTTACTCTGAAGAGGATACTTACGCGGTGAATGATCAGACGGGGGGTTTCCGACCAAATGCCGAAGGATCCAACACGGAAAATTGGCGCCAAGGTCAAGGGAACCAAGGTCGAAACTATGGAAATTACAACCGAGAGGGTCATTATGTCCGGGATGGAAACTTCTATCGTGACAACAATTATAACAGGAACAATTATGGCAACAGAAACGATCGGGTTGGACCTTATGTTCCCCCTCAAAATCAGGAATCTGGTGCTAGGGAAACTAGAGGTAATTTGGCGTGTATTGAAGATATGATGCAGAAGATGATGAGAAGGTTTGATGCAACTGATGAGAATGTGAAGGAGATGAGAAACGACTTATCTGGCATTGGTCAAAAGGTTGATGCCCATGCAGTGTCAATAAAGCATCTAGAGCAGCAGATGACTCAGTTGTCTACTATAGTGAACCCGCGTCAACCTGGCACTCTTCCTAGTAGCACCATCCAAAATCCAAAGAATGATGGTCATTGTATGACAATTACTACTCGAGGAGGTAAGCAAACCATAGATCCACCTATGCCGTCTGTGGTGGATACTGAGATTAGAAAAGAAGGTGATGTGGTGGAAGTTAGAGAGGAGTCTGAGACTGCGACAGAACAAGAAGCTGAGATACCTCAGAAGTGGTCCCCATACCTACACTTCCACCACCTTTTCCACAAAGGTTATTGAAGAAGACTGAAGATGGTAAATATCACAGTTTTATCACTATGTTGAAACAACTTTCTATCAATATCCCTTTGATAGAAGCATTGGAGCAAATGCCTGGGTATGCCAAGTTTATGAAAAATATGGTGACAAAGAAAAGGTCTGTGAGTTTTGAAGATGATGACAGATTGCAGCATAGTAGTGCTATTGCTACAAGATCTCTAGTGCAGAAAAAGGAAGACCCTAGTGCTTTCACGATCCCATGTACTATAGGGTTGTTACATTTTGCTAAGGCATTGTGTGATCTTGGTGCTAGCATCAACCTCATGCCTTTGTCTATTTACAAGAAGTTGGGTCTGGGGGACCCAAAGCCCACTGCAATACGGTTACTAATGGCTGATCGGACTGTGAAGAGACCCATAGGTGTGCTCCATGATGTGCTAGTGAAAGTGGAGTCTTTCATCTTTTCGGGGGATTTTGTGATTCTTAACTGTGAGGTTGATTTTGAGGTCCTCATCATCCTTGGGAGACCATTTCTTACTATAGGGCGTGCGTTGGTTGATATGGAAAAAGGACAGATGAATTTCAGATTGAATAATGAAAAAACAACTTTCAATAGCTATAGGTCGATGAAGCAGAATGGTGAGCTCTAAACAGTATCTGCTATCACCTACAGAGTGGAGAGTGGGTCAGAGGTACAGATTGAAGAGCTACTAGGTATTGAGGCACTAGCAGCAGCCATGATGAATTTCGATAATGATAGTATTGAAGAGTATGATGAGTTGGTAGCCGCACTTGATAAGTATGAATACCGGTCCAAACCAAAGAAATATGAGCTAGACATGAAGAATCGCGAGTCCCCACCCACAAGACCATCTATTGAGGAGGCACCAAAATTGGAGCTTAAGGCTCTACCACCACACTTGAGGTATGTATACTTAGGCGAAGAGAATACTTTGCCGGTTATCATTGCAGCAGATTTGAATTCAAGGCAAGAAGAGTGTTTGGTGACTGTATTAAAGAGGTTCAAGCGAGCTATTGGGTAGACTATTGCAGATATTATTGGGATTCCCCCCGGTATTTGCTCTCATAAAATCTAACTCATGCCAGAGCATAAGCCCAGTATTGAGCACCAGAGAAGATTAAATCCACCTATGCAAAAGGTAGTTAAAAAAGAGATCATAAAGTGGTTGGATGCAAGAGTCATCTATCCCATTGCAGATAGTAGTTGGGTATGTCCTCTGCAATGTGTGCCTAACAAGGGAGGTATGACTGTGGTTCCAAATGAAAAAAATGAGCTTGTTCCAATGAGGCCCGTTACTGGATGGAGAGTTTGCATGGATTATCAGAAATTGAATGCATGGACTGAAAAAGATCAATTTCCTATGTCATTCATAGATCAGATGTTGGATAAACTTACAGGAAAGGGTTGGTATTGTTTTCTTGATGGGTATTCTGGCTTCAATCAAATTTCTATAGCTCCAGAAGACCAAGAGAAGACTACCTTCACTTGTCCATATGGGACTTTTGCCTTCAAATGAATGCCTTTTGGGTTGTGCAATGCTCCAGCAACCTTCCAGCGGTGTATGATGTCGATGTTTTCAGATATGGTGGAGGATGCTATTGAAGTGTTCATGGATAATTTTTCAGTTGTAGGTAATTCTTTTGATCATTGTCTAGATTATTTGGCCGAGGTGCTTAAAAGATGTGAAGACTGCAACTTGGTGCTGAATAGGGAGAAGTGTCATTTCATGGTAAAAGAAGGTATAGTGCTGGGTCATCGAATTTCAGAGAAAGGTATTGAAGTTGATAGAGCTAAAGTTGAAGTAATAGAAAAGCTTCCACCACCTATCTCTGTAAAAGGTGTTAGAAGTTTTCTTGGGCATGCATGTTTTTATAGAAGATTCATCAAAGATTTCTCCAAAATTGCACATCCATTGTGCAAACTGCTTGAGAAGGAGTGTAAGTTCGATTTTGATGAGGACTGTCTTAGAGCATTTGAAGAGCTAAAGAAAAAGTTGGTTACAGTACCAATCATTATTTCACCGGATTGGGGACAACCGTTTGAGGTAATGTGCGATGCAAGTAGATTGGCGCTTGGTGTAGTATTGGGACAAAGGCGAGAGAAAATTCTTCACCCTATTTACTATGCCAGTAAAGCTCTAAATATGGCTCAGAAAAACTATACTGTGACCGAACAAGAACTTCTCGCTGTGGTTTTTCCATTCGAGAAATTTCGATCGTACTTGCTTGGTACTAAGGTCATAGTGCATACTGACCATTCTACATTGAGGTATTTGATGGTGAAAAAGGATGCAAAATCGAGATTGATTAGATGGGTATTACTGCTGCAAGAGTTTGATTTTGTAGTAAAAGATAGAAAGGGGACCAAAAATCAAGTCGCCGACCACTTGTCCAGATTAGAGAAAGAAGCTATGCTAAAGCTTGGAGATAGGGCTGAAATCAATGATGCTTTTCCAGATGAAAAGGTATTGGCTGCTTCTCATGATTTGATTCCTTGGTTCGCCGACTTTGCTAATTATTTGGCAAGCGATATTGTGCCCCCCAATTTGTCTTTTCACCAAAGAAGAAAGTTTATGCATGATGTGAAGAGATTCTTTTGAGATGAACCTTACTTGTATCGTAGTTGTGCCGATGGGATTATTCGTCGATGTGTGCCTGAGGTTGAGATGTTGAGTGTACTTGAAGCATGCCATTCATCACCTGTTGGTGGGCATCATAGTGGTATTCGGACTGCAAACAAGATTCTGCAATGTGGGTACTACTGGCCTACCATTCACCAAGATGCTCATGACTTCGCCAAGTCTTGTGATCGTTGCCAAAGAGAAGGAGGGATTTCAAAGAGGCAAGAGCTCCCAATGAATCCTATATTGGTGATAGAGTTGTTTGATGTATGGGGCATTGATTTTATGGGTCTATTTGTGAGTTCATATGGGATGAAATATATTTTTGTTGCGGTTGATTATGTATCGAAGTGGGTGGAAGCAGTTGCACTCTCCAACAATGAAGGTAAAAGTGTCACCACATTCTTGAAAAAGAATATCTTCTCCAGATTTGGTACACCGAGGACCATAATTAGCGATGGAGTTTCTCACTTTTGTAATAAGTTATTCAAGGTACTACTTCAGAAATATGGTGTCTGTCACAATGTAGCCACTCCTTACCATCCACAGACTAGTGGTCAAGTTGAAGTATCCAACAGAGAGATCAAATAGATATTGGCAAAGACTGTGAATGCTAATAGAACGGATTGGTCAAGGAAGCTTAACGATGCTCTATGGGCATATCACACTGCATACAAGACCCCCATAGGTATGTCTCCTTACCAACATGTATATGGGAAGTCTTGTCATTTACCAGTAGAGCTAGAGCATAAGGCTATGTGGGCAATGAAGAAGTTAAATTTGGATTGGAGCATTGCATCTAACCAAAGGATGAATGACTTGAATATGCTCGATGAGTTTCGCCTACAAGCTTGTGAAAGTTCAGCCTTGTACAAAGAGAAGATGAAGACGTATCATGACCAAAGAATTGAAAAGCGAGAATTTGTGGTTGATGATCTTGTGTTGCTATTCAACTCTAGGCTGCGCTTGTTTCTAGGCAAACTCAAGTCCAAGTGGACCGGGTCATTTTTGCTCACAAAAGTGCTCTCGCATGGAGCGGTTGAGCTTGAAAAAAAGGATGGAACAAGGTTCATGGTGAATGGGCAAAGGATCAAGATCTATCTAGGAAATGCTGAAACTGTGCAAGAAGTGATTGAGGCCTACAGTCTTGATGAAGTCTGAGTAATCAAGACACCTGCGTCGTGCCGCGACGTTAAATCAAGCGCTGCTTGGGAGGCAACCCAAGATGTACAATCTATCCAACGATAGGGTTCTGTTTTCTAATTAGTAGTTTAGTTTTCTCTGATTACTTGCGTCTTTATATTAATTTAGTTCTGAGTGTTAGCTAAAATTAGTATAGGGTCCATGTCTAAAAAGTGTCCAGAAAATGTAAAAAGATAATAGCCTATTGGTTGCTACATATGCAGGTACACCACAAAATAAATCTGCAGAAAATGCTCTGGTGCAGAGGTCTACGGATCCCATCGACAGTCCGTTGATTGATCCACGGACCGTCAATGGTGTCCGTAGATCCCAGGTAAGACCCTAAATTTTTCCAAGTGTAATAATGATCTACGGACCGTAGATCAACTCACTGACCGTAGACGGGGTCTCGTGAGTCCAAACCCTAAGGTTGTCTGACCCGACCCGGACCCCCTACTTAAATACCCCCTTGTTTTAAATCATTCCCATTCCCTCCATTAGTCCCAAAACCGTTTTCCCCATCTTTTAAATTCCTTAAATCACTCTACAACCACCACATAAAACACTCCCTTCCATATATTCCCAAAATCCCTTCAACTTAAATTACTCCCCATTCCATATTCCACCCTTTAAGGTCCAGTGTTCGGTTAGTAGCAAAGCGGTGTTTCATTGGTCTTGCTAAGTAGTGTCGTCACACAATCACCCCACTCCTCGTTGCTTGTAAGGTAGTGGACTTTCCCCTCACTTTGAATTTCGATTCATAGCCTGAATTTAGGAAGTTAGGAGTTGGGTCTTAATCTTGGGTTATTATTAGAAAAAATTTCATGATAAATTTACAAATTACAATGCCCTTGGAATGATAGATAATGATTGTGTAGCTTTCTTGTATGAAATTGTACGCCTATATGTAAGTTTCGACTTAGGGTTCCAAAACTTGTCTACATTGTGTGGTAAAATAACCGGTAGAAATCGTAAGAATGAAGAACTAGTATAATTGAGTGTTGAAATGCATGATGATCTTTGTAATGTTGAAAAATAGGGCCATATATGTCTGATTAGTGAGATAGGGCTAGAAAAAAATTTAGCACAGATGGCATCCACGACACCCCGTCTACGAACTGTAGATCAGTCTATGGACCGTAGATGAGGTTCGTCACTGGATGCACACATAAGAAAATCACCAAGTTCTGCACATCTGTGGTTTCCATCTGCAACCTATATTGTTGGTTCCCTGATCCACGACAGAGTTCCACGAATCGTAGATCAGTCTACGGATCGTAAATACCCTCCGTGGATGACTACTGTAGCCTGTGTTTGAAATTTTTTTGGGACTTTGTTACTGTTCGTTTATAGTTATTTTTACTTTTGCTTAGTATAGTTTTGGTTAGTTTTGGGCACTACTATCGTTCCCGCAGCTACAATGGCACCCAAAAAGATGGTCACCTACTCCAAAAGGGGCAAGTCCAAATCTGTTGCCCCTAGCTTCCGGTTAATTGATGAGGACACAGACACCAACACTGATCCCGCCTATGTGCCTCTAAACACTAAGACTTCTCGCACCAGAGGCACCCCTTGAAAGGTGCTTCCCGACGTAGTCACTGTCTCCCAGTCTGATGAGGAGCACACACTGATCGGGGCACCAACTGGGGCTGCTTCCAGTTCAGAGGGGTCTATGTCCGGGTCCGAGTCTGCCCATGCTTTAGGCTCCGAGTCTGCCCACTCTTCACAATCCGAGTCTGCCCATGCTACAAGGTCTAATGCTAAATCATCCACTGGGTCTGGAGAGAATGACAAAGCAGCCTCCTGTGATGAGGCAACTAGCTCAGAGCCCATACCCACACCACAGAACGATGACCCCACTCTTGTAGCCGGCGAGCCAAATAGGTGGTGTGTAGAGGGTCAATGGTAAATTTATCGGGATGCTAAGATGGTCAACGACAAATAGAAGATGGCCCGGTTAATTACAAAGGAGTGCAGAGTCCTCAGGGGGAGCTTGCGCACTGTTCCAGACATTCACCGGCTGTTCAACCTTCACAAGTGTGACTGGATGGCTCGAGACCTAGGGACTTATAGCGAGGAGATTGTACGGGAGTTCTATGCTTCCTATGCTGCCACTCTCCGCGGTTCCATTTCTAAGTGGTCGAAGCCCCTAGCTCAGGCTCTGCTCACTTCCACTTTAGTTCGAGGGTGCCCGGTGGACATATCACCTGCCACGATCAGACGCTTTCTCTATGGTCCTACCGTGGGTCACTCTTGGTCTCTCAACACAGCGGAGTTTGACTATAGATGAGACATCGTGCGGAGTGGTGCTTTCCAGAGGAATACTGAGCAGCGAGAGGTTGTCATACTTTGGTTGGCCAGGTACATTGCTGCAGATAGCGGGCGTGCAGAATAAGTCGCTGCTCCACAGTTGGGCATCCGGAAGACGACATTCAATTTTGTGGCCAAGTTCTTCTGGCTACTGGTGCGTAACAGAGTGTCGCCAACAAAAGCTGATAATCAAATCACGTGGGACAGAGCAGTCATGGTTGCGGCATTGGTAGCAGGGATGGAGATCGACTTTGCCCGCATGTTGCGGGCAGAGATACACGAGAGGGCATTCAGGACCTCCACTACTTACCCATTTCCTTATCTAATTTTTCATTTGTGCAGGGACTGTGGAGTGCCGATCTGACATTGTGACAGACTAGTCCACCCTACAGGGGCATTGGACATCGGCCTCATTCGAGATGAGGAAAATGTGGCAGCACCTTGCAGAGAGCCTTAGGTTGAGGTACCACCCTTGGGTGTCGATCTTGCAGACATAGTGGGGCAGCCACATGGCGATGACTTCAGCGTCCCCGATCACACCGACAGTGTACTGGGCTCTTCCTCTCAGGTAGCTAGCATGGGCCCTAGCTCTTCCCGGTCCACACCACAGTTAGGCGCTATTGTTGTCCCCTTGCCTAGAGTGCAGAAGTTAGAGGCTCAGATGGTCACACTGCTACATCACATCCAGCCGTGGATGCAAAAGTTGATAGCCGAGTCTAAGGCTAGAATGGAGCGTAGGATGGGGGGATGATGGACCGGAAGGTCCAGGCTATGAATAAGCATCTAAATGTCTTCGAATTAAGAGTCCTCGAGCGACCAGCACCAGCCATAGATCTAGCTGCTTTGCAGGCTAACTTAGCCAGCCTCCGGACTGATGTTGAGGCCATTCTTGCTGCACCTTCAGTTGAGCCTCACATTACTCCTAATACACTGGTTGATGATACAGTGCTAGATGCCCTATTTAGTGGAACCACCGAGGAGGGACTTGCACTTACACATGCCAAAGGCAAGCGGCACCGCTCTCATCGCACTGAGGAGGAGAAAGCCCTCAAGAGACAATGTAGGCAGGAAAAGGAGGCTAGGAGGGCGTCGATAGTAGATGAAGAGTTGCGCCAGCAGAGGGCGCATGAGAGAGTTGCAGGGGCATCAAGTTCTGCCCCAGTTGTCGAGGTCCAGCCTGTCTTGGCAACCGGTGTGAGCACCACTGACGGTGCGGAGAGATTGCTAGAGAGCACTACTGAGGGTCCTATGATCGTTGATGTGGGCACTACTGAGGGTGTTCCCACTGGAGTTCCAGCAGGTTCCGGGAAATCGGACCCCCCTGCTTGTTGATGATTCACCGGCACTTTGCGCCACAGGTTTGCTTCACCCAATCCATTTTCTTTTACTGTTTTTGTATGCATTAGGGACAACTGCATCTATTTTTGTTGGGGGTAGGGCAAATGGATTGTGAGTGATAGGGTGAAATCTGAATAACCCAACTCATGAATCCTCCCTTGGGGTTTTTTTGTCTGTGTTCTTTTTCCCCAAAGGACTATTTAATTTTTGTTGAATCGGCATGTCTTAGTATTGTATGTGTAGAAGCATGATACAGAATGAAGCATGATGGCTTATGAAAAATGATACCCGTCAGATTTTTGGGATGTATGCTAAAAGTTGTAGGCTACGATTAGTTGATTGTGTTGACTCTGAGTATGACATAATAAATCAACTCGACGGCATGACTTGAGCTGAAACTTGAACTAGGTAATCTAATAATCTGATAATGAAACTATGTGCCAAGAGTGGGTGAGAATCGTTGAGTGTTCAAAAAGTTTTGTTCAAAACTAGAACTTGCTCGGTTAGTCCTGCTAAGACAATTCAATCTAGAGGTAAGAAAGTGATCATGGGCCATTGTTCTGAAAAGTCCGCAAATTGCCTAGAATGATTCAACCAAATGAAATAACTGTTCCCTTTGATCCAACTTTGAGCCTAAAAATAAACCATTTCTTTCTAAACCCCGAACTTAGCTTCCCATAATCGACTATGTTAGCTCCGGTCCCTCCTTGGACAAGTGCACTTCAACTTAGGCGAAAAGCCTAAATTGAGGGTGGCTAATGCAAAGGTAACTTCAATCTTGGCCCTGACCCGACATCGGGTATTGTGCACCTCAACTAATGAAAAATCCATAAGTTGAGGGTGGCTATGAAAGAGGATATTGAAAGAAAATGGGTATGAAAAGAGTAAGGTGAAGAAAAGAGAAAACGTGAGGAAAGGATGTGACTTGTTGAAAGCTTAAAAAAAAAAAAAGAACCTACACAGCCTAAAGTCACATCCGTGGGTGAAGAAAGCTAAGGAAAGAAGGTGAAGCGAGAGTATGACAAAAATAGGGCAAAAAGAGGTTAAAAGCCCAAGTGTATTGTCAAGGAGGGCAGAAAGTCACTATGCAGTACCCAAATGTACTACACCTAACTCTGAGCCTACGTTACAAGCCAATAAAGTCCTATAGTGATCCTAGAATCTAGTTTGGAGGGTCTAAATAGTGAAAATAAGGGCAAGCTTATGGCATAAACCACTAACTGTATTTGAAATTACTTCTGAGTGTGAGTGTTGAATAAATCCTTGTACCATAAATGACATTCAATTTTTGTGAAAAGGGAATTTCGTTTGAAGTAAGGGCACTAGTTACATTGTCAAAAAGTTGGTGCCTGAGAGACAGTGAGAAGGTCTGTTGTGTGTCAGTTGGTTGATCTGTGTCATGGTTGGATCTGCATAGATTAGCTTGTCGAGTCCAAGAGAACGAAGTTGCATCTGAAAAGTGAGGGGGGTAGAGTGCCATGTGATTGCTTGGGCCTGAAATGCTTGCTTCTATGCAAGTGTCGTTTAGAGTCGTATTGCGTCGCTTGAGGATAAACAACGAATTTAAGTTCAGGGTGTTGATATACCGTGAGTTAACGATATTTCTAATACATTTCACTTATAAGTTGTGTGTGTCTAGGGCCTTTTTGTATTGGTTTTTATGTGTTTTATTGTATTTTTGCAGGAAGGATGTTCAGGGGCAGAAGTATGGAGACAACTGAGCAAAATGCAGAAAAAGGGCTTTCACGGAGACGATCTACGGACCGTAAGTCCATTGACGGTCCGTAGGTGATGACCGTAGATCAGCAGCCAAGGGATAGATGACAAATCAGGGAAATCCGATCAAGTGTGGAACCACGGTGGACATTGACGGTCCGTAGATTGATCTACGGACCGTACTGATCAAACCGTAGAATGAGACTGCGAGGGTTCCAGTACCTGATTCTTGAAGATTCTAAGTGTGGAGCTACGGAGGGGATTGACAGACCGTAGATCGATCTACGGTCCGTACTGCAAGTCCATCATTTTCTTCAGAGAGGCTGATGTTTGGGAGCTGAAATATTTTCTAAGTTCTGGCTGACGGAAGGGACTTACGGACCATATATCCATCGATGGACCGTAAGTCAATCTCGTGGATTGAAGATGCATGCCTGAACAAACTTTCCTTAATTTGTTTCCTTTTTAAATTAGGATTTGTTTTCTATAAATATGGCATGTAAACCTCGATTTTGGGGGTTAGACATTATTCTTCTAGTTTTACTTTGTGACTTGGGAGATTTAGTTGAAATTCTAACAATTATTGATTTTATAAGTTCGGTGTGAAGATTTTGGCTTTGCAACTCAAGTTGAATTTCTGGGTTTATTATTCTCTTTACGTAAGTTCATGATTTCTTTATCTAAAATTATGAATTGTGTTCTTGCTAATATGAGTAACTAAATCCACAACTAGGGTTGTGGGAACCATGAGTGATTAACAAAATATGAATAGTAAATAAGCAATTATTGAATAGTGTTTTGCATGCATTGATAATTCTTTCGTTTAGAAGTCTTTTTAACGAGTGCACGCGTTAGAACTCGCCTTGTTGCTACTTGCCTGATCAAGGAGGTAATCAACGAGAAAAGAATTATCAACATAGATTTAGTGTGATACTATCTAATAGGCTAGTGTCGATTGGTGCAAAGTAATAACTAAGCCAAACATCGATTATGATGTCTAATATAAGGTAAAGGTAAGAGTTAGTAAACTATACACACGTAGTCGGATCAAGGTGCGGGGTGAAATTCTCTAGATGCTGGATCAAGGATTTAGAGATACCTAACTTTTCACTTTACATGTAGTGCACTAGGAAAGGATTGCTGTTACTAGGATTATTGCGTTATGAGCTTGTGGGGAACACGTATACCCTAGTTATTTCTCTCATCTTGATAACAACCAAAAATTAAGTTTTGTTTGATTACTGATTACTTATTGAATTCTTACTATTTGTTTCATATAAACAAACCCCCCCCCCCCTTTTAATTACCTGTTTCTGGAAGTAATTTGACTAATTGAATATAATTGTTGGTTTAAAGTAAAGTCTAAACCATTTTTCCTCGTGGGATCAACCCCAACCTACAAGTTGGGTTCTCTACTTGATAACGATTGCTTATACCTCTGTAGGGAGGTGTAATTTGAGCGTACCAACTATGATTAAAATGAATCAAAAGGGATACTTGTCTTGGGTGCTATTATGGGATGCTATTCACGTTTTGCACTTGTATGCTTTTGAGGTTACTTGAGAATGGTGCTATTATGGTATGGATGACCAAGGGTCAATTATGCTGATATTATTATGACTAGTGCCCTATGCTCATTAACTATGTCTTATGTTGACATATGTTTATATGATGCTTATATTGGAGACCATGATGTGACTATGATGATTATGCTATGAATATGTTATTATCTCTTATGCTTATGTCTTATGTTGACTAACCATTTGAGATGCTCTTATGTTGTATGTTAGCTTTCATACTTGGTACATTTTGTACTAACACATATTGCCAACATTCTAATCAAATATAGGGTTGAGGAGATTGAGTTGCTTTGAAGGCCAGGTTTCAAAGGATCAATAAGAGTCAAAGAATTAGTGAGTCCTCATAGCTTTGAGGACAAACCCATTCTGTTCCTTTATGGAATTCTTTTATATTTTAGACTTTGTATGGGCTGTGTCCCAAGAATTTTATTCAAGTATGATGTTAGATGGTTTGAGACAAAGGTTTAGTAAGGACTTCCGATTCTTTTGTTATGAAAATGACTTCGATTGTAAAATATTTAAATTTTCCCATATTTCCTATTTATCTTATGTTATGATTATGCTAAGGGCTTGTATGAGACCCCTTCGGGATCAAGTACGCCATGTTACTTCTAAGGGGTAACCCTGGTTCGTGACAAACTTGGTATCATAGCATAAGGTTTTGGGATAAATTTTAGGATGTCTCAAACCACGTCTAGTAGAGTCTTGTTCATAGGTGTGAGTTGCGACACATTTTATGAATAGGAGGCTATTGGATGCTTTGGAAAAATCTCACTTCTTCATTCTCTTAGTTGTGCCATAGAGTTTGGCTTTAGTAGTCCCTTCTTCTAATTCGTGCCCAATGTTTTTTCAGGGTATGGTGAACACAAGGGCTAATGCTAGGGGTGAAAAGGAAGGCACTGTGGAGCAAGAGGTTCCTCCCCAAGTTCCACCTCAAGCTCCTCCTTAAGCTCCAAATGACCCTCCAATTGGGAATGCCACTCTTGAAGAATTTAGGACTTCTATGCAACTATTGGCTCAAGCCTTGACGACACAAGCCAATAGAGAGGTGGTGGCTCCGGTAAACCCTATAAGGGGGATGGGTGCTTTTAGAGTAAGTGAGTTTTTGAGGATGAACCTTCCGGAGTTTAGTGGCTCCAAAGTGGAAGAAGACCCAAATGGGTTCATGGGGGAGGTTTATAAGGTGCTAGCAATCATGGGGGTGACTTCTATTAAGAAAGCGAAACTAGCCGCCTATCAATTGAAGGACGTTGCCCAAATTTGGTATGAGCAATGGAACGATAGTAAGCCGGTAGAGGTGGGTCCCATAAATTGGGAAATATTTAAGAAGGAATTTCTAGATAGGCTCTTCCCCCGAGAGTTGAGGGAGGCCAAATTGGTAGAATTCATCAACCTCAAGCAAGGTAATATGAGTGTTAAAGAGTACTCTTTGAAATTCACCCTTTTGTCTAAGTATGCTCCAAGCTTGGTAGCTAATCCAAGGGATTTGATGAATAGGTTTATGAAGGGGGTGTTCAATTTGGTAGAAGAAGAATGTCGTATGGCAATGCTTGTTGATGATATGGATATCTCACGCCTCATGGTGTTTGCCCAATAAATAGAAGAGTCAAAACTCAAGAAGGAGAGAGCTAGAGAGATAAAGAGGTCTAGGGTGGATGATGATAAGTCCTTTCATGATGGGTCCGATGGGCATGGTTATTCTAGGAATCGACAAAATTTTTCCCGACAAGGGTTTTCTAATGCTCCTAAGCATAAGGATAAGAGGGTGTCTACCCCTACGCCACAAGGGATATGTAATGAGTCCCTATGGCCCTCTTGTGCTAGGTGTGGTAAGAGGCATGAGGGTAAGTGTTTGGCCAGTAGAGAGGGTTGCTTTAGTTGTGGTGAGAGTGGCCACATGATGAAAGATTGCCCTAAGGCTAAGGTTACAAGAAGAGAAGGTAAGAAAGTTGCCTTTAGTAGTTGGGATGTGGAGCCTCAAAAGAAGAATAGGATTTATGCTCTCCAATCTAGAGAAGATCAAGAGTGATCTCCTCATGTCCTTTCCGGTATGTGTTTCATGCTCTAGTAAAAATTTCAAGATTTCTTGTCTTTTGTGACTTGTTATGTTCTTAGTATGCATGTTGTTTGGAGAAGTTTTGTAGGCTTACTCTTAAGTGGGGGGATAGTGTGCCTATCTAGTAGGGGTTATTGTGTGCCTTATGTGTTGCCATGATTTCCTTATATGCATGTTAATGAAAATTCTTAGGTCTTGTTAGAAATGACTTATTTGCATTGTGTCCTCATGTTGTAGTGCATTTGAGTAAGATTTACATAGAGACTTCATGAGTTGAGTATAAGCATGCCTTAGTTTTGAAGTTGAAAGATTCCTCCTTGAATAAATCCTTTAAAAGAAGTAATTTGCATTTAGGCTCCATGAGTGTGTGTTGAGCATGCTTTAGCTAGGAGATGTTAGCTCCTCCTTGAAAAGGGGTAGATATATAATTGGATGCATTTTGCGATGGTAGAAGTAGTTCCGACTCCGTTGTGTTGCATGGAATGTGTTTAGCTTGGAATTGAAGTTTCTTCCTTGATTATGTGCATTAGATATAGTTCATACATAATGGGCTGCTAAGTTAGTTTTTTTACTTTAAGAAGTATTTAAAGTGTCATTCAATGACGAATGTTCCCAAGCGGGGGATAATGTAACATCCCGAAATTTAGTGTGTTCTAGAGTCTTTGGCAAGAGTTTTGGAGTGTCATATGAGGGTTAAAACTTGTAAAAATGGTACATGTACTTAAAATAGGAGTTTTAGGGGTTAAACGTCTGGGTATGACTCCCCAAGGACAACCGAACAACACTGCCCTAAAAGCTGTCAAAACAGCTTGGTTCATGGTTGCAATTCACGGTCAGTAGGTTGGTCTACGCCCCATAGATCATGGGCGTAGGTCAAACCTGAGTGGCCTGCAACATGTAAGGTCTCTGTCCCAAAGCACGGACTCAGATCACGCCCAGTCAACCCATCCATGGTCCGTGGATGAGGTCTCGTGAATGCTGCCAGTTTTTAAGTTTTAGTTTTACTTAGGGGGTTTGGGAATTGATTAGTTATTTCATTAGAGGTTAATGTAGGTCTTTTAAGTAGTTAAATAACCTCCTATAAATAGTTCATATACCCCTAAACTAATCACTTTAACTCATTCATCTAAAGACCCCAAATCACTCTCCAAAAATCATCTCTCTAGAATATAAGAATAAGAAGAAGAAGAAGAAGAAGAAGAATAAGAAGAAGAAGAATAAGAAGAATAAGAAGAGGAAGAATAAGGAGGAGGAGGAGGAAGAGGAGGAGGAGGACGACGACGACGACGAGAAGAAGAAGAAGAAGAAGAAGAGAAGAGAAGAGGGCAGTAACTTAGGGCGATTTTTACCATTGATTCAAGATTTTTTTAGGGCTTGATTGAAGGTATGTTAAGCTTAATCATCCATGGGTTCCTCCACCCATGGAACCCCCATAGTTTCCCCACTTGCGAAATCAAAAACCCGATTCTAGCGAGGGTTGTGCTTACATTGTGGGTAGGGTTTGGGTGTGATTCCAATCTAGTGGATATCACCCAATTATGATTGATTTAGATTTTTATAGTGATATTATGATGAACCCTAATCTAAATTGATGAATGTGATCATTGTGGGTTTGTGCCATTAGAGGCAAAGTTGAAGGTTCAAAAGTGATCTTCATAAATCAGAGTCTTGAATATGAATTGATCACAGTTAGGATCATCTAATCATGAATTGAACTATACTTGAGTGAATAGGAAGGATCTTGACTTGTGAAGTTAGAATTGAACCTTTGTGAATCAATTATGACTAGAATCACTTAGTATTAAAGAATGTGATTGAATAGCTTGTAATTTAGACATGGATCATGATAGAATGAAGTGAATCTTGAATGTTGGGCTTGTAGCCATCATTGTTAGGGCTTTGGGGGTAAATTCAATATGATGTGATCTTGTTGTGTATTCTCCTTCTCTTACACACTTAGGCATGAATTGCTAGGAGATCCAAGACTTCTCTCACATAGAAGAATTCTAGGTTTGCTTAACAACCTAAAATAAATCAAAGCATATTAGACTAGAATAGCTTGAAGTAGTGATGTATGATCCCTTCATGTATAGTTTTGCTTAGTAGGATATGACCAAGGTTAATACCTTTGGATGGAGGGTCCATACTCTACTAAGGTATAGCTTGACTTAGCATTGTAGAATACATGTCATGGTAGCATGAGTTAGGTGTAGTCATGTTAGCCTAGGATTGAGGATTTATACTCTCCTATGGGTGGTTTGAACTAGCATTGTTAGGATGCATTCATTGTAGCTTGACTTGGTTTGGCCAAGACAATTTCATGGTAGCTTTGGGATAGAGGACTTATACTCCCTAAGGGTGGCTTAGTTTTGAGGATCTATACTTTCCTAAGGGTAGCTTGGCCTTGAATTGTAAGATGCATGTCATGAGTAGCTTGAGTTAGGTTAGTCATGGTATCTTGGGATTGAGGACTCATACTCTCCTAAAGATAGCTTAGGGTTGAGAATCATACTCCCCTATGGATAGATTGGACGTGCATGTTAGTGTGTCTTCCAATTCAGTTAGCTTAGCTTAACCTAATTATGTTAGTAAGATGATAGCATGGTCTAGCCTATTAGGAGGTTATTCCTTGGTAACCTTGAATTAAGGCAAATAGAATACAGGTATTAGTCCCCAATTAGTGAACATTCATGATAGTCTAAATGAATACTTAGTGTGGGTGGTAGTATGGGATGTTATCCATACATTGCA
The DNA here is from genome assembly GCA_029007595.1 of Solanum commersonii. Lineage (NCBI taxonomy): Eukaryota > Viridiplantae > Streptophyta > Magnoliopsida > Solanales > Solanaceae > Solanum > Solanum commersonii. Next base: position 3,207,952 of record JAJTWQ010000029.1, read on the forward strand.
CAAGTATGACTTAACGCTAGGTATGAAGGGTTCCGACACATAGTATGACTTAGGTTGGTTGTTGGCATAGTTGCCCTCCACTAAGGTGGTAATTCCCTTGTCTATATAAAGTAAGCTTATAGTAAGACCAAAGTAGGGTGAATATGACTAAGATGACTTCAAGGTTATGCTTAGTGTGAAGGGTAGTATGGGATACCTTTCATGCATCGCACAAGTATATCTTGAGGTTACTTGGAGGTATGGTGCCCTTATGGTAGAAAGACTTATGACCTAACCATGCATATAGACTATGATTAAGATGACTAAAAAGGGATACTTGTCTTGGGTGGTATTATGGGATGCTATTCATGCTTTGCACTTGTATGCTTTTGAGGTTACTTGAGAATGGTGCTATTACGATATGGATGACCAAGGGTCAATTGTGTTTATATGATTATGACTTGTCTCCTATGCTCATTAACTATGTCTTATGTTGACTTATGTTTATATGATACTTATGTTGGAGACCATGATGTGACAATGATGATTATGTTATGAATATGTTATTTTCTCTTGTGCTTATGTCTTATGTTGACTAACCATTTGAGATGCTCTTATGTTGTATGTTAGCTTTCATACTTGGTACATTTTGTACTAACGCATATTGCCTACATTCTAGTCAAATGTAGGGTTGAAGAGATTGAGTTGCTTTGAAGGCTAGGTTTCAAAGGATCAAGAAAGAGTTGAAGAATTGGTGAGTCCTCATAGCGTTGAGGACAAACCCATTATGTTCCTTTATCCCATTATTTTATGTTTTAGACTTTGTATAGGCTACGTCCCAAGAGATTTGTTCAAGTATTATGATAGATGGTTTGAGACAAAGGTTTAGTAAAGACTTCCACTTCTTTTGTTATGAAAATGACTTCGATTGTAAAAGTTTTAAATTTTCCCGTATTTCCTATTTATCTTATGTTATGATTATGCTAAGGGCTTGTATGAGACCTCTTTGGGGTCAAGTACGCCATGTTACTTCTAGGGGGTAACCTTGAGTCGTGACAACACCTTAACGGAAGCTACCCTTTTATTCCTCAACCTCTTGACTTTTCGGTCTAAGATCTCAATCGAAACTTCTTCATAAGAAAGGTTCTCTTTCACTTCCAACCCTTCAAGGGGAACTATGGATGTCGGGTCTCCAACACACTTTTTCAACATAGAGATGGAACACCAGATGCATTGATGCCAACTTATTTGGAAAATCAAGCTCATATGCAACCTTACCAACACGCCTCAAAATTTGATATGGGCCTACAAAACAGGGACTAAGCTTCCCTTTCTTACCAAACCTCATTACACTCTTCATGGGTGAGATTTTCAAGTAAACCCAATCATGCACATCAAATTCAGCGTCTCTCCTTCGAACATCGGCATAAGACTTTTGTCGACTTTGGGTCACTCTCAACCTCTCTCTAATGAGTCAAATATTCTTACCTCATGAACTAACTCTGGCCCTATCAAGGCAACCTACCTCAAATCAACCGATAGGGGATCTAGACCTCCTATCATAAAGAGCCTCAAATGGAGTCATACCAATACTAGAATGGTAGCTATTATTTTAGGCAAATTCAATCAAGGGAAAATGGCCATCCCAACTTTCCTTGAAATCAATCACGAAAGCCCTTAACATATCTTCCAATATTTGGATTTTTCTTTCTGCTTGCCCATTGGTTTGGGGGTGAAAAGTTTTGCTAAGCTTAACTTTAGTGCTAAGACCTTTTTGGAACGACTTCCAAAACTGCGAAGTAAATTAAGTACCTCTATCGGAGATAATGAATAAGGGCACTCCATGAAGCCTTACCATCTCCCTTAAGTACAACTTAGCATAATATTCCGCCATATAAGAAAATTTGAAAGGAATTAAATGGGTCGACTTCATCATTCGGTCAACTATAACCCAAATCAAATCATATTGGTGTTTGAGTCCGTGGCAACCCTACTATGAAGTCCATATTCAGATCTTCCCACTTCCAAGTAGGAATGATAATATCTTGGGATAAACCTTCTAGTCTCTGATTCTCTTGTTGGCAGTTTGAACACTTAGCCACAAATCCCGCAATATCCTTATTCATTCTATTCCACCAATAGATCTCCTGCAAATCACGGTACATCTATGTGGCTCCCGGGTGAATAGAATACCGAAAACTATAGGCTTTGGATAAAATTTATTCCCTTAAGTCATCTACATCCGAAAAACATAATCAACCTTGGTACCTTAGGACACCATCTCCCCCTTGGGAGAAAGCCTCTACGGACTTCTTTAGTAATGCTTCTTTCAATACTACTAAGATCGGATCAAGACATTGCTTTGCTTTAACATCAGCCATGAAAGATGATTCGAAACCATTATGGGCCATAATACCACCCTTGGTGTAATCCACTAGTTGAACTCCCAATCGGGCCAACCTATGAACATCTCGAACCAACTTTTTTCTCTCATCATCAACATGTGCAACACTACCCATGGATAATCGACTAAAGGTATCTGCCACCATATTCACTGTTTTCGAGGTGATAGAGAACACTCAAATCATAATCCTTCAATAACTCAAGCCACCTTCTTTGGTGAAGATTTAGATCTTTTTGGGTAAACACATATTGGAAGCTCTTGTGATCGATAAACACATCAACATAGACCCCATACAAATAATGCCTCCAAATCTTTAAGAAAAATACAACCGCCGCTAATTCAAGATCGTAGGAAGAATAGTTCTACTCATGAAACTTTAGTTGCCTTGAAGCATAGGAAATCACCTTACCATTTTGCATATGCACACATCCCAAACCCACTCTAGAGGAGTCACAATATACCACAAAGCCATCTGTACCTTCCGGTAAGGTCAACACCGTAGCGGAAGTGAGTCTATCTTTCAACTCTTGGAAACTTTTCTCGCAAGCTTCCAACCATAGGAACTTGGCCTTCTTTTGAGTCAAAGCAGTCAAAGGAGAAGGAATGGAGGAAAACCCCTCAACAAACCTTCTATAATAACCGGTCAAACCCAAGAAGCTTCTAATATATGTCGGTGATAGAGGTCTAGGCAAACTCTTGACCGTATCCATCTTTTTTTGATCTACCTCAATACCCTTGCTCGAAACTATATGGCCAAGGAAAGCTACGGACCTCAACCAAAAATCACATTTACTAAACTTCGCATAGAGTTGTTGGTCCTTGAGAATTTGCAATACAATCCTTAAATGATCAATATGCTCATTCTCACTTCTTGAATAGATCAAAATATCATCGATAAACACAATCACGAAGAAATCAAGGTATTGTCTAAACACCATATTTATCAAGTCCATAAACTCTGCCGGGGCATTAGTCAAATCAAAAGACATAACCAAAAATTCATAATGACCATATCGGGTTCTAAACGTTGTTTTTGGTATATCTTCCTCCTTCACCCTCAATGGGTGATAACTCGACTGGAGATCAATTTTAGAGAAATAACTTGCCCCTTAGAGTTGATCAAATAAGTCATTTATTCTCGGAAGAGGATACTTGTTCTTGATGGTCACTTTGTTCAATTGGTGGTAATCAATACACATTCAGAGTGAACCATCTTTCTTTTTAACAAATAACATTGGAACACCCCATGGAGAGATACTTGGTCGAATGAAACCCTTATCCAACAAGTCCTTCAATTGTTCCTTGAACTCATTAAGTTCCATCAGAGCCATTCTATAAAGAGGAATAGAGATAGGTGGGGTATCGGGGAGAAGTTCAATCCCAAAGTCTATCTCCCCTTTGGAAAGAACATCGGGTAAATCATTGGGAAAGACTTTTGAAAACTCTTTTACAATAGGAACCGACTCAAGAGTAGGAGTTTTGGACTCCAAATCCCTCACCCTCACTATATGGTAGACACGCCCCTTTGAGATCATTTTCCTAGCTTTTAGGTAAGAAATAAATTGACCTCTAGGCATAGAATTTCCCCCCTTCCACTCAAGGATAGGTTCATTTGGAAACTGAAATTTGACCACTCTAGTCCTACAATCAATAGAGGCATAACAAGAATGCAACCAATTCATACCCAATATGACATCAAAATCAATCATATGAAGTTCCACCAAATCTATTAGAGTGACTCTATGGGATAAGAAAATGGGACATCTCCTATAGACTCTTTTAGCCACCACAAAATCACCAACGGGGGTAGAAACAGAAAAAGGTTCTAAAAATGCTTTGGGGAGCACATCAAATCTCATAGCTATAAAAATAGTCACAAATGACAAAGTAGCACCCGGATCAAGCAAATCATACACGTCTGTATGAAAAACTTTTAACATACCAGTCACAACATCCGAAGAGTTCTCTTGGTCACCTCTAGTTTGGAGAGCATAAAAATGGTTTTGCTTAGGAGCATTTCCACTCAAGCCACTTGATCCGAATGAAGGGTAGGGTTGAGCCCCCACGACGAGTGTCTCCCTCATTTCTAGTAAGTGAAGGACAATCCCTTATTTTATGATCTATTTTACAACACCTGAAACAAGTATTAGATCCCGCTAGACACTTCCCTTTATGGTTTCTCCCACATTTAGCACAAGTAGGCATCAAATATTTACCACCAACTCCTAGGGGTTTAGGGTTAGACACCCTTTCATTTCTTGGCTTCGTAGGAGCATTTGTAGAACCTTGCCCAGAGTACTTTTTCCAGAATCTAGAATGATCCCGTCCATTGAACCTAGCATGTGCAAAGTTGCCATCATCTACTTTTTGCCTTCCTAGATCTTTCCTTGAGCTTTTCTTCCTTAATTTGTTAGGGATGCACCATAATGGGAGAGATATCCATGTCATGAACAGGCATAGAGGTGCGGCACTCTTTGACTACCATGTCAAACAGTCCCAACACATACTTACTCATTTTTTCCCTACGATCTGCCACAATGGAAGGAGCATATTTTGATAGTTGAGTGAACCTCAAAGAGTACTCTCTCACACTCATATTTCCTTGCCTAAGGTTGATGAACTCAAGTACCTTGGCCTCTCTCATCTCTAGAGGGAAAAATCGATCAAGAAACACACTTTTAAACCTTTCCCATTCTATGGAATCCCCTTCCAACCGGCCTAGCCTCTTTCCACTAATTAAACAAAATCTGAGCAACCCCTTTGAGTTGGTAAGCGGCTACTTCTGCCTTTTCTACTGAAGGCACACCCATGATAGAAAGCACCTTATAAACCTCATCGATAAACTCTTGAGGGTCTTCCCTAAGTTTGGAGCCATAAAATTTGGGTGGGTTCATTTTTCTGAAATCTCTCACTCTTACCGTCATTGTACCCACACTTGGGTTCATGGGGGATACTACCTCTCGGTCAGATTGCGCCGTCATGGCTTGAGACAACACTTGGAATGCCGACCAAAACTCCGCATTAGTCACGTTCTCGTTCAATGGGTAAATCGGAGCTTGAGGAAGACCTTGGGGAGGAACCTCTTGCTGAACATTGCCTTCCTTCAACCTTTTAGCATTAGCCCTTCTAGTAGTCATTTCCTAAAAACCATCAGGCACGGATTAGGAGAAAGACTTATAGAATTAGAATCCATGGCATGACTTAAAGAAGTGAAGAAGTGGAATTTTCTAAACATCTAATAGCCTCCATTCATAAATGTGGCGTGCTTCACATTTATGAACAAGACTCTACTAGACGTGGTTTGAGATGTCCTAGAACCATTCTAAACCTTATGCTCTGATTACCAAGTTTTTCATGACCCAGGGGTATCCCCTAGATGTAACAAGGCATATAAGACCCCAAGAGGCCTCATACAAGCCACTTAGCATATTATAACATAAAGTAATAGAAAAGGTGCGGGAATTAAAACTTTTCAAATACATTCAAAGTATTTTATAAAAGCAAGTGTAAGTCTAATATGACATTGTCTCAAACCATCTAGACCATAAGAAAGTGTAAATCTTGGGAAAAAACCATACAATAGTCTCAAAAGGTAAAAGAAAGACGTGAATAAGATAAGGTGATCCAATACAATAAGGACTCACCAAAGCTTCACTTCACGATCAACTAGAGCCTAGCCACAAGTATGTGAATCGGGAATGTCAAACCCTACATTTGATAAGAATGTAGGCAAGAGTATGCGTTAGTACAATCAAGTACTAAATATGATGGCCAGCATAAACAACATAAACATAAGCGTTGGTCAATACAAGACTTAAGGCGTAATCATATCAATACATAATAAACATCACAATGAAAGAGGAATACTTCCTTAAGTAGCCTCACTTATCCTTATCCAAGACTTAGGTCATCCGCCTCTAGACAATCTTATATCATGGAAGGTATATCTAGCAACACTCCAAGCAATCATTATCATAATTAATCACATTAGTCATACTTACTTTTAAAGACATGGGGATTCATGTTTATGCCTAGTTCATAAAGGCTAATGGGTATTCACCGCTTAACTTACTTATTTTTAGATTGCGGGTACTCGCCTCCACAACCTCATCACATGATGTAGGTACTCTCTTCCATGTCATTTCATAAGGAGCATGGGTACCTCCCTTTATGTCCATTTGAGAGGAGTTTTGAGAATTCTTTTCAGATTTTGAGAGAATGACTTGATTGGGGGATTTTAGGGGTTAAAATCACTTATATAGGTGTGTTAGACTTAGGTAAAATGACACCACATTGATTTAATTAAAACTGGAAAAGATCCTTATGACCCTAAACTTAACTACCAAGTCACGACTTACAGACCACGATCGACAGACTGTGGACCGTCGACCCATCCATGGGCTGTGGGTCCTGGCGTGGGTCACTTCCTAAAATAGTATCCACCTATCGGGCTCACCCATGTGGTGTGGGTCCAACCACGGTCTGTGGTTTTCCCACGTGGGTGACACCTGAAAGTCCTAAAATTTTCTAAGCCTTCCTCCTTTGGGTATGGGGTGTTACATTAACTTTTAGTTTAAAATTTAGATTTTTGGTACGTTTTGAGTTTGAAAGCCTAAGTTGCTAAGTGGTTTTTGGTGTCTTTTGGAGTTTAGAGCTTTAGAATGGAATTCTGTCGATACTATTATCCTCAAAATTTGAAATCTGATCTATGCGAGTTATCAATTTCTTATTTTGTGTCTTTAAAGGATTTGAGGTCCTAAGTTGTGAAATTGTTGAATTTTAGCCTTTGGGTTGACTTTTGTAAATATTTGGGGTTCGGATTCTCGGATTGGAATTATTAAAGTTCCATTGGATTCATGGATGATTTTAGGCCTAGGTGTGGTTTGGCTTGATTTTTGAGAGGTCTCGAGCTTGTTTAAGCCTTTTTAGGCATGACTTAGTTTCTTGTGATTTTGGCGAATGTCGAGTCAATGAGACCTTAGATTCGTGTTTTGGTTGTTCCATTGAGTCTAGAAGGTCAAGTATAATTGATTTGCATATACAGTTTATGTTAATCAGGTTCCAAACGAATCTTGAGGGTTCTTTGGATGTTTTTGTTGGCTGATATTATTTCTGGTGCTGCAATGTTCACTTAAGTGGAACCTGGTTCGCTTTAGTGATGGACAGTTAAGCAGAACTAGGTTTGCAAAATTTAGATTGGCCGTTTGGGAAAGGTTGGCTTTAGCGATGATCCATTAAGCGAAATGTGGTTCGCAAAAGCAAGACGCCCAACTTTTACGGGGTTCGGTTATGCGGAACCTGGTTCTCTTAAACGACACTTGAGAGGTTTTAGCTGCCATTTCAGGATTTAAACCCCATTTAACCATCTTTGAGTTTTGGGAGATTGGGGAGGCGACTTGGACCAGGTTCTCAATTAAAATCTTTTGGGAACATTTCTTAACTCTAAATCTTCAATTATCCATTATTGTTTATGGTTTATCTGTTCAAATCAAGCTATGAAATGAGAAATTTGGGGTTATCTTAAAGAACCCAACAATTTAATAAAATGGTGGTTTTGAAGTGGTTTTGATTCCTTTTTCCAAATTATTATCCCATGGAGATACATATTTAGGCGAGTCCATAACTTGACAAGACAAGCCCAACTTGTGTTCTTCAAGCCCAAGGCCGTCTAAAATTATTTGAACCAAAATACCCCTAAATTCCTATATCATGCCTATGTAAAGGGGTCTACATAAGAAGAGAAAGAAAACAGAGAAATACATAGAAAATCATTGCTCGTGATCTGCAAGAGTCTTCGTCTCCAAATGTCAAGCTACAAGTATTTCATCAAATTAAGAACAATCGTAAAGAGAAGAATCAGGGGATTACATCTTTTTTTTAAGGCTTCATAAAGATGTAATCCCCCGATTCTTCATAAATTTACTATCTTTATGAAGACTTAGGAAAAAAGATGTAATCCAGTGATTCTTCTGTTCACGATTGTTATTGATTTGATGAAATTCTTGCGTTGAGACAAAAACCTCTTTGCTTGCAGATCACCGTTAATTTGATTAAATATTAATTTGACTTAGTTAACTAGTAATTTGACTTGAATAACGTATTATGAAATTAAGATTTAATATAAATTAAATATGAGTTTATCAAAAAAAAAACCTCCACTGTCTACCAGAGATAGGTATGAGAAAGAGTTTCCAAAATTGGATATATATTTGTACAACGGATCTTGCATTAGAGCCACCAAATGACTTCCTTATCATGAGAAATTCAACGTCGAGCCAAGATCCCCTGATGCCTTTTTTACATCTCCATTTTTGTTAGATCTCTCAAATAAAGGTACTCTATCCTTCCGTCTCATGTGACATTTTTTATATTTTGAAGTACAAGTTCTTATGGTAAAGGTATTTTTTTAAATTATTTCCTCAACCAAATTTCGCCATACAAAATGCTACTAAGGGAGTAGTTTCTATCTTCTCTTCAGCTAGAATGAAGTTTGAGAATAAGATATTCTAAAGGGATGTTTTGTTTTGAATTAAACTTTTTTAACTCACATTACCAATTACTTGATGATTGTAAAGATATGACATTGACATATATAACTCAATCCAATAGCAAGTTCGTGAGGGGATGATTGTTTAAGTCCATATAAACAAACAACTCGTCCATACCACATTGCCACCCTAACACCATTTCATGCCCAGACCTAATTTGAGCATGGATCGAGAGTCCAAACAAGAATGAACCTGACTCTAATACCATGTAAATGGTACATAGCGTAACTCAATGTCAAAAACAAGTTCATGACCAGAGGATTGTGCAAGTCCATATAAGCAAACCACCGGTTCATTCGTCAAACCGACGTGGAACTCTAACCCCACTATAACAATGATAATTCAGCGTCTGGAAAGTTGAGAACATAGTGCCCTCTAGGTAAGAAGTATTGATACGATTATTTCAATTAATAAGTGTGCTAAATTACTATGGGAGTAATGAACTTGTGCATTTTATGCTTATGGTTTTGTAGGTAATAAACACTATTGATTCTTTCAGAGTAAAGTTTTAAATGTCATGCCTAAATCTTATTACTAGCCTGTTAGTAGGTAAAATACTACATTGTTAATGTATATATAGGTTTGGTTGACAACTTTTTTCCTTAATGTTGCCGAGATTATATGAGGAAATGTCAAATAGAATTTAAGTTGCAGGTAAGAAAAGGAATGAACCAATACAAGGCTACGTACACTACACGTTAACAAATCTATATCCCAGCCCACTCACCCGACCAGCCTGCAATCATGCTCAATATGTCATTACTGAACTTGTCTATGATAGAAATATGGTAACAAAATCATACATAAGATTACAAAACCTACAAGTTATCTAGATAATATAAACAAAATTTTTGAAAAGGATTCACTAACCTTTTCAAGCCTACACAACGATCATCGAAAACAACAATCTACGGGTCTACATCTTTTTACTAAACCTGATTATGCTTCAGTGAGCGCACAAGGGATCAATTTTTTTTGTGAGAGTCAACTCCCTTTTATCCACGCTTCTCAATATATAGTTGGAAATGTGAGGGAGTTTTTCTCTCAACTGAAAGATTCTCCACGTTTCAAAAATAGAAACGTGTCGAGAAGCTCATTAAAAAAACTTGTAACTGCTTCTAGAATACTTCATTTATTTTCTTAAAACATATAACTAATTTGGTACAGTAGGGACCACAGATTTAATAGTAGTGGCTTCCAATTATGGCATTAACTCATCAATGAATGAATTAATCCAACCATAATAAATTACTAATTACTCCACCCAAAATCCATAGTTGCACTCCTTAGTTTAATTTTAGAATCCTACATTAAATCTGATTTAACTCCTCATGTTTGAATTACCAATACCAATCAATTCAATTAAATCTCTGATAATTTGATACATTATTGATTAATGTCATCCTTTATTTATATGTTTAACTTATTTTATGTGACGGGTCTATATAATACACCTGCAGGGTTTCACATAAAAACTTATAACCAATAATAAAGGGGTATTATCAATCTCAAGGTCGACACATGAATTCTATCAACTAATTATTATTTCACAAATGTGATTTGTTCTTGTCCAATCTATTAGGTTTATATTGACTACTCATGTTAGGGTCTCACCTTTTTACAGATCAAGATTATAAAAAAATACATTAATCATAACAATTATATCAACATTAATAGTATACGTACATTTAATGATTTTGAGAAGATGTTATATAAATATTCAGAACATAAATAATCTTCTCTTCTTGGTCCGTTCAATACACACAAAAAACATAGTACCACAAGAAGTTGGAATGGAACTACTCTCATAATAACGATCAAATTATATTTAATCTTGTGCTGCAATCATCAAGATGTTTGTCCAACGACATCTTTGATTGTTAACATATATTTATAACTTATGAGGAACAACAATTTTAATCTTCCGTGTATGAGCCAAATGACTTTATACACTAAATTTTCTATCATGTAAGTAAATGATACACATATAGGCACTATCTATTTAATAGGAATTTTATTAAATCAAGTAAATGAAACAATCAGTCTTTACATAACGATAAAAACATAATACTATAGCTAAACCACATGGTTAATTCTATATCCTAACAATCTCATGCTTAGACTTATTACCATGCATTCCCAACTCTAATGTCCATTTCTTCCACATGCTTATCAAAACCCTTCCATGTCAGACTCTTTGTAAACAAGTCCACCAGATTGTTCTTTAATTTGACTCAATCTTTAAAACTCTCACATCACCCTTTTGAATTATGTCCCAAATAAAGTGATATCTTCTCTCAATGTGTTTGCTTCTTTTATGGTGTCGTGGTTCTTTTGATTTCGCAACCACGCTAGTATTTTCACAATAAAGTGTGAGTGATGCTTGAACCGAGCAACCACACCAAGCTCTTTCAGAAAGTTTCCGAGCCAAACAACTTTCTCAACTTCCTCTATTGGATCAGCAACACATGTTTGTTTGATGCTTCTTCTACTTATGGCTCCACCTCTTAAAGTAAACACATATCCTGAGGTTTATTTTCTAGAGTCACTATCTGATTGAAAATCTAAATTTGTATACCCAATTGGAAAAATATTAGGTGAGTGGAAAAACAATATATAATTCAAAGTCCTTTCAAGTAATTGATTAAATGTTTTATTACAGTTCAGTGTTCTTGCTCAAGATTAGACTGAAATCTGCTAACCATGCTAACAAATAACATTGCATACATGAGACTACCTTTTGTATAAGCATAAGGGACCACTTTCATTCTTTCTATCTCATCAGTCGTTTCGAGGCATCATAATAAACCACAAAACCATCAGTTTCTTCCGGTAAAGTCAACGTCGGAGTAAAAGTAAGTGTATAATTCAATTCCTAAAAACTCTTTTTGCATGCTTCTGACCATAAGAATTTGGCTTTGTTTTGGGTCTATGCCTTCAATGGAGAGACAAAACCTTCTATAGTAACTGTCTAAATCTAAGAAACTTTTAATATCCAAAAGGGATAGAGGTCTAGACTAGCTCTTGGTTGCATCTGTCTTCTTAGGATCTACCTCAATACCCTTTTCTGAAATAATTTGACCATGAAAATCCACAGACCTTAGTCAAAACTCACATTTGCTAAACGTTGCAAAGAGTTATTAGTCCTTGAGGATTTGCAGCACATCCCTCAAGTGATTGTTATGATCATCTTTACTCCCTGAGTAGATCATTAATAGAAAGTCATAATGACCATACCGAGTTTGATAAGTCATCTTCGGAATGTCATCCACCTTCACCCTCAATTGGTAATATCCCGACCAAAGGTCGATCTTAGAGAAGTAGCTTGCTCCTTGAAGTTGAAAGAACAAATCATCTATCCTTGGGAGAGGATACTTATTCTTAATAGTAACCTTGTTCAATTTCCGGTAGTCAATAGACATACGAAACGAACCATCTTTCATTCAAACAAACAAAACTGGAGCACCTCGTGGAGAGATACACGATCGGATGAAACCTTTATCCAAAATATCATTCAATTGCTCTTTTAAGTCCTTTAGTTCTTCCGGATCCATTTGGTAAGGAAGGATAGAAATAGGATGCATATATGTGAGAAGGAAAATACCAAAGTCTATTTCCCTTTCGGGAGGAATACCGAGTAAATCCCCTCGAAACACTTCCAGAAACTCATATACAATAGGGATCGACTCAAGAGTACAGGTTTCGAAAACCATCTCCCTCACCCTAACTAGATGGTATATGCAACCTTTAGAAATCATCTTTCTAGCCTTAAGAGCTAAGATGAATATGATTAAGAATTGATTCGTGGAAGTTAAGTTTAGTACCGAGTAAACAAGTGGTGATTACCCGTGTTGCCAACATAGGATTTTATAGATATACATTATCTAGTGGATCCACATAAGCTAGAAGTTCATGGTCCTTACCTTAGAAACTAGGATAACCCATTTCGGTGTGGCAGACACCAGATTCCATGTTAATATCTCACATGGTCTTATATGTCAGTTAAGGCTACTTTCCACAAGCAAGCTAAGAGGAACTAAGGTTACTTGAAGAATTGTCTTACTTATGTTTTAAGATGATGTTCACTTGATTTTATCATGTTTTACGACTTATGTTTTCTAACATTTAAAATCCATGTTTGCAATACGTCTCAATTCGAGAAAGGGATGTAAGGGCAATTTTTTGTGCTTGCAAGTGCAAGCCACAGAGGCCAACCACGGCTTGTTGATGGGACCATAGATCGTAGGTATGGTACGTACATGGTCACCCCAGAATCCTCAAGGGCAGGAACCACAGCCTGACCAATAGACTGTCTGTCAAACCATGGTCCGTGGTCCAGGGGTCCGTAATTTAGCCCAAACTCTTTGTATCTATCGATGGTTGTCCAGGACGGCCCGTCATCCTGTGCACGGTCTATCGACCATGGTCCATTGGTCATGGGGTGGCAGTTATTTTAGGGTTAGTTGGGTTTTTTATTTATTATTCCAATAATATACTATGTCATTTTTCCTATGTAAAATACCCCTATATAAGTGTTTTTAGCCCCCAAATTAGTTACTTTAAGTCAGTCTTCAAAAATCACATAAGTAGATAAATTTTCCTCTCCAAAATATTCTCTCTCTAGAAACATGAAGAAGAAGAAGGATTCAACCTAGGGTTTCAAAGCAAGTCTCAATTTCTTCCATTGAATATAAGTATTTGGACTTGAAGTATGGTAGTTTTCATCCATGAATTCCTTTCATTCGTGGAGTTCCAAAATTCTCCTATTTTCAAAGGTAGGACTCCCAATTGAGTTAGGGTTTTCTTCAATTGCCATGGGTTCTCTTCAAAATTGATTTAAATGACTGAATTATGTTATATTATGCATGAATTGATGAAATAGTATGATTTTTATGATGTTTCCCCACGAACCCATGTAAATCCCATGTTTTCCAATTATGATGATGTAATGTGGGGTTTGAATTATGAAGAAGGAGATTATGAAGTTAAACATGTTTTCAAGAGATTCATGTAAATGTTTTAAGGATGCTTTGAGAGTAAAGTATCAATGATGATGATTTAAGTTATCTTGTTGAAAGGATTTTTCATAAACACATTAAAGAATGATTTGTGAAAGGCCTTCTCACAAAGTAAGAGTTCTAAGGTTGAAAGCTTTTGTCACCTAATTGAATCAAAGAGCTATCCTAACAAAACCTATCTTGGACCTTTCCATGGATGTCTTATGACTTAACTTGGATTGGTAAGATTACATGCCCTTCTATGGATAATAACAACAAGTAAGAAATGACTATTCTGTGGGAATCATGCTTAGCACCGAGAAGATATTGAGATGGAGGCTCTCCCGTTAGTAGAGATTGAAATTCTAGAGGCAATCCCCTTATCCCTTACCTATATTCCCCCATATGATATTTTTCTAGATATACATTAGCTAGTGGATCCACTTAAGCTAGAAATTCATGGTCCATACTTTGGCAAGTAGGATAATCCTTTTCGTATGAGAGACACTAGGGGATCCTGTTATAGCTCACATGGTCTTTATGTCGATTAAGGCTCATTCCCACAATATAAAAAATGAACTAAGGTTACTTTAAGAAGTATCACATATGTGTTCAAAGGTTTGAAAAATGTCAGCTTGCATTGACCATGTTATATGAATTATGTTTTCTAACTCATTTTGTATCATGTTTTAGCTTGGTCAATTGCATGTCATGAAATATCCTCTTTTAGAATGATTTAAATGTTTTATGCATGGCTATTATACTTGGTATATTGTTTTGTACTAATAGATACTCTTGCCTACATTTTCCCCAAATGTAGGGTCTGATATTCAGGGTTCTCAGTTTCGTGGCTAAAGGTTAGCTTGGTTGATTTCCCGATATTTGGTGAGTCCTCATGCATTCGAGGATGGAGTTATATTGTTTTCAGTTTCTATCTTACATTCCTGTTTTGGACATGATGTATGGGCTTGGCCCAATTTCATTCTGTTGTATTAGATGGCTAAAAAGACAAAGTGTCTAGACTTCCGCTTTTCTTTTATTAATGTTTGGACTTTGAAATATTGTCTTTACTTCTTATGCTATGAATTCTAAGTGGCTTTTACGGGGTCTCTCGAGGTCCTATATGTCATGTTACATCTAGGGTGTACCCCTGGATCGTGACAAACTTGGTAATCAAAGCAAAAGGTATAACATGGTCTTATAATGATGTCTCATAAGCCACATCTAGTAGAGTCTTGTTCATGAGTGTGAAGCATGCCACATTTATGAATGAGAGGCTACAAGATGATTAGGAAACTCGACTTCTTTCATTCCTCTAAAGTCGTGCAAGAGATTTTAACTCTAGAAGGTCTCTCTCCTAATACTTACCTGATGCTCTATAGGATATGTCTACTTGGAAAGCTTATGCTAGAAGTAATGTGAGGGAGAATGTGGAACAAGAAGCTCTTCCCCAAGCTCCCCAAGTTTCGATTGATCCTTTGACCGAGCAAGTTATGAATTTGGAGTTTCAGGCTTCTTTTCAAGTATTGGCTCAAGCCATGATAGCTCGAGCCAATAGGGAGGTTGCGGTCCCCATGAACCCAAATATGGGTATGGCGGCTTCTAGAGTGAGGGACTCCACTACGATGAATCCTCAAGAGTTTCATGGTTCGAAAGTTGAGGAAGATCCTCAAGAGTTTATTGATGTGGTCTACAAGCTATTGATGATCATGGGAGTGGCGTTGATGGAAAAGGCGTAGTTGGCTGCTTATCAACTAAAATGTGTTTCTCAAATATGGTATAACGAATGGAAAGAAGGGAGACTGGAAGATGTGGGTCCTCTTGATTGGAAGAAGTTTAAGGCTACTTTTCTTGATAATTTATTTCCCCTTGAGATGAGAGAAGAAAAATTGCTTGAGTTCATCAACCTTCGTCAAGAAAGTATGAGTGTGAGGGAGTATGCTTTGAAGTTCACACAATTGTCTAAGTATGATCCAACAATGGTTGTCAATTCTAGGGCAAGGATGAGTAAGTTCATATCGTGTGTGTCAGAAATGGTGGTCAAAGACTATCGTACTACCATGCTCATTAATGACATGGACATCTCTCATCGTATGGTTCATGCACAATATATTGAGGAGGAAATGCTCAACTAAAAATCTAGGGAGGCAAAGAGAGATAAGACCGGTGATGGTAATTTCTCTCATGTAAGGTCTGATGGACATGATTTTCCTAGGTTTTGACAAAGGTTTTACGATCAAGGATCCTTCAATGCTCCTTCTAAGTTCAACAAAGATAGGGTGTCTAAACCTAAGCCTCTATGAGGGAATGGTAGTGGATCTTCATTGCCTATGGAAACTTGTACTAAGTGTGGAAAAAAACACGAAGGTAAGTGTCTAGTCAGCATGGATAGTTTCTTCAGTTGTGGTAAAAATGGGCACAAGATGAGGGATTTCCCTAAGCTTACGACTAAAGGAAGAGAGGGCCAGCAAGCTCCTCCTAGTGGTTAGGGTTCCAATGCTCCCAAGAAAAACCGATTATATGCAGTTCAGACTCGTGGAGAAAAAGTGGGTTCTCCTAATATGGTTACCAGTATGTTGAAAGTTTTCCAACTTGATGTTTATTCTTTACTTAATCCCGGTGTTACCTTGTATTTTGTGATGCCAAATGTAGCTATGAGGTTTGGTGTTCTTCTAGATGTGTTGTTAGAACATTTTTTCTGTCTCTACTCATGTTGGTGATTCTATTGTGGCTAAATGGATGTGTAGAAAATATCATGTCTCCTTATCCCATAAAGTTACTCATGTTGACTTGGTAGAGCTGGATATGCTAGATTTTGATGTTATCTTTGGTATGGATTGGTTGCATTCTTGTTATGCTTCTATTGATTGTAAAACCCGTGTAGTCAAGTCTAAGTTTCCAAATGAGCCTATCCTAGAGTGGAAGGGGAGAAATTCTATGTATGAGGGTCAGTTTGTCTCTTGTCTTAAAGCTAGAAAGATAATTTCTAACGGTTGCATGTACCATCTAGCTAGGGTAAGGGATGTGGATTTCGAAACCCTTATTCTTGAGCTGGTCTTCATTGATAATGAGTTTCCAGAAGTGTTCCCAAATGATTTACCTGGTATCCCTCCTGAAAGGGAAATAGACTTCGGTATTGACCTTCTCCTAGTTACGTAACCTATTTTTATTCCTCCTTATAGAGTGGCTCCGGCAAAACATAAGGAGTTAAAGAAGCAATTGAAAGATTTGTTGGATAAGGGTTTCATCCGACCAAGTATATCCCCATGGGGTGCTCCAGTTTTGTTTGTTAGAAAGAAGGATGGTTCTCTTGTATGTGCATTGACTATCGTCAGTTGTATAAGGTGACCATTAAGAATAAGTATCCTCTTCCCATGATTGATGATTTTTTTGACCAACTTCAAGGAGAAAGTTACTTTTCTAAGATTGATCTTCGGTCGGGTTATCACCAATTGAGGTTGAAAAGAGATGACATTTTGAAGAAGGCTTTTCGAACTCGGTATGGTTATATACATGGATATAGGACATAAGTATATCAAGGTTCTGGAAGTTTGGCTCTTCATGAACAGTTCAAAAGTGGTTTACTTTCTTATTATTATCATATTATAATTAAATTTGTTATATTGAGACAGATAATTAAAAGTTATGTGTATTATATTATATGAAAATCATTAAATTTATGATATTTTGGTAAACTCAAACTTAACCTTAGTGTTAAAATTTAGGAATATGATACTTGACATATTATTTGACACCAAGATTTATGAATTTTTAATTATAGATTAAGGCAAGTTTTGGATATAGGCTAGACTTACAGTAACATGGGTGTCTATGGACTCATTGTTTATGAATATTGCAAATTTGATAGATTGAGAACATTCTGAATATTACGAAAGGGAAAAGCAAAATCTTAAGGATTCATGACACGTGTTCGGCATTCAAGGTATGTTAAGACTTCCTAGACTTTGTTGAGGGACATTTTATAATTAAAGATTAAAAAAAGGAATAGATAATGGGTAAGGGTGAAAGATGGGGGTCTAGTACCAACGGTGTGACGGGCATTGGTACAAGTACCAATGTTATTAAAGGGAAAGTTTATTACTATAATATGATAGATTGTAATTTGAGAATGCCAAAGCATATGGACATTAGCTGATGTATTTAGTGACTTGATTTATTTTGTGTGGTTGTGTTTCTTTATTGAAGTTGTATAATTGTGATAATTGAGGTGATTATATGTCATAGCGACATTTGATTTATTGAGATATTGCATTATCCATTTTGTAGTGATATCATATTGTGCACATGCATTAACATGATATTGAGTGTGAGTAAAGGTCTAACACGTGATCGTCCGTGTTGAGATCGAGTTATGATTATAATTTTGGCACGTGGATATCGTTCGTACGAGGGAGAAGTTATGATTAAAATTTGGACACGTGGAGATCGTCTGTGCGAAAATAATTTTATGATAGTGCATTGAGATCATTCGCACAAACACGTGGAGATCGTTCGTGTCAGTGTATGGACCTCGCGAGTCGTCCATGGTTCATGAACTCTCGATGTATTTCCGAGAAGTATCATGTATATACGGTTGAGAGAGTACAAGGCATTTGAGGCATATCATTTCATGGTATCACATTACAGCTCATTACATCTTTCATTTTTGTTTTTAGTATGTGCTTTATTGATGTTGAACATTACGTGACATTGATTATCCATATTGATGGAAACTTGGTTGATAAGTATAAGGTAGACTTGTAAAATTAAAAAATTATTTTCTATAAACTCCTGTCACTACTTCTTCATTGTCGGTCTATGAGATATACTGGGTACGTGTGGTTTCGTACCCATACTACACTTGCTGCACTCTTTTGTGGTGCAGATTGTATTCGAATTTGAGCACATTTCTTGGAGCTTTAGTCTAAGTTTGGATTATCTTAGAGTTGTGGTGAGCTTCTTGAATATTTTGCGGCCCATACCTTCATTTATCTCTATTTATTAGGTCATGTTGGTATTCTAATAGAATATTTCTTATGCTTAGACTTGTTAAATAATTAGAAACTTGTATTGCTTTTAGAAACTCTTGTACTTATGACACTAAATCTTGGGGTGATATTTTAGTTTTTCCGCATTTTATTATAAAAGACTTAGTATTCGAGATATTGCTTGCTACTTACCTTTACACAGTTTAAGTTGAATTGGTTAACCTTTTGGGTCGGCTTACCTATCCCTTGGGAACATAGGTGCTATCATGACTTATAAATTTAGGGTCGTGACATTATCATATACTATTATAAGTGGGAACAAAAAAAGTTGAAAGTTGAAATACCAAAATATCCCTATAAAATTAAGTTACTACAATAATGGCATTAACAAAGTTACTCTAAATTAAAATGTTATAAAATATTTATTTAATTATATTTAGATAGTAATTATATAATATTATAGTATACAACACTAGAAAACCTAAAAGTTGTAGTAAATACAATTCATACAATTAATAAATCAGTAATAGTAAGAGACTATATTCATTTAACCGTATGTCATTAGTATATGAATAACTTGGATGTTTAGACTTATCCTTATATTTCATGAAACGTGTATTTTGAATTCTCATAGACTTAATAATGTGTATTTACTATTTCTTGAACTTTGTATCACTTCTTTAGTACTTAATTATGTTTATTTAATGTCATTCTTGAATTGCTTCATCTTCTGATCTTTATTGCAATATTAACTTTTGAAATGTCAATGTACATATAATCAATCAAGGATTTATTTTCCTGATAAAATATACCAAACATTTTCATTCATTTTCTCCATACACAAAGAGTTTAGAAGTTATAATCATGATTTAGCATAATTGAGTTGTTGATGATTTAATAGTGAACCAGCATGGGATGTAATCCTGGTTGCCCAATATGTGTTGCTTCTTGAAAAGGTATTTGGTATATGAAATGAAGTTTTTTGTTATTTTCTTGTTGCATGTTTTAACCAAATTAAAATTACATACTTTTGAATAAACCTAAAGATTATGTATCACATTCTAAAGATAATGGAGTTACTGGACATGTATACATGGGAATAGCATGGTTGCCTCGAATGTGGTACATCATTATTTATATACTTGTATATCTTTTTGGTTGGTAAAAAACAAGTTAGTCCCATTTAGGTGTTTTAATCATTTTTTTAATATTATAAGTATCAACGCTAATTCTATGTCAGCAACTCCAATAATGTTAGATGTTATATTATCTTAATTAGTTTTACATAGTTCAACATTTCCTATTTTGTGAACTACTCCCTCCATTCTTTTGTATTTGTTACTATTTTCTTTTTAATAGTCAAACGATATAAACTTTGACTAACATTTTCAAATGTATTTTTCCATCATATTGATATGAAAAAAATTACAATTTATAGTAATGTTCGTATAGTTTTTGAATATCTAAATTCTTATTTCAAAATATCAAATTAGTGTATTCTAAATTAACTTTAAAAAAATTAGTCAAATTGACTCTCAATAAGCGCAATATGACAACTAAAAAGGAATAGTGGGAGTAATAACTAAAATTGTGTTAAAATTAGATAGTATTGTTGTGCTTGACTAAACACATACTTAGTAAAACTAGTCTTTGGAAATGTGTGTTGCACGTTTATCCCCTATTATCTTCATAAAATGAGAAGTCCTTGAAGGACAGAGTCTATGGTACGCCTGAAGCGTAATAGATCAATTAGTTTCAAATGTAAAATTCCTTGAAGAAGGAGAGGAGTAAATGATCAATATGGTCATGATAATGAGGCAAGTGTCATAAAAGAGCACCACAACATAACACTTCATAAAATCTTGGAAAAGGTTCATGTACTTGAAAAAGGATGAAAAATGAAGAGATCTTGATAAGTTATGTCTTATTAGAATCGATATCAAATAGTCGTCGACGTTATCTTTGATATGAATTAGCGCTCAATGATATAAATTGTGAAGAGGATTTTGATTCAAATATGTCATATAGTGTGGACAGATAAATGATTGGCCATGTAAATTGCATAAATCAAGTATATTTTGTTTCACTTAGAAAAGTGGTATTTTGGATTGATAATCCATAAATCAAGGTATAATATTAGTGGGGTACAAATAAATTATTATGTGATGGTATAACCATAAGATATCAAGTACGGCTTGTGCCTTGGGACACAAAGGTTTGTCGCAAAAATCCTGACATTAATAGAGACGTTTTCTCCTATGGTGGATGCAATGATATTTGTTTTTATCTGACAATATATGAAAAGTTGAATGCATATAATGAATAATTATCATGTCTAGCTAAGCAATATTGAAGGTTATATGAAAATCCTTGAACCAATCAAGGTGTATGAAACATATAAAAGTTTGAAAGAAACTTTTTCAATAAAGCTTCAAGAATCCTTATATGGATTGAAATAATCAAGGAAGAAATAGTATAAAAAAATGACCCTAATTGTCCTTGCATTTTTATGAAAAGATCAGGATCTGAATTTATTATAATAGTTGTGTATGTTGATGACTTGAATATTATTAACACTCTTAAGGATCTTTCAAAAGTTGTTGAGTGTTCGAAAAGAGAATCTGAAATGAAAAGATCCTAGAAAGACAAAATTTTGTCTTGACCTACAGATTGAGAATTTGTCAAATGAAATATTTGTCCATCAATCAACATACACAAAAAAGTTTTGATGTGTTTTTATATGGATAAATCACATTCATTGAGTACCCCCAATATTATGAGATCGCTTGACATAAATAAGGATTCATTTCGATCTCAAGAGAAGGATGAAGAACTTATTAGTGATGGAACTCCATATATCAGTCAATTAGAGGCACTAATGAACCTTGCTATATACGATAAAATATTTTGCAGTTACTTTATTGATAAGATTTTGCTCCTCCCCAATGAGAAGACGTTGAAATTGTCACGCCCCAAGCCTACACCCTGGACGTGGCCGGCACTCAGAGACCATTGCTGGCCCCAAGCGAACCCTTGGCTTGGCTTACTTAACTCAACGGAAGACTTAATTCAACAAAATAAACTCATGTAATAGTTTAAATGATAACATCTTAGCCAAATTAGCAATTTCTGTCTCAAAACAAAGTATTTGCAAATACATAGATGAGAGACTCATAACTACTGTCTGACTGTCTATAAAGACTCTATAATACTGAGATGGATGTTGGGACAGACCCCACAACATCCTAATAATGAAAGACTAAAAGCAAATAAAAGAGACCTCCGGAACGCAAAGAGGCTCACCACTGACTCTGATTGTTCAACTGGATCAACAAGGCATTGGTTGCTGATCCTGGTTACCTGCGTTTGCATCATAAGACGATGCAGGCCAACTGCATCAGTACAATGAATGTGCAAGTATGCGAGTTGGAATGCTAAACAACAACTTAAGCTTGAAAAGAGTAAGAAGGAACACTTACCTTGGCTCTGTACAACTCATGAATAACTGAACTCAATTTAGAGCAATAAGACACATGCAATATATATATATATATAGA
Source organism: Solanum commersonii (assembly GCA_029007595.1). NCBI lineage: Eukaryota > Viridiplantae > Streptophyta > Magnoliopsida > Solanales > Solanaceae > Solanum > Solanum commersonii. Next base: position 3,230,425 of record JAJTWQ010000029.1, read on the forward strand.
TAAATCTTGTAAAATAGTGTAAACAACTTAGTTCGTTAAAGATAAAGCAATAACAAACTCAACTTTACTTATATATATAAAAGTAATATAACTTTTGAGGGAGATTCTCTAACCGACAACCACCACTCTGAGCCTAAGTGATGATACAATGTTTTGCCTCACATTGCCCAAGGATCATCCTATACCTTGTCGTGATATTGGACCTTACTTAACTTAGTGGATCCACTAGCTTAACTTATGTGATCATCTAAAAAGTATGACCCATTAGTACCCATGCTGGTTACATGGTTTTTATGGAGACTTGAGTTAATATGAACTCGTATCCCCACTTCGGTGCTCAATACTACTCCCAAAATATACTTTAGCTCATAAGTGTTTTAAACAACTTTCTTTCTTTGATTTGAGATAATTACTCAAAGCTTAGCCCAAAGGCTCTCTTGGAATCGATGTTCCCTTTTCTTGCTCAAATGTGTAAAAACATTTATAAACTCTTAGGGAATACTTAGTTCCCTTATAACTTTTGAGAAATGAACTCAACTCTTTACTCTTTGCTTAACTTGAAAACGTGAGTCTTAAAACGAAGTTAAAACATTGTTAAAGACTCTTGAAAACTTTAAGAAACTTTGCTTTAACCTTCTTCTTAACTTCTAGACTTGACTCTTAACTTCTTTGACTTTGATCTTAACTTTCCTTGAATTGGATTATGGATTCAAGGTTTATGATCTCATGTTTATGGATGATTTCATGATGTTTAGATGTACCTTAGAGTGTTGGAATCAACTAGAAAACATAGGTACATCGCTTAGGAACAAGTACGAAAAGATGGGGGAGGCATGGGGTGCATTGGTGTCCTTGGCGCTCTAAGAACATGTTGGGGCGCGCTGGCTGGCATGACGCCCCAAGGCCAAAACTTCAAACATTGCTTTGGGGTGGCGCGGCACCCCACCCTTTTTACCCAAAAAAATCCAACTTTTCTCCTTCGTTTTTCATCTCTAAACCCTCCCATCTTCCCTAGTTCTTTCCCCAAACACTTACGGTCATTAGTACTCTCAACTTACAATTGATCTAACTCAAAAATCCACCCGGAAACACGAATCAAATCAACAAGAAACTTCAACAACACAACCAATCAATAACTTAACGATGTCCTTCAAGAACTTCACTTTTTAACATGTGAACAACCCAAAATCGTTGAACTGAAACAAGTTGGTGTGTGGGTGAACTAACTCGTCACTAAAAGACCTCACATACCTTAATAGGGATCACCCCCGACGAATTCCACTCCCAACGCTTGACGTTCTTGGCGAAATCTTGGCTTTTCTCCCTTTCTTTCTTCTTTTCTCCAAGCCCTAAGCGTGAATTTAATTTTCCAAAACTAAATTAAGTTTTTTTTTTACCCCAATAAACTCCTAAAAATGAATTAGGAAATTAATTAGAGAAAGGACTAGTTTGCCCTTCCTTAAATCCGGATTTGGACTTTCCTCAATCCAACAACCCAACTTCCGAAAGGCATAACTCATTCATATGATATCGAAATCGCGTAAACTTGGCAGCATTGGAAATATCTTCCCAAGGGATTTCCAACCATATCAAGAACTACTTCTAACTCATCCTAAGCTAGGAGTTATGGTCGTTTGAAAATAACTAAAACTCACTTTTCTAACTTAGACAAATTTTCCAGATTTTTCTTATTCTTTCCAAATATAAGTATCTTCAGATTGTAAACTCTTTCTAGTTATTTCTAGGTGCGAGATGTTACAGAAATGATATCAAAGAAATTTATTTGAAGTTATTCTACAAGATAATCAACTGCAAATGAAAGTGTGCACAAGATGATTGTTGATATGAACAAGTTGAATGAGCAAATTACTTGCAACAACGAGGTCACAAATAGAGTAATTTTCAAGAATGTATTCGATTAAGCTCAAAGTCTCATCATATCCATGAAACCAGAAAAATGATATATCAAGATGAGTTCAATCACACAACATCTCCGTGTATGTGATTTGATCACAAAGACCCTGTCAATATTTTAGAAGTTGGTATATAAGATTGGATGACATCGTCATAAGAAATTAAGTGATGTTTTAATGAGAAAGAGTATACTTCATGCCTCGAGCCTACATCCTAGGCGAGACTGGCACTCCAGAACCATTGTTGGCCCCAAGCGAATCCTTGGCCTGGCTTACTACTCAACGGAAGACTTTAATCAACATAAATGTACTTTAAAAGTAAACTGAAAACTCAATAGATAACTTAGAATGTATAAAGAAACAGTTACTAGCCATAATGGCAACCCAAGTCTCAAACATTAAAACTGAAATAGAAAAGACTCATGAACTAACATCAACTAACTGTCTATGAAGCTTCTAACAACTGAGATAGACATCGGGACAAGACCCATAACATGCTAATGAACTAGAATGATGAAAATAGGGATCCTCCAGAAGCAAAGAGGCTGACCAACAACTCTGAAGCTCAACTGGATCAATGATGTGCTAGATGCTGATTCTGGTTACCTATATCTACATTATAAAATATGCAGGCCAAATGGCATCACTACATTGAATGTACGAGCATAGGAGGGGAATTCTATAACAAGACATAAGCTTAAAAGGGAATTGAAGGAACATACATGGTCTCAACTCAACTCAACTCATTTCAATATAAAGCAGTAATATAAATGCAATATAAAGAAAAGCTTTTAAAACATGTGGATAACAACTTTGTGTGTTGAAAAATACAACAATAACTCAGTTTGTATGCAAGGATATGATATAAACTCTGCCTGTATATGAAAATCCAATTAACTTTGTGTATATAAGTGTTGACACCAAATTTTGGACCTTCACAATATAGATTGATCATCGAGCTTCTTAAATTTCAAACGATTTGAAATAATTAGTTTTTATAAAGTTCAAACTATTTTTCAAGTTACTTTTAATTAATTTTATCAGTTTTATAATATTTAAGTAATACATATGTTTATATATAAATTTTTATATAATTAGTATATTTTATAAATATTCGAAAATCATCTAAAAAAAAAGATTTTATTTTGTTTGAATATTTTACTAATTAGTTTAGTTATACAATAGTTTATATTTTTGAATTAATTAGTTTATAATTAAGTTAATTATTTTATTTCGTTAAGACTAAAAAGCTTGTTAATTAATTAATAACAATTCATCTTATTTTAAATTTTTCCTAATTTAACCAATTACACCAATACAACTCATGTGGTTATTTTCTCAATTCAAATTGACCACAATTTGGTCCAAATTGCTACCATCAAATCCAATCCTCTCAGCCTATTTTTATTTTTTCAATTTCCAATTTCCAATTTCCAATTCAACATTACAATAATTCCATTCTCACGTGCAGCCCACCAGTTCAATTCCAATTCCCAGCCCACTTTAGTTTCCAAATAACCAAAACCCAGCCCACAAAATATAACAATACAATACATAGAAATACCAAAGAAACCCAATTTCATACTAAATACAGTAAAACAGCAAACCCAGCAACCCGACCATGTATTGTTCTTCTTCCTTATGAAGAACAGCAACCAAAATGCGGCCCAAATCGCAGCCCCGCGAATACGAGCCCAAATCCATCATGCGTGGCCTCTTCTCTCTCCATCATTCTCTCTGTACCAAAATCATTTCGAGAATGGTATATGTGTTCAGCAACCTTATCCACAAGAGAGGTTTGAATTTCAAATTTTGAAAATCAATACTAATCCCTCCCATTTCCCCCTTAAATCAGCCCCTATTTCTCCTTCTATATATAACTCATTTCCCCACTTTGTTAAAGGCGGGAGGAAACTCATATACCAAAGGAAAACCTTATCAAAAACACTTTTGAAATACACTCTAGAATAGAGAATATAAATCATTTTGAGTCTTAGTTTCACTCTTTCCGTCCATCACTCACCCATGTTCATTTGAGTTCGATGTCACCAGTGAGGTCATTAGTTGTTGGTTCACTCAATCAATCTCGTAGTCATCTCAGTCGCTGCCCGAAAAAAGGTAAAACCTATTTTCGTTCATGCCTATGTTGTTCTTAATATGTTGACATGTTTGATTCTCGACTAGATGAGTTATATACTTCTTTGGTTTTTCTCATCTAAAATCTTATTGTTTAATATTCTTATCCATTTCGAGAAGGTTTTTGTAATTTGATAGCTCTGTTGTGTTGTATGTGTTCGGAGTTCATCTCGAGATAATATCTATCGTGATGTTGTCTTGGTTGTTTACCTATTTTTAGATCATGAGTTCCGTCATCTAAACCGGATTTGCATTATGTTAATAAATCGACAGACCCAAGCTTTATTGTTTATCTTTAAGTTATTTAAGATTATCTTCGCGTCCTTATCACCTCTCATTCTGCATTAATTTCACCTACTTGTGACTGAATCAGTTTGCTTTTATTTGTATTTTGCTTCATCTTTAAGTATCGATCTCTGCTGGTTTGTTGCTATTAATTTTGTTGTCTATGTAAAGGCAAAATCTCGACTAGCTTCCTACTGCTTAATATGATCCATTTTTTGATCAAGACTATGGCTCTTTCTGCCTAATACCTTAGTTTTGTCAAAGTTTTAGCTTTGCCTTTAAGATTTTTGAAACTAATTTACTGGAGTTGATTTTTTTTTTATGTGTATACCATGCTACTTTTTTTTTTGAAGTATGAACACAATTGCTAGTCGTTTGCCTACATGTTATATGGTCTTCATATTAGTTCATTAAAATGAGTGGATGAGTTTATATCCTAGTTGGTGTCAATTAATGTGCAATTGAGACTTTGCAGAGCATGTGGGTTGATCTTGTCATTTTATATCTAATTAAAATTTCTTTCTTCTCTGTTTTTGAACTAGCCCAGTAGTGATTTTAATCTTGTGATAGGTAATAGTCTTTATTAAAAGCTTATTAGTTTACATCTCATATGACCTTTGTTCTAATGCTTGATAGTTATCACTGCTCCTCTTTCATGATATATAAAAATTAACAAGTTTTCATCAGTTTTCCATTCAAATTATTGTTTAAGTGTTGTGTTGTTAAAAAATTGACTGTCAAGTGTTATTTCATTTACTTATTTATTTTACCTTTATCACTTCATTTATTTCCCAAAATTGCTAATTCTATAACTTGTTTATCGTTTTGCATGTAAATCTATTTGAGTGTATTTTGGACTCCTCCTTGCATATCTTTGAGTTGTCTCGAGTCAGCCTCATCACTCATCCCAACAAAAGAGAAGCTGATATACAGGTTGACAGCGAAACGCAAGTACTTGGAAGCTGAATTAGGCTGTGTACACATGGTATGCAGTCTGATACACAAGAAAAATGTCAAAATACAACCCATATACAGTGGTATACGCTGAATGTATACACGGATTTTCCAAAGGCAAATAGGCCCAAATGCCTTGAACCATTTTCAGCTACAAGTCCCAGGGGAAATTGGACCCAACAGTCCAAAGTAAAACAGCCAACAACTTTTGGTTAAAATGGGCCTAAACTCATATTTTGGTTTTTTTAGACTTTAGGACAGGTGTGCCAAAAGGTCATTTTAATTGGATTTGGGCCAAAAACCTAAGTCTAATTATTTCTTTCCCCCTCTATCATTATTTATATTGTTATTGATTAACTAACTTTTTTTGTTTCTTATGGTTTAATTTAATTAAGTTCCCAAGATAGTCTTTCTTATTTTTTGAAACATCTATTATTTACTTATTTATATATTCCATTTATTTTTTCTTAAAATAATTATGCCACCTTTCCTTTAAAAGTAACAACTTAAAATTATCTTCATTTTTTAAACTTAGTTAAATTTTAAAAGTTACTTAAAAAGTCATTTTAGTCAAATCGTCAGTCAATCACAAGTTAGCGGAAATTTCGAGGGCCTAACACCTACTCGAAATGTACATTTGATCTTGAACCCTTTTATTTTCAATTGATTTTATCTGTTTAAATCTTTTGAAAATTTTATAAGTTTTTCTTGATCTCTTACTAAAAATTAAGTGGCGACTCTATTTTTTTGGAAATTCGATTTCTCTTAAATCATAAGTTTAATCGATTTTTCAAAACTTAGTAATTTTTTCTTTTATTTATATTTTCGAGTAAAACAGAAATGACGACTCTGCTGGGGAATTAATTAAGTTCTAACCATAAGATTTGACTTATTTGACTAATTGTTATTAATTGTTGATTTGTTTATATATGCTTAATGTGTTTAAACTACTATAATTGTCATTGCATTTATGACATCTTATCTTATATGTATAGTATATTAAAAGACGGTTTTGCGAAACCGCAGCCGAACTTTTTTATACTCAATCCTTTTCTGGAATGATCGGCAATTTATTGGTTCGTCATGTGTCCAATGGTTGTCATGAGTTTCAGTCTAAGTTGTCCGCTTAGGTTCCTAGTCTTTCAAAGCCACTCTTAGTCAACTAGCGTAGAGCGAAACCAAATTTTGACTTTTAGCGCATTTTGAACTAAGTTAACCCATTACCCAAGGCGTGTTAGGCCCATTAGAAGCTCACCTTGTGTGGATTTGACCCATTGGTCAATAAAAGACAATCATGTTTATGTGTTTAAATTTGAAGGATGTATACGTCATTTGGCAAAACATTGTCTCTTGAGGTTGGGAGTTAATAGTTTGTTCAAGTCGAAGAAGGATCAAGTTACCATTTCATCCAAAAACATGGACATTCGGAGACGACAATAAATCAAAAAGAGGGTCCGTCCATGAAAGCATAGTTTAGGATTGTACCCCTACGTAGGATTGATCATTTGTATCCCTTTTCCCTATTGTGTATCCCTTTTTAGCTTTATTCGTAAAATTTGTATAAATTTGGATTTCGAGGCAATGCAATGCTTCAAACAACGTTATACATCCTTCGAATCGCTAGGCATACCCTTGGCACAAAAGGGTCACAAATTTGTTTAGAACGCGCAATATTTGCTTATGTGTTATAAATGTTTATGTGAACGTGTCGCTTTATTTGAAGATATTCTAGGTCACTCCTCTTCGAATTATTTTTTAGAACCCTTTAAGCACAAATATCAAGTAACTATCAAAAGCGCGTCCAAATACTCTTCGAGTCTTTAGTTTCACAAATATTTCAAACTTCATTTTTCAAAACTCACAAAAAAAAAGTTAACCCTTTATCTCAAATCGACAGAGATTCAAGCTGGTCGAACTATGTAGGACCTAAATTCTCCCTCGTGAGATACGTAGGCAGTCTTTCAAGGCTCGGTCCCTACTTTTGAGAAATTTTATCTTCTTCCAACTCTTACAAAGAAATTATAGTTTCATATCAATCGAGAATCAGATGTATGTTAATGAAAGATACAATCAACTTTATCTCGACTCGAGTCAACTTTTCTTATTCACTAAGATCAAAATCAAATAGACAAATTACTGTCTATTTAGTCATTTCTCTAAATACGTGGGCTAGTTTATCTTCAAGTGGAGCAACTCTTATGTGTTTGTGGTCATATGTGTGATATTTTGTATTATTTATCATCTACATAGACTAATATGTTTATCGTTTGAGTTAATTTTTCTTTGTCAGGTACTTAGAACTGATCTGTATTGATAAGCTGACTCGTCATCCTTATTTCACAAGATCTAAGGCCCCCAAAGATTCCTTCCCCGATCAAAGTTTGCAAAAAGGAAAGGCAGTTATGGGTGATAACAATGACGAGATTAGCCCGACTGATGTTGTCGTGACTCAGCCGTCGGCCTGATCAAAATGAATTAGTTATGCAATTGATACAACAGATTGCCAAAATGAGGCTTGAAATGCAAAGAAGACAAGATTTCCTAATTCATTTTTCGCTTTCAACCCTCCATGAGATAGAAGACATCCACTCCACTTTCCTCCTCCAAGCCCGGAACAATTTCAGAATCCACCCTCTAACCCCGCTCAAAATCCCCCAATCATCGACCTAACTGCCCCAAATCCCCATCATGCCTCCGTCTCTTACCAAGCACCACTTCCTTCTCAAGGTACCAACCACCAAACCTTCCCTCCTCATCAAAATGCCAACCCACAAGTTTGCCCTCCCCCTCAAAATCAAAATGTTAGCAGTCAGCAAACCTTCACCCATCACCAAAATTAGCATACCAACCCCCAAACTTTCCCCCAAAATTACCAAGCCACTCAAAATACCCATAATCCCTCTATTGCTTCGCCATTACCTCAAAAGACTATCTTTCAAATTTCAATTCCAAATGAACCTTATGACAACTGTTCCGAGCTTGATCACTATGAGGAACAAGAGAAAAAATGGAGGTCAAAAGAAGAGGAAGCCAAGTTGAATATGAAAAAAGAGATCAGGAAAGCCATGAAGGAGTTGCATTGTATTCCTGAAGTCGATGGGTTGAGTTATGAGGATCTGTGCATCCATCCAAATCTGGACCTCCCGGAAGGGTTTGAAGTGCCAAAATTTGACACTTTTGGAGGAACAGGGAATCCCTTGGCGCACCTGAGAGCCTATTGTGACCAGCTCATGGGAGTTGGAAGGAATGAAGCTTTATTAATGTGGCTCTTTAGCCAAAGTTTGACTGGAGAACCCTTGGAATGGTTTACTTCCCATGAGATAAAGCAGTGGTCTAGCTGGAATGCACTAGCTAAGGATTTCATCGAACGATTCACTTACAATGTGGAGATCATTCCTGATCGCTATTCTTTGGAGAGAATTAAGAGAAAATCCACTGAAAGCTATCGTGAATATGCGTATAGGTGGAGGAAAAAGGTCGCACGGGTTCGACCTCCTATGTTTGAGAAAGGGATCGTCGAAGTGTCCATACGCATTCAAGAGCTTGAGTATTATGACAGGATAATGTTCTCATTGGAGAAAAATTTGCGGAGATAGTCAAGGTAGGTGAGACTATCGAAGATGGGCTTAAAACCGGAAAGATTTCTCACGTTGCCACCTCAACTGAATCTTCAGGATTGTTGAAAAAGAAGAGAGAAGATGTGTCTTCTATTTCCTGCGCATCTGATGGAAAAGGACACTTCAAAAAATCCTCAACTTACAAAGGTTATCTCGAGCTCTTCAAAATTCATATCCAGCTTGTTATACCCAATCAGGTTATCAAACTCCAGCAATGAGTTACCAAATTTTACCTCCTAATTACACTACCGAGTTACCAAATTTCATCTTTTGCTTACCAAACTCCACCTCCACATTACCAAAATACCCATCGATATTACCAAGCTCCACCAGTTAGTTGTTCAAATATCCAATCAAGTTACCAAACTCCACCTCAGGACTACCAAAGCATCCCTCCTAGTTACGAAACTCCACAATACCAAAACTTCCAAATGCCAGCGCCAACTCACCAAAATCCTCCAAACTACCGTCAAGTACCTTCATATCCAGGAAATAATTACAATCCTCCTCGCCCAAATCTTGAGAATAAACCTTCAAGAGTCTTTACTCCTTTGGTTGAGAGCCGAACACAACATTTTGAAAGATTGAAATCAACTGGCCTGATACAGATAATTGATCCAAAAAATATCAATATCAACTATAAGCTTTATAGACCCGATCTTTACTGTGCTTACCATTCAGGAGGTGCTGGGCATATTACTGAGGATTGTATAAACTTGAAGCATAAAATTTAAGACTTGATAGATCAAAAGGTCATCTCTCTTCAGACTGCCACTCCTAATGTCAATAATAACCTTATGCCGAATCATGGAGGGGTAACTATTAATATGGTTGAAGTCAAAGAAGATTTGAATGTGAAGAAAGTTATAATCTCAGCCAACCTCGAAAAGCTTGAGAAAGTTGTAGCCTCTCCAATCAAAAGAGAGAGATCCAAATTTGTGGTCATGGCACCTCATCAAGATTTTGTTGTAGTGTCGAAGGAGAGTCAGGACAAGCAGGAGATCGATTAAGCTTTTCCAAAATTGTCTCACTTATATCAGTCTTTTTCAATGCAAATTGGTGTAGGGGAAGGAGTTAAAAATTTGATCAAAGAAGGTGATATTGTTCTTGAAGAGATGATTGAGACACCAGTCATACTAGAAAGCGAGCCAAAGGAGCTAACGCCTAACTGGACATCCACTTCGCTCTTGATTCCTCGATCATCTTAGTAGACATAGACAATTTTATATGTTATTTCTAAAAAATTGGTGGTGTTTCGAATGAGGCTCGAGATCCATCATTTGCTCTATTTTTGCCTCACTATGTTTTAATCTCCCTCCTTATATTTTGAAAATGACAAAATGATTTATCGTTATGGTCAAAGTTCTAATTTTCTTGATTTAAATGAAAACCTCATTTAATGCGGAAATTTGCTTTACTTGCCTTATATTTGCTATCTGATAGTATCTGTCTATGATTTCAGTGAAAATATTTTCAAATCTGCCAATAGCATGTCATGTCACAGGCTGAATGAACAAAATGGGGTAGATGAAGATGAATTTGAGGACTATAATGAAAAGATCATGGTACATAAACACCTGGTTGAGGAGTTCAGACAGTTCGAAAGTCACGATAAGATGAATTCAGAAGAGATCAGAATAGTGAATCAGGAAAATGATAAACGCATCAGAGAAATCAAAATTGGTGCCTATCTGACAAAAACGCAAGAAAGAGAACTCATCAGTTTGCTTGGAGAACACATCGATACATTTGTTTGATGACATCACATGGTTGAGCATGAACATTGGGTCTCACAAATCATCAATCTAGTTAAATGTTGTCAAAAGATATCATGTTTGAAGATTCGATTTATATATTTTCCATGTAATAGCCTTTATTTCCTTGTAATAGTTTATGCTTAGAATTTACCCATTTCAATGAATTACGTCTGACCTGAATTCTCAAGAATGAGATACGTAGGCGGCCTATGTCGGCCTCGATCGGTTTCTTTATAAATTTCCTATTTCTGTTAATCCTCGAGAAGGGGAACTACGTTTGACCTAATTTCTGCCTCAACGGGATACGTAGGTGCCACAACGGCTTGGTCATATCTACTGTAAGAGTTCTATTTTCCTTTATAATAGAAACTGGATAGAATTTTTGAGAGGGACTCAAAAATTCTTGAGAAAGAGATATTTTCTCCAACAAGTCAAGATTGAAGATACATTGCGAGTTGCAACTGGGACAGAATTTTTGAGAGGGTCTCAAAAATTCTACAAGTCATAGATCAACAGTTCGAGATACCCCAAGACATCTAACTGGGATAGAAATTATGAGGATGGCCTCAAAAAATCCTTCAAGCATCACTAGAAGTTTGTTGTAAATTCCAATTATTTTGAGCATATTAGAAGTTTAAATCTAACTTCCAATGATCTCTGGCATCGTTAAAGTTCATAGTCAACTGCAGCAATCTCCGACACCTTTGAATTTCAGAGTCAACCACAAAACTTCCCAATTATAGTAGATTTCAAGAAAACCATGTCATAAATTTCCCAAGCTTTAAGGATTTTTGAATTCTCCAGAACAAGCTATCGGTCACACCAAAGTTTTGAACCAAGGACGTTCATTTAAGCTTGACGTGACATGACACTTGGCAGTGACCTTTTTCACTTACAGTTAAAAAAACCATTTTCTTAAAGATTTTATCTAAATGTTTCAAATATGTTTGCATAAAAAAAAATTATTGTCTATCAAGAAGCAAAAGATCATAACGATCAACTGAAGATAGAAAGACGAGGAGCAAGCGATTGAAAAAGTCAACACAAATCAGTTTGTTTTAAAAACTAAATTTTTTTTTTATGGATGCAGGTCTATGAGATTACCTCAATTTCATCATATTTCTCCATTCAACAAATATAAAGAAGTTAAAAGGGCAAGGAGCTCCCCAAAATTGACAACTTTTTTGTGGATGCAAGAAAGTCATTGAAGTTTTTCAGAGGAAAAAGAAATAGTTTAGAATACAAGCAACAACACCTCGTTTAAATTCTTAGCAAAGCATGAGTCACATAAGAAACAAAGTGTTCAAAATGAGAACAAGTTAAAGTATCACTCTCAACATATACAAGAATCTTCAATGACACGAGATTACATTTTTCAGCATTAAGAAAGTTTGAAGAATATTCATGAATATCGTAGATATCAGACGCGGTCATGTGAACTACCCAAAGGGACATCATCCTTACTACCCGGATGGACATTCCTAGAGTATTATCAAATGAGATAATACCATCACCTAGAGGGACATCATCTCTATTTTATCAATGAAATATCATCAGCCTACCGATGGATCTTCTTTATCATTATCCTACCAATGGATCAATATTATCCTACCAATGGATTAACATTATCCTACCAATGGATCATCAACATTATCCTATCAATTGATTAACATCATGCTACCAACAGATCTTCATTATCATTATCCTACCAATGGATCAGCATTATCCTACCAATGGATCAGCATTATCCTACCAATGGATCATTAACATTATCCTATCAATTGATCAACATCATAGTACCGACAGATCTTCATTATCATTATTCTACCAATGGATCAACATTATCCTACCGACGGATCTTATTCATCATCATCATCCTATCGATGGATCTTTATTATCATCATCCTACCAATGGATCTTCATCAGAATTATCCTATCAATGGATCATTGTCAATCATCATTTTATCGATGGAGCATTATCATCCTATCGATGAAGTAGCATCATCCTACTAATGGATCAACATCACTCTACCAATGGATTTTTGTCATCCTATCAATGAGGCATCGTTTCCTACCAATGGAGCATCAATATCATCATTCTATCGATGAAGCATCATTATCATCCTATTGACGAAGCATCATTATCATCCTATTGATGGAGCATCATTATCATCTAATCATGTAGCAGCATCATCCTACCAATGGATCAACATCATCCTACTAATGGATTATCGTCATCTTACTAATGAAAAATCATCATCATTATTTTCATTTGCAAGAACATCATCAAGAGAGCCATCAACATATTACATCAGTCTATTTCTTATTACATCATTTCAAAAGAAGAGTGCATTGAAGAATTATATTGCAAATACTAGATATAAGCATTATTTGCTCAACCTCAAATTGAAAGAAAATTGACGTCAATTATTTGAGGGAGTAGCTAAGTGTCCACACGATAAAAAACACTATCTCCCCATTTGAATTACATTTTTATGCTAATGAGTTTTATCTTAGTCTTTTTCGAGAGCATCCTAAAAGGATGAATTCTCAAACAAACAACAGGTGCGGACGACATCAAAAAGGATGCAGCACAACGGGGAATCTTTTCTTAGCAGCGAACTGGAACATAATCCAAAGAGGAATGCCAAACTCTTGGGACACGAGCTGAGGAGCGACTCCCACCACAATCAAACCACACCCCTATTATAAGGCATGTGGGTTTTTCTTAGGGTTATCAATTTCAATTTCGCATCCGAAAATCCTTGGCTTTCACCGAGAGCAACTTTCCAATCCAAGTGACAATATGTCGAGAGCTTTGGAAAATTATGTCCATGTAAATTTTTAATTATGGGTGTGAAGGGCCCCACATTCATGGCTAAGAGGTTGCAAGCCTCTTTTTCATACTCGACTCATTCGTCACTCTTCCAGAACCAAAGGTTATCTTAGCATAATAGATTTCCTTTTCAACTAATCAAGTCTAACTACAAACAGCCTGATTCCTAAGGATTAAGGATATGTAGGCAAGCCTCTTTTTCATACTCGACTCATTCGTCACTCTTCCAGAACCAAAGGTTATCTTAGCATAATAGATTTCCTTTTCAACTAATCAAGTCTAACTACAAACAGCCTGATTCCTAAGGATTAAGGATATGTAGGCAAGCCTCTTTTTCATACTCGACTCATTCGTCACTCTTCCAGAACCAAAGGTTATCTTAGCATAATAGATTTCCTTTTCAACTGATCTTGTCTAACTACAAACAACCTGATTTCTAAGGATTAAGGATATGTAGGCGGGCTCAATGTTGATAACTCGACTATACTCCGACGTTCTCTCTTAAATCTAATTCCCTAGCATTTCCGTCTCTTCATTATTTGATATCGGGATAACTTTAGAATTCCTTGAAAATCATGCTTCAAATCAAGCGTATCGAACTACAAGTGGCCTGAATTCTCATTTAGCCTGAGATATGTAGGAAACTCGAATACTGGGGTTCGTCCATAATTCCTAAAGTCCACACCAAAATCCTTTTCCTAAAGAGATGTATATGTGGTCGGTCAAAATTGGATTTGTCAATTTCATTTTCCTAGAATTTCTTTCATCAATCCAAGTCAAACGAGGGATAGTTGTTGACACCCAATTTTAGACCTCCAGAATATAGATTGATCATCGAGCTTCTTAAATTTCAAACAATTTGAAATAATTAGTTTTTATAAAGTTCAAAATATTTTTCAAGTTACTTTTAGTTAATTTTATCATTTTTATAATTTTTAAGTAATACATATGTTTATACGTAAATTTGTATATAATTAGTATATTTTATAAATATTCAAAAATCATTTCAAAAAAAAAAGATTTTGTTTTGTTTGAATATTTTACTAATTAGTTTAGTCATACAATAATTTATATTTTTTAATTAATTAGTTTATAATTAAGTTAATTATTTTATTTCGTTAAGATTAAGAAGCTTGTTAATTAATTAATAACAATTCATCTTATTTTAATTTTTTCCTAATTTAACCAATTACACCAATACAATTCATGTGGTTATTTTCTCAATTCAAATTGACCACAATTTGGTCCAAATTGCTACCATCAAATCCAATCCTCTCGGCCCATTTTTATTTTTTCAATTTCCAATTTCCAATTCAACGTTACAACAATTCCATTCTCACGTGCAGCCCACCAGTTCAATTCTAATTCCCAGCCCACAAAATACAATAATACAATACACAACAATACCAAAGAAACCCAATTTCATACCAAACACCATACAATAGCAAACCCAGAAACCTGACCATGTACTGCTCTTCTTCCTCGCGAAGAACAACAACCAAAATGCGACCCAAATCGCAGCCCAGTGAACACAAGCCCAAATCCATCACGTGTGGCCTCTTCTCTCTCCATCATACTCTCCGTACCAAAACCATTTCAAAAATGGTATATGTGTCAAAATATTGACGCCTCAATCGTTCTTTACTCATATCAAGCAGCCTCCATTCCAAATTCGTTGGAGATTTGTAATAATTCGAGTCAGCAACCTTATCCTTCAGAGAGGTTTGAATTTTAAATTTTGCAAATCTATCCTAATCCCTCCCGTTTCCCCCTTTAAATCTGCCCTAGTTCTCCTTCTATATATAACTCCTTTCCCCACTTTGTTAAAGGCGGGAGGAAACTCATACACAAAGGAAAACCTTAGCAAAAACACATTCGAAATACACTCCAGAATAGAGAATATAAATCATTTTGAGGCTTAGTTTCACTCTTTCTATCCATCACTCACCCAGGTTCATTTGAGTTCGATGTCACCAGTGATATTGTTAGTGGTTGGATCGCTCAGTCAATCTCATAGTCGTCTTAGTCAGTGCCCAAAAAAGGTAAAACCTATTTTTGTTCATGCCTCTATTGTTCTCAATATGTTGACATGTTTGATTCTCGACTAGATGAGCTATATACTTCTTCGGTTTTTCTCATCTGAAATCTTATTGTTTAATATTCTTATCCATTTTGAGAAGGTTTTTGTTATTTGATAGCTCTGTTGTGTTGTATGTGTTCGTAGTTCATCTCGAGATAATATCTATCGTGGTGATGTCTTGGTTGTTTACCTTTGTTTAGATCATGAGTTCCGTCGTCTAAACCGGATTTGCATTATGTTAATAAATCGACAGACCCAAGTTTTATTGTTTATCTGTAAGTTATTTAAGATTATCTTCACGTCCTTATCACCTCTCATTTTGCATTAATTTCACCTACTTGTGACTAAATCGGTTTGCTCTTATTTGTATTTTGCTTCGAATTTAAGTATCGCTCTCTGCTAGTTTGTTGCTGTTAAATTTTGTTGTCTATGTAAAGGTAGAATCTCGACAGCTTCCTACTGCCTAACATGATCAAGTCTATGGCTCTTTCTACCTAATACCTTAGTTTTGTCAATGTTTCGACTTTGCCTTTAAGATTTTTGGAGCGAATTTACTGGAGTTAATTTTTTTTATGTATATACCATGCTAGTTTTTTTTAAAAATATAAATACAATTGCTAGTAGTTTGCCTACATGCTATATGGTCTTCATATTAGTTCATTAAAATGAGTGGATGAGTTTATGTCCTAGTTGGTGTCAACTAATGTGCAATTGAGACTTCGCAGAGCATGTGGGTTGATCTTGTCATTTTATATCTAATTAAAATTTCTTTCTTCTTTGTTTTTGAACTTGCCCAGTAGTGATTTTAATCTTGTGATAGGTAATAGTCTTTATTAAAAGCTTATTAGTTTACATCTCATATGACCTTTGTTGTAATGCTTGATACTTATCACTGCTCCTCTTTCATGATATATAAAA
This sequence comes from Solanum commersonii, assembly GCA_029007595.1. Lineage (NCBI taxonomy): Eukaryota > Viridiplantae > Streptophyta > Magnoliopsida > Solanales > Solanaceae > Solanum > Solanum commersonii. Next base: position 3,246,921 of record JAJTWQ010000029.1, read on the forward strand.
ATTAACAAGTTTTCATCAGTTTTCCATTCAAATTATTGTTTAAGTGTTGTGTTGTTAAAAAATTGACTGTCAAGTGTTATTTCATTTACTTATTTATTTTACCTTTATCATTTAATTTTTTCCCAAAATTGCTAATTCTATAACTTATTTATCGTTTTGCATGTAAATCTATCCGAGTCCATTTTGGACTTCTCCTTGCATATCTTTGAGTTGTCTCGAGTCAGCCTCATCACTCATCCGAAAGAAAGAGAAGCTGATATACAAGTTGAAAGCGAAACGCAAGTACTTGGAAGTTGAATTAGGTTGTGTACACATGGTATACAGTCTGATACACAAGAAAAAAGTCAAAATACAACCCATATGCAGTGGTATACGTTGAATGTATACACGGATTTTCCAAAGGCAAATAGGCCCAAAAGCCTTGAACCATTTTCAGCTACAAGTCCCAAGGGAAATTGGACCCAAAAGTCCAAAATAAAACAGCCAGCAACTTTTGGATTAAAATGGGCCTAAACCCATAATTTAGTTTTTTTTTTACTTTAGGACAGGTGGGCCAAAAGGTCATTTTAATTGGATTTGGGCAGAAAACCTAAGTCTAATTATTTCTTTCCCCCTCTATTATTATTTATATTTTTATTGATTAACTAACTTTTTTTTGGTTCTTATGGTTTAATTTAATTAAGTTCCCAAGATAGCCTTTCTTATTTTTTGAAACATCTATTATTTACTTATTTATATATTTGATTTATTTTGTCTTAAAAGAATTATGCCACCTTTCCTTTAAAGGTAACAACTTAAAATTATCTTCATTTTTTAAACTTAGTTAAATTTTAAAAGTTACTTGAAAAGTCATTTTAGTCAAATCGTCGGTCAATCGCAAGTTAGCGGAAAATTTGAGGGTCTAACACCTTCTTGAAATGTACATTTGAACTCGAACCCTTTTATTTTCAATTGATTTTATCTATTTAAATATTTTTAAAATTTTATAGGTTTTTCTGGATTTTTACTAAAAGTTAAATGGCGACTCTGTTCTTTTGGAAATTCGATTTCTCTTAAATCATAAGTTTAATCGATTTTTCAAAACTTAGTCATTTTTTCTTTTATTTATATTTTTGAGTAAAACAATAAGAATACAAAATATCTCTATGGCAGTTTCTCTAACTAACAAACATCAATATAAGCTATGTGATGATACAATATTTTGCCTCACGCTACCAGGGTCGTCCTATACCTTGCCAAAGGTATAGAATCTAACTACTAAGTGGATCCACTAGTTTATGCTAAAAAGCACTAAGGAATCATCTAAAAATTGTGACCCTTTTCTACCGATATTGGCTACACGATTTATGGAGACCATGAAATATCTGAACTCAACTTGTCCCCAAATCAGTGCTCAATACTACTCCCAAAAATGTAACTTTCTCATATGTTTAAAATCACAATTCTTTCTGTGGTTTGATATAATTACTCAAAATCTAGCTCAAAGGCTCTTTTGGAAATCAGTGTTTCCTCTCTTGCTTGAATGTGAAAACATTTACTCTTTAGGAATACATAGTTCCCATATACTCTTTTGAAGAAAATGAACTTCATTTGTTACTATTTACTCAACTCAAAACTCAAGTCTTAAAACAAGTTTAAAGCATTTGCAAAAGACTTCTTGAAAAGACTCTAAGAACTCTCTAAACTTGGCTCTTAACTTTCCTTGAATTTGAATTTATGGATTCAAGGTTATGATTCATGTTTATGGATGATCTGATAATTTTTAGACGTACCTCAGAGTGTATAAATCAACTAGAAAACATAGGTACGATTCAAGGGAACTCAAGCGGAAAAAAGTGGGAAATGGTAGAGGACCTGGCGACCTTGGCGTAATGACTGGCGCAGGGCGCTAGACCCTATCCTACAGAACCTGGTTTGGGGCACATTATTTGGTGCGGTGCCCCAGAGCCCATCCTACAAACCCCTCTTGCTGGTGCACCAGCCCACTGCCCAGAAAACCCACAAATTTTCTTGTTCATTTTTCGACCCTAATTCGTCTAGATTCGATTGATTCCTTCCCCAAACACTTAGATTCGAATACCCAACCGAAGTATACAAGAATCTACTAAAATACAACCTCAAATCTCATGAAATTAACCCAAGAACTTCTCAAGAACTTGCCAATCAAGATCCCAATAGAAATTTCAATAAAATCCATCAACAACTCAATTACTCTACTTTCAAGAATATAAATATGCTGAATTAGATCATGATTGCCATGTGGATGAATGAACCCAACCCCAACTCTATGTGATCCCACATACCTCGTAGGGATTAACCCTTGGTGAAATCCGCAAGTGAAATCTGAAGAACGATGAACTTTTGCTTTTCTCCTCTTTTCTATTCTCTCAAAGCCCTAGTATAATTTTTTAAAGTGAAAACTGAACCAAATTGGTTTAGACCACAATTAAATTACTAAAAGTGAATTAAACCAATTGGGTAGGGAAAAGACCAACATACCCCTCTTTAATCTGGGTAACTTTCCTTAACTGAACAACCCGACTTCAAATGGGCATATCTCCCTCATACGAGCTCGAAAATTAGCAAACTCAGTGACATTGCAAAGATAATTCCAAGACTTTTCATTTGACATCTTATAGCCTACCTAACTCATCATGTACTAAAAGTTATGGTCGTTTGAATTTGACCCAAAACTTATATGTACCCAAACTTGCCAAACTTTCCAAATTTATTCTTTACAAAAATGGTTCTTCCTAATTCTAGCTCTTTCAAATAGCGGGTGTTACAATATCTCCCACTTGGGAATATTCATCCTCGAATGAGATTACTATTTGTAGACTAAGGGTGTAACATCTAACATTCAGCTCAACACCCAACAAGCAAATCTAACACATTCAGTGTATCAATTAAATAGTACTAAGAAGAGAATTAGTAGCTTGATCTGGAATTTCTCTGGGCTCAAAGATATGTGTATATCGTTTCTTCATACCCTCCTCAGCTTTCCAAGTTGCTTCCTCAACAAATTGATTTCTCCATAAGACCTTGACTGATGCTACCTCCTTGATTCTCAATTTGCGAACTTGGCGATCTAGAATCTGAACAAGAATATCCTCAAAAGACAAGCTATCCTTAATACCAATATCTTCCATTGGTATGATCAGTGAAGGATCGCCTATAAACTTTTTCAACATAGAAATGTGAAACACTGGATGAACTGCTGCTAACTTTTGCGGTAGCTCCAACTCATAAGCTACATTATCAATCCTCTTGGATATTCGGTAAGGACCAATATATTGGGGACTAAGCTTCCCCTTCTTACCAAATCTCATAAACCTTTCATGAGTGAAACCTTCAAGTATACCCAATCATCTACTTCAAAATCTAAGTCCCTTCTCTTAACATCAGTGCAGGATTTCTGGCGACTGTTGGTTGTTTTCAACCTTTCTTGAATAACTCTCCCTTTATCCATGGCTTGATGAACTAAGTCTGGTCCTATCAACCCAGCTTCACCAACTTCAAACCATTCAATAGGAGATCCACATCTTCTCCCATAAAGAGCTTCATAAGGAGCCATCTGGATGCTAGAATGGTAACTATTGTTATAAGAAAACTCAATGAGAGGTAGATGATCATCCCAATTACCTTTGAAATCAATCACACAAGGCCTGAACATATCTTCTAAAGTCTGAATAGTGTGCTCTACTTGACCATTTATTTTGAGATTGAAAAGCAGTACTTAAGTTCACCTTTGAACCCAAACCTTTCTGGAAAGACTTCCAGAATTGTGCAGTAATTGTACACCTCTATCTGATATGATCAAAACTGGAACTTCATGAAGTATTACTACCTCTTGAATATATAACTTGGCATAATCCTCTGCTGAATGGGTAGTCTTTACCAGCAAAAAGTGGGCTGATTTTATCATTTGATCCACAATCACCCAAACAGAATCATCTTGCCTGCGAGATCGCGACAAACCAGTAGTAAAATCTATATTGATCACCTCCCACTTCCAATCTGGAATTTCTATATTCTGAGCCATCTTGCCAGGCCTTTGGTGCTCTACTTTAACTTGTTGGCAATTCAGGTCTTCATATTATTCAACCAATAGACTTCTCTCAAGTCACGATACATCTTTGTGGAACCCAGATGGATAGAATATCTTGAGCTATGAGTTTCCTCCATGATCCTCTCTTGGAGTTCATTCACCCTTGGGACACACAACCTACCATGATACCTCAATACCCAATCTCCCCCTGTTCAAAATCCATTATTTTTTGCTTATGAACATTTGCCTTCAATTCAAGAAAAATAGGATCTTGTTCTTGTTTCTCTTTCACTTTAGTCACTAATGATGATTCAGCTCCATTCATCACCACTACTTCTTCTTCGGTGGAATCGATTAGTCAAACTCTTAATCGTGCAAGTCTGTGCATATCTTTTTCTAACTCTCTCTTTTCTTCCTCAACATGGGCAGTACTACCCATAGACAACCTACTCAAGGCATCAAAAACAACATTAGCCTTACTTGGGTGATAGAGAATACTCATGTCATAATCCTTGAGTAACTCTAACCATCTTCTTTATGTGAGATTAAGCTCTTTCTGACTAAACACATACTGAAGACTCTTGTGATCGGTTAACACATCTACATGAACACCACAAAGATAGTGACGCCATATTTTCAAAGCAAACACTACAACAACCAATTCTAAATCAGGGGTTGGGTAATTCTTCTCGTGAACTTTCAGTTGTCTGGAGGAATAATCTATAAGTTTACCATTCTACATCAAAACATAACCTAATCCAACTCTGGAAAGACTTCTGGAAACTCTCTTACTACTAGAACTGACTGAATATGAGGTATCTCAACAGTAAAGTCATTAACTCGGACTAAGTGATAGACACACCACTTGGAAACTAACTTTCTCTCCTTAAAGTACGAAATAAAATGACCCTTAGGCACTGCTGAACTATTCTTCCACTCTATAACTGGTTCGTTAGGAAACTGGAACTCAACAACTCAAGTTCTACAATCAACTGAGGCATAACAGGCATGAATCCAGTCCATACCTAGAATGATATAAAAATCTATTATGTCTAACTCAACTAAGTCAGCCATGGTGCTCTTGTGATTGACAAAAATGGTACAATTACGATAGACTCTCTCTGCTAGAATAGACTCACCAATAGGTGTGGAAACTCTGAATGTCTCAAGAAGTTTCTTAAGAAGAACATCAAAATTCATTGCAACATAAGGAGTCACAAAAGATAAACTTGATCCTGGATTTAACAAAGCATAAGCATCAAAGTTAAAGACTTGGATCATACCAGTGACAATATTTGGCGAATCCTCTTGCTCTTGGAGACTAGTAACAGCATAAAGACAGTTTGCTCCTCCGCCTTCCCCTGAAGTAATAGCTCCTCTAGATACAGCTCTGTCTGGTGGAGTAACTAAAGAAGATTGGGCTTTATTGCCCCCATTACCATTACCCTGCATGTTCTTAGGACACTCTCTCATAAAATGCTTGTTTTGACCACACTTGAAGCAACCAGTGGAGCCCTCACGACGCACCCCTTGAGTGGCTCCTACCACACTTAGCACTTGTAGAAGTCCCATTACATCCTCGTGCTACACTATCTTGAGATTGTGCATGCCTAGCTTTGAAATTTTATGAATTTTGATTATTGAACTCACCTATGTTCCTTGGTGCACGTGCACTAGCAGATGATGGAGCAAGTCCCTTTTGATTCTGTTGGAAAGATGATCAGTTGGCATTACTATTCTGTTGTCCAGACTCATTCCCTGTCTTAGCTCTCTTGTTTCAAAACTCTTCTCTATCTTTCAACTTCTCTTCCTCAACTTGTTGCACATGCATCATCTGCCTTGCTATGTCCATATCTCCTATTAGCATAGCTATCTTGCCCTCTTTACTTGGAAGACGAGACAACCCAGCAACAAACAATCTCATCCTACTTCTCATGTCAGCAACCATCTCCGGAGCATAGCGGGAAAGTTGGGTGAACTTCATAATGTACTCAAAAACACTTATAGATTCCTACTTAAGAGTGAGGAACTCTTGTACCTTTGCTTCTCTCATTTCACGAGGAAAGAAACACCCCAAAGGCCTCCTCAAACAAAGCCCAACTTATAAGTGGTGCACCCTCAGCTCGATTCTTTTTCCATTGATCAAAAAAAATTCTAGCAACACCCTTCATTTGGTATGCATCTAATTCCACCTTCTCAGCATCAGCAATATGCATAATCTCCAAAACCTTCTGAAGTTCCTCTACAAAGTTTTTTGGATCCTCGGATACCCCTTTTTTACTCTCAACCATTGCCGAGACGAGAAAATGCTCAAGGTTCTATGTATTTTTTCTTTATTCAATTCATTCCTATCCTTTTTGTTTTCAGTCCCGAGTTTCCTTTCCTCTTCAAGGCAATCGATCATTTTCTTAGTTAATTGCGGAACCAGCCCTTTAGCCATTTATCTTTAGATATGGAGGGCTTATGAGTCACATAATTTGAAGCCCAACAAACAAGGTAATAAAGGTGGGGAACAACAGCCTCACACAAACCAATGAAGCTTGGAAGATTATCTTTAAGAACTCACAGATCCTAGAAGTATCAGCCACTTCATGTCGATTCTCTCTCTTTCCAACATGATTAGTCACAACTTAATTTAACACCTGGATAGCTTCATGAAACTCAACATTAGTGACCTCTCCTTGGGGTTGCAATCCTGGTGAATTAGGTACCCCTTGATCTTGTGGTGCAACATTCCATCTAGCAGGACGACCTCTAACAACTCTTCGTGGAGGCATGATTTGAAAGACACGCGCAAGCACGAATTACAAAAAAACCTTTTAGATAAACTCTATCACATGAAATGAGCATGAAAGAAGTAAGATAGTTCCTAAGTGTCGCAACCTCCTAATTATAGATGTGACCTGCTTCAAATTGATAACCAGGACTCTATAGACATAGATTCATAGAATACCTATGAATCTTGAACTTCATGCTTTGATACTAAGTTTGTCATGCCCCGAGCCTACACCCTTGGTGGGACTGGCACTCGAGAACCATTATTAGCCCCAAGCGAACCGTTGCCCTGGCTTACTACTTAGCAGAAGACTTTACTCAACATAAATGTACTTTAAAAGTAAACTAAAAAATCAATAGATAAATTAGAATGTATAAAGAAATATTTACTATCCAAAATGGTAACTCAAGTCGCAAACATTAAAACTGAAATGGAAAAGACTCATGAACTAATATCAACTAACTGTCTATGAAGCCTTTACCAACTGAGATGGACATTGGGACAAGACCCACGACATCTTAATGAACTAATAAAAACAATAAAAAGAGGATCCTCCAGAAGCAAGGAGGCTCACCAACAACTCTGAAGCTCAACTGGATCAACGATGCACTGGATGTTGATCCTGGTTACCTATATTTGCATCTTAAAAGATACAGGCTAAATGGCATCAGTACATTGAATGTACAAGCATGTGGGGGCATTATATAACAAGACATAAGCTTGAAAAGGAACTGAAGGAACATTCTTGGTCTCAACTCAACTCAACTAATTTTAATATAAAACAGTAATATAAATGCAATATAAAGAAAAGCTTTCAAAATATGTGGATAACAACTCTGTGTATTAAAAAATACAATAATAACTCAGTTTTGTATGCAAGGATACAATCTAAAGTCTGTTTGTATATCAAAATACAATGAACTATGTGTATATAAGAATGCAAAATATCTTTCTGGAGTCTCTCTAACCGACAACCATCAATATGAGTTATGTGATGATACAACATTTTGCCTAACGCTGACAGGGCCGTCTTATACATTGTCGGGGGTATAGAACCTAACTACTAAGTGAATCCACTAGTCTATGCTAAAAATCACTAAGGAATCATCTAAAAAGTATGACCCTTTTCTACCCATGTTGGCTACACAATTTATGGAGACCATGAATTATTTAAACTCAACTTGTCCCCAAATCAATGCTCAATACTACACCCAAAAATGTAACTAGCTCATATGTTTAAAAACATAACTCTTTTTGTGGTTTAAGAAAATTACTCAAAAACAAGCCCAAAGGTTCTCTTGGAAATCAGTGTTTCCTCTCTTGATTAAATGTGAAAACATTTACTCTCTGGGAATACATAGTTCTCATATACTTTTTTGAATAAAATGAACTTCATTTGTTACTCTTTACTCAACTTAAAACTCAAGTTTTAAAACAAGTTTAAAGCATTTGCAAAAGACTTCTTGAAAAGACTCTAAGAACTCTCTAGACTTGGCTCTTAACTTTCCTTGAATTTGAATTTATGGATTCAAGGTTATGATTCATTTTTATGGATGATCTCATAATGTTTAGATGTATCTTAGAGTGTAGAAATCTACTAGAAAACATAGGTACGGTTCAAGGGAACTCAAACGGAAAGAAGTGGGAAAGGGTAGAGGACACGACGACCCTAGCGTACTGAGTGGCACAGGGCGCCAGACCCTATCCTATAGAACCTGGGCTGGGGCACACTGAGTGGAGCGGCGCCCCAGAGCCCATCCTACAGACCCCTCTTGCTAGCGCCTGAGTGGCGCGATACACCAACCCCCTGCCCAGAAAACCCACAAACTTTCTTATTCATTTTTCGACCCTAATTCGTGTACATTCGATTGGTTCCTTCCCCCAAACACTTACATTCGAATACCCAACCAAAGTATACAAGAATATACTCAAAAATAACCTCAAATCTCATGAAATCAACCCAAGAACTTCTCAAAAACTCAACAATCAAAATCTCAATAGAAACTTCAACAAAATCCATCAAGAACTCAATTACTCTACTTTCAAGAATATAAATACGCTGAATTAAATCATTATTGGTGTGTGGGTGAATGAACCCACGCACATACCTCGTAGTGATTAACCCTTGGCGAAATTCGCAAGCGAAATCTCAAGATCGATGAACTTTGGGTTTTCTCCTCTTTTCTCTTCTCTCAAAGCCGTAGTGTAATTTTGTAAAGTGAAAACTGAACAAATCAGTTTAGACTCCAATTAAATTACTAAAAATGAATTTAAAAAATTTGGTAGGGAAAAGACCAAAATACCCCTCTTAAATCCGGGTAACTTTCCTTAACTGATTAGGTCGACTTTGAACGGGCATATCTCCCTTATATGAGCTTGAAATTAGCAAACTCGGTGGCATTAGAAAGATAATTCCAAGACCTTACATTTGGTATCTTATAGCCTACCTAACTTATCATGTACAGAGAGTTATGGTCGTTTGAAGTTGACCCAAAACTTATATTTAGCAAACTTGCCAAACTTTCAAATTTATTCTTTCCAAAAATAGTTCATTCTAATTCTAGCTCTTTTAAATAGCGGGGTGTTACAGTATAATATGTGTTGCACTCTTTTTTTCCTTGACCGGGGTTTTGTCCCATTGGGTTTTCCTGGCAAGGTTTTTAATGAGGTAACAAATAATGTGTATCAAAAGATATGTGTACTCTTTTTCCTTCACTAGAATTTTTTCCCACAGGGTTTTTTCCTAGTAAGATTTTAACGAGACATATTATCTATGGACAATCAAGGGGGAGTGTTATAAATCCATTGAACTAAGTGGATTGACCATCAAGTTTATTCATTAACTTATCATTTTCATGGATGTGTATTCCCAAGGTAATATGAGCCTTTTTGGGATAACAATGTATCTACTAATTTGGCATTAAACATGGTGACCTTAAAATTTATTTCTCAACCTATAAATAGAGATAGCAATCACCATTCTATGACACACTTGAATAAGAAAATTTCTCTCTTCCATCTATGTCAGGACCCGAGCCTACACCCTGGACGTGGCCGGCACTCGAGAACCATTACTGGTCCCCAAGCGAACCCTCATCCTTGCTGACTATAAGCGAAAAACTAACTTAAGCATACAAAGCTTAAAACAGAATAAAATTCATTAAAACTCAAATAATTAACTCAGAATATAATCGTATGTTCAATTAACCAAAACTAGGTGACTCAAGTCTTTAAAACATTTAACAAGATAAATGAAACAGACTTCTGAAACTCCATTGTCTATCTATGAAGCCTCTAACTGACAAAGATGGAAGTCAGGACAAGACCCACAACATCCTAACAACTGATATAACTGAAAGTACAAGTGGAACCCTCCGGAAGCGAGGAGGCTCACCATAGCTAACTCGAACTCCATGTGGTATCAACGAAGCTCTTGTTGATGACCCTGAATACATGTATCTGCATCATGAAATGATGCAGGCCAAATGGCTCAGTACGTGGAATGTACGAGCATGTAAGGGGAATTCTAAAGCATAAACATAGACTTGAACTTGATAAAAAAGAAACATACTTACCTCTTCTGAACTCACTCAACTCAACTCAACTCAAGAATAAGATACTCAACTCAAATATGTGATACTCACCTCAAAGGTACTCAACTCAAGATACTCAACTCAAGATAAAGCAACAATAAAAGATGCAATATATGGAAAACTTTTAAAACAGTAGATAGCAACTCAATGTATTGAAGAATACAATAACAACTCAATTTGTATATAATAAAATATAATACAACTCTGTGGGAGTTACTCTAACCGACAACCATCACTATGAGCTATGTGATGATACAACATCTCGCCCAAGCTGCCAGAACTGTCCTAAAACTTGTCGGGATATAAAACGCCTCAGCTAAGTGGATCCACTAGTCTATGCTAAAAATCATTAAGGAATCATCTAAAAAGTATGACCCTTTCTACCCACGTTGGCTACATGGTTTAGGGAGACTTGAGTTATCTGAACTCGTCCCCATATTGGTGCTCAATACTACTCCCAAAAATATACCCAGCTCATATGTTTAAAAATATAACTCTTTCTGTGGTTTGAGATTATTACTCAAAAACTAGCTTAAAAGTTCTCTTGGAAATTGGTGTTTCCTCTCTTGTTTAAATGTGAAAATATTTTACTCTTGGGAATACTTAGTTCCCATATATCATTTTAAAGAAAATGAACGCAACTCTGCTCTTTCTAAAAAACATTTCAAAATCATATTATAATGTGATAATTGATGACTCGGGAAGTCATACTGCATAAACATTTATGGTATATCTAGATACCATATTGTTCATACATTGATGGCATACTCGATTGTCATACCAATCATGTTTTCGAAAACTCTTTTCTCAAAACCAACTTTACTTTCTCAAAACTCAGTTTAAGAACTCAAGTGTTGGCTTTAAAAAGCTTTTTAAAATTTATAACTCAAATCATAGGGTTCATGTGGAATTATAGGCATGAACCGACTCAACTTAGAGATCTTAATAGAAATAAAGAACCTTAGTACTCAGAACTCAAGACTCAATGATAAGACTCGCTTCAAGAATTCTTGACTCAGAGGGTTCATGCGGAATTATGGGCATGGACTACTCAACTCAAGGACTCAAAGATACTTCTCATCCCAAGACTACTTGACTTATAGGGTCCATGCAGAACTATGGGCATGAACTACTCAACTTAAGGACTTCATGGGTAATATGTAATAGTCCCGTGATTAGGAATATAATCTCAAAAAGGTTAGGACCTCGATACTCAAGACTTAGAACTTGAAGATACTACTCCTCTCAATGATACTCAATTTATGGAGTCCATGCGCAATTTATGGGCATGAACGACTCGACCCAAAGGTCTACATAACAATATGGAACTCAAGTATACAACTCTTCTCATTATCGTAGTTACTTCGTCAAAACTTAGCTCAAATCAATAGTTGATCTCAAAGGATTCACAATTGAACTCAAATACTTTCTTGGACTCTACTCTTAACTCTTTCTTGTATTTGAATTATGAATTCAAGAGTTATGATTCATGATATGAAGGATCTCAATAACAATATAGCAATTAGATAATTAGGAATAGAACTTTTAAAAGAAACATAACTCAAGAACTCAAAATCAACTTATCTCAAGAATACTCAAATCTTGTGAAAGTATTCTAGATTACTCTTTTACTGATCTGAAAGTAGATGTAGGGCTTGAGGATGAACTAGCCCAACACTATGATAGCCTTACATACCTGGAAGAACAAGGTTCTTGAAGAATCTTGAAGAAGAACTTGATTAAAAGCCTTGAAACCCTAGCTTGAAGGTGAAGGATCAAGAAAACCTTTCTTGAGATTCTTGAATTAGTTTCTTGAAATCTCTATGGCCAAGAATTATGATTTTCATTAGTGATTCATAATTGTATGGAAGATTTTGAGTTGAAAAAAAATGGAATTCTTGGAGAAAGACTTACCTTGAAGAAGAATCTTGAAAAAGATTGAAAGAATCTTGAATGGAGTCTTCTAATTTGATTTTTTTCTTAGGGTTTTGCCCTAGGGTTTGAGAGAGAAGAGAATGATGGATTAAAAGATGAAAATATGATTGTTTTGAGCCTTTTATTAGTCAATAAATTTGTTTAGGCTTTTCTTGGAGGTAAAAAACAAAAACAACACTTTTTAACGTTTTTTCGTCGGCTAATTCGTAACAGCACTGTATAGGTTACTAAAATAGTCATAACATTTTACTCCGAAATTGGATTGACGTGAAACTGGTGGCGTTGGAAAGTAGATTCAAATACCTTTAATTTCATAGTTTATAGCTCATATAACTCTTTATATTCTAAGAGATATGTTCATTTGAAGTTGACCAAGTAGAATCTTACATCAAAACTTGATCGATAAGGAAACTTCAAGAACTCATCCAAAATTAAATTGCTCAATATTTATGGATAGATTCGCAAAACAAACTCATGATTGGCGTGTGGGTGAACGAACCCAATACTATGAAAGCTTACATACCTCTTAGGGATCAAACACATGGCAAAAATCTGCAACAAAACTCAAGAACCTCGACGAACGCCTTGATCCTTCCCTTTTTTCTCCTCTTTTCTCTTAATTTCTCTTCTTGAACTCTCAACTAAAACCCTAGCCATATATTAGGATTATAAAATTGAAACTAATCAGATTATACCCCTAAAACATTACTAAAAATGAATTAAATCTAATTGGGTAAGGAAAAGACCAAAATACCCCTCACTATTTTCGGGTAACTTTTCTTAATTGGACAGCCTGACTTAAAAAGGGCATATCTCACTCATCCGACCTCAAAACTTAGCAATCTCGGTGGCGTTGGAAAGATAATTCAAAGAACTTTCATATGCCATCTTATGGCACACCTAGCTCATCATGTACTGAGAGTTATGGTCGTTTGAAGTTGAACCAAATCTCATAACTTGCAAAATTTCAGATTTTGCTATTTCCTTTTTAGTTCTTTTTGGAACTCAAGGTGCTACATCTAGTGACCTTAACACTTCATAAATTTTTAATTCATCGGTAAAATCCTACACACAATGAAGAATGGTTCGAGTCTTAGCTCAAAAATTATCTGGGGTGTTACAATCAATATATCTTATCTTCTTCTCTTTTTATATTATATCATTATGAGCATATATTTTATAGCAATATCTTTATAATATTAATTTTACATCTCAATTTTAGCATACTACCATATTACTAAATTATTGTTATGATTTACTAAATTATTACGTAATTAATGTATTTTCAATTTTATGTTGTGCTCAAAATTATTGAAATTGATAATTTTAATCTACTTTGTTGAATGTTTCTTATTTTTGGTTATTTAAAATAATTTATCTAATAATTTATTCTATTTGTATTTTTTATTTTTGTTAAGGTTACAATTTTATTTTTATCCAATTATAATTTATAGTAAAACTAACTTAAATTTTATATAAAAGTCATATATATGAAAGTTAATTTATATACATCAACTTTAAGATCTAAATTTAATATTATAAATATTACATAAAAAAATAATCAAGTATCGTAGGGATTTAATTAAAAGATACAATTCATAACATATTAAATTAAAAGCTTTGTATAGTAAAATGTTCAAAAAAATAATTTTGTGTGGCACTAATCACACACTAAAAGAGTGTAAAATGGTGTAGGGCTGGAGATTCAAAATGCCAATATAGGATTTGGGGTTGACATGAGATGGTTTAATATTTAATATTTGAGGTATTTCTCATGTCAATAGTTGATATTCAACATCACCAGCCTAATCGAAAAATGAAGAGTCCATATCTTTATAGTCATTCAACTTTGAGAATTTATCTAATAAAGTCATAGAACTTTGTTTTATATCAATAAAATCACTCAACTAAATTTATCAGTAAAAATATTTTGGTGCTTATAAACCTTGTGCTATTCCAACTGGATTTCAGTGAATATTATCCAACGTAATGGGATCATCAAATACAACTAAATCTCCAAAATGATTTTGATCAGCCAGTTTTATAAAATTTCCTTTAGTTTAAGACCATAGAAAAAAAAATTATTAAAATGAAAGAAATAATTTTTCATCTTATAAATAAAAAATAAAAATATAATTAAAAGTTAAGCCTCCGATTTATTTTTGGGCTTTAGGCCACTAATTAGCTTGAGCCGCCACTGGCTCCCACTATAGCTAATGTTGCATTTTTGACATTTTCACCATTGTAGATTAAGTTATGAAAGTAAAATATATATATATATAAGGCAGATGTGCCGGAATTTTATTTGATGATTCATGTCGCGCCCCATTTTTTGAAAAAAGGGTTTTGTGCACGACCTAACAACTCTTTTGGGTTTATTTGAAAAGAAGAGTCACCACCTAAAAAATTAAGGTGTGTTAGAGCACCTATCTAACATAATTAATTCTAACTAAATGGTAAACAAACCAGAGATCGGGTAAGGGTTCAAACTACTTCAAGAGGAAGGTGTTAAGCACCCCTCGTGGTCTACAACTGTGGGTCCCGGCCGTATCTCATAATTTATGTGGGGGTTACAACAGGTAGCAAGTATGGTCACTATTTATTAATTAATTAAGCATGTGAACTAGGTGATAAAGTACATAAACATTAAACATTTCATATAAATATAAATTAAGAGATAAGCAAGGAGATAGGCACAAAACCATTTTTATTTATTAAACTACCCCCAAACAGTTATAATTATAAACATATAAATGGGAAAAGGAAAGGAAAACTCTAAAACCTAAAATTTCACCCTTCTACAGATCAACGTTCGGCTTATTATTTGGAAGACAAAATCAAAGTTTTGTCCTTTTTATGCTCAACTCAACTTCCATCATCTCTGTTAAAGGGCCTATCTACCCCTACCCCACCTTCCACATGCATAACGTCCTAGAAGGTATCTAGCCCCCCGGCTTAATGTATAGGCTCTTAATTAGGCCCTCTAAACATCAGGCAAAACAAATTGGACAACACTTAGCACATAAATCTCATATTGGTCTCTATGCTTTAATTAACATGCTTTAAAACACAAAGAAAGTGAAATGTCTCATGCTTAAGTGTTTGTGCATACAAACACATTGACAATCAACCTAACAATATTTATTTAGAGAGGGCGGAAAAGTTATTAGAATGCAAAAAGAAATTATTAACTGATTTTAAGGGGGCAAAAAATTATTACAGAAGGCAAATTTCAGTTATCAACTGATTTTAAAGGAGGCATAAATATTAAAGCAAAGGTTGATTTAATTAATAAACAGTCTGAAATAGGGTAGTTTCAAACAACAGGCAAACACTGATTTATTAGCTAATTTTAAGTGGCAAAACATTATTCAGAATGCAAAATATTTATTCATTAGCAGGATTTAATCAAGACAACAAGTATTTAAAGTAGATTTGACTTCTTTACATTTATTAACATGCTGAAATATATTAAGAGCCTAAAGACATGATATTTAATGATTAACATGTTGACAGACATTAAAACCAACTGATTAACATGTTGAATTTATTAGGTCTGATTAACATATCGATCTAATTAATTAAGTCTTATAGGCATGGTTTCTAAGTGTAACATGCTGGGATTATTAAGACTGGTTAATTAACATGCTAGTATTCAAATTCCAGATTGAGCAACACTGCTTAAAAAATATAGTTATCGTTATTAAGATCAAAAGTTGCAATGACAAATTACGAATTAACTTAGGCATGACATCTATTTAAATTTAACATGATAAAATATTTAAAGCCTATATACATGATTTCTAACCCAAAAAATATTTAAAATTATTTAGATCCTATAGGCATGCTTTCTAAAGGAATCAATACCAAAATTAATTAATAAAGCTTATATTAACAGATAACAATCACATTTAAATAGATCAGATTTTAATTCCCTTAAATTCATTAGCATGTTAAAAAGTTACAAAAATAAAAAGCATTAAGATCTTAATTACAAACATGCTAAAGTTATCAAACTCTTATTAATTTAAGCTAATTAATTAACGTGCTCACATTTATTCAGAAATCCAGATTATGCAACATGCTTAAAGATTACTCATTTCACATTGGTTGATTTAAAACAAGACAAACACAAACACATGGTTGATTTTAAGTAAATTATTCAAGAGATTCCGACATGCTTGCATGTTTTAAGTGATTTAAGCAATATAAGACAACTTTTAACAATCACACGTAATAAAATAAAATAATAATAATAATAAAACAGTTAGCACGTATGTCCCCCTCCCCCCTAGACGATCCCCAAATATTTCATATAGAGAGAGAGTGTTACTACAAAATTATTACAAAACCAAATAAAATAGTACAAATATTATAAATACAAATAAAACTAGATCCCGTCCAAATGACCCATACCTGACGACTCTTCGAACTTGAAACCAAGTACAAACCTGCTAAAGTAAGATACAAACAAATATATAACATATAAAAGCAATATAATTTAATAAAACAATAACACTTATTATGGGCAGATTAAATATACACTCATATTCATTTTATAAATCCGGCTAAAGGTAGACAAACAAACATTTAGACAAGTAAAGCATAACAACAAATATAATGTCACACTGAACGAAGGAAGAGTAAAAACTGACCCGAATGCTTTCTTTTTATTTATCAATATCCATTTTGGACTTACGCATAATAATAAATAAACATTAATGCAAAATATAAAATTAAAGTATATAAAGAGCACTAACTAGTTAAGCAGTTTAATTAAACAATAATGAAGACAAACTTAATCCAAATATCGAACCGAACACAACAAAACGAAATAGAGAAAGCAGCTCTTAGAATGTTCACCAAACTTTATTTTCTTTTAGAGTAGAGAGAATTTTTTGTTCAAAGTTGTTAAAGCGTGATAAATAAAAGGGCAAATGGTCTCTTTTTATAGTGAGCATGGGGGCTATCAATAATGAAAAATAAATAAATTGATTCAATAAAAATATTTCCTTATTCAAAAGGAAACCAAAACAGTCCAAAAACCACAAATTAATATTTTAGTTACCAAAAATAATGACTAAAATCAGCAATTTACTAAGGCCGATAATTCGGTCAACAATTTGCCAAGAATAGATCACTAAAAGGGGGGGGGGGGACATATTTTATTTTATTCAAAAGAGGAAAACATAACCCTTAATGTACTTTATTTGAGGAAATAACTAAGCAATCTATCCCAAATCAACATATGATATCAATTAACACAATCAATTGTATCAAAAACTACCATAACAAGAAAAGTTAGACCGTAAGAACATCACCAATCCACCGTAAGTCTATTGAGTAAAGTAATATAGGAAATCAAGTTTACCAAATAATAGAACATTCATCACAAGAGTTAATTTTGGAGTTATTATAATAAACCATCTAATGAATATGAGTACCTAAAATTGAGCACTTAGTTGATAGACCAAATCATTCTATAATGTAAATCAAAACCCATTCAAGGGGATGAGATTCACAACAATCATAATTATCACAAAATTAATAGATATTCAAAGGTGACTTAAAGCAATCCACGTTGCTTGTTTTCAAGAATAAGAGTAGACAAGTAGTGAACAAACTTTATTCAAACAAAACACAAAATATTAAATAGAGATTGAATGCACTTTGAACGAGATTTTCTGGCCAATAAACTTTCATGTGATTAAATTTCTCGGTGAAAACCAAAATACAGATTCAAGTATTTGTTAAAAATGAGAATACGAAAGAGCTAACTTGAACAGATCTGTTAAGATCCATTTTAAACAAACCATATCTGAGTGTTGCTCGTCGTTGTTGTGTTGATATTGCCATTCATATTTAACAAAAAAAAAAAGTAAAAGGGGAAAACGGAGAAGCCAGCTTCTGGCCGGAGGCTACCTGGTCGCTAGTTCTCGCCTGTGTGTTGTTGGTTAGAGCATGCATCCTCAGAGTTCACTAGTCTTGGAGTTGTTGTCTTCGCCGGCTGTTGTTGATTTCGGTTGCTGGCCTGGTGGCTCAATTGATGTCACCTGGTCTCTTGGTCTCTTGGTAGGAGCAGAGAAATGGAAGCTGTCATTGTTGTTGTACTCGACCTCCTCATCAGAGGAGAGAGATGGAAGAGAAAAGGGGAGAAAAAGGATGGTGTGGGGAAGAGGAGAGGAAAGGCCGACGGAGGTGACCGGCAGCTGCTGGCCTCACCGGTGGTTGTCACCAATTAGCAGAGAAGAGGAGGGAGGAGAGTGTTGCGGTGCTAATTGAGAGACAGGAGGAGAATGAAGAAAATATTTAATGTTTGGATGTTTTGGTGTACTAAAATGGAAAGAGAATAGAGTGATTTGTTCTGTTGATTAAATTTGGATGGAGGTCTTGAGATTGAATAGAACGAGATCGACGGTTAGGATTAAAAGATGGGAGAATTGAATTGAATTTGGACAAAACTTGATATAATTTCAATATGATTGGAATAGAATAGGCTAGACTTGAAATGAATTGGGATAGGATTAAGGGTCATCAATTAAATAAATTGAATAGAAGAGGCTACAATTTAAATGATTTAAGGGGAGAATAGGGATGTGCTATTCAATTATAAAATACTTGTCACACCCCGAGCCTACACCCTGGGCAGGACTGGCACTCGAGAACCATTGTTGGCCCCAAGCGAACCCTTGACCTGACTTACTTACTCAGCGGAAGACTTTAAGCATTAGGTGGGGGTTGAGGGTCAAGGCCTGCAAAGTTGAGCCTCCAGTACCCACCTACGACTTTCCAGTACGGGCAGTAGACCAATCCACAGTCCGTGGATGGGTGGGGCGTAGGTCAACAGAGTTTTTGAGTTTTAGTTTTAAGTTAGGTGCTTGAGGGTTAAGTTAGTAATTAATTAGGATGTAAGGTAGGTCAATTAGTTAGTTAATTAACCACCTATAAATACTTAATAGACCCCTACAACTAAGTCATTAACTCATTCATCTAAGAACCCCAAATACTCTCCAAATAATTCTCTCTCTAGAAGAAGAAGAAGATTCCTCCATTGATGAGATCTTGATTAAGGCTATTAATTGAGGTATTTTAGCTTAATAATCTATGGGTTCTTCTAACCATAGAGCCCCCTAGGGTTTCCCCCAATTGTAAAGTCAAAAACCCAATCTAGCTAGGGTTTCCTTCTACATTGTGGGTAGGGCTTAGGTATGATTCCAATCTAGTGGATAATGCCTAATTATGATTGTATTGACATTGAATTGTGATATTATGATGAAGTCATGTGATTTCTATGGTAAGCCATAGTCTATTTGATGAATGTGTTATTTTGTGGGTTATGCCATTAGAGGTGAAATTGAAGGTTCATGAGTGATCTTCTTAAACCAATGTCATGAGTAGCAATTGTTCAAGGTTAGGATCATATAGTCATGAATTGAACTAGACTTTATTGAATATGATTGATCTCAACTTATAAAGTTGAACTTGAACCTTAATGATCAATTATGACTACAATCACCTAGTAATGAAGAATATGATTAGAATACCTTACATTTAGGTATGAATGGTGATAATAAGAAGTAAAGCTTTGAGAAAAAGGCTTGTAGCCATGAATGTTGATCATTAGGGTTATGAGAGTAAAGCCAATGTGATGATGTAGATATGCTAAGGCTTTGAGAGTAAAGTCTAAAAGAGAATGGAAGCTTAAATGGATAGAGTTATGGTGGAAGATCATTGCCTACCTAATCTACCTAGTAAATGCTTAAATATGTGAAGTGATAGATTCACTTGAGTCATGATGATACCAATGTCTAATGTAGAATTCTAGATATTGTATTATGCATGAATATAGCATGACATGAAAGGTTCTCTCATATAGAATGATTCTAGGTTGAAAGGTTTTCTCACCTAAAATGAATCTAAGTCCTAGGACTCTAAGATGTGATGAGGATTAAGGTGATTCCCTTAAATGACCTTTACATGATAGGAATGTGTGGTGAGTTCCCTTATTCCTATTTACTTAGTTATGGGGAGTGTGAGGTGATTAACCTTTATATATGTGTGACTCCCAAGGCAAATGGTGATTACCCATTAGCCTTTATGTTGATCATGGAGGCGATTACCTATGATCCTTATGTGAAGATGTGGAGGCGAATACCTACATTACACATTAAAATATATATGGAGGCGAATACCTATATCACATAATAATGAATATGGAGGTGAATACATATATTCCTCTAATAATAAACATGGACGCGAATACCTATGATTCATTGATGAGATGACTAGAGGTGAATACCCTTGTATTTATGATTCCATGATGTGTGTGGCTTGAGGTGACTTCCCTTGTCCTTCATGATGAACTAAACATCTATGCCTTGAGGTGACTCCCTCTTGCATTTATGAACATGAGCATGATTAGTTTGGATAGTAGTTCTAGATAACTCTCCAATACATGCATGACTAAGAGGTGATTACCCTTGTCTTTATGATGTTAAGAGATGATAAACATGAATGATGAACCTAAAGAGTCTAGCTTAGCATGGGTAGGATTATAGGGTCTTGTTCATGCATGGGACAAGCTTGCCTTAAGGTGATTCATGAGGTGTTTCTCTTATATGATGTATGCTTAGATAGGATTGCGCTATAGTTTCCTTCCTTGACATGATATGATTGACTAAGGTGATAGTTTCCTTGTCTATATGAAGTAAGCTAGTAGTGAGACCAAAGTAGGGTAAATATGACTAGGATGACTTCAAGGTTATGTTTAGTGTGAAGGGTAGTATGGGATGCCTTTCATACATTAAACAAGTGTGCTTTGAGGTTACTTAGGAGTATGGTTCCCTTATGGTAGAAAAGCTTAAGACTTAACCATGTAAATAGGCTATGATTAAGATGACCAAAAACGTATACTTGGCTTGGGTGGTATTATGGGATGCTATTCATGCTTTGCACTTGTATGCTTTTGAGGTTACTTGAGAATGGTTCTATTATGGTATAGATGACTAAGAGTCAATTATGCTTATATGATACTTATGTTGGAGACTTTGTTTAGTATGATTATGATATTGTCTCTTATGCTTATGGTTTATGTTCATGAAGTATTTCATATGATTTTGGATTATGTCTTATATTGACTAACCCTTGTCTTATGCTCTTATGGTTATGCTAGCTATCATACTTGGTACATTTTGTACTAACGCATACTTTGCCTACATTATAATCAAATATAGGGTTTCGGAGATTGACTTCCTTAGGAGGCTAAGTTTCTAAGGAGCAAGAAGAGTTGAAGATTTGGTGAGTCCTCATAGCTTCGAGGACAAACCCATTATTTCTTTTATGTCATTTCTTTAAGTTTTGAGACTATTGTACGGGCTGTGTCCCAAGAGTTTAATCTAAAGTGCATTAGATGGTTTGAGACAAAGTATAGAAAGGCTTCCACCTGATTTTATGAAAATGACTTCAATTGTAAAAGTTTTAAACTTTCCCGTATTTTCTATCATCTTATGTTCATGATATGCTAAGGGCTTGTATGAGACCCCTTTGGGGTCAAGTACGCCGTGTTTCTTCTAGGGTATACCCCTAGGTCATGACATTAACTTTGTCAAACTTTCCAAATTGGATTATTTCCAAAATTGGTTTATTTCTAATTCCAAGTCTTTCTAGTAGCGGGGTATTACAATATCTCCCCCTTGGAAACATTCGTCCTTGAATGAGATTATTCTTAGCATGCTAAGGGCGTAATATCTAATATCTAGCCCAAACACCCAACTAGATACATGCTACCTGAAAGACCTTGGTAGACCTATGATGAAATCCATATTGATAATCTCCCACTTCCATTCCAGAAGTTCTATATTCTGAGCCATACCATCAGGCCTCTGGTGCTCTACTTTAACTTATTGATAATTCAGGCATTTAGCAACGAACTCAACAATACCTTTCTTTATACCATTCCACTAGTATACCTCTTTCAAGTCACGATACATCTTTGTGGAGCCCGAATGGATAAAATATCTGGAGCTATGAGCTTCCTCTATAATCCTTTCTTGAAGTTCATCCACCCTTGGTACGCACAATCTACCTTGATACCTCAATACTCCAACTCCCCCTTGTTCAAAAGCCAATACTTTTTTCTTATGAACATTTGCCTTTTATTCAAGAAAAATAGGATCTTGGTCTTGTTTTTCTTTCACTTCTGACACTAATGATGATTCAGCCCCATTCATCACCACTATTCCTCCTTCTATGGAATCCATTAGTCGAACTCCTAATCGTGCAAGTCTATGCACATCCATTGCTAACTCTTTCTTATCTTCCTCAACATGGGCAGTACTACCTATAGACAACTTGCTCAAGGCATCAACAACAACATTAGCCTTACATGAGTGATAGAGGATACTTATATCATAATCCTTGAGTAACTCTGACCACCTCCTTTTGTCTGAGATTAAGCTCTTTTTGACTAAACACATACTGAAGACTCTTGTGATCGGTGATCACATCTACATGAACACCATAATGATAGTGACGCCATATTTTCAAAGCAAATACTACGGCAGCCAACTCTAGATCATGGGTTAGGTAATTCTTCTCATGAACTTTCAACTGTCGTGAGGCAGAATCTATAACTTTGCCATTTTTCATTAACATACAACCCAAACCAACTTTGGACGCATCACAATAAACAACAAAGCCTTGCATGTCTTCTGGTAAGGTTAGTATTGGGGCGATAGTCAAACTTTTTTTCAATTCCTAAAAGCTTTTCTCACAAGCTTCAGACCATTGAAATATCACTGTTTTCTGAGTTAACTTAGTCAAAGGGGATGAAATAGATGAGGACCACTCTACAAACCTTCTATAATATCCAGCCAACCCCAAGAAATTCCTAATATCAGATGGAGATATGGGTCTAGGCCAATTCTGCACTGCCTCAATTTTCTAAGTATCAACTCTAATTCCATCACTGAAAACTACCACCGACTTAAGTCAAAACTCACACTTAGAGAATTTGGCATACAACTCTCTATCTTTTAAAGTTTGGAGGACTGTTCTGAGATGATTAGCATGATCTTCCTCATTCCTCGAATAGATAATAATGTCATCAATAAACATGATAACAAACATATCTAAATAAGACTTGAATAATCTATTCATAAGGTCCATGAACGCTGCAGGTGCATTAGTTAAGCCGAATGACATGACTAAAAATTCATAGTGACCATAACGGGTCCTGAAAGCTATCTTTGGAACATCACACTCCCTTACCCTCAACTGATGGTAGCTTGGTCTGAGGTCTATCTTAGAGAAACAAGTAGCACCCTGAAGTTGATCGAAGAGATCATCAATTCTCAGAAGAGGATACTTATTCTTGATGGTAACCTTGTTTAACTGACAATAATCTATACGCATCCTATGGGAACCATCCTTGTTCCTTACAAATAAGACCAGAGCACCCCAAGGTGAGACACTTGGTCGAATAAAAACCTTCTCTAGGAGATCTTTCAACTTTTCTTTCAACTCTTTCAACTCTGCTGGTGCCATCCCATATGGCGGAATAGATAAAGGACGAGCATCTGGAAGAAGGTCTATACCGAAGTCTATTTCTCTCTTAGGAGGGACTCTGGGAAGATCATCTAGAAAGACTTTTGGAAACTCTTTTACTACTGGATTGATTGAATATGATGTATCTCAATACTAGAGTCATTAACTCAGACTAAGTGATGGACACACCCCTTGAAAACGAACTTTCTTGCCTTAAGGTAAGAAATAAAATGACTCTTAGGCACTGCTGAACTACTTTTCCACTCTAAGACTGGCTCATTTGGAAACTGGAATTTGACTACTAGAGTTCTGCAATCTATTGAGGCATAACATGCATGGAGCCAGTCCATACCAAGAATGACATCAAAATCTACCATGTCTAATTCAACTAAATCATCCATGGTGCTCTTGCGATTGACGAAAATGAGAAAATCACAATAGACTATCTCTGTAATAATAGACTCACCAACATGTGTAGCAACACTGAAGGGCTCACTAAGTTGCTCATGAAGAACATCAAAATTCATAGCAACATATGTAGTTACAAAAGATAAACTCTCTCCTTGATCTAGCAAAGCGTAAACATTAAAGTTAAAGATTTGGATCATACCAGTGACAACATCTGGAGAATCCTCTTGCTCTTGGCAACTGGTGATAGCATAAAGACAGTTTCCTCCTCTGTCTGCCTCTAAAGTAGCTCCTCTATATGCAGTTCTATCTGGTGGAGCAACTGAAGAAGACTGGGCTCTATTGCCCCATTATCGTTACCCTCCATGTTATTAGGACACTCTCTCATAAAATGACCATCTTGATCACACTTGAAGCAACTAGTGGAGCCATCACAAAACACCCCTGAGTGGCTCCTACCACACTTAGCATATGCAGGAGTCTCATTACCTCCTTGTGCAACACTGCCTTGAGAATGTGTAGGTCTAGCTCTGAAATTCTAGGAATTCTAACTATTGTACTCAACGTTGTTCCCTTGTGCAGGTGCACTAGCAAATGATGGATCAAGTCCCTTCTGCTTAGGTTGTAAAGAAGGCTGGTTCACATTACTCTTTTGCTGCCCGGACTAATCCCCTAATGTCTTAGCCCACTTATTCTTAAACTCCTCTCTATTCCTCAACTTGCCCTCCTTAACCTGTTGCACATGGATCATTAGCCTTGTTATGTCCATATCCCCTATAAGCATAGGTACCTTTCCTTCCTTGCTTGACAGGCAAGACAACACAACAACGAATAACCTCATCCTACTCCTCATGTCAGCAACCATCTCTGATGCATAGCGGGAAAGTTTTGTGAACTTCAGACTGTACTCATGAACGCTCAAAGAATCATGCTTAAGAGTGAGAAACTCTCATACCTTTGCTTCTCTCATTTCTCGGGGGAAGAAACGCCTCAAAAAGCCCTTCTCAAAACAAGCCCAACTCGCAGGTAGTGCTCCCTTAGCTCGGTTCTTCTTCCATTGGTCGAACCATATCCTAGCGACACCCTTTATTTGGTATGCAGCTAGTTCCACCCTCTCAGTATCAACAACATGCATGATCTTAAAAACCTTCTAAAGCTCTTTAATAAAATTCTCTAGATCCTCAGTAACACTTGAACCTATGAAGCTTGGTGGATTCTTCCTTAAGAACTCATGGATCCTTAAAGTTTTAGCCACTTCCTATCGATTCTCTCTCTGTTGCCCAACTTGGTTGGTCACAACTTGGCTCAACATCTGGATAGCCTCACGGAACTCAGCATTAGTGACCTCTCATTGAGGTTGCACTTCTAGTGCATTTGGTACCCCTTGTTCCTCAATATTGCTTCTAGACGGACAACCTCTGGCAACTCTTTGTGGAGGCATGATCAACTAAAAGACACGCACAAGCACGAGTTGGAAAGAAACTTTTATGGAGAAACAATCTATCGCATGAAATAAGTATGAAAGAAGTGAGATGGTTCCTAAGAGTGCAGCCTCCTAATTATAGATGTGGCGCGCTTCCCACCGATAACTAGGACTCTACAGATACAGCTTCATAGACTCCCTAGGACTCTTGAATTTTATGCTCTGATACCAAGTTTTTCATGCCCCTAGGCGGGACTGGCACTCGAGAACCATTGTTAGCCCCAAGTGAACCCTTGGCCTGACTTACTTACTCAACGAAAGACTTTAAGAATTAAGAAAAAACTCAAATGCAAGATAATCAACTGTCTCAAACTAAACTCATAATGTTTTAGAAAATAAAAATTTAACTTAGCCAAAGTGACAACTCAAATCTGAACATAAGTCAATAACAAGGTAAAGACAAATGACTAACTGACTGTCTATCTATGAAGCCTCTAAACCTAAGATGGATGTCGGGACAAGATCCCCAACATCCTAATGAACTAAAACGATAAATTAATTGAAAAGGGGATCCTTTAGAAGCAAGGAGGCTCACCAACAACTGTGAAGCTCAACTGGATCAACGATGCATTGGATGTTGATCCTGATTACTTGAATCTGCATTATAATAAGATGCAAGCCAACTGGCATCAATACATTGAATGTACGAGCATGTGAGGGGAATACTAAAACAAGACATAAGCTTGAAAGAAACTAAAAGAATCTACCTGGGCTCAACTTAACTCAGCTTAACTCATTTCAATATAAAGCAATAAAATAAATGCAATACAAATAAAAGCTTTTAGAACATAGATAACAACTCTATGTATTTAGAAATATAATAGTAACTCTGAATGTATGCAAAGATACAATATAAACTCTAAATGTATGTAAAAATACAATTAACTCTGTGTATATAAGAATACAAAATAATGTTGTGGGAGTTTCTCTAACCGACAACCATTACTTAAAAAGTTATTGTGATGATACAATGTTTTCCCTCATGCTGCTAGGGCCATCTTATACCTTGCTAAGGGTATAGAACCTAAATACTAAGTGGATCCACTAGTCTATGCTAAAAAGCACTAAGGAAACATCTAAAAAGTATAACCCTTTTCTACCCATGATGGCTACATGGTTTATGAGGGTTGGGAGTTGTCTGAACTCCCCCCATATCTGTGCTCAATACTACTCCCAAAATATAATACTAGCTCTTATGTTTAAAAACACACTTCTTTCTATGGTTTGAGATAATTGCTCAAAACTTAGCTCAAAGGCAATCTTGAAAATCAAAGTGTCCCCTCTTGCTTAATTATAAAAGCATTTACTCTGTTCTGAAAACTAGCTCAAAGGCTCTTTTGGAAATCAAATTTTCCTTTCTTGCTTAAATGTGAAAACATTTACTCTTTACTAAAAAACTGGCTCAAAGGCTCTTTTGAAAATCAAAGTTTACTTTCTTGCTTAAATGTGCAAACATTTAAACTCTTTGGGAATACATAGTCCCCATATACTCTTTGAAGAAATGAACTTCAACCTTTACTCTTTACTCAACTCAAAACTCAAGTCTTAAAACAAAGTCAAAACATTTGTAAAAGACTCTTGGAAGACTCTATGAACTTCTCTTGACTTAGCTCTTAACTTTTCTTGACTTGACTCTTAACTTTCCTTGAATTGAATAAATAATTCAAGGATTGTGATTTGTGATAGGAAAGATCTTATGATGTCTAGGAGTGTTTTTAAATAGTTAAACATGAGAAATGATCAAGAAATCATTGTTTGGAAGCAAGTCCGCAATGCGGAGATGCATTTAAATATTTGGTCGCGAAATAAATTTTGAGACAGAAGAATCTGAGACCTCTCTGCAATGTGGAAAATATTTTTCCAATCCTGAGAAACACGTCCGCGACACGGACCTGGTACCCAGATTTGCCCGACTTGTTCCTTCTTCGTTTTCTAACCCCAATTCACCTAAATTTGATTCTTTTTCTCAAATTCTCTTTAGATTCAGATACCCAACACATGTACACAAGAATCTAACTCCAAACAACTCTAACAAACGACCTTAAATTCTCAATAACTCCTCAATCTCATCCCAAATTCAAGAACGAAAGCAATTCAAGAATACAACTTAAGAACATAAAAGTCTCAATCTTTTAGGATGAAAATCATACTGAAATAAACATTTTTGGTGCGTGGGTGAACGAACCCAATGCTATGTGAACTCACATACCTCGTAGGATTGAATCCTTGGCGAAATCTGCATTCAATTCCTCAAGAAATCGATGAATCCTTGCTTCTTCTCCTCTTTTCTGCTCTTATTTTCACTTCTCTCAAAACCCTAACTCTTTTTGATGAAGTGTAAACTGAACCAATCAGTTTAGACCCCAACTTATTTACCAAAAACGAATATAATTAATAGGGTAGTGAAAACACCAAAGTACCCTTCAAAAAACAAATGTATGGGCATATCTCCCTCATCCAAACTCAAAAACGAGAAAATGCGGTAGCGTTGGAAAGATAATTCAAAGATCTTTCCTAAGGTATCTTGTAGCACACCTAACTCATCATGAGCTAGGAGTTATGGTCGATTGAAGTCGACACAAAACTTATACTCAACTTTGTCAAACTTTCCAAATTTGATTATTTCCAAAAACAGTTTCTTTCTAATTCCAAGTCTTTCTAGTAGCAAGGTGTTACAATACTACACATATTATAATATTTTCATACAATTAAACACACTTAAATTAAAAAACATTTAAATAAAGTAGTTATGTCGAGTTTAACTATCTATAAATATAATAATTTAATAATAAAAAAATAATTTACTAATAATAATTAATAATTTCGTAAATTAGCAATACTATAATATATAATTTTTAGACAAAATCGATTAAGGTTTTAAAACTCGTAATATGTTAAAAAATATGTATTTAATCGAATAGCAACTCTGAGAGGGTTATAAGTCGGTCAAAATTGGGTGTGAATAGTTGCTCCTTGGTTGCTTGAGAATGAAGAATGAATTATCGAGCAATGAACATTGACTGAGTAGCCGATTTTGTCTGACCAACAAAAAGAAGTTAGTAGGATAAGTTGTCATAAGATAGAGTCGAAAAGGGTACGACCGAGACTTTGGTATTAAGTCACCTACATATCTTTGGTATTACAAGAATCAGGTCGTGTGTAGTTCTAGATATAGGAACAAATGAAGCTCATAAAATTGAAATAATGGCATGATATTTGGAAAGATTGGAGCAACGAGGATGAATAGAACGGCGTAAGGATCGAATCATCTGAGCAACGACAAGTTGAGAGGGCCTTTGTTGCATGTAGTATATCATTATGTAGCCATGTCGTAAAGAGTACTTGATCTTGTTTGCAATTTGCAAACCTGTAGCTTGTGATGTGGATAAATAAAGCGATTGGGGGCAGATATATCAAATAAACGGTAAATGTAAACATGATGCAATTTCTCATATCAACCATAATAGTTGACTTAAGACCATGAAGATGATGTCTTAGGCTATGATGTCTAGGGCCATGATACGCAAAATTAAATCCTCAGGTCATGAAATGTTGTTTGTGGGCCATGAAAATGGTGCCTTTAGACTATGACACCTTCGAATCATGACTGACATAAATTAAATTTGTAGGCCATGATATGATGTCTGCAAACCATGAAATATGATGTCTTTAGACCATGACTTTGGAACATGATAAATTAAATCCTTAGGCCATGAAATAATGTTCGCAGGCCATGAAATGATGTCCGCAGGCCATGAAAGATGATGCCTTTGGACTATTACATCTTCAAAATAAATAATGAGTAAAGAGAGAATATCTATTTTAATGTAATTCGGGCATCTATTGATACTTGTGGCTTTATTTGATAGTAACTCTGTGCGGATGTACTTCTTTTGAGCACCATGTGGCTTCCATGACTTGAATTAATAGTGTCTCCAACAATCCTCGGGCTTAATATAATTGCGGGCTCACTATAACTTTTGAGTTCAACGTAGATACAACTCTTGGGCATAGTGTAGTTTTCGAGCACATGAAATTCTCGAGCACAATGCAATCTTGGGCATATGTAATTATTGAGCTCATGCAATTCTTAGGCACATGCTATTCTCAAGCTCATACAATTCTCAAGCACATGTTATTCTCAGGCTTATGCAATTCTCGAGCACAGTGCAATCTCGGGCACATGAAATTCTCAGGCTCATGTAATTCTCAGGCTCATGCAATTCTCATGCTCAATGCACTCTTCAGGCATAATGCAATCTTGGGCTCAATGCATTCTTCGAGCATAATGCAATCTCCTGCTCAATGCGATTCTCTGGCTCAATGCATTCTTCGGGCACATGCAATTCTCGTGCTTATGCAATATCGGCACATGCAATCTTTAGGCACAATGCAATCTCGTGCTCAATGCAATTTCCAGACTCATGAAATTTTGAGAATGATATAATATTTGACAGCATAAAGCATCTTAGACCTTTGCCTATTGGAAGGGTCGAGTTCCATTTACAGTGACTAGCTTGGTCCTTCCTCTTCTTGGAAGGCCAGTGTGCCATTTGTTGGCAAGTAGTTTGAATCTTCATCTTTTTGGAAGGACAATTTGCCATTTGTTAATGATTTTTTAGCTCAGAATTATGTAGCTTTATACTTCTTCCTATTAGAAGGACATGGTGTCATTGACTGGTGATTGTTGGGCTCAGTATAAAGTAGCTTGGTCCTTTGCATTGTCGAAAGGACAGTGTGCCATTAATGGCAATTTTTGGGCTCAGAATAATGTAGCTTGACCCTTCATCCTATTGGAAGGATCGGGTACCATTTACTGGCGATTTGTCGAGCTTAATAGTAGTTTGATCCTTCAGACTATGTTTAAATTGCTTCTTGTATATGAGCTTGTCTTTCTGCATTCAAAGAAAAATAATTAGTTTATAAGAGGGAGGTTGATCTGTATCCCTGATTTGCCACAGTATGCTCTTTTGATGGAATTTTTGAGACCCTCTCAAAAATTCTACCCCAGTTGTGGCTTGCTAGAAAATGCTCTTTGATGGAATTTTTGAGAACCCCTCAAAAATTCTGCCCCAGTTACACAATAAAAGGGGAAATGAAATTTTTTATTAGGATGAGGCCAAACTCTATAGTAGCACTTACGTATCCCTTCTTAAACGGGAATCAGGTCTGACGTAGTTCCAAATACAAAGTAAAAGAGCATAATTTAAGACACTACATGGAATACTCTTAAGCAAGAACAAGAAAGATAGTTTTTGACCAAACTTTACTGTCCATATGCTAACATGGGTACTTTCCTTGTCAGAATTTGATGCAACATGAATGTAGAAAACTTAAACTTAAGCGCCACAAGCCTTTATTGGAAATTGCTTGAGATGCCTTTCGACATGTTCACTCTTGGGACTCATTTGGCATAAGGTTTGTCCAGTGTATGACTTTAGTATCAATCAATTGTTGAATCTTGTTTCTTAGACCACAACTTCAGCAGTATGTCCTTTCATCCCTGAATGATAGTCACAATTCTTTTTGGGATCATACCATTCGGATTGAGTGTCTGGATTCTTGGCAGGGATAGATGTCACACAACCAACAACTTTAAGCCTTTCATAGAGTTAGTCTATGGGTTCAGCTAAATGAGTGTAAATTTCAATGGACTTCTTCTCAATATTGAAGAGATCTTTGCGAATATGTTGTTGAGTGAGGGATTTGACATTATGGATGGGATATGTAGGTTGTTGATATGGTAGAGGAGGTTTTTGGCATGGAGGCATTTGATATAGTATGAGCAGCACACGATACCAAGGAACTTGGTGCAAAGGCGTTTGATATTGAGGAGCTTGTATGGTGGGATTCTGTAGGCGCGAAGTAAGATATGGAGGTCTAAAAGTATATCCGTGATGTTGGGGAGGATATGTGTAATTTGGAAAGTGAGTGCTCTTTGGAGGCATGAATGGATCTTGGTTCAGGAGGATGAGAAGCAGGGTGAGTTGGTGGAGGATTATTTTGGAAAGTGTCTTTATTTGTGACAAGATGTTTATCCATGTTTGTCTCCAAAGAGGGATTGATAGTGAGTAACAGCTTAGCCCACTCGCACATATCATATGTCTCTTCTTATAACTCCCTTATTTTCTGTTCCAAATTTGAGACCAACTTGTTCGAAGGATGCTCCTTTTCAATAGTTTTACCCATAACCTTATTATTAATCATCTTCCTTTTTCCTTTGCAATTCCCACTTGGAAGAGAAGGAAGAGCGCCCATTGATCGTGTGTGGTAAACCATGGTCTACAGATCAACCATTGGGGATGGGTAAAAAATAAAATCAAAAGAAAAAACCGAGTTAGAACATTGTATAAATTGAGATAACAAGAATACTGTTTTGTTAAAGTAAAAGCCCTAAATGAAAAGAGCCTTGTTGAGCCAGAGGTGGGCCTAAGACGACAGATAAGTGATGCATAATAATTAATTCAAGCCTTATTTTCCAATTTGGAGTTTAGATTAGAGGAAATGAACTAACTTTCATTTATTATAAAATTCAACCATCACATCATAATTGAAAACGAAACTGAAAATAAACTAAAGGGAAAAGGGGAATGTTATCCTAGAAATTTGACATCTCGGAGATACAGATCCCAAGAGCTTGGCACCATTCTCTCTTTCACATATGGAGTGACTTCATACCTGAGGTTCAACAAGTTGCATGCCCATGTATTTTCTCTTTCATCGATGCGCCCATAGTATTCTTTTCCACTTAATTCTTTGCCTTTAGCCTATTTTAGGAGCCATATGCAATACTCAAGTGTATAGAATGCCCATCTTGTACCCATAGAAATGGTTACCACCCGCTCCCATCTTTGAAGTATGTTGTGGACTTGCAGCTTATTTTATCCAAAGTCATACTTAAAATGATCCATGTTAGATCACAATGGTATTACTTGGATTTGTCCAAATTTGTAGAGAACTCAAAGAGGTACGTATGGTTGAACGCCCTTTAATCTAATAAGCTCGATGAAATAGCATTCATCACCTCTCACTATGGCATGAAAGGTGGACAACCAAAAGAGTTTCCATTGAATGCGGTAGCAGTTGAGTTCTTTTAGAAATATGACCCAGTCTTTGACCCCTATGGGGTTGGTAAAGAATTCCATTCTTTTTGAGTGATTATCAATATTTTTGCCAGATCCAAGGAGGATATCTACCATGTCAGATTGTCTATGGAAGTGTTCGATAGCCAACAATTGTAGCAGACGGTTGCATCCTTCGAATAATATTCTGCCATTGCCACATGCCGACAAACTTCTCACTATTTCTGTCAGGATCATGGGAACTATAGTTTTCATTGGTTCACCCTCTCTTTGAGCTAAATCTTGAACAACGTAACCCAAACGTGTGTCGTTCTTTGCCCTCTCTTTAGGGAAAACTAAGGAACCTAATAGTGTGATGGCAAAGGCATTCAAGAGATATGTTTGCCATCTCTCGATGGAGCACTCAAATTCTTCATAGAAAGAATAATAACTACCTTATGGGCTGAAGCATGAATACAAAACGTAGAAAGAAATCCACCCAAGATCTGAACAAGTTAATGTTGGATTGGACTTCATTCCCAAACTTTTTAGAAACTCCCTTGACGATGGCTTACAGGGTACCATCATTTCACACTCATGGTATGGCAAGTCGATGAAGCCACTAATTTATTCAATCGTTGGCACCATATCGAAATTAATAAATTTGAAGACCATCCTCACAAGATCCCAAAAGTTCAGTAAAACCTTGATTAAATAACGGTATGGTGTGACAGAGATGAGCGAAGTTAAGCAACCCAAAATGTCAGGCCACAAGGCTACCCCATGGGCGTAAACATGGGACCTAGGATCACGAGTGACCCCAAGCTAACCCTAAGCTAGCATATCATAACCAAACTGAACATATCTATGAACTAATACGGAAGCTAAATCATGAGATAACTGAATGATGGGGAATACCCAATACTGGTATTAATATATAAAATATACTAAGACTTTAGTGATACTGAACAATTACTCATACACTAAAGCTGAGTCTAACTATGTCTGAATAAAGCCTCTAACTGACTAGAGATGCTGGGACATGCCCCAGCTATCTCTAGCAAAACTAAAACTGAAATGTAAGACTAAAATACGATAACATGTCTATTATCCTCGAAGTATGAGGACTTACCACTAAAGCTGCTGAATGTGGATTTGGAACCAATCTATGGGTGATCTGAATGCTGAGGACCTGAACCTACATCACGAAAAGATGTAGCGCAGAGTATGCGTCAGTACTTGGAAGACATTAAGCATGCAAGATAGGATAAAAGCTAAACAAACATATTACTGAACAAAATATAACTAAGCAATGACATAATATGAACATGATGGAAATACTGATACATACTGGAAAAAAGCTGAACTGAATGTAATGACCAAGTATATAACATGTTGAAACTGAATACTGAAGTATAACTGAAAACCTGTTCAAATACACTAGAGTCTGACTGTGGGAGCTACTAGTAACCGACATAACCACCACATGAGCTATTTGTGGTGTCCGATGTACACACCCCATCGAAGGGCTCAGATATGCCTTGTCAGGGTTATAAAGGTGTGTTTGGCGTGCTCACTAAAACTAATGCCCATAGAGGGGACTTAACCTACGGGGGCATGTAGTTCTAGAACTATGAGGGTACACTGAAACCGTAGTCCACTCAGTGCTAAGCCTACTTCCAACTGAATATGTATATTTGACACACATAACTGAAATACTGAATAGCTCAAAATACTGACATGCAAATCTAAGAATGTAACAATTATATACTAATAATATGACATTCAAAACTGGAGCATGTATATCTGTTTAACTGACCTAGCATGTGTAATTCATGAACTAAAAGAATCTACACAACTAGGCTTCTGAGTTTCATGCAAAGAACTAAGCAATGATTCCACAAAAACATGATAATCTGATTAGGAATACTCTAACAGCTAAATCACAACTAATATCTAAAGTTTTAAAAAACCTAGGTCCAAACAATCTATAAGAATCAAGAATCTGACTGAATTCTAGGGACCTAGTGGATGAAAGGAATCGACCAGTGAAATCTCACATACATGGTGACGAAATCTACAGAGAAATCCTTCAATTTTGGGGATGGAACTGAAGAAAACTTTTTGTGTTCTTGGAAGGGTTTTGAGTCGCCTATTTCTCTTCTTTTGTTCTAAGCTTGGTGAATTATAGAGAATAATCTTACTAGAATAATAGGCTAAAACTAACCAAAAATAAGTAGTTTAGGGATTAAATAATTAAGAAAAGACCCTATACCCCTAAACTAAAAGTCGACTGGCACATCGACAGAGCTGATTGACGAGATGTAAGTCAACTGATGGACGATAAGTCGACTGACAGTCCATCCTATTAGTCGTCGTTTGGCTATCATAGGGCTGAAATTTGGGGTCTGAAACTAAAAGACGACTGGCCCATTGACGGAGCTGACTGACGGGCCATAAGTCGACTGACAGTTCGTCCTGTCAATCGTCGTTTGGCTGTCAAAGGGATGAAATCTACGTTCTGGAACTAAAAGTTGGCTGGCCCATCGAAGAAGCTGACTGACGGTCCATAGGTGGCCTCCGTAGGTGGCACCTATAATTTCTAAAATCTGGAAGTTTTTTCCTTTCTCGAATCTGGGCTATTACAATATCTCCCCCTAGGGAACATTCATCCTCATATGAAGACTAAACTAGCTAGGTATGGAGGGAAGGAGTTGCAATCCCTACTACTAAGTACTAGAAATTGATATCTGGTTGAACTGAGTTCTAAGAACATGCAACTATACCAAAAAATGCAAGAACAACTGAAGGAACAAGGTACTAAGACTGAATTTACGCACGAGTAAACTGAAAAACTGGAGAGGAAACTATTATCTAAAGCTGAAACAAAATCATAAGGAAAGAGATTAGGGTAGTTGGCCTTCATGGTTGCTTCTGCTTCCCAAGTAGCTCCCAACCAAGTTTGTCAAATCTCACCACCCCTTTCATAGGTGATACTTTCAGGAAAAACCCAATCATCTATCTCAAACTCCAAGTTCCTTCTCCTTACATTTGCATCGAACTTCTGTCTTAAGTCTATTTCTAATGAACTGAACCTTTTCCATAACATCATGAATCGAATCTGGCCCAAATCAAGGCTGCTTCACCTACTCATCCACCTTAGGAACACATAGTGATCATCTCCCCCTTGGGAGAAAACCTCTACTTTTTGCTGATGAACTGCACCTTCCAACTGAAGTAGTATAGGATCACTATCTTATTTTTCCTTAACTTCCGTTACCAATGAAGATTCTGATCTACTATGGATTTTCACACCACCATCTGGCATGTACGTAAGACCAACTCCTCCACGAGCAAGATGACGAATATCTTTTGCTAATTCCTTCCTTTCTTTCTCGACATGTGCTACACTACCGTTTAGAGATCATTTTTCTGGCGTTAAGGTAAGAGATAAATCAACCTATAGGCACTGGGCTACTACCCTTCTATTCTCAGACTGGCTGGATTGGAAACTGAAACTGAACGATCCTAGTTCTACAATCAACTAAGACGTAATAGGAATGTAACCAATCCATGCCTAGAATGATATCAAAATATACCATTTCTAACTCTACAAAATCTGCTAAGGTGATTTTCTGAGAGAATGTGAAAGGGCAATTTTTGTATACCTGTCTAGCTATAACTAGGTCAATACTGGAGTAGAGATGAGAAGGGTTCTGAAAGAGTTTCTGGACTGACACATAAGCTTACTGCTATATAGGGATTTATAAAAGAAAGAGTAGACCCTGTTGTCTTTCCACTGAGTGAACCATACTTGAGCCACATCCTTAAGCTGGTTGGATGTCAATTCTACCATATCACTACCAGTCACTTGTATCACTTCAAAGATTTTCTTAACCTTATCAATGAAATTTTGTGGGTCCACACCAACTTGTGACCCTACAAACTCAGGCGGATTCATCCGAACAAAATCTCGAACTATAGCTCCAACTGATCCAACATTAGTGTTAGTAGGAAGTGAGGCTTGATGATTGTTCAGGTTGGCTCACTATGAGCCAAAAGTTGGATCGCATTATGAAACTCTGCATTTGAAACCTCATGGTCTGGGACTGGAGGACCTGTGTTAGCATTTCATGCATTAGCATTCCTTGGGTAAGCTCTATGAGAAGGCATGATCTGAAATGCATAACATTTAATTAGAAGCGAGAAGTTGAATCATACTCTACGCACGATAACAGTAGCAAAGAAAATGAAGTTTTCCTAAAACACCTCGCAGTCTCCCTCTCATTAGATATGGTGCACTTCACACCCATGAAAGAGACTCTACTTAGTGCGGCTTTCAGACATCATAGGACTCTTAAACTTATTGCTCTGATACCAAATTTGTCAGGCCTCGTGTCACGACCCAAGCCTAGGGCCTAGACGTGACATGGCAAATGGGGAACCCGAAGGAACCCCAAACAAGCCTCTCAAACTTGTCATCACACTTCATCGGTCGCGGAAGTATATTCAACATTAAATAACAGGAAATAGGGACTAAGGGCAACCATTTCAAAATAACATCATAGAATAAGAGTCAAGCTCATTTACAAAATACTTGTCCAACGTACACCTCTACATACATAGATAGGACGAGGGCCATGACATATTACCGGCTCCCCTCATAGTCAAAATACAATGGCAAGCTAAAGTCTCAAAACATAAGAGTAAGAAACATAACGTAGCCCTCGAATCATTGAGGACTCACCAACAATCTCGAATAAGCACCGTACTAGCCACGTGAATGGAGAGAAGGATCAAGATTAGCTCCGGTCCCTACATGGTGACATCATGTAGGCAAAATATACGTTAGTACTTTGGAATATACTAAGTATGCGGGGTGCAATGCAACAATAGACAAGGACGCAATCGAAATGCAAGAGATAGTTCCATAGGCATAATAGATGATAATATGAGGATGCATGATCAAAGTGAAGTCAAAACATGTTTAAGTAAAACTATACTAATAGTAGATATCATATGTGTGTGCATAATCCGACCAATCTGTAACCCCAACTTAGGATGGGGGATGCCGTTCACACCCGGACACCCTAGTGGCAAGGTATAAACCCCTCACATGGTTGATGTTGGTCACACCCCAAACATCCTAAGTGGCGAGATATAAACCTCTCACATGGTTGATGTTGGTCACACCCCAAACATCCTAGGTGGCGAGATATAAACCTCTCACATGGTTGATGTTGGTCACACCCCAAGCATCCTAGGTGGCGAGATATAAGCCTCTCACATGGTTGTCCGGTTCTTTTCCCCCGGATCGGGCATGGTCATGCAACACTTTATATAGGAAATTCACCTTAGGCTATAATGCAATCTCATGTATGGAATGAACATATACATAAGTTTAGTTTGTCATCAACACATTTCTGGAATGCCATACATCTCGTAACTCAAGCCCTAAAGCATCAATTCATCAATTTTCCATAATTGGACATTTTGTCAAACACCTTGAAGGCATGTAATGGGATCAAAGAGCATGGAAAATAGGGTAGTAATTATGCAGCCAAACCAGTGAACAACCTACAACAACACATTTTAACACCCACAAGACCACATGAAAAATCTCCACATCCATTCCGAATTTAGATTCAAGTTCTAGAGTCACAACATGCTCAAAACAATCACTCTTCATGTTTAAAATTCACTTGTGCAGGAAATTTATACAAGGAACAAGACTAATTTATGAACCAGAATTAAACCATGAATTAAACCATGAATTAGTGAGTAGAATAGAGACTAGGCACTATGGGTGGAAGGACCCATGAGTTCAACACCACATACCTTGAGTTTTTATGAAGGCCTTGAGAGTGTATTCAATGGAAGCTTGGAACTTGGAGCAAGAGTCTCTTCAATCTTGATGAAGGTTTTGGATTAGGGTTCTTGAGAGAACTTTGAGAGAAAATGTGTCTAAGTATGGGAGAGGTGTTTTGGGAAATGTTTTAGAGATGGGAATTGAGTTAATGTTATATAGGAAATAACATATGCCCTTTGGAAAAAATGGAACAAACACTTAGAAAAAAAAAGTGAGGCGGGTGAACAGTAACTTTGGTTACTGGAAATTGCATTTTCTGCCCGAACAGGTTTTACGAAAATGGGCATAACTTCTTCGTCCGAACTCTGAATGAGGTGAAATGAAGTGCGTTGGGTAGATAACTCAAAGGGCTTTCCATGGATATATTATGTCCACCAAAATTATTTGTGTGCTACGAGATATGACCCTCCAAAGTAGACCCTCGAAAAAGGCTTCACTTGGAAATTTCGGATTTCGATACGGTTGCTCTAAAATTTGGGTGAGACCCATTTCCCACTCAATTTGACCCCCTAAACATGAATATGAAGTCGGATTTTCAAAAAATGAAACGGATTCTTAGATATAGCTAAAACAAGTTTCCGGTAACTTCCGAAGCACATTTTTAGGAACTTTTTGGCTCGTTTCACCTCGAGGCTAGCCCCTAGGCGTAAACATGAGACCTAAGATCATGAGTGACCCCAAGCTAATAGTGAGATGACATATCATAAGCAAACTGAACATATCTATAAAAAAAATGAACTAATACGAAAGCTAAATCATGAGATAATTCAATGATAGGGAATACCCAATACTGGTATGAATATACAAAATATACTATGAGTTTAGTGATACTGAACAATCACTCAAAAACTAAAGCTAAATCTAATTATGTCTAAATAAAGCCTTTAACTGACTAAAGATGATGGACATGCCCCCAGTTATCTCTTGCAAAACTAAAACTGAAATGAAAGACTAAAATACGATAACATGTCTATTGTCCTCGAAGTATGAGGACTCACCATTGAAGTTGCTGAATGTGGATCAAGAACTGATCTACGTGTGATCTGAATGATGAGGATCTGAACCTATATCACGACAATATGTAGCGCAGAGTATGCGTCAGTACTTGGAAAGTCCTGAGCATGCAGGATATGATAAAAGTTGAACAAGCATATAACTGAACAAAACGTAATTGAGTAATGACATAATCTGAACATGATGGAAATACTAATATAGACTGAAAATAATTGAACTGAATGTCATGACCAAGTACATAACATGCTGAGACTGAATACTGAAGTATAACTGAAAACCTGGTAAAATACACTAGAGTCTGACTGTGGGAGCTACTAGTAATCGACATAACCACCACATGAGCTATATGTGGTGTCTGATGTACACTCTCCATCGAAGGGCCCAATACATCTTGACAGGGTAAAAAGGTGTGATTGGCATGATCATTAAAACTGATGCCCATAGAGTGGACTTAACCTATGGGGGCACGTAGTTCTGGGACTATGAGGGTACACTAAAAACCTAGTCCACTCAGTGCTAAGCCTACTCCTAACTGAATATGTATATCTAACACACATAATTGAAATACTAAATAGCTCAAAATACTGACATGCAAATCTGAGAATGTAACAATTATATATACTGATAATGTGGCATTCAAAACTGGAGCATGTAGATCTGTTTAACTGGCCTAGCATGTGTAATTCAGGAACTAAAAGAATCTACACAACTAGGGTTCTGAGTTTCATGCAAAGAACTAACCAACAATTCCACGAAAACTTGATAATCTGATTAGGAATAGTTTAACAACTAAATCACAACTAATATCTATAGTTTTAAAAATCCTATGTCCAAACAAGATACAAGAGTCAAGAATCTGACTGAATTCTAATGACCTAGTGGATGAAAGGAATCCACTAGTGAAATCCCACATACCTAGTGACGAAACTACGAAATCCTTCTATTTTAGGGCTGAAACTAAAGAAAACTTGTTGTGTTCTTGGAAGGGTTTTGAGTCGCCTTTTTCTACTCTTTTGTTCTAAGCTTGGTGAATTCTAGAGATTAATGGTTTAGGGAAAAAATCTGACTAGAATAATAGGCTAAAACTGACCAAAACAAAGTAGTTTAGGGTTAAAATAATTAGGAAAATACCCTAATACCCCTAAAGTAAAAGTCAATTGGCCCATCGACGGAGCTGGCTGATGAGCCGTAAGTCGATTGACAGTCCATCCTTTCAGTCGTCGTTTGGTTGTCAGAGGGCTGAAATCTAGGGTCTGAAACTAAAAGTTGATTTGTCCATTGACAGAGCTGATTGGTAGGCCATAAGTCGACTGACAATCCATCCTATCAATCATCGTTTGCCTATCAAAGTGCTGAAATATGGGGTCTGAAAATAAAAGTCGATCGGCCCATTGACGAAGCTGACTGACGGGCTGTAAGTTGACTGACGATTCGTAAGTGGCCTCTGTCGGTGGCACATGCAACTTCTGAAAATCTGGAAGTTTTTTCCTTTCTCGAATATGGGTGTTACACAAACGATAATCAACCTCCAATTCGAGATCCCACTTAATGTCATTCCACCACACTCTTAGTTTGGTATTTACATCTACTGCCATTTGAATGTCGACAAAATCTAGGTAGGCCATAACGACATTGCAAACAAAACAACAAACAAATTTTAAACTCCATTTTGGCATGGCTTGACTTGATTTAACTATCATGATCACATTGACATATAGTATGCAATTTGTGTAAAGGGTGTTGGAACCCTTCAGACAATAGGAGTGGCTACTAATAATATGAATTGACACCAAGGGTCAAACCACCTAGGTTTTATGCAACATGTATGACCTGATTACGATTTCTAAGAGTTGGGTAGACACGGACTTGAAAAGGTTCTATGCGAGAAGGCTCATGGTTTCACAGTAGTAATATTATCCACTTCTACCATGCATATGTCAACTCTCTATAATAGGGTATTTGAAAAGAATTGGAGTATTTGTGATAGGTGCAAAGGCACAACATCGCAAAAAAAAACAAAAAGAAGACGATCCCAATTGGGGGAAGTATGAGCGAAATGTCATTTATTAAAACAATAACATTTAGCAGGTAGATGGAAAACAGTAACATATAGACAGTTTATAGGAAGAAAAAATAAATAAATAAATACATACATAAATAAAATGAACATAAGCATGCCAACATATAAGAAAATTAA
Source organism: Solanum commersonii (assembly GCA_029007595.1). Taxonomy (NCBI): domain Eukaryota; kingdom Viridiplantae; phylum Streptophyta; class Magnoliopsida; order Solanales; family Solanaceae; genus Solanum; species Solanum commersonii. Next base: position 3,288,849 of record JAJTWQ010000029.1, read on the forward strand.
ACAAATAAGGAAAGGGTAAAATGATTGAACAAGGAAGTAACAAATAAGGGAAAAGGGAAAGGGTTAAACATGGAGGTAAACTAATAAGGAAAAGGGAAGAGGATTAATCATGAAAATAGACAAGATAAAAGGAAATCAACCAACAAATAAAGAAAGTAAATAATAGTTTAGACACGCCAATAACAAGATAAACAAGGAAATAACCAAATAAAACCACAAAGCAAATAAACCCCACATAAGCATGAAACATGTAATGGTAAGAACCTAGTAATATCCCCAGTAGAGCCGTCATTTTGTCGCGCCCCATTTTTCGCAAAATAGTTTTTGTGCACGACCTAATAACTCTTTTGAGTTTATTTGAAACAAAGAGTCTCCACCTAACGATTTAAGGTGCGTTAGGGAACCTATCTAACTTAATTAATTCTAACTAAAGGATCAACAAACCAGAGATCGGGTAAGGGTTCAAATTAACTCAAGAGAAAGGTGTTAAGCACCCCTCGAGGTCCACAACTGTGGGTCCTAGCCATATCTCATAATTTATGTGGGGGTTACAACATGTAGTAAGTATGGTCACTATTTATTAATGAATTAAGGAGACGAACTAGGTGATAAAGTAAATAAACATTAAACATTTTATACAAATATAAAATAAGAGATAAGCAAGGGGATATACGGTAGACAAGTATATAGGCACAAAACCATTTTTATTTATTAAACTACCCCAAATAGTTATAATTATAAACATATAAAAGGGAAAAGGAAAGGGAAACTCCAAAACCTAAACTATCACCCTTCTACAGATCAACGCTCGGCTTATTATTCAGAAGACAAAACTAAAATTTTGTCATTTTTATGCTCGAGTCAACTTCCATCATCTTCGTTAAAGAGCCTATCTACCCCTACCCCACCTTCCACATGCATAATGTCCTAGAAGGTGCCTAGCGTCCCCGCTTAAAGTCCAAGAGGCATTGAACTATTATTAGGGTGGTTTTAGACAAAATAAAACATAAGCTCTTAATTAGGCCATCTAAACATCAGGCAAAATTAATTAGACAACATTTAGCACATAAATCTCATATTGACCTCTAGGTTTTAATTAACATGCTTCCAAACGCATTTAAACTGAAAGGTCTCATGCTAAGTGTGTGAGCATACAAACACATTAACAATCAACCTGACAATATTTATTTAGAGAGTGTGGAAAAGTTATTAGAATGCAGAAAGCAATTATTAACTGATTTTAAGGGGGCAAAAAGTTATTACAAAAGGCAAATTTTAGTTATCAATTGATTTTAAAGGGAGCAGAAATATTAAAGCAAAGGTTGATTTAATTAATAAATAATCTGAAATAGGGCAGTTTCAAACAACATGCAGACATAGATTTATTTGCTAATTTTAAGTGGCAAAACATTATTCAGAATGCAGAATATTTATTCAATAGCAGGATTTAATCAGGGCAACAAGTATTTAAAGCAGATTTTAATTCTTTGCATTCATTAACATGTTGAAATATATTAAGAGCCTTAAGACATGATATTTAAGTGATTAACATCCTGACACACATTAAAACCAACTGATTAACATGCTGAATTTATTAGGTCTGATTAACATATCGATCTAATTAATTAAGTCCCATAGGCATGATTTCTAAGTGTAACATGCTGAGATTATTAAGACTAGGTAATTAACATGCTACAATTTATTCAAAATTCTAGAATGAGCAACACTCCTTAAAAAAGATAGTTATCACCATTAAGATCTAAAGTTGCAATGACAAATTAAGAATTAACTCAGGCATGACATCTATTTAAATTTAACATGCTAAAATATTTAAAGCCTATATTCATGATTTCTAACATAAAAAATATTTAAAATTATTTAGATCGTATAGGCTATAGGCATGCTTTCTAAGTGAATTAATGCCAAAATTAATTAATGAAGCTTATATTCATATAACAATCAAATTTAAATAGATTAGATTTTAATTCCCTTGAATTCATTAGCATGCTAAAAAGTTACAAAAATATAAAGCGTTAAGATCTAAATTACTAACATGCTAAAGTTATCAAACTCTTATTAATTTAGGCTAATTAATTAATGTGCTCACATTTATTATGAAATCCAAATTATGCAACATGCTTAAAGATTAATTATTTCAAATTGGTTGATTTAAAACAAGAAAAACACAAACAAATGGTTGGTTTTAAGTAGATTATTTAAGAGATTCCGACATGCTTGCATGCTTTAAGTGATTTAAGCAATATACACAGACTTTTAACAATCACATTATAAAATAATAATAATAATAATAATAATAAAAACAGTTAGCACGTATGTCCCCCTCCCCTTTAGACGATTCCCAAATATTTCATATATAGAGAGTGTTACTACAAAATTATTACAAAACTAAATAAAATAGTAGAAATATTATAAACACGAATAAAACTAGAACCCGTCCAAATGACCCATCCCTGGCAACTCTTCGAATTTGAAACCAATCCCAAACCTGCTAAAGTAAGATACAGACAAATATATAGCATATAAAAGCAATATAATATAATAAAACAATAACATTAATTATGGGCAGATTCAACATATATGCATATTCATTTTATATATCTGGCTAAAGGTAGACAAACAAGCATTTAGACAAGCAAAGCATAACAACAAATATAATGTCACAGAGCAAAGGTAGAGCGAAAACTGACTCGAATGCTTCCTTTTATTTAGCATATTCCATTTTGGACTTATGCATGATAATAAATAAACATTGATGCAAAACAGAAAATTAAAGTATATAAAGAACACTAACCGGTTAAGCAGTTTAATTGAACATCAATGAAGACAAACTTAATCCAAAGATTGATCCGAACACAGAGAAACTGAATAGAGAAAGCACCTCTTAGAATGTTCGCCGGACTTTATTTTCTTTTAAAGTAGAGAGTATTGTTGTTAAAGTGTGATCAAATAAAAGGGCAAAGGATCTTTTTATAGTGAGAATGAGGGCAATTAATAATGGAAAAAGAAATAAATTGATTCAATTAAAATATTTTCATTATTCAACAGGAAACCAAAATAGTCCAAAAGTCACAAATTAATGTTTTAGTTACCCAAAAATAATGACTGAAATCAGCAATTTACTAAAGCCTGTAATTCGGTCAACAATTTGCCAAGCATAAATCACTAAAAGGGGTGGGGGGGGGGGGGGGGATTTTATTTTATTCAAAAGAGGAAAACACAACCATTAATTTACTTTACTGAGGAAATAACTAATCCAATACACCATAAGTCTATTGAGTAACGTAATATAGGAAATCAAGTTTACCAAATAAGAGAACATTCATCAGAAGAGTTAGTTTTAAATTTATTATGATAAGACATCTAATGAATATGAGTACCTAAAATTAAGCACTTATTTGATAGACCAAATCATTCTAAAATGTAAATCAGAACTCATTCAAGGGGATGAGATTCACAACAATCACAACTATCACAAAATTAATAAATATTCAAAGGTGACTTAAAGCAATCCAGGTTGCTTATTTTCAAGAATGAGAGTAGACAAGTAGTGAACAAACTTCATTCAAACAAAATTAAAAAAAATTATTAAACAAAGATGAAATGCACTTTGAACGAGATTTTTCGGCAAATAAACTTTAATGCGATTGAATTTCTCTGTGGAAACTGAAATACAGATTCATGTATTTGTTAAAAATGAGAAAATAACTAAAGAGCTAACCTTAACGGATCTGTTAAGATCTGTTTTAAATAACCAAAATCTCGAAGCCTAGCGCCGACCAAACCATATCTGAGTGATGCTCGTCATTGTTGTGTTGATGTTGCCATACGTAGATAACCAAAAATTAAGAGGGAGAAATGGAGGAGCCATCTACTAGCCGGAGGATGCCTGGTCATTGGTTCTCAATGGTGGGTTGTTGTTCGGAGTGTGTCTCCTCGGAGCTCGCTGGTCTTGGAGTTGTTGTTGTCGCCCATTGTTGTTGATTTCGGTCGCTGGCCAAGTGGCTTGCTTGATCTCACCTGGTCGCTTGGTCGGAGAAGCGAAATGGAAACCGCCATTGTTGTTGTAGTCGACCTCCTCATAGGAAGAGAGACAGAGAGAGAAAGAGAAGAGAAAAGGGGAGAAAAAGGATAGCATGTGGAAGGGAAAGAGGAGAGGGAAGGCCGACGAAGATGACCGACGGCTTCTGGCCTCATCCGTGGTGGTAACCGGTCAGCAACGAAGAGCAGGGAGGAGAGAGCTGCGGCGCTAATTTAGAGGGAGGAAGAGAGTGAAGTAAAAGTCTAGGGTTTGGACGTTTTGGTGCACTAAAATGGAAAGAGAAGGGAATGTGATCTAGTCCGTTGATTAAATTTGGATGGAGGGCTGAGATTGAATAGAACGAGATCGAGGGTTAGGATTAAAAGATGGGAGAATTTAATTGAATTTGGACAAAACTGGTTGTAATTTAAATATGATTGGAATAGAATAGGCTAGACTTGAAATGAATTGGGGTAGGATTAAGGGCTATCAATTAAATAAATTGAATTGAAGAGCCTACAATTTAAATGATTTAAGGGGAGATTAGGGAAGTGCTATTCAATTAATAAAATACTACACATATTATAATATTTTCATACAAATTAAACAAACTTAAATTTAAAAACATTAAAATAAAGTAGTTATGTCGAGTTTAACTATCGATAAATATAACAATTTAATAATAATAATAATTAATAATTTTGTAAATTAGGGACACTATAATATATAATTATTAGACAAAATTGATTAATATTTTAAAACTCGTAATATGTTTTAAAAATATGTCTTTAATCGAATAGCAATTCCGAGAGGGTTATAGGTGTAAAACCCCAAAAATTTCTAAGTTAAGACCCGAACTTTTCTTCATTTACATGTAAGGCCATATCGGCTGATTCTTAAATTGATCATATCTGTAAAGGTAAATTATTTAGTGTGAGAATGATTTTGGATATCAATTAAGTTCACTAGAAACTCATAACACAAAGTTGAGTTGAAAGTTTCCTTACCAATTAAGTTTGGATGTAAGATTCTCTTTGGGTCAACTTCAAACGATCATATCTCTTAGAATATAAAGAGTTATGTGGCCCATAACCTATCCATTAAAAGGTATTTGAATTCGAATTATAAAAAGTTATGACAATTTTAGTAACCTGATACAGTATAGTGATGAATTAGCCGACGGAAAAATATTAAAAAGGGTCATTTTTGTCTTTTTACCTCTAATAAAACCCTAAAAGAATTTCTTGACTAATTATAGACCCAAAACAAACAGATTTTTATCTTTTAATCCATCATTCTCTTCTCTCTCAAACCCCAAGGAAAAATCAAAGTAGAAGACTACATTCAAGATTCTTTCAATCTTTTTCGGTAAATCTTTTTCCAACAATTTCATTCTTTCAAACTCAAATTCCTCCATACAATTATGAATCACTAATGAAAATCATAATTCTTGACCATAGAGACTTCAAGAAACTAATTCAAGAAATTTCAAGAAAATTTTTCTTGATTTATCTCCTTCAAGCTAGGGCTTCTAGGCTTCTAATCAAGTTCTTATTCAAGATTCTTCAAGAACCTTATTCTTCTTAAGTATGTAAGGCTATCATAGTGTTAGACTAGTTTGTCATCACGCCCTACATCTACTTTCAAATCAGTAAAAAGGTAATCTAGGATTATATCCCTAGATTTAAGTATTCTTAAGATGAGTTGCTTTTGAGTTCTTGAGTTCCTAATTCTTTTGAAATTCTATTCCTAATTATTGAATTGCTATATGTTATGCATTAAGATTCTTGATTTGATTCGTTCACGTCTATATTTCAGCATGAACCATATTAGTGGAGTATTCTTGAGATGAGTAGTATCATTGAGTTCTAAGTTCTTAAGTTCTTAAGTTCTTGAGTTCTGGGTATTGAGTTTTATTTATTGTTATTGAGGTCCTTGAGTTGTGTTGTTCATATATATATTTCAGCATGAACCCTATTTTGAGTTATAAATTTCAAAAATCTTTTAAAGCCAACATTTTTACTTTAAACTGAGTTTTTGAGAAAGTAAGGAAGAGTTTGAGAAAGAGTTTTAAAAACATGATTAGTATGACAATCGAGTATGTCATCAATGTTTAAGTAGTATGGTATCTAGATATACCATCAATGCTTATGCTGTATGACTTTTCAAGCCATCAATGAGCATATCATAATATGATTTTGATATTTTTTTGAGAAAGAGTTTTCAAGTATGAATTGAGTAAAAGTATAAGGGAAATAAGTATTCCCAAAGGTATCAGTTTTTACATTGATAAAAGAGAAACTTTTATTACTAAATGAGTTAATGAGTTCAGATGTTTCAGAGAAATTACCTATTTTAAGAGGTTATTTTGAGTAATTACCTCAAAATAGAGAAAGAGTATGTTTTACACATTTGAGCATGAGTATATTATTGGGAGCATTATTGAACACCGATATGTAGATGAGTTCAGACAACTCAAAATCATCATAAACCATATCTACCAACATGGGTAAAGGATCATACTTTTTTGATGAATCCTTATTGCTTAGTGGATCTACTTTGTTGAGAATGTCCTATACCGCGACAAGGTATAGGACAATTTTGGTAGCGTGGGTGAGACGTTGTGTCATCACATTGTTCATATTGATGGTTGTCGGTTAGAGAATCTCCCAATATAGTTAATGTTTATTTTTATATATCACGTATTATGTTGAGTTCAGAGATGAGAAATTATTTTGTAAAGCTTTAAATGATTTTAAATCCTTATTTCTTTACATTCATCTTGAGTACATTGTTATCTATTGTAGTCCTTTCATTTCGTTATTTGTTATTTGATGAGTCCACGTTTTGGACTTATTTAGGGCTTTATTTGGATAGATTTAGTTTCCTCAAATGCTTATTTTGTGCCAATAAGTGATGTAAAATCCTTGATTTCCAAGTATTTGGATTGAGGAACAAAGGATGGACACTAACGAGCAAAAAGTAACAAGGCAGCTGAAAGAACGAAGAAAATAAGGCATGTTGATCGTCTAATCTATTGGGTGAGTCACCGAATGGCTATTACCTCGCCTAAAGTTCCAGTGTGTCAAGCCCTAAAGGAGAAAATCAAGTCGGCGAGAGAAATGAGCAGTCGGCGTGTCGCCAAATAGTTTTGCGATGAAGTGATTGGATTGCCCAAAGTAACAAAACTTGAAGATGTTGAAGGCCAAATCAAAAAGGCGATTGAATTGACCAAATGGTGGATCACCGAGTTGATCGACGATCCCGACTTACTGCGTCGAATAGTCCTTTGCAGCATATTTTTGGTGACTATAAATACATTTTTGAATATTTAGTTTAGTATCAATTTTCATAATATAGAATATTTCGGTTTTGGAGTGAGAACTCTGAGCTTTGAGACAAACTTTTCCTTAGCTTTGAAGAATTGAAGTTTTCCATTTTTGAGAAATTGGAAGTGGGTCTTTGAGATTCTTCAACTTGGACCTTTGTAAAAGACGAAATTAATCTTACCTAGTTGATGGAAACACAACTTGGTAACGATTTCTATCTTTTTATGATGTCTAGCTAAAACCCCAATTCTTGGGGTGTGATTATGTGATTATGGGCTGATTTAGCTTATGGGCATTGCTAATTGATTGTTTAATTGTTGTTTAGAAGTGATTTCAATCAGTAATTATGGTTTAATTTAAAGGGTTGTAGTTGCAAATGCAACTCTACCTTCGTGTTTTTGGCTTGCTCGAGAGAGAGGTTTTAAAAACAAGATTAATGAATTGATGGTATGTGGGTATTGGGTTGTCATGGGTTTAGCTCGAGAGAGTGAATTCTAAATCCTTTTCCACACATTCAGCTCGAAAGAGTGAATGGACTAAAGCGTAGGTTGTTCTTATTTGCTATTTGTTGGTGTTCAAGAGAAACCAACTTGATTCGAGGTAAATTGTTCGAGAGAAAGTTTATTTCCACTAAAGTCTAGCTTATTCACTGATTTACAGCTATTTACTAACAATTGCAATTACCCATTTGTCTACCATAGCCTATAATCCAATCACATCCCAAGAACCCGTCTCAGTACTTGTTAATCGTGTTATTTGCTGTTGTTGGAGCTGATAGTTAAAACCAAAAGCCCCTTATTTGACACTTGTGTCATCCCTTAATTTGAATTATGTTTTTATTCGTAAATATCTATTCATATGATTGATTTGAACATATTCATATTGTTATTAAATCTTAAACATGTACCACTCCCTGTGGGATTCGACCCCAACTCATTTAGTTGGGTTATATTACTGACTAACGACCGCTGACGCTTAGAATCAGATGAAGTGTCTTTGATAACGTTAATAAAATTAAAATGGCGCCACTATCGGGGAGTGGTGTTGGTTAAGTTGAATTTTGTTCTTGTTAGTCATAGTTGAATCTACTTACTTTCAGTTTTGGTTTTCGTGTTAGTTGTTGAGTAGAGAAATTAAGCTTATCTGGTAGCAACAGTGACCAAATGGATCACCCTCCCTTGAGATTGATGAGTCTCGGGGATGACATCCTAACCTTCAAGCAATTGGAGGGTGAGACCATTTATGAGTTGTGGCAAAGATTTAAGGACCTCTTCCAGTTGTGCCCAACTCATAGACTTCCAAAAAAGATGCTTCTAGAATGCTTCTATAGAGGTCTTGGTCCCGAAAATAGAAATGATCAACTCATTTAGGATTGTTTGACACAACAACCCTATGAAATAGTAGCCCGACTCCTTAATGGTATGATTAAGACCAACAAAGAGATAGAAAAAGATCAAGAATTGGCCACATTATTGACTCAGCTGAATGTCTTGGACAAGAAAGTCATGGAATTGAAGGAAGTGTCCAAAAAGAAAGACAGGTACATCCCCCCTCACGAGCGTCGAAGGATGAAGAAGCAAGAAGGTGGGCAAATTGAAGAGGTCTTCTCACTCATCCTACACAAAGTCAAAGAGCACGATCGAGTGTTGGAGGAGATAAAAGAGAATGTCTTAATGCTGAATCAAATGACAACCTCTCATTCCATGTTCATTCAGCTACTAGAGTCCCAAATAGACCAAGTGTTGTCTTGTCTCTACCCAGAGCCAGAAAAAGGGTTGCCTTATGAAAATGAGGCAAACCCCACAAATGGAATTTAAGTGGAGACTTGAGTCATGCCACGACATTAACTAAGACGCTTCTTGGGAGGCAACCCAAGGTTTTATCGCTTTATTTTTGTGTATGTTTTAGAAATAAACGTGTGTTGATTGTGCAGGTCAAAGTGAGGAAGGTATTTGAAACGTGCAGGTTGGTGAGCTAAAAGTCTAGTTGGCGACTCGCCGAAGAGGTCGGCGAGCCCAACTTGGACCGCCATTGGACTCAAGACATTTTTAAATTGGAGTATGTAAAACTCGGCGAGCCCATGAGCATATTGGCGAATCGCCGACTAGGTCGATGATCACGACTTTGTAAGCCGTTTGGACCCCCATAATAACTAGAGGTCCTGTAAAACTCAGTGAGGTAAGTGCCCACTCGGTGTGTCACCGAGTGGGTCGGCGAGCAAGACTTATGTCGTGGAATAGGCGAGAACTGGACAGTTTTTAAAGGCCAAAGGTTTAAACTTTAAAACTCTTTCACTTTCCCTCACTTTTGAACTTCCCAACTCATATCCGCATAATATTTTCCATATTTCTTACATTTTTATCGCACTTTAGTCTTCGGATTTGTGTTCAGAGTTGGATTTCTTTGCCGCCTAGCGATTCAAAGTATCTATTCGGCTTCTAAGGTTGATTTTCCAAACTCCAAATCTTTCTTTAGTGATTTTGACTCATTTGCAGTTGATTTTGTCTTAGTGTTGTGTGTTGGGCCTCTCTGATTGTAATTGTATATGTGTGTGCATGTTTTAATTTGAATACCATGCCCGTAATGCTTATATTGTTAAATTCCCAAGTTTTTCATGCTTTAAAATTGATTAAAATGGTGAGGTTGTGCTTGCATGTTGTTGGGTCTAGTTAGGTGAAGTCTAAGTAATCCGCATCTGTGCCAAATGACGTAATTTGTCCAATGATGGAGTGGTTGATGTCATTCTAAAAAGCAAAAGTCGTCAAATGGCCAAATTTGGTCAAACCAGGAGAAGTCTGAGTATGCCAGGGGCATGGATGTAATGGGTCTTAGTTTAATTGTAAGAGTGCATGTTTTGATTTTGTTTTTGGGGGTGTGGGGTTGAATTTTGGAAGTTAGGTTGAAAGTAGGTATGTTGGGTCGTTTGGCGAGCTGGGTCGAGCTCGCTGAACCATTCGGTGGTTCGCCAAAGTTCCCCTTATCACCTTTAATTTCATGCTAAATTGTGAGTTAGGTTCTGTAATTTTCAGCGAGAAATCTGAGTTCGCCGAGTGCACTCAGCGACTCGCCGAAGGTCTTCCTTCATCGCCCTCTTCTGCCCCCTTAATCCCTAAAATGCACTGTAACTTTCGGTGGGCTATCCTTGTTCGCCGAAAGATCTTTCCCATCGCCGACATGCCATTTTTCTGAGGAAATTTTGAGTCAATCTTTTCGGCAAGCCCGATCTGGCTAGCCAAAGAGATTTGGCGACTCGCTGACCGATTCAGTGAGTCTATCTGCAACTCCTTTTCTGTGCTTTTGCTTAAATTATTTCTAAGTTTCTCTGATGTTTTGCAGACATGGCCAAACCAAAGGTTGCTGGTAGAAACATGCCACCCCGCAACAGGGCCAAAGGGATTCTTAAACACCCCCAAAATTTCTAAGTTAAGACCTGAACTATTCTTCATTAACATGCAAGGTCGTATCGGGTGATTCTTAAATTGGTCATATGTGTAAAGGTAAATTCTTTAGTGTGGTAATGATTTTGGATATCAATTAAGCTCACTAGAAACTCCTAGCAAAAAGTTGAGTTGAAAGTTTTCTTACCAATTAAGTTTTGATGTAAGATTCTCTTTGGGTCAACTTCAAACGATCATATCTCTTAGAATATAAAAATTTACGTGGACCATAAGCTATCTAATAAAGGTATTTGAATCTTCTTTTAAACTCCACCAATTTCGCAATAATACAAATTTTGAGTAAAAAGTTATGACCATTTTAGTAACCTGATACATTGTAGTAACGAATTTGCCAACGAGGAAACATTAAAAAGGGTTGTTTTGTTTTTTTTTACCTCTAAGAAAACCCTAAAAGAATTTCTTGACTAATTATAGACCCAAAATAATCAGATTTTCATCTTTTAATTCATCATTCTCTTCTGTCTCAAATCCTAAGGCAAAACCCTTAGGAAAAATAAAAGTAGAAGACTACATTCAAGATTCTTTCAATCTTTTTTAAAATTCTTCTTCAAGGTAAATCTTTCTCCTAGAGTTTCATTCTTTCAAACTCAAATTCCTCCATGCAATTATAAATCACTAATGAAAATCATAATGCTTGCCCAAAGGGATTTCAAGAAATCTCAAGAAAGGTTTTCTTGATTTATCTCCTTCAAGCTAGGGTTTCAAGGCCTCTAATGAAGTTCTTCTTCAAGAACCTTGTTCTTCCAGGTATGTAAGGCTATCATAGTGTTGGACTAGTTCGTCCTCACGCCCTACATCTACTTTTAAATAAGTAAAAGAGTAATCTAGAATTATATCCGTAGATTTGAATATTCTTAAGATGAGTTGCTTTTGAATTCTTGAGTTCCTGATTCTTTTGAAATTCTATTCCTAATTATTGAATTGCTATATGTTATGCATTAACATTCTTGATATGATTCGTTCATGTTTATATTTCAGCATGAACCCTATTAATGGAGTATTCTTGAGATGAGTAGTATCGTTGAGTTCTAAGTTCTTAAGTTCTTGAGTTTTGAGTATTGAGTTTTTTATATTGTTATTGAGATCCTTGAGTTGAGTTGTTCATATCTATATTTCAGCATGAACCCTATTTTGAGTTATAAATTTTGAGAATCTTTTAAAGCCAATATTTTTTTTTAAATTGAGTTTTTGAGAAAGTAAGGAGGAGTTTGAGAAAGAGTTTTAAAACATGATTAGTATGACAATCGAGTATGTCATCAATGTTTAAGCAGTATGATACATAGAAATACCATCAATGTGTATGCAATATGACTTCCCCGAGTCATCAATAATCATATCACAATATGATTTCGATATTTTTTAGAGAAAGAGCTTTCAAGTATAAATTGAGTAAGAGTATAAGGGAACTAAGTATTCCCAAAGGTATCAGTTTTACATTGATAAAAGAGAAACTTTGATTTCTAAATGAGTTAATGAGTTCAGAGATATTTCTGAGCAGTTACCTCTTTTAAGAGGTGATTTTGAGTAATTACCTCAAAATAGAGAAAGAGCATGTTTTATACATTTGAGAATGAGTATATTATTGAGAATAGTATTGAGCATTGATATGGGGATGAGTTCAGACAACTAAAAATCCTCATAAACCATGTCTGCTAACATGAGTAAAGGATCATACTTTTTAGATGAATCCTTATTGCTTAGTGGATCTACTTAGTTTAGGATGTCCTATACCCCCGACAAGGTATAGGACAGTTCTGGCAGCGTGGGCAAGATGTTGTATCATCACGTTGCTCAGAGTGATGGTTGTCGGTTAGAGAATCTCCCAATAGAGTTAAAGTGTATTTTTATATATCACTTATTATGTTGAGTTCAGAGATGAGAAAGTATTTTGTAAAGCTTTAAATGATTTAAATCTTTTATTTCTTTACATTCATCTTGAGTACATTGTTATTGATTACATTCCTTTCATTTAGTTATTTGTTATTCCGTTATATTACATACTCGTACATTCAATGTAATAATTTCATTCGACATGCATCTTTTAATGATGCAGATACAGGTTCTTCGGATCCTCAACAAGAGTCCGCTGAGATCACTTCATCTGCTCGTCAACTTTTGAGTAAGACCTCCTTTTTTCTAGAGGACTTCAGTTTTATGAGTTGTTAGTATTAGTAACATTTTGAGGAGTTGTGGATCTTGTCCCGACACTCATCTTTGTATAGTAGAGGCTTCATAGATAGATAGTTTTAGATAGTCTTTCAGTTTTAATCTTTTATTTAAAATTATGTTTCATACTCAGTATATTCACCAAATTTTTGAGATTCAGTAAACTGTTTTTAAACGTTTTTTTCAATTTGATGCTTATGTATGCTTGAGTTAGTCTTCCGCTTGTAGTCAGCCAGGATGAGGGTTCGCTTGGGGACCAGTTATGGTTCTTGAGTGCCAGCCACGTCCAAGGTTTAGGCTCGGGTCGTGATAATAGGTTGGTCAAAATTGGGTATCAACGGTTCAACTATATTTGGAGAAGTTTATAAGGAAAAGGAAAAATAAAATAACTATGGAATTTGATCTTTCGGGTGCATTTTGACAAAAAAAAAAAACGTTTATTATTTTGGTTTGAATTGAAGGTCTGTTTTATAATCTCATCTCTTTATATAAGGAACCTCTCTTTTTTTTTTGTTATTTCTTGGATCCAATTGTTGTCATGTGTCAGGAAATATGGACCCAAAGAAAATTGGCTTTTTAATGAAAATGATTGTATTCATACAATAACTTAAATTGAAGGATTTTATTGATACAAAACAAAATTTAATGACTTTACTAAATAAATTTTTAAAATTGATAAGCTATTGATATATGAACTCAAAAATGAACAAAAATAATAGACAAAAAGATGATTTATTTCATTATAACAATGAGTTTCCATTGTGAAAGATGCTCTCAAATCTCAATACACTTGAATTTGAAAATTTTTGAAATTTGAAATTCCAACAAGACATCAAGCTTGGCGCAATTCAAGTCAGTGAAATTCAGCAACATCTACACCAAAACAATGAATATGGGAAATCATGTACAAGCATAATGAGGTTTTAAGAACAATGTGGTATGGATCCTGAAAATTGGAGGGATTTATGATTTTAAAAAATAGCAGAGTCTCTATTTTGTCATGTAGAGCTAGTTATTTAAGTAGCTCATATATACCTTTACTATTACACAAATGATTCACATATATCCTCTTCCTCTAAAATAAGTGAAAAAATTAATTTTAATTTATTTTTTAATTTAAAAAATATATATATATAATCTCATATAGGTATTTTAATCCTCCTAACACATATTTTTTTGACTTTTTTTTTGTTTCAATGACTAATTTAAATTTATTATTTTGATGGTCAAATTTATTTTTGTTTCACTAATTTTCTTGTAAAATTTAGTGTAGATGACCCAATTTTTTTTTCAAATACAAAAACTAAAGTAACATTATAGTTGAAAAAGATAATTTAAAATTATAATATAGCCACAAAATAATTAGTTATAAAAAAATTTCTTTACACTAAGGAATGAAAGAGAGAAAAATAAGAATAAGAAACTCAAATAATGATAATCAAAGAAGTAAAAAAAATAATTTATGTATGAAAATGATTAAAATACACCTTGAACTCTGTTAGAAGAATCATATATGACCCTACATGAATTTTAAAAAAATTAAAAGTCAAAAATATAAATTTAAAATTATTTTTTTCACTTCCGTTAAATGAAGGGTATATGTGAGCTCATTTTGTAACGGTAGGGATATATGTGAGTCGTTTGTATAACAGTAAGGGTATATACCACTTTCATAACGTGAGGCATATTAGCTTCAAATGACAAGGTTGAGGAGTATATCAGGCCCTTTTCCCTATCTTCTTTCCTCGTGAATTTTATTTTGAATCGTTGAGATTAAGGTTCTTTTCATAAGAGTAATTTGAAGAAAAATATAGTGGGAGGAGAGAAACATTTGAAAAATGGGTTAAAGATTTAATTTCACGGAGGCATGAATTTTGTTAATATAAACCTAACAATTTGTATAAAGGACTAAAAACTAGTAATGTAATGACCCAGAATGTCATTTTTAGAAATTTTCATAAAATTACCATTTCACCCCTTTCAATAGTTGCCCCGAGTCATTCATGATCAGTTGGTGAAGTTGGTTTGAGAATTTTGAACGATTCGTTTAACTATAGTTAATTAATTGATAGGTAATTTTAGATAATTAATTTAGTTTGTGACTAATGGGCTAAATCCATAAGTTCTTTAAAGGAAAAATTATTAGGATGGGTGTCTTTTAATAAATTATTACTGATTTAGTGATACTTTTTATTTATTACCACTTATAGCAATACTATGTTAAATTTGCAATATGTTTTAAAAGTGAATTAAGTATGCAATATATATGTATTATAACTGTTTTTAAAAATATATTATGCTTGTTTGGTAAGAAGTTGACACATGTATTATAAGTGTATTAAAATATGTGATAAATGTATTATCCATCAATAAAACTTGTATTATATGTGAATAATAAATTGTTCTTTGTAATATGTATTAAAGCTGTATTATAAATGTATTCAAAGTGATCAAGTGAAAAAAAAATGTTATTGCTATAAATGGTAAATATTTTTTATTTATAGTATATTTATATAAGTTTCCCTTATTTAAAACCCTATACTTTTGGCCCAGTATTTTTATTAAAATAAGTTAGGGATTTATCACTTTTTAATAGTTAATTATTTCTAGAAAAGAAAGAATAAGGGAACAGAAACTCACCAGCGGAGACGTGGGAGCCGACTCGATCAGATTGCAGGTCTGAGTTGAAGCAAGTTTTTTTAAAAGTAGTCACAAGCATTAATTGCTAAGTTACAAAAGGTACAAATAGTATTATATTAGTTGAAGTCTTTAGGAAATTGAAATTTAGCAAAAAAATAGCGTTCTTTTTGTTTTTTTTTGTTTTTAATTCTGAGGGGACAATGTTTTGTTTCCCCACTACTAATTAATGATTGTCAAATGATTGGGGCATGAGTGGTAATGAATAGTGATGCTTGAAATTGATTGTAGGGTGTGGGAATTTGAGTATTTGAGGTTATTCCCGTGAATTGTTCGTAATATGGCCTTGTTGTTTCAAAAAATTTCCCAGAGTGTCATAATTTAATTCGAGTTTTGATAAGTTGATATACCAAATTACATATTAAGTGTTTTGTATTATATGAGTATCATTAGGATTATGTCATTTGGAGGAATTTAGATTTAACCTTAAACTTGAAATTAAGAACTTAATTATAAATTTGGGTGAGTTTTTGGGTCCAGGCTAAACATATAGTAATGTGAGTATTGTTAGTTTCAAAATCTTATTGTGGTTATTTATTTGAATAGATTGTATTGATTTGGAAACCAACGAAAGGGGAAGGCTCAAGTCCCGTAGTGATTGTTTGATAAATTGAGGCAAGTGAATTTCTAAACCCTTGTTAACAGTGACGGAGCCACCTTATCTTTAGGGGGGGTCATCCGACCCCCCTTCGGCGGAAAATTATATTATTTTTACATGGTTAAAATATTTTTTTATGTATATATAGTAGATGTTGAACCCCCTTAGGCTACTTCGTGTGTCTATTTCTTCAGATTTTGAATCCCCTAATTAAAAATTCTGGCTCTGCCGCTGCTTGTTAAGTGCATAGAATCATGTATTTTTCTTGTGGTATGTGTTGGGGAATAATGAGACTTGGTGATGGGTTGACTTGTCCATGTTAAATAATCCTAATGGTGAAAAGAGGGTAATAAAAGGCAATGTGTTTAATTATTGGTGTGTGTGATGTGTGGAGACTAGTTTGAAAGGCTTATTAATTAATTGTTGATGATGTATCACGATTGTGTTTGTTGTGCATTGTTAGGAAATTGGTCATTTCCTCATTATTTGTGTGAACATGTCATTTACATTGGTTCTAAGACATGATTTGTGATAAGTGTTATGTGACTTGAGGAAGTATAAAAAATTAAAGATGATGTACCATTTTGAGGGACGTGTCGCGCGCCTCGATGGATACTATTATCAAGGAACGTGCCGTATGCCGTGACAGATACCATTATCGAGGGACATGTCACACACCGCGACAGATACTATTATCGAGGGACATATCCCACACTGCAAAATATACTATTATCAAGGGACGTGTTGCATGCTGCGATAAATACTATTATCGCGAGACGTGTCGCACGCCGCGACAGTTTTTTTATCGAGGGTCGCGTCGCACGCCACGACGGATGTATGGGCAGATATGTCCCCATGGGTCCCGGACTGAGAGACAATGGGTGTGTATCGTTAGGTCAGACATGCATCACTATACCTGACATTGCATTTCATTGCATTGCACATCTTTATCATTGGTGAACTTGATCTTGTGTGTTGTTGATCTTGTGAGTGCCTTTCTGTGGAACTTGTGATTGATGAATTATTGAGTTTGTTGTAGAGGATATGTAATTGTTTGAGTGTTGTTATTGAGCTGTGTGCTATGTAAATTGTGAATTATTTGGTTGGACTAATTTTTATGCAGGTTATAGTTGTGGAGGTTTGGTTGGGTTGGTAGGAGTACTCGTATTTTATTTCCTTAGCTTATGTTTAGAAGTTTACTTGCTAAGTACCGTGTGGTTTGGTAATCACCCCTTGCTTCTGCATTTGTGTAGGTTATAAGCCCGGATCTTTGTGATACTTTTTATTCTCTTCTTTTTCGAGGCTTTCTGTGGAGATTTGTGAGGTAGTTGTTTGTCATCGCAGCGGACCTTCTTACTCCTATTTATGATCTTGTTCTATTCTAGAAACAATATCATTTGAGACTTGTGTTTTCTTTCAACTCTAGTGTAATGCATTAGAGACTTGTGCACGTGACAACCAAGTTTTAGGATATATTTAAGTTGATTATGAATTTCTGTATTATTTTATAGTATTGGACTTTTACTATCGTTTTATTTTCGTACTTTATCGTAATGGTTGAGTTTTAGGCTGACTTGTCTTGGTGGGATAAGACGAGTGTCATCACATTCCTTTTTGGGTCGTGACAAGTGTATAGTTAAGGAAATAAAAATGTTAAATGTATAGTCTAGAGACCAAATTTGATAACATTTTGAATAGTTAAAGAACTAAATCTGATAAAGATATAGTTAAGGGCCTATTATAGACCTATTGCAATAGTTCAGAGTCCATTTATGACATTTTCTCCCCATTTTTAACTACTCACTCCATCTGGTCCTACTTACTAAAAATATTTGTTACTCACAAGTGCAATATTAAATTATTTTTTTTTTTAATTTTAATTTTATTAGTAATTATTTTTGAAGACTACCAGCAATTCAATTACGATAATATATTATTTCTTAAGACATAAATAAGAGTCAAATAATCAATCACCTATTTTAATTAATAGCTAGTGTACATATCCTCGCTCTGCGCGGAATTAAATATATTTTTTAAATAATTGATATCCTTAATTGATTTTAAAAAAATAGTGTATAAGCAAAAAAAAAAGAAAGAAAAAGAATTGAATCACGGTCTTGATGTTGTTTGTTCAAAATATTTCTATAGAGATATTTTCAAACTATAATTCTTCGCTTAACATTGTTGATAAAAAGAAGAAGAAAAAACATAAAATGTTAATCTGAAAAATTTCAGTTAATTGATTATCTTAGTTTTTTATTAAATTCAATGAATTTTATTACAATAATATTAGTTCAATCAAAGTAACATTAAATTTAATTCATTATAAATTTCATGACTTTATTTATGTATAAACCACTTGATTTGTAGTAAAAATAATTTAAAATATATTTTTGACTCATAAAGTAAGAAATATATTTGAACTATGTTTTAACATAGTTATATATGAAATTAAGAAGTTAGTGAGATCTTCTTCTTTTTGTTTGACTTTCTTTGATATTTAAATTTTCGTATTGAGATTAATCTAATGTGTACGTGCATTGTCTATGATTTATTAATATTAAAGGATCACATATTTCAACTTTCATTTTTATATAATAACCTTTAAGAAAAACATTTCAAGAAAACGAAATTAAATTTGATTATATAACATTACATCGGAAATCATACTTTGAAATAGAAAATAAAAGAATTGAAAAACTTAACATAAAAAATAAAATGTATATTTATAAGAAGTCATGATGTCATTAGTAATTTGATGTGTTATTTATGTTTTCGATTATATAAAGATTATCACAGAGTGACAAAATATAAAATTTTCGAGAATATATAAAGTGTCAAGTTATAGAAAAGTATAGCAAGAGTTGAATCAATATTTGTCCCTAACACATGTAGAACAGCGGAAGAGTACTTTTGTAACGTTAAGCTAATTATTATTGTAGTCATCACTAAAAAAAATTAATATATGATAATAACTATTCAAAAGATAACTTCTTCTTTGATGTGAAAATTGTAAGATAATTATTTTTGCTTTAAATAGTTATAAATTAAATACACATTAATCACATATGCACATTTATTATAGTAGAAAAAAAATTATTATAGTAGAACTATAAAATATTATTTTAGTATGAGATATGTACATCTTACTTATAATATCATAAAAAAATATTTTATATATGTATCCAATCATACTACATAAATATGTTATTGAGAGAACTAAAGGAGGGACTTTAAAGTTTTTTCTTACAATAATTAAGAGAAGTTAAAGAATTAATATTTTTTTAGTTTTTATATAATTAGTGTGATTAAGAGGAAAAAATAAGTTGATTTTTGAGCTTTTATAATATTAATCTGAGAATTTTTTCTTTATTATTTTTATTAAATAATTGTTTATTGATTAAAAGTTTTAAAAATACTAAAAAGATAATTTATTTATTTATTCTGTGACTGTTTTTTAATATGATAAATCATATCATATATTTTTAGGGGCAACAATATGCAATAGCTATGAAAAATGTATCATGAATAATATTATATCTTTCAACCGCGACAATAATTTAAAATATTAATTAAAAATTGATAAATAGATATACACAAAAATAAAATCGTACAACTTTTCATCTTCATTCGTAATAGTAATAATTATTATTATGATGATGATGATGATGATGATGATGATGATGAGGATGATGAGGATGATGGTGATGATGAGGAGGAGGAGAAGGAGGAGGATAAAGAAGAAGAAGAAGAAGAGGAAGAGGAAGAAGACGAAGGTTAAATGAGTAAAAAAAATGCTAATTGAGCTTTCTAGTATGTTGGTTAGTAGAGTTTCATAATTTAATCATTGATGAATAAAAGGAAATTATATATCTAATAAAAAAATATTAATTGAAATCAAAACAATACATGAATGAATCTTCAATATATTTGGAAACAATTCAAACTTTTGTACTAATATGATCATCTCTTTTGATGAAATCTTTCAAGTTAATTAAGTTTCCTTCTTCATTTTGATGAACTTGTACCAAACTAATATGAACATCCATGTGATGAATATTGAAGAATATATTTATGATCTCTTTGATGAATTTGTGAAGAATATATCTATGATTTTTATCAAAATGAAGACCATATGGTGACATATTAAGTACATGATTGATGAAAAAGATGAAAAAATAAAAGAGGAAAAAACTATACTAATAAAAAGAAAGAATGAGAAAATGAAAATGAATATGAACATTCAACATCTCCATAGATAATTGTTATTTGTAAATGGTGTAAATCATAAGATTTGTTAGAAAGAAGTTGAAGAGACATATTATTTGAGTAGGGAACGTAAATAGATGGAATTTTTTTTTGTAACTTATTAGATATAATTAGAATAGTAAATATGATTGAATTTTTTGATTAATAAACAAATTATTTAAAGAAAAGAAATGAAGAAAAAAAGTCAAAAAAAGAGAAAAAAATAAATAGAAATGGAGGCCACAGAGAGGTGCTACATCACCTTGTCTATATTTCTCCTTATATATATATATATATATATATATATATATATATATAAATAATTTTAAGAGGCTTAAAAATGGAAAAGATGACAAGTACTTTAAGACTGAGGATATAATTGTATATGCGGTAATTAAACTATAGTGAGATTGTAATTTAGATACTGCGATTAGTAGTGGCAAACAAAAAGATCAAGTCGAATATAAGTCAATTGAAATGGATTAAACAAACATTGATAAAATATCCAACTCGATCTAAATCTATAATTTATGGGTATATATGAATACTCATATCATAGTAGAGATCCTATTAAACGCTTCAAAAGCAAAAATCTTTTATCCCCAACCAAATTTTTTAAGGAATTTTTTTTTTTTTATATCACCCACACCCCTCACCAGGCCCCCACCCCTACAAGCCCACCCTCCCCCCACTACCACTCTTCAATTTTTTTTTTTATAAAATTAAATTTATTTTTTTAAAACAATAATAATTTATTTTTCACCCCCACCCCACCATGACCCTACCCTCCAAAAATATATAAAAAATTATTTTGTTTGTTTTAACCTCCTTCCTTTCAAATTATTAATCTACAATGAAATAAGTAAAACTAGTATTAGTAGCTAATCAACACATTTTGGCTACTAAACCTCACCAAAATAGTATTCGTCCAGTAAGCATGTAATTTATATATCAAGGATGTTATTTCAACCACTTCTCCTTGAATTACATCCACAAACCATACAAATTCTTATAACATCCCCTGAAACAACTTAGGCTGGTACCAGTTGCTGCTTCATTGAATTTGCTTCACTAATAGGCTCACGCTTCGACTTTGATCGTTATGGACTCGTACCAAGATCGATTCCTAGACAATCGGATCTAATTTTAACAGCTGGAACAGTAACAATGAAAATGGCCCCCTCTTTAGTGAGATTATATGAGCAAATGCCCAAACCAAAATATGCTATTGCTATGGGAGCCTGTACAATTACAGGCGGGATGTTCAGTATTCATTACACCCTCTAAGCAACATACAGAGTGGACTGAGTAGTAAGCCTACACAACATTCAGTTTGGTGGTGTATCACTACACCCTCCTTCTATATTTAATTTCAATACAAAATATTCACACTTTTTCCCAAATCAACCAGATAGTCCCAACATATTCACATAAAATAACCCATAAAACAGCCCCAAATATTTTTAACCATATCAACCAAATATTGAACTCAACATCCCTAGAGTTCTCAATAACAACACACTAATAATTCTTTACCCAAACTCATATATATGGAGGGGGGACGGGGAATGGAGCAGTCACCTTTCCTCAATTTCTGCAACCTATCCTTTTAACTGGAACTCTTCGAGAACTTTCAACTTTCCTTCACACTTAAACCAAAGAAGAAGAAAAAAGTATGTTAATAACCAAGAAAAGTGAGCAATTAGCTTGTGGAAACAATGTGCCTTATTACTAATACTTAAGGATGTATACATGTTTTTCTAGTCCTCCATGGGATAATTAAGCTAAATCCACAAGTATTTTTACTTACCTTGTCTTGAAAAGATGAGGGTATCTTCAAAAACACTAGGAAGAATTTTAAGGTTGTTGTTTTATGCCTTAAGAGAAATGGAAAAAACTAGAGTTAAATCTGAATTTTTGTGTGTTAAAATGAGTGAAAAGACCAACTAATATTGGTCTAGACTTCTTGAAACTTAAAAAAATCTTCTGGAACCTCCCTCTTTTGCTCCATTTTCAGCCACTAATTGGTCAAGTAGGTGATGCACCTACTTGTTTATATCAAGCTACTCAAAAGGTTAAAGTAGGTGATGCACTTACTTGCTTTATCCTTAGTTGGGCTTAACTACATTAGGCCTTTACAAATTTGAATGTTGGAATTTTTTTTCATTCTCTTTTTCTTTTATTAGTTTGGTCTTCAAATGAGTCCATTAGCATAGGCCTAAATCTAATCCATTAGCAATGTCTCTTCAACTAGATCCATATAGCTTACGTAGGTGATCCACCTAGTAGCTTGATTAAGACCAACAAGCAACTCACTAGTTTATTCCATTTTCTAAATCATAATCTATTTTTCTTTAACTTAACAATTAACTATGTACTTTAAGCTCAATTACCACATTACTATCTCGAGTTTAAATACTTTTGTCGAGGCTAACTTGGAGTATACATACTAAAATGTGCAACACATTACATCACCTTCCGATCTATTTGAAACCAACACTTACTCATATAAGAAACATGGTTCCTCACGCATACGATAAGGCTATGTCAAGTGTCATATGAATAGAAATAGCATATGCATAATACAAGGTATCACATTAAATTAGGAGAATTTCATAGTTCATTATTCTAGGGTTCATAACCTACGGAATTGTCAATAAAACATTAACGGGTCATTTGGTACAAAGAAACGTAGGAATTAGTAATGCATGAATTATTTTTTATCAAGTGTTTGATTTGTTGTTTCCCATCTAATCCGGTGTTTGGTTTAAAACTCTATAAAAATCTTCTTTTCAATTATGCTCTTGAATTATTATGGAATTTTATATTTTATATAATTGGATTAAGGTAGATAACTGTCGGATAATAGTACTTTTATGGCCTTCTAACTAGTTAGGAGAAGAACAATTGTGTCACCATGCTTGCTATTTTCTCACTTAAATTATTTGAGGGTAAAAAATTGTCATCTTAATAAATTGATCACTCACAAAACATAAATTTTGAATTTTAAAAAGATAGACCATCTACTTTTAAAACCAAAAAGATGGTAAAGTATAGTAAAATTGAGCAATCATCTACGTCTACACATAAAAATTGGAAGTTGTAGTTTTAATATATATGCAACTTTATAAAATGTTTAAAATACAAAATAATCAGAAAACCACTCTCTCTCTCTCTCACACACAAATGCCATGTGGTCATAAATTTGTTTTTTTCAATTAGTAAATGTTAAACAACTCACATTTCAAATATTCTATAATTTGTATTGGAGCTACTTAGCAACAAACATCTCTCTCTAAATAATAAAATTTGTAAGCTAATTTATTTAAATAAATTTACTAGTACAAATATAAGACATAAATTCAATAAAATAAACAAAATGATTAGAAGGAATTGGGGGTATTTTTATCTTTACATATATCAATCTCATGCTATTAAATTATACGTATTACTAGTACCACCAAATGGAAGGTATTAGTTATATACCCTATAATATCAAATAGGGTGTATAACTAATATATGTATTAGTTATGCATAAGCCCAAAATTCCTACCAAACATAGTATTAAATAATACCATACATAGTAATGGACCATTTCACCTAATACGCTTACAAAACGACCCCTAAGAAGTTATTAAGAAATCATTAGACTTAATTTTCAAGATACAAATCGCTATTTTCATAATCCTTCATAATTTCATGGAAGAAATCTTGTAAAACTCACAGGGGTAAGAATTATCATTTGGAAAAGATGCTTTCATGGAGGTTTTTGGGGTTTCATGAAACAAGAAATTTTTGTTCTAATCTTAACTCATTCATGGAAAATACTAGAAAAACATGAAAACATAATTCATAGTGAAGAACAAAATGTTCTCACATGTGGAGATAACCCTAATACCTTAATTTCTTCAAATAGCTAATAAACATATGACCTTGAAAGGAGAAGAACCACAAAAACCTTTCTTGAACCTTAAAGATGAGTTTTCTTAAAACTCCTACAATGAGTTGTAACGACTTGACTTAGTGGTTATGAGTAGGTCCATAGGGAAATAATTTGGGCTAGAGAACTTGATGAATAGTAACTTAAAAATTCTTGGCTAGGCTAGCCTTAGATGAAATCTGGGGTTGGTGAGGTCTAGGGTCATCTGGGAAAGGGTGGTGTCTTATTTTGAGATTTAACTGATGTATACTTGTAGCCAAGACATTATGAAATCCATAAGGCCTTTCAGAATTGAATTCGTGTAAGTAAAACTCTTGAAATTAAACTTGGCGTGAAAGGTGTGAGTCGGGACATCAAGGGAAGAATTTGTGTTGTAGAAAGGGCCATTTTCTGGAATTGGAATTGTTGAACTTTCATTGATCTCGCTATAGCGTATGTCCTCCCACTATAGAGGAACTCTGAGTGCTATAGCGAGGTAAGTTTTCACTATAGTGATGTCGCTATAGAGGGACTAGGGCTGCTATAGAGAGAGAATCAGGATTTTATGCAAAAAAAACTACCCAAACCCCTATTTTTTTTTGAATTTTAGTTCTTGAAACAAAAAGGGGTGATTTTGCGTAGTTTGCACCTATTTTCCCACGAAATTCACCTATAAAGATAAAAAAAAATTGACTCCCCAATCTTGTAAACTGTTTCTTCTGCCTTAGAAAGTAGGTTGTTAACATTGGGGGAAGGTTTTGGTATGATTTCATGGTGGGAATGAGCCCTAAGTATGGAAAGATGATCACTTTTTCGCCAGGGTTGGATTTGCTCATAATTCGGGTAAATTAACAGGCCTTTAGTGATTGATTATTGTTTGCATTTCTTATTTTAGACCAAGAACAAGTCAATACACTTCACAAGGGGAAAACTCGGGCTATTTAGAGTTTCTAAGAATCTCGATTCGAGATAGGTGATCGTTGTATGTTTCTTATTATGTGTGTAACACCCCGTAACTAGAAAGAACTAGAAAGAAGTTAAAACGTGGAAATAGTCATTTTTGGAAAGTATAAAGAAAATCTAGAAATTTTTAAGTGTGTTAAAGTTAAGTTTTTGGTCAACTTTAAACAACCATAAATCCTATCTTACGATGAGTTAGGTGTGTTTCCAGATATCGTAGGAAATGTCTTGGAATAATCTTTCCAACGCCATCGAGTTTGCGCAATTCCGAGTTCGTATGAGTGAGATATGCCCATTCGAAGTTGGGCTGGTCAATTAAGAAAAGTCCAATCCGGATTTTAAAGGGTAGTTTGGTCCTTTCCTTACCCAATTAATTTAATTCTTTTTCGTTAATTAATTAAGGGTCAGAACCGATTTTAGTCAGCTTAGAAGAATTGAATTCATGCTAGGGCTTGTAGAAAAGATAAAAGAGGAGAAAGGAGAAGAAAGTTCAAGATTCGACGTCTTCGTAAGGAATCGCTTGTGGATTTCGTCAAGGGGTGATCCCTACAAGGTATGTGAGATCACAGCGTTGGGTTCATTCACCCACTCGCCAAACATGTTTAATTCAGTGATTTTTGTCCTAAAAGAGTTAGAATTTGATGTTCTTGAGTTGTGTTCTTGAATTGTTTTCATTCTTGAACTTACATGTGATTGATGGGTTTTCTTGAGACGTTTTAGCAAAGTTAAGAGTTGTTTCGAGTTAGATTCTAGTGTACATGCTTTGGGTATCTGAATCTAAGAAAGTATTGAGAAAATGAATCAATTTAAAACGATTTAGGATCAGAAAATGAGTTGAAAAATTCGTCAAATGCATCTAGGGAAAGCCAGGCACGTCGCGCCCCCATAGCGCCAGAGAGGCTGGTGCGGCGTGCCTGCAGTGTGCCCAAAAGAAGCCCTAGAAAGTGGGGGCTGGCGCGGCGCGCCTGGGATGCACCTAAATTATCATTTTTCACCAATTTTCGTCATTTAGCCTATTTAAGTCCTTCTAAAGTGTGCTAACATTTTCCATGGATTCTAACTACTCTAAATGACTTCTAAACACATAGAAATCATCCAGAAACATGAATCATGACCTTGAATCCATAAATTCAAATTCAAGGAAAGTTAAGAGCCAAGTCTAGGAAGTTCTTAGAGTCTTTTCGAGAAGTCTTTTGCAAATGCTTTTAACTTTGTTTTAAGACTTAAAGTTCAAGTTGAGTAAAAAGTAAAGAGTAAAGTTTAAAGTTCATTTCTTCAAAGAAGTATATGGGGACTATGTATTCCCAAAGAGTTAAAAATGTTTTCACATTTAAATCAGAACGGAAACTGAGATTTCTAAAGAGCCTTTGAGTTATGTTTTTGAGCAATTATCTCAAATCATAGAAATAAGTATGTTTTTAAACATAAGAGCTAGTATCATATTTGAGAATAGTATTGAGCACCGATATGGGAGAGAGTTCAAACAACTCACAGCCCCCATAAACCATGTAGCCATCATGGGTTAAAAAGGGTCATACTTTTTAGATGATTCCTTTAGTGCTTTTTATCATAGACTAGTAGATCCACTTAGTATGGCCCTGACAACGTGAGGCAAAACGCTATATCATCACAATAGCTCTTATGTGATGGTTGTCGGTTAGAGAAACTCCCACAAAAGTAATTGTATTATTATATACACAGTTTATTGTATTTTTACATCTATGTTAGAATTATATGTATCTTTGCATACACAGAGAGTTGGCATCATGTTTTAAACAACTTTTCTTTATATTGCACTTGTTTTAAACTGCTTTATATTGAAACAAGTTCAGTTATGATGAGTTGTGTTGAGCAAGGTAAGTTCTTCAGGTTCTTTCAAGCTTATGTCTTGTTTTAGAATTCCTCTCGCATACTCGTACATTCAATGTACTGATGTCATTTGGCCTACATCTTATTATGATGCAGACACATGTAACTAGGATCGGCATCCAGCGCACCGTTGATCCAGTTGAGCATTTCAGAGTCTTATAGTGAGCCTCCTTGCTTTCTGGAGGATCCTTTTTATTGCTTTCAGTATTATTATCAGTTCATTAGGATGTCGTGGGACTTATCCTGACATCCATCTCAGTTGTTTTAGAGGCCTTATAGATCCACTTAGTAGTTCAGGTTATATATCCTCGGCAAGGTATAGGACGGCCCTGGCAGTGTGAGGCAAACTGTTGTACCATTACAATAGCTCTTACGTGATGGTTGTCGGTTAGAGAAACTCCCACAGAAGTAATTGTATTCTTATATACACAGTTTATTATAGTTTTACATACATATTAGAGTTAAATGTATCGTTGCATACACACAGATTTGACATCATGTTTTAAACAACTTTTTTTTATATTGCACTTGTTTTAAGCTGCTTTATTGAAATGAGTTTAGTTATGTTAAGTTGAGTTGAGCCAGGTAAGTTCTTCAGTTCCTTTCAAGATTATGTCTTGTTTAGAATTCCCCTAGCATACTCGTACATTCAATGTACTGATGCCATTTGTCCTGCATGTTATTATGATGCAGACACAAGTAACTAGGTTCGGCATCCAGCGCATAGTTGATCCAGTTGAGCATTTTAGAGTCTTGTGGTGAGTCTCCTTGTTTTCTGGAGGATCCTTTTTATTGCTTTCATTATTATTATCAGTTCATTAGGATGCCGTGGGGCTTGTCCCGACATCCATCTTAGTTGTTTTAGAGGCTTCATAGATAATCAGTCAGATGTTAGTTCATTCGTCATTAACTTGTTATTGGCTTATGTTCAGATTTGAGTTGCCACTTTGGCTAAGTTAAATGTTTCTTTTCTTAAAACATTTTGAGTTTAGTTTTTAGACATGTTGAGTTATCTTGTATTTGGATTTTTTTTCTTATGTCTAAGTCTTCCGCTGAGTAAGTATGCCAGGCCAACAGTTCACTTGGGGCCAGCAATGGTTCTCGAGTGTCATCCATGTCTGGGGTGTAGGCTCGAGGAGTGACAATGTATGTATGCATGTATACTACTATGTAGTATCATTTGTTCAATGCGTGGTAGAGAAAAATATAAAATGAACTTGTGATTGTAACTTGTGCTTTCAAGTGGTCTTGTTTATTGTGATATGTGATTATGCATACTTGTTGTGCTATGTGATTATACATGCCTGATATGCTTGTTTGTTGGCTCGGGTACCATGTCGATACATGATATTTTTTGTTAGCTCAAATACCACGTTTTGTATGATTATATATGGTTGGCTTGGATAACACACCTGGTATGATACTACTGTTTAGTTTGGGTTCCGTGAGAAGATTAGGTATGTGTTTGAGGTTCCTTAAGAGGACTGACATTTGCATTATGATCATGTGATCCATGTATTAGGCCTTTATTGATTTATGTATTGTTGATTCTAAGTGTGACTGATACTTGTTGGTAAATTAGATATTTCCATGTGTGACTATTTGGTAGCGAGCTTCTTATCTGTGTATATTGGACTAACCACGTGATCCAACCAGTATACAGTGGTTTGTGTACTGATAGTGTACTTGTTTCTTTTCTTGTTGAGTGCACAAAATTTTTCAGTGGCTGATCCGAGACCTCAGTTGAGCGATACTTAATCTGAATCTAAGGTGAGATATATGTTTCAAGCTACCATGGGTTCTTCTTTATTTCTTGTCCATATTTTTGGATATAGACATTGCAATTTGACTTAATGTTTGGTTTTAGAGTTACATCCCTAGTTGACTGTTTACAGTTTTTGTTTATGATGAATTTCAGATCTTAGGGATTATTTTTTTGCAATTTAAATGTTTTGGTTATTGGGTCAAGTTTATGGGGACTTAATTCTATAGCCAACTAAACTATTTTCTTTATTTATGATGAACTTAGTCTCTTTTGGATGGTTTTGGGTTAGACTTTGGTTTTCCCACCAAGTTCTTTAGTTTTTGTGTCACTCATAACGGTCGGGGTCATGAAAAACTTGGTATCAGAGCTCTAGGTTCGTTGATATCGACATACCAAAACAAGCCTAGTAGAGTCCTACGGAACGGTACATAGACACTTGCACTTCGGTGCAATAGGCTATAGGACTTTAGGAAATTCTCTTTCTTCCTTCCTTTGTGCTATAACTTGATTTCAATTGGTATTTGGCAATCCAAAGTGGTATCTAAGCTCTTTCACTCTTCTGACCGTGAAAGGTTGATACTAGACGCAACAAGTCGAGGGTGGTAGCTTTAGTAGTAGAGCCAATGACTGATCCTATAGCAAGAGGGTGTTGTAGGAGTAGAGGGAGAGGAAGAGATAGGGGAAGAGGAAGGGAAACACTCGCAAGAGGTGGAGTTCAGAATGTGGAGGCACAAAATGAAGAGACCCCACCCCTACCCCAGGATCAAGTTATTAAGGAAGAGGTTGAAATTGAGATCAAGGATGTGGTCGAGCCTGAAGCGAGGTAATAAACTAGGATAGTAGGTCTTCCACATGAATATGGTGACTATTCAGAAGGTACTCACTTTTTTGAGTGGGTTGGAAGGTATTTTAGCCACTCATACGGCTTAGACTACTCAGGTTTTGGTTACTCAGTTTGTCACTACCACCATTTCCAAGGTGGATAGGGATGAGGGAGCTAGGACTCCGTTCCATCCATTGCTCGGTCCTGTGATGACTGTTATAGAACATGAGATGATGACTAAGTTCTTAAAGCTTTAGCTTTGAGTGTTTCATGGTTCTTAGGTGGGAGGATGTGTACGAGTTCATCTTGAATTACTATGAGAGGCTTCACAAGTTGGGAATTGAGAAGTAGCATGGGGATGAGTTTATGACTTTTCAGCTTCAAGGTGAGGCAAAACAATGGTGGAGAGCTTATTTAGAATGTTGCTCATCAATCTTGCCTCCATTGACTTTGGTAGAGTTTCATGTCTTTTTCAGGAAAAGTATATGCCTTGTACCTTAAGGGATAATAAGAGAAGGATAAGTTAATAACTCTTGCGTAGGGTAACATTATTGTGGCTGCTTATGAGGCTAAGTTATATGCCTTGTCTGGATATGTTACACAACTGGTGAGCACTAAAAAGGACAAGATCTGGCTATTTGTCAAAGGTTTAAATTCTGAATTTTAGGTTTTTCTTGTGCATATGAACTCGATGGAAAAGGGTTTCAATGAGGTGACAGACTTTGTGAAGAAGGTAGAGGGAGTTTGATTGGCGAGAAAGGATAAGATATTGGCGAAGAGGAGTAATAATGTGGGTAATTTCCATGGTTCGCATTTTGAAGGTTCAAGACAATAAGTATTTTCACCTCGTCATATTTAGTCAGCTGTTCTTGTTTATATGGGTCAAGGGACTTCTTAATCATCATCCAGTAAGCTTTCACATGACTATGGTTATTTCCATTGTGGTAAGCCCGAGCACTTTAAGAGGGAATTCCACCATAGACAAACAAGTGTTCAAGTTAAACAATATATTAAAGTAGTGGTGTGAGCGGGGGGAGGTAATCATTGTAGAGGATGTCCACAAAATGGGCAAGAATTTAATAACGGAGGTTGTTGATGCCAAGGTAAAGGCAATTGCGAGAGAGTAGCAGTGTAGCCCAAGAGAGGGGTTGGCTGAAATGATGATAGAGCTCAGTTTTATTCATTTCCAAGCAGACTAGAGACAGAGGCATCAAATATTATTATCACATGTACTATTCTTCTATGAAGGGATGGCTAATGTGTAGTTTCGTCCGAGTTCTACTTATTTTTATATATGTGTCACTTTTGCTCTGGATTGTGGTTTTGTTTGTGATACGCTTGATTCCCCTATTTATGTCATTACCCCTATTGGAGAGTCAGTTGTAGTAATCCATAGGTATTATTAATGTACCGCAAAGTTACAGTACTTAACGTGCTTTAAACTTTGAGTTTTGCATGTGTCTTAAGAATTTGTTAGTAGGTTTGATGGTATTTTGTCTATGTTTGCGGGAAAATAGGTGTTGACGGTCCAAGGAAGAGATTGTAGTAAAGCAACATGTTTTTGAAGACTTATGAGTCAACCTACGACCCGTAGTCCATTCTACGAGCCATAGGACTGACTCGTAGATGAGGATAAATACTTTAGATCTTAATTTTGGCTAAGTATAGGACGACGGAAGCATACGTCGAGCAATAGGTATGAGGCATATAAAGATCCAGAAATATTAAGTTTCAGTACTTTGGACTAAGAGTTGCCAAGAAGGATCACCATTCAATGGCCTACGAGCCGTAATCAATTTCGTGGGAAAGGTCCAGATAGCCTTGAAGAAGCTTCCTTCTACGGGTTGGGTCTACGAGCCATTGCTTGACCTACGAGTCAAAGACCAACAACCGTAGACTTGATTGTCAAGTCCTATTTTTTTATGTTTCCTTTTCCTAGCTTATTCATGATTAGATGTCTATAAATAGTTATTTATTTGTCATGTTTAGACATTAGATAGTTGATACTTTGAGTTTTGGTTCTGAGTTTATTTTGGTGAATAATTTGTTCATTTTTATTCTTGAATCATCGGTTTGTATTACATCTTCTGTTCATCAATTCGAGATTCTAAAATTCAACTACTCTAATTGTAAGCTCATGATTTATTTTAACAACATTAATATGAATTGTGATTACTTAAGCATGTGTAGCTAAATCCACAACTATGGTTGAGGGAACTATGAGGAATTAACAATGTATTCCTAATAAATAGTAGTTCTTGAATAGTGTTTATGTATGATTGTTAATCTCTTCGTTTTGATTGCCCTTTAATGGTGCACAACATTAGAACCCGCCTTATTCCTACTTTCTCGAACAAGTAAGTAACAAATGGGAAAAGAGACTAATCAACGGTGATTTGTTGACTACAACATTCATTTTATAGCTTGAACCACCTCTGTGAGAGCTACTATGGGGTCAAGGGTAAGGGTTAGTAAAGCACACACCCATAGAGAGACCAAGTTGTGTGGTGAAATTCCCTATTTGGGTGACCAACCACTTAGGAGATATCTAACTTACCAACTTTATATGTTAAACACTAGACAAGGTTACTACTATAAGGTTTATTGTATTAAGGACTTGTGGGGAATACATATACCCTAGTTTTATCTTCTATTGATTCTACAAAACATTCAATCTTGCTTACTTGGTTACTTTCACTAAAATCAATTAATTAAGCTTTTGTTTAACAACCCCCTCTTTTACGAAAACAACTCGACTAAAAGTACAATTAACAGTTAGTTAGCCTAAGTCTAGACCTCGTTCCTCATGGGATTGACCCTAACCTCTGTTAGGTTCTTTATTTGAACAATGGATGCTTATACTTGTTTACAGAGGTATAATTTGGGTGTAACAAATTTTGGCGCCGTTGCCAGGGAATACGACTTTTAGATTAGACTAATTTTGTTATTCTACAGTTAGTCAATTATTTCTTGATTTCTATCTTCTTTTGTTTTTGTTTTGTACAGGTTTAGTTTGGAGTGTATGCCAAGTCCACGGAGTCAAGGCCATCCCTTGACCCCTTTAAAACTAGAACCAAACAAAACACCGCAAAGAATGGCCTACACTAGACGTGGCCAGAATCTAGTACTGAACGTCGATCAAGTCCGAAAGGGATGAGGGAAATCATGGATCTCAACTTTCGGGTGTGGGAAAGATACCAGGAAACAACCAGAACAACCCTGAGATAGTGCAAGCTCAACCAACACCCGTTCTGGGTGAAAATTTTAGGTTTGACCATAGTGTTGTTGGATCAACATATGCCATCATCGTACCTCTACTGCCACCCAGACATACGTTTGT
The DNA here is from genome assembly GCA_029007595.1 of Solanum commersonii. Taxonomy (NCBI): domain Eukaryota; kingdom Viridiplantae; phylum Streptophyta; class Magnoliopsida; order Solanales; family Solanaceae; genus Solanum; species Solanum commersonii. The sequence goes on from JAJTWQ010000029.1 coordinate 3,322,060, forward strand.
TTTCACTAGTAGTCTAATAAAATACTTACATCGAGAGGGTTATTTTTTGGTATGTCATCTAAAGACCCATATGTTCATTTGACTAAAGTTATCAACGTGTGTAAGAGTAGTGGGGATAGACCAGACTTAGACATGGACGCTATCGGGTTACATGTATTCCCATTATCATTGATTGGACATGCTACTATGCGGTTATCTGAGCTTTCATATAACTTAATTACCACATGGAGGAGTTGCACAGAGTGTTCTTGGAAAAATATTTCCCATTGTCAAAGTAGTTGAAGATTAAAGATAAAATCAACAACTTCGCGGGTATACCTGGGTAGTCAATTTATGATTCACGGGACAAATTAATAGGATTCATGAGAAGTGTACCGAAACATTGAAATGATGATGATCTTCTCAAAGAGTTCTTTTACAGAGGACTGAATGAAAATGGTAAAGCGGTGTTGGACACTATTGTTGAAGGATCATACAGAGGTAACATATTTCAGTAGCTTGCATAGAAGCTTGAAAAGATTCCAAAAATAATTAAGTGTGGAGCACTATAACTTCAACCACCAAAAAGAATACATTTATGATACAAGATACTCATGATTAAGAGAATGAAGATATGCATCAAGAGGTCGCATAGTTATGAACATAGGTCGGCCTGGTGTTAAAACAATTGAGTAGAGTTGCTGAGAAAGTAAATGCAGCAAAGTACCATAATAGAGCACCACCTCATGATGAGTACGTATATGAAGAAGACTATAATTCTTATGAATGATTTGGAGTTTCCTAACTAAAGCCCAAGAAACCAATCAAGATAATGGGCACCAAGGTCAGAAATACAACAACTACAACTGTAAAGGTACTTTAATCATGATAATAATTACAATCAGAGTTGGTACAACAATAGAAATGATATGAGTGGTCTATATGTTCAACCAGGTAATCAAGGTGGAGGATCAAGTTTGAATCACATTAAGGATATGATGTCGAGGATAATGAAAAGGTTTGACTCAACAGATGATAACGTGAAAGAGATGCATAATGATTTATCAAACATCGAGTAAAAAGTAGATTTACATGCAGTATCCATAAACAGATTGAGCAGCAATTGAGTCAACTATCTTCGTCCACAAATCCACGACAACAAGGAACACTCCCCAGCAATATTATCCAGGATACAAATAATGATAGGAAATGCATGACAGTTAATACTCGAGGTGGAAGCAAACTATTGACCCACCTATGCCAACTAAAGTGGAAAGTGCAAAGCAACCTTAGGAGGTTGAAGTTAAAGAAATTGAGCAGCCCAAAAATCAAGTTGGGAAAGAAGACAAAGCCACTCAAAATATCATTATGATTCCTCGACCTCCTCCTTCTTTTCCTCAAAGATTTGTCAAGAAGCCCGAGGAAGGGAAATATTGCAAGTTCATCTCGATGTTGAAACAACTCTAAATAAACATTCCCTTGATTCAAGCACTAGAACAGATGCCGAGATATGCTAGGTTTATGAACGATCTAGTGACCAAAAAGATGGTCATCATTTTTTACGGAGATCACAAGTTGCAAAATTGTAGTGACATTGCTACTAGGTCATTAATGCAAAAGAAAAATGATCCTGGAGCGTTTACCATTCTCTGTATGATGGGAACTTTACACTTTGCTAAATCCCTATGTGACTTGGATGCTAACATTTATTTGATGCCACTATCAATGTCCAAAATGTTGGGCTTGGGAGCCCCTAAATCTACTGCAATGCGGCTACTTATGGTTGATTGCCCCATAAAGAAACCAATTAGTATTCTACAAGATGTTCTATTCAAAATTGAGGCATTCATATTTCCCTCGAACATCATGGTTTTAGATTGCAAGGTTGACTTTGAAGTGCCCATCATCACAGAAAGACCATTCATTGTTGTTGGGTGTGCTTTAGTTGATATGGAGAGAGGGTAGATGAAATTCATATTGAACAATGAAGAGGTAACATTTAATATATGCAAATCAATGAAGCATCAAAGCAATCTCAAAGCAGTGTCCATTATGAAATTGACAATTGAAGCGCGACTAGAAGTGCCAATTGAAGATAGATTGTTGAAGCACTAGCGGACGTGATCATGAATTTTGATGAAGAGAACATTGAGGAGTATATTAAGATGGTAGCTACACTTCATGGTTTCGAAAGCTTTCATCATACAACAACGAAGCTGGATTTGAATATGAAGAATAGAGAGACTTTACTTTCAAAACCATCCATCGATGAGCCCCTAAAGTTTGAACTAAAAGCTCTCCCATCTTACTTGAGGTATTTGTTTTTGGGTCAAAACAATACTTTGTCAGACATCATTGCTACTAATTTGAATGAAGGGAAAGTAGAGACGTTGATATCGGTGTTGAGGCATTTCAAGCGGGCTATTGGAAGGACAATTTTTGACATTTTAAGTATTCCATCGGGCATATGTTCTAATAAGATCCAAATCATGCCTAATTACAAATCGAGAATTGAGCACCAAAGAAGATAAATCCACCAATGCAAGAAGTAGTAAAAAAAGAAATCATCAAGTGGCTAGATGTTGAAGTAGTTTATCAGATTGCTGACAATAATTGGGTGGGCGCTGTTCAATGCATACCGAAGAAGGGAGAGATCACTGTGGTTGTTAATGCAAAGAATCAAATTGTACCAATGAGGCATGTTACTGGTTGGAGAGTCTGCATTGATTAATGCAAGTTGAATGCATGGACAAAGAAGGATCACTTTCAAATGTCGTTATAGACCAAATGTTAGATCGTCTTGTCTGTAAGGGTCGCTACTATTTTTTGGATGGGTATTAGGGCTACAATCAAATCTTTATATTTCCAAAAGACCAATAGAATACTACTTTCACTTGTCATATGGGATGTTTGCTTTCAACAGAATGTCATTTCGATTGTGAAATGCACCAGCGACCTTTCAATGTTGCATGATGTCCATCTTCTCATACATGGAAAAAGACACTATCGAGGTATTTATGAATGATTTTTCTATAGTAGGTAGCTCGTTTGATGATTGGTTGGCCAACCTAGGTGATGTTATGAAACAATGTGAAGAATGCAATCTTGCATTAAATTAGGAGAGATATCACTTTATTGTAAAAGAGGGCATAATTCTTGTGCGTCGGGTCTCTCACAAAGGCATTTAAGTTGAAAAAGTGATTGAAAAGTTGCCCCCACCTATCTTTGTGAAGTGTTAGAAAATTTCTCCGACAATCTAGTTTTTATCAATGATTCATCAAAGACATCTCCAAGATAGCGCATTCATAATGCAAGTTATTTGAAAAGGAGACAAAGTTAGAGTTTGATGATTCTTTTCAGAAGGTGTTTGAAGGTTTGAAAGATAAGTTGATTTCTGTACTAATCTTTATTTCACCGGATTTTGGACAATCGTTTGAAGTTATGTGCGATGCGAGTGTGGTGGAGCTTGGGGTAGTATTAGGGAAAAGGCGTGAGAAGAATTTTTATCCCATATATTATGAAAGCAAAGCCTTGAATATTGCTCAAAAGAACTACACAAATATCGAACAAGAATTGCTTGATGTAGTTTTTGCGTTCAAGAAGTTTCAATCTTATTTGCTAGGCACAAAAGTCATTGTGCACACTGACCATGCAATATGGAGGTATCTTGTGTCAAAGAAGGATGCTAAACCAAGACTAATTCGATGTGTGATGTTATTTCAAGAATTGAACTTCAAAAGTAAGAGATAGAAAATGAACCGAAAATCAAGTGGTTGATCACTTGTACAGATTAGAAGAAGAAGCAATGTTGAAGTTGGATGATGGAGTCAAGATAGATGATATATTTCCAGACGAACATGTTTTGGCTGTCTCATATGATCTTATCCCTAGGTTAGAAGATTCTGCTTATTAATTGGTGAGTGATGTGGTACCATCGAATTTGTTATTTTAACAAAGGAGAAAATTCATGTTTGATGTGAATAAATTTTTCTAGGAAGAGACATACATGTTCCATGTCTGGCCGATGGTATTATTCGTCGTTGTGTTCTTGAGGTTGAGATAATGAGTATATTTTAAACATGCCATCCATCTCCTGTTAGTGGTCATCATAGTGGTGTCCAGACTGCTCATAGGGTGGTGTGGGTATTATTAGCCTACCATTCACTAAGATGCTCATGATTTCGCCTAGTCTTGTGATCGATGTCAAAGAGAAGGACGTATTCCAAGGAAGCAATAACTTCCACTTACTCCAATTTTGGTGATTCAACTATTTGATGTGTGGGGACTTGATTTTATTGGTCCATTTGTGAGTTTGAATGGGATGAAGTACATACTTGTAGCGGTTGACTATGTGTCTAGATGGGTGGAAGTTGTTGCACTTTAAAACAATGGAGGAAAGAGTATGACTGCATTCCTAAAAAAAGAATATCTTCTCCAGATTTAGTACACTAAGGGGGATTATCAGTGATATAGGTTCTCATTTTTGTAATAAGTTGTTCAAGTTGTTGCTTGACAAATATGGTGGGTTACATAGCATGAAAACACCTTACCATCATAATCTAGTGGGAAAATAGAAGTATCAATTATAGTGATCAAGAAAATCCTTGCAAAGACTATGAATGCGAACATAAGTGAATAGTCGGGAAAGCTTGATGATGGTCTATTGACATATTAGACTGCATTCAAGACTCCCATAGGTATGTCTCTTTACCAACTTGTATTTGGGAAGTCTTTTCACTTGCCTATAGAGTTAGAACATAAAGCTATGTGAGCACTCAAGAAGTTGAATCAAGATTACGGTACTGCATCAAATCAGTGATTAATTGAGCTCAATGGACTTAATGAGTTTCACTGAAAGCATATGAAAGTCCAGCCTTATATAAAGAAAAGATGAAGAAGTACCATGATCAAATGATTAAAAAGGGAGAATTTGCTCCTGCTGATTTGATCCTTCTCTTCAACTAAAGGTTTCACATATTTCCTGGCAAACTCAAATGGATGGGGACATGACTGTTTCGAGTAGTGCAAGTGTTTTCACTTGGGGTGATTGAGCTAGAAAATAACGAGGGAACAAGGTTCAAGGTGAGCCGTCAAAGGATAAAACACTACATGGGACAACCAAAAGAAGTAAAAGATATTGAAAAATGACTTCTTGATGAAGTCTGAGTAATCAAGTAATCCGCGTCGTGCCGCAATGTTAAATCAAGTGCTTCTTGGGAGGCAACCCAAGATGTTTAGTATATATATTTTTTTTTTGCATTTTTCTCTTTTTAGTTTTGTTTTCATGGCTAATATAGGTTAACTTAGGTCCATGTCATAGTGTCAAGAAAAATTAAAAGAAAGGCCTAATGCTTCATCTGCAGGACAAAAAGAAAAATCTGGAAAAAAATCTAAGTGTAGAAGAGTCCTACGGTAAGGTTCTATGGGTCGTAGCTCATCCTATAGACTATCAACCCTGTGGTACCTTGGTTGAAATAAATTCAGTAAAGAAACATTCAATGGGATCCATCTATGAGTCATAGTTCACTCAATGCACTATAGATTGTATCCGTAGAACTTAATTACAAAGTATAGCTACTACTTTAGGTCTATGAGTGCACAATACGAACCATAGATACTCCTACGACCCGTAGTTTGTGATTGTAGACTTTAGGTATGTTCTCAAAATTTCATCAAGTGTTTAACTGACCTACCGAAGCCTTCTAAGGTTCGCTGCACATTTTACAAGTCGTAGACGGACTTTCATCAAAGGCAGAAAGTTTAAAAAGGCAATAACCTAACCCGCGACCTATAATCTTTAAAAGCCACATTCTTTTAATTTTCCCCCTATTTTAGATTCATCTCCAACTGTTACAAAATTTCAACCATTCTAATCCTTCACCAACCATCCCAACCCCTCACTTCCCCATTTCCCCACCATATAAATCCCATTCTTACTCTTCTTTCCCAAAAAAACCCTTACAAAATTTAACATTCTAGTGCATAATTGAGTTGGGTGTTATAGTGAAAGAATTAGAGTCCTTGAAATCTCAACAAATTCACACACTTTCAACTTTAATACGTTAAGGTAAGAATTTTTTACGATTGACAAAGTTGGAGTTGATTGAGCATGACTTAGGGTTTTAATTATGATATTTATTTTATGTATCAAATAAAACCTAAGGATGATTATTATTTGTGTAGAGATATCATCAAATTCATAATTGAGTGTGTATTAGGCTGACTAGTTAATCATATTTTTGAATCAAATGGGATCATATAGCAACATTGGTCCTTACTTTGTGACCTAGAGGGTCTTCTACCACCCCAAGAAATTTCTATGATCCGTAGTTACCCCTCGTAGAAAAACCTAAAAGATCAATGTTTCCCATTTCAAAACTATGCCCTTATGACTTCTATCTACAGGTCATAGAAAATTCTATAGACCGTAGGTAGGACTCATACACAATGCCTAAATGTTTGAGAATAAAATTTGGGGATTACGAGCTTGTATAAGATTTATAGAAATTTGTATGACTCATAGATCAGTCTCGTAGTCCTTGTGTGCACATTCCATTAGCTCAAGTTAAGAACTATGAGACTGACCTATGGTCCGTAGAAACTTTGACGGACCGTACTATCAGTTCGTAGTTCCAACTATGGAAAATTGAAAGAAGGTTTACCTTTCTACGACTAGGCCCTATGGACCGTAGAAACCCAAACATAGGACTAAAACCAGTGTAATTCCTGAATTATTTTTAGGTTTTGTAGATTTATTTTCAGTTTTTCTTGCTTTCTTTCTACCATTTAAAGTTTACTAATAAGTTTTCCGTAGGTATAATGAAAATGAAAGGGGGTAGAGCCACCACATCCTCATCTTGGGCTGGGAATGCATCTAAATATAGTCTTAGGATGAGGCCTCTAAAGACTCATATAAACAACCCCCCGACCACTTGCAAACTATCAAGAGGATTGGAGGTGCATCAGACCCAGACGGCATAACCAAACCCTCACCTAGAATAGTTCCCTTGTTTGAAGAGTGAGTGAATTTTCTAGCGGGAGGATAGTTCACCGTCGGAGTCCGCATTTAGATCTCAATCTGGATCCCAATTGGGTTCTGAGGAGTCTCACTCTGAGGAATCAAAGGATAGAGTACAATTTGTGCGGGTAGTGAGACAGACTAACCATTATGATGTTCTAGGTATGTTTCAGATCTTTCGGAAGGGAGAAGATTAATATCTGAGAGGAAACCCTTGTCGACTAATTACTAAAGAGCCGCATGTTTTAACTGGTAGTTTACAAATTGAACCGGACATACATATATGATTCTAGTGAAACATATGCGAGGGGATGGTAGAGCCCCCAGGCCAAAACAGTGAAAACACAGTTCGGGAGTTTTATGCATCTTATGCAACCACTGTTAAGAAAACAATGCCAGAAAAGGGAAAGGAGCTCACACAACCTCCTCTATTGAGAACCATGGTTCAGGAGATCTTGGTCAACATCTTGGAGCGAACCATTCACCAATTCTTGCATACACAGACTCGTGATTAAACTATATCAATGACTGAGTTTGATTACAGGATGCAGATAGGTTGAGATCCAAAAGTAATAAAGAATTCCTCTCAGAAAGAAGATTTATTGAGATTGGTCGTAGGATATATAGTTGAGTAGGGGTAAATGAAGATAGGGTACACGGTCCAAACCAATCAAGAAAATCTTGATGAACTTTGCAGCTAAATTTTGTTGGGCTATCATTCGCAATGGATGGAGGGAGAGCCCTCCAACTCAAGCACAAAATCAATGTTGAGTCGGTTCCATAGACTAGGACACTAGGCATCAGGCTTATCTGGATGTGGCAAACTGGTTGCACCATTATGCGGCCCATATATCAACATGCCACAAATGCCCACTACTGAGTAGCCCAAAGAGGGTGAGGTTTCTACGAGAGAGACTACTACTATTGAGCCTGGTGAGGCAACACACACATCTACCTCTACCCTAGATGATAGAACACCACATGCCCCCACTACATCGAGTCTCTCCACATTGCCTATAGACATACTTCAGCGGCTAGAAACTCAAATGGCGTGATTGCTACATCACTTTCGACCATGGTGCGACAGGTTGTTGAGGATTTTTAGGAGAGGATGTAAGTTGTTATTTTGGAGTAGACTCAAGACACACAGAGGAGGATAGATGTCTTCGAGTTTAGAATGCTAGCCTGACCCTACACTATACTAAGTGTAGATCTTTAGGGGTTCCATACTAAGTTTATGACTTTCTAGGATGATATAAATGCATTGGTTGCTATTGTCTTTGTTGCAACAGATCTTTCACCCGTAGATATTGGAGGTGATGTTTCTTGCAGCCTTATTTGGTGATAATGACCCCTTGTTCCCTCGTGCGCCTGGGAAGCACACATGGACTTCTGATGATACTGTTGATTGGGCAGAGGAGAGGATATAGAAAAAGAGAGAGAAACATGAAATTAAGGCAGCTCGGCAGCAATCGAGGATAGTTAGGACTTGCAACTAGAGAGAGTTCGGGAGTTGGCAGTTAGAGCATCGGGTTTGGGGGCACTAGTGATAGTGCTCCTTAATTGTGTCAGAATATGTTACTTATGGCACTATACAGGTTGATATAGAGGTCCTACTAATGTAGTGGGGTCCACACCGATGACCCCCCCTTTTCATCTATGCTAAGTTCTTCAGCGCTTAGGCGCAACAGGTTTGTCTTCACCCTAAGGTCATTATTTTTTGTGGATTGAGGGTAGCACCATTTTTATATGGAGTGGGGTGAGCCTAAAATTAGTGTAAGGGTGAAGTTTGAATAACCCGAACACTCTACTAATGCCTTGGGGTGTTCTTTTTCCACAAGGACTATTTAATTTCTGTTGAACTGACATATTTAGGATGTAAATTATAAAAGTAGACTAGAAATAAAAGCATGATTGTAATATTACATGAAATTGATGCCCCTCCAAATTTTGTTTTTTGTTTTATATATGTGTGATTGATAAGTCAACTTTGTAGGATCTTTGTCTGACATGATAGGAACTGATTAGATAACATGAATTAAATTGAAGCATTAACCAAATACACTAACAATTTGATAGTGAAATGATATGTCATGTGTGTCTAAGGATAGTTGTACGTTCGTACTGTATATGCCAATCTAGATCCTGCCTTGTTAGTCTTGCTAAGATGATTTAATTGTTAATTAGGAAAGATAATAGGTCAATGTTGAAATTGAGTTTAATAAATCCTAAAAACAACCAACCAAATGAAAATGCTTCGATCCAAATTATTGAGCTTGAATTAGACCATTCCTTCAATTAACTCAATTCACATTTCCCGTGATAATTGTTAACCTTTGTTTTGTCCATGGTCCCTCCTTGGACATCGTGCACCTTAACTCAAGTGAAAATCCTATGTTGAGGGTGGCTAATATAGAGGGAACCAAAAATAAGAAAGGGGTATGAAAAGAGTTGTGTAATTAGAAAAGAGAAAAATATTAAGATGATGTGGCAGAATAAAGAAAATAAAAGGATAAAAAAATGAAAATTTGAAGGAAAGTTGAAACGAAAAAGAAAAGCAAGTCAAAGACACACCCTAACTTCAATGAACAATGATGAGAAAAGATATATTAAGGTGATACCTGAATTGGTTGTGAAAGAGGAAAATAGCCAACATAATGTCAAGGAGGGCAAAAAAGTCACTTTAAATCCAAATATACCATACATGACCCTGAGCCTACATTACAAGCTAAGAAAGTTTTATAGTGATCCTAATTTGATGGTTTGAGAGTCTAATATTGAAAATAAGGGAAAGCCTATGCTATTGTACATGTACTGTATTGAATTCAATTTTGAGAGTGAGCATATACTAAGTCCCTAAAATTGAAATACTCCTTCCATCCCAATTTATGTGGGACTTTTCAGATTTTGAGATTCAAACAAGTCTATCTTTGATCGTAAATTTTTCTTAAATATTTTGAATTGTCAATTATTGTGGCTTATAGTACTTTTCACATAGTTTATAAATATATAAATTTCATTTCAAAGAATTTGAAGATTTCATGCGTAAATTGCCGGTCAAATTTAAACTATTTGACTCTCAAAAAATGAAAAGTGCAATATAAATTGGACAGGGAGAGATAAATCAATATATGTGTGAACAGAGAGATTTCTTTTCGGTAAGGGCACAAGTTACATTATCGAAGAGATGTGTCTTTTGATATATCTTTATCATAAATTAATCTACATGTGTTGGATTGTTGTGGAACTTAATGATTGCACTAAACTAAAAAGTGAAAAAATGGAGAGTTGATTGTTTGGAAAATTTTCATATGATTGCTTGAGTTTTTGGGTTTACCTTTGCATTGCATCGTTTAGAGTTAGTAGTGTCGCTTGAGTACAAGCAACGATTTTAAGTTGAGAGTATTGATGTACCGCATATTTACAGTATTTATAATGCTTTAAACTTGGGGTTTTGCATGTGTCTTAAGCTTTTGTTAGTAGATTTGATGTTATTTTTAGCTATGTATGCTGGAAAATATGCTGTGATAGTTCGAGGATGGAATTTGAAGCAATAGGGTTTTGATGACCAACGAATCGACCTACGAATCGTAAGATTGACTCGTAGATGAAGGCTGAAGAAGAAGTTGGAAAGTTGGCTAAGTATGGGGAGACATGAACATACTACGTGTCGATGACCTACGAACCGTTGTCTTAAGTCGTACGAAGAGGCAACAATTATGAGCCCAGTATTATAAACAATGGATTGCCAGGACAGAACGTACAAAGGTCTATGAGTCATAGATCATGTCCATAGGAAGTGTCGAGATGGTTTTGAAGAAGTTGCCTTCTACGGACGTGGTCTACAAGCAATGGATCATGACCCGTAGAGTTGACTATCGAACCCCACTTTTCTTGTATTTCCTTTTTTGACTTTATTGAGGATTAGATGTTTATAAATAGTCATTTTTATTTGCATTTTAAGAGTTAGACAATTGGATACTTAGTTTTTGTCTTTGAGAATTATTTTGTGAACACTTTTCCATTCAATTCTTGAAGCATTGTTATAAAATATCATTCTTATTCGTCAATTCAAGATTCCGAATTTCATCTACTCTAATTGTAAGTTCATGATTTATTTTAACAAATTTTTTATGAATTGTGATCACCCAAGCATAAGTAGCTAAATCCACAACCAGGGTTGTGGGAACCATGAGTAATTAACAACGTAGACCTAATAATTAAGTAATTATTTCAATAGTATTTATACATGTATTGTTGATCTCTTCGTTTTGATTGCTTTTTAATGGTGCGCAGTGTTAGAACCCACCTTATTCCTACTTGCCCAACCAAGGAAGTAAGTAATGGGAAAAGAGATTAAACAATGGAGATTCGTCTTGATAATCTGTCGTCTAATAGCCTAAACTCAGAGTGTGAGGGCTAATATGGGGTCAAGGGTAAGGGTTAGTAAGGCATACACCAATAGATCAACCAAGTTGTATGGTGAAATTCCCTACTTGAATGACCAATCACTTAGGAGATATCTAACTTACCAACTTTGCATGTCAAACACTAGATAGGGTTACTGTGTTAAGAACTTGTGGTTAACACATACACCCTACTTTCATCTTTTATTGATTTTACAAAATGTTAAATCATGTTACTTGGTTACTTATTACTGAATCAAATCAATTAATATTTTGTGTCACAAATCGCCCCCCCCCCCCTTTTTACGAAAGTAAGTTGATTAAAAGTACAATCACAGTTAATTAGACTTAGTCTAGACCTTATTACTCGTGGGTTCAAAACAGGCCTCTGTTAGATTCTTGATTTGAACAATATCGACTCATACTTCTATAAGGAGGTGTATCATGAGGAGGTAAAAACTAGGATGAATTGGTGAAGTTGATGGATTCCTAAACTGAGTCAAGGGAAAGTTGTTTAGTTGACTAGTAGTTGTGAGTCACTTCTTGAGAATTTGTGTTGTCACTTGATCATCTTGAAGATGCATTGTGGTTTGAAATTGCGCTTGAACTTGGGGGAGTTACTCAAATTGATAGTCACTTGCTTGCTAATTATTAGTACCAACCAAAGCCATGACCATGATCCTTAGTTTAGATGAAAGTGTATTGTGCTTAAATGGAGTGCCTCTTATGATTTTGATTTTGTTTTTCTTGAGGACAAGCAAAGTTTCTAAGTTGGGGGTGTTGATGATTGGTGAATTTCCACTCATTTGAGACTCTTTTCTTGTGATTTTGTGGCACTCAAGTAGAGAAAGAGGTTAATTATTAATTTAATTGTGATAATTTCAGGTATTTGTTGCTTGAAAGGAGATTGGTGGATACGAGTGGTAAAAGAAGTTGAAACATGCAGAAAATAGTCTCTAATGTCGCACATGCGAATGGAAGTTCACTTCAGTGAATGGTCAACAACGGCCAACAGGCTGCTTAAGTGACCATGCAGGAGTTGCTTCTGTGAACATGCCATAAAGGGCAGGGTTCGCTTAAGCGAAAGGATGTTTGCTTTTGCGAACTCCCAATCACATTTGCGAGGCCCGATTATCTGGACTGGGGCATAATTGGAATTTCATATATTTTTAACCCAAATTCTCACAAAGGGATGGACAAGAAGATATTATCTAAATTATCCAATTATTATCAATTATTGAACATTATTGAATTTTATCAATTATTAGACTATTGAAAAACTCTAAGGAGTCGTTTGGAGAATGTATAAGAATAATGCTAAATAGAGTGTATTAGTAATGCTTGTATTAGCAATGGATGTATTAGTTATGCTTGCATTAATTATACATAGATTATTTTTATGCGTCATTTGGTTTGATGCATAAAAAATAGTATGCATTGCATAAAAAACTTAATTTACAAAGATATCCTCCACTATTATGGTGGAAAAGATGTAAAAAAGGTTTTGAGGGGTAATTGAGTCTTTGATCATGCTAATGCATTCATTAAAACCATTGCATTGCTAATACCTAGAAATTGATGGTATTAGTAATGCACACCTTAATACACTATAGAGTATATAACTAATGCAAACATTAGTTATACATATGTTGGAAAAGAGTACCAAACAAGGTACTGCTAATACACAAGGCTAATGCATGCATTATTTTTTCAAATACACTCTACCAAACGACTCCTTAATATTAGATTTCATATTTTGGGTTAAAACTTTGAAGGCAAGTTGCCTCATAATTCATCTTTTGAATTGAAGATTTTGTTTCTGTAGTAAAATTTCTCATCCTATATTTTTTTCCTTGATTTGTATTGCATGAATTGTGGGTGTAATTGAGATTGGAATTTGGTTCTAGAAAAAGACAAATCATTTGGGGTCTTTAATCTCTCATCCTATTGCTTTTGTATTTGATCACATGCCTCATATTCATGAAATGAGTTTAGTCTTGTTGTCATGTTTAAATTTATGATTTGACAATGCACGCTCAGATCTAGATTCCGATCTTTGTGGGTTGCTTGAAAGAGAATCCGCAAAGTGGAGAATTAGATTGATAATCACATATTAGCCTTCAATCGAAGTTTGAGACCGAAAGAAGAAAATTTAGATTTTCATTTTTGAATGCAAGGCTTGCACGAAAGAGAGATCAAAATTAATGATTGAGATCGAAAGGAGATTTCATGATATAACACTTTGAGACGAAAGGATATTAGGTGTTGTTAAAGATGATCTAGCCTACATATGATTGATTAGCATGTGTTGAGATTGCAATGGATCGTTGAATGAGTGTTAAATCCCGAATTTCCCAATTCTCAATTATCTCTTGCTAGATTCGTCCTTTGCCCAAATCTCATTTGTGTTACCAAACCATCCTCTTAATTTGATAATTGTGTACCATTAAGTTTAGATTCAAACTAGTAGCTTGAAATTCTCTGTCTTTTTAATTTCCGCAAATTGTTCCTTGTGGGATTCGACCCTGACTCTTTTGTTGGGTATTTTTATTGACAATGATTGATTACTCTGTGAACTTGTTTTGAGGGTAATTTGAGTGTCAATACCCATCGACCTCTGTGTTTAATCAATATTGAACACACACTATTACTTTTCATGGTTAAATTAACAACATAAAACAAAATGATGAAAAAGAAAAAATAAGGATGAACAAAGAAGAGAGCATTAAGATTTTGTGATAACAATCAATTAAACAATTAGAGAGATAGTTAAATGATTCATATATTATGTTAATTACACAACACCTTTATTTATGATATGTATATATCCTACTTTAATATCAATATTTTTTATTGAATTAATATTTTCTCATTATTTATTTTTACAAAATTCACAGATTTAACAATTGTTAGGTAGAATTAGAATTCTACTGCTAAATATGAAAAACTAGACAGTCATGTTAGAACTATGTAATACTTAATATATCATTTAGTCAATTTACTCTATATAAAGTCAGATGATAAATTAAGTGTCCATTAACTATCCAAGTTGCAAGCAAAATGCAGGAGATTAACCCATGAAATGGATCTTAATTGTACTTTTTTTTTATTATGTTATATATAGTTATAATAAAGAAAAATAATAATTAAGTTTTAACCCAAACAAATCTAAGATTAAATTGAATTTTGATTTGTTTTTTATTCTAACCCATTTTGATCCGTTCAATTATAATTAAGCAAATTGAATAATGACCCAATATTCAACCATTTCAATTCAAATAGATTTTGTGCCTATCGGTAATTATTTATTTATGGAAAAATTAGCTAATTAACTAGTCAAGATTCCTAACTTATTTATTGAAAACAATCATACTTAAAAATATTATTAAAAAAGACAATATTTTAGTTATATAGCAAATTAAGTGTATTTAAATCTAGTTCCTAAATTATTTCAATTGAATCCCATGTTTCGGGCACAAATTAATTAATTACCCATGTTCTCTCTCATTCAACTCCATCATTTCATTCTCTCCATGATTCTTCCACACCTTATTTCTCCCGCTTCTCTCTCTAAAATATTGCACGATATTTTTTTCTTTTTTCAAAAATCGACAAAATCTCATCACTTCATTCCTTCAATGGTTCTTCCGATACTTCTTTCTCCCGCTTCTCTCTATAAAATATTACATGATTTTTTTCTTTTTCAGAAATTGGCAAAAAAATCCTCATAGAGTTATTGTCACGATCCAAACCATTGTGATTGACACCCACACTAACCCTTCAGTGGGAGAACCATTACTACAACCCAAACTAAACAACTTAATAAAAAACTAAGGAATTTAAAGATATGGAAGCAGGTTTAAATGCTACAGGATAAATAAAGTTCCCATAAACTACAAAAGTTTAATCAAACAATTGCGGAAGTAACGCTTAGAACCTGAAAGTCAATGTATCAAAACTCCAACAAGAACCATAAGTCTAAACAAGAAGGGGTGCAACCCCAAACTAACACAAGGAATCTAAAGCACTAGTCTAAGTCTGAAGATGTGGACATAAACAAAAAGAGAACTCATGGTAGCCCGGAAGAACTGGTTCACCCTTGAATTCGATTGATCATTGATCTTCTAAGCGAGGTTTGTTAGTAGTAGCCGCTTGAAGATGCCCTGTACTCAACAAAGAAAGAGCAAGTGCAGTATCAGTACACAACCACGGTGTACTGGTAGGGTCACGCGGCTATCCCAACAGGTGAAACATATATAAGTCATTACAACATTAATAAATATGCATACACCGAATATATACAATATCTCACTTACGAACAACGTACAATTCCACAAATCTCAAGATATATAGGCATGTCAAGTCAATGGTCCTCTCATGGAAACTCATACCCAAACTATTAGTGTATCGGTACGTGGTACCCGATCCAAGTTAGTGTGTCGGACGTGACACCTGATTCCATATATGCATTGGAACGTGGCACCCGATCCAAGTTAGTGTGTTGGAACGTAACACCCGATCCATTTAACAAGACACAATCACAATCATAATGTACATTCTCATAATCATATAATCAAGTCATGATTCACGGCATACAATTATTCAATTACCCTCATTTACGATTAGTGTGATCAATATGCAACATTCGTATACATACATGCATTATAATGAAGTAATTACTAACATACATCACACCAATATGAAATCACAACCATCACCTACCTCTAACAAAGCTTGAATCCCCTAAGAAACTTGATTCTTCCCTTTTTGGATTCTTTCCGTTTGTTCTTGGTCTACAAACAATCAATATTACGCGAAGATCAATAAACAAGACTTAATTACCCGGATCATAATCAATAGTATCAACCCTAGGTCAAACCCTTGATCCCCATACCCAGTTTAGAGCTTTTTCCACCATAATTCCTAGATCAAAACCCTCCCCCAACAATATATAAATGAGATTCTAAGTTCTACGGATCAAAAATGGATTCGGAGAGCGAAAACCTTACCTTTAGCCTAAAGAATGGTGAAAAACTGTCAAGAATCGCCTGGGATTGTCTCCTAACTCTCAAAAACAAAAAGTACAAAATAATGGCATTTTTGGGGTTTATTTCTGACTTAATTCGCGATTGGCCCGCTATGGTGGCTTGCGCGGAGACAGAATGTCTTAATTAGAGTCTCAAACCCCCATTTCACAACACACCTTCAATCCACGACACTCAGAAACTAGTTGTTCACGCTAAGATTGGTTTTGGGAGTTCTACTCGCTCGAATTCAATTCTGTAAAGTTGTACGGGTTCCTTAATGTCTTAGCTATCCACTCATGTAATCACATTCAATATTAAACCACTTATTTCTTACCAAATTTCCCTATACCTCACTGACTCCGATTTCGTCCAAATTTGAACTAGGCTAGAAAATCTCTACCAAAAAGCTTTCTGACTCAAAATTTTTCCCCGATGGCTTTTCTATAACGATGGGAATAGGTCATTACAATTATACATCACAATTCCACAATCATACAATCCCACTAATTAAGGTAAGAATAGGTTCAACAGACATCCTTTAAGATTTCTTTGGATATTTTGGGATTTGATTTCAATTTTTTTGTATTCTATTGTTCTATGTTTTCGTTTGAAGTTATTTAGATTTTTGTATATTCTTGTGTTTTTCAATCTCTCCATTTTCAGTTAGGATTTTAGATAAGGGGAAAGCACAAAAATTGCACTCCAATGTCTGATTCCAAGAGGACTACAAGAGGTATCCCATATAATCATCAACTTTTTGGGGATTTCTCCTCTTTTGATTCATGCATTACTCAAGGATTATTCAAAAATATAGGTTTTGCAGCTAAAATGGCTCAAGTTAGGAGATCTATGTTTCTTCATGATTCTACCCGCATTCAAGTTTAAGATAGCAATGTCAACAAGGGTAAAGACACTACTAATTTTTTTAAAATATTGGGTGCTGAAGATTTCGATAAACTTGTTGAAGACCAAGTTGAGGAAGAATAATTTCATATTAGTTTATTTTGTATTTATAGCTTTTTCAGTTTGTATCTTTTCTCAATTTGTATTCAAATCAGTATGCATGCTATTAATATTTGTATGCATTCAAAATCTCATGTTGCATAATTTATGAATCTTGTATTTGTTCCTAATTTATATTCATCCCAAAAGTATGCCAACCAAAATTATGTATTTTATTTATAGGAAGAACAACTTTCTATTAGTTTCTTTTGTTTTTATAAAACTTCTTATAAATACAGGATACATTATGAGATGATACTCTCAGTGACAGGGTCTGGTGAAAATTCCAGCATTTTTACCCAGCCAATGCAAGAAAAGTTTATAACTTTTCAAAGATCATTATAAAAAGAGTTTTGAATCCAGAAGAATGGGGAATGATCCCCTTGAAGGAAAAGTATTATATCCACCCAGAACAAAAGATAGTCGTAAAATATAATGACTGGGATTATGTGAACAACTTTAATAAAGCTTTACTATATGAAAATGCTAATAAAAAGCATTCATGGTTCATAAAATTATGCTCCCATGTTTTCGACCAACCAATTCCAAATTGGTTCTGTAAATGGTGGACTTTATATGGTTCCTTGGTAAAAAATTTACCAGAACCTTACAAAAAATTATATTCTGAGTGGGTGGACATCTCCTAACAAGATAATATATTCTTTGAAGGTATGTCCTTAATGTATTCGACGGATCGTTCAATTTTACTCAAGGTGCCTTTACAAGTATAAACAATCCTGGCAATAGTTAATGAAAGCTTCTACTATTCGGGTTAGCCCTACACACCATTCTAGCTAACGGGTAATCCAACAGATTCCTTCGATAGCCTTTCAACAACCTGTCTGGATCGCTTTTACTTGACCTTACTATTACTGTTCAAATTGTCTCAATAATAGACATTATCGCCAAATCTTGTAGTAAATTAGTATGTTATATTTCAACACAAATAGTTTAGCCTATCATTTAGGCTAAGCTTATCAAGAAAAACTTAAAATTAAATAGTACCTGGAGTAGAACTCCACACGAGATGATGTACCAACCAAACTGAAGGCTTTTTATTATTTAAACTCCAAACATTTATAGAAAAAAGCATTACAATACAAGAGAGAGAGAGAGAGAGAGAGAGAGAGGGGGTTCTAAGACCTGCCTCACTAAAGAAAGTTTCGCCTCTTTATATGGAGGTTGAGAAATCTAAAATGATAAGATAAGGTGTCCTACGCAATTTACAATGACCAATAATAAAGGGATAAGACTGACATACAGGCGTGGTCTTTTCACTACGAAATATGGCCGACATATCATTTTGGCCTGCTTTATTAAAGCCTTTTCATTTGTTACCTCAATTATTTAATCTGTGGGGTCTTCTTAACACCTTTCCCTTTCCCTTTCCCTTGCAGGTGGTGTTGCTGGAAGATTCTTCCACTTGTTCTTGGAGTGTTTTGAGAAGAGCATCGATGTCAATCTCTTCGTTGCTATTAGTACTTTGGGCCTCTTCTGCCATGCATGATTCATCATCATCATTGGTGTGGCTTGTTAACACCATGGATATATCAGCCCTAATAGCTATATCGAGATTTTTCATCAAATCTCCTTTTACTTCTTCCATACATATGGCTATTGCCTCTGATTTAGATATTAGTCATTTCTTCATATGAAGCTTCCTCGCAATTTACTTGAATGGACTGAGATCATCCACCTATGGTTTTGATCTATCTATATTATGGTATTTGTCTATTGTTATATTTATTAAATCAAGTATTTCTTGACCAAGAATTTTTCCTTCAGGGTCTTTTTGTATCAGCTTATTCCTTAATTTTGTATGAAAAGTTCTATGTATACATGGAAACCCTTCGGAAGTATTATTAACCTCTACGGACCACTTCATAATCCAGGGAATTGAGAATTCTATGAAAAGATACATTAAGGACATACCTTCAAAGAATATATTATCTTGTTCTAAACTTATAAGTTTAGGGGAGATGTCCACCCACTCAGAATAAAATTTTTTGTAAGGTTCTGGTAAATTTTTTACCGAGGGACCATATAAAGTCTACCATTTATAGAACCAATTTGGAATTGGTTGGTCGAAAATATGGGGGCATATTTTTATGATCCACGAATGCTTTTTATTATCATTTTCATATAATAAAGTTTTATTAAAGTTTTTCACATAATCCCAGTAATTATATTTCACTACTATCTTTTGCTCTAGGTGGATATAATCCTTTTCCGTCAAGGGGCTCATTCCCCATTCTTCTGAAGTCAAAACTCTTTTTATAATGATCTTTGAAAAGTTATAAACTTTTCTTGTATTGGCTGGGTAAAAATGCTGGAATTCACCAGACCTTGTCGCTGAGAGTATCATCCCATAATGCATCCTGTATTTATAAGCAACTGTAGTATAAGAAACTGAATCCAAATACCTTGACACTAATTGCCATGGGTCATTTTTCCATCGCAAGTCATTGATTTCTAGAGGAAATGTGACTTCTTTTTTATAATTTTGATCGAATACATATGTGCTCTCTTCATCTGCAAGAACTGTGGAATAAGACGGAGGAACATTATCCTTTCCTTGTTTGGATTGCATAAAATCCAAAAATTCCTTATACATTGGATGGTCTGTATTAAGATCACTTGTAGAAGCAATATTTGTTGCTACCAATTTTTGGTTTCCCATTTGAGCGAGAATATTACCTCTCATAGCTCTTGTTCTTCCTCTTCCCCTCCTTGAGGACAGAGGCCATGAAGGTCTCATCCTGAAAGAAAAATAAAAATTAGTCTAAGTATTCTCTTGTAAAGAAATCAAACAGACTATTATCTGAATCTTTTTTTTATAATGAATATCGAAATCAAATGGTGCTAATAAAGCTTGCCATCTTGTAAACATTTGTTTAGAAACATCATGCTTACAATCTTTATTAAACATTAATTTAGCCACTTGGCAATCAATTTTTATCAAAAACTTCTGGTTGTAAAGATCACCTTGAAACTTTAAAACACTTTTCACTATTGCTAAAATTTCTTTTGCTATAGTCGCATAATTTTTCTGGGAGTCTTTACATTTTCCAGAATAGAACAGAATAATATAATGTCGTTTATTTTCCAGACAGTATTGTGTGAGGATACCACCATATCCTATGTCTGAAGCGTCGGTTTCAACCGTCTTCTCCCAATTTGGGTTGGCCAAAGTAAGACAGGGAAGGTTTTTAACCTTTGTCTTAATCCTTCTAGCTGCTTCAATATGATTATCGGACCAGGCCTTAGGATTTTTTTTAGCTTGTCATATAAATAGCAGTATCCTTGGCTAAATCCTTTACAGAAGGAGCGACATAGTTGAGACTTCCAAGAAATCTCTGTAACTGAGTTTTATTAGTCATAATATCAGGGAACTTGGATGCAAATTTAATTCTTCTATTAATAGGGCTAATATTACCCCTTTCAATATTATGACCCAAAAATTTAACATTTGTTTGAAACAAAGCCATTTTGGGACTGGATATTACCAAGCCATTTTGGATAATGATCCTTTTAAACAAATCAAGGTGTTTAAAATGAGTTTCCACATTTTTGGAAAATACAAGAATATCATCTATGTTTTATTATGAAATTATTGTAAGACATGAAAATATCATTCATAATCTTTTGAAATTCTGATGGAGCATTCTTTAAACTAAATGGCATAACGTTCCACTCATATTGACCCATAGGGACATTAAAAGTTGTTTTAAATCTGTCTGACTCAGAATCTGCGAATAACCTAATTTTAAATCAAAATTTGAAAATATAATTGCATCATAGACTCTATCCAATAAATCTTTTTTATTAGGGAAGTGGAAGCTTTCAAACTTTGTAACTCTTTTTTATTACCAAAATTAAGGATTTTTAGAAAATCAAGATCTTTACTATCTTCTTCTTAAGAAGATGATTCTGAGCTATTACCCAACTCCTTTAGACTTTTGATATTATCAAGTCTAATTCTATAGTGACATTCTTCTCTTTTAGACGATGAATGTCTTCTTCGAGATTATTAATCTCTTGCTTAAGATCACTGATAGTGGTAGGGGAACTTTTAAGTTTCCTTCTTTCTAACAAGGGATTCTTGATTTCTTCCATGGTGTATGAACCTTCTTTGGGAGGGATATCCTCTGTTATATGATTTTTAGAGGTGGAAGTATTACTGATTTTATCAATAATCTGAGCTCTTATTTCCGGATCTTTTACCATTTGTAAGAGCTTTATGACTTTGCCATTATCAATGACATTAATGCTCAATTCCTTGAACTCGGAATAGATCTTACAAAGATCATCTTCCTCCCCTTAATTTTTGCATTATAACCCTTGTTGACAAGGTAAACAATCATCATCTGAAGACATGTAATCTTCCTAGTGAAGAGCTTTAAGATATTCACTTGTAGAGGACTCCTCATGACTACTGTATTCAGTTTCTAATTTTCTTGAATCAGAATTTAGCATGATCTTGCAGAGAGATTCTTTGATATTATCATCAATATCAAGAGTTTTGATCTTTTTCTTGACTCTGCAATCTTTAGCATAATGACCAAATCTTCCACACTTGTGGCAAGTATCAGATTTGTCAAATCTTCTTTTAGATTTATAAAATCTCTTCTTTTCCTTATAAGGTTCAGCTCTTCTTTCTTTCTTTTCAATCCTCTATTTCTTCCACTCTTTATAATCATTTCTGGAAGATTTGTTCTTGGAAGAATGCTTCTTATCTTTGGAACTTGCTTTAGGAATATCCAAAGTGAACTGTTCACAAAATTCTCCCAATTGTTGTCTTTCACTAATACAGTGTCTTTTAATCTGTTGATTCAACTTGATTTCATTGCATAAAGAAAGTCCTTGTACGCAAGCACTTATAAGTTTACGATAGGAATAATCTTCATAGTTAATACTATGGTTTTCTCCTCTAAGAGTTTTCCTAACTCTTTCTACAAAAAACGCCAGTAATCCATTTATAAACTTGGATTTCCAGTGGGTGCTATTACACTCCGGTAGCTCCATAACTTTGCTGAGGAAGACATCTTTATAGAATCTAAAAGACGTGAGATTCTTGCACCTAAGGTTATGGAGAAAGATTCTTATTGTCTCGCTATTATCTAACCATCTTCCTGAGAAATGTTCAATAATATTCAGAACAAGGGTATAAACAACATTTTGGGTAAATTCTTGTTCTCCTTCTTGTTTTACCGCTTGGAGGATTTTATACCTTTGCTCATGGTTGAGATAGTTATCCCACCAGCCTTTTAATTGGCCAGTAAATCCTGTTGTTATCATATCAACAATAGTTTTATCACTATTCTTGTTAGCTTTACAGATAGTGTTGTACATGAGCATTCTATGTACAGTTGAATAAATCTGTCTATCTGTATAACCATCTATGTTCCATTCATAGATTTCTTTCCCATTATAACTATTAGTTATAATATGTTCATGCTCTTTCAAGAGCACATCCTGAGGAGTAGGTCTAGGATAGTAGTACATCCTTTGAACCAATTTTCTCGCATATTTTTCTGAGATTTTATTAATAGCATCAGAAAAGTCTTTCTTATGACTATTTTCTTCTCCTGACAGGTTATCAACCTTCAAAGGCTTTAGACTACCACTTTTAAATCTCTTTTCTAAGAAATCCTCTAGATCTGAAAAATCTTTTAACTTGAAATCACCGATCTCCGATGGAGGTTGGATACTGATATTGGCTACTTTCTCTTTTCATTTAGAATTGGAACTGAGTCTAGAAAGCAGTTTATCAACTTTATCATGAATAGAAGTAATATGCTCTCCTAATATGCTCATATAAATGTTAGCATAATTATGTTGCTTCATCATAATATTAATATGTTCTGTAGTACGTAAAGCAATATTATCTTCAAATAATTTTGAAAGAACATTAAAATGAATAATCTTATCGTCCTTATTAATTTGAAAAGATTGTAAAGGAGGAAAAATAGATTTTGTAACTTCTCCATTACTCAAGAGTAAAATCTATTTCTATCATAAATATATAATTATGAACATGCTTGGTCATAAACCATGGGAAAAAAGCAATTAAAATATTTTACTTTGATCTGATAAGATCAGTATAAAATTCTTCTTGAAAACCAACCTGTTCTTCTTTATTAAAATTTTTAAAGAACCAATTTCTAAAAGGTTTCCATCTAGATTTTTGAAATTCTTTAGAAATATTTTCTCTCGCCGGTGAACTTGGACTAAAATCAATTTGATTTTCAGTCATCATAAAAAAATTCTATGTAGAAAATCCATCTAAAAAATTTATTTCAGATTCAGTTATATCTAAGTTCGAGATGGGCCTAGGCATAGGTCTAGCAATATTATCTTTATCAATTTCAATATTGTCACAACTATAATTTTCTCTAATCTGAGAAGTAGATGCTCTAGAAGGAACCTGTACAATATAATCAACAGGAGAAATATAAGAAGAGTTAGATCTAGAATTTCTAGAAGACATGCTATGATTATCAATTCTATTATGCATAGCTGTAGAGTCAGAAAACTTAATTTTAACAATTCCATCATTAAATTGTTATATATATATATATATATATATATATATATATATAGAAGATCCATGGAAGGACGACCATCGCTATGAAGATATGTACAATGAGCAATACAAATTGTACTATGCACTTAGCCTTATCTTATTCCTTCACCAATAGCTTCTAAACATGTGTAACAATGTGGCCTCATTCTCTTTATATCATTACAATTTTACTATTTATTATAAATTTTAAATGCTTAACCATTATCAACTTCATTCATATTTTGTGCACCCCATTTATTATTCAATATTCTCTATATTTTTTACATGCCCTATATTCAGTCCTCACAATTTATAATCAAGTCAGCTTTTTCAATAGTACAATCTTAAAAAATGCTTTTAACTATAGAAATCATCTTTTTGGTGATTTTAGAACTCAAATGTTCAATTATTTTTTAAATATTAAAATGCAATTTTTATTACTTTCATCATTCTTAAATATTTGTCATAATTATCTTTTTGAAAGTCAAACAATGCAAATTTTGATAAATTACCAATTAATTCTCAATACTACTATCCTCTTGTCTCAAATAAAAAGGGGGAATTAATTTTTTTTAAATAAATTATCTCTTTTTTTGAAATATTAATAAATTTCATAAACAAACTATATTGAAAAATTTGAATTTCAAAATTATTTTATATGTAGTTGTAATTCATAAAAAGAAAAAGATTATTAAAAGACTTATAAATTGAATCTACACAGAAAACTTACAAACATAACTCAACTATATGTAATATCTTGCACTAAAGACATAAATTACACAAATACATTCAAGTGTGAGTCAACTCACCATGATAAAAAAGATTTAATTTTTTTTTTTGTCATACTAAAAAAGTAAAAATAGAAAAAAATTATTTTCATCTTTAAGATAGACAAAATAAATGTAAGTTTACCCGAATTCTCGTTATTTTGTTATAAACAAAAAAAAAAATGAACAGAACTGTGGTTGTGTGTGTTAGATATAGTATTTTAATATTATTTAATAAAATAAATTTATGACTTGACTTTATATATTAATAGCCCATTAAACTTGTCACTAAATTTTATTTCGATACTCAAACTACGGTTGTTCTGATGGAGCATCTAAACACAGGATATTCATTCACACATTTTTTGTTCAAATTTTGAAAAAAAATATATGTGTGCATGGTTAGAAATGCTTATTTGATAGTTATGTTAACCACATAAAATATGTCATCTCATTTAATTATCTACATCCATCCAATTAGAACATGCTTGAGGTTTACCCTTTTTGATATTTGTCGAATACATAAAATTAAAGGAGATGACATATTTTATATCCAACATATGTTTGCTATTTATTTTAATGTTTATGTATAATATAATGTTGAAATGAATATTAGATTACATAATCTTTTAATATTAGTTGTGATAACTTATATAAGTTATAAGTTATTCTTTACTTTTATAGAAATAAAAAAAAAGTACTGTCAAAGTATAATGCCCATTATTACTCTTTTATTTATTTACGTGAATATATTGAAAACTAATTTATTGTTTTAGAATATAATTGATTACATATAAATACAACTTAAGATCGTAATATTGGGCTCGTTAACAGGACCTTTTCATATCTAGAATGTATAGATTTATATTTATAGTAAAGATCTATATAGCTCTTTTCAATTGATGTTAACTCAACATAATAATTTCCATTTTCTTCTAAATTTTGTTTAGAGTACCATAAACCCCAAACAACTTTTGCAACCCTTTAACAACTACTCTACCCTTCAACTTATGTCAGGATGTGTCAACAATTATATATATATATATATATATATATTCATCTAATCAAATTTTGACCTATATATACAATGTAATTTTTCGCCAAAGGGGTGTCGCTTGACACCCCTTGCCCTAGTATAGCTCCGCCCTTGCGAGTATTAATTAAAAAGAAGATAAAAACCTTTTCGATTTTTATTTCATGTAAATAAATAATTAAGAAGTACAAAAACTAGTGTTTCTAAAAGGCATATAACTTTTAATAGTTCAAATATGTTCTTTTACCAATAAGCCAATTCATTTGTATAAAAGAATAACTAATATAATCATTTTTGTTCCTAATCATAACAACATGCAAGACATAATATTTATTATGTGATCACAATCATTAACCTTATATTTTATTGGTAGAAATGGTACTTCATTAATCACTAAAAGATAGGTGTGAACATGTGTAATGACCCTCATGGTCATTTATATATTTTTACGTGCTTTTACTATTTTACCCTTTTCGTAGCTTCCTTATTGATTTTCTATAGTACTAGGTTAAGTGGCACACTTCTCGAGGTGGTTGGGTGAGTTTTGAATTGGTTTTGTCATTTTGAGGCTCATGGAGTGGAAGAGTTGACTTTAGTCAACATTCAGAGATTCTGATGTCAGATGAGAATTTTTTTAGTTCCAGAAGGGTTATTTTGGTCTAGTGTGATAGTTGGTTCTGGTTTTGAGGTGTTCATTTTGAGTTGGTACCATTAAGCATTTTAACTTTGGGATTTTGGTCAAAGTTTGACTTCAGTCAATATTCCTAGTAAACGCATTCAAATGAATATTATGCCAGTACATTTAGCTCTAAAGTTCCAAGTTCGGTCTAAAACAACTTTTGGTTCGGTTCTCGAGAATTTTGGGAAGAGTTTATGGTGTTTAGCCTTTTGTTTTACTTTTTGTAAGTGTTAACTTTTGTCAACATTTTGACGAGGCGACCTCTGCCGGTTGTTTCATCATTTATGTTGAGTCCGGAATGTTGTTTCTAATTTGCTAACATAGTTTGTTTGCATAAACGGGGTTCCAAATGAATTGTGAACCCTTGTTGGGGGATTTTCATTGTTGATAAACTACTGATGCAGTGCTACTGGCGCAACATTACCTTCTTATTCACGTTCGCGGGCCTTTTGGTTGCGTTCATGGACAACAACCTTCGTGACCTCCGCATTCGTGTAGGTTCCACCGTGATGGTATATAGTTTCCTCCCTAGCCTTCATATTCACAAGGGTTAGCTCCCCCGCTCCTTGCATTCATGGGTCTCTCGCTACATTTGTGAAGGGTTATCTTGGTTGACCTCTGCGTTCGTGAAGGAAAATCACTAGCTCTTTAGTCTTTTTAAAAGACTCATTTTAACATACATTTTCCCATTTCAAGACTTGGTAATTGATGCTTTTCGGAGAAATTCTTGTCAGATTTGGGTGATTCTTGTTTGAGTGCGTCAAAGAATCGCATGGGCATGTTCTGGAGTCGTTGTACCTACCTTGGTAATTCCCATAAATTTATTCACCATTTTTTATCCTTGTTGAGCTCAATTTTAGAGGGATTGTTCAGGCTCAATGATGGCTCAGATTGTGGCTATTTTTGGGGCACAAATTCCTTAAGCAGTTTAAGACCTCGTGACGGAGTCAATTTTGGGACTCTGTATGTTGGTCCGATATTTGCATTTTTGAGTTGATGTAACACCCCGAAATCATAGAGTCTAGAAATGGATCAAGTAGGAAAATCACAAGCCCAAGAAGTGGACCATGGAACCCTCCACAGAGCCCTATACGGGTCGTGAAGGGGACCGCGGTCCATTAAGGGGCTCGTGTTAGGTTTCCAAAACCTTCCCCATGTAAGCATCACTTTGACGGACGCTTAGACGGCCCGTGGTGAGGTTGACATGCTGTCAAAGTGGTCGTCAAGTGGGTAAAGTTAGTAAGGATCCTCCCCTAGCTACTGGTTAAGGGCCACAAGCATCACAACGGCCCGTGAAGCCCCACACGTATCGTAAGGTCGTCCGTGAAGGGTTTTCAATAGACTTAGAGTTCAGGGTCAACTTCAAACGATCATATCTTTTAGCACAAAAATAATTAGGTGGCCCAAGTACTATCACATTAAAGGCCTCTAAGTCCTCTTTTCAATGCCACCAAGTTTGCCCAATTCCCATCTCGAAGTAAAAAGTTATGCCTGAATTAGTGAAGTACTATTAGGCTAAATTTCTTCATGACCCATTTTTGACGGGCCGTGGTGGCCATGACGACCCGTGATGGGCTTCCAATGAGCCAATTCAGCAGTTTTTATGTCAGGGGTTATTGGGTCTTTTTTCAATTATTTTAACTGAATACTAAATCGTTTTTCCTTCTACCCAAAGCCCTATATAATGATTCTAAACCCCGAAATCACCCAAACTAAATTCATTCTCTTAAATTTCCTAAAGTTGATCAAACTCTTTCTTTCTCTAGA
Organism: Solanum commersonii; assembly: GCA_029007595.1. NCBI lineage: Eukaryota > Viridiplantae > Streptophyta > Magnoliopsida > Solanales > Solanaceae > Solanum > Solanum commersonii. The sequence continues at coordinate 3,350,303 of JAJTWQ010000029.1, forward strand.
AATTGAAGAAGAAAGCTAGAGTTTCAAGATTAAGCCTCCAAAATCCTCCATTTCTTTCAAGATTTTGGCATCAAGGTATGATAGTTTTCATCAATGGATTCCTTCGATCCATAGAGTTCCCAAATTCTCCTATTTTCAAAGTTAAAAATCCCCAATTGAGTTAGGGTTTTCTTCAATCTCCATGGGTTCTCTTCAATGTTGATGTAAATGATTGAATTATGATCTCTTATGCATGAATTCATGAAATACTATGGTTTTTATGATGATTCTCCATGAACCCATGTAAATCCCATATTTTCCAATTATGATGATATAATGTGGGTTTGGATTATGAAAGAATATTTTTAAAAAAATTAAGCATGAATTGATAGAATTATATGATTTTATTATGAATTTCTATGAACCCATATCTAATACATGATTTCTAGATGTTGATGATTGAAAGTGGGTTTTGAACCTTGAAAGGTGAATTATGAAATTATGCATGTTCTTATGAAGTTTAGGAAATGTTTTAAGGGTGCGTTGAGAGTGCAGTATCAATGATGTTGTTATGATTGTCTTGTTGAAAGGATTTCTCATATACACATTTATGCATGATTGTGAAAGGTATTCTCACATGATAAGGGTTCTTAGGGTTGAAAGGCTTTCTCACCTAAAGTGAACCAATGCTAAGAAGCTAATCTAATAAAGAGGAAAGAGGCGATAAGACAAGGGGTGACTGCCCATGTCTTTTAAAGATAAGATAAGTCGAGACTTAATAAATACTCTGTGGGAATTTATTCTTAGCACCGAGAGGATTTTAAGATGGAAGCTCTCCCGAGTTGAGGCCGAGTTTCTAGAAGCAATCTCCTTATCCCTTACCTATGTGCCCCCATAGGATGATTGCCTAGATAGACATCGGCTAGTTGATGCACTTATGTTAGAAGTTCATGGTTCTACCTTGGCAAGTAGGACAATCCTTTTCGGTGTGGGAGACATCGGGATTCATGTTATAGCTCACATGGTCTTTATGTGAGTTAAGGCTCATTTCCACAATAATAATGAACTAATGTTACTTCAACAAGTATCTCACATGTGTTCAAAGAGGATGTTCACTTGCATTGATCACAATTTTATGACTTATCATTTCTAACTATCAAAATACATGTTTCAAACTTGATCATTGCATACTTATGAAAATGTCCATTTTTAGCATGATTTAAATGTTTTATGTATGGATATCATACTTGGTACATTGTTTTGTTCTAGCGCATACTCTTGCCTACATTTCCCTAAATGTAGGGTCTGACAGTCCGGGTTCTCAGTTTCATGGCTAGAGGTTGATTTTAGAGATTTCAAGCTTTGGTGATTCCTCATGCTTCGAGGACGGATCTTCATTGTTTTTGGTTTTTGTTTTTCTTTCATTTTTGGACATGATGTATGGGCTAGTCCCAATTTCATTCTTATGTAGTAGATGGCTAATGAGACAAAGTGTTTAAACTTCTGCTTTACTTTTATAAAATGTTTCGGACTTGAAATGTTGTTTTTAATTGCTTTATTCAATTTCTTATGTTATGAATGCTAAGTTGCTTGTATGGGGCCTCTCGGGGTCATATACACCATGTTACATCTAAGGGGTATCCTTGGGTCGTGACAAACTTGGTATTTAGAGCACAAGGTTTAGAAAGGTCTTAGGATGTCTCATAAGCCACATCGAGTAGAGTCTTGTTCATGAGGGTGAAGCACACCATGTTTATGAATGAGAGTCTATAAGATTCTTAGGAAACTTCACTTCTTTCATTACTTTAAAGTCGTGTGATAGAGTGTAACTCTAGGTGTCTTTATCTCCTAACCCATTTTTTTTATTTTATTTTGCAGAATATGCCTCCACGAAGGAATCCCATGAGATGGAATAGGAATGTTTGTGAAAATGTGAGACAGGAGGTTCCCCAAGTGTCAATCAACCCTTTGGCCGAGCAAGTGACCAATGATGAGTTTCGAGCCGCATTTTATGCATTGGCCCAAGCTATGATGGCCCAAGCAATGATGACTCAAGCAAATAGGGAGGTTGTGGCTCTCATAAACATAAGGGTGGGTACGGCGAAAACTAGAGTGAGGGACTTTATTAGAATGAATCCTCTGGAATTTCTTGGTTCTAATGTTTAGAAAGATCCTCAAGAGTTCATTGATGAGGTGTATAAGGTGTTGATGGTCATGGGAGTGACGCTAGTGGAAAAGGCAGAATTGGCCGCTTATCAACTTAAGGTGTTGCTCAAGTATGGTTCAACCAATGGAAAGAAAAGAGGGCAGTAGATGAGGGTCCTTTTGATTGGGAGAAATTTAAGGTTGCTTTTCTTGATAGGTTCTTTCCCATCGAGATGACAGAGGCAAAAGTACTTGAGTTCATTAACCTTCTCCAAGGAGATATGAGTGTGAAGGAGTATGCTTTGAAATTAACACAATTGTCTAAATATGCTCCAACTATGGTTGTCGATCCAAGGGCAAGGATGAGTAAGTTTGTGTCGGGTACTTTCGACTTAGTGGTCAAAGAATGCCTAACCGCCATGCTTGTTAAGGATATGGATGTTTCTCGGTTGATGATACATGCACAACAAATAGAAGAGGAAAAACTTAAAGAGAAAACTAGGGATTCAAAGAAGGGAAGAAGGGATGATGGTGAGTCTTCACATTCAAGGTCAGACGGAGGAAATTGTTATCAAGGTAAGGGTGGTAGTGAGAAAATGTGGCCCAAGTGTAGGGAATGTGGGAGAAGACATGATGGTAAATGTCCAGCCGATTAAAATGCTTGTTTTGGGTGTGGAAAGAGTGGTCACAAGAAAAGAGATTGTCCAATCCTTACTTCTAAGGGAAGGGATGGTAGGCAAGATCAAAATCAAGAAGATCACGAGGGTTCCTCGGATGCTGTAAATGGTAAGTTAAGGTCTTTTAGCTTGTGGTTATGTATTGCTTATTGTTGAGTGTTTCATTGGATATAGTAAGACTCCATGTATGGAGATTGTGTTTGGAGTAGTTCTTAAAATCCTTATGGAAACTTCTTAGTTGTTTACTTGTATCAATGGTTTAGTGGTTGTTAAGATGTTAGTGTTATGTTTAGATTGAGAGAGTTGGAATTGAAAAGACTAGTGAGGTTTGCTCCCAATGTGGAGATAGAGTCCTTCATGGTTAGTACGTGAGTAGAACTATGTTGGTTTTGGAAGAATTCCTTGTTATGGTTAGATGAGTGAAAGTTGGAGGCGATGTGACTTCTTAGTATCCCTATCTCTTTCCTTTATCTTCGAGTCTAGCTTGAGGTCTTAGCTCCTCATGGTTCACTCTTTAGGATTCAGGTGTCTTAGTCATCCCCATATTTCCTCATGTATGCATGCTTAAGGAAAATTTGATTTTCAAAAATATGGTTTAGTTTAATTGATTGCTTCATGATTATGTGAATTTGAGTATGATCTCGCATGCTTGCCTTGTGAAAAGATGTTTTAAGAGTATGTTTTAGCTTGGTGTTGAAGCTTCCTCCTCGGATATGTGCATTTATATGATTGCTTTCATGTTGGGCTGCTAGGTTTAGTTGCTAATTCCTTATGATCTTCTGAATATGATTTAGCTGGGAGTCAATATTCCTCCTTGGTTATGTGCATTTTGATAAAGTTGCATTATGATTGGGTTTTAGTTTCTCTCCTACTCTCTTTGTGCTAGTTGAGTTTCATTCGAGAACGAATGTTACCAAGGGGGAGATAATGTAACACCCCAGAATCAAGGAGTCTAGAAATGGGTCAAGTGGGAAACTCACAAGCCCAAGAAGTGGACCATGGAACCCTTCACAAAGCCTCAGACGGGATAGAAGGGGACAACGGTCTGTTAAGGGGCTCTTGGAAGGTTTCCACAACCTTCCCCATCTGAGCATCACTTTGACGAACGACTAGACGGCCCGTGGTGAGGTTGAACAGCCGTCAAAGTGGTCGTCAAGTGGGTCAAGTTAGTAGGGGTCCTCCCCTAGCTACTGTTTAAGGGCCACGAGCATCACAATGGCCCGTGAAGCCATACACAGACCATGAGGTCGTCCGTGAAGGGTTTTCAATAGACTTAGAGTTTATGGTCAACTGCAAACGATCATATCTTTTAGCACAAAATGAATTAGGTGGCCCATGACCTATCAAATTAAAGGTCTCTGAGTCCTCTTTCCAACGTCACCAAGTTTACCCAATTCTCATCTCGGAGTAAAAAGTTATGCCTGAAATAGTGAAGCACTGTCATGCTGAATTTCTTCACAACTCGTTTGACGGGTCGTGGTGGTCATGACAACCTGTGATGGGTTTTCAGTGAGCCAATTCGGCAGTTTTTAAGTGAGGGATAATTGGGTCTTTTCCCAATTGTTTTAACTCACTACTAAATCATTTTTTCTTCTACCCAAAGCCCTATATAATGATTCTAAACCCCTAAATCACCCAAACTAAATTCATTCTCTTAAATTTCCAAAATTTGATCAAGCTCGTCCTCTCCAAATATTTCTCACTCTAGAAATTGAAGAAGGATAGGGTTTCAAGATCAAGCCTCCAAATCCACCATTTCTTTCAAGATTTTGGTATCAAGGTATGATAGTATTTATCCATGGATTCCTTCCATCCATGGAGTTCCTAAATTCTCCTATTTTCAAAGTTAAAAATCCCAAATTGATTTGGGGTTTTCTTCGATTGCCATGGGTTCTCTTCAATGTTGATTTAAATGATTGAATTATGATTTCTTATGCATGAATTTATGAAATACTATGGTTTTTATGATGATTCCCCATAAACCCATGTAAATCCCATATTTTCCAATTATGATGATATAATGTGGGTATGGATTATGAAAGAAATTTTGATGAAATTAAGCATGAATTGATAGAATTATATGATTTTATTATGAATTTTTATGAACCCATATCTAACTGATGATTTATAGATGTTGATGATTGAAAGTGGGTTTTGAACCTTGAAAGGTGAATTATGAAATTATGCATGTTCTTTTGAAGTTTATGGAAATTTTTTAAGGGTGCTTTGAGAGTGAAGTATCAATGATGTTGTTATGGTTGTGTTGTTAAAAGGATTTCTCATATACACATTTCTGCATGATTGTGAAAGGTATTCTCACATGATAAGCGTTCTTAGGGTTGAAATGTTTTCTCACCTAAAATGAACCAATGCTAAGAAGCTAATCTAATGAAGAGGCAAGAGGCTATTACCCATGTTCCTTTATGAGATAGTATGAAATGATAATGGACAGTGAAAGGTTTCTCACGCATGGTCTAGGGAGCTATCCTATGATAAGACAAGGGGTGACTACCCATGTCTTTTAAAGATAAGATAAGTCAAGACTTAATAACTACTTTGTGGGAATTTATGCTTAGCACCAAGAGGATTTTGAGATGGAAGCTCTCCTGTGTCGAGGTCGGGTTTCTAGAAACAATCTCCTTATCCCTTACCTATGTGACCCCATAGAATGATTGTCTAGATAGACATTAGCTAGTGGATCCACTTAAGCTAGAAGTTAATGGTTCTACCTTGGCAAGTAAGACAACCCTTTTCGGTATGTGAGACACCGGGGATTATGTTATATCTCACATGGTCTTTATGTCGGTTAAGTCTCATTCCCACAGTAATAATGAACTAAGGTTACTTCAAGAAGTATCTCACATGTGTTCAAAGATAATGTTCACTTGCATTGATCATGCTGTTATGACTTATGATTTCGAACTCTCAATATAAATGGTTTAGCTTGATCTTTGCATACTTATAAAAATGTCCCTTTTTAGCATGATTTAAATGTTTTATGCATGGCTATAATACTTGGTACATTGTTTTGTACTAACACATACTCTTACCTACATTTGCTTAAATGTAGAGTTTGACAGGCAGGGTTCTCAGTTTCGTGGCTATAGGTTGATTTTAGAGCTTTCGAGCTTTGGTGAGTCCTCATGCTTCGAGGAAGGATCTTCATTGTGTTTAATTTCTATCTTACTTTCAGTTTTGTACATAATGTATGGGCTAGGCCCAATTTCATTCTTTTGTACTTGATGACTAATGATACGAATTGTTTAGACTTCCGCTTTACTTATATTAAATGTTTCGGACTTGAAATGTTGTTTTTAATAACTTTGTTGTATTTCTAATGTTATGAATTCTATTAGGCTTGTATGGGGTCTCTCGGGTTCCTATACGCCATGTAACAACTAGGGGGTACCCCTGGGTCATGATAATTTAGTTTCTTATTTCAAATTCTTTTATTAATTATGTTATCATTGTGTTTGCTTTTGTGTTCTCGTGGAGTTGTTGATAGCTTGGTTGTCATGCCTCGAGCCTACACCCTAGGTGGGACAGGCACTTGAGAACCATTGATGGCCCCAAGCGAACCCTTATCCTGGCTTAACTTATAGCAGAAGACTTAAATAACAAGAAACAGTCTCAAAGGATAACTTATGCAATAACTTAAAGAAATATAAGACTTACCAAAATGACAACTCAAGTCTTAACATAAACAACTGAAAATGGAAAGACTAAAGAACTATAACTACCTGTCTATGAAGCCTCTAAAACAAAGAGGGATGTCGGGACAAGACCCTCGGTCATCCTAACAAATGAAGTACTCAAAGAATGAAAAAGGGGTCCTTCGGAAAGCAAGGAGGCTCACCAACTGACTATGAGTGCTCAACTGGATCAACGAGGCGCTAGATGCTCATCCTGGTTACCTATATCTGCATCATATAATGATGCAGACCAAATGACATCAGTACATTTATGTACGAGCATGCGAGGGGTAAACTAAACAAGACATAAGCTTGAAAAGAATCTGAAGAGAACACTTACCTTAGCTTTGCTCAACTCATGGATACTCAACTCAAATGAGAATAAAATAACAGTAAAAGTGTAGTTTATGTAAAGCATTTAAACATTAAATAACAACTCAATTTACTCATATAATAAAGTAATATAATTTTGTGGGAGTTTCTCTAACCGACAACCACTACTATGAGCTAAAGTGATGATACATCGTCTTGCCCACGCTGCCAGAACTGTCCAATAACTTGCCGGGATATAGAACGCCTCAACTAAGTGGATCAACTAGTCTATGCCAAAAAGCACTAAGGAATCATCTAAAAAGTATGACCCTTTTTCTACCCATGTTGGCCAAATGGTTTATGGAGACATTGAGTTGTTATAAACTCGTCCCCACATCGGTGCTCAATACTACTCCCAAAATACTCAGCTCATATATTTTAAAAACAAAACTTTTTATGTGGTTTGAGGTAATTACTCAAAAACTAGCTCAAAGGCTATCTTGGAAATCTGTGTTTCCTCTCTTGTTTAAATGTGAAATCATTTACTCTTTGGTAATAGATAGTTCCAATATACTCTTTTTGAAGAAAAGATCTTCACTCTTTACTCTTTCCTCAACTCAAAACTCAAGTCTTAAAACAAAGTTAAAACGTTTGTAAAAGACTTTTGGAAAACTCTATGAACTTCTCTTGACTTGACTCCTAACTTTCCTTGAATTGAATTATGGATTCAAGACTCATAATCTCATGTTATTGATGATTTCATGTTGTTTAGACATACCTTAGAGTGTAAAAATCAATTAGGAAACATAGGTACGTTTCAAGGAAACTCAAACGGAAAGAAGCGGGAAAGGGTAGAAGATCTGGCATCCCTAGCGCTCTGAGTGGCGCGGGGCGATAGAGGGTAAACTTTAGGCACGATGCCCTAGAGGCCAAATTTCAAAACCCAGGTTGGAGCACTCTGGCTGGCGCGGCGCCACAGACCCCTCCCCAGAAAATCCTCAATTTTTCTTGCTCATTTTTGAAATCTAAACCCTCTAGATTCGAATGGTTCCTTTCCCAAACACTTAGAATCAAATACACAACCAAAATGTGCAAGAAACTACTCAAAACAACATCAATTTTCATGAATTTAACTCAACAACTTCAACAAATCAAGAATCCAATAGAATTTCAACAAAACCCATTAAGAACTCAATTTCTATACTTTCAAGAACAAAAATTCATGGAATTGAATCATGTTTGGCTCGTGGGTGAATGAGCCCAACACTATGTGATCTCATATACCTCGTAGGGATCACACCTTGACGAAATTCATGATCTTAGCTTCTAGAACTTCACGATTCCTTGTCTCTTCTCCTCTTTTCTCTTCTCTCAAAACCCTAACTCTTTTTGATGAAACATAAACTGAACCAAATAAGTTTAGACCCAACTTAATTATCAAAAACGAAATTAAATAATTGGGTAGTGAAAAGACCATAATACCCTTCTAAAATCTGGTTTTGACTTTCCTTATATAGACAACCCAACTTTGAATGGCCATATCTCCCTCATATGAACTTGAAATAGAGAAAACTCAGTGGCATTGGAAAGATAATTCAAAGATATTTCCTAGGTATCTTGTAGTACACCTAAATCATCTTCATCTAGGAGTTATTGTCGCTTGAAGTTGACTAAAAACTCAAGCTTAACATAACTTAAACAAATTTTCCAGATTTTTCATTCTTTCCAAAAATGACTCTTTCTAATTCTAGCTCTTTTATTTAGCGAGGTGTTACAATATCTCCCCCTTGGGAACATTCATCCTCGAATGAGATTACTCTTAGTAGACTAAGGGTATCACATCTAACATTCAGCTTAAACACCCAACAAGCAAATCTAACACATTAAGTATATTAATTTAAAGAGTACTAATAAGAGAATTAGTACCTTGATCTGGAATTTCTCCAGGCACAAAGAGATGTGGATATCTCTTCTTCATATCCTCCTCAATTTCCCAAGTAGCTTCCTAAAAAAAATGATTTCTCCAAAGAAATTTTGACTGACACTATTTCTTTGGTTCTCAACTTGCGAACTTAACGATCTAGAATCTGCACAGGGATATCCTCATAAGAGAAGCTATCCTTGATACCAATATCTTCGGTGAGTATGATAAGTGAAGGATCTCCCATGCACTTCTTCAACATGGAAATATGAAATACCAGATGGACCGCTGCTAACTCTTATGGTAGCTCCAACTTATAAGCTAAATTACCAATCCTTCTGTATATTTTGTAAGGGACAATATACCGAGGACTATGCTTCCCCTTCTTACCAAATCTCATAACACCCTTCATGGGTGAAACTTTCAAGTATACTCAATCATCTACTTCAAACTCTAACTCCCTTCTCCTAACATCAGTGTAGGATTTCTGACGACTCTGCGCTGTTTACAGCCTCTTTTCAATAACTTTCACTTTCTCCATAGCTTGATGAACTAAGTCTAGTTCTATCAACCCAGCTTCACCAACTTCAAACCATCCAATAGGAGATCTGCATCCTCTCCCATAGAGAGATTCATAAGGAGCCATCTGGATCCTAGAGTGGTAACTATTGTTGTAAGCGAACTCAATGAGAGGTAGGAGATCATCCCAATTCCCCTTGAAATCAATCACATAGGCCCTCGACATATCTTCTAAAGTCTGAATAGTGTGCTCTTCTTGACCATATGTTTGAGGATGAAAAGCAATACTTAAGTTCACTTTTGAACCCATGCCTTTCTGAAAAGATTTCCAAAATTGTGTAGTAAATTATGCACCTCTATCTGATATAATCGATATCGAAACCCCATGAAGTCTAACTACCGCTTAAATATATAACTTGGCATAGTCTTCTACTGAATGGGTAGTCTTTATCAGCAAAAAGTGGGTTGATTTCATCATTCTATCAACAATCACCCAAATAGAATCATGTTGTTTGCGAGATCTTGGTAAACCTGTGATGCAGTCCATATTGATCATCTCTCACTTCCATTCTGGAAGTTCTATATTCTGAGCCATACCACCCAACCTTTGATGCTCTACCTTAACTTGTTGGAAATTCAGACACTCAGCAACAAACTCTGCAATGCCCTTCTTCATACTACTCCACCAATAAACTTCTCTCAAATCGCGATACATCTTTGTGGAACCTAGATGAATAGAATATCTGGAGCTATGAGCTTCCTCCATAATCCTTTCTTGGAGTTTATCCACCCTTGGTACACACAACCTACCATGATACCTCAATACACTATCTCCCCCTTGTTCAAAAGTAATTACGTTTTGCTTATGAACATTTTCCTTTAATTCAAGCAAAATAGGATCTTGGTCTTGCTTCTCTTTAACTTATGATACTAATGATGATTCAACCCCATTCATCACCACTACCCCTCCTTCTATGCAATCCATTAGTCAAACTCTCAATCGGGAAAGTCTATGCACCTCTTTCGCTAACTCTTTCTTATCTTCCTCAAAATGGGCGATACTACCCATAGATAATCTACTCAAGGCATTAGCAAAAACATTAGCCTTACCTGGGTGATAAAGAATACTTATGTCATAATCCTTGAGTAATTTTAACCACCTTCTCTTTCTGAGATTAAACTCTTTCTTACTAAATACATACTGAAGACTCTTGTGATCAGTGAATACATCTACATGAACACCATAAAGGTAGTGACACCATATTTTCAAAGCAAGAACTACGGCAGCCAACTCTAAGTCATGGGATGGGTAATTCTTCTCGTGAACTTTCAGCTGTCTGGAGGCATAAGATATAACCTTACCCTTCTGCATTAACACACAACCCAAACAAACTCTAGACGCATCACAATATACCACAAAGCCTTGCATACCTTCTGGTAAGGTCAACACTTGGGCAGTAGTCAATCTCTTTTTCAATTCCAGAAAGTTTTTCTCACAAGCTTCAAACTATTGAAACTTCACTTTTTTCTGAGTCAACTTGGTCAAAGGAGACGAAATAGATGAGAACCCCTCTACGACTCTTCTATAATATCTAGCCAACCCCAAGAAACTTTTAATATCAGTTGGAAATGTGGGTCTAGGCCAATTCTGCACTACCTCTATTTTCTGGGTATCAACTCTAATTCCATCACTAGAAACAATGTGGCTTAAGAATGCCACGGACTCCAACCAAAACACACATTTCGAGAACTTAACATACAACTCCTTATCCTTTAGAGTTTGGAGAACTATTCAGAGATGGCTAGCATAATCTTCCTCGTTCCTCGAATAGATTAGTATGTCATCAATGAATACGATAACAAACATATCTAAATAAGGCTTGAATAATCTATTCATAAGGCCCATAAATGTTGCAGGTGCATTAGTTAAACCGAACGACATGACCAGAAACTCATAATGACTATAACGGGTCCTGAAAGCTATCTTTGGAATGTCACATTCCCTTACCCTCAACTGATGGTAGCCTGATCTTAGGTCTATCTTAGAGAAACAAGTAGCACCCTGAAGCTAATCGAAAAGATCCTCAATTCTTGGAAGAAGATACTTATTCTTAATGGTAACCTTGTTCAACTGGCGGTAATCTATATACATTTTAAGGTAACCATCTTTTTTTCTCACAAATAAGACCGGAGCGCCCCAAGGTGAGACACTTGGTCGAATAAAACCCTTATTAAGGAGATCTTTCAACTGTTCTTTTAGCGCTTTCAACTCTGCTGGAGCCATTCTATATGGTGGAATATATATAGGACGAGTATCGAGAAGAATATCTTTACCTAATTATGTTTCTCTCTCAGGAGGGACTTCGAGTAGATCACCAGGAAAGACTTATGGAAACTCACTCACAACTGGAACTGACTCAATAAAAGGTGTCTCAACACTAGAATCATTAACTCAGACTAAGTGATAGACACAATCCTTGGAAACTAACTTTCTTGCCTTAAGGTACGAAATAAAATGACCATTAGGCACTTTGAACTTCTACTCCACCCTATAATTGGCTCATTAGGAATCTGAAACTTGACAACTCGAGTTCTACAATCAATAGAGGCATAACATGTATGAGGCCAGTCCATACCCAGAATAACATCAAAATCAACCATATCTCGCACAACTAAATCGCCCATGGTGTTCTTGTGATTGATGGAAATGGTACAATCACGATAGACTCGCTCAACTAGAATAAACTCCCCAACAGGTGTTGAAACACAAAAGAGCACACAAAGTTTCTCCAGGAGAACATCAAAATTCATTGCAACATAAGGAGTCGCAAAAGATAAACTTGCTCCTGGGTCTAGCAAAGCATAAACATCAACAGTAAAGACTTTTATCATACTAGTGACAATGTCTGGAGAATTCTATTGCTCTTGGCGACTAGTGATAGCATAAAGATGGTTTGCTCCTCTGCCTGCCCCTGAAGTAGCTCCTCTAGATGCAGTTCTATCTAGTGGAGCAATTGATGAAAATTGGGCTCTATTGCCGTAATTCCCATTACCTTGCCGGGTTTTAGGGCACTCTTTCATGAAGTGAACCTCTTGACCAAACTTGAAACAACCAGTGAAGCCATCGCGACACTTACCTGGGTGGTTCCTACCACACTTAGTATATGCAGGATCCAAGTTACCTCCTTGTGCCACACTACCTTGAGACTGTGCTGGTCTAGCTATGAAGTGCTGTCAATTCTGACTATTGTACTCACATTTGTTTATGGGTGTAGGTGCACTAGCAGATGATGGATTAGGTCCCTTTTTCTTTTGTTAAAAGGAAGAATAGTTCACAATACTCCTTTGTTGCCTGGACTCATTCCCTGTCTTAGCTTTCTTATTTCTAAACTCTTCCCTATCCCTCAACTTCTCTTCCTCAACCTGATGCATATAAACCATCAACCTTGCTATATCCATGTCCTCTATTAGCATAACTGCCTTTCCCACTTTGCTTGACAGACGAGACAACCCAGTAACAAATAAACGCATCCTGCTCCTCATATCAACAACCATCGCCGAAACATATCAGGAAAGTTGGGTGAACTTCAAACTATACTCATGAACACTTAGTGAATCTTGTTTAGGGGTAAGTAATTCTCGTACATTGGCTTCTCTTAGTTTACGGGGAAAGAAACACCCCAATAAAGCTTCCTCAAACATAACCGAACTCAAAATTGGTGCACCCTCATCTCTACCCTTCTTCCACTGTCAAACCAAGTCCTAGAAACACTCTTTAGTTGATATGCAGCTAGTTCCACTCGCTCCGCATTATGCATAACCTCAAACACCTTTTGTAGTTCCTCAACAAAAATTTCTGAATGCTCAGTAGTTCTTAAACCAGTGAAGCTTGGAGGATTCATCCTCAAGAACTCGCGGATCCTTGAAGTATCATCCTCTTCCTGTCGAGCCCCACTTTGTTGCCCAACTTGGTTGGTCCTGGCTTGACCTAACATTCAAATTACTTCCCGAAATTCAGCATTAATGACCTCTCCTTGGGGCTGCACTTGTTATGCATTAGGTACCACTTTCTCCTCAACATTCCTCCTAGCAGGACGACCTCGGACAACTCTTTGTGAAGGCATGATCTAAAAGACATGCAAAAGAACGAGTTAGAAAGAGACTTTATTGAGATAAACTCTATCACAAGAAATAAGTATGAAAGAAGTGAAGAAAATTCCTAAATGTTTCAGCCTCCTAATTATAGATGTGTTGAACTTCACACCAATACCTAGGACTCTACATACACGTCTTAATAGACTCCCTATGACTTTTGAGCTCTGGGATCTGATACCAAGTTTGTCACACCCCGAACCTACACCCAGGGCGGGACTGGTACTCGAGATCCATTGATGGCCCCAAGTGAACCCTTAGCTTGGGTTAACTTATAGCGAAAGACTTAAATAACAAGAAACAGTCTCAAAGGATAAGTCATGCAATAGCTTAAAGATATATAAGACTAGCCAAAATTGCAACTCAAGTCTTAACATAAACAACTAAAAAAGGAAAGACTAAAGAACTATAACTATCAGTCTATGAAGTCTATAAAACAAAGAGGGATGTCGGGACAAGACCCCCGATCATCCTAACAAATGAAGTACTAAAACAATGAAAAAGGGGTCCTATAGAAAGCAAAGAGGCTTACCAACTGACACTAAGTGCTCAACGAGGCGCTGGATGTTGATCCGGTTACCTGTATTTGTATCATAAAATGATGCAGGCCAAATGGTATCAGTACATTGAATGTACGAGCATGCGATAAGAAAACTAAACACGACATAAGCTTGAAAAGAATATTAAGAGAACACTTACCTTAGCTTTGCTCAACTCATGGATACTCAACTTAAATGCAGAATAAAACAACAGTAAAAGTGCAGTTTATATAAATCATTTAAACAGTAAATAACAACTTAATTTACTCATATAATAAATTAATATAATTATGTGGGTATTTCTCTAACCAAAAACCACCACTATGAGCTAAAGTGATGATACAGTGTCTCGCCCATGCTACCAGAACTGTCCTATAACTTGCCGGGATATAGAACACCTCCACTAAGTGGATCAACTAGTCTATGACAAAAAGCACTAAGGAATCATCTAAAAAGTATGACCTTTTTTCTACCCACGTTGGCTTTCTTGGAAATTAGTGTTTCCTATCTTGTTTAAATGTGAAATCATTTACTCTTTGCGAATACATAGTCCCGATATACTCTTTTGAAGAAAAGAAATTCACTCTTCACTCTTTCCTCAACTCAAAACTAAAGTCTTAAAACAAAGTTAAAACGTTTGTAAAAGACTTTGGGAAAACTGTATGAACTTCTCTTGACTTGACTCCTAACTTTCCTTGAATTGAATTATGGATTCAAGGCTTATGATCTCATGTTATTGATGATTTGATGTTGTTTAGACATACCTTAGAGTATAGAAATCAACTAGAAAACATAGGTACATTTCAAGAAAACTCAAACGGAAAGGAGTGGGAAAGGGTAGAAGAGATGGCGTCCCTGGCGCTCTAAGTTGGCACGGGACGCTAGAGGGTATACTTCAGGCACTGGCTTGGACCGCACTGGCTGGAGCAGCGCCCTAGAAGAAAAACTTCATAACCCAAGTTAGGGCCGTCGGGCTGACGCGGCGCCACAGACCCCTCCCCAGAAATCCCCCAAATTTTCTTGCTCGATTTTCAACTTTAAACCCTCTAGATTCGAATGATTCCTTTCCCAAATTCTTAGAATCGAATACACAACCAAAATGTGCAAGAAACTACTCAAAATAACATTAATTTTTATGAATTTAACTCAAGAACTTCTCAACAACTTCAACAAATCAAGAATCCAATAGAATTTCAACAAAACCCATCAAGAACTTAATTTCTATACTTTCAAGAACATAAATTCGCTGAATTGAATCATGTTTGGTGTGTGGGTGAATGAACCCAATTCTATGTGATCTCACCTACCTCGTAGGGATCCCCCCTTGACAAAATCCAGGATCTTAGCTTTTAGAACTTGACGATTCCTTGTCTCTTCTCCTCTTTTCTCTTCTTCTTTTCTCTTCTTTCAAAATCCTAACTCTTTTTGATGAAACATAAACTAAACTAAATAATTTTAGACCCGAACTTCATTAGCAAAAACGAAATTAAATAATTGGGTAGTGAAAAGACCATAATACCTTTCTAAAATCCGATTTTGACTTTCCTTATCCAGACAGCTCAACTTTGAATCGTCATATCTCTCTCAAAAGAACTCAAAATTGAGAAAATTCAGGGGAGTTGGAAAGATAATTCAAATATATTTTCTATGGTATCTTGTAGCACACCTAACTCATTATGAGCTAAGAGTTATGGTCGCTTGAAGTTGACCCAAAACTCAAGCTTAACATAACTTAAACAAATTTTCTAGATTTTTCATTCTTTCCAAAAACCAGTCTTTCTAATTCTAGATCTTTCATTTAGTGAGGTGTTATATTGGAATCATTCAAAGACCCTTCAGAAGGGAAAAGCGCATGAGTTGTAGTTTGTGTAGGGTTTCAGCCTTAATGTAGGTTATCGTTTCCCTCTCTTGACTTGCCTTAGCTTGATTATGTATGTATTTGAGTAGTTTGATAGTTCGAATGGTTTTAAGAGTATTTTATAGGTGTGCTTGATCCTCAGTGATATTTATTGGCCATTTCGAGTTATTTAGTTTAGCCTTTTAGTCAATAAGCCTTAGTTTAGGTTAATTATTGGCTTGGTTGTTGTTTTATATCCTTAGAATGCTCTTAGGTGGTGTGTGACTTAGATTTTATAGGCATTGGTTGTTTTAGTGCTTTGTGTGACCTTTTGGTTCATGTTTTGAATTTATCACCTGTTGGATCTAAGGAACTATTGGATATGAAGTTGTGAGCTTGGACTGGCAAGATTCTAGGTTAGAACTCTTGTGGTGTGACGCATATTTACCTGATTATGTGTGATGTTGATTTATTTGCGATGATGACTAAAGTGTGTTGGTTTGAAAGCATGTTCATGGCATAATTGCATCTAATTTTCTTGAAAGAAAAGATGGTTTAGATACTTTTGGTTACACTACATTTTCTATTGATTTTTAGCTTCGAAGGAGCGGGATTACTGATTTTGACTGATTTTACCAATGAAAACTTGGTTTTCACAAAATGGACTATTTTTGCCTTATAAGGCATATGTTAATAAGTTTCGACGTCCCGTAGATTGAATTCCATGTTTCTACTATTATGATAAGTTGAGGCGGGTTTCGTAGTTGTCTCATGGGTTCATAGGATAGCCAACAAGAAAATTTCAAAACTTTTAATTATAATCATCTATCGGTAAGCTAAGGTAGGTTCTGTAGTTTTCTTAGGGGTCCACAGGACAGCCAATGAAACAATCTCAGAACTTTTTATTTTACTATGCATTGACCATATATGCATTCCATCTCATTATGCGATTAATTGTCTATGTTGTTGGATGGTGTGGTAGAGCTGTTGTAGCATTACTTGTCGGTAGATTTTGTTACATTTAGCTTTATTGAGACTCTAGTAAGAACTATCGTACTGCTTACTTATATATGATCTTTTTAGCTCGGTCAACCTATGATGCCTACTGAGTACCCCCTATTTTGGTACTCATACTACACTTCTGAATCTTTTACTGATGCAGCTCCCAGTACAAGCCACCTTCAGTGAGCGTTAGATCCTCCGTGACAGTCACATATTTAGATTTTGGTGAGATCCTGACATTTAGAGACTTGCTATTTTCTCTCTTATGTACAGAGTTATATTTTACATTTTGATTAGCCAGTTTGCTTGTATATATTGCCTTTCTGTGCTGAGTAGGTCCTCTATAAGTGACACGTAACTGGGTTAAGTTTTGTGTTAGTTTGTCATCTTGGTCACTTTTAGGCCTCTTTTGTACTTTGTTTTTTTATCATACTATAGATTTATGATATGTCATGTTTTCTATATTCTATTCCCGCTTCTACTTAATCTTATTACCATTATTTAAATTGTTATCTTCCACAACTTTTGTTTTGGGTTAAGGCTTGTCTACTCAGGGGTTTTAGTAGGTGCCATCATGACCTGATTTCAGATCATGACAGCGTGGTATGAAGGTTTAGGTTCATTTGTCTCACTAGTACAGGACTATAATATCTCGGTATTTGAAAGAGCTAAAAATAGAAAGAACTAAATTGGAAATAGCAAAATCTGAAATTTTTCAAGTTTTGCTTAAGTTGTGAATTTTGGGTCAACTTTAAACGACCAAACTTTCAGTACAAGATGTTTTAGGTGTCCCATAAAATATCAAATGAAAGGTCTTGGAATCCTCTTTCCAACACCACCAAGTTTGCTAATTTTTGAGCTTGTATGAGGGAGATATTCCTGTTTGAAGTTAGGCTGTCCAATTAAGGAAAGTAACCCAAATATGTGAAGGGTATTTTGGTCTTTTCCTTACCCCATTGATAAACACTCAACTACACCTCATCCAATACTAGGTGTAGGCGGTCACAATTTAGTAAAAACCTAACAAAGAGTTGGGATCGATCCCACAGGGAGTGATACAAGTTAGAATTCAGTTACAAAGTTACAAATGTGATCTAATCAATTGTAAAAATAGAAATTATCGAAAACATTTAAATAAATCAAAGGGGTTGACATGAATATCAAATAGGGGGATTAGGTTTGTCAATTAACAACTACAACAATTAGAAAAACAGGTGAGTAATCAAGTAGATAAGGGATTCTTGGGGTATGATCAATTAAAGGCTAATTTCGCTATATGGGTAAATATAATTTACTAACAATTGTTGAATCTTAGTGAGCAAGCTAGGCAATAGATGCAATAGCTTTCTGTCGAACAACTATTACGATTCAAAGTGAGTTCTCTCGAACCTCGACAAGCATAACACTATAATAAGCCCAATACCTCAATTTACCTACTCTCGCAAGCTAGATAGGTAGGATCGACCTAAGATTCACTCTCTCGAGCTAAACCCACAACAACCCAATCACTACAATCATCAATCAATAACCTTAGTTATAAAACCTCTTTCTCAAGCAAGCCTAGAACACTAAGTTAGAACTGCATTTGCAACTAAAATTCATGGGTTAATACACAACTATCAATTAAACCCACTTCAAATTTGCATTTCAATAAAAAACAACAATACCCATAAGCTAATTAGAGCAAATAATCACATCATCAGACCCCCAAGAAGGGGAGTTTTAGCCACACATCATAAAAAGGAAGAAATCAATACTAATTACTTTCTACATAATCTGGGTATTGCAATCCACGTGTTTACAATGATCCAAAATGCTCAATATCGAAAGCCCAACTCAAAATCTACTAGAAAACTCCTAAAACTAAGTCTCCAACACAAGCTTAAAGTTCTACAATGGAGAAAATACTCAGTAAAAATGACTAGATCCATTTTCTGCCTTTTAAATTTCAATTTATATGTTTTCAAGTTTTGGCCTTCAGGACCACTAGGTGTGGTTAGTCGAGCATCGCCGACCAAACAGGCGGCGCACCTATGGCTCCATTCTATCGCCGGTTTGCCTTGGCTCTTTAACCTCAGAGTTCTGTGACTTTAGGCGATTAGGATCCAGGTCGCCGATCCATTTAGCGGTTCGCCAACTGTCAATGTCCATCACCAAGTTGGTTTTTCCATAGGGCTGGCATGTTGGAACTTTAGGCAAGCCTAAGAGACCCTCGGTGGTTCGTCGAGTGGTCTTGGCGATCACAAGGAATTCCTTTCTTCAACTTCTTCAGCTTTTTCGCTCCTTTTTGCCGGTAGTGTCCTTGCCTTGCTCCTTCGCCTCAATTGCTGCAAATTAACACTTTAACAGCGATTTAAAGAATAAATTAGGCACCTAGGACAATAAAACTATGAAATCAAGCCCTAAATGAGTCAAAATCTTAGACTCATCAACATCCCCAACTTAAACCTTTTGCTTGTCCTCAAGTAAAATTCAAGATCAATCATTTCAACAAGGATGTCTACAAACAATGCTACTCAAGACTCAATACGAATGCACACAAGAGGTTCAAATTACCCATACAATGTTGAATTGTGCACTCTAAGTTTCAAATTGTGACTAACTATCATCAAATAGAACTTAATCTCACAATGCTTACTTCAAATGCAAGTTCAAACTCAACAAAAGCATTCAAATGCCCTCACACCAAGAATGATTCCAAGCTCACACAAAGAATATCAACAAATTATAATTTTGGAATCAAATACAACTCTCACACTCCCAAAGATGAACACATGCATGACTCTACCAATAGGCTTGCCCTTATTTTCCAATCAACATTATTTTCAGCTCACTTAAGATCACAAAAGTCTTTCAAAGCTTGTAATGGGGCTGAGTGTAAAGGTATAATCATTTTCGTTTAGTGACTTCTACCTTCATAAAGTATGGCCTGCAATTCACTTTTTCTCCTTCTCTTTCACCCTTCAACAATGTTCACAATTCACCCTATTACTTATTTAAGCATGACTCAATGAACTCCCCATTTCTTATTCTTCTTTCACAAGCTTTATTTCACAAACTCTTCTCTTTTTCAGTCTTTTTCATTTCTTTTTCTTCTCTTTATTTATATGGAGGGGTTCCATCTTTTTCATCATGATCCTTCAAAGACGAATTTTTCACATTCCTTGATTTTCCTTCTTTTTCACCACACCCCCAACTTAGGCTTTTTGTAACACCCCAAAAATATTGAGCTAACCCTCAAACCATTCTTCATAGTGAGTAAGATTTTATGAAGGAATTTAATTTTTTTTTTAAGTTTTAGGGTCGCTAGATGCAGCACCTTGAGTTCCAAAAAGAACTAAAGAGAATTCCTTTAAGTCATTCCTAGGTTCTTCGAAGTTTGGGGTCAATTTCAAACAACCATAACTTTTAGCACAAGATGAGTTAGGAGACCCATAAGATATCAAATGAAAGATCTTTGAGTCCTCTTTCCAACGCCACCAAGTTTGCTATTTTCTACCTTGTATGAGGGAGATTTGCCCTTTTGAAGTTAGGCTGTCCATTTAAGGAAAGTTATCAAAAATAGGAGGGTATTTTAGTCTTTTCCTTACCCACTTATTCTAAACATAAATTTCACCCAATTAAGGGTCTAAACTAATTAGAATCAGTTTCATTCATCTCCAAAGCTTTTAGAATTTTAGCGAGAAGATTCAAGAGGAGAAAAAACTCAAAGTAGACTCCATTCAAGATTCGTTTAATCTTTTTCAAGATTCTTTCCATTGTTTTCAAGATTCTTCTTCAAGGTAAGTCTTTCCCCAAGAATTCCTTCTTTCCAACTCAAATTCCTCCATACAATTATGAATCACTAATATAAATTATAAATCTTAGTCATAAAGATTTCAAGAAACTAATTCAAGAATCTGAAGAAATATTTTCTTGATTATTTACCATCAAGCTAGGGTTTCAAGGATTCTAATCAAGTTCTTCTTCAAGATTCTTTAAGATTCTTCAAGAACCTCATTCTTTGAGGTATGTAAGCTTCCATAGTGTTGGGTTTGTTCGCCCACACGCCAATCATAAGTTTCCTTTACAAATTTCATTCATGAGATTAAGTATGTTGCTAATCTTATTGAGTTCTTGAGGTTTTGTCTTTCGTACTTTTATAATGAAGTTCTTGTTGAGTTATTGAGGTGAGAGTTGCGAATGAGTGATTATTTTTGTAGGTCTTGATTGGGATTTCGACCTAAGTGTGTTTAGTATATGGAAAATAATGTATTTATGATTCTACACTATCATCGAGATCCTTCACATCATGAATCATAACTCTTGAATTCATAATTCAAATTCAACAAAGAGTTAAGAGTAGAGTTAAGAAACTCTTTGAGTTCAATTGTGAATCCTATGAGAACATCTATCGATTTGAGCTAAGTTTTAAGGAAGTAAGTATGGGAATGAGAAGAGTCGTATACCTGAGTTGCATATTGTTATTTAGATCCTTGACTCGAGTCATTCATGCCCATAAATTCCTCATGAACTCTATCAGTTGAGTATCTTTGAGAGGAGTAGTATCTTAGAGTTTTAAGTCTTGAGTATTGAGTTCCTAATCATTTTGGTATTATATTCCTAATCATTTTGGCATTATATTCCTAATCATGGGACTAATACATGTTACCCATGAAGGTTCTTAAGTTGGGTAGTTCATGCCCATAATTATGCATGAACCTGATGAGTCGAGCAGTCTTGAGATCAAAAGTATCATTGAGTTCTTGAGTTGAGTAGTTCATGCCCATAATTCTTCATGAACCCTTTGAGCCTGGCATTATTGAGATGAGTAGTATCATTGACTCCTTAAGTTCTGGAGTTGTTGAGTTCCAACTATTGAGTTCTATGCTTGGTTATTGAAAACCTTGAATTGAGTCGTTCACGTCAATAATTTGGCATGAACCCTATTTTAAGAAGTCTTTTTACAAATTGTTTTAAAACATTTATTAAAGACTTGAGCACTAAGTTGAGAAAGAGTAGAGTTGAGTTCATTTTCTTTAAAATGATATATGGAAACTAAATATTCCCAAGTGTAAATGCTTTTACATTTAAGATGAGAGGAAATTGAGATTTCCAAAAGAGTTTTGAGCAGTTTGAGTACCATCTCTTTTAAGAGAAAGAGTTTTTAGTAATAATCTCAAAACACATAAAGACTTATGCTTTTAAACATATGAGATAGTTATATTTTGGGAGTAGTACTGAGCACCGATATGGGGGAGAGTTCAGATAACTCACAACCCTCATAAACCATGTAGCCAATATGGGTAGAAAGGATCATACTTTTTAGATGATTCCTTATTTGTTTTAAGCATAGACTAGTGGATCCACTTAGTAGTAGGTTCTATACCCCAAAAAAGTATAAGATAGTTCAGACAGTGTGGGCTAGACATTGTATCGTCACATAACTCATAGTGATGATTGTCGGTTAGAGAATCTCCCATAGAATTTTTTTTACTTTATATACGAACTAAGTATTATTGTATTTTATAAGTACATTGAGTTGCTATCTACAGTTTTATAGCTTTCTATATATTGCATCTTTTATTATTGCTTTGCCCTTGAGTATGTAGAGTTGAGTACCTTATTGTTGAGTTGATCCCTTTATCTTTGAGTTGAGTATCTTATTCTTGAGTTTAGTTGAGTTGAGTGAGTTGAGAAGAGGTAAGTATGTTTCCTTT
The DNA here is from genome assembly GCA_029007595.1 of Solanum commersonii. Taxonomy (NCBI): domain Eukaryota; kingdom Viridiplantae; phylum Streptophyta; class Magnoliopsida; order Solanales; family Solanaceae; genus Solanum; species Solanum commersonii. The sequence continues at coordinate 3,372,777 of JAJTWQ010000029.1, forward strand.
TTATCAAGTTCAAGCTTATGTCTATTCTTTAGAATTTCCTTACATGCTCGTACATTTCATGTACTGAGCCATTTGGCCTGCATCGTTTCATGGTGTAGATACAGGTACTCAAGATCATTAACAGGTGTTTCATTGAGGTCATGTGATATTCCAGTCAGCTTTGGTGAGCCTTCTTATATTCCGGAGGCCTTCACCTTTATCTTACAGTTGTAGTTTTGAGATGTTGTGGGTCTTGTCCCAATATCCTTCTATAATAGTAGAGGCTTCATAGATAGACAGATTTGAGGAGTCTATGTATTTACTTTTATTTTGGGTATTATATAGACTTTTAAAAAGGTTGAGTATTTGAGTTCAATAAATTTAATTGAGTTTTAAGCTTTTGTATGCTTGAGTTAGTCTTCCACTTGTAGCTAGCCAGGAAGAGGGTTCGCTTGGGGACCAATAATGGTTCTCGAGTGTCATCCACGTACTGGGTGTAGACTCAGGTCGTGAAAAACTTGGTATTAGAGCACAGAGTGTAACTGTCCTAAGGTGTCTATGAAGTTGTGTCAATAGGATCTTGTTTATGGTTGTGAGGGCCCCACTTCTATAAATGAAGGACTATAGACATTTAAGAAAAATTTCCCTTATTTCTTACTCTTAATCGTGTAATAGAGCTATGTCATAGAGACTCATTCTAACTCGTGTGTTCTCATATATATTCTACTACCCCTTATATAAGAGGTGGTTTAAAAGAAAATTCAGTTCTTTATTGATGAGTTGCTCTTAGAAAAATCTTAAGGAAGTCATGAGACTCTAGAGGGTCTTGAGAGAAACTTGGGAGTGGGTTAAGTGTTGAGTTTGAGAAAATGTACTCATTCATTTGAATCGTGCATTTGAGCTAAAAACGAGTTGCACTGTCTTCTCTAAGCCCTCTTTCAACTGAGATCCTTATGAGGAAGTATGTTTAGATCTTGGGAAATATTCTCATCCAAAAAGGTAGCATGAGTTATGAAATTATGAGCAGTAGTAGTGAAAGTGCCCAGAGTTAGAGAAAAGTATGCAGAGGTTCAGTAATCAAATGAAAGGAGATAGTGATGGGGCAGATTATGTTATTGCAATCATGCACCCAGTCAGTTATAAGTGATGAGTTCCTTGATGAGTGGAATAAGGAATAATAATGTTGTAGAGAGTTTTTTATAGAAGGAAGAGGAATAGTTACTAGTCATGATGAGATAAAATATATTTTAACCAAAATAGAGTTGATGTCGATGTGCCATCATGTTAGAGGAGACTAAATTCATGTGTTAAATAAGAGAACGTAGTATTCATAAAGTGATAGATCTAATCTAGGATTATGATTTGCTTGAAAGGGTCATGATGTTCAGAAGGTTATAGAACTGATTAAGTAATGAGTTATAATAAGTGGGCATATAGTACTTAAGTTGTGAAAAGGGGATGTAGACCAGTTTAGAAATGATGGAATAGGTCCATAGCTTTCAAGTGTCATCTTTAGACCTAAGGAGGAGATGATAAGATTTGAAATCAAGTCAAGTGTCGAGAATAAGATAGTAATGAGCTCAAAAGAGTATGGGAGATATCTTTTCAAAGGTCCATTTAGTAGAGGAGTGATGATAAGAGGAGGAGATTAATGTCCTCATCGTGATAATGGTGGTGTGATAATTCCATCTAAGGTTATAAATGAGTAGGAAGAGTAGGATGAGGTTTTACTATGAGAAATAGTTAAATGAGAGCCCTTAGTTGCTTTCGAGTAGTAAAACAGGAAATTCTAGTTGGTATGCCAGAGATGATAAGGGAATGAGAAATTCTTAAGGAGCTGGTTAGTAGGAGTACATAGAGTTGTTAGAATGCTAAGCTTGAATGTGGTGTTGTTGAACATGAGGTATTTCTTGATATGAGCCCAATGTTGATTAAATGAGGTGGTAAAGAGTAATGTTCTTGGGATGAGACTCCGTATAGAGAGGTATAGTACCTGAACCTTAGGATTTTGATTAAGCTAGAATATAGTGAGAGAGTGATGTTAGACTCAGGCCTTGGTAAGAGAAGTTATGTACCCTTGTGGGAGATATGAGTTGCAGCTAATGAGGCATGGTATTCCTATCCTTACTTCATGCCCAGACTCTCTTTGTTCAGATAAGGTAACCCTAGGGAGAGAGTGACTATGTTCACAACAACATTGTTCTTAACTTAGGTGTTATAGAAGGTCCCAACTCTTGGTGTGAATCAGCCGAGAATCTGTTAGTAGGCAAATTCATGAGTCAGAGGAGATAGTGAGAGTAACCCCTTTCCATACTCAGTCCAGCCGTCATTCGAGGACAAATGATCCCAAGGGGGAGATAATGTAACACCCTAGAAATTTTTTGAGCTAAGACTCAAACCATTCTTCGTAGTGAGTAAGATTTTATGGAGGTATTTAAAATTTTCTTAAGTTTTAGGGTCGCTAGATGTAGCACCTTAAGTTCTAAAAAGAACTAAAGAAATTCCTTCAATTCATTCCAAGGTTTTTTTAAGTTTGGGGTCAAATTCAAACGACCATAACTTTTAGCACATGATGAGTTAGGAGACCCATAAGATATCAAATGAATGATCTTTGAGTCCTCTTTCCAACGCCACCAAGTTTGCTAATTTTTGAGCTCATATGAAGGAGATATGCCATTTTGAAGTTAGGCTGTCCATTTAAGGAAAGTTACCTGAAAATAGGAGGGGTATTTTAGTCCTTTCCTTACCCGCACTTATTCTAAACATGAATTTCACCCAATTAAGGATCTAAACTAATTAGAATCAGTATCATTCATCCCAAAGCATTTAAGGTTTTAGAGAGAAGATTCAAGAGTAGAAAAAAATCAAAGTAGACTCCATTCAAGATACTTTCAATTTTTTTCAGGATTCTTCTTCAAGATAAGTCTTTCTCAAAAAATTCCTTCTTTCCAAATCAAATTCCTCCATACAATTACGAATCACTAATGAAAATTATAATTCTTGGTCATAGAGATTTCAAGAAACTAATTCAAGAATCTCAAAAAATGTTTTCTTGATTGTTTACCTTCAAGATAGGGTTTCAAGGATTCTAATCAATTTCTTCTTCAAGATTCTTCAAGAACCTTGTACTTTGAGGTATTTAAGCTTCCATAGTGTTGGGTTTGTTCTCCCACACGCCAATCATGATTTTCCTTTATGAATTTCATCCATGAGATTGAGTAAGTTGATAATCTTGTTGACTTGTTGAGGTTTTGTGTTTCGTTATTTGATAGTGAAGTTCTTGTTGAGTTCTTGAGGTGGGAGTTGTGAATGAGTGATTATTTTGGTAGGTCCTGATTGGTATTTCGACCTAAGTGTGTTTAGTATATGAATCCAAAAGAATTTGGAAGGGAATGTATTTATGAGTCTACACTATCATCGAGATCCTTCACATCATGAATCATAACTCTTGATTTTATAATTCAAATTCAAGAAAGAGTTAAGAGTAGAGTTCAAGAAAGTCTTTGAGTTCAATTTTGAATCCTTTGAGATCAACTATCGATTTGAGATAAGTTTTGAGGATGTAAGTATGAGAATTAGAAGAATCGTATACTTGAGTTCCATATTGTTATTTAGACCATTGAGTCGAGTTGTTCATGCCTATAAATTCTGCATGAACTCCATCAGTTGAGTATCTTTGAGAGGAGTAGTATCTTGAAGTTCTAAGTCTTGAGTACTGAGTTCTTAATCATTTTGGGATTATATTCCTAATCATGTGACTACTACATGTTAACATGAAGGTCCTTAAGTTGAGTAGTTCATGCCCATAATTTTGCATGAACATGATGAGTCGAGCATTCTTAAGATGAGAAGTATCATTGAGTCCTTGATTTGAGTAGTTCATGCCCATAATTCCGCATAAACCCTACGAGTCGAGCATTCTTGAGATAAGTAGTATCATTGACTCCTTGTGTTCTAGAGTTTTTGAGTTCCAAGTATTGAGTTCTATGCATGGTTATTGAAAACCTTAAATTGAGTCGTTCACGTCCATAATTCAGCATGAACCCTATTTTAAGAAGTCTTTATACAAATTGTTTTGAAACTTGTTTTAAAGACTAGAGAACTGAGTTGAGGAAGAGTAGAGCTGAGTTAATTTTCTTTAAAATGATATATAGGAACTAAATATCCCCAAGAGTAAATGTTTTTACATTAAGATGAGAGGAAACTGATATTTCCGAAAGAATTTTGAGTAGTTAGAGTACCATTTCTTTTAAGAGAACTTTTTTTGAGTAATAATATTGAAAAAACAGTAAGAGTTATGTTTTTAAACATATGAGCTAGTTATATTTTGGAAGTAGTAATGAGCACCGGTATGGGGGAGAGTTCAGATAACTCACAGCCCCCATAACCATGTAGCCAACGTGGGTAGAAAGGGCCATACTTTTTAGATGATTCCTTAATGCTTTTTAGCATAGACTAGTGGATCCACTTAGTAGTAGGTTCTACACCTTGGCAAAAACTAGGATAGTTATGGCAGTGTGGGCTAGACGATGTATCATCACATAACTCATAGTGATGGTTGTCGGTTAGAGAATCTCCCATAGAGAAATTTTGTATTTTTATATACAAACTGAGTATTATTATACTATCTAAATACATTGAGTTGCTATCTACAGTTTTACAGCTTTCTATATATTGCATCTTTTGATGTTGCTTTACCCTTGAGTATCCAGAGTTGAGTATCTTATTTTTGAGTTGAGTCCTATATCTTTGAGTTGGGTATCTAATCTTTGAGTTGAGTATCTTATTCTTGAGTTGAGTTGAGTTGAGTGAGTTGAGAAGAGGAAAGTATGTTTCCTCTTTATCAAGTTCAAGCTTATTTCTATGCTTTAGAATTCCCCTTACATGCTTGTACATTCCATGAACTGATCCATTTGGCCTTCATCATTTCATGATGCAAATACAAGTACTCAAGATCATCAACAGGAGTTTCGTTGAGGTCATGTGATATTCCAGTTCACTTTGGTGAGCCTTCTTATATTCCAGAGGACTTCACCTTTATCTTAACATTAGTAGTTTTGAGATATCGTGGGTCCTGTGCCGAGATCCTTCTGTAATAGTAGAGGCTTCACAGATAGACAAAGTTAAGGAGTTTATGTATTTACTTTTATTTTGAATATTGCACACACTTTCTAAAAGGTTGAGTATTTGAGTTCAATGAAATTTAATTTAGTTTTAAACTTTTGTATGCTTGAGTTAGTCTTCCACTTGTAGCTAGCCAGGATGAGGGTTCGCTTGGGGACCAACAATGGTTCTCGAGTGCCATTCACGTCCAGGGTGTAGGCTCAGGTTGTGACACTTTTGGCGGGCCAAAGTTGTTCAACTTTCTTCCAAAGAAAAGGGTAGGCTCAAACGGTTCAAAGTTAGGTTCACACTCTCACAAGGTGGCAACAAAGAGGTATAATATCAATTTTTGGTTCACTCTTCACAAATTGTGCCTAAGATCATTTCAATCGCTTGCTTCAATCAATCAAATGGACTAACGGGGCGCATTCTAGGTGTCATTAAGCACATAATTCAAGACAACCTCACACTCATGGCATTCAACACAATCATCAAACAAGACACTACAATTTTTAGCTAGCGTGCAATGATTTCACAAGAGATTGACTCATTAACCAGCTAGTCACAACGAGATGCTAAGAGTCCACATATGACCTATGTAACTCAATTTTCCAATCGTAGCCACACACTCATATCGTTCAATTGAGAGCACTATTCAAGTCATCGGTATTGATCACAATTGACACTCAAAATTACAAGAGAACAGCCACAACCAAACACATCAAGAGGTGGAAAATTTTTAAAATCGGTTCAAAACCATATGCAATTCAAAACAAAGGACAAACACAATAGATCAACACCATATATATATATATATATATATATATATATATATATATATATATAGCACAAGATACAATCCAACATTCACAAAAAAATAGCAAATATCCATAAAATATCCCAAAAGAGGTATGTATGGAAATACCTCACCCCGCCAAACTAATCTAGTAGTTGTCCTCAAATGCAAAGAAATAACAAAACAGACTAAAAATGACAGAAATGGAGTAAAAAGGGTCATCCTACAAGGCTAAGCCTAGTATGAGCTTTGCATATCGGTGACTCCATCTGTCTGAGTATCAGTGCTTGGCTCATTGATGAGTCCACGATTTGGACTCATTTAGGGCTTTATTTGGATAGATTTAGTGTCTTCAAATGCTTATTTTGTGCCAATAACTGATGTAAAATCCTTGATTTCTAGGTATTTGGATTGAAAAACAAAGCACAGACACTAATTTGCAAAGAGGAACGAAACAAGCTGACAAAAGGAAGAAAAGAGAGCTTGGTGATCACCAAGTCCATTTGGTGACTCGTCGAATGGCCATTACCTTGCCTAAAGTTCTAGTGTGCCAAGCCATGAAGGAGAAAATCAAGTTGGCAAAAGAAAGACATAGTCGGTGAATCGCTGAGTGATTCTGCAATGCAATGTTAGATCTCCCAAAATTATAGACCTTGAGGATGCTGAAGGCCAAAGCAAGAAGGCAATAAAATGGGTCAAAGGGTGGATCACCGAGCTAATTGGTGAGCCCGACTTACTGCACCGAATGTCCTTCGCATCATATTTTTGGCAACTATAAATACGTTTTTGAACATTAAGTTTAGGGGAGAGATAAAATTGTAGAGATTTTACGATTATCAAGTATCTTATTTTTGTACTCTAAGTTTGGAGACAAGTTCTCCTTAGCTTTGAAGAATTGAAGTTTTCCATCTTTGAGAAATTGGAAGTGGGTCTTTGAGATTCTTCAATTTGGAACTTTGTAAAGAAGAAATTAATCGTACCCAATTGATGAAAACACAATTTGGTAATGATTTTTATTTTTTTATGATGTTTAGCTAAACCCCCAATCCTCGGGGTGTGATAATGTGATTATGGGCTAATTTAGCTTATGGGTATTGTTAATTGTTAGTTTAAATGTTGTTTAGAAGTTATTTCAATCAGTAATTGTGGTTCAATTTAAAGAATTGTAGTTGCAAATGCAGTTCTACCTTCATGTTTTTGGCTTGCTCGAGAGAAAAGTTTTCAAACCAAGATTACTGAATTGATGGTTTGTGGATATTGGGATGTTATGGGTTTAGCTCGAGAGAGTGAATCCTAAACCTGTTTCCACACATTCAGCTCGAAAGTGTAAATGGACTAAAGTGTAGGTTGTTCTTATTTGCATGCTTGTTAGTGTTCGAGAGAAACCAACTTGATTTGGGGTAAATTGTTCGAGTGAAAGTTTATCCCCTCTAAAGTGTAGCTTATTCACTAATTTACAACTATTTACTAACCATTACAATTACCCATTTGTCTACATTAGCCTATAATCGAATCACATCCCAAGAACCCGTCTCATTATTGTTATTTTGTAGTATTTGTTGCTGCTTTAGTTGATAATTACAATCAAAACCCCCTTATTTGACATTCGTATCACCCCCTGATTTACATTATATTTTTATTTGATAATGTCTATTCCTATTATTGACTTGAACATATTTATACTTTACTTTTGAATCTTAAACACGTACCACTCCCTGTGGGATTCGACCCCAACTCATTTAGTTGGGTTATTGTACTTACTAATGATTGTAGACTCTTAGAACTGGATTAAGTGTCCTTGATAACGTTAATCAAAATGACGTCGTTGCCGGAGAGTGGTTTTGGTTAAGATTCTTTAGTTAAGTTGAATTTTGTTCTTGTTAGTTATAGTTGAATCTACTTGCTTTTAGTTTTAGTTTTCATGTTGCTTATTTAGAGCAGAATATAGAAACATGTATTGTAGCAACGGTGACCAAATGGACCACTCTCCTTTGAGAATGATGATACTTAGGGATAACATCCTAAGTTTCAGGAAAATGAATGGTGAGTCAATCCATGAATTGTGGCTAAGATTTAAGTCACTATTGTTGCAATGCCCAACTCATGGAATCTCAGATAACATGCTACTAGACTACTTTTATAGATGTCTTGGTCTAGAAAACAGATGAGTGGCTGACCAAATTTCTCTGGGGGGTCTCACACGACTACCCTATGCAATAGCAACTCAGCTCCTTGATCACATGGCCAAGACCAACAAGGAGACTGAGAAGGACCAGTTTTTGCCACATTATTGACTCAACTGGATCTCGTGGGCAAGAAAATTATGGAATTAGAGGTACCGTACAAAAAGAAAGATTGGTACACTCCCCCTCAAGAGCGTAGAAAGTCCATGGAATGCGAGGGTGGACAAGTAGAAGAGATATTTGATGAGTCCACAATTTGGACTCTTTTAGGGCTTTATTTTGATAGATTTAGTGTCCTCAAATGCATATTTTGTCTTAATAACTGTTGAAAATCCTTGAGTGTTAGGTATTTGGAGTAAGAGACAAAGCATGGACACTATTGGGCAAAAAGGAACAAGGAAGCTGAAAAAAACAAAGAAAAGATGGCCTGAGGATCGCCTAAACCATTAAGTGAGTCACCAAATGGCTATGGTCTCACCTAACGTTCTAGTGTGCCAAGCTTTGAAGGAGAAAATCGAGTTGGCTAGATAAATAAGTAGTCGGCGAGTCGTCGAATGATTTTACGATGCAGTACTCCATCGCCCAACGTTACAAAACATGAATTTGTTAAAGGCCAATGCAGAAAGGTGATGAACCAGACCAAAGGGTGGATTGCCGAGTGGATCGGCGATCCCGACTAACTGCGTCGAGTGGTCCTTCGCAACACACTTTTTGACAACTATAAATAATTGTTTGAATTTTTAGTTTAGGAGGCAATCAGTATCAAACTATAGAATATCAAACATTATTTTCAGTTTTTAGAACTTAGAGTTTTGGAGACTTTGTTTCTTAGCTTTGAAGATTTGAAGATTTCCATTTCTAAGCAATTGGAAGTGGGTATTGAAGATTCTTTATCTTAGACGTGTGTAAAGACAATACCTATCATACCCATTTGATGGAAACACTTTTTGGTATCACTTTCTATCTCTTTACTATGTCTAGCTAAAAACCCCAATTCTTGGGGTGTGATTATGTGAATATGGGTTGAATTTACTAGTGGGTATTTCTAATAGATATTTAATTTGTTGTTTAAAGGTGATTCATTCAGTAGTTGTGTGGTTGCAAATACAATTTTATCTTCGTGTTTTTGACTTGCTCAAAAGAGAGGTTTTAAAGCCAAACTACTAAATCGATAGTCTATGGTTATTGGGTTGTCATGGGTTCAGCTCAAGAGAGTGAATCCTAAACCTTCTCCCACACATTCAGCTCGAGAGAGTGAATGGACTAAGGCAAAGGTTGTGCTTTATTGCCGCTTATTGGTGTTCGAGAAAAACCGATTTGGTTCGGGATAAATTGTTCAAGAGAAAATTTACCCCCACTAAAGTCTAGCTTAGTTACCAATTTACAGCGATTTACTATCAATAGCATTTACTCGGTTGTTTATTTTAGCTCATATTCCTATCACATCCCAAGAATCGCGTCTCCATATTCATATTTTTATATTATTTGCTGCTTCTAGTTTATAATTGACTACAAAAAAAACCCCTTCGATAATTGACACTTGTGTCGTCCTTTAATTTGATATGTTTCTCTTCGTATAAATCTTTAGATATAATTGACTTGTGCGAAGTTCTTACTTTTCTCTTAATTCTCATTTACAAACCGCTCATTCCTTCGGACTTGACCCCAACTCACTAGTTGGGTTATATTACTATTGAATGACCATGGATGCTTAGTATTGGATGAAGCGCCCAAATACGTCAAATCAAAATGGCGTCTCTACCGGGGAGTGGTGTTAATTGAGAATTTTTAGTCAAGTTGAATTTTGCTCTTGTTAAGTGTAGTTCTACTTACTTTATTTTCAGTGTTGTTTTGCTTATTTGTGTTGAAAATAGGAAGTATGAGCGTAAACGGCAGCAATGGCAGCCAAGTAGGCCATCAAGACAACATCGGAAACCTCAACGATGTCAACGAGCCTCATGCTAATGACTCCAATCTCATGGGCGGTATTGGTGCCATTCTCTTGGCTCCGATCGAAGGGAATGTGGTATTTCACATCACAAGTACTATGTTGCAACTCTTGCAACTAAAGGGGCTTTTCAGTTGTTTTTCTCATGAGGACCCTCATGAGCATATTAGAAACTTCGTGGATGTATGCGAACCATTCTCCTTCAAGAACATATCCCAAGAGTCGGTCTAGTTGAGGTTGTTCCTGTTCTCTGTAATGGAAGAGGCGTGCAAGTGGTTGGCTGAATTGCCATGTGAATCAATTACTTCGTGAGAGGAGTTGGTTACCATATTTCATGTGCAATTTTTCCCTCCTTCAAAGATGATGACTCTTTAGGATAGCATTCAGAGCTTTAAGCGTCTAGAAGGTGAGACAATACACAAAAGTTGGTTGTGATTCAAGAAGTTGATGCTTCAATGCCCAACCCATGGCTTTCCTGATAATGTGTTGTTGTAGTATTTTTATCGGAGTCTTAACTCGGTAAATAAGGGTGTTACTAACCAACTTTCTCTGGGAGGTTTGATGCAATAACCTTATGTGATAGCGACTCAGCTCTTGGATGGCATGACTACCATAAATAGGGCGTGGTATACCCGTGAAGACCAGGTCTCCCCTCTCATGTTTAAGTTGATTAAGGAATAGATGGAGAAGGACCAAGAGAGGGACCAAAACAAGGCCAAAATCATGACACAACTTGATATTATGTCTTAAAATGTCATGGGAGCTGGTGCTCGAAGTGTCAATGTCATGGGTGTCGGGTGTGCTAATTCGAATGAGTCCAAGTTTGAAGCCTTGTATAATGAAGAGGTAAATTTCCTAGCCAACCAAGGTTGTGGTTATCGTTCAAACTACTCGAGGTAGGGTGGTAACCAAGGTTGGGCAAGGGATGATGATTGGAAAGATCGAGATTATGAATGGAGGGACCGTAATCCAAATTGGAAGGATAGGGAGAAGGATAGATATGTATCTCCCCATGAGCGCCAAAAGCCAAAGGATTCGGAATGTGGTAGGTCTGAGGATATGCTCTCTCATATTCTCAATAAAGTTGAAGGGTTAGACAAGATTTTAAAAGAAATGAAAGAAAATGTGTCTACCCTTAGACAGACCGTCATCTCCCATTCAGTGTCAATCAAGTAGTTGGAGACCCAAATGGGTCATCTATCGTCTCATCTCAACCCGAGACAATAGGGGGTTTGCCTAGTGATACCATGGCTAACCCCAAGAATGAGGCTTGAAGGTGGACTTGCGTCATGCTGCGATTTAACTAAGGCATTTCTTGGGAGGCAACCCATGTTTTCTTATTTGTTTATCTTTGTTTGTATGGAATAATGTGTGTTGGTTGTGCAAGTTAACGTGTGGAAAGTGTTCGGAAAGAGGGAAATTGGTGAGAAAAAGGTCCAGTCGGCATATCTCCGAAAGTGTCGGCGACCCCGAATCAAAGCGCTATTGGACTCAAGACAAATTAAACTTGGAGTCTGAAACTTTCAGCAAAAACTAGGAAATTATTGGCGAGTCACCGACCCCGATATAGTCTGCCATTTGGATCTCCAAATCAACTGGAAGTCCTACAAAATTCAGCGAGGTATGTGTCTACTCGGTGCTTCACCGAGCAAATTGGTGAGTAAGACTAATGTCACCGAACAAGTAAAAACTGGACGATTTTGAAGGCCAAAAGGTTATATTTTTCAAACTCCTTCACTTTCCCTCTCTTTAACGCTTCACAAACTTATACCTGCATGTTATTCTCTAATTTTTTATTTTTTTTTGCATTCTCTAAGTGTTTTAGTCATCGATTTGTGCTCAAAATTTGGATTACATTGCCGCCTAGCAATTCAATCTTAACTTAATCAACATTAAAGGTTGGTTTTCTAATCCCCGGGTTTGTTTTTGACATTTTGAACTCTTATGCAAATGATTCTACCATGTTGTCGTGTGTTGGGCCTCTTTGATAGGATTAGTATGCTTAAATGTCGGTTTTAATTTGAATATCTTGCCCGTAGTGGTTTGATTATTGAAATCCCATAGCTTGGTGCATTGAAATAGATTAAAATTATGTGGGGTGGTGTTTGTATGTTATGGGTCTTGTTTGAATTTGTGTTGTGCGTACTTTAATTTTGTTTTTGGGGGTTGCGGGGTTGATTTTGAGAAGTTGGATTGAAAATAGGCATGATGGGTCATTTGGCAAGCTAGGTCAAACTCGCCGAACCACTTGGTGGTTCGCCTAATGTCCCCATCTCGCCTTTAATTTCATGTTATGTCTTATTAGATTCTATAACTTTTGGCGAGAAGCCTGAGGTCGCCGAAGGAACTCGATGACTCACCAAAAGACTTGTTGATCTCCCTTAGTCTTCACCCCTAAATCCTTTTCACACTGTAACTTTTGGTGAGCTAGTTCTTGGTCGCTCAAAGTTGTTGGCGATTCACTGAAAAGGTCTCCCATCGCTAAAATTGCCATAGCTTTAAAACTAATTTTCTGTTCTTATGTTCGAATATTTCCTAACTTTGTCTTAATGCTTAATAGACATGACTAGACCAAAAGTTGCTAGGAAAATCATGCCACCCTGAAAGATAAGAGCACGAAATTTCAAATTAAATGAAGGGAGGTCGAATCCTCCCAAGAAGGGCAAGCAAGAACCTTCACCTGGAAACAAAAGCAAGGGCAAGAGGCCCATTTCTGATAGGAAGACTACTCCCCGAGACCCCTCTATTCCTTCATAGGCCCGAGGACTTTATACAGTTGTTTTGAAATTTTTGGCGGACACACCTGTAGCAACTCCTGGTGAGTTTGCTGCTATTTTTCCTTTTGAAGGAACTCCAGACACTGATGCCCAAGTCCAGACTGATGCACCTGGCACTAATTCCCAAACAGACGGAGCGACTACTTAGACAGGATTCCCTCTTTACCTTCCTCTCTGTCCATCTTTATGTTGACTTATGGATATTATAATTTCGTTTGAATTTGAGGACAAATGTTTTTATTTGTGATGGGGTGAGGCTCCCCTTTTATGTGACATTCATAATTCTTGTTTTGTTTATATTTGGGATTTAAGCTAAAATTGTGTTTTTACACTGCTTTTGTGGATACTTCAGCTTCTGGCTCCTTGCTTTTAATAGTAAATGATTTTTTACCCTTTCGGAAAAAAAATCCACCTCTTATTTGTGTTGAATGTGGATGTTCCCTTGCAAATTTGATTACTGGTTTTAATCAATACTGATGACTCAAATAGTGCTCATAATCAAACAAAAATGAATATGCGGCTACAACAAGGCCAATTGAAGTTACATAGACAATATGTGAACTCGTTGCATCTCGTTGTGACTAGCCAAGTATCGAATTGAGTCTCTTGTGATGAACATTGCACACTAGCGAAAGTGTGAAGTTTTGTTTGACATTGGTGTCAATGCCTTGTGTGATGAGCTTACTTTGAACCATGTGTGATGACACCTAGAATTTTCCCCGTTGGTCCGGTTGACTAAGTGATGCAATTTCTTGAGATGATCTTAGGCAACTTTAAAGAGTGTGAACCAATTTGACATTATACCTCTTTTGTGGCTTACCTTGTGATTGTATGAACCTCTTTTGAGCACCCTTTGAGCCTTAACCTTTTCTTGGAAGAAACTTGATAACATTACTACCTTTTATTGACCCATTACCCATAATCCTCATGATTTGTGGTTTGTTTGAATAGCCAACTTAGGCCAAAAGCCTAAGTTGGGAGTGTGGTGAAAATAGAAGGCAAATCAAGAAAATGCAAAGAAGACCCTTTTGCCCATGTTTTGAGAAAAAAATGGAACCCCTCCATATATAAAAAAAAATAAGAGAAGAAGAGATTGAAAAAGAAAAAAAACAAGAAAGACAGTTGTGGAATAAGGTTGTGGAAATACAAACAAAATGGGGTTTCAATGACCCATGGAAGATGAATAAGAGGTGACTTTTGAGCTTGAATGAAAATGATAAAGAAAAGGAAAAAAACGTGTTGTTCACATTACATTTCATGAGGATTTCATCCTATAAGCCTAAATGACCATACCATTACACTCAGCCTCAATACAAACCTTGAAAAGATCTTTTTGATCTTGAATGAGCTGAAGCAAAAGTCGATTGAAAAATAAGGGTAAACCTATGGGTGAAATCATGCATTGTGTTTATCTTTGTGAGTGTTAGTGGTGATCTTGATTTCGGAACTTTAAATGATTGACCCATTGAGTGAATATGAAATTATTCTTTGTGTGAGGGCATTTGAATACCTTTGTTGAGCTTGAACTTGCATTTGAAGCAAGTATAGTGAGCTTGAGATTCTTTGGTAATGGTGAGTTACAACTTGAATCTTTGAGTGCACAATTGATCCTTACATGAGTAAGTTGAGTCTTTTTGTATGCATTCATGATTGAGTCTTGTGTAGCACTATTTGAGAAATCCTTTTTGAACTGCTGAACTTAAGTTTTACTTGAGGAGAAGCAAAAGTTTAAGTTGGGGGTGTTGATGAGTCCGCGATTTGGACATTTTTAGGGCTTTATTTTGATAGATTTAGTGTCCTCAAATGCATATTTTGTCTCAATAACTGATTAAAATCCTTGAGTTTCAGGTATTTAGAGTTAGAGACAAAGCATGGACACTTTTGGGAAAAAAGGAACAAGGCAGCTAAAACGAACGAAGAAAAGACGGCTTGAGGATCGCCTAAACCATTAGGCAAGTCGCCGAATGGCTATGGTCTCGCCTAATGTTCTAGTGTGCCAAGCTCTAAAAGCTAAAATTGAGTCTGTGAGATAAAGGAGCAGTCATCAAGTTGTCGAAGGATTCCACGATGTAGTACGTAATCTCCCAACATTACAAAACTTAAATTTACTAAAGGCCAATGCAGAAAGGCGATGAACCAGACCAAAGGGCGGATCGCCGAGTGGATCGGCGATCTGGACTAACCGTGTCAAGTGGTCCTTCACAACACACTTTTTGACAACTATAAATAATTGTTTGAATTTTTAGTTTAGGAGGCAATCAGTATCAAACTATAGAATATCAAACATTATTTTCAGTTTTTAGAACTTAGAGTTTTGGAGACTTTGTTCCTTAGCTTTGAAGATTTGAAGATTTCCATTTCTAAGCAATTGGAAGTGGGTATTGAAGATTCTTCATCTTAGACGTGTGTAAAGACAATATCTATCGTACCCATTTGATGGAAACACTTTTCAATATCGATTTCTATCTCTTTACTATGTCTAGCTAAAACCCCAATTCTTGGGGTGTGATTATGTGAATATGGATTGAATTTACTGTTGGGTATTGCTAATAGATAGTTAATTTACTGTTTAAAGGTGATTTCATTCAGTAGTTGTGTTTGAATTTAATGGGATTGTATTTGGAAATACAATTTTATTTTCATGTTTTTGACTTGTTCGAGAGAGAATTTTAAAACCAAAACTATTGAATCCATAGTCTGTGGTTATTGGGTTGTCGTGGGTTCAACTCGAGAGAGTGAATCCTAAACCTTCTCCCACACATTCAGCTCGAGAAAGTAAATTGACTAAGGTGAAGGTTGTGCTTCATTGCCGCTTATTGGTGTTCGATAGAAACCGATTTGATTCGGGGTAAATTGTTCGAGAGAAAATTTACCCCCACTAAAGTCTAGCTTAGTCACTAATTTATAGCGATTTACTATCAATCGCATTTACCCGGTTGTTTATTTTAGCCCATATTCCTATCATATCCCAAGAATCCCGTCTCCATATTCATATTTCTATATTCTTTGCTGCTTCTAGTTGATAATTGACTACAAAATCCCCTTTGATAATTGACACTTGTGTCACCTTTTAATTTGATATGTTTTTCTTCGTATAAGTCTTTAGCTATAATTGACTTGAGCGTAGTTCTTTCTTTTCTCTTAATTCTCGATTGCAAACTGCTCCCTTGGGACTCGACCCCAACTCACTAGTTGAGTTATATTACTACTGAATGACCGTGGATGCTTAGTATTGGATGAAGCACCTGAATACATCAAATCAATACTCTCACTCATTTTCCACAAAGTCGAAGAACACGACAAAGTGTTGAATGAGATAAAGGATAATGTCTCACTAGTGAATCAAATGATTGTTTCCCATTCCATATCTATTAAGTTGCTGGAGACCCAAAAGGGTCATGTGTTGTCTCGTCTCTACCCCACAAATCAAGAGTGAGTGGGAAAGTCGTGCCATGACATTAACTAAGGCGCTTCTTGGGAAGCAACCCAAGTATTTATCTCTTTATTTTTCTTTTAGAAATAATCGTGTGTTGATTTTGCAGGTTGAAGTGTAGAATGTGCTTGAAAAATGCAAGTTGGCGAGCCAAAAGTCCAGTCAGTGACTCGCCGAAGAGGTCGGCGAGCCCAGGAGCAGATTGGCGAATCATCAACCAGGTCGGTGATCACAATTTTATCCATCGTTTGGACCCCTACATTAACTAGAGGTCCTGTAAGACTCGACAAGGTAAGTTCCCACTCGACGTGTCGCTGAGTGGGTCGGTGAGGAGAACTTATGTCGCCGAATGGGTGAGAACTGGACGGTTTTAAAGGCCAAAAGTTTAAAATCTTTTGCATTCCCTCATTTTGCTACTTTCCAAACTCACACCTGCACTATATTTTCCTATATTTTTATGTTTATATCGTGTTTTAGTTGTCGATTGTGTGTTCGGAGTTGGATTCTTTGCCACCTAGCTTTTCAACTTGTTTATTCGGCTTCTAAGGTTGGTTTTTCGAACCGAGAACATATGTTTTGCGATTGTACTCATTTGCAATTGTTCTTATCTTAGTGTTGTGTGATGGGCCTCTCTGATCGTAATTGTATGCTTGAATGCTTGTTTTAATTTGAATATTGTGCCTATAATGCATATATTGTTGATTTCCCAAATATTGTGTGCCTTAAAATTGATTAAAATTATTGGGTTGTGCTTAATTGATGTTGATTCTAGCCGGGTAAAGTCTAAGTAACCCGCATTTAGGCCAAATGACATATTTTGCCCAATGATGGAGCAGTTGACGTCATTCTTAATAGCAAAAGTCGTCAAATAGCCAAATTTGGCAAAACTGGGAGAAGTATGAGTACCCGGGGTCATGAGTGTGATGGGTCTTAGTTTAATGTTATGGTTGCATAGTTTTATTTTGTTTTTCGGGGGCTGCGTGGTTGAATTTGGAAGTCGGGGTTGAGAGTAGACACGTTGGATTGTTTGGCGAGCTGGGTCGAGCTCGCCGAACCACTCGGCAGTTCACCGAATCCCCTTTTTTCACCTTTAATTTCATGCTAAATCTTAAGTTTGGTTCTGTAATTTTCGGCAAGAAGCCTGAGTTCGCCAAGTTCACTCGGTGACTCGCCGAAGGTCCTTCTTGATTGCCCTTTCTGCGCCACTATCTCCTAATATGCAATGTAACTTTCGGCGGGCTAGTCCTTGCTCGCCGAATGATGTCGGTGATTCGCCAAAAGGCCCATCCCATCGCCGACTAGCTTCCAACGCTTCGTTGATCCAGTTGAGATTCCAGAGTTGTTTGGTAAGCCTCCTTGCTTTCGGAGGATCCCTTAGTTATTTCTGTCATGTTATTTCAGTTTTGTTAAGATGATCAGGGACCTTTTCCCAACATCCCTCATAGTATTAGAGGCTTCATCGATAGATATATAGTAGTTCATAAGTCTTTTGATTTTCGTTTTTATGTTGAGACTTGAGTTGCCTCTTTTTCTAGTTGAATGTTTATTTCTAAATCATTCTGAGTTTATCTTTTGAGACAGCTGAGTAAATTTTATCTTATTTTGAGTAAGTCTTCCACAGAGAGTTGATCCAAGACAAGTGTTCGCATGGGGCCAGCAATGGTTCTCAAGTGCCAATTGCGTCCAGGGTGTAGGCTTAAGGCGTGACAAACTTGGTATCACAGCCCAGAGTTCAAGAGTCCTAGTGTGTCTATGAAGTTGTGCCTGTAGAGTCTTAGTTATCAGTGTGAAGAGCAAAACATCTATAATTAGGAGGCTGCGACATTTGGGAACTATCTCACTTATTTCATACTCTTTTCGTGCAATAGAGTTCATCTCTATAAAAGTTTTTTTCTAATCCGTGCTTACATGTATCCTTTAGATCATGCATCCACGAAGAGTTGTCTAACCTCAGGATCAAGGGGATCCTAATGCACCAGAAGTGCAACCCCAAGGAGTGGTCACTAATGTTGAGTTTCGAGATGCTATCCAGATGTTGAGTCAAACGGTTACCAACCAAGTTGGGTAATAGAGAGGGGTTCGATAGTAGATGGTTTATACATCCAGGATCCATGAGTTTCTATGTATGAATCCTCCAAACTTCACCAGTTCAAGTGTCACTGAGGATCCAAAAAACTTTGTGGAAGAGATGCAGAAGCTTTTTGAGGTTATGCATGTTGCTGATGTTGAGCAAATGGAACTAGTTGCATACTAACTAAAGGGTGTTACTAGAGTATGGTTTGACCAATGGAAGAAGAGTAGAGCTGAGGTGTCATGACCCAAGGGTACCCCTTAGACGTAACATGGCACATAGGACCCCAAAGGGTACTATGTAAGCCACTTAGCATACCATAACATAAGTAAAGAACAATAAATAGTAAAAACATAATTAAGAGTCTTAATATTTTTCATAAAGCAAGCAAAAGTCTAGACTTGTCTCAATTAGCCATCTACTACAATCGAGTATCAAAATAGGGTCACATCCCTTACAATATAGTTCTCAAATAAAAGTACAAGAAAGGAAACTAGAAAATTATCATCCGTCCTCGAACCATGAGGACTCACCACTAAGAAAGAAGAGTAATCGATCCAAACTTTGACCAAGAAGGAAATCATCTCAAGAACTGGGTCCTACACCTGTATAAAATGTAGAAGAAATAAGGGTTAGTACAAAAATGCACCAAGTATGATAGTCATGCAAGAAATCGTTAAAACATGCTAAAACGGACATTTTAGTTGAAAATCATGCACTTTATCAAGTTTGAACTAATCATGAATACATTGGAAAATCATAAGTCATAAGCCTTATTGTCATGCATAAATCACCATATGATAATGGCAACCTATAATAAATACCCTCGAAATCCACTTGTGCAATGCATAAGTAAGATCCCATAATCATACATATACTAAGTAAAGCTTCTTGAGTAACTATAGTCTATAAACCATATTCTTGTCTATTTTAACATATTAAGGAAAAAACCTTAACCGACATAGACTATGTGAGCTAAACATGGAATCCAGTGTCTACCCCACACCATAAAGGGTTGTCCTACTTGCCTAAGGTAGAACTATACTCTTAGCTTAGGTGGATCCACTAGCTAAGGACCTATGTGGGCACATAGTTTATGGGATAAGGAGATTGCTTCTAGAAACCCGGACTCTACTAAGGTATAAGGATTCCATCTCATGAGATAACTACTTTGGGAACCCAGACTCAACTAGTGTATAAGGACCCATTTAGAAAGCTGGACTCAACTAGTGTATAAGCTTTCATTAGGAAGCCGGACTCAACTATCGTATAAGCTTCTATCTCATATTCATATCCACTCAGTGCTAAGCATTAATTCCCATAGGTTACATATTAAGTCTTGACTTAAGTGCATATTTATGGAAGGGCGTCTTGACAATCAATCCACATAAATCATACTATAACTCCTAG
Organism: Solanum commersonii; assembly: GCA_029007595.1. Lineage (NCBI taxonomy): Eukaryota > Viridiplantae > Streptophyta > Magnoliopsida > Solanales > Solanaceae > Solanum > Solanum commersonii. Next base: position 3,392,477 of record JAJTWQ010000029.1, read on the forward strand.
ATTCAAAAGGTGAGACTAGTCTTCCAACCATAGAATCACTACATGTGACCAACCTTTCAAATCACATTATAATTAATCCAAAGTGTGTACATGAGAATAATCATCCAACCTACACAACAATTAGTTCATAATCACATTCACTTTACTCTCAAATTGATCTAAATGCATATACATGAACCTCATAAACATACAGACTTTTCAGGCTTTGCCCTTCAGGGACCATAGGTCACATTCAATCAGCATATCTAGAATCACTACATTAGACATTAATGATAATATGATTCAATTACTATCATTACTATAAGCATGGTTTCATAATACTTCTCTTTCTACAATTCACCCACACCCTTAGATCCAATTTGGGTAAAATAGGGGAATACATGGGTTCTTGGGAGAATTCATCATAAATCAACAATACATCATAAATTCAATCATAATCCATCATAAATCAACCATTAGAAACATTTTTGGAAAGAACCCACAAGATTGAAGACAAACCCTAACTTTGGGGAAATCACTAGTTTTGAAATTGAATTTGGAGGGACTCCTTGGATGGAAATTAACCAAGGATGAAAGACTACCATACCTTAGTAATGATTCTTCAAAGAAATTGAATGAAATATCCTTCATTCTTCAAGCCCTAGCTCTAATTTTCTCTTCTTCTTCCTTGAGTTCTATAGAGAGAAATACTTTTAGAGAAGATGAAGTTTTGGGTTTTCTTTTTTATTCAACAAAAGTGACTTAATTGGGGGAATTTTGAGCCTAAAAAGCTTATATACTTACTAGGGAAAGAATAAAATATTGTAGGATCATTTTAGGAAGACTAACTAAAGACCCCTAAAGTTCTAACTTAAAACCACCTAACTTGCACGATTTGGCTCGCCAAGTGGACCCTTGGTCCGCCAAAATTTCTAGAATCCCTCCCCAAGGAAGCAGCCTACTAGGTGATAGGGAGGGACCTTAGGCGATGAGCCAACCTGGTTGGCGATCCCTGACCTAGCTCGCCTAAATTTTCAGCAGCTAGGTCTAGGGACAGTCCACTAGGCGACCCCAAGTACACTTTGGCGACTCGCCAAGTCACTTAGGTGACCATGCTGCCCCCTTCACCAAAAGGTACAAAGGAGAAAATGTTTTCCTTCACTCTTTCTAGGTAGTTTAGGCCCTTTCCCCCTCTCTTGACTCTTACCCCTTTCGTTTTAGTTCTAGTTAAGTCTACAAATTTCCAGAATGTTACAATATCTCCCCCTTAGGAACATTCGTCCTCGAATGACGATCTAGACACCTTAAGGAATTAGAGACTCAAGACTAGCTACCCATCATGCATGAAACATCAAAATAATGCACAATCCAAAGGAGGAAACATCAACTCCTTCTCAAAACATAATCAATGCAATACAAGAGAGTAGGAACTACATCTATCAACCCAATATGCACAAAATTCCATATATCTCATATTCATAGGAGGAACTACCTTCTCCAACTAAAATAATGCTTAACACAATATCATGGAGCCAATATGCAATTACTCTCAAAAGCATACTAAAGCATGTTGATCAACATATCTCATGAAGTCAAATAGGCAACTCATATTAAATGCACAACAACATGAGGAACATAAATCATGAAAACTCATTTTTCTCACTAAACATGAATTTCATCAAGAACATGAATAACATAAGGAAAGCATGGAAGCACAAAAACTCAAGAGGGACTAATTACCTCAAGCTTGATTAGTAGTAGAAGGAAAGAAATGAGGATATCAAGATTTCATATCGGCCTCGGCCTCCCAAGTAGCACCCTCGACTAAATGATTCCTCCATAAAACTTTAACGAAAGTTATTTCCTTGTTTCTCAATCTCTTGACTTTTCGGTCTAAGATTTCTACCAGAACCTCTTTATAGGAAAGGCTTTCATCAACTCCCAACCCTTTTAGGGGAACAATGGATATTGGATCCCCAATACACTTTTTAAGCATGGAAACATGAAATACCGGAGGAACCGGGGCCAACTCATTTGGCAAATACAACTCATAGGTAACTTTTCCAATACACTTCAAAATTTGATATGGGCCTATATACCGGGGACTAAGTTTCCCTTTCTTGCCAAACCTCGTCACACCCTTAATGGGTAAGATTTTCAAATAGACCCAATCACCAACTTCAAATTCTAGGTCCCTTCTCCTCACATCAGCGTAAAACTTTTGCCTACTTTGAGTCGTTCTCAACCTCTCTCTAATGAGTCCAACTTTCTCAATAGCCTCATAAACTGATTTAGGACAAATAAGAGCAATTTCCCCTACCTCAAACCAACCAACTGGAGACCTACATCTCCTACCATACAAGGCTTGAAAAAGAGACATACCGATACTTGAGTGGTGACTATTATTGTAGGCAAACTCTATTAATGGCAAGTGGGCATCCCAATTACCCTTGAAATCTATAACACATGACCTCAACATGTCCTCTAAGGTTTGAATGGTGCGCTCCACTTGACCATCCGTTTGAGGATGAAAAGTCGTGCTAAGCTTGTTAGAACCAAGCCTTTTTTTTGGAATGACCTTCAAAAGTGTGAAGTAAATTGAGTACCCCGATTTGAAATGATGGATAAGGGAACTCCATGTGACTTCACTATCTCTCTTATACACAAGTTGGCATAGTCCTCCGCTGAATGTGAAACTTTGATGGGAATAAAGTAGGCTGATTTTGTCATCCTATCTATAATAACCCAAATGGAATCATGTTGCCTTCGAGTACGAGGCAAACCCAAAATAAAATCCATTTTCACTTCTTCCCACTTCCAAGTGGGAATTGGTATGTCTTGCAAAAAGCCTCCCAGCCTTTGATGCTCAACCTTAACTTGTTGACAATTAGGACATTTGGCTACAAATTCCACAATATCCTTTTACATGCCATTCCACCAATAGACATCCTGTAGATCACGGTACATCTTGGTGGCTCCCGAATGAATAGAATACCAAGAACTATGAGCCTCTTCTAAGATCTGCTCTCTCAAACCATCGACATTCGGAACATATAATCGACCTTGGTACCTAAGTACACCATCTCCCCTTTGGGAGAAAGCCTCAACAGCCTTCTTGAGTATCGACTCTTTAAACTCAACCATTAAGGGATCAAGATCTTGTTTAGACTTCACATCAACGACAAAGGACGATGCGGAGCCATTATGAACCATTAAACCACCCTTGGTGGAATCCACTAGTTGGATACCTAGCCGGGTCAATCTATGCACATAACAGACTAACTCTTTCTTTTCATCTTCTATATGAGCCACACTACCCATGGATAATCTACTAACTTCATCTGCTACAACATTAGCTTTGTCGGGGTGGTAAAGGACACTCATGTCATAATCCTTCAAAAGTTCTTACCATCTTCTTTGCTAGAGAATCAAGTCTTTTTGAATAAACACATATTGAAAACTATTGTGATCGGTGAAAAAATCCACATAGACTCCATACAAGTAATGTCTCTATATTTTCAAAGCAAACACTACCACCGCTAATTCAAGATCATGAGTCGGATAATTCTTCTCATGCACCTTAAGTTGCCTTGAAGCATAGGCAATCACCTTACCATGTTGCATGAACACACATCCCAACCCCACCCTAGAGGCATCACAATATACCACAAACCCATCGGTACCCTCCGATAAGGCCAACACCAGAGTGGAAGTAAGTCTATCTTTCAACTCTTGGAAGTTTTTCTCACAAGCCTCCGACAACTCAAACTTAGCTTTCTTTTGAGTCAAAGCAGTCAACGGAAAAGCAATAGAGGAAAACCCCTTAACAAACCTCCTATAGTAACCGGTCAAACCCAAAAGTTTCTAATATCAGAAGGAGTTAGAGATCTAAGCCAACTCTTGACCTCATATGTCTTCTTTGGATCTACCTCAATACCCTCACTTGACATAATATGACCTAGGAAATCTATGGACCTTAACCAAAATTCACACTTGCTAAACTTTGCAAAAAGTTGTTGGTCCTTAAGAACTTGCAATACAATTCTCAAATGGTTCACATATTCATTCTCACTCCATGAGTAGATCAAGATATCATCAATAAAACGATCATAAACATATCAAGGTATTGTCGAAACACTCTATTCATTAGGTCCATGAATGTCGTCAGGGTATTTGTCAACCCGAATGACATAATAACAAATTCATAGTGTCCATACTGGGTCCTTAAGGCCGTTTTGGGAATATCAACCCCTCTCACCCTTAGTTGGTGATAACTTGAACGAAGATTAATTTTTGAGAAGTAACTAGCCCCTTGGAGTTGATCAAACAAGTCATCGATTCTCGGAAGGGGATATTTATTCTTAATGGTTACTTTGTTCAATTGGCGATAGCCAATGCACATTCTAAGAGACCAATCTTTCCTCTTAACAAACAACACCAGAGCACCTCATGGAGAGATACTCGGATGAATAAAATCCTTATCTAACAAATCCCTTAATTGCTCCTTCAACTCGGCCGAAGCCATTCTATAAGAAGGAATAGAGATAGGTTGTGTATCTGGTAAAAGATCAATGCCAAAATCTATTTCCCATTTAGGAGGAATACCGGGTAAATCTTCAGGAAAAACTTCCAGAAACTCATTCACTACAGGAACTAACTCTAGAGAAGGGGTTTTAGACTCAACATCCATTACCTTTACAAGATGGTAAATGCATCCTTTGGAGATCATTTTCCTAGCTTTGAGGCAAGAAACAAATTGACCTCTAGGGATAGAATTTCCTCCCTTCCACTCTAAAATAGGTTCTTGTAGAAATTGGAATTTAACCACCCGAGTCCTACAATCTATAGAGGCATAACATGCATGCAACAAATCCATACCCAAAATCACATCAAAATCTAGCATGTCTAACTCTACCAAATCCACCAAAGTAACTTTATGGGACAAAAAATAGGACAATTTCTATAGAGTCTTTTTGCCACTACCGAGTCACCAACCGGGGTAGAGACCGAAAAAGGTTCTATTAACACTTTGGGGAATATTTCAAACTTCATGGCCACAAAAGGTGTAACAACAAAGTGGCACCGGGGTCTAACAACGCATATACATCAATAGAAAATACTTTTGTAACGACCCGGAAACTTGTTTAGCTGTATATAAAAAGATCCGTTTTGTTTTTTGAAAATCCGACTTCATATTCTTGTTTAGGGGGTCAAATTGAGTAGGAAATGGGTCTAACCCAAATTTTAGAGCAACCGGATCAAAATCCGAAATTTCCAAGTGAAGCCTTTTTCGAGGGTCTACTTTGGAGGGTCATCTGTCCTAGCACACAAATTATTTGGGTGGCCAATAATATATCCAAGGAAATCCCTTTGAGTTATCTACCTAACGCACTTCGTTTCATCTCATTCGGAGTTCGGACGAAGAAGTTATGCCCATTTTCGTAAAATTTGTTCGGCAGAAAAATGCAATTTCCAGTAGGCGTCGTTACTGTTCACCCGCCTCATTTTTTTTCTAAGTGTTGGACCATTCTTCCAAAGGACTTATATTATTTCCTAGATGCCATTAGTTCAATTCCCATTCCCTAAAACATTTCCCTCTCTACAATCCTCCATTAAGAATAAGAAGAAGTGGGAGCTAGGGCTTTGGATTCAAGGCTTTCTTCATCAAATTTCGTGGGAGATCATAGCAAAGGTATGGTGGTCTTGATCCTTGTCTAAATTTCCATTCAAGGAGCCAAATCCAAAGTTATTTCAAAGTATGAAAAATCTAGGTTTTCACTCAATCTCATGGGTTCTTCCACCAAATGGTTTTAAAGGGTTTCTAATGGTACTTTATGGTTATATTATTGTTGTATTGATGATTTAAGATGAAAATACTCCATGAACCCATGATTTCTCTTTATTCCTAGTTTATGCCTTTATGAAGTGGGTTGCTAGATAATGAATGTATATGAATCAAACTTGTTTAAAGGTCTTTAGATTGTTGAAGTATGTCATTACCCATGCTTATTTTATGGTGTATTGTTGGTGAATGGGTATGTGAGGCTTAGGGCCTTAAAGGCATAGTATGAGAAATTGGAGTGTTATCATGACATTATATGAATGAGAATTCAATGAAGATAATGTGATCATGTTATGAACGTAAAGGTGTTGCTATTGAAAGATTATTTCTCAATTTGACACTCATGAATGTTGATGATAGAATATGAAGGATTCTTCAATATAAAGTATACCTTGAATTGGTAGGGCTTATGCATCATTTTCTTGTATAAATGATTATATTGTTGATTGTTGAATCCTTGGATCGGTAGGCTAGTGGCACCCTTCCACACGAGCTTATAATGAACCTTGGAATCGGTAGGCCTATGGCACCTTTCCATGAAGGTTAATGATGAGACTTGAACCGGTAGGCCCATGGCACCCTTTCAAGAGGAGTTAATGAGCTTTCCTAAATGAACCTTGAAATGGTAGGCTTAAAGCACCCTTTCACGTGTTAATAAATGTAATTTGGAGTTGGTAGGCCAATGGCACCTCTCATATATGATAATGTCAATGTAACGAACTATTCTATGGGAATGTTGGCTAAGCACCGAGTGGATTTGGTTAGATGGAAACTCCCCAATAGTTAGGCATGAGTTTCAATGATCGTCTACCTTATCCCATAAACTATGTGCCCGCATAGGTAGCTAGTGGATCCATTAAGCTATATATCGGTCTTCCTTAAGCAAGTAGACCACCTCTTTACGGTGTGGGGACTTATGACACCGGATTCCATGGAAAGCTCTCATGGTCTATGTCGGTTAAACGCTTACTTCCCATCATGCGAGATTTCATTATGGTTTCTTGATAGGTTCTACAAAGTGTAGGTAGTAGTATGGGATGCTACCTATACATTGCACGAGTAGGCTTGGAGAGGGTCATAGTGAGTTTCTCTAAATCCTAATGTATGTGATACAATTGTGGCCTAAATGAGGTTATTAAAGAATGTTGGCTCTCAAATGTTTAATATGAGATGCATGCTATACTTGGGTTATATTACGAGTTATTTTTCCCTTGTCATGTCTTAATTAATGATATACCTCTTATGTATGAGTATGGTCCAAAGGTGAAAGAAAGGAATGATAAGTTACTTTAAGTGACCTAAATGTGGTGCCTTAGTATGGATGGTGGTATGGGACGCCATCCATACATTGCACGAGGTATAGCATAAGGGTTTCTTGAGGTGAAGGTCCAAGGTAAAGGTTTTCATGTTGAAATTGTTTAAAGGCAATATTATGACTTACTTGATGTTTATGCTTGTATTGTATGTCTTTTATGCAACTATTCATGGTACTCCAAAAAGTGGCATAATACATGATTTCTAACCAAAATGTCCCTTTTAAAGCATGTTTTACATGGTCATCATACTTAGTACATTTTGTGTACTAACCCATATTCTTCATATTTTACTATAAGTGTAGGTTCCGGCAAGTGATCCCTCCTAGCTAGTTTCTCACCAATCTAGACACACCTGTCAAATACCTACTCATCATGTCCCTTGAGTCCGCCACCAAAGCCGGATCATACTTGGGCAATTGGGTAAACTTTAGAGAATATTCATAAACACTCATACCTCCTTGACGAAGGTTGAAAAATTCTTCCACCTTAGCTTCCCTCAACTCTCGGGGAAAGAACCTATCAAGGAATGCCGATTTAAACACTTCCCAATCTATTGTGCCCACTCCTACCAGCCTATTGTTCTTCCATTGAGTATACCGAACTTGACAAACACTCTTCAATTGATAAACGTCTGGCTCCGCTTTCTCTACCGAAGTCACCCCCATAGCATTAATTATCTTATAAACCTCATCCAAAAATTCTTGAGGATCCTCTCACACTTTAGAACCAAGAAACACGGGAAGGTTCATTCTAGAAAAATCCCTCAATCTAGAAATTGTGGAATTCACATTAGTGTTCATAGGAGCAATCACCTCTCTATTGACTTGAGTTGTCACAACTTGAGCCAACAATTGGATAGTAGAGCAAAATTCTGCATGGGTCACCTTTTCAACCACGAGATCAACCGGAGCTTGGTTAACTTGAGGATCTTGATTAACTTGAGGAACTCCTTGATCCACATTCTCCTCCTCCACCTATCTAGCATTAGCCCTTCGTGTATTCATTTCCTAAAGACACAAGAGAGGGACTTTATAGAGTTATACTCTATGGAACGACTCAAGAATAATAAAAGAAGTGGCATTTTCCTAAACATCTTATAGCCTCTCATTCATAAGTGAGGCGCGCTTCACACTCATGAACAAGACTCTACTAGATGTGGCTTATGAGACATCATCCTAAAATCATTCTAAACCTTTTGCTCTGATTATAAAATTTGTCATGACCCAAGGGTACCCCCTAGACGTAACATGGCACATAAGAACCCAGAGGGAACTATATAAGCCTTAACTGACATAGAACATGTGACCTAAACATGGAATCCGGTGTCTACCCCACACCGTAAAGGGGTTGTCTTACTTGCCTAAGGTAGAACTATGCTCTTAGCTTAGGTGGATCCACTAGCTAAGGACCTATGTGGGCACATAGTTTATGGGATAAGGAGATTGCTTCTAGAAACCTGGACTCCACTAAGGTATATGGTTTCCATCTCATGAAATAACTACTTCGGGAACCCGGACTCAACTAGTGTATAAGGAACTCATTTAGAAAGCTGGACTCAACTAGTGTATAAGCTTTCATTGGGAATCCAGGCTCAACTATCGTATAAGCTTCCATCTCATATTCATATCCACTCGGTGCTAAGCATTAATTCCCATAGGTTACATATTAGGTCTTGACTTAATTTCATATTCATGGAAGGGTGTCTAGACACTCAATCCACATAAATCATAATATAGCTCCTAGATTCAAAGGGTGAGACTAGTCTTCCAACCTTAGAATCACTAAATGTGACCAACCTTTCAAATCACATTATAATTAATCCAAAGTTTGTACATGAGAATAATCATCCAACCCACACAACAATTAGTTCATAATCATATTCTCAAAGTGATCTAAATGCATACTGATGAACCTTATAAACGTACATACTTTTCATGATTTTCCCTTCAAGGACCATAGGTCACATTCAATTAGCATATCTAGAATCACTACATTAGACATGAATGATAACATGATTCAATTAATATCATTACTATAAGCATGGTTTCATAATACTTCTCTATCTACAATTCACCCACACCTTTAGATCCAATTTGGGGAAAATAGGGGAATTCATGGGTTCTTGGGAGAATTCATCATAAATAAACAATAAATCATCAATTAAATTATAATCCATTATAAATCAACCATTAGAATGTTTTTGGAAAGAACCCACAAGATTGAAGACAAACCCTAACTTTAGGGAAATCACTAGTTTTGAAATTGAATTTTGAGGGATTCCTTGGATGGAAATTAACCAAGGATGAAAGACTACCATACCTTAGTAATTATTCTTCAAAGAAATTGAGTGCAATAACCTTGATTCTTTAAGCCCTAGCTCCAATTTTTTCGCTCTTCTTCTTCCTTGAATTCTAGAGAGAGAAATTCTTTTGGAGAAGATGAAGTTTTGGGTTTTCTTTTTTATTCAAAGAAAGCGACTTAATTGGGGGAATTTTGAGTCTAAAAAGATTATATACTTACTAGGGAAAGAGTAAAACATTGAAGGATCATTTTAGGAAGAATAACTAAAGACCCCTAAAGTTGTAACTTAAAACCACCTAGCTTGCGTGATTTGGCTCGCCAAGGGCACTAGGCGACTCACCAAGTGGACCCTTGGTCCGCCAAAATTTTCAGAATGCCTCCCAAGGAGGCATCCTACTAGGCGATAAGGAGGGACCTTAGGTGATGTATCAACTTGGTTGGCGAACCACGACCTAGCTCGCCTAAATTTTCAGCAACTAGGTCATGGGGACAGTCCACTAGGTGACCCCAAGTGCACTTTGGCGACTCGCCAAGTCACTTGGGAGACCATGCTGCCCCCTTCGTCAAAAGGTCCAAAGGAGAAAATGTTTTCCTTCACTCTTCCTAGGTAGTTTAGGCCCTTGCCCACTTTCTTGAATCTTACCCCTTTCATTTTAGTTCTAGTTAAGTCTATACATTTCCAAAATGTTACGTGAGGTTGCACCAATTGTGAGTTGGGTTTTGTTTGAAGAGGCTTTCATGGGGTGTTTATTTCCCCGTGAACTAAGAGAGGCAAAGGTAAGGGAATTCCTCACTCTTAAGAATGAATCTATGAGTGTGTATGAGTATAGCTTTAAGTTTGCCCAACTTTCCTGTTATTCTCCATAGATGATTGTTGATATGAGGAGCATGATGAGTTTGTTTGTTATTAGGCTATCTCGTTTGTCAAGCAAAGAGGGTAAGGCAGTTATGTTGATATGAGATATGGACATAGCAAGACTTATGATCTATATGCAGCGGATTGAGGAATATAAGCTGAGAGATAGAGAAGAGTTTCGAAACAAGAAAGCTACGACAACTTGGAACGAGTCCGGACAGCAAAAGAGTAATGCAAACCAATCTTCTTTTCAACACAAGCCAAACTGAACTGATCCATCATCTGCTAGTGCATCTTCACCAAGGATCAGAGGTGAGTTCAAGAATCAGAATTCACAAAATTTCAGAGCTAGACCTACACAGTTTCAGGGTAGTATGGCACAAGGAGGTAATGGGACTCATGCATGTGCTATTTGTGGTAGGAACCACTCAAGAGTGTGTCGTAATGGCTCCACTGGTTACTTCAAGTGTGGTCAGAATGGTCACTCCATGAGAAAGTTCCCTAAGAACAGGCAAGGTAGTGGTAACGGGGGTAATAGAGCTCGATCTTCTTTAATGGCTCCACCAGACAGAGTTTCACCTAGATGAGCTACTTCAGGGACAGGCAGAAGAGCAGACCGTCTGTATGTTATCACCAGTCGCCAAGAGTAAGAGAATTCACCTAATGTTGTCACTGGTATGATCAAAGTATTTACTTTTGGTATATACACTTTGCTAGATCCAGGTGTGTGCTTATCTTTTGTGACTACATATATAGCTATGAGATTCGATATTATTGTTGAAAAACTTCTTGATCCCTTCAGTGTTTCCACACCTGTTAGTGAGTCTATTCTAGCTGAAAGAGTTTATCGTGATTGTACCATTTCCATCAATCACAAGGACACCATAGCTGAATTAGTCGAGTTAGACATGGTAGATTTTGATGTTATTCTATGTATGGACTGGCTTCATGCATGTTATGCCTCAATCGATTGTAGAACTCGAGTAGTTAAGTTCAAGTTTCCTAATGAGCCAGTTCTAAAGTGGAGGAGTTGTTCAGAAATGCCTAAGGATCATTTTATTTCATACCTTAAGGCAAGAAAGTTAGTTTCCAAGGGGTGCATCTATCAATTAGTCTGAGTTAATGACTCTAGTGTTGAGACACCACCTATTTAGTCAGTTCCAGTTGTGAGTGAATTTCTAGAAGTCTTTCCAGATGATCTTCTCAAAGTCCCTCCTGAGAGAGAAATAGATTTCGGTATAGATATTCTTCCTGATACTCGTCATATCTCTATTCTGCCATATAGAATGGATCCAGCTGAGTTAAAAGAGCAGTTGAAAGACCTTTGTTTAGAAAGGCTTTATTCGACCAAGTGTCTCACCTTGGGGAACTCCGGTCTTATTTATGAGGAAGAAAAATGATTTTCTTAGAATATGTATAGATTACCGGTTGAACAAGGTAACTATCAAGATTAAGTATCCTCTTCCGAGAATCAATGATCTCTTCGATCAACTTCAGGGTGCCACTTGTTTTTCTAAGATAGACCTCAGATCAGGCTATCATCATTTGAGAGTAATAGAAAGTGATATCCCTAAGACAACTTGCAAGACCCGCTATGGTCATTATAAGTTTCTGGTTATGTCTTTTGGCCTTACGAATGCTCCTGCAGCTTTCATAGATCTTATGAACAGAGTGTTTAAGCCTTATCTAGATATGTTTGTTATCGTATTAATTGATGACATTATAATCTATTCAAGGAATGAGGAAGATCATGCTAGTTATCTTGGGGTAGTTCTTCAAACTCTCAAGGATAGAGAGTTGTATGCTAAATTCTCTAAGTGTGAATTTTGTCTTGAGTCTATGGCATTTTTAGGCCACATTTTTTCTGGTGATGAGATTCAAATTGACACGATTGAGGCAGTGCAGAACTGGCCTAGACCCATATCCAACTAATATTAGGAGCTTTTTTGAATTGGATGGTTATTATAGAAGGTTTGTCGAGTGGTTTTCATCTATTTCATCCCCGTTGACCAAGTTGACTGAGAAAACAGTTAAGTTTCAATGGTTTGAAGCTTGTGAAAAGAGTTTTCAGGAATTGAAAACTAGGTTGACTACTGCCCCAGTATTGACCTTACCAGAGGGTACACAAGGTTTTGTGGTATATAGTGATGCGTCCAAATTTGGACTAGGTTGTGTATTGATGCGGAATGGAAAGGTTATAGCTTATGCCCCCAGACAGCTTAAGATTCACGATAGGAATTACCCAACCCATGATTTAGAGTTGGCTATCGTAGTGTTCTCTTTGAAAATATGATGTCACTATCTCTATTGTGTTCATGAAGATGTGTTCACCGATCACAAGAGCCTTTAGTATGTGTTCAGTTAGAAAGATCTTAATCTCAGACAGAGGAGGTGATTGGATTTACTCAAGGATTATGACATGAGTATTTTCTATCACACATGTAAGACTAATGTTGTTATTGATGCATTGAACAGGTTGTCTATGGGTAGTACTTCCCATGTTGAGAAAGACAAGAAAGAGTTACCCAAAGATGTGCATAGCCTTGCATGATTAGGAGTCCGGTTAATGGATTCCAAAGACGGTGTAGTGGTGGTGTGAATCATCATTAGTTTCCGAAGTGAAAGATAAACAAGATCAAGACCCTATTTTGCTTGAGTTAAAGGCAAATGTTCACAAGCAAAAAGTGATGGCTTTTGAACAATGGGGAGATGGTGTATTGAGCTATCAAGGTAGACTGTGTGTGCCAAGGGTGGATGAACTCCAAGAGAGGATCATGGAGGAAGCTCATTGCTCCAGATACTCTATCCATCTGGGTTACACAAAGATGTATTGTGACTTGAGAGAAGTCTATTGGTGGAGTAGTATGAATAGATGTATTGCAGAGTTCGTTGCTAAGTGACCGAATTGCTAACAAGTAAAGGTAGAGCAGCAGAGGCCCGATGGTATGGCTCAGAACATAGATCTTCCGGAATGGAAGTGGGAGATGATCAATATGGATTTCATTACTAGGTTGCCACGATCTCGCAGACAGCATAATTCAATTTAGGTGATTGTACATCGAATGACTAAATCAGCCAATTTCTTATCGGTAAAAACTACCTTTTCAGTAGAATATTATGCTAAGTTATATATTCAAGAGGTAGTCAAACTTCATGGAGTTCTGGTGTCCATCATTTCAGATAGAGGTGCGCAATTCACCGCACAATATTGGAAGTCTTTCCAGAAAGGTTTGGGTTCCAACGTAAATTTGAGTACTGCATTTCATCCTCAGACAGATGGTCAAGAAGAGTGTATGATTTAGACTTTGGTAGATATGTTTGGGAAGTGTGTGATCGATTTCAAGGTTAATTAGTATGATCACTTACATCTCATTGAGTTTGCTTATAACGATAGTTATCACACTAGAATCCAGATAGCTCCTTATAAGGCTCTTTATGGTGAAGATGTAGATCTCCTATTGGATGGTTTGAATTTGGTGAAGTTGGGTTGATAGGACCAGACTTGGTTCATCAAGCCATAGATAAAGTGAAGGTCATTCAAGAGAGGTTGAAAACAGCGCAAAGTCGTCAGAAATTTTATACTGATATTAGGAGAAGAGACTTAGAGTTTGAGGTGGATAATTGGGTTTACTTGAAGGTTTCACCCATGAAGGGTGTTATGAGGTTTGGTAAGAAGGGGAAGCTTAATCCTCGGTATATTGGTCCTTACAAGATATCTAACAAGATTGGCAATGTAGCATATGAGTTGGAGCTATCGTCAGAGTTAACAGCAGTCCATCCAGTATACACATTTCAATGTTGAAAAAGTGTATGGGTGATCCTTCACTTATTATACTGACTAAAGACATTGGTATTAAAAATATATTATCTTATGAGGAAATTTCCATTCAGATTCTGGAGCGTCAGGTTCGCAAGTTGAGAACCAATGAGGTAACATCAGTCAAGGTCTTGTGGAGGAATCAGCTTATTGAGGAAGCTACTTGGGAGGCTAAGGAGGATATAAATAAGAGATACCCGCATCTCTTTGAGTCTGGAGAAATCCCAAATTAAGGTACTAATCATTTTCTTGGCATTTATTTTAGATGAAATGTTGTGTTACTTTGCATATTCAATGTTTGAGTTGGGTGTTAGATGTTACCACCCTTAGTCTACTTAGAGTAATCTTATTTGAGGACGAATTTTCCCAAGGGGGAGATATTGTAACACCTCGATATTTGAAAGAGCTAAAAATAAAAAGAACTAAATTGGAAATAGTGAAATCTGAAATTTTTCAAGTTATGCTTAAGTTGTGAATTTTAAGTCAACTTTAAATGACCATAACTTTCAGTAAATGATGATTTAGGTGGCCCATAAGATATAAAATGAAATTTCTTGGAATCCTCTTTCCAACGCCACCGAGTTTGCTAATATTCAAGCTCGTATGAGGGAGTTATGCTAGTTTGAAGTCATGTTGTCCAATTAAAGAAAGTTACCCAAAAATGTGACGGGTATTTTGGTCTTTACCTTACCCACATCATCTTAAAACAAATCATAGTAATATTGAGGGGTCTAAACTGATCTGGTTCAGTTTTAGAAAAAGTTCAAGAAGAGAAAAAAGGAGAAAAGAGGAGAAGGTTCAAGGTGTTCGTCGAAATTTCTTGCGGATCAAAGGTTGTTTCGCCAAGGGTTTGATCCCTAAGAGGTATGTGAGTTCTCCTAGTGTTGGGTTCATTCACCAACACTGCAATCATGCTATTTTAATGCAATTTCGTTCTCAAAGTTGAAGGATTTGAGTTCTTGATAAGTTTTTCTTGGAATGCCATTGGTAATCTTCATTGTTGGAGTTTTGATGAGTTCTTGTGATGAGGATCTTGTGTTTGAGTATTGTTCTTGAATAATTTAGAGAGGATTTCGTTGTAATTATGTTGGGTCTAAGAATCCAAAAGAGTTTAAGGGAAATCATTGGATTTTAGAGGAGTTAGAGTGTGAGAAAGAACAAAAAAAATCATCGGTTTCTGGGAAAGAGCATGGGGAACTGCACCACTCAGTGCGACCCAAGTATCTTTTCTGTAGGTAGGGCCCTGGTGCGCCGTGCCACTCAGTGCGCCCCAACCCACCTACTGTAGTATATGGGCTAGGGTACCACGCCACTCAGTGTGCGAGGGTTTCCAAGTCCCCTACCCTTCCTTCCTTCTTTTCGGGTACATTCCCTCGAATCGTACTTATGTTTTCTACTTGATATCCACACTCTAAAATACTTCTAAACATCTAGAAATCATTCATAACCTTAAATTCATAATTCAAATTCAAGGTAGAGTTAAGAGTCAAGTCTTGAGAGTTTTTCGAGTCATTTTAAGAAGTCTTTTTACAATCTTTTAAACTTGTTTTAAAACTTGAGAAATTGAGTTTGAGGAAGAGTGGAGTTGAGTTCATTTTCTTTAAAGTGATATACGGGAACTAAGTATTCCCAAGAGAAATCTTTTTTACATATAAAGAAAGAGGAAACACTGATTTCTAAAAGAGTTCATGAGCAGCTTTGAGTACTATCTCTTTTAAGAGAAACCTTTTGAGTAATAATCTCAAAGTTGAGGATCAGGAAATGTTTTCTTTAAAACATAATGAGCTAAGTTATATTTTGGGAATAGTATTGAGAACCGATATGGGGGAGAGTTATAACCACTCACATCCCCCATAAACCATGTAGCCAACGTGGGTAGAAAGGGTCATACTTTTTAGATGATTCCTTATTGCTTTTTAGTATAGACTAGTAGATCCACTTAGTTGAGGAGTTCTATACCCCGGCAAGGTATAGGAAAGTTCTGCCAGCGTGGGCGAGACGTTGTATTATCACATAGCTCATAATGATAATTGTTGGTTAGAGAATCTCCTCAACAGAGTTTATTTTGTATTTTTTCATACAAACTGAGTTATATTGTATTTTTCAATACATAGAGTACAATCTAATTTTTTAAAAGATTTTCTTTATATCGCATTATCCTTATTGCTTTTATATTGAAATAAGTTAAGAATGAGTTGAGACAAGGTAAGTTGTTTCTTTAGTTCCAGTTCAAACTTAAGTCATGTTTTAGATTTCCCCTCGCATGCTCGCACATTCCATGTACTGACACCATTTGACCTACATCTTTTATGATGCAGATAGAGGTAACCAGGATCAGCATCCAGCTCTTCGTTGATCCAGTTGAGATTCAAGAGTTGTTTGTTGAGCCTTTTTGCTTCCGTAGGATCCCTCAGTTATTTCTGTGAAGTTATTTCAGTTTTGTTAGGATGATCGGGGGTCTTGTCCCAAAATACCTCATAGTATTAGAGGTTTCATAGATAGATAAAGAGTAGTTCGTGAGTTTCAGCTATTTATGTTAAGATTTGAGTTGCCTTTTTGGCTAGTTGAATGTTTATTTCTAAAGCATTCTAAGTTTATCTTTTGAGACAGTTGAGTAAAGTTTATCTTATGTTGAGTAAGTTTTCCACTGAGAGTTGAGCCAAGTCAAGGGTTCGCTTTGGGCCAGCAATGGTTCTCGAGTGCCAGTCGCGTCCAGGGTGTAGGCTCGGGGCGTGACAAGGAGCAAGTGCCAAGTAGTGTCTTGCAGATCGATATATTTACATATATATTCTATCCTTGAGAGGCTCTAGGACATTCTTAGGAATACTTAATTGTTTCTTGTTTCATATCATGCATTGGTTATTGTAACAATATCTAAAATCCATTTGTTTCACTCTTTCTTAGATGGCTAGGATGAGATCGTCTGTGGGTGGGCAGAGCCTCCCGCACCTCCACATGGAGCCACAGATAGCTGTAGAGGTCGACGCCGATTAAGAGGTCGAAGTAGAGCAAGGGTTGTAGCACCAATTTGAGATCATGAGAGGGCATTATCATTTGATCTCGAGATACAGGCAGAGCATGCACTAGCCGGATGGTAGAGCAAGCCAAGCCTCCAAGATTTATGGTCATGCTAGTGCTACAAGATACTTTGGCCAAGATTCTCAGCTTCATGGAGGATATGCCACAAGCATGGACTTTGCCTTGCTCTTCAGCTGAACCCCAGATTCAAGGATCAGACTTGTAACATCCCGCCTTAGAAAGAGCTAAATTTAGAAAGCGTTAAATTGGAAATAGCCAAATCTGGAATTTTACAAGTTATGATTGAGTTATAAGTTTTGGGTCAACTTCAAAAGACCATAACTTTCAGTACAGGATGAGTTAGTGGCACATGAGATATCAAATAAAAGGTCTTGGAATCCTCTTACCAACGCCACTGAGTTTGCTACATTTTGAGCTTGTATGAGGGAGATATGCCTATTTAAAGTTGGGTTGCCCAGTTAAGGAAAGTTACCCAAAAATATGAGGGGTATTTTGGTCTTTTCCTAACCCAATCATATTAATTTGATTTTTAGTAATATTTTGGGGTCAAATCTGATTTGGTTCAGTTTTCATAAATCAAAATATGCTTAGGCTTTTGAGAGCAGATCGAGA
Source organism: Solanum commersonii (assembly GCA_029007595.1). Classification (NCBI taxonomy): domain Eukaryota; kingdom Viridiplantae; phylum Streptophyta; class Magnoliopsida; order Solanales; family Solanaceae; genus Solanum; species Solanum commersonii. The sequence goes on from JAJTWQ010000029.1 coordinate 3,410,239, forward strand.
AGAGGAGAGAAGGAGAAAAGTTCAAGGAGTTCGTCAAGATTCTTGAGTTTTGTTGCGAATTTAACCAAGGGTTTGATCCCTAAGAGGTATGTGAATTCTCATAGTATTGGGTTCGTTCATCCACACACCAATCATGATTTTTTAAAACAATTTCATTCTCAAAATTGAAGAAATTGAGTTCTTGATTAGTGTTTTTGAAGTATTGTGTTCGTTCTTGAATTAGAATGGGTTTGATGAGTTCTTGAGATAATTTTTAAGAGTTGTTGTTGAGTAGATTCTTGTGTACTTTTGTGGAGTATTTGATTCTAAGATACCATTTTTCGGTACGGAACTGATAGTTGGGGGTTTCATGAAAGTGGTAGTGTGGTAGGTGGTAGTGTGGTAAGTGAGTAATTTATTTTAAAGATTTTATTATAATATTCTTTTGCTAAGTGTATTAAGCTACCATTTTTCAGTGTAGAATTCATGGTAAAATGTTATAATATTTATTGTAATATTCTTCCGATAGTTGTTTCAATCTGAATATTTTTTTAATATTATTTATGATATATTCTAAATATAACATATCTTGGATTCTTTGGTACATATATAAATTTTCCTTCATTAATTGGTCTAATAGTTTTATCTCTTCCATAGATTCTATCCAATATTGTAAATATTCATAGTTCATTTTAATCTGAATTTATTTCTAAATCGTACCATTCTATTCTTTCGTAGTCTAAATTATGTAGGTCTATTACATACCATTGTTGGTTTAATATATCTTCTGATTCGTTATCATTAAATATTTTTTCCCATATAACTCTTCTTAATTCAATTATTTCTATATCTTTAAGTATATATAAGATTAAAGTTGCATAGTTTTTTATCATTTCATCGTGAGCGTATGTAGTCAAGTTCTTTATCATGCAAGTTTTTTATTTCAAATTATTCCTTCCTATTATATTCATAATTGATTAAATTCATATTAGATCATTATGAACTAGATTATTTGTTTATCATGTTCTCCTGTCACTACTAGCATCGTACTTTAGCGGATACTTCCTTCTTATCAGCGCCTCAACTTTGTTTACTCCCCTAAACGGCTTCCTCACCTACCGGTTTCAACATTAGGATGGCATAGTATAGAAGTTTTTTTCCTGTTTCCAGTGTGCTAATAAACTAGAAATCATGATTCAAATAATTCTAATACATAATAACTAACATAAATTATTCAATCATAAATATGATATTCAGGAATATATGAAATTAGTTCTGCATATTTTTTTAACAATATACCTTTGCCTCTTGCTTAGCCATGCTATCTGAAATATCTGATTGGATTTCAGATTTTTCCATTAGTATTTTAAATATTTATCTTGAGAGAGTGTTTTCTGAAAGAGGATTTTTATTTAGGCATTGCCTACCTTTTTAAGTTACATAGCTGTTCCTTTATATAGGAAGGATTTTCATACTACACTATAATAATGTACTACTATTCACTTTAACACTTGTCACCTAATAAATCACACCTACTACTATCCCTTACACTTGCCCATCATGATACGTTACACTTGTACACCTACTTTATGACACATTATGACATTTCATATCTATCTATTCACGTTTATTTTGTCTGTCATCCTGTATCTTATCTTCTTTTTATCTTGTCCATATCTTATCTTCATTGTCTTTTTTTACCCTAAATCGACGTCTGGAATTATGTTATCTTCTCCGTTGCATTTTGAACATATGTGGTCAAGATATTTGTGACCAATTAGCTTGCAATATCTGGTTAATAACTCTGCCAAAATAAATCCTGCTTTTAGTGCTCGCATCGTAGGTCATTCTTCTGGTTTTAATAATGATAAAATCTATCGCTGGACTTCATCCATATCTGCTTTTCTTAGCTCCCTTGAATTGGAATAAATCATTAGTTGATCTCTTGCATAGTAGCTCCATATAGCATTTCTGTTTAAATAATTGTTTGTTAGCTCCTGTATGATAGTTGATATACCAATTATTCTTTTGTTGGCATAAAACTTGGTATCTCTATTTTGCATATCAGAGCTATGGATGTCGAGAAATATAAGAAGAAAATTAGTAGAAAGTTAAGAAAAATAAGAAGAAAATTAAACAAATTATATTCGAAATATAAACAACTTAATATCACAAAAATTGATAACGAAAAATTAAATCAATTAATAGATAATATATCTAAAGTAAAATATAAATATATTCAATATTTAAAATTACAATGAATAACGAGAATAACGAATATAGACAAAAAATTAATGAAATAATTATAGTAAAAAGACAAGAATTAGCACATAGGCAAAGTAGATTTAACAGTAATATATTTGCAGGAATTTGTCACAAATCTATAATAGCACAAAGAAAGACTATTTTATATCTAGAAATACAAATAAATAACTTAGAATATAAACTTCAACACAATCTATAAATGAATAAGGAAGAATACGCAATAGATGAAAAATCATATAAAAACTATGACGGATTAAAAATAAAGATAATATTTTCAAATCTAGGAAGAAGATATAAGAAAATAGGTGACAATATAAGCCTAATGTTAGAAAAAGAAACGGTAAAACTAGAAGATAGTTTAATTGCTATGATAAGAATAACAAAAGAAAATGAAGAAATAGATAGAAAAGCGGAAATTGAAAAAATAAAACAATAAGCACAAAAGAAAGTACAACAATTAGAAGAAGTAAAGATACCAAAATGATAGAGCTAGAAAAGGAGGTAGCAATATTAAAAGAAATGTATGAAAGAAAACAAAAAGAAAAAGAATAAAAAACAAAATTAACAAATGAGATAATTAAATTTAAAGAAAAATTGCAACTAGAAGATGAATTAGAAGAAAATAAAGAAAATAACCAAGATAATCTACCCAAAATAAGAGTTGATGAAATAAACGACGATGATCTAGAACAACATTCGGAAACAAGCGAAACATATGCGAAACTTTTAGCAAACATAGATAATACAAAGAATTTAGAAATAAATACAGGAGACATAGACATGGATGAAAAACCTAGCACATCATGAGTAAAAAACCCAAAAGATTTTAATCCAAAATATTATAATAAAAACTATGAACAATATGATAGAGAAAAAACTATATGGGATAAAAGATTAAATAAAAAATGGACACCTAAACCAATAACTGAACGACATGATTTTTTAGATTTAGACGTGCAAGCGAGATATAAATAAAATAATCCAATTATGGATAGGATATATATCAAAACAATTAATAGATAACAAAATAGTAATAGCAGAGACACCAGGATATATAGAAAGAACGCTTATAGAAACAATAAAATTATGGCTACAAAATTTATCAGATGAAAGTTTAAAAACTCTAAAAAGTAATAAAAAATCTAATGGCGAATTAGCTACTACAACTATAAAAATATTATATAAATACGAAGTAGCTATAAGAAATAAATTTTGTAGTATGACAACAGAGGTAGAAGAACAAAATAAAGAAAAAAACATAAATCGGAATCTAATGACAAAATTAGCAATATCTAATATGTGTTACATACATGAATATACATGTGCATTTAGAGAATACTATTATAAAGGAACATATAGCATAGAAGAAAGTAAAGAAATAAGAAAATTATATTTTACAAAATTGCCAGAACCTTTTAATTCAAAAATAATAAAAAGTTGGAATGAAGCAGAATTAACAGATACCTTAAGAGCTAGAAAAAAATTCTTGCAACGATGGTTTATGGAACGATGTGAAAAACATAAAGAAGAAATAAAAATGAAAAAAATATTAGTAAAAAACTTGGCATGTTGCAAAAATAAAACAGCACCTCAATTTGGTTGTACGGATAGATATTATAAAAATAAAAGGAAATATGATAAAAAATACAAATCAAAATATAAATATAAAAAATCGAGAAGAAGAATTATGTAAAAAACTACAAAACCAAAAGACCATATAGACCAAAAAGAAAACTAACGGAATGTACTTGTTATAATTGTGAAAAATTAGGACATATAGCTAGAGATTGTAAATTACCTAAAAATCCAAAGAAAAAATAAATATCAGAAATAATAATAGACAATGAAAAATGTACACAAATAGAACACAAATTATGAATTAGAAAGTGAAGATAGCATATATGAATTATCAGAAAACGAAATAGACAAAATGAAAAATAATTCATTAACAGAATCAGATAATGAACACTATATAAATGACTGAAACAGATATACAAATAATAACTAAAGAAAAATATCAAGATGAAGAATCGGTAGAACAAAAAATAATATTTGATAATAATATATTTAAACAAATAAAAGGAAAAGAATTAGACATAAGCGTAGCAAAAATATTCAAAATACCAATAATAAGAAATTGATTTAAACGACAAAAAGAAGAATACTATGTAGTAAGTCAAAGAGAGCATATTATAGATTGCAAATACGCCAAAGGAAAGGCTAAAATACCAATAATAAACAAACGAATAATAAATAAAGAAATACAAGATATTAAGGCTAAAAATCCAATTAAATGTGTGCATTTAGGAGGAACGGAAATATTAATAAAAGCATGCTTTAAAAAAGGAATAAATACACCCATAGAAATATACTTAGCAGATGATAGGATCATACAACTTATAGAAAAAAGTAGAATAAGCGCAGTAAAAGGTAACCTCATATACCAAAAATTTAAATTTATAATATGTGCTAACTACTCAGTAGCAGTAAATGACAGAAATATAGATAAATCATTAGTATGATATTGAAAAATGTCAGGAATAGAACTAGCCCCAGAAAGTAAAATATTTACAGCTAGATGTAAAAACTTATATGTTTTAACAACAAAACATAAAATAATAGCAAAAAACAAAATAAATAAAATAAAAATAGAAGATCCCTTTGAAAGAATAGTTATGGTCATAGATAAGAATAAATATAGTTATAATGAGATTGACATAAAAGAAGATTTAGAAATAGTAAAAGAAAGATTAAGCACATCAAAGAGAATAAACTATGAAATACCACAAATATCATAAAAAATGAGTACCTCAAGAAGAATAGATAAAACTCCACAAAAATCAATGGAAGAAGAAAGAAAACCACATCATTACTACATAACGGAAATAATGGAACAACAAAAATATTTAATATTAATAAACACAGGACTAGAAGAAAACTACATTACAAGAGAATTAGTCACGGAAGATGAAATAATAACTACTGAACAATCATGCCCCGAACTACCAAAAGCATTAACATATACCAAAGAAACTACAGAAAAGGAAAAAATCATTAGAGGAATACCAATAATAATAAAATTTAAAGTATATCAAGGAGATGAAAATATCACTTTAGGAATAAAATAGCTAGAACAAGTAAAATCATATAATCTAGAAGATAAACAGTTGACAATAAATTATGAAAATAAAAGAGTAATAATAAAAAGGACTTTAGTAACGATAAAAATATGAAAATATATATACTTGCAACGATAATAATAGAAGGATATTACAACAGATATTATACACCAATGATAGATACGGGAGCACAAGCTAATATATATAAATACAATTGTTTACCAGAAGATAAGTGGAAAAAATTAAAAACATCGATAGTAGTAACAGGATTTAATAATGAAGGAAGCATGATCACATATAAGGAAAAAAATATAAAAATACAAATATAGGATAAGATATTAACTATAGAGAAAATATATAACTTTGAATTGACTACAAAAGATATGCTATTAGGGATGCCATTTTTAGAAAAATTATACCCACATAATAACAAAAATACACTGGTGATTCACAACACCGTGTAAATAAAAAATAGGAGCAAAAAGAGTAAATAACAAAAAACGAAAAACAACAGAATGGATAAAAGGAAGTGAAAAAGTTACACAAAAATTAGGAAATATAAAAGAAGAAGACCGCAAGATAGAATTAATTATATTCTCTATAGATAAAGTAAAAATAATCCAAGATAAGTTAGAATTATTATATAGTGAAGATCATTTACAAGGATGGGAGAAACATAAAACAAAAGTAAAAATTGAGCTAATTGATAATAATAGTATAATAACCCAAAAACCATTAAAGTATAATTTTAATGATTTAACCAAATTTAAGATACATATAAATGAATTACTAGAAAAAGGGTATATACAAGAAAGCAATAGTAAGCACACAAGCCCGTCATTTATCGTAAATAAACATAGTGAACAAAAAAGAGGAAAAAGCAGAATGGTTATTGATTATAGAAATTTAAATACAAAAACTAAAACATATAATTGTCCGATACCAAATAAAATACTAAAGATAAGACAAATACAAGGATATAATTATTTTAGAAAATTTGATTGTAAATCAGGATTTTAACACTTAAAACTAGAAGAAGAATCTATAAAACTAACAGCATTCACTGTACCACAAGGATTCTATGAATGGAATGTATTACCATTTGGATATAAAAATGCACCAGGTAGATATTAACACTTTATGGATAACTACTTTAAACAATTAGAAAATTGTGTAGTATGTATTGATGATATATCATTATATTCTAAAACCCAAGATAAACACATAAGATTATTAGAAAAATTCATACATATTATAGAATATTCAGGCATAAGTCTAAGTAAAAAGAAAGCAGACATAATGAAAAGCCAAATAGAATTTCTAGGAATACAAATAGATAAAAATAGAATAAAAATGCAAATGCATATAGTACAAAAAATAATTAACTCAAAAGAACAACTAGATACAAAAAAGAAATTACAATCATTTCTAGGACTAGTAAACCAAGTAAGAGAATATATACCAAAATTAGTAGAAAATCTAAAACCATTACAACAAAAATTAAAGAAAGATGTAGAATACCAATTTGATAAGAAAGACCAAACACAAATACAAAAAATAAAATTATTATGTAAGAACCTACCTAAACTATATTTTCCGGATGAAAACAAAAAATTTACTTATATAGTAAAATCAGACGCTAGTGAAAAAAGTTATGGAGGAATCTTAAAATACAACTACCATGGAGAAAAAATAGAACATCATTGTAGATATTATTCAGGAACATTTACTAATACTAAAATAAAATGGGAAATAAACAGGAAAGAATTATATTCAGTGTATAAATTCTTACTATCATTTGAACCATATATAGTATATAACAAATTTATTATAAGGACAGATAACACACAAGTAAAATGGTGGCTAACAAGAAAAATACAAGATTCGGTAACAACAAAAGAAATAAAGAGATTGGTATTAAATATATTAAATTTTACATTTACAATTGAAGTAATAAAAGCGATAAGAATGTTATTGCAGATTACCTATCACGACAAAGCTACTCGGGGCGAGGGCGAGGAAGAAGATATAATTGAAAAGATACTCAAAGTCATTACTACACTTTGTACAAAAGTGGATAGTATGGACAACGAGATACAAAAGCTAAAGACTAATGAAGATAATCTGAAGTATAAATCTAATCAGCAGCATGACTATAAAAATGAGGAGCTACATCAATCGAAAGACGAAAAAAACCCAGAGCTAAAAGGAGACGATGGGAAACTCCTTAAAACCCATAATGTTTGTTTAAATACAGCTGCAGGTATAAGCAAACAAGTTAGCGATAAACAACACAAAAATGTGAACTTAAAGCAGCTATTTGAAAAATCATTTACCCAAAGGACACCTAGATATATGTCCATAGAACCACAAACATCTACATACGCAGATAGTTTGCAAAACCAAAATGAGAAAAAGACATATAATTACATTGCACGAACCTATATCGAAAATATACACAAAATCCAAACTTATTTAAACCGCAACCCCATATCAACTACAAAAGAACCAAACCAAGATTATTTGACACAAAAATTACAAGGATATAACAAGTTAATTGCACGACCAAAAACTAACGCTAATTTAGTAAGAACATATTACATCTACGAACTGTTAAATACCGTATACACATACGACGGAGAAGAAGTTAGTGGAATACCGAAACTGCATAAAGCATTCTTCACATACAAAAGAGTTACAAAAGGAAATTTATTTTATATAAAATTCTATACAGCACCAGCGGAGATATTATACGAGAAAATAAAACCGCCAATACAGGTTATCAAGATAGGACTAACTAAAGATATGATTATACCCGAGGACATCGGACAACAAGAAGAGATATGTAAAATAGAGAAACCAAGTTTTTATGCCAACAAAAGAATAATTGGTATATCAACTATCATACAAGAGCTAGCAAACATTTATTTAAACGAAAATGCTATATGGAGCTACTATGCAAGAGATCAGCTAATGATTTATTCTAATTCAAGGGAACTAAGAAAAGCAAATATGGATGAAGTCCAGCAATGGATTTTATCATTATTAAAACCAGAAGAACGACCTACAACGCGAGCACTAAAAGCAGGATTTATTTCGACAGAGTTATTAACCAGATATTACAAGCTAATTGGTCACAAATATCCTGACCACATATGTTCAAAATGCAATAGAAAAGATAACATAATTCCAGACATCGATTTAGGGTAAAAGAAGACGATGAAGATAAGAAGCAAACAGACAGGATAAGATATGGACAAGATAAAAAGAAGATAAGATACAAGATGGCAGACAAAATAAACGTGAATAGATAGATAGATGTAATGTAATGTAAAGCACTCTGTGTAAAGTAAGAATAGTAAATATAGTAGGTTGACATTAAAGTAAATAGTAAAAGTCATAGAATAGGTATGAAATGTCATAATGTATCATAAAGTAGGTGTACAAGTGTAACGTATCATGATGGGCAAGTGTAAGGGATGGTAGTAGGTGTGATTTATTAGGTGACAAATGTTAAAGTGAATAGTAGTACATTATTGTAGTGTAGTATGAAAATCCTTCCTATATAAAGGAACGGATATGTAACTTAAAAAGGCAGGCAACGCCTAAATAAAAATCCTCTTTCAGAAAACACTCTCTCAAGATAAATATTTAAAATACTAATGGAAAAATCTGAAATTCAATCAGATATTTTAGATAACATGGCTACGCAAGAGGCAAAGGTATATTGTTCAAAAAATATGCAGAACTAATTTCATATATTCCTAAATATCATATATATGATTGAATAAAGTTATGTTAGTTAATATGTATTAGAATTATTTGAATCATGATTTCTAGTTTATTAGTAAACTGGAAACAGGGAGAAAACTTCTATACTATGCTATCCTAATGTTGAAACCGGTAGGCGAGGAAGCCGTTTAGGGGAGTAAACAAAGTTGAGGCGCTGATAAGAAGGAAGTATCCGCTAAAGTACGATGCTAGTAGTGACAGGAGAACATGATAAACAAATAATCTAGCTCATAATGATCTAATATGAATTTAATCAATTATGAATATGATAGAAAGGAATAATTTGAAATAAAAAACTTGCATGATAAAGAACATGACTACATACGTTCATGATGAAATGATAAAAAACTATGAAACTTTAATCTTATATATACTTAAAGATATAAAAATAATTGAATTAAGAAGAATTATATGGAAAAAATATTTAATGATAACGAATCAGAAGATATATTAAACCAACAATGGTATGAAATAGACCTACATAATTTAGACTACGAAAGAATAGAATGGTAAGATTAAGAAATAAATTCAGATTAAAATGAACTACGAATATTTACAATATTGGATAGAATATATGGAAGAGATAAAACTATTAGACCAATTAATGAAGGAAAATTTATATATGTACCAAAGAATCCAAGATATGTTATATCTAGAATATATCATAAATAATATTAAAGAAATATTCAAATTAAAATAACTATCGGAAGAATATTACAATAAATATTATAACATTTTACCATGAATTTCACACCAAAAAATAGTAGCTTAAGACACTTAGCAAAAGAATATTATAATAAAATCTTTAAAATAAATTACTCACCTACCACACTACCACTTTCATGAAACCCGTTTGATGAGTTCTTGAGATAATTTTTAAGAGTTGTTGTTGAGTAGATTTTTGTGTACTTGTCACGACCCAAGCCTAGGGCCTAGACGTGACCGACGAATGGGGAACCCCAAACAAGCCTCACAGCATATCATTACACAACCTTGGTCGCGAAAGCAATTATAATGACCATAAGCGATAAGCATAATCAAGGGAAAATTGGGACTAAGGGAACAGGAGAAAAAAAGGAGAATAATACATAAATACCATAGATGAGTCAAGCTCAAGCAAAATACACAACTTGTTAGCGGGGACCAAGACAAACTACTGGGCTCACCCTCATAGTCAATATATAATCAAAAAGGAAAAGTCTTATACATAGCAAGAGATCATAAGCAACGTCCCCGGAATGGAGGACTCACCAATGAGGTCGATAAAAAATCGTATTAGCCATGCGGAGGAGGATGGTCAAGCGGTGCTCCGGTCCCTACATAGTGACATAATGTAGGCATAGAATATGTATTAGTACGTTTGAATGTACTAAATATATGGGATGCAATGCAATGCAACAATAGATTGACATCATAGGCAAAATGCATAATCATACCCGATAGATAGCATATTAATGAGATGATATATGTAATGATGCTTACATAAAAATCATATTTAGTAGGGCGTAGTACATGTGTAGCGACTAACAATCAATATAGTATTTCCAAGGCCTACCACCCCCTTGGAGAGGTGAAAGAGGTAAAAACCCCTTAATGTGGTTACCCGGGCCTACCACCCCTCGAGCTAGGGACCAAGGTACAAACCCCTCGATATGGTTATACGGGCCTACTACCCCCCGTACTAGGCAACTAAGGTATCAACCCCTCGATACGGTTACCCGGGCCTACCACCCCCCGAGCTAGGGACCAAGGTACAAACCCCTCAATATGGTTATACGGGCCTACTATCCCCCATACTAGGCTTGGTCGACTCACAACACTATATAGAGAAAATCATATACATGTATTCATTTCATCATCATTTCAATAATTATATAACCATTCGACTCATAGGACGTACATTGGACCTTCCATTTCCTAAGAATTCTATAGATGGGCATTTTATCAAACACATGGTGGGCTACTGTTCATGTAAATAAAATCATGTATTTCAAGAGTACTAAGTCCAACCAATTCCAAAATCCATATAAATCAGCTCACCAACAACATTCATATATATATATATCCACCTTCATAATTTGATCATAGAAGCATGAAAACCATAAACATTACATAATAATTCCATTTCATGATAATAGGCAAAATAGACCATAATAGGGTGTGTAGTAGTAATTCCATACTTCAAGAGTTCATAAATAACCATAAGGACCCATAAACTTGAAGTAGTAACAGAGGATAAAAGGTTGGACTTGTGGAAAGGAAGGTTTCCACAATCAAACCCACATACCTCAACTTTGGAGAATCCTTGATGAAGATTGGAATGGAGAATTGAAGTTTGAGATTGAGTCTTGAATTCGGAATTAGAGCTTGAGATATTTGAATTTGGTTGAGGATCTTGGTGAAATTTTGGAGGGGGCTTAGAGAGTGTTTTTGAAGTTAAAAATGACTAAGTATGGGACATATCACCTTTTTATAAAAAAATGTCCCCAACACTTAGCCTCAAAAATGAGGCTTAAGAAGCAAAAAAAAAAATAGCTCACTGGAAATTGCAAATCTGTATAGACAGGTTTTACGAAAATGGTCATAACTCCTTCATCCTAACTCGAAATGAGGTGAAACCAAGTACGTTGGAAAGCTAACTCAAAGAGCTTTAATTTTTATAGGCTGTGGCCCGGCCAGTTCCTTGTGTGCTAAGAGATATGCCCCTTTAAAGTTGACCCTCAAAATCGCATTTTTGCGATTTTCGAATTTTGATACGCTTGCTCTAAAATTCGGTTTAGACCTATTTTCCACTCAATTTGACCTCATGAATAAGAATATGAAGTCAAATTTCCAAAATCATGCACAGATTTTGAGATATATGGAAATTACAATTATAGGTGTTTTCGAAGCACATTTTCGGGCATTTTTGGGATCGTTTCAATATCTCCTCCTTGGAAACATTCGTCCCTGAATGTCAAAGAAACGTACATGAGAGACACAAACATGGCAATTTTAGCCCACATAAGGATGCAACAATGCACTTACACCTCATTTCAAAAACCTCAACATAGTTGTAAAACCACAATGAACTTGTCAATTTAAACATGAATGTATGCAATGACATGGGGGCTGAATCTTAAGACCTGAGATTTTATAAAGGGCTTAGATCAATACCTTAGGCTTGAGTGGAGTGGAAAAGATAAGGATATCGCCTTTGCATGTCCGCTTTAGCCTCCCAAGTAGCACTTTCAACTTATGATTTCTCCAAAGTACTTTAACGGAAGCCACATCTTTGTTTCTCAACCTCTTTACTTGTCTATCTAAAATCTGGACCTGAACCTCTTCATAGGTCAAATTATCTTCAACAACACCCACAACATCAAGAGGCACAATAGAATTCGGATCACCCACACACTTCCTCTACATAGACACATGAAATACCGGATGAACCAAATCCATTTCACTAGGCAATTCCAACTCATAAGCTACCTTGCCAATTCTCTTCATCACCTTATAAGGACCCACGTATCTTGGGCTCAACTTGCCCTTCTTACCAAAACGAACCACACCCTTCATGGGTGACACCTTCAAATAGACCCAATCACCAACTCAGAATTCAAGAGCCCTTCTCCTCACATCGGCATAGGACTTTTGGTGACTTTGGGCCATCTTCAACCTTTCTCTAATCATCCTAACCATCTCAATAGCCTCCATAACTAGATCTGGTCCTAACAAGGCCACCTCACCAACCTCAAACCACCCAATCGGTGATCTGCAACGCCTCCCATAGAGAGCCTCAAAAGGAGCCATAGCGATGCTAGAATGATAGCTATTGTTATAGGCAAACTCAATCAATGGAAAATGATCATCCCAACTACCCTTAAGCTCTAATAAACAAGCCCTAAGCATATCCTCAAGTGTTTGGATAGTCCTTTCGGCTTGTCCATCCGTTTGCGGGTGAAAGGTCGTAGTAAGCAACCTTACCAAGTCATGAATATATAACCTTGCATAATCTTCTGCCCCATATATTGTCTTTACCGATAGAAAATGAGCCGATTTTGTCATCCTATCAACCACCACCCAAATAGAATCAAAACTTTTTTCTAGTCTTGGGTAAACCAACAACAAAATCCATATTAATTTCTTCCCACTTTCAAGTGGGAATCTTTATGTCTTGGGTTAGGCCACCCGGCCTTTGATGTTCGGCCTTGACTTGTTGACAACTATGACAACCGGAAACGAATTTGGCAATGTCCTTCTTCATGCCTCCCCACCAATACACATCCCTCAAATCTCTAAACATTTTGGTGGAACCGGGGTGGATGGAGTAGGAAGAATTATGAGTCTCCTCAAGAATTTTCTCCCTCAAACCATCAACACAAGGCACACACAACTTACCTTGGTACCTAAGGGCACCATCTCCCCCTTGGGAGAAAACTTCCACCTTGCCCTCTTTCACCAAGGCCTTCAATTCTATCAAGGAAGAGTCAAGATCTTGTTTTGCTATCACCTCATCAACCAAGGAAGACCTAGCACCATCAACAACGACCACACCACCATTACCAACCTCTTCCAACCTAACCCCCAACCTAGCCAACCGATGCACCTCTCTAGCCATTTCCCTATCACCAATATCAACATGAGCTAGGCTACCCATACACACCCTACTCAAAGCATCCGCCACCACAATAACTTTACCGGGATGATAATGCACACTCATATCATAATCTTTAAGAAATTCTAGCCACCTTCTTTGTCTCAAGTTGAGATCTTTTTCGGTGAAGACATATTGGACTCTTATGATCGGTGAACACATCAACATGTACACCATACAAGTAATGACGCAAAATCTTTAAAGCAAACACCACCGCGGCTAATTCAAGATCATGCGTAGGATAGTTCTTTTCATGCACTTTGAGTTGTCTAGAAGCATAGGCTATCACCTTACCATTTTGCATTAGAACACAACCCAAGCCAACTTTAATAGCATCACAATACATAACAAATCCCTCAAGCCCATCCGGTAGTGACAATATAGGAGCGGATACAAGTTTATCTTTCAAGGTTTGAAAACTCCTTTCGCACTCGTCGGTCCACTCAAATTTAGCCTTCTTTTGAGTCAACTTAGTCATGGGAGAAGCAATAGAAGAAAACCCATTAACAAATCTCCGGTAGTAACCCGCGAAGCCCAAGAAGCTCCTAATATCCGACGGGGTCAATGGCCTAGGCCAATTTCTAATCACATCGGTCTTCTTAGGGTCCACCTTAATACCATCCCCCGACACCACATGACCTAGGAAGGCAACCTCCCTTAATCAAAATTCACACTTTTCATACTTGGCATACAACTTCTCATCTCTCAATCTTTGCAACACAACCCTCAAGTGACCCATATGTTCTTCCTCACTATGTGAATAGATTAAAATATCATCAATGAAAACCACAACAAAGGAATCAAGGTAGGGTTTAAAGACCCTATTCATTAGGTCCATGAAGATAGCCGGTGCATTGGTCAATCCAAAGGACATGACCACAAATTCATAATGCCCATACCTAGTCCGGAAGGCTGTCTTGGGAATGTCACACTCCCTCACCTTCACTTGATGATACTCGGACCGAAAATCAATCTTAGAGAAATGGCTAGCCCCTTGCAATTGGTCGAACAAGTCATCAATCCTAGGAAGAGGATATTTATTCTTGACGGTGACCCTATTGAATTGTCGGTAATCAATACACATCCTAAGGGACCCATCTTTCTTCTTCACAAACAACACCGGTGCACCCCATGCTGATTGGCTAGGCCTAATAAAATCCTTCCCCAACAAGTCCCTCAATTGTTCTTTCAACTCCTTTAACTCCGCTGGGGCCATACAATAAGGGGGAATAGAAATGGGTTAAGTATCGGGGAAGAGGTCTATGCCAAAATCTATTTCCCTTTCGGGAGGAACACCGGGAAGGTCATTAGGAAAGACATCAAGGAATTCATTTACGACCAGAACTGACTCTATAAGAAGGGTTTTTGACTCCACATCCCTAACCCTCACAAGGTGATAGAGACACCCTTTAGATATCAACTTACGGGCTTTAATGCAAGAGATAAACCTACCCTTGACTATCACATTTTGGCTCTCCCACTCAAGAATGGGTTCACTTAGGAATTGGAACTTGACCCTACGGGTTCTACAATCAATGGAAGCATAGTATGCATGCAACCAATCCATCCCAAGAACAACATCAAAATCAACCATGTTCAACTCAACAAGATCACAAGGCAATATTTTATGTAAGATGCAAATAGGACAATTTCTATAGATCTTCCTAGCAATAATATATGCACCAATAGGAGTAGACACCTTATATGACTCATGCAACAAGTCGGGCTCAACATGAAACTTTTTGGCAATAAAGAGGGTGATAAAAGAAAGAGAGGCACTCGGATCAATTAATGCATATACATCAAAGTCAAAGATTTTCAACATATTAGTAACGATGTCGGGTACTTCATCGACCCCTTGCCTCTCATGCAAAGCATAAAATCGATTGTGCCTTGGGGCACTATCTTGTCGGCCCCCTCTCCGCAAAGGAACCGCATTGGCACCTTGTGGACGGACCTCCTTACCCTTGTTGTGATTCCGAGGACAATCCATTGCCTTGTGCCCCATTTCTCCACAACTGTAGCAAGCACCGGTATTTCTCAAGCACGGGCCACCATGGCCCTTACCACACTTCGGACACACATCAATAGGACCCATACCACCAACACCTTGGGCCCTTGGAACGTCATTGGCAAACCCCCTATAGGGCGCATGAGAAGACCTTTGGCCTTGATGATATCGGCCTCCCCTTCGACTTTGGAACTTACCCTCAAAACGGGCCCTCTTGGCCTCATGACCCCTCCTCTTCCTCAACTTCTCCTCCTCCATTTGCTAGGCATAGACCATCAAGCGGGACAAGTCCATGTCACTAATCAACATTGCGGACCGACATTCTTCACTCACTATGTCGGACACACCCATCACGAATTTGTTCATTCTAGACCATGAGTTGGCAACCAAATATGGAGCATATATTGAAAGTTGGTTAAACTTGAGGGCATACTCCCTCACACTCATAGACCCTTGTTTTAAATTCATGAACTCCACAAATTTGGCTTCCCTAAGCTCAAGAGGAAAGAATCGATTAAGGAAAGCCATTTTGAACTCTTCCCAACGCACCACATAGTTTTCCCCCTTCTTTTCCTTCCATTGATTGTACCATATTTGGGCCATCCCTTTTAGTTGGTAGGCCGCCAACTCCGTCTTATCTTATGACCTCATACCCATGATAGCTAATATCTTGTAGTCTTCATCAATGAACTCTTGAGGGTCTTCATCTAACTTAGACCCATAGAATTTCAGGGGATTCATCCGCACGAAGTCTCTCACTCGAGATGCCGGGGTAGGAGCCTGAGGGGTTTGGGCCCCGTGGTTGGCTTGATTAGTCATAGCTTGTGCAAATAAAGTAAGGGCATCCCGAAGATCCCCATTGGTTGGTTGTTCCTCAGGTGCGCGAGTTCGTCTTCCTATTATATTAGGCATGATCTACCATAGCAAAGAACAACCATTAGGGAGAAACTTAATTCAACTCTACAGCACAACTTAGAACATGAAGAAGGGAAACATTTCCTAAAACGTCTCATGGCCTCCTACTCATAGTTGTGGTGCACAACACAACTATGAATCGGACTCTAATCAATGCGATGTGTTGGACTCTAAGGATCTATCAACCTAGTGCTCTGATATCAAGTTTGTCACGACCCAAGCCTAGGGCCTAGACGTTATCGGCGAATGGGGAACCCGAAGGAACCCCAAACAAGCCTTATAGCATATCATTACACAACCTTGGTCGCGGAAGTAATTAAGATGACCATAAGCGATAAGTATAATAAAGGGGAAATCGGGAGTAAGGGAACAAGTGAAAAAAAGGAGAATAATACATAAATACCATAAATGAGTCAAGCTCAAGCAAAATACACAACTTGTCCAACACCACCTCTAAACATGGGTACTTAGCGGGGGCCAAGACAAACTACCGTGCTCACTCTCATAGTCAATACATAATCAAAAAGGAAAAGTCTTATACATAGCAAGAGATCATAAGCAACGTCCCCAGAATGGAGGACTCACCAATGAGCTCGATAGAAAATCGTATTAGCCACGCGGAGGAGGATGGTCAAGCGGTGCTCCGGTCCCTACATGGTGACATAATGTAGGCATAGAGTATGCATTAGTACGTTTGAATGTACTAAGTATATGGGATGCAATGCAATGCAACAATATATGGATATCATAGGTAAAATGCATAATCATACCCGATAGATAACATATTAATGAGATGATATGTATAATGATGCTTACATAAAAATCATATCTAGTAGGGCGTAGTACATGTGTAGCGAGTGACCATCAATATAGTATTTCCAAGGCCTACCACCCCCTTGGAGAGGCAAAAGAGGTACAAACCCCTCAATGTAGTTACCCGGGCCTACCACCCCCCGAGCTAGGGACCAAGGTACAAACCCCTTGATATGGTTATACGGGCCTACTACCCCCCGTACTAGGCAACCAAGGTACCAACCCCTTGATACGGTTACCCGGGCCTACCACCCCCGAGCTAGGGACCAAGATACAAACCCCTCGATATGGTTATACGGGCCGACTACCCCCCGTACTAGGCTTGATCGACTCACAACACTAAATAGAGAAAATCATATACATATTTCCATTTCATCATCATTTCAATAATTATATGGCCATCTGACTCATAGGACATACATTGAACCTTCCATTTCCTAAGAATTCTATAAATGGGCATTTTATCAAACACATGGTGGCTACTGTTCATGTAAATAAAATTATGTATTTCAAGAGTACTAAGTCTAACAAATTCCAAAATCCATATAAATCAGCCAACCAACAACATACATATATATATATATCTACCTTCAAAATTTTATCATGGAAGCATGAAAATCATAAACATCACATAATAATTCCAATTCCTGATAATATGCAAAATAGACCATAATAGGGTGTGTAGTAGTAATTTCATACTTCAAGAGTTCATAAATAACCATAAGGACCCATAAACTTGAAGTAGTAATAGATGATAAATGGTTGGACTTGTGGAAAGGAAAGTTTCCACAATCAAACCCACATACCTCAACTTTGGAGAATCCTTGATGAATATTGGAATGGAGAATTGAAGCTTGAGATTGAGTCTTAAATTCGAAATTAGAGCTTGAGATCTTTGAATTTGATTGAGGATCTTGGTGGAATTTTGGAGAGGGCTTAGAGAGTGTTTTTGAAGTTAAAAATGACTAAGTATAGGACATATCCCCATTTTATAAAAAAACGTCCCCAACACTTATGAAACGACCCAAAAAGTTCCAAAAAATGTGCTTTCGAAGTTACCGGAAACTTGTTTTAGCTATATCTAAAAATCCGTTTCATTTTTTGAAAATCCGACTTCATATTTATGTTAAGGGAGTCAAATTGAGTGAGAAATGGGTCTAACCCAAATTTTAGAGCAACTGTATCAAAATCCAAAATTTCCAAGTGAAGCCTTTTTCGAGGGTCTTCTTTGGAGGGTCATATCTCCTAGCATACAAATAATTTGGTGGCCCATAACATATCCATGGAAAGCCCTTTGAGTTAGCTACCCAACGCACTTCGTTTCACCTCATTCGAAGTCCGGACAAAGAAGTTATGCCCATTTTCGTAAAATCTGTCCGTGCAGAAAATGTAATTTCCAGATAGCGAATTTACTGTTCATAAGCCTCTTTTTTTTTCTAAGTGTTGGACCCATTTTTTCAAGGGCATATTTTATTTCATATATAGCATTAATTAATTCCCATCTCTAAAACATTTTCCAAAATACCTCTCCCATACTTAGACACATTTTCTCTCAAGAACCCTAATCCAAAACCTTCCTCAAGATTGAAGAGATTCTTGCTTCAAGTTCCAAGCTTCCATTGAAGACACTCTCAAGACCTTCATAAAAACTCAAGGTATGTGGTGTTGAACTCATGGGTCCTTCCACCCATAGTGCCTAGACTCTATTCTACTCACTAATTCATGGTTTAAGTTGAGATTCATAAATTAGTCTTGTTCCTTGTATAAATTTCCTGCATAGTGAATTCTAGCAGGAAAAGTAATTGTTTTGAGCATGCTGTGACTCTAGAACTTGAATCTAAACTTGGAATTGATGTGGAGATTTTTCATGTGGTCTTATGGGTATTAAAAGGCGTTGTTGCAGGTTGTTCACTGGTTTTCCTGCATAATTACTACCCTATATTCCATGCTCTTTGACCCCATTACATACCTTCAAAGTGTTTGACAAAATGTCCAATTGTGGAGAATTGATGAATTGATGCTTTAAGGCTTGAGTTATGAGATGTATGGCATTCAAGAGATGTGTTGATGACAAACTAAGCTTGTGTATATGTTCATTCCATACATGAGATTGCATTAGAACCTAATGTGAATTTCCTATATAAAGTGTTGCATGACCATGCTCGATCCGGGGAAAAAGAACCGGATAACCATGTGAGGGTTTATACCTCACCACCTAGGATGCTTAGGGTGTAACCAACATCAACCATGTGAGGGGTTTATACCTCACCACCTAGGATGTTTGGGGTGTGACCAACATCAACCATGTGAGGGGTTTATACCTCACCACCTAGGATGCTTGGAGTGTGACCAACATCAAAGGGTGTCCAGTTGTGAACGACATCCCCCATCCTAAGTTGGGGTTATAGATTGGTTGGATTATGCACACACATATGATATATACTATTAGTATAGATTTACTTAAACATGTTTTGACTTCACTTTGATCATGCATCCTCATATTGTTATTCATTATGCCTATGGAACTATTTCTTATATTTCGATTGTGTCCTTTTCTATAGTTGTATTGCACCCTGCATACTTAGTACATTCCAAGTACTAACGCATATTTTGCCTACATGATGTCACCATGTAGGGACCGGAGCTACTCTTGCTCCTTTTCTCCATTCACGTGGCTAGTACGGTGCTTATCTGAGTTTGTTGGTGAGTCCTCAATGATTCAAGGGCTATCTTATGTTTCCTACTCCTATGCTTTGAGACCGTAGCTTGCAATTGTATTTTGACTATGAGGGGAGCCGGTAGTATGTCATGGCCCCCGTCCTATCTATGTATGTAGAGGTGTGCGTTGAACAAGTATTTTGTAAATGAGGTTGACTCTTATTCTATGATGTTATTTTGAAATGGTTTGCCCTTAGTCCCTAATTCCCGTTATTCAATGTTAAATGTACTTCCACGACCGATGAAGTGTGATGACAAGTTTGAGAGGCTTATTTGGGGTTCCTTCGGGTTCCTCATTCGCCATGTCACGTCTAGGCCCTAGGCTTGGGTCGTGACAAACTTGGTATCCAAGCACTACGTTGTTAAATCCTCGGAGTCCGACACACCGCGTTAAGTAGAGTCCTAATCATGGTTTTGAAGCGCGCCACGACTATGAATGGGAGGCTACAAAATGTTTTAGGAAAGGTTTCCCTTCTTCATGTTCTATGTCGTGCTTAGAGAATAATAAGGTGATTCCTCCCTAACGCTTTTTTTTTGGATTGCTAGATCATCATGCCAAACATGAGGGGAAGACGAGCTCGATTACCGAAAGAGCCACCCACCAATGGTGAGCTCCGTGATGCACTCACCATGCTTACACAAGTGGTAACTAACCAAGTGCAACAAGGAGCCCAAGCTCCTCGAGCTACCACCCCGGGGGAAAGGGTGAGAGATTTCATGAGGATGAACCCTCCAGTTTTCCATGGTTCAAAGGTGGATGAGGACCCGCAAGAGTTCATCGATGAGGTATGCAAAATTTTGACCATTATGAATGTTGGTGCTTGTGAGAAGGCGGAGTTGGCGGCCTACCAACTCAAGGGGGTTGCTCAAATTTGGTTTAATCAATGGAAGGGTGAGAAAGGTAATGGCTATGTGGTGTTGTTGGAGGAGTTTAAACTTGCTTTCCTTAATAGGTTCTTTCATCTTGAGCTTAGGGAGGCAAAGTTGGTGGAGTTCATGAACTTGAAGCAAGGAGCTATGAGTGTGAGGGAGTATGCCCTCAAATTTGTCAAACTCTCCAAGTATGCACCTCACTTGGTGGCCGACTCTAGGTCGAGGATGAACAAATTTGCGATGGGTGTATCCGACTTGGTTAGTGAGGAGTGTCGGTCCGCTATGCTCATTGGAGATATGGATTTGTCTCAGTTGATGACTTATGCCGAGCAAATGGAGGAGGAGAAATTAAGGAAGAGAAGGGGGCATGAGGCCAAGAGGACCCGATTGGAGAATAGGTTCCCTAAGGGTGCTAGATTTCATCATGGCCGAGGAAACCCTCATGTCAACCGGAGATTTGCTATCAATGTTCCTAGACCTCAAGGGGGAGGTGAAGTGGGTTGTATGGATGTATGCCCTAAGTGTGGGAGGAAGCATGGTGGTCCTTGCATGAAGGGTTCGGGTTCTTGCTTTGAATGTGGAGAAATGGGTCACAAGAGGTTTAAGTGTCCCAAGATCCGCAACAAGGTTTGAAATGCTAACACTACTCCTTTGGGTAGAGGTGCTTCTCAAAGTGGTGCCCCAAGGCACAATCGATTTTATGCTTTGCATGGTAGACAAGGTGTTAATGAGACTCCCGATGTGGTGACCGATGTGTTGCAAATCTTTGATCTTGATGTTTATACTTTGATTGATCCGGGTGCCACCCTTTCCTTTGTTACCCCCTTAGTTGCTAGAAAATTTCATGTCGAGTCAAAATTGTTACATAAGTCATATGAAGTATCTACTCCCATTGGTGTCTCTATTGTTGCTAGAAAAGTGAATAGAAATTGTCCGGTTTGCATATTGAATAAGTTGTTGCCTTGTGATCTTGTCGAGTTGAACATAGTGGATTTTGATGTTATTTTTGGGATGGATTGGTTGCATGCATATTATGCTTCTATTGACTGTAGGACTCGTAAAGTCAAGTTCCGATTTCCTAACGAACCCGTCCTTGAGTGGGAGAGTCGGGATGTTGTGGTGAAGGGAAAATTCATTTCTTGCATTAAAGCCCATAAGTTGATTTCCAAAGGGTGCTTGCACCATATTGTGAGAGTCAATGATGTGGAGTCTAAAGTCCCTCCTATTGAGTCTATTCCGGTTGTTAATAAGTTTCTAGATGTCTTCCCAAAAGACCTTTCCGGTGTCCCTCCCGAAAGGGAGATAGGTTTTGGTATAGACCTCCTTCCCGATACTCAACCTATTTCTATTCCCCCTTATCGTATGGCCCCGACGGAGTTGAAAGAGTTAAAAGAGCAATTAAAAGATTTGTTAGAGAAGGGGTTTATTAGACCTAGTCATTCTCCATGGGGTGCTCCGGTTTTGTTTGTGAAGAAGAAAGATGGGTCTCTTAGAATGTGTATTGATTATCGAAACTTAATAGGGTCACCGTCAAGAATAGGTATCCTCTTCCAAGGATTGACGATTTATTTGACCAATTGCATGGGGCTAGTCACTTCTCTAAGATTGATCTTCGGTCCGGGTATCATCAAGTAAAGGTGAGGGAGTGTGATATTCCCAAGACGGCCTTTTGTACTAGGTATGGGCACTATGAGTTTGTGGTGATGTCTTTCGGGTTGACTAATGCTCCGGCTATCTTTATGGATTTGATGAATAGGGTTTTCAAACCCTACCTTGATTCTTTTGTGGTGGTGTTTATAGATGACATCTTGATCTATTCTCAGGGTGAGGAAGAGCACATGAGTCACTTGAGGGTTGTACTCCAAAGATTGAGGGAAGAGAAGTTGTATGCTAAAGATGAAAAGTGTGAGTTTTGGTTGAAGGAAGTTGCTTTCTTAGGCCATGTGGTGTCGGGGGATGGTATTAAGGTGGATCCTAAGAAGACCAATGTTATTAGGAATTGGCCTAGACCTTTGACCCCATCAGATATAAGGAGCTTCTTGGGTTTAGTAGGTTATTATAGGAGATTTGTGGAAGGGTTTTCTTCTCTTGCTTCTCCTATGACTAAGTTGACTCAAAAGAAGGCTAAATTTGTGTGGTCGGATGAGTGTGAGGAAAGCTTCCAAACTTTGAAAGAAAGGCTTGTGTCCGCTCCTATTTTGTCACTTCCGGATGGGTTAGAAGGTTTTGTTGTTTATTGTGATGCTTCCCGTATTGGTTTGGGTTGTGTGTTGATGCAAAGTGGTAAGGTTATAGCCTATGCTTCTAGGCAACTTAAGGTTCATGAAAAGAATTACCCAACCCATGATCTTGAATTGGCCGCCGTGGTTTTTGCTTTAAAGATTTGGCGTCACTATTTGTATGGGGTGCATGTTGATATCTTCACTGACCATAAGAGTCTCCAATATGTGTTCACGCAAAAAGATCTTAACTTGAGACAAAGGAGGTGGTTAGAGTTCCTTAAGAATTATGATATGAGTGTTCACTATCATTCGGGGAAAGCTAATGTGGTGGCGGATGCATTGAGTAAAGTGTCCATGGGTAGCTTGGCTCATGTGGAGGAAGGTAGTAAAGAGTTGGCTAAGGAGGTCCATCGGTTGGCCAAATTGGGAGTTAGGTTAGAAGGGGTGGATAGTGGAGGAGTAGTTGTTGTTGATGGTTCAAGGTCTTCCTTGGTTGATGAGGTGATAGCCAAGCAAGATCTTGATCCTTCTTTGGTGGAATTAAAGGCTTCGGTGAGTAGTGGTAAGGTGGAGGTTTTCTCCCAAGGGGGAGATGGTGCCCTTAGGTACCAAGGTAGATTATGTGTTCCTTGTGTGGATGGTGTGAGGGAAAGAATCCTTGATGAGGCTCATAATTATTTTTATTCTATTCATCCAGGGTCAACAAAGATGTATAGAGACATGAGGGATGTGTATTGGTGGGGCGGTATGAAGAAGGACATTGCAAAATTTGTTTCAGGTTGCCATAGTTGTCAACAAGTCAAGGCCGAACATCAAAGGCCGGGTGGCCTAACTCAAGACATTAAGATACCTACTTGGAAGTGGGAAGAAATCAACATGGATTTTATAGTGGGCTTGCCCAAGACTAGAAGAGGTTTTGATTCGATTTGGGTGGTGGTTGATCGGATGACAAAGTTGGCTCATTTCCTACCGGTTAAAACTACTTACGGGGCTGAAGAGTATGCCAAGTTGTACATTCATGAATTGGTAAGGTTGCATGGGATTCCCTTGTTTATCATCTCGGATCGTGGTGCCCAATTCACTTCTCACTTTTGGAAATCTTTCCAAAGGGGTCTTGGTACAAAGGTAAAGCTTAGCATGGCCTTCCACCCTCAAACGGATGGCCAAGCCGAAAGAACAATTCAAACCGTGAAGGATATGCTTAGAGCTTGTGTCTTGGAGTTGAAAGGTAGTTGGGATGATCATCTTCCTTTGATTGAGTTTGCATACAACAATAGTTATCATTCTAGTAACGGTATGGCTCCTTTTGAGGCACTTTATGGTAGATGGTGTAGATCACCGGTTGGGTGGTTTGAAGTTGGAGAGGTGGCCTTGTTGGGTCCGGATCTGGTCATGGATGCTCTTGAGAAGGTAAGGATAATTAGGGAGAGGTTGAAAACAGCCCAAAGTCGTCAAAAGTCTTATGTCGATGTGAGGAGAAGGGATCTTGAATTCAAAGTGGGTGATTGGGTTTATTTGAAAGTTTCTCCAATGAAAGGTGTGGTTCATTTTGGTAAGAAGGGGAAGTTAAGTCCTAGGTATGTCGGTCCTTATGAGGTAATAAGAAGGGTTGGTAAAGTAGCCTATGAGTTGGGGTTGCCCAAGGAGATGGAATTAGTTCATCCGGTATTCCATGTATCGATGTTGAGGAAATGTGTTGGTGATCCTAACGCTATTGTACCTCTTGAGGTTGTGGGTGTTGTAGAAGATAATTTAACGTATGAAGAAGTCCCGGTTCAAATCTTAGATAGACAAGTTAAGGGGTTGAGAAACAAAGAAGTGGCCTCCGTTAAGG
Organism: Solanum commersonii; assembly: GCA_029007595.1. Taxonomy (NCBI): domain Eukaryota; kingdom Viridiplantae; phylum Streptophyta; class Magnoliopsida; order Solanales; family Solanaceae; genus Solanum; species Solanum commersonii. The sequence continues at coordinate 3,435,416 of JAJTWQ010000029.1, forward strand.
TGCTTTGGAGAAATCAACAAGTGGAGAGTGCTATTTGGGAGGCCGAAGCGGACATGCAAAGACGTTATCCTTATCTATTCAACCCCACTCAAGCCTAAGGTATTAAATCAAGTCCTTTGTACTCCATTGAGTCTTACATTTCAGCCCCTAGATCATTCATGTGCATATATGTTTTATGGATGTTTTACACTAAGTTTTGAAATCTTGAAGTGATGTTTAAATAAAAATTTTGCATTCATGTTGGGGCTGATATGTTCTTACTAAGTCTTGCCTTGTACGTCTCTTCCACATTCGGGGACGAATGTTCCCAAGGGGGAGATATTGAAACGACCCAAAATGTTTCTAAAAATGTGCTTCGAAAGTTATCGGAAACTTGTTTTAGCTATATCTAAAAATCCGTTTCGTTTTTTGAAATCCGACTTCATATTCTTGTTTAGGGGGTCAAATTGAGTGGGAAATGGGTCTAATCCAAATTTTAGAGCAACCGTATCAAAATCCAAAATTTCCAAGTGAAGCCTTCTTCGAGGGTCTACTTTGGAGGGTCATATCTCCTAGCACACAAATAATTGGGTGGCCTATAACATATCCATGGAAAGCCCTTTGAGTTAGCTACCCAACGCACTTCGTTTCACCTCATTCGGAGTCCGGACGAAAAAGTTATGCCCATTTTCGTAAAATTTGTCCGTGCAGGAAATGTAATTTCCAGATAGCGAATTTACTGTTCATAAGCCTCATTTTTTTTTCTAAGTGTTGGACCCGTTTTTCCAAGGGCATATTTTATTTCCTATATAGCATTAATTCAATTCCCATCTCTAAAACATTTCCCAAAATACCTCTCCCATACTTAGACACATTTTCTCTCAAGAACCCTAATCCAAAACCTTCCTCAAGATTGAAGAGATTCTTGCTCCAAGTTCCAAGTTTCCATTGAAGACACTCTCAAGACCTTCATAAAAACTCAAGGTACGTGGTGTTGAACTCATGGGTCCTTCCACCCATAGTGCCTAGACTCTATTCTACTCACTAATTCATGGTTTAAGTTGAGATTCATAAATTAGTCTTGCTCCTTGTATAAATTTCTGCACAGGTGAATTCTAGCATGAAAAGTAATTGTTTTGAGCATGTTGTGACTCTAGAACTTGAATCTAAACTTGGAATTGATGTGGAGATTTTTCATGTGGTCTTGTGGGTGTTAAAAGGCGTTATTGCAGGTTGTTCACTAGTTTTGCTGCATAATTACTACCCTATTTTTCATGCTCTTTGACCCCATTACATGCCTTCAAGGTGTTTGATAAAATGTCCAATTATGGAGAATTGATGAATTGATGTTTTAAGGCTTGAGTTAATGAGATGTATGGCATTCCAGAGATGTGTTGATGACAAACTAAGCTTGTGTATATGTTCATTCCATACATGAGATTGCATTAGAGCCTAATGTGAATTTCCTATATAAAGTGTTGCATGACCATGAAAAGAACCGGATAACCATGTGAGGGTTTATAAAGAACCCTTGGGGTGGATAACCATGTGAGGGTTTATACCTCACCACCTAGGATGCTTGGGGTGTGACCAACATCAACCATGTGAGGGGTTTATACCTCACCACCTAGGATGTTTGGGGTGTGACCAACATCAACCATGTGAGGGGTTTATACCTCACCACCTAGGATGCTTGGAGTGTGACCAACATCAACCATGTGAGGGGTTTATACCTTGCCACCAGGGTGTCCAGGTGTGAACGGCATCACCCATCCTAAGTTGGGGTTATAGATTGGTTGGATTATGCACACACATATGATATATACTATTAGTATAGATTTACTTAAACATGTTTTGACTTCACTTTGATCATGCATCCTCATATTGTTATTCATTATGCCTATGGAACTATTTCTTATATTTCGATTGTGTCCTTGTCTATTGTTGTATTGCACCCCGCATACTTAGTACATTCCAAGTACTAACGCATATTTTGCCTACATGATGTCACCATGTAGGGACCGAAGCTACTCTTGATCTTTCTCTCCATTCACGTGGCTAGTACAGTGCTTATCCGAGTTTGTTGGTGAGTCCTCAATGATTCGAGGGCTATCTTATGTTTCCTACTCCTATGCTTTGAGACTTTAGCTTGCAATTGTATTTTGACTATGAGAGGAGCCGGTAGTATGTCATGGCCCCCGTCCTATCTATGTATGTAGAGGTGTGCGTTGGACAAGTATTTTGTAAATGAGCTTGACTCTTATTCTATGATGTTATTTTGAAATGGTTTGCCCTTAGTTCCTAATTCCCGTTATTTAATGTTAAATATACTTTCGCGACCGATGAAGTGTGATGACAAGTTTGAGAGGCTTGTTTGGGGTTCCTTCGGGTTCCTCATTCGCCATGTCACGTCTAGGCCCTAGGCTTGGGTCGTGACAACTTAGCCTAAAAAATGAGGCTTAAGAAGCAAAAAAAAAAAAATAGCTCACTGGAAATTGCAAATCTGCACAGATAGGTTTTACGAAAATGGTCATAACTCTTTCATTCTAACTCGGAATGAGGTGAAACCAAGTGCGTTGGAAAGCTAACTCAAAGAGTTTTAATTTTTATAGGTTGTGGCCCTTCCAGTTCCTTGTGTGCTAAGAGATATGTCCCTTTAAAGTTGACCCTCAAAATCGCATTTTTGCGATTTTTGAATTTTGATACGGTTGCTCTAAAATTTGGGTTAGACCCATCTCCCACTCAATTTGACCTCATGAATAAGAATATGAAGTCAAATTTCTGAAATCATACACAGATTTTGTGATATATGGAAATTACAATTATAGGTGTTTTCGAAGCACATTGTAGGGCATTTTTGGGGTCGTTTCAATACTTTTGTGGAGTATTTGATTCTAAGTGATTGGGCAAGAAACCATTCGATTCTAGGTGAATTAGAGTCAGAAATCGAAGAGGAAAATTCGTCAGGTTTTCTCGGCGGTGCCTGGGGCGACGCGCCATTGATGCGCCAGCCAGGGGTGGCTGGCTCCCCGCGCCACTCAGTGCGCCAGGGTCATCTGCCCCCACCCCTTCTCTGTCGTTTAACCCGTCTAAGTTCTTTCAAAGGGTACCTTTACTCCCCTTTGATTCTAACTATTCTAAACTACTTCTAAACATCTAGAAATCATTCACAATATGAATCATAACTTTGAATTCATAATTCAAATTCAAGGTAGAGCTAAAAGTCAACTCTTGAGAGTTCTTCAAGTCATTTTAAGAAGTCTTTTACAAAAAAAAATTAAAACTAATTTTAAATGACTTGAGCATTGAGTTGAGGAAGAGTAGACCTGAGTTAATTTTCTTTAAAATGATATATGGAAACTAAGTATTGCCAAGAGCAGATATTTTTACATTTAAGAGGAGAGGAAACACCAATTTCCAAAGAGTTCATGAACAGTTTTCAATATTATCTCTTTATAGAGAAACCTTTTGAGTATTAATCTCAAAGTTGAGGAAAAGGAAATGTTCTCTTTAAAACATAATGAGCTAAGTTATATTTTGGGAGTAGTATTGAGCACCGATATGGGAGAAAGTTCTAACAACTCACAGTCCCCATAAACCATATAGCCAAAGTGGGTAGAAAAAAGTCATACTTATTAGATGATTCCTTTATTTCTTTTCAACATAGACTAGTGGATCCACTTAGTTAAGGAGTTCTATACCCTGGCAAAGTATAGGACTGTTCTGACAGCGTGGGCTAGACGATGTATCATCACATAGCTCATAGTGATGGTTGTCGGTTAGAGAATCTCCCAAACAGAGTTTATTTTGTATTTTGCTTATAAACAGAGTATTGTTGTATATTTCAATACATCGAGTTATTATTTTCTATTTTAAAGTTTTTCTTTATACTGGATTATTTTTATTGCTTTATATTGAAATGAGTTTGAGTTGAGTTGAGACGAGGTAAGTGTTTCTTCAATTCCAGTTCAAGCTTATGTCATGTTTTAGATTTCCCCTCACATACTCGTACATTCAATGTATTGACTTCATTTGGCATGCATCGTTTTATGATGTAGAAACAGGTAACCAATATCAGCAACCAGCGCTTCGTTGATCTAGTTGAGTTCCAGAGTTGTTTGGTGAGACTCCTTCCTTCCAGAGGATTCCCTATTTACTTTCAGTTAATTCATTTTGATATTAGGACTTTGTGGGTCTTGTCGCGACGTCCATCTCAGTTAGTAGAGGCTTCATAGATAGATATACGGTAGTTCATGAGTTTTTTCCATTTTCAGTTATAAAAGTTTAAAGACTTGAGTTGCCTCTTTGGCCAGTTGAATGTTCCTTTACAACATTCTGAGTTTACTACATGAGTTTATCTTTTGTGTTCTTTTAAATGTTGAGCAAATCTTCCGTTGAGAGTTGAGTCAGGCCAAGGGTTCACTTAGGGCCAACAATGGTTCTCGAGTGTCGGTCATGTCCAGGATGTAGGCTCAGGGCGTGACAAAACTCCAGCTAGGTAAGTGCACAAGGTGTTCAGACTCCAAGAACATATCATGTTGTTGTGTCTCCCCATTTAGTAGTCAAGCCGGTTTTGACTTTTGCTCCACCTATGATAGTGATGAGTCCACAAATTGGACTCACTCCAGCTAGCTAAGCGCACAGGGTGTTCAGACTCCAGGAGCATATCATGTTGTTGCGTCTCCCCATTTAGTAGTCAAGCCGGTTATGACTTTTGCTCCACCTATGATAGTGATGAGTCCACAAATTGGACTCATTTAGGGGTTTATTTTAATAGAAATAGTGTCCTTGAATGCTTGTTTTATCTCAATACCTGATTAAAATGCTTAAGTTTCAGGTATTTGAAGTTTTACTGGAAGCATGGACACTTAGGCGTAAAATGGAGCAAAAAGGCTGAAAAGAACAAGAAATGAAAGTCTGCGGATCGCCGAGTCCAACTTGGCGAGTCGCCGAATTGACATGCACCGCCTTTTGTTCCAGTATGCAAAACCTCGAAGGAAGTGGATCAAAAGGTGAGAAAAGGAGCAGTCGCCAATTAGCTCCACGAAGCAGTACTGTACCGCCCAATGATCCAGAATATGAGGATGTTGAAGGCAAGATACTGAAGGCGATGAGTTGATTAAAGGGCGGATCGCCGAGTTCATCGATGATCTCAACTAATATCGTCGAACGATCCTCCACAGCACAATCTGTGAAAACTATATATACTAGTTAGAGTTGTAGTCTTAGAGAGGAACATTTTTAGAGTAAAACTTATTATTAGTCTATAGTATTTTTCTGTATTTTTCTCTCAAGTTTGGAGAGGGTTTTGTGGAGACTTGAAGAAAGGAGTTCATCTTCCCCAAGTTGGAAGTGAGTCTTCTTTATTCTTCTCCCGTAGCTTAATTCAAGGTTTAATTTCTTATACCTAGTTGATTTCTTTATCATGTTAGGTATAATTTCATATTTCTTTATGTGTGGCTAAAAATCCTCATTCTTGGGGTGTGATTTAGCAAATATGGGTTGATATTCTTGTTTGGTCTTGCTTGCTGATAGGTTAGATGTATGTTAATGGTGATTTCACCTAGTTGTTGTGGTTTAATCTAAAGGGTTTGTAGTTGCAAATACAAAGTCACCCATGTGTTTTCGGCTTGCTCGAGAGGGAGGTCGCGAAACCAAAACCACTAGACTAATGGCTTAAGGAGTGGGTCGACATGAGGTTCAGCCCGAGAGGGTGAGCCCTAGTCCCATATCCTAATACTCAACTCGAGAGAGTGAGTGAGGTAAGGCGTAGGCTGGTCTTCATGCGGCAAATGGATGTCCGAGAGGAATGCATTTGAAACGGGGTAAGTTGCCCGAGAGGGAACTTATTTCCATTTAAAGCTTAGCCTAGTCACTATTGTCTTGCAAATTTCCTATTGAAAGCATGTACCCAACGATTTATCTCAACTTGTATTGCGGTCACATCCTAAGAACCTTTCCACATACTTGATTTTCTTGATTGTTTTGTTGTTTTATCACTTGTTACAAAACCCCCCATTTGATATTTGACACTTTTGTGTCACCCCCTTTAATTTACTATGTTTTTATTCGTTAATATATTTAGCTACGACTAGTTAGAATGTAATTTTATTTTTCTATCAATTCTCAAAACCGCTCCCTTGGGACACGACCCCAACCTTTAGTTGGGTTCCTATACTATTGATGATCGTAGACACTCATACTGTAGGTTAGTGTCGTTGGTCACGATAAGCATCAGGTAGCTAGGCCAACTATGTCTTCTGAGGAGCAGAAAATGTTGGGACAATTCATCATATTAGGACCTTTCAGGTTCTTAGGTGTTCCGAGTGAAAATGCCCACGAGTTTCTAATCTCTTCTCAAGAGAGGTTGCATAACCTCGGGTTAGTGGAGTCTCATGGGGGATTACACTAGTTTTCAACTAGATGGGTCAGCAAAACAGCATTGGAGGTCCTAACTTTGGTATAGGCCAGTCAGGTCACCTTTGTTGACTTGTGCTTCACAGGGAGTGGATGAGCTCACAGACTTGACTCGGGGATCTATGTTTGTTTCTTACTATGAGACACAATTCCATGAGTTACTTTAGGCAAAATAAATATGTCTCTTTCTAACTGTTAAGCAATTATTTTAGACAATCGTTCAACTTTCAGCCACGTATGTATACACATTTTTTCTTTCAGAACAAATAGCTTGTTTTCAGGACAAATGAAAGAAGAGGTTGTAGATAGTCGTTACTTGGCTTACTTTACTGGGGATTGCATACCTGTCACTCGCTTTGCCTCACTGTGAAAGTAACTATGGAATCTTGGCGAGCGACCAACTACCACGATTTGTATCCTTAGCAGACTGAAATTGCTTCAAGGCAATGACTTACCACGATAAAATATTTATAATAAATTATTTACTATTTTATAATTTTTGTCAAATATCAATAATATACTTTTTTTTTCAACATAACGCTTTAATCATTTTCGGCATGATAAATTTATCACTTAAATTGCTGTATATCCGTGATAAAGTGAATACTTATTCCTCTAATGGAAGACTATTATAATAATTCAGTTAAAATTTTAATAACATAATATAACTATTACATCAAAGTTATAAGGAGTAAAAACTAATTCATGTAAAAGATAGCGCTTGATTAAATTTGTTAATATTCGAAGACAATTATAATATTTTTCTTGATTAATTGAAATACTCAAACTCATATATATATATATATATATATATATGACATGTAAGATTTCACTTAAATAATATTTAAAACAAAGAGTTGTATATCTTTTCATTTCAAAAGATTAATTCAAAGCATATTCTTTATACTTTCAATTTCCTCATTTACTCTCGTGATTTCATATCATATCATCATCATCGTTATTACGATAAAGGAGAATTTTTTTTTACCATTTTTTTGTCTATCATATATGATATATAATTTCACTTTTCTCGTGCATTAACTAATATTTTTATCTTAATAGTTGTCAATTTCTCTTAGCAATCATATAAAGCGAGAATTCAAAAACGTATTTATTAATATACTAATATTTTTCAATTTATTTGTTGACTATCAAAAATAACACAAATATTATTGTATATCCATTTGAATTTCAATGTAGTGAGACTTACGACCTAAGACTAAAAATTTTCATTGAAGAAAATTCGCAATAGAGTAAAATTTTTTTGCGTATGTCAAGAAATACAATTCATTTTTCCGCAAATAGTAAACACAAACAGTAATTTTGATGAAGTCCCAAAATTAGACGAAGTACACTCCAATCTTGTTGAACACTACTCATTTAGCTCCCCAATGAAGTAACATTCATAAAATTCTCCTTAACCATATATAAAAGAAAAGATGATAAAGTATCAGAAACCAATCTTTGATCAGATGAAGGAGTTTGGAGTGCATATAGCTAAGACATATTTTGTTTTGTTATATATGTGAAGTAATGATGAGTACTTGATATGACTTACTCTCTTTTTTATGGCTATTTACCTCTAAAATTAGTTAAAAGATGGTGAAAAATAATTTTTTGTGTATGAAAAAAATGCGCATTTAAAAAGACACATACACACTTTGACTTACCATATTCTTTATTAAATACTTCATTAAGTATATTCAATTAACAATGACCATTCAAATATATTTATACTAATAAGATAAATAAAGTGTAATCATTCAGATATACACTTCATTTTATAATTATATCCAACATATTACTTATAATAAATTAATTGCAACTCTTCAAATCTTTTTATTATTATTTTGGACAGCATGATAGCATCTTAAATATTCATTAATCAAATGAATTAAAAAAACCACTAAGTTAAATGATTATATTATCGTATTAGCATTAATAAAAGAAATTCTCAATAATATATATATATATATGGTAAATGAATATGTGTTCATACAAGAATGAACATTATTTACTGTTCCTTCAAAATTCATTAATAAACTATAAAATTAAAATAATAATTCATCTATTTTAAAAGAAGCAAAATATATTCAAGAATTCAATAAATCATAGAAATTAAAATAGAAAATTAAATTTAATTAAAATGCTCAATTTACAAATCAAGACAATATCCAGTCAACAATATATAAAATTTTGTTCTTGCCAAGTATGAAAGTCCATTGAAAATTTACCACCAGCACATAGCCATACAAATATAAATTAAAAATAAAGATATCAAACTATGAAAAGGAAAAAAAAAAAGCAAAGAGTACATTCGAATTGTGGTGAATAAATAAGCTTCATTACAACAAAAATAGAAAACATAAAAAAGTTATAAATTAGATAATTTAATTTAAAGTCGATAAATGAGAAAAAAAAAATATAGAAAACTTTTAAAAAAAAATTACGAACAATCAAGAACTTATATAAAGTACAAACACAGCTAAAATTTTAATCCATCAATTTATCTTCGTGATCAGATCTCTTCATTTAGACAATGCCTCAAATTACTTGAGTTAATATATTTATAAAAGTAAAGAAAAAATGGGAGAGACCAAATAGTATTCCTGATAAATGTTATTTAATTATTACTCCCTCTCCCTCTGTCCAATAATAGTTGTCTACTATTGACTTGGCACATCTCTTAGGTAATATTACTATATTATTCTTTGACTTTATTAAATTTAGTGCCTTGAAAAAATGTGTTAGATGATAAATAATATTTAATAGTAAGGATAAAATAGACATGAAAGGTAAATTATCTCTTGATTTTCTAAATTGGACAAGTATTGTTGGACAACTATTTTTAATATACTAAACAACTATTGTTGGACGGATGGAGTATATGATAATTTGATTTCTTGTTTACTTAATATTATGAGAGAAGAAGAAATATTTGGTTAATGCACTAATTTTTTATGGCATTATATAATTTTTTAAGAATATAAATAACGTATTGCTTGGTTGATACATAAAATTTCAGGTCAATATCTTTTTATTTACCTCATTCATTTATATTATTGTCATGTATGAGAAAGTAATGCAATGTATTTGACCTTTTATATTCAATGCTGCCCTAACTAAAGAATTCAAGTGCAGTTATTGAACTTCAAATTCTGTCATAATGTAATTAAAATATTAGTATTTGATTAACTATTTATTTAGTATAGAGATAAATGATAATCTAATTTTATATTTTTGAGGTTTTTACTTTTAATAATATATGATGATATATATGATATATGATGTATATACCAAATAAAGAAAAATTAAGAATTTTTTTCACGATTTGAAAGTCCTTATTTTTTCGGGGAAACTAAGCAAATACCCCCCTAAATAATTGATTAATGAGTAATTTCTAAACAAGAAACATTAATGATATCAATACAATATATAAATAAATATATATATATATATATGATTAGGGTATTTCTTGAATTACTTTAGGATTGAGGTATGAACATATAATTGTTTTGAATTTTATGGCCAATTTATGTAATATTTCCTTATTAATCATATTATATATATATATATATTAGGAGTCAATATAAATTAAATAATGTTTAAATGAAAAAGAAAAAGAAAAAGAAATAAATATAGTAGGTGGAAAGAAGGAGTATGATATATTTGTTGAAAGGTACGCGTGTCAATATGGGTGTTTGTTAGTGTTGTAGTATCTTCTTCCTTGTATTGTTTGTATGTATGTATGTAAGTTGCGGGATTGTTGAATCTCTAACAACTCTTTATTTATTATAATAATACTCATATCATATAATCCTTTAGTGACATTATTAGTAGGTGAATTGAAGTGAAGTGAATTCACATTGTTTGTTTGATATGGAATTGAATGATGGGAAGAAGATAAAGATAGGGGTTTGTGTAATGGAAAAGAAGGTGAAAAGCGGCCCGGAGGTTCTCTTCTTTCATTTGTTTTTGTTTCAATTTCTCACCAATCACCATGCACACCACCATTAACACTCATTTCGCAGGTATTTTCTGCTCCCATGGGACAGATTCTTGATAGATTAAACTCATTTGGCGAATTTCAGGTAATTTACATTTCCCTTTTTTTTCATTTCTATTGTATATCAATTGATTACATGTACATGTAGGTAGTGCATTTTGGGGACAAAGTTATTCTCAACGATCCAATTCAGAGGTACTTTAATTATTCATTCTACAATATTCTCAATTCCTAGCTATTTAATTACTACTTCTTTGTATTTGCAGCTGGCCCTGTTGTGATTGCTTGATTGCCTTCCATTCCACTGGATATCCTTTGGACAAGGTTGAACAATATGCTGCATTGAGAAAGTATGTAACTATTTTCTCCTTCTTCCTTTCCTTGTCAAATTTAAACTACTCTCTCAACTATCTATCTGCTCCTCTCTCTTAGGCCTTTCCTTGTCAATGAATTGGAGCCCCAACACCTTCTTCATGATCGCAGAAAAGTATATGAGGTTCCTACCTCAAACCTTTTTTATGTTTATGTTTATGTTCATGTTCCCCCATTATCCTGTTGACAACCCCCCTCCCAACTTACCTGTATAAAAGCAGTGACTTCTTGCTTTTTGCATCTCCATAAAACCAGCACATAATTTAGACACTTTTTCATTTTTTGCTTTGATTTGTGGGATTTCAGCATCTAGAGATGTTTGGGATCCCGGTTCCCAGATATGCTTGCGTTAATAGAGAAGTGCCTTATCAACAACTGGATTATTTTGAGGAAGAAGATGACTTTGTCCAAGTTCATGGGAATCGCTTTTGGAAACCTTTTGTGGAAAAGCCTGTTGATGGTCAGTTTTCCTGCCTTGCGAGGATTTTGTAAGCTGTTTGTTTAGCTTAATATATCATTTGCATTAGAACTGCAAATAAATAGACTGGTGTACACCAAAAAGAAAAACTCATATTTTTGTGTTCCTTGAAAATTTTGAGAAATAAATAATTAACTCAAACAGTGGGATATACATTGATGCCTCTTAGTTAAGTTCCGCTTTGATGAGAAACCAAAACTGTACCATATTATACTATGTTGTAACTGCTAAATGGAGTTTGAAAAGTTTAATTTGATTTGAGCTTAGACCTCAAGTCTATTACTTATATCTTATGACTGCTATCAGAGTGCAGGTTTCTCTAACTCTTAGAATTTGCTTTCGCATCTGCTGCATTTCTGATGTTATGCAAATACCATTTACCGTGTCTTATGCAGTCTCTCATTGTTTGAGTAGGTGATGATCACAGAATAATGATATATTACCCTAGTTCAGCAGGCAGCGGAATGAAGGAATTGTTCCGAAAGGTAAAAATTAAAAAATGACATTGTGTTTTGCACAAAAATTTGAAATTGCTTTGGCAAACTTCCTTTTGAGTCAGACACTGCAGTTCCTCTGTTATGACTATTCTGCAAATGTTCTTATATTATTTAATCAACCACTCCCCTGTATAGAAACCCCTAAATCCTAATGGGTGACTTTAGCTGTGGCTTGGATGCAAGTAATTTTATTCTAAAAATTTCAAGAGAGATTTAGACATTTTTCTCGAAAAGAGGTGCATTTGTCTGCTTTGCAGTTATAACCTCAATTTCTTTATACATTTCCAGGGTAATCATTCTGGAGAAGGATTTGATATGTTCCGCAACTTAAATTTTTCTTTCAACATCACTGAAGATACTTAGAGAGATGGAGTTTTCATTTCTTTCATTGGGATAGTGTCAAGACTAATTTCAGTTTCCTGCTTCTCCTTTGGCTTCATAGGCTTCTAGGTGTCTACTTGTGACATTTCTTTTGTACTGAAAATTATGAGAGAGAAAAATTGTAATCCTGAAGTGAGCGGCTCCTTGTCAGTTGCTTATCTGTAATAGCAGGATTCATATCTTTTGAAAACATTGCAACTTTTAACAATTGAAGTTCTCTTATTAAATCATCCATATCCTCCACCATAGTTTGTGTCAATTTGTCGGATTTATACTTGACAATAGATTTGATAGTATGTTGTACATGCAATTTGGTTTGATGTTCTTTAACTTCTTTCTTTTTCTTCAGGTTGGTAACCGCTCAAGTGAGTTCCATCCAGATGTTAGAAGAGTGAGACGTGAAGGATCATACATATACGAAGAATTCATGCCTACAGGAGGAACAGATGTTAAGGTTCCTAAGTTTATTTTTTGGTATCTTAGAGTGAATGAGCTTAACTGTCATTGGCAATTAAACTTGATTTTCTTTTTATGGTGGGTAGCATATCTCAGGTATTATTATGTCTGGCATAAAGATGTTAGTGGGCCCATAATTTTTTGTATTCTTTTTGTTGGATAGTAGATGCTGTGAGGAGAAATTGTAATTAGATTAAACATTGATGTAATACATGACATGGGATGATATAATTAACCATACTTTATCAATACTTGAAATTGTGGCACACTGGATCCCTCTATACATGTTTAATAAGCACTGTTAGCTTTTCATTAATTCTAAATTGTGAAAAAAAAATTGAGAAGGAAACAAACATTAAAGATGGTAAAATATTTTAGAGGGAAATAGGCTATCAAGAAGTCTGAAGGAAAAATTAAAAGAAGGGATAATGAGCTAAAGTAGGAGATAGAGTAGTGACAAGGCTAATTTTGAAGAACTTGGGTGGTACTTTTGGTTACATATTCTGAAGAGATCAATGGAGCAAGGAACACAAGTTTTTTGGACTCCGGGAATGTCTATAGTGGAGATAGTAACTTCTCAATATTTCCATGTTACTGGTCTCATAGAGCTAAATGCAAGTCCAATAATTGTCTCCGGGAGTACCTATCATGAGATGGTGACTTTTTAAAATTTCTATGTTTCCTTTGATATGTTCTTTCCTATAGCTTCTTCCCAACCCTCACAGTCCCCAAAAAGGAAAGGTAAAATGACAGAAAACCATACCTCATATACTGATCTCATTTATTTATAGTAAGAGGTAGCAACTTTTTCCATCTACATCTTAGCTCCCATGTGTTTACCTCTTGGACTCATAAGGGATCTTCATTAGAGAAAACTTAACGGAAATCCTTTTTCACAACTTTGCTCATGATGTGCGCATATCCTTGATCTTTTTTTTTATTAAATTTACGTAGGTGTATACTGTTGGCCCAGAATATGCACATGCAGAGGCAAGGAAATCTCCGGTTGTTGATGGAGTTGTGATGAGAAATCCTGATGGAAAAGAAGTTAGTAATTTCTTCAACATATCATCGGCAACTTTTGAAGTCCGCGTTTTGTCCGTTCCTTTTTTTTTTTGTCAATATCCTGAGGCACACAGTCAGAGAAGAAAAGGAAAATAACGGTGATATCATCTTTTTATTTACTGTGTGCATTTGGCTCAGGAGACAGAAGTAGTTTTGACAAAGTAATAACTTATTGATGTGGGAAATTTCCCCATATACAAGGCTCATGGAGAAACGTGTCATGTCCCACTTAAATGTCTTTTGTATATAAGTAAATTTGTCAAAGTACTGATCTTTTCCTCTAGCAGCAGATATGTGCTTATATTTGGCTACACGTTCAAAGTTGCTTCATTTTGCAGGTCAGGTATCCTGTTCTATTAACCCCTTCAGAGAAGCAAATGGCAAGAGAAGTTTGCATAGCTTTCAGGCAAGCTGTAAGTCACTTAAGTCTTCCAATATTTTTCCACAACATCTGGAAATATGAAGTTAGATACTTCTCATCTGGTCTTCATGCTTATACTGTGGGTGTATATTTTATCTCAAAATGGGGTAAAACTTTGCTCCAGTTCTCTCTAACCATTGGCGGAGCCTTAATTTGTGGCATGTGAAGGATCATCCAACTGCTGACGATAGATGATACTAGTCCCCCCAGCTATATTACAGTTACTTGACTGATTTCTTACTTTGCTGTTTATATTATTTAGAAATACGTGAATATTTGTTGAATTGTTTCCAGGACCTCTAAACTGAGGCATACTATGCTGGCAGTTTTCGTTTGATGGTGTTGTAGACTACATTGATGGAAAAGAAAAGGATGACAATTTCTCTTCCTTTTGTTTAGGTTTGTGGCTTTGATCTGTTGCGTTGTGAGGGGCGTTCTTATGTTTGTGATGTAAATGGCTGGAGCTTTGTGAAGAACTCTTACAAGTAATGTTTACGATGCTTCATATTCTTCACCAACAAGAAAGTAAATGAGGAAACTTCCTGTCCAGTCTATTTACTGTTTCGCTTTTCAGCATTACTCCTTTCAGCTTCTTAATACAAAATGGAACATGTATCTTATGCCCTAATTGGCAGAAAAAGAAAATGGAGAAAGTAAAATGGAATCTCTTCCTTAAATGGAAGGGAGAAATCGATGACTGGATGGGGTATATAAAATATGCCTTTACTGGGGATAAGATTACTGAAATAAAGGTGAAAGTAATCGTCTACTTCCTCTTGAATCTGTGATCTCAAGATATATTAACCATCAGAGAGAACTTAATTCTGTACATCTGTAATGTAGCTGATTTTTTAAAATTCCCTTCAAGAGATATCATAATCCTCGCGAATGACGCTTTATCTACTTTCACATAATGAAATTCATACGGGCTCCTACCAAATGGAGTACAATAATGACCAGTACTAAGTAGGATAAATGACACCCAAAAACAGGTAAAAAGATGAAAAAAGAAAATGTTGAAACCGAACCTATGTGTTAAGAGAATATGTCAACATCAATATGTTCACTTGTAGTTTTTATCCTGAACAAGGATTTAAAGATTTATGTGCTTGATTGGTTTAAGACCTTGTGTTCTGCCCCATATATGTTTTGACTGCACATCCCTTTCTCAGAGTGGTACTCCCACTGGTAAGAGCTAGATTTTATAGTTGAAGATTTCATTCATACCTGTATCATGAGTTCTAAGTTAAAATATTTTTCTTGATATTTTGATAATTGTTGGTCGTGTTTTCATTATTAACATTATCATTACTGTCATGGAGTACAGCAGAAGTGGTAGCACTATAGTGTCATCATCTGTACCCACATTATTGTTTCAGTTCTAAAAGGGAGTTATTGCTATGATGTCTGAGAACAGGTACTATGATGATGTGGCGTGTGTGTTGAGGAAGATGTTTATAGATGCAAAAGCTCCACATCTTTCATCCACAATACCACCAACTTTACCATGGAAGGTTAATGAACCTGTTCAGCCTTCTGAGGGACTAACACGTCAAGGAAGTGGGCTTATTGGCACATTTGGACAATCAGAGGAGCTTCGATGTGTAATTGCAATTATTCGGCAGTAAGACATACCTGTTTTCTTCATTTCCTTTGTTGCCAAAATACTTTTAGTTTCCTCTTTAATCATTCTCAATTTGTGCAGTGGTGATAGAACTCCAAAACAGAAAGTGAAGTTCAAGGTCACTGAGGAAAAGCTCTTAAATTTGATGTTAAAATATAATGGGGGAAAACCAAGATCTGAGGTGCTTCTTTGATTTTCGTTGTCCTATCTGCTTTTTAACGATATTCCCGATGTTTTAGAGTATGGTATTGTTATTTACTCTCCACAACCTGCTGCAGACAAAGCTTAAGAGTGCCGTGCAATTGCAAGATCTTTTGGATGCCACCAGAGCTCTAGTACCACGTACTAGGTAAGTAAAACTTATTGTCATTCTTAATAGAAGCTCTATCTCATTAATTTCTTAAACTCATATTTTGCTATTGCCTTCTGCTTTTGATCTTCATCCCCAAACCTGGATAACATCAGCACGTTTCACCTATAGCTATAAGAGTAATTATGAAGACTATTAACCTGATAAATAATAGTACTTTTTATCTGGACCTCACTTGTGAGATTACACTACATATGTTGTTGTATCAACTTGACAGATTTTGGCTTTTAAAGATGTACAACATTGGTTCTGAGATCAATTAAAGAGGACTGACTATTAAACAATGTTTATACTGATTATCATCCAGGCTTTGATTTATTGGAGATGACACCTAGAGTTCCAAAAAACAGGTTTATCATTCGAACAAAAGGACATTCATACCCCTCACTTTCAATCCTAAGATTGTGAGTTTGAGTCACCAAGGGAGCAAAAAGGTGAGAGCTCCTAGGAAGGGGCAAGAAAAAAAAAGGACATTCATTTGTTAGTGATGTAACAAAGACCCTAGTATACTAGTGCACACATTTCATGGTTAAAGGAGGACGGAGAGGCTCAAAGTTAAATTGATTATGTTTGCGCGTAAAATCTTGACTCATGAAATTTTTGATATTATATTATCTCAAAAGTTTCATGGATAAAATCTATGTAAGTTTCATAGATGATCACATAACTATCACTTTTTTTCATAAAAGTCACTTAACTATTTTTTCTAACAAAAAAGTCTCTAAACTTTGAGTATACTAACACAAAAATCACACAACCGGGAAATACTAACTTTCTGGTGGATAACTCATTGTTTGCTCTTCTTTAAAAAGCTAATAAATAAAAATTCAATTAAAAAGCTTCGACCCGACCCAAAACCCATATGTAGAAAGTAAATAACCCTTCATATTCTTCCCTTTTCCCTATCATTTAAACATGTTTGGGTTGAAAAAATAATGGTAAACAAAATAACTTCCATCCAGATGAAAATATTTGCTACCGAACACTAGAAAATACCTTCCTAATTAAATTATTTACCTTAAAATTGACTTCTATCATACAAAATAAGTAACTTTTTGTTTTGTTTCATATATAAAACAGTAGAAAAATAATCTCATTAAAACTTGCAATTAAATCAAACAACAATGTTGCATTTGTCCACTCCAGGTAAAGAGACAAGTCAAAGAAGAAGAATACTATTCATATATGCCTTTTCTTTTTGTTGATATTTAATTGGACATGGAATGTATGATGTTCATTTAAATTTATAATAATAGTGACAAACATTATTAAGGTGATGATCAAAATTTTGATTTAGTATAGAAAATATCAAATAAAAAATAAATTTAAATAGTTAGATATATAAATACAATTCTTAAGAATTATATGAAAAAGTGGTTTATAAGATGCTAGTAAATTTTATATGTTAAACGTATCATATGTTACTGCAAGACATATAGAGTAGTATGCATATATAACAAGTAGCAGTAGTTATAATAGTTGAGATTCTCCAACTAGTTCCAATATTAACCATTAACAAAGAATAGAAAAGAAGTAATTGAAACATTTAAACTTTTTTGAATAAAGAATGTGAAAGATTAAAAATCAATATGTGAAAAATATGTGATAACATCTATCTATCTATCTACCTATTTATATATATTTATATATATATTATTATTATATTATATTATACTACCTTAAAAGGATGAACTGCCCTAACTTGAATGTTAATTACTATAATACCTCCAACTTAAAACATCCAATTTAGTGTATCTTTTTATATTTTATATTATCTTACATTTATTATATTGTAAAATATATCAAAAGCCTATAAATTTTCACATTAAAGGTTGGGACTTTTTCAAAAAGTTTTGACTTTTCCAAAAAGTTGTGATTTCTCCATGAGTTGTGATCTTTTCAAAGGGTTATGACTATTCCAAATGGTTGTGATTTTCCCCAAGAGGTATGACTTTTTTAAAGCGTTGTAAATTTTTGGATGAGTAGTGACTTTTCTGAAGGATTGTGTCTTTCTGATAAGGCACAATAAGCACATATTCATATTACCTTTATTGGCTATAAATAAAGGGTTAACTCATATTTTTAAACTTCAAATTTTCTATGTTGTGTATTCTTTTTCTTCTTCTTCTTAAAACACTAAAACACTCAATTCATTACGTATTCTATATTTATTTATCATATAGTATAAAATATATTAAAAGAAGACACTTTTTCACATTGAAGGATTGTGACTTTGAAGGGACGCAAGAGTTGAAGAAATGGGTTTTAAGGTAAAATTACAATATGGGTAAAAAACACGGTGCCACGTAGACTGGCCTAGAATTTTCTTTTATATATATAAGATTCAAACCAAACATGTTAAACTGGTAGGGAAAAAGGATTAACTAGTATGAAGGGTTATTTATTTTCTTCAAAAGTGAGTTATCCACCAAAAGTTAGTATTTTCCTATTGTGGGATTTTTGTGTTAGTATGCTCAAAGTTTAGTGATTTTTGTGTTAGAAAGGATAGTTAAGTGACTTTTGGTATAAAAAAAAAGTGATAGTTACGTGCCCATCTATGATATTTACCCGATAAAATCTTGAACTTATCAGAGTGATCTGCTTTTGGCCCTACCTCACTTTGAAGGACTTTATTTACACTCTTTAGGGGTCGTGGTAGAGTGTATTAGCAAAAATAATGCATGCATTAACTTTGTGTATTAGTAGTACCTTGTTTGGTACCTTTTCATGCTATATATAATTAATGCTTGCATTAGTATACATTCTATTCTGTATTGAGGAATATATTACTAATACCATGAATTTCTAGGTATTAGTAATGCAAAGAGATTTAATACATGCATTAGCATGATTAAAGACCTAATTACTTCTCAAACTCCTTTTACATCTTTTCCACCAATAATTGTGGAGGATACATTTGATTAAATACATATTTTTATGCAATGCATGCTTTTATTAATATACCAAACAAAACAATGCACACAAAATGTTTTATATATAATTAATGCAAACACAACTAATCAAGCATTACTAATACACTCTATTTAGCATTATTTTTATACACCTTTTGCTGTGATCTGTGTGTTGCAAATTATTGTTGATCATTGTTTCTCATTCTTTTCAATCAGTTATTAGAATATATTTTTTTGTAAGGCTTCTGTTTGTTCCAGGATTGTGTGTTTTTGTACTATGGGTGTAATGATAAACAGAAGGAACAATCTTGTTTGTGTCCTCATTCTCAAATTACAACGTACTTTGGGTAGTTGTTGAATTTGTTGTTGTTGGGTTCAGTCTATCTCTTAGACTCATACTGATGATATATGATAGTCATTGTTGCTTTCACTGTTCTGAAAACTAGAGAGGAAGTGTTCTAATTATAATTATCATTTTTCACCTTTCTTGACCTGATCGTGTGAAACCCTGTTCCCACAAGAAGCCCAAAGTAAAGGAAAGACTAAAGAATAAAACAACAAAATGCTTTAGACTAAACATTTACTTGGATCATTATAACATGTTTTCCAAGTAAACGTTTGAAGTTCCTTTTCTGAAGAAGCCTAAGGGGTTTCCTGTCTTAAACAAGACTGGGCAACTTTTAGGTTATTACGCCTCTTGGGACCACTATAAATAAGGGGAATTCAACTGTTGCCCCTAAAAAGAGTTGCTTTCCATGTATGTTGGAATATGCTATCTGATGCATTACACCCTTTACTGACCAATTTTTTCTATTTTTGTCCTGATTCTATTCAGTCTCTTCCATTCTTATAGAATAAAATGCTGTAATTTGCAAATAAAAAATGGTTGTTATTTACTAATTGGAAAAGGCCAATCTGAATTTGTTACTCACTCATTTTTATAGACCTGGTAGGGGAAGTGATAGTGAAGCAGAAGATTTTGAGCATGCTGAGAAGCTACGTCAAGTTAAAGCAGTTCTTGAGGAGGTCGACACTATCTTCTTGCTCTATACATTTAGCATGTCATACTGTCATTGTTAATACATGTTGTAATGCAAATTATTTTCATTTTCTTTTCTTAAAAAACATGAAAGGAATATCGTAATAAGCTAGAGGATAAGATCTAATATATTTTACTTTTAATTCTTTACTTTCTTCGATATCTAGGTTATGTCATTCCAGATTATAATTTATTTTGAAGTAACTTTTGTTACTTTAATTCCTTTGTGTCCTTTGCTTTGCTTTTGCGGTTACATGCCATTCAACAAAGAGTGAATATAATTGAAGTTATTAAATTTGGGACATTGAAAGGTGAAACCTTAGCCCGCCCCCCCCCCCCCCCAAAAAAAAAAAAAGTTGAAACCTCTCCTTAATTCTAGTAACATGAATGGTATTGAGGATTGCCCTGATCAAATTACCTCCCTTGTGGATTTCAATATTAAAAAAACTTAGTCTAATTTTATTTTTTAAAATTGCATGTTCCTTGTCTATTTAATTTTACATTTGGAATGTGTTACTCCGTAGTCTTTCAAAACTTGATCATTTATTTCTTCTGGATTTTGTTTTCAATCACTTTTCTTAAGAATTTTCTTCTTTCTTCACCAATCATTTCTATGGGAAGTTAATATTAATAATACTTTTAGTTGTCCTCTTATAATTGAAATTATGCTTATTCAATAAATAGTGAACTCTGGGAGCTAGTGGTAGAGGTCGGGAGGGTGAATGACAGGATGATGAGCATCAAGCTAGTTGTTGGAGGGCTTACTCTTAATGTTATGAGTGCTTACGCACTGCAAATGGGCTTGGACGAGGAGGTCAAAAAGCACTTCTTGGAGGATTTGGACGAGGTCATACAATGTATCCTTCTCACTGAGATAATATTTTTAGGAGGAGATTCCAATGGCTAGACCGGGACAACTTCTATGGGCTTCGATGATGTGCATGGAAATTTCGGTTTTGGGGATAGAAATTTAGGAGTTGCACATTTGGACCTTGCAAGAGCCTTGATTTGGTGATAGTTAACTCGTGTTTTCAGTAGGAGGAGGAGCACTTGGTCACTTCTTGAAGTATGGTGGCCAAGACCCAAATCTACTACCTACTCTTTAGGAAGAGTAATAAAGGTTTAGACAAGGACTGCAAAGTTATTTTGAGTGAGAACCTTAAAACCCAACACAAACTCTCAGTAGTGGATCTAGAGATTAAAAGAAATAGGACGAAGAGGGCTTTGTATGGCCAACCAAGAATTAAGTGGGGTGGATGGGGGGATTTCTTAAGGATAAAATCCAAGAGTTGAGAGAGAAGTTTATGGCTATGGGGGCATGGGAGAGTAGTGGGGACGCTGAAAGTATGTGGAGTAGGACAATTAAGTGTATTAGGGAAGGAACTAAGGAGATGTTAGGGGTATTGAAGAGAATTTTTGGTGGGCATAGACAAAACAGGAGGTGGAATAGAGAGTATTGAAGCCAAGAAGGTTGCTTACAAGAAGTTCAACAACAACATACCCCATGAAATCCCACAAAGTGTGGTATGAGGAGGGTAGAGTGTAAACAGGCTTTAGTGATGTTCTGAAAGATCCTCGACTCAAACAAATCAAGTCGTAATTAAAAGAAAAATGGCAGGGGAGAGAAACATGACAACTAATAGCTTATGGAAAGTTCGTAGAGACAAAATACAAGGAGGAGAAGACAACGAATAGGGAGACGTATAAGGAAGCAAGGATAGTGGTCACGACGACTAAAATGACATTATTCTAATGCTTGTACGAAGAACTAGAGGACATAGGTGGGGAAAATATTGTATAGGCTCTCCAAGACCATAGAAAGGAGGACATGTGATCTAGACCCAAGTGAGGTGCATTAAAGACGACGATGGTTAAGTATTAATTGGTGAAGAAGGTTCTCATAAAACAAAGATGGCGAACTTACTTCCATAAACTCCTAAATGAAGTGGGGACAGGAATGTTGTGCAAAGATCTAAGAGTTTTCTTTTCTTCTATATAAATTCAATTGCTTCAACACATGTATCAAAAGCTATTTGTAACTACATGTGGTTAAGATTAACCAGCTGGCCTGTGGAAAAACAAGATTCTACAATTCTCTTAGCGAAAAGTGTGTGTAAATATTTTATCCATTCTCACAGAAATGCTGGCCCTTCCGTACTTGTTCTAACACTCCATTTAGGGAAGTGAAAGGGTGTATTTGTGTGGGAGTGGGGTTGGGGAGTTAATGATTTAGTTCTTGTGTTACATTGTGGTTTACTCAAAAGG
Source organism: Solanum commersonii (assembly GCA_029007595.1). NCBI lineage: Eukaryota > Viridiplantae > Streptophyta > Magnoliopsida > Solanales > Solanaceae > Solanum > Solanum commersonii. The sequence goes on from JAJTWQ010000029.1 coordinate 3,457,698, forward strand.
CATTGTTGGAGTCGGAGCTTACAAAATGGTCGTGAGAAATATGGGAGAAGAATATTATTAAATTGTGTATCTACATTATTACATTGAGGCCTTATTTATAGACATTACATTAGGATCCTTTTCTAAATAAGATTCTATATACTATTCCTACTCCTATTCTTATTCTAAGTAGGATTGTATATACTATTATTGTTCCGATTCATATTCTAGCACTCCCCCTCAAGCTAGTGCATACAAGTCATATGTACCTAGCTTGATACAAATGTAGTTAATACAAAGACTGATAAGGGGCTTGGTGAGATATTTGCTTGTTGATCACTCAACTTCACAACATTGGTAGTCAATCTCAATGTGCTTAGTCCTCTCATGAAATATTGGATTTGATGCTTAGTGTCGATAAAATACAGAGTGATAAATTCCTAAATTATAGTGTTGCACTTCCCAAATCAAGCTTGAGAAGACTGTTTCAGACCATAGAGCGACTTACGTAATTGACATACAAGGCTACCAAACTCTCCTGAGCAACAAAATTAGGTGGTTGCTCCGTATAGACTTTTCACAATGCAGTGGTCGTCGGAAAGTGCTGAAAATCTGGTATAAAATATATGGATCGTCTTGGAACCAATAGATGAGTTGATATTAAATAAGAAAGTCATTGAAAAACTAGTTGTAACATGCTTATGCATCGGAGTATTAGATTTGATGGCGGAAAGTGGTCACAATATGAGAAATGAAATTATATGGGTAGGGTTGGAATGATGGCACGACCCTACACAAATAAGAAATTAGTCAACGCAAAGAACGGTGCTATGCAAATCAAATATGAAAAAGTAGTCACCAGAAAGATGGCACGGTGCTACATAAATTAAACATGAAAAAGTAGTCACTAGAAAAATGGCATAGTGCTACACACAAATTAAATACGAAAAAAGTAGTCACCGGAAAGATGGCACGGTCTACACAAAATAAAGTAGTCACCGAGATGATGGCACCATTCTACACAAGAAAGTAGTGCAAATCAAATATGAAAAAGTAGTCACCGGAAATATGGCATGGTGCTACATATATTGAACATGAAAAAGTAGTCACCAGAAAAATGGCATAGTGCTACACACAAATTAAATATGAAAAAAGTAGTCACCGAAAAATGGCACAGTCTACATGAAATAAAGTAGTCACTGAAATGATGGCACGGTTCTACACAAAATAAAGTAGTCACCGGAATGATGACACGGTGCTACATAAATCAAATATAAGAAAGTAGTCATCGGAAAGATGACACAGTGTTACACAAATTAAATATAAGAAAGTAGTCACCGGAATGATGTCAAGGTGTTACACAAAGCAGATATGAGAAAGTAGTCACCAGAAAGATGGTATGGTGTTACACAAACACTAGCGGATACGGGTTGACACAAAACAACCTTAGAAAGTCACCGAAAATTGACGCATGGTGACCTTTTTGACTAAGTTTTCTTCCCCTCAATATGGGGTTCATGCATATGTCATTGGCCCTAATTTGTTAACATAACCAATGGCTAGACGGGCAACATATATGGGTCATAGCCACCCACCGGCAGCGGAAGCTGTTTTTTTTTTTAATTTTCTACCAAGATTGTAGAAGCTCTTATACCATATGAGAGATATTGGAAAAAATATTATTGAATTACATTAAGACCCTATTTATAGACACTATAATAGGCTCTTTTTCCAACCAGGATACTTCATTATAATTCTTTTCCAAATAGGATTCTGTATACTATTCTTGCTCTAATTCCTATTTTAAACGGGATTGTATATACTATTATTATTGTTCCTATTTATATTCTAACACTGGTAATGGAATAAATCCAAGTGGGGCTAGTGTTTGCTTGCCTGTAGTTTGAGGAGAGGAATTTAGAATTGGGTCACTGGTGTTTTTAAGGGCGAATGGAAAGGAGACTAGTTTGTAGGGCTAGCTTGGGTCCGTGTGAATTGATGGTATGTTTGGGTGGATAGATGAGGAGAGGTCTATGGTATAAAATGGTGACAAATATATTTTTTAGTATGACAGTATTCTTGTTTCACTTTCTCCAATACTGATTTCTGAAACTGGAGCTTATGTGGCTAACTTGTTCAAAATTGACATGCAATCAAGTGCTCAGTTCTTACCAATTGTTAAGATATATGTTGGATTGCAGGGGGGACATTTTTCTGGGATCTATAGAAAAGTTCAGCTAAAGCCACTACAGTGGGTTAAAGTGCCCAAATCTAATGGTGAAGGTGAAGAAGAAAGACCTACTGAAGCTCTTATGGTTCTAAAATATGGAGGTGTTCTCACTCATGCTGGAAGAAAGCAGGTTCGACTACACAGTAATATTTAGTTTAATGTGTCCTTCTGTCTTGCCCAACTTTAACCTTTCTTCTTGTTTTTTGAAATTTCTTGGCAGGCTGAAGAGCTTGGAAGATACTTCCGAAATGACATATATCCAGGTTTGGCATGAATTCTTGGACGTCTCACATTTCCAAACTTTTACTCCAAAATTCATATCATGTCATCCTTTTGATAATGTTTTCTGACTTGACATTTAGAAATTTCCAGATAAACTACTTCCTACTTAAACCCCTTGTAAAAGAATGCTGTGTCCAATCTCTGTAGATGCAGATGATTAATGATTTTTGACTGAACTTTTTTTTTCCACGTTATGGTCAGTCAGATATCTTGTATTTGGGGTGTGGGGTGAGGTAATGGTTATTGCATATACTATATTCACTCTGATTTGAACCACAGGTGAAGGTACTGGCCTACTTCGTCTCCATAGTACATATCGTCATGACTTAAAGATATACAGCTCAGATGAGGGTCGTGTGCAGGTTTTCTTCTTTTCTCTTCCTAATATATTATTGAATATTGGAAGTGTCGACTGTTTTTCTCTTTGTTCTCCAATTCTTTTTCCATGTAACTTTGGCATGTCAAATTATCTCATATGAGTTCTCTAGACTATTCAGCTCTTATGTTTGCAAAAAACTATATTTATTTTCTTTTCTAATTGTTGAGTTTGCGTTGTACACAAATTGTTGGTAGATGTCCGCCGCTGCATTTGCCAAAGGTCTACTTGACTTGGAAGGACAATTGACACCTATCCTGGTCTGTATTCATGTTCAAATCTCTGCTTCTTGTATTGAATTCACAACTGAAATTAAATGAAGTATATATTTCTTTTTCACTTGAAGGTATCACTGGTTAGCAAGGATTCATCTATGCTGGATGGGCTTGCCAATGCCAGTGTTGAGATAAAAGAAGCAAAGGTTGTTCTCTTCTTGCATTGAATTATAAGTTTGTTATTATATTTGAAGATCTATATCTAGTTCTTATTTGAGTTTGTGGTTGTTTTTTTATCTTTAGTTCTTTTTGTGTTCGAGGATACTTCCATTTTCTGATATGGATTTTAGTAGTGAAGAGTTCAAATGATCTAGCAGTAGCCACAGGCTCCAGTGAAAGCTTAAAGTAGTGATCACATAAGCTTAACCTTTTTGAAATTTTTTTACGTACTGTGATCATATTCAAAGAAAGCTGGCTACTGAATTTTCCCCTTTCGTATTAAAACATGAAGTTGTTGTCAAAGAGTGTTATCATATTTGACTTCAATCTGCTTGTGGACATGACCTTACCACCTATGTTCTACCTAAAATAAGTATTCTTTTATGTAAATTGAATATGAAGATTACATTGGAACCCAAAGTGCATGCTGCAAATATTTGCTCTATCATGGTGTTATTGTGATGCATTTGAAGCATATGAGAACCATTGGAATTTGATGGTCTAATACCAGAATTAAGGTACTTTTGACAGAGTGGTTTATCGAATGTCAGAGCCTCCTTTTAGCTTTTGGAAATTACTCGATAGTTTAATGATGCAAGTCATAGATAGTAGTAAATCTTCCAGCATATTGCTCCCAATGTGAGGATCTTTAGGACCTTTGAATTCTTACAAGTTTGTGATTGTTAAGATAAGCTTTCCCCTTGTTACAGGCGAGGTTGAATGACATAATTACTTCTGGATCAAAAACTAGTGGATCTTCAGAAAAGCCTTGGATGGTTGATGGAGGTGGACTCCCACCTAATGCATCTGAACTTATGCCCAAGTTGGTAAGTCTTAATTTGAATGTCCTGATGGATCAATCTTCTTGACAAAATAAACCTCAAGCATCTGCAGCATGCTTTTCATTCTCATTGTTGCATTTTTATCCTGTTTATGCCCCCGCTCCACTTCCTTTCCTTCTCTGTGACATGGTTTATTTTCAAGCTTTTGGATTTGGTTTTTTGGTGTATTCTTTTCTTTTTTTGTTTTTGGTTGCTTTGGGCCTTTCTATTTTCATCATCTCAAATCTGTCTTGCAATCAGGTGAAATTGACTAAGATGGTGACAGAACAAGTGAAGCTGCTTGCTAAGTATGAAGATGAAGAACTCACAGAGACAAGTTCCTATGATGTGATTCCTCCGTATGATCAAGCTAAAGCACTTGGTAAAACAAATATAGATGTTGATCGTATTGCTGCAGGCTTACCTTGTGGCAGTGAGGGATTTCTACTCATGTATGTGCGTTGGAGAAAACTTGAGAGAGATTTATATAATGAACGCAAAGAGTAAGCTGTTTCTAGTTGAATTTAACTTCTTTTATAATTGAATATTTTATAGCTACTCAGACCTGTAGATACTTTGCGATTGTCCTTCATTGAATCTGTGCTATTGATTTTTTTTATTAAAGTGGTATCTTTATTGCTTATATTCTCCCTAACACACTATTCAATTACAGTCGTTATGATATCACTCAAATTCCAGATGTTTATGACTCTTGCAAGTAAGTCAGCTCTCTGACATGCCTTATCGCTTTCTTAATGCAAAAAACATGAAGGATTTTCTTCATTTAAGTTCCACTGAAAGACCATAATATACATAGTGTCTGTTTTAGTTATTTTCTGAATTATTTCACAGGTATGATCGTGTGCACAACTCACATCTAAAGCTAGAGGATTTGGATGAACTCTTTGAAGTTGCAAAGGTACAAACAAGTTAGAAAAAAGTGTACTGTTTTGAGCTCCCCAAGTTTTTTCTCAGTAGTGACAAATAACTGTGATGGTGCTGTTGATTTAGTGGCTTATCTTTAGGCTACTAGTTTCCTGTGTACATTGTCTATGTTGTCGTACAATGAAGATTTTGCAGTGTTGACTTAAGAGTAAGCATGTCTAACTCCTATAAAATATTATTCTGCTTTTGTATTTCAGCTCCTCGCAGACGGTGTTATTCCCAATGAGTATGGGATCAATCCAAAGCAGAAGCTGAAGATTGGATCAAAAGTAAAGTTCTTCAGAGCTATTTGCATTTTTCACATTTTTCCTCTGTGAGTTAGAATAATTTATACCTACTTCTTGTCTACCTACTACATGTACTGTCACTGATGACCCAAAATTAATTTTTAGTCTTAAGAGTGAACAAAGAAGTGGATGGACTTTGAAAGGCAGTTTTGGTATGTCTCTTAGCTTGCAGAGTTACCTTCTGCTTCTGTTAGGGTATATCTAGATGGAATCCTCTGCCCCTATGCCGCTAGTCAAATAATAGTGTGCGCTACAACCTAGAACATCTGGTTTATGAGTTAAAGAGTGTTGAGGTTTACCACTGAATATTGAGGCAAGGAATGCAGGCAAGTTCATGTGGATGACTTTTTTGCTTGCTGATCTGACTATGCTAAAAATTAACATAAAGTAGTTCTGAGTATGGTCAGGAGTCCCTTTAATTACATTTAAATCATATATCTGGTAGACCTTTGCTTTGTTGTAAATGAAAGCTACATAGAGATTTGAATACATCATCTAAGATTTTGACATTTTAGATTGCTCGCCGATTGTTGGGTAAAATTTTGATTGATCTGAGGAATACTCGGGAAGAAGCTCTAAGCGTTGCTGACTTGAAGAGTAGTCAAGACCACGATTCAGCAGTGAATGAGACGGGGAATGAAGATACAGAATATCATCCCAAGCTTAACAATAGGAGTGATCACAACCTTAAAAAAAGAGGTAGCTTCACCAGTGAAAAATCAACAGACCAGGATGATGATGAGGACAAAGAGACCAAGTACCGGTTAGATCCAAAGTATGTGGTCTTTATCATTAGTAAATAAAGATGTTTGCTGAATCCGTATTTCATCTTATGGACATTTAGACATTGCTCCAAAAATAAAGGAAAATCTGCTAATACTTCTACTATATTATTTGTGATGTTTTCTGATTTTCTTTTGTCAGGTATGCAAATGTGAGGACACCAGAAAGACATGTGCGGACACGCCTTTACTTTACATCAGTGAGTGAAAACCTCCAATTGAGTGTTGTAATTATTTCTAATTTTCTACTGTATTGTGCAGCAACTGCCAGTGCTTTTCTTCCATTCTTCCTCTTAATCCTGAACCCTACATCCTTAATTTTCTATCTATAACTGGCTAAACATAAAAACAAAAAGTATAACACATAGAAATATGACAGTCCATAAATATAAATACCGGTGGCGATACATGTTTAAAGGTGTGAATGAGAAATGAAGGGTTGTGACTTTTCCGAAGAGTTGTCCTTTACAAAAGGTTGTGTCTTTTCTAAAGGGTTGTGACCGTTCTTAAAGGTTGTGCCTTTTCCAAAGGGTTTTGACCTTTCTAAAAGGTTATCCCTTTTCCAAAGGATTGTGACCTCTCTGATAAGGCACAATTAATACATTTTCATACTACCCTTTTTGTTGGCTATAAATAGAGGGGTTTTCTCTCATTTTTTTGCATCGAGTTTTCCTTCTCTTTCATACATTTTCTTTACGAAATAGAGGTTTTGTGTGATCTCGTTGCTACTATTTGAGTTCGACGAAGTTATCGAAGTTTGAGGTACCATTACTTCTTTAATAGTTTATCCGTTTTATCGTGGGAGGAAATAATCCACAACCTCGGGTATAGTGAGCGGATTAAATTCCTTAAGGACACAGTTAGCTCTGTGGACTCAGATAGTTAATTTTTTCATCTTAATTGTTTCTGGTTTACCATTCTGAATACATGATATAACAAGCTTAATGAATTTAGTTATTTTTTCCTGCATTTTTTGTTTTTATCTAACTGTGTGAAGTAAATGAACAACTGTTGTCTCCTAACAATATTAGAATATGAGTTTAGTTTCTCATTGAATTCAATGCATTCTAAGAAAAAATAGAGTACGATGGAAACTGGATTTTATTTTCGCAAGAGATGGTACAAATCTGATTTGAAAGGTTATGGGAAATTAATGGATGCGTGGTTGACACTTCACCTTGCTGTCATTTTATCTCAAACAAGAAAAGTTACTTGTATGGCATCATTGCTTGCAGATAGATATGATTCAATGGGAGTTAAAATTGGGTTCTATCTTTATTTTTCATTATGTGATGATCACAAAATATATTTTTATTATTAATAATTTGTATTCTGTTTGGAAACTGCTATAATTTTCTACTTATTGTGAAATTTGATTGTGTCTGATTTTCAGAGACTAAAATCTTTTGATTTTCTACTCCTTTGGTTTGAAGAATGTAAAAACTTTACCTGATAAATTAGACTGTACATTTGGTTCGAAGAATATAAAAACTTCACCAATTTATTGAACACACTATTTGAATGAATATTCCAACTTGAAGGGTATAAAAACTTCGTCAGGAATATTAAGGCTAAACGATTTCAAGAATATAAAAACTTCATCATTAACTAGAAACATTGTTATATTTATGGTTTGTGGAGATTAAAACCTCTTGGTTTTCTATTCCATCTGAATCTAAAACTTATTTGAAGTCATAAAAACTTCATCAGCATTGAAAGTTCATTCGGTTGACAACTTGAAGAATATAAAAACTTCATAGTTAACTAGAAACAAGTTGTACAAAGATTCAGTCTTTATTGTTAGTATTCTAAATACTAAATGGTCTGTCTAACTGTCAATTCACTAACAATTTTTTTGTAGAATATAATTTCCAAAAGAGACTTCATGATGCCAATGTGTATTTCGATGGTATACAACTTGAAAGCAAGGAAAGAAAGTATGTGGAAAATTATTTTCAAGTACTTGAAAAATATTTTTGAGCATATTTACAATGTGAGGTTCTTTACTTGTGATAAAGACAAAATTTGATTTGGTTTCTGATTTAAATGTTGAAGCACAACACATAAAATTCAATGAAATTCGTGTATTATGTTAGACCCACAAAATTCTTGGAGTATATTTGATATTGTGGGCCTAATTAGAGAAGGAGTAGATAGATCATCAAAGGAAATGGGACTATGGCCGAGGACAAGTCATTGTGACGGTAACTCTAGCTTGAAGACTAGAGATCCCAAGATCTAGGTTCAAGGAGATCAAACAGAGTCATTGATGATGGTTCAACATTATCAAAATTATTTTATGGTCCATTCTCATGATGAGGCAATGTTCAGTAACAAGGATAAAGGCATTAAGACTTTATAATGATTTCTAAATTTGATACATGGTATATCAAATGGTGTATCTACGGGATAACACATTTAGATATCAGCTATGTAAGTGTGAAGTGTAAGCTGCTTAAAGGAAAATTTGGTAAGACCAATTCTCTACGCACTTATACACCAAGACGGGTTCATGACTGAAACGAACAAAACAATGAGAACCAAAAAATAGTTAAAGGGTTGATTGTGTGAGTTATGTTGTCTAGATATACACCAAAACTCGACGGTTCAAAGATATCAAATCTACCGATTGACCGAGTAGATCTGATATACATTCATTATGGAAAGTTTAAAGGGAAAATCCTTACTTACCAATCACACAGTTTTTCATGCATATGTTTCAACGATAGTCATTCCCCATTTATGTGGGGAATTGTTGGGTTTTAAAGGTGTGAATGAGAAATGAAAGGGTTGTGATTTTTTGAAGAGTTGTCCTTTACGAAATGTTGTGTCTTTTTTAAAGGGTTGTGACTGTTTTCAAAGGTTGTGACCTTTCTAAAAGGTTGTCCCTTTTCCAAAGGGTTGTGACCTCTCCAATAAGGCACAATTAACACTTTTTCATACTCCCCTTTGTTGACTCTAAATAGAGAGATTTTTCTCTCAATTTTCTGCATCAAAATTTTCCTTCTTTTTATACATTTTCTTAAAAACGAAATTCTAGCCTTTGTGTGATCTCGTTGCTGCTATTTGAGTTTGACGAAGTTATCGAAGTTTGAGGTACCACTACTTCTTTATCAGTTTATCTGTTTTATCTTTAGGAGGAAATAATCCACAACCTCGGGTACAACGATGGGATTAAATTCCTTAAGGACACACAATCATTTTTGTGGACTCGGATAGTTTATTTATGTAAAGTCATGCTGAAATAGCGGGGAGCAAAGTTCAAGTCAACTTTTATGTGGTCTAACCTGAATGGTTTTCACCTGATTCTGACTTTTAAAGTCTGGGGAAACACTTGATGCCAGCAGAAGGATGAAGTGATGATGTTACATGAAGTGCCTCAAAAACCTTTTCTTATCTTTCTTCAACTGGCTTTACGTTATGTTACAAACTCTATATTCCCATAGCTTTGTATTTCCTTCCTTAAAATATCGATTCTGCTAATTTTCTATGATTAAATTATTGTTTAATTCTTATAGTGCTTTTCAATCTTTGTTTTTTTTCTTGTCTTGTCTGTTTTAGATTTACCATTAATTTTAATTTGTATTATTTATCTTCCCTTGTCTAACATTCTAGTTTTACAATTGTTTGATGGCCAGGAGTCACATATACATTCCTTGATGAATGTTATTCGTTACTGCAACTTGGATGAGTCTCTTCATGGAGAGGCCAGCCTTGTGTGTGACAATGCTTTAGATCGCTTGTTCAGAACCAAGGAGCTTGACTACATGAGTCATATTGTATTGAGGATGTTTGAGAACACAGAGGTTGGTACAACCTAGTGATCCTTAACTGAGGCACAAATAAAAGCAAAACCACAGTATTACTAGTTACTGAAGTGTATACCTGTCTTTTTTTTTTTGCATCCGTAGAATTGATTTGAAGTTAAAAACCTGCTTTACTTTGTGTTTTGAGAAGGTAGTGATGGTGCATCATTGCCTCTTCCTCTTGTTCTTGCTATTTCACAAATAACAAGTGTTATCTTGAATGTGAGGTGTATAAGAACTGAGAATAACACTCAACCTTTTCATTTATATTCGATAAGATAAAAAGGTGTTCTTTCCAAACCTATTCAGCATAATTAAGAACCTCTGCCTTCTTCGTTGGTATAAAGTCAGGTATGATTCTTGATTTTAATGGACATAGGGTATGGATCAATGGAAAAGATAATGCAGCTAAATAAATATGCATTATTTTGAGACCTAAGAATAGATTATAATAGGCAACTTAATACAAGGATAAATCCAGCAGATTTTACATCTTCCAGTGTTCCCATTCAAACTGTGTTCAAAAGGCAACTTATTTCGACGGAAATATTTTTTTGGCTATTAGAAGTAAATGTGTGAAGTACAAATCAAGATTTGTGTTTTCTTATGTTGGAAATGAGAAACTCATGTAGGAAATGTCTACCGGATTCATTTCCTATCTTTATTTGTTTTAGGTGGCTTTGGAAGACCCAAAAAGGTTTCGCATAGAAATGACTTTCAGCGGTGGAGCAGATCTATCATCATTAGAGGTACTTTGTATCCTTTTCAAGTAATTAAAAAAAGATATCTATATCCACACTCTGTGAAGTCCTAGAGTTATTGTCACGTATGGTCACACAACTGTATCCTCTATAACAATAAAGTCATATTTTGTCACATTAAAGGAATTGAACTTTACCCACTATAAAATAGTAAATTCTCTAAATTTACCCACTATAACAACAAAACGTACCCATCAAGGTGACTTTACAGATACAATTGGTAATATTTTGTGATTTTACTGGTTTTAATGTGAAGAAAAGTAGTTCTGTGGTGTTATAGTGGATATATTTCTGTTACATTATGTGTGACAATTAGTTTTGTGACTTTATTGTCATTGTGGCTAAGTTTAGCGACTGCAAATGAAATTAAAACCGTGTTTCATTGAGGGTGTGTTTGGTATGAAGGAAAACATTTTCCGGAAAATGTTTTTCAATTTTCTCATGTTTGATTGGATTAAATGTTTTCCAAATCAACTCATTTTTCTCAATAATGACTTCCCTTCTAAACTTAAGGAAAACATTTTCCAAAACTCTCTTTCAACTTTAAATTACAATTATTTTTTTGTTGAAAAAATTAATTTATTTTGTCCCTACCCTCAAACCACCCCCCTCCCCAAAAAAATAATAATTTTAAAGCTTGTTTTTAAATTCAATTTTTTTACCCCACCCTCACCCCTACCCACACCTCCTCCCAAAAAAATATTAAAAATTATTTTTAAAAGATATTTCTAATTTCAATTTTTTATTTTTTTACCCCCAACCCACTACCCCCGCCCCCCCCCCCACATCAACCCCCTATCAGCCCCAAATTTAAGTTTATTTTTAAAAAATATTTTCAACTTCAAAATTTCAATTTTTCATCCCTACCCTTGACCCCCCCCCCCTTCACCCAACACCCACACCCAAAAAAAAATTAAGTTTGTTTTTAAAAACTATTTTCAATTTCAAAAATTATTTTCTACTCTAGTAAAAATAAAAGATATTTCTCAAAAATATTTTTCATTCATAAATCAAACACTAAAAATCTTTTCCGGAAAAAAATTTCTACTCACCAACCAAACATGAGAAAATAAGTCAAAAATTACCTTGTTTTCCAGGAAAACATTTTGCTTCATACCAAACACACCCTGAAGGTCTAATAATTTCTGAATAGTGCTCACAGTAGAAGCACACTCACATTGATAAGTTTGCAGAAATTCGAGTAGTTTGATTTAGTTTGTTTGCATGCAGAAAAATGATAAGGAAGCGAGTTCATGGCATCAGGAGCACATATTGCCAGTTATGGTTCCTGAAAGGCTTCAAGAAGTGGGATCACATCTTACATGGGATAATATGGAAAATATGATTCATCCATTCGCCATGCCGGCTGAAGATTTCCCCCCACCATCAACCCCTCAAGGTTTCTCAGGCTACTTTTCAAAAAGTGCATTAGTTCTAGAGCGCCTCGCTAACTTATGGCCCTTTCACAAGTATGGGAACACTAATGGCAAGTAGTGCCTTCCTTTTTGTTTTCCCTTTTCGTTTACTCTAACCGAGGTTTGAGATTGTCATATTGTCACGACCAAATTAAGGATCATGACCGGCGCTAAGGGGGAGAATCCCAAAGCAAGCCTCACCAGAATTCTACAGAAAATCGGGCAGAGTTTCCTTTGTTTTTAGGCCTATCCTGGATTTTGCTTGTCTCAGAATTTCACAACACAACTAATAGAAACTATAAACCACCATATAATATCCATCAATGATCAAATTGTCACGCAATAAAACCAATCCATCTCCAAATTTCGGAAAAAGTTCTAAACTAGTCACTTAACTACAATTCGAAGGACTACTCTTGACTCAAATTCAAAAGAATGACAAATGGAGCAACTCTAAGAGTTTTTAAAAGAAACTAAATAAACAAAATAAATCAATAGTTCTCTTGCCACGCGAAGCAATGCGGGGCTCACCAGATGCTACCAACTCACACGCTAGTTAATGAAATCCTCTTCAATACCACTTGAATTCTCTGTAAAAATAAATAGCGAGGAGTGAGACGCTAGCTCAGTGAGTAATAATACTTAACCACAACCATTTTAATGAGGGACAAGTCAGAAAACATGCTAGTGTAATAGTCATGATGATGAAATAATGCTCTTTCAGAAACAATAACAATATTCAAACTTAGGTGCCTCATATAAGCAAACTCAATGTAAATACATAATAGCCAACTCAGAAAAAGAACATTTTCATATCAAATCTTATAGCTGGGAGGTTTCCAAGGATGAATCATGTAATCAGTGTGGCCTTCTCCTTAAGAAGTAACCAATAACAGTGAACTCCTCACAAAGGAGTTGATTATTCATATCAGTAGATCCCTACTTGAGGGATATCAGTAACAGTATACTAGTTCTACCTTCCCACTAGCAAGGGCATTATCAGTAATCAGAACTACAAGGTGCACCAGGTCTAACGAACCCGCCGTTAGCTACGGGATTCATCAAGGTCTACTCCCATTTATATTTTTCTTGTAATCAGTAGAAGCATTTCAAAATCGAACAGAGCATTTAAATCTTATCAAATCAGAACATTTCAAAGTTTAACAATCACTGGTCAAAATACTATTTCTCAAATAAGTGTAAAACCTTTTCAATATCAGTAATCATATCTTGAAAGAATGAGATCATCTCAAATGATCTTTTCAGTATCATATCCAGTAAAAGACTTGTCCCATATGCAAGTTCAAAACAGTCGGTAACACATTTACTTTATAAACCATGTAAAAATCATGAAATTTGTGAAAAACAAATTGTGGTAAGATTACTACTCACAATACTTGTGTTGAGTTACCAAGCTTGCCACTCGGTTAGTCCGTACGAATTCCTTTGGTCAATCTATAATCACATTCATAATAATTTCGTGTTAACTCCTTCATTTAGGTAATTCATACTACATTTTAAAAAATAAAACCCAGCCCTAGAGGTTTCATGGCTGATTTGAAATCTACCCAATCACTTAATTAGTGCTTTAATCACACACATTAGTCTCTTCTTGGTCAATTCTCGCTGTAAAAAGATCAACCTAACCTTACTGCTCAATTACTCTTATTGCATATAAGCCTAATACCAAAGTTTACAGTTCAAATCATTGACTATATTCAATTGGTTCACAAGAATGAAATAAATTTCCTCTTTTTCTTCTAAACCCATGTTTCTCAACTTCCCAATTCCCAATCTAATAGTCATGGAAGATACAAATTCAACCTTTAGACTAAGTTAAGAAACTTACCTTCTTCTCGTTCTTCTTCTTCTTCCACCTCTCTCTTTAGTTTGAGAGCTAAGGTTTTCAATTTAAATTTATGTTTCTCCTTCGTTAGTTCGCTCACTATAGAACAAGAAGAGTCCCCTTTTTTTTTCTTTCGATCGCTGAAGTTGCAGCGTTGCTGCTGCTTCTGTTAGGGCTTTCAACCCTTTTATTTTTTTCTTTATATTTCTGATCCTTCTTTTTTTTAAAAAAAAAAAAAGAGAGCTAAATGACAATTATGCCCTTATTTTAATATAGGGTATTACACATATTGAGGAATCAACAGTAGCTGGAGAGTTCTGGGAAATCATTTTTGAAAATGTCTTCCTTTTTTCCTTGATACCATCATTATCATTCATTCATATAAGTAATGGAAAGTTTTGCAATGAACCACCACCTCACATAAATGTTTAGAGAATCAGCCTAAAACTGATTTACTTGAGATTCTTAGCAGTCTCGTGTATGTGCTTGATGTTCTAGAGAGAATAAATTATATGATCACCCATTATAGCAAATTATCTATGAGTCTTGTTTTTTTATTTTATACAAACAAATTCACTTAACTGATATTATTTTTCTTACAATGTAAATAAAGTAAGTAGTTGTTTCCGAAAGACCATCATATATCTTTTTCTTCAGTGAAGAAACGGTAGAGAAAGATTATGCAACTTCGGCACTATTTAATTCTTTTTTTTGCACGGATTGTTTCTTGAAAAAAAATAGTAATAAAATTAATTAAATAAAAGAATATATTATAAGGATAAATATTAATTTTATATATATATTTTATATTAATAATAATTATGTCAAAAGAAATGTTAAACAAAATGAAGTATAATATCATTACCACAAAGGAAGCAAGTGTCATAGATCAAACTTGAAACGAAATTTATGTTTATGGTACCACACAGGGATGTACAAAATCGAACCGAGAATCGAATCAAACTGTAAATCGAGTCAAATCGAAAAAAAATCGACTAGTAATTTAGTTTGACTTGGTTTGGTATTGAAAAAAAAAATCCAACTATATTTGGGTTGGTTTAGTTTTAACTAAAAAAAATCAACCCGAGACCAATCAACCCAACATTATATAGATAATTTTAAAATTTTATTTTATACACAAAAATATTTACTTTGATATAATTTTTAAATATTTCTTATACTTTTTCATAGTTTTTATCTTTTAATATATTATTTCAAGTTTAAAACTTAAAATTCTGAATGGTCCAATAAAGATTATAGTCCATAGATGTTGAATTATAATAAAGCTTAAATCAAAATCAAATTAATATTAATGCAAAAAGGAAATCAATTCAACACTAAGCATGACAATAATATTGAATATTTGTTCTTTAGTTTTACATTGGTTTAGACAATTAAATACATAATCTAATTTTAATTTCCTTTAATATTTAGTCATGTAACTAATACTTATTAAACTTATTTTAGCATGATTTACTACTTTTAAATTAGGGATAAGGGTTTAAAAAATACCTCAACTTTGGTCGGATTTGCTGTTGCGATACTAAACTTTCATAAGGACCTATTACCTCCCTAGACTATTTAATACCGTCTTTTTTACCCCCGAACTATTTCACAGTGTATTTTAAAGGTATATATGTGCCCACGTGGACACATTACTATTTATAATTTTGCATTATTTTTTATGTTCATGTGGGCAAATATATATGTTTAAAATATGGTATTAAATAATCTAGGGAGGCAATAGGTCCTCATGAAAGTTTAGTATCGCAACAACAAATCCGACCAAAGTTGGGTATTTTTCAGACCCTTATCCTTTTAAATTATGATCATTTTCATTATGACTTATTAATTTGCAATATTTGTTTTACGCGATCTCATTATTATTTTTTGTTGGATATTTAGTGTCATTAATTATATCATATTTTGTATTATTTTCTTAAGAAACACCTTAGATAGTTGTATTTTGGTAGGATTAAAGAAATATTTGAAGTACAGATAAATTATATGTTTGTATGAATACTTAAATGGAAAAACCCAAAGATTCGAAAAGAATCCAAGATTGAAAAACCCGAGTTTCATTGATTTGATTTGGTTTATAAATCTAAAAATCCGACACAAATAGTTTGATTTAATAGTTGAAAAATTCAAACCAATCCAGCCATGTACATCCCTAGTACCACAATCGGATTTTTTCACTTCCAATATCACTCTATTTGTCAAAACTTTCTTAAGTTTAGTACGGGCACAAAATGTAAAGAGAAAAACTACCACCCTCACTTCCTTATAACAATATTTGTTTTGAAAGATACTCACTAATGTCCAAATGAGAGAAATATTGGATGATGTAAATGACATGCATTGTTCGTATCAGTTTGACAATGATTTATTTAGGCCAAATCTATCGGTGATCCCTTAAAATTGGTACCAAGTTTCACTTAGACATTTCAACTGGGCGATATTCATTTTAAACACCTTATGCTGGGTCCCGCTATGTCATTTTGATATTTTTTGACAATAAGCAAAAAGTTGAAGGAGAGTGTAATACACTCGTTGATGATGTGGCAAACAACCAATTAAATGATTACATGTGTAATTTTAAGTAAAAAATTACCTTAAAATCTATTTAGTAAATAAAATAAAAATATTATTCTAAAAAAATCAATTTAACCCCCCCCCCCCTCCTCGAAGGTAGTTGTCTTCTCTACTACACCCAACAATTTTATTTTATTTTATCAACTTTTAAATTGTTTTAGATCTCTTTTTTTTTTCTTTTTAGTGTTGTTTTGTGGGCAGAAAAGTTTATCAACTTTTAAATTGTTTCAGATCTCTTTTTCTTTTTTTTTTCTTTTTAGTGTTGTTTTGTGGGAAGAAAAGAGGAAGATGAAGAAGAAAGAAAGAAAGAAAGAGAAAATAAATATGAATTATGACTATTGGTATCCATTTTTCCAGTAAAAAAGGTGAAGGGAGGTGATTGTAGATTTAGAAAAGTAATACAATGAAGAAGAAAAATGACTTAAAAATGGATTTGATTAAAAAATTCGACCTCCATTGAAGGAGTATAAGCTTCAAAAAATGGTGGAAGGTGGTAGCTTGAAAAATGGAGAAGAAGAGAAAATTATAAAAAAAATAGCTAAATTGAGTCTTTCACGCTCTATTGTTGAGTATATCACACTCACTTTGACATGTCAGCAAAAAGTGTCAAAATGACACAACGGGACCCTACATGAGGTGTTAAAAATTAACATTACCCAGTTGAGGTGTCTAAGTAAAACTTAGTGCCAACTTTATGGGGCCACCGATAAATTTGACCATTTATTTAAGGCTTTTTTTTTATATATAGATGTACTAGTCTCTTTGTATGAGTATTCCAAACAAGGAATAATTCAATGTTATGGTATTAGATACTTTGCAATGTACAAAAACAATAAACTATTTGGGATCTGCTCGACATGAGAAGCGAATCATGTCATACGCACGCAATCCTTTAATTTGATTGCAATGGGAATACATTAGAGGGAGATATTAGAGTTGATTTATTTACTCAGCCTTGCCCTTGAAATGCAGGTATTAATTTTGCAGAGATTGTAATGCATAGATTGTTTATGAGCTAATTAACAATGAGGGGTTGTTCTGCAGTCATTAATAATGTAAAGATTGTTATGCATGGATTACTTATTTTGATGGAATAGTTTTGCCTTTAAATAGCAAATACCTACATTGCTAATTTAGTAATTGAAATTACGTAAAACTGAAGGTAGAAAATGAATAAGTCAAATTTGGAGAAGTTTGAGTAAAATTTATGTTGTATCGTATAGGAAACAAACTCCATTTATGTATGTGCTCTCGATATAAATAAAGAAGATACTCTATTCCATTACATACATGATTAAAACTGAAAAACAAATCCAAGCAGTCTTCAAATCCTGAATATGCATGTAAAGTCAATAGATATTAGATAAACATATTATATTGTAACACCCCAAAAAATTTTAAGCCCAAATTAGACCTCAAAATGATTAGAAAGAACCGATATCAGTATAAGTGGGGTTTTACATATCCTTTCACAAACTGTGAAGGGAACCACGGGCCGTGATGGGATTTGTAGAATAGAGCTCATGAATTGAAAATTTTATAAGGACCATGGAAGCTTTCACAGGCTACAGATAGATCCGCAATACCCAAACTCCAGACTCTAGAATTTTTGTCTTTTACGGGAACTTGTTCGGGCAGTGTACAATCATATGGACTATAGAAGGGTTCACAGAAGTTAGACCCTCAGAACTCAGAGTTCCTTTCCATTTACAAACACTTTAACGGACTGTGGAGTGATCTACGGCAGTGGAAGGCGTATGTAGATGACCCCCGTCAGTTTTAAGTCAGGGTTATCTTGGTCTTTTGTTACTCTTATAATTCCTATACTTTATCGTTTTGGGCAATTCTAAGTGGGATTAATTGATTCCTAGCGACCCTAACCCCTCATTCTCTCCTAACTCTCTCAAATCAAAGTTTCTTCTCTTTTAAGTTTCCTCTCAACCAAGCACTAGGGTTCCAAGCTTTAAGTCTTCATTCCAAGAACCAAGACAAGGTCTCTACTCCTGGTATGTGGGATTTAATAACCGAGTATTCCTTCGCCCTTTGAGTCTCAAAGAAACTTTAGATTTTTAAGTTTATGGTTCCTACAAGCTAGAACTTTCTATGCTTGTCATGTTTTTTCATTGTAAATTGATTTCTCTTCATGATCAGTCCAAATAGTATGATTTAATTATAATTCCATGATTTAAATAGTATATTCATGAGCCTTAAATATACAAGTAATTTTCATGACTCAGAATTATACTATTTCATATGCATGTCTTAGATTATTAATTTTTTTTTATGATTTAGATGCTTTTAGATAAAGTATCTTTCAGATTATTTTCAGTTATCATGATATAAGATGCTTCATATATATAAAGTATCTCTCAGTATGTTTCTAGTTATCATGATTTATGAGCTACTCAATGCATATAAGTTATTAGTATGATTTAGTATTATCAGATTAATACCATTTTCAGATTATGCATATTTCTGTTGGGGATATACTTAACAACAAGCGACTTTAGGAATGAAGCTTTCTGGTCAGAGTCAGTAGAATCTCTAAGTCCCAAAGCTGCGTGCCACCATATGACTTGTCTCGAATAGACATAAATTAGTGGATTCACCTTAGCTTATTTATTAGGTCCCTTTTGATGGTAAGTTTGGATACCCTCTTTTTGGTGTGGGGGGACAGTACACTAAACTTCATGTAGTAGATCACATGTTTTACATCCTTTTTAGTATCTCTCACAATCATATTTTATGTTATTGCATGACCTTATACTTATGCATTTCAAATCAGTATATCTCAGCTTCATATTATTTTACTTGGTCATTGCATCAACATATTTTATAGTCTAAGTTTATCCAAATATCATGTTTATTATGCATATTACTCATACTAAGTACATTCAAAATACTGACCGCATACTTTACCCATCTGTAACATCATTGCCCATAACTGCAGTGACTTGTCTTTATCTGGAGATATTTCTGAGTCATGGTGCATAATTTTATATATTAGTATTTACTTTTTTCTTTCTCGTCTAATGCTTGTAATTCTTTATGAAGATCTTCAAATGCATCCAATACATTTTATTTTCCCTCAGCATGTTTGCGTTGGCCATCCTCTAGTTTCACCTCAAAAAATAATCTATTATATTTCTATACTTGTTTAATCATAGGAATATAATTTCCCACTTGATGAAAAGAACATAACACCATTATCTGATTCATTCTGATCTAAAACTTAAGAACTTGTTGGAATAAATTATTTTTCTTTTTTAAGAGACTAACAGTGCGTGCTTTATCAAACTGAATCAACTTTATTTCAACATTTTTATATTCTTTTGGGTCTTATTTTTCATTGCAAAAACAAATAATTAAAGAAGCTAAAATGTCTTTATTGAATAAGCTGGAGTAATTTTTAGAGAAATACTTGCGTAATTTATAGTTGGAGCGTGAGCGTATTGTCATGTGTATTGTAGTATTTATTTAATGTTTTCGATCTTGTTATAAGTCTATCTGTCGTAGATATCATATTTTACCTACAAAATAAGAATTTTTTTTTGGTAGAAGTACACAGAGGCGGATCCAGGATTTAGAGTCTGTGAGTGCCAAAGAGATTTATTGATTAAATTAATTTTATATTTGATTAAAGTATTCATCTTTTCGATATATATGATAAATCAATCAATAAAATATAAATAATTAGATATTACAAATCCACACTCCACACTAAAAGCATGAAGTTAACAAATTTAAAACTTTCAATAATATTACTAATATTATAAATATTCATCATTCATTTACAATTGTCCTTGACGAGTTTTCATATTCTGAAAATGATCAATAATGACATCATTACTAACATTTGTAAATACATCACGCTCTATGTAACACACTAGACAATCATTTAAATATTGATTACCAATGCTATTCCGCACTTTATTTTTATGTGCTTCATTGACGAAAATGCTCTCTCCACGGTTGTCGTAGCAACAGGTAAAATCAAAGTCAACTTTACAAGTAAATAAAAAAGTGAATAAGTCTCCGCAAGATTTGCTTCAACCAATGCCTTCGCCAATTCACGAATTCCTTGCAAGTTGGAGAACTTGGGATTACCACTTCGCATATGAGTAATGAAAGTATCGAGTTGGTAGATCAAATCTCAAATTTTTCCATCATCAAACTCACTTGGATAACACTTTGTTAAAGTCATGATTTTACCTTTGTCGAAATTAGAGAAAGAATTGACCGGATTCAAGCTACCCATCCCAAGAAGCAAATCACTACTCACTACATCAAAACGGTCATTAAGCTCTTGAAGTTGCACATCAATGACAACAAAAAAGACTTCAACACGCAAGTGGTGTGCATAATTAACACCCGAAGACTTACGTTTTGACTTTCCGGGAAAATAAGACTCATCCAACTTGGGAATCAAGATATCATGCACATCACAAAATGAGAAAACATCATCCAACAAAGATTCCCATCCATTTTCCCTCATATCTTGCAAAATTTTCTTTGTAATATTAAGAAACTCCATGGCATTAATAATATCTTGATCTTTTTTTTGTAAAATCTTACTCAACTCATTTGACATTGCCAACACTTTCAACATCAAGTGAAGCACAAAAATAAATTTAAATGTTTTAATCTTTATCAAAAGATACTCCGCTTGATTTCTATCACTTGATGTGGACCCTTCAAGTTCAATCACTTCAAGAACATGAGCAATAGATGAGAAAATAACAATAAAGTTATCTAACATTTCAAAATGTGATCCCCAACGAGTATCAGCTGGTCTTTAAAGTCCACGTTCTTGATATAATCCTTGGCCTTTTTGAACTTCACCGTTGGCTTGGTGATCACGGAGTAAGTCTCTACGCTTGAAAGATCCTCCAACAACATTCAACGCATTACTAACATGATCAAAACAGTCTTCAACATCCAAATGTTTTTTTAGCAGTAGCCACAAGTGTTAGCTGCAATTGATGAGCAAAACAATGAATGTAATATGCCAATAGACTATCTTTCATAATCAAAGTTTTGAGCCCATTTATCTCTCCTTTCATATTACTAGCCCCATCATAACCTTGTCCACGTATTTTGGATGGACTTAGTGAGTGAACGGAAATCAAAGAATAAATTACTTTCTTCAATGAACATGTTGATGTATCACTAACATGGACAAAACTGATAAATCGTTCAACTACTTCACCATTCTTATTAACAAAACGCAAAACAAGAGCCATTTGTTCTTTGTGAGAGATGTCTTTTGACTCATCAACTAATATACCAAAGTAATCTCCATTCAAGTCCCCAATTATTGCTTTCAATGTTTCTTTTGCACAAGCATTGGCAATATCTTTTTGAATCACAGGACAAGTCAAAGTATCATTTTGTGGGGCATTTTCTAATATCACTTTTCCCACATTCGGATGTTTGTTCCCATGCCATTGCAAAAATCCTAGAAAGAAGCCTTGATTAGTTGAAGATTCACTTGCATCATGACCTTGAAAAGGTAATCCACATTGCAAAAGAAGTCTAGACACATCAATTGAGGCTTCCAAACGCATTCGATACTCATTTTTTAACTTTTGAGAATGCTTGTCAAGAACAACTTGAATTGATTGATGATGATTTGACAAATCTAGCATCTTGTTGAAACATTTGTCATGAATACTATTAACATCACCAACATGTTTACGGAACCTTTCAAGTGCCCTATTCCAACTCCTAAAATCAGTTTTTGTGTAAAACTCACTCGTACTTCCATGGAAAAAATCATCTTTGAATAAATAACAACATAAACAATAGACAAAATCTTTCTCCACGCTATACTCCAACCATTTAGAATATGGACCTTCAAACCAGCTTTTACAAAATTGGCGGATTTTTTTCCAATTTCAGTTGGAGGATATGAATCCATGTGAGGTTGGCAAGACCTTTTTGAATATAATGTTTCCTCACTTCATCCTTTACTCGAGGGTTATAGTGAGCAATTGGTACTCTTTTACCTGGATCGGCTTCAAGTGAATCCAAATTAAGGTCATCTATAAGATGAGAAGGATTGACATTCATACTAGAACTTGCTTGAGAATGATTAAATTTCACAAGAAACTTCTCCATCTCAATTCACAAAACTAGAACACTTTCCTACAAAAATTAAAATTCAATTCAACTCACAATTAATTCAGATTTAATAGGGTAAGTCATAGTTAATTCAAATTAATATGGTTCATATCACACAATTTTTAACCAATAATGTCTTACAATGTTCACTAGAAATTTAGAATACCAAAGTAAAATAAAAATTATTGTCTAATATGAAATCAATCACCATTCATTAAAACTTTAAAGAACTCAAGAAATAGAAATAAGAAAATCTTACAAAAATAGAATTACAAACTTACAATCTATAAAAGGTTGTGGATGGATGGAGAAAAGTGAAAATAATAGCACCCAAGAGGCGGGCAGCGGGCGGCAAAGTGACATGGGTTCGGAATGGGGCAATGAACACTTTGGAGAAGTTGAACTTGGAGGAAGAAGGGTTTGGAAAAAGTTGAAGAGAAAGAGAACACTTTTTTTTTATGTTTAATCAAATAAAAGAAAAGTCAAAGGACTAATAATTTAATTAATTTAATTTAAGTCAATAAAAATTATAAAAAGAAAAAAGAAAAAATGTGCCAGCTGTTTTCCTTAAAAAAACGTGTTGGAGCCTTTTTTTCCCCTTAAAAACGTGTGCAGTAATTTCCCATGCCTGTAGCCTTTTTTTTCTTAAAAGAACAACAATTTCCCAAAAATTATAGAGCGAACTGGATTTGAACCCGCGACATCAACGTTAATAAGTCGCCCTTCTACCGTGGCACCAAAGGCCTGTTTTGGTCTCTGGGTGGCACGCTATATATTTATATAAATATTATATATATACCTATGTATATATAGAGTTTCCATCAAAATTCGTGGGTGGCATGGCACCCCCACACCCCTTAATAGATCCGCCCCTGAAAGTACACATCCACTTTTAAATATATCTGCATTAGAATGGTCATGTTGATCCCTAGCCTTGTGAGCAGTGACTCCTTTACATCCTACTGAATAAAGAAAGTTAATTGTCAAGTTCATAACCAAAAATCTCATGGAAATTCATAGATTCTCCATGTGTTTCATTTTACGTGGTGGTATTTTATTGAAAATGAACTTTAAAAAAGAAAAAAAAATTACGACACATATCATTTATAAGCTCAGTTTTAGGTGAACTTGATCAATTCTTCACTATTTCCATTGATTTAAAGGTAATTTTCCTCTATCTCATCCCCCCCCCCCCCCCGGCCGCGCTTTCTATTACTACTTCTAAAAATCATTTTCACAATTCATTCCCGTTTTGAACCTAAAAAATAGTATGATTTCTAATTTCTTAATGTCACGATCCAAAAACTGGAGTCATGATGACACCTATAAGAATCCACTAGTAGGTAAACCAAATCATATCCCAAAATAATAAGTGACATATATATTGGGCAAAAACAATAACCAAATGACAATATTGAACAATGTAAAAGGAAAAACAACGAAAATGATAAATAACATTAATATAGACAAAAATAGGAGTAAGTGATATAATCCCATGACCTACTGGACAAAAGTACAAAGCTACTACAAGAGTAAAAGTCCCAAAAGTTGATCAAAAAGTGGAGACTTGTCTCTAATACAAAAAAAAAAAAAAACTAGTCAAAAACTATGTACAAGATGGAGATAAATCGAACAGAACACAACTAACTCACCTTCTATCTCCAAAATCTCCGCTATAGGCTCGGATCACCGTTGTCTACTAGATGTAGGATCATCAAGAAATTAGATGCAAAGTGTAGAATTAGTACCAAAAAATCAGGTGCCCAGTAGGCATCATGGACTGACTGAGCTTGGAAATAAAAAATAATATGAAAAGCGAGAAAGTAAACGGTGACAAGAGGTCATATGAATGAAGCAATAATGGAAAGTCTAACTACAAAGCTCACAAATTTAGAAGAACAAAGTAGTAAAGTAAAACAACTATCTATAACCTAATTGGACTGCCAATAAGCCCAGAAGGTACACGTTTGCTCAATTGGAAAGTAAATAATACAAACGGACCCCATAAGCGTGATGAGTACACATAAGAGCTAAGGATAACACTAGCTAAGGCTAAATTTATTCCATAACTGATGACTTGGTACTTTACCGACTCACTAGACTCAAATTCATGAATTATTGTCATGTTTCAATACTAATTGAAAGGGTTTTAGGTCCTAGTTCTCTTGGATGTAGGCATTCTTTGGAAAAAGAAAGTTTGATGGATTTGGAGCTTAAAAGCACTAAAGCACACCAGCGAAGGAACTGATGTTCTTCAGGAACCAACACGTGTCTCACCGGCTAAACACCGTATTGAATGGAGCAAAGCTTCCTCAGTACCAACACTACAATCGGTGCGGTACAATGATTTATCGGTGTTCTACCAAGCACAAATACTCCTATAAGATCTAAAGGTTGAAGTGAGGAGGTGACTAGTTCTCTACGTTCTTTAATCGGTGTTCCGTCGGTCCAACACAAGTTTGAAGGACGAAGCTGAAGGGAAAAATATAACTATGAAAAATAGTACCTCCTTTGGAATATTCCAAGCATAAAATAGGGATTTGTGCAATTATGTACTATAATCTTCTTTCCAATTAGATATATAGAAGAGAGACCAATTATTCTAAGAAATATTAAGAGAGTCACAGTGAAGAAATTTCTAGTTTATAGAGGAAGAAACCTCATATTTGTGTCAATACAAGCTTGAAATTCAACATTTGCTTATCAAATTAGCTTGGAATGGAGATTTCCTACATGAGTACCGTCTCTATTTCTTCTTTTATGAGTAGCTAGACCCTTAACTAGGGGTGTGTGTGCTATTTGGGGATGTAAAACCCCGAATGGATATTGATTAATCGGCTTTAATATTGATTGTATGACATTGATCTATTGTAGATTTGAAGCTTTAATCTAAAATCAATTGTTGTATACATTGATTGAGCTTTGTAACACCATTTTGGCTTGGGAAAGCAAAATGAAGTTGGGTAAGACTCAATAGTGAGGACTTGATGAAATTACTCTATGGGTTTGATCCAAAGATGGGATAATCCGAGTGATTTCACATTTAACGATATGAGCTAAGGATAGTCTATTTATTCAAGCAATGTTTGGTGTTTTGTTTGAAAGGGTCTTGGAGTTTTGACGAATCCAATGGAAATGCGCTTGATTAGTTTGGGAGAATATCAAAGTGTTGCCTAGACCAAGTGTTATTGATGTATCAATCAATATTGCTTCGGTTAATCTCTTTCTATTCGAGTTGAAAGCCCAATTGCTATGCACACTCCCCTAATCATTTCCAAACTTTGTAGACTCGATTTGTGTTGTTTCCATGTTTTGTTACTTAAATACTGATGAAATTGTAGTTTTTAGCTAAAGCTCTCCCTTATATATATCTGCTTTTTGAGAACTCAAATTTCCAATTTGTTTCGGATAGTGAAATCAATAGAATAAGTGTCCTATCTATCAATTCTTGTGATTTGACCCCAATCTCATACCCTATGATTCGTCATTTCCTTCCGTAGAACTGAGATGTTAACTTAAATCTCTGATTCATTTCCAGGAGAGTCAATCCTACAACCCCTCAATCTTCTTACAACGCATCTTGGTAAGTCATAGGTCCAACATCAGAGACTTGAATTTTCAAAACTTAGCTTTCTACAACTTTCTTTCTACGGTCTGTAGAGTGAACTCGTAGTACACGGCTTCAACAAATTTTCTGCAATTTTCTCCTTAATTTGACTTTCCAACTTCCGAGGTGTTACAAAGAGGTACAATTAAATGCTAAAAGGTTTCTGTTTTGAAATTGTTTCCTTAAAATAAAGCAAAAGAAAGAATCAGTTGATTGTACCAAACTTTTAAAATAATTATTAATCAATTCAAATATTTATATGGTTAGAAAAAATGTATTTTTAAATATTATTTTTATATGAAAAAAGGACAAATATACCTCTAAACTATTGTATATGATATATGAATACCCTTTTTATACTATTGAGATACTAGTGCCCCTGCCGTCTAAAAAGTGGAACGTTTGTGTCCGTCACTCTAACGAACGGACATGTGTCATCATCCTATACATCTACCTGATTATTCACTAAATTTTAAACCCACAAAAGAAACCCATATGAATTAAAAAACACTCGCTCAAATAACATCCTAACCCACCCATTACTAACACTTAATCTATCTATCTATCTATCTATCTATCTATATATATATATATATAAAAGGAGAAAAATAGAGGAGGTGATGTGACACCTCTCTATGACCTCCATTCATATTTATCTTTTTTCTCATTTTTTTTGACATTTTATTGGTTTATTTCCTAAATTTTCTTCTTTAACTCATTTTGCTTGCCTTTTCATCTTTCAATATTAAAATATCAATTTATGAACATTTACAGCATCAAACCTTGTTCATTTTCCATATATATATTTGAGCAGCATCAAATCATTTCCATTGTCCACAATCCACATATTAACTAAATGATATTTTCTTAAGGCGTATTCTCTATAATTTCTACATGCATAGAGTGCTTCAATCATATGTGGATTCTTTCATCTCAAGGAAATATTTCACAAATAACATGGTAATGCACT
Source organism: Solanum commersonii (assembly GCA_029007595.1). Taxonomy (NCBI): domain Eukaryota; kingdom Viridiplantae; phylum Streptophyta; class Magnoliopsida; order Solanales; family Solanaceae; genus Solanum; species Solanum commersonii. The sequence goes on from JAJTWQ010000029.1 coordinate 3,484,957, forward strand.
GCGAATTGTGACTAATTAATTCAAACTTTTTAAACCTTTCTCTATTATTTTATTGTATTTTCTCTATGTACTCGAGTCAAGGATCCTTGAAAATCGTCCATATAAATAGAGATAAGATTTGCATCTACTTTATCTTATTCAGACTCAACTTATGATATTCTATTAATGAGCATGTTATTATTGTTGTATTCTTATTCTTTAATTGATCTTTATTAATTTGCAGGAAAAAGGTTAAAGAGATCAAGAAATTACAAAGGAGTGAAAATAAGGGAATTTTTTTTTTTATCAAAATAAGCTATTTTTAAAACCAATTCACCTAACTAATGTGTTTTTTAAATTTTTTATAAAAGTAGTATAAACGTTCTTCATAGTAACGTTTTAGGTTATTTTTATTTTAAAAATTCAACGGACAAAAACTGACGACATTAAATGAATAAACATTATTGTGAGTAACGTTTAGGTGTAAAACGTTACTCACAATAACGTTTATTGAGAATCCAATCATGTCCAATCCTACAAATTCAGAATCAAATCTTGCAAATTTAAAACGTTACTATGAGTGACGTTTCTTAAGAATCCAATCACGGGCCTTTGAATCTTGTAAATTTAAAAGGTTACTATGAGTGACGTTTCTTAAGAATCCAATCACGGGCCTTCGATTCCTACAAATTTAGAATCGAATCCTGCAAATGTAGCTATAAGCGTTACTCATAGTAACGTTTTACCTTAAAAACGTGACTATCAATTACAACACTCTGTTAAAGTCATATTTCTCCTTTTTTCAAATTGACCACATGTGATTATAAAATAAATGTTGTTGTAAGGAATGTTTTGCATATTCCAACAATATTCAACAAAACTTCATCAGGTATGAATTAAATAAGTCAAATTTATCATATTATGTTAAGTTCTTACTATAGCTTTAAAATTATTTTTCTAATTTATTAATATTATTTAAAAAAATATCTTATTTTTATGTGTAGGATAAAGATGATGAGCTTTGAACATAATGTGATGGTTGCTTTGTATTGGGGTGGCGAAATAATTACGGATATGAACGAATTTAGGTATACTGAATGTGCTAGAATGATTATTAGCATGTCTACCTCAACTAACTATGTTGAATTGGTTGAATTGTTGCATGAGAAAATGGAAACAAATAGTGAAAATATTCACATGTGTTATAAAATAAAGACAAAACTAAAATCATATGAAAGAGCAAAGAAAGAGAAGATAAAAAGTAGAGAAGAAAGAGGTGTAACTAATTTTAGTTTCTACTTCATTAACCATTTGTAGTGTCTTTTATAGACACAAAAGGGTAATACATTTCTTGGAGAAGGGAGCTTGCTATAGTAATTTTACTTGGTCATCAATTTACCACAATGTGAGGCTTACATGACATCCAATTTTATAACACTCCCCCTTGGATGTCCATGTCAAAGAAAATCTTGTAGAGCTATTTATAAGAACCTGCTTGTGTAAGTTGTTTATAGAAACATGTTTGCGGAATTGCTTGTAAGTTACATAGATGTACTTGCTTGCGGAGCTGTTTGTAAGTTGTCTTCTTGATGTCAATCTTATCTAGAAAATTGTGTAATAGACATCACAATATGATGTATTTACTACTCAGTGGAGTTCACCAATAAATAATGTGACTCGTTAAAACCTTACTAGGAAAAAACCTTGTGGAAAAAAATCCTAGTGAAGGAAAAAGAGTACACATATCTAATAAGTTGTAATACACATTGGTAGCTGCCTCATTAAAAACCTTACTAGGAAAACCCAGTGGGACAAAACCTCGGCTAAGGGAAAAAGAGTGCAGCACGTATTATACCCCCGATTAAAACATCACTTAACAACTTGAAAATGACGCATTCCAATCTTATATCTCAACTTCCCAAAGGTTGAAGTTGATTATGCCTTGGTGAATACGATGTGTAAAACATCAGCTACACCCTTCTTTTGAAGATCATGAATAAGAAGAAGAACTTTGATTAAATATATTTTGCTCAGTCTTCTTTGATGTATCCTCCTCTTAGTTGAGCACACGAGGCATTGTCTTCATATAATGTTGTTGGAATATCTCTTTTCAAAGGAAGATCAAACATTCTCTGGTTATGTTTATTGATCTCAACCAAATATATTTTTGAAAAACACTCAATTCGTGATCTTGTTGACGTAGAAAAATTGCTCGTTCGATTTGTTAGCAGCAACAATCGAGCACTAACGAACACTTTCAGTAAAATTGACCGTCTTGTGGAATGATTTGAAATAACAGTATTTCCAAATGAAAATATATACCTTTCATGAGTTCAAACTTCATAATTTCCTGCAATTTCATGATCAATAAATCTTGACACAATTTATCAGAATAATTTATATCGATATTTGATTCACTCTAATATCTCCACTGATAAGAGTGATGTTATATTTTGTATGCATATTAATAAAGTTATTTACCGCGAATAATAATAACATGATACATAAGTGCACCAATTGCACTATGAAATGGTGTTTTCTAACCATTTTAATGAGAACCAAATTGATCTTTATGTTATGCGATCTTACAGCCATTGAGGTACTATTCAATGGAATCGCTTACAACCTTTTAAATCCTTTAGGAATTTTCATATAATATTTACATTCTAGCTAGATATAATAATCATTCATCATGTGTATTCAAGTTTTTCATATATTGTCAGACTAATAGAAACCTCATTGCATCCACCTTAGGAGAATACATCTACATACAATAATGTCAGGATTTTTGCAAAAAGTCTTTATTTTTTAATTCACAAACCGTACTTTATATTTTACGATTTTTCTTATCGCATAGTAATTCATTTGTACCCCACTAACATTATATCTTGGTATATGGACAAAATAAGCCCAAAACATCACTTTTCCAAGTGAATAGAAAAATACTTGAATTGTATTTTCTTTTGGCCAATCATTTAACAATCAACTCTCGACATATTTAATTTCAAGATCCTCATCACCATTTATAATTTTGAGCGCTACATTATATTCAAGATATCGTCGACGATTATTTGATATCGATTCTAATGTGACATAACTTATCAAGCTCACTTTATTTTTCATCATTTACAGGTACCTGAACCTTTGCCAAAGTTTTATAAAGTGTTATGTCATGGTGCTCTTTCTAAGCATTTGCCTCATTATGATGACCATCTTGATCATTTGCTCCTTTTTTTCTTCAAAAAGTTTTATCTTTCGAATCGATTAATTATCACGCTTCAGGCGTGCCATAAATGATGTCCTTCAAGGACTTTTCATTGGAGAATTCATAACTGGATTATAATATAGGGTTAGTGAATGCGTCTGACAATTGACTTAAATTATCTCTTCAACGAGGATCATATCATTCATTATGTATAACTTATTTTTCAGTTGCTTATCTCCCCCTAATGTTAGAGAATCTAACATTCACCCAACCTTATTTGGGGACTCATCTTTGTGCATTGCGTAATGGTGGAGCAATGGAATAATATACCGCACATTTAAATTTTTAGATGAGAATTATTTGATTCGTGACTCTGAACGAATTGTGATAGGGGAACCTTGTTGGCTTGATACGTACATATGTTGCTACATTTTAAATAACACATCTCATACTAATTTCTTTTGGAAATTTTGTTCTCATAACCAATGATTTAGCTATAATTGGAGGCATATAATTTTTGCTTAAACCACTTGGATATATACCAACATTATCAATATAGTTTTATAATTTGAAATGTGCTCTTGATTTATCAATTCGAGCAAACAACTTTGCAAAAATCAAATTGCAAGTTGATAATAAAGCACATGTGACCATAACATAGATGCATCTATATAATAGTAAATGGTCCACATGGTGAGTGAACGGACCCATATTCACCTTTTTATACATTTCAAAATTTTGGGAGATACAATCTCAACCTTAGATGGTACAATGATAATTTTATCACGAGAACAAACAACACAAGAGAATTCTTGAAGAATTTATTATTTTTTCGATATATATAACCACATGAATTCTCATTTATTTTCGTATCATATTTGAACCGGGATGGTCGTCAACCGGTCATGCCAACTTATATTTATTTCAATAAACTTCTACTTTATTTTGCATGTGATTCCATCCTCATGCCCATACTTAGTTACTAAACAATATGGAACATAGATAATCTTTCACATAAATATTTATAATCCACTTTGATTGTAGTAATATGAAGATCTTATATCTTTCCTTATTTTATAGTCTCATTATAATTATCATTTTTTTTCTTTGACTATTTCTTTGAAACTTAAAAAGTTTCTTTCGAGACTTACTACAATTTCATATCATGAGCAATTTTATTTATTTGGGTAGTAGCACAATAGCTCATCAAAGCTCATAATTAACATTGGATACTACCACATACTTCATAACATTGTTTGTGTGGTAAACATCTCTTTCAAGGAGAACTTTATTTCATTATTGTCATGGCCAAAATCATTACAAGCAAAACTTGTTTCTTGATTTACTTTTGTCATTAGTATCTTCTCCCTTTTGTTTAATATCTGGCAAAATAATTTTTTGATGCACAGAGATACATAACCAATGATAATTTTTGTGGCAAGAAATTATTTCCTTCTTTTGCCCTTTCGGTAGTTCATACTAAAACATACCATAATGTTTGTGATGTACTAAAAGTACTTGACCAATGATCATTTATACCAAAATCAATTTCTTTATTCTCTCTAACCTCCCATAGGGGTGAGTTGTGGTATTTATTAAATCATACATGAGTATGTCTTTATTTATAATTTTCGTCATCTCTTGACATATTCATTTTCAAGAATGGTCCACTTTTAATGATACTTATTACAAGTCACATTCTCTTCAAGGAATTGACCATAATCATATATACATGCTTCATAATTATTCCTTTCATTAGAAGTTTATTGTCATGCTTTGAAATTTATCATATTCATACGACATAACTCGACATCACTTTTGAAAAGTCAAGTGTACCACCACTTTTTCTTCCTTTTATTTGATGGAGGATTTATAAACTTATCAAATTATCAGGTCTCACAACAAACATGTGTCTAATGACCTTTCATACCATTTTGATGTCAATAATTAGCTTCACCCATTAAAAAGGTCATTTTGAGAACTCATAATGTTCTTTCTTTTATGATTATCACAATGATGACTATTATAATTTTGTCCCTTCACGTCCATATTCATATGTTCATGCTATCACACTCACTTCAAAGAATGAAGCATATTCAATGGGACAGACTTTTATCAAGAGCATGTCGATTTTCTCAATCATCATTATATTGCATTGGGACTTTAACCCAATGTTTTATCCATATAGAGGTGTGTTAGGCCAAAATATGATTGGACTTGAACCCAAAATCTTATATTTTTATGATCATAATTCATTGGAACTCAAATCTGATATCTTACCCTTTTGGTGCGATGAAACTTGAATCCACCGTCTTACCCTTAATCAATGACATTATATATAGTACAAAATAAAATTCACCCTTTAGCCTTTAAAATATTGTTATTCATGTTAGATATAAATTCGACACATGTATTATATAGAATATTTCTCTAAATATTTTCTTCAATAATCATGACTGAGTTATATATTATTGTTTCAGGAGTAATAGGCTAGAAAGAGAGAATACCCCTTTGTCATTTTTATCAATTACTAATATATATGAAATCAATATCACTATTCTTTTTAGAAATGTTATTCTTTAGGAATAAAATCAAATATACAATGACTCAATTCTTCTCAATTTCAATAAACAAAAATCGCTTATAACAACAAATATAGTGTAGTCTCATAAAGTGTAAATTGACCTAACATTTACCTTAGAGGTAGAACCATTATTTTGATAGATGAAAATCACACATATTAACCTTAATTGTAAGACTCTTAATATTTTCACCTTAATCACATATAAAAGTATATACTATATTTTATTTATTTAATAACTCAGCCAGCTATTGATGTCAATAAATCACGAGACAGTACAAAATTATATTATTGAGTTATGTCACTAAGAAGGCGAGATTATTATTCAAGACATCACGATTATATCAGTCCCCCATTTTACATGTTGTGATTAGGTCAAAATTTCTGTCGTTATCATGTATTTAGGTTCCACCCTCGTTCAATAATATCTTTATTCATAACCTCACAATGATTCTCCTTTTTCTTGATTTTAAATTATACCATTTTTCTCTATTCAAATCTCAATTTTCTTGAAGACAAATCAATTATTTTCTTGTTTTCCTCTCTTACTCTTTGTTCAAATACCTTTTTTTTTTGTTCTTAACAATCAATAAAACCAAATCCAACATTAACACATTAAACTCTCCACCACTAATTGAGAGTAGCTATAAAAATTGAATCTTCAAATCATCAATTAATATGTCCTGCAAACTTTAGCAAACACATAAGATTCTTCTCATATTTTAGAGAATTTAAATTATGAATAAAAATGAAACTGGTAGATAAAGAAAAGTATTACAGTAACTCTAATGATATTACTGCATCCCACTAGCCAAATTAGAGTAAATAAATTAGGAACATACCTCATGAAATAGAGTAAATAAATTAGCAGCATATCTTATTCTATGTTCATAATGCAATCATAATATGAATTTCTTACCGAAACATGAAGCTTCAAATACTTGCGATAGAAGAGAATAAAAATATAGCTCAAAATTTGAAGATTAGAACTTTGTGCTAATAACGTGTTATAAAATAAAGAAAAAACTAAAATCATATGAAAGAGCAAAGAAAGAGAAGATAATAAGTAGATAAGTAAGAGGTGTAACTAATTTTAGTTTCTACTTCATTAACCATTTGTAGTGTCTTTTATAGACACAAAAGGGTAATACATTTCTTGGAGAAGGGAGCTTGCTACAATAATTTTACTTGGTCATCAATTTGCCACAATGTGAGGCTTACATGGCATCCAATTTTATAACAATATGGATATTTTTGGAAAATATCCATGTTCAATTCAAGGTAACAATACAAGGTTCATTGAGTTTAAAATTGAGAATGATCAATCTTTGTTACAATTCCTTTTCATACCTAAAAATTTGCGGATAAGATTGATATAAATGTTTTGGAGATGTATGTAAAGACCAAATCAACAGATCAAAATGTTGTATTTCAAGTCATCGTGGTTATCACATGAATTTATTGGCTCAAAATTATGGCTTTACCGCGGCCAATCAACCTCATTTTGTAGAACCGATTGTTGAACCACCATTCCAATAATTGTCGATGCATGGTCATCAATCATTTGGTGAAGGCTCAAGCAGTCAAATGCATATTGATAATAGTCACAGGGATTATGAGGCCAGGTAAAACAACAAATCTATATTTTACTGAATTTTAGTGTAACATTTTAATAAGATTATTTTTATTGTTAGTATAAAAAAATTATCTCTTATTAATAGAAGAAATAACCTATATAACTAATAATTTTTTTTATAGAGATAATGAAACCAATGTTGATCTATATAATGATGTAAATGCTGAAATTAGTGATGAAAGTTTGGAGGAAGATGAACCTTCAAAAGATGGTGATGAAAGTGAACCTGATGAAGATGTCAATGATATTAGAGATTTTTCTCAAAATGGTGTAAATCTTCATAATCATGAACATGGTGTGTTTGAAATACAAAATCATGACATACCCTATTTCAAGACATTAGAGAATGAAGAAGACATTTTCATGTCTACATGTGAATCTGAGATGTGATATTGTTCATTTTGGTCTGAGGAAGCCAAAAAAGATTTTAAATAAGATATATTTTTTAGTAGTAAAGAAAAGTTGAAACGGGCTGTAACGATTTGGAGTTTGCACAAAAATAAGAAGTTTAAGGTGGTAACATCAACCAAGAGTCTATGGGTTGTGAGATGCAAGTTTTATAATTTATTGGGTTGCTTGTGGTTTCTTTGAGGTTGAAAAGTTGGAGATAACCTTTGGAAGATAGGAAAATATATTGAAAATCATAGATGTGAGACTGAAGGGTTTTCTAGCGGCCACGCCAACCTAAATACCAATTTGATTGCATCTCTATTTCTAAATCAAATTAGAAAAAATCCCAAGTACTTGGTGGTAGATGTCATTTCAAAGGTTCACGAAAAATTTGGTCATCAAGTGACATACAGAAAAGCGTGGCTTGGACGTCAACGCGCATTTGAATTGGTGTATGGTGACTTTGAGAAATCATTTAGTGACCTACCTAAATTTTTTGCAGCTTTTCAACACTTTAATCATGGAACAATTGTGAAATGGAAACACGAAGAGTTTATGGGTTCATGAGAGGTAAAAACTTTTAAATTTATATTTTGGGCTTTCAAGCCATGCATTGATGGATTCCAAACATGTCGCCTTGTTATTTCAGTAGATGGAACTCATATTTATGGAAAATATGAGATCAATTTATTAATTGTTGTTGGAATTGATGGAAATGATAACATTCTTCCTTTAGCGTTTGCTATTGTACACAAAGAGTCAAAAGAGGCATGGAAGTGGTTTTTTAGAAATTTGAGTGCACATGTGATAAAATGGAGTTGGTATCATCTATTTCAACCCAAATTGCCTCATGACTCGATCAGGCAACCTCGACAACATCTCAACAAAAATTAGAGCTCTAACACGCCATATATCTCATCCAATACGACAATAGAGAGGAAAACTCTCAATTAAATCATCAAAATATGGTTCCCAAATAAACTATATGAAAATAAAAAACAAATGAGTTTAATCTACATGAAAATTAAAACAAAACTGATATTATATCGTACCTGATCCTCCGTCATGGAATCAAGTGCATCCCTAAACACTTTCAACACATTCTTAGTAGTGTCAATCCAACTAAAATGTGTGAACCATCTAGTAACATGTGGACCTCTAGGTAAACCAACTGGAAAAATATTTCTGATGTCTCTTTGTGCTATTACCTGGGGTCTAAGGACAATAACCCTCTCCCATGCCCAAATCTAAACATAATATATATATAATTTAGGTAATTAAACTACAAGAAATATTAATAAAGAATTATTTAGTTATTAAAGAATTATTTAGTTATTAAGTATACCTAAAGTAGAAATCCAGCTATCTCATTTTTGTTACTTTGTGAGGACTTGCAGAGAAAACGATACAAGCACGCTAAGGTGGAACTACCCTAACTATAAGACCCAATTGCATGTCCTCGAGCATGGGAATCTACATAAGCTTTAAAAAACTTCCAGATGTATATGCCATCATCATACCAGCAATCTTCTTTTGCCATGTCCAATAACTGTGGTTGCCCAAGCATGTGTGCATTAAGTGTAGAGACCTTAAGGCTATTACAGTTGAAGTCTTGAGGACATGGACCTAAGAATCTTTGACAAATATTTTCTCAATCTCCTATAGTCCTTATCGGCTCATTACCAAGTACAGGATCAACATTCAAAGGTAAGTCATACAACACCTCTACATCTTGCAAGGTGATAGTTGTCTCACCCGGCCTAAAGTGAAATGTATGTGTCTCAGGACGCCATCTCTCGACTAGTGAAGTGATCAAACTACGATCAATCATAGGCCGATGAGACCTATAAACACCGTATAGTCCAAATAATTGAATCACTTCTACGACTCGATGAGGAATGGGATATTTCTTAACGAGGTCCCAAAATTTACCATCACACCTCATCGTATTTAGAATCATATTAACATTTCCATCCTATATATCCGCTGATCTATGGGTGAGTTGTTCTGTAAATATAGATGATTCAAGTTGACCGGTGTCTAGTTGGTATGAATTATTACCAGCCATAAAACTACCTATAAAATAAAAAACTCATATGAAATTAAAATTATTAAATAGACAAAATCATGTAACATCCACTAAATCTTTTAAACTAGTACTAGCATGTCACACAAATTATTCATACGAGAAGATAGAAATTCTTAAATTCAAGCATTTGTTCAACTGTTTTATGAGGAAAAAACATACCTCAAAAAATAAAAATTACTATGTTCCAAGATTTTCGTAAGGTTTATGGCAATAAATTGTTGTGAATCTTCCTTCTTTATACTACCTAGATAGTTGGAGGACTGCAATATGGAGAAATCATAAATTTTATAACTTAGGTGGTAGAAAAGAGAGCAACAAAATCATCTTGTTATAATGAAACTTCTTACTTTGAAATCAAGTTGTTCTAGAGGTAATCCGAGCTTCATAACAAGCTTCCGACAACACTTCATAACGAGCTTCCGACATCATCAAGACAGTTGAACCATAAATTTCTCAATTAATCTTGTCGTCTAAGAGAATTTTGGTTGAAATTAGGATTGAAGATTTCTCGAATCGCAGGTGGAAGGGTTGAAAATTTCTATGATTGGGGAAGGGTTTTAGGTAAATGGGTATGAAATTAAAACTCACAATAGATATAAAGTGATTAAAAAAACTACGCCGTGTTTTCAGGTATACAAAGTGATAAAAAAATGACGTCGTGTCACTTTGTTTCAGGTATACAAAGTGACAAATAATAGATGTGGGCCCTAGAATATGTTTAAAGCTTAAAGTGTTACTTAGAGTAACGTATTAGGCTGAAAACGTTACTGCTAGTAACGTTTTTAAACTTAACGTCGTCAGCCACAATATTTCACATAACTGGATTTTTAAAAATAAAATATACCCTAAAACGTTATTGAGAAATACGTTTATACTAGTTTTGTAAAAAAAAATTAAAAACGTACTATTTTGGTGAATTAGTTTAAATAATGACTTAGTTTGGTCAAACTACTAACTTCAGAGCAGTCAAATGTAAGTCTCTTTAAAGTTCCTAACAAAGAACATGTTGTGACTTATAGGAAAGAGAAAAAAAATAACATTAAATTTGATACATTATGACATCATCAAGACCTTGTAGGTTCAATATTACAATTTGGTTTTGTCAAGTCATTTTAGTTGTTTTTTTCTTCATTTAATTTTAATTTTGAGATGTAAAATCTTTTGTTTATGGTACCTTTTGGTTTAATAAGGAAAATGGTTAAAATATATGTATCTTTAGAAATAAAAAGATGTTGTTTAATCTGTAGTAGTAGCATTTTTATTAGATGTTTCAGGATTCATTTATGTTCCTTTTGTTTTTGAAAAAAAAAAATTATGAAAGAGAAAAATAAGAGAGTGCTCCATAATTGATACTGCCATAACATTTAGCTTTTCAGTTTCCCATTATAGAAATAAGGCCAAAGTCATCTGCGGCCCCTCAAAGTTGTCCTCATTATTCATTTAGACACCTCAACTACACCTAGTACCTATTGAACACTTAAATCTTAACAAATTTATACCTATTTAACACAAAATAACAATCAATAAAAAGACAAACATGCGTGCATCTCAAACACACAAACATACTAAATAGACCAATGAAATAATGACACGTGTCGATTGGATTAACTTATTTTTAAAATTTTATTTAAATAATTCAAAAGGAATTTTAAAAAGAAAAACCAAAAATTATTTTTGAATTAACCCATCTCCACCCCCACCCCACCCCACCATTCTTCTTCATCTTCTCCATCGAACTAATTTCCCTTTGCACGCGTCAGTATACCACCGCCTCCCCTTTCTTCTTCATCGAATCTTATTCCTTTCACCGACATCGATACTACACCATTGATGTCCATTTAAGCTACCCCTCATTCACCTTTCATTTTAATAGCATTACATCTTTCATTCATTGTCTTCATTTTCTTTTAACTACTAATTATTTATCACAATTATAAGAAAACTTTTGTCGAAAAAAAATCAATTACTTCACTGAAAAATTATTTTCATCGAAAATAATGGACCTTCGCCGAAAATATTTGACGAAAAAAAATCAATTACTTCACTGAAAAATTATTTTCATCGAAAATAATGGACCTTCACCAAAAATATTTGAGACTTTAATTAAATCTATATAAAAAAAGAAGAAGGAAAAAGCTGAAGAAGAAGAAGAAGAGGAGGAGGAGGAGGAGCAAAAGAAGAATTGGAGAATGGCAGAAAGCTTCCTTCATTTTCTTTTTTTAATTAATTACTATTATTATTTATTTGTTTAGGTGTATAGGTTGGAAAGAAAAGAAAAAAAAAATATTTTTAATTGATTTACGCGCTTTAGGAGAACACGTTTTTTGCCATGTCAGCGTTTTGTGTCTAATTGACATCACTTTTGAACAGATAAAGTGTTCAATAGGTACAAACCTTAATTGAGGTGTTCAAGTGAATTATGCGAATAACTTTAAGTGGCCATGGATGACTTTGGCCTAGAAATAAAGTACTTATGGTATTCATAAAATTTATGGAGAAAAGAAAATAATGTGATTTACAATTTCAGCAAATTTCATGCACGAAGAATTGAAAGAGAAAAACAATTAACTGAACAAGAAAGAACAATAAAATAATGAAAGGAAAAGAAATAAGAAACGGTAATGGATAGAAAGCAACTTCCATTGCCATATATATTCATGATTATTTTTTATAGGTAGTTTCGTCAGTTTTTATTTTTCTCTTATCTTTCTTTTTATCATTAGTGATGTGGCACCTCTTTTTGGTCAATGATCCTATTTATTTATTTTTTTTCCTCAATTTTTTGATAATTTTTTATATTTTCTATTTACTTATTATTGCATGAAAAAAATTAAAAAATCAATTACTAATCCTCTATTTATTGTTATACTTAAATGTCTCAAAATTTGCTTCCACTCATTGTTATTCTTTATTAAAAAAAAAAAAGTCTCAATATTTACTACTCCAATCTTTCAAGATATTTGTCTTCTTCTTTTTTTTAGTACTTTTTCCCTCCTTCAATATTGTCAAACACAATGGAGTAATACAAAAAAGAAGAGACCGATTTGCTTGCTTTCCCAATAAAACTTAAACACCCAACAAAATATTGAATGCTCATGAGTGTTTTTTTGTCTTCATTATTTTAATTTTTCCTTCTTTTATTTATTTTAAAATTTTCACCTCCATAACTTATACCTATTGTACTTCCACTTTTAATAATATCATTCTCATTTTTTTTATGTTTTCATATTCATAATCCTCAACTATTTAATTTCAAAATTTAAAATATCTAATGGTATTCCTTCAATTTTATGTATATAAATTCATATTTTTTTTTGTTTCAAAAGGCTTCTACACTCAAGATTATTATTTTTATTCCATATTTGAAGTAGTTATTGAAGGAATTTTAAAGTCAAAACAACAACAACAACAAGATGTGTACCTTGTAACTTGCAGCAAAAATATTTGTTGTTGATTTTGTTGTTGAAAGAAATTGCTCCAGATCACTCTTTGAATCTCAAGAAAATAAAGATCGGTCTTTGTTCACAAACTAAGAGTCTTCTTAGAGTGTTGATTGATTTTTCTAAGAAACTCACTTCTATGTTTCTTTACTGATCGCTAGTTTTTGTGTTTTTGTTTCTTACGTTTTCCTCTCCTCTTTTTCACGTTCCACACTCCTTAAAAGTTACTCTCATTAGGAGTCTTTTAAGGGGAGGTTGAACAGTTACAATGTAACTGTTCTGCCTTATCCTTTTGAAAGGAATTATCCATATAATTAATTAGTTAACTAATTGGATAGGGAAAAACAGATTGGATCGGGTCAGTCCACATGGGCGACCCACGACCCAAAACTTACATCTCCAACTTCACACATGGTGGACAAGACCCAAGACAACAAAATATAAATCAGACACATAATTCATACGACAAATAGTTCATGCGATATGTGAGCATGAAGAGCTTACCTTTAAGGTTTTACAAGCCCTACATAGGAATCCAATCACATGTGGAAAGAATTCACTACTATTTTAAGGACCCTATTACTCACAATACCCCAGACATCATTCACTACTTCAATAGTTACTTATTCGATCCCTCAACCTCTTAAAGAAGTGAACTCGAGTTCATGTTTAAATTTATACACACAATTACACTCGAGTGTACTAGTCAGCTTATGTATGCAAGTTGAATTGTTCATTTTAATCATCTTTCCTTTCTAATCGAATCTAACTACATTGCCGAATCACTCATGGCTATTAGTAACATGCTAAAGTAGCAACATCGATCGAAACTTCAAGAAACAATAAGAGGTCAAAGGGTATTTCATTGAAAAGTCATTTTAACTTTTCGGTTCTCACACAATGAAGAAGCAGGGAACTATTCTTTCATTGACCCATTGATCGCCTGACACACGTGCTACGATGTTGACACCTTAGATTGGTGTATGTATCTCATTCTTTCGATTATTCAACATCGTACCGACCTTGGTCTAAACACCTCCATATGTTTAACCCTACAACCCTAGTTTCTCTCTTCAGTGATCCTTAAATTCATTTTCTTGGAGAAGCTTTTGTTTGGATAATAAAACAAGTCATAATATGGTGGTGAAACTCATCTCTTCACGTTCCCCGACGTAAGAGCCGATTGCTCATGTGAGAGAGCCAATCTCGCGACTTGTTTGACACACTGTATATCTTACAAATTATCACATGCATATCATAGTTGAATATAAACCCAATAGTATTATATATAAGAGAATATTATAACAATCAAGTTATTTTACAATACAGAAATATCATCATATTCTACGCAAACCTAGAGCCTTAACATGTTTTTCATACAGGTCTCTAGAAATGGCCTTCGTAAAAGGATCAACTATCATTTCATGTGTCGGAATGTATTGCAAAGTTAATTCTCCACTTGCCACTACATCTCTTACAAAGTTATACTTGATGTCAACGTGTCTGGTCTTACTGTGATATTTAGGATCCTTCGTATATGTGATAGCTGCTTGACTATCACAATATATAATCAAGGGACCCTTAGAATCCTTTGCAATACTCAAATGCTCAAAGAATCTCTTTAACCAAACAAATTTTTGTATTGCAGTCGCACACACCACAAATTCAGATTCCATGGTTGAAAGAGTTGTGCAAGTTTGCTTCTTACTTTTCCATGAAATAGCACCACTATTTAGTAAGAAAGCATAACCAGATGTTGATTTTCTATCATTCCAGTCACCAGCCCAATCAACATTTGTATAACCTCTTATGAACAAATCAGATCCACTGTAATAAAGTGTATGATCTGCAGTTCCCTTCAAGTATTGGAATTTTCTCTTTAATGCTTTTGAATGATCTCTTTTAGGATTGGATTGTTTCCTGCTAACTAGACTCACAGCATAACAAATGTCGGGGCGAGTACACATCATAGCATACATCAAACTCCCGACAACACTAGAATAAGGAACTCAAGACATGTCTTCCTTTTCTTTTTCAATCTTTGGACATATTTCAAGGCTTAAAGTTTCACCCCTAGCTACAGGAGTATCCATGGACTTGCAACTATTCATTTGAAAATGTTCCAATATTTTCTTTATATATGATGATGATTATGAGTTGAATGTATGCTTTATATGAATTATGAACACGAACCATACTTATAACGTCTTAATGAGCTTTACTTAGTGTGAGTGGAGGTATGAGACTTCACCTATACATTGCACAAGTAGACTTATGAAGGGGTTAGGGTGTGGGTTCTCTTATGTTATGAAGAGTTATGGATTATGTATGAAAGATATGTATGAATGTTAAGGTTGACTTCACTTGTTACAAGCTATGAACATGAATGACTCCTTACTTATGTAGGTTGGCTATGAATAAGGAAAACTAAGATATGTATGTTGTTGGTGGCCTAAATGTGATACTTAGCATTTGGTATGGTTATGGAATCTTACCTTTGCATTGCATTAGTGTGGCTTTGGGTTGCTTATGTGTTGGTTTGACTATGTGTATGAGCTATGTCTTGTAAAGATTGGTATATGTATTATGTTTATGTTGGAGACTATGCTTATTATTATGCTATGATGAGTTGTATGTGAGTTGATTTAAGAGTTGCATTCTCCCACTATTTCAAACATGATGTTCAAAAGTGGCGTATAGCATGGTTTCAAACAAAATGTCTCTTTTATACCTGTTTTAAGGATTTTTATGCATAGCTTCCATACTTGGTACTTTTTGTGCTAACCCCATATTTCTACATTTTCTATAAGTCTAGGCCTTGGAGATATTGGATTCCATCCTCGTGGCTAGGACCTTAGCAGATCAAGAAGAAAAAGATTGGTGAGTCCTCATTGTATTCGAAGGCTTGACCATATGTCCTTTATGTCTTTCTTTTATGTTTTAGACTTTTTTAAGGGTTGTGTCCATAAGATTGTATTCAAAGAGTTTTCTATTCAAATGTTATAGATGGTTTGAGACATAGTGTATAAACTCTCTCGTTTTATAAAAGACTTCGATTGTAATGAAAAGTTTTAATTTTTTTGCATTTTTCCCTATGTACTTATGTCATGATATGCTAAGGGCTTGTATGAGACCCCTTCGGGGTCAAGTACGACGTGTTACGTCTAGGGGGTACCCCTGGATCGTGACAAACTTGGTATCAGAGCCAGGTTTCGGGATAATTTTAGGATGTCTCAAACCACATCTAGTAGAGTCTTGTTCATAAATGTGAAGCGCACCACATTTTATGAATAGAAGGCTATCAGATGTTAGGAAAACCTCACTTCTTCATTATCTAAGTTGTGCCCTAGAGTTTAGCTTTATTAGATCTCTCTCCTAACATGTGCCCTATGGTTTTCAGGATATAACCACTTTAAGGGCTAATGTTGAAAGGAATGAGGAAGACAAAGTGGAGCAAAAGGTTCTTCTCCAAGCTCCTATTGTCCCTACAGGCGAGTATGTATCTAATGAGAAGATTAGGTATGATTTTCTATTGTTGACTCAAGTCGGGATAAAGATTCCAAAATTCTATGGGTCAAAGATAAAAGAAGATCCTCTAGAGTTTATAGAGGAGATATCTAGGATATTGCACCTTGCAGGAGTAACCCCGATAGAGAAGGTGGAATGCGCCGCTCACCAATTGAAGGATGTTGCTCTAATGTGGTTTAGTCAATAGAAATGAGCGAGGCCGGTAGAAGCGAGCCCCATGGAATGGGAAAGATTCAAGAATGGGTTAATTGATAGGTTTTTCCCTTTAGAAATGAGAGAGGCTAAGATACTTGAGTTCATTAATCTTCGCCAAGGTAGGTTGAGTGTTAAAGAATATGCTCGGGTATTCACTAAGTTGTCTAGATATGCTCCATTCATAGTGGCCAACCCTAGGATGAAGATGAGTAAGTTTGTGTCGGGGATATTCGACTTAATAGCAAAAGAATGTAGTATGGTTATGCTTAGGAGTGATATGGATATTGATTGTCTTGTGTTCCATGCTCAATTGCTTGAAAGGGAGAAACTTGAAGATAGGTCTAGAGGAACAAATAGGTATAGATTAGGTGATGGTAATTTCTTTCAAGAAAGACCCTATGGTCAAAGCTCTTCCAAGATCCCCCCTTAAGTTCAACCAAAAGAGGGTGTCTACCCCAAAATCTCAAGGAGTGAGTGGTAGTAGATCTTGTGTAATTAGGCCTACTTGTGCTATGTGTGGAAAAAGGCATGATGGTAAGTGTCTAGCCGGCACAAAGGGTTGTTATGGTTATGGTGGAAGTAGCCACAAAATGAGAGATTGCTCAATGCTTAAGGTTAGGGGAAGATAAAGGAAGAAAATTAGGTCCGATGTTCTTCAAGCTAGAGGTGAACAAGAGTGTTCTCTTAATGTTGCCCCCGGTATGTGTTTCATGCTTAATTCTATTCCGATAGTACTTGTCTTTTGTGACTTGATGGATTGGACATGATGAGTATTTTTTTTGTTGTCCTTAGTGTGTTTGGGATTGTTTGAAGGGAGTAGTATTTGAGGTCTTAGTAAAGGGCTTATTCCTAAGGGGAGATGATATGTTTAGATAGCAAGATTTATTGAAAGTCCTGATGTTCTCATCCTTTTCCTCTATTCTTATTCTAGCTTGAGACCAAAAGTTCTTTTTGGGCTTGTATTATGATTTGGAGTCATGTATGTTCTAGAACATTTCCATGACCTCCTTATGTTGTGCATGTTTTTGAGAAAAATTCTTGTTTTGAATAAAAATAAGTTCTTATTTTCATGATTTATAAGTTCCTCATGTTGTTGTGCATTTTAGTACGATGATGGCATATTTGACTTCATAAGATGATTTGATGTGCATGCTTTGTTATGCTTTTTGATGAAATGGCATATTGGCTCCCTATTGTTGTGTTGAGCCTGTTCGAGTTAGAGCAGGTAGTTCCTCCTAAAATAATATGAAATGATGAGTTTTGTGCATATTGGGAGGTGGATGTAGTTCCTATTTCCTTGTAATTGCATTGTTTATGTCTTGAGATAGAGTTGATGTTTCCTCCTATAAGTTGTGCATTTTTGTTATGTTACATGCATGATGGGCTGCTAGTCTTGAGTCTTTATTTCCCTAAAAGTGTTTAAAGTTTCATTCGAGGACAAATGTTCCTAAAGGGGAGATAATGTAATGACCCAGAAAATTAGTAGGTGAACTAGAGCCTAAACACGAGGGTCAACGTCAAGGTATGTGTTAGACTCCATAGTTAGAAGACCCTTTTTGGTATGTATTTAAGGTTGCAAGGGCATGTGCCAAGGCAAGGGGGCAAAGCCTAGACAAAGGCGAAGGTTGTCCAACCCTTGACCAAGTACTGCCAGGGTTCACGACCACCTTCATGAGCAGTGGTCTTGACCATGGTTCGTGAAGGGGTCCGTGAAGACCCCTTAGCTTGATGGGAGAGCTTACCTTGGAACATAGCCACTGCCTAAGGGACCACGAGCAATTTCACTGCCCGTGGTCATGACCACGACGCGTGTGAAGGCTCGTGGTCATGCCTTAGCATGGTGGGAGGTTGGCTTGACAAAGGGGGCTACTAGTCAAGGAACCACGGGCACCACCACGGGCCGTGGTCCACTTGACGAATCGTCTAGGTGGGCGTGGTCCCTGACGGGGACTACCCAAATTAAGGGTTATTTTATATATATATATATATATATATATATATATATATATATATATATATATATATATATATATATATATATATATATATAGTTTTTAAGTCTTAAAACACTTGATTATTCCTTTATTCTCCCAAACCCAAATCAAATCAAAAGTTCTTCTCCCTCTCAAATATTTCTCTCTCTAGAACCTCCATTAAAGAACAAGGAAGAAGACCAAGTTAGAGCTTGAAGGAGGAAGCTTTTCAATATGAATTTGGTTGGATTCTACACCTAAGGTATGTAAGTTTTCTTCCTTGGGTAGCTATCACCCAAGGAGCCCTTCGAAAGCTTTTTATCTTAATTCTAAAAAACCCAATAGCTAGGGTTTCAACTCAACCCCATGGATTCCTTTCAAGGTTACTTTTAAAGGTTGAATCATGTTTGTTTATGAATGTATGACTAATTTTTCTATGATTTTAACGTTAATCCTTCAAGAGTCCATGAGTTCCCCCAGTGCTAGCTATGATTCTTCTCTACATTATGAATGTTGTTGCAAGATTGGTCCAATTGATTGGATGTGAGTTGATTATGCTGTAATTTCATGATTTAAGTATAATTCTACATGTATTCTTGATTAACCTAAGATCCTATGATGAAATTGATATAGTCTAGGGTTATGTCATGAAAGAGGCAAATTGAGGGTTAGGTGTGACCTTCTAAAAATGATGTGAACTTCTTGATGAATTGCCTTAGATTAGATCACCTAGACATGAATCTCTTAAGGGTAAGGCTTCAAAACATGAATTGGCTTGATTATGACTTAAATGATGGATCATGGTAGTGTAGCATTGACATT
This sequence comes from Solanum commersonii, assembly GCA_029007595.1. NCBI lineage: Eukaryota > Viridiplantae > Streptophyta > Magnoliopsida > Solanales > Solanaceae > Solanum > Solanum commersonii. The sequence goes on from JAJTWQ010000029.1 coordinate 3,504,795, forward strand.
GAATTTATATATTTCTACATGACTATAATTGATCAAGAATGAGGCATGTGGTTAGGTTACCTTAAGAGTTAGGTATATATGATAATCATATGAGGCATTTCTTGAGAGTAAGGCTTGTAGTATGAAGATGACTCCTAAGGCTTGAAGGGTAAAAGCTAATATGAATAAGTTAAGAATGTTAAGGCTTATAGAACGAAGCTATTATGTGTGTTGAATTGTATATGGTATTGTTGTGAAAGGACTTCATCTATAATACAAGTATATGAGTTTATGCATGGAATTATGTGAGTTTCTGCGTGGAATGAATGTTGTACTTGAGCTATGACTATATCTATGTCTCATGTGATGAGTTCTAGATATGTTGACTTAACATCACCCTTGAATGTAAGATATGAGATGTATGTATGATTATGATATTATGTGCATGTCTTATGAATACTTTGAGGATAAAGTGTCTACTATGATACTGTTGTTGTTGTGTCATTGGAATGACAATCACACACACATACACATACATGAATATGATTATGATGTGACCAAGGTGTTGCTTATGATTCACTTAGAAAGTGAAGATCCTATGATTATTGTGTAATTGTGGTAATTGTTGAAAGGTAATTCTCCCCTTACCCTTACACATGTGTATGTATGAATTGTCTAGGTCTATGAATATGTTTTTGTATTGATTGAAAGGCTATTCTCATGAACACACTATGAATACGATGTGAAAGGTTTACTCACATGTTGGTGATTTTAAGTGAAAGGGCATTCTCACTTAAGAAATCTATGAGCTATTATGTTGATATGTTGGTTTGAGTGCCTAAGTGCATTCTCTTATGACCATGAACTTAAGTAAAGACTTAATATGAGTTTTAAAGGGAATTATGCTTAGCACTGAGTGGATAGGAGTATGAGATGGGTTCCTTAACGCTAGTAGTTGGGTTCCCAATACGGTGTCTCATGAGATGGAAACCTCCACGTTAGTAGTTAGGGTTTCTAGTAGCAATCTCCCTATCTCATAACTATGTGCCCATATAGGTATATAGTTAGTGAATCCACCTATAAGCTATTATGTACGTTCTACCTTAGGTAAGTAGGACACCTCTTTTCGATGTGGGGGTAGAACACCGGATTCCATGTAGCTCACATTGTCTATTCGGTTAAGGCTAAATCTCCCTAAATGATAAGAATATGAATTATGATAAGAACATGAGCATGACCGATGGTTCCTTAGGAGGTTCTACTTAATATGAATGGGGGTATGGGACTTCATTCATGCATTACATAAGTAGGCTTTGACAGTGGGAATGGTATGTCTCTTTTTATGATATGATGATTATGAGTTGAATGTATGCTTTATATGAATTATGAACATGAACCATACTTATGACTTCATAATGAGCTTTACTTAGTGTGAGTTGGGGTATGGGACTTCACTTATACATTGTTGAAGTAGACTTATGAAGGGGTTAGGGTGTGGGTTCTCTTATGTTATGAAGACTTATGGATTATATATGAAAGGTATGTATGAATGTTAAGGTTGACTTCACTTGTTACAAGTTATGAACGTGAATGACTCCTTACTTATGTAGGTTGACTATTAATAAGGCAAAGTAAGATATGTATGTTGTTGGTGGCCTAAATGTGATACTTAACATTTGGTATGGTTATGGGATCTTACCTTTGCACTGCACTAGTGTGGTTTTGGGTTGCTTATGTGTTGGTTTGACTATGTGTATGAACTATGTCTTGTGAAGATTGGTATATGTATTATGTTTATGTTGGAGACTATTCTTATTATTATGATGATATCTCTTATGCTATAATGAGTTGTATGTGAGTTGCTTTAAGGGTTGCATTCTCCAACTATTTCAAACATGATGTTCAAAAGTGGCATATATCATGGTTTCAAACAAAATGTCCCTTTTATGCATGTTTTAAGGATTTTTATGCATGGCTTCCATACTTAGTACTTTTTGTGCTAATCCCATTTTTCTACATTTTCTATAAGTGTAGGCCTTGGAGACATTGGATTTGGCCCTCATGGCTAGGACCTTAGTAGATCAAGAAGAAGAAGATTGGTGAGTCCTCATTGTATTCGAGGGCTTGACCATATGTCCTTTATGTCTTTCTTTTATGATTTAGACTTTTGTATGGGTCGTGTCCCTAAGATTGTATTCAAAGAGTTTTCTATTCAAATGTTATAGATGGTTTGAGTCATAGTGTATAGACTCTTTCATTTTATAAAAGACTTCGATTGTAAAGAAAAGTTTTAAATTTTTCGCATTTTTCCCTATGTTCTTATGTCATGATATGCTAAGGGCTTGTATGAGACCCCTTCGGGGTCAAGTACGACGTGTTACGTCTAGGGGCTACCCCTAGGTCGTGACAGAAGGTAAATGTAATATCATAACTTTTTGGATCCGACACTCTTCCATTACCCCTTCCCTCCATTTCGCCAAGTGCACGTCTAGATTAGAGACATGTGTCATATTTAAAGTTTAAAGGTCAAGATCATATCATATGAACAAATAGCATAACAATAGTTACGTTAACTAATTTTAGAAAGCTACTCTCCAAATTTGATAAGAATTACAATATATTCCATACAAAATTTGATATTTATTAATATTTTTAATTTCATCTTATATTTTTAATTTAAAATTTAATATTTAAATACAAAATTATAGTATGAAATTAATAATTATAACTCAAAAGTTACTCAACTATTAATATTTTACTTAGAAAGTCACTCAACTATTGATATTTCACTTAAAAAGTCACCCAATCAATTTAAATATTTTTTTTTCATTAAATTTTATTGAAATCTAATTTTATTTTAAACTATTTTTATAAGATATAATAAGATATCTATTTTATTTATGTTATTAATCCACTCCAATTATGTAATTATATTTTGTTTTTGAAAAACGTACTGTAGAAATAGACAAAAAAATCATTTTTCGTTCTAGCAATTGTTTAGTAGAATTAAATAAGCTGAAAAATGATCCCAAAAAAAGGAGAACATTGAAATTGATCAGAAGTAATTAAAAGAACGCAGAATAGCAATCTTTTATCATTTAAAAATAATTGGTTTTAAACTAAAAATTTACAATTTAATATTTAAATACAAAAATTTAATATGAAATTAATGATATTAATAAATATCAAATTTTGTATAGAATATATTGTAATCCTTACCAAATTAGGAGAGTAATTTTCTAAAATTAGTTGACTTAACTATGGTTATGATATTTGTTAATATAATATTATCTTGACATTTAAACTTTAAATATGACACATGTCTCTAATCTAGACGTGCACTTGACGAAATGGAGGGGAGCCGGATCCATAACTTTTAAGAGTTGAGTGTTATAAAGTCTAATTAAGGGAAAGTTTATGAAATTCTCTCTTTTTTTCTTTATAAATTTACTATTTTTATGTTAATTTGAATGTTAGTTCTACATATAATGCACTTACGCTAGAAAATTACATGATTTTAGTGGAAGAAAACTTTAAGTTAATCCTTACGTTTAAATGTCTAATTCCTTATTTTATTTATCTACTATCAAATAAATGTCGAATACTAAAAAATTGCCAAAAAACAACGGCCAATTTTTTGGTCAAAATCGATGGAAAAGCGACTCAGTCACTTCCGTCGCTTTTTGACTATTTTTTTTTAGCATTTTTTTAAAAAAAGCGATGGACTCCGTTGTTTTATTTTAATTTTCAATTTTTTAAATTTCCAAAAGGCGACGCAGTCCCGTCGCTTTTCTGGAAATTTTATTTTTGAAAATCCCAGAAAAGCAACGGACAAAAGGACCATGTTCGTCGCTTTTCTGGAAATTATTTTTTGGAAAATCCAGAAAAGCGACGAACAAAACCACGCTGTCTGTCACTTTCTATGTAATTTTTCTGACAGTAGAAATTGGTAGTTTCTGCTTCCCACTTGCAAATGCAATTCAATTCAATTCTACATTATTCAACTCAATCAAACACACGCCATTATAAACAATCTACACAAAACATAAAACAACAAACTTAAAATAACATTCAAAAGTATCTAAATCACAATTTAAAGACTTATAAAGTCTTTCAAAATTCGTTTCAAAATTTCAAAAAGTTCATAAATGTCTAGAAATCTAAACTAGGGAGTGGGATCTACATAATCATCCTCATCACTGTCGTCGTCGGTGTCCTTGGGAGCCAAAGTAGTAGGTCGATGAGCGAGGTTCATCATTTGTTCTTTGATTTGCTGAATGGACTCACTCATGCTTTGTTGTTGAGCTACTCTTCTTTGCTCCGACTCTGCTAGTGCTGATATAAGTCGTGCTATTTGAGTCGACATAGCAGCAATCTAAACACCGTCAAGTGACTCAGCTTGACGTGACAATCCAATACCTTTCAAGCCTGACTGGAGTCGTCTTACATCATTTCTAGAGCCTAGAACATAGAATCTACCCTTGTGTGTCCCTCCTACCACTTTTTATTTCCAAATCTGGGTGGACATTCCAGGTGTCATTTCGACCGAACTATCTAGATTCTCAATGACGTACTGATGAAACTCATTCTTCATATTAAATATAAAAATTGACATCAATATATATGCATATCATAAATATATTCACTATTAATATATATTATTCATATTAAATAACTTACAAAAGTTCGTTCGGCCCTTTCCTCCACCCACATATCCAGATCTGACTCATTTTCTTTCTTCCTGACATGAGTCTTCTTGAAAACCTCCGGTCCCATGGGAGTGTGTCCCAATTTTTTTTTCTATAAATAAAAACTGAAATTTATAACGATATATATGAATCAACTAATTATTTATTTAAAAGTTTGAATTAGAACTTACCATCTCTCTTGCAATTGTTCCAACGGACTTTGCACCTCCAGTGTGCAACGAGCCACCCTTAAGATTACCTTTATCCTTTTTGGCTTGTTCGGACATTGCCTTAAACTTGTCTGTGTTCCAATAAAGACTCAATTCATCAAAAACATGAGGCAATGTAACATCCAATCCGGATGTTCACCACTATCCTGAACTTTCTTTAGCTAGCTAGACAATATGGCGGATGCCCTCCTCTCAAATGTGGTCATAATGACCAAATTGTACCTCGACTCCCAAGTACACATAGTCTAAAGAAAATTGAATAACATTAATTAGATCGATGGTAAAAAAAGTAAAGTATACTAAACTTAACTAAAAAATATATACCTTAGATTTATTAAACATCGTCTGGCATGTACTGTTTGGAATCTCGCTCCAAGAGTGATAAGCATGTGTATAAGTCTTCTAACATAGTCTTTTAAAGCCCGGGAAACATCTTTTGCAGGATGCCACCTGCAAAACACATAATAAATATGTTAGTTCATGAATAATATATTAAAGTATAAGAAATAAATAAAATAAACTAACAAATAGATAACAAAATAAACTTAAGATGATCTATCCGACTCAATCATGACTCTACCAAGTCTGTTATTCTGGCCAGGAGCTAGAGCAGACATCTCATCATCTGGTGTAGCACTAGGTCTAGATGAAGGTGATACATAAGGATGCACAAAATGCTGAGTTAATGGAGGCGTACCGGCCATAGCATCTGACTGCTCGCTACTAGAATCTCCAATCCTCATGGTAGATAACTGAGGAGATGTACTTGTGGGAGATGGAGTACCTGCCGATAATGGTCGTGCTCGATGAATAGCCTGTAAAGGTAGGTCTTCGTAGCATCGTGGAGGCAATGCCTGTGAAGTAGATGAAGCACCAAATGATCGACCGTAATTAGGATAATATTGTCGTGGATTCGCCGTACCAAATGGAACAATAAATATATGAGTATCACGGCTGATGCGCTCTGGCGCAGAAGAAATAGATCCTGCAATATCCTCAGGATCCATGGGTCTCCTAGACTTCTTCTTTCTAACATGTTTAGTCTGGCTAACTCCAAGATGCTCGTGATGTCTATCACCATCACCGCCTGATGACATTTGTATGCAAATTTACATATATAATATATATAAAAATCATAAATTAAATAAAATTAGCAAAATACACTAACTTACATATATACTAGCTAGCTTTCATTCTACATTATTCCTCCTCGCTTGTTTCAATTCCATCATTCTCCCATTCTTCCTCCTCGGTTGTTTCATTTTCATTATCGTCCCATTCTTCGTCATCAAATGACTCATTTTCCTCATTCTCAGATATTTCTTCCTCAACATTCAGTATCTCAGCATCAGATACTTCTTCTAATATGTGTTGAGGATGTTGTGGTGTGGTTTCCAATTCAACATCAACGTGTTGTTGAACAATTGCAACATCATTTTGATATGCCACATCTAAGACATTGTCAATTTCAATTCTTTCCACAGGCTTACTTTTTATAACAACCCACCAATCAGCTTTGTCTCTACGTAATAAATATGGAGCGTAATACACTTGTTTAGCATTTTGTACAATGATAAAAAGAACATAACTTATGTATTTCCTGATGTGCTTAACTTCAATTATATTATGTTGATGGTCTACATTTGTACCTCTATGTGATGGGTCAAACCACTCACACCGAAATAATACAATCTTCTTCTTAGGCAAACATGAATACCTCACTTCAATAATCTTATGAATAACACCATAATATTTAATAGTTTGGCTAGTACCATCAGCATCACCTTGTATGTAGACACCGCTATTATTTGTTTTCTTGTTCCTAGAAACTTCTTCAGTTTGAAACTTAAAACCATTGACACAATACTTATTCATTGTCAGTATTTGAGATTCAGATCCAAGTGCTACTTCTTTCACTAATTGCAAATGTTGGACACTTAGGTATTTATCGTAAACCTATGTGATTGTTATTTCAAGTAATATAATTTAGTATAACACGATTATATTATTAAATACTTAGTAATTGTACACTTACATAGTTCCTTAGCCGTTTGGAAAATTCTGTATAGATGGCTTCATTACCCCATGTGTTTACGAACAAGCTGATCATTTTACATTCAAGTATTTCGTTAATTAATGAACACTTATTAATATGTGATTTGATAACATATTTTTAACACTTACTTGACATATGGTTGAATCTCTGGACAATTAAGAAAAATATGTGTCACAGCTTATTGCATTTTCATATCAGTGAAGCCTCGCTGTCCACGCTTTTTAGATCCTCAACCATTTTGGTTAAAAATTGATATCGGTGGAAATAAAGGATAAATATCGCCTTCATCATTGTGACTGGTCCTGTTTCTCCTACATGAGACATAATCACCAAAGTAATAAGAATAAAAATCACTAGTTTCTCTCCTAATATGACCTTGAACAACTGATCCTTCGATCCTTCCGCTTTTCTTAATCGTTTGCTTGGAACTGCCAATTTTTCTGCATGTATATATGTATATATATGTTGATAAAAGACTTGGTGAATATGTATAACTTAGTGAATATTTAAAATGGATACATCCATCTTGTTTGGACCAGACCTCCGAGGCGGGCCTCTTGTACAAGGTGAATTGAAAGATGCTCCATCACATCAAAGAAACCACATGGAAATATCTTCTCCAACTTAGTAGTAGTAACAATAATATTTTCCTCCTTTCTGTCTAAACTACTCTCCAACAACTTTCCAGAACACAAATCTTTAAAAAAAAAAAAGGACTTATCTCTGTGAATGGTTTCCATATCCTTTTGGGTAGATGGCTAAAAGCGATAGGAATTAAAGTTTCCATGACAATCATGACTTTTCATATCTATCAATTTTCCTTCATTCATATCTGTCCGCTTTCCTAAATTCGAAGCATAGCCCTTCGATATCCTCAAATTTTTAACATACTCAATAATTTCACGCTTCTCATCCAATGTGAATGAAAAGCTGGCTTTGGGCTTAACTATTTTACCATTCTGTAATTCCTGCAGTCAACTCTTTCTCCTGCAATATTCCTTTATGTTCATTCTAGCTTTTGGATTGTCTTTTGTCTTACCCTTAACATCCATCACTGTGTTAATCACATTGTCAAAATAATTTTTTTCAATGTACATCACATCATGATTATGTCATAGCAGATTGTCCTTTCAATACAGCAACTCCCAAAATATGTTTTGTTTGGTCCAATTATGTTCAACACCATATCTAGGAAGTCTAGAAGGTGAAGCTTCTGTAACTTTAGGTAATTGAGAAACTCTCTCCCAAATTTGATGCCTTGTGAGTAATGGAGGTGGGGGGTCACTTTCAACCTTATTTTTCCTAAATGCATTTTTCATCTTTCTAAACTCACGGTCCATTGGCAAGAACTGGCGATGACAATCAAACTATGTATTTTTTCTGCCATCCTTTAAAATGAATGCCTTACTATTTCCATGCAATACTGACATGCTAGCTTTACAGCTGTCATCCAATCAGACAACATCCCATATGCAGAAAAATCATTAATACTCCACATTAAAGAAGCACTCATAACGAAATTCTGCTTAGTTGATATATCATAAGTCAAAACGCCTTCAAACCACAATTGTTTTAGCTCATCTATCAATGGTTCTAGATAGACATCAATCAAACTTTTTGAATTACGGGGACCTGGAATAACACAACTTAGAAAGATGTAGGGACTGGTCATGCACATTTCAGGTGGAAGATTATATGGAGTAAGAAATACCGGCCAACATGAATAAGGCGAAGCAGCATTAGAGAATGGTGTGAAGCCATCTGCACACAACCCCAATCTAACATTTCTTGGTTCACTAGCAAAATCAGGATATATATTATCAAAATGCTTTCATGCTTCACCATCAGATGGATGAGACAAGACACCCGACAACCTTCTATATTCACGATTCCATCTCATATGTGGGGCAGACCTCATAGATGCATACAACCTCTTTAACCTAGGAATGAGAGGTAGATAATGCATCGCCTTAACTTGGACCATCTTTCCAGCCGGAGTCCTCATATAACGAGCATGTCCACAAAACTTACAATTTTCTAATTCACTATGAGTCTTGTAAAACAACATGCAACCATTAACACAACAATGAATTATGTCATACGTCAATCCTAACTTGGAAACCAAATGCTTTGCCTGATAGAAGTTCGAGATAAGGGTCTGAAAAATACCCCAACTTTAGTCGAATTTGTTGTTGCGATACTACACTTTCATGAGGACCTATTACCTCCCTAGACTATTTAATACTGTATTTTAAACATATATATTTGCCCACGTGGACATAAAAAAATAATGTAAAATTATAAATAGTAATGTGTCCACGTGGGCACAGGCTAATGGCGTCACTTTTTGGAGCGACGTCGTCCGTCCCTTTTATGTCCGTCATTTTTTAGCAGTTTTTTAGTAGTGGTATATCTTCCTTTCTTTTTCTTGATAAATTAATTAATTTTATTCTTATTACCATGTAATAGCTCTATAAAAGAACTCATTTAAATGGATAATTAAGTCATAAATTTTCAATTATAATAACTCTAATATAAAAGAATAGATATTAGATGGTACTAATTTAAGGATTTTTTTTAGTTTTTGATAAAATCAATTTCCCATGAATGAAGTTAAAATTACAAATCTAAGTGTTGGAATTTGTTATCTAATTTATTTGTAATTGAAAATGAATAAAATCATCTTATTGATTTAAATTGTCAGTATTATTTTTCCTCCATTCCCTTAATTATTATGTTTTGACTAGTTTAATTTTGGCGAAATATTCTCAATGCCTCTGCAGCAAAGAGCATGTAACATAAAATAAGGAATGAAATTGTGATGGAGATTTAGTTTTAAAACAAGCGACTGTGCGAAAGTTTAGAAATCATGTGTTGAGTGTTAATCACAAGTAATAGTATTTAAACAACACTTCACAAGTGAAAAAAAGAAATCTTTCATAGTTGTTGTCTCATTGAGACCGAGCCCTAAGTTCAAATAAAACTTCTTGTTGTCACGGCCGGTCGATAAAGGGCCAGAACCGCTAAGGATTTTAAGGTTCGACCCTTGACCCTCGTAACAACAACAACAGGAAGGTTAAAAAAAATAAAAAATAAAATAAAATATCTATATCAAAAATCTATATATTAAAAAAAAGCAGAGATGGGAGGTCCTAAGATAAAGTATACCTTTCTATTTCTATGTATCACTTTTGCTACTATAATACCGAGCCTTATGGCTCATATTGGTCACTACGACGAGGTGTGGAGGAGGAGAGCAGAAGAAGCAAAGGAGTATGCCCGTCAAATTTACGAGCCACATCCTGAAAATGTCACACTTGCATTTAACCAAAAACTTCGCAAGTTAGTTTTATTTTTTCTTCATTTTTTTATGTTGATCGTCTTTAAGTACTATATTTACGTTATGATTTGTATTGCAGCACGATGAAGGAATTAAAGGATGTGAAAGGTACCAATAGCACAAGGAGGGGGCTAGGGACAAAAAAGTACCATGGACCTTGCATTGTCACAAATCCAATTGATAGGTGTTGGAGATGTGACCCTAATTGGGCAGACAATAGGAAAAGATTAGCAGATTGTGCAATGGGATTTGGATCTAAGGTCACGGGTGGTAAAAATGGTGAATTCTATGTCGTCACAGATAATTCTGATGATTATAACGATCCAAAACCCGGAACTCTTCGTTACGCTGTTATCCAAAAGGAACCACTGTGGATCATATTTAAAAGGGGTATGAACATTAGGTAAGTAGTCAAGTTAGTCACACATAAATATATATATGCAAATATAATTTCAACTTGAAAATGCTCATTATTTTGAATAGGTTGCACCAGGAGATGATCATGCAGAGTGACAAGACGATAGATGCTCGTGGTGTTAATGTTCACATTACTAAAGGCGCTGGTATAACCCTCCAGTACATCAAGAATGTGATCATCCACGGACTTCACATTCATGACATTGTTGAGGGAAATGGTGGAATGGTTCGGGATGCTGTTGACCATATTGGGATACGTACAAAGAGTGATGGAGATGGTATTTCAATCTTCGGTGCATCCAATATATGGATTGATCATGTGTCTATGCAACGCTGTTATGATGGTTTGATCGATGTTGTAGAAGGATCAACAGGTATCACTATATCAAATGGACATTTCACTGATCACAATGAGGTTATGCTGTTTGGTGCAAGTGATAGTTCTTCGATTGATCAAGTTATGCAAATCACATTAGCTTTCAATCATTTTGGGAAGAGATTGGTACAAAGAATGCCAAGATGTCGATGGGGATATATACATGTTGTTAACAATGACTATACTCATTGGAATATGTATGCCATTGGTGGTAGCATGCATCCCACTATCATTACACAGGGTAATCGTTTTATCGCACCTCCAGACATCTTCAAGAAGCAGGTAACAAAGAGGGAGTATAATCCAGAATCAGTGTGGATGCAATGGACATGGAGATCAGAGGGAAATCTATTCATGAATGGTGCATACTTCACTGAATCAGGAGATCCAGATTGGTCCAAGAAACACAAAGATTTTTATGATGGAATATCAGCTGCCCCCGCAGAAGATGTCACTTGGATGACTAGATTTGCAGGTGTACTTGCCTGCAAACCAGGAAAACCTTGTTAGATCACTAATTAATTTTTTTTGTATCCAGCCAGATCATCAATTGTAAATTCATTTTTTCCTCTCACTAAATTATTACCCTTCATTTTTTTTTGTTCATACCGGCTACCTTTTTTTTTTCTCCTCAATGAAGCCTTAATTTTTTACATTATTTTTCTATGTAAGTTCAAACAATTTTACTCTTCGTTTCAAATAACAACAGATAGCTCTTTATATATGTTTATCTCTTCATTTAATATGATCTAAACTCTCTAATAGAGAATTGTTTCAACATGTACACATCTAGCATGCCAAAACTCAAAATAGTACCATTAATTGTTAATTTTGCTTTTAACAACTCTCCACATTAATTAAAAGAAAAAAATTACTACTATAGTACCCCGTGATGCGCAAATATTATTGCTTTAAATTATAGTTATGATTTTATTTCTTTGAATGTGCTATATCATATTGAATCAATAAGTATATAACGATCATATTATCAGGGGCATAGCAACATGTATGCCAGGATGTCCAAGTGGACACCCTTCATCAGAAAAAAAAATACCGCATATACAAGTGAAATTATACATGAAATGATTAAATAACATATTTTGGACACCCTTGACATAATCAGTTGTTATAGCCTAGTGGTTTAAGATGTCTTGAATGTGTATTTACACATCTTTAATGACACAGTGCTCGCGTATTTTTTTTAGTAATCAAATATATATAAATATATATATATATATATATTAAAGAAAATGGATTGGGTCGAGCACATTTATTAACTAAAAAAATAAAATAGTGTAAACAATTTACATGTCTTCGGTCCAAAGTGAACCAAGCCCAAATTTAATTTAGGCAATATCTAATCAAACACAAATAAAGAAGACAAAACTAAAAAGGAAAGAGACAAGAACAGTAGCTCTGGAAGCTCGAAAAGTCACCATGGAAGAGATCTTCAAGCTGGCACTGGAGGTTTTGGAAGCACAATTTCGCGGCCGAGTAGAGATTTACCTTAGGCGTTCACAAGTCTCACGAATACCATGAATTCATACTCAATGAAGACTTCTTCTACCACTAAATCAGAGGTTCCTTTTCTACCGATGGACAGCATCAAAGTCTCGAGGGATCAATCTTCAACTCTAAAACATAGTTAGGTTTCCATTTCTTCATTCTTAACAGGTTGAGCTACAGAGGAGCTAATACTACTGTCAAAGAAATTCTATCTAGAATCTAATCATGTCATATCGGAGATGTCGACTTCAGGTAACAATCCCTTTATCGTAGACTACATGCCACCTTTCCCTTCAATTTAATTTATTGGATTATTGGTTGTTGTTCTCGGTGTTTGTTGCTTGTTGTAGATTCCATATTATTTTGACACTTATTTATTTGTATATATGGTGTGCCCAATTTTTTGAGTTCTAACAATTCCCTTCCTTTACTTAGTATCTCTCTCAAAGAATTGATATTATTATTATGCTCATCTTTATCCTCCATCCCATCAACCCTGCTTTCTTTAATTTCAATTATATTAACCTCATGCAATTGATGTGAAATTATTTCATGTAGGTCTTGCATAGGAGAATCTTTCTCTATATGAGGAATAATAGGGAGTTTCTCTTTGTGCTCCATTGTTGTACAATCTGAAGATAGTGGTATAGGGTACTCAACATTAGTAATCGCAGTGGACTGTTGGACAGATGTTAATTGTTCCACATCCTTTCTATCTACTTCTTTATTACTACTGATCTGACTGCTTTGATTAAGCATTAGTTGCTTGTTCTCTTGTGCTTACTTCAAAGAGTTGACCAAAATAATCTATTATTTGATTCAATTCACCAAAATAATATGAAACTTTGAAATTTTACAAAACTAGTATAAACATTGTTGGTAGAAACGTATTAGGCTATATTTCCTTTTTAAAAATAAACGGATCAAAATACACTGGGTAGACGGTGTTAAAGTATATTTACATTACTGCCACGTTACTGGCAGTAACGTTTTAGGCTTAAAACGTTATCGTCAGTAACGAGTCTCTGCAAATCTGTCACTTTCGAATCTTTGTACCAAATTTCGTTATTACGAATCACATTTTAAAGGTAAAACGTTACTCTTAGTAACGATTATGTCAAATTAAATCACACGTCTGCCACCTGCGAATCTTTGTACGAAATCTGACGTTAAAGTTGTTACTATGAGTCACGTTTTAAGACTAAAACGTTACTCGGAGTAACGATTCTATTGAATCATGTCACGGGACTGTGAAGATGTCTCGTTGATTTGATTTGCCAATAAAATGTTACTATACATTACGTTTTAACTTTAAAACGTGACTGACAGTAACAACAAACTGCTAAAGTTCCTTTTATAATTTGACCACGAATCATTATAAGAAATGGTTGTGTAGAATGTTTAGCACATTCCAATTATTTTCTACAAAGCTTCTGTTTATGTGTTGGTTATTGAATCAACACTCACAAAATTTTAATAGGTATGGCTTGTCATTATATTGTAATGTATTTATAAAAAAATATTCTTAATCACTATAATGCATCTTATTTTTTGGTGTAGGATTTTTTGATGGCTAATTTTGAAGATAACGTGGTGATTGCTTTCAATTTGGGTGGTGAAATAATCAATGAAATGAACGAATTTCAATATAACGAATGTACCAGAATGATTATTAGCATGTCTATTTCAACCAACTACGTTGAATTAATTAAATTATTACATGAGAAAATGGGGACTGACGGTGAAAATATTCAATTGGATATTTCTGGAAAATATCCATGCTCGTTTCAAGGAAACATTACAAGGTTTAATGAGTTCGAAATTGAGAATGATCAATCTTTGCTACAATTTTTTGCTATTCCTCATAAATTTTTGAACTGGACTGATATAAATCTTTTGGAGATGTATATAAAGGTTAGACCAATAAATCAAGATAATCTATTTTGAATGAATGATCAACATGGTTATCATATGAATTTATTGGCTCAAAATTATGAATTTTCCACAATCAATCAACCTCAATTTGCATACAGTACAACACACGGTATCCATCAATCATTTGGTGTAGGCCTTAACGAGCATGGATATCGATCATTTAATGAATGCTCGAGTAGTCAAAGACATATTGAGAGTAGCCACAACCAATATGAAATCAGGTAGAGTAATCTTTTCATATAAAAAAAACTAATTTTATTTAGTAGCATGAATAATTAATTATTTTCATTTTATGTATTTCATGAAATTAACTTGTTTTTTTCTACAGAGAAGATGAAGCTACCTTTGATTTGTGTAATGATGCACATGCTCAAAAAAGAAATGAAAATTCGAAGGACGATGAATCTTCAGAAGATGATGGAGAGAGTCAACCCATTGAAAGTGAATCTGATGAAAATATTGGAGATTTACCTCAAAAATATAGTGGGGGTAAATCTTCAAAATTAATTTGATCAGGATGCATCTGAAATTTGAAATCATGATATACATTACTTTACACCATTGGAGAACGAGGAAGAAATTTTTATCTCTACTCATGAATTCGAAATGAAATGTTGTTCTCTTTGGTCCGAGGATGCAAAAAAAGATTTAGAAAAAGATATGTGTTTCAGCAGCAAAGCTAAGTTGAAACGGGTTGTGACAATTTGGAGTTTGCGCGAAAAAAAAGAATTTAAGGTTGTAATATCAACTAAGAGCTTATGAACTGTAAGATGCAAGTTTTATGATTAATTGGGTTGTCCATGGTTTCTTCGAGGTCGGAAGGTTGAGGTAGTGTTGACACCCAATTTAGACCCTCCACGATATGGATAAATTTTCGAGCTTCTTTAATTTCAAATAATTTGGAATAATTAATTTTATAAAAATTCAAACATTTTTTCAAGTTATTTTCAAGTAATTTCAGTCATTTTATATTTTTAAAAAAAATAATAAATATGTTATTTTATATAAATATGTGTATAATTATTATATTTTATGAATATTTGAAATTCATCTAAAACAGATTATAGTTTTACTTAAATAGTTGGTTAATTGGTTTAGTTAATTAATACTTATATTTTTGAGTTCTTAATAAATAATTAAATTAATTATTTTATTTCGTTGAAATTAAGAAGCTCATTAATTAATTAATATTAATTCGTCTTATTCAAGTCCTAGCCTTATTCATTGGATTATCTCAATTTGGCTAGGTTTCAAATTACATTTGGCTATAACTGTAATCCAATAACCATGTTTGCAATTGCAAAATTAGCCATCTCCTTTTTAACACCTAATTTTTGCTTAATAAATCAAAATTTAGGCCTTTTTCTAACTTTCCAGCAACCCAAGACTTGACCAGCCCACTAATATTCCCAGCCTAATTATTTTCCCACAAAAGAACAACAACAATACAATACCAATGCAGCGTACAACAATACAAATAGCAGTAGCGTCCCAGACCCTTGAACTCATTTTCTTCTTCTCCAGAAATTCCAACGACCCAGATAATCGTGGACCAGTCCAGCAGTACGCGATCCAGTCCAGCAGCAGCCCAACGAACCAAAATCTCAACCTAAACCCACTCTGACGCGTCGTCCTCTCCTCTCCATACGAAGAATCATCTAGGTGTCAAAATCTCGTTGCCTCTTCGTTCTTCATCTCCAGATAGAGCGGCTCTCATTTTCATTCCGTTGAGGAATTGTACAAGATCGTACTAATTCCATCTTTTCAGTCTTATCTTCAAGAGGTTTTTGAATTTCAATTTCGAATTTCATTCAAATTTCACCCGAATTTCACCCAAAAAAATCTGCCCTAATTCCCTCCTATAAATAACCCCCTATTCTTCTTTGTTAGGGGTTAAAAAAATATAGAGTTGGAAAAATGTTAGAAAAAATGGAGTCAATATTCATAAATTAGATACATTATAGAGAAAATACAAAGGTTTTGAGATAAATATTATAGAACCGAAACAGACGAGTGAGATAGATCAATACTCAAATTTTGGTTTCATTTTCGAGTTCGATGTTCTCTCTGTTGTCTCGTTTTGATGGAGAAATCGTATTCGTGGTTAGCTCATTTCATCCAGTTCGCTACCCAGAAAGAGATAAAAGTCTTTCTTAGATTTGTTTTTGTTGGATTCGTGGTTGTTCTATAATTTTTGTTTAGGATCGATTAAGAATTCATTCTGTATTGCCTAAGAGTTTAGTTACTGTTCTATTTTAAAATATAGAAAAGTTCCTGTTTTAGTTTCAATGTTTTAAATTGTTTCAATCTCGTATGCTGATGTTTAGTGTACTCGAATATGAATCATCATTTGTTGCCTTGTTAGTCTTGACCATCTTCTTGGTTTTCTCTTTGATCCATGTTGTTTGTTCGAGTTAAGTAACTTAGACGGTGAATTTGTAAGTTGACTCTTGTTGGGTTCTTTGTATTGATTATTTCAAGCGCATCTTATAGTGAACTTGTATTCCTTTAAGTATGCTGCTCCATAAAAGCTAAACAACCTCTTTCAATATTTTAGAGTAGTACTGTTCACTTTATATTCATCAATTTTGCTTGACCACTTCCTTCTTCTTTTTTTTACTTTGTCTTTTGATTTTTATGTTATTTTCTTATTGTTATGTGATTGTCTGATATGTTCTTAGTTTATTAAAGTGAATTTTATTTTCTCTGGAGAGTTTTGAGTCACTGTTGGCCTGCCTCAATTTAGATAATGCAAAAAGCAATGAAGCTACTTCTCATTGCTTTGTTTAGCAGAATGGGTCATTTAATTCTGCATTGGCTTTTTAATTTTTGGAATTAAAAATTGGTTGGCAGTAACTTAGTTATAATTTTGTTTGTCTCAACTTTAAGATGCACTTATCGTAATTGAATCTACAATTTAGGTGTGGTCATCTTAATTACTCCTTATTCTTTTGGTGATGCCATTCTGCCTTGAAATTTTATGTTTTTGCATTAATTTATAGTTCATGTTTGCTTTATTTAATTATTAATTTTAATGATCCTAACTCCTTGTTACCCTTTGTTTGCATGAACCTCCCTCCGAGTCTCTTATGGACTCCTAAGGCTTCCCTTCGCATCTCTCCGTTTGGCCCAAGCCCCAATTTTAGCTTTATTGATTCAACCGCATCGATGAAATCAAAAAATAGGTCATTGGAGGTGATGTACAGGTATTCAGACTGAATTAAACTGTTGGATACGCTTAATATACAGCAATATACGTTAGCTGTATACATGATATATTACATTAAAAATGGGCACGAAAAGCACCAAATTTTAGCTTTGTATTTAATTATTATTGGGCCTACTCCCTTTATTTTAGTTATTGTTATCTTGTTAGATTTAGAACAGATAGAATTGGGCCTAAAGCCCAATAAAAAATTAAATTCCTAGGACATGTACCAAGTGTTGGGCCAAAAGACCCAAAAAACAAGATTAGGTCCAACTACCAGCCCAGACGGACAAAAACAGGACTTGGGCCCACATCTTCTCTCTTTTGTTATTTAATTGACTTTGTATGCTAGTGTGTTTATTTAACTTCAAGGTTTTTTCCCTAAAATCAATTCCCCAAAAGATTACCATTTTTTGACTACTTATATTTTTCCTAAAATTTGGATAATAGTTTATTTTTCTTACTTCAATTACCTTAAAATTATTCAAAGTCTTAAGTTGTCTTTCTTCTAAACTTGTTTTAGCATGCCTCTTTTAAAAAAATAGCCAACTAGTTAATTATTGGATAATCGTGTATTAGCAGATATTTCAAATGCTTTCAAACCATTTCCAAAATGCGAATATGAACCCCAAACCTCTTTTAATATTTTTAATTGATTTCTATTTTAATCTTTTGAAAAAATAGTTTTTCTTAATTTTACTTTAAAAATTAAGTGGCGATTTTTAAAACCTCATTGTTTTCTTTTTTTAAAAATATAAAACAGAATGGCAGATCCGCTGGGGAAGTGAATGTTTTCTAACCTTAAAATTAACTTATTTGGTTGTTTGTTTAATTACTTATTTGTTTCAATTCCTGTAAATTATAAATTGTGGTACTCGTGGCATTGATTGTGCCAAAAGGAAGATAAAAATCGGTTGAATGGCTTTTCACGGCTGTTCTTCAGAAAAAATATTCAAATTCTTTTGAAGTGATAAAAGAATAGTTGACTTGTGGTCATCCAACGTCGTTTATTAGACTTCACTCCGTAGTTTGTCTGACTCGGGTAACCAGGTCTTATCTAAACTAACTCTTAGTCAACTAGCGTAGAGCGAAACCAATTCATTTTTAGCACATTGAACTAAGATGACCCAACACCCAAGGCATATTTGGCCCATTAGAAAGACCACTTTGAGCCCAAAATGGTCCACGGCCTAAACAGACGATCATATTTATGTGTTTAAATTTGAAGAATGTATACGTCGTTGAACAAACCATTGTCCCTCGGGGTTGAGAGTTTATTTTAATTAGCTTACTTTAGTTAAAATGAAGATGTTTGTGAGTTATCATTTGCATCCAAAGGCATCGGCATTCGGAGAAAGGAAGAAATCAAAATCGAAGGACCTTCCATGGAGGCATAGCTTAGGATGGTACCCCTGTGTGGGACTGTTTATTTATCCCATTTTCCCTATTATGTATCCTCATACGGTTTATTAATAAAATTTATATAAATTTGGGTTTGGGGGGCAATATAATATTTCAAATAACGTATACATCCTTCAAATCATTTGGTCTATCCTTGGCACAAAAGGGTCACATATTTGTTTAGAACGCATAATAATTGTCTATGTGTTATAACTGATTGCGTGATTATGTTGCTTTATTTGGAGATGTTCTAGCCTACTGTTTTTGGAAATTTTCTAGAAACCCTTAAGCACAAATATCAAGTTACTATCAAAAGTGTGTCGAAATACTTTTTGAGTCTTTAGTTTCCTAACAAAATTTGATTAATTCGATCTTCACTTTTCAAATGTTACTCTATTATATCAAAAAATATTCACCGTCTCAAATCGAAAGAGATTCAAGCTAGTTGAACTACGTAGGATCTGAATTCTCCTTGTTAGATACGTAGGTAGCCCTTTTAGGCTCGGTCCCATTTTGAAAAAAAATATTATCTTTTCCAACTCTTGCAAGGAAAATAGAGTTTCATATAAATCAAAAATTGGAAATATGATAATGAAAGATACAATCAGTTTTGTCTCGACTCAAGTTAACGTTTTTGATTCACTAATCCCAAAGTTAAATAGACAAATTCCTGTCTATTTAGCTATTTCTCTATACCAGTGGACCAGTTTATCTTTGAATGAAGCAACTCTTGTATGTCTACACCTATGTATGATATCTTGTACTATTTATCACTTTCAGGCACTAATATGTTTACCTTTTGAGTTATTTTTCATTTGTCAGGTATTTAAAACTGATATGTGTTGATAAGCTGGCCAAACACCCTTACTTTACAATATTCAAAGCTCCTAAAGATTCCTTCCCTAACCGAAGTCTACTAAAAGAAAAAGCAACAATGGTTTACAATAGTGAAGAGATTGGTGATGAGTCAACGATTTAAACTTATATAGGGTTATATTTTGATGAAATTAGTGTCCTCAAATGCATGTTTTATCTCGATATCTGATGAAAACCTTTAAGTTTCAGGTATTTGAAGTTTGAGGAAAAGCATGGACACTATCGAGCAAAAATAAGCAAAAGAAGCTAAAACAACGAAGAAATGAAGAAGATCTGTGAATCGCCAATAGATCACATATTTTCCTTTTGTTCCAGTGCGCTAATCCCTGAAGGAAAGGAGCAAATCGGCGGTGAAAAGGAGCAGTCAGCGTATCGCCGAGCGACTCCGCGAAGCAGTGCTACATCTCCCAATTATCTAGGACACAAAGATGCTGAAGGCAAATGATGAAAGGCGAAGAAGTAGACCAAAGGGCGGATCGCCGAATACATCAGCGATTCCCACTAATGTCGCCGAAATATCTTTCGAAGCACATTTTCTGAAAACTATAAATACTAGTTCAGTTTTATTCTTAGAGGAGAATGTTACCTTATTTTATCTAGTTTTTAGATTATTAAGTTGGAGACGGAGTTTTCAAAATATTCTCTCAAAGTTTTGGAGAGGGTTTTGAAGAACTTGGAGCTTTCAAAGGGTTTCAAATTCAAGGAATTGGACTTGGGTCTCTTGGGTTCTCCACTCATGACTTGTTTTAAGACTTAATCTTGCATACCCATTGATGGAAACTGATATTGGTATAAGTCTTTATCTCTTTTACATGCGTAGCTAAAACCCCAATTCTTGGGGTGTGATTAGTTGATGAATCTTGCTTGTTGATAGTCTATTCATAGTTTAAATGTGATTTCGTTTAGTGGCTGTGGATGAATTTAATGAATTTTTAGTTGCAAATACAAGTTTATTTATGTATTATCGGCTTGCGAGAGAGAGATCATAAAACTAAGACCACTAAATTGATGGCCAGTGTGAGTGGGTCGACATGCGGTTCCACTCGAGCGAGTGAACCTTAGTCCCATGTCCACACACTCAGCTCGAGAGATTGAGTGGGTTTAGGCGGAGGTTGTTCTTCATGCAGGAAGTGGGTGTACAAGAGGAACGCATTTTAAACGGGGTAAGTTGTTTGAGAGAGAGATTATCCCCCTTAAAGTCTAGCCTAGTCACAAATACTCAATGAATTCACTATCAAAAGCATGTACCCAATGATTTGGTCTATCCCATATTCCTATCACATCCCAAGAATCCCGTCTCCATACTTGAATTTTCCTTATTTTCACTGTTTTGGTTGTTTCTTGCTTACAAACCCCTATTTGATATTTGACGCTTGTATCACCCTTTTTAATTTTGTGATGTTTTCTTTCACAAAAGTCCTTAGCTACGATTAGCTTTAGCACTTTCTCCTTTAACTACTAATTCTCACGACCACTCCCTTAGGACTCATCCCAATCCTTGGTTGGGTTACTAAACTATTGTACGATCATAGACACTTGCATCGGAAATTGTGTCTTGATTACGCAAACATCAAAATGGTGTCGCTGCCGGGCAGTGGTGTTATTTGAGAATTTTTAGATTAGTAGAATGTTTGTTCTTCTTAGTTGTAGTTTACTTACTTAATTTTTAGTTTTGTATTTTGCTTGTTTGAGCTTTGAAACAGAGAAGGTGAGTGTGTCAAGCAGTACTCGTGAGCAAATGAAGTTTCCTCCATTAGAAGTAATGATGTTCAGGGATTGCATTCTAACCTTCAAACAATTAGAAGGTGAACGGATTCATGAAGCATGGGAAGTTTTAAATCACTTCTGATTCGATGCCCCACTCATGAAATTCCCGATATAGTCCTCTTGGACTACTTCTATAGAAGTCTTGGTCCCAGAAATAATGCATTGGCTGACCAACTCATTCCGGGTGGTATTACACAATAGCCTTATGCAATAGCAGCCCAGCTGCTTGATCTCATGGTTGAATCAAACCAAGAAGTAGAGAAGGATTTCATGTTGGCTGCGCTAATGACTCAAATGGATTAGTTGGCCAAAAAGATAGCGGAGATTGAAATGCAAAAGGAAAGATAGATACATTCCCCCTCATGAGTGAGGAAAGCCCAAGGACAATGAGGGTAAACATGTCGAAGGAATGCTCTCAATCATTTTCAACAAGGTAAGTGAGCATGACAGGGTGCTGGAAGAGATGAATGAGAACATCGAAGTGATGAAATAGATAATTGGTTCTCATTCCATATCCATTCAGCTGCTCGAGAACCTTACGAGTCATGTGGTGCCTCACTCCATCCACCACAAAGCAGGGGGTTGCCAAGTGATGTTTTGGCTAACCACAAAAGTGAAGTTTAGGTGTTAACCTGCGTCGTGCCACGACGTTAACTAAGGCGATGTTTGGGAGGCAACCAACACCCTTTATTGTTTTATTGTTGTTTTAGAAATAACGATGTGTTGAATGAACGGGTTTAAGTGTGGAGAGTATGTCAAAATTGCGCTTGGCGAGCTAATAGTTCCATTCATCGAATCGCCGAACAGGTTGGCGATTTTGATAAAAACCATCGTTTGGACCTTCACTTTGACTGAAGGTTCTGTAAAACTCGGCGAGGTAAATGATCATTCGGCGTGTCGCAGACTGGATCGGCGAGTGCGACTAATGTCGTCGAATGGGTGCGAACTGGACAACTTATAATGGCCAAAGGTCTTAGAATTTGAAATTCTTAACTTTCCCTGCTATTAATCTTCACAAACTCGCACCAAGGTAGTATTTCCAATATTCTTATAGTCCACTAGTATTTTGGTTGGTCGATTTGTGCTCGGAGTTGGATTTCTTTATTGCCTAGCTTTTCAAGCGCATTTTAATCGGCACAAAAAGTTAGTTCTCCAAACCCAGAGTTTACTTTCGAATAGTTTGTACTCTTTTGCAATAAGTGTATCTTATTGATGTGTGTTGGGCCTCTCTGATAGGATTAGAATGTTTACATGCCTATTTCAATTTGAAAATCTTGCTCATGGTGCTTTGATCGTCAAATGCCTGTATTTGTTGTGATTATAATTCAATGAAATCTCATTGGGTTGTGATTGCATGTGGTTTAATTAATTGGGTGAAGTTTGAGTAGCCCGCGTACGTGTTAAATGTCTAAAATTTGCGCAATGATAGAGCGTGTGACATCACTCTTAAGAGAAACTATCGTCAAAATGGCCAAATGCGGCAAATTCGGGAGAAATTTGAGTATCCCGGGGGAATGGGTACTGCGGGTCTTGTTTGAATCTCATTAGTACATGCTTTAATTTTGTTTTCAGGTTTTGCGGGATTGAATTCGAGAAGATGAATTGAAAATGGGTACGTTGGACTATTTAGTGAGCTAGGTCGAGCTCAACAAATCATTCGGTGGTTCATGCAATGTCTCCATATCACCCTTAATATCGTGGAAAATTGGATGTTTGAGTCTGAAACTTTCGGCAAGACGTCATGGGTCACCGAAAGCACTCGGCTACTCGCCAAAAGTACTCTTGATCGCCCTTTGCATGTTATTTTGACCCCCTTAAGCACTGTAATTTTTGGTGGACAAACCCATGCTCGCTGAAAGTAGTCGACGAGTCACCGAAAGGACCTTCCCATCGCCGATTTGCTATAATTTGAAGCCAATCCTTTCGGCGAGTCTTTCTGCAGTAGATTGCCTGTGCTTCTATTTGATTTTTCCCCTAACTCTTCCCAATCTTTTGCAGATATGACTAAACCTAACATAGCAGGTAGCAACACACCACCCCGAGGCAAAGAAAAAAGGATCACAATCAATGAGGACATAACTGCATCCAGGAACAAGGCTACTAAACTGTCCACAACTGATGGAAAAGGCAAGGGCAAGGAAAAAACCATTGAGCTATCAGATGCAAGTTCCGACAGCACTGGTTTTTACAGCAATGACCCAACAGCATATGACAGTGAGAGTATAGGTTCTGATGAAGAGAACTAATGGAGGCACGGAGGAATTAGTTATGATCTAAACAGCTGAACGACTCATCTCGGATCAGAAATCCTCGATCCACCACTTTGACTCCTCCAGTTACAAGCAGGTAATAGTACTGGCACCTCCGGTACAAGGCCTCCTTCCTAAATCAATGAATAAACTAAAGTTTGAGGGAGTTGCAGTGAACAGCATAGCCGAGACTGAAGAAATCATGATAGATGCTGATGTGCAGGGTTCCTTGGCAAAGACTCCTGCTGCTGGATCCAGTGAAGCTGGCCCTTTCGGGAGTCATATCGGGCACTGATGCCCAAATGGAACGACTACTTAGACAGGATCCCCTCTTTACCTCCTTCTCTGTTTTTCTTCATTTTACCTTTTAGATTCTTTGTTATTTGCATTTGAGGACAAATTGCTTTTATTTGGGTGGGGTGAGGCCCATCTTTTGTGTGCTACTTTTGTTTGTGTTCTGTGTATATATTTGGGTTGTTCTGCTTTAAAGTTTGTGTTTTATATGTTTCTGTGGATGTTTGAGCTTGTGGCTCCTTTTATTTTAAATTGCAAAATAATTTTGATCCGTCTGAAAATTTTTGCCACCTATCATGTGTTGATGTGGCAGTTCTTTTGCAAAATTTAAGTCTTAATTCCGATCAATACCGATGACTTGAATAATGCTCTCAATCGAACGAACATGAATGTACGGCTACGATGAGGCCAAATGAAGTTGCATAGACAATATGTGAACTCTTTGCATCTCGTTGTGATTAGCCATTTATCAAATCAATTCTCTTGTGATAACCATTGCACACTAGCAAAACTGTGGAATCTTACTAGACTTAAGTGTCGATGCCTTGTGTGATAAGCTTACCTGGAACCATGTATGATAGTTCCTAGAATTTTCCCCGTTGGTCTGGCCAACTAAGTGATGCTATCTCTTGATATGATCTTAGGCAACATCTAAGACTGTAAGCCAATTTGACATATACCTCTTTTATGACCTACCCTGTGAGCGTGTGATTCTCTTTTGAACCCCCTTGAGCCTTACCTTTCTTTGGAAGAAACTTGATGAAATCATAACTTTTCTTTATCCACTACCTATAATCCTCTTGAATTGTGGTTAATTGAATAACCAACTTAGGCCAAAAGCCTAAGTTAGGGGTGTGGTAAAAAGATAAGGGCAAGTCAAGAAGTGCAAGGGAAGTCTCATCTAACCCATGGTGTTGAGAAAAATGGAACCCGTCCATATAAAAAAAGAAAAAGAATAAAAAAGAAAGTTGTGGAATAAAGTACAGAATAAATAGGGTTCCAAACAATCCATGTGAAGTGAATAATAGGATGACCTATGATGCACTAATGAAAATGATGAAGGAAAAAGAAAGGAACTGTTGAGAGCACCACATTTCATGAGGATAAAAGTTGCTAAGCCTAAATGACTATACCTCTGCACTCAGCCCGATTACAAGCCTTGAAAAGACCTTTTTGATCTTGAGAAAGCTAAAACAAATGTCAATTGGAAAATATGGGCAAACCTATAGGTGAAAGAATGCATTGTTTTCATATTTGTGAGTGTGAGCATTGCATCTGATTCCTAAACTTTAGATGATTAAGTCATTATGAGTGATTATGGAATCATTCTTTCTATGAGGGCATTCAAACACTTTAGTTGAACTTGAACTTGCATTTGAGGCAAGTATTGTGAGCATAAGATTCTCTAATATTGGTGAGTCACTACTTGAATCTTTGAGTACACAATTGATCTTTGCATAAGTAGATTGAGTCTTGTTGTGTGCATTCATGATCAAGTCTTGTGTAGCACTGTTCAAGACACCCTTTTTGAACGACTGAACTTAAGTTTGTTTGAGGAAAAGCAAAAGTTTAAGTTGGAGGTGTTGATGAGTCCACGATTTAGACTCATTTAGGGCTATATTTTGATGAAATTAGTATCCTCAAATGCATGTTTTATCCCGATATCTGATGAAAACCTTTAAGTTTCAGGTAGTTGAATTTTGAGGGAAAGCATGGACACTATTGAGCAAAAAGAAGCAAAAGAAGCTAAAAGAACAAAGAAATGAAGATTTATGAATCACCGAACCCATTCGGTGAATTTCCAATACATCGCATATTCGCCTTCTGTTCCGGTGCGCTGAGCCCTGAAGGAACGGAGAAAATTGGCGGTGAAAAGGAGCAATCGGTGCATCGCCGAATGACTCCGTGAAGTAGTGCTACATTGCCCAATTATACAGGACACAAAGATGCTGAAGGCAAATGATGAAAGGCAGCGAAGTAGACCAAAGGGCGGATCGCCGAATACATCGACGATTCCCACTAACGTCCCCGAAGGATCCTTCGAAGCACATTTTCTGAAAACTATAAATACTAGTTCAATTTTATTCTTAGTGGTGAATGTTACCTTACTTTATCTAGTTTTTAGGTTATTAAGTTGGACACAGAGTTTTGGAAATGTTCTCTCCAAATTTTGGCGAGGGTTTTGAAGAACTTGGAGCTTTCAAAGGGTTTCAAATTCAAGGAATTGGACTTGGGTCTCTAGGGTTCTCCACTCTTGGCTTGTTTTAAGACTTAATCTTGTATACCCATTGATGAAAACTGATATTGGTATACGTCTTTATCTCTTTTACATGCGTAGCTAAAACCCAAATTCTTGGGGTGTAATTTTGTGAATATGGGTTAGATTAGTTGTTGGGTCTTGCTTGTTAATAGTCTATCCGTAGTTTAAATGTGATTTCGTTTAGTTGTTGTGGATGAATTTGATGATTTTTTGGTTGCAAATACAAGTTTATTTATGTGTTTTCAACTTGCTCGAGAGAGAGGTCGTAAAACTATGACCACTAAATTGATAGTCAGTGTGAGTGGGTCGACATGAGGTTCAGCTCAAGAGAGTGAACCCTAGTCCCATGTCCACACACTCAGCTCGAGAGAGTGAATGGGTTAAGGCGGAGGCTGTTCTTCATGCAGTAAGTGGGTGTTCGAGAGGAACGCATTTGAAACGGGGTAATTGCTCGAGAGAGAGAGCTTATCCCCCTTAAAGTCTAGCCTAGTCACAAATACTTAATGAATTTACTATCAAAAGCAAGTACCCAATGATTTAGTCTATCCCATATTCCTATCACATCCCAAGAATCCCGTCTCCATACTTATATTTTTCCTTATTTTAATTGTTTTGGTTATTCCTTGCTTACAAACCCCCATTTGATATTTGACACTTGCGTCACCCTTTTTAATTTGTGATGTTTTCATTCGCCAAAGTCTTTAGCTATGATTAGCTTTAGCACTTTCGCCCTTAACCACTAATTCTCACGCCCACTCTCTTGGGACTCGACCCCAACCCTTGAGTGGGTTACTAAACTATTGTACGATCGTAGACACTTGCATCAAAAGTTGTGTCTTGATTACGCAAACATCAATTGGCCTAACCGAAGTTGCTATAGTACAACCCTCTACCGCTGAGCAAAATGAGTTGATCGTGCAACTGATGCAACTGATTGCTTAGTTGAGGGTTGAGGTCCAGAAAAAGCAAGATTTGCCAAATCCGGGTATCACCGCCAATATTCTAGGCGATGAAAGGCCTCCGCACTACTCGTCTCCACTATATTCGAGTGCAGAATATTTCATTAACCCACCCTCCAACCTTATTCAGAATCCTTCCACCATCGACTTAACTACCTCCAATACCCATCACACCACCACCTCGTATCAAACACCGCCTCCTCCTCAAAATACCAACCTTCAAACCTTCCCTCTTCCTCAAAACCAAAATACGAACAATGCTCAGACGTTCCCCCATCTTCAAAACCAAAATACCAACTCTCAAGCATTCCCCCAGATATACCAAGCTCCTCAAAACACCCAAAATCCTTCCACCGCTCCACCCTTGCCTCCAAAACCTACTTTCCAAATCCCAGTCCAAAATGAACCTTACACTAATTATTCTAAACACGATCATTATCAAGGGCATGAAAAAGAGTGGAGATCCAAGGAAGAAAAGTCCAAGAAGAATATAAAAGAAGAGATCATGAAGGAGTTGCATTATACTCCAGAAGTCACCGGGTTCAATTACGAAGATTTGTGCATCCATCCAAACTTGGACCTTCTAGAAGGGTTCAAAGTGTCAAAGTTTGACACTTTTGGAGGAATCAGAAATCCATTGGCTCATCTGAGAGGTTATTGTGACCAACTCGTAGGAGTTGGCAGGAATGAAGCCTTGTTAATGTGGCTTTTTATCCAAAGTTTAAATGGAGAAGCGTTGGAATAACTTAGCTCCCATGAGATAAAGCAATGGTCTAGCTGGAATGCACTAGCTAAGGATTTCATCGAAAAGTTCTCCTACAATGTATAGATTGTTCCTGATAGATATTCTTTAGAAAAGATCAAATAGAAATCCACTGAAAGCTATCGTGAATATGCGTATAGATGGAGGAAAGAGGACACCCGGGTTCGACCTCCCATGTCTAAAAAGAAGATCGTTGAAGTGTTCATATGCATCCAAGAACCAGAGTATTATGATAGGATAATGTTGCTTATTGGAGCAAAATTTACGAAGATAGTCAAGATAGGTGAGACTATCGAGGATAGGCTTAAAACCGGAAAGATATCTTGTGTTGCCGCCCCAACCGAATCTTCAGGAATGTTGAAGAAAAAAGAGAGGACGTGTCTTCCATTTCCTACGTATCTGATGAAAAAATACACTTAAGAAAATCCTTACCTTACATAGTTTATCCTCGAGCTCCAAAAAATTCATATTCATCTTGTTATACCCAATCAGGTTACCAAACTCCACCACCAAGTTACCAAATTCCACATCCTTTTTACCAAACTCCATCTCCACATTACCAAAATACCCATCCATATTACCAAGCTCCATCAGTTAACCGTTCAAATGTCCAATCAAGTTACAAAACCCCACCCCCACACTACCAAAACACCCTTCCTAACTATCGAGCTCAGCAATACCCAAATTTTCAAACGCCAGCACCAAATCATCAAAATCCTCCAAACTACCGTTACGTGCCTCCACATCCACAAAATAATTACAATTCTCTTCACCCAAATCTTGAGAAGAAACCTTCTAGATTATTTACTCCTTTGGTTGAAAGTCGAACATAAATTTTTGAGAAATTGAAATCAGCTGGCCTGATATAGACAATTGATCCAAAAAAATATCAATGTCAACTCCAAGCTTTATAGACCCGATATTCATTGTGCTTACCATTCAGGAGGTATTGTGCATATTATCGAGAATTATATCAACTTAAAACATAAAATTCAAGACTTGATAGATCAAAAAGTCGACACTCTTCAGACTGCCACTCCAAATGTCAATAGTAACCCCATGCCGAATCATGGAGGGGTGACTATTAATATGATTGAAGTCAAAGAGGATTTGAATGCGGAGAAAGTTATAATCTCAACCAACCTTGAAAATCTTGAGAAAGTTGTAACCTCTCCAACCGAAAAAGAGAAATCCAAATTTGTGATCATAGCACCTCATGAAGCTTTTGCTTTAGTGTTGAAGGAGGATCAGAACAAGCAGAGGATCGATCTAGATTTTCCAAAATCAATGCCTCACTTATATCAGTCTTTTCCAATGCAAAATGGTCTAGGGGAAGGAATCAAAAATTTGTTCAAAAAGGTGATACTGTGCTTGAAGAGATGATTGAGACACCAGTCATACTAGATTGGGAGTCAAAGGAGAAAATGCATAACTGGACATCCACTCCGCTATTGATTCATTGCTCGTCTTGGTAGACAGAGACAATTTTCTATGTTATTTCTAAAATCGGTGGTGTTCCAAATGAGGCTCGAGACCCATCCTTTACTCTATTTTTTCCTCACTACGTTTTAATTTCCCTGCTAATATTTTGAAAAAGGCAAAATGTTTTATCGTCATGACCAAAGTTCTTATTTTCAAATGAAAACCTCATTTATTGTGAAAATTTGCTTTACTTGCTTTATATTTACCATATAATAGTATCTATCTATGATTTCAGTGAAAATATTTTCAAATCTGTCAATAGCATGTCGTGTCACAAGTTGAGTTAACAAAATAGGGTAGATGCGGACGAATTTGAGGACTACAATGAGAAGATCATGGTACCCAACACCTAGTTGAGGAGTTCAGATAGTTCAAAATTCACGATAAGCCGAATTCAGAAGAGATCATAATAGTGAATCAAGAAAATTATGAACGCATTAAAGAAATCAAAATTGGTGTCTCTCTGACAAAAACACAGGAAAGAGAAATCATCATTTTGTTTAGCGAACACATCGATACATTTGTTTGATGACATCACATGGTTGAGCATGAACATTAGATCTCAGAAGTCATCAATCTACTTAAATGTTGTCAAGAGATATTATCTGTGAAGTTTCAGTTTGTTCTTCTGTCATTTCCTTGTAATCGTTTTATTTGCTTGTAATCGCTTTGTTTCGAAGTTTATCCCTTTATAATGAACTACGTTTGACCTGAATTCTTAAGAATGAGATACGTAGGTGGCCTATGTCGGCCTGGTCACCCCTTTATCCCTTTTTAATGTTTCATTTGTACTTGAACTACGTTCGACCTAAATTCTCAAGAATGAGATAAGTAGGTAGCCTATGTCGGCCTCGGTCATTTTCTCGTTTAATTTCCTATTTTTGTTAATCCTCGAGAGGGGAACTACGTTTGACCTAATTCCTCTCTTTACGGGATACATAGGCGCCACAATGGTTCGGTCATAAATCCCCTAAGATTTCTATTTTTCTTTACAATAGAAACTGGGACATAATTTTTTAGAGGTACTCAAAAATTCTCAAGAAGAGGATCTCTCCAACAAGTCAAGACTAAAGTTACCTTGAGAATTGTAACTAGGACAGAATTTTTTAGAAGATCTCAAAAATTCCATGATTCGTTCATCGATGTTTTAAAATACACCAAGACAGTTAATTGGGACAGAAATTTTTTAGGATGACCTCAAAAATTTCAATAAGGTCCATCGAAAGTTTAGAGCAACTTTGAATACCTCCAGCATGATCAAAAGTTTAGAAGTGACTTCAAATGATCCTCATGCCCATTATGAGATCAGAAGTCAACTTCAACAATCTTCAACATTTCAAGAGTCAGATCACCCAAACTTTAAGAATCTTTAGAATCTTTTCAACAAGTTATCAGATAGACCTTAAAGCATCAGCCCCAAAGGCGTTCATTTAAGCTTGACGTGATATGACACTAGGCAGTGATCCTTTTTCAAATATTTCTTCTTTTTTAACCTACTTTTCTTAAAGACTTTCTCTATATGTTTCAAATGTTTTGCATGAAATGTTTTGTCTTATCTATCAAGAAGCGGGAGATCAGAGAAATCGACCTGAGATAGCGAGACAAAGAACAATCAACCAGAGATAAGAAGACAAGGAGAAAACAATAGAAGAAATCAACACAGAACAGTTCACTTAAATCAGTGATTCATGATTGACCGGTGCGTCACAACTATATTGGAGTCGTTGGTTCCAAAGTGATAACCATTGTGAATGTTCCAATTCCCAATTTATATTTGGTCTTCCCCGACGATCATGACGAAAGTGTGTGGAATCAAATGGAAATGGAGTTGGAATATCTTGTTGCAATCCAAATTGTCTCATAACATGATCTAGCAAATGAACCTCGACTATATTCCAACGAAAGATTGGAACTCTAACCCGTCATATGTTTCGTCTGGCGTGACAATAGATAGGAAGACTCTCAATGAAGTCATCAGGATATGGTTCTCAAATAAACTACATGGAAAAGAAAAAAAATAAAATGAGTCTTACATTTACAATCTTATAAATAAATAAAAATGATATGCATTGTACCTGATCTTCGCATCCCTATAAACTTTCAGCACATGCTTGGTAGTATTCATCCAACTAAGATGCGAAAACCATCTAGTAGCATGTGGACCACTAGGAAAATCAACAGAAATGGTTTTCACATCTTTCTTGGCTACTATCTGAGGACTGAGGACAGTGACTCTCTCCCATGCCCAAATTTGTTATAATTATTTTTAATATTACATCTTTTAAATTTTCCATCATCCAATAATGTTATGGAGACAAATCAAAACTTACATCTTTTAAAGTTTCCATCCTCCAGTAGCATTAAATATATACTAAAAAATAAATTATAACTAGAAACAAATATTATTTTGATAGGTAACACAATCAAAACATAATATGAGACGTACGTGCAGAGAATGTGTCCAAAACTAGTAAATTATAAGAAATACAAATAAATAATTTGTACAATTTTTAGGTATACCTGAAGTAGTGGTAGAAATCCAGTTATTTCATTTTCGGTAGTCTGTGAGTCTTTACAAAGAAAATGATATAAGTATGCTAAGGTCGCACTCCCCCAATTATAATACCCAATTTTACCGATGTCCTTGAGCATAGGCAAGTACCTAAGCTTCAAATAAACACCAGATGTATCCGCCATCAACATACCCGCAATCATATAGAACATGTAACATTTGTCCTTCTAATTGATCATATCTTGAGTTGCCATGTTCGGCAACACGACAACTATGGTTGGCTTAGCATGTATGTATTAAATGCAGCGCCCTTGAGGGAATTTGTTTTGAAGTCTTCATGAGATGGAATGAAACCTAATAATATTTGACAAATGTTTTGCAAATCCCCATGGTCTTTATCGTCTCATTACCAAGTACTAGATCACCATTCACAGGTAATCCATACAACACCTTTACATCCTGTAAGGTGATTGTTGCTTCACCTGTCCTAAAGTGAAAAGTATAAGTTTCGGGATGCCATCACTCAACTAATGCAGTGATCAAACTACGGTCAATAGCAGGCCGATTAGCTTTGTATACACCATACAATCCACATAATATAATCACTTCAAGAACTCGTGGATGGATAGGATATTTCTCTACGAGCTTCCAAAAATTTCCATTTTCTCTCCTCGTATTAAGAATCATATTAGCACTTCCTTCCCATATATCATGTGATCTATGAGTGAGTTGTCCCGTTAATACATTCGATTCAAGTCAAGCGGGATCCAACTTGTATTCACTATTATCCTGTCACGACCCAAGCCTAGGGCCTAGACGTGACATAGCGAATGAGGAACCCGAAGGAACCCCAAACAAGCCTCTCAAACTTGTTATCACACTTCATCGATCGCGGAAGTACATTCAACATTAAATAACGGGAATTAGGGACTAAGGGCAAACCATTTCAAAATAACATCATAGAATAAGAGTCAAGCTCATTTACAAAATACTTGTCCAACGCACACCTCTACATACATAGATAGGACGGGGGCCATGACATACTACCGGCTCCCCTCATAGTCAAAATACAATTGCAAGCTAAAGTCTCAAAACATAGGAGTAGGAAACATAACATAGCCCTCGAATCATTGAGGACTCACCAACAAACTCGGATAAGCACCGTACTAGCCACGTGGATGGAGAGAAGGATCAAGAGTAACTCTGGTCCCTACATGGTGACATCATGTAGGCAAAATATGCATTAGTACTTTGAAATGTACTAAGTATGCGGGTGCAATACAACAATAGACAAGGACACAATCGAAATGCAAGAAATAGTTCCATAGGCATAATGAATAACAATATGAGGATGCATGATCAAAGTGACGTCAAAATATGTTTAACTACATCTATACTAATAGTAGATATCATATGTGTGTGCATAATCCAACCAATCTATAACCCCAACTTAGGATGGAGGATGTCGTTCACACCCGGACACCCTGGTGGCAAGGTATAAATCCCTCACATGGTTGATGTTGGTCACACCCCAAGCATCCTAGGTGGTGAGGTATAAACCCCTCACATGGTTGATGTTGGTCACACCCCAAGCATCCTAGGTGGTGAGGTATAAACCCCTCACATGGTTATCTGGTTCTTTTCCCCCGGACCGGACATGGTCATGCAACACTTTATATAGGAAATTCACATTAGGCTCTAATGCAATCTTATGTATGGAATGAACATATACACAAGCTTAGTTTGTCATCAACACATCTCTGGAATGCCATACATCTCATAACCCAAGCCTTAAAGCATCAATTCATCAATTCTCCATAGTTGGACATTTTGTCAAACACCTTGAAGGCATGTAATGGGGTCAAAGAGCATGGAAAATAGGGTAGTAATTATGCAGCAAAACCAGTGAACAACCTGCAACAACACTTTTTAACACTCACAAGACCACATGAAAAATCTCCACATCAATTCCAAGTTTAGATTCAAGTTCTAGAGTCACAACATTCTCAAAACAACCACTTTTCATGCTAAAATTCACTGTGCAGGAAATTTATACAAGGAACAAGACTAGTTTATGAATCTCAACTTAAACCATGAATTAGTGAGTAGTATAGAGTCTAGGCACTATGGGTGGAAGGACCCATGAGTTCAACACCACATACCTTGAGTCTTTATGAAGGTCTTGAAAGTGTCTTCAATGGAAGCTTGGAACTTGGAGCAAGAATCTCTTCAATCTTGAGGAAGGTTTTGGATTAGGGTTCTTGAAAGAAAATGTGTCTAAGTATGGGAGAGGTATTTTGGGAATTTTTTTTTTTAGAGATGGGAATTGAATTAATGCTATATAGGAAATAAAATATGTCCTTGGAGAAAAAAATTGGGTCCAACACTTAGAAAAAAAAATGAGGCTTATGAACAGTAAATTCGCTCTCTGGAAATTGCATTTCCTACACGGACGGATTTTACGAAAATGGGCATAACTTCTTCGTCCGAACTCCGAATGAGGTGAAACGAAGTGCGTTGGGTAGCTAACTCAAAGGGCTTTCCATGGATATTTTATGGGCCACCCAATTATTTGTGTGCTAGGAGATATGACCCTCCAAAGTAGACTATCGAAAAAGGCTTCACTTGGAAATTTCGGATTTTGATACGGTTGCTCTAAAAGTTGGGTTAGACCCATTCCCCACTCAATTTGATCCCCTAAACAAGAATATGAAGTCGGATTTTCGAAAAACGAAACGGATTTTTAGATATAGCTAAAACAAGTTTCCGGTAACTTCCGAAGCACATTTTTAGGTACTTTTTGGGTCGTTTCAATATCTCCCCCTTGGGAACATTCATCCCCGAATGTGGAAGAGACGTACAAGGCAAGACTTAGTAAGAACATATCAGCCCTAGCATGAATGCAAAAATTTTACTTAAACACCACTTCAATATTTCAAAACTTAGTGTAAAGCATCCATAAAACATATATGCACATGAATGATCTAGGGGCTGAAATGTAAGACTCAATGGAGTACAAAGGACTTGATTTAATACCTTAGGCTTGAGTGGAGTTGAATAGATAAGGATAACGTCTTTGCATGTCCACTTCGGCCTCCCAAGTAGCACTCTCCACTTGTTGATTTCTCCAAAGCACCTTAACGGAGGCCACTTCTTTGTTCCTCAACCTCTTAACTTGTTTATCTAAGATCTGAACCGGGACTTCTTCATACGTCAAATTATCTTCTACAACACCCACAACCTCAAGAGGTACAATAGCAGTAGGATCACTAACACATTTCCTCAACATCCATACATGGAATATCGAATGAACTAATTCCATCTTCTTGGGCAACCCCAACTCATAGGCTACTTTACCAACCCTTCTTATTACCTCATAAGGACTAACATACCTAGGACTTAACTTCCCCTTCTTACCAAAACGAACCACACCTTTCATTGGAGAAACTTGCAAATAAACCCAATCACCCACTTTGAATTCAAGATCCCTTCTCCTCACATCAGCATAAGACTTTTGACGACTTTGGCTGTTTTCAACCTCTCCCTAATCATCCTTACCTTCTCAAAAGCATCCATGACCATATCCGGACCCAACAAGGCCACCTCTCCAACTTCAAACCACCCAACCGGTGACCTACACTGTCTACCATAAAGTGCCTCAAAAGGAGCCATACCGATACTAGAATGATAACTATTGTTGTATGCAAACTCAATCAAAGGAAGATGATCATCCCAACTACCT
This sequence comes from Solanum commersonii, assembly GCA_029007595.1. Classification (NCBI taxonomy): domain Eukaryota; kingdom Viridiplantae; phylum Streptophyta; class Magnoliopsida; order Solanales; family Solanaceae; genus Solanum; species Solanum commersonii. Next base: position 3,540,835 of record JAJTWQ010000029.1, read on the forward strand.
TTCAACTCCAAGACACAAGCTCTAAGCATATCTTCCAAGGTTTGAATTGTTCTTTTGGCTTGGCCATCCGTTTGAGGGTGGAAGGCCGTGCTAAGCTTTACCTTTGTACCAAGACCCCTTTGGAAAGATTTCCAAAAGTGAGAAGTGAATTGGGCACCACGATCCGAGATGATAGACAAGGGAATCCCATGCAACCTTACTAATTCATGAATGTACAACTTGGCATACTCCTCAGCCCCGTAAGTAGTTTTAACCGGTAGGAAATGAGCCGACTTTGTCATCCGATCAACCACCACCCAAACCGAATCAAAACCTCTTCTAGTCTTGGGCAAGCCCACTACAAAATCCATGTTGATTTCTTCCCACTTCCAAGTAGGTATCTCAATGTCTTGAGTTAGGTCACCCGGCCTTTGATGTTCGGCCTTGACTTGTTAACAACTATGGCAACCCAAAACAAATTTTGCAATGTCCTTCTTCATACCGCCCCACCAATACACATCCCTCAAGGCTCTATACATCTTTGTTGACCCCGGACGAATAGAATAAAAAGAATTATGAGCCTCATCAAGGATTCTTTCCCTCACACCATCCACACAAGGAACACATAATCTACCTTGGTACCTAAGGGCACCATCTCCCCCTTGGGAGAAAACCTCCACCTTACCACTACTCACCGAAGCCTTTAATTCCACCAAAGAAGGATCAAGATCTTGCTTGGCTATCACCTCATCAACCAAGGAAGACCTTGAACCATCAACAACAACTACTCCTCCACTATCCACCCCTTCTAACCTAACTCCCCATTTGGCCAACCGATGGACCTCCTTAGCCAATTCTTTACTACCTTCCTCCACATGAGCCAAGCTACCCATGGACACTCTACTCAATGCATCCGCCACCACATTAGTTTTCCCCGGATGATAGTGAACACTCATATCATAATCCTTAAGGAACTCTAACCACCTCCTTTGTCACAAGTTAAGATCTTTTTGCGTGAACACATATTGGAGACTCTTATGGTCGGTGAAGGTATCAACATGCACCCCATACAAATAGTGACGCCAAATCTTTAAAGCAAAGACCACGGCGGCCAATTCAAGATCATGGGTTGGGTAATTCTTTTCATGAACCTTAAGTTGCCTAGAAACATAGGCTATAACCTTACCACTTTGCATCAATACACAACCCAAACCAATACGGGAAGCATCACAATAAACAACAAAACCTTCTAACCCATCCGGAAGTGACAAAATAGGAGCGGACACAAGCCTTTCTTTCAAAGTTTGGAAGCTTTCCTCACACTCATTCGACCACAAAAATTTAGCTTTCTTTTGAGTCAACTTAGTCATAGGAGAAGCAAGAGAAGAAAATCCTTTCACAAATCTCCTATAATAACCCGCTAAACTCAAGAAACTCCTTATATCCGACGGGGTCAAAGGTCTAGGCCAATTCCTAATAACATCGATCTTCTTAGGATCCACCTTAATACCATCCCCCGACCCCACATGGCCTAACAAAGCAACTTCCTTCAACCAAAACTCACACTTTTTATATTTAGCGTACAACTTCTCTTCCCTCAATCTTTGGAGTACAACCCTCAAGTGACCCATGTGCTCTTCCTCACCCCGAGAATAGATCAAGATGTCATCTATAAACACCACCACAAAAAATCAAGGTAGGGTTTGAAGACCCTATTCATCAAATCCATAAAGATAGCCGGAGCATTAGTCAACCCGAAAGACATCACCACAAACTCATAGTGCCCATACCTAGTACGAAAGGCCGTCTTGGGAATATCACACTCCCTCACCTTCACTTGATGATATCCGGACCGAAGATCAATCTTAGAGAAGTGACTAGCCCCATGAAATTGGTCAAATAAATCGTCAATCCTTGGAAGAGAATACCTATTCTTGACGGTGACCCTATTAAGTTGTCGATAATCAATACACATTCTAAGAGACCTATTTTTCTTCTTCACAAACAAAATCGGAGCACCCCATGGAGAATGACTAGGTCTAATAAAGCTCTTCTCTAACAAATCTTTTAATTGCTCTTTCAACTCCGCCGGGGCCATACGGTAAGGGGAAATAGAAATAGGTTGAGTATCGGGAAGAAGGTCTATACCAAAACCTATCTCCCTTTCGGGAGGGACACCGGGAAAGTCTTTTGGGAAGACATCTAGAAACTCATTAACGACCAGAATAGACTCAATAGGAGGGACTTTAGACTCCACATCATTGACTCTCACAATATGGTACAAGCACCCTTTGGAAATCAACCTATGGGCTTTAATGCAAGAAATGAATTTTCCTTTCACCACAACATCCCGACTCTCCCACTCAAGGACGGGTTCATTAGGAAATCGAAACTTGACTTTACGAGTCCTACAATCAATAGAAACATAATATGCATGCAACCAATCCATCCCAAGAATAACATCAAAATCCACCATGTTCAACTCAACAAGATCACAAGGCAACAACTTATTCAATATGCAAACCGGACAATTTCTATACACTTTTCTAGCAATAATAGAAACACCAATGGGAGTAGATACTTCATATGACTCATGCAACAATTTCGACTCGACATGAAATTTTCTAGCAACTAAGGGGGTAACAAAGGAAAGGGTGGCACCCGGATCAATCAAAGTATAAACATCAAGATCAAAGATTTGCAACACACCGGTCACCATATCGGGAGTCTCATTAACACCTTGTCTACCATGCAAAGCATAAAATCGATTGTGCCTTGGGGCACCACTTTGAGAAGCACCTCTACCCAAAGGAGTAGTGTTAGCATTTCGAACCTTGTTGCGGATCTTGGGACACTCAAACCTCTTGTGACCCACTTATCCACATTCAAAGCAAGCACCCGAACCCTTCATGCAAGGACCACCATGCTTCCTCCCACACTTAGGGCATACATCCATAGAACCCACTCCACCTCCCCCTTGAGGTCTAGGAACATTGATAGCAAATCTCCGGTTGACATGAGGGTTTTCTCGGCCTTGATGAAATCTAGCACCCTTAGGGAACCTATTCTCCAATCGGGCCCTCTTGGCCTCGTGCCCCCTTCTCTTCCTCAATTTCTCCTCCTCTATTTGCTCGGCATAAGTCATCAACCGAGACAAATCCATATCTCCAATGAGCATAGCAGACCGACACTCCTCACTAACCAAGTCGGATACACCTATCACAAATTTGTTCATCCTCGACCTAGAGTCGGCCACCAAGTGAGGTGCATACTTGGAGAGTTGGACAAATTTGAGGGCATACTTCCTCACACTCATAGCTCTTTGTTTCAAGTTCATGAACTCCACCAACTTTGCCTCCCTAAGTTCAAGAGGGAAGAACCTATTAAGGAAAGCAAGTTTAAACTCCTCCCATAACACCACATAGCCATTACCTTTCTCACCCTTCCATTGATCAAACCAAATTTGAGCAACCCCCTTGAGTTGGTAGGCCGCCAACTCCGCCTTCTCACAAGCACCAACATCCATAATGGTCAAGATTTTGCATACCTCATCGATGAACTCTTGCGGGTCCTCATCCACCTTTGAACCATGGAAGACCGAAGGGTTCATCCTCATGAAATCTCTCACCCTTTCCCAGGGGTGGTAGCTCGAGGAGCTTGGGCTCCTTGTTGCACTTGGTTAGCTACCACTTGTGCAAGCATGGTGAGTGCATCACGGAGCTCACCATTGGTGGGTGGCTTTTTCGGTGATCGGGCCCGTCTTCCCCTCATGTTTGGCATGATGATTTAGCAATCCAAAGAACAAGCGTTAGGGAGGAATCACCTTATTATACTCTAAGCACGACATAGAACATGAAGAAGGGAAACCTTTCCTAAAACGTTTTGTAGCCTCCCATTCATAGTCGTGGCGCGCTTCACAACCATGATTCGGACTCTACTCAATGCGGTGTGTTGGACTTCGAGGATTTAACAACCTAGTGCTCTGATACCAAGCTTGTCACGACCCAAGCCTAGGGCCTAGACGTGACATGGCGAATGAGTAACCCGAAGGAACCCCAAACAAGCCTCTCAAACTTGTCATCACACTTCATCGATCGCGGAAGTACATTCAACATTAAATAACGGGAATTAGGAACTAAGGGCAAACCATTTCAAAATAACATCATAAAATAAGATACTTGTCCAACGCACACCTCTACATACATAGATAGGACGGGGGCCATGACATACTACCGGCTCCCCTCATAGTCAAAATACAATTGCAAGCTAAAGTCTCAAAACATAGGTGTAGGAAACATAACATAGCCCTTGAATCATTGAGGACTCACCAACAAACTCGAATAAGCACCGTACTAATCACGTGGATGGAGAGAAGGATCAAGAGTAGCTCCGGTCCCTACATGGTGACATCATTTAGGCAAAATATGCATTAGTACTTTGGAATGTACTAAGTATGCGGGGTGCAATACAACAATAGACAAGGACACAATCGAAATGCAAGAAATAGTTCCATAGGCATAATGAATAACAATATGAGGATGCATGATCAAAGTGACGTCAAAACATGTTTAAGTAGATCTATACTAATAGTAGATGTCATATGTGTGTGCATAATCCAATCAATCTATAATCCCAACTTAGGATGGGGGATGTCGTTCACACCCGGACACCCTGGTGGCAAGGTATAAATCCCTTACATGGTTGATGTTGGTCACACCCCAAGAATTCTAGGTGGTGAGGTATAAACCCCTCACATGGTTGATGTTGGTCACACCCCAAGCATCCTAGGTGGTGAGGTATAAACCCCTCACATGGTTGATGTTGGTCACACCCCAAGCATCCTAGGTGATGAGGTATAAACCCCTCACATGATTATCCGATTCTTTTCCCCCGGACCTGGCATGGTCATGCAACACTTTATATAGGAAATTCACATTAGGCTCTAATGCAATCTCATGTATGGAATGAACATATACACAAGCTTAGTTTGTCATCAACACATCTCTGGAATCTCATACATCTCATAACTCAAGCCTTAAAGCATCAATTCATCAATTCTCCATAATTGGACATTTTGTCAAACACCTTGAAGGCATGTAATGGGGTCAAAGAGCATGGAAAATAGGGTAGTAATTATGCAGCAAACCCAGTGAACAACCCGCAACAACGCCTTTTAACACTCACAAGACCATATGAAAAATCTCCACATCAATTCCAAGTTTAGATTCAAGTTCTAGAGTCACAACATGCTCAAAACAACCACTTTTCATACTAGAATTCATGCGGGGAAATTTATACAAGGAACAAGACTAATTTATGAATCTCAACTTAAACTATGAATTAGTAGTAGAATAGAGTCTAGGCACTATGGGTGGAAGGACCCATGAGTTCAACACCATATACCTTGAATCTTTGTGAAGGTCTTGAGAGTGTCTTCAATGGAAGCTTGGAACTTGGAGCAAGAATCTCTTCAATCTTGAGGAAGGTTTTGGATTAGGGTTCTTGAGAGAAAATGTGTCTAAGTATGGGAGAGGTATTTTGGGAAAAACAATTTTAGAGATGGGAATTGAATTAATGCTATAAAGGAAATAAAATATGTCCTTGGAGAAAAAAACGGGTCCAACACTTAGAAAAAAAAATGAGGCTTATGAACAGTAAATTCGCTCTCTGGAAATTGCATTTCCTACACGTACGGATTTGACGAAAATGGGCATAACTTCTTCTCCTCGAACTCCGAATGAGGTGAAATGAAGTGCCTTGGGTAGATAACTCAAAGGGCTTTCCATGGATATGTTATGGGCCACCCAATTATTTGTGTGCTAGGAGATATGACCCTCCAAAGTAGACCATCGAAAAAGGCTTCACTTGGAAATTTTGGATTTTGATACGGTTGCTCTAAAATTTGGGTTAGACCCATTTTCCACTCAATTTGACCCCCTAAACAAGAATATGAAGTCGGATTTTCGAAAAATGAAATGGATTTTTAGATATAGCTAAAACAAGTTTCCGGTAACTTCCGAAGCACATTTTTAGGAACTTTTTGGGTCGTTTCATATCCGCCATAAAAGAAAATACCAATGAGATACACATGAAAGTAAACTTAAATGTTATCTCATATATTGTTATGTGAATTTTTCTAGACATTCATCTAAAAAATAGAAGCATGAATTAGACGAAGCGAATTAGGAACTTGGATAGGCAGCAAGCTATTACTATGGCTCTAATTAACAATGTTTTGATACTAAGTGAAAATGATCCCAAAAAAAGTGTCTTGAAAAATCTAAAAAATTATTTGTTATTATCAGAGATTGTATCTTCTTCATATTAAAAAAAAGAGAAAACTTGAAAGTTTATATAGATAGTATCTGGTCGAAGCAATGTCTGCCCTTACAATCAAAGTGATTTTCTTTATGCAATTGATACCTTTGCTCAACGAAGCTTTTTCCGTTATCCGAATCAACGGTAGTTGGGATGTGAAAGTTGCTACGAAGGAAAATCAGAAAATCAGAGAGAGTTCGAGTTCACTAGCCATGAAAGGAGTGTCGGAAAATAGTCCAAAAAAATTAAAATCAAATCAAATCAAAATATATAACCAAATAGAATCCTATATTGAAATTCAATTTCATGGGTTTGTCTGCGGATTCTTCAATTTACAAAAGATAGAATTCTTCTATGGATTTTTCAAGCCTTACTTCCTAAAGAAAATCATACCTTGAACAAAGAAAATTACCTTGAAATAGTTATGGCAGTGAATCTACTTCTTCCTGCAATCCTAGCGGCAAGAATCGGGAACGGAACAATCTTCACAGCACTAGATGAGATTGAGGTTAGGGCAGGGGTGAAATTTCAAAGTAGAACTGAAATTGGGTTCAAAGTAGGTTAACCCGTATAAGGCTCAAAATTGGCTTTAGGGGAAATTTAGAATTAAATGTATAAATAATTATAAAACGTTACCCGTTGTAACGTTTTCCTACTTAACGTCGTCCCTCATTAACTTTTGTTTGTTTATTCTTTTGAAAGGCTAATACGTTACTGCCAACAACGTTTATATTAGTTTTGTAAAGTTTCAAAAAAAACGTATTATTACTGAAAATTGATTTAAATAATAGCTTATTTTGGTAAAAAATTCGCTTACTTCTCATCCTAGAGGTTTGTAGTCTTGTCCACCTCTTCTATCTTTGATTGCTTACCTTGAATATCCTCATGTGTGTTGCATATATTGCTACTCAAATCTCACTTGTAACAATTTTTTTCCTTTTTAAAAAGAGCTTTTGTTGTCTAATTTTTGAACCCTCTTTATGAAATTTCTGGCTCCGCCACTGCATATTATTTTGCCATTCAATATACCTAATAATTTAAATAATATATAAAATTGAAGCAAACAAATTATGTAAATACAATCATCAAATAACTTTTCGATATAATACTCCAAATATCATAATTAGATACAAATAATTCCAAAGTACAAAATGATTAAAAATAAGGATACAATATAATTTATAGAATATGTGACAATTTCTCAAAATATTTTTTAAAAAGTATCTTAATATTTGCTTACTCATTTATTTCCTTTAATATTTCTTTTTTTATACATTTAAAAAAAAAATTAATTTCAATTTTTATGAATACAAAATATCTTAATTGAGCACTTACGTTCTTTTGAGTGAAGAATCTATTAGAAACGATCTATTTATTTCACAAAGATACAGATAAGATTTTAATACATCTCACACTCCTCAAATCCAATTGTGAAATAATAATAATTATGTTGTTGTTGCAAAATAATAAAGTGCAACTAATAACTATCTTTCTTTCTAAATTTTCTTTTTCAACTTAAACTTTTGAATTTTAGTTTCAACGGTCTTAATTGAGATTTTTATTTAATTTCAAATTGTTTAAATTAAAAAAATAATTTATCAATTATTTTAAATATTATTTCTCTTTCCATTTTCCATATTATTATTACTTTATCTATTATATGTGTAGTTTATGTATTATTTTTTTTATTTCATATTATTGGTTAATTTTATTTAATAAATAACCTCACATCATATTTATTATTCTTTTATATATATCAATTTCTCTATTAGGATATCTTAGTTAACTTTTTTCATTTAACGTAGCCATAAACCAAATAATGTCATAGTTTATTTTAAAGTATATCCTCCTATTTAATTAGTGTGAGTCCTCAAAAACTATCAAAATAATAAATAATCGCCAGGTAGACAAAGAATATTACTGTAAATTTTACGTCCTTCAATCTTCACCTCTTTTACTGAAAAAAAAAATTCATTAAGTGAAACGTGTACCATCGTAACAAATCCACGTCACTATATTTTCAAGTTAATCTTTTGTCTTATTACTCAGTTTTTGTGTCTTACTATTTTGTTCTCTCTTTTGCTACTATCATTAATCTTTTCTTATTGCACTTTGTGTTAATTGTTGACTATAACTTTGGCTTCTTAATTTGTGAACAAACTAATTAATTTCTCACTCTTTCTCCATCTCCTTGCTTCTTCTTCTGGCTTTCTTCGTCCCATTTTTGTCAATTTTGCTGCTATAGAGAAGCAGGGAATGGATAGCTTAATTATTATTATTTTTTGGTTCAACCCTGCATGCGTAATTTTATGGCAGTAAGTAGTTGCTAAATTAGAAAATTCAGTTATTGAGGCACAAAAACAATCTGACCCATATCGATCTAGTGTGGTGCCCTTCTTTTTGGCCCATTCAAAATACCGAATGAGCTTCAATATTGCAATTAGTTGTGTGGTTGTTTCCGACAGACCCTCCTCTCCTCTCCTCTCCTCGGTTCAAGACAAAAACAATCTAGAAGTTATTTAACCAAAATTCTTAACTGATGCAGCGTATTCACAAGTGGCTTACATAGCAGGTATAGACACAACTCTCATCTTTGTTCTTTTGTTATTTCTCGTTTACTACATTATGGAACTATATATGCTGAAGAAGTGTGGTCTGTCCTTTTGTTTTCCACTGATTAACTTGCTGTGACTTTTTACTTTTACCACATGTTATCACTTTCAGTCCACATTGTTCTTTCGTTTTGGCTTTTGGTTTGTTAATAATAGTATTACTTACGGATTTTCTCTTAAATCTTTTTCGAGTTTCTCAATCCCTTGTCTTCTCGGTAGCAAAATCAAGAGAAATACTTTTTGACACTGAAATTTTGGGATGTTGCCCTGTTCTGATTTCTCCCCGTCTGTTGTTTGTGTTACATGTTGCTTCTTCTTCGTCCTTTTTTATGGATCGATTGTACTGTTTGTTGGCTTCCCATAAATTGTAAGTACCTTACTGATAATTAGACAATAATAGGAATTTTTGGTTCTCATTTTGGTCTACCACCAACAGAAGCAACAATGTCAGTGAGGTCTACAACAATCCTTATATTTTGTTCCTTCAACCCGAACTAGCTACTGCTTTTATTCATCAGAGTCTCAACTTTTTTCCCATAATTTGATGAAGTTATCATGTGTAGTGTTATATTTCTGCTGTTTGGAACAAAAGAAGAGGGCCTAAGCAAACGAAGGTTATTGGACTTATTGTTCTGTATTATGATAACAATACACAGTTAAGTCGAGTCGTTGTGCTCACTTGGAGACATTTGGAGCAGAGAGGTGATCAATCTGAGGATCACTTAGGGTGTGTTTGGTACAGAGAAAAATATTTTTCAGAAAATGTTTTTCAATTTTCTCATGTTTGGTTGGGTAAAATGTTTTTCAAATCAACTCATTTTCCTCAAATTAAAGGAAAATGACTTTCTTTCAAAATTTAAGGAAAAACATTTTCCAAAACTCCCTTTCAAGTTCAAATTACAATTTTTTTTTTGTTGAAAAAATTAATTTATTTTGTCCCTATCCTCAAATCAGCCCCCAATCACCCCCCCAAAAAGAAAAACTCGTTTTTAAAAAATGTTTCTAACTTCAATTCTTTTACCCCCACCCTCAACCCTAACCCCAACCCCCTACTACCCCAAAAAATATATTAAAAATTGTTTTTAAAAGATATTTCTAATTTCAATTTTTTATTTTTTTACCCCCACCCCTTACCCTCGCCCCCTTCCCCACACACGCCCCCTTCCCGCCCCCACACCCTTCAAAAAAAAATTTAAATTCATTTTTAAAAAATATTTTCTACTTCAAATTTTTTATTTTTTCATCCCTACCCTCGACCCCCCCCCCCCCACTCTCCAAAAAAATTTAAGTTTTTTTAAAAAATATTTTCAATTTCAAAATTTTATTTTTCACCTCGATCCTCGACCCCATCCCCTCAAAAAAATATTTGAGTTTGTTTTTAAAAAATATTTTCAACTTCAAAATTTCAATTTTTTCACATCTACCTTAGACCCACTCCCCCTACCAGCCCCCCACCTCCCAAAAAAAAATTTAAGTTTATTTTTTTAAAAAAAATTTCAACATCCAAATTTCATTTTTTTCATCCCTACCCTTGACCCCTCCACCCCCCCCCCCGCCCACCCTACAAAAAAATTAAGTTATTTCTAAAAAATATTTTCAACTTCAAAATTTCATTTTTTCACCCCCCCCCTCGATCCACCCCCCTCATCAACCCCCCAACCCACAAAAAAAATTAAGTTTGTTTTTAAAAAATATTTTCAACTTTAAATTTTTATTTTTTCACCCCTACCCTCGACCCCCTCCCGCACCCCCACCAAAAAAAAATTTAAGTTTGTTTTTAAAAAATATTTTAAATTTCAAAAATTATTTTCTATTCTAGTAAAAATAAAAGATATTTCTCAAAAACGTTTTTCATTCATAAATTAAATACTAAAAATCTTTTTCAAAAAATATTTTCTACTCACCAACCAAACATGAGAAAATAAGTAAAAAATCTACCTGTTTTCCAAGAAAACATTTTTCTTCATATCAAACACACCCTTAAGGACACTTAATTTCATCTTCTTTACTTTTAGGTTAATAGTGAGAGTAAATTGTCTCCCTATCGCCTATAGATCATCGTGTTTGAGTTGTGAAATCAAATCATTAATACTTGCAGAGTAACCTACCTACCGACTGCATCACCCTCTATTTGGAAGCGGCTAGCTACCCGCTCCTTCACTAACTTGCAGATAAATATGTTTTTTCAATTAAATAAACCATTGAAATTTAGTGGTATCTAAATCCTCTATCAGGACCAAGGCAGTTTCATCTTTGTGACTTGTGAAGAAACTAACATTACGAATAACCAAGTGGTATGACAAAGAACAATAAGAAGTGCAAGAAGTTCTTAATCATACCTTATCCTTGTCCAGGAACCAATTTGGATAGATCTTAGTAATCGATTGAGAATCTACCCATCATATATTTACTTCTCAATTCATACTCTAGCAAAAATGTTATTTTATTATTGATTTCTACCAAAAAAGGGCCATCACCGGTGGTTGTTGTCGTTATTTTTATTTACCTTTCAAGTTTGTGTGAAATAGTTTCTCATACTTTTCTAATAACAATGAAAGCTCAAATAATACATCCAATTCACTGATTGAAAAGGGTGAAGAATGAGATTTGTAGGACAAGGAAAACATATTAAAAATAAAGGGAAAAATGACGAATATATTCCCAAACTTTCATAAATAGTATTTAGATATCCTCCATCATACTTTTGGAATATTGGGTCTCTGCCTTTCAAAAACTAGAGCATATTTACCATTCACTCTAACGGAAGACCAGATAGGGACACGTGGTGCACTCCTAAGGAGGGATCCGGTTTGACCAATTAATTAAACTCAAAATTTAAAAACCCACTCATATCCACTCAACCCACCCGTATAACCCATTACTCACACTTAAACTAACCCATTCAAAAACCTAAAACAATCCCCATTTCTCTCAACAAGTAGTCCATACGGCCAATATGAAGGCAAGTGATGGAATAACATCAAGGAAATCAAGTGAACTCTATGAAGATGTAAAGATGAAAGATAATGATATCATGTGTTTGAAGTTGGAACTCGGAAAGGCGATAAAATGTTATCTCAAGATACTAGAGAAATATGTTAGTTTAGGAAAAGTGAAAGAGGGATATAATTCTATAAAATCATTCAAGATTTGTGTGACAGATTGGTTATCCAATTTTAAGAGAAGGTTTCAAGAATTTGAAGATGAATTGGAGAACAAGAAGTTATCAGAATCCAACATATTTGATGCTTGGTTACCAACATATTTGATGCTTGGTTAGCTAAGACAAAACGGTTTGAAGAAATCAAGATTGAACTCGACGAATCCATGCTTGAAATAACTTCTCTTTGTGAAAAAATTGAATCTTTATACACTTCTTACAATGAGGAGAGTAAAAATTTGATCGGAAAGAAAGTAGAAAACAGCAAGTTTGAATTCAAATTGGTAAAAGAGAACGAGAAGATTGCATCGTCAAATGCCAAGGCATTCAAAGATGAGATGAGTTTTACTAAGAAAAGAAATGAAATTGGCAAATGAGACAGAGGAAAAGTGCCAAAAGGCTTTAGATGATTTAGCATTAGCGTTGAAGGAAGTTTCTTCCGAAGCATTGAGGCGAAAGAGAAGCTTTGTGCTACACAAAAGAATTAGGACTTGTGAAAAATGAGGTTAGAAATCTGAAAGAGATTATCAAAAGCAATAAGGCCAAATATAAAAAAACAAAAATTAAATAAAGCAAAAAGGGAAACAAAAATGGGAATTTTTTTAGGTTTTTGGATGGGTTAGTTTTAGTGTGAGTAATGGGTTATACGGGTTGGTGGTGGATATGGGTTGGTTTTAAAATTTTGGGTTTAATTAATTGATTAAATGGGGACCCTACTTAGGATTACGCCATGTGTCTCTATTTGGTCTTCCATTAGAGTGAAGGGCAAATATACTCTAGTTTTTGGACGGCAGGGCCCCAATGTCCAAAAGTATAACGGATAGAATTTGTATACCATTTACAAAAGTTCCGAGGTATACTTATAATTTTCCCCTGAAATAAATTAATGTACTCAATCTATCAAGTGAAGGGAAAATATGCTCTAGTTTTTGGACGAGCAAATATGCTCTAATTTTTGGACGGCAGGGCCTCAATGTCCCAAAAGTATAATGGATGGTATTTGTATACCATTTACAAAAGTTTCCCCTGAAATAAAGGAATGTCCCAAAAGTATAAGGGATGAGCTTCAATATTGCAATTAGTTGTGTGCGCAGAGATTGTTTCCGACAGACCCTCCTCGGCTCAAGACAAAAACAATCTAGAAGTTATTTAACCAAAATTCTTAACTGATGCAGTGTATTCACAAGTGGTTTACATAGCAGGTATAGACACAACTCTCATCTTTGTTCTTTTGTTATTTCTCATTTACTACATTATGGAACTATATGCTAAGCAGTACTGAAGAAGTGTGCTTTGTCCTTTTGTTTTCCATGTATTTCAAACATATGGACTGATTAACTTGTGACTTTTTACTTTTATCACTTTTAGTCCACATTGTTCTTTCCTTTTGGCTTTTGTTTGTTAATAATAGTATTACTTATGGATTTTCTCTTCAATCTTTTTCGAGTTTCTCAATCTCTGGTCTTCTCAGCAGCAAAATCAATTAGCTTTTCTTGAGAAATAATTTTTGACATAGAAATTTTGGGATGGTTCCCTGTTCTGATTTCTCCCCGTCTGTTGTTTGTGTTGCATGTTGCTTCTCCTTCGTCCTTTTTTATGGATGGATTATACTGTTGGCTTCCCATAAATTGTAAGTACCTTACTGATAATTAGACAAATATTGGAATTTTGGTCTACAACCAACAGAAACAACAATGTCAGTGAGTGCTACAACAATCCTTATATTTTGTTCCTTCAACCCGAACTAGCTACTGCATTTCTTAAGGCTACTTTTATTCATTAGAGTCTCAACTGTTTCCCATAATTTGATGAAGTTATCATGTGTGGTGCTATATTTCTGTCGTTTGGAACAAATAAGAGGGCCCTAAGCAAACAAAGGTTATTGGACTTACTGTTTTGTATTATGATTGTAATCTCTTGTATACAAGTTAGGAAAAATAGAAACAGAAAAAAAGATGAAACAGACAGAAAATAAATAATTTGAGTTCACAGGATCTATTGTGTTTCCTTAAGAAATTTAATCCCCTCAAACACCCGAAGTTACAGATTAATTTCTCCTAAGATAAAACGGATTAACTATTATAGAAGTAGCGGTACCTCAAACTTCACTAATTTCAGCGAATGCAAAAACATCAACGAGAGCACACACAAACTCAGTCGATCGACAATTTTGTTTTTAAAAGAAAATGTATGCACACAAAAAAAAATTCAGTGTTGAAAAATGGAAAAAGACTATTTATAGCCGCTTACAGCAAGGAACGCGTCTATTCGGACAATGGTGTTAACATATCTGTTCAGACATGTCTTTGCAGACCGTTGTGTCTTTTGGGAAAAATAACATCTTTTCGAAAGGAACAGGTCCCTTCAGAACGACTTTACCATTACGCATGAATTTCAAATAATTTAGTTACACGACATTAATTATATTAATTAATTAACATTCTAAATTAATTTATAAGAGAAAGGAAATCAATTAATAAGATTGATTAAATAATTTTTTATCCAAAAATATTATCAATCACATCAAATCCAAATTCAAAGTCGAAGCCGAAGCTGAGGTTGAGCGAACGATGGCGACGGCGCGAGGGGGCACCTTCTTCTTAACCCTTTAAGAGTTAAAGGAAGCGTTTCCTAATATAAGGATAACATTTAACCTTTCTTCTACCAACATGGGAGAAATGACTTTTCATTTCCAAAGACTTTCCATTTGAAATGACTTTTCATTTTCCCTCCAAATTGGTTCCCCCACATTTCCCAATTTCTCATTCTTATTTCTCATTCACAGCTTACTAAAACCCAACAATATCCCACATGAATGGGGAATGCCTATTGTTAAAACATATGTATGAAAAACTTGTGTGTCTTGTAAGTAAGGGTTAATCGCATATGGAAAAGTAGGTTTCCCTTTGAACTTTCCGTAGTGAACATATATCGGATATACTCGATCAATCGATAGATTTGTTATCCTTGAACCGTCGAGCTTTGGTGTATACCTAGACAACATAAGTCACACAATCAACCCTTGAACTATTTTTGGTTCTCATTGTTTTGTTCGTTTCAGCCATGAACACGTCTTGGTTAATAAGTGCTTAGAGAACTGGCCTTACTGGATTCTCCTTGAAGCAGCTTACACTTCACACTTACATAGGTGGTTTCTAACTATGTTATCCCGTAGATACACTATTTGATATACCCTGTATCAAACTTAGAAACCATTAAAAAGTCTTTATGCCTTTATCCTGGTTACTGGACATTGTCTCATCACGAGAATGAACCATAAAATAAATTTTGACAATGTTGAACTGTCATTTATGACTTTGTTTGATCTTCTTGAACCTAGATCTTTGGATCTCCAGTCTTCTAAGTAGAGTTACCATCACGATGACTTGTTCTCAGCCATAGTCCCATTTATGTCGATGATCTCTCAACTCCCTCTCTAGTTAGGCCTTTTGTAAGTGGATCCAACACATTATCCTTTGACTTTACATAGTCAATTGTGATAATTCTACTAGAGAGTATTTGTCTAATAGAGTTGTGTCTTCGTCGTATGTGATGAGATTTTCTGTTATACATAATGCTTCCAGCCCTTTTTATTGCAGCTTGAATATTGCAATGTATGCATATATGGGCCATTGGTTTGGGCCAAAATGAAATATCTTCTAAGAAATTCCAAAGCCATTCAGCTTCTTCACCTGTCTTGTCTAAGGTGATGAATTCAGACTCCATTGTAGAGTGAGCTATACATGTTTGTTTGGATGATTTCCAAGATATTGTTCCTCCACCAATAGTGAAAACATATCCACGAGTGGATTTCGTTTCAATTGACCCAGTAATTCAATTTACATCACTATATCCTTCAACAACTGCTGGATATTTGTTGTAATGCAAATCATAGTTTTAAGTGTCATCTAAGTACCCCAAAACTCTCTTCATTGCCATCCAATGATTTTGATTGGAATTACTTGTGTATCGACTCAGTTTACTTGTAGCGCAAGTTATGCCTGGTCGTGTACAGTTCATGACATACATCAAACTTCTCATTACTCTGGCATAATCCAATTGAGACTGACTTTCACCTTTATTCTTAGCAAAATTAAGGTTCACATCAATTGGGGTCTTTTCCCTTTTGAAATTCAAGTACTTGAACTTTTCAAGTATCTTTCGAATATAATGAGTTTGAGACAATGCTAGACCGTTAGGAGTTTTATAAATCTTAATTCCCAATATCAAATCGGCAACTCCTAGATCTTTCATATCAAACTTACTAGCGAGCATACGCTTAGTAGTTTTTACATTAGCAATGTACTTGCTCATTATCAGCATGTCATCCACATATAGGCATACAATGACTTCCTGATTTGGAATGTCTTTAATGTACACACATTTATCACATTCATATCTTAAATCCATTTGCCAACATGGTTTGATCAAACTTTGCATGTCATTGTTTCAGTGCTTATTTTAGTCCATAAAGTGACTTAACAAGTTTGCATACTTTCTTTTTTTTACCAGAAACTACGAAACCCTCAGGTTGTTCCATGTAAATCTCTTCTTCTAGATCTCCATTTAAGAAGGAAGTTTTCACATCCATTTGATGGATTTCAAGACCGTATACTGCAGCTAGGGAAATTAACATCCGAATTGATGTAATCCTAGTTAGTGGCGAGTATGTGTCAAAATAATCAAGACCTTTATGTCTAAAACCTTTGACAACAAGTCTTGCTTTATATTTGTCAATAGTTCCATCATTTTTCATCTTCCTTTTGAAAATTCATTTCGAACCCAAGGGTTTGTTTCCTGAGGAAGATCAACCAACTCCTAAGTATGATTGCTTAAGATTGATTCAATCTTACTATTGACTGCCTCTTTCCAAGAGGTTGAGTCGCTAGCAACATAGCTTCCTTGAAAGTTTGAGGCTCACTTTCAAGAAGGAATGTTACAAAGTCAGATCCAAACGAAGTAGATATCCTTTGACATTTACTGCACCTTGAACTCTCTTTATTAGGTACATTCTCTTTTGGTTCTTTTCGAGATCGTTTAGACCCCCACTAGATGACTCAAGTCTAGTTTTATACGGATAGATATGTTCAAAGAATTTAGCATTATCTGATTTCACTACTGTATTATCATGAATATCCGGATCTTCGAACTTATGAAACAAAAATCGACATGCCTTACTGTTTGTCGTATATCCAATGAATACACAATCCATAGTCTTAGGTTCTATTTTTACCTTCTTAGGTATAAGAACCTAGACTTTGGCTAGACACCCCCATACTTTGAAATATTTCAAGTTGGGTTTTCTACCTTTCCATTTCTTATATGGAATAACATGTGTCTTGCTGTGACGCACTCTATTGAGTATTCAATTTGCTATAAGGATAGCTTCCCCCAACAAGTTTTGTGGTAAACCTAAACTTATAAGTAAGGCATTCATTATTTCCTTTAAAGTTTGGTTTTTCCTTTCCGCAATTCCATTAGATTGAGGAGAGTAAGGAGCAGTAGTTTGATGGATGATTCCATTTTCCAAGCATATTTTTGCAAATGGAGATTCATAATCTCCACCTCTATCACTTCGATCATTTTGATCTTTTTATTCAACTGATTTTCAACTTCAGTTTTATATTGCCTAAATGCATCTATTGCTTCATCCTTACTATTTAGCAAATAGACATAACCATATCTAGTGCAATCGTCAATAAAAGTTATGAAATACTTTTTCCCACCACGTGATAGTGTTGACTTCATGTCACAAATGCCAATGTGAATCAGTTCTAAGGGGTATGAATTACTTTCAATAAATTTATAAGGATGCTTAGCATACTTGGATTCAACGCAAACTTGACATTTTGATTTATTGTACTCAAATTTAGACAAAACATTTAAGTTAATCAATTCTCGCAATGTTTTGTTATTGATGTGTCCCAAACGTTCATGCCATAAACATTTAGACTCAAGGAAGTAAGAAGAAGCAAAATTTTTATTCATATCAACTACAATTACATTGTGTTTGAAGAGGCCCTCAGTGAAATAACCTTTTCCTACATACATCTCATTCTTACTTACTACAACTTTATCAGAAATAAATACACATTTGAATCCATTCTTGGTAAGAACTGGTATAGAAACTAAGTTCTTTTGCAATTCCGGAACATATAAGACTCTGTTCAAAGTCACTACCTTGCCCGAGGTCATCTTTAAGTGGACCTTGCCAATTCCTTCAACCTTTGTAGCAACGGAGTTCGCCATAAATAACTTCTCGTCTACTGGTGCTGGAATATATGATGCAAATAATATTTTGTTGGCACAAACATGACATGAGGCACCAGAATCTATCCACCATGCTCTTGAATTTCCAACCAAGTTGCATTCTGAAAGCATTGCACAGAGATCGTCCATCTCTTCTTTGGATTCAACCAAATTTGCTTGATTCTTCTTTTTGTCCTTCTTAGGACCTCAACATTCAGTAGCCCTATGACTATATTTGCCTCAATTGAAGCAGTTTCCATTGAATTTCTTCTTAGGAGGATTGATCTTTGGACCAAATGCTTTCATTATTTTCTTTGATTTTGTGGGATCATCTTCAACAATATTTACTCCAGATATTGCTGAATTACCACGTGAGCTCTTTTCTGTGGCCTTGTTATCCTCTTCGATTCTCAGCCTTACCATGAGATCTTCAACAGTCATCTCCTTGCATTTATGTTTCAAGTAGTTTTTGTAGTTCTTCCATAACGGAGGTAACTTCTCAATAATAGCCACCACCTCAAAAGCATCATTCACAATCAATCCTACATTAAAGATTACGTGAGTATTAAGAACAAACTTAATATGTTCAACATAGGCATTAACTAAATTTATACTTTCAGCAATGAGATCATGGATTATGACTTGCAATTCTTGAACTTGGTGACGACGGTCTTACTGTCTATCATCTTATAGTCCAACAACTTTGCCACAATGAACTTCTTCATTCCGGCATCCTCTGTTTTGTACTTATTTTCTAAAGCATCCCAGAGTTCTTTTGAGGTCTTGACACTACTGTACACATTGTACAGATCATCTTGCAGGCCACTCAGAATATAGTTTTTACACAAAAAATCTGAATGCTTCCATGCTTTTGTTACTAAGAATCGTTCTTCGTCCGGAGTTTCATCTGACAAAATAGGAACGTTCTTACTAATGAACCTACGACTCAACGTAGTCAGATAGAAGAACATCTTTTGTTGTCATCTCTTGAAGTTGACTCCAGAAAACTTTGCAGGTTTCTCAGTTGGTGCAAGGGTAGCAATTGAACGTTTGTGTGCAACCAATGTTGTTACAGCACTCACTATTCTAACATTTACTTGACTTGAATTTCTCATTTTTCAGTCACAAATGCTAGACAATTTTAGTATGTGAAATACTAACAGTAAAGAATAATCCTTACACAACCTATTTCTGATTTAACGATGAAGTTTTTATGTTCTTCTAATCGTTAATAGAATGAATTTTTAAAATTAAAATCGAGTAGAAAACCAGAAAGGTTTTAATCTCCAAAAACCTCAAATATAGAAACCAATTAAATTTCTTAAGCTTGTTATCTCCTGTATTCAGGTTAGGAAAAACAAAAGCATAAAAAAGATGAAACAGACAGAAAATAAATAATCTGAGTCCACATAACCCACTGTGTTTCCTTAAGAAATTTAATCCCCTCAAGTATCCAAGGTTACAAATTAATTCCTCCAAAGATAAAACAAATTAAATATTAGAGAAGTAGCGGTACCTCAAACTTCACTTATTTCAATGAACGCAAGAACAATAATAAGAGCGCACACAGATTCAGTCAATCGACAATTTTATTTCTGTAAGAAAATGTATGTCAGAGAAAAAATTTCAGTGTTGAAAAATGGAAAAAAACTCTATTTATAGACAATTACAACAAGGAACGCGTCTATTGGACAATAGTGTGAACACATCTGTTCAGACACATCTATCCAGACCGTTGTGTCTTTTGGGAAAAATAACGTTTTTTTGAAAGGAACAAGTCCCTTTAGAACGCTTTACCGTTACGCACGAATTTCAAATAATTCTGTTACGCGAAATTAATTTTGTTAATTAATTAACATTCTAAATTAATTTATAAGAGAAAGGAAATCAATTAATGAGATTGATTAAATAAATTTTGTCCAAAAATATTATCAATCAATCACATCATTTGCCAAATCCGAAGCCGAGGCCAAGGACGAGGTCCAGCGAGCGACGAGGACGGCGCGAGGGGGCACCTTATTCTTAACCCTTTAAGAGTTAAAAGGAAGTGTTTCCTAATATAATGACAACATTTTTCCTTTCTTCTACCAATACGGGAGAAATGACTTTTCATTTTCAAACACTTTTCATTTGAAATGACATTTCATTTTTCCTCCAAATTGATTTCCTCATATTTCCCAATTTCTCATTTTTATTTCTCATTCACACTTTGCTAAAACCCAACAATGATAACTATACACAATTAAGTTGTTGTGCTCACTTGGAGATATTTGGAGCAGAGAGGTGATCAATCTGAGGATCACTTAAGGACACTTCATTTTATCTTCTTTACTTTTAGATTAATCGTGAGAGTAAATTGTATCCCTATGGCCTATAGATCACCGTGTTTGAGCTGTGAAATCAAATCATTAATGCTTCCATAGTAACCTACATACCCACCCGCTGCATCACCCTCTATTAGGAGGCATCTAGCTACCCGCTCCTTCACTAACTTACAGATAAATATGTTTTTCAATTAAGTAAACCATTGAAATTTAGTGGTATCTAAATCCTCTATCAGGACCAACGCAGTTTCATCTTTGTGACTTATGAAGAAACTAACATTACCTATAAGCAAGTGGTATGACAAAGAACAATAAGAAGTGCAAGAAGTTCTTAATCATACCTTATCCTTGTCCTGGAACCAATTTGGATTGATCTTAGTAATCGATTGAGAATCTACCCATCATATATTTACTTCTCAATTCATACTCTAGCTAAACTGTAATTTTATTATTGATTAATACCAAAAAGGGCCATCACCGGTGGTTGTTGTCGTCGTTATTTTATTTACCTTTCAAGTTTGTGTGAAATAGTTTCTCATACTTTTCTAATAACAATTAAAGCTCAAATAATTCATCCAATTCACTGAATGAAAAGGGTGAAGAATGAGATTTTTAGGACAAGGAAAACATATTAAAATAAATGGAAAAAGGATAAATATAACCCCCCCCCCCCAACTTTCGTAAATGGTATACAAATATCCTCCATCATACTTTTGGGGCATTGGGTCTCTGTCCTTCGAAAACTAAAGCATATTTATCAT
The DNA here is from genome assembly GCA_029007595.1 of Solanum commersonii. Classification (NCBI taxonomy): domain Eukaryota; kingdom Viridiplantae; phylum Streptophyta; class Magnoliopsida; order Solanales; family Solanaceae; genus Solanum; species Solanum commersonii. Next base: position 3,562,238 of record JAJTWQ010000029.1, read on the forward strand.
TCACTCTAACGGAAGAACAGATAGGGACACGTGGTGAACTCCTAAGGAGGGATCCGGTTTGACCAATTAATTAAACACAAAATTTTTAAACCCACCCATATCCACTCAACCCACCCGTATAACCCATCACTCATACTTAAACTAAACCATTCAAAAACCTAAAAAATCCCCATTTCTCTCAAAAAAAAGTAATCCATAGGCCAATATGAAGGCAAGTGATGGAATAACATCAAGGAAATCAAGTGAATTCTATGAAGAAGAAAAGATGAAATATAATGATATTAGATATTTGAAGTTGGAACTCAGAAAGGCGATAAAATGTGATCTCAAGATACTAGAGAAATATGTTAGTTTAGGAAAAGTGAAAGAGGGATATAGTTCTGTAAAATCATTCAAGATTCGTGTGACAGATTGGTTATCCAATTTTAAGAGAACGGTTCAAGAATTAGAAGATGAATCGGAGAACAAGAAGTTATCAGAGTCCAACATATTTGATGCTTGGTTAGCTAAGACAAGACGGTTTGAAGAAGTCAAGATTGAACTCGACGAATCCATGCTTGAAATAGCTTCTATTTGCAAAAAAAATGAATCTTTAGACACTTCTTACAATGAGGAGAGTAAAAATTTGATCGAAAAGAAAGTAGAAAACAACAAGTTTGAATTTGAATTGGTAAAAGGGAACGAGAACATTGCAGATTGAACTCGACGAATCCATGCTTGAAATAGCTTCTCTTTGCAAAAAAATTGAATCTTTAGACACTTCTGACAATGAGGAAAGTAAAAATTTGATAAAAAAGAAAGTAGAAAACAACAAGTTTGAATTCGAATTGGTAAAAGGGAACGAGAACATTGCATCGTCAAAGGCCAAGGCATTCAAAGATGAGATGAGTTTTTCTAAGAAAAGAATTGAAATTCGCAAATGAGACAGAGGAAAAGTGCAGAAAGGCTTTAGATGATTTAGCATTGGCGTTAAAGGAAGTTTCTTCCGAAGCATTGAGGCAAAAGAGAAGCTTTGTGCTACACAACAAGCATTAGGACTAGTGAAAAAGAAGGTTAGAAATCTGAAAGAGATTATCAAAAGCAATAATGCCAAATATAAAAAAAAAAATTGGATGAAGTGAAAAGGGAAACAGAAATGGGGATTTTTTTTAGGTTTTTGGATGGGTTAGTTTAAGTGTGAGTAATGAGTTATACGGGTTTGTGGTGGATATGGGTTGGTTTTAAAATTTTGGGTTAATTATTTGATTAAACTGGGACCCTCCGTAGGATTACGCCATGTGTCCCTATTTGGTCTTCCATTAGAGTGAAGAGCAAATATGCTCTAGTTTTTGGACGGCAGGCTCTAATGTCCCAAAAGTATAACGAATGGTATTTGTATTCCATTTACAAAAGTTCGGGGGTATACTTATAATTTTCCCCTGAAATAAATTAATGTACTCAATCTAAACAAACTCATTTTCCAAAGAAGCATGGTGTGGAGGCATGAGTCCTCATGTGTGTTCTTGATGTTGTGACTAAATACGTACTGGCTTCTTTTCTATTGTCACTTGTTCATGTTGCTTGTTGCTTGCCACTTGCTAAGTGTTATAGTTGATTTTATGTTATTACTTTAAGCATATTGGTTTCTATTTTGAGTCGGCATATGATATCTACTCAGTACATCTTGCCATGTACTAACTCCTACTTGTGTTTTTCTTCGTTTTCCTTTTGTGGAGTGCAATGAGTGTACCAGCGACTTCGACTCGCTCTCAACTCCAGAAAGTTTCTTGCACATCATATTTCTGGGTGAGCTATTTGTTTTTGCTCATGTTAGATTCTCTCGGTTATATCATGATGTCCTTAGTTTTCAGACATAAACTATTCTATTTATTCATTCTGTTGTCTTTGATACTCTTAGATTTAGTATTTGGAGATTAGATGTCCTTGATGTGATGACTTTTAGGTTTTGGGAATTAATATATATTTAATAGACTTTAGTGGATTTGTGTTTCTTACATTAATAAGAGTTGAACTTCCGCGTTATGGTTGTACTTTGTATATTGAACAATTAATATAAGTTGAGGTTGAATTCGTCGATTCGCTTACCTTGGAGGTTAAGTGTGGGTGACACTCATGAATCATGTTGGGTCGTGACATGACCGAGGAATTCTATCATATTAACATTTATATATATATATAATCGATAGATAAATATGGATTGTATATTTAAAGGAAAAAATATATATAATGAAATTGCAAAAAGTTTTATTTAAGCAGCAAAACAATCCGTTGAACATCATTTATGTTGTCCTTGATACAAAAAGTGTGCTTTGTAATATAATCTTGTTCTTGAAGGGGACATATCTTGATAGATAAATAATAAATTGAAAATGTTATATAAGCAACAATAAATACATTTATGTATTTATAAATTATTGAAACTTTTACTTTTTAAAATTATAAAATGAATCTTCCACCACCATTAAACTTTCTTCTACATTTTGATGAACTTGTAGTAAATTTATTTAATTATTTCTCTTTGATGAAACTTACATCACCTTCAAACTTTCTTCTTCATTTTGATAAACTTTTGTTTGGCTATTGTAACAGAAGAAAAAATTCTAAAAAATATATCTATAATCTTCATAAAAGTTGAAATTTTTATTTATAAGAAAAAAAAACAAGAATACTAACAATACGAAGTTGGAGAAAATAGAAATGAATATGCAACAACTCCATAGATGATTAATCTTCATAAAAACTGAAAAACAATAAAACAAAATACTAACAATATGAAGTTGGAGAAAATAGAAATGAACATGCAACAACTCCATAGATGATTGTTATTTATAGATTGTTTAGATCATGAGAATTAAGTAGAAGGAAGTTGAGGAGACATGTTATTTACGTAGAGAATACAGATAGGTGGAGGGTTTTTTGTAACTTTCATTAGATATAATTATATGTAATGAGTATGATTAAATTTTTTTAATTATTTTATAGATTGATTAATGGAAAAATGAATGAAAAAACTCAAAAAAGGAGAAACAAAGATAACTAGATTTCTATGCCATTGAGAGGTGTCACATCAACTTGAATGTCATGAACTTATAACTTAATTAGAATTTGTAATTATAACTTAAAACTTAAGTATAACTTGAACTTAGAACTTGAATTGTAGGATTTATTTGAACTTAGGTTATGGTGCTTTGGAAATTTTGAATTGTAGGATTTATTTGAACTTAGGTTGTGGTACTTTAGAAATTTTGAATTGTTCATAAATTTATTAACTTAGGTTATAACTTTAGAAATATTTTGGAGTTATAGTCCTTATGAACTAATTAAGCTTAAACTTTAGAAATGTTGAATTATTCTAGGATTTATATGAACCTTAGATTGTAAACTTTACAAAACTTGAATTGTAGAATTTATGAACTTATTGGGTTGTGAACTTTAGTAATCTAGATGAATTGTAGTCTCTATGAACTAATTAAGCTTAAACTTTACAAATTTTGAATTATTGTAGGAATTATATATGAACTTTAGGTTGTGAACTTTTGAAATATTGAATTGTAAAATTTATGAACTATGATTGTGAACTTTAGAAATCTTGATAAAATGTAGTTTTTATGAACTAATTAAGCGTGAACTTTGGAGATCTTGAAGTTTAGTATTTATGAACTTAGGTAGATAAATTATATACATATATATATATATGTATATATATATATATGTATATATATATATATATATATATATATATATATATATATATATATATATATATATATATATATATATATATATAATGAATCATCACATGGTTTCCGACCCAACTACCGTAAGAACAGAATGGAAGGGCAAAAAAGGATTCTATGCACAGACGTTAAAACTCTATCAATAGAAAGATTCTAGCTTCTTCTTTTAAAGAGGAATGATTCCCTCGATCTTTCTAAAGTTAAGGCAACAGATCGGTCGGCTTTGGGACGGGGTCAGGAGCAGCAGTAGGAGAAGCGATAAGCCCTTCAATCTACTCCTCAAAGCAGGAATGGAAGGACGCTTTCTTAATAATTCAAATAGATAGTTCTGCTCACATCAAGGGAGCTCTTCATTAACTGAGAAGCTCACTGACTCGCCTTTGACTCTAGCCTCTCATTTAACTCGTTACTTCATGAACTTCTCAGTCCCTCGTGAGTGTGGCATATACATATATATACATGTATATTAACAATAAAAATTAATTTAATCTAGTTAAATTATTATTTTATTTAATTTATATTTGAATATTTATATTTTAGTAGATGCAGGGGCGGAGCCACGTTGTCTCCAGGGTGTTCAATTTGACACCCCTCGTCGAAAAATTATACTATATATACATAAAGTTTTGACTTTATATTGGTATATATAGTATTTTAGACACCCTGAAACAACAAAGAAACTCGTAGTAGAGTTTGTTTGAGCCATCGCATACCCCGTCACTGCCTCGATTTGATTCCTCGCATGAGCGTTTCCATTTTTCTGAAATTATTTTGCCTTCTTGAATTTAAGAAATAAAAAAACATGCACTACTTTCACATAAATGTTTAGTAGCTTGGTGGTAAACAGTGTCAAGCTTGTCTTGAGTGTCCCAAGTTCAAATCTCACCTTCCATTTTTTTTGTGATTTCCTTAGTTTTACTTTGAATTAGGCTTTAATTTTGTTTCTTAAAAAAATATTAATTATAAATAGTATAAAATGTCATATATGTGACGTTCATTCCTTTTATGATTAGGACTAATAAGTAATAAGGATTTTTTTCCAATTAAAATTAAATTATTTCCTTAAATTTTAATACCCTTTCCTTGTGGAATAAGATTTCCTTGAATTCTAATACATTTTCCTTGTGGAATAAGGTTTTCTTTCTCTATAGACATGAGACCCATTTACCCAAATTATATCACAATATTATTAAGAATAGTATCTAAATAAGAAGGGCATATCTTAAACTTGGTCCTTGTCGACCTAATATTACAGAATACCCTCAATCATATATCGCTAAAGCAATGTGTCGTTTCAACTCTGATTGGTATCAAGCATATGACTAGTTGGAGTATAGTCAGAGTGCAGATGCAACTTATTGCTTGTTATTGGGTGATGAGTTTTTAGATGGTTGTATAGTGTCTTTTGTAGAAAAGAAAGTATTCCATACTATTGCTAACGAGTCTATTATAAAAGCGTTTCAGGATATGAAATCTCGTCGAGTAAAATTATAATAATATATTTAAATTATGCTTTCAATAGTAGTTTATTTTGTCTTTATGTTACTTTTGAATTATACACTTGTTAATTCTATTTAAAATATTCTTATATTTAATTAAATATTGCTTAGCTTGATTATTTGTTTTGGTAATTTAAATCATTGTTTTTTTATATTTACTATTCAAAATTTGGACACCCTTCATGAAATTTCTGGCTACACCACTGAGTAGATGGATTATCGTTTGTGGATGTTTTAAAACATGTGTTATGAAACTGGTGGTGGTTTCAAACCTAATTTTATTGACAATATTAGAGGTTTTTATTGAACATGCATTGACACTTGATATTTTAAAAAATTATGGATTGGTTAGGTGTCCTTGTAGTGCTTATAGGTTCTTGAAATTTTTTAATCCAGATACACTTATGGTTTATTTGTATCGTAATGAATTTAAGCTTAGATATTTTGACCCATAACATAGAGGCACAAGGATGGACCAACAACATAATATAATCGAAGTTAAGCACACAAGGCAATACAGAAGTTATGATCCTCTTATCATTGCACAAAATACAAAGCAAGTGCATTACGCTCCATATCTGTTGCATAAAGTCAAGACTGATTGGTGGATTTTTATAAAGACTAAGTTTGTGGAAAGGATTTAAATTGACAATGTCTTTGATGTAGGGTACTGAAATGATGACGCAGTTGTTCAACAACAAGTTGATGTTAAATTGGAAATCACACTAGAACATTCTCAGCACATATTAGAAGAAGTATTTGATGAAGAGATAATGGAAAATGTTGAGGAAGAAATAAATGAGGATGAGGAAAATAAATCATTCAAAGAGAAAGAACGAGACAATGAAAATGAAAAAACTGAGGAGGACGAATAAGAGAATGATGGAAATGAAATAAGCGAAGAGGAAGAGTGGTAGAATGATAAACTATAGCTAGTATCTAATTTAATTTATATTTTTAATACTAACTTTATTTATTTTATGATTTTTATATATAATAAATATAAATTCATATAGATGTCATCAGGTGGTGACGATGATAGATCTCATGATCATCTTGGGATTAACCAGCCTAATAAGACTATAAAGAAGAAGTCGAGGAGGTCTATCAAAGATGAGGATATCACAGGATTTCTTTCACTTACGCTAGAGCCACACAATACTTACCCATATATATGTTGTTCCATTTGGAATTGCGGATCCACGAGCATATCATACTTAGTACCATCGATCATAGGGAGTTTCTTCAACTTCACAGTCCTTGCCTCAACGTCGCTACAATATCCTACCTACAGAGGCTTATTGTTGAGCGCAGACCTTATTGATAAATAGGATATCCGCTAGTACTCCATCTCCGTATCCCACAAGTACATATCTATCTCCACATCCCACAAGTATATCTCCTCACCTATCTGTCATTAGGATTAGAGATTCTAGAACTGAGTCAGATGCTATGGTTGTTACTCTTCCATTGACTCAACATTATGTGCATCCAAGATTATCACATTCACCTCCACAGGTTGCTACACCTGATGAGACGCTTGATCTAGCACCTAGGTAGAGGAATAGGATTGGTAAAGTCATGCTTGAGCCGAATGGATTAATGTAAGTTTGTTTTGTTATCTATTAATTTCTTTTATTTTATTTATTTCTTGTACATTATTATATCATTCATGAACTAACATGTTTATTATGTGTCTTGCAAGTGGCATTCTTTGAAGGGTGCTACTAGGGCTCTACCAGAGTGTTGAGATGCTTTTTACGTAGGCCTATCACACATGAGGTGTAATGACCCGATTGGTCATTTTTTGTTTTTTCATGGAAATTACCATTTTTTTTTCTCTAATATTGACATATAGTCTTCTCTGATTGATTTTGAAAAGTTGGTTTTGAACTTTGGGTTAAGAGTTGTTAATCGATTAGTTTTGAGTTTGAAAGGCTAAGTTGTTAAGAAAGTGGTTTTCCATGTTTTTTGGATTTTTGAGTGTTGGAATGTAATTCTATCGATTCCATCAGTCTCAAAATGTGAAAGCTGATTTGTGAGAGTTGGTTGTTTCAGATTCCAAGTCTTTTTGAGGATTGAGGTCCTAAATTGTGAAATTATGAAATTTTAGCCTTTGAGTCGACTTTTGTCAATATTTGGGGTTCGGATGCTTGGATCAAAATTTCAAGAGTTCAAATGGATTTGAGGGATAATTTTAGGCCTAGGTAAGGTCTTGATTGATTTTCAAGAGGTCCCGAGATTGTTTTAGCCTTTTTAGGCGTGAGTTAGTTTGTTGTGATTTTCATGGATGTATATTCAAAGAGACCTCATATTCATGTTTTTATGGTTCCATTAAGTCTGGAACGTTGAGTATAAATCATTTCCATATGTTGTTTGTGTGTACGGGATTTCGAACGATTCCTAAAGGTCATTTCGATGTTTTAAATTTTGGCAGTGTTTTTTGGTGCAAAAGGCCTCACTTTTGCAAAGGTCCTATTGCTTAAACGACCTTCGCTTTTGCAATGCTCGAGATTTTTGCCTGGTCGCTTTTGTGACATCAGAGACGGTTTTTTGTCTGCCATTTCAAGGTTTAAGCCTCATTTCATCATTTTTGAGTTTTGGGAGATTTGGGGTGGCGATTTGAATTGGATTTTTGAGGAAAATCTTTTGGGTAAAGATTCTTAACTCTAAATCTTCAATTAACCATTATGGTTTATGGATTTATGTGTTCAAATCAAGCTTTTGAAATGAGAAATTTGGGGTTATCTTTGAGAACCCAAGAAACTAGTAAAATTGTGATTTTTGAAGTAATTTTAAGTCCTTTTTCAAAATGGTTTTCTCCAATGATTTCCTAAATCCTTGAGTAATGTTTTCAAGTATTAAATTTTGTGTTGATTGACCCACATGTGAGAGAATTCATGTGGTTGTTGTTGTTTCTAGAAATTTATTGTGTATGGATTGTGTGGCTTTGGGAGTGATTCGGAAGGGTAAGACTCAACTTTTGGAGTTATTGTTGATTGATTTAAGGCAAGTGATTTCCTAAACTTTGTATTCTAGTAGAATTTGTGTGCTTCCTTCGTTACTTGTACGTTGGCAGTAATGGCCAATGGGAATGAGGTGAAGTGTTTAAATTGTCCACTTGATACATCTAAATGAATAAAAAGGGGTTGAAATGAAAAAGGCTTTGTGATGAACATGCTGATGTGAATTGCCTTATTGTGACCCTTGTTGATTGATTGATGAAATACTTGAAAGCATGAATGTGGACTTGAATTATGTGAATTGTTGTCTCTTCCATGTAGTGTGATATTGCTTGTAGGCATTGATTGTGAATATCGTGATGAGGCATGTGATGATTTATGATGTTGATGTCTTTATTGGTGAATGTTGTGATGTCGATGTCATTTTTAGTAAGTGTTTATAAAAGACGATGGGAAATGGTTTTGGCTAGTAATTTGATATGAAGCCGATGGAAAATGGTTCTGGCTAGTGATATAAATAAAGCCGATGGAAAATGGTTTCAACTAGTGATTTGATATAAAGCCGATGGGAAATGGTTTCTGCTAGTGATATTGTTCTGATGGAAATAGTTCCAGTAAGGATTGATCATTGTCACTTGATGCATTTGGTGCTTATGCATGAATTAATTACTTGTTAATTGTGATTGATGTACTTATAACGTGTAACTAAACTATTTGACATTGAGATTGACTTATTTGATTTGTTGATTGTTGAGTTGTGAAGATTGAGCTGTGAATATTGGGCCTTATGAACTGTGTATTGTAGAATTGCTAGGTTGGGCTGATTTCTGTGTAGGTTGTAGTTTGAAGAGGTTTGATTGGAGTGTAGGGGGTATTCGATTTCTATCTAGTTGTTTTTTAGTAGGTTGTTTGCTAGGTACCGTGTTGTTCGTACTCACCCCTTGCTTCTACACTTGTGTAGGTTCTGAGTCTAGATTTGCATGATCTTCTTTTACTTCTTCTCCTGACAGTCGAGGCTCATTGAAGGATTTGAGAGGTAGCTGCTTGTCATCCTGGCAGAGGCCCTCTTTTCCTTTTCCTTAAGCTTTGCTTTATTTTAAAAACAAAGATCGAGGCTTGTATTTATCTTTCGAATTCTGTATTTTTATTAGTTGCTTGTACACGTGACAACTAGATTTTGGGGGTTTTAGTAGAAGAATAAGTTTTTCACTTTATTTTAAGGTATATATCTATGTTTAGTTATATATTCTTTTAGTTAAGTTTAATATTTTTGGTATATTTTACTTTATTAATTATCTAACGCTATTCATTTTTTCAAACTATGTGTGCTTGGAAGCCGAAATACAATATGATCAATGCGATCACATTTGAGAGAGGCATTCGTGAGACTTTCTAGAATCGCTAAACAAGTCCCAGGATAATGATAAACCTGGGACTTGGATGTTGCCTCATGTTTTGAGGAATCGCACCAGTATTAAAATACGGTTGAATTCAAGGCATTTTCTGAACAAGCCAAAAAATTTAGAAGTAATCTTAAAGGTGGCTCGTTGCACACCAGAGGTGTAAAAAGCGTTAGAAACAACTACAAGAGAGATGATAAGTTCTGATTTTAAACTTTTAAGTAAATAATTAGTTGATTAAATATTATTTGATTAATATCGTCTAAAATTTTACTTTTATTTATAGGAAAAAAAATTGGGGTGCACTCCCCTTGAACCGGAGGTTTTCGAGAAGACTCATGTGAAGAAGAAATTGAATGAGTCGGATTTTGATGTGTGGGTGAATGAAAGGACTGAACAAACTTTTGTTTTGATGCTAATTTTTATTTTTAATATGTAGGGAGAGTATCAACGGTGGGTGCATGAGAAAATGGAAAATCCAGTCCAAATCACACCTGAAATATCCACTCAAATTTGGACTGAAATATTGGTACGGGGACACACAAGGGAAGAATCTATGATTTGAGCTCTCGGGAAGTTATTGGATTGTCACGTCAAGCAAAGACACTTGACTAGCTACTATGTTGGATTAAGTAGCAAAACTTACACAAGCATTGATAGAGTCTAAGCAAAAAAAGAATTGTTGATAAAAAAAAATAACATCGTTCAACAAATCGATCAAAAAACAAGTGTTCAACCTCACTCGTAGGCCTACTTCTTCATCCCCTACTAAGGACACTGATGACAGTGATGAGGATGAATGCATAGAGTCCACTCCTTCGCTTTCATTCCTTTAATTTATGAACATTTTAGACTTTTGAACTAATTTTAAAAGACTATAAGTCTTTAAAATGTGATGTAAGTGTTTTTTAGAGTTCAATTAAGTTTGCTATTATATATTTTGTGTATTGTGTTTTTTGTTTGATATATATGAATGAGCTGAATTCAATTGAATTGAATTTGCATGTGAACAGCAAAAACTGACAATTTTTGTTGTCAAAAATATTGTAGAAAAAACAATGGACATGATGATTTTGTCCATCGCTTTTATGCATATTTTTTTTCAAAAAATAATAATAGAAAAAGCGACAGACATGGTCCTCTAGTTCGTCACTTTTCTGCCTTTTTAAAATAAATTCTAGAAAAGCGACGAACTACGACATTTTTTCGTCGCTTTTTTGCATATTTAAAAAAATAAAGAATCGAAAAAAGAGGACTGCGTCCCCTTGTCTATCGATTTTCTGTATTTAAAAATAAATAAATGAGAAAAGCGACACACTCCATTGTTCCATACCGACAACATCTGTCGCTTTCTTCACAAAAAAAATCAAGCAAAAATGACGCAGTTCGTTGCTTTTTGGAAAGCGTCGAGGACAAAAGCGACGGATTGAACTACATCGCTTTTTCCAATGCTTTTCTACATTTAAAAAAAAAAATCAAAAATAGTGACAAACTGTGTTGCATTGTCCATCGCTTTTTTGCATTTTTTTTTAAAAAAAAGGTGACGGACTGTGTCACTTTTCTGCATTTTAGGGTCTGTCGCTTTCTTAAAAAAAAGACCAAAAACGACGCAATCCTTCGCTTTTCAAAAGGCATCGAGGACGAAAGCAACATATTAGAGTGCGTTGCTTTTTCGTCGATTTTGACCAAAAAAGTAATGCATTCCATCGCTTTTGTCCATCTTTCTTTGACAAATTTTATATAGAGTGTCAAAAAAGAAAAAGAACATTCTTTTATAAACTGACTAAAAAGGAAAGTAAGATAAACAAATTGAAAATGAAGGAATATTTATTATCTTATTTGTTTGTTTTTACTTTTCCTACCGCAGCACGAACTAATTTTTTAACAAGTTTTGATATGATAAATTGAAAAAATAACGAAATAAGCTATTATAAACAATGACTTATATAAATACTACATTGATAATGTAAAAATTAGTTAATGACTTATATACATAGATTGATAATGTAAATATTATTTAAAGTAATGTATGTGTGGTTATATAAATTAAAGTGGTTTGTTATTGGAAGGCTATAAGAAAACGATATATAAGCAAGAATTTGTGAGAGAGCAATATTTAAGGAATGACACACCATGTTTACCGCTTCTTATTTCAAGTAATGGATCAAAATCATCTTCATTTATGAGTATATAAGTAAGGTGGTTGTATGAATGAAAATAAGCAGAAAGAAGAACAAATAATGTTGCTTGTTTAAGAATAATTAATTATCCTGATTTCTCACAAAACTTTTCTAAGGGTAGTAGTGGTGTAAAGGATTGACCTTACACCAACTACCATCAACACCCCTAACAAATTTGAACAATAACCCCAACTTACCTACCTACATTATAATTATAATGGAGTACTCTTATAGAACAAAAATCAATGTACTATTCATTGTACTCATTCTCTTTGTATTTGCTGCACTAGGGACAGCAACAAACGCTCCGAGGAGGAAACTAACAAAGAAATACAAAGGCCCATGTATGGCAGTGAATTCAATTGACAAGTGCTGGAGATGCGACCCTTTCTGGGCAGAAGATCGCCAGAAAATGGCTGATTGTGCGTTGGGCTTTGGTATCAATGCGATGGGAGGAAAGTATGGTCCATACTACATTGTCACAGATAATTCTGATGATGATGTTATTGATCCTAAGCCTGGAACTCTGCGATTTGGGGTGATCCAAAAGGGACCGTTGTGGATCACATTTGCCAAAAGTATGAGAATTGAATTGAGCAGGGAACTTATTGTTAGTAGCAATAAAACAATCGATGGACGTGGAAAATACGTTCACATAGCAAATGGAGCTGGAATTAAGATACAAAGTGCATCAAATGTTATTATCTCTAACCTTCGAATTCACCATATTGTACCTACCGCAGGTGGCCTGCTTAGGGAGTATGACGACCACCTTGGCCTAAGGGGCGGAGATGAAGGTAATATAACTGATCGATGACATTGACTACTATACATATTGAAAAAAAAGAAGAGAATTTAATTATATGTTAACATGCATACATACAGGTGATGCCATTAGTATCTTCAATTCTCATGATATATGGATTGATCACATCTCTATGTCTCATGCCGCTGATGGTCTTATCGATGCTGTTGCTGGTTCCACTAATATTACGATATCCAACTGTCACTTCACTGATCATGAAAAAGTAATGTTGTTTGGTGCTAACGATCATTCGGTAGAGGACAGGGGAATGAAAATAACATTGGCGTATAACCACTTTGGAAAGAGGTTGGATCAAAGGATGCCTAGATGCAGGTTTGGATTTTTCCATCTGGTGAACAATGATTACACTCATTGGGAAAGGTATGTACTTAAATATTGCTATTGAATGATGATTGTTGTAACCGCGGTTTAAAATGTGTGTTTACGTACGTACGTACGTACATTATATTGACGCAGATACGCTATTGGAGGAAGCAGTGGAGCAACGATCATCAGCCAAGGGAATAGGTTTATTGCGGAAGATAAATTGTTGGTGAAAGAGGTGACATATAGAGAGAAAAGTACATCAAGTGTGGAAGAATGGATGAAATGGACATGGATATCAGATGGTGATGATTTGGAAAATGGTGCTACATTTACACCATCTGGTGACCAGAATTTACTCTCTAAAATTGACCATCTCAATTTGATTCAACCAGAACCCTCTTCTAAAGTTGGATTACTAACTAAGTTTTCTGGCGCTTTGTCTTGCAACATTCGACGCCCATGTTAACTTCTTTCTTTTCCTAATTGGGGTGACAAACAGGACTATAATGTAACAATATTATTCCTCATATATATATATATATATATATATATAGCAATCATTCTTTTCTTCTCTTGCACCAATATTTACATGAGAATTAAATAGCTAGTAATGTAACATATAGAATTAATTTGGTAAACTTAGCTTGTTAACGGAGACTTTTAATCGTCATAGAAAAATACTGCAACTTCAATAACACGTCCTACTTACCCCAAACAAAAATCTCATACCTGATAATGTATAATCAATTCATGTTGACAAGTTTGGACTATATTAGGTTTGGCACCAACATTGATCGTTAACGTTTGTCTTTGAAACCTGATTTTAGGCAGGCCAACATGACTGTCAGAAGCTAAGTATTAATTATTGTTTACCCAACAGTACAATTGAATTTGTATATGTGGCTGTGGGTTGAAATAACTAGATTATGAGATTATTATATATATGGGGCTCTAAATCTTGACACTTCCAATTTATCTAAGGTGTAAAGCATGGTGATAATGAAGTTTTCACTAATCAACCTCAAAACCTACACTAACCTGATAATATACAATTGCAATCAAGAGTAGAGGGCATTTGGTCTTTCTCCCTTGTAACAAGTCATCTTTGTTCTAAATACTCAACCTCCATCTAGTCCACTATTTTAATATTAACGAACAGTTCCACATTTAGTCATTATTATTATTATTATTAGTGTAACACGGCCTGTGCATTCAGAGTGATTGACTTAAGTGGATCGATGGATGGTCCAAGAGTTGAATTATAAAGCTTTAAGTCATCCAGCGTTAATGCTATATCAAAAAATGAATTCGTGTGCTCAGTTAAAGATGAACTATCCACCCACAGGCTAGGGGCTTACGGAGCAAGGCCCGGGACGTACGAGACCTCTGCTCGATCATGTTGGAGCTCGCAATGAGCCTTGCCCCATGAGCAAGTGTTGGTTGTTTGCATACATATTACACTTGAGCACTTTTTTGTTCATTTCTCACCTTCAAATTAATTAGGGTAAAACACATAATTCTCTCTAGAATTCTTCAAGGATCAACTGTAAACTCTTCGCCGATTCTTTGATATTCTCTCGATCCCCACATCGATCATGTGGACTCCATATTATTACGATTGTAGGATTTGATCGAATATGGAATGTTGAGACAAAGTTATGGGCTTGAATACCACAAGGACGTAAGGACCCTTAATTACCTTCGATTCTTCACTATCTAAGTAATGAAGTTGGAGCTGTGACTTAGATAAAATAGATTAGTGCTAACATTAGTTAGTTAACACTAGAAGATTCCTAACAGAATTAGTTAGTTTGTTAGTTAGTTAATGCTTTACAGCTGTCAATAGAATAGGACTAGATGTGTATATAAGGGAGAACTTTAGTGTATTCTAGAAGTAATTTTCAATTCACTATGTATTGATTTCTCTTCAATGAAGATACTTATTTCTGTTCTCTAGTCTCTCTTCATAATACATTGTAATCTGCATTTGCTATTTTGTATCATGGTATCAGAGCACTGCGGCCATTAATATGGTCTAGATCAGGTGCGTAAACAGGAGAAAAAGCTGGAGAATCAATGGCAAACGTGATTGATAATGAATTACCTGAGAAATTAGATCACAATCATTCATTGTATCTGAACAATTCAGATACATCTGGAGTAGTTCTAGTCTCTATTCAATTGACAGGATCAGAAAATTACTCTGTATGGAGTCGATCGATGAGAATCGCCATACTTGGACGAAACAAGTTGGGGTTAATCGATGGAAAATGCAGAAAAGAGAATTTTGGTCCAAATCTGAAGGATTTGTGGGAACGTTGCAATGCAATAGTGCTCTCATGGATCATGAATTGTGTTTCAAAGGAATTGTTAAGTGGGATCGTGTATTCATATGATGCTTGTGCTGTATGGAATGATCTTAAAGAGAAATTCGACAAGGCAGATTGTTCAAGGATCTTTCAACTACATAGAGAAATTGTGACTCTATCTCAAGGGACAAGCAGCATTTCTGAGTATTTCACAAAATTACGACTACGCTGGGCAGAGTTCGATTGCTTAGCTCCATTTCCCAATTGTAATTGTGAAGGTGCGCGAGGTTTTGTAGAATTCATGAGCAGACAAAAGCTGCTGCAGTTTCTTATGGGACTGAATGAAACGTATGAACAGGCTAGAGGTCAAATTTTGATGCTTATCCCAATTCATTCTGTAAATCAGGCATACTCGATGATGATTGAAAGAGAGAGCCAAAGGAATATGGCTACTGTTACGGGGTCAACTATGAATATGGATATTGTTGCTTTTACATCTGGAAGGAACACACAACATCCCAAGTTTAAGAAGAATTGGAATGTCCAATGTGATTACTGCAAAAACATGGGTCATGCCAAAGTCGATTGTTATAGACTCATTGGTTACCCACCAGATTTCAAGTTTAAGAAGAAATTTGGAAATCAGAATGAGCATAATGTACGGGGAGGAGATTAGAGAACACAGACTCAGGCTCATTTTGTGAAGAATGATACTGGAAGGATATACAATGATGAAGGAGGACCTAGTCGAGCTGCTTACAATGAATCCCACAGAGATTTACCCAATAATAATCACAATAGAATGATGTCTGATAGTCACATAGGGGGAGGTCTTTCTGGTACACACTCAGGAGATTGGTACAGAGGACCCAGTCCTTCTAACTATGCTAAAAACCAGTACAATCACATACAGCATCACATGGATAATCCACAGCATCATGCTCAATTTCAGAGGTTAACTGGCAAGGAGAATATGGGAGAATCTTCAGCCAACATGAGCAATTTCGCAGAATCATCCAACATTGGAGGTAATGCCTTTGCTTCGCATGCAGGTAATATATCTCATCCTCCTATAGATGCATCTAAAGAGGCTTGGATCATAGACATAGGAGCCTCTAATCACACGATCTCCAATAAGAATATGTTGATAAATGAAGTGACGATTCCTGTTAGTGATAGTAATAGACAGGTTCACTTACCCAATAGTGGTTCAGTAGCTGTTTCAAATATTGGTACTTGTGAAGTTATTGATGGACAAACAGTGAGCAATGTTCTCTACATTCCAGATTTTAGATTTAATCTAATGTCTGTTTCCAGCCTAACTAAGGAGTTACAATGTTCAGTCACCTTCTTCCCTAACTTTTGCGTGTTCCAGGACCTCTCAAGTGGGAAGGTGTTGGAGATTGGTGAAGAACATGAGGGACTCTATCTGATGCAACATAAAGAACCAGTCCATACTAACAACCAACCACTTAGAGGGATGATAGCAATTAAGAACAAAGTTGACATCTTGTTGTGGCACAGGAGATTGGGTCATGCATCCATTAGAGCTATGAAACAACTGTTTACTCTTGATCATAATGAATGTAAACATGCTCTAGATAGTTGTGAAATCTGTCCTCTTGCTAAACAAACTAGAATGCCTTTTCCTGTTAGTGATTCTAGAGCAACTTGTGTTTTTGATTTACTGCATTTAGATGTTTGGGGACCATTTCATGTACCTACTTTTGATGGGAATAAATTGTTTCTCACAATTGTGGATGATCATTCTCGAATAACTTGGGTCTACTTATTGAAGTTGAAAAGTGATGTTGTCATAGTCCTGAGATCTTTCATCCAGTTAGTACTAACTCAGTTTGGTAAAGCTATAAAGATAGTAAGGTCAGACAATGGAACATAATTTGTAAATTCAGAATGTTATTCCTTGTTTCAATCATATGGGATCATACACCAAAAATCTTGTGTTTGTACCCCACAAAAAAATGGAGTGGTGGAGAGAAAGCACCGATATATTCTGGAGTTAGCTAGAGCAATTAGATTTCAAGGTTCCATCCCATTGAAATTTTGGGGACACTGTGTATTGGGTGTTGTTTATATGATGAACAGATTGCCATCTGTATTCTTATCAGGGAAGACCCCTTTTGAAGTGTTTCATGGTTGCAAAGGGTCTTTAGATCATTTCAAGACTTAGGTTGTTTGTGCTACGCAAAAATCTTGCCACCAGGGGATAAATTTGCACCAAGAGCAATGACTGTTGTTCATATGGGATACTCTGAGGTCTCTAAGGGCTATGTTTTGTACAACTTGGACACTCATAGTTTCTTTATTTCCAGAGATGTGAGTTTTAAGGAAGAGATTTTTCCTTTTAAAGCTCATGTCCCCTCTCATCCTGTGTTTATAGATTCTTCAACAGCTGATGCACCTGATGATTTTCCGCCAGTCATACCACCAGACCCTACAAGTACAGAAGTTGTTGTTCAAACAGCTGAGGTCACCAGACACTCTACTCGACCAAGGAAGCAGCCCTCCTGGATGACTGATTTTGTCACTAATGCAATTGTTGCATCTACTCTTTATCCTCTCTCACAGTCTTTGACCTATGATCATTTGTCCTCACAATATCAATCATACATCTATGCATTCTCTTGCATTCTTGAGCCTACATCCTATCAGGAAGCATGTCGTAATCCCCACTGGATCTCAGCTATGCAGGATGAAATACAGGCTCTGGAAGCTAATCATACCTGGGAATTAGTTCCTTTGCCCTGCGTAAAGTTCCCATTGGATGCAAATGGGTTTATAAGGTGAAATTCAAGGCAAATGGAGATTTGGAAAGGTACAAGGCTAGATTGGTTGCCAAGGGGTACAATCAAAGAGCTGGTTTGGATTATCAGGACACTTTCTCACCAGTTGTGAAGATTGTTACAGTGAGAAGTGTCTTGTCTATTGCTGCTGCTTCAGGCTGGCACATTCATCAGTTGGATGTATACAATGTTTTTTTGCAGGGTGATTTACATGATGAGGTTTACATGTCTCTTCCTGAGGGCTTTTCTAGCCAGGGGGAGAACTCAGGATTGGTTTGTAGGCTAGTAAAGTCCTTGTATGGTCTTAAACAAGCTAGCAGACATGGAATGTCAAACTCACCGATGCATTAATAGCCTCTGGTTTTGTGCAGAGTGGTTTGGATCACTCGTTATTCATCAAAAGACTTCATGGACATATTGTAGTAGTGTTGGTGTATGTGGATGACATGTTGGTAGCTGGTAGTGACCTAAGGTTGATTGAGCAAACTAAGGAAGAACTACATGCTAAATTCAAAATCAAAGACCTTGGAACTTTGAGGTATTTTTTGGGGACAGAATTCAGTAGATCATCCAAAGGGATACTAATGAACCAAAGGAAATATGGTCTTGAAATGATAGAAGAATTGGGGTTGACTGGTGCCAAGCCATCATGGACACCTTTAGATATCAACTTGAAATTAACAACAGTTGAGGTAAACAAAGCATCAGGAGTAACAGATGATCCTTTCTTAACAGATATAGGATCCTATCAAAGGCTAATTGGAAGACTATTATATTTGACATTGATGAGGCCAGACATTGGATTTGCAGTACAGACATTGAGTCAATTTTTACAAGGGCCAAAGAAGTCACATATGGAAGCTGCTATCAAGGTTGTTAGATATGTAAAAAGAGAGCCTGCAAGGGGTATTCTGTTCAGCAGTAAAAGGGAGAACAAATTAGTAGCATATTGTGATGCAGATTGGGCATCATGTCCTAACACAAGGAGATCTGTAACAGGGTTCTTGATCAAGTATGGAAGTTCACTAATATCATGGAGGTCGAAGAAACAGACAACTATTTCAAGGAGCTCAGCAGAATCAAAGTACAGAAGTATGGCATCTACAGTTTCAGAATTAGTATGGATCATTGCATTGTTTAAAGAACTTTGAGAGGAACTGGAAATGCCAGTGGATCTTTTCTGTGACAGCAAAGCAGTTTTGCAAATAGCAGCAAATCCAGTATATCATGAGAGGACAAAACATATAGAGATTGATTGTCATTTTATTCGAGAAAAGATACAAAAAGGGCTAATCAGACCATTATACTTGACAACACGTGAACAACAGGCAGATATAATGACAAAAGGGTTGATCAGGTCACAACATGAATACTTAGTATCCAAACTAGGCCTTTTGAATGTATTCACACCAGGCAGCTTGAGGGGGAGTAATGAAGTTGGAGTTGTGACTTAGATAAAATAGATTAGTGCTAACATTAGTTAGTTAACACTAGAAGATTCCTAACAAAATTAGTTAGTTTGTTAGTTAGTTAATGCTTTACAGCTGTCAATAGAATAGGACTAGATGTGTATATAAGGGAGAACTTTAGTGTATTCTAGAAGTAATTTTCAATTCACTATGTACTGATTTCTCTTCAATGAAGATGCTTATTTTTGTTCTCTAGTCTCTCTTCATAATACATTGTAATCTGCATTTGCTATTTTGTATCACTAAGTATAGTAGCAAGCTTGTCGTTTATCGACAAATTTTGGATTTTCTCCTTTAATATTGTAAGAGCATCTATCCACTTGTTGTAGTTGAACCAGGTGCGTGAGTAAAGTTCCATATAGCCTCAATGAGCTAGCTT
Organism: Solanum commersonii; assembly: GCA_029007595.1. NCBI lineage: Eukaryota > Viridiplantae > Streptophyta > Magnoliopsida > Solanales > Solanaceae > Solanum > Solanum commersonii. Next base: position 3,582,110 of record JAJTWQ010000029.1, read on the forward strand.
AACATATATAATTGTTATTCCTTTATCTTTTTCGATATGAATCCCTTTCCCATCGAATTCATATGAATTTAAATGAACTTAATTAAAGGAATGTCCCAGGTAAATACTTCGTTCATGATTGTTGAAGAGTTTAGTATGGCCTCAACCAAGTAAGATGTTAAGTCCTCATTCATAAATGCTGAGTTTCCAAATAAAGTGGATAAAGAAGTACTCTCTCTGTTTCAAAAAACAATGGTCTAGTTTCATTTATAGTCCGTTTGAAAAATAATGACTCATTTCTCTTTTTGGCAACAATTTAACTTCAATATTTCACGTGGCATATTTTAGGCTACAAGATTAAACGACACTTTGGTACATTTGACATAACTTTAATTTAGAACCACATGATTAAAAAGTCTTCTTTCTTTTCTTAAATTCCGTTTGAAATCAAACCTAGGTCATTCTTTTTTAAACAGAGGAAGTAATATTAATTAATTAAGTATGAGAAGCCGGGCGAGTCTTCAGTTTTGTTAAGTAAAAAGAGTTAAGTTAATTAAGAAAATATACGGAGGATTGATGAGTCCCCGTTTCTAATCATCATTGAGTTTATTCGTAGATGCTAAGCCAATGATGCAATTTAAATGGAAGCGAAGGATTACCAAGTCAATTGAGTTAAGCTATATATATATATATATACTAATTTTCGAACACCAGGCTAAATAATAGTTTATTAAAATAATATTATTGCAAATATGTGATGAGTTATATGAACTTTGAAAGGGATATGTTGTCTTTTGTCTGAATTAAACTTCAGTCCTTTCATATTCGAATTTAATAGAAATAATTAGTTAAAATGTGTATGTATAATATCAAATGTAACATGACAAGCTATTAAGATCAACGTGTTTCATGCAATGCAACATCACATTAGACAAAGAACTTCAAAGTTTGAATTAAACCTCTAAAATACAAGTTCATCTGCAATATATCATTTCATATATAACAAAAATTATCTATAGTAATTCATGCAATTACACATTCAAGTGTAACCCAAATTAAAGCTTAATAGCATAAAGACACAATAACTTTACTAATCAACATCGCCTGGGGGTAAACTACCACAAAATGCATTCTTGACAAATTATCGAAACTATTGCTTCATTGTATTGTTGTCTCAAATATGTAGTTGGCATGATAGACTTTAACGTTTATATTAGTATGTGTACATCAGACAAGTTAAAGAATCTATTTTTCAATTATATGAAATAATTTGAATAACAATATACTTACCCGAACTATTGTGTGAATCAATTGGAACTGCATCTTATGTTGTATCCAGAAGTGCTATGCGTATTATATAAAACTTAATAAATTACATGAAAAGCTTTTTAATCGATAAAAATTAAAAGAAGCAGTAAATGTAAAATAATAGGATAAGCTCATATAATTGTCCACTAATGGCTCGATAGATTCATGAACTTCATGTTAATATTTTCCCAATTTATTGATTTATTTATTAAAAGGTAAATGTATAGTTTGGTAGATATTATAAAAAGGTAGTGTTTAGATATGGGTAAAAATGTCTCATTAAGAAGGCGACTTTAATCTATGTATTCATGAATAGGGAAAACGAACCAACATTACTTTTTTAATAATTATTGAAAACTGAAAAAATATATATACAATTGTTCTAACGTAAGAGAATATAGAAGTAACATCAAGAATTTGAATAGGCTTTATTAAGTCATTACAATTAATTATTTTTTGAAATGTAATTAAACATTATTATTTAAAGTTAAATAATTTATTTTTTTTGGTAAATAAAGAATTTTACTTACCAAAATGAGCAATACAAAACACTTGAAAAAAAAACCCAACTCAGCCTGGACATCCCAAGACTGTGTACTTCCAACAACAAACATTCTATTCCTAACCACTACGCCTCTATCCTTCCCATTTCAGAAGTTAATTACGCAGGGTACCAATCTAACAACTGCAGTTTCATGAAATAGGAAAACAATAAAAAATAAATAGAGTAATATAATATAGAGAGTGTAATATAGAGAGTAAGGTTCTACATTAGATTAGTATAAAAAGGATTTGCACACTATCTAATATATGATAGCAGCCAAGAAATTGAGTGATTCCTTTTTTCTTCCAACTTTGAAAGTACCGATAGATACTATCATATAAAAAGAAGAGTGGTTTGACTAACTCAATGAAGTGAATTTTTCAAAAACATGCTCAGAAAAATGAGAAAAATGGAGTTTTTGAAAAGAAAAAGAAATTCATTTTATCATTTAGACGAAAAAAATATTATGATTCTTAAGAACTCAACACGCCCTTCCCCTTCGAATCAAACAAACAAAGAAGGGAATCCCGTTAAGTTCTTACGCTTTCATGTTGATAACTCAATTCAGTCGATTACTACAGGGATGAACCCAATCCGAAATATGAACCATAAAAGAAAATACCTATTAAATCTATTACAAGAATACCAGCTACAGTACCTATTATCCAAAGAGAAATCCTACCAGTAGTATCGGCCATTTACCCCACTTCCCTCCAGATTTCATCAAGTGGTCACGCTAGAGACATAAACAGTCATGGATAATTAAATTATGAGATCATTCTGAATGAGCTAAGTGAATCTTATTTATTCTCTTTCATTTTCTTAATTGAAGAAATAATTGGAAAATAAAACAGCAAATACAAAAATGAGTAATAACCCCCAGTAGAGACTGGTGCGATTCAATTCAACATTTTGTTCATTCGAATTTAATTGTGTCGTAGCTCTATAATTCAGATTAAGTTTATCGTTGGATGAATTGCATTGCTAATATTGATCCCAAAAAAAAGACAGCAGGTACAGCTAGGCCGTGAACAACCAACCATCGTACTGTAAAAATTGGATAGGTTCGATCTATAGTCATTAGGGCCTCCTAAAACGATCTACTAAATTCATCGAGTTGTTTCAAAGGATCAAAACAGCCAATTATTAATGGAATTCCTTGTCGGCTTTCTGTAAAATACTCATTTGGCCGCGGGCTTCCAAACACATAGTAAGCTAAACCTGTGCTGACAAATAACCAACCCGCAATGAATAGGGAAGGTATAGTAATGCTATGAATGACCCAGTATCGAATACTGGTAATAATTTTAGCAAACGAACGTTCTCATGTGCTTCCAGACATGCTGAGCTCCACATATTCTTGTACAGTCAAAGAAGATCGATTTCGCAAAAGATGAGATAGTAAATGACAATTAACTGAAATTTCATCTTTGTGAGATCGTCAATATTGTATCGAGGGGGTCTTTAGAGTATACCGAATCAGTATAGCTATCCTTCTTCTAACACAGCAACGCAATTTGAATTAGTATCAAAAGTAAGTATTAAATAATTTCTTTTTTCCTTTACTCGTTGATGTAAAATCATCTTTCATTCAATAGAATTTTTTTTCAATTCAATGAAAAAGATTCTCATATTCCCACAATTTAAGTAGATGCGAGATATAGAAATTCTCTTTTCGGAGTTGTGGAAGCCGTTTTGTTGTTGAAATCTTTTTTTTTTTTAAAGAAATAGAAATTACTAGTTTTAGAATCTAGTTGGACAAAAAAAAGAGTTTTTAAAGCGGTTGTGTGATAACTTTTTCTTCTCCCTCATTCAAGATATTATGTAAATTAATATATTACTGAATCTAATGAGTTAAACTTAAATTAAAGTCAAAAGCAAAAGTTTTATAAGGTAACTGTTTCGCTTTAAAATCGAAAATGGATTCGATACAATTCACCAGAATCTAAGAAATGATCAAATTAGAAAATCATTTCTATTTTGATTCTATAAAAATGCAAGTTTCATTTTTGAATGAAGTTAGACGATACAACTCTTATTAGTTTAATAGTTTATCCAAGAGTTACTCAATGAATCGGTTGATTGGAATTGTGGGATGGATAGATGTTATAGATGATGAATCAATTTCTTTTATATGTCTGGCACTTTATCTTTGTTAGTGTTGTCTGCCTATAATAATAGCTGAATCAAAACCTTTTCATTCAACTTATTCTTTCAATTGAAATTGAGATTTTTTTCTACCCTTCTATTTTCTTTTGCAAAATTTGAAACTTAGGTAAGTGTTTTTTAAATATATGTATAAAAAGAAAATATTTCATTTAATTTAGCCCCTTCATGCTTACTATAACTAATTATTTCGGTTTTATATTAGTGGCTTTAACTATAACCTCAGCTCTATTTATTGGTATGAGCAAAATACGACTTATTTAAATTGAATATTTAAAATGAACAATTCATAAAAAGAAATCCTTCTATGGGATTACGTGTATTCTATATTTACTTACGTTACCAATTATCAATTCTTGTTCATTGTAATTGAGATTCATGTCAATTCGGATTAATATTTAGGTACCGATATTACCTTCTTCTTTTTTCTACTTTCAAACAAAAATAAATGATTGAAGATTTTCTATTTGGAATCGTGTTAGGTCTAATTCCTATTACCTTGGCTGGATTATTTGTAACTGCATATTTACAATTTAGGTGTGGTGATCAGTTGGACCTTTGATTAATTAACATTTATTTTTTATTGACCTCCTCCTTTCTTTAATTCACAGGCACAAGAGGTCAAATTCCAATTATTGTGAAAGTTACTGAATGGATCTATTGTATTCTAATTCGATCTAAGAATAAAAAAATCACGCTCTGTAGGATTTGAACCTACGACATCGGGTTTTGGAGACCCACGTTCTACCGAACTGAACTAAGAGCGCTTTCTTATCAGAATAGATAAGACTGTAAATAAAAGGATTCTTTTCATAACCCCAATACATTTTGTATGCATATACTAGAATAGCATGATAAAAATCGAAGATTATGTCCAATTTGAAGCGATCTCAAGTGATCCCTCGTTACTGTTCAAGGGAATAGTAATAGGTAGGGATGACAGGATTTGCACCCGTGACATTTTATACCCAAAACAAACGTGCTACCAAGCTGCGCCACATTCCTTCAATTGTTCCACAGTGTAATTGTAGAGAATTCCTGTCTTATTTTCCACATGATTATTTCCTCCATTGATATATACAAATTTCTGCTCATTTCGTCTTTTTGGTCTCATTTAACATTTTCTACTATATTAGAAGCATGGGTAGCAGCATGGTATCAACATGTGTCATTTTTTAATTTGTCAAGGGCATTTTCGTCATTTCAATCATATCCTTGCTGCCATTTTTACTCCACGTGGTAATGTAGTCATAGCTTTACTGCTTTCATGCCTGCTTCCACCCGCTCCATCTCAGTGTTCTCATCTATCCACTGATCAAGAGGAAGATAAAAAAGTTTCTGCCCTGCACAACCATATTCTTTGAGTGCAACTTCAATATTCAGGTAATTTGATGCGTCTCTTTTCAATTTTTGGCTTCAATTTCTTGGTTCTTCGCATGCTTTCACCTCAATTGTCTTTTGGTTTTAATTTTTCATCAGATATATTTTTTAATTTAGTTTTAAATATATGGGTTGGTTTATATATATTGTGATAATTTTCTCTGGTTTCATCTAATCTATCAGTTAATAATAATTTCTATGTTCAAGTTTTATGTGCTTATGATTCTATGGCTCTAGAGATTTTTGTAGGCTGCTATGCACGGGTAGAACACTTTACGTTGTTATCATCACATCTTCTCAACTCTGCTTTTCTGTTTCTCGATATGTATCTCTTTCACTTTCTGATTGTGTGCTCTACTTAATGATTGGTGTGCTTTTGGGTTTGATTGTTTGGGTTGAAGTTCTGTTCACTTGTAATTTTTTCGAGTTGAATGTCAGGTTATACTTTCTGCGTTTAAAGAGAAAAGTATATTTATCGTCCTTCAATTTTGTTGATTTTCTATGTGCGAAAAACGAAATCATAGGGTTCCAGTTTTACTTATATTTGCAAATTGATTTTTTGGAGTTTTGTGTGATTTAGGGGAAAAGAAATTAGAGGTTATTTTTTAGATTCGTAATTTTCGTTATACGCTCGGTAAAATTAAGGGAAAACAAGCATGCTGCTTTTGAATATTTCTCAGCTTTTGCTCTATAGATGTTTGTAAAAATTCTCCTAAGAAGCAGCCTCTTTCGATTTCAGTTTTCTAATGTAGCTTCTTAATTTTTTAATTATCTGATAATCTGTTGTAAAATGTCACTGAGTTGAAACAGGGGAGGAGGAGTTGGCTATGGATTTTTCCGAGATAGTTAACCACTTTTTCCACCATAAGTCTTGGATTATTAAAGTTGACTTTTATCCTACGGCTAGCAGCTTATGTGAAACTTTATACAAAAGATCGACAAGCTAAAATGAGAAGTGACATGTGAATTAACTACCATTTACGCAATGGGGATGAGGGGTTTGTGGCTCATAAATACATTCTTCGAGCTCGAACGAAGTGAGAGGACTGAAAAAGAAAAATTGAAAAGGAAAAATAGCAAAACAAGAGTCATTTTAAATGGTTCAAGACTATGCCTTTTTTTTTGTGTCTGTGTAAGTTTACCCGGAAGATCAACAGAGTATATGTGAGATTCAAGGGTCTCTCTTCAGTGAAGATAAACATTAGTTTTTTACACTAATCAAGCATCTGCTTAAAGTAATGCCAAATATTCTTTAGCTTTTAATTCTTAAAATCTTTTATAATTATCGATACAAAACTGCTAATTTAAAGTTCTTTGTAACAGCCTTTTACCCGTGTTGTTATGACTTCTACTCTCAAGTTCTTTTGCTTTCGTGTTCCTACGCTTCTGTAAGTTTCTCTTTCATTTCTGATAATTTTCCTCATGCTTATTAACTGCTGACTAAACTAGGGTGAAGACCTCTCGAGTATTCTCTGATTTTCACAAAAGATTGAACTTGATTTATATTTTTCAAGGAAAAAATGGCGTTTTACCTGTTTGCTAGAGATGCTAAATGTATGCTCTCGCTAACAGAACTTCCTCCCCATCAGATTGGATTTTTGAAATATGACATTGCTGAAGAGGTATGTGTTGAGATTGTTCATATCATTGAAGTACATCACTGCAAATGTGGTAGACAGAAACAACGGATGTATAGTAGCAACATCATCTACTGTTGAACATTCAGTGAAACAGTCACTTGATTGCGGTAGAACTTGCAATGCAAAGGCTGCAGCGATTGTAGGAGAAGTGTTGGCAATGCGTCTCAAAGTGGAGGGTCTTGATCAGGGGCAAGGAAACGGGATCCATGTCAATGTAAATAAAGAGGTTGAGAAGAAAGGTTTCAAAAATCGTACAAAAGTTTGGGCTATAGTTAACGGCCTTAAGAGCAATGGAGTGAAACTTATTTTGGATGACAATGAAAATGACAGTTGTCGCCCTAACTTCTACTAGAACAGTGCACTGATCCTCTTATCACACTCCTACAAGGTACAAATAATGAATTGTATCTCATATCAGTAATTTAGTTGTACTCAATATGTAGTTGGCTCTTAAAATATTATCAGGATTTTTTTTCCAGATCCTATAACTTCCCTACTGAGTCCAATATACTGACACATTGCCATAAATTTTGTATATTAGATAGATGTTATTGATTGAAAGAGAACGTTGTCGATGAAAGGTAATTTGAGTACTTCACAATTTGCTTTGTGAATTGAGCTCACTCTGTTAGATTTTTTAATATTTGTGTTTCACACTGGAAATATCTAGGAAATAAATGTTGAGTCATTTATTACTTTTAACCCCTCCAAAGACAATTCTCTATGCATTGTACTATAATGGTCAATTTAACTCATTAGTTATGCAGAGTTTTGGAAGTCTTGTACTCTGATTACTTGCAAGTTTGAATTGACCATACATGGTTGGATGGTCCTCCTTATTGTTCTCAATAGATACTTCTAAAATTTTGTGTTTTCGTCAAATAAATTGATGTGAAGTATATGCGTGCATATAGATTACTTGATCTTCGTTAAATATTGCATATTATTATTGTAATTTATAACGTAGGTATGCGGAAGATGCTGCTTTACTACTGGAGAATTTGTGTGTGCGTATTTTGTGTTGAATGCCCAACTCAACTGTTACTGAGAAGGCCATATTTTTATTTCTGGTAGTTAGTTGTTGGCAAGGGAAGGGAATAGGGAAAAATGATTTTGTTTTCTATTACTTTGCAGCTTCGAGTTCATTGTGTTTAAGCCCTTGGAACTCCAATTGTGGGTGACTACAAGTATGGTTGGTTTGTCCATCGCAAATGGAACATACCAAGAGTAGATGTGTGTCCTATCTAAGGTCCCTTTATTACATCTGCATTGTAGGGAGCTTGTTCTCCCAAATATACCCAATTTTATTGAGCTTCACAGTCGAAAAGCGAAAAAACACTCGGATCATAGCTCAAACTCAGATGTCCTCCAGTTTGTAGCACCAATGCCATCTGCCATGGAAATTAGTTGGAAGCTTATGCACTCTTATTAGATATGAAAATAGCAAGAGTCTGTTCAATTGTTTCCCCATGGTTTGCTCGAAGCATTTTTAATTCCTCAGCCAACAAATGAAGTACTCAAGTTATATCTGTCTATATATAGGGCATAATTTGGAAACCTTCTAATTTAATTCAATATATTGCAACTCAAAATTCAATGTATTTGTTAATGGAAGAGGAAATACTCAAACATATACTTCATGACCTGCATTCATTTGTACACCTCTTCCTTCGATTGTAGATGGTGGTTGCCCGTGCGTGCACGGACCTAATATTTATCTATTTTTGTATTTTATACAACCTTGTGTCAGTGTTGAAACTTGTTTATTGATTAATAATAACATGATTTTAAATTGTTAATATACATACACATACATTACCCGTAGTACACCGACACACATTGATGATTGCACTGTCGTGCATACACACACATTATTTATATATGCGAAGTTGCAAGTTCTTCAAAAATAATCCACATATGTTTGTGTTATTCATGTGTAACTTACACTAAATTTGGAAGGGAAAATGCATAAGTACCCCTCAGTCTATGCCCAAAATCCCAGAGACACACCTAACCTTTACTAAGGTCTTATTACCCCCCTCCGAACTTATTTTATATGTAATATTCTACCCCTTTTTGGCCTACGTGGCACTATCTTGTGGGCCCAACACATATTGACAAAATTTTCAAGGATAGTGCCATGTATGCCGACAAGGGGTAGAATATTATAGATAAATTAAGTTCGAGGGGGGGGGGGGTAATAGGACCTTAGTAAAGGTTAGGTGTGTCTCTGGGATTTCGGGTATAGGCTGGGGGGTACTTATGCATTTTTCCAATTTGGAAAGTAAGAAAGTTCCATTCATTATACAACAAATTGGAAATACAAAATGTTTGTCTACACAGTCGTCTAATTAACCAGTTAGAATTATGAATTAGTCCTTGGAATAAATAAAAATGCGTGTGAAAAACATTATGATAGTATTTTATCATAATGATTGAGTTCGTTTCAAAATCAATTACGTTATATTATTTATTCTTAACACGCTTGAGTCATGGAGTATGGTTGATATTACTCAAAGTTGTTATAACAACCTGATGCAATTTTAAATGACAAAAACTTGTGAAAGTATTAATAATGAGCTAGCTTAATAAATAGTACAAGACTAATCTATGAATAAAACACCTAATAATAAGGTAATGGCAAAAATTATCTAGTATAATAGTAAAGGGAAAAAACTTCTCTTATAGATTATATAGAAAATACTTATATACAATTATATACAAAATATATAAATACAGAACCCCTCGTAACAATAAATTAGTCTTTTTCGGAAATTCTCGGTAAGAAAGAAGGGGATGTATTTTTTTTTTCTGTTTTAAGAAAAGGAAAATCTTATTTTCCGAATCATTGTACAATTCAATTTGAATTAGGAATTCCGTGTCCAACTCTAAGCAGCTCTTAACTACATATGCATTTGATCATATATGTATTATCTATTCCAACAAATAATACAAAAGAAGGAGGTTTTTCAATGCGAGATCTAAAAACATATCTCTCTGTGGCACCAGTACTAAGTACGCTATGGTTAAGGGCTTTAGCAGGTCTATTGATAGAGATTAATCATTTTTTCCTGGATGTGTTGACATTCCCCTTTATTTCATTCTAGTTATTGTCATGGGAAGGAATGAAGAAAATTAGAGATCCAATCAAATATTGGTGATGAATCCCTCTCCCCCTCTTTTCTCTTTTCTCTTTTTTCCCTTTTTAGAATAAGGGAGGAAAGAGAAAGAATAAAAAAAGTCGATTCAACATTCGGGCTCAAGTTCGAATTAACTGAATATTAATCATAGAGGAATGGGGGTAGAATAGAAAATGGGGGTCTAGGGCAAGAGTATTATACAAGAAGTTAAATTATTAATATAATTGTGATATACTAAGGGGGCAAAATCGTAATCCAACTTTGAAGGTACCCCATATCAATGAATATTTAATTTTTAAAAATTACATGAGTATTATTAAACAATATGTTTCAATAAAGGAAGATATTTTATGTTCCAAAAGTCCATTGTTGAAGTTGTTCAATTGTCTTCTTAATTTTCTTTATGGGGGTGTCATACTTCTTTTTTTTTGTATCATCACTAGCTTTAGTGAAAAATGCCCTCACAATTTGGAGCATACATTCCAAAAGAAGGAATTTGATTGAAGAGTAAAAATATAATGTCTTTAAACTTTACGTGGGCATTCAATTTTGATTTATTTAGTTTTTCATTACTTTAGTTTAAGACATTCTATTTATCTAATAGTATAGCTAGATAGATACATATTAAAACCTTGAATATACTTTTTTCCTTTAAGGCTTGTAGCTCTAACCATGCAATCACATTTATTCATAAATTTAAGTTATTATTGTATTTCTAAAGAATAACATAAAATATGGTACGTTAAAGGTAATTCATAGATTGCAAGAGAATTTTTTTTCGAAGTTATAGAATAATATCAAAATAAAATGATACGATGTAAAAATATATATAGTGTGCATCTTTTGTTCACCTAGTCACCACAAAGTTCATAACCATCATAAAGAAAAAATAACATTAGAGTTTTTTGGCTTTTCGACTCTAAGAATAATCATTATGATGGGTATAGTAGTATTCCATGCAATATATATTGGGGACTTGGATGAAAAGGATAAAACAAACAACAAGAAAAAATTAAATCTAAAAAGCAAATAAAACTGACCAAATATAAAAGAATAAATATATAATAGAATCTACAAACAAAACATAATATATGTGTGCATTTATAGATTTTCTTTCATTCAACATCTCTTCAACCTTGAAAAATGACAATAGTTAATGACTACAGGACAAATATCAAATGATACAAGGAACAAAAGAGAAGTAATATCAAAATTAAACAATCAAGAGATACAATAATGATATGTGACTAATTTTAAAAATCTCTTACCGTTAAGTTGTTGAGGTATATATATAGCAACAATTAGAGTCATGGAGTTCTTCATTATTCTTCACACCTTGATAATGAATCTGATGACAATTCGTTCATATCATGAGCATTGCCATGGTTCATTATCTTAACGAAACAAGTAAAATTTAAAAAATAATTAAGACTACTTCATGACAAATTTTATACGAAAGTACCATCTCATGAAGCACACAAGTGTATTTATAAGTTAGGGAATATATCTTAATATTATATAGAAATTCAAAAGTCTTGCTGAAAAAAAAGTCATACAAATAACTCTTGGGTTCTTCACCATACATGCACTTGCATTTAATTTGTAATTGGGTTCTTCACCATACATGCACTGCTAGGAAGTTGAATCACGTAAATCTAATGCCAAGGAAAGCATATACAAGTTACTTCACTTCTTTTGGTTAATTCATTATACAATATAATTAATAATTATTTAATTTTCATGCTAATAAGTAATAATAACTCATAATCTAAAAAATAATTAAAATATTAAGTAATAATATTTTAATTAGGTTTTTAAAATATTTAATTAACAACAAGGGCAAAACTGTAATTCAACTTTGAAGACAAAACCTTCCCACTTATATATATATATATATATATATATATATACTACTACTACTACTACTTTTTTGAAAATATATGTTATAGTAAATAGTATTGCTTATTTAAGCACGATTTGAATAATAAGCTTAGCAAAAAATAATATTGCAGATTTTTTTGTGAATGTTCAATGTAAATCGTCATATATATCTCTTATTCACGCAAACCTATGAAGATGGTCAATGAAATTTTTTATTAATTAAATGCAATAATGCATATATTTATTTCAATTTGATGAGGTTCTATTATGTAATTAGTCTTATTTCATTAATATTACCTTATAGACAATATTCGCTTTGTATTTTTCTTGTCATCTAACTAGATGTGCTTTGCATGTGTATTTCACATTAAATTGTTTAGATGTCACATGAACATGTGAAGAGAACAACTACATTTTATATATTCACATATTTCACATTTGTTGCGAGTTTTTTTAAAAATAAAACTCGGAACATTTTGAAATAATATATTTTGAAGTTAGAAGATCTTGTTAACTTGATAATACATTTGTGCCATATATAATACTTTAATTTAAATACAAATACCTACCCAAATATAAATATATATTTGTATTAATGAAGATATTTATCTCATAAAATTAACTATTAAATAAATAATAAAAATTAAACTATTACAAACTTTAACTGGCTTTATTACAAGTCATATAAACTTTTCTTTGTTTAAAATACTGAAATATTAAGAAATAGTAAATAAGTAAAAACAAAAGGACAAAGTTTATATAGTAATAACTATTTTGAAGAAAACTTCATGAGAGTGTAAATCACTGATAAATAAAATCATTTTTTTTTTGTCTTGACTATCAAAAACAAATCGTGACAATTCTCTAAATTTTGGAAAAGATATTCAGAAGCATATATCTACATCTCAAGAGAAATTGTTCACAAAAACAAATGAATTTAGACTACAACATGTTAACTTCATATATTGAAATATTACATACCAATGTATATATTAAGCAAAACAATAATTATTATATCATCAAAATTATTTTCCTCAAGTACTCGAGGTTAGGGAATATACCCTCTTAGGAAAGAACTACTTGCTTCATCAGAATAGTGGTAGCTCATATTCCGCTAAACTTCGAACTCACTCATGAACGACAATAAATCACACAAAAAATTTAAAATGCAAGAAGAAGAGTAGAATATTAAAAAAAATTGTTGTTGAAAAATGAGAGGAAGCCCCTCTATTTATAGTCAACAAATGGTAGTATGAACAAATATTTTTTGTGTCTTATCTGAAAGGTCATAACCTTTTCGAGAAGTCACAACCCTTTGGAATAGTCACAACTTATTGAAAAAGTCACAATTTTTTAGAAAAGTCACAACTTATTAAAAACAAGTCACAACTCATCGAAAAATCACAACCCTTCGAAAAAAGTCACGACTTATCGAAAAAGTCACAACTCATCGAAAAAGTCACAACCTAAGTTAAGGATATTATTGTAATTTAACATTCAGGTTAGGAGTTCATGCTTTTGAGGTATATATATATATATACCTCAAAAGCATGAACTCCTAACCTGAATGTTAAATTACAATAATATCCTATATATATATATATATGCCACAAGGACATTCAGTTGGGCCAAGGCCTAATATGCATTCATATTTGTCCTAGGCTTATCAAGTGGGTGGTAGTATATGTATTTCCTAGCTATCGAATAGATGATAGTACACTCGTATCCTAGCTACCAAGTGGATGATAGTATACATACATCCTTGCTACCAAGTGGATGATAGTATACATATATCCTTGCTATCAAGTGGATGGTAGTACATCTTTACTTATTTAGCTGTTTATTTATTTGTATTTAATTTTCGTATTATATTTAATTTATTTACTTTTAATATTTTAATATGGATTCCGGTAAAAAAAATGTTGGCAAAGGTAAACAAACATTTATTGGTAAGGTCACTAATGTATTTATCGGAAAAAAATAAAACTGATAGTTCTTCTGAATCTAAAACTAGATAAGTAGCTCAAATAAGAATAAATACAGAAGATTTTACGCGTGTCGGTGAAATTGTTTTTCATATTGATAGTAATACTCAATTTGATCATAAATCTTTAGAAGCAAGGTTTGGTAATTTTAATGAACAATTAGATGAAGAAGCAGAATATGATAATATTAATGATGATAATGATACTTATGATGATGATGAAACAGAGCCACATACGGGATACGACTACTAGTTCCACTCTCATTCCCTCTCTTGCTCCCACTCCCATTGCCCCTGTACATCCTAGTAGGGCTAAACCCGAGGTTGAATGTGCTAAAAAATTATTGTGTGGCAACTTATGACTCAAACTGAGGATAAAACTCAAGCTATTTGTAATAAATGTAAACATAAAATGAATCATAAAACTGTGGGAAAGACGGGTGGGACAGGACATTTAAGTAATAATTTAATGGGATGTTGTAAAAATGAATTCTTGCAAGCTAAAGCTATAGCCGAAGCTATAAAACATGGTACTCCTTTTCCTAATACATATGTAGGAGTAGGGGCGTTAACATGGTCCAATCACAATTAAACCATTCTAATGTTTTTGGCCCTAATACACATCGCACATATAGTAGAGAAAAAGATCTTGAAGAATTAGCTATATTGATTATTGTTTCTGGCTTGTCTTTTCATTTTGCTGAAAATTCCGATGTTATTCATTATATTGAAATTGTGTATAATCCATCTTTTAGAGGCTTTTCAAGAAACACCATTAAAAAAATTGTTTTTGATTATCAAGGTCAACATTTTTATTATCTTCATTGTTTATTATATTATAATACTTGTAAATTGGCTATTACTTTTGATTACTTCACTATAACTGGTCATTGAATTGATGAAAATTGGAATATGCAAAAAAGAATTTTAGGTTATAAATGTTGTGAAATACATAAAATCAATAGTTACATAGCTCAAACTAATATAGATGGTTTAGAATTTTACGAAATTTGTAAGAAAGTAATTAGTGTCACCTTAGATAATGCTTCTTGTAATATCGATACTTTGCTCTATTTATTTTTTATGGTTTGCATATTAGGTGTGTTGCACACATGTATAATTTGACTGCAAGAGATAGTATATCAATGTATAATAATGGTTGTATAAAATATGAAATTGTATGTCATTTTATTTTTAAATGTCAAGTAAAGGTAGACGTAAAGAATTTGAAAACTGTTGTCGTGAATTTAATCTTCCACCCTAAAAAATTCTAAAATTAGTGTCTACTAGATGGAATTCTTTATATGAAATGCTTAAAGTTGCTTATGAATTTAGAAAACCATTACGAGTGCTTTGGGTTGCTCATAATTCAAATATGGAATATAGACTTATTGACAATGTTGGGATGACATAAAGGATCTTATATATTTTTTAAAAGATTTTTATTTAGCTATAAAACAAATTTCTAGACTTTATTATCCAACTATTCGTTCAATTTTACTGAATATTTGTGTTATTTCTTATTAATTTTAAAATTAAAAAATAATCCAAGGTTTCAAGAGCCCATTAAGTCAATGATTGAAAAATTTAGAAAATATAGTTTTCCTATTCCTCAAATTTATTTAACTGCTTGTTTGTTAAACCTAACTTACAAAGAAATAGGTGCATCACGAATGGTTGAAAAATATATTTAAATTTAGATATTCAAGATTAGGAATGTCACGACCCAATTTCTCAGGTCATGATGACACCTACTACACCCCACCAGTAGGTAAACCTATCCCGCAACTTGGAGCCATAAGCAACAAACTATCAAGTAGAAGCCAACAACAAGAAGTAAGAGCTTCAAACAAAGCAGAGAGAGGGAAATCAACAAACCTACATGAACCATCCCAAGACCTAACATTAGTTAGTAGTTGAGCATCTAATCTGAAATAGGAGTACACGTCTTTCAGAATACAAGACAAGTACAGGTTGTCTCTGAATACAATATAAATAATAAGCCTAGCCAAAACAGATGAAAGCCGGTAGCTCCAGAGGCTAAGAGCTCACCTAATCTCTGAAATCCCAAGTTACTCCGCACGACTCCAAATCAACGATGATTACTCAATTGCAATTACAGGGGGGAAAGTGTAGTATGAGTACCAAAAACAGTACTCAGCAGGCGATGGTCGGATGAGCTCAAAAGATAGCACAAGCATAAACAACAAGTAATGAGGAAAGCATAGCGCAAGTAACTAAAGAGGAGATACTAAAGTAGCCAGGAAATAAATAATATAAATAGAAAACAAGGGGTAAGAAGTCGGGTCAAGAACACACTTGGATCGCAAGCCAACAATCTAATTGCAAGCAACTAAGATACCAAGTCGACTACCCAGTGTTAGGAGGACCCACAACCACAATTTTAAAGTCAAAACCTACTAGGTAACAATAAAACAATAGCAGAGAACATAATATAGTCAAACAATAACCTAATCGGACCCTGATAATCCTGAAAGGTACAAATATTAAACATAACCCAATCGACTCCCATAAACCAGAGGGTACAAACAACAAATAAGTATACTGGTGATAGGTAATGCATAGGAATGCAGGGTGAGCAGCAGAACCATCTGAAACCATAACCATAAGACTCTAGTCAACTCCCACCCCAGTTAGTAAGAGTGATAAATCAATCCAGGCAGCCCAGCCACATAGTCCACTCCTAGGGGCGTAAGCTGCCAAACTAGCAACAGTGATTCGGGGGTGTGTGAAATCCGAAGAGGATCTCAAGTATCAAGGCCGCTCAGCCAGCCAGTCCACTACCAATGGAGTAAGCGGCCTAGCTAGCAAGAGTGACCCAGAGGCGTAATTAAAACGAAAAGCATGCAAGAAAAGGCTTCGATGCGCCGGGTAGTCAAGTAAAAACTTAGCACAACCCAAATGCCTCTAATATCTCAAGTAGAAAAAAGAGCACATCCCTGACGCCTCGTAATCTCAATAATCAGTAAGTCAATTGATCTAGGTGGTACAACTCCCATTAAAACTAGTTTAGAATAAAACTGTGTAAAGTGGTGTCTCATTATGAATGATAAATATGTCAATGCATGGGTCGGGATCGTACCACAAAATCTGTGAGGATGAACAAACAATGCAATGCATGTCTTCACCAACATTTAAGCAAGGCACTCCAAATCAAATAACTATATAGTCGCTAAGACCACGCTACCAAAGTAGAGTGTACTAACCTAGGATCCAATTGGTCCTCGCACACGGCCTTAGGCCCAACAATATAATCATAAAGTCAACAAGGATACAACATTTCCATCTCTAATCAACAACCAAAGGGATTAGGAAGAGATTTCAAATCAATAAAGGGTGAATAAACTCAAGGGACGACATCCTACCTCAATCACGCCGCTCCAGTCCCAAAGCACAACTAGAACAAACCCACAGCTATAACGAGCCACCAATGTCACAAGCATCAACGCAAGAAGAACCCCAAGAAATAAGCCCAATAGGGAGAAAATCATAACTATGAGGCAATACAACAAAACCTAAAGCATCTAATGTAAAGCCTAGTCTAATGCCACGACGAATCAATCTTAGCAAGGATAAGCAAGATTATCTATCCACAGGCGAAGCCACAGTCTTAACTATGGATCCTAACACCCACAATAAGCCCAAGGCTCCTACAGAATCAAGAAATGATAGAATAACAAGAGGAAAATTAAATCCTCGACAAATACCATCCAAAATTACATCAAATCTATACTAGGCATTATCTAAAAAGCTCAATCAAGAGAGTAGATCAATGCTCTGAATCTATCACACATGAGCTATCTGCATCTAAAACACTTTCTGACACTGCCAAACTATCAAATTATCAATCACAATGTCATTACAAATGTTTTGACACTAAAATCGCAACAATTGGAAATGGACCCAAAATTGAGTCAAAACAAAAATGTGGGACCCGCACTGTAAATCCTGAAATTGACTCCCTCAAAAGGTCCTAAACTATGCCTAAAACTTGTATTCCATAATTGAACACAATTTGATGCCCGAAAAGAGCCACAATTAAAACAGTAAAATTAACAATAACACCAAGTAAAGGCAGCAACTTCGAGCTCAACTTAACCTCAAGCAAAGGTTCCTAAATAGCTTCTAATCCCAAAACCAAGTAACCACACTCCACAGGATCACACATGACTTTGAATCACTCAAATTGAAGCTCGTATGAGGGAGAAATCACCTCTTGAAAATGAGGGCTGAAAGCTGAAATTTCTAGATATAAAACTCAAACTGGTCGCTAAAAGTCTACATGAGATGTCTGAACGAGATATCAGCACTTTAGCTAGTTCACTCCAACTCCAAATTCTCCGATGGGGTACCCGAGATTCATTCAAAACCCCGTGCGCGCAAACGAAATATGCTACCCCATTAAATTTGGCATTTCAAACTCAACGGAACCATCAAAACTCTCATCCGAGGTTGTTTCTATAAAAAGTGGGTCCCACACCCAAGTTATATTTTAAGCTAAAAACCACAAGAAGACTCAAAATGAGACCGAAAGCTAGGAACCACACAAAAGATCATCCTAGACAAAACTCAACATTCCAGAGCTAATCGCGCTGATGAAATGTTCATCTGAGCATGTTTACCAAGAATGTTGACCAAAGTCAACCCTTTGTTGAACCTTCAAGTTAAAACACCTAACGACACAAACTCACACCAGAAGTCTAAGGGCCGGAACCAACTATGACCTTAGCCTAAATTGGCCCTTCCAGAGATGATGAAACCATCAAAATTGCATTATGAGGCCGTCTTCTTGAATTTATGACTGAAGTCAACCGTTCAAGTTCAAAGGCTCCAAAATATGAAAACTTGCACAAAATCCAAACGAACGACTCGACGATCGAACTGTTAGTTCTAGCAAGATATAAATGACTTGTGGTCACTAAAGGAAAGCTCTAAATGGTGAAAAGATCGAAGACCTATAGGGTCATTACAACGAATTACCTAGTTTGACAACAGTTAAAGATAGTATACAATTGAAGCTAGAAAATTGTATGACTTGTATAATTGTAGTAGAACAAATGAAGTAGTATGTAATGAAGAACCTGAAACTTCTAGGTGTAGATACAAAGATAATATTGATGATACGCTAGAAATTATCATGGACTTACTTCTAATGGAAATAATGATTTTGATGAATATCTTAATTAGGGAATGGAAATTATTAAGGATGCATAAGGTTGTAATGACCTTTCGGTCATTTATGTGTTTATATCTCATGTTTGTAATTTAGAGCTTTCCTCTAGTAATCCCAAGTCATTTATTACTTTCTGGGATTGACAGTTCGGTCACCTGGTCGTTCGTGTGGTTTTTATGTGAGTTTTAGTGTTTTGAGAGATTTTGAACCCTAAACAGTCATTTTTATCAAAAGTACTATCGGTCACTTGGTTGTTCATGTGGGTTTTATGTGAGTTTTAGTATTTTGGGAGATTTTGAACCTTAAGCAGGCATTTTTTTCAAAAGTTTAAGAAGATGACCTCAAAATTCACATCTGACAATTTTATCAGCTCCAGAAGGGTCATTTTAGGCTAGTAGCATGATCGGCATGACTCTTAAGGTTCTCAGTATGAGTCGGTGCGACTAGGCATTTTAATTATAAAGTTTAAGCCTAAGTTTGACTTAAGTAAACATTCTGAGTAAACGCACTTGGATGAGAATTCCGTCAATGCGGTTAGCTTCAGAATGTCGAGTTTGGTCTATATTAACCCTTTGTTTGTGTCCCGAGGCTTCCAAGCTAATTTTGATCCCCTTTGTGGATTTTTACTTAAAATGGCGGTTGGTTGTGGAACTCACTTTTTGTCAAGATGATCTCGTATGAAAATTTTGAATGCACCATTGAGTCAATTATATCAAATTTGGTATGGTTTCATATCTCGTTCGCATGCACGGGGCTTCAGACAAGTTCAGAATACCCCGTCGAAGTTTTTAAGTTTCTGAAAAAATGTTGAAATCTAGTGCATATATAGCAGAAATATTAGCTCATTTTGGAAAATTTAAAACCTCATATTTTTCTCATTTCTTGGCCAAAGGAGGTGATTCAAAGTGTGGAAGCTTTGTTTTGATGGTGGCCTCGCTATAGAGTTATCGAAAGTTGTTGGGTGCACATTGTTCGAGGTGAAATCGTGATAACCCATACTGTTGTAGACCTTTTTTGACTTCTTAAGTTTGGCTTTATTGATTTGGTGATATCTTGCTCATTTTATCTCGGTTGTGGGTAATTCAAAGTCCCACATGTCAGAATTATCGAGGGTACGTTGTGGAGTTTTCAATGAGTGTTGAGCATCCTTTGATTTTGGTAAATTTTGAGTTTTACTTGCTATGTTTTTAAAATAATTAATTAAAGTCCGGTGTGGATCTCACAATTCCCGTTTTGACTCCAAAATTGACTCATCTCCATTTGTTGTGATTTTGGTGTCTAAACAAGTGTACTAATGTTGTGGTCCTATATTTGATAGTGTGGCAGCGTTCAAAGGCTGTTTGGAAAGGAAAAGCTCTGGCGAAGTGATTTGGAGCGCGCGGTTGTCCTTAAGGTAGAGTATGACTTCCTTTCAATCTAAATTGAACCTGAATGTGTAAGCTCAGGTTGATTAATGTGAATTGGGGGTGGGGACCCATTATTCTTACCTCTCTTCTTAGATATCGTATTTTAGGTTTGATTGACATTATTTCGGACATAGTACCTTGCTAGTTGGGTGGTTTGGATTTGTGCATGCTATGTGAATTACTTGAATTTGCTTGATTTTTGACGCATATCGAGCCTTACCCTAGGAGAGACCAGTGTTGCCTTAGACTCTCAAACATTGTTTCTTTGATTTGTCTCTAATGTTGTTTCAAACATACTAGATCCATGTAGACTGGAATAGTAGACTTGAGTCAAATAGTATGAGCCTTAATTTAGGAAAATTCTTTGCTTATTAGATCTTTTATCCTCTCTCTCCCTATTTCTATGGTTTCGAGGTGTTACTGGAAGTTTATGCTATCGTGACGATTGGAGATTGAGTTGTACTAGGGTGGGAGCCTTTAGTTGATATCTTTGGGTGGGAGTGAGTTGACTTGACATGGGATTCTCCTTGAAATTGACATAGCCTTGGCACTTTTGTTAGTTCGGTTATGAGTTGGTTGGTTGCAGTGCTTATTACAGTTTGAGGCAGTTATTTCCAGTTCGAGGATGATGTTTTATAGTTTGAGGCTATTATTTCTAGCTTTAGATTGATGCCTTGGGTTTGTGGCCCAAATTCTATCACCTTGGATTTGAGGCCCATATTTTATCATTTAGGGTTCAAGGGCCAGCTTCTACCACTCTAGGTTTCGAGGCTTGGTTAACTTCTTTTGGACTTGGGTTTGAGTATCTTATTCTTGTAGTCTTAGATATTTTGTGTATATGTTAGGCTTCTGTTCGAGTTTATTTAAACTTGCGCACGAGGGTACCATCTAGGCTTATGGGGATTTAGTTAGGTTTAGTTTATCTATACTTAGATTTAGTTCCTATACTCGTGTGCCTTCTTTCTTTCCCGTTTTGACCTTTGTTTGCGTCTAGATTCTATCTTTTCAGATTATTTTTACCTTTCTTGCTCAGTTGGCCTATGATGCTTACTGAGTACCCTGTTTTAGTACATATTTTACACTTTGCATCTTTTTGTGATACAGGTCATAATATCAGCTACCAGCGGTGATTGTTCATGTCATCTTTTGCAACTGTGGTTCAAAGATGACGGTGAGCACTTGACGTTCTAGGTTTATCCTATCTCCTTGTACTTAATTTAGCTAGTCTTGTTGCTTTTGAGACATGCTTTGTTGTCATCCACTTTTGAGACTTGTAATCTTTATTAGACAGCTCTATACTAGTGACTTCCAGGTTCAAGAAGGGATTTATGTATATATTTATTTTTGTTTGCTTCTGCCTTATTGTCCTTTGTTTAGATTATTGTTTTGGCTAGTTTCTACTCTTACACTCATTACTTGATGTTTTGGGTTATGGGTTGGCTTACCTATTGGTGGGGTATATTAGGTGTCATCATGACTCGAGAAATCGGGTCATGACAAAGGCAAACCTCAACTTCTAGAATGGTGGAGGAATCGCTGTAAAACATTTTCAAACCAGTGGTTCGAGATGTGTTAGTCATTCAAGCATCTTTAGTAGCTTTGGAGGATGTTTTTTGTGCAACGAGATTTCAAATTGGAGAGCATAAGTATTTATTAGCATCAGACAGCTTGGAGATATCATTATTGTTTAGAGATTGAATCAATGTCGAGTGAAAGAATTATGGGCATCCAAATTTACCTGCCCAAATTGAATATGATATATATGAAATGTTGGTAGATCGTAGTGACGATGGCATTGGAGGAACAAGCACAACAACCAATTCCGTATCATGTTACCAGAGAAATGTTAGAATATTTAAGACAAGACTTTTATTAAGGCTTCATATATTAGTATGATAATTCGGGATCTAATTCGAACACAACCCTTCTTAAAAGGTGGCTGCGTAGATTAGGTCCTCTAATAATATTTGTAACACAAATTGTATTATTCTAATTTTAATGAATAAAATTATAGGCTATTTGCCTTTAAAAAATGTATCAGTCTTCAATTTAATACAAGTCTTTTTTATATATTTCAATTTTCAAACTAAAGTTATAATTTGAAATTTAAACTTTTGAAAGTTTATATACTATAAAAAAAGTTTCAAACTTAAGTAAGTAATTTAGTTATAGTTTGAAAGTTTAAAATATTAAGACTTAGGAGTTTAAAATTTAAACTTTAAAAGTTAAAAATTTAAATTTTAAAAAATTTAATAAGCTAGACTTTTAAAAGAAATATTAATAAGTTATACATTTTGAAATTTTCAATCGAAAGCAATCAATATTTAATTTAGTTTAATTTTTTTAAAGGGGAGGATCCGAAATTCTGGTACAGTTCTGGTCCGGTTCGATCCCGGTATGTACTAGTCTGGGACGTATTGTCATTCATTCCCAATAAGTCTGGTACCGGTTCCGTTCTGATTCCTTCCCAGAAGCTTCGGCTAATGGAAAAGATAATCTTTAAAGAAATAGAACCCTTGGTTGGAACCCAGGCGCTCCCTATTGGTTGATGTTGGTTTCGGACCAGTTCCGGAAAACACCAAGCCGGTTGTCCCTATTTCGTTCCATTGCCAGCCTTACTTGAGTCTAACACTTAAAATTCTGGACGGGTTAGACGGATTATCTATATTTGAGATCATTTTTTACACCCCTAATTGTACATCATTTTAATCTAAGAGTTTTAAAACAATTTATATTGACAACGTATAACAATTAATCTTTATATTTATCTGGGTTTTTTTTATCGTTTGCTGCAGAAAGAGCAGTGGTTTCTCAAGAGGAGTGTCTTGCTGAGCTAAAAATTGATTTTAGTTATTCAAGTATAAGATTACAATATTCAATGGAAAAATTGCGCGGATAAGCAAATATATACTAGTTTATTAGATAACATAGCTACGATTTGCCTTTATTACAATTTGCGACCTACTTTTAGTTATAATTACGTGGTTCGATATTTTAGTTTGTATAATTCTCCACTAACAATTCTTCGTTTGATTTGTATTTGTATATGACGGTTTGTATTTGTATATGATAGTGATTTCCTTTGGATTTTCAATTTTATCATGAGATACATTCAATCATTTTTTGTATAACTTTTTAAAGTTTGTATAAACATGTAGTTTTTGGAACTTGTATAACTTTTGTATTATATAATTTGTATAACTGTTAAAGTTCAGATATTGGCGTTTGTACAAATTCATTGTTTCGAGTTTTACGGTCGAAAATAACTCAATTATACAAACACGCGTGAATTATATAAATGTACCTGCAATTACATAAACGAGGTGCGAATTATAGAAACGAGTAAGCTATAGCTACAACTATAGCCCGTAAATATGTTAACTATAGCTAAGAATCCTAATTAAGTTTATTATAATAACTATTTACGAAATTTCTCCATTTTTTTTATCTTCTTTAATATTATTTTCATTCGGCGGTGACACTATCAATTTTTATTTCTATTTTGGTAGGACTTAGTAAGTTTATTTACCAAGTATATATAAATTATACCTAAGTTGCAATACTCAAATAGATCCTTGTTGATCAAGACGGTTAATTTGACGTACCTGGTATTTGACTAAAACACAATATATTAAGTTTAAAAAACACAATTACATTATCCTTGCGTTTGGTTGTGAGCAAACTATATTTTCCAAGAAATGTTTTTAAATTTTTAAATGTTTGATTGGTCAAACTTTTTGATAAATATTTTCTTTAGAAAAATAAGTTTCTTAAAATTTATAGAAAATAACTTACTTGATAAAAATAGATAAATTGTTATAAATATAGTGAATGTCTATCTTTTAGAGAATATTTAGGAACCCTAACTTTGGGACCAAGACAATTTTTCTCTATAAATAGAGGGGTCCTATTCATTGTAAAATTAGAGAAATAATAAGTCTTCTTTCTTCTCTCTACTTTCTTCTTCTTCTTATTATTTTATAGTTTCATAATAGGGTATCAGCACGAGTGAAGGTTAAGTTTGAAGAATTAATAAGGTATTATGTATTCTTTTGCTTTTAATTTTAATGGTTACTCTTACGAAACCTGAGTTTGTTACCCTTCATAGTTCAGGCAAGAACTACCTTTCATGGATGTTGGATGCTGAAATCCACCTTGATGCAATGGATCTTGGAGACACCATAAAAGATGAAAACAAAGCATCAAAACAGAACTGTGCAAAAGCAATGATATTGCTGCGTCATCATCTTGACGGAATTCGAAAAATCGAATATCTCACAGTTAAGGATCCACTTGTTTTGTGGAGTAGCCTAAAAGAAAGATATGACCACTTGAATATGGTCATACATCCAAATGCACGATATGATTGGATGCATCTGAGGCTACAAGACTTTTAAGTCTATATATGAATATAGTTTTGTCATGTTCAGAATCATTTCTCAGTTGAAACTATGTGGAAAAACGAATAGTGAGACTAATATGATGGAAAAGACGTTCTCCACTTTTCATGCCTCGAATGTCCTCCTATAGCAACAATATCGAGAGAAAGGTTTCAAAAAGTATTTTGAACTAATTTCTCATCTTCTCATGGCTAAGAAAAATAATAATTTATTAATAAAAAATCATGAGAAACCTACTAGATTTGAATCACTTCCTGAAGTGAATGAGGCGTACGCCCACCATGCTAGGCGTGGAAAAGGTCCCGATCATGATCATGGTTGTGGATGTGGATGTGGACGTGGTCGTAATTATGGTCAAGAACGGAAAAAAATTCCTGGTGTTAATCATTCATCAAATAAAAATCACATTCAAAAGGAAAAAAGAAAGTATGAGAAGCGTAGGGCAGGTTGTTTTCGATGTGATGGAAGAGGGTATTGTGCACGTGATTGTCGTACTCCCAAATACTTGATTGAGATTTTTCAAGAATCATTAAAGAAGAAAGAGAGAAATCTTGAAGCAAATTTGATCTCGAAAAATCAAGTTGACATCACACACTTGGATGCAACAGATTTCTTCGCACATCCTCAAGAAAAGATAGATTACTAGATTGGTGATGATTTTGTGGCCATGAGGAGTGAACGTTTTGCTTGTCTTTTTTTATTTTATTGATAGTAGTTATCAAATAAAACATGTAAAGATAGTTGTTTACACGAGTGCTAATTTTCTTTTTTTAGTTAATATTAATTAGTTTTGTAATTCATTATTGAATTGAATTTGATTTTGGCTTAGTTAAATAATTTTTTTATATTTTATTTGCTTGCTGAAAAGAAAAAAACTCTGCATCTTATTAATGACATTAATTACATGTACATTTATTTGTATTTCAATCTCGGATATTATTTGAGCTGATTTTTATATTTGAAAAAGTTGTGGAGGAATGTTTTTTTAGTCAAACACTAAATCCTATTATGTGCTTATATTAAACTAGGACTTAAATTGGTCTATTGAATAAATAATACAATTACTATAGTTTGTATTCTAATAGGTTTTGTATATTTTTATTTTTCATTTATGAATGATGATTGAATTTTTAATATATTGAGTGTATTAAGTATATCGAAAATAATGTACTGAAAAGTTATTGAATATCTATTTAATTATTGTACACTAGTTAATGTGTTTTTCTTATTTGCAAAAATGTCAAGTAACACAACTTATTCGTATAAGCATGAAAAATAAAATAATGCATTGGTATACTATGTGCATGGGTTCATTACTTTATTAAATACATAATAAAAGATAGTTAATAATTTATTCTATAATGTTACTTTTACTTTGTAATAAAAATTTAATAGATATTTTACTTTATTTTATTTGAAGATATGGGCAATTCTTGAAGCAGTTTATCTAATTATGAAAACAGTTGCTTGATTGGTTCAGGTACAACACATACAATATTTAAAAATGAGAAATATTTTTCTCATTTAAGTATGGGCAAAATAAATGTTACTACAATTTTTGGTAGTACTAATGTAATTGAGGGCTTTGGAAGAGCCATCAAAATTTTGCCTAAGGAAACTAAATTCATCATAAATAATGCTATGTTTCTCCCAAGTCTCAGAGAAACTTGTTGTAATATTCCGAAAATTCCTAAGTTAAGACTCGAACCATTCTTCGTTTGTGAATAAGATTGTATCGAGTGATTCTAAATTTTCTTTTTGGTGTTAAGGTCACTAGATGTATGTCACGACCCGATTTCTCAAGTTATGATGGCACCTACCATAACCCACCAGTAGGTAAGCCAACCCGTAACCTGGAATAACAAGTAATGGGTCTGAGGGTAGAAACTAAACAAGAGTAGGCAAATAATAATAGAAACAGGCGGAAGCAAATCAAAAACATATATACAATTAAAGATCCCTCCCAGAACCTGGAAGTCACTAGTACAGAGCTACTAACAAAATGAGTACAAGTTTCAAAAGGGGACAACAAAGACTGGACTGTCTCGAAAGGAAAAAGATAAGTCTATATATATACAGATGGAGACTGAAATAGTACAAAACGCCATGTGCTCACTCCCGTCTCCGGATCAGTCTGCTCCAAGCTCGATCAACGCTGGCTACTAGTGCCCGGACCTGCATCACGAAATAGATGCAGAGCGTAGCATGAGTACCAAAACAACAGGTACCCAGTAGGCATCATAGGCCGACTGAACTTGAAAAGTAAAGGCAATATGAAAAGAAGGAATACACAAATCGAGGTCAAGAACAAAAATCTAACTAACAAAGGAATGCACACGAGTGTACAAAGAACTAACTAAAGTAATCTATAAGCTAACTACACCTAACTGGACCCCCATAAGCCCAGAAGGTACACTCGTGCGCAAGTTAAATAAAAACCCGAACGGACCCCCATAAGCCCGACGAGTACACAGAATAACTAAAACTAAAGAGAATTGCATATAAGAACCCAAGAACGAAGAACATCGAACCAGAACCTCAACCCTAATTAGTAGAATCTGACAGCACTGAGGCCGGACCTCGAACCGGATGCTCAGCAGAAGTACCCAAGTAACCAATCACAAGTAACAAGTATAAGAGGCCGGAACTCTAACCGGATGCTTTATATAAATATCTGGGCAATAGAGGCCGGAACTCTAACCGGATGCTCTATATAAGTATTTGGGCAATAGAGGCCGGAACTCTAACCGGATGCTCTATAAAGATGCCACTGTAGCTGCTGAAAGAGTCCAAATCGATCTATTCTCATAAGTGTCCATGGATCACCGTCCACACCTAGCCAATCAATGAAAGTCCTTGGAACCAAATCGAAAATCAAATTCAAATCGCGAAGCAGAACTAGTGTCGCCGACGTAACTCTCGAAGCTGTAACATCGGGGAAACAATGATAACTATCATCGAAGCAAACGTATCGCCTAGCTAAGGCCCAAACTATCAGGCTCAAGTCTGCTACACCAGTCTACAGGGATCTAAGTCGGCCGAGCGACGTCATGACAAAACTAAGGCTTATTGGATCCAAATAATGTATTTTTAAGGCAAGCCCTAGTCAAACCTAAACTAAAGCTCAACATGCTTCAAATAGACAATAATTAAGCATGCAAGCACTCCACATAGCGAGGAGGGTCCATTAATAACACAAAGCATGCTCACAGTTACCCGATAATTCCCAAAATATGCCGAAAGCATGATTTCTTAACACCTATGCAGGATTCAATAACTACCCAACCCAAATCCCAACTAATCAACATGCATTCACATTCTCGAGCTCAATCTAAGAGAGGGAAACCGTAGCCTACCTGTAAGCCGATCACACGCGCTCCAAAATCACTTCTCTGGAGCTTTCCCTTTTCGAACGTCCTCGAAATGCTGCCCCGCCATCAAAAATAGAGTCACAACATTATTACGGTCGTTTAGACACCAAAATCACAACAAATGGAGACGAACCAATTTTGGGGTCAAAACGGGGAAAGTGGGACCCGCGCTGGAAATTCCGGAATTAACCCCAAAAGTGGGTCCTAACCAGTTCCCCCAGCTCATGTCCCAAAACGGGACACAATTCGGGGTTCGGGAACAACACAAAATCAACATACAACTAAAATCCAAATTTTCTCAAAAATTAGAAATGGGACAGCCGTTTTATCAGTGTATTTACCAGAAACTGGAGGTCTACAGTGAAATGCGACAACACCACGACGTTCTCCTCCAAAAACCACTCAAGATAGCCTCAAAAATCACTGAAATCGGACCTAGAAGGGCTGAGAAAACAAGTCTCAAAATCTTACAAAATCAAGCTCAAAAACAGGTCGTGGCAGCAGGTGTTTTACGAAAATTACCTCAAACGGGGACCCCAAATCACTATCCAAGCTTACCAACACGTTGTCCTCGAAAAATCTCACAACTTTGCCTTTTGAATCGCCCAAATCGGTTGAGAGATGAGAGAGATGTGAGGGTTTGAAGTTATGGGAAATAGTTGCTGAAAATTTGCATTATAATGCAGATTTTCTGCAATTTTTCCCACGACTAAAAACTCCGACGGGGTGCTCCGATCTCGTACGGAACCCCGTGCACGCAAACGAGATGTGCAACCATACCAAATTCGACATTCCGGACTCAATGGCGCAGTCAAAATTTCCATACGATGTCATCTCGATAAAAAGTGGGTCCCACTTCCAAATGCCATTTTAAGTCAAAAACTACAAAAGAGCTCGGAAGGATATCAAAAACCCCCAGACACAAAAGAAGGGTCAATCTAGACCAAACTTGACATTCTGAAGCTAACTGCGCTGACGAAATTTTCATCTGAGCACGTTTTCCAAGAATGTTGACCAAAGTCAACCTTAAGCCAAATTTCAAAGGCAAAAATGCCTAATCGCACCGACTCACACTGAAAACCTCGAGAGTCATACCCACCATGCTACTAGCCTAAAATGACCCTTCCGGAGCTGATAAAATCATCAGAATTGGATTCTGATGTCATCTTCTCGAACTTTTAATAAAAAATGTTCGTTCAAGGTTCATAAGCTCCAAAACACTAAAACTCACACTATAACCAAAGGAATGACCAGGTGACCATAATTAAAAAAGGAACTATCGGTCATGAGCAACGTCCAAGTCATAAATGACTTGGGGTCGAGCCTACAACCCCCCGAGCTAACTCACACACCATAGAGAAAATCATATAAGCTCCAAAACACTAAAACTCATCAAACTATAAAACTAAGTCCAACCAATTTTCAAAATCGACACACTTAATAGGGTGTGTAGTAGTGATTAAATGAAATACAAGACAAATTGCGTTCTAAACGACATACGGTTGCTCACAAAATGACACCGAAATGGAGGGTCATTACAATGTAACACCTCGACTTTAACGGAAGCTACATCTTTGTTTCTCAATCTCTTCACTTGTCTATCTAAACCCTCTTCAGGTCGATCAACAACCTCTTCATCAAGAGGCAAGTTATTTTGAAAAAAAGAAACTAAAGAGAAATTCGTCCAAGTCACCCACTAGTTTTTAATTTTGGAATCAAAACCTTTCTAGTCTTGGGTCTTCAAAGCCACCTCACCACATAAAGAGTTAGGTGGCCCATCACCTATCAAATAGAAGATATTTGACCTAGACCCTCAACTTCAAACAACCATATCTTTCAGCACATAAAGAGTTAGGTGGCCCATCACCTATCAAATAGAAGATATTTGAGTTTTCTTTCCAACGCCACCAAGTTTGCTAAATTTTGAGCAATCCATCCCAAGAATAACATCAAAATCGACTTCATGTTCAACTCAACAAGATCACAAGGCAATATTTTATGCAAGATGCAAATAGGACAATTCCTATAGACCTTCCTAGCAACCATATATGCACCAATAGGAGTAGACACCTTATATGACTCATGCAACAAGCGGGCTCAACATGAAACTTCTTGGCAACAAAGGGGTGACAAAAGAAAGAGAGGCACCGGATCAATTAATGCATATACATGAAATGACCAGGAGGGTCATTACAATGTAACACCTCAGTTTTGAAAAAAAGAAACTAAAGAGAAATTCGTCCAAGTCACCCACTAGTTTTTAATTTTGGGTCAACTTCAAACAACCATATCTTTCAGCACATAAAGAGTTAGGTGGCCCATCACCTATCAAATAGAAGATATTTGAGTTTTCTTTCCAACGCCACCAAGTTTGCTAAATTTTGAGCTCCGAATAAAACGTTATAATTTTTGAGTGAGCTGCTCCATTTAAGGCATTCCATTCATTTTAGGAAAAAGTATTTTGGTCTTTTCCTCTTTCCCACTAGGCTTAACACATTTTTCCTGACTCAGTTAAGGGTCTAATTAGATTCTAAATCACCTATTCACGTTCCTAAGCACTTAGGGATTTAGAGTGAGGTTCCAGGAGGAGAAAAAAGGGCTAATTTCAAGCGCTCTTCAAGACTTGTGGTTTTCGCCAAGAACATCGTTCTTTCCAGGTATGTGACATTTCCCACAGTGATGGACTCGTTCGTCCTCACGCCATACATGTAATTTATCAATGAATTTGTCCATGAAATCGTTTATTTAGAGATTCTTGAGTAGTTCTTGATTTTTGTTTCATTCTTTAACAATGGAGATTTTGAGTTTCTTGAGTTGAGTATGAGTTATGGTTCTTGATAGGAATTGCGTGGAATTTCAATGAATTCGTTTTGGGTTTGTGAATTAGAATGTTTGGAAGAAACCAATCGATTCTAGATGAGTTAGGACCCGAAATTGAGTAGAAAATTCGTCAGATTTCTGATTGGGTGGGGTTTGCGCCCTTAAGGCACTAGGACCTGGGCACTACAATTTTGGGGTTGGGGCCCTATGCCTACAGTGCCCCCCAAAACAACCTCAGTAAATTGAGGCCTGGCGAATGCGCCAGGGTCGCATATCCCTTTTCATTTCCGTCATTCATTATGTATGTGTTCTTTCAAATTGTGTCTACGTTCTCTTCTAATACTAACTCTTAAATTCTTCATTAATCCTTAAGAGATTCTACATGTCCTAGTCACATGTCTGAATTTACATTTCAAATTAAAGTAAAGTTAAGAGAAAGGTTCAAGAGGTCCTTTTCAGTCATTTTGAGAATTCTTTTGCAATTGATTATAGTTTTGAACTTAGTATTGAGGAAGTGAGTATGAGAATGAGAAGAGTTGCATTTATGATTTGAAAAAGAGTATAAGGGAACTGAGTAATCCAAGTGTAACACTTTTACATTTAAAAGAGGGAAACATTGATTTCTAAATGAGTTCAGATAAGTTGTAGAGTATTACCTCTTTTAAGAGGATCTTTTGAGTAATTACCTCAAATTGAGAAAGAGTTATGTTTTACACATTTGAGCATGAGTTATATATTATTGGGATTAGTATTGAGCACTAATATGGGGACGAGTTTAAACACTCCTCATAAACCATGTAGCCAACATGGGAAAGAATCGTACTTTTTAGATGACTCCTTATTGCTTTTAAGTATAACTTAGTGTGTTGGATGAAAAAGGCAAAAATAAATGAAAGAGTTTGAGAGACAGAAGGTTTCTTTTACTGCAAAACTTTCTTACTTCAAAACCAAAACTCCTATTGCCCTTTTATAGGCTTACAATTAACTGCTAAAGCTAAAATAAAGCAACACACAAATAATGGAAAACATGGAAAAGTGGTAAACATGGTCCACTACAATAAGAATATAATTTCATTGACTAAGTAAAACATAAACCCACTAATCCTAGAAAATAGACTCACGACCGATTTACGCAAACTAACTATTTTTGAAGAATTAGTCAACACTCCCCTTTCTTCAAAATCACAAACTCCCATTTGTCGTCCGAAGAAGTCGTGCTTGTTGCGGCGCGACTTCGTAAGAACATCAGCAGTCTGTGTATTTGTGCCACAAAATTCCAGTGAGATTATTCCACCAGGGACTAGATCGCGAATAAAGTGATAGCGAGTGTCGATGTGCTTCGTTCTACTGTGAAAAACATGATTTTTTGTCATAGCAATTGTCGCCTTGTTGTCACATCATATTTCCGTTGGACCAATCTGGTGTTGTTGAAGATCTACTAACAATTTCCTTAACCAAACAGCTTGACAAATCTTTGAAGTTGCGGCCATGTATTCGCTTCCGAAGATGACAAAGCTACTGTATCTTGTTTTTTTGAACTCCATGAGATCTGCTCCCGAGCCAAGACTAAAAATGTTCCCAGATGTGCTCCCGCGATCATCCAAGCTACCGCCCAATCACTATCGTAAAGCCAATTAATCGAAACCCGATACTTTTGTGTACCAAATTTCGTGACTTGTTGTGCCAAGAACATATCGCAAGATCCTCTTGGCTGCACCTAGGTGTTGCTTTGAAGGACTATGCATAAACCTTGAAATCAAAGCGACGAGAAAATGCTATATCGGGCCTTGTGTGCGATAAGTAGTTTAGACCACCAACCAAGCTTCTATAATAAGAAGCATTTGCTGCACCTGTACCATCATCGAGTACCAACTTCTCATTCATATTCATAGGCGTGGGAGATGGATTACAATTCAGCATGTTGAACCTCTTTAAAAGTTCAGTTGCATATTTCCTTTGTGAAATAAAAATTCCATCCGAATCTTGTCTCACCTCAAGCCCAAGAAAATAATGCAAAGATACCCAAGTCGGACATCTCAAATTTACTCATCATGCAACTCTTAAATTCGAAACAATAGATTCACAAGAGCCCATATATATAATATCATCGACATAAAGACAAACAACTAGAAAGTCACTATTACCTTGCTTCTTCACATAAAGTGTAGGTTCATTGTCACTTTTTCTGAACTGCTGCTCTTGAAAAAAAGAGTCAATTTTACTATACCATGCCCGTGGTGCTTGCTTTAAACCGTACAATGCCTTCTTCAATCTGTATACTTTTCTCTTTCCTTCACTAAATATGAAGCCTTCAGGTTGGCAAACATAAACTTCTTCTTGTAAGTCGCCATTTAGGAAAGCAGACTTAACATCAAATTGGTACACATGCCAACCAAGTTGAGCAGCCAAGGCTAGAGTAGTTCTAACCGTTTCAAAGCGAGCTGCGGTGAGAATGTCTCATCAAAGTCGATGCCTTGTTGTTGAGAGTATCCTTTTGCAACAAGTCGAGCTTTATGCCTTTTGACACTTCCATTAGCATTGTACTTTGTTTTGAAAATCCATTTTAGCCCAATAACATTCTTCCCTTCCGGCAAATCAACTAACTCCCAGGTCTGATTTTTCTCGATAGCCTGAATCTCTTCAATCATCGCATCCTGCCACTCTGGTTGCTTTGCAGCTTCTTCATAACATGTCGGTTCAGTAGCTAACAGGGCAAAGCTACAAGATGCATAAACATCTTGCAGTGACCGGAACTTTGTTGGTGGCGTCTCACTGGATGACGCCGAAGGTGGAGAACGAGAGCTTGATGAAGTAGAATTGTTGCCACTTCCATGAGCAGTATGGTCAGTATTGCTGCTACCAGGTGAGGAAAGATCAGAACTTGTTGTTTCAAGTATCCCTGTATACCCTACTTCTGCGTGAGCTGGAATATAAATGACTGAATCTTCTTCTTTGTCGTTCCATTCCCAGGCTGATTCTTCATTAAATACAACATTCCTGCTAATAATCACTTTGCCACTAGTAGGATTATACAGTCTATATCCTTTGGATTGAGGACTATAACCAATGAAAATGCATTTCTCTGATTTTTCATCTAGCTTAGAACGTAAATTAACCAAAGCATAAGCTATACAACCAAAAACTTTCAAGTGGCTTACTCGTGGTTTCCGTCCCGTCCACGCTTCATATGGAGTTCGATTCAAAACAACTTTTGTTGGAGAGATGTTTAAGAGGTACACAGCTGCAACCACTGCTTCTCCCCAAAAATGAACAGGAAGTCCCCTTGCATTAAGTAAGCTTCTGGCCATCTCAACCACAGTACGATTCTTCCACTCGGCGACTCCATTTTGTTGTGGCGAGTACGGTGTTGTAAGCTCCCTGCGAATTCCATTCTCTTCACAAAACAAAGTAAAATCATTAGATAAAAATTCACCACCACGGTCCGTGCGAAGTGCCTTAATGTTGCAGCGTGTTTGGTGCTCCACGAGTGCCTTGAATTTCCTGAAATTCTCAAACGCCTCTGATTTGAAATTCGAAAATAAGCCCAACTCATACGGCTATAATCATCGGTAAATAGAAGAAAATACCGACTCCCACCAAGTGACTCAGTCTTCATTGGTCCACATAGGTCGGCATGTACAAGTTCAAGACAACGGGCAGCTCTCCATGATTTTCCTACAGGAAATGATTTTCTACTTTGTTTCCCGAAGATGCAACCTTCACATAAATCAAGATCACCCATTTCTCGGTAACCCAACTACCATATTCTTCCTAGTCAATAATTTCAGCCCATTAATGTTCAAATGGCCATAGCGAAGATGCCATAGTTGAGTTTCATTAACACATTTAGAAATTAAGGCATTATTTTCCACACTTGAAACATTAAGGGGAAACATGTTATTTTGGGTCATAGGCACAACTGCTATAGTCTGACTAGACTTATTATCACTGACAACACATGAACTATTTTTAAACAAAATAGAGTAACCGCTTGCCATCAATTGTCCAACACTTAGCAAATTATGTGCCAAACCAGGAACAAGTTGCACATCGCAAAGGAGTTTTACATTACCCTGCATTGTCTTGATGGCTATGGTTTCTTTGCCTTCAACTCGAACTTGCTTGTCATCACCAAGTCGAACCTCACTCTTTTGTGACTCATCAAGGTCTCTAAATAAAGACCTTATGCCAGTCATATGATTTGAGCATCCACTATCAATAAACCAAACATTATCAGTAATGTTAGTGATTGAAGAATGAGCCATGAAGAGCTTACTTTCATTCTCTGTGTTCTCAGAGAAATTTGCTTGATTCTGCTCGTCCTTTTGCTTAGTCCAACAATATGTTTCAGTATGACCACACTTCTTCCAATACTGGCACTGAAAGTCACTCTTGGGATGTCGAGTGTCATTGAATTGACTTCTGCCTCTACCGCGGCCTCGACCTCGGCCACGAAATCTGCCTCTTCCTCTACCTCTGCCAGATGACTCCTCTTTCACCTGGAATGCTTTTTCTTCAATTTTCTCATGAGACCTGTTTATCCTATCTTCATGAGCTAATAAAGAACCCATTAATTCATTAAATGAATAATCAGATAAATCCTTGGATTCTTCAATAGCAGCAACCACGTGCTCAAATTTTTTTGTTAAAGATCTCAACACCTTTGCCACAACAATTTCATCACTAATATTCTCCCCATACGACTTCATGAGATTAACAATGGAAGAAACTCTAGACATATAATCTTGAACAGATTCATTACTTTTCATAAGTAAAGTTTCAAAATCACGACGCAAAGTTTGTAATTTTACAAAGAATTACCTTCTTATCTCCCATATACTCCTCGTTGTAGAATTTCCCAAGCTTCGTGAGAAGTCTCTGCTGCTGAAATTCGCGGAAAGATATCATCATGAAGGGCTTGCTGAATCAGGAACAGCGCCTTCGAGTCTTTCTTGCGATTCTCCCGTAGCCGTTGTGCATGGCCTTCATCCGGATCTGCAAATCCACTCTCCACCAAGTCCCACAACTCTTGAGACTTGAAGAGAGTCTTCATCTTAAGACTCCAAAAATGATAATTCATCCCTTTGAAAATTGGAAGATGTTGGGAGTTACTGTTAGAGTTTGCTGCCATTGTTTCTCCGGGTTTGGTATTTCTGGGGCAAAATTTTTATCTCTCGTTACTCTTAAAACTGGCGCTGATACCAAATTTGTTGGATGAAAAAGGCAAAAATAAATGAAAGAGTTTGAGAGACAGAAGGTTTCTTTTACTGCAAAACTTTCTTACTTCAAAACCAAAACTCCTATTGCCCTTTTATAGGCTTACAATTAACTGCTAAAGCTAAAATAAAGCAACACACAAATAATGGAAAACATGGAAAAGTGGTAAACATGGTCCACTACAATAAGAATATAATTTCATTGACTAAGTAAAACATAAACCCACTAATCCTAGAAAATAGACCCACAGACTGATTTCTGCAAACTAACTATTTTTGAAGAATTAGTCAACATAGTGGATCTACTTAGTTGTATCATCACGTAGCTCATAGTGATGGTGTCGGTTAGAGAATCTCCCAAATAGAGTTAAAAGTGTATTTTGTTATATCACTTAATATGTTGAGTTTCAGAGGTGAGTAAGTATTTTTGTAAAGTTTTAAATGATTTCATTCCTTCAATCATTTACATTCAGTTGAGTTTATGTTTTATCTATTGCAGTCTTATCAGTACAGTTATTCGTTATTCATCTATATTACATACTCGTACATTCAATGTACCGATGTCATTTGACTTGCATCTTTTAATGATGCAGATATAGATTCATAGGATCATTAAGAGGCATCTTGTTGAGATCACTTTGCACTTCAGATAGCTTAGGAGAGCCTCTTTGCATCCTGGGGGACTTCACATTTATTTTCTAGTCAATTGTTTTGAGTAGTCGCAGGTCTATATATAGTAAAGGCTTCATAGATATACAATTTTGGAGATTATTTCAATTGCAAATGTTTTATTTAAAACTTATGTTTCATGCCCAGTATATTCAGTTCAGTTTTGAGATTCAGTAAACTGTTTTTATACGTTTCTTTCAATTTGATGCTTGTGTATGCTTGAGTTAGTCTTCCGCTTGTAGTCAGCCAGGATGAGGGTTCACTTGAGGACCAACAAAGGTTCTCAAGTGTCGGCCACGTCCAGGGTGTAGGCTCGAATCACGACACTTGTAGAGTTTAAAGATATTTGTTGTAACACCCCAGATTGGAGAAAGGAAACAAATTCTAGATTTTCAGAAGTTATAGGCTCTACCGGCGGAGGGCACCTATAGACCGTCAGTCGACTCACGTCCTGTCAGTCAGCTTCATCGATGGGCCAATCGACTTGTAGTTTCAAAACCTAGATTTCAGCCCTCTAACAGCCAAATGATGACTGACACAACTGACCGTTAGTCGACTTACGACCCATCAATCAGCTCTGTCGATGGGCCAGTCTACTTTTTAGTTAGGGGTAGTTGGGTCTTTTCCTAATTATTTTAATCCTAAACTATTTCGTTTTGGTCAGTTTTAGCCTATTTTTCTAGTCAGATTTTTACCCTAAACCATTATTCTCTAGAATTCACCAAGCTTAGAACAAAAGAGGAGAAAGAGGCGTCAGTTTTCCCCAAGAACGACCAGCAAGTTCCTTCAAGTTCCAGCCCCAAAATTGAAAAATTTCTCCGTGAAATTCGTCACCAGGTATGTCGGATTTCACTAGTGGATTCCTTTCATCCACTAGGTCCCTAGAATTCAATTACATTCCTGATTTGCTATATCTTGCTTAGACCTAGGGTTTCTCAAACCTTAGATATTAGTTGTGATTTAGCTGTCAGAGTATTCCAAATCAGATTATCATGTTTTCATGGAATCGTTGCTTAGGTCTTTGCACGAAACTCAGATCCCTAGTTGTGTAGATTCTCTTAGTTCATGAATTACACATGCTAGGTCAGTTAAACAGATATACATGCTTCAGTTTTCGAATGTCACATTATCAGTATATAACTGTTACATTCTTAGATTTTGCATGTCAGTATTTTGAGCTATTCCGTATTTCAGTCATAATGTATCGTACACATATTTAGTTGGGAGTAGGCTTAGCACTAAGTGGACTAGGGTTCCAGTTTACCCTCATAGTCCTAGAACTACGTGTCCCCGTAGGTTTATAAGTCCCCTCTGTTGGGCATCAACTTTAGTGATCACGCTATTTATGCCTTTATACCCCTAGCGATGTATATTTGGTCCACTCGATGGGGCATATATATCGAACAATCATGCCTTTATACCCCTGACAAGGTGTATTGGGTCCTCTCGATGGGGTGTATACATCGGACTCCACGTTTAGCTCACGTGGTTTTATGCCGGTTAATAGTAGCTCCCACAGTCAGATTCTAGTGTATTTGACCAGGTTTTCAGTTATACTTCAGTATTTAGTCTCAACATGTTATGTACTTGGTCATTGCATTTAGTTTAGTTCTTTTCAGCATATCTTAGTATTTCCATCATGTTCAGATTATGTCATTGCTCACTTATGTATTTTGTTCAGCTTATATGTGTTGTTCAGTTTTTATCCTATTCTGCATGCTCAGTACTTTCCAAGTACTGACGCATACTCTGTGCTACATCTTTTCATGATGTAGGTTCATGTCTTCAATATTTAGATCTTGCATAAATCGTTTCCCGATCCACATTCAACAGCTTCAGTGGTGAGTCCTCATACTTCGAGGACAGTAGACATGTTTTCAGATTTAGTTTTTCATTTCAGTTTTGGTTTTGCTAGGGTTAGTTGGGCATATGTCCCAGCAACTTTAGTCAGTTAGAGGCTTTTTCAGACATAGTTAGATTCAGCTTTAATTTTTGAGTGATTGTTCAATATCACTAAACTCTTAGAATTTTATATATATTTCAACCGGTATTGGGTATTCCCCATCATTCAGGTATTTCATGATTTAGCTTTTGCATTAGTTATCTTTTCATAGATATGTTCAATTTGCTTATGATATGCCAACTCATGGTTAGTTTGGGGTCATTCGTGATCCTAGGTCCTGTGTTTATACCCAGGGGGTAGCCTTGGAGAGTGAATCATTAGGTTTAAGAGTCCTAGGATGTCTGAAAGCCGCACTAAGTAGAGTCTCTTTCATGGGTGTGAAGTGCACCACATCTAATGAGAGAGAGAGGCTATGAAGTGGTTTAGGAAAACTTCACTTTTTTGCTACTCTTATCGTGCATAAGGTATGATCCAACTTCTCATGTATAATTCGACGTTTGCATTTCAAATCACTGGTACGTTTCAAGTCCTTCCTTAGATATTCATGCATTGTTATATCCAGGGGCTAATCTTACCTTTGTAATTCTCTTTATAGCAGCAATCTTAGGTGTCAGTGTAGAAACTCTTTCAGAACTCTTCTCAATCTATACTTTAGTTGGTGACCAGTTATAGCTAGACGGGTATACAGAAATTGCCATGTCACAGTCTCTCAGAAAGTCACCTTAGCAGATCTTATAGAGTTAGAAATGGTAGATTTAGATATCATTCTAGGCATGAATTGGTTACATTCCTGTTATACCTTAGTCGATTGTAGAACTAGGATCGTTCGATTCCAGGTTCTAACGAGCCAGTCTTAGAATGGAAGGGTAGTAGTTTAGTGCCTATATGTCGAATTATCTCTTACCTTAAGGCCAGAAAGATGATCTCTAAAGGGTAGTGTAGTACATGTTGAGGAAAAAAAAGGAAGGAATTAGCAAAAGATGTTCATCAGCTTGCTCGCTTAGGAGTTAGTCTTACGGACACATCAGATGGTGGTGTGATAGTCCAGAATAGATCAGAACCTTCATTGGTAGTGGAGGTTATGGAAAAACTGGACAATGATCTTAATTATTCCAATTGGAAGGTGTAGTTCCTTAGCAGAAAGTAGAGGTTTTCTCCCAAAGGGGAGATGGTCGCTTATGTGTTCCTAAGGTGGATGAGCAGGTGAAGCAACCTTGATTAGGCTAGATTCGGTTTATGAAGCTATGGGAAAAAGTTCAACTCGTCAGAAATAGACTTGAGACAAAAGTCCTATGTAGATGTAAGGAGAAGGAACTTAGGGTTTGGGATAGATGATTGGGTTTTCCTGAAAGTATCACCTATGAATAGGGTGATGAGATTTGACAAGCTTGGAGGAGTCGGTTCATAGAGGGAGCTACTTGGGAAGCAGAAGCATCCATGAAGGCAAAGGATCATCATCTCTTTCCTTCCAATTCTATTTCAGCTTGAGATAATAGTTTCCTCTCTAGTCTCTCAATTTACTCTTGCATAAAATTAGTCTCAGTATCTTGTTCCTTCAGTTGCTCTTGCATTTTCAGCATATTTGCACGTTCTTGGAACTCAGTTCAGTTACATATCAATTTCTAGTACTTAGTGGTAGGGATTGCAGCTCTTTCCCTCCATACCCAGTAAGTTTAGACTTCATTCGAGGGAAAATGTTCCCGGGGGGAGATATTGTAACACCCTAAATTTGAAAAAGGAAAAAAATTCCAGATTTCAGAAGTTGCAGGTGCCACCGACGGAGGCCACCTACTGACCATCAGTCTACTCATGGCCCGTCAGTCAGCTCCGTTGATGGGCTAATCAACTTTTAGTTTCAGAACACAGATTTCACCGCTCTGACAGCCAAACGACGATTGACAGGATGGACCGTCAATCGACTTACCCGTCAGTCAGCTCCGTCGATGGGCCAGTCGACTTTTTAGTTAAGGGTAGTTGGGTCTTTTTCTAATTATTTTAACCCTAAACTATTTTGTTTTAGTCAGTTTTTGCCTATTATTCTAGTCAAATTTTACCCTAAACCATTATTCTCTAGAATTCACCAAGCTTAGAACAAAAGAGGAAAAAGAGGTGCCAGTTTTCCCTAAGAACAACCAGCAAGTTCCAGCCCCGAAATCGAAAAATTTCTCCTTGAAATTCGTCACCAGGTATGTGGGATTTCACTAGTGGATTCCTTTCATCCACTAGGTCCCTAGAATTAAGTCAGATTCTTGATTTGCAAGGTTTCTCAAACCTTAGATATTAGTTGTGATTTAGCTGTTAGAGTATTCCAAATTAGATTATCATGTTTTCGTAGAATCGTTGCTTAGTTCTTTGCATGAAACTCCGAACCCTAGTTGTGTAGATTCTCTTAGTTCATGAATTACCATGCTAGGTCAGTTAAACAGATATACATGCTTCAGTTTTTGAATGTCATATTATCAGTATATAATTGTTACATTCTCAGATTTTGCATGTCAGTATTTTGAGTTATTATGTATTTCAGTATTTCAGTCATAATGTATCATACACATTCAGTTGGGAGTAGGCTTAGCACCGAGTGGACTAGGGTTCCAGTTTACCCTCATAGTCCTAGAACTACATGCCCCCATAGGTTTATAAGTCCCCTATGTTGGGCATCAACTTTAGTGATCACGCCATTCATTCCTTTATACCCCTAGCAAGGTATATTGGGTCCTCTCGATGGGGCGTATACATCGAACAATCATGCCTTTATACCCCTGGCAAGGTATATTGGGTCATCTCGATGGGGCGTATATATCAAACTCCACGTTTAGCTCACGTGATTTTATGTTGGTTAATAGTAGCTCCCACAGTCAGACTCTAGTGTATTTGACCAGGTCTTCAGTTATACTTCAGTATTTAGTCTCAACATGTTATGTACTTGGTCATTGCATTCATTTTAGTTCTTTTCAATATATCTCAATATTTCCATCATGTTCAGATTATGTCATTGCTTAGTTATGTATTTTTTCTAGCTTATATGTTTTGTTAAGCTTTTATCTTATCCTGCATGCTCAGTACCTTCCAAGTACTGACGCATACTCTGTGCTACATCTTGTCATGATGTAGATGCAGGTCCTCAGTCTGCAGATAACGCGTATATCAATTCCCGATCCACATCAACAGCTTCAGTGGTGAGTCCTCATACTTCGAGAACAATAGACATGTTTTCAGATTTACTCTTTCATTTCACTATTAGTTTTGCTAGGGTTAGATGGGCGCATGTCCCAACAACTCTAGTCAGTTAGAAGCTTTTTCAGACATAGTTAGATTCAACTTTAGTTTCTTAGTGATTGTTTAGTATCACTAAACTCTTAGAATTTTATATATATTCACACCAGTATTGGGTATTCCCCATCATTTAGTTATTTCATGATTTAACTTCCGCATTAGTTAACTTTTCATAGATATGTTCAGTTTCCTTATGATATGCCAGCTGAGGGTTAGCTTGGGGTCATTCGAGATCCTAGGTCATGTGTTTATGCCTAGGGGGTAGCCTCGGGGCGTGACATCCGTAAAAATGATTATCATATCCAATCAATGGATGAAATAATATTGACTATCTTGGTATCACCAATAATATCTCTAGGCATACACGTGTCATAGAAAAGTTCTCTGTTTTATCTTTTGGCTTGTATTAGACAAAAAATAGTGCAATTGAGGCACATTTGATAGTGAATCAGATGTATACTGATTTCAATACTTTTGTACTTTGGCATGATCGTCTGGGACATCTTGGCTATATAATGATGAGATGAATTATAGAAAAATCAAATGGACATCCATTAACGGATCTAAAAAATCTTTTAAATGGTGAATTTTCTGGTACAACTTTTTATCAAGGCAAGTTCATTTTGAGACCATTACCAACGAAAGTTGAGATTGAGTCCTATGTATTCTTGAAACGTATACATGGGGATATTTGTGGATCTATTCACCCACCTAGTGGGTCATTTAGATACTTTATGGTCCTAATAGATGCTTCTTCTAAATGGTCTTATGCGTGCCTATTGTCA
This sequence comes from Solanum commersonii, assembly GCA_029007595.1. Taxonomy (NCBI): domain Eukaryota; kingdom Viridiplantae; phylum Streptophyta; class Magnoliopsida; order Solanales; family Solanaceae; genus Solanum; species Solanum commersonii. Next base: position 3,625,169 of record JAJTWQ010000029.1, read on the forward strand.
TCTCGTAACTTGGCATTTGTAAAATTGTTGGCACAAATAATGAGATTAAAGATAGAGTTTTCTGTTATCAGATTAAGTCAATTCTCTTTGATAATGTTACAGAGTTTTCTTCCCAAGCATTTAATGATTATTGTCTACCAATTGAGATAAGAGTTGAACACCTTGTTGCTGATTTTCATATTCAGAATGGCCTCGCTGAGTCATTCATTAAACGTTTGCAGTTAATAGTAAGACCATTACTTATGAAAATTAGGTTTTCCACTTTTGTGTGGGGTCATGCAATTTTGCATGTTGCAATACTTATTCTTCTCAAACCGATAAATTATCATAAGTATTCTCTATTGCAACTGGTTATGGGTCAAGAACCTAATATATCTCATCTAAAAAAATTTAATGTGTTGTTCATGTGCCTCTGACACCACCAAAATGCACTAAGATGAGGCCTCAAAGAAGGTTAGGAATATATGTTGGGTATGAATCGCCTTCTATATTTGCTATCTTGAACCATTAACTGAGACATATTTACTGCTCAATTTGCAGATTGTCGGTTTGATGAGACAGTTTTCGCAAAACTAAGGGGAGAAAATAGTGAAATAAAAAAAGAAATTTTGTGAAAAAATTTATCATTGTCTCATCTTGATCGGTGTCCTTCTATTTGTGAGCAAGAAATACAAAAGATTATTCACCTCCAGAAAATTGCAAATCAAATGCCTAACGCATTTACAGATTTCAAAATGATTACTAATTTACATATTCCTGCAGAGAATGTCCCAATTCGAATTGAAGTCCATATAGGACCATCCACTAGTGTCATAGCTAATGAGTCAGAAGCACGTCTCAACTGTAGTAGACTATTGGGTTCTAAGGATCAAAATCCTAGAAAAAACAATTAAGGAAAAGATGATATTGTGAAAGAATATCATATGAAAGTTCAAAATTTGAATAATTCTGATATCTATGAAGGAATCAATGATCTTGAGACTTAAGGAAATAAGGAACTATCCATAAATTCAAGAGATGTTGAAATTAGTCATAATCGATCAGAAATACTGATTGATTATGTCTTTGCATATATGTTGCAACAAAAATCATGCAAGATAGTGAGGATCTTGAACCTCAATCTGTTATAGAGTTTCGACAAAGAAATGATTGACCAAAACGGCAAGAAGCAATTCACTCAGAGTTGAATTCACTTGTCAAGCGTGAAATTTTTGGATCTATAGTTCAAACACCTAATGGTATTAAACTTGTTTATTGCAAATAGATTTTTGTATGAAAAAGAAATGAGAAAAATGAAACACAGAGGTATAAAGCATGTATTGTTGTACAAGAATTTTCACAAAGGTTTGATGTCGATTATGAAGAGACATACTCACCCGTTATGGATGCAATAACATTGCGTTATCTCATTAATTTCACAGTTCATGAGGGAATTGAAATGGATTTGGTGGATGTGGTTACAATCTATCTTTATGGATCACTTGATAATGAGAAACACGTGAAAATTCTCAAAGAATTTATGATGCTTGAAGCATGTAGTTCAAAATCTCAAGATCATTGTATAGTTTGAAGCAATCTGGACGCATGTGGTATACCCATCTTAGTGAGTATTTATTTAAGGAAGGTTATACAAATGATGCAATTTGTCCATGTGTTTTAATAAAGAAAACAATATCGAAACTTGTTGTACTTGCTATTTATGTTGATGACATAAACCTTATTGGAACTCCAATAGAGCTTCAAAAGGCAATAGATTATTTAAAGAATGAATTTGAGATAAAAGATCTTGGAAGGAAAAAAATTATGTCTTGATTTGCAAATTGAGCATTTTACAAATCATATTTTTGTTCATCAATCTGCCTACATAGAAAAAGTATTGAAAAGATTTTGTATGGATGAAGCGCATCCATTAAGTACACCGATGGTTGTTCGTTCACTTGATGTGAATAAAGATCCGTTCCGACCTCAAAAAAAGAACGAGGAAATCCTTGGTTTCGAAGTACCTACTAATGTATCTTGCCAATACTACAAGGCCTGATATAGTCTTTCCTGTTAATTTGTTAGCAAGGTATAGCTTTGCTCCTATTAGAAGACATTGAAATGATATCAAACACATATTGTGATATCTTAAAGGGACAACTGATATGGGTTTATTTTATTCTGACAATTGCAGTTCCAATCTTGTTGGTTATGCTGATGCAGGATATTTATCTGATCTACACAAAGCTCAATCTCAAACATGCCATGTGTTTATATGTGGGGGTACTGCCATATCTTGAAGATCTACAAAGCATTCTATCATAGCCATTTCCTCAAATCATGCAAAGGTAATAGTTATTCATGAAGCAAGTAGAGAATATGTGTGGAGATCCATGATATATCTCATTCGAGAAAAATGTGGTTTGGAGTGTGATAAAGTACCCACCATTTTATATGAAGATAATGCAGCATGCATAGCACAACTTAAGGGAGGATTCATAAAAGGAGATAGAACAAAGCACATTTCACCAAAGCTTTTCTACACACATGAGCTCCAAAAGAATGGTGATATAAATATGTGACAGACCCATTCAAGTGACAATGTGGCTGTCTTATTCACCAAGTCTCTACCAATTGCAACTTTCAAGAAGATGGTGCACTAGCTTGGAATGCAAAAGATTCAATCCTTTAAATAGATGTTCTCATTAGGGTGAGTTAATACGCGTTGCACTCTTTTTCCCTTATGAGGTTTTGTTCCACTGAGTTTTCCTTGTAAGGTTTTTAATGAGGCAGTTGATGCATGTTATTAGAAATGTGTACTCTTTTCCTTCACTAGAGTTTCTCTTTTTTTTTTTTTTTATGTTTTTTAAGTAAGGTTTTTAACGAGACACATTATCTATTAATTAGACATTCAAATGAGAGTGTTATAATTATAGTGAATATCTATCTTTTAGAGAATATTTAGAAAACCTAACTTTACTTTAGGACCAAGACAATCAAATTTTACAAGTAGCATTTGAAAGTTACAAATGGACGGATTGAACTAAATTTGGATGGATTAAAACAGGTTAGAGCACTAATTTAACTGCTTGTAACAGATTACTAACATCTTTTCTTTTCTGGATTTATCTTACATGCACCGATACTGTATGATTTTTCCCACAAACATATCAGGTGGGCAAAACATATTTTTTTTAATAATAAGTGAGATTAGTAATCTGAAAATAAAATACAGATTTTACTTCAGGTAGAAAATGCTAAAACTGAAAGGCGGAAAAAAAACTATATATAAAATTAATGTGTGATAAAAGCTTGTCAATCAGATTAATTATCACTGATGCGGCTTACTATGTATCGTTACCTGTAATTGACTTGTACGTTGTTTAATAATATAAAATTCAAGATAATTGGAATTAAAATGCCGAAAAAGAAGTTGGATTAGCTTGAACATGCACCCTCAAAATTACAGAGGGGCAGAGCCGCAGCGCTAGTATACCACTTGTGGGTTCGGCCGAACCTAATAAGGTCAAAATTCTATATTTATCTCGAGATCTCTGTTGAATATATACAAATTATTGATTTAGAACCGGTAATTTAAATAGACTAAAATTTTGAACCCATCCATTAACTTCAAATCAGCAATAAAAAATAGAGAGACAGAATGAAGAATCAATGCGGTTACCAATTTCAACCAAAGTTGTTACATCATACGGTTGAAATCTGGGACGACAAGCAACGTTAACAATCAAGTTTTCCATAATCTAGTTCCAAATTCAATCAACTACATTATTAGGACTCAATTTATGCCACCCTCTAATGATTTGGTCGAAACGAATAATCTAAGGAAATGTCACGTCCCTATCAATTCTAGCAAGAAAATTTTCTACCATGGCACTTGGTATACTTCTGAATTCAAATATTGCAGAATATGCAGCTGAGATCCATGTTGTACGATGGACCAATAGAGACCTGATTTGATCTTTCTTCCAACAATAATGTCATCAAAAAGGGTTATTCAATGGCTTAAATTATGCCACCTCCAACACATGAAAAAAGGGGTCAACTTTGACCACAACAAAACATTTGTTGTCTCCAGGGATAAAATGAGGATAAAATTGGGGTTTTATAGTCATACCCGTTGAACTTTATCTTCATCCACTCGTCTAACAAAGGTAGCTTGTGCAATGGAACTTAGTGATTGTACAACATCAACTGTGTAGGTATCCATCATCATATATGACGACATCTTACGCTTTATGCAAGGAAAAATCAGTTATGTTAACCGAGCTAACATGGTACTGAGTAACACTTATAACTACTCCTAACTAATTTTTCATTAGACGAGGAGTTTAAATCCCGTGATACAACTTTCTTGTCAGTCTAGTGTTCCCATTTTCTACTCATCAGTGTCTCCCGTCTGCTAAAACTTCTATCAATATTCAATTATCAAGAACCTGCCCCTAAAGGGGACAAAACAAATACACTTATTAACTGGGAAGAAATAGAGGAATTCCTTCATTTACCTTCTGTATCTAGAAATCTAGAAGGCATTTAAGATAGTCTTCATGAGACCTTGAGTAACTCGTGGAATGCCTCTTGGGGTATATCGACGGATCCCACTCGCTTCATTCGCTTCTTCCCTTCTTTCTGTTTCTCCAACAACTTCCTCTTTCTTGTAACATCACCACCATAACACTTTGCCAGAACATTTTTTCTCATAGCAGAAAGCCTGAAACAAGATATATAAATCAAACAGCACTACAACCGTTTATCTATGAAACTTAGCCCAAAAAATTTTACTACTCTAAAAAAGTATACATCGCATATAGAAGAAACAACATCGGGTGAGCCACCCCATTCCTCCTCCTGCAAAATACAAAACCGGACAAGGGAAGGGAGTAAAAGCATGAACATGTATTCCAAAATTTCCCTGTTCCTACAAACTTTTTTTTTTCCCTACTATACTTAAAAATCTAAAGATTTAAAAAGGTTGTTGTCTACTATCAAAAAAGTGTTGCTTGCAGACTCTGAAAGAGAAGAAAAAGATGAGACTGGGAACAAGATGGAATAAGATTGTCAGTTAAATCCCTTATCTAGTAAGCAATCAGCCAAAAACAGCTGTTCAATAGCATGTTTTTACATCAATGGTGGCCACTCATCATGGGGAGGAAACCATAAATAATCACCACTGTTTTGTATAATAACAGAAGTGTTATAGAAAAAAGCTGAAACAGTGATAATTATACTTCACAGGATAATGTAATAGTCTGCCAGATGTATGATATCGATGGAGAAATTAAACTTACGTCTCCCGGGCTATGACCTTAGATCCAATAGCAGCTTGTATGATAATTTCAAACATCTGCCTGCTCAACTATCTGTATTAGAACTGGAAGTAGCAATAAAACAAAATGAAACAGATAACAGGGTCAATAAGTCAACCTGTCTATAAACGTTTTAAGCTTCTCCACAAGTTCGCGGCCAACACGTGGAGCTTTTGATTTGTGGACAATGGTTGCCATGGCATCAACTGGTTGGCCATTAAGGAGAATATCCAGCTTCACCAAATCCGAAGCCTGATATCTATCCCCAAAAAAAATAAAAAAATAAAAAAGAGGATGAAAGGAAAAGAGGAAGCAGCAAAATTGGATCAGAAGCACTTGCAACTAGAAAAAATTGTTGTGGAAAACTTTTATGCTGAATGAATTAAACTTTTATGTGCGGAAAGATGCTCAGGTAAGTCCTTCATACTTATATATTTGATGGATAAATTTCTGTGTTGTGTTTGTATGTTCCTGAGAGAAACAGCACAAGAAGAGGAGAGGAGCGAACTTACTCTGAATCCTCATAATCAAACGAAGCATATCCTGATGTTATACTTTTCAATTCATTGTAGAAGTCCACAACAATTTCCCTCAGAGGCATGCAATACTTCATGAAAGCTCGCTGGCTGCACAAGATGGGAAAACTTGTATACCATCAATCTTGAAGTTAATAAGAACTTGAGAAAAGATGAAAAGAAATTCCTCATGAAAGTCCAAAAAAAAAAAAAAATCAATTTCAAATCAAGCATGCTTTGCTATATAAAGTGTCTTTCCAGAAGATATTTGGCAAGATATTAAAAGGCTGTAATCACCCACTAGTTTCACTTAAAAATAAATGATTGAAAAGAAAAGAATAAAGTTAAAAACAAAAAGAAAATGTAATAGCTTTCATGTCACTCTGTGTGCCACATACTTGGTACATCTTTCATGAGCAGAAATCTAATCAGCATAAGAAGAAACAGTTACCTATCAATGAATGAGTACTCCAATTGCTCCCCGCGACGCTCAGCGCATAAAGTGATAACAGACCCCACATACCTTAAAGCAGTAGTATGATGTGAGTAAAAATATACTTCCTTAACACCAAACAACCCCAAGCAGAGAGATCAAGAAATTGCCACAGATTGCTGAGGAAAATAACAAAAAATGTTAAGTTCATGGGAGCTTACTCACTAGGGATTATAATAGTAGCTAACACAGTAGGTTCCCAGCAGGCAATGAGTCTATTTTTGGGGTTTGAAGGCAAAGCAGCGGGATTCTGAACCTGTAATTTGCTACAAGGATAGAACCGAGAAAAGGAGGAAACAGAAGATTGGTAAGGTTGGTAAAGAGCGTTTAAAAAGGTAAAAGAATGCAGGTAACCAACCATACCTTCCATCTGAGTACTCAAAAATATATGGCACTGTAGGAACAGTGGAAATGACATGTGCTCCATGTTCCTGTCAGCCATTACACTAAATAATTAACTTCTGAAGTAAAATACAGTGCTATCTTTCAATTGTTCCAAACAGAAAAAGAAACCATAAGAGGAAGGAATCAAGACTTATTTATTATTCCTTTTTTATCTTTTTGTACAAGTGTGTGCACGTGCACGAGAGAGAGAGGGGTTCCAACAAGAGAGACCAGCATCTGGAGAAGTAATTGCTTATGCAAGAGATAGGTTGTCTTCCTTGTTGGATATTCATCAATTCAGGTTTTAACTGAGGCAAATACATTTAAAATGACTTTATGAACATGCCTGCTCAAGTCGCTGATGAAAAACATCCATGTGAAGTAAGCCCAAGAAACCACATCTGTTAGAAGGGGTTAAGAGACTAAATTAGGAACAATAAATGAAGTTAAAATATAATGTCAAGAATTACGATTTATCCATACCTGAAACCCAGACCTAGAGCTGTGCTGCTTTCTTTAGTTACAGAGACACTGGCATCATTACACGTCAGTCTCTCTATGGCATGGTTAAGTGCCTCAAAATCAGATCCATCAGCTGGATATAGGCCAGAAAAGACCATATGTTTTGCTGGCTTGAAACCTTCATGTATCACCAAGGAAAATATTGTGATGAGACAAGCTCTGCTAACAAGAATTGAAAAACACACAAACCATCTCATAATGAAATCTTTTAGGGGCCATGATGACATTGTGCATAGCTAAACCTTTCAGGGTATGAAGCTAAAACTGTTGATAGGATGTATTGTCCAATCATAAGCTTTAACATAATGCATCTTTTGCTTTTGTTTATGGAACATCAACCAAAATCTCTTGTGAGGCATTTTCTCTAGCCCATTTGGAAGATCCACCAAAAGTTTCCCTCTCACAAATTTTTTTGGGCGTGAGGGGGAGGTCGGTAGGGGAAAGGAACTCGAGACATCATAAATAACATGGACGTCTCGACTATGAAAGATATGTTCTCCACAGCCCACATAAGCAAGTTGCTGTGCTTTTCTAAATATTCCAATTTTCCTCTAAAATCTATGGCATAGACATAGCAAAGATACCTGGAAGGGGCTGTATAACTGTTCGTGTATGATGTAGAGTATCTCCAACACGGGCCTCTTTTGTTGAACGCATTCCGCTGACTATATATCCAACTTGACCTGTTAAAAGGATTCCTGTCGCCACAAGTTCTGGGTGCATGATACCAACATCGGAAACTTCATAACTTTGGCCAGTCGCAGCAGAGCAAATCTTGTCACCCTTGTGCAGAGCACCATCAACAATAGCCACATGGCAGATAACTCCTTTGTACTCATCATAATATGAATCCAGCAAAAGCATTCGCAAAGGTGAAGTGCTTTTACCAGGGGGTGGAGGAATTCTCTCTATTGCAGCAGGAAGAACCTGCTCTAGACCTAGACCAGTTTTTGCTGATGTCAATAGTACATCACTTGGATTAAGGTCAAACATGGATTTGAGCTGTGCTTTTACCCGATCTGGATCAGCAGTGGGTTGATCAATTTTATTTATGACAGGAATTATGGCCAGGTTTGATTCAAACGCAAGGTAAAAATTAGCAACAGTCTGTGCCTGCACACCTTGGGCTGCATCAACAACCAAAAGGGCACCTTGACAAGCTGCCAAAGATCTGGATACTTCATAGCTAAAATCCACATGCCCAGGTGTGTCAATAAGGTTCAACAAAAAATCTGTGTCACTGCCAAGGAACTTGTGACGATGGAACATAGTTGCTGTTTGGGCTTTAACAGTTATTCCCCGTTCCCTCTCTACCTAAGACAAAGTACAGATTTTTCACATAAATATACCAAACAGTATCAGGAGTTAATTGCATATATATGAACAAAGAGCACAAGTAATTAGTTCTCTAATAATGACAAATGACAAACAGTACAGATTTTGTTAGCTGCTCAGTTCAAGTGGGGTCTTGAAGGTGTGTATAGTCCTTCCAGGGAGAGGTCTAAAGCGATTTTTTGCAATTAGATGGCGGTGGCTTTGGGGGATTGGAATATTCTGTGGGTGTTAGGTGGAGACTATAATACTATTAGATTCCTGGAAGAAAGAATGGGCTGTCAGGTGGTGTTCAGGGAAATGGAGTTAAAGTATATTGATTATCATTTTCTTACTGATCCTCCTTTGATAGGTGCTAGTTTCACTTGGGCCAGGTCAGAAGGTTCTACATCTTTGATCAAGAGTTGACAGGTTCTTGGTGTCTACCACTAGGTAGGAGTTGACTCCAAATGTGATACAGACGCCCTCCCAAATTGACATTGCATCACCTACCTATCATGTTGGAGGGTGGAAGAGGCACAAGCATAAGAGCATCTTTCAGATTCGAGAACATGTGGTTGCATGTGGTGGACTTTGGTCACAAAGTGAATGATTGGTGGAATAGCTATGAAGTGGTTGGAAGTTGGAACTCCCTCTTTCAGACTTGCAAAAAAGGTTAAAAGTAACAAAAAAATTAGGATGTGGAATAAGTGTTTGGGAAGGGTAAAGGTCAAAATTAAGGAAATTGTAAATGAAGCTTGGGAGTTAGAGAGGGTGGGAGAAGGGGTGAAGTTGGTGGAGAGGCAGAGGTTAGAGGTTTTGAAGAGGGAGCTAGCTTCTGTAGCAATAGCCCAAGAAACTAATTCGAGACACATATCAAAGTGTTGTGGTCAGAAGAAGGGAACTGGTTAATCTTCTCAACAATTAATGAACCACTACAACAACTATGTCTCAGTCCCAAACAAGTTTGGATAAGCTCATAACATATCATCATCATAATAAATAAATAAAATACTGTATAACTGAAAATGCGTTAATATATGTGTGTATATATATATAACAATAACAATAGTAAAAGTTTCATACAAGTCTAAAACCTATCCTTTACAGTTTAGTGTTTAAGTTAGTTTATGCATGCACCAAAGGCCTCACATATGAATGCAGCCCTCAGACTGGTCAGGTATTTGAAGACATCACCAGGTCTGGGAATTTTAATGTCATCTACTGGTGGAAATAATTGGAAGGTGTTTCGTGATGCTGATTGGGGTTCATGTATCAACAGCAAAAGGTCAATCACTCAATCACTGGATACTTAATCAAGTATGGAGATTCACTTGTTTCATGGAAGTCTAAAAAGCAGCTTACAGTTTCTAGAAGAGAAGCTGAGGCTGAGTACAGAGCCATGGCCTCAACTGTTGCAGAAGTTGTTTGGACTGTTGGTTTGTTTCAGGAATTAGGTGCTGCCACTTCATTACCAGTGCCTCTTTATTCAGATAGTACTTCAGCATTACAAATTGCTGCTAACCATGTGTTTCATGAGAGAACAAAACACATTGACATTGACTGTCACTGTCACTTCATCAGAGAAAAGATTCAGGATGGCTTACTACTTGTCACTGCCTACCTCCCATCCTCCGAACAACCTGCAGATGTTCTTACTAAAGCACTTGGCAAAGGTCCTCACACATATCTTATGTCCAAGCTAGGTATGAAGAACATCTTCATAGCTCCTAGCTTCAAGGAGGGGGTGTAAAGGAACTAACTAAGTGTATACAAGTACCTTGATGTTATTAGCTATAATTGTATTATATTATACACACACTGTGATTGGTGCAAGTGTGATTAGCTACTTAGTTAGTTCCTCCTTCACAAAAACCTATCCTGAACTAGCAGCTATCTCCTATGTGAATCTTTTTCTTCCATTGTGCCATATCTATTGATACCAAGCATTTAGAGGTCCTTTGAGACACTTCCTTCCATGTGATTTTAGGTCTACCATACCATGTCCCCTTTTAACACCTTCACCTACCACTAAAAATAAAAGGTTCAACACAAACCAACAAAAGCAAGGCTTTCCTACCTTTTAGCTTTTAAAAAGATACTGATTTTCGCCCCCAAGGCCTAGCTCAAGTGGCAAAAGGTGGAGGATTTGTGGCTTTGGTCGCAGGTTCAAGCCCCACACCATGCAAAGCGAAGCCCGGTATTAAAGTGGAGAAGGGTAGAGGGGCGGGTCCATTATCCACCGAGTTTAGAGGTTGTGATTGGTCCGAAGGGCGGCCCACAAACGGATTTCTCGGTTATCAAAAAAAAAAAAAAAGATACTGATTTTCTTTCCCTAACTTCCATTTAAAACCTCTCGAAATTAGATCTGTCATAGTCCACCTCATACCAAACACAATTTCTCTTCTAGTTCCATCCTCGAATAGTTAAACAGACAATTAGTTTTTTTGTTCATAACCACCATTCAGAAGGATAGTTATCACTTCAGATCAGCATCACTTTCCTAGGGTGTGAACATCTGTCTCAACTATATTCACTATTAGAAGGAGAAAAAAAACCAAGATGATTAGCACTACTGTGTCACACTTCACCTCTAGTTCTCTCTCATAAAGATGTGATCTGGAATTTCAAATTGATAACCTCAAAGTACAAAAAAAATATGCATAAATCCATGAAGTACATAGCCTCTTAACCGAACTTATCCCCTTCCTTATACCCCTACATACACAACCTCTGTCACAGACAAAGGATGAAAGACAAATGCTCCACAATTGTCCGCTCCTAAAGAACACGACAACGAACTCCTATGAGTGTAAAAAAATCTAATTCTTTTGTTTGTTTTTTTATAAGGGTGTGAAATTGTCATAAGCCTCATACCAATATAGGACTGCCTTCATTCCAAGCCAAATATGTATGTAAAGTTTCACTTTCACCTAAAGCTAATAAGTAAATGCCAACGCATTACAACAGCTAACACACAACTTCCCATATTTGAGCCCGGAAATAATCATATTAGCACAAATGTTACAGAATAAAGGCTTCTGGACCCAGAAAAATGATCAAAGATAACCTCAAAATAGTTTACATGCTCGTCCCTAAACGCTGTCTGATTATGAGAGGCATTTTTATCGGGCAAATGGAAAATTTATAAAAATACACTATAAATAACAAAGCCAACCAAAAGTTCAAAAATATTCTGATTCAACCCAAAAGTTTTGATAAAAGTTTCTTTTTTTCTCACTATTAAAAAAATAATGTCGAAGACATAATTAAGTAATAAAAGTGCACTCTTTCTAATAGCTTAACTTTTTATATGAAATGGTCACACATTTCTACCCATGAAAAATGAATTTTCAGGTGTTTGACCCATAAGAAAGTATTACGCTCGTCCATGCAAGGGTATGTTGGAGACATAATTAAGTTAACTTCAATAAGTAACCCCTAATGTCTCGACTTCTAGCTAGAAAGATTAAAAAATTCACAAGGAAGAGTATTCCAGTTTATCTTGCAATATTTCCTTTTTAGTCCCGTTCCAAAAAGAATGACTTGTTTCTAAGTTTGGTTACAATTTTAACTTAACTTCTCTTTTCACCTTTTAAAACCACACAAATGTTACGAAATATTTCAGATGGCATGTTACAAAAATCATATATTATAGTTATACAAATGTTATGGCATATATGTCATGTCTTCATTACTGTCGTAAGATCCACATAGCCACATATAGCCCAGCCCAGGGTGGCCAAGCGGACGCCCTTCGTCGAAAAATTATATTATGCATATAGAAAATTATACGAAATATATTGTCAAATAATTTTTCATACATACCCTTAACAAAATTTCTAACTTCTCCGCTACCTCCATGTCTATTCAAACTTAACATATACAACATACTCAGTGTAATCCCACAAAAGTGGTGTCTACAAGATTAAAGTGTACACAACCTTTACCGCTAACTAGAAGTTTACATATATTGGAGTAAATTTTTGAAGAAACAGGGGTTGCTCCAGTTCAAAAAGAAAATAAAATTGAGCAACTTCAAACTTAAAGAGCATTTTAACCATTACTTATTATAACATGAATGAAGGGGAATTTACCTGCAATTTATCTAAGTACTGAGGCTGACCATGTCCTTTTCTAATGGTTCCAGTAAGTTCCAGAAGTCGGTCAGCTAAGGTTGATTTTCCATGATCAACATGGGCAATAATTGAAAAGTTACGAATGTTATCAGAAGGGTACTGATTCAAATCTATAGTTGATCCTTCTTTATTGTTTTGGCGAGGACGAGAGCAAAATGAAGCATTTTGAGTATAAGAAAAATGCGATAAAGAGGTTACCGGATGAAAATTGCAAGTATAAATTGCAGCTAATTTGGATGTGAGAGCTCTTGAAGCTCTCTTGAAAGTAGTCATTTCCCCACGATTTGTGTTTGAAGAACCACAAAGCTGAGGGTTTTACATTAGGGCTTTGCGGTTCACTTTGTTTGATTAGAGAGACCAATACAAATTGTCAAAATGTCGTGGGGACGTCGATATGGACTGATTCACCTTAAAAATGAATTTTGAGTTAATAAACAAATAAAATAATGGGAAAATTTTCAAATCACTAATATTTTACCATTTAATCATTCATTAGCCATATTTTTAATATTTATTTAAAATCTCAATATTTTATTTTGTTACAAGGCTGTTTTATATATATTTTTTTCTTTATTTAAATTAACATAATATAACTAAGAAATAACAAATTAGAGAAAATCAAGTGAAAGAATCTTTCAAATTAGATAAAATTGTTGAAAGTCCTCATTACTTCCATCACAAAAGATTATGAGACCCAAAATAGGTGATTCTTTTACTTCTTCCTAAAACTCCACATTTAACTCCAAACTATCTTCCTTGTCCAAATTGTGATTGTTTTGTTTTTAGTAGAAACGTCTCTCATGCGTCATTATTTGGCCCTGTCTTTCAAAACTAATTAGTGTTATGAAACTCTATGATAATATCTTATAGTTTTATAGATTAAATTTGAATTTTTTTAATTTACAAATTTAAACACATGTAGTTTTATATGTATTTGTCATACATTTTTCACAGTGTATTTGTTTTTTTTTTTTTTTGAATTTTGTATCCTTTCTTAAATCGTATTCATTGTAATATGTATACTATTTGTATTTGTATTCATTCTAGTTTTCATGTTGTACTTTGTATAATGAAACTTGTATTTCTTTGTTAGTTTGTATTCATTCCAATAGGTATGCCAAATAAATCTATAATTATTTAAGAAACATATTTGTATTCATGTATTTTTTTCACTGTGTATTTATTGTTTTCTTCAGAATCTTGTATCATTTCTTAACTCATACTCATTCCAATGTATATTATTTGTATTTGTATTCATTCAATCTTTTATGTTGTATTTTGTATAAATAATGATATATAAAAAACAAAAATAATATGATGGAAAAGTGACAATGAAATATAAAACTGAATAGGAATTAGTGAATACTTGCTGCAATCATTCTTAAATAAAATATATAACTAGTTGACATACATTTGGAATTAATGCAAATTTGAAACAAATACAAGATCCATAAACTATATAACATGAGATTTTGAATGAATACAAATATTAATAGCATACATACTGGTTTGAATACAAATAGAAAAGATACAAAATTCTGAATTTTTTATTAGAAACTGAATCCAAATACCTTGACATTATTGTCATGGGTCATTTTTCTATCGCAAGTTACTGTGTTCTAGAAGAAGTATGACTTCTTTTTTTTATCATTTTGATCGAATACTATATTAGTTATAATATGTTCATGCTCTTCCAAGAGCACATCCTGAGGAGTAGGTCTAGGATAGTAGTACATCCTTTGGACCGGTTTTCTCGCATATTTTTTTGAGATTTTATTAATATCATCAGAAAAGTCTTTCTTATGACTGCTTTCTTCTCCTGACAGGCTATCAACCTTCCAAGGCTTTAGACTACTGCCTTTAAATCTCTTTTCTAAGAAATCCTCCAGATCTGAAAAGTCTTTTAACTTGAAATCACCGATCTACGAGGGAGGTTGGATACTGGTATTGGCTACTTTCTCTTTTCCTTTAGAATTGGAACTGAGTCTAGAAAGTAGTTTATCAACTTTATCATGAATAGAAGTAATATGCTCTCCTAATATGCTCATATAAATGTTAGCATAATTATGCTGCTTAATCATCATAATAATATGTTGCGTAGTAAGTAAAAGTATTATCTTCAAATAATTTTGAAAGAGCATTAAAATTAACAATCTTATCATCCTTATTAATTTGAAAATATTGTAAAGGAGGAAAAACAGATTTTGTAACTTCTCCATTACTTAGAGTAAAATCTATTTCTATCATAGAGATATAATTATGAACATGCTTAGTCATAAACCATGGGAGAAATCAATTAAACCATTTTGCTTTGATCTAATAAGATCAGTATAAAATTCTTCTTGAAAACCAATCTGTTCTTCTTTATTAAAAATTTTTAAGAACCATTTTTTGAAAGGCTTCCATCTAGATTTCTGAAATTCTTTAGAAATCTTTTCTCTTGCCGGTGAACCCGGACTAAAATCAATTTGATTTTCAGTCATCATAAAACAATTCTATGTAGAAAATCCATCTTGAAAATTCATTTCAAACTCAGTTATATCTAAGTATGAGCTGTGCCTCGGCATAGGTCTAGCAATATTATCTTTATCAATTTTAATATTGTCACATCTATAATTTTCTCTAATCTGAGAAGTATATGCTCTAGAAGGAACCTATGCAATATAATCAACAGGAGAAATATAAAAAGAGTTAGATCTAGAAATTCTAGAAGACATGCTATGATTATCAATTCTATTATGCATAGATGCAGAGTCAGAAAACTTAATTTTAACAGTTTCATCATTAAACTGTTCAATTTCCGAAACCTTATCATTAATATTATCTTTTGGTTGGGCTGCTCCTTCAATAACCCACTCTTGTGGGAAATCAATTTCGTCCCACCGAATAGGTCTTCTGGTAACAACCTTAGATTTACCAAAATTGATTTCTATAAGAATAGTTTCATTTTTAAAATCAATAATCTTAGACATAGGATTCAAAGTATGTAAGAGTTTATAATAAATTCTATAGCATATGCAAACAACTTCAGTTTCAGACATATAATCATAACCATGAAGCTTAACATTAAGCATAAGAGAACTTAATGAATTCTCATCCGGTAACGAAATCTGTAAATTCGGATAAGCATTAAACTAAACTGGTCCATAAGCAAGACTAGTTTGTATTGTCCCTATAAGGGATTTCATCCAATTTTGGTTTCTACCATATCTTAAAGCTGTTATGAAGCTTTATAGGAGACACTTAAGGTGAGGGGCTTAAATGCCACTTGGACCAAGCCAATATGCATGAATCTGTAAATATCCCTATAAGGGGCCATATTATTTTCAGAATATAATCTAAAAGTTTGATGATCACTATCAATAGTGATATTTTCTTCAGTGGTATTAACCACTTGCTTGAGATCGAGTTTCTCAAAAGTTCCCATCTGGTATATAATCTTGGTAGGAATTTTAGGAATAGTCCACTTATTAAGTAGATCAAGATGTTGTGATATATCATATTCTTCTTTTCTACTGTTTTTAACAGTAGACCTCCTCTTTATAATATTCATAATTAAACACTGTGCTGACCTATACCACCTATAGTTACTAAAAGTCCATGACTTTGATACCAAAATTTCAACGGATCGTTCAGTTTTGCTCAAGGTGCCTTTACAAGTATAAACAATTCTGTCAATAATTAATGAAAGCTTCTAGTAGCCGGGTCTGCCCTACACGCCCTTCTGGCTAACGGGTAATCTAACAGATTCCTTCGACAGCCTTTCAAGAACCTTCCTGGATCGCTTATACTTGACCTTAGTTTTATTGTTCAAACTATCTCAATAACAGACATAATCGCCATATCTTATAGTAACTTAGTATGTTATAGTTCAACACAAATAGTTTAGCCTATCATTTAGGCTAAGTTCATAAAGAAAAACTGAAATTAAATAATACCTGGAGTAGAACTCCACACGAGATGATGTACCAACTAAACTGAAGGCTTTTTATTATTTAAACTCAAAAGATTTACAGAAGAAAATATTACAATACTAGAGAGAGAGATAGGGAGAGAGGGGGTTCTAAGACCTGCCTCACTAAACAAAGTTTCACCTCTTTATATAGATGTTGAGAAATCTAAAATGATATGATAAGGTGGCCCACACAATTTACAATGGCCAATAATAAAAGAATAAGACCGACAAACATACATGGTCTTTCCACTACGAAATATGGTCGACATATCATTCTGGCCTGCTTTATTTAAGTCTTTTGATCTATTACCCTAATTATTTAATTTGTTAGTCCTTCTTTACACCTTTCCCTTTCCCTTGCAGGTGGTGTTGCTGGAAGATTCTTCCACTTGTTCTTGGAGTCTTTTGAGAAGAGCATCGATGTCAATCTCTTCGTTGCTATTAGAACTCTGGGCCTCTTTTGCCATGCATGATTCATCATCATCGTTGGTGTGGCTTGCTGACACCATGGATATATCATCCGTAATATCTATATCGATATTTTTTATCAAATCTCTTTTTATTTTTTTCCATATATATGGCTATTGCCTCTGATTTAGATGTTAGTCCTTTCTTCATATGAAGCTTCCTCGCAATTTGCTTGAATGGACTGAGATCATTCACCTGTGATTTTGATGTATCTATAATATGGTATTTGTCTATTGTTATATTTATTAAATCAAGTATTTCTTGACCATGAATTTTTCCTTTAGGTTCTTTTTGTATCAGCTTATTCCAGAACTTTGTATGAAAAGTTCTCTGTAGACATGGAAATCATTCAGAGGTATTATTAACCTCTACGGACCACTTCATAATCCAGGGAATTGAGAATTCTATGAAAAAATACATTAAGGACATACCTTCAAAGAATATATTATCTTGTTCTAAACTTATAAGTTTAGGGGAGATGTCCAGCCACTCAGAATATAACATTTAGTAAGGTTTTGGTAAATTTTTTACTGAGGGACCATATAAAGTCCACCATTTATAGAACCAATTTGGAATTGGTTGGTCGAAAACCTGGAAGCATATTTTATGAACCAGGAACTCTATTTATTAGCATTTTCATATAATAAGGGTTTATTAAAGTTGTTCACATAATCCCAGTAATTATATTTTACTGCTATCTTTTGTTCTGGGTGGATATATTCATTTTGCTTCAAGGGACTCATTCCCCATTCTTCTGGAGTCAAAACTCTTTTTATAATGATATTTGAAAATTTTCTTGTATTGGCTGGGTAAAAACGCTGGAATTTATCAGACCCTGTCATTTAGAGTTTCATCTCATAATGCATCCTGTATTTATAAGCAGGTGTAGTATAAGAAACTGAATCCAAATACATTCACATTAATTGTCATTGGTCATTTTTCCATCGCAAGTCACTGTGTTCTAGAAGAAGAATGACTTTTTTTTATCAGTTTGATAGAATACTTCTACGCTCTCTTCATCTGTGAGAACTGTGGAATAAGATGGAGGAACATTATCCTTTCCTTGCTTGGATTGCATAAAATCCAAAAATTCCTTATACATTGAATGGTCTGTATTAAGAAATCCTTTAGTTCTGAAAAGTCTTTTAACTTGAAATCACCGATCTACGGGGGAGGTTGGATACTGGTATTGGCTACTTTCTCTTTTCCTTTAGAATTGGAACTGAGTATTGAAAGTAGTTTATCAACTTTATCATGAATAGAAGTAATATCCTCATATAAATGTTAGCATAATTATGCTGCATAATCATAATATTAATATGCTGTGTAGTAAGTAAAGCAATATTATCTTCAAATAATTTTGAAAGAGCATTAAAATTAACAATCTTATCATCCTTATTAATTTGAAAATATTGTAAAGGAGGAAAAATAGATTTTGTAACTTCTCCATTATTCATAGTAAAATCTCTTTCTATCATAGAGATATAATGAAGAACATGCTTGGTCATAAACCATGGGACAAAAGCAATTAAAACATTTTTCTTTGATCTAATAAGATCAGTATAAAATTCTTCTTGAAAACCAATTTGATCTTCTTTATTAAAAATTTTAAAGAACCATTTTTTGAAAGGTTTCCATCTAGATTTCTGAAATTCTTTAGAAATTTTCTCTCGTTGGTGAACTCGGACTAAAATCAATTTGATTTTCAATCATCATAAAACAATTCTATATAGAAAATCCATCTGGAAAATTTATTTTAGACTCAGTTATATTTAAGTCCTAGCTGGGCCTAGGAATAACTCTAGCAATATTATCTTTATAAATTTTAATATTGTCACATCTATAATTTTCTCTAATCTGAGAAGTAGATGCTTTAGAAGGAACCTGTACAATATAATCAACAGGAGAAATATAAGAAGACTTAGATCTAGAAATTCTAGAAGACATGCTATGATTATCAATTCTATTATGCATAGATGTAGAATCAAAAAACTTAATTTTAACAGTTCCATCATTAAAATGTTCAATTTCCTAAACCTCATCATTAATATTATCTTTTGGTTGGGCTGCTCCTTCAATAACCCACTCTTGTGGGAAATCAAATTCGTCCCATCGGATAGGTCTTCTGGTAGCAACCTTAGATTTACCAAAATTGGTTTCTATAAGAATAGTTTCATTTTTAAAATCAATAATATTACACATAGAATTCAAAGTATGTAAGAATTTATAATAAATTCTATAGCATATGCAAACAACTTCAATTCTAGGCATATAATCATAACCATGAAGCTTAACATTAAGCATAGGAGAACTTAATGAATTCTTATCCTGTAACGAAATCTATAAATTTGGATAAACATTAAAATAAACTGGTCCATAAGCAAGACTAGTTTGTATGGTCCCTATAAGGGATTTCTTCCAATTTTGGTTTCTACCATCTCTTAAAGCTGCTGTGAAGCTTTCTGGTAGTCCACTTGAGTTGTTTGCATATGCTATAGGGGACAAATCATTTTCAAATAATAATTTAAAAGTTTGATGATCACTATCAATAGTGATAGTTTCTTCAGTGGTATTAACCACTTGCTTGAGACCGAGTTTTTCAAAAGTTCCCATTTGGTATATAATCCTGGGATATTTCTTAGGAATAGTCCACTTATTAAGTAGATCAAGATGTTGTGGTATATCATATTCTTCTTTTCTACTGTTTTTAATAGTAGATCTCCTCTTTATGATATTCATAATTAAACATTGTGTTGACCTATACCACCTATAGTTACTAAAAGTGCATGGCTTTGATACCAAAATTTTGATGGATCGTTCAGTTTTACTCAAGGTGCCTTTACAAGTATAAACAATCCTGGCAATAGTTAATGAAGGCTTCTACTATCCGGGTCCGCCCTACACGCCCTCCTGGCTAACGGGCAATCCAACAGATTCCTTCGATAGCCTTTCAAGAACCTGCCTGGATCGCTTATACTTGACCTTAGTAATACTGTTCAAACTGTCTCAATAATAGACATAATCGCCATATCTTATAGTAACTTAGTATGTTATAGTTCAACACAAATAGTTTAGCCTATCATTTAGGCTAAGCTCATAAAGAAAAACTTAAATTACATAGTACCTAGAGTAGAACTCCACACGAGATGATGTACCAATCAAACTGAAGGCTTTTTATTATTTAAACTCAAAAGATTTACATAAGAATATATTGCAATACTAGAGAGAGAGAGAGATAGGGAGAGAGGGGATTCTAAGACCTGCCTTACTAAATAAAGTTTCGCCTCTTTATATAGAGGTCAAGAAATCTAAAACGATAAGATAAGGTGGCCCATGAAATTTATAATGACCAATAATAAAGGAATAAGACTGACAAATATGCCTAGTCTTTCCACTACGAAATATGGCCGACTTATCATTCTGGCTTGCTTTATTAAAGTCTTTTGACTTATTACCCTAATTATTTAATTTGTGGGGCCTTCTTTATACCTTTCCCTTTCCCTTGCAGGTGGTGTTGCTGGAAGATTCTTCCGTTTGTTCTTGGAGTCTTTTGAGAAGAGCATCGATGTCAATCTCTTCGTTGCTATTAGCACTCTGGGCCTCTCCTACCATGCATAATTTATCATCATCGTTGGTGTGGCTTGCTGATACCATGGATATATCATCCCTAATATCTATATCGAGATTTTTATAAAATCTCTTTTTACTTTTTCCATATACATGGCTATTGTCTCTGATTTAGATATTAGTCATTTCTTCATATGAAGCTTCGTCGCAATTTGCTTGAATAGATTGAGATCATCCACCCGTGGTTTTGATCTATCTGTATTGTGGTATTTGTCTATTATTATATTTCTTAAATCAAGTATTTCTTGACCATGAATTTTTCCTTCAGGGTCTTTTTGTATCAACTTATTCCAGAACTTTTTTGAAAAGTTCTCCGTAGACATGGAAACCCTTCAAAGGTATTATTAACCTCTAAGGACCACTTCATAATCCAGAGAATTGAGAATTCTATGAGAAAATTCATCAAGGACATACCTTCAAAGAATATATTATCATGTTCTAAACTTATAAGTTTAGGGGAGATGTCCACCCACTCAGAATATAATTTTTTGTAAGGTTTTGGTAAATTTTTTACAGAGGGACCATATAAAGTCCACTATTTATAGAACCAATTTGGAATTGGTTGGTCGAAATCATGGGAGCATATTTTTATGAATTAGGAATGCTTTTTATTAGCATTTTCATATAATAAAGCTTTATGAAAGCTGTTCACATAATCTCAGTAATTAAATGTTATTGCTATCTTTTGTTCTGGGTGGATATAATCATTTTCCTTCAAGGGGCTCATTCCCCATTCTTCTAGAGTCAAAACTCTTTTTATAATGATATTTGAAAAGTTATAAACTTTTCTTGTATTGGGTGGGTAAAAATGCTGAAATTCACTAGACCTTGTCGCTGAGAGTATTGTCTCATAATGCATCCTGTATTTATAAGCATGTGTAGTATAAGAAACTGAATTCAAATACCTTGACATTAATTGCCATGGGTCATTTTTCCATCGCAAGTCATTGTATTCTACAAGAAGTATGGCTTCTTTTTTATCATTTTGATCGAATAGTTTTGTGGTCTCTTCATCTACGAGAACTGGGGAATAAGATGGAGGAACATTATCCTTTCCTTGCTTGGATTGCATATAATCCAAAAATTCCTTATACATTGGATGGTCTGTATTAAGACCACTTGTAGAAGCAATATTTGATGCTACCAATTTTTGGTTTCCCATTTGAGCGAGGATATTACCTCTCCCAGCTCCTGTTCTTCCTCTTCCCCTCCTTGAGGGTGGAGACCATGAAGGTCTCATCCTGAAAGAAAAATAAAGATTAGTCTAAGTATTCTCTTGTAAGGAAATCAGGCAGACTATTATCTGAACCTTTTTTTTATAATGAATATCGAAATCAAATGTTGCTAATAAAGCTTGCCATCTTGCAAACATTTGTTTAGAAACATCATGCTTACAATCTTTATTAAACATAAATTTAGCCGCTTGGCAATCAATTTTTATCAAAAACTTCTAGTTTTAAAGATCACCTTGAAACTTTAAAACACTTTTCACTATTGCCAAAATTTCTTTTGCTGTAGTTGCATAATTTTTCTGGGTGTCGTTTCATTTGCCAGAATAGAACTGAATAATATAATGACATTTATTATCCGGACAATATTGTGTCAAGATATCACCCTATCCTATGTTCGAAGTGTTGATTTCAACCGTCTTCTCCCAATTTGGGTTGGCCAAAGTAAGACAGGGAAGGTTTTTAATCTTTGTCTTAATCCTTCTAACTGCTTTAGTATGATTATTCGACTAGGCCTTGGGATTATTTTTTAGCCTGTCATATAAAATAGCAGTATCCTTGGCTAAATCCTTTATAAAAGGAGCGACATAATTGAGAGTTCCAAGAAATCTCTGTAAATGAGGTTTATTAGTCATTATATCAGGGATCTTGGATGAAAATTCAATGCTTCTATTAATACGGCTAATATTACCCCTAGAAAGTATCCAATACTAGTATCCAACCTCCCCCGGAGATCGGTGATTTCAAGTTAAAAGACTTTTCAGATCTGGAGGATTTCTTAGAAAAGAGATTTAAAGGAAGTAGTCTAAAGCATTTGAAGGTTGATAACCTGTCAGGAGAAGAAAGCAGTCATAAGAAAGACTTTTCTGATGATCTTTCCACTACGAAATATGGCCGACATATCATTTTGGACTGCTTTATTAAACTCTTTTGACTTATTACCCCAATTATTTAATTTGTGGGGCCTTCTTTACATCTTTCCCTTTCCCTTGCATGTGGTGTTGCTGGAAGATTTTTCCACTTGTTCTTGGAGTCTTTTGAGAAGAGCATCGATGTCAATCTCTTCGTTGCTATTAACACTCTGGGCCTCTCCTGCCATGCGTGATTCATTATCATCGTTGGTGTGGCTTGCTGACACCATGGTTATATCATCCCTAAAATCTATATCGAGATTTTTCATCAAATCTCTTTTTACTAAAAGTACATGGCTCTGATATCAAATATTTGATAGATCGTTCAGTTTTAATCAAGGTGCCTTTATACGAATAAACAATGCTGGCAATAGTTAATGAAAGCTTCTACTATCCGGGTCTGCCTTATACGCCCTCTTAGCTAATGGGTAATCCAACGGATTCCTTCGACAACCTTTTAAGAACCTGCTTTGATCGCTTATACTTGACCTTAGTATTACTGTTCTAATTGTCTCAATAATAGATACAATCGCCATATCTTATAGTAACTTAGTATGTTATAGTTCAACAAAAATAGTTTAGCCTATCATTTAGGCTAAGCTCATAAAGAAAAACTTACAATTAAATAGTACTTGGAGTAGAACTCCACACGAGATGATGTACCAACCAAACTGAAGGCTTTTTATTATTTAAACTCAAAAGATTTACAGAAGAAAATATTACAATACTAGAGATATATATATGTATATATATGAATATGTATATGTATATATGTGTATATATATGTATATATATATATGTATATATATAACACATTTTATATATTATCTTATACTACCTTCGTCCACTTTTAATTGTCATGGTTTTCTATTTTTAGTGTCAAACTATAACAACTTTTACTAACATTTTATAATGTAATTTTTTCATCATATAGGTATGCAAAAAATTGCACTTTATATTACTTTTCGTATAGTTTTTGAATATCAAAATTTTTTATTTAAGATATCGAATTAATGTAATCTAGTTTAACTTTGAAATTTAGTCAAATTGACTTTCGAAAAGCGCAACATGACAAATAAAAGTGGACGGATGGAGTATATATATATATAAGGAAATATTACCTATATACACACCTTTATTGCATCAGGTTCCTTCGAAGAAAAGGATAAGGCTCAAAGGGGTTCAAGTAAAGTTCACACATCTCACATGGTTGACCACAAAAGAGGTATATTGTCAAATTGTTTCACTCTTCAAAATTATTGCCTATGATCATCTCAAAAGTTTGCATCACTTAGTCAACCGGACCAACGGGGCAAATTTTAGGTGCACACAAGACATGTGCACCAATATCAAACGAGACTCCACACTTTGCTAGTGTGCAATGTTCATCACAAAAGACTCTATTTGATAACTATCTAATCACAACGAGATGGAAAAAGTTCACACATTATCTATGCAATTTTATTTGGTCTCATCGTAGCCGCGCATTCATTTTCATTCGATTAAGAGCACTATTCAAGTAATTGGTATTGATCATGACCGAAAAATCAAATAACTTTTCGAACGAACAAAGGTCTTACTAACCAACCACCTACCACCCCTACCAAAAGCATCCAACATTGTCCTCAATGTGAATAGAGAGCAAACAAAAGCAACTGTAAAAGTAAACTACTGGCACTAAAATTAACAGAGTAGGGTGATAGGAAATCTTTACTAGATGCCCATTCAGTGAAGGCCTGTTGGGATCGCCGAATGGTTTGGTGATTCATCGAACATTCAGGGGCTCACCAAAATTTCCAGGCTACAACCAATCTATTATGGACAGAAAGGCAGATGAGAGCGAGTACGCCAAATGGCTTCGGCACAATTGCCTAATAGGTGGAATCTTCACCGACTGCTCCAAGACGCTGAGCTATCAGGACTAATGTAAAAAGGCGGTGAAAGTCGGGTTGCCCAATCACTTTGGCATGTCACCGAGTGATGGATATGTCCCGCCTAATGTTCTAGTGTCTCGGCCTAATATTTGATGCCAAGAAGGCGATCAACATCGAGATTGCCTAACGGATTTAGCGACCCATCGATGGAACCTTCACCTCACAAAGTTGCCCATACCTACATATTGAACACATATTATTTGAAAAAGTAACACTTGGGTTGCCTCCCAAGAAGTGCCTTATTTAATGTTGTGGCACGACGTGGAAATGCACTCAAGCATATTCCAAATACACCACTTCAATCATAGAAATTTCATGGAATTCTCCAAAATACAACTTCAAGCGCTACCCATTCACGTTGAAGGTAGGGCCTTCTTTACCATCAACTTCAATGGCACCATTTGTGAACACCCGAGTTACTCTAAATGGACCTGACCATTTGGATTTGAAATTTCCCAGAAAGAGTCGTAGTCTAGAGTTATATAGTAACGTTTTGAGTGCTCTGACCATTAAGAGAACTATTCAAGTCATCGGTATTGATCATGACCAAAAAATCAAATAACTTTTCGAACGAATAAAGGTCTTACTGACCGAACACCTACCACCCCCACCAAAAACATCCAACATTGTCCTCAAAATGAATAGAGAGCAAACAATAGCAACTGTAAAAGTAAACTACTGGCACTAAAATTAACAGAGTAGGGTGATAGGAAATATTTACTAGATGCCTATTCAGTGAAGGCCTGTTGGGATCGCCGAATGGTTTGGCGATTCGCCAAACATTCAAGGGCTCGCCAAAATTTCCAGGCTGCAACCAGTCTATTATGGATAGAAGGACGGATGAGAGCGAGTACGCAAAATGGCTTCGGCACAATCGCCTAATAGATGGAATCTTCACCGACTGCTCCAAGACGCTGAGCTATCAGGACTAATGCAAAAAGGCGGTGAAAGTTGGGTCGCCCAATCATTTCGGCATGTCGCCGAGTGATGGATATGCCCTGCCTAATGTTCTAGTATCTCAGCCCAACATTTGATGCCAAGAAGGAGATCAACATCGAGATCGCCTAACGGATTCAGTGACCCACCGATGGAACCTTCACCTCACAAAGTCGCCCATACCTACATATTCAGCGTATATTATTTGGAAAACTAACACTTGGGTTTCCTCCCAAGAAGTGCCTTATTTAATGTCGTGGCACGACGTGGAAATTCTCTCAAGCATATTCCAACTACACCACTTCAATCACAGAAATTTAATGGCATTCTCCAAAATACAACTTCAAGCGCTGTCCATTCACCTTGAAGGTAGGGCCTTCTTTACCTTCGACTTCAATGGCACCATTTGTGAACACCCGAGTTACTCTAAATAGACCTGACCATTTGGATTTGAGCTTTCCCAGAAAGAGTCGTAGTCTATAGTTATATAGTAACACCCAATCTCCATCTCGAAACTCCCTCATAAGGATCTGAGAATCATGCCACTTCTTAATCTTTTCTCTGTAGATAGGTGAACTTTCATAAGCTCTGACCTTGAAGTCATCCAATTCATTTAGCTGATCTACTCTCTCTTTTAAAGTCTCTGCCTAGTCCATATTTAGAGCTTTCAATGCCCACAATGTTTTGTGTTCCAATTCAACCGGTAAATGGCAATATTTTCCGAAGATTAGCTGATACGAGGACATACCAATTGGTGTTTTGTAGGCAGTGCGATACGCCCACAGAGCATCATCAAGATTTTGAGACCAATCAGTCCTATGCACATTCACTGTCTTGGACAAGATACTCTTGATCTCTCGATTCGATACTTCAACTTGGCCACTCGTTTGGGGATGATACCGAGTTGCTACTTTGTGTTTCACTCCATATTTGCTCAATGCGAATGCAAAAAGCTTGTTGCAAAAATGGGATCCCCCATCACTAAAATAGCCCGAGGAGTACCAAATCTGGCAAAAATATAGCGTTTTAGGAGTTGAACAACACTTCTCCCTTTATTGTTCGGTAGTGAGACAACCTCTACCCATTTAGAAACATAATCTACTGCCACCAAAATGTACTTATAACCAAACGAACTCACAAATGGGCCCATGAAATCTATTTCCCAAACGTCAAATAGCTCAATCTCTAAATAGGAGTGAGAGGTAACTCATGTCTTTTAGACACTCCACCTTGTTTCTGAAATTAAGTGCACTTCTTAACAAACTCGTGAGCATCTTTGTAAAGGGATGGCCAGTAGTAACCACTTTGAAGAACTTTAACAGTTGTACGTACCCTACCATGATGACCCCCAACCGGTGAAGCATGATAAGCATGGAGAATTTCATTGGTTTCTTCCTCCGGAACACATCTCCTAATGATATGGTCTGCACACTCTCTGAATTAGTATGGTTCATCCCAAAAGTATTTCTTGATGTCGAACAAGAACATCTTTTGTTGATAAAAGTTCAGTTTGTCCGACATTAGCCTACTCACCACTTAATTAGCAAAATCAGCATACCATGGAGTTTGTTGGAGAGTTACCGTGAATACATGTTCATCAGGAAAGGCATCATTTATGTCTACCTCCAGCTCGTCATCTTCCTTGCCTTCCAATCTTGATAAGTGGCCAGCCACCTGATTTTCACAACCTCTTCTATCTTTGACTTCAAAGTAAAGTTCTTTCAACAATAGCATCCACCTTATCAATCTTGGCTTGGCATCCTTCTTTACCATCAAATAATGTAGGGCAGCATGATCAGTGTGAAAAATCACTTTAGTGCCTAGCAAGTATGCCTTAAAATTTTCTAACGCATGTACTATCATAAGTAATTCTTGTTATGTAACCATGTAGTTACGTTGAGCACCGTTTAGAGTTTTGCTTGCATAGTAAATGGGGTGAAATAGTTTGTTGCATTTTTTCCCAAACATGACACCTAATGCTGTGCCACTTGCATCACACATCACTTCGAAAGGTTCTGACCAATCAGGACTAATGATAACCAGGGTGGATATCAATTTTTATTTCAAACACTTGAAAGCTACCATGCACGCATCATCAAAGTTGAACTTCACCTCTTTCTCCAAAAGTTTGCATAGAGGGTGTGCAATTTTTGAGAAGTCTTTGATGAACCTCCAGTAAAAGCCGGCATGCCCCAAGAAATTATGAATACCCTTCACCGAAATTGGTGGTGGTAGCTTCTCAATCACTTCAATCTTTGCTTTATAAACCTCCAACCCTTTTTGTGACACTTTGCGACCAAGAATTATACCTTCCCTAACCATGAAGTGGCATTTCCCCCAATTTAGGACCAAATTTGTCTGCACACATCTTTGAAGAACTTGTCTTAAGTGTGCTAAACATGCTTCAAAAGTGTCACCCACAACCGAGAAGTCATCCATGAAGACTTCCATTGAATCCTCCACCATGTGAGCGAAAATAGATAGCATGCAACATTGAAATGTTGCCAGAGCATTACATAACTCGAACGACATCCGTTTAAAGGAAAAAGGTCCATATGGCCAGGTGAAGGTAGTTTTCTCTTGGTCTTTCGAGCAATGGAGATTTTATTATAACCTGAGTACCCATCCAAGAAGCAATACCATCCTTTTTATGAAAGGTGGTCAAGCATTTGATCCATAAAGGGCATGGGAAAGTGATATTATTCGGTCCACGAGTTCAACTTCCGATAGTCCATGGATACTCTCCATCCGATCACCGATCTCATAGAAACAAGCTCTCCCTTTTCATTTGGAACTACCTTGATGCCTCCCTTTTTTGGTACACATTGGACCGGACTCACCCACTCACTATCTGCAATAGGGTAAATCACTCCCGCATCTAACCAATTTATAATCTCCTTTTTCACTACCTCTTGCATCAGCCGGTTCAATCTCCTTTGGTGTTCAACACTTGGCTTACATTCACTATCAAGCTGGATCTTATGAGTGCAAATGCCGGGTGGAATGCCCACAATGTCAGGGATCGTCCATCTAATGGCTTTGATGTATCTTTTCAATACTTCCAGTAGCAACTTCACCCGCCACTCAAGCAAGTTGGCATCAATAATTACGGGCAAGGTGTTATTTTCCCCCAAGAATGCAATCGAAGATGGGACGGAAGCACTTTCAACTTAAGCTTCGGTGGTTCCTCCGTTGATGGCTTTGCTAGAGGACTTTCTTGATTTTTTAGATCAATGTCTAGCTTTAATGGAGTCTGAGTATTCCCCCATGCCCGAAAGAGCAGTGACTACCTCTTCGTAACCTTGATCTTCGAACTCATCATAGTTAGCAAGTATGGCCTCAAGTGGTTTACTCATACACATCAAATGGCTCACACTAGATACCTCCTCATCAATAACATTAATAGTAGAGACCACGTGAATATCACTTTGGTGCTTCATTGACTTACAAACTTTAAAGGTTACTTCATCTTCATTCACCTGGAATTTCAACTCTCCACTTTCAACATCCACTAACGCTCTTTCGGTCGCTAGGAAAGGCCTTCCTCGAATAATGGGAATTTCTACATCAATCTCACAATCAAGGATGACAAAATCAGCTGGAAAAATGAATCGGTCAACCTTTACCAAGATATCATAGAGTATTCCCATGGGGTGCTTGATAGATCGATCCGCCATCAAAAGTCTCATTGTTGTGGCTTTCGGTTCACCCAATCCATGTTTCTTATAGATTGCATATTGCATTAGGCTTATACTTGCTCCCAAATCACATATAATTTTGTCGAATTGGAGCATACTGATCGTGCAAGGAATGGTGAATGTTCCAGGATCTTCCTTATTTTTTATCATCTCATTAGTCATAATTGCATTACAACTATGAGAGACTTCAATTGTTTCAAAGTCCAAGCTTCTTTTCTTGGTGACTAACTCCTTCATAAACTTGGCATAACCCGACATCTCCAACAATGCTTCCTCTGGAGGAAGATTAATCGATAATGTCTTAAACACCGACAAGAATTTCTTGAACTTTTCATCTTCATTTTTCTTCTTAAGATGTTGAGGAAATGGAAGAGTAACTTTGGGAAGAGGTTGCACCACTTTTGACATTGGAGGGCTTTATGGTATGTTTGTTTGTAACTCCTTGGCAACACTTTGTTGGATAGGTGCTTCATCTTCCTCAATGCCCTTGTCTACTTCGTGAGTTTGTGCTTCATCATTTCCTTTCACATCACCTACCACCACCTTTCCACTATGAGTAACGATGCTAGCCCTCTATCACCATTTTCCCTCATCATATTTGGCTCCAATTGTGCTGAAATTAAACTCAACTGACCTTCAAGTAGCTTGATTGCATCCACGTGAGAGTGCACTCTATTATTCAATGAAGAAAAATCAGCCTTCATTCCTTTTAACAAATCATCCGAACCTTCAACTTTGTCAAGGATGTGTGACAACAAGTCATTCACCTGGGGATTACTTGCACTCCCTTTTGACTTTGGGCTTACACTTGATTGAGTGTGGTCTTCGTCATGCTTATCCTCTCTTCTCCAATAGCCACTTTGCTTGCCCCATTCTTGATAGTATCTTCTTTGCTCTTCCTCTTTGTGGAAGTTCCAACCTTGATTCCCACCTCGCTGTAAATAGCGTGGGTGGAAATCCTCCTCGTACCTCTTGGAATTCCAACCTTGATTCGCCCTTGGCTTTGAATAACCCGAGAAAGAACCCTTCTCAACTCTAAACACTCCACTTGTTCCCTTGGGGTTTTTCACATTCTCTAACACATTCTGTTGAAGTAGTTCCATTTGGGCTAACTTCTTCTTGATGTTTTCACCCCTTTATCTTTCCTTATCAAGTCACTCTTGATTCATTCTAAAACAAAAAGGAGAAACTTGATCTTCTTGAGTGCACCAAGCTTGATTTATTTTCGTCATGTCATCAAGAAGAAATAAAGCCACCTCAAATGATTGCAACGTTATTCTCCCTCTAGCCAATTGTTCAGCCACTCTTTTATTTACCAAATCAAAACTACGGTAAAAATATTGGAGTAGCAAATCGTTTGGTAGCCCGTGAGTTGGGCATTGAAGTAGGAGTTTCTTAAATCTCAACAATGTCTCATGGATGGGTTCACCCTCCAATCGCTTAAAACCTTGAATTTTATCTCTGAGTTTCATCATCCTCGATGGAGAAAAGAACCTAGTATTGAATGCCATGGTGAGCTCATCCCATGACGTGATATAATTCTTTGGTAACTCAGCCAACCATTTGCTAGCCTCCCCTGTTAAAGATAGTGGGAATAACCTGAGCCGGATTGACTCTTGCGACACATTCTTGAATGAAAACTAGCAACAAACATCTATAAAATTTCTCACATGCTTATGTGGATCTTCATGAATTAACCCTCCATAAGTCCCTTCATTTAGAGGAGATGAAGAGTTGTGCTCGTGACCTCAAATATCGGATTTTCATCAGTTAATGGTAGGAAGATTGCACCCATTTCACCCGAGTGGGTTGGGTTGTACACACTATTAATATCATCGATACTATCTCGATGATCTGCTTGGCTACCATTCATGTCTGCCTCACTCATTCTTACTTTTATTCAGCCCAAACAACACAAACACAATGCAACCTAATCGATCCAACTACAGTCGACAATTTCACACGTTTAACTTCAATAAAGGAACTATATACAACACTACTCCCCGATAATGGTACCATTTTAATTAACGTTTCAAACACACTTCATCCAATTCTAAGTGTCAACGATCGCTAGTTAGTATAAACCCAACTAAATGAGTTGGGGTCAATCCCACATAGAGTAGCTTTCTTTTGAATTCGATTATGAGATTATGATGGTGACCTTGTCAGCTGAACACAAAAAACTCTTTGAAATCTATGAACCAAACTCAAAAACGTTGCCACTAATCCAAACGAACAATTGTCGGACTACAAACACCTAAACAATCAACAGGGGACAATCAAATAAAGAGGTAATACTTGGGGGAATGACTAACCAATAGCCAAATTCAACTCAATAGGTGAAAATCCTTAACCAACCATGCTAATTTGTTATGGGTAGGATGAACTTTAGATAAGACACTTTTCTCTCGAACAAATACCTTGCTTTCAGTGAGTTCTCTCGAACCTCAATGCATCCCATAAGAAGACTAGCCCACAATCTCATTAAATCTACACTCTCGAGCTAGATACAAAGGATGGAGCTTGGGTTTCACTTTCTCAAGCTGAAACCGCCAAGACCCACTAGCTAAGGATGCCAAGTTACTACATTTGTTCTACACTTTTTTCTCAAGCAAGTGTAAATACCTGAAATATATCGCAATAAACCTACAATATATAAGCTAAACCATAGTAATAACCTAGACCCACTTTAAATTAACACCAAAAGTCAATAGTTACTAATACCCATTAAGCTAAACAAAGCAATTGGTTACACTGTCAAACCTCCAAGATTGGTGTTTTAGCCAATCATCATAAAAAGATGAAATTCGATACCTACTACAAATTCCATAGCTGGGTATTTGAAAATCAAAAGGTTTTTATGAAGAATCTCTTTGTTATTACAATACCCAATTGAAAATAGTGCAAAAATTACTCAAAATCAACAACATCAATGTTTTTTCTCTTTTCTTCATTCCTTACAATTTCTGAATGAATTATTTCTCTTCCAAAAATAAATTTATACTAATCTGAGGTGTGGAACTTTGGGCCATTCATCAAGGAAAGTCGGGCTTTGCCGATCCGTTCGGTGACTCGCCTATTGTCCTCTCATCTCACTATCTTTTTTCACATTTTCCTCGTCCAGCCACTATAAATTTTGGCCATCCATATCGAGATCGCCGTTCCATTCTGCAATGCACCCTTTAGTCTCTTAGCTCGCCTATCTGCATTCACCTAGGTCTCCATCAGTATTGTTTGGCAGCATGGTCTTCCTTCGCCGATAGGAGATGCAGTCCGCTGAAATTCCTCCTATTTTAGGTTTAGTGGCTTGTAAATTAAGGCGATCTAGGAACTTTTTGGCGACCCACCGAGTTCTATCGGCGATCATCAGGTTTGTTTTTCCTCTCTCTTTTTCAGCTTGTTTTCCTTCTTGCCTACTAACATCCTAGCTTTGTTCCTTAAACCATGTACCTAAAATTCAAGGATTTCACATCAGTTATTGGCACAAATTAAGAATTTGAGGACACTAAATCCATGTAAACAAAGCCCTAAATGAGTCCAAATATTGGACTCATCACCTGTCTCGATCTTTTGACTATTATCCGACTCGTAGAGGCTTGTATATTATTTGTAACACATCATGGGTTTTGTATGGACTTAACAACCTAGCTATCAAATATGTTTTTCTTGGTTTTAGGCCTTGTCTACATTTTGTATATATATTGTGTCTGTTTAGTTTTATTTTGTGTAGATTATGGTTTTAAGTGACCTTGTCGGTTGCTTTATTAATCCTCTTACTTCTACATTATGAATATTTGGTGTTGTTTCTACCGTTCTGGACCTAGCTTGTCGCTAGTTATGTTATTTTGTTAG
Source organism: Solanum commersonii (assembly GCA_029007595.1). Taxonomy (NCBI): domain Eukaryota; kingdom Viridiplantae; phylum Streptophyta; class Magnoliopsida; order Solanales; family Solanaceae; genus Solanum; species Solanum commersonii. Next base: position 3,658,446 of record JAJTWQ010000029.1, read on the forward strand.
GTTTTAATTGGTCCACTCAGTCAAGGGAGGCTCTAGGTGCCGGTCATGCCTCTCAAAATTTGGGTGTGATAATAGAGTAAGGTATTGTGTTATATAGATTGACATATAAATGAGACCAGACGGAGATTCTATGCAAAGATGCTTTGAGATTGAAATATGATTAGCATCATTGATTATGACCTATCATATTCATAAATGATCATCACTATAGAGCAACACAAATCCCTATATGACATTGATTTCCAAACCCTGCACCCCTAGATTACTTGTAAACTCTTGAATTCTTTGAAAGCTTAGTTTAATTATGACAATTGATAACCAAATATTTTAATTAAATGAGAAAATACATAAAATCCCCCTTGAACTTGGCAGCAAAACTTACTTTAACACTTTAACTTTACGGGTAATTATTTACCCCCCTAATCTCTTTTCAAGTAAATTTAATATCACCCTAAAATTATAATACCAGTCTCACAATGGCAAGTGCATTCCACACGCGCCATGTCATTGATATGTTAGTGCCACATCATTTCGACATCAGCACCACGTAGAACATTATTTAATATTTTTTTGTTTCTCAACTCAGTCATTATTTAATATTTTTTTTGTTTCTCGACTCAGTCCATGTTCCTCAACTCAGTCACGATTTCAATTGATCCGAAATGTCAAAATCATTCTCACAAAAGACATTCGATTTTTAAGACACATTATTAAGACAATAAATAATGATTGAAAGTTTAATTTGAATTGAAGAAATTATAGATTTTTCATTAAAAAGAGCTTCAAGTTCATCACATTCAAACACTACCATAACCAATAATTTTGAAGCAAGAACAGTTGTTGGCTTTTCTATTTTTTTCCTATTCATCACACTTTTACAGATCAAAAGGAAATGGAGGTGGGGTGAGGGCATTCCAAAGAAAGCAAAAGAAGATGGAAAGTTCAACGAAGAAGAAGAGGAAAAGGGTGATGCAATGGTGGTTGAGGCGGCAGATCCGAAGAGAAAGAAAGAGGGTGAGGTTTCTAAGAGGAGAAATAGGATCGAAATGAGGGTTTCGAAGAAGGAGAAATCAAAGAGGTGGGGATGGTGGTTGAGGGCGAGAGGGGTGGTGGGGTGTGAGGAAGATGAAGGAAAAAAAGACTATTGGCTAAAAATAAAAAAATGGGGCCCATTTATTATTTTTCTCTTTAATTTTAGCTATTTACGCGCAGTAAATTTTTTGATTTGCCACGTCAGCTGTTTGGGTGCATTTAAATTCACTTGAAAAGAGATAAAGAGGGTAAATAATTACCCGTAAAGTTAAAGTACTAAACTAAGTTTCGCTGCCAAGTTCAGGGGGGATTTTATGTATTTTCCCTTATTAAATTGGTGGAATCATCCACCCACTTGATTTTACTATTACAAATGAATGAGTTTACAATCCAAATTTCTTGATACAATTCTCTACAATATACCATTCGTTGTGGGATTTGACTCTGACTCTTAGTTGGATATTTTTATTAATTACGACTGTTGTCCCTTTTAATTAGTTTTTAAGAAGGACATTCGAGCGTTATCAAAAATGGTGCTGCTATCGGTAATGGTGGTTGAGAATTCCTTTTGAAAAATTAGTTTGTAAATTAATTTAGTTGTAGAAGATTGTTCTTTTGTGTTGTTGTTGGCTGATTTGCAGGTCTAATACAATGAGTCACGATGATAGTGACAAGAATAGTCACTATGGTCAAAACTAAAACATGGGTGATTTTAATGATATGCATATGAGTATTGTTCAAACCACGGGAGCCATCAGGATACCTCCCACAGCCAGGAAGGTTGTGTATAACCGGAACAATGCTACAATTGCTCCAACTTAAGGGATTTTTTGGGGGTCTAGCTCATGATGATCCCCATGAACACCTTAGGAATTTTGTAGAGGTATGTAGACCATTTGTGTTCAAGAGCATCTCTCAAGAGTCCGTAAGGTTGAGATTATTCCCATTCTCTTTAACTGGTGGTGCTATAAGATGGTTGGCAGAATTGTCAAATGATTCTATCACTTCATGAGAGGAGTTGAATGAAGCTTTCTAGGAAAGATTCTTTCTACCCTTGAAGATGTTTAAACTTTAAACTCACATCCACAATTTTTAGCGCATTGGAGGTGAACCTCTACATGAGACTTGACTGATGTTCAAGAAATTACTTTTGCAATGTCCAACACATTGTGTTCTGGAAAATTTGTTGTTGCAATACTTCTATTATAGACTTGATTCAGTCAATAAAGGTGTGGATGATTAGTTAGTCCAAGGAGGATTAATGAGACAACCATATGATGTGGCTGTTTTGTTGCTAGATGACATGACCAAAGTGAACCGAGCATGACATACTACAAAATACCATATTTATACTTAACAACTGAGTTTGAGCAAAGAGCAAATCGAGAAGGACAATGAACGAGATAAAAAATTACCAAAATAATAACCCATCTTGATTTGTTGTCTAACATGTCATAGGGGGTGGACTTAAATTCGTGAATGCGGTTGGAACCAATAGTGGGCAGTGCCTAGATGATGCAGAGTTTGAGGCATTATACAATGAAAAAGTGCAATATTTGGGAAACCAAGTAAGGGGTTCTCACCCAAATTATCAATGACAAGGTGGGAAACAAGGTTGGAACAAAGATCGAGATAATGGTTGGAAGGATTGGCGAGGTTGAAATTGGATAGATAGGGAGGTTGACAAAGATAGATATATAACTCTCCATGATCGTCAACGACCAAAATACCCAGCTGGGCCGGAAGGAAACCAGACCAAGAAAATGCTTACAAGGATCTTCCACAAGGTTGAGGGATCCAACAAAGTGTTGAAGGAATTGGAAAATGACTTCTCCACTTTATCTCAAATGGTGACCTCTCATTCAATGTGTATCAAGCAGTCGGAAGCTCAATTGTGACAGATCTCTACTCATCTCAATCCAAGGCAAAAGGGAACATTGACTAGTGACACTATCCCAAATTCCAAAAATGAATATTGAGGAAATGAGAACTATGCCATACCACAATGTTAAATAAGACGCTTCTTGGGAGGAAACCTAAGTCTTTAATTTTGTTTTTATTGCTTCCAATAATGTGCGTTATGAGTGCAGGTTGAGAAGAAGTTGAAAGATTGAAAAGGGGAACATTAGGCGATGCCAAAACCAAAACAGTGATTCATCAAAGGTGATGTGCGAATTTATTATTATCCTCCTTCTAAACTTGAACATGTCGAAAAATGTACTGTCTATTTAGGCAATCCGAGCTTCAAACAACGATCCGCTGAAGTGCACTTTGTGGACTCTATCGGGTCCACTGAAACAACCTTCAGGTTTGGTGTTCGTTCATGCATCTTGAGTGAGCTTAAGCTCTGTTGGCGATTTTCCGAACACCTTAGGCGTGTCCGCTGAATGGGCCTGATATAAAAGGGTCAATGGTCTTTTCAAATTCAAAAAGAAAACCCTTTGAAATCTTTAAGACTTTTTCTCTTCCTTTTTTTGCATTGCCTTATTTGAGTGATTGTAAGTATTTAGTGTGTGAATTCTAAGTGCATGGAGTGCATTTGCAGTCGATCCAACCCATTTGCCAGTTAGTTTCGTGTTGTTCTTCGTATTAAGGTCTATTTTTTTGGTTGAACATTTTGAGCTATAAATTGCATTTTGTGTATGGGCTTGAAGCCATTTGATGATTATGATTGTTAGATTCATTGGGTAGCCCTATATTGTGCATATTAAATTGTTTCAGGAGTTAATTGATATGTGTTGCTGATAAATTACTAATCTTGTATGTGTTGGTTAATGTTGAAATTGAACTTGTTAACTTAGTAGTGGGTTTTTGCTTAATGTAACACCTTGGAGTTTGGAAAAGGGAGAAAATAAATATTGGGGTTGCAGGATGTGAATACTACTACCATTTATGGACCGTAAAAGTTTTTACGAGCATAGGTGGCAACCTAGGAATGGGGAATTTTTTTTTTTTAAAACAAGTCTCAGTACTCTTTGTACGGTTCACTAGGACGGCCTGTCATCCCATGTACGAGTCGTAAATAGGTCTCGTAGGTGACCCAGACTTGGTGAAATTTTAAAGCTTACGGTTGATTTTTATTGTTGGCATGTATGGACTGTAGGAAGACCTATGGACTGTAGGTCCAAACCATATGAATGGATCGACAATTATATTTAAGGGTTTTTTGAAGTTCTTTCCCTAATTGATTAATGCCTAAACTAGGTCATTTTGATATTAATTCTAAGCCAATATAAGTCTTTTAAGCCTAAAAACTACCTATTCTGAATCATTCTTCTAAAATTCCTAAATCCCCTCCAAGATCACCTCTAAATTTCCCTCAAGAATTAAGGAAGGAGAAAGCTAGGGTTTGGCTTAAAGAGCTCCAATTCACCATTGATTGTGGGTATTGATTGCTAAAGTATGATAGTATTCACCTATGGAGTCCTTTCCTCCATAGGGTTCCTAAATTCTCCAATTTTACAAGTTAAATTCTCCAATCAAGGTTAGGGCATTATTCAATCTTCATGAATTGAAATAAATAAACGTTTTCAAGTTGAATTCACATGAACCTATTTATGACCCATGATTTCCAGACTATGATCATATGATGAAGCTTATGAACAATGAAAGATGAATTTATGAAGATATGCATGTTTCTTTATGATATTGAGAAAAACAATTTAAGGTTGCTTTGAGAGTAAAATATCAATGTCGGTGTTGTTGTTGTGAAAAAATTTCTCACATTCTACTCAAAACATTATTGTGAAAGGGTTTTCTCACAAAAATGATTCATAAGGTTGAAAGGTTTTCTCACCTAAGTTGAATCCACATTAATGAGCTATTTCAAATGAATTTTAGCTTGTATTGGTTTCTTAATTGTTCCTTTCCATGGATGATGAAATGACTATTCCGTGAGATATATACTTAGCACCGAGAGGATATTGAGATGGAAGCTCTCCCATTAGTTGAGATCGTATTTCTAGTAGAAATATTCATATCCCATAACTATATACCATCATAGGTTTGTCTTAGATAGACAATAGCTAGTGGATCTACTTTAGCTCAAGTTTATGATTCTTACCTTGTCAAGTAAGGACATCTCTTTTCGGTGTGGGATAGACACTGAATTCCATGTTATAACTAAACTTCCCACAATAATGAACTAATGTTACTTTCTAAAGTATCTCAAAAGTGTTTTATAAGATGTTTAGCTTGCATGACCATGATTATGACTTATGATTTTTAACATGTTATTTTATGATTTAACTTGGTCATTGCATGTCATATAAAGGCCTTTTAGCATGATTTCATAACTTTTATTCATTGCTATCATACTTGGTATATTCCATGTACTAATGCATACTTGTGACTATATTGTATCACTAATGTAGGGTCCAATGATCCTATTCCTCATACTCATGCTAGTTGATTTTTTTGGGCTTTTAAAGATTGGTAAGTCCTCATGATCCGATGGCCAAGATTATTTTATTGCTTTCATGTCATTTCCATTTTCATACTTTGTATGTGATATATGGGTTACATTCCAATCACTTTCCTTATGATGTAATAGATGGCTTTGTGACTTATGTTTAGACTTCCGCTTTGTCAAAAACTTTTGTATGTAATACTCTCTTTTAAACTCTTTAGTTCTATTATCTTGTATGATGTATGCTAAGTGGCTTGTGTAGGGCCTCTCGGGGTTCTATACGCCATGTTATGCCTAGGGTCTACTTTGGGTCGTGGCACTTAATTTGATGTTGGTGAAGTTTGTGTAACCTAGAGTTGATCCAATTGCATGATTTTGCCCAATGATAACATAATAACGACTTTGTTAAGGGAAAATCGTCAATTTGAGCAATACTTTGCAAAATATGAAGGGAGGGGGGGGGGGAGTTTGAGTTCCCATGGGTAGATAAGCATATAAGTGGGTTGTAATGATATTGTGGAACTAGTTTTTGTTGTGTATGTTGGGTTTAGCTGTAAAATTTAGGCACTGAGCTAAACATCTCCTCTTCATCAAGTTTGTCTTAACTTGCTAAGGAGGTTAGTCAAATTGTTGAGTAAGCCCCAGCTCACCTTTTTGAGTGAATATGTAACCTTGGGTAATGTCCCATTCGACAGGCTTTTCTTAGTTTGCCGAACACACTTGGAGAATCACCAAGTGGGAGTGGACATCGCCGTTAAGGCCAATTTCTTTTCGTTTTTGCACTGTCAGTTTTAGTGAACTTGTCTTAGCTTATCGAAACTGACTCAGCTAATCGCCTAGTTCGAATTGACTTCGCCATTTGTGCCTGATTCCCGTGATGATTGGCACTATCTGATTTGGCGAGCTCATAGGAGCTCACCTATCCTATTAGGCTATCCGCCTTCCCGTTAGGTGATCCTCAGTGTAATATTTGAACTGTGATTCCGAATGAGCTTCATTTCAACTAAGCTTCACCTCTTCTATGTTTGAATGTGTGTGTTTTATAGGTTATGGCTAGAACAAAAAGAAAACAGGTGGTGACATCAGACACCAAGTTCGATAGAGACTCTTCGCCTTGTCATCCTCATAAAATGTATAGACGCATATCTATTAATGAGCCTTCGGTGGCTCCTTGTGACCAATAAGACACTTTAGATACTCCTACTAGTGGGGGTAAGAAACCCTAGAAACACATTGCCATGAAGCAGGTGAATGTTTGTTGCAAGCTAGTATCGCCTCCTCCGAATCCTACACATACTTCTTGTGTTCTCCCGATCATAGCTCCAAGGGCCTTAAATAGGCTCAAGGTAGAAGGAGAGATAACTTTATGGAGTAGCATAGTGTCATGTCCCGCCACTTTACAGTTCAAATTCGGCATCCGGATAAGGGAGAAGAATCTAGAGTGGTGGGGAGGTTAGTAGAATACTCTAGGAGTCCCTAGATATTTTCAAGAAGGCTTGATAATTCCCTAGAACTTATAGAGAATTCTAGATTAGGACTAAAGTGTAAATATCGTAGGGACTTGTAAAGTAATTATTATTTAAACTTAGTCCCCTATGGAGTAGTATAAAAAGAGGGCCTCCCATTTGCAAACTCATCCAACAAAGTTGTAAGCAATCTTCCACAAAGTAATACAAAGCCTTCTTCCAAAGATTCCCAAGTCTTTTACACTGCCTAGTGTTCAGCTTACTGCACTATGTACAATGAGGAGTGGGATGCCTTATTTGTATGAGATGATCCTGTCGAGGACCTTCAGGCTGGACTGAGCTCTGACCTGGTCCTGATTGACTATAATGATCAAACCGCGGTCCCTGCACCTGTGGCGAGACACTACCCGCTGGCCAAGGTGGATATCGATGGAAAGGGGACCTAAAATCACCATGTGGCTCCTTATAAGATCCCATAGTACTGGTCCTCTTACTCTGCTTCCTATCCCTGCGAGTATCACGAATTTGTTTAAAAAAGGTCCTCTGTAGTCTGAGCGGAAGACTGTATGCAGGAAATATCTATATCATCTTATAGGGATGCTACCCTATAATCTCTGATCAAATGATCAGCCAAACCATCAATATAACGATGAACTCTGGCTTTCATGGTACGTACAATATCTGGTGCATATCTTGACAAAGAAATAAACTTGTGGCTATAATCCCTCACACTCATGGTTCCTTGCTTCAAATTGATAAACTGGTCAAGACGGGCCTCTCAAACTTCCCGTGGAAAATAGTCAGAAAGGAAGGCCTCAAAGAAGTCCTCTTACTCTGTTGGCGAAGCATCAGGTCCTCTAGATCTCTCCCATGCTTCATACCAAAGGATGGCTACATCATGTAGCCAAAAAGAAGCCAAGTCCACAGCCTCTGTGACGGAGGAATGCATCACCCTCAATACTCTATATATATGGGGTCTATAAAGTCTTGGAGATCCTCAGTAAAACTAGATCCTGTAAATAATGAAGGGGCCAAATGAAGAAACTCTCGTACCTTCAAACTTTTCGATCGGTCTCTCTGAATATCTACTCCTGACTCTAGTTGTCGCTCATGAATAAAAACCATCCTAGTCAGCAACTGAATTGCCTGTCTCATCCCCTACTCCCTAGAGATCTCTGGTGGAGGAACAATATGTATTGGAGGTCCTGTGTCCGTAGCTTTCCCAGGTACTAATGGAACTGGTGAGGCTGGGGGTACTACATCTCCTCGGGCTTCAAATGGTACCAGGGAGGATGGTACTAGAAGTACTGGAGATCCACCCTGTGCCTCCGAGGGAAATCTATCTCTTTGACCTAATAGGGAACGAATAGTACTTTTCCTTGGATCCATACCTATCTCTTGATCTGCCATATCTAGAGCGAGTGTAGCCTGTTAGATATGAAACATAAAGCACGATTTGGATTTCAAATGTTCTTATACTTTTGCACTATAGCACGATCTATCAGTTTAATGAAATGTAACCATTCCTAAATGCACTGTATCCTCTTGATTATAAGTATGGTACACAACATATCCATAAACAATACTCTACTAGATACGACTTGTGGACTCCCCGGGATACAACTTTCTCTGATACCAAGTTTATCACACCCCGAAATAAGGTTGGGGCTTAGTTAAAATCCAAGAAACACCCGCCTCAAGACGGTCAATGCACCATCGACTTCCGTGTTCGGATTCACCCACAGACTGAGTATCACGTTGGGAAAATGGCAAGGTAAGACTAAGTTTAGCGACGCTCCTTTAGACATCTTTGACATTATTCTTGGGCAAGAGTTCTTCCAAAGGTATCATACGATGATCGATCCCTACCTCTAATGACTCATGGTCATGGAACATGATGGTTCTTGGATGGTACCTCTATTCAAGGTACCAAAGAAGGAAGGACATGCCTAACTATCGGTAATGCAGATTGTGAAGGGGCTCAAGAAAGGAGAGTCGACATTCATAGCCACCACTGCAAGTTTGGGAGAAGACAATGGTGCTAAGGAGCCTTTGCCACCGTTCATAGAGAAGGTCCTTCAAGAAAACAAGGACATGATGCTAGACGAGTTGCCAAAGACGCTACCTTCTAGACACTACAGAAATCATAAGATCAAGTTGGAGATTGGATCCAAGACAACTGCACATGCACTCTACTGCATGGCTCCACCCGAGTGAGGAGCTAAGGAAGCAACCGAAGGATCTCCTTGAAGTGGGTCACATTCGCCCGTCCAAAGCACCTTATGGTGCGCCAGTTTTTTTCAAAAATAAGAAGGATGGGTCATTGTGACTATGCATCGACTACCAAGCACTTAACAAGGTAACAATCAAGAATAAGTACCCTATCCCACTTATTGCCAATATCTTTGATAGACTTGGATAGGCCAAGTATTTCACCAAGGAGGACCTTTAAAAGGGATACTACCAGGTTCGCATCATGGTGGGGGATGAGAAAAAGACAGTGTGCAGACGAGATATGGAGCCTACGAGTGGTTGGTGATTCCCTTCGGCCTAACCAATGCACCCGCCACATTTTGCACATTGATGAACAAAATCTTTCATCCTTACTTGGACCAGTTCATGGTCGTATACTTAGATGACTTCATCATCTATAGTAACACCTTAGAAGAGCACGTGAAGCATTTAAAGAAGGTTTTCCAAGTCTTAAGGGAGAACCAACTCAACGTCAAGCAAGAGAAATGTGAGTTCGCTCAACATGTGGTGCACTTCTTGGGCCATATTCTAAGCTAACATGAACTGCGGATGAAAGCGGAAAAGATACGGTCGATTAAAGAGTTGGAGGTACCCATAAAGGTGATCGAACTAAGATCCTTCTTTGAACTTGCAAACTACTTCCATAGGTTCATAAGTAGCTACTCCGCTAAGGCTGATCCACTGATCGAGCTGTTAAAGAAGCATAAGCCGTGGATTTGGAGCGAGGAGTGCCAAAACGAGTTTGAAAGTCTTAAGGCCGCGGTGACGAAAGAGTCGGTCTTGACACTGCCCGACTTTTTGAAGACCTTTGAGGTACATATGGATGCTTATATTTCACCATTAGGGGACTCCTAATCAAATATAGGCACCCAATAGTGTTCGAAAGCCACAAACTCAATGACACTGAACGACACTATACGGTGCAAGAGGAAAAGATGACGACCATTGTACATTGCCTACACAGGTTGAGACATTACTTACTAGGCCCCATGTACGTGATCAAGATGGACAATGTGGCCGCTAGCTACTTCCATTCACAAAGAAGATCCCTCCGAACCATGCTAGACGAAAAGACTTTCTGGCTGAATTTGACTGTCTTTGAGTACAAGCTGGGAAGGGGTAATGTAGTGGCTGACGAACTAAGTCGAAAGGTCAAGCTTGCTGCCATCACTACTGCTCATTGTGACATTCAAGATGCTATTAAGGATGTCATGCAACACGATCTGGAGGCCAAGAAGCTTATGGAGTTAGTCGCCCGAGGAAAAACAAGGGACTTTTGGATGGAAGACGGTCTCTTATTCACTGTCGATCAGAGGGTCTAAGTGCCCAAGTTTGGGCCTATTAGGCGGTAGATTATCAATGAGAGCCATGACACGCCACAGTTTGGGCATTCGGGGAAACAATGAACAAGGGCGCTGACTGAGGCAATCTATTTTGGCCACACATGTGGGATGACATAGTGTGGTATGTGCAAACATATCTGGTGTGCCAGTAAGACAAGGTGGAGCAGAGGCAACCGGTAGGGCTGCTTGATCCACCACCTATAGCAGAATGGCCATGGGAGAGTGTGGTCATGGAATTCATCACTTCCTTTCCCAAGTCTAATGGGTATGGAACGATAATGGTCGTGGTGGACAGATTTTCAAAGTATGCTACTTTCATGCCCGCCACAGCCGGTTGCACCGCTAAGGAGGCTTCAAGGATATTTTTCAAGAATGTGGTGAAGTATTGGGGACTGTCGAGGCATATTATTAGTGATCGAGACCCTCGTTTCACCGGGGACTTTTGGAAGGAGCTGTTCGACATACATGGCACAGATTTGCACTTCTCTACTAGTTTCCACCCATAGACGGACGACCGAACTGAGCGGGTTAACACCCTATTGTAGTGCTATCTTAGGCACTATGTTAGTGCACATCAGAAGGACTAGGATAGACTCCTTGACATGGCACAATTCTCTTACAATTTGCGAAGGAGTGAGTCCACCGAGTGCACCCTATTCGAGTTGTCGACTGGACAACATCCCTAAACATCATATTCTTTACTGGCAGCTTTCCAGGGGAAGAGTTTGGGAGCCTACCATTTTCCCAAGGATGAGAGGAATATCTCGACACTTTCGAGTCCTACTTGGACAAGACATCCAAAAAGATGAAGAAATTTGATGACCGCAAGCGGCGTCCCACAGATTACCAAGTTGGAGACATGGTCTTGGTGAAATTCAACCCAGGATAATTTAAAGAACTAAGAGGCATTCATCAAAACTTAGTATGAAAATACGAGGGCTTGTTTAAGATCGTTGCTAAAGTGGTCAAGATCTCTTATAAGGTGGAGTTTCCTCCACACTTCAAGATCCATGTGGTCTTTCACGCAAGAAGGAAGATCCAAGCCGGAACTAGTAAGGACAGGCACCCATAATTTTCAATACCTCAAACGACCAGGAAATCAAGTCTATCATAGAACTACCAAGCAAAGATAAAGCGAGGCCAACAAGCCAGTGCCATGTTCCTTGTTCATTGGAAGGGAAAAACTCTGGAGGAGACCACATGGGAGAGATATGAAGACTTGTGGCAATTTAAGGACCAAATATGGGAGTTCTTGCAGTAGTGTGTCGCGATCGTCGCATAAACAAGTAGGGAAGAGTTTCATGTCCCGCCACTTCACAATTCAAATTCAGCATCCGAATATGGGAGAAGAAACTATAGGTTTGGGGAGGTTACTAGAATGCTCTATAACTCCTTAGATATTTTCAATAAGGCTTGAAAATTCCCTAGAACTTGTAGAGAATTCTAGATTAGGACTAAAGTGTAAATATTGTAGGGACATGTAAAGTAATTATTATTTACACTTAGACCCCTAGGGAGTAGTATAAATAGAGGGCCTCCCATTTGCGAACTCATCCAACAAAGTTGTAAGCAATCTTCCACAAAGCAATACAAAGCCTTCTTCCAAAGCTTTCCAAGTCTTTCTTGCATTCTCTTAGCGATCTTAGTTTCAAAGGGTTACTTGAGCTTACAAGATCTTTAAAGATTAGGGAGTAAGTTTTCAAGTGCCGCACGGAGCTTTAGTGAGACTCTAAGTGTAACACCTCGGTATTTGAAAGAGCTAAGAATAGAAAGAACTAACTTGGAAATATAAAAAAAAGCTAAAATTTTGCACGTTAGACATAAGTTATGAGTTTTTGGGTCAACTTCAAACGACAATAATTATCAGTACAACATGAGTTAGGTGGCTCATAAGATATCAAATGAAAGGCCTTGGAATCCTCTTCCCAACGGTACCGAGTTTGCTAATTTTTTATCTCGTATGAGGGAGATATAAATGTTTGAAGTCGGGCTATCCATTTAAGGAAAGTTACCCAAATTTAAGCGAGGTATTTTGGTCTTTTCTTTACCCAATCAGATTAAAATGAATTTTGGTACTATTTTGGGTCAAATCTGATTTGGGTCATTTCACAAAAATCAAAATACGCTAGGGTTTTGAAAGGAGTTCAAGAGCAGGAGAAAAGAGGAGAGGATTCAAGCATTTGTCAAGTTCTTGAGGTTTTTCTTGCGGATTTCCCCGAGGATTTAATCCCTAAGAGGTATTTGAGTTCTCATAGTGTTGGGTTCGTTCACCCACACTTCAATTATGTTATTTTCAGCGAAGTTTCATTCTTGAAGTTGAAGAATTTGAATTCTTGATTGGTTTCTTGAAACTATTATTTCCGTTCTTGAATTAGGATGGGTTTGACGAGTTCTTGATATCAAATTTAGTGAATTCAGGGTGGTTTGGAGTAGATTATCTTGTACAAAAGTTGAGTATTCGATTCCAAGTGATTTGGGAAGATACCATTTGATTCTAGGCGAATTATAGTCGAAAAACGAGTAAGAAAATTCGTCAAAAAATTCTGGGCAAGGGCTAGCACACTGTGCCAGGAGTGCGCTAGAAAGTGGGGTCTGTAGTTTGGCTCCTAAGGCACCACACCACTCAGTGCACCCCAACTTTCCTTCTGTAGTTCAGGGTCTGGCGCCCTGCGCCACTCAGTGCGCCAAGGTCGTTAGGTCCTCTACCCTTTCAGCCTTCTTTCCGTATGAGTTCCCTCGAATCGTACCTATGTTTTATAATTTATTTCTACACTCTAAGTTATGTCTAAACATTGATATATCATCCATAACATGAGATGATAAGCCTTGAATCCATAATTCAAATTCAAGGTAGAGCTAAGAGTCAAGCTTGAGAGTTCTTCCAGTAATTTTAAGAAAGTCTTTTTACAATCTTTTGAAATTGTCTTAAGACTTGAGCATTGAGTTTGAGGAAGAGTAAAGTTGAGTCATTTTCTTTAAAATGATATATGGGAACTAAGTTTTCCCAAGAGAAATGTTTTTACATTTAAGAAAAGAGGAAACATCGATTTCCAAAAGAGTTTCATAAGCAGTTCTAAGTACCATCTCTTTTAAGAGAAATATTCTTGAGTAATAATCTCAAAACACAAAAAGAGTTATGTTTTTAAAAACACGTGAGCTAGTATATTTTGGGAGTAGTATGAAGCACCGATATGGGGGAGAGTTCATACAACTCACATCCCCATAAACCATGTATCCAATGTGGGTAGAAAGGGTCATACTTTTAGACAATTCCTATTTCATTTTTAGCATAGACTAGTGGATCCACTTAGTTAGTAGGTTCTATTCCTCGGCAAAGTATAGGACAGTTCTGGCAGCGTGGGATAGATGTTGTATCATCACATAACTCATAGTGATTGTTGTCAATTAGAGAATCTCCCGCAGAGTTATTTTATATATATATATGTACAAACCAATCTATATTGTATTTTGCAATACATTGAGTGTTCTGTCTACTATTTTAAAAGCTTTTCTTTATATTGCATCTTTATCACTGCTATTTATTGAAATAAGTTGAGTTGAGATAAGGTATGTGTTTCTTCAGTTCCAGTTCAAGCTTATGTCTTGTTTTAGATTACCCCTCACATGCTCGTACATTTCATGTATTGATGCCATTTGGCCTGCATCTTTTATGACATAGATAAAGGTAATTAGAATTAGCATCCAGCGCTTCGTTGATCCAGTAGAGTTCTAGAGTTATTTGGTGAGCCACCTTGTTTCTGGAGGATCCCTTCATTTTGCTTTATCATTCTAGTTTCATTAAGATGTCGTGGGTCTTGTCCTGATGTCCATATCAGTTAGAAGAAGCTTCATAGATAGATAGACAGTAGTTCATGAGTCTTTTCAATTTTTAGTTATAAATGTTTAAAGACTTGAGTTGCCTTTTTGGCTAGTTGAATGTTTATTTCTAAAACATTCTAAGTTTACTTTTGAGACAGTTGAGTAAAGTGTACATTTGATTTCTTTTATTGATTCTTAAGGCAGAATCAGGCCAAGGGTTCTCTTGGGGCCAGCAATGGTTCTCGAGTTTGCGTCAAGGGTGTAGGCTCAGGGTGTGACAAACTTGGTATCAAAGCATAGAGTTCAAGAGTCCTAGGGTGTCTATGAAAATATGTTTTTAGAGTCCTAGTTATTGGTGTGAAGCACGCCACATCTATAACTAAGAGGCTGCGACATCCAGGATCTAGGAGTTTTTCAGGATGAATCCTCCAAATTTCACTGGTTCAAGTGTTACTGAGGATCCAAAAAACTTTGTGGAAGAGCTACAAAAGGTTTTTCAGATTACGCATGTTGCTGATGTTGAATGAGTGGAACTAGTTGTATACCAATTGAAGGGTGTCTCTAGAATCTGGTTTGATCAATGGAAGAGGGATAGAGCCTAAGGTGCACCAATTGTGAGCTAGGTTGTGTTTGAGGAGGCCTTCTTGGGGCATTTCTTTCCCCGTGAACTGAGAGAGGCCAATGTAATGGAATTCCTCACTCTTAAAATGGAGTCTATGAGCGTGCATGAGTACAACCTTAAGTACACACAACTTTCCGATTATGCCGCGGAGATGGTTTCTGATATGAGGACCAGGATGAGTATGTTCGTTGTTGGGTTGTCTCGTCTGTCAAGTAAGGAGGGCAAGGCAGCTATGCTAATAGGAGATATGGACATAATAAGACTTATGATCCATGTGCAGCAGGTTGAGGAAGATAAGCTGAGGGACAAGGAAGAGTTCTAAAATAGAAGGAAAAGACATCAAGAAATGAGTACGGGCAGCAGAAGAGTAATGCAAACCAGTCATCTTTCCAACAGAACCAAAAGGAACCTGCTTCATCATCTGCTAGTGCACTTGCACAAAGGAGCAGAGGTGAGTTCAATAATCAGAATTCAAAAAATTTCATAGCTAGACCTGCACAGTCTCAAGGTAGTGGGTCACAAGGAGGGAATAGGACTCCTGCATGTGCTGAATGTGGTAGGAACCATTTAGAGGTGTGTCCTGATGGCTCTTCTAGTTGCTTCAAGCGTGGTCAGAATGGTCACTTCATGAAAGAGTGCCCTAAGAACAGGCAGGGTGATGGTAATGGGGGCAATAAAGCCCAATCTTCTTCAGTTGTTCCATCAAACAGAGCTGCACCTAGAGGAGCTACTTCAGGGACAGGCGGAGGGGTAAACCATCTGTATGATATCACCAATAGCCAAGAGCAAGAGAATTCTCCAGATGTTGTCAGTGGTATGATCAAAGTCTTTTGTTTTGATGTATATGCATTGCTAGATCCAAGAGTGAGTCTATATTTTGTGACTCCTTATATTTCCATGAATTTGATATTCTTCATGAGCAACTTCTTGAGCCCTTCAGTATTTCTACACCTGTTGGTGAGTCTATTCTAACTAAAAGAGTTTATCGTGGTTGTACCATTTCCGTCAATCACAAGGACCTCATGGCTGACTTAGTCAAGTTAGACATGGTAGATTTTGATGTTATTCTAGGTATGGACTGGCTTCATGCCTCTTATGTCTCAGTTGATTGTAAAACTTATGTAGTTAAGTTCCAGTTTCCTAATGAGCCAGTTATAGAGTGGAGGAATAGTTCAGTAGTGCCTAAGGGTCATTTTATTTCGTACCTTAAGGCCAGAAAGTTAGTTTCCAAGGGTTGCATCTATCGCTTAGTTCGATTTAATGACTCTAGTGTTGAGACACCACCTATTCAGTCAATTCCAGTAGCGAGTGAGTTTATAGAAGTCTTTCTAGACGATCTTCATGGAGTCCCTCCTAAGAGAGAAATAGACTTCGGTATAGCTATTCTCCCCAATACTCGTCCTATCTCTATTCCTCCATATCGAATGTCTCCAACTGAGTCAAAAGATCTTCTTGAGAAATGATTTATTCAACCAAGTGTCTCACCTTGGGGCGCTCCGACCTTATTGGTGAGGATGAAAGATAGTTTTCTTAAAATGTGTATAGATTATCGTTAGTTGAACGAAGATACTATCAAGAATAAGTTTCCTCTTTCAAGAATTGATGATCTCTTTGATAAACTTTAGAGTGCCACTTGTTTTTCTAAGGTAGACCTTAGATTAGGCTACCATCTGTTGAGAGTAAGAAAAAGTGACATTCCTAAGAAAACTTTCAGGACCTGCTATGGTCATTATGAGTTTCTGGTTATGTCTTTTGGCCTAACTAATGCTCGTGCAACATTCTCGGATCTTATGAACAGAGTATTCAAGAGTTATTTAGATATGTTTTTTTATCATATTCATTAATAACATTCTAATCTATTAGAGGAATGTGGAAGATCATGCTAGTCATCTCAGAGTAGTTCTTCAAACCCTCAAGCATAAAGAGTTGTATGCTAAATTTTCCAAGTGTGAATTTTTTCTTGAGTAAGTGGTGTTCTTAGGCCATATTGTTTCCGGTGATGGGATTCGAGTTGACACTCAAAAGATAGAGGCAATGCAGAACTGGCCTAGACCCACATCTCCAACTGATATTAGTAGTTTCTTGGGATTGGCTGGCTATTATAGAAGGTTTGTCAAGGGGTTTTCATCCATTCATCCTCATTGACCAAGTTGACTCAGAAAATAATGAAGTTTCAATATTCTGAAGCTTGTGAAAAAATCTTTTAGGAATTGAAAAGACGGTTGACTACTGCCCCAGTATTGACCTTACTAGAAGGTACGCAAGGATTTGTGGTATATTGTGATTTTTCCAGAGTTGGATTGGGTTGTGTGTTGATGCATAATGGCAAGGTTATAGATAATGCCTCTAGACAGCTTAAGGTTCACAAGAGGAATTACCCAACCCATGATTTAGAGTTGGGTACTGTAGTATTTGCTTTGAAAATATGGCGTCACTATCTGTATGGTGTTCATGTAGATGTGTTCACCGATCACAAGAGCCTTAAGTATGTGTTTAGTCAAAAATAGTTTAATCTCAGACATAGGAGGTGGTTGGAGTTACTCAAGGATTATGATAAGCGTATTCTCTATCACCCAAGTAAGGCTAATGTTGTTGATGATACCTTGAGCAGGTTGTCTATGTTAGTACCTCCCATATTGAGAAGGACAAGAAAGAGTTAGCAAAAAATATGCACAAACTTGAACAATTGGGAGTTCGGTTAATGGATTTCAATGAAGGAGGAGTAGTGGTCATGAATGGAGCTGAATAATCATTAGTGTCTGAAGTGAAAGAGAAACAAGATCAAGATCCTATTTTGCTTGAATTAAAGGCAAATGTTCATAAGCAAAAACTGACGGCTTTTGAACAAGGGAGAGATGGAGTGTTGCGGTATCAAGGTAGACTATGCACCAAAGATAGATGAACTTTAAGAGAGGATCATGAAGAAAGCTGATAGTTCTAGATATTTTATCCATACGAGTTCCACAAAGATGTATTGCGACTTGAGAGAAGTCTATTAGCGGAGTAGTATGAAGAGGGGCATTGCAACGTCCATTGCTAAGTGTCTGAATTGCCAACAAATCAAGATAAAGCACAAGAGGCCCGGTGGTATGGCTCAGAACATTAGATATTCTGTATGGAAAGTGAAAGATGATCAATATGGATTTTATTACAGGTTTACTATGGTCTCGCAAGCAACATATTTGATTTAGGTGATTGTAGATTGAATGACTAAATCAGCCTATTTATTACTGGTAAAGACTACCCATTCACTGAAGGATTATGCCAAGTTATATCTTCAAGAGGTAGTTAGAATTCATGGAGTTCCAGTGTCGATCATTTCAGATAGAGGTGCACAATTCTTCTAAACGGGTTTGGGCTCGAAGGTGAACCTTTGTACTGCTTTTCATCCTCAAACAGATGGCCAGGAAGAGTGAACAATTTAGACTTTAGAGGATATGTTGAGGGCGTGCGTGATCGATTTCAAAGGTAATTGGGATGATCACTTACCTCTAATAGATTTTTCTTACAATAATAGTTATCACTCTAGCATTCAAATGGCTCTTTATGAGGCTGTATATGGGAAATGATACAAATCTCATATTGGATTGTTTGAGGTTGGTGAAGCTGGGTTTATAGGACCAGACTTAGTTCATCAATCTATGGAGAAAGTGAAGATTATTCAAGAGAGGTTGAAAACAGCACAAAGTCGTCAAAAATCCTATACGGATGTTAGGAGGAGAGACTTAGAGTTTGAAGTAGATGATTGGGTCTACTTGAAGGTTTCACCCATGAAGGGTGTTATGCGGTTTGGCAGGAAGGGTAAACTCAGTCCTAGGTATATTGGTCCTACAGGATATCCAAGAGGATTGGCAATGTAGCTTATGAGTTGGAGCTACTGTCATAGTTAGGGGCAGTCCATTCGGTATTCCACATTTCCATGTTGAAAAAGTGTATGGGAGATCCTTCACTTATCATACCTACTGAAGATACTGGTATTAAGAATAACTTATCTTATGAGGAGATTCCTGTTCAGATTCTAGATTGCCAAGTTCGCAAGTTGAGAACCAAGGAGGTAGCATCAATCAAGGTTCTGTGGAGGAATCAACTTGTTGAGGAAGCTACTTGGGAGGCTGAGGAGGATATGAAGAAGAGATATCAACATATCTTTGGAGTCCGAATAAATCCAAATTAAGGTACTAATCCTTTCTTGGTATGTATTTTAGTTGAAATATTGCATTACGTTGCATATTGAGTGTTAGAGGTGGGTGTTAGATGTTACAACCCTTAGTCTACTTAAAGTAATCTCATTCGAGGAAGAATATTCCCAAGGGGGAGATATTGTAACACCTCGGTATTTGAAAGAGCTAAGAATAGAAAGAACCAAAATGGAAATAGCAAAAAAAGCTTAAATTTGGCAAGTAAGACATAAGTTATGAGTTTTGGGTCAACTTCAAATGACCACAACTTTTAGTACATGATAATTTAGGTGGCCCATAAGATATCAAATGAAAGGTCTTGGGATTCTCTTTCCAATGCCACCGAGTTTGTTAATTTTTGAGGTCGTATGAGGGAGATATCCCCGTTTGAAGTTGGGCTGTCCATTTAAGGAAACTTACCCGGATTTAAGAGGGGTATTTTGGTCTTTTCCTTAACCAATCAGATTAAAATGAATTTTGGTATTATTTTGGGTCAAATCTGATTTGATTCAGTTTCATAAAAATCAAAATACGCCAGGGTTTATAGAGGAGTTCAAGAGCAGGAGAAAAGAGGAGAAAATTCAAGCTCATCAAGTTCTTGAGTTTTTTCTTACGGATTTCCCGAAGGGTTTAATCACTAAGAGGTATTTGAGTTCTCATAGTGTTGGGTTAGTTCACCCACATGCCAATCATGTTATTTTCAGTGAAGTTTTGTTCTTGAAGTTGAAGAATTTGAGTTCTTGATTGGTTTCTTGAAAGTATTGTTTCCGTTCTTGAATTAGGATGGGTTTGATGAGTTCTTGATATAAAAGTTAGTGAATTAGGGTGGTTTGGAGT
This sequence comes from Solanum commersonii, assembly GCA_029007595.1. Taxonomy (NCBI): domain Eukaryota; kingdom Viridiplantae; phylum Streptophyta; class Magnoliopsida; order Solanales; family Solanaceae; genus Solanum; species Solanum commersonii. The sequence continues at coordinate 3,678,404 of JAJTWQ010000029.1, forward strand.
GGATTATCGTGTACATAAGTTGAGTATTCGATTCCCTATGATTTGGGAAGAAACCATTTGATTCTTGGCGAATTAGGGTCGAAAAATGAGTAAGAAAATTCATCAAAAAATTCTGGGCTGGGGCTGGCGCACCGTGCCAGCAGTGCGCCAGAAAGTGGGGTCTGTAGTTTGGCTCCTGGGGCGTTGCGCCATTCAGTGCGCCCCAACTCTCCTTCTGTAGTTCAGGGTCTAGCGCCCTGCGCCACTTAGTGCTTTAGGGTTGCCAAATCCTCTACCCTTTTGACCTTCTTTTAAGATGAGTTCCCTTGAATCGTACCTATGTTTTCTACTAAGGTACATCTAAACATCGAGAGATCATCCATAACATGAGATCATAACCCTTGAATCCATAATTCAAATTCAAGGTAGCACTAAGAGTCAAATCTTTAGAGTTCAAGAAAGTGTTTTTACAATCTTTTGAACTTGTTTTAAGACTTGAGCATTGAGTTTGAGGAAGAGTAAAGTTGAGTCATTTTCATTAAAATGATATATGGGAACTAAGTATTCCCAAGAGAAATGTTTTAAAGTTTAAGAAAAGAGGAAACACAGATTTCCAAAAGAGTTTTCATGAGCAGTTCTGAGTACCATCTTTTTTAAGAGAAAGATTCTTGAGTAATAATCTCAAAACACAAAAAAAGTTATGTTTTTAAGACACATAGTTAGTATATTTTGGGAGTAGTATTGAGCACCGATATGGGGAAGAGTTCATACAACTCACAGCCCCCATAAACTATGTAGCCAACGTGGGTAAAGAAGGTCATACTTTTTAGATGATTCCTTATTGATTCTTATCATAGACTAGTGGTGTCACGACCCGGGAGCACCCCCTAGTCGTAACCGGCGTACTCGACCTCGAAGAGGTCTAATACAAGCCTCTTAGCATTCATTCATCGCATAGACACTAAAACCATAAGGAATTAAAAACTTTCTTTACCAAGAAAACATTTCATAAAAAAAAGATATAGCAAGCGGAAGACTTTCTAGACTTTATACATGATGTCTCAAACCATCTAATACTTTGAATACAACATTGGGATTAAGCCCATACAAAACTTAAGCAATACTAAAAAGACATAAAAGAACATATGGGGTATTGTCCTCGAATATATGAGGACTCACCAAGTCTTCATCTTCAACACTTAGAAACCTATCAAATAGCCATGACATGTCACCATCTCCAAATCCCTACACTTTAGTCAAAAAGGGAAGGAAAGGGGTTAGCACAATTAAGTACTAAGTATGGAAGCCATGCAAAAACATGCTAAAAGGGATGTTTATTGAAGAAACATACTTTTATGCCATTTGGTAAAACTTCATAATAAATAATACAAGTATAAGAGTCACAATATCCAACCATAACCAACATATAAGTCATTAACCACTTTAGCACATACTCCACACATAACCCATTCCTTCACCTTAAACCATCCACCTCAAGTAACCCTTGGACAACACTTTGTGCAATGTATGGATAGCGTCCCATACCACCATCCACACTAAAGCATCATCCTAAGGCCACCAAATGTGAACTTACCACTTATCATGCTTCATATCACAAGCCATCATGCACAAATAGTACCAATGTACAACACATGAACATAATTGACAAGTAAGCCTTTTCATCATTTCTTGACCTCTATCTCAAGTTACCCAAAGCCACACTTAAATGAAACATGAAGTGACCGCCCATACAATCTCTTTATATACACCTAAGTGTTCCTAAGGGTTACCATAGATAAGGAATGTACCATTACAATATAGCATACTAAGTCAATGTTCACATATAAAACCATAGCCAACCGTATACATACTCAACATATATTCATATACAACCCATGCTTAACTTTAAAAGAACACATGTCATTTCATTACCATAGGACCTCTACCTAATATAATCTTAAGACACACTTGAGTGAGACAAGAAGTGACCGCCCATACAACCTCTTCAAGCACACTTAAGTGTTCCCCAAGATTACCTTAGATAAGGACATTTTCTTTACAACATAACATCAATAGACCAACATTCTTTAAGAAACCATTTTGGAGACATTCAAGCACATAAGGGGACTTTCACATAATAGTCGTTAGACTTAGGGAACTCACTTTAGTATCTTCAAAGCCTACTCGTGCCATGTGTAGATAGCATCCCATACTACTACCTACACGTTGTAGAACCTATCCAATAACTAGAGTGCACATCCCACATGATGGGAATAGGCATAACTGACATAGACCATACTAGCTAGGTATGGAATCCGGAGTCTATCCTACTCCGTGGAGGTTGTTCTACTTGTCAAAGGTAGAACTAGTAAGCAACCCATGTAGGCACATGGTTTAGGGAATGTCCAAGGAAGTTCATTGTGCCTAATCTCATACTCAACTAGGCCACCTTCCTAACCACATTCACTCGGTGCTAGCCTTGTTTCCCATAGAATATTCAATAACATATGTACTTAGAGAAGGTTCCTTTTCTAGTTCAACCAACTCATAGTACTTCTTCCCAAGAAAGGCCCCATTTCTTAGTCATGGCCAATCAAGGTTCATAAGGATAGCTCATTAAATCCCCCTGGAAGGGTGCCTTAGGCCTACCGATTTTTCATTAAGGGCGCCTTAAGCCTACCGGTCCAAGGTTCATCATTTCACACATGAGAAGGGCTACCACCATTAGGTCTACCGATTTCATGGTTTTACAATTACTTAGGAAAGCTAGACTTATGAAAGGACACCATTTCTTAGTTTTGCCGATTCAAGTCTTGGCCTAGAATTCCTCTTTTAGCATTTATAGAAAGGGCACCATTTCTTAGTTCTGCCCATTTCACACATTCACGCATTCAAGACTTTAAGTAACAAGGAGGGACACTTTAGTCTACCAACCAAGTCACAACATTTTCATCTAAGGATACTTCATAATCCAACATCATTTCATATATACATCATGATAAATCATACTTTAACTCACAATGCTATCCACTTTACATAGGATCATCACAAGATCACATAAAACTTATTCACATCATACCTTCACATATAGCTTCACATAAGACTCATTCACATCATACCTTCACATATAGCTTCATATAGGACTTTACATATAGCCTCATATAGGACTTTACATATAGCCTCATTTATATATAATAATATAACAATACAATAACACTTATATAATGCCCTTCATGGCCTCAATTCACAATAATACAATATTCCAACATTATGCAACAACTTCCCCAATGCCTTCATGGCTACAATTCACAATAATACCACACAAGAACAAGATATAACACTTCCACCAAAGATGGATTCAACCTACCAACAACAATTAATTCAATAAAAGAGCGTTCAAGCTTTCTTACCATAATTCAAAGCCATAGCCAAAATCACCAAAAATCCAAGCAATCACCAATACTTCACCCATAAGGCTTACCACCCTTAATTCACCCATTATCAACAATTAATCATGAATAAACATTAAAAAACACAAGAGATATCAATACAATTCACTGTACACATAATTCCATCAACTTTGAATTTATAGAAATAGACCCACTTCATAAACACATTTTTGGGTTTTGTAGAATACAAGGATTCATGGAGTTTTTCATCTTAAAACATCAAATAAACATCAATAATATCATAACTTATCATTTGAAATCGTTTCATGCAAGAACCCTTGAGTTTGAGTAGAAATTAGGCTTTTTCACAAACTTTGGAAAAGTTGAAAACCATTTGAAATTGGCTCTAGGGTGATAGCTTGCCCTAGATAAATAAATACCATACCTTTACTAAGATTCCCCAAGAAATTTGATGAAGAAAACGTCTTGCATCCACAACCCTAGCTCCCACTTCTTCTTCTTCTTCTCTTCTTTCTCTCTTCTTCTCTTCTTGACTCAAGAACCTAACTCTTACTCTTTTAAAATGGAAAAAAAATGATCCACAATCAGCCTAACACAACAATATAACCTCAAAAGAAATGGTTTGTGAAAAGACCAAAATGCCCTTAAATTTCCAGACGGACTCCCTGCCAACTGCCCAACTTTCAAAGGGCATAACTCGCTCATACGAACTCGGAATCGAGCAAACTCGGTGGAGTTGGAAATATCGTTCCAAGGGCTTTCCAAACATAACTGGAACTACTTTTGGATCATCCTGAGCTAGGAGTTATGACTGCTCAAAGTTGGCCAAAAACTCACTGATTTCCACACTTGGCCGAATTTCCAGATTCTAAATTTTTTTCCAAAAATGACTACTTCCAATTTCAAGCTTCTTCACTCCAAACTCACATGTGAGGCTCTAGTTTCACTACTTCATTTTTAGGGTCATTACAAGTGGATCCACTTAGTTGGTAGGTTTTATACCCCAGCAAAGTATAGGACAGTTCTGGTAGCGTGGGCTAGATGTTGTATCATCACATAGCTCATAGTGATAGTTGTCAATTAGAAAATCTCCCACATAGTTATTTTGTATCTTTTTATATATACAAACTGAGTTGTATTGTATTTTGCAATGCATTGAGTTTTTTGTCTACTATTTTCAAAGCTTTTCTTTATATTGCATATATATCATTGCTTTATATTGAAATAAGTTAAGTTGAGTTGAGACGATGTAAGTGTTTCTTCAGTTTAAGTTCAAGCTTATGTCTTGTTTTAGATTTTCCCTCACATGCTCGTACATTCCATGTACTGACGCCATTTGTCCTACATTTCTTATGATGCAGATATAGGTAATCAGGATCAACATCCTGCGCTTCGTTGATCCAGCCGAGTTCCAGAGTTATTTGGTGAGCCTCTTTGTTTACGGAGGATCCCTTCATTTTACTTTATCATTCTAGTTTTATTATGATGTCGTGGGTCTTTTTCCAATGTCTATCTCAGTTAGTAGAGGCTTCATAGATATATAGACAGTAGTTCATGAGTCTTTTCCATTTTTAGTTATAAATGTTTAAAGACTTGAGTTGCCTTTTTGGCTAGTGGAATGTTTATTTCTAAAACATTCTAAGTTTACTTTTGAGACAATTGAGTAAAGTTTACATTTGATTTCTTTTGTTGATGCTTAAGTCTTCTGCTTAAAGTCTAGCCAGGACAAGGGTTTGCTTGGGGCCAGCAATGGTTCTTGAGTGCCAGTCGCATCCAGGGTGTAGGCTCGAGGCGTGACAATAGGCTCTCAACTGATGGATTTATGAGTGATTACCCAGCTACTTAGGAAATAATTAAGTTCCATAAATTTGAACAATTGAAAAATTCTTGAAACCCTATGTTCCTACTTGGGTGCGTGAATTCTACACAGCCTACACTAAGGCCCTACCAAATAAGCGGAAGGGTATAATTTGGAGCCACTCGAGAAAGTCGAAGTGTGTGGAAAAAGGTGCAATGTCATGTTAGGGTGATAAAAACTGTACTTGAGTTATCGGCATTTTAGGCATATATGTAGTCACTTCGAATGAAACATTACACGGATTCATTGAAAGGGTTGTTGGCCTCACTTATTTCTGACTCCTCTCCTTCTTGGATGGATGATGGTACCCGAATAGAGAAGAAGGCCTTAAATGTGGTAGCACACTGGTTTGGCTTTATTAATAATAATATTATGCCCTCGCAAAAAAATAGTCTATCCTTCGCCATCCCAAGGTGGTCTTAGTGGGCACGATCATTGATCGAGAACACACTTATGTGGGAGCTATTATTGCAAAACAGATACTGAAGAGAGCTCGACATGAGCATGCTTCCCTCCCATTCTCGGTCCTGATCACGCATATATGTGCGGACGAGGAGTTCCCTTAGGGGGACTACAAATGTGAAGATCACCCATCCTCTTTAGGTCTTTTAGTCCATTTGCTTTCTTGATTACAAAATTAAGTATGTCATCATTTGGTTCAAATTTCGATGAACTCATTTGTATGTTGAATCTTGGTGAGTGTGTACTAATGGAACAAGGAAATTTGTTTTTTTTATGGTGGGTTTAAGGGGGGTGTGTGTTGGGGAGGAAGGGGAGAAGGGGGTTGTCTATAAGATGATGGAAGAAGGAGATTTGGGGGTTTTATGGTGGGTTTAAGGGGGGAGGGGGGGTTTGGATTTTACCCTGATATTCTTACATTATTTGAAGTTTTCTTTTCTATTGAAGTAAAGTCAAAGTATCACCATAAATGCTTGTACTCTATTATATTCATAAAAAATTATCAGTAAAAATAGTAGTACTATAATTTAATATTTTATTTTACTTTTAATATTATAATTTTATAGCTATAAATTATTATGACAAATTGACAATTGAGGATATTTGATGGGGACATATATCAAATGTGTATTATTTTATTTTTATTTTTTTGAGTAAATAAGAAAAAGCTTTAAAAAGTCATAAAAGCAGTTAAATCTATTAGAAGAAAAAAAATCATATTCTTGAGTGCATTTCCCTATAAATTACTAAATCTTCATCATATTTGTGTTCTTTGTTTGCTAGAAAATCGACACATTAATTTATCTATCTCCAAACGTGTTTGATAGTGTCAAATGTGATATTATTAAATTTCAACTATGCCAAATGATCAAAATTCAAGAAATGTAAAATTATACACTTATTTATACTAGTTAAATGGTCGGAAACTACATTCTACAACATATCAATACATTTTTCTAATGAGTTGAGCTAGTAAATAAATGGGGCAATGACCAGGACAAACTTTGATGGATTTGACGAATTATATTTTCATGAATGAGTTTTTGTTGTTATGGTGAATGTTGTGTAGAATTTGATAATCAAAACTCGACATTTGATACCAATTTTCATCATTGAGAGACTACCTATAACAATCTTTGATGATTGGGGGGTTTTGTCACCCTATATTTGATACCAGTCTTAGGAGTGAAAGTAAAGTCATTCTAAACTCAAAATCTATTGTTAATGATGGAGATAGTTACTACCAGTCATGATCTTAGAATATGATAAGCGTCATTTAAGTAGGTGTTTTTCCCTTTATATTTTATATTCAGTATCCTATTTAAAACTGAATGCAAATACATTTCTAAACTCAAGATCTTTAATTGATGGCGGATATAATTACTAACCATCATGAGTACATATTTTTCTTAATCTATATTCGATATCCACTTTAAAGAAAGCCCATTCCTAAAATTTTAGAGTTCAATTTTAAAATTATCATAGTGTTACATACCAACGATTAGAAGAATAAACTTACAATATTACAAAGAAAAAAATATGGGTTGAAGTTATTATAAACAAAAAGTAGGATAAAGTGTAAAATAAGATTATTAAATGACTAGAACAAAACAAAATAACGACACAATCATACCAACTCACTGGTTATGTAAAGAGAGACTTTTTGTCGTTACATGATAATAAATTTGACAATACAACAACATTCACATAACAATTAATTTATAGATTAAAATATCAAAATTTAGCAAAATCTATGAATGCTTTACCAGAAGGCCTCTTACGGTAGAAATAATCCCGATAATCATAATGCAAGACATGTTTGTACCTTGGTTTTGTCTACTAGGCCTTTTAGTCCATTTTCTTTCTTGATTAGTAAATTAAGTATGTCATCATTTGGTTCAAATTTTGATGAAGTCATTTGTGTGTTGAATATTTATGATCTGTACTAATGAACAAGTAAATTTGTGGTTTTTTTATGGTGGGTTTGAGAGGGGTGTGTGTTAGGGATGGAGGAGAGAAGGGACTTGTCTATGAAATGATGGAAGAAGTAGATTTGGGGTTTTTATGGTGGGTTTGAGGAGGGAGGGGTGTTAGGGTTTTACCCTGATTTTCTTACCTTATTTGAATTTTATTTTTTTATTGAAGAAAAGTCAAAGTATAACCATAAATGCTTGAGAATAATTGGCAAGGGGGACACCCCCAAAACATAATTTGAGAAATAGCCACTTAATTTCTTTTTGATTTAATTTTTAGAGTTAAAGTTAGAAAAATTGAAAAAGTGGGGTTGGATTGTGGGGTCATGGACCTTTTCATCATTTTAAGAACTTGGGGATAAAAATACAAGTATATAAAATATCATTTTCATCCCAACATTAAATAAAGTCATCCCTCCAAAAAATTAAATTACAATCCCAAGGAATATAAAAAAATGTTTAATAATATTAGGTAAACATTTTCCGAGGAAACCTCAAAACGTTCTCAAAGAAATCTTCATCTTCCATAAACCTGCTTTACCGAAATCACCAACCTCCATAAAACTGATCATTTCCCACTAGGAAAAGGAGGTAGTGATGAAAATTCAGTGGACATGGTGGATATTGTTATGGAGCTCAATGGTGATGAGTAAGGTATTTGTGATATTAATTTTTGTAAAACAATTGGTTTTGAAGTGGGTTTTAAGGCAATTGGTGTTTGAAATGGTTTGTTTTTGGTGGTTGATGATTAAGACAGTTGGTTTTTTAGATAATTAAGTTTTGGTTGTTGAATATTAAGACAATTAGTTTTTGAGATAGTTGGTTTTTGAAGTGCCTTTTAAGACAATTGGTTGTTGAAATAGTTGGTTTTTGAAGTGATATTTAAGACAGTTGGATAATGTAAATGTTATTTTTGTTTTGATGGATATTGTTGCCAGTTATCGACTTTAAATTGAATATATAATTCATTGTCTTACCATACGAGAAAGACTTCATTTTATCAATAGACTGTACTAATTCATGAGTAAAAGATATAAGATTGTACTATTGCATCTCTATTACACATTTTCAAAAAGCAACCACTAACAACAAACCATACAATATGATTTTAGGTCTTTCTTCTTTTCTTCTGCCAATATCAACTTTTGTTTTAGTTGATCCCTATCTATTTCGATGTATTTTAGTAACCCTTTAAAGTGATCCCTTTGCTCTTCGACTTCTTTAAATAAAGTCAATAGCAAATCCCTATTTTCTTCGAAGTTTCGAAGCCTTTCTAATATTTGAAATTTGGTAACGCCTTGAAAATTTGATGTCTCGAGTCCCAGACTCAATTTTGATGGGTTGCTCGTTGATGAATTATTTTCAAGCCCCTTAAAAAAGAACATGCCCCAATTGTACAGCTAAAGAATTGTCGACCTGGGTTCGTATCGATATGTGATGTCCTCAACATAGCTAAATTACCATAATGACAAACGTAAGACTTTTTTGCATTGGATGTTTGAGATGCTTGACACATAATTAAAAGAAATTTTTAAGTAATTTAAAATAGAATAAAATGGAAGAGTTTATGAATCCTTCTTTTTATTCACTAAAAAGAGCAAATATTACCGTTGAAAAGTAGCAATTTGTACTTTGTTACCATTGTAAAACTTGGATAATTGACTATTGTCACTATTGGTCAAAATATATAGATAATTAAGACAACCGATACTTTTTCATGTGCTTGGTTTAGATTGTACCAACTGATACGCTCAAATTACACTTCCCTAAAGAAGTATAAGTGGTCGTCATCAAATAAAGAACCCAACTTGTAGGTTGGGATCGACCCCACGAGGAATATGGTTCAGACTTAAACTTAACTCACGATTATATTCATTTAGTCAAACTATTTCCAAAACAAGTAAATAAAGGAAGGGGGGGGGGGGTTTGGAAACAAATAACTGATTATTGTTTAAGTAACAAGTGAGCAAGATTCAAACTTTGAGCTATCAATAAGAGAGAGAAACTAGGGTATATGTGTTCCCCATAAGTTCTTAACGCGATAATCCTAATAATAGTAATCCTTTCCTAGTGTTTTACATGCAAAGTTGGTAAGATAGGTATCCCTAAGTAATTGGTCCTCCAAATAGAGAATTTCACCCTGCACCTTGGTCCAACTACGTGTGTATACTTTACTAACCCTTACCTTTACCTCATATTAGACATCACATCAATGTATGACTTACTTTTCACCCTCGCACCTATTGACATTAGACTATTAGATAGTATCCCACTAAATCTCTGTTGATAATTCTTTACTCATTAAATACCTCCTTGGTTTGGCAAGTAGCAACAAGGCGAGTTCTAACATGTGCACTCGTTAAAAAGACTTCTAAGCGAAAGAATTACCAATACATGCATAAACACTATTCAAGAATTACTTAATTATTATTCATACATTGTTAATTGCTCATGGTTCCCAAAATCCTAGTTGTGGATTTAGTTAATCATGCTTGAAAGAACACAATTCATGTTTTTATAAGAAGAATTCATGAACTTACGTTTAGAGTATAAGAAACCCAAAATCTCCAATTGAATTTCAAAGCGAAAATCTCAAAAACCGAAATTTGGAAATCAAATTGCTAAAGTTTCTAGTTAATTCCCAAAGAATATATCAAGAACTAAAAGTAAACAATAATGTCTAACCCCCAAAAAGGAGATTTACATACCCTATTTATAGAAAAACATGTCCTAAACAAAAAGGAAACAAAATAAGGAAATAAACTTCTGGGACACGGCTTTGATCGACAAATCGACCTACAGATCGTCGGTCAACCTACGGTCCGGAGGTCCCCTCTGTTGGTCAACACTTAGAACTTTTTCAGCAGAGGTTGGAACCTTCACTCTCAGATCAGCAACGACGGACGTGCAAGACGGACCGTAGGTGGACCTACGGTCCATGGGTCCTTTTCTGTGGCTCCACACATAGGATTTTCATCAGGTACTGGTACTTCAACTCTCTGAATACATTCGACGGATATGTAGAATGGCCCATAGGTCGACCTACAGTTTGTGGATCACTTCATAGTTCCACACTTGGTCAGAATTCCCTGATGCTCTTTTCTACGCCTACCCATCGACGGACCGTCATAGGACCTCCGGTCCATAGGTCCCTTCGTAGGTGGCCACTTCTGCAGAATTTCAGCTGACATCTCACTTAACCGCGTCGAAGCCTATTTCCTGCAAACATAACACATAAAACATTATTTACAATACAAAATGGCCCTAGACATACATAACTCTTAAGTGAAATGTATCAAAAATACCGTAAACTCATGGTATATCACCAACGACATCTACACTTCCAACACTAATAAGGTATATACGGGTTGATATCATGATCCAAAAATGATCTATACTTCACCTACTAGAATATAATGCTTATATATAGACCATAACTAGTATAATTTAAAAAGGAGAATGATTAATTGATAATAATTTATATTATTGAAATTTATTCAATTAAATAAGTTTAAACAAGTCATGTTACGGTCCACATACATTGTGGATGGAGATAAATGATGTATGAGAAAGATTTTTAGTTATACAATCAATATAGTCAATGTAATGTGTGAGAAATCCCACTATGAATAAGGAATAGTTGTGGTTATACAATCAACATCTTCCCATATATTATTGATCACCACCCTCAATTTGTATGGAACCTTACATGATGTTTTGAAAGAGTTGTGGTTGAACAATCAACATTCTCTCAACATACTTGTGTTTTCTCACACATTACATTGAAGATGTTGATTGTATAACTACAACTCTTTCTCATACATCATTTATCTCCGTCCCCAATGTATGTGGACCCTTACATGACTTCTTTAAACTTATTTAATTGAATAAATTTTAATAATAAATTTATTATTAATTAATTATCCTCCCTTTTAAATTATACCATCTATGGTCTATATATAAGTGTCATATTCTAGTAGGTAATGTATAGATCATTTTTGGATCATGATATCAACCCTTATATACCTTATTAGTGTTGAAGTGTAGCTGTCATTGATACAATCTAAACCAAGCACATGAAAAAGTATTGACTGTTTTAATTATCTATATATTTTGACCAACGGTGACAATAGTCAATTATCCAAGTTTTACAATAATAACAAAGTACAAATTGCTACTTTTTCAATGTCAACGTCTGATTTTTCGACAATTCTTTAAGGTGTCATTTGGTGAAGTGTATATCTAAGTCTTACTTTTATTAGTTATATGTTTTATTAGTTATACATAGATTATTTATTATGAATTGTTTGATTTTGGGCATTGAAAATAGCATGCATATTCACAGTATAGTGGGAAAAATGTAAAAATAAATGTTTTGGGGAAAATTACATTCTAATGCATACATTAAAATCATTGCATTACAAATACGATAAATTTCCATATATTAATTATACACACCTTAATACACAATGAGTGGACTCAATAATAAACATTAATAGACAGTGTACAAAATGTATGTCATCTTTTGATTGATCTATATTAGATCATGAGTAAATTCGATAACAATTGACATTAAATTGATCAAAATGTTGGGGTCCAAAATAAACAACAGCTTCACATCCAATAGCTTAATTACAAAAACAAAGTTAGTCAAATCTATCTAAGATTTGTTGTTGTTCATACATGTGGTTCTCTTGTGTCCAGATCGCTTACAAATTGAACATTTGTTCCTCCTCTTGCTTTTAAAATTCTCACCAACACCCTTGACACGTTTTCTTTTCTTCCTTCCAAGCTTGGTAACGACAAGGGGTGGAAGAATATTCACATTTAGCAATTCTTCTGGCACACCATTCCGACTCGATAAGGACAACATTAATAGATTCAGAGTATGCAAGAAAGTATGTTTCAACTTTATATAAAGGTGAAGAATATTCATAGATACTCATACCATACTCATCGACATGCTTCGATCCCAAAGTAGCCATTGCGTGAGCGCATGGTATCTTGACAAAGTCATATTCCCTACAAGAAATGACTTTTCCAGTAGCTTAATAGTGGAAGTAGAACCTGCGCCGAACACGGTGAATTGATTTCCGTCCCCAGTGTCGCGACCCAAGGGTACCCCCTAGATGTAACAAGGCACATAGAACCCCGAAAGGCTCCATCTAATACACTTAGCATATCATAACATAAAAATAGAACAATAAAGAGTAAAAATGCATTCCAAGTCCAAAATTTTCATAAAGGAAAGCAGAAGTCTAGACTTGTCTCAACATAGCCATCTATTGCAATATTCAAAATGAGAAAGGGACACAGCCCATACAACACAGTCCAAAAAGGAGATACTAGAAACGTACTACAATGAGATAACATCCGTCCTCAAATCATGAGGACTCACCAACAAGCTAGGAGAATAAGCAAATTCAAGCTTTAGCCACAACGATTTTCACCTTAAGAACTGGACCCTACACTTGGGGAAAATGTAGGAAAAGTAGGTGTTAGAACCATACTCTTAGCTTAGGTAGAACCACTAGTTAAATAACCTAAGGGGGCACATAGTTTATGGGATAAGGATATTGCTACTAGAAACCTGGACTCAACTAAGGTAGAAGGTTTCCATCTCATGAGACATACTTTGGGAAGCCAGGCTCAACTAGACTAAAAAATTCCATCTCATATTCAATATCCACTCGGTGCTAAGCATTACTTCCCACGGATTACATATTTAGTCTTGACTTAAGTTCATATTCATGGAAAAATGTCTTGACACTTAATCCAATATAATTCATAAGATAGCTCATAGATCATGTGTGAGAATAACCTTTCACCGTCCATGTCTTCATACAGATTCAATAGGTGAGAAATCCTTTCAACCTTAGAATCATCATATTGTGAGAAAACCTTTCCCATCATATCATATACATACATAATTGTGTATATGAGAATAGCCTTTCAACAACACAAAAACTAGATGATAATCATAATCATAGACACTTCACTCTCAAAGTGTTTTTAAAGCATATACTAAACTTCATAATTCATGCATAAAATCATAATTTTCCCTTTCAAGGATCAAAGATCATATCAAATAAACACATATAGAATTCACTAAATTAGAAATGGATATTAACATAATCAATTAACTTAACTACTATAAGCATAATCTCATAATATCCTTCATTCATCAACACACCCACATCACAAGGTCATAACTGGGGAAATAAGGGGATTTCGTGGGTTCTTCGAGATTTCAACATAAAAATCATAATAAATCATCAATTCAATCATAATATAAAGTAATTCAATCATTAAAATCATTTTTGAAAGGAACCCATGTCTTCGGAATCAAACCCTAGCTTTTAAGGATTTCTATCTTTTAAATTGGGATTTTGAAAGGGCTCCATGGATGAATTCTATCCATGGATGAAGAGCTACCATACCTTAGCAATGTAATCTAATGAATTTGAGAAGAAAATCTTGCTCCTTGAACCCTAACTCCAACTTCGTTCTTCTTCTTCCTTGAAGGTCTACAGAGAGAATATTTGAGAGGGAATTAGGTTCTTTTTGGTGATTTAGAAATAATGAATTGGATGACTTAATTTAGTGGTATAAAATCCTTATATAGGTGATCTAATTTAGGCTAAAACTACATCACTTAATATTAAATAAAATTGGAAAACCCCAAAGTACCCCTCAACTAACTCCTAAAAACTGTTTCCAGGCCACCACCCACGACTTCATTGACGGACCATGGTTGGACCCACGGCCTATGCTGGTGAAGTGTGGTTGGGGTTCAGAGACCTAGTTTTAAGATTTTGACCCATGGCCCCTCACCCACGGGCGTGGTCTGACCCACGAGGTGTGGGTCCCCTCCATTGGTCACTGCCCAAGCAGTTTCTAGGGGTCCTCCTCAAGGACCTATGGCTAGTCCTTGGGGGTCTTACCTTGACGTTCTAACACAAAACCCTTTATTTTTAAGTACGGGAAGTTATATTCATGACTCTAACCCTCACGTCAAGCTCTAGTTTAGCCTACTAATTTCCGGAGTGTTACAATATCTCCCCCTTGGGAACATTCGTCCTTGAATGATGATCTAGACACCTTACGGAAGTAAAGACTCAAGACTAGCAGCCCATCATTCATGAAACATCAAAATAATGCACAATTCAAAGAAGGAAACATCAACTCCAACTCAAACATAAGCAATGCATCACAAGGAAGTAGGAACTACATCTAAAAACCCATTATGCATGAAAACTCAACATTTCTCATATCCATAGGAGGAACTACCTTCTCCAAACTAAAAGCATGTTCAACAAAATCTCAAAGAGCATTTATGCAACATACTTTCAAAAAGCACAACTAAAGCATATTCAAAAGTCATTTCATGAAGTCAAATAGGGAACTCATACTCAATGCACAACAACATAAGGAAAATCAATCATGAAAACTCATTTTCTTACTAAACATGAATTTCTCAAGAACATGCATAACATACGGAAATCATGGAAAAACACATATAACACACATGACTCCCAAAACAAGAAAACTCAAGAGGAACTATTACCTTAGGCTTGAATAGGAGTGAAAGGAAATAGTTGAGGATATCAGGACTTCATATCGGCCTCGACCTCCCAAGTAGAACCCTCAACTAAATGATTCCTCCACAAAACCTTCACGGAAGCTATTTCCTTGTTTCTCAATCTCTTGACTTTCTGGTCTAGGATCTCTACCAGAACCTCATTATATGAAAGACTTTTGTCAACTCCCAACCCTTATAGGGTAATAATGGATGCCGGATCTCCAATACACATCTTAAGCATAGAAACATGAAATACCGGGTGAACCGGAGCAAACTCATTTGGCAAATCCAACTCATAAGCAACCTTTCCAATAAATTTTAAAATTTGGTATAGGCCTATATAGCGGGGACTAAGTTTCCCTTTCTTACCAAATCTCATCACACCCTTCATGGGTGAGAATTTCAAATAGACACAATCATTAACTTCAAATTCTAGATCCCTTCTTCTCACATTAGCATAAGACTTTTCTCTGCTTTGAGTCATTCTCAACCTCTCTCTAATAAGCCGAACTTTATCAATGGCTTCATAAACTAGCTCGGGACCTATCAAAACAACTTCAACCAACCGGAGACCTACATCTCCTACCATACAAGGCTTCAAAGGGAGCCATATCGATACTTGAGTGATAGCTATTATTGTAGGCAACCTCTATTAATGGCAAGTGGTCATCCCAGTTACCCTTCAAGTCTATAACACATGCCCTTAACATATCTTCTAATGTTTGGATGGTACGCTCCGCTTGCCCATCGATTTGGGGATAAAAAGTCGTGCTAAGCTTAACCTTAGTACCAAGCCCTTTTTTGAATGACTTCCAAAAGTGAGAAGTAAATTAAGTACCACGATTAGAAATAATAGATAGAGGAAATCCATGCAATTTCACCATTTCCCTTATATACAACTTAGCATAGTCTTCCACCAAAAAAGAAACCTTGACGGGAATAAAGTGAGTTGATTTTTTCATCCGATCTATAATGACCCAAATAGAATCATGTTTCCTTCGGGTGCAGGGAAAACCTAGAATAAAATCCATATTTACATCTTCTCACTTCCAAGTGGGAATACTTATATCTTGGGATAAGCCTCCCGGCCTTTGATGCTCAACCTTAACTTGTTGACAATTAGTACATTTGGCTACAAATCCTGCAATATCTTTCTTCATCCCATTCCACTAGTATACTTCCCGTAGGTCATGGTACATCTTGGTGGCTCCCGAATGAATAGAATACCAAGAACTATGAGCTTTCTCTAAAATTTGTTCTCTCAAACCATCAACATTCGGAACACATAACTGACCTTGGTACCTAAGCACCCCATCTCTCCCTTAGGAGAAAGCCTCAACGAACTTCTTAAGTACCGACTCTTTCAACTCAAATAATATAAGATCAAGATCTTGCTTAAGACTTCACATCCATCATAAAGGACGATTTGGAACCATAATGGACCATGACACCACCCTTAGTGGAATTTACTAATTAATACCTGGTCGGGCCAACCTGTGCACATCATAAAACAATTCTTTCTTTTCATCCTTTACATGAGCCACACCACCCATAGACAACCTACTAAGTACATCCGCTACCACATTAGCTTTGTCGGGGTGATAAAGGACACTCATACCATAATCCTTCAAGAGTTCTAGCCACCTTCTTTGGCGAAGATTCAAGTCCTTTTGACTAAACACATATTAAAGACTCTTGTGATCAGTGATGACATCCACATGGACCCATACAAATAATGCCTCCATATTTTTAAGTCAAACACAATCGCCACTAACTCAAGATCATGGATCACAATACACCACAAAACCATATGTACCTTCTGGTAAGGTCAACACCGAAACAGAAGTAAGTTTATCTTTCAAATCTTTGAAGCTTTTCTCACAAGCTTCCGACCACACAAACTTAGCCTTCTTTTGAGTCAAAGGAGAAGCAATGGAAGAAAATCCCTCAACAAACCTTTTATAGCAACTGGCCAAACCCAAAAAACTTCTAATGTCGGAAGGAGTTAGAGGTCTAGGACAAATCTTGACCGCATCCTTCTTCTTAGGATCTACCTCAATACCCTTGCTTGCCACAATATGACCAAGGAAAGCTACGAACCTTAGCCAAAATTCACACTTGCTAAATATTGCAAAAAGTTGTTGGTCCTTAAGAACTCACAACACAATTCTCAAATGGTCCACATGTTCATTCTCACTCCTTGAATAGATCAAAATATCATCGATAAACACTATCATAAACATGTCTAAGTATTTCCTAAACACTCTATTCATCAAGTCCATAAACAACGCCGGAGCATTAGTCAAACCAAATGACATCACTAGGAATTCATAATGACCATATCGAGTTCACAAAAGCCATCTTGGGAATATCAACTCCTCTCACCCTCAATTGGTGATAACCTGAATGAAAATCAATCTTAGAGAAATAACTATCCCCTTGAAGTTGGTCAAACAAATCATCAATTCTTGGGAGAGGATATTTGTTCTTGATGGTCACTTTATTCAATTAACGATAATCAATGCATGTTCTAAGACACCCATCTTTCTTTCTAACAAACAACACGGGAGCACCCCATGGAGAGATACTCGATCGGATAAAATCCTTGTATAGAAAATCCTTCAACTATTCTTTCAATTCTTTTAACTCCGTCGAAGCCATTCTATAAGGAGGAATATAGATAGGTTGCACATTCGGAAAAAGGTCAATACCAAAATATATTTCCCGGTTGGGAGGAATACTGGAAAAATCACCGGGGAAAACTTCTGGGAATTCACTAACCGCTGGAACCGACTCAAGAGAAGGGGTTTTGGAATTTACATCCTTCACCCTAACAACATGGTAAAAGCAATTTTTTGAGATCATATTTCTAGTTTTAAGGTAGGACACAAATTGACCTCTAGGCATAGAATTTCCCCCATTCCACTCTAAGATAGGCTCATTTGGAAATTAGAATCTAACGAGTTTTACAATCAATAGAGGCATAACATGCACGCAACCAATCCATACCAAGAATCACATGAAAGTCTAACATGTCAAGCTCTACCAAGTCAACAAGAGTAACTCTATGGGACAAGGAAATGGTACATCTTTTATAAACCCTCTTAGCCACCACAGAATCACCAACTGGGGTAGAGACCGAAAAAGGTTCTAATAACACTTCGAGGAGCATATCAAACTTCATGGCCACATAAGGTGTCACAAAGGACAAAGTAGCATTGGGATCTAACAAGGCATATACATCAATAAGAAAGTCTTTTAACATATCGGTCACCATATCCGGGGAGCTCTCTTGGTCACCTCGGGATTGAAGAGCATAAAAGCGGTTTTTCTTTGGGACATTGGAGTTTGAACCACTTTGAGGAGCTTACTTACCTACTCTCCCTTTAACCTTGAGCAGCGGGCAATATCTCATCTTGTGGCCACTCTTTCCACAATTAAAGCACTGATCGGTGCCAACTAGGCACTTACCATCATGTTTTCTTCCACACTTTACACAATTAGGCCTAGCCACCTAAGAACCACCACCAATACATCCTTGAGGTTTAGGGTTGGATGCCCTATCCTTGTTGACCCATGGGGAGGCACTAGAGGAACCTTGGTTGGAAAACCTTTATCTAAACATTGGTCGACCTTGTCCATCGGACCTAGCATTAGAGAAGTTCCCATCACCAATTTTAGCTCTTTTCACCTCTCTATTCTTTTCCTTGAGTTTTGAATCCTTAATTTGTTGAGCATACACCATAAGCCTTGAAATATCCATGTCATGGAGGAGCACTTTCATACGATACTCTTTTTCAACAAAGTCAGACACATAAACATAAACCTACTCATCTTAGCCCTTGAGTCTGCCACTATACTTGAGGCATATTTGGAGAGTTGGGTGAACTTTAGATCATACTCCTTAACACTCATACTTCCTTGATGAAGGTTGATGAACTCTTGTACCTTATCCTCCCTCAACTCTAGGGGGAAAAACATATCAAGAAATGCCAATTTGAACAATTCTCATCCTACCGGGCCCACTCCTATGGGTCTCTCTCCCTTCCACTGATCATACCACACTTAAGCCACATCTTTTAGTTGGTAGGTGGCTAACTCCTCATTCTCTTTCGAAGATACCCCCATAATAGCAAGTATTTTATAAACCTCGTCGATAAACTTTTGAGGATCTTCTTCCACTTTGGAGCCATAAAATTCAGGAGGGTTCATTCTAGCAAAATCCCTAACCCTTGAAGCAAACAAATTCACATTAGGATTCACCGGACATACAATTTCTCTATTGGCATGAGCCATCACGGCTTGAGCCAACATTTGTATAGTAGACCTAAACTCCGCATGGGTCACATTCTCAACCAAAGGATCAACTGGAGCTTCATGAGCTTGAGGAGGAGCTCCTTAATTCACATTGGCATCCTCCATCCTTCAAGCATTAGCCCTTCGTGTATTCATATCCTGAAGACACAAGAGAAGGATTAAGAGAGGGACTTCATAGAGTTAAACTTTATGGCACGACTTAAGAGTAATGAAAGAAGTGTAGTTTCCTAATCATCTTGTAGCCTCTCATTCATAAAAGTGGCGTGCTTCACACTTATGAACAAGACTCTACTAGACGTGGCTTATGAGATATCATCCTAGAATCATTCTAAACCTCATGCTCTAATTACCAAGTTTTTCACGACACAGGGGTACCCCCTATATGTAACAAGGCACATAGAACCCTGAAAGGCTCCATGTAAGCCAATCAACATATCATAACATAAGAATAGAACAATAAAGAGTAAAAATGCATTTCAAGTCCAAAATTTTTATAAAGGAAAGCGGAAGTCTAGACTTATCTCAACATAGCCATCTATTACAATATTTGAAATGAGAAAGGGACATAACCCATACAACATAGTCTAAAAAGGAAATACAAGAAAAGAACTACAAAGAGATAACATATGTCCTCGAATCATGAGGACTCACTAACAAGCTAGGAGAATGAGAAAATCCAAGATTTTTCCATGACGATGATCACCTTGAGAATTGGACCCTACACTTGGGGAAAATGTAGGAAAAGTAGGCGTTAGTACAAAAATGCACTAATTATGATAGCCCTGCATAAAAACATTTAAAACATGCTAAAAGGGACATTTCATTTGAATGCATGCAATTTACTAAGTTAAAACATCATTTTGAAGATAATGGAGAAGCACAAGTCATAAGCATAGTCAATACATTGATCATCATATCATAGAGAAATACTTCATAAATACCCTCAAACATACTTGTGCAATGCATGAATAAGACCCATAAATTTCACCCATACTAAGTAAAGCTTCTTTAGTAAGCATAGTTCATAATTCATATTTGTGTTCATATTGTTGTTGTGGGAATAAGCCTTAACCGACATAGACCATGTGAGCTTAACATGGAATCCGGTGTTACCCCACACCAAAAAGTTTTGTCCTACTTGCCTAAGGTAGAACCATACTCTTAGCTTAGGTGGAACCACTAGTTAAATAACCTATGGGGGCACATAGTTTATGGGATAAGGATATTGCTACTAGAAACCTGGACTCAACTAAGGTAGAAGGTTTCCATCTCATGAGACATACTTTGGGAAGCCGGACTCAACTAGAGTAAAAACTTCCATCTCACATTCAATATCCACTCGGTGCTATGCATTACTTCCCATGGATTACATATTTAGTCCTGACTTAAGTTCATATTCATGGAAGAATGTCTTGACACTCAATCCAATATAATTCATAAGATAGCTCATAGATCATGCGTGAGAATAACCTTTCACCGTCCATGTCTTCATAGATCATGCGTGAGAATAACCTTTTACCGTCCATGTCTTCATAGATCATGCGTGAGAATAACCTTTCACTGTCCATGTCTTCATATAGATTTAGTAGGCGAGAAAACCTTTCAACCTTAGAATCATCATACTGTGAGAAAACCTTTCACATCATATCATATTCATGCATAATTGTGTATATGAGAATAGCCTTTCAACAATACAACAACTAGATCATAATCATAGATACTTCACTCTCAAAGTGTTCTTAAAGCATATACTAAACTTCATAATTCATGCATAACATCATAATTTTCCCTTTCAAGAATCAAGCTCATATTAAATCAACACATCTAGAATTCACTACATTAGACATGGATATTAACATAATTCAAGTAACCCAACTACTACAAGCATAATCTCATAATATCCTCCATTCATCAACACACCCACATTACAAGGTCATAATTGGGAAAATAAGGGAATATCATGGGTTCTTGGGGATTTCAACATAAAAACCATAATAAATCATCAATTCAATTATAATATAAATTAATTTAGTATTAGAATCATTTTTTAAAGGGACCCATGTCTTTTGAATCAAACCCTAGCTTTTAGGGATTTCTATCTTTGAAATTGGGATTTTGAAGGGGCTCCATAGATGAATTCTATCCATGGATGGAGAGCTACCATACCTTAGCAATGAAATCCAATGAATTTGAGAAGAAAACCTTTCTCCTTGAACCCTAGCTCCAACTTCGTTCTTCTTCTTCCTTGAAGATTTAAAGAGAGAATGTTTGAGAGGGAATTGGGTTCTTTTTGGTGATTTAGAAATAATGACTTGGATGACTTAATTTAGTGGTATAAAATGCTTATATAGGTGATCTAATTTAGTCTAAAAAGACATCACTTAATATTAATTAAAACTGGAAAACCCCAAAGTACCCCTCAACTAACTCCCAAAACTTGTTTCGAGGCCACCACCTACGACCTCACTAACGGACTGTGGTTAGACCCACGGCTCGTGCTGGTGAAGCATGAGTTGAGGTTCATAGACCTGGTTTCATGGTCTTGACCCATGGCCCCTCACCCACAGTCGTGGTCTGACCCACGAGGCATAGGTCCTCCCCGTTTGTCACTGCCTAGCCAGTTTCTAGGGGTCCTCCTCAAGGACCCATGGTTGGTCCTTGGGGGTCTTACCTTGACATTCTAACACAAAACCTTTTATTTTTAAGTACAGGGAGTTATATTCATGACTCTAACCCTCACGTAAAGTTCTAGTTTAGCCTACTAATTACTGGAGTGTTACACCTAGTTATGTTCTCCACATACAAGGAGTCACCTTCGTTTATTTTTTTTTTTGCAATCCTTTCGGCAGCCGTCACCATTTTATTGCCCTTTGATTTAAGGACATATGCATGTCTCACCCTGAATAATTCTCCAAATCTCTTAGCAATCGAATTAAATATGGATGTCACGAGGTACTCTCTCTTTTGTCTACCAACATAGGGTTGAGTGACCCGGCAATATTTGTGGGCATCACATCATACTTGTTGCTTGAGAGGTGTTTTGTGCTCCACTTTTCAAAACCAACTTCATGCTCAAGGACGAAGGTTGCCTCGGGGGATTTTTCCTTGAATTCCACAAAATGATTGTTGAACTCCTCCAAACAATATGCCATTGTCGTGTTGTAGTATAGATAGAGGGAATCTACACAGTGGTGATTTACCCAAAGATTTTCATTGAGGTGCCTCATTCAATATCTGTGATGAGCATGATTGTGAACCTTTGCAATACGGTTGGCAATGCTCTTGTTTCTATCAAAAATAAAACATAAATTTGATTCATCGACCACAACATCCTTCAACTTCTCAAAGAAGAACGTCCAAGATGCATCATTCTCTTTCTCCACAACACAAAAGGAAATTGGATAAATATGATTCTCTGTATCTTGTGCAACGATACTCAGCAATACTCCCTCATATTTACCATGTAAATGAGTGTCATCAATGACAATTACCTTTCTCATGTGGGAAAATCCCCTAATGCAAGCACCAAAAGCTAAGAAGTAATACATAAATCTATGAGTAGCCCCGCTTATCATGATACAATAGATAGAACCAACATTAAGAGTGTCGATTATATATGAAAAATCCGGTAAGCATGAATATCCATGCTCCCCTGTCCCTCGGACTATTTCCTTGGAAATCACACCTCCCTTCCAACATTTCCAATAGCTTGGACTACAATGAAAACAAAATAGTCTTTTGAATCTCTTTAACATTTGGACCCTTGCCATCACAATAAAGATTCACACAAAGTGACGCAATGACTTTGATCAAGAGTTTTCTATGATTGTTGATGGCATGTTCAACACCGCAACTATGATCGACAATATACTTTGTAGATACGTAATTTTTTATCGAACTAAAGTTTAACATCATTTTTAGAGCTTAAATATTTTATTAAAAACCTAAATTAAATACTTTGACTTTTACCACATTTTATTAACTTTATTGTAAAAGGTTTGAAAACAACAAAAAATAGAGTCATGTTTTAGCCTAAGTTTTATTTTTCAAAAAGAAAAGGAAATCTACAAATATATATGTTTTTAATTTAGATTTAATGAATAAGTTAGTGTTTCTTAGTTATATTTTTATGTTAGTTATTTGACTTTTCTATAATTTTATTAATATATTTTATTTGTTAACAACAATTTATTTTTATTTTTATTTTTAAAAGAAAACAACCTAAACTTTCCACTCATCACACTACACCTACACTACACCCCATTACCTATCCAATCCACTAACCCTCACTCCAAAACACACAAACACATACAAAAGGGAAAAAATATAAATAATACACACATACACACAACACACCGGCACAACAACGATCAACAAAACAAAAGAAGAAAGAAAAATCAGAAAAAACACAACACACACGCTAGACACAGAAAAAAGAGAGAACAATCAACAAATAACCAATATACAGACAAAACCACACCAAATGCAGGAAAAATAAGAAAAAACCTTCACATTTTATTTTATTTTCCTTTTAAAAATTCATCAATACATTCATATCTTTTCTTTCTCATTACTTTCGTACAAGTACAATACATATACCACCACATATAACTTACAAAAGATTTGTGGGTGTTATAATCGAGCTTCAGTCAACATTTTACGGTATTTAATTTTATTTTTGTGGGATTTAACTCTAACTTATCTCTTTAATTTATCTATGGAATATGATGTAATTTTATGATACTTTTTTTTTGTATAATTTTGTTTCATTCATAATTTGATTGAAATAAATTTGGAATTAAATATATTTGTTGTTATTTATTGTTGTACAATTTTGATGCTTTGAATAAGTTTCTAGTTAACGTCATTTAGAATTTCATTGAATATGGGAAATTAATTAAGGATTTAGAGTTAGTACATTGAGTTTTGTTTTATTTAAAATAACAATTTTTGGCTTAAGATAGGTTGAATCATTAATTGAATTATTATTTCTATACAATTTATATTGGTACATTTCCAAATTTTAATCTAAAGGAGCTTATATAAGAAGTTATACCATTTTTTTTGTTACTATTTAAATTGAAGTTGTTGGACCTTGTACAAATTTAGTCGGAGTTAATAATAATGATTTGCTTTGAATATGTTTTTCTGGATTTATAAAGGAAAAATACTTATTTTTAACATTAAATAAACTTTTATACACCTTTTAAAAATATTTGTCTCAATTAAGAATGTGGTTACACATCTTTTTTTGAGACATTAAAAGAAATTCAAGTATGTAGTGACGCACCTTGACAAAATAATTTTTAATAAATAACTTTCATTAAATTTAACTAAAAATTGTGGACAGAGAAAATTAGGTGATGCACTTGAGAGAAGAAAGCAGGTATGCTCTTAAGCTATTTATATGTCAAAACTCGAGAATGCAGTTATGCATCCGATTTGACATTAATAAAAGTTCAACAATAAAAAATGTGAATAAATCATGGCCTATAAAAATATATCCAAAGGATAGTTAAAATAAACATAAGTTAATAAAAGCAACCGTGCTAGAACCACAGGACTCAAGGGATGCCGAATACCTTCCCATCGGTCAACAGAATTTCTTACTCAAAATTCTAGTTCTCAGACCAAATCAAGAGTCATTTTCTTTTGATTAGGGATTAAACAAAAATGTGACTTGAAACACCATAACTCAATTCCAAGTGACGACTTTGAAAAAATAAAATAATCCCTATTCAATTCTTTCACTTAAATTGGAAAAATCCTATTCGCCGTACAAAAAAAAGGGTGTGACATCTCTGGCGACTCTGCTAGGAAATAACCAGAATTCGAGCGTTATTATATTGACTCTTACTTGATTTTATTATTTGGATATATTGTGTATGACGGCCTAATGTGCTGCTTGTTGCTCATTTATTGCTTTGATATTGTTGAACTGTATTATAAATTGTCTTCTCTCGTGCACCTTATTGGTCTCTAAAAAATATTTTACACAGTCACAGGAATGCAGTTATGCATCCTACTTTCTATTGAGATAAAGTCAGAGTGTTTCGGCACCTGGTGAAGGATTATTAGTAACACATGTTAGGCGGGGTTGGACCAACAATGAAGTCGGAAAGCGCTGATATCGATAAATTGCTCCTCCCAAGCTCGAGTTGTCCATTCGGGTAAGCCAGTCTAGATACCTATTTTTTTCAGGTTTGAACCTAGTAAAACTAGAATATAGATAGGGCTATCCCTAGAAGACTTCACTTATTTACATCATTTGCATGTGATTTAGTGAGCCTCAAAACAAGAGTTGGGCCCGCCCAGGACAAGTGTCCCTTTCTTACTTGACCATTTAGCTCATTTTATGTGCTACATGAAAATGCATTTATTCATAAAGTCTCTATAAGTTTTGTAACATCTCGCTAATTGAAAGAACTAGAAAGAGCTAGAATTAAAAAGAGTCATATTTGGAAAGAATGAAAAATCTGGAAAATTGGTTAAGTTAAGTTTGAGTTTTTGGTCAACTTCAAATGACCATAACTCCTATATCAGGATGAGTTAGGTCTTGTACAAGATACCGAAGGAAATATCTTGGAATTATCTTTCCAACGCCTCCAAGTTTGCTCAATTCCAAGTTTGTATGACTGAGATATGTCAATTCGAAGTTGGGGGGTCTAGATATGAAAAGTCAAAACCGGATTTTGGAAAGGCATTTTGGTCTTTTCATTACCCAATTAATTAAATCTATTTTTAATAAATTATTTGGGGTATAAACTGAGTTAATTCAGTTTACGCTTTTGAGAATTACGCTAGGGCTTTGAGCGAAAAAAAGAGGAGGAAAGGAGAAGAAAAGTTTAAGATTCGTCAAGTTCTTACGAGTTTGGTTGTGGATTTCACCAAAGATTCAATCCTACGAGGTATGTGAGACTTTTATAAAGTTGGGTTCGTTCACCCATGTGTCAAACCTGATTATTTTAGTGTGAATTTGTCCTAAAGAAGTTGAAAGTTTGATTTTCTTGATATGTGTTCTTGAATTTGTTTTCGTTCTTGAATTGGGCTGAGATTGAGGAGTTTTTGAGATAATTGCTTCGAATTATAGAATTGTTTTGAGTAGGTTCTTAGGTACATCTACTGGGTATCCGAATCAGAAAGAGAATTTGGGAAAAAGAACTGAGTTTAGGTGAATTGGGGCTGGAAAATGAAGAACGAAAAGTGGGGAGAATCTGGGTGGACGCGGACCCGTTCCTCAGGATGGGAAAATTCTTCCTCGCGTCTTGGAGCGGTCATCGACAATTCTGCCTCAAAATTTATTTCGCGACCAGATATTTAAATGCATCTCCTTATCGTAAACTAGTTTCCAGATAGTGATTTCTTGATCCTTTCTCATGTTTAACTATCTAAAAACCCTACTAAATATCATGAGATCCTTCCTAGCACAAATCACAATCCTTGAATCCATAAATTCAAATTCAAGGAAAGTTAAGAGCCATGTCTAGAGAATTCTTAGAGTCATTTTAGAAGTCTTTAGCAAACGTTTTAACTTTGTTTTAAGACTTAAGATTTGAGTGGACTAAAGAGTAAGAATAAAGTTCATTTCTCCCAAGATTATACGGGAACTAAGTATTCCCAAGTGTTAAAATGTTTTCACATTTGAACAAGAAAGGAAACACCGATTTCCAAGAGAGCTAGTTTTTGAGTAATTATCTCAAATCACAGAAATAGTTTTGATTTTCAAACATATGTGCTGAGTATATTTTGGGAGTAGTATTGAGCATCGATATGGGGACGTGAGTTCATAATAAGTCAAGTCTCTATAAATCAGGTAGCCAACATGGGTAGAAAGGATCATACTTTTTAGATGATTCCTTAGTGCTTTTTAGCATAGACTAGTGGATCCACTTAGTTAAGGCGTTCTATATGACGGCAAATTATAGGACAGTTCTGGCAATGTGGGCAAGACGATGTATCATCACTTAGGCTTATAGTGATGGTTGTCGGATAGAGAAAATCCCACAGTATTATATTACTTTATATGAATATGAGTTGTTATTGTATTTTATTTAATACATTGAGTTGTCACCTATTGTTTTAAATGCTTTGTATAAACTGCACTATTATTGTTATTTTTACCTTGCATTTGAATTGAGTTATTCATGAGTTGAGTAAAGACAAGGTCAATGTTCCTTTCATATTCATTTCAAGCTTATGTCATGTTTAGTTTTCCCCTCGTATACTCGTACATTCAATGTACTAATTCCATTTGACATGCATATTTTAATGATGCAAATATAGGTAACCAGGATCATCATCTAGTGCCCCGTTGATCCAGTTGAGCACTCAGGGTTAGTTAGTGAGCCTCCTTGCTTTTCGGAGGACTCGTTTTACATTGTTCTCTAGTATTTCAGTTGTTAGGATGATTGGGGGTCCTGTCCCGACATCCCTCTTAGTATATAGAGGCTTCATAGATAGTTAGTTATGAGTTCTTTCGTCTTGTATTTCAGATGTTTTGCTATGAGACTTGTGTTGCCATCTTGGCCAGTTTGAATGTTTTTTAAGACATTCTAAGTTATTTCATTAGTTCCTTATTTGAGACTATTTCTTGTGTTTAAGTCTTCTACTAAGTAAGTAAGTCGGGACAAGGGTTCGCTTTGGGCCAGCAATGGTTCTCGAGTGCCAGTCCCGCCCAAAATATAGGCTCGGGGTGTGACAAACTCTATATCAAAGCCCAGAGTTCAAGAGTCCTAGGGAGACTACGAAGTCGTGTCTGTGGAGTCCTAGTTATCGGTGTGAAGCGTGCCACATCTATAATTAGGAGCCTACAACATTTAGGAATTTCCTTCACTTGTTTTATATTCATTTCGTGCAATAAAGTTAATCTCTATGAAATTTTTTTCTAACTCGTGCTTGCGTGTGTCTTTTAGTTTATCTTGCCTCCACGAACAACTATCAAAGGTTGTCTTGCTAGGCGTAATGTCGAGGAACAAGGGGTACCCAATGCACCTGAAGTGCAACCCCACGGAGAAGTTACCAATGATGAGTTCAGGGAAGTGATAAGAATGTTGAGTCAAGCTGTGACCAAAAAAGTTGGGAAGAGAGAGAATATACAGAAAAGGAATGATACTTCAAGGATCCGTGAGTTCTTGAGGATAAATCCTCCAAGTTTCACTGGTTCAAGCACTACTAAGGATCCAGAGAATCTTATTGAGGAACTGCAGAAGATATTTGAAGTTATGCATGTTACAGCTGTTGAGCGAGTGGAACTAGTTACATATTAACTGAAGAATGTTGCTACGACTTTGTTTGATCACTCGAAGAAGAATAAAGCTAAGGATGCACCAATTTTGAGTTGGGCTGTGTTCGAGAGTGCTTTCTTGGGGAATTTCTTTCCTCGGAAACTGAAAGAAGCCAAGGTACGGGAATACCTTACCCTTAAGCAAAATTCACTATGTGTTCATGAGTATGGGTTGAAGTTAACCCAACTTTCCCAATATGCTCCGGAGATGGTTGCGGTTATGAGGAGCAGGATGAGTTTATTTGTTGTTGGGTTGTCCCGTCTGTCAAGAAATTAGGGCAAGGCAGCTATGCTAATAGGGGACATGGATATAGCAAGGTTGATGGTTTATGTGCAGCACGTCGAGGAGGAAAAACTAAGGGATAGGGGGTGTTTAGAAACAAGAAAGCTAAGACAGGGAATTAATCTAGGCAGCAAAGGAATAATGTGAACCGTTCTTCTTTCCATTAGAAGCAAAAGGGACCTTTTCCATCATCTGCTAGTGCACCTGCACCCAGAAACAAAGGTGAGTATAGTAGTCAGAATTCACAGAACTTCTGAGCTAGACCTGAACAGTCTCAGGGTAGTGAGGCACAAGGAGGTAACTGGGCTCCTGCATATGCCAAGTGTGGTAGGACCCATCCAGGTAAGTGTCGTGATGGCTCCACAAGTTGTTTCAAGTGTGTACAATAGGGTCACTTCATGAAAGAGTGCCCCAAGAACCAGCAGGGTAATGGGAATTAGGGAAATAGGGGCCAATCTTCATCCGTTGCTCCACCAGACAGGGCTGCACCTAGAGGAGATTCTTCATGTACTGGAGAAGGAGCACACTGCCTTTATGCGATCACAAGTTGTCAAGAGCAAGAGAATTATCCAGATGTTGTCACTGGTATGTTCAAAGTATTTACTCTTGATGTTTATGCTTTGCTAGACCCAGGATCAAGTTAATATTTTGTCACTCCTTATGTTACAATGAATTTTGATGTCCTCCCTAAGAAGCTTTGTGAGCCCTTTTGTGTTTCTACACATGTTGGGGAATCTATTCTTACGGAGTGAGTATATCGTGATTGTGTTATTTCTATCAATAACAAGAGCGCCATGGCTGATTTACTTTAGTTAAAAATGGTAGATTTTGATGTCATTCTAGGTATGGATTGGCTTCATGCATGATATGCCTCCATTGATTGTTGAACTCGAGTTGTTAGGTTCCAAATTCCTAATGAGCCAGTTATAAAGTGAAGTAGTAGTTCAGCAGTGCCTAAGGGTCATTTCATTTCGTACCTTAAGGTGAGAAAGTCAGTTTTCAAGGGTTGTGTCTATCACTTAGTCTGAGTTAATGACTTTAGTGTTGAGACATATGATATTCAATCAATTCCAATAGTAAAAGAATTTCTAGAAGTCTTTCTGAATGATTTACGTAGAGTCCCTCCTAAGAGAGAGACAGACTTGGGTATTGATATTTTTCCTGATACTCATTCTATCTCTATTCTGCCATATAGGATGGCACCAGCAAAGTTGAAAAAGCTGAAAGAACAGTTGGAAGATCTATTTGATAAGGTTTTATCCGACCAAGTGTCTCACCTTTGACCAAGTTGACTCAGAAAACAGTGAAATTTCAATGGCCTGAAGCTTGTGAGAAAAACTTTCAGGAATTGAAAAAGAGGTTGACTACCGCCCCAATATTAACCTTACCAGAAGGTACCCAAGGCTTTATTGTGTATTGTGATGCGTCTAGAGATGGATTGGGTTGTGTGTTGATGCAGAATGGCAAATTTATAGCTTATCCATCCAGATAGTTGAAAGTTCATGAGAAGAATTACCCAACCCATGATCTAGAATTGGTTGACGTAGTATTTCTTTAAAAATATGGCGCCATTATCTTTATGGTGTTCATGTGTATGTGTTCACCGATCACAAGAGTCTACAGAATGTGTTTAGTCAGAAAGAGCTTAATCTTAGACAGAGGAGGTGGTTAGAGTTACTCAAGGATTATAACATGAGTATTCTATATCACCCAAGTAAGGCTAATGTTGTTGTTGATGCCTTGAGCAGGTTGTCTATGGCTAGTACCTCCCATTTTAAGAAAGATAAGAAAGAACTAGCAAGATATTTGCATAGACTTTCACGATTAGAAGTTTGACTAATGGATTCCACAGAAAGAGGAATAGTAGTGATGAATGGGGATGAATCATCGCTAGTGTCAGAAGTGAAAGAGAAGCAAGACCAAGGCCCTATTTTTCTTGAATTAAAGGCAAATGTTCATAAGAAAAAAGTATTGGGTTTTAAACAAGGGAGAGATGGTGTATTGAGGTATCAAGGTAGATTATGTGTACCAAGGATGGATGAACTCCAAGAGATGATCATGGAGGAAGCTCATAGCTCCAGATATTCTATCCATCTGGGTTCCACAAAGATGTATCGTGATTTGAGAGAAGTTTATTGGTGTAGTAGTATGAAGAAGGGCATTGCAGAATTTGTTGCTAAGTGTTTGAATCTATCAACAAGCTAAAGTAGAGCACCAAAGGCCCGGTGGTATGGCTCAGAATATAGAGATTCCAGAATGGAAGTGGGAGATGATCAATATGGACTTCATTACTAGGTTGCCATGGTTTCATAGGCAACTTGATCCTATTTGAGTGATTGTTAATAGAATGACAAAATCAGCCCACTTTTTGTCGGTAAAGACTACCTATACAACAGAGGACTATGCCAAGTTGTATCTTCAAGAAATAGTTAGACTTCATGGAGTTCTGGTCTCTATTATTTCAGACATAGGTGTGCATTTTACTGCATAGTTTTGGAAGCGATTCCAGAAAGGCTTGGGTTCAAAGGTGAACTTGAGTACTGCTTTTCATCCACAGACATATGTTGAGGGCTTATGTGATCGATTTCAAAGGTAATTGGGGTGATCACCTACCTCTCATTGAGTTCGCTTACAACAGTAGTTACCACTCTAGCATCCAGATGGCTCCGTATGAAGCTCTTTATGGGAGAATATGTAGATCTCCTATTGGATGGTTTGAAGTTGGTGAAGCTGGGTTGATAGAATTAGACATAGTTCATCAAGTTATAGAGAAGGTGAAAGTTATTCAAAAGAGGTTGAAAACAGTGCAGAGTCGTTAAAAATCCTACACTGATGTTAGGAGAAGGAAGTTAGAGTTTGATGTAGATGATTGGGTATACTTGAAAGTTTCACCCATGAAGGGTGTCATGAGATTTGGTAAGAAGGGAAAACTTAGTCCCTGGTATATTGGTCCTTACAGAATATCCAAGAGGATTGGCAATGTAGCTTATGAGTTAGAGCTACCACAAGAGTTAGCAGCAGTTCATCCGGTATTTCATATATCCATGTTGAAGAAGTGCATAGGAGATCATTCACTTATCATACTAATTGAATATATTGGTATCAAGTATATCTTATCTTATGAGGAGATTCCTATTCAGATTCTAGATCACCAAGTTTGCAGGTTGAGGACCACGAAAGTAGCATCAGTCAAAGTTCTTTGGAGAAACCAGTTTGTAGAGAAAGCTACTTGGGATGTCGAGGAAAATATGAAGAAGAGATATCCACATCTCTTTGAGCCAGGAGAAGTTCCAGATCAAGGTATTAGTTCTCTTCTTAGTACTTTTTAAATTGATATGCTTACTGTGTTAGATTTGCTTGTTGGGTATTTGAGCTGAATATTAGATGTTATACCCTTAACCTACTAAGAGTAATCTCATTTGAGGATGAATTTTCCCAAGGGGGAGATATTGTAACATCTAGCTATTTGAAAGAACTAGAAAGAGATAGAATTAGGAAGAGTCATTCTTGGAAAGAATGAAATATCTGGAAAATTGGTTAAGTTATGTTAAGTTTGAGTTTTTGGGTCAACTTCAAACGACCAGAAATCCTACGTCATGATGAGTTTGGTGTGCTACAAGATATCGTAGGAAAGATCTTGGAATCATCTTTCCAACACTTCCAAGTTTTCTTGATTTTGAGTTTGTATGAGTGAGATATGTCCATTCGAACTTGGGTCGTCTAGATATGGAAAGTCAAAATCGGATTTTGGAAGTGTGCTTTGGTTTTTTCATTACCAAATTAATTAAATTTGGTTTGAGTAAATTATTTGGGGTCTAAACTGAGTTAATTCAGTTTCGCTATTGAGAATTACACTAGGTCTTTGAGAGAAGAGAAAAGAGGAGGAAAGGAGAAGAAAAGTTCAAGATTCGTCAAGTTCTTTCGAGTTTAGTTTTGGATTTTGCCAAGGATTCAATCCTACGAGGTATGTGAGACTTTTATAATGTTGTGTTCATTCACCCACGTGCCAAACATGATTATTTCATCGTGAATTCGTCCTAAAGAGGTTGAAAGTTTGATGTTCTTGATATGTGTTCTTGAATTGAGCTGAGATTGATGAGTTTTTGAGATTGTTGCGTCGAATTATAGTGTTGTTCTGAGTAGGTTATTAGGTACATCTACTGGGTATCCCAATCTAAAGAGAATTTGGGAAAAAGAACCAAGGTTAGTTGAATTAGTGCTGGAAAATGAAGAAGGAAAAGTTGGGTGAATCTAGTCCGCGTCGCGGACCTGTTCCTCAGGATGGGAAAATTCTTCCTCACATCGCAGAGCGGTCACAGACCATTCTTCCTCAAAATTTATTTCCTGACCAAATATTTAATTGCATCTCTGCATCGCGAACTTGTTTCCATACAATGATTTCTTGATCGTTTCTCATGTTTAACTATCTAAAAGCAATCCTAAATATCATGAGATCCTTCCTATCACAAATCACAATCCTTGAATTCATAAATTTAAATTCAAGGAAAGTTAAGAGCCAAGTCTAGAGAATTCTTAGAGTCATTTCAGAAGTCTTTTGCAGACATTTTAACTTTGTTTAAAGACTTAAGCTTTGAGTTGAGTAAAGAGTAAGAGTAAAGATCATTTCTCCAAAGATTATACGGGAACTAAGTATTTCCAAGATTTAAATATTTTCACATTTGAACAAGAAAGGAAACACTGATTTTCAAGAGAGCCTTTGAGCTAGTTTTTGAGTAATTATCTCAAATCACAGAAAGAGTTTTTTTTTTCAAACATATGAGCTGAGTATTTTTTGGGAGTAGTATTGAGCACCGATATGGGAATGCGAGTTCATAATAACTCAAGTCTCCATAGACTGGTGGATCCACTTAGTTAAGGAGTTCTATATGATGGCAAAGTATAGTACAGTTCTGGCAAAGTAGGCAAGACGTTGTATCATCAACTAGGCTCATAGTGGTGGTTGTTGGTTAGAGAAACTCCCACAATATTATATTACTTTATATAAAATTGAGTTGTTATTGTATTTTCTTTAATACATTGAGTTGTCACCTACTATTTTAAATGTTTTGTATAAACTGCACAATTATTGTTGTTTTTACCTTGCATTTGAGTTGAATTATTCACGAGTTGAGTAAATCCAAGGTCAGTGTTCCTTTCATATTCATTTCAAGCTTATCTCATATTTAGTTTTCCCCTCGCATACTTGTAAATTCAATGTACTAATGACATTTGGCCTACATCTTTTAATGATTCTGATACAGGTAACCAGGATTAGCATCCAGCGCCCCATTAATCCAATTGAGCACTCAGAGTCAGTTGGTGAGACTCTTTGCTTTTAGGAGGACTACTTCTACATTATTTTCTAGTATTTCAGTTGTTATGATGATCGGGGGTCTTGTCCCGACATCCCTCTTAGTATTTAGAGGCTTCATAGATAGTTAGTTATGAGTTCTTTAGTCTTCTATTTCAGATGTTTCGCTATGAGACTTGTGTTTCCATCTTGGATAGTTTGAATGTTTCTTTAAGACACTCTAAGTTATTTCATTAGTTCTTTATTTGAGATTATTTCTTGTGTTTAAGTCTACTACTGAGTAAGTAAGCCAGGCCAGGCCAAGGGTTCGCTTGGGGCCAGCAGAGGTTCTCAAGTTCCAGTCCAGCCCAGGGTGTAGGCTAGGGGTGTGAGATACTAGGTATCAAAGCCCAGAGTTCAGGAGTCCTAGGGAGTCTATGAAGTCCTGTCTATAGATTCCTAGTTATCAGAGTGAAGCGCGCCACATCTATAATTAGGAGGCTGCAACAATTAGGGATTTCCTTCACTTCTTTTATATTCATTTCATGGAATAAAGTTAATCTCTATGAAATTTCTTTCTAACTCGTGCTTGCGTGTGTCTTTTAGTTTATCTTGCCTCCACGAACAACTATCAAAGGTTGTCCTGCTAGGCGTAATGTCGAGGAACAAGGGGTACCCAATGAACCTGAAGTGCAACCCCAAGGAGAAGTTACCAATGCTGAGTTCAAGGAAATGATAAAAATGTTGAATCAAGTTGTGACCAAAAACTTTGGGCACAGAGAGAATCGACAAGAAGGGAATGCTACTTCAAGGATCTGTGAGTTCTTGAGGATGAATCCTCCAAGTTTCACTGGTTTAAGCACTACTGAGGATCCAGAGAATCTTATTGAGGAACTGCAGAAGATATTTGAAGTTATGCACGTTACAGCTACTGAACGAGTGGAATTAGATGCATATCAACTGAAGAATGTTGCTACGACTTGGTTTGATCAGTGGAAGAAGAATAGGGCTGAGAATGCATCGATTTTGAGTTGGGCTGTGTTCGAGAGTGCTTTCTTGGGGAATTTCTTTCCCCGGGAACTGAGAGAAGCCAAGGTACGGGAATTGCTTACCCTTAAGCAAGATTCACTATGTGTTCATGAGTATGGGTTGAAGTTAACCCAACTTTCTCAATATGCTCCTGAGATAGTTGCGGTTATGAAGAGCAGGATGAGTTTATTTGTTGTTGGGTTGTCCCGTCTGTCAAGAAAAGAGGGCAAGGCAGCTATGCTAATAGGGGACACGGATATAGCAAGGTTGATGGTTTATGTGCAGCACGTCGAGGAGGAGAAACTAAGGGATAGGGGGTTGTTTAGAAACAAGAAAGCTAAGACAGGGAATTAATCCAGGCAGCAAAGGAATAATGTGAGCCGTTCTTCTTTCCATTAGAAGCAAAAGGGACCTTTTCCATCATCTGCTAGTGCACTTGCACCCAGAAACAAAGGTGAGTATAGTAGTCAGAATTCACAGAACTTCTGAGCTAGACCTGAACAGTCTCAGGGTAGTGAGGCACAAGGAGGAAACGGGCTCCTGCATGTGCTAAGTGTGGTGGGACCCACCTAGGTAAGTGTCGCGATGGCTCCACAGGTTGTTTCAAGTGTGTACAATAGGTTCACTTCATGAGAGAGTGCCCCAAGAACCGGCAAGGTAATGTTAATCAGGGCAATAGGGGCCAATCTTCATCCGTTGCTCCACCAGACAGGGCTGCACCTAGAGGAGCTACTTCATGTACTGGAGAAGGAGCACACCGCCTTTATGCGATCACAAGTTGTCAAGAGCAAGAGAATTCTCCAGATGTTGTCACTGGTATGTTCAAAGTATTTACTCTTGATATATATGCTTTGCTAGACCCAGGATCAAGTTAATCTTTTGTCACTCCTTATGTTGCAATGAATTTTGATGTCCTCCCTAAGAAGCTTTGTGAGCCCTTTTGTGTTTCTACACATGTTGGGGAATCTATTCTTGCGGAGTAAGTATATCGTGATTGTGTTATTTCTATCAATAACAAGAGCACCATGGCTGATTTACTTGAGTTAGACATGGTATATTTTGATGTCATTCTAGGTATGGATTGGCTTCATGCATTTTAT
The DNA here is from genome assembly GCA_029007595.1 of Solanum commersonii. Taxonomy (NCBI): domain Eukaryota; kingdom Viridiplantae; phylum Streptophyta; class Magnoliopsida; order Solanales; family Solanaceae; genus Solanum; species Solanum commersonii. The sequence goes on from JAJTWQ010000029.1 coordinate 3,714,967, forward strand.
GCCTGCATTGATTGTTGAACTCGAGTTGTTAGGTTCCAAATTCCTAATGAGCCAGTTATAGAGTGAAGTAGTAGTTCAGCAGTGCCTAATGGTCATTTCATTTCCTACCTTAAGGTGAGAAAGTTAGTTTTCAAGGGTTGTGTCTATCACTTAGTCCGATTTAATGACTCTAGTGTTGAGACATATGATATTCAATCAATTCCAATAGTAAAAGAATTTCTAGAAGTCTTTCTGAATGATCTACGCAGAGTCCCTCTTGAGAGAGAGACTACTTCGATATAGATATTTTTTCTGATAGTCATTTTATCTCTATTCTGCCATATAGGATGGCACTAATAGAGTTAAAAGAGCTAAAAGACCAGTTGAAAGATCTCCTTAATAAGGGTTTTATTCGACTAAGTGTCTCACCTTGGGGAGCTTCGATCTTATTTGTGAGGAAGAAAGATGGTTCCCTTAGGATGTGTATAGATTACCACCAGTTGAACAAGGTTACTATCAAGAATAAGTATCCTTTTCCGAGAATTGATGATCTCTTCGATCAACTTTCGAGTGCTACTTGTTTCTCTAATATAGACCTCTGATCTGGCTACCATCAGTTAAGAGTAAGGGAATGTGATATTCCAAAGACAGCTTTCAGGACCCGTTATGGTCATTATGAGTTTCTGGTCATGTCGTTCGATTTAACCAATGCACCTACAACATTCATGGACCTTATGAATAGAGTATTCAAGCCTTATTTAGATATGTTTGTAATCGTGTTCATTGATGACATACTAATCTATTCGAGGAATGAGGAAGATCATGCTAGTCATCTCAGAATAGTTCTCCAAACTCTAAAGGATAAGTAGTTGTATGCTAAGTTCTCGAAATGTAAGTTTTGGCTTGAGTCTATAGCATTCTTAGGCCACACTGTTTCTGGTGATGGGATTAGAGTTGATACTCAGAAAATAGAGGCAATGTGAAATTGGCCTAGACACACATCTCCAACTGATATTAGGAGTTTCTTGGGGTTGGCTGGATATTATAGGAGGTTCGTTGAGGGGTTCTCATCTATTTCATCTCCTTTGACTAAGTTGACTCATAAAAAAGTGAAGTTTCAATGGTCTGAAGCTTGTGAGAAAAACTTTCAGGAATTGAAAAAGAGGTTGACTACTACCCCAATATTGACTTTATCAGAAGGTACTCAAGGCTTTATTGTGTATTGTGATGTTTCTAGAGTTAGTTTGGGTTATGTATTGATGCAGAATGGAAAAGTTATAGCTTATGCCTCCAAATAGTTGAAAGTTCATGAGAAGAACTACCCAACCCATGATCTAGAATTGACTGCCATAGTATTTGCTTTAAAAATATGACACCATTATCTTTATGGTGTTCATATGGATTTGTTCACCAATCACAAAATGCTTTATTATGTGTTTAGTTAGAAAGAGCTTAATCTCAGACAGAGGAGGTGGTTAGAGTTACTCAAGGATTATAACATGAGTATTCTATATCACCTAGGTAAGACTAATGTTGTTGTGGATGCCTTGAACATGTTGTCTATGGCTAGTACCTCCCATTTTGAGAAAGATAAGAAAGAACTAGCAAGATATGTGCATAGACTTGCATGATTAGAGGTTCGACTAATGGATTCCACAGAAGGAGGAGTAGTGGTAATGAATGGGGTTGAATAATCATTAGTGTTAGAACTGAAAGAGAAGGAAGACCAAGACTCTATTTTTCTTGAATTAAAGACAAATGTTCATAAGCAAAAAGTATTGGCTTTTAAACAAGTGGGGGGGGGGTGGAGTATTGAGGTATCAAGGTAGATTGTGTGTACCAAGGGTGGATGAACTCCAAGAGAGGATCATGGAGGAAGCTCATAGCTCCAGATATTCTATCCATCTAGGTTCCACAAAGATGTATCATGATTTGAGAGAAGTTTATTGGTGGAGTAATATGAAGAAGGGCATTGTAGAGTTTGTTGCTAAGTGTCTGAATTGTCAACAAGTTAGAGCAGAGCACCAAAGTCCCAGTGTATGGCTCAGAAAATAGAGATTCCAGAATGGAAGTGGGAGATGATCAATATGAACTTCATTACTGGGTTGCAACAATCTCGCACGCAACATGATTCTATTTGGGTGATTGTTGATAGAATGACAAAATCAGCCCACTTTTTGCCAGTAAAGACTACCCATACAACAGAGGACTATGCCAAGTTGTATCTTTAATAAGTAGTTAGACTTCATGGATTTCCGGTCTCCATCATTTCAGACAGAGGTGCACAATTTATTGCACAGTTTTGGAAGTCATTCCAGAAAGGCCTAGGTTCAAAGGTGAACTTGAGTACTACTTTTCAACCTCAGACAGATGGTCAAGAAGATAGAACTATTCAGACTCTAGAAGATATGTTGAGGGATTGTGTGATTGATTTCAAAGGTAATTGGGATGATCACCTACCTCTCATTGAGTTCGCTTACAATAATAGTTACAACTCTAGCATCTAGATGGCTCCGTATGAAGCTATTTATGGGAGAAGATGCAGATCTCCTATTGGATGATTTGAAGTTGGTGAAGCTGGGTTGATAGAACTAGACATAGTTCATCAAGTTATAGAGAAGGTGAAAGTTATTCAAAAGAGGTTGAAAATAGTGCAGAGTCGTTAAAAATCCTACACTGATGTTAGGAGAAGGAAGTTAGAGTTTGATGTAGATGATTGGGTATACTTGAAAGTTTCACCCATTAAGGGGTAAGAAAGGGATACTTAGTCCTCGGTATATTGGTCCTTACAGAATATCCAAGAGGATTGGCAATGAAGCTTATGAGTTAGAGCCACCATAAGAGTTAGCAGCAGTTCATTTGGTATTTCATATTTCCATGTTGAAGAAGTATATGGGAGATCCTTCACTTATCATACCAACTGAATATATTGGTATCAAGTATAGCTTATCTTATGAGGAGATTCATATTCAGATTCTAGATCGCCAAGTTTGCAAGTTGAGGACCAAGGAAGAAGCATTAGTCAAGGTTCTTTAGAGAAACCAGTTTGTAGAAGAAGCTACTTGGGAAGTTGAGGAAGATATGAACAAGAGATATCCACATCTCTTTGAGCCTGGAGAAGTTCTAGATCAAGGTACTAGTTCTCTTCTTAGCACTTTTTAAATTGATATGCTTACTGTGTTAGATTTGCTTGTTAGGTGTTTAAGCTGAATGTTAGATGTTACACCATTAGCCTACTAAGAGTAATCTCATTCGAGTATTAATGTTCATAAGGGGAAGATATTGTAACATCTAGCTATTTGAAAGAATTAGAAAGTGATAGAATTAGAAAGAGTCATTCTTGGAAAGAATGAAAAATCTAGAAAATTGGTTAAGTTATGTTAAGTTTGAGTTTTTGGTCAACTTTGAACGACTATAACTCCTAACTCAAGATGAGTTAGCAGTGCTACAACATACTGTAGAATGATCTTGGAATTATCTTTCCAATGCCGCTGAGTTTGCTTGATTTCGAATTTGTATGAGTGAGATATTTCCATTCGAAATTAGGTTGTCTAGATATGGAAAGTCAAAATTGGATTTTGGAAGGGCATTTTGGTCTTTTCATTACCCAATTAAGTAAATCCATTTTTAGTAAATTATTTGGGGTATAAACTGAGTTAATTCAGTTTATGCTAATGAGAATTACGCTAGGACTTTGAGAGAAGAGAAAAGAGGAGGAAAGGAGAAGAAAAGTTCAAGATTCGTCAAGTTCTTGCAAGTTTGGTTGTGGATTTTACCAAGGATTCAATCCTACGAGGTATATGAAACTTTCATAATATTGGGTTCGTTAAACCACGTACCAACATGGTTATTTCAGTGTGAATTCGTTCTAAAGAGGTTGAAAGTTTGATGTTCTTGATATGTGTTTTTGAATTTATTTTCGTTCTTGAATTAGGCTGAGATTGATAAGTTTTTGAGATTATTGCGTCGAATTGTAGAGTTGTTTGGAGTAGGTTTTTAGGTACATCTACTAGGTATACAAATCTAAAGAGAATTTGTGAAAAAGAAAAGAGTTTAGGCGAATTGGGATAGGAAAACGAAGAAGGAAAAGTCGGGTGAATATAGGTACCAGGTCCGCGAAGCGGACCTATTCCTCAGGATGGGAAAATTCTTCCTCGCATCGCGAAGCGGTCACGGACCATTCTGCCTCAAAATTTATTTTGTGACCAAATATTTAAATGCATCTCCGCGTTGCGGAGTAGTTTCCAGATAGTGATTTATTGATCGTTTCTCATGTTTAAATATCTAAAAACACTCCTAAACATCATGAGATCCTTCCTATCACAAATCACAATCCTTGAATCCATAAATTCAAATTCAAGGAAAGTTAAGAGCCAAGTCTAGAGAATTGTTAAAGTCATTTCAGATGTCTTTTGCAAACGTTTTAACTTTGTTTTGAGACTTAAACTTTGAGTTGAGTAAAGAATAAGAGTAAAGTTTATTTCTCCAAAGATTATATGGGAACTAAGTATTCCCAAGAGTTAAAATGTTTTCACATTTGAACAAGAAAGGAAACACTGATTTCCAAGAGAGCCTTTGAGCTAGTTTTTGAGTAATTCTCTCAAATCACAAAAAGAAATTTGTTTTCAAAACATATGAGCTGAGTATATTTTGGGAGTAGTACTAAGCACTGATATAGGGATGTGAGTTCATAATAACTCAAGTCTCCATAACTATATAGCCATCATGGGTAGAAAGTATCATACGTTTTAGATGATACATTAGTGCTTTGTAGCATAAACTAATGGATTCACTTAGTTAAGGCGTTCATATGACGGCAAAGTATAGGACAATTCTGGGGGCAAGACGTTGTATCATCACTTAGGCTCATAGTGGTGGTTATCGATTAGAGAAACTCCCACTGTATTATATTACTTTATATGAAATTGAGTTGTTATTGTATTTTCTTTAATACATTGGGTTTTCACCTACTATTTTAATTGCTTTGTATAAACTGCACTATTATTATTGTTTTTACCTTGCATTTGAGTTGATTTATTCATGAGTTGAATCAAGTCAAGGTAAGTGTTCCTTTCATATTCATTTCAAGTTTATGTCATGTTTAGTTTTCCCCTCGCATAATTGTGCATTCAATGTACTGATGTCATTTGGCCTGCATCTTTTAATGATGCAGATATAGGTAACCAGGATCAACATCCAGTGCCCCGTTGATCCAGTTGAGCACTCAGAGTCAGTTGGTGAGCCTCATTTCTTTCTGGAGGACTCCTTTTACATTGTTTTCTAGTAATTTAGTTTTTAGGATGATTGGGGGTCTTGTCCCGATATCCCTCTTAGTATTTAGAGACAGTTAGTTATGAGTTCTTTAGTCTTGTATTTCAGATTTTTTTTTATGTGACTTGTATTGCCATCTTGGCTAGCTTGAATGTTTCTTTAAGACATTGTAAGTTATTTCATTAGTTCCTTATTTGAGACAATTTCTTGTATTTAAGTCTTCCGCTGAGTAAGCAAGTCAGGCCGAGGGTTAGTTTGGGGTCAGCAATGATCGAGTGCCAGTCACACCCAGGGTGTAGGCTCGGGGGGTGACAAGTTGACCCATTTTAGTCAATGAAATAATAAGCTATCTTTTGATCTTATTAAAAAAAAGGAGAAAACACGAAAATATTTCTTCCTTTAGAAGTTATTATACATTTCTTTAAAATAAAATAACAACTTTTGCATTACTTAATGAAAAGAATAATAATATTTTTTATTTAGATTTTTTTTTTGTAAAGTTTATTAAAAGAAAATTCAAAATATTGTACTTTCATAATACTTTGAAAATTGCATTTGTCAAAAAATAAGTTTTAATATCTTATAAAAAAAAATTCTTACTATCCAATCTGAACGAACTACGCACACATGATTCTCACATGATTGAGATACATAGGCATCCCTCCACGAGTTCGGATATATAAGTTATTTTAAAACAAAAAGGGTCTAGTCCTCTTTCAAACTCCAAAAAAAAAAGTTTGTATCATTTTTCAAAAAAGAAAAATTCTTAATTTATGTTTAAAGCTTCACGAACTACGCACACCTGATTCTCACCTCGATGAGATACGTAGGCAACCCTCCTCGGGTTCGGTGATCCTTATTAAAAAAATTAAAAAGAAGTATTTCTTAGTAAAAATAGTGTTATGTTTGTGATCTTTTTGAACTACGTTTGACCTGATTCTTTCTTTGACAAGATACGTAGGCAGCCTTATTTTGAGGTTCGGTTTGACCAAGAAAACATCTAGAAAGTCCTCATCACAAAAACTGAGGCAAAACAAATATTTTTTTATAATTATTATTCAAAATTCGAATAAAAATGTTTCTCTTCCTTATTTTAAAATCTAAAAAAAAATGAGATAAAAGAATTGTTTCTTTAAAAGGATTTATTTTTCTTAAAAAAAATTATTATTGGCTTGGTTGGTACCAACATACTTAGAAGTGTGCATGAGAGAGAAAAAATAAAGTGTTAAATTATTTGGCAAGACATATCAACTTTGTTGTGGCCTATACGCTTCTTTTGGTACTTTTTAATATTTTTATGTAATAGTTGAGAAATTATCTTGCTTAGTGTTAAGAAAAATCGACCTCATTGTTTAAGGTGCATTGTGTGGTGATCTTTACATATAAAGTTCAATGGCATGAGTTTGTTGATCTAGAACTTGGCCCGAATGTTGGGTGAGACGAAATTTTGAGCAACATTTAATTTGGGAAAGGATTATAGGCTTTCTTCGATCTGGTTGTGCCTTTCAAGCTTACCAAATGACATGTTATCCATAGAACTCTCATTTTGAGCATAAAACTTTTTTATTTGAATAACCACATTTTAGCATTATCCTTTTGAGTGCATAAATGCACTATTCCTTGGTCACACCTCCTTGAGCGCACTATCAATTATCTACACAGTGCCAAAGATATAAGTTGGGTAACAAAGTGAAAAGATCAAATATGTGAAAGTAAAAAAAAATGACAAAGAAAAGCTAGAAAGAAAAAAAAATTCTCCAACGAAAAGGAGAGAAAATGAGAAAAAAGGAAAAGGAAAATAAATGAGGAGGAGCTTCCAAGAAAACAAAGGTCAAATGCAAAAATGAAAAAACATTGAAAACATTATGCAAATTTTAAGGAGGAAATAGTCACTTTATCCCAAATGTATACCTTACCTTTTCCTAATCTTACATTACAAGCCAATGACAAGTCCTATTTGATCTCATTTTGTATGTTCTCACATTAGTGGATACTTACATAAAGGCCAAGCATATGATATCTCAATCTCATGCACTGAACATTTTTTTGAGTGTGAGTGACCTCTAAAACTTCTATTGCGTGAAGTAGGACTTCATTTGTTGCAAGGGCACTTGAAACATGAGGATATGAATAATTATATCCCTTAAGTTAGTCAAGATGAACGAATCTTGTAAATACTTAAGTATGTTTGAGATACCATTTGAAACTATAGGGATTACTCAAAGTTGACCTCAAATTTGTCTGAAAGTAGTTGAAGGTGATTCATATGCATGCATAAAACTAATTTTTGGTACCAACTAAAGTCAAAACAATCTCAATCATGAATTAATTTCTTTCTTTTCTCCTCTAGTATTTTTTTTTTAAAAGAGGTCTTTTGCAAAAAAAAATCAAAAAAAATAAATAATATTTTTTATTTATATGAACTACGTTTGACCTGATTCTTGCTATACAAGATACGTAGGCAATCTTACAATAGGGCTCAATCTCACAGAATAAAATTTTATATCCTTGAAGGAATGAAATGGGATCATTTAAAAAGAATGAAAAAATAATAAATTAAAAAGTGTTTCAAAGTTCCTCAATTTAAAAACTGGGGACCTTTTTATTTGTTAAAAAAAACACTCTCATTACTAGGGAACAAACACTGTATTTGCATTTTGACCTTACGGAATAAACACTCTAGATGCATCATCTTTTATTTCTAAGGAATAAACACTCTAGTTGCATTTTGACCTTAGAGAACAAACACTCTATCATTTCTCATTTCTAGGGAGTAAACACCCCAGTTGCATTTTGACCTTAGGGAGCAGACACCCTAGAGATACCATCTTTCATTTCTAGGGAACAAACACCCTAATTGCATCAATGTCTTGCATTTTCCTTTTGGTATAAGTATTTCTCATTTATGCTAATAGCTTAAATGATATATTCATGGTGTAAACTGGGGCAAAAAATAATGAATGTGGTGATTCTATTTGATGATTTTGTTGAGCGAGATCTTCCTAAGTAATGAGATTAGTATAGCAGGACCTCTTGGATAATGGGACACTAGCAGGACCTTCTTAAATAATGGGACTAGCAGGACCTTCCTGAATAATGGGACGTAGTATAGCAAGGGCCCTCCTGGATAATAGGACATTAGCATGACCCTCCTGAATATTGGGACTACTAGGACCCTCCTAAATAATGGGACGTAGTATAGTAAGGGCCCTCCTGGATAATGGGACATTAGCAGGACCCTCCTAGATAATGGAACTAGCTGGACCCTCCTAAATAACGGGACGCAGTATAGCAGGACCGTCCTCATAATGGGACTAGCAGGACCCTCCTGAACAATGGGATTAGTAGGACCCTCCTGGAAAATAGAATTAGAAGGACCCTCCTACATAATGGGATTTAGATTAGTAGGACCCTCCTCATAATGGAATTAGTAGGACCCTTCTCATAATGGAATTAGCAGGACCCTCCTCATAATGGGATTAGTAGGACCTTTCTCATAATGGAATTGGCAGGACCCTCCTCATAATGGGACTAGCAGGACCTTCTATATAATGGGATTTAGTTTAGCAGGACCCGCTTACATAATGGGATTAGTTTAGTAGGACCCTTCTCATAATGGGAGTAACAAGACCCTCCTACATAATGGAATTAGCAGGACCTCCTCATAATGGGATTACCAGGACACTCCTACATAATGGGATTTAGTTTAACATGACCCTCCTCATAATGGGATTAGCAGGACCCTCCTACATAATGGGATTTAGTTTAGCACGACCCTCCTCATAATGGGATTAGCAGGACCTTCCTAGACAATGGGATTCGCAGGACCCCGTCATAATGGGATTAGCAGCACCCTCCTTATAATGGGATTAGTAGGACCCTCCTACATAATGGGATTTGGTTACTTTCTCCTAGGATAAACATTTCCTAGTCTGAGACCGTTAATTTTTATTTTTCTCCTAGGATAAGCACTTCCTAGTGTGAGTTTATTTTTATATTTTTTTAAAAAAAATCACATTTGCTAATACTCACAAAAAATTTCCAATGAAAACTAGGGTAAAATTTTTGTTTATTTCTTTTGTTTGTGATGGTTTTCAGGTTTCTTCAAGGGAAACATGGATTTGAAATTCAAGAACAAAGTTTCAACTCTTTTCAGAATGATCAATCCCCATGATAGCTAGAATCAGCTTCTTAATTACATGAAGGAAACTGACCTCCTGACACCTGCTTCTATTCATCTACTGATCAATAAAACAAGCAGGCATTCATGAACATTTTCAAATTGTCATTTTGAAAAGTGTCAAAATCTCACTCTACGTGGCAAGTTAAGCCTCACATCCAATTCAAGATCAAGATACTCTCCAAAATCAAGGTGATATCTCAAATCAAGACTCAAGTGAAGAATAAAGAGAAGCTTCATAGATAGGAGCTTGTACGTTTATTTTCCTTTTGACTATTAGCTTCTTCTTTTTTTTATGTAAGGATAGGAGTCGCGACCTGGAGCCTTGATGGAACCTTACTTAACTTCCAACTCATCACCTTATCTCCTTGAACTACATGTGACCTGATTCCCTTATAACCTGGGATATGTAGGATGTCCAAAACCAAGACACGGTCGCATAATATTTTCCTTCAAATACAAGTTCGGTCAAAATTTGTCACGTTATCTACTTCTTTGTCTGAAAACTCTTCGTGTTTCCAATCAAAGAGGGGCAAACTGTAGACACGTAATTTTTTACCGAACTTAAGTTTAACACCATTTTTAGAGCTTAAATATTTTATAAAAAACCTAAATTAAATACTTTGACTTTTACCATATTTTATTAACTTTATTGTAAAAGGTTTGAAAACAATAAAAAATGGAGTCATGTTTTAGGCTAAGTTTTACTTTTTTAAAAGAAAAGGAAATTTACAAATATATATGTTTTTAATTTAGATTTAATGAATAAGTTAGTGTTTCTTAATTATATTTTTATGTTAGTTATTTGACTTTTCTAAAATTTTATTAATCCAAAATAAGTATTATTATTATTATTATTATTATTATTATTATTATATTTTATTTGTTAACAACAATTTATTTATTTTTTAAAAAGAAAACAACTTAAACTTTCCACTCATCACACTACACCTACACTACACCCCATTACCCCATTACCTATCCAATTCACTCACCTCACTCCCAAACACACAGATAAAAGGAAACAAAATATATAAATAATACACGCATACACACAACACACCGGCACAACAATGATTAGCAAGACAAAAAAACAAAAATCAGAAAAAAAACACAACACACACGCTAGACACAGAAAAAAAAGAGAGCAACCAACACACAACCAATATACACACAAACACCACACCAAATGCAGGAAAGAGAAGAAAAAACCTTCACATTTTATTTTCTTTTTCTTTTAAAAATTCATCAATACACTCATTTCTTTTCTTTTCTTTCTCATTACTTTCATACAAGTACAATACATATACCACCACATATAACTTATAAAAGATTTGTGGGTGTTATAATCAAGCTTCAGTCAAGATTTTACGGTATTTAATTTTATTTTTATGGTATTTAACTCTAACTTATCTCTTTAATTTATCTATGGAATGTGATGTAATTTTATTATATTTTTTATATAGTTTTGTTTCATTCATAATTTGATTGAAATAAATTTGGAATTAAATATATTTGTTGTTATTTATTGTTGTACAATTTTGATGCTTTGAATAAATTTCTAGTTACCTTCATTTAGATTTTCATTGAATATGGGAAATTAATTAAGGATTTAGAGTTAGTACATTGAATTTTGTTTTATTTATATAAAAAAAAAAAATTGGCTTAAGATAGGTTGAATCATTAATTGAATTACTATTTCTATACAATTTCTATTGGTGTTAACATTTCCAAATTTTAATCTAAAGGAGCTTATATCATAAGTTATACCTTTTTTTTGTTACTATTTAAATTTAAGTTGTTGGACCTTGTACAAATTTAGTCGGAGTTAATAATAATGATTTGCTTTGAATAAGTTGTTTTGGATTTATAAAGGAAAATACTTATTTTTAACGTTAAATAAACTTTTATACACCTTTTAAAAATATTTGTCTCAATTAAGAATGTGGTTACACATCTTTTTTTGAGACATTAAAAGAAATTCAAGGATGCAGTGACGCACCTTGATAAAATAATTTTTAATGATTAACTTTCATTAAATTTAACTAAAAATTGTGGATAGAGAAAATTAGGTGATGCACTCAAGAGAAGAAAGTAGTTATGCTCTTAAGTTGTCAAAAATCGAGAATGCAGTTATGCATCCGATTTGAGATTAATAAAAGTTCAATAATAAAAAATATGAATAAATCATGGCCTATAAAAATATATCCAACAAATAGTTAAAATAAGTATAATTTCATAAAAGCGACCGAGCTAGAACCACGGGACTCGAGGGATTCCTAATACCTTCCCCTCCGTCAACAGAATTCCTTACTCGAATTTCTAGTTCGCAGACCAAATCAAGAGTTATTTCCTTTTGATTAGGGATTAAACAAAAAGGTGACTTGGAACACCATACCTTAATTCCAAGTGGCGACTCCAAAAAAAATCCCTATTCAATGCTTTCACTTAAATTGGAAAAACCCTATCCGTTGTGCGAAAAAAAGGTATGGTATACTTGTAGATACGAAATCTATCCGAACACTCATATTTCTTTGCCCGCAGCATCCACACACAAATACGAGATACACATTTCACCTTTAAGTATTTAGTATAACTCTTCACTGTAGCAAAATCAAAATATTTTCTCACCACTACTTCAGTTAATAACAATTGTAGCTCACTCTTGGTACTGAATGTTTGATACATCTAAAAATTAGTTCCATTAGAGAAAGAATGGTTGAGTTGTGATCTCAATTTCGGCTCTCCCTGCACTTCTTCAAAATGTTTGAAATCTTCTGCATCTAATGGTTGATCTTCAACATCCACTGAATGATCATGCCTATTCATTTAATCATCTCCCAAGTTTTCATTTGATTGATCATAAAAGCTCTCTTTTGGTTGATCACCCAAGTTCTCATTTTCAATCGAGTCATTGTCGTTAAAAGAATATGTTGGTTCAATCGGAGACCTCGCAATGACATTTGTCCTCAATATAGGCCTAGAGCCATCAACAACAATATCCATCATGTACAAGCTCACATGCCTATCATTTTTTATGAATGTGGGATGTATTTTTCCCCTTCCATTCATTTGATAGCTTATCACCAAGTTGTCTGGCTCACAGGCTAGCTCACCGGCCTCAATTACGTTTGCAATCATATCATCATATGAATCATTGCGACACAACGCAATAGGCACTATAGTCTTACTAAATAATTTACAATACCAACTTTTGGGAGTCTCCTCCCATACTCCCATATAATCACCATCAACAACAACAAATTCAGCTACTATCATACATAGACTACACTGATAGATACTACATTACGATATCAGTAACTGGCGGTCGATGACTGGTACGAAATCCGTACAAAATGCAAATGAACAAGATTGGGTTTAGATCAAGCTCGAAATGGAGAACAAGTATATATAGTCCTTCTAAACAACTAAAGTTTATCTAAAAATGAGTTATGAAGTGATTTTGGAAGATTTTTGCAAGCTTCTAAAATGGGGGGAATTTTTTTTCTTTGAAGCTATTTGAAAGAAAATGGTGTAAAAATGGAAGCAATGACTAGAATGATGATGATTTCACCTGTGAGCATTTTGGTTTCTTCCTGGAGATCTTTTCTCCAATGGAATTGTTTTTAATAAATGAAAAAAAAAAACAGTCCCACATTTTTTGGATAAGTGAGGACCAAAGTGTAGTATTAAAAACTTAAGAGTAGTGTGTTGTATGTTTTTGAAGAATATTGAGTGATGTCATATATAGTGTCTAAAGTTCAATTTTTTTAAGACTTTGTCTAAATGCTCAATAAAGTTTGGAGAGTAGCTATTTTTCCAACTCTCCCACTGTACTCTATTATATCCATAAAAAGTTATCAGTAAAAATAATACTGCTATAATTTAATATTTTATTTTACTTTTAAGATTAAAATTTTATAGCTATAAACTATTATGACAATTCAGAATATTTGATGGGGACATATATTAAATGTGTGTTATTTTTTTACTTTTTTGAGTTAATAGGAAAAGGCTTTAAAAAGTCATAAACGTAGTACTACTTAAATCTATTAGAAGAAAAAATTGCATATGCTTGAGTGCATTTCCCTATAAATTACTAAATCTTCATCATATTTGTGTTCTTTGTTTTCTAGAAAATCGACACATTAATTTACCACTCTCCAAACGTGTTAGATAGTGTCAAATGTAATATTATTAAATTTCGACTTTCCCAAATGCTAAAAATTCAAGAAATGTGAAATTATACACTTATCTATACTAGTTAAAAGATCGGAAACTACATTCTGCAACATATCAACATAGTTTTCTAATGAGTTGAGATAGTAAATAAATGGGGTAATGATCAGGACAAACTTGGATGGATTTGAAGAATCATATTTTCATGAATGAGTTTTTGTTGTTAGGGTGAATGTTTTGTAGAATTTACGTAGAATTTGATAATCAAAACTCGATATTTGATACCAATTTTCGTCATTAAGAGACTATCTTTAACAATCTTTGATGATTCGGGGGTTTTGTCACCCTATATTTGATACCAATCTTAGGAGTGAAAGTAAATTCATTCTAAACTCAAAATCTATTGTTAATGATGGAGATAGTTACTACCGGTCACGATCTTAGAATATGATAAGCGTCATTTAGGTAGGTGTTTTCCCCCTTATTTTTTGTATTCAATATCCTATTTAAAATGGAATGCAAATACATTTCTAAACTCGAGATCTTTAATTGATGGCGGAGATAATTACAAACCATCATGATTACATGCTTTTTCTTATTCTATATTCGGTATCCACTTTAAAGAAAGCCCATTTTTCAAATTTTAGAGTTCAAGTTTAAAATTATCACAGTGTTGCACACTAATAATTAGAAGAATAAACTTACAATATTACAAAGAAAAATATATGGGGTGAAGTTATTATAAAGAAAAAGTAGGACAAAGTGAAAAATAAGATTATTAAATGATTAGAACAAATCAAGATAATGACACAATCATACCAACTCACTGGTTATGTAAAGAGAGACTTTTTGTCGTTACACGATAACAAATTTGACAATACAATAACATTCACATAACAAGAAATTTGTAGATTAAAATATCAAATCTTAGCAAAATCTATGGATGCATTACCACAAGGCTTCTTATGGTAGAAATAATCCCAACAATTAGAATGCAAGATATGTTTGTACACTGGTTTTTCTCCATCTTTCAACATTTGTGAAAATGGACCAATGACACTATCAAGGCTAGAATTCATAAATAGCAGTACGGATATTCGAGGCCTGCTCGAATCAACTGCTACACAATGCTCGATACTCTTGTATCGATCATTGATCATGATCTGCTACAAGTCACATATGGTAATCGTTAAAGAGTCTTTGATTGGATTTACGTGGATCCAATTATCACCTTTAGTCCCTCGGACATATAGGCCTCCCATGTCGTCTTGAAAGAACAGAGTGATGCAGGACACGTCACAGTGTCGGCGAGCCCCTATGGTGATACTTGGATTTGGGCAAGGTGGATAGTAGTTTATGTTGATATTCATAGTATTCATTAAGAGAGGTTCTAAAGATTAATCAATTTCATTGACATTGAGACCAGTCAATAGCAAATAACTTTTTAGCAAGTTATTAACTTGTGAGTAAATAGGAAAAAGCTTTAAAAAGTCATAAAAGTAGTACTAAAATCTATTAGAAGAAGAAAAAATTCATATCAAGTGCATTTCCATATCAATTACTAAATCTTCATCATATTTGTGTTCTGTGTTTGCTAGAAAATCGACACATTAATTTACCTCTCTCCAAATGTGTTAGATAGTTTCAAATGTGATATTATTAAATTTCAACTATGCCAAATCCTCAAAATTCAAGAAATGTGACACTATACACTTATTTATACTAGTGAAAAGGTCGGAAACTACTATCTACAACATATCAACACGGTTTTCTAATGAGTTGAGATAGTAAATAAATGGGACAATGATCTGAAAAAACTTAGATGGATTTGACGAATCATATTGTCATGAATGAGTTTTTGTTGTTAGGGTGATTGTTTTATAGAATTTACGTAGTATTTGATAATCAAAACTCGATATTTGATACCAATATTCGTCATTGAGAGACTACCTTTGACAATCTTTAATGATTGGGGGGTTTTGTCACCCTAGATTTGATACCAGTCCTAGGAGTGAAAGTAAATTTATTCTAAACTCAAAATCTATTGTTAATGATGGAGATAGTTACTACCGGTCACGATCTTAGAATATGATAAGCGTCATTTAGGTAAGTGTTTTTCCCCCTTATATTTTGTATTCAGTATCCTATTCAAAATTGAATGCAAATACATTTCTAAACTCGAGATCTTTAATTGATGGCAAAGATAATTACTAACCATCATGAGTCCATCTTTTTTCTTATTCTATATTCGGTATCCTCTTTAAGGAAAGCCTATTTTTCAAATTTTAGAGTTCAAGTTTAAAATTATCACAGTGTTACACACCAACGATTAGAAGAATAAACTTACAATATTACAAAGAAAAATAAATGGGGTGAAGTTCTTATAAACAAAAAGTAGGATAAAGTGTAAAATAAGATTATTAAATGATTAGAACAAAACAAGATAATGACACAACCGTACCAACTCCCTGGTTATGCAAAGAGAGACTTTTTGTCGTTACATGATAACAAATTTTGACAATACAATAGCATTCACATAAAAAGAAATTAGTAGATTAAAATATCAAATTTTAGCAAAATCTAAGGATGCATTACCACAAGGCCTCTTACGATAAAAATAATCCCAATAATTAGAATGCAAGTTATGTTTGTACATTGGTTTATCTCCATCTTTCAGCATTTGTGAAAATGGGCCAATGACACTATCAAGGCTAGCATTCATAAATAGCGGTATGGATATTCGAGCCCTGCTCGAATCAACTGCTAGACAATGCTCGATACTCTTGTATTGATCATTACTCATGATCTGCAAAAAATCACCTAGTTTAACCAATAAGGCGCCTTTGATTGTATTTACGTGGATCCAATTAACGCCTTTAGTCCCTCAGACATATAGGCCTCTAGTGTCGTCTTGGAAGAGTAGAATGATCCACGACACGTCGCACTGTTGGTGATCCCCTATGGTTATACTTGGATTTGGGCATGGTGGATAGTAGTTTATGTTGAAATTCATAGTTCCCATCAAGAGAGGTTCTAAAGATACATCAATTTCATTGATATTGAGACCCTTCAATAGCACCTCTAACAACTTTTTAGCAAGTGGTTTATGTAACGACCCTCAAAATGAAGTAGGATAAAGTAGAGCCTCACATGGGTTTTATGCATTAATAACTTGTTAAAATAATGAGTACTAGCCATTTTAGTCAGTTTTAAAAAGTTTTGAAGTCAAATGTCAAGGGACGACCAAGATGATCGGAAACTAGTCTTTTACGTGTTGGTGTATTCTAGTATGTTATTCATGATTTTATGTGTTGTTTGGAGTCTAAAATCAGTGGAGGTGACCCTAGTGTCTTAATAAATGTTTTTAGGATCAAAACATTCGGGCACGACTCCCCGGGACCACATAAGGGTCCACAAGAAGGATCCCAACCCTTGGCCAAACAAGCTGCCAAGGCAGGATGGAGCATGTCCGCGTCGAGGACTAGCCCCACCAAAGGCCAAAAGTTTGGTCCACGTCGCGGACATGTCGCGGACTCTACTTTCTTGAAATTTAATTTCCAGAAACTTGTGGGAACACCTCCACGCCGCGAACTTGTTTTTCGACGAAATCTAAAAAAATAAAACTCAAGTTTGACTTGTTTAAAAGGTCCAACTAAGTGAGGGGTAGTTTGGGTACTTTGGGGAATTATTATAAACGGTTATTCTACCTATTTTAGGGTATTTTAAGTTGGTTAAAACCTCCAAAACCTAGAATTAGACCCCATTCTTCTTCAAATTGACCATTCCCTCTCAAAATAGATTCTCTCAAAAACTCCATTGAAGACCTTGATGAAGCTCAAGCTAGAAGATGGCTTTACAACTGAATTCTTTTTCAATTTCATGGTTCTTCAATAATTAAGGTATGGTAACTCTGGATTCTTGAATAACCTCTCATTCAAGGAGTTCTATCAAAGATTTTCAAAAGTGATTCAAAGACCAAAATTCCCAATTTTCAATCTAAACATGGGTCCCTTGTCAAACAATTTTCTAAATCATTCTATTGATGAATTAATGTGGAATTAAGGTTTTTAAGACAATATTCAAAGGAATTCTTGAAGAACCCATGATCCCCAAATTCTCAAAAATTGGCCTATGATGTGGGTCTTTGTGAATATGATCTCTATTGGTGAAATTATGTTTTGATTAGATTGTATTGATGTTTCCTGTGATTATCTATACTTATTCATGTTGAATTGTTGGAATGTTGATGAGTTGAGAATTATGGCCTTATGGGCAAAGTTATGGGTTGATCCCTTTGTTTATAGAATTGTACTTAGATTATGTATATGTTATTGAATTACATTGTTGATTCCTATTGCTATCTATGTCAATTGATTATGAATTGTTGAGGATTGATCCATGGTGATCATGGCTTGGAGAATTGGTAAGTTGACCTAACTTCTAGTCTATAATATGAAAATTGATGTTGTGTGGTTTGGTCCACTTATGGTGGTGGTGTTTAGTTCTTGTCTATCTATGCATGTTGAAGATCATGGCCTTGAAGGTAATAGATGTGAAGTGAATTGAGGATTATGATGCATATGTTTATGAAGTTGTGCTATGAAATTTATGTATGAAATCCTCAATGCTAGCATGATGTTTAAAGTGTGTTGATGATGAGGAGTATAATGTGAATGATACTGTTAGGGATAAGGTGTGGTCTATATGTTTGATTATGTTAAGTACTATTGTGGAATGACCCCTACCTATATGACCCCTATATGAATGTTTAATCATATACATGTTAAGAGTACCTATTCAATGTTGAATGCGTCCTTGTCTCCTATGATGAAGTGTGGGTGTGTGGTCTAGAATCCCTAAAGGCTTTATATGTGAATTGCTCATGATTTGGGGACATTGCGAATGTATTGTGATCCCTTAAAGGGAAGTGCACTCAATATCAATGTTGTTGCTATTATGTCACTATGAGGACCAATATTCACACACACACTCTATATGTATAGCTATGAATATGATGTGTTATGGTGTCTATTGAAAGGTTAACTCTGATATGCACCATTACATCTTAATATGCATTCAAAGTGTATGATTAGCAAGGTATGAATATGTGTTGTATAAGGGTGTTTATGTGAAAGGCTTTCTCACATGTGTACACACACATGAATGAATGAATAAGGTTTATGATAATATAGTGAAAATGCATCTCTTGAAAGGTTTCCTCAATTGTACTCTAAACTAGACTATATTATGAATATGGTATGACTATGTGAAAGGTCATTCTCACATAATGTAGGTTCTATGATGAAAGGTCATTCTCATCTTAGAAACGTTTAAGCTATATGATATGAGGGGTTAAGTCCCTAAAGTCTATTTTATGAACTAATGTTAAATAAAGGCTTAAAGATGTTTAAAAAGGGAGTTGGAGCTTAGCATCGAGTGAAATGAAAAATGAGAGTGGGGGCTTCACGTTTAGCAAGTTCGGCTTCCCACAAGAGAACCTTCACTTTTAGCAAGTCGGGGTTCCCAACATATATGTTGTCTCATGAGATGGAAACCTCCACGCCTAGTAAGTCAAGGTTTCTAGTAGCAATCTCCTTGTTTCATAACTACGTGCCCCTGTAGGTCTTAGCTTAGTGGATCCACTAGATAGTTATTATGTATGTAGGTCCTACCTTGGCAAGTAGTGCCCTCTCTTTTTGGTGTGGGAGTAGAACACCGGATTCCATGTAGCTCACATGGTCTATGTCGGTTATGGCAATGTCTCCCGAAAGTTAAGAAATGAACTAAAATAAGAATATGAACTCTAGTCATGATTTCTTGAAGAGTTACTTAGTGTAGGTAGGATTATGGACCCTACTTATGCATTGCACAAGCGGACTCTAAGAGAGGTTATGATTAGGCTCTTTATGTAATGAAGAATATGGTCTATGTATGTTAATATGAAAGCATGTTAAAGTTGACTTTACTTATGTTAAGACATGAAGTATGATTATGCAAGTTAATTACACTTACGACTTCTTAATGGGTTTGACAGTATATGTGGGGGTATGGGACTCCATGTGTACATTGCACAGGTGCTTGTGAAGGGGTTGTGAGGGTGGTTTACCTATGATATGAACTAAATGGGTTATGACTAATGATGTAGTAAAGGAATGAGTCCTTATATGATGTCATGAAGTATGTTGGTATTATTTCTAATGTTAAATGAAGATGTTATGACTTGTTGAATATGATGTGCCTAGTCTATGGTGACTTCTTAGGAACACTTGGTGTGAGTAGTATTATGGGATGCTACTTGCACATTGCACTAGTGTGACTTAGGGGTTGTCTTAGGTGATGGTCTTATGTTGTGCTTATGACTCTATGAATATATGTAGTCGGATCGATAAAGGTTATATGTAAGTTCACCCTTGGTAACCTTAAGGTGATACATTGCACCAAGTATTCCCTAAGGGTTGCTTGAGGAAAGAAGTTAAGATAAAGAGGAAGGTAATGTATTGTATGTATTGAATGTGCCTAAAATGTTATAAGTGGCTCTATGTGCTATTATGAATGGTTTTCGTGTGTATGATGATGTATATGGTTTATATTGTGCCTATTGTACTAAATGTTCTTGAAGTTTCTCTAAAAAGGCATGATGTATGGTTTCCAACTAAATGTCCTTTTTAAAGCATGTTTTTGCATGGTTATCATACTTAGTGCATTCTTGTACTAACACCATTCTTCTTCATCTTTTTACACCAAGTGGTAGTGGTGGTGGCTAAAGGGCTTTTCCTAGAAGTGATGAGCTTGACTTACTATTCCCAAGTTCGGGTGTTTCCTTAAAGATTCAAGGACCTTTATGTTAAAGAGTTTCCTTCAGTTCAATGTACTAGTGTCACGACCCAAGTCTAGGGCTTAGACGTGACCGGCGAATGGGGAACCCGAGGGAACCCCAAACAAGCCTCATAGCATATCATTACACATCCTTGGTCGTGGAAGCAATTAAAATGACCATAAGCGATACGCATAATCAAGGGGAAATTGAGACTAAGGGAGCAAGACAAAAAGAGAATAATACATAAATACCATAGATGAGTCAAGCTCAAACATAATACACAACTTGTCCAACACCACCTCTAAACATGGATACTTAGCGGGGCCGAGACAAACTACCGGGCTCACCCTCATAGACAATACATAATTAAAAAGGAACAGGACTTATCCATAGCAAAAGATCATGAGCATCGCCCCGGAATGGAGGACTCACCAATAACCTTGATAGGAAATCGTATTAGCCACGTGGAGGAGGATGGTCAGACGGTGCTCCGGTCCCTACATGGTGACATCATGTAGGCATAGAGTATGCATTAGTACGTTTGAATGTACTAAGTATATGGGATGCAATGCAATGCAACAATGGATGGACATTATAGGCAAAATGCATAATCGTACCCGATAGATAACATATTAATGAGATGATATGTATAATGATGCTTATATAAAAATCATATTTAGTAGGGCATAGTATATGTGTAGTGAGTGACCATCAATATAGCATTTCCAAGGCCTACCACCCCTTGGAGAGGCGAAAGAGGTACAAACCCCTCAATGTGGTTACCCGGGCCTACCACCCCCGAGCTAGGGACCAAGGTACAAACCCCTCGATATGGTTATACGGGCCTACTACCCCGTACTAGGCAACCAAGGTACCAACCCCTTGATACGGTTACCCGAGCCTACAACCCCCGAGCTAGGCTTGGTCGACTCACACACCATATAGAGAAAATCATATACATGTATCCATTTCATCATCATTTCAATACTTATATAATCATCCGACTCATAGGACGTACATTGGACCTTCCATTTCATAAGAATTCTATAAATGACATTTTATCAAACATATGGTGGGCTACTTGTTCATGTAAATAAAATCATGTGTTTCAAGAGTACTAAGTCCAACCAATTTTCAAAATCTATATAAAACAGCCCACCAACAACATACATATATATATACATATATAACAACCTTCATAATTTGATCATGGAGGCATGAAAACCATAAACATCACATAATAATACCATTTCATGAAAATATGCAAGATAGACCTTAATAGGGTGTGTAGTAGTGATTCCATAATTCAAGAGTTCATAAATGATCATAAGGACCCATAAACTTGAAGTAAAATAGAGGATAAATGGTTGGACTTGTGGAAAGGAAGGTTTCCACAATCAACCCACATACCTCAACTTTGGAGAATTCTTGATGAAGATTGGAATGGAGAATTGCTTGAGATTGAATCTTGAATCCGGAATTAAAGCTTGGGATTCTTGAATTTGGTGGATGATCTTGGTGGAATTTTTGGAGAGGGCTTAGAGAGTGTTCTTGGATGTTTTGAAGTTAAATGACTAAGTATGGATATGTCCCCTTTTTATAAAAAACGTCCCAACACTTAGAAAAAAATGAGGTGGGTGAACAGTGTTTTCGGCTACTGGAATTTGCATTTTCTGTCGGACAGGTTTTACGAAAACGGTCATAACTCCTTCATCCTAACTCGGAATGAGGTGAAACAAATTGCGTTGGAAAGATAACTCATAGAGCTTCAATTTTGATAGTTTGAGATCCTTCCAGTTCCTTGTGTGCTGAGAGATATGCCCCTTTAAAGTTGACCCTTAAAATCGCATTTTTTGCGATTTTCGAATTTTGATACGGTTGCTCTAAAATTCGGGTTAGACCCATTTTCCACTCAATTTGACCCCCTGAATAAGAATATGAAGTCGAATTTTCGAAATGATGCACGGATTTTGAGATATATGGAAATTACAATTTTAGGTGTTTAGAAGCACATTTTGAGCATTTTTGGGGTCGTTTCAATATCTCCCCTTGGGAACATTCGTCCCCGAATGTCAAAGAAATGTACATGAGAGACATAAACATGGCAAATTCAGCCCACATAAGGATGCAACAATGCACTTACACCTCATTTCAAAAACTTCAATATAGTTGTAAAACCACAATGAACTTGTTAACTTAAACATGAATGTATGCAATGACATGGTGGCTGAACTTAAGACCTGAGATTTTATAAAGGTCTTAGATCAATACCTTAAGCTTGAGTGGAGTGGAAAAGATAAGGATATCGCCTTTGCATGTCCGCTTCGGCCTCCCAAGTAGCACTTTCAACTTGTTGATTTCTCCAAAGGACTTTAACGGAAGCCACATCTTTGTTTCTCAACCTCTTCACTTGTCTATATAAAATCTGGACCGGAACCTCTTCATAGGTCAAATTATCTTCAACAACACCCATAACATCAAGAGGCACAATGGCATTCGGATCACCCACACACTTCCTCAACATAGACACATGAAATACCGGATGAACCAAATCCATTTCGCTAGGCAATTCCAACTCATAAGCTACCTTGCCAATTCTCCTCATCACCTTATAAGGACCCACGTATCTTGGGCTCAACTTGCCCTTCTTACCAAAACGAACCACACCCTTCATGGGTGACACCTTCAAATAGACCCAATCACCAACTTGGAATTCAAGAGCCCTTCTCCTCACATCGGCATAGGACTTTTGGCGACTTTGGGCCGTCTTCAACCTTTCTCTAATCATCCTAACCTTCTCAAGAGCCTCCATAACTAGATCTGGTCCTAACAAGGTCACCTCACCAACCTCAAACCACCCAACCGGTGATCTACAACGCCTCCCATAGAGAGCCTCAAAAGGAGCCATACCGATGCTAGAATGATAGCTATTGTTATAGGCAAACTCAATCAATGAAAGATGATCATCCCAACTACCCTTAAGTTCCAATACACAAGCCCTAAGCATATCTTCAAGTGTTTGGATAGTCCTTTCGGCTTGTCCATCCGTTTGCGGGTGAAAGGCCGTAGTAAGCTTAACTCTCGTACCTAGACCCCTTTGAAAGGACTTCCAAAAGTGTGAAGTAAATTGAGTACCACGGTCCGATATGATGGATAGAGGAATCCCATGCAACCTTACCAAGTCATGAATATATAATCTTGCATAATCTTCCGCCCCATATGTTGTCTTTACCGGTAGAAAATGAGCCGATTTTGTCATCCTATCAACCACCACCCAAATAGAATCAAAACCTTTTCTAGTCTTGGGTAAACCAACTACAAAATCCATATTAATTTCTTCCCACTTCCAAGTAGGAATCTCTATGTCTTGGGTTAGGCCACCCGGCCTTTGATGTTCGGCCTTGACTTGTTGGCAACTATGACAACCGGAGACGAATTTGGCAATGTCCTTCTTCATGCCTCCCCACCAATACACATCTCTCAAATCTCTATACATTTTGGTGGAACCGGGGTGGATGGAGTAGGAAGAATTATGAGCCTCCTCAAGAATTTTCTCCCTCAAACCATCAACACAAGGCACACACAACCTACCTTGGTACCTAAGGGTACCATCTCCCCTTGGGAGAAAACTTCCACCTTGCCCTCTTTCACCAAGGCCTTCAATTCTAACAAGGAAGAGTCAAGATCTTGTTTTTCTATCACCTCGTCAACCAAGGAAGACCTAGCACCATCAACAACGACCACACCACCATTACCAACCTCTTTCAACCTAACCCCCAACCTAGCCAACCGATGCACCTCCCTAGCCATTTCCCTATCACCAATATCAACATGAGCTAGGCTACCCATAGACACCCTACTCAAAGCATCCGCCACCACATTAGCTTTAGGGATGATAATGCACACTCATATCATAATCTTTAAGAAATTCTAGCCACCTTCTTTGTCTCAAGTTGAGATCTTTTTGGGTGAAGACATATTGGAGGCTCTTATGATCGGTAAACACATCAACATGTACCCCATACAAGTAATGACGCCAAATCTTTAAAGCAAACACCACCGCGGCTAATTCAAGATCATGCGTAGGATAGTTCTTTTCATGCACTTTGAGTTGTCTAGAAGCATAGGCTATCACCTTACCATTTTGCATTAGAACACAACCCAAACCAACTCTAGAAGCATCACAATACACAACAAATCCCTCAAGCCCATCCGGTAGTGATAATATAGGAGCGGACACAAGTTTATCTTTCAAGGTTTGAAAACTCCTTTCGCACTCATCGGTCCACTCAAACTTAGCCTTCTTTTGTGTCAACTTAGTCATGGGAGAAGCAATAGAAGAAAACCCATTCACAAATCTCCGGTAGTAACCCGCTAAGCCCAAGAAGCTCCTAATATCCGACGGGGTCAATGGCCTAGGCCAATTTCTAATCACATCGGTCTTCTTAGGGTCTACCTTAATACTATCCCCCGACACCACATGACCTAGGAAGGCAACCTCCCTCAACCAAAATTCACACTTTTCATACTTGGCATACAACTTCTCCTCTCTCAATCTTTGCAACACCACCCTCAAGTGACCCATATGTTCTACCTCGCTATGCGAATAGATTAAAATATCATCAATGAAGACCACAACAAAGGAATCAAGGTAGGGTTTAAAGACTCTATTCATTAGGTCCATAAAGATAGCCGGTGCATTGGTCAACCCAAAGGACATGACCACAAATTCATAATGCCCATACCTAGTCCGGAAGGCTGTCTTAGGAATGTCACACTCCCTCACCTTCACTTGATGATACCCAGGACCGAAGATCAATCTTAGAGAAGTGGCTAGCCCCTTGCAATTGGTCGAACAAGTCATCAATCCTAGGAAGAGGATATTTATTCTTGACGGTGACTTTATTGAGTTGCCGGTAATCCATACACATCCTAAGGACCCATCTTTCTTCTTCACAAACAACACCGGTGCACCCCATGGTGATTGGCTAGGCCTAATAAAACCCTTCTCCAACAAGTCCCTCAATTGTTCTTTCAACTCCTTTAACTCCGCCGGGGCCATACGGTAAGGGGGAATAGAAATAGGTTGAGTATCGGGGAGGAGGTCTATGCCAAAATCTATTTCCCTTTCGGGAGGAACACCGGGAAGGTCATTAGGAAAGACATCAAGAAATTCATTTACGGACCTAACCGACTCTATAGGAAGGGTTTTGGACTCCACATCTCTAACCCTCACAAGGTGATAGAGACACCCCTTAGAGATCAACTTACGGGCTTTAATGCAAGAGATGAACCTACCCTTGACTACCACATTTTGGCTTTCCCATTCAAGAATGGGTTCACTAGGGAATTGGAATTTGACCCTACGGGTTCTACAATCAATGGAAGCATAGTATGCATGCAACCAATCCATCCCAAGAATAACATCAAAATCGACCATGTTCAACTCAACAAGATCACAAGGCAATATTTTATGCAAGATGCAAATAGGACAATTCCTATAGACCTTCCTAGCAACCATATATGCACCAATAGGAGTAGACACCTTATATGACTCATGCAACAAGTCGGGCTCAACATGAAACTTCTTGGCAACAAAGGGGGTGACAAAAGAAAGAGAGGCACCCGGATCAATTAATGCATATACATCAAAGTCAAAGATTTTCAACATATCGGTAACGACGTCGGGGACTTCATCGACCCCTTGCCTCCCATGCAAAGCATAAAATTGATTGTGCCTTGGGGCACCACCTTGTCGGCCCCCTCTCCCCAAAGGAACCGCATTGGCACCTTGTGGACGGACCTCCTTACCCTTGTTGTGATTCCGAGGACAATCTATTGCCTTGTGCCCCATTTCCCCACAACTATAGCAAGCACCGGTATTTCTCAAGCACGGGCCACCATGACCCTTACCACACTTCGGACATACATCAATAGGACCCATACCACCAACACCTTGGGCCCTTGGAACATCATTGGCAAACTCCTTATGGGGCGCATGAGAAGACCCTTGGCCTTGATGAAATCGTCCTCCCCTTCGACTTTGGAACTTGCCCTCAAAACGGGCCCTCTTGGCCTCATGACCCCTCCTCTTCCTCAACTTCTCCTCCTCCATTTGTTCGGCATAGACCATCAAGCGGGACAAGTCCATGTCACTAATCAACATTGCGGACCGGCATTCTTCACTCACTAGGTCGGACACACCCATCACAAATTTGTTCATTCTAGATCGTGAGTCGGCAACCAAGTGTGGAGCATATCTTGAAAGTTGGTTAAACTTGAGGGCATACTCCCTCACACTCATAGACCCTTGTTTTAAATTCATGAACTCCACCAATTTGGCTTCCCTAAGCTCAAGAGGAAAGAATCGATTAAGGAAAGCCGTTTTGAACTCTTCCCAAGGCACCACATAGTTTGCCCCCTTCTCTTCTTTCCATTGGTTGTACCATATTTGGGCCACCCCTTTTAGTTGGTAGGCCGCCAACTCCGCCTTATCTTCGACCTCATGCCCATGATAGCTAATATCTTGTGGACTTCATCAATGAACTCTTGAGGGTCTTCATCTAATTTAGACCCATAGAATTCGGGATTCATCCGCACGAAGTCTCTCACCCGAGATGCCGAGGTAGGAGCCTGAGGAACTTGGGCCCCGTGGTTGGCTTGATTAGCCATAGCTTGAGCAAATAAAGTAAGGGCATCCCGAAGATCCCCATTGGTCGGTTGTTCCTCGGGTGCGCGGCTCGTCTTCCTCTTGTATTAGGCATGATCTAGCATAGCAAAGAACAACCATTAGGGGAAAAAAAAACTTAATTCAACTCTACCGCACGACTTAGAACATGAAGAAGGGAAACATTTCCTAAAACGTCTCATAGCCTCCTACTCATAATTGTGGTGCACAACACAACCATGAATCGGACTCTAATCAACGCGGTGTGTTGGACTCCGAGGATCTATCAACCTAGTGCTCTGATACCAAGTTTGTCACGACCCAAGTCTAGGGCTTAGACGTGACCGGCGAATGGGGAACCCGAGGGAACCCCAAACAAGCCTCATAGCATATCATTACACATCCTTGGTCATGGAAGCAATTAAAATGACCATAAGCGATACGCATAATCAAGGGGAAATTGAGACTAAGGGAGCAAGACAAAAAAAAAATAATACATAAATACCATAGATGAGTCAAGCTCAAACATAATACACAACTTGTCCAACACCACCTCTAAACATGGATACTTAGCGGGGGCCGAGACAAACTACCGGGCTCACCCTCATAGTCAATACATAATTAAAAAGGAAAAGGTCTTATACATAACAAAAGATCACATGAGCAACGTCCCCGGAATGGAGGACTCACCAATAACCTTGATAGGAAATCGTATTAGCCACATGGAGGAGGATGGTCGACGGTGCTCCGGTCCCTACATGGTGACATCATGTAGGCATAGAGTATGCATTAGTACGTTTGAATGTACTAAGTATATGGGATGCAATGCAATGCAACAATGGATGGACATTATAGGCAAAATGCATAATCGTACCCGATAGATAACATATTAATGAGATGATATGTATAATGATGCTTATATAAAAATCATATTTAGTAGGGCATAGTATATGTGTAGTGAGTGACCATCAATATAGCATTTCCAAGGCCTGGGGCCTACCACCCCGAGCTAGGGACCAAGGTACAAACCCCTCGATATGGTTATACGGGCCTACTACCCCCGTACTAGGCAACCAAGGTACCAACCCCTTGATACGGTTACCCGAGCCTACAACCCCCGAGCTAGGCTTGGTCGACTCACACACCATATAGAGAAAATCATATACATGTATCCATTTCATCATCATTTCAATACTTATATAATCATCCGACTCATAGGACGTACATTGGACCTTCCATTTCATAAGAATTCTATAAATGACATTTTATCAAACATATGGTGGGCTACTTGTTCATGTAAATAAAATCATGTGTTTCAAGAGTACTAAGTCCAACCAATTTTCAAAATCTATATAAAACAGCCCACCAACAACATACATATATATATACATATATAACAACCTTCATAATTTGATCATGGAGGCATGAAAACCATAAACATCACATAATAATACCATTTCATGAAAATATGCAAGATAGACCTTAATAGGGTGTGTAGTAGTGATTCCATAATTCAAGAGTTCATAAATGATCATAAGGACCCATAAACTTGAAGTAAAATAGAGGATAAATGGTTGGACTTGTGGAAAGGAAGGTTTCCACAATCAACCCACATACCTCAACTTTGGAGAATTCTTGATGAAGATTGGAATGGAGAATTGCTTGAGATTGAATCTTGAATCGGGAATTAAAGCTTGGGATTCTTGAATTTGGTGGATGATCTTGGTGGAATTTTTGGAGAGGGCTTAGAGAGTGTTCTTGGATGTTTTGAAGTTAAATGACTAAGTATGGATATGTCCCCTTTTATAAAAACGTCCCAACACTTAGAAAAAAATGAGGCGGGTGAACGGTGTTTTTGCCTTTGGAATTTGCATTTTCTGTCGGACAGGTTTTACGAAAACGGTCATAACTCCTTCATCCTAACTCGGAATGAGGTGAAACAAATTGCGTTGGAAAGATAACTCATAGAGCTTCAATTTTGATAGTTTGAGATCCTTCCAGTTCCTTGTGTGCTGAGAGATATGCCCCTTTAAAGTTGACCCTTAAAATCGCATTTTTGCAATTTTCGAATTTTGATACGGTTGCTCTAAAATTCGGGTTAGACCCATTTTCCACTCAATTTGACCCCCTGAATAAGAATATGAAGTCGAATTTTCGAAATGATGCACGGATTTTGAGATATATGGAAATTACAATTTTAGGTGTTTCCGAAGCACATTTTCGAGCATTTTTGGGGTCGTTTCAACTAGATAGTAGTTTCTTTGGTATTATAAGGGTTGTGTCCCTCTTGTGTTGTAGTCGTGTTTTAAGATAGCTACCTTGAGACATAGTACTCTGATTTTGTATTAAAGGTTTAAATGAGGTGACTTTTTAAGTCTTGTGTTATGTTATGAAAAAGTTTTAAATTTTCCACTAATTTTCTACGATAAATGCTATGATGAATGCTAAGGGCTCGTATAAGATCTCCGAGAGGTCGAATATGCCGATAACAGCTAGGGGGTG
The DNA here is from genome assembly GCA_029007595.1 of Solanum commersonii. Classification (NCBI taxonomy): domain Eukaryota; kingdom Viridiplantae; phylum Streptophyta; class Magnoliopsida; order Solanales; family Solanaceae; genus Solanum; species Solanum commersonii. The sequence goes on from JAJTWQ010000029.1 coordinate 3,744,562, forward strand.
CTCTCGGGTCGTTACAAAATTGGTATCAGAGCATAAGGTTATAAAAATGGTCTTAGGATTCAACGTCTCATGAGCCACGTCTAGTAGAGTCTTGTTCATCTGTGTGAGTCATGACACATCTATGAGTGAGAGGCTATAGGACGATAGAAGTTTCACTTTCTCCATTACTCTTGTGTCGTGTTGTAGAGCTTAACTCCATATGATCTCTCTCTCTCTTATTTTCCCTTGTCTGGTGGTCTTCTAGATGTGATTACTTGGAAGGGGTGATGTTGCAAGGATCGAAGGAAGAAAAGGTGAGTTTTAATGCTTATGATGATGTGGTGACTATATGAGTATATATGAAGGTAGATTTGGAAATCGTATTGTGATGCCAATCATGGCTATGTGTGACCTATAAGGTTGGGAGCATTACATTGAAAATGTTGTATGGTGGTATAGTTCTCATATGATAAGAGTCGTTATGGTAAGAATGAAATCCTTTTTAGGATGATGGGTAGCTTTATGGTGATGGGTAATGATAGTAGAAAATCATGGTGTAGATTTGAGGAGTTTTGAAGGAATGTGGTAACTAGTGTGAGTTGAAAGTTGCTTTTCTCTTATGAATGATGCTTCATGGTTGTCCTTGTGTGAATCAGAGTTCTTGTGTAGGCTTGCCCTAAGAGTGGAAAAAGGGACTTTGTTCCATGAGTTGGGATAGTGTTTTGCTCTAAGGTTAACTTGGAGAGTTACATGTACCCCTTAGTTCATGGGAAGGATAAGAGAATAGATGTTGACCAACTCTAAAGAGGATAGTTGTCTTGTAAGGTTGATCTTAAGTATGGTTATTCAAAGAGGGTGTTTAGATAATACCTAGGCATGGTTGAGCGAAAAGTTACACCAAAGGTAATGATTAAAGGAGGTTGCATAACTTGATCCCAAGCGGGGGGACATTTTTCTTAATTGGTAAGTGATAGTTCTCTTGGTTACTTTAATGTGCTCTTAGATGGGTTTACCCTAAGTGGGGGATGATGAGTGAGTAGTAAGGTTGTTGATATCCTTATCTTTTCCTTCTATTCTTATTCAAGCTTGAGACCAAAGAGTTCCTAGTAGCTTGTTCATGTTTTGGAGTCTTGCATATGATTATGAGTTGCATGATCTCCGTATGTTATGCATGTCCTAGAAGACACTATGTTATGCATGTTTTGAAGGATTCTTATTACATAAAAATGGAATTTTAGTAATAAAATTCATGTTTCTCATGTCAATATGCATCTTTATATGGTGAATGCACTCTTGACTTCATGAGGAAGAGAGTATGAGCATGCTTAGGTTAGGAGTTGAGAATTTCTCCTTAAATGAATTGAACTTTGTATAATGCTTGCTTATGAGTTTATGATGCCATGTGTGTATGTTGTGACTAGGAGAAGGTAGTCCCTCCTTGAACATAACTAAACATGGTAATGGCATGCATGATCTTGATATTATGATGATTAAATTATAAGACTAGTAGATGATCTATAATCCTCATGTTAGGGTACAACTAGTATGAATTGCTTAATTTCCTCATGAGTGGAAATGTTGATCATGTCTATGTGTGCATTTGAAAGCCATTGCATATTGGACCCTATGATGATATAAAAGGGGTAAATATCATGTCATGATTAGGAGAAGGTAGTTCCTCCTATGAACATGAGAAAGGCCTATGTGGTTGATACATTATGAGTCGGTGAATAAAGTTTCTACTTGCTTGTGTTGCATGAGTTTATTTGAAGAGCATGATGAAATAATTTCTTATGATGAAGTTGCATAATATGCTTTAATGAGATAGTTTCATGTTGTGTATCTTTGGTGTTTGAAATGAGAATGATGATTTGCAGAAGGAAGTTCCTCCAATGAAATGGGAAATAATCAAGTTGATGCATAAGGAGTTGGTAGATGTGGTGCTACTTTCTTGAATTGCACAAAGTTGTTTTGAGCCTTTTATGTGGAGTCGATGTTCCTCCTCGATGTGTGCTCTTATGTTGATGTTGTATGTTGTGTATTGTGAGCTGCTAGTTGGGTCATTAAGTCCTCGAAAGTGTTTTAAGTGTCATTCGAGGACGACTATTCCTAAGTGGGGGATATTGTAACGACCCTCAAAATGAAGTAGGATAAAGTAGAGCCTCACATGGGTTTTATGCATTAATAACTTGTTAAAATAATGAAGAACAACCTTTTTAGTAAGTTTTAAAGAGTTTGGAAGTCAAACGTCAAGGGACGACCAAGACATTCGGAAACTAGTCTTTAACGTGTTGGTGTGTTCTAGTATGTTGTTCATGTTTTTATGTGTTGTTTGGAGTCTAAAATCAGTGGAGGTGACCCTAGTGTCTTAATAAATATTTTTAGGCTCAAAATGTTTGGGTACGACTCCCAGGGACCACCCTAAGGGTCCCCGAGGAGGACCCCAACCCTTGGCCAAACAAGCTGCAACGCATCTTGAAATTGCTCATGGAGGGAGCATGTCCACGTCGCAAACTAGCTCCACCAAGGGCCAAAAGTTTGGTCTGCGTCATGGACATGTCGCGGACTCTACTGTCTCAAAATTTTATTTACAGATACTTGTGGGAACACCTCCGCGTCGTGAACTAGTTTTCCGATGAAATATGCGAAAATAAAACTCAAGTTTGACTTGTTTAAAAGGTCCAACTAAGTGAGGGGTACTTTGGGTACTTTGGAAAATTATTATAAACGGTTATTCTACCTATTTTAGGGTATTTTAAGTTGGTTAAAACCCAAAAATCTAGAATTAGACCCCATTCTTCTTCAAATTGACCCTTCCCTCTCAAAATAGATTCTCTCAAAAACTTCATTGAAGACCTTGATGAAGCTCAAGATAGAAGATGGATTTTCAACTGATTTCTTTTTTCAATTTCATGGGTCTTCAATAATTAAGGTATGGTAACTCTTGATTCTTGAATAACCTCTCATTCAAGGAATTCTATCAAAGATTTTCAAAAGTGATTCAAAGACCAAAATTCCCAATTTTCAATCTAAACATGGGTCCCTTGTCAAACGATTTTCTAAATCATTCTATTGATGAATTAATGTAGAAATAATGTTTTTAAGACAATTTTCAAAGGAATTCTTGAAGAATCCATGATCCCCAAATTCTCAAAAATTGGCCTATGATATGGGTCTTTGTGAGTATGATCTCTATTGGTAAAATTATGTTTAGATTAGATTGTATTGGTGTTTTCTCTGATTATCTATACTTACTCATGTTGAATCGTTAATATATTGATGAGTTGAGAATTATGGCCTTATGGGCAAAGTTATGGGTTGATCCTTTTGTTTATAGAATTGTACTTAGATTATGTATATGTTATTAAATTACATTGTTGATTCCTATTGCTATCTATGTCAATTGAGTTTGAATTATTGAGGATTGATCCATGGTGATCATGGCTTGGAGAATTGGTAAGTTGACCTAACTTCTAGTCTATAGTATGAAAATTGATGTTGTGTGGTTTGGTCCACTTATGCTGGCGGTGTTTACTTCTTGTCTATCTATGCATTTTGAAGATCATGGCAATGAAGGCAATAGATGTGAAATGAATTGACGATTATGATGCATATGTTTATGAAGTTGTGCTATGAAGGTTATGTATGAAATTCTCAATGCTAGCATGATGTTTAAAGTGTGTTGATGATGAGGAGTATAATGTGAATGATAATGTTAGGGATAAGGTGTGGTCTACATGTTTGATTATGTTAAGTACTATTGTGGAATGACCCCTACCTATATGACCCCTATATGAATGTTTGATCATATACATGTTAGGAGTACCTATTCAATGTTGAATGTGTCCTTTGTCTCCTATGATGAAGTGTGGGTGTGTGGTCTAGAATCCCTAAAGGCTTTATATGTGAATTGCTCATGATTTGGGGACATTGTGAATGTGTTGTGATCCCTTAAAGGGAAGTGCACTCAATATCAACATTGTTGCTATTATGGCACTATGAGGACCAATATGCACACACACACTCTACATGTATAGCTATGAATATGATGTGTTATGGTGTCTATTGAAAGGTTAACTCTTATATGCACCCTTACATCTTATTATGCATGCAAAGTGTTGTTGACACCCAATTTTGACCTTCCCCGATATAATTAATTCCTGAACTTCTTAATTTTTAAACGATATAAAATAATTAATTTTAGAAATTTTGAAAAAAAAAAGAATATGAATAGTTTGCAAGTTCTTTTAAATAATTTGTCACTTTTACAATTTTAAATAATAATATATCTTTTATATAATTTTGCATATAATTAGTATTTTTATGAATATTCGAAAATTGTCTCAAAAAGATTTTAGTTTTACTTAAATATTTGGTTAATTAGTTTAGTTATATAATGGTTTATATTTTGAGTTAATTAGTTTATAACTAAGTTAATTATTTTATTTTGTTAAAATGAGAAGCTCATAAATTAATTATCTTAATTTTATGTTATTTGTATTTAGCCGAATTTGCAAACGAGTTCAATTTGGTTAAGTTCATAATCTTAATTGGCCAATTACAACTCAACTTGGCCAAATCAATTCACTTGGCCATATAAAAAACAAAAGAAACTAAAGTTTTGGGCCTTCCCTTAAGTTTCCAGCAGCCATTTCATTATTTTCAGCAACATTTCCATCCCATCCCTTTAATTCCCAGATCTGGCCCATCCTTTTAATTCCTCAAACCCAAAACAATAATAGCAACAACGTACAATACCCACCAAACAGCAGCAACACTCCAGCAAACAGCCTCCAACAGTCCAAAACGACGTCCAAATTCCAACGTTCACAAGGAAACACCAATGACGTCCCTTTCCATAGTACTATTCCAGCGTTTTCCCAGTCGAGAATCTGCCTTATAGAGTGAGATTGAGCCACGTAGCTCGCCAAGGACAGGAGAATCGATCGAAGTCGTCGGTCCTCCTTTCCCCTTTCGGAATGAGCCAAGGCCTCAAGGGAAAGGTGTTTGTCCGAATTGGTGAAGGAATTCGAATTTTGAATTTGGAATTGACCCCAAATTTCTACCCGATTCCCCCCAAAATTTACCCTAATTTTCCCCTATATAACGTCTTTTATGTTCATTTGCAAGGGGGGACTTTCTTTGGGAGTAAAAAATATTTTTGTGTTAGAGAATCATTAGAAAAAAGTGAAGAAAATATTAAGAGGAAGTTGCTGGAATTTGGGAGGACACACAGAAAACTAGAATCAGAGAGTCACAATTTCGATTTGATAGAGTCTTTGCTCGTTTTTCTCTGGTTCGTTGTCGGTGTTCGTGGTCGTGTGGTGGAAGAGCTCGTTCCAGCTCGGCTGTCCCAAGTTCGCTGCTCCCCAAAAGGTAAACTTCTTTTGATCTTAACTCGTTTTAGTTGGCGTTTCATTTGGGAATTGGAGCTCTCTGTTGGTCATTTTTCTCCCTCTCATGAATGCATCTATTTCATCTTGATTCACTGTTAATGTTCGACAATCGCTCGGTTTAATGCCTTAGTTGATATTCCTCCTTAGTCGTTGAAGATGTAAATTTGATAGTTAAAAGTTTGAGTTGTCTTACTGTTGGTTCATTTATTCTGTTTTGAGGAAGTCGGCTGAATCTATGGCTTATTTTGCCTAGAATAGTTTGATGTTCAAAGTGCAAGTTTAGTAGGTTGTGATTTTTTTTTTACTTTTTTTTTAATTTTTTTTTCTCCCATCTTTATTTGGGTTTGATATTAGAATTAAATCTTTGTGTTTGCTGTGAAAGGAAGAATGCATTCTGTTATTTATTGTTCATAATTCTTTCTTTTTTTATTTTATTTTTATTTTTTAGACAAGTCTAACATGCCTTACTGTAAAAATATATATATATATATATAAAATAATGATAAAATGAATCTTTCTTGCTATCGGCATTCTCGTGATATATATATATATATATATATATATATATATATATATATATTTACTGCAAAAAATAAATAAATAATAATAAAATGAATCTTTCTTACTATTGGCATTCTCGTGATGTGTATATATATATTTACTGTAAAAAAAAAAATAATAATAAAATGAATCTTTCTTACTCTCGGCATTCTCATGATATATATATATATATATATATATATATATATATATACTAGCACAACATATATATATATTTATATAATAAAATTTGAAATATGTAAAATTAAGCAGGCAATGTCTATAAGATAGGTGTTGTATAGCTTACTGTGTCGGGGTACCTAGACCTAGAGGAAACACGAGATAGATGGATATAGTAAGGATTTAGTTTCTACTTTGGAATTAGCTATACATTGAAATGAATATACATTACATTACTTGTAACAGGAAGGACCTGTCATATCTACATTATATATATATATATATATATATATATATATATATATATATTCATTGTGTCCTAGTATTATACATTCTTTATTTTACTTCATTATTTTATTAGATATCTTGTGTTAGTAGTATTTGGATTAGTTCATATATTTCTCTGTGTTGTTATTGTTAAAGAAGGGATGAGTTCATGGGTGCCTCTGTTTTGTTCTCGCATTTTTGTCAATATGCCTCCATCTGTTGCCTTATTCTCTTGTGAAGTTTCAACTCTTTAAGTGGAACTTCGATTAGTTTGAGCACAACTATTATATATTATAGTCAAGCATGATTGTAGCATATGTAGTTTTATAATCTAAGCATGATTTTAGCCTATTTAATTTTCTTTTGAATGACCAACTGGTGGTTTTCTTTTCCTCAACTCTTTTTTATTTTTTATTTTTTTTATTTTTATTGTATATAGTTGCGAATTTCGTCAAAATAATTCATGGTTCGCCTTTTAAGTGTGAATATTAACCTTTGTTGTATTCCTTTTGTATGTGATACTTGCCTTGAGTCCACGAGGCTCTTCCCTTGCATTTGGAGTCGGATTGAAACCCAACACCGTTATCGAGTCAATCATAATGACGTACAGGTCCGAAAAGTCAAAATACCGGGCTGAAAATCAGGTGTTAGGGTTCCGGAAAGCTGAAAATAGATTGACATACCTACTGTATACATCGATATACAGTCAAAAAATATCGTATATAGGGAAAGACGTGAAAATACAGGTGGAAGACGCAAAAATACCAAAACAAAACAAAATTACAGGTCCGGGAGTTCGAGACTTAGTGGTATACATGGTGTATACCTCTAATACACACTTGGTGTAAACCATGACCAATGAAGATGGAAAGAGGGCCAAAAGCCCAATGAATTATTATCTTGTTTTTTTTGCAGATTTGGCTAATTTGGGCCAAAGGCCCAAATTTGATATTTCTTTCCTTGCTCTTATTTGTTTTATTATATTTGACTAACACATTTATTTGATCTTTGGTTCAACTTAATTAATTCCCCGAAGATAGCTGTTTCTCTTTATATTCAAAGCTAAATATTATTTTTTTTCTTATGTATTTTATCCACTATTTAGCTCTTGTTTAATATTAGTCATGTCAAAACTCGAGTTATTTCCCCTTTAGTTCATTCCCCCTTAAGATAATAATAATAATAATAATAATAATAATAATAATAATAATAATAATAACAATAACAATGATGAAGACAATAATAATAGTAATAAATTAATAAGTTTAAATAAATGAGTTCTTTTACTTAGTTAAAGTTTCTTTTTTTTCCAAAAAAATAGTTAAACTAAAATAAGTTCTTTTACTTAGTTGAAGTTTATTTCCAAAATTAGTTAAAATAAAATGAGTTCTTTTACTTAGTTAAGATTTTAAAATTAGTCAAAATCATTTTTAGTCAAATCGCCGGTCAACCGCAAGTTAGCGGGCATTCCGAGGGCCTAACACCTTCTTGGAATGTACATTTGAACTCGAACCCTTTTATTTTCAATTGATTTTATCTGTTTAAATCTTTTGAAAACCTTAAATTTTTTCATGATTTTTTATTAAAAAATTAAGTGGCGACTCTATTCTTTGGAGATTCGATTTCTCTTAAACCATAAGTTTAATCAATTTTTCAAAAACTCAGTCATTTTCCTTTTATAAGTACTTTTAAAATAAAACAAGTGTATGATTAGCAAGGTATGAATATGTGTTGTATAAGGGTGTTTATGTGAAAGGCTTTCTCACATACGTACACACACATGAATGAATGAATGAATGAATGAATAAGGTTTATCATAATCTAGTGAAAGTGAGTCTCTTGAAAGATTTCCTCAATTGTACTCTAAACTATACTATGTTATGAATATGGTATGACTATGTGAAAGGTCATTCTCACATAATGTAGGTTCTATGATGAAAGGTCATTCTCATCTTAGAAACGTTTAAGCTATATGATATGAGGGGTTAAGTCCCTAAAGTCTATTTTATGAACTAATGTTAAATAAATGCTTAAAGGTGTTTAAATAGGGAGTTGGAGCTTAGCACCAAGTGAAATGAAAAATGAGAGTGGGGGCTTCACGTTTAGCAAGTTCGGCTTCCCACAAGATAACCTTCACGTTTAGCAAGTCGGGGTTCCCAACATAGATGTTGTCTCATGAGATGGAAACCTCCACACCTAGTAAGTCAAGGTTTCTAGTAGCAATCTCCTTGTTCCATAACTACGTGCCCCTGTGATACGCTCAAATTACACCTCCCTACAGAAGTATAAGCGATCGTTATCAAGTAAAGAACCCAACTTGTAGGTTGGGGTAGATCCCACGAGGAAAATGGTTTAGACTTTACTTTAACCAACAATTATATTCAATTAGTCAAATTACTTCCAGAAACAGGTAATTAAAGGGGGGGGGGGGGTTGTTTGTATGAAACAAATAGTAAGAATTTAATAAGTAATCAATAATCAAAACTCAATTTTTGGTTGTTATCAAGATGAGAGAAATAACTAGGGTATACGTGTTCCCCACAAGCTCATAACGCAATAATCCTAGTAACATCAATCCTTTTCTAGTGTACTACATGCAAAGTGATAAGTTAGGTATCTCTAAATCCTTGGTCCGGCATCTAAAGAATTTCACCCCGTACCTTGGTCCGGCTACGTGTGTATAATTTACTAACCCTTACCTTTACCTCATATTAGACATCATAATCGATGTTTGGCTTTAGTTATTACTTCGCACCAATCGACACTAGTCTATTAGATAGTATCACACTAAATCTATGTTGCTAATTCTTTTCTTGTTGATTACCTCCTTGGTCCGGCAAGTAGCAACAAGGTGAGTTCTAACGCGTGCACTCGTTAAAAAGACTTCTAAACGAAAGAATTATCAGTGCATGCAAAACACTATTCAAGAATTGCTTATTTACTATTCATACTTTGTTAATCGCTCATGGTTCCCACAACCCTAGTTGTGGATTTAGTTACCCATATTAGTAAGAACACAATTCATAGTTTTAGATGAAGAAATCATGAACTTACGTAAATAGAATAATAAACCCAGAAATTCAACTTGAATTGCAAAGCCAAAATCTTCAAAACGAACTTAGGAACTCAATAATTGCTAGAGTTCCCAATTAATTCCAAAGTCACAAAGTAAAACTAGAATAATAATCTCCAACCCCCAAAAACGAGGTTTACATGCCCTATTTATAGAAAACAAATCCTAAATTAAAAGGGAAACAAATTAAGGAAAGTTTGTTTAGGCACACGTCTTCATTCTACGAGACTGACTTACGGACCATCGATGGATCTACGGTCCGTAAGTCCCTTTCGTCAGCCAGGACTTAGAAAATATTTTAGCTCCTAAAAATCAGCTTCTCTGAATCAAACGACGAACTTGCAGTACGGACTGTAGATAGATCTACGGTCCATCAATCCTCTCCGTAACTCCACACTTAGAATCTTCAATAATCAGGTACTGGAACCCTCGCAGTATAAATCTACGGATCAATCAGTATGGTCCGTAGATCAATGTACGAACCGTCAATGGACACCGTGGTTCCACACTTGGTCAGATTTCCCTGATTTGTCTTCTATGCCTTGCCTGCTGATCTACGGTCATAATCCACGGGCCGTCAATGGATCTATGGTCCGTAGATGACCTCCGTGAATGCCCATTTTTCTGCAGTTCTTTCATTTGTCTCTATACTTCCGCGCCTGAACATCTTTCCTGCAAAAGAACAATAAAAACACATAAAAACCAATACAAAAAGGCCCTAGACTCACACAACTTGTAAGTGAAATGTATTAGAAATACCGTAAACTCACGGTATATCAACACCCTCAACTTAAATTTGTTGTTTGTCCTCAAGCGATGCAATACGACTCTAAACGACACTTGTATAGAAGCAAGCATTTTAGGCCCACGCAATCATATGGCTCTCTACCCCCCTCATTTTTCGGGTGCAACTTCGTTCTTTTAGACTCGACAAGCTAATCCATGCAAATCAAACTATGACACAGATCAACCAACTGACACACAACATGCACCTTCTCACTATCACCAAGGTACCAACTTTCCGCCAATGTAACTAGTGCCCTTACTTCAAACGAAATCCCTTTTTCACAAAAAATGAATGCCATTTATGGTACAAGGATTTATTCAACACTCACGCTCAGAAGTAATTTCAAATACAATTAGTGTTTTATGCCATAAGCTTGCCCTTATTTTCACTGTTTAGACTCTCCAAACTAGATTCTAGGATCACTATAGGACTTTATTGGCTTGTAACGTAGGCTCAGGGTTAGGTGTGGTATATTTGGGTACTGCTTCGTGACTTTCTGCCCTCCCTGACATTACACTTGGGCTTTTAACCTCTTTTTGCCCTATTTTTGTCATACTATCGCTTTACCTTATTTCCCTTAACTTTCTTCACCCACGGATGTGACTTTAGGCTTTGTAGCTTCTTCTTTTTTTTACGTTTTTTTTCTTTTATCTTTCAGCAAGTCACATCCTTTCCTCACGTTTTCTCTTCTTTTTTTTTCACATCACTTTTTTCATACCCATTTTTCTTTCAGTATCCTCTTTCATAGCCACCCTCAACTTATGAATTTTTCATTAGTTGAGGTGCACAATACCCAATGTCGGGTCAAGGCCAAGATTGAAGTTACTTTTTACATTAGCCACCCTCAACTTAGGCTTTTGGCCTAAGTCGAAGTGCACATGTCCAAGGAGGGACCGGGGCCAACATAGTGGATTATGGGAAGGTGAGTTCGGGGTTTAGAAAGAAATGGTTTACTTTTAGGCTCAAAGTTGGATCAAAGGGAGCAGTGATTTCATTTGGTTGGATCCTTCATTTAGGCAATTTGCGGACTTTTCAGAACAATGGCCTATGATCACTTCCTAACCTCTAGATTGAATTGTCTTAGCAGGACTAACTGGGCAAGTTCTAGTTTTGCACAAAAACTGTTTGAACACTCAACGATTCTCACCCACTCTTGGCACATAGTTTCATTAACAGATTATCAGATTACCCAGTTTAAGTTTCAGCTCAAGTCATGCCATTGAGTTGATTCGTTATTATGTCATACTCAGAGCCAACACATTCAACTAATCATAGCCTACAACTTCTAGCATACATCCCAAAATCTGACGGGGGGTATCATTTTTCATAAGCCATCATGCTTCTATCTTTGTCATACTTCTACACATACGATCCTAAGACATGCTAGTTCAACAAAAAATTAAACAGTCTCTTGGGGGAAAAGAACACAGGCAAGAAAACCCCAAAAGAGGATGCATGAGTTGGGTGACTTCACCCTATCACTCACGATCCATTTACCCCACCCCCAACAAAATAGATACACTTGTCCCCAATGCATACAAAAACAGTAAAAGAAAATGGATTGGGTGAAGCAAACCTGTGGCGCAAAGCACCGGCGAATCATCAACAAGCAGGGGGGTCCGATTTCCCAGAACCTATTGGAACAACAGTGGGGGCAACCTCAGTAGTGCCCACATCAATAATCATAGTGCTCTCTATCAATCTCTCCGCACCATCAGTGGTGCTCACCACGTCCCCCAAAATAGGCTAGGTCGCTACAATTGGGGCAAAGCTCGATGCCCATGTAACTTTCTCACGCACTCTCTATTAGAGTAACTCTTTGTCTACAATCGAGGCCCTCCTTGCCTCCTTTGCCTGCCTACGCTATCTCTTGAGAGCTTTCTCCTTCTCAGTGTGGTGAGACCGGTGTTGCTTGCCTTTGGCATGTGTAGGGCCAAGCTCCTCCTCGGTGGTCCTACTAAATAGTGCATCTAGCACTGTATCATCAGCCAGTGCAGTCGGTGCAACCTGAGGCTCAACTGCAGGTGCAACAAGGATGGCATCAACATTAGTCCGGAGGCTGGCTAAGTTGGCCTGCAAAGCAGAGAGATCTATGGTCGGGGTTGATCGCTCGAGAACTCGCAGTTCAAAGGCATCAAGGTGCTTATTAAGGGCCTGGACCTTCCAATCCATCATCCCCTCCATCCGGCGCTCCATTCTGGCCTCTAACTCGACTATTGACTTTTGCATCCACGGCTGGATGTGATACAGCAGGGTGGCCATCTGAGTTTCTAACTTTTGCACTCTGGCCAATGGGACAACAGTAGCTCCTAACTGCGGTGTGGACCGGGAAGAGATAAGAGCCATGCTAGCTACCTGAGATGAGGAGCCCGGGACAGTGTCGGTGTGATCGAGGATGCTGAGGTCATCGCCCTGTGCCTACCCCACTGTGTCTGCAAGATCGGCACCCAAAGGAGGTACCTCAACCTGAGGCTCTCTGCGAGATGCTGCTACATTTGCCTCATCTCGAATAAGGCCGATGTCTAATGCCCCTGTAGGGTGGACAAACTTGTCACAATGTCAGATCGGCACTCCAAAGTCCCTGCACAAATGAAAAATTAGATAAGGGAAGGGGTAAGTAGTGGAGGTCCTGAATGCCCTTTCGTGAATCTCTGCTAACAACATGCGGGCAAAGTCAATCTCAACTCCTGCTACCAATGCCGCAACCATGACCGCTCTATCCCACATGACCTGATTGTCAGCTTTTGTCGGTGACACTCTATTACGCACCAACAGCCAAAAGAACTTTGCCACAAAATTTAATGTGGCCTTCCAGATGCCCAACTGTGGAGCTGCGACCCATTCTGCACGCTCACCATCTGCAGCAATGTACCTGGCCAACCATAGTATAACAGCCTCTCGCTGCTTAGCATTCCTCTGGAAAGCGCCACTCCACACGATGTCCTATCTGTAGTCAAACTCAGCTGTGTTGAGAGACCAAAAGTGACCAGTGGTAGGACCATAGAGAAAGCGTCTGATCGTGGCAGGTGATAGGTCCACCATACACCCTCGAACCAAAGTGGAAGTGAGCGGAGCCTGAGCTAGGGGCTTTGACCGCTTGGAAATGGAACTGCGGAGAGTGGCAGCATAGGAAGCATAGAACTCCCGCACAATCTCCTCGCTATACGTCCCTAGGTCTCGATCCATCCAGTCACACTTGTGAAGGTTAAACAGCCGGTGAACGTCTGGAACAGTATGCAAGCTCCCCGTGAGGACTCTGCGCTCTTCTGTATTTAGTCGGGCCATCTTCTGTTTGTCGTTGACCATCTTAGCATCCCAGTAAATTTGCCATTGGCCCTCTATACACCACCTATTTAGCTCGCCAGCTACAGGAGTGGGGTCATCATTCCGTGGTGCGAGTATGGACTCCGAGCTAGTTGTCTCGTCAGACGAGGCTACTTGGTCATTCTTTCCAGACCCGGTGGATGATTTGGCATTGGACCCTGTAGCATGGGCAAACTCAGATCGTGAAGAGTGGGCAGACTCGAACCCGGACATAGACCCCTCTGAACTGGAAGAAGCCCCAGTTGGTGACCCGATCAGTGTGTGCTCCTCATCAAACTGGGAGATAGTGACTACGTCGGGAAGCACCTTTCGGGGGGTGCCTATGGGGCAAGAAGTCCTAGTGTTTAGAGGCACATATGCTGGATCAGTGTCGGTGTCTATGTCCTCATCAATTAACCGAAAACTAGGGGCAACAGATTTGGACTTGCCTCTTTTTTAGTAGGTGACCAGCTTCTTGGGTGCCATTGTACCTGCGGGAACGATATTAGTGCCCAAGACTAACCAAAACTATACTAAGAAAAAGTGGAAAAACTATAACGAATAGTAACAAAGTCCCAAAAAAATTTCAGACACAGGCTACAGTAGTCATCCACGAAGGGTACCTACGGTCCGTAGACTGATCTATGGTCCGTGGAACTTTGTCGTGGATCAGGGGACCAACAATATAGGTTGCAGATGGAAACCACGGATGTGCAGAACGGTCCGTAGATTGATCTACGGACCATAGTCCACGTCCTTGGTTTCACACTTGGTATTTTTTTTGTGTATCCAGTGACGAACCTCATCTACGGTTCGTAGATGGATCTACGTTTCATAGACGGGGTATCGTGGATGTCATCTATGCCGAGTTTTAGCCATATTTTACTAATCAATCATATTTGGCCTTATTTTTCAACATTAACAAAGCCTCATCATGCATTTCAACATTCAATTATGCTAGTTCTTCATTCTTAAGATTCCGACCGGTTATTTTACCACACAATTTAGACAAGTTTTGGAACCCTAAGTCGAAACTTACATATAGGCATACAATCAAATACAATAAAGCTACACAATCACTATCTATCATTCCAAGGGCATTGTAATTTTTAAATTTATCATGGAATTAGATCTAATAATAACCCAAGGTCAAGACCCAACTCCCGACTTTCTATATTCAAGCTATGAATCAAAATTCAAAGTGAGGAGAAAGCCCATTACCTTACAAGCAACGAGGAGTGGGGCGATTGTGTGACGACACTATTTAGCAAGACCAACGAATCACCTCTTCGCTACTAACCGAACACCGAACCCTATTTGGTGGAATATAGAATGGGGAGTAATTGAAATGGAAGGGATTTTGGGAATTTATGGAAGGGAGTGTATTATGTGGTAGTTATAGAGTGATTTAGGGAGTTTAAAGGATGGGGGAAACGGTTTTGGGAGTAATGGAGGGAAGGGAAATTTGATTTAAAACATGGGGGTCTTTAAGTAGGGGGGTCCGGGTCGGGTCAGACAGCCTTAGGGTTTGGACTCACGAGACCCCGTCTACGATCCGTGAGTCTATCTACGGTTCGTAGATCAGTATTACACTTGGAAAAATTTAGGGGCTTACCTGGGATCTACGGACACCATTGATGGTCCGTGGATAAATCAACGTACCGTCGATGGGATCCGTAGACCTCTGCACCAGACCATTTTCTGCAGATTTATTATGTGGTGTACCTGCACATGTAGCAACCAATAGGCTTTTTTTTTTTTTACATTTTATGGACACTTTTTAGACACGGACCCTATACTAATTCGTGCCAACACTAAGAACTAAAACACTGAAGCACCTACCTACATTGATACAAAGACGCAAGTAATCAAAGAAAGCTAAACTACTAAATGGAAAACAAAACCCTATCGTTGGCTAGATTGTACATTTTGGGTTGCCTCCCAAACAATGCTTTATTTAACGTCGTGGCGCGACGTAGGTGTCTTGATTACTCAGACTTCATCAAGATTGTAGGCCTCAATCACTTCTTACATAGTTTCAGCCTTTCCCAGATAGATGTTGATCCTTTGCCCATTCACCATAAACCTTGTTCCATCTCTATTTTCAAGCTCAACCACTCCGTGCGAGAGCACTTTTGTGAGTAAAAATGGCCCGGTCCACTTGGACTTGAGTTTGGGTGGAAACAGGCGCAACCTAGAGTTGAATAGCAGCACAAGATCACCAACCACAAATTCTCGCTTTTCAATTCCTTGGTCATGATACCTCTTCATCTTCTCTTTGTACATGGCTGAACTTTTATAAGCTTTTAGGCGAAACTCATCAAACATATTCAAGTCATTCATCATTTGGTTAGATGCGGCGCCCCAATCCAAATTTAACTTCTTCATTGCCCACATAGCCTTATGCTCTAGCTCTACTGGTAAATGACAAGCCTTTCCATATACAAGTTGGTAAGAAGGCATACCTATGGGGGTCTTGTATGCAGTGTGATATGCCCATAGAGCATCATCAAGCTTCCTTGACCAATCTGTTCTATTAGCATTCACAGTCTTTGCCAATATCTGTTTGATCTCTCTGTTGGATACTTCAACTTGACCGCTAGTCTGTGGATGGTAAGGAGTGGCTACATTGTGACGGACACCATATTTCTCAAGTAGTACCTTGAATAACTTATTACAAAAGTGAGAAGCTACATCGCTAATAATGGCCCTCGGTGTACTAAATCTAGAGAAGATATTATTTTTCAAGAATGCGGTGACACTTTTACCTTCATTGTTGGAGAGTGCAACTGCTTCCACCCACTTCGATACATAATCAACCGCAACAAAAATATACTTCATCCCATATGAACTCACAAATGAACCCATAAAATCAATGCCCCATACATCAAACAACTCTATCACCAATATAGGATTCATTGGGAGCTCTTGCCTCTTTGAAATCCCTCCTTCTCTTTGGCAACGATCACAAGACTTGGTGAAGTCATGAGCATCTTGGTGAATGGTAGGCCAATAGTACCCACATTGCAGAATCTTATGTGCAGTCCGAATACCACTATGATGCCCACCAACAGGTCATGAATGGCATGCTTCAAGTACACTCAACATCTCAACCTCGGGCATACATCGACGAATAATCCCATTAACACAACTACGATACAAGCAAGGTTCATCCCAAAAGAATCTTTTCACATCATGCATAAACTTTTTTCTTTGGTGAAAAGACAAATCATCTAGAAAAGCATCATTAATTTCAGCCCTATTTCCAAGCTTTAGCATAGCCTCTTCCTCTAATCTGGACAAGTGATCGGCAACTTGATTTTCGGTCCCCTTTTTATCTTTTACTACAAAATTAAACTCTTGCAGCAGCAATACCCATCTAATCAATCTCGGTTTTGCATCCTTTTTCGCCATCAAATACCTCAATGCAGAATGGTCAGTATGCACTATGACCTTAGTACCAAGCAAGTAGGATTGAAATTTCTCGAATGCAAAAACCATCGCAAGAAGTTCTTGTTTGGTCACCGTATAGTTCTTCTGAGCCACATTTAAAGCTTTGTTGGCATAGTAAATAGGGTGAAGAATTTTCTCTCACCTTTTTCCCAATACTACACCAAGCGCCAATCCACTCGCATAGCACATTACCTCAAACGGTTGTCCCCAATCCGGTGAAATAATGATTGGTGCTATAACCAACTTTTTCTTCAACTCTCCAAATGCTCTAAGACAGTCATCATCAAAATAGAACTTACACTCCTTCTCGAGCAGTTTTCACAACGGATGTGCAATTTTGGAGAAATCTTTGATGAATCTTCTATAAAAACCTGCATGCCCAAGAAAACTTCTAACGCCTTTTACAAAGATGGGTGGTGGAAGCTTTTCTATTACCTCAACTTTAGCTCTATCAACCTCAATACCTTTCTCTGAAATTTGATGACCCAACACTATACTTTCTTTCACCATGAAATGACACTTCTCCCAATTCATCACCAAGTTGCAGTCTTCACATCTTTTAAGCACCTCGGCTAGATGATCTAGACAATGATCAAAAGAATCACCTACAACTGAAAAATCATCCATGAACACTTCAATAGTATCCTCCACCATATTTGAAAATATCGACATCATACACCGTTGGAAGGTTGCTGGAGCATTGCACAACCTAAATGGCATCCGTTTGAAAGCAAAAGTCCCATATGGGCAAGTGAAGGTGGTCTTCTCTTGGTCTTCTGGAGCTATAGAAATTTGATTGTAGCCCGAATACCCATCAAGAAAACAATACCAACCCTTTCCTGCAAGTCTATCCAACATCTGGTCCATGAATGGCATGGGAAAGTGATCATTTTCAGTCCATGCATTCAACTTCCGGTAATCCATACAAACTCTCCATCTAGTAACGGGCCTCATGGGAACAAGCTCATTTTTTTTATTTGGAACCACAGTCATACCTCCCTTTTTAGGCACACACTGCACAGGACATCCCAATTACTATCTGTAATGGGATAGATGACTCTTGCATCCAGCCACTTTATGATCTCCTTTTTAACTACCTCTTGCATAGGTGGATTTAATCTTCTCTGGTGCTCAATACTGGGCTTATAATCTGGCATGAGTTGGATTTTGTGAGAGCAAATACCGGGGGGAATCCCAATAATATCTGTAATAGTCCACCGAATAGCTCGCTTGAACCTCTTTAATACAGTCACCAAGCACTCTACTTGCCTTAAATTCAAATCTACTGCAATGATGACCGGCAAAGTATTCTCTTCGCCTAAGTATACATACCTCAAGTGCGGTGGTAGAGCCTTAAGCTCCAATTTCAGTGCCTCCACAATAGATGGTCTTGTGGATGGGGACTCGCGATTCTTTATGTCTAGCTCATACTTCTTTGGTTTGGACCGGTATTCACACTTATCAAGTGCGGCTACCAACTCATCATACTCTTAAATACCATCACTATCGAAATTCATCATGACTACTGCTAGTGCGTCAATACCTAGTCGCTCTTCAATTTGCACTTCTGACCCACTCTCCACTCTGTAAGTTATAGCGAATCTTGTTTAGACCTCACCATTCTGCTTCATGGACCTACAGATATTAAAAGTTGCTTCTTCATTGTTGAGTTTGAACTTCATCTGTCCCTTTTCCATATCAACCAATGCACGCCCTGTGGCAAGAAATGGTCTCCCAAGGATGATGGGGACCTCAAAATCAACCTCACAGTCAAGAATCACAAAATCCGTCGGAAAGATGAAAGACTCTACTTTTACTAGCACATCATAGAGCACACCTATGGGCCTCTTCATAGTCCGATCAGCCATTAGTAACTGCATTGCAGTGGGCTTTGGGTCCCCCAGGTCCAACTTCTTGTAAATAGACAAAGGCATGAGGTTGATGCTAGCACCAAGATCACACAATGCCTTAGCAAAGTGTAATAACCCTATAGTACATGGGATCGTGAAAGCACCAGGGTCTTTCTTCTTCTACACTAGAGATCTTGTAGCAATAGCACTACAATGCTGCAATCTATCGTTATCTTCAAAACTCACAGACCTTTTCTTTGTCACCATATCTTTCATAAACTTTGCATACCCAGGCATTTGCTCCAAGGCTTCTATCAAAGGGACATTGATAGAAAGCTACTTCAACATAGTGATAAACCTGCGATATTTACCATCTTCAGTCTTCTTCACTAGCCTCTGTGGAAAAGGTGGTGGAAGTCTAGGTATGGGGACCACTTTCTGAGATATCTCCGCTTCTTGTTCTGTCGCAGTCTCAGACTCCTCTCTAACTTCCACCACATCATCTTCTTTTCTAATCTCAGTATCCACCATAGATGGCATAGGTGGATCTATGGTTTGCTTACCCCCTTGAGTAGTAATTTCCATACAATGACCATCATTCTTTGGATTCTGAATGGTGTTGCTAGGAAGAGTGCCAAGTTGACGCGGGTTCACTATAGTAGACAACTGAGTCATCTGCTGCTCTAAATGCTTTATTGACACTGCATGGGCATCAACCTTTTGACCAATACTAGATAAGTCGTTTCTTATCTCCTTCACATACTCATCAGTTGCATCAAACCTTCTCATCATCTTCTGCATCATATCTTCAATATGCGCCATATTACCTCCAGCTTCCCTAGCGCCAGATTCCCGATTTTGAGGGGGAACATAGGGTCCAACTCGATCGTTTATGTTGCCATAGTTGTTCCTGTTGTAGTTGTTGTCGCGATTGAAGTTCTCATCCCGGACATAGTGACCCTCTCGGTTGTAATTTCCATAGTTTCGACCTTGTTTCCCTTGACCTTGGTGGCAATTTTCCATGTTGGATCCTTGGGCATTTGGTCGGAAACCCCCCGTCTGATCATTCACCGCATAAGTGTCCTCTTCATAGTAGCACTCCTCAATTGGTGGTAGAGTCCTAGTTAAGTAGTTTACAACATTTACCTTTTCTGCTCCTCTGCTCATATGCTTCTGTACCAACCCCAACTCTGTCCTCATCTGAGCCATCTCCTCACGAATATCATCTGCAGAGTTGACAGTTGCATTATGAACGGCAAATGTGTTTCTCCCAGTACCTGATCTCCTAGTGCTCCATGCTTTATTGTTGCGAGAGATCCTCTCCAATTTTTCAAAAATCTGTGCATATGTACAATCACCATATGAACCTCCAGCTATAGTGTCAAGAATTGCTTTATTGTTATCATCCTGTCCTCGATAGAAATACTCCTTCAGCGACTCATCATTAATATGGTGATTTGGAACACCTCTTACGAATGTAGTGAATCTGTCCCAAGAGTTGCTCACAGACTCCCCAGGTAATGCTACAAAATTGTTGACCCTATCTTTGTGATTGAGCTTCTTGGACACTGGATAGTACTTCGCTCTGAAGACGTTTGCCAATTGGTCCCATGTAAATATTGAGTTATAAGAAAGCTCAGTGAACCATACTGCAGTGTCGCCTGTTAGTGACAGAGGAAACACTCGTAGTCCAATGACGTCCAAGTCTAGGTCTGGTCTACCTACACAAATTTTGCAAACTACCTTTAGCTTGGCTAGGTGAACATGTGGGTCCTCCGATGGCAATTCTGAGAATAAGCCTCTTGCTATAAACATCTGCATCAAACTACTAGTCACCACAAATGTGTGCCCTGGAGGTAAAAGGGGTAAGACAATAGGTCCATCAGAGTTTTCTATATTCATGTTGCCCCGATAGTTGTCATGTTGTCGTGGGCCTAGTGGATCTTGCGCCCTCAGCGCATCTCCCAATTGATTTTCAGCTGGAACCTGGTTGTCCCCACCAACTACCCTCTGCTGTTGTAACTCAACTGCATCATCAAGATTTCCTTCGATAGGATTAATTGGATCCCTTTCATTGTTCATTCTTCGCAAGGTGCGGTTCAGCTCTGGATCGTAAGAAGTAAGCGGTTCACCCTGGCTCCGTGTACTTGGCATACACTAGAGTCAGAACCTGAGAGAGACAAAAACAAAGATAAAAAGTAAAATTAGGAAATATTTGACTAACATTAAATAATGTAGTTAAAATAAATCTAAAAGCCAAATTTCCCCAGCAGCAGTGCCAAAATTTGATACGCTCAAATTACACCTCCCTACAGAAGTATAAGCGATCGTTATCAAGTAAAGAACCCAACTTGTAGGTTGGGGTCGATCCCACGAGGAAAATGGTTTAGACTTTACTTTAACCAACAATTATATTCAATTAGTCAAATTACTTCCAGAAACATGTAATTAAAGGGGGGGTTTGTTTGTATGAAACAAATAGTAAGAATTTAATAAGTAATCAGTAATCAAAACTCAATTTTTGGTTGTTATCAAAGATGAGAGAAATAACTAGGGTATACGTGTTCCCCACAAGCTCATAACGCAATAATCCTAGTAACAGCAATCCTTTCCTAGTGTACTACATGCAAAGTGATAAGTTAGGTATCTCTAAATCCTTGGTCCGGCATCTAGAGAATTTCACCCCGTACCTTGGTCCGACTACGTGTGTATAATTTACTAACCCTTACCTTTACCTCATATTAGACATCATAATCGATGTTTGGCTTTAGTTATTACTTCGCACCAATCGACACTAGCTTATTAGATAGTATCACACTAAATCTATGTTGATAATTCTTTTCTTGTTGATTACCTCCTTGGTACGGCAAGTAGCAACAAGGCGAGTTCTAACGTGTGCACTCGTTAAAAAGACTTCTAAACGAAAAAATTATCAATGCATGCAAAACACTATTCAAGAATTGCTTATTTACTATTCATACTTTGTTAATTGCTCATGGTTCCCACAACCCTAGTTGTGGATTTAGTTACCCATATTAGTAAGAACATAATTCATAGTTTTAGATGAAGAAATCATGAACTTACATAAATAAAATAATAAACCTAGAAATTTAACTAGAATTGCAAAGCCAAAATCTTCAAAACGAACTTAGGAACTCAATAATTGCTAGAGTTCCCAATTAATTCCAAAGTCACAAAGTAAAACTAGAATAATAATCTCCAACCCCCAAAAACGAGGCTTACATGCCCTATTTATAGAAAACAAATCCTAAATTAAAAGGGAAACAAATTAAGGAAAGTTTGTTCAAGCACACGTCTTCATTCTACGAGACTGACTTATGGACCATCGATGGATCTACGGTCCGTATGTCCCTTCCGTCAGCCAGGACTTAGAAAATATTTTAGCTCCTAAAAATCAGCTTCTCTGAATCAAACGACGGACTTGCAGTACGGACCGTAGATAGATCTATTGTCCATCAATCATCTCCGTAACTCCATACTTAGAATCTTCAATAATCAGGTACTGGAACCCTCGCAGTATAAATCTACGGATCAATCAGTACGGTTCGTAGATCAATGTACGGGTCCGTCAATGGACACCGTGGTTCCACACTTGGTCAGATTTCCCTAATTTATCTTCTATGCTTTGCCTGCTGATCTACGGTCCTAATCTATGGGCCATCAATGGATCTACGGTCCGTAGATGACCTCCGTGAATGCCCATTTTTCTGCAGTTCTTTCATCTATCTCTATACTTCCACGCCTGAACATGTTTCCTGCAAAAGAACAATAAAAACACATAAAAACCAATACAAAAAGGCCCTAGACACACACAACTTGTAAGTGATATGTATTAGAAATACCGTAAACTCACGGTATTTCACCCCGTAGGTCTTAGCTTAGTGGATCCACTAGATAGCTATTATGTATGTAGGTCCTACCTTGGCAAATAGTACCCTCTTTTTTCGGTGTGGATGTAGAACACCGGATTCCATGTAACTCACATGGTCTATGTCGGTTATGGCAATGTCTCCTGAAAGTTAAGAAATGAACTAAGATAAGAATATGAATTCTAGTCATGATTTCTTGAAGAGTTACTTAGTGTAGGTAGAACTATGGACCCTACTTATGCATTACATAAGCGGACTCTAAGAGAGGTTATGATTAGGCTCTTTATGTAATGAAGACTATGGTCTATGTATGTTAATATGGAAGCATGTTAAGGTTGACTTTACTTATGTCAAGATATGAAGTATGATTATGCATGTTAATTACACTTATGACTTCTTAATGGGTTTGCTTAGTATATGTGGGGGTATGGGACTCCATGTGTACATTGCACAAGTGAGCTTGTGAAGGGGTTGTGAGGGTGGTTTACCTATGATATGAACTAAATGGGTTATGACTAATGATGTAGTAAAGGAATGAGTCTTTATATGATGTCATGAAGTATGTTGGTATTATGTCTAATGTTAAATGAAATTGTTGTGACTTGTTGAGTATGATGTGCCTAGTCTATGGTGGCTTCTTAGGAACACTTGGTGTGGGTAGTATTATGGGATGCTACTTGCACATTGCACTAGTGTGACTTAGGGGTTGTCTTAGGTGATGGTTCCTGTGTGAAGACTATGTCTTATGGTGTGCTTATGACTCTATGAATATATGTGGTTGGATTGATGAAGGCTATATGTAAGTTCACCCTTGGTAACCTTAAGGTGATACATTGCACCAAGTATTCCCTAAGGGTTGCTTGAGGAAAGGAGTTAAGATAAAAAGGAAGGTAATGTATTGTATGCATTGAATGTGCCTTAAATGTTATAACTGGCTCTATGTGCTATTATGAATGGCTTCTGTGTGTATGATTATGTATGTGGTTTATATCGTGCCTATTGTACTAATTGTTCTTGAAGTTTCTCTAAAAAGACTTTATGCATGGTTTCCAACTAAATGTCCTTTTAAAAGCATGTTTTTGCATGGTTATCATACTTAGTGCATTCTTATACTAACACCATTCTTATTCATCTTTTTACACCAAGTGGTAGTGGTGATGGCTAAAGGGCCTTTCCTAGAAGTGATGAGCTTGGCTTACTATTCCCAAGTTCGGGTGTGTCCTTCAAGATTCAAGGACCTTTATGTTAAAGAGTTTCCTTCAGTTCAATGTACTAGATAGTAGTTTCTTTTCTATTGTAAGGGTTGTGTCCCTCTAGTGTTGTAGTCGTGTTTTAAGATGGCTACCTTGAGATGTTGTACTCCGATTTTGTATTAAAGGTTTAAATGAGGTGACTTTTTAAGTATTGTGTTATATTATGAAAAAGTTTTAAATCTTCCACTATTTTTCTAAGATAAATGCTATGACGAATGTTAAGGGCTTGTATAAGACCTCCGAGAGGTCGAATACGCCGGTAACGACTAGGGGGTTCTCTCGGGTCATTACAGTTTAGCCCACTTTTGATACTCTAAGACTTGGTTCCTATAAACGAGGACCATGAGAGGGACCACAACAAGTGGTCTTGACCATGACTCGTGGAGCCCCTCATAGGAATGCCTTGGGCTTGTGAGCTTTATGCACCAAGTGCCTAGCAACTGCCTTAAGACCATGGATGGTACCACGGCTCGTGGATCCCATCGTGGTCCCTTGCAGCCCACTTAAATGAGGGGCATTTTAGGGACTTCACTTTTTAAGTCCTATCCAAGTGGGGTCATTTTGTATTATTTTTATACAACTATATAAGTTATTTTAAGTCTAAATACACCAAGACTAAGTCGTTCTTCACAAACACCCAAATCAAAATCAAAAGTTCATCTTCCTCACAATATTTTTCTCTCTAAAACTCAAAGAAGAAGAAGAAGAGTAGAATTGGACCTAGGGTTTGATAAATCAATGCTTCTACCTCAAATTATTTGAAGAATCATCCTAAGGTATGGTCGTTTTTCATCTATGGGTAGCCTTCACCCATAGAGTCCCTTCAAAACTAGATTTCAAAGTTTACAATTTCCCCAAAAAGTTAGGGTTTTACACTAATTCATGGGCTCCTTTCTCAAACTTTTTGAATGGTTGATTTATGATGGATTATGTTTGAATTGATGATTTATTGTTGATTGTTGATTTATTACTAAATTGTGATCTTATGATGTGGGTTGATTGATCATAGAAGCATGTGAATAGATTATGCTTATATTGATTGACTTTATTGAATCATGATATTATCCATATCTAATGTAGAAATTCTAGATGTTTGGGTTGAATGTGATTCATGGTCCTTGAAGGGAAAATTATGAGAATTGTACATGTTTATGAGAATTGTGCATGAGCTTATGATTCACTTAGCGAGTGACGATCCTATGCCTATGGTCTAATTGTGGTATTGTTGAAAGATCATTCTCCCTATACTCTTACACATGACTATGCATGAAATGTCTATGACTATGATAATCTTGTTGTGTTGATTGAAAGGCTATTCTCATGAACATGATGAGAAAGGTTTACTCACATATTAATGATTTTAAGGTTGAAAGGTTATTCTCACCTATGAAATCTATGAGCTATCATGATACCATGTTGGTTTGAGTTTTAGGTCATTCTTCCATAAATATGAACCTAAGTTAAGACTTAACATGAACTTAAAGGGAATAATGCTAAGCACCGAGTGGATATGAATATGAGATGATAGCTTTTACGTCAGTTAGTCCAGCTTTCCAAATGGGTTCCTTTTACGCCAGTTAGTCCGGGTTCCCAAAATAGTTATCTCATGAGATGGAAACATTTTACTTCAGTTAGTCCAGGTTTCTAGAAGAAATCTCCCTATCCCGCAACTATGTACCCACGTAAGTCTTTAGCTAGTGGATCCACCTAAGCTAACAAACCAGTTCTACCTTAGGCAACTAGGACACATCTTTTTGGTGTGAAGAAGTACACCGGATTCCATGTTGATCACATGATCTATGTCGGTTAAGGCTATTTCCTTACATGACAAGAATATGAATTATGACAAGAACATGAATATGAACTATACTTATGACTTCTTAAAGAGCTCTACTTAGTGTGAGTGGGGGTATGGGACTTCATTCATGCATTGCACAAGTAGGCTTTGAAAGGGGTTATGGTGTGGTTATCTTATACTATGAAGATATATGAACTTATTTGCTATGAGTGGCTTTCCTTGCTACAAGTTAATGGACATGAATGTTTCCTTATTTATGAGTGTTGGCTATGGATGAGGTCAAGGTATGATATGCATGATTATGGTGGCCTAAAAGTGGTATTTTTCATAGATAGGATTATGGGATCTTATCTATGCATTGCATTAGTTAGCTTAGGGTTGCTTATGAGATGGTTTGACTTATGTATTTACATTAATGTGCATGATGAATGTTAAACCTAATAAAGTGCATGGTTTTGTAATGACCCGTAAAATGAATAAGTGAAACTAGAGCCTAACTAGTGTGTGTTTGAGTTGTTATGGGGTTTCATGTGGTAGAATGTTGTCCCGAGCTATGGTTGAGCGGTTTAGGGGTTAAACATCAAGGTATGACTCCCAAGGACCACCCTAGGGGTCCTTGAGGAAGACCCTTAGCCTAACCCCAAGGCTGACCCACAAGAGAAAAGTTACCAAAATTAGGGTGACCAATGGAATGGGTCCACGCCCCGTGGATGGACTCCATAGGTCAAGGCCCCCAAAACTAAACCACAGTCACGAACCACGGCTGACCAGAATGGGGCATTACCCAATCCACGGTCTGTGGTCCTTTAGGAGGAACCTTAGCCTAACCATAAGGCTGCCCCAAATGAGAAAAGTTGCCAAAATGAGGGTGACCTACGGAAAGGGTCCAATCCCCGTAGGTCCATCCACGCCCCGTGGATGGCCTCCGTAGGTCAATGCCCCCAAAACCAAGCCACAGCCACGAACTATGGCTGATAAGGATGGGGTGTGACTCAATCCATGGTCCGTGGTTTGGTGTCGTGAGTCCCCACATGTGTTACTGGTTTGGTTCGGCCAAGGTGAAGGCATTTTGGTAAATTCATTTTTAGTTGAGTTAAGTTGGGGGACAGTTATAATTGGTTTATTAATGTATTTTAAGGGTTTTAATAGTATTAAACTCCTTTTTAGACTTCATTATTTCCCAACTCTCAAAATAGAAACCCACCTCTCCAAAAGTTCTCTCTCTTAGAAACTCCATTGAAGATCAAGTTCAAGGACAAGTCTAGGGGTGAAGGAGTTGCTTTATTCTTCAATTTTGTGTGGATTTATTCCATAAAAGGTATGGTACTCTTAATCTTTCAGTTAGTTTCTTTCAAAGAGCCAATCTCAAAGATGATTTCAAGTTCCAAATTCTTCCAAAAACCCTAGTTTTCAATCTATGCATGGGTCCAATTCCAAATCATTTTCAAAAGGTTTTATATGATTATTTAAGAGGATATTGTTGAATTAATGGTGAATTAGAATGATTTCTCCTATGAACCCATGTTTACCCCAAAATCCTAAATTGGAAGTATGTGAATTGGGTTGATTGATCATGAATGGATGTTGAATTGTTTATGCTTATATTGAATCATGTTAATTCCCTTATATATTGTAGCATCCTAGATGTTTGGTTTGTGATTGATGTATTGCCTTGGAAGGTAATTTCATGAAGGATCTATGCATGATTATGATGTGAAGGATATGTGTATGACCTCAATGAAAGTATTATGAACATGTGTAGAATGTAATTATGTTATGATTGAAAGCATATTCTCAATTAACACTCATGAATGATGATGATAGAATGTGAAGGGTTATTATAATGTAAGGTTATATCTTGAATTGATAGGCTTATGCATCCTTTTCTTATATAAATGAAAGTAATATGGATTGATGCATCTTGAATTGATAGTCTTAAGGCATCCTTTTCTTGTATTGATGAATGTAACCTTGAATGTAATATCTTGTCTTGAACTGGTAGGCTTAGGCATCCTCTTCTTGTATAATGAGTGTGTCTTGACTTAATGAATATGAATTGATAGGTCTATGGCATTCCTTTCATAAATGCATGATGAAGTATTCTAGGCTATGTCTTGAACCGGTAGACCTAGTGTTGGTATCCCTTCATGATGAGTCTAGAAACTAATGAGATTATAAACCTTGAATCGGTAGACCTAGTGTAGGTGGCCCTTTCATGTGCAAAATGACGAACCTTGTATCAGTAAACCTAATGTTGGTGGCCCTTCTTTGAAAGTCAATGAGCTATCCTTAATGTACCTTGAATTGGTACACCCAATGGTGGTGGCCCTTTCTTGTGTAATGTACCTTGAGTCGGTAGGCCTAATCTTAGTAGCCCTCTCAAGTACAATAATGTTAATGTAAATAAAATACTCTATGGGAATGGAAGCTAACCACCGAGTGGATATGGTAAGATGGGAACTCTCCCAATGTTAGGCTAAGGTTCCAATGAACATCTTCCTATCTCATAACTATGTGCCCACATAGGATATTAGCAAGTGGTTTTGACCTACGCTAAAATGTTACTAGTTTTACCTTAGGCAAGTAGAACAACTTCATTCGGTTTGGGGTCATACGACACCAGATTCCATGATTTAGCTCTCATGGTCTATGTCGCTTAATGCTTATTCCCATCATGTGAGATGTGCATTATGGTTTCATAAGGAGTTCTATGAAGTGTGGTGGTAGTATGGGATGTCATTCATGCATTGCACAAGTAGGCTTTGAGAGGGTCATAATGAGTTCTCTAAGGTCTTAATGACTAATGTATGAAAGTGCTCTAAATGAAGTTAATGAAGAATGTTGACTCTTGTATACTTAATGTAACAATGTAGGCTATACTTGGATTGTATTATAAGTTACTTCATTGTCATGCCTTATGTAATGTTTATGTCTCTTATGTATGAGTACTATATGAAGATGGAAAGGATGAATGGTAAATTCACTTTTGGTAGCCTTAATGTGGTATCTAGTGTGGATGGTGGTATGGGACACTATTCATACATTGCACAAAGTATGGCTTGGGGTTACTTGAGGTGAAACCTTAATGTAATGAAATGTCATGTATGTTGATTATGTTCAAATGTGAAGAAATGACTTGTATGTTGGTTGTATTTGTATATTATGTTTCTTATACTTATGTTCATGAAGTTTTATCAAAATGGCATAAAATCATGACTTTCAAATAAATTGTCTGGTTTAAGCATTTTTTTGCATGGCTATCATACTTAGTACTTAATTATGCTAATCCATATTTCTTCATGTTTTACTACAAGTGTAGGTTCCGGCAAGTGAGTTGCTTTCTCTATAGTTGAAGCTTGGATTTGAGATTCTCCAAGACTAAGTGGTATGTCCTCATAGATCGAGGACAAGTACTTGAAGTTTCATTTTCTTTCATGTAAAAGACTATTGTTAGACTTTTCGATTGTAAAGGGTTGTGACCCTACTTTTGTTTCGGATGTTGTGTTTAGATGGCCATGTGAGACAATAGACTTCCACTGTGTTTCAAAGTGTTTTAAGTGAGTATTTTGATTGTATGGTTTTAAAGTAAGTTTTAATTCTATACTATTTTCTACTATCGAATGCAATGAAATGCTATGAAGCTTGTATAAGGCTTTTTAGAGTCTTGTATGTCGTGTCGCTTTCGGGGTGTGGGCTGGGGTCGTGACAAACATGGTATCAGAGCACAAGATTTTGGAAATGGTTTTTTGGATTGATGTCTCACAAGCCACGTCTAGTAGAGTCTTGTTCATAAGTATGAGTCACGACACATCTATGAGCGAGAGGCTATAAGACGTTAGGAAGCTACACTTCTTTCATTATTCTTGAAGTCGTGCCTTAGAGTTTAGATCTATAAGTGTCCTTTTCCTAACCCTTCTCTTGTGTTTATAGGATATGAATACAAGGGTTAACCCAAGAAAGATGGAAGAGGAGATTGAGAATGAAGGAGTTCCTCCCCAAGGTCCTCAAGGTGACCAAGTTCCTCTAGGCAATCAAGTTCTGGTGGATCCCCCGGCTATGACCGATGAAGAAGTTAGGTCAACTCTGTTAATTATGGCTCAAGCCGTAACTACTCAAGCCCAAGCCATGACGGCCCAAGCCACTAGGGGTGTTTAGGCTAATGTGAACCCCAATGTGAGTACTATGGCTTCTATGTTGAGAGACTTTGTGAGGATGAATCCTCCAGTGTTCCTAGGTTCTAAGGGTGGAGAGGATCCCTAAGAGTTTTTGGATGAGGTATATAAGGTAGTCAATGTTATGGGGGTGACTTCTATTGAGAAAGTGGAACTTTTTGCCTATCAATCGAAGGACGTTGCCCAAATTTGGTTCTCTCAATGGAAGAGTAATAGGCCGGTAGAAGTGAGGCCTATAAATTGGGAATTGCTCAAGGAAGCATTCCTTAGTAGGTTCTTTCCCCGTGAGAAGAGGGAGGTTAAGATGGAGGAGTTTATCAATCTTAGGCAAGGAAACATGAATGTTCAAGAGTACTTCTTGAAATTTACCTAATTGTTTAAGTATGCTCCATCCTTGGTGTCTAACCCAAGGGATGAAATGAGATGAGTCAATTTGTAATGGGTATATCCAACCTAGTTGAGGAAGAGTGTTGTACGGCAATGCTACATGATGATATGAACATTTCTAGACTTATGGTGTATGCTCAATCTATTGAGAAGTCCAAACTTAAGAGGAAGAATAGGGAGTTGAAAAGGTCTAGCCCCGATGAGCAAGGTCAACCTAGGTTCAAGAAAAGAGCTCCAAACCAAGATTCTTCAAGCACTCCTAAGGTTAACCAAGAGAGAGGTAGTGGACCTCCATTTTCTAAACCTACTTGCCACAATTGTGGGAAGAAGCATCATAGGAAGTGTGTAGCCGGTACTAGTGGGTGTTATGGATGTGGAAAGAATGGTCACCAAGTGAGAAATTGTCATATTCTTACGTCCAAAGAATGGGAGGCCAAACAAGCTTCTCTTGATGGCCCGGATCCTAATGCTCTAAAGAGAAAATGTTTCTGTGTGCTTCAAGCTAACAAGGGCAAAGGAGCTAATCCGGATGAAGGCACTGGTAAGTGATAGTTCCTTATAGTTGTGAATGTTGTGTTGAGGTCCTTATGTTGTTTTCATGCTAGCCTTAGTTGTGTTTTCTCCTAAGTGGGGGATAGTATGTTGAATAGTAAGGTTGATGAGAAGTCCCGATATCCTCATTCTCTTTCTTTCTATGCCTATTCAAGCCTAAGACAAAGAGTTCCTTTTTTGCTTGTTTCATGTTTTGGAGTCATGTGTGAATATGAGTTTCCATGGTCTCATTATGTTATGCATGTTCTTGATGAGTTTATGTTTAAATGAGAAAATAATTTTATATGAATTACGTTCCTCTTGTTGATGAGAAAATAATTTTATATGAATAATTTTATATTGCATTTAGTATTAGTTGTTTATATTCTTCATGAGGTTAAATGTTGACCATGCCTAAATGTGCTTTTATGAAGAAATTGCATAATGTGCTTAATGATGTTGTGATAAGCATGATATGAGTTGGAGAAGGTAATTCCTCCAATGAAATGAGAATTGTTGAAGTTATGATGCATAATGAGTTTGTAGATGTAGTTCCTACTTTCTTGTGTTGCATTGAACTAATTGATGTGGAGTTGATGTTTCCTCCTAGTTTTGTGCATGGTTTATAATGTTGCATGCATGATGGGCTGCTAGTCTTGAGTCGTTAACCCCTTGGTATGTTTAAAGTGTCATTCGAGGATGAATGTTCCTAAGTGGGGGATAATGTAACGACTCGTAAAATAAATAAGTGAAAGTAGAGCCTAACTAGTGTGTGTTTGAGTTGTTGTAGGGTTTCATGTGGTAGAATGTTGTCCTGAGCTATGGTTGAGGGCTTTAGGGGTTAAACGTCAAGGTACGACTCCCCAAGGACCACCCTAGAGGTCCTAGAGGAGGACCCATTGCCTAACCCCAAGGCTGCCCCAAAAGAGAAAAGTTACCAAAATAAAGGTGACCTGCGGAAGAGATCCACATCCCGTGGATGGCCGCCATAAGTCAAGGCCCCCAAATCCAAGCCACAGCCATGAACCACGGCTGACCATTATGGGGAGTGACCCAATCCACGGTCCATGGTTTGGTGTCGTGAGTCCCCACCTGTGTTACTTGTTTGGTTCGGCCAAGTTGAGGGCATTTTGGTAAATTCATTTTTAGCTAAGTTAAGTTGGGGGACAATTATAATTGGTTTATTAATGTATTTTAAGGGTTTTAAAATTATTAAACTCCTTTTTAGATTTCATTATTTCCCAACTCTCAAAATAGAAACCTACCTATCCAAAAGTTGTCTCTCTAGAAACTCCATTGAAGATCAAGTTCAAGGTCAAGTCTAGGGGTGAAGGAGCGGCTTTCTTCTTAAACTTCATGTGGATTTATTCCATAAAACGTATGGTATTCTTCACCCTTAACTTAGTTTCTTTTAAGGAGCCAATTTCAAAAATGAATTCAAGTTCCAAATTCTTCCAAAAACCCTAGTTTTCAATATATGCATGGGTTCAATTCCAAATCATTTTCAAAAGGTTTTATATGATGATTTAAGATGGAATTTTGGAATTAATGGTGAATTAAGATGATTTCTCCTATGAACCCATGTTTACCCCAAAATCCTAAATTGGAAGTATGTGAATTGGGTTGATTGATCATGAATGGATGTTGAATTGTTTATGCTTATATTGAATCATGTTAATTCCCTTATATATTGTAGTATCTTAGATGTTTGGTTTGTGATTGATGTATAGCCTTGGAAGGAAATTTCATGAAGGATCTATGTATGATTATGATGTGAAGAATATGTGTATGACCTCAATGAAAGTATTTTGAACATGTGTAGAATGTAATTGTGTTATGATTGAAAGAATATTCTCAATTAACACTCGTGAATGATGATGATAGAATGTGAAGGGTTTCTATAATGTAAGGTTATATCTTGAATTGGTAGGTTTATGCATTATTTTCTTATATAAATGAAAGTAATATGAATTGATGCATCTTGAATTGGTAGGCTTAAGGCACCCATTTCTTGTTTTGATGAATGTGGCCTTGAATGTAATATAAAGTCTTGAATTGGTAGGCTTAGGCATCCTCTTCTTGTATAATAAATGTGTCTTGACTTAATGAATATGAATTGATAGGCCTATGGCATTCCTTTCATAAATGCATGATGAAGTATTCTAGGCTATGTCTTGAACCGGTAGACCTAGTGTTGGTAGCCCTTCCTGATGAGTCTAGAAACTAATGAGATGATAAACCTTGAATTGGTAGACCTAGTGTAGGTGGCCCTTTCATGTGCGAAATGATGAACCTTGTATCAGTAGACCTAATGTCGGTGGCCCTTCTTGGAAAGTCAATGAGTTATCCTTAATGTACCTTGAATCGGTAGACCTAATAGTGGTGGCCCTTTCTTATGTAATGTACCTTGGGTCGGTAGGCCTAATGTTGGTGGCCCTCTCAAGTACAATAATGTTAATGAAAATGAAATACTCTATGGGAATGGAGGCTACGCACCGAGTGGATATGGTAAGATGGAAACTCTCCCAATGTTACGCTAGGGTTCCAATGAACATCTTCATATCCCATAACTATGTGCCCACATAGGATATTAGCTAGTGGTGTCGACCTACGCTAAAATGTTACTAGTTCAACCTTCGGCAATTAGAACACCTTCTTTCAGTGTGGGGTCATACGACACTTGATTCCATGATTTAGCTCTTATGGTCTATGTTGGTTAATGCCTATTCCTATCATGTGAGATGTGCATTATGGTTTCTTGAGGAGTTTTATGAAGTGTGGGTGGTAGTATGGGATGCCATCCATGCATTGCATGAGTAGGCTTTGAGAGGGTCATAGTGAGTTCTCTAAGGTCTTATGACTAATGTATGAAAGTTCTCTAAATGAAGTTAATGAAGAATGTTGACTCTTATATGCTTAATGTAATGATGCATGCTATACTTGGATTGTATTATGATTTACTTCCTTGTCATGCCTTATGTAATGTTTATGTCTCTTATGTATGAGTATTGTATGAAGATGGAAAGGATGAATTGTAGGTTCACTTTTGGTGGCCTTAATGTGGTATCTAGTGTGGATGGTGGTATGGGACGCTATTCATACATTGCACAAGGTATGGCTTGGGGTTACTTGAGGTGAAACCTTAATGAAATGAAATGTCATGTATGTTGATTATGTTCAAATGTGAAGAAATGACTTGTATTTTTCTTGTATTTGTATATTATGCCTCCTATACTTATGTTCATCAAGTTTTATCAAAATTACATAAAAGCATGACTTTCAAATAAATTGTCCGTTTTAAGCATTTTTTGCATGGCTATCATACTTAGTACTTAATTATGCTAACCCATATTTCTTCATGGTTTACTACAAGTGTAGGTTCTAGAAAGTGAGTTGCTTTCTCTCTAGTTGAATCTTGGATTTGATATTCTCCAAGACTAAGTGGTATGTCCTCATAGATCAAGACCAAGTACTTGAAGTTTCATTTTCTTGCATGTAAAAGACTATTGTTAGACTTTTCGATTGTAAAGGGTTGTGAGCCTACTTTAGTTTTGGAAGTTGTGTTTAGATGGCCATGTGAGTCAATCGACTTCTACTGTGTTTCAAAGTGTTTTAAATGAGTATTTTGATTGTATGGTTTGAAAGAAGGTTTTAATTCCGTACTATTTTCTATTATCGAATGCAATGAAATGCTATGAGGCTTGTATGAGGCTTTTTGGAGTTTTGTACGCCGTGTCGTTTCTGGGGTGTAGACTCAGGTCGTGACAGGTTTCAATAAAAATGTCCCTTTTAGCATGTTTTAAGGATTTTATGCATGGCTATCATACTTGGTGCAAATTTTACACTAACCTATATTTTCTACATTTTTCTATAAGTGTAGGTACCAGTTGTTGAGGTGTTCTTCTTCTATTGTTCAAATCTTGGATTGATTCTCTCCACGCTTTTGGTGAGTCCTCATGGTTCGAAGACAAGATTTGTCCATTTCTAGTTTCTTTTTACATTCTCTTTTGAGACTATGTGGTAAAGGGTTGTGACCCTTATTGATACTCGATTGTATTAGATGGTTCTATTCAGGCAATGTCCTGACTTCCATTTGATTTTATGAAAAGACTTTGATTGTAAAAACTTTTAAATTCCGCATCATTTCTATTTATCTTATGTCCTGATATGCTAAGGGCTTATATGAGACCCCTTCGGGGTCGAGTACGCCGTGTTACATCTAGGAGGTACCCCTAGGTTGTGACAAACTTGGTATCAGAGAACAAGGTTTAGAATGATTATAGGATGATGTCGCATAAGCCACGTGTAGTAGAGTTTGTTCATGAGTGTGAAGAACACCACATTTATGAATAAGAGGCTATAAGATGTTTAAGAAATTTAACTTCTTTCATTACACTTAAGTCGTGCCATAGAGTTTAACTCTATAAAGTCCTTTTCCTAACCCTTCTCTTGTGTCTTCAGGAAATGAATACACGAAAGGTGAATGCCAGAAAGGTGGAAGAGGAGAATGTGAATGAGGGAGTTCCTCCCTAAGTTCCAAGTTCCAAGCTCCTATTGATACGGGAGCTATGAAAAATGTGGAAATAAGGTCGGCTCTCCAAATATTGACTCAAGTCGTGACAACTCAACCCCAAGCCATGACGGCCCAATCTAATAGGGAGGTTGTTGCTCCGGCAAATCCAAATGTGAATTCAGCCGCTTCGAGGATTAGGGACTTTGCTAGAATGAATCCTCCCAAGTTGCATGTCTCCAAAGTAGGAGAGGATCTTCATGAGTTTGTGGTCGAGGTTTTCAAGATACTTGACATTATGGGGGTGACTTTGGTAGAGAAAGTGAAGCTAGCCACCTACCAATTGAAGGGTGTTTCTAAAGTTTGATATACTCAATGGAAGATTAATAGGCAGGTAGGAGCGGGTCCCATAGATTGGGAGGTGTTCAAATCAGCATTTCTTGCTAGGTACTTTCCCCAAGAATTGAAGAAAGCTAAGGTTGAAGAGTTCATCAATCTTCATCAAGTGGGCATAAGCGTGAAAGAGTACTCCCTAAAATTCACTCAATTGTCCAAGTATGCTCCATCTTTGGAGTCAAATTTGAGGGATGATATGAGTATATTTTTTACGGGTGTGTCGAACATGATTGAAGAAGAATGTCGTACGGCAATGCTCAATGATAATATGGATCTATCAAGTCCTATGGTGTTTGCTTAACAACTCGAGGAGTCAAGAATTAAGAAAAGGAATAGGAAGGTGAAGAGAGCAAGGACCAGTGATGGGAATTCTTCGAAAGGTAAATCTGAAGGTCAAGGTCGATCAAGGTTCAAGAGAAGGTTCTCCAACCAAGGCTCCTCTAGTGCTCCAAGAGTCAACAAAGATAGGGTGTCTAACCCTAGGCCACAAAGAGGCAATAGTGGTGGATCTTCTATGGTAAGGTATTACTTGTTCCAAGTGCGGTAAAAAGCATGATGGTAAGTTCCTAGTTGGCATGGATGGTTGCTATAGTTGTGGGACGAGTGGTCATACGATGAGGGATTATCCCATGCTTAAGCATCAAGGAAGAGAGGGCGAGCAAGTTCCGCCTAGCGGTTCAAATTTCAATGCTCCCAAGAAAAGCCGCCTGTGTGCTCTTTAATATCGAGGTGACCAAGAAAGCTCCCCAAATGTGGTGACCAGTATGTTCCAAGTATTTTCTATTAATGTATATGCATTGTTAGATCCTGGTGCTACTTTGTCCTTTATAACACCTTTTGTGGCAATGAAGTTTGAAATACTCCTCGAAGTGTTAGTAGAGCTTTTTTCGATTTCTACCCTGGTTGGTGACTCGGTAGTGGAAAAAAGAGTCTGTAGGAGTTGTCCTATTTCTTTGTCCCATAAAGTTACCTTGGTGGATTTGGTGGAGCTAAACATGTTAGATTTTGATGTGATTTTGGGTATGGATTGGTTGCATGCATGTTATGCCTCTATTGATTGTAGGACTTAGGTAGTTAAGTTCCAATTTCCAAATGAGTCTATTTTAGAGTGGAAGGGGGGAAATTCTATCCCTAGAGGTCAATTTGTCTCTTGCCTCAAATCTAGGAAAATGATCTCCAAAGGGTGTATTTACCATCTTGTTAGGGTTATGGATGTTGAGTCCGAAACACCTTCTCTAGAGTCAGTTCCGATAGTGAATGAGTTTCTGGAAGTTTTTCCCAATGATTTACCTGTATTCCTCCCGAATGGGAAATAGACTTTGGCATTGATCTTTTACCATACACGTATCATATCTCCATTCCTCCTTATAGAATGGCTCTGGCAGAGTTAAAGAAGTTGAAAGAACAACTAAGGGATTTGTTAGACAAAGGCTTTATTCAACTGAGTATCTCTCCATAGGGTGCTCCAGTATTGTTTGTTAGAAAGAAAGATAGGTCTCTTTGAATGTACTTCGACTATCGTCAATTGAACAAAGTGACCATAAAGAATAAATATCCCATTCCTAGATGTGATTACTTGTTTGATCAGCTTCAAGGGGCTAGCCATTTCTCCAAAATAGATCTTCGTTCGGGTTACTATCAACTAAGGGTGAGAAGGGTTGATATTCCCAAGACGGCCTTTAGGACCCGGTATGGTCACTATGAATTTGTGGTTATGTCATTTGGGTTGACAAATGCCCCAGTGGAATTTATGTACCTAATAAATAGGGTGTTTAGACACTACCTTGATATGTTTGTGATCGTGTTTATCGATGATATTTTGATCTATTCAAGGAGTGAAAATGAACACATGGACCATTTGAGGATTGTATTGCAAGTCCTTAAAGACCACCAATTATATGCGAAGTTTAGTAAATGTGAGTTTTAGCTAAGGTTTGTAGCCTTCCTTGGTCATATTGTGTCGAGCGAGGGTATTGAGGTAGATCCTAAGGAGACGAATGCGGTCAAGAGTTGTCCTAGACCTCTAACTCTTACCAATATTAGAAACTTTTTGGGTTTGGCCGGTTACTATAGGGGGTTTGTTGAGGGTTTTTCCTCCATTACTTCTCCATTGACTGCTTTGACTCAAAAGAAAGCTAAGTTTGAGTGGTCGGAGGCTAGTGAGAAAAGCTTCCAAGAGTTTAAAGATAAACTTACTTCCGCTCTAGTGTTGACCTTACTGGAGGGTACAATCATTTTGTTGTGTATTGTGATGCCTCTAGAGTGGGGTTGGGATGTGTGCTTATGCAACATGGTAAAGTAATTGCCTAAGCTTCAAGGCAACTCAAGGTCCATTAAAAGAATCATCCAACCATGATCACGAATTAACGACGGTAGTATTTGCCTTGAAAATATGGAGGCATATCTATATGGGGTGCATGTTGATGTGTTCACCGATCACAAGAGTCTTCAATATGTGTTTAGTCAAAAATACTTGAATCTCCGACAAAGAAGGTGGTTAGAACTCTTAAAGGATTATGACATGAGTGTCCTATACCACCCCGTCAAAGTTAACGTTATAGTGGATGCCCTTAGTCGATTGTCCATGGGTAGTATGGCTCATGTAGAAGATGAGAAGAAGAATTTGTTCGTGATGTGCATAGGTTGGCCCAGCTAGGTGTTGAACTAGTGGATTCCACCAAGGGTGGTGTCATGGTCTATAATGGTTCCAAATCATCCTTTGTGAAGGATGTGAATTCTAAGCAAGACATTGATCCTATATTAATTGAGTAGAAAGAGTCGATACTCAAAAAATTCGTTGAGGCTTTCTCCCAAGACATTGATCCTATATTAATTGAGTAGAAAGAGTCGGTACTCAAAAAGTTCGTTGAGGCTTTCTCCCAAGGGGGAGATAGGCTGCTTAGGTACCAAGGTCGGTTATGTGTTCTGGATGTTGATGGCTTGAGGGAGCAAATTCTAGAAGAAACTCATGGTTCACGGTATTCTATTCATTTGGGAGCCATCAAGAAGTACCGTGATCTACGGAAAGTCTATTGGTGGAATGGTATGAAAAAGGATATAGCGGGTTTTGTAGCCACGTGTCCGAATTGTCAACAATTTAAGGCCGGGAGGCTTGTCCCAAGATATAGATATTCCCACTTGGAAGTTAGAGGACGTGAACATGGACTTTATAGTTAGATTGCCTCGTACCCAAAGGGAACATAATTCTATTTGGGTCATCGTAGATCGAATGACAAAATCAACCCACTTTATTCCCATCAAGGTTTCATTTTTAGCGGAAGACTATGCCAAATTGTACAACAAAGACATAGTGAAGTTGCATGGGTTTCCTTTATCTATTATTTTGGATCGGGGTACTCAATATACTTCACACTTTTGGAAGGCATTCCAAAGAGAGCTTAATACTAAGGTTAAGCTTAGCACGACTTTTCACCGTTAAACGGATGGTCAAGCGGAGTGCACCATCCGAACCTTAGAAGATACGTTGAGGGCATGTGCTATAGACTTCAAAGGTAATTGGGATAACCATCTACCATTGATAGAGTTTGCCTACAATAATAGTTACCACTCAAGTATCGTCATGGCTCCTTTTGAAACCTTGAATGGTAGGAGATGTAGGTCTCCGGTTGGTTGGTTTGAAGTAGGTGAAATTTCTCTAATCGGTCCCGAACTAGTTTATGAAGCCATTGAAAAAGTTTGACTCATTAGAGAGAGGTTGAGGATGGCCCAAAGTCGGCAAACGTCTTATGCCAATGTTAGAAGGAGGGATCTAGATTATGAAGTTAATGATTGGGTCTATTTGAAAATATCACCTATGAAAGGTGCGATGAGGTTTGGCAAGAAAGGAAAACTTAGTCCCCAGTATGTAGGCCCATACCAAAATTTGAAGAGTTTTGGGAAAGTTGCCTATGAGTTAGACTTGCCAAATGAGTTGGCTCCGGTTCACCCGATATTTCATGTTTCTATGCTTAAGAAGTGTATTGGCGATCCGGTATCCATCATCCCCTTAAAAGGGTTGGGGGTTGACGAGAGTTTTTCATATGAATAGGTTCCGGTGGAAATCTTAGACCGGCAAGTCAAAAGGTTGAGAAACACGGAAATAGCTTCCATAAAGGTTTTATGGAGGAATCATTTAGTTCATGGTGCTACTTGGGAGGTCGAGGCCGATATGAAGTCCCGCTATCCTTATATTTTTCCTTCTACTCTTATCCAAGCTTGAGGTAAGTAGTTCCTCCTGAGTTTGGTGATTTGGGAGTCCTGTGTGCTATGTGTTCTTCATGGTTTCCTTGTGATATGCATGTTCTTGAGAAAATTCATGTTTAGTATAAAATGAGTTTTCATAACATATTTGTTCCTCATGTTGTTGTGCATTTTAGTATGATGATTGCATATTTGACTTCATGAGATGATTCGATGAACATGCTTTGATATGCTTTTGATGAAATGGCATATTGGCTCCATAATGTTGTGTTGAGATTGCTTTTAGTTGGAGAAGGTAGTTCCTCTTATGATTATGTGAAATGATGAGTTTGTGCATAATGGGTTGTGGATATAGCTCCCACTTCCTTGTGTTGCATTGATTATGTCTTGAAATAGAGTTGATATTTCCTCCCTTGAATTGTGCATTATTTTGATATTGCATGCATGATGGGCTGCTAGTATTGAGTCTTAATTTCCGTAAGGTGTCAAGATAGTCATTCGAGGACGAATGCACCCAAGGGGGAGATAATGTAACAATCCAAAAACTAATAGGATAAACTAGAGCTAAATGTGAGGGTTAACATCAACAGTAAGGGTTAAGATCCAAGGAAAATGGATGAGGGTCAAGGTAAGGGGCCAAGACTACCCACCTTGACCAAGGCACTTCCCACCAAAACCACGAGGGTCTCATGACCCGTAGTGGACACCACGAGTCATGGTGCCACTTGTGGAGGTGGAGGCAGTAGCCCTCTTCAGGTGTCTCAAAAATAGACCTTCCACACGATCCACTTCATGGCTCGTGGGAGTGGTCTTGAACTTGACTTAGGGAAATGGAAGTTGAAGGGAAAGTGGCTTAGCCACTGCCTCAAGGCCACGAAAGGGACCACGGCTCGTGGAGCCCTTCATGAAGTTGCCTTGGGCATGTGAGCTTAAGGGCCCAAGTGGTATAACCACTACCTCAAGGACCACGAGAGGGACCACAGCCAGTGGAGCCCATCATGGGAATTCCTTGGGCTTGTGAGCTTTATGCACCAAGTGCCTAGCTACTGCCTCAAGACCACAGATGGGACCACAGCTCGTGGAGCCCATCGTGGTCCCTGGTAGCCCACTTAAATGAGAGGGATTTTAGGGACTTCACTTTTTAAGTCCTATCAAAGTGGGGTCGTTTTGTATTATTTTTATACAACTATATAAGTTATTTTAAGTCTAAATAGTCCAAATCAAAATCAAAAGTTAATCTTCCTCACAATATTTCTCTCTCTAAAACTCAAAGAAGAAGAAGAGTAGAATTGGATCTAGGGTTTGAATAAATCAATGCTTCTTCCTCAAAATCTTTGAACAATCATCCTAAGGTATGGTAGCTATTCATCTATGGGTAGCCTTCACGCATAGAGTCCCTTCAAAACTAGATTCAAACCTTACAATTTCCCCAAAAAATTCGAGTTTCACTCTAAGTTACAGGTTCCTTTCTAAAACGTTTTGAATGGTTGATTTATGATGGATTATGATTGAATTGATGATTTATTGTTGA
Source organism: Solanum commersonii (assembly GCA_029007595.1). Lineage (NCBI taxonomy): Eukaryota > Viridiplantae > Streptophyta > Magnoliopsida > Solanales > Solanaceae > Solanum > Solanum commersonii. Next base: position 3,786,058 of record JAJTWQ010000029.1, read on the forward strand.
TTTATGAAGAAATCTTCTCAAGAACCCATGAATTACCCATATTACTAATAGAATCATGTGAATACATTATGTTATATTGATTGACTTAATTGAATCATGATATTATCCATATCTAATGTATAAATTCTAGATGTTTGGGTTGAATGTGATTCATGGTCCATAAAGGGAAAATTATGAGAATTGTACATGTTTATGAGAATTGTGCATGAGTTTATTATTCACTTAGAGAGTGAAGATCCTATTACTATGGTGTAATTATGGTATTATTGAAAGATCATTCTCCCTATACCCTTACACATGAGTATGCGTGAAATGTCTATGACTATGATAATCTTGTTATGTTGATTTAAAGGCTATTCTCATGAACATGACGTGAAAGGTTTACTCACATATTAATGATTATAAGGTTGAAAGGCAATTCTCACCTATCGAATCTATGATCTACCATGATACCATGTTGGTTTGAATGCTAGTTCATTCTTTCATAAACATGAACCTAAGTAAAGGCTTAACATGAACTTATAGGGAATTATGCTTAGCACCGAGTGGATATGAATATGAGATGAAAGGTTTTACGTCAGTTAGTTCGGCTTTCCCAATGGGTTCCTTTTAGGCCAGTTATTCTGGGTTCCCAGAACAGTTATCTCATGAGATGGAAACATTTTACCTCAGTTAGTCTTGGTTTCTAGAAGCAATCTCCCTAACAAACTAGTTCTACCTTAGGCAAGTAGGACACCTCTTTTTGGTTTGGGGCAGTACACCGGATTCCATGTAGCTCACATGGTCTATTTTGGTTAAGGCTATTTCCCTACACGACAAGAACATGAATTATGACAAGAACATGAACATGAACTATACCTATGACTTCTTAAGGAGCTTTACTTAGTGTGAGTGGAGGTATGGGACTTCATTCATGCAGAGCACAAGTAGGCTTTGGAAGGGGTTGTGGTGTGGTTCTCTTGTGCTATGAAGATCTATTAATTTATACATGTATGATATGGATTATTGCTATGAGTGGCTTTCCTTGTTACAAGTTAATGAACTTGAATGTTTCCTTATATATGAGTGTTGGCTATGGATGAGGTCAAGGTATGATATGCCTGATTATGGTGGCCAAAAAGTGGTACTTATCATAGATAGGATTATGGGATCTTATCTATCCATTGCACAAGTATAGCTTAGGGTTGCTTATGATATGGTTTGACTTATGTATTTACACTAATGTGCATGATGACTCTTAAACTTGACAAAATACATGGTTTCAACAAAAGTGTCCCTTTTAGCATGTTTTAAGGATTTTATGTATGGCTATCATACTTAGTGCAAATTTTGTACTAACCCATATTTTCTACATTTTTCTTTAAGTGTAGGTCTCAGTTGTTGAGGTGTGCTTCTCCTATTGTTCAAAGCTTGGATTGATTCTCTCCACGCTTTTGGTGAGTCCTCATGGTTCAAGGACAAGAGTTGTTCATTTCTAGTTTATTCTTACATTCTCTTTTGAGACTATGTTGTAATGGGTTGTAACCCTTATTAATACCTAATTGTATTAGATGGTTCTATTGAGACAATGTCTAGACTTCCCTTTGAATTTATTAAAAAACTTCGACTGTAAAAAGTTTTAAATTCTGCACCATTACTATTTATCTTATGTCATGATATGCTAAGGGATTGTATGAGATCTCTTCGGGGTCGAGTTCGCCGTGTTACCTCTAGGGGGTACCCCTGGGTTATGACAAGCTTGGTATCAGAGCACAGGTTTAGAATGATTCTAGGATGATGTCTCATAAGCCACATCTAGTAAAGAATTGTCAATGAGTGTGAAGCGCGCCACATTTATGAATAAGAGGCTATAAGATGTTTAAGAAATTTCACTTCTTTCATTACTCTTAAGTCATTCCATAGAGTTTAACTCTATAAAGTCCTTTTCCTAACCCTTCTCTTGTGTCTTTAGGAAATGAATACACGAAGGGGGAATAATAGAAGGGCGGAAGAGGAGAGTGTGAATGAGGGAGTTCCGCCAAAAGATCCTCAAGTTCCTCAAGCTCCTATGAATACGAGAGCTATGACAAATGTAGAAATAAGGTCGGCTCTCCAAATATTGACTCAAGTCGTGACAACCCAAACTAATAGGGAGGTTGTTGTTCCGACTAATCCATATGTGAATTTGGCCGTTTCGAGGATTAGGGACTTTGCTAGAATGAATCCTCCTAAGTTCCATGGCTCCAAAGTGGGAGAGGATCCTCATGAGTTTGTGGAAGAGGTTTTCAAGATACTTGACATTATGGGGGTGACTACGACAGAGAAAGTGGAGCTCGACGCCTACCAACTGAAGAGTGTTGCTCAAGTTTGGTATACTCAATGGAAGATTAATAGGCCAGTAGGAGCGGGTGCCATAGATTAGGAAGTGTTCAAATCGGCATTTCTTTCTAGGTACTTTCCCCGAGAGTTGAAGGAAGCTAAGGTTGAACAGTTCATCAATCTTCGTCAAGGGCGCATGAGCGTTGAAGAGTACTCCCTAAAATTCACTCAATTATCCAAGTATGCTCCATTTTTTGTGTCAAATTCAAGGGATGAGATGAGTAGATATTTAACGAGTTTATTCGACTCGGTTGAAGAAGAATATCGTGTGGCAATGCTCTATGATAATATAGATATATCATGTCTTATAGTATATGCTCAACAACTCAAGGAGTCAAGACTTAAGAAAAGGAATAGGGAGGTGAAGAGCGATGATGGGAATTATTCCAAGGCTAAATCTGAAGGTCATGGTCGACCAAGGTTCAAGAGAAGGTTCTCCAGCCAAGGCTCCTCTAGTTCTCCAAGAGTCAACAAAGATAGGGTGTCTAAACCTAAGCCTCAAGGAGGCAATAGTGATGGATCTTCTATGGTAAGGCCTCTTGTTCCAATTACGGTAAGAAGCATGATGGTCAGTGCCTAGTTGGCACGGATGGCTGCTATAGTTGCAGGAAGAGTGGTCATATGACGAGGAATTGTTTCATGCTTAAGGCTCACGAAGAGAGGGCAAGCAAGGTCCGTCTATCGATTGAAATTCCGATGCTCCCAAGAAAACTGCCTATATGCTCTTCAATCCTGAGGTGACCAAGAGAGCTCCCTAGATATGGTGACCGGTATATTACAAGTCTTTTCTATTAATGTATATGCATTGTTAGATCCTGGTTCCACTTTGTCCTTTATAGCACCTTTTATGGCCATGAAGTTTGAAATACTCCCCGAAGTGTTAGTAGAGCCTTTTTCGATTTCTACCCCGGTTGATGACTCGATACTGGACAAAAGAGTCTATAGGAGTTTTCCTATTTCTTTGTCCCATAAAGTTACCTTGGTGGATTTGGTGGAGTTAGACATGTTAGATTTTGATGTGATTTTGGGTATGAATTGGTTGCATGCATGTTATGCCTCTATTGATTGTAGGACTCGGGTAGTTAAGTTCCAATTTCCAAATGATTCTATTTTAGAGTGGAAAGGGGGAAATTATATCCCTAGAGGTCAATTTGTCTCTTGCCTCAAAGCTAGGAAAATGATCTCCAAAGGGTGTATTTACCATCTTGTTAGGGTTATGGATGTTAGAGTATGAAACCCCTTCTCTAGAGTCAGTTTAGGTAGTGAATGAGTTTTCGGATGTTTTTCCAAATGATTTACCCGGTATTTATTCCTGAACGGAAAATAGACTTTGGCATTGATCTTTTACCGAATACGCAACCTATCTCCATTCCTCATAGAATTGCTCCGGTAGAGTTAATGGAATTGAAAGAACAACTAAGGGATTTGTTAGACAAAGGCTTTATTCAACCAAGTATCTCTCCATGGGATTCTCCAGTACTGTTTGTTAATAAAAGGATGGGTCTCTTAGAATGTGCATCAACTATCGTCAATTGAACAAAGAGAACATAAACAATAAATATCCCCTTCCTAGAAATGATGACTTGTTTGATCAATTTCATGGGGCTAGCCGTTTCTCCAAAATAGATCTTCGTTCGAGTTACCATCAACTAAGGGTGAGTGGGGTAGAAATTCCCAAGATGGCCTTTAGGACCCTATATGGTCACTATGAATTTGTGGTTATGTCATTTGGGATGATAAATGCCCCGCCGGCATGTACCTAATGAATAGGGTGTTTAGACACTACCTTGATATGTATGTGATGGTGTTTATCGATGATATTTTGATATATTCAAGAAGTGAAAATGAACATATGGACCATTTGAGGATTGTATTCCAAGTCCTTAAAGACCACCAATTATATGTGAAGTTTAGTAAATGTGAGTTTTGGCTAATGTTTGTAGCCTTCCTTGGTCATATTATGTCCATAAAGGGTATTGAGGTAGATCCTAAGAAGACGAATGCGGTCTAGAGTTATCCTAGATCTCTAACTCATATCGATATTAGAAACTTTTTGGGTTTGGCCGGTTACTATAGGAGGTTTGTGGAGGGTTTTTCCTCCATTGCTTCTTCGTTGACGGCTTTGACTCGGAGGCTTGTGAGAAAAGCTTCCAAGAGTTGAAAGATAGACTTACTTCCGCTCCGGTGTTGACCTTACCAGAGGGTACCGATGGTTTTGTTGTGTATTATGATGCCTCTAGAGTGGATTTGGGATGTGTGCTTATGCAACATGGTAAAGTTATTGCCTATGCTTCAAGGCAACTCAAGGTCCTTGAAAATAATTATCCACCCATGATATCGAATTAGCGACGGTAGTATTTGCCTTAAAATATTGAGGCATTATCTATATGGGGTGCATGTTATTGTGTTCACCGATCACAAAAGTCTTCAATATTTGTTTAGTCAAAAAGACTTGAATCTCTGACAAAGAAGGTGGTTAGAACTCTTCAAGGATTATGACATGAGTGTCATATACCACCCCGGCAAATCTAATGTTGTAAAGGATGCCCTTAATCGATTGTCCATGGGTAGCATGGCTCATGTATAGGATGAGAAGAAAGAATTGGTTCATGATGTGCATAGGATGGCCCGGTTAGGTGTTCATCTAGTGGATTCCACCAAGGGTGGTGTCATTGTCCATATGGTTCCGAATCATCCTTTGTGATATATGTGAAGTCTAAGCAAGACCTTGATCCTATATTAATTGAGTTGAAAGAGTTGGTACTCAAAAAGTCCGTTGAGGCTTTATCCCAAGGGGGATATAGGGTGCTTAGGTACCAAGATCGATTAAGTGTTCCGGATGTTGATGGCTTGAGGGAGCGAATTCTAGAAGATGCTTATGGTTCACGGTATTTATTCATCTGGGAGCCATCAAGATGTACCTTGATCTACAGGAAGTCTACTGGTGGAATGTTATGAAGAAGGATATAGCGGGTTTTGTAGCCTAGCGTCCGAATTGTCAAAAAGTTAAGGCCGGGAGACTTGTCCCAAGATATAGATATTCCCACTTGGTAGTGAGAGGATGTAAACATAGACTTTATAGTGGGTTTGCCTCACACCCGAAGGCAACATGATTCTATTTGGGTCATCATAGATCGAATGACAAAATTAGCCCACTTTATTCCCGTCATGTCTTCATTTTCGGTGGAAGAGTATGCCAAATTGTACATCAAAGAGATAGTGAAGTTGCATGGGTTTCCTTTATCTATTATTTTTTATCAGGGTACTCAATTTACTTCACACATTTTGAAGGCATTCCAAAAAGGGCTTGGTACTAAGGTTAATCTTAGCACGACTTTTCACCATCAAATGGATGGTCAATCAGAGCGCACCATCCAAACCTTAGAGGATATGTTTAGGGCATCTGCTATACACTTCAAAGGTAATCGGGATGACCATCTAGCATTGATAGAGTTTGCCTACAATAATAGTTACCACTGAAGTATCGCCTTGGCTCCTTTTGAAGCCTTGTATGGTAGGAGATGCAGGTCTCCGGTTGTTTGGTTTAAAGTAGGTGAAATTTCTCTAATCGGTCTCAAACTATTTTTTGAGGCCATTGAGAAAGTCCGACTCATTAGAGATAGGTTGAGAATGGCCCAAAATCTGCAAAAGTCTTATGCCGATGTTAGAATGAGGGATCTGGAATTTAAAGTTAATGATTGGGTATATTTGAAAATCTCACCTATGAAAGGTGTGATGAGGTTTGGCAAGAAAGGGAAACTTATTCCTCGTTATGTAGGCCCATAGAAAATTTTGAAGTGTGTTGGGAAAGTTGCCTATAAGTTAGACTTGCCAAATAAGTTGGCTCTGGTTCACCCAGTATTTTATGTTTCTATGCTTAAGAAGTGTATTGGTGATCTGATATCCATCATCCCCTTATAAGGGTTGGGGGTTGATAAGAGTCTTCCACATGATGAGGTTCCGATGGAAATCTTAGACCAGCAAGTCAAAAGGTTGAGAAACAAGGAAATAGCTTTCGTAAAGGTTTTATGGAGGAACCATTTAGTTGAGGGTGCTACTTGGGAGGCCGAGGCCGATATGAAGTCCAGCTATCCTCATCGTTTTCCTTCTACTTGTATCCAAGCATCAAGTAAGTAGTTCCTCTTGAGTTTGGTAATTTGGGAGTCATGTGTAGTATGTGTTCTTCATGGACTCCTTATGATATGCATGTTCTTGAGAAAATTCATGTTTAGCATAAAATGAGTTTTCAAAAATTATATGCTCCTCATGTTGTTGTGATTTTTAGTATGATGATTGCATATTTGACTTCATGAGATGATTTGATGAACATGCTTTGATATACTTTTGATGAAATGGCATATTGGCTCCATAATGTTGTGTTGAGATTGCTTTTAGTTGGAGAAGGTAGTTCTTCATATGATTATGTGAAATGATGAGTTTGTGCATAATGGGTTGTGGATGTAGCTCCCCCTTCCTTGGGTTGCATTGATTATGTCTTGAAATGGAGTTGATGTTTCCTCCTTAGAATTGTGCGTTATTATGATATTGCATGCATGATGGGTTGCTATTCTTGAGTCTTAATTTCCGTATGGTGTCTAGATAATCGTCATTCGAGGACGAATGTTCCCAAGAGGGAGATAATGTAACACTCCAAAAACTAATAGGCTAAACTAGAGCTAAACTTGAGGGTTAACGTTAAAAGCAAGGGTTAAGAACCAAGGAAAATGGGTGCGGGTCAAGGCAAGGGGCCAAGGCTTCCAACCTAGACCAAGGCACTTCCCAACAAAACTATGAGGGTCTTCACGACCTGTAGTGGACACCTCAATTCATGGTGCCACTCGTGGAGGTGGAGGCAGTAGCCCCCTTCAGGTGTCTCAAAAATGGACCCTGCACACGAGCCATTTCACGACTCGTGAAGTCTTTGACAGCTCATGGGAGTGGTCTTGAACTTGATTTAGGGAAAGAGGATTTGAAAGGAAAATGGCTCAGCCACAACCTAAAGGCCACGAAAGGGACCACGGCGCGTGGTTAGCTCTATGGCTCATGGATCCCTTCATGAAGTTGCCTTGTGCATGTGAGCTTTAGAGTCCCAAGTAGTCTAGCCACTACCTCAAGGACCACGAGAGGGACCAGTGGTCTTGACCACGGGTTGTGGAGCCCCTCATGGGAATATCTTGGGCTTGTGAGCTTTATGCCCCAAGTTCTTAGCTACTGCCTCAAGACCACGGATGGGACCACGGCTCGTGGAGTCCATCGTGGTCCCTGGCAACCCACTTAAATGAGGGGGATTTTTCGGACTTCACTTTTTAAGTCCTATCGAAGTGGGGTAATTTTGTATTATTTTTATACAACTATATAAGTTATTTTAAGTCTAAATACACCAAGGCTAAGTCATTCTTCTCAAACACCCAAATCAAAATAAAAAGTTCATCTTCCTCACAATATTTCTCTCTCTAAAACTCAAAGAAGAAGAAGAGTAGAATTTGAGCTAGGGTTTTAAGGAATCAATGCTTCTTCCTCAAATTCTTTGAAGAATCATCCTATGGTATGGTAGATTTTCATCTATGGGTTGCCTTCACCCATAGAGTCCCTTCAAAACTAGATTTCAAAGCTTACAATTTTCCCAAAAAGTTAGGGTTTCACTCTAAGTCATGAATTCCTTTCTAAAACATTTTCAATGGTTGATTTATGATGGATTATGATTGAATTTATGATTTATTATTGATTTATGATGAAATCTCCCCAAGAACCCATGAATTCCCCATAATACTAAATTGTGAATCTTATGATGTAGGTTGATTGATTGTAGAAGCATGTGAATAGATTATGCTTATATTGATTGACTTAATTGAATCATGATATTGTCCATATCTAATGTAGAAATTCTAGATGTTTGGGTTGAATGTGATTCATGGTCCTTGAAAGGAAAATTATGAGAATTGTACATGTTTATGAGAATTGTGCATGAGATTATCATTCACATAGGGAGTGAAGATTCTATGACTATGGTCTAATTGTGGTATTGCTAAAAGATCATTCTACCTATACCCTTACATATAACTATGCATGAAATGTCTATGACTGATAATCTTGTTGTGTTTATTGAAGGGCTATTCTCATGAACATAATGTGAAAGGTTTACTCACATATTAATAATTCTAAGGTTGAAAGGCTATTCTCACCTATTGAATCTATAAGCTATCATGATACCATGTTGTTTTGAGTGCTAGGTAATTCTTCCATAAACATGAACTTAAGTTAAGACTTAACATGAATTTAAAGGGAATTATGCTTAGCACCGAGTGGATATGAATATGAGATGAAAGCTTTTACGTCAGTTAGTCTGGCTTTCCAAATGGGTTCCTTTTACGCCAGTTAGTACGGGTTCCCAAAAATAGTTATCTCATGAGATGGAAACATTTTACCTCAGTTAGTAAAGGTTTCTAGTAGTAATCTCACTATCCTGTAACTATGTCTCCACGTAGGTCTTTAGCTAGTGGATCCACCTAAGCTAACAAACTAGTTCTACCTTAGGCAAGTAGGATATCTCTTTTCAGTGTGGGGCAGTACACCAGATTCCATGTAGCTCACATGGTCTATGTCGATTAAGGCTATTTCCCTACATGACAAGAATATAAATTATGACAAGATTATGAACATGATCTATACTTATGACTTCTTAAGGAGCTCTACTTAGTATGAGTCAGGGTATGGGACTTCATTCATGCATTGCACAAGTAGGCTTTGAAAGGGGTTAAGGTGTGGTTCTCTTATACTATGAAGCTATATGAATTTATGCATGTATGATATGGATTGTTGCTATGAGTGGCTTTCCTTATTACAAGTTAATGAACATAAATGTTTCCTTATCTATTAGTGTTTGCTATGGATGAGATCAAGGTATGATATGTATGATTATGGTGTCCTTACTTTGCTCCTTTTCAGGTTTCTGCATTCGGTCATGGTGGATAGGCATTGGAGTTGATACAAACTGATTCCCTCGCATCCCAAATAAGAAGTTAGAAAAAGCTTCATCCTGGGATTGTTTTTTCCTTGCCTGAGCTCCAGCGACCTTGGCCTATATTTTCTCGCCGGCGACTCTAGCATCCAAACTACTTGAGATTGTTGTGATATGCTCGTCAAGGTGTGGGAAGATTCCCCAGAAGTTGCATCTGCTCGAAATTGCTCAGAGCTATCTGGCAATTCAGAGGCAATTCGTGAAGAAGTCGCGATGTGAGATTCACCAATTGGTACAGTGGAATTCTTTGAAAATTGAAATGGAGTAAGATTATTTCTAGTATATTCAGGATTGACTTCCATATTTGCTCAAATTCCTCTATTGTAATCTAGAGAAATATTTTTGTGTAACCCGTCCAGTTCTCTTTTCAAAATTGCACCATTCATCACTTCATTCAAATGCAGATTCGAAGAACTGTAGGAGGCATTTTGTTAGGATTCTTGTTAGGTGTTACTGTCCTCTTTCTTGCATAGCTTTTGGCCCAAATTTGGCGGCCTGAGTAGCCCCTTTTGGCCATTTCGGCAAGACTGATTTTTCCCTAAAGTTACCGTTAGGCGCGTCACTTAGCCATTGTGGTAGCTTTTTAGATCACTTTAGCTACGGTGAATGATGTTAAAACTTTATAGGTCATGACCCACTTAATTCATTTTGAGCTAAGAGATATGATCAATTGAAGTTGACCCTAAACTCTAGGTCTCGTAAAAAACCCTTCACGTGAGGCTCCACGAGTTGTGGTTCCTACCACGAGCTGTGGTGTCTCTTGTGGTCATGATCCAGTAGCTAGGAAACCTTCCCCTTAACCCCTAAAAAATAAGTCAACCTCACGACCCCTCCAACGGCCTATCAAGACCTTCACGATCTGTGAAATGGCTCGTGTGGAGGAGATGAAGTTGGGATACCTCAAGGTGGGTACTGCCTCACCACCACGGGTGGCACCACGGGGCGTAGTGGCCACCATGAGCCGTGAAGGCTCACGTGGTCAAGGGCAGTGGCTTTGGAAGATGGGGCACCCTTGGCCCCTTTCCCTTGGCTCTTGCCCCTTGCCCCTTGCCCTTGACTTGTTGCCTTCTCACTTAGACCTAATTAACCTACTAAGCTACGGGGTGTTACAATATCTCCCCCTTGGGGATATTCATCCTCGAATGCCGATTTAGACACCTTACGAAAGTAAAGCCTCAAGACTAGCAGCCCATCATGCATGCAACATCATAACAATGCACAAAACGAAGAAACATCAACTCCATCTCAAACATATTCAATGCATCACAAGGAAGTAGGAACTACATCTAACAACCCATTATGCATGAAATTTCAACATTTCTCATGTTCTCACGAGGAATTACCTTCTCCAAGCTAAAAGCTTGCTCAACAAAATCTTATGGAGCCTTTATGCAAGTTTACCCTCAAAAAGCACAATTAAAACATGTTCAACAATTCATCTCATGAAGCATATAGGCAACTCTTACTCAATGCACATAACATGAGTAAAATTAATAATAAAAACTCATTTTCTTACTATACATGAATTTCTCAAGAATCTGCATAATATAAGGAAATCATGGAAAAAAAAACACATACAACACACATGACTCCCAAAACAAGAAAACTCAAGAGGAACTATTTGTTTCAAGTTAGAGTAGGAGTATAAGGAAAGAAATGAGGATAACAGGACATCTTATTGGCCCTTGGCCTCCAAAGTAGCACCCTCAACTAAAACCTTCACAAAAGGTCACTCCTTAACTTCCTTGTTCTTCTATTTCTTAACTTGTTGGTCTAAGATCCCAATCAGTACTTCTGAATTAGGGAGATTCTCATTAGCTCTCAACTCTTCTAAAGGATATATGAATGACGAAGCTACAACACCCTCTTATATCGAAGAGGCATGGAAAATCGGGTACACCGGTGTCACTCATTAAGCAACTCTAGTTCACAAGCAACCTTACCAACTCCACTCAAGATCTCTTATGAGCCTACAAAATCGGGACTAAACTTCCCAAACTCACTACACCTCTCAAGGTGAGAATTTCAAACCGACCCAAATCATGAACATCTAGAACACCTAATGACCTTGCTATCTAAGCACATCATTTCCCCCTTGGGAGTAAGCCTATACGGACTCTTCTAAGCATTATTTCTTTCAATTCTAGGGTCGGAGCAAGTCATCACTAAGCTTTCACATCCATCACACAAGATGATTCTAAACCATGGTGAATTACACTTCTACCCTTTTTAAAGGAGTCTACTCACTCAACACATCTAAGCATTACTTAAACACCCTATTCATCAAATCTATCCTCATACCCCAAAACTCATTATGACTAAGTCAAGTTCTACCATCAAATACACTTAACCATAATGCAACCCATTTTAACCAAAGACAACATCAAAGTCTATCAAGCCAAGTCTATCAAGTCACAAAAGACAAGAAACACCAAAATCTAAATAAGCATAAAACACATACCGGGAGCAACATTCGGAGAACCCTCTTGTTCACCTCTAGCTTGGAGAGCATAGAACCTAATTTTATTTGGGGCACCCATACCCAAATCACTAGGAGCAACTTGCTTACTCTCTCTTTCTCTAGCCATAAGTACCGGGAAATCTCTCATTTTGTGCCCACTCCTACCACAACCGTAACAACCCTCTATGACAGCTAGGCATTTACCATAGTGCTTCATTCCACACCTAGTACAAGTAGGATTAGGCAACAAAGATTTTCTATTACTCCCTCTTTGAGACTTAGGGTTACACACCCTCTCTTGGTTAAATCTTGGGAAAATCCTAGAAGGACCTTGTCTGAAGAACCTTTTGTTGAAATCTAGGATGAACATGTCCATCAAACCCTTCAAGAGAGGAATCACCATTATCATTTCTAGACCTCTTTTTCTCTCTAGCTCCCCCCTTTTAGTTTCTCCTCCTCAATTTGTTGTGCAAGGATCATAAGATGAGTAATATCCATGTCACCAATGAGCATAGAGGTACGATACTCTTTCACTACTAAATCAAACACTCCCGACATAAACTCACTCATCCTCGACCTAGAGTCAGCCACCAAAGATGGAGCATGCCTATAGAATTGGGTAAACCTCAATGCATATTCCCTAACACTCATATTACCTTACCTAAGGTTATTAAACTCAAGCGCTAAAGCGTCTCTCATCTCTAAAGAGAAGAACCTATCTAGAAAAACACTTTTGAACCTTTCCCACTCTATGGGACTCATTCCTACCGGTCTAGCCTTTTTCCATTGACTAAACCAAACTGGAGCAACCCCTTTGAATTGGTAAGAAGCCAACTCCACCTTCTCTACCGGAGTCACTCCCACAAAGTCCAACACTTTAGACACCTCATCTATAAACTCTTGAGGATCTTCCTCTATTTTTGACCCATAAAATTCCAAAGTTTCTATCCCAGCCTGAGCCAACATTTAAAAGCCAAACCTAAACTTCGCATTTGTTACTTTCTCTTCCAAATGGTCAATTGGATCTTGAGGAGGAACTTATTGATCCACATTGTCTTCCTCATTCCTTCTAACATTAGCCCTTGTAATAGTCATATCCTGAAAACCATCGGGCACGGATTAGGAGAAATACCTAATAGAGTTAAACTCAATGGCACGACTTAGAGAATGAAAAAGTGAAGTTTCCTAAACATCCAATAGCCTCTTATTCATAAATATGGTGTGCTTCACATTTATGAACAAGACTCTACTAGATGTGGTTTGAGACATCCTAGAACCATTCTAACTTGTGTGCTCTGATTACCAAGTTTGTCACGACCCAGGGGTAACCCCTAGACGTAACATGGCACATAGAACCCCGAAAGGGCAATATGTATGCCACTTAGCATATCACAACATAAGATAATAGAAAAGTACAGAAATTTAAAACATTTTTCAATACAATCAAGGTTTCATAAAATGAAGCGACAGTATATTACACTTGTATCAAACCATTTAATACTTGAAAAGAGTTGGGGACACAGCCCATAAAAAATTTCTAACATGAAATAAAGATATAAAAAGGAAAGGGTGATCAAGTCCTCGATGCTATGAGGACTCACCAAAACTTCTCTTCTTGATCTACTATGAACCTAGCCATGAGAATGGAAGTCAATATCATCGACCATATATTTGATAAGAATGTAGGCAAAAGTATGTGTTAGTACAATAATGTACTAAATATAATGGCTAGCATAAATCATCAACATAAGCATAATAGAGACATTAGTCAACATAAGACATTTACCAAAATCATAAGAGACAATAACATAAGTCATAAGCGTAAGAGACATCATCATAAGACACAAGTTATAAGCATAAGAAATAGCAACATAGTCATAGGCATAATCAATGTATCTAGTTTAACATAACATAAGAGAAACATTTCATAAGTCACCTCAAGGCAATCTTTTGCAATGCATGGATAAGACCCCATAATCCCACCCATGCTAAGCAAGTCACTTTAGGCCCTCATTTATATTTATCATATTTGATCTCATCCTTAGCTTAGTTCTCATAGACAAGGGAACATTCACCTTTAGTCAATCATATTAAGGAAAGAAACTTATAGGAACGATCCAAGTTAAGCATACATCATACAAGTAGTCCTCATATCAAAACATACTGACAATACTTAACAACATAGTCATAAGCATATTCATTACATAGATCATCATAACATAAGAGGGACATACCAAAATTACCCTCAAAGCATACTTGTGCAATGCATGAATAAGACCCTATAATCCCACCCATGCTAAATAAAGCTTCTTAAGTAACCATAATTCATAATTCATATTCTTGTTGTGGGAATAAGCCTTAACCGACATAGACCATGTGAGCTTACCATGGAATCTGGTGTGTACCCCACACCAAAAAAGAGTTGTCCTACTTGCCTAAGGTAGAACCATACTCATAGCTTAGGTGGATCCAATAGCTAAGTAACCTATGGGGGCACGAAGTTTATGGGATAAGGAGATTGCTACTAGAAACTCGGCCTCTACTAACGGGAGAGCTTACATCTCATGATACCTCTTCTAGAAACCCAGCCTCTACTAGCGGGAGAGCTTTCATCTCATATTCAATATCCACTCAGTGCTAAGCATTAATTCCCACGGAGTTCATATTAAGTCTTGACTTAAGTTCATATTCATGGAAGAATGTCTTGACACACAATCTAACATAATTCATAAGATAGCTCATTATATCATGCGTGAGAATAACCTTTCACCGTCCATGTCTTCATATAGATTCAATAGGTGAGAAAGCCTTTCAACCTTAGAATCATAACATAGTGAGAAAACCATTCACATCATATCATATTCATACATAGGTGTGTAAATGAGAATATCCTTTCAACAACACACAACAAGATCATAATCATAATCATTTTACTCTCAAAGTGTTCTTAAAGCATATACTAAACTTCATAATTCATACATAATATCATAATATCATAATATCATAATTTGCCTTTCAAGGATCAAAGCTCATATTGAATCAACACAGCTAGAATTCACTATATTAGACATGGATAATAACATAATTCAAATAGCCCAACTACTACAAGCATAATCTCATAATAGCCTTCTTTCATCCACAAACCCACATTACAATATCATAATTGGGAAATATAGGGATTTCATGAGTTATTGGGGATTTCAACATAAAAACCATAATAAATCATCATTTCAATCATGATATAAAGTAATTCAAGCATTAGAATAGTTTTTGAAAGGAACCCATGACTTTGGAATCAAACCCTAACTTTTAGGGATTCCTATCTTTGAAATTGGGATTTTGAAGGGACTCCATGGATGAATTATATCCATGGATAAAGACCTACCATACATGCCTTAGTCTGAACACAATTCTAATCATCATAGCTTACAACTCATAATTCATGTACATATACTTGATTTTATTCAATTCACATCTATGTGCTTCAATCTTAAGCAATCTAATCATACTTCATCATTTTACCCCCAATCTCTATCTCTACTAACCATGGTTCATCATACATACATTAATCACATTCAATTCATTTCTATATGCTTAACTATCAAGGGGTCTACAATATAGTTCATTAATTCTAGAAGCTTACTTCTAAATCTTTAATTTCCCCTTTCATGGCATAAAACCCACTAACTTCAATTTCATCTCTGTAGACATGGATTAGGCATGTAAACATGTAATTTAATCTTAAAAACATGATATAGCACTAATTCATTCATAAACAACCATTATCCACTCAATTGGATCAACATACAACAATACCCACAATGTAGGAAGAAACACTAACTAAAATTGGGGGTTCATCTTCACAATTGGGGGAAACATGGGGGCTTCATGGATGAAAGAAATCCATGAATGAATAAGCCATCATACCTTGATTATAAAGCCTATCAAGCTTGAAATAATGGAGTCTTGACTTGACCTAGATTGACTCTCTTCTTCTTCTTCTTTGAGTTTTCTAGAGAGAATTTTTAGAGAGGATGAACTTTGGGAATTATTTGGGTGTTAGAATAAATGACTTAATTGGGTGAGTTTTGGGGTAAAAATGACTTATATAGGGGTCCTAGCTTGGGAAAAATGACATAGCTTTGAGTAAAAATAATTGGGAAAAGACCCAAGAACTCCCCTTACTGGAAACTACTAAAATTGCATGAAGGAGGCCTTCACGGGTCATCATCATCACCACAGCCCGTCAAACGGGTCGTGAAGAATTTCCTCTTGACAGTGCTTCACTATTTTGGGAAAACTTTTTACTCTAAGATGGGAATTGGGCAAACTCAGCGGCATTGGAAAGAGGACTTAATTTTATAAGTCATGGTCCACCTAATTCATTTTAATCTAAGATATATGAACATCTGAAGTGGACCCTAAACTCTAGGTCAAGTAAAAAGCCCTTCATGTGAGGCTCCACGGGCCGTGGTGCCTACCACGTGCCATGGTGTCTCTCGTGGTCATGATCCAGTATCTAGGAAACCTTCCCCTTAGCCCCTAAAAACTAAGCCAACCTCACGACCCCTCCCACGGCCCGTCAAGGCCTTTACGAGCCGTGAAGTGTCTCGTGTAGAAGAGGTCAAGTTGGGCAGCCTCGAGGAGGCCACTGCCTCACCACTATGGGTGTAACCACGTGATGTGGTGGCCACCACGAGTTGTGAAGGCTCACATGGTCATAGGCAGTGCCTTGGGAAGATGGGGCACCCTTGGCCCCTATCCCTTGGCATTTGCCCCTTGCCCTTGACTTGTTGCCTTCTCACTTAGCCCTAATTAACCTACTAAGGTACGGGCTATTACATGATGTAACACTTGTACATATATATATATATATATATATATATAGATTGAGTGACGACATTCTTAAGGGAAATCATCAGTGTTGTATTATTATTATCATGACGCAAATGGGAATTTTGAGTATCCGCTAGTGCAGAATTTGGTTTTATGAGGGTGAAGTCGAGATAACCAATAAATCTGCTAAATAATTATAGGTGTTTTGGTACGTTATGAGACGTACATTTCGTATGTAGTTCTAACTTTAATAATGTAGCAAAATACCAATAATAAGTATAAATATGGTTTGTGATGATGTGTTTGACGTGTCGTCACCTTAGTGACGACTTGTCAAAGGCACCATGACAAGCAAATTTTACAATACTATAACTAAGCGTGAGTTGACAGAACAAGTGACGACCCGTCACAAGTTTGACTCTATGTTAACTTAATCGTTAGTTATGCAGAGATAAATAAATTTACACTAAAACATGGTGTCAGGTACTGACGGACCATCACAATCATGGCAATCCATCAACCTTAATTATCACCTGTTTAATTTAAAATGACCCATTTCAGTAATATTTGATGAAAGGTTCTAACGGACTATCACATCCTTGACATTCCATCAACCACATCATTATGATGCTAGCATGATACATATATATAATTTGTGCTTTGTGATTCTATGTCATTATGTACTAACATATTTCCCCGGAGGTACTGCTGCCTCAACAATTGAACACAACCTGAGAGGGCGCTCAAAGGAGACCAACATGTCAGCTTCGAGATGAGCCATCTAAGTAGGACAACCCAGCTCCACCTTGACCTAGGATTCGAGATGCAGCATGGGAACAAGAAGATTCCCCTATTTTGAAGAGGGGAATAAATTACATACCGGCTCCAGCTTTGACTCATTTGAGGAATCACCTAAGGCACCAACACCACTTACTAATGACGCACTATTTGACACCCCAAAACTGGTTCATGGTGGGTCAATAAAAACTAAGAATGTCGGCTTCAGAGATTGCATGAGATGGAGAGTTCTAGGGGCACAAAAGCATTACAATGAGGGTCTTACAATTAATGCTCGTGTAAACAATAAGAGAAGCATAGTGCAGGAGATCAGAGTCATTGAATCAGATCTACTCGAGTACTTTGAGATAGGGGGACAATTTATTAAATATAAGCTCGACTAGATGTAAAAGGAGCTATGGGACTATTATCCAGATATGGTGTGAGAATTCTATGTAAACTACGACCATAAATCAATTTTTGTTTGGCCCAGAATATATTGCTCCTAGATGGACAACGAAATTTGATCACAGTATGCAAGAGAGACTACACTAGCATCCTTGGTTTGAACAAGTCATGATAGATGGTCAACCTCTATGGTTAACACAGACCAGAGAATGTATTTAGAAGTCATCCTTGACATTTCCTACTAAGTTTTGGTATGGGGTAGTCTGTCACAGATTGTTACCTATTGGGGGTGACAATACTCTTGTTGAAGACAAGGTGGTATTGGTAGCGGCATTGATGTGAAATTTCCATATTAATTTTGGCCGCATTATTGCTAATGAGATCCAAAATGGGTTTCGAGGCCATCCACATCTTTGATTTTCCCCTACTTGATCACGGGGTTATGCAAAGTGGCAGAGGTGCCTATTCTTGTTGCAGTTGACAAAAGTCTTAGGATTGTGCCAGTACCTACAAATAGATGAGACACTAGCACTATTATGCCCAGCCATACACAGTCCACCTCAGACACTCCAGCACCATAGGGTAAGGCTACTGACACTACTTCATCTTTGATGCATGTATCACCTTATTCTTTCATGTATTCAAACTTTGCAAGACTAGAAAAGCGGACGAACAAGCATGAGAAGCAACTGAAACTACTGGCAGAGAAACCTGGCCCATTTATTAATAGGGCGATTTCTACAACCTTAGAGCCATATGCAAATGTGCATACCCAGATGGATGCAATAGAGCCCGAATGAATGACCACTTGCGAGAGCTTTCAATTCCAGATTTGGCTACTTGGTTACAGAGCTTGCACAGATTAGAGCGAATGTTGCTATGTTGTAAGGGCGACCTGTTACGCAAGTCCCAACCTCGAAGATTAAGGAGTTGGAAAAGGAAGAGTCATTCTCTGAACTATTTAGATCATCCCCTAATCAACACACAAAAGGACAATAGAGATAGGATAAAAGGAAGCAAGATGATATCAAGAGAAGCGTAAAGAGAGGAAAATGAATTATGGCAATATACAACTGTTGCGAAACGATAATTGATTTTTGATGCAGAGTTTGTGCTTAATGATCTTATAGGTCATCTTAATGCGGGATTCTTCTAATGCCTCACATCATTTGACTGAAGACATCTTTGTTGACCTCCTACCGATCACACCAGACACTACTGATGCAGTAGAGACAGTAGAAGACTCTACCCTACCATCAATTCCGAACTCTAATGGTTAGAGCATCAACGATAACCCAGCTCTATGATTACTGATTGTCATATTCGATGCATTGAGGGCAATGCATAAACTTTTATGGAGGTGTATCATTGTTTAAAGGTTTTTGTTATTGTGATTCTTTTTCCTTTTAGGTGTTATCTAGTAGAACCAGCATTTTTAGAATTGTCAAAGAATCTTTTGTATATAAGTGTGATGTGATGTATCAAGTCAGTCTTGTACAAATAAGTTTGCAACAGTTATGGTTATAAGCATTCAAATGTGTTGATGATATTGTTGTTGACATTTTAGGATCTTGGTATGACATTTGTCGAGTATTAATGAAACAAACTTAAATTAATGCATTATGCATAAAATTTGGCAATTGGAAGTTGATAGTGGATATCAGGCCATGTGTGATTGTGAGTATTTGTATTCTATTATTGCCTTGTATATGCATCTAGAACTTGTCTGGTTTATGTTCCACTTATTTAAAGACATTGGGTTAGTAAAGGATCGTAGGCCATTGTTTAAATTAGCCCACTCTGCGTGTAAGACCGACCAAATAAAAATAAAAACCCTGTTGATCCCAAAGTTTGAGCTTGAATGATAACCTATTTGTTGCTAGCCCTTTAGCTTCCGTGTTAACTTTTAAAACCTCTTCTTTGGCCCTGGTCCCTCCTTGGACATTGTGTACCTTAGCTTAGGCAAAATTCCTAAGTTCAGCACGGTTATTATTAATTGATATAAAAGAATAGGGTATGAATAAAGACGAGCAAGTACCATGCAAAATCTGAAAGATGTGGCTTATAAGAAAAATTATATATATATATATATATATGAGACACCTTCAAGGGATTGAAAAACTATTTGACACAAAAGGGGGAGAAATAAGGATAGTTAGAAGAAAAAAAATCAAAGTCGGTACCAAGGAGGGCATAGTCACTAATCCCACCTTTAGGTACAAGCCGAAAAAGTCCTATTGTGATCCTAGTCTAGTTGTTTGTAAAGTCAAGGCGAAACTAATAAAGGCAAGCCTATGGATTGTATGTGCATTGCTTGAATTCGTTTATGAGCATGAATGTTTATTTTATCCTTGGCAAATAAGATATTGTCATGAGAGTGATAGGGATTTCTTTATGGTAAGGGTTTTAGTAATGCACTGTTAAAAACTCATTGTTAAGCACGTGTGCTAAGTTGCTTATTGATACCCAGATGCCATTCCTAGGCCCTTTTGAGTTGAAACATTAATTGATACGCATGTGCATGTATGAATACACTATTGAGACTGTTGATAGTCCTTGTGTTTGTGTGATGCTTGAGGACAAGCAAATATGCTAAAGTTGAGAGTGTTGATATGCCGGAATTAGATGAAACATCTAATGCTTTTACTAAGGATATTTGTGTGTTCTTAAGTAATAACAATATCATTTTGATATTTTAATACTATATAAGTCAGAAAATGTGCCAAGACAGAAAAGAAGTGAAATGGAGCTAAGTGTCGAAAAAACATCTATGACGGCAGCACAGACGGGCGGTCAGACCTGCAACAGACCGTCAGCTAATCTGTCACATGTGCAGGAAGCTCAGGTGTATAAGGCGACCATGACGATGACAAATGATGAGCTATCATCACTAGCGTCGCATCGACAGAAGTTAGGCGCATGTTTCTAAAGCTCTTGACAGCCATTCCAACGGACCATCACTCTTATGACGGGTTGTCAGGACCATTATCAAACGCGCATTGGGAATTGCACTTTTTGCTTTTAAATTTGAATTTCGAGAGCTATAATTACTTTTTGTAGGGTTTTATTTCAGTATCAAATTTTTATCGAAAAAGACGTTTTCTTTTGGCAAAGTTTTGAAGGAGAATTTCACAGTTTATTGAAATCATTTGTTGGTTGTTTGCATCTTTTGTAAATCTCTATTTCTCAAACGACTGCAATTATCAATTTTATTTCATTAAGTATGAGTGGATAAATTTCACAACCAAGGGTTGTGGGATGCATGACGACTGGGGAAAAAGTTAATGACAAAATTTGGGAATTAGAACCCCTCTAATAGTAATGTTGTAGCAAGACTAACTACTTGAGTTATTATCATTGAGCTGAGATAAACACTTATAGTACGGAAGAATGCAAGTGACATACATTTGATGTGGTTGAGAAATCATGAATTGTAGTTGTAATTTATAAATTGGTATATTAAATAATGTGGAGTCTAGTTCTATAATTTACCCGACGAATAGTCAAGAAGTCTTGGTGAACACAATCCTGGTTAATTCTCTATAATCATCCTAAATCAAGTGTTATTGTTGAACTTTTCTTGTTACGAATGAATTTTCAGATACTTTTCAAGGACTCCCCCCATTTTTCATTTTATTTTGAAAATAAGTACCTAATAGTTAAATAACAATATATGGCTTAGTTCTCACTAAGTGAAACGACCCCAAAAATGCCCGAAAATGTGCTTCGGAAACACCTATAAATTGTAATTTCCATATATCTCAAAATCCGTGCATCATTTCGTAAATTCGACTTCGTATTCTTATTCAGGGGGTCAAATTGAGTGGGAAATGAGTCTAACCCAAATTTTAGAGCAACCGAATCAAAACCCAAAATTTTCAAGTGAAGCCTTTTCGAGGGTCTACTTTGGAGGGTCATATCTCCTAGCACACAAATTATTTAGTGGCCAATAATATATCCATGGAAAGCCCTTTGAGTTAGCTACCTAACGCACTTCGTTTCACCTCATTCGGAGTTCGGACGAAGAAGTTATGCCCATTTTCGTAAAGTCTGTCCGGCAGAAAAAGGCAATTTCCAGTAGCCGATTTCTTGTTCATTTCTTGTTCACCCGCCCCTTTTTTTTTTCTAAGTGTTGGACGAATTTTTTCCAAAGGGTATATATTATTTCCTAGATACCATTAATTCATTCCCATCCCTAAAAACATTTCCCTCTCTCAAAAACTCTCTCAAAACCCCAAGGAAGCTCAAGGTGAAAGATGGAGCTAGGGTGGATGGTGGCTATTGATTTCTTCACCAATTTCGTTTGGTTCTTGAAGATAAAGGTATGGGGATCCTTTATCCTTGATTATTCTTTCTTTCAAGGAGCCCAATCAAAAGGTTTTCAAGGTTTTTCAAATACACAAAAATCCTATTTCGAATTCTAAGCATGGGTTCTTGCATTAAATAATTTCAAATGATGTTTCATGTGGTTATTAATGATTATTTATGGTTTTAAGAAAGAAATATTTGTGAACCCATGTCTTCTCAAATTCTTTAAATTTAGCCTAAAGTGAGTTTAATGATTTTGAGTAATTGATGTAGGATTATTGAGTGGTTGATGTGGGTTGTTCTTATATGATCTTAGCTATGTTGAGTTGCTAGAAATTGTTATTGAATGGTATAATGTGAGGTAGTAGCCTTGAATGGTCATAAATTGGGATTTAGACTTTATGTTGGTTATTGGATATTGTTTAGCTTAGCTTGTATAGTTGATTGTTGTTATTATCATTGTTATTGTATTGTTAAATTGTTGGAAGATGAGGATGATGAAGATAGCCATGGAAAGAGGGTAAGTTGATCAAACTTGATAAATATTGTATAATTGGCATGGAATTGAGTATTGTGGCTTATGGCCTTTGAAAAGGATGGTGAGATGGCTTGATCTCTTAGTATTAATAATATTGTTATTAATTGGCTTGATCCACCTTTGGTGGAGGTGGTTATTTGTTGTATTGTTGTGAATTGAGGCCATGAAGGGCATTAGGTGAATGTTATTATATTGTTGTATTATTATACACATATGAGGCTAGATGTAAAGTCCTATATGAAGCTATATGTGAAGGTATGATGTGAATGAGTTTATGTGATCTTGTGATGATCCTATTATGGTCTATTTTGCATATTATCATGAAATGGAATTATTATGTGATGTTTATGGTTTTCATGCTTCCATGATCAAATTATGAAGGTTGATATATATATGTATGTTGTTGGTGGGCTGATTTATATGTATTTCAAAATTGGTTGGACTTAGTACTCTTGAAGTACATGATTTCATTTACATGAACAATAGCCCATCATGTGTTTGATAAAATGCCCATTTATAGAATCCTTAGGAAATGGAAGGTCCAATGTACGTCCTATGAATCGAATAGCTATATAATTATTGAAATGATGATGAAATGGACACATGTATATGATTTTCTCTATATAAGTGTTGTGAGTCGACCAAGCCTAGTACGGGGTAGTAGGCCCGTATAACCGTATCGAGGGGTTGGTACCTTGGTTGCCTAGTACGGGGTAGTAGGCCCGTATAACCATATCGGGGTTGGTACCTTGGTTGCCTAGTACGGGGGTAGTAGGCCCGTATAACCATATCGAGGGGTTGGTACCTTGGTTGCCTAGTACGGGGTAGTAGGCCCGTATAACCATATCGAGGGGTTGGTACCTTGGTTGCCTAGTACGGGGTAGTAGGCCCGTATAACCATATCGAGGGGTTTGTACCTTGGTCCCTAGCTCGGGGGTGGTAGGCCGGGTAACCACATTGAGGGGTTTGTACCTCATTCGCCTCTCCAAGGGGGTGGTAGGCCTATATTGATGGTAAATACTATATTGATGGTCACCACCACACATGTACTATGCCCCACTAAATATGATTTATTTTATGTAAGCATCATTATACATATCCTCTCATTAATATGCTATCTATCGGGTATGATTATGCACTTTGCCTATAAAGTCCTTATCTAAGGTAATCTTGGGGAACACTTAAGTGTGCTTGAAGAGGATTGTGTGGGCGGTCACTTCTTGTCTCACTCAAGTGTGTCTTAAGGTTATATTAGGTAGAGGTCCTATGGTAATGAAATGACATGTGTCCTTCTAAAGTTAAGCATGAGTTGTATATGGATTTATATTAAGTATATGTATGGTTGGCTATGGTCTAATATGTTAATGTTGACTTGTATTATGTCTCTTATACTTGCAAAGGAAAGGTTTTATCAAAGGACATGAAAGCATACCTTTCTTGTAAATGTCCGTTGTGCATATTTTCTTGCATGGTCTCCATACTTAGTACTTAATTGTGCTAACCCCTTTCTTTTGCTTTTTGACTAAAGTGTAGGGATTTGGAGATGGTGATATGTCATGACTACTTGATAGGTTTTTAAGAGTTGAAGATGAAGACTTGGTGAGTCCTCATAGATTCGAGGGCAATAACCAACATGTTCTTTTTATGTCTCTCTAGTATTTGCTTAAGTTTTGAGTGGGCTTAGTCCCAATGTTATATTCAGGTATTAGATGGTTTTGAGACATATTGTATAAAGTCTAGAAAGTCTTCCGCTTGCTATTTATTGAAAGTATCTTCGTGAGTGAAGAAAGTTTTTAATTCCTTATGGTTTTGGTGTCTATGCAATGAATGAATGCTAAGAGGCTTGTATTAGACCTGTCCAAGGCGGAGTGCGCCGGTTACGACTAGGGGGCGCTCCGGGTCGTGACACTAAGGCTGGTAAACGGACCGGTTTTGGCCGGTCCGGTCGGTTCGATCCGGAAGGTAAGCCGGTACCGGTTGAGTAAGGAACCGGTCAATAGATGCGGGGCCGTGCAAGCCAACCCGGATTTTTATCCGGTTGGGCCGGAAGAACCGGTTCCGGTTCCGGTAAGGTTCGGTCCGGTTCAACGGTCAATTTTTTTTTTTATTATTTTTTTTATTTTATTTTTTTAATGTTAAGAGCCGTTGGGCCCTTTTAGCCGTTGGGCTGGGGCCCAAAACGGCTCCAAACAGCCCCCCCCCCCTTCTACCCCTTAACACTATATATATATCCATATTTTTCATTTAAATCACAAATTCTCAAACACGGCTTTGGTTATACGTCTACTTTTACGTAGACGTTCGGTACATTCGTTCCAACTTTAATTTTTTTTTTGTTTATTAATTAAGTTTTTTTTTTTTTTTTTGTTATTTTATCTTTGCTTGTTTTTCATAATATTAATTATTTTAGACTTGAACATGAATTTTGAAAAATATAGTGGTAAAAGACCAATGTCGGAAAGAAAAAATAATAGGGGAGGAGGAAGTAGTTCTAATTCTAAAAATTTGTTACCTCCTAGATTTAGAATTAATACTAATGATTATACTCATGTTGATGAAACTTCTTTTACACGAGACTCACGACCTATTGAATTTAATTCCGAAAATCAAGTAGATCATGAAACTTTAAATAGATGTTTTACTAATTTTGAGGAAGAATTAGATGAGGAAGTAGAAATAAATGAGGAAGATGATGAGACCCCTACCCCTACTAGTCCGGCTACCGAATTACCGGAACAAGATGAAGTTCCCTCTTTACCTACTTTTTCAAAGACCACTGTACGTGTTAAAAGATCTTTAGTGTGGAAATTTTTGGTACAAAATGAGGAAAAAAACTACGTTACTTGCACGAAATGTAAATTGATCATGAAACATGTAACTACGGGTACACAAGGGGAACGGGACGACTAAGAACACATTTGAGAAAGTGTAATAAAGAATTTGCTCGCCTAGATGATATAGAAAGGGCTAACGAAATGGAAAACCCATATCTGAAAATTCTATGGGAGTTGGAGGTACTAATATGGTTCAAAGTGTATTAAATATGACTAACCCGGCTAGTCGAAGCACACACCGCACATATAGTAAAGAATAAGATCGTAGAGAATTAGCTAAAATGGTTGCTGTTTGTGGTTTGCCTTTTTCATTTCCTTCACATCCTGGTTTTATTCATTATATTGGGGAATTGTATAACTCAGATTATGAAGGTATTCCAAGAAGTACAATTAAAAGTGATCTTTTTAAATATCAAAAAGAATATTGTCATTTTCTTCGTTGTTTATTTGCTTATTATGATGGTAGATTATCTATTACTTCTGATATGGGACGTAGTCCTAATGGTAATGATTATTTTACAATTACTGTCCATTGGATTGACCATGAATGGAACATGCAAAAACGAATATTAGGATATAAATATGTTGAAGAAACTAAAACCGGTGCTTATATAGCAACACAAATATGCTGTTTTACAATTTTATGGAATATGTGATAAAATTATGAGTGTCACTTTAGATAATGCTTCTAATAATTTAAGAGCAATTGATTATTTAAAATGTAGACTTTGTCAAATTGATAATGATTCTTTTCATATTAAGTGTGCCGCACATGTGTATAATTTAATAGTAAAAGATGGTATTTCTCAATTTGGAATTTCTTGTGAAAAAAATTAGACTTGCTTGTAATTGGATTTTTAAAGCTAAAATAAAAGCTAGAATTACGAATTTAAAAATCGTTGTAAAGAATGTGGACTTGAATATAGAAAAGTTCCAAAAGAAGTATGCACTAGATGGAATTCTTTATTTGAAATGCTTCAAGTTGCTTATATTTATCAAGAGCCGGTACAATTAGTTTTTAATGCTCATAATGCGGACCCGAATTTTAGAATTGGCCATGAAGATTGGGAAAATACAAAAGAACTTATTGAATTTTTAAGTGTTTTTTATAAAGCAACAAATGCTCGGTCGGTCAATATTATCCAACTATTTCTTTGTTTTAGTAAATATTTGTGCTATTTCATCCGAATTTGCAAAATATAAAGGAAAAGATCGATTTGAAAATTCCCTTGCTTTTATGATTGAAAAATTCAAAAATATTTTTTTCCTATTCCTCAAATTTATTTGATTGCTACTACTTTCAACCCAAATTACAAATTAAAAGGTGTTGAAAGAATGGTTGAAAAGATTTATGCAAATTTAGAAATTAAATATGATGAAACTCCTAGTGTTGAAGATTGTAAAAGTAGCATATATATAAAAGCTAGAGAGTTATATAATACATATAAATCTATGGAAAAAAATATTCCAATAGTTGAACCTCCATCTTGTAAACTTAGAAGCGATGATACGGATGATTGGATGGATGATTATCTTGAGCTTGAATCATCTACTAATAATGATTTTGATTTATATTTCAATCAGGCACGAGAAAAGATTAGGCATGAAGAAGGACAACTTCAAGCTCCAATATTATTATGGTGGAAAAATCGTGAAAATCAATTTTCGACTCTTGCTAGGATTGTTCGAGATGTGCTAGCGATTCAAGCATCATCGGTCGCTACGGAGCAAGCCTTTAGTGCGGCGAGATTTATGATTGGAGATCATCGATATTCATTAGCAAAGGATAGTTTGGAAATATCGGTGTTATTTCGAGATTGGGTCAATGCCGAAAGAAGAAATACCGGACTACCACAATTAAATAGCCAAATAGAAGACGAAATAGATGAGATATTTGGTGATAATAGTGATGATGGTATGGAAGCAATGGAAGAAGAACGACAAATACAAGTTCCAAAAAATGTTTCTTTTGAAATGATACAAAAGTTACAAAAAGAATTTAGAAAAATTTCAATTGTTAGTACTTAGTACAATAATTAATATTCAATACCTAGATTATGTACTCTTTGTCTCTTTCTAATAGTTGTATTGTACAATTTATTTATTTGAATAAATATACGGCTATTCGCCTTGATTTTCTTTTAAAATAGTCTCTTATATTTAATTCAAGTCATTTTAGAAATTTAATTTTCAACTATTTTAATATTAGTTTAAACTTTAATATAAAATTAAATTTTAAGGTTTAAACTTTAAATTCAATATAAACTTTAACCTTTAAAGTCAATTTTAAACTTTAAATTCAATATAAACTTTAAAATTTAAAGTTAATTTTAAACTTTAAATTCAATATAAACTTTAAAATTTTAAGGTTTAAACTTTAAATTCAATATAAACTTTAACCTTTAAAGTCAATTTTAAACTTTAAATTCAATATAAACTTTAACCTTTAAAGTCAATTTTAAACTTTAAAATTTAAAGTTAATTTTAAACTTTAAATTCAATATAAACTTTAAAATTTAAAGTCAATTTTAAACTTTAAAGTTTAAAGTCAATTTTAAACTTTAAAGTTTAAAGTTTAAACTTAAATTCAATTGAAACTTTAAAGTTTAAAGTTTTAAATTGAAGTTTTTTAATAATATAACTTTATTAATTAATAATATAATATTATATAATAATTAAAGTTAATTAAAAAAAATAAAAATTACCGGTACATAAATGATCCGGTAAGAACCGGTTCGGTCGGTCCAAACCGGTTCCAATCGGTAACTAAGGGACCGGACAGAACCATTGGAAATTTCCGGTAAAACCGGTTCCGGTAACAAAATCCGGTAACGAGGACCGGTTCCGGTAAAACCGGTCCTGTTGATCCGGTCCTGTCCGTTTGCCAGCCTTAGAACCTTATTTCCTGTGGGATTCGACCTCAACCTAGTTGAGTTCTATATTTAACAACAACCATTTTATGCTCCTTAATTGAAGTGAAAATTTTGGCGTATCAACAAGCACATACAATTAATCTATACACGAATGAAAAATTGTGTTAAGATATATATACAATTCATGCATATGTATACATACTGTGATACTAGATCTAAAATTGATAACAACATCAATTAAAAAGGAAATTCATTAATACAATCCATTCAAATAAAATTTGAAACAATTCTTCAATCATAAATCATGTTTTCAATAAATACACATACAAATCAATACAAAACATCATAATATGCTGATAATATACAATTCAAACAAAACATGATCTCCAAACATGATTTTTGCTAAAATATTTTACCTGAATTTTGAGTTGAATCTATTCTAAAATTCAAAATAATGATCTAAATTGCTACAATAATTTACATGTTATTATATAATTAGCAAAGAATCGATTGAGAATCGTTTGTATTAATGAAGCTTTCTCGATCTCAGAAAATCAGTGATTATTGTGTTCTTCATGATGAAAAAGTCATTTTAGATAAGAAGTCCTAATTAAATATAATTATTTTAATTTATGGGATTGTTTTCCATTTTCATAACCGAAATTATCGTCCATCTTTTTCATTTATTTTAAATTTGAATTTATATAATTTTTTAAAAACTCAGCGAGATATACAAACTTTTAGCATGAAAAATGAAACTATAGATACAAACAAAGGCGGATCTATGTGGAGTGTGTCGGGTACTCGAGCACTCATTAACCCCCATAAATTTTTCATATATTTGTATAGAAAATCTGCAAAAATTAATATACAATACATATTAGCACCCATTGAACAAAAACACTGATTGGTGCTTTGTTCTGGGGTGGAACTTAAAGTTTCTCATGTGGGGCCTACTAGGTTGAGGGATCGAATCTCGCTAGAAGTCCAACTTTCCCATAAAATACACATATTTTTAGTCCCAATTTTATATTATTGATTTTAGACTTCTACTTTTTTTTTATTCACTTTTCCTTTTTCTGACTTCCGTACTTCCTTCAACTTTTCCAGAAAATAACTCATTCCATTTTTAAGAAATTTTTTTGTCTTCTTTCCTTTTCAACTTTCCACTTTAACTTGACTTTTCACTTCTCCCACTGGTCAAAAAAAACTATTAAAATCCTTCTTCTTCTTGTCTCAAAGAAAGGCCATCAAGTTTTTTCTTCACAAAATCAAAACATAAAAGTAAGGTAATAAGATTTGGTGATTTGATTAAAGTTATATATTGAATTTTTTATAGAACTTTCGCTTATTTCTAATATTCTAAAGTTAGATTCAAGATTATTTTTTTACTTGATCAATAGATTTAAAATATCAAGCACTTGGTGATTTATGGTTTAATTTTTTTTATTTCGAGTCCTTCAATACTTTTTAGATAAAATACAATTTTCTTTATTACCAACTTATTTAATTTGAAAATTAAATTATGGTATAAATACAAATTGTTTGATTGAAAGATTTGTGCTCATTGACTCATTACAATTTACATCAGAAATTTAATGTTTAGATTGATTATTGATAGAGAGTCATGG
Source organism: Solanum commersonii (assembly GCA_029007595.1). Lineage (NCBI taxonomy): Eukaryota > Viridiplantae > Streptophyta > Magnoliopsida > Solanales > Solanaceae > Solanum > Solanum commersonii. Next base: position 3,816,100 of record JAJTWQ010000029.1, read on the forward strand.
GTTTCTACAAGAATTGATTAAACTATGTGAATTCAATTTAGGATAAAATTAAATAGAATTGAATTTTCTTTTGTATGAATTTATCTAGTGAATTGAGATAGATAGATATGTCACAAGATCAAAAATTGGGCATTCAAGTTCTAGTTCTACTCATCCATCTACCGGCTCATCTGTAGGTCCAGAAATTCAAACAAAAACATTTATTCCAGATATTAATAAAGACTTTCTTCCAACCGATCCAAGAATTAGAAAGCTCATTGCACGATATAATCCTAATATACATTATGATATTAGAAGCTATTATATCCTCAAAAAGCCTTGTCAATCAAAAGAACATGAATTTTCTAAAACTCAAATTGGAAAGAAAATGTGTCAATTTTGTCCTAATTAATTTAAAGGTCGAGTGTGATTAGAGTACACCATGACAAAAGATGTTGCATTTTTTTTGTGTTGCTATTTATATAAAAATGAATGTGAAAGTCGTGGAAATATGAGTGATGTTGCTTTTACAATTAATAGTTTTAAAAATTGGGACAAGGCTTAGAAAGATTTAGAACTCATGTTGGAGATGTTAATAACGTCCACGACAAATATTTCAAAAGGATGTCTGATTTAATGAATCGGTCATGGTCAATACACACTTCCTTTGACAAGAAATTGAAGAAAGAAAAAAGTGATTCAGACATCGCTTAAGTGCTTTCGTCGATGTGATAAGATTTCTCTTACACACTAGAAATTTTTCCGAACTGAGACTTGAACCATCCTTTGCTGTAAATAGCATTTTATCAAGGAATTTAATATTTCTTGAGTCTTAAGGTCACTAGATGTAGCACCTTGAGTTCCAAGAAGAACTAAAGAGAGTTCATTCAAGTCATTCCTTTAAGTTTTGGGTCAACTTCAAACAACCATAACTTTCAGTACAGGATGAGTTAGGTGGCCCATAAGATATCAAATGAAAATTCTTTGAATTATCTTTCCAACGCCACCGAGTTTGCTAAATTTTGACCATGTATGAGGGAGATGCCCATTTGAAGTCAGGTTGTCTAAATATAGAAAGTTACCCAAAAATAGTAAGGGGTATTTTGGTCTTTTCCTTACCCAATCAGATTTAATTCATTTTTTGTAAGGTTTTAGGGGTCTAATTTGATTGGGTTCAGTTTTATAATCCTAATATACGCTTAGAGTTTAAGTTGAAAGTTCAAGAAGAAAAAAGGGGAGAAAGGATCAAGGCGTTCATCGAGGTTCTTGAGTTTTGTTGTGGATTTTCGCCATGGGTTTGATCCCTAAGAGGTATGTAAGTTCACATAGTGTTGGGTTCGTTCACCCACGCGCCAATCATATTTATTTCAGCGAAATTCGTTATAGAAATTTGAAAGTTTGATGATCTTAAATTGTGTTCTTGAAATTGGCTTTCGTTCTTGAGTAAGGATGGGATTGTTGAGTTCTTAAGGTAATCGTGTCAATTTTAGAGTCGTTTAGGAGTAGATTCTTGTGTACATGTGCTGGGTATCTGAATCTAAAGAGAAATTGAGAAAAAGAATCGAATCTAGGCGAATAGGGGTTAGAAAATAAGAAAGAAAAGGTCAGACAGAAAATAGGTATCAAATCACCGTCGCGGACCTGTTCCTCAAGAGTGAAATTTTTTCGCTCTGCATCGCAAAGAGAACGCGGACTCCACTATTTCAAAAGTTATTTTGACCAAACATTATAATTCATCTCCGCGTCGCGGACTTGCTTCCCAGGAAAAGTTTTTCAACTGTTTCTCATGATAACTATCTAAAACACTTTTAATCATCACGATATCTTTCCTATCACAAATCGTAACCTTGAATTCATAATTTAAATTCAATGTAGAGCAAAAGTTACGTCTTGAGAATTCTTTCAAATATTTTGAGAAAGCTCCTTTGAGTTTTTTGAGGAGTCTTTTACAATTTCAAATAACTTGTTTCAAGACTCGAGCAAGTGAGTATGAGAATGAGGAGAGTGTATTCATGAGTCTACATTACCATCACGAGATCCTTCATAACACAAATCATAACTCTTGAATTCATAATTTAAATTCAAGAGAGAGTTAAGAGTAGAGTTCAATAAAGCCTTTGAGTTCAATTGTGAATCCTACGAGATCAACTATTTATTTGAGCTAAGTTTTGAGGAAGTAATTATGAGAATGAGAAGAGTCGTATACCTGAGTTACATATTGTTATGTAGACCCCCCGAGTCGAGTCGTTCATGCCCATAAAATTCTGCAAGAACTTCAGAGATTGAGCATCTTTCAGAGGAGTAGTCTTTTCAAGTTCTAAGTGTTGAGTACTGAGTTCCTAACCCTTTCGAGATTATATCCCTAATCATGGAACTATTAAATGTTTCCCATGAAGTTATTAAGTTGAGTTGTTCATGCCCATAATTCTGCATGAACCCTATGAGTTGAACATTTTTTAGATGAGTAGTATCCTTGAAGTACTTGAGTTCTATGTATCGTTATTGAAAATCTTGAATTGAGTCATTCACGTCCATAATTTAGAATGAAACCTATTTTAAGAAGTCTTTTGCAAACCTTTTTAAATTTGTTTTAAGACTTGAGCATATGAGTTTGAGGAAGAGTAGAGTTGATTTCATTTTTCTTTAAAATGATATATGGGAACTAAGTAATGCCAAGAGTAAATGTTTTTACATTTAAGTATAGTGGAAACACTTATTTCCAAAAGAGTTTTCATGCGCAGCTCAGAGAACCATCTCTTTTAAGAGATAGATTTTGAGTAATAATCTCAAACCACGGCAAAGAGTTGTGTTTTTAAACATATGAGCTAGTTATATTTTGGGAGTAGTATTGAGCAGCTATATGGGGAAGAGTTTGAGTTCAGATAATTCAAAGTCTCCATCAACCGTATAGCCAGTATGGGTAGAAAAGGGTCATACTTTTTAGATGATTCCTTAATACTTTTAGCATAGACTAGTGGATCCACTTAGTAGTTAGGTTATATACCCCCCAACAAGGTATAGAACGGCCCTGACAGCATGAGGCAAGACGTTGTATCATCACATAACTCATAGTGATGGTTGTCGGTTAGAGAAACTCTCACAAAGATATTTTGTATTCTTATATACACAGAGTTTATTTTGTATTTTCATATACAAACAGAGTTTATTTTGTATCCTTGAATACAAACTGAGTATATTGTATTCTTAAATACATTGAGTTGTTTTCTACTATTTTAAAAAATTTCCATATATTGCATCTCTTATTGTTGCTTTATATTAAGTTGAGTATCCAGAGTTTGAGTACCCAGAGTTGAGTGTCGTATTATTGAGTTGAGCTCTATTTTCTCTTAATTGAATTGAACTATGTTTCTTTGAGTTGAGTGAGTTGAGAAAAGGTAAGTATGTTTTTATTCCATCAGTTCAAGCTTATGTTTATGCTTTAGAATTTCCCTTGCATGCTCATAAATTCCACGTACTAAGCCATTTGACCTGCCTCGTTTCATGATGCAGATATAGGTTGATGAGTCCAAGATTTGGAGTCATTTAGGCTTTATTTGGATAGATTTAGTGTCCTCAAATGCTTATTTGGTGCCAATAACTGATGTAAAATCCTTGATTTCCAGGTATTTCGATTGAGGAACAAAGCATGGACACCAATTTACAAAAAGGAACGAAGCGAGCTGAAAGAAGAAAGAAAAGAGAGCCTGGTGATTGCCAAGTCCATTAGGCGAGTCGCCGAGTGGCCATTTGACCGCCTAAAGTTCCAGTGTGCCAAGCCCTGAAGAAGAAAATCAAGTTGGCGAGGGAAGGAGCAGTCGGCGAATCGCCGAGTGGTTCTGTGATGCAGTATTAGATTACCGAAAGTTACAGACCTGGAGGAATGTTGAAGGCCAAGGAAAAAAGGCAATGAAATTGACCAAGGGCGGATCACCGAGTTGATCGATGAGCCCGGCGTACTACGCTGAATGGTCCTTCGCGTCATATTTTTGGCGACTATAAATACGTTTTTGAACATTTAGTTTAGCTTTTTATCTTTGATCAATTTTTATTCTAAACAATCTTCAGAATTAATTTTTAGTTTGAACTCTGAGTTTAGAGACAAGTTTTCCTTAGCTATGAAGTTTTCCATTTTTGAGAAATTGGAAATGGGTCTTTGAGATTCATCAATTTGGACCTTTGTAAAGACGAAATTAATCATACCAGTTGATGGAAACACAATTTGGTAACGATTTTTATCTTTTTATGATGTCTAGCCAAAACCCTAATTCTTGGGGTGTGATTATGTGATTATGGGCTGATTTAGTTTATGGGTATTGCTAACTGTTAGTTTAAATATTGTTTACAAGTGATTTCAGTCATTAATTGTGGTTTAGATTAAAGAATTATAGTTGCAAATACAGTTCTACCTTTGTGTTTTTGGCCTGCTCGAGAGAGAGAGGATTTGAGACCAAAATTATTGATAAATGGTCTGTGGGTATTGGGTTGTCATGGGTTCAGCTCGAGCGAGTGAATCCTAAACCCTTTTCCACACATTTAGCTCGAAAGAGTAAATGGACTAAAGCGTAAGCTGTTCTTATTTTGTATGTTTGTCAATGTTCGAGAGAAATTGACTTGATTCAAGGTAAATTATTTGAGAGAAAGTTTAACTCCTCTATAGTCTAGCGTATTCACTAATTTATATATATTTCCTAATAGTTGCAATTACCCATTTGTCTACATTAGATCTATAATCGAATCACATCCCAAGAACCCATCTCATTATTATTATTCCGTATTATTTACTGCTGATGTAGTTGATAATTAAAACCAAAACCCCCTATTATTTGACATTCATGCCACCCCGTAATTTGAATTATGTTTTTATTCGTAAATTTCTATTCATATGGTTGATTTGAGCATATTTTTACTTTTCTATTGAATCTTAAACACGTACCACTCTCTGTGGGATTTGACCCCAACTCATTTAGTTGGGTTATTATACTGACTAGCAATCGTTAACACTTAGAATTGAATGAAGTGTCCTTGAAATGTTAATCAAAATGGCACCGCTACCGGGGAGTGGTGTTGGTTAAGATTATTCAGTCAAGTTGAATTTTGTTCTTTCTAGTCATAGTTGAATCTACTTACTTTCAGTTTTGGTTTGTGTGTTGTTGTTTTGAACAGAGGAAATGAGTGTGAACGAAAGCAATCGTAGCCAAGTGGGCCACCAAGATAACATCGATAATGTCAACGATGTCAATAAGCCTCATATAATAGGTGGAATTGGTGCCATTTGCTTGCCTCTTGCTGAAGGGAATGATGTGTTCCATATTACAAGTACCATGTTGCAGCTCTTGCAATTAAAAGGGTTGTTTAGTGGGTTGGCTCATGAGGATCCCCATGAGCATATTAGAAACTTTGTTGATGTTTGCGGGTCGTTCTCCTTCAAGAACATCCCAAGAGTCGGTCCGGTTGAGGTTATTCCCATTTTCTTTAATGGGAGAAGCTTATAAGTGGCTGGCTGAATTGCCACGAGAATCAATCACTTCATAGGAAGAGCTTGTCACCGCATTCCAAGTGTGATTTTTCCCTCCTTCAAAGATGATGACTCTTCGGGATAGCATCCAAACCTTCAAGCATTTGGAGGGTGAGCCGATTCATGAGACTTGGCTGCGATTCAAGAAGTTGGTGCAATAATGCCCAACTTATGGTTTGCCCGACAATGTTTCGTCGCATTATTTTTATCGAAGCCTTGATTCGGTGAACAAGGGTGTAGCTGACCAACTTTATCTGGGAGGTTTGATTCAACAACCTTACATTAAAGCAGCCCAGCTTTTGGATGGTATGACCATAATTAATAGGGCTTGGTACACCAGTGAAGATCAGGTCTCCTCTCTCACGTTTAAATTGACCAAGGAAAAGCTTGAGAAAGACTAAGAGAGGTATTAGAACATGCCAAAGATTATGACACAACTTGACATTTTGTCCAAAAATGTCATGGGAGCTGGTGTTTGAAGTGTCAATGTTGTGGGTGTTGGGTGTGTTAATCCTGATGAGGCTAAGTTTGAAGCATTGTACAACGATCAAGTGAACTTCCTAGCCAACCAAGGAGGTGGTTATCGTTCAAACTACCTAAGGCAGGGTGGTATCCAAGGTTGGAACAGGGATGAAGGCCGGAAGGATCGTGATAAAGAGTGGAGGGATCGTAACCACACTTGGAAAGAGAGAGACGGGAAGAAGGACAGGTACATTTCTCCCCACGAGCGTCAAAAGCCAAAGGATTCGGAGGGTGGCCGGTATGAGGATATATTGTCTCGTATTCTCAAAAAGGTTGAGGGGTCTGACAAATTTAGAAAGAGGTGAAGGAAGATGTGTCGACCCTTAGCGAGATGGTTACCTCACATTCCATCTCTATCAAACAGTTGGAGACCCAGATGGGTCATATCTCATCTCATTTAAACCTAAAACAACAAGGGGGATTGCCTAGTGATACTATGGCCAACCCTAAGAATAAAGTTTGAGTGAGGACTTGAATCGTGCCATAACGTTAACTAAGGAGCATGTCGGGAGGCAACCCAAGTTTTATTTGCTTTCTTTTTGTTTGTGAAATAATCGTGTGTCGATTTTGCAGGTTAAAGTGTAGAATCTGTTTGAAAAGTGGTAATTGGTGAGCCAAATGTCCAGTCGGCGAACTCGACTTGGACCGTCGTTGGACTCAAGAAATTCTAAGGTTGGAGTCTGTAAAACTCGACGAGCCTAGGAGAAAATTGGCGTGTTGCCGAACAGGTAGCCGATCGCGACTTTGTCCGCCATTTGGACCCCCACATTAACTGGAGGTCCTGTAAAATTTGGTGTGCTGCTGAGTGGGTCAACGAGCAAAACTAATGTCACCGAATGGTTGAGAACTGGACGGTTTTTTAAAGGCCAAAAGTTTAAAATCTTTCACATTCCCTCACTTTTCAACTTTCCAAACTCACACCCACACTATATTTTCCTATATTTTCGTATTTTTTTACCAATTCCTAGTTGTCATTTGTGTGCTCGGAGTTGGATTCTTTGCCACCTAGCTTTTTAACTAATTTATTCATCTTAAAAGGTTGGTTTTCCAAACCCCGAATTCATATTTTGCGACTTTACTCATTTACAATTGATCTTATCTTAGTGATGTGTGTTAGGCCTCTCTGATTTCATTGTTTTTTGTGCTTATGTGTGTATGTGCCTATTTAAATTTGAATATCTTGCCTAAATTGTCTATATTGTTGATTTCCCGAATTATCGTGCTTAAAATTGATCAAAATCTTGTTGGGTTGTGTTGTGTTATTGTTGGGGCTAGTTGGGTGAAATCTAAGTGACCCACATTTGTGCCAAATGACATACTCTGCCCAATGATGGAGCGGTTGACATCATTCTCAAGGGCAAAAGTCGTCAAATGGCCAAATTTGGCCAAACTGAGAAAACTCTGTGTATCCTGAGGGCATGGGTGTAATGGGTATAAGTCTAATTGAGGGAGTGAATGTTTTGATTTTGTTTTCGAGGGCTGCGGGGTTGAATTTGGAAGTCGAGGTTGAAAGTAAGCACGTTGGGCAGTTTGGCGAGCTGGTTCAAGCGCGCCAAACCACTCGACAGTTCATCAAATCCCCCTTGATAACCCCTACTTTCATGCTAAAATTGAGTTTGGGTTCTGTAAATTTCGACAAGAAGCTTGAGTTTGCCGAGTGCACTCGGCAACTTGCTGATCGTCTTTCTTGATCGCCCTTTCTGCGCCCCTAACCCCTAAAATGCACTGTAACTTTCGGTGGGCTAGTTCTAGCTCATCGAATACTGTCGATGATTCACTGAAAGTCCCTTCCCATCACCGACATGCCATTTTTATGAGAATATTTTGAGCCAATCCTTTCGGCGAGCCCGATCTAGCACGTCAAAATGATTCGGCGAGTCTGTCTGCAACCATTTTCTGCAACTTTGTTTGAACTATTTTAAACTTATTTTGATGTTTTTGCAGATATGGCTAGAACCAACCTCGACATGCCACCTCGTAAAAGAGCACGGGGAGTAGTGATAAATGAAGAGGGAGCCAATCCTCCTAAGAAGGGAAGGACAAAACCTCCAAAGGGAGGCATGGGCAAAGGAAAAAGGCCCGTATCTGAGACCCCGGAGCATAGCCCCGACAAGGAAAGAGAGTTTGCTGACTCCCAGACTGTAATCTCTGAGCCGGATGATGACCAACCCCTACAATCTAGGCGAGCAGAGATCTGTACTAGGTCTCACCTAGACTCATCTAGAGCTCCAGCAGCCACTTCTCTTGCGGCAGACACAGTGCCAGCTCCGGCACTACCTGTGATCCCAGTGCCACCAGTGGTTCATCCTCTCTGGCTACTTAGCAAATTAAAAGCCGACCGGGGTAAGGACAATTCTAGAGGAGAAGTTGTTATCCACAGAGGGATTAGTGGGTAAGTATTCCACTATGAGGGACACCCTCCAGTTTCACCGGTTCGAGAAGTTCACCAGGCCCCGAGGCCCCTAAATTCCTACATGTGTCCGGGAGTTCTACACAGCATACGGTGACTTGGTACCCAAGGGAAATAAAAAGGCCAGTGCTTTCAGACCAGTGAAGTTTGTCATGGTCCGAGGAAAGGAAGTGGGGTGTAGCAGCGAGCACATTGTACTCAACAGGGCTCTAGGTGCTACACCTGCATATAAGGGCTTACCTATTACTCAGTCCCTAGATGATTTAAAAGGGTAGCTTGCACCTTTGATTTCTGATACCACACCGAGATGGATCAAGGTAGGAGCCCCCATCAAGAAGAAGGACCTGAATATTATTGCTCGATATTGGTTCGGATTCATCAACAGCTCTATCATGCCTTCCTAGAATGAGTCCATCCGCCGGATTCCCAAGGCAACCTGCCTTGGGTCGATCAAATCCAGGAGAAGCATCAACATGGGATTCCTTATAGAGTAGGAGATGGCCATGAGGGTCAAACAGCATCAGACATCCCTTTCATTCCCGGTGCTGATTACGAAGTTATGCCGGCATGCTCAAGTTCCTTGTGATGAGATGAGAGATATTGAGGTCACTCCCACATTCTCCATAAACATCCAGCGTATAGAGGTTGAGTACACTCGGGAGGAGAGCAGCCCCGATAGATGCATCCCAAAGGTGGACATAGACTCTATACCTGCAGAGGCACCTTTGCCTACTTCGAACTCCTGGCCTTCAGGTACCTCTACTTCCTCCCAGACTCCTAATACTTCTATTATTCTCCAGTCGACCAAGATCACTCAAGCCATGCTCTTGAATATGGGACATTTAGCACATTCTGTGAATATTAGGGCTATTAGATTGGAGGTTGTGATCCCATGGATGATTGAGAGTGCTATCCTAGTTGCACTGACTCCCCTACGAGCATATATTTACACTCTCACGGCGAGAGTTGAGGCTTGTAATAGTAGACATGGGGAGACCTCTGAGGTGATGGCTTTGAAATTCGAGGTTGTAGATTTGAGAAAGGACGTGGACTACTTGAAGTCCACTAGCTTCACTTCATTATTGGAGCTAGCAGATGATGTGGATTCCCTGGCCGTTCTGATATTCCTCCGATTACCACTAGAAATGTGCTGATGGATAATGTGGCAGTTGATGAGTTGAAGGCAGAGACCAACGAGGAGCAGATTGAGGTGCGAAAAGAGAGCATATATGGAGACATGCCAAATCTGGAGGAGACGATTGCACAGTCAGTGATCCAGACATTGCTGACAGAGACGTCTATGACAGGCCCTAATGGATCAAGTACTATTGATGTGACTCTGGGCACTGATGCCCATGACCAGAGTACTACATCGGGCACTGATGCCTCGACAGATGGAGCAACTGCATAGACAGGATCCCTCTTTACCTCTCTCTTTGTCATTTTTATTGATTTTTGGATGTTTTATTGCATTTGAGGACAAATTGCTTTTTGTACGTAGTGGGGTGAAGTATTTCCATACCTACCTCTTGTGATTATGACTTTTCTGTATATATTGGGTTTTGTGCTATATCTTGTGTTTTGACACTATTTTTTGTGGATGTTTGAGCTTGTGGGTCCTTATTTTGAATGTAAATAATTTTTGGACCCTTCTGGAAAATTTTGTCACCTCTTGTGTATTTAATTGTGGCTATTCTTCTACAAATTTGAGTGTCGGTTGTGATCAATATCGATGACTTAAATAGTGCTCTCAATTGAACAAACAAGAATGTGAGGCTACAATGTGGCCAAATGAAGTTGCATAGGCAATATGTGAATCCTTTGCATCTTAGTGTGACTAGCCGATTATCAAATTGAGTCTCTTGTGATGAACGTTGCACACTAGCAAAAGTGTAGAGTCTTGTTTGACATTGGTGTCAATGACTTGTGTGATGAGCTTACCGTGAACCTTGTGTGATGACACCTAGAATTTGCCCCGTTGGTCCGGTTGACTAAGTGATGCAAGCTCTTGAAATAATCTTACAATTCTAAAAAGTGAAACAATTTGACATTATACCACTTTTGTGGCCTACCTTGTGAGTGTGTAAACTTTGCTTGAACACCCTTTGAGCCTTACCCTTTTTCTTGGAGGAAACTTGATGAAATTGTGACCTTTCTTTATCCATTCACCCATAATCCTCATGATTTGTGGTTTTTTTGAATAACCGACTTAGACCAAAAGCCTAAGTTGGGAGTGTGGTGAAAAGAGAAGGTAAATCAAGAAGTGCAAAGAAGTCCCCTTTGATCCATGGTTGTGAAAAAGATGGAACCCCTTTATACAAAAAAAAAAAGAAAAAAAAGAATGAAAAAGAAAAAGAATGAAAAAGTTTTGAAATAAGTTTGTGAAAGTACAAGAGAAATGGGGTGTCCGGTATTCCATGGAAAGTGAATAATAGGGTGAATTTCGAGCATGAATTAGAATGATGAAGAAAAGGAAAGAAAGTATTGTTCAAACCACATTTCATGAGGATAGCAACCACTAAGCCTAAATGGCCATACCTTTACAGTCAGCCCCGTTACAAGCCTTAAAAAGACCTTTTTTTTAATCTTGAGTGAGCTGAAACAAGTGTTGATTGGAAAATAAGGGCAAACCTAGAAGTCATACATGTGTTCATCTTTGTGAGTGTAAGGGTTGCATGTGATTTCGGAGCTATTAATTGTTGAACCATTGTATGTGAATATGGAATCATTCTTTGTGTGAGGGCATTTGAGTACCTTTGTTGAGCTTGAACTTGCATTTGAAGCAAGTATTGTGAGCTTGAGATTATTTGGTAATGGTGAGTCACAACTTGAATCTTTGAGTGCATAATTGACCCTTGCATGAGTAAGTTGAGTCTTGTCGTGTGTAGTCATTATTGACTCTTGTGTAGCACTGTTTTAGACATCTTTCTTGAACTACTGAACTTGAGTTTTACTTGAGGACAAGTAAAAGTGTAAGTTGGGGGTGTTGATGAGTCCAAGATTTGGACTCATTTAGAGATTTATTTGGATAGATTTAGTGTCCTCAAGTAATTATTTGGTGCCAATAACTGATGGAAAATTCTTGATTTCCAGGTATTTGGATTGAGGAACAAAGCATAGACACTAATTTGCAAAAAGGAACGAAGCGAGCTGAAAGAAGGAAGAAAAGAGAGCATTGTGATCACCAAGTACATTAGGTGAGTCACCAAGTGGCCATTTGACCTCCTAAAGTTCCAGTGTGCCAAGCCCTGAAGGAGGAAATCAAGTTGGTGAGAGAAAGGAGCAGTCGGCGGATCGCCAAGTGGTTTCGCGATGCAGTATTAGATCGCCCAAAGTTACAGACCTGGAGGAATGCTGAAGGCCAAGGTAAAAAGGCGATGGAATTGACCATAGGGTGGATCGTCAAGTTGATCAGCGAGCCCGACTTACTGCGCAGAATGGTCTTCGTAGCATATTTTTGGCAACTATAAATACATTTTTGAACATTTAGTTTAGTATCTTATCTTTGATCAATTTTTATTCTGAACAATCTGTAGAATTAATTTTCAGTTTGAACTTTGATTTTAGAGACAAGTTTTCCTTAGCTTTGAAGAATTGAAGTTTTCCATTTTCAAGAAATTGAAAGTGGGTCTTTGAGATTCATCAATTTGGACCTTTGTAAAGACGAAATTAATTGTACCCAGTTGATAGAAACACAATTTGGTAATGATTTTTATCTTGTTATGATGTCTAGCTAAAACTCCAATTCTTGGGGTGTGATTATGTGATTATGGGCTGATTTAGTTTATGGGTATTGCTAATTCTTAGTTTAAATGTTGTTTAGAAGTGATTTCAATCATTAATTATGGTTTAAATTAAAGAATTGTAGTTGCCAATGCAGTTCTACCTTCATGATTTTGGCCTACTCGAGAGAGAGATTGTGAAACCAAGATTATTGATTGATGGTTTGTGGGTATTGGGTTGTCATGGGTTCAGCTCGAGCAAGTGAATCCTAAACCCTTTTCCACACATTTAGCTCGAGAGAGCGAATGGACTAAAGCATAGGCTGTTTTTATTTTATATGTTTGTCGATGTTCGAGAGAAATTGACTTGATTCGGGGTAAATTGTTCGAGAGAAAGTTTACCCCCTCTATAGTCTAGGTTATTCACTAATTTACAGATATTTCCTAATAGTTGCAATTACTCATTTGTCTACATTAGCCTATAATCGAATCACATCCCAAGAACCCGTCTCATTATTATTATTTCATATTATTTGTTGTTGTTATAATTGATAATTAAAACCAAAACCCCTTATTATTTGACATTCGTGTCACCCCTTAATTTGAATTATGTTTTTATTCGTAAATGTCTATTATTATGGCTGATTTGAGCATATTTGTACTTTCCTATTGAATCTTAAACACTTACCACTCCCTGTGGTATTTGACCCCAACTCATTTAGTTGGATTATTATACTGACTAGTGATCGTTGACACTTAGAATTGGATGAAATGTCCTTGAAACATTAATCACATGTACTCAGGATCATCAACAAGTGTTTTGTTGATACCATAGGCAGTTCGAGTTAGCTATGGTGAGCCTCCTTACTTTCAGAGGGTTCCACTTGTACTTTCAGTGATATTAGTTGTTAGGATGTGTCTTGGCTCGACTTCCATCTTTGTCAGTTAGAGGCTTTATAAATATACAGTAGAGTTTCCGAAGTCTGTTCATTTATTTTGTTAAATGTTGTGAAGACATAAGTTGCCTATTTATGGTGAGTTGAATATACTATTTTATTCAGAGTTATCTATTCAGTATTGTTTAGATTATTTTAAAGTTTAGTATTTGAATTGAATTCAGTTTTTAAGCTTTTGCATGCTTAAGTTAATCTTTCACTTGTAGTCAGTCAGGATGAGGGTTCACTTGGGGACCAGCAATGGCTCTTGAGTGCCGACCACATCCAGGGCAATTTTTGTTGAGACTAGAGTTATCATTTTGTCGGCATGATGAAAATCGATCTTCTTGAAATAGAGGTATCTTTCTTAAACTTTTTAAATGGTATAGAGATATTGATCAAGATGTGGGAAGCATTATTTAAGAAAATGCCCCTAAAAATGAAATGATGTGTTCCCTAAGTATTCAAATGGAAATTGTTCATTCTTGTGCTAAAAAAACAATCAAAGCTATCATTGAAGACTTAGATGGAGATTATTTTAGAATAATAGTTGATGAATCGAAGAATATTTCACACAAGGAACAAATGACACATGTTTTGAGATATGTTAACAAGGAAGGCGAATTAATAAAGTGATTTGTTGGCATTATACATGTTAGTGATACATATGCTCGTTTATTAAATGAGGCAATCTACCATTTTCTTTCAGATCACTCATTAAGTTCATCCCAAATTTGTGGACAAAGTTATGATGGAGCTAGCAACATGCAGATGGAACTAAATGGCCTTAAGACTTTGATTTTGAATGAGACTTCATCGGCATATTGCATTCATTGTTTTGACCACCAATTACAGTTAACATTTGTAGCTCTTGCAAATAAGGATTCAAATGTAAATGGATTTTTTTTAGTTACTACTGTGCTAAATATTGTTAGAGCATCTTTTAAGCGCAGAAATTTACTTCGAAAACATGAAGCTGAAAAGTTAGAAAATTGCTCATATCAAGTGAAGTGCATACTATAATAGAGGATTAAACCAAGAAAGTAGGCTTTAACGTCCAAGTGATACTCATTGGGTTCTCATTATAGAACATTGGATGACCTTATTGTTCGATCTTCATCAGTTATTCATGTATTTGAATTTACCGAATGTGAGTGTTCAAATTATATTGATAGACTTGTTGCTAAAAGTCTTGTGAGTATGATTAATAAATTTGATTTTGCTTTTATGTTGCAGTTGATGTGGAAAGTTCTAATGATGACAACTGAGTCGAGCTCCTCATTATGAAAGATGGATCAAGATATTGTCAATGTTATGAGATTTCTTTCTCTTATAAAGCAACGATTACAAAAATATGAGAAATAATTATTTTGATTCATTAATGGGTGATGTATCAATCTTTTTGTGATAATCATGATGGTATAATAATTCTGGAGTTGAATGGTGGTTACTTCCCAGGAAAGTCCAAGCATAAATCTCTTGATGTATATTCTCATTATTTGCGCGTTGAAATTTTTTATGTTGTTATTAATTAGCATCTTCAAGAGCTTAATAATCATTTTGATGTTGTGAGTAATGACCTACTTCTTGGTATGGCTAGCTTGAATCTAGTTGATTCATGGGTGGTTTTGATAAAAGTTGGATAAAGGGATTGACTGAGTATTATATGAATGAGTTTGATAGCAATAAGCTTTGAGATCTCAGTTGTTAGCTTGATAGTTTTATAGTTTATACTCGTGGTTCTGACAAGATGTTCTTCAACTCGAAGGGACTTAGTGACATTGCTAAAGTATTGGTGAAGTTAAATCTGCATCAAACTTGGCCACTTATTTATTTTCTTATCAAGTTGACTCTCATTTTTCCTGTTGTTTCTGCTTCTGTGGAACAAAGTTTTTCATCCATGAAGTACATCAAAAATGAACTCGTAATAGTATAGGTGATGAATTTTTGAATGGTTGTTTAGGTTGTTATGTTGAGCGTAAGATATTCACAATCATTAGCAATGATATTATTATTCATCGTTTCAACATATGAAAAGTTGTCGAGCACAATTATGACTTTAAGACTAGAAGTTACTTTTTATAATAGTAATATTACTACTACGTCATTGTGACCTGTGATTATAAGTTATTTTTTGTGACGATAATATTCATCATTGTTTTATCATTTACTCTCTCTGTCCCAATTTATGTGATTTGCTTTCGTTTTTAGTCAGTCCCAAAAAGAATGACACATTTTTATGCTAAGTAACAATTTAACTATAAAATGTTTAATTTACCCTTAATGAAATGATTTACAGCCACACAAATTTTTATCATTCATTTTGGACTACAAGTTTTAAAAGTCTTTCTTCCTTTCTTAAACTTCGTGCCGAGTCAAACTACCTCACATAAAATGGGACAGAAGAAGTACTTTTTTATTGACAGATTCGAATAGCTATATATTTATATTTTGTGATTGCAAGCTATTTTATGTTAAAGGAAATGAGCACCCACAACCTTTAAATTCTAGATTTGCCATTAAATATGAATCATAATTAGACAAACCATAGCTAAGAAAAGTTATTAAATTTGATCTCTCAACTATCTATGAAATTTTCTCATATCTTAAATCAACATTGTAAAATAGGGAAACTTACATAAATATACTATATTAAGAAAATATTTTTACCATTTATAGCAATAACATTTTTTTCACTTGATCACTTTTAATACGTGTATAATACAATGTGTCAATTTCTTGATGGATAATACATTTACACACATTTTTTATACACTTATAATACAATGTGTCAATTTCTTACCAAACAAGCATAATATATTTTAAAACAATTATAATACATATATATTGCATATATAATTCACTTTTAATACATATTACAGATTTATCATAATATTGCTATAGGAAAAAGGCATAAATTCACTCCCGAACTTTTCTCAAAACGTCAGTTACACGCTTAAACTAATATGGTGACCTATTACACACCTCTGCTACTAAATGGTGAATTTGTGTACTCCTGAGATGTGTAGCACCACTCTCACAATAAGACGTGTATCACACTTGCGCCACATCAATGCCATGTCATTGCCAAATCAGATGCCATGTCAAATTTTGACTAAAATTCTCCATGTCATTCAATTGTTTCTTCTTCAATGAACACCACCATGAAACCACTACCATTACCACCATATTACTACCAAATCAATATATTTCACCATGAAAATCAAAATAGTCACCACAAATTTCACCACCTACGATGAAATCCACCATCGAAATCATACTATCACCATTATCCCCACAAAAGTTATAAAGATCCACCACAAAATTTGACACCCATAAACAAAATCATCACCAAAATTACATCATCACCATCAAAACGTACAAACCCACCACCAAATATCACTACCATCATTGTTAATATTGATTGTTTCTTCTCCACCACCTTCAATTCCCACTTTTTTGCCACCCCTCACCAACAAATCCATCATTATATTTTAGTTTTTTAAACTTAATCATCAATTTTATCAACCACCAATAAAGCCGAAGAGAAAAATCAAATATAATGAAAATGGTGAAATCGAATAAACATTAAAATAGGATATGATGAGGGGTAGGGGGAGAAGATTTTCGTGGAGGTATAGTGAGGTGGATGAAAATTGGGTGGAAAAATAATTTTAAAAAAATAAAGAAGAAGACAATTGTGTGTGAAGAAGAAGTGGCGTGGAGTGGGGGGTGGAGGGTGGTAATAGAAAGAAGATTTTTATTTATTTATTTTTACTTTATTTACTATCAAACACACTTTTCTTTTCTTATTTTTTGCCACGTTAGTTTTAGGGGGTAAAAATAATAATTTTTAAACAATAAAGGTGTGTAATAGGTCGGCATGATAGTTTAAGCGTGTAACTGAGAAATTGAAGGGTGAATTTATGTATTTTTCCTATTGCTATAAATGATAATAAATAAAAAAATATTACTAAAATTAGTAATTATTTATTAAAAGTTACATATTCAAGAAACCATTTTTCCAAAATGTGTCTGCAAGGCCCAAAAAGACCTTTTTCTGTTGGGCTTTGTTTAGGCCCATGATTATTATCCAACCCATTATCTCACTTTGGGTGAGAGTTGACAACTCCATCGCGCACGTTAGCATATCGGCCGATTTGTTTGGGAAACTCCGGTGAATATTTTTGGGCGAAATGCAGAAGGAAGAAGATATTCGCAATCTTCCAATCGACATAGCATTCGCTCGCCTCGGAGGTAAATATCAACAAATAAACACTTTGGATAAATTTGCGTTTTTTCAGTATAAATTTTTTTATTTAATTTTCTGTATATCCATTTTTCTCATGAAGAGTGGCTGGTTGATCGGAAGAGAATTTCGGCCGATTGGCGGAAACGACTTGCCGCCGTTAGAGCTAAGATTACGACGTCGTTTGCTTCGCTGCCTAAAGACATTGATCCTTACTTCCACACTCTTGATATTGAAGGTTTACTTCTTTTCCTTTGTTTTTATGCAATCAAATTCAGGGCTTGTAAAATTATGCTTTTAAGCCCTACACATATATGCTCATCATCATGTCGATGTTGCGGCTATCTTAAATAGTATCATTAGTTTGTTTTTATGCAATCAAATTCAGGCTTGTAAAATTATGCTTTTAAGTCCTACATCTGTGCTCATTATCATGTTGCGGCTGTCTTAAATAGTATCAATTGTGTTAATTTTCTATAATTAGTCTACTTCCAAACTCATCTGTAAACTGCCTGAACAACTCTAGAACTTGAAGTGACATAAGCCCATAATTTGTTTGTTCGATCTATTCTATAACATCAACGAAAACAGGCAATCTTAGTTCTTTGAGAACCTGAATATATATATATGGAAATGTAACTATATTCTCTTTGAACAAAATTATTTTGTTAAGAACTGAAAAATGTTACAGTTTTGGATAGGCATACATCTTCTGGTTTTTTAAGAACCTATTTTGTTTTTTTGTGTTACTAAAACCAGGAGGGAGATGACATTTGAAGGATTTTAAATATGTTTGTTGTTCGCTTTCTGACCTTTTATATGCCTGCCTTCATAGGCCTAATTGCTATCATTTGATGGAAATTTTACTTGTCAGAAAATAAAAACAGAAATTGGTGGAAATTTCATCTACTGGCGTACCATCGAGTGACAGTTTTGTTGCATCAATTCTCTGTGGTTCTGAAGAGGATCTTTTCTACACTATACTTTTGCAGAGTGTAAAATGTCTACTGATTAAATATTAATTTTCAGGGATCGGTTATTTGGAAGCCAAAAAAATATATGAGATTCTTCTGAAGTCAACTCAAGATAGCCGTAATATTTTTGGTCAGCTTTCAGGTGATGCTGTAAGACCAACTTCCTCTGTCTGTCTCTCTCTCTCAATATGTATGTGTGTTTGTTTCCAATAAAGGTTTTATTTCGACTCTTGACAGGGTGTTTGGGAAGCAATAGTGCGTGCCTATGAGAAGGAATACATTTTTCTTGGTGAAGCCGCTCAGATTGTGGTACAAAATGTTAACTATGAGATGTAAATTAACTAACTTTGTCACTCTATGCAAAAACAATTGAGTTATGATTGAACTGTAGTAATTTTCTGTCAAGATGTATAATAGCAGTATAATTGTTTTGTAGCCCCTATCATAAGAAGCAGATTCAGAAAACACAGCAGCAACTAGCTGAGTTGGAGCGCAAGGAAGCAGATATAAAAAGAAATGCAGCTCTTTCGGCATCTAAATATGTAGAGGCTTGTCAAGAGTTGGGCCTGCAGGTTTTAGTTTGCTTAACTCGATTCTTTTCATATAGCCTTTTTCTTCATTTTTCTTTCCATTTATAATATATTGACTTTTCTCTTCTATTCAGGGAATAAATGTGAGGTCAGAACTTTTGGAAACTTCCACTATATCTCTTCCAAGTACATTTAGAAGAATCTTGGAAGTACTTACTGGTGATTCTGTCTCACGGGCTATTGAGTTCTACTCAGATTTTGTCAAAGATGCTCATACAGAAAAGGATGTATGCGATGAACTTCCCTTAATCCATTGTTAGTGCAACATCAAAGTTTTATGTAGAATGTTTTACTAAAGTTATTTGTTCTGGTTGCAGAAAACAGTAGCAGTTGTGTTATCAAATCTGAGAAGTGCTCGTGAAAGGCCCCCAGCGATTGATGTCTCTGTTAGCACTGAAGTTCTGGAAGTTATGAATGCTCAAGCAGGCTATAATGGCTTAAGTCAAATAACTGTAGAAACTGACATTGTAGCTGATGGGATTGACTGGGATATTACTTTAGATAGCTCTCAAATTGATTGGGACATTGGCACCGTGGAAGAAACAGAAGAAAATGGAAATGGTTTGGGTCCCTATGAGATTGTTAATGCTAGCGATATTATGTCATCTCCTCGTAAAGATGATGTAAAATCTCATCAGATCTCAATGGAAGAAGGATTCCTAGCTCCTGAGGTCTCTGCATCAGAAATATCTTGGGATATAAGTGTTGACAATCCTCAAGTTGATGTGATTGATAAAGACAGCTCACAAAATAATGCTGCGGAATTGCACTCTCTTCAAAATAATTTAACTGCCGACCCAGTAGCTATCCATGACAGGAGTCCTCTACTGGAGACAGAATACAGGAATAAGATACTTGATGACTTATTTGAGGTCTGTATGAATGGTATCATCCTTTTTTTCATGACTAGTGTCTTTTAGATGTTTTTTACTTTGTTTGGCAGTAGTTTGTCACCTTTTACTCTGGAAATAGGGTCTACTACTTAGGCGACTTTATTACATTATCGGCCATTTGGACTTCCAATGTCTTCTGTTGAGTCATCTGGCCTGGCGGGTTTGATGGTTTCTGACATCTGAACTTCTGTTTGATGCTTGAGCATCAGGTGAAAGCCTTCTTGAATCAACGGTTAATCGAGCTAAGGAACGAAGATACTACGTCTTTACAACATCAAGTCCAGGCAGTTGCTCCACTTGTTCTGCAGCAGTACTCTTCTGATATAATTCAGACACTGCTATCTGACGTTTCCTCAGCAATTTCATTGCTTACAAATAGGAAAACAAGGGATATGATCATGATCCTCAACTCCGTAAGGTACTTATAAGTTATGGATTCCATGAATTTTGTTTCTTGAGCAAGTTTAAATTTTCTTCCTTTTTCAAATTGTTTTGACATGCTAAGTTCTTTAATCTGCATGCCACATGTGCTCTTTATTGACCCAAGTGCAAACCTTGATGAGGACATTTCCACTGTATACTTCCTTTGTTCCAAAGTGGTTCTACTTCTATATAAAGGAAAGTTCTACCAAACATCCTGTATTAAAGTAACACATTAAACCTATTATGAATGATATATTTCCCTTATCTATATCTATGGATGTGAAATAAATTTGGTAGCCCCCAATCTATCCTTGTCTTTAAACTGTAGATAGGTTTAGTAATCTATTCGCTGATGAAGAGTGATACAATATTGAATTGCGGAAAAACAAAAGAAACCCTAAAATCTAAGAACAAGGAAGTAAAGATAGAAGATAGATACAAGCAAGAAGCTAATTGGCAACAATAGCCATATTAAAGCTAAAATCTCCAATTAAGAATTCAAATAAGCACCTAATCTATAATGGTGACACCCTTGAGAGGATTGATCCTCAAGCAAGCAATCCCGTCAGCATTTCCTAACAACTATGGCCTTAGCCTCAAACTCTCTCAAGAGTTGCCTCAATTCATGAGACTTCATCATATCAAAATAATCTCTAAGTCTAAAGGAGCTATTCTCCATTATTTATAGTCTAAGCTAGCTATTACATAAATACCCTTAATGAAGTAAGGGGTCATTTGGTACAAAGATTAGTAATGCAGGGATTAATAATGCAGGGATTAATAATGCAGGGATTAGTAATGCAGGGGTTATTTTTATCAAGTGTTTGGTTCATTGCTTCCCACCTAATAGGCTAATCTTGTGTTTAGTTTAAAACTCTAAAAAAGCTTCAATACAATTATACCCTTGAATTATTATGAGATTTTCTATTTCATGTAATTGGGTCAGGATAGATAACTACTGGACAATATTATTTTATGAAATAAGAATGTTATCAAGACCATATTTGTTATAGTTTAAAACTTGAAACAAAGTGGTAAACAAATTTAATTCACGGAAGAAAGTCTCAAGTCAAAAACAACAAGAAGTTATTTTAAGTACCCATGACCAAGGCTTACCTCCCTCCTCTCTCACCAAAACAAGTAAAAACAGTAGCCAAAATAAGATCTCCTTTGCTTTCTCAATAAGTTGCTCGGACTCTTCCCTTTCGATGCCGCACCCATGTTGGATTCTCCAAAAATACACTACTTTTGACGAATCCGACACGCTCCCCTTGACATTATTGAAGAGTCCGAGCAACATAGCTTGCTCATAGAATCTTCTTACCTAGTAACATTAAAATAAAATAACACTACAGAGCTTGCAGGTTCATAAAGACAACAAGAAATGTTAAAAAAGACTATATAAAGAAGTTGAGGGGAAGTTCAGTCATTTTGTTGTCTTATCCAAGTATTATAAACTTGGTATTAGCAAATCCCTAGATATACTTGGTATTAGATAAGACCACATATGGTGTATTAAGTTATCCATGTATTAGGTGTGTTTGAGTTAATTGTGTAACCAAACATTGTATTGGGTGGACTAAATTTTAATAGAAGGACTATTTTAATTAATACATCCTACCAAACGGCTCCTAAGAGTCTTCTTAGTCAAGAGGCTTGCATTTCAAGAATAGCCATTTTTGCATTCATAGTCTCTTTCTCCCTACTTTGAGTAGTCTTCCACATGGATCCTTGTACTTCCACTTTAGCACATTCTCAAGCTTCATGCCTTTGTTCCAAGAACCCTCCAAGGTTGCAATTCAGTGACAAGTCTACAAACTCTTTAGCCCGGCTTCTTGTGTAAGGTTTTGATACTTGGCTTGCATCATTCTCCCTTCCTTGAAACCTAGCAAAACCATAGGGAAGACAAACAAAAACAAGGACTTCATAGCATGAGTGTTAGCACAAGTGCTAACAAATCCACAATCTATGCCAAAATGTACACACTTGTGGTATAACCAAACATCAACTATACTCATGAAAAACAAATCCCCACATGAAGTGCAAAGTACTTGGCTAATCCCACCATCATGAAATAAGAACTTCCTGAAAATCCCAATGGTGTCAAAATACCAAGTAGGCAATATCACATTGGTTCTAAGAGACATAAAGCATAATTGATCCTCTATTTCAAGATAAAACCACTTACAAAGTGACACTGATCACATCACAATAATTTGAATTCTCACCGGGGTCATAACGAAAGGACCTCCACATATTATGGTCAAGACAACAATCATCTACCCCGTTAGATCTCATAGACATAAGAGACACACTCAACACAAGTAAGAGCATCATCATATGCAAATAGATAATAAAGAAATGTGTCACACAAAATAACTTCATTCATACTGTCCTCACTTGTAAGATTACTATTGGCTTGGGCATGGACCTCTAAAGGAACTCTTCCCTGCATTCGTTAGCATTGCCACTATGCCAGACATTAGTCTGGAATCAGCAAAAGGAGTACATGGATGGAATATTACTTTTAGAAGGCTACTGCATGATTGAGAGTTGGAAAGAGTTGTTGAATTTTTCAAGACCTTGGAATCATTCCAAAGGTTCAAAGACACTGGAGATTCACTTATATGGAAGCCCACTAGTAAAGGAACTTATTCTTTAAACTCAGCTTATAACATTCTGATTAGGCACAGACAGTGAACTAATCAGTTGCCATGGAGATTTATTTGGAAGATGAAGGCTCCTTTTAAGGAGGTATCCTTTTCTTGGCTAGTAGCTAGAAATGCTTGTCTCACACATGATAAACTTCAAATAAGGGGATTCCACCTGTGTTCTAGATGTTTTTTGTGTGGAGCTGCTGGGAAAATAATAGTCATCTATTCATTCATTGTCCTGTTACTGGACAATTATGGCAACTATTCTTGAACATGGTAGGAATGAGATGGTCACTGCCAGCAACAAGTGTTGATTTGCTGAAATGTTGGAACCAGAATGATGGGAGAGTTAGTCAGAAAAATTGGTGGAAACTTGTCCATGCTTGCATATGGTGGACCATTTGGAAGGAGAGGAACTATAGACTTTTGAAGACAGATATAATTTTGTGGAGAAAATCACGATGAATTTTATATCTTTGTTTTATTTTTGGTGTAAAGAAAGCTATGCTTAGGAGGCTGAATCACTAGTTGATATGATAGGATCCTTGTGAAGCAGTAGCCTTAGCTTGGTTGAGATTTTGATAAGTCTTTTGCACTGTTATGGTGTAATTTAATATATATATATAGTCGTTACCAGTTTCAAAAAGTAGGACAATCCAAAGAATAAATATCAATTTGAAAGTGAGAAGCACCTTCTTTTTTCAACATCCCCTGGTGGGTTATCATATAAGGTATAGCCCCCAATAAGAACTACATGAGCTACATCATCATCACAATTCACACCACCAGACACTACACCAGGAGTGATCTCATCATCATCAAACAAGCATTGTACTTAAAGAGAATAATCAATCAAAGGTGGAGAATTAAAGTATGTAATCTCATTCTAAGAAAGACGAATGTCATCTTTCAAGGAGGTTTCAATCACATGATTTTTATGAGCAAGACAAGCAATAGGATCTTCAACAAGAGATATGCTCGAAGAATCACTCCCTTTCAAATGACCAACTTTTTCAATGTCATGACTAACTTGAGGCTCACCAATCAAATCACAAAATCTCTCAGTTAGTGAACTAGAATCCCAAACAAGTTGATCAACACAAAGTTTACATGACAATTTTCTATCAATCAAATCACAAGTGTCAACACTAGGTGGACACAAATTGATCTTACATGAAGAATCAATTAGGTCATCAATAGGATCAACTAGTGTATGAACACTTTCAACAACGATATTATTACTATATGGTAAAGAATCACATGACAAAATGTATTATCATTCAAAGTACAAGTGTCAACCCTAGGTGGACACAAATCGATCTTGCAAGAAGAATCAATTTGGTCATCAATAGGATCAACTAGTGTATGAACACTTTCAACAAGTACATTATTACTATGTGGCAAAGAATCATTGGGCTCAAACGAAGATAAGCTTTCACTCACGCTTAGTTCATTAGTAATTTTAAAGTGTCAAGTTTAGCTATGGTATCTTGAGGATCACAAGAAGGATGTTCTTTACCTTGAAGCAAAGCTTCCACTCTCATGTTTTCATGCAAGTCAAACCGCTTGATCCAATGGACCACCAAATCCATGAAATCCTTAATTGTAGGCTTCTTGTTGGGAGTTTGTATTCCCCCATTCTCCATGCTCATACCTACGCTAGAATTCTTACAAAGGGAAGGACAAGCAATTAGGTTAGATGGTGTTTGTGGCAACTCACTCACTCCACTCCTCACATCCTCTCCCTTTTCCAATCTAGAGTTGCTACCATTCACTCCTTACTCCTCTCTATCTTTTTGAGAATTGGTAAACATTGTATTCTTCAGCATTAAGGATATGCTGGGAACCTTTAAAATATTCAGAAAAGAACAAAAAGCATAATACTTACAAGGATCCTAAGAGTTCTAAAAGTTGATTTGAATCCTCTAATCCTATCTCTTTACACCAAAAATATAGAGATACAATGCAATTCCATTTAACCTTGTGAATGGAATTGGATATATCTTCAAAATTCCTACTATTCCTCTCCTGCCACACTGGCCACCAAATGCAATGTGGAATCAAATTCCACTAGGTCTTTTGTCTCTTGCTACCTCCTCTCCTGATCCAACAACTAAGTAAATCAGCTGTATGTTCGGGCATAGTCCATTTCACTTCTAAATAGTTGAGAAACATGGACCATATTTGTGCTGTGAAAGTACAATGTAAGAATAGGTGACTGTTAGTCCCCCGTCTTTCCACATAAAGAGCACCACGGAAGTATGATCTTTCTTTTCTTCCTCAAGACTTCATATGTCAAGCATGCCTTTCTAATGACCAGCCAAGTAAAGCATTTAACTTTTGTTGGTGCTGCAGTCCTCCAGATATTTTTCCATGAACTCTGGTATCTGCTACTTTGCGAATTGCACTCCTTTTTATATGCCCTGCCAACTGTGAAGATCCCATCCTTTCTGTGACCATCTAACAACATCATTGTCGTATTGGTGCCCGCAAAATCCCCCACTTCCTCCAACAATTTGGCTACTCTCTCTATTTCCCAATCATTTAGAAGTCTTCGAAATAGAGATTCCAACCTTGTCTTGTCCGGCAATCACCGATCATTGCCTCAGAATTGGTGCACAAAATAAATAGATCAAGAAACAGGTCTTTTAAGGGGGTTTGTTTGATCCATACATCCCACCAGAATCTAGTTCTCCTTCCATCCCCCACCTTGATATGCAAATTTGCTTCTAACTTGGGCCATAAGTTTCTAATAGCTCTCCAAACCCCCGCTCCATAAGCATCCGTGCTTATGTTACTACACCAGAATCCATCCTCCCCATATTTACATTTAATCAAATCTTTCCACAAAGCTTGCCTCACCTCAGTGCATCTCCACAACCATTTCATCAAAAGACTGTTGTTATGCTTCCTCAAATCTCTGATGCCCAAGCCACCTTTATCTTTTCCATGCAAAACTGTCGCCCACTTGACCAAATTGTATCCTTTGTTCTCTTTGCAACCATGCTCTCTATCTTTAGTAAATATCGAACTCCCAAGACTAGATTTGTAGAAACAAATCTAATCCAAGCTCTTGTTATCAATTGATACAATATTGAGCTGCGGAAAAAAAAAAAGAAACCCTAAAATCTAAGAACAAGGAAGTAAGGATAGAAGATGTACAAGCAAGAAACTAATTGGCAACAATAGCTATATTAAAGCTAAAACCTCCAATTAAGAATTCAAACAAGCACCTAATCTATAGAGACACCCTCAAGAGGATTGTTCCTCAAAAGCAAGCAATCCCATCAACATTTCCTAACAACTATGGCCTTAGCCTCAAACACTCTCTAGAGTTACACTTAATTCATAATAATTCATCATATCAAAATAATCTAAGTCTAAAGGAGCTATTCTCCATTATTTATAGTCTAAGCTAGCTATTACATAAATACCCTTAATGAAATAAGGTCTTCTTAGTCAAGAGGCTTGCATTTCAAGAATAACCATTTTCACATTCATAGCCTCTTTCTCCCTACTTTGAGTAGTCTTTCACATGGATCCTTGTACTACCAGTTTAGCACGTTCTCGAGCTTCATGCCTTTTGTTCCAAGAACCCTCAATCAAGCCTCCAAGGTAGCGATTCAATGACAAGTCTACAAACTCTTTAGCCCAGCTTCTTGTGTAAGGTTTTGATGAAACTCGGCTTGCATCAAAAAGTGTGCCATTTGACATCTGATAGTGTAATAGCTCACTTCTTTTGTCACCATTATGAAATATTGCTTGTACACTATTATTTAGATAGTTATTCTACGAAGTTCATGTATTGCAGACTTAACTATATTTGTTGGAAGTTGCATGCTGACTGCTGTATTTATTTAAATTCCAGATTTTTAGATCGGCTGGTCAACACTTTGGAGGAGAAAAAGCGTCAGGAAGCCAAGTTAAAGGACGGATTGAAGGACTTGTCTAGTAGGCGTATGGAACTTCAGAATTCAATGTCTTCATCCTGGCCAAAACAAGTGAGTTTCTTATTTTATTTTCCTTCCAATTTTGTTTAATGTAATTTGCAGTAGTTGCATATATGTGAAAACCGTGTTAGTCGTTGAGTAGTAGTAAGATTGACTACTTTGAGCTTAAAGTATTATAGCTTCTCATAATTTTATAAAGATTATTTCTCGGATTTTGAAATGTTACCGATCTCTGAGAAGTGGCCAAGTAAACTATGGAACCTTTACATAGAGTGCTTTTAAAACTTCAACCTTTGCCGTTCCTATATTGTCGAGGAAAGTAACTCCTATTAGATCTTCTGAACTTCACAATGCTGTAAGTTTATAATAAATATATTTGTTTGTTTTCCAGTTTTTTTGGTTTTTTTTTTACCAAATACCTATCTCTCCCATAAAAAGGCACCTGTTTTGAATGCTCTTCGACAAACCGTGTGACTGCCTTTGAAATAGCCTGTGTAATATTTATTCATTTCTCCGAAAATAAGATAGTGGCTAAGTACAGCGTAGCAGAAGTCCCTTTCTTGCTCCTCAGTCTTCACTACAGGAAGGGATATACTTTTTCTAAGTTATTTTTTGCTGCTCATGTAGAGATCTAGAAAGCATTGCTTACGGCTGTTCACTTGTAGAATGCCTTTGTTGTAAAAAAGAAAAGGAAGTCCCCCTTGGATCTTTAATTTTTTATTTGCTTTTTCTTTTTTTGTCTCCTTATGCAGGAAGCAGCTCTTGCCCAGACCAGGGAACTGAAGAAACTCTGTGAGAGTACACTTTCATCCATGTTTGATGGACGGCCGGTGAATATCATAGGAGAGATTAATACATTGTTGATTAGTAGCTAGTGTTAGAAGAGGCTTGAGCAACTCTTATACATCTTGTAGTTTTTGTTATTATTGATACTGTACAAGTTGGAAATACACAGTTGAACCTGATGTTGGCAAAAACATAATCAGAATACATTTATCTTGCTTTGTACTCTAATAGACAAATAAAAATTGTGCTCCCATGGAATACCAATTTCCTGCCGAAACTACAATTTCATAAACGCAGAATGTTTATCCTAACAATTGAGACTAGTTCAGCTTTGTCAAAGGCTCGTTTGAGATGTTCTTCAATGGTGCAAAGTAGATTGCGTGGTGGTTCTGTGAAGGCACCAAGGTGATGAGATTACTACTTTATTTTTCTTGGTAACCTAGAAATTTTGAGGGCTAGTTGACACATTTTCAGTGGATAATGTATGTTTTAACTCGTATTTTTTTGCATCATGAGTTGCACGCTTATCACTAGACCAAACCCTTCAAGAATCTGATTCCATGGTGTGAAGTTAAATGTTCAGATTGTACCACTTCAACTGCTATTCAATCCCATTGCAGAAAGATGAACATCAAGTTAGCTATATACGGTAGGGAGAGACCTTATACCAACTCTTTGGTTTTCTTTCAAAAGAAGTAAGTCTTTAACAATCTTAGAAGCTGGGAAAAGCAAGACAAGAGGGAAGTACTCTCCCGAAGAATCAATGTGTGCACATTACACTCCGTGCGTTGCAACTTTATCGTTATGTAAAAGAATTGAAATGGTTGTGAAGAAATCCTAGTATGAAAAAAACTGTACAAGGTGGAGCATATATTCAACTCACTGCAGAAGGTCAGATGGATAAGTAGCTTGCAGTCGGTGAAGCAAAGAAATGGCTGTTGGTTGAACGAAAAGATCGGTCACAGGGGTCAACTTCAGCGCCTTGTGCTGTCTCTTTATCTTTTCCAGACTTTGCTTTTTCTTGTCCAGACTTCTGTAACAGTGACACCAGTGACTGAACAACTTCAGCCATTTGAGGACGGAATTCCTTCTGGGGCTGCTCATTTTTTTCAGTAGCATAAACAAAATTTTAGAGTGATTGTCAGGTGAAACCTTTATCTTAAAAAGCTTTTAGAAATTATCGTCATAGTTATTACGTATAAACGGTAAAATAACTTTGTAACATATTGAATTACCTGAATGCATTGAGAGATAATGTTAGCGTAAGATGAAAGAGCCCGAGTGGAAATTATTCTCTTTATTGTTGAATCAACCATCTCCAACAAAGACTCACTGTCATGAAGCTTGGGAGAAGCCCACTCCACCAGTGATTGCTCTCCTTTTGGTCTTGAACTGCATCAAGATTAATAAGGAAAAGGAAACATCAGCAACAAGATTATGGTTTTGAACAAGTTGAGAAAAAAGTCAAACCTGTCAAAAGGCCGCCTTCCAGTTAAAAGCTCAAGAAGCAGCACACCAAAGGAAAAGATATCAGCCTTTGGGTTGCCACTTCCACGTTTGACATGCTCAGGCGCAACATAGCCACTATCTGCAATAGCAATCTCAGAAGCCTGTCTTGCAACATTAACAATGACAGTAATTGGTTATGAGTATCGGGAAAACTTGTGCTGTTTCTACTCTACTTACCATTTCCCTTAGCAGTTACAAGTAAATAAAGGTTATAAGAAAAAAAAAAATGTACCTTGATTTTAACATTGTTGCTGGCCAGTGGTTTTAGGACTGCTAGTCCACAATCACAAACACGAGGGTTAAGATCTTCATCAAGCAAGATGTTGGTAGCCTTTAGATTGCTATGGGTGATGGAAGGCACACAGGACGTGTGCAAGTAGCTGCAATATAAGTGGGAAGATTAAATCCGTAAATACCATTAAGAAACACGAGAGCTAAGTAAAATATTATCCTCATCCAACTTACATACAGTATTTGCAGTCATAATTACAAGAAAGTGAGCCATGGTGCAAAACCTATTTAAGGTGTCCGACCAGATAAATAGAAGGTTGAAAGGATAAGCAAAACAAGTATTGTGTACTTACTTCAATGCCCGAGAAACACCAATGGCAATGCGGAGTCGGAGGCTCCAAGTCAGAGGCATGCACAAAACATTGTGCAAAGCATCATCAAGTGTCACTTTCCTTATGTACTCATACAAAAGGAGATGGTTTCCATTCCCCACAGAATAGCCAACAAGTGCAACAATATTAGGGTGCCTCAGATGAGATACAGTTCGAATCACTTCCATAAATTGTTCTTCTTCAGTTATGGAGAGTGCTACAGTCTTAATGTTCTTAACAGCCAGAACCTTGCACAAAAGAAGTAAGAAGAGTAAGAAAACTTTGTAAATTTCTCTTTGTTGAATGCGAGAAGTTAAGTAAAGCTCCTAGGATACCTGTCCATCAGGGAAATCTGCTCTATAAACCGAACCAAGTGTTCCTTCACCAAGAAGATTATTGGGACTGAAGTTGCTAGTGGCCAACTGCAAATCTGCCACTGCATAGAGTTTGGCACATATTGGGATTTTGCACTTCCTGGAGAAACTTCTTCTGTTTGACATTTTAATAGTCATGGTTGGTGCAGGTGGCAATTGCCATGAAGAAATCAGTGGAGGAGAGTCACTGCTAGATGAATCTGGCCTATCATATTCAGCAACTAAAGAACCTGAGATGATGAGTAAAATGAAAAACCAAACCAGAGAAGAACTCTTTGAAAAATGTGGCTCATTTTCACAGAAGCTATTTCACTGGAAAACAGATTTTATGTGCATTAGGCATTATCCAGATTGTGCTTCATCATAATACAATCTCATAAACCTCAACTTTGATAGAAGCGCACACACAAGATGCAGAGGGGAAATGTTAATGCTGGATGAATTATTACTACAAGAAACAAGCAGAGTTGATAGTTTTAGGCAGGGAAAGGATAGCACAACCACATTATATTTGTCCATTTCATAGGAATAGGTTGTATCAACAAAACTTTCATGAATGAGATGTTACTGGAAAACCAACCCAGAAGAACAAGAAGGGAGAAGATTGAGCCTAGGTTTGGTCTAGTATTTCTCTATCTGCTAGGAATAGACAATTGAGAAGTGCACTACGAAATTATCAGCTTGAAACCATTTTAGCGTAAGCTTTGCACATACAAGTTGAGGGAAAATGGTATATGAAGTGTTTCTGAAGAATTATATCTGACCTTGGGATGCACTAATTGGAAGAGACTGCAATGAACTTAAGCTGCCTCCTATGCTGTCAAGTGTCTGTTTTGTAGACCGATGAGTCCGAACAGCAATGAAGACTGCTGCGCCAATTACAGTCATTACAGCTCCAACCACCATAATAACTATTCCTCCAGAGCCTGGTCTTTTCTTTCTGTTATATCCTGATTCATGAGAAGGATATTTCTCAATGGCACTAGATTCTGTTGTTGGAGGACTAGAGATATTCTTCTCATTGGGCATAACATCAGTAGGAAACTTCCAGGGAGGATAGTTTACTCCTATGCGAAACTGATTACCTCCAATCCTGATTATTAGGAAAGACATAAGCTATCCAAATGCCAATTAGGAGGTAAAGCATAATATACCAAGTAGACTTTGAATTTTGAAAGCTGTTTACCATAAGCTGTTAATATTTTGAAAGCTCTCAGGAATAACACCACTAAAATGATTATCTTCAATGTTCCTGGAATTGACACATATATAATAAATTTGAAAGTGATAATTTAAGCTTTGATAGACTGACTAAACAGATTACTAACTCACAGTTCATGTAGATGAAGGTCAGCCAGAAAAATTACTGATCCAGTAAATTCATTGCTCTGAAGATGCCTGCGCCACAATACCTCATTCGTTACTAATGAAATTTGCAACTGGAGGCATATTGTCAGATGTGAAAAACTTACAATCTTGTAAGGTTCATCAGAGCTCGAAATGATACAGGTAGATCTCCACTAAAGTTGTTATGTGACAGGTCCCTGTTGAAGAAAATTATACTAGCACTTAGCTAATTTCAGATTTTTTTTGTGAACAAATTTTACGCCAAAGACAAAAATTCACTAGATATAAGTAAGGTCAAAATTTGCATCCAAAATTAAAAAAAAAAACAAAGAAATATATCATACATCATTATAAGGTTGTCGAAGCCACCAAACACATCTGGTAGTGGTCCAGATAGAAGGTTCTGACTCAGATTTCTGCATAAAAATTAACAAATGTTAGGAGTTGAGGATCAAATAGGAGAGATGTAAAGAAGCTGCACAGAGAATATGCTTACAGGTGCCTGAGATGTTTCATTGAAGTCACAGTATGCGGAATGGTTTGACTAAAATAATTGGCCGCCAAATTTCTATATCCACCAAAACAAGAGGGGAAGAAGATATATTGAGAATGTAGAGCTAAAAGAAGGAATTGAGAAAGATGAAATTCATCTTACAAATCTGTGAGATTAGTGGGCAAGCTATTCGGTATCTCTCCATGGAAATGATTGGAACTAAGATCTCTACATAAAAGAAAAAACAGATGAGATAACTAACTAATGAATCCTTGGAGATCAGATACAGTAAAATGAAATAACCCACAAATGCTTCAAGTGTTGTAGACGAACAAGTTGATCTCCTTGAAGATTACCAGTGAGACTTAATCCTTGAAGTTTACTGCAGGAAAATAAAAATCGGTGAACCACAAGGGCGTGGGCATAGGCAAAAAAGAAGAAGAAGAAGAAGAAGATTTGTACATGTCAATGACTGATGATTGATGGCATGAAACCCCAGTCCATAATTCGTCACAAGGATCACCTCCCTCTAATTTCCAATTGTTAAGTTGTGTAGGGCAGTTTAGGGATCTGTAAAAATTTCTCAGTGCTTCTACTGCAAAATCACAATCACAATCACATAAATAACAATGAATGCTCAAATCAACCAATAAAGTAACCAAATATATACCTTCCTCAACGTCAGTGAGGGCAACAGCTTGAAAGAGGAAAATTGCAAACACTACAAATCTCTGCTTAGCCGCCATTGTCATTCGTCCTTCCACCAACTTCAAAATACAGAGATAATCATCAAAATACAGAGATAATCACCAAAATACAGAGATAATCACCAAAATGCAGAGATAATCACCATTGATTCACCACACTAGCAAGAGAAACAAACAATTACTATTCTGAAGATCTAAAAGACGAAGAATCTTTTCACTCCAATTCCAATACAGTAAGTAAAACGGTTAGTTAGTTAGTTATAATAGAAACCTTGTGAGCGCGGCAAAATTTTTTTCTCTTTTTCTATACTAATCATATTTTATTTTATCTTTTAAAAAAAAAAAAAATCTTTTAGTCACAATATATTTATCTATGTATTTATTCAAAAGAGTTCTATAATTTATCCATATTTTAATGGTTATAGAAAATCTATTTATGTTAAAAAAATTATTATTATATAAGGTAGGCTTTATTCAAAATATGTTTTTTTTATTGATTGGACATATTTAAAAAGTTATAACTATTTTACTACCAACTTACCCAGTATTCGAGTGCATATAAAATGAGATAGAATCAATATCTGCATTTTCACCTCCACTTTCACGTGGAAGTAGAGGGAAGTGTACAATCAGTTTCTAATCATATTTTATTTTATCTTTTTTTTAAATAATTTTTTAGTCACAATATATTTATCTATGTATTTATTTATAAGAGTTCATGTATAGATATTTTATCGGAGATAGAAAATCTATTTATGTTAAAAATTATTATTATATAAGTTAGGCTTTATTTAAAAAAAATAAATTATTGATCGTGTATATTTAAAAAGTTATAACTATTTTACTATTAACTTACTCAATATCCGAGTGCATATAAAATGAGATTGAACTAATATATATGCATCAACCGTTATTTTTACATACATTTCTTCGCATACAAATTTCCATTCAAAGTTCATTTCCTAGCATCTGCACTTATGTATACTAGTTTTGGTGCATTTTGCACGGGTATGCCATATTTTTCTTTGTTGGTTAAAACAATATTATATATATATATATATATATATATTTATGCTAAGAAATTACAGAAGAGTTAGCTAGAACATACTCCTTAGACGGGCTAGTAATTACTGCAATATTACTCAAATGAGCTAACTTATTACATATAGATGGCCTAATTAGTCTAGCCGAGATAACTTCATTCTTGTCTTTAGCAAGTTCGTCTTTGATATAGTCCGATAGAGATTGCAAAAGGATAGCCTTGTCATAGGTTGTTACCCTGGATCCTTGCTTAGCTAATGTATCTGCTACATAGTTATCTTGCTTGAAGCTATGTCGGACCAATGTTGTAACACCTCAGAAACCTAGCAGACCTAAACAACAGAAAATTGGGTGAACCACGGAAGGGTTCACGGATCATGAAGGAACGACAGTCTATCGACCTGCTCGTGGTTCACAGCCAGCGTGATGGACCACGGTTCCCACCACGAGCCGTGGATGGATCTGTCATCCTAAACCAGCAAACCCCTAGCCCAAGTGGAGAACCACGGTGGCCTTCACAGTCCGTGGTCCTTTACACGGTTCGTGAAGTGGATCGTGGCAAGGAGGTACAAAACCAGTAGGCACTAGCCAGCAACCACAACCCACTCGTTGGACCGTGGTTCCGTTAACGGTCCGTTAGTGGCTCTGTGGGTGGGCCTCATCAGCTTTTAAGTCAGGATCGTTTTGGTCTTTTCCCCTATGCATTGGGAATTTAAACTACGTTATTTTACTTAGTTTAGCCTAATAATTTAGTCAGAACCTACCCAAAACCTTTTTTCTCCAAAAATTATCTAAATTAGAATGAAAGAAGAGAGAGAGGCGTTAGTTTCCTTCAAGAACAAGCAACTGTGTTCTTCAACTTTCATCCCTGAAATCAAAGGATTTCTTTGTAGATTTCGTCACCAGGTATGTGGGATTTCACTATTGGGTTTCTTTTATCCACTAGGTCCCTAGAATTTAGTCAATTCCTTGATTCTCCATATCTTTTTTAGACCTAGGATTTCTAAAACTTCGGATGTTTACTATGATTTAGATGTTGTAGTATCCTAAATCGAAATAGCTTATTTCTTGGAAAGTTTGCTTAATTCCTTTTATGAAACTCAGAACCCTAATTTGTATAAATTCTCTTAGTTCACGAATTATACTTGTTAAGTTAGTTAAACAGATAATCATGCTCCAAATTTTGAATGCTACATTATCAGTATATAAATAAATGTTGCATTCTCAGATTGCATGTCAGTATTTTGAGCTATTCAATATTTCAGTTACATTTGTGTCATATACATATTCAGTTGGGAGTAGACTTAGCACCGAGTGGGCTAGGGTTCAACATGCCCTCATAGTCCCACAACTACGTGCCCTCGTAGGAGTATAAGTCCCCTCTGTTGGACATCAGATTCAGTGAACATGCCAGCCATGCCTTTATTCGAGTTTATACAAAAATATTTGAATCATACAAATGTACCCGCAAATCATACAAACTTACGAAATTATATAAATCCACGAATTATACAAATGAAGTAGCTTAAACTGTAGCTACAATCCATAAATATGCAAACTATAAGTATGAAGCATAATTGAATTTATTATAGTGGCTATCTGCGAAAGTTCTCCAAAATAAATTATGCCAAATTTAAGGGCTTTTAACTATTTTTTAATATATATATATATATATAGAAAATTAGAAAAGCTGAGACTAGTGTCTTCCCTCCTCTCTCTCCGTTTGTAAAACCCTAAAATCACATCCAATCAATCGATTCTCCCCTCCTCTCTCTAAAGTTTTCTATTTGTCTCTTAACAACAATTTGAATCTTCATTGATTTCTCTGTAGTTTGTCCTCATTTCAATTTTATTGAAGATCTCTTCGATTTTAATCCAAATTTTGTGTTGGTGATATTATATACTATTGTCTGTTGGTGATATTGAGGGCAAAGAAGACTGGCGATTGGTGCAGAAGTCTGTTGAATGGCGGATACGCCGCATCTCCAATATATCTTGGATTGTTCTCACTTAAACTTAGTACTAGGAGAAGTTGCAGTTGTGTTGAGAAAAAGAAAAGAGTGCGTTAACTTCAATATTTTTCAAGAAGGAGAACAATGCTGAGTGTGGTGCGGGTGCATCTCCCGTCTGACATTCCCATAGTAGGCTGTGAACTTACCCCCTATGTTTTGTTGCGTTGTCCTGATTCATTACTCATTTCTGATGATATCCCTGAATCCGCCCCTATTTACGGCTGTTTCTTGAGATATAAGTGGTTAGTTTCTTCTTCTTCTACTTCTTTATATTTATTTGATTATTTTTCAATCAGAGGAATGAATATAATCTATGGATTGAACTGATTTTCTTGTAGAATGTTTGGTGACTTCCTCATTTTCTTTTGTCAAACCTTCTGTTTTTGGTTTATAGAGTTTTGTTGCGGCTCATGAATGACATAATATTTAGTTGTTCGCTGTATTTTTCCAAGGAGATGATGATCATTGGTTTCCATTTAATTCCTCTCAAATTGGCAATGATAGTTTACGGTTGTGACTGTGAGTCTACTTGCAAGAGTGGCTTTAGTCAGTTTGAACTAGTAGAATGAATGTTATATGCTCTGGAAGAAAGCAGTATCTCTGTAGATATTTTTTAAATTGCTCCTTATTTTTCATTCAAGAAATATGATTACAACCAGATATGTATTGAAAACTCCATTAGATCTCAATAAAGACAAAAAATATACTAGGTGATTTCTTCCCATTTGACTAATTTTCTGCGGGCAAAGTTACCCAACACTTGTGCTAGTGGGAGATAGCAAGTACCTGCAAAATACTTGTGGTGCATGCAAGTTGGTCCATTATATAAAAAATGTATTGTAGAATCTGCCCTCCCTTCCTCCAAACCCCCAACCCAATCCTTCAAATAATCATTTGAAAAGTTTCACCAGGGTATAAATGGAAATGTGTTGAGGCTTGATAAGCTGTGACAAAATACCATAATGATGTTAGGTGCATCTACTTTCACAATCTATGGTAGGACCATTTCCTATTTTAAAAGAAGAAAAGAAAATAGAGCTCTGATGGGACTGATTCACGTCAGGAGGTAAATTAAGTTGTTGTATTTAGCCATAGGAGCATTTGATGTGTATTTGATCTAATGAAGGAAATCCTACTTCAAGTTGTTTGATTTGCTACAGCCCAGAGTCCCCTTTGGCAGAAAGACATCTAGACATTTGTGGCAAAGCTTAACTTCATTTTTTGTCTTAGCTTACAACAACAACAACAACAACAACATACCCACTGAAATCCCACTAAGTGGGTCTGGGGAGCTTAGAGTGTACATAGACCTTACCACTACCTCGTGGATGTAGAAAGACTGTTTTCGAAAGATACTCGGCTCAAGTGCATCAACCCAAGTAAAGGAAGAAGAAATTAATGAATAAACCATATCAATTAATAAGAAAAACAGGGTGGAGTCATTCTTTTCTTAGCTTTAGGAATTAATTTTGGTTTATGACTAATAGTTATGTAAAATATAGAGGTAAATATATGGTGCGACATACCACATCATGTGTATTTTAGGAAAGTATCTGACTCTCCTATAACACTAGTTAAGATCTCTTGGTACTTGCAGGGAACTAACATAATCCGAGGTCGAACTTTGATTTTCTTCAAAGCAGGATAAAACTATGAATATCTTATGTGTATCATCTCACTGAAGAAATAGCTGAATGACCAAATCCCATCCTTGTTGTGACCCCATAAATAAATCCTCACCTATCTGTGTTCTTTGAAAACTCTCCTGTAACTTATAAAGTTCTATCATTCTGGGAATCTCCTAGTCATTCAAGTTTCTTTCAAGGACCAAATCCCAACCTTGTTGTGACTACATTCCAGCAACAATCTCATCTTGATGTTGAGCCAAAGGCCCAAAGCAATGATATCTGGAAAAGATCTTTGAGGCTCTCAACACCCATCCATTTATTAGCCCAAAAACTGTTTTTCTGCCATTTTAAACCTTGGCATTTGACTGATTACTGGGGAAAGGCCAGAAGACTCTAATAGATTTTCAGAGGCCAACACAATAGGGAGTATTATCCACTTTAGTTACCCATTTGTTCAATTCCTCATACTTGCTCTTAATCACCCTGTACCCGAAGGCTTGGTCCTCCTGATGGTA
This sequence comes from Solanum commersonii, assembly GCA_029007595.1. Lineage (NCBI taxonomy): Eukaryota > Viridiplantae > Streptophyta > Magnoliopsida > Solanales > Solanaceae > Solanum > Solanum commersonii. Next base: position 3,853,930 of record JAJTWQ010000029.1, read on the forward strand.
CCTCCATAGACCATAGCCACTTCACCCTAAGAGCTTTGCTTTGGTTTTTGAGGTTCTTGATACCCTAATCCACCATGTTTCTTGCTTCTGATGATGTTCTATTAGACCAAGTGAAATTCTTTTTTTTCCTTATTGACTTGTCACATGAAGTTTTTGATTTTGTCCAACCTTTGGACTACTGACTGAGTTACATGGACGATAGATAACATATATGTAGGAAGAGCATCTAGAACTGAGTTTATTAGTGTTAGTCTACCTCCCAAGACAGGACTTGAGGAGCTAACATAATCCAAAAACTGATTTCCATTGTTCAAGGGCATAATCCTTTTCTGAAGGAATCATGACTTTATTTGTACGACGTGATCCTTTTTGTCGATGAAATATGATAGATGATGTAACTGGAATTTCCCTTTTTTTGGTATTGTGCATGTACTAAATTGGATTGAAAGAATTCCACGCATTCGACTTATCAAAAGCTTCCATGCATTGGTGGATGGTCTGGACGACATGACATAATAACCTTTGGAGGAACTATGCATTTTTATTCTTCTCTAATGACCTTTGACTTGTGGAACTTTTCTATATGTTGTAGTACATGTCTGCATAATTCCTAAATTTAATATTTAACGACTGAACAATTGATATAGTTTTGCAATTTAATCAGCAAAAGGGTCTATTTTTATATGTACTTCCATAAATATTAGGTTGTATACTTAAATATCATCTTTTCCATTTTATTACAATAATCTAGCCAGATGAGTAGATCTGCCACAGACAAGATGAAATCCTTATTACATCCTCTTTTTGCACAACAAAGGTTAAATACAAATTGAATTGAACTGATCTGAAATAAAACATAGAGAAGTACGATTGATTAGATCACCAGATCTTATCCTAGTGTCAAGTTCCCAGATAGGCTCTTATGATCTAAATAGCTAAACAAGCAATACATAACGTAACATTTTCGTTGTCACAAACAAAAAGAAGAGGAACCGTGTTCCAGCTACTCAGGGATTTCTTGGTTATAAAAATCTAAGTTGCTCGGACTCTTCACTTTCGGTGCCACACCCATGTCGATACGATGTGGGTGTGGGACCGTATCTGATCTGGTCAATGGGTTTTGGTACTATGACCAAATTTGAGTGAGTAATTTTGGACAGAATCAATGATTTCTGTAATCGAAATAAAAAGTAAGGTGAAATTGAAGAAAATGAAATACCTTGTATATTTAAGTTTCTATTGTCACTTCCTTTCCTTTTATCTCCTTTCAGAAACTCCTCTTGATCAATATTTTTTTTGATGACCCCTCTTGATCAATATTGTCTCCTCAACTTTTTCACATAATATCTCATAATTTAGGTTTTATAACTCTATTTTTAGATATTTGAATTATTTTTAGTTGAATCCCAGCACCCGTATCCATACATGGATCCATATCCCCGAATCTTATAATTTAGATCATAGAGGATCCGACCTCTAGATCCGCACCCGTATCAGATACCCACACTCAAGTCTGAGCAACTTAGATAAAAATAAGCTAAAGAAGAAAGTAACATTTTTATGATCTTCTCTTAATAATATTTGTATCCTATATCTCATTAACTTTCTTTTAAATTTATCTTTTGCATTAAAAGATACTTATCATAAGATCAGGTGGTTTATGTTTATAATAGTTGGTAGACATGTTACCATCTGAATATGTTCTCGCATTGTTGGTGTAAGCATTAGGTGCAGGTATATGACACAAATGACACGGTAGATCGTGAAGGAAGACTTGGATAACTGCAGATTTTTTTTTTTCTTTATTGAAGAACTGCAAATAAGTAATTGAATTTTGGTGGTGGGAGAAAAAGATCAATAAAAGTTGCTTCATATATTAATGATAGAACACGGTACTGTGCACCATTTTAAAAAGTTTTTGGCCCTTGGAATTTCGTAACTGTAGAATGTTTAAAATGTTGCTCATTCTTGTTTCTTCATTTAAACTTTGGAGAATTAATTTTTATATTTCCTTGAGTTGACCTAAAATAAATGTGCATCTCTATTTTTGTGCAATTGCCATAGGTTTACCTATTAAGGAAAGTCCCTATGTGGGCTTAGTGTGTTGCAGCTTGTTGGTTTCCATCTTTTTGTTGACGTGTGAAATCATTATTTATGTACACAAGTATGAAGTCCATAAACAGAAAAACAGTTTGCTTATAAGACACTATGAGCCTGTTTGGATGTGCTTAATGCTTTTGACTTATAAGCCAAAAGCCTTAAGTTAGAATTTCTAACTTATGACTTTTGGCTTATTTTTGTCTTTTCATTTCAAAAAAGTGCTCATAAGCACTTCTTTTGATATCCGAACACTCCAAAAGTGCTTAAAAGCTATTTTAGCTTAAAAACACTTAAATAATCCAATCCAAACAGGGCTCTAAGATGTATGCAATGCCGGCCATGAATTTTGTCTTGCAGAAAGAGACACTAAATAAAAACTGCAGTCAGAGAATTATGTAGATGTTGTGGATGAATATGTTAATGATTTAGGAATCTATCAAAAAATATGTTTAATGTTTAGGATATTATGAATGGCCACTAATCGACCGGTCACACTGGTCAGTGGCATTCATTCAGTTGTCCTGTTCAGATGGATGACACAGTTCCCATTTGAAGCAGTGTATAAGAAAAGTTGTTAAATTTGAATTAAAACCTTCAAATGCATATATATATATATATATATATATATATGTATGTATGTATTGAAGTGCGTTTCTAATTGCTATCAGGCCTATATGTCTATGTTAAGAGGTTTATTCCTCAAGATTTTATATCACGTAGTGTATATGTAATATGGAAATATGTATGCTTCCAAAGTCCTTGTTTTTTAAAGTATGAATTTCTTTTTTCCCCCAGGGGTTAGTTCATTTTGCAATTGTTGAGGTACTTGTATCTAGTCACAAGTCCAAGCCCTGAACTAACCGAACTTAGTCCAGCATTTAGGTGTAGAAGGGTAGAGGGTGGACCCATCCCCTAGCTTCAAAGGTTATGATTGGTTGGCTCCAGAACGATTTTTTCGGTCATATAAACAAATTTACAAAGTCCCAGAAACAGTCAACCACATTTGGGCACCGAGGAAACTGCTTAGAAATCAACCACATGTGGGTACTGGATTGCTTCCTGGGGTTCCATATTTTATAGTTGATATCATGGAAATTATTGCTTGACTAATAGTGTCAGTTTGACTCTTACACTGGCTATTTGGCTCTTTAACTGAATTGATACTTTTCTCCACTAAAAAGATGTGATTTGAGCTGTCATTTCTCCTTGCTGCCAAGAAAAGCAATATCTATTGAATTCCTTTTTCATTACTTGTTTGATAATTCTTCGTTTTTTGCAGGTACCGAATACAAAGTGATAAAAATGTTGCCATGTGCAGCATCCATCCATCTGAGCAAGCTACGTTGCAGTGCCTTGCATGTGTGAAGGCCAAAATCCCTGTTGCCAAGAGTTACCATTGCTCCCCAAAATGTTTCTCAGATGCATGGCAGCATCATCGTCTTCTGCATGAACGTGCTGCTAGTGCTGTGAATGCAAATGGAAATGAGGAAAATACAGGATCCGGTGTTAATACAAGCTTGACTTCTTCGCAATCAAGCGGTAGCTTGACAAATGGAACAACACCTTTATATCCTGTAGTAGTAAGTCAAAGAAATGGTGGTGAAACCTGGTTTGAAGTTGGACGCTCTAAAACTTACACCCCATCTGCAGATGATATTGGTCACACCCTTAAATTTGAATGTGCTATCATCAATGCAGAAACAAAATTATCTGTTGGAAATGCTAGTACCATGATGTCTCGAGTGATTCCTGCTCCATCTCCTACTCCACGTCGCTTGATTTCAGTTAGTGGAGTTGATATACCACTGCATCTGGACTTAGATAGTCGTTTATCATCTTCAGGAACTTTTACTGTGCTCTCATACAACATTCTGTCTGATGCATATGCAACAAATGAATTGTACAGTTATTGCCCCTCTTGGGCTCTTGCTTGGACTTACCGGAGACAAAATCTATTGCGTGAAATAGTTGGCTACCGTGCAGACATTGTTTGCCTCCAAGAGGTACCTCCTATGACATCAGCTAAAATTTTAATATGTAATTGTTTAGGTGATTTTGTTGAATCTTTTGAATTAAAGTACCAGTAGGTATGAAAAATCTTTTCATGCTATTCAGGAGGATCGCTTCTTACTTCTATATTGCAATTTAGAGGACTGAATTTGTGAATTTGATGCCTGCATAATCAGCTACTTTAGCTTAAAGAATTTCTTTTTCTTCAAGTGTAGATGTTTGTACTTACCAGTATGTTGTCATGTTAAAAATGATCTTGTGAATTGCCTATGGAATTATAAATACCCGTATCTTAGTGCTTGTATGCTTCCATTATCAGGTTCAGAGTGATCACTTTGAAGAATTCTTTGCTCCTGAGCTGGACAAACATGGTTATCAAGCTTTGTTCAAAAGAAAAACAACTGAGGTTTGTGGTGCATAGTGCGTTTTCATCTGAAGGTTTTTGATTTCTAATGACACTTTTTCTTTATGCAGGTGTTCAGTGGGAATATCAACACCGTTGATGGTTGTGCCACATTTTTCCGCCGAGATAGATTCGCACATGTTAAAAAATATGAGGTATGGAAGCACAGTATGTTCCTGAGAAGGGATTTACTAATAACACAATTTGTGCATTGATATTGTAACAAGAATCTTCGTATGCGCTTGTTGCAGGTTGAGTTCAACAAAGCTGCTCAATCTTTGACTGAAGCCTTAGTACCCAGCGCCCAAAAGAAGACCGCATTAAATCGTTTGCTGAAGGTATCTTGCCGAATTTGTCACGTTCCTTGTTGGCTTATGACGATTTTCATTCAGGACTGGGCTTATATCTCACTAGTGTGTGCTTGACAGGATAATATTGCACTTATTGTGGTTCTGGAAGCAAAGTTCAATAACCAGGGGGTTGACAACCCTGGGAAGCGTCAACTTGTTTGTGTGGTAAGGAACCTGGTGCTCCTTTCACGTTTCCGTTTAGAGTTAACTTCTGTGTTCTGTTCTGTACATCTCTGGAATAAACTCAGCCACTTTCATTGTCGTGCAGCAACCATTTTACTATTATTTCAAGTTGCCTGTGCTTTTGACATGCTGTTTTCTCTATGATTTTCATTGTATTGTTTCATTTTTCTTACTGTCAAGAGCACCTTTCTGTGTCATCTATATTAAGATTAAAGAAACTGTATTGACGAATCTAGATAGTCCCAAGACTTGAAATTTCTAGAATTGACAAATGAAATTGTCAAAACAGAATCTAATAGTGGAAACTTTTGCATCTGACCTGGAAATATTATTCCCAAGGGTCTATAAATGAGTACAAGTCATTTAAATGAAGGTAGTTTGCCTAGTGCTAATATTTGCTTCAGTGTAGGTTCTTTAGGTTAAGAACGTTTATAATCTGCAGGAGGTTTCATGTTGAATGTTTATGATTTGCAGAAGGTTTCATGTTTTAATGTTTATGATCTGCAGAAGATTTCACGGTTTAATGTTTATGATCTGCAGAAGATTTCACGTTTTTATGTTTATGATCAGCTGTAGGTCTCATGTTTTCCTTTCGAGTGAAGCACTATTTGGCAATATTGCATGTCCTTTTGCTGCCTGTATCTTTATTTTATGTTTTGACCGATAGGCATCTTCATCATAGGTTCTGGTTGACAGAGTTGAAGGCCCTTGAACTATTGTAAATTTGTGTCCTTTGGAGACGTGTTCATCATACTCTTACATTTCTAAAGTGATATCAGTTTGATATATTTGAAAGTATCCTGATCTCTAGAATTAAAGAAGAATCTCCATCTTAAAATAAAGGATAGTAGACTTGCAAAATATCTCGACTAATAGTTGAGGGGGTAGTTGAAGGCCCTTGAACTATTGTAGATTTGTGTCCTTTGGAGACGTGTTCATCATACTCTTAGGTTTCTAAAGTGATATCAGTTTGACATATTTGAAAGTATCCTGATCTCTAGAATTAAAGAAGAATCTCCATCTTCTTAAAATAAAGGATAGCAGACATGCAAAATATCTCGACTAATAGTTAAGGGGGTAGTAAGACAACTCTAGCTAGTAAATAGGACTATTTAAAAGGATTGTTAGTTTATTCTTAATTTGCTTTTCTCCATACCCTGTAGGAGTGAAGTACAACAGTTCTGCGAATATGCAAGTTAAGAAAGAATGATCTTCAATCATTTAATTCTATTGGGAAATGCAAGAACAATCTTTAACATAAACTGCTAATTTTGGAGCAACCCCTGAAAGAATGCCACCTCCTGCATAGCTTGCTTCATAAGTTACTCCTCCCTTTGGTTTCAGATCACATGGTGGAAATGAAATTATGCTCTCTCACACACACATTTGTCCTTTCCTTTTTCATTTTCTTTGTGCATCGGGGGCATTGGTGATTGGTGAGAGTGATATCAGATCTGAATTTAGTAACTGACAACAAGATGCTTTAAAATGTCAAATCTCTTCCCTGCCAATAGGCAATTTTGAGCTTATCTCAAATATGTCTGTTCCTTTTCATGAAACAGTCCTAGTTCACGCGGACCTCATGTTGCGATAAGCTGACACAAACCAAAGCCTTATCAGACTCTGGCTCCTCTTCTCTACCTTAAAATGCGTTATGTTGTACCACCTGCCTTTTTTACTTGTGTTTCCATTTTTCCCTATCCATGGCGTATTGTTAACTGTGATTGTGGTATCATTGATGAAGTACCATGGGAAATGACTGGTATTCAGCTGCTATATTGGTAACTTAACTTAGATGCCTGGAGAAAATAGTAAGGCTTTGAATCTTTGTTCTTCTAAGGAGGTCAATTTTAGAACTAGTTCCTTTTAGTAAGATTTTTACCATGCTGTGGTTAACATGAACTCAATTGATCTGGCGAAAATTTTTCTTTATTACAAGATTTTGTATTGTGCCTAGGCAGCAGTCTCCAGCATGCTATTGTGAAAGTTGGAGCAACCAAAAGTTTTTCTTATGAATCTCTTATGGACTCACTTAAATATTGGTGAAAATATTCTTCTGCTAGCGCACTACTGAATACATTCCTTCATTTCTGAATGCAGGCTAACACACATGTAAATGTTCATCAAGAGTTAAAGGATGTCAGACTTTGGCAGGTTACTATTGGATAACAAATTAAATTGTTCATTTTATCTCAGTCTTGAAACTTGATTGGCAATTTGTTTGCATTTAGGTTCACACACTTTTGAAAGGACTAGAGAAAATTGCTGCTAGTGCTGACATTCCTATGCTGCTCTGTGGCGATTTTAATTCAGCTCCTGGAAGGTCCATGTTTTTCTTGATTTATAATTGCATGTTCTCTCATTGGCAGTGTTAAGAGTTGTACCTCTATTGCTTCCTCATTTTATGCAAAAATTAGGCTGGAACAGTAACATTACTGATAAAAGCTCTTGGCAATGCAGTGCTCCTCATGCACTTGTTGCAATGGGGAAAGTTGATCCAATGCATCCAGAGTTAGCAGTGGACCCTCTTGGTATTTTGCGTCCAGCCACAAAGTTAACGCATCAACTGCCATTGGTATCCACTTCAGTGACTTTAGAAAGCTCCTATTCCCCATTGTCTTTCATAGTAGATATGTTTGCTTCCCCATGTCCCTACCCTTCCTGAGCACATATATATTTTTGTATTAGACTCCATCGTTGAGAAGACTAAATAAGTTCTGTGACTATATTGGTTATATTGTTTATATTGGTATATATCTATCTGTACAGGTAAGTGCTTACACATCCTTTGCCCGAATACCTGTGGTTCCTGGACTAGATCAGAAACGGAGGAAGCTTGATCCCGGCACGAACGAACCTTTGTTTACAAGCTGCACCAGAGATCATTTTGGGACTCTTGATTATATATTCTATTCTGGTATGATTGCATGGTTCTGTCTTAAGATATTTTACATTAACGACTTATATTCCATTTTTATGTTTCTGCATGTGGTCATAACTATATTTAATTGTACCTATATATAGAATTGTGGTTAGACTGATTTGTGTGATGGTTTGAATATGTGCTTTCAGCCGACTCTGTAACTGTTGAATCGTTGTTAGAGCTCTTGGATGAGGAAAGCTTGAGAAAAGACACAGCACTTCCTTCTCCAGGGTGGTCGTCTGATCATATAGCACTCTTAGCTGGGTTTCGCTGCAAGCCTAGAACTAGGCGCTGACAATGGGTATGCAATTTGTTTCTGTTGATTTTAGTTTAAATACATATTTTGCTTGTTCACCATTGTTGTTTTTTGTTACAATTGTTCATTTTGGTGCAGGTCTTGCTTGAGGGATGAACTTGAAGATAGAAGCACAAAACAATCCAAAGGACAAATATAAGTCATTGTAAGAATAGTAGCTGATGATATGGCCCCCTGCCTTCTTTTTTCGGTGTCCGTGGTGGGATAGCAGTTGATCCTTGTATTATGTTACCTTATCATCACATAGATAGTTTTTAAAATTTTGAAAAGTCAGTGGAAATTTGCATCAATGTATGTTCTTTAGAATAAAAGCACAGTTAGAATAGAGTTAGAGACTTGCGTAGACAGAAGTTTAGGGGCAGAGGAAGAAAAGTGGTTCAGTGTTGTGGATTTAATTTCCCCATGACTTTTGCTCTGTGTGGTCGATAGTTGATTGGAAATTCTGGTCGCAGACTCTTTTATTTGTGCATTACTGGGCTGAAAATCCTGAGTTGTAACAGAGAATCAGTTTTAAGAAATGAGAATGGGCATATACATATATTGATTTGATTTGATTTGATCAGCCAGGGGAAATGTCTGATTTACATGTTTCTGCGTATATGATTAATATAATATAATTGACATCGTAAACTAATCTTAATACAACGAAAGGAACAGGTTGTATTAACATTATTTCACATCAGATTATTGAAATGTGTTTTTGAGGAACAAAAGTTTTTTATATATTTATAGTCTTGAATGTAATAACCAGGGGTGTGTAAAACCGAATTGTGATCGATAAGCTAATCACAAAATTGGCTTATTGGTATTGGATTGTCAGATAAACGGATTAAAATTTTATGAAAGTCATTAAAACCTAAAACTTGGAAAAGCACTAATGCTATGCACATGAAAAGTTCGCAATTTATTAAGTCATTGGCAAAGTGCTTTCACTGGATAATGTAAATGAGATAACAAGTTGAAAATCTAAATCAATTTATCCATTTGATCTTATTACTCTTAAAAGTCATCTTTTTGTAAGGTATATTAGTCGAAAAAAAGGTACCATAGAGATTAGAGGTTAGTCGATACACTATCCAATAACCATCTGATAGTTGCTAATTTGTTACCCAACCGGTATCTTATAGGTTGGGTAGCGGATTAGTAAATCTAAAAATCAATATCCGATATGCCAAACCATTAAGCGAAATTATCCGTCCGATCAATTCGATAAGCAGCCCTAGCAATATCTACTTTGTTAGTGACTTGACAATTGAACTAACAAAAAGCCAATACAATATTTGACAAATATTTTAATGCTTATGCTTGTACAACAACCATGGCCATATACAACACAAAAGAAAAAGAAAGCAACAAAAAACAATTGAATACAAAGTAATAGACATTCTAGATTATAGACCTTAATTAGATATGTATACAAGTAATCACAAAGTTAAGATGAATATAGAAAAGTGAAAATACAGTTATAGTATAACATAGCATATGCTTTATCTATTAATCATTAAAAATTCTTTATGAATTATTTGACCGAAAAGGATGTGACAAGTCAGTATCTTAGTAAAATATGCTAATAAAAGAATATCACAATATAACTAGTTCATTCATAATATAAATGCACAAGGAAGTTAAAACAAAAATATAAGAGTTCAACATAGACCATAAACTGAAAATATTAGTCTTGACAGTAGCACTTCACATCAAGTGTTTTTTTTTTTAAATTTTTTGTAAACAAAGATATTACATATATTACTAGATTACATTGGTACAGGGATTGGGAGCCGTAGGCTCAATCCTAACTAGAGGGTGCATATTACACAAAAAAGTAGAGAGTGACGGATACAAAACATTAGAGTTACCTACGTTACTACTATCTAAACTAATACGATTACTAGAGAAAGCTGAGATAGTCCTTTTTCTTTGCTTCCCTGTTCGGTCATCTTCAAGGGTGTTGCTAACAAAATGTGGTGGCGCATCTAACACAACAATCTCTTCCAAAAAGTTAGGTGAAGAGATCGATTGAATATAATAAGTTGCTATAGATAATCATAATCTATGCTCAGGACATGAAAAATGCTATAGCTAATCATAGTTTCATGGCTACCCACTTATTATGTTCCACAAACTAACCATCTTACTCAACTTGTCTCATATCAACTGACTCATAGGCTAAGCTAAATATAACTACTACCAATCACAGTCATAACCTGAACCTACTCAAAGTATTAAATGTAGTGTAAACGGTTTGAGTTTGGACTCAAATGAAGGGACAAGGCATATATTCCCTCTTGAACTTGTCCCGAAAAGTTAGTTACACACTTTAACTATCATGACGATCTATTACACACCTTTACTATTTAAAAATGAATTTATTTACCCCCTAAAGTTGACATGGCAAAATAATAAAACAAAACACAAAATCATGCGTGTCAAATAATTATTAAAGTAAAAAAAAATTAAAAAATCAAAATCTTACGTACACCCCACCCCCCCACATCTCTTCTTCCCACCCCCACTTTGTTAAACTCTTTTATGATATAAGACTATTTCATTGAAATCGTTATTTCTATTATCTTACATGATGTATGCAAGTGGCTCGTATAGGGCCTCTTTGGGTTCTATACGTCATGTTATGCCTAGGATATACTTTGGGTCGTAACATGGTGTATTCCATTGTTGATATAAAGGTTCTCATACTTCTTCGTACCATTGTTATGATGGCTATGTGAGGTAAAATACTTTCTCCCATAGGTCTTATGAATCCTTTTAGTGGAATCTAGATTGAAATGGAAGTTGTGAGGTAGATTTATCTTCACCATATTGAAGTAAGATTTTGATGATTGCTACGGATGTTTGAAAAGGTCAAATCTATGGTGCAAGGGAAATAAGCTACTCATCATGAACTTGAGCCTAAGGAGTTGCTTTTGGAAACAAAGCAAGCTACTGCTTGTGATATTTAAACCAAAGGAGTTGTGCATCAAAATTAAAGTAAGACTTGAAGGGATCTTCTAACCCTTCACAAGGATTCCTTGGTACTTTTCCTAACGCCCATAAAATTTTGAGGCAAAATATTAAGATGAATAATTAGGATGTGAAATGAGACAACTCTAGTGTGGGAAAAATGAGAGGTTGTGTGGGGTGAAATTAGATGTGGGAAAAATTTCTTTCTCTAGTTGCTTTAATGATTTTGTAGGTGTCCTTGGAATAAATCCTAGCGAAGAACCTCAAAATGGGAAGATCACAAAGTCCTTGAAAGCTTCAAAAAGGAGAATATGTTTTCCAATGTTGATAACCAAGGTGAAGACACTTCTTCCTATGAGGTACAAAGTATCAATTCTAACTCTTAGTACACTTCCTTGAACATGGAACATCATTGTGTGACTAGTATCCAATTTAGTGTAAATGATATCTTGTTAATATGTGAGCATAATAAGTCTTTACCTTGTGATGTTCTTGATAGCACCTTGTTGTGTTATGATTATATCCTTGTTGTGAGTGAGGTAACACTAGTTGATTCTAAAGATGACCAGATTGACTCTTCTAGTAAGGTCGATTTGATTCCACCTAGTTTTGGCAGTTATAGCTTGAATGAGGGTACATTGTCATGTGATAAAAGTGATTCTACACTAGTTAATCCTATTGATGACCAAGTCAATTCTTCTAGAAAGATTGATTTGTGTCCACCTAGGGTTGGTATTTATGATTTAAATGAATCCTTAGACTTTAACACCATTTATTGTTTTTTCTCATGAGAATCTTGAGGTAGAATGTCTGTATAAGGAAGTTCTCTTGTTTGATGATGACATAACTCATGAGAGTGCGCATAGTGAAATGCCTTATAATGTTGGAAGTGTATCCACTCTTGAAGGCTACCATTTATTTGAGAATCTACTAGGGTGTGATGACACACTTTCTGATAGGATGAAAATCTCTTTTATGAAGATGATAATACATTTATTGGAGAGTGTAGTGTTAAGAAAAAAGGTGATGCTTATCTGTTAATTGCTACTTCTTCCTTGTGTGTTCAAATTCTTCATATGAGTTATGATGTTTTTGTATATAAAGTAGAGGGTAAAACTTGGGAAGACAATGATTAAAGTTGATTTATGTGACACCTTTTTGTAGTACTTGTTTGCATATGATGGTGCTCACATATTTGAGTGGAGTATGTGGTTTTTGCGAGCTTCAACCTTTCTTTTCTTCAGCTTTTTTCAATTTTTTCACTTCTTTAGCATTATTAGTGTCCTTGCCTTGTTCATTAGCCTTCGTGTCAGGAGCAGAGCTACTGTAGCAAAAGGGGGTTCGGACGAACCCACTGACTTTTCTGTAGATTCTATATTCGTATTAAAATATCAAATATAAAGTACAAATAAATTTATTGCACAAACACAATGAAGCGGGTAGCCCAATGGTCTTTCTGCACTCAACGGAATTTAAATTAAAATAAATTAAAAAACAGAATGTTAAATGAAAAATAGTGTTTTTGGAATTAATATCTAACCTAAAGATAATAACACAAGTAGGTTTATATATTTTAAAAAAAAATCGATAAATGAAAATAAACAGAAAAATAGTGTTTGTGTCATACTCTGAAACAATATCTAATCATTGATTTCTACCAAGACATTCAAAAAATCTTGACCCAAATTTATTTTTAAAAGTTAGGGTTCTAACTTAATCTGATTGCTACTATCCGACCTTTGCCCTCCAGTAAGTACTACGTACTCTCGTATATCCTTTTTCATTTTTTTTCTTATTTATTTTCTTTTACACTGTTTAATTATCTATTCAAAAATTAATTTTTATTCTTTGATTCTAGGGTTATCCTACATATTGATAATTGATTATGTTAAATAACTGTTGTTTGTTTTTCGAAATTTTAACTTTTGAAGGCAATAATTGGTTCAAGGTCATAGTGAAACTAGTAAAATATATGTTTTAGGTGGCAAAATATTAACTGTGAATCTAATAATTTTAATCTCACTTAGAACAATATTGAAGATTATAGTAAAAACGTTCAAAATTTATTCATTTTTTATTAACAATATTTTAGAACTTGAAAATAAATTACGCAAATCTTCATATTATTAAATCAAGTTTTTACAATAACAATATCTAAGGTAATATTTTCAAACATGATTAACATCTCAATAACAAAAGTTGTGTTTTGTCATTTTTAAAATTGTTGTCCTTTTTAAAATTTAGAACCCACATGCCTGAAATTCTGGCTCCGCCTATGAATTCGTGGCTGCACATAAACAAATTAACATCAATTATGAATGCAAAATAAGCATTGAGGACACTAATTCATTGAATAACAAGTCCTAAATGAATCAAAATTCCCGACTCATCACCTGATTCTATGTAGATCGGTCCAAATGAAATGAAGCCTCAGTTTGACAGGACAAGCATTAACAGTTGCACAACAATCTAGTTGGACATATATCAACGCTAATAGTATGACACTTTAACTTGCATCCTAGATCACTCTTCAACAGCAATCTCTATTGCTTAAGGCTTGCATACTTGAATCTCCTGATGTAATTTTGATGAATAAAGGTCAAGTCACTTCTTTGTCAACTGCCAAAAAAAAACACATGAAAAAAAATGGAAATCTATGAAAAAATCATCAAATTCGGAGACCAACTTCAAAAACCAATTCCTATCAATTCAGGAAGAGTTTGATATTGGTTTTTGGATATGCCATAGTACTACAAGTCTAGTTTCTTCACAACTAAGACGCTCGTCATTTGAATGCTCCTACTCTAAGAAAAGGATATTTTGGCGAGATTGACCATTACCGTGAGAAGAACTTCCAGATTTGGGGACCAACTTCAAAAATCAATTTCCGTCTATAAAAAAGGTTTTTGAAGTTGATTTTTAGACATGTCGTAGCACTGAAATTCTAGTTTCTCCATAATCAAGCCGCTCATCATTTGAATGCTCCTACACCAAGAAAATGATGTTTTAGCGAGATTGCACATAACTGCGAGAAGAACTGCCAAATTTGGAGACCAACTTCAAAATTGATTCCCATCAATCCGAAATGTGTTTTGACATTGATTTTTAGATATGTAATAGTAGCAAAAGTCTAGTTTCTCCAGAATCAAGCCTCTTATCATTTGGACACCTCTACATCAAGAAAATGATGTATAGGCAATTGTTAGAAGAACTGTCAGATTTGAAGACCAATTTCAAAAATCGATTTTCGTTAATTCAAAAGGTGTTTAATGTTGATTTTTGGATATGTCTCAATAATACAAGTCTAGTTTATTTCAAACCAAGACGCTCGTTATTTGAATATTCCTACACTAAGAAAAGGATATTTTGGTGGGACTGCACAAAACTGAGAGAAGAACACACCAAATTTGGAGTTCTTCAAAAATATTTTTTATAGGTGATTCACGAGGATTTTTTTTCAATGATTCTTTGATGAATCCTTTGTTCATGATATATTCTTATATAGAGTTTCTATGAATAATTAAGCTATGGAAAAACTGGAAGAAGCAAATCAAATCAATTTTTACCAATCTAAATGGAAATTATTAGCACTCAAATGGAAAGGAATAATGCTTAAGATTTAAAAAATGATTCTTCCAAAATCAAGCAAAGGAAATAAAAAGTTGGTGGGATTATTAAATTACCAATTGTTTCAAAATTGAAGGTTTGCAAAAAAAAAAAAAACAAGCAAATCAAGCTATGCTCTTATTTTATTTAAAATTCAACTTTGGGGACTTGTGTGACACTCGAAGTTTTGGTGCCCAGATTTGTATTCAAATCTATTGTGGAAGTTTATTTGAACTTAAAATTCATACAACTTAGTCTCATTTATTTGTTTATCCTTCTCACAAGAATCCTTCATATCGTCCCTCAGGTGGATTGAAATAATAAAAGTCCTTAGGAGCACATCGAAATAAGGTTGCACATGAATGTACCATGCAACTTGTTTCATCATAAGAAATTGACTCAAGCAAATGTCTTGCGAGTGATATTATTGTATTCCAATACTTCAAGTCTCGCAATCAAGTGTCGATAAACCTACACTTCAACAAGGCTTGAAGTAGGGAGAATCTGTAGACATGCAAATTTTATTGGATTTAATTTATACAAAATTTGGATTAAATTCATATTTATTTGAGTTGAATGATTAATTTGGGCTTTACAAATAAATAAGTCCATTTTTATTAAATTCAATTCCAAGGTTCATTTCACCTTGAAGCCCAAACCCATGCCACGTGTCACAATGACTAGGCATCCAAGACCAATAAAGTGATGCCACGTGTCCAAATGAGGTGGTAGTCACAGTCAAATGCAAGAACCAATCACAATCCACCAAGTATCGAAATGACATCCTTTGGCCAATCATAAGCAACCTTGTCCACCCTCTACAACTATAAATAGAGGATATACATGAGATTCTAAGGGGAATTCGAAGAAAACTCTTCAACAAGCATTTTGCAAGGACAGGAGAAAACTACAACACCAACTACATTTCTCTTTGAAGAGTGGTCAACAGAGTTCTTCTCGGAGATCGACCTGAAACGACGAAGTGTTTCCCGATGTTCCTGAAGAAATGAGGAGGTCTACATCATCCAATGATTCGAGAAGTACGCTACTGAAGACCCTTGAATCTTGAAGAAGTTTAGGAGAGAAGAATCAAGAGAATAACATGATTGTACTCACAAATTCATCAATAACAAAATCACATTTTTCTTTTATTTATTTTGATTGAAGTTAATTTTCAGCGCCACGAAACTTTATTGCGAACACTAACTGCTTAGGATTTTTGGACAGTTGTAATTGATTTTAAATTAAAAAAACTAACTGATTAGAATATTGAAAAAACATGTTCTTTGTTGCCTACATTTTAGTGAAAATATTATCTGCTATTAAAAAGGAGCCCTCAACATGGTTTGTTGAATTTAAAGTTGGAATAAATATAGTAAAGCTAAAATGCAAATATTTTTGAGCACTCACAACCAAACATTTGATTTGCAAATTATATTATTATTATTATTATTATTTATTATTATTATTATTATTTATTATTATTATTTATTATTATTATTATTATTATTTATTATTTATTATTATTATTATTATTATTAACTGAATATAAAACTCAAAATATTCAATATTTTTTTTTTCAAAATTCAATATTTTTTTAATTGTTAAAAGAAACTTTAAATGTCGATTTATAATTTGAAGATATCTAATTAGTTGTAATTATATAAAAAATATTATTTTTTATGGTGTTATCATGTAGTACTTTTCACTTCTCCTATTAAATATATTGATAGATTTTTATACCAAAGTACAATAGTAGTGGCTCAATTAATCAAAATTCAAAAGGTATAGGGAAGCTGCTAAACAATTATTTGAAAAGAAAAACAAGAAAGAGGAAAAAGAAAAGTTTCACGTGAAATAATTATAATTGAGAAAAGAGGTATTCCCGCTTTCTCAATCTATGTGCCATTTTTTTTTTTTTCATTTTTTGAGATTTAAATCGTTTAAATTTGATTGGCAATTTGCGCATATAATCTTTAAAATTTTTGAAATGAAATTTATATATTTATAAATTACGTAAAAAATATTATAAGTTATAATAATTGATAATTTAAAATATTTAAAAGATATGAAAAACTTAATGTCAAAAATAGATTTACTTCAATATAGAAATTAAAAAAGTACCACATAAATGAGATGGAGCTAATAAAAAAATATTCATATCTGTAGTGTACGTGTTATCTAGCGATAGATAGTTCTGGAAAAATCATTCCACGCAAGGGAGTATTTAGATCGACAGAGAGTCATCATTTTTCAACCTGACATGACCAGAAGTTGACAAGCAAATAGCAATCATTGTTTGTTTTAGTTTTCTTTCCTTCTTTCTTCCCTCAAAGGAGGTTCAAAGTTTCTTCTTCTTTTAATGGAGTAATGTGAGTTTTCTTTCAAAGGTCTAATTAGCTCCTTCCTTGTTCGTTGCTTTTATTTTTATGGTAATTTTTGTTCAATTTTTTGACACTTCTATCACTCATTAAATTTTGGTTGATTGCTTATATTACCAATTTATGAGATTGACTTTAACTCCCTTTCAAATTTGCCCCCTTTTCCTTGTTCAGATTCACAAGTTCCCTTTGCCTTGTTCACATTCAGAAACAACTACTCCTATTTGAGTTACTTATTCTCTAGCCAATTATATATTAGAAGAAAGTTTTACTAATATACTTGTATAAATACATACTATGGAAATGAAGCAGAAAATTACCCCAAAAATCTTCTTTTTTCGTTTCTACCTATCAGCGGCAGCTGCTGGCAGTTTCCACTTTCATACAACCTGCAGTTGTGTGACTCAACTTTTATCTCGCTCGCATCTCTTTGGGGACAACGATATAATATGTATGCGGTAGACTTAGCTGGACTAATGTGATTATGGTGACCAAATAAGCTATAATCTTCGAGACAATACTTATGTCTGTCTCAAATGTATTATACTCCTTTAATTTCATCATCAGCTTAACTACTTTTCGTTGTTGTTCAAGTGTGAGCTGTAATTCAGTACGTATAAGTTGACGATTCTATTGGTATTTGGCTTATTATTAATTAGATGCATTCATTCATGCAAAAGATTCTTTACTTCATTCCCACAAATTCAACTATTGAGATGATTAAATGTGTGCTTTTGTTACTCTTAATTCCCTCTGCAGTTAATTGTCAAACATCACCTACTTGCGCGCGTGGAAGAAGATGACAGTGACACCTAACATTTCCATCAATGATGGCAACCTCATTGTCCATGGCAAGACCATACTCAAGGGTGTCCCTGACAACATTATCTTGACTCCTGGATCTGGGGTGGGGCTTCTTACTGGTGCATTTATTGGAGCAACAGCTTCAGAGGGCAAATGCTTGCATCTGTTCCCTGTTGGGGTCTTAGAGTAAGCACTATTGCCTTCTTTCACTATTGCGCAATAACCATGCTAAACTAATTTTATAATTTATCATAACATTGATATATGGATTTTGATTTGGTGAATAGTAAGCTAATTGGTTGTGCTACTAATTCCACTCCTTTATTACGAGAACAAATTGATTATGGGTAGGATCGATGTAATGTGACCTTACGCTCATGAAGTCCATCTTTGGTGGTGAAGTACTTTCTTCATTGTTTAAATTTCTTACATCATGCTTAGAGGATGAAGGTTGACTTGAGCAATGGCATGCAGAAGTACCACACGTTTATCATATTTCAGAAGATCACAGGGTATTGAGTTGCAGAAGAGTGAAACGTGATAAGCATATCAGAATGCTACTCCTTTTATAAAAAAATCAATACTTTTTTGTTATCTATTTTTACAGGGATACTCGGTTCATGTGTTTATTCCGTTTCAAGCTGTGGTGGATGACTCAGAGAATGGGGACATGTGGAAATGATATTCCTTTGGAGACCCAGTTCATGCTTGTGGAGAGCAAAGACACCACCGAGGGTGAGCGTGACGATGCCCCAATTATTTACACGGTCTTCCTCCCTCTACTTGAGGGACAGTTTCGTGCTGTTCTTCAAGGTAATGAGATGAACGAAATGGAGATTTGCCTTGAAAGTGGTGAGTTTCTA
Source organism: Solanum commersonii (assembly GCA_029007595.1). NCBI lineage: Eukaryota > Viridiplantae > Streptophyta > Magnoliopsida > Solanales > Solanaceae > Solanum > Solanum commersonii. The sequence continues at coordinate 3,872,827 of JAJTWQ010000029.1, forward strand.
TCTAGGCTCTAGCAATCGGGAAATTGATAAATGCTATACATTCATCTCAATTCAGTAGACTTCTTGCATCCATTTTTGCTTTACCTTTTGAGGCTACATGCAAAAGTACGCTGCTATGTGGGTGTTCTGGGAGACAAAGTCGTCTCTCTGTGGACCAAGTCTTTGGTTTAGCCTTTTAGGTCTCTCTGGGTACAATACAACAATGTCATTTCTTGTTTTACGCACTGTTTTCTCATCTGTTATGAACAAAGCTGTGCAAATAATCCTTCAGGATAAGCTGCAAGTCCTATTTCCTATTTCCAAAAATTGAGGCTATATTAACCTGTTGGGCGGGACCTATAGCTATAAATGTTATATTGAGCAAGAAATGTCAATGCTGACTGAGTTGCTAATAATCTCATGTAGATCGTCAATGGCAGGCAAGAAAGTAGTATAAACGTAAAAGAACCAATACGTCTTGTATGTGTTATTGTTGCAGGAGATAATGCTGTTAAAACCAACCAAGGGCTTTATCTTGTCTACATGAATGCTGGGACCAATCCCTTTGAAGTCATCACACAGGCTGTGAAGTAAGCTCCAACTTCTTGAGATCTTTTTGATTTGAATCACAAAATAACTGTAGTATGTTTGCAGTGTGAAGTAGTTGTTGAATAATGTCATTGGTACTCGACTAGCAAGACTCCAACTAGAAGTCTTTCTAGACTGTGTAAATAATGTGTTTTGTTCCCTCCCCTCTCAACAGATCTGTTGAGCAACACTTGCAAACTTTTCATCACAGAGAGAAGAAGAAGGTAAATAGTTGCTTCCTTAGTTATTTATTTATTGTGAAATCTTGGTCGTCCCATTATCTGAAGCAGGCCTGTTAATATCCTCTGTTCGATATCATGTAGTTGCCCTCAATTATTGATTGGTTTGGTTGGTGCACATGGGATGCCTTTTACACTGATGTCACAGCAGAGGGTGTCGAGGATGGCCTCAACAGGTAATTTGGCTCTTTCTCAGTTTTTGTTTGGAGATGTCTTTCTGGTTGAACTAATTCATGTTAAATGCCTTTATGACAGCTTATCCAAGGGTGGTTTTCGCCCACGTTTCCTGATCATTGATGATGGTTGGCAACAGATTGGCAATGAAGTACCCAAGGACACTAATTGTGTAGTACAAGAAGGAGCACAGTGAGATTTCTTGCTATGTTTAATAATTATTTTACCGTAATTTACAGATCTAGTAAATAAAATTGCATGTATGATCTCTCCCATGTTTGTTTTGTAGGTTTGCCAACAGGCTAACAGGAATTAAAGAAAACAAGAAGTTCCAAACAAAAGGCCTGAAGCATGTAGTGGAGGAAGCCAAGAAACAAAATAGTGTCAAGTAAGTTTGCAACTTCCGATCGTTGTATTTTATAAAATGTCTAAAAATTGCACACACCACAATTCCTTTTTACTTAGTTTTCTGTTGAATTTAAAGGACGTCTCAGCACTTGAATCTTTTCCTCCTTTTCTCAAAGGATCTACTGGTAGTGAAGTGATACTTATCATTTTAAAGTTTATATTTTCTATGTAGGTATGTATACGTATGGCATGCCCTAGCTGGTTACTGGGGTGGAGTACACCCTGCTGGTCCTGGGCTCGAGCACTATGACACTGCATTGGCGTACCCCATTCAGTCTCCTGGTGTGATGGGAAACCAACCTGACATTGTTATGGATAGTCTTGCAGTTCATGGCTTAGGTTTAGTGCACCCAAAAAAGGTCTTCAACTTTTATAATGAACTACATGCCTATCTGGCATCCTGTGGGGTTGATGGAGTCAAGGTTGATGTCCAGAACATCATTGAAACACTTGGTGCTGGCCATGGTGGTAGAGTATCCATCACGAGAAGCTATATCCAGGCCCTTGAAGCATCCATTGCTCAAAACTTTCCTGACAATGGATGCATTGCCTGCATGAATCACAACACTGATGGGCTCTACAGTTCTAAGCAAACCGCTCTAGTTAGAGCTTCTGATGATTATTATCCTCGTGATCCAGCTTCTCACACCATTCATATATCTTCTGTTTGCTACAACTCATTGTTCTTGGGAGAATTCATGCAACCAGATTGGGACATGTTCCACGTTAGTGCTTGACATCTAATTTACCTTTATTTATACTTGTTTTTGATGATTCAATGTTGGTGCGTGATGTTTGCATATGATAGTCAGTCAGTAATGAATGCATTAGATGTAAAATGAGGTAATTTAATAACTGAGATGTTTATTGCAGAGTCTTCACCCTACTGCAGAATATCATGCTGCAGCTAGAGCAGTTGGAGGATCACCAATTTATGTGAGGTAATTTTTGTCCTTGCATCTGGTTCTTCCTCTTTCTTATTTTAACTTGGAACTGTTACCTAACCCTGTCTCTTTTTATGTCATTCAGTGACAAACCCAGAAATCACAACTTCGAGCTTCTGAAGAAGCTTATCCTTCCTGATGGATCAGTACTTCGCGCTCAATTGCCTGGCAGACCTACTCGAGATTGCCTATTTGTTGATCCAGCAAGAGACGGGACAAGGTTTGCAATTCTCTCCTTATATATATACTAGTGTCTGGGGAACGCACGTCTGTCCCTTATCATTATTATTGAACTTCTATAAATTTAAAAGGTTGAGTTATAAAATAGGAAATGTTGAAATTAACAATATTAATTTTATCATTTATATTTTATTCATTAGATAAAAATTTATGAAAGTGGGATACTGCATTTGCCATCGTATAAGAAATACGTGAAGGTAATTAAGATAATAGTCTTTAATGGTATTAATATATCAATGATTCTTGCTTGAAAAATTAATAAATGCATGTAAATGTCTTAAACTTCTGTAGTTCAGGACTTGATTTTTACTTTTCTCCTCCTTTTTTCTTTCCCTTACTGACATAATTTAATTTCTCATAATATCTTGCTCTTTCTAGTCAATATTGTTGGTTAATATCAGAAATACAAGATATTAGAAGGCAGAGAAGTAAGAAGAATATGAGCGGATAACTTTTATTGATGCCTGAAGGTTACATTTATAACACCTACAATGAAATAGAAAGCATTAAACTCCCTAAATCACCAACTAACTTCTAAATAATAGGAATAGATGGCTAACAACTAATTGACTAAGTTTTATTTAATATAAAGAAGTAAAAATAAATTAACTGCAGTTCAAAAGTAAATTCCTAACACTCCTCCATGCTTTGAAAACTGCAAACTCCAATTCTCTATCTAAGAATCTCAAACTTGCTGATTGGTAAAGACTTAGTGAATATATCAGCCAATTGTTCTTCCGTCTTGCAATAGACCAGAGTTATATCTCCATCTTTTTGCACTGTTCTCGAGAAGAAAAACTTTATTTTGAAGTGCTTAGTTCTTCCATGAAATACATGATTGTGAGATATAGCTATTGCTTCTTCATTGCCCATGAACACTTCGATGCTTCTCGTCGGCTCTTGATTTAATAACTCTTATCAAAGACACTTCATCCGATTCTAAGCGTCAACGATCATTAGTTAGTAATATAACCCAACCAAATGAGTTGGGGTCGAATCCCACAGGGAGTGGTACGTGTTTAAGATTCAATAGCAAAGTACAAATATGTTCAAGTCAATCATAGGAGTAAATATTTACGAATAAAAGCATAATTCAAATTAGGGGATGACACAAGTGTCAAATAAAGGGGTTTTGGTTTTAACTATCAGCTACAACAACAACAAATAACACGAATTAACAAGTAATGAGACGGGTTCTTGGGATGTGATTGAATTATAGGCTAAGGTAGACAAATGGGTAATTGCAATTGTTAGTAAATAGCTGTAAATAAGTGAATAAGTTAGACTTTAGTGGGGATAAACTTTCTCTCGAACAATTTACCCCGAATCAAGTTGGCTTCTCTCGAACACCAACAAGCAGCAAATAAGAACAACCTGCGATTTAGTCCATTCACTCTCTCGAGCTGAATGTGTGGAAAATGATTTAGGATTCACTCTCTCGAGCTAGACCCACAAACCATCAATTCAATAATTTTGGTTTTAAAACCTCTCTCGAGCAAGCCGAAAACACGAAGGTAGAGTTGCATTTGCAACTACAACCCTTTAAATTAAACCACAATTACTGATTGAAATCACTTCTAAACAACATTTAAACTATCAATTAGCAATCCATAAGCTAAATCAGCCCATAATCACATAATCACACCCCAAGAATTGGGGTTTTAGCTAGACATCATAAAAAGATAGAAATCGTTACCAAATTGTGTTTCCATCAACTAGTTAAGATTAATTTCGTCTTTACAAAGGTCCAAGTTGAAGAATCTCAAAGACCCACTTCCAATTTCTCAAAAATGGAAAACTTCAATTCTTCAAAGCTAAGGAAAAGTTTGTTTCAAAACTCCGAGTTCCAACTCAAAAGCTGATATTCTATATTCTGAAAACTCTAAAATGATCACTGATACTAAACTAAAATATTCAAAAACGTATTTATAGTCGCCAAAAATATGTTGTGAAGGACCATTCGGCACAGTAAGTCGGGATCGCCGATCAACTCGGTGATCCGCCCTTTGGTTTGTTCCATCGCCTTTTTCCTTTGGCCTTCATCATCCTCAAGTTCTGTAACTTTGGGCGATCCAACACTGCATCGCGGAACCACTCGGCGGCACGCCGACTGCTCCTTTCTCTCGCCGACTTGATTTTTGCTTTCAGGGCTTGGCACAATGGAACTTTAGGTGAGATAATAGCCATTTGGCGACTCGCCCAATGGATTAGGCGATCAACAAGCCTTCTTTTCTTCGTTCCTTCGGCTGCCTTGTTCCTTTTTGCCCATTAGTGTCCATGCTTTGTTCCTCAATCCAAATACTTGGAAATCAAGGATTTTACATTAGTTATTGGCACAAAGTAAGCATTTGAGGACACTAAATCTATCCAAATAAGGCCCTAAATGAGTCTAAATCGTGGATTCATCAGCTCCATATGCAGATCAACCAAAATTTTCTTTAGCCACAATGCTTGATTTACTGCTGCTGCAGCTGCAACTGCTACAAACTCAGCCTTCGCTAGTAGATTGAGCCACAATATCTTGTTTCTTACAACTCCGTGAGGAAGTTCCAGAACCAAGACTAAAACAATATCCTGTATTACTCTTTGCATCATCCTCAGAACCGCCCCAATCACTGTTGAAGTACCCACAAAGCTTCACTCTTCTAAAACTTGACTCCATAGGTGATGGTTCCTTTGATGTATCACACAATTCTTTTGGATGCTTGCAAATGTACTTCACTCAGACAATCCATGAACCTTGATAAAGCACTTACAACATACAATATATCGGGTCTTGTTGTTGTAAGACAAAAACAACCAATGAAACTTCTGAAGTACATCGCCTCCACCTTTTCGGCTTCATCTTCTTTACTTAGTTTCTCTTTTTGGTTCATGGGAGGACTGATCTCTTTGATATTTTCCATTTTGAATTTCTTGAGAATTTCCTTTGAATACTTTTTCTGGCAAATGAAAAACTCATCTTTTCCTTGTGTAATTCCATTCCAAGGAAATATGTCATAAGACCAATATCAGACATTTCGAAAGCTTGCGTCATATCTTGCTTGAGCTCATCAATTAGCCTTTCATTGTTCCGCTAATCAAAAGGTTATCCACATAAAGAGAAACAACAAGAATGTCACTGCTGTTGCATTTAACATATGATGTGAACTTTAAAAAACTCTTTTGAATATCAGGGTCGAGCAAATAAAGAATTGGATTGAAGCTAGTTGTCTGAAAAAATAAAAAATACTCTTAACTTATAATTTTGTTAATAAATTAGTCTATGAATTTTATTTACTCATAATTTTTTATAATTAATTTTCAAAAATTTATAAATAAATTATAAGTATTAGTTCATTTGAATTTAATATTTGATTACCTTTTATAAAATTTAAGCCTGTGGTAAATTCTTCAATTGAATACCTAAAAGAAATTGCTTATTGAGACATTAAACAAGCTTTTATTGTATTGTTAAATAATACTACTCTCTCTGTCCCAATTTATGTGACTTACTTTCCTTTTTGGTCAATCCCAAAAAGAATGACACATTTCCTTATTTGGTAAATATTTAATGAAATTATCCCTATTTTACCCTTCTTGAATTTCATTATTTCAATAGTTGCACTCTTTTAATTTAAAGAAAAAGTTATTGAAATGCAGTAAAGTACAATTACTTTTCTCTTTTTGCTCATAGTCAACGGTACTTTTAACACTTTTTTCAATACTTTGTCATAACCTATTCTTTCTTTTCACCACTTCTGAAAATTCAACATTCATTTTAAAATCACTGATTGGAAAAATTGTAAAACGAAGAATTGAAAAATTAAAGATGATATATCTCTACTTATATGGAGTCCATTAGCTAATATTTTAAAATTTGGCAAAAAAATTGGCGCTAGAAACTGAAAATTTTAATCTTTTCCCACATTTTTTTTTAATGTTATCAATTTTTTGAAACTACAATTAAAATCATGAAAAAAAAACCACTTTTACCTGCAATGGCAAAAACTCAATCATTTTGGAGTCTTTCTTCTTCATTGAAAGATTAAGGGAGAGATAATGGAGAATGGAGAGTGGAGAAGAAAGAAGAGAGATAAATAAATATATTGGACTCTTTTGGATTTATATTAATGACTGATGTGACATTAACTTATGAGAGAGAAAAATCATAAACTTTTCTATTCAAAGTGAGATATAGTATTTTTTTTATTTAACAATTTAGACTTATTAATAAGGGTATTTTTGGAACATTGTAGAGTCTTTCCATTTTTCTTAAAGTTTGTGCCAAATCAAAGTACATCATATAAAATGGGACGGAGGGAGTAATAATAGTAATAGTAATAATAATAGTAATACTACCCATTAGAAGAGAAGAAAATATTTTGATGAAAATATGAATAGTTGAGTGATACTACTACTACTATTAGTAATAGTAATAGTAATAGTAATACCACCCATTAGAAGAGAAGAATATATTTTGATGAAAATATGAATAGTTGAGTGATACTACTATTACTACTACTACTACTATTATAGTAGTAGTAGTAGTATTTATATATCCCATTAGAAGAGAAGAATATATTTTGATGAAAATATGAATAGTTGAGTAATATTGTGGTCCTAAAAGAAACAAAAGCAATATTACAGAGCAAATTCCCAAACGTGAATGACTATTTTAAGGAATTTACTCTTCCTTCTTCTTCTATGATCAATCAACCATTTAAGTTTCAAAGCTTGATTTAAAATTTACGTGAATAGTTTTGAGCAAATTATTTATCAAAAGACTCGAAACATTGAGAGGATTTTATATCTATAATTTGCTTGCGTCTGTGTAGAAGAGATTTTGAGTTGGTTGGAATTGAATAGTCGGTGTAGATGTCATGTATAGTAAGTGAATACTTGATTTTGTAGTTAAACTATGTTTAATTTTTTGAGTGTATCATAATGTATAGTCAGTTTATATTTTCTATGACTTTTAGTTATTTTTAGGTAAATAAAAATACAACTTTATTTATTGCATATATTTGAAACTATCCCATAATATAAAATGTTGAAAGACCTTTGAATTATCCAAGTTTAGATAGAGATTGCAAAACCTTAAGTTGTAGGCTTGTAGCAATTAAGAGTCTTTATTAAATTAATGGTGATTTATTCTTAAAATTGCTTATTTAGTTTGTGTTCTCACTTACCGTGGTAATACTCCATCGGTTCCTAATTAATTGTCCACTTTTGAATTGACATATTTATTAAGAAAACAATGATTGACATAATGAGTTTTACCATTTTATCCCTATTAATTATGAAGTAGATGAATTAAAAATTTAAGATTTTCAAGAAGTTCTACCTTTTTCAAAATTAATTAATTTTTGTTCTTTCTTGGTTTGTCAAAATGGACAAGTAAAAAGGAAAATTGGACAAGTAATTAGGGACGAAGGTCGTAGACCCTCGCATGTAGCAGTTAAGAAATTTGATGGAAATTAAATGTTATAAATTGCTTATTACGTTTGTATTCTCATTGACCATGGTAATTTTGATTTGTTATTTTTTGGAAGGTAATTAAAATTTGATTTAGAGTAAGGGTAAAATGGTAATGAAATATTAAAACGTAACGTTGATGTTTTATGTTGGACAGCTTACTTAAAATATGGAACGTGAACAAATGCAGTGGTGTGGTTGGTGTATTTAACTGCCAAGGTGCTGGGTGGTGCAAGGCGACAAAGAAGACACGTATTCATGATGCATCCCCAGGCACACTTACAACTTCAGTCCAAGCAACTGATGTTGAGACCATTGATTGGAATGGGGATTCTATAGCCTATTGTTTTACATCAGGTAAACCAATTCCTTAACATAGCCTATGACTGGTGTTAGGATTAGCAATTTATTACTGGTGTTAGAATTAGCAATTAACCCTTCATTAATTATATAGGGAAAGTGGTTTTCCTACCCAGAGTTGCTTCACTGCCTGTAACACTTAAAGTTCTTGAATATGAAGTATTCCACTTTTCTCCTGTCAAGGTAACACCTTTTTGTTAACTTGCTTCTTTAACACTTTTTTTTTTTTACTAAAATAACTAGACATTTTTTATTATAAGTGTAGGAAGTTATGAGAAACATATGTTTTGCTCCAATTGGGCTGATGGATATGATCAACAGTGGTGGTGCCATTGATCAGTATGAAGTACATTCTGATGATACAAGCCAATCTCCAACTGCAACAGTCTCACTCAAGGTCAGGGGATGTGGCCGCTTTGGCGTTTACATTTCCCAAATACCTCTCAAATGTTCAGTAGATGGTGCAGAAACCGTCTATAACTACAACAAAGAATATGGACTGCTGACTATGAATATCCCAGTAACACAACAAGAGATGTACAAATGGAATATTGAAATTCAGGTCTAAGTAGACAGAAGAATCTATAGTAAGTGGCTGGCTGAAAGCTTTGTACGGTGCAGGATTTAGAATGAGTCCTGGGATTGAGTGAGTCTCCTCATCAACATTCTAGCGTCTCTCGTCTCTGTAATAAAGCTATCTAGATAGTGTTGACTGTTGAATGTGAATACGGTGTTTTCAACCTTCTCCATCTTATATATATATCCTACTATACTCTTTCATCTGTTATTTCTATAGAAATCTCACGTTAAGATTAGAGAGAAATCAGGATTCTATTGATGAGTCCTGGGATTGAGTGAGTATCCGCATCAACATTCTAGCGTCTCTGTAATAAAGCTATCTAGATAGTGTTGACTGTTGAATGTGAATACGGCGTTTTCGACGTTCTCCATCTTATATATATAGTGAAGTTCTCCATCTTATATTTATCCTACTATACTCTTTCATCTGTCATTTATGTAGAAATCTCACGTTAAGATTAGAGAGAAATCAAGGATTCTATTGATGATTAAAACTGTCAAGTACATGCTCCTTATATAGGAGGAGAGCCCTACTATAATATAAATATATAATTTACCTATATAAGTATAGGTTTACTACTACTACTACAACAATTATAATAATTTATCTTAGTCTACTTCAGCTAGTCTAAGACACAACAGTCTACTCAACAAGTAGTATTTAGTAGCTTAGTCCTAGTGTGACTCTAAACTCTTTAACAATTAAAAGTTGTACACGTTCAACCTGCTCCATACCATCAACTTCCTTCTTCTTCAACAATTTCCTAACAATGAATCTTTTGAATCGTCTATCATCTTCTCTCATGTCTTTTGAAACTTTTTGTATCTTTTTGGATAGTTATCAATTGTATTATTATTGAGTGAGGGTTAAACGTCGAAAATATTTTTATTTTTTTGAGTTCCATATCTGAATTATGGGTGTGAGAGTTTCTTAATTAACCATCACCAAATATTTATTAAAACATGATTTGGGCTAATTTTACGTTCATTTTGCCACTTTTTTCTTCATGTTTTACTTTGTTTCGAGGAAAATAATTGTTTAATTACTATGCATTTTATGCGTAATAGTAATATTCTTGATATTTAGCTAATAAATGTGATTAGATGTATTTCATGACAAAATGTGGAGAAAAGCACCCAAAAAGAGCTAAAAGTTGCAAAGTTGAAACTTACAATCGAAGTTGGGAAGAAATTCAGATGCAACACCTTAGGGCTATGACTAGCGCTATGATGAGTGGTAGATTTACACTCATATGAGGCATTTTTTAGTTCAACAATTAGTGTCCTCAATGCCTAATTATGTCCTATTCTGACGATATTTTGATGATTTGTAGCTATGAAGGCTAAGGGACAAGGCAATGATGAATACTTGAAAAAATGACCAAAAACAGGGAAAGAAGCGTAAACTCCACACTGGCAGTCACCTAACCAGAAGGGCGGATTGCCCAAATTACCTGACCTCGCCTAAAGTGACAATGCTTACAATTAAAGATATTCGAGACTCGGAGAACTAATGAGCAAAACAGTGACTCATCGAAAGAGATGGGCGAACTAAATGACCATCGCCGAAGGTGACAAGTTTTGGATGAAATATGAAGGTTTAAAAGACGAACAAAGATGGTACTCGATGATTCGCTGAATGTGAAAGGCTGACTCAAATGAGCTCACCGAATGAGACTCAAACACGTGAAGCCTGAAGCAAGAGAAAGACTAGCTAAGGAGAAGACAATGATCCGCCATATCGTCTTGGCGAGCCCGACTAACGTCACCGAAGGGGTGGCCTAATTTTGGGAAACTATATATATCCCAAAGGAGAAAGAAAATGTATCAAATTTCAGAATAGAATTTCAGTTCCAATCTTTGTATGAGTTTTAAAGAAAAGAACTTTTGAACTCTTAGGGGGAATATTCTTAGTTTGGGTTTTTAAGTTTTTCTCTTGGATTTGACAATTTGAAGTTGGAATTAAAGTGAGTGTTGATTATAGTTGTTTAATTTCATCACATCCATGACTGCTCTCATGATAGGTATAATTTCTTTACTTTTTGTGATGTGTGGCCAAAACCCTAATTCTAGGGTGCAATTATGGGGTTGGGTGTTGATTTAATGTACTGGGTATAATGTTTTGCTTCGTTTTACTGCTGTTCATTCATGGATTTGGACTAATTAGCATGAAGTTAAATTATGGGTTAAAGTTGCGAACTTAATTCTAGTTTAGATCTTTGGTTGATGCTCGAAAGAGATCGATTTGAGTGAGTAATTAGTTTAATGCATGCAGTTTAGGTTTGATGTCTATAATTTGCTTGAAAGAGAAATTATGGGTTGAATCTATTTGCCCAAATCTTCATGAAAGAGAGATTTCGTAAGGTAATGGGTATGTTTGGAATTTACATAGATGAGACCGAAAGGAGATTCTATGAATTGGTACTATGAGATCGAAAGAAGATTAGTTTCATTGAAGATGACCCAATATATCCATGATTGTTGCACTAATGAGCAACACAATTACCCCCATGTGACATCAATTCTAATCCATGCACCCCTAGATTGTTTCCTAATTGTTTGAAGGTTTGAAGGTTTAGTTCAATTGCGAAACTTGATATCAAAACCCCCTTTTGATAAATTTGGTGGAATCATCCACCTGTTATTTTTAACTGCTGCAAATGATTTGATTTACTATCATGCCTTGATTCCCATAAAGACAGAGAGGAACCCGATGCCCTAAAGGCTCGAGAGAACCAAAATATAACATGTTCTTATTAAGCATATAACTAAGACAATTTAAAGTTGTGACAAGTTCATATAGGATGCAGCAGTTGAACCAACATAAGTAGACCCAAAACTTATATACAAGACTTGGCCTTTGAGGCCACAACTTGTTAAGAGACAAGATGCAACTGAACTATATACATTAGTCTACAAAGTGTCTAAAAGATAGAAAACCTTAGTTTAGGGTGGGACAAAGTCCCTCCTTACCCTTAACTATCATACAATAACAAAATAGGTGCCAAAGACTCGGTAAGCCCCAGATCAACCTGGAGCTTCACCAATAGCAGCCGAGTACCTTTACTCTTACTAAAGAGCTCTACTAGCTGGAGTACCTGTGCTTGTAGCATGAAATGTAGCGTCCCCCGCGAGGGACGTCAGTACGAAAAATGTAAGGCAATAACATATGTAAATCAAGGGCTCAAATGAAATCAAGTACCAATAATTAGTGCATAGATCATAACAGAAGACCACCTTTGTGTACTCTTGTGGGATCATATATGTTACATTCTTTTCTTTACTTTTCTATGCGTTATGATCTTTCTAAGGCATGTGATATAAATGACCAGCTGATCGGTGGTAGAAGAGGATGACCCATGCTAGGCATTTTAACCTTTAGGATGTTGTCCTCATAATTACACAAACTGGGATTGGCCCATGTTAGGCTTTCGCTCCTGAGCTGCCACCCTTCTATACCAATTGGGATTGACCCATGCTAGGCATTTGCTCCTGGGCTGCCACCCATAAATATATACAAATTGCTTCACTTAGTTTGTTTAATCTTTGAGATTTTTGTTTTGGTGGTCATAATCATTTTTGAGATTTGGAACTATGGACTAGTAGTAGAAGACATGAGAATAATAACTTCAAGGCAGTAACAATGACATAAGGAGCTATGTAACATCAATGTATTACTTATGAGCTTAAATGACAGAATTGACTTCAATTGACTTCGAGGATAATTCACCAAGCTTGCGTTTGCAAATATCATTTCTATACTAGCATAAGCGGAGGATAATTATACAAATGTAGAGTAATTAACATATAATGAAGTAATTCGACACACTAAGGAGATGAGAGAATATTGTTATCCATATTGGAGATCATACGCTGCCACTATGTTTCCTTTACTAGGAATAAAATTAGGAAATTCACTTCGTTGTTATTAATCACAAATATCCGATTTTAGGCCAACGAATATGGAATCGAATAGCCTTACATACCTTGCTATACAATTCAAAATTATGACTTAAGCTTCTTCTTTTCAAATTACTAATCTATAATAAAATAAGTTGTCTAGCTAGCACAGATGGTTGCTTCAGTTGCGGTAAGAGTGGTCATAAGATAAGGGATTACCCAATGCTTACAACTAGGGAAGAGAGGGAAAGCAAGCTCCTCCTAGTGGATCGGTTTCCAATGCTCCCAAGGAAAACCAATTCTATGCACTTCAGACTTGTGGTGAACAAAAGGGTTCTCCCGATGTGATTACCGATATATTAAATGTTTTCCAACTTGATGTTTATGATTTACTCAACTCGGTGCTTCCTTGTCTTTTGTGACTCCATATGTGGCTATGAGGTTTGATGTTCTTTCGGATGTGTTGTTAGATCCTTTTTTTTTTGTCTCTACTCCTGTTGGTGATTCTATTTTGGCTAATAGGGTCTATAGGAAATGTCCCGTTTCCTTATCCCATAGAGTTACTCTTGATGATTCAGTAGAGATTGATATGCTATATTTTGATGTTATCCTTGGTATGAATCGGTTGCACTCTTGTTATGATTCTATTGATTGTAGAACCCGTATAGTCAAGTTTCAATTCCCGAATAAGCCTATCCTAGAGTAGAGAGGGGGGGGGGGGGGGGAATTCTATGCCTAAGGGCCAGTTTGTTTCCTTTCTGAAAGCTAGAAAGATGATTTCTAAGGGTTGCATTTACCATCTAGTTAGGGTGAGGGATTTGGATTCCAAAAACCCTACTCTTGAGTCAGTCCCTGTTGTTAATGAGTTTTTGAAAGTGTTCCCAGATGATTTACCCGGTATTCCTCCTGAAAGGGAAATAGACTTTGGTATTGACCTTCTCCCAGATTTAGAACCTATTTCAATTCCTTCTTACCGTATGGATCCGATAGAGCTAAAGGATTTAAAAGAACAATTGAAATACTTTTTCGATAAGGGCTTCATACAACCGAATATATCCCCATGGGGTGCTCCAATTTTGTTTGTTAGAAAGAAAGATGGTTCTCTTCGGATGTGCATTGACTATCACCAGTTAAAGAAGGTGGCCATGAAGAATAATTATCCTCTTACAAGGATAGATGATTTGTTTGACCAACTTCAAGAGGCAAGTTACTTATGTAAGATTCATCTTCGGTCGGGTTATTACTAATTGAAGGTGAAAGTAGATGATATTCCGAAGATGGCTTTTCAAACTCGGTATGGTCATTATGAGTTTTTTGTAATGTCGTTTGAGTTGACTAATGCTCTGGCTGCATTTATGGATTTGATGAATAGGGTGTTGAGACAATACCTTGACACGTTTATGATTGTGTTCATCGATGATATATTGATTTACTCAAGGAGTGAGGATGAACATATTGATTATTTGAGGATCGTGTTGCAAATTCCTAAGGACTATCAACTTTTTGCAAAGTTTAGCAAACGTGAATTTTGGTTAAGGTCTGTGGCTTTTCTAGGTCACATTGTTTCAAGTAAGGGTATAGAGGTAGATCGTATTAAGATGGATGTGGTCAAGAGTTGGCCAAGACCTCTATCTCCTTAGGATATTAGAAGTTTCTTGGGTTTGGCTGGTTACTATAGATGATTTGTTGAGGGGTTTTCTTAGATTGCCTCTCTATTGATAGCATTGACTCAAAAGAAAGCCAAGTTTATATGGTCCGAAGCTTGTGAGAAGAGTTTTCAAGAGTTAAAGAATAGACTTACTTCCGGTCCGGTGTTGAATTTACCAGAAGGGACAGATGGTTTTGTGGTTTATTATGATGCCTCTAGAATTGGGTTAGGATGTGTGCTTATGCAAAATGGGGAAGTTGTTGCCTACACTTCAAGGAAACTTAAGATTCATGAGAAGAATTATCCTACCCATGACCTTGAATTAGTTGCGGTTGTATTTGCCTTAAAGATTTGGAGCCATTATTTGTATGGTGTTCATGTTGATGTTTTTACCAACCATAAGAGTTTACAATATATTTTTAACTAAAAATATCTAAATCTTTACCAAAGAAGGTGGCTTAAGTTATTGAAAAATTATGATATAAGTGTTCTCTATCACCCCGGTAAGGCGAATGTGGTAGCAGATGCTTTTAGTCAGTTATCTATGGGTTGTGTTGCTCATATTTGAGGATGATAAGAAAGAGTTGGTTTGAGATGCTCATAGTTTTGCCCGGTTGGGTGTTCAATTAGTAAACTATACCAAGGGTGGTGTTATAGTTCATAATCGTCTTTTGTGGCGGATGTGCAAGCCAAGCAAGGTCTTGATCCAATATGGATTGAATTGAAAGAAGCGGTGCTTAGAAAGTCCATTGAGGCTTTCTCCCAAGGGGGAGATGAAGTACTTAGATATCAAGGTCATTTTTGTGTTCCTAATGCTGATGACTTGAGGGAACATATCTTGTCAGCTGCCCATAGTTCTTGGTATTCCATTCACTCGGGAGCCACCAAGATGTACTGTGATTTGCGGGAAATCTGAAAAGACCCATGGTTACACCCTAGATATAACATGGCGTATACAACCCCGAAGGACTCCATACAAGCCACTTAGCTCTCATTACATAAGAAATAGAACAATAGGAGTAAAACAACATTTTAGAGTCCAAACATTTTTATAAACGAAAAGCGGAAGTCTAGACACTTTGTCTCATCATAGCCATCTATTACAATAGGATGAAATTGGGCCTAGCCCATACATCATGCTAAAAAATGGAAATACATGAAAGAAACCAAAAACAATAAAACTCTGTCCTCGAAGCATGAGGACTCACCAAAGCTCAAAAATCTCTAAATCAATACTTAGCCACGAAATTGATGACCCTGGCCGTTGGACCCTACATTTGGGAAAAATATAGGCAAGAGTATGCGTTAGTATAAAAATGCATTAAGTATGGTAGCCATACATAAAAACATTTAAAACATTCTAAAAGGGACATTTCATTTCATGACATGCAATTAACCAAGTTAAAACATAACATAATAGGATTTAGAAAATATCCTTCATAAAACATGGTCAATGCAAGTTAACATCATCTTTAAAACCATTGAACTCATATGCAATTCTTCTTGGAGTAACCTTAGTTCATTATTCATGTTATTGTGGGAATAAGCCTTAACCGACATAGAGACCATGTGAGCTATAACATGATCCCTCGATGTCTCCCACACCGAAAAAAAGGGTTGTCCTACTTTGCCCAAGTAGAACCATGAACTTAAAGCTTAAGTAGATCCACTAGCTAATCAACCTATGGGGGCACATAGTTTAAGGGATAATGGGATTGTTACTAGAAACCCAGCCTCTACTCGAGAGAGCTTTCATCTCAAGAGATTGCTTCTAGAAACCCGACCTCTACTACAGGAGAGCTTCCATCTCACATCAATATCCACTCAATGCTAAGCATAAATCCCACATAAAAGTTATTAAGTATTGACTTACCTTATTATAGAATAACTCCTTAGACCATGCGTGTGTAAACCTTTCACCATCCATGATCTATTCATAATAACTCTTAGCCTTTGATTCAATTAGGTGAGAAAGCCTTTCAACCTAAGAGTCCTTACCATGTTAGAAAACCTTTCACACCATGCTAATATGTGTTTATGAGAATATCTTTTAAACAACACAACAACATCATCATCATCATTGATACTTTACTCTCAAGCATCCTTAAAGCATTTACATAATTTTCATAACAACATGCATAATCTTATACTTTACCCCTTCAAGGTTCAAAGCCTACTTTCAATCACCACATCTAGAATTCAAGCATTTGATATGGATTTTTATCATAAATTCATGTGATTCTATCACTTCATGCATTAATTCATAAAACTCTTCTTTCGTAAATAAAGACCCACTTCATATCATCATAATTGAGAAATATAGGATTTACATAGGTTCATGGGAAACATCATAAAAAGCATAGTATTTCATCAATTCATATTTAATATAACATAATTCAATCAGTTAAATCAACTTTGAAGAGAACCCATGGCAATTGAAGAAAACCCTAACAATTGGAAATTTCTAGCTTTTTGAAATTGGAGATTTTGGGTAACTCCATAGATGAAAGGAATCCATGGATGAAAAATATCATACCTTACTATTAAATCCCAAAGATTTCTTCTTCTTCTTCCTCCTCCTCCTTTTCTTCTTCTTCCTCCCCCTCTTCTTCTTCCTCCTCTTCCTCTTCTTCTTCCTCCTCTTCATCTTCTTATTCTTCTTCTTCTTCTTCTTCTTCTTCCTCCTCCTCCTCCTCCTCCTCATCTTCTTCTTCTTCCTCTTCTTCCTTTTCTTCCTCCTCTTCTAGACACCTTTTAAAAGAAACAACTCAAGACTAGCAGCCCATCATGCATGCTACTTATCAAAATGCACCAAACAAAGGAGGAAACATCAACTCCAAGTTAAACAAAATCAATGTACCTCAAGGAAATTAGGAACTATACCTAACAAACCAATATGCATGAAATTTCAAAATTTCTCATCTTCAAGGAGGAACTTCCTTCTCCAAGCTAAAATCATGCTCAACACAATCATATGGAGCCTATATGCAATTCGTACTCAAAAGCATAGCTAAAGCATGTTCATCCATTCATCTCATGAAGTCTATAGGCAACTCATACTCAATGCACATTAACATGAGGAGAATCAATCATGTAAACTCATTTTCTTCTAAAGACAAGTTTTTCATGAGCATGCATAACATAAGGAAATCATGGAAACACATAAAACACATGACTCCAAAACATAGAACAAACCAAGAGGAACTCATTTCCTCAAGCTAGAGTTGGAGTAGAAGGAAATAGATGAGGATATCAGGGCATCATATCGACCTCGGCCTACCAAGTAGAACCCTCAACTAAATGATTCCTCCATAGCACTTTCACAAAAGCAACTTCTTTGTTTCTCAACTTCTTAGCTAGTCGGTCTAAATCTTAACAAGAACTTCTTCATAAGAAAGACTCTTATCAATTCCCAACCCTTCTAAGGGAACTATGGATGTCGGATATCCAACACACTTCTTAAGCATATAGACATGGAAAATTGGATTCACCGATGTCAACTCATTTGGAAAATCAATCTCATAAGCAACCTTACCAACATTTCTCAAAATCTCATATGGGCCTACAAATTAGGGACTAAGCTTCCCTTTCTTACCAATCCTCATTACACCCTTCATGGGTGAGATTTTCAAGTATACCCAATCATGAACATCAAATTTAAGATCCCTTCTTCTAACATAGGCATATGACTTTTGTCGACTTTGGGCCGTTCTCAACCTCTCTCTAATGAGTCAAACTTTCTCTATAGCCTCATGAACCAATTCGGGACCTATTAGGGAAACTTCACCAACCTCAAACCAACCTATAAGAGATCTACACCTCCTACCATAAAGAGCCTCAAATGGAGTCATACATATACTTAAGTGATAACTATTATTATAGGCAATTTCAATCAATGGCAAATGGTCATCCCAATTACCTTTAAAATCAATCACACAAGCCCTCAACGTATCTTCCAAAGTTTGTATAGTACGCTCTGCTGGCCCATCGATTTGGGGATGAAGTGTCGTGCTAATATTAACTTTAGTACCAGGGTACTTTTGGAATGACTTCAAAAACTGAGAAGTGAATGGGGTACATCGATCGGAAATAATGGACAAAGGCACTCCATGCAACTTTATCATTTCTCTCAAATACATCTTGGCATAGTCCTCCGCCAAATAAGAAACCTTGACGGGAAGAAAATGAGCTGATTTTGTGATCCGATCTACTATTACCCAAATCAAATCATATTGTCGCCAGGTGCGAGGAAAACCAACTATAATGTCCATATTCAAGTCCTCCCACTTCCAAGTAGGAATGCTAATATCTTGGGACAAATCTCTCGATTTCTGATGCGCAACCTTATTGGATATTTGGACGATTAGCCACAAATTCTGAAATATCCTTCTTCATCCCATTTCACCAATAAACCTCCCATAAATCACGGTACATCCTGGTGGCTTCCGGGTGAATGGAATACCGAGAACTATGGGCTTTCATTAAAATTTGTTCCCTCAAGTCATCAACATTCGAAACACATAAATGACCTTGATATCTAAGCACACCATCTCCCCCTTGGGAGAAAGCCTCAACGGATTTCTTAAGCACCACTTCTTTCAATTCTACCAAAATTAGATCAAGACCTTGCTTTGCTTTCACATCTGCCACAAAAGACTAGTCGGAACTATTATAAACCATAACACCACCCTTGGTGGATTCCACTAGTTGAACACCTAATTGGGCCAATCTATGAACATCTGGAACCAACTCTTTTTTTCCTTTATCTATGTGAGCAACACTACTCATAGGCAATCGACTAAGAGCATTCGCTACCATATTAGCTTTACCAGGGGTGATAAAGAACACCGATGCTATAATCTTTCAATACCTCAAGCCACCTTATTTGGCGAAGATTCAAATCCTTTTTGCTAAACGCATATTAAAAACTCTTATGATCGGTGAAAACATCAACATGAACCCCATACAAATAATGCCTCCAAATCTTTAAGGCAAACACAACCGCCGCTAACTCAAGGTCATGGGTAGGATAATTCTTCTAATGTATCTTAAGTTTCCTTGAAGCATAGGCAATAAATTAACTATTTTTCATAAGCACATATCCAACCCATTTCTAGAGGCATCACAATACACCACAAAACCATCTGGACCTTCGGTAAGGTCAACACCGAAGCAGAAGTAAGTCTATCTTTCAACTCTTCTCACAAGTTTCGGACCATATAAACTTAGCCTATTTTTGAGTCAAAGTCGTCAAAGGAGAGGTAATGGAAGAAAACCCCTTAACAAACCTCCTTTAATAACCGGCTAATCCCAAAAAGCTTCTAATGTCCGAAGGGGTTAGATGTCTAGGCCAATTCTCCGTCTTCTTAGGATCTACCTCAATACCGTTACTTGAAACAATATGACCAAGAAAAGCTATTGACCTTAACAAAAATTCACATTTTCTAAACTTTGCAAAAAGTTTTGAACCTTAAGAATTTGCAACACAATCCTCAAATGATTAATATGCTCATCCTCACTTCTTGAATAGATTAAAATATCATCAATGAACACAATTATGAACATATCAAGGTATTGTCTAAACACCTTATTCATCAAATACATAAACATCGTCACAACATTAGTCAACCCAAACGACATTACCAAAAACTCATAATGACCATACCGAGTTTGAAAAGCCATCTTTGGAATATCATCTTCTCTCACCGTCAATTGGTGATAACCCGACCTAAGATCAATGTTGGAGAAGTAACTTGCCCCTTGAAGTTGGTTAAGCAAATTATCTATCCTTGGAAGAGGATACTTATTCTTAATAGTCACCTTATTAAACTGACAATAGTCAATACACATACGAAGAGAACCATCCCTCTTTCTAACAAATAAAACTAGAGCACCCCATGGAGAGATACTTGGTCGGATGAAACCATTATCTAACAAATCTTTCAATTGTTCTTTCAACTCCTTAAGTTCTGCTAAAGCCATATGGTAAAGAGGAATAGAAATAGGTTGCATAGCTGGGAGAAGGACAGTTTCAAAGTATATTTCCCACTTGGGAGGAATATCGAGTAAATTATCATGGAACACTTCTGGAATCTCATTAATAACGGGACCGACTAAAGAGAAGGGGTTTCAGAATACATATCCCTCACCCTAACAAGATGGTAAATGCAACCCTTAGAAATCATTTTTCTAGCTTTAAGACAAGAGACACACTAACCTCTAGGCATAGATTTCCCCATTTCATCTCTAGGATAGGCTCATTCGAGGACTAAAATTTGACTACACGAGTTCTACAATCTATAGAAGCATAACATGAGTGAAGCCAATCCATATCAAGAATAACATCAAAGTCTAACATATCAAGCTCTACCAAATCAACAACAGTAACTCGATGGGATAAGGAGACGAGACACTTTCTATAGATCCTCTTAGCCGCAATAGAATCACCAACATGAGTAGAGACAGAAAAAGGTTCTAACAACACATTTGAAAGAACATCAAACCTCATAGCCACATATGGTGTCACAAAAGATAAGGTAGCACCGGGGTCAAGTAAAGCATATACATCAAGTTGGAAAACTTTTAACATACCGGTAACTACATCGGGAGAACCTTCTTGTTCACTACAAGTTTGAAGTGCATAGAAACAGTTTTGCTTGGGAGCATTGGAACTTAAACCACTAGGAGGAGCTTGCTTGCCCTCTCTTCCCTTAGTTGTAAGCATTGGGCAATCCCTCATTTTGTGACTACTCTTACCACAACCAAAACAACTATCCGTGCTGGCTAGGCACTTACTCTCATGCTTCCTTCCATATTTAGAACAAGTAGACCTAGGCAATGAAGATACACTACCATTACCTCCTTGAGTCTTGGGGTTAGACACCTTATCTTTGTTGAACTTAGGAGGAGCATTGGAGGAACCTTTACCGGAAAACCTTTATTGAAATTTAGGATGACCATGTCTATCAGACCTAGCATGAGAGAAATTTCCATCACCGGTCTTAGCTCTTTTTACCTCCCTAGAATTTTCCTTAAGTTTCTCCTCCTCAATTTGTTGATAATGGAACATAAGACGAGAGATGTCCATGTCACTAATGAGCATAGTGGTACGACATCTTTAATCACCATTTCGGACACACCCAAAATGAACTTGCTCATCTTAGCCCTTAAATCGGCATCCATTGTTGGAGCATACTTAGACAATTGAGTGAACTTTAGAGCATACCTCCTCACACTCATACTTCATTGACGAAAGTTAATAAACTCAAGAACCTTTGCTTCCCGTATCTCAAGGGGAAAGAACCTATCAAGAAAAACAAATTTAAACCTTTCCCACTCTATGGGACCCATTTCTACCGTTCTTGCTTCTTTTCATTAGTTGTACCACACTTGAGCAACACCTTTGATTTGGTAAGTGGCCAATTCCACCTTCTCTACCGGAGTCACTCCCATGATAGCAAGTACCTTATAGACCTCATCAATAAACTCTTGAGGATCTTCCTCAACCTTGGAGACATAAAATTCCGAAGGGTTTATCTTCGTAAAGTACCTCACTCTTGATGCCGCTGTACCCACATTTGGGTTCACGAGGACTACCACCTCTCTATTGTCTTGGGACATCATGGCTTGGGCCAACACTTCAAAAGCCGACCTAAACTCTGTATTTGTTACATTTTTAGCCAAAGGGTCTATTAAAGATTGAGGAGGAGCTCGTTGATCCACATTGTCTCCCTTATTCCTTCTAGCATGAGCTCTTCGAGTAGTCATATCCTGTAGAACATTGGGTAAGGATTTGGAGAAAGAACTTATAGAATTAAACTCTATCGCACGACTTTAAAGTAATGAAAGAAGTGGAGTTTCCTAATCATTTTGTAGCTGCTCATTTCTAAATATAGCGTGCTTCACACTCATGATCAAGACTCTATTGGAGGTGGCTTATGAGACATCATCCTAGGATAATTCTAAACCTTGTGCTCTGATTACCAAGTTTGTCATGATCCAGAGATACACCCTAGATGTAACATGGCGTATAGAACCCCGAAGGATTCCATACAAGCAACTGAGCTCTCATTACATAAGAAATAGAACAATAAGAGTAAAACACCATTTCAGAGTCTAAACATTTTTATAAACGAAAAGTGGAAGTCTAGACACTTTGTCACATCATAGCCATTTATTATAATATGATGAAATTGGCCTTATCCCATACATCATGTCCAAATAGGGAAATACATGAAAGAAACTGAAAATAATAAAATTCCATCCTTAAAGCATGAGGACTCATGAAAGCTCAAAAATCTCTAAATCAACACTTAGCCACGAAACTGATGACCCTGACTGTCGGACCCTACATTTGGGAAAAATATAGGCAATAGTATGCGTTAGTAAAAAAATGCACCAAGTATGATAGCTATTCATTAAAAAATTTAAAATATGCTAAAAGGGACATTTTATTTCATGACATACAATTATCCAAGTTAAAAGAATAACATAATAGGAGTTAGAAAATATCCTTCATAGAACATGGTCAATGCAAGCTAACATCATCTTTCAAACCTTTGAATTCATATGCGATACTTCTTGAAGTAACCTTTGTTCATTATTTATGTTATTGTAGGAATAAGACTTAACTGGAATGGAGACCATGTGAGCTATAAAATGATCCTCCGGTGTCTCCCACACCGAAAAGGGTTGTCCTACTTGCCCAAGTAAAACCATGAACTTCTAGCTTAAGTGGACCCGCTAGCTAATCAACCTATGAGGGCACATAGTTTAAGGGATAAGGAGATTATTACTAGAAAACCAACTTCTACTCGGGAGAGCTTCAATCTCAAGAGATTGCTTCTAGAAACCCGGTCTGTACTACGAGTGAGCTTCCATCTCATATCAATATCCACTCAGTGCTAAGCATAAATCCCATGGGAAAGTTAATACGTCTTGACTTATATTTTTATAGAATAGCTTCGTAGAACATTCGTGAGTAAACCTTTCACCATCCATGATCTGTTCATAATAGCTCTTAGCCTTTGATTCAATTAGGTGAGAAAGCCTTTCAACCTAAGAATCCTTACTATGTGAAAAAACCTTTCACATCATGCTAGTATGTGCTTATGAGAATATCCTTTCAACCACACAACAATAATATCATCATCATTGATACTTTACTCTAAAAGCCTCCTTAAAGCATTTACATAGTTTTCGTAACAACATGCATAATCTCATACATTGCCCCTTCAAGGTTCAAAGCCTACTTTAAATCACCACTTCTAGAATTCAAGGATTTGATATGGATTTCATCATAAATTAATGTGATTCTATCACTTCTTTGCTTTCATAAACAAAGACCCACATCATATCATCATAATTGAGAAATATGGGATTTACATGAGTTCATGGGGAAACATCATAAAAGCATAGTATTTCATCCTCCTCCTCCTTCTTCTTCTTCTTCTTCGTCTAGAGAGATAATTTTTTAAGAGGAAGAACTTTTGGGGATTTCTTTTGGGTTTTGGAAATAATGTCTTGAGTAAGTGAATTTTGGGGTTAAAATAACTTATATAGAGGTCCGAGACTTAAACAAAATGACATGACTTTGATTCAATTAAAATTGAAAAAGACCAATTAACCCCTTAACTTATGGTGCACTGTCCATCTTCACGAGAGGCTCCACGAGCGATGGTGTCCTCCGTGTTCTTTAGAACAGTGGCTAGGGTGCCACCCCTTTCTTCCTCGTAAGACTAACTCAAGACCACAACCTCTCCCACGGTCGTGGTGGCCTTCACGAGCTATCAAGTTACTTGTGGAAAGGGCCCTTGTTTAGGGCAGTGTAGCCTAACTACTTCCTAGACCTCCACGAACCTCACCACAACATGTGGTCCTCACCACAAACCATTTTGATTATCGTGTGAGGTGAGGCAGTGCTTGGGTGAAGGTTGCCCAAGATTCCTCCCCCCTTTGGATCTTGCCCTCTCACTTAAACCTAGTTTAGCTGATTATATTTTATGGTGTTACAAGATCTATTGGTGGAATATGATGAAGAAGGATATTGGTGAGTTTGTGGCTAAATGTCTTAATTGCCAAAAAGTGAAAGTTGAACAATTGGGAGGTTTGTCCAAAAGCATTGGCATTCCTATTTGGAAGTGGGAAGATTTGAATATGAACTTCATAGTAGGGTTGGCATGTACTTAGCAACAATATGACTCGATTTGGGTTATAGTAGATCAGATGACAAAATCGGCTCATTTTATTCCTATCAAGGTTTCCAATTCGGCGGAGGATTATGCTAGGCTGTATTTGAGGGAAATGGTAATGTTGCATGGAGTGCCTTTATCCATTATCTCAAATCTTGGTACTCAATTCACTTCTCAGTTTGGGAAATCTTTCCTAAAGGGTCTTGGTACTCGTGTTAAGCTTAGTACAACTTTTCATCCCCAAACTAATGGGCAAGCTGAGCGTACTATCCAAACTTTGGAAGACATGTTGAGAGCTTGTGTGATTGATTTTAAGAGTAATTAGGATGACCATTTTCCATTGATTGAGTTTGCCTATAATAATAGCTATTACTCGAGTATTGGTATGGCTCCATTTGAGGAATTGTATGGTAGGAGGTGTACATCTCCTATTGTAACGACCCTCAAAATGAAGTAGGATAAAGTAGAGCCTTACATGAGTTTTATGCATTAATAACTTGCCAAAATAATGAAGAATAGCCTTTTAAGTTAGTTTTAAAAAATTTGGAAGTCAAACGTCAAGGGACGACCAAGACGTTCAGAAACTAGTCTTTTATGTATTGGTGTATTCTAGTATGTTGTTCATATTTTTATGTGTTGTTTGGAGTCTAAAATCAGTGGAGGTGACCCTAGTGTCTTAATAAATGTTTTTAGGGTCAAAACGTTTGGATATGAAACCCCGAGGGTCACCCTAAGGGTCCCCGAGGAGGACCCCAACCTTGGCCAAGCAAACTACCAAGACAGCTTGAAGTTGTGCTTAAAGGGAGCACGTCTGCATCGCAGACTAGCTCCACCAAGGGCCAAAAGTTTGGTCCGTGTCGCGGACTCTACTATCTCAAATTTAATTTCCAGAAAACTTGTGGGAACACCTCCGCATCGCGAACTTGTTTCCCGACAAAATCTGTGAAAATAAAACTCAAGTTTGACTTGTTTAAAAAGGTCCAACTAAGTGAGGGGTAGTTTGGGTACTTTGGGGAATTATTATAAACGGTTATTCTACCTATTTTAGGGTATTTTAAGTTGGTTAAAACCCCAAAACCTAAAATTAGACCCCATTCTTCAAATTGACCCTCCCCTCTTAAAATAGATTCTCTCAAAAACTCCTTTGAAGACCTTGATGAAGCTCAAGCTAGAAGATGGGTTTTCAACTGATTTCTTCTTCAATTTCACGGGTCTTCAATAATTAAGGTATGGTGACTCTTGATTCTTGAATAACCTCTCATTCAAGGAGTTCTATCAAATATTTTCAAAAGTGATTCAAAGACCAAAATTCCTAATTTTCAATCTAAACATGCGTTCCTTGTCAAACAATTTTCTAAATCATTATATTGATGAATTAATGTGGAATTAATGTTTTTAAGACAATTTTCAAAGGAATTCTTGAAGAACCCATGATCCCCAAATTCTCAAAAATTGGCCTATGATGTGGGTCTTTGTGAATATGACCTCTATATGTGAACTTATGTTTTGATTAGATTGTATTGATGCTTCTTATTATTATCTATACTTATTCATGTTGAATTGTTGGTATATTGATGAGTTGAGGATTATGGCCTTATGGGCAAAGTTATGGGTTGATCCATTTGTTTATGGAATTGTACTTAGACTATGTTTATGATATTGAATTACATTGTTGATTCCTATTGCTACCTATGTCAATTGATTATGAATTTTTGAGGATTGATCCATGAAGATCATGGCTTGGAGAATTGGTAAGTTGACCTAACTTCTAGTCTATAGTATGAGAATTTATGTTGTGTGGTTAGATCCACTTATGGTGGAGGTGTTCACTTCTTGTCTATCTATCTATGCATGTTGATATCATGTCCTTGACGGCAATAGATGTGAGGTGAATAGATGATTATGATGCATATGTTTATGAAGTTATGCTATGAAGGTTATGTATGAAGTCCTCAATGTTAGCATGATGTTTAAAGTGTGTTGATGATGAGGAGTATAATGTGAATGATAATGTTAGGGATAAGGTGTGGTCTACATTATTGATTATGTTAGGTACTATTGTGGAATGACCCCTACCTATATGACCCCTATATGAATGTTTGATCATATACATGTTAGGAGTACCTATTCAATGTTGAATGTGTCCTTGTCTCCTATGATGAAGTGTGGGTGTGTGGTCTAGAATCCCTAAGGACTTTATATGTGAATTGCTCATGAATTGGGGACATTGTGAATGTGTTGTGATCCCTTTAAGGGAAGAACACTCAATATCAATGTTGTTGCTAATATGTCACTATGCGGACCAATATGCACACACACACACTCTATATGTATAGCTATGAATATGACGTGTTATGGTGTCTATTGAAAAGTGAACTCTTATATGCACCCTTACATCTTATTATGCATGCAAAGTGTATGATTAGCAAGGTATGAATATGTGTTGTATAAAGGTGTTTATGTGAAAGGCTTTCTCACATATGTACACACACACATGAATGAATGAATAAGGTTTATGATAATCTAGTGAAAGTGAGTCTTTTGAAAGGTTTCCTCAATTGTACTCTAAAGTAGACTATGGTATGAATATGGTATGATTATGTGAAAGGTCATTCTCACATAATGTAGGTTCTATGATGAAAGGTTATTCTCATCTTAGAAACCTTTGAGCTATATGATATGAGGGATTAAGTCCCTAAAGCCTATTTTATGAACTAATGTTAAATAAAGGCTTAAAGATGTTTAAAAAGGGAGTTAGAGCTTAGCACTGAGTGAACATGAAAAATGAGAGTTGGGGCTTCACGTTTAGCAAGTCCGGGTTCCCAACATAGATGTTGTCTCATGAGATGGAAACCTCCACGCTTAGTAAGTCAAGGATTTCTAGTAGCAATCTCCTTGTTCCATAACTACGTGCCCCCATAGGTATTAGCTTAGTGGATCCACTAGATAGCTATTATGTATGTAGGTCCTACTTTGGCAAGTAGTACCCTCTCTTTTCGGTGTGGGAGTAGAACACCGGATTCCATGTAGCTCACATGATCTATGTCGGTTATGGTAATGTCTTCCGAAAGTTAAGAAATGAACTAAGATAAGATTATGAACTCTAGTCATGATTTCTTGAAGAGTTACTTAGTGTAGGTAGGACTATGGACCCTATTTATGCATTGCACAAGTGAACTCTAAGGGAGGTTATGATTAGGCTCTTTATGTAATGAAGACTATGGTCTATGTATGTTAATATGAAAGCATGTTAAGGTTGACATTACTTATGTCAAGACATGAAGTATGTTTATGCATGTGAATTACACTTATGACTTCTTAATGGGTTTTCTTAGTATATGTGGGGGTATGGGACTCCATGTGTACATTGCACAAGTGATCTTGTGAAGGGGTTGTGAGGGTGGTTTACCTATGATATGAACTAAATGGGTTATGACTAATGATGTAGTAAAGGAATGCGTCCTTATATGATGTTATGAAGTATGTTGGTCTTATGTCTAATGTTAAATGAAGATGTTATGCCTTGTTGAATATAATGTGCCTAGTCTATGGTGGCTTCCTAGGAACACTTGGTGGGAGTAGTATTATGGGATGCTACTTACACATTGCACTAGTGTGACTTGGGGGTTGTCTTAGGTGATGGTTCCTATGTGAAGACTATGTCTTATGGTGTGCTTATGACTCTATGAATATATATGGTTGGATTGATGAAGGCTATATGTAAGTTCACCCTTGGTAACCTTAAGGTGATACATTGCACTAAGTATTCCCTAAGGGTTGCTTGAGGAAAGGAGTTAAGATAAAGAGGAAGGTAATTTATTGTATGCATTGAATGCGCCTAAAATGTTATAAGTGGCTCTATGTGCTATTATGAATGGTTTCTATGTGTATGATGATGTATGTGGTTTATATTGTGCCTAATGTAATAAATGTTCTTGAAGTTTCTCTAAAAAGGCATGATGCATAGTTTCCAACTAAATATCCTTTTAAAAGCATGTTTTGCATGGTTATCATACTTAGTGCATTCTTGTACTAACACCATTCTTCTTCATCTTTTACACCAAGTGTAGGTGGTGGTGGCTAAAGGGCCTTTCCTAGAAGTGATGAGCTTGGCTTACTATTCCCAAGTTCGAGTGTGTCCTTAAAGATTCAAGGACCTTTATGTTAAAGAGTTTCCTTAAGTTCTATGTACTAGATAGTAGTTTCTTTTGTATTGTAAGGGTTGTGTCCCTCTTGTGTTGTAGTCATGTTTTAAGATGGCTACCTTGAGACGTAGTACTCTAATTTTTGTATTAAAGGTTTAATAAGGTGACTTTTATGTCTTGTGTTATATTATGAAAAAGTTTTTAATCTTCCACTATTTTTTTATGATAAATGCTATGACAAATGCTAAGGGCTGGTATAAGACCTCCGAGAGGTCGAATACGCTGGTAACGACTAGGGGGTGCTCTTGGGTTGTTACACCTATAGGTTGGTTTGAGGTGGGGAAAGTTTCCCTAATAGGTCCTGAATTGGTACATGAGGCTATGGAGAAAGTTTGACTTATTAGAGAAAGGTTGAAAATAGCTCAAAGTCGACAAAAGTGATATGTCGATGTTAAATCTTGAGTTTTATGTTCATGATTGGGTTTACTTAAAAATTTCACACATGAAGGGTGTAATGAGGTTTGGTAAGAAAGGGAAGCTTAGTCCCTATTATGTAGGCCCTTATTAGATTTGGAGACGTGTTGGTAATGTTGCTTATGAACTTAAATTGCCTAATGAGTTGGCATCGGTGCATCTGGTTTTCCATGTCTCTATGTTAAAGAAATGTGTAGGGAATTCGACATCAATATTTCCCTTAGAAGGTTTTGGAGTTAAGGAGAATCTTTCTTATGAAGAAGTTTCGGTTGAAATTTTAGATCGACAAGTCAAGAAGTTGAGGAACAAAGGAAGTTGCTTCCGTTAAGGTGTTATGGAGGAATCATTTAGTTAAGGGTGCTACTTTGGAGGCCGAGGCCGATATGATGTCCCGATATCCTCATGTTTTTCCTTCTACTCCTACTCTAGTTGAGGTAATGAGTTCCTCATGGTTTAATCTTTTGGTGTCATGTGTGTTTTAGATATTCCCATGATTTCCTTATTTATGCATGTTCATGAAAAAGTTAGGTATTGACAAAATGAGGCAATTTGATTGATTTCTTCATGTTTATGTACATATGAGTATGACTTGCATGTAGACTATATGATATGATGTTTTGAATAAGCTTTAGCTTGGAGTTGATGTTTTCTCCTCAAATATATGCATTTGAGTATGAATTGCATATGAATTAAGGCTGGCAAGGGGATGGGGACTGGGGGACAGGACGAAGGGGGACGGGACGGGACAGGGGACCAATTGGCTGGGATATTGGGGGGCCAGGAATGGGAGGGATAAAAATTCATCCATCCCGTCCTATTATATATATGGGATGGGACGGGGCTTGGTAGGATGGGATGGGACGGGACGTGGGATTTTTATTTTTTTTATATGTTTATTTATTTGTATTGAAATTATATGTTATTGAATAGCATTTTTAGTTTATTTAATTTTCAATAACATTTTTAGCTAATAAAAAATGCTTAAGTTTTCAAATTTCAAATTTCAAATTTCAAATTTCAAGTTTCAAGTTTCAAATTTCAAATTTCAAATTTGAGAAGTTCAAATTTGTATTTTAAAAGAATTTAACTTGAAATTTCAAATTTTAAATTAAGTATTTTAAAATTAAAATTAAAATGCAAGACAATATTTATATAAAAAAGACTTGAATAAAGCCTTCAAATTTATTCAATAAAATCTAATTGCAACTTAGAACTTACAAGTTACAATTAACAAATATTAGTGGAGTAAATAATCTATGCAGCCACCTTCTAGGAAGGGTTCTGTTTCAATAAGTTGGCACTCATCCCCTACTCACCAAATTCAAACGATTTCAGAATTTTGCTCTCCTCTAGCCATAATGTGAGTTTCACTACTCTTCTTCTTTGCTTGTTAGGTCATATTATTTTTATTTCATTATGTTTGTTTCTTTTTCTCTTTGATGTAACATTTTTTTTAGTTTGATTGAAACATTCATAATGCCTTGAAAGTTAGTGTTAATAATCATGTAATGCGTTTGTGTTATCGTAAAATTATTTTCTATTATACTGGATTTATATGATGGGTTTTATGTTGTGCCTACTTGCAGATGTCATCTGTGTTGGTGGAAATAAAACTCTTAAAGAAGTTACTGTAATGACCTGAACCACCGCTACTTATGAAGGGCAAATGTTGTGAGTAACTCGGGCCCAGCATCCCGCCAGAGCGGGGATGATGCCACTATGGTAGCGGCTCCCCAGCGGGATTGGGAGCGCCAGAGTGGGATGGTCGAGGGAAGAACTTAATGACGTGAAGTCGTATTTTCTCCTTTTTCCCCAAGTGTTAAAAAGAGGCGAGGATCACCTAGAAACCCTCAAAAGGCTGCTCTAGGCTTGGGAAGGAAGGAGAAAGAGATTTCTAGTGTAATGTTGATGACAATTCGCGGATTCCCGGCCAAAATCCACAGTCTCGTTGTCCGTAAGCCAGTATTGGAGCTACAATCCATCTGCAGCTGCTTGGTGCCCAGGTAGGCTAGGTTTGCTTAATTAAATAGTCGTAAAATTCATGCTCACTGTGTATTATAATGTTAATTGATAGTAGAATTCATGTTTAGGACTTCGGGCACGGGAAAAATGATAATTGTGCATGTACCCTAGTTGCTAAATATGATGTGTACCGTGGGGCAAAACCTTGTCATGTTCTGACACATATATACATTGGATCAGGTGTCACATTTCGACACATATACATATTAGATCGGGTGTCACGTTCTGACACAATAACAGTTGGGGTGTGGGTTCCATGAGAGAACCGCTGGTGATCTTTACATTTATGTCTACTTGTTATTGACATTAGGAAATGGTATGTGCTCTTAAAATGATAAGTGAATTATCATCCTACATATGTATGTTTTCCATATTGTAATTAATTGCTTATACCCTATTTAGTGGAATTAACTGAGAATGATTTAGGCCCAATCGATATTAGGTTTGGCAAGTGGAGACCGAGGGTCCATGTGTTATTATGGGATATGGTTAGAGGGACTGTCTGTGTCCTTAAGTAATGAGAAGTGGGGTAGTGTTCATGATCTAAAAAGTAGTTAGATCCTACCTTGGGAAAGGGATTCGTATTCGAAGCAGTTAGCGAGCCTGGATAGAGTATATTGTAGTCAAGGGCTAAATGGTGATGCAGAAAAAGCCAGGGCATGTCGTGAGTGGTTTGCCGGGTTTGTAGTAGTTGTGTTCGAGAACTCCTCTATGAGTTAGAAATGTTAAGCTATGAGCAAGAGTGGAGCGATGCACGGTGATAGACTAAGGGGGTTAGAGTCAAGTGTTATATTGCGCTTAAGGTATACGATAATGGTAAAGGCATGAGGATAAAGGTTGAGGGGTGTACTTTCCTATTGCATGTTTCCTGCTGATTGATTTCTTTATATTTTACGGTGGGTATCGGGTTGACCGATGATGCCTACCAGTACATGTGGTGTGTACTGATACTACTCTTACTATGCCTTTTGGCATAGTCTGGTTCCAGGGTTAGTGATGTTTCATAGGTGAAGACGAAGACAATCTCCAACAACTTCTACTCTTCCTTTCTTGTGGTGGGAGCTGTGTAGTTAGTTACTGTATTTTATATATTGTAATCTTAGAATCTCTTGTACATGTTTAGACTAGATCCCTGGGGTGTTATATGTTTTTATAAAATGTAACTTTGGTCTGTTTAAAACTCTTATTATATAAAAATATCTTGAAATTCCTTTTTATCTTCTGTTTTGTTAATCTTTCGCATGTTTTTAACCGTTTGGGAATCAATGGTTCTCCTACTTAGGTGTTAGAGTAGGTGTCCGCATGGCCCGATGGTTTGGGTCGTGACAAATTGGTAACAGAGCCCAAGTTGCCGGTCTCTCAGTACAAGAGCAGATGTGGAATAGACTCCTGCGGATTGGTGTGTTGAAATGCACATCTAATCTTCAGGAAGCTATGAAGCATTCTAGGAAGTTGTTCCATTTCTTCTCTCCTTTTGTGCGAGTTGTCACTTGTGGTTGAGTCCAATTGGTATCTCCAGATTTCAATTGGTATCTCAACAAAGTGAACAGAAAGTCATAGTCACGGCTGAAGGGACACAAGCAAGGTAAATTGGAACCGAGAGAGTTCCAATTGGTATCTGGCCTTACAGGCGGTATAAGTGCATAGACGATCAACTAATGGTCATCAATAGAGCGAATTAAGTTAATGCATTTTGACTTGCCTATGTGATGTAGCTGGAAATTTTGAGTATGTGCATAGTGATTGTCTGAATAACTGCTAGTGTGTGAAGTGTGCTTGCTTGAATGCTAAAATGTGACCCCTAACATGAACTCTGGACATGTGACATGATATACTTACGAGAAGGTATGCAACTGTTAGTTGAGCATGGACTTACCATTGATAAAGAGGGTAAGGGAAAGGAACGACTTGTGACTATAGGTAAATTCCGATTTCAAAGCAGTTGGGATTAGTCGAAAATCATGTAAGAAAAAGGGCTATTATTGCATAATGGGCGAAATTGTTGTTATAAAAGGTTCCATTGATGTGTGTCGCAACGATTATAAACCGTGTGGTTAATAAGAATATTCTGGGGATGTGCATGCTTGTTGTCTTAGATTAGTGGGAAAGGGATTCTGTTGTGTATACCGATGGGTTGACTCATTGTGGACAATGCCTATCCTAGATAAGAGGGTTATCCTAAATGCTTAGTTATGACCCTGGGAGTCAATGAAAAACTCTAGAAACGGGGAGGACCCTAGGAAATTGTTATCTTGGGAACTAGTCCTGTCAGAGCCGTTGGGGCGATATCATTCCCTCCAAGAGGAGACCGCTAGAGCGGGAAGTTGTAACGATCCATTTGGTCATTTTGAGTACTAGAGCTTTATATTTCATAAAATACTTTTCGATAGATTCTAAACGGGTATTTTGGACTATTCATAACTACAATTATAGAATTAATGGGGTAGTTTTAATTATTTATTTAGTTAGTGGTTAAAGAAAATAAGATTAGAATTAATAGTGGGTGACTTTTACCACTTTTATAATTAGTCATATAATAATTAGGGTATTGAATAATCGATAGAAGAAAGGAAGATAAAATAGACGGTTACAAAAGGAAATTAAAGCGACGACTTACACCAGGTAAGTTTTCACAAGTTCTTGTTCATATGTTGAATTTGCTAAATAGATTAGTACGGTTTATTATTTATATTGTTGGTTAGTAATAGCTACAATTTTGGCTCTTATAAGCTAAACGACTAATCATATTTTCTATGTTGGAAAATTGATGATTCTGGATTAAGTTTGTAGGTGGGTAATTAATGAACAATGATGACTAAGTGGGGGATGATAATTAGCAGTTACAGGATAGATTTTAGGGGTAGGAATATATGATTGCTTTGGTTTATTTTCTTATGTTTCTCCGATCCAAGTTACTGCTTGTAACTTTGGTGATTATTTTGGGGTCCTTATCTTATTTTATTGCTATAGTTACTCTATAAAAATCAAGTTTTGATATAATGAAGTAGGTAATTAAATATTAGGTGTATCGAGTTATTTAAATTCCATTAAAGTTATGCTAAATGGAGGAATTAAGATTTACCCCTAGGTTTGAGCTTTAAGAAATTGATTATAAAATTAGGTGAGTTTTTGGGTCTAGGCTAGACATAGAATAATATGAGAATAGACTCGTTAACTTACAAATTATGTGCATATACTTAATAGATTGAAAAGGTTCGGAGGCATTGAGGAAAGGGAAATCATTGGAGAAGTAGTTTGCTTGACTTCGGTTCTTCGGTGGAGGTATGTTATGGTTTATTCTATGCTATAGATAGACTCTTGATAGCAATTGCTATTCATTGAGTGATATTGTGAAGTTCTGTATGTACTTGATTGTGTGGTTGTGTGGCTTGGTTTTGTGGTTTGTGATTGGTCTGAAATCCTAAGACCGTAAAATTTATAATC
Organism: Solanum commersonii; assembly: GCA_029007595.1. Classification (NCBI taxonomy): domain Eukaryota; kingdom Viridiplantae; phylum Streptophyta; class Magnoliopsida; order Solanales; family Solanaceae; genus Solanum; species Solanum commersonii. The sequence goes on from JAJTWQ010000029.1 coordinate 3,907,618, forward strand.
TTGAACCCTCTCTATCGAAGTGATGCCTTGAATAAAGAAGGCTTGAATGAAATGTTGTTAAGAAAGTGGAAAGAGATGATAAGAATGACAAGTGAATTAACTATATTGTTGGATCGGGTGCCACGATCCAGCACGATATTATAGGATCGGAGTGTCACGTTCCGACATGGTATTATTGGATCGGGGTGTTATGTTCCGACAAGGTATTATTGGATCGGGTTGTCACGTTCCGACACAGTATTATTGAATCGGGGTGTCACGTTCTGACACGGTAACATTAAAGGAAAAGATATTGAATTAACTTAATGCACTCAATCTCAAAGAACCCATTTGCCAAATGAGCATGGTGTGGAGGCATTAGTCCTCGTGTGTGTGATTGATATTGTGATTGATTGCATACTTGCTTCCATTGTCACTTGTTCATGTTGTTTGTTGCTTATCACCTACTAAGTGCTATAGTTGATTTTGTACTATTACTTTATGTAACATCTCGCAATTTGAAATAACAAGGAAGAAGCTTATAATTGGAAATAGTCATTTTTGGAAATAATTAAAATCTGGAAAATTTGTTTAAGTTTGGAAAAGTTGAGTTTTAGTCAACTTCAAACGGCCATAATTCCTAGCTCAGGATGAGTTAGGTGTACTTCCAGATATGGTTGCAAAGCTCTTGGAAGGATCTTTCCAACGCCGCTGAGTTTGCGCAAATCCAAGTTCGTATGAGTGAGTTATACCCTTTGGAAGTTGGGTTGTAGGAATAAGGAAAGTCCAATCCAGATTTTTAAAGGGTAGTTTGGTCTTTTCCTTACCCTTTCATTTTAATTCATTTTTTTTTTTTGTAATTAATTAGGGGCCTAAGCTGAATTAGATCAGTTAGCGCTTTTGGAAAAAGGGTTAAGGTTTTGAGAGAAGAGAAAAGAAGAGGAGAAAGAAGAAGAATCGCCAAGATCGTCGAAGTTTAACTTGTGGAATTCGTCGGGGGTGATCCCTACAAGGTATGTGAGATCACATAGTGTTGGGTTAGTTCACCCACATGCCAATCTTGGTTAAATACAACAAATTTAGGTTATTTGAATGCAAAGGAAGTGAGTTCTTGGAGAACGTTGTTAAAAATTCGCTGAGTTCTTGTTGGTTGTGTTGTTGAAGTTTCTTGTTGATTTGATTCATATTTCCGGGTGAAATTTCATGTTGAATATATTGTATATTGAGGGTATAAATGATTCTAACTATTTGGGGAAAGAACCATTGAATTTTAGAGGGTTTAGAGATGAAAAACGAAGGAGAAAAATCTGAGTTTTCTGGGCAAGGGCTTGGGGTACTGCGCCTGCCAGAGTGCCACAAAAGTTCCTTTGAACTTTGGCCTCTGGAGCGTCGCACTAGCCAGAGTGCCATAGAAAGTTCTCTGAACTTTGAGGGCTGGCGCCCCGCGCCTCTCAGAGCGCCGGGGATGCCAATTCTCCCCATTCGTTCCCCACCTTTTTGTACGTGTTCCTTAGCGATGTACCTACGTTTTCTAGGTTATTCCAACACTATAAGGTACATCTAAACATCATGAAATCATCCATAAACATGAGATCATGAACCTTGAATCCATAATCCAATTCAAGAAAAGTTAAGATCAAAGTCAAGAGAAGTAAGAGTCAAGTCAAGATAAATTCTTAAAGTTTTCCAAATGTTTTGACTTTGTTTTAAGTCTTAAAGTTCAAGTTGAGTAAAGAGTAAAGAGTAAAGTTTGAATTTCATTTCTTCAAAAGTATATGGGGACTAAGTATTCCCAAAGAGATTTAAAATGTTTTCACATTTAAATAAGAACGGAAACTGAGATTTTCAAAGAGCCTTCGGGCTAGTTTTCAGAAAAGAGAAATAGCTTTCTAAATGAACCAAGAGGGGAAACTTTGATTTCCAAGATAGCCTTTGAGCTAAGTTTTTGAGCACTAATCTCAAATCACAGAAGAAGTATGTTTTTAAATATAAAGAGCTAGTATCATTTTTGGGAGTAGTATTGAGCACCGATGGGGAAGAGTTCATACAACTATCAGCCCCCTTAAACCATGTAGCCATCATGGGTAGAAAGGGTCATACTTTTTAGATGAACCCTTTTCGCATAGACTAGTGGATCCACTTAGTAATTCAGGTACTATACCTTTGGCCGGGTATAGGATGCGCTGGTAGCGTGAGGGAGATCGCTGTATCATCACAATAGCTCTTATGTGATGGTGGTCGGTTAGAGAAACTCCCACAAAAGTTATTGTATTTTTATATACATCAGTTTATTGCTTTTTTACATACATTTCAGAGTTGTTGTATCCTTGTATATACACAGAGTTGACATCATGTTTTTAAGAAAAATTTCTTTATATTGCACTTGTTTTAAACTGCTTTATATTGAAATGAGTTCAGTAAGTATTCATGAGTTGAAAAGAGCCAAGGTAAGTGTTTCTTTCAGATTCCCTTTCAAGCCTATATTTGTTAGCATTCCAACTCGCATACTTACATTCAATGTACTGATGCCAGTTGGCCTGCATCTTATTATGATGCTGACACAGGGAACGAAGATCGGCATTCCAGCGCACCGTTGATCCAGTGAGCAATTCATAGTCAGTCGGTGAGCCTCTTGGCATTCAAGAGGACTCTTTTTTATTGCTTTCTAGTTAGTTCATTAGGATGTTGTGGGGGTTGTCCCAACATCCATCTCAGTTGTTTTAGAGGCTTCATAGACAGTCAGATGTTAGTCCTTCGAGTCTTTTCATTATCATTTCTTATTGATAAGACTTGGGTTGCCACTTTTGGCCAAGTTGAATATTTAATCTTTAAAACATTCTCAGTTATTTTATTATTCAGTTAAGTTAAGTTCATTGATCATTATAGATATGAATATTGTCTTTCGCTAAGTTAAGTAAGCCAGGACAAGGGTTCGCTTAGGGCCAGCAATGATCTTCGAGTGCCAGTCCCGCCCAGGGTGTAGGCTCGGGGCGTGACACTTTATGCATATTAGTTACTATTTTGAGTCGGCCGATAATATCTACTCAGTACATGTTGCCTTGTAGTGAGCCCTACTTGTGTTTTTCTTTGTTTTCCTTTTGTAGAGTGCAACAAGTGTACCAACGACTTCGACTTGCCCTCAGCTCTAGCCAGTCTCCAGCACCTCAGGTTCCAGGGTGAGCTATTCATTCTAGCTCGTGTTAGATTCTCTCGATCACGGCATGATGTCCTAAGTTTTTGGACATAGACTACTTTATTATTTATTTTGGTGTCTTTGATACTCTTAGACTTAGTATTTGGAGATAAGTTGTCCTTGCTGTGCTGACTTTAAGGTTTTGGGAGTGACATAGAGTTGGCTTTAGTGGATTTGCGTTTCTTACCTTAATAAGATTGAGCTTCCGCATTATGGTTTTTATTTTGTAAGTTTAACAAGTAATATATGTTGGGGTTTGGATTCATTGGTTCACCCACCTAGGAGGTTAAGTGTGGGTGCCACTCCTGACTCGTTTTAGGTCGTGACAAAACTCCCTCGCCAGAGCGGGACAGGGCAAGACAGAATCTCAGCCATGTCTCTCCTGTTTTTCCCTTGTTTTGCCTATGGACTCCCGATCGTGCATGGACTAATTTATGCAACCTAAACAGTACTCAACAATAGAACAAAGAGTTATAATCACCTAATATTAATTAAGGCTATGAAAATAGCAAAATAAGCATCCATGTGCTTACAAAAACTTAAAGGAAAGAAAAACAAAAATAGAAATATTGTTTATTACATGCCCAAAAGGGGCAAAACCAAATCAAGGACCATGGGAATGGGAAGTGTCGCTGTCGGACTCCATGTCCTCTAGGGCTGTCTCGCCAGTCCACACATTACTCAACCAAGGGAACTCCCGTAAGTTCTCTGGCTCAAGCGCGGGAAGCTCCCGTTGGGGGTGATGCAAGAGAAAATGACCTTAAGGGTCTTCCATATTCAGCCCATCAGAAGATCCCTCTCTACATTCTTCCTCTTCTCCCATCACAGCTGGCGGCAGAGCATCTCAACCTCGAGGGTAGTGGAGGGTGGAACTGAAGTTGAGGCTCTATCATAAGAGCCTCCCAATTTCCTCTGGACGGCCGCTACGTCCTCCTCCACATGAGCGCCTGAAAGTGGAGGCTGAGACTAGGTAGGAAAGGTGTCGTCAACCTCATCATCATCCTCTCCTTTGTCGCCCGCCTCGACTGCTGCTCTACTGTTATCAGCCCCATCTTGGCATCTGGTGACCGGTGAGTACTAGTGATGCCCTTTGTAGTAGCCCAGTAGACCTAATCCCGGCGTACAGCCTCAACCAGTGTGTCACGCAGCTAGCCCAAATCCATCTCACTCAGTCCGGTCTTGTACTCTAAGTTGGAGACCTCCAGCAGCTCGAGCACTGCATTGATAAACTGAGTGCTCATGGGGATATTGACTCATCGAATGCGAATGGTGGGGTGACGATCATTCCATTGAACAGTAGGGAGTAGGGAATAGAACTCCCTCACCCAGCCGGAGCACGCGACAGGGGGAGCCTCGGTCAGTGGACCCCAACAAAACTCCATCAGTTGGGCATAGAAGCCGGGGGGATTTCTCCACTAATCCTAGCAAGTGGAAACCCCTCTCGCATAAGAATTTGGTATTCCGGTGATCATTATGTCTCTTCTGATTTGCAGCATCGGGGAACCGGACGAAAGGCAAGTTTTTCTCATTAATTTTAGCCATAGTGGACAAGCCTGCATATTTCATGAAAGGTACGCGTTAGGATTCCATGGAATAAGTCAATATCTGGTTAAGGAAAAAGAAAGAATTTCTATTTGAAGTGGCAAGGGACACTGTCTAGCAGAGCCTCGCCATAGCGGCCCTGCCATAGAAGAAGGGAGGCCGCTACAGCGCGATGAAACCCGCGATAGCGATCTTTATGTCGAATGAACTCCAGGGCGCAATCATGGCGTCCCTTCACCCCAAAACCTCATTTTTAGAAAATATTTCGTCAAATCAATGTATCTAGAGTACCCTAGTACCTAATATGCAAAAATTCTAGCAATACAACCCTTAAATGGTGCCCGAATCCAAGTTTTAAACCAAGAATCTATTCAACTTCCCACACCCATTTCAGAACTATTTCGGTCATATTAGCACGAAATCCTTACGCTCAGAATGTTGTGGAGACATTGTGAACGTAAGGGAATACCCATGCTACATTTTTCTTACCAAATCAAGTAGCCTATGTTCACATTTTTGAAAACTACCCCAAGGCCACTCTACCCAATTATTTATTTTCATGCAATTGTTGTTACACAAGTATTGCAGTAAATAGAGTAGTAAGCAAGAACATTACGTTAAGTTTGACATTTAGAGCGAAGCAATTTAGAGTGTTTTTGGGAATTTTGAGTGAGAGTAGGAGGAAATGGGGAAAACATTCCCCTTTCCCCTTCTAAATTGTTTTCAATCCCCCGCTACGATGGGAGGATTCCCGCCACAGTGGCCCCGCTTCAGCGGGAATCCTGCCGCTCTAACGGGGTTAGACCAAGTGAATTGATGCTTCTTATTGCCTCGTTCCGTAGACAATTTCCTGGACAAAGGTCCTTTCGTTCCTAGACCTTGGGAACCACAATCTCTTGTCATTCCATGACTTTCCCATCTGTTAGTTTCAAAGTCCTCCAAATGAATGGTGCGTACTCCTCCGCTTGTTGATCGAGAACAAATGAGGGGTAAATTGGTATCTATTTGTACCGACCCAAACCGTCGCTTCTTATGAAGGGAAAATACTGTGAGTAACACGGGCCCACCATCCCGCTATAGGGGGATGATGCCGCTACAACGGAGGCTCCCTAGCGGTATGGAGAGGGCCAGAGTGGGATGGTCGGGGGCAGAACTTAATGCCGTGAAGTCTTATTTTCTCATTTTCCCCTAAGTGTCAAAAAGAGGTGAGAATCACCCAGAAACCCTCAAAAGGCTGCTCTAGGCTTGGGAAGGAAGGAGAAAGAGATTTCTAGCATAAGGTTGATGACAACTCATGAATTCCCGGCCAAAATCCACCGTCTCGTTGTCCGTAAGCCAGGATTAGAGCTACAATCCCTCTGCAGCTGCTTGGCGCCCAGGTAGTATAGGTTTACTCAATTGCATAGTCATAAAATTTATGATCACTGCTTATTATAATGTTTATTGTTGATAGAATTCATGTTTAGGCCATCGGGCATGGAAAAAGGGATTACTGTACATGTACCCTAGTTGCTAAATATGATGTGTACAGTGGGTAAAAGCCTTGTCCTGTGAATTAGGGTTAGGTGATTATTTTTCTTCTAGCTTTGTGTTGTATATGTTTGTTAATGGAACTATTGTATGTGTACATGTATGAGAACAAAGAAACCTGAATCGAACCTAATAAAATGACAAATATGAATAATTACATGCCATGAACCTGTTACTTGTCTGTGTGACTATATGAACTATTCATTATGGGTGTGATAATGGTTGTGGTTGTGTTGACTAGATCGGGTGTAACGTTTCGACATATATTTTGGATCGGGTGTCATGTTCTGACATATACATTAGATTGGGTGTCACATTCCGACACACATATATATAGGATCGGATGTCATGTTCCAAAACAGTAACAGTTAGGGTGTGGGTTCCATGAGAGAACAACTGGTGATCATTACATTTATGTCTACCTGTTATTGACATTAGGAAATGGTATGTGCTCTTAAAATGATAAGTGAAGTATACATCCTACATATGTGTGATTTTCATATTGTAATCAATGGATTATACCTCATTTACTAGAATTAACTGAGAATGATTCAGGCCTAATCGAAATGAGGTCTGGTAAGTGGAGATCAAGGGTCCAAGTGTTATTATGGGATATAGTTAGAGGGGCTGTCTGTGTCCTTAAATAATGAGAAGTGGGGTAGTGTTCATGATCTAAACAATAGTTCGATCCTACCTTGGGAAGGGGATTCATATTTGAAGCAGTTAGCGAGCCTGGATAGAGTATACTGTGTAGTCAAGGGTTGGATTGGATGTCATGTTCTGACATATACATTGGATCAGGTATCACGTTCTGACACATATATACATTGGATCAGGTGTCATGTTTCAACACATATATATATATTGGATCGGGTGTCACGTTCTGACACACTAACAGTTTGGGTGTGGGTTCCATGAGAGAACCACTTGTGATCATTACATTTATGTCTACCTGTTATTGACATTGGGAAATGGTGTGTGCTCTTAAAATGATAAGGGAATTATCATCCTACGTATGTATGCTTTCCATATTGTAATTAATTGCTTATACCATATTTAGTGGAATTCATTGAGAATGATTCAGGCCTAATCAATATTAGGTCTGGTAAGTGGAGACCGAGGGTCTAGGTGTTATTATGGGATATGGTTAGAGGGGCTGTCTGTGTCCTTAAGTAATGAGAAGTGGGGTAGTGTTCATGATCTAAAAAGTAGTTAGATCCTACCTTGGAAAGGGGATTCGTATTCGAAGCAGTTAGCGAGCCTGGATAGAGTATACTGTGTAGTCAAGGGTTGAATGGTGATGCAGAAGAAGTGAGGGCATGTCGTGAGTAGTTGGCCGGGTTGGTAGTAGTTGTATTTGGGAACTCCTCTATGAGTTAAAACTGCTAAGATATGAGCAAGAGAGGAGCGGTGTAAGGTGATAGACTAAGGGGGTTAGAGTCAAGTGTTCTAGTACGCTTAAGGTATATGATATGGTAAAGGCAGGAGGATAAAGGTTGAGGGGTATACTTTCCTATTGCATGTTTCCTGCTGGTTGATTTCTTTATATTATGTGGTGGGCACCGGGTTGATCGATGATGCCTACCAGTTTGTGTGGTTTGTACTGATACTACTCTTGCTATGCCTTTTGGCATAGTCTGGTTCCAGGGTTAGTGATGTTTCATAGGTGAAGACGAAGACAATCTCCAACCGCTTCTACTCTTCTTTCCCTATGGTGGGAGCTTTGTCGTTAGTTACTGTATTTTATACACTGTAATCTTAGGAGCTCTTGTACTTGTTTAGAATAGATCCCTGGGGTGTAATATATTTTTATAAAATGTAACTTTGGTTTGTTTAAAACTCTTTATTATATAAAAATCTCTTGAAATTTCTTTTTATCTCCAGTTTTCTTAATTTTCCGCATATTTTTAACCGTTTAGGAATCAAGGTTTCTCTTACTTAGGTTTTAGAGTAGGTTCCCGCACGGACCGATCAGTTGGGTCGTGACAGTTATGAAATAAGAAACTTCATTAGATTGATACTATATCTCAATCCTCATCTAAGTGCGTACGAGTTGATGCCATCAACAATTTTCCTGAAAATTGTCATCCATTTGTTCGTCAAAACAATGGAACCAGAGTTCAAAAACATGTTGTCTTGGTTAATCATAGGTTGTAGGTCCCCAAAAATCCATCAATTTTTACAGGAAATAGATGTGATTGGTTTCCAAATGGTGGGCGTAGTATAAATGGATCTAAATTGCCTGCTATTTATGGTCATGGATTGGTAGCTGAATATGAGCATATTCAGAAACTGAAACAAGTTAAAGAGACTCTGAAGCTTTTTATTGACCAATAAACTAAGATTTTGCGAAAAAATAAAGCAGAAAAACATGAAGAACTCTCTAAAATATTAATCAATATAAAGGCAACAATGATTTTGAGAAATGAGGAGAAGTGGGTAAATTTTGAGTGGTACTTTGACCATGCTCCTGGAGTTGAAATTGGGGATCAATTTCGGTTCAAGGTAGAACTTGCTATGGTCGGACTACATCACAAAATTTTTAGGGGTATCTATTATGTGAATATTAATAGAAAAAATGTTGCAACTAGCATTGTTGATTCTGGTCGGTATGAGAGTAAGACCATATCTTCTCAAAAGTTCATTTATGTAGGTCAAGGAGGGAATCCTAGAGTATCTATTAATGCGAGAGTGGAAGATCAAAAGTATGAAAGGGATAATTTTGCCTTGAAGAACTCAATGGATTTGGGATATTCAGTGAGTGTTATTTGTGGTCGTCCAAGATTTAATGGTGAAAAGACCGATGCAAAGTACATTTACGATGGGTTGTACACTGTGACTAACTTACTCAGTTAGTCAATGTCAATCATATTCGTGAAAATGTTAACAAGGAAACATATTATACTATGCAGACATAGTTTATTATGGACTATGATGTGTCGCAAGGGAAGGAGAATATTCCAATCCTCGCTATTAATGCAATAGATGATGAGAGAACCCCTACATTTCACATATAGTACCAACATGCAATATACTTATTGGTATTATATCATTAGGCCTCATGGTTGTAGTTGCACAAGTGGATGCTCGGCTTTTGAGCAATGCTCTTGTGCTTCTAAGAATGGAGGCGAGTTTCCATTCAACCCAAGAAGTTCTATTCTTAAAGCAAAGCCTCTTGTTCATGAGTGTGGTCCATCTTGCAAAAGTCATCCATCTTGCAAAAATAGGGTTAGCCAACATGGTCTGCGGTACCATTTCAAGGTTTTCAAAACCAAATTAAAAGGATGGGGTTTGAGGTCATCAAATTATATTGCACCCAGAAGTTTTATTTGTGAATATATCGGATAATTGCTTGATCAAAAGGAAACCAAAATTAGAATTGATTACGATGAGTACTTCTATGATGTTGGAAACTACAATGAATATATCCCCAAAAGGAAGGTTGTAAGTATTAAAGTCGAGTCAAATTCTTTTAAAAGGAAGGATGAAGATGGATTTACTATTGATGCAGCAATATATGGGAATTTTGGTAGATTTATCAACCATAGTTGCTCACCAAACCTTTATTCTCAAAATATCATGTATGACCATGATGATTAAAGAGAACCTCACTTAATGTTTTTCGTTCCAAAAGTATTTCTCCATTAGAGGAGCTTACATATCACTACAACCACCGGATTGTCCATGTTCATGATACAAATGGCAATTTGAAGAGGGATAAGGGTAGATGTGGCTCTCATAAGTGCAACGGGAGAATGTAATAAAGTACTACTCATATAAAACTATTCATCTGCACTTGATATTTCAAGTATGATTTTATAATCTATGTGCACTTTTCATATTCAACCTTTTGATCCCTTGTTATTCCATTTAGTTTAATTGTGCAACATTGATCTTGTGTAACTTGTATTGAGATTAATTTCCCACCTTTATGGTTTTTTTAGTTTTGAGAGCTTTAGTAGAATGAGTTAGACGATTGTATAACCACATATGGGAGTTAAAAATTATTCATCCTTTTGGTTTTGACTTATCATGGCTTAATTTTCTTTTATTATGATTAGGCCGTTAGAATTTGAATATTGAGATGTGCATTAGGATTTAGCTATTTGAATGTAAATTCACATCTAAGTATTAAAATGTTGTAAAAAATTTGAATACAAAAAAATTAACATCGTTTATATGGTTGGTGGAGGAGATGACTAGGGGTGTTAATGGCACAGTTCAGTCGATTATTTTTTTAAAATTATACCATCCCAATTTTTTGGTTATTTTTATAATATATAACCAAAACTATATTTTTTAAAACTATCCCAATCATATCAGTTTCCCTTCGGTATCGGCACGATTCGATTAATTTTTATTTATTTTTTACTTCTAAAATATCACCTCAATATACTACTATTAAAATATATTTTTCTCAAATATATTCTTGAAGAAACATTTTAATTCTTCATCAAGTAGACACGAATTTAAAACCTTGTTGTCGTATTGTTTGATCTTAAACATTTTATAGGAGTGTTTGCATATGTTTTGTTGTATTGTTTGATAAAGTATCTATTACACTATATTTAAATTTGAAACCTAATTAAGTAAAGGTTAATTAAATAGAAAAGACCCAAAGTAGTCTATGTCACGATCCGAGCCTACACCCTGAGCGTAACTGGCACTTAAGAACCATTTCTGATCCCCAAGCGAACCCTTGGTCTAGCTATATAACTTACATGACATGTCACGACCAGGGGTACACCATCAAGAAGTCATAAGCATAGTCACATACTTCATTAATCATCATGATAAGCAAACTAACCATAACATCATTCATAAGTAACCATGCATGAAAAACTTACACTAGAACCCCTCTTAAGACCCACTTGTACAATGCAGAGGCAACGTACCACTCCATTACCTACACTAAGTAGTATCCTCCAAGTAGCCTAGCTAGAGTTCATGTCCTTATCTTCATTCATATTTTAAGCATTCGGGAAACTTCACCATAACCGACATAAACCATGAGAACTACATGGAATCCGGTGTCTACCTCCCACACAGAAAAGAGAGTGTCCTACTTGCCAAGTTAGGGCATGGAAGTCATTATAGCATCTAGGTGGATCCACTAGCTAAAAGTCCTGTGGGGGCACATAGTTACGGGATATGGAGATTGCTTCCAGAAACCTTATACTATCTAACGTGCGGGTTTCCATCTCACGAGATTTCATAAGGGGAACCTCCCTCTTTTCTGATGGAACCCATCTCATTAGGGACCTTCCTCCTTCGTGAAGGAACCCAAATATCCTCTCGGTGCTAAGCTTATCTTTCCCTTTATAGGTAGTCATTAGTCTTTGCATTACCATTTCAGGTCATATAGAATACCTTTAGGGGAATACCCCTCATATAGTCATAAATGCTCAAGAGTTCATAGATGATAAAACCTTTCATCAAGAACCTTCATCATGTGAGAATGACCTTTCACATTATCATACCATGTATAACATAGACTAGTTTAGAGTACAATTGAGGAAACCTTTCAAGAGACTCACATTCATTACATTAGAAATAGCTTAATTCATTCATATGTGTGTACATGTGTGATAAAGCCTTTCACATAAAACACCTTTACTCATAGCATGTTCATATTGTTTTAACAAGAATTACCTTCAATTCATTATAACAACAATAATACCAACATCTCATAACATTCATACTTGCATTGCATCTCATCATAACATGATAAATTACCAACTAGGGTTAGAGGGAAGAGGGAACAATCATCCAACTTCATCATACATGAATTAAGCAAGTACATTCAACAATACATAAAGAATCACATTGATATCATCTCCTAATAGCCTTCAAGGCCCCATTCAAGACTTAACCCTAATTCCATAGTAATCATACATAATTTAAGGTAATATCATCATAAAAACATGAATTACATAGAATCACATTCAATTCATAACCTTCAATCACTATTCTACACAAACTAGGGTTAGAATTAGAGAAAGAATGGGAAACATGGGTCTCATGGGGGATTCTTCAAAAATCACCAACACTACATGAATTCATCCATAATTGTTCATATATCATCAATCAAAATCAGTTTATAAGAAAAATTGATCATTTATAAAGAAGACCCACGTTTTTGGATTGAAATCTACAATTTGGGGGATTTTGAAAATCATCTTGGGAAGGACTTCTTGGGGAAAGGGATCCCAAGAGTGAAGATCAACCATACCTTAGGTAAACCCTATGAATTTCGTGTGAAACCTCCCATCTACAAGCCCTTTCTAATCTCCTTCCAAGTTCTTCAATGAAGTCTTGAGAGAGAATTTTGGGAGGGAAAATAATTGGGTTATGTTTTGGGGTCTTGACTTGTGGTGAATTAATGGATTAGTTTAGGGTCCTATAAGCTTATATTGTCCATTAATTAACCACCTAACCGACCTCCCTTAACCCCCTCTTAATTAACTAACTAAAACACTAACCCTCAACTTAAGTAAAAACTGTTAAACCAGTTCCCATCCACGTCTAGCCTTCCACAGACCGTTGGTCAGTCCACTGGCCGTGGTTGGCTTCCGTAGTTGGGGACTGTGGCTCTAAATGCTGCAGGCCCCTAAGAAAACTAAGTATGGAAGCACGAGGTCCATCCACGGACCGTGGTTTGGTCCACGGGGATTGCAATGGCTCCGTGGATCACCACCAAGGTGAGGAAGCAAAACTGCCAAGGCAGCATAGGGGGACTATTTTGGGGGCTTGGTTCTAAGTGATTTCATGACTTAGCTTAGGGTATTTCTATCCTATTAAGGTGATCAACCAACTAACTAACCAACCCCATAAGAACTTAATTAATTAACCAACTTAACTCCAAATCACTAACCTACAACTAGAGGGCTGGAAATTGGCAGCACCTACGGAACCCCTATCCACGAACTGTTGGTGGGTTCACGTGGCGTGGACTGCCTTCGTGGTTTGTGACTGGGGTTTCCCTGTTGCAGGGAACCAAGCCAAGTTGCAGTCCTTATCCACGACCTCACTCCACGTGGCATGGATCAATTGATGCCTCATTAATGGCCTTCGTGGGTCAAGCTGTTTTTGACAGCTTTTGGCCAAAGGTTGGGTCCTTCTCAAGGATCCCTTTGGTGGTCCTTGGGGGGTTGTACCCGGTCGTTTGGACCCTAAACATGTTCATCTATGAATAAGAGTCACTCCTATGGGTTTTAGACCTCAAAAAACACACCAAACACCATGACAAGACACTAGCACCAAAGACTAGTTTCCGGACGTCATGGTCGTTTCTTGACATTTGACCTCTAAAGTCACCAAACTAACTTCAATAGCCATTTTTCATCATTTAAACATGTTTCCATCCATAAGCTAACATGTGAGTCTCTAGGTCAACCTACTAGATTCAGTCAATCCTTAGTTAGGTCCTACTAGTTTCATATGGGGTGTAACAATATCCCCTCCTTGGAAACATTCATCCCCGAATGACACTTAAAACATCTTAAGGAAATCAAAACTCAACTAGCAGTCCAACAAGCATGTAGTCATCAAAGTGATGTACAACTTAAACAAAAATACACCACATACCATGAGCATCATTTCAAAAGGAGGAAATTAAACTCCAATTTCAACATAGTCAATGCAATTATAAGAAAGTTGGAACTACGTCTAGCACTCTTCATGCATGACATTATCATGTTTAGTTATGTTCAAGGAGGAGCTTCCTTCTCCAAGTCATAAGATACTCACATGCCATCTTAACACTCATATGCAAGTTTCCATGCTCAATAGCACTCTTTCAAGGAGGAACTTCTCAACTCCTTACTAAGACATGCTCATAACTCATTTTCATGAAGTACAATAGATCACTTATAACCAATGCACTACAACATGAGGGAAACAACTTCACAGAAACTCATTTCTATTCAAAATCACAAGTTTTTTTTTTCTTTCTGGAAATGCACAAACCTCATTAATTCACATAAACATGGGAGGAACTACCTCCTCCACTCTCTAAGCAAGTTCAACACCACATAAGGAGCTAACATGCCATTTAATAAGAACACATTCAAGTATGTTCAATAATTCACATCATTAAGTCAAGTAGCCATATTACACTTAATGCACAACTTAGGAGAAAATCTCCATTTAAAACACACCTCATACAACATGAGAAAATAGGGACCCTCTACAACCTCAATATGCATGCAACTTAGACATATTCCATTTAATTAGAAGAATTTTCCTTCTCCAACTCAAAGCATACCTATTATATCAGCCAAAGCCACTATGCAATTACTTCTTAAAAGCACTTTTAAACCATTCACCTCATGAATCACATAGGTTTCTTACTCAAATTGCCTATCCACATGAGGGTCATGAGACATGAAAACTCATTTTATCTCAAAACATGAATTCTCAAGAACACATTTATCACAAGGAGATCATGAAAACACCTAAGTCCCACATGACTCCTAAAACAAATCATAAGCCCAACTAGGAACTCTTGATCTCAAGCTAGAATAGGAATGGAAGAAAGAGATGAGGATGTTGGGATTTCAACAAGTCATGCTTTCTAAGCACACCATCCCCTTTTTAGGAGGAAGCCTTCACTACAACCCTCAAGAAAACTTCTTTCAAGAACTCCTAACGACATAACCAAACTCACATTTTTCCATCCTTGAAAAAGTCTATGGTCCTCAACATTTAGCAATTCCATATTCATATGACCCAATAAGTACTAAATCCAAAATAGGTAGAAATTGCACTCAAATATCATCTTACTCAAAAGGTGAAAACTAAAACATACTCAAAAGTCCCATGTTCTTCTAACTATCCGAGCCCTATCATCAATAAAAACACACCAAGTATGCAACCCATCCATACTAAGAGTCACATCAAGGTCTAAATTGCCAAGTTCCACCAAGTCAACAAGAGTATTTCTAGGGAACTAGGTAAAGGGACATCTTCCATAAACCCTTCTTACTAACCCCAAACCATTGACCGGGGTAAAATCTGAAAAAAGGTTCTATTAACTCATTCAGAAAACTCTAAGCCTCATAGCCTCATATGGCATCATACTAGATAAGGTAATACCGGAACACAACATAGCCCTTACTCTCACATGAAATTACCAACATATCGGTACCTTTATCCAAAAAGTCTTCCAAGTCAACCCTAGTGGCATCCCTTTCTAAGGCCTTCACTAGGATATCACTCAAGGTTTCATATTAGTCTACCACTCCGGTTCTAAGTTTCTCAAACTCACTAAACCACATAAGGTGAGGATTTCAAGTATATCAAAGCATGAATATCTAGAACACTCAACTTCTCATATTGATCACCCAAAATTATTCCATCAGTGGGGAATCTTCAAGCAAGCGTAATTCATGAACATCAAGGAAACTTAAAGACCTTACCATCTAAGCACATTATCCCTCACTTGGGGTAAGCCTAGCAAACTCTTCACAACATCATTCCCTTAAATTCTAAGGTCTGAGCAAGTCATAACTAAATCTTCACACTCCTTACACAATATGATTCTAAACTATTGATCATTTCACTTCTACCCTCCTTTAAAGGAGTTTACTCACTCAACAACTCTAGGCACCACTCTTTCTCAAAGCCCATCACACCATAACCCTCATTATGGTTAAGTTGGGTTATACCAATCCACCACATATGGCCCTACTTAAATAACCATACTTAAGATCAATCTTAAAAGACAACTAACTCTTTTTGAAGTTGGTCAACACCTACACTCTTCTTCCTTACCTCAACTAGGTGGTACATGCAACCTCAAAGTCAACTTTATAACACAACATAAACCAAACATGACCTCACAATTACCTTGCTAGGTAGGCACACTATCTCCCCCTTAAGAGTAAGCCTACACAAGTTCTTCTAACCAACACAAAGGCAATTATGAAGCATTAATCACACTAAATACACCTCACAATATATTACATCGAGGTTCACAAGTCACATAGCCATAATTGGCATCACAACCATCCTTTCTCCCTCGCACCTTCTAGCAAGAACCCTTCAAGTGGTCCTGCAATAAAGACCATAAGACAAGGAATAAGAGAGAGAGAGCTTATAGATCTATGGCACGACTTAGATAATGAAGAAGTGAAGTTTCCTAACATCCTATAGCCTCACGCTCATAGATGTGTCACGACTTAGACCGATGAACAAGACTCTACTAGACCTGGTTTGAGACATCCTAAGACCATTCCAAAACCTTATGCTCTGATACCAAGTTTGTCACGACCCGAGAGCACCCCTTAGTCGTAACACGGTGTACTCAACCTCTTGGAGGTCTTGTACAAGCCCTTAGCATATCATGAACATAAAAGCATATGGAAATAGCAAAAGATTAAAAAAAATTCTTTGCAATCGAAGTCTTCATAAAATAAGAGAGAGTCTATGACATGTAACACCCCTCAAAATGAAGTAGGATAAAGTAGAGCCTCACATGGGTTTTGTGCATTAGTAACTTGTCTAAATGTTGAGTTTTGACTCTTAAGGTCTAGTTTGAAGAGTTTAGTGAGTCAACGTCAAGGCACGTGTTAGACTCCATGCTTTGATACCTACTCTAGGTTGGTTGAGGGTGCTAGACAAGGAGCCAAGCCAAAAAGGGGCAAGCCTTAGCGAAAAAGCCAATGCTTTCCCAAGTTGGCTGCCCACTGCCCCAAAGACCACGGGCACCACCACGGCCAGTGGTGCCCTAGATAGTTCGTATACTTGGGCGTGAAGATCACTTGGTCTCAAGGGAGGCAAGGTAACTTTGCCTAGGTTCTGCCTCATCTTCACGAGCTCTACCCCGACTCGTGGTGTGTACCACAGATCGTGGGAGCATTCGTGAAGATGCCTTGGGCCCTTGAGGGCTTCACATGGTGGAGAGGCCTACTAGTCAAGGGACCATGGGCACTACCACGAGCCATGGTACCCTTCACGACCCATCCAAGTGAGCGTGGTCCCTAAAGGGGCTGCCCAAGTGAAGGGCTTTTAAGTAATTTTGTTTTAATTATTTATTACGTGGGGTTGATTTTAAATGGTTTATTTGATAAATATATATGGTTTTAACTCTTTTAACAAGTCATTTACTCTCTTTTCCCAAATTAAATCCCAAAGTCTTGCTCTCTTTATATTTCTCTCAAGCTCAAGGGAGAAGAAGAAGTGGAACCCAGGGTTTTAGATTTCAAGCTTTCTTCATCAACTTTTCATGGGATTCATCAAGCCTAAGGTATGGTGACCTTTGATCCTTGATTATCCTTTCTTTCAAGGAGTCCATTCAAAAAGGGTTTCAAAATTCTTCAAAGAACAAAAAGCCTAATTTATATTCTAAGCATGGGTTCATTGATAAATTGTTTTCAAAAGCATCATATTGGTGAATTAAAGTAGAATTGATGATTTTATATGAACTTTCTTCAAGAATCCATGTTTTCACTAAAACCCTAAATTTGCTATGAAGTGGGTCTATTTCTATAAATTCAAAGTTGATGGAATTATGTGTAAAGTGAATTGTATTGATATCTCTTGTGTTGTTTAATGTTTATTTATGATTAATTGTTGATAATGGATGAATTAAGGGTGGTAAGCCTTATGGGTGAAGTATTGGCGATTTTGGCTATGGCTTTGGATTATGGTAAGAAAACTTGAACTCTCTTTATGGAATTGATTGTTGTTGGTAGGTCGAATCCACCTTTGGTGGAAGTGTTATATCTTATTCTTGTGTGGTATTATTGGGAGTTTGAGGCCATGAAGGGCAATATATGAGTGTTATTATATTGTTGTATTTTTATACATATAGGAGGCTATATGTAAAGTCCTATATGAAGCTATATTTAAAGTTTGTGTGAAGCTATAATGTGAAGATGTTCTAATGGTGTTAATGTGATAATGTATAAAGTGTTATTATGCTAATGTGAAAGCATGTCTCTTTTGAAATGGTGATATGGGGTGATGCTGGTACTATGATGAGTTTTCATAAGATGATGTTATAGATCATATGCTAGACTTGAGTATCTTGTCTTGTGTCATGGAAGCTTGATTATATATATGAATGTTTGGTTGGGCTATGACTTAGTAATGGAGCTCTTCCTATAAATGCTTAAAGAGGAATTCTAGGCCAAGACTTGAATTGGTAGACTTAAGCATAGTGCCTTTTTATGAGTCTAGCTTTCCTAAGAAAATGTATAACCTTGAAGGATGGGCATTAGGGCAATGTTCCCTCAGTGAGTGAAATGATAGACTTGGAGATGGATGGAGCCGGAATGGCATGAGAATCCTTATCTAAGAAAGTCAAATGAGCTATCCTTATGAACCTAGATTGGCTATGACTAAGAAATGGGGCCTTTCTTGGGAAGAGGTACTATGAGTTGGTTGAACTAGAAAAGGAACCCTCTCTAGTACATATGTGATTGAATACTCTATGGAAACCAAGGCTAAGCACCGAGTGGATGTGGTTAGGATGGTGGCCTAGTCGAGCATGAGATTAGGCACAATGAACATCCTTGGAAATCTCTTAAACCATATGCCAACATGGGTTGCTTTTAGTTCTACCCTTGGCAAGTAGAACAACCTCCACGGAGTAGGATAGACTCCGGATTCCATACCTTGCTAGTGTGGTCTATGTCGGGTAAGGCCTATTTCTATCATGTGGGATGTGCACTCTAGTATTGGATAGGTTCTACAACGTGTAAGCAGTAGTATGGGATGCTATTTACACATGGCACGAGTAGGCTTAAAAGATGCTAAAGTGAGTTCCCTAAGCCTTAGGGCTATTATGTGATTGTCCCCTATATGCTTGTGTGCCTCTTAAATGGTTTTATAAAGAATGTTGACTTAGTATGTTATAATGTAATGATAAGACCCTTGTCTATGGTAACTCTTAGGAACACTTAGGTGTATATGAAGAGGTTGTATGGGCGGTCACTTCATTATTCACTTAAGTGTGACTTAGGGTGATTTGAGATAGAAACTTAAATGGTAATTAAGGAATTACCTTGCTATCTTGTTTAAGTATTGTACATTTGTATTAATTGAGTTGTAAATGATGTGAATATGGTCTTAATTGTGAATGGTGACTTGAAATGTGGGTTTATGCTTGTGGTTGAAAAGGTTTGTTAAAGAAGGTCTTAAAAGCATACATTCCTAGTAAATGTCCGTTGTGCATTTTTTCTTGCATGGTCATCATACTTAGTACTTATTGTACTAACTCCATATTTCTCTATTATTATAAGTGTAGGTGGTGGGAAGTGAGGAGATCTTTTGAGGAAGCTTGGGATATTGACTGTTCTCAAAAAGCTTGGTATGTCCTCATATATTCGAGGACATAATTGTTATCTTTCTAGTATTTCCACTTAGACATTGTATAAGACTTATATTTTCTATTGTTGTAAAGGGTCGTGTCCCTAAGATGTTCTATTCGTGTCTAGGATGGTACATGAGACTTAGAAATTCTACTTCTTTACATTTGAAAGATCTTATGAGTATTATGGATTTGTTTTGAAAAGTGTTCTTATTCCTTATGGTTTTTATTACCAAATGCGATGAATGAATGCTAAGGCTTGTATAAGACCTCTGAGAGGTCGAATACGCATGTAACGGCTAGGGGGTGCTCCCGGGTCGTTACATGACACTATGTCTCAAATTATCTATAACATTTAGAATAACAACTCTTTCATAACAGCTTAGGGACACGACCCTTACATAATAATTACTAGGGACACGACCCTTACACAAGTCTAAAGAAATAAAACATAAAGACATAATGAAATAAGTGTACGAGGTAGGTTCATCCTAGAAACTATGAGGACTCCCCAAGTCTTCATTCCCAAGCTCCTTAGAAACCTAACTTCCAAGCATAAGACATCACATCACAAAACCCTACACTTTGTAAAAATGTAGAAGAAATATGGGATAGTACAACACACATACTAAGTATGGAAGCCACGCAAGTAAAACCATTAAAACATGCTTAAAGAGACATTTAGTTGAAACCATGATCTATGCACTTTTGAACACCATTCTTTAGAAGAGCTGGAGAGAACATAAGTCATTAAGAACTCACATATAGTTTATCAAACACAAGGGTAACACATCAACAAAGCATAGTCTCCAAACATAGTCATAATGCATATATCACTCATTACAAGACATAATACTCACGCATAGTTAATATCAAGGTCATTGCATCATAATAGAGTAATCACATAAGTGACCCTAGGTTCTACTTGTGCAATGCATAGGTAGAGTCCATAGTCCTACCTACACTAAGTATTACCTTTGGATCACCATGCTCATACTTATCATACATTAGTCTTATCCATAGGTCATATACTTAGTAAGGTGACATTCACAAACATTAGTTCATATCGAGAAAAGTCAATCATTAACATAATACAATTAAAGCATGCATTATTCGTAATATTCATAATAAGATAGAACAACACCATTAAGGCATAGTTCATGCAACATGTTCATATCATACATCTTAGTTGTAATTCAAATAGTCCATATCATAGGTAAACCATCTTCATAACTCATTCATGAGCTCAATTGTGCAATGTACACATCGAGGCCCATACCCCCACATACACTAAGCTAATTCATAAAGAAGTCATAAGTGAAGTACACATGCATAATCATCATTCATATATTACAATAGGTGAACATAACCTTAACATACTTTTCATCTTTTAACATCACTCCATAAGACACCACTCACAACCCCCTATTCAAGCCTACTAGTCCAACGTACATATGAAGTCCCATACCCCCATATATACTAAATAAACCATCAAGAAGTCATAAGCATAGTCACATACTTCATTAATCATCATGATAAGCAAACTAACCATAACATCATTCATAAGTAACCATGCATGAAGAACTCACACTAGAACCCCTCTTAAGACCCACTTGTGCAATGCATAGGCAACGTCCCACTCTATTACCTACACTAAATATTACCCTCCAAGCAGCCTAGATAGAGTTCATGTCCTTATGTTCATTCATATTTTAAGCATTCAGGAAACTTCGCCATAACCGACATAGACCATGAGAGCTATATGGAATCCAGTGTCTACCTCCCACACCGAAAAGAGAGTGTCCTACTTGCCAAGGTAGGGCATGAAAGTCATTATAGCATCTAGGTGGATCCACTAGCTAAGAGTCCTATGGGGGCACATAGTTACGGGATATGGAGATTGCTTCTAGAAACCTTATACTCTCTAACGTGCGGGTTTCCATCTCACGAGATTTCATAAGGGGAACCTCCCTCTTTTCTGATGGAACCCATCTCATTAGGGACCTTCCTCCTTCGTGAAGGAACCCAAATATCCTCTCGGTGCTAAGCTTATCTTTCCCTTTATAGGTAGTCATTAGTCTTTGCATTACCATTTAAGGTCATATAGAATACCTTTAGGGGAATACCCCTCACATAGTCATAAATGCTCAAGAGTTCATAGATGATAAAACCTTTCATCAAGAACCTTCATCATGTGAGAATGACCTTTCACATTATCATACCATGTATAACATAGACTAGTTTAGAGTACAATTGAGGAAACCTTTCAAGAGACTCACATTCATTACATTAGAAATAGCTTCATTCATTCATGTGTGTGTACATGTGTGAGAAAGCCTTTCACATAAAATACCTTTACTCATAACATGTTCATATTGTGTTAACAAGAATTACCTTCAATTCAACATAACAACAATAATATCAACTTTTCACAATATTCATACTTGCATTGCATCTCATAATAACATGATCAATTACCAAATAGGATTATAGGTAAGAGGTAACCATCATCAAACTTCATAATACATGAATTAAGCAAGTACATTCAACAATACATAAAGAATCACATTGACATCATCTCCTCATAGCCTTTAAGGCCCCATTCAAGACTTAACCCTAATTCCATAGTAATCATACATAATTTAGGGTAATATCATCATTAAAACATGAATTACATAGAATCACATTCAATTCATAACCTTCAATCACTATTCAACATAAACTAGGGTTAGAATTGGAGAAAGAAGGGGAAACATGGGTCTTAAGGGGTATTCTTCAAAAATCATCAACACTACATGAATTCATCCATAATTGTTCATATATCATCAATAAAAATCAGTTTATATTTACAATTCAACATTTAGAAAGAAGACCCACGTTTTTGGATTGAAATCTACAATATAGGGGATTTTGAAAACCATCTTTGGAAGGACCTCTTGGGGAAAGGGATCCCAAGAGTGAAGATCAACCATACCTTAGTTAAACCCTATGAATTTTGTGTGAAACCTCCCATATACAAGACCTTTGTAAGATCCTTCCAAGTTCTTCAATGGAGTCTTGAGTTGAGAGAGTTTTGAGAGAGAGAATTTTGGGAGTGAAAAGAATTGGGTTATGTTTTGGGGTCTTGACTTGTGGTGAATTAATGGATTAGTTTAGGGTCCTATAAGCTTATATAGTCCATTAATTAACCACCTAACCGACCTCCCTTAAGCCCCTCTTAATTAACTAACTAAAACACTAACCCTCAACTTAAGTAAAAACTGTCAAAACAATTCTCATCCACGGCTAGCCTTCCACAAACCGTTAGTCAGTCCACTGGCCATGGTTGGCTTCCGTGGTTTGGGAATGTGGCTCAAAATACTGCAGGCCCCTAAGAAAACTAAGTATGGACTCACGAGGTCTATCCACGGACCGTGGTTTGGTCCACGGGGATTGGAATGGCTCCATGGATCACCACCAAGGTGAGGAAGCAAAATTGCCAAAGCAGCATAGGGGGACTGTTTTGGGGGCTTGGTTCTAAGTGATTTCATGACTTAGTGAAACGACCCCAAAAATGCTCGAAAATGTGCTTCGGAAACACCTAAAATTGTAATTTCCATATATCTCAAAATCCGTGCATCATTTCGAAAATTCGACTTCATATTCTTATTCAGGGGGTCAAATTGAGTGGGAAATGGGTCTAAACCAACTAACGAAAATCGCAAAAAACGATTTTGAGGGTCAACTTTAAAGGGGCATATCTCCCCAAGGAACTGGAAGGAGCTCAAACTATCAAAATTGAAGCTCTATGAGTTAGCTTTCCAACGCAATTTGTTTCACCTCATTCCGAGTTAGGATGACTCTTTTTTTTTTCTAAGTGTTGGGACGTTTTTTTATAAAAAGGGGACATATCCATACTTAGTCATTTAACTTCAAAACATCCAAAAACTCTCTCTAAGCCCTCTCCAAAAATTCCACCAAGATCATCCACCAAATTCAAGAATCCCAAGCTTTAATTCCGGATTCAAGATTCAATCTCAAGCAATTCTCCATTCCAATCTTCATCAAGAATTCTCCAAAGTTGAGGTATGTGGGTTGATTGTGGAAACCTTCCTTTCCACAAGTCCAACCATTTATCCTCTATTTTACTTCAAGTTTATGGGTCCTTATGATCATTTATGAACTCTTGAATTATGGAATCACTACTACACACCCTATTAAGGTCTATCTTGCATATTTTCATGAAATGGTATTATTATGTGATGTTTATGGTTTTCATGCCTCCATGATCAAATTATGAAGGTTGTTATATATGTATATATATATGTATGTTGTTGGTGGGCTGTTTTATATGGATTTTGAAAATTGGTTGGACTTAGTACTCTTGAAACACATGATTTTATTTACATGAACAAGTAGCCCACCATATGTTTGATAAAATGTCATTTATAGAATTCTTATGAAATGGAAGGTCCAATGTACGTCCTATAAGTCGGATGATTATATAAGTATTGAAATGATGATGAAATGGATACATGTATATGATTTTCTCTATATAGTGTGTGAGTCGACCAAGCTTAGCTCGGGGGTTGTAGGCTCGGGTAACCGTATCAAGGGGTTGGTACCTTGGTTGCCTAGTACGGGGGGTAGTAGGCCCGTATAACCGTATCGAGGGGTTTGTACCTTGGTTGCCTAGTACGGGGGGTAGTAGGCCCGTATAACCATATCGAGGGGTTTGTACCTTGGTCCCTAGCTCGGGGGGTGATAGGCCCGGGTAACCACATTGAGGGGTTTGTACCTCTTTCCAAGGGGTGGTGGCCTTGGAAATGCTATATTGATGGTCACTCACTACACATATACTATGCCCTACTAAATATGATTTTTATATAAGCATCATTATACATATCATCTCATTAATATGTTATCTATCGGGTACGATTATGCATTTTGCCTATAATGTCCATCCATTGTTGCATTGCATTGCATCCCATATACTTAGTACATTCAAACGTACTAATGCATACTCTATGCCTACATGATGTCACCATGTAGGGACCGGAGCACCGTCGACCATCCTCCTCCACCTGGCTAATACGATTTCCTATCAAGGTTATTGGTGAGTCCTCCATTCGGGGGACGTTGCTCATGATCTTTTGTTATGTATAAGACCTTTTCCTTTTTAATTATGTATTGACTATGAGGGTGAGCCCGGTAGTTTGTCTCGGCCCCCGCTAAGTATCCATGTTTAGAGGTGGTGTTGGACAAGTTGTGTATTATGTTTGAGCTTGACTCATCTATGGTATTTATGTATTATTCTCTTTTTGTCTTGCTCCCTTAGTCCCAATTTCCCCTTGATTATGCGTATCGCTTATGGTCATTTTAATTGCTTCCGCGACCAAGGATGTGTAATGATATGCTATGAGGCTTGTTTGGGGTTCCCTCGGGTTCCCCATTCGCCGGTCACGTCTAAGCCCTAGACTTGGGTCGTGACACTTAGCTTAGGGTATTGCTAGCCTATTAAGGTGATCAACCAACTAACTAACCAACCCCATAAGAACTTAATTAATTAACCAAATTAACGCCAAATAACCAACCTACAACTAGAGGGTTGGAAATTGGCAGCACCTACGGAACCTCTATCCACGAATCGTTGGTGCGTTCACGTGGCGTGGACTGCCTTCTTGGCTTATGAATGGGGCTTTCCTGTTGCAAGGAGCCAAGTTAAGTTGCAGGCCTGATCCACGACCTCACTCCATGGGGCGTGGATCAATTGACGCCTCGTCAATGGCCTTCGTGGGTCAAGCTATTTTTGACAACTTTTGGCCAAAGGTTGGGTCCTCCTCAAGGACCCCTTGGGTGGTCCTTTGGGGGTCGTACCCGGTCGTTTGGACCCTAAACATGTCCATCGATGAATAAGAGTCACTCCTATGCGTTTTAGACCTCAAAAAACACACCAAACACCATGACAAGACACTAGCACCCACACTAGCACCAAAGACTAGTTTCCTGACGTCATGGTCGTTTCTTAACGTTTGACCTCTAAGTCACCAAACTAACTTCAATAGCCATTTTTCATCATTTAAACATGTTTCCATCCATAAGCTAACATGTGAGGCTCTAGGTCAACCTACTAGATTCAGTCATGCCTTAGCTACATCCTACTAGTTTCGTATGGGGTGTAACAATATCCCCTCCTTGGAAACATTCATCCCCGAATGACACTTAATACATCTTAAGGAAATCAAAACTCAACTAGCAGACCAACAAGCATGTAGTCATCAAAGTGATGTACAACTTAAACAAAAATACACCACATACCATGAGCATCATTACAAAAGGAGGCCCCTAGGAAAACATGTGATGCTCTAGGTCAACCTACTAGATTCAATTAAGCCTTAGCTAGGTCTTACTAGTTTCGTATAGGGTGTAACAGAAAGGGAGTCCTTTACACCGGGATGAAGCCCGCCACACCGGGATGAAGCCCACCAGAGTGGCCTTCATCTAGGACGAACTCCAAAATGCGATCATGGCTCCCTTTTACCTCAAAACCTCGTTTTTAGTAAATTTTTCATCAGATCAATGTATCTAGAGTACCCTAGTACCTAATATGCAAAAATTCTAGCCATACACCCTTAAATGATGCCCGAATCCAAGTTTTACACCAAGAACCTATTCAACTTCCCACACCTATTTTGGAATTGTTTCAGTCATTTTATCATGAATATTTATGCTCAGAACATTGTGGAGACATTATTATTTTCTCCTTTTTTCCTAAGTGTCAAAAAGAGGCGAGGATCACCCCAGAAATCCTCAAAAGGTAGCTCTAGGCTTGGGAAGGAAGGAGGAATAGATTTCTAGCGCAAGGCTGACGACAACTCGTTGATTCCTGATTGAAATCCACCATCTCATTGTTCATAAGCTAGGATTGGAGCTACAATCCCTCTGCAGTTTTTGGCACCCAGGTAGGCTAGGTTTACTCAATTGAATAGTCATAAATTCATGCTCACTACGTAATATAATGTTAATTCATGGTAGAATTCATGTTTAGGCTTTTGGGAACAAAAAAAGAGATGATTGTACATGTACCCTAGTTGCTAAATATGATGCGTACCATGGGGAAAAGCCTTGTCCGGTGAACTAGGGTTAGATGAGGGGTCGACCGGTAGTTTTGTGTTGTATATGCTTGTTAATGGCCTTACTGTGTGTACATGCATAGGAATAGTGTAACGATCTATTCCCATTGTTATAGAAAAGCCAACGGGGAATTTTTTTGGCCAGAAAATATTTTCGTAGTAATTTGGAATTTCCCAACCTAGTTCAGATTTGGATAAAATCGAAGTCATTTAAGTCTAGGTAAATATGGTAAAAATTGGGTGATCTAATTATGAATTTGATCAAATGAGTAGATACCTAAGATGTTAAGGAACCCGTACAACTTTACGGAATTGAATTTGGGCAAGTAAAACTCCCGCAATTGATCTTAGCGTGAACGGGTAGTTTCTGAGTGTTGTTAGTTGAAGGTGTGTTATGAAATAGGGGTATTGGAATTATTAAATTTACTCACTATTCAGTTCAAGCCGCTTTGGCGGCAATTTGTACCGCCAGGGCGGGTTGAGGACCGTTGTGGCGGGCTGAGGATCGATTTGGCGGGACAGTCGCGATTTAAGTCAAAAATAAACCTCAAACGTCTTTATTCTACAATTTTTATTCTTGAGAGTAAGGAGACGAACCCCATGCGATTCTTGACAGTTTTCCACCATTCTTAAGGCTAAAAGTAAGCTTTTAACTCCCCGAATTTATTTTTCAATCAGTGTATTGTAATGTAGTGGGTAATTATCTATAGGAAAGGGTTTTGATTTGGAAATTATGGTGGTAAAAGTCCTAACCTAGGTATGGGGATCATGGGTTTGATCTAGGGTTGATAGAAATTTTAGTAGTTCGGGTAATTAGTCATTATTTATTGATTTTTGTGTTAAATTAATTATTTTGTAGACCAAGAACAAGCGGAATGAATCCAGAAAGGGAAGAATCAAGTTTTTTAGGGGATTCAAGCTTGTTTCAAGGTAGGTGATGGTTATGATTTCATGATTGTTTGATGTATGCTTGTTCTTGCTTCATTATGATACATATATGTATGCGACTATTGCATTATTGATCACATTATTCATAAATAAGGATTATTGAATAATTGTTTCCATGAAATCATGACTTGATTTTATGATTATGAGAATATACTTGTGATTATGATTGTGGGTTATTGAATGGATCGGTTGCCACGTTTCAACATAAATATGGGATCAATTGCCACATTCCGGCATAAACATTAGATTGGGTACCACATTCCGGTATGCTAACAGTTTGGATTTGGGTTCCATGAGAGGACCATTGAATTGACATAACTGTATATTTGGGAATTGTGAAATGCTCTGTTGTTCTTGAATGTTGTTGATATTGTATATGTTGGGTGTATGCATGTTATTATTATGTTGTAATGGCTTATGTATGTTGCACTTAGTGGGATAGCCGCGTTATCCTGCCAGTATAGTGTGGTTGCGTATTAATATTAAATTTGCTCTTTCTTTGTTGAGTACAGGGGATCTTCTTGCGACTATTGACAAACCTTTCTTAGAAGATCAGTGACCGTTCAAATTCAAGGGTGAGCCAGTTCTTTTGGGTTGCCATGAGTTCTCTTTTCTGTCTACGTCCACATTTTAGACTTAGACTAGTACTTTAGTTAGTCTTATGTTTAGATTTGGGTGGTACCCTTCTTATTTAGACTTATGGTTGAACTTTAGATATTTTGGTACATTGACTTTCAGATTCTAGGCATTACTTCCGCAATGTTAGTTTTGGTTGTTAGACTTTTGTTTGAAGTTTATGGGAACTCTATTTCTTTTCCTTAACATTTAAACATGCTTCCGTAACTTTAAACACCTTAGTTGTTTGATTCTTTGGTTAGCTACTTAGTATTAATGGTTCTCCCACTGGAGGGTTAGTGTGGGTACCAATCACAATGGTCTGGGTCGTGACAAAGTTGGTATCAGAGCCTAGGTTCGTTGATCTTGATGTATCAAAATGAGTCTAGTAGAGTCTTGCAGAACGGTACGGAGACGTCTGTACTTTTCTTCGAGAGGCTATAGGACTTTAGGAAATCTCTTTGTTTCTCTTGTCTCCTTTCGTGCTATAACTTGATTACAATTGGTATCTGGTGATTCAAATTGGTATTTAACTTCCTTCACTCTTCTGTCTGCAGATGGTTAACACTAGGTTCAACAACGTCAGGCCCGTAGCTCCCGTCAATACTCCAATTGAGGAATCTGTAGTAAGAGGTCGTGGTCGCGGCAGGGGTAGAGGAAGATCTAGGGGTAGAGGCTGAGGAAGGGCATTGCCTACTAGGGATGGAGCATCGGTTGGAGATGCTCCCAGAAATAAGGCCTCTCATGTGCACCATGAAGAGGTAGAGGAGAATGTAGAAGTTGAGGAGGAGGAGACTGTTGGACTAGAGGAAGAAGTGTAGGCTGAGACTACATGTATTCCTCCCTTAGACCTAGTGTTAGCTCAACAGATCATGTCGTTCTTGAAATGATTGGTTGGTCCTAGTGCTTTCCTTTGTTCAAGCGACTCAAGCTCATATCAATCCTCATGTTGCTATCACTGCGCCCAAGGTGGGTGGAACTAGAGGTAATAATGCTTTCTTCTGTCCTTTGTTGGGTCCTGTTATGACTGGTAATGAGCCTGATATGTTGACTAAGTTCTTAAAGTTGAACTGAGAGTGAGGATGCATATGAGTTCATCCTAGATTTCTATGAGAGGCTTCATAAGTTAGGAATTGTCCATCAGCATAGGGTTGAATTTATGACTTTTAAGCTTCAAGGTGAGGCTAAGAAGTGGTGGAGAGCTTATGTGGAATGTAGATCTTTAGTTTTACCCCACTTACTTGGACCCGGTTTCATGTTTTGTTCTTAGAGAAGTATGTGCCTCGTACTTTGAGGGATCGTAAGAAGGATGAGTTCATGGCTTTAGAGCAAGGTGGTATGTCTGTGGTTGCTTATGAGGCTAAGTTCCATGCCTTGTCTAGATATGTTACACAACTGGTGACTACTGAGGAAAAGAGGATCCGTTTATTTATTAAGGGACTAAATTCTGAGTTGCAAGTTTATCTGCTCATATGACCTCTGCAAGGAAAATCTTTAATGAGATAATAGACTTTGTGAAGAAAGTGGAGGGGGTGAGGCGAGACGGCCAGGCTAAGGCATTGGCTAAGAGGGGTCAAGAACTCGGATAACTTCAAGGATCTTACTCCAGAAGTTTAGGGTGGCCAGCACTTGCAGCCAAGCCAATTCAATCCGCTATGCCCGTCTCTACAGGTAATTACTCGGGAACTCCACCTTATAATTTGATTTAGGATAGCCAGGAACTGCACCTTCGATGGGCAGCAGGCCATCTTTTGATCATACTTGTTACAATTGTAGAGAACCTGGGCATATGAGGAGATATTGTCCCCACCCACATATGATGGATTCTGCGTAGCAGCAGTCTAGAGAAGTGGTACCATCAGGAAATGGTAATAATAGTCGAGGGCGTCCCTAAAATGGGCAAGGAGGAAATCAACAAGGCCGCGGAGGTAGGGGAAATGGTAACACAGACAGAGGTACAGTGTAGCTAGGTATGGAAGTCATCCGTCAAGATGATAGAGCTCAGTGTTATGCCTTTTTGGGCAAGAGCGAGGTAGAGGCATCTCACGCAGTGATCACAAGTACTATTCTTGTTTGTGACCGGATGGCTAATGTGTTATTTGATTCGAGTTCTACTTATTCTTATGTATCCATGCAATTTGCCTCAGAGTTTGATATGATTTGTGATATACTTGATACCCCTATCCATGTTTCTACCCCAGTTGGAGAGTCTTTTATAGACACCCATGTCTATCGTGCTTGTCCTATTTTGTTTTTGGGTTTTCAGACTTGGGTTGATTTGGTGATTTTGGATATGACTGACTTTGACATAATCTTAGGCATGACTTGGTTGTCCCCCTATTATGTTGTGCTTAATTGTAATACTAAGTCTGTGACTCTAGAAATTCTGGGAAGGGAAAATTAGAGTGGAAAGGGGTGTACAAGCCTAAGCAAGCTGAGATCATATCCTCCATTCGGGCTAGTAAACTAGTAGGGCAGGGTTGTTTGGCTTATTTGGCTCATATTAGAGATGTTGAGGTTGAGTCTCCATCTATTGAGTCTATTCATGTGGTGTCAGAATTTAGAGAAGTGTTTCCTACTGATAGATTTCTGCATTGATTTGGAACTTGTTACCCGCCCCATTTCGATCCCTCTGTATTGCATGGCTTCGGCAGAATTAAGAGAGCTTAAGGCTGAAATCCAAGAACTTCTTGATAAAGGATTTATTTTTCCTAGTGCTTCCCCATGGTGTGCTCTTGTCTTGTTTGTTAAGAAAAAAGATGGTAGTATGAGGATATGTATAGATTACCGACAATTGAATAGGGTCACCATTCAAAACAAGTACCCATTGCCTAAAATAGATGATCCTTTTGACCAATTGCAAGATGCATCAGTTTTCTCTAAGATTGATCTAAGGTTTGGCTACCATCAGTTGAAAATTAAGCCTGAGGATGTGCCCTCCAAGACGGCATTTAGAACCTGCTATGGGGACTACGAGTTTCTAGTTATGTTTTTTTGTTTGACTAATGCGCCTGCAACTTTCATGAGTTAAATGAATGGGGTGTTCAAACCCTTCCTTGATTCGTTTGTTATAGTCTTCATTGATGATATTTTGGTCTATTTGAAAAGTGAGGAAGGGCATGCCAACTATCTTCGTATTGTTCTGGGTGTTCTTGGGAAACAAAAGTTATATGCGAAATTCTCTAAGTGTGAATTTTGGTTGACTTCGGTTGCATTTTTCTGGCATGTAGTTTCAAAAGAAGGGGTGATGGTAGGTCTCCAAAAGATTGAAGTGGTTAAGAATTGGGTTCGGCCTAGCTCTGTGACGGAAGTTAGGAGCTTTGTGGGGCTCGCTAGCTACTACCATCGATTTGTGAAGAACATTGCTTCTATTGCCACTCACTTGACAAATTTGACCAAAAAGGAGATACTATTTGAATGG
The DNA here is from genome assembly GCA_029007595.1 of Solanum commersonii. Lineage (NCBI taxonomy): Eukaryota > Viridiplantae > Streptophyta > Magnoliopsida > Solanales > Solanaceae > Solanum > Solanum commersonii. The sequence continues at coordinate 3,939,273 of JAJTWQ010000029.1, forward strand.
ATTGAAAAATGTCAGGAGAGTTTTCAAAAACTCAAAACTCTTTTGACCACCACACCTATTCTAGCACAACCGGTGGAAGGAAAAGATTTCATTATTTATTGTGATGCTTCACATTCTGGCTTGGGTGTTATGTTGATGCATGATAAAAATGGCATAGCTTATGCATCACGTCAGTTGAAGGTGCATAAAAGGAATTACTCGACGGATGATTTAGAGTTGGTAGGGGTAGTATTTGATCTTAAGATCTAGCCGCATTACCTTTATGTTGTTAAGTATCAGGTGTTTACTGATCGTCGTAGTTTGCAGCATGTGTTCACTCCAAAGGATCTGAATTTAAGACTGAGAAGGTGGATGAAGTTACTCAAGGATTATGATGTGACCATTCAATATCATCTGGGCAAGGCTAATGTGGTAGAAGACGCTCTGAGTCGAAAATCAGCGAGCATAGGTAGTTTAGCTTGCTTGACTGTATCCAAGCGACCCTTGGCTAAGGAAATTCAGACCTTGGAGTCTAAGTTCATGCAGTTGAGCATCTCATAAAGAGGTGGGTGTTAGCTAGCTTTGAAGTAAGGGCCACACTCATTGAGGAGATCAAGGCCAAACAGTTTGAGGATGAAAATTTGAATGAGCTTAGAAAGAAGACCGTGATTGGTAAGGCACAAGAGACCACTCTTGATGCGGAGGGTATGCTCACATTTAAAGGAAGAATTTGTGTTCCTAGGATAGATGACTTGATTAAGAAATTGTTGGCAGAATCCCATGGTTTGCGGTATTCTATTCATCTGGGTGTAACTAAGATGTACAGAGATTTGAAGCAACTTTATTTGTGGCCTGACATGAAGAAGGATATGGTGGAGTTTGTGGCTAAGTGTCAAAATTGCCAACGAGTGAAGTATGAACATCAAAGGCTTGCAGGTTTGCTTCAAAGAATGGCAATTTTGGAATGAAAGTGGGAAATGATAGCTATGAACTTTGTGGTTGGTCTTCCCAAGACTTTGGAAAAGTTTGATTCTATCTGGGTAGTGGTTGATCGATTGACTAAGTCAGCCCATTTTATTCCAGTAAGGATAGATTACAATGCTGAACAATTGTCTAAGGTGTATGTGAAGGAGATAGTGAGGTTGCATGGGGTGCCCTTTTCTATCATATCATGGTACCCAATTCATATCCAAGTTTTGGAGGAAATTACATTAAGAATTGGGAACACAACTCACTTTTAGTACAACCTTCCATCCACAGACAGACGGGCAGTCAGAGAGGACTATTCAAGTGTTAGAAGCCATGTTAAGGGCATGTGTGATTGATTTTGCAGGGCATTAGGATAACTTCTTACCTTTTTGTGAGTTCTCCTATAATAATAGTTACCACTCCAACATAGATATGGCACCATTTGAGGCACTCTATAGGAGGAGATATAGATCACCCATAGGATGGTTTGAGTCTAGAGATGTGAAACCTTTGGGGGTTGATTTAGTAAAGGATGCTCAAGATAAGGTGAGAAGTATTCAAGTTAAGCTTTTAGCAGCCCAAAGTAGACAAAAGAAGTATGCAGACCATAAGGTAACATACATGACATTTCAGATTGGTAAGAGAATGTTCTTCTTAAGGTATCACCCATGAAAGGGGTGATGAGATTTTGTAAAAAGGTCAAGCAAAGTATGTGATACATTGGTCCTTTTGAGGTTCTCGAATGTGTAGGGCCAATGGCTTATAAATTGGCTTTACCTTCTAATCTATCGGGAGTTCATCCGATATTTCATGTGTCCATGTTAAAGAAATATCATGGTGATGGAGATTACATCATAAAATGGGACTCAATTTTGTTAGACAATGATCTCCAGTATGAGGAAGAACCGGTTGCAATTCTTGATCGTGATGTGCGTAACTGAGGACTAAGGAGATTAAGTCCGTGAAAGTTTAATGGAAGCATCGTCCAGTTGAGAAATCTACTTGGGAAATCAAGAAGGACATGCGAGACAAGTATCCTCAATTGTTTGTCTATTCAGGTGCCTATCTTTTCCTAAGTTTGTCACTCGGGGACGAGTGATGGATAAATTGGTATCTATTGTAACGACATGTTCCCATCGTTATAGAAAAGCCTAAGGGGAAAAATTTTGGGCCAGAAAACTTTTTCGTAGTAATTTGGAATTTCCCAACCTAGTCCAGATTTGGACGAAATCAGAGTCATTTACGTCTAGGTAAATTTGGTAACAATTGGGTGATCTAATTATGAATTTGATCACACGAGTAGATATCTAAGACGTTAAGAAACCCGTATGACTTTACATAATTGAATTCAGACGAGTAGAACTCTCGAAATTGACCTTAGCGTGAACTGGTAGTTTTTGAGTGTCCTTGGTTGAAGGTGTGTTGTGAAATAGGGGTATTGGAATTATTAAATTTGTTCACTATTCCGTGCAAGCCACTATGACAGAAATTTGTGCCGCCTGGGCGGGGCTGCTATTGCAGACTGAGGACTGTTATGGTGGGACAGTCGCAATTTAAGTGGGAAATAAACCCCAAAACATCTTTATTCAACAATTTTCATTCTTGAGAGTAAGAAGACGAACCCCAGGCGATTCTTGGCAGTTTTTCACTATTCTTAAGGTTAAAGGTAAGGTTTTAACTCCCTGAATTCGTTTTTTGATCCGTAGATTGTAATCTAGTGGGTAATTATCGATGGGGAAGGGTTTTGATATGGAAATTATGATGGAAAAAGTCCTAATCTGGATATAGGGATAATGATTTTGATCTAGGGTTGATAGATTTGTTAGTAGTTTGGATAATTAGTCATTGTTTATTGATTCCCATGTTAAATTAATTATTTGTAGACCAAGAACAAGCGGAACGAATCCGAAAAAGGAAGAATCAAGTTTCTTAGGGGATTCAAGCTTGTTTCGAGGTAGGTGATAGTTGTGATTTCATGATTGTGTGATGAATGTTTGTTCTTGCTTCATTATGATACATATATGTATGTGAATGTTGCATTATTGATCACATTATTCGTAAATAAAGATTATTGAATAATTGTTGCTATGAAATCATGACTTGATTGTATGATTATGAGAATATACTTGTGATTGTGATTGCGGCTTGTTGAATGGATCGGGTGTTGCGTTCTGACACACTAACTTCGATTAATTGCCACGTTTTAACATAAATATGGGATCGATTACCACGTTTTGGCATAAACATTGGATCGGGTACCACGTTCCGATATGCTAACAATTTGGGGTTGGGTTCCATGAGAGGACCATTGAATTGACATAATTGTATATTTGAGAATTGTGAAATGCTCTGTTGTTCTTGAATGTTATTTATATTGTATATGTTGGGTGTATGCATGTTATTATTATGTTGTAATGACTTATGTATGTTGCACTTAGTGGGACAACCGTGTGATCCTACTAGTACATTGTGGTTGTGTACTGATACTTCACTTGCTCTTTATTTGTTGAGGACACGACATCTTCCAGCGGCTATTGATAGACCTCGCTTAGAAGATCAGTGATTGTTCGAATTTAAGGGTGAGCCAGTTCTTCCATGCTGCCATGAGTTCTCTTTTCTGTCTACATCCACATTTCAGACTTAGACTAGTACTTTAGTTAGTCTGATGTTGAATTTGGGGTTGTACCCTTCTTGTTTAGACTTATGGTTGAACTTTAGATGTTTTGGTACATTGACTTTCAGGTTCTAGGTATTACTTTCGCAATGTTAGTTTTGGTTGTTAGACTTTTGTTTGAATTTTATGGGAACTCTATTTCTTTTCCTTCTCATTTAAACCTGCTTTCGTAATTTTAAATGTCTTAGTTGTTTGATTCTTTGGTTAGCTACTTAATATTAATGGTTCTCCCACCGGAGGGTTAGTGTAGGTGTCAATCACGACGGTTTAGGTCGTGAAAAATAGAGAAACATGAATCGAACCTAATGAGACGATTAATTATGAATATTTACATTTCATGCACCTATTATTTAACTGTGTGACTATGTGAACTGTTCGTTATGGGTGTGATTAAGGATGTGGTTGTGCTGATTGGATCAGGTGTCATGCTTTGACACATCTATTGGATCAGGTGTCACGTTCCGACATATCTATTGGATCAGGTGTCATGTTCCAACACATATATTGGATCGGGTGTCACATTCCAACACATATATATTGGATCGAGTGCGTTTCGACACACTAACAGTTTGGGTGTGGGTTCCATGAGAGATCCACTAGTGATCATTACATTTATGTCTACTTGTTATTGACATTGGGAAATGGTATGTGCTTTTCAAATGATAATGGAATTATGCATCCTGTATATGTGTACTTTCCATATTGTAATTAATTTCTTATACCCCGTTACTGGAATTAACTGAGTATGATTCAAGACCAATCGATATGAGGTCTAGTAAGTAGAGACCGAGGGTTCAGGTGTTATTATCAGCTATGGTTAGATGGGATGTTTGTGTTCTTAAATAATGAGAAGTGGGGTAGTGTTCATGATCCAAAAAGTAGTTAGATCCTACCTTGGGAAGGGGATTCATATTTGAAATGGTTAGTGAGCCTGGAAATGGTATACTGTGTAGTCAAGGGTTGAATTGCGATGTAGAAGAAGTAAGGGTATGTTGTGAGTGGTTGGCCGGGTTGGTAGTGGTTATATTCAGGAACTCCTTTATGAGATAAACTGGTTAAGCTATGATCAAGAACGAAATGAAGTAGGGTGATAGACTAGGGGGTTGTAGTGAAGTGATAGTACATTTAAGGTATAAGTGAATGGTAAAGGCATGAGGATACAAATTGAGGGGTTTACTTTTCTGTCGCATGTTTCCTGGTGGTTGATTTCTTTATATTATGCGGTGGGCATCGGGTTGACCGATGTTGCCTACCTGTACATGTTGTTTGTTCTAATACTATTCTTGCTATGCCTCTGGGCATAGTCTGGTTGCAGGGTCAATGATGTCTCACAGGTGAAGACAAAGACAATCTCCAAGAGCTTTTAATCTTCCTTCCCTATGGTGGAAGCTGTGTCGTTAGTTACCGTGTTCTATATCTTGTATTCTTAGAAGCTTTTGTATTTGGTTAGACTAGATCCTTGGGGTGTTATATATTTTATAAAATGTAACTTGGTTTGTTTAAAAACTCTTTATTATGTAAAAATCCTATGAAATTCCTTTTATCTCTAGTTTTCTTAATCTTTCGCATGTTTTTAACCGTTTGGGAATCAAGGGTTCTCCTACTTAAGTGTTAGAGTAGGTGCCCGCACGACCCGGTGGATTGGGTCGTGACAGACGGTTTACAATAATTGTAGATAAAAGGTTTTAATGCTTAAAAAGTTGCTATATATATATATATATATATATATATATATATATATATATATATAATGCACACACAGATCTCACTGATAGTATTAATTCTAAATAGGGATAATGTAGAAGTACCCCCTAGACATGATCGAAATTCCAGAGACACGCCTAAACTTTAATAGGGTCCTATTACCCTCCGCCCTAAACTAATTTAAAATGGAATAAATACACCATAAACACTGACATGGCATAGAGAGTCTCTTGAAGGCAAGTGATGAGCGCACAAATTGGACACATGTCATTTTTTATTGGTAACTCTATAATTAGTTACTACACATTTTTATTGATATTAAAACTTATATATATTTAATTATTTTGATTTCTTACTTTGTAAAATATTTATTTTAATTTCTTTTCACTTTAAACTTTTTTTAAAATTAATTTATTATCTTTTCACTTTTAATTATAATTTAAAAGTGTCCTTTAATTTTAATATTTTAATTTTTTTTATGTTTTATTTGATTTTCTTCACGTATTTTGATATCCATTCAAAATTAACTTATTTTAAATACAAGACATTTGAAATTAAATTTGAAATCAAATCAAAATGAAAGACAAAGAAAATAAAAATCAATAGAAAAATAAAAGAGAAAAAACAACGAATGTAGGTAAAAAAAAAGTTTTGCTACAAGGTAAAAAAATGTGTCTTGACTTAATTTAAATACAAGATAAAGAAAATAAGAATATATTTTTTTTACAAAATAAAAAATCAATTTTTGTAAAAAAAAAAAAGAAAAAATTTAATTTTTTTTAAAAAATAAGAATTTTTAAATTTTTTTTTAAAACTTTTTTTTACAAATAAATTTTAATTAAAAATATTTTTTTTACACATGTGGCGGGCGAGTGTGTACAAACACAACCAACTTGGGTGGTTGAAGGTGCCACATCAACTCAAAAGGTGCACAAAAATATGGAAAAAATGTGTTCGGGGGTAATAGGACCTTCGTTAAGTTAAGGTGTGTCTCTGAGATTTCGGTCATAGTATAGGAGGGAACTTATGTCTTATCCCTTCTAAATATGAAGTTGATTATAGTGATTTTGTCTCAACAACTACAAAGTCACATCCAAAGAAGGAAAAAAGTTATATCGTCAAAAAAAAATTTATGCATAGATAGAAATAAAAAAAGAATAAATTGTTTCACTTTTCAAAATAATTGTTCCCTAATTAGTTGGTTTTCTCTACATATACGTCAATTAGATTTCGAAGTAATTAGCTTTATGTAAATATTTCATTAACGTATTCACTTATATAAAATTTATAAAGGGACTTCCTCTAAAACTAATTAGTATAAACAAATATTATTTTAATAAGCATACAAATATTAACGGTTAATAAATAGTTAAAAGTGATTGGATTTTCTTTAAAATATGATTAAAAACTGTAAAGAAAATTATAAAATTCATGATTTATTTCGATGTAATATACGTTTTGATTTTATTTTTATGTTTTAAATAGTTACTAATATTTTCTTAAAAAATAACCTATTTTAATCAGTCTATATTTTAGGAACCATTACTTCATCCGTAATCCAAAATTAAAATGATAACACTTACATAAATTTTAAAGCATTCCACTAATTGTAAAATATTTAACCGCCATTACACCTGTTTATTATTTTTTTGTATAATACAATTTTATAATATATATTTTTAAAGAATATTGTATTTAATCAGTTCTTAATTGTTTGGCTTTATGTAAAAGAAATTCGAATAAGTTTTTTCTTTTTGGCTTTATCTAGGAAATGCAGAACGTGTGCATTTATATATATTTTTTTATTTTATTAATAAGAGTTAGAATTATTTAATTTTTAATTATTGAAAATGGTTGATCCTCAACCGTTTTGATTTTCTTTTTTCTTTCCTACTTTTAAAATTTATTATTTTTAAAATTTGTTATTTCACTGTTTTTTAACTTAATTCATGATTTTTTATTTATTTAATTTAAGATAACTACGAGTAAAATAAAAGGTTATTAACATAGATTTTTATTGATAATCTATTGATTATAGAATTGTGTAGCAATGGATAGGTAACGGAAAATTTTAGAACTGTTTTCTTTTTCTTGTCATTAATTAATGAAAATAAACATTTCAATTAACCTACAAGCAACAAAGAATGCATGAGGTAGCATCACGTCATCAAGTGGAAATTTCACAACTTACCATACAACTCAACAGGGAAAAAAATTCCCTAAACAAGACAAACTTGCACAAGGGAGGTCTGTAGTTTCTTACCATCTTTGGATGCTGATAAGATGTATGCGTCCACTATTAGTCAATGGACCAGGTCCCTTGACACAGTATGAACAATTATGAAGGTGTAAACACTAAAGAAAGCAACATAAGCAATTTATGTGGAAACCCCATTGCTCAAGGGTGGTGAAAACCATGACATGTCCTCACAGGCTTTCAATTCAACTCCATTTCACTCAAACGGAGCAACAGTTCAGATTACAACAACTGCAACCTAGGAATTTACCTCTAAATCCCCTCCCCCTTTAAGCACTAACTCTACTACAAAGAAAGCAACTAAGCAGATACAACACTGCCCACTAAGCCACCTAAATCTAGATAACTTAATATGATGGATCATGATTGAGTAGTATTAAGATTGAGATTAATTGATGATATATTGCAATAATTGGTTAAGGATGAAGCATGTGGTTAGTTTACCTTGAGAGTTAGGTTTGCATGATTACCATATGATGTATGGCTTGAGAGTAATGCTTGTAGCATGAAGATGACTTCTAAGGCTTAAAGGGTAGAAGCTAAAATGAATGAACTATGAATGTAAAGGCTTTAAGAAGGAAGCTATTATGCATGTTGAATTTTAAATGGTATTATTGTGGAAGGACTTTACCCACATTACCTACAATGTGAGTACATAATCTTATATATACAATGAATCAACTACTTGAATTACGATTATATCCATGTCTAATGTAATGAATGCTAGATGTGATGAATTGATGTGATCTATGATCCTTGTATGCAAGATATGAGAATTATGCATGGTTGTGATATTATGTACATGCTTTATGAACACTTTGAGAGTGAAGTGTCTAAGGTGATAATGTTGTTGTGTGTCATTGAAAGAACAATAGCACACACTCCATTCATGAGTATGATTATGATGTATCTATGGTGTTAATTGAAAGGCTAATTCTCATATGCTCCTTTACACATGACTATGTATGAAATGTATATGACTATGATAGTATTATTGTGTAGATTGAAAGGCTATTCTCATGAACACACTATGAACATGTTGTGAAAGGTTTACTCACATATTGATAGTTCTAAGGTTGAACGTCCATTCTCACCTAATTGAATCCATGAGCTATTTTTTTGAATTGTGTTGGGTTGAGGGTTTAAACACTCCTTCATGCATGCAAATTCAATTCAAGACTAAACAAGAAATTTTGGGAAATAATGCTTAGCACCGAGTGGCTATGAAAAGTGAGGTAGAGGCCTTCCCGTCAATACAATAGGCTGGATTCTCTAAAGATAACCTCATGAGATGGAAGCTCCTCCATCAATACAATAGGTTTGGGGTTTCTAGAAGCAATCTCCTTATCCCATAACTATGTGCCAACATAAGTCTTTAGCTAGTGGATCCACCTTAAAGCTAATATATGCAGATCTACCTTAGGTAAGTAGGACATCTTTTTTCGGTGTGGGACATGACACCAGATTTCATGTAGCTCACATGGTCTATGTCGGTTAAGGCTATTTTCCCTCCATGAACAAGAATAAGAACAAGAACATGAGTTACGTACTATGGTTCCTCAAGAGGTTCTACTTAGTATGAGTGGGGATATGCGACTTCATTCATGCATTGCACAAGTAGGGTTTGAGAGTATTCATGGTATGTTTCTGTTATGATATGATGATTCATGAGTTAATGCATGCTTTATATGAATTATGAATTATGAACATGAACTATGGTTATGACTTCTCAAGGAGTTCTACTTAGTGTGAGTGGGGGTATGAGACTTCATTCATGCATTGCAGAAGTAGACTTTGAAAGAGCTTATGGTGCGGTTTACTTCTGCTATGAATCTATATGAATTTATGCATGAATGATATGGATTGTTTCCAAGAGTGGCCTTCGTTATTATAAGTTGTGAATATGAATATTTCCTTGTCTATGAGTATTAACTAGGGAAGAGATCTAAGCATGATAATTATGAGCATGGTGGCCTAAAAGTGGTACTTAGTATAGATGGGATCATGGGATCCTATCTATGCATTGCACAAGTATAGCTTAGGGTTACTTATGTGATGGTTCTACTATAATGATGATGATCAATGTATTTAATTATGTATGTGAACCATGTCTTATGATGATTAGTGTATGCATTATGTTGGGGACTATGCTTGTGATTATGTTGATATCCTTTATGCTATGATGAATGGTACATGAATTGTCCTATGGGTTACATTCTCCAACTATTTCAAAGATGATGCTCAAAATTGGCATAGAGCATGGTTTCAACAAAAATGCTCCTTTTAGCATGTTTTAAACGTTTTTATGCATGGCTATCATATTAAGTGCATTTTTGTACTAACCCATATTTCTACATTTTTTAAATAAGTGTAGGGCCCGATTATTGAGGTGTGCTTCTGCTAGTGTTCAAAGCTTGGATTAATTCTCTCTACGCTTTTGGTGAGTCCTCATAGTTCGAGGACGGAAGTTGTTCATCTTAGTGTCTTTCTTACTTTCTCTTTTGAAACAATGTTGTAAAGGGTTGTGACCCTTATCGATATTCGATTGTATTATATGGCTTAATGAGACAATGTCTAGATTTCTATTTTTATTTTTATGATAAGTCTTCTATTGTAAAAAGTTTTAATTCAGCATCATTCCTATTACTTATGTTAATGATACGCTAAGGGTATGTATGCGACCCCCTTTGGGTTCAAGTATGTTGTGTTACATCTAGGGGGTACCCCTAGGTCGTGACAAACTTGGTAATCAAAGTACAAGATTTAGAACGATTGTAGGATGATGTCTCATAAGCCACATATAGTAGAGTCTTGTTTATTATGTGAAGCGCGCCACATTTATGAATGAGAGGCTACAAGATGCTTAAGAAATTCCACTTCTTCATTACTCTTAAGTCGTGCGATAGAGTTTAAATTTATAGGGCCTTTGTTCTAATCCTTATCCGGTGGTCTACAGGATATGACTACTCTAGGAGCTTTCACCGGTGGATTTGAAGGAGACAATGTTGATCAAGGAGCTCCTCCTCAAGTTCCGGTTGACCTAATGTCTAATGAGAAGATTAGGTATGAATATCAATTGTGGACTCGATTCAGGATAGAAATTCCAGAATTCTATGGGTCAAAGATAGAGGAAGACCCTCAAGAGTTCATGGATGATATCTCTAGGGTGATGAATTTTGTGGGAGTGACTTCGGTAGGAAAGGCGGAATTGGCCGCTTATCAATTGAAGGATGTTACTCAACTTTGGTTTAACCAATGGAAAGGAGCAAGGCCGTTAGAAGCGGGTCCCATAGAATGGGAAAGATTTAAGAATGGGTTTCTTGATAGGTTTTTCCCTTTAGAGATGAGAGAAGCTAAAATACTTGAGTTTATTAACCTTCGCCAAGGTAGGATGAGTGTTGAGGAGTATGCTCGGGTGTTCACTAGGTTGTCAAGATATGCTCCATCCATAGTGGCCGACCCTAGGATGAAGATGAGTAAGTTTGTGTCAGGTGTATTTGACTTGATAGAAAAAGAATATAGTATGGTTATGCTTGATAATGATATGAATATTGATCGTCTTGTGATTCATGCTCGACGGTTTGAAAAGGAGAAAATTGAAGAGGGGTCTAGAGGAACAAAGAGGTAAAGGCTTGATGATGATAATTCACCTCAAGAAAGGTTTTACGGACAAAGCCCTTCTAAGGTTCCCCCAAAGTTTAACCAAAAGAGGGTGTCTAACCCTAAGTCACAAGATGATAGTAGTGAGATTCTATTGTCGGGATGTGATAAGTGTGATAGAAGGCATGTGGGTGAATGCTTAGCGGGTTCTAATGTTTGTTTTGGGTGTGGTGAGTTGGGCCACAAGATAAGGCATTGCCCTAAGGTTGCTAGAAATGAAGAGGATAGTTGTCGTAGGTCCCAACCCTACCCTTCCTCCGGTCCAATTGATTTGGGTGAAAAGGCTCCAAAGAAGAATAGGTCTTATGTTCCCAAAGATAGAACTGGACAAGAATGACTTCCTTATGTTGCTACCGGTATGTGTTTCATGCTCTATTAAGATTCCGGTGTTGCTTGTATTTTATGACTTAATAACCTTGATGTTGTCTTGGATGTTATATGTGTCCCATAGAGTTACTCTTGTTAACCTTGGTAGAGTTAGGATGCATAGTTATTTGACCTCTATTGGTTTTAGAACCCGGTAAGGTTATAATGAGTTTTGGTGATGCTTTGGGATTGTTTGAAACGAGTAGTATTTGAGGTCTTAGAAAGGGGCTTACTCTCAAGAGGGAGAAGATATGCTTAGATAAAAGTATTGATTTAGATTCCTGATGTCCTCATCTCTTTCTTATATTCCTATTCTAGCTTGAGATCAAGAGTTCCTTTTTGGGCTTATTTTATGTTTTGGAGTCATGTGTGTTTTAGAAAATTTCCATGATCTCCTTATGTTATGCATGTTCTTGAGAGAACTCATGTTTAGTATAAAATGAGTTTTCATGATTTATATGTTCCTTACGTTGTTGTGCATGTTAGTATGATGATGACATATTTTACTTCATGGGATGATTTGATGAACATGCTTTGTATGCTTTTGATGAAATCACATATTGGCTCCATAATGTTGTGTTGAGCTTGCTTTTAGTTGGAGAAGGAAGTTCCTCCTATGACTATGTCATAGATGATGTTTGGAAGAGTTCGTATAGGCTTACTCCCATGGGGGAGATGGTGTGCCTAACTAGCAAGGTTATTGTGTGCTTATGTGTTGCTGTGATTTTCTTATATATTGCATGTTCATGAAAAACTTGGGTTTTGAAAGAAAATGAGTTTGTGAGGATTGAATTCCTCATGTTGCAATGCATTTAGTATGAGTGCCTATTGTACTTCATGAGAAGAATATATGAGCATGCTTTAGTTAGGAGTTGATTGATTCCTCCTTGAATAAATGCTTTTGAGAGTAAATTGCACATGAGCTCCATGAGAGTATGTTGAGCATGTTATGACTAGGAGATGGTAGTTCCTCCTTGAACATGACTAGTTATGAGAATTTCATGCATAAATGGGTTGTTAGATGAAGTTCCTATTTCCTTATGTTGCATTAATTATGTCTTGAGATGGAGTTGATGTTTCCTCCTTTAAATCGTGCATTGTTTTGATGTTGCATGCTTGATGGGCTGCTAGTCTTGAGTCTTTAATTCCATAAGGTTTCTAGATCGTCATTTGAGGATGAATGTTCCCAAGGGGGAGATAATGTAACACCCCGAAAACTAGTAGACTAAACTAGAGCCATAAGCTAGGGTTATAGAGTTTGATGTTGAGGGTTAGAGTCGTAGATAAGACTTCCCCTGCTTAGAATAAGGGGTTTAGTGGTTAAACGTCAAAGTATGTGTTAGACCCCGTAGTTTAGAAGACCATCTAAGGTTTGGTTGAGGATCACAAGGGCAAGTGCCAAGGCAAAAGGGGCAAGCCTAAGCCAAAGGCCAAGGTTTCCCCAACCTTGGCAAGGTACTGCCTCAAGACCACGACCACATTCACGACCAGTGGTCTTGACAACGGTTCGTGAAGGGTCTCGTGAAGCTCCCTTAGAATTGTGGAAGACAAGACCTTGAGGCCAAGCCACTGCCTAGGGAACAAGAGCCACTTCACGGCCAGTGGTCATGACCACGGCTCGTGGTCATGCCTTAGCATTGTGGAGTCCAAGGCACCAAAGCTTAGCCACTGCCCAAGGACCACGGCTCGTAAGCCTTGCCGTGATGCCTGGGAGTGGGCTGCCTAAGGAAGGTCATTTTGGTAAATTCCTTTTAATTGTTTTTTAGTGGGGGTCATTTTATATAGACTTTATACACATATATAAACTATTTTAAGTCATAAAACAACCCATTTACTTCATTAAACCCCAACACCCAAATCAAATCAAAAGTTCTTCCTCCTCACAATATTTCTCTATCTGAAACTCCATTGAAGAAGAAGAAGAAGAAGAAGAAGTCAAGGTGTAGGGTTCAAGGGCTGATCTTTTCTACTAAATTTTGTGAGGAATCTTAATAAGGTATGTTAGCTTATCATCTATGGGTAGCCTTCATCCATAGAGCCCCTTCAAAGTTCAATTTCAAAACTAGTGTTTTCCCAAAAAAGTTAGGGTTTCACTCTAAGTCATGGGTTCCTTTTTAAAACATTTTCAATGGTTGATTTATGATGAATTATTGTTGTTTTATGATGAATTCCCCCAAGAACCCATGAAATCCCCAATTTTCCAAATTTCGATCTTCAAGTGTGGATATGGTTGTATGTTGGCTCAATTGAATATATAATGATTGTTGATGGTGTAATTACATGATTTAAGTATGATTATGCATGTATTCTTGATTAACCTAAGATTATAGGGTGAAAGTGACATGGACAACGGTCATGCCATGAAAGACGCAAATTGAGGGTTTAGATGTGACCTTCTAAGATTGATGAACTTCTTTATGAATTGCCTTAGACTAGATGACCTAGATATGAATTTCTTATAAGTAAAGCTTGTAGACATGAATGAATTAGGGTTAGGACTTATATGATGGATCATGGTTGAGTAGTATTGAGATTGAGTTTACTTGACACTATATTGCTATAATTTGTTAAGCATCAAGCATATGGTTAGTTTACATTGAGAGTTAGGTTTCCATGATGACCATATGAGGTATTGCTTGAGAGTAATTCTTGTAGTATGAAGATGACTTCTAAGGCTTAAAGGGTAGAAGCTAAAATGAATGAACTATGAATGTAAAGGCTTTAAGAAGGAAACTATTATGCATATTGAATTATATATGGTATTATTGTGGAAGGACTTGACCCACATGACCTACAATATGAATACATGATCTTATGCATACAATGAATCAACTACTTGAATTACGATTATATCCATGTCTAATGTAATGAATGCTAGATGTGTTGAATTGATGTGATCTATGATCCTTGTGTGCAAGATATGAGAATTATGCATGGTTGTGATATTATGTACATGCTTTATGAACACTTTGAGAGTGAAGTGTCTAAGGTGATAATGTTGTTGTGTGTCATTGAAAGGACAATAACACACATTCCATGCATGAGTATGATTATGATGTATCTATGGTGTTAATTGAAAGGTTATTTCTCATATGCACCTTTACACATGATTATGTATGAAATGTCTATAATTATGATAGTATTATTGTGTTGATTGGAAGGCTATTCTTATGAACACACTATGAACATGATGTGAAAGCTTTACTCACATATTGATGATTCTAAGGTTGAAAGTCCATTCACACCTAATTGAATCCACGAGCTATTTTTATTAATTGTGTTGGGTGGAGGGTTTAGACACTCCTTCATGCATATAAATTCAATTCAAGACTAAACAAGAAATTTTGGGAAATAATGTTTAGCACTGAGTGGATATGGAAAGTGAGGTAGAGGCCCTCCCGTCATTATAATAGGCCGCGTTCTCTAAAGATAATCTCATGAGATGGAAGCTCCCTCGTCAATACAATAGGTTTGGGTTTCTAGAAGCAATCTCCCTATCCCATAACTATTTACCCACATAGGTCTTTAGTTAGTGGATCCACCTAAAAGCTAATACATATAGTTCTACCTTAGGCAAGTAGGACATCTCTTTTCGGTGTGGGACATGACACTGGATTCCATGTAGCTCACATGGTCTATGTCGGTAAGGCTATTTTCCCTTCATGAACAAGAATAAGAACAAGAACATGAGTTATGTACTATAGTTCCTCAAGAGGTTCTACTTAGAATGAGTGGGGCTATGGGACTTCATTCATGCATTGCACAAGTAGGCTTTGAGATTGTTCATTGTATGTTTCTCTTATGATAAGAGGATTCATGAGTTAATGCATGCTTTATATGAATTATGAATTATGAACATGTACTATACTTATGACTTCTCAAGGAGTTCTAGTTAGTGTGAGTGGGGTTATTGGACTTCATTCATGCATTGCAGAAGTAGTCTTTGAAAGAGCTTATGGTGTGGTTTTCTTATGCTATGAATCTATATGAATTTACGCATGAATGATAGAGATTGTTGCTAAGAGTGGCCTTCCTTGTTATAAGTTGTGAATATGAATGTTTCCTCGTCTATGAGTATTAACTATGGAAGAGATGAAAGCATGATAAGTATGAGCATGGTGGCCTAAAAGTGGTACGTACTTGGTATAGATGGGATATGAAATACTATCTATGCATTGCACAAGTATAGCTTAGGGTTACTTATGTGATGGTTCTACTATAATGATGATGACCTTGATATTTAATTATATATGTGAACTATGTCTTATGATGATTTGTGTATGCATTCTATTGGAGACTATGCTTGTGATTGTGTTGATATCCTTTATGCTATGATGAATGGTACATGAATTGTCCTATGGGTTACATTCTCCAACTATTTCAAAGATGATGTTCAAAATTGGCATATAGCATGGTTTCAACAAAAATGTCCCTTTTAGCATGTTTTTAAAGGTTTTTATGCATGGCTATCATACTAAGTGCATTTTTTGTACTAACCCATATTTATACATGTTTTCAATAAGTGTAGGGCCCGGTTGTTGAGGTGTGCTTCTACTAGTGTTCAAAGCTTGGATTGATTTTGTCAGCACTTTTGGTGTAGTTCGATTACGAAAGTTGTTCATTTTAGTGTCTTTCTTACTTTATCTTTTGAGACTATGTTTTAAAGGGATGTGACCCTTATCGATATTCGATTGTATTAGATGGCTTAATGAGACAATGTCTAGACTTCTATTTTGAGTTTTATGATAAGACTTTTATTGTAAAAAGTTTTAATTCTGCATCATTCCTATTACTTGTGTTGATGATATTCTAAGGGCTTGTGCGACCCCCTTCGGGATCAAGTACACCGTATTACATCTAGGGGGTACCTCAGGGTCGTGACACTTACCAATCACAATTTTTTTTCTAAGCTTGTTCAATTTTTCATCCTTAAACTATTTAGCCTTGATCTTCTCAATGAACATGGCCCTTACTTCAATGCTAGCTAACACCTCACCTCTTTCTGAGATTCCCAATTGCATGAATTTAGACTCCAAGGTCTGGATTTCTTTAGCCATAGATCGCTTAGTTATACTCAAGTGAGCTAAACTACCCATACTAACTGCCTTTCGACTTAGCACGTCGGCCACCACATTAGCCTTGCTTGGATGGTATTGAATGGTGACATCATAATCCTTAAGTAACTCCATCCACCTTCTCTGTTTCAAATTTAGATTCTTTTGAGTGAAAACACGTTGCAGACTACGATGATCAGTAAATACCTCAGACATAGCACCATACAAATAATGTAGCCAGATCTTAAGAGCATGACTTAAGATCTTAAATCATGTGTTGGATAATTTCTCTCATGCACCTTCAACTATCGTGATGCATAAGCTATAACATTCTTATCTTGCATTAACACAAAACCCAAACCAGAATGTGAAGCATCATAATAAACAATAAAATCTTTACCTTCCACCGGTAGTGCTAGAATAGGTGTGGTGGTCAAAAGAGTCTTGAGCTTTTGAAAGCTCTCCTCGCATTTTTTGGTCCATTCAAAAGGTACCTCCTTTTTGGTCAAATTTGTCAAATGCGTGGCAATAGAAGCAAAGTTCTTCACAAATCGGCAATACTAGCTAGCATTCCCTACAAAACTCCTAACTCCCATCACAGAGTTAGGCCGAACCCAATTCTTAACCGCTTCAATCTTTTGGGATCTACCATTACCCCTTCTTTTGAAACCACATGCCCTAAAAAGGTAACCAAAGTCAACCAAAAATCACACTTAGAAAATTTTGCATACAACTTTCGTTTCCTAAGAACACCCAGAACAATATGAAGATGGTTGACATATTCTTCCTCCCTTTTCAAATACATCAAAATATCATCAATAAAGACTATAACAAATGAATCTAAAAATGGTTTGAACACACCATTTATCAAGCTAATGAAAGCTGTAGGCGCATTAGTTAACCCAAAGGACATAACTAGAAACTCATAGTGCCCATAGAGGGTTCTAAACGTTGTCTTGGGTACATCTTCAAGCCTAATCTTTAACTGATGGTAACCAGATCTTAGATCAATCTTAGAGAAAACGGATGCAACTTGCAATTGGTAAAAAAAATCATCTATTCGAGGCAATAGGTACTTGTTTCGAATGGTGACCCTATTCAATTGTCGGTAATCTATGCACATCCTTATACTACCATCCTTTTTCTTAACAAACAAGACAGTAGCACCCCATGGCAAAGCACTAGGATGAATGAATATTTTATCATGAAGTTCTTGGATTTGAGCCTTAAGCCTTATTAATTTTTCCGAAGCCATACAATACAGAGGGATGGAAATGGGGCGGGTACCATGTTCCAAATCAATGCAAAAATTCATCTCTATCCAGAGGCATACTAGGAAAATCTGTAGAAAACACTTCTCTAAATTCTGACATCACAGGAATAGACTCAATAGAGGGAGATTTAACCTTAATATCCTGATTATGAGCCAAATACGCCAAACAACCCTGCCCTTCCAGTTTCCTACCCCGAATGGAGGATATGATCTTAGCTTGCTTAGGCTTGTACACCTCTTCCCACTCTAACTTTTCCCTTCCCGAAATTTCTAGAGTCACAGACTTAGCATTACGATTAAGCATGGCATAATAGGGGCACAACCAAGTCATGCCTAAGATTATGTTAAAGTCAGTCATATCAAAAATCACCAAATTAGCCCAAGTCTGAAAACGCATAAACAAGATAGGACAAGCATGATAGACATGGGTTACTATGACAGACTCTCCAATGGGGGTAGATGAAACGACCCAAAAAGTTCCTAAAAATGTGCTCCGGAAGTTACCGGAAACTTGTTTTAGCTATATCTAAGAATCCGTTTCATTTTTTGAAAATCTGACTTCATATTCTTGTTTAGGGGGTCAAATTGAGTGGGGGATGGGTCTCACCCAAATTTTAGAGCAATCGTATCGAAATCCGAAATTTCCAAGTGAAGCCTTTTTCGAGGGTCTACTTTGGAGGGTTATATATCCTAGCACACAAATAATTTTGGTAGACATAATATATCCATGGAAAGCCCTTTGAGTTATCTACCCAACGCACTTCGTTTCACCTTTTTTTTTCTAAGTGTTTGTTCCATTTTTTCCAAAGGGCATATGTTATTTCCTATATAACATTAACTCAATTCCCATCTCTAAAACATTTTCCAAAACACCTCTCCCATACTTAGACACATTTTCTCTCAAAGTTCTCTCAAGAACCCTAATCCAAAACCTTCATCAAGATTGAAGAGACTCTTGCTCCCAAGTTCCAAGCTTCCATTGAAGACACTCTCAAGGCCTTCATAAAAACTCAAGGTATGTGGTGTTGAACTCATGGGTCCTTCCACCCATAGTGCCTAGTCTCTATTTTACTCACTAATTCATGATTTAATTCATGGTTTAATTCCTGGTTAATAAATTAGTCTTGTTCCTTGTATAAATTTCCTGCACAAGTGAATTTTAAACATGAAGAGTGATTGTTTTGAGCATGTTGTGACTCTAGAACTTGAATCTAAATTCGGAATGGATGTGGAGATTTTTCATGTGGTCTTGTGGGTGTTAAAAAGTGTTGTTGTAGGTTGTTCACTGGTTTGGCTGCATAATTACTACCCTATTTTCCATGCTCTTTGATCCCATTACATACCTTCAAGGTGTTTGACAAAATGTCCAATTATGGAGAATTGATGAATTGATGCTTTAGGGCTTGAGTGAGGAGATGTATGACATTCCAGAAATGTGTTGATGACAAACTAAGCTTATGTATATGTTCATTCCATACATGAGATTGCATTAGAGCCTAAGGTGAATTTCCTATATAAAGTGTTGCATGACCATGCCCGGTCCGGGGGAAAGAACCAGGACACCCATGTGAGAGGTTTATATCTCGCCACCTAGGATGCTTGGGGTGTGACAAACATCAACCATGTGAGAGGTTTATATCTCGCCACCTAGGATGCTTGGGGTGTGACCAACGTCAACCATGTGAGAGGTTTATATCTCGCCACCTAGGATGCTCGGGGTGTAACCAACATCAATCATGTGAGAGGTTTATATCTCGCCACCTAGGATGTTTGGGGTGTGACCAACATCAACCATGTGAGAGGTTTATATCTCGCCACCTAGGATGCTTGGGGTGTGACCAACATCAACCATGTGAGGGGTTTATACCTTGCCACCGGGGTGTCCGGTGTGAACGGCATCCCCCATCCTAAGTTGGGGTTCTGATTGATCGGATTATGCACACACATATGATATCTACTATTAGTATAGTTTTACTTAAACATGTTTTGACTTCACTTTGATCATGCATCCTCATATTATCATCTATTATGCTTATAGAACTATCTCTTGCATTTCGATTGCGTCCTTGTCTATTGTTGTATTGCACCCCGCATACTTAGTATATTCCAAAGTACTAACGCATATTTTGCCTACATGATGTCACCATGTAGGGACCGGAGCTAATCTTGATCCTTTTCTCCATTCACGTGGCTAGTACGGTGCTTATCCGAGATTGTTGGTGAGTCCTCAATGATTCGAGGGCTACGTTATGTTTCTTACTCTTATGTTTTGAGACTTTAGCTTGCCATTGTATTTTGACTATGAGGGGAGCCGGTAATATGTCATGGCCCCCGTCCTATCTATGTATGTAGAGGTGTACGTTGGACAAGTATTTTGTAAATGAGTTTGACTCTTATTCTATGATGTTATTTTGAAATGGTTGCCCTTAGTCCCTATTTCCCGTTATTTAATGTTGAATAAACTTCCGCGACCGATGAAGTGTGATGACAAGTTTGAGAGGCTTGTTTGGGGTTCCTTCGGGTTCCCCATTCTCCATGTCACGTCTAGGCCCTAGGCTTCGGTCGTGACAAGCTTGGTATCAGAGCACTAGGTTGTTAAATCATCGGAGTCCAACACACCGCGTTGAGTAGAGTTCTAATCATGATTGTGAAGCGCGCCACAACTATGAATGAGAGGCTACAGAACGTTTTAGGAAAGGTTTCCCTTCTTTATGTTCTATGTCGTGCTTAGAGTGTAATAAGGTGATTCCTCCCTAACGCTTGTTCTTTGGATTGCTAGATCATCATGCCAAACATGAGGGGAGGACGGGCCCGATCACCGGAAGAGCCACCCACCAATGGTGAGCTCCGTGATGCACTCACCATGCTTGCACAAGTGGTATCTAACCAAGTGCAACAAGGAGCCCAAGCTCCTCGAGCTACCACTCCGGGGGAAAGGGTGAGAGATTTTATGAGGATGAACCCTCCGGTCTTCCATGGTTCAAAGATGGATGAGGACCCGCAAGAGTTCATCGATGAGGTATGCAAAATCTTGACCATTATGGGTGTTGGTGCTTGTGAGAAGGCGGAGTTGGCAGCCTACCAACTCAAGGGGGTTGCTCAAATTTGGTTTGATCAATGAAAGAGTTGAAAGAGCAATTGAAAGATTTGTTAGAGAAGGGGTTTATTAGACCTAGTCATTCTCCATGGGGTGCTCCAATTTTGTTTGTGAAGAAGAAAGATGGGTCTCTTAGAATGTGTATTGATTATTGACAACTTAATAGGGTCACCGTCAAGAATAGGTATCCTCTTCCAAGGATTGACGATTTATTTGACCAATTGCATGGGGCTAGTTACTTCTCTAAGATTGATCTTCGGTCCGGGTATCATCAAGTGAAGGTGAGGGAGTGTGATATTCCTAAGACGACCTTTCGTACTAGGTATGGGCATTATGAGTTTGTGGTGATGTCTTTCGGGTTGACTAATGCTCCGGCTATCTTTATGGATTTGATGAATAGGGTCTTCAAACCCTACCTTGATTCTTTTGTGGTGGTGTTTATAGATGACATCTTGATCTATTCTCGGGGTGAGGAAGAGCACATGGGTCACTTGAGGGTTGTACTCCAAAGATTGAGGGAAAAGAAGTTGTACGCTAAATATGAAAAGTGTGAGTTTTGGTTGAAGGAAGTTGCTTTCTTAGGCCATGTAGTGTCGGGGGATGGTATTAAGGTGGATCCTAAGAAGACCGATGTTATTAGGAATTGGCCTAGACTTTTGACCCTGTCGGATATAAGGAGTTTCTTGGGTTTAGCGGGTTATTATAGGAGATTTGTGGAAGGGTTTTCTTCTCTTGCTTCTCCTATGACTAAGTTGACTCAAAAGAAGGCTAAATTTGTGTGGTCGGATGAGTGTGAGGAAAGCTTCCAAACTTTGAAAGAAAGGCTTGTGTCCGCTCCTATTTTGCCACTTCCGAATGGGTTAGAAGGTTTTGTTGTTTATTGTGATGTTTCCCGTATTGGTTTGGGTTGTGTGTTGATGCAAAGTGGTAAGGTTATAGCCTATGCTTCTAGGCAACTTAAGGTTCATGAAAAGAATTACCCAACCCATGATCTTGAATTGGCCGCCGTGGTTTTTGCTTTGAAGATTTGGCGTCACTATTTGTATGGGGTGTATGTTAATATCTTCACCAACCATAAGAGTCTTCAATATGTGTTCACGCAAAAAGATCTTAACTTGAGACAAAGGAGGTGGTTAGAGTTCCTTAAGGATTATGATATGAGTGTTCACTATCATCCGGGGAAAGCTAATGTGGTGGCGGATGCATTGAGTAGAGTGTCCATGGGTAGCTTGGCTCATGTGGAGGAAGGTAGTAAAGAGTTGGCTAAGGAGGTCCATCGGTTGGCCAAATTAGGAGTTAGGTTAGAAGGGGTGGATAGTGGAGGAGTAGTTGTTGTTGATGGTTCAAGGTCTTCCTTGGTTGATGAGATGATAGCCAAGCAAGATTTTGATCCTTCTTTGGTGGAATTAAAGGCTTCGGTGAGTAGTGGTAAGGTGGAGGTTTTCTCCCAAGGGGGAGATGGTGCCCTTAGGTACCAAGGTAGATTATGTGTTCCTTGTGTGGATGGTGTGAGGGAAAGAATCCTTGATGAGGATCATAATTCTTTTTATTCTATTCATCCGAGGTCAACAAAGATGTATAGAGACTTGAGGGATGTGTATTGGTGGGGCGGTATGAAGAAGGACTTTGCAAAATTTATTTCGGGTTGCCATAGTTGTCAACAAGTCAAGGCCGAACATCAAAGGCCGGGTGGCCTAACTCAAGACATTGAGATACCTACTTGGAAGTGGGAAGAAATCAACATGGATTTTGTAGTGGGCTTGCCTAAGACTAGAAGAGGTTTTGATTCGGTTTGGGTGGTGGTTGATCGGATGACAAAGTTGGCTCATTTCCTACCGGTTAAAACTACTTACGGGGCTGAAGAGTATGCCAAGTTGTACATTCATGAATTGGTAAGGTTGCATGGGATTTCCTTGTCTATTATCTAGGATCGTGGTGCCCAATTCACTTCTCACTTTTAGAAATCTTTCCAAAGGGGTCTTGGTACAAAGGTAAAGCTTAGCACGGCCTTCCACCCTCAAACGGATGGTCAGGCCGAAAGAACAATTCAAACCTTGGAGGATATGCTTAGAGCTTGTGTCTTGGAGTTGAAAGGTAGTTGGGATGATCATCTTCCTTTGATTGAGTTTGCATACAACAATAGTTATCATTCTAGTATCGGTATGGCTCCTTTTGAGGCACTTTATGGTAGACGGTGTAGGTCACCGGTTGGGTGATTTGAAGATGGAGAGGTGGCCTTGTTGGGTCTGGATCTGGTCATGGATGCTCTTGAGAAGGTAAGGATGATTAGGGAGAGGTTGAAAACAGCCCAAAGTCGTCAAAAGTCTTATGCCGATGTGAGGAGAAGGGATCTTGAATTCAAAGTGGGTGATTGAGTTTATTTGAAAGTTTCTCCAATGAAAGGTGTGGTTTGTTTTGGTAAGAAGGGGAAGTTAAGTCCTAGGTATGTTGGTCCTTATGAGGTAATAAGAAGGGTTGGTAAAGTAGCCTATGAGTGGGGGTTGCCCAAGGAGATGGAATTAGTTCATCCGGTATTCCATGTATCGATGTTGAGGAAATGTGTTGGTGATCCTAATGCTATTGTACCTCTTAAGGTTGTGGGTGTTGTAGAAGATAATTTGACGTATGAAGAAGTCCCGGTTCAGATCTTAGATAGACAAGTTAAGAGGTTGAGGAATAAAGAAGTGGCCTCCGTTAAGGTGCTTTGGAGAAATCAACAAGTGGAGAGTGCTACTTGGGAGGCCGAAGTGGACATGCAAAGACGTTATCCTTATTTATTCAACTCCACTCAAGCCTAAGGTATTAAATCAAGTCCTTTGTACTCCATTGAGTCTTACCTTTCAGCCCCTAAATCATTCATGTGCATATATGTTTTATGGATACTTTAGACTAAGTTTTGAAATCTTGAAGTGATGTTTAAATAAAATTTTTCCATTCATGTTGGAGATGATATGTTCTTACTAAGTCTTGCCTTGTACGTCTCTTCCACATTCGGGGACGAATGTTCCCAAGGGGGAGATATTGAAACGACCCAAAAAGTTCCTAAAAATGTGCTTCGGAAGTTACCGAAAACTTGTTTTAGCTATATCTAAGAATCCGTTTTGTTTTTTGAAAATTCGACTTCATATTCTTGTTTAGGGGGTCAAATTGAGTGGGGGATGGGTCTCACCCAAATTTTAGAGCAACTGTATCGAAACCCGAAATTTCCAAGTGAAGCCTTTTTCGAGGGTCTACTTTGGAGGGTCATATATCCTAGCACACAAATAATTTTGGTGGATATAATATATCCATGGAAAGCCCTTTGAGTTATTTACCCAACGCACTTCGTTTCACCTCATTCGGAGTTCGAACGAAGAAGTTATGCCCATTTTTGTAAAATCTGTCCGGGCAGAAAATGCAATTTCCAGTAACCAAAGTTACTGTTCACCCGCCTCACTTTTTTTTTCTAAGTGTTTGTTCCGTTTTTTCAAAAGGGCATATGTTATTTCCTATATAACATTAACTCAATTCCCATCTCTAAAACATTTTCCAAAACACCTCTCCCATACTTAGACACATTTTCTCTCAAAATTCTCTCAAGAACCCTAATCCAAAACCTTCATCAAGATTGAAGAGACTCTTGCTCCCAAGTTCCAAGCTTCCATTGAAGACACTCTCAAGGCCTTCATAAAAACTCAAGGTATGTGGTGTTGAACTCATGGGTCCTTCCACCCATAGTGCCTAGTCTCTATTCTACTCACTAATTCATGGTTTAATTCATGGTTCATAAATTAGTCTTGTTCCTTATATAAATTTCCTGCACAAGTGAATTTTAAACATGAAGAGTGATTGTTTTGAGCATGTTGTGACTCTAGAACTTGAATCTAAATTCGGAATGGATGTGGAGATTTTTCATGTGGTCTTGTGGGTGTTAAAAAGTGTTGTTGTAGGTTGTTCACTGGTTTGGCTGCATAATTACTACCCTATTTTCCATGCTCTTTGATCCCATTACATACCTTCAAGGTGTTTGACAAAATGTCCAATTATGGAGAATTGATGAATTGATGCTTTAGGGCTTGAGTGAGGAGATGTATGGCATTCCAGAAATGTGTTGATGACAAACTAAGCTTATGTATATGTTCATTCCATACATGAGATTGCATTAGAGCCTAAGGTGAATTTCCTATATAAAGTGTTGCATGACCATGCCCGGTCCGGGGGAAAAGAACCGGACAACCATGTGAGAGGTTTATATCTCGCCACCTAGGATGCTTGGTGTGTGACCAACATCAACCATGTGAGAGGTTTATATCTCGCCACCTAGGATGCTTGGGGTGTGACCAACATCAATCATGTGAGAGGTTTATATCTCGCCACCTAGGATGCTTGGGGTGTGACCAACATCAATCATGTGAGAGGTTTATATCTCGCCACCTAGGATGTTTGGGATGTGACCAACATCAACCATGTGAGAGGTTTATATCTCGCCACCTAGGATGCTTGGGGTGTGACCAACATCAACCATGTGAGGGGTTTATACCTTGCCACCAGGGTGTCTGGGTGTGAACGACATCCCCCATCCTAAGTTGGGGTTACAGATTGATCGGATTATGCACACACATATGATATCTACTATTAGTATAGTTTTACTTAAACATGTTTTGACTTCACTTTGATCATGCATCCTCATATTATCATCTATTATGCCTATGGAACTATCTCTTGCATTTCGATTGCGTCCTTGTCTATTGTTGTATTGCACCCCGCATACTTAGTATATTCCAAAGTACTAACGCATATTTTGCCTACATGATGTCACCATGTAGGGACTGGAGCTAATCTTGATCCTTCTCTCCATTCACGTGGCTAGTACGGTGCTTATCCGAGATTGTTGGTGAGTCCTCAATGATTCGAGGGCTACGTTATGTTTCTTACTCTTATATTTTGAGACTTTAGCTTGCCATTGTATTTTGACTATGAGGGGAGTCGGTAATATGTCATGGCCCCCGTCCTATTTATGTATGTAGAGGTGTACGTTGGACAAGTATTTTGTAAATGAGCTTGACTCTTATTCTATGATGTTATTTTGAAATGGTTCCCTTAGTCCCTATTTCCCGTTATTTAATGTTGGATAAACTTCCGCGACCGATGAAGTGTGATGACAAGTTTGAGAGGCCTGTTTGGGGTTCCTTCGGGTTCCCCATTCGCCATGTCACGTCTAGGCCCTAGGCTTGGGTCGTGACAGTAGAAAAATTGATTGGGGCATCAAGTATATCACAAATCATATCAAACTTTGAGGCAAATCGCACAGATACATAAGAATAAGTGGAACCCAGATCAAATAACACATTAGCCATCTAGTCATAGACAAGAATAGTACATGTGATCACTACGTCAGATGCCTCCGCCTCGATCTTAACTGGAAAGGCATAACACTGAGGCCTGTCATCTTAGCGGCCTACTTCCCTTCCTGGTTGCACTGTACCTCTGCCTGCATTACCATTTTCCTGACCTCCACTGCCTCGCTAATTTCCTCATTGCCCACCTTGGGGATGCCCTCATCCATTATTACCACTTCTAGTGGGTACCACTACTTTAGTCTGCTATTGCACGGAATCCAACATGCGCGGGAGGGGACAATCACTCCTCATATGCCCAGGTTCTCCACAATTATAACAAGTGCAATCGAAGGTTGGTCTGATGCCTGTCGAAGGTGCGGCTCCATGGCTATCCTAAATCAGATTCTGAGGTGGAGTTCCTGAATAATTACCTGTAAAAGCGGGCATAGCGGACTGAATTGGCCGGCCTGCAAGTGTTGACCTCCTTGAACCTCTGGAGTAAGAACCCTGAAAGTTACATGAATTCTTGGCTTTCTTAGCCAATGCCTTAGCTTGACCGTCTTGCCTCACCCCCTCTACTTTCTTCACAAAATATGTTACCTCATTGAAGCTTTTTCCCGCAGAGGTCATATGAACAGACAATACCTGCAACTTAGAATTTAGTCCCTTAACAAATAGGTGGATCCTCTCTTCCTCAGCAGTCAAAATTGCGTAGCATATCTAGACAAAGCATAGAACTTAGCCTCACAAGCATCCACACATACCACCCTGTTCCAAATCCATGAACTCATCCTTCTTATGATCCCTCAAGGTTTGAGGCACATATTTCTCCAAAAACAGAGCATGAAACTGGGTCCAAGTAAGTGGGGTTAAGTTGAAGATACGCATTCCACATAAGCTCTCCACCACTGCTTAGCCTCACCTTAAAGTTGAAAAGTCACAAACTCTACTCCATGTTGATGGACAATTCCCAACTTTTGAAGCCTCTCATAACAATCTAGGATGAACTCATAGGCGTCCTCACTTAGAACCATAAAATATAGGCGGTTTAAACTTCAAGAACTTAGTCAACATCTCATGCTCATTACCAGTAATAACAGGACCCAACAAAGGACGGAAGAACGCATCAGTACCTACAGTTCCACCTACCTTTGGAGCAGTGATAGGGATAGGGGGATTGGCGGGAACTTAAATTTTTTGAAGAAAGGGAAGCACTCCAGACCAACCAATCCTTTCAGGAATGACATGATCTATTGAGCTAACACTGGATCTAAGAAAAGAATACATGTAGTCTCAGCCTGCACTTCTTCCTCTTGTCCAACATTCTCCTCATCTTCAACCTCAACATTCTCCTCTATCTCTTCATGATCTGCAGGAGGGGCCTTATTTCTGGGAGCATCCTCAACTGGAGCTCCATCCCTAGTAGGTGCCACCCTACCTCAGCCTCTACCCCTAACTCTTCCTCTACCCCTGCCTCGATTGCGACCTCTTGTTGCAGATCCCTCAGGTGGAGCATTGATGGGAGCTTCAGGCCTGACGCCGTTGAACCTAATGTTAACCATCTGCGGATAGAAGAGTGAAGGAGGTTAGATACTAATTCAAATCGTCATATACCAATTGGAATCACGTTATAGCACGGAAGGAGATGCGAGAAACATAGAGATTTCCTAAAGTCCTATAGCCTCTCAAAGAAAAGTACAGACGCCTATGTACCATTCTGCAAGACTCTATTAGACTTGTTTTGGTACATCGAGATCAACGAATCTAGGCTCTGATACCAACGTTGTCATGACCTACACCGTCGTGATTGACACCCACACTAACCCCCCGGTGGGAGAACCACTACTACAACCCAAGTATAGCAACTTAACCAAAAACTAAGGCATTTAAAGATACGAAAGCAGGTTTAAATGCTAAGGAAAGGAAAATAGGGAGTTTCCATAAATTCCAACCAAAGTCTAACAAAACAAATGCGAAATAATACCTAGAACATGAAAGTTAGTGTACCAAAACTCTAACAAGGATAATAAGTCTAAGGAAATGGGTACAACCCAATTAAACATAAGAAAATCCTAAGTACTAGTCTAAGTTCGAAATGTGGAGATAAATAGAAATAGAACTCATGGCAGCTCGAAAGAACTGACTCACCTTTGAATTTGATGATCACTGATCTTCTAAGCGAGGTCTGTCAATAGCCTCCTTACGATGCCCTGTGCTCAACAAGGAAATAGCAAGTGCAGTATCAGTACATAACCACAATGTACTGGTAGAATCACACGACTATCCTACTAAGTGTAACATACATAAGCCATTACAACATAATAATAACATTCACAAACCGAACATATACAGTATCAACATTATTTACGAACAACGTACAATTTCACAATTCTAAAGATACACATTTATGTCAAGTCAATGGTCCTCTCATGGAACCGACAGCCAAACTGTTAGTGTACTAGTACGTGGCCCCCGTTCTAATTTAGTGTGTCAAATTGTGACACCCGTTCCAATATTTATGTCGGTAGATGGCAATCGATCCCAGTTAGTGTGTTGGAACGTGACACCAGCTCCATTCAACAAACCACAATCACAATTACAATGTATATTCTCACAATCATACAACAAGAGGTGATTCATGGCATGTAGTTCTTTGTTCATACTCATTTATGATTAGTGAAATCAACCATGCAACATTCATATGCACACATGCATTATAATGAAGCAAGAACAAATATATATCACACAATATAAAATTACAACCATCACCTACATTGAACAAAACTTGAATCCCCTAAGAAACTTGATTCTTCCCTTTACGAATTCTTTCTGCTTGTTCTTGGTCTATAAATAATCATAATAATACAAGGATCAATAAACAAGACCCAATTACCAATATCAACTCTAGATCAAACCCTTGATCTCCATACCCAAATTAGGGCTTTTCCCACCATAATTTTCAGATCAAAATCCTCCCCCATCGATAATCACCCACGAATTTACATTCTACAAATCGAAAAATAGATTCGGGGAGACCTTACCTTTAGCTTCAAGAATGGTGGAAAACTGTTAAGAAAGCACCCGGGGTCGTCTCCTAGCTCTCAAAGTCAAAAAGTGCAGAATAAAACATTTTTGGGGTTTATTTCTGACTTAGATTGCAACTGTCCCGCCATAGCGGTCCTCACCCTTCTATAGCGGCTCCGCTGTGCCGGGAATAATTCTGCCGCAGCGGCTTGCACGAAAACAGTGAGCAAAATTATGAATTCCAAACCCCCATTTCACAACACACCTTCATTCCATGACACTTAAAAAATACCCGCTTATGCTAAGATCAATTCCGAAAGTTCTACTCGCCCGAATTTGATTTTGTAAGGTCGTATGGGTTCCTTAACGTCTTAGTATCTATTCATGTGATCAAAATTATAGTTAGATCACCCAATTGTTACCAGATTTCCCTAGATCATACTGACTCCGATTTCATCCAAATTTGGACTAGGTTGGGAAATTCCAAGTTACTACGAAAAGTTTTCCAACCCAAAATTTTTCCCCGTTGGTTATTTTTATAACGACGGGAACATGTCGTTACATCAACTAATTCTTTTTATATCATTTATATATTTATCTTTTACATCAACTAATTCTTTTTATATCATTCATATATTTATCTTTTACATTTGATAATTCGTAGGTATATTATTTATTATCTTTTAAATTATACTGATAATTAGCAGGTATATTATTTTTAATTTTTTAAATTATATAAAAAATATGGAAGAAAATGAGAATAAGACTTTCACCTACGAACTAAAAGTTTAGGTAGACAATCATCTATACTATTAATATCCTCCATTTGGTATGTGTATTTAACTCTCATTGATGAATTTTTTCACTTATTAAATTGAACTATTTTATCAATTTGTATATTAATAAACACGCCAAATATTTTTTAAAAAATAGATTTTTCGATTTTCTCAATTTTTTTAGTTTGATTTGAAGCATATTATAATAAAGTGTATTTGATTTTTTTATCACATATGGTGTAAATACACACACTATTTTGCACAATTATTTAATTCAATTCATTGTAAACAATTCTTATATATATATATATATATATATATATATATATATATATATATACATTTGGGGGTACTCCACCACAACCCTTGTTCGTAATCAATTATATATATACCAAATTATCAACGGTAATGAGCAAAAAAAAAAAGGAAAATACATTATATGATAAATATTTGTATATACAAAATATGTTTCTCTTTTTTAATAAATTGAATTAGATATAATTGTATGGAAGTGTAGCATTTACATCATATTTTGTAAAAATTAAATTAATTTAAGTGTAATATGCAATCAAACTTTTTTAAAAACCGAGAAAATCAAGAACTTAATTTTATTGATTTGGTTTGTTTGATAAGTGAAAAAACTAATCAATCCGACGTATATATATGCAACAAATGGGGAATTTCCATAGCTTAGTTAATTGACTGCCTAGATGTTCATCTCGTAGGTTCAAATTTCAGTCTTCATTTTATAATTTTCTCCCAGATTTTTCCTTTTCATATTCTTGAGATGATGTTTTTTTAAAAAAAAAAACTCAACCCAATTATCAAATGGATAAAGATAAATAATATAAGAATAATTGAGTAAATTAAATTCACGATTGAAAAAAAACTGATCCAAAATCAATAAAAAATTAGAAAGGAAAAAAAAGGTGAAAGGAAAGAAATTGAGAAAAAGAAGTGTGAGAAGCAAAGTAGGATAGAGAAAGGACCCCACGTATCATTTTAACATGATAATTTTTTATTCATAAAAATTAAGTGTTAAAAATTAAGTAAAGATAGAGAGAAAGAACAATATAAATAAAAAAGTAGGACCCGTTCATTTTTTATTAAAAATTAATCCCTCACACACCATGTCATACTTGTGGCTCTATCACCATAAAACTTTTCTTCAATCTGTATGAAAATCAATCCATAGACTTTACAAAATAGTACATATTTGTCTTTGAAGTCAGCTCAAAATCTATGTGCTTGACTTTTCATCTTTGCGCACATGCGTAAGAAAATTCACAAATTGAAGTAGGAGCTCTGGAATAATGAGATTCTTTTATTGTTGGAAAATAAGTTCGAGATATTCAATTTATATGAAAATCACATCCACAGGATTTACGGATTAGTATAGATTTGTCTTTGAAGTCAGATCAAAATTTGGCATACTTGACTCTTCAGCTCTTCAGTTTTGCGCACATGTGGAAGAAAATTCATAACTCGGAGTGGGAGTGTTGAAATAATGAGTCTCTACTTTGTTTGAAAGATAACTCCGAGAGCTTCAATCTGTATAAAAACCACATCCATAGGATTTACAGATTAGTACAGATTGTCTTTGAAGTTAGCTCAAAATCTGGCATGCTTGACTCTTCTTGAAAGATTTAGCATGACATTCATATGGAGACGTTGTTTATCTTATTCTTATGAATGAACCTAGAGTAATAATAGTCTAAGCTGCCTATGTACCTCAATGAAGAGGATCAAGTCATAACATAGTTCAGAGAGTGAGCTTTTAATTTATTTATTTTTATGTCCTAACTTTGCCTAAGCCGCCTCTTTCGAGGTTTCCAACCTAGCAGACCTTTTGTGTCCTAAATTTTTTTTCTAGGCCACCTTATTGAGATTATCAACCTAGCAGACATTTATTTTTAGTTTTTTGGAGCCGTACCAAATTTATACTATTGCGGGCTAGGAGTATGATGCTGCTTCAAGGATAGTACTTCTTCAAGAATTTTCCATTGATGGGACCAAGTTGCAAGTCGTCTGCATCTAGAATTTGTAAGCTCTGATTGAATAGACTTCTTGGATGATATATGGTCTGTCCCATTTTGAGGTGAACTTGCTTCCCGATTTATGAGATATGGTAATTGGTCTTCTTACTTCACGGACTTGATCACCAACTTGGAAGGACTTAGGCGAACCTTTTTATTGAAAGCAAGAGAAAGACTAGCTTTATAGCATTCAAGACTTTGTTGAGCTTCTAACCTTTTCTCATCGAGAGCCTCTAACTGTTCAAGGCGCAAACAATCATTTTCTTTTTCAGTAATTCCCTTTTGGATAGAAAGCCTCAATGACGGTATTTATTGTTCAAGTGGAAGGATTGTTTTAGTTCCAAAAACAAGAGAATACGGAGTTGCTTGAGTCGGCGTGCGATCAATGTCTGGTATGTCCAAAGAGCCTCTTCCATTCTATCATGCTAATCTCTTTTAGATTTGGAGAGGACATTCCATAACAAGTTGCACAAGGTCTTGTTAAATGTTTCAGCTAGTCCATTTGCATCACCATAATACATTAATGAATTACGTTGCTTGAAACCCAAAAAATTGCAAATCTTATCCATCAATTTATTGACGAACAACTTTCCATTATCTGTTAGTATGTAACTAGGAATGCCAAAATGATAGATGATGTTCACCCTAATGAAGTTTGCAATATTTTCCTTCTTTACTTCTTTGAGGGCTACCGCCTCAGCCCATTTCTAGAAGTAATATGTCGCAGCCAAGATGTACAATTGACCACTAGAAGATTTAGGTAGTGGTCCAACCACGTCTAACTCCCCAAGCATGAAATGTTCAAGATGCAACTGTCGCATGTAGTACATCAGGAGGTTGGTTCATTAAGTTTGCATGAAATTAGCATGCTTGACATCTTCGAGCATAATCCAAGTAATCTTTTACCATTATTGACCAATAAAACTCCATTATTTTTATATGAAAGTGTAACTTCGGCACAGATTAATGCGATCCACAAACTGCAAAATGTGCTTCTTGCATAGCTTGAATTGCTTCTTCTTTCCCCAAACAACGCAAAAGTACTCCCTTGAATGATCTTCAATATAGAGTATCTTTGTAGTAAAGAAACCAAGGAGCACGATGAAGAATTTTGGTCTTTCTCTTTGGATCTTCTCGAAGTATATTGTAACACAAGTAATCGATTAGAGCATGTCTCTAATCGACTATCTTATCGTGCGAAATGGCTACAAGATGTTCAAACTTTCTTTTTTCATCCTCATTCTCCTCTGGTGGTACTATCTATTTTTTACAGAAAGTGATTTGTGCTTGGTAAGGCAGAGTCAAAGTTGAAATAAAAGTTACTAAGGCATTAAATTTCTTATATTCTTTTCTTGGACATGCTCAAGAGTCACATCTCTAAGCCATCTAATCAACTTTTGTGAATAGTCATGATAGAGACACAATTCTGCCTTTTTAACATCATAGCTTCCCAACAATTGATTGATCACTAATTCAGAGTCTCCAAAAACTTGTAATTCCAACTGTTTCATATCAACGGCCATCTCAAGCACAAGTATTAGGGCTTGATATTCAGCAACATTATTGGAGAAACATTGTGTTAAGGTGGAGGAATATGGCAAGATTACCTTTTGAGAAGCGATGAATATCACTCCAGCACCGGCTCGTTCATGATGTGAGGCCTCATCAAAATACATCTTCCAAGGTGATTGAATCTTAACAACCTTAGCATCTTCATTCGATATTTCAACAGTGAGTTTCCAATCATCAGGTATCGGATGGTCTGCTAAGAAATCTGCTAATGCTTTCCCTTTCACAACCTTTTGAGGAACATACTCAATTTCAAAATGTTGAAACTGTAGATACAATCTTGCTAGTCGATCATTGAGGACAGGTGTAATGACCCGGAAGGTCATTTTTGGAAATTTTTACAAAATTACCATTTTTCCCATCTCGGTAGTTGCCCCGAGTCACTTTTGGTCAATTTGTGAAGTTGCTTTGGAAAATTTTGAGCTATTTGTTAGTTTCGATTCTTTAGTAGATGGGTGATTTTAAATAATTAATTTTAGTTGGTGGCTAATGTGCTAAATCCATAATTTATTTAATATATTACTTGGCCCATATTTATTAAAATGAGTTAGGGGTTTATCACTTTTAATACATAATTAATTTAGAAAAGAAATTAAAAAGGGTAACAAAAATTACCGTTGCTAAGCGGCGGCCGGCGTAGGAACTGCAAATCTTTCATCCAGGTAAAAGCTAACAATGATATTATGTGAACTTGTGAGTATGCATAAAGGTCATTGTATACTAAATTGTTATTATTATTATGGTGGGAAAGAGAAAGAAGAGAAAACTAGTTTTGGCTAATAATTGATAATATTATTTTACGGAAAATTCAATACTATATTTAAAAGTTTACTATTATTTGAGCCAATGTTGAAGCGTCCAGTGACATCGTAATTGGATGGTTATAATGGGAAATAATGGTCACATGATTAGTCGATCTTATTAGGAATAGGTTGGTTTCAACAAGTGGTTTTCACAGTGGTCTTATAATCAGTAGCTTCAACTTTAATCACCTTTATTTTAATTATCACATTATGATTTAAGTTTTGATATATTGAGATAGTTAATTGACTATTAGGGGTAATTTATTATATGAATATCATTAGAGTTATGATATTGGAGAAATTGGGACTTAACCATAATCTTGAAACTTAGGAACTTGATTATAGAGTTGGGTGAGTTTATGGGTCTAGGCTAGACATATAGTAATATGAGTGTTGGTAATTTCAAAATCTTATTGTGATTATTAATGTGAATAGATTGTTTTGAGGTGGAAGTTCAACAAAAAGGGAAGGCTCAAGTCCCCGAGTGAATTCTTGATTGATTGAGGCAAGTGGATTTCTAATCTCTTGTTAAGTGTATAGAATCGTGTATTTTCTTGTGGTATGTATTAGGGAGTAGCAGGACTTGGTGATGGATTGACTCATCCATGTTGATTAATTATAATGATGAAAAAAGGGTAATAAAAGGCAATATGATTAATTGTTGGTGTGTGATGTGTTGAAAATGGTTTGAAAGGCCTGTTGAATCATTGTGTTGTCGTGAATTGTGCATTATTATAAAAATGGTTATCTCTTCATTATTTATGTGAACATGTCATTTACATTGGTTCTGAGAAATGGTTGTGATAAGTGTTATGTGATAAGAGGATGTACCATTTTGAGGGACGTATCGTGCGCCGCGATAGATACTATATATTGAGGGGCATATCGCACGCTACAATAGATACTATTTATCGAGGGTCGTATCGCCCGCCGTGATGGATGCATGGACAGATACATCCCCCATGGGTCCTGAACTGAGAGACATCGAATGTGTATCACTAGGTCAGACATGCATCACTATACTTGACATTGCATTCCATTGCATTGCACATCTTTATCATTAGTGAACTTGATATTGTGATTTGTTGATCTTGTGAGTGCCTTTCTGTAGAACTTGTGATTGATGAATATTGAGCTTATTGTTGATGATATGTAATTGTTAGAGTGTTGTTGTTAAGTTGTGTGTTGTGTAAATTGTGAACTGTTAGGTTGTGCTGCTTTTATGCAGGTTGTATTTGTGGAGGTTCGATTGGGTGTAAGGAGTGCCCATTTCTATCCCCTTAACTTGTGTTTAGATGTTTACTTGTTGAGTACCATGTGATTTGGTACTCACCTCTTGCTACTACATCTTCGTGATACTTTCTCTTCTCCCCTTATCCGAGGCTTTCTGTGGATATTTGTGAGGTAGTTGTTTGTCATCTCAACGGACCTTCTTACTCCTATCTATGATCTTGTTCTATTCTAGAAACAAGGTCATTTGAGACTTGTGTTTTTCTTTTGAATCAATTGTAATAATTTATAGGCTTGTACACGCGACAACCAGATTTTAGGGGTATTTTTGAGTTGATTATAAAATTTCTACATTTTATTGTAATGGTTGAATTTTAGGTTGAATTCTTGGTGGGATAAGACGAGTGTCATCGCGTCCATTTTTGGGTCGTGACAAAATGGTATCAGAGCCCAGGTTCATAGGTCTCACGTGTATACAAGTTGACTCTAAGTAGAGTCTTGATGATCAATATGGAGACGCTTATACTTATCTTCGAGAAGCTATAGTGACTTTTAAGAAAAATCTTCACTTTTTGAATCTATATTGTGCGTCATTGGTCCGATTTGATTCTTATCGCTTCACTCCATTAACTCTCACTTATAGTGATGACTTGTGCTTAGTTATTCATGTGAGCAGTTGGTGTGTCGTATATGACTTGGATGTTAGACCTAGTACTAAGGTGAAGGTGATAGACTTATAAAAATGATGTGTAGTCGCATTCGAAATGTTTAGTAATTTAAAGGGGTTGAGTTAGGTGATGGCTCGATGATGCATTTTGAGGATATTTGATGATGATGTTGAACAATAGTTTGGGGGATTTTATGAACGTGGTTCATTTTTTTTGTTAGTTACCCCAATAAAGGGAATAGTACTTGTATGGTATAGGCAATATCTTGATTAGTTCTATAATTGAAAGTGGAATAATTAAAAGGATGGAAAGGTAATGAACAGTGTGACTTTGGAAATTCCAATTAATAAAGTTGTATAGGTATGGGTTGTTTAGTGTATGATGAGAATGATGTTGTATTGACCGAAGTCAGAATCTCTACTACGATTTTATAGATTGAGTGTATATTTAAAAGGGTCATGATACGACTATTATAATGGTACTGATCCTTACTTGGTAAGATTTATGTAGAGTGTTACTCCTACTATCAACCTGATCTGCGAATGAATCGCTTTGGATGAGAGACCGAAAGAATTTGATAGTGTATTGTAGTTAATTTATGGGCAGAAATGTGCAGGCTATTTGAGTACAATCTTCTCGAGGGGTACGTTGTATTCTAGTGGTGGATTTAACGGACTGTTACTATGTGCTACTAGTGGTATATGGAAATGGATACGTTGATTGTCAAGTGTGAATACTAACTACTTAAGAATTTATCAGTTATATCACATTCTCATATAATTAGATTTGATGTTGAATTCACGTTTGAGAAACCAACTAGTTCGTTACTACGGACGCTTTGGTTAAGCATTATTTATAAGGAACCTTTTAGTGGTGGATCTTTGGTACGATATTGATGTGTTTAGGTTGTGAAGTGTATCTCAAGGATTTTAAATGAGTGGTAATTTCATCGTAAGCTCCATGGAAGTGGATTGATATTAGGATGACAAACTTATAGGTAAAGAAAGTCTCAATGAGTATACTTGTGTGAAGGTAATTGAGAATTTTAGTAAGAAAATGCGTATAAATTTCTGTTAGTCTTTTGAATTTGATTGGTATAGTTAGGTTTGAGATGCCATGTCGATGCCAAAGTTGACTTTGTGGTGATGGCAAGGGCTAGCTGAGAAAAATGGTAATAAGAGTTTGTGATGGATTGTGATTAGAATGCAACTATATGATAAAGGTTGTTGGTTAAATGGATTTTGTATGGTAATGACGACTTGCGAGTATCTAATGTTATGGTTTGCTACTATTTGATGAGTCGTGGTTTCATGGAAAGTTATAGGAGATGCTGAGATACCACTCGAATAGAATTAAAATGAACTAGAGTCACAAATTAAAAGAATTAGTGGGATGTAGTTTAGTCATTGGAAGGAGGTGATCGAGAACAACGATATTTATTTCTAGTGCAAGGACAAAAGATGTATCTTCAGATAGTAGAAAATGGAGTTTAGAGACGTGTGGTTTCATCTATTTTTCTCTACTTATGATAATAGTGTCACGATCATATTGTTTAAATACTATTTGATAAAACATAAGAAAGAAGTTTACAGACATTTGACTTGAGTGTGATGATAACTTCTTTTGTGGTTTTAAGTTTGATAATGCGGATTGGTCAATTTTTAGCGAAGGATATGATAAGGTCGATGGAGAGGCGATCAATGACAAGCTAAGATACATAAATTCGTAAAAATCTTTAATGTATGGGCTAATATTGATAGATAATGGGATTGTGTTACACGGTTGGGATCAAAATTCAAGTTTTTCATTGAGAGTCTATGTTCGTGGTAGTATGTTTTGTCAAGATATGGATTGATAAGGTAAGAAATGATTGATCGCATTGAGTATTGAGAATTTGGAAGGACTTGTGCATAATTTGAGTCATAAATTTTGTTACTTTTGATTGTTAAAGGACCTAAGGGGGGTTTCAAGTAATGTTTTGGTTTAGAGGATAAGGTAAAAGTGTCAAGGGTTGTTGATCAAAGAATAAGATTGGTAAGAGAGTCAACAAAAGAAACAGGAGTGTGGTGTGTTGAAGAGTTCAATATATTTAGAATTTTACACCATGGGATGAATTTAAGAAAGTGAATGAATAAAACCTCTCGTATAGACCCTTGGTTCAAATTTGAACGTAGTAGGGTTTTTCGCCTTTGAGTTTAATAATGACTATGCAATGTGAACTGGGTTGTCGCAAGCTCACTAGAGGTTATCAGTGACTTTTACAAAGATTGAGTTTTTGTTCGAGTAATAAAAGTGATGTGTGGAAGATGTTGCATTTTTATGTGTTGTTAGGTAGGGATAAAATGTTGAGATTATGGTAGGTGACTTATGGATGCGCAATAGTATGAACCTAAAGTTATACATGGTTATTGTGGATTTTGAGGGGATTGAAACTATTCTTTTAAATGGGACTACACACACAAATGTGATGTGTTACATAGACACTTAATAGTAAATAAAGGTTATGTGCTCATAGTATATAGACTTATTGAGGTGACCAAGAATTTCTTAAGTGCGGGTATGAGGTATATGATGGTTTGAATAATAGTTAAAACTTAGTATGTGGTAAATTATGTGGAGTTGACACTGGACGTGATTCAATACCTTTATGTTGATGAGAAAGTATTATCAAATTTAAAATTAGTGCAATCAGCCTTGGGTGGGACTCATATCTATCATGTGATGCTTAAATGGAAAGATAGAGAGCCATAGTTTAAAATTTGTAGAGGCTACAATGTGTTTGCTAAGAAGACTTTGATACAAGTGACAATTTGAGAGTAAGGTAAATGGCTGGTGTGGTTATGATGTTTGTTGGTATTAAGAGAGTTGGCTTCAATGGAGTACTGTGAGAAATATGTGGGGTTTGATGAATCGAGTATTTGTAATATTGTATTGGAGATCATACTGATTAATTGTGGGTGGCTAAAAATCAGAGAGATGGAGTCATATGAATGGAAATGTTTGATATGGGCTTTATGGAAGAAGTATATTGTGTTATTCGATTTTCGTTCCGTACATTCTTATGTGACCCACCTACTTCATTTCGGACATCATTTAGAGTATAATTTGTTGTATATGCTTACGTGTTTTTCTATATCTATGGGTGAATCCCTAGTGGTGGATCGGATGTACCTATCCTCTTATGTCCTCTTGATAAGGTAGGATCCTTGGACAGACTTGGTCATTTCAGTTATGATAGAGTTAGTGTTGTTTGAGATAGTTGAAGTATACCATTAGTTCTACATGCACAACTTTGCTTATTAGAATTCATAGGAGAGCTACACTGAGTATTTATAGTTGTCCAACATACTTAAAATTTATCTTATCATCGGTATCACGTGTTGGCTATGTGTGATTGAATGTGGGGACCATTGGGTCTAGTTTTGTCGTTCTTAAGGTTTGTCTATAATCATAGCTACAGATCTAGCATCGCGATAGTGTTGTTAGAGATTTTGTATACTTGGGTGTATTGCTCGCTTGGTGGTTACTTGATCATTTTATTCTTTGGGTTAGATATGTTTGATTCTCCTTTGATGAGTAACTAATGTCTAAAGATCAAATTTTTATAACTTAAGTTCGTGGAAAGATTGTGCTGTGAGAAGGAATCTTGATAAGATCTGTGATGGTTTGTGCATCATGAGTATGTGTTGGTTGATTTAGGCTCACTTCTGGTTGTAGCTAGTAGTGATTCAGAAGGTTATCTTGGTTATGTTAGAAAAGATTCGTCATGATGGTTGTGTTAAGGTCCAGTGGATTTCAATTTAGATTGGGTTCATGGATTAGTATGTTGCTTGATAACCACTCTTGATTTATAGATCTTCCAAAGTTTGATTCGAAGTTCAGTTATTAGTAGTTGACCTTGATGGAATGGTGTTAAGGAGGAGCTCATTCGGAAAGGTGAACACTGACTTTGAAAAATCATAACTTAGGCTTTTGCTAACATCGGTTATTCTTCCTTCTCCTTCTTTATGTTTGAGGACGAACATGGTTTTTAGTGGTGGATAATGTAATGACCCGGAAGGTTATTTTTGGAAATTTTTACAAAATTACCGTTTTACCCATCTCGGTAGTTGTCCCGAGTCACTTTTGATCAATTTGTGAAGTTGCTTTGGAAATTTTTGAGCTATTTGTTAATTTCGATTATTTAGTAGATGGGTGATCTTAAATAATTAATTTTAGTTGGTGGCTAATGGGCTAAATCCATAATTCCTTTATTTAATATATTACTTGGCCCATATTTATTAAAATAAGTTAGAGGTTTATCACTTTTAATACATAATTAATTTAGAAAAGAAATTAAAAAGGGGAACATAAATTACCGATGTTAAGTGGCGGCCGGCGTAGAAACTGCATAATCTTTCATCTAGGTAAAAGCTTCCAATGCTAATATGTGAACTTGTGAATATTCATAGAGGTCACTGAATACAAAATTGTTACTATTAGTATTATTATTATGGTGGGAAAGAGAAAGAAGAGAAAACTAGTTTTGGCTAATAATTGATAATATATTTTTATGGAAAATTCAATATTATTTTTAAAAGTTTACTATTATTTGAACCAATGTTGAAGTGTCCAGTGACATGCTAATTGGATTGTTATAATGGGAAATAATGATCACAGATCTTATTAGGAATATGTTGGTTTCAACAAGTGATTTTTGTAGTGGTCTTCTGATCGGTAGCTTCAACTTTAATCACTTTTATTTTAATTATCACATTATGATTCAAGTTTTGATATATTGAGATAGTTAATTGAACATTAAGGGTAATTTATTAAATGAATATTGTTAGAGTTATGATATTGAGAAATTGGGACTTAACCCTAAACTTGAAGCTTAGGAACTTGATTATAGAGTTGGGTGAGTTTATGGGTCTAGGCTAGACATATAGTAATATGAGTGTTGGTAATTTCAAAATCTTATTGTGATTATTAATGTGAATAGATTTCTTTGAGTTGGAAGTTCAACGAAAAGGGAAGGCTCAAGTCCCGGAGTGAATTCCTGATTGATTGAGGCAAGTGGATTTCTAAACTCTTGTTAAGTGCATAGAATCATGTATTTCCTTGTGGTCTATGTTGGGGAGTAACATGACTTGGTGATGGATTGACTCGTCCATGTTGATTAATTCTAACGATGAAAAAGGGATAATAAAAGGCAATGTGATTAATTGTTAGTGTGTGATGTGTTGAAAATGGTTCGAAAGCTTGTTGAATCAATTTGTTGTTGTGAATTGTACATTATTATGAAAATGGTTATCTCCTCATTATTTTTGTGAACATGTCATTCAAATTGGTTATGACACATGGTTGTGATAAGTGTTATGTGATAAGAGGATGTACCATTTTGAGGGACGTATCGTGTGCCGCGATGGATACTATATATCACGGGTCATATCGCGTGCCGCGATGGATACTATATATCAAGGGTCGTACCGCATGCCGCGATGGATGCATGGACAGATATGTATCAGTATACTTGACATTGCATTCCATTGCATTGCACATCATTATCATTAGTGAACTTCATATTGTGTTTTGCTGATCTTGTGAGCGCCTTTCTGTGGAACTTATGATTGATGAATATTGAGCTTGTTGTTGAGGATATGTAATTGTTAGAGTGTTGTTGTTGAGTTGTGTGTTGTGTAAATTGTGAACTATTAGGTTGTGCTGCTTTTATGCAGGTTGTAGTTGTAGAGGTTCGGTTGGGCGTAAGGAGTGCCTGTGTTCTATCCCCTTAACTTATGTTTAGAGGTTTACTTGTTGAGTACCGTGTGGTTTGGTATTCATCCCTTGTTACTACATTTTTGTAGGTTACAAGCTCGGATCTTCGTGATACTTTCTCTTCTCTCCTTATCCGAGGCTTTTTGTGGAGATTTGTGAGGTAGTTGTTTGTCATCTCAATGGACCTTCTTACTGCTATTTATGAACTTGTTCTATTCTAGAAACAAGGTCATTTAAGACTTGTTTTTTTCTTTTGAATCAATTGTAATACTTTAGAGGCTTGTACACGTGACAACCAAATTTTAGGGGTATTTTTGAGTTGATTATAAAATTTCCGCATTTTATTGTAATGGTTGAGTTTTAGGCTGACTTGTCTTGGTGGGATAAGATGAGTGGCATCATGTCCAATTTTGGGTCGTGACAAAAGGTTTTGACCTCACAAATTTGGTGGGGTTTGCTTTAGAAATAATGCGGATGGCGTGAACTTGAAAGTAGTGTTTCATTTTCTGAATTGAGAAGACTAAGGCCAAACATAACTTTTCATTTGGAGAGTACTTCAACTCATTTGGTGTCATCATCCTACTCAAGTAGTGTAGGGAATTTTCTTTCCCTTCGCCATTCTCTTGGGCTAAGAGTGCTCCCACAAATCTTTCTTTAGTTGATATGTAAAGTATCAATGGCTTTCTAGTAACAAGAGCTACCAAAACGGGTTGTTTTGTCAAGTAATACTTGATGCTCTCGAAGGCATTACTATAAGCTTGGTCTCATTCGACAAGAGTGCCCTTTTTCATAAGACGATAGAATGGTTGACACTTTCCTCCTAGATTGGAGATGAATCTCCTAAGATATGCTAGCTTCCTTTACAGACTCTTCAATTGATGGATGTTTCTTGGCTTGACCATCTTCAGAATTGCATCTACTTTTACTTGATCAATTTTTATACCTCGATATCGTACAATGAAGAAAGAAATTTTCCAAAGGTAATTCGAAATGAACATTTCAAAGTATTTATTCTAAGTTGATACCTTCATAGTATATCAAACACCATCCTCAAGTCTTGAAAGCGATCACTCTTTTTCCTTGATTTCACTACTAAATCATCAACATAATATTCAACATTTTTGTAAAGAATATTATCAAAGGTGTTTTTCATAGCTCTTTGGTATATTGCTCCAGCGTTCTTCAAACCAAAAGGCATTATTTTGTAGCAATAAATACACTTGGGAATGCGGAAATCGGTTAGCTCCTCATCCTTTGGTGACATGTGGATCTGATTGTAGTTGGATGAACCATCCATAAAAGACATCACCTCTTACCTAGTAGTGGCATCAATCATAAGCTGAGGGATAGGAAGTGGAAATTTGTCCTT
Organism: Solanum commersonii; assembly: GCA_029007595.1. Classification (NCBI taxonomy): domain Eukaryota; kingdom Viridiplantae; phylum Streptophyta; class Magnoliopsida; order Solanales; family Solanaceae; genus Solanum; species Solanum commersonii. The sequence continues at coordinate 3,982,856 of JAJTWQ010000029.1, forward strand.
GGGGCATGCATTATTGAGATCTCTGAAGTCGACGCAAACACAAATTTGTCCATTTTTCTTCCTCAAGAGGACAATACTTGAAACCCATGTGGGTTACTTAACTTCACGGATAAAGCCAACTTGAATAAACTTGTTGACTTCAGCTTTGATCACGGGAACCAATTCAGGCCTAAAGCGTCGTTGAGTTTGCTTGATAGGATGTGCACCCTTTTTTACACCAAGATAATAGACTGCTACCTTCGGTTCTAATAGAAGCATTTCATTGTAACTCCAGACAAGCACATCTTTATATTCTTTAAGCAAGTTAATGTAGGCCATGCCTTTATCACCTACTAGTGAAGCATTCACATAAGTGAGTTTTGGATCTTCATTAGTTCCAAGTTTGGCTTCTTTCAATGCATCAACCGTCACTTTTAGTCCTTCATTTCGGGTGGTTCATCCTTAGCATCTTCATCTTCTTGAGGTTCGTCTTCATTAAAATATATATGGTAACACCATGAAACTTCCTCCAACTCTTTATCAATTTTATTGGAGAAAAATTATACCTTTCATCTTGTGTAGTGACACAATATGAAGAGGTGAAACTCTCTTCATATTCATCGTGTTGTTTGGCATAGACCACAACATGCGACTTTGCCTTTAGTACTTCTCCACATGAGACCACAAGGTTCGTTTGTCGCCTCATTCTACAAGGAATCAGACTTTGAAAATCCTTGGGGACATTTTGAGATTTGGGTAAAGAAAATGCTTTAATACCCTCATTGTTTCCCAAAACTTTTTTTTCTTCAATGGCCCTCACCTCTCAAATATAGAAATCTTCACCATTGAGCTTCTCAGTCAATCAAAGATAGATGGCCTTTTGTTAAAAACAACATATTCATCTTCCGCAGAGATGTAGTTGTTGCTTACCCTTCTTATGGAGATGCGGATAGGCAAAGGTTATTTGTAACCCAACCCTTCACGTTGTTGCCTCATAACAGGTTCTAATGGAAGCTTCCCCAATTTTGATGGTACGTTAGGATTGAATCCAGCCTTTGCTAGTAGTCTGTAAGCATTAGGATCGAAACCTTCTTCTATACGCTTCATTAGGAGTGCTTCATATTGGGATGGCTTAAAGGCCACAAATTTTCTGTAAAACAATGACTTAGGAGCCATGAACTTTCCAAGTATCTTTTTGGATGACTTTATCATATCAATTTGTTTAATAGGAAGGATCAACCCCTCCAGTGCATTTCCTCATAACTTGAGAGAGTGTCCTTCATCCTCCTTAGCATTTGGACCATAAAAAATAATGGGTGTCATCTTTTTGCTTGAAGAAGCACTATTTATGTTATGTGTCTTGTTCGGATTGCCAAAGTTTAGATCTTCCTTGCTTGCCACTTTTGTCTTACTGAAAACTACCTTAGCCTTCTTGTTAAGGAGTTCGGAATCTCGAGATGTAATCTCATCAACTTTTGTTGCATATTTCTTGAAGTAAAACTTCGCATTGGCAAAGTGTGCTTCAGCTTCAGTGAAAGGTTTATCATAAGCAATAATCCTTTCTGCAACTCCATCCTCATAATACTTCAAACATTGGTGGTAGTTATAAGAGATTATTGTGTTCTTATGTACCGACGGCCTACCAAGCAAGATGTTAGATGAAGTCTTTGCATCAATTACATGTAACCACACTCTTGATTGGAACTCTCCAATGGTGAGGCCTATTTTGACGGTCCCTATTGCCCTTTGTCATGACCCAGACCATCGTGATTGGTACCCACACAAACCCTCCGGTGGGAGAACTATTACTACAACCCAAACAAACAAATTTTATGAAAACTAAGGCATTTAAAGATACGGAAACAGGTTTAAATGACTAAAAGAAATATGGAGTTCCCATAAACTCCCCAAGTTTTAAACAAATAACTTAACCAAACTAATGCTGAAATTCAACCCCTAGAACCTGAAAGTCATTGTACCAAAACTCTACTAACGACAAGTCTAAGAACAAGGGGTATAACCCCGAAACTAAATAACACCTTAAACAAATAGTTTGAGTCTAAAAAGAGTGGATTTAAACCAGAAAGATTCATGGCAGCCTGAAAGAACTAGCTCACCCTTGAATCCGATCACGCTCAGTAGTTACATAGCTGAGGTCTATCAATAGCCGCCTGAAGATGCCTTGTACTTAACAAAGAACAAGAAAGTGCAGTATCAGTAGACAACCATAGTGTACTGGTAGGATCACGTGGCTATCCCAATAAATGTAACATACATTAGTAAATACAATAATATAATCACATGCACATATCGAACATATACAATATAATCAACATATACGAATAATTAACAACTTCATGAATCTCACATATCACAGTTATATCAATTTAGAGCAACATACCATTTTCCAATATCAATCATCATTAGATATGAAAGAACTCATCACCAGTAGATACACAACACAATTCAATGGTCCTGTCACGGAACCCAATTCAATGGTCCTGTAATGTAACCCACACCCAAACAGTTAGCATACCGAAAAGTGGTACCTGATCCAATAATTATGTTGGAACATGGAAACCGATCCCATCATTATGCCAAAACGTGGCAATCGATCCAAGTTAGTTATGCCGGAATGTGGCAACCGATCCATTCAACACACCACAATCACAATCACAATCACAAGTATACCCTCAAGATCATACATTTAAGTCATGATTTCATGAAACCATTATTCATCTATCTCATTTACAACAACTGTATCAATAATGCAACATTCATATACATACATGAATCGAAACTTGAATCCCCTAAGGCACTTGAATCTTCCTTCTCTGAATTCTTCCCGCTTGTTCGTGGTCTAAAAGCATACAATTAACGCAAGGATCAGCAATCAAAGGTCTAATTATTCGGATTATAACAAACCCAAAAACCCAAGACCAAAACCAAGATCCTAGTACCCAATTTAGGACTTTTTCCACCATAAATTCCAGATAAAAACCTTCCCCTATCGATAATTACCCAAGAAATTAAGTTCTATGGATCGAAAAGTAGATTCGAAGAGTGAAAACCTTACCTTTAACCTCAAGAATGGTGAAAAACGGCAAAAAGCACCTGGGGTCGTTTCTTAGCTCTCAAAGTCGAAAACTGTAAAATAAAGTCGTTTAGGGGTTTATTTGTGACTTTAAGTAGCATCTGGCCCGCCACAGTGGTCGTCACTCCACTATAGCGGCCCCGCCCTAGTGACAGAAATCCTGCCCCAGCGGCTTGCACGAAAATAGTGAGTTATTTTAATAATTACAAGACCCCCATTTCACAACACACCTTTAACCAATGACGCTCAAAAAATACCGTGCACGCTAAGATCGATTTCGGGGGTTCTACTCACCGAATTCAATTTGGTAAAGTCATACGGATTCCTTAACGACTTATCTAACTACTCATTTAATCAAAATCATAATTATATTTCTCATTCATTACCAGGTTTCCCTAGACCTCACAAACTCCGATTTCGTCCACATCTGGACTTGGTTGGGAAATCTCAAGTTACTACGAAAAGTTTCTGACCCTAATTCTTTCTCCATTGGATTTTCCCTAATGACGAAATCAGGTCGTTACAATACATACCAATTTACCCATCACTCATCCCCGAGTGACAAACTAGGAGAAAAGGGCTAAAGCAAGAATAGAGTAGTATCTGAATCGTCGAATAACTGGGGATACTTATCCCACATACTTTTTCTGTCGACTCTAGGCTGCTAGAAGATTAGATTGGATACTTCTCACCTTACCCTGAACATCTTTCACCAAATCTACTATCAATGGTTTCATGTTTTCAACCTCAAACTAACCAATTGAACACCTACACATCCTCCCGTACAATGCCTCAATGAAGTCGCCTCAATACTCGAGTGATAAATATTGTTGTATGTAAATTTAACTACAACAAAAGTGATTCCCAACAACCACCAAAGTTGATCATACACACGTCTACAAATAAAAGTGAACCTGAATCAACTAACACATACTCATAATACCCAAACAATCACAATTCTTAACAATATCTCCATCCCACAACATAAATTCCTATGATCTTAAGTTATAACAAATTTGATCTTTAGAAATCAGATGCTCATCGAGGAATATGTCCAAGCATACAACCCCTCCAACAACTCTATCAAAATGCTAGATTTAGTAATTGTAGATTAACTCTAAAGAACAGTAGAATTGGACCCAATGATTCCCACATTCAACCACACATAATCGGCACATGACCTTGACGACTAAAGGAATATTAATATTGCCGGACAACCACAAATACACATGGTAGCTCTTCTATAAATTCTCATAAGCAAGGTGGTACATGTAGAACCACTAAAATCCTTTAACAACTCCAAGACAACACCAATTATGTCATTCGAAATAACCAAATCTTCCCACTCAATCAAGATAACATCATAAGATTTGGTACCCCTGATCCACCACTAGGGATCCACCCACAAAAGTAAAAACACACTAGAGCATAGCTAGTGAATCATACTCACAGCACAAACAACCATAATAAACACTCTGACCTTTCCTTTTACCTTATTATAAACCAACACTTTTAAAAATGAAACTACTTAACAATCAATAATAGTAAACTTATGACTCACCTCAGGTGTAAGTCCTTTCAAATGTTCAATACCGAATACAATTGATCATTTCTCACCCTGCCAATTCATACCTTGACAAAATACATCACCACAAATATAGACTTACAATGAAAAATTTGAATTGTAATTTCCACCATATAACACAATCCCCTTATATATCAACATTAGCTTGTACCTTGAAGATTCTTATGAATTCATAGATCTTCGCTTATCATTGATCGCATCTCCATCGATCTTACAATATCTATCGCTAAAATTCAATCACACTCATTACTAAACTCAAAACAAAAATAAAGCATTTATCATCACACTCGAGCTAATGTCTGTACACTCTTTTGTCAAGTTTTTTTCCCTATAGTTTTACCAATCTGATGGACTTGTGACACTATTACCATAGCCACATCAACACAAAATAATTCATGTGCCTCTGAACCCAATTATCTACCCTTCTGAAGAAGTCTTCTTCTGCCTTTGCAATCAAATAAAATATCCTTACTCTCGCCTCTCTCTGAAGGTTGTTCTACTACCCACTATTTTTCTTCATTATGACTCTAGCTATTTAATTTCTATTCGAGTGGTGTCCCACAATCTCTTAAAACCTTCCATGCAACCACATTACTCACCAAATATTAGGAAGCCACAACCTTAGATAACTTGCAAGTCATAATTACTACACTAAATTCGCTTAACCACAATCTTATTATATAGTTGCATCCCATCACAATCAAACATGACTCTTATTACCATTACACTCAGTCAGCCTTGACTATCACTATGAAGCCAATCTTTCATCAACAACACACCTCAAACTCAGGTATACTCATCGAATTAAAAGGACTAACCCCATTTTTATATGTACTTTCTTACTAAAATTCTTCAATTTCCTTCACCCAAGTATACTCATTAAGACCTTCCTTATCCATAAACTTGTCATTTCAATATCAATCCACTACTTTATGTCTTAAGATAAAATCACCAGTCCTAATACTACCTTCCTTCTTCATAACAAACAAGACAGGAGTACCCCACGGGGAAGCACTAGGACGGATGAAACCTATATCAAGAAGCCCTTGGATTTGAGCTTTAAGCTCTCTCAATTCTGACACCACATGAATAGACTAAATAGAGGGGCATTCGACCTCAACATCCCAATTTTGAGCCAATTACGCCAAACAATCCTGCCCTACTAGTTTCCTAGCCCAAAAGGAGGATATGATCTTAGCTAGCTTAGGCTTGTACACCCCTTCCCACTCTAATCTTTCCCTACCAGGGATCTTTAGAGTTACCGACTTAGTAATACAATTAAGCCCGATAAAATAGGGGGACAACCAAGTCATGCTTGAGATTATATCAAGTCAGACATATCCAGCATAACTAAATCAACCCAAGTCTAAAAATCCATAAACACAATAGAACAAACACGATACACATGGGTGACTATGATTGACTCTTCAGCTGGGGTAGAAACATAGATGGGGCATCAAGTATATCACAAATCACATAAAATCCCAAGGTAATTGAACTGACACATGTGAGTAAGTAGAACCCGCATCAAATAAAACAATAGCCAGGGCACATACAAGAGTAGCTCTTGTGACCACTGCATCACACCCTCAAACTTGGTCTTATTTGGAAAAACGTAAAATTGTGCCATTTTCTCTTGACGGGCTACCTCCTTGCTTGGCTTCACTACTTATCTACCTGCATTACCATTTCCCCGACCTCTACAACGTCGCTGATTTCCTCCTCATATGCCCAGGTTCTCCACAATATTAACACACCTTATAACTTATATTCAATTGCTGAACACTGAATTAGATCGCGAGGGTTTGTTCGGGTACTATTTGGGGTCCATAATTCTGACTAAGGGTAAACTGGGGAGACACAACTGAGATTCTGTCTCACGCTATCCCGCTCTAAGGAGATAAATACCATACTAGCGGCCTCACCTTGGCGGGAAAATCTCGCCCCAACGGCCATGATGAAAATAGTATCTCTATCAATAATTTTTTTGGGGTTCTTCTCCTTTCTAACATCCTATAGATTTCCCAGCTACAACTAGGCATTTCAGATAATCAATCCCCTTTGCTAGGATAATCATTGTCTACCCCGAGTCAACCTAATGATACACGCTGCAAAATTCCTTTACGTTACTTCAAGGCTACAACATCCTCATCCCCATGATATACCCAGACTCTCACACAGTTATCAGTTGGTCGCAATGCACGTCCAGATTTCTAACTTACGAACAACATCATAATTTATCTAAACCCTTGCACGTAATCTCGTGATGACTTTCTTTTCACAAGAAGTTTCACGACACTCAAGCAATTACAACTTGCAGATAAATCCAAATTCTTTAATTAGTTCGTTCCAAAGACGACCACTACTGATCATTTATGCCTTATACGACCCTTTAAGGCCAGATACCAATTGGAACATTCTCAGTTCCAATTAAATTGCTTGTGTCCTTTCAGCTAAGACTATGATGTCTAGTTCACTTTATTGATATACCAATTGGAATTGAGAGATAGCAATTGGACTCAACTAATCCCACAAGCGACAATAGTAGCTAGCGAGCCCCACAAAACTGCTAATTTCAATTTAGAACTTGGTCGAACCCAATTCTTAACTGCCTCAATTTTTAACTGATAATAACCAGACCTTAAATCAATCTTTGAGAAAACCGATGCACTTTGTAATTGGTCAAAAATGTCATCTATCAGAGGCAATAGATACTTGTTCTGAATGGTGACCCTATTCGATTGTCGATAGTCTATACACATCCTCTCTTGCTAGCGATGGTGTTACCACTGGTTTTGCTCTAGTTCGAACATAGAGTGAAGAAGGAAAGATACCAATTTGTATCACCCAGATACCAATTGGATTGAAGTCATAGAACGAAGGAGTAGAAAGAAGTGAGTTTTTTCCTAAAGTCCTATAGCCTGTCGAAGAAAAGTACGGACATCATTGTACCATTCTTCAAGACTCTACTAGAATCAATTTGGTACAATGAGATCAACGAACCTAGGTCTTTGATACCAACTTTGTCATGACCCAGACCATCGTGATTGACACCCACACAAACCCTCCAGTGGGAGAACCATTACTACAACCCAAACAAACAAATTTTATGAAAACTAAGGCATTTAAAGATACAGAAGCAGGTTTAAATGACTAAAAGAAATACAGAGTTTCCATAAACTCCCCAAGTTTTAAACAAATAACTTAACCAAACTAATGCAGAAATTCAACCCCTTGAACCTGAAAGTCATTGTACCAAAACTCTACTAACGACAAGTCTAAGAACAAAGGGTACAACCCCGAAACTAAACAACACCTTAAACAAATAATCTGAGTTCGAAAGAATGGACTTAAACTAGAAAGATTCATGCCAGCCTAAAAGAACTGGCTCACCCTTGAATCCTATCACGCTCAATAGTCACCTAGCTGAGGTTTATCAACAGCCGCCTGAAGATGCCTTGTACTCAACAAACAAAAAGTAAGTGCAGTATCAGTACACAACCATAGTGTACTGGTAGGATCACGCGGCTATCCCAATAAGTGTAACATACATTAGTCAATACAACAATATAATCACCTGCACATATAAAAAATATACAATATCATCAACATATACGAACAATGAACAACTTCACGAATCTCACATATCACAATTATATCATTTAGAGCAACATACCATTTTTCAATATCAAGCATCATTAGATATGAACGAACTCATCACAAGTAGATACACAACACAATTCAATGGTCCTCTCACGGAACCCAATTCAATGATCCTCTCATGGAACCCACACCCAAACAGTTAACATACCGGAACGTGGTACCCGATCTAAAAATTATGCCGAAAAATGGCAATTGATCCCATAATTATGCAGAACGTGGCAACCGATCCAAGTTAGTTATACCGAAATGTGGCAACCGATCCAAGTTAGTTATGAAGAAACGTGGCAATCGATCCATTCTACACACCACAATCACAATCACAAGTATATCCTCAAGATCATAGATTTAAGTCATTTCATGGTAACCATCATTCATCTATCTCATTTACATAAAGTGTGATCAATAATGCAACATTCATATACATACATGTATCATAATGAAGCAAGAACAAACATACATCACACAATCATAGAATCACAATTATCACCTACCTCGAATCCAAGATTGAATCCCCTAAGGCACTTGAATCTTCCCTTTTCGGATTCTTCCCGCTTGCTCGTGGTCTAAAAATATACAATTAACAAAAGGATCAACAATCAAAGGTCTAATTATCCAAATTATAACAAACCTAATAACCCTAGACCAAACCGATGATCCTAATACCCAATTTAGGACTTTTTCCACCATAAATTCCAGATCAGAACCCTCCCCATCGATAATTACCCAAGAAACTAAGTTATATGGATTGAAAAATAGATTCGGTGAGTGAAAACCTTACCTTTAAACTCAAGAATGGTGAAAAAGGTCAAAAAAGCACCTGGGGTCGTTTCTTAGCTCTCAAAGTCAAAAAGTGCAGAATAAAGTCATTTAGGAGTTTATTTACGACTTTAAGTTGCATCTTTCCGGCCATAGCATTCTTCACCCCGATACAGCGGCCTGCATTACGGCATAAATCCCGCCCCAACGGCCTGCACGAAACCAGTGAGTTATTTTAATAATTCCAAGACCCCCATTTCACAACACAACTTTAACCAACGATGGTCAGAAAATACCATTCACGCTAAGATCGATTCTGGGAGTTCTACTCACTAGAATTCAATTCCGTAAAGTTGTACGAATTCCTTAATGACTTATGTAACTACTTATATAATCAAAATCATAATTAGATATCTCATTTGTTACCAAATTTCCCTAGACCTCACAGACTCCAATTTTGTCCAAATCTAGACTAGGTTGAGAAATATCAAGTTACTACGAAAAGTTTTTTGACCCTAATTCTTTCTCCATTGGATTTTCCCTAACGATGGAATAAGGCTGTTACACCCTTTGTCCTCCTTGGTTGAACCCTTGGATCATCAAGTGGCTTTCAGTAATATCTGTTGTTGAGATCCCAAGTTCTTTCATTGTGCGAATTGGAAGGATGTTAATTTCAGATCCTCCATCTATTAGGATTTTGTTCCCTATTTTCTCACATGCAAAACCAACAATTAATAAAAGGAAGTTATGAAGTGTGTCACCATGAAGAAGATCATCGTTAGAGAATGTGATATAAATCATACATGCATTCTCGACTTCAAGAGATTACATTGCAAAGTCTTTTGGTGATGGTCATGATGAAGGTGCATCCTTCACTTCCTTGTCATCGAAATTGCAACATAGTTCTTTTGTGCCATCGCATGTGAAATTGGTGTAAAACCAACTTGGAAAATATACCCCTAATGTAATTGGTCGACGCAACTCTTGGTAGTAGTACACGTTTATTTCTGCCTTTGAACTCACAATATTATTTTTTTTGTTTTGGGTATCCTTACCATCTTTTCCCTGATATGTTGCTTTGTTGAATCCTTATGCAAACTCGCTTTTCGACATTTACGGCGAGTCACGAGATTCTAGCCCCAATAATCAAGATCATCTTCTTGCTCTCTATCTTTATTTGTCGATCCTTTTCCTACGAAAGCCACATCACTTAGTATAGGAAGAGATGACAAATTATTTACATCATTGGGTTCAAAGTCTCCAACCTTAATCATTCTTGTATAATTAATGTTTGGAATGTCTTGCTCCCCATTTTATTCAACAAAAATGCAGGACATGACCGGATTGGGTAAGTCAGAAGCAACACTAACTTGGTTTGAACTCAATTTCTCATCTTTAAGTTCAATCTTCCTTTGGTGAGCTAACTCCATGATTTTATGCTTGAATATGAAGCATTTCTTGATAGGGTGGCCAACCAACCGATGGTTGTTATATTATTTTGGATGATCACTCATTCCTTCTTCGTTCGGTCGTTTCATCTCTGGTAACTCAAAAAGTTTCATATCAACGAGTTAATCAAATATTGTGGTGACGTTTGAGTAAGGAAATGGGTAGTCCTCTTGGTGAATTTCCTTCAAGGTGATATTTAGTTTGTCCTACCTTCGAAAGAAGATGCTTTTGCACTTTGTGTATTTCCTACCTTTGTGGTGAACTTCAAAGAAGAATCATTGACGCTCATAGATTCCTTGTTTTTAGCCTTGGACAAATATCCTACTTTCTTGAATTCTTTCTTTTCTTTGCCTTTATAGAGTTCGTGGGCAGGTGGTGTTTCAGTTCCAACAGATGACACGCTTAACTCCATATCATGAGCGTGAGTGGCCAGTTCTTCAAAAGTTTTAGGCTTATGCCTTACAAAGTATAGAGGAGGCCACAATGCATACCTTGAATGCACATCTCTATGCCAGAAGCTTCACTAAGTCTATCTTTACAGTTTAGACTTGTAAGCCTACATCCGTTAATGAAGCCAAAGACCGTCTCTTCATTTCACTACCATGTATTTGTAAGTTCTACCATGTTTACGGTACGTCTTGTGCTATACACACAGTTGAGAAATTCTTTCTCCATTTGCTCCCAATAATTAATGGAAAAAGACTCAAGGTTTATACACCAATTGAAAGCATTTCTCTTAAGGGAATGGATGAATTGTTTGACGAGGTAAGCACCATATGTTCTAGTATTGTTGAAGGTTTCAATGAAGTGTGCTACATGTTGCTTTGGGCTTCCCTTACCATCGAACTGCTTAAATTTTGGAGATTGATAATCGACAGGCATTTTCAAGTTATCAATCCTTGCAGTGTATGGCCTTGAAAATGTCAAAGAGGATTCTATAGAAACCTCATACTTTCCTTTAATGGTACCGATGATGGACTTCTTGATTTGGTCGATCTGGATCGTTCGTTTAGAGGAAACTTGGATCTCCTTAGGAAGTTCACTTGCTTTGCAAGACGGTCTATCGTCTCTTGTACTTGCACATGTTTTCCAAGTACATCACTTAATTCTTCATCCATCATGCCTTCCACCCTATCAGTTATCTTAACAATTCGAGCATCTTGATCTTAAACATTTATGGTCAAGCCTTCAATGGCTTTTGTCAAGCTCACAAGTTGTTCTTTCACAGATGAAGCATTAGTCACCATCACATGCACACCATTGTAGATGATGGAGAATAACATCAATTTTCCCAAACATGAGATGCGGAAAGGATATGATGCAGAGTATATTACGTTATTAGGACATCATTCTTGGCTGAAGTAGAGGTACTTTTTGATGTAGATAGATCAATTGGGCAAGAATGTCTTCGTTTACGGCTTTTGCAGGAGACTTCATGATACACTCAAATTACACCTTCCTAATGAAGCATAAGCAATCATTATCAAGTAAAGAACCCAACTTGTAGGTTGGGTCAATCCCACGAGGAATATGGTTTAGACTTAACTTTAGCCAACAATTATATTTGTTTAGTCAATGTATTTCCGAAAACAAGTAATTAAAAAAGGGGTATTTGTGAAACAAATTCAAAAAATTATGTAAATAATCAATGAGCAAGATTCAAACTTTAGTTGTGATCGAGATGAGAAAGTAACTAGGGTGTATGTGTCCCCCCTAAGCTCATAACGCGGTAATCCTAGTAATAGCAATTCTTTCCTAGTGTATTACATGCAAAGTGATAAGTTAGATATCTCAAAATCCTTGGTTCGGCATCTAGAGAATTTCACCCCGCACCTTGGTTCGGCTATGTCTGTATAATTTACTAACCCTTACATTTACCTCATATTAGACATCACATCGATGTATGGCTTAGTTTTCACCGTTGAACCAATCGACATTAGACTATTAGATAGTATCACACTAAATCTATGTTGATAATTCTTTTCTTATTAACCACCTCCTTGGTCTGGCAAGTAGCAACAAGGCGAGTTCTAACGCGTGCACTTGTTAAAAAGAATTCTAAACGAAAGAATTATCAATGCATGCAACAACACTATTCAAGAATTGCTTAGTTACTATTCATACTTTGTTAATTGCTCATGGTTCCCACAATCCTAGTTTTGGATTTAGTTACCTATATTAGCAAGAACACAATTCATATTTTTAGAAGAAGAAATCATGAACTTATGTAATGAGAATGATAAACCCATAATTTCAACTTGAATTTCCAAACCAAAATCTTCAAAAAGAACTTAGGAAATTAAGAATTGCTAAAGTTGGAAGTTAATCTCCAAAGCCAAAAATTAGAATTAAAATAATAAAGTCTAACCCCCAAAAATGAGGTTTACATGCCCTATATATAGAAAAATAAGTCCTAACTAAAAAGAAAATGAAATAAGGAAATAATGTTCAGGACGCGTCTTCGATCTACGACACTGACCTATAGACCATGGATTAACCTACGGTCTGTAGGTCCCTTCCGCGACTTAGGACTTAGGCAAATTATCAGCTTCTAAAACATCATATTTAAAGCAAACAACTAATCAACAGTACGGACCGTGGTTTGATCCATGGTCCGTAGATCCTCCTCCGTAGCTCCACACTAAGAATCTTCAAAATCAGGTACTGAAACCCCTTCTTTGAATCATTTGACGGAGCAGCAGTACGGTTGGTATATCAATTTATGATCCATCGATTTCAACCGTAGTTCGACAGTTGGTCAAGAATTCCCTAATCTCCTTTAATGCCTTGCCTGCCCATCTATAACACCCATCTACGGAGCGTGAATGGACCTACGGTCCATGGATCACCCTTCAGTTGTGTCTCTCAATTTCCATGTCTGAACATATTTCCTACAAACAGGATAAAAAATACATAAAAACCAATACAAAATGTCCCTAGACACTTACAACTCTTAAGTGAAATGTATTAAAAATATTGTAAAATCACAGTATATCAACACCCTTAACTTAAATTCACTGTTTGTCCTCAAGCGACGCACTAAGACTCTAAACAACACTTGTATAGAAGCAAGCATTTCAAGCACAAGCAATCACATGGATCTCTACCCCGACTCTTTACTCTCAGACTCAACAAGCTAACTTGTGAGAATCCAAACATGACAAAGACCGACCAACCAACACACAATATACACTGTTTTACTATCACCAAGGTACCAACTTTCCGACAATGTAACTAGTACCCTTACTTCAAACGAAATCCCTTTTTCACACAATGAATTTGATTTTGAATAAAAGGATTCATTCAACATTCACATTCAGAAGTAACTTCAAGTACAGTTAATGCTTAATGCCATAGGCTTGCCCTTATTTTCACTGCTTAGACTCTCCAAACTAGGTTCTAGGATCACTATAGGACTTTCTTGGCTTGTAACGTAGGCTCAAGGTCAGGTTTGGTACATTTGGGTACTTTTTAGTGACTTTCTAACCTCCTTGACATTACATTAGGCTTTCTACCTCTTTTTACCCTATTTTGATATCCTACTGTTTTTCCTTCTTTCCCTTGATTCTCTTCAACCATGGATGTGACTTTAGACTTTGTAGCTCTTTATTTTTCACTTTCATCCTTTTCTTGCATTTTATTCTTTTCTTTAGCTTTCAACAAGTCACATCCTTTCCTTTCTTTTCTTTTTCTCATTTTCAACATCAAACTCTTTTTATACCCATTTTTCTTTCGGTTTTCTTTTTCATAGCCACCCTCAACTTATGGATTTTCTATTGGTTGAGGTGCACAATATCCGATGTCGGATCAGGGCCAAGATTGAGGTCACTTTTTACATTAGCCACCCTTAACTTAAGCTTTTGGCCTAAGTCAAGGTGCACATGTCCAAGGAGTGACCTGGGCCAACATAGTATATTATGGGAAGGTGAGTTAGGAGTTTAGAAAGAAATGGTCTAATTTAGGCTCAAAACATTTAGATTAAAGGGAGTATTTATTTCATTTGGTTGGATTCTTCTTTTATCCAATTTGTGGACTTATCAGAACAAGTGCCTATAATCACTTCCTAGCCTCTAGAGTAGATTGTCTTAGCAGGACTAACCGGGCAAGTTCTAAATTGGCACAAAAACTATTTGAACAATCAACTATTCTCACACACTCTTGGCACATAGTTTTATTACTAGATTTTCATATTGCCTAGTTCAAGTTTTAGCTTAAATCATGCCATCAAGTTGGTTCATTATCATGTCATACTCAGATCCAACACATTCAACTCATTCTAGCCTATAGATTTTAGTACATATCATAAATTTTTTGATGGGTATCATTTTTTCAAAAAGCTTTTGCCATCATGCTTCATTATTTCTCATGCTTCTGCACATACAATCCTAACATATGTTGGTTCAACAGAAATTAAGCAATCTCTTGGGGGGAAAGAACACAGGCAAGAAAACTCCAAAAGAGGATTATAAGTTGGGTTACTCAGACTTTACCCTATCACTCACAATCTATCTACCCCACCCCTAACAAAAAAATTGGTGTAATTGTCCCCAATACACACTAAAAGCAATAAAAAGTAATGGATTTAGGTGAAGCAAACCTATGGCGCATAGCGTTGATGAACCATCAACAAGCGGGGTGGGTCCGATTTCTCGGAGTCCACTACAACAACATTAGGGCCACCTTCAGTAGTGCCCAAATCAGCAATCACATCACCCTAAGTAGTGCTATCAATCATTCTAACCGCACCATGAGTGGTGCTTACAACATGACCCACAATATTCAAACTATTCGAAACGGGCATAGAACTTAATGCCCCAACAATATTCTCACGAAACCTCTCCTGGCGACACAGCTCATCTAATATTGAAGCCTTCTTAGCCTACTTCTTCTGCTTGTACTCCCTCTTCTTGGCTCTTTCATCTTCAGTGGCCTCAGATGTGTGTCTAGATCGATGCCTTTTACCTCAGGGGCTCGAGTTGCTCTTCTCCATCCCCACTAAATAATGCATCAAGGACCGTATCATCATACAAAGCAGTAGGTGCAGCCTGTGGCTCAACTACAGGTGTGGCAAAAATGGTATCAACGTCGGCCCAGAGATTGGCTAACTTAGTCCAAAAAAAGGATAGGTATGTGGTCGGGGTAGATCACTCGAGGACTCTCAATTCAAAGGCATTGAGGTACTTATTAACGGCCTGGACCTTCTGGTCCATCATGCTCTCTATCCTTCGCTCCATTCTGAACTCGGACTCTGCTATTGACTTTTGCATCTATGGCCGGACATGGTGGAGCAGCGTGGCCATATGAGCCTCCAATTTCTGAACCCTCGCCAATGGTACAACAACAGCTCCTATAGGCGGGGTGGATCTGGATGAGCTAGGAGCCTGACTCGCGGCCTGAGATGAAGAGGTCGGGACATCATCAGTGTGGGCTGGAGGGGCAGGATCATCACCCTACATCTGCTCCACAACATCTACTAAGCCAGCTCCCATAGGCGGCACATCAACCTGCGGCTCTCTTCGTGGTGCCGCCATATTTGTCTCATCCTGAATGAGGCCTATATCCAGTGTTCCTGTAGGCCGGATCAACTTGTCACAATGCCAGATCGGCACTCCAGAGTCCCTATATAACTGGAAAATGAGACAAGGAAAAGGGTAAGTGGTGGAGGCTTTGAAAGCCCTCTCATGTATCTCAGCAATGAGCATGCGGGCAAAATCAATCTTGAATCCCGCAACCAATGTTGCTACCATAATCGCGCGATCCCAAGTTAGTGCGTTGTCAACCTTCATGGGAGAAATCCAATTGTGAATCAACAACTAGAAAAATTTAGCCACAAATGTGAGAGTGGCCTTCTTGATGCTCACGCTCGAAGTGGTGACCCACTTGGCTCGCTCTCCGTCAGTAGCAATTTGACTAGCTAGCTAGTGTAATAAAGTCTTTTTTTTCTCGACACTCCGCTGGAACTCTCTGCCACATACAGTGTCCCATATGTAGTCAAATCCAGCCATGCTAACTACCCAAGAGTGATTAGGGCTAGGACCATAGAGGAACCGGTGGATGGTGGTCTCAGAGATGTCTACAGAAAATTTGCGCACTAGTATAGCTGTGAGGGGTGCCTGGGCAGTGAGTCTGGTATTTCTATTGATAAAACCCCAAAGAGTAGCCGCATAGGAAGCATAGAACTCCCTCACAATCTGCTCAGTATAGGTTCCTAGTTCTTGAGCCATCCACTCACACTTCTGACGTTGAAAAAGCCGGTGGATTTCTGTTATGGTGTGTAGGCTCCCAGTGAGGAGTCTGCGCTCCTCTGTAATAAGTCGGGACATCATCTCTTTGTCATTTTTGATCTTGGCATCTCGATAAAATTTCCATTGGCCCTCAACACACTAGCTCTTTGGCTCTCCAGCCATGATCAGGGTCGTAGTTTCGTGGCACCGGGGCTTCTCCTAAACTAGTGGCCTCATCAGACGAGGCAACTTTATCATGTGTATCTGAGCCTGTGGCGGATCCAGAAATTGATCAGGAAGCATGGGCGGGCTTAGAGCCAAAAGCAGAGGAAGACTCTGAGCCGAAAGTATAATCAGCCTCAGAACCGAAAGCAGAGCTAGTCGGTGACCCATCAGTGTGTTCTCCTCATCAGACTAGGAGACAATGACTACGTCGGTGACCACCTGCCGGGATATATTCTAGGTAGCCCGAGGTGCAGTAGGAGATGTCCTCGTGGCTGGTGGAACATATGTTGGATCTTTTTCGCGTTCGTGTCTTCATCAATCAGCCTAAAGGTAGGCACCACAGATTTTGATTTGCCCCTTCTGGAGTAGGTCACTTGCTTCTTAGGCGTCATGGTACATGTGGATGTCTAATTAGTACCAAAATAAACTCGTAACACACTAAAAAAGATTTTAGAACTAAGAACGAACAAAAATGAAAAACAGAAAAAAATTTAGACAGTGGCTTCAGTGACCACCTACAGTGGGAATCTATGGTCTGTAGGATGACCTACGGTCCGTGGATCCCTTTCATAGATCAGAGGTACCAAAAATTTGGTCTTTGATGGGAACCATGGATGTGCAGAACGGTCCGTAGATTGATCTACGGACCATAGTCTACTTTCGTGGTTCCATACGTGTGAAATTCTCATGTGTCACCAACCATGGACCTAATCTACGGTCCGTATATTGACCTACAGCCCGTAGACGGGATCTCATGGATGGGATTTGTGTAAGGTCTGATACATGTTTTGATTAGAAGCCCACATTTTTGCCATATTCAACAATATCCTAGTCTAATCATGTATTTCTACATAAATTATGCTAGTTCGTCATTCTAGGGGTTCCAATTACTCAATTTTACAGGTATTTTCTGCAAGATAAGGAACCCTAAGTCAAAACTTACATTTAGACTTTTATGTCTTTTTTTTTTTTACATACAACAAGGCAACACAATCACAATCTATCATCCCAAGGGTACATTCACTTCAAATTTAGCATACAATTTCATTTATTAATTTGCCCAAGGTCAAGACCCAATTCCGGACTTTCTATAATCAATTGATGAATCAAAATTCAAAGTGAGGGGAAAGTCTATTACCTTACAAACAGTGGGAGTGGGGTGATTGTGTGATTATTCGATGCTTTGGGTACCAAAACTTTGCCTTTACGCACCGAACCCGTACACCGGACCTCTTGGGAGTTTTGGGGATGAGTGGAGTTTAGAGAGAAAAGGAAATTTAGGATTGTGGGGAAAAGAGAAGAAAGATTAATTGGGGAGTTATGGAGTGATTATGGAGTGATTTAATGGATTGGGAAGTTTAGAAACGGTTTGGGAGTAAATGGAGGGAACTGGGAATGATTTGAAATTGGGGGATTTTAAATAGGAGGGGTCCGGGTAGGGTTAGGCAGAACTAGGGTTTGGACCCACGAGACCCCGTCTACGGTCCGTAGATTTGGACCATAGATCACTCTTAGACTTAGAAAATTTCAGAGACTTACCTTGTATCTACTAACACCATTCACGGTCCATGGGATGAACCACAGACCGTCGATGGGGTCCGTAGACCTCTTCACCAGACCATTTTCTGCAGATTCTGCTTTATGCCCTTGCACATGTAGCAACCACTAGCCCTTTCATTTTACATTTTTTGGATACTTTTCAGACACGGACCCTATGCTATATCTAGCCAACACAAACAAAAATAAAACAATTATCTAAATGAGTATAGAGAAGCAACTAAACAAAGAAAACTACTAAACGGAAAACAAGAAACTATTGTTGGCTAGATTTTTACATCTTGGGTTGCCTCCCAAGCAGCGCTTGATTTAACGTCGCGGCACAACGCATGCCTCTTGATTACTCAGACTTCATCAAGATAGTAGGCCTCAACAACTTCTTGCACATTTTCCGCGTTTCCCAGATAGATCTTGATCCTTTGCCCGTTTATCATTAACCTTGTTCCTTCATTGTTCTCAAGCTCAACCGCTCCATGGGAGAGCACTTTTGTGAGTAAAAATGGCCCGGTCCATTGGGTCTTGCGTTTGCCCGGAAACATGCGCAACCTAGAGTTGAATAGAAACGCAAGATCACCCACAACAAATTCTCGCTTTTCAATTCTTTGATCATGATACCTCTTCATCTTCTCTTTGTACAAGGATGAACTTTCATAAGCTTTTAGGCGTAACTCATCAAGCATATTCAAGTCATTCATTCTTTGATTAGATGTAGCTCCTCAATCCAAATTTAGCTTCTTTATCGCCCACATAGCCTTATGCTCTAGCTCTACCGGTAAATGGCAAGACTTCCTATACACAAGTTGGTAAGGTGACATACCTATGGGAGTCTTGTATGCAGTTCGATAGGCCCATAGAGCATCATCAATCTTCCTTGACCAATCCATTCTATTAGCATTCACAGTCTTCACCAAATTCAGTTTGATTTCTCTGTTCGACACTTCAACTTGACCACTAGTCTGTGGATGGTAAGGAGTGGCTACATTGTGGCGGACACCATATTTATCAAGTAGCGCCTTGAACAACTTATTACAAAACTGGGAATATCCATCACTAATAATCGCCCTCAGTGTACCAAATCTGGAGAAGATATTTCTTTTCAAGAATGCCATGACACTTTTACCTTCATTGTTGGGGAGTGCAACCACTTCCACCCACTTCAATACATAATCAACCACAACAAGAATATACTTTATCCCATGTGAACTCACAAATGGACCCATAAAACTAATGCCCCATACACCAAACAACTCCATCACCAATATAGGATTCATAGGAAGCTCTTGCCTCTTTGAAATCCCTCCTTCTCTTTGGCAATGGTCACAAGACTTGGCCAAATCCTATGCATTTTGGTCGATGGTAGGCAAGTAGTACCCACACTGCAAAATCTTCTGCGCAGTTTGAATACCACTATGAAGCCTACCAACAGGCGAAGAATGACACGCCTCAAGTACACTCAACATCTCAACCTCAGGCACACAGCGACAAATAATCTCATCCGTACAACTACGATACAAGTAAGCCTCATTCCAAAAGAATTTCTTCACATCATGCATAAACTTTTTCCTTTGGTGAAAAGACAAATCCGGGGGCACCAAATCGCTTGCCAAATAATTAGCAAAGTCTATGAACCAATGAATCAGATCATGAGAAGCAGCCAATACATGTACAACTGGAAAAACATCATTAATTTCAGCCGTATCACCAAGCTTTAGCATAGCCTCTTATTCTAATCTGGACAAGTGATTGGCAACTTGATTTTTGGTCCACTTTCTATCTTTTACCACAAAATCAAACTCTTGCAGCAACAATACCCATCTAATCAACCTCGGTTTTGCATCCTTCTTTGCCATAAAATGCTTCAATGCAGAATGGTCAATATACACTATGACCTTAGTACCAAGCAAGTAGGATCAAAATTTCTCAAATGCAAAAACTACCGCAAGAATTTCTTGTTCAGTCACAGTATAATTCTTCTGGGCCACATTTAGAACTTTGCTAGCATAGTAAATAGGATGAAGAATTTTCTATCTCCTCTGTCCTAATACTACACCAAGCGCCACTCTACTCGCATCGCACATTACCTCAAACGGTTGTCCCAATCCGGTGAAATAATGATAGGTGCGCCTCGAGGATATCAATCATAATTCTAATTAATATAGTAGACAAAACCAACGATTAGCCCTGTCTCTTGCTGTTCTTCCATTCTCCTTCAACTCTCCAAATGCTCTCAGACAAGCATCATCAAAATCAAACTTATACTCCTTTTCGAGCAGTTTGCACAATGGATGTGCAATTTTAGAGAAGTCCTTGATGAACCTCCTATATAAATCGGCATGCCCAAGAAAACTTCTAACACCTTTTACAGAGAAAGGTGGTCGAAGCTTTTCTATTACCTCTACTTTTGCTCTATCAACCTCAATGCCCTTCTCAGAAATTTGATGACATAAAATTATCCCTTCTTTCACCATAAAGTGGCACTTCTCCCAATTTAGCACACATTGCAGTCTTCACACCTTTTAAGCACCTCAACCAAATGTCCAAACATCGATCAAAAGAGTCACCTACCACAGAGAAATCATCCATAAATACCTCAATAGTGTCCTCCACCATATCAAAGAATATCGATATAATACAACGTTGGAAGGTCATTGGAGCATTGCACAACCCAAATGGCATCCGTTTGAAGGCGAAAGTCCCATAAGGGCAAGTGAAGGTGGTCTTCTCTTGGTCCTCCGGAGCTATAGAAATCTGATTGTAGCCCAAATAACCATCAAGGAAACAATACAAACCCTTACCTGCAAGTCTATCTAACATCGGATCCATGAATGGCATAGGGAAATGGTCATTTTTTGTCCAAGCATTTAGCTTTCGGTAGTCCACATAGACTCTCCATCCAGTCACGGGCTGCATCGGAAATATCTCATTTATCTCATTAGGAACCACAGTAATTCCACCTTTCTTGGGCACACATTGAACAAGACACACCTAACTACTATCTGCAATGGGATAGATAACTCTAGCATCCAACCAATTGATGATCTCCTTTTTAACTACCTCTTGCATAGGCATATTTAATCTTCTCTCAAGCTCAATACTAGGCTTGTGATCTGGCATGAGTTGGATTTTATGAGAACAGATACCAAGAGGAATCTTAATAATGTCCGCAATAATCCACCCTATAGCTTGCTTGAACCTTTTTAGCACATAAACCAAATACTCTACTTGTCGCCCATTCAAATCTGCCGCAATGTTGATCGGTAAAGTATCATCTTTTCCCAAGAATCGTACCTCAACTATGTTGGTAGAGCCTTAAGCTCCAATTTCGGTGCCTCCTCAATAGATGGTCTTACGGGTGGGGACTCACGATTTTTCATGTTAACTCAAGCTTCTTTGATTTCGAACGATATTCACACCTATCAAGTCCAGCGACCAACTCATCATACTCTTCAATACCATCACTCTCAAAGTTCATCATAACTACTGCTAGTGCCTCAACACCCTGACTCTCTTCAATCTGCACCTCAGACCCACTCTCACCTCTATATGTTATTGTAGATACCGATTGGAGCTCACTATTCTGCTTCATAGACTTACAAATATTAAATGTTGCCTCTTCATTGTTAAGTCTAAACTTCATCTGCCCCTTTTCCATATCAACTAAGGCACGCCCAGTGGCAAGGAATGGTATCCCAAGAATGATGGGAACCTCAAAATCAACCTCATAGTCAAGAATCACAAAATCCGCCAAAAAAATGAACGACTCCAATTTCACTAGTACATCATGGAGCACACCAATGGGCCTCTTCACAATTCTATCGGCCATGAGCAACCGCATCGCAGTCGGTTTTGAATCTCCTAGACCTAACTTCTTGTAAATAGACAATGGAATCAGATTAATGCTAGCACCAAGATCACACAATGCCTTAGAAAAATGCAACAACTCGATAGTACATGGAATAGTGAAGGCACCAGGATCCTCATTTTTTTGCACAAGGGACCTTGTAGCAATAGCACTACAATGTTGCAATCTATCATCATCTTCAAAGCTCACTGCCCTCTTCTTTGTCACCATGTCCTTCATAAATTTTACATACCCAAGCATTTGCTCCAAAGCCTCTATCAACGAAACATTGATTGAAAGTTGTTTCAACATGCTAATAAACCTGCGGTATTTGCCTTCTTCAGTCTTCTTCACTAACCTCTGTAGGAAGGGAGGTGGAGGTCTAGGTATGGGGATAACTTTCTGAGTTACCTCCATTTCTTTCTCTGTCATATTCTCGGACTCTCCACTTACCTCGACCACATCATCATCTTTACTATTCTCAATTTCCACCCCAGACGGCATAGGTGGATCAATGGTTTTCTTACCCCCTCGAGTAGTGACTACCATACAATGCCCATAATTCTTTGGATTCTAAATGGTATTTCTAGGAAGAGTACCAAGTTGACGTGGATTTACTATAGTTGACAACTGAGTCATCTGCTGCTCAAGATGCTTGATTGACATTGCATGGGCATCAACTTTTTGACTAATACCAGACAAGTCATTTGTCATCTCCTTCACATTTTCATCAGTTGCATCAAACCTCATCATCATCTTTTGTATCATATCCTCAATACGTGACATATTACTTCCAACTTCTCTAGGACCAGATTCCCAATTTTGAGAGGGAACATAAGGTCCAACCCGATCAGTTTTGTTGGCATAGTTGTTCCGGTTGTAGTTGTTGACGCGATTGAAGTTCCCATTCCAGACATATTGACCCTCTCAGTTGTAGTTGCCACAGTTCCGACCTTGGTTTCCTTGAACTTGACACCAATTATTCATGTTGGAACCTTTGGTGTTTGGTCAGAAACCCCTCGTCTGATCATTCACCGCATAAGCATCTTCTTCATAGTAACACTCCTCAACCGGTGGTGGATTCCTAGTCAAATAATTCATAGCATTTACCTTCTCCGCACCTCCACTCACATGATTCAAAACCAACACTAGTTCAATCCTTATCTGAGCCATCTCCTCTCGAATCTCATCTGCAGACTGGTTATTTGTAGTATGAACGATAAACGTGTTCCTCCCAGTTTCTGACTTTTTAGTGCTCCAAGTTTTGTTATTCCGAGAGATCTTCCCTAGTTTCTCTACAATCTGCTTAAAAGTACACTCACCATATGAACCTCCAGCAATAGTATCAAGCACTGCCTTACTATTATCATCGTGACCTTAGTAGAAATATTCCTTCAGCGACTTATCATCAATACGGTGATTCAGAACACCTTGTATGAAAGCAGTGAACCTGTCCCAAGAACTACTCATAGACTCTCAAGGTAGTGCTACAAAATTGTTGAGTTTATCTTTGTGGTTCAACTTCTTGGACACTGGAAAGAATCTTGCTAGGAATGCATCAGTCAATTGTTCCCATGTATAGATTGAGTTATAAGAAAGCTCATTAAACCACACAACAACATCGTCGGTCAATGATAGAGGGAATACTCGCAATCCAATGTCATCCATGTCCAAATCTGGTCGACCCACACAACTTTTGCAAACACTGTTTAGCTTGGTTACATGTGCATGTGGATTTTCTGATGCCAAATCTGTAAACAAGCCCCTCGTCGTAAGCATTTGCATCAAACTACTAGTCACCACTAAGGTATGCCCTGGAGGTAGAGGAGGTAGGACAAGAGGTCCATCAGATTCAGCAGCATTAAATTTGACCCTATAGTTATTATGCAATCTTGGCCCTGGTTGATCATGTACCCTCACTGCATCTCTCAATAGATTCTCAGCTTGAATCTAATTATTCACATCACCAACCCTCGAAGGCAACAACCAAACACCATCACCTAACTCTTATTTGTAGGATTAGCGAGAACTCCTTGATTATTCATTCTCCATAAGGTTCTATTCAGTTCTGGATCGTAGGGAGTAAGTGGTTCTCCTTGACTCCGTGTATTTGGCATACACTAGAGTAGGAACCTTAGAGAGACAAAAACAAAAGAAAAGTAAAATTAGGAAATATTTGACTAAAGTTCAATATCATAGTTAAACTTAATCTAAAACCAAATTCCCTGGCAGCGGCACCAAAATTTGATACACTCAAATCATACCTCCCTAAAGAAGTATAAGCGATCGTTATCAAGTAAAGAACCCAACTTGTATGTTGGGGTCAATCCCATGAGGAATATGGTTTAGACTTAACTTTAACCAACGATTATATTCATTTAGTCAATGTATTTCCGAAAACAAGTAATTAAAAATGGGGGGATTTGTGAAACAAATTTAGGAAATTATGTAAATAATCAATGAGCAAGATTCAAACTTTAGTTGTTATCAAGATGAAAAAGTAACTAGGGTGTACGTGTTCCCCATAAGCTCATAATGTGGTAATTCTAGTAATAGCAATCGTTTCCTGGTGTATTATATGCAAAGTGATAAGTTAGGTATCTCCAAATCCTTAGTCTGGCATCTAGAGAATTTCACCCCGCACCTTGGTCCGGGTACATGTGTATAATTTACTAACCCTTACCTTTACCTCATATTAGACATCACATCGATGTATGGCTTAGTTTTCACCCTTGCACCAATCGACATTAGACTATTAGATAGTATTACACTACATCTATGTTGATAATTCTTTTCTTATTAACTACCTCCTTAGTCCGAAAAGTAGCAACAAGGTGAGTTCTAACGCGTGCACACGTTAAAAAGAATTCTAAACGAAGGAATTTTCATTGCATGCAACAACACTATTCAAGAATTGCTTAGTTACTTACTATTCATACTTTGTTAATCACTCATGGTTCCCACAACCCTAGTTGTGGATTTAGTTACCCATATTAGCAAGAACACAATTCATATGTTTAGAAGAAGAAATCATGATCTTACATAATGAGAATGATAAACCCAGAATTTTAACTTAAATTTCCAAACCAAAATCTTTAAAATGAACTTAGGAAATTAAGAATTGCTAAAGTTGCTAGTTAATCTCCAAAGCCAAAAAGTAGAATTAAAATAATAAAGTCAAACCCCTAAAAATGAGGTTTACATGCCCTATATATAGAAAAATAAGTCCTAACTAAAAAGGAAACGAAATAAGGAAATAATGTTTTAGGATGCATCTTCGATCTACGATAATGACCTACGGACCGTGGATTGACCTACGGTCCGTAGGTCCCTTCCATAACTCAGGACTTAGGGAAACTTTCAGCTTCCAAAACGTCATCTCTGAAGAAAACAACGGATCAATAGTACGGACCGTGGTTTGATCCATGGTTCGTAGATCCTCCTCCGTAGCTCCACACTTAGAATATTCAAAATCAGGTACTGGAACCCCTTCTCTGAATCATTTGATGGAGCAATAGTACAGTCTGTAGATCAATCCATGGTCCGTCGATTTCAATCGTGGTTCCACACTTGGTCAAGAATTCCCTGATCTCCTTTAATGCCTTTACTACCCATCTACGGAATGTGAATGGACCTATAGTCCATGGATCACCTCCGTTGATGCCCTTTTCTGTACATCCTTCAGTTGTGTCTCTCAATTTCCACGTCTGAACATATTTCCTTCAAACATGATAAAAAATACATAAAAAACAATACCAAATGTCCCTAGACACACAAAACTCTTAAGTGAAATGTATTAAAAATATCGTAAACTCACGGTATATCACTTCACACCTTTTGCAGACAAACCAAAGAGAATAGCAGGTTCAGACGGCACTCGTGAGGCTTGTTGTCCAAGAAATTTGGTTTGGTTCCTTGGGATAGGTCCCATTCTTTCTACACTAATATCAAGGATGTTTTTCACAACGATGCATAATTTGGATACATTAGTTTTTGCGGATGGAGATGAAGATGCTAATGCATATGCGGATACGGGTGCAAATGCAGATTTTGAATTGATCTTCTTAGAATCCATCTTAGTGTTCTTGAATTTTGATTTTCTAATAGAAAATATGTGAGGTAAAGATTGTCCCACTGGGCGTGTCAATTTGTATGCGACTAAATTTTCGTTCCTGAAATATAGCAAAGAGGGAATGAAAGTAGTAAGAAAACAACAGTATTTGAATTTGAGTTTATGTGAATGTACAATCTTTATGAAATTTTTAAGAAAAGATATGTAATCCCCTGATTCTTCTTTTCGCAGTTGTTCTTGAGTTGATGGAATACTTGCGGCTCAACCCTTTCAGAAAAAACTTCTTTGGTTGCAAAAAACTTGCAGATCCGCACTGAAGAGCAAGGATTCTCTATGTATTTTTGTGTATTTTTGGTCTTATGAAAACCTCTTTATATAGGCTTAAGCTAGTATTTTAGGGGTATTTTGTTCTAAGCTATTTTAGCCCTTGGGCTTAAAGAACATGAGTTGGCCTTATCTTGTCAACTTAATGGACTAACCCAAATTTAATATGAATTTAGCAATAAAAATTCACTGTCAATAATGATTTTTTTCCCAAAAAGCACATGTTTGATCCGTTTTCCTAAGGGTAGACCCACGCCAGGACCTACAGACCGTAGGTCATACCACGATCTGTGGTCCAGGGTCATAGGTTAGACCCCAGATTTCAGGTCCCAGAACCCCATCGACAGTTGACCATAACAGACCGTGGGTCAATCCACGGACCATCGATGGCACCGATAACTTTTAAGTCAGCCGTACTTTGGTCTTTTCCCTATGCGTTGGACCCCTAAACTACATCGTTTCACCCCTAAACTATGTAGTTTTGGTCAGTTTTAGCCTAGCAACTTACTTACAACTTACCCTAGTCAACTCATTCTCCAAAAAATCATCAAGTTGAACAAAAAGGAGAAAGAGTCGACCAAGCCCTACTCCAAGAACGCAGTAGGTTTTCAACAGTTTCAACCCCAAAATTGAAAGGTTTCTCCGTGGAATTCGTCACCAGGTATGTGGGATTTCACTAGTGGGTTAGTTTCACTCATTAGGACCCTAGAATTCAGTCATATTCTTGATTCTCTACAAGATGTTAGACCTATGGTTTCTAGAATCTCAGAATGTATGTTGTGATTTAGCTTTTAGACTAATCCAAACCAGACTATCATGTTTTCGTGAAATTGTTGCTTAGTTCTTGCTTGAAACTCAGAACCCTAGTTTTATAGATTCGTTTAGTTCATGAATTACACTTGCTAGGTCAGATCACTCAAATATACATGCCTTAGTTAAGAATGTTTCATTATCAATACATTAATGATGCATTTTCAGTCAGCATTTCAGAATATCGAGCTATCCATTTTATTTCTATTATATTATATTTTATGCATTCTATTAGGAGAAAGGTTAAATATCGAGTTAGATTAGGGTCACTCACCTTCATAGTCCCAAAACAACGTGCCCCCGTAGGTTATAAGTCCCATCTGGGCGTCAGTTTAGTGATCATGCCAGTCATGCCTCTATACCTCTGGTAGGGTATATTGGGTCCTCTTGATGGGGCGTATACATTGGACTCCACATTTAGCTCATGTAGTTTTAAGTCGGTTATTGGTAGCTCCTATAGTCAGATTCTAGTGCATTGACCAGGTTATTAGTTACAGTTCAGTATACAATTTCAGCATGTTATAAACTTGGTCATTGCATTCAGTTAGTTCATGTTCAATATTTTCAGTATAGTATGATGCTTATCTTATACCATTGCTCATTTATATGCTTTGTTCAGTTATGTATGTTGTCCAGCTTTATTCTATATTGCATGTTCAGTACCTTTCAAGTACTAACGCATACTCTGCGCTACATCTTCTCGTGATATAGGTTCATGTCCTTAATTTTCAGAAGTGATCAGTTCCTGATCTTCAGCTCAGTAGTATCAGTGATGAGTTCTCATTCTCCGAGGATGATAGACATGTTTTCTTTCTACATTTCAATCTTTAGTTTCAGTTTTGCTAGATTTAGTTGGGGCATGTCCCAGCATTTCTAGTCAGATAGAGGCTTTATTTCAGACATAGTTAGATTTAGTTTTAGCTTTGGATTTTGATATTTTAGTTTTTATTAAACCGCAATTCATTTATTCAGTAATGGGTATTCTTCATCCTTTCAGTTTACATGATGTTATAAGCTTCCGCACAATACTTTCTTAATTTAGTTATCTTTAAGTATGCTTATGATATGCCAACAGGGTAAGCTTGGGGTCACTCGTGATCCTAGGTCTCATGTTAATGTCTAAGGGGTAACCTTGGGGCGTGACAAACTAGGTATCAGAGCAGTAGGTTTAAGAGTCCTAGGATATCTTAAAAGCCTCACTAAGTAGAGTCTCTTTCATAGGTGTGAAGTACACCACATCTAATAAAAGGGAGGCTACGAAGTGTTTTAAGAAAACTTCACTTTCTTGATATTCTTATCGTGGGTAAGAGGTGTTCTAATTCCTCATTTCTAACTCGAAGTTATGCTCTTTCACATCATGCCTCCTCTAGAGCTTACGAAAGGAATGCTAACGCAGCTGCTCCAGTCCCAGATTAGGAAGTTTTGAATGCTGAGTTTCGGAATGCCATTCAGCTTTTAGCTTAGAGTATGACCAACCAGAACAACCAGCAGGTTCCAGTTCCTGCAAATGCTAGTGGTGGATTAGTGGCGGCTAAGGTTCGTGATTTTGTTAGGATGAATCTTCTTGAGTTTTTAGTGTCACAGATTGGTGAGGATCCCTAAAATTGCATAGATGAGGTCAAGAAGATCTTTGGAGTGATGCAAGTGACCGAAAATGATAGGGTGGAGTTAGCATCTTACCAGCTTAAGGATGTAGCTCACATCATGCTTACTCAATGGAATGAAAACAGGGGTACAGATGTAGCTCCTATCACTTGGGAGTGTTTTAGTAGGACATTTCTAGACAGGTTCTTCCCAAGAGAGTTGAGGGAGGCAAGAGCTCAGGAGTTTATGAATTTGAGGAAGGGTTCCATGTTAGTCCAAGAGTACGGACTCAAGTTCACCCAACTCTCCAGGTATGCTCCTCACATGGTTGTTAATTCTAGGGCTCAAATGAACAAGTTTCTATATGGGGTATCTGACTTAGTGAAAATACAGTGTAGAAAGGCTATGTTGCTGGAAAATATGAAATCTCTAAGCTCATGACTTATGCTCAGCAGGTTGAGGGAGATAAGCTTAGGGAACAGGCTAAGGATAATAAGAAGTCTAGGACACGCAACTATGAGTATTCTCAACAAAAATCGGGTGGTGGAAATCACTCACAATTTCAATAAAAGTCTTCAGCTCCATCACCTTCATCAGCTAGTGTTCGATCTTCCAGGTTTCGACAAGATCAAAAAGGTAGGGCATCAGGCTCTAAGTCTCAAGGGAGTATTTCTGGCACCAGAACCTACCCAACTTGTCCAAAGTGGTAAGAACCATCTGGGCGAGTGTCTTGCAGGAAAGGAAGGATGTTGTTTTGGTACGTTGACTTTCAGGTTCGAGGTGTATTTTCTGCATTTGTTTAGTTGTTAGACTTTTGTTGAAGTTTATGGG
Source organism: Solanum commersonii (assembly GCA_029007595.1). Lineage (NCBI taxonomy): Eukaryota > Viridiplantae > Streptophyta > Magnoliopsida > Solanales > Solanaceae > Solanum > Solanum commersonii. The sequence continues at coordinate 4,012,850 of JAJTWQ010000029.1, forward strand.
AACTCCCTATTTCTTTTCTTAGCATTTAACTTGCTTCCGTAACTTAAATGCCTTAGTTTTGGGTTAAGTTGTTTAGTTTAGGTTGTTGTAGTGGTTCTCCCACCGGAGAATTAGTGTGGGTGTCAATCACGACGGTCTGGCACTAAGTGCAACATAGATGTAATCAATAGTGCAACATTTGCATGCATATATGCATTACAATGAAGCAAATACTAATATACATCACAGAAACATGAAATCAAACCCTCACCTATCTCGAAACCAAGATTGAATCCTCCTAAGATACTTGATTCTTCCCTTTCCGAATTCTTTCTGCTTGTTCTAGGTCTACAAACAATCAATTCAATTCAAGAATCAATAATTAAGGTCTAATTTACCCGCATTATAGCAAACCCAATAATCCAAGACCAAACCCAATATCCTATGGTACATCTAGGCTTTTTTCCCACCATCCAATTTAGTACAAAACCTTCCCCCAATAGAAAATAACCAAGAATCTAAATTCTACGAATTGAAATATGGATTGGGGGAGTAAAATCCTTACCTTTAGTGCTAGAAGAGCTGGAAAACTGTCAAGAAGTTGCCCTGGTTCGTCTCTTAGCTCTCAAGAACGAAAATTGCAGAATATGGCATTTTTGGGGTTTATTTCTGACTTAAGTCGCAACTGTCCCTCTATGGTGGCCCCTATGCTGCCACAGTGGCCCCACCCTAGCGGGATAATCCCATCCTGGTGGCTTACACGCAAATAGAGAGTCGAAATTAGAGTTTTAAACCTCCATTTCACAATACACCTTCAACCTATGACACTTAAAAACTACCTGCTCATGCTAAGATCAGTTTCGACAGTTCTACTTGCCCAAATTAGATTTCGTAAAGTCATATGGGTTCCTTAATATCTTAGTTATCTACTCATGTAGTTAAATTCATAATTAGATATCTCATTCATTACCATATCTCTCTAGACCTCACTGACTCTGATTTCGTCCAAATGTGGACTAGGCTAGAAATTCTCAAGTTACTACCAAAAAGTTTTCCGGCCCAAAAAAATTCACCGATGGCTTTTCTATAACGACAAGAACAGGTTGTTACAATAGATATCAATTTATCCATCACTCGGCATCGAGTAACAAACTAGGAAAAATGACTAAAGTACGATTGGAGTAGTACCGAAATTGACAAACAACTGGGGATACTTGTCTCGCATGTCCTTCTCGATTTCCCAAGTAGCTTCCTCAACAGGACGATGGTTCCATTGAAATTTCATGGACTTAATCCCTTTGGTCCTCAACTTCCGGACATCATGATCAATAATTGCATATGGTTCCTCCTCATATTGAAGGTTTTTGTTTAACAATACTGAGTCTCATTTTATAATGTAATCTTTGTCCCCATGGTACTTCTTCGCTAATATTAATTCCAGGAGTTCTACTTGCCCAAATTCAATTATGTAAAGTCGAACGGGTTCCTTAATGTCTTAGCTATCTACTCATGTGATCAAAATCATAATTAGATCACCCAATTGTTACCAGATTTCCCTAGACCTTACTGACTCCGATTTCATCCAAATCTGGACTAGGTTGGGAAATTATGTTACTACGAAAATTTTTCCAGCCCAAAAACTTTCCTCGTTGGTTTTTTCTATAACGACAAAAACATGTCGTTACAATACATACCAATTTACCCATCACTCGTCCCCGAATGACAAACTAGGAAAGACGGGCTAAAGTAAGAATGGAGTAGTACCTTTATCGACAAACAACTGGGATATTTGTCTCGCATGTCCTTCTCAGTTTGCCAAGTAGCTTCCTCAACTAGATGATGCTTCCATTGAACTTTCACGAACTTAATCTCCTTTGTCCTCAGCTTACGCACATCACGATCAAGAATTGCAACCGGTTCCTCCTCATATTGGAGGTCTTTGTCTAACACAACTAAGTCTCATTTTAGGATATAATCTCCGTCACCATGATATCTCTTCAACATGGATACATGAAATACCAGATGAACACCCGATAAGTTAGGAGGTAAAGCCAATCTATAAGCCACTGACCCTACACATTCAAGAATCTCAAAGGGACCAGTGTAACGAGGACTAAGCCTGCCCTTCTTGCCAAATCTCATCACCCCTTTCATGGGTGATACATTAAGCAGAATTTTCTCACCAATCTGAAATGTCATATCTCTTACCTTATGGTCTGCATACTTTTTCTGTCTACTCTGGGCCACTAAAGGCTTAGCTTGGATTCTCCTCACTTTATCTTCATTATCCTTCACTAAATCATCCCTCAAAGGTTTCACATCTCCAACCTCAAACAATCATATGGGTGATCTACATCCCCTCCCATAGATTGCCTCAAACGATGCCATATCTATGCTGGAGTGATAATTATTATTATAGGAAAACTCACACCAAGGTAGGAACCTATCCCAATGTTCCCCAAAGTCAATCACACATGCCCTCAACATGTCCTCTAGCACTTGGATTGTCCTCTCTGACTGTCCATTCATCTGTGGATGGAAGGTTGTACTAAAAGTGAGTTGTGTGCCCAATTTATCATGTAATTTCCTCCAAAACTTCCAACTGTTGCGCGTTATAATCTATTCTGACCGGAATACAATGGGCTGACTTAGTCAATCTGTCAACCACTACCCAAATAGAATCAAACTTACCCAAAGTCTTGGGAAGACCAACCAGGAAATCCATAGCTGTCCTTTCCCACTTCCATTCCAGAATTGGCATTCTCTGGAGTAAACCTGTAGGCCTTTCCTTGTTTGAAATTTTGACACTTAGCCACAAACTCCACTATATCCTTCTTCATGCCAGGCCACCAATAAAGTTGCTTCAAATCTCTGTACATCTTGGTCACCCCCGAATGATTGGAATATCACAAACCGTGGGATTCTATCAACAATTTCTGAATCAAGTCTGCCACTCTAGGAACAAAAATCCTTCCTTAGCATTGTGTAGGCCAAGGCACCAAAGTTTATTCACTACCCAAGGACCATGGGCAGGACCACGGCTCGTGAGCCTTATCGTGGTGCCTGTGAGTGGGCTACCTAAGGAGGGTCATTTTGGTAATTTCCTTTTTAATTGACTTTAAGTGGGGGTCATTTATATAGACTTTATACACATATATAAAATATTTTAAGTCATAAACCACCTCATTTACTTCATTAACCCCCAAGATCCAAATCAAATCAAAAGTTCTTACTCCTCACAATATTTCTCTCTAAAACTCCATTGAACAAGAAGAAGAAGAAGTCAAGGTCTAGGGTTCAAGGGAAGATCTTTTCTACTCAATTTTGTGAGGAATCTTAATAAGGTATGGTAGATTATCATCTATGGGTACCCTTCATCCATAGAGCCCCTTCAAAGTTCAATTTCAAAACTAGTGTTTTCCCCAAAAAATTAGGATTTCACTCTAAGTCATGGGTTCCTTTAAAAAACGCCTACAACAATTTTAAATCAATTAATATAAAGTTATATGATTTTTTAATAAAAAATTAAAGAAAGAAAATGTTAGAGTAAAACTTCATATTATAAAAGGTCAATATAAAAATAGAAAGTGGTTTTAAGACCAGTAATTCTTTTTTGTATATCTACATCTACGAACATCTTCAGAAATCATTCATATATCTACAACCTCTCATAAAATAGACAATATTAGAATAGCTAAACAATTTAAATTCAAATCTACATGTGATATTTCAATATCAATATAAGCAACTTTAAAAAAAAGATGGCTTAATAAAGGAGTGGTGCAACTATGAAACTATAGGAGTTGGAAACACATCTCTTACTCAAGATAAATTGATGAAAAGAGGGATTACTATTTGTCCCAGATGCTGCCTATGTGGGGAAACTACTGACACAGTTAATCACCTTTTCCTCCACTGAAAAATAACTGGTCGAGTATGGAGGATGTACTGTATGATCTTAATTACTGATTGAAATACACTAACTTACCAAAAAAAAATTTAAAAAAAGTATGCTAAAGATAGCTATGCATGCAAGTTATCTGTCACATCTTTTCATATCTTAAGTGTGAATATAACAAGTTCATAGGCACCAATGGCAACAAGTTGGTAAATCCAATCTTCAAAGAAGCACATACACATGACCAAACTATATTACATCAACATTACTTCAAAATGTAAGGAAGAACTGAAATAAAAGAGTAAATTACTACTGGAAATAGGTCGCAATTTGCTCCAGCACCTACAACCTTAGCTTTAGTTGTGACAATAGATGGAAGACGAGACCCTGCAGAAAAATAAACCATGCAAAGAATATCATTATAATTAATCTAAATTCTTAGATTATTCAACCAAGCAAATACTGTCACCTACGATAAGAAAAGAAAATTTCCTCTTGAGAGACCATACCTTAAATGTAATGAGGTGTTAGAAGAAAAGGTTCAATTTAGTACAAGGAACAAGCTTTCAGACGCTATTAAGAAAATTATGCATATAGTAGCAACACAATGTATCATAAACATAATCGTTGACTTTGAACCATCAATGGGTGTGGAAACTCGACAATGAAGATCACGATGTCAAACTATACCAATAGATACCTAAGATAATTAACTCTTTTTTGGAATCTGAATTAATATCATATGTTTTCATTGGATCTTAGGCATTCTTAGGCATCCAATTATCTAACTCTGTTATCCAATTGTGAAGTCCATCTGTTTTTCTAATCTATAAGATCGAGCATACACTTTTTAGATAAAGCTTATTTAGATTTTGCAAAACTGAAATTGTGCAGATGGTCTACTATCACTCTAGCGGGTTTCATGTCAATCAGAACCTATATGAGTCAGGAAAGGTTTGCCTTAGCCTCTTAAACACATGAACGGGCTTAGGAATTGAAGTGTGGAACCCCAAAATTTCCACGATTCTACAAGTTCTCCTCACTCTTCAAGCTCTTGTGCTCAATGAAAAACCTTATTTCAATGAGGTTGGATATGATGCACAGATTGGTAAAGCTGACGGTGAAAAGAACTTCGTAAGCTATAACGAAAATGCTTTCCTTGTACCTTGGAAGTCCATGTTATACCTGCTCCACAACCCACCCAAGGTAAATGATTTATATTTCAAGTTTTCCAAAAATTTTGTTCAGCATGAATATATGAAACAATGGATGAACTCTAGACATGCTACGTGGTAAGGCCAATCTATAAGCCACTGGCCCTACACATTTAAGAATTTCAAATGGTCCAATGTATCTAGGACTAAGCTTGCCCTTCTTACCGAATCTCATCACCCCTTTCATGGGTGATACTTTAAAAGCACATTCTCACCAGGCTGAAATGACATGTCTCTTACCTTATGGTATGCATACTTCTCCTGTCTACTCTGGGCTGCTAAAAGCTTAGCTTGGATGCTTCTTACCTTATCCTGAGCATCCTTCACCAAATCAACCCCCAAAGATTTTACATCTCCAGCCTCAAGCCATCATATGGGTGATCTACATCCTCTCCCATAAAGTGCCAGGAATGGTGCCATGTCAATGCTGGAGTGATAACTATTATTATAGCAAAATTCACACAATGGTAGGAACTTATCCCAATGCCCTTCAAAGTCAATCACACATGCCCTCAACATATATTCCAACACTTGAATAGTCCTCTCTGACTGCTCATCAATCTATGGATGAAAAGTTGTACTAAAAGTGAGTTGTGTGCCCAATGCATCATGTAATTTCCTCCGAAACATGGATGTGAACTGCTTCCTATGGTCTAAGATTATAGAAAGGGGCACCCCATCCAGCCTCACTATCTCTTTCACATAAACTTTAGCCAACTACTGAGCAATATAATCTATTCTGACTGGATTAAAATGGGCTGACTTAGTCAATCTATCAACCACTATCCAAATAGAATCAAACTTCCCCAAAGTCTTGGAATGAGTCCCTATAATGAGGGTTTATAACCACTCAATCAGCCAACTACTCACAATTACATCTACAAGATCACCAACATTAACTACCCTACTATATCACTCCCAAACTCTAAGGAAACATGTCGAACGAAGGGAATAGCCTTAACATACATTTTCCTTTATAATTTATGCTAAAAATACCTCTGTCCGCACCACTACAACACTTTATTTACATGCCCAGAACACTTGAATAAATCAAAACACAGAAAAAAGTCTGCTTCCACAACCTCCACATAGCTACACTGCTCAATTCACTGTGAAAATTATACCAAAATGACCAGCTCGCGTCATAGGACAATATTCGATAAGGAGCCAAGAAGAGATCATGAACATACAAGGATTATTTGAGGAGTAATTCTCTGATTTTTATGGGTTTCTTACGAGTTGCAATGAAGAAAAATAAAGAAGATGCTATCTTATAAGCTTTCACAGACAAGGGGACCCACCTCACATTCCTGCTTGTGCAATCTCATGAAAATGCAAATATCTCTCTATTTTGAAGTCGTATGAACAAACGGTTTGATGCATTGGAAACTAGACTTGTAGACCTTCGATTTGATAGATTGTGGGGCCCATAAATTTTTATAGATTGGGAGAAATCCTCCGAGAAATTTGACCCAAATTTCAGAGAAATCCTTAAAAAGGAACTTACGATAACTTTCACCAACTTTTATTTTGTGACTTACCTAACTTCAAAACTTGAGATACAGCCCTTGAACACTTAAAATATGACATACCTCATCATTCTTAATTTATTACTCACCGTCTTTATCTTTTCACGAAGGTATGAGTTAATTTAGACGTTTTGAAAAGTTGAGGTGTTACATCCTTCCCCCCTTAGAAACATTCGTCCTCGAATGAAAAATCTGAGTCACGTGGTTAAGTTCTTAGGAGTTGCCAAAATTTAGGCAGAGTATTCTTTATCAATGTGACTATCTAGGAACCTGAAACACAGAAATTCTAACCTAGGCGTCTCACAGGACGACATAAACAGCTAAGCACTATAGCTACGCAATAACAGTGCGAGAAAAATACAACTACAACAACTATAATAATAAGCAATAATATAAAAAGTCAGATAGGTATCCTACCTCACTGCACTAATATAAAATGATATGCCATCACCATGGGGTATGAAATAAGTGAGGATATTTGGACCTCATGCCATCCTCAGCTTCCCAGGTCACCTCTTCTCTATTCTTGTTTCTCCACAATACTTTAACTGAAGCTACCTCTTTGGTCCTCAATTTACAGACCTATTTTTCTAATATGGCAACTGTAGTTTCCTCGTAGGACAACTCCTCTGTGATATGAACATCCTCAACTGGGACAACCCAAGAAGGGTCTACTACACACTTCTATAGCATCGATACATGGAAAACTGGATGAACATATTCTAGCCCCGAAGGCAATTCTAACTCATAAGCCACTTATCCTACCCCCCGGAGGATCCGGTATGGCCAATGAATCTTAGACTAAGCTTTCGTTTCTTGCCAAATCTCATAACACCTTTCATAGGTGAGACTTTTAAGAATAACCAGTCATCGAGACAAAACTCTAAGTCCCTTCGTCGCATATCTGAGTATGACTTCTATCGGCTTTGAGATGTTAGCAACTTCTCCCGTATGATCTTAACCTGCTCCACTATTTGCTATACTAAATCAGGTCCAATAAACCCTGACTCACCTACCTCAAACCATCCAATGGGGGATCTACATTTTTTACCATACAAAGCCTCATAAGGTGCCATCTCGATGCTGGAATGATAACTATTATTGTACGCAAACTCAAAAAGAGGTAAGTGGTCATCCCAACTTCCATTAAAGTCTAGCATGCATGCTTGTAGCATGTCCTCAAGTGTTAAAATGGTGCGTCTAGCTTGGCCATCTATCTAAGGGTGAAAGGCGGTACTGAGATTAACTTGCGTCCCTAATCCTTTCTGAAAAGACTTCCAAAAGTTAGCGGTAAATTGTTCTCCTCTATCTGAGATAATAGATATTGGGACATCGTGAAACCTAACAATCTCTTGGATGTAAGGCCCTACATAATCTTTAGTTGTGAAAGTAGTCTTGACTGGTAAGAAGTGGGCTGATTTCGTTAGTTTGTCAACAATTACCCAAATAGAGTCAAACTTATGACGCGATCAAGGTAATCTTATAATAAAGTCCATATTAATTGCTTCCCATTTCCACAAAGGAATGTCAATCTCCTATTCTAGCCCAGTGGGATTTTGGTGCTCAACCTTCACCTATTGGCAGTTAGGACACTGTGCCACAAACTCAACAATGTCCTTTTTCATTCCGTGCCACCAATAGATCTCCTTAATATCATGGTACATCTTCGTCGAACTAGGGTGAATAGAATAATAGGAATGATGTGCCTCTTCTATAATCTGATGTCGAAGCCCTGCAACATCCGGAACACACAATCGATCACTATATCTGAGGACTCCATCTACTGGTATATCAAATGCTAAAGACTACTGATCCTAAGCCTTGGCTCTGAGCTACTCTAAGCTAGGATCCTCCTGTTGCCATGCTTTTACCTCCACAACTAGATATGATACGACTGTGTCCTGAATTGTGACCCCACTATCATCTACCTATAACAATCTAACTCCCAAGCTAGCTAATGATGTAGCTCTCGCGCCAGTGAGTGTGAAGTGCACCACATTTATGAATGAGAAGCAATAAGATGTTAGGAAATTACACTTCTTTCATTACTCTTAAGTCGTGCCATAAAGTTTAATTCTATAAAGTCTTCCTTCTAATCAATCTCATGTGTCTTCAGGAAATGAATACGTGAAGGGCTAACACAAGAAGGATGGAAGAGGAGAATGTGAATCAAGGATTTCCTCAAGGTAATCAAGCTCCTCAACCTAACCAAGCTCCGGTTGACCCCGCAATGGAGAATGTGACCCATGCGGAGTTTAGGTCTACTATCCAATTGTTAGCTCAAGTTGCGAGAACTCAAGCCAATAGAGAGGTGATTGCCCCTGTGAACACTAATGTGAATTCCACGGCTTCTAGATTGAGGGATTTTACAAGGATGAACCCTCCCATGTTCTTTGGTTCCAAAGTGGGAGAAAATCCTCAATAATTTGTGGAAGAAGTTTACAAGATAATTGATGCTATGGGGGTGACTTCGGTAGAAAGAGAGGAGCTAGCCGCTTATCAATTGAAGGGTGTGGCCCAAGTATGGTATACTCAATGGAAGCGGACTAGGCCGATAGGAGCGGGTCCTATAGATTGGGAGGTGTTCAAGAAGGCATTTCTTGATAGGTTCTTTCCTCGAGAGATGAGGGAAGTTAAGGTGAAAGAATTTATCAACCTTCATCAAGGAGGCATGAGTGTTCAAGAATATTCTCTTAACTTTACCTAATTGTCCAAGTATGCTCCGGCCATGGTGGTAGATCCAAGGGATGAAATGAATAGGTATGTTTTACTACCAAGTTCAAGGGTGTTTTTATGTATTTTCCCTAATTTAAATGTATAATCTGTCGTTCTAATTATATAGTTGAATTGATAATATTCTTTATCCTTGAAATGTTGAAAAATACTATTTAAAATAATATTATGATATAATACTAATTACTTCAAAAATAAAATGAAAATATATATTAATTCAATATTGTCAAATAATGAAAAAATAAATATTCAATAATATGCCGAAAATTCAAAAATATCCTTTAAATTATATTTTGGAAAAAATGACGAATACATAATAGCAGAAATGAAAAGTTAATATGGTATATCATCAACATAAGTGTTTTTTAAGCATGTGAGACAATTAAATGAACTAAGACAAATAATGACAAACGTTCACATACAAAAAAATATATTTAGTATTTCAAAATAACACACACATGTTAAAAACATGAATTTTCTTTAAATATCATATTTTAAAGAATTCAATTTATAAATAAAAAATAAAATTTTAATAAAATTCTGCATAGAAGCTTTAAACTATTCATTCACAATTGATATTGTTGATTCTCAAGTTACTCCATTTTTTTTGCTTATTAATGATTATAATCTATTTGAATATAGGGCAATCGTACACCTGCAATAATTTGAATTACATAATAAAATATTTGAGAGACAAAATTCATGAAGCTGACACAATTCAAATAATGCTCTAAAAAGTATATATTTCAAAAATTAAAAACTTTCAAACACTTTAAACTATTTGTTAATAGTTGATATATGTTCACGCTTATTAAATTAATATATTTATTATTTATTTTTATTAGTTTTAGAAGTCCTTTAATATATTTCATATAAATAGATATTTTAATGAAAAAATAATTTCAGATAAAGCAGTTGCTTAACTTCCCATTATCCATCCACTAACTACACCATCCTATAATCAATGAAAACTGAATTGATAACCTTTTAATTTTTAGTATTTATCTTAAAGTAAATGGAAAAAACCAAGAAATAATTAATTGAGATTATTTTAAATTGAAATAATTACTTCAAATTAAAATATTTTTTAAAGTTAATATCATTTTTTCGTCTTTATTTATTAATTTTATGCTTGTTTATGGTTATTTTTATTTTCTAAAAATGAAAATATAATTTTACTATAGTTATCTATGCACATTTTCTTTTGACGATTTAATTTTGCTCATTCTTTTAATGTGACTTGCTAGTTGTTAATAAAAAATCACTATAATATAAACTTCATATATATAATTAACACTATCATGAGATTTGTGTATGTGTTATATCTATTGTTTTTAACTATTAAAATCTATTAATTTTTGTTGATTCTTTTTTCTATTTTTATTAATAATTTTTAATATTTGTAACTGTTTTTTTTTTTTTTTTGCAAGACGATTAGTGTGTGAATTCCTTGAATTTGAATTGTCAAAGTTATTATCTACACATATTTAAAGTGTAGCATTCATTGGACAATAATAGTATCTCATAAAATTATTGTTTATTTTGTTGTTGATGCAATTGATATTATTAGATAAAGACTCAATATTAAAAAAGTTATTTACCAAAAGTTCATCTATAAGCCAACCAAATCTATGTATTTATTCTATTTTATTAATGTGATATATCATAATGTGGTAAAGATCTCATGCTTCTTAATATATTTAAGTTGATAATTATTGTATATTCAATGAGATATTATTTTCTAATTTTTCATTTTTGATAATCTATATGAATACTATTAGCAGTGTCTTACATAAATGTTCAATACATATAGTTTAAAATTTATTTTTATACTCACTAATTATGATTTACTACAGTAGAGTAAATCACTTTTTTTACCCATTATTAGCAATTACAAGATTAAATTTAGTCTGATATAACGATTAAATTAATTAATTAATCTCCAATAGTTATTGCAATTATTTTTTAAAATTATTGAGATCAGTTTTAAATTTCTGAGCAGTAATTTTATGATGAATTTAAAAAATTGAGGTAATTGATTAATAACTACCTTTTCAGAAAGAATAATAATTAACTACTCCTAGAAGTGTACAATCTCTTCTCCTAAATCAAAGGCACGTGTATCTAATGTATATTTTTAAAAAAAAAATACATTCAGACAATATAACTGGATCACTTGACTTCTTTTTATTATAAAAATAAATTATAGTGTTATATAAAAAAAAATTGTTTCTTTTGTTTACTATATATAGTTTTTTTGGTTATTTAAAGTGCATAAATGAAATGTAACTTACTAATTAAAAAAATTACTTATATGCAAAATCAAGAAAATTTCTTCATTATGCGTGTTTAATTAATTTCAATAACAAATATAAAATGTATTTATTAATAATTTATTAAATTTTAATTTCATGAGTGTATTAAATATTAAATAATAATTTATAATTTATAAATATTTTCATTAATAATTTGAATCGAATTAAAATTAGTAACTAATATTTTTTAAATTTGTGGTTTAGAATTATACATCTATAAAACATTTTAATATTTTTGTTTACATTTATAGTATTAAACATTTCATGTGGAGAATTGACATTTGTTTTTTTTTAATAAAGAAAAAAAATACCTTTTTAGTAGATTAACATAAGTATATCGTAACCTAAAAATGTAGCTGATCATATGTATTAAAGTAATATTATTAAAAAAATATATACGCTAAATCATTGAGTTAATATGATCCTATAAATAGTAATAATGTATTACTATAACAATTTAAACAATATATTAACAAGTAAATTAATTTTATCTTAAAAAACATATTAACAAGTGGATTTTTTTCATAAATTACTTTTAATGTAACAATTATGACATTTAAAAATATTCGTGCATAATGCGAGTATGTATACTATGTCTATATAATAAGAGAGGTGATAGCACTTATGTGTCAGCACCACAAAAATCAGACTTTATAAATAATTAACATTATTTTTAAAAAATAATTTTAAATTAGTTCTAGAAAATAGGAATAACTGTAAATCTATATTTAATTTTTTTTAAAAAAAACTCTACAAATAACGTATGTGGCCCTTTTTTCTGTGGAAATGTATTTTTAAATTTTAACCATCTTTCCATTCCACATCCTCCTAATTTAAAGAAAAATATTAATAATAATAATATTCTATATATATATATATATATATATATATATATATATAATAGGAGAGGTGGTAGCGCTTACATGTCACCACCACAAAAATCAGACTTTTTAAATAAATAAAACTATTTAAAAAATGATTTTAAATTAGTTCTAGAAAATAAAAATAACTGTAAATTTGTATTTATTATTTTTTTTTAAAAACTATACAAATAACGTATGTTGTCCTTTTTTTGGTGGAAATGTATTTTAAAATTTTAATCATCTTTCCACAACCTCCTAATATAAAGAAAAACAAACATAGATAATAATAATAATAATAATAATTATTATTATTATTATTATAATATATATCTATCTATATATAATAGGAGAAGTAAAAAGTGTCACGTGTCAGCACAACGAAAAATAGACTTTTCAATAATTAACATTAATTACATGTAATAGGATTAAATAATCAATTATTATTTTATTTTAAAAATGAATTTGAAGCAGTTTTCAAAATTAAACGATAAAAAAAATATCAAAGTTGTTCTAAAAATATTGTGTTGTGACGTGTGTATTCCCTTTTTTGGTGGAAAGATAATTTTATGTAACGACTTGTTTCCATCGTTATAGAAAAGCCAATGGAGAAAATTTTTGGGCCGGGAAATTTTTCCGTAGTATTTTGAGATTTTCAAACCTAGTCCAGATTTGGACGAAACCGGAGTCATTAAAGTCTAGGGAAATATGGTAGAAATTGGGTGATCTAATTATGATTTTGATTACATGAATGAATAGCTAAGACATTAAGGAACCCGTACAACTTTATAGAATTGAATTCGGGCGAATAGAACTCTTGAAATTGATCTTAGCATGAATGGGTAGTTTCTGAGTGTCGTTAGTTGAAGGTGTGTTGTGAAATTGGGTCTTTGAATTATTAATTTTTCTCACTGTTTTCGTACAAGCCGTTGAGGCGGGATTTTTGCCGCCAGGGTGGGGCCGTTGTAGCGGGGTGAATACCGCTATGGTGGGACAGTCGCGACTTATAGTCGGAAATCAACCCCAAAAATATTTTATTCTGTAATTTTCTAACTTGAGAGCTAAGGAACAAACCCAGGGTTTTCTTGACAGTTTTCCACCATTCTTGAGGCTAAAGGTAAGATTTCCACTCCCCAAATCCATTTTTTGATCCGTACACCATTATCTAATGGGTAATTATCGATAGGGAAGGGTTTTGATCTAGAAAATTATGGTGGAAAAAGCCCTAATGTAGGTATGAGGATAATGGGTTTCATGTAAGGATGATGGAATTGTTGGTAATCCGGGTAATTAGTGATTGTTTATTGATTTCCGTGTTATTATGATTTGTTGTAGACCAAGAACAAGCAAAATGAATCTGAAAGGGGAAGAATCAAGTTTCTTAAGGGATTCAAGCTTTTTTCGATGTATGTGATGGTTGTGATTTCATGTTGTGTGATGTATGTTTTTTCTTGCTTCATTATAATACTTGTATGTATGTGAATGTTGCATTATTGATCACACTAATTGTAAATGAAGATAGATGATTGATGAATGCCATGAATCATGACTTGATTGTATGATTATGAGAATGTACTTTGTGGTTGTGATTGTGGCTTGTTGAATGGAACGGGTGTTGCGTTCTGACACACTAACTTGGATCGGTTGCCACATTCCGACATAATTATGGAATCGGTTGCCACGTTTTGGCATAATCATTGGATCAGATATCACGTTCCGGTATGCTAACAGTTTAGGTTTGGGTTCCATGAGAGGACCTGTAACGATCCTAAAAATGAACTAGTGAAACTCGAGCCTAACGTGTGTGCGTTTGTGTTTGTCATGAGTTTTGATGGTGTTGTATATTGTCCCGAGTCATGGTTGAGGTGTTTAGGGGTTAGACTTCATGGTATGACTCCCCAAGGACCACCCTAAGGGTCCGTGAGGAGGACCCTAATTCTACACCTCAAGACCCTAAGGAAATCGTAAAGTTGGCCAAAAAGGGGTCACCTATGGAAGGGGTCCACGCCCCGTAGGTCCATTCACGCCCCATGGATGGCCTCTGTAGGTCAAGGGGCTTCTAACCAATCCAAAACCACCATTGACGGAAGGACAGCACAGTCCATGACCCCATCCACGGATTGTGGATGGAAGGGTCTCGTGAACCATGACTGCTTGCTATCAAGTGGTGCGGCCAAGCTAGGGGTGAGTTGGTAAATTCACCCCAAGTCCTAATTAGTGTATGGATGATTATTTTAAGTGGTTTAAGGTAATTTAAGAGTATTAAAACATAAAAATGGTATTTTAGATTTCATGATTAACTTTTCCCTAAATCAAAACCCTCTCTCCCAAATATCTTCTCTCTAAGAACTCCATAGAAGACCAAGAGGAGAAGAAGACTTAGGGCTTGAAAAGGAAGGCTATTGGGTAGATTTTCGAGGGATTCTTCAAGCAAAAGGTATGGTGATTCTTCATCTAGGGTTAGCTTTCACCCTAGAGTCAATTTCAAAGAAGTTTCAAAGTTTTCAATTTTCATGAAAAACCCTAAGTTTCACTCAATCTCATGGGTTCTTGCATTAAACGTTTTCAAATGATAACTATGATTATATTGATGTTTAATTGATGATTTAAGATGAAAATACTCTATGAACCCCTGATTTCTCTCAATTCCTAAATTGTGCCTTATGATGTAGGTTTGTTGATTATGAATGAATGTTGATGGATTTATGCCTAGATTGATTTACATTGTTGACTTGTATTATCATCTATGCCTAATTATGGTGAATTGAGGATTTGTGATCATAGCCTTGAAAAGACAAGTTTGACATAAGTACTTGTTGTAGTAAACTTGTGTTAGAGATGTTGATCCACTTGGAAGGTGTAGGTGTTTAATTATGATGTAGTTATTTGGTGTTAGTATAATTGTACATGCATTCTTTACTAACCTAAGATTCTAGGGTTATGTCATGAAAGATGCAAATTGAGGGTTTAAATGTGATCCTCCTAGAATGATGAATTCTCAACGTAATGCCTTAGATTAGATCACCTAGACTCGTATTGATTTAGGGCAATGCTTCTAAACATGAATTGACTTGAGCATGATATTATGTTCATGTTGATAAATACTTGAAGTATAAAGTGCCAATCATGATGTGATTAATGTATCAATGAGTTGTCGGATCATGGTATTCCCTTATCTAATGTGCTATTGCTATATGTTGGAATGAGTTGGCCCATAACCCTTGAAGGGCATATTTTGAAGGTTTGTGCATGTTGACAAGATTGTGTGTGAACTCATGATTTACTTGGAAGTTGAAGGTCACATGAATATTGTGTATATTGTAGTATTGTTGAAAGGTCATTCTTCCCTTACTCTTACACTTAATTATGAATGAAGTGTCTAGGATGATAATGTTGTCGTTTGTGTCACTTCAAGGACAATTACACACACACACTTCATGCATAAACATGATTATGATGTATCACTTGTGTTAACTAAAAGTACAATTCTCATATGCACCTTTACACATTATTATGCATGAAATGTACATAATCATGTTGATCATATTGTGTTGATTGAAAGTCCATTCTCATGAGAATACATGATCTTGGTGTGATAGTTATTCTCATATACTAATGTTGATTCTAAGGTTGAAAGGTAGTTCTCACCTTTAATGAATCTATGAGCTATTTTAGTGAGCTGTATTGAACAAAGAGTAAAGTATGCCTACACACATGTAGATACAATTCCATACTAATTATGTATAATTGGGAAATAATGCCTAGTACCGAGTGGATATGGACAATGAGGAAAGGCCCCTCCGCTAATGCAATAGATTGGGTCATCTATAGTAAACTCATGAGATGGAAGCTCATCCACTAATACAATAGGCTGGGTTTCTAGTAGCAATCTCCCTATCCCATAACTATGTGACAAACATAGGACTTAGCTAGTGGATCCACTTAGAAGCTAAGTATGATTAGTTCTACCTTCGGCAAGTAAGAACGCCTTCTTTTGGTGTGGGATTATATGACACCGGATTCCATGTCACATGGTGTATGTCGGTTATGGCTAATATTCCCTAATAACATTAAGATAATGAATATGATAGGAACTATACTATGACTTCTTAATAGGTTTACTTGGTAGGAGTGGAGGTATTGGACTTCACTTTTACATTGCACAAGGAAACTTATTAGGATGTTGTGGAATGGTTTCCTTATGGTATGATAATATATGAATAGATGACTTTCCTTATGTTTAGTTCATGTACTTGTATAATTCCTCATATATGACTATGGATTATTGTAAGCTTGAAGATTATGGAAATGAATATGTGGCTTCAAGGAATGCTTACTAAGGTTGGTATTATGGGATGCCAACCATACATTGCACAAGTGTTCTTAGAGGTTGCTAATGTATTGATATTATTATGTTATGAGTGTATTGTTACTATATCTTATGTTCTATGTTTGAAATGGCATATTGGCTTTCTAAACTTAATGTATGAAAGTCCTCTAAATGCATGAATATGTCCTAAATGAATCTAATGAAGAATGTTGGCTTAAATGCTTAAATGTAAAGATGCATGCTATACTTGGATAGTATTATGAGTTACTTCCTTGTCATGTCTATTCTATATGAATGTGCCTTGTCTATGGTGACTTCAAAGGAGTACTTAGTGTGAGTAGTAGTATGGGATGCTAGTTGCACATTGCACAAGTATGACATAGAGTTGTCTTAGATGTTGGTCTTAATGTGATGATGTAATTCATATAATGTTTATGACTCTTAAATGCTTTATTGTGTAAAGGTGGAAATGATGAATGGTAAGTTCACTTTTGGGTGACCTTAAGGTGGTGTCTTAGTGTGGATGGTGGTATGGGACGCTACCCATACATTGCACAAGGCATAGCTTAAGGGTTACTTGAGGTGGAGGCTCAAGGTGAAGGTAAAGGGTTATCTGTGATTTTGCTCAGATGTGAATTTTGTGACTTTGTATGTTGGTTGTGACTTATATTATGCCTTTTGTATCAATGTTTATGAAGTTTTACGAAAATGGCATAAAGCATGACTTTCAACGAAATGTCCCTTTTAAAGCATGTTTTTGCATGGTCATCATACTTAGTATATTTTTGTGTACTAACCCATATTTTATTATTTTTACTACAAATCTAGGTTCCGGTAAGTGATTGCTTTCTCTAGGGAAACTTGGGATTATAGTTTTCTCAAGACCTCTTTTGGTATGTCCTCATATGTCAAGGACAAGAATTTAATGTCTCTAGTTTTATGTTTAAGACTTTGTTAAGACTTCGATTGTAAAGGGCCGTGACCCTATATTATTAAAGTTTGTCTAAGATGGCCATGTGAGACTTAGTATTCTGCTGCTTTATAAATGTCTTTTGTTGTTTGATTTATTAAAGAAAAGTTTTAAATTCCGCACTATTTCTATGTATCTAATGTTATGAATGCTAAGAGGCTTGTATTAGACCCCTTCGGGGTTGAATATGCTGTGTTACGACTAGGGGGTGCTCTTCAGTCATGACAAACTTGTAATCAGAGCATAAGATTTTGGAAATGGTTTTTAGGATCGATGTCTCACAAGCCTCGTCTAGTAGAGTCTTGTTCATCGGTGTGAGTTGCGACACATCTATGAGCGAGAGGCTATAGGATGTTAGGAGTTACACTTCTTTCTTTATTCTTCAACTCATGCCGTAGAACTTAACTCCATAAGATCTCTCTCTTATTCCTTATCTGGTGGTCTTGAAGATGTGACTACTCGAAGGGTTGATACTACAAGGATCGAGGGAGAAAAAGGTGAGTTTCTATGTATATTGTGGCTATATGACTTGTTGGATTTGAGATCTTAGATTGTGATGTTGTCTTTAACATGACTGAGTTGCTTATGGTTATGTGTAATGTTGGAGTTTTGAGGTTTGTTGAAAGATTTGATGAATTATGGTGTTTAAGTGATGCCTAGAGATGTGGAGTGAGTAGAGTTCTTTAAGAGGAGTAGAAGTGTAATTCACCTCGGTTTAAAATCACTTTGGGTGATGAGTGTGAATGTTTAGTGATGTTTTGGTCCGACCTTAGAATTGAAAGAAGTGACGGGGTAAAGAGGTTGTATAGGCTTACCCCTATGGGGGCGATAATGTGCCTAGATGGTAAGGTCTTTGAGTATCCTTGATGTTCATGAGTTAGGATTGATTGATGTTCTCACCTTAAGAGGTGTAGTGAGTTGAGGCGTTTAAGACCCGGTGTGGTAGACTCTTATGAGATCTTGAGTGATGTGGTAAGGTTGATGGTGATTAGGAGTGCTTAATGAGGACCTTCTTAGTTTAAAAGATCTGGTATGTTGATGGTTCCTTATAGTGTGAAAGTTGAGATGAGATTCCTATGTTGTTTTCATAATAGCCTTAGTTGGGTTTTCTCCTAAGTGGGGAATAGTATGGTTGTGCGAGTGTTGATGTCCTTATATCTTTCCTTTTATTCTTATTCAATCTTGAGACCTAGGGTTCGTTGTAGCTTGTAGTATGTTTTGGAGTCATGTGTGACATGGTGTTTCCATGTTCTCCTTATATTATGCATGTTCTAGTTGGATTCTTATATAGTTGAGAAAATGAATTTTAGTGATTTAATGATCCTCATGTTGATGTGCATTTAGTTTGAGTTGCTTATATGCTTCATGAGGTTAAATAGTGAACATGCTTAAATGTGCTTTATTGAAAATATGTATAATGTGCTTTTATGAGAAAATTGCTCAAATGTGCTTAATGATGTTGTGATGAGCATGATGTGATTTGGAGAAGAAAGTCCCTCTAATGAAATGAAGAATGTGAAGTCTTGATTCATAATTAGGTTGTAGATGTAGTTCCTACCTTCTTGTTGTGTTTTGAGGTTATTGATATGGAGTTAATGTTTCCTCATATGTTTATGCATTAATATTAATGTTGCATGCATGATAATGGGCTTCTAGTCTTGAGTAATTACCCCTTAATGTGTTTAAAGTATCATTCGAGGACGAATGTTCCTAAGTGGGGGATAATGTATTCTTATTCAGGGGGACGAATTTTAGAGCCTAAAAATGAACTTGTGAAACTGGAAGGAGCTCAAAACGTGTGCGAGTTACATTTATAACCATTTTCGTAAACCCTCGCCGGCAGAAAAGTGCCATTTGTCATGCCCCATTAATTTTTCTAAGTGTTGATGTCTCTAAAACATTTCTCAAACATCCAAAAACTCTCTCTAAACCCTCTCCAAAATTCCACCAAGATCATCAACCAAAATTCAAGGATCCCAAGCTTTAATTCCGGATTCAATCTCAAGCAATTCTCCATTCCAATCTTCATCAAGAATTCTCCAAAGTTGAGGTATGTGGGTTGATTGTGGAAACCTTCCTTTCCACAAGTCCAACCATTTATCCTCTATTTTACTTCAAGTTTATGGGTCCTTATGATCATTTATGAACTCTTGAATTATGGTTGTCTATCTTGCATATTTTCATGAAATGGTATTATTATGTGATGTTTATGGTCATGCCTCCATGATCAAATTATGAGGTTGTATATATGTATGTTGTTGGTGGGCTGGGATTTTGAAAATTGGTTGGACTTAGTACTCTTGAAACACATGATTTTATTTACATGAACAAGTAGCCCACCATATGTTTGATAAAATGTCATTTATAGAATTCTTATGAAATGGAAGGTCCAATGTACGTCCTATGAGTCGGATGATTATATAAGTATTGAAATTATGATGAAATGGATACATGTATATGATTTTCTCTATATGGTGTGTGAGTCAAGCCTAGCTCGGGGGTTGTAGGCTCGGGTAACCGTATCAAGGGGTTTGTACCTTGGTTGCCTAGTACGGGGGGTAGTAGGCCCGTATAACCACATCGAGGGGTTTGTACCTTGGTCCCTAGCTCGGGGAGTGGTAGGCCCGGGTAACCACATTGAGGGTTTTGTACCTCTTTCGCCTCTCCAAGGGGGTGGTAGGCCTTGGAAATGCTATATTGATGGTCACTCACTACACATATACTATGCCCTACTAAATATGATTTTTATATAAGCATCATTATACATATCATCTCATTAATATGTCATCTATCGGGTACGATTATGCATTTTGCCTATGATGTCCATCCCTTGTTGCATTGCATTGCATCCTCTATACTTACTACATTCAAACGTACTAACGCATACTCTATGCCTACATGATGTCACCATGTAGGGACCGAGCACCGCTTGACCCTCTAGGAAATGTTTCCCTTCTCCATGTTCTAAGTCGTCTTTGTAGAGTTGAATTAAGGTCTTTCCTAACGGTTGTTCTTTGCTATGCTAGATCATGCCTAATACAAGAGGTCTATGGAACAACCGACCAATGGGGATCTTCGGGATGCCCTTACTTTATTTGCACAAGCTTTGGCTAATCAAGCCAACCACGGGGCCCAAGCTCCTAAGGCTCTACACCCCAAGCATCTCGGGTGAAACCGTGCGGATGAATCCCCAGGAATTCTATGGGTCTAAGTTAAATGAAGACCCTCAAGAGTTCATTGATGAAGTCCTCAAGATATTAGCTATCATGGGCGTGAAGTCAGAAGATAAGGCGGAGTTGGCGGCCTACCAACTAAATGGGGTGGCCCAAATATGGTACAACCAATGGAAGGAAGAGAAGGGGGTAAACTATGTGGTGCATTGGGAAGAGTTCAAAACGGCTTTCCTTAATCGATTCTTTCCTCTTGAGCTTAGGGAAGCCAAATTGGTGGAGTTCATGAATTTAAAACAAGGGTCTATGAGTGTGAGGGAGTATCAAGACGATCTAGAATGAATAAATTCGTGATGGGTGTGTCCGACCTAGTGAGTGAAGAATGCCGGTCCGCAATGTTGATTAGTGACATGGACTTGTCCCGCTTGATGGTCTACGCCGAACAAATGGAGGAGGAGAAGTTGAGGAAGAGGAGGGGTCATGAGGCCAAGAGGGCCCGTTTTGAGGGAAGTAGAACGGGAGGGGTCCATAAGGGGTTTGCCAATGACAAGGTGTTGGTGGTATGGGTCCTATTGATGTCTTTGACTTTGATGTATATGCATTAATTGATCCGGGTGCCTCTCTTTCTTTTGTCACACCCCATGGATGGCCTCCGTAGGTCAAGGGGCTTCTAACCATGCGACAACCACCATTGACGGAAGGACAGTATAGTCCGTGACCCCATCCACCGACCGTGGATGGGGGTCTCGTGAACCATGACTGTTTGTTGTCAAGTGGTGCGGCCCAGCTAGGGATGAGTTGGTAAATTCACCCCACGTCCTAATTAGTGTATGGATGATTTTTATAAGTATTTTAAGGTATTTTAAGAGTATTAAAACATTATAATGGTATTTTAGGCTTCATGATTCACTTTTTCCCAAATCAAAACCCTCTCTCCCAAAATATCTTCTCTCTAAGAACTCCATTGAAGACCAAGAGGAGAAGAAGACTTAGGGCTTGAAGAGGAAGTCTATTGGGTAGATTTTCATGGGATTCTTCAAGTAAAAGGTATGGTGATCCTTCATCTAGGGTTAGCTTTCACCCTAGAGTCAATTTCAAAGAAGTTTCAAAGTTTTCAATTTTCATGAAAAATCGTAAGTTTCACTCAATCAGATGGGTTCTTGCATTAAATGTTTTCAAATGATAAACTATGATTATATTGATGTTTAATTGATGATTTAGGATGAAAATACTCTATGAACCCATGATTTCTCTCAATTCCTAAATTGTGCCTTATGAAGTGGATTTATTGATTATGAATGAATGTTGATGGATTTATGCCTAGATTGATTTAAATTGTTGACTTGTATCATCATCTATGACTTATTATGGTGAATTGTTGCTGAATTGAGGATTTGGGATCATAGCATTGAAAGGGCAAGTTTGACCTAAGTACTTGTTGTAGAAAACTTGTGTTAGAGATGTTGATCCACTTCAAAGGTGGAGGTGTTTAATTATGATGTAGTTACTTGATGTTAGTATAATTCTACATGCATTCTTGATTAACCTAAGATTCTAGGGTTATGTTATGAAAGAGGCAAATTGAGGGTTTAAATGTGATCCTCCTAGAATGATGAATTCTCAATGTAATGCCTTAGATTAAATCACCTAGACCCGAATTGGTTTAGGGCAATGTTTTTAAACTTGAATTGACTTGATCATGATATTATGTGCATGATGAAGAATACTTGAAGTATAAAGTGCCAATCATGATGTGATTAATGTATCGATGAGTTGTCGGAAAATGGTATTCCCTTATCTATCGTTCTATTGCTATATGTTGGAATAAGTTGGCCCATAAACCTTGAAGGGCATATTGTGAAGGTTTGTGAATGTTGACAAGATTGTGTGCGAACTCATGATTTACTTGGAAGTTGAAGGTCACATGAATATTGTGTATATTGTGGTATTGTTGGAAGGCCATTCTTCCCTTACCCTTACACTTAATTATGAATGACGTGTCTAGGATGATAATGTTGTTGTTTCTGTCATTGCAAGGACAATTACACACACACTCCATGCATAAATAAGATTATGATGTATCAATGGTGTTCACTAAAATTATAGTTCTCATATGCACCTTTACACATTATTATGGATGAAATGCACATAATCATGTTGATCCTGTTGTGTTGATTGAAAGTCCATTCTCATGAGAATACATGATCTTGGTGTGATAGTTATTCTCATATACTAATGTTGATTCTAAGGTTGAAAGGTAGTTCTCACCTTTAATGAATCTATGAGCTATTTTAGTGAGCTGTATTGAGCAAAGAGTAAAGTATGCCTTCACACATGTAGATACAATTCCATACTAATTATGTATAATTGGGAAATAATGCCTAGTACCGAGTGGATATGGACAATGAGGAAAGGCCCCTCCGCTAATGCAATAGATTGGGTCATCTATAGGAAACTCATGAGATGGAAACTCATCCACTAATACAATTGGCTGGGTTTCTAGTAGAAATCTCCCTATCCCATAACTATGTGCCAAACATAGGACTTAGCTAGTGGATCCACTTAGAAACTAAGTATGATTAGTTCTACCTTCGGCAAGTAAGAACGCCTTCTTTCGATGTGGGTTTATATGACACCGGATTCCATATAGCTCACATGGTCCATGTCGGTTATGGCTAGTATTCCCTATTAACAATAAGATAATGAATATGATAAGAACTATAGTATGAATTCTTAATGGGTTTACTTGGTAGGAGTGGGGGTATGGAGTTCACTTTTACATTGCACAAGGAGACTTATTAGAATGTTGTGGAATGGTTTCCTTATTGTATGATAAGATATCAGTAGATGACATTCATTATGATTAGTTCATGTACTCTTATAATTCATCATTTATGACTATGGATTATGTTCAGCTTGAAGATTATGGAAATAAATATGTGGCTTCAAGGAATGCTTAGTAAGGTTGGTATTATGGGATGCCAACCATACATTGCACAAGTGTTCTTAGAGTTTGCTAAAGTATTGATATTATTATGTTATGAGTGTATTGTGACTATAGTATGTCTTCTATGTTTGAAAAGGCATATTGGCTTTATAAACTTAATGTATGAAAGTCCTCTAAATGCATGAATGTGTCCTAAATGAATCTAATGAAAAATGTTGGCTTAAATGCTTAAATGTAAAGATGCATGCTATACTCGGATTGTATTATGAGTTACTTTCTTGTCATGTCTATTCTATATGAATGTGCCTTGTCTCTGGTGACTTCAAAGGAGTATTTAGTATGAGTAGTAGTATGGGATGCTACTTGCTTATTGCACAAGTATGACTTAGAGTTGTCTTAGATGTTGGTTTTAATAAGATGATGTGATTCATATAACATTATGTCTCTTAAATACTTTATTGTGTAAAGGTTGAAAGGATGAATGGTAAGTTCACTTTTGGGTGACCTTAACGTGGTGCCTTAGTGTGGGTGGTGGTATGGGACGCTACCAATACATTGCACAAGGCATAGCTTGAGGGTTACTTGAGGTGGAGGATCAAGGTGAAGGTAAAGGGTTATATGTGATTTTGCTCAAATGTGAATTATGTGACTTTGTATGATGGTTGTGACTTATATTATGCCTCTTGTATCAATGTTCATGAAGTTTTACAAAAATGGCAGAAAGCATGACCTTCAACAAAATGTCCCTTTTAAAGCATGTTTTTGCATGGTCATCATACTTAGTACATTTTTGTGTGCTAATCCATATTTTATTATTTTTACTACAAGTGTATGTTCCAGCAAGTGATTGCTTTCTCTAGGGAAGCTTGGGATTAGAGTTCTCTTAAGACCACTTTTGGTATGTTCTTATTTGTCGAGGACAAGGATTTTATGTTTCTAGTTTTTTGTTTAAGACTTTGTTAAGACTTTGATTGTAAAGGGTCGTGACCCTATATTATTAAAGTTTGTCCAAGATGGCCATGTGAGACTTAGTATTTCGTTGCTTTATAAATGTCTTTTGATGGTAGATTTATTAAAGAAAGTTTTAAATTCTGCACTATTTCTGTGTATCTAATGTTATGAATGCTAAGAGGCTTGAATTAGACACCTTCAATGTCGAGTACGTCGTGTTACGACTAGGGGGTGCTCTCAGATCGTGACAAACTTGGTATCAGAGCATAAGATTTTGGAAATGGTTTTTAGGATCGATGTGTCACAAGCCTCGTCTAGTAGAGTCTTGTTCATCGGTGTGAGTCGTGACACATCTATGAGCGAGAGGCTATAGGACGTTAGAAGTTACACTTCTTTCTTCATTCTTCACGTCATGCCATAGAACTTAACTCCATAAGATCTCCCTCTTATTCCTTATTCTGTGGTCTTGAAGATGTGACTACTCGAAGTGTAAATGTTACAAGGATCAAGGAAGAAAAAAGTGAGTTTCGATATATATTGTGGCCATATGACTTATTAGATTTGAGATGTTAGGTTGTGATATTGTCTTTAACATACTGAGTTGCTTATGATTATGTGTGATGTTGGAGTTTTGAGGTTTGTTGAAAGATTTGATGAATTGTGGTGTTTAAGTGATGCCTAGAGATGTGAAGTGAGTAGAGTTCTTTAAGAGGAGTAGAAGTGTAATTCACCTCGGTTTAGAATCACTTTGGGTGATAAGAGCGAATGTTTAGTGATGTTTTGCTCCGACCATATAATTGAAAGAAGTGATGGGGTAAACAGGTTGTATAAGCTTACCCCTGCAGGGGAGATAATCTACCTAGATAGTAAGGTCTTTGAGTATCCTTGATGTTCATGAGTTTGGCTTGATTGATGTTCTCACCTTAAGAGGTGTAGTGAGTTGAGGAGTTTAAGGCCTGGTGTGGTAGACTCTTATGAGACCTTGAGTGATGTGGTAAGGTTGATGGTGAGTAGGAGTGTTTAATGAGGTCCTTCCTAGTTTAGAAGCTCTGGTATGTTGATGGTTCCTTATAGTGTGAATGTTGTGATGAGATTCCTATGTTGTTTTCATGATAGCCTTAGTTGGGTTTTCTCCTAAGTGGGGGATAGTAAGGTTGTGCGAGTGTTGATGTCCTTATCTCTTTCCTTCTATTCTTATTCAAGCTTGAGACTTAGGGTTCCTTGTAGCTTGTAGTATGTTTTGTAGTCATGTGTGACATGGTGTTTCCATGTTCTCGTTATATTATGCATGTTCTAGTTGGATTCTTATTTAGTTGAGAAAATGAGTTTTCATGATTTATTGTTCCTCATGTTGATGTGCATTTAGTTTGACTTGCTTATATGCTTCATGAGATAAAATGTTGAACATTCTTAAATGTGCTTTATTGAGAAGATGCATAATGTGCTTTTATGAGAAAATTGTTCAAATGTGCTTAATGATGTTGTGATGAGCATGATGTTATTTGGAGAAGGAAGTTCATCCAATGAAATGAAGAATGTGAAGTTTTGATACATAATGAGGTTGTAGACGTAGTTCCTACCTTCTTGTTGTATGTCGAGCTAGGATGTGGAGTTGATGTTTCCTCCTTTTTTTAGGCATTTATATTAATGTTGCATGTATGATGATGGGCTGCTAGTCTTGAGTCATTACCCCCTAATGTGTTTAAAGTGTCTTTCAAGGACGAATGTTCCTAAGTGGGAGATAATGTAACGACCATAAAAATGAACTAGTGAAACTCGAGCATAACGTGTGTGCGTTTCTGTTTGTCATGAGTTTTGACTGTGTTGTATATTGTCCCGAGTCATGGTTGAGGTGTTTAGGGGTTAGACGTCAAGGTACGACTCCCCAAGGACCACCCTAAGGGTCCATGAGGAGGACCCTTAGTCTACACCACAAGACCCCAAGGTAACCGTTAAGTTGGCCAAAAAGGGGAGACCTACAAAAGGGGTCCAGACCCCGTAGGTCCTTCCACTCCCCGTGGATGGCCTTCGTAGGTCAAGGGGCTTCTAACCAAGCCACAACCACTATTGAAAAAAGGACAATACGGTCCGTGAACCCATCCACGGACCCTGGATGGGGGTCTCGTGAACCATGATTGTTTGCTGTCAAGTGGTGCGACCAAGCTAGAGGTGAGTTGGTAAATTCACCCGAAGTTCTAATTAGTGTATGGACGGTTATTTTAAGTGTTTTAAGGTATTTTAAGAGTATTAAAACATTAAAATGGTAATTTAGATTTCATGATTCACTTTTTCGCAAATCAAAACCCTCTCTCCCAAAATATCATATCTCTAAGAACTCCATTGAAGACCAAGAGGAGAAGAAGACTTAGGGCTTGAAGAAGAAGGATTTTGGGTAGATTTTTATGGGATTCTTCAAGAAAAAGGTTTGGTGATCCTTCATCTAGGGTTATCTTTCACCCTAGAGTCAATTTCGAAGAAGTTTCAAAGTTTTCAATTTTCATGAAAAATCCTAAGTTTCACTCAATCTCATGGTTTCTTGCATCAAAAGTTTTCAAATGATAAACTATGATTATATTGATGTTTAATAGATGATTTAAGATTAAAATACTCTATGAACCCCTGATTTCTCTCAATTCCTAAATTGTGCCTTATGAAGTGGGTTTGTTGATTATGAATAAATGTTGATGGATTTATGCCTAGACTGATTTACATTATTGACTTGTATTATCATCTATGCCTAATTATGGTGAATTGGGGATTTATGATCATAGCCTTGAAAGTACAACTTTGACATAAGTACTTGTTGTAGTAAACATGTGTTAGAGATGTTGATCCGTTTGAAAGGTGGTGGTATTTAATTATGATGTAGTTACTTGATGTTAGTATAATTGTACATGCATTCTTGATTAACCAAAGATTCTAGGGTTATGGACTGAAAGAGGAAAATTGAGGGTTTAAATGTGATCCTCCTAGAATGATGAATTCTCAATGTAATACCTTAGATTAGATCACCTAAACCCGAATTGGTTTAGGGTAATGCATCTAAACATGAATTGACTTTATCATGATATTATGTTCATGTTGATGAATACTTGAAGTATAAAGTGCCAATCATGATGTGATTGATGTATCTATGAGTTATCAGATCATGTTTTTCCCTTATCAATTGTGCTATTGCTATATGTTGGAATGAGTTGGCCCATAACCCTTAAAGGTCATATTGTGAAGGTTTGTGCATGTTGACAAGATTGTGTGTGAACTCATGATTTACTTGGAAGTTGAAGGTCACATGAATATTGTGTATATTGTGCTATTGTTGAAAGGTCATTCTTCCCTTACCCTTACACTTAATTATCAATGAAGTGACTAGGATGATAATGTTGTTGTTTGTGTCATTGCAAGGACAATTACACACACACTCTCCATGCATAAACATGATTATGATGTATCAATGGTGTTAACTTAAAGTATAGTTCTCATATGCACCTTTATACAATATTATGCATGAAATGCACATAATCATGTTGATCCTATTGTGTTGATTAAAAGTCTATTCTCATGAGAACACATGATCTTGCTGTGATGGTTATTCTCACATACTTATATTGATTCTAAGGTTGAAAGGTAGTTCTCACCTTTAATGAATCTATGAGCTATTTTGATGAGTTGTATTGAACAAAGGGCAAAGTATGCCTTCAGACATGTGGATACAATTCCATACTAATTATGTATAATTGGGAAATAATGCCTAGTACAGAGTAGTTATGGACAATGAGGAAATGGCCCCTCCGCTATTGCAATAGGTTGGGTCATCTATAGTAAACTCATGAGATGGAAGCTCCTCCGCTAATGCAACAGGTTGGGTTTCTCCCCATCCCATAACTATGTGCCAAACATAGGACTTAGCTACTAGATCCACTTTGAAGCAAAATATGATTAGTTATACATTTGGCAAGTAAGAACGCCTTCTTTCGGTGTGGGGTTATATGACACCGAATTTCATGTAGCTCACACGGTCTATGTCGGTTATGGATAATATTCCCTAATAACAATAAGATAATGAATATGATAGGAACTATACTATGACTTCTTAAGGGTTTACTTGGTAGGAGTGGGTGTATGGGACTTCACTTTTACATTGCAATGGGAGACTTATTAGGATGTTGTGGAATGGTTTCCTTATGGTATGATAAGATATGAATAGATGACTTTCCTTATGATTAGTTCATGTACTTGTATAATTCCTCATATGTGACTATGGATTATTGTAAGCTTGAATATTATGGAAATGAATATGTGGCTTCAAGGAATGCTTAGTAAGGTTGGTATTATGGTATGCCAACCATACATTGCACAAGTGTTTTTAGAGGTTGCTAAAGTATTGATATTATTATGTTATGAGTGTAGTGTGACTATAGCTTGGCTTCTATGTTTGAAAAGGCATATTGGCTTTCCAAACTTAATGTATGAAGTTCTTTAAATGCATGAATGTGTCCTAAATAAATCGAATGAAGAATGTTGTCTTAAATGCTTAAATGTAAAGATGCATGCTATAGTTGAATTGTACTATGAGTTACTTCCTTATCATATCTATTCTATATGAATGTGTCTTGTTTATAGTGACTTCAAAGGAGTACGTAGTGTTAGTAGTAGTATGGGATGCTAATTGCACATTGCACAAGTTTGATTTAGAGTTTTCTTAGATGTTGGTCTTAATGTGTTGATGTGATTAATATAATGTTTATGTCTCTCAAATACTTTTTTGTGTAAAGGTGGAAAGGTTGAATGGTAAGTTCACTTTTGGGTGACCTTAAGTTGGTGTCTTAGTGTGGGTGGTGATATGGGACACTACCCATACATTGCATAAGGTATAGCTTGAGGGTTACTTGAGATGGAGGCTCAAGGTGAAGGTAAAGGGTTATATGTGATTTTTCTCAACTGTGAATTATGTGACTTGGTATGTTGGTTGTGACTTATATTATGCCTCTTGTATCAATGTTTATGAAGTTTTACAAAAATGGCATAAAGCATAACTTTCAACAAAATGTCCCTTTTAAAGCATGTTTTTGCATGGTCATCGTACTTGTTAAATTTTTGTGTTCTAACCCATATTTTCTTATTTTTACTACAAGTGTAGGTTCTGACAAGTGATTGCTTTCTCTAGGGAAGCTTGGGATTAAAGTTCTCTCAAGACCTCTTTTGGTATGTCCTAATATGTCGAGGACAAGGATTTTATGTTTCTAGTTTTATGTTTAAGACTTTTTTAAGACTTTGATTGTAAAGGGCCGTAACCCTATCTTATTAAAGTTTGTCCAAGATGGCCATGTGAGACTTAGTATTTCGCTACTTTATATATGTCTTTTGATGTTGGATTTATGAAAGAAAAGTTTTGAATTCCGTACTATTTCTATGTATTTAAGTTATGAATGCTTAGAGGCTTGTATTAGACCCCTTCAGGGTCGATTACGCCATGTTACGAATATGGGGTGCTCTCGGGTTGTGAC
Organism: Solanum commersonii; assembly: GCA_029007595.1. Classification (NCBI taxonomy): domain Eukaryota; kingdom Viridiplantae; phylum Streptophyta; class Magnoliopsida; order Solanales; family Solanaceae; genus Solanum; species Solanum commersonii. The sequence goes on from JAJTWQ010000029.1 coordinate 4,043,250, forward strand.
AGGACCATTTACTTGACATTATTATATATTAAGAATTATGTGAAATGATCAATTGTTCTTAATGTTGTTGATATTGTATATATTCGGTATATGCATGTTGCTATATTGTTGTAATGGCTTATATATGTTACACTTAGTGGGATAGCCGCGTGATCCTACCAATACACTGTGGTTGTGTACTAATACTTCACTTGTTCTTTCCTTGTTAAGTATAGGTATCTTCCGACGTCTACTAACAGACCTCGCTAAGAAGATCAGTAGTCGTCATTCAAATTCAAGGGTGAGCCAGTTCTTCCGAGATGCCATGAGTTTTCTTGCTATGTCCACATTTTGGACTTAGACTATTTCTTTAGATTTCTATGTTTAGTTTGGCGTTTTACCCTTCTTGTTAGACTTATGGTTGAACCTTAGCTATTTTGGTACGTTGACTTTCAAGTTCTAGGTGTATTTTCTGCATTTTCTAGTTGTTGGAGTTTATGGGAACTCCCTATTTCTTTCCCTAACATTTAACTTTCTTTCGTAACTTAAATGCCTTAGTTTTGGGTTAAGTTGTTTAGTTTGGGTTGTTGTAGTGGTTCTCCCACCAGAGGGTTAGTATGGGTGCCAATCACGACGGTTTGGGTCATGACAAAGTTGGTCTGAGAGCCTAGGTTCGTTGATCTCGATGTACCAAAACGAGTCTAGTAGAGTCTTATGGAACGGTACGGAGACATCTGTACTTTTCTTCGAGAGGCTATAGGACTTTAGGAATCTCTCTACTTTCTCTTGTCTCCTTTCGTGCTATAACTTGATTCCAATTGGTATCTAGCAATTCAAATTGGTATCTAACCTCACTAACTCTTCTGTCCGCAGATGGTTAATATTAGGTTCAACAGCGTCAGGCCCGTAGCTCCTGTCAATGCTCCAGCTGAGGAATCTGTAGCAAGAGGTCTCAATTGAGGCTGGGGTAGAGAAAGAGCAAGGGGTAGAGGCTAAGAAAAGGTGGCACATCTAGGGATGGTGCATCGGTTGGAGATGCTCCGAGAACTGAGGCCCCTCTTGAGCACCATGAAGAGGTAGATGAGGAAGTAAAAGTTGAGGAGGAGGAGAATGTTGGACAAGAGGAAGAAGTGCAGGCTGAGGCTACAGGTATTCCTCCCTTAGACCCAGTGTTAGCTTAGCAGATCATGTCATTCTTGAAAGGGTTGGTAGGTCCCGGAGTGCTCCTCTCTATTCAAGTAACTCAAGGTCCTGCCAATCCTCCTATTGCTAACACTGTCGCCAAGGTGGGAAGGAATGTAGGTAATGATGCTTTCTTTCGTCCTTTGTTGGGTCCTGTTATGATTGGTAATGAACATGCGATGTTGACCAAGTTTTTAAAGTTGAAAACGTCTGTGTTCCATGGTTCCAAGAGTGATGATGAATATGAATTCATCCTAGATTGCTATGAGAGACTTCATAAGTTGGGAAATTGTCCATCAGCATGGGGTTGAGTTTGTGACCTTTCAGCTTCAAGGTGAGGCTAAGCAGTGGTGGAGAGCTTATGTGGAATGCAGATCTTCAGTTTTACCTCCACTTACTTTGACCCAGTTTCATGCTTTGTTCTTAGATTAGTATGTGCCTCGGACTTTGAGAGATCGTAAGAAGGATAAGTTCATGGCTTTGGAGCAAGGTGGTATGTATGTGGCTGCTTATGAGGCCAAGTTCCATGCATTGTGTAGATATGCTACGCAGTTACTGACTACTGAGGAAGAGAGGATCCGTTTATTTGTTAAGGGACTAAATTCTGAGTTGTAAGTATTATTTGTTCGTATGAACTCTACAGGGAAAAGCTTCAATGAGGTGATAGACTTTGTGAAGAAAGTGGAGAGGATGAGGCGAGATGGTCAAGCTAAAGCATTGGCAAAAAGGGCTAAGAACTCGGGTAACTTTCAAGGTTCTTACTCCAAGGTGTCCGAAAGGCCAACGCTTATAGCCAAGCCAATTCAGTCCGCTATGCCCGCCTCTATAGGTAATTACTCGGGAACTCCACCTCATAATTTGATTCAGGATAGCTAGGAAGTCGCACCTTTAGCAGGCAGCAGGTCATCCTTTGATTGTACTTGCTACAATTATGGAGAAACTGGGAATATGAAGAGAGATTGTCCCCACCCATGCGTGATGGATTCCGCGCAGCAGCAATCTAGAGTAGTGGTACCTGCAGGAAGTAGTCATAATGGTCGAGGGCGTCCACAAGGTGGGCGGGGAGGAAATCAACGAGGCTACGGAGGTAAGGGAAATTGTAATTCAAGTAGAGGTCCAATGCATCCACGCATGGAAGTAACCCATCAAGATGATAGGGCTCAATGTTATGCCTTTTCGAGTAAGAGTGAGGAAGAGGCGTCTGACGCAGTGATTATATGTACTATTCTTATCTATGATCGGATGGCTAATGTGTTATCTGGGTTCCACTTATTCTTATATATCCGTGCGATTTGCCTCAGAATTTTCTATGATTTGTGATATACTTGATGCCCCCATCTATGTTTCTACCCTAGTTGGAGAGTCTGTCATAGTCACCCATGTCTATCGTTCTTGTCCTATATTTTTTATGGGTTTTCAAAATTTGATTGATTTGGTGATTTTAGATATGATTGACTTTGACATAACCTTATGCATGACTTGGTTGCCCCCTTATTATGTTGTGCTTAATTGTAATACTAAGTTTGTGACTATAGATATTCTGGGAAGAGTAAAATTAGACTGGAAGGGGTGTACAAGCCTAAGCAAGCTAATATCCAAACTGGTAGGGCAGGGTTGTTTGGCTTATTTGGCTCAAATTAGGGATGTTGAGGTTGAGACTCCATCTATTGAGTCTATCCCTGTGGTGTTAGAATTTAGAGAAGTGTTTGCTACTGATTTGCCTGGTATGCCTCGAGATAGAGATATAGATTTCTGCATTGATTTGGAACCTGGTACCCACCCCATTTCTATCCCTCCATATCGCATGTCTCTTGCAAAATTAAGAGAGCTTAAGGCTCAAATCCAAGAACCTTTTGAAAAAGGATTTATTCGTCCTAGTGCTTCCCCGTGGGGTGCTCCAGTTTTGTTTGTTAAGAAAAAAGATAGTAGTATGAGGATGTGTACAGATTACTGGGAATTGAATAAGGTCACCATTCGAAACAACTACCCATTGCCTCGAAGAGATGATCTTTTTGACCAATTGCAAAGTGCATCAGTTTTCTCTAAGATTGATCTAAGGTTTGGCTACCATCAATTGAAAATTAGGCCTGAGGATGTGCCCAAGACGACATTTAGAACCCGTTATGGGCACTATAAGTTTCCAGTTATGTCTTTTGGTTTGACTAACGCGCCTGCAGCTTTCATGAGTTTGATGAATGGGGTGTTCAAGCCATTTCTTGATTCATTCGTGATAGTCTTTATTGATGATATTTTGGTCTATTTGAAAAGTAAGGAAGAGCATGCCAACCATTTTCGTATTGTTCTGGGTGTTCTTGGGAAACAAATGTTCTATACGAAATTCTCTAAGTGTGAATTTTGGTTGAATTCGATTGCATTTTTGGGGCATGTAGTTTCAAAAAAGGGGTAATGGTAGATCCCCAAAAGATTGAGGTGGTTAAGAATTAGGTTCGGCCTAACTCTGTGATGGAAGTACGGAGTTTTGTGGGGCTCGCTAACTACTATCATCGATTTGTGAAGAACTTTGCTTCTATCGCCACTCATTTGACCAAAATGGAGATACCATTTGAATGGACTGAAAAATGTGATGAGGCTTTCAAAAGCTTAAAACTCTCTTGACCATCGCACCTATTCTAGCTCTACCGATTGAAGGTAAAGATTTTATTGTTTATTGTGATGCTTCACATTCGAGTTTGGGTACTATGTTGATGTAGGATAAGAATGTTATAGCTTATGAATCACGACAATTGAAGGTGCATGAGAGGAATTACCCAACACATGATTTGGAGTTGGCAGCGGTAGTATTCACTCTTAAGATCTGTCGACATTACCTATATGGCGTTAAGTGTGAGGTGTTTACTAATCATCGTAGTTTGCAGCCCATTCAATACCATACGGGTAAGGCTAATGTGGTGGCAGACTCTTTGAGTCGAAAAGCGGCGAGTATAGGTAGTTTAGCTTGCTTCAGTGTACTCAAGCGACCCTTGGCTAAGGAAATTCAGACCTTCAGTCTAAGTTCATGCAATTGGGCATCTCAGAGAGAGGTAGGGTGTTAGCTAACATTGAGGTTAAGGCCACGTTCATTGAGAAGATCAAGGCAAAACAGTTTGAGGATGCGAATTTGGAGGAGCTTAGAAAGAAGACTGCGATTGGTAAGGCACAAGAGACCACTCTTGATACGGAGGGTGTGCTAAATTTTAAAGGAAGAAACTGTGTTCCTAGAGTAGATGACTTTATTTAGAAATTGTTAGTAGAATCTCATGGTTTGTGATATTTTATTCTTCCGGGGTGACCAAGATGTACTGAGATTTGAAGCGAGTTTATTGGTTGCCGGGCATGAAGAAGTATACAACGGAGTTCGTGGCTAAGTGTCAAAATTTCCAACAAGTGAAGTATGAACACCAAAGGCCTGCAGGTTTACTTCAGAGAATGCCAATTCCGGAATGGAAGTGGGAAAGGATAGCCATGGATTTTGTGGTTGGTCTTCCCAAGACTTTGGGGAAGTTTGATTCTATTTGGGTAGTAGTTGACAGAGTGACTAAGTCAGCCCATTTTATTCCGGTAAGAATAGATTATAATGTTGAACAATTTGCTAAAGTTTATGTGAAAGAGATAGTGAGGTTGCATGGGGTGCCACTCTCTATCATCTTAGACCGTGGTACCCAATTCACATCCAAGTTCTGGAGGAAACATCACAATGAATTGGGCACACAACTCACTTTTAGTACAGCCTTCCATAAACAGACGGGTGGACAATCAGAGAGGACTATTCAAGTGTTAGAAGACATGTTGAGGGCTTGTGTGATTGATTTTGGAGGGCATTGGGATAAGTTCTTATCTTTGTGTGAGTTCTCTTATAATAATAGTTATCACTCCAGCATTGATATTGCACCATTTGAGGCACTTTATGGAAGGGGATATAGATCTCCATCTTCATTTACCTTAGGAGATCCTTGTGCTTTAAGATTTACTTTTGTAGATACAGTGGAAGCCATATAACTTGGCACACTAGGTGTATTCTGTGAGATATTCTAAGAATTATTGCCCTGCTTTGATGGAAGAGATCTCCTCCTCCTAGTTCTCTCTTTACTACTTTAATCTTCTTTGGGGCTAAGCTCCTCATTAACAAATGGACTATTTTTTTCTCTAACAAACTTTGTCTTCTTCTAACTGTAGGATGATTATGCAACACATCTTTTGGTTCTTCCACAACTACAGCCATATGAACTTCAGTCATAGCTAGCTTGTCAATTTCATGAATCGAATCAGTTATTTTCTCAGGAAAATTAACCACTACTGGTTCATCAACATTAGTAGCTGAGGATATTGATGTTCTTGCATGAGTTTGAACTAGAACAGGATTATAAGCTGAGGATATTAGTGTTTCTGTCTGAGCTTGAATTGGAATATGAATCTGTTGTGCCTTGTCAGTTTTTTGCTTCTGATTTTTCTGGAGACGGTACCACAACTTTAGTAACTTTTTTAAATTTCATTTGATCCTCTCAAGTTCATTTTGAGGTTGATATTGCGCTGATGATTCGTGAATTTCCATAGGTTACGCCTAGGTTTTTCAGGTTCAGAAGAACTTATGCACCAGTTATTGTGGAAAGAACCCTCCTGATACTCCATTTTGGTGTTGCTGTCTCAACACTCTCTGGTTCCTAAAAGTGAGATAGTGACCAGCGTTCAAGCCACTTTCAAACTGAATTAGGTTCACACTCATCATACTGAAGGCTCAAGGGTATGTCTATCGGCAGCATATCAAGAAGCTAAAACAAGAAACAATACAACTGTCAAATTGAATTCATGCCAACAAAATATTTTAGTATTTACTTGTTATCACTAACTACATTTATTTGTTAACCTTCACATCAATTTCAGAAGAAATATTTGTTATAACCCATTTTAACTCAAGATCAAAACGTATACAACATATTGGTGATTTCCAAATTATTAACTAATTTAAGAAGTCAGCACCTAATTAATTACGGTGAATTAGGACAACAAAATGATTAAGTTATTGTCTAAAGTTAACTTCATTTTAAGGTCTACTAAACATGAGAATCTAAGTAAGGGTTTTAGTTATCCTAAAAGGAAGGGGTAAGACATCCTCTAAGATTAGTTTAAAAACTATTAACCAGACAAACTTAGGTTGATTACTTAAGGTCTTACAGAAAAAAAAAGTTGAATATTTTATAAGTAAAACAAATTTATGTCAAAAATATATACATAAAATAAGATGAACAATTAGAGGAAAAACTATTATTAAGATTATATTTTAGAAAAAAAATAGTAGTTGATTTTGAAAGATAGGAAATATTTAATAGGAGAACACAAGGGACTACCCAAAAATCTTTTCATTAAAAAAGGGTGCCACTTTTAATATCATTTTTTAGTTTAAGAAAAGTATTTTTACAAGTTCAACTTAATTGGTATTTGATTCAAAGAAATTGGTTCAAATATTTGAGTTTTTGGCCAAAAACATCCTTAAACTATACCTCAAACTTAAACTACATCCTTAAAGTACCATTCATTGTAGAAAACATCCTTCAAATATTTAACAGTGAACAAATTTCATCCTTATGTTAGATATCGTCATAAAATTAAGGTATCCTACAAAAGCATGAGCAGTTCACGTGACTATCAACAAAAGTTTTCTTGCATAATTTCATTACTTGCTATAAGAAGTTCCTACAAAAAATATTAAAAATCATACACACTATTACTTACGAAAACAAAAAATGTTTTGAAGGTGTGAGGATACATGATTTGCTTTTTCTCATTTAGTAACGGAATGAAGTTGGATAAGAACACACCGAAGAAGCGGAAGTCTCCAACAACCGTCGCTTCTAGCATCTTCAATTGAGAAGAAGCATATTTCAACTAATAATATTTTTAATACCAAATTACATGAAAAATAAATGAAAAAGAACTATCAAATTAAAAGATTTTGCATAATGCTAAACTGAATTACCAAAAAAGTTCGCAATAGAATATTTGGCGTTTCTAAGAATAATAATTACGAAGGGACGACTGATTTTTGGGGGATCTGTTAGTTTTCTAATAAATTCAAGTAAAAGGATGAAAATTGTTCACTTTTAAATACTTGAAGGATGTTTTCTGCTAAAAATGATATTTTTGTAGTTTAAGTCTAGGGTATAGTCTAAGGATGATTTTGGCCAAAAACTCAATTTTTGTATACTTGAAATATCAAAGGAAATCAATTTCTAAAAGTCAAAAGTACTCATTACCCCCCTGAATTTGAAGATTTTTATACAGTGTACACCTAAACTAAATTTCGTTTTAATTATCCCCCCGAACTTGTTTATTCCTCCGTCGCGTACACCTTTATTGTCCACCTGCTCCTACTGTCACTACACGCGCGACAGCTGGCAAAAGTGGTGACGTGGATGTCCACATGGATTTCCACCTGGATAAATAATAGCCACCTAGATAAATTAATATGGAAAAAAATAAATATCAAACCTTCTCGCCTTCTCACCTAGGCTTCTCACCTAAAACTTTCGGACTAAGCTTCTCACTAAAACTTTCATACTAAACCCAAAAATCTTCAAGAAATTAATAATTAGTACCAGTGAACTCAGATTAAATGCCAGCACAAGACTTTTATTGTTGGGAATAATATTTATTCATTGGATAGTTTTTCTTAAATTTACTCATTGTTTAAAAGTTATTTTTGAATAAGGGCTGATTTCGCAGAACTCCTTCTGGATTTGGGTTTTTCTAGATGTGAAGTTGGTCGATTAAATTTCAAATTTGTATGAAATTCTTACAAAGTAAGTGTTAATATTTGTTTCCTTTACATTTCATTTACATTTTGCCCTATTTTTCATTTAAAATATGCCAAATATTAAAGAAAAATGAAGATTTTATGTATTTTTTTACCATTGTAGCATAATGATGTGGCAAAAAATCACTTCCTCACGCGCCTAGTAGAGTGTGTTGTCAATTTCTACGCCAGGTGGACGAAAAAGGTATACGTGACGAAGGAATAAATAAGTTCGGGGGAGGGGGGGGTAATTAAAATGGAATTTAGTTTAGGTATACACCGTATAAAAAGTTTCAAGTTCAGGGGGGTAATAAGTACTTTTGCCTTTCTAAAACAATCATTTACCTTTTTAAGAAAATAAAGTTAAAAGTAGTTAGTTAAATCTCATTAACATTCAAAACTTTACGAAAGAAAAATCCCTTTTTTTGCATGAAATTAACCAAAACCCGAAAAGAGAATTAATTAGTTTGCCTATTTGATTAAAAAAAAAATTCAAAAAAGAAACTTTTAAGTATAAAAAAAATGGTTTAATCCTAAATAACATTAGGCAAATTCTTAAGAGTATAACTACTATAAGATCCTTAAGCATATAAAGATAAACACAATATAACTATGAATCTAAATAAAAGGAAAAAAGTTAGTGAGATAAAATGAATAGCACCAAGAAAATAGTAAGACTATTAGGATAGTCTTAGGAATCAAATGGCTATCTTCTTCATTGTTTTAGCTATACCACTTTTCCGATTCATTTTGTTCAAACGAGAGATGTGAATAGAAGAGTTATGCAAGTGTCAGGTTTGACATCGACATCGGGTCTCAACACGGGACTCTTCAATAGGGCAGTGAACTATGGAGCTTTGAAGTTTCAGGTCCACAATACCTCTATCAATAACAAAGTGAGATTTTGAATTTTGTATAACATGAGGAAGAAGAGTAACAGTAGATTTAGTATTTTCGAGAGTCCAAAAACTTGTGGAACATGTCCCTTTTTTGGAAACAAAAGGGTGTATTTAAACATGTAAAGATATTTGATTTAGGCAGGATTTTAAGACGTTTGAAATTCAAAATCACTGCTTCAAGATTATCCCAATATGTGACAAAGAACCATTGATAAACATAGCTTTTCTTCATGTGATTTGTACAGATTCTCTCTTCAAATGGTAACTCTATCTTTGATTTTGATATACAAAACCTCGAAGCATGAAAGTGGAAAAAGAAGAAAGAGATGCGTATTCAAGTTTTTCCAGAACTTGCACGAAAATGACGCACTAAGCATCTGTCAATGGAAAAAAACGTTTGAAAGTTAAGCCTGAGGAGGAAAGAGGATCGAGCGGAGCGTTTAGAGTGGAGACGATTAAAAACTTGATTTGTTTCTTAGGGCTTGAAAGGCATGGGCTGGCTGAGACGTAAATGAGCTGGTTGACTTGGGCTCATTTTTTGACATAGAAATGGGCTTATCACTTAATCAGATTTGGAGCTCATTTGGTCTGATTATGTTGGATTTTCCTTTCTTCTTTTCAATTATTTTGGGTTTCTATCTTATAACTAATAAAATATGTATTATAAGAGGACAAATTAATAATTTTAAAAAATAAAAATATCAATATTACGACTCTATGCTAATAGAAAATATAGTGACAAAAATATGAATTTATAATCCATTTAATAAGTGCAAAACTTGAAGTAAAGCGACGACAAATCCATTATGTAAAAAGAAGAGATATAAAACTAAAACATATGATTTTAATAGATCATTTGATACACTATTAACTTAGAAGCTCAAAATAATGATTAAAGGAAAGGAGGGTCAAAATTGGGTGTCGACAGCTTGTTCCTCTTTGACCAGAGACGATACAAGAGTTTTTGGGCAAAGAAGTTGACGTAGTAGCCAATTTTGTCCTGAACAACAATTATGACCTTGGAGGCGAGAAAAGATGTGAGTACTAGATAATTACTCCTTGATCTTGTCAAAAGCTTTCTGACAATCCTCCATCCATTTGGTAGCAGCGTCTTTCCTTAGTAACTTGAAGATTGGCTCACAAATTACAGTTGATTGTGCAATAAATCGACTAATGTAATTTAGGCGACCAAGAAAACTCATTACATCCTTTAGACTCTTTGGAGGAGGCAAGTCTTGAATGACCTTTATTTTTGAAGGATCCAGCTCTATCCCTTTTCTACTCACAATGAAACCCAACAGCTTTTCGGCAAGGACACTGAATGCACACTTTGCGGAGTTTAACTTCAGATTGTACCACCTTAATTTGTCAAAGAACTTCTTCAAATCAATTATATGATCTGAGCTCTTTCGTGACTTGATGATGACATCATCTACATAGACTTCAATCTCCTTATGGATCATATCATGAAATATGGTAGTCATAACTCTCATATATGTTGCCCCTGCATTCTTGAGTCCAAAAGGCATTATCCGATAACAATATACTCCCCAAGGCGTGATGAATGTTGTTTTCTCCGTATCCTCTTCATCCATTAGAATTTGATGATATCCTGCAAAGCAATCAACAAATGACTGCAACTCATGCTTTGCAAAATTTTCAAAAAGTATGTGAATGTTTGGGAGAGGAAAATTATCCTTTGGGATAGCCTTGTTGAGATCTCGATAATCTACGCATACTATGATTTTTCCATATTTCTTTGGCACTGGTACTATGTTGGCCAATCATGTGGGATACATGGTGACTCATATGACATTGGCATCAAATTTCTTAGAGACTTCTTTCTTATTTTTCAAACTCAAATCGGGATTGATCTTTCTCAGCTTTTGTTTTACTTGGGGTCAAGAGGGATCAATTGGCAACTTGTGTGAAAAAATATCCATTCTTAGACCCAACATAGCATCATAAGACCATGCGAACACATCCATGTACTGTCTCTAAAGACCAATAAGTTCTTTTCTTTGGGATGGATTCAAATCGACACTAATTCTTGTTTCCTACACCAATTTTGAATCTCCCAAATTTATCGTCTCGATATCATCCAAATTTGGCTTTTCTTTATTCTCAAATTGTTCAAACTCCTTAGTCAACACTTCAGGCTGCACATCTTCTGCAAATTCTGCAAAAGTTTGTTTACTACTCGGGATTTGTTCACTCGTTTCATTACATGTCACATTCTCGGCATGGAAAAATTTATTAGTTTGCTTGCTGAAAGAGAGAAGAAAAATAAAAATAAAATAAATTATCAAGGACAAATTTTAAAATTTAAAGAGGAAAAGTGGTAACTTAGATTTGACATTTAAGCTTTCAAGGAAAAACACATCAAATTCAAAAAACATGATTCAGGCATCAATTCGAATCATGTTGTTTTGTTAATTCTAATACAATCATCTACCAAGATTCCTGGGGAACCAGAGATGGGTTACAAGTCTAATTGTTCAAAGCATCTCCAGGCATAGCATCCCATATGGTCGGGGTCTCGGTACAGTCCCCCAAAATCATATTGCATTCATTTTCTTCAATGAACAAGTTTTTGAGTTCTTCTGCAAGGTTATCTTCAACTACTTCTTGTAATCCTTGTGTAGCAAATGCCTTGGAAAATGACTGATTCAAGGGTTGGATAGGTTGTGGTAAGGGAATGTCACTTTTCCTTTTGAGATTAGCCGATGAGACTTCTTCAGGAGTAGGCCCGTATCCAAGACCAAAGGTGTATTTATGACCAGGCAATTGAATTGGTTCCACTATTCCATCCAATTTCGCTCCAAGACATTACCGGGGATAAAACCATTCTTCAACATTTCCCAAGCCACCATCATAAGCATTTCCAGCTTGAGTAGCATGCATAATTTCCCTAATATGGAATACAGGACCATCCAACTCATCCATACTTTCAATAACAGGGACTGGATTTTCAAGATATGTTGAGTTGTTACCTTGTCTATGAACAACAATTTCTTGATGGTTCCAAACAAATTTCAAAGTCTGGTGTAGAGTAGAGGGACTTCACCAGCCATATGAATCCATGGCCTTCCAAGTAATAAATTACAACTAGCAGATATATTCAACACTTGGTATTCCACTATGAACTCCACAGGTCCAATTTGAAATGGCAAATCAATTTCTTCTATAACTCCCCTTTGTGTCCCATCAAAACCTCTAACCCTTACATGACTTTCACAAATCTTTCCAATATCAATTCCCAAAGGTCTAAGAGTAGTGAAAGGACATATGTTAACAACTAAACCATTGTCAATCAAAACTCTGGAAATAAACTTATCCCTACACTAGACAATAATGTTCAATGTTTTGTTATGTCCCAGGCCTTCAGGTGGCAATTCATCTTCATGAAAAGAGACTTTGTTAGTTTCCAGAACTTGTCCTACCATGGCAAAAAAAGTCTCACTAGTGGTCTCAGCTGGAACATAAGCTTCATTAAAAACCTTCACCAAAGCACTCCTATGAGTTGCAGAGTTCATTAGTAAAGCCATTAAGGAAATTTAAGTAGGAGTTTTCTTCAGTTGTTTAACAACTGAATATTCCTTAGTTAGCATCTTTCTCCAGAAGTCCTCCACTTCAACCTCTGTCACAACCCTTTTTTGATTGTTTTCCTTATTTGGTCCTTCTCGTACAACTTCTTTAGGGGCATAACAACGCCCAAATCTTGTCATTCATGCAGCAACAACTTCTACAACTATATTTTCTTTTCCTTTGTCCTTTGCATCAATCGATTAATTCCAAGGAGCTACTTTGGTATTAAAAGGAGATGATTGAGTGACAAGGGCCATGATCTTAGGCTTGGGAAGAAGAACTTCCACTTTAATTGGTACTCGTCCCTGGACTGTGATTACGGGAGAAATAAAAGTTAATGTTTTAGCATTCTTCTCTACCCTGACTGGTACTATGGTCCCTTCCAAGTTGCAATCTTCATCAACAGTGATTATGTTCACATTAACATTGCTATGATTTGGCAGCAAGTTGTTGTTTACATTAGGGGCAACACCTTTGAGTTGAATGATTCCTTCTTTGATAAATGCCTCAATATTGTCTTTGAGAGTAAGGCAACTTTAGAGTGATATGCACAGTGCTTGGTCTCGTCATACCATCAAGGAAGGGGATTGGGAATTTGTCCTTGGATTGGTTGGAGTACTCATGCAATTCTCAGTCATTCATATAGTTGGGCTAAAGGTTCAGCTAGTGGGGTATAGGTCTTGGATGGTCTTTTTTCAAAGTTTGGGCGGGGTCTGGGTGCAATTGATGGACGGTTTTATGGTTGGTAGTGGGATTAGGATGGATATGTGGGTGGTATCGTGATGGATTTGGATAGGCAGGTGCTCTAGTGGACAATACGTCAATTGGGTGGTGTAAACCAGGTAAGGGTCAGATGAAGGTTGGTAATAGGGTTGAGGAATTCGGGTTTACTGACTATAGTAGGAAGGTTAGGGTAATGGGTTTTGGTATGTTAATATTTGGTTCAGTCTACATTCCTGGATTGTCATAACAACAGACACCCCATCATTTTTCTTCTTAAGGGCTCCTCCGATCGAATCCAACTATATTGCCTTGTTGCTTACATGGCTGCCAATTAAGTGATTCTTCTAGTTTTGATGCATTCCTCGATGAATTCTCCCATCCTGACAACTTCAAAGAACTTTTGTCCTACCGTACTTAACATCTTTTCATAGTACGTTGCATATTTTTAGGTTTGTATAAAATGAGAGGTCATCTCACTTTTTGCCATTGGAGGTTTAACTTTTGCGAAATCTGCTCTCCACCGCATCGCATACTCTCTGAATGAATCTGTTGACTTCTTTTCCAATTTCATCAAGTAGAACCTGTCCGGCATAGCCTCAACGTTAAACTTGAACCTATCCATGAATTCTTGCGCCATCGCACCCCAACTATTCCATTTCTATGGGTCCCAACTTGTATATCAATCAAGGGCCTCTTCTGTTAAACTCCTTATGAACAACTTCATTCTAATGGCCTCATCTTTCCCCACTCCAACTAAATTGTCACAATACGACCTTAAATGAGCTCGAGAATTTCCCTTCTTATCAAATACATCAAACTTTGGCACCTTATACCCCACGGGTAATTCAATATCGGGATGAACACATATATCCTCATATTCGAGACCTTTACCCCTTTTATGAACTTGGATACTTTTGAAAGCTTCTTTCAAATTACGAATCTACATTGCTACATTGTCGTCTATTTTTTACCTTGCCTCTTTCTCCATCTTTTCATACGGATCGACTTCAAGCATGGTCGGTATTGGGGTAATGAAAGGTTGAGCTTCCGCTACATATACTTGAGGTACATATTGCATGTTAGGGATTGTAGTGTGTGCCGCTGGTATATGTTGGGTTGCTTGGCATTTTTGGGTAGACGAGATGGTTTGGGTGAGTAGGGTAGTTTGGGTAAGTAAGTTAGTTTGAATGACTGGAGTTTGGGTAAATGAAATTTGGGACATATATGGGGTAGTGAAGGGTAAAGGGTTGGCTTGTTGCGGATTGATTTGTGGAAAGTTAGGTTTTTGAGGGTTGGTGGATTGTTTGGAAGCAATTGGACTGGTCTTGTGAAGGGAAAGGTTTGGTGGAAAGTATTGAGGAGTAGGAGAGTCAACATGTGGAAAAAGAGGCGGAGCAATTGTGTTTGTTCCATTCTCGGGAAGTGGTGTGTTCAAAGTGATGGACAAATTGGTGAGGTTTCTAAGTCGATTAATCTCACTTTGCATGTTGACCATTTTTTGCATCAGATTGGAAATGTGTTCATCATAAGGGATTGGATCCCTTCTTTTCGAAGTCTCGGGTTCATCTCTCAAGACAGTGACAAGTCCCAAACCATTTTGATTTTGATCTCGTAAAGTATGGATGATCCGTCAGTTCGTAGTCAACGCAAATCAACCTTTGGGGGGAGTAAATCAAAAGGAACAAAACCTTCAAAAAGAGAGAAATATCAGTATAAAGTGGGTAATTGTTGTTTCAATAACATTAATAATTGGGAAAATAAAATAAAATAATAATAATAATAAATAAATAAATAAAGAAGAAACATGTATCGCGCAACAAGTAAATCACATAACAAAAGAAAAATTTAAAAGAAAATGCATCCTAATATGCACGGGACCTCTTTTATGCTATAGGTGGACCTAAATATCAAATAACATGATTGTGATAGATTGATCCAAGCCATTAATTTGTGACAACTTGAGTTAGGGAAACAAAAGGCCAAGTTTTCATTAATTACCAATAAAAGAGTACAACGAAGAGAGAATAAACTAAAAATACATAAAAAGATGACATAATATAAAGGCAAATCTAAGAATTGGCCTAAATCTTGCTCTCAATCATGCTGGTGGAGGAAATGAAAATGATGCTCTAACGTTGCTAAGCCCTGCTCCTGCATTATTCAGATATTGCATTATAGTTTCCATTTGAGCCCACATTTCAAGAGTAACTATTTTGGTTCCAAGTCGAGAATGTCTTATCCAGATCGTTGTCCCAATATCCTCAAAACCTTGCTCACCTTCTGGACTTTTGCTATTGCGATCTTCTCGAAGCCACTCCTGATATTCTGGAATTTCTCTTTCTGGCCCATTTCCTATATCTATCGTGATGATATTGTCCCATTAATGAAGAATCTCTCTAGCTCTACATACTTCAAAGTTTGGTCCAAAGAAAATTTCAGAAATTCTCATGTTTGCTCATACAGGAATTACTTGTGCTTGACCAAGCTGTTGAAGCACGGGTATCAGAGCATATGGATGGAGACCTTTCAACCCAATAAGCTCAATTTAGTAAAACCTTATGCATCTTATATAGGAAGGGGAACGTGAGAGTAATGGATATTTTAATTGAATTTGGTCACTAGTGCGAGACTAGGAACTCATACCAGTCACCAGTACCAACCGGAGACACAAACTATCTCATCCTGTCGTAAAAATTGTTAATCTAATTTGTATTACTAAAGCATATGTCAGCCATGTTTTTATGTTGGTAAAAATGTTCCATTGCCCACATTTGAAAAAGAAGATTGCAACGTTCCAAGAAGTTTGCTTCCCCTCTTTTACATTTTCCAAGAGATCAAAATATTTCTGCTAAAATCATGGGAACCGGGGTAAGTTCTTCGCCATTAACTCCTTCAAAAAGTACTCGAGCCACTAAACATATGCAAGTGCTAATATGTCCGTGTTCTCGTGGAAACACCAAAGTCCCTAGTAAAGCCACATCAAATATGATAGGACGTCTAGATTGCCAATGAATATAAGTGCAAGAGAATTCTTTCCTGAATAATTTGTAACTATCCGAGCGTCCATACCTTTCATATAAGTAATCCAAAGAAACCCAATTATGTTCGAAGTATCAAAGTTTCTTATCGTCATCCAATCCCAAGTAGCGAAGAAATTTATTTCTTGATTGATTAAGTGGAATAATTTGACCTCTTCCTAGATACTTCAGACTGGTGAAATATCGGATTTCCTCCAATGTAGGTGTTAGTTCAAAGTTTTTGAATGCGAACACATCACGGTCTTGATCCCAAAACTGAATTAATGCTCTAATAACATGTTTGTCTGGAGTGATCTTGAATAGCATAGGGAGGAACCCCAACCTTCTTGCAATCACTAGTTTTTCACTTGGATTGAAATTTTCCCACCATTGCCTCAAATTATGCGGAAAACCCTCGATCACCCTAATTTTGGGCACTTGGGGGACTAAATTCATCCTACAATACAAATTAAAATGAAATGAACACATATTTTCCAAACTCACTATGTCAAAATTAGGCTAGGATCTGTCTATCATTATCACGTTGCACAAAATATGCTTGTTGGTCGTTGGGTCTTGAAACCCATCGATATAAGGGTGCATTTCTTAAATAAGGATTCGATAGTCAGGATCAATCCACCTAAGTTGTATGTATGCATGACTTAAATTAAAGGGGTGGCTTAGCTCAATCTTGTGTTTTCTAAGATTTGGCTTACTAGACACAAGGTTCTCGAGTGGACAACTTGAGTAAGAAAGCTACGCGGTCACATGAAAAAAGATCTGGACACCCCATGCATACACTAATCCTCCTAGCTTTGGAATTTTGAAAGAAATTTGCGTGTGTGATTGTGTGAATTTTCCAGAATTGGAGGAAATATGAATGGAATGACAGTTTACAAAGCAGTAACAAATACACAATTTATATAATGAAATAATAAATAAACATTTTAGATAAACAAAATAACAAATAAGCATAAAAATAGGGCATTAGGCATGTAAAAGAAAACAAACAAATAAAATGAAGCAAACAAATGCTAAAAACCTTAATAACTAACCTAAGTCCGTTATGGCTTAGAACCTAAATTCCCCAGTGAAGTCGCCAAGTTGTTATACCCCATTTTAACTCAAGGTCAAAACGTGTACAACATATTGGTGATTTCCAAATTATTAACTAACTTAAGAAGTCGCCGCCTAATTAATTACGGTTAATTAGGACACCTAAACGATTAAGTTATTGTCTAAAGCTAACTTCATAGTAAGGTCTACTAAACATGAGATTCGAAGTAAGGGCTCTAATTATCCTAAAGGGAAGGGGTAAGGCATACTCTAAGTTAGTTTTAAAACTATTAACCAACCAAACTTAAGTTGATTACTTAAGGTCTTACATATAAAAAAAGTTGAATATTTTTTAAATGAAACAAATTTATGTTAAAAATATTTACATAAATAAGATGAACTGTTATAGGAAAAACTATTATTAAGATCATATTTTAGAAAAAATAGTAGTTGTTTTTGAAAGATAGGAAATATTTAATAGGAGAACACAAGGGACTGCCCAAAAATCTTTGCATTAAAAAAGGGTGCCACTTTTAATATCATTTTTTAGTTTAAGAAAATTATTTTTACAAGTTCAACTTAAAATGGTATTTGATTCAAAGAAATTGGTTCAAATATTATTTGAAACTAAAGCAAATTTTTTTGTATACTTGAAATATCAAAGGAAATCAATTTCTAAAACAATCATTTCCCTTTTTAAGAAAAGAAAGTTAAAAGGAGTTAGTTAAATATCATTAACGTTCAAAACTTTACGAAAGAAACCTTAACATTCTCTCAACTAGAGTAATCAGTCTTATGTAAGGATTAAGACATCAAAGATTGATTCGATACTATAGAAATTTGGCTTTATCAGCAAATATGGTAGCAGAGTACAACCAAATAGGCACCACAAATTCACCTGAGAAAAGTACAATTATAACAGTGAAGACATATCTAAAATATTAAGGGTTTATTGAAGATATAATCAAGTAAATATAAAGTGTGGTCTCTCTGACCACTTAAACTTTAGATAAAATAGTGACACAAACTTCTGGATGGTATAGAGTAGGCAGAGTTCTTGAGTTTGAGGCTCATCGCCACCTGTTATCTGAAACTTCTACGTGCTTGGCCTGTGAAAAAACAACAATTCCCACACATGAAGAAGCATGTTGAAGACAAAATTAAGAAAACGAAAGTGTGTTCTCGTTGTCAGTTTAATCTTTTCTCCTTTTACATTTAAAACACACTTCAACCGGGTCATAGACACGCTATACTTGTTCAACCAGGATAGGTTTCAGTTAATAATGGAGATTATGCGGAGGACTTCAGGATTACTCTCGCAGTTGGGCAATGTGAAAAACATTGATATTGTTTTCCAATAAAAACAAAAGAATTTTTTTATGTAATCAATTTCATCTGCATAAGAAAGTAGAAAGTTGAAGATAATATCATACACAAGGCTTTTCGAACCTTGTAAGATGGATTCTTTCTGTTTTGTTTCATCTGAAGGAGAACAAGTCAACAATGCCTTGCAAACAAATGCACTAGGTGTTAGGTTTTCTTGCCTAACAGACTTGTTCACAACACTTAAGTCCACCTTCTTAGCTTCCTCGTAAAACAAAGAGCATATAGTGCAAGGTCAGCGGATGAAACAAACTACATCACATGTAATAACATATTCAAAGACGGAAATTGCAGATAAACTCATTACCCAACTTTATGTGACATTTCTCATTTTGGATCATCTAAGTGATTGATATACAATTAGATACACTGACAATGTGATAGAAACTAAAATGAAATGAGATGAAAATGAAACTTTACTGGTTAAATAAAGTGCAAGAATCTTAAACATTGCATTAACCAATAACAATGTCTGTATGGAGTGGACAAGTCTCCATATTCAAAGATAATAATAATATATTTCTTTTGTAGATTCTCCTAAAATACACATATTTATAATTAAACATAAAGATAACTCCTAACAGATAGAGATAGATGTAGTTACTGCTGTAGATAATTGTTGCTGGTAGTAACTTCTACTTATAACTACTATAGATAATTACTGCTTATTATTTTATCCTATTTAAAACAAAGAAACTAAGACATATAAACTAAGATAGATTATCTCCACATTCTACTCACCTATACTTTATTCTAGAGTAAGTCCTTAAAGGAACATTCGTATCAGTGCATCCCCCTTGAAAACTCGCCTTGTCCTCAAGGCAAAAAGAAGGAAATTGATCTGTAATGAGATCATAGTTTTCCCAACTAGCTTCTTCAAGCGTACAATTAACCCAGTGAACGATCAGTTCCAAAGAAGAAGAACCAACTTCTTTGACCTATCAATGTGCAAGAATATTGGTAGGAGATATGGTGAGTTCTCAATCTTCATTAAGACGAATAGGGGTTGGTGATATAATAACTTGTTGACCATGAACTGGATAGAGCAAAGATACATAAAAAATTTGATGTAGTTTGGAGGAAGAAGGAAGCTCCAGTTCATAAGCTATAGGTCCAAGACATCGTACACTTTTATATGGTCCAAAATCGAGGGGACAATTTTTCTCATCTGTGATGAGCCAAAGGACATTGACGGTAAGGCTGAACATATAGAAAGACATAATATCCAACTTGAAAGGTAACATCTCGATGATGAGAATTATCTTGCAGTTTCATTCAAGTTTGAGCCTTTAAAATGGTATCCTTGAGAATTTTTAGCATGGCATCACAATTCAAAAGTTGTTCTTCAAGTTCAACAATGCGTGTTTCTCCATGAACAAAAGGAGAAATGGATGGAATATCCCTACCATAAACAACCTTGAATGGGGTAGTTTCTGTAGATGAGTGGAAGCCCGCGTTAAAAGAAAACTTTTGCCCATGATAGATACTAACTCCATGTACGAGGCTGCTCCATAATAAAGCATCGTAAATACGATTCCAAGAATCTATTAACTACCTATGTTTGTCCATCAGATTGTGGATGGCAAGATGTACCCATTCTTAGCCTTGTTTGACTAAGTCAAAAAAGCTCTTGCCAAAAGCACTGACAAAGATAACATCCTGATCAGATAGGATTGACCAAGGAATGCCGTGAAGACGCACAATTTCTCTGTAGAAAATCTTAGCAACAATCTTGGTAGTATATGGCTGAGAAAGTGGGATGAAATGACAATACTTTCTTAGACGATCTATGACAACAAAAATTGTATCAAAACCACCCAATTTGGGAAATCCTACAATGAAGTCAAGTGAGACATCTTCCCAAATTCTATGATGTATAGGCCAGGGTTGTAGAAGTCCAACAAGTTCTAGAATTTGGTATTTGGCTTGTTGACAAAACAAACAGTTTTGAGCAAAGATCTTAACATCATGCTTCATTCTTGGCCAGAAAAAAGTTGGAGGAAATGCGCTTCAAGGTGTTCAAATATCCTCCATGCTTGATAGAAAGTGTGTCGTGAGATTCTGAGAGAAGCTTTTATCGAATAGAAGATTGATCTAGAACGACCAACCTCTCCTTGAAATAAAGTTTCTGATCCATAAGATGAAAATCTGGTTGTAAGGAAGGATCATGGTGAATGGCTTGAATAATCTCACGTGTATACATATCTTCTTGGAGAGCATTTTATCAATTGGAAAAATCCATTGGAACAGGAAAGCAAGAGCCATAAATTCAACATTTAATAGCCTCCTTGAAAGTGAATCAACTCCCAAATTGTCTTTTCCATCTTTGTAAACAATTCTGAAGTGGAAGGGAAGTAATTTCATTAATAATATTTGCTACTCATTAGTAGTAATATGGTGGGAAAGTATATTCTTGAGGCTGCAATGATCTATTCGGGGATAAAAATGATGGCCCAGGAGGTAGTGTTTCCATTTATACAAAGCTAAAACAAGAGCAAGCAATTCGCGGTCATAAATAAACTTCAAACGACTGGAAAAAGAAAGTCTTGTACTGAAATAAGCAATAGGATGGTCATCTTAAAGAAGAATAACCTCTATTCCTTCTAAAAAGGCATCACATTCCACCACAAATGGTTGAGTGAAATCTGGAAGTTGTAGTACCAGAACAGTTGTTAGGGCTTTCTTTAGAAGTTGGAAAGAATTCTCAGTTGAGTTCGACCATTGAAAAGCATTTTTCTTGGTAAGTTCAGTGAGTTACTCGAGCCATCATTCCATAACCCTTCACAAATCTGCAATATAACCTGTTAACCCAAGAAATCCATGAACTCCTTCACATTAATTGGTAATGGCCACTCCAAGACAACTTGAACTTTATCCCGATTAACATCAACTCTTTTTTTTGAAATCACATGACCCAAAAAAGAAATGTGGATTTTCCCAAATGAGAATTTATAATTTTTGGCATAGAAACAATCATCTCTCAGAAGTTGGAGAGCAAGTTCCAAGTGATTGATATGTTGCTCAACGGTCTGACTGTATACAAAGATGTCGTCAAAGAATACCAGAATGAATTTGCACAGGTGTGGTCTGAACAAATCATTCATAGCACATTGGAACATCGAAGGAGCATTAGTGAGACCAAAGGGCATAAAAGTGAACTTATAATGACTAGAGTGAGTACGAAAAGTAGTTTTATGAATGTCGGCAGCATCGACACGTATCTTGTGGTAACCAGAACACAAATCAATCTTAAAAAATAGCTACTCCATGCAATTCGTCAAGAAGCTCATCAATATTTGGAATTAGGTACTTATTTGGAATAGTGATTTGGTCGAGACCTATATAATCAATACAAATACGCCATGTATTGTCTTTTTTATTGATGAGAAGGACAGGGCTAGCAAATGGACTGGTACTTGACCTTATAAAATCCTTTTGGAGTAATTTAGAATTTATTTTTCAATTTTTGATTTTTAGAAATACAAATAACGATACAGACGGATGTTGGGTTGTCTTGAGTTAGGAATCAAAGGGATAGAGTGGATGTGTTGAGGAAAAGGTGTTAGGACATTGGGTTTTTCAAAAATTGATTCAAACTTATGAAGCAAACTTTGAATATCAATGGGTAGAGAATTACCTGAAGTATCAACCTCTTTGGAGAAATATTGAAAAAGCAACGGGTGCATTTGATTTTTGTGGAACCCCCTGAAGCTTATATCGCTTCCTATTGAAATTAAAAATAAAAAAAAAAATCTCATTCCAATTATCTTTGACTAAGCCACTTAATTCCAAGTACTAAATCTTCTCCTCCAATAGAGAAATGATAAAAATCTTGCTCAATAGTTAATCCGAGGAATTGCACAATAAGATGTTGGCACATATGGTTGCAACGTATGTATCTCCATTGCCGATCTGCACTCCAAAATAGGGAACAACTTGAGGAGAGGAGGCAACTGTAATTCTTCAACAATTTTTTTAGAGAAAATTGTGGATGACCCACTATCAACCAGAAGCAGCACTTTGCATCCATTTAAGATCCCTTGAAGTTTCATCATTGTGCCTGTTGTGTTACCTAGAAAGGCATGGAATGAAATTTTCAGCAAGGGCATTTGTACGTACATCCCCATCAATAATATCACTTGGCATTTGTTCTCTAGATTCATCACCTTCAATGTTGTCATTTGCCTCCATAAGAGTGAGAGATGTTGTCTTGCAACGGTGACCCAGTGCAAATTTTCCATTACACCTAAAATAGAGTCCTTTGGCTATGTGATTCTGCTTCTCTATCTCCCAAGAATGATTTGGAGAAGAACGAGGAGATATCTACGCAAAATTAGGATCGATTTGTGATACGAATTGGTTTCCTACTGATTGGTAAGGAACATCACGTACAAAACCAGTTTGGGTTGTGTTGGATCGTGATAAATTTGACCATTGAGACCCTTTATGCCCATGATTGGAACTAAATTTTTGCTCAAATTCCATTGCAAGGCTCGTGGCTTTATAAACAGTTCTAGGCTTATGAATTCTCACATCTGATTTGAGTTCTTTTTTAAGCCAAGTAAGGAAGACCCCCAAAAGACAATGTTTTCGCCAATCCTTCACCCATCATTCAGAAAATTCCTAGCGATACTTTTCTATTGTGCCCAATTATCGAATGTTACATAAATGTTCATCTGGATTCTAAAATTCAGCAGGACCATAGTTCTCTTGTAAAGATTTAACAAGGTCCTCCCAATAAAACAATGTATACGCATTGTTAATCCACGCAAAGAGATCAAGCGCATCACCCTCCAAATACATGGCTGCAACATCTACCTTTAAATCATTGGGAGTTTAATAGTACCAAAAATATTTTCCAGCTTTCAAAATCCAGCCACAAGGATCTCCTCATTCAAATCAAAGAAATTCCATCTTTATGTGTGGCCTACGCGATGGATTTTTCAACCACCAAGGAATATCCACGTCAACATTAACCTCCTCAACCCAATAAAATCTTCTATTATCATGAGGACCTCTACTCTATTCTGGACCCATTCCTTTAGCAGATGTACCAGGATTAGCATCAAATTGTGTACCACTAGATTGAGCCTTCATAGATGCATCCAATGCTTCCAAACGTAATGTTATAAATGTTAATTGCTGGACAATTGGATCATTAGAGGGCTCACTAGGATGATTTATGACTGGTTGTGGTGATGGTTCAATAAAAGAACGTGTAAATACCACCTTCTTGGATCTTGCTGCTCTGATACCAAAATGATAGAAACTAAAATGAAACGAGATAAAAATTAAACTTTACTGGTTAAATAAAGTGCAAGAATATTAAACATTGCATTAACCAATAACAATGTTCGTATGGAGTGGACAAGTCTCCAGATTCAAAAACAATAATAATATATTTCTTTTGGAGATTCTCTTAAAATACACATATTAATAATTAAACATAAATATAACTCCTAATAGATAGAGATAGAAGCAGTTACTGATGTAGATAATTGTTGTTGGTAATAACTTCTACTTATAACTACTATAGATAATTACTGCTTATTATTTTATCCTATTTAAAATAAAGAAACTAAGATAGATGATCTCCACATACTGCTCGCCTATACTTTCTTCTAGAGTAAGTCCTTAAAGAAGCATTCGTATCACAATGTCAATCATTCCTTCAAGTTTTTCAAAATAAGAAAGAATAATTTATATTTCAACACCTTAAAATTTTCTCATAAGAACGAGTTAGTCATGTTTATACCAATGCTTTTATAAATCAAGGGGGCAGATAGCGGTGAGATGAACACAAAAACAACAATAAGAATAGTGGAGATGGACACAAACACATTGCATAAGACACTTTATTGCAAGATTTACCTTAGGTTCTCCAGAAATATACTTATTACTGACCTGATAGGCCGAATCTGAAAGTCTAGCCTTTTGACCACGAGGTAATTCCCAAACCCTAAAATTGCTTGCATATAGCGTAGAGTAGCCACTACCTGTCTTCTTACCAAGTGCCCACGAATAAGTTCTTGGATCCTTATAATGCCTTTAACTGCTAAATATGCCTGACGAGCCTGAGAAATGTGAACAAGTGCATAAAGTTAAATTCTCCTTCAACAAAAGGACAATTCAAGAAAGGTTATTTGCTTGTAATTAGAAGAACTAATAGCATTGGAGATTCTTCAGTTTTGAATTCCAACTAGTAGTTCTACTTTCATTATTGAACATGTAGGAAATCAAGACATATGAATTAACTACTAGGCTTGATCTAGGATTCTATTTGAAAATTGATATGTATAAAGGAAACACCCCTCTTATTCGGTTCCCAAAGAAAAGTGAAGGAAAAGAAGAAAGAAAACACTAATACACCCAGCTAGTGCATCTGAAACTTAGACCCTTATGAGGATGCATTTGTCAAATCTCTAATCAATGTTTGATGATTAGAACTCCTAGTATCACACATGAAGTGGCAATGCAGAAGCTCACATGATGCCAAACTATCCCTAATATCTAGAATACAAGTCTCCTTTTTGTTTACACTTTTAGAAACTAATACATAGATGATATGTACATATCCTCAAAAAATATAATATGTACATGTAAACTAAGCCAAATCTTAACCAAAGGATACTGGAATAGTAAAAACACCAAAGTTCATCAAATAGTAATATGCAGTGTGATGAACATTACCAAGTAACCTCTTAAAGCCGCTTGTGCATTTATTGCAGCTTTCTCTAGCCTTTTTAACTTGGCATCATCTGGTGAAATCGCTCCCTTTGTAACATGTGACTCTATATTTTGTTCCATAGAGAATAAATCAGTTCTATCACACATTATACCAGTGCTTATCCCCTTCTCCAGTTCTGTGTTCTTAGACCCCCTTTTGAAATTCTGAATTGGTGTATTAAGGGGAAGATCCTCCACGTAAGATGCCTTTATAGCAGACCTTTTCTCACCAGTGACTTCCTACACGTGGAACACAAATTAAGATAGTAAATAGTTCTAAAACAATTCTAAAGAAAACTTACAGAATACGAACAAAAAGGAAAACATTGGAATAAAGATTTTCAAAGAAAATTGTACAACATAAATTGTTAGATTGATATATGTGTAGACAATAAAATTTGTGTCGAAAAAACAATAACAAAGAATGGAAAAGTATCGCAAGAATCGTATTTATTCATTTCAAGGTGTGAGTCTTACAATCTCTATGATTTCTTTGAATTCTCCTTTTCAAATATAATGCAAGGGATCTTGATCTTGAAATTGAAAATGTCTTAAACTTGATCTTGGATTCAACGGCTTGAAATCTTATTCTAGAATCTTTGATGAATTTGAAGTTGAAAACTTGATCTTGATCTTGACTTCTAGTTGAATTCAAGGGCTTAGAGCTTGATCTTGAATCTTATAGTCTTGATCTTGAATTGTGGATTTGATGAACTTGAGCTTGATAATCTTGATGTTGAACTTGATCTTGGATTCAAGGGCTTTGGAACTTGTTTTTGAATCTTCGATGAACTTGAGCTTGAACCTTATCTTGATCTTGACTTCTAGTTGATTTCAATGGCTTTGATATTGATCTTAAATTCGGTGGTCTTGATCTTGATCGTTCTTGGACTTGAACGCTTGAATTCTTGAACTTGTAGCTTCTAGAGAAATATGCGACTTTTGATCCACGAGCTTTCCCTAGCTTTTTATTAGAATTCTTGGTTCTTTTTCAGAATTATGAGGACCCCTATTTATAGTTTTAAAATAGAGGATTTGTGATTGGAACAAGATTCCCTTCAGCCAATCCGATTTAATTCACATGGCATATGGGCTTTATGAAGCGAGCTTTAATTAAATACATATTTATTGGTTTTAAATAACTAATTCAATAATATTAATCCATAATATTTATTTGGACTTATATCTTTATGAATTAATCATTTAAAAAATTTATATTTGATAAATTTTAAATGATTACAAATACTCCATGCTTTAAGTTTTGTCAAGATATTTTATCTTTTGAAGACTAGGCTTGAAGAATTAATTACAAATTAATTATATACCATGTAATTTAAAAATAATTAATTGGCATACCACTCCAGTATATTTAGAGTGGCTTAATTGGAGTAAATAAATGAATGGCCACATAATTGACGTCTATGGTTGCTTGTTGACCATGTCAACTAATTAGAATAAGGAGGGGGCAATTTCCTCCAAGCCCCAATTTTATATATATTCTGCATATTTCCATAGTTAATTAGGATACTTCAGTGATACAAAGGAACACCACATCAATCAATTAAAGTCCCACCTCCAATTGAACACATCTTGTCGAGTCCCACAAATCTCGTCCACCTTAAGGCATGAAAATTTAAAGATCCATTCAAGGAAAAATCCATGAAAAGATCAGATTAAGGTGCAAAGGGACAATTTTTCCACCTTAAGGCATGATAATTTAACAACTTGCATAGTTGGAGGATTTGAAGACTTTAACTTGCAAACTTGACAAATTTGAAGACTTTAACTTGCAGAGTTGGAAGATTTGAATACTTCAACTTGTATACTTGGAGAATTTGAATACTTCAACTTGCATACTTGGAGGATTTGAAGACTTCAACTTTCATAGTTGAAGGATTTGAAGACTTCAACTTGCATACTTTGAGGATTTGGAGACTTCAACTTGCAAACTTGAAGAATTTAAAGACTTCAACTTGAAAACTTGACTGAATTGAAAGACTTCAAACATACTATTAAAGAAGCTCATATTTAATAAGGGTTTGCCCCTGTTGACCCATCAATACTTCGTGCAAGTCTAAGTTTGATGAAATAAAATAAAATGCTTATAGCCTTAACTTTCATGTCACGGATCAAGTGGGAACATGTGGCTTTTTTTTGACACTCATGCAACTGAACTTAGAATATAGTTCTAAGTGCCTACGTACCTCAGTGAAGAGGATCAAGTCACAACGTAGTTTTGGGAGAGTGAATGATTTTTTATTTTTTTAGGGTGGCCAGGAGTGACATGTAGTTTAGGCTCGTACCTTAAGGAGAATTTTAACTTGGAGATTCAGTTCAAATTGAAAAGATTTGTGACATACATATTAAGCTCGTGTTTCAAGGAGTATTTCAACTTGAAGATTTAACTCAAATTTGAATAGCTTTGTGACATACAGTTTAAACTCGTGTTTCAAGGAGTATTTCAGCTTGAAGACTTAACTTAAACTAGAAGAGCTTTGTGACATACAATTTAGGCTTGTCTTTCAAGGAGCATTTCAACTTGAAGATTTAACTCAAATTTGAAGAGCTTTGTGACATATAGTTTATATTCATGTTTCAAAAAGTATTTCAGCTTGAAGACTTAACTCAAACTTGAAGACCTTTGTGACATACAGTTTAAGCTTGTGTTTCAATGAGCATTTCAACTTAAAGATTTACCTCAAATTTGAAGAACTTTGTAACATATAGTTTAAACTCATATTTCAAAGAGCATTTCAACTTGAAGGTTTAACTCAAATTCGAAGACTTTATGACATATAGTTTAAGATCGTGTTTCAAGAAGTATTTCATTGTCATACCCCGGAAACTAGTAGACTAAACTAGAGCCTTAAGTTAGGGTTCTAGAGTTTGAAGCAAGAGTTAGAATCGTAAAATGATTTCCTGTAGCTTAGTAGACCATCTAGGGTTTAGTTGTGGGCTACAAGAGTCAAGGCTAAAAGGCAAGTGCCAAGGCAAAGGGGCAAGGCCCAAGCCAAAGGCTAAGGCTACCCCAAGCTTGGAGCACACTGCCTCAAGTCTATGACCACCACCACAGCTCGTGGTGTGGTTCGTGAAGACAAGGCAGTAGCTCCCTAAGGGCTGCCTAAAAGTGATTCACCTTCACGAGCCATTTCACGACTAGTGGTCTTTACCACGGTTCGTGGGAAGGCTCATGAAGATGCCTTAAGATAAGGGAGGCCAAGACACTTTGGCCAAGGCACTGCCCAAGGACCACAGGCAGGACCACGGCTCGTGAGGTCTTGTCGCGGTGCCTGGGAGTAGGCTGCCTAATGAGGGGTCTTTTAGTAAATTTGTTTTTAGGTTGTATTGAGTGGGGGTAATTTTATATGGATTTAATACACCTATATAAAGTATTTTAAGTCATTAACCACGCTAACTAAGTCATTAATTCCAAAACCCCAAAAGATCCCAAAGTTCTTCATCTAAAAAATCCTCTCTATAGAAAACTCAAGAATTGAAGAAGAAGATAGAACTTAGGTCAAGAAAAGGACTCCATTGTTGCAAGCTTTTGTGAGGGCTTTGAATCAAGGAATGTTAGTTTATTCATCTATGGGTTCTTCCACCCATAGAGCCCCTAAGATTTCCCCAATTGTGAAGACAAAACTAGATTTAGTTAGGGTTTCTTCCTATGTTGTGGGTAGTGTTGGGTATGATTCCAATTGAGTGGATAATACCTAATTATGATTGATTTAGCTTTGAATTGTGATATTATGATGAATTTATGTGATTTCCATGGTCAACCCTAGTCTAATTGAAAGGATTGATATTATGTGGGTTTATTCAATGAAAGGTGAAATTGAGGATTCATAGGTGATCTTCTAAAATTAATGTCATGTGTAGTAATTGTTCATGTTTGGGAACATATAGACATGAATTAAACTAGAGTTTAGTATATGTGATGGATCATGACTAGTAAAGTTAAAATTGAACCTTTATGATGAATTATGACTAAAATCACCTACTAAAGAAGAATGGGATTAGAATGCTTTGAAAACTAGGTATGAATGATGATTGTAAGAAGTAAATCTTTGAGAGTAACACTAGTAATCATGAATGTTAGGGATTTGAGAGTAAAGCTAATATGATGTGATCTTGTTGTGTATTGTTGAAAGCATGTTCTCACTTACACAACTTAGGCATAAATATGCTAGGATATACAAGGTTCTCTCACATAGAATGATTCTAGGTTGAAAAGCTAATTAATTAAAATGAATCAAACCATGTTAGACTAGAATAGCTTGAAGTTGTAACATATGTTCCCTTCATGTATAGCTTGACTTGGTAACACAAGACCAAGATTTGTAGCTTAGGATTGAGGATGCATACTCTCCTAACGGTAGCTTGACTTAGCACTATAAGATGCATTTCATGGTAGCTTGAGTTAGTGGTAGTCATGGTAGCCTAGGATTGAGGAACTATACTCTCCTAAGGGTAGCTTTAACTAGCATTTTAGGGTGCTTTAATGATATCATGACTTGGTTAGGCCAATAACATTTCATGGTAGATTAGGATTGAGGACACATACTCTCTTAAGGGTAGCTTACATTAGCATCTTAGTGTGCTTCTAAGGGTAGCATGACTTAGTTGGTCTAAGACTATTTCATGGTAGCTAGGATGGAACACTTGTACCCTCCCTAGAATAGCTTGGATTTGCATGATCAATATGTTTCCATGATAGATTGGTCTAGCCTAATAGGGTGCTATTTTTGGGTAGTATAGAATGATAAATAACAATCATTTGAGTATGATGACCTAAGGTGGTACTTAGTGTGGATGGTAGTATGGGATGATATTCATGCATTGCATAAGTATAAGTTGAAGCTACTTATGAAGTGTTCTCTTATATGATGTATGTTTAGCTTGGGTTGTTGCTATAGTTGCCTTCCATGATATGATTAACTAAAGGTCATAGTTCCCTTGTCTATAGGAAGTAAGCTAAGAATGAGACCAAATGAATAGTAAGTATGAATTGGTGACTTCAAGGTTATGCTTATTGTGAATGGTATTATGGGATGCTATTCATGCATTGCACACATATGCTTTTAGGTTACTTAGGAGTATAGTACTCTTATGATATGAAAGCCTAAGACTTGACTATGCATATAAACTATGATTAAGATGACCAAAAAGGGATGCTTGGCTTGGATTGTATTATGGGATGCTACTCATGCATTGCACTAGTATGATTTGAGGTTGAGAATAGTCCTTTTGTGATATGAATGACTAAGAGTAGAGTAAGGTTTATATGATTCTTATGTTGGAGACTTTACTTATGATTATGATATTGTCTCTTATGCTTATAGTTAATGTTTCATGAAGTATTGGATTATTTCTTATGTTGGCTAGCCCTTATGATATGCTCCTATGATGTTATGCTAGCTAACATATTTAGTACATTTTGTACTAACTCATACTTTGCCTACATTCTCATCAAATGTAGGGTTCGGAGATTTGAGTTCCAATCTTGAAGCTTGGTTTCTAAGGAGCAAAGGAGTTGAAGATTTGCTGAGTCCATATAACTTCGAGGACAAAACCCACTATTTCCTTTGTCTTTATTTTTTATGTTGAGACTATTGTATGGGCTGTGTCCCAAAGGTTTAAATTCAAAGTTGTATTAGATGGTTTGAAACAAAGTGTAGTAAGACTTCTGCTTGCTTTTATGAAAAGACTTCGATTGTATGGATAAAAGTTTTTTAAATTTCCGTACTTTTCTATTATCTTATGTTATGATATGCTAAGGGCTTGTATGTGACCCCTTCGGGGTCAAGTACGCAATGTTACATCTAGGGTGTACCCCTAGGTCGTGACAAACTTGGTAATCAGAGCACAAGGTTTAGAATGGTTCTAGAATTGTCTCAAACCACGTCTAATAGAGTCTTGTTCATAAATGTGAAATGCACCACATTTATGAATAGGAGGCTATTGGATGCTTAGGAACCTCACCTCTTCATTTTCTAAGTCGTACCATAGAGTTTGGCTCTACTAGGTCTTACTTCTAATCTGTGCCCTATGGTTTTTCATGGTATGGATAATACAAGGAAAAATACTAGGAGAGGTAAGGAAGGCAAGAAGGATCAAGAGGTTCCTCTCCAAGTTCCACACCAAGCTCCTCCTCAAGCTCCAATTGATCCTTCGGATATGTCAAATGCTGAGATTAGGTCGGCCTTCTTAATATTGGCCCAAGCCATCACATCACAAGTGAATAAGAGTTCATCAACCTTAAGCAAGGTAGTATGAGTGTTAAGGAGTATTCATTGAAATTTACTCTATTGTCTAAGTATGCTCCATCTATGGTAGCAAGTCTGAGGGATTGATAAGTAGGTTTTTGATGGGGGTGTCCAACATAGTAGCAAAAGAATGTCATACGGCAATGCTCCATGACAATATGGATATCTCACGTCTTATGGTGTATGCTCAACAAATAGAGGAAGACAAACTCCAATAGGAAAAATCTATGGAGAAAAAGAGGTCTAGGATGGACAATGATAAGTCCTTTCATGATAGATCCGATGGACATGGTCGTTCTAGGAATCGACAAAAGCTTTCCGTACATGGCTCTTCTAATGCTCCTAAGTATAAGGATCAGAGGGTGTCTAACCCTAAGCCACCCAGAATTAGTAACGAGTCCCTATGGTCAACTTGTGCTAGATGTGTAAGAGGCATGAAGGTAGGTGTTTTGCCGGTAGAGAAGGTTGCTTTAGTTGTGGTGAGAGTGGCCACAAGATGAAAGATTGTCCAAAATCAAAAGATACAAAAAGAGAGGGTAAGAAAGTTGATACTAGTGGGCCGTATGTCCTCCAAGCTAAAAATGATCAAGAGGGATCTCCTTATGTTGCTACCGATATGTGTTTTATGTTTTAGTAGATTCTGGATTACTTGTCTTTCGTGACTTGATATGTTATACGTTGAAGTTATCCTTATATGAATGATATTTAAAAGAGTTTGTGTAGGCTTATTCCCAAGGGGGAGATGGTGTGCCTATATGATAAGATTGTTGTGTGTTATGTGTTGCCATAGTTTCCTTATATGCATGTTCATGAAAAAGTTTAGGTCTTGATAAGAAATGACTTATATGCATTGTTTTGCCTCATGTTGTAGTGCATTTGAGTAGAGTTGCTTATAGACTTCATGAGATGAATTAATGAGCATGTTTTATCTAGGAGATGCTAGTTCCTCCTTGAATATGAGTAGATATGGAAGTTCATGCATTTTGGGTTGTTAGATGTAGTTCATCTTCCCTTGTGTTGCATTGAGTATGTTTAGCTTGGAGTTGAAGTTTTCCTCCTTGGTGGTGTACATTTAGACGTATTGCATGCATGATGGGCTACTAGTCTAGAGTCATTTCCTTTAAAAATTGTTTAGAATCGTCATTCGAGGACGAATGATCCGAAGGGGAAGATATTGTAATACCCCAAAAACTAGTAGACTAAACTAGAGCCTTAAGTTAGGGTTCTATAGTTTGAAGCAAGGGTTAGAATCGTAAAATGATTTCCCATAGCTTAGTAGACCATCTAGGGTTTAGTTGAGGGCTACAAGAGTCAAGGCTAAAAGGCAAGTGCCAAGGCAAAGGAGCAAGGCCCAAGCCAAAGGCCAAGGCTTCCCCAAGCTTGGAGCACACTACCTCAAGTCCATGACCACCACCACGGATAGCGGTGTGGACCACTTCACGACCAGTGGTCTTGACCATGGTTCGTGGGAAGGCTCGTGAAGATGCTTTACGATGAGGGAGACTAAGACACTTTTGCCAGGCCACTGCCTAAGGACCACGGCTCGTGAGGTCTTGTCGTGGTACCTGGGAGCAGGCTGCCTAATAAGGGGTCTTTTAGTAAATTCATTTTTAGTTAGTTTTAAGTGATGGTCATTTTATATGGATTTTATACACCTATATAAAGTATTTTAAGTCATTAACACCCAAACTAAGTCATTAATTTCAAAACCCCAAAAGATCCCGGTACTTCATCTCAAAAATCCTCTCTCTAGAAAACTCAAGACTTGAAGAAGAAGATAGAGCTTAGGTCAAGAACAAGACTCCATTGTTGCAAGCTTTTGTGAGGGCTTTGAATCAAGGTATGTTATCTTATTCATCTATGGGTTCTTCCACCCATAGAGCCCCTTAGATTTCCCCCAATTGTTAAGACAAAACCCAATTTTAGTTAGGTTTTCTTTCTATGTTGTTGGTAGTGTTGGGTATGATTCCAATTGAGTGGATAATACCTATTTATGATTGATTTAGCATTGAATTGTGATATTATGATGAATTTATGTGATTTGCCTGGTCAACCCTAATCTAATTGAAATGATTGATATTATGTGGGTTTATGCCATGAGAGGTGAAATTGAGGATTCATAGGTGATCTTCTAAAATTAATGTCATATGTAGTAATTGTTCAAGGTTGGGAACATATACACTGATGAGTCCACGATTTGGACTCATTTAGGGCTTTATTTTGATAGATTGAATGTCCTCAAATGCTTGTTTCGTGCCAATAACTAATGTAAAACCCTTGATTTCTAGGTATTTGGATTGAGGAACAAAGCATGGACACTAACGAGCAAAAATGAATAAAAGAAGGCATTTTGATCGCCTAATCCATTGGGCGAATCACCGAGTGGCTATTACCTCGCTTAATGTTCCAGTGTGCCAAGCCCTGAAGGAGAAAACCAAGTCAGCGAGAGAAAGGAGCAATCGGTGTGTCACCGAATGGTTCCACGATGCACTAATTAGATCCCCCAAAGGTATAAAACTTGAAGATGCTGAAGGCCAAAGCAAAAAGACGATCGAACTGACCAAAAATTAGATCACCGAGCTGATCAGCGATCCCAACTTACTGCGCCGAATGGTCCTTCGCAGCATATTTTTGGCAACTATAAATATATTTTTGAATATTTATTTTAGTATCAGTTTTCATAATATAGAATATTTCTGTTTTGGAGTTGGAACTTTGAGTTTTGTGACAAACTTTTCCTTAGCTTTGAAGAATTGAAGTTTTCCATTTTTGAGAAATTAGAAGTGGGTCTTTAAAATTCTTCAACTTGGACCTTTGTAAAGACGAAATTAATCTTACCTAGTTGATGGAAATACAATTTGGTAACAATTTCTGTCTTTTTATGATGTCTAGCTAAAACCCCAATTCTTACGGGTGTGATTATGGGTTGATTTAGCTTATGGGTATTGCTAATTGACAGTTTAAATATTATTTAGAAGTGATTTCATTCAGTAATTATGGTTTAATTTAAAGTCTTGTAGTTGCAAATGCAATTATACCTTAGTGTTTTTGGCTTGAGAGAGAGAGAGAGGTTTTAAAACCAAGATTATTGAATTGATGGTCCGTGGGTATTAGGCTGTCATGGGTTCATCTCGAGAGAGTGAATCCTAAGCCCTTTTCCACACATTAGCTTGAGAGAGTGAATAGACTAAAGCATAGGTTGTTCTTAATTGTTGTTTGTTAGTGTTCGAGAGAAACCAACTTGATTGGGGTAAATTGTTCGAGAGAAAGTTTATCCCCACTAAAGTCTAGCTTATTCACTGATTTACAGCTATTTCCTATCAGTTGCAATCACCCATTTGTCTATATTAGCCTATAATCCAATCACATCCCAAGAGCCCTTCTCATTACTTGTTAATTCGTGTTATTTGATGCTATTGGAGTTGATAATTAAAATCAAAACCCCCTATTATTTGACACTTGTGTCACCGTTTAATTTGAATTATGCTTTTATTCATAAATATCTATTCCTATGATTGACTTGAACATATTCGTACTTCGCTCTTGATTCTTAAACTCGTACCACTCCCTGTGGGATTCAACCCCAACTCATTTAGTTGGGTTATATCACTGACTAATGATCGTTGGCACTTAGTATTGGATGAAGTGTCCTGATATGTGAAGTCAAACTGGCGCCGCTGCCGGGAGTTGTGTCGGTTGAGAATCTTTAGCTAAGTTCTTGTTAAGTTATAGTTGAATCTACTTATTTTCAGTTTTGGTTTTCGTATTGCTTGTTGAGCAGAGAAATTGAGCTTATCCAGTAGGAACAGGGGCCAAATCGTTCACCTTCCCTTAAGATTGATGAGTCTCAGGGATGACATCCTAGCCTTCAAGTAATTGGAGGGTGAGACCATTTATGAGTTATGGAAAAGATTTAAGGACCTATTACAACAGTTCCCAACTCATGGAATTCCAAATAAGATGCTTCTGGAATGCTTCTACAGGGGTCTTGACCCCGAAAATAAAATAGTGGCTAACCAACTCTCTTTGGGTTTGTTTGATTGGACAATCCTATGAAACAGCAGCCCAACTCCTTGATTGTGTGGCCAAGACCAACAAGGAGGCAGAAAAGGCCCAACAATTGGCCATATTGGTGGATCATCTGGATATCTTGGCCAAAAAGGTCAAGGAACTAGAATCAGTGTCCAAAAGGAAGGACAGGTACATCCCACCTCACGAGCATCGAAGGATGAAGAAGCAAGAAGGTGGGCAAATTGAAAAGGTCCTTTTACTCATTTTACACAAAGTCAAAGAGCAGGACAGAGTATTAGAGGAGATAAGAGAGAATGTCTTGATGCTTAATAAGATGACAACCTCTCATTCCATGTTCATTCAGCTACTAGAGTCCCAAATGGACTAAGTGCTGTCTTGTCTCTACCCAGAGCAAGAAGAGGGATTACCTTATGAAAATGAGGCAAACCCTACTAATGGAACCTAACTGGGGACTTGCGTCGTGCCACGCCATTAACTAAGGCACTTCTTGTAAGGCAACCCAAGTGTTTATCGCTTTATTGTTGTTTTAGAAATAATCATGTGTTGATTTTGCAGGTTGAAGTGTAGAATGTGTTTGAAAAGTGCAGGATGGCGTGCTAGAAGTCCAGTCGGTGACTCACTGAAGAGGTCGGCGAGCCCCGACTTGAAACACCGTTTGACTCAAGAAACCCTAGGGTTTACGTCTATACAACTCAGTAAGCCCAGGAGCAAATTGGCGATTCGCCGACCATGTCGGCGATCACAACTCAGTCCATCATTTGGACCCCCACATTAACTGGAGGTCCTGTTAAACTCGGCGAGGTAAGTACCCACTCGGTGTGTCACCGAGTGGGTTGGTGAGCAAAACTTATGTCATCGAATGGGCGATAACTGGACGGTTTTTAAAGGCCAAAGGTTT
The DNA here is from genome assembly GCA_029007595.1 of Solanum commersonii. Lineage (NCBI taxonomy): Eukaryota > Viridiplantae > Streptophyta > Magnoliopsida > Solanales > Solanaceae > Solanum > Solanum commersonii. Next base: position 4,079,786 of record JAJTWQ010000029.1, read on the forward strand.
AAACTTTCAAACTCTTTCACTTTCCCTCACTTTTGAACTTCCCAAACTCACATCCGTAAAATATTTTCTATATTCCCTGCATTTTTATCATATTTTAGTCATCAGATTTGTGTTTGGAGTTGGATTACTTTACCGCCTAGAGCTTCAAAGTATTTATTTGGCTTCTAAGGTTGGTTTTCCAAACCCCAAATTCAGTTTTAGCAATTTGTACTCATTTGCAATTGATTTTTATCGTGGTGATATGTTCTGGGCCTCTCTGATTATAATTGTGTATTTGTGTGCCTTTGTTAATATGAATATCATGACTATAATGCCTATAATGTTGATTTCTCGAGATTTTATGCCTTAAAATTGATTAAAATTATAAGGTTGTGCTTGCATGTTATTGAGTCAGTCGGGTGAAGTCTAAGTAACCCGCATTTGTGCTAAATGAAATATTTTGCCCAATGATAAAGCGGTTGACGTTATTCTTTAGGGAAAAAGTCATCAAATGGCCAAATTTGACCAAACCAAGAGAAGTCTGAGTATCCTGGGGGTATAGGTGTAATGGGTCTTAGTTTAATTGAAATAGTGCATGCTTTGATTTTGTTTTTGGGGGATGCACGGTTGAATTTGGGAAGTTGGGTTGAAAGTAAGCACGTTGGATGGTTTGGCGCGCTGGGTCGAGCTCATCGAACCACACTGTAGTTCACTGAAGTTCCCCTTATCGCCTTTAATTTCATGCTTTATCTTGTAAAAGGTTTTGTAACTCTCGGCGAGAAGCCTGAGTTCACTGAGTGCACTCGGCGACTCTTTAATGGTCTTCCTTGATTGCTCTTTACCTGCGCCCTTAATCCTTAAATGGACTGTAACTTTTGGCGGGCTAGTCTTTGCTCGCCTTATGTTGTTGACGATTCGCCGCAAGGTCCTTCCCATTGCCGACAAGCCAATTTTTTTGGGAATTTTTGAACCAATCATTTTGGCGAACCCGATCTGGCTCGCCAAAGAGTTTTGGCGACTCACAGACCAGTTCGGCGAGTCTGTCTGCAACTACTTTTCTATTCTTTTTCTTGAATTGTTTGTAACTTTTGTATGATGTTTTTCTGATATGGCTTGACTAAAGGTTGCTGGTAGAAACATGTCACCCCGCAAGAGGGCCAAAGGGATAAAAATCAAGGAGGATGCAGAGGCCACCAAACTTCCAACAACTGGTGGGAAAGAAAAGGGTAAAGAGACAGCACATGCGTCACCGGAGGCCAGCTCTGACAGTGACGGTATCTACGCTGCTTAGCTCACCACCTCTGAGAGTGAGGGTGAGAACCGGGAGCATCAAGCTGCAACTTTTGAGCCTGAGGAGGACGAGTCACTAGCCGCACAAAGGGTAGAGCGGCGATCCAAAAGGATGAATGATCCATCTAGGATCAGGACTCCCCAGGCCACCACTACTCCACATCCTGCTTTAGCACAGGCTGTGGTCTTAGCACCACTAGTCCAGGGTCCTCCTCCCAAGTCTGAATAGACTGAAGACCAAGGGGCTGAGGACCATTATCGAGGAGAAGCGTCTGTCCGCTGATGGAGTTATTGACAAGTACCTAGAGATAATGAGTTGCCTAAATTCGCACAACTTCCAACTCTTCACCAATCCCCATGGCCCATAAATCCTGAGTTGGATCCGAGAATTCTACAGTGCTTAAAGTACATTGATACCACAAGGTAAGAAGTTGACAGCTAAATTCAAGCCGATTGACTATGTGGTTGTCAGGGATAAGAGGGTGCAGTGTGATTTTGTTGCCATCAATGCCATCTTAAAATATACTATGAGACTTGAGGATGACTGTCAATACAAGATCAGGACAAAGACGCTGGAGAACATGAAGCAGTGGTTGGCTCCGTTGATATCAGACGGCACTCTCAAGTGGCTTGAGGTTGGGGTAGCTATTGAAAAGATGGACCTCAATGTGGCAACAAGGTATTAGTTTGGCTTCATCAACAACACGATCATGCCCTCCCAAAATGATTCTAATCTCCGCCACGCCAAAGAAGCCTGCCTAGGCTGCCTCATTACGGGGACAAGGCTAAACTTAGGGATGATCATTGCAAAGGAGATACTTATGAGGGCCAAGCAGTGCTAGACTTCCCTTCCCTTTCCCATGTTAATCATCGAGCTGTGCTGAAGGGCTCGGGTTCCTAGAAATGAGAAGAAAGATATGGAAGTGATTCCTATATCTTCCACTAATATTCAGAGAATCGAGGTAGAGTATTTAAAAGATAAGGCAGAGAAGAAGAAGGCAGCCCCGATGGACTCTTCCCCAGATGTGGACACAGACACATTACCTGTAAAGGCACCTTCAGTTACATCCAGTGTTGTTCCTTCTGATACCCCTAGTTCCTATTCCCATATCTTCCACTAATATTCAGAGAATCGAGGTAGAGTATTTAAAAGATAAGGCAGAGAAGAAGAAGGCAGCCCCGATGGACTCTTCCCTAGATGTGGACACAGACACATTACCTGTAAAGGCACCTTCAGTTACATCCAGTGTTGTTCCTTCTGATACCCCTAGTTCCTATTCCCATATCTTCCACTAATATTCAGAGAATCGAGGTAGAGTATTTAAAAGATAAGGCAGAGAAGAAGAAGGCAGCCCCGATGGACTCTTCCCCAGATGTGGACACAGACACATTACCTGTAAAGGCACCTTCAGTTACATCCAGTGTTGTTCCTTCTGATACCCCTAGTTTTTCTGCTGCTACATTGCCTCCCAGATCTGCTGCTGTTGTTTCCCGCCCCCACTCACTCAGGCTGCATTACTTCGGATAGGGCAGCTAGCCCATTCTGCTATCGTCATGCTGCCAGACTTGAGGCCTTTATTTTGGGTATGATTCAGACAGCTCTTGCTAAAGCTGTTACACCCTTGAGCGCTACCATTAATGCCCTTACGGCTAGGATAGCAGTGAATGAGCATTTTCAAGGGGCCATCAAAGAGGTGACAACTCTAAAGGCCGTTATTGCTGCACTGAGGAGAGATGTGGACCAGCTGAAGTCCACCAATATGTCAATGAATTTTGGGACGGTGGAGATCCCAAATGTTCCAGTTGAGCCAGATATGCCTCCGACTACCACCGAAGATGATGTTAGAGCTGAGGAAGCAGCTGATCCCGAGTCTGAGGTAGAGATAGATGAAGAGATAATTGGGGTTGTTGCGGAGGTTTCTTACGAGGGCCTTACAAAGACTGAGGAGGGCATGATCGATGCAGCTGTGCAGACCTCTTTGGCATATACGCCTTTGGCTGAGCCTAGTGGAGCTGGTATTGTTTCTGAGGTGACTCCGGGCACTGATGCCCCAACAGATGGAGCGATTGTTTAGATAGGATCCCTCTTTACCTTCCTCTCTATCTTATTTTTATTGACTTTTGGATACTTTATTGCTTGCATTTGAGGACAAATAGCTTTTGTTTTGTGCTAGGGTGAGGCGCACCTTGTGTGACTATTGTTTTGTCTATATATTTAATTTTTTAAGCTATAAATTATGTTTAGCATACTTTTTGTGCATGATTGAGCTTGTGGCTCTTTATTTTAATTGTAAATGATTTTTGGACCCTTTCGAAAAATTTTGTGTACCATCTCTTGGTTTGTGTTTGAATGTGGTTGTTCTCTTGCAAATTTGAGTATCGGTCTTGATCAATACAGATGACTTGAATAGTGCTCATAATCGAACAATAATGAATGTGCAGCTACGATGAGGTCAAATGAAGCTGCATAGGCAATATGTGAACTTTTTGCATCTCGTTGTGACTAGTTAATTATCAAATTGAGTCTCTTGTGATGAGCATTGCACACTAGCGAAAGTGTGGAGTCTTGTTTGACATTGGTGTCAATGCCTTGTGTGATAAGCTTACCGTGAATCATGTGTGATGAAACGTAGAATTTTCCTCGTTGGTCCGGTTGACTAAGTGATGTAAGCTCTTGAGATGATCTTAGGCAACTTTGAAGAGTGTGAAACAATTTGACATTATACCTCTTTTGTGGCCTACCTTGTGAGTGTGTGAACTTTGCTTGAACACCCTCTGTGCCTTAGCCCTTTCCTTGGAAGAAACTTGATGAAATTGTGACCTTTCTTTATCCATTACCCATAATCCTCATGATTTGTGGTTTGCTTGAATAGCCAACTTAGGCCAAAATCCTAAGTTGGGGGTGTGGTAAAAAGAGAAAGTAAATTAAGAAATGCAAAGAAGTCCCCTTTGACCCATGGTTTTGAGAAAGATGGAACCCCTCCATACAAAAAAAAAGAGAAAAAGAAGATAAGAATGAAAAAAAAAAGAATGCAAAAAGAAATGGGGTGTCCAACAGTCTATGGAAAGTAAATAATGGGGTGACTTTTGAGCATGAATGAGAATGATGAAGAAAAGGGAAGAAAAGTGTTGTCACACCACATTTCATGAGGATAGCAGCCACTGAGCCTAAATGACCATACCTTTACACTCAGCCCCGTTACAAGCCTTGAAAAGACATTTTTGATCTTGAGTGAGTTGAAACAATTGTTGGTTGGAAAATAAGGGCAAACCTATGGGTGAAATCATGCATTGTGTTCATCTTTGTGAGTGTGAGTGTTGATTATGATTCTGAAGCTATTAATTGTTGAACCATTGTTTGTGAATATGGAATCATTCTTTGTGTGAGGGCATTTGAGTACCTTTGTTGAGCTTGAACTTGCATTGGAAGCAAGTATTGTGAGCTTGAGAATCTTTGGTAATGCTGAGTCACAACTTGAATCTTTGAGTGCACAATTGATCCTTGCATGAGTAAGTTGAGTCTTTTTGTGTGCATTCATGATTGAGTCTTGTGTAGCAATGTTTGAGACATCCATTTTGAACTATTGAACTTGAGTTTTACTTGAGGACAAGAAAAATTTTAAGTTGGGGTGTTGATTAGTCCACGATTTGGACTCATTCAGGGCTTTATTTGGATAGATTTAGTGTCCTCAAATGATTATTTTATGCCAATAACTGATGTAAAATCCTTGATTTCCAAGTATTTGGATTGAGGAACAAAGCATGGACACTAACGAGCAAAAAGTAACAAGGCAGCTGAAAGAACAAAAAAAAGAAGGCATGTTGATCGCCTAATCCATTAGGTGAATTGTCGAGTTGCTATTAACTCTCTTAATGTTCCAGTGTGCCAAGCCCTAAAGGAGACAACCAAGTCGGAGAGAGAAAGAAGCAGTCAGTGTGTCATCGAACGATTCCGCGATGCAATGACTAGATCGCCGAAAGGTACAGACCTAGAAGATGCTGAAGGCCAAAGCAAAGAGGTGATCGAACTAACCAAAAGGCAGATCGCCGAGCTGATCAGCTATCCCAACTTACTGCACCGAATGGTCCTTCGCGGCATAAATATGGTGACCATAAATACATTTTTGAATATTTAGTTTAGTATCAGTTTTCATAATATAGAATATTTCAGTTTTGGAGTTGGAACTCTGAATTTGGAGACAAAATTTTCCTTAGCTTTGAAGAATTGAAGTTTTCCATTTTTGAAAAATTGGAAGTGGGTCTTTGAGATTCTTCAACTTGGACCTTTGTAAAGACGAAATTAATATTACTGAGCTGATGGAAACACAATTTGATAACAATTTCTATCTTTTTATATGATGTCTAGCTAAAACCCCATTTCTTGGGGTATGATTATGGGTTGATTTAGCTTATGGTTATTGCTAATTGATAGTTTAAATGCTATTTAGAAGTGATTTCATTCAGTAATTATGGTTTAATTTAAAGGCTTGTAGTTGCAAATGTAATTCTACCTTAGTGTTTTTGGCTTGCTTAAGAGAGAGGTTTTAAAACCAAGATTACTGAATTGATGGTCTGTGGGTATTGGGTTGTCATGAGTTCAGTTTGAGAGAGTGAATCCTAAACCCTTTTCCACACATCCAGCTCGAGAGAGTGAACGGACTAAAGCGTAGGTTGTTCTTAATTGCTGCCTGTTGGTGTTCGAGAGAAATCAACTTGATTCAGGGTAAATTGTTCGAGAGAAATTTTATACCCACTAAAGTCTTGCTTATTCACTAATTTACAACTATTTACTATCTGTTGCAATCACCCATTTGTCTATATTAGCCTATATTCCAATCACATACCAAGAACCCGTCTCATTACTTGTTAATTCGTGTTATTTGCTGCTATTGTAGTTGATAATTACAATCAAACCCCCATGTTATTTGACACTTGTGTCACCCTTTAATTTGAATTATGCTTTTTTTCGTAAATATCTATTTCTATGATTGACTTGAACATATTCGTACTTTGCTCTTGATTCTTAAACACGTACCACTCCATGTGGGATTCAACCCCAGCACATTTAGTTAGGTTATATAACTGACTAACGACCGTTGGCACTTAGTATTGGATGAAGTGTCCTGATACGTGAAATCATAGACATGAATTAAACTAATTTTTTGTATATATGAGGGATCATGACTAGTAAAGTTGAAATTGAACCTTTATGATGAATTATTACTAGAATCGCCTACTAAAGAAGAATGTTATTAGAATGCCTTGAAAACTAGGTATGAATGATGATTGTAAGAAGTAAAACTTTGAGAGTAAGGCTTGTAATCATGAATGTTATGTCTTTGAGAGTAAAGCTAATATGATGTGATTTTGTTGTGTATTGTTGAAAGCATGTTCTCACTTACACACTTAGGCATAAATATGCTAGGAGATACAAGGTTCTCTCACATAGAATGATTCTAGGTTGAAAAGTCAATCACCTAAATTGAATCAAAGCATTTTAGACTAGAATAGCTTGAAGTTGTGACATATGTTCCCTTCATGTATAGCTTGACTTGGTAAGACAAGACCAATATTGGTAGCTTAGGATTGAAAATCCATACTCTCCTAAGGGTAGCTTGATATAGCATTGTAAGATGCATTTCACGGTATCTTGAGTTAGTGGTAGTCATGGTAGCCTAGGATTGAGGAACCATACTCTCTTAAGGGTAGCTTGAACTAGAATTTTAGGATGCCTTCATGATAGCATGACTTTGTTAGGCTAAGACCATTTCATGGTAGCTTAGGATTGAAGACACATACTCTCCTAAGGGTAGCTTGGGATTGAGAAATCATACTATCCTAAGGGTAGCTTACATTAGCATCTTAGTGTGCTTGTAAGGGTAGCATGACTTAGTTGGTCTAAGACTATTTCATGGTATCTAGGATTGAAGACTTGTACCCTCCCTAGAATAGCTTGGATTTGCATGATCAATATGTTTCCATAATAGATTGGTCTAGCCTAATAGGGTGCTATTCTTTGGAAGTCTAGAATGATAAATAGCAATTATTTGAGTATGATGGCCTAAGGTGGTAGTTAGTGTGGATAGTAGTATGGGATGCTATTCATGCATTGCACAATTATGAATTGAAGCTACTTATGAAGTGTTCTATTATATGATGTATGTTTAGCTTGGGTTGTTGCTATAGTTGCCTTCCATGAAATGATTGACAAAAGGTGATAGTTCCCTTTCCTATAGGAAGTAAGCTAAGAATGAGACCAAATGAATGGTAAGTATGCATATGGTGACTTCACGGTTATGCTAAGTGTGAATGGTATTATGGGATGCTATTCATGCATTGCACAAGTATGCTTTGAGGTTACTTAGGAGTATAGTACTCTTATGATATGAAAGCCAAAGAATTGACTATGCATATTGACTATGATTAAGATGACCAAAAAGGGATGTTTGGCTTGGATGGTATTATGGGATGTTATTCATGCATTGCACAAGTATGCTTTGAGGTTACTTGAAAATAGTCCTTTTATGATATGAATGACTAAGAGTTGAGTAAGGCTTATATTATGCTTATGTTGGAGACTTTATTTATGATTATGATATTGTCACTTATGCTTATAGTTGATATTTCATGAAGTATTGGATTATGTCTTATGTTGACTAACCCTAATGATATGCTCTTATGATGTTATGCTAGCAAACATATTTAGTATATTTTGTACTAATTCTTACTTTGCCTACATTCTTATCAAATGTAGGGTTCGGAGATTTGAGTTCCAATCTTGAAGCTAGGTTTCAAAGGAGAAAATGAGTTGAAGATTTAGTGAGTCCTCATAGCTTTGAGGATAAAACCCACTATTTCCTTTATGTCTTTATTCTTCATGTTGAGACTATTGTATGGGCTGTGTCCCAAAGGTTTTAATCCAAAATTGTATTAGATGGTTCGAGACAAAGTGTAGTAAGACTTCCACTTGCTTTTATGACAAGACTTCAATTGTATGGATAAAAGTTTTTTAAATTTTCATACTTTTCTATTATCTTATGTTATGATATGCTAAGGGATTGTATGAGACCCGTTCGGGGTCAAGTACGCCATGTTACATCTAGGGTGTACCCCTAGGTCGTGATATTCATCTTGAAGATTTAACTCAAATTTGAAGAACTTAGTGACATACAAAATAGGATTTTGCATCTAGGGGCATTTCATCTTGAATGTTTATCTTCAATTTAAAGAGCTTCTTATGAAGGTTAAGCTCAAATTTGAAGAGCTTTCCAACTTAAAGATTTAGCTCGAATGTAAAGATTCTTGTGATATATAGTTTAGGCTTCGGCATCTAGGAGCATTTAATCTTGAAGGTTTATCTTTAATTTAATGAGCTTCTTGATATGAAGGTTTTAAGCTCAAATTTGAAGAGCTTTCAAACTTAGAGATTTATCTTGAATTAGAAGATTCTTGTGATATATAGTTTGGCTTGTGCATCTAGGAGCATTTTAGCTTAAATATTTATCTTGAATTTAAAGATCTTTATGGTATGAAGGCTTAACTCAAATTTGAAGAACTTTTAAACTAAGAGATTTAGCACAAATTTGAAGACCTTTCAAACTTAGAGATTTAGCTCAAATTTGAAGAGCTTTGTGACATACAATTTAGGCTCGTGCGTCTAAGAGCATTATAACTTGCAGTTTAGGCTCATACAATGAGGAGCATTGTAACTTGCAGTTTAAGCTCATGTGTTAAGGAGCATTACAGCTTGTAGTTCAGGCTCATGCGATGAGGAGCGTTGTAACTTGTAGTTTAAGCTCATACGTTAAGGAGAGTCTAGATATACATTGACTCTTGGAAGTCATCTTCGGATGTAGACTTTCCCTCACTTTGGAGTTCTTCTATATTCATCTTCATGAGGTCCATAGATAGGAGATCGTTAATCTTCTCTTAAAGTCATGCTTAATTCTATGTCATGTGCACGAGTTGCCAACTCTTCGAATGTATTGGGCTTTAATCCTTGCAAGATGTGGTGAAGACTCCAATTCATACCTTGGATGCACATTTAATACTAGAAGTTTTACTAAGACGGTCTTTGCAATTGCAGCTTAAACTTATCCAACAATTGATAAAGTCAAAAACTAACTCATTTTCACCTTAACGAGTCTTTATAAGTTCAATCATACTACCGAAACATCTTGTGCTGTAGAAACGATTGAGGAACTCTTGCTCTAACTACTCCCAATAATCTATAGAATTAGGTTCGAGATCTGTGTACTAATCAAATGCATTTTCTTTGAGATTGCCTATTGGGGATAAAGGTTAGGACAATATGTCCTTCACTTTGGCAAGGAGCACCGTGATTGCCCAATGTGCATGGGCAAATCGCCTTTTCTTGCATGCACATCGCTGAAACTACCGGTGTATTTCTCTTTTTTGTACCTGACTTGGAAAACTACAATGGGTTTTCCCAATGGCATCGACGTATTGCCTAATAGGCGATGAGAATCTCCAAAAGAGATAGTAAGCACCTAAAGTTGAGCCTCGCATTGGGCGGACTCATTGGAGCTTTGCCTACTGCACTCGACTCATCGCCGAGTTACCCTTACCATCGCCTTTTATACAATACATGCACATGTTAACACCCATGCTATTGAAAACAACTAACACTTGGGTTGCCTCCTAAGAAGCGCCTAATTTAATGTCATGGCACGACATGGACATGTTATTTAAACATCATCCAAATACACCACTTCAACAACCCTCACATGAATCACACCCCCTTTGTATCTTCAATTTCAATTGCTCTATTGCCATATACCTATGTGATAGTGTGTGTACCAATCCACTTGGATTTGATCTCGCCTAGGAAGAGTTTCAATCTTGAATTAAACAGTAGGTCTAACTCCCCTACCCAAAACTAGTGGGGTAGTATCTTAGCATCATGCCACCATTTCACTTTCTCCATATATAGTGTGGAGCTTTCGTAGGCTTGCAAATGGAATTCATCCAACTCAAGGATTTGGTATACATGTTCTTTGGAGGCTACATCCCAATTCATATTTATATTTTTCAATGCCCACAACGCTTTGTGTTCTAACTCAACCGGAAGATGATAAGCTTTCGCAAACACTAACTTGTATGGAGAAATCCCAATGGGAAATTTGAATGTCGTATGGTAGGACCAAAATGCATCATCAAGCTTGTTGAACCAGTTAGTACGATGGACATTCATTATTTTGGCTAAAATTCTCTTTATTTCTCAATTAGACACTTCAAATTGTCTGCTTGATTGTGGATGGTATGGCATTGATACTTTGTTCTTGGCTCCATATTTTGAGATGAGGGCTGCGAATTGACGATTGCAAAAATGTGATCCAACATCACTTATAATTGCCCTTAGGGTACCAAATTTTGTGAAAATGTTCTTTTTCGAGAACCTTGTAACATTTCATGCTTCATTGTTTGGTAATGCTATTGCCTCCACCCGTTGGACACATAATAAACTGCTACAAGGATGTACTTATTACCAAAAGAGTAGGAAAAGGGCCCAAGAAATCAATTCCCCAAACATCAAAAAATTCAGTTTCAAGGATTTGTGAAAGTGGGAATTCATATCTTCTAGATATACTCCCTTGTAGTTGACATTGGACACAATATTTGCAAATACATGAGCGTCCCTAAATAGTTTAGGCCAGTAGTAGCAACATTGTAGAACTTTAGAGGTTGTACGAATGCCCATGATGACCACCTGTTGGCGAGGTATGGCATGCTTCAAGAATCTCATTCATTTTCACTTCTAGCGCACATAGCCGAATGACATTATGAACACATTCTCTTTAAAGAAACGGTTCATCACATATATACTTATTCACATCGAATAGGAATTTCCTCTTTTGATGGCTACTCAAATCTTCAGGTAACAACCAACACATAATAAAATTTACCAAATCAACATACCAAGGAACAAAGGATGTAGAAATTACCATTACCGATTCATCTCGAAAAGCATCATCAATGTCTCTCTCTTTAACCACTCTAGAATCTGCCTCCAAACTTGAAAGAAGGTCAACTTCTTGGTTCTTACACCCCTTTCTATCTTCCACCTCAAATTCAAATTATTGGAGAATTACACCAATCAGATCAGCCTTGACTTAGCCTCTTTCGTCGCCATTAGGTATCTTAAAGCTACATGGTCTGTGTGAACAACCACTTTGGTACCCAACAACTATGCTCGGAAACTTCTCAAACCCATATACCACAGCCAACAACTTTTGTTCTGATACTGTGTAAATTTTTTTAGCATAGTTCAATGTTTTGCTAGCATAATAGATAGGATGAAAGAACTTGTTTTTGTGTTTCCCAAGAACAACTCCCAGAGCCAAACCACTAGCATCACACATCATTTCAAACGGGAGGTTCCTACAAGGGGCAATGATTATTGGGGTTGAGATAAGTTTCTCCTTTTAGTGTTTTGAAAGCCATCATGCAAGAGACATCAAAAACAAATGTGCTCTCATTCTCAAGAAGTCTACACAGTGGAGTAGCGATCTTGGAGAAATCTTAATAAACCGCCTATAGAACCCGACATGAACAAGAAAGCTCCTCATACCTTCTACCGAAATTGGGAGAGGTAATTTTCTTATCACTTGAATTTTCACTTGATCGACTTCAATACTTTTCCAGGAAATTTGTGCCCAAGAATATCACTACAAGAAAAAAGGAATTTCCCAACAATTAGTTTTGTTGCTATATATAGGATGTTGTTGCAAAAAGTACTTTTGGCAACAATATAAAAGTTGTTGCATGTTGTTGCAATAAACACTGATGCGAAAAGTTTTTGCATCAACAAAATATATTGATGCTAAAAACTAACTTATTGCAACCAAAATAATTGTTGCTTTACATTAATATAGTTGTGGCTTATAAAAATTTTCGCAACAAAATTTAGTGTTGCTACAAATTAACTTTTTTACCAACAATATCAGTTGTTGTAAAAAATTGACAAAAAAATAGTTAGTAATGTGTTGGGAAGGCTTTTAGCAACAATAAATTTTATTGCAATAAACATATTTATTATATACCTTTAGCAACAATTTGTGAGTTGTTGCTACATACATAATACACATTTTCTTTTTAGAAATTTTATACAAATATTTCTACACTTTTAGCAACAATTTGTGAATAGCTGTTATATACACAATACACTTTTCTTTTAGAATTTTTTCACAAATATTTATATTAAGAATTATATAAATTTGCAAAGGTCAATATAAGATTGATATTCCAAAGAACTAAATACTTCTACATATGTTTGTACTTGTAAGGAAAAATAATAAGCAAGTCATTAATTATGTTCTAATCCTACTAGTTATAACTTTTGAATAGTCCGATCTTCCAATAGTACTTGTATTGAAACAATGGCCTGCAAATAAAAGATAAATATAATTATAACTTGACAAAGTAAGTTATAAAATACACAAATATAAATCTAAAAACCAGAGATATTCACATGAATGCACTCACTAATCCCCCCAAAAACACTTTAATCCTCCTGATAAATCTCCTTATTTCATTTGAAAATGACCAAAATCAGAGACACTATAAATTATGTACAGAAGAAAGAGTGAGATATTCCTGATTTGGCAAAGGATCATCTATTCATTTCCTTCAACCCCAAAAATGTCACAAAAACAAAAGGAAGTAAAATGTAATCTTAATCTCCTGGAATAATTTTGTGAAATAAACTATTGATGGAAGAAGGTAGTGCTCTAATACTAGTATGACTCAGATTCACAACTCTTCGAGCTAAAAATGCAAAACAAGAGATATTTAGGCAACATACCTCACTTGATTTCTTCTTTTCTAGCTGTACAATTTTTGCCTCAAGTGATGATTTTTCACTCAAAAGCCTCTTTTTTGTTTCTTCTATGGTACGCAACATAGAACGAGCTTTCAACTCTTCATGGATCTTTTCAAAGACCTGCAATTAGTGAAGTCACATGAGTTTCTATTTTATGGATACTAATCTGGACAAAATATAAAGGCCAAATAATATTTTATAGCTTTACCTGATTATTTGCGTCAACCAACTCATTCGGAATAGTTTTCTTTGAACCTTGAGAACTCAACTTTGGAAGCCGCATTTCTAAGCTTCGCTTCTCTGTAAGGCAGCCTATAAGGAATGGAGTAATAAAATGAATGATTGTCCCCTTAATAAATCAAATTTAATAACATTAAAAAATACATTAAGCTTTACATCTTTTTCATTGCACAATGAACTGAATTTATCACAATCATAAATAACCATTTCTAAGTTTTGCTTCTCAAAAGTCAAGATATCTTTCAAGTTATCCAATTCTTTTTGCATCTGTGATTCTTGGTTTTGCTTTCCATCTAAATCTTTCTGAAACTGCTCATCAATACAAAGATTATAAGCTTGAAGTAAATATATATCTAAAATACGTTTATTACATATTGTGTTTTTCTGTTGTAATTAAAATGATAGATGGATAAGCATAGAGATACAACTGACACAAGGAGAGGAAAAATCTATTCCAATAATAATATAGAAAGTCAATGTTAACAGTAAAGAACAATCTCTATTTTCATCTAATTACCAACAACATATACTTGTAAACAAAAACAAATTGTCAACAACGTGTACTGATGTGATGCTCGAACAAACTAACAACATATGTTTTGAGATCAATAAGCAATACCTGCCTGATGTTAGAAGCGTAAGCATCGGGAAACTTAACTTCTTTGATAAGTTGACAAAATTGAATCCTTTCCGCCTTAGACATTGTATAACTTGCTGGAGGAAGCATGTATTTATCCCCAATTTTTATGGGATGGAGGGAATTTTTTATCTTCATTTCTTGTAAGTCCAATCGAGATTTCAAGGTGTCCTTTGTTTTTCCTTCAATATCCAACAATGTACCTAACACACTTTCACTAATATTCTTTTCAATGTGCATCACATCCAAATTATGTCTCAACAATAAAGTCTTCCAATATGGGAGTTCAAAGAATATACTTTTCTTTTTCCAATTATCATAACTTTCAGTATCGCATTTTCTTTTTCTTGTGTTGTCATTGACTGATCTTTGTGAATAGGTATTAAGTTGCGCAAGCACATCTTCACCACTCAAAGCATGTGGTGCAATTCTTTCTTCCTTTGTGTTATCGAAAAAACTTTTATTCCGACGATAAGGATGATCTATCTCCAAAAACCTACGATGACCCATATAGCATTGCTTTCGACCGTGTTTCAAGTAAGTAGAACAAGTATGCCCATGACAAACTGGACAAACTAATTTACCTTTAGTGCTCCAACTAGATAAAATACCATAAGCAGGAAAATCATTGATTGTCCACAACAAAGAAGCATGTAATTGAAAATTTTGTTGCATAAAAGCATCATAAGACTCAATTCCATCCCCCCATAAGATTTTCAAATCATCAATCAAAGGTTGGAGATACACATCAATATCCATAACAGGACCTTTTGGTCCAGGAATAAGTAAAGACAACAAAAGATTAGATTGTTTCATGCATAGCCATGGGGGAAGATTATATGGCATCAAGATAACTGGCCACATGCTATATCAATTACTCATTGAACCAAAAGGATTAAAACCATCTGAAGCAAGTCCAAATCTTACACTACAAGGATCAGAAGCAAAATTTGGATATTTTTCATCAAAACTTTTCCATGCCATTGAGTCAGCAGGATGTCATAACACTCCATCATCAACTCGTTCATCCTTATGCCACCTCATTTCTTTTGTGGTTCCTTTTTTCATAAACAATCGTTGTAATCTAGGTATAATAGGAAAGTATCTAAGAATCTTTCTAGAAATTCCTTTCTTTTTCTTACTCAAATTACCTGAAGCAACCTCACTATTAGCATCTTTTCCTTTTCTAGTTGTCCATCTTTTTTCACCACATTTAGGACATTGTTCAAGATCCGCATATTCCTTTCTATATAAGATACAATTATTAACGCATGCATCTATCTTCACGTAATCTAAACCCAAATCTTTTAGGCTGATAGGGCCAGATTCGGTTCATGATGCTATGGAGAAAGTTCATCCCACTAGAGATAGACTTAAGACAGCCTAAAGTTGCCAAAAATCTTATGAAGATGTAAGGAGAAGGGACTTGGAGTTCCAAATTGATGATTGGGTTTTCCTAAAAGTGTCACCTATGAAGGGGGTGATGAGATTTGTCAAGAAAGGAAAGATCAGTCCTAGTTATGTAGGCCCTTACAAGATCATGAAAAGAGTTGGTAAAGTGGTTTATGAGTTAGAGTTGCGAGTAGAACTATCAACAGTGCATCCGATTTTCCACATTTCATTGTTGAAGAAGTGTATGGGTGATCCAAAATCTATAGTACCATTGGAAAGTGTGGCTGTGAAGGATAGTCTCACTTATGAAGAGGTACCAGTTGAAATCCTTGATCATCAGGTTCGAAGGTTGAGGAATAAAGAAGTCGCGCCAATTAAAGTTTTATGGAGGAGTCAGTCCGTAGAGGGAGCTACTTGGGAAGCAAAAGCAGCCATGAAGGCCAAGTTTCCTCATCTCTTTCCTTCTAATTCCATTCTAGCTTAAGGTAATAGTTCCTCTCCATTTTTTCAGCCATTCATGCGTAACTTCAGTCTTAGTATCTTGTTCTTTTAGTTTACACTTGCATTTTCAGCGTATTTGCATATTCTTGGAACTTAGTTCAGTCAGATTTTAGTTTCCAGTGTTTAGTGGTAGGGTTTGCAGCTCTTTCCCTCCATCTTCAGCTAGTTTAGTCTTCATTCAAGGATGAATTTTCCCAAGGGAAAGATAATGTAACACCCCGTATCCTAGACAGACCAGAATGCAGATTCCAGAACTTGCAGGTGCCACCGACGGGCACCACTCACAGACCGTAAGGTGACTCACGGACCGTGTGGGGTCCGTGGATGGCCACCTGCAACCCCTCCCTAGAAAGCCCAGAAAATTTAGCTAGGGGTAGACCCACGCCAGGACCTACGGCCTGTAGATCAGACCACGGTCCGTGGTCTAGGGTCGTAGGTCAGACCCCAGATTTCAAGTCCCAGAACCCACAGCTTTTAAGTCAGCCGTACTTTGGTCTTTTCCCTATGCGTTGGACCCCTAAACTACGTCGTTTAACCCCTAAACTATGTAGTTTTGGTTAGTTTTAGCCTAACAACTTACTTAGAACTTACCCTAGTCAACTCATTCTCCAAAAAATCATCAAGTTGAATAGAAAGGAAAAAGAGTCGACCAAGCCCTAGTCCAAGAACGCAGTAGGTTTTCATCAGTTTCAACCCCGAAATTGAAAGATTTCTCCATGAAATTCGTCACCATGTATGTGGGATTTCACTAGTGGGTTCCTGTCACCCATTAGGACCTTATAATTCAGTCATATTCTTGATTCTCTACAATTAGACCTAGGGTTTCTAGAATTTCAGAATGTATGTTGTGATTTAGTTGTTAGACTAATCCAAATTAGACAATCATGTTTTCGTGAAATTGTTGCTTAGTTCTTGCTTGAAACTCAAAACCCTAGTAAGTATAGTTAATACATCTTGACACATAAAAAGTAATAATTATTTATTGCAGTCAATAAATTAAGCTTTACATAATTATTTTGTCCATGAACTATTGAAGATACAATGAAAGTTGAATATTTGTGTTATATGATTATGGTACATTCCGAATCACTAGAAGTAATTTAATTTTTTTAATTAATTATGTATTCATTGGTTTACACTTAATTTAAAGAGAAAATACATAAAAACATCCTCGAACTTAATTCAAGTGAATTTAATATCACCATACACATACAATACCAGTTTCATACTTATGGGTAAAATGCACGCGTGCCACTTAAGTGCCACCTCTGTGCCACATCGATGACACGTCAGATAATTGGAAAAAAAATACATCTTCTTTATTTTTACTTCCCCATGTTTTTTAAAACTTTTATTTTCACTATTCACCCATCCTCTTCATTATTTCATATGGGTCAAGTTCTTAACATCTAAAATTTCACTCTGACCTATTCATCCTATTTTTCATTACTTTGTAATTATTAATTATTACTTCCATCAATCACCATACTTTCTTTTTTCAGCTAAGTGAAGCTATCGACTTATATCAACAATGACGCTTGACCATTCTTAGCCAAAGGTCGCTTTGATGCACTTAAGCAAGCTAGACTACCCATACTCATCGTCATCCAACTTAGTGCGTCTGCCACTACATTAGCCTTGCCCAGATGATACTGGATGGTCATATCATAATCCTTGAGTAACTCCATCCACCTTCGCTATCTCAAATTCAGATCCTTTTGAGTGAACATATGATGTAGACTACGATTATCAATAAACTCCTCACACTTGACACCATAAAGGTAATGCCGCCAAATATTCAGAGCAAACACTACCGCTGCCAACTCTAAATCATGTGTTAGGTAATTCATCTCATGTACCTTCAACTGTCGTGATGCATAAGCTATAACATTCATATCCAACATTAACACAGCACCCAAACCCAAATAAAAAGCATCACAATAAACAATAAAATCTTTACCTTCCACCAGTAGTGCTAGAATAGGTATTGTGGTCAAAAGAGTCTTAAGCTTTTGAAAGCTCTCATCAAATTTTTTGGTCCATTCGAAAGGTATCTCCTTTTTGGTCAACCCTGTCAGATGTGTGACAATAGAAGCAAAGTTCTTCACAAATCGACGATAGTAGCTAGCAAGCCCCACAAAACTCCTAATTTTAGTCACATAGCTATGTCGAACCCAATTCTTAACCGCTTCAATCTTTTGGGAATCAACCATTACCTCTTTCCTTGAAACTACATGCACCAGAAAGGCAACTAAAGTCAACCAAAATTCACACTTTGAAAATTTTGCATACAACTTTTGTTTTCCAAGAACACCCAAAACAATACGAAGATGGTAAACATGTTCTTCCTCACTTTTCGAATAAATCAAAATGTCATCAATAAATACTATAACAAACGAATTGAAAGTTGCAGGCGCATTTGTCAACCCAAACGACATAACTAGAAACTCATAGTGCCCACAACGGGTTCTAAATGCCATTTTTTGGTATATCCTCAGGCCTAATCTTTAACTGATGGTAACCAAACCATAGATCAATCTTACAGAAAACTGATGCACCCTGCAACTGGTCAAAAAGATCATCTATCCGAGGTAATGTATACTTATTTCGAATGGTGACCCTATTCAATTGCCAATAATCAATGCAAATCCTCATACTACCATCATTTTTATTAACAAACAAGAGAGGAGCACCTCACATAGATGCACTAGGACGGATGAAACCCTTATCAAGATGTTCTTGGATTTGAGCCTTCATCTCTCTCAATTCTACCGGAGCCATGCGATATAGAGGGATGGAAATGGGGCGGGTGCCAAGCTTCAAATCAATGCAAAAATCTATATCTCTATCCGGAGGCATTTCAGGCAAATCAGTAAGAAACACTTCTCTAAATTTTGACACCAAATGGATAGACTCAATAGAGGGAGACTCAACCTCAACATCCTGAATGTGAGCTAAATATGCCAAACAACTCTGCCTCACTAGTTTCCTTAGCCCAAATGGAGGATATGACCTTAGCTAGCTTAGGCTTGTACACCCCATTCCCACTCTAATTTTTCCCTATCGGGGATCTCTAGAGTCACAAATTTTGTATTACAATTCAACACAACATAATAGGGGGACAATCAAGTCATGCCTAAGATTATATCAAAATCAGTCATATCCAAAATAACCAAGTCAGCCCAAGTCTGAAAACCCATAAACAAAATAGGGCAAGCACGATACACATGGGTGACTATGACTGAGTCTCCAACTAGGGTAGAAACATAGATGGGGGCATCAAGCTGTAACAACCCAAAAAACTAGTAGGGCAAACTAGAGCCTAACGAGTTTGTTTTAAGTTTGATACAGGGTTTGAAGTTGTATAATGAGTTCCCAATATTATGTTGAGGGGTTTAGGGGTTAAACGTTAAGGTATGACCCCCCAAGGACCAACCAAGGGTCCTTGAGGGGAACCCTAAAGCTTAACCCCCAAAGCTGCCCAAGAACCAAACCTTGCAAAATTAGTCTGACCTACGGATGGCCATATACGGCCAGTAGATGGACCCACGCCTCATAGGTGGGGGTCGTGGGTCAGGCACCAATTTGTCAAGTTGCAGCCACCACCTACGGACCTGCAACACGGGGCGTCAATGCATCCTCGGTTCGTAGGTCCATGGGGCGTGGATTGCACCTGCAATCTGTTCAATTCTGCCAAGGTAAGTGGTTTCCAATTAATTCCTAATTTAATTATTTTAAGTAGGGGTTGTTTAATATATATATATATATATATATATATATATATATATATATATAAAGTATTTTAAGTCATTAAACACCCTATTTACTCATTATATCTCAAGACCCCAAATCATAACGACCCTTCCTCTCCAAAAATCTTCTCTTTAGAAGCTCCATTGAAGGGCAAGAACAAGGTCAAGTCTAGGGGTCAAGGAGCCTTTCTTCTTCAATTTCGTGTGAGAATCTTAATAAGGTATGGGATTTTTCTTCCTTGGGTAGCTATCACCCAAGGAGTCCCTTCAAAAGCTTTTATCTCAAATCTAGAAATCTCCAAATAGCTAGGGTTTCAACTCAACCCCATGGATTCCTTTCAAAGTGCCTTTTAAAGGTTGAATTATGTTTGTTTATGGGTGTATTACTTATTTTATATGATTTTAACTTGAATTACTCAAGAATATGTGAGTTCCCCAATCCTAGTTATAGTTCTTCTTTACATTATGAATGTAGTTGCAAGTTGTTCCAATTGATTAGATGTTAGTAGATTATGATGTGATTGCATGATTTTAGTATAATTCTACATGTATACTTGATTAACCTAAGATTATAAGGTGAATTAATGTGGCCTAGGGCTATGTCATGAAAGAGGCAAATTGAGGGTTTAGATGTGACCTTCTAAGATTGATGAACTTCTTGATGAATTGTTTTAGATTAGATCACCTAGACATGAATTGCTTATAAGTAAAGCTAGTAGATATGCTCTAAATTGATTATGGATTACATGATGAATCATGGTTGAAGTAGTATTGAGTTTTAGTCTACTTGATGCTATTGACTATAATTGAATAATAATGAAGCATGTGGTTAGTTTACCTTGAGAATTAGGTTTACATGATGACCATGTGGAGTATTCCTGGAGAGTAAGGCTTGTGATATGAAGATGACTCCTAGGGCTTTAAGGGTAAAAGCTAATATAAATAAACTAAGGGTGTTAAGGCTTTTGTAAAAAGACTTCACCCACATGACCTATAATATAATCTCATGAGTTTATGCATGGAATGAATGGATTATTTGAGTCATGGTTGTATCTATGTTTCATGTGTTGAATGCTAGATGTGTTGACTTAATGTGACCCTTGAATGCAAGATATGAGGTGTATGCATGATTATGAAATGTGCATGTTTATGAATACTTTGAGAATAAAGTGTTTCTATTATGATAATGTTGTTGTTGTGTCACTGGAAGGACAATCACACACGCATACACCTCATGCATGAATGACTATGATGTGATTAAAGTGTTGCTTAAGGTTTGATGAGTCCACAAATTGGACTCATTTAGGGCTTTATTTTAATAGAAATAGTGTCCTCAAATGCTTATTTATTCTAAATATATGATGAAAACACTTAAGTTTCAGGTATTTGAAGTTTTAGTGGAAGCATGGACACTTAGGTGCAAAAAGGAACAAAAAGTCTGAAAAGAACGAAGAAGTTGAAGCCTGAGCATCGCCAAGCACGCTTGGTGATTCGCCGAAGGGACGCACTCCGCCCTTTGTTCCAGTGTGCTGAGCCTTGAAGGAAATGATCGAGTCGGCAGAAAAGGAAGCAGTCGGCGCATCGTCGAGCAGTTTCGTGAAGCAGTACTATGTCGCCCAATGACACAGAGCACAACGATGCTGAAGGTTGGTGCAAGACGGCGACGAACTATACCAAAGGGTGAATCACCGAATTAATCGACGATTTCGACTAACCTCGCCGAGTAATCTGCCAGCACTATTTTCTCAAGTCTATAAATGTTAAACTCTTTATTAATTTTTTGAGAGAGTCGAACAACTATTATAGTTTCCATATAGAATAGTACTTTTTGCTCTAAGTGAGAGGGTTTTGGAGACTTGAAGGAGAAGAGGGTTTTCATGTTCAAGATTTGGAGTTAGGTCTCTTGGATTCTTCATTCTTGGCCTGTAACAAGACTTAAATCTTTATACTCATTTGAATGAAAACTCATTTAGGTATAGATTTATATCTCTTGATGTGTGGCTAAAAACCCCAATTTTTGGGGTGTGATTTAGCGAATATGGGTTAAGATATTTGTTGGGCCTTGCTTGCTGATAGTTTATTTGTAGTTTAATTTTGATTTCACCTAGTGTTTTTGGTTTAATTTAATGGGTTTGTAGTTGCAAATACAAAACCACCCATGTGTTTTCGGCTTGCTCGAGAGAGAGGTCACGAAACCAAGACCGCTAACCTGATGGCCTAAGGAGTGGGTCGACATGAGGTTCTGCCCTAGAGGGTGAGCCCTAGTCCCATATCCTAACACTCAAATCGAGAGAGTGAGTGGGGTAAGACGTAGGTTGGCCTATATGCAGCAAGTGGGTGTCCGAGAGGAACCCATTTGAAATGGGGTAAGTGGCTCGAGACAGAACTTATTTCCACATAAAGTTTAGCCTAGTCACTATTATTTTATAAATTTTCTATCGAAAGTATGTACCCAATAACTTATATTAACCCGTATTCCGGTCACATCCCAAGAATTCCCCTCTCATTGCTTAGATTTCTTGTTGATTTTAGCTTACTTGTGACGAAACCCCCATGGCTTGGACTTTATACACCTATATAGACTATTTTACGTCATTAACCACCCCAACTAAGTTATTAATTCCAAAACCCAAAGGATCCCAAAGTTCTTCCTCTCAAATATTTCTCTCTTGGAAACCCAAGAAGAAGGAGAAGGAGAAGAAGAGAAGGAAGATAGGTCGAAATACCTCCATAGTAGTAAGCTTATAAGGGCTTTGAATCAAGTTATGTTTAGCTTATCATCTATGGGTTCTTCCACCCATAGAGTCCCCTAGATTTCCACAAATTTCTGAAGAAGAACCCCAATCTAAGCTAAGGTTTCTTCCAATGTGTGGGTTTAGTTGGGTATGATTCCAATTGGTTGGATAATACTTATTTATGATTAATTTAGTGTTGATTCATTATATTATGATGAATTTATGTGAATTTCATGGTTAACCCTAGATTTGAGTTATGTGGGTTTATGTCATAAAAGGTGAAATTGAAGGTTCTAAGGTGATCTTCTAGAATAGATGTTATGGATAGGTAATTTACAAAAATAAAAGCATGTGAATATGAATTGATACTAGATTTATGAATGTATGATAGATCATGATTTGTAATGATTGAATTTGGGACTTTATGATGAATTATGACTAGAATTGCCTATGACTAAGGCTTGTGATTATTATGTCTTGTGATCTAAAATAATATGATGATTGTAGAGTAAAGCTTAAGAGTAAGGCTTGAAATCAAAGATGATGATCACTAGGGCTTATAGAGTAAGACTAATATGATGAGATAGCTTGCATAAATATGGTATACAAATTAGATAGAGTTGTGGTGGAAGGCTTTTAACCACATGACACCTAGAACTATATGAATGCATGTATGTAGAATGTGAAAGATCTTCTCACATATAATTATTCTAGGTTGACTTAATAACCTAAAATGAATCAAAAGCATGTTAGAATAGAATAGTTTGAAGCTGTGATATGCGATCCCTTCATGTGTAGCTTGACTTGGTAAGACAAGACCATTTCATGGTAGCCTAGGATTGAGGATTTATACTATCCTATGAATAGCTTGAACTAGCATTTCGTGGGATCAATCCCAACCTACAAGTTGGGTTCTTTACTTGATAATGATCGCTTATACTTTTTTAGGGAGGTGTAATTTGAGTGTATCAAATTTTGGCGCCACTGCCGGGGAATTTGGCTTTTAGATTAAGTTTAACTACATTATTGAATTTTAGTCAAGTATTTCTTGATTTTACGTTTTTTTTTGTTTTTTGTTTTCTATAGGTTTCTATTCTAGTGTATGCCAAGTACACGGAGTCGAGGAGAACCATTGACCCCCTACGATCCAGAGTTGAGAAATTTTTTGAGAAAAATAAATAATCAAGAGGTAACCAACAATCCAATCAACCAGGGTAATGAGGACGGAGATGAATTGCAGCCTCCTGGGGTTGTTAATGTGAACGCTCAGGTTAGTGGTGGTAATCTACTGGGAGATGCATTAAGGGTACAGAATTCGCCAGAACCAAGGTTGCGTGATAACTACAGGGTCGACTTCAAGATAGTTGAATCAGAAGGGACAATTGTTCCTGTCACGACCCAAGGGTACACCCTAGGAGTAACGTGGCGTACTTGACCCCGAAGGGGTCTCATACAAGACCTTAGCATATCATAACATAAGATAATAGAAAAGTACGGAAAATTTTAAAACTTTTAACTATACAATTGAAAACATTTTCATAAAGAAAGCGGAAGTCTTTACTACACTTTGTCTCAAACCATCTATTAAACTCTTGAATAAAACTCTTGGGACGCAGCCCATATAAAGTCTAAAACATAAAGAAATGACAAAAAGGAAATAATAGGTTTGTCCTCGAAGCTATGAGGACTCACCAAATCTTCAACTCTTCTTGCTCCTTAGAAAACCTAGCCTCCAAAGGAACTCAATCTCTGAAACCCTACATTTGATTAGAATGTAGGCAAAGTATGCGTTAGTACAAAATGTACCAAGTATGATAGCTAGCACAACATCATAAGAGCATCTCAAAATGGTTAGTCAACATAAGACATAAGCATAAGAGATAATAACATAATCATAGCATAATCTCTAACATAAGCATCATATAATCATAAGTCAACATAAGACATAGGTAATGAGCATAGGAGATAAATCATGTTCATGGCATAGTCTTTACTTAGACCTTCATACTAACATTATGCAACCCTTAGTCTTTCTTATTACAAGAGAACTACTCCACATGCCACCTCAAAGCATACTTGTGCAATGCATGAATGGCATCCCATAATACTATCCAAACTAAGTACCCCTTTTTGGTCATTCTTGGGCATAGTCTACATTTATAGTCAAGACTTAGGTTTTCATATCATAAGAGCACTATACTCCTATGTAACCTCAAGGCACACTTGTGCAATGCATGGGTGACATCCCATAATACCACACACACTAAGCATATCCTTGAAGTCACCATGTTCATGCTTACCATTTATTTGGTCTCATTCTTTAGCTTACATCATATATACAAGGGATCCATCACCTTAGTCAATCATATCATGGAAGGCAAATATGGCCACAATCCAAGATAACTACACCATATAAGAGAACCCTTCATAACTAGCCTCAAGTCATGCTTGTGCAATGTATGAATAGCATCCCATACTACTATCCACACTAAGTACCCCTTTAGGCCATCATGAATGCTCACTAGTTGGGAACTAGTCCCTTTTGACTATTTGCCTCCATTTACTTAAGGTACTTCTCTTCTTAGTACAATGCAAGACATCACACATGAATGAGCACAAGTCATCAATTCAAGGCTACCAAGGAATAGAACCCTATTAGGCTAGACCATAATCTAACTAACATTTCTACATTATGATAAGTCAAGCTACCATGGAGGGCATACTATCATGCAAGTCCAAGCTATGTAAGAAAGGTTACAAATGTCCCATCCTGCCTACCATGCAACACATCCCAAGATGCTAATGCAAGCTACCCCTAGGACAGTATGAATCCTCAATCCTAAGCTACCATGACTACTACTAATTCAAGCTACCCTTAACATGCCTCTTACATTGCAAAGTTAAGCTACCCTTACAAGCACACCAAGATGTGAATGTAAGCTATCCTTAGGAGAGTCTAATTCTCAATCCCAAGCTACCATTAGGAGAGTATATGTCCTCAATCCTCAAGCTACCATGAAATGGTCTTGGCCTAACCAAGTCAAGCTATCATGAAGGCATTATACAATGCCTCTCTCAACGAAATACTGCTCAAGAACAACTGCAAGACTTGATAGAGTTATCTTTGTTCTTAGTTGTTTCTAGAGTCTATATTTTGTGAGAAATCTTGTAAGATGTATTCCTAAGTGGTAAAGGAAGTAGAACATTTTTTTATACATTAGAACACAACAAAGATTAGCTAGAGTTAGCTATGTTGAGTTATTCAATTCTAGATCCACTAGAGTTAGTTGGTTTGGTGGGTAATAGAGCTATTGCTTAGAAGTTACTGGTAGTAGAGTTTCTACAGTAAGGGGGAAGGGATTAATAGTTCAATTCCTATGCTACACTAGTTTTTAATCTAAAACTTTGCTCCTTTTATAGTTAAATGGAGTTGGGTTGAAAATTATGTGAGTATAGAACGTAGTTTTCTCCTCACTTGAGTAAGGGGGTTTTTGCGTAAAACTATTGTGTCAGTTTTATCTTGTGTTGTCTACTTTATGCATGTATTATCAGTCAAGGGACCTAATCCTATGACTATTCATGCACACATACATTCTATCAATTGGTATCCGAGTTTGGGATCTCTAGTTGGTTAACACCAAGAGAGAGATTCATGTGAGAATGACAACTTCACTAAATCTTGAGGAAGGTAAGACATCAACTAGTCCACCTCATTTCAATAGTCAGTTCTACAGCTGGTGGAAGACACAGATGCATGATTTCTTAATGCCTAAAGACAATGAGTTATGGGATATAGTCCTTGATGGCCCTCACATTCCCACGATGGATGTTAAAGATCGAGAAGTTATAAGAGTTGTTCCTAAAACTCATCAACAATATAATGATACATACAGAAGGAAGATAGAGAAAAACTTCAAAGTTATGAAGCTTTTAGTGTGTGGGATAGGAGATGAGGAGTATAAAAAAATCCTAGCTTGTGAATCAACAAAAGAAAATTAGGGACTATCTCAAAAATGGCTCATGAGGTTATTGAACAATTAAAGAAGTCTAAGGTGGACATGCCAACCACTCACTATGAAACTTTACCATGAGAAAGGGCGAATCTATCTAGGAGATGCACACAAGGTTCACATATATCGCCAATGAACTCAAGTGTCTGGGAGAACCCATACATCCAAGAAAATAGGTGAGGAAGATACTTAGGATTCTTCCTAAGTCATGGACCATCAAGGTTGATGTTATCACTGAAGCCAAGGACCTGAAGGTTCTTATAATGGATACTCTCATTAGGAATCTACAAACCCATAAAATGCATACAAATCGAGATCCTTCAAAAAAAGAAGTAAAAAGGGATAAATCTCTTGCTCTCTAGATTTCTCAAAGTGAAACTTCTGATATTGATGAAGATATGACCTATCTCACTCAAAGATTTGAAAAAATAGTGAAAAGGCATGGAGGATTTGTGAAGAACGGTAGCTCTAGTAGTCTTGCAACTGCAAATGACCTGTGTCACAAGTGTGGCAAACTTGGCCATTTCATAAGGGACTGCTCTATCCACAAGGTAGAACATAAAGAGTACGTGAAGCCCAGAGGAGACAAAGAAAAACGAAGGGATCTGATTGCTGAAAAGTCAAACAGAAAGGCAACTGGTGACTATGTAGTGAAGAAAGCTTTAGCGATATGAAGAAATTTTTCATGTGACTCGGATGAAGATGAACCTTCTGGGGATGCCTCTGTGATTGTCGTTAAATAAAATGAAGAGATATTTGACTCCATGTTTGCATTCATGGCTCAATCAAATGATCAAGAAGCTATTGAAGAGGTAAACTCTAGTTGACCTCAAAAAAAAATTAAATATTCTTTTCTTTATAAAATTGAGAAAATTAGCAAGTGTTTTGATAGATTCAATTAGTGAGCTGACCACTGAGAAAGATTTGTTGAACACTAATCTAGATGTTTCCCAAGATGAAAGAATTTCCTTGGTCACTCAAATATCCTATATGAATGAGCATAGAGTAGTTCAAGAAAGTGAAGACTCAGAACTAAAAGAATAGATAAGCATGATGACTATAGGGACTTCTTACGGAAAGGACTCGACAAGTAGTCTACAACTTGATCTTGAAAAAAAGCTTCACATCGCTAAACTAAAGATGAGCCTTGCTTTGGAAAGAAATATGGTGTTGGAGAAGGACCTGGTCCGTGTAAAAGAGGAATTGATAAAATCCCTCAAATGGACCACTTCCTACAAATTTCTCACTAACTTAACAAGTCACGGAAGTAACAGTAAACAAGGGCCAGGATGTGTGAAGATAGATCCGTTTACAACCCCCACAACAAATATGTCTTAGTTGTGGATAACTTACTTTACTTGCATTGTGGTAAAAATAGCACCTTAAAAAGGATTGTCTACTGTGGAAGAAACACAATGAAAGGTTTTCAACTTACACTATACAAGGAAGCATGACAAGAAAGGGACCTGGTTGCACTTTCAGGTCTAAGATAAAATAAAAATACTCTGCCCTATTGGACCAAAACTTTCTTATTACTCCCTTATCTACATACTGGAAACTCCATCTCAAATGGGTTCTGATAACGTGCAAATGTTCTTCTTAAAACTAATTAAAAGGGACAACGATTGTAGTCAATAAAAACCCATTGAAGAGTCGGAGTCGAATCCCACAGGGAATGGTATATCATAGAGAATTCCTATCAAGACATTTGTATTGTAAAATTTCTCATTTGTAATAGTAAGAAAAAGTGGGTGGATGATTACACCAATTTAATAAAATATTTGGTTATCAATTGTTACACTTAAACTAGAATTTCAGAGAATTTAAAAGTTAACAAGCAATCTAGGGGTGCGGGGATTGAAAATCGATATCACATAGGGGTAATTGTGTTGAAAATTAATGAATAGTCAAGCTCATCTTTAATGACGCTAATCATTTTTCAATCTCAAAGCATTTATGCATAGAATCTACTTTCGGTCTCATCTTAATGTCAATCTAAACGTCCCAATACCTTACTATATTCTCTCTTTTAATGCATAAATAGGGAAAATATATCAGACCCATAACCTCTACCTTCAAGCAAGTTACAAACATCAAACCTAAATTGCTATTATTGGACTAATTACCCACTCCAATCAATTTCTTTGGAGAATAGATCGGAGATCAGAAGTAGGAATTAAGTTTGCAACCTTAACCCATAAATTAAACCAACGCTAATTAGCCCAAATTCATGTATGAACAACAACAAAATAGAGTATAACACAATACCCACTACATTAAATCAACATCCAACCCCATAATTGCACCCTTAGATGTTAGGGTTTTAGCCACCCATCACCAAAAGCAAAGAAAATATATATTCCGTGAAAGAAGATTAAGCAAATACAAGTAAACCCACTTTGGATTCAACTTCAATTTATCAAATTCAGGAGAAAAATTTAGAAACCCCAAATGCTAGAAAATGATCTTCACAAAGGTCAAGTGCTCTCTCTCAAAACTCAAAATATTTCTCACTCTTTCTAAATTTCAAAACTCTTTAATTTCTCTCTCCTTTGGGCTATTTATAGATTCCCAAAATTTGGCTAAAAAACTAATGCACATCTCATTCGACGATATTAGTCGGGCTCACTGAGATCATTCGGCGAATCACCTATTGATGTACCGTGAGTTTACACTATTTTTGACACTTAGAAGTTGTGTGTGTCTAGGGTAATATTGTATTAGAAATGAAGTGTTTTGTATTATGTTTGCAGGAAATAACCTTGGAATGCAGTTGATGGAGATGATAGCTGAAATTATGCAGAAGGAGCCACCCATGGAAGTGATCCACGAATCGTAGGTCCTTTGATAGACCGTTGTTGGGCAGGCATAGATGGAGCATCAAGGAAATTTGACCAAGTGTGGAACTACGGAGTAACTGATGAATCGTAGGTGGACCCACAGGCCGTCCTGCACATCTGTCGATGGATTCAGAGAGTTGAAGTTCCAGTACCTGATGAAAAAAATCCTTAGTGTGGAACCACGGAAGGGGATCTACGGACCGTAGGTCGAGTCGTCGATTGATGCCACGTTCCAGACAACTTATTTCCTTATTTTGTTTCATTTTTATTTAGAACTTGTTTTCTATAAATAGGAGTTATAAACCTCATTTTTAGGGGTTAGACAACATTGTTTACTTTTAGTTCTTGGTATTTTGTGGAATTAACTTGCAAACTTTAGCAATTTGATTTTCAAATTTCGTTTAATAAGAATTTCACTTTGAAATTCAATTGGAGATTTTGGGTTTCATCTACTCTATAATTGTAAGTTCATGAATTCCTTTTATCAAAATATGAATTTTGTTCTTTCAAGCATGAGTAGCTAATTCACAACTTGTGGGAACCATGAGCAATTAACAACGTATGAATAATAATTAAGTAATTCTTGAATAGTGTTTATGCATGTATTGGTAATTATTTCGCTTAGAAGTCTTTTTAACAGTTGCAAACATTAGAACTCGCCTCATTCCTACTTGCCAGACCAAGGAGGTAATGAATGAGAAAAGAATTAACAATAGAGATTTAGTGGATGCTATCTAATAGCCTAATGTCAATTGGTGCGAGGGTGAAAACTAAGCCACATATTGATGTGATGTCTAATCTGAAGTAAAGGTAAGGGTTAGTAAAGTATACACTCGTAGCCAGACCAAGGTGCGTAGTGAAATTCCCTATTTGGAGGACCAATCACTTAGGGATACCTGACTTACCAACTTTGCAAGTAAAACACTAGGAAAGGATTACTATTATTAGGATTACTGCGTTAATAGCTTATGGAGAACACATACACCCTAGTTTCTCTCTCATATTGATAACTTAAAGTTTGAATCCTGCTTACTTGTTACTTAATCAGCAACTTGTTACTTACTTACAACCCCCCCCCCCCCGCTTAATTACTTGTCTCGGAAATAATTTGACCAAACAAATACAATAGTGAGTTAAGTTTAAGTTTGAACCATTTTACTGCGATTAGAGGTCTAGAGACCATGATCATACATTTAACCCTTAATCAGTGAATTAATAACCAATTGATGTCTATTATATTATATAATATGCATGAATCTAAAGCAAACTGCACCCCTGAAATTTCTCTAGTCATTGTTTGAACTCTAAGTTGCAATTAAATCATAGTAATTTACTTAATTTTTCCAGATAGTCAATCCTTTAGAATAATACATAACTATTTTGGGAAACACTCGCGTTAATTCATATTTATTGGAAGAATCATAGATAACCTAATCTTAAGTCTATGTGGGTACGACATCCGGCTCTTAAAAAGAGATATTTTATTACTTGCACGACCATATACACTTGAGTGTGTGTTGGGGACGCAACACAAAGCATCTAGTCTAGCTTCATGAGGTTCCTCATATTCAGCCAATTGCAGCCTGACCTTTTTTGTATCTTTTAGTGTTTTCTGGTCTAAGATATTATTATCGGGCTGGTTGTCAACGATAACATTGTCTCTCCTTTCTGCTCTAGTTATTTTCCATTCAAGCAACAAATATTGAATGAATGACAATTTCCTTTTGCATAATATTTTATAATTATAAGTTTCTGGTCTCTTTGCGATAAGTGTGTTACATGTATTTGATTTGACCTTCTGAATTAGCTCATGACTTGTTATGTGATTGTTCTTTTAACTCATGTCTGAAGTTTTGATGATTGAACAATCTTTGGACCTGATCCCTGACGAGACAGAGAATTTCGTACAACAAACTATAGCTGTCCAAATAATATAACAGACCCTTAGACAATGAGATTGTTTTGTGTATTTGGGCTGATCCTATAATATGTCTATTCTCCATTATCACACACAAGTTTTTGCAAATAGAATTTTCAAAAAACAAAACTTTGCTAAATCACACCCCTAGAATGGGGGCGTTTTGCCGCACATCAAGAAATAACAAAATACACCTAAAATGATACTAAAATCAAATGGGTTTAAGAAATTAAACCTTGATTTAAGAAAAGGAAGAATAATGGAGAAGACCCACGTCCAACTTGGGGAAGATGAAACCCTTCTTTCTTCAAGTCTCCAAAAAAAAACCCTCTCCATACTTGAGAGAAAATATTCCAAAAAAGTACTATTCTATATTATTATAATAATGGTTCGACTCTCTAAAATTAATTATTTACAATCTCAACTCTAATACAAGATCATATCTCTATATTTATATACATCTAACCGACTCAATGATAAAATATCTATTCTAACTAAACATCTGAAATTACCAATTAACCCCGAAGTTAGTTATAATTTGTTATGTCAGCTGGCTTCTTTAGCTGGTAGCTTCATGTTCTCAACAATATATTTGTATATTAACTTGTGAACCCCCTAACAAAATTGATTGATGACTTAGTGGTAGGGAAGGGAGTGTGAAAATGCTTTCCACAAATGTACAGTTTATTGTAGACCGACAGAGAATGTTTTAGTTAGAACATATATTGTACGTTCATCATTTGTTCAAGATCATGCTCTATTATTGTTAATCTAATTTTGTGGTTAGAGAAGATGATCAAATGGTCCTTAATGTATAATATTTAAGTTTTTGATGGAAACAGTAAATCAATTTTGGGAAGGAAGAGACGAAAGTGTATTCTTGGCATTGGATAATCTTGCAACTCTAAGAAGAGGAAAAACAAAGTGCAAGCAAGTTGGCCACAAGAAAATGTGTTAATCTTTGAGATAACATTTCACTTGACTTTTTTTTACAGTTCAAGATATTATTGGTGGTATATTTTGAATTTTTGCTTAGTCTTTTATTGAATAACATTTGGTTCACAATAAATAACCTAACAGTAATTATGCCATACATATTGATAACACCTTTTTATAATTAATTATAAGGGTGTTGTAAAATCCTTGTGTAAAATACTCATCGTTCGGTAGCCTTTTTGGACGTGAGTTATGTAGGTTTCAAATTCTATTATCATGTTTGGTAGTTAATTAGGAGGTAAATTATTTAAGTATAAAACCTATACATGTGTTTGATTTGTAATTTAGAAATTCGTATAACTAATACTTACATATATAAGTTATGGGATAATTTATTTATCATTGTTTACGGGGTACAAAGTGCAATATGTTATTTAATCTTTACTAACAAATACTTATAACAATAACTTTGCAAAAACATAAACAACAAAGTTTAAAGCATATACATAAGCATAAATTAATGAATGTAGAAACATACCAGATCTGTGATAGTGGAATGAAACAAAAAGGAAAATAATCGAGCCTGCTAAATGCACAATGTCCCCTTAAGGAAACTATTCTTCTCTAGTACCTGAGGTTTTAAGGAATAGATCCTCCCCGGATAGTACAATTCTATTCACCAGTGTATTGATACAAAAATAATGTTGTCAGCGAACCATTGTGAAAATTGAGGAATCATAGGTATTTATAACCAAGAAGCACTGTTTATGAAAGTTTGCAACTTTCCAAAATAGTTACTAATACATGATTGTTCATGAAAGTTTGCAACCTTCCAGAAGAGTCATGGTTGTTTCTGAAAGTTTACAACCTTTCAGAACAGTCATGGTTGTTCCTGAAAGCCTACAACCTTCAGAACAGTCATTTAAAAATGATGAGAAATTTAAATAAAATGGGAAAGGCGTCTTAAATAAACGGTCGCGCGAATTTGCCTTGGGTTGGATCATTTTGGATTGGCAATTAATTAATAATTAATTAAATAATTAAAGAAAACTTTGTCTAAAAATTCGTAAAAGCCATAGCCGTAGTCAAAGCTGAGCCAGGCGAGCGATGACGACGGTGCATGGGGTCCCTCTTTATAATCCATTTAACAACTAGTAAACGTGTTTCCTTATTTAAACACTTGAACTTTTTTTTCCACCATCAATGAGGGAGAATTGTTTTTTACTAAAGCACAAGAGAAACTTCATTCCCTCCTCTCATCTTCCCTCCATTTCCCATTAATTCTTACTATATGCCCAACAATCCCCCGTATGAATGAGGATTGACTATAACATAAAGAAATGCATGGACAAGTGTGTACTTTTCAAGCAAGGATCAAATGCATCTGGATAAGTAGGTTTTCCTTTGAACTTTCCATAGTGAACATATGTTGGATATCCTCGGTCAATCGGTAGACTTGATATATTTGAACCGTCGAGTTTTGATGTATACCTAGAAAACCATATCTCACACAATCAACCCTTTACCATTTATGGTTCTTACTGTTGTGTTCATTCAGCCATGAACACCTCATAATTTTATGAGTGTATAAATAATAGACTTTTTACAATAATTCTCTTTGAAGATGCTTACACTTCCGACTTTTGTGCGTCCAACTACATATATCTCTAAATACATGGAGCCAACATTAGTTGTAATTTGTTCTAGATGCATGAATGTATCCAAGTGGATTCATATGAATCTAGTATACATAGACGAATCTCCATCGCCTCCCTCCCATTTCGCTCATCACTCTCATATCTCACTTGCGTATATGGTATCCTAGATACACGTGAATCACACAAAATACATGTATCTAGTGTGATGCACATGTATTTGGATACATAGACTAATCTCGCTCGCCTCCCTCCTATTCTCGCTCGTGTCTCTTTCTATTTCACAGTATCTATTAGGAAAATAATATATGCAAGTGTATCTAATATAAAATATAATATATAATTATTAAATAGTGAAATAAAATATAATTATTTCAAACTATAAAAAAATCATAAATAGATAGTAAAATAATTTGTGTAATTAGATAGTTTCTCCTATTATTTATATTTTATTTATATTTATATTAGAAGTGTGAAGGTTGAGGAGCTTAGGATCAGACGGTCAATCGACAAGTTTGCCCTTCTGCCTTCTCCTTCAACTTCCTCTATTTTCATTTATTGTTTTATCCGTTTTAATTTATTTATCTTATTTTTCTTTTTTATATATTATGTATTTACAATAATATTTTTAAAAATCAACTTAAAATATTGAAAAATTGGTTAACTCTGAAAATTTCACCCAGACTACATCATTGAGACTGGGAGTGACATATATTATTTGAAAATTAAGTTAAGCGTACTA
This sequence comes from Solanum commersonii, assembly GCA_029007595.1. Lineage (NCBI taxonomy): Eukaryota > Viridiplantae > Streptophyta > Magnoliopsida > Solanales > Solanaceae > Solanum > Solanum commersonii. The sequence goes on from JAJTWQ010000029.1 coordinate 4,114,255, forward strand.
TAAATCACAATAACTAACAATTTAAAATAACTAAAAAAACACATTAAAACGTGATTGACTCTCAAAATTTTACACGTGCCACATAAATTGGGACAAAGGGAAAAACATATATATTATTTAAAAATTACGTTAAGAGTACTATAAATCACAACTTAAAATGTTTAAAAACATATTAAAAATATGATCAACTCTCAAAATTTTACATGTGCCACATAAATTGAGATAGGGGAAATAACATATATTATTTAAAAATTATGTTAATTAAGAATACTTTAAGCCACAATAATTTCCAATTTAAAATATTTTCAAAAAATATACTTAAAATTTAGCTGAGTTAAAATTTCACATATGCCACATAAGTTTGGACAAAGTGAGTATCATATATTAAAATAATTTTAAAAATATATTAAAAAATTGATCAACTTTCTAAATTTTACTGTGCCACATAAATCACAATAATTGACAACTTAAATATTTAAAAAAACATATTAAAAATGAGACAAGTATAAAAAATACACCTAAACTATTCCTTTTTTTTTAGTTTTATACCTAAACTATTGAGAGTGTGCGTTTAATACCTAAATTATTACTTATTAGTTTGAGAAACACACCTTAGTGGTGTATGTTATACACTCTCTCTTTTATTTGCAAAAACCTTGCCACATGACAGTCCATATGGATAAAATATTCCGTCTTGACAAAAATTAAATAAACTATTAATCATTTTTGCCATATGACATTTCACATGGATAAAATATTTCACCTTGACAAAAATTAAACAAACTATTAATATTTGTAAATATCTAAAGATTAAAGTATTACTATCCAAACGAAAGATTCTTTTTTTTTTTTTAAATAATTATTTTTAAAAAAAAATTTGAAATATTTTTCTCACTCCATCACTCCTCCCCGACCATGTCCCGTTCTTTTATTCTCTAAAATTTCTTTTATAAAATATTTAAAAAAAAACAAACCTCACCCTTCCCCCGCTCCTTCCTAATATTATCTTTTTTTAAAAACAAAATAAAACAATCTACACCATCGCATCTAACACTCCTTCTTCTTTTTTTTCCATAAATATTATTTTAAAATATGTTTAAATTATTACAAAAATAGTTAACAACAAAAAATATTGAAAAAATGTAATTGACTCTAGTAATTTTATCAATATCACATAAATTAATCAAATAAAGTAATATATATTCGCCCCAACTTTTTTATCTAGCATGTAGAGAGGAGATGAAATGGAAAGGGGCGTTTCCGCATGGGACAAAAATGTAATCCTCTTACATAGAGAAAAAGAAGAGCAGAATTTGCTTGATGATCAACAGTAATGGATATGCTCTTGCCTTCACTTTCTCTTTCTTACCTAAAGTAGCAGGTACTCCACAACACATTCTACAACGCTGAACATCAAAAAATTAATAAATTAACTGGGGTTTTGTATCCCAATAATGTAAAGACTAAAGAACATTTTCTGATTAATATTTGTTAGGTAAATGGCAAAATTGTAGAAAATTTCTGGGTACCAATAGGGTCGCTAGAATGTGTGCATTTACACCTTCGAATTCGAAGAAGAAAACAGTATGGATATGGACGGAGAACAAGCAAGTAATGACAGCTGCCGTGGAGAGAGGCTGGAATACTTTCATCTTCCCTTCCAATCGCCAAGATCTTGCCCTTGACTGGTCTTGTAAGTTTTTCTTTTCTTCCTGCACTTGTTGTTCATTCCAACATTTAAACACATACACCCATTTTTTATTTATCCAATATTTACTTGCTACACCCCTTAACAAAACAATAATTAGAATGACACTTTTATTTTATCATCCATTGAATATAATAAATTCAATACTTTGGAAAATGACTAGAGTTACTAGTAAGCAGTGGCGGAGCCAGGATTTAGATTGAGGGGTGTCAAAATATAAAGTAGTATGCACACAAGTTGTCTAAAAAGTTAAAAATAAATTCAATACTTTGGGAAATGACTAGAGTTACTAGTAAGCAGTGGCGGAGCCAGGATTTAGATTGAGGGGTGTCAAAATATAAAGTAGTATGCACACAAGTTGTTTACACAGTTAAAAATAAACGCTGAAAGCCTTTAAAAAAAAATAGGCTTCAGCAAGGTTCGAACTCCCAACGCCAAGGTCAATGACAAGGCCGAACTTTGCAGCCCCTGAACCGCTGAACCAACACTTCAACTTGGTTCAGGTGTGTCAATTCTAATATATATAGGTATAAAATCAGAATTTGACTTACCTAAACAACGTAATTTTCTGATGAAGGGGTGTCGCTTGACACCCCTCGGGCAAGGGTAGCTCCGCCCCTGCTAGTAAGGTTAAATTAGTAACTTAGTGATCGTGGACCATGTTTATTGGTTGTACTACTTTAGGGTTTTGGTGGAGCATTTCAATTGAACAATTTTATTTACTGCTTTCATACTAGTTTTCCAATTCTTTATTTGTTTCTTGCAGAATATTCAACTGTCATTAACTAACCTAATATAAAGGTTTGAGGTATAGAAGAGAAAAATACTTTTATTCACGTACAACCTCCTCTTTAAATAGAGACAATACAGAACTCATAAGGTACATTACCAACAGAAACTTAGAGTACAAGAAACTATTTAAGTCCTAAATAGTAAAGATGACTAACTACATATATCATCACATGGCTGAAATATAGGAAACTAATAAGAGACTCCTAAACAAAAGGATAACATCTATTATCTGTTAATATGCCCCGCAAGTTGGGGGTGACTGGAACAAGACCCAACTTGTGAAAATTAGATCTAAGTGTAACAAAAATATTCGAAATACCAACAATAAGAAAATGGTTTAAACGACAAAAAGAAGAATATTATATAGTAAGTCAAGAGAACATATCATAGATTGCAAATACACTAAAGGAAAGGCCCAAAATACCCGAATAATAAATAAGAAATACAAGATGTATTAAGGCTAAAAATCCAATTAAATATGTACATTTAGGAGGAACGGAAATATTAATAAAAGCATGCTTTAGAGAAGGAATAGATACACCCATGAAATATAACGAGATGATAGGATCATACAACCACAGTAAAAGGTAACCTCATATACCAAAAATTTAAATTTATAATAAACTAACTAAACTTGGTAAATGACAGAAATATAGATAAATCCTTAGTATTATATTGGAAAATGTCGTGAATAGAATTCAGGAAGTAAAATATTTCTAGATGTAAAAACTTATATGTTTTAACAACAAAACATAAAATGCAAAAAATAAAATAGATAAAATAAAAAAGAAGATCCCTTTGAAAGAATAGTTGTCATAGATAATAATGATTATAGCTATAAAGAAATTGATATAGAAGAAGATTTAGAAATAGTAAAAGAAAGACTAAGTACATCGAAAAGAATAAACAATTCTAATAGATAAATCTCCACAAAAATTGGAAGAAGAAAGAAAACCACATCATTACATAACGGGAATAATGGAACAACGAAAATATTTAATATTAATAAATACGAGGACTAGAAGAAAATTATATTACAAGAGAATTAGTAACGAAGATGAAATAATAACCATTGAACAATCATGCCCGAACTACCAAGAGTATTAACATATACCGAAGAAACTGAAAAGGAAATAATCATTGGAGGAATACCAATAATAATAAAATTTAAAATATATCGGGGAGATGAAAATATCACTTTAGGAATAAAATGGCTAGAACAAGTAAAACCATATAATTTAGAAGACAAACGATTAATAATAAATTATGAAAATAAAAGAGTAATAATAAAAAGGACTTTTGGTATGATAAAAAGATGAAAATATACAAAGATAATAATAGAAGGATATTACAACTGAGATATTATACACCAATGATAGATCAACTAATATATGTAAATATAATTGCGAGAAGATAAGTGGGAAAAATTCGATAGTAGTAACGGGATTTTAATAATGAAGGAAGCATGATCACATATAAGGCAAAAAAATATAAAAATACAAATATGGGATAAGATATTAACTATAGAAAGAAATATATAACTTTGAATTGACTACAAAAGATATGCTATTAGGAATGCCATTTTTAGAAAATTATATACCCACATATAATAACAAAAACACACTTTGGTGGTTCACGACACCGTGTAAACAAAAAATAGGAGCAAAAAGAGTAAATAATAAAAAACGAAAAACAACAGAATGGATAAAAGGAAGTGAAAAAAATTACACAAAAATTAGAAAATATAAAGAAGAAGACCTAAAATAGAATTAATAATATTCTCTATAGACAAAGTAAAAATAATCCAAGATAAGTTAGAATTATTATATAGTGAAGATCCTTACAAGGATGGGAAAACATAAAACAAAAAATAAAAATTGAGCTAATTGATAATAACAGTATAATAACTTAAAAACCATTAAAGTATAATTTTAGTGATTTAACCGAATTAAAAATACATATAGATGAATTACTAGAAAAAGGTGCAATAGTAAGCATACAAGCCCGGCGTAAATAAACATAGTGAACAAAAAAAAGAGGAAAAAGTAGAATGGTTATTGATTATAGAAACTTAAATGCAAAAACTAAAAACATATAATTATCCGATACCAAATAAGATACTAAAAATAAAACGAGATTGATATAATTATTTTAGCAAATTTGATGTAAATCGGATTTTACCACTTAAAATTAGAAGAAGAATCTAAAAAACTAACGGCATTTGTACCACAAGGATTTTATGAATGGAACGTATTACCATTTGGATATAAAAATGCACCGGGTAGATATCAAATACTTTATGGACAATTACTTTAAACAAATAGAAAATTGTGTAGTGTACATTGATGATATATTATTATATTCCAAAACACAAGATGAACACATAAGATTATTAGAAAAATTTATACATATCGTAGAATATTCGGTATAACTAAGTAAAAAGAGAGGTTGATATAATGAAAATCAAATAGAATTCTTAGGAATACAAATTGATAAAAACGGAATAAAAATGCAAACACATATAGTACAAAAATAATTAACTCAAATGAACAACTAGACACAAAAAGAAATTACAATCATTCTTAGGACTAGTAAATCAAGTAAGAGAATACATACCAAAATTAGCGAGAATTTAAAACCATTACAACAAAAATTAAAGAAAGATGTAGAATACCAGTTTGATAAGAAAGATCAAAACACAAATACAAAAATAAAATTATTATAAGAACCTACCTAAACTATATTTTGGGATGAAAATAAAAATTCACTTATATAATAGAAAAAATGGCACTGAAAAGCCGTATGTGGAAGAGCCTTGGTGAGGAAATCAACGACTTGATCAGCAGAGTGAAGGTGACTAACCTCAAGTGCCTTCTGTTGAACTTGCTCACGAACAAAATGAAAGTCAATGACTATATGCTTCATCCTACTGTGAAAAAGAGGATTAGCACAAATGTAAGTGGTGCTAAAGTTGTCACAGAAAATAGTTAGTGAAGCAGACAACGATAGGTGAAGACTCCAAAGCAAATTCCTTAGCCAATTGACTTTAGAAACAACATCAACAATAGCTCGGTACTCGTACTCGGCTTCCGTAGATGAGCGGGAGACAAACTTTTGCTTTTTGGAAGACTAAGAGACTGGTGAGTTCCCAAGGTAGACAACATAACCCGTTGTTGATGTTCTATCTTGTGGATTTCTAGCCCAATTAGAGTCGGAATAAGCAAGTAAATGGTTTGCTGGTTCGCGACTAAGCTAAACTCCCAATATGCTTGTGTGTTTCAAGTAGCGCAACAAACATTTGGTAGCTTTCCAGTGAGACACTTCTGGATTGTGCATAAACTGAGACAACTTTCTCACAGCAAACCCGATGCCAGACCTAGTGAAGGATAGGTAGTGAAGCTTACCAATGACTCTTTTGTAAAGAGAATGTCAACTACTGAATCAGCGAAGGTGTAGGTTGATGTCATTGGCGTTTGAATACCCTTGCAATCAGTCATATGCAATTCCTCCGGAAGATCCATGACATATTTTTGTTGTGAAAAAAAGATGGCAGTTGGCGTGGATATCACCTCAATACCCAAAAAATAATGCAAGAGGCCAAGATCGTTGAGAGAGAATCGTAGGGAAAGTGCTGTGATTACGGACCTGACACTTCCTTGAAAACTGCCTGTAATAAGTACATCATCAACTTATATGAGAATGTATTCAATAACACCAAAATTAGGAAAGATAAACAAAGATGAGTCAGATTTTGATCTAACAAACCCAATACTTGTCAAGTAGGTGGTGAGCTCGGTGTACCAGGCCCTAGGAGCGTGCTTAAGTCCATAGATGACCTGTTTGAGCTTGCAAATGTATGTTGAATGTTGAGAGGACTCAAAACCAGGAGGTTGTTGCATGTACACGTCTTCTTCAAGATTGCCTTGCAAAAAGGCATTATTTACATCTAACTGATGAATAGGCCGGGAGCGTTGAGCAGCTTTGCTTTCATTGCTTCCTGCCATTGGGGATAGAGCTGTGCTTGACGGAAGGCGCGTGGAATTGGTTTTGACAAGAAAGCTCTTGGGTTTGAGGCTATTTGTTTTTGAGCGGGTAACCATTGTGTAAGAAAGGGTGTCTGGTTGCGATAGTGACGGGAGTTAAGGGGCTTGGACAGATGTGGTAACTGTAGAGTTCCGACCTCTATAGGTTCTGGTGATGGGTGGCTTACTGGTTGTTATTGGAGAAAGAGGAACAAGAGTGGATTGAGTGGGGCAGGGAGAAGCAGAGGTACTTGCTGGATTGTTGAGAAAAGGTGGAAATGTACCTGAGCTTGGCGATGCCGCTGAGGAAGGACAGAGAGAGACCTTTGAGCACCCGTAGACAATGACTGAGGTAGTTCAAAACAATGTGGCTCTGCTGGGATATCAGAAATTTTCAAATGCTGATTTTTATAATTAGAAAAAATATTGGTAAAAGGGTAACTAGTTTTAAAAATACTACATCTCTAGAATGATAAACTTTGGAGGTGGTCGGGTCAAAGCAATGATGGCAATAATATTTATTTGAAAATCTCAAATAGACACAGGTCTTTGATTTCGAATCAAGCTTATTTTGTGCATATGGTTTTAACCATGAAAAACATAAACAACCAAAAAATTTGACGTTGTCATAATTTGGTGATTCTTGAAATAAAAGCTCATATAGACACTTGTCTTTTAAATTTGGGGTTTTCATTCTCTTTATTGGAAAAGTAGCTTGATGACATGCAAAACTCCAAAAGGTGGCTGGTAAAGAGGCTTGATGCATTAGAGTTTTGCGGTCTTGACAACATGGCAATGTGGTCTTTCAACTACAACAACTCTTTGTGGCATATAAGGTGGGGATTTAAGTGTTCAATCCCCTAAGATTTCAAATAAGAAGTTAAATTATGAAATTCACCTCCTCCGTTGGTATAAAAAGATAATACTTTTGTTCGAAACTGACGTTCAAGCAATGAATGCAGTGTTTTGAAAACATCTAAAACCTTGTGTTTGGACTGAATCGTGTGGAGCCACATGTATTTTGAAAACTAATCCACAAACCAAATATAATATCTTTTCCTATCGACGAACAAACTGGTGACGGGACCCACAAATCACTGTAAGTAATTTGGAGAGGCATGTGACTCTGTAAAGAATTTGTTGAAAAAGATTGCCCGTGGCTTTTATTTGATTGACATGAATTACAATTGGAATGGAGAATTTATTTAAAAACAAATCTAAAGTAGCGCGTGTTGGGTGCCCCAAATGCTGATGCCACAAATCTAAAGACACAACCACATTGCATTGCGGTTGAGATGAAGAAGGATTGTCTAGCGGCCACTCACAAAGGCGCCCTCTACTCCGCTCGTGAACTAACGCACCCCCGTACTCAGATCCTTCACAAGATAAGAGAATGGAAAGAATTCAATAGATGTTTAATTGTCACAATAAAATTAAGAAATTGAAATCAAGTTACTAGAAATGGAAGGGGAGCTAAGTATATTGGATAATTGAAAGCTAGAACCCAATGCGGATGAATCAGTGTTACCAGTGTGAGAAATTGGTATGGTGTTACCATTTCCCATAGTGATTTGTTCTGGACCATTGTAGTCAGCAACGTTGTTGAGACTGTGGGTATCCGATTCAACATGATGTGTATCCCTGAATCGACTAACCATGGGGTAGATTGCTGCATGTGTTGTCTAGCAAAGTTGGCCCGTGCCTGAAAAAGATTATGAGACCGAGCGCAACAAGCATGAGCAGAGTGTCCAAGTCGGTTACATAACTGACACTAAGTTGACCTCTTGCGAATTGGTGCGATGATTGCACCCTGACTGAGAACGTTGCTGGTAGTTGTTTGAATGCCTATTAATGTTGGTGGCACTGGTCCGCGTTTGAGAGCTGGACCTTTGAGCAACAACAATAGTAATAATAGTGGATTGAGGCGGAGCATTGTGTTTGAGGAAAATCTCGTGATCACTATGCTTTTCAAACAATTCAGCATATGAAATTGGGGTGTCACGTGCTCGAATTGCTGCAGAGATTTCGCAGTATTCTGGTCCAAGACCAGTGAGAATCTTGACAATGAGTTCGGCATTGGTGACAGGAGCTCCTGCAGTCGCAAGCTCATCACTGAGATCGAACTTGGTTGAGATAGTCTGTTACAGGGAGACTCTCTTTCATGACACGATTGAGGCGATCTCGCAACCTGAATATGCGAGTTTGTGACTTATTTTCATAAGCCATATGGAGGAAATCCTGGGCTGCTTTGGCTGTGGTTGCAGCGGCTATAATGGCAGCAAGAGTGGGATCTACTGATGCTTAAGTTGCGTTTTGATTTAACTGGTCCTGACGAAACCAATTAACATAATCGGGGTTGGCAATTGTCAGGTTGTTGGTGGTGGTCTCAGCAGGAGCAAGGATAGTCCCATCTAGATGGCCATAAAGATTGTGTCCTCTCATGAGCATGGACACTTGGGCCTTCCACAGTGAGAAGTTATGGCTGCCAGCAAGTCTAATCGTAAGCTGGGTAACCGAGTTGAATTGAACAATGGTGGTAGTGTTAGTTGCATCAGAATTGGTAACTGAGGGTGCCATTGGTGGTGAGTGGATAATAAGAAACTTAGAACTCTGTGTGGAAAACTCTTGATACCATATAAAGGTTTGAGGTATAGAAGAGAAAGATACTTTTATTCACGTACGACCTTCTCTTTAAATAGAGCCAATGCAAAACTGATAAGGTACATTACTAACAGAAACCTAGAGTATGGGAAACTATTGAAGTTCTAATTAGTAAAGATGACTAGCTACATAAATCATCATATGGCTGAAATACAAGAAACTAATAACAGACTCCTAAACAAAAGGGCAACATCTATTATCTATTAATACCTAACGGGCTAAATCGATAACGCATGTCCTTGACCTCATATAAATTTAATTGTACTGTGTTCTCGGTGAACAAAATCATCTCTTGATTTTCTAAATTGGACTAGTAAAAGTGGACATCTATTTTTGGTACACAGAGGAAGTAGTTTGATAACCTATCTTTGTGCGAGTTTAGTTTCAACTTTTTAAAGTTTGAAAATCCAGTTCAAGATTCAGTGTCAGGGCATGATAATGAGAATCAAGAGGGATTTTCCTGATTCTATACCCCATACATGCTTTCTTTCTGATTAACTATGTATACTGAGCATGGATTTCCATTGTGCTATTCGAATCATGTTGTTTTCTACAATGTTTGATTGTGTTCTGCTACATTTCTGGTTCTATTACATGCAGCAATTGCAGTGATATATCCTCTCTTTGTTGAAGAGGGGAGACTAATTGATCATGAGCATAAGAGCGTTGCTGCATTTGCTGAGATTTCTTCCCCTCAACAGTTAGAACAGTTTCAGATATCGGAGGAACAGGCAGACAAAGTAGTTGTTAATCTACTAGATTGGCAGGTATTCATTGCACATCTCTTTCACAATGTTATTTGCTGTCGTAAGATACTTTGCAAACTGTCACCACACTAATGGAAAAACCATTTCTAGATTTGTAACAATAATTTTTAAATGATTTTTTTTTTCCAAAAGCTTAACCTTTGTAAGTTGGTTGCATATCATCATCCGATCAACAATCAAGCAACGATGCCTCAATCCAAATCAGTTGGGGTGGACGAGTTGGTTTCTATGTATTACTGTATTGTATTTGTCTGGGTTCATCTGGATGCTCTCTCTAGTTGTTAATTGGTTAATCCTTGCATTGCTCCAAGTACATTAAATTCTCCATCTTATACAAGTCCACTTGAATTTCTGGTTTATGTTTGTTCATTTCATAGGTGATACCTGCTGAAAACATTGTTGCGGCTTTTCAAGGCACTCAGACAACTGTACTTGCTGTCTCAAAGACCCAATCAGAAGCTCAAGTCTTTCTTGAGGTAGTATACTAGGCTGAACTTTAAGTCATGAAGAAACTAAAGTCTCACACAAAGTAGGGGATATTGTGGTACTTAGAGTGGTGTTTTGCTATTAAGAAGCACCTAGTTTCACTTCCATCTTTTCTGCTTTGCTAGGCCTTGGAACACGGTTTGGGTGGTGTAGTAATGAAAGTTGAGGATGTTGGCGCAATCCTTGAGCTGAAGGTGGTGCCTTCTCAAAAGGGGATTCTTCCTTGTGAAGAGTTGGTTTTTGATGTCAGTTGTCATTGTTAGGGTTATTTTGATAGAAGACGTGATGTGGACAGTCTGTTGAACTTGACGAAAGCCATAATAACTCATATTCAAGTGACTGGAATGGGTGACCGTGTCTGTGTGGATATCTGCAGCCTCATAAGACCTGATGAAGGTCTTCTGGTTTGCTCCTTCTGTCCTGTCTATTTCTGTTTGTCTACAATTTGCAAATAGTCTTAGTTTTTGGCATTTCAATTTCATTCTTACTGCATAACTTTTGTCCCTTAGGTTGGATCCTTTGCAAGAGGGCTTTTCCTTGTTCACTCAGAATGCTTGGAGTCAAATTACATCTCTAGCAGGCCTTTTCGAGTTAATGCGGTGCGTCCCATTTGAAGCCATTTAAATGTTCAGTAAAGGATCGAAAGGACAACAACTTTAACTTGACAGTGAAAGTATCATTTTGTTATTTCAATGTTTCGTTAGCATTTCTGGTGGTTTGCCAAACAGTTATCTCCACAAACTGGATCTTAGTGCTAACCTCTAGAGAAGACATCTCTACTATTACCATAACTGCATTTTCCCCTTGTGACTTTTATAAGTTTTTGTTCCAGATCCTCAACCCCAATTCTTTTTGGTGTTGAATTGCATTAATGCATCTCAAACTATAATGTACAGCCAGTGGTCTTCAGTATGACAATTCTTTGGACTTTAGCAGGGGCCTGTCCATGCATATGTTGCTGTTCCTGGAGGAAAGACTAGCTATCTCTCGGAACTCAAGTCTGGGAAAGAGGTCATTGTGGTTGATCAAAGGGGTATGCAGCGAACAGCAATTGTTGGCCGTGTAAAGGTAGAAACTAGACCGCTGATCCTTGTGGAGGCAAAGGTTTGTGAAGCTTTCCATCTCTGCTAAAATTAAAGGTTCTCTGCCTTCTTTGCTTGTTAGTGTGATTTTCTTGCTCGTGTAACTTTGGCATATTGTGGCTATGGATACAAGCATAATACAACTATTCATCATAGAGTATCTCAAGTAGGAAAATAGAAATCAAATTAGCTGGACAAATGTGATTTGACAAGGATATCTGTCACTACCCAAGACTACCCCTAGACATGACATGGTACCTAGAATCCCGAGAGACTCTAAGTGAACCACATGACATAGCTTGACACTAAGAAAGCATACATAATTGAAATAGCAAGGAAAGCGGAATAAAGTCTCAAATGATACTTTCAAAATATAGGGATAATATGAATACAAGGACTTATAACTGGGAAGTAATAATGTCTGAATAAGCCTCCACTATGTAAGTGAGTCACTCGGACAAGCCCTAGCTCACTCGAACAGTTAAATCTGAAATAAAGTCTGAAATGATCATAAAGAAAAAAACATAAGTGGTATGTCCCTAAACCATGAGAACTTATCAATACTGAACAAAGCTAATAAGAGTATACTAACCACACATCTGATGGGAGCGTCAACACCTATATTATAAGTCAATATAGGCACAAGAATGAATGCATTCAGTACTCAGAATGTATTGTGTATGGGAAAATACATAAACATGGCATGATAATGCAAAGATCAAGTAAACATAGCATTAAATTGATGATTTGATTCTGAAAACATAGTACAAGGTCACACATTAGTCTATAAATCATAATAATAACATATGTGGTAATCATAAGCTTTTGTGGGAGATACCGTAAATAGACATAAATCATGTGAGCTATAACATGGAGTTCAGTTTACTGCTCCCACAGCGAAAAGAAAGTGCCCTACTTCCCCAGGTAAGGACCATAATCATGAGCTTAGGTGGATCCACTAGCTAAAGTCAATTAAGACAAAATCCTAATGGGGCACGTAGTTCTGGACCTGGGTAATCACCATTAATCCAACTCGGTGCTAAGTAAACTCCCAACGGAAGACATGCATAATCATATTCATATTCATAATCTTTGAAACAATAAGAATTTAGTAATACCGAATCATCATACAAATCTCACAGTCATACGAATAACTCATTTAGAATCATGATTTCATAACATACTCTTGAGACACTTATTTGAAGCATCTAAATCATGATATTCATACATAATGGGAGATACTTTAATTGGAAGCATCAACATTTCATAAACACTTCTTGATACTTTATCTGAAAGCATCCTTGATTCAAAAATCCTTCCTAAAATAATGCATGTTTATCAACATAGCTTGAATCATAGTCATAAAATACTTGCATAGTATGGGTTCATCAGAATATTATTGAAAAACATTAAATTATGATCAAATCTCTCATATTATTGAAAACACTAAATTATGATCAAATCATGCATAATATGGATCAATCATGAAGAGTAAACTTAAAATCAATTGAACCCATAAGAAAATCATGGAACCCTAGAATTGGGTAAGAATCCTAATTGGAGAAATTGAGGTTTCTTTGGGACTCAATTGGTGAAGAAGGACCCATTGATGAAGTTCCCACATACCTTGAGGAAAACCTTAAGTGAAATCTTCAATGGAGATTTGAAATCCTTGGAACCCTCCCTAGCTTTCTTGGGGAAGAAGACTTGAGAGAGGAATTTTGAATTTAGGAGAATGAGAGTGAGTGTGGGAGGTTAGGGTGATTAGGAATCCTTTAAAGTCTTCTAAATAGGCTCAAAACTACGAAGTACAGGAGTTAAAAGAGTAGGAAAAGACCCAAATACCCTGACTAAAAACTGGCAAGCCACCCTTCACGGGCACCATCCACGGGCTATGAATCCTTCCATGGTCTGTGGACCCTCTTGTCGTGTCGAAGCCCAAATACTTCCAGCTTTCTGATCCTTCATTCCACATAGGGTCTACGGCTCGTGGATATTTTCACTGGCCGTACAACCCTCCCATGCAACCATCCTTGACCAAAGTTCCCTGAAGTCTAGTGGCATGGTCTACGGACTCACCCACGGTCCATAAAACCAACCATGGCTCGTGAATCCCAACTGACCTGTCACCCCTCATTTATCAACTTTCTGAAGGTTGATCCGTGGACTGCTCTACGGTCCGTACATCTGTGGTCCACGACTTAGAGATTTCAATTCCTCAGGCTCCTTCCACGGACCGTGAAACCTTATACAGTCCGTGAATGCCCTCATGGAAGCCAAACCCAGCAACTTTGCACCAGATCTGAAACTCTTTAACTTCCAACTGAACACGTACTTCCAAGGTGTTACAATATCTTAGCTTGTTCTTTCTCAAAAAAAAAAAGAAGGAAAGTTGCAATCTGCAAATGTTAGTGTACGCCTGACATACTTGAAGTATTTAACTTCTGGGTGAGACTTACTTCTTGTTCAAGAGTAAAAGAATTGAGCATAAGGCATGCGCACACCAGCAAAAGAACAAGTTGGAAAATACCTTTAGGTAGCTCTGTCGTATAACTCATTGAGCTGTTCATAGTACTACTAGTTTCAGCATCTGCAACTTGCAACATTTCACGTGAAAATGAAGAACTATTATAGAGTTTCGCTGACTGGTTTAACTTTCAACCAGTTACATTTGTCTATTTGTATCTCTAATCCTAATTTGGAAATGGCAATCATGCAGGTAGAATCTGAAAATGAAAGCTATTCCATTCTCTTGCAGAATGCGGAAACAGTTGGATTAGTCTCTCCCCTTCATGGTAAATAATCTACGTCGAAGGAGCTTTCTCTTTTTGCTCTTTCTGTGGTTCAACATCCCTGTCTTTCTGCAGGTGAGGGACATCAGCGTACAACAATTCCAGTGACCTCACTAAAAATTGGTGATGAGGTTTTGCTTCTACTACAGGGAGGCGCTCGACATACTGGAATAGAAATTAAAGAGTTTATTGTTGAGAAATGAGTTATTTTCCGCACATTCACACATTTTGTTGACAGATGAGTGGCCTTAACCTCTTAATGATGATACAAATGTATCTTTTACTAAATTCCTTAATTTTGTACCCAAAAAAATTGTCAAATAAAACAATTTGGCTGACATGTTGATAGAAACCGAGGTTTTTTCTAGATAAAAGCAACAGAAAATACAAAGAGAGACACAAGTATCTCATAGAACAATAGAAAGCACAAAGAGAGACAAGTATCTTGCATCTCTTAGAACAACCCTTTCTGCATACAAAAGATATATCAACACGTCTACTTATTCTAGTTCTCCTATTATTTAATAGATAACTATATCTACTTCATAACTATTTAGAATAAGGATAGGTAACTTCTAGGAACTATAAAGAACTGTCAAATAACTCCTAATAACTGTAAGTAATCACTCAATGCTCCATGCATGGATGAAATCTCCTGGAATTTGAGAAGATGCAAATCATTATCTCCTCCTATCTTTCTTCGCTTCTTCCTCCTTAAATAAGTATGGAAGATATGTGCCTTATTACATGTACTCAAATAGGATTTTGATTTTTGATTATCCTTCTAACTCATTTCAATTATGTCGAATGAGGGATACTGTATAAATATACCCCCTGTTATAAAATAAGTATCAATGCTAAGATAACAAAAAAGAGATGAGAAATAGTAGGTGTAGTATTTTTCTTTTCACTTGTTCTTGCTTCTCTCTCTGTTACAAGAAGAGGGGGTATATAGTTGTATATACTTGAGCACCAAGTGTGATACATGGATATCTTTTTGGCATGTATACATTTTGAGCACCAAGTATATCATATAGCTAACTAGTATACACCTCTTAACATATTATGTGTATAATTAACTTACAACACATGCCATATTAATTTGGACAGCCATTTTACATTACTCCCCCTTGGATATCCATATAAAAGAAAAAATAATAGTGGAAGAAAAACTATAGTAATATGCATAATTTGTTGTCTCATTAAAAACCTTATCAGGAAAATCAGTGGTATAAAACCTAGGTTAAGGAAAAAAGAGTGCAATGCGTATTTACTCCCCCTGATATCTAGAAGATGATGCATTCCGATCTTGTTTCTCAACTTCTCAAAGATTGAAGTTGGTAATGCCTTGGTGAGCATATCTGCTAAATTATCACTGGAAGGAACTTGTTGAACATTTATTTCATCCTTCGTCTTAAGATCGTGAGTGAAAAAGAATTTTGGTGATATATATTTGGTTTTGTCTCCTTCGATGTATCCTCCTCTTAGTTGAGCTATACGCACAACATTGTTCATATATAATTTCGTTGGAATCTCTTTCCTCGAAGGAAAACCACATGTTTCCTAGTTGTGTTGAGTTATAGATCTCAACCAAACATATTCTCGACTAACTTCATGAATGGCTATTATTTCTGCATGATTTGAAGAAGTATCAATCATAGTTTGTTTTGTTGAACACCATGATATGGTTGTACCTCCATATGTAAATAGATCAACCTCGATATGGGTTAGACAAATATCTTGCATCTGCATAACCAATTAATTGTGAATCGGACCCTTTTGAATAAAATAGTCTCATATCTATGGTTCCTAAAAAATATCTGAATATGTGCTTAATACCATTCCAGTGTCTCTGTGTTGGGGAAGAACTAAAAATATATTTGGTCGAGAATTATAAGGTACATTAATGCACCAATTGCACTAAGATATGAGGTCTCATCGCCAACAAGTTTTTCATCATTTTCATGAGGTCAAAATCTATCTTTATTAAAATATCAAGTGATCTTACAATCATTGGGGTACTTAATGGATGTGCTTTATCCATGTAAACTCTTTTAAAAATAATTTTGGTATATGTCGATTGATGAATAAATATTCTATTCCTAAAATGTTCATTTTGTCCTTCCAAGATCTTTCATTTCAAATTTCTTTTTGAGACATTCTACTGCCTTTGAAATCCCTTCACGAGTTTCACCGATATTCAAGTCATCAAACATATATCGCTATTATAACAAATTCTAATCCAAACCTTTTAATAAATACACAAGGACAAATTGAGTCATTCTTGTACCCTTTCTTTAATAGGTATTTGCTAAGGCGATTATACTACATGTGTCCTGATTATTTCAATCCGTATAATGATTTTTGAAGTTTTATTGAACAAGTTTCCTGGGAATCTTTATACATTTCAGGCATTTTAAACCCTTCATGATTTTTCATAAAAATGTCATTGTCTACTGAGCCATATAAACAGGTTGCAACGACATTCATTAGATGCATGTCAAGTTCTTCATGAACTTCCATATTAATAAGATACCTGAAAGTGATTGCATCCACCACATGAGAATATGTTTCTATATAATCAATGTCAGGTCTTTGTGAAAATCGTTGTGCCACAAGTCGTGCTTCATATGTTACGACTTCATTTTTCTCATTTCGTTTTCGCACAAAAACCTATTTGTACTTGACAAGATTTATACCTTCAGGTGTTCAGAATATCAGTCCAAAAACTGTGTTTTTCAAGCGAATCTAATTCAACTTGAATTGCATATTTCCATTTTGGCCAATCATTCCTCTGTATACATTGCTCGACAGATTTTGGTTCATAATCCTCATCTTGTTGCATTATTTTAATAGCAATATTATAAGTAAAAATATTGTCGATAATTATATTATTTCGATTGCACATTTTTCCAATGAGACATAATTTATTGAGATCTCTTCGTTATTTTCAGGCACTTGAACCTCTTCCAAGGTTTCATCAATTATTATGTCTCCTTACTCCTTGAGTAGGTTCTTTTATATCATGACCATTTGTTCCTTTCCTTTTTCGAGGATTTTTACTTTAGAACCAATTGGTCTATCATGTTTTAAACGTGCTTTAGACTCATTTGCATTAATTAATTGTCCTACCGGGACATCAACTCGGGAATATGAGATTTAGTAACTCTTGATAAGTCAGTAACTGCTTCTGGTAGTTGATTTGCAATATTTTGCAAATGAATTATCTTTTGAACTTCTATTTCACATTTATTTGTGTGAGGATCTAAATGAGATAGTAATAATGTATTCCAATCTATTTCCTTTTTCAGTTGCTTATTTTCTCCCACTAATGTTGCGTAATGTTGCGTATGTTGATTCATCAAAATGACAATCAACAAATCTTGCCGTGAATAAATCTCTAGTAATAGGCTCCAAATATTTTATAATAGATAGAGATGCATACCCAATATATATCCCAACCTTCTTTGGGAACCTATCTTTGTACGTTGTGGTGGAGCAATTGAAACATATACCGCACATCCAAATATTCTAAGATGGAAAATGTTTAGTTTTTGATCAAAAGTCAATTGTAATGGGGAGACTTTATGATAACTAGTAGGCCTAATCCTCACAAGACTTGCTGCATGCAAAATAGCCTGACTTTATAATGAAATGAGAAATTTTGTTCTCACAAGCATTGGTCTAACATTTAATTGGAGGCGTTTAAACAATATATCTGCTAGACCATTTTGAGTATGAATATGAGCAGCCGAATGCTCAACTGTTATCCCATTTGATATAAATAATCATTAAAAGCTTGGGGTGTAAATTCACCAACATTGTCGAGATGAATCTATCTATATATAATAGGAGAAGTAAAAAGTGTCACATGTCATCACCATAAAAATCTAATAATTACTATTTAAAAAATAAATAAATTAATAATAAAAATAAACAACAACATACCCAGTGAAATCCCACTAGGTGGGGTCTGGGGAGGGTAGAGTGTACGCAGACCTTACCACTACCTCACGGAGGTAGAGAGGCTGTTTCCGAGAGTCCCTCAACTCAAGTACATCACATCCACGTAAAAGGGGAGGGGAACAGTGTATAAAACATAGCATCCAATAAGAAAGATAGTGAATAATCAACCAAGGAGACAATAACATCAATGAAATACTGTGGGAAGTGAGGCTTGGTAAACAACATAAGGCTATAGGTATCACAAACAAGAACTACACGTGCAAGAATAGGACTACTACAAACGCTAACAACCCAAACCCTAGCAAGGAAAAACAACACACTAACCCTACTAACCTACAACCTTAATACGCGACCTCCACTCCTTCCTATCTAGAGTCATGTCCTCGGTAAGGTGAAGCTGAGCCAAGTCCTGTCTAATCACCTCTCCCTAATACTTCTTAGGCCTACCTCTACCCCTCCGTGTACCCTCTACAACCAACCCCTTGCACCTCCTCACTGGGGCGTCTGCGCCCCGTCTCTTCACATGTCCAAACCATCTCAGTCTCACTTCCCTCAGCTTGTCCACCACAGAGGCCACTCCCACCTTTTCCCGGATAACCTCGTTCCTAATCTTATCGCTCCTAGTGTGCCCACACATCCATCTCAACATCCTCATCTCCGCAACATGCATTTTTTGGACATGTGCGTTCTTGACTGGCCAACACTCCGCTCCATACAACAAGACCAGTTTAACTACCACTCTGTAGAACTTACCTTTAAGTCTAGATGGGATTTTCTTATCACACAAGACTCCAAAGGCAAGCCTCCATTTCATCCAAGCAACCCCAATGCGATGTGTGACATCATCATCGATGTCACCACTTCCTTGGATTACAGACCTAAGATACTTAAAACTTTCTCTCTTAGGAATGATCTGTGTGGCAAGTCTCACTCCCACATCTGCCTCCTCCACCACATCACTCAAATTGCACCTCAAATATTCTGTTTTGGTCCTACTCAACCTGAACCCTTTGGACTCCAACGCTTGTCTCCACACCTCCAACCTCGCATTAACTCTGTCCCGCGTTTCATCAATTAGTACTATGTCATTCGCAAATAACATACACCATGGGACCTCCTCCTGAATCGACCGCGTCAACTCATCCATCACCAAAGCAAATAGAAAAGGGCTAAGAACAGATCCCTCATGCAACCCTATCTCAACTGGGAAATGTTCCGAGTCTTCTCCGACCGTTCTAACCCGAGTCTTGGCTCCACCGTACATGTCTTTTATCGCCCTAATATAAATCATCGGTACACCTCTAGCCTCCAAGCACCTCCAGAGTACATTCCTCGGTACTTTGTCATAGGCCTTTTCAAGGTCAATGAACACCATAT
Source organism: Solanum commersonii (assembly GCA_029007595.1). NCBI lineage: Eukaryota > Viridiplantae > Streptophyta > Magnoliopsida > Solanales > Solanaceae > Solanum > Solanum commersonii. Next base: position 4,133,908 of record JAJTWQ010000029.1, read on the forward strand.
GAAGGTCTCTCTTCCTTTCTCTATATTTTTCTACCAGTCTTCGCATAAGATGAATGACTTCGGTAGTCGATCATCCCGGCATGAATCCAAACTGATTCTCCGAGATGGACACCCCTCTTCTCACCCTCATCTCCACCACTCTCTCCCAGATCTTCATAGTATGGCTTAGCAATTTGATACCCCTGTAGTTGTTACAGTTCTGGATATCGCCCTTGTTTTTATACAACGGAACCATTGTACTCCACCTCCATTCATCAGGCATCTTTGCTGTCTTAAAAATAACATTAAACAGCCTGGTTAACCACTCTATACCTGCCTTGTTCGCGCTCTTCCAAAAATCCACCGGAATCTCATCGGGTCTGGTCGCTCTTCCCCTGCTCATCCTACTAATAGCATGTATAACCTCCTCGATCCTAAAACACCTACAGTACCCGAAGTCCTTCAGAGTGCGCCAAATCATTCAACACAATGTCTCCGCCCCCTTCTTCATTTAAACGTTTGTGAAAGTATCTTCCACCTCTGCTTGATGGAGATTTCATCCACCAATACTTTGCCTTCCTCATCCTTGATACATTTCACTTGGTCCAAGCCGCGAGCCTTCCTCTCTCTTGCTTTTGCGAGCCTATACAATTTCTTATCCCCACCTTTGTCCCCCAGCTCGTCATACAAGCGTTCGAAAGCTGCCGTCTTAGCCTTCGTAACTGCTAACTTAGCTTCTGTCTTTGTCGTCTTGTAAACTTTCCTAAGCGCCCGCTTCACTTCCTCGTCTACGCATTCCACCCACTCAGTGTAAGCAGCCTTCTTCGCTTCCACTTTGCCTTGGACTTCCCCATTCCACCACCAATCTCCTTTATGGCCTCCAAAGTTACCCCTTGATACCCCTAAGACCTTTGAAGCAACTTCCCTAATGCAACTAGCTGCTTTAAATAATAAAAATAAATAAAGTAAAAAAATAATTGTAAAAGAATATGTAACTAAAAAGAAAAAATGTAGATTTTCATAAGGGAATTGGGTAGTATTTTTTTTTTCAGTTTTCTAGTTTATTAAATTCTATCCCGATTGTAGTAAAATAATTTCCCACAGTTAATATAACTTTAAGTTTGAAAATCTGAAATCGCAAATAACTGTTACCATATTTAAACGTACTTAATTATCTTATCCATCTTCAAACCAATCATTCATTGAATTCACCCTTTAATAGTCACTTTCAATTTTCTTCCATATTTTCTCATTCAATTTCAATGACACCAAAGTCATAGAAGCAGGGGTGGAATTGGACACCCTTCATCGAAAAATTATACTATATATACACGTAAAAATTTGACTTTATATTGGTATATATAGAATTTGGACCCCCTGAAATAACAAAGTGATGCGTAGTGGAGTTGGCAATAGCATGTGCAATCTTACTCTTTGTCCCGATTCGAATCCCTGCAGGATTGTTTTCTTTTTCTGTAATTATTTTGACTTCTTGAATTCAATTAAGTAAATAAACATGCGTAATTTTAACATAAAAGTTCAGTAGCTTGGTGATTAATAATATCATGAAGGTCTCCAAGACCCACGTTTGAATCCCTCCTCTACTAACTATTTTTTTTCAATTAAAATTGAATTATTTCCTTAAATTTTAATACCTTTTCCTTGTAGAATAAGATTTCCTTAAATTTAATACTTTTTCTTGTGGATTTTTTTCAATTAAAATTGAATTATTTCCTTAAATTTTAATACCTTTTTCTTATGAAATAAGATTTCCTTAAATTTTAATACTTTTCCCTTATGGAATAAGGTTTTCTTTCTCTATAAATAGGAGACTCATTTACCCAAATTATATCACAATATTATTAAGAATAGAATCTTAATAATTCTCTCTCTATTTTTTCTTCTCGTTCTCTTATTTTATAACAAAAATAACCAACTTAATATTTTAGTTTCAAGTTTCAATAGACATGAGGAATTATTATAATAGAGTACCAAAAAAAAGTTCGATTTCTCTAAGTCAACCAAATAAAGAAACAACGGTAGATCAATTAGAGATGTTGTCACATTCTTCTCAAAAACAAAGTATTGATTTAAATACCTCTAAAAATGACTTGCGAAATTGAATGGATGATGAGTTTTTAGACGGTTGTATAGTGCCTTATGTAGAAAAGAAAGTATTTCATACTATTTCTAATGAGTCTATTATAAAAACGTTTCAGGATATGAAACCTCGTCAAGTACAATTGTAATAATATATTTAAATTATGTTTTCAATAGTAGTTTATTTTCTTTATGTTAGTTTTGAATTATACACTTGTAATTCTATTAAAAATATTCTTATATTTAATTAAATATTGCTTAACTTGATTATTTGTTTTGGTAATTTAAATCGTCGTTTTTTTTTAAAAATAATTACTATTAAAAGTTTGAATACCCTTCATTAAATTCTTGGCTACGCCACTGCATAGAAGAGTCAGCAGAAAGAAGCCATCAAAGGAGAAGAAGACCACCATAGCCGAGAAAGCTTTTTCGGAGAATAAATTGAAGGCCGAAACAAAAGTAAAGTTGTGCTTTTTGAGAGTGAGAGAGACAATGAAGTGAAAATTATTTCTTGACAAATACTTATAATACTGCATATCGATATTTGAGAATATTCCCGAAATATCTTGTGTCTTTTTCTTTTAATTCCTTCCATAGACTATTGTCTCATGGATATTTTTAATTGAAATTCAGTTAATTCGAAATACTAGGAATTATGCATATGCTTCTATCTCCTAATGTGTCAGTTTATACATAAGCAAAAACTTAAGTGAATGTCTAACGTCCCATTCTGAATTTCATGAAGATTGATAGGTAACAACACGAATTTTATGTTTCATTTTCAAAATTACCATTAAGAAATAAACTAAATAAAATACCATAATATGCATCAGATCGATTAGGAATTTATGATAAATCATATATTGTTGTTAGCCAAGATTGAAGCATCAAATAGACCTTATAATCATTCTGTAACTCTTTTGATGCAATTATATTCTTTCATAATTATGTCAACATATATAAAAGAATGTTACCTTAGAGTTTAAGTTTTGTGCACCGTTGATGTATGAAATTTCTACACCATCATGTACTTTAATGAAATTTAACCATAGTAACTTATTTTAATAAAATAACAATAATTATAAAAAGAAAAAAAAAAGAATATCAACAGTTGAGTCCTACTTGGATTCTAATCATATTTATGAATTTGCTAAGAAATAATATCAACAGTTGAGTCCTACTTGTTTTTTCAAAGCATCAAAACTTGTGAATTTGCTAAGAAATAATTTTTAAAGCATCTTGACAAGCTTCTTCTACCTAGTGGTATGTCGCTATACAATTAGAACAAATTTCACATTTTAAAGTATATTGTCGTCGTCTCCATTTCTCTTGCTTAACTGGCTGAATCAGATATAGCTAGCTCTAGAGTATCTGCATTCCAATTCCAACAATATTCATCCTAGAAACCTCAAGTTATGTAATGGCATCAAATTAGGTAATTTTGTTTCGATTTGCAAAGCATTACTGGAAGCTTTTTTTCAGATCTTGGTTTCAAAGGGAACAAGCAGAAATGTAGAGATTTGATTTGATAGTGTTCTATGGCAAGTCCTGCTTCATCTAATGGTGTTAACGGTTGATATACTCTCAGCAAGACGGGTATCTGCTAAGTGTCTTTGTCTGATCTGACTTGATTTCAATTTCAACTAACGTATGGTGCAGAAGAATTCTAGGCAAAGGTTGAAAAGACAATGTCTCAGGCTCTCAGCAAGAGCTAGAGGGAGGATATATTCTCAGGTTAATGAGCTTCAACGGACTAGATTAACTTCAATATTGAAGTTGAGCCCATTCAGTTTGCATTCCATTACTTGTAATTCAATTACTTTGAAAATAAAACCAGAAAATTGTCCGAAATTCTCTTTTATTATTGAAGCTATGTATGTGCAAACAATGAGAAAGAAGTTATTATCTTGGCGTGCATACATAACCAGAAAGGTTATAGATTTATTGATCTTTATATTCCTGTTACTTATGTTGAAGCTGACGACATGAATGATCTAGCTCGTTTGGCTGATGAGTATGGTTCAGGAGAGCTCTGGCTCACTGGAACAGAACACTATTATTGAGAACTGAAGATGTTCAAATGCAAGTATCTCTGCAAGGCTATTCGAGGAGCTTGTTGGTGTGCTGAAACCGGTTATCTAGGGATTGTGGAAAAATTTGCTCATGAGCTTTGGTAAAACATGTTCCATGATCTGCCAACCAACCAAAAAGCAAAACTAAATATTTCAGCGGCATAACATCTTGGTGCTGCCTCTGTATTTGATTTTGCTGGGTATGAATTTGATGATGTACTTTCTTAATCAAAGGATCGTGTTTTATCTTGGATCTTCCATTAAATAATGTCATTCTGCTAGTTTTTTCAAAACTTCTGCACACCAATTTCGCAACCTATCTAGTGCTTCCTTACTAGCCTCATAAGAGATGCTTGCTTTTGAACTTCTTCAGTTATCTTCAAGAAACTACTCCATAAAACTGGTTACTAGTAGTACTAATAATGTTTTGTTCCACAGTCAATCGGAGCTCTCTTGAACCATACTCATCAGCCAAACGAGCTAGGTCATCAACGTTGTTTGCTTGGACACGACCCATTGGAATGTGAAGGACGATAAAGTTGTAGCCATCTTGTTTCTCTGGAAAAAATTTCTAGACTATCTTATGAGTTATGTCATATTTCTATCTTCACAATAGTCAACAACGATGCATATAAAGATCCTCTTATCCACTCAAACAACATGTATATTATCTGGTGTAAAAGAAATGGAAGATGATTCGAAGAGAAAAAAAGAGACGTTTTATGATTTCAAATATAAATGTTTTCAGAATTTGTACAATTGTATGATATGAAATGAAATGAAATTTTATGCAAAATATGAAAGACTGACGTTAGAATTTATGTAATGTAATACGTCCAGATCTTTGTACTTGTTCTGGTGCCATTTTGGAACTATTTATCAATAAAAACTTATGGGATACGTGATTTCCTGTACATTTATGATCTTTAACATCTATCTCATGTTTTACTATTTTTGATACCTGAAAATGAAGAGGAAATTCATAGACTGATGATACTATTAGCAGCTGGTGAGAGAGAGGAAGAGAGAAAAAGCTCAACAACATCTGGTGTATCACAGGGGCCTGTGCACCGAAGTAGTATCATTTTCTTGCGAGTTCCCTACATTAACTATCATGTGTTTGTGTTTCCTAACTATTTATCAAAACACACCTCGAAATTAATTAGTCTTTTTTTAAGTAGCAAAAAATCTTCATATACCTCCCAAATACAAGACAATCAATCTCTAAAGGGTAAAAGGAACAGGAAAGCAAACAATAAATCCAAGTACACTATTTTTTTTATAAGAAACAAGTCAGCAACAATTAGAATTCAGTATCTACTTAATCTTCTTATTAGGCCTCAATTGGTTGTGTGTCCACACTTCTTCTTGCGGCAATTGACAACACGAGGATGCAACCGAGCATAGCACTTGCGGCATGTCATCTTCTCCTGATTGTATTTCTTAGCCAAAGCCATCAACGGTGGTGGCTCAATGATTTCACCATGAAACGTCAGCACCAGATGTAATCAGAAACCTATAAAGTATGTAGTAAAAATATTTTTTGTTTGATGAGGATCAACCACAGAGTAAAAATAAACAAAAGATAAGAGACAATCTCATATCCAACAGAACCTGCTAGACAAGGAATCTATTTTGTCCAACTCAAACAAGAGATGATCCAGTAACTAGAAAAAAATCAACCATGTAGTAAAATCATATACACTAGCAAACTCAGTTCAGCTGAGGTGCGAAAGCATGGGGAGCGAACAGGATTAGATACCCTGGTAGTCCATGCCGTAAACGATGAGTGTTCGCCCTTGGTCTACGCGGATTGATCAACATGCTTACCTGTTGATTATGTCCAAATACTAATACTGTCTTTACACCATAACCACTTCAAAATAAACTATGAAAGGACTATTTAGAATTAAAAAACAGAGAAAAACTAATAAATCTAAATCTAAAGAATTATTTCTTCCTCTTTCCTTCTTATTCTCAAAGCTCCAAATCTTCTATCTTTTTACTCACTAACTAGGACGACATTGTTGGAATGGAGCTGAAGCCGCTTTCATCAAATCCTGATAAGAGAATAATAATTCATCAACACGCATCTTATCATGTAAACAATATATAAATGACATGATTAAAGAAAGAGCAATTCTTACCGTAAATGAGGTGGCCTAAGCACAGCCAGCATTCTCAACATATTCTTGATAAAATTCTGAATAAGCATTAATGTTTGAACTATATATGAAATTTTAGAAGTTATTACAAAATTAATCCCAATAGAAATGATATGCATCATGTTAAGTGAAATTACCTTGTTTCCTTTCTCTTAAGTTTCACACTTTTCGTTTGCCTTTTTTGCTTTTGAGAAGAATTTCTTTTAATTTTTGGAGAAGAATTTTTTTTGGTCTTCTGAGTAACTTCTAGAAAACCTCTCATCCTCAAAGATCTCAGACGCCCTTTAGCTATTGCTACCGGAGGGTCAAGCAAAGTAACATCTTGACTTTGTTCACATGAGTTTATTTTCCAATCTTTCTCACTAACTTGACCACCTGATACACAATCTTCCCCAGATTCATAAGAAAGCTCATCAAGTTCTCCACACAATTGCAATAATCTTTGATGCCCAAATTGATAATGCTTTTCAGACTTTGTAGCTCACTCAGATAAACCAATAGAATGCATCATAATGTTATTAAACCACAGAGTAGAAGGTTTCAAAGTTTGTGTTACAATAGAGGGGTCATTAGCTTTTTCTTTGGTTGCGTTTCTTGTCCATTGATCTAATAAATAATACATCGGAAGTGAGTGAATCTGTTTTTTTTTATAAATACCATTAGTACATGTTTACATAGAATTCCCATGCACTCGAACTTGTGACATGAACAAACAACTCTTTTCAATGCAAGATCCAGACTAACGATATATGTTAGCCTTTGTCTTTGAAGCTGATGGACTTTATAGATGTTTGCTCCATCTTTAACCTCAATCTTTTCGGCAATAAATTTTTGAGATTGAATTAGTTCTTCTTGAAAAATCTGAAACATTTTTCTTGTATATTCCTTCGTTGCTTCATCTTCCATAGGATACAAAGTTTTCAAGATAGGTCTTGAATGTTGTCTTGTAATCCTTCTCCCTTACTTTATCATATCTAGTGTCAATAGCCTTATCATATTGCACCACAAATGCACTCATTGGAGTATTAGAATTCAAATAATCTTTTAAAAATTTGTTCATACTCTCACTTCTTTGACTTGTCGACATGCCTGCACAAAAAGTGGTACGCACATATGCCGGTATCCATTTTTCACAGATTGCATATATCCTCTGCAACCAACTATTTTCTTCTAAATTATACATTTTCATTATCTCTAACCACACCATTTCAAACTCCTCAGGAGTGGTTGTACCATGAATACACCAACCAAACTTGTTACTAAAGTCGTTATACTGATGGTACACATGACTTAGATATTCTGGAATCTTCTTTGTTATGTGCCACATACAAAAGTGATGTTTACTGTTAGGAAATATTGTTGCAACTGCATTTGTTATGGCAGAATCTTGATCTGTTACTTCAAGTACGAAGTAACCACTTGAAAGTGTCTTGAGTTTCATCCCAAAGTAGAGCACAATCAAACAAAATAGATTGATGATGGTTATTAACTCCAGTAAATGGAACAAAAGGCATCTTATATTTATTTGTCAGATATGTAGGATCAAAAACAACTACTTCCCCGAAGTTCTTATACGTGATGCTTATCGTGACCAACGACATTAACATACAGTACGAGTGTCTACGATCGTCTATAATATAGTAACCCAACCAAGGGTTGGGGTCGTGTCCCAAGGGAGAGGTAGTGAAAATAATAGTTAGGCTAGAATTTTGTTCTAGTTAGCTGTAGTTTGAGAAATTATCGAATAAAAATAAATTAAATTCAAGTGGGTGACACCAAAGTGTCAAATATCAATGGGGGTTTGTCACAAGTATAGCTAAAACAACAAAAATAAAGAGAAAAATCAAGTATGGGGAGAAGTTCTTGGGGTGTGACCGCAATATATATTGATATAAATCGTTGGGTACATGCTTTCGATAGGAAATTTGCAAGATAATAGTGACTAGGCTAAACTTTAGATGGAAATAAGTTCCCTCTCGGGCAACTTACCCCATTTCAAATGGGTTCCTCTCGGACACCCATTTGTCGCATGTAGGCCAGCCTACGCCTTACCCCACTCACTCTCTCGAGCAGAGTGTTAGGATATAGGACTAGGGCTCACCCTCTCAGGCTGAACCTCATGTCGACCTACTCCTTAGACCATCAGTCTAGCGGTCTTGGTTTCGCGACCTCTCTCTCGAGCAAGCCAAAAATACATGGATGGTTTTGTATTTGCAACTACAAACCCATTAAATTAAACCACAACCACTAGGTGAAATCACCATTAAAATACATCTAACCTATCAGCAAGCAAGACCCAACAATAATATCAACACATATTTGCTAAATCACACCCCAAGAATGGGGATTTTTAGCCACACATCAAGAAATAAGAAATTATACCTAAAATGATAGAGAAATCAAATGGGTATAAGAAATTAAACCTTAATATAAGCAAAGGAAGAAGAATGGAGAAGACCCACTTCCAATTTTGGGAAGATGAACTCCTTCTCTCTTCAAGTCTCCCAAAAATCCTCTCCAAACTTGAGAGAAAATATCCCAAAAAAGTACTATTCTATTCTGAAAATTATAATAATAACTCAACTCCTTTAAAAATTAATAACAAGTTTAGTATTTATAGACTTCAGAAAATAGTGTTGGTGGATCTTTCGGCGAGGTTAGTTGGAATCGCCGATTAACTCGGCGATTCGCCCTTTGGTGTAGTTCGTCGCCGTCTTGCACTAGCCTTCAGCGTCATCGTGCTCTGTGTCATTGGGCGGTATAGTATTGCTTCGCGAAACTATTCGGCAAAGTGCCGACTACTCCTTCATCACCTTTTTTATCCTTCTCCTTCAGGGCTTCGCGTACTGGTACAAAAGGTGGAGTGCGTCCCTTCGGCGAGTCAACAAGTGTGCTTGGCGATACGTAGGCTTCAACTTCTTCGTTCTTTTCAGCCCTTTTGTTCCTTTTTTAGCCTAAGTGTCCATGCTTCCACCAAAACTTCAAATACCTGAATTTTAATAGTTTTCATCAGATATTGAGACAAAATAAGCATTTAAGGACACTATTTCTATCAAAATAAAGCCCTAAATGAGTCCCATTTGTGGACTCATCAATACGCAATCCTAGATCTAGCATCAACCCAAAAACAATTAGCTAAATGACCATCTACATCCATCTATATTGCATAAAAGCCTGGATTCTTGGATTGACGTCTTTGAAAATATTGTAGCATTAATTGTGCATCTCCTTTTTCGAGATTTTTTTGTCTTCTTGTGTGTAAATAATTCTGAATATTTTGACTTGTTGATATACTATGAGTTTACGGTATTTCTAATACATTTCACTTACAAGTTGTGTGTGTCTAAGGCCTTTTTGTATTGGTTTTTATGTGTTTTATTATGTTTTTGCAGGAAAGGTGTTCAGGTGTATAAGTACGGAGACAACTGAGCTAAATGCAGAAAAAGAGCCTTCACAGAGACGATCTACGGACCGTAGGTCCAGTGACGGTCCGTAGGTTATGGCCGTAGATCAGCAGCCAAGGGACAGATGACAAATCAAGGAAATCTGACCAAGTGTGGAACCACGGTGTCAATTGACGGTCCGTAGATTGGCCTAAGGACCGTACTGCTCAAACCGTAGAATGAGACTGCGAGGGTTCCAGTACCTGATTGTGGGAGATTCTAAGTATGGAGATACGGAGGGGATTGACAGACCGTAGATAAATCGACGGTCCGTACTGAACATCCGTCATCTGCTTCAGAGAGGCTGAGTTTTGGAAGCTAAAATATTTTCTAAGTCCTGGCTGGCGGAAGGGACTTACGGACCGTAGATCCATCGACGGTCCGTAAGTCAGTCTCGTGGATTGAAGACGCGTACCTGAACAGACTTTTCTTAAATTGTTTCCTTTTTAAATTAGGATTTGTTTTTCTATAAATAGGGCATGTAAACCTTGTTTTTGGGGGTTAGAAATTATTATTCTAGTTCTACTTTGTGGTTTTGGAGTTTGAATTATAATTTTAGCAATTATTAATTTTACAAGTTCGTTTTGAAGATTTTTGGCTTTGCAACTCAAGTTGAATTTCTGGGTTTATTATTCTCTTTCTGTAAGTTCATGATTTCTTTATCTAAAATTATGAATTGTGTTCTTGCTAATATGAGTAACTAAATCCACAACTAGGGTTGTGGGAACCATGAATGATTAACAAAATATGAATAGTAAATAAGAAATTTGTGAATAGTGTTTTGCATGCATTGATAATTCTTTCGTTTAGAAGTCTTTTTAACGGTGGCCAACGTTAGAACTCGCCTTGTTGCTACTTGCCGGATCAAGGAGGTAATCAACAAGAAAAGAATTATCAACATAGATTTAGTGTGATACTATCTAATAGACTAGTGTCGATTGGTGCGAAGTAATAACTAAGCCAAACATCGATTATGATGTCTAATATGAGGTAAAGGTAAGGGTTAGTAAATTATACACACGTAGCCGGATCAAGGTGCGGGGTGAAATTCTCTAGATGCCGGATCAAGGATTTAGAGATACCTAACTTATCACTTTGCATGTAATACACTAGGAAAGGATTGGTGTTACTAGGATTATTGCGTTATGAGCTTGTGGGGAACACATATGCCCTAGTTATTTCTCTCATCTTGATAACAACCAAAAATTGAGTTTTGTTTGATTACTGATTACTTATGAATTTTTATTATTTGTTTCATATAAACAACCCCCCCCCCCCCTTTTAATTACTTGTTTCTGGAAGTTCTTTGACTAATTGGATATAATTGTCGGTTAAAGTAAAGTCTAAACCAGTTTTCCTCGTGGGATCGACCCCAACCTACAAGTTGGGTTCTCTACTTGATAACGATCACTTATACTTCTGTAGGAAAGTGTAATTTGAGCGTATCAAATTTTGGCGCCGCTGCCGGGGAATTTTGGCTTTTAAATTTATTTTAACTATATTATTGAACGTTAGTCAAATATTTCCGTATTTTACTTTTTCTTTTTGTTTTTGTCTCTCTCAGGTTCTACCTCTAGTGTATGCCAAGTACACGGAGTCAGGGTGAACTACTTACTCCTTACGATCCAGAGCTAAACCGTACTTTACGAAGAATGAATAATCCAAGAGGTCCAATTAATCCTATCGGAGGAGATCTGGATGATGCAAAAGAATTACAACAGCAGAGGGTAGTAGGTGGGGACAACCAGGCTCCAGCTGAAAATCGATTGGGAGATCCACTGAGGGCGCAAGATCCACTAGGCCCACGACAATATGACAACTATCGGGGCAACTTGAACATAGAAAACTCTGATGGACCCATTGGCAGAGGTGTTCAAAGCAAAGTACTATCCAGTGTCCAAGAAGCTCAATCACAAAGACAGGGTCAACAATTTTGTAGCATTACCTGGAGAGTCTGTGAGTAGCTCTTGGGACAGATTCACTGCATTCGTTAGAAGTGTTCCAAATCACCGTATTGATGATGAGTCGCTGAAGGAGTACTTCTATTGAGGACAGGATGATAACAATAAAGCAGTCCTTGACACTATTGCTGGGGGTTCATATGGTGATTGTACATATGCACAGATTTCTGAGAAATTGGAGAGGATCTCTCGCAACAATAAAGCATGGAGCACTAGGAGAGCAGATACTGGGAGAAACACATTTGCCGTTCATAATGCAACTGTCAACTCTGCAGATGATATTCGTGAGGAGATGGCTCGAGATGAGGATAGAGTTGGGGTTGGTACGAAGCATGTGAGCGGAGGAGCGAAAAAGGTAAATGCTGTGAACTACTTGACAAGAACTCCACCACCAGTTGAGGAGTGTTACTATGAAGAGGACACTTATGCGGTAAATGATCAGACGGGGGGTTTCCGACCAAATGCCCAAGGATCCAACACGGAAAATTGGCGCCAAGGTCAAGGAAACCAAAGTTGGAACTATGGAAATTACAACCGAGAGGGTCACTATGTCCGGGATGGGAACTTCAATCGCGACAACAACTATAATAGGAACAATTATGGCAACAAAAACGATCGGGTTGGACCCTATGTTCCCCCTCAAAATCAGGAATCTAGTGCTAGGGAAGCTGGAGGCAATTTGGCGCGGATTGAAGATATGATGCAGAAGATGATGAGAAGGTTTGATGCAACTGATGAGAATGTGAACGAGATGAGAAACGACTTATCTGGCATTGGTCAAAAGGTTGATGCATATGCAGTGTCAATAAAACATCTAGAGCAGCAAATGACTCAGTTATCTACTATAGTGAACCCATGTCAACCTGGCACTCTTCCTAGCAACACCATCCAGAATCCCAAGAATGATGGTCATTGTATGACAATTACTACTCGAGGAGGTAAGCAAACCATATATCCACCTATGCCGTCTCTGGTGAAAACTAAGATTAGAAAAGCAAATGATGCGGTGAAAGCTAGAGAGGAGTCTGAGACTGCGACTAACAAGAAGTTGAGATACCTCAGAAAGTGGTCCCCATACCTAGACCACCACCACCTTTTCCACAGAGGTTAGTAAAGAAGGCTGAAGATGGTAAATATCGCAGATTTATCACTATGTTGAAGCAGCTTTCTATCAATGTTCCTTTGATAGAAGCATTGGAGCAAATGCCTGGGTATGCCAAGTTTATGAAAGATCTGGTGACAAAGAAAAGGTCGTGAGTTTTGAAGATGACGACAAATTGCGGCATTGTAGTGCTATTGCTACAAGATCTCTGGTGCAAAAGAAGGAAGATCCTGGTGCTTTCATGATCCCATGTACTATAGGGTTGCTACACTTTGCTAAGGCATTGTGTGATCTTGGTGCTAGCATCAATCTCATGCCTTTGTCTATTTACAAGAAGTTGGGTCTGGGAGATCCAAAGCCCACTGCAATGCGGTTATTAATGGCTGATCGGACTGTGAAGAGACCCATAGGTGTGCTCCATGATGTGCTAGTGAAAGTGGAGTCCTTCATCTTTCCAGCAGATTTTGTGATTCTTGACTGTGAAGTCGATTTTGAGGTTCCCATCATCCTTGGAAGACTATTTCTTGCTACAGGGTGTGCGTTGGTTGATATGGAAAAGGGACAGATGAAGTTCAGATTGAACAATGAAGAAGCGACTTTCAATAACTGTAGGTCCATGAAGCAGAATGGTGAGCTCCAAACAGTATCTGCTATCACCTACAGAGTGGAGAGTGGATCAGAAGTACAGATTGAAGAATGACTAGGTGTTGAGGCACTCGCAGCGATCATGATGAATTTCGATGGTGATGGTATTGAAGAATATAATGAGTTGGTGGCTGCACTTGATAAGCATGAATACCGGTCTAAACCAAAGAAATATGAGCTAGACATGAAGAATCGCGAGTCCCCATCCACCAGACCATCTATTGAGGAGGCACCAAAATTGGAGCTTAAGGCTCTACCACCGCACTTGAGGTATGTATACTTAGGCGGAGAGAATACTTTGCTGGTCATCATTGCAGCAGATTTGAATTCAAGGCAAGAAGAGTGTTTGGTGACTGTATTAAAAAGGTTCAAGCGAGCTATTGGGTGGACTATTGCAGATATTATTGGGATTCCCCCTGGTATTTGCTCTCACAAAATCCAACTCATGCCCGAGCATAAGCCCAGTATTGAGCACCAAAGAAGATTAAATCCACCGATGCAAGAGGTAGTTAAAAAGGAGATCATAAAGTGGTTGGATGCAGGAGTCATCTATCCCATTGCAGATAGTAGTTGGGTATGTCTTGTGCAGTGTGTGCCTAAGAAGGGAGGTATGACTGTTGTTCCAAATGAAAAGAATGAGCTTGTTCCAATGAGGCCCGTTACCGGATGGAGAGTTTGCATGGACTATCGGAAGTTGAATGCATGGACTGAAAAAGATCACTTTCCCATGCCATTCATGGACCAGATGTTGGATAGACTTGCAGGAAAGGGTTGGTATTGTTTTCTTGATGGGTATTGGCTACAATCAAATTTCTATAGCTCCGAAGACCAAGAGAAGACCACCTTCACTTGTCCATATGGGACTTTTGCTTTCAAACGGATGTCTTTTGGGTTGTGCAATGCTCCAAAGAACCTTCCGTGAGGTGTATGATGTCGATATTTTCAGATATGGTGGAGGATGCTATTGAAGTGTTCATGGATGATTTTTCAGTTGTAGGTGATTCCTTTGATCATTGTCTAGATCATCTGGCCGAGGTGCTTAAAAGATGTGAAGACTACAACTTGGTGCTGAATTGGGAGAAGTGCCATTTCATGGTGAAAGAAGGCATAGTGTTGGGTCATCGCATTTCTGAGAAAGGTATTGAGGTTGATAGAGCTAAAGTTGAGGTAATAGAAAAGCTTCCACCACCTATCTCTGTAAAAGGTGTTAGAAGTTTTCTTGGGCATGCAGGTTTTTATAGAAGATTCATCAAAGACTTCTCCAAAATTGCACATCCGTTATGCAAATTGCTTGAGAAGGAGTGTAAGTTCTATTTTGATGATGACTGTCTTAGAGCATTTGAAGAGTTGAAGAAAAATTTGGTTACAACACCAATCATTATTTCACCGGATTGGGGACAACCGTTCGAGGTAATGTGTGATGCGAGTGGACTGGAACTTGGTGTAGTATTGGGTCAAAGGCGAGAGAAAATTCTTCACCCTATTTACTATGCCAGTAAAGCTTTAAATATGGCTCAGAAAAACTATACTGTGACTGAACAAGAACTTGTTGCAGTGGTTTTTGCATTCGAGAAATTTTGATCATACTTGTTTGGTACTAAGGTCATAGTGCATACTGACCATTCTGCATTGCGGTATTTGATGGCGAAAAAGGATGCAAAACCGAGATTGATTAGATGGGTATTCTTTCTACAAGAGTTTGATTTTGTGGTAAAAGACAGAAAGGGGACCGAAAATCAAGTCGCCGACCACTTGTCGAGATTAGAGGAAGAGGCTATGCTAAAGCTTGGAGATAGGGCTGAAATCGATGATGCTTTTCCAGATGAAAAGGTATTGGCTGCTTCTCATGATTTGATTCCTTGGTTCGCCGACTTTGCTAATTATTTGGCTAGCGACATTGTGCCCCCTGATTTGTCTTTTCACCAAAGAAGAAAATTTATGCATGATGTGAAGAGATTCTTTTGGGATGAACCTTACTTGTATCGTAGTTGTCTTTGATGGGATTATTCGTCGATGTGTGCCTGAGGTGGAGATGTTGAGTGTACTTGAAGCATGTCATTCATCACCTGTTGGTGGGCATCATAGTGGTATTTGGACTGCACATAAGATTTTGCAATGTGGGTACTATTGGCCCACCATTCACCAAGATGCTCATGACTTCGCCAAATCTTGTGATCGTTGCCAAAGAGAAGGAGGAATTTCAAAGAGGCAAGAGCTCCCAATGAATCCTATATTGGTGATAGAGTTGTTTGATGTATGGGGCATTGATTTTATAGGTCCATTTGTGAGTTCATATGGGATGAAGTATATTCTTATTGCGGTTGATTATGTATCGAAATGGGTAGAAGCAGTTGCACTCTCCAACAATGAAGGTAAAAATGTCACCGCATTCTTGAAAAAGAATATTTTCTCCAGATTTGGTACACCGAGGGCCATAATTAGCGATGGAGGTTCTTACTTTTGTAATAGGTTCTTCAAGGCACTACTTGAGAAATATGGTGTCCGTCACAATGTAGCCACTCCTTACCATCCATGAGACTAGTGGTCAAGTTGAAGTATCCAACAGAGAGATCAAACGAGATATTGGCAAAGAGCGTGAATGCTAATAGAACGGATTGGTCAAGGAAGCTTGATGATGCTCTATGGGCATATCGCACTGCATACAAGACCCCTATAGGTATGTCTCCTTACCAACTTGTATATGGGAAGTCTTGTCATCTACCAATAGAGCTAGAGCATAAGGCTATGTGGGCAATGAAGAAGTTAAATTTGGATTGGAGCGCCGCATCTAACCAAAGGATGAATGACTTGAATATGCTCGATGAGTTTCGCCTACAAGCTTATGAAAGTTCAGCCTTGTACAAAGAAAAGATGAAGAGGTATCATGACCAAAGAATTGAAAAGCGAGAATTTGTGGTTGGTGATCTTGTGCTGCTATTCAACTCTAGGCTGCGCTTATTTCCAGGCAAACTCAAGTCTAAGTGGACAGGGCCATTTTTGCTCACTAAAGTGCTCTCGCATGGAGCGGTTGAGCTTGAGAAAAAGGATGGAACAAGGTTCATGGTGAACGGACAAAGGATTAAGATCTATCTGGGAAGTGCTGAAACTGTGCAAGAAGTGATTGAGGCCTACAATCTTGATGAAGTCTGAGTAATCAAGACACCTGCGTCATGCCGCGACGTTAAATCAAGCGCTGCTTGGGAGGCAACCCAAGATGTACAATCTAGCCAATGATAGGGTTAAATTTTCCAATTAGTAGTTTAGTTTGCTCTGATTACTTGCATTTTTGTATTAATTTAATTCTTAGTGTTGGCTAGAATTAGTATAGGGTCCGTGTCTAAAAAGTGCCAAGAAAATGTACAAAAATAATAGCTTAATGGTTGCTACATGTGCAGGTATACCACCTGATGAATCTGCTGAAATTGTTCTGGTGCAGAGGTCTACGGATCCCATCAATGGTCCGTTGATTGATACACGGACCGTCAATGGTGTCCGTAGATCCAAGGTAAGTTCCTAAAATTTTCCAACTGTATAAGTGATCTACGATCCTCATCTACGGACCGTAGATCGACTCACGGACCGTAGACGGGGTCTCGTGAGTCTAAACCCTAAAGCTGTATGACCCGACCCGGACCCCCTATTTAAATAATCCCTTATTTTAAAACTCATTCCCATTCCCTCCATTTACTCCATAATTGTTTCCCCTACCCTTTTCAACTCCCTAATTCACTCTATAACTACCATATATCACACTCCTTTCCATATATTACCCAAATCCCTTAAATTTAGTTTACTCCCTATTTTATATTTCACTTTTAAACGTCCGGTGTTGGGTTAGAAGCAATAGCGGTGATTCAATTGTTGTGCTAAGAAGTTTCATCACACAATCCCCCACTCCTCATCGTTTGCAAGGTACAATGGCACCCAAGAAGATGGTCACCTACTCCAAAAGGGGCAAGTCCAAATCTGTTGCCCCTAGTTTCCGATTGATTGATGAGGACACAGACACTAATATTGATCCAACGTACGTGCCCCTCAACACTAGGACTTCTCGCGCCAGAGGCACACCCCGGAAGGTGCTTCCCGACGTAGTCACTATCTCCCAGTCTGATGAGGAGCACACACTGATCGGGTCACCAACTGGGGCTGCTTCCAGTTCAGAGGAGTTTGCATCGGGACACGGATCCGGCCATGCTTCGGGCTCCAAGTCTCGCCCATTCTTCACGATCGATTCTCGCCCAGCTACAGGGTCCAATGCCAAATCTTCCACCGGGTCGGGAGAAAATGACCAAGCAGCCTCATCTGATGAGGCTACTAGTTTGGAGCCCATACCCGTACCACCAAATGATGCTCCCACTCCTGTAGCCGGCGAACTAAATAGGTGGTGTGTCGAGAGCCAATGGCAAATTTACCGAGATGCTAAGATGGTAAATGACAAACAGAAAATGGCCCGACTGATCACAGAAGAGCGGAGAGTTCTCACGGGGAGCTTGCACACTGTTCCAGACATTCATCGATTGTTCAACCTTCACAAGTGTGACTGGATGGCTCGAGAACCAGGGACATACAGTGATGAGATTGTGTGGGAGTTCTATGCTTCCTATGCAGCCACTCTCCGAGGCTCCATCTCTAAGCGGTCAAAGCCCTTAGCTCAGGACCCGCTGACTTCCACATTGGTCCGAGGGTGCTCGGTGGACATATCACCTTCTACGATCAGACGATTTCTTTATGGTCCTACTGCGGATCACTCTTGGTCCCTCAATACATCGGAGTTTGACTACAGATGGGACATTGTGCGGAGTGCTGCCTTCCAGAGGAATTCTGAGCAGCGAGAGGCTGTGATACATTGGTTGGCCAAATACATTGTTGCAGATGGCGAGCGTGCAGAATGGGTTGTTGCTCCACGTTTGGGCATCCGGAAGGCGACATTAACTTTTGTGGCCAAGTTCTTCTGGTTACTGGTGCGTAACAGGGTGTCGCCGACCAAAGCTGATAATCAAGTCACGTGGGACAGAGCAGTAATGGTAGCGGCATTGGTAGCGGGAGTAGAGATCGACTTTGCCCGCATGCCGCCGGGCGAGATACACGAGAGGGCATTCGGGACCTCCACTACTTACCCCTTTCCATGCCTTATT
Source organism: Solanum commersonii (assembly GCA_029007595.1). NCBI lineage: Eukaryota > Viridiplantae > Streptophyta > Magnoliopsida > Solanales > Solanaceae > Solanum > Solanum commersonii. The sequence goes on from JAJTWQ010000029.1 coordinate 4,152,510, forward strand.
TTTCAGTTGTGCAGGGACTCTAGAGTGCCGATCTGGCATTGTGACAGGCTAGTCCACCCTACAGGCGCATTGGACATCGGTCTCATTCGAGATGAGGCGAATGTAGCAGCACCTCGCAGAAAGCCTCAGGTTAAGGTACCTCATTTGGGTACCGACCTCTGATGGGCGAGCACGGGGCCATGACCCCGGTGACCCCCCGCCCATCGGAGACACACTGTCCCGGGCTCCTTTTCTCAGGCAGCTAGTATGGGCCCTAGCTCTTCCTGGTCCACACCGCAGTTGGGCGCTGCTGTTGTTCCCTTGGCCAAAGTTCAGAAATTAGAGGCTCAGATGGCCACACTACTACACCACATCCAGCCCTGGATGCAAAAGACGATCGCCGAGTCTGAGGCTAGAGTGGAGTGCAGAATGGAGGATATGATGGATCGGAAGGTCTAGGCTGTTAATAATCGCCTAGATGCATTTGAACTGAGAGTCCTCGAGCGACCAGCCCCGACCATAGACCTCTCTGCTTTGCAGGCCGACATAGCTAGCCTCCGGTCTGATGTTGAGGCTATTCTTCTTGCTGCACCTTCTGTCGAGCCTCAGGTTGCCCCCACTGCACTGGCTGATGATACAGTGCTCGATGCTCTATTCAGTGGGACCGCCGAGGAGGGACTTGCACTTACACAGGCCAGAGGCAAGCGGCACCGCTCTTACCACACTGAGAAAGAGAAAGCCCTAAAGAGACAGCGTAGGCAGGAGAAGGAGGCTAGGAGGGCGTCGATCGTTGATGAGGAGTTGCGTCAACAGAGGGAGCGTGAACGAGTTGCAGGGGCATCGAGCTTTGCCCCAGTTATAGCGGCCCCGCCTGTTTCAGGAGATGCAGAGAGATTGCTAGAGAGCACTACTAAAGGTGTTGATGTGGGCACTACTGAGGGTGCACCCACTGGAGTTCCAGCGGGTTTCGGGCAACCGGACCCCCTACTTGTTGATGATTCACCGGCGCTTTGCGCCACAGGTTTGCTTTACCCAATCCATTTTCTTTTACTATTTCTATATGCGTTGGGGACAACTGCATCTATTTTTGTTGGGGGTGGGGCAAATGGATTGTGAGTGGTAGGGTGAAATCTGAATAACCCAACTCATGAATCCTCCTTTGGGATTTTCTTGCCTGTGTTCTTTTTCCCCAAAGGACTGTTTTAATTTCTGTTGAACCGGCATGTCTTAGGATTGTATGTGTAGAAGCATGATACAGAATGAAGCATGATGGCTTTTAAAAAAAATGATACCCGTCAAATTTTTTGGATGTATGCTAGATGTTGCAGGCAATGATTAGTTGACTGTGTTGACTCTGATTATGACATAATAAATCAACTTGATGGCATGACTTGAGCTGAAACTTGAACTAAGTAATCTAATAATCTGATAATGAAACTATGTGCCAAAAATGGGTAAGAATCGTTGTGTTCAAACAGTTTTTGTGCAAAGCTAAAACTTGCCCGGTTAGTCCTGCTAAGACAACTCAATCTAGAGGTTAGGAAGTGATCATAGGCCATTGTTCTGAAAAGTCAGCAAATTACCTAGAAAGATTCAACCAAATGAAATAACTGTTCCCTTTGATCCAGCTTTGAGCCTAAAATAAACCATTTCTTTCTAAAACCCCAAACTCACCTTCCCATAATCTAATACGCTGGCCCTGGTCCCTCCTTGGACATGTGCACTTCGACTTAGGCCAAAAGCCTAAGTTGAGGGTGGCTAATGCAAAAGTAACTTCAAATCTTGGCCCTGACCCGACATTGGGTATTGTGCACCTCAAATAATGAAAAATCTATAAGTTGAGGGTGGCTATGAAAAAAGATACTGAGAGAAATATGGGTATGAAAAGAGTGAGGTGAAGAAGAGAGAAAACGTGTGGAAAGGATGTGATTGGTTGAAAGATAAATATATATATATAAATAAAAAATAAAAAGAAGAAAATAAAGCGTTACAAATTCTGAATCAACATCCTTGGTCGAAGAAAATCAAGCGAAAGAAGGTAAAACGGTAGGATGTCAGAAATAGGGCAAAAAGAGGTTAAAAGCCAAAGTGTAATGTCAAGGAGGGCAAAAAGTCACTAATCAGTACCCAAATGTACCACACCTGACCCTGAGCCTACGTTACAAGCCAATAAAGTCCTATAGTGATCCTAGAATCTAGTTTGGAGAGTCTAAGCAGTGAAAATAAGGGCAAGCTTATGGCATAAAGCACTAACTGTATTTGGAATTACTTCTGAGAGTGAGTGTTGAATAAATCCTTACACCATAAATGACATTCAATTTTTGTGAAAAAGGGATTTCGTTTGAAGTAAGGGCACTAGTTACATTGTCGGAAAGTTGGTATCTTGGTGATAGTGATAAGGTGCAGGTTGTGTGTTAGTTGGTCGATCTGTGTCATAGTTTGATCTGCATGGATTAGCTTGTTGAGTCTAAAATAACGAAGTTGCATCTAAAAAAAGTAAGGGGGGTAGAGAGCCATGTGATTGCTTGGGTTTGAAATGTTTGCTTTTATACAAGAGTCGTTTAGAGTTGTATTGCGTCGCTTGAGGACAAACAACGAATTTAAGTTGAGGGTGTTGATATACCGTGAGTTTACGATATTTCTAATACATTTCACTTACAAGTTGTGTGTGTCTAGGGCCTTTTTATATTGGTTTTTATGTGTTTTATTATGTTTTTGCAGGAAAGGTGTTCAGGTGTATAAGTACGGAGACAACTGAGCTAAATGCAGAAAAAGAGCCTTCACAGAGACGATCTACGGACCGTAGGTCCAGTGACGGTCCGTAGGTTATGGCCGTAGATCAGCAGCCAAGGGACAGATGACAAATCAAGGAAATCTGACCAAGTGTGGAACCACGGTGTCAATTGACGGTCCGTAGATTGGCCTACGGACCGTACTGCTCAAACCGTAGAATGAGACTGCGAGGGTTCCAGTACCTGATTATGGGAGATTCTAAGTATGGAGATACGGAGGGGATTGACGGACCGTAGATAAATCGACGGTCCGTACTGAACATCCGTCGCCCCGCCGAGAGAGGGTGAGTTTTGGAAGCTAAAATATTTTCTAAGTCTGGGCGACGGAAGGGACTTACGGACCGTAGATCCATCGACAGTCCATAAGTCAGTCTCGTGGATTGAAGACGCGTACCTGAACAGACTTTCCTTAAATTGTTTCCTTTTTAAATTAGGATTTGTTTTTCTATAAATAGGGCATGTAAACCTCGTTTTTGGGGGTTAGAAATTATTATTCTAGTTCTACTTTGTGGTTTTGGAGTTTGAATTACAATTTTAGCAATTATTAATTTTACAAGTTCGTTTTGAAGATTTTTGGCTTTGCAACTCAAGTTGAATTTCTGGGTTTATTATTCTCTTTCTGTAAGTTCATGATTTCTTTATCTAAAATTATGAATTGTGTTCTTGCTAATATGAGTAACTAAATCCACAACTAGGGTTGTGGGAACCATGAGTGATTAACAAAATATGAATAGTAAATAAGAAATTCGTGAATAGTGTTTTGCATGCATTGATAATTCTTTCGTTTAGAAGTCTTTTTAACGGTGGCCAACATTAGAACTCGCCTTGTTGCTACTTGCCGGATCAAGGAGGTAATCAACAAGAAAAGAATTATCAACATAGATTTAGTGTGATACTATCTAATAGACTAGTGTCGATTGGTGCGAAGTAATAACTAAGCCAAACATCGATTATGATGTCTAATATGAGGTAAAGGTAAGGGTTAGTAAATTATACACACGTAGCCGGATCAAGGTGCGGGGTGAAATTCTCTAGATGCCGGATCAAGGATTTAGAGATACCTAATTTATCACTTTGCATGTAATACACTAGGAAAGGATTGTTGTTACTAGGATTATTGCGTTATGAGCTTGTGGGGAACACATATGCCCTAGTTATTTCTCTCATCTTGATAACAACCAAAAATTGAGTTTTGTTTGATTACTGATTACTTACTGAATTTTTATTATTTGTTTCATATAAACAACCCCCCCCCCTTTTAATTACTTATTTCTGGAAGTTCTTTGACTAATTGGATATAATTGTCGGTTAAAGTAAAGTCTAAACCAGTTTTCCTCGTGGGATCGACCCCAACCTACAAGTTGGGTTCTCTATTTGATAACGATCGCTTATACTTCTGTAGGGAAGTGTAATTTGAGCGTATCACCTGTTAAATTCAATAGATCAACACCCCCAACTTGATTTATCAACACTGACGCTATTTTACTTGGACGGACTCCTGAGTTGTCAAGCAAATTAATAAGATTTTTTTGGGCCTCAATTTTTTTCCTTTTTGACCGCAAAAACTTTTGACTATTTGGAGATGCAAGTTCATGATTGTGCTCAGCAACAAGCCTACAAACAACCCATTTATCTTCTCCTTTCTTCGACATAGATAACAACACTTTGCATCCTTCTCTAGTTTCATCTTGTGGTTTGTTACTTTCTAATTTTTTCTTTGAACGAAATCCTTGCTTTGAAGAACAATTATTGATTTATCTTTTCTTGATTTAGTCATACGGCCACGGCGCACACTAAAACCATTACGATGAGCATAATCAAGATAAAGCTTAAATGAATCATCAAGAGACTGAAACTCCTTACTAATGTAGGGATCTTTTGAATTTTCCACACCTATATCAGAAGCAGTTTGTCCAGTTCCATCCATGTCACTTTCTTCTAATAGAACTCCTATATTTTGCTCATCTACATTTGATTTTTCCGTTAATCCTGCAAAATACAATTAAGAAAGTTAGATAGCTTACAATAATGAATCTGCTCATATATTTTTCAACACTTCAATTATAAAACATATTCAATATTAGTGAAAGTTCAATCAATAAACTCCTTCCCAACATTCTAAAGAGCAGAGCCAAAGTATTGGGGACAATATAAAGACACTTAAAGATACAATATTCACCTCTCATGAGACTATATTCACTTATTTTTAGTACATTGAAATTCTTTTGCTCATGAAGATATTGTTCAAAAGAGGCTTTTTTATGCCGGCAAACGAGAAAAAAATGTGAAATTTGTTCTAATTGTATAACGACGTACCACTAAGCAGAAGAAGCTTGTCAAGTTTCAAAATCGCCTGATGCTTTAAAAATTATTTCTTAGCAAATTGACAAGTTTTGATGCTTTGAAAAACTACACAAGCATGATCCTGGGAAAATCTACGGTAAAGCTCAATATTGTATTTAAGTTTGGAAAGAAAATAATGTAGTTATGGAAATAAATATGACTAGAATCCAAGTAGGACTCAACTGTTGATATTCTTTTTTTTTCTTTTTATAATTATTGTTATTTTATTAAAATAAGTTACTATGGTTAAATTTCATTAAAAATACCTGATTTGTGAATGTGGTTAGTTAATTTTTTTATTTCAATTTAAAGATCTTTCAATGCATGGATGATTTGTCAATGGAGCAGCAAAAGGTTAGTCCTGCTTTTTCTTTTTGTGGAATGTTTAATGTTCGTTTTAAAAATTTATTATTGTTATTGCTAACTAAAATATTTTTTAGAAAAATATAAATTGTTACAAATGATAAGTCTTCATTTTTAAAAATAAATTCCACAACTATTCCTCCTTTTATTTATAGCAATAACGATGCAAACATAAATAGTATAATATAGATTGTTAGTTTAACTTTACTGTAGTGCATTTTAAATTTGAAAGGGAAAAAAGTTTGAAATATATCTGAATTTTGATTGAAATTGCTGTAACAATATCGAACTTTGGAAAGGACATTTTACCCTCTACATTATTTAAGAGTGTATTTTAAAGGTATATATATATGTACTCACGTGGATATCATAAATATTGCATAATTATAAATAGTAATGTGTCCACGTGGGCACATATATACCTTGAAAATACACTGTTAAATAGTGCAGGGGGTAAAAGATCCTTCATAAAGTTTGATATCGTAACAACAATTTCGGCCAAAATTAGAGTATTTTTCAGATCCTTTCCCAAAAATGAAATGAAACATGAAAATACTTTAAATTTATATTTGATAATAAAAAACAAAATTGTGTAATCTTCTATCTATATATAATAGGATGGACAAAAACTGTCACGTATCAACCTCACAAAAAGTTGTATTTCTCAATAAAATTAAATTGCTAAAATTTAAATGAGAACTATTTTTTTAAGTTTTTACCATTTTAAAAAATAAATTTAACTCCAGACAAGTTTTTTAATCAAAGTGATAATTATCTATATACTCAAGTTTTAAAATAAAATCAAAAATCGATATATATATATATATATATATATATATATATATATATATATATATACACACACTAGTTTTTCGACACATGCATTGCACATGATTACCAATTCAAAAAATATATATTATAGTAAATAGTATTTCTTATTTAAGTGAAGATTTGAATAATAAGTTTTGTACAAAATAATATTGCAATTTCTTTTGTGAATGTTCAATGTGGATCGTCATATATATCTCTTATTCACGCGAATCTACGAAGATGGTCAATGAAATATTTTATTAGTTAAATGCAATAATGTATGTATTTATTTCAATTTGATGAGGTTTAATCATGTAATTAGTCGTATCTCACTAATATTACCTTATAAACGATATTTATTATGTATTTTTCTTTTCACCTAATATGTTAAGAGAACAACTACATTTTATTTTTTAGAACTATTTTTTGTATATTAGTTTTATTTTATAAGTTATAACATAATAGATGACGTTCTTGTTGTTGACTTCTCGATTGACTGTATACATAAATCAAAGATAGTTATCTGACTGTCCATAGTTAACTGAGAAAGGTTTCCTTTTTTTTTACTGAAAAAATTAAAATTAAAGAATATATTCTATCTGTGAAATCATATATATAATCGCCCGTTTATCTTACACCCAACAAAGATATAGTTCATATACTTGTCCCGACCCAAGGTAACCCTAGGTGTGACATGATGTACAAGACCTCGAGAGGCCCCATACAAGCCACTTAACATTCATCATACAAGATAATAGAATATAAGAGATGTAAAAGATAGTTTCGACATATAAAAGGTTTATAGAGAAAAGTGAAAGTCTAAACATCGTCTCAAAGCCATCTAGTACATAAGATTGATCGGGACGTATCCCGTACATCAAGTTCCAAGAACTGAAAGTAAAGACAAAAGGGAAATCAAGCTCGGTCCTCAGAACACGAGGACTCACCAATAGTCAAGCTTCTATATATATGAGATCCCTAACCACAGAAGTGTGAATCTGTAAGGTCGGACCCTACATCTAGGGAAATGTAGGCAAGAGTATGCGTTAGTACAAACACGTACCAAGTATGATAGCAATGCATAAAACATTTGAAAACATGCTTAAAAAGGGGATATCTTTCATGGTATCTAATGAGCAAGCTAAAACATGATATAAAAAGGGTAGAAGATATAAGTCATAAAACACGGTCAATCAAAATAGACATCATCTTAAATTACATGTGAGTTACTTCTTGAAGTAAACTTAGTTCATTATTGTGAGAGATTTACCTTTAACCGACAAATAAGACCATGTGAGCTATTAACACGGAATCCAATGTCTACCCCACACCGAAAAGGGGTATCCTACTTGCCAAGGTAAGACCCTGAACTTCTAGCTTATGTGGATCCGCTAGCTAATGTCTATCTAAGACAATCATCCTATGGGGGAACATAGGAATGGAATAAGGAGATTGCTAATAGAAGCCCAACCTCTACTAACGAGAGAACTTCCATCTCAATATCCTTTCGGTGCTAAGCGTAAATCCCACGGAATAGTCATTCCCTTAACTTATCTTTATTATCCATGGAAGGGCACTTCATATTGTCAATCCAAGCTAAGTCATATGTCATCCATGGAAAGGTACAATAAATTAACCAATCCAAGGTAGGTTTCATTAGAATAGCTCCTTAACTTTGATTCATTTTAGGTGAGAAGACCTTTCAACCTTAGAATTCTTTATGTGAGAAAACCTTACACATTCGTGCATGGGGTAGTTATGTGAGCAATCCTTTCACAAAAATTAACCACAACAACAACATATATGCTTTTATTCTCAAGGCTATTTACATCATATTTCATTAATTTCATAAGAACATGCATATTTCCATAATTCACCCTTCATAGTTCAAAACCTACTTTCAATCATTAATATCTAAATACATGTATTAAGCATGGGTTCATGGGGATTCATCTCAAAATCATGATATTATATCAATTCATGCATAAAAGTTCATAAATCAATTAAATAAATCAACATTAAAAGGAACTCATGATATGGAATAAAACCCTAACTCAATTAGGGATTAGGGATTTTAACTTTGTAAATTGGAGAATTTAGGAGCTCCATGATGGAGAGGGTTCCATGGATGAAAACTATCATACCTCAATACCAAGAGCTTGCCTTCAATGGTAGAATTGGAGGCTTGACTTGAAACCCTAGGTTGACTCCTTCTTCAAGCTTCCTAGATAGAGAAATATTTTGGAGAAGAAGACTTGTTCTTCTTTTAAGAATTTGAGAGAATGGTTTTCAATTGGGGAAGTTGGGGTTAAAAACACTTATATAGGGCTTTAGGTGTGTCACAACCTGAGCCTACACCCTGTACGTGGTCGGCACTCGAGAACCATTATTGGTCCCTAAGCGAACCCTCATCCTGGTTGACTACAAGCGAAAGACTAACTTAAACATACAAAGCTTAAAAACTGAATAAAATTCATTTAACTCAATTATAAGTCTTTCAATCAAATGAATAACTCTGAATAAAAATCATATATTGAAGTCACCATAAATAGGCAACTTAAGTCTTTAAAATATTTAACAAAATAAATGAACAAACTTCTGAAACTCTACTGTCTATCTATGAAGCCTCTAACTGACAAAAATGGAAGCTAGGACAAGACCCACGACATTCTAACAACTGATATAACTGAAAGTACAAGTGGAACCCTCCGGAAGCAAGGAGGATCACCATAGTTAACTCGAACTGCATATGGTAGAAACGAAGCTCCTATTGATGATCCTGATTACATGTATCTGCATCATGAAACAATGCAGGCCAAATGGCTCAGTACATGAAATGTACGAGCGTGTAAGGGGAATTCTAAAGCATAACATAAGCTTGAACTTGATAGAAAAGAAACATACTTACCTCTTCTCAACTCACTTAACTAAACTCAACTCAAGAAACATAGTTTAACTCAACTCAGAGAAAATAGGGCTCAATGTATTTAAGAATACAATATACTCAGTTTATATGCAAGGATACAATATAAACTCTGTTTGTATATGAAAATACAAAATAAACTCTATGTATATAAGAATACAAAATATCTATGTGAGAATTTCTCTAACCGACAACCATCACTTATGAGCTATTTGATGATATAACGTTTTGTCTCACGCTGCCAAGGCCGTCCTATACCTTGCCAGTGGTATAGAACCTAACTACTAAGTGGATCCACTATTCTATGCTAAAAAGCACTAAGAAATCATCTAAAAAGTATGACCCTTTTCTACCCACGTTGGCTACATGGTTTATGGGGGCTGTAAGTTATATGAACTCTCCCCCATAACGGTGCTCAATACTGCTCCCAAAATATAACTAGCTCCTATGTTTTAAAAACACAACTCTTTCTGTGGTTTGAGATAATTACTCAAAAACTAGCCCAAAGACTTTAGGAAATCAGTGTTTCCTCTCTTGCTTAAATATGAAAGCATTTACTCTTTACTGAAAAACTAGCTCAAAGGCTCTGTTGGAAATCAATGTTTCCTTTCTTGTTTAAATGTGAAAATATTTACTCTTTGGAAATACATAGTCCCCATATACTCTTTTGAAGAAAAGAACTTCACTATTTACTCTTTACTCAACTCAAAACTCAAGTCAAAACAAGTTTAAAACATTTATATAAGACTTCTCAAAATAGGTTTCATGCCGAATTATGGACGTGAACGAATCAATTCAAGGTTTTCAATAACCATAGGTAGAACTCAATACTTGGAACTCAAGAACTTCAATGATACTACTTATTTCAAGAATACTCAACTCAGAGGGTTCATGCAGAATTATGAGCATGAACTACTCAACTCAAGGACTTAAAAATACTTCTCATCTCAAGACTACTCGACTTATAGAGTTCATGCGGAGTTATGGGCATGAACTACTCAACTCAAGGAATTTATGGGTAACATATAATAGTCCCATGATGAGGAATATAATCTCAAAAGGATTATGAACTCAATACTCAAGACTTAGAACTTGAAAATACTACTTCTTTCAAAGATACTCAACTTATGGAGTTCATGCGGAATTTATGGGCATGAACGACTTGACTCAAAGGTCTACATAACGATATGGAACTCGTGTATACGACTCTTCTTGTTCTCATATTTACTTCCTCAAAACTTAGCTCGAATCAATAGTTGAACTCAAAGGATTCACAATTGAACTCAAAGACTTTCTTGAACTCTACTCTTAACTCTCTCTTAAATTTGGATTATGGAATCAAGAGTTATGATTAATGATATGAAGGATATCGTAATGATAAGGTAGACTCAGGAATACATTCTCCTCACTCTCATACTCACTTGCTCGAGTCTTGAAACAAATTACTAGAAATTGTAGAAGACTCCTCAAAAAGACTCAAAAGGACTTTCTCAAAAATGTTTGAATGAGCTCTCAAGATTTGACTCTTAACTCTACCTTGAATTTGATTTATGAATTCAACGTTGTGATTTGTGATAGGAAAGATCGTGTGATGTTTAGGAGTGCTTTTAGATAGTTAAACATGAGAAGCGATCAAGAAATCACTATATGGAAGCAAGTCCGTGACGCAGAGATGCATTTTAATATTTGATCGTGAAATAAATTTTGAGGTAGAGGGTCCGTGACCTCTTCGTGATGAAGAGAGAAAAGTTCTATTTCTGAGGAACAGGTCTGCGTCGCGGACCTTGTATTGAGTTTTTGCCCAACTTTTTCCTTCTTCATTTTCTAACCCCAATTCGCCTAAATTCGATTCTTTTTCTTAATTTCTCTTTATATTCAGATACCCAATACATGTACACAAGAATCTAATCAAACACAACTCTAAAATCGATACAATTTCCTCAAGAACTCATCAATCTTATCTTAACTCAAGAACGGAAGTCAATTTCAAGAACACAATTCAAGAACATCAAACCTTCAACTTTCTAGAACGAATTTAACGTTGAAATTAATATGATTGGCGTGTGGGTGAACAAAACCAACACTATGAAAGCTTACATACCTCTTACGAATTAAACCCATGGCGAAAATCCGCAATAAAACTCAAGAATCTCGACGAATGCTTTGATCCTCTCCTCTTTTCTCCTCTTTTCTCTTCTCGAACTCTCAACTAAAACCCTAGGCGTATATTAGGATTATAAAGCTAAACCTAATAGGATTAAACCCTTAAAACCTTACTAAAAATGAATTAAATCTCATAATTGAGACGGATTCCCTTACTCTAAAGAACATCATACAAAGGGATTGGAGGATACCTTGGGAAATCGCAGAAATAGTGGAAGATATAATGGAGGAGGTGCGGACACAAAAGGTTAAAATCAAACATATCTTCAGGGAAGGCAATCAAATAGCAGATTATTTAGCTAACCTAGCAATCAAATAGCAGATTATTTAGCTAACCTATCTATTAATCACACAGAGAAATAAGAGTTCAATAGCTTTATAGATCTACCAACAACTGGCAAACGCATCGTAAATATGGACAAAACACAGACTCCATCCATCAGAATAAGGTATAAGAAGATTAGACACCATGAAGTTCCAAGATCAAACATATACACAAACAGGGAGGGGGAGCAAAAAAGCTATTTACGAAAAAGAAAACCCTCAGAAAGGGATCCTTACAGCTATCAAATTAACTTTTTTGCTAATCTATATCAGCACAAAAAAGTTTTCGCCAAAAGAAAAGGGGTACAACATCATCGATAACAATCAAACATGGAGGTCAACACAGGATGCAAATAGATATGAATATTCAGCACAATATCAGCTGTCACAAAAGAAGGGGGAGTCAAAACATAATAAAGAAAAGGAAAAAAGAGCAGAGGACATGTAAGAACCTGGAACCAGGGGCGGATCCACATTGAACATTTCGGGTGCTTGAGCACCCATTAATTTCATATTGGAGTATATATAGTTATATAAAATTATGAAAGAATGATATAAAATATAAACGTGAGCACCCAATACACAAATAGTCGTTTGGTCTAGTGGTCAATTGTGGGTGCTTAAGGTTGATTATTGCATTTGCGTCTTGGGTTCGATTCTTACTCTTAGTTTTTTTTAAAACTATTTTGAATACCAGCTCTTCTATTGAACTTTTATTTCTCTCTCTTTGTGTTGATTGTTCTTTTTACACTTCCTCTGTTTCCTTTTGCTATTTTTTCATAATTTTTTTAAAAAAAAAATAAAATTTGTTATTCAAAATAATGTTTATCATAGTTTTATTGTATTAATATTTTTTGCTACTGTATTTTAATTTGATTGTCTATTTTATGACAAGTCATAGATTGTTTACTTATATTTTGTAACGATAGTCAGGGAGCACCCACGACGTTAAAATCCTAGATCCGCCACTGCCTGAAACTGAGCTGCGTCTGGATGGCAACCACTATGCACTCCACGATACGAGGAACGTCAATTTACATCCTAATCAGGATCAAGAGAATAGTCAATCAGTAATGAAGGAAGAAGAACTACCCATTAGTAAGGCATGCTTCAATAAGAGCAAGGAAGCACATAAATAGAGAGATACAAGATGGATACATACCCAAAGGAAAAGGTGAAGACGAGTAAAGCACACGCGACATTCGATAGGGAGCAGCTGGGAGACAAATATGAAAATGGAAAGATCGCAAGAGGTGGAAGATGTTAGGTTCACTTTCCTAATTAAGGAAGAAGGATTTGGTATGGATGGACTTGGGCAGAATGGTTTTTATTATTGGGCCCTTTGGCCAGACTGATGTTTTCAAAATTATTATTAATAAAATGGCCATCAGGCCAGAAAAATTTGAAAAAAATAATCTGATTTGGTAAGGAAAAGACCAAAATACCCCTCACTATTTTCGGGTAACTTTCTTTAATTGTACAGCTTAACTTCAAAAGGGGATATCTCACTCATCCGAACTCGAAACTTAGCCAACTTGGTGGCGTTGGAAAGATATTTCAAAGACCTTTCATTTTACATCTTATGGCACACTTAAATCATCATGTACTAAGAGTTATGGTCGTTTGAATTTGACCCAAAACTTAGAAAAACTTAGGAATGACTTGAATGAATTCTCTTTAGTTCTTCTTGGAACTCAAGGAGCTACATCTAGTGACCTTAACACTCAAGAAATTTTAAATTCCTCAGTAAAATCCCACTCACAACGAAGGATAGTTCAAGTTTTAGTTCAAAAAATTTATAGGGTGTTACAAAGTGAAGGGTAAAACGACATAGTATTCAGCTAGAATAATTAGGCAAAGGCCCAAAAGCCCTTAAGAAAATAACTGCCAACATCTATCAACGGCCAGACCAACCGTCCGTTGGTCAGACCATGGACCATTCTGGTTGAGCATCGTTTAGGGTTAGATACCACTACTTATAGACCCCCAACGACGAACCATACCTATGGCCTGTGGGTCCATCGACGAACCGTGGACCACGATTGTAGGTCCTAACTCTTGGCCTCAAAATCTCTCTAAGTCTAGGACTCACCTACGAGACCTAACTACGACTTGTACATTGAATGACAGACCGTCCTGGTGAACCATTGAAAAAGTATTGAAACTTATCATTTTTGGGAACCTAGGCTAGCCAACCACGGAGTTGACCTATGTTAGGTGTATCAGTCCATGGTCCATAGGTGGCTTCGTTGGAACTGGTATCAGATCCTGAAGAAAGTTGTAATTCTACCATTTTTGAATCTGAGGTGTTACATTATCTCCCCCTTGGGAAGATTCATCCTCGAATGAGATTCAAGACATCATAAAGAAGGTAGGAACTTAAACTAACAGCCCAACATACATGCAATTACATAGATGCACATACCTGAGGAGGAAACATCAACTCCAAGCTAAAACATGTTCAAAACGTTATATCATGAAGTCTATATGCAACTCATACTCAAATTCACATGAACATGTAGGAATCAATAAATTAAACTCTTTTCTCAAAATTTAAGTTTTTCATGAATCATGCATAAATGAGGAAATCATAGGAATATCTAAGACATATGGCACTCAATGAGTAAACCATGAGGAGCTAAATACCTCAAGTTTGAGTAGGGACGGAGGAAAAGAGATGAAAATATCAGGACATCTTATCGGCCTCGGCCTCCCAAGTAGCACCCTCAACTAACTAATTCATGCAAAGAACCTTTACTGAAGCAACATCTTTATTTCTCAACTTCTTGACTTGCCGGTCTAAAATCTCAATTAGAACTTCCTCATAAGAAAGATTCTCCTTAACTCCCAAACCTTCTACGGGGACTATAGATGTCGGATCTCCAACACATTTCTTCAATAATGAGACATGGAAAACTGGATGTACCAATACCAATTCATTAGGCAATTCAAGTTCATAAGCCACCTTGCCAATTACACCTAATTTTGACTTTATGTATGTCGAGATACATGCATGTATTTGACTGTATCTGGATGCACCCAAATTTGATAAGATTTATAATATTGCAAGTTAATATTTATCTAATTAATCAACATTTAAACTAGTGAGATTTCTGCAACACAAATAAATTCTTAAGTATGTTGTGCAGAAGGATTCATTCAAATCGTACTCAAATATATTAGCTATTAACTTAAATGATTCGATATATTCGTTTTACTCTGTTCATAAAATTATGGTCGGGTGAATAATAACGTAGACCATCCAAACTTTATAAGAAATATTAACTTTAAAAGGAGTGGTTATGTCGGCATTAGATAACATATTTGATGTTTTTAATCGTTGCATAAATGCTAATTTTTAAGTATTGTTATGTCGTTTAATGTATTTTCTACTGTGTTAGATAGGAAATTACTCAAATCAGAAAATGAGTTTTAAGGCTTTAAGGTAATATGTAGACTTTAAGTTTCTTGAGTATGATTGCTCAATAGTCGAGGTGAGTTCGTTCTATTGAATGATTCATGAGTTCGAATCTCTTGTCTAACCATTTTAATGTTATACATAAGTCCCTCTAAAATTTAAAACTTATAATAAAAAACAATAAAATGAAGTTCTAACTAGGACTGAACTCTGATCACGTGGATGGGTGTGTTGACTTATAAAACTAACGGTACCAAATGCCCTTGTATGCTTTTTATGAGGGCATTGTTATATGTTGTTTATGCCTATAACCATCAATAAAAATGTTATTTGTGATATTATTTTTCTACTTCGATTAAAGATATCATCATTATTTGTAAAGAAAATAGAACTGAAAACTTTTACCAATTAAACATAAAAAAAAAGTAATATTTTCCTCCTTATCAACATGGAGATGATTTGCGTATATATTTTGAAATCATACGGAAACAGTGCATGTGGCTATGTTTAATGGTGTTTGACTATCGCCGTCTTCCATATTGGTGCCTTGATGGACCCCACCTTGTAGGAAATAGAATAATCTCCCTTCTATTCAAAATAATAAAATAATAATAATTAATGTTGTAGGCTTGGGCACATGAATTAAAAAAAATATATATTTACTCTTAAGAGTTAATAAATATTGACTATAATATTTTGAACTCAGATTTTTTTAAAGTGGACATGATATTGAAATTGTACGTTGAATTAGAAATGTGTTGTTAGATAAATTTGAAAAAAGAATTAAATATCATCTTAATTTTATGAGTATATCATTAGAGAACATGATCGCATTTCGCGCGAGAGTTAAAAATATGTGTTAGAATAATTTTTCTTGTGAATTAATTATATCATTATATTATCCAACCGTATCATTATCTCTTCATTTGAAATGATACATGCTCTACTAAAAATTATTTTATTTCCATTGCACTGAATGGGGGAATTGTTAGTATGTTTTGATGGTCCTCCTTGCTTTTTATTAAGATACCAAGGAGATTGAACATTTATATAATATCTATTATGGATACTTTTGTGAATGTTTTTGAAATGGGTTTCAATGTAAAATAATAGTAAAAAAATATAAAGAAATACATCAACAACGTCCTATCATTTGTTATTAGATTAATTTTTAGAGACTATATTCTCTAATAAAAAATTATTTTATCTCCATATTACATTGAAACCATTACATGAAAAATGTCATGTCATTCTTTGTAAGATTGATCTAGTGAAATTTCTCTGTGTATATATTTTGCCAATCGCTCTTGTTCCTTTCTGAAATATGCAACTCGTTATTGCATAATATTTTCATACATCACTTTAACCTCTTTGCTTGATTTTTCAGTTGCATCTGTATTCAAAAATAAATGTTTTGTTAATTGTATAGAAATACAACTTAATATAGTTATGAATATTAGCATTAATATTTTAACTTGACAATTCTCTAAACTAATTTGTTGGGGATGATCCATAATTTTCTTATCAATTGTAGTACTTCTGTATAAGTATTTGTCAAAGTCAAACTAAGGATAAAGTGTTGCAATAAAATTAAATTTAAATATAATAATATTGAACATTTGAAAAACTAACCTCAATTAACCACTAAAATGGTGTGTCTTGATGTTTTAAATTTTGTTTGTGGTATTTATACCACTTTTTTCATTTGTTGGTTGTGCTTTCCACTTAATTGTTTAAATTATAAATTAATTTTTTTGAATTCGTTAAATGTTTGTGTAAAGATAAGTGTCAGGATTTTGATAAATAATTAGAGAAAAGTTGGAGATTTGTATTTTTATTTATTTATTATGAAAGATATGTTATTAATTTATTATGCAAATATAGTAAATGAAAAGGTATAAAGGATTGGTTTAGGATGGTGTAATTGTATAAAAAGTAATTCACATATGTAAGTTCATATAATGTTACATGATTCTGTAAAATTATTGATATTTTTCTCTTTTGAAAACTTAGTGTATTGTACAACCTTTTTCCTTCCATGGTTGTGCTCTCCATTTAATTCTTTTAAATAATGAGATTATTTTTTAAACAACTCCATGGAGAATTGCTATTTATAAATTGATTAATCATGAAAAATTAAATAGAAGGAAGTTGAGGAGACATAATATTTAAGTACATAATGCAAATAGATAGATTTTTTTGTAACTGATGAAACACATTTTTTTAAAAATAAAATAAATTATTTTCATTTACAAAAGTAAATTTTAATAAATTTTGCAATAACACACGATCTTAAAGCATTATAATCAATAGACATTTCAAATAGTGAAGACTCACTTAAGCACTATACGGAAACCTATATACTCCTAATTAGTATTAATTTTGGGATAAGGGTCTGAAAATACCCCAACTTTGGTCGGATTTGCTGTTGCGATACTAAACTTTCATGAGGACCTATTACCTCCCTAGACTATTTAATACTGTATTTTAAACACATATATTTGCCCACGTGGACATAAAAAATAATGCAAAATTATAAATAGTAATGTGTCCACGTGGGCACATATATACCTTTAAAATACACTATTAAATAGTTCAGGGGGTGTAAAAAATATGATATTAAATAGTCTAGGGAGGTAAAAGGTCCTCATGAAAGTTTAGTATCACAACAGTAAATCCGACCAAAGTTGGGGTATTTTTCAGACCCTTATCCCATTAATTTTCAAACAACAAATGTTAAATATTTAATAGAATTACTATTTAATTAATTTATTTATTTTGAAAAAGAGGGAATCAAAAACTTAAGAACTTCTAATAATAGTAATAATAACAATAACAATAATAATAATAAAAAAATTAAAATAAGAAGATCATAAAGTTACATATTAATAGTCAATTTTTCTATGAATTATATTGTATTTTGAAAATTAAGTAACTTTACATTCACATGTTTTATTATTATAATTAATAAAAATTTGATCCACATAACTATAAAATTACATTAACATGCTTTATTGAGTAGCATACATTGTATATATTAACTCCCTTTTCTACTTTTATTTTTAAAAATATTCAAACTTGAAAACATGGTAAGTTAACCTTAAACAACAAAAAAAAACATAAAAATAAAATTAACTAATCAAGTAAAAACCTTAAAGAGTATTTAGTTATGAGTTAAAAGATGAAAGAAGGAACCTACAAAGAGAAGCAAAGAGAAATAAATAAATAATTTTTTCTTAAAGAAAACTCATGATTCATATAATCAAGAATCCAAAAAAAAAAATTAAATATATAATTACAATAGAAAAAGTGATAATTATATTATGCATATCGAATCATTTTACCTTATAAAAGCAAACTATGCAAAAATGTCTAATATTCTTCATTATAGATATCTCTCTTGCAAAATCAGATCAAAGAAGAGAAAAAATTAACCAACCAATGAGACAAAAGATGAAGAATAAAGAAAGTATATTAAAAAAATCATCATAAATGCCTCAAAATAAGTTTTTATAAGTGTGATTTTAAGGAGTTATAAAATTGTATATTAAATAATTTGAAGGTCATGAATATGAAATAAAAGTTATAGATGTTACTAAATTAATTATGTAATTGAAGAGGTATGAATTAACGAGAGGATTTTATAAAATAAAATAATTGAAAAAAATAGGAAAAAAAATCAAAAACACCCCAAAAAAATTAATATGATTCTTGGCCATTGAGAGGTGCCACATCACTTCTTTTTTATCTAGCTTTATATATATATATATATATATATATATATATATAGAGAGAGAGAGAGAGAGAGAGATATTTTAGATCAATTTTTAAAAACTAAAATGTTTATTATTGTGAACAATATAGAATAATTAATTAGGGCACTCCATACATTGAGAAATTCGAGAAAAAAATTACTTTCTCTGTTCCATTTTATGTGACACTCTTCGTTTTTCGAGAATCAAACAGTTTAAGTTTGACCAAAAATTTGTGCGTGGAATCTTCAATTTTTTTTTAAATGAAATATATATATTTGTAAACTATATAAAACATACTATATAGAAAAAACAGCCAAATACCCCCTTAGCCTATTACCCAATTCTCAACTACACATTTATACTTCACGGGGGTCCTATTAACCCCCCTAGAGTATTTTAAACACAAATATTGACACCCTTAAAACGTCACCCCCAAATCTTTGTTGCTGAGTGTGATGCACACACCTATTTTTAAGAATATATTTTTTTTCTTTTTTAAAAATCATCACCAAAATACATCAATTTTAATGCTTTTCATTTTTTCTCCACCATTCTATTCATCTTCCTAAATCATTCTATTTTTTCTGCATTATTCTCAATGTCACATCTTCTCCAATCCATCTCCATCTCTATCACACCCATCATCCTCCGTCTTTCTTCTATCTTTTCGATCATTTATTTGCACAAAATCTAGTTATTATTGTTGAATTCAATAAATTAACATGAATGTTGAATCTTTTTATTATGGTATCTTGTTGCCATTATTGTCTAATTCTGCATCTGGGTTCTGTAGTTGTTTTTTTTATGGATTTGAAGATGAATTTTTCCTTGCCAAATTTCAAATTCTAATACCCACTTTTAGTTCCAATCAAGAAACTCACAAATTTCAAATTCTAATACCCACTTTCAATTCCTAACAAGAAATTTGAGCTGCTACTATAATCGAAAAGATTTCTCTAGCAGAAGTTTTAATATCATTTTTCAATATCGGATTGAAAGTATTTTCCATTGAGGTGAAAGAAATTAAAGGATTATCATTTTCTTTCTTTTGGTTATGTTGTCTATTTTTAGGAAAGATTTGAAGGTGTTAGTCATGAAAAAGTTTATTGTGGATTAAAAGTGAAAAAAAAATATTGTATAGGTAATTGTCCATGGAAGCCATGGCAAAATTCAATTGCAGAGGTTTAATTTTTAGAGGTTGGTAATGGTTAGAGAGGGAGAGAGTATGCGATTGTAATTAACTAAATTTATTTATTAATTGTATTGAATTCAATTAAGAAATGACAGTTGTCAAATCATTTAATTTTGACCTATTTATCTGCCTTACACTTGTCTCTAGGAAAGTGAACACACTTGCTGTGCCACATCAGCACTTAATGGTGTTAATATCTCTGTTCAAAATACTTCAAGGGGGTAATAGGACCTCCGTAAAGTATTGGTGTGTACTTGAGAATTGCGTAATAGGTTGAAGGGGGGTATTTGGCTGTTTCCTCTATTATATATCACAATAATTGATAATTTAAAATGTTTAAAAGATCTATGAAAAACTTACGGTCAATGATAAATTTGTTTGAATCTCAAAATGTAAAAAATGTCACATAAAATGAAACGGAGGAAGTACTTTCCTTTGATGATTGGTCAACTATAAAATTACTTGTCAATGACCAGTTGTTCAGAACTTCAGATACATTTCTTTTTTCTTATATTATATTATATTATATTTCCTCTAATTATACCAGAGAGAGTTGGCACTGAAGTAGCCACGTCTTTGTTAATGTGCTTGTTTCAGCATGTATCAAAAAAGAAAATTAAAAATAATAATTTCATTTGTTCTTTTTTAATTTAATTAGTGTATAATTATTTTGAAATTATGAAATCCGTTTTAGCTATGACTTTTAGTTTTAAATTCAAGACTTCACGCTGAAGTAGGCATGTATTAAAATTTTAAAATTTATTTCTTTTGTTCTACTTTAATTTAATTAGTGTATAATTATTTTGAAATTATGAAATCCGTTTTAGCTATGACTTTTAGTTTTAAATTCAAGACTTCATGGTGAAGCTAACACGTCTCCGTCGACGTGCCTGCTTCAGCGTGTTTAAAAAAAAAATCTAAAAATTATTTCTTTTGTTCTACTTTAATTTAATTAGTGTATAATTTTTTTGAAATTATGGAATTCGTTTTAGCCATGACTTTTAGTTTTAAATTCATATTCTTTAGTTACTGCTTTATTATTTTGAATGTTGGTAATATTTGGTTATATTTTGTAATTACTTTGAGTAAAAAATCAACGATCGATGACAAAAAATATTTTAATTATAGACATCTTGATGGACCTCTTCACATAAAATTTGTGCAAACAAAAAGTAAATAACAACTTAAATATCTAAAAATCATATTAAAATTTAATCAATTTTTTAAATTCTACCTATATCACATAAATTAAAATAAAAAAAATACTAAGATAGTGAGCCTGTGCTAATAAGGACACTTGTATCTAGTTTTATATAGAAAAGACTGTTTCAACATGTCAGTTTTGGCTATTAAATGAAAAGATTCTGGGTATTACAGTCTTTAAAATATTTTTCAATATCAGTTTGTTGATGAAGATTGTTATTTATGTTTTCTCATGTGGACTTTTGTCACGATCCAAAACTAGTCATGAGTGGCACTCACACTTAACCTCCTAAGTGAGCGAACCAACGAAGTCAACCCCAAATCATATCAATTGTTCAACTACGAATAACAACAATAATGCGGAAGATCAAAGCTTATTAGAGTAACCAATCAAATAAACCTCTTAAGTCTATTACATATTATTCCCAAAACCTGAAAGTCATCACATCAAGGACATCTATTCTCAAAATACCAAGTCTAAAAGTATAAAAGACACCAAATTAAATAAGTAGGATAGTCTACGTCCGAAATTTAAGGACATCATCCTATGACTGGGAGAATCTAGCACGAGCTAGAAGGAATGGCTTACCTTGAAATCTGATGTGCTAGCGACTGGCTAGAGCTGAGGGCGAGTCGAAGTCGATGGTACACTTGCTGCACTCCACAAAAGAAAACAAAAAAAAACACAAATAGGGGTCAAGACAAGGAACATGTACTGAGTAGGTATCATCGGCCAACTCAAAATAGAAACTAATATGTAATGAATAATAGTATAAAATCAACTATGACACTTAGCAGGTGGCAAGCAGTAAACAACATAAACCAGTGACAACAACACTAAAGAAAGTACGTAATCAATCAACAATATCAAGATCACACATGAGGACTCATGCTTCCAAACCAAGCCATTTTGGGAATTGAGTTCTTTGAGATTGAGTACATTACGTTATATATATATGTTTTCCTTTAATGTTACCGTGTCGGAACGTGACACTCGATCCAATAATATCATGCTGGCTCGTGACATCTGATCCAATAATATCATGTCGGCTCGTGGAATTCGATCCAATATATCGTTAATTTATCATTTATTATCACCACTTTTCACTTCATTAACAATATTTCATCAAGCCTTCTTTATTCAAGGCATCACTTCGATAGAGAGGGTTCAAGATTATAAATTTCACGGTCTCAGGATTTCAGACCAATCACAAACCACACAAACAAGCCCCACACAACTACACAATCAACTACATAGAGAACTTCACAATATCACTCAATGCATATCAATCCCTATTAAGAGTCTATCTATTAAATAGAATAAACCATAACTTACTTCAACCGAAGAACCGAAGTCAAGCAAACTACTTTTTCAATACTTTTCCTTTCCTCAATGCCTCCGAACCTTTCCAATCTATCAAGTATATGTGCATAATTTGTAAGTTAACGAGTCTATAAACACTCATATTATTTTATGTCTACCCTAGACACCAGAAACTCACCTAATTCTATCATCAATTTCCTAAAGTTCAAACCTAAGGGTAAGTTTAAATTCCTCCAATTAGCATAACTTTAATGAAATTTAAATAATACGATATACCTAATATCTAATTACCTATGTTAATATATCAAAATATAATTTATCATGTGAGAAAAAAATATTAATAACTAAAGATGGAAGCCACTGGTCACGAAACCAGTGGCAGACGGACTAACAACGACCAAACCCAATTCCTATACAACAGTTACTGCCCTATATAACTTCCCTGCAACCTAATCTTCCAACATTAATTGTTTCTAACTAAAACTTGACCCATCATCACGTTACCTTGCTGATCATTCGCCATCACATGGGTATATACAGAAACAACCATGACAATGCAATATTTAGTTCTTAATTGAAATATAAGTAGGGCACGTAGTCAACCAATAATTATACAAGAGACCAATTTTAATTATACATACTAATAATACTCAATCTTACTCTACTTTTAATTAAGGACATGCATATTCAAGCATTACCTGGGTGTTGTTCTTCCCAGGTAGGGGCGCCGCAGGTATGTGTTTCTCGCCTGATTTTTCCTTCTTCATTCTTTTACACATTATTTCTTTACCCTAATTATCATATAACCAATTATAAAAAGTGGTAAAAGTGACCCACTATTTATTTTATTGTTATTTTCTTTAACCACCAACTAAATAAATTATTAAAACTACCCCACTAATTTCATAAGTATAACTACAAATAGTCCAAAATACCCATTTAGAATCTATCAGAAAGTATTTTATGAAACAAAAAACTCTAGTACTCAAAACGATCAAATGAGTCATTACATTAGATACCAATTTACCCATCGTTCGTCCTCGAACGATCAAAAGAAGGCGGGGGTAAGAAAGGGTACCTGAATCAACAAAAAAATGTGGATATCTTTCATGCATATCAGCCTCACTCTCCCAAGTGGACTCTTCAACTGACCGATTCTTCCACTGAACCTTGATAGATGTAATCTCCTTCGACCTCAACTTGTGGACCTCCCTATCTAGAATAGCTACAGGCTCCTCCTCATATGACAGATTCTCATCAAGCAGGACTGAATCCCAACGAATAATGTAGTTTCAATCACCATGGTATTTTTTCAGCATGAACACATGAAATATCGGGTGCACTTCTGACAACCTTGGAGGTAAGGCCAATTCATAGGCCACCTCACCCACGTGCTTAAGAACTTCAAATGGACCAATATACCTTAGACTAAGCTTACCTCGCTTACCAAAATGCATCACACCCTTCATGGGTGAAACCTTCAGCAAGACTTGCTCACCCTCCATAAACTCTAAGTCCTCGACCTTCTGGTCTGCATATTCCTTCTGCCTGCTCTGAGCTGCTAGAAGCTGCTCCTGTATGAATTTCATTTTCTCTAAGGATTCCCTCAAAAGATTGGTACCCCAAGGTCTCACCTCAAATGCATCAAACCAACCAATGGGAGACCTACATCTTCTCCCATACAATGCCTCAAATGGGGCCATACCAATACTCGAGTGATATCTATTGTTGTGCGAGAACTCTACCAAGGGTAAGAATTGATTCCAATGACCACCAAAATCTATCACGCACACACGCAGCATATCCTCCGGCCCTTGAATTGTTCGCTCAGACTGCCCATCGGTCTGAGGGTGAAATGCGGTACTAAGATCCAATCTAGTACCTAATTCAGTATGCAAGGTCCTCCAAAAGTTAGAAGTAAATTGTAACACACCAGAATTTTTTTGAGTTAAGGCTTGAACTTTTCTTTGTAGTGAGTGAGATTTTATGAAGGAATTAAAATTTTCCTAAGTGTTAAGGTCACTAGATGTATCACCTTGAGTTCCAAGAAAAACTAGAGAGAATTCATTGAAATCATTCCTAAGTTCTTCTAAGATTTGAGTCAACTTCAAATTACCATAACTCTTAGTACATGATGATTTAGGTGTTCCATAGGATTGAAAATGAAAGGTCTTTGAATTATCTTTCCAACGCCACTGAGTTTTCTAAGTTTCGAGTTCGAATGAGTGAAATATGCCCTTTTGAAGTCAGACTGTCCAGTTAATGAAAGTTACCCGAAAATAGTAAGGGGTATTTTAATCTTTTCAAAACCCAATTAGATTTAATTTGTTTTTAGTAAGGTTTTAGGGGTCTAATCTGATTAGGTTCAGTTTTATAGTCCTAATATATGACTAGGGTTTTAGTTGAGAGTTCAAGAAGAGAAAAGAAGAGAAAAGAGGAGAACAAAGGAAAGGATCAAGGCGTTCGTCAAAGTTCTTGAGTTTTGTTGCGGATTTTCTCCATGGGTTTGATCCCTAAGAGGTATGTAATCTTCCATAGTGTTGAGTTTGTTCACTCACACGCCAATCATGTTAATTTCATCATTAAATTCATTCTAGAAAGATGAAGGTTTAATGTTCTTGAATTGTGTTCTTGAAATTGTCTTTCGTTCTTGAGTTAAGATGAGATTGATGAGTTCTTGAGGAAATCGAGTCAATTTTAGAGTTGTGTTTGATTAGATTATTCAGTATATGTATTGGGTATCTAAATCTAAAGAGAAATTGAGAAAAAGAATTGAATTTACGTGAATTGGAGTTAGAAAATGAGGAAGACAAAGTCGAACAAGGAACAGGTACCAGGTCTGTGACTGTTCCTTTAGTGTGAAAATTTTCTCTCTGCGACGCAGAGAGGTCGCGAACTCCACTGCTTCAAAAATTATTTCAACGAAACATTTTAATTCATCTCCGCGTCGCGGACTTGCTCCCCAGACAAGGTTTTTCAATCGTTTCTCATGTTTAGCTATCTAAAAACACTCCTAAACATCCCGAGATCTTTCCTATCACAAATCACAAACTTGAATTCATAATCAAATTCAAGGTAGAGTTAAGAGTCAAGTTTTGAGAGTTCTTTCAAATATTTTTGAGAAAGTCCCTTTGAGTCTTTTTGTGGAGTCTTCTACAATTTCTAAGAACTTGTTTCAAGACGCAAGAAATTGAGTATGAGAATGAGGAGAATGTATTCATGAGTCTAATTTATCATCACGAGATCCTTTATATCATGAACCATAACTTTTGAATTCATAATTCACATTCAAGAGAGAGTTAAGAGTAGAGTTCAAGAAAGCCTTTGAGTTCAATTGTGAATCCTTTGAGATCAACTATTGATTTGAACTAAGTTTTGAGGAAGTAAGTAAGAGAATGAGAAGAGTTGTATACATGAGTTCCATGTAGTTATGTAGACCTCTGAGTCGAGTCGTTCATGCCCATAAATTTTGCATGAACTCCATAAATTGAGTATCATTGAGAGGAGTAGTATCTTCAAGTTCTGAGTCTTGAGTATTGGGTTCCTAATATCCTTTGAGATTATATTTATAATCATGGGACTATTACATGTTACCCATGAAGTCCTTGAGTTGCATTTTTCATGCCCACAATTCCGCATGAACCATATAAGTCGAACAATCTTGAGATGTGAAGTATCTTTGAGTCCTTGAGTTGAGTAGTTCATGCTCATAATTCCGCATGAACCCTCTGAGTTGAGCATTCTTGAAATGAGTAGTATCATTGAAGTTCTTGAGTTCCAAGTATTGAGTTTTATCTATGGTTATTGAAAACCTTGCATTGAGTCATTCATGACCATAATTCGGCATGCACCATATTTTAAGAAGTCTTTTACAAACGTCTTAACTTTATTTTAAGACTTAAGCTTTGAGTTGAGTAAAGAGTAAGAGGAAAGTTCATTTCTTCAAAGATTATATGGGAACTAAGTATTCCCAAGAGTCAAAATGTTTTTCACATTTGAACAAGAAAGGAAACATTGATTTCCAAGAGAGCCTTTGAGCTATTTTTTGAGTAATTATCTCAAATCACAGAAAGAGTTTTGTTTTTAAAACATATGAGTTGAGTATAGTTTGGGAGTAGTATTGAGCACCGATATGGGGACGCGAGTTCATAATAACTCAAGTCTCTATAAACAATGTAGCCATCATGGGTAGAAATGATCATACTTTTTAGATGATTCCTTAGTGCTTTTTAGCATAGACTAGTGGATCCACTTAGTTAAGGCGTTTGATATGACGACAAAGTATAGGACAGTTCTGGCAGCGTGGCAAGACACTATATTATCACTTAGGCTCATAGTGGTGGTTGTCGGTTAGAGAACTCCCACAAAGTTATATTGTATTTTTATATACACATTAAGTATTATTGTATTTTTCAATACATTGAGTTGCTATCTACAATTTTACAGCTTTCCATATATATTGCATCTTTTACTATTTCTTTATCCTTGAGTATCATGAGTTGAGTCTTTCGAGTTGAGTATGTTATCCTTGAGTATTCCTTGAGTTGAGTTAAACCATGTTTGTTTGAGTTGAGTGAGTTGAGAAGAGGTAAATATGTTTCTTTTTTATCAAGTTCAAACTTATGTTTACGATTTAGAATTCCCATTACATGCTCGTACATTTCATGTACTGAGCCATTTAGCCTGCATCTTTTCATGATGCAGATTTAGGTATTCGGGATCATCAACATGAGCTTCGTTGATACCACATGGAGTTCGAGTTAGCTATGGTGAGCCTTCTTACTTTTGGAGAATTTAATTTATTTTTCAGTTTTGTTAGGATGTCGTGAGTCTTTTCCCGACTTCTATCTATGTCATTTAGAGGCTTCATAGATAGAAAGTAGAGTTTGAGAAGTCTGTTTCATTTATCTTATTAAATGTATTAAAGACTTGAGTTGCCTATTGTTGGATAATTGAATATTCTATTTTTATTTAGAGTCATTCATTTGAGTTAAAGATTTGTAATTGAGTTTCATGAATTTATTCAGTTTTTAAGCTTTGTATGCTTGAGTTAGTCTTCCACTTGTAGTCAGCCAGGATGAGGGTTCACTTGGAGACCAGAAATGGTTCTCGAGTGCTAGCCACGTCCAGGGTGTAGGCTTAGGTCGTGACATAAATTACGTACCTCTATCTGATATGATGGAGATTGGAACTCCATTCAATCGAACAATCTCACAGATATAGAGTTTGGCTAACTTCTCTGCATTGTAAGTCATCTTGACCGTAATGAAGTGAGCAGACTTAGTTAACCTGTCAACAATTGCCCAAATAGAATCAAACTTACCCAATGTCTTTGGAAGACCAACTACAAAATCCATTGCAATTCTTTCCCACTTCCATTACGGAATGGGCAATCTCTGAAGTGTCCCTCCAGGCCTCTGATGTTCATACTTTAATTATTGACAATTCGGACATTGGGCAACAAAATCAACAATGTCACGCTTCATTCTACTCCACCAATAATGCTATCTCACATCACGATACATCTTGGTTGCACCAGGATGTATAGAATACCTCGAACTATTAGCCTATGCAAGAATAGTATGAGTCAAATCATCAACACGGGGCATAAATACCCGCCCCTTAATTCTAAAGATGCCTTCTTCATCAATTAGAACCTCTTTAGCCTCTCCTCGCAATACCATATCTCGAATTCGGCTCATCTTCTCATCATCAAACTTCTTTCCCTTAATCTTGTCAAGAAAAAAGGATATTGCCTCCACATAGGCAAATAATTCTTCTTTCTTAAGTACTTCCAGCCTCATAAAGTCATTTACCAGAGTTTGAATCTCTCTAGCCAATGGGCATCTAGAAACCTGTAAGTAGGCTAAACTCCCCATGCTCTGTGTTTTTCTACTTAGGGCATCAACCACAACATTAGCTTTTCCTGGGTGATATAGAATAGTAATATCATAGTCTTTTAGTAACTCCATCCACCTCCTCAGCCTCAAATTCAAATCCTTCTGAGTGAACACATATTGTAAACTGCGATGATCTATGTACACTTCACACTTGACCCCATATAGATAATGCCTCCACTGCTTCAATGCAAATACAACTGCCGCCAACACCAAATCATGGGTCGGATAGTTACGTTCATGCACTTTCAATTACCTTGAAGCATAGGCAATTACATTTCTCTCCTCCATTAGCACTGCACCTAAACCAGAATAAAATGCATAATAATAAATAATGAAATTTTTAACTTCTACACGCAAAGCAAGAATTGGTGCAGTAGTCAACAAGGTCTGAGTTTCAGAAAACTCTCTTCACACTCCTCTGACCATACAAATGGGACATTCTGCTTGGTCAAGTTGGTTAGTTGTGAACCAATGGAAGAAAATCCCTTGATGAACCAGTGGTAGTAGCTAGCTAGACCAATGAAACTCCTTACCTCTGAAACATTAGTAGGCCTTACCCAACTCTTCACTCCTTCAATCTTAGTGGGATCCACTATCACTCCATCCTTAAAAATCACGTGCCCCGGGAAGGACACTGAATCAAGCCAAAACTCACACTTAGAGAATTTGGCATAAAGCCTTTTCTCCCTTAACAACCCCAATACAATTCTCAAATGCTTCTCATGCTCCTTCCTGCTCTTTGAGTATATCAATATATCATCAATAAATACAATAACAAATAGGTCCAGATATGACTTAAAAATTCCATTCATCAAGCTCAAGAAAGCATCAGGGGTATTCATAAGACCAAAATACATTACTAAGAATTCACAATGCCCATATCTAGTTCGAAAAGTAGTTTTTGGCACCTCTGTTGCACGCATTTTCAATTGATGGTAACCAGACCTCAACTTTAGAGAAGACACAAACACCCTATAACTGATCGAACAAGTCATCAATGCGAGGAATATGGTACTTGTTTTTAATAGTTACCTTATTCAGCTGCTTGTAGTCTATGCACATCCGAAAACTACCATCCTTCTTCTTCACAAATAATACAGGAGCACCCCAAGGAGATGCACTCGGTCTAATAAAACCTTTACCTAACAACTCCTGAAGTTGGGCCTTTAACTCCCTTAACTTAGCTGGGGCCATTCTATAAGGTGGAATAGAAATGGGGCGAGTCCCCGGCTCTAGGTCAATATAAAAATTAATATCTCTATCACGCTGATTTTCTCTCTCGTTTCATATTTCTAATTACCAAACAAATTGTAATCATAAAAAAATGACCTTGTTATTTCCTCTCACTTCAAGCTCCTTTTTAGATGTGACTAGGCATTTTAATTAAATAACTTAAAATATCTCTCTTTTTTGGTAGAAAAAGGAGATAATATATTAATATGCATCATTACAGGTTAGTGGCAACATGCTGCTGTTGTTGCTCCTACTAGGAGAAGGGGGTGGAACTACATAGTAAGTACTATAATAATCCGATTTGATATGGCTTTTTAAGCCTTACAAAAAGAGTTCATGCTTGCCTGCATCCAACTTCTTCTTGACACACAAAGGAGGAACTGCCCATAACACAAAAGAGTTAGCCTTCGTTAACTTAGCCTCTTCTGTTGCCAAGCAATCTGCCATCTGGTTTTGTTCTCTAAAGTTGTGCTGTACCGGGGGGTTCCCCAGTTGCCGGAGTAGTTCCCTGCAATCATACAGTAGAGTAGAGTAAGATGGATAACTTAAAATATCTTCTCTTCGTAAATGCCTGGAAAACAAGTGGGATTTCAGGCGAAGTAAATTTATATTACTAGTTTCATACTTTAATATACATGTTTATATGTATTAATAAAAGATGGTTCATATAATACATAATATCTATCAAAGTACTTAATAAAAATAAACTAATAAAATTGATGAAATACAATCAAATATCATGTATGGACCTTTTAGAATAAAAGTTTGTATACTTATGAATAATATGGATCTAACTTTATTTATTTATTTACGTTTATGTTTCAGACAATATCTAATCACTTTCAGTTTAATTATTGGATACCATCAAAATTCATAACACATTTTAACTTTAAATAACATTATATTTCTACAATATGTATTAGGCCTCTTTTTATAACTCATACAGTAATATCAAATTGCTAAGTTATACTATGAAGGTTTGAAAGAGAGTGATGGAGATGGGATTGAGGAGAAGGGTGTTCATCTTCGAAAATTAACTTGGCTTCATACCGGGGTGATTGACTAGTGAAACAATCCATCTTGTGTAGAGACTGGTGGAAAAATATAGGGAAAGGAAGAGGAACCTACATATGGTGTGCATTGATTTTGAAAAGGCTTATGACAAAGTTTCGAGGGATGTCCTATGAAACTTTGGAGGATAAATGTACCCCGATGGTTTATATTAGGGCAATAAAAGACATGTATGATGGAGCCAAGACTCGGGTTAGAACGGTGGGAGGAGACTTAGAGCTTTCTTGTTGAGATGGGGCAACATCAGGAATTTGTGCTTATCCCTTTCCTATTTTCCTAGATGATGGATAAGCTAACACTGTTTATTTAGGAGGAGGTTCCATGGTGTATGCTATTTTTGAAAACACGAGGTAGAGTTTATGATGTTGGAGGTTTGGAGACAAACTCTGAAGTCTAAAGGGTTCAAGTTGAGCAGGATTGAAACAGAATATTATGAGTGCAAATTCAATTTGTTAGGGATGATGCAAACATGGAAGTGAGGCTCGAAACACAAACTATATCCACATGAGAGAAAGTTTAAAATATCTTGGGTCTGTTACCCAGGGTAATAGGGGAATCAACGATAATGTCACACATCACATTAGGGCGGCACTGATGAAATGAAGGATTTCCCGTGGAGTGTTCTATGATAAGAAAATGCCACCTAAACTTAGAGTTAAGTTCTATAGAGCGATTGTTAGACCGTTCTTATTGTATGGAGTGGAGTGATGTCCAATCAAGAACTCACATATTCATAAGATGAATATTGTGCAGATGAGGATGTTGAAATGGATGTGTCAGCATTATATGAGTGACAAGATTAGGGATGAGGTTATTCGGGAGAAGGTAGATGTGGCCTCTATGGCGAACAAGATGAGGTGATTAGATCAGACATTGTTCAATGATAACGCTCAACTACACTTCATCCAATTCTAAGTTTAGGTGGTCGCTAACAAGTATAAACCCAACTAAGAGTTGGGGTCGATCCCACAGGGAGTGATACAATAGGGAATTCAATTAAGAAGTAAAAATGTGTCCTAATCGTTTGTAGAAGTAAAAGTTTCGCAACATGAAAAAAAATCACAAAGTTTCAACCATTGATATCAAATGGGGGAGGGGGGGGGGGAGGGGGTTAGAATTTAATTTATGACAGAGAACACTTAAGACAGGAAGTAAAATATTAGAGATTGAACCTTAGGAATGTGATCAGTCGAATGCTAATTTCGCGTAATGAGTAATTACTAGTTGATTAAATTGTTGAATCTCAATGGGTAGGCTAGGTTTTGAATACAATAGCCATCTCTCAATCAACTATTGCACTTCAAGTGAGTTCTCTCGAACCTTAAAAAACTTAATACTAACAAACAACCCAAGTCCTTAATTAACCCACTTTTTCAATCTGGGTTTGTAAAGATGCAATCAAACCCACTTTCTCAAGCTAGATTTTAAAGACGCAATCAATACAATTATCAATCAATCATTCTTCTCTATTACCTCTTTATCAAGCAAGCATATAGAGCTAAACAAGAGTTGAATTTGTAACTTCAATTCCTCAATTAAAACATGAACAAATAATTCAGCCCACTTCAAAATAGCATTAAAATTAGAAATTATAACACCAATTAGCTAATTAACACATTCGACTACATGATCACACCCCTAAGGTAAGGGGTTTTAGCTAAGCATAGTGAAAAGTAAGAAATCGTTACCAACAAAATTTTCCATATGATGTTCTAATGATCTGCAATCCTCAAATGTTGAAATAGAAAGAATCTTACAATATCCAAATATAAATCCCAAACTATACTAAAAATGTTTAAAAAATGTAAAAAACTCTCAAAACCCCAGAAGTGAACAGTGTGGGAACTCTTTTTCTTCTTTCAAAAATTGTATTTATACGTTTCCAACATTTCAGCACAGAGTCAACTCGATGAAGTAAATCGGGATAGCTGACCAGTTTGGTGATCCACCGAGTTGCTCTTCTTCTCTCCTTTTAGCTTGGCTCCTCCATCAAATTATTCTGGAACTTTTGGCGAGCTTGATCACTATCGCCGATCCATTCGATATGTCGCCGGATTTTACATTTGCTCGCCAAGTTGGTTTTGTCCATGGACTATTTTGCTGGAACTTTAGGCGAGTTGGAGTCCTCGGCGAGTCGCCAAGTGAATTTTGCGAGCTCCAGCTTCTTTTTTCTTTAACTTTTTCTACTTTTTTGTTTCTTTTTGCATCATAATGTCCTTGCTCACTCTAAATCCTTCATTGTTGCATATCAACATATTGAGGACACTAAATCCATGAATAATAAGTCCTAAATGAGTCAAACTCCCCGGCTTATCAACATGCCTAACTTAAACTTTTGCTTGCCCTCAAGTAAACACAAGATCAATCATGCTAACTGGGATGTCTACAAATAGTGCTACTTGAGGCTCAACATAAATGCACACGAAGTTCACTCCACACATGAAATGTTCAATTGTGTACTAAAGTTTCAAACTATGACTAGCCATCATCAAATAGAGTTCAATCTCACAATGCTCACTTCATATGCAAATTCATGCTCAACAAGAGTATTCGAATGCAATCACACCAAGAATGATTCCATGCTCTCACAAAGACAATCAACGATGACAATTTAAGGAATCAAAATCAACTCTCACACTCTCAATGAAAAACACATGCATGATTTTACCCATAGACATGCCCGTATTTTCCAATCAACACATCATTCGGCTTATGTAAGATCACAAAGGTCTTTCAAGGCTTGTAACTGGGGTCAGGGTAAATGTAATCATTTTGGCTTAGTGGCTTCCACCTTCATGAAGCATGTCTCAAATTTCACTTCTTTTCTATTTCTTTCATTCTTTTCATCTTCACAACCCATCCTTGGCTTATTCAAAGCACACAAAACTCATCGGATACCCCTTTTCCTTGCACAATGCAAAATTAACACTAAATTATTATTATTATTATTTATAAGGAGGGATTCCATCTTTTTCTTCAACACAAGTCTCCAAGGATTGATTTGTAACACCTCAGAATTTTTTTGAGCTAAGACTCGAACTATTCTTCGTGGTGAGGAAGATTTTACCAAGAAATTTAAATTTTCTTAAATGTTAAGGTTTCTAGATGTAGCACCGTGAGTTCCAAAAGCGAACTAAAGAAAATTCATTCAAGTCATTCGTAAGTTCTTTTAAGTTTTGGGTCAAGTTCAAACGACCATAACTTATAGCACAAGATGAGTTAGTAAACCCATAAGATATCAAATGAAATATCTCCGAGTCCTCTTTCCAATGCCACAAATTTTGCTAAAATTTGAGTTCGAATGAGGGAGTCATACCCATTTGAAGTCAGCTTGTCCAATTAAGGGAAGTTACCCGAATTAATGAGGGGTATTTTGGTCTTTTCCTTACCCCACTAGCCTAGCTCATTTTTGTTAACATTTTAGGGATCTAAACTGATTGGAAATTCCTAAACGTGCTTAGATTTTTTTTTTTTAGGAGTTCAAGAGGAGAAAAAAGGGAGAAAAGCTTCAATCGTTCAAGATTCTTGCGATCTTCAAGGGATTTTGCCGATGATTTGATCCTTAACAGGTATGTGAGTTCTCATAGTATTGGGTTCGTTCACCCACACGCTAAACATGTGATTTTTTATCCTAAATTTTATTCTTGAGGTTGAATGATTTGAGTTCTTGAGGTTTTAGCTTCATTGATTGTTAATGAAATCTTGTTGAGTTCTTGAGGAGAGGATCTTGTGAAAGAGTGATTGTTTTGGTAGGTATTGATTGAGGTTCTGATCTAACTGTGTTTAGTATATGAAATCTAAGAGAATTTAGAGGAAATGATTTGAATTTAGATGAGGTAGGGCTGGAAAATTTGAAAGAAAATTTGTCGGATAATCTTAAAACTTGTCTGGGGTGGTGCGCCCTAGTTGCACCTGAGGGGATGGCGCCCTGTGCGTACAATGTGCCCCAAACCAGCCTCAGGCAACTGAGGGTTGGCGCGGCGCGCCACTTCTGCGCCAGGGACGTCAGTTCCTTTCCACTTTCGCCCTTCATTCTGTATTTGTTCTTTCATAACGTATCTTCACTCTCTTCTTAATTTTAACTATCCAAACTACATCTAATGATCCAGAGATCCTATATATCATAATCATGATCCTTGAATTCATAATTAAAATTCGAGGTAGAGTTAAGTGTAAAGTTTGAGAAAGTCCCTTTGAGTCTTTTTGAACAGTCTTCTGCAATTACTTATAAGTTACTTCAAGACTCTAGTAAGTGAGTATGAGAATAAGAAGAGTGTATTCATGAGTCTACATTATTATTAAGATCCTTGAGTTGAGTCGTTCAAGTCCATAATGCATGAACTCCATAAATTAAGTATCCTTGAAAGGAGTAGTATCTTCGCGTTTTAAGTTTTTGAGTATTGAGTTCCTAATCCTTTTTAAAACTATATTTCATAATTATGGATTTCCATATGTTATGCATGGAGGTCCTTGAGTTGTGTTGGTCATGCCCATAATTCCGCATGAACCCTATGACTTGAGCATTCTTGAGATGAATAGTATCATTGAGTCCTTGAGTTTTAGAGTTATTGAGTTACGAGTATCGAGTTCTATATATGGTTATTGAAACCCTTGAATAGAGTTGTTCATGTCCATAATTCGGTATGAACCCTATTTTGAGAAGCCTTTTACAATTATTTTTTAAAAATTTTAAGACTTGAGTTCTTGAGTATGAGAATGAGGAGAGTTGAGTTTCATTTTTCAAAATGAATATATAGGAACTAAGTATTCCCAAGAGTAAATGTTTTTTTACCTTTAAAATGAGAGGAAATATCGATTTTCAAATGAGTTCATGATTAGTTTTGAGTATAATCTCTTTTAAGAGAAACCTATTGAGTAATAATCTCAAAGTTTGAGGATGAGGAAATGTTTTAAAGCATATGAGCTGAGTTATATTTTTGGGAGTAGTATTGAGCATCGATATGGAGACGAGTTCAAACAACGCAAAGTCCTCATAAACCATGTAGCTAATGTGGGTAGAAAGGGTCATACTTTTAAGATGATTCCTTATTGCTTTTTAAGCATAGCTTAATGGATCCACTTAGTTGAAGATGTCTTATACTTTGGCAAGGTATAGGACAGTTTTGGCAGCGTGAATGAGACGTTGTATCATCACATAGCTCATAGTGATGGTTATTGGTTAGAGAATCATCCAAATAAGAGTTATTATTGTATTTTCGCATACAATTGAGTTGTTATTGTATTTTTTACATACAATTAAGTTATTATCTACTATTTTGAAAGTTTTCCATATATTGCATATTTAATTGTTGCTTTATCCTTGAGTATCTTGAGCTGAGTATCTTGAGTTGAGTATCTTGAGCTGAATATCTTGAGTTGAGTATCTTGCGTTGAGTATCTTGAGTTGAGTTTCTTGAGTTGAGTATCCTATTCTTGAGTGGGCTTTGAGTTAAGTTGAGTGAGGCTGAGAAGAGGTAAGTATGTTTCTGTTCTATCAATTCAAGCTTATGTTTATGCTTTAGAATTTCCCTTATGTGCTCGTACATTCCATGTATTGACGCCATTTGACCTGCATCTTTTAATGATGCAAATATAGGTGTTTGCAATAAATTTTAAAGTGACAAAAAATAAATTACAATCACAAAAAAATATGAAGAAACATAATTTTATTCATCATGATTGCGGGTACAATTTTGTTCCTCCCTTGATTCTACTCTCATAAGATTTATCTATGATTCGAGGGCCGTTTGTGGCATTTTTCTCAAAATAGGAT
Source organism: Solanum commersonii (assembly GCA_029007595.1). Classification (NCBI taxonomy): domain Eukaryota; kingdom Viridiplantae; phylum Streptophyta; class Magnoliopsida; order Solanales; family Solanaceae; genus Solanum; species Solanum commersonii. Next base: position 4,189,076 of record JAJTWQ010000029.1, read on the forward strand.
GATTTAGATTTGACCTCTATATGAATATTCCATGACTTTTGTGGAATATATCGAGGTGCCTTTTAAAGGAATTTAGTAACCTTTATATAGACATGAACTAGGGTTTAGGGTTCAGTAGCCTTCAAGAATTCTAATTGAAACTGAACACCTATAACACCCCAAATTCGAGAAAGGAAAAATTCTCGATTTTCAGAAGTTTCAAGTGCCACCGATGAAGGCCACCTATGGACCGTTAGTCAACTTTTGACCCGTCAGTCAGCTCTGTCGATGGGCCAGTCAACTTTTAGTTTTAGAATCCAGATTTCAGCCCTCTAACAGCCAAACGACGACTGACAGGATGGACTGTCAGTCGACTCACGACCCGTGAGTCATCTCCGTCGATGGGCCAGTCAATTTTTTATTTCAGAACCCAAATTTTAACCCTCTGACAGCCAAACAACGACTGACAGGACGGACCGTCAGTCGACTTACGACCCGTCAGTCAGCTCTGTAAATGGGCCGGTCGACTTTTTAGTTAGGGGTAGTTAGGTCTTTTCCTAATTATTTTAACCCTAAACTATGTTGTTTTGGTTAGTTTTAGCGTATTATCTAGTTAGATTTTACCCTAAACCATTATTCTCTAGAATTCACAAGCTTAGAACAAAAGAGGAGAAAAAGGCGACTTAAAACCCTTCCAAGAATGCAACAAGTGTTCTTTAGTTTTGGCACCGAAATCGAAGGATTTCTCCGTATATTTTGTCGCCAGGTATGTCGGATTTCACTAGTGGGTTCCTTTCATCGTCCTTTCATCCACTAGGTCCCTAGAATTCAATCAGATTATTGATTCACTATATCTTATTTAGGCCTACGATTTCTAAAACCTTAGATATTAGTTGTGATTTAGCTATTAGAGTATTCCTAATAATATTATCATGTTTTCATGGAATCGTTGCTTAGTTCTTTGCATGAAACTCAGAACCCTAGTTGTGTAGATTCTCTTAGTTCATGAATTACACATGCTAGATCAGTTAAACAGATCATGCTCCAGTTTCGAATATCACATTATCAGTATATAATTGTTACATTCTCAGATTTGCATGTTAGTATTTTAAGATAATTTAGTATTTCAGTATTTGAGTCATAATGTATCATATACATATTTAGTTAGTAGTAGGCTTAACATCGAGTGGACTAGGGTTTCAGCATACCCTCATAGTCTCAGAACTACATGCCCCCAGAGGTTAAGTCCCCTCTGTGGGCATCAGTTTTGGTGATCATGCCAGTCATGCCTTTATACCCCTGACAAGGTATATCGGGCCCTTCGATGTGGCTTATACATCGGACACCACGATTAGCTCACGTGGTGGTTATATCGGTTACTAGTAGCTCCCACAGTCAGACTCTAGTGCATTTGACTAGGTTTTCAGTTATAATTCATTATTCAGTCTCAGCATGTTATGTACTTGGTCATTGCATTCAGTTCAGTTCCGTTCTTTTCAGTATATTTTAGTATTTCTGTCATGTTCAGATCATGTCATTGCTCAATTATACTTTGTTCAGCTTTTATCCTATCCTGCATGCTCAGTACCTTTTAAGTGCTAACACATACTCTGCGCTACATCCTTTCATGATGTAAGTTCAGGTCCTTGACATTCAGATCATGCGTAGATCGGTTTCCGATCCACATTCAGCAACTTCAGTGGTGAGTCCTCATAATTCGAGGACAATAGACATATTTTTAGATTTAGTCTTTAATTTCAGTTTTAGTTTTGCTAGGGTTACCTCCCAGCAACTCTAGTCAGTTAGAGGCTTTTTCAGACATAGTTTAGATTCAGCATTAGTTTTAAGTGATTGTTCCTAAACTCTCAGAAATTTATATATATTCAGACCAGTATTGGGTATTGCCCCCATCATTTAGTTCTCTCATGATTTAGCTTCAGCATTAGTTCATTTTTTCATAGATATGTTCAGTTTTCTTATGATATGCCAGCTCAGGGTTAGCTTGGGGTCACTCGTGATCCTAGGTCCTGTGTTTACGTCCAGAAGGTAGCCTCGGAGTGTGACAACACCTTCTAGAGTCCCAATTAGAATGTAACACATCTTGTAGAGTCCCACAAAATTTCAATGTCTACAAATGCCCCCTGCTTCAAGGCTTGTCGGAGTGTAGACTCGATGAAACTCAAAGACGAGACTTGAAGTACTCATTCTTCCACCTTTACAACTTTAGATTTTCAAATTTGAATTATGAGAGAAGAGATGAAGGGCAAATCTGGTCGCACTGGGCGTGCCAATTTGTTTGCAACAAATTTTAAAGTGACAGAAAATAAATTGCAATCACAATAAAATAAGAAGAAACATAACTTTATTGATAAAAATTACGGGTACAATTCTGTTCCTTCCTTGATTCTACTCTCCTAAGATTTATCCATGATTTGAGGGCAGTTAGTGGCGTATTTATCAAACTAGGAGGATTTAGATTAGACCTCTATATGAATATTCCATGTCTTTTGTGAAATATTCGAGATCTTGATCTTTAAAAATGCCCGATTTTATGGAATATTTGAGATGCGTTTAAGGAAATTTTGTACCCTTTATATAGGCGTGACCTAGGGTTTAAGGTTGAGTAGTCTCCAAGAATCCTAATTTCAGTTGAACACATATTGTAGAGTCCCAACTAGAATTGAACACGTTTTGTAGAGTCCAACAAAATTTCAATGTTTACGAATGCCCCCAATTTGTTTGCAACAAATTTTAAAGTGATAGAAAATAAATTGCAATCACAATAAAAAAAGAAGAAACATACCTTTATTGATAAAAATTGCGGGTACAATTTTGTTCCTCCCTTGATTCTACTCTCCTAAGATTTATCCATGATTCGAGGGTCGTTAGTGGCGTATTTCTCAAACTAGGAGGATTTAGATTCGACCTTTATATGAATATTCCATGACTTTTGTGGAATATTCGAGATGTTGATCTTTAAAAATACCCAAGTTTATGGGATATTTAAGATGCCTTTTAAAGGAATTTTGTACCCTTTATATAGGCGTGAACTAGGGTTTAGGGTTGAGTAGTCTCCAAGAATCCTAATTTGAGTTGAACACAAATTGTAGAGTCCCAACTAGAATTGAACACGTCTTGTAGAGTCCAACAAAATTTCAATATCTACAAATGCCCCCTGCTTCAAGGCTTTGTATTTGTATTAGAAAATCAAATAAGTATATATGTATATTAACTTGTCAATTCCTTAACAAAATTGATTGAAAACTCAGTGGTAAGGAAGGACAATGAAAATGCTTACACTATCACCAACAAATATTTCTTTTCCTTTTTAAAGGAAGCATGACATCTCCTATTCTTAATTCTATTATTAGTAGAATTTATTTATTTCCTATTCCTTCGATTTTTTCTTTCGTTTCAAATTTTTAATTACCAAACATATTGTAATCATGAAAAAATGACCTTGTTATTTCCTCTCACTTCAAGCTCCTTTTTAGATGTGACTAGGCATTTTAATTAGAATAACTTAAATTATCTAATTTTCGTAAATGCCTGGAAAACAAGTGGGATTTCAGGCAAAGTAGATTTATATTACTAGTTTCATACTTTCATATACATATTTACTGTTTATTAATAAAAAAAGGTGCATATAATACATAATATCTTTCTAAGTACTTAATAAAAATAAACTAATAAAATAGATGGAATACAATCAAATATCATTTATGGACCTTTTAGAATAAAAGTTTGTATAATTATGAATAATATCGATCTAACTTAATTAATTTATTTACGTTTATGTTTCGGACAATATCTAATCACTTTCAGTTCAATTATTGGATACCATCAAAATTCATAACACGTTTTAACTTTAAATAACATTATTTTTCTACAATATGTATTAGGCTTCTTTTTATAACTCATATAGTTATATCAAATTGCTAAGTTATACTATAAAGGTTTGAAAGAGAGTGATGGAGATGGGGTGAGGAGAATGGTGTCCATCTTCGAGAACCTGGCTTCATACCAGGGTGATTGACTACTGAAACAATCCATCTTGTGTAGAGACTGGTGGAAAAATATAGGGAAAGGAAGAGGAACCTACATATGGTGTGAATTGATTTTGAAAAGGCATATGCCAAAGTTTCGAGGGATTTCCTATGGAAGGTGTTTGGAGGATAAATGTGCCCAGATGGTTTATATTAGGGCAATAAAAGACATGTATGATGGAGCCAAGACTCGGGTTAGAACGGTGGGAGGAGACTTAGAGCTTTCTTGTTGAGATGGGGCAATATCAGGAATTTGTGCTTATCCCTTTCCTATTTTCCTTGATGATGGATAAGCTGACACTGTCTATTTAGGAGGAGGTTCCAGGGTGTATGTTATTTTTGAAAACACGAGGCAGAGTTAATGATGTTGGAGGTTTGGAGACAAACTCTGAAGTCTAAAGGGTTCAAGTTGAGCAGGATTGAAACGGAATATTATGAGTGCAAATTCAATTTGTTTGGGATGATGTAGATGTGGACGTGAGGATCGAAACACAAACTATATCCACATGAGAGAAAGTTTAAAATATCTTGGGTCTGTTACCCAAGGTAATGGGGAAATCAACATTAATGTCACACGTCACATTAGGGCGGCACAGATGAAATGAAAGATTATCTGTGGAGTCTATGATAAGAAAGTGCCACCTAAACTTAGAGTTATGTGCTATAGAGTGATGGTTAGACCATTCTTATTGTATAGAGTGGAGTGATGTACAATCAAGAACTCACATATTTAGAAGATGCATGTTGTGAAGATAAGGATGTTGAAATGGATGTGTCAGCATTCTAGGAGCGACAAGATTAGGGGTGAGGTTATTCGGGAGAAGGTGGATGTGGCCTCTATGGCGAACAAGATGAGGTGATTAGATCAGACATGGTTCAATGATAACGCTCAACAACACTTCATCCAATTCTAAGTGTTGGTGGTCGCTAACAAGTATAAACCCAACTAAGAGTTAGGGTCGATCCCACAGGGAGTGATACAGTAGAGAATTCAATTAAGAAGTAAAAATATGTCCCAATCGTTTGTAGAAGAAAAAGTTTCGCAAGACAAAAAAAATCACAGGGGAGGGGCTTTATAATCTAATTTATGAAAGAGAACACTTAACACGAGAAGTAAACAATTAGAGATTGCACTTCAAGTGAGTTCTATCGAACCTAAAAAAACTTAATACTACCAAACAACCCAAATCCTTAATTAACCCACTCTTTCAAGCTGGGTTTGTAGAGGTGCAATCAAACCCACTTTCTCAAGCTAGATTTTAAAGACGCTATCAATACAATTATCAATCAATCATTCTACTCTATTACCTCTTTCTCAAGCAAGCACAGAGAGCCAAACAAGAGTTGAATTTGCAACTTCAATTCCTCAATTAAAACTGAACAAATAATTGAGCCCACTTCAAAATAACTTTAAAATTAGAAATTAATAACACCTATTAACTAATTAACGCATTCAACTACATGATCACCCCCCTAAGGTAAGGGATTTTAGCTAAGCATAGTGAAAAGCAAGAAATCGTTGCCATCAAAGTTTTCCATCTGATTTTCTAACGATCTGTAATCCCCAAATGTTGAAATAGAAGCTAGAAATTTACAATCTCCAAATCTAAATCCCAAAGTAAACTAGAAATGTTAAACAACGTTAAAAAATGTAAAAACTCTTAGAAACCTAGAAGTAAACAGTGTGGGAACTCTTTTTCTTTTTTCGAAACTTATATTTATACGTTTCCAACATTTCAGCACGGAGTCAACTCGACGAAGTAAGTCAGGATAGACAACCTACTTGGAGATCCACCGAGTTGCTCTTCTTCTCGCCTTTTAGCTTGGCTCCTCCATTAAATTATTTTGTATCTTTTGGCAAGCTTGATCACTATCGCCACTCCATTCGGTGTGTCGCCGAATTTTATGTTTGCTCGCCAAGTTGGTTTTGTCTATTGGCTATTTTGCTGGAACTTTAGGGGAGCTGGAGGCACACTCGGTGAGTCGCCAAGTTGATTTTTCGAGCTCCAACCTTTCTTTTCTTCAACTTCTTCATTCCTTTTTGCATCATAATGTCCTAGCCTCACTCTAAAGCCTTCGTTGCTACATATCAACATATTGAGGACACTATCCATGAATAATAAGCCCCAAATGAGTCAAATCGCCGACTTATCAACACCTCCAACTTAAACTTTTGTGTACCCTTAAGTAAAACACAAGATCAATCATGCCAACAGGGCTGTCTACAAATAGTGCTACTTGAGGCTCAACATAAATGCACACGAAGTTCACTCTACACATGCAATGTTCAATTGTGTACTAAAAGTTTCAAACTATGACTAGCCATCATCAAATAGAGTTCAATCTCATAATGCTCACTTCAAATGCAAATTCATGCTCAACAAGAGTATTCAAATGCCCTCACACCAAGAATGATTACATGCTCTCACATAGCCAATCAACGATGACAACTTAAGGAATCAAAATCAACTCTCACACTCTCAATGATAAACACATGCATGATTTTACTCATAGACTTGCTCGTATTTTCCAATCAACACATCATTCGGCTTATGTAAGATCACAAAGGTCTTTCAAGGCTTGTAACTGGGCTCAGGGTAAATGTATGATCATTTTGGCTTAGTGGCTTCCACCTTCATGAAGCATGTTTCAAATTTCACTTCTTTTCTTTTTCTTTCATTCTTTTCATCTTCATAACCCATCCTTGGCATATTCAAAGCACACAAAACTCATCGGTTCCTTCCACAATGCAAAATTAACACCAAATTATTATTATTATTATTATTATTATTTATATGAAGGGGTACCATATTTTTCATCTTTTTCTTCAACACAAGTCTCCAAGGATTGATTTGTAACACCCCGGAAATTTTTTGAGCTAAGACACGAACCATTCTTAGTGGTGAGGAAGATTTTACCAAGAAATTTAAATTTTCTTAAGTGTTAAGGTCACTAGATGTATCATCTTGAGTTCCAAAAGAGAACTAAAGAAAATTCATTCAAGTCATTCGTAAGTTCTTTTATGTTTTGGGTCAACTTCAAATGACTATAACTTATAGCACATGATGAGTTAGGAGACCCATAAGATATCAAATGAGAGATCTCCGAGTCCTCTTTCCAACGCCGCCAAGTTTGCTAAAATTCGAGTTCGGATAAGGGAGATATGCCTATTTAAAGTCATCCTGTCCAGTTAAGGAAAGTTACCCAAATTAATGAGGGGTATTTTCGTCTTTTCCTACCCCACTAGCTTAGCTCGTTTTTGTTAACCTTTTAGGGGTCTAAACTGATTGTAAATTCCTAAATGCGTTTCATTTTTTTTTTTGAGGAGTTCAAGAGGAGAAAAAGGGAGAAAAGCTTCAAGCGTTCAAGATTCTTGCGATCTTCAAGGGATTTCTCCAAGGATTTGATCCTTAACAGGTATGTGAGTCCTCATAGTGTTGGGTTCATTTACCCACACACCAAACTTGTGTTTTTTTATCTTAAATTTTGTTCTTGAGGTTGAATAATTTGAGTTCTTGAAGAATTTTTGAGGTTTTAGCTTCATTGATTGTTAATGAAGTTTTGTTGAGTTCTTGAGGAGAGGATCTTGTGAAAGAGTGATTGTTTTGGTAGGTTTTGACTGGGGTTCTGATCTAAACGTGTTTAGTATATGAAATCTAAGAGAATTTAGAGGAAATCATTCGAACTTAAATGAGGTAGGGCTGGAAAATTTGAAAGAAAATTCGTCGGATTATCTTAAAACTTGTCTGGGGTGGCGCTCCCCAGTTGCATCTGAGGGGATGGTGCCCTGTGCGTACAATGTGCCCCAAACCAGCCTCAGACAATTGAGGGATGTGCAACGCGCCACTGCTGCGCCAGGGAGGTTAGGTTCTTTCCACCTCTGTCCTTCGTTCCATATTCATTCTTTCAAAACGTATCTTCACTCTCTTCTTGATTTTAACTATCCAAACTACATCTAATCATCAAGAAATACCATATATCATAATCATGATCCTTAACTTCATAATTCAAATTTTAGGTAGAGTTAAGAGTAAAGTTTGAGAAAGTCCCTTTGAGCCTTTTTGAGGAGTCAACTTCAATTACTTATAAGTTGCTTCAAGACTCCAGTAAGTGAGTATGAAAATGAGAAGAGTATATTCATTAGTCTACATTATTATTGAGATCCTTGAGTCGATTCGTTCATGTCCATAATGCATGAACTCCATAAATTGAGTATCCTTGAGAGGAGTAGTATCTCCGAGTTTTAAGTTCTTGAGTTTTGAGTCATCGGTATTTGTCACAACCGACACTCAAATCTACAAGAGAATATCCACCACATTCATAAATCAAGTAATCAGGAGATGGATCGATTTAAACCAACATTCACAATTAAAGCCATCACTAACGAGAAGTTTCAGACACAAATAGTAGCACTAAAATAGTAAAAACAAACATCTAAAACAAAACAAAATACAACCCAATGGGATAGGTATCAAGATACCTTCACCCCACCAAAAGAACTAAACAGTGTCCTCAATGTAAAAGAAAACAAATGTCTCAAAAGTAAATAAAAGTCCAGGAGAGCCAAGATTCCCCTGTCAGACTAAGCTGGAGGTGAACTCTGTGTAGCTTGCATGGCCTCAATCAGGGAATCAATGGCCGACTCATCTCCTACACTGGAAAGATGCCCAACGATCTCCTCCGTGAGTTGAGAGCCACTTGAGCCAATTATGGATGTGACACCCAAAGACGCCTTCTTAACCATCTGGACCACAACACCCTCAAAGTTCTCAAGACTATCATACACTGCCTCATCATGAGTCCCTAGCTCCTCTACATCTGTCTCTTCTTCATCAGTCTCCCCATCACCCTTAGCTACAGCTACGTCTCTAACATAGGATCAGGAGGAATCTCAGAAGTAATTGGAATATCAAAATTTGGTCCCTCAGGAATATCAACTCCACCTATAGCATAGTGATGTTCGTGGACTTAAGCTCATCCACATCATGTCGAAGTCTAATAATATCAATCTTTAAGGTTGTCAAATTAGTGGCATGTCGGTCACTCCACTCACATGCCTCCATCCTAGTAGTTAGGACGCCTAATTCTTGTCCATGGGCCAAGATCAATTCTTTTTCTCCCCGTAGATCCTCCCGAATGGGAGCAAGTGTAGCCTCAATAGCCCACTCAATCATGGAGGGAACAACTACCTCAACTCTAGAAGCACACACATCAGCCGAATAGGTGAGGTAGCCTATTTTATATAACATGGCTTGTGTCAATGAGGGACGTGAGATAGCAATAATAAAAGTAGTAGGGGTGGGTAATCTACGCATACGTGTCGATTCACTGTCCAGAGTAGGAAGAGTAGTATCATCCTCCATGGCCTCTGAATTGACAATTGGGGATGTATCCACCAGTGTTGTCCTCCTCTGCCCAGACTCATCCTTTATATACTCGGTCGCAATCCTCTTGATGTCAGTAGATAAGGTAGGAGTCACCTCAATATTGGTCTTCGCCACAAATGGCACTCCAGCCCGACGACACGGATCACTGATGAAAATCGAAAGGCAACGAGGTCTGACTTTGTCTGGCCCTTATGTCCATCTTTTGAGCAATAATGGACCCCAAATTTAGCCTCTCTCCATCAACAATGCACCCTAGAAGTGCAGCCTTTAGATGCCGGACGATGGACTCATTTTGGAAAGGCATCAAGGTGCTGCTGATGAAACCGAACCAATACATAGTAGCCACATTCAGATCCCTCTTCTCAATCGAGACCTCCGCCTCTATCCATGGGGGTGTAGTATCAAAAAGTAATGGGTCCAACCACCCCTTCAAGTCATCTAACAACTTGGTCTTTTTCTGAATAGTCAAACAATGGATTGTACGGATTGTGCACACAAGCAAATCAGTCATGTCCTTCTCGCAACATTTAACTTTCTTCCCATGCATCTCAACAAACTCTAACGGTACCACCAGCCCAACTTTCTTCTTACCTTTCGGGAGCAACTGTGCATAAATCTCGTAAAACTCTCTGACCCAAGTAGGCATGTACGAATTCTGGGCTTTTATGAACCTCTCAAATTTATGAAATCAGAGTGTCTCCCATACTACTGGATATCTATCCACTACCCTATATGTGGACAACCTCTTCTACTCCAGAATTGTTCGCATATCGGCGGCCTTCAGCCGATTCATAGAGTGTGGAGGAGATGCTAGGTCCAGAGGCACTTGGGGTGCCTGTGCTGGAGGTGTCGAGAGTGCTGGATCATGAAGCGCCTTGGAGCATATCTTAACACGTCTTCGTTTCAATGTCTGGTCATCTATTGACACTAAATCATTAATTGTAGTACTAGACCCCATATCATCCTCAAACTCAAAATTAGATATGGTGAGGTGGTGTATTATACGCCCATACTATCAGAGCTAGAACTGCTCGAACTGGGCTCTGCTGGTTCCTTTCCCTTTTCCCGACCATTGCTTGAGTTGGTCGAGGTCTAGAAGATCGAGGAGGTGCAACCTTCGCTGCAATAAAAACCTCTTTCTCCCTTTTCCAAGGCGGTGGACCCTTTCCTGGAACTTTCCGTCTATCTATATCTGTCTAAATGAGCAAACAAAACGCATGTGGTTGGAAAGGATTAGTGAAACATCAATTTCCAAAAAGTAGTGGGAAAACTCGCCAAACCACTCAGTGAGTTGCTGATATCATTCGGTGGGCAAGAAATGGTTCGCCAAAAGTAACAAAACACAACAACAATAATTCAGTACAAATCGGCAAAGCAAAAAGTCATTCGGCGAGTCACCAAACTTGATCGGCAAGGCAAAAGTGGCTCGCCAAAAATCATTGAATAAATTAATAAAAACTAGGCTTCAAGAAGGCGAGATTAAGGTTATTTGGTGAGTCGTCGAGTCAACTCGACGACCACATGTGTATCACTGAAAGTCATAGAATAATTCATCACTAATTCAGGTCAAGTAGGCGATCGAGAGGTTATTTGGTGAACCGCCGAGTCACTCGACGGGCTCAACGTGTCAAATTCCAAGCCCAATTTTTTTCTACCATCAACCTACGACAATGCAATTCAAATACAATTCTACGTAATTCATGGCTACCCACAATGCAATTTTAAGCCGGGGTATTCAAATTTCCCCCAATTGCTATAAATTCAACCAAACAATGATTTTTCCCTTAAAAATAATGTCACCCAATCCATCATTGGGAAAAATCAAGTAGTTCGGTTGAAATCAGGTTACTCAGACTTCACCCACACAAAACCCAACATACTACAACCACAATTCAAGCAATTTTATCGCAAAACTCAACTAATTTAGGCTAACCAAATTCTCTAACATGATTGATTACAAATTCAATTTCAACGAGAAATTTTTTAAAATCATCAATGGCCACAATGAATCCATGAACTACTCAAAAGAATGCTCAACACAATTTTTGCAATAAAAGAAAATATAGAAAACCCACCTCAGATGACAACACTAAAATCAAGATGGCAAGGAGAGAGGAATGGACACAACTTCAAATTCTGACCACACGAGAATACCCATAAGATATAAACTAAAAAGAAGTAATCTAGATATTTATTGAGAGAGAGCAGGAGTCAAAAAGTTCAAACTAATGAAAGGTTTTTAATTTAAAATGGTTAGAAGGCCATGACCCTTCAGTTAGCGCCCTGTTTGATGATGGTTACTAACTTCTCTGATCCACTCAGCGAATCACTGCGTGGACCTTAGTCCACATAAACTTATAGAAAACTGGACCCTCGATTAGCTTAGAAGAGCGAGATGGATCGGGCTTGCCGAGCCACTCAGCGAGTCACTGAGTGAGCTATGGGCTCGCCCATTTGTCTTTTCCTCCAAAAATTTGAATTTTCACCTGCATATCCAACAAACGTTATTCAAATAATACAAAATAAAACTTGGGTTGCCTCCTAAGAAGTGTCTTATTTAATACGTGGCACGACGTGATCGTGCCTCATTTTTTGGGTTCACCAAAGTATCACTTGGGAGACCCCCTTTCGGTCTTGGATTTAGTTGAGATTTGACCCATCTATGTTTCAAGCTGCTTAATTGATATCGAGTGTGATGTGACCGTTTGGTTAAGAGAAGAGACGTCATCTTTCATCTCCTTGAGCACCTTCTTTGATCCTTCCACCTTATTCAAGATATGAGCAAGCATATCCTCGGTACGTAAGTTTTCAGGATCAACCCTTTGTTCTTTTGGCTTTTGACGTTCATGGGAGGTGCATAGTGATCTTTGTCGCCATCTTGATCCCTCCAATTCGCACCACAGTCACACCATTCACGATCTCGATCTTTATAACTATCATCGCCATCTCTATTCCAACCTTGATTTCCGCTCGACCTTGGATAGTTCGGATGAGAACCCCCGCTTGGTTTGCAAAGAACTACACTTCTTCATTGAACATGGCCTCAAAGTATGCGTTATCAAGGTTTACACCACTACTAGTACCAACCGAATTCACAACCTTGTGACCACTTCCCAAGACATGCTTCATCAATAGGTCCATTTGGGTCATCATCTTGGCCATGTTTTCATCTCGCTCTTGGTTCTTTTCCATTTGTTCCTTTGTCAGCCCAAGATTCAAAGGAGACACATAATCTTCTCTTGTGTACCATGCATGATTAATTTTCATCATCTCATCTAGGAGGGTTGATGCTATGTCAAACAGTTGTCTCATAATTCCACCTCGAATGAGTTCGTCTGCAACACCTTTGTTGACCATGTCAATACTCTGGTAGAAATATTGCAATAACACATTGTCCGGTAACCCGTGAGTTGGACATTAGAGCAGCAGATTTTGGAACCTCAACCATGTCTCATGGATAGGTTTACCATCAATTTCTTGAAGTTCTTAAATTTATTCCTTAACTTAAACATCTTCGAAGAAGGGAAAAGCCTTTCATAAAACACCTCTGTGAGCTTCTCCCAAGAAGTGATCGAATCCCTTGGTAGTTCGGTCAACCACTCAGTTGCTTCCCCCATTAGAGAAAAGAGAAATAAACGGAGTCGGACTGACTCTTGAGTGATGTTCTTCAAGGAAAACGGCTCACAGACATCCACGAAATTTTGGATGTGGTCATGAGGGTCCTCATGAGAAAGTCCTCCAAAGAGACCCTTCATTTACAACAACTGGAAAATTGTGCTGGTCACATGAAACACCACATTGCCCATAATTCAAGGAAATCGAATAGAACCTACACTTCCCAACTGATCCTCGTTGACATCATGCGAATTCCCAATGTCATCATTGTTCCCAACTTGAATAGCGTTACTCCCATTTACACTCATTTCTTTACCTGTTTTAGAGTAGCCAACAAGAACACAATTAAGATAATTCAACTACAATAAAATTAGTTCACAAATATATTCAATAAAAGAATTCTCAACACCACTCCCAGGAAGCGACGCCATTTTTGATAACACTCAACTACACTTCATCCAATTCTAAGTGTAGGCGGTCGCTAACAAATATAAACCCAACTAAGAGTTGGGGTAGATCCCACAGTAGAAAATTCAATGAAGAAGTAAAAATGTGTCCTAATTGTTTGTAGAAGTAAACGTTTTGCAACACGAAAGTAAATCACAAAGTTTCAACAATTGATATCAAATGAGGGGGGAGGAGGTTAAAAGACAACTTATGACAGAGAACACTTAACACAGGAAGTAAAAAATTAGAGATTGAACCTTAGGAATGTGATCAGTCGAATGCTAATTTCGTGTAATGGGTAATTAGTAGTTGCTTACGGTTGTTGAATCTCAATGGATAGGCTAGGCTTTGAATACAATATCCATCTCTCAATCAACAATTGCGCTTTGAGTGAGTTCTCTCAAAACTCAACAAGCTTAATACTACCAAACAACCCAAATGCTTAATTAACCCACTCTTTCAAGCTGGGTTTATAAAGACGCAATCAAACCCACTTTCTCAAGCTAGATTTTAAAGACGCAATCAATCCAATTATCAATCAATCATTCTACTCTGTTACCTATTTCTCAAGCAAGCATAAAGATATAAACAAGAATTGAATTTGTAACTTCAATTCCTCAGTTAAAACATGAACAAATAATTGAACCCACTTCAAAAGAACATTAAAATCATCAATTAATAAAGCCTATTAGCTAATTAATGAATTCGACTACATGATCATACCCCTAAGGTAAGGGGGTTTAAGATAATCATAGTGAAAAACAAGAAATCGTTACCAATAAAGTTTTCCATCTGATTTGCTACCGATCTGTAATCTCCAAATGTTGAAATAAAAGCTAAAATCTTACAATCTCCAAATCTAAATCCCAACTATACTATTTTTTTTAAATGTTCAAAAATGTAAAAACTCTTAGAAACCCAGAAGTAAACAGTGTGGTAACTCTTTTTCTTTTTTCAAAAATTATATTTATACGTTCCCAAAATTTTAGCACGGAGTCAACTTGGTGATGTAAGCTGGGATCGTTGACCAATTCGGTGATCCACCAAGTTGCTCTTCTTCTCACCTTTTGGCTTAGCTCCTCCATCAAATTATTCTGGAACTTTTGGCAAGCTTGATCACTATTGCCGATCCATTCAGCGTGTCACCGATTATTCCATTTACTTGCCAAGTTGGTTTTGTCCATGGGCTATATTATTGGAACTTTAGGCGAGTTGGAGGCCCATTCGGCTAGTTGCCGAGTGGATTCTACGAGCTCCAGCTTCTCTTTTCTTTAATGTTTTCAGCTTTTTCGTTCCTTTTTGCATCATAATGTCCCTGCCTCACTCTAAAGCCTTTATTACTGCATATCAACTTATTAACATCAGTTATGAGCATAAAACAGGCATTAAGGACACTAAATCCTTGAATAATAAGCCCTAAATAAGTCAAAATCCCCGATTTATCATGCAACTTTATATGAATGCTGACATGACTTTAGATAGGAAGGAGCGAATGTCGTGTATTAGGGTAGAAGGCTTGTAGAGGTAGAGTGTTGTTTTGCCTTGCAAAGGTTTAGTGTCTATCATAGGACTTGTCGTGCCCTTGTAGTTCCTGTCATATGGGTTTAATTGTATTTCAATTAACACACTATTTTGTTGTTGTTATTGTTTCTCTTTTGTTGACTTTACACTTTTTTTATTTTTAACTGTTATGCTTTCTTCATTGTTTTTCTCTTCTTTTACTTGAGTTTCATACACTTGAGCCGAGGATCTTTTTGAAATATCCTATGTACCTCTACAAGGTAGTCGTAAGGTCACCATAGCCTCAAGTTTTTACTTGAGCAAAGAATCATCATTCTCAGTCAACAAAAATAATTAGTAAAATTGATGAAATATGACTATGATATTAATTATAAGAAGTGCAAGGAAAATGTTGTAGTTGATAAATTATCGAAAATAGATAATCCAATAGAGCTTTGAACCATTTATTGAGAACAAATAGTAGAACTTTGCACCATTTCTGGGGTACATGTTCTTCTCTTAGCTGAAATAAAGTTGACTTTGACACAAAATTCTTCATTACAAAAATTATTGCATGACATATATTAAGGAGATAATCACCAGCCTTATCACAAATTTCAAGAAGGTGTTTTAAATAGAAAAGGAAAGATGATGGTGGGGGCATAATACATATCTTAGGAAGAATGTCATTATTTTTTAACACGACAATACTGCATGGGGTCATTAAAAAATTAGTGCAACTCTACAGAGCAAAATTTCTTTTAGAAGAAAATGAAGCAGGATATTTACATTTATATTGGGGAATGTGACATTTGTCAAAGGTAAAAACATGACAATGTGGCACCTCTAAACCTACTGCAACCTCTCTCAATCCCTAAGAAGGTCTGGCAAGACACCTCTATAAGTGTCATTGAGGATCTTCCCAAAGTTGTTGAGAAGGAAGTTATTTTTGTGATTGTTGATAGACTCCACAAAGTAGCACATTTTATGCATCTAAAAACACCTTTATATTTCTTTAAATATGGTTCAAACTTTTATGGACACTAGTTTCAAGTTGCATGGTTTGCCAAAGATTATAATGTCTAACAGAGATGTGATATTCACAAGCAAGTTTTAGAAGTATTTGTTTAACATATAGTTGGTATCTCTCTCACTTTAACATATTACCATTCTCAAATTTATGGTCAATCAAAGATAGTCCATACATCACTTTTTAAGTGTTATTTCAAATGTATGATATTTGACGAACCTAAAAAATGACCCCAATGGCTTCCACTTGTTGAATCGTGGTATAACATTACCTTTCATACCTCTACATAGTTCACACTCTATGAGGTTGTTTATGGATAACCCCCCCCCCCAACCTCTCTTACCTTATAATTTCTTTTGCTCTTCTTTGGAGACGGTGGATAGAAGCTTGCAAGCTAGAGAAGCAACCATGAGAATCCTAAAGTTCCATTTATAGAAGGCTCAATTAGGATGAACATTAGGTTAAATATAATAGAAAAAGAAAAGATAGGTATTTTGTAGTAGGTTACAAGATTTATTTTAAACTACAATCCTATATACAGTTATTTCTCAAGGGTTACTTATATAAAAAAAAAAATAGCAACTAAGTTTTATGGGCCTTTCAAGATCCTTCTTGATAGGGTTGGGGTAGTTGCTTTTATAATGGAGTTACCCTCTCAGTCCAAAAGTTATCCCACATTTCATATTTCTTAGCTAAAAGAGAAATTTGGTTGCTATTATGTTCCACTCAATTACCTATTGCCCATATTGATTTTGATCATGTGATTTTGGCTACTGAGTCTATTTCGAATAGGAGACTGACTCCTCTACATGTAGGCCCATCACTTGAGTCTTGGTTAAGTGGTTCACTGATTCTGTTAAAGACAACACTTGGGAGGATCTCTACGACTTCCATCTGAAGTTTTCAGCCTTGAATCCATGAGGAAAAGGATTTTCGAGAGGAGAGAAGAAATCATGAAACCAACTTGTAATTGTTTTCTCCTAGTTTAGTGATAGAGTTTAATTACATTAAATTGGACTAGGCAAGTTGGCAATCAGTTAATTAGTTAGCTAGTTTTAGATTTCTATTAAGTTTGCTAAATAGTTGATGTATATTCTGAAAATTAATTACCAACTATTTTTCTCATTAAAATCTGTGTCTTGTGAAGTTAGTATACATAATTATGATTAAGGAGTGTATTGGATACATTTGATAATAGAAAAAACAAGAAGAAAATAACCAGTTCTCTATATTTCTCACTAAATTGTTCTAGAAGAGTAGTTCTTCTTCATCATTCTTCCATTATCCCAAAAAATCTCCCTTTAATACATGAGGTCATATAATATATAGTCCCACTAACTCATTTAGAGACGTATTTCAATTAGTATGCTTTTATAATCAATCTTTAAATCAAACATATCTCCCTTCCAATTTTCAAGCACCTTTATTTACATAAAAATATTGAACGAAGTTCACAACCAATACAAATACTGTAAGTTTTGGGTCGTGGGTCATCCATGTGGACCAATCCAACTCAACCCAATTCTACCCGACCCAATCTAGTTTTGCCCTATCCGATTTAATTAATTAATTAATTAAATGGATAATCCTATTTAAAGGATAAGAGGAAACAGTTACAGAGTAAATGTTCAACCTCCCCTTAAAAGTCTCCTAGTGGTAGTAACTTTTTTAGACGTGAAAACGTAAAAAGAAGAGGATAAGAACGTGAGAAAAGCAAAAATAAAAGATCAGTAAAGAAACATAAATGAAAGTTTTTTTTTCACAAATCAATCTACACACAAGGAGACTCTATGTTTGTGAACGAGAACGATCTTGATTTCCTTGTGATTCAAAGAGAGATCTGGAGCAATTCAGTTCGATAGCAAAATCAACAACAAATATTTCTGCTGCAAGTTATAAGGTACACATATTGTTGTTGCTTTGCTATTAATATTTGTTCATTGGTATCAGAGCCATGTTTAATTGATCATATTATTCAATGCTTCCATGTAAATTCATTGTGTTGTTATGTCTAATTTTTTCTTGAAAAACACTGAAAAGAAAAATTTGGTAGAAGTAAGGGTTTTTAAAGCCT
This sequence comes from Solanum commersonii, assembly GCA_029007595.1. Taxonomy (NCBI): domain Eukaryota; kingdom Viridiplantae; phylum Streptophyta; class Magnoliopsida; order Solanales; family Solanaceae; genus Solanum; species Solanum commersonii. The sequence goes on from JAJTWQ010000029.1 coordinate 4,207,154, forward strand.
TTTTTTGAATGTGGATTAATTATGTTTTAAATAGGATTCCTTGTATGATTCTGAATCATGTTGTAGATAGGATTTCTTGTTCTACAAAGAAAGAGATTTCTTCGTTTGTTTTAAGAAAACTGCTTCTGCTTGTAGCGATCTGGAAATTGGCTGTACAATATTTTAGGAGAATATTAATTGGTCATGATCTAATAATTTATAGCTTTTCGAAAATATATTATAATAGAAAAATGAATTTAAAACGAGATATAAAATTTTGAAATAGGGCTGAAAAAAAGTTTTTTTTTATGATTAGTTTTTCTTTGGAAGATTTGTGTCCTTTTAGGATTATTCTTTTTAAAAAATGAACTTGTTTCCTTTTAGGATATTTTTTTTATAATATATATGTTTATAGATTATGTTTTTCAAATATCGGTCTTGTTAATTCGTTTAGTCCTTATGTTCGTTAAACAATTTTTTTTTGTGTCTTCTACAAATGAAAGTGGCATATGTTGTCACATGGAATGGTTCAACCATTCTTATTGTTTCCTTGTTCCTATTTAGACATGGTTGAACATGAACAAACTCAAATTATTCCAAGTGGAAGTTCTTGAAGTCAAGCAAAAGAAAAATGTAGTTGAGCACGTCACCATAGAACATGTTTTCGAGGGAGATAAATCATATGGATTGGTGTCCCGAGGGAGACACGAAATCTGTTAAGGAATCAAAGGGTCATTTAAAGGAAAAGAGATAAAGATCTGAAAGAGTTTATGTGTTTAAAGATGGATCCTCTTGATTCTTTATTAAACTTCCTCAGATCCTTTAACACGAAATTCTATGAGGTTAATGAAACTGTCATTCAATTTGAGGAGTGAGTTGCATACGACATTTTGTATCATTCCTTACCAGAATACTAAAAGATTGAACTAACTAAAACTTATTTGAAAATTGGGGATAATGAACCATTATGGAAGTATGTGGTGAATATAGGAGTTAAGTGGGTAAAACTTCACAACATAAACATAATTTAGTATTGAAATATTGTTTATTCTTTACAAATTATGTGATAAACTTCTTTGATTATACTTTAATATGAATACTTGAGTTTTATCCCCTTTTTATGGATTAGTGGATTGTTATTCTATTGCGCATTATCATATGGTGTTTGATTATTAGACATGTAAATCTTTGTGATTATGGTCTAAAATATGTTAGTATACACATTAAGAAATTAGTTTCAAATTTTGGTTAAATATTTAGTTTGTAGATGATGATTGGATACTAACTTGTCTTTTTGATTTTACATTAAATATGAAATATTTATGAGAATTGATTTGCTTAACTGTATATGTCACATGAATAATTGATTAAAAATTATTGTCTTATTATATCTCAAAATAGACATGACATCAAAAAATAAGATTGCTAACTTAAACAAAGGTGAAAAACTTAACGGTGACAATTACAACATCTAGAGTCGTAGAATATGGTATATACTCGAAGAGAACAATGCTCTGGAAGGTATAAATCATGTTTTGAATCAACCAGAAGAGGGTAATTCTGCACAACACATAAGGGATCTTGAAGCTTACAAAGCTTGTAAAAAGGCTAATTTCACTGCACGTGGAATAATAGTTAGTTTTGTGATTGATGACCTCATACATGAATGTGAGGAATTCTCAATTGCTCATGCTATGTCGGCACATCTGAGAGGAACATATGGGGTACGTCTGTAATCCGCCTCCGACAGTTAACTATCAAATTTGACACTTTTAAGAAGTGTCATGATCAAAATATTAAACAACATCTTAGGGTGATGTCAAACATGATAGCTTCACTCAAGAGTGTTGGCCATGTTCTTTCAGATGAGCAATGAATTCATGAAGTAATTTGGTATTTTTCCAATAATTAGGAACATTTGAAGGTTAACTTGACCAATAATGATAACATCAAAACCTTTTCAAAGGTTGCTCACCATGTTGAACTTGAAGATGAGCGGCTTGGTGCTGCTAAAGCTGCTTCTAATGCCTTTGTGGCGGAATCAAGTGGTACAAAATCTTCAGGCTTCAAGTGTAAGAATATTTGGAAAAGAAATGGGAAATACATAGAGATCGGAGAGGGACCCTCTAATAAAAAGGAGCAGCCTAATTCCAAGAAAGAAAAACGGTTCTTCAAGAAGAGAGACAAGAGAAAAATGAAGTGCTATAATTGCCAAGTGTTGGGATACTTAGCTCGTGAATGTACAGAGCTGAAAAAGGTAGCATTTCCAAATGCATCTCTAAGTGTTACATATGTTTCTAGCACTTACTTATTAATTGAATCTTATCCTATGTGGATTGTAAACTTAGGATCCACCTACCACGTGAGCCAAGATTAAAAAACATTTGTGGAGTTTCATCGAGTTTCATCTAAATTGGGGTGAATCTACATGAGAAATAATGCAAAATTGGAAGTCAAAAGAATAGGCACTTTCGTGGTGGTCGTTCTTTGATGTTACACGACATCATATATTATTCTCTGGATATTCGACGAAACTTAGTATTTGTATTTGTTCTTTTAGACATTGATTTTGATTTATTCTTTAGTTGTAATGGTGTAAGAATAACTCTAGATAATGTTTTATATGGTTTTAGACTTTGTTATGACCGTTTTATCGTACTAGATTGTAATCCTTCAACTTATGACTATTATGTTGACCGTTGTGTAATGGCATGTTATTCAAGTAACAATGATATTGATGTTATTACATGACATGCAAGATTAGGTCACATAGAGTAAGATCGAATGAATAGGTTGGAGAAAATGACATTTAGGTTCTTTCACCCAAATTGATATGCCAACTTGTGAAAATTATTTTGCTGGAAAAATTACGCGTAAACCATTTGGGAAGGCCAAAAGAGCTGAGTTCTCACCTCAATTAATTCATTATGATATTTGTGGTCCAATGAATATGAGGGCAAGGTCTGGTGCTACATACTTCATTACATTTATTAATGATTTCACACGCTTTGGTTATGTCTATTTGATTTCTCATATATCTGAAACACTTGAACTAGGGGTGTGCATCGGTTGATTCATTTTGGTTTTATGTATTATTTCTTTGATTTATCAATTTTCCATTTTAAAATATGCTAAATCAATAAGATATTTTTAATCGGTTTTTGATTTATCAGTTTTGGTCCTTAATGATTTGGTTTTTAGTTAAACCAATAAGAAAATGCTTATAAAACAAATATATGACTTTTCTAATAGATAATAATGTAACTTTACAAATGCTCATAAAATAGAAACAATAATATCAAACATGAAAAAAATTATATATGTGTAACACAGTGAGAAATTAAGAGGAATAAGGTTCTTACTTTAGGTTTTGTCGGTTTGGATAATATGAAGTTGTGAACTCAAAGTCATAGTGAAGTATGAATTGAAGGCTAAATGACAAAGACATAACTAGTAAGATATTAAGATTAATATTTAATATTTATGTATAGGTAAAAGTAGTAAAATACTATAGTCTTAATGGGTTATCGTATTGTCACGACCCAGACCGTCGTGATTGGCACCCACACAAACCCTCCGGTGGGAGAACCATTACAACAGCCCAAACAGACAAATTTTATGAAAACTAAGGCATTTAAAGGTACAAAAGCAGATTTAAACAAATAACTTAATAAAACTAATGCGGAAGAACAACCCCTAGAACCAGAAAGTCATTGTACCAAAACTCTACGAACGACAAATCTAAGAACAAAGGGTATAACCCCAAAACTAAACAACGCCTTAAGAAAATAGTCTGAGTCCGAAAAGAGTGGACTTAAACAAGAGAGATCAATGGCAGTTTGAACGAACTGGCTCACCCTTGAATCCGGTCATGCTTAATAGTCACCTAGCTGAGGTCTATCAATAGCCACCTGAAGATGCCCTGTACTCAACAAAGAAAGAGCAAGTGCAGTATCAGTACACAACCACAGTGTACTGGTAGGATCACGCGGCTATCCCAATAAGTGAAACACATGCAAGTAACCACAACATTATAATATAGGCATATACATAACATATACAATATTAGTCAACTATTACGAACAATGAACAGTTTCACAATTCTCACATATCACAGTTATATCAATATAGAGCAACATACCGTCTTCCAATATCAATCATCATCATCTATGAACGAAATCATCACAAGTAGATACACAACACAATTCAATGGTTCTTTCACGGAACCCAATTCAATGGTCCTCTCATGGAACCCACACCCAAACTGTTAGCATACCAGAACATGGTACCTGAACCAATGTTTATGACGGAATGTGATAATCGATCCCATATTTATGCCATAATGTGGCAACCGATTCCATTTAGTGTGTCAGATCTTGACACCCGCCCATTCAACAAACCACAATCACAATCACAATGTATATTCTCACAATCATACAACAAGAGGTGATTCATGGCATACAATTATTCAATTATCCTCATTTACGATTAGGGTGATCAATAATGCTACATTTGCATACACACATGCATTATAATGAACAATTACAAACATATATCACACCAACATGAAATCACAACCATCACCTACCTTGAATCCTAACTTGAATCCCTTAAGGCATTTGAATATTCCTTTCCAGATTCTTCTCGCTTGTTCGTGGTCTAAAAATAATCAATACAATACGGGAATCAATAAACAATCACTAATTACCCGAATTGCTAACAATTCTATGAACCCTAGATCATACCCATGATTCCAAGTACCCAAAAAGGGCTGTTTCGACCCTAGAATCTAGATCAAAACCCTCCCCCATCGATAATTACCTATTAGATTACGTTTTATGGATCGAAAAATTGATTCGGAGAGTGAAAAGCTTACCTTTAGCCTCAAGAATAGTGGAAAACTATCAAGAGTCGCCTGGGGTTCATTCCTTACCTCTCAAAGTCAAAAATTGCAGAATAAAGATGTTTTGGGATTTATTTATGACTTTAAGTCCCGTCGAACCTGCCATAACGGTCCTCACCCCGCTACAGCGGCAGAAATCCTGCCCCAGCGGCTTGCACGGAACCAGTGAGTTATTTTAATAATTCCAAGACCCCATTCTACAACACACCTTTAACCAACTACGCTAAAAAAATACCTTTCACGCTAAGATTGATTTCAGGAGTTTTACTCACCCGAATTTAGTTTCGTAAAGTCGTACAGGTTCCTTAACGACTTATCTAATCACTCATGTAATCAAAATCATAAATAAGCCACCCGATTGTTACCATCTTTCCCTACACCTTAACGACTCTGATTTCGTCCAAATCTAGACTAGGTTGGGAAATTTCAAGTTACTACTCAAAAGTTTTATGGCCCCAATTCTTTCCCCATTGTCTTTCCTATAACAAAGGGAAAAGTCGTTACACGTATACCCAATAACCCAATATTAAAAACCAATACCAAACCAATAACCCGATAGTTTTCTTATAAAACTGTTGAAAAAATCATTAGCCCAATAACCTAATAGCAATAAACCAATAACACTTTTTTTGATTCAGTTTATTGGTCGTTTCGATTTTTGCACACCCCTAACTTGAGTGCTTTAAAGGATATATGAATGAAGTTGAAAATGAATTAGATAAAAGCATAAAGGCTTTAAGAACCGATCGAGGATGCGAATATTTGACAAAACAATTTAAAGAATTATATACTGAAAAGGGTATTAATACCTTCTAAATCAGTGTCTTCCACTCCTTATGAACTTTAAACTGTCCATAATTTAAACCTGAATAATCTGACCATGGGGTTGTGTAGCATATATTAAAGATCGTTTTGGTGAGTTTGGTAAACTAAGTACAAATTGAAAGAAATGTATCTTTATAAAGTACTCTGAACACTCCAAAGGATATGTGTTCATCGATGAATAGGAGGATTAAAGTATTCTTAAAATTATATCACGAGATATCAGATTTTTGGGAAATGATTTTCCCAAAAAGGGCGAAATACATGAAGTTGAGCCACTTTGCGAAATGTTGAATTCAGAAGATCAGGTAATGTTGTCAGATTTAGTTGATAATTCACTAGATCAAAAAATGATTCCTGGTCCAAGTGGAAGTTATTAATCTCAAAATCCTATAGAAGAATTTGAACTTCAAATACGTAAGAGTACAAGAAAAGGTGTACCTAAATGATCTTATAAGATTGAGGATTATGTTTTCTTGGTATCTCCTACAGAATTCGATGAACCTAATTCTGTAACTGAGGCCTTATAGAGCCCTTAAAGGGATGAATGGTTAAATGCTATGAAAGAAGAATTAGAGTCCATGAAAACTAACAAAGTATGAGATCTAGTTGACCTTCCTAAAGAATGTAAATATATTGGGAATAAATGTATTCTCAAAGTTAAACGCAAATCACATGGATCAATAAAAAGATACAAAGCACGATTGGTGGCAAAAGGTTTTACACAAGAAGTTGAAATAGACTATGAAGAAACTTTTTCACCAGTTGTAAGGCTTACCTCCATATGATTACTTTTAGCTATTGTCACACGTTTAAACCTAGAATTACACCAAATGGATATGAAGGCCATTGTTCTCAATGGAGAATTAAACGGGGAAATCTACATGGAACAACCAGTAGGTTTCATTATTAAACACCAACAAAAGAAAGTTTGCAAATTGAAAAGATCAATTTACGGCCTAAAGCAATCTTCAAGGCAGTGGTACCTGAGATTTCATAAGGAGGTGATGTGATTTGATTTCACCATGATTGATGAAGATCATTGCATCTATGTGAAAAGGTCCAATGGAAATTTTGTAATTCTTTCTCTTTACGTAGATGATATTTTATAAGCTCAAGATAATTTGGAGTATGTGAAAACAGTCAAGTTATGGCTTTCAAAATCATTTGATATGAAAGATATGGGTGAAGAAGACTATATAATGGGTGTTAAGAGCCAAAGAGACCGTTCCAAGAAATTTTTTAGTTAATCTCAAGAAACTTATATAAAAAAAATATTGGAACGTTTTCAAATAACGTTGCAAATCCATGGATACTCCTGTAGCAAGAGGTGAAACTTTAAGCCTTGAAATGTGTCCAAAGACTGGAAAAAAAGGAAGACATGTCTCGAGTTCTTTATTCTAGTGTTATTGGGAGTTTGATGTATGCTATGATGTGTACTCACCGACACATTTGTTATAGCGTGAGTCTAGTTTGCAGGTATCAATCCAATCATGGAAGAGGACATTGGAAAACAGTAAAGAGGATATTTTAATACCTGAAGGAAACTGTAGATCATACGTGGTGTTATAGTATATTTGATTTATTCATAAGAGTTTATACTGATGTTGATTGGGCTGGTGACTGGATTGATGAAAATCAACATTCGGTTATGTTTTTTTTACTAAATGGTGGTGCTATTTCATGGAAAAGTAAGAAGCAAACTTGCATAGTTCTTTCAACCATAAAATTTGAATTCGTGGCTTGTGTGTATCCAGTACAAGAAGATGTTTGGTTAAAGAGGCTCTTTGAGCATTTGAGTATTGCAAAGAATTCTAAGGGTTTCATGATTCTATATTGTGATAGTCAAGTGGCTATCGCATACACGAAGAATCCTAAGTATCACAACATGATCAAATACATTGACATCAAGTATAACTTTGTGAGAGACATAGTGGCAAATGGAGAAATAACTTTGCAATACATTCCTACACATAAAATGATAGTTGATCCTTTTAAGAAGGCCATCTCTAGAGACTTGTTTGAAAAACATGTTAAAGCTCTAGGTTTGCATAGAATTTGATGATATTTCAGTATTGTAAAATAACTTGTTTGTTATGATATTCTCTTATAGATAATACTATTGAATTTATGTTTAAATGTAGTATGCATGTGATATTTTGTAAGAAATAAAATGTGTCAAACAAGTTGCGATATTGGCTCTCTCACACGAGCAATCACCTCTTACGTCGAGGAACGTCAAGATGTGAGTGTCACCACTATATTATTACTTGTTTTATGATCTATACAAATGTTTCTCTAAGAAAATGAGTTTAAAGATCAATGAAGAGAGAAATTAGAGTTAAACAGATTGAGGTGTTTAGACCAAGGTCTGTACGATGTTGGATAATTGAAAGAATGAGACACATACACTAATATAAGGTAAAAATATTGTAGCACGTGTTTCATACCACGTGTGTCAAGAGATCAATGGGTCAATGAAAGAATGGTTCCTTACTTCTTCATTGTGTGAGACCCCGAAAAGTTAAAATAACTTTTCAATGAAATACCCTTTGACCTTTGACTGTTTCTTGAAGTTTCGATCAGTGTTGCTACATTAGCATGTTACTAATAGCCATGAGTGGTTCGGCAATGTAGAGCATGTTTAGGAAAACAGTTGTTATGAAAACCATAGATTCGAGTAGAAAGGGAAGATTGTTAAAATGAACAATTTAACTTGTATACATAACCCGACTATTACACTCGAGTGTAATTGTGTATATAAAGTCAAACATGAACTTGAGTTCACCCCTTCAAGAGGATGAGGGATCGAATAAGTACCTTCTAAAGTAGTGAATGAAGTCTGAGATATTGTGAATAATAGTGTCCTTAAAATTGAAGTGAATTCTTTCCACATGTGATTGGATTCCTATATAGGGGTCGTAAACCTTAAAGGTAAGCTCTTCATGCTCACAGGTCGCACAAATTATTTTTTGTATGAATTATGTGTCTGATTAATGTTGTGTTGGCTTGGGTCTTGTATACCATGTGTGAAGTGAGAGATGTAAGTTTTGGGTCGTGGGTGGCCCATGTAGACCAGCCCGACTCAACCCGAATCTGACCGACCTAATTCGGTTTTACCCTATCCAATTTAATTAATTAATTAAATGGATGATCCTTTTAAAGGATAAGATGGAACAATTATAGAGTAACTATTCAACCTCCCCTTAAAAGACTCGTAGTGGGAGTAACTTTTTTAGATGTGGAAACATAAAAAAAATAGGGGAAGAACGTGAGAAAAGCAAAAACAAAATATCAGAAAAAGAAACAAAAAGGAAAGTTTTTTTCACAAATCAGTCTACACACTAAGGATACTCTTAGTTTGTGAACGATAACGATCTTGGTTTCCTTGTGATTCAAAGAGAGATATGGAGCAATTTGTTTTGACAACAAAATCAACAACAAATATTTTTGCGGCAAGCTAAGTTATAAGGTACACATCTTGTTGTTGCTTTGCTATTAATATTCCTTCATATACAATTAAAGTAGAATATATAATATTAAAACAGAAGAAAATTATTATATATTCGTGTATAAATGTTTTTAGTTGCATTGACGTGGGTATAATGAATCACTTAATATAGAGGTAATATGTATTTGTTGTGGGATTGGTATGACTTTGAAACTTTAATAACACATGCAACTCGGTTGTTCAGTGTTACTAGAACTTTACATTTCATTTAAATAAAATAAAATATTCTATTGATAGTTAGTTTAAAATTCTTACGTGTTACAATTGTATCCAATATGGAACTATTTTTTATAAATATTTTAATTTTTGAAGGGTATAAAATTAAACTCGATCAATATTTCGAACATATTTTCGCCGATCAACATTTAGCCTCTTAAGTATTTATTAATGTGTATGAATCAGAGATTAACAAATTAAAATTGATATAGTAGAATATGATAGATATGAGTCCCTATTATATACTATATTCGTGATGTTAAGTAATACTCAATTTCGATAAAAACAACAATAAAAGAGGACTTAAAATATATGTCGAAAATTTTGCCAAATTATGTTGCCTTCTTTCAACAGCAATACCAAAATTTATATCCAGATTTTCATAAAAGTTTATGATCAATAATGTGGATCAATGACTTATTTTATAAACTAGTGACGAAAAATTCGTGCGATCCACGAACTTAATATTTATTTTATAATATTTTTGTAAGTGGTGTTAATTAAAAATTATTTAAAATAAACTATACATTTGTGTGGTGGTAAATCATCTTTTTAAGTGTAATTGAAGACCTAATAAATGTTATTAATGTTGAATAAATTTTAGTGATATTAATTAAATGAAATCAATGTTTTTTTCTAAAATAATATATATATATATATATATATATATATATATATATATATAGAGAGAGAGAAGAGAGAGAGAAATAACTGCAAAATAGCTATACATGCTCTCAAATAAGAAAATAATGTGAATTTAGTAAAACGATAAAAGTATATCGTAATTCTCCTTTGGATAGATACTATGACACACTATCATAATCTAAATGTCATTTTTATCTTTAATAGGCAATTATTTTTCTAACAAAAAATATACAACATCTTTGGATATACAATATATGTTTGATTGAAAATATTAATTTACCTCATAATGTTCACTATTCGTAGAATGATTGATTCACCTTTGGGTAAATTCTTAAGTTCTAGCAATAGTGAAAGTCAATTTATCTATTTATTTTCAATATAGGCATTTCATTAACTTTCATAGATAAATGACAATTTTGTGATTTCATATTTTTCTTAACCATACTAGTTTGGCCACTTTGGTGACTAACAAACTATATAAATACAAATGCGCACATGATATCATAAATTTTTGTGCATGTGAATAATTTTATACATTTTAGTTTGACCATTTTGGTGACTAACAAACTATAGAAACATAATACATGCATCAAATGATAATAGATATTATATGTGTAGATGTTAATTTCTCTAGTTTGGCCACTTTGGGTGACCAACTATTTTGCACTAAGTACACACATATTATTTATTGCTTAGTATAACAACCACTTTAATATATTATACAATCCAAAAGAAAACATAATTATTGAATTATAGAAAAATTATTTAAGATTTTTAGAATTTGTGCAAATTAAACTTAGCTAACAACTCTTGATTAACTTAAGAGTTCAAACACCTTAAATAGCGAAGCACAAAATTACACTACTAAAAAAGGATTCAACAATAAGTTTGAACATAGTTTGATTGGAAAATTTTTAACTTAGAAGGATTTTTTTAAATTCACGATTCTCACGTTATTTGCCTTCTCCGTAATATTTCCTCACCGACCATCTATTTTTTATTCTTAAAAAATCTACACAAATATCAGCTACACTCAAAGTCATAAAATTATAACTAAAAGCTGTGAATTCAAAACTAAAGGGTTGTTTGACATTGCTGCTAAAATTGTTTATTCTTAAAAATATTTTTTAAAGTAGTTTTTTAGAAAGGTGCTTTTGAAAAATAAAACAGTTTGTGTTTGACTAATTTTTTTTTAAAAAAAAGAAGTGTTTTTGAGAGTTAAATCACGAAAAAAGGCAAATATCAATGTATTTTTAATATCAAGATTATTTTATAGAAGAAACTATTTTAAACATCAGCTATAGCAGATTTAATTGAATTTTTATTTTTATTAAATTGAAATGTAATATATTTAAATTTTCAATATATATAATACCTTTTTTGGAAAGTTGAGATCTTTAATTGCTATTTTTTTTCCAATCTTGCAAAAATATTGTTGTTACCTTTTTTTTCTCTATATATGTAAAATAATATATAAAATATAAATAATATTATATAAATGTAAAATTAAAAAAATATTATATAATAATTAAAATAAAATTATCAAATGAAATTTAACAAAAATTCTAATATATGTGTCACGACCCAGACCGTCATGATTGACTCCCACACTAACCCGCCAGTGGGAGAACCACTACTATAACCCAAACCAAGTAACTAAACCAAAAACTAAAGCATTTTAAGAATACGAAAGCAAGAATAATAGCCAAAACTGAAGTTCCCATAAACTTCCAAAAGATCTAACAACTAACAATGCAGAAAAATTACACCTAGAACCAGAAAGTCAATGTACCAAAACATCTAAAGTTCAACAAATCTAAACAAGAAGGGATACAACCCCAAACTAATCAACTAATAACTAACTAGAAAGTCTAAGTCCGGAATGTGGACATAGACGAAAGGAGAACTCATGGCAGCCTAGAAGAATTGGTTCACCCTTGAATTCGAACAACGATCACTAGTCTACTAAGCGAGGTCTGTCAATAGCCGCCTGAAGATGCCCTGTACTCAACAAAGAAAGAGTAAGTGCAGTATCAGTACACAACCACAGTGTACTGGTAGGATCACGTGGCTATCCCACTAAGTGTAACATAAGCAAGTCAATACAACATACCGAACATATACAATATCGATTATCACATGCTCAACAATATACATTTATAACAAGTCATTGGTCCTCTCATGGAACCCAAACTCAAACTGTTACCATACTGGAACGTGGTACCTGATCTAATGTTTATGCCAGAACGTGGCAACCGATTCCATAATTATGTCGAAACGTGGCAACCGATCCCAATTAGTATACCGAAACACGGTATCCGATCCAATCAACACACCACAATCACAATCACAAGTACATTCTCAATAATCATACTATCAAGGAGTGATTCATGACATTCATCATTCATATATCCTCATTTACAACAAGTGTGATCAATAATGCAACATTCACACACACATATATATATATATATATATCATAATGAAACAAAGACAAACATATATCACACAATCATAGAATCACAACTATCACCTACCTCAAAACAAGCTTGAAACCCTAAGAAACTTGATTCTTCCCTTTCCAGATTCATTCCGCTTGTTCTTGGTCTACAAACCATCAATATAATACGAGAATCAATAAACAATCACTAATTACCCGAATTACTAACAATGCTAAAAACCCTAGATCATACCCATGATCCCAAGTATTCAAAATAGGGTTGTTTCCACCATAAAATCAAGATGAAAACCCTCCCCCATCATTAATTATCCATTATATTATGTTCTACAAATCGAAAAATGGATTCGGGGAGTGAAAAGCTTACCTTTAGCCTCAAGAATGGTGGAAAACTGTTAGGAGTCACATGGGGTTCATTCCTTAGCTCTAAAAATCATGAAGTACAAAATAAGGTCATTTAGTGGTTTATTTACGACTTTAAGTCGCATTGAACCCGCCACAGCGGCCCTCACCCCGCTATAGTGGTCTCGCCAGAGCGGCTTGCACGAACCAGTGAGCTATTTAAAGAATTTCAAAATCCCCATTTTACAATACACCTCTAACCAACGACTGTCAGAAAATACCATTTACGCTAAGGTCAATTTCGGGAGTTCTACTTACCCGAATTCAATTTCGTAAAGTCGTACGGATTCATTAATGAGCTATCTATCCACCCATGTTATCATAACCATAAATAAATCACCCGATTATTTCCAAATTTCCCTACATCTTAATGACTTTGATTTCGTCCAAATCTGAACGAGGTTGGGAAAATCCAAATATTGTGAAAATGTTTTTCGGTCTCAAATTTCCCCCCGTTGGCATTTCTCTAACGACGAAAATAGGTTGTTACAATACATACCAATTTACCCATCACTCATTCCCGAGTGACAAAACTTAGGAAAAATAGGCTAAGGAAAGAATGAAGTAGTACCTGAATCGACGAACAATTAGGGATACTTGTTTTGCATGTCTCTTTCGGTTTGCCAAGTAGCTTCTTCAACTGGATGATGCTTTCATTGAACTTTCACGGACTTAATCTCCTTGGTTCTCAACTTGCGAACATTATGATCAAGAATTGCAATTGGTTCCTCCTCATATTGGAGGTCTTTGTCTAACACAATTGAGTCCCACTTAATGATATAATCCCCGTCACCGTGATACCTCTTCAACATGGACACATGAAATACCGAATGAACACCCGATAGATTAGGAGATAACGCCAATCTATATGCTACTGGTCCCACACATTCAAGAACCTCAAATGGACCAATGTATCGCTAACTTAGCTTACCCTTCTTGCCAAATCTCATCACCCCTTTCATGGGTGATACCTTAAGAAGAACATTCTCACCGGTTTGAAATGCCATGTCTTTTACCTTATGATTTGCATACTTCTTTTGTCTACTCTGGGCTGCTAAAAGCTTAGCTTGAATACTTCTCACCTTATCTTAAGCATCCTTCACTAAATCAACCCCTAAAGGTTTCACATCCCCAGCCTCAAACCATCCTATGGGTGATCTACATCCCCTCCCATAGAGTGCCTCAAATGGTGCCATATCTATGTTGGAGTGATAACTAATATTATAGGAGAATTCACACAAAGGTAGGAACTTATCCCAATGCCCTCCAAAATCAATCACACATCCCCTCAACATGTCTTCTAACACTTGAATGATTGCCCGTCTGTCTGTGGATGAAATGATGTACTAAAGGTGAGTTGTGTGCCCAATTCATCATGTAATTTCCTCCAAATCTTGGATGTGAATTGGGTACCACGATCTAAGATAATAGAGAGGGAACCCTATGCAACCTCACTATCTCTTTCACATACACCTTAGCCAATTGTTCAACATTATAATCTATTCTTATCGGAATAAAATAGGATGACTTAGTCAATCTATCAACCACTACCCAAATAGAATCAAACTTCCCCAAAGTCTTGGGAAGACCAACCACGAAATCCATGGCTATCCTCTCCCACTTTCATTCCGTAATTGGCATTCTTTGAAGCAAACCTGTAGGCCTTTGGTATTAATATTTCACTTGTTGACAATTTTGACACTTCGCCACAAACTCCGCTATGTCCTTCTTTATGCCCGGCCACCAATAAATTCGCTTCAAATCTCGGTATATCTTGGTCACACCCGGATGGATAGAATATCGCGAACCATGAGACTCTGCCAATAATTTCTCAATCAAGTCATCTACTCTAAGGACACATATTCTCCCTTTAAAATTGAGCACACCATCTGCATCAAGAGTGGTCTCTTGTGTCTTACCAATCACAGTCTTCTTTCTAAGCTCCTTCAAATTTTCATCTTCAAATTGTTTGGCCTTGATCTCATCAATGAATGTGGCCCTCACTTCAATGCTAGTTAACACCCCACCTCTGTCTAAGATGCCCAACTGCATGAACTTAGACTCTAAGGTCTGAATTTCCTTAGCCAAAGGTCGATTGGATGTACTCAAGCAAGCTAACCTACCCATACTCACCACCTTTCGACTCAAAGTGTCTGCTACTACATTAGCCTTACCCGGATGGTATTGAATGGTGACATCATAATCTTTATGTAACTACATCCACCTTCGCTGTCTCAAATTCAGATCCTTTTGAGTGAATACATGCTGCAAACTGCGATGATCAATAAACACTTCACACTTAACACCATAGAGGTAATGCCGCCAAATCTTAAAAGCAAACACTATTACTGCCAACTCGAAATCATGTGTTGAATAATTCCTCTCATGCACTTTTAACTGACGTAAGGCATAAGCTATACCATTCTTATTCTGCATCAACACCACACCCAAACTAGAATGTGAAGCATCACAATAAACAATAAAATATTTACCTTTAACCGGTAATGCTAGAATAGGCACAGTGGTCAAAAGAGTCTTGAGCCTTTGAAAGCTCTCCTCACATTTTTCAGTCCATTCAAATGGTATCTCCTTTTTAGTCAAATTAGTCAAGTGTGTGGCGATAGAAGAAAAGTTCTTAACAAATCGACGATAGTAGCTAGCGAGCCTCATAAAACTCCTAACTTCCATCGTAGAGCTAGAACGAACGCAATTCTTAACCGCCTCAATCTTTTGAGGATCTACCATTACCCCTTCTTTCGAAACTACATGCCCCAAAAATGCAACCAATTTCAACCAAAATTCATACTTAGAAAATTTAGCATACAACCTTTGTTTTCCAAGAATGCCCAAAACAATACGAAGATGGTTGGCATGCTCTTCCTCACTTTTTGAATAGACCAAAATATCATCAATAAAGACTATGATGAAATAATCAAGAAATGGTTTGAACATCCATTCATTAAACTCATAAAAGCTACAGGCGCATTGGTCAAACCAAAAGACAACCAAAAACTCATAGTGCCCATAGCGAGTCCTAAACGCCGTCTTGGGCACATCCTCAGTCCTAATTTTCAACTGATGGTAGCCAGACCTTAGATCAATCTTAGAGAAAACTGATGCCCCTTGCAATTGGTAAAAAAAAATCATCTATTTGAGGAAAAGGATACTTGCTCTGAATAGTGACCCTATTTAATTGCCGGTAGTCTATACATATTCTCATACTACCATCATTTTTCTTAAAAAACAAAATTGGAGCACCCAATGGAGAAGCACTAGGATGAATAAATCCCTTATCAAGAAGCTCTTGGATTTGAGCCTTAAACTCTAAATCAATGCAAAAATATATACATCTCTATCCAGAGGCATATCAAGCAAGTCACTAGGCAACACTTCTTTAAATTTCGACACCACATAAATAGACTCAATGGATGGAGCCTCAAACCCAACATCACATAATTTCTAGAGTTACAGACTTAGTATTACAATTAAGCATGGCATAATAGGGGGACAACCAAGTCATGCCTAAGATTATATCACAGTCAGTCATATCCAAAATCACCAAATCAGCCCAAGTCCAAAAACACATAAACAAAATAGGACAAGCATGATAGACATGGGTAAATATGACTGACTCTCCAACTAGGGTAGAAACATGGATATGAACATCAAATATATCACAAATCACATCAAACTTTGAGGCAAAACTCACGAATACATAAGAAAAAGTAGAACCCTGATCAAACAACACATTAGTCATCTGGTCACAAACAAGAATAGTACTTGTGATCATTGCGTTAGACGCCTCTCCTCATTCTTGCCCGAAAATGCATAACACTGAGCCCTATCATCTTGACGAGCCACTTCCCTACCTGGTTGTGTGTTACCCATGCCTGCATTACCATTTCCTCTACCTCCACAACCTCGTTGATTACCTCATTGCCCACCTTGTGGACATTATTTACCATTATTACCATTCCCCGTGGGTACCACTGCTCTAGACTACTGCTGCGCAGAATCTAACATACGTGGGTGGGGACAATATCTCCTCATATGCCCAGGTTCACCACAGTTGTAGCAAGTACGATCAAAGATGGTTTGCCGCTCGTCGAAGGCGTGACTCCCTGGCTATCCTAAAAATTATGAGATGGAGTTTCCGAGTAACTACCTATAGAGGCGAGCATAGAGGACTGAATTGGCTTGGCTGCAAGCATTGGCCTTCCTGACCCCTTGGAATAAGAACCTTGAAAGTTACTCGATTTCTTGGCCCTTTTTGCCTATGCCTTAGCTGATCGTCTCGCCTCACCCCCTCCACTTTCATAACATAGTATGTTACCTCATTTAAGCTCCTCTCTGTAGAAGTCGTATGAACAGTTAATACTTGCAATTCAGAATTTAGTCCCCTAATAAATAACTGAATCCTCTCCTCTTCAGTAATCATCAATTGAGTAGCATATCTAGACAAAGCATGGAACTTGGCCTCATCAGCAACCACAGTCATACCACCCTACTCCAAAGCCATGAACTTATCCTTCTTGCGATCCCTCAAGGTCCGAGGCATATATTTCTCTAGAAACAAAGCATGAAATTGGGTCCAAGTAAGTGGAGGTAAAGTAGAAGATCTGCATTCCATATAAGCTCTCCACCACTGCTTAGCCTCACCTTTAAATTGAAAGGACACGAACTCAACCCCATGTTGATGGACAATTCCCAACTTATGAAACCTCTCATAGCAATCTAAGATAAACTCATAAGTATCCTTATTCTCAGAACCAAGAAACACATGAGACTTTAGCTTCAAAAACGTAGTCAACATTTCATGCTCATTACCAGTCATAACAGAACCCAACAAACGATGGAAGAAAGCATCATTACTTCCAGTACCACCCACCTTGGGCGCAGTTCTAGCAACAGTAAGGTTAATAGGAGCTTGAGTTGCTTGAGCAAAAGAAAACATTAGAGGACCAACCAACCCTTTCAAGAATGACATGATCTGCCAAGCTAACACCGGGTCTATGGGGGGAACATCGGTAGTCTCAGCTTGCACGTCTTTCTCTTGTCCCACATCCTCAACATTCTTCACATCAACATTCTCCTCTTCAATCTCTTCATGATGCGCGGGAGGGTTCTCATTCACAGGAGCTTCATTTCCAGCAGACGCTACTCTTCCACGGCCTCTACCCCTAGCTCTTCCTCTAACCCTACCTCGATCGTGACCTCTCGTTGCAGATTCCTCAGCTGGAGCATTGACGGGAGCTACGAGCCTAACGCCATTGAATCTAGTATTAACCATCTGGGAATAGAAGAGTGAAGAAGGTTAGATACCAATTTGAATCGCTAGATACCAATTGGAATCAAGTCATAGCATGAAAGGAGACAAGAGAAAATAGAGAGATTTCCTAAAGTCCTATAGCCTTTCGAAGAAAAGTAAAGGCGTCCCCGTACCATTCTGTGTGACTCTACTAGACCCATTTTGGTACATTAAGATCAACGAACCTAGGCTCTGATACCAACTTTGTCATGACCCAAACCGTCATGATTGGCACCCTGTGATGACCCGAAAATGAAATAGGATGAACTAAAGCTTTGCATGTGTTTTGGAAGTTGGTAATTTGTTAAAATGAAGAGTTTTGGCTTTTAAGGTTTAGTTTGAAGAGTTTTAAGGTCGAACGTCAAGGGACGACCATAATGTTCGGAGACTAGTCTTTTGAGCTAATGTGTTTTAGTGGTGTAATGTTGCCCTAGTCTTGTGTCAAAAGGGGTTTAAGGAGTGAACGTCAAGACACATGTTAGAATCTATTCAACGTCAATACACGTGTTAGACTCTATGCTATGAGACCCACTCTAGGTTGGTTGAGGGTGCTAGACAAAGAGCCAAGCCAAAAGGGGCAAGCCTTAGCTAAAAAGCCAAGGCTGTCCCAAGTTGGTTGCTCACTGCCCCAAAATACCATGGGCACCACCACGACCAGTGGTGCCCTAGATGGTCCATATTCTTGGGCGTGAATATCACTTGGTCTTAAGGGAGGCAAGGTAACTTTTCCTAGGTGCTGCCTCATCTTTATGAGCTCCACCATGACTCGTGGTGGGAGCCCCCGTGAAGATGCCTTGGGCCCTTGAGGGCTTGACATGGTAGAGAGGCCCACTGGTCAAGGGACCATGGGCACCACCACGAGCCGTGGTGCGCTTCACGACTCGTCCTAGTGGGTGTGGTCCCTAGTGGGGCTGCCCAAGTGAGGGGTTTTTAAGGAGTCCATTCAAAAGGGTTTCAAAAAGTCTTCAAAGAACAAAAAGCCTAATTTCTATTCTAAGCATGGGTTCATTGATAAATTGTTTTCAAAAGCATTATATTGGTGAATTAAAGTATAATTGATGATTTTATATGAAATTTCTTCAAGAATCCACGTTTTCACTAAAACCCTAAATTTGCTATGAAGTGGGTCTATTTCTACAAATTCAAAGTTGATGGAAATATGTGTAAAGTGAATTGTATTGATATCTCTTGTGTTGTTTAATGTTTATTCATGATTAGTTGTTGATAATGGATGAATTAAGGGTGGTAAGCCTTATGGGTGAAGTATTGATGATTGCTTGAATTTTGGTGATTTTGGCTATGGCTTTGGATTATGGTAAGAAAGCTTGAACTCTCTTTATTGAATTGATTGTTGTTGGTAGGTTGAATCCACCTTTGGTGGAAGTGTTATATCTTATTCTTGTGTGGTATTATTGTGAATTGATTCCATAAAGGGCATTATATGAGTGTTATTATATTGTTGTATTTTTATACATATATGAGGCTATATGTAAAGTCCTATATGAAGCTATATGTAAAGTTTGTATGAAGCTATAATGTGAAGATGTTCTAACGGTATTAATATGATATTGTATAGAGTATTATTATGCTAATGTGAAAGCATGTTTCTCTCGAAAAGGTGATATGTGGTGATGATGGACTATGATGAGTCTTTAAAAGATGATGTTGTAGTTCATATGACTTGAGTATCTTGTCTTGTGTCATGAAAGCTTGATTATATATATGAATGTTTGGTTGGGCTATGACTTAGTAATGGAGCTTTTCCTATAAATGCTAAAAGAGGAATTCTAGGCCAAGACTTGAATTGGTAGACTTAAGCATAGTGCCTTTTTATGAGTTTAGCTTTCCTAAGTAAATGTATAACCTTGAAGGATGGGCCTTAGGGTGATGTTCCCTTCTTGAGTGAAATGATAGACTTAGAGATGGATGGAGTCGGAACGACATGAGAATCCTTATCTAAGAAAGTCAAATGAGCTATCCTTATGAACCTAGATTGGTTGTGACTAAGAAATGGGGACTTTCTTGGGAAGAGGTACTATGAGTTATTTGAACTAGAAAAGGAACCCCCTCTATTACACATATGTGAATCAAATTACTCTATGGAAACCAAGGCTAAGCACCGAGTGGATGTGGTTAGGATGGTGGCCTAGTTGAGCATGAGATTAGGCACAATGAACATCCTTGGACATCTCTTAAACCATGTGCCAACATGGGTTGCTTTTAGTTCTACCATTGGCAAGTAGAACAACCTCCACAGAGTAGGATAGACTCAGTATTCCATAACTTGCTAGTGTAGTCTATGTCGGCTAAGGCCTATTTCCATCATATGGGATGTGCACTCTAGTAATGGATAGGTTCTACAACATGTAGGTAGTAGTATGAGATGCTATCTACACATGACACGAGTAGGCTTAGAAGATGCTAAAGTGAGTTCCTGTCACGACCCAAGCCTAGGGCTTAGATGTGACCGGCGAATAGGGAACCCGAGGGAACCCCAAATAAGCCTCATAGCATATCATTACACATCCTTGGTCGCGGAAGCAATTAAAATGACCATAAGCAATAAGCATAATCAAGGGGAAATCGGGACTAAGGGAGCAAGAAAAAAAAAGGAATGATACATAAATACCATAGATGAGTCAAGCTCAAGCATAATACACAACTTGTCCAACACCACCTCTAAACATGGATACTTAGCGGGGGCCGAGACAAACTACCGGGCTCACCCTCATAGTCAAAACATAACTAAAAAAAAAAAAGGTCTTATACATAGCAAAAGATCATGAGCAACGTCCCCGGAATGGAGGACTCACCAATAACCTTGATAGGAAATCGAATTAGCCACGTGGAGGAGGATGGTCAGACGGTGCTCCGGTCCCTACATGGTGACATCATGTAGGCATAGAGTATGCATTAGTACGTTTGAATGTACTAAGTATATGGGATGCAATGCAATGCAACAATGGATGGACATCATAGGCAAAATGCATAATCGTATCCGATAGATAACATATTAATGAGATGATATGTATAATGATGCTTATATAAAAATCATATTTAGTAGGGCATAGTATATGTGTAGTGAGTGACCATCAATATAGCATTTCCAAGGCCTACCACCCCCTTGGAGAGGCGAAAGAGGTACAAACCCCTCAATGTGGTTACCAGGGCCTACCATCCCCGAGCTAGGGACCAAGGTACAAACCCCTCGATATGGTTATACGGGCCTACTACCCCCCGTACTAGGCAACCAAGGTATAAACCCCTCGATACGGTTATACGGGCCTACTACCCCCCGTATTAGGCAACCAAGGTACCAACCCCTTGATACGGTTACCCGAGCCTACAACCCCCCGAGCTAGGCTTGATCGACTCACACACTATATAGAGAAAATCATATACATGTATCCATTTCATCATCATTTCAATACTTATATAATCATCCGACTCATAGGACGTACATTGGACCTTCCATTTCATAAGAATTCTATAAATGACATTTTATCAAACATATGGTGGGCTAATTGTTCATGTAAATAAAATCATGTGTTTCAAGAGTACTAAGTCCAACCAATTTTAAAATCCATATAAAACAGCCCACCAACAACATACATATATATATACATATATAACAACCTTCATAATTTGATCATGGAGGCATGAAAACCATAAACATCACATAATAATACCTTTTTATGAAAATATGCAAGATAGACCTTAATAGGGTGTGTAGTAGTGATTCCATAATTCAAGAGTTCATAAATGATCATAAGGACCCATAAACTTGAAGTAAAATAGAGGATAAATTGTTGGACTTGTGGAAAGGAAGGTTTCCACAATCAACCCACATACCTCAACTTTGGAGAATTCTTGATGAAGATTGGAATGGAGAATTGCTTGAGATTGAATCTTGAATCCGGAATTAAAGCTTGGGATTCTTGAATTTGGTGGATGATCTTGGTGGAATTTTTGGAGAGGGCTTAGAGAGTGTTCTTGGATGTTTTGAAGTTAAATAACTAAGTATGGATATGTCCCCTTTTTATAAAAAAACGTCCCAACACTTAGAAAAAAAATGAGGCGGGTGAACAGTGTTTTCGGTTACTGGAAATTGCAATTCTGCCGAGACAGGTTTTACGAAAATGGTCATAACTCCTTCATCCTAACTCGGAATGAGGTGAAACAAATTGCGTTGGAAATCTAACTCATAGAGTTTCAATTTTGATAGTTTGAGCTCCTTCCAGTTCCTTGTGTGTTAAGAGATATGCCCCTTTAAAGTTGACCCTCAAAATCGCATTTTTTGCGATTTTCGAATTTTGATACGGTTGCTCTAAAATTCGGGTTAGACCCATTTCCCACTCAATTTGACCCCCTGAATAAGAATATGAAGTCGAATTTCCGAAATGATGCATGGATTTTGAGATATATGGAAATTACAATTTTAGGTATTTTCGAAGCACATTTTCGGGCATTTTTGGGATCGTTTCAATATCTCCTCCTTGGGAACATTCGTCCCCGAATGTCAAAGAAATGTACATGAGAGACACAAACATGGCAAATTCAGCCCACATAAGGATGCAACAATGCACTTACACCTCATTTCAAAAACTTCAACATAGTTGTAAAACCACAATAAACTTGTTAACTTAAACATGAATGTATGCAATGACATGGGGGCTGAACTTAAGACATGAGATTTTATAAAGGGCTTAGATCAATACCTTAGGCTTGAGTGGAGTGGAAAAGATAAGGATATAGCCTTTGCATGTCCGCTTCGGCCTCCCAAGTAGCACTTTCAACTTGTTGATTTCTCCAAAGGACTTTAACGGAAGCCACATCTTTGTTTCTCAACCTCTTCACTTGTCTATCTAAAATCTGGACCGGAACCTCTTCATAGGTTAAATTATCTTCAACAACACCCACAACATCAAGAGACACAATAGCATTCGGATCACCCACACACTTCCTCAACATAGACACATGAAATACCGAATGAACCAAATCCATTTCGCTAGGCAATTCCAACTCATAAGCTACCTTGCCAATTCTCCTCATCACCTTATAAGGACCCACGTATCTTGAGCTCAACTTGCCCTTCTTACCAAAATGAACCACACCCTTCATGGGTGACACCTTCAAATAGACCCAATCACCAACTTGGAATTCAAGAGCCCTTCTCCTCACATCGGCATAGGACTTTTGGCGACTTTGGGCCGTCTTCAACCTTTCTCTAATCATCCTAACCTTCTCAAGAGCCTCCATAACTAGATCTGGTCCTAACAAGGCCTCCTCACCAACCTCAAACCACCCAACCGGTGATCTACAACGCCTCTCATAGAGAGCCTCAAAAGGAGCCATACCGATGCTAGAATGATAACTATTGTTATAGGCAAACTCAATCAATGGAAGATGATCATCCCAACTACCCTTAAGTTCCAATACACAAGCCCTAAGCATATCCTCAAGTGTTTGGATAGTCCTTTCGGCTTGTCCATCCGTTTGCGGGTGAAAGGCCGTAGTAAGCTTAACTCTCGTACCTAGACCCCTTTGAAAGGACTTCCAAAAGTGTGAAGTAAATTGAGTACCACAGTCCGATATGATGGATAGAGGAATCTCATGCAACCTTACCAAGTCATGAATATATAATCTTGCATAATCTTCCGCCCCATATGTTGTCTTTACCGGTAGAAAATGAGTCGATTTTGTCATCCTATCAACCACCACCCAAATAGAATCAAAACCTTTTCTAGTCTTGGGTAAACCAACTACAAAATTCATATTAATTTCTTCCCACTTCCAAGTAGGAATCTCTATGTCTTGGGTTAGGCCACCCGGCCTTTGATGTTCGGCCTTGACTTGTTGGCAACTATGACAATCGGAGACGAATTTGGCAATGTCCTTCTTCATGCCTCCCCACCAATACACATCTCTCAAATCTCTATACATTTTGGTGGAACCGGGGTGGATGGAGTAGGAAGAATTATGAGCCTCCTCAAGAATTTTCTCCCTCAAACCATCAACACAAGGCACACACAACCTACCTTGGTACCTAAGGGTACCATCTCCCCCTTGGGAGAAAACTTCCACCTTGCCCTCTTTCACCAAGGCCTTCAATTCTAACAAGGAAGAGTCAAGATCTTGTTTTTCTATCACCTCGTCAACCAAGGAAGACCTAGCACCATCAACAACGACCACACCACCATTACCAATCTCTTCCAACCTAACCCCCAACCTAGCCAACCGATGCACCTCCCTAGCCATTTCCCTATCACTAATATCAACATGAGCTAGGCTACCCATAGACACCCTACTCAAAGCATCCGCTACCACATTAGCTTTACCGGGATGATAATGCACACTCATATCATAATCTTTAAGAAATTCTAGCCACCTTCTTTGTCTCAAGTTGAGATCTTTTTGGGTGAAGACATATTGGAGGCTCTTATGATCGGTAAACACATCAACATGTACCCCATACAAGTAATGACGCCAAATCTTTAAAGCAAACACCACCGCGGCTAATTCAAGATCATGCGTAGGATAGTTCTTTTCATGCACTTTGAGTTGTCTAGAAGCATAGGCTATCACCTTACCATTTTGCATTAGAACACAACCCAAACCAACTCTAGAAGCATCACAATACACAACAAATCCCTCAAGCCCATCCGGTAGTGACAATATAGGAGCGGACACAAGTTTATCTTTCAAGGTTTGAAAACTCCTTTCGCACTCATCGGTCCACTCAAACTTAGCCTTCTTTTGTGTCAACTTAGTCATGAGAGAAGCAATAGAAGAAAACCCATTCACAAATCTCCGGTAGTAACCCGCTAAGCCCAAGAAGCTCTTAATATCCGACGGGGTCAATGGCCTAGGCCAATTTCTAATCACATCGGTCTTCTTAGGGTCTACCTTAATACCATCCCCCGACACCACATGACCTAGGAAGGCAACCTCCCTCAACCAAAATTCACACTTTTCATACTTGGCATACAACTTCTCCTCTCTCAATCTTTGCAACACCACCCTCAAGTGACCCATATGTTCTTCCTCGCTATGCGAATAGATTAAAATATCATCAATGAAGACCACAACAAAGGAATCAAGGTAGGGTTTAAAGACTCTATTCATTAGGTCCATAAAGATAGTCGGTGCATTGGTTAACCCAAAGGACATGACCACAAATTCATAATGCCCATACCTAGTCCGAAAGGCTGTCTTAGGAATGTCACACTCCCTCACCTTCACTTGATGATACCCGGACCGAAGATCAATCTTAGAGAAGTGGCTAGCCCCTTGCAATTGGTCGAACAAGTCATCAATCCTAGGAAGAGGATATTTATTCTTGACGGTGACCTTATTGAGTTGCCGGTAATCAATACACATCCTAAGGGACCCATCTTTATTCTTCACAAACAATACCGGTGCACCCCATGGTGATTGGCTAGGCCTAATAAAACCCTTCTCCAACAAGTCCCTCAATTGTTCTTTCAATTTCTTTAACTCCGCCGGGGCCATACGGTAAGAGGGAATAGAAATAGGTTGAGTATCGGGGAGGAGGTCTATGCCAAAATCTATTTCCCTTTCGGGAGGAACACCGGGAGGTCATTAGGAAAGACATCAAGGAATTTATTTACGATCGGAACCGACTCTATAAGAAGGGTTTTGGACTCCACATCTCTAACCCTCACAAGGTGATAGAGACACCCCTTAGAGATCAACTTACGGGCTTTAATGCAAGAGATGAACCTACCCTTGACTACCACATTTTGGCTTTCCCATTCAAGAATGGGTTCACTAGGGAATTGGAACTTGACCCTACGGGTTCTACAATCAATGGAAGCATAGTATGCATGCAACCAATCCATCCCAAGAACAATATCAAAATCGACCATGTTCAACTCAACAAGATCACAAGGCAATATTTTATGCAAGATGCAAATAGGACAATTCCTATAGACCTTCCTAGCAACCATATATGCACCAATAGGAGTAGACACCTTATATGACTCATGCAACAAGTCGGGCTCAACATGAAACTTTTTGGCAACAAAGGGGGTGACAAAAGAAAGAGAGGCACCCGGATCAATTAATGCATATACATCAAAGTCAAAGATTTTCAACATACCGATAACGACGTCGAGGACTTCATCGACCCCTTGCCTCCCATGCAAAGCATAAAATCGATTGTGCCTTGGGGCACCACCTTGTCGGCCCCCTCTCCCCAAAGGAACCGCATTGGCACCTTGTGGACGGACCTTCTTACCCTTGTTGCGATTCCGAAGACAATCTATTGCCTTGTGCCCCATTTCCCCACAACTATAGCAAGCACCGGTATTTCTCAAGCACGGGCCACCATGACCCTTACCACACTTCGGACATACATCAATAGGACCCATACCACCAACACCTTGGGCCCTTGGAACATCATTGGCAAACCCCTTATGGGGCGCATGAGAAGACCCTTGGCCTTGATGAAACCGGCCTCCCCTTCGACTTTGGAACTTGCCCTCAAAACGGGCCCTCTTGGCCTCATGACCCCTCCTCTTCCTCAACTTCTCCTCCTCCATTTCTTCGACATAGACCATCAAGCGGGACAAGTCCATGTCACTAATCAACATTGCGAACCGGCATTCTTCAATCACTAGGTCGGACACACCCATCACGAATTTGTTCATTCTAGATCGTGAGTCGGCAACCAAGTATGGAGCATATCTTGAAAGTTGGTTAAACTTGAGGGCATACTCCTTCACACTCATAGACCCTTGTTTTAAATTCATGAACTCCACCAATTTGGCTTCCCTAAGCTCAAGAGGAAAGAATCGATTAAGGAAAGTCGTTTTGAACTCTTCCCAAGGCACCACATAGTTTGCCCCCTTCTCTTCTTTCCATTGGTTGTACCATATTTGGGCCACCCCTTTTAGTTGGTAGGCCGCCAACTCTGCCTTATCTTCTGTCCTCATGCCCATGATAGCTAATATCTTGTGGACTTCATCAATGAACTCTTGAGGGTCTTCATCTAACTTAGACCCATAGAATTTCGGGGATTCATCCGCACGAAGTCTCTCACCCGAGATGCTTAGGGGTAGGAGCCTGAGGAGCTTGGGCCCCGTGGTTGGCTTGATTACCCATAGCTTGAGCAAATAAAGTAAGGGCATCCCGAAGATCCTCAGTGGTCGGTTGTTCCTCGGGTGCGCGGGCTCGTCTTCCTATTGTATTAGGCATGATCTAGCATAGCAAAGAACAACCGTTAGGGGAAAAAAAAACCCAATTCAACTCTACCGCACGACTTAGAACATGAAGAAGGGAAACATTTCCTAAAACGTCTTATAGCCTCCTACTCATAATTGTGGTGCACAACACAACCATGAATCGGACTCTAATCAACGCGGTGTGTTGGACTCCGAGGATCTATCAACCTAGTGCTCTGATACCAAGTTTGTCACGACCCAAGCCTAGGGCTTAGATGTGACCGGCGAATGGGGAACCCGAGGGAACCCCAAATAAGCCTCATAGCATATCATTACACATCCTTGGTCGCAAAAGCAATTAAAATGACCATAAGCAATAAGCATAATCAAGGGAAAATCGGGACTAAGGGAGCAAGAAAAAAAAAGAATGATACATAAATACCATAGATGAGTCAAGCTCAAGCATAATACACAACTTGTCCAACACCACCTCTAAACATGGATACTTAGCGGGGGCCGAGACAAACTACCGGGCTCACCCTCATAGTCAAAACATAACTAAAAAAAGAAAAAAAGGTCTTATACATAGCAAAAGATCATGAGCAACGTCCCCGGAATGGAGGACTCACCAATAACCTTGATAGGAAATCGAATTAGCCACGTGGAGGAGGATGGTCAGACGGTGCTCCGGTCCCTACATGGT
This sequence comes from Solanum commersonii, assembly GCA_029007595.1. Classification (NCBI taxonomy): domain Eukaryota; kingdom Viridiplantae; phylum Streptophyta; class Magnoliopsida; order Solanales; family Solanaceae; genus Solanum; species Solanum commersonii. Next base: position 4,235,286 of record JAJTWQ010000029.1, read on the forward strand.
GACATCATGTAGGCATAGAGTATGCATTAGTACGTTTGAATGTACTAAGTATATGGGATGCAATGCAATGCAACAATGGATGGACATCATAGGCAAAATGCATAATCGTATCCGATAGATAACATATTAATGAGATGATATGTATAATGATGCTTATATAAAAATCATATTTAGTAGGGCATAGTATATGTGTAGTGAGTGACCATCAATATAGCATTTCCAAGGCCTACCACCCCTTGGAGAGGCGAAAGAGGTACAAACCCCTCAATGTGGTTACCCGGGCCTACCACCCCCGGAGCTAGGGACCAAGGTACAAACCCCTCGATATGATTATAGGGCCTACTACCCCCCGTACTAGGCAACCAAGGTATAAACCCCTCGATACGGTTATACGGGCCTACTACCCCCCGTATTAGGCAACCAAGGTACCAACCCCTTGATACGGTTACCCGAGCCTACAACCCCCCGAGCTTGGCTTGGTCGACTCACACACTATATAGAGAAAATCATATACATGTATCCATTTCATCATCATTTCAATACTTATATAATCATCCGACTCATAGGACGTACATTGGACCTTCCATTTCATAAGAATTCTATAAATGACATTTTATCAAACATATGGTGGGCTAATTGTTCATGTAAATAAAATCATGTGTTTCAAGAGTACTAAGTCCAACCAATTTTAAAATCCATATAAAACAGCCCACCAACAACATACATATATATATACATATATAACAACCTTCATAATTTGATCATGGAGGCATGAAAACCATAAACATCACATAATAATACCTTTTTATGAAAATATGCAAGATAGACCTTAATAGGGTGTGTAGTAGTGATTCCATAATTCAAGAGTTCATAAATGATCATAAGGACCCATAAACTTGAAGTAAAATAGAGGATAAATTGTTGGACTTGTGGAAAGGAAGGTTTCCACAATCAACCCACATACCTCAACTTTGGAGAATTCTTGATGAAGATTGGAATGGAGAATTGCTTGAGATTGAATCTTGAATCCGGAATTAAAGCTTGGGATTCTTAAATTTGGTGGATGATCTTGGTGGAATTTTTGGAGAGGGCTTAGAGAGTGTTCTTGGATGTTTTGAAGTTAAATGACTAAGTATGGATATGTCCCCTTTTTATAAAAAAACGTCCCAACACTTAGAAAAAAAAATGAGGCGGGTGAACAGTGTTTTCGGTTACTGAAAATTGTAATTCTGCCGAGACAGGATTTACGAAAATGGTCATAACTCCTTCATCCTAACTCGGAATGAGGTGAAACAAATTGCGTTGGAAAGATAACTCATAGAGATTCAATTTTGATAGTTTGAGCTCCTTCCAGTTCCTTGTGTGCTAAGAGATATGCCCCTTTAAAGTTGACCCTCAAAATCGCATATTTTGCGATTTTCGAATTTTGATACGGTTGCTCTAAAATTCGGGTTAGACCCATTTCCCACTCAATTTGACCCCCTGAATAAGAATATGAAGTCGAATTTCCGAAATGATGCACGGATTTTGAGATATATGGAAATTATAATTTTAGGTGTTTCCGAAGCACATTTTCAGGCATTTTTGGGGTCGTTTCAGTTCCCTAAGCCTTAGGGCTATTATGTGATTGTCCTCTATATGTTTGTGTGTCTCTTAAATGGTTTTATAAAGAATGTTGATTTAGTATGTTATAATGTATTGATAAAACCCTTGTCCATGGTAACTCTTAGGAACACTTAGGTGTATATAAAGAGGTTGTATGGGCGGTCACTTCATTATTCACTTAAGTGTGGCTTAGGGTGACTTGAGATAGAGGCTTAAATGGTAATGAAGGAATTACTTTGCTATCTTGTTTAAGTATTGTACACTTGTGTTAATTAAGTTGTAAATGAGGTGAATATGGTCTTATTTGTGAATGGTGACTTGAAACGTGGTTTTACGCTTGTGGTTATAAAGGTTTGTTAAAGAAGGTCTTTAAGCATACATTCCTTGTAAATGTCCGTTGTGCATGTTTTCTTGCATGGTCATCATACTTAGTACTTATTGTACTAATTCCATATTTCTCTATTGTTACTAGTGTAGGTGGTGGAAAGTGAAGAGATCTTTTGAGGAAGCTTGAGATATTGATTCTTCTCAAGAAGCTTGGTATGTCCTCATATATTCGAGGACATAGTTGTTATCTTTCTAGTATTTCCACTTAGATACTGTATAAGACTTATATTTTCTATTGTTGTAAAGGGGCCGTGTCCCTAAGATGTTCTATTCGTGTCTAAGATGGTACATGAGACTTAGAAATTCTACCTCGTTACATTTGAAAGATTTTTATGAGTATTATGGATTTGTTTTAAAAAGTGTTTTTATTCCTTACGGTTTTTATTACCGAATGCGATGATTGATTGCTAAGGGCTAGTATTAGACCTCCAAGTGGTCGAGTACGCATGTTACAACTTGGGGGTGTTCTCGGGTCGTGACACACCCACACTAACTCTCCATTGGAGAACCACTACTACAACCCAAACCAAGTAACTAAACCAAAACTAAGACATTTAAGTTACGGAAGCAAGTTAAATACTAAGGAAATAAATAGAGTTCCCATAAACTCTAACAAAAGTCTAACAATAATAAACTAACATTGCGGAAGTAATGCCTAGAACCTAAAAGTCAATGTACCAAAACATCGAAAGTTCAACAAGTCTAAACAAGAAGGGATGTGACCCCAATCTAATGAACTAATCAACTAACTAGAACATAGTCTAAGTCTGGAAATGGTGGACATAGACGAAAGAGAACCCATGGCATCCCGAAAGAATTGGCTCACCCTTGAATTCGAACGATCATTGATCTCCTAAGTGAAGTCTGTCAGTAGCCGCTTAAAGATGCCCTGTACTCAACAAAAATAAGAGCATGTGCAGTATCAGTACACAACCATAGTGTACTGGTAGGATCGCGCGGCTATCCCACTAAGTACAACATACATAAGTCAAACAACAATATAATCACATGCATATATCGAACAAATACAATATCATCAACATTTACGAACAACAAACAACTTCACATGTCTCAAAATACACAATTATGACAAGTCATTCGTTCTCTCATGGAACCCAAACCCAAACAGTTAGCATATCGGAACGTGGTACCCGATCCAATGATTATGCCGAAACGTGGCACCGGATCCCATAATTATGCCAGAACGTGGCAACTGATCCCATAATTATGCCGGACCGTGGCAACTGATCCCATAATTATGCCGGAACGTGGCAATCGATCCATTCAACACACACCACAATCACAATCACAAGTATATCCTCAAAATCATACATTTAAGTCATGATTTCATCGTAACCATCATTCATCTATCTCATTTACAACAAGTGTGATCAATAATGCAACATACGCATACATGCAAGTGTCATAATGGAGCAAGAACAAACATACATCACATAATCATAGAATCACAATCATCACCTACCTCAAAACAAGCTTGAAACCCTAAGAAACTTGATCCTTACCTTTTCGAATTCGTTCCGCTTGTTCTTAGTCTACAAACTATCAATATAATATGGGAATCAATAAATAATCACTAATTATCCGGATTACTAACAATTCTAAAAACCCTAGATCATACCCATGATCCCAAGTATCCAAAATAGGGTTGTTTCCACCATATAATCTAGATCAAAACCCTCCCCCATCATTAATTGTCCATTCTATTACGTTCTACGGATCGAAAAACGGATTCGGGGAGTGAAAAGCTTACTTTTAGCCTCAAGAATGGTGGAAAATTGTTAGGAGTCACCTGAGATTCGTTCCTTGACTCTAAAAATTGAAAAGTGCAAAATAAGGTCGTTTAGGGGTTTATTTACGACTTTAAGTCGTGTCGAACCCGCCACAGCGGCCCTCACCCCGCTATAGCAGCCCCGCCAGTGCGGCTTGCATGAACTAGTGAGCTATTTAAAGAATTCCAAATTCCCCATTACACACCTCTAACCAACGATGCTCAAAAAATACCCTTTACGCTAAGGTCGATTCCGGGAGTTCTACCCATCCGAATTCAATTCCGTAAAGTCGTACGGATTCCTTAACGAGTTATCTATCCACCCATGTAATCATAATCATAAATAAATCATCCGATTATTACCAGATTTCCCTACACCTTAATGACTCCGATTTCGTCCAAATCTGGACTAGATTGGAAAAATCCAAATATTACGAAAAAAAATTCCGGTCCCAAATTTTCCCCTGTTGACATTTCTATAACGACGGAAACAAGTCATTACAATATCCTTGCTAAAACAGCGGACTGATGTCTGGTTCTGTTCATCTTTTTCGAGATGGATTCGCACAAAAAAGTCTTTTTTGTTATATCCTTACTAAAACAGAGACATTAATGAACGACTACCTGATTCTATTCATTTTTTTCTAGATGGATTCACGCTATGTTTAAATTTTATACAAGTTGGAGAACTAAATATCGCATAAAGCAAAAAATCAAGTCTTAAACAAATATGTTAAGTCCAAAAGGAGTTATATTCAATATCAAAATTGTATTTTGGTTGGCTTATGCATGGTATAAATAAAATGAAGAACTACATATAATTACATCTGTTTTTAACTTGTTTCATACTTAAATATGTTTAAAACCAAAATTGTATTTTGGTTGGATTGTGCATGATATAAATGAAAAATGAACTATAGTTACATCTCTCTTTAACCTGTTTCACTAATTAATATTTAAGGACAAAAAAGTCGATCAATACTTTAAGAATATTTTGGTTGTTCAGCGTTTAACTTGAAGTATTGATGCTTTTATAATATACTAGTTTTCTGAACAAGTCATATGAACTTTTTTTCGTCTAAAATATTGAAATATTGAAAAATAGTAAATAAGTAATAAAACAAAAGGGCAATATTTATATAGTTATACTAATTTTGAAGCAAACTTCCTGGGAGTCTAAATCGCATAAATAACATTGATAAGTAAAGTCATTCTTTTGTCTTGAGCATCAAAAACAAATTGTGACAATTCTCTAAATTTTTGAAAAAATAATTCAAAAGCATAAATCTACATCACAAGAGAAATTGTTAACAAAAACAAATGCATTTAGACTACATCATGTTAACTTCATATATTGAAACATTACATACTAATGTGTATATTAAGCAAAAAAAAAGTATTATATCATCAAAATTATACTATTTTCCTCAAGTACTCTAGGTTATGAAATATACCCTCTTAGGATAGAAATACTTACTTCATCAGAATAGTGGTATATCATATTCCGCTAAACTTCAAATTCACTCAAACGACAATAAATTACACAAAAAAAATTAAAATGCAAGAAGAAGAAGAGTAGAAGATTAGAAAAAATTGTAGTTGGAAAATGAGAGGAAGTCCCTCTATTTATAGTCAACAAAGGATAGTTTTTTGTGTTTTATCTGAAAGATCATGACCTTTCCGAGAAATCACAACACTTTAAAAAGTCACAACTTATTGAAAAAGTCACAATTCTTTGGAAAAGTCACAACTTATTGAAAAAGTCACAACTCTTTGGAAAAGTCACAACTCATCGAAAAATCACACCCCTTTGAAAAAAGTCACAACTCATCGAAAAAGTCACAACTTAAGCTAGGAATATTATAGTAATTTAACATTCAAGTTAGGAGTTCATGTTTTTAAGATAATATGGATAGATTAATTTCTATATATGTGCATTGTACGTATATCCCCTATTATAATTAGCAGAAAATATATACTCAAATCGATAATATATTAAGTATTCATCTTTTAAATAATTAATATAAGGATATAGAGAATAATTAAATAGTAGTTATTTGAAGGAAAGATAAAGTTACACAGACGACTTCTCTATGATCAAAATATCTCAGAAGATTTGTTAAATGGGCTCATATATCATTGAGCCTAAAAACATGTACTAAATAATTAAGAGCATAAAAGTCGATAAATATTTGAGAAATATTTTTCTCGATCAACCTTTAATGAAAATTATCCGTACTTTTAATAATTATATATTATAGTTACGTCTTAAAAGTAGACAATAATTTGTGGGCCAACATCTTACAAGTAGACAATACATTTCTGGACCAATAAAGAACAATTATTTATCCCTCTCTTTCATGATATACATGAATTAGGAGTGACAAACAGTAGGTTGAGTTAATTATGCATTGATTAAAATGAGTTAAATAAAACAGATAAAATATCTGACTTGAGTCATATCTTAAATGAACAAAAACGAGTTATTTAAATATTATGATTAAATATATCCATACTCATAATATAGTAAAGATCTTGTTAAAAGCTTTAAAAAATATTTTACCCTACTCCTCACAGACTTCACCCTACCCCCACAAAAACTAGTTAAAACTTTTTTATTTTCTTAAAAGTAAAAACAATTTTTTTTTATCACCGCACCACCCCTAATCCGGCCTCCAACAACCCCCCACGCCTCAAAAATATTTGTAATTATTTATTTAACTTTTAAAAAAATATTTTTCTCACCCCTATTGAAAAAAAGTAAAAAAAAAACTTAAATTTACATTACTACCCCAAACCCTACAGCCCCCCCCTCCTGCCCCCCCTTATCCCAAAAATATTTAGTTTGTTTTTTATAATTAAAAAAAAGAAAAGGGAAAAGGGGCAAAAAGAAATACCCTTGAACTATTTGGAAGGTGTAAACATACCTTTCATTTATCTATTTGGCTAAAGAAATCCCTCTATCTACCTTTTTGATCTATTTTTACCCTTAAAATTAATAACCGTTTTTTAATTTATTATTATTATTATTATTTATTACATGACCTCTTCCTATTAGATAAACTTAAATCTCCACCCAGATCGTGGAGTTAAGTAAAGAGGCGATTAAGTTTAAGAAAAGGAGAGAGAACTTTTTATTTTTTTTATTGGTTTCTTTTTTAATTGAGTTTGGGCTATGGGGATGGGGCGTGGGCCGTGGATATGGATCGGGACGGGTTGGAATGGATTGGGGATTTAAGTTTGTCAAATAGGAAGATGCCATGTACTAAAATAAATAATAATAATAATAATTGAAAAAAAAATGGATATTAGTTTTAAGGGTAAAAATATGCCAAAAAAGTAGACCAAGAGGTATTTTTAGCCCAAAACATGAATGAGGGGAATATTTAAACTTTTCCAGATAGTCCAAGGATAATTTTGGTCATTTTCCATAAAAAAATTTAATTTTTTTAAAAAGTTTTTTTATCACCCCACCCCCTTCCCAAAAAAATAAACGTTAATTTTTTTTTTTTTTTTTTAAGTTAAGATTTTTTTCATTACCCCACTCACTTCCTACCCTCCATCTACACCCAAAAATATAATATTAATATTCACTTTTCTTTCTTTTATGAATGAACATCTTTTATTAATTTTACCCATTTAATTATTCAATTTTAAATGGGGAATATAAGTAGTACTCCCTCCATTTCATTTTATATGTCACTTTTACTTTGCACTTGCATTAAGAAATGATGTAACTTTACCCTTCTACCATTATTTAATGCTTTCTTAAGTCAACTTTAAAATAAATGATGAATACATTTTCAAGATTAATTAACTACTCTATCAAGGGTATAATAGGCAAACTATGATAATTTATACATAAATTTTATAAAATGACAAGTATTGTGGTCCAACTATTTATAGAAAGGGATGACATATGAAATGGAAGGAAGAAAGTATTAGTTTTTATCCATTTTAAAAAAGTTGAGTACGATATCCAATTAAAAAATGGATAAATATGAATAGATACGGTTACCCATTGGCCACTCCTAAATTATATTATGAACATATCCCAAGTGGTTCTATTTTATTTCAAAGAGTGCAACTCTGATGATAGCACTTACAGAGAGTACGCCCACAATTTATAATTATTTTTTTAATAAAGGTGAGCAAGTTCATTTGTTCAAAGTGTTTTTTATTATGGTCAAAATTGGAAACTCAAATACAATTATTAGTTTACAAAAGTATGTAGCTTGCACCTCTATATAAATCACCATGCATCTGAAAAGGGAAGATCCATCAAATCTGGTTAATTAGATGGAGTTTCATTACTTGGTTTCCTTCTTTCTATTCATTTCCTTCCTTTCTCTTCTAATTCAAAAATGGAGCAACTCCAAGACCCTCAAGAAAAAGGTTCTCCCCCCGGGGCCGTGGAGGCTACCAATTATTGGAAGTGTGCATCACTTGACAAATGGAGTACCACATCGAGTTCTCAAAAACTTATCGCAAAAATATGGACCTATTATGTACTTATAACTTGGGGAAGTTTCAACGGTAGTTGTATCCTCCCCACACATGGCCAAACAAATTCTAAAAATTCATGATCTAGCTTTTGCATCTAGGCCAGAAACCATGATGGGAAAAATTATTTGTTATGATTGTAAGGATATTGCCTTTTCTCCATATGGTGATTATTGGAGACATATGCGTAAATTGTCTACTTTGGAGTTACTTAGTGCCAAGATGGTCAAGTCCTTTAGCCCAATTCGACAAGAGGAGCTCTCAAACCTCCTATCATCTATCGGATCAATGGAGGTAGATTTGCCAATCAACTTGCCAGAAAAACTTTTATGGTTTATGAATGCTGCGACATGTAGGTCCGCGTTTGGGAACGTGTGTAAAGATCAAAAGGAGTTGATAAAATTGATTCATCAAGCACAATCATTAGCCGGTGGATTTGAGCTGGCTGATTTATTTCCTTCAAAAAGGTTTCTACACGGAATTAGTGGGATGAAATCTAAACTAATGAAAGCTCGTAATAAGGTAGACGTAGTCTTGGACAATATTATCAATGTACATAGAGAAAATCGGGCTAATGGAAAAAGTTGTAATGGTGAATCTGGAGCTAAAGATTTTATCGATGTCTTTTTAAGAATCATAGAGAGCGGTGAATTTCCACTTCCCCTAACAAATGACAACATCAAAGCAGTTGTTCTGGTAAGTATTCCCTTTTTCCCTTTATCTTTTTTATTTTACAAAACGTCAAAACGTTGGAGTTTTTTCACTATTAAAAAGGGGCAAAAAAGGGATCCCATCACGTATGTACTAGTGAGCTATATGCTAATTTTCTAGGAGTATCTTTTATTGCTTGCTAAAATTTATGGTCTTTTTAATATTAATGAAAACAAAGTTTCACCATACTCGTTTGACCCAATGGATGAAATTAATTTGATGGCCATACATGGCGCAGGACATGTTCGTAGCAGGATTTGACACATCATCTTCAACTATTATTTGGGCATTATCAGAAATGATAAAAAGTCCAAGTGTCATGGCAAAAGCACAAGCTAAAGTGAGTAAAGTCTTTAAAGGAAAGAAAACGTTTGACGATGAAACTGATCTTGAAAAGCTTACTTACCTTAAGTTAGTAATCAAAGAGACACTCAGGTTACACCCTCCAACTCCTTTGTTGGTCCCGCGAGAATGCAGGGAGGAAACAAATATAGATGGATTCACTATACCGTTAAAAAGCAAAGTTTTGGTTAATGTATGGGCAATTGGAAGAGATCCCGAGAGTTGGAAAAATCCTGAATGTTTTATACCAGAGAGATTCGAAAACAGTTCTATTGAGTTTATTGGAAATCACTTTCAATTTCTCCCATTTGGTGCAGGAAGACGAATTTGTCCAGGAATACAATTTGGTTTAGCTCTTGTTACTCTACCGTTAGCCCATTTGCTTTACAAGTTTGATTGGAAACTTCCTGAAGGAATTAATAAGGATTTGGACATGACTGAGGCAAATGGAATATCTGCTAGAAGACAGAGTGATCTTTACTTAATCGCGACTCCTTATGTATCGCCTAATGATTAACTCGATCTCAAATTTTGCTTCATCCACTTGTTTTAGTGTGAACAAGTGTTCAATTATAAGTTAAGCACAAGCTTGTTATAATATATAGTTTCTTTATTTTTGATGTTTCATCCTAGTATTATTGTAACCATCATGATGAGTAACAGTTTTTTATTAATAAATGAAAATTGTATTTGATTTTTGTTATGCACTGCATATTTCATCAGCTTTAGACATTTTTATGTTAAGTAGCTCTAATTTTATGTCCGTACCAGCTCAATATTTATTCATAATCTTTTTTTTTAACTGTTAAATGATTTTAATTTTATTAATCTAAAATAAGCTATATATATATTTTGTGATAGTAAATCATATCATTAACTGTAAAATGTATACCTAATAAATTTTACTAACGTTGATAAATTTTAAGTGATTTTTATTAAATGAATTTAATATTTTCTCTAAAATAAATTATATATATATAATTGTGTGATAGAGATTATCTTTTTTTTATTTCTCAAAAAAAAGATGATGATGACTTTTGATGAAGGAATATGTTTGGACTTAACTAGGCGATAGATTATGTCAAAATTGAGTTGGAGACCAAAACTATTACGTAAATAAAATAGAGAAGAGTAAACATAAAGGGCTTAACTTGGTCAAACTTTGTGAAGGGGGTTATAGCTGGACGACTATTGCAAATTTAATCAAGTGTTGAGAATTTGGAACCCGTGGAATTTTTTTTTGGGAGAAATTTGATAAATTGTTATATAGTTATGATCTTTTTTCATCAAAGTTATAAAACTATCTTTCTAATAAAAAATTACATAACTTTTACCCTATTGAACAAAAATTACAATTGCCGAAAAATCCAAGCTTCTGTTATAAATATCTTATACAGAAAATTTAGGAATCCTAACTTTGGGATCAAATAAATTTTCTCCTATAAATAAAGGGGTTCTCTTCATTGTAAAATCACCCCAAATAATAAGTCTTCTCTCTTCTCCCTACTTCCTACTTTCTTCTCATTGTTTTATATAGTTCTGATATGGGAAAGTTCTGACATGAGGTAAGTTTCCTTCGCACCAAATGATTGTTTTTATAGTTTCATAACACGTTATCACGAGTCTCCAACCTTAAAGATTATTCAATTTAGTTAGGTTTAATGTCTAAAGAAGTTCTGACATGGGAAAGTTCTAACGTGAGGTAAGTTTCCTTCCCACCAAATGGTTGATAAGTACGCGGTCTGATTTGAAAAATAATATTATTAGCCTAGAAGGATTAAAGATCAATTTATAATATTCTTAGATAGATTTCATGGTGAAATTTAATATGCTTCGTGATTTGGTATATATATTTGTCCAATCTTGATGTAAGCATGTTTACTAGGCCGGCTAGGAATTTTGTTATCAAGTTCCCTAACTGGGTCGAACCAGGTCCCTCCATTAATGGGTTTGGCCGCTCCCTGACGAAACAGTGAACAAATTGGAAAAAATCTGATCCGTGCCCGGTAAGGATATTTCACTCTGGCCTGATGGGCCAGGCCCATATTCCAATAACGGATCGGGCCGGGTTTGTCACGACCCAAAACGAGTCATGAGTGGCACCCACGCTTAGCCTCCTACGTGGGCGAACCAATGAATTTAACCCCAATGTATATTTATTGTTTAACTTACGAAATACTAACCATAAAGCGGAAGCTTAAATCTCATTAATGTAAGAAACACAAATCAACTAACATATATTAAATATCGTTTCCCAAAACCTGTAAGTCATCACATCAAGGACATCTAATCTCCAAATACTGAGTCTAAGAGTATCAAAGACACCAAAATAAATAAATAAAATAGTTTGTGTTCGAAAACTAAGGACATCATGACATGATGTAATGACCCGAACCATCGTTACTTATAAAGGCTAAACGTCGTGAGTAACTCGGGCCCACCATCCCGCTAGAGCATGGATAATACCTCTACAGCGGCGACGCCCCAGCGGGATGGGGAGCGCTGGAGTGGGATGGTCGGGGGAAGACACTACAAAAAATAACAACATTTAGCGATGAATTTCAACGACAAACAATATTCTGTCACTAAATAATGATGGATTAGCTACAAAAAACTAATTTGGTTGCTAAAATATCAAAGAAAATATTAGGATCTTCAATAGTGACGGATTAGCGATAAAAATTCAAATGTGTCGGTAAAATTGTGCACTTAAATTTGGCGCCTTTATTTCCCTACGAAAATAGCGACGTATGGCTGATGACAAAATTGATAATCTGTTAGCGACGGAAAAATTTCTCACTAGTGTTAATTTTATTTCTTACTTCAAAAAGTTTGGTCGTTGGCTAATTTCTTTTAAATTATATAGAAATATTTAGCGACAGAACACATATCCGTCGCTAAAATCGTTGCTAATTTTTATCCAAATTTTTTAGGCCTCCAATATTTCCCTCTCAACTTAGCACTTTTCCCTCATTTTCACAGACAAAACCTCTCATCGCTCCCTACCCACTCTCTGTGAAAATGCGAAAATCTTAGTATGTGAGAGTGAATCGTCTCTCACACGGAGGAACCTCTTTTCGCTCCTCACCCACTCGTCGACACATCGACCTCCATCCACCCACTCAGTGAGAAAACTCTCTGTGAAGTGAAAGTTTGTAGATCTTTGAAGAAGTTGAGTTTGGTGAAGTGAAATATGGAAATTTCATAAATTTAGGCAAGTATTCTCTCTATTTCAGCTCTAGTTTGTTTCTCTTTTGCCTGTAGAACAATAATTTAGCAATCAACTCTATTTTATTTGTAATGTAAGAATTCATCTTTTTTTTTCTTCTGTTTGTAACATTTTGATTCATTCTCTCGTATGCACTATTGTCTGTTTGTAACAATGATTTTGATGTTTTCTCTGATTTAGTCTCTAAAAGTGAATACCCACATTTTTTTCTTGTATTGACAACATGATTGATTCATCATTGCTAGAAGTCAGGTGTTGTTGCTTGGACGTTGCTTCATCATTGCTTGAAATCAAGTGCTGCTGCATCATTGTTGGAAACTTTTCGCTGCTGCTTTGAGGTTACTTCATCGTTGTTGGAAACTTGTCGCTACTGCTTGGACGCTGCTTCATCGTTATTGGTTTATCAAAAGGTAATTTTAACTCCAAAACCTCATATTTCTTTGTAAATCAAAAGGTAATTTTAACTCCAAAACCTCATATTTCTTTGTAAATCAAAAGGTATTTTTTTTTCTACATTTTCAATTTTCTTCACAGATTTGATTTTTTATTTATAGATTTGGCTGAATCTCAAAGAAATTTAAGGTAAAGTCTTTGAAGATTTGTTTAGGTAAAGTCTTTAAACTCAAGTAAGTCTATTTTATTTATATATTTCATTGTATCTCTATTCTATATTGCTTTTCTGTTCATATTTCTTTTCTATTCGTATGTATTTCTTTTGACAATAATTTATATGTACTGTATTTGAACTAAACCAATATGTCGTATATGATTTTGTGTTCCTCTTCTTTATTTGATTGTCGTTGCCTTTCATTACCTTTTACTTGAGTAATTGGTTGAATTGTCCAACTGCTGCAAGTTTAAGAATTATGGTTGAATACAGTAAACATTGTTTATAATGTGGGTTTGGGTTAAAGTTGTTAACAAGTTATTGAAGAAAATCTTAAGAATCACGACTATATACAAACTTTCTTGATTAACTTTTGTTCACTTTGGTATATTATTTCTTTATATAAAAATCAAACATTTAAATGAAAATCTCCATCACCAAAATTGTTTGAGTCGAAAAAATTTCTTCCTCTTTGATTACAAGCAAAAGCATAATATGTTCTATATAACTACAACCTTTTATTACTTCAAAACCTATTGATTAAATGGTTTATATAAGGATTGGTGTTGCGTCCTAACATGTTTTGTGTTCTATTAAAGTCTCAATTCTTTGTTGACACTTTTGCTTGTCATTCTTTTTTTTGTGGTTTCAATTGTTTTTGCTAAACTATTATGTTATTGCTTTAGTTCTAGTTTTTTGGACAACTCTAATTGTCTTATTTATTTTAACATTAAATAGGAGTATGAATAATCTAAGGCATAGTTGGATGTACGAGAGGTTGGATGGCCGAGGGGCTATTAATTCTAGTTTTATAACTGGTGTCAATGACTTTCTTAAGTTTTCATGTTCTCACAGAAATCACATGAGTGGTGAAGAAGTTAGATGTCCATGTAAAAAATGTCACAACATTAATTAGTACGCCATCAATTCATCTTGAACCAGCCCCTGTAATACCTAATATTATTATTATACTGTAAATTTCTTTATCATAGAGTTCATATGATATCTTCAAACTTTTTCATGTTGGAACCTTCAAGTACTTGCTCTAGCTGAATATGTGAGTCTTTCAAGAGTGAGCTTGATCCTAAGGGAACTAACTGGAAAAGTGTCCCATAAGAAACAAAAGATTTTTAACTAAGGAAATTCGAGGTATAATATTTCACCATTTTAAATAAGAAGTTTCATCCGTTTTATAGTTTGGATACTGATGTTGTTATTTATAAAATTATTTCAGAAGGAATTCTATTGGGATCCTTCCATTGATAGTGAAGTGAAGATACAATGGCGTAGGAAGGTAGCGAGAAGGTACAACAATTTCATTTTTGGCTTAAAAAAAGAAGGAAAACAACCAAAATATATTCCAGAAGAAACATGGAAAAGTTGGATGAGTATTTGGAATAATCCTGAAGTTATTGAAAAGTCAAAAATAAATTCAAGAAATCATTATGGCGGTGAGAATGTAGTTACCAAAGGAACTCACACATGAGGCTCTATTACCATTGGAGAGCGTCGTAAGGGACTTGTAAGTATATTTTCATGCACCCTTCATTTACTTGTGTCCAGTGACTAAGGATGTTCTAGTGTTTTGTGAATAGGAAAAAATATTTGTTAATACCAATGTAGTGTTGATGTGGATGTGTCTTGCTCCTAGCTAACCTTACTCTGTTATGAACTAACAAATACATGTAGATGTGTCTCCTAGCTAACCTTATATGCAACCAGCTACACAAGGATGACAATATTTTCTTGTATTTTGGATAAATTTTAAACGAAAGATAAATTACTGCATGATTAGAATTTACCGTAATTTAGGGACACCCTTAATACTTAAATCTTTTAGCACAGAACAGTTTCTGCTAATACGTCTTCAAGTTTTACATGTGTTTCACTCTCACACACATATGGTCTCGAATTACACTATACCAAGCTTTTATATTTTCATGTACTTTAATTCTTTTTCTTGTATAGGCTATTAAAAATGGTCAAGATCCAACACCACGTGAGATACATTTGCACGTCCATACACATCCCAGTAATGCCTATATCTCTTCTTACTTCTGAAATAATTTAGGAGAATGGTTAACATTGGAGACTTAGTTTTCTTCATTCCCTTATGATAATTGACATGAAGCTTTTATGATTTGCTAAGTTGTTGAAAAATCTGAAGGTTCTTGCCCCTTTTGGTGACATCTCCTCAAAAGGGAATGGAGATTTCTTGTGAACTCGATTTCTTAATTTTATATTGTTGTTGTGTTTATTTTATACAAATTTAGATAAAATGCTCTATCTTGATCTAGCAAACATTTCTCTTTTTTGGGCTTCATTGTTATTGTTGGTATTGATTTTGATAGGAATAAGTTGCAGGTGCTTCCCCTTTATTTTTGTTCCAGCTTCTGTAATTTTTTTTTATATTTTGATTGGGACACAACTGATCCTCCACCAAGAAGATTTGAGGTGTCTATCAGAGTAGCTAGACATTGTAGTTGTTTCCCAAAGAAAGCAGTTGTTTTCTAGTATTCTGCAAGCTTCTCCATCACTACTGCTAAATCCTCTTGCTAATGAGAAAGTTCACATACCATTATTAATTTTTTTCTTTTTTCTTCACATCGATGTATCTATACATGAATGAAAAACAACAGAATATATGTTGAGAGAAAAAGCTATATGTTTTATTTTTAGTTCACCATTTGAATCGGAAGTTTGTTGAACCTTAGCTTCCTGAGCTCTTTTCCTAAGCTCGTTTATGCTTTTCAACTGCTACTTGTTGGAAGTTTATGTTACTTGAGTGCTCAAATCCTTTTCTATAGTGTTTATTTTCAGTTCAGTTTTGATAGTTATGTTCTCCTTTGATGAGTCCACAAATTAGACTCATTTAGGGATTTATTTTGTCCCAATATCTGATGAAAACTCTTAAGTTTCAGTTATTTGAAGTTTTGGTGGAAGCATGGACACTTAGGCGCAAAAAGGAACAAAAAGGCTATAAAGAACGAAGAAGCTGAAGCCTACATATCGCCAAGCACACTTGGTGACTCGATGAAGGGATGCACTCTGCCCTTTTTCCAGTACGCGATGCCCTAAAGGAGAAGGATCAAAAAGGCAATAAAAGGAGTAGTCATCGCTTCTCCAAATAGTTCCGCGAAGTAGTACTATACCACCTAATGACATAGAGCACGACCACGCTGAAGGCTAGTGCAGGATGGCGACGAACTACACCGAAGGGCGAATTGCCAAATTAATCGGCGATTCCGACTAACCTCGCCGAAAGATCCGCCAGCACTATTTTATGAAGTCTATAAATACTAAACTTGTTATTAATTTTTAAGGAGTCTAACATTAATTTTAATTTCCAGAATAGAATAGTACTTTTTGGATATTTTCTCTCAAGTTTGGAGAGGGTTTTGGGAGACTTGAAGTAAGAAGGATTTCATCTTCTCCAAGTTGGAAGTGGGTCTTCTCCATTCTTCTTCCTTTGCTTAAATCTAGGTTTAATTTCTTATACCCATTTGATTTTAGTATCATTTTAGATATATTTTGTTATTTCTTGATGTGTGGCTAAAAACCCCATTCTTGGGGTGTGATTTAGCAAGTATGTGTTGATATTGTTGTTGGGTCTTGTTTGCTGATAGGTTAGATATATTTTAATGGTGATTTCACCTAGTGGTTTTGGTTTAATTTAATGGTTTTGTAGTTGCAAATACAAAATCACCTATGTGTTTTCGGCTAGCCCGAGAGGGAGGTCGCGAAACCAAGACCGCTAGACTGATGGCCTAAGGAGTGGGTCGACATGAGGTTCAGCCCAAAAGGGTGAGCCCTAGTCTCATATCCTAACACTCAGCTCGAGAGAGTGAGTGGGGTAAGGCATAGGCTGGCCTTCATACGGCAAATGGGTGTCCGAGAGAAACGCATTTGAAACGGGGTAAGTTGCCCGAGAGGGAACTTATTTTCATCTAAAGCTTAGCCTAGTCACTATTATCTTGCAAATTTCCTATCGAAAGCATGTACCCAATGATTTATCTCAACTTATATTGTGGTCACACCCCAATAACTCTTCCCCATACTTGATTTTCTTGCTATTTTTGTTGTTTATACTACTTGTGACAAAACCCCCCAAATCGATATTTGACACATTTGTGTCACTCCCCTTTGATTTATTATGTTTTTAATCATTAATATCTGTATCTACGACTAATTAGAACTAAATTTTATTTTTCTATCAATTCTTAAAACTACTCCCTTGGGACACGACCTCAACCTTTAGTTGGGTTACTGAATTATTGATGATCGTAAACACTCATACCGTTGGTTAGTGTCATTGGTCACGATAAGCATCAAAATGGCGCCGCTGCTGGGGAGTGGTGTTATTTGAGAGTTTTTAGATTAGTAAAATTTTTGTTCTTCTTAGTTGTAGTTCACTAACGTAATTCTTAGCTTTGTTTTGTTTTTTGTCATAATCTAAACAAGGGAAAGCAAGAAATATTCGGGAGCCAATGGAGTTTCCTCCATTAGAGGTAATGATGTATCGGGATCGTATCCTAACCTTCAAGCAATTGGAGGATGAGTGGATCCATGAGACATGGGCAAGATTCAATGAACTGCTAACTCAATACCCCACTCATGGAATTTTCGGTACGATCCTCCTTGATTGCTTCTACCGAAGTCTTAGCCCCAGAAACAAGATGTTGATTGACCAACTTTTTCCTGGTGGGACATTAAAGCAGCCATATATAATAATAGTCCAACCGCTTGACAATATGGCTAAAATGAGCCAAGAGGTTGAAAAGGATCTCTTGATGACCACACTAATGACTCAAATGGATGAGTTAAAAAGAAATATGGTGAAGGTCGAAGCTCATTGCAAAAGGAATGATAAATACATTCCCCCTCATAATAGAAGAAACAATGAGAAGAAGGAAATCAAACGCATTGAGGGAATGCTCTCAACAATTCTCTGCAAGACTGAGCAAGACAAAGAGCTGGAGGGATTGAAAGCATACATCGAAGGAATGAAATGAGTTATCTGGTCTCATTCTGAATTTGTCCAACTGCTTGAGGACCTGATGAGTCATGCGTTGCCTCAACTCCACCCGCAGAGAAACAGGGGGCGGCCTAATGAGGACCTAGCCAACCCCAAAAATGAAACTTGAGCAATGACTTGCGTTGTGCCATAATGGTAAAAAGGCATTTCTTGGGAGGCAAGCCAAGGTATTAAACGTTTAGGATCTTACTTTTATGAATAATGGTGTGTTGTGATGTAGGTTAAAATGAGGAAAGTGTGGAAAATTTCAGGTTGGCAAGCAGAAAGTCCATTTTGCGAGTCACCAAACATGTCTGCGAGCCTGACTGGATTCGCTGTTTGTCTCAATACAAGAGTTGTATAGAGCCTATAAAACTCGGCAAACTCAAAAGAGCAACTCGGTGCATCACCGCGATTTTGATGTAGATCATCAAATTCACCCCCTAAAAGTTGAAGCTTTTGAAGAAAGGGCGGGATAAATGACCACTCGGCGAATCGCCGAGTGGGTTGGCAAGTGCGACTAACGTCGCTAAATGGACACAAATTGAACAACATATATTGCCAACAGTCACACTTCTTCATTCTTTCTCACTTTCAAACTCCATAACTTCACACCAAGGTAGTAATTTACATTCTCTCACCTTAAAGTAGTACTTTAGTCACATATTAGCGCTTGGAACTTGAATTTTTGTTGCCGTCTAGCATTACAATTTTGTTTACTCAGCAAAAAGGTTGGTTTCTGCAAAACCCCCATTTGCTTTCAAAAAGTTCAACCTCATCTGCAATCTAGGTGTCCATTAATGCGTGTTAGATCTCTCTGATATGAGTAGAATTTTTTCGAATGCCTGCTTTAATTTATAAATTGGGGCCTAGTCACTTTTACTGTTCGAATTCATTTTTTTTCACTCCATTTACCTTGAAACTAAATGTTGTGAACTATGCATAATGGGTGTTGACCATGAATAGGTGCTATGGGTCTGGGGCTGAATTTCATGAATACATAGTCTATATTTGTTTTCGAGGTTTGTATGATCAATTTTGAAAGCTGAGTTGAGCTCGTCGAATCTTTCAGCGATTCGCCTACTAGTCCTAAATAGCACTTAATTTCATATCTTAAGCACCGTGGGCTCTGTAACCTTTGGCAGACATATTCATGATCTCCAAAGAGGTTCGGTGATTTGCTGATTAGATCGGCGATTCTGTCTGCAATTTTGTGCTACAATGTAATTATTGACTATTCTCTCTAACGTTTTGCATACATGGCCAAGTGATCGACCAGAGGAAGGGAAAAGGCATCGTGATCAGTGAAAACGCACCTCCATCTAGGGGCAAGGTTACCACAACTTCAAAAAGCAAGGGAAAGGGCAAAACCTTTGAATTATCCGACGCAAGCTCTGACAGCACATACTTCTACACCACCGAGCCACCCACATATAACAGTGAGAGTGTGGAGTCTGACGAAGACTACTAGACAGAGGCAAGGAGGGCTGAGTTACATTCCAAAATGATACATGATCCATATCGGATCAGAGATAGTCAATCCACCACTCCAACTTCTTCATCTTCAGAGTAAGCATTAGTGTTGGCACCTCCAGTACAAGGTCCTCAACATGGATCAACGAATAGATCAAATGCGGATGGTCTAAGAACGATCATCGAGGAGAAATGACTTTCCATAGATGGGGTTAATGATAGGTATCCAGAGGTGATGGAGTGCCTAAATCACCACAAGTTCCAAATCTTCACAAGGCATCACGACTCTTACATACCAAGCTAGGTTAGAGAGTTCTACGACACATACAGTGCATTGGTACCTTAACGGAAAAGGCTATTCTCATATTTTAAAGCAGTTGACTACGTGGTTGTCAGAGGAAGGAAGGTAGCCTGTGACAGTGAGTCTATCAATATAGCATTGGGTATGTTCGATAAGATTAATCACCACTGCCAATATTTGATCAGGACACAAAAGTTGGATGCAATGAAAAAGTGGTTAGCTCCGCTAGTCTCAGATGATAATGCTCCGACATGGTTAGCAGAAGGAGTTCCAATTGAGAAGAAAAATCTATACATAGCTACACGATACTGGTTTAGATTCATCAGTAGCATAATTATGCCATCACAAAAAGAATCAATCGTTCGTCATGCTAAGGCAACTTGCCTTGGATACATCATGGAGAAAACCAGGATAAATCTTGGGATAATCATTGCCTCTGAGATCCATATGCGTGCAAAGTAGAACCAGACTTTTTTGGTATTAATCACTGAGTTATGCAAAAGAGCTCGGGTAGCTAGAGATGCAACGAAGGATGTGGAAGTAGCTGTCACCACCTCCACTAGTATTCGAAAGATCGAAGCCGAATATCTTAAGGACCAAACAGAAAAGAAACAGAAGGAAACTGTGGTCACTAGATCTATATCTGCAGAGGCATCTTTGCTAACTCCAGCCCTTGGGCCTTCAGGTATATCTAATGTCATTACCACTCCTTCTGACCTTACAGGTCCCTCTGCTGCTTCATCACCACCCAGACCTACGGCTTCTGTTGTCTCCTGAGAGCCGATCACTCAGGCATCCTTGATTTGAATGGGATAGCTTGCCCAATCTGCTAATTGCCGGACTACCAACATAGAAAGCTCCATTCCAGGAATGATTCAGGTTGCCCTCGACAATGCTATGAGACCACTGAGCACTACTATCGATGCTCTAGAGGCCAGGATAGTAGTGTGTGAACATGATCAAGGAGCCACAGAAGAAGTAACATCCTTAAAGGCCGCCATTGCAAAGCTAAAGAAAAATGTGGACTACCTAAAGTCCACTGATATATTCATGATCTTTGGAATAATAGAAGTTCCAGATATGCCCGAAATTCCTCAGATTGGCACAGGATATAGAACTGGAATGAAGCATACAACCGATCATGAATCATAAGCAGAAACTGATGAAGAGATATTTGAGGAAGTTACAACGAACGACATAGCCGAGACTGAAGAGATCATGATAAATGTTGTTGTGCAAGCTTCTTTGGCAAAGTCTCCTACTGCGGGATCTAGTGGAGCTGGTCCTTCTAGTGGTCACTCCGAATACTGATGCCATGGCAGATAGAGAGACTGCATAGACATGATCCTTATTTACCTCTTTCTATGTCTTATCTTTCTTTACTTTGCCTTTTGGATTCTGTATTATTTGCATTTGAGGACAAATGATTTTTATTTGTGGTGGGGTGAGGCTCACCTTTTGTGTGCTATTTGTGATTCGTGTTTTGTATATATTTGGGTTGTTCTATTTAAAATTGTGTTTACACTGCTTTTCGTGGATGTTTGAGCTTATGACTCCTTTTATTTTAAATTGCAAAATGATTTTGACCCTTCAAAAAAATTATTATATTTTTCAAAAATTTTCGTCACCGCTTGTGCTTAAAGTGGCTGTTCTCGTACAAATTTAAATCCCGATTTTGATCAATACCGATGACTTGAATAGTGCTCTCAATTGAACGAACATGAATGTGCGGCTGCGACGAGACCAAATGAAGTTGCATAGACAATATGTGAACTCTTTGCATCTCGTTGTGATTAGCCATTTATCAAATTGATTCTTTTGTAATGACCATTGCACACTAGCGAAAGTGTGTAGTCTTGTTTGCTTTAAGTGTCGATGCCTTGTGTGATTAGCTTGCTTTGAACCATGCATGAATAAACCTAGAATTTTCCCTGTTAGTCTGATTGATCTAGAAAGGTGTCCTCTTTGAAATTATCCTAGGCAACTTTAAAGAGTGTGAGCCAAATTTGACATATACCTCTTTTGTGGCCTACTCGTAAGCGTGTGAAACTCTTTTAAACACCCTTTGAGCCTTACCTTTCTTTGGAAGAACAATGATGAACCCTAGACCTTACTTGACCTACTACCTATAATCCTCTTGATTTGTCGTTTAGCAATAGCCAACTTAGGCCAAAAGCCTAAGTTGGGGTGTGGTGAAAAAGGAAAAGGAGAAGTCAAGAAGTGCAAGAAAAGTCCCCCTTAACCCATGGTATTGCAGAATGATGGAGACAAAAAAAAAACTGTGGAATAAAGTACCAAAGAAATTGGGTTTCCAGGAAATTCATGGAGGTGAATAAAAAGATGACTTAGAAGCACTAGAAAAATATTGATAAAGGAAAAGAAGGGAATGCCTTGAGAGTACTACATCTCACGAGGAAGAAGTCACTGAGCCTAAATGACTATACATTTGCACTCATCCCCATTACAAGCCTTAGAAAGACCTTTTTGATCTTGAACAAGCCGAATCGAAGGTTGATTGGAAAATAAGGGCAAACCTATGCGTGAAAATATGCATTGTGTTCCTCTTTTTGAGTGTGAGCATTGCATATGATTCCTGGTCTTGAATTGATTAACCTCTGGGTGTAAATATGGAATCATCTTTTATGTGCAGGCATTGAGATGCTTTTTGTTGAGCTTGAACTTGCACAAGTAGCAAGTATTGCGAGCATGAGAATCTTTGGTAATGGTGTGTCAGAACTTGAATCTTTGAGTACACAATTGATCCTTGCATAAGTAAATTGAGTCTTGTTGTGTGCATTCATGATTGAGTCTTGTGTAGCACTGTTTGAGACACCCTTTTTGAACGACTGAACTTAAGTTTGCTTGAGGACAAGCAAAAGTTTAAGTTAGGGGTGTTGATGAGTCCACAAATTGGACTCATTTAGGGATTTATTTTGATAGAAATAGTGTCCTTAAATGCTTATTTTGTCTCAATATCTGATGAAAACTCTTAAGTTTCAGGTATTTGAAATTTTGGTGGAAGCATGGACACTTAGGCGCAAAAGGAATAAAAAGTCTGTAAAGAACGAAGAAGCTGAAGCTTGCGTATCGCCCAGCACACTTGGCGACTCGCCGAAGGGACGCACTCCGCCTTTTGTTCCAGTACGCGAAGCCCTGAAGGAGAAGGATAAAAAAGGCAATGAAAGGAGCAGTCGGCGCTTCGCCAAATAGTTCCATGAAGCAGTACTATACCGCCTAATGACACAGAGTACGATGACGCTGAAGGCTAGTGCAAGATGGCGACAAACTACACCAAAGGGCGAATCACTGAATTAATCGATGATTCCGACTAACCTCACTGAATGATCCGCCATCACTATTTTCTGAAGTCTATAAGTACTAAACTTGTTATTAATTTTTAAGGAGTTGAACATTAATTTTAATTTCCAGAATAAAATAGTACTTTTTGGATATTTTCTGTCAAGTTTGGAGATGGTTTTGGGAGACTTAAAGAAAGAAGGATTTCATCTTCCCCAAGTTGAAAGTGGGTCTTCTCTATTCTTCTTCTTTTGCTTAAAACAAGGTTTAATTTCTTATACCCATTTGATTCTAGTATCATTTTAGGTATATTTTGTTATTTCTTGATGTGTGGCTAAAAACCCCCATTCTTGGGGTGTGATTTAGCAAGTATGTGTTGATATTGTTGTTGGGTCTTGTTTGCTGATAGGTTAGATGTATTTTAATGGTGATTTCACCTAGTGGTTGTGATTTAATTTAATGGGCTTGTAGTTGCAAATACAAAATCACCTATGTGTTTTCGGCTTGCCCTAGAGGGAGGTCGCGAAACCAAGACCGCTAGATTGATGGCCTAAGGAGTGGATCGACATGAGGTTCAGCCCGAGAGGGTGAGCCCTAGTCTCATATCCTAACACTCAACTCGAGAGAGTGAATGGGGTAAGGAGTAGGCTAGCCTTCATGCGGCAAATGGATTTCCGAGAGGAATGCATTTGAAACGGGGTAAGTTGCCTGAGAGGGAACTTATTTCCATCTAAAGCTTAGCCTAGTCACTATTATCTTGCAAATTTCCTATTGAAAGCATGTAGCCAACAATTTATCTCAACTTGTATTGCGGTCACACCCCAAGAACTCTTCCCCATACTTGATTTTCTTGCTATCTTCGCTGTTTATACTACTTGTGACAAAACTCCCAAATCGATATTTGACACTTTTGTGTCACCCCCCTTTAATTTATTATGTTTTTAATCGTTAATATCTTTAGCTATGACTAGTTAGAACTAAATTTTATTTTTCTATCAATTCTCAAAACCACTCCCTTAGGACACGACCCTAACCTTTAGTTGGGTTACTATATTATCAACGATCGTAGACACTCGTACCATAGGTTAGTGTCGTTGGTCACGATAATCATCATCTTAGCAGAAGTAGGCATTGCAGCTTAAGTAGTTGTCTCTAAATTACATTTTTTTTTAGATTTCAATTCATTTTTTTCTCAATTTCGATATGATAAGAAGATCATAATTTAAAGATGTACTAGAATTCATATTTTTGTATTTGATTGAAAAGTATAATATACTTGGTCCATAGTTAAAGATAAGACTCTGTCTCATCATTTAAACTAGAAGCAGCCTTTGCAATCAAGCTTCTCCTTCCCTAACAATCTTGCTTTCCACCATCTCCTCAATCTCTGTCATAGCTCTCGAACAATTCAGTTCCTCCTCTGCTCCTTCAATTTTCAACTCTGAATCTTCTTCAAACAGTTTCTCCCAAAACTCACAATTCTTAGCATTTTGAGTAGTTGCTTCTTCTTTTTGTTTTTTCAATGAAACTTACGGAGCCACCAGTAGAGTTTGATGTCTGTCCAATCCCCTTCAATTTTCAACTAATTTCTTTTACATTTCTTTTTCACCATGTCAAAGACGTGACCGGCGAATGGGGAACCCGAGGGAACCCCAAACAAGCCTCATAGCATATCATTACACATCCTTGGTCGCGGAAGCAATTAAAATGACCATAAGCGATACGCATAATCTCCAATACATAATTAAAAAGGAAAACTCACAATTCTTAGCATGGTCAGACGGTGCTCAGGTCCCTACATGGTAGTTGCAATGCAATGTAACAATTGGACATTATAGGCAAAATCATAATCGTACCCGATAGATGACATATTAATGAGATGATATTTTGATTTTTTCAATGAAACTTGACCATCAATATAGCATTTCCAAGGCCTACCACCCCAATAGAGTTTGATACCACCCCCGAGCTAGGGACCAAGGTACAAACCCCCAACTACCCCGTATCCAAGGTACCAAGACCCGAGCCTACAACCCCACACGATTTGAAAATCATATACATGTATCCATTTCATCATCATTTCAATACTTATATAATCAACTCGTACATTGGCCTTCCATTTCTATAAAGTGTAAATAAAATCATGTGTTTCAAGAGTACTAAGTCCAACCAATTTTCAAAATCTATATAAAACAGCCCACCAACAACATACATATATATATACATATATAACAACCTTCATAATTTGATCATGGAGGCATGAAAACCATAAACATCACATAATAATACCATTTCATGAAAATTTCATAATTCAAGAGTTCATAAATGATCATAAGGACCCATTGAAGTAAAATAGAGGATAAATGGTTGGACTTGTGGAAAGGAAGGTTTCCACAATCAACCCACATACCTCAACTTTGGAGAAATTGCTTGAGATTATTCTTGGGATTCTTGAATTTGGTGGATGATCTTGGTGGAATTTTTGGAGAGGGCATGTTCTTGGATGTTTTGAAGTTAAATGACTAAGTATGGATATGTCCCCTTTTTATAAAAAATGTCCCAACACTTAGAAAAAAATGAGGCGGGTGAACAGTGTTTTCGGCTACTGGAATTTGCATTTTCTGTCGGACAGGTTTTACGAAAACGGTCATAACTCCTTCATCCTAACTCGGAATGAGGTGAAACAAATTGCGTTGGAAAGCTAACTCATAGAACTTAAATTTTGATAGTTTGATCTCCTTCCAGTTCCTTGTGTGCTGAGAGATATGCCCCTTTAAAGTTGACCCTCAAAATCGCATTTTTTGCGATTTTCGAATTTTGATACGGTTGCTCTAAAATTCGGGTTAGACCCATTTCCCCACCGAAATGATGCACGGATTTTGAGATATATGGAAATTACAATTTTAGGTGTTTCCGAAGCACATTTTCGAGCATTTTTGGGGTCGTTTCACACCACCTAGCCGTTACCGGCGTATTCAACCTCTCAGAGGTCTTATACAAGACCTTAGCATTCGTCATAACATTTATCATAGAAAATAGCGAAAAATTTAAAACTTTTTCATAATATAACACAAGACTTAAAAGTCACCTC
The DNA here is from genome assembly GCA_029007595.1 of Solanum commersonii. Lineage (NCBI taxonomy): Eukaryota > Viridiplantae > Streptophyta > Magnoliopsida > Solanales > Solanaceae > Solanum > Solanum commersonii. Next base: position 4,261,635 of record JAJTWQ010000029.1, read on the forward strand.
ATTTAAACCTTTAATAGAAAATCGAAATACTACGTCTCAAGGTAGAAATCTTAAAACACGACTACAACACAAGAGGGACATAACCCTTACAATACAAAAGAAACTACTATCTAGTACATCGAACTTAAGGAAACTCTTTAACATAAAGGTCCTTGAATCTTTAAGGACACACCCGAATTTGGGAATAGTAAGCCAATCTCATCACTTCTAGGAAAAGGCCGTTTAGCCACCACCACCTACACTTGGTATAAAAAGATGAAGAAGAATGGTGTTAGTACAAGAATGCACTAAGTATGATAACCATGCAAAACATGCTTTTAAAAGGACATTTAGTTGGAAACTATGCATCATGCCTTTTTTGAGAAACTTCAAGAACATTTAGTACAATAGGCACAATATAAACCACATACATCATCATACACATGGAAACAATTAATAATAGCACATAGAGCCACTTATAACATTTTAGGCACATTCAATACATACAATACATTACCTTCCTCTTTATCGTAACTCCTTTCCTCCAGCAACCCTTAGGGAATACTTGGTGCAATGTATCACCTTATGGTTACCAAGGGCAAACTTACATATAACCTTCATAAATCCAACCACATATATTCAAAGAGTCATAAGCACACCATAAGACATAGTCTTCATATAGGAACCATCACCTAAGACAACCCCTAAGTCACACTAGTGCAATGCACAAGTAGCATCCCATAATACTACTCACACCAAGTGTTCCTAAGAAGCCACCATAGACTAGGCACATCATATTCAACAAGTCATAACATCTTCATTATACATTAGACATAATACCAACATGCTTCATAACATCATATAAGGACTCATTCCTTTAATACATCATCAGTCATAACCCATTTAGTTCATATCATAGGTAAACCATCCTCACAACCCCTTCACAAGCTCACTTGTGCAATGTACACGTGGAGTCGCATACCCCCACATATACCAAGCAAGCCCATTAAGAAGTCATAAGTGTAATTCACATGCATAAACATACTTCGTGTTTTGACATAAGTAAAGTCAACCTTAACATGCTTTCATATTAACATACATAGACCATAGTCTTCATTACATAAAGAGCCTAATCATAACTTGCCTTAGAATCCACTTGTGCAATGCATAAGTAGGGTCCATAGTCCTACCTACACTAAGTAAATCTTCAAGAAATCATGACTAGAGTTCATATTCTTATCTTAGTTCATTTCTTAACTTTTGGGAGACATTGCCATAATCGACATAGACTATGAGAGCTACATGGAATCCGGTGTTCTAATCCCACACCGAAAAGAGAGGGTACTACTTGCCAAGGTAGGACCTTCATACATAATAGCTATCTAGTGGATCCACCTAGCTAATACCTACGGGGGCACGTAGTTATGGAACAAGGAGATTGCTACTAGAAACCTTGACTTACTAGGCGTGGAGGCTTCCATCTCATGAGACGACATCTATGTTGGGAACCTGAACTTGCTAAACGTGAAGGTTCTCTTGTGGGAAGCCGGACTTTTTAAACGTGAAACCCCCACTCTCATTTTTCATGTTCACTCGGTGCTAAACTCCAACTCCCTTTTTAAACATCTTTAAGACTTTATTTAACATTAGTTAATAAAATAGGCTTTAGGGACTTAATCCCTCATATCATATAGCTCAAAGGTTTCTACGATGAGAATGACCTTTTATCACAGGACCTACATTATGTGAGAATGACCTTTCACATAGTCATACCATATTCATAACATAGTCTAGTTTAGAGTACAATTGAGGAAACCTTTCAAGAGACTCATTTTCACTAGATTATCATAAAACTTATTCATTCATTCATATGTGTGTGTGTACATATGTGAGAAAGCCTTTCATATAAATACCTTTATACAACACATATTCATACCTCTTTAATCATACACTTTGCATGTATAATAAGATGTAATGGTGCATATAAGAGTTAACCTTTCAATAAACACCATAACACATCATATTCATAGCTATACATGTAGAGTGTGTATGTGCATATTGGTTCTCATAGAGATATAATAGCAACAACATTGATATTGAGTGCACTTCCCTTCAAAGGATCACAACACATTCACAATTTTCCCAAATCGTGAGCAATTCACATATAAAGCCTTTAGGGATTCTAGACCACACACCCACACTTCATCATAGGAGACAAGGACATATTCAACATTGAATAGGTACTTCTAACATGTATATGATGAAACATTCATATGGGGGTCATATAGGTAGGCGTCATTCCATAATAGTACTTAACATAATCAATCATGTAGACCACACCTTATCATTCACATTACACTCCTTATCATCAACACAATTTAAACATCATGCTAGCATTGAGGATTTCATACATAACCTTCAAAGCACAACTTCATAAATATATGCATCATAATCATCAATTCACTTCACATCTATTGCCTTCAAGGCCATGATCTCAATATGCATAGATAGACAAGAAGTAAACACCCCCACCATAAGTGGACCAAATGACACAACATCAATTCTCATACTATAGACTAGAAGTTAGGTCGACTTACTAATTCTCCAAGCCATAATCACCATGGATCAATCCTCAACAATTCATAATAAATTGACATAGATATCAATAGGAGTCAACAATGTAATTATAATTGAATAGCATAAACATAATCTAAGTACAATTCTATAAATAAAGGGATCAACCCATAACTTTGCCCATAAGACCATAATTCTCAACTCATCAATATACTAACAATTCAACATGAATAAGTATAGATAATCATAGAAGAAATTAGTACAATCTAATCTAAATATAATTTCACCAACATAGATCATATTTACAAAGACCCACATCATAGGCCAATTTTCGAGAATTGGGAATCATGGGTTCTTCAAGAATTCCTTTGAAAATTATCTTAAAAACCTTGATTCCACAGTAATTCATCAATAGAATGGTTTAGAAAATCGTTTGACAAGGAACCCATGTTTAGATTGAAAATTGGGAAATTTGGTCTTTGAATCAGTTTTGAAAATCTTTGATAGAACTCCTTCAATGAGAGGTTATTCAAGAATCAAGAGCTACCATACCTTAATTATTGAAGACCCATGAAATTGAAGAAGAAATCAGTTGGAAACCAGCTTCTAGCTTGAGCTTCATCAAGGTCTTCAATGGAGTTTTTGAGAGAATCTATTTTGAGAGGGAAGGGTCAATTTGAAGAATGGGGTCTCATTTTAGGGTTTGGGGTTTTAACCAACTTAAAATACCCTAAAATAGGTAGAATAACCATTTATAATAATTCCCCAAAGTACCCCTCACTTAGTTGGACCTTTTAAACAAGTCAAACTTGAGTTTTATTTTTGCAGATTTCATCGGGAAACAAGTTTGCGACGTGGAGGTGTTCTCATAAGTTTCTGGAAATTAAATTAAGAGATAGTAGAGTCCGCGACATGTTTGTGATGCAGACCAAACTTTTGGCCCTTGGTGGAGCTAGTCCACGACGCGGACATGCTCCCTCCATGTGCAACTTCAAGTTGCCTTGGCAGCTTGTTTGGCCAAGGGTTGGGGTCCTCCTCGGGGACCCTTAGGGTGGTCCCGAGGAGTCGTACCCAAATGTTTTGACCCTAAAAATATTTATTAAGACACTAGGGTCACCTCCACTGATTTTAGACTCCAAACAACACATAAAAATATGAACAACATACTAGAACACACCAACACGCAAAAGTCTAGTTTCCGAACGTCTTGGTCGTCCCTTGACGTTTGACTTCCAAACTGTTTAAAACTGACTAAAAAGGCTATTGTTCATTATTTTAGAAAGTTATTAATGCATAAAACCCATGTGAGGCTCTACTTTATCCTACTTCATTTTGAGGGTCGTTACAATATCCCCCACTTAGGAACATTCGTCCTCTAATGACACTTAAAACACTTCCGAGGACTCAATGACCCAATTAGCAGCTCACAATACACAACATACAACATCAACATAAGAGCACACATCAAGGAGGAACATCAACTCCACATAAAAGGCTCAAAACAACTTTGTGCAATTTAAGAAAGTAGCAACACATCTACCAACTCCTTATGCATCAACATTATAATTTCCCATCTCATTGGAGGAACTTCCTTCTCCAAATCATTATTATCATTTCAAACACCAAAGAAACACAACATGCAACTATCTCATTAAATCACATTATGCAACTTTATCATAAGAAATCATTTAAGCATGCACTTCAAATCAACTCATGCAACACAAGCAAGTAGAAACTTTATCCACCGACTCATAATGCATCCACCACATAGGCCTTTCTCATGTTCATAGGAGGAACTACCTTCTCCTAATCATGACATGATATTTATCCCTTTTATATCATCATAGGGTCCAATACGCAATGGCTTTCAAATGCACATATAGACATGATCAACATTTCCACTCATGAGGCAATTAAGCAATTCATACTAGTTGCACCCTAATATGAGGATTATAGATCATCTACTACTCTTATCATTTAAACAACATACTATCAAGAACATACATGGAATTACCATGTTTAGTTATGTTCAAGGAGGGACTACCTTCTCCTAGTCACAACATACACACACGGCATCATAAAATTCATAAGCAAGCATTACACAAAGGTCAATTCATTTAAGGAGAAATTCTCAACTCCTAACCTAAGCATGCTCATGCTCTCTTCCTCATGAAGTCAAGAGTGCATTCACCATATAAAGATGCATATTGACATGAGAAACATGAATTTTATTACTAAAATTCCATTATTTTTATTTTTATTTTTGTAATAAGAATCCTTTAAACCATGCATAACATAATGTCTTCTAGGACATGATAACATACGGAGATCATGCAACTCATAATCATATGCAAGACTCCAAAACATGAAGAAGCTACTAGGAACTCTTTGGTCTCAAGCTTGAATAGGAGTAGAAGGAAAAGATAAGGATATCAACAACCTTACTACTCACTCATCATCCTCCACTTAGGGTAAAACCATCTAAGAGCACTTTAAAGTAACCAAGAGAACTATCACTTACCAATTAAGCACAATGTCCCCCTTTTGGGATCAAGTTATGCAAACTCCTTTAATCATTACCTCCTTCATCTCTAAGGTAGGAGCCATTCTCCACTAAATCTTCACTATACTCCCTTAGGTAAGGATTTGAAGAATCCAAACAAAATGAGTATCTATAGCACTCCGCTTCATATCTATCATCCAAAGTGGTTCTCAGCATGGAGAACTCAAGGAAGTTCAATGTAGAAATATTAAGGGCACTCAAAACCTTACCATCTAGGCACATTATCCCCCACTTGGGGTGAGCTTAATCAACTCTTTATCACATCTTACCCTTATCATCACCTTTGGTGTAACTTTCCTCTCAACCATGCCTAGGTATTATCTAAACACCCTCTTTGAATGACCATACTTAAGATCAACCTTACAAGACAACTATCCTCTTTAGAGTTGGTTAACATCTATTCTCTTGTCCTTCCCATGAACTAAGGGGTACATGTAACTCTCTAAATACCTTAGAGCAAAACACTATCCCAACTCATGGAACAAAGCCCCTTTTTCTACTCTTAGGGAAAGCCTACACAAGAACTCCGATTCACACAAGGACAACCATGAAGCATCACTCATAAGAAAGAACAACTTTCAACTCACACAAGTTACCACATTCCTTCAAAACTCCTCAAATCTACACCATGACTTTCTAGTATCATTACCCATCACCATAAAGCTACTCATCATCCTAAAAAGGATTTCATTCTTACCATAACGACTTTTATCATATGAGAACTATACCACCATACAATATTTTCAATGTAATGCTCCCAACCTTATAGGTCACACATAGCCATGATTGACATCACAATACGATTTCCAAATCTACCTTCATATATACTCATATAGTCACCACATCATAATAAGCATTAAAACTCAACTTTTCTCCCTCGATCCTTGCAACATCACCCCTTCCAAGTAATCACATCTAGAAGATCACCGGACAAGGGCAAATAAGAGAGAGAGAGATCATATGGAGTTAATCTCTATGGCACGACACAAAAGTAATGAAGAAAGCGAAACTTCTATCATTCTATAGCTTCTCGCTCATAGATGTGTCGCGACTCACATTGATGAACAAGACTCTACTAGGCGTGGCTCAAGAGACGTTGAATTCTAAGACCATTTTCATAACCTTATGCTCTGATATCAAGTTTGTACCGACCCGAGAACACCCCCTAGCCGATACCGGCGCATTCAACCTCTCGGAGGTCTTATACAAGCCCTTAGCATTCATCATAACATTTATCATAGAAAATAGTAGAAAATTTAAAACTTTTTCATAATATAACACAAGACTTAAAAGTCACCTCATTTAAACCTTTAATAGAAAATCGAAATACTACGTCTCAAGGTTGCCATCATAAAACATGACTACAACACAAGAGGGACATACCCTTACAATACAAAAGAAACTACTATCTAGTACATTGAACTAAAGGAAATTCTTTAACATAAAGGTCCTTGAATCTTTAAGGACACACCCAAACTTGGGAATAGTAAGCCAAGATCATCACTTCTAGGGAAAGGCCGTTTAGCCACCACCACCTACACTTGGTGTAAAAAGATGAAGAAGAATGATGTTAGTACAAGAATGCACTAGGTATGATAACCATGAAAAATATGCTTTTAAAAGGACATTTAGTTGGAAACCATGCATCAAGTCTTTTTTGAGAAACTTCAAGAACATTTAGTACAATAGACACAATATAAACCACATACATCATCATACACATGGAAATCATTCATAATAGCAAATAGAGCCACTTATAACATTTTAGGGACATTCAATACATACAATACATTACCTTCTTCTTTATCTTAACTCCATTCCTCAAGCAACCCTTAGGGAATACTTGGTGCAATGTATCACCTTAAGATTTTCAAGGGTGAACTTACATATACCCTTCATCAATCCAACCACATATATTCAAAGAGTCATAAGCACACCATAAGACATAGCCTTCACATAGGAACCATCACCTAAGACAACCGCTGAGTCACACTAGTGCAATGTGCAAGTAGCATCCCATAATACTACTCACACCAAGTGTTCCTAAGAAGCCACCCGAGACTAGGCACATCATATTCAACAAGTTATAACGTCTTCATTTAACATTAGACATAAGACCAACATACTTCATAACATCATATAAGGACTCATTCCTTTAAAATATCATTAGTCATAACGTATTTAGTTCATATCATAGGTAAACCATCCTCACAATCCCTTCACAAGCTCACTTGTGCAATGTACACATGGAGTCCCATACCCCCACATATACTAAGCAAACTCATCAAGAAGTCATAAGGGTAATTCACATGCATAATCATACTTCATGTCTTGACAGAAGTAAAGTCAACCTTAACATGCTTTCATATTAACATACATAGACCATAGTCTTCATTACATAAAGAGCCTAATCATAACTTGCCTTAGAATCCACTTGTGCAATGCATAAGTAGGGTCCATAGTCCTACCTACACTAAGTAACTCTTCAATAAATCATGACTAGAGTTCATAATCTTATCTTAGTTCATTTCTTAACTTTTGGGAGACATTGCCATAACCGACATAGACCATGTGAGCTACATGGAATCCGGTGTTCTAATCCCACACCGAAAAGAGAGGGTACTACTTGCCAAGGTAGGACCTACATACATAATAGCTATCTAGTGGATCCACTAAGCAAATACCTACGGGGTAATGTAGTTATGGAACAAGGAGATTGCTACTAGAAACCTTGACTTACTAGGCGTGGAGGTTTCCATCTCATGAGACAACATCTATGTTGGGAACCCAGACTTACTAAACGTGAAGGTTCTCTTGTGGGAAGCCGTATTTACTAAACGTGAAGCCCTCACTCTCATTTTTCATGTTCACTCGGTGCTAAAATCCTACTCCCTTTTTAAACATCTTTAAGCCTTTATTTAACATTAGTTAATAAAATAGTCTTTAGGGACTTAATCCCTCATATCATATAGCTCAAAGGTTTCTAAGATAAGAATGACCTTTCATCATAGAACCTACATTATATGAGAATGACCTTTCACATAGTCATACCATATTTATAACATAGTCTAGTTTAGAGTACAATTGAGGAAACCTTTCAAGAGACTCACTTTCACTAGATTATCATAAAACTTATTCATTCATTCATGTGTGTGTACATATGTGAGAAAGCCTTTCACATAAATACCTTTATACAACACATATTCATACCTTGCTAATCATACACTTTGCATGCATAATAAGATGTAAGGGTGCATATAAGAGTTAACCTGTCAATAGACACTTTAACACATCATATTTGTAGCTATACATGTAGAGTGTGTGTATGCATATTGGTTCTCATAGTGACATAATAGCAACAACATTGATATTGACTGCACTTCCCCTCAAGGGATCACAACACATTCACAATGTCCCCAAATCATGAGCAATTCACATATAAAGCCTTTAGGGATTCTAGACCACACACCTACACTTCATCATAGGAAACAAGGACACATTCAACATTGAATAGGTACTCCTAACATGTAAATGACCAAACATTCATATAGGGGTCATATAGGTAGGGATCATTCCACAATAGTACTTAACATAATCAATTATATATAGGCCACACCTTATCCCTAAAATTATCATTCACATTATACTCCTCATCATCAACACACTTTAAACATCATGCTATCATTGAGGATTTCATACATAACCTTTATAGCACAAATTCATAAATATATGCATTATATTCATTAATTCACTTCACATCTATTGCCTTCAAGGCCATGATCTCAACATGCATAGATAGACAAGAAGTAAACACCGCCACCATAAGTGGACCAAATCACACAACATCAATTCTCATACTATAGACTAGAAGTTAGGTCGACTTACCAATTCTCCAAGCCATGATCACCATGGATCAATCCTCAACAATTCATAATCAATTGACATAGATATCAATAGGAATCACCAATGTAATTCAATATCATAAACATAATCTAAGTACAATTCTATAAATAAAGGGATCAACCCATAACTTTGCCCATAAGACCATAATTCTCAACTCATAAATTTACCAACAATTCAACATGAATAAGTATAAAAATCATAGGAAACATCAATACAATTTAATCTAAACATAATTTCACCAATAGAGATCATATTCACAAAGACCCACATAATAGGCCAATGTTCGAGAATTGGGGATTATGGGTTCTTCAAGAATTCCTTTGAAAATTATCTTAAAAACCTTGATTCCACAATAATTCATCAATAGAATGATTTAGAAAATTGTTTGACAAGGAACCCATGTTTAGATTGAAAATTGGGAATTTTGGTCTTTGAATCACTTTTGAAAATCTTTGATAGAACTCCTTGAATGAGAGGTTATTCAAGAATCAAGAGTTACCATACCTTAATTATTGAAGACCCATGAAATTGAAGAAGAAATCAATTGAAAACCAATCTTCTAGCTTGAGCTTCATCAAGGTCTTCAATGGAGTTTTTGAGAGAATCTATTTTGAGAGGGAAGGGTCAATATGAAGAATGGGGTTTCATTTTAGGTTTTGGGTTTTTAACCAACTTAAAATACCCTAAAATAGGTAGAATAACCGTTTATAATAATTTCCCAAAGTACCCAAACTACCCCTCACTTAGTTGGACCTTTTAAACAAGTCAAACTTGAGTTTTAGTTTTGAAGATTTTGTCGGGAAACAAGTTCGCGACGCGGAGGTTTTCCCACAAGTTTCTGGAAATTAATTAACGAGACTGTAGAGTCCGCAACACAGACCAAACTTTTGGCCCTTGGTGGATCTAGTCCGCGACACAGACATGCTCCCTCCATGAGCAACTTCAAGCTGCCTTGGTAGCTTGTTTGGCCAAGGGTTGGGGTCCTCCTTGGGGACCCTTAGATTGGTCCCGGGGAGTCGTACCAGAACATTTTGACCCTAAAAACATTTATTAAGATAGTAGGGTCACCTCCACTGATTTTAGACTCTAAACAACACATAAAAACATGAACAACATACTAGAACACACCAACACACAAAAGACTACTTTTCGAACGTCTTGGTCGTCCCTTGACGTTTTACTTCCAAAATCTTTAAAACTGACTAAAAAGGCTATTCTTCATTATTTTAACATGTTATTAATGCATAAAACCCATGTGAGGCTCTACTTTATCCTACTTTATTTTGAGGGTTGTTACAATTAGGAAAGAAAGATCTCATGTTTTCTTGTCCGTCTTTCAACTTCTCAAGTTCTACCCTCAGACTTATCTGATCATTCCTCATCCTCTCCAGATGCCCCTCCAGATTATTGTTCACCAGATCAACAAGAGGACTATGTGAATCTTGTTGTGGATTATTCTCCTTGGATACTTGAATTCTCCTTTTGATATTTTTCAGCTAGTGCTTTTTGAGAGTTGTGTTCTCCTTCGCTAGACACTTAAGCCTGACAATGATATCAGGATTAGTAGAAGTAGGCATTGCAGCTTAAGTAGTTGTTTCTCAAGTGAAGTTTTTTTAGATTTCAATTCATTGCGTCTTGAATCATTTTCTCTTGCTCATCTCTAGATTGTCTGACTGCTTAACAAATTTTTTGAGTTCATTATCAGATGACTCACACAAACATTCAAAGTCAAGTTCTGCTGTACAACTGCATTATTATTTTGTTGATTTGATGTTGGTTTTGTACAAAATTTACTCATGTGAACTTTGTTTTGCATAGTATGGCTGTTTTCATTCTTAGACCTTTTTTAAAGCTTAATTTTCTAAATACATGACCACTCATTGCTGTTAGTTGAGTCTGGATGTGTCTATTGTTGTTATTGATAATGAATTTCACTAATTATCACTCGTTTGCAGGAAGAATATCAAGAAATATTACAAAACCAAACACAAACTCAATTTGATGTTGATCAATGACAAACATATTATCAAGCAGCAGGAGGGGAAAAGAAAATAAGGATATATGGTCTTGGAGCTCAAGCAAAAGTATTTTATGGACCAAATTTTTTTGTCTCTTCTGGATCTGATGCTTCGAGCTCAGTACCATGTCCAAATGCTCAAACAACACCGACATAAAATGTGGAGGAGTTAGTGGTGTGAATGATTCCTTCGCTAACTAATCACTTGCTTCCTATATTTGTAGATCATGTACCTGGGTTGATTTCTCGAGCCTCATCTTAGCCAGACTCTCCTACCAACCATCCATCAACTATTGCACCTGTAATTCCTGCTCCAGCTGCAACAAATATCGATGAGGATCGTGCATCGATTTCTAAGGAATGATGGTGGCTCTAATCTCTCTTAGTTAGTTTTGTTGGCTAGATTTTATTGCAAATGCTTTCAGTTATATATTTTCCTTGAAATTTATCTTTGGGGATATTTTGAACTTGATACTATAATTTGCACTTAGCTATGTACTTTGGATCTTGTAGAATATTGATTTCTAGGAATTAAGTTAATTTGTGATTATATAATATGTGTTTGAAAATGTGTATTTAAAATACTACACAAATAAAAAAATATTGATGGATTTGTGACAAATTATTTTCGTCGCTAAAAGAATGGAGATGGAATTAGCGACAAATATTTGGTTGTCCAATATGATGAAACGATGAAATAATTTATAAAATAAGGGATAAAATTAAAATTACAATGATGGATTTTTTTGTCGCTAAAGAAAGACGGAAATGTAACAAAAATAAGCGACAAAATTAGCGACAAAAATTTGGTTGCCAATATGATGAGACGACGAAATAAGTTACAAAACTAGCAACATAAATTACAAAAATAGTGACAGATTTTTTCGTTGCTAAGCTTGCCAACGGATCACTTCCGTCGCAAATCCATCGCTTAGTTTGTGACAGATTCAATTTTTTTGTCGTTAAGTGGTTAGCTACGCGCAATATAGTGATGAACAATATTTCATCGCAATTCCATCGCTAAACCAAAATAGTGACGGAATAAGCTATTTAGTGATGAATTTTGTTTGTCGCTAAACACAGTTTTTTTTGTAGTGAGAACTTAATGACGCAAAGTCTTATTTTCTCCTTTTTCCGTAAGTGCTAAAAAAGGTGAGGATCACCACAGAAACCCTCAAAAGGCTGTTCTAGGCTTGGGAAGGAAGGAAAAACAGATTTCTAGCGCAAGGTTGAAGATAACTCGTGGATTCTCGGCCAAATTCCTCCATCTCATTGTTCGAAAGCTAGGATTGGAGTTATAATCCCTCTATAGCTTCTTGGCGCCTAGGTAGGCTAGGTTTACTCAATTAAATAGTCATAAATTCATGCTCATTGCATAATATAATTGCTGTGCCATGAGATCTTGGCACATTTGATGCTCAAAACTAAGGATTATTATAAGAATCGAGTGTATTTATGTGGATATGATGTGTTTGGTGATGTTTGTACAAGTAAAACATGTGGACGTGAAAGAGAGAAAAGAAAAGAAGAAAATGCAAGCTGGAACAAGCACCACGGAGCCTAAGACGGGCCGTGGTCTCTGTCACGATCCGTCCGGAAGTTGGTGAACAAGGCCCAGTAAACAGGTTTTGCAAAGTGAATGTTGATTTGGACCAAGTAAGGACCACAGAAGGTCTAACGGACCGTGGTCCTCACAACGGTCCGTGGTGGTGATCATGATGGATTTCCAGTGTTAAGGCCTAGAGAAGATAAACTTGGGCAATACGAAGTAAGGACCACGGAGGCCCTAACGGATCATGATCCTCATGACGGGCTGTGATAATGCTCATAGAGTTGAACTAGTGGGAAGACCTTGAGAAACTGAAATATGAGTTGGCCAAGTAAACACTATGGACACTGTAACACTCCAAAAATATGTAGACTTAACTAGAGCTAAAATGAATGGGGTAAGAGTCTAGAGATAGGGGAAGGGCTTAAATCACCTAAGAAAAGTGAAGGAAATCAATTGGTGTGATGGACCTTATGGCGATGGAGAAGCACCATCGCCCAAGACATTTGGCGATCAGCCAAAAGGACCCTCCCTCGCCTAGTGGGCAGCCTCCCCTAGACCTAGCTACTGTAATTTTAGGTGAGTTAGGTCGGGGCTCGCCAACCCACTTGGCGAATTGCCCAAAGACCCCCTCATCGCCCAAGTGAATGGCTCTATTATAGAGAATTCTGTAACTTTAGGCAAGCCAAGGGTCCATTAGATGAGTCGCCTAGTGTCCTTGGTGACCTAAGAGGTGCATTAGGAGAGCTAAAACAGGACCTAGGCAGATTTTAAGCCCAAGTCTTAGGGTCTTTAGTTAGTCGTCCAAAATTGAACCCTCACTATTATATTCTTTTCCTAACAAGTATATAAGCCTTTTAGACTCAAATTTCCCCAAATTAAGTCACTTTTAAAGAATCTAAAAGAAAACCCAAGAACTTCATCTTCCTCACAATATCTCTCTCTCTAAAACCCAAGGAAGAAGAATAGTAGACTTGGAGCTAGGGTTTCAAAAATTCAAGGATTCCTCCTCAAATTTATTGGAAATTCTTAATAAAGGTGTGGTGGATCTTCATGTATGGGTAGCTTTCACCCATAGAGTCCCTTCAAAACTTGATTTCAAAGCTTCTAATTTCCCCAAAACCTAGGGTTTCAATCTAAGTCAAGGGTTCTCTTTCAAAACGATTTCAATTGTTTATTTATGGTTAATTATGATTTATTATGGTGGATTAGGATTGAATTGATGAGTAATTGATGTTTTATGATCAAATTTCCCCAAGAACTCGTGAATCCCCCATATTGATAAATTGTGAATTCATGATGTGGGTTGATTGCTTAATAGAAGTATGTTGATTAATTATGTTTATGTTGATTGAGTTATTGAATCATTATACTCCCCTATCTAATGAAGAAATTCTAGATTTTTGGGTTGAGTTTGATTCATAGCCTTGAAGGGAAAATTATGAGGGTTTGTATATGTTGTTGAGAATTAGGTATGAGCTTATGATTCACTTAGGTAGTGAAGATCCTATGACTATTGTGTAGTTGTGGTATTTTTTCAAGATCATTCTCCCCTTACCCTTACACATAACTATGTATGAAATGTCTATGAATATGATAATGTTTCTGTGTTGATTGAAAGGCTATTCTCATGAACACACTATAAATATGATGTGAAAGTTTTACTCATAAATTGATGATTCTAAGGTTGAAAGGACATTCTCACCTAATGAATCTATGAGCTATTATGATGTTATGTTGGTTTGAGTGCCTAGTGCATTCTTTCATAAACATGAAATTAAGTAAAGACTTAATATGAATTTTAATGGGAATTATGCTTAGCACTGAGTAGATATGAACATGAGAGGAATCTTTTATATTAGAAAGTCTGGCTTCCCAAAGTAAGTTTTCTCATGAGATGGAAACCTTTTACGCTAGAAATTCTGGGTTTCTAGTAGCAATCTCTATATCCCATAACTATGTGCCCACATAGGTCTTTATCTAGTGGATCCACCTAAAAGCTAGTATGTTAGTTCTACCTTAGGCAAGTAGGACACCTCTTTTCGGTGTGGGTGTAAGACACCGGATTCCATGTAGCTCATATGGTCTATGTCACTTAAGGCCATATTTCCCTATATGATTAGTATATGAATTATGACAAGAATATGAAATGAACTATAACTATGAGTTATTAAGAGGTACTACTTAGTTTGAGTGGGGGTATGGGACTCCATTTACTCATTGCACAAGTAGGCTTTAAAAGTGGTTGTGGTGAGGTCCTCTCATGCTTTGAAGACTTATGAATTAAGCATGTATGGTATGAATTGTTGTTAAATATGATTTTTTTATGAATGTTGGCCAATGATGAGGTTAAGGTATGATATGCATGATTTTGGTGACCTAAAGGTGGTACTTAGTACTAGGTAGGATTATGGGATCTTTCCTATGCATTGCACAAGTATAGTCTTGGGTTGCTTATGATATGGCGTGACTTGTGTTTCTTCACAAATGTGCATGATGGCTTTTAAACTTGATAAATGCATGGTTTGAACTAAATGTCCCTTTTAAGCATGTTTTAAGGATTTTTATGCATGGCTTCCATAGTTAGTACAATTTTGTGCTAACCCATATTTTCAACCTTTTCCACAAAGTGTAGGTCCGAGTGGTTGAATTTTTTTATCTTTGGTTGAAGGCTTGAATTGATTCTCTCCTTCCCTTGGTGAGTCCTCATGCTTCAAGGACAAGAGTCATTCTTTCTAGTTTCCTTTCGTATAGTTCTACTTTGAAAATTTATTGTAAAGGCTTATGACCCTATTTATTTGATTGTATTAGATGGTTAATGAGATAAGGTCTAGACTCTTTTTTCTATTTAAATGAAAAGACTTTGATTGTAAAAAGTTTTAATTCCGCATAATTTCTATTACTTATGTATATTATTATGCTAAGGGCTTGTATGAGACCTCTTTGGGGTCAAGTACGTCGTGTTACGTCTAGGGGGTACCCTTGGATCGTGATAAACTTGGTATCAGAGCACAAAGTTTAGAATGATTCTAGGATGATGTGTCATGAACTACGTCTAGTAGAGTCTTGTTCATGAGTGTAAAATACACCACACGTATAAATGAGAGGCTATAAGATGTCTAGGAAATTTTACTTCTTTCATTGCTTTTTAGTTGTGCCTTAGAGTTTTAACTCTATGAAGTCCTTTTCCTATCCCTTATCTTGTGTCTATAGGATATGAGTACAAGAAGGGTGAATGCAAGAAGGATGGAAGAGGAGATTGTGAATGAGGGAGTTCCTCCCCAAGGACCCCAAGAGTCTTAAGTTCCTCAAGCTCCTATTGATGCGGGGGCTATGAAAAATGTGGAAATAAGGACGACTCTACAAGTATTGACTCAAGCCGTGACGGCCCAAGTCAATAGGGATACTAGGACCTATGTGTACCCCAATGCAAGCACAACCTCTTCATGGATAAGGAATTTCACAAGAATGAATCCTTCTATTTTCTTTGGCTCAAAAGTGGAAGAAGACCCTCAAGGTTTATCGATGAGATCTTTAAGGTGCTTGATGCTATGGGAGTGTCTTCACAAGAGAAGGAGGAAATATTCGCCTACCGATTGAAGGATATGTCTCAAGTTTGGTATGAGCAATGGAAGGTGAGAGACCGTAGGAGCGGGTCCGATAGATTGGGAATTGTTCAAGTCGGTCTTCCTTGATAGGTTCTTTCCCCTAGAGTTGATGGAATGAAAAATGCAAGAATTCATCAACCTTCACCAATGGGCTACGAGTGTGAAAGAATATGGCCTTAAATTCACCCAATTGTCTAAATATGCCCCAACCTTGGTGGCGGACTCTAGGGCCAAGATGAATAAATTTGTTATAGGGATATTTGACTTGGTAGTCAATGAATGTCGTTCGGAAATGCTTATCCCAAGTATGAATATTTCATGTCTTATGGTTCATGCCAAATAAATTGAGGAACAAAAGCTCAAGCAAGTGAATAGGGAAGTGAAGAGAGCAAGGTCCGATGATGGAAATTCTTCCAAGAGTAAATTTGATGGTCAAGGTAGACCAAGGTTCAAGAAGAGGTTATCCAACCAAGGCTCCTCTAGTGCTCCAAGAGTCAACAAAAATAGGGTGTCTAACCCTAAACCACAAGGAGGTAATAGTGGAGGTTCTTATGTTGATAGGCTTAATTGTGCAAAGTGTGGTAAGAAGCATGATAGTAAGTGCCTAGTTGGCACGGATGGTTTTGCTATAAGTGTGGGAAGAGCGTTCATATGATGAGAGATTGCCCCATGTTAAAGGTTCAAGGAAGAGAGGGCAAGCAAGTCCTCCTAGTGGTTCCAACTCCGATGCTCCCAAGAAGAACTGCTTCAATGCTCTTCAATCCTAAGGTGACCAAGAGATTTCCCCAGATGTGGTGACGGGTATGTTGCAAGTCTTTTCTATTGATATATATGCATTATTAGACCCCGGTGCCACTTTGTCTTTTGTTACACCTTTTGTTGCTATGAAATTTGAAATACTCCCTAATGTGTTAGAAGAACCTTTTTCGGTGTCTACCCCGATTGGTGACTCGATAGTGGCAAAAAGAGTCTATAGGAGTTGTCCTATTTCCTTGTACCATAAAATTACTTTGGTGGATTTAGTGGAGTTAGATATGTTAGATTTTGATGTGATCTTGGGTATGGATTGGTTGCATGCATGTTATGCCTCTATTGATTGTAGGACTTAGGTAGTAAAGTTTCAATTTCCAAATAAGTCCATTTTAGATTGGAAAGAGGGGAATTCTATCCCTAGAGGTCAATTTGTTTCTTGTGTAAAAGCTAGGAAAATAATCTCGAAGAGGTGTATCTACCATATTGTTAGGGTTATGGATGTTGAGTCCGAAACCCCTTCCTTAGAGTCGGTCCCCGTGGTGAGTGAGTTTCCGGAAGTCTTTCGTGATGACTTGCCCGACATTCCTCCCGAACGGGAAATAGATTTTGGCATTGATATTTTGCCGGATACGCAATCTATCTCCATTCCTCTCCTTATAGAATGGCTCTGGCTGGGTTGAAAGAGTTGAAAGAGAAACTCAAGGATTTTCTAGACAAGGGATTTATTCAGCCAAGTATCTCTCCTTGGGGTGCTCCTCTATTGTTTGTTAGAAAGAAGGATGGGTCCCTTAGAATGTGTATTGACTATCGCTAATTGAACAAGGTGACCATAAAGAATAAGTATCCCCTTCCTAGGATTGACGACTTGTTTGATCAACTTCAAGGGGCTAACTATTTCTCCAAAATAGATCTTTGTTCGGGTTACCATCAACTAAGGGTGAGAGGGGTTGACATTCCCAAGATGGCCTTTAGGACCCAATATGATCACTATGAATTTGTGGTTATGTCATTTGGGTTGACCAATGCCCAAACGTCATTCATGGACCTAATGAATAGAGTGTTTAGACACTATCTTGATATGTTTGTGATAGTATTTATTGATGATATTTTGATCTATTCAAAGAGTTAAAATGAGCACATGAACCATTTGAGGATTGTACTACAAGTCCTTAAAGACCACCAATTGTATGCGAAGTTTAGTAAGTGTGAGTTTTGTCTAAGGTCCATAGCCTTCTTTGGTCATATTGTGTCGGGTAAGGGTATAGAGGTAGATCCTAAGAAGATGGAAGCAGTCAAAGGTTGGCCTAGACCTTTAACTCTTACCAATATTAGAAGGTTTTTGGGTTTGGCCGGTTACTACAGGAGGTTTGTTGAGGGTTTTTCCTCTATTGCTTCTCCGTTGACGGCTTTAACTCAAAAGAAGGCTAAGTTTGTGTGGTCGGAAGCTTGTGAGAAAAGCTTCCAAGAGTTGAAAGATAGACTTACTTCCGCACCGGTGTTGACCTTACCAGAGGGTACCAATGGTTTTGTGATTTATTGTGATGCCTCTAGGGTGATTTTAGGATGTGTCCTTATGCAATATGGTAAAGTGATTGCCTATGCTTCAAGGCAACTTAAGATCCATGAAAAGAATTATACGATCCATGATCTTGAATTAGCGGCGGTAGTGTTTGCTTTGAAAATATGGAGACATTATCTATATGCGGTACATGTTAATATGTTCACCGATCACAAGAGTCTCCAATATGTGTTTAGCCAAAAAGACTTGAATCTCCGACAAAGAAGGTGGTTAGATCTTTTGAAGGATTATGACATGAGTGTCCTTTACCACCCCGGCAAAGCCAATGTAGTTGTGGATGCCCTAAGTCGATTGTCTATAGGTAGTGTGGGCCTTGTAGAGATTGAGAAGAAAGAGTTAGTTCGTGATGTACATAGGTTGGCCCGGTTAGGTGTCCAACTAGTGGATTCCACCAAGGGTGGTGTCATGGTCCATAATGGCTCCGAATCATCCTTTGTAATGGACGTGAATTCCAAGCAAGACCTTGATCCCATGTTAGTAGAGTTGAAAGAATCGATACTCAACAAGTCCGTTGAGGTCTCCCAAGGGGGAGATGGGGTGCTTAGGTACCAAGGTAGATTATGTGTTCCGGATGTTGATGGCTTAAGAGAGAAAATTCTAGAAGAAGCTCATGGTTTGTGGTATTCTATTCATCTAGGAGCCACCAAGATGTACCGTGATCCACGGGAAGTTTATTGGTGGAATGACATGAAGAAGGATATAGCAGGTTTCGTAGCCAAATGTCCAAATTGTCAACAAGTTAAGGATGAACATCAAAGACCCGGAGGTTTGTCCCAAAATATAGACATTCCCACTTGGAAGTGGGAGGATGTGAACATGGACTTTATAGTGGGTTTTTTTCGTACTAAAAGACAACATGATTCCATTTGGGTTATCATAAATAGAATGACAAAATCCACCCACTTTATTTTCGTCAAGGTTTCATTTTTGGCGGAAGACTATGCCAAGTTGTACATCAAGGAGATAGTGAAGTTTCATGGGTTCCCTTGTCTATTATTTTGGACCGGGGTACTCAATTTACTTCACACTTTTGGAAGGCGTTTCAAAAGGGGCTTGGTACTAAGGTCAAGCTTAGCACAACCTTTCACCCTCAAACGGATGGTCAAGCGAAACGCACCATTCAAACCTTAGAGGATATGTTAAGGGCATGTACTATAAATTTCAAAGGTAATTGGGACAACCATCTACCGTTGATAGAGTTTACCTACAACAATAGTTACCACTCAAGTATTGCCATGGCTTACTTCGAAGCATTGTTTGGTAGAAGGTGTAGATCTCCACTTGGGTGGTTTGAAGTGGGTGAAATTGCTCTAATCGGTCCCGAACTAGTTTATGAGGCCGTTGAGAAGGTCTGACTCATTAGAGAGAGATTGAGGATGGCCCAAAGTTGGCAAAAGTCTTATGCCGATATTAGAATGAGGGATCTATAATTTAAAGTCAATGATTGGGTCTATTTAAAAATCTCACCTATGAAAGGTGTGATGAGGTTTTGCAAGAAAGGGAAACTTAGTCCCCGGTATGTAGGCCTATATCAAATCTTGAAATGTGTTGGGAAAGTTGCCTATGAGTTAGACTTGCCAAATGAACTAGCTCCGGTTCACCCGGTACTTCATGTTTCTATGCTCAAGAAGTGCATTGGTGATCTGGTAACTATCATTCCTTTGGAAGGTTTGGGAGTTGATGAGAACCTTTCTTATGAAGAGGTTCCGCTAGATATCTTAGATCGACAAGTCAAAAGGTTGAGAAATAAGAAAGTAGTTTCCGTGAAGGTTTTATGGAGGAATCATTTAGTTGAGGGTGCTACGTGGGAGGCCGAGGCCAACATGAAGTCCCACTATCCTCGTTGTTTTCCTCCTACTCCTACCCAAGTTTGAGGTAAGTAGTCTCTCTTGAGTTTGGTGATTTGGGAAGTCATGTGTGCTATATGTGTTCTTTATGATTTCCTTATAATATGCATGTTCTTGTGAGAATTCATATTTGGCATAAATTGAGTTTTCATGATTTATATATTCCTGTTGATTTGGATTTTTAGTATGATGAGTGCATATTTGACTTCATGAGATGTCTTGATAACATGATTAGTTATGCTTGTGATGAAATGGCATATTGACTCCATGATGTTGTGTTGAGCTTGCCTTAAGTTAGAGAAAGTAGTTCCTCCTATATTTATATAAAATGACGAGTTTTGTGCATAATGGGTTGTGGATGTAGATCCTACTTCTTTATGTTGCATTGTTTATGTTTGAGATGGAGTTAATGTTTCCTCCTTTGCATTTGGCATTATTTTGGATATTGTGTGCTTGATGGGCTGCTAGTCTTGAGTCTTGTTTCCGTAGGGTGTCTAGATCACCATTCGAGGACAAATGTTCCCAAGGGGGAGATAATGTAACATTCTAGAAATGTGTAGACTTAACTAGAGTCAAAATGAATAGGGTAAGAGTCTAGAGAGAGGGGAAGGGCCTAAATCACCTAAGAAAAGTGAAGGAAATCAATTGGTGTGATGGACCTTTTGGTGATGGGGCAGCACCATCGCCCAAGACATTGGTGATCAGCGAAAAGGACTCTCCCTCACCTAGTGGGCAGCCTCCCTTAGACCTAGCTACTGTAATTTTAGGCGAGTTAGGTCGGGGCTCGCCAACCCACTTGGCGAATCGCCCAAAGACCCCCCTGATCGCCCAAGTGAATGGCTCCATTATGGAGAATTCTGTAACTTTAGGCAAGCCAAGGGTCCATTAAGCGAGTCGCCTAGTGCCCTTGGCGACCTAAGAGGTGTATTAGGCGAGCTAAAACGGGACCTAGGCACATTTTAAGTCCAAGTCTTAGAGTCCTATCTTTAGTTAGTCGTCCAAAATGGAACCCTCACTATTATATTCTTTTCCTAACAAGTATATAAGCCTTTTAGACTCAAATTCCCCCCAATTAAGTCACTTTTAAAGAATCTAAAAGAAAACCCAAGAACTTCATCTTCCTCACAATATTTCTCTCTCTAAAACCCAAGAAAGAAGAGGAGTAGACTAGGAGCTAGGATTTGGAAAATTCAAGGGTTCCTCCTCAAATTTCTTAGAGAGTCTTAATCAAGGTATGGTGGCTTTTCATCTATGGGTAGCTTTCACCCATAGAGTCCCTTCAAAACTTGATTTCAAAAGCTTCTAATTTCCCCAAAACCTAGGGTTTCAATCTAAGTCATGGGTTCTCTTTCAAAACGTTTTCAATTGTTTATTTATGGTTGATTATGATTGATTATGGTGGATTAGGGGTGAATTGATGAGTAATTGATGTTTTATGATTAGATTTCCCCAAGAATCCATGAATCCCCCATATTGAAAAATTGTGAATTCATGATGTGGGTTGATTGATTAATAGAAGCATGTCAATTAATTATGTTTATGTTGATTGAGTTATTGAATCATTATATTCCCCTATATAATGTAGAAATTCTAGATTTTTAGGTTGAGTTTGATTCATAGCCTTGAAGGGAAAATTATGAGGGTTTGTATATGTTGTTGAGAATTAGGTATGATCTTATGATTCACTTTGATAGTGAAGATCCTATGACTATTGTTGTGGTATTGTTACAAGATCATTCTCCACTTCCCCTTACACTTGACTATGTATGAAATGTCTATGAATATGATAATGTTTCTGTGTTGATTGAAAGGCTATTCTCGTGAACACACTATGAATATGATGTGAAAAGTTTACTCATATATTGACGATTCTAAGGTTGAAAGGACATTCTCACCTAATGAATCGATGAGCTATTATGATGTTATGTTGGTTTGAGTGCCTAGTGCATTCTTTCATAAACATGAAATTAAGTAAAGACTTAATATGAATTTTAAAGGGAATTATGCTTAACACTGAGTGGATATGAACATGAGATGGAAGCTTTTACGTTAGAAAGTCCGGCTTCCCAAAGTAAGTTATCTCATGAGATGGAAACCTTTTACGTTAGAAATTCTGGGTTTCTAGTAGCAATCTCTATAGCCCATAACTATGTGCCCACATAGGTATTTAGCTACTGGATCGACTTAAAAGCTAATATGTTAGTTCTACCTTAGGCAAGGAGGACACCTCTTTTCAGTGTGGGAGTAAGACACCGAATTCCATGTAGATCATATGGTCTATGTCGGTTAAGGCCATATTTCCCTATATGATAAGAATATGAATTATGACAAGAATATGAAGTGGACAATAACTATGACTTCTTATAAGGTACTACTTAGTATGAGTGGGGGTATGGGACTCCATTTATGCATTGGACAAGTATGCTTTAAGAGTGGTTGTGGTGAGGTCCTCTCATGCTATGAAGACTTATGAATTATGCATGTATGGTATTAATTGTTGTTAAGTATGATTTTTTATGAATGTTGGCAAATGATGAGGTCAAGGTATGATATACATGATGTTGGTGACCTAAAGGTGGCACTTAGTACTAGGTAGGATTATTGTATCTTACCTATGCATTGCACAAGTATAGTCTTGGGTTGCTTATGATATGGTGTGACTTGTGTTTCTTCACAAATGTGCATGATGGCTTCTAAAATTGATAAATGCATGGTTTAAACTAAATGTCCCTTTTAGGCATCTTTTAAGGATTTTTATGCATGGCTTCCATTGTTAGTACAATTTTGTTCTAACCCATATTTTCAACCTTTTTCCACAAAGTGTTGGTCTGAGTGGTTGAAGTTGCTTCTATTTGGTTGAAGGCATGGATTGGTTCTCTTCTTGCCTTGTTGAGACCTCATGGTTCGAGGACAAGAGTTATTCTTTCTAGTTTCCTTTCGTATAGTTCTACTTTGAGACTTTATTGTAAAGGGCTGTGATCCTTTTGATTCGATTGTATTAGATGGTTAATGAGACAAGGTCTAGACTCCTATTTTGATTTAAATGAAAAGTCTTTGATTGTAAAAAGTTTTAATTCCGCATCATATATATTACTTATGTTTATGATTATGCTAAGGGCTTGTATGAGACCTCTTCGGGGTCAAGTACGTCGTGTTGTGTCTAGGGGGTATCCCTGGGTCATGATAGACACCCAGATGGACCGTGGTCATTGTAACGGTCTGTGGTGTCCCCCCTGGTGGGTTACCACTGTGTAGGCCTTGAAGAGGTGTGTTTGAGAATGCCCAAGTAATGACCACGGATGGCTTCACAGATCTTGAAGCCTTTGACAGGTCATCATACTGCCCATCATAATCCCTGACATTACAGTCCTACTTTTAGTAGGACTCTTTTTAGACTGACTATTTGAATTCATTTGGTCTTAATTTTGAATTATCTCATCATATCTGGAATGAGCAACTACTTTCTAAATATTCTCACTTTGGTTTTTATCGATTAACATTGAATCGATCTTGGAAGTTTGATTTTTCTTTTCTGAATATCAAGTGTTCGTTGAATTTGCAAATCTTCGTAAGTGATTCTTTTTAATGTATATATTACGTATTGTTGCTCATTTAATTGAAGGTATGAGTGGTTAAACACCACAACTAGGGTTGTGGGAACTATGACTAAAATCTGAGTTTAGATTTGTAAAACGAGTAGAAGGTGATTCATATTTGCAGAACTTAACACAACTTACGTTATTCATTCCTTCTACTGAGTGCACACTTTAGAACTTGACTGTATCTATTAATTGTTCGAGAGAAAATTGATAGTTAGGAAAAAATTGAGTTAAACTATTGAATTAGAGTGAAAGTTTGAGTTTGAGAGAAGAGAACTTTGTTAGTAAACTAAGCGAGGGTAAAATTGAGTCACACTCTAGTACCGAGAGGATTTGAGTGGAAAGATATCTAATAAGACTGAGAAGTGGTAGATACACCTAACTCGCCTGAAATTTGCAAAGAATGAATTACTTGAAACTCGTTCATGAATCAACATAAGATGTAACATCATAGGAAACACAACCCTGGTTCCATTCATTAATCATCACAACCTTGAAGTGAACATTATGTTGATTGATAATCAGGATATTTCAAACAATATTGGTTACGTGAACCTTACAACTAAACCCATTTTACATTTCACAATTACCTTTTTTAGGAAATAATAACAACATTTGAATAAAAGGAGACAGTGAAACTATTTCTGTAAAGAAATTCTCTGTGGGATCGACCTCAACTCACGTTGAGTTCTATAAATTGACTTTCACCGTTTATACTTCTTAATTGATGTGTAAGTTTGGACGTATCAAATTTTGGTGCCGCTGCCGAGGAATTTCAATTCAGAAGTGTTTTACTAGCAATTATTCGAATAGTAGTTATATTTTCTAATTTTACGTCTTTGCCACGACCCGAGCCTATAACCCAGAGGCGACACAACGTACAAGACTCCGAAAAGTCTCATACAAGCCTCATAGCATTCATAACATTCGATATAAGGAAAATGGTACGGAATTAAAACCTTTCTTTAAATCCATACAATCAGAACTTCATTTAAAACATTTGAAAATATCGGAAGTCAATTGTCTCATATGGCCATCTAAATGACATCTAGCAAACTAAAGTAGGAACATGGCTCTTTATAATCGAAAGACTAACAAATGTCCATTACATGAAAGAAATGGAAAATACAATACTTATCCTCGATTTACGAGGCCATACCACTTTGCCTTGGAAGAATCTCAAATCCAATCTTCTACTAGAAAGAGTCAAACCGAGTACCAATCCTTACACTTCATAAAGGTAAAAATATGGGTTAGCACAATTAAGTACTAAGTATGATAGCCATACAAAAACATGCTTGAAACAGACATTTTATTTGAAAGTCATAATATATGCCATTTTGAGAAAACTTCATGACCATAAGCATAAGAGGCATAATACAAGACATAATCAACATACATGTCATTTCACCACATTAGAACATAATCAACATATAAGACATTTCATTACCTTAAGCTTTCACCTCAAGTAACCCCAAGCCATACCTTGTGCAATGTATGAATAGTGTCCCATACCATCATCCACACTGGATACCACTTAAGGCCACCAAAAGTGAACTTACCATTCATTTTTTTCCATCTTTACTCAATACTCATACATAAGAGACATAAACATTACATAAGTCATATCGACACATTAGGACCAACATCTAGGACAGCCCTAAGTCATACTTATGCAATGTATAAGTAGCATCCCATACTACTACTCACACTAAGTACTCCTTTGAAGTCACCATAGACAAGGCACATTCATACTCAATAAGTCATGACAAGGACGTAACTCATAATACAATCCATGTATAGCATGCATCATTGCATTACATTCATAAGTCAACATCCCCCCTTTAGTTTCATTAAGAACACCTTCATTCATTAGACATTAAACCAACATTCTCCATTAGCATCATCATAAGAGCATATTCATTTCATTTAACATTATAACATAAAGGAACACACCATAACCCCTTTCAAATCCTACCTGTGCAATGCATGGAGGGCATCCCATACTAACACCCACACTAAGTAGTTTATTCTTGAGAAGCCATAGTTCATTAACATTTTTTTTGGGGGGTAAGCCATAACCGACATAGACCATGTGAGCAATTCATGGAATCCCAGTGTCACCCTCACCGTATAAGGGATTCCTACTCTCCTAAGGTAGGACCATTACTTTTATCTTAGGTAGACCCACTAGCTAGACCTATGTGGGCACATAGTTATGGGATAGCGAGATTGCTACTAGATACCCCACCTCAACTCACGGATGAGCATCCATCTCAAGAGATTGTTACTAGATACCCCGCCTCAACTTCTGGATGAGCATCCATCTCAATTCATATCCACTTGGTGCTTACAATTATTCCCCACATAGTACTTAACATTCATTATTATGGTATAAGAGATTGTTGCTAAGATAGCTCATAGATTCAAAGATGAGAATAACTTTTCAACTAAGAATCTCATATTGTGAGAAAGTCCTTTCACTACATGTCGTTATCATTCATTAGAGTACAATTGATATTAGCCTTTCAATCAACCCATCATCATTAACATAATCATAGAAACTTCATTCATTAGTCATTCATGAGTGTGTGTATGTGAGAATAACCTTTCACATATAGCCTCATCATTCATAAGTGTTAATTGAGAAATAACATTCAATCATAACGCAATTACATTCTAAATATGATCATGACACTTTCATTGAGATCACACACATATATACTTTACATCATAATCATACATAATCCTTCATGAAATTGCCCCTTAGGGCTATGAAGCAACATCAACCCATAAATCTAAGATACTACAATAGATAAGGAAATTGACATGATTCAATAACTAATCCAATATAAATATCAACAATTAAACATACTTGCATAATCAACCAATTCCCAATCTCAATTCACCACTTAAGAATTTGGGGGAAAACATGGGTTCTAGGAAGAAATCATCTTGATTTATCTTTAAAACCACAATCCATTCATAATTCAATGCTATAAAGCCTTTGAAAATCAATTGGAATCGAACCCATGCCAAGATTGAAAACTAGGGTTTTTGGGGAAACATTGGAGACTTGAAATCAACTTTGAAATTGGCTCCTTGAAAGAAACTAAGTCAAGTATGAAGACTATCATACCTTTTATGGAAGAATCCCAAGAAGATCCCTTGAAAAACTTGAAGTCTTGACCTTGGAAGCTTGAATCCTTTACCTCCAATGGCGGTTTCTAGAGAGAGAACTTTTGAGAAGAGAGGTTTCTAACTTTGAGGTGATTTGAAATAATGAATTCTAAAATAGAGTTTAATACTTTAATAACTCAATTAGAACCGTCCATTAACTAAACTCACCTTAAAATGAATTTACCAAATAGCTCACCTTGGCCGAGACATTTGACAGCAAACAATCGTGACCCACGAACCACCGCCCACGGACCATGGGTGGGACCACGGGCCATTCTGGCAAACCATGGTTTGGTTCAGTAACTCACATTTTGGGGGCTTGACCTATGGAGGCCATCCATAGGGTGTGGATGGACCTACGGGGCCTAGGTCCCCATCCGTAGGTCATCCCAAAAAAATAGCTTTTTGGTTTTCTTGGGGTCTTGGGTTTAGGCTTAGGGTCCTACTTAAGGACCCCTAGGGTGGTATTTGGGGAGTTGTACCTTAACATTTAGCCCCTAAACCCCTCAAACTAAGCTCGAGACAACATTCTACAACTTGAATCCCCACAACATTTCACACACAAAGTCTTTAGGCTCTAGTTTCACCTATTCATTTTACGGGTCGTTACAATCTTGTTCTTTGTATGTGTCTTATACAGGTAAGTTGGAATGTGCATGCCAAATACCATAAGTAAGGGAGATCCATTGATTCTTTATGATATGAAACTTTGGAAAACTATCCGTAAGATGGTGAATGCACATAAACTTGAGGCTCAGAGGCAACGATTGAGACTTAAGACTGAGACCGCAACAAGAGGTGCTCAGAAACATGATGTGAACAACCTGCCTAGGGTGGGGGATGAACATACATAAGTGTAAGAAATAGTTCCTCCCCACCGCCAACTACTAGCTCCAATGGGTCGAGCACATCAACCAGCTCACAGGTGTTCGAAGAGGATGACTTAGATTTGGACGGAGCTTGAGCCACCGGAGCAATAGTGTTACCTGCACTACCTCTATGTGTGAAATTTACAATCACCAGAAAAATGATTCAATTGCTGAACTTAAAAGGTATGTTCAAAGGTGCAACTGGTGATGATGCATATCAACATATAATGAACTTCGTGGCAATATGCAAATCACAGGAAATTCCTGGGGTCAGTCAGACGACTATGAGGTTGAGGCTATTTCCATTGTCTCTCACTAGGGAGGAAACTAATTGGCGGAATGAGCTACCAGATGATTCTGTCAGGACCTGGAATGAATTAAAAGAGGCCTTCTTGGAATGATTCTACCTTGAATCAAAGGAGTTACAAATGAAAGATGAGATAGGTGCACACAAGCAACTACCAGGGGAAGCAATGCATGATACTTGGTGGGAGATTCAACAAAAAGCTAAAAAAGTGCCTAAATCATGGTCTCACTAAGAGAAATTTGAAATAGGACTTTTATAGATCGCTAAATCATGTTACTAAGCCTGTTGTTGATGCAGCTTGTGGTGGATCATTTAGGAGGAAGCCATTCCCAGAAATCATGCAGCTAATGGATGAAATGTCAAAGAATAATAGAGCATGGCACACCAGGGATGCTGAAGTGGGAGATCTGGGATTCACCTTTGAGCTGTCACCTGAACAAAAGAGAAAAGAAGAAGAAAGAGATCATGATATGGCTCACATGAGAACCCAGATGGATATACTCATGAAGCATATAATGGCAAGTTTTGAGAAGGTGACTGTTGTAGGAGCCTCAAACAGGTATGAAGATCAAGATATTGACTTGGATGAGGAAGACAAATACTTGGGAAATCAAGGTGGTTTCCAGAATTATAACTCGGGAAACCAGGGATATAATTCTAGAAATACAGGTTGGAACTACTCCAGAGAAGGGCAGTATGACAAGCTAGCAAATAGAGAACAAGGCGACTTGCAAAACAGAGATAGTTATAGGAATGACCGCAATGATGTGTATGTACCCCTAGGTAATACAGATCGTGCAAGTGGTAGTTCTAGAAGGTACAACTATAAGATATGTTGGCTAAGGTGTTGTAAAATATGGAATCAACTGATGCAGGTGTGAAAGAAATGAAGGCTGACTTCTTTAGCATGAGTCAACTGGTGGATTCTCACACTACCTCCATTAAGAAGATAGAGCAACAATTGGGACAACTATTAGCATCACTAAACCAGAGGAAGAATGGTGCACTACTAAGTGATACTATCCCAAATCTCAAGAAATATGGACACTGCATGGCCATCACTACCTTAGGCAGTAAGGTCATTTATGAGCAAAAATATACAGGTACTGAGCAGGAACAAGGTCAAAGGGAAATGACGAAGAAGAGGTTGAAGTTGAACATGTTGATGATATGGATGAGGCTCAACCAACAGTTAAGCCAGTGGAGAGGAAAGAAAAAGAAGTTAATGTAATTTTGCCTTTACGATATTGCAACCATCTCCTCCTTTCCCTCAAACACTCTAGAAGAAAGCCGAATATGGGACGTTTGCAAAGTTCATAAGTACACTAAAGCAGTTATCAGTGAACATCCTATTGGTTAAAGCTTTGGAGCAGATGCCAGGATATGATAATTTCATGAAGGACTTCTTCACAAAGAAAAGAGCTGTAAGTTTTGAACTAACTAAAAATATCCATCATTGTAGTGCTATTGCTACAAGGTATCTGGTGCAGAAAAAAGAGGATCCAGGTGCATTCACTATTTCTTGCACCATTGGATCATTGGAGTTTGCAAAGGCTTTGTCCGATCTAGGGGAAAGTATATATCTAATGCGTTTGGCCATCTACAAGTAACTGGGCTTGGGGGTTCCAAAACCCACTGTGATGAGGTTGATGATGGATGATAGGTCAGTGAAGCGACCTGTAAGGTTCTTATGTGATGTGTTTGTAAAGGTGGACAATTTCATTTTCCCGGTAGACTTCATGATTTTGGATTGCAAGGTGGGCTTTGTGGTTCCCATATTTTGGGGAGGCCATTTCTGGCTATAGGTCAAGCTTTGGTTGATGTTGAGAGTGGAGAGGTAAAACTCAGGCTTAACAATGAAGAGGTACAATTTAAGATTTGTAGGTCTATGAAGCAACCATGAGACATGAGTGTGGTGTCTAAGATAGAGGTCTTTGATGAAGGGGAATCGGGAGCTGCTATCGAGGAAAAATTTGTTGTTGAAACCTTGGCAGCCTTGCTAATAAATTTTGAAGAAGATTATCGAAATGATTATGTCGAGACTATGAATGCTCTATAGGTCATGAGAGCACATTCTTATGTTGCAAAGAAATTAGACATGGATCTGAAAAATAGGTCAAATCCTCCAGGAAAACCATCCATTAAGGAGCCGCATGTACCAGAACTTAAACAATTACCCAGTCACCTAAGGTATGTATTTTTGGGTGCTAACAATACTTTGCTAGTCATTGTGACTGCAGATTTGAATGATGAACATGTGTAAGCGATGATCAATGTTTTGATAAGGTACAAAAAGGCAATCGGGTGGACTGTTGCTGACATCATTGGGATACCTCTAGGTATCTGCACTCATAAGATTCAACTTGAGGAGGACTGCAGCCTGAGCATAGAGCACCAAAGGAGGTTAAATCCACCAATGCAAGAGGTTGTCAAAAAGGAGATTATAAAGTGGTTAGATGCTGGGGTGGTGTACCCCATATCTGACAGTCATTGGTTAAGCCTAGTGCAGTGTGTGCCCAAGAAGGTTGGTATGAAAATGGTAGCTAATGTAAAGAATGAGTTGATTCCATAATAACCAGTCACCGGATGGCGAGTTTGCATGGATTATAGAAAGCTGAACAAGTGGACCTTAAAAGACCACTTCCCAATGCGATTCATTGACTAGATATTTGACAGGTTGGCTGCAAAAAGGTGGTACTGTTTCTTAGATTGATACTCTGGGTACAACTAGATATCAGTTCCTCCTGAAGATCAGGAAAAGAATACTTTTACATGTCTTTATGGTACTTTTGCATTCAAATGCATGCCATTTGGATTATGTAATGCACCAGTAACTTTCCAGAGGTGTATGATGTCCATTTTCTCAAATATGGTAGAGGATACTCTGGAGGTATTCATGGATGATTTTTCTATGGTAGGTGACACATTTGATGATTGTTTGTTGAATCTTACCAGGGCTTTACAAAGATGCAATGAGGCTAATTTGGTGTTGAATTGGGAGAAGTGCAATTTCATGGTTAAGGCATAGTCCTAGGCCATAAGGTGTCACAAAAGGGACTTGATGTGGATACAGCGAAGATTGAGGTAATTGAAAAGTATCCCCTATCTATTTGTGTGAAAGGTGTTCGATGTTTCCTAGGACATGTAGGATTCTATAGGAGTTTCATCAAGGATTTCTCAAAAATTGCACATCCCTCATGCAAGTTGTTAGAGAAAGAGGTGAAATTTGCCTTTGATGATATATGCCTTAAAGCTTTTAAATGCCTGAAATAGAAGTTGGTCTCTGTCCCAATAATCATTGGACCATATTGGGCGGAACCATTTGAGGTTATGTGTGATGCTAGTGGTACTGCCTTGGGAGTTGTGTTGGGGCAAAAGTGCAATAAGATCTATATCACTAAATGGAGCACAACACAATGACACTGTTACTGAATATGAACTACTGGCTGTGGTATATGCTTTTGAGAAACTCAGGGCATACTTGTTGGGCAGTAGAGTGATAGTCCACACAGATCATGCAGCACTGCGATATCTCATGGCAAAGAAAGATGGAAAGCCGAGATTGATCAGATGGGTGTTGTTGCTTCAAGAACAAAGACAGAAGAGGTTGTGAAAATTAGGTGGCTGATTACATGTCTAGACTGGAGGCAGAAAAGAAGGAGGAACTTGAGTTATACATAAATGACACATTCCGAGATGAGCAGGCATTAGCCACCACTCTTGATCTCATACCTTGGTTTGCTGACCTTGCTAACTTTCTTGTCAGCAATTTAATGCCTCAAGGGCTAACATTCCAGCAAAGGAAGAAATTCCTACATGATGTTGGAAAATATATTTGGGATGAACCATATTTGTACAGGGTTTGTGCTGATAATATTATCAGGCGGTGCATCACTGAGGTTGAGGTGATGCATATCTTAGAAGCCTTCACTCCTCTCCAGTAGGTGGTCATCATGAAGGTGCTCGGATAGCCTACAAGGTACTTCAGAGTGGGTACTACTGGCCTACAATCCATCTGAATTCAATTGATCAAATTAAGGGGTGTGATGTATGCTAGAAGCAAGGACCTATCTCTCGTCGGCATGAATTGATAATGACACCCATTTTGGAAGTGGAACTATTTGTTGTGTAGGGAGTTGATTTCATGAAACCATTTGTGAGCTCCTATAGGCAAAAGTACATATTAGTGGCAGTAGACTATGTGCCTAAATGGGTCGAGGCAGTTGCTCTACCTGAAAATGATGGTAAAAGCATCGCTGGTTTTCTGAAGAAGAACTTATTCTCAAGGTTTGTTACACCTAGAGCAATTATCAGTGATGAAGGTTCCCATTTATGCAATAAAGTGTTCAGTGCTCTTTTGGCTAAATATGGGGTTAAACAGCACAAGGTGGCAACACCCTATCATCCACAAACAAATAGCCAAGTAGAGATATCGAATAGAGAGATCAAGGTTATTTTTGCAATAATAGTGAATGCCAATAGGACAGATTAGGCAAGAAAGTTGGATGATGCTCTATGGGCATATCAGACAACTTTCAAGACACCTATTGGTGTGTCTCCATATCAGTTGGTGTTCGAAAAGGCATGTCATTTGCCTGTTGAGCTGGAGCAAAAGGCACTCTAGGCTTTAAAGAAGTTGAACCTCATATGGTGTGAAACAGTGAACCGGCGAATAGATCAGATTAATGAGATGGATGAGTTTCCTCTGAGGGCTTATGAGAGGTTTGCCCTATACAAGGAAAGGATGAAGTTGTATCATGATAAATATATTGAGAAAATTACATACAGTCCTGGTGATTTGGTGCTATTTTTCAACTCTAAACTTCGTCTGTTTCCTGGGAAACTAAGATCTAAATGGTCTAGGCCATTCAAGGTCACTCAGCCATTTTAGTTAGGTGCTATTGAGCTTGAAAATGACAAGGGTGAAATGTTCAAAGCCAATGGTCAGCGAATCAAACCATACCTGGGAGTCCTGGAGGAAAAAAAGATAATGGAAGAATGCAAGCTTGATGAAGTCTGAGTAATCAAGTAACATTCATCACATCGTGACCTTATATTGTGCGCTGCTTGAGAGGCAACCAAAGATTGTAAATGTAAGAGGTAGTTTATATTTTAGCATATTTTCATTCTTTTTATAGTGTCATCGTGTGCTGGTGTGTACAGGAAAGAATTGAAGAAAAAAGTGAGGAGCTGGGTGTAAGGATCCCTTCACGGGCAACTTCATAGGCCGTGGTGCCCTTCACGGGCAACTTCACGGCCCGTCTCAATTATCATCATCTTCAAGGGACCTACTGGAAATGCTCCCATAAGGTTTACGGTTCGTTTAACCTTAGACGGACCGTTAGCCTCTCATGGACCCTCATGTTAGTTTTCTTGTCCAGTCCATCTCACGAATACTCCCACAGACCGTGGTGCTTATCATGAGCTTCATCATGGTCTGTCATATTTAGTCCAGTAGTACAAGTAACCTGACCCGACCCGCGTACCAAGGAAAGTTGATTTTAAACGTTATATTTATTTCTTAAAGCGCCAAGGGTCGGTTTCTTCCTCTTCCCTCTTATCCATAAAGTTTCTAAAGGCTATTAAGCGATTTTGTAACATCCATAACTTCACAATTCATCAAGAAATCGAAACCCTAGTTCTCTCTTGTAAAGAAATCGAAGTGAAGTTCCTCGTTTCTTTTTTTGGGGAATTTTTTTTGATCCAAATCGAAAGTTCTTTTATTAACTTGTTATAAGTTTGATCTTATCGATAGGCAAGTTAGAATTACTTTGTTTGTTCAAATTTGAGGATTATTATGTGATAAATTGTTGTTGTTGGTAGTAAATTGATGTGGGTATGTTGAGTTTAATGAAATCAGGAATTCTAGATCGTGGGTATGTTTAATTTGTGAGGGGGTTGTTGTTTATGATAGTGTGGATAGTGAAATTAAGTCAGAAATGAGTAATTGAATTATGATCATGTGGATTTAAGGGATAAAATGTGCTAAATTATGGAAGATTGGAAGTAGTTGTATGTGGGCATAGTCGAATTTGTATCATGTGAGGCTAAATCATTGATATGCAGGCCTAAGATGTGTGATATGTATTCAAATAGGTACTGCTGTGCTAAAATTGTTAGGACCCATGTTTTGGAAACGATCGATTTGGATTGGATAGCAATAGGTTAAAATAATGCCCAAGTGTAAGTACACGAGAGGTTTCACGAATCGTAAAAGAATGCACAAACCGTGAAACCCATCGTGAACCACACTTGGTTGTTGTTGAGGCACTGGAAGTTTACCACGAGGGACTTAATGGACCGTGGTCCTAACCACGGACCGTGATAGCCTCCATCATAGTGTCACCAGTGAACTGCCACACGGTTTCAAGACCACAAAGGACATCACAAATCGTAGTACCCACCGCGATCCATGATTGCTTCTGTATAAAAAAATAAATATATATATATTTATTTATTTATTTATTTTCTGTATAGTAAATTCAGTTTTTCATGTTGAATACGTGGCCTTTCCCAATGATAGATTGGGTGACGATATTCTTAAGGCAAGGCATCACATTGTAGTTACACCGAGGAAGTCTAAGTACCCGTTAATATGTCACTTTGTTTGATTCAATTATTAATTACGTTTTGTGTTTTGTTCTTCCCAGGTACTATGGCTCCACGAAGAAAGACTGCACCGCCTCATACCTCACCACCTTATTCTCCAACGCAAAGTGATAACGCAGTGGAATCTAGTAGCTCGGAGGTACAGGTCCACACTACTATTGAGAAGCACTCTCAAGCTACTATATCAAAGATGACAAGAGCCATTCTTCAGGACACTCCTTCCTAGTCTGAAGAGGAGGGTAGTAGATCCAGGAGTGGTGAGGTATTTTGCAGTGGTTTTGAAAGTAGTGAGGATTCTGGTAGCGGTTCTGATAGCAACTCAGGTAACAGTGAAGAGTCTGTTAGTGGGTCTCAGGAGACTGTAATTGTTCCTCCACTGCAGGTAGGAGCAGAACCCAAAATGGGAGCATAGGAAGAGGCAAGTGATAAAGAGGTAAATGATGATGAAAGCACCGAGGCTGAAATTCTCCAATATGTTCACCTACATGAACCTGACCCGGTGGTGAGACAATAGATTATTGATTGCTACCGTTCTATGTGGACTGTGGACAGGTCAGAGGACTTCTTCAAGAATGGGATCGTGTCCAAGTCGAGCAAAATTTGTATCGGCCAATCATACCGGAGACTCGAGTAGTGGTATCAAATATCCAAGAATTTCGAGATACTTATAGAATTTTCCAAGGGCATCACTTTGGATGGATGAAAAATTCTCCTGGGGAGTTCTCCCGCCACATCACCAGTGAGTTTTATGCCTCTTATGTAGCGACATCGATGAATTTTTCTGTTGAGACTGAAAATGCAAAGAGAGATCAGAAGGCGGCTGCTAGCATATAGGGACCATTGAATTATGTGATGGCGTAGGGCAAGTCTGTTGACTTATCTGAGACCACAATCAACAGGATGCTACATGGTCCAGATTTCACACCACCAGCCTCTGTCGGCCTTTTTGAGGGTAAACATCATGCAGTCACGAGTGAGACTAAGATGGAGGATCCAACTTCGACAGACCGACTCATGCGCTGGATTGCTGGGATAATTGCTTCAAAGGGTGAGAATGTCATTTTGGTCACAGGGCCACATGTGCATATTACTAAAGCCTCACTGTTATTTTCGGCCAAAGTTTGATGGGTTGTTGTTTGTGGACAGTTCCGGCCTACGACTAATGATAATACTAAGTCACTAGCACTTGCATCATTGGTAGCTTGCATCATGGATGGTTACCCGGTAAATATGGGCCAGATCATCGCAATAGAAATGAGGGACAGAGCACTAAATGAGAGAGCCAGTCTGCCATTTCCCTGTATGATACGGAAGTTGTGTTTGTAAGAAAACATCCCTCTGAATAAGCTAGTGGACAGATGGACTGAGGCTCACAAGCTCACTGCGGCATCCAAAATTAAAGATGTTTCCAATAATCTCTTTGGTGAAAAGACTGGAGTAGTAGGACCACTGACAGTCATACCTCATGTAACAATTGACATTTCACACGCTGATAGAGGTTTGTAACAAGGTGAATCATCACAACCCTCTCCAGGAGTACCACTACTAGCTTCAGCCTCACAAGTTACAAGTTCTTTCTTCACTATTCTCACTGTAGTTTTTGAAAGATTGATTGCAGATCAGAGGCATACTCAGGCTCTAGTCGATCAGATTGTGATCACGCAACCTTAGGTAGTTTAGCGGGATGTATTAGCTATAAAGAAGAGGCTAAAGGATGAGATGCAAACATAATTGGCAGTCTTTAAGAGTAGAATAGACGAACTTGAGGACCATGTGCGAAATCAGTTGTAGGCTATCGGGTCGGTGACTGCGAAGAATTTGAAGACATAGGTGGCTGAAATGAAAGTTGAAATGCTAAAATGGCTGACAAGACAGTCAGTGTGCCTCCCTCGGTTGTCCCGAAGTCCCTAATGAGCCTTTTTAGTGAACCCCCTTCTACTCAGGGCCTTGATGAATTCTAGGGCAAACTGACTAAAAGCAAATCTGGCAAGAGAAAAGACAAGGCCGAGGATTCTGATGAGGATCATCCACAAGACCTCTCTAAAGAAGAAAGGAGAAAAAACAAGAAGGCCCGCAAGGAGTCGAGGAGAAAGGCTTGAGAAGAAGCAGCACATGAGATATGAAGTTTTTCTGTGTTAAGATATGCATCAACCGAAATGGATTTTGTTTTTCTATGCAAAACCAATAAATATGTCTTAACCTGGACGTTTGACTGCTAGGCTCTTTAGATGACATCTTATATACTTATGGGTTGAACATTGCTAGTTTGATACATAAATTGGTGAACTAAGAAACTACAAAATGTAATATTGTGTCATGTGTGTGTAAGGTTAGCTTAAAGTCTAACGCTAGGTGTAAAAACTAGAACTTGCCCGAGTAGTCTTGCTAGGATCTGAGAATAGCTGGATAGGAAAGGATTAGTAGGCCATTTTTGCTAAGCCCACTGAAAGCCAAAAACAAACAACCACAAAAAAAAGAATAACACTTGAACCCAATTTGAGCCTGGAAACTAATTTTGTTCTTACCTGGTTGATATCATATCCTTAGGTATTCGAAAATAAAATGCCACAACTCAAGCCAAAAGACTAAGTTGAGGGTGATTACAACCTGAACAAAGAGGAAAAGTAGAAAAAGAAGGTTCACTCAGTCAGCTTGAAGGCACAAAGTTTAAAAACTCGCTTGAACATAAGAATGTGCAATATAAAAAAAAGCAAAAGAAAAAGAAAGAGAAAATAATGGTTGTTGGGATGTACTGAAATGAAAAAGGAGGGAATCATTCAAAATAAGTTGTGTACGAATGAAACTTTAGAGAGCCAAGGTATTAGTCACTCACAAAACTAAAAGTTCATTTCCCTAGCCTGAGCCTAATGTTACAAGCCGATAAATTCCTACATAGATCCTATTCTGGTTGTTGGAAAGATAGAGAGTAGGACGCAAGCGAAAACCTATAGTCTTTTGAGTGGAAAACTATCTAATAAGACTAAGAAGTGTTAGATACGCCTAACTCGCCTGTAATTTACAAAGAATGAATTACTTGAAACTCGTTCATGAATCAACACTAGATGTAACATCATTGGAAACACAACCCTGGTTCCATTTGTTAATCATCACAAACTTGAAGTGAACATTATGTGAATTGATAATCTAGATATTTCTAACAATATTGGTTACCTGAACCTTAAAAATAAACCCATTTTAGATTTCACAATTACCTTTGTTAGGAAATAATAACAACATTTGAATAAACGCGACAGTGAAACTATTTCTGTAAAGAAATTCTCTGTGGGATCGACCTCAACTAATGTTGAGTTCTATAAATTGACTTCGACCATTTATAATTTTTAATTGAAGTGTAAGTTTGGACGTATCAATAATGTAAATTAGCGGTAGAATCCATGTCTAGTCCTTTGGGAACAGATAAAGGGATGATTGTACATGTACCCTAGTGGGTAAATATGATGTGTATCGTGGGGGAAAAGCCTTTCCTTGTGAACTAGGGTTAGATGATGGGTGTACTTCTAATTTTGTGTTGTATATGCTTGTTAATGGTTTCATTGTATGTGTGCATTTATGAGTATAGAGAAACATGAACTGAACCTAATGAAACGACTAAGTATGGACAGTTACATTCCATGAATCATTAACTGACTGTATGACTGTTCATTATAGGTGTGATAATGGTTGTGGTTGTGCTGACTCGATCAGGTGTCACGTTCCAACACATAAATTGGATCGAGTGTCACGTTCCAACACATATATTGGATCGAGTGTCACATTCCAACACATACACTAGATCGGGTGTCACATTACGACACATATATACATTGGATCGCGTTTCATGTTCCGACACATATGTATTGGATCGAGTGTCACGTTTTGACATACTAATAATTTGGGTGTGGGTTCTATAAGAAAACCATTTGTGATTAATGCGTTCATATCTACCTGTCATTAATATTGAGAAATCGAATGTTGCCCTTAAATGATAACTCAAATATGCATCCTGTAGATATGTGTTTACCGTGTTGTAATTAAATGGCTTATATCCTGTTTGTTAGAATTGACTGCGAATGAGCGTGTGCATCGGTATTTCATCTCGTAATTGGAGACCTAGGATCCATGTGTTATTATCGGCTAGGGTTAGAGGGGCTGTATGTGTACTTAAATATTGAGAAGTGGGGTAGCGTTCATGAGGCATATGTACCTAGGTACTACCCTGGGAAGGGGTTTCATAATTGAAAAGGTTAGCGAGCCTTGATGAAATATACTAGGTGAACAAAGGCTGAAATTTGATGTAGAATAAGTGAGGGCATGTCAAGAGTGGTTGGTCAGGTTGGTAGTGGTTGTATTCGGGAACGCCTCTGTGAGATAAAAACAGTTAAGCTATGATCAAGAACGGAGAGATGCAGGGTAATAGACTAGGGAATTGTAGTCAAGTTATCTAGTACTTTAAGAAGGATTGGGATGCTAAAGGAAGGAGGATAAAGGTTGAGGGGTGTACTTTCTTATTTCATGTTTTCTGTTGGTCAATTCTTTCTATTATGTGGTGGTTTTGGGTTGACCAATGATGCCTACCAGTACGTGTGGTTTGTACTGATACTACTCTTGCTATGCATTTTGGCATAGTCTGGTTCCAGGGTCAATGATGTTTCATAGTTGAAGACGAAGACAATCTCCAGCAACTTCTACTCTTCCTTCTTTGTGGTGGAAGCTGTGTGATTAGTTACTATATTTTATATAATGTAATTTTAGCAGCTCTTGTACCTGTTTAGACTAGATCCCTGGGATTTATTAACTTTAGATTGTTAATACTCCTTATTATGTAAAAATCTCATGAATTCTTTTATTTCTAGTTTTTTTTTAATCTTCTGCATGTTTTTAACCATTTAGGAATTAAGGGTCCTCCTACTTAGGTGTTAAAGTAGGTGCCCGCATGGCCTGGTGAGTTGGGTCGTGAAAAATTGATATCTCAGCCCAAGTTGATGGCCTCCCAATATAAGAGTAAATGTGGAATAGACTCCTGCGGATTGGTGTGTTAATGTCCACATCTAATCTTCAGTAAGCTATGAAGCATTCTAAGAAGTTGTACTATTTTTCTCTCCTTTCGTATGGGTTATAACTTGTGGTATGGGTTGAGTCCAATTGGTATCTTTAGATTCTAATTGGTATCTCAACAATGTGAACTAGATATCGTACTCACGACTGATGGAACACAAGCAAGGTAAATTGGAACCAAGAAGGTTCCAATTAGTATCTAGCCTTAGAGGCTATATAAGTGCATGGATGATCATCTAATGGTCATCCATGAAGCGAATTAAATTAATAATTTTGTCTTGCCTGTGTGATGTAGCTTGAAATTGTGATTATATGCACATTGTTGTTTGAATAATTGATGTTGTGAAGTGTATTTGATTGAATGCTACAATGTGGTCCCTAAACGAATTATGAACGTGTGACATGATACACTTATGAGAGGGAATGCAACTATTAGTTGAGAATGCAACTGCGAGGAAACTCCTATTTCGGGGCAGTTGGGATTGGTCGGGAACCATGTACGAAAAAGGGCTATTATTGCATAATAGAGGATATTTTTGTTATGGAAGGTTCCCTTGATGTGTGTTGCAACCGATTATATACCGAGGCATATTCTTAGGATTGCATGTTTGTTGTGTTAGATTAGTGGAAAAAGGGTTTTGGTGTGACTCAGGGTAGACAATGACTATCCTAGCTAAGGGGGTTATCCTAAATGCTTGTTACGGCCCTGGGAGTCAATGAAAAACTATAGAAACAGGGAGAATCCCCAAGAATTATTGTCCTCGACACTGGTCCCTCAGAGCTGTACGGGCGGGATCATTCCCACCAGGGCGAGATTGCCAGAGCGGGACACGGCGAGATACAATCTCAGCCCTGCCTCCCCTGTTTTGCCCTTGTTTGCATATGGACCTCGAATCGTGCATGGACTAATTCCTGCAATCTAATTAGTACTTAGCAATAGAACAATGTGTTATAATTACCTAACATTAATTAAGGCTATGAGAAAAGCGAAAACGAGCTCCACGTGCTTACAAAAAGCATAAGGAAAAGCAACAGAAAAATAGAAATACTGTTTATTACATGCCTAAGAGGGGCAAAATCAAATCAAGGTCCATGGGAATGGGAATTGTCGCTATCGGACTCTATGTCCCCTGGGGTTGTCTCGCCAGTCCACGCCTCACTCAACTAGGGGAACTCCCGAAAGTCCTCCGGCTCGAGCCTGGGAAGCTTCCGCTGGGGGATGACGCATGATAAAATGACCTTAAGGGTCTTCCACATCCAGCCTATCAGACAGTCCCTCTCTATATTCTTCTTCTTCTCCCATCACAGCTGGTGGCGGAGTATCTCAACCTCAAGGGCAGTGGAGGGTGGAACTGTAGTTGAGGTGCTAGCATGAAAGCCTCCAAATTTCTTTCAGACAACCGCCAGGTCCTTCTCCACACGAGGGTTTGAAAACGGGGGCTGAGACTGGGTAGGCTGGGCGTTGGCGTTATCATTATCCTCTCCTCCATCATTTGCCTCAATCGTTGCTATAATGCTATCGGCCTCGTACAACTTTATTTTCTTCCTTCCATGGTGGAGGGCTACGAGATCAAAAGGGGATCCATGAGAAGTACCTTATCAGTGTCAAAGAGTGGCACCCCCACCCGCTTGCACATCGGTGTCAGTAGTCCAGACAGGAAGAATGCCTTCTTATTGCCTCTGTAGAACATCTTCCACTCGGATATGATCTATTCCCCCACATTCAGTCAAATCCCCTGCATAGCACAAGCCACCACTAGATCCTGAGGAAAGGTCACATCGGTGCAGTTGCACGATGGACGGATCCTCCTAGAAACTAGGTGCAACCACCTCTTGGCATCCAGTGACCATTGAGTACTAGTGATGCCCTCCGTAGTAGCCCAGTTGACCTGATCCCGGCATGTTGCCTCAGCTAGTGTGTCCCGCAGTGAGCCCAAATACATCTCCCTCAATCGGGACTCGTACTCCGAGTTGGAGACCTTCAACACCTCGAGCACCACATTGATGAACTGAGTGCTCATGGGGATGTCGACTCCTCAAATGCAGATGGTGATTTGAGGATCTTCCCAATGGATAGTAGGGAGTAGTGCATAGAACTCTCTCACCCAGCCGAAGCGCGGGGCAGGGGAAGCCTCGATTAGTGGTCTCCGACTAAACTCCATCAGCAGGGCATG
Organism: Solanum commersonii; assembly: GCA_029007595.1. Lineage (NCBI taxonomy): Eukaryota > Viridiplantae > Streptophyta > Magnoliopsida > Solanales > Solanaceae > Solanum > Solanum commersonii. The sequence continues at coordinate 4,303,800 of JAJTWQ010000029.1, forward strand.
GAAGGCAGGGGCTTTCTCTGCTATGCCCAGCAAGTGGAAACCCCTCTCGAATAAGAATTTGGTATTCTAGTGATCATGGTGTCTCTCCCGACTTGTAGCATCGAGAAACTGGACGAAAGACATGTTTTCCGCATTAGTTTTTTCCATAGTAGACAAGCCTGTATAGTTCATGAAAGGTACTCGTTAGGAATCCATAGAATTAGTCAATCCTGGGCTTAGGAAAAAGGAAATTTCAATTTGAAGTGGCAAAGAGGCCACTGTTCTGTGAGATCCCGCCAGAGCATCCAGGATCCTGCCATAATGGAAGGAAGGGAGGATGATACAATGGGATGAAGCTCGCTAGAGTGGCCTTCATCTGGAACAAACTCCAAGGCGCAATCATGGCGGCCCTTCACCCCAAAACCTCATTTAAAGCAATTTTTACATCAAATTAGTGTATCTAGAGTACCCTAGTACCTAATTATGCAAAAAAAATTAGCAATACAGCCTCTATATGGTGCCCGAATCCATTTTTTACACCAAGAACCTATTCAACTTACTCCACCTATTTCGGAACCATTTCGCTCATATTACCACGAAATCCTTATGCTTAGAACGTTGTGGAGACATTGTGAACGTAAAGGAAGTGTCCATACTGTATTTTTCTTATTGAATCAAGCAACCAAAGCAAACGTTTTTAAAACTACCCCAAGGACATTCTACCCAACCGATTCATTTCATGCAATTGTTGTTAAGTAAGTATTGAAGTAAGTAAAGTAGGGAGCAAGAACATTACCTTAAGTTTGACATTCAGAATGAAGCAATTGAGAGAGTTTTTGAGTGAGAATAGGAGAAAATGGGGAAACCATTCCCCTTTCCCCTTCTAAACTATTTCCGATCTCCCGCCACAGTGGGAGGACTCCCATCACAGTGGACCTACTTCAGGTGAAATCCTGCCGCTCTGGCGGGGTCAGGCCTGGCAAATGTGCGCGTCTCTTTTTCCTTTGTGTGTTGCCTCGTTTCCCTGGGTAAAGTTCATTTAGTTCCTAAACCTTGGGAACCTATATCTTTCATTGTTCCATGATAAGCTGATTCGTTAGTTTCAAAGTACTCCAAATTCACTCGTGCTTACTCCTTTGCCCCTCGTTCGAGGACTAATGAGGGGTAAATTGGTATCTATTTGTAAGGATTCGAACCATCGTAATTATGAAAGGCAAAAGTCATGAGTAACTTGGGCCCACCATCCCCCTAGAGCTGGGATAATGCCACTACGGCGGTGGCACCCCCGAGGGATGAGGTGCGCCAAAGCGGGATGGTCAGAGGCAAAACTTAATGACGCGATGTCTTATTTTCTCCTTTTTCCCTAAGTGCCAAAAAAAGGCGAGGATCACCCCAGAAACCCTCAAAAGGATGATCTAGGCTTGGGAAAAAGGAGAAATAGATTTCTAGCACAAGGTTGACAACAACTCACAAATTCTCGGCCATATTCCCTAGTCTCGTTGTTTGGAAGTAAGGATTGGAGCTACAATCCCTCTACCGCTTCTTGCCGCCCAGGTAGACTAGGTTTACTCAATTGAATAGTCATAAATTCATGCTCACTGTGTAATATAATGTAAATTAGTGGTAGAATCCATGTCTAGGACTTTTGGCACAGATAAAGGGATGATTGTACATGTACCCTAGTGGCTAAATATGATGTCTACCGTGGGGAAAAGCCTTGTCTTGTGAACTACGGTTAGATGATGGGTCAACTTCTAGTTTTGCATTATATATGCTTGTTGATGGTTCTATTGTATTCATTCATGTATGAGAATAGAGAAGTGGGCTAGTGTTGATGAGGCATAAGTACTCAGGTCCTACCTTTGGGGAGGGGTTTCGTAATTAAAATGGTTAGCGAGCCTTGATAGAATATACTAGGTGGACAAAGGCTTAATTCTGATATAGAAGAAGCGAGGGCATGTCGAAAGTGATTGGTCGGGTTGGTAATGGTTGTATTCGTGAACTCCTCTATGAGATAGAACAGTTAAGCTATGATCAAGAACGGAGCGATGCAGGGTGATAGACTAGGGGGTTGTAGTCAATTGTTCTAGTGTGTTAAGAAGGATGGGGACAGTAAAGGCAGTAGGATAAAAGTTGTGGGGTGTACTTTCTTATTGCATGTTTTCTACTGGTTGATTTCTTTATATTATGTGATAGGCATCGGGTTGACCAATGAGGTGTTCTAGTGCTTGTGGTTTGTACTGATACTACTCTTGCTATGCATTTTTTCATAGTCTAGTTGAAAGGTCTGTGATGTTTCATAGGTGAAGACGAAGGCAATCTCCAACAACTTCTAGTCTTCCTTCTCTCTGGTGGAAGTTGTGTCATTAGTTAATGTATTTTATATCCAGTAATCTTAGAAGCTCTTGTACCTATTTAGACTAGATCACTGGGTGTTATTTATTTTTCAATTTAACTTTGGATTTTTAAACCTCCTTATTATGTAAAAATCTCATGAATTCTCTTATCTCAAGTTTTTCTTAATTTTTCGCATGCTTTTAACTGTTTAGGAATTAAGGCTCCTCCTAATTAGGTGTTTGAGTAAGTGCCCGCACAGCTTGATGGGTTGGGTCGTGAAAAATTGGTATCAGAGCCCAGGTTGTTGGTCTCCCAGTATAAGAGCAAATGTGGAATAGACTCATGCGGATTGGTGTGTTGACTTCCACATCTAATCTTCAGGAAGCTATGAAACATTCTATGATGTTGTTCCATTTGTATTTTCTCTTGTCGTGCGGGTTGTCGCTTTTGGTATGGGTTGAGTCCTATTGGTTTCTTCAGATTCCAATTGGAATCTAAACAACATGAACTGTATGTCGTAGTCGCGGCTGAAGGAACACAAGAAAGGTAAATTGCAACCGAGAAAGTTCCAATTGGTGTCTAGCCTTAGAGGTTGTGTAAGTGCATGGATAATCAGCTAATGGTCATCCATGAACCGAATTAAGTTAATAATTTTGGCTTGCCTGTGTGATGTAGCTTGAAATTGTGATTATGTGCATAATGTTGTTTGAATTACTGTTGATGTGAAGTGTACCTACTTGAATGCCACAATATGGTCCCTAAACAAATTATGGACGTGTAACATTATATATTTATGAGAGGGAATGCAACTCTTAGTTGAACATGAACTTACCACCAATAAATATGTTAAGGGAAAAGAACGACTTGTGACTATGGGGAAACTCCAGTTTCAAGGGACTTAGGATTGGTCGGGAACCATGTAAGAACAAGGGCTATTATTGCATAATAGAGGAATTTGTTGTTATGGAAGGTTCCCTTGACATGTGTTGCAACCTATTATAAACTGTGTGGTTAATAGGCATATTCTTAGGATGTGCATGCTTGTTGTGTTAGATTAGTGGAAAAGGGGTTCTGGAGTGTATATTGCTGGGTTGACTCGGGGTGGGCAATGACTATCCTAGCTAATAGGGTTATCCTAAATGCTTGTTATGGCCCTGGGGGTCAATGAAAAACTCTAGAAATAAGGAGAACCCCCAGGAATAGTTGTCCTGGAAATTGGTCCTGTCTGAGCAGCTAGGGCGGGATCATTCTAGCCAGGGCGAGACCTCGAGAGAAGAAAGTCCCCCGCTAGAGAGGGACAAAGGCGAGACAAAATCTTAGCCCTACCTCTCCTATTTTCCCCTTGTTTGCCTATGGACCCCAAATCATGCATGGATTAATTCCATAATATAATTAGTACTCAGCAATAGAATAGTGTGTTATAATCACCTAGCATTAATTAAGGTAAGGGGAATAGAAAAAATGAACATCCATGTTCTTACAAAGAAACATAAGGAAAAGAAAAAGAAATATATAAATATTGTTTATCACATGCCCAAGAGGGGCAAAACCAAATTAGGGTCCATGGGAATAGGAAGTGTCGTTGTCAGACTCCATGTCCTCTGGGCCTGTCTCTCCAATCCATGACTCACTCAACCAGGGAACCTCTCGAAAGTTCTCCAAATTGAGCCTGGGAAGCTCCTGCTGGGGGGTGATGCAAGAGAAAATGACCTTAGGGGTCTTCCACATCCGGCCCATTAGGCGGTCCTTCTTTACGTTCTTTTTGTTCTCTCATCGCAGCTAGTGGTAGAGTATCTCAACCTCAAGGGCAGTGAAGGGTTGAACTGCTGTCGAGGTGCTAGTATGAAAGCCTTCAAATTTACTCTAGATGGCTTCCAGGTCCTACTCCACACGAGCGCCTGAAAGCGGGAGCTGAGACTGGGTAGGCTGGGCGTCGTCAACCTCGTCATCATCCTCTCCTCCATCGTCTACCTCAATCGCTGCTCCACTGGTGCCGGCCCCATCCTCCTTTCTTCTCTTCCTTCCCTGGGTAGAGGGCAGCCTGATCAAAAGTGGATGAAAAAGGGGATCCATTGGAAGTACCTCATCAGTGTCTAGGGGTTGCACCCCCGCCCGCTTGCACATCGTTGTCACCATTCCAGGCAGGAAGAATGCCTTGTTATTGCCTTTGTACAACATCTTCCACTCAGATATGATTTGAGCACCCACATTCAGTCCAATCTCCTGCATAGCACAATCCACCACTAGGGCTCGAGGAAAGGTCACGTCGGTGAGGTTGCCCTATGCGCGGATCCTCCTAGAAACCAGGTGCAGCCACCTTTCAGCATCGGGTGATCAGTGAGTGCCCTCCATAGTAGTGTATTAGACCTGATCCCAGTATGCAGCCTCATCCAGTGTGTCCCACAGCTACCCCAAATCCATCTCCCTCAGTTGGGTCTCGTACTCTAAGTTGGAGACCTCTGATATCTCGAGCACCGCATTGATGAACTGAGTGCTCATGGAGATCTTGACTCCTCGAATGTAGATGGTGGGGTGAGGATCATCCGAGCGAACAGTAGGGAGTAGTGCATAGGACTCCCTCACCTAGCCTGTGTTCGCGGCAAGGGGAGCCTCGATCATTGGACCCCAACCAAACTCCATCAGCTAGGCATGGAAGGTGGGGGCTTTTTTCACAAGCCTAACAAGTAGAAACTCCTTTCGTATAAGAATTTGGTATATCAGTGATCATGGTGTCTCTCCCGAATTGAAGCATCGGGAAATTGGATGAAAGAGGATTGATGACCTATTTGATCAACTACAAGGAGCGAGTTACTTTTCAAAAATTGATTTGAGGTTGGGTTATAACCAACTTAGGGTGAGAGGTGTTGATGTTCCAAAAATAGCCTTCCGAACAAGAAATGGCCATTTTGAGTTCTTAGTGATGTCCTTTGGTCTTACAAATGCCCCGGTGGCTTTCATGGACCTTATGAATCGTGTGTTTATAAAGTATCTAGACTCATTTGTTATTGTCTTTATTGATGAGATCTTGATATTCTCTAAAAGTGAGGATGTTCACATGAATCATTTGAGGATAATTTTGCAAGTTCTCAAAGATCATCAACTCTATGCTAAGTTTAGCAAGTGTGAGTTTTGGCTAAGATCGATTGCTTTCCTTGGTCACATTGTTTCTAGTGAGGGTATAGAAGTTGATCCAAAGAAAACGGATGCGGTCAAAAGTTGGCCTAGATCTTTGAGTCCTTCCGACATCCGAAGTTTTTTGGGTTTGGCCGGTTACTACTGGAGGTTTGTTGAGGGATTTTCATCTATTGCATCTCCATTAACGGCCTTAACTCAAAAGAAGTCCAGGTTCGAATGGTCGGAATCTTGTGAAAGGAGCTTCCAATTGTTGAAAGATAAGCTCACCTCCGCTCCGATTTTGACCTTACCGGAGGGCACCGAAGGGTTTGTAGTATATTGTGACACTTCCCGAGTGGGTTTGGGTTCTATCCTCATGCAGCACAGTAAGGTTGTAGCTTATGCCTCAAGACAACTCACGGTGCATGACAAGAATTATCCAACTCATGACCTTGAGCTAGTGGCTGTAGTCTTTGCTTTAAAGATTTGGAGACACTATCTCTATGCGGTACACGTGGATGTGTTTACTGACCACAAGAGTCTTCAATATGTTTTTAGCCAAAAAGAATTGAATCTCTGACAAAGGAGATGGTTGGAACTCTTGAAAGATTATGATATGAGTGTCCTTTACCACCCCAGAAAAGCAAATGTGGTTGCGGATGCTTTGAGTCGTGTATCTATGGTTAGTGTGTCACATGTGGAAGAAGAGAAAAGGGAGTTAGCTTGTGATGTACATAGGCTAGCCCGGTTGGGTGTCCAACTTGAAGATTTCCCAAGAGGAGGTGTCATGGTCCGTCATAATTCCGAGTCATTGGTTGTTGTTGATTTAAAGTTTAAGCAACACCTTGACCCTATTTTCATGGAACTAAAAGAATCGGTTCTCAACAAAGCAATAGAAACTTTCTCTCAAGGAGAAGATAGGGTGCTTAGGCACCAAGGGAGATTATGTGTGCCGGATGTGGATAGCCTAAGAGAGACAATCTTAGAGGAGGCCCATGGGTCCCCATACTCCATCCATCGGGAGCCACCAAAATGTATCGCGACTTACGTGAGAGATTTTCAAATAAACCCAATCAAGCACATCAAATTCAAGGTCTCTCCTTCTAATATCCGCATAAGACTTTTATCGACTTTGGGCCGTTCTCAACCTCTCTCTAATGAGTTGAACCTTCTCAATTGCCTCATGAACTAACTCTGGTCCTATCAAAGCAACCTCACCCACCTCAAACCATCCTATAGGAGATCTACACCTCCTACCATAAAGAGCCTTAAACAGAGCCATACCAATACTCGAATGGTAGCTATTATTATAGGAAAATTCTATCAAAGGAAAATGGTCATCCCAATTTACCTCGAAATCTATTATGCAAGACCTCAACATGTCTTCCTATATTTGGACTGTTATTTCCTCTTGCCCATTGGTTTGGGGGTGAAAAGTTGTGCTAAGTTTAACTTTAGTGCCAAGACCCTTTTGGAAGGACTTCCAAAATTGTGAAGTAAACTTGGTACCTCTACCAGAGATAATGGACAAGGGCACTCCATGCGACCTTACCATCTCTCTCAAATACAACTTAGCATAATCTTCTGCTATATAGGAAACTTTGACGAGAATGAAATGGGCTGACTTCGTCATTCGGTCTACTATAACCCAAATTGAATCATATTGATGCCGAGTTCATGGCAACCCTACTATGAAGTCCATATTCAAATCTTCCAACTTCCAAGTAGGAATTCTAATGTCTTGGGATAATCCTCTCAGTTTCTGATGCTCAACCTTCACTTGTTGGCAATTAGGACACTTAGCCATAAATCCCACAATATCCTTTTTCATCCCATTCCACCAATAGATCTCCCACAAATCATGATAAATCAGGTGAATAGAATACCAAGAACTATGGCATTCTGACAAGATGTGTTCCCTTAAGTCATCGACATTCAGAACATACAAACGACCTTGGTATCTTAGGACACCATCTCCCTCTTGGAAGAAAGCCTCTATGGAATTTTTTAGAACCGCCTCTATCAACTCAACTAAGGTCAGATCAAGACATTGCTTTGGTTTGACATCTGACACCAAAGATGATTCGGAACCATTATGGACCATAATACCACCCTTGGTGCAATCCACTAGTCGAACTCCTAATCGGGCCAACCAATGAACATCTCGAACCAACTCTTTTCTCTTATCATCCACATGTGCCACACTACCAGGATAGTCGACTAAGAGCATCCGCTACTACATTTGGAATTCTGACCTAAACTCCGCATTTATCATATTCTCATTCAATGGATCAATTGGAGCTTGAGGAGGAGATTGGGGAGGAACCTATTTCTCAACATTGCCTTCCTCCAACCTTCTAGCATTAGCCTTTCTAATAGTAATATCCTGAAAACCATCATGGGTGAATTAGGAGAAAGACTTATAGAGTTAAACTCCATGGCACAACTTTAGAGAAGTGAAGTTTCCTAAACATCTAGTAGCCTCTCATTCATAAATGTGGCGCGCTTCACACTTATGAGCAAGACTATACTAGACGTGGTTTGAGACCTCCTAGAACAATTCTAAACCTTGTGCTCTGATTACCATGTTTGTCACGACCCAGGGGTACCCCTAGATGTTACAAGGTGTATCAGACCCTGAGAGGCCTCATACAAGCCACTTAGGATATCATAACATAAAGTAGTAGAAAAGGTGCAGATGGAGATCAATGGTAATCTCCACTAGCCTCATCGATTACATAAGCTTTTGGTCTACATTCATTTTATGTAAGCAACTCTTTCAACCTAGAATCATTTATGTGAGTAAGCCTTCACATTCATTCATTCATTCATTCATAATTAAGCAATTCATGTGGGAAGTATCCCTTCCTTAACAATAGCATCAATTACGAACAATTCATATCATAAGCTTCACTCTCAAAGCCCTAATTCTCATGATCATCATCTAAGATCTATTCTCAAGAAATTAACATCACATTCATCATATATTCTTCAATCTCAAGCAATTCTAGTCATAATTCATCAATCCTATAAGGATATATCTAGCCCATAGAGTTTCCCTCATATGGCATCAACCCAACTATATCAATTCAACTCTAAGATCATAGGATATGAAAGGGTACATATAATTTCATCCAAAATACATGCAATTTTATCAATTCAATCATAAAAAAATCACAATCCACTCAATTGGATCAACATTCAAGATAACCCACAACATTGGAAAAAACCCTAGTTAGAGTTGGGGGAAATTCTTCTTCAAATTGTAAAATTCTAGGGGACTCCATGGGAGGAAGGATCCCATGGATGAAAATACATCATACCTTAGTCAAAATTCCCACAAAAGCTTAAAGATTGGAAGACTTGATCTTCACCTAGCTTCAATCTCTTTCTTCTTCTTCCACCTTCTAGAGAGAGAGGATTTGGGTTTTCTATTGGGAATTAAGAGAATGACTTAATTGAGTGAGTTTAGGGGTTTAAAATCCTTATATAAGTGGTCTAGGTTTAGTAAAAATGACACCTTATTGATTTAATTAAAACCAGAAAAGACCCATATACCCCTAAAATAACTGCTAACTCATGAACCATGGAACCCTGACCAATGGACCATCGACTAACCTACGGTCTATCCTGGTTGGTCGTGGTTTCTTGTTAGAGCATTCTGGCCAATCGATGGCCACTGGACCATGGGACATGGACAAACCTACGGGACGTAGGTCCTACCGTGGTCCATGCCTAGATCAATTTTTGAGGTTGCTATCCACGACCCCACTATAGTCCGTAGGTCAATCCACAGGATGTGGTTGGCCCTCGTGGATGGCACCTGCAATTTCCTAACAACTACTATTTGCCTTGTTTAGAATTCGGGGTGTTACAATATATGCATCAAAGCTCGATGGTTCAAAGATAACAAATTTATCGATTGACCGAGTATATCTAACATATATTTACTACAAAAAGCTCAAAGAGAAACCTACGTATCCAGATGCAATTAATTGTTGCTTGTAAAATACACATTTGTATGTTTCTTTGTCTTAGAGTCATTTGTCATTCATACGAGGAATTGTTGGGTTTTAAATGGTGTAAATGGAAATAAAGAGATGTGACTTCAAAAAAAAAGTTGTGATTTTTCTAAAGATTTATGAGTTCTCCGAAAGGTTGTGACATTTTTGAAAGATTGTGACATTTTAAAAAGGTTCTGACTTTTTGAAAAGGTTGTGACGTTTGCAATAAGGAACAATAAACACATATTCACATTTCCCTTTGTTGTCTATAAATTGAGGGGTTTCCTCTTATTTTTAAAGAATGAAATTTCTGAACTTCTTCTTATTCTACACAAACAAATTCTAGTGTACTTTACTGCCTTTTAGTGATTCATTGACATCGTGATTTAGGTATCGATATACCTGTGAGTAAAATTGTTTTATCCTAGGAGGATATTTCAATTAACCTTGTGTATTTGAGGGGAATAGTTTTCTTAAGGACATAATGTGCATTCAATTGGCTCGAATTTCTTCTTTGAGAAAAATATTTTCTGTACTATTTCTGATCTATTTAAGGTTATATTTTCTTTGCTGATTTTAAATTTCTTGTTTTGAAAATATACTTTGAACTTTGTTGTTTCTTATAAAGTTCTGCAAAGTTAGTGTTCTAAATATTTTTGTAATACGGATTGAACAACAATAATAGTAAATTAAGCAAAACAGATCAACAACTTTTTATCTGATAGTTAATTCATAATTGAGAGTTATCTCAAAAGTCATCATTTTATGCATGTTTAATTGGATTTTAACTTGAAGATGCATTATCATATTCTTTTTGCCCTTTTATAATGACCTCTAGTATTGTGGTTATCATTTTTTAAAATTGAATACTTTATATTTTACCAAACTTTTCATTGATAACATTTGGATTCCTATATTCAAACTTTTTTTCCCAACTCTCTTTTTATCACTTGTAGAAACTACGTTTATCTTACAAGTAGGTCAATTGGTTGACTCTTTGAATTTTCATCTTATTGGTAAGGGTTCGATTCCCCACATTGTAATCCTTTGCCTCCTTCCCCTAACCCCATTCTTTTTATAAAATAAAGTTGTTTTTGCTTTGTTAATTCTTCATCTTCTTTCTTTCTACTATTGGGATTCCTTCCCTTCTTTTTCATCACATTTTTATATGAGATAGAACCTTAGAAAAATCCATAAATTTTGGTCAATGGTCTTCATGGTTTGTTAGGTTGATGTAATTATGTGAATGTCACGACCAAAGTATACCCTAGGCGTAACCTGGTGTATAAGACCCCGAGAGGCCCTACACAAGTCAACATAGCATACACCATACAAGATAATAGAAATTCATCTGAATTTAAAAGACAATTAAGAGTTTAACAAAAAATTGAACTTTAAAGGAAATGATGAATGCCTTACTTATATTAGATTGAGGTGTAAGGGGAGTACTTAAATCTAATGGAATATTTAACAAAACTAGATACAAAAAAGGTTATATGGCACCTCTCTTAGGCCACATTTGCTAGTTATGTTTTTGTCTTTTTGGGACTATTTCTATTATATTTCTCTCAAAATATTTGCATAAATTTTGCATCACTCTATTGATAAGTCGATAATGAATCCCATTAATTTTTATTAAATGTATTAGTAAAGGATTTTTCGGTTCCCCATGTTTGTCTCTTAACTTCCTTTCTTTTGTATTTAAAAAGAAAATAAGTTTTCCTCCCAAATTTATGAGTTTAAGATCATAATTTGTTGTCCTTTATCTAGAATCATTTCCTTACCTCAATCATGGTGAGAATTCTTAACCTTAATATCTTAATTCTTTTTTTCATGTTTAAGATTATTTTTTTTTCAACTGTATAGGAAATGACTCTTCTCTTTGTAACTTTATGTGGTTTCATTGACCTATTAATATATCTTACCTACGTAACATGAAACAGTTTATTTAAGTATATCTACATATTATATAACATTTATAAACAAGGTACTATATCACCTCTTTTAGGCTAATAATCTTATTAATGTTTTCTTTTACTTTATACCATGGTTTTTTCTTACAAGTACAGTTTTGTTGTTGAATCATGTGACTTATCCCAATTATGATTAACTAGGTGAAATGTTATTTTCTTTTTTTGTTTTGGATAATTGCTCGTACAACATGTGACTTATATGAGAATAAAAAATGGATCAATTAAAAGGATGGACCATAATCTTGGTTCTCTAACTAAAAAAATCCCACATTGCCAGAGCCATTCTCTGTCTTGCAAAAGTATAGGAAAAAACTTGAAATTATTGATCCATCTAAAACTCCCTTAGTGATGTTAGGTGAGGAATCGCCCGAACCGACATTACGATCCTATCTAGGGGAGAACGAGCCTGTATGAATGCATTCAAGCAACCGGTCTTTTCTAAAATCTGCAATTAGACAACATTGTTGGCTAACCTCTTAACATCCCTAGTCAATGGTCTCTCCTCCACACTAATAGAGGCAAGACTCCCCATGCTAAAATTCTTTCTACTCAAAGCATCGGTCACCACATTGGCCTTCCCTAAATGATACAAGATGGTGATGTCATAGTCCTTGAATAGCTCAACCCATCTATGTTGTCTCAAGTTCTAATTCCTTTTACTGAAGATATACTAAAGACTCTGATGATTACAATGTACCCCATACAAATAATGTCGCCATAACTTAAGCACAAACACTACAACTACCAACTCTAAATCATGAGTAGGGTAGTTCCTCTCATGGGTCTTCAACTTTATTGAGGCATGTGCGATCACCTTATCTTTCTGCATAATAACACCACCTAATTAACCCAACTCTAGAAGCATCACAATATTCAGGTAAATTCAAAATAGGAGTTGAAGTCAACAATGTTTGACCTTTTAAAAGCTCTCCTCACACTCATCAGACAACTGGATGCTCATGCTCTGTCGTGTCAATCTGGTTAAAGGAGATACAATAGTAGAGAAGCTATAAAAGAATCATCGGAAATAGCCTACAATTCCTACAAAACTCTGAATAAGTAATTGATATAGGCCTGGTCCCACCTCTAACCACCTCGATCTTGGCTGGATCCACCTAAACACCCTCCTTGGACACCACATGTCCTAAAAATTCAATTAAATCAAGCCAAAAATCACAATTCGAGAACTTGGCATATAACTTCTCTTCCCTGAATATCTGGAGTACAATCCTCAAATGTTGATTCTGATCCTCCTTGGTCTTGGAGTACAACAAGATGTCATCAATGAACACTAGCACAAAAAAGTCCAAATACGGTTGGAACACCCCATTCATCAACTCCATGAATGCTACAGGAGCATTAGTCAAACCAAAAGTCCTCACAATAAACTCATATTGTCAATAACGGGTCCTGAAATTTGTTTAAGGGATATCCGATGCCCTAATCTTCATTTCATGATAGCTGGATGCCAAATCAATCTTAGAGAACAATGATGCCCCTTGAAGCTGATCAAATAAGTCATAACTATGAGGAAGAGTATACTTGATCTGTACTGTTACTTTGTTCAATTGTTTATAGTCAATATACAACCTCATGGTACCAACCTTCTTCATCACAAGTAAACCAAGAGCACCCCATAGAAAAAGGTGAATGAATACTTGATCAACAATTCTTGTAACTGATCCTTCATTCCTTCAACTCAGTTGGAGCTATACAGTAAGGATGGTTTGGTGCTCGGCTCCAAGTTCATAGAAAAATCATTGTCTCTATCTAGAGGAACACCTAGAAGATCCGTAGGAAACACATTCAAAGACTCTTGAACCACATGCATAAAATCAATGGGAGGTGGCTCAACGCTAGTATCTCAAATAGAAGCCAAATAAGACAAACACCCTCTATCAACCAATCTCTGAGCTTGAACTAAAGAGATAACCTTGCTAGGATAAGAGAAACTAGCACCCACCCACTCAATTCTTGGCACACCCGACATAGCAAAGGTCACAGTCTTAGTATAACAAATAAGAATAGAACGATGTTGTAACACCATGGATCCAAAAGAGGGAACATAGAAGCTTGTCAGCAAAATACATGTGCCATTCACAGTGGCCAACCACGGGCCATGGGTCGAGCCATGAGTCGTAGGTGGAGCCGTGGAGAGGGTCACCACGTTTGTGTCCAGACATGGACCACGGAGGGACCTACGGATCGTAGGTAGGTCCACACCCCGTGGTCCAGTGGTCATCGATTAGCTAGAGTTCTCTAACAAGAAACCACGACTAACCAGGCTAGACCGTAGGTCAGTCGATGGTCCATCGGTCGAGGTCCTGTGGTTTGTGACTAGAGGTTAATTTAGAGGCACAAGGGTATTTTTTTTATTTTAATTTAATCAATGTGGTGTCATTTTACCTAACCTAGACCACCTATATAAGGATTTTAGACCGTTAAACTCACTCAATTAAGTCATTCTCTCAAATACCAAAAGAAAACCCAAAACTCTAAAAATTTCTCTCTCTAAAAGTTGGAAGAAGAAAAAAGGAATTAGAGCTAGGTCTGATCAAGTCTCCTAATCTTCAACCTTTTATGGGATTTGTGACTAAGGTATGATGGATTTTCATCCATAGGATTCTTCCTCCCATGGAGTCCCCAAGAATTCCAAATTTGAAAAAGAATTTCCCCAATTTTAGTTAGGGTTTCTTCCAATGTTGTGGGTTATGTTGAATATTGATCTAATTGAGTGGATTATGATTGTTTATGATTGGATTGATAGAATTGCATGTATTAAGGATGAAATTACATGTGCCCATGCCTATCCTATGATTTTAGGATTGAAGTGATATTATTGGGGTTTGATGCCATGTGAGGGAAACTCCATGGGTTAGATATCTCCTTATAGGATTGATTAATTATGATTATAATTTCTTGAGATTGAAGCATATATGATGATTATAATGTTAATTTCTTGAGAGTAAAGCATAAATGATGATCATGAGATGTAGAACGGAATGGATACTTCCTATAATGAATTGACAAACATGATTGAATGAATTTGAAAGGTTTAATCACATGAATGATTCTAGGTTAAAAGGATTTCTCACCTAAAATTAATCTAGACTAAAATGCTTAATGAATGATTAGGCTAGAGACGATTACCCTTGACCTCCATATGCAAGGAGATGAGGTGATTCCCATACTCCTTAGAATTGAACAAAAGGTAAGTCCCTGCGTTCGTACTATGATGATAGGACATGGAGGCGACTATCCATGTTCCTTATGAAATGAAAAGGAGGCGAGTACCCGCGTCATATGATGTGATTGTGGAGGTGAGTACCCGCAATCCTAAAGTATGTAAAGCAAGAAGTGAATACCCAATAGCCTTTATAAGCTACGCATAGAGGTGAATCCCCATGTCTTTAAAAGTAAGTATGAATAATTTGATTATGTTATTAAATTGACTTGTTTGGAGTGTTGTTAGATATGCCATTCATTTTGTATGCTTGACTAGTAGCGGATGACTTATGTCTTGGCTAAGGATAAGTGAGGTTACTTAAGGAAGTATTCCTCTTTCATCATGATTCGTATTATGTCTTGATTATTCTTATGACTTATATCTTATGTTGACTAATGTTTATGATTATGCTGTTTATGCTAGCCATCATATTTAGTACTTCTTTGTACTAACACATACCCTTGCCTAGATTCTTATCAAATGTAGGGTCCGGCAACATTGATTGTCACACTCGTGGCTAGGTTCGTTGTTGATCAAGGAAGTGAAGTTTTGGTGAGTCCTAATTGTGTTCGAGGATATGATCACCACTTTGTTTTATGATTTTCCTTTGTGTATTGGACTATTGTATGGGCTATGACCCAAGACTTTATTCATGTTGTTTAGATGGTTTGAGATAATGTTGTTATACTTTCGCTTGTGTTTATAAAAGACTTTGATTGTATTGAAAAGTTTTAAATTTCCGCTCATTTGTATTACTTTATGTTATGATATGCTAAGTGGCTTATATGAGGTCTCTCGGGGTCTTGTATGCCTTGTTACATGTAGGAGGTACACTTGGGTCGTCACATTTATGAATGAGAGGCTATTAGATGTTTAGGAAACTTCACTTCTTCACTTCTCTAAGTCATGCCATGGAGTTTAAATTTATAAGTCTTTCTCCTAATCCGTGCCCGATGGTTTTCAGGATATGACTACTAGAAGGGCTAATGCTAGAAGATTGGAAGAAGGCAATGTTGAGCAAGAGGTTCCTCCCCAAGCTCCTCCTCAAGCTCTGATTAACCCATTGAATAAGAATGTGACTAATGCAGAGCTTAGGTTGACAGTCCAAGTATTGACTCAAGTCGTGGCGGCACAAGCCAATAGAGAGATAGTAGTCCCCGTGAACCCAAATGTGGGTACGTCGGCAACAGGAGTGAGAGATTTCATACGAATGAACCCTCTTGAATTTTATGGATCTAATGTTGAGGAAGACGCTCAATTTTTTATCGATGGGGTTTATAAGGTACTTGCTATTATGGGTGTGACTCCGATAGAGAAGGCAGAACTAGCTTCTTACCAACTCAAAGGGGTTTCTCATATTTGGTTTAATTAGTGGAAAGAGGTAAGGCTGGTGGAAGCGGGTCCCATAGAATGGGAATGGTGTGCATTTCTTGATAGATTCTTCCCTCTAGAGATGAGAGAGGCCAAGGTACTTGAGTTCATAAACCTTAGGTAAGGAAATATGAGTGTAAGGGAATACACTATCATATTCACTCAACTATCCAAGTATGCTCCTTTCATTGTGGCAGATCGTAGGGATAATTTGAGTAAGTTTATGTCAGGAGTGTCCGACATGGTAGTCAAAGAGTGCCGCACCGCTATGCTTGTTGATGATATGGACATTTCCTGCCTTATGGTGCATGCCCAACAAATCAAGGAAGAAAATCTCAAGGAAAGATCTAGAGAGGCAAATAGAGAAAGAGTGGATGATAGTAACTATTCACATTCTAGGTCTGATAGACGGGGCTGTTCGAGGTTCCGACAAAAGTTCTCCGGGCAAGGTTCTTCAAGTGCTCCTCCAAGGCCTAATACTAAAAGGGTGTCTAACCCAAAACCTCAAGGAGATGGTAATAAGTCTTCTATGCCTACTTGTGCTATATGTGGGAGAAATCATGAAAGGAAGTGTTTAGCGGGTTTTAATACTTTCTTTGGTTGTAGGAAGACGGATCACAAAATAAGAAATTGTCCTTTGGTTTCAAAAAATAAGGGAGATGGTCGTCATAGGGCTCAACCTTACCCTTCATCCGGTCTGAGTGGTTCGGGTTGGAATGCTCCTATGTAAAGCAATTTCTACGCTTTCCAAACTAGAGGTGATCAAGAGAGTTCCCCGGATATTATGACTGGTATGTTAAAAGTTCTCCATATAGATGTGTATTCTTTACTTGATACGGGTGTGACTGTCATTTCTAACTCCTTATGTATCTATGAGATTTGATATGCTACCCGATGTGTTGTTAGAACATTTTTCTGTCTCTACCCTTGTTGGTGATTCTATGGTGGCTAAGATAGTCTATAAGAGATGTCATGTTTCCTTATCCCATAGAGTCACTCTAATAGATTTGGTGGAACTTGACATGATTGACTTTGATGTTATTTTGGGCATGGATTGGTTGCATTTGTGTTATGCCTCTATCGATTGTAGAACTCGGGTAGTCAAATTCCAATTCCTAAATGAGCCTATCCTAGAGTGGAAGGGGGGGGGGGGGAATCTATGCCTAGAGGTCAATTTGTTTCTTATCTAAAACCTAGGAAAATGATTTCGAAGGGTTGTGTGTACCATATAGTGAGGGTGAGGGATATGGAGTCCAAAACTCCTACTGTTGAGTGGGTCCCGATGGTAAAAGAGTTTCCAGAAGTTTTCCCTAATGATTTGCCCGACATTCCTCCTGAAAGGGAAATAGACTTTGAGATTGACCTACTCCTCGATATCCAACCTATCTGTATTCCTCCTTATAGCACGGTTCCAGTAGAGCTTAAGGAGTTGATGGATCAATTAAAGGACTTATTGGACAAGGGTTTCATCCGACTGAGTATATCTCCATAGGGTGCTCCTGTGCTGTTTGTTAAAAAGAAATATGGTTCACTCCGTATGTGTATTGATTACCGACAATTGAACAAAGTAACCATCAACAACAAGTATCCTCTTCACATAATAGATGACTTATTTGATCAACTTCAAGGGGTAAGTTATTTTTCTAAAATTGATCTCTGGTCGGGTTAACACCAATTAAGGGTGAAAGAGGAAGATATTTTGAAAATGTCTTTTAGAACCGGATATGGTCATTATGGGTTTTTGGTAATGTCCTTCGGGTTGACTAATGCTCCGGTGATGTTTATAAATTTTATTAATATGGTGCTTAGACATTACCTTGATATGTTTGTAATTTTGTTCATAGATGATATTTTGATCTATTCGAGAAGTAAGAACGAGCACATTGATCATTTGAGGATTATATTGCAAATCCTTAAGAACCAACAACTTTATGCAAAGTTTAGCAAGTGTGGATTTTGGTTAAGGTATGTAGCCTTCTTAGGCCATATTGTTTCAAGCAAGGATATTGAGGTGGATCTGAAAAAGACGGATGCGGTCAAGAGTCAGCCTAGACCTCTTTCACTGACAGACATTAGAAGCTTCTTGGGTTTGGCTGGTTATTATAGAAGGTTTGTTAAGGGGTTTTCCTCCATTGCTTCTTTTTTGACAGCTTTGATGCAAAATAGGGACAAGTTTATATGGTGAAATGCTTGTGAGAAAATTTTCCAAGAGTTGAAAGATAGAATTACTGCCGCTCCAGTGTTGACTTTACCAAAAGGTAGGGATGGCTTTGTGGTATATTGTGATGCCTCTAGAGTTGGATTGGGATGTGTGCTTATATAAAATGGTAAGATGATTGCCTATACTTCAAGGTAACTAAAAGTTCATGAGAAGAACTATCCTACCCATGACATTGAACAAGCGGTGGTGGTATTTACCTTAAAGATTCGGAGGCATTGTTTGTATGGGATACATGTTGATGTTTTCACCAAAAATAAATGTTTACAATATGTGTTTTTAGCCAAAAGGACTTGAATCTTCGCCAAAGAAGGTGGCTTGAATTGTTAAAGGACTATGATATGAGTGTCATATATCACCCCGAAAAGGTGAATGTAGTAGCAGATGCTCTTAGTTGACTATCGTTGGGTAGTGTTGCACATGTAGATAATTATAGAAAAGAGTTGGTTCGAGATGTTCATAGGTTGGCCCAATTGGGAGTTCAACTAGTGGATTCTACCAAGGATGGTATTATGGTCCATAATGGTTTTGAATCGTCTTTCATGGCCGATATCAAAGCAAAGCAATGTCTTGATCCGACCTTAATTGAATTGAAAGAGGTGGTTCTAAAGAAGTTCGTAGAGGCTTTCTCCCAAGGGGAAGATGGTGTCCTAAGGTACCAAGGTCGTTTGTGTGTTCTGAATATCGATGACTTGAGGGAACAAATCTTGTCAGAAGCCTATAGTTCTTGGTATTCTATTCACCTGGGAGCCACCAGATGTACCATGATTTGCGGGAGATCTATTGGTGGAATGGAATGAAGAAGGATATTGTGGGATTTGTGGCTAAGTGTCCTAATTGCCAAAAAGTGAAGGTTGAGCATCAGAGATCGGGAGGTTTATCCCAAGATATTAACATTCCTACTTGGAAGTGGGAAGATTTGAATATGGACTTCATAGTAGAGTTTCCACGAACTTAACATAAATATGATTCGAATTGGGTTATAGTAGACCAAATGACGAAGTCGGCCCATTTCATTTCCGTCAAGGGTTCCTATACGGAGGTAGATTATACTAAGCCATACTTGAGACAGATGGTAAGGTTGCATGGAGTTTCCTTGTCCATTATCTACGATAGATGTACTCAGTTTACATAACAGTTTTGGAAATCTTTCCAAAAGGATCTTGGCTCTAAAGTTAAGCTTAGCAAAAATTTTCACCCCAAACCGATAGGAAAGAAGAAAGAACAATCCAAACATTGGAAGACATGTTGAGGGCTTGTGTGATAGATTTCAAGGGAAATTGGGATGACCATTTTCCCTTGATAGAATTTGCCTATAATAATAGCTACCATTCGAGTATTGGTATGGCTTCATTTGAGGCTCTTTATGGTAGGAGGTGTAGATCTCTTATGTGATTGTTTGAGGTGGGTGAGGTTGCTTTGATAGGACCCGAGTTAGTTCACGAGGCTATTGAGACGGTTCGACTCATTAGAGAGAGATTGAGAATGGCCCAAAGTCGACAAAAGTCTGATGCGGATGTTAGAAGGAGAAACCTTGAATTTGATGTGCATGATTGGGTTTACTTGAAAATCTCACCCATGAAGGGTGTAATGAGGTTTGGTAAAGAAGGGAAACTTAGTCCCCGTTTTGTAAGAACATATCAAATTTTGAGACGTGTTGGTAAAGTTGTGTATGAGCTTGATTTGCCAAATAAGTTGGCATCGGTGCATCCAGTTGTCCATGTCCTTATCTTGAAAAAGTGTATTGGAGATCTGACATCCATAATTCCCCTAGAAGGGTTAGAAGTGAAAGAGAACCTCTCTTATGAAGAAGTTCCGGTTGGGATGTTGGACCGACAAGTTAAAAGATTGAGGAACAAAGAGGTTGCTTTCGTTAAAGTGTTGTGGAGAAACCATCTAGTTGAGGGTGCTACATGGAAGGACGAGGCCGATATGATGTCCCAATAGCCTTATCTTTTTCCTTCTATTCTAGCTTGAGGTAATGAGTTCCTCTTGGTTTGCCTTTTTTGAAGTCATGTGTTTTATGTGTTTCCATGATTTCCTACAATTTGCATGTTCATGAAAAAGAAAGAAATGCCTAATGTAAACTATTTTGCTCATATTGTTCAGTATTGAATATGAGTTTCTTATAGACTCTATGAGATGAGCTGTAGAACATGCCTTGACTTGGAGTGGGGATCCCCTCCTTGAATTTGTGTTTTTTGAGATTTAATTGCATATGAGCTCCATGAGATTGTGTAGAGCATTGCTTTTGAGTTGGAGATAATAGTTCCTCCTTGAACATGAGAGATGTTAGAGATTTCATGCATATTGGGTTGTTAGATGTAGTTCTTACTCACTTATGGTGCATTAAGTATGTTTGGCTTGGAAATGGTGTTTCTTTCTTAGTTGTGTGCAGTTTGATGTGTTGCATGGATGATGGGCTGCTAGTCTAGAGTTTTCATCTAGAAACATGCTTAGAATCTCATTCGAGGATGAATGATCCCAAGGATGAGTTAATGTTACACCTTGGATCCGAAAAAGGAAACATAGCAGCTTGTCAGCAAGTTACAGGTGCCATCCATGGTGGCAAACCACGGGTCGTGGGTCATGGGTTGAGCCACGAGCCGTAGGTAGGGCCGTGGAGAGGATCACCATGTTTGTGTCTAGGCATGGACAACGGAGGGACCTATGGACCGTAGGTGGCTCCACGCACCGTGGTCCAATGGCTGTCGATTGGCTAGAATTCTCTAACAAGAAACCACGACTGACCAGGATGGACCGTAGTCAGTCGACGGTCCGTCCGTCGGGGTCCCGTGGTTTGTGACTGGCAGTTATTTTAGGGGCGATTTACCTAAACTTAGACTACCCATATAAGGATTTTAGACCCCTAAACTCACTTAATTAACTCATTCTCTCAAAGTCGATAAGAAAAACAAAAACTTCTCTCTCTAGAAGTTGGAAGAAGAAGGAAGGAATTGGAACTCGGTCAAGATCAAGTCTCCTAATCTTCATGATTTTGTGGGCTTTCTGACTAAGGTATGATGGCTTTTCATCTATGGGATCCTTCCACCCATGGAGTCCCCTAGAATTCCATAATTTGAAGAAGAATTTCCCATATTTTAGTTAGGGTTTCTTCAAATGTTGTGGGTTATATTGAATATTGATCCAATTGAGTGGATTATGATTGTTTATGATTGGATTGATAAAATTTCATGTATTTAGGATGAAATTACATGTACCCATGCTTATCCTATGATTTTAGGGTTGAATTCATATAGTTGGGGTTTGATGCCATGTGAGGGAAACTCTATGGGTTAGATATCTGCTTATAGGATCAATGAATTATGATTAGAATTGCTTGAGATTGAAGCATTGCTTGAGAGTAAAGAACAAATAATGATCCTGAGATGTAGTATGGAAGGGATACTTTGTATAATAAATGGATAAGTGATTGAATGAATGTGACAGGTTTACTCACATGAACGATTCTAGGTTGAAAGGATTGCCCCCCTTAAATGAATCTAGACTAAAATTCTTAAGGAATGATGAGGGTAGAGGCGATTACCCTTGACCTCCATATGCAAGGAGATGGGGTGATTCCCATACTCCTTACTATGATGAATGGACATGGAGGTGAGTATCCATGCTACTTATGAAGTGATATGGAGGTGAGTACCTACGTCATATGATGTGATTGTGGAGGCAAGTACCCACAATCTTAAAGTATGTAAGGCAAGAGGCGAATACCCATTAGCCTTTATAAGCTAGCCATAGAGGCGAATACCCATTGGCCTTTATAAGCTAGCCATAGAGGTGAATCCCCATGTCTTTAAAAGTAAGTATGACTAATGCGATTATGTTATTAAGTTGACTTGTTTGGAGTGTTTCTAGCTATGCCTTCCATGATATAAGCTTGACTATAGGCAGATGACCTATGTCTTGGCTAATGATAAGTGAGATTACTTAAGGAAGTATTCCTCTTTCACTATAATGCTTATTATGTCTTGATTATACTTATGCCTTATGTCTTATGTTGACTAATGCTTATGATTATGTTGTTTATGATAACCATCATATTTAGTAACCCCTCCGTTTAAAAAAGAATGACTTCTTTTCCTTTTTAGTCTATTTCAAAAAGAATGACCTCTTTCTTTTTTTGGTAACATTTTAATTTCAGCTTTCCATGTGGCATGTTTAAGACCACAAGATTAAAGGGCAATTTTGTACATTTGACATATCAGTAATTTAGGACCACAAGATTCAAAAGTCTTCTTTATTGTCTTAAATATCGTGCCAAGTCAAATAGACCATTCTTTGTGAAACGGAGGGAGTACTTGATTCTACTAATGCATACTCTTGCCTACATTCTTATCAAATGTAGGGTCTGGCGACATTGATTCTCACACTTGTGGTTAGCTTCGTTGTTGATCAAGGAAGTGAAGTTTTGGTGAGTTCTCATTGTGTTCGAGGATGTGATCACCACATTCTTTTATGGTTTTCCTTTATGTCTTGGACTATTGTATGGGCTGTGACTCAAGACTTTATTCATGTTGTTTAGATGGTTTGAGAATGTTGTTAAACTTTCGCTCGTTTTTATAAAAGACTTTGATTGTATTGAAAAGTTTTAAATTTCCTCTCATTTCTATTCATTTATGTTATGATATGCTACGTGGCTTGTATGAGGCCTCTCAGGATCTTATATGCCTTGTTACATCTAGGGGGTACCCTTGGGTCGTGATAGATGCAAAGAAAGCCAATCAAGACCCAATATAATATCAAAGTCTACAATCCCCAGAATAATAAGGTCTACCTATGCATTATACCCAGCCAATGAAACAAGACAAGATCGATACACTAGATCCACTAATAATGATTCACCCACTAGTATTAAGAAAATTAATAGGCATATGCATGCTATTAGACATTATATCAAATCCGGCATTATAGAAGGTAGATGAATACAATAAATTATGCCTAGAATCAAATAATACAAATGAAGGTCAATGGAAAGCTAGGACGATATCTATAATTACAACATTAGAAGACTCGACCTAGGCCTCCTTGGAATAGCATAACACTAGCCCTCTCGGCCACTTGTAGTTTGAGTAGAACCCCAACCTCCACTTTGTAAAGCTAGAGCATCCTTACCAGAAGCCCTGCCACCTTTACTGGATTGGCCTATGCCTCAACCCCTAGCCAAAGGCACTAGATCTCTAGCTAGAGCACATTAATAAGAATGTTGTGATCCTGAGTGAGTCTTCAGAGGGCACTGCAGAACCATATGTCCATGATTTCCATTTCTAAAATAAGACCTCAGCCTGGATAACTGTTGTGACAGACTAGATGAGTTATTATGGCAACCTTGTCCAAACCTATAGGACCCTCGATATGTTTGCCCCCTCTCAGCTACTGACATCTATGCATGAATAGGCCCACGAAGCTGAAAGGACCAACCACCTCTATTAGAACCTCTGCCACCAGATAAGGTGCCAGAAAATGCCTTCTTGGGATCCCTAAACTCCTTTCTATTCATCAACTCCACCTCCTTGGCGGTACTCACAATGGACCAGAAGGAACCCCCCTCTCTTGCTGCTTTGAACATATAAGACTTGATGGAGAAGGTCAACCCTATAGACTTTCTCTGCCTCATCCAGTACAATAGTCATGGCGTGCCTGATATCTTACAAAATCGAGCCTCATACTCAGTCATGGATAAACTACCTTGAGTCAAGCTCTCAAACATCGACTGAATCTCCTCTCTCATGCTCCAAGGGATGAAGTTGTCCTAGAGATCACTAGAGAAAGAATCCCACTTTGCCAGAAGAGATCGAACTAGTATAGACCTCACATAAGTCCTCAACAACTCTTTGGCGGGTCCACAAAGCTGAAGTTCAACAAAATGAACAACACAAGCATCCATCATACCTATTTCCTCAAGCATCTCATAGCACAACGTCAAGAACTCATGAGCATCCTCCCTCTTATCACCCTGAAACTGATGTACTTTAATCTTCTGAAACATCTCATAACACTGATGATTAGCTATTGTCAGAATAACCTTAGAAGCAATATATACATCAACAGCATGTGCAAGAACCACTGGTTGTTGACCCACCTAATCATGAATATCCAGAACCCATTGTTGACATGGGGTTTGTGCCCCTACCCTCATCTCACAACCCTATGGCATATCTATCACACCAACTTGAGAGACATTTTCCACCACACCTAAAATCCTCAATAAAGTCTCTTGAAAAAAAGGAGCTCTAAACTCAAGAGGAACTTGGTCCTCATCAACCCAAATTGTGGCTCATTAAAAACATCTCTACTTCTAGCTGATGTCGCTCTATGAGTACGACCTCTAGCTCGATCCCTACCTTTATTCCTAACTAGGGCCTCAGCAACTGCCTCGGAGACAATTTCCCCTCTACCACTAGAAATAGAATCTCTGGTCCTCGACATCTTCCAAGAGAACTCGAGGTAACTCAACACTAGTGAAGGTAACAACACAAGATAACAAAAAATGAACAAAAGAAAGTTTCCTAACAGTCTCCATAGCCTCTCAAAGATAAGTACAAACGTCTTTGTACCAATCCTTAAGACTCTACTTAGACTTATCTTATACACAGGTGACACTTATGAACCTAGGGTTGTGATATCATTTTTCATGACCCAGAAATGGGCGTGATGGCACTTGTCTATTTCCATCAAGACAAGTCAGCCTAAACCCAACGAATGAAAGAAATGCGGAAAGTAAAACAATAACAACAATAGGCGGAAAACATAATCATTATAATATAACCCCGAATGCCTAGTTTTCATGTGTACAAATCACTAATACATAAAGTGTGAAAATAAAATAAGTACAAGTCTCAAAGACTTTGTTTCTTAAGTAGAACAAAGCATGATATAAAGGAAAAGAGGGCCCGCCAGAGATGACAAGCAGCTACATCTCAAAGTCCTTCAACAAGCTTTAGGTATATGAGAGGAAAATATATCATACAAAACCAGACTCGGAACCAACACAAGTGTAGAAGCAAAAAGAGAGTACCAAATAATACGGTACCCAACAAGCATCTTGATAAGCAAATCAAAACTATCCTGAAAGGAATCACTCCTTTCATCCCAACCAAACCTCCTCAAACTACAACCTGCATAGAAATCAGCAGAACCTAATAGTTCATAATACACAGTTCATAAGTTTTCATGATCATAGTCCACTAGTTATAAATCAACAATCATCAAGTAACAAGTATGAAAAAGCACGAGTATTACATATATCAATCACAATTATTAAGTTCATCAAAGCACAATAATCAAGCATACTGAACACAAATCCACAGATTGATCATTCACAACAACAATCAGAACTCATGGGAACCATCCATAGTTCATGAACATCAACAATAATGACCTCGATATCAACAACACTCATTGAAAGTGACCTTGGCATCACTAGCACTTGTTGGATATCGACATCAATAATACTCACCGACAATAACCTCGACATCAATAGCACTCACGGGAAATGATCTTGACATCAATAACATTCGCTGGAAGTGACCTAGGCATCAATAACAATCACTTGTAATGACCTCGACATTAATAACACTCAGCAGAATAACCTCGTTATTAATAACCATCAAAAGTCTCATAATGGTACTCACAAATCAATGCAAGTAAGGAATTTCGCACCATACGGAAGAGACAATCACTTATGCAAATCAAGCCCACAATAATGATATCAAAGCATTTCATCAATCATCACATTTAGATTCACAACAAGACAAATTCGCAAAATATTTTTCTCAACAAGTTGTCTTTTCATCTAAATCCATTTTATTCATTAATATCAATCAAATGGAATAATTAAACCCAACACCTTGTTCCCATTGCTCCCCAACACACACAATGAAGTGAAATGCACAATTCTACTAATTTTACAAGGTTTAGGAGATCATTTGCCTCAATTTCAATCATGTTCAATCAAAGCCTTAAGTCTTCTCTTTCCGAACAATGCCTAAATCCATACAGTCTAATTCAATCATGTATTCACAATAAGATTCCAAAAATAACAATAATCAATTCGAACACTTAGGAAAATCGGTCAACACAACTCAAAAATCCAATTCTCAAAATGAGGTTTAAATCCAAAATATTTTACTTGAAAATATTACCTAAGTTATTTAGAACTCATTGGTGAAAACCATTTTGAAAAAGAATTGAATGAGTCTATAAAACCATTTTACGAAATTCTAGCCTTCTAGAAGAAAACCCCAATTTTTCATTTCAAAACCTTAATTTGAACATTAATATTCTTAAATAGTACTGGGTAAATCAAATCTTAAGATTAGGAATTGTTACCCAAACATTTCTCCGTAAAAACCTTGTTCAAATCGCCACACCAAAACTCCCAAAACTCAAAAATAGTGAAATGGGATTGAAACCCTGATTTTTGAAAGATATTTTTTCTAGGGGTCATCCGCGAACGTAAACCCCTATCCGCCAATGTGAATTGACAACTCACAAATGAGCTCTGTGAACGCGCCCTACAGTCAGCGAACGCGACGGTCAAAGCTTTGACCTTTAGAAACATAATCAGCCACATACTAAATCATTTATAGACCTTCGATTCGTTCAGAACCCTATAAAAACAAAAAAAATATGCAAATTGACTTAACTAGATGTTTGGACTCAATGGCACTATTAAAACATGAATTTGGGGTCTTCTTGAACCAAAACTCCTGAAAGTCACAAGAAATGAACATAATTCTCAAAAGGCCAAAATAAGATCGAGACCTCTAAAAATTCAATCAAGACCTCACCTATGCCTAAAATATTCCCTTAAGTCCAACAGAACTCTCAGAATTTTGATCCAAGCATCCAACCCCGAATGTTTGCCAAAGTCAACTCAAAGGCTAGAATTTCATAAATTTCAAACTTAGGACCTCAAATCCTCAAAAATACTCCAAATCTGAAACTGATAACCCTTATAGACCAATTTCTACATTTAGGGACTGATGAAGTGGATGAAATTCCATTCCTACACTTGAAAGTCCAAAAAAGGCCGAAAACCACTTTTTAAGAACTTTAGCTTTACAAACTCAAATCTTACAAGATTCAAAACTTTAAACTCAAAGTTAAAACCCAACTTTTAAAATTCAGTCATAAAAGACTTGGGGTCAAGATCGGGAGGGGAAAATGGTAAATGACCAAAAATAACCAACATGTCATTAGAGTTAGTGACACAATTTATTGAGTTTGTCATGACCCAAGGGTACCCCTAGATGTAACATGGCACTTAGAACCCCGAACGGCCCCATGTAAGCCACTTAGCATATCATAACATAAGCCTAGAACAATAAAGAGTAAAAATGAATTTCAAGTCCAAAATTTCCATAGAGGAAAGCAGAAGTGTAGACTTGTCTCAATTTTCCATCTAATACAATACTTGAATCATATAGGGTCACAGCCCATACAACATAATTCAAAAGTCAAATACAAGAATGAAACTACTAAATGAAGATATCTATCCTCGAACCATGAGGACTCACCAACAAGCAAGGACAAATGATCAAATCCAAGCTCTAGCCAAAATGGGGACCACCTTGAGAACCAGACCATACCTTTGGGGAAAATGTACGAAAATATGGGTTAGTACAAAAATGCACTAAGTATGATAGCCATACATAAATCATGAAAACTTGCTAAAAGGTACATTTTAGTTAAATGCATGCAATTCACTAAGTTAAAGCATCATTTTGAAGATAATGGAAAAGCATAAGTCATAACCATAATCAGCTCATAAACCATCATACCATAGAAGGAACACACCATAAATACCCTCAAAGCATACTTGTGCAATGCATGAATAAGATCTCATAGTCTCACCCATACTAAGTAAAGCTTCTTGAGAAACTATAGTTCATAATTCATATTCTTGTTCATACTATCATAGTGGAATAAGCCTTAACTGACATAGACCATGTGATCTTAACATGGAATCCGGTGTCTACCCCACACCGAAAAGGGGTTGTCCTACTTGCCTAAGGTAGAGCCATACTCTTAGCTTAGGTGGATCCACTAGCTAAATTCCAATGAGGGTACATAGTTTACGGGAAAAGGGGATTGCAACTAGAAAACCCGGCCTCTACTAATGGGAGGGCTTCCTTCCCAAGAGATTGCTCCTAGAAACTCGGCCTCTACTATCGTGAGGGCTTCCATCTCATTTCACTATCCACTTGGTTCTAAGAATTAATACCCACATAGTTCATATTAAGTCTTGACCTAAGTTCATATTCATGGAAGGATGTCTTGACACTCAATCCAACATAACTACTACTATAATTCATAGATTCAGTAGGTGAGAATAGCCTTTCAACCCTAGAATCATCATATTGTGAGAAAACCTTTCACATCATAGCATATTCATACATAAGTGTGTACATGAGGATAACTTCCAACAATACAACCACTAGATCATAATGATATTCACTTTCCTCTCAAAGTGTTCTTAAAGCATGTACATCAATCTTGTAATCATGCATAGTTCTCATACTTTGCCCTTCAAGGACCATAGATCATATTCAATTAACACATCTAGAATTACTACATTAGACATGAATATAATCATAATTCAAGTAACCCAATCACTAAATACATAATCTCACAACATTCTTCTATAATCTCACAACATTCTTCTATAATCTCATAACATTCTTCTATATCCTCAATTAAATCATAATATAAACTAAATCAAACAATAGAATCGTTTTTGAAAGCAACCCATGACTTGGAGACAAACCCTAATTTTTGGGGGATTTCTATTTTTGAAATTGAGTTTTGGAGATACTCCATGGATGAAGGACTACCATACCTTATCAATGGAATCCAATGAAATTTAGTAGAAAAACTTGTTCCTTGAACCTTAGCTTTACCTTCTTCTTCTTCGTTGAAGTTCTAGAGAGAATTTTTCAGAGAAGATGAACTTTTGGGAATTATTTGGGTGTTTGGGAAAAATGACTTATATAGTGACCTTAAACTTACCCAAAATGACTTCACTTTGATTGGTCTCAAATTGGAATTTCCCAAATTAACCCTCACTTAAAGTGAGCTGCTAGGGACCACGTGGAGCTCCATTAGCCGTGATCATGACCACGAGCCATGGTCCCATCCGTGGTCTTAAGGCAGTAGCTTAGGCGACTTGTGACTTTAGCTCACGAGCCCAAGGCATCTTCACGAGGGGATCCACGAGCCGTGGAACAAGCCATGAGTTATGGTCCCTCTCGTGGGCCTTGAGGTAGTGGCTTGCCACTTTCCTCACCATGCTCACACCACCAAGGCATGACCAAGGCACTCCCATGAGACGTCTAAGGCTTCACGATCAGTGAAGTGGCTCATGTGGAGGAGCCAATTTGAGGCAGCTTTAAGGAGGCTACTGCCTCCACCTTCACGAGTGGAACCACGACTCGTGGTGACCAATACTTGTCATGAAGGCCCTCGTGGTCTTGGGGCAGTGCCTTGGCAAGGCTTGGGCAGCCTTGGCCCTTGGTTCTTGCCCTTCTTCCTTGACTCGAATCTTAACGTTTAGCTCTAGTTTTAGCCTACTAATTTCCTGAGTGTTACAATATCTCCCCCTTGTGAACATTCATCCTCGAATGATGATCTAGACACCTTACGGAAGTAAAGTCTCAAGACTAGCAGCCCATCATGCATGAAACATCAAAAGAATGCACAATTCATTGGAGAAAACATCAACTCCAAATCAAACATAATCAATTCATCACAAGGAAGTAGGAACTACATCTAGAAACCCATTATGCATGAATGATTAACATTTCTCATATCCATAAGAGGAACTACATTCTCCAACTAAAAGCATGCCCAACACAATATCATAGATCCAATATGCAATTACTCTCAAAAGCATACCAAAGCATGTTCATCAACTCATCTCATGAAGTCAAATAGGAAACTCATACTAAATGCACAACAACATGAGGAACATAAATCATGAAAGCTCATTTTCTTACTAAACATGAATTTCTCAAGAACATGCATAACATAAGGAAATCATGAAAACACATATACACATGACTCCCAAAAAACTAAAACTCAAGAGCAACTACTTACCTCAAGCTTTAATAGGAGTATAAGGAAAAAGATGAGGATATCGGGATTTCATATCGGCCTCGGCATCCCAAGTAGCACCATCAACTAAGTGATTTCTCCATAGAACCTTCACAGAACCTATTTCCTTGTTTCTCAATCTCTTGAGTTGCCGGTCTAGCATCTCTACCAGAACCTCTTCATAGGAAAGGATTCATCAACTCCCAACCCTTCTAGGGGAATAATGGATGTCCCCAATACACTTCTTAGGCATAGAAACATGAGATATCGGAGCCAACTCATTTGGCAAATCCAACTCATAGGCAACCTTCCCAATACGTTTCAAAATTTGATATGGGCCTTTATACCGGGGAGTAAGTTTCCCTTTCTTGCCAAATCCATCGCACCCTTCATGGGTGAGATTTTCAAATAGATGCAATCATTAACTTTAAATTCTAGATTCCTTCTTCTCACATCGGCATAAGACTTTTGTCTACTTTGAGCCGCTCTCAACCTCTCTAAAATAAGACAAACTTTCTCAATAGCTTCATAAACCATTTCGGGACCAATAAGTGCAATTTCACCTACCTCAAACCAACCAATTGGAGACCTACAATTCCTACCTTACAAGGCTTCAAAGGAGCCATACCGATACTTGACTGATAACTATTATTGTAGATAAACTCTATTAATGGCAAGTGGTCATCCCAATTACCCTTGAAATCTATAATACATGCCCTCAACATATCTTCTAATGTTTGGATGGTATGCTCCGCCTGCCCATTGGATTGAGGATGAAAAGTCGTGCTAAGCTTAACCTTAGTACCAAGCCCATTTTGGAATGACTTCTAAAAGTATGAAGTAAATTGAGTACCCCAATCCGACATAATAGATTAAGGGACCCATGCAACTTCACTATCCCACTTATAAACAACTTTGCATAGTCTTTTGCCGAATGAGAAACCTTGACAGGAATAAAGTGGGTTGATTTTGTCATCCGATCTATAATGATTCAAATAGAATCATGTTGCGTTCGGGTGAATGCAACCCACAATAAAGTCCATATTTAGTTCTTCCCACTTCCAAGTGGGAATACTTATATTTTGGGACAAGCCTCATGGATTTTGATGCTCAACCTTAACTTGTTGACAATTAGGACATTTAGCTACAAATCTCGCAATATCTCTCTTGATACCATTCCATCAATAGACTTCCTGTAGATCACGGTACATCTTGGTGGCTCCCGGATGAATATAATACCAAGAACTATGAGCTTCCTCTAAAATTTGTTCCCTCAAACCATCAACATCCAGAACAGATAATCGACCTTGGTACCTAAGCACCCCATCTTCCCCTCGGGAGAAAGCCTCAACGGCTTTCTTGAGTACCGACTCTTTTCACTCAACTAATATAGGATGAAGGTCTTTTTTAGACTTCACATTCATCACAAAGGACGATTCAGAATAATTATGGACCATGACACTACCCTTGGTGGAATCCACTAGTTGGTCACCTAGTCTGGCCAATTTATGCACCTCATGAACTAATTCTTTCTTTTCATCGTCTACATGAGCCTCACTACCCATGGACAATCTACTAAGTTCATCTGCCACCACATTAGCTTTGTCGGGGTGATAAATGACACTCATGTCATAATCTTTTAATAATTCTTACCACCTTCGTTGATGAAGATTCAAGTCCTTTTTACTAAACACATATTGAAGACTCTTGTGATCGGTGAAGACATCCACATGAACCCTATACAAGTAATGTCTCCATATTTTCAAGGCAAATACCACTGCCGCTATTTCAAGATCATGGGTTGGATAATTCTTTTCATGGACTTTAAGTTGCCTTGAAGCATACGCATTCACTTTACTATTTTGCATGAGCACACAACCAAAATCCACCTAGAGGCGTCACAATATACCACAAAACCATCCATACCCTCCAGTAAGGTCAACACCGGAGCAGAATTAAGTCTATATTTCAACTCTTGGAAACTTTTCTCACAAGTTTCCGACCACACAAACTTAGATTTCTTTTTAGTCAAAGTCGTCAACGGAGAAGCAATGGAGGAAAACCCGTCAACAAACGTCCTATAGTAACCTACCAAACCTAAAAAGCTTCTAATGTCCGAAGGAGTTAGAGGTCTAGGCCAACTCTTGACCGCATCCGTCTTCTTAGGATCTACCTCATTACCCTTGCTTGACACAATATGACTAAGGAAAGCTACAGACCTTAAAAAAATTCACACATGCTAAACTTTGCAAAAAATTGTTGGTCCTTAAGAACTTGCAACACAATCCTCAAATGGTCCAAAGGATCATTTTAACTCCTTGAGTAGATCAAAATATCTTCGATAAACACAATCACAAACATGTCTAGGTATTTCCTAAACACTCTTTATTCATCAAGTCCATAAATGCCACTGGAGCATTAGTCAACCCAAACAACATTACAAAAAACTCATAGTTACCATACCGGGTTCTAAAGGCCATCTTGGTAATATCAACCCGTCTCACCTTCAATTGGTGATAATTCGAACGAAGATCAATCTTAGAGAAATAGTTAGCCCCTTGAAGTTGGTCAAATAAATCATCAATCCTTGGAAGAGGATATTTATTCTTGATGGTCACTTTATTTAATTGACGATAATTGATGTACATTCTAAGAGACCCATCCTTCTTTCTAACAAACAACACCGGAGCACCCCATGGAGAGATACTCGATCAGATAAAACCCTTGTCTAACAAATCCTTTAGTTGTTCTTTCAACTCTACCTAAGCCATTCTATAAGGAAAAATGGAGATAGGTTGCATATCCAGTAAAAGATCAATACCAAAACCTATTTCTCACTCGGGAGGAACACAGGGTAAATCATCGGGGAAATTTCCAGAAACTCATTCATTACCAAACCTGACTCTAGAGAAGGGGTTTCTGGCTCAACATCTATCACCCTAACAAGATAGTAAATACGCCATTTGGAGATCATCTTCCTAGCTTTAAGGAAAGAGACAAATTGACCTCTAGGCATAGAATTCCCCCCCCCCCCCTCACTCTAAGATAGGCTCATTTGGAAATTGAAATCTAACCACCCGAGTCCTACAATCAATGGAGGCATATCATACATGCAACCAATACATACCCAAAATCACATCAAAGTATAACATGTCTAACTCCACCAAATACACCAAAGTAACCTATGGGACAAGTATGTAGGACAATTTTTATAAACCCTATTAGGAACTACCGAGTCACCAATCGGGGTAGAGACCGAAAAAGGTTTTACTAACACTTCGGGGAGTATTTCAAACTTCATAGTCATAAAAGGTGTAAAAACGAAAAAGTAGTACCGGGATCTAACAAGGTATATACATCAATAGAAAGACTTTTACATACCAGTCACCACAAAATAGCAGTTTTTCTTTTGGGCATTAGAGTTTGAACCGCTTGGAGGAGCTTGATTGCCTTCTCTCCCCTTAGCCATGAGCACCAGGAAATTCTCATCTTGTGACCACTATTTTCACAACTATAACACCCATTAGAACCTACTAGGCACTTACCATCATGTTTTCTACAACATTTTTCACAAATAGGCCTACCCACATAAGAACCCCTACTATTACCTCCTTGAGGTTTAGGGTTAGACACCCTATCCTTGTTGACCCTTGAGGGAGCACGAGAGGAGCCTTGATTGAAGAACCTTTGTTTGAACCTTGGTTGACCTTTTTCATCGCACCTACCATTGGAGAAGTTCCCATCACCGGTCCTAGCTCTTTTTACCTCCATATTCTTGTTCTTGAGTTTGTCTTCGTCTATTTGTTGGGCATACACCATAAGACGTGAGATATCCATATGATGATAGAGCATTGCCAAATGAAATTCTTTTACTGCCAAGCCGGACACACCCGTCAAAAACCTACTCATCTCATCCCTCGAATCTGTCACCAAAGATGGAGCATACTTGGATAGTTGGGTGAATTTCAAGGCTTACTCCTTAACACTCATGCTACCTTGCCTAAGGTTAATGAATTCTTCCACCTTAGCTTCCCTCAATTCTCGGGGAAAGAACCTATCAAGGAACACCAATTTGAACACTTCGCATTCTATGGGACCCACTCCTACTGGCCGATTGTTCTTTCATTAATTATACCATACTTGTGCCACACTTTTTGATAGGTAAGCGGCCAACTACACTTTCTCTACCGAAGACACCCTATTAATATCAAGTATTTTATAAACCTCTTCCATAAATTCTTGAGGGTCCTCTTCCACTTTGGATCCATGGAATTTGGAAGGGTTCATTCTAGCAAAATCCCTAACCCTTTAAGTAGCCGAATTCACATTAGGATTCATATGAGTCACAATATCTCTATTGGCCTAAGCCGTCACCACTTGGGCTTGAGTAGTCAAAGCTTGAGCTTGAGTCATCATAGCTTGGGCCAACATTTCAAAATCCAACCTAACCTCCATATCCGACATAGCCGAAGGATTAATCAGAGCTTGATTAGCTTGAGGAGCTTCTTCATTCACATTGTAACGCTCCATTCTTCTTGCGTTATCCCTTCGTGTGTTCATGTCCTGACGACACACGAGAAAGATTAGGTGAGGGACTTTTATAGAGTTAAACTCTAAGGCGCGACTTAAGAGTAATAAAAGAAGTGTAGTTTCCTAATCATCTTTTAGCCTCTCATTCATAAATGTGGCATGCTTCAGACACATGAACAACACTCTACTAGAAGTGGCTTATGAGACGTCATCCTAGAATCATTCTAAACCTTGTTCTCTAATTAACAAGTTTGTCACGAACCAAATGTACTCCCTAGACGTAACAAGGCACATAGAACCCCGAAAGGCCCCATGTAAGCCTCTTACCATATGAACATAATATAAGCATAGAACAATAAAGAGTAAAAACACATTTCAAGTCCAAAATTTTCATAAAGGAAAGCGAAAGTCTAGACTTGTCTCAATTTTCCATCTAATACAATACTTGAATAAAATAGGGTCACAACCCATACAACATAATACAAAAGTCAAATAAAAGAATGAAACTACTAAATGAAGATATCCGTCCTCGAACCATGGGGACTCACTAACAAGCAAATAGAAATTATCAAATCCAAGCTCTAGCCACAATGAGGACCACCTGGAGAACTAGACCTTACACTTCGGGAAAATGTAGGAAAATATGGGTTAGTACAAAAATGCACCAAGTATGATAGCCATGCATAAAATCGTGAAAACACGCTAAAAGGGACATTTTAGTTTAATGCATGCAATTCACTAAGTTAAAGCATCATTTTGAAGATAATGGAAAAGGATAAGTCATAAGCATAATCAACTCATAAACCATCATACCATAGGAGCAACACGCCATAAATACCCTCAAAGCATACTTTTGCAATGCATGAATAAGATCCCATATTCTCACCCATACTAAGTAAAGCTTCTTGAGTAACTATAGTTCATAATTCATATTCTTGCTCATACTATCATAGTGGGAAGAGCCTTAACCGACATAGACCATGTGAGCTTAACATGCAATCTGATATCTACCACACACCAAAAAGGGGTTGTCCTACTTGCCTAAGGTAGAACCATACTCTTATCTTAGGTGGATCCACTAGCTAAATTCCTATGAGGGCATATAGTTTATAGGATAAGGGAATTGCTACTAGAAAACCCAGCCTCTTCTAACGTGAGGGCTTCCATCCCAAATTGTTACTCCTAGACACCTGGCTTCTAATATCGTTAGGGCTTCCATATCATATAACTGTCCACTCGGTGCTAAGAATTAATACCCATGGATTTCATATTAAGTTTTGACTTAAGTTCATATTTATGGAAGAATGTCTTGACACTCAATCCAACATAAATCCTATTATAGCTCATAGATTCAATAGGTAAGAATAGTCTTTGAACCCTAGAATCAAAATATTGTGAGAAAACCTTTCACATCATAGCATATTCATACATAAGTGTGTACATGAGGATAACTCCAACAATACAACAACTAGATCATAATCATATTCACTTTCCTCTCAAAGTGCTCTTAAAGCATAAACATCAATCTCATAATCATGCATAATTCTCATACTTTACCCTTCAAGGACCATAGATCATATTAAATCAATACATCTAGAATTACTACATTAGACATGAATATAATCATAATTCAAGTAACCGAATCACTACATGCATAATCTCAAAACAACTGGCATATCAGCACTAGCATCCTCGGGAACATCGAAATTACCTTACAATATTGAGATATTCATGGATTTAAGATAATATACATCACATCGAAGATCGGTAATATTAGACTTCAAGGCTGTCATATCAGTAGAGATACAGTCTGACGTCTCACAAACCTCCACCCAAATAGTAAGAGCATCCAAAGTTGCCTTGTTGGCTGTGATCATCTTTCGAGGTGCTCTCTACTTCTCCCAAATGGTAGCTTATGTTGTCGCTATTGTGCAGTTGGTCATAGAAGGCACAACGGCCTCAACCCTTACAACCCTCATATTGACTGAATAGGCAAGGTTACCCATCTTATAGATCATAGCCTGTGTCAAGGGGGGACGAGAAGCAGTAGCAGGGATAGGTGCAGTTGAGGTAGAAGAGTTGGGTATACCTGTCGGCTCAACCACCAGCGTAGACTGAAGGGTATCGGCCTCCATGGCTTCAACATCAACAACCAAAAAGGTGTCCAATGGAGCCTTCTTCCTCCTCTCTGCTTCATCATTTGTGTACTTGGCCTCAATTCTCTAAATGTCGGTAGACGATGCTGAATCACCTATGTATCTATCTTTTCCACAAATGGCACACCAGCCCGACGACACAACTCACTAATCAGCACTGAAAATGGTACCGAGGTCTGGTTTTGTTTTTCTCTCATCACCATCTCTTGGGAAATAATCACCCCAAGATTCAGCCGCTCCTGATAAAAAATACAACCATGCAGTGTAAGCCTTAGGATGCCAGATAATTGATTCATTCTAAGAAGGCATCAGGGTGCTAGAGATGAACCCAAACCAATAATGAGTGGCCAAATGCAATTTTTTCTTCTTAATCACCGCTCCCCACTCTAGTAAGAGAGGATAAGCATTGCTTAGCAACGAGATCAACCACACTTTCAAGTCTTCTAGAATTTTGGTCGTTACCTTGTCGGCCAGCGAGTGAATGGTGTGTGTGTGCTATCCAATAAATCATTCATGTCAGTCTTACTGCACTGCACTTTCTTGCCTCACACCTCTTCATAGTCTACTGGTTCCCTCAACCTAGCTTTATTCTTTCCTTTCGGGATCAACTCTTCATAACCTATAAAAACTCTTGAATCCATGACGGAACATATGGATTTTGGGGCTTGATAAACTATTGAAACTTGTGGAAGAGCAATGTCTCCCACACATCTTGATACTGGTCTACCACACCATCAGTAAATAACAACTTCTTCTCTAAAATGCTCTGCAAGCCAGCGACCTTCAGTCAATTTATAGAACAATGAATATGTGAGCACTTAAGGTGCCTATATTGTTGCAGGTGCTAGCGGTACTGGAAGGCGTGTAGGATCATGAATGTATTTGGATCGAAGCTCTGAGTTTTTCTGCTTGAGTAACTCCCCTTTAGTCGTTGGTGTGTGAATAGGGTCCTAGACCCCGCATCCTTCTCCCTCTCACACTCAGAGTAGTATGGCGAGTGGAGTCTATGCACATGTTGTGTGATGAACTCGAACTTGTGCTGAGACATTCCTCTACTCACTTCTTCCCTTTTCCCTTTACTTCCCTTAGGAAGAGTGTCCCACGGAGGTGTGACCTCTGATGTAATTACGACCCCTTTTTCCTTTTTTCGGGGAGCTGAACCTCTCACCGGAAGCTTTGGTCTAGCCATATCTGTAGCAAAACACAAACAAAACACATGTGGTTGCAAAGGGTTAGAAAAATATGACATTCATAGAGTTGTAAGAAAACTCGCCAAATAGCTTGACAAGTCGTTGAGAGCATTCGGCAAGCATAAGAGGGCTCGTCAAATGTTATAGAGAAATTTAACAAAAAATCATCATAAAATGGCAAGATGCAAGTCCATTTGGTGTGTCGCTGAGCTAACTCGGCAATAGTAAAATGCCTTGCCGAATGTTACAGAAATATTTAGCCAGAAAATAACTCAGAAACCCAAAGCTAAAATAATTCAGTGAGCACAAGCATATCGCTGAAAGTTAAAGATTAATTCACTAACACTACAGGTATAAAAGGCGATAAGGAGGGCCAATTGGAGAGCCACCAAGTCACTCGGTGAACTCCACTCAGCTTGCCAAATGTCCTAACACGCCAGATTTTAACCCCAAAATCCAATTTTCAATGCACAACCTACGACAACCAATATCAAGCCCAATTCTACCTGATTCAAGCCTACCCACATTGATTACTTACCTGGGGCTGCTCAAAGTTCCCCCAATTTATCTAGATTCAACCAAACAACGATTTTGCCCTTAAGAATGACGTCACCCAATCCATCATTGGGAAAATTTGAGTTCTTTGTTGGAACTTGGGTTACTCAGGCTTCACCTACACAAAATCCAACATGTAAACCCACAATTTACACAATTTAAATGCCAATCTAAGACTAATTTAGGCTAAAAAAAGATATCATGCATGGTTGACTTTGAAATAGATATAGCGCGCAATTTAGCATAAAATCTAAGCAAACCATAGATCTATGAACTACTCAACACAAATTTTGCAATTTAAAAACAAATATGGACAATCAACCTCAATTACAGACACGCGACACTAAGGTAAAGAGAAGTAATGCGCAACACTTGAAATTCTGATTACATGAAAACACCCACAAAAATCGAAGTGAAAAAATATAATCTAAACTTTGATTGGAAGTGTGCAAGAGTCGAAAAGTTCAAAATAATAAGAAGATTTGAATTTAAAACTTTTGAAATGCCTTTGACACTTCATTTCACACCTCATCAGCGAGATTCATTAACGTCGCCCATCCACTCGGTGATGCACTGAGTGGACTTTAGCTCGCCGAATTTAATAGAAACTTGGCCATTCAGTTGGTCCAAAGGGCAAGCTATGTAAGGTTCATCAAGCCACTCGGTGATTCACTGAATGGACTTTAGCTCGTCCTATTGCCTTTTTCCTCTAAAATTCTAATTTCAACCTGCACATCCAACTAGCATTATTCAAAACAAAGAGTAAAACTTGAGTTTCCTCCCAAGAAGTGTCTGATTTAACATTGTGGCAAGATGTGGCCATGTGATCATGCATCATCGGGTTTACCAAAGTATCACTAGGGAGACCCCATTTTATTCTTGGATTTAATTGAGCCGAGATTTGACCCATATGAGTTTCAACCTACTTAATGGAAACCGAGTGCAAAGTCATCATTTGATTTAGAGAGGAGACATCATTTTTCATAGCCTTTTGTGCCTTGTCTAATCCTTCCATCTTTTTCAAGAAAAGAGCAAGCATAACCTTGGTCTGGAAGCTTTCGGGATCAGCCCTTGGTTTCTTTGGATTTTGACGTTCATAATTAGGCACATTGCGATCTTTGTCACCATCTCTATCTCTCTAATTCACACCAAGGTTACGCCAGTCACAATCTCGATCTACCCAACTATCATTGTGATCTCTATTACAACCTTGATTCCCACCCGGCCTTGGATAGCTCGGATGAGAACTCCCCCTCTTTGTTCGACAAGAACTACACCTCTTTGTTGTACATGGCCATAATTTGTGCGGCACCAGGATTCACACCACTATTAGAACGAAATGCATTCACAGCCTTGTAACCACCTTCCATGACATCCTTTGTCAATAGGTCCATTTGGGTTATCATCTTGGCCATGTTTTCATCTTGTTCTTGGTTCTTTTCTATTTGTTCCTTTGTCAACCCAAGATTCAAAGGAGACGCTAATCAAAGACACAACTTCTAATTCAAGTGTCAACGATCACGTGTGGTAATATAACCCAACCGAATGGGATAGGGTCGAGTCCCAAGGGAGCAGTTTGTAGTTGAGAATCAAGTAGAAAAGTAAAATTATGTTCTAGTCAATCATAGCTATAAATTTTTATGAGTAAAAGCATACTAAATCAAGAAGTGACACGAATGTATTGATTAATGGGGGGTTTGTATTCAACTAATAAACCAAAAATAGCAAAAATATAAAGATGCGAGATAGGGAAACGGGATTCTTGGGATGTGATAGGGATATGGGGTAAAATAAAAAACCGAGTAAATTCTACTAATAGTAAATTGCTTAACATTTGTAACTAAGCTATACTTAGTAGGGGTAAATTTTCTCTCGAACAACTTACCCCGAATCAACTCGGTTTCTCTCAAACATCGAGTTGCAGCAATTAAGCACAACCTTCGCCTTAGCCCATTCACTCTCTCGAGCTGAATGTGTGGGAGAAGGTCTACGATTCACTCTCTTGAGCTGAACTCACGACGACCCAATAACCATAGGCTATCGATTTAGTAGTTTTGGTTTAAAAACCTCTCTCTCGAGCAAGCTAAAAACACTAAGATGAAATCGTATTTTCAACTACAATCCCATTAAGTTCAAACACAACGACTAAACGGAATCACATTTAAACAGCAAATAGACTAAAAAAAGCAATACCCAACAGTAAATTCAACCCATATTCACATAATCAGACCCCAAGAATTGGGGTTTTAGCTAGACATGAAAAAGAGA
This sequence comes from Solanum commersonii, assembly GCA_029007595.1. Lineage (NCBI taxonomy): Eukaryota > Viridiplantae > Streptophyta > Magnoliopsida > Solanales > Solanaceae > Solanum > Solanum commersonii. The sequence continues at coordinate 4,344,832 of JAJTWQ010000029.1, forward strand.
TAGAACTCGATACCTAAAAGTGTTTCCATCAAATGGGTATGATACATAATGTCTTTAAACACGTCTAAGATAAAGATTCTTTGATTCCCACTTTTAATTTCTTGGAGATGAAAACCTTCAAAACTTTCAAAGCTCAAGAACAATGTCTCCCAAAAACTCTAAGAACTCAAACTGAAAATATTCTAAAAATCTGTAATAATTCGTTACAACTTGATACTAAGCTATAGATTTAAATGGGTATTTATAGTTTTCAAAAATTTGTGTTGCGAAGGACCACTCGGCCCAATTAGTCTGGATCACCGATGCACTTGCTGATCCGCCTTTTGGTCTGGTTCATTGCCTTTTAGCTTTTGCCTTCAACGTCTTCGCGTTTTGAATCATTGGGCGATATGGGGTTGCTTCGCGAAACACTGGAACTTTGGGTGAGGTTATGGCCATTTGGCAACTCGTCTAATTCATTAGGCAATCCTCAGGCCTTCATTTCTTTGTTCTTTCAGCCGCCTTGTTCCTTTTTTGCTTGATAGCGTCCATCTTTGTCTCTCAACTCAAATACCTGAAACTTAAGGATTTACATCCATTATTGAGACAAAATGTGCATTTGAGGACACTAAATTCATTAAAATAAAGCCCTAAATGAGTCCAAATCGTGGACTCATCAACACCCCTAACTTAAACTTTTGATTGTCCTCAAGTAAAACTCAAGTTCAGAAATTCAAAATGGATGTCTCAAACAGTGCTACACAAAACTCAATTATGAATGCACACAAAAAGTCTCAACTTACTGATGCAATGATCAATTGTGCCCTAAAAGTTTCAAGTCGTGACTCACCATTATCAAAGAATCTTTAGCTCACTATACTTGTTTCAAATGCAAGTTCAAGCTCAACAAATGAAATCAAATGCCCTCACACAAATAATGATTCCAAGTTCACACACAATGATTCAATCATTTAGAGTTCCACAATCAAATGCAATGCTCACACTAACAAGATGAACATAATGCATGATTTCACCCATAGATTTGCCCTTATTTTCCAATCGACTTTTGTTTCAGCTCATTCAAGATCAAAAAGGTTTTTTCAAGGCTTGTAATAGGGCTGAGTGTAATGGTATGATCATTTAGGCTTATAGACTGAAAATCCTCATGAAATGTGATGTGAACAACACCTTCTTTCCTTCTCTTTATCAATTTCATTCAGGCTCAAAAGTCACTTCTTATTCATCTTCCATGAGTCATTGGAAACCCCATTTTCTTTGTATTTCCACAACTTTATCTCACGACTTTTTCTTTCTTTTTCTTTTTTAATCTTTTCTTCTTTTTCTCTCTTTTTTTTTATATGGAGGGGTTCCATTTTTCTGAAAACATGGCCATAAGGGACTTCTTTGCATTTACTTGATTTGCCTTCTCTTTCCACCACACCCCTAACGTAGGCTTTTGGCCTAAGTTGACTATTCAAACACGCCACATATCATGAGCATTATGGGTAATGGGTCAGTAAAAGGTATCAATGCTATCAAGTTTCTTCCAAGAAAGGGTTAAGGTTCAAAGGGTGCTCAAAAGAGGTTCACACACTCACAAGGTAGGCAACAAAAAAGGTATATATCAATTTGGTTCACACTATTAAAGTTTCCTTAGATCATCTCAAGAAATTTCATCAATTAGTCAACTAGACCAACGGGGCAAATTCTAGGTGTCATCGCACATGGTTCACAGTAAGAACATCACACAAGGCATTGACACCAAAGTCAAACAAGACTCCACACTTTTGCTACTGTGCAATGTTCATCACAAGAGCCTTGACTAGATAATTGGCTAGTCACAACAAGATGCAAATAGTTCACATATTGTCTATGCAACTTTAATTGGCCTCGTCATAGCTGCACATTCATTTATGTTCGATTATGAGCACTATTGAAGTCATCGGTATTGATCAAAATCGACACTCAAATTTGCAAAATAACAGCCGCATTCAACACATCCAAGAGGTGGTAAAACAATTTCGGCAGTGCCAAAAATCATTTGCAATTAAAACAAGGAGTCATAAGCTAAAGAATCCACACAAAGCAGTGTCTAACACAATTTAAGCTCAAAGCCCAATGAAACTAATATGCACAAAGGTGGGCCTCACCCCACCACAAAATTTAACTCATTTAAGGCACATATTTACGGGCATTCGACGATCAAAACAATACGGGAAGCAGTATCAAATTAAAATCTGTATTCAAACATTCTAATCCTATCAGAGAGGCCCAACACACATCACCAAGATAAGATCATTGCAAATGAGTACAAATTCAAATAAACTAAACTTGAGGTTTGGAAAACCAACCTTTTATGCCGATTAAAGTTCTTTGAAATGCTAGGCGGCAATGTAATCCAAAGTACGAGCACCAATCAACAACCAAAATACTAATGGAGTGCATAAATATTGAAAACACTAACTCGGTGCAATTTTTGCGAAGTTTGAAAGTGAGGGAAAATGAAGATTTTGAAACTTTGAAACCATTGGCCTTTAAAACGGTCCAATTCTCGCCCATTCGGCGACGTTAGTCACGCTCACCAACCTACTCGGTGACAAACGGATTATTCACTTACCTCGTTGGGTTTTATAGGCCCTCGAGTTAATGTGGTGGTCGAAACGGCAGTCTACATTGGGATCACTGACCAAGTTGGCGAGTCGCCAATAATTATCTGGGCTCGCCGAGTTTTACAAACTACATTTTGAAGATGTCTTGAGTCAAATGGTGGGTTAGGTCGGAATCGCTGACCTATTCGGTGATGCGCCGACTGGACCTTTTAGCTCGCCAACCTAACATTTTCAAACACTCTCCACATTTTAACCTACAAAATCAGCACACCATTATTTCTAAAACAAAAATAAGGCAATAAAAGGTTTTGGGTTGCCTCCTAAACAGCGCCATAGTTAACGTTGTGGCACGACGCAAGTCCACACCTAAACTCCACTCTTGGGGTTAGCCATATCATCACTTGGCAACCCCCTATTTTGTTGCGAGTAGAGCTGAGGCATCAGATGACCCATAAGGTTCTCGAGCAGCTGGATCGATCTGGAATGAGAATCAATCATCTGTTTCATCACTTCGATGCTCTCCTTCATCTCTTCCAGTGCACCCTATTATGTTCATTCACCTTGTGGAGAATGATTGAGAGCATTCCTTCGACACGTTTACCCTCATTGTCCTTAGGTCTTTTTCTCTCATGAGGAGGGATATATTTGTCCTTCCTTTTGCATTGGACTTCAATATCCGCTATCTTTTTAGCCAACTCATCTATCTGAGTCATCAGTGCGGCCAACATGAAGTCCTTCTCTACTTCTTGTTTTGTTCCAGCCATGTTATCAAGCAGGTGGGCTGCTATCACATAGGGCTATTGTTAATACCACTCGGAATGAGTTGGTCAGCCAATACCATGTTTCTGGGACCAAATCTTCTGTAAAAGCAATCCAGGAGGACTATATCATGAATTTCATGAGTTGGGCATTGAACTAGTAGTTCTTTAAACCTTGCCCATGCCGCATGAATCTGTTTACCTTCCAATTGTTTGAAGGTTAGAATGTGATCCCCAAATATCATTACTTCTAATGGAGGGAACTCCATTTGCTCGCAAGTACTGCTCGACATACTCGCCTCCTCTGTTTCAAAACTTAGTAAAGCAAAACACAAAGCTAAAATTTAAGTAAGTTGAACTACAATTAACAAGAACAAAATTCAACTGAACTAAAACTTCTCAAGTAACACCACTCCCCGGGAGCGACGCCATTTTGATGTTTGACGTAATCAAACACACAACTTCCAATTCAAGTGTCAACGATCGCGTGTAGTAATATAACCCAACCGAATGGGTTGGGGTCGAGTCCCAAGGGAGCAGTTAGTAGTTGAGAATCAAGTAGAAAAGTAAAATTATGGTCTAGTCAATCATAGATATAAATATTTATAAGTAAAAGCATACTAAATCAAGAAGTGACACGAATGTCAATTATCAATGGGGGGTTTGTATTCAACTAATAAACCAAAAATAGCAAAAATATAAAGATGTGAGATAGGGAGACGGGATTTTTGGGATGTGATAGGAATATGGGATAAAATAAACAATCGGGTAAATGCTATTGATAGTAAATTGCTGAACATTTGTAACTAAGCTAGACTTTAGTGGGGGTAAATTTTCTCTGAAACAACTTACCCCGAATCAACTAGATTTCTCTCAAACATCGAGTTGCAACATTGAGTTGCAGCAATTAAGCACAACCTTTGCCTTAGCCCATTCATTCTCTCAAGATAAATGTGTGGGAGAAGGTCTAGGGTTCACTTTCTCGAGCTGAACCCACGATGACCCAATAACCACAGGCTATTGATTTAGTAGTTTTGGTTTTTATACGTCTCTCTCGAGCAAGCCAAAAACACTAAAATGAAATCATATTTGCAACTACAATCCCATTAAGTTCAAACACAACTACTAAACGGAATCACATTTAAACAGCAAATAGACTAACAATGAGCAACACCCAACCGTAAATTTAACTCATATTCACATAATCACATCCCAAGAATTGGGGTTTTAGCTAGACATGAAAAAGTGATAGAAATCGATACCTAAAAGTGTTTCCATCAAATGGGTACGATAAATAATGTCTTTAAACACGTCTAAGATGAAGATTCTTTGATGACGACTTCTAATTTCTTGGAGATGAAAACCTTCAAAACCTTCAAAGCTCAAGAACAATGTCTCCCAAAAACTCTAAGAACTCAAATTGAAAATATTCTAAAATCTGTAATAATTCGCAACAACTTGATACTAAGCTACAGATTTAAATGGGTATTTATATTTTTTGAAAATTTATTCTGCGAAGGACCACTCGGCGCAATTAGTCGGGATTGTCGATGCACTTGATGATCCGCTCTTTGGTTTGGTTCATTGCCTTCCAGCTTTTGCCTTCAGCATCTTCTTGTTTTGAATTATTGGGCGATATGGTGTTGCTTTGTGGAACTATTTGTCTACGCGCCGACTGCTTCCTTACATCGCCTACACTATATTTTTCTTCAGGGCTCAGCACACTGGAACTTTGGGCAAGGTTACGTCCATTCGGCGACTCGCCTAATGCATTAGGCGATCCTCAGGCCTTCATTTCTTCGTTCTTTCAGCCACCTTGTTCCTTTTTTCTTCATAGCATCCATGCTTTGTCTCTCAACTCAAATACCTAAAACTTAAGGATTTACATCAGTTATTGAAACAAAATATGCATTTGAGCACACTAAATCCAGTAAAATAAAGCCCTAAATGAGTCCAAATCATGGACTCATCAGACACCTACTCTTCCCTTGTGTGCCATTCACGATTAATTTTTGTTATCTCATCAAGCAGGGTCGACGCTATGTCAAATGATTGTCTCATGATTCCACCCTAAATGAGTTGGTTAGCGACACCTATGTTGATCGTGTAGAGACTCCGATAAAAATATTGCAATAATACATTGCCCAGCAACCCATGAGTCGGACATTTGAGATGCTATTTTTTGAACCTTAGCCATGTTTCATGGATGGGCTCACCATCAACTCATTTGAAGTTCTGGATGTTATCCCTAAACTTAACCATCTTTGAGGGAAGAGATTTTTTTTTCATTAAACACTTTCCTGAGCTCTTCCCAAGAAGTAATTGATTCCCTTGGTAGTTCGGTAAACCACTTCGATGCTTCCCCCATTAGAGAAAAGGGAAACAAACAAAGTTGAACTGATTCTTGGGTGATGTTCTTAAAGGAAAATGGCCCACACACATCCACAAATTTCTGGATGTGGTCATGAGGGTCCTCATCAGTTAGTCCCCCGAAGATACCCTTCATTTGCAACAGCTGCAACATCTTCTTGGTCACATGAAACATTACATTACCCACAGTTGGATGCAATCAAATTTCACCCGCACTTTCCAAATGAGCTTTATTGACGTCGTGCAAGTGTTCGATGCCATCATTGTTCACTAGTTGACTTGTATTGCTCATGTTCACACTCATTTCTTCACCTGCTTTTGAGTAATCAACAAGAACAAAAATAAGATAATTCAACAACAATAAAATTAGTTCACGAAAACACTTCAATAAGAGAATTCTAAACACCACTCTTTGGCATCGGCGCTATTTTTGATAATACTAAACTACACTTCACCCAATTATAAGTGTAGGAGATCGCTACCAAAGTATAAAGCCAACTAAGAGTTGGGGTCGATCCCACAGGGAGAGATACGGTAGGGAATTCAATTAGGAAGTAAAAATGTGTCCTGATCGTTTGTAGAAATAAAGGGTTTCACAACATGAAATTAAATCACAAAATTTCAATGATTAATATCAAATGGGGGGGTTAGTAATCAATTTGTGACAATGATTAACTAACATGAGAAGTAAACAATTAGAGATCGGACCTTAGGAATGTGATCAATCGAATGCTACTTAACAACCCAATTCCTTAATTAATCAACTTTCTCAAGCTGGGTTTGTAAAGATACAATCAAAACCACTTTCTCAAGCTAGATTTTAAGGACTCAATCAATACAACTATCAATCATTCATTCTACATTAACCTCTTTCTCAAGCAAGAATAGAGATCTAAGCTAGAACATAATTTGAAACTTCAATTCCTCAATTAAAATACGGACAAATAATTGAACCCACTTCAAAACAACATTAAAATCAGCAATTAATAACACCTATTAGCTAATTAATGCATTCGACTACATGATAACTTCCCTAAGGTCAGGGGTTCTGCCAAACATAGCGAAAAGTAAGAAATTGCCACCAACAATGTTTTCCATTTGAATTGCTAACGATCTGCAATACCCAAATGTTGAAATAAAATCTAAAATCTTACAATCTCAAATTCTAGATCGCTAAAATCTTACAATCTCCAATTCTAGATCCCAAACTTCTCTAAGAATGTGAAAAATGTTAAAACTTTCAAAGACTCGGGAATACACAGTGTGGGAACTCTGAAAAACTATTGAAAAATGAATTTAAACATTCCCAAAATCTCAGTACGAAGTCCAGTTGGCGAGGTAAGTTGAGCTCATCAATCAACTCGATAAACTGCTGAGTTTTGCTTCTTCTCGCCTTTTGGCTTGACTCCTCCAGCAAACTATTCTGGAAGTTTAGGCGAGCAGGATCCTAATCGCCTATCCATTTGGTGAGTCGTCAATTTGTCCTTTTGCTCGCAGAGTTGGTTTGGAACATGGGCCACTTCGCTGGAACTTTAAGCGAGCTAGAGGCTCACTCGGCAAGTCGTCGAGTTGCTTTTGCAAGATCCAACTTCTCTTTTCTTCAGCTTTTCAAACTTTTCACTCATTTTTTGCGTCGTAATGTCCTTACCTTGCCCTTAAGCCTTCATTTCTACATATTAACACATTAACATCAGTTTTGAGCACAAAATAGGCATTGAGGACACTAAATCATTGAATAATGAGCGCTAAATGAATCAAAAATCCCGACTCATCAATCATACATGGGTTCATGTGAATTCAACTTAAAATCATGTAGATAATTCAATTCATGAAATAGAAGGTAGAGATTTATCAATAAAAATTATAATTTAAGAGAACTTATAAAGATTGAATTGAAACCCTAACTTGATCAATTGAAATTAAATTGAGAAATTGGAAACCTTGGTGACCTAATGGAGGAGTGGACTCCATGGGTGAATACCCACGTACCATTCTACTCAAACCCCACAAAGAATGGTGAATTCAAGACTTCAATTGAATCCTAGCTTCTTCTTCTTCTTCCTTAGGTTGAGAGGAAATTGGAGAGTCAATTTTGTTAGGTTTCGGGGAATTAGGAGAATTGGTGTTTTAGTGAGTAATTTAAGACATGAAATCTTTATGTAGGGCTTAGGTTATAAGATAAAACGACATAGTATTGGTTCAAAACAATTAGAAAATACCCAAATCCCCATATAAATAACTACAGAATCCTTCTACGGCTTGGACCAATGTCCCTACAACTTTCAACTCACCATCCTGGTAAACCGTAGAAAAGTTTAGAAACCTAAATTTTTGGATTGACTTTGATGAGACGTATCTATGGCCCATAAAACTTTCTACGGTCCATAGACATCAACCATAGAAAACAACCTTAAAATTTCACTAATTTAGGGACCTACCTACGAGACCCATCTACGACTCGTAGATCATTTGATGGATGATGCTTATCGTGACCAATAACACTAACCTATAGTACTAGTGTCTACGATCGTCGATAATATAGTAACCCAACCAAAGGTTGGGGTCGTGTCCCAAGGGAGTGGTTTTGAAAATTAGTAGAAAAATAAAATTTAGCTCTAACTAGTCATAGCTAAAGACATTAATGATTAAAAACATTGTAAATTAAAAGGGGTGACACAAAAGTGTCAAATATCAATTGGTGGTTTTGTCACAAGTAGTAAAAACAACAAAAAAATAACAAGAAGATCAAGTATGGGGACAAGTTCTTGGGGTGTGACCGCAATACAAGTTAAGATAAATTGTTGGGTACATGCTTTCGATAGGAAATTTGCAAGATAATAGTGACTAGGCTAAGTTTTAGATGGAAATAAGTTCCCTCTTGGGCAACTTACCCCGTTTCAAATGTGTTTCTCTCGGACACCCATTTGCCGCATGAAGGCCAGCCTACGCCTTACCCAATCACTCTCTCGAGTTGATTGTTAGTATATGGGACTAGGGCTCACCCTCTCGAGCTGAACCTCATGTCGATCCACTCCTTAGGCGATCAGTCTAGCTGTCTTGGTTTTGCGACCTCCCTCTCGGGCAATCCCAAAACACATAGATGATCTTGTATTTCCAACTACAAACCCATTAAATTAAACCACAACCACTAGGTGAAATCACCATTAAAAATACATCTATTCTATTAGCAAGCAAGACCTAGCAAACAATATCAACACATATTTGTTAAATCACACCCCAAGAATGGGGGTTTTTAGCCACACATCAAGAAATAACAAAATACACCTAAAATGATACTAAAATCAAATGGGTAAAAGGAATTAAACCTTGATTTAAGAAAAGGAAGAAGAATGGAGAAGACCCACTTCCAACTTGGGGAAGATGAAATCCTTCTTTCTTCAAGTCTCCCAAAAACCCTCTCCAAACTTGAGAGAAAATATCCTAAAAACTATTATTCTATTCTGGAAATAAAAATAAATGTTCAACTCTCTAAAATTAATAAAGAGGTTAGTATTTATAGACTTCAAAAAATATTGTTGGTGGATCGCTCGACGAGGTTAGTCGAAATCGCCGATTAACTCAACGATTTTTCGTTTGATGTAGTCCATTGCCTTCTTGTACTAGCCTTCAATATCATCGTACTTTGTGTTATTGGGCGGCATAGTACTGCTTCGCGAAACTATTCGGTGAAACATTAGCTGCTCCTTTCATCGCCTTTTGATCTTGCTCCTTCAGGGCTTCGCGTACTGGAATAAAGGGAGGAGTGCGTCCCTTCGGCGAATCGCCAAGCATGCTTGGCCATGCTCAGGCTTCAGCTTCTTCGTTGTTTTCAGCCTTCTTGTTCCTTTTTGCGCCTAAGTGTCCATGCTTCCACTAAAACTTCAAATACCTAAAACTTAAGTGTTTTCATCAGATATTTAGAATAAATAAGCATTTGAGGACACTATGTCTATTAAAATAAAGCCCTAAATGAGTCCAATTTGTGGACTCATCAATAGACCATAATGGTGAACTATAAAAAGAGGTACTAGGACTTGATTTTGAAAATATTTTTCTCCCTTTCTATGAGACTGGTCTACGACCCGTAGAATGTCCTACGAACAATAGACTAGTCTCACAGACTTGAACCTAATGCTGAAATTTATTGCAGTAATTTCCTTTTTGAAATTTGAGGTAGGACTGGGCATAAACACCGAGAAATCGAAATATCGAACCGAAGAAAATTATTTCAATTTTGGTATTTTGTTATTCGGTGTATGTTTTCATATTTTCGGTATTTCAGTTCCGTTTTTGTTTTGTAATTTTGTATTATCTGATATTTTGGTTTATCAAAATATATTATATTATATTATATTTATAATATTATTAATATTAAATAATAAATAGTAAAAATTAGGTCAAACTTTTCACTTTTCATCTTTTAGCCTTTTAGTTTTCAAACTTTTCACTTTTCAGATTTTAGACTTTCAAACTTTTCTTAGCAGAATAGCTGTCGCACATCAGTCATGTCCAACTTTCCAGATCCACTTCCCACACTTCCGGTGATCTGTCGACTACCAGCGATCGACTGCCGACCACGAGCAACCAATTGTCGACCACCAGAATAGCAGCAAGCAGCAAGCCAGCACGTAGGCAACACATAATAGGCTAGCACACTCCACGCAGGTAGCACACAATAGTGACTAGCATCACGCTACAGTCGATCGGGACCACCAGCGACCGACTAGCGACCACTATCAGGAATTGTATTAAATAGATTGATTATTTTTTATTGTCAATATTTCTTCTTCCATTTTAAGTTACCAAGTTTCAAAATGAACAGTTCTTTTCCATTTATTTTTCTTTTTGATTTTTGCTTTTGTTACTAGTTAGTGTGTGAATTCATTGTGAAATGCTTATTTTTATATAGATGGCTGAACAAAATCAATTAAATGTGGGTGTGGCTGATCAAAGTCAAATAAGTATGGTTGGTTCTACAAATAATACACCTACTAATAACAATGATTTGTCAATTGGTATAGAGGAAACAAGAAAACATGGATCCTAGATCTAATGTTTGGCAACACTTTGAATTATTTTTTTTGAAAATGGTGTATTAGTTAAAGCAAAGTGTTTACATTGTAAGCAAAACTATGTTGCTAATACAACTAGAAATGGAACAAATGGACTGAGACAACATTTGGCTAACTGATGTAAAGTGTATAAGCCCCGGCCTGTTGCACATGGTATTCAAAAATTGTCAAATATTCAAAGTAACAGTTCTTTGATAGAGAATTGCAAATTTGAGCAAGAGGTAGCTAGGAGAGATTTAGTTGAGATGATAATTTTGAATGAACTACCTTTAAGTTTTGTTGAAAAAAAGGCTTTAAGAAGTTTATGAGTAAAATTCAATATTTGTTTCAGATTCCTTCTCGTATAACCATAACAAGGGATTCTTAAGAAGTTTATGGTGAATTGAGAATGGAATTGAAAAAGTCTTTTAGATAAATACAACCAAGAATTTGTGTCACAACGACACATGGACTTCGGTGCAAAGAATCAATTATATGTGTTTAACTGCTCAGTTTATTGATAGGGACTGGGTGCTTCATAAAGGAATATTGAATTTTTGTCCTATCACTAGTCATATAGGTGAGCATTTGGCTTAGTGTATTAGTAATTGTTTACTTGATTGAAATTTGGACAATGTCTTTACTGTTACCGTTGGTAATGCCTCTTCAAATGATGTGGTGGTTTTAGAGTTGTCCAAAAAATTAGATATGTGGGGAACTATTATGATGGATGGTAAGAATCTTCATGTGAGATGTATGACTCACATACTTAATCTAATTGTGCAAGATGGTTTGAAATAAAATTGGTCCTTCTATCAAACGGGTGAGACAAATGGTGAAATATGCTAGATCATCTTCTACAAGGACAAGAAACTTCTTGAAATTTGTTGAAATGCAAAAGATAGAATGTGCTAAAATATTGTATTTAGATGTGCCTACTAGGTGGAATTCCACCTATTTGATGTTGGACACGGCAGAAAAGTTTGAGAAGGCTTTTGAGAGGTTTGATATTTATGATAGTAATTTTAATTCTTTTCTTGCTACTGATTTTTGTGAAGATGGAAGTATTGCAGGTTCAATTTCAAATGAGGATTGGACTAATGTGAGGAATGTTACAAAGTTTCTTGAAAAAAATTATGAGCTCACATTGAAAGTTTCAAGTTCACGGTATGTTACTTGTAATGTTAATTTTGAGGATATATGTGATCTTGATGCATATTTTAAAGTATGTATGACAAGTGATGATGTTGATTTGAGTAAAATGGCTTCGGGGATGAAAGAAAAGTTCAAGAAATATTGGGGTATTCCTGAAAAGATGAACAAAATGCTTTTTATTGCTTCTGTTTTGGATCCTCGCAATAAATTTATGTATGTTAGCTTTTCTCTTTAGTAATTACTTGGGGAAGAAAAGGGAAAGATGGGGAATAATGAAGTAGATGCTTACTTGAAGAAATTGTTTGTGATCTATGAAAGTAAGTATGCAAAAGGTTCTAAAAATCAATCATCTTCATCTGACTTATCTCATTCATATACTTGTAGTCTTTCTCAAAATGTGAAACAAATTCTTTGAGAACTAAGTTTGACATGAAGAAACAAAAGGAAGATTCTGGAAGTTTAGATGTTAAATCTGAGTTGGATAGATATCTTCTTGAAGACCAAGAGCCTGAATCTGAGCATTTTGATATTTCGATTTGATAGAAAGTTAATTCTCCTAGATTTCCTTTACTTTCACAGTTGACTCAAGATGTATTGGTTATTCCTATGTCAAGTGCGGAATCGAAATGTGCATTTAGCACTGGTGTTCGTATTCTTGATCCCTTTAGAAGTTCATTGACTCCCAGATGTGTGCAATGCTTTATTTGTGTCCATGATTGGCTTAGACAAGAAACTAAGCCTATTTGTGTTGAAGAAAGTTTGGAGTTTCTTGAAAATATTTAACTTGGTAAGACTTTTAATTTTTTAGTTGTTTTTGGAAAAAATAAATACTTATTGTGTTGTATGAGATTTTTATTTTCTTATTTATAGAAATGGATAATAGTGCAAGAAACTCTTCCATTGTTTATCTATGATTGGCTTGCAAGTCTCAAGTATTTTATAGTTGTGAGTTCAATACATCATTTATTTAATCATATCATTTTTTTAATCTTAAAAGTGGTATTCTAACTGTCACAACCCGAGTCTACACCCCGGAAGTGACACGACGCACTTGACCCCAAAGGGATCTCATACTAGCCTCATAGCATGTTCATTGCATAAGATACTTAGAAATAATGCAGAATTTAAAAAATTTCGTTTATAAATCCAACAATCGAAAACATTAAAAGCAAATAGCAGTCTATCGTCTCACATGGCCATCTAAACAACATACTTGAAACAAAATAGGGTCACGGCCCTTTACAATTGAAGTCTTAACAATAGTCTATTACATGAAAAGAAAGGAAATATCTAAACAATTGTCCTCGATCTATAAGGACATACCACTTAGTCTTGGGGAACTCAAAACCAAGCTTCACTAGAGAAAACCACTCAATTGCCAGAACCTACACTTGTAGTAAAACATGAAGAAGAATGGGTTAGCACAATTAAGTACTAAGTATGATAGCCATGCAGAAACATGCTTAAAATTGACATTTTCTTTGAAAGTCATGATATATGCCATTTTGATAAAACTTCATGAACATAAGCATAAGAGGCATAATATTCAACCATAACCAACATACAAGTCATTTAACCAAATTAGAACATAATCACATATAAACCATTACCTTCACATTAAGCCTTCACCTCAAGTAACCCTCAAGCTATACTTTGTGCAATGTATGGATAGCATCCCATACCACCTTCCACACCAAAGTACCACCTTAAGGTCACTAAAAGTGAACTTACCATTCAACCTTTCCATCCTTCCACAATACTCATACATAAGAGACATAAACATTACATAAGTCATATCAACACATAAATACCATCACCTAGGGCAACACTAAGTCATACTTGTGCAATGTATAAGTAGCATCACATACTACTACTCACACTAAGTGCTCCTTGAAGCCACCATATAAAAAGCAAATTCATATTCATTAAGTCATGACAAGGAAGTAACTCATAATACAATCCAAGTATAGAATGTGTCATCTCATTCAAGAATATAAGTCAACATTCTTCATTAACATCATCAAAAGAACACATTCATTACACTTAACATTATAAAGGAACAAAGCATAACCTCTCTCAAAGCCTACTTGTGTAATGCATAGATGGCGTCCCATACCACCACTCACACTACATAGTGCATTCTTAAGAATCCATAGATCATTAACATTCTTTGTGGGGGTAAGCTTTAACCAACATAGACCATGTGAGAAATTCATGGAATCCCAGTGTCAGCCTCACCGGAAAAGGATTTGTACTTACCTAAGGTAGGACCATTGTTTTATAGCTTAAGTGGATCTGCTAGCTAGACCTATGTGGGCAGATAGTTATGGGATATGGAGATTGCTACTAGATACCCCGCCTCAACTCACGGAGGAGCATCCATCTCAAGAGGTTTCTACTAGATACCCCGTCTCAACTCACGGAAGAGCATCCACCACAATTCATATCCACTCGGTGCTTAGCATTATTCCCCACGGAGTACTTAACATTCATTACATTAGTCATCCTTATGGGATAAGAGATTGTTACTACATACCCCATCTCAACTCCCAATTGAGCATCCATCTCAAACCCAACATTCATTCTTTGGATAGCTCATAGATTCAAAGATGAGAATACCTTTTCAATTAAGAATCCCATATTATGAGAAAGTCTTTTCACAACATGTCATTATCATTCATTAGAGTACAATTGAGAATAGCCTTTCAATCAACCCATCATCATTAACATAATCATAGAAACTTCATTCATTAGTCATTCATGAGTGTGTGTGAGTATGTGAGAATAACCTTTGACATATAATATCATCATTCACAAGAAAATCACATTTTAAACATGATCACATTAAGTTCATTAGATTCACAGTCATATACAAGACATCATGATAATAACTCAATTCCCCATACTATGCCCTTCAAGGCCATAAGTCTCCAATCACCAACACACCAACAATTTACTACAATTAAGGCATGGGTAATTGTACAATTCAACAATCTAAATCAATTTAGGCGTAATCCATCAACATTCATTCATAATCAACAAATCCACTTCATAAAGGCACAATTTAGAAATTGATAGAATTATGAGGTCATAGAATATTTTCATCATAAATCATCAATTAAACACTAATACAATCATAATATGTCCTTAATAATCGTTTGATGAAATAACCTCTGAGATTGAGTAAAAACCCTATGTTTTTTAGAAACTTGAAATCAACTTTGAATTCGCTCCTTGAATGAAAAGTTAATCAAGGATAAAGTCTACCATACCTTGCTATTGAATCCCCATGAAATTTGAGGAAGAAAACACACCCTAGCTTAAATGGCTTCCTTCTTTTTCTTGAGTATTAGAGAGAGAAATCTTTGAGAGTAGATGGATCTTCTTTTAATTCTATTTGGAGTGACGTACTTAAAAGAATTCAAGTAAAAAAAGGGTTATATAGTTACTAGGAAAGGAATAGAATATTGAGGACCCAACTTCAGAAAAGAACTAAGGACCTAGAAAGTTTAGACTTAAAGTTCTGCACCCAAACCGACTAAGCTCACCCTTTGGACCTCATGGCTTGCCAAGGGCATTAGGCGACTCGCCAAGTGCACCCTTGGCTCCCCCATTTTTCTAGTAGTCTCACAAAAGGGATAGTTCACTAGGTGATCTAGGGGGCTAATGGGGGATTCACTAACCTGGTTGGCGAGCTACGACTTAGCTCACCCTTTGTCCCAGAACCTAATCCAAAAGGATAGCCCTCTAGGCAACCCCAAGTGCACTTTAGCGCATCGCCAAGTCACTTGGGCGATCAAGTAGACTCATCGCCAAAAGGTTCATCAAAGAACAAGGTTTCTTTCACTCTATGTTGCTAGCATAGGTCCTTACTTGCACCTAGACTTCTTCCTTGCTCAATTAAGTTCTAAAACAGCCTAGACATCCACTTAAGGGTACACTAACCAATATGATGAGTCTCTAGTCCAACCTATCATTTTGTGAGTCGTTACATTATCCTCCCCCCCTTAGGAACATTCATCCTCAAATGACACTTAAAACACATTAAAGGTTAATGACGCAAGACTAGGGGCCCATCAAGCATGCAACATCATAAACAATGCACAAAACTATAAGGAAACATCAACTCCACATCAAATTGCTCAATGAAACATAAGAAAGTAGGAACTACTTCTACAAACTCAGTATGCAACAAAACATCAACATTTCTCATTTCGTTGGAGGAACTTCCTTCTCCAACTCACATCATGCTCATTACAACATCATTAAGCACACTATGCAATTTCTTCATAAAAGCACATTAGGGATGTTCAACAATTCAACCTCATGAAGCATATAGACAACTCATACTAAATTCATATCAACAAGAGGAACATAGTTCATACAAACACATTTTCTCATTCAAACATAAACTCATTAAGAACATGCATAACATAAGGAGGCCATGGAAACACATATTCACACATAGCTCCAAAACATGAAACAAGCTATAAGAACTCTTGCTCTCAAGCTTGAATAAGAATAGAAGGAAAGAGATAAGGATTTCAAAACTCTCAACAACCTTACTATTCAAGATACTATCCCTCATACTATGAGAAAACCCAACTAAGGTTAACATGAAAACAACATAGGAACCTCAACAAGACCTTCACAACCAAAAGGAACTATCACATACCAGTTCATTCATCCAGATTAGCTCCTTTATCCTTGTTAGCTTGAAGAGTATAGGAACGGTTTCTCTTTGGAGCATTCGGATTTGGTCCATCAAGAGAAGCCTGTTTGGTCTCTCTCTCTTTTGCCGAGAGTGTTGGGCAATCTCTCATCTTATGACCCTTCTTTCCGCACCCAAAGAACCCATCTGTGCTGGCAAGGCACTCACCCAAATGTTGCTTCCCACACTTGACACACCTAGATCTTTCGAAAAAAGAACCACTTCCTTTCCCTCCTAGATATTTAGGGTTAGACACCCTATCATTGTTGACCATTGAAGAATCTTGATTAGTGGACCTCTTTTTGAACCTTGGTTGACTTTGTTCATCGGACATAGACCTCTTTATCTGTCTACCCTTTCTCTCAAGTTTGGACTCCTCAATAGATTGAGCATACATGATGAGTCTATAAATATTCATGTCATCATGAAGCATTGTCATAGGGTACTCTTCCTTAACTAGGTCGGATAGACCGATCACAAACCTACTCATCTCATCTCTAGGGTTGGACACCAAAGATGAAGGATACTTAGACAAAAGGGTAAACCTCAAGAAATACTCATCCACACTAATGCTACCTTGCCTAAGGTTGATAAATTCCTCCACCTTAACCTCCCTCTTCTCACGGGGAAAGTACCTACCAAGGAAAGTTCTCTTAAACTCCTTCTATTCTATAGGACCTACTTCTATAGGCCTATTGTGTTTCCATTGAGTGAACCAAATTTGGGCAACATCCTTCAATTGATAGGAGGCAAGTTCCGCTTTTTCTCTAGAAGTTACCCCTATAGCATTGACCAATCTTATAAACCTATCCAAAAACTCTTGGGGATCCTCTCTTCTCTTAGAACCAAGAAATATTGGAGGATTCATCTTCACAAAGTCCCTCAGCCTAAAGCCATAGTACTCTCAATAACATTCACTCAAGGCCCCACATCTCAATTCACTTGGGCCATCATAGCTTGGGCTAAGGTTAGAAAAGACAGCCTAATCTCTTCATTAGTCATGACCGGAGCATCAACTGAACTTGATTGCCTTGAGGAACTTGGTAACCTTGAGGATCTTGGGGAGGAACTCCCTCATTCATATTCTCCTCTTCCACTCTTCTTGCGAGCGTCTTTCTTGTATTCATATCCTATAAACACAAGAGGAGGATTAGGAAAAGGACACTTCAAAAGCTAAACTCTAAGGCACGACTTTAAGAATAAAAAAAGAAGTGTAACTTCCTAATGTCCTATAGCCTCTCGTTGATAGATGTTTCGCGACTCATACTGATGAACAAGACTCTACTAGACGTGGGTTGTGAGAAATCAATCCTAAAAACCATTCCCAAAACCTTGCGCTCTAATACCATATTTGTCACGACCCAAGTCTACACCTTGGAAGTGACACTGTGTACTTGACCCTGAAGGGGTCTCATACAAGCCTTATAGCATGTTCATTGCATAAGATATTTAGAAATAGTAAAGAATTTAAAACTTTTCTTTTATAAATCCAATAATCAAAAACATTAAAAGCAAGTGAAAGTCTATCATCTCACATGGCCATCTAAACAGCATACTTTAAGCAAAATAGGTTCACAACCCTTTACAATCTAAGTCTTAACAACAGTTTATTACATGAAAAGAAAGGAAACATCTAAACACTTGTCCTAGATCTATGAGCACATGCCATTTAGTCTTGGGGAACTCAAATCCAAGCTTCACTAGAGAAAACCACTCAATTACCGGAACCTACATTTATAGTAAAATAGGAAGAAGAATGGATTAGCACAATTAAGTACCAAGTATAATACCTATGCAAAAACATGCATAAAATGGACATTTTCTTTGAAAGTCATGATATATGTCATTTTGATAAAACTTCAAGAAAATAAGCATAAGAGGAATAATATTCAACCATAAGCAACATACAAGTCATTTAACCACATTAGGACATAATCACACATAAACCATTACCTTCACATTAAGCCTCCACCTCAAGTAACCCTCAAGCTATACTTTGTGCAATGTATGGATAGCATCCCATACCACCATCCACACCAAAGTACCACCTTAAGGTCACTAAAAGTGAACTTACCATTCAACCTTTCCAACCTTACACAATACTCATACATAAGGAACATAAACATTACATAAGTCATATCAACACATAAATACCATCAGCTAGGGAAACTCTAACTCATACTTGTGCAATGTATAAGTAGCATCCCATACTACTACTCACACTAAGTACTCCTTAAAGCCACCATATACAAGGCACATTCTTATTCATTAAGTCATGACAAGGAAGTAACTCATAATAGAATCCAAGTATAGCATTTATCATCTCATTCAAGCATATAAGTCAACATTCTTCATTAACATCATCATAAAAGCACGTTCATTACACTTAGCACTATAAAGGAACACACCACAACCTCTCTCAAAGCCTACTTGTGCAATGCATCGATGGCATCCCATACCACCACCTACACTACGTAGTGCATTCTTAAGAATCCATAGTTCATTAACATTCTTTGTGGGGGTAAGCCTTAACCAACATAGACCATGTGAGCAATTCAAGGAATCCCGGTGTCACCCTCACTGAATAAGGGATTCTTACTTGCCTAAGGTAGGACCATTATTTTATAACTTAAGTGGATCCACTAGATAGATCTATGTGGGAACATAGTTATGGGGTAAGGAGATTGCTACTTGATACGCCGCCTCAACTTACGGAGGAACATCTATCTTAAGAGGTTGCTACTAGATACCCCACCTCAACTCATGGATGAGAATCCACCCCAATTCATATCCACTCGGTGCTTAGCATTATTCCCCATAGAGTACTTAACATTAATTATATTAGTCATCATTATGGGATAAGTGATTGTTACTAGTTACCCCGCCTCAACTCCCGGATGAGCATCCATCTCAAACCCAACAATCATTCATTAGATAGCTCATAGATTCAAAGATGAGAATAGACTTTCAACTAAGAATCCCATATTGTGAGAAAGTCCTTTCACAACATGCGATTATCATTCATTAGAGTACAATTGAGAATAACCTTTCAATCAACCCATCATCATTAACATAATCATAGAAACTTCATTCATTAGTCATTCATGAGTGTGTGTGAGTATGTCAGAATGACCTTTCACATATTGTATTATCATTCACAACACAATTACATTATAAACCTGATCACATTAACTTCATTAGATTCATATTCATATACAAGATATCAAGATAATAACTCTATTCCTCATACTAAGCCCTTCAAGGCCATGAGTCTCCAATCACTAACACACCAACAATTTACTACAATTAAGGCATGGGTAATGATACAATTCAACAATCTAAATCAATTTAGGCGTAATCCATCAACACTCATTCATAATCAACAAACTTGCTTCATAAAGGCACAATTTAGAAATTGAGAGAATTTATGGGTTCATAGAGTCTTTACGTCATAAATAATCAATTAAAAACTAATACAATCATAATATGTCATTAATAATCATTTGAAATAGTTTGATGAAAGAACCCTTGAGATTGAGTAAAAACCCTAGGTTTTTGAGGAACTTGAAATCAACTTTGAATTGGCTTCTTGAATGAAAAGTTAAGCAAGGATGAAGACTACCATACCTTGCTATTGAATCACCATGAAATTTGAGGAAGAAAACACCTCGAATCCACAAACCCTAGCTTCAATGGCTCCTTTCTTCTTCTTGAGTTTTAGAGAGAGAAATATTTAAGTGTAGATGGGTCTTCTTTTAATTCTCTTTGGAGTGACTTAATTTAAAGAATTCAAGTAAAAAAGGATATAGTTACTAGGAAAGGAATAGAATAATGAGGACCCAACTTTGGAAAAGAACAAAGGACCCACAAAGTTTAAACTTAAAATTTTGCACCCTACTCGACTAAGCTCGCCCTTTGGACCTCATGTCTAGGGCACTAGGCGACTCGCCAAGTGCACCCTTGGCTCGCCCATTTTTCTAGTAGGCTCACAAAATGGACAGTTCACTAGATGATCTATGGGGCTAATGGGTGATTCGCCAACCTGGTTGGCGAGCTACGACTTAGCTCCCCTTTTATCCCAGAACCTAGGCCAAAGGGACTGCCTACTAGGCGATCCCAAGTGCACTTTGGCGCATCGCCAAGTCACTTGGGCGATCAAGTATACCCATCGCCAAAAGGTCTATCAAAGAACAAGGTTTCTTTCACCCTATCTTTCTAGCATAGGTCCTTACTTACATGCTAGACTTCTTTCTTGCTCAATTAAGTTCTAAAATAGCCTACCACTTAAGGTTACACTAACCCACATGATGAGGCTCTAGTTCAACCTATCATTTTGCTAGTCATTACACTGACATTTGATTTTATCTTAAAAGGTCCAAGAGTCAAGAGAATGAAGAAAGACGTAAAGTACTAAGTTTTGTTAGTGTTTTGGTTGGCACTTGAGGCTTGAAAGTGGTCTCATGATAGAAAGTCAAGAAACTACATTGTTGCTCATTATTGTTATTTGTTATTGTTGGCATTTGAAAGTGATATCTTGGAAGAAGGCAAGAAGCTACATTGTTTGTTGCTCATTATTGTTGTTTGTTATTGTTGGCACTTGAAACTTGAAAGTGGTCTTATGGAAGAAACTACATTGGTGCATTATTGTTACTTGTTAGATTGTTATTATGTTGTTGTGTAATGGCATTATCAATTGATCATTGTATTTGTGAATTGTAGTGAAGTTTTATTACTTGTTAAGTTGCTGCTTGTTAGTACCTTTTTGGCTTTATTATTTTTACTTGTTAAATGCCTAGTATATTGGCTAGATGTACTACTAAACATCATATTAAAACATGAACTACAATGAACTTTTTCTTGATTAAAAATTTGGGATTTGGTTAAATTGCTACTTTTATGAGCTTAGATGTTTATTTTTTGGCGATTTTAGTTAATAGTAGATATTGACCTGGTGGAAGGTAGTGGTGTTAATGCCTAATGGCATAATGGTACTTCGTTTTGACTTTTGAGGTGAACTTCTTTGTTGTTATTTTAATTTACTACAGATATGTCCAATTAATTTAGGGATATCTTGATGGCATTTTACAGAATATTGCAGCTGATATGACATAGCCATGTAACTATTTTTAGCACAATAAGCTGAAAAATCAAACAAAAAATTTGTAAAATTTAGATTTTAGAAAGCCCACTAAGCAGGCTCATAACAAAAAATCGAACTAACAAAAGCTGAACCGAAATAACATAAACCGAACCGAAATAAAAATAAACTGAACCGAACCAAAATAATTCAGTTCAGTGTTCGGTACACATTGTACAAGAACCAAAAACCGAAGAAAAAAACTGAATTCAAATCGAATTACCGAATGCCCAACCCTAATTTGAGGTGTTACATTATCTCCCCCTTGGGAACATTTGTTTTTTAATGGAACTAAATGCAACATAAGGAGGGTAGGGGAAGATATCTAAAAGCCCAAGATGAATGCAGCTTCACCAAAATGCACATAACTAAGGAGGAACATCAACTCCAAGCCAAAACATATTCAAAACATCATTGCATAAGGCATACATGCAAACCATACTCCAACGTACATAATCACGAAGCAATCAATCAAGCAAAATCATATCTTTCAAAAACTCAAACTTTCATGAGCATGCATGGATGAGGAATCATAAGAACAACTAAGACAGATGAATCAAAAAGAATGAACAATAAAGAACTAAATACCTCAAGCTAGAGTAGGATTGGAGGGTAAGAGATGGGGTTATCGGGACATCATATCGGTTTTAGCATCCCAAGTAGCAACCTCAATCTTTTGATTCCTCTGCAAAACCTTTACGAATGCAACTTCCTTATTCGTCAACTTTTTAACTTGTCAGTCAAAAATCTCAACCAGAATTTCTTCATAAGAATGGCTTTCCTTTATACCAAGACTCTTCAATGGTACAATAGATGTCGAATCACCAGCACATTTCTTAAACAAGAAGACATGGAGAAATGAATGCACAGATGTTAACTCATTTGGCAAATCAAGCTCCTAAGGAACTTTACCAAATGAGAAACATTGACGCGAATGAAATGATCCAACTCGTCATACAATCTACAATAACCCAAATTGAGCCATGTTGTCACCGAGTGTGGGGTAACAAATAATCAAGTCCATATTCAAATCTTCCCACTTCCTTGTAGGAATACTAATATTTTGGGACAAACCTCCTAATTTTTTATGCTGAACTTTCACTTGTTGAAAATTAGGACACTTAGCCACAAATTTTGCACTATCCTTCTTCATCTTATTCCACCAATAGACGTCATGCAAGTCACGGTACATCTTGGTGTCTCCCAGTGAATAGAATATTGAAAACTATGGGTTTATAATACAATTTGTTAACTCAAGTAATCAACATTGGGAACAGACAAACTATCTTTATATTAAAGAACACCATCTCCCCCCCCCCCCCTCCCAGGAGAAAGCCTCAAAGAATTTTTAAGCATCGCTTCCTTCAAGTCAACCAAAATCGGATCAAAACCTTGCTTGGCTTTCACATCCAACATGAATGCTTATTATGAACAATAAAACTACCATCTATTGAATCAACCAACCGAACACCTAGTCGAGCTAGTCTATGAACATCACAAATCAATTCTTTCTTATCTTCCTCAACATGAGCAATAATATACATTGATAGTCGACTAAGAGCATTCGCCACCACATTCGCCTTACTGAGGTGATAGAGGACACTCATGTCGTAATCCTTTAGCAACTCAAGCCACCTCCTTTGGTCAAGGTTTATATCCTTTTGCTTGAAAATATATTGCAACCTTTTGTTGTCGGTTAAAAAAGATCAACATGAACACCATACAAATACTTCCTCCAAATCTTTAACGCAAAAAAAACCCCAGTAATTCCAAATCATGGGTAGCATAATTCTTTTCATGGATTTTAAGTTGCCTTGCAGCATAGCCAATAACCTTCCCATTTTTCATAAGAACACACCCATGTCCGATCCTTGTAGCATCACAATAAACAACTGTAGGATCCAGTACTTTTTTTTCTAGTCGTGCATATTATATGTGGCGTAGTATGGCATGGTTATATGAGGTCTATTGTCACGACCCAAGCCTAGGGCCTAGACGTGACATGGCGAATGGGAAACTCGAAGGAACCCCAAACAAGCCTCTCAAACTTGTCATCACACTTCATCGGTCGCGGAAGTATATTCAACATTAAATAACGGGAAATAGGGACTAAGGCCAACCATTTCAAAATAACATCATAGAATAAGAGTCAAGCTCATTTACAAAATACTTGTCCAACGTATACCTCTACAGACATAGATAGGACGGGGGCCATGACATATTACCGGCTCCCCTCATAGTCAAAATACAATGGCAAGCTAAAGTCTCAAAACATAAGAGTAAGAAACATAACGTAGCCCTCGAATCATTGAGGACTCACCAACAATCTCGGATAAGCACCGTACTAGCCACGTGAATGGAGAGAAGGTTCAAAATTAGCTCCGGTCCCTACATGGTGACATCATGTTGGCAAAATATGCGTTAGTACTTTGGAATGTACTAAGTATGCGGGGTGCAATGCAACAATAGACAAGGACGCAATCGAAATGCAAGAGATAGTTCCATAGGCATAATAGATTATAATATGAGGATGCATGATCAAAGTGAAGTCAAAACATGTTTAAGTAAAACTATACTAATAGTAGATATCATATGTGTGTGCATAATCCGACCAATCTGTAACCCAACTTATGATGGGGGATGCCGTTCACACCCGGACACCCTGGTGGCAAGGTATAAACCCCTCACATGGTTGATGTTGGTCACCCTCAGCATCCTAGGTGGCGAGATATAAACCTCTCACATGGTTGATGTTGGTCACACCCCAAACATCCTAGGTGGCGAGATATAAACCTCTCACATGGTTGATGTTGGTCACACCCCAAACATCCTAGGTGGCGAGATATAAACCTCTCACATGGTTGATGTTGGTCACACCCCAAACATCCTAGGTGGCGAGATATAAACCTCTCACATGGTTGTCCGGTTCTTTTCCTCCGGACCGGGCATGGTCATGCAACACTTTATATAGGAAATTCACCTTAGGCTCTAATGCAATCTCATGTATGGAATGAACATATACATAAGCTTAGTTTGTCATCAACACATTTCTGGAATGCCATACATCTCGTAACTCAAGCCCTAAAGCATCAATTCATCAATTCTCCATAATTGGACATTTTGTCAAACACCTTTAAGGCATGTAATGGGATCAAAGAGCATGGAAAATAGGGTAGTAATTATGCAGCCAAACCAGTGAACAACCTACAACAACACATTTTAACACCCACAAGACCACATGAAAAATTTCCACATCCATTCCGAATTTAGATTCAAGTTCTAGAGTCACAACATGCTCAAAATAATCACTCTTCATGTTTAAAATTCACTTGTGCAAGAAATTTATACAAGGAACAAGACTAATTTATGAACCAGGAATTAAACCATGAATTAGTGAGTAGAATAGAGACTAGGCACTATGGGTGGAAGGACCCATGAGTTCAACACCACATACCTTGAGTTTTTATGAAGGCTTTGAGAGTGTCTTCAATGGAAGCTTGGAACTTGGGAGCAAGAGTCTCTTCAATCTTGATGAAGGTTTTGGATTAGGGTTCTTGAGAGAACTTTGAGAGAAAATGTGTCTAAGTATGGGAGAGGTGTTTTGGGAAATGTTTTAGAGATGGGAATTGAGTTAATGTTATATAGGAAATAACATATGCCCTTTGGAAAAAAAAATGGAACAACTCTTAAAAAAAAAAAGTGAGGCGGGTGAACAGTAATTTTGGTTACTGAAAATTGCGTTTTCTGCCCAGACAGGTTTTACGAAAATGGGCATAACTTCTTCGTCTGAACTCCGAATGAGGTGAAACGAAGTGCGTTGGGTAGCTAACTCAAAGGGCTTTCCATGGATATATTATGTCCACCAAATTATTTGTGTGCTAGGAGATATGACCCTCCAAAGTAGACCCTCAAAAAAAGCTTCACTTGGAAATTTTGGATTTCGATACAGTTGCTCTAAAATTTGGGTGAGACCCATTTCCCACTCAATTTGACCCCCTAAACAAGAATATGAAGTCGGATTTTCAAAAAATAAAACGGATTCTTAGATATAGCTAAAACAAGTTTCCGGTAACTTTCGAAGCACATTTTTAGAAACTTTTTGGGTCGTTTCAATATCTCCCCCTTGGGAACGTTCGTCCCCGAATGTGGAAGAGACGTACAAGGCAAGACTTAGTAATAACATATCAGCTCCAACATGAATGCAAAATTTTTATTTAAACATCACTTCAAGATCTCAAAACTTAGTGTAAAGCATCCATAACTCATCAATTTAAACATATATGCACATGAATGATTTAGGGGCTGAAATGTAAGACTTAATGGAGTACAAAGGACTTGATTTAATACCTTAGGCTTGAGTGGAGTTGAATAAATAAGGATAACGTCTTTGCATGTCCGCTTCGGCCTCCCAAGTAGCACTCTCCACTTGTTGATTTCTCCAAAGCACCTTAACAGAGGCCACTTCTTTGTTCTTCAACCTCTTAACTTGTCTATCTAAGATCTAAACCGGGATTTTTTCATACGTCAAATTATCTTCTACAACACCCACAACCTTAAGAGGTACAATAGCGTTAGGATCACCAACACATTTCCTCAACATCGATACATGGAATACCGGATGAACTAATTCCATCTCCTTGGGCAACCCCAACTCATAGGCTACTTTACCAACCCTTCTTATTACCTCGTAAGGACCGACATACCTAGGACTTAACTTCCCATTCTTACCAAAATGAACCACATCTTTCATTGGAGAAACTTTCAAATAAACCCAATCACCCACTTTGAATTCAAGATCCCTTCTCCTCACATCGGCATAAGACTTTTGACGACTTTGGTCTGTTTTCAACCTCTCCCTAATCATCCTTACCTTCTCAAGAGCATCCATGACCAGATCCGGACCCAACAAGGCCACCTCTCCAACTTCAAACCACCCAACCGGTGACCTACACCGTCTACCATAAAGTGCCTCAAAAGGAGCCATACCGATACTAGAATGATAACTATTGTTGTATGCAAACTCAATCAAAGGAAGGTGATCATCCCAACTACCTTTCAACTCCAAGACACAAGCTCTAAGCATATCCTCCAAGGTTTGCATTGTTCTTTCGGCCTGGCCATCCGTTTGAAGGTGGAAGGCCGTGCTAAGCTTTACCTTTGTACCAAGACCCCTTTGGAAAGATTTCCAAAAGTGAGAAGTGAATTGGGCACCACGATCCGAGATGATAGACAAGGGAATCCCATGCAACCTTACCAATTCATGAATGTACAACTTGGCATACTCTTCAGCCCCGTAAGTAGTTTTAACCGGTAGGAAATGAGCTGACTTTGTCATCCGATCAACCACCACCCAAACCGAATCAAAACCTCTTCTAGTCTTAGGCAATCCCACTACAAAATCCATGTTGATTGCCCCACCAATACACATCCCTCAAGTCTCTATACATCTTTGTTGACCCCGGATGAATAGAATAAAAAGAATTATGAGCCTCATCAAGGATTCTTTCCCTCACACCATCCACACGAGAAACACATAATCTACCTTGGTACCTAAGGGCACCATCTCCCCCTTGGGAGAAAACCTCCACCTTACCACTACTCACCGAATCCTTTAATTCCACCAAAGAAGGATCAAGATCTTGCTTGGCTATCACCTCATCAACCAAGGAAGACCTTGAACCATCAACAACAACTACTCCTCCACTATCCACCCCTTCTAACCTAACTCCAAATTTGGCCAACCGATGGACCTCCTTAGCCAACTCTTTACTACCTTTCTCCACATGAGCCAAGCTACCCATGGACACTCTACTCAATGCATCCGCCACCACATTAGCTTTCCCCGGATGATAGTGAACACTCATATCATAATCCTTAAGGAAATCTAACCACCTCCTTTGTCTCAAGTTAAGATCTTTTTGCGTGAACACATATTGGAGACTCTTATGGTCGGTGAAGATATCAACATGCACCCCATACAAATAGTGACGCCAAATTTTTAAAGCAAAAACCACGGCGGCCAATTCAAGATCATGGGTTGGGTAATTCTTTTCATGAACCTTAAGTTGCCTAGAAGCATAGGCTATAACCTTACCACTTTGCATCAACACACAACCCAAACCAATACGGGAAGCATCACAATAAACGACAAAACCTTCTAACCCATCCGAAAGTGACAAAATAGGAGCGGACACAAGCCTTTCTTTCAAAGTTTGGAAGCTTTCCTCACACTCATCCGACCACACAAATTTAGCCTTCTTTTGAGTCAACTTAGTCATAGGAGAAGCAAGAGAAGAAAACCCTTCCACAAATCTCCTATAATAACCCGCTAAACCCAAGAAACTCCTTATATTCGATGGGGTGAAAGGTCTAGGCCAATTCCTAATAACATCGGTCTTCTTAGGATCTACCTTAATACCATCCCCCGACACTACATGGCCTAAGAAAGCAACTTCCTTCAACCAAAACTCACACTTTTCATATTTAGCGTACAACTTCTCTTCCCTCAATCTTTGGAGTACAACCCTCAAGTGACCCATGTGCTCTTCCTCACCCCGAGAATAGATCAAGATGTCATCTATAAACACCACCACAAAAGAATCAAGGTAGGGTTTGAAGACCCTATTCATCAAATCCATAAAGATAGCCGGAGCATTAGTCAACCCGAAAGACATCACCACAAACTCATAGTCCCCATACCTAGTACGAAAGGCCGTCTTAGGAATATCACACTCCCTCACCTTCACTTGATGATACCCGGACCGAAGATCAATCTTAGAGAAGTGACTAGCCCCATGCAATTGGTCAAATAAATCGCCAATCCTTGGAAGAGGATAACTATTCTTGACGGTGACCCTATTAAGTTGTTGATAATCAATACACATTCTAAGAGACCCATCTTTCTTCTTCACAAACAAAACCGGAGCACCCCATGGAGAATGACTAGGTCTAATAAACCCCTTCTCTATCAAATCTTTCAATTGCTCTTTCAACTCTTTCAACTCGCGGGGCCATACGGTAAGGGGGAATAGAAATAGGTTGAGTATCAGGAAGGAGGTCTATACCAAAACCTATCTCCCTTTCGGGAGGGACACCGGAAAGGTCTTTTGGGAAGACATCTAGAAACTCATTAACGACCAGAATAGACTCAATAGGAGGGACTTTAGCTCCACATCATTGACTCTCACAATATGGTACAAGCACCCTTTGGAAATCAACCTATGGGCTTTAATGCAAGAAATAAATTTCCCCTTCACCACAACATCCCGACTCTCCCACTCAAGGACGGGTTCATTAGGAAATTGAAACTTGACTTTACGAGTCCTACAATCAATAGAAGCATAATATGCATGCAACCAATCCATCCCAAGAATAACATCAAAATCCACCATATTCAACTCAACAAGATCACAAGGCAACAACTTATTCAATATGCAAACCGGACAATTTCTATACACTTTTCTAGCAACAATAGAGACACCAATGGGAGTAGATACTTCATATGACTCATGCAACAATTTTGACTCAACGTGAAATTTTCTAGCAACTAAGGGGGTAACAAAGGAAAGGGTGGCACCCGGATCAATCAAAGTATAAACATCAAGATCAAAGATTTGCAACATACCGGTCACCACATCGGGAGTCTCATTAACACCTTGTCTACCATGCAAAGCATAAAATCGATTGTGCCTTGGGCACCACTTTGAGAAGCACCTCTACCCAAAGGAGTAGTGTTAGCATTTCGGACCTTGTTGCGGATCTTGGGACACTCAAACCTCTTGTGACCCACTTCTCCACATTCAAAGCAAGCACCCGAACCCTTCATGCAAGGACCACCATGCTTCCTCCCACACTTAGGGCATACATCCATAGAATCCACTTCACCTCCTCCTTGAGGTCTAGGAACATTGATAGCAAATCCCCGGTTGACATGAGGGTTTCCTCGGCCTTGATGAAATCTAGCACCCTTAGGGAACCTATTCTCTAATCAGGCCCTCTTGGCCTCATGCCCCCTTCTCTTTCTCAATTTCTCCTCCTCCATTTGCTCGGCATAAATCATCAATCGAGACAAGTCCATATCTCCAATGAGCATAGCGGACCGACACTCCTCACTAACCAAGTCGGATACACCCATCACAAATTTGTTCATCCTCGACCTAGAGTCGGCCACCAAGTGAGGTGCATACTTGGAGAGTTGGACAAATTTGAGGGCATACTCCCTCACACTCATAGCTCCTTGCTTCAAGTTCATAAACTCCACCAACTTTGCCTCCCTAAGCTCAAGAGGGAAGAACCTATTAAGGAAAGCAAGTTTAAACTCCTCCCACAACACCACATAGCCATTACCTTTCTCACCCTTCCATTGATCAAACCAAATTTGAGCAACCCCCTTAAGTTGGTAGGACGCCAACTCCGCCTTCTCACAAGCACCAACACCCATAATGGTCAAGATTTTGCATACCTCATCGATGAATTCTTGCGGGTCCTCATCCATCTTTGAACCATGGAAGACCGGAGGGTTCATCCTCATGAAATCTCTCACCTTTTCCCCCGGGGTGGTAGCTCGAGGAGCTTGGGCTCCTTGTTGCACTTGGTTAGATACCACTTGTGCAAGCATGGTGAGTGCATCACGGAGCTCACTATTGGTGGGTGGCTCTTCCGGTGATCGGGCCCGTCTTCCCCTCATGTTTGGCATGATGATCTAGCAATCCAAAGAACAAGCGTTAGGGAGGAATCACCTTATTACACTCTAAGCAGGACATAAAACATCAAGAAGGGAAACCTTTCCTAAAACGTTTTGTAGCCTCCCATTCATAGTTGTGGCGCGCTTCACAACCATGATTAGGACTCTACTGAACGCGGTGTGTTGGACTCCAAGAATTTAACAACCTAGTGCTCTGATACCAAGCTTGTCACGACCCAAGCCTAGGGCCTAGACGTGACATGGCGAATGGGGAACCCGAAGGAACCCCAAACAAGCCTCTCAAACTTGTCATCACACTTCATCAGTCACGGAAGTATATTCAATATTAAATAACGGGAAATAGGGACTAAGGGCAACCATTTCAAAATAACATCATAGAATAAGAGTCAAGCTCATTTACAAAATACTTGTCCAACGTACACCTCTACAGACATAGATAGGACGGGGGCCATGACATATTACCGGCTCCCCTCATAGTCAAAATACAATGGCAAGATAAAGTTTCAAAACATAAGAGTAAGAAACATAACGTAGCCCTCGAATCATTGAGGACTCACCAACAATCTCGGATAAGCACCGTACTAGCCACGTGAATGGAGAGAAGGATCAAAATTAGCTCTGGTCCCTACATGGTGACATCATGTAGGCAAAATATGCGTTAGTACTTTGGAATGTACTAAGTATGCGGGGTGCAATGCAACAATAGACAAGGATGCAATCGAAATGCAAGAGATAGTTCCATACGCATAATAGATGATAATATGAGGATGCATGATCAAAGTGAAGTCAAAACATGTTTAAGTAAAACTATACTAATAGTAGATATCATATGTGTGTGCATAATCCGACCAATCTGTAACCCCAACTTAGGATAGGGGATGTCGTTCACACCCGGACACCCTGGTGGAAAGGTATAAACCCCTCACATGGTTGATGTTGGTCACACCCCAAGCATCCTAGGTGGCGAGATATAAACCTCTCACATGGTTGATGTTGGTCACACCCCAAACATCCTAGGTGGCGAGATATAAACCTCTCACATGGTTGATGTTGGTCACACCCCAAACATCCTAGGTGGCGAGATATAAACCTCTCACATGCTTGATGTTGGTCACACCCCAAACATCCTAGGTGGCGAGATATAAACCTCTCACATGGTTGTCCGGTTCTTTTCCTTCGGACCGGGCATGGTCATGCAACACTTTATATAGGAAATTCACCTTAGGCTCTAATGCAATCTCATGTATGGAATGAACATATACATAAGCTTAGTTTGTCATCAACACATTTCTGGAATGCCATACATCTCGTAACTCAAGCCCTAAAGCATCAATTCATCAATTCTCCATAATTGGACATTTTGTCAAACACCTTTAAGGCATGTAATGGGATCAAAGAGCATGGAAAATAGGGTAGTAATTATGCAGCCAAACCAGTGAACAACCTACAACAACACATTTTAACACCCACAAGACCACATGAAAAATCTCCACATCCATTCCGAATTTAGATTCAAGTTCTAGAGTCACAACATGCTCAAAACAATCACTCTTCATGTTTAAAATTCACTTGTGCAAGAAATTTATACAAGGAACAAGACTAATTTATGAACCAGAATTAAACCATGAATTAGTGAGTAGAATAGAGACTAGGCACTATGGGTGGAAGGACCCATGAGTTCAACACCACATACCTTGAGTTTTTATGAAGGCTTTGAGAGTGTCTTCAATGGAAGCTTGGAACTTGGGAGCAAGAGTCTCTTCAATCTTGATGAAGGTTTTGGATTAGGGTTCTTGAGAGAACTTTGAGAGAAAATGTGCCTAAGTATGGGAGAGGTGGTTTGGGAAATGTTTTAGAGATGGGAATTGAGTTAATGTTATATAGGAAATAACATATGCCCTTTGGAAAAAAAAACGGAACAACTCTTAGAAAAAAAAAGTGAGGCGGGTGAACAGTAACTTTGGTTACTGGAAATTGCATTTTCTGCCCGGACAGGTTTTACGAAAATAGGCATAACTTCTTCGTCCGAACTCCGAATGAGGTGAAACAAAGGGCGTTGGGTAGCTAACTCAAAGGGATTTCCATGGATATATTATGTCCACCAAAATTATTTGTGTGCTAGGAGATATGACCCTCCAAAGTAGACCCTCAAAAAAAGCTTCACTTGGAAATTTCGGATTTCGATACGGTTGCTCTAAAATTTGGGTGAGACCCATCTCCCACTCAATTTGACCCCCTAAACAAGAATATGAAGTTGGATTTTCGAAAAATGAAACGGATTCTTAGATATAGCTAAAACAAGTTTCCGGTAACTTCCGAAGCACATTTTTAGGAACTTTTTGGGTCGTTTCATCTATATGACTTTGTATCGTACATTGGAGATTAATATTGCAAGTAGGTGGCAGTATCAAGGAACTAAGCTAAAGTTTTAGGTCAAAGGGACCCCTCAAACAAAGTTCATGATAAAAGAAATGGCTCGGGTAGAACTTCGCCCATTTGAGAGGTTTAACTTGTCCCATACCTTGTGGATAAGCCTATGAGTGTAAAAATTGCTAAGAATAGTGTTTTATGAGTTATTATAATAGCACAAGGATTGTATGTTAAGTTTGGAAGTCAAGAAATATATGAAACTAAAGTCGGCAAAAGTTATCGAAGTTTCTCTAATAATATTTTCTTAACTTTGGGTCAAATGTCTTGGATGTTTTATCCCAATATATAAAGAGTTAGAAGGCCTATCCCCAATTATATCGAAGTCTACGAGTCTAGTTTGCAACAAAAAAAACCCCGTATATAACCGACATCAGAGTAAAAAGTTATGAGGGTTTTACTACGGACTGTCGGGGCAGAATTCAGGTCGGGTAAAAAATGTGGTATATCGGCTTACTCAACGTTTTAAGCCATGAAAACATTTTAATTTACTTCCAAAACCAGAAAGAAGTCTTAAGAGAGGGTTCCTATGGAGCACTTGCATGATCAAGGTTAGTTTTTAACGATTTCTACCATTATAGATTGCACCCGTGCCTAGAAACATGATCTTTACACGTGGCAATCATTTCCCCTTCTATTTGCTGTGTTTGGAGCAAGTTTTTGAAGATATAAATTTGTAGTTATTGGTGTTTCTTCAAGGTTTACACTTGGTTAACTAAGGTAATCATCTCGGGACTCTTTTATGATTGTTTTTATGAAGTTCTAAGGGCATTTCATCAAGATGAGGCCATTTGCCAAATCTGTAGATTTAAGAATAATTATGAACAGTTTATAGGTGTGTACCAGCTGTGTATATATAGTGTTTGTAAAGTTTATGATATAAGGAACAACTTTTGTGAAGAAGCTACAGCCATTCGAGCATTCATTGAAAAGGTATGTTAAGGAGAAACTACGTCCCTCATTTTAGCACCACTCCTGGGAAATTCCTAAAATGCCAAATGTGATATTTTTCTTTTCTCTTGCAAGAAAGACCTTCAGTGAAAGGCATTGGGATCTCAACTGAATTGTTTTCAGGATTCTGTTATTCTGATATTTCACTCATTCGAATAAATAGAGTGTTCGACATCTACATGTCATTTTATCAGTTTCCTTGATTATATGTCCGCACGTATGAATTCGTATTCTTCCTTGGGTGATGTGAATTAAAATGTCACGTGAGACCCTTACTACTTGTGACCGGCGCTCTTTCTCTACTTAGGTTATTATTAAAAAAATTCTTTAAAGTAGCTCACAACCTTCAAAACTCTCAAATATAATTTAAATGTAAACTATTAGAACACTTGGTTTTTGAAATATTTCTTTTATAAATTATCTAGGAACTAAGTAAGTCACCTTACACTTGTTACGAATATCAACAAGGTTAGGTTATCCTTCTAAAGTTTGAGTTAACCTTTCAAGCTTATTTGGAAGAACATATGAAGTTCCATGAGATTGTTATATGTTATATGAAAGTTATTATGGGGTTATGAGAACAAGACTACAAACGGGCCAAGATTGGTAACATGACAACAACAACTCATATGTGTTATAAATCCATGACATGACATGCTATGCATTCTACTCCCGAGCTATAATCGGGAGGTATGGAGCCTATTGCCTACATTTATACATATGAGACACAGATGGCCACAAGTTGGCGAATATGATGTCGATTTGCTACCGAAAAGCACCACCTTTGCTAGCATTTTGTTCGGTATGTCATGCATTTGCATCTATATATATGTATTAATGACATATGATTATACGAGCATACCATGAATATTTAAGTAGTAGGGGGCTGAAGGTCATCTGTGGAGATTATTTGGGTTTCAGTTTCAAGTGGTATCTCTATTACCCTTTTACAGTAAATGTTTATGATTTTACTTTTCGATTTACATACCAATACATTCTTATTCGTACTGACATTCCTTTGCTTAGGGACGCTGCTTTTTTGTTTTGTGCGAGGAGGTACATACAGGGACTCTAATCGACCCACCTGCTAGGATTCAGGTTCAACTGTAAGTTGGTAAGGTCCATCTTATCATGCGGCTATCAGAGGATGTTTACTTTTGTTGTACAATTTGGGTATAGTCAGGGTCTTGTCTTGACAATGCCTATGTCACTCATAGAGACTATTGTAGACACAATATTCTGGGTTTTCTTTTTGTATGTTTCAACCTCTAGCCATTAGTCTTGGCATGTATATATATGTGTGTGTGTAATTAGGTATGTTTTTTATTGTGGCCTCGTCTACCAAATAGTACATCTTTTTTTTGGGTTTGTCTACCATTGTTTATAGGGTTATTCTCTTTCAGGTCATAACCTCTGGGTCCAGGCTTCATTTTTTAGAGGTTGTGTTGCCCAGTCTTTTTGCAAACAAGTTTGGTTTAGCTAGTATGTATCAGTGGGTAACTCGATGTATTAAGGTATCGAGTGCTAGTTACGCACCCTATTTCGGGGCGTGACAAACTTGGTATCAGAGCAGGTTGTATTCCAGGGGGTCCCATAAGCCATGTCTAGTAGAGTCTTGTTTATAATCAAGAGGCTACAGGGCATTTGGGAATTGTTACATTTCATTAAACTGATAGATCGTGATGTAGTACAAAAGTATAAGAACATTTGGAATATTAGTCGTGCTTTATGTTTCTTATCTAATAGGCTACACTCGCTCCAGATATGGTAGATCGAGAGATAGGTATGGATCTAAGGGAAGGTACTAGTCGTTCCCCACCAAGTCAAAGATAGATTTCCCTCGGAGGCATAGGGTGGATCTCCAGTACCCCTAGTACCAGCCTCCCCGGCACCATTTGAAGCCTGAGGAGATGTACTACCCCCAGTCTCACCAGTTCCATTGGTACCTGAGGAAGCTACGGACACAGGACATCCAGTACCTATTGTTCCTCCACCAGAGATCTCTGGGGAGCAAGGGATGAGAGAAGCATTTCAGTTGCTGACTAGGATGGTTTCTATTCATGAGCGACAACTGGAATCAGGAGTATATATTCAGAGAGATTGGTTGGAAAGTTCAAAGGTACAAGAGTTTCTTCATTTGGCCCCTCGGTTATTTACAGGATCTAGTCTTACCGAGGATGCCCAGGACTTTATAGACCATATATATAGAGTATTGAGGGTGATGCATGCCTCTATCACAGAGGCTGTGGAGTTGGTTTCTTTTAGGCTACGTGATGTAGCCATCCTTTGGTATGAAGCATGGGAGTGATCTATAGGACCTGATGCTCCGCCAGCAAAGTGGGAGGACATTTCTGAGGCCTTCCTTGCCCACTATTTTCCATGGGAAGTTTGAGAGGCCCGTCTTGACCAGTTTATCAATCTAAAGCAAGGAACCATGAGTGTGAAGGATTATAGCCACAGGTTTAATTCTTTGGCAAGATATGCACCAGATATTGTACGTACCATGAGAGCCAGAGTTCATCGTTATGTTGATAGTTTGGCAAATCATTTGATCAAAGATTGTAGGGTAGCATCTCTATCAGATGATGTAGATATTTCCCGCATACAGGCTTTTGCTCAGACTACAAAGGACCTTTCTAAACGAATTCGTGATACCCGCAGGGATAGGGAGAAGAGCAAGAGGTCCCATACTATGGGTTCTTATAGGGAGCCCCATGGTGATTTTAAGCCCTATTTCCATCAATATCCACCTCGGCCAGTGGGTAGTGTCTCACCACAGGTGCAAGGACCGCGGTTTGATCGTTATAGTCTGTCAAGACCTGGTTAGAGCTCAGGCCAACCTAAAGATCGTCGACAGGATCGTTCCATACAGGTAAGACATCCTACTCCTCATTGTACACAGTGTGGTGAACCACACACTGGGCAGTGTAGACAGGGTTCAAGTGCATGTTATCATTGTGAGCAGACAGGACATTCTATTAGTCGGTGCCCGAGGTTGAGCAGAGGTGATCTAGCTCAGCCTTTAGGATCTACAGCAACTTCTTTACCCTCAATCCATGCCCCATGACCAGGACCACAGTCTACTCAGGGTCATGGTAGAGGGAGAGGTGAAGGAGGTAAAGGTTCGAGCGGTGGTCAGAATCTCTTTAATGCACTCGCAAGACGATAAGATTTAGAGGCATCTCCTAATGTTGTTACAGGCATATTGACGATATCTTCTCAAGTTGTTTACGCATTGATAGACCCTGGCTCTACATTTTCATATATTACTCCATTTATTGCTAGTAAGATTGACATGAAATCTGAGTTGTTACCACAACCAGTTGAGATGTCTACACCGGTTGGTGATTCTATTTTTGCTAGTCATGTCTATTAGGGTTGTACGGTATTAATTAATCATTGTCCAACCTCCACTGATTTAGTTGAGTTGATTATGCTAGATTTTGATGTTTTCATAGGTATGGATTGGTTGGCAGCTTGCTA
The DNA here is from genome assembly GCA_029007595.1 of Solanum commersonii. Lineage (NCBI taxonomy): Eukaryota > Viridiplantae > Streptophyta > Magnoliopsida > Solanales > Solanaceae > Solanum > Solanum commersonii. The sequence goes on from JAJTWQ010000029.1 coordinate 4,382,167, forward strand.
TGCTAATATTGATTGTCGTGCAAAGATCGATTTTACTTTCCAGGTGAGCCAATCCTTGAGTGGAAGGGTAATGCAGCCACACCTAAGGGTAAGTTTATTTCATACCTTAGGGTTCGGAAGTTTATTGCTAGAGGTTGTATATACCATATGGTTCATGTACAATATATTGATAAGGAGCCCATGACTCTTCAGTCAATTTCTATCGTGAATGAATTTCCAATGGTATTCCATGATGATCTTCCAGGAATTCCCCAGAAAGGGAAATTGATTTCGCTATGGACTTGCTTCTTGATACGCAACCTATATCGATTCCTCCCTATAGAATGGCATCTGCAGAACTAAGATAATTGAAGGAACAACCTTGATAAAGGCTTTATCAGGCCAAGTACTTCCCCATAGGGTGTCCCAGTGCTCTTTGTTCGAAATAAAAATGGATCCTTGCAGATGTGTATTGACTATAGACAACTAAATAAAGTCACTATAAAGAATAAATATCCTCTTCCATAAATTGATGAATTATTCAATCAGTACAAGGTGCCAAATGCTTTCCCAAGATTGACTTGCGGTCTGGTTACCATCAATTGTGAGTCAGGGAAGTTCATATCCTAAAAACAGCATTTAGGATGAGGTATGGCCATTTTAAGTTCCTTGTCATGTCTTTCGGGCTTACAAATGGCCCAACAGCTTTTATGGATCTTATGAATCGATTCTTCAAACCATTCTTGGATGAATTTGTGATTGTGTTTATTGATGATATTCTTATATATTCACGATCGGAAGTAGAGCATGCAGACCACTTGCGAGCTGTATTTCAGACTCTCCAAGATTGCAGGTTATATGCTAAATTCTCAAAATGTGATTTTTGGCTTACCTCAGTAGCTTTTCTTGGTCATGTTATTACAAGTGAGGGTATTAAGGTTGATGGACAAAAGATTGAAACAGTGATGACTTGGCCAAGGCCCTTGAATCCGACGGAGGTTCACAACTTTTTAGTCTTGGGGGGGTATTACCGAAGGTTTGTGGAGGGATTCTCTTCTATTTCTGCACCACTGACAAAATTGACGCATAAGGCAACGAAGTTTCAGTGGACCGAGGCATGCGAGCAGAGCTTTCATAAACTAAAAAAAAGGCTTACCACTGCACCTGTCCTAACTCTTCCAGATGGTAATGAGGGCTATGTTTTTTATTGTGATGCCTCAAGAATTGGCCTTGGTTGTGTTCTTATGCAGCATGGTAAGGTTATTGCATATGCCTCTAGACAGTTACGGAAGCATGAAAAGAATTATCCTACACACGATCTTGAGTTGGTTGTATTTGTCTTTGCCCTAAAAATTTGGCGACATTATCTATACGGGGTTCATATAGATGTGTTCACTGATCACCAGAGCCTTCAGTATTTACTTAAGCAGAGGGAGTTGAACCTAAGACAAAGGAGATGGCTAGAATTATTAAAGGACTACGATGTTAACATTTTATATCATCCTGGCAAAGCTAATGTTGTTGCTGATGCGCTCAGCTGGAAGTCCATGGGTAGTCTAAGTCATGTTGAAGCTGATAAGGCTGGAATTACAAAAGACATATGCCAGCTAGTTAATTTGCAAGTACGCTTGGTAGATGCAGGAGGCGGAGATGTTGTCATTAAGAATATGGTAGAATCTTCCTTTGTGACTAAAGTTAAAAGGCGGCAACATGAAGATCCTGAGCTTAGAAAATTGAGGGAAAAGATTCCACAGCAGCAACACTCCTTATTTGAGCTAACTGGAGATGGAGTCCTTAGATACCAGGGTCGCTTATGTGTACTGGCAGTTGGGAAGCTTCGTACAAATATTCTTTCAAAGGCCCATTATTCTAGATATGCATCTCACCCTGGAGCGCCGAAGATGTATCAGGACCTTCAACAGATCTATTGGTGGAATGTCATGAAAAAAGATATTGCAGAGATGGTAGTTGAATGTCCCAACTGTCAACAAGTTAAAGCAGAGCATCAGAGGCCTGGAAGCCTAACCCAGTATATTGAGCTTCCATTATGGAAATAGTATATGATAAATATGGACTTCATTACTGGTTTGCCTCGCACTCCACGAAGGTTTGATTCCATTTGGGTAATTATAGATAGGTTGACAAAATCTACTCATTTCTTGCTAGTTAGGACGACATATTCAGCTGAAGATTATGCTAGGCTTTACATTCAGGATTTTGTTTGCCTTCACAGAGTTCCATTATCTATTATCTCAGATCAAGGAGCTCAATTTACAGCACATTTTTGGAGATCATTTCATAAAGGTCTAGGCACTCAGGTAAATCATAGCACCGTTTTTCATCCACAAACTGATGGACAGGCAAAACGTACTACTCAAACGGTTGAGGATATGTTACGTGCTTGTGTGTTAGATTTTAAAGGAAGTTGGGATCAACATCTACCTCTTATCGAGTTCTCTTATAATAGCAGCTTTCAAGCTAGTATTCAGATGGCCCCTTACGAAGCACTATACGGGCAGAAGTGTAGGTCCCCAATCGGTTGGTTTGTGCTCGGGGAAGCAGATTTGCTAGGTCCCAATCTAGTTCAACAAGCAATTGAAAAATTTAATCTTATTAGAGATCGGCTTCATACAGCACAATGTTGATAGAAGTTTTATGCAGATGTTCACCGACAGAACTTAGAGTTTGAGGTAGAAGATTGGGTTTTCCTGAAAGTATCGCCTATGAAGGGCATCATGTGATTTGGAAAGAAAGGGAAGCTCAGTCCTAGGTACGTTGGACCGTATAAGATTATTCAAAAGATCGGTATGGTGGCATACGAGCTTCATTTGCCTTCAGAAATGGAAGCAGTTCATCCTGTATTTCATGTTTCTATGTTCCAGAAGTGCATTGGAGATTCTTCACGTATTATGCTCATTGAAAATATTTTTTATTGCTGAGGATTTATCTTATGCAAAGGTACCAATAGCGATTTTAGAACGACAAGTAAGAAAGCTTTGAAATAAAGATGTAGCTTCTGTGAAAGTGTTATAGAGAAATAACAACGTCGAGGAAATGACTTGGGAAGCGGAAGAGGAAATGAGGAAGGATACCCCCAACTGTTTACGACTTAAGGTGGGTCACATTTCTATTATTGGCAATTATTTCTTCACAATGACTTAGTTAAATTTTAAATAGCTTGAAGGTGAAATTTATATGTCTTCTTACGAGATAGTTATGCAAAGCTAAGTAGTTTTTCAGAATTTCACTTCAGGTTTGCGACTGTAACAAATATAGACTCATAAATAAAGTACTGTGAGAAAAAAATACAACCAAGGAATTGTCTAGATCCATTCGCGGGTGAATGTTCATAAGGGGTGGGAAAATGTAAGATCCCGTACTTTTTCTCTAATCGTGCATATTATATGTGGTGTAGTATGGAATAGTTATATGAGGTTTATATTACTTTGTATCATACATTGGAGAATAAGATTTCAAGTAGGTGGAAATATCAAGGAACTAAACGAAATTTTTAGGTCAAAGGGACCCCTCAAACAAAGTTCATGATAAAAGAAATTGCTCGGGTAGAACTTCGCCTATTTGAAAGGTTTAACTTGTCCCATACCTTGTGGATAAGCCTATGAGTGTAAAACAAGCTAAGAATAGTGTTTTATGAGGTATTATAATAGCACAAGGGTCATATGTTAAGTTTGGAAGTCAAGAAAATTAATGAAACTAAAGTCGGCAAAAGTTATCGAAGTTTCTCTAATAATATTTTCTTAACTTTGGGTCAAATGTTTTCGATGTTTTATCCCAATATATAAAGAATTAGAAGGCCTATCACCAATTAAATCAAAGGCCTACGAGTCTAGTTTGCAATGAACAAAACCCCGTATCCAACTGACATTAGAGTAAAGAGTTATGAGGGTTTTACTACGGACTGGCGGGGTAGAATCCGCGTCGGTAAAAAATGTGGTATGTCGGCTTACTCAACGTTTTAAGCCATGAAAACATTTTAATTTACTTCCAAAACCAGAAAGAAGTCTTAAGAGAGGGTTCCTATGGAGCACTTGCATGATCAAGGTTAGTTTTTGACGATTTCTACCATTATAGATTGCACCCGTGCCTAGAAACGTGATCTTTACATGTGGCAATCATTTCCCGTTCTATTAGCTGTGTTTGGAGCAAGTTTTTGAAGATATAAATTTGTAGTTATTGGTGTTTCTTCAAGGTTTACACTTGGTTAACTAAGGTAATCATCTCGGGACTCTTTTATGATTGTTTTTATGAAGTTCTAAGGGCATTTCATCAAGATGAGGCCATTTGCCAAATCTGCAGATTTAAGAACAATTATGAACAGTTTATAGGTGTGTACTAGCTGTGTATATATAGTGTTTGTAAAGTTTATGAAATAAGGAACAACTTTTGTGAAGAAGCTACAGCCATTCGAGCATTCATTGAAAAGGTATGTTAAGGAGAAACTACGTCCCTCATTTTAGCACCACTCCTGGGAAATTCCTAAAATGCCAAATGTGATATTTTTCTTTTCTCTTGCAAGAAAGACCTTCAGTGAAAGGCATTGGGATCTCAACTGAATTGTTTTCAGGATTCTGTTATTTTGATATTTCACTCATTCGGATAAATAGAGTGTTCGACATCTACATGACATTTTATCAGTTTCCTTGATTATATGTCCGCACGTATGAATTCGTATTCTTCCTTGGGTGATGTGAATTAAAATGTCACGCGAGACCCTTACTACTTGTGACCAACCATCTTTCTCCACTATGGTTATTATTTAAAAAAAAATCTTTAAAGTAGCTCACAACATTCAAAACTCTCAAATATAATTTAAATGTAAACTATTAGAACACTTGGTTTTTGAAATATTTCTTTTATAAATTATCTAGGAACCAAGTTAGGAGCTAAGTAAGTCACCTTAATCTTGTTATGAATATCAACAAGTTTAGGTTATCCTTCTAAAATTTGAGTGAACTTTTCAAGCTTATTTCGAAGAATGTATGAAGTTTCATGAGATTGTTATATGTTATACGAAAGTTATTATGGGGTTATGAGAACAATACTACAAACGGGCCAAGATTGGCAACATCACAATAATAACTCCTAGGTGTTATAAATCCATGACATGACATGCTAAGCGTTCTACACCCAAGCTATAATCGGGAGGTATGGGGCCTATTGCCTATATTTATACATATGAGACACATATGGCCATAAGTTGGCGAATATGATGCCGGTTCGCTACCGGAAAGCACCACCATTGCTAGCATTTTGTTGGGTATGTCATGCATATGCATCTATATATATATATATATATATATATATATATATATATATATATATATATATATATATATATACATATATATATATATACATATGTATGTATGTATGTATTCACGACATACGATTATACGAGCATACCATGGATATTTAAGTACTAGGGGTCTAAAGGTCAGTCATGGAGATTATTTGGGTTTCAGTTTCAGGTGGTATCTCTATTACCCTTTTACGGTAAATGTTTATGATTTTACTTTTTTGTTTACATACCAGTACATTTGTATTCGTACTGGCGTCCCTTTCCTAGGGACGTTGCTTTTTGTTTTGTGTGCACAGGTATAGGTAGGGACTCTAATTGACCCACCCGTTAGGATTCAGGTTCAGTTGTGAGTTGTTAAGCTCCATCTTATCCTGGGGATATTAGAGGATGTTTACTTTTGTTGTACAGTTTGGGTATAGTCAGGGCCTTGACTCGACAGTGCTTATATCACTCAAAGAGGCTATTGTGGACACAATATTCTAGATTTTCTTTTTGTATGTTTCAACCTCCAGCCAATAGTCTTGGCATGTATATATATGTGTGTGTGTAAGTACGTATGTTTTCAGTTGTGCCCTCGTCTGCTCGATAGTACATCTTTATTTTTTTGATTTGTCTACCATTGTTTGTAAGATTATTCTCTTTCAGTTCATGACCTCTGGGTCCAGGCTTCACTTTTTAGAGGTTGTGCTGCCCAATCTTTTTCCCTCACAAGTTTGGTTTAGCTAGTATGTTTCAGTGGGTAACTCGATTTATTAAGGTATCGAGTGCCAATTATGCCCCCTATTTCGGGGCGTGACAACAACAAACCCATTGGACCCTTTTGCAAAGTCAACACTGGATTGAGCAAAGGTAAGTCTATCTTTCTACTCTTAGAAACTCTTCACACACGCTTCTGACCATAAGAATTTAACTTTATTGGGTCAATGCATTCAATGGAAAGGCAATCGAAGAGAACCCTTCCATAAACCTTCTATAATAACTAGTCAAACCCAACAAGCTTCTAATATCCAAAGAGGGTAGAGGTCTAGGCCAAATCTTAACTGCATTGTCACGACTCAAAGTTCACTCTAGACATGAAATGGCTTATAAGACCCCGAGAGGCCCTACACAATCCACTTAGCATACATCATACAAGATAATAGAAATAAAAGAGTTTAAAAGGTAGTTTTTCATTAAAAAAAAAAAGAGTTTGACAAAAGTGGATTTTTAACACAAGTCTCAAAGTCATATAATACATCATAAGGATAATGATTGGTACATAAACCATACATCACATACAAATCAGAAATGGATATGACATAGAGAAATAAAAGAGTCTCGGTACTTGGAACATGAGGACCCACCAATCTTCAAATTCTAGCACGGATTACTAGCCATGAGTATGGAAGATAGGAGCATCAGACCGTACATTAGTGAAACAATATAGACATAAGTATGCATTAGTTCATGGAATGTACTAAGTATGAGGCAATATGCATAAACATAGGCATGATAACATAAGTATCTTAAAATGAGTAGGCATGATCATAATGGGACATTTAAAAGCTTTAAAGAAGAGATGACATGAAAATCATGATAGCATGAGTATATTAACATAAAGGACATAAGAAAAGCATTGAAGAAAACATAGTCATTTTGTGGGATATAAGCTTTAATCGACAATAAGAACATGAGAGCTATATCATGGAATCTGGTATAACCCTTATACTGAAATAAGGGGAAACTATTTGCCAAGGAAGAATTGGTACATATCAACATTTGCTAAACTGGATCAACTAGCTAAGTCTAGTCTCGATGCTAAGTCTAAATTCCGTCATAATAGATAAAATTCAAATATCAATGTAACATAGGTAAAGGCAATAATCAATACCTATCAACATATTTCAAGATCAAAACATAGAATAGCTCCTTAAACATAATTCAACATAGATGAGAAAATCTTTCACCAATGTTAATTAATTTGTGAGAAATACCTTTCACAATCATGATCATCATAGTAAGTGAGAAATCATGTCATAATAACATTAATACTTTTCTTTCAAAGTATCATCAATTCATTTACAAAAATTTCATGAAAACATGCATATATTTATAAACTCATAAGTCATAGTTCATGTGTTCATCATAGGATCATGGTTGAAAAATACATTGTAGGGATGGGTAAATGAAATTACAGTTAAATAGCATGGATTAACATCAATTCATGCATTAAAATACTTTATTAACCAAAATAAATCATATTTAGATGAAACCCACATTAATTGAATTGAAACCATAGTTGGATTAATTGAAAATAGAATTAGGAAATTAAAATACTTAGGGACCCCATGGAGAATAGGAATCCATGGGTGAATACACACATATCTTGATCCTTTAAGCCCAATAAAATGGAGAATTTGGAGACATAAATGGAACCCAAAATCTTCTTCTTATTCCTTCGACTCGAGAGAATTGGGAAGACGAATTTGGTCAAGTTTTAGGGTATTTAGAAGAATGAGTTGAAATGGGTAGATTTGGGGCTTAAAAGGCTTATATAGGGCTTAGGATTAGGATCAAAACAACCTAGTTTAGGCATTAATCAATTAGAGAAATGACTTAAAACCCCTTAAAAAATAAATGATGATGCAACCTACGGTTCAGACCTACGGACCATAGAACTTTCTACAGTATGTATTGGTCAATCGTAGACCAAGTATTATGACCTTAAAAATAACCTATCTTTTACGAAACACATGTACGACTCATAGATCTTTCTACATTTCATACATGCCAAAGGTAGAAACCAACTTTACCCCTTAAAATTTCACTAAGTCTTGGACTCACCTATGAGACCTACCTAAGACTCGTACAATGATTGACGGACAATCCCGGTGAATCGTACAAGGTTACTGGACTTGATTTTAGAAAAATACTTCTCCCACTTCCTACGATGATGAACGGTTCATAGATGGGACCCATAAACCAGACTTCAGTTCTAAAATTTATTTTCCTCCTTTACCCAAGTTCCTAGGTGTTACACACATCCATCTTTTTAGGAGGTACCTCGATACCCTTATCAAAAACGATGTGACTAAGAAAAACCATGGATCTCAACCAAAACTGGCACTAACTAAACTTTTCAAATAGCTATTAGTCCTTGAGAACTTGCAACACATTCCTCAAATGATCGACATGTTCATCCTCACTACTTAAGTAAATCAAAATGTCATCACTAAACACAATCACTAACATGTCTATATATTGTCTAAACACTATTCATCAAGTCCATAAATGTGATCGAAGCATTCGTCAAATTAAACGACATCACCAAAAACTCATAATGACCATATAGAGTATGAAAAGTTGTCTTTGAAATATCATATTCCTTCACCCTCAATTGGTGATAACCTGATCGGGGGCCAATCATAGAGAAGTAACTCGCTCATTGGAATTGATCAAACAAATCATCAATCCTTGGAAGGGGATACTTATTCTTAATGATAACCTTGTTCAATTATTGGTACTTAGTACACATACAATTTGAACCATCTTTCTTCTGAACAAACAAAATTGGAGCACCCTATGGAGAGATACTCGATTAGATGAAACCCCTATCCAACAAATCTTTCAAATGCTCCATTAATTCCTTAAGTTATGCCTGAACCATATAGTAAGGAGGGATAGAGATGGGTTGCGTATTTGGGGGAAGGTCAATACCAAAATCTATCTCCCTTTCGGGTGGAACAACGGGTAAATCATCAAGAAACACTTCCAGAAATGTATTTACAACACCGACTCAAGAATAGAAGTTTTCAGAATTTGTATCTTTAACCTGAACAAGATGATATGTGCAACCCCTAGAAATCAATTTCTTAGCCTTAATCCAAGAAATAAACTGACACTTAGGCATAGAATTCCCCCTTTCCACTCTCGAATGAGTTCATTTGGAAATTGAAACTTAACCACTCATGTTATACAATCAACAAAAGCATAGAATGAATGAAACTAATCCATACCAAGAATAACACCAAAATCCAAAATATCAATCTCTATGAGATCAACATAAGCAAATATATGGGATAAGGAGACGGGACACTTTCAATAGACTCTCTTAGCCACTAAAGATTCACCTATATGAGTAGAGACAGAAAAAGGATCTTACAACACATCTAGAGAAACATCAAATCACATAGCCACGTATGGTGTTATAAAAGACAAAGTAGCATCGAAATCAAGCAAAGCATAAACATCTAGATGAAAGAATTTCAATATACCGATAACCACATCGGGAGAACCCTCTTGATCATGTCAAGTTTGAAGTTCATAGAATCGGTTTTGCTTTGGATCACTTAAACTCGGTTCGAGCTTGCCTGCAATCTTTTCCCTTGTTGACTCAAGATGCACAATCTATCAAGCGGTGACCACTTTTGCCACAACCAAAATAATTATTAGTGTCCATCAAGCACTTTCTCGGATGACTCTTGCCACACTTTTGGCATGTGGGAATTAAAGAACCATTTCCAACACTATTTTCTCCGTGAGGCTTAGGGTTAGACACCCTTTTGTTATTGAACTTAGGGGGAGGATCATTGATGGAATCTTGACAAGAAAACCTTTGTCGGAACCTAGAATGACCATGTCCATTGGACCTTGAATGTGAAAAGTCACCACCAGCGGTCTTTGCCCTCTTTATCTCCCTAGACCTTTCCTTAAGCTTCTTCTCTTCTAGTTTTTGAGTATGAATCATTAGACGAGAAATGTCCATTTTCTTAATTAGCATAGCAGTAAGACATTCCTGAACCACCATTTTGGATACTCCTAAAACAAACTTGTTCATCTTTGCCCTATGATCGAAAACCATAGTAGGAGCATATCTAGACAATTGTGTAAACTTCAAGGCATACTCCCCCATACTCATATTACCTTGATGAAGGTTAATGAATTCATGTATCTTTGCCTCTCTCGTCTCAAGGGGAAATAACCTATCAAGAAAAGTGACCTTAAACTTCTCCCAATCAAGAGGACCTGCATCAACCGACCTCTCTTCCTTCCATTGGTTGAACCAAACATGACCAAAAGCCATTAGTTGATAAGGGGCCAATTCAGTCTTTTCCACCAGTGTCACTCCCATGATCATCAAATACATATATAGCTCATCGATTAACTCTTCAGGATCTTTCTCGAACATAGAACCATGGAATTCTAGGGGATTTATCCCAGTGAAGTCTCTCGCTCTAGTTGTTATCGTACCTATATGTTGGTTCATGGAGACCACAGCCTCCCACTTAGGCCATCATAGCTTGAAGCAACACTTGAAAAGTAGCTCGAAACTCCACATTAGTCACTTGTTTGGAAAAAGGGTCAGTGGGAACTTAAGGAGCTTCTTGTTCCACGTTCTTATTAACATTCTTTCTAACGTATGCTCTTCGAGGGGTCATATGCTAAAAAGCATCGGATAAGGATTAGGAGAGAGACATATAGAGTTAAAATCTATCACACAAATTTAGAGTGATGAAAGAAGTGGAATTTCCTAAACATCTTGTAGCTTCTTATTCATAAATGTGGCGCACTTCACACTCAAGAACAAAACTCTACTCGACACGGCTCATGAGACAGTCTAGGACCTTTCTAAACTTTGTTATCTGAACACCAAGTTTGTCATGACCCAAAGTATAACCTAAATGTAACATGGTGTATAGAACCCCGAGAGGGCCCTACACAAGCCACTTAGCATACATCATATAAGATAATAGAAATAAAGAATTCAAAAGATAGCATTTCATATTCCAAAAGATTTTGACAAAGAAAAAGTTTAACATAAATCTCAATATGCCATCTAAACATCATAGGAGTGGTTGCGACATAACCCATACACCACATATATCACACAAAAACTAATAAGACATAAAGAAAGTAAAAGTGTCTTGATCCTCGGAATGTGAGGATTCACCAATCTCTTGAATCCAAACAAGAATCAAATAGTCACGAGAGTGAGAAGTATGAGTGTGAGACCCTAAATTAATGAGATAATGTAGACAAGTATGCACTAGCACATGGAATGTACTAAGTATGGAGCAATATGCATAAAATAGACATGGTAGTATGAATGACTAAAAACATTTAAGGCATGACCAATATTTAAACATTTAAAAGCTTAAAGGAGAAAATGACATGTAAATCATGAAATATGGTCAATACATTAAAATAAGAGACATAAGAAAAGGTTTGAAGAAACATAGTCATTTTTTGGGATATTCTCTTTAACCAACAATAAGACCATGAGAGCTATATTATGGAATCCGATATATTCCTCATAAAGGGGATCCTACTTTCCAAGGTAGAATCCATACATCTCATATTTTGCTAAAGTGGGTCCACTAGCTAGGTTATTTAAGACAGTCCTACGAGGACACATAGTTTGGGACTAGAGGTTACTACTAGAGACTACCATATTTGACCCTCTACCTCAAAGTCCTCTCAGTACTAAGTAAAAATCCCCACGGAATAGATAAAAGTTAATTATCAATGTAGCATATGAAAGGCAATGATCAATACCAATCCATACTTTTTAGGTCAAAACAAAGAATAGATCCTCAAACACAATTCGACATTGATCAGAAAACCTTTTACAATGTGAATCCATATGTGAGAAATACCTTTCACTATTATGATCATAATAGCATGTGTGAAAACCTTTCACAATAACGTTGATGCTTTCCTTTCAAAGCATCCCAAAATCATTTACAATAATTTCATAAAAACATGCATCTCTTCATAAATTCATAATTTATAGTTCATAAGTTTCATCACGGGTACTTAACCAAAATCATGAATCATGCTTTGGTTCACATGAATTCAATTTATAATCATGTAATTAATTCAATCATGCATTTGAAGGTAGATATTGATAAATAAAATGATTATTTAAGAGAACCCATAAAGATTGAATTAAATCCTAACTTGATCAATTGAAATTAAATTGAAAAATTGGAAACCCTGGGGACCAATGGAGAAATAGACTCCATGTGTGAATGCCCACATCACTTAATACTCAAAGCCCACAAAGAATAGTTAATTTGAGACATGAATTAATTCCTAGCTTCTTCTTCTTCTTCTTCTTCTTCTTCCATAGGTTGAGAGAAAATTGGGGAGTAAATTTGGTTAGGTTTTGGGGAATTAAAAGAATGGGTATTTTGGTGGGTAATTTAAGACTTGAAAGCTTTGTATAGGGATTAAAGTAGAAGATAAAATGACATAGTATTGGTTCAAAACAATTAGGAAAAGACCTAATAGCCCCTTAAAAATAAATGTTAAACTCTTCTACGGTTTGGACCAACCGTCCTAATAAACTGTAGAAAAGTTCAGAAACTAAAAATTTTGGATCAACTTTGATGAGACTTATGTACGTCCCCTAGAACTTTCAATGGTTCCTAGACACCAGTCATAGGAAACAAATTTTCCTCTTAAAATTTCACTAAGTCAGGGACCTACCTATGAGACCCATCTACCACTCGTAGATCATCTGAAGGACAATACTGGTGAATTGTAGAAAGAAGTATTGGACTTGATTTTGAAAATATTTTTCTCCCTTTCTACAAGACTGGTCTACGACCGTAGAAAGTCTACGAAGCATAGACTAGCCTCGTATACTTGAGCCTGATGCTGCAATTTAATGAAATCCTCTCCTTTTGGGAATTAGAGGTATTAACGACCCTATATGCATATTGTTACGACCCAGGGGTACACCCTAGATGTAACACGACATACTTGACCCCGGAAGGTCTCATACAAGCTCTTAGCATATCATAACATAAGATAAAAGAAATTATACGGAATTTAAAACTTTTATCCACACCATCAAAGTCTTTTATAAAAGCAAGCGGAAGTCTAACTTTTCTCAATTAGTCCTCTAATACAATTTTTGAATCAATAATAGGGTCACAACCCTTTAAACATAATCCAAAAGTAAAATGACTAGAAAGAAACTACCATTAACTCATACGTCCTCGAATCTTGAGGACTTACCACAACTACTCTCAAATCCTACTTGTTCAATGCATAGATAAAGTCACATACCCCCACCCACACTTCATAGAGCTTCTTGAGTAATCATAGTACATAACCCACATTCTTGTTCATAGTGGGAATAAGCCCTAACCGACATAGACCATATGAGAAAATCATGGAATCCGGTGTCATGTCCCAAATCGAAAAGAGTTGGTCAACCTGCCTAAGGTAGAACTGGTAACAGTTTAGCTTAAGTGGATCCACTAGCTAATAACCTATGTGGGCACATAGTTATGGGATAAGGAGATTGTTACTAGAAACCCGGCCTTACATAGAGAGAGTTTCCACCTCACAATATCCACTCGGTGCTTAGCATTAAATTCTCATGGAGTAGTTAATTCTCACGTAACAATATTACATATAAAAGGGATGCCATTGGCATACCGATTCAAGGTACATCATTAGAATAGCTCATAGAATCCTCATGAAAGGTATACCATTGGTCTACTGATTCAAGGTTCATAATTATAATAGTTCATTGACTCATCATGAAAGGGATACCATTGGTCTACTGATTCAAGATAAAACCTAGAATACTTCATTAGTCATTCATGAAAGGGATGACATTGGCCTACCGATTCAAGGTTCATTAAGTCAAGATAACTTTTAGTTACACAAGAAAGGGATGTCATTAGCCTACCAATTCAAGGTATATCAATCAAGATCACTTTTATTCACATATGAAAGGGATTCCACTAGCTACCGAATAATTTAGGTGACGAAAATCTTTCACATCCTGTCATCATCATTCATTATAGTCATAATCACATTACTTTCAAAGTATTAACAAACATGTACATAAGCATGATCATACCTAATTCTCATAATTTTCCCTTCAAGGACCATGGATCACATTCAATAAACACACCTAGAATTACTACATTAGGCATGGATAATAACATGATTCAAGTAATCAATTCATAACATTCATAATTCAATAGCATTCTATAATCACCAATCAATACCCAAACTTTAAGATCCAATTTGGGAAAATAGGGAAATTCATGCATTCTTGAATAATTCAACTTAAAATCATATAAAATCATCAATATATCCATAAAAAAAACATGATTCAATCATTTAAAATGAATTTGAAAGGAATCCATGAGATTACAGTCAAATCCTAACTTTTGGGTTTTCTAGTTTGAAATTGGAGGTTTTGGAGGGGCTCTTTGGGTGAAGGATACCCATAGACGAAAAGCCACCATACCTTAATGAAGAATATTCACGAAATTGAGTGTAAAATGACTCTACTTCAAACTCTAGATTGATTTTCTTCTTCTTCTTCCTTGGAGTTCTAGAGAAAAGATTTTGGGGGAAAGTTGGTTATGGACTTGGGGTCTTGGGATTTATGAGGTGTATGAGTTAGTTAATGGCTTAAAAAGTCTTATATAGTTCTATTAAAACAATACAAAATGACCCCACATTAAACTAACTTAATTAGGAATTTACCTAAGGACCCCTACACTTGGCCGAATTGAGGCAGCCTACAGGCATGACCCACGATCATGCCCCACGAACCGTGGGTGGGTCTAGGGGGCATGTTGTAGGTCTGTGGTTCATGGTCTGCAAATCCTCACCTTGTCCCTTGAAGCACAACACCCAACCACAGGGAGTGGGTCCACCTACTCGGTGTAGTTTCCATCTATAGGTGGCCCCTTTTGGGCAGTTTCTTAGGGGCTGGTTTGGGTCCTCCTCAAGGACCCTTGGTTGGTCCTTGGGGAGTCGTACCTTGACTTTAACCCCTAAAACCCTCATTTTCAGTATTGGGAATTCTTTACGACTCTAATTATTTCGTTAGGCATGAGTTTAGGATACTAGTTCTACATTAGGCTATAGTGTAGTCTACTAGTTTTCCGGAGTGTTATCATCCTCAAATGACAATCTAGACACCTTACGGAATTAAAGACTCAATACTAGCAGCCCATCATGCATGAAACATCTAAATAATGCACAATTCAAAGGAGGAAACATCAACTCTATCTCAACATACTCAATGCAACACAAGGAAGTAGTAACTACATCTAACAACCCATTATGCATGAAAACTTCAACATCTCTCAAATTCATCGGAGGAATTACCTTCTCCAACTCAAAGCACACTCAATACAATATCATGAAGAAAATTATGCAATTACTCTCAAAAGCATACTTAAAATATGTTTGACAATTCATCTCATGAAGCATATAGGCAACTTATACTAAATGCATAACAACATGAGGAACACATAAATCATGAAAACTCATTTTTTTTCTAAATATGAATTCCATCAAGAACATGCATAACATAAGGATATCATGGAAACACATAAATCACACATGACTCCAAATCATGAAACAAGTCACAAGGAACTCTTTGTCTCAAGCTAGACTAGGAATAGAAGAAAGAAATAAGGATATCGGAACTCTCAACAATCTTGCTTTCTAAGCATACCATCTCCCCTTAGGAGTAAACCCTTACTAAAGCTAACATCAAAGTCTAACAAATAGCATAGGGATCTTAATAAAACATTTACATCTATAAGGAACTATCAACATACCGGTGCCTTCATCCGGAAGGGCTCCTTTGTCCTCTCTAGATCGGAGTGCATAGAAGCGACCATAATTTGGAGGAATGGGAAAAATATTACTAGGAGGAGCTTTCTTGGTCTCTCTTCCTTTTTCTGAGAGTCTATGGAAATTTTTCACTTGATGATCACTCTTTCTACAACCATAACAACCATCCATACCAGCTAGGCACTTCTCATGGTGCTTCTTTCCACATTTGGTGCAAGTAGGCGTAGGAAATGGAGACCCACTACCTTTCTCTTGGTTAAACCTAGGATTGTTTGAAGAATCTTGATTGTAATACCCTTGTTTAAACTTTTGTCGACCTTGCCCATCAGACTTAGCATTAGAGAAATTCCCATCATTGGTTCTAGCCCTTTTTACCTTCCTATTATTTCTCTTGAGTTTGGACTCTTCAATTTGTTGTGAATACACCATAAGCCTATAGATATTGATGTTATCATTGAACATTGCCATACGGCATTCTTCTTCAACTAAGTCGGACACACCCATCACAAATCTACTCATCTCATCCCTTAGATCCACCACCATAGATGGAGCATACTTGGATGGTTGGGTAAATTTCAAGGCATACTCTTGAACACTCATGCTACCTTCCCTAAGGTTAATGAATTCTTTCACCTTAGCTTCTCTCAACGCTCGGGGAAAGAACCTATCAATAAATGCTTTCTTAAACACCTCCCAATCTATGGGACCTGCTCCTACCAGCCTATTTCTCTTCCATTGAGTATACCAAACTTGAGAAACATCCTTCAATCGGTAAGTGCCTAATTTCGCTTTCTCTACTGAAGTCACCCCCATGGAATCAAGTATCTTGTAAACCTCATCCACAAATTCTTGAGGATCTTCTCCCACTTTGAAACCATGAAACTCAAGAGGGTTCATTCTAACAAAATCCCTTAATCTAGAAGCCGAGGAATTCCCATAGGGTTCACATGAGTCCCAACATCTCTATTAGCTTGGACCGTCATAGCTTGGGCTTGAGTTGTCATGGCTTGATCCAACATTAGAAGAGCCAACCTAACATCCACATCCGACATAGCCACAAGATTAATCGGAGCTTGATTAACTTGAGGAGCTTCTTCATTGGCATTGTCACCCTTCATTATTCTTGTGTTATCCCTTTGTGTATTCATTTCCTGAAGACACAAGTGAAGGGTTAGGAGAGTGACTTTATAGAGCTAAATGCTATGGAACGACTTAAGAGTAATGAAAGAAGTGTAGCTTCCTAACCTCTTATAGCCACCCATTCATAAATGTGGCGCGCTTCACACTCATGAACAAGACTCTACTAGACATGGCTTATCAGACATCATCCTAGAATCATTCTAAACCTTGTGCTCTGATTACCAAGTTTGTCATGACCCAGGGGCACACCTTAGATGTAACACGGCGTACTTGACCCCGAAAGGTCTCATCCAAGACCTTAGCATATCATAATATAAGATAAAAGAAATGATGCAGAATATAAAACTTTTATCCATACAATCAAAGTCTTTTATAAAAGCAAGAGGAAGTCTAACCTGTCTCAATTAGCCATCTAATACAATATTTGAATAAACAATAAGGTCACAGCCCTTTCAACATAATCTGAAGTAAGATTACTAGAAAGAAACTACTAATGACTCATAAGTCCTCGAATCTTGAGGACTCACCACAACTACTCTCAAAGCCTACTTGTGCAATGCATGGATGAAGTCACATACCCAACCCACACTTTATTGAGCTTCTTGAGTAACCATAGTACATAACTCACAGTCTTGTTCATAGTAAGAATAAGCCCTAACCGACATAGACCATGTGAGAAAATCATGGAATCCGGTGTCATGTCCCACACCAAAAAGAGTTGGTGTACTTGCCTAAGGTAGAACCGGTAACATTTTAGCTTAGGTGGATCCACTAACTAATAAACTATATGGGCACATAGTTATGGGATAAGGAGGTTGTTACTAGAAACCCAGCCTTACATAGGGAGAGTTTCCACCTCAAAATATCCACTCGATGCTAAGCATTAAATTCCCATGGAGTAGTCAATTCTGTTTTAACATTATTACACATGAAAGGGATGTCATTGGCCTATTTATTCAAGGTACATCATTAGAATAGCTCATAGAATCCTCATGAAAGGGATACCATTGGTCTACCAATTCAAGGTTCATTATTATAATAGTTCATTCACTCATCATGAAAGGGATACCATTGGTCTACCGATTCAAAGCAAGCCTAGAATACTTCATTAGTCATTCTTGAGAGGGATTCCATTGTCCTACCAAATCAAGGTTCATTGAGTCAAGATAACTTTTAGTTACAAAAGAAAGGGATGCCCTTAGCCTATCGATTCAAGGTCTATCAATCAAGATCACTTTTATTCACACATGAAAGGGATGCCAGTAGCCTGCCAATTCATTTAGGTGAGGAAATCCTTTCACATCATGTCATCATCATTCATTATAGTCATAATCACATTACTTTTAAAGTATTCACAAGCATGTACATAAGCATCATGATCATCCTAATTCTCATATTTTACCCTTCAAGGACCATGGATCACATTCAATCAACACACCTAGAATTACTACATTAGGCATGGATAATAACATGATTCAAGTAATCAATTCATAGCATTCATAATTCTATAGCATTCTACAATTATCAATCATTACCCTTACTTTAAGATCCAATTTGGCAAAATAGGGAAATTCATGGATTCTTGAGTAATTCAACTTAAAATAAGATAAAATCATTAATATATCCATAAAGAAACATTATTCAATCATTTAAAATGGATTTCAAAGGAATCCATGAGATTGAAGTCAAACCTTAACTTTTGAGTTTTCTAGTTTTGAAATTGGGGATTTTGGAGGGGCTCTATGGGTGAAGGCTACCCATAGATGAAAATCCACCATAACTTCATGAATAATATTCACGAAATTTAGTGGAAAAGTCCTCTACTTCAAACCCTAGCCTGATTATCTTCTTCTTCTTCCTTGGAATTCTAGAGAAAAGATTTTGCGGGAAAGTTGGTTATGGACTTGGGGTCTTGGGATTTATGAGGTGTATGAGTTAGTTAATGACTTAAAAATTCTTATATAGGTCTATTAAAAAAATATAAAATGACCCCACATTAAACTAACTTAACTAGTAATTTACCTAAAGACCCCTACACTTAGCCGAATTGAGGCAACCTACCGGCATAACCCACGACCATGCCCCACGAACCATGGGTGGTTATACGTGGAGTGCTTCAGGTTCGTGTTTCATGGTCTTAAGCTCCTCACCTTGTCCCTTGACCCACAACACACAACCACGAGGCGTGGTCCACCTACTCGGCGTAGGTGACATTCATAGATGGCCCCTTTTGGGCAGTTTCTTAGGGCTATTTTGGGTCCTCCTCAAGGACCCTTGGTTGGTCTTAGGGAGTCGTACCTTTATGTTTAACCCCTAAAACCCTCATTTTAAGTATCGAGAGTTATTTACGACTCTAATTATTTCGTTAGGCTCTAGTGTAGGGTACTAGTTCTACGTTAGGCTCTAGTGTAGTCTACTAGTTTTTTGGAGTGTTACACTTATGAAGAATAGTTTGGATCTTAGATTAGAATTTTTTGTGTGTTAAAGTTTCGAACATAAGTGATAAGACTAGGAGACCAATGTGCTTGAAAGGAAGAAAATAGGATGGTAGAAAACTAGATTATCGTAGATGGTGATGTTTGAAGAATAAGGTCATTTGTCTTATCTGTTTCGTGTCCTATACCAGCACGTCCTAGTTTATCATAAACCATGTTTGTCTATATTAGCATAGAAATGCATCATGCCCAAGACTGTGGTATTGCATGTGTGCATGAGAATATTCTTTTTTACGGTGAGTGTTTCATTATGTATTTTGAATTCCCAAGTGTTACTATATTGTATGTGTGGGATCCTCTTTGTGAATTTGCACATTAAGCTGAGTTAAAACAGTTGTCGCCGTTGATTAATTGTCATAAAAAAGGAATAGTCTGAATGATTGATAAGTAAACTAGATGGTTTTTGTGTCATATACTATGGCTTTTATGGTTTTTTTTTCAATGATGCCAAAAGGGAGAATTCATGGTAGTTATGAATCTATGTGTGCATAGTTTAGCATCATCAAAAATAGAGAGATTGTTTAAGAATTTATGTTTATTATTTTGATGAAATATAAATTGCTTGAGTGAGCAAGGTTCACTTAATGTGTTATCAAGTTCATATGCTTATAGGTGAACTAGGTCTCTCCATGTACAAATAGTCTTGAGCACGTCATTTATGAAAATAAAAATACAGAGGATATTTTGTATTGTTTGTAGTAAAGTTTAATTGAGATAATTGAGTTTGTTGTGTACTTCAACAACTAAAGTTTTTCTCATGTTTGATTGGCTTAAACATTTTGGAAAAAAAAAATTCCAAATCAACTTAATTTTCTCAAATTTAAGAAAAAATTACTTACCTTAAAAAAGGAAAACAATTTCTAAAACTCTTTTCCAGCCTCACACCTCAACTTTTCACCTTAAGTCAATTTTCAAGTTGTCACACCCCAAGGCTACCCCCTTGACATAAACACAGGACCTAGGATCACGAGTGACACCAAGCTAATCCTAAGCTAGCATATCATAAGAAGAACTAAATATATCTATGAAATATAAACTAATGCAGAAGCTAAATCATGATATAACTAATAGTGGATAATACCCAAAACTGGTCAAAATATATAAATATTGAATAAGAGTTTAATGATACTGAACAATCACTTAAATTCTAAAGCTGAATCTAAAACTATGTCTGAAAAAGCCTCTAACTAACTAGAGTTGTTGGGACATGCCCCCAACTAACTCTAGCAAAACTAAAACTGAAATAAAAGACTAAATTGGAAAAATATGTCTATTGTCCTAGAAGTATAAGGACTCTCCACTGAAGTTGTTGAATGTGAATTAGGAACCAATGTACACGTTATATGAATCTGAGGACCTAAACCTACATCATGAAAAGATGTAGCATATAGTATGCGTCAATACTTGGAAGGTACTAAGCATGCAGGATAGGATAAAATCTAAACAAACCATATAAACTGAACAAAGCACAGTGAAAATTGATATAATCTGAACATGATGGAAATACTGAAATATAATGAAATGAACTGAACTTAATGCAATGACCAAGTACATAACATGTTGAGATTGAATATTGAAGTATAACTGAAAGTCTGGTCACATGCACTAGAGTCTGACTGTGGGAGCTACTACTAACCAACATAAAACAACGTGAGCTAAATGCAGAGTCCGATGTATATGCCCCATCGAGAGGACCTAATATACCGTTCTAGGGGTGATATACCGTGAGCTTACGGTATTCTTTATACATTTCACTTAAGAGTTGTGTGTGTCTAGGGCCATTTTGTATTGGAAATAATGTTTTATGTGTTATCTTTGCAGGAAATAGGCTTTGACGCAGTTAAGTGAGATGACAGCTGAAATTCTGCAGAAGTGGCCACCCACGGAGAGACCTACGCACCATAGTTCATGTGACGGTCCATCGATGGGTAGGCGTATATAGGAGCATCAGGGAATTCTAACCAAGTGTGGAACTACGAAGTAATCCACGGACCGTAGGTCGACCTACGAGTCATCCTTCATATCCGTCGAATGTTCAGAGAGTTGAAGTTCTAGTACCTGATGAAAATCCTAAGTGTGGAGCCACAGAAGAGGACCCACGGACCGTAGGCCAACCTACGGTCCATTCTGCACGTCCTTCACTAATGAACTGGGAGTTGAAGGTTCCAGCCTCTGCTGAAAAAGTCTAAATGTTGACTAACGGAGGGGGCCTATGGACCGTAGGTCGACCCACGGTCCATAGGTCGAGTCATCGATCAAAGACGCGTCCTAGAAGCTTATCTCCTTATTTTGTTTCCTTTTTCTTTAGGACATGGTTTCCTATAAATAGGGTATGTAAGCCTCATTTTTGGGGGTTAGACATTATTGTTTACTTTTAGTTCTTGATATTTTCTTTGGGAATTAACATGCAACTTTAGCAATTTGATTTTCAAATTTCTGTTTATAAGATTTTCACTTTATAATTCAATTGGAGATTTTGGGTTTCTTCTACTCTAAACGTAAGTTCATGAATTCTCTTTATCAAAACATGAATTATCTCCTTTCAAGCATGAGTAGCTAAATCCACAACTAGGGTTGTGGGAACCATGAGCAATTAACAATGTATGAATAATAATTAAGTAATTCTTGAATAGTGTATATGCATGTACTGGTAATTCTTTCACTTAGAAAGTCTTTTTAACGAGTGCACATGTTAGAACTCGCCTTGTTGCTACTTGTCGGACCAAATGAGAAAAGAATTGTCAACAGAGATTTAGTGTGATACTATCTAATAGTCTAATGTCAATTGGTGTGAGGGTGAAAACTAAGTCATACATTGATGTGATGTCTAATTTGAGGTAAAGGTAAGGGTTAGTAAAGTAACACACGTAGCCGGACCAAGGTGTGGGGTGAAATTCCCTATTTGGAGGACCAATCACTTGGGGATACATATCTTACCAACTTTGCATGTAGAACACTAGGAAAGGATTACTATTATTAGGATTACTGTGTTAAGAGACTATGGGGAACACATACACCCTAGTTTCTCTGTCTTATTGATAACTCAAAGTTTGAATCTGTCTCACTTGTTACTTAAACAATAATCAGTTATTTGATTCACAAACCCCTCCCCCCTTTATTTACTTGTCTTAGAAATAAGTTGACTAAACGGATAAAATAGTGAGTTAAGTTTAAGTCTGAACCGTATTCTTAGTGGGATCGACCCCAACCTACAAGTTGGGTTCTTTATTTGACAATGATCGTTTATACTTCTTTAGGGAGGTGTAATTTGAGCGTATCAAATTTTGGTGCCGCAGCCGGGGAATAAGGCTTTCGAATTAAGTTTAACTACATTATTGAACTTTAGTCAATTATTTCCTTATTTTACTTTTTCTTTTTCTTTTTGTTTTCTACAGGTTTCTACTCTAGTGTATACTAAGTACATGTAGTCGAGGCGAACCATTGACCCCATAGACCCCAAACTAAGCAATACTTTTAGAAGAATGGAAAAATCAAGGGGTCAATAATAATCCATTCATAGAGGAGCATAAGGATGGAGTGAATAATGAGAATGCTCAGGTTCCTGGGGCTAATCTACTCGGAGATTCATTGAGGGTACATAATCCATCAGAGCCTAGGCTGCGTGATAATTATAGGGTCAACTTTAATACATTTGAATTAGAAGGACCCATTGTTCTCCCTCCTCTACCTCCATGGCATACATTTGTGGTGACAAGCAGTCTGATGCAGATGCTTACAAAAAGGGAGTTGTTTTATGGTATGGCTTCGAAAGATCTGCAGGGGAACATGTCCAAGTTAAGGAGCATCTGCAAGAGTTGTGTGGGACGACCGGAGTTGGATATGAACGTCATATGGTTGAGAGCCTTCCTTATATCATTGATCAAAGATGTTGCGGTGTTGTTTTTTGACCTTCTGTACAACTCGATTCATACATGGGACCAATTGCACAAGGTGTTCATGGCAAAGTATTTTCCATTGTCAAAGAAGCTGAATCACAAAGACAAACTGAACAACTTTCTAGCACTACTTGGAGAGTCTATGAACAGTTCATGGGATAGGTTCACTGCATTCATAAGAAGTATTATGAATCACCGCATTGATGATGAGTCACTGAAGGAGTACTTCTACAGAGGTCAGGATGACAATGCTAAGGATGTGCTGGATACTATTGCTGGAGAATCATATGGTGAGTGCACTTTTGAGGAGATCGTTGAGAAATTGGAGACAATTTCCCAGAATAATAAAGCATGGAGCACTAGAAAGTCAAACACTAGAAGAAGCACTTTTGCAGTTCAAGTTGCACCTAGTCAATCTGCCGATGACATTCATGATGAGATGGCTCAAATGAGGACAAAACTTGGGATGGTGTTGAAGCATGTGATTGGAGGTGCAGAGAAGGTGAATGTGGTAAACTACTTAGCTAGAACTCCACCACTACCAGTTGAGGAATTCTACTGTACCTCTACAACATTTGACCGGTTGCTTCAGGCAACCAAGACTCTTAATATCGGCCTTATTCGAGATGAGGCCAACGTAGTTGCACCTCGCAGGGAGCCACAGGTTGAGGTTCCACCATTGGGTGATGATCTGGTATCAGATGTGGAGCAAATGCAGGATGATGGCACTGCCCCTCCAGCCACTACAGTAGATACCCAGGCTCCTCCGTCTCTGACCGCCAATCAAGCCCCTAGCTCTTTCAGAGCCACTCATTCTTCTGGTTCCCTCACTAGCCCTCTAGCCTGATTATAGAAGCTAGAGGCACAGATCGCCACCCTACTTCAGCATGTGAGGCCATGGATGCAGCGGGCTATAGTAGATTCTGAGGCGAGGGTTGAGCAGAGGATGGAGCTGATGATGGACCAAAAGGTTCAGGCCATTCATCAGCGCATAGATGCCTTTGAGTTGTGAGTCTTGGAGGGGCGGGCCCCATCCATTGATGTGACCACCCTAAAGAAGGAGTTAGAGAGCCTCTATGCGGATGTCGATGTACTTCTCACTCCCCTAGAGACTTAGCCAGAGTCTACCCCTACGGTACTGGTTGATGATGTGGTGATTAGTGCCCTATTCGGCGATGACATGCCCCCACCAGATTCTTCCTATGTTGTGATGCTTATCGAGACCGACGACACTAACCTACGATACGAGTGTCTATGATCGTCGATAATATAGTAACCCAACTAAGGGTTGGGGTCGTGTCCCAAGGGAGTGCTTCTGAGAATTAATAGAAAAATAAAATATAGTTCTATTTAGTCATAGCTAAAGACATTAACAAGTAAAAACATAGTAAATCAAAGGGGTGACACAAAAGTGTCAATTAACAAATGGGGTTTTGTCACAAGTGTAATAAAACCAACAAAATTTAAAGGGGGGATCAATTTTGGGGGGAAGTTCTTGAGGTGTGACCGTAATGTAAATTGATATAAATCGCTTAGTACATGCTTTCGATAGGAAATTTGTAAGTTAATAGAGACTAGGCTAAGCTTTAGATGGAAATAAGTTCCCTCTTGGACAACTTACCCCGTTTCAAATGGGTTCCTCTTCGACATCCATTTTCCGCATGAAGGCCAGCCTATGTCTTACCCCACTCACTACCTCAAGCTGAGTGTTAGGATATGGAACTAGGGCTCACCCTCTCGGGCTGAACCTCGTGTCGACCCACTCCTTAGACCATCAGTCTAGCGGTCTTGGTTTCGTGATCTCTCTCTCGCAAGCCGAAAACACATGGGTGGTTTTGTATTTGCAACTACAAACCCATTAAATTAAACCACAACCACTAGGTGAAATCACCATTAAAATACATCTAACCTATCAACAAACAAGACCCAACAATAATATCAACACATATTTGCTAAATCACACCCCAAGAATGGGGGTTTTAGCTAGACATAAACAAGAGATAGAAATTTATACCTAAATGAGCTTGCATTCAAATGGGTATGAAGATTTAAGTCTTGTTACAGGCCAAGAATGAATAATCCAAGAGACCCAACTCCAAATCTAGAAGATGAAACCCTCTTCTTCTTCAAGTCTCCAAAACCCTCTCAAACTTAGAGCAAAAATAACAAAAAGTACTATTCTGTATGAAAGTTATAATAATTGTTCGACTCCTCTAAAATTAATAAAGAGTTTAGTATTTATAACCTTCAAAAATTAGTACTGGCGGATCGCTCGATTAGGTTAGTTGCGAACGCCGAATGACT
This sequence comes from Solanum commersonii, assembly GCA_029007595.1. Lineage (NCBI taxonomy): Eukaryota > Viridiplantae > Streptophyta > Magnoliopsida > Solanales > Solanaceae > Solanum > Solanum commersonii. The sequence goes on from JAJTWQ010000029.1 coordinate 4,407,903, forward strand.
CGGTGATTCGCCCTACTTCTAGTTCATCGTCGTTTGTGCTTTGCCTTTAGCATCTATGCAATTTTGGATCATTGTGCGATGTACCTCTGCTTCGTAAAATTGATCAGTGAACTGCCAGCTGCTCCTTTCATCGCCTTTTTTATCCTTCTCCTTCGGGGCTTGGCGTACTGGAACAAAAGGCGGAGTGCGTCCCTTCGGCAAATCGCCAAATGTTCTTGGCGATGCTCAAGCTTCAACTTCTTCGTTCTTTTCAGCCCTTTTGTTCTTTTTTGCACCTAAGTGTCCATGCTTCCACTAAAGCTTCAAATACCTGAAACTTAAGTATTTTTATAAGATATAGAGATAAAATAAGCATTCAAAGACACAATTTATATTAAAATATAACCCTAGATGAATACAATTTGTGGAGTCATCAACACCCCCAACTTAAACTTTTTCTTGTCCTCAAGGAAACTCAAGTTCAGCTGTTCAAAAAGGTGTCTCAAATAGTGCTACACAAGACTAAATCATGAACAAACACAACAAGACTCAAATTATTCATGCAAAGATCAATTGTGCACTCAAAGATTCAAATTGTGACACACCATTACCAAAGATTCTCATGCTCGCAATAGTTGCTACTTATACCAATTCAAGCTCAACAAAAAGTATCTAAATACCCTCACATAGAGAATAATTCCATATTCACATAGAGGTTAATCAATTCAAGATCAGGAATCAGATGCAACGCTCACACTCAAAAAGAGGAACACAATGCATGTTTTCACCCATAGGCTTGCCCTTATTTTCCAATCGATCTTCGGTTTGGCTCACTCAAGATCAAAAAGGTCTTTCTAAGGCTTCTAATGGGGATGAGTCCAAAGGTATGGTAATTTAGGCTCAGTGAATTTATCCTCGTGAGATGTGGTATTCTTAAGGCATTCCCTTCTTTTTCTTCATCAATTCTTTTTCTAGTGCTTCTAAGTCATCTTTTTATTCACCACCATGAATTGCCTTGAAACTCGATTTCTTTTGTACTTTATTCCACAGCTTTCTTTTTTGGAGAGTTTCCACTGTTCTACAACACCATGGGTTAAAGGGGACTTTTCTTGCACTTCTTGACTTCTCCTTTTCCATTTTGCCACACCCCCAACATAGGATTTTGGCCTAAGTTGGCTATTCGCTAAACCACAAATCAAAAGGATTATACATAGTGGGTCAAGTGAGGTCTAGGGTTCATCAAGGTTCTTCCAAAGCAAGGTAAGGCTCAAAGGGTGTTCAATAGAGTTTCACACTCTCATGGATAGGCCACAAAAGAGGTATATGTAAAATTTGTCTCACACTTTTCAAATGTTGCCTAAGATCATTTCAAGAGGACACCTTACTAAATCAATCAAACTAACAAGGAAAATTCTAAGTTTATTCATGCAAGGTTCAAAGTAAGCTCATCACACAAGGCATCGACACTTAAGTCAAATAATACCACACACTTTCGCTAGTGTAGAATGGTCATTACAAAAGAATCAATTCGATAAATGGCCAATCATAAAGAGATGAAAAGAGTTCACATATTGTTGATACAACTTCATTTGGCCTCATCGTAGCCGTACATTCATGTTCATTCGATTGTAAGCATTATTTCAGTCATCGGTATTGATCAAAACTGAGACTCAAATTTTGGCAAAAGAACAGCCACATTCAACACATGAGAGGTGGCAGAAATGTGTGAAAAATTCAAAAAAAATCGAAAGGGTCAAAATCATTTTGCAATTAGAAATAAGCAGAGCCACAAGCTCAAACATCCACAGAAAGCAGTATTAACACAATTTAAAAGCAGAACAACCCAAATATATACAAAAAATATGAACATCAATTAGCACACAAAAGGTGGGCCTCACCCCACCATAATTAAAAGGTATTTGTCCTCAAATGCAAATAAAATTATCCAAGATTTTAAAGATAATGAAGGACAGAGATGGAGGTAAAGAGGGGATCCTACCTAATCGGCCGCTCCATTTGTCTAGGCCTCAGAGCCCAGAGTGACTTCCAGAAAGACCAGCTTCATTGGATCCAGCAGCATGAGTCTTTGCCAAGGAAGCCTGCACATTAGCATCTATCATGATTTCTTCAGTTTTGCCTATGTCGTCTGTTGCAGCTTCTCAAACATATCTTTATCAGTTTCTGCTTCTAATTCAGGGTCGGCTATCTACTTCACTCTATCCCTATATCTAGTGGTTGTCTGAGGCATCTCAGGCATGTATGGGATCTCCACTGTTCCAAAAAATCATGGACACATCGGTGGACTTCAGGTGGTTATGTCTTTTCACAATTCAGCAATGGTAGATTTTAAAGTCGTCACCTCCTCTGTGGACCCTTAGTTGTGCTCACACACCACTATCCTAGCTACTAAGGCATCAATGGTAGTGCTCAGAGGTGTCACAGCATCAGTTACGAAAAACTGTATCATGTTTGGACCAGAGGCCTCTAAGCAAGCAGCTCGGGCCAACAGTCCCATTTGGAGTAGGGACATTGTGTGAGTGGAAATTTGGAAACTGCAGCAACAGTGGTGGTTCTTGGTGATCATGCAGTAGCAGAAGAATCTGGAGAATCAGTAGGAGTAACGGTGGCAATGGATATACTTGAAGACCCAGGGGCCGGAGTAGGCAGAGGTGCCTGCAAGCGATGATTTTATTTTACTAACTCCACCAATGATTTTAGCCTTTTTCTTTTTTTCCTGATCCTTAAGGTACTCAACTTTGATTCTTCTTGGCATCTCGAGGCATTGGGCTCATTTGCATAATTTTGTGATCAAGACTGGAAATGGAAGTAAGGTTCGGCTCTGTCTTGCACGCATGAGTATCTCTGACGTAATTATTGTACCCAAGTTTATCTAAGTCTCCTCTATGCCGCAATCCAGGCAAGCTACCTTAGTAAGGTGAATGACCAACTCATTTTGGGATGGCATAATTATGTTGCTGATAAAACTGAACCAGAACCTTGCGCCTTTGTTTAGTTCTGTCCTTTCAATTGGAACTCCTTCCATCGCCCAATTTGGAGTTTCATTTGAAATAAGTTAGGCTAACCACTCTTTCATCTCATCCAACTTTTTTGTTTTGATTAGGTACTGGCAATGATCCCCAATATTTGTGGGCATGCCCAAGACTGCGTTGATTTCCTCATTATCACACTTCACCCTCCTACCTCTGACAACCACATAGCTAACTTCTTTGAAGGCTGCTGCTAGTTGCTTTTGTTGGGGTATTAGTGCACTGTAGAACTCTCTTACCCAGTTTGGAATATAAGGGCCATGGGGTTTGGTGAAGATTTGGTACTTGTGGTATCTCAGACACTCCATTATCTCTGAGTATCTGTCTATAACCCTATTTATGGACTGATGCTTTTCCTCCAGAATTGTCATCTGCCCTTCAGCCTTTACTCGATTCATTGATTTAGGCCAAGGACTTTGTACTGGAGGTGCTAATACTATTGCCTGCTCTGGAACTAGAGGTGTAGTAGTAGTAGGCTGGGGAATCCTGGCCCTTAATGAATCATTCAGCTTCTTGATTCGCTGGTCAGCCTTCTGTGCGATTAGCAGATCTTCCTCATCAGAACCCACACCTTTGCTTTTAGATTAGTTGAGGTCATTTCTATAAAATCCATTACTGTCAGTGCTTGAATGTGATAATTCAAAGGTCTTGTGTTTGCCCTTCCCTTTTTCGCCAGTTGTGGAAAGTTTAGCAACTTTGCTTCTGAATGCATCTGTATCGTCATTGATTATATCCCTTTTGTTTTACCTTGAAGTGGCTTGCTTCTTCCTGCAGCTTTAGATCTAGCCATTTCTGCAAAGAATTTGGAAGGAGTTAAAACAACTAACTCAAATTCAGAGGAACGCTATTGCAAACAATTTTGCTGAATAGATCTGCGATTCACCGACTACTTTTGGAGATCAAGATTTTAGGCAAAAAGTTACAGAACACTGTTTACAAGTAGCATAAAATTAAAGTTGAGATGGGGTCTAAGGGTGAACCACCGAGTGATTCGGCGAGCTCACCTCAGCACGCTGAATAGTCTAAACTTATCAGAAAGGCACAGCACACGACATAGGATAACATTACTTGCAATGGGAGTATAAATATCACAGTTAAATGCAGGATTGGAGGGCTAACCTATTTAGGTAGACTAAGTCAAGACTATGATGCTAGGCAGCAGGTTAGTACATATCCAAGCACTACTAAAGCAGCTAGAATACTTACGAGGTGCAAAAATTCTAAAAATACCAAGTAGGTGAGATTTTGCGACAATCGAGAGTGAGAGAATATGAAAAAGGTTAAAAGCCAAAGCCCGTGGCTTTATGATAACCATCCAGATCTCACCCATTCAGCGACATTAGTTGTATTTGCTTCGCTACTCGGTGATCCGCCGAGTGTTTTTCTATCTTGCTGAGTTTTACAGGACCATCAGTCGAAGTGAGGATCCAAACGGTGGTCTTTGTAGTTGTCACCTATTTAGTCAGCGCTTCACCAATTGGACTTGTGTAATTCATCCTGTACTTATCACAAACTTTTCATGCCCAATCCTACAAAATCAAAACACCTTTATTTCAAAAATAACAAAATTAAAGTAGTTAAGGGTTTTGGGTTGCCTCCCAAATAGCGCCTTAGTTAACATCGTGGCACGACACAGGTTAACACCAAAGTTTCACTTTTGGGGTTCGCCAAAATATCGTTTAGCAATCTCTTACCTTGTGCCTGATGGAATTGAGGCACTACATGACCCAAGAGAGTTTCAATTAGCTGGATAGCTCTAGAGTGAGAACCGCTCATCTGGTTTAGCATTTCTACATTTTCCCTAATCTCATCTAGCACTCTATCGTGCTCAGTTAGATTTTGGAGAATGATTACTAACATATCCTTAATACATTTATTTTCAATGTCCATAGATCTTTCCTACTCGGTAGGTGGCATGCATTTGCTCTTCTCTTTAGACATTACCTCCAGTTCCTCGACCTCTTAGGTCAAGTTATCTATTTGACCCCGCAGAATAATCAATTGCTGGTCCTTCTTAGTATCCTTGTTGGTTTTAGCCTCAAGGTCAAGGAGTTTTACTGCGGTCTCATAGGAGTATCTCTTAAGGCATACTGGGATAAGATGACCGATTAATCCTCTGTTCCTGGGATTTAGACTCTGATAGAAGAATTCCAGTAGAACTAGTTCGGGGATCTCATGAGTTGGGAATTGCATTAACAGTGTTTTAAACCTTAGCCACGAATCATGAAAAAGTTCTCCTTCTAGATGCTTGAAAGTCAAGATGCGATCCCTGAACCTCATCACTTCTACTGGGAGGTGCTCCATTGGTTCACCATCTCCGTCATGTATACTTATTATACTATATTAACACATAAACAAGCTGGACAAAACTAAAAATTGGGTAAATAGACAACAACTAAGAAGAACAAAAAATTTACTAATCTGAAAATTCTCAAATAACACCACTACCCGACAGCGGCACCATTTTGATGCTTATCATGACCAATGACACTAACCTACGGTACGAGTGTCTACAATCGTCGATAATATCGTAACCCAACCAAGGGTTGGGGTCATGTCCCAAAGGAGTGGTTTTGGGATTTAATAGAAAAATAAAATTTAGTTCTAATTAGTCATAGCTAAAGACATTAACGAGTAAAAACATAGTAAATCAAAGGGGTGACCCAAAAGAGTCAATTAACAAATGGGGTTTTTGTCACAAGTGTATTAAAAACAACAAAATTTAAAGGGGAGATCAAGTATGGGGAGAAGTTTTTGGGGTGTGACCGTAATATAAATTGATATAAATCTCTTAGTACATGCTTTCGATAGGAAATTTGTAAGTTAATAGTGACTAGGCTAAGCTGTAGATGGAAATAAATTCCCTCTCGGACAACTTACCCCGTTTCAAATGGGTTCCTCTCAAACACCCATTTGCCACTTGAAGGCCAGCCTACGCCTTACCCCACTCACTCTCTCAAGCTGAGTGTTAGGTTATGGGACTAGGGCTCACCCTCTCAGGATGAACCTCATATTGACCCACTCTTTAGGCCATCAGTCTAGCGGTCTTCGTTTCGCGACCTCTCTCTCGAGTAAGCCAAAAACACATGGGTGGTTTTGTATTTGCAACTACAAACCCATTAAATTAAACCACAATCACTTGGTGAAATCACCATTAAAATACATCTAACCTATTAGAAAACAAGACCCAACGATAATATCAACACATATTTGCTAAATCACACCCCAAGAATGGGGGTTTTAGCTAGACATAAACAAGAGATAGAAATTTATACCTAAATAAGCTTGCATTCAAATGGGTATGAAGATTTAAGTCTTGTTACAGGACAAGAATGAAGAATCCAAGAGACTCAACTCCAAATCTAGAAGATGAAACCCTCTTCTTCTTTGAGTCTCCAAATCCCTCTCAAACTTAGAGCAAAAATATCAAAAAATACTATTCTGTATGAAAATTATAATAATTGTTTGACTCCCCTTAAATTAATAAAGATTTTAGTATTTATAGACTTTAGAAAATAGTGTTGGCAAATCGTTCGGTGAGGTTAGTCGCGAACGCCGAATGACTCGGTGATTCACCCTTCTTCTAGTTCATCATCATTTTTTATTTGCCTTAAGCATCTATGCAAATCTAGATCATTGTGCAGTATACCTCTGCTTCGCGGAACTGATCGGCGAACCGCCGGCTACTCCTTTCATCGCCTTTTTTATCCTTCTCTTTCAGGGCTTGGCGTACTGGAACAAAGGGCAGAGTGCATCCCTTCAGTGAATCGCCAAGCATGGTGATTGCTCAAGCTTCAGCTTCTTCGTTCTTTTCAGTGTTTTTGTTCATTTTTGCGCCTAAGTGTCCATGCTTCCTCTAAAACTTCAAATACCTAAAACTTAAGTGTTTTTATTAGAGATTGATATAAAGCATTCGAGGACACAATTTATATTAAAATATAATCCTAGATGAGTTCAATTTGTGGACTCATTATGCTGCTGGGAAGCACCTCCGTTTCGCTCGTACTTCTGATTATATTGAGGATGAGAAGTTGAGGAAGAACGAGCGCCAGCAGACTGAGGTGGCTCGAAAGGCATCCATAGTTAAAGAGGAACTTCGACAGCAGCGGGCTAGGGAGATAGGGGTTGGCCCATCTAGCGGTATGAGTACTACTAATGATGTTGTGAGAGTTGATGAGAGCATTACTGAGAGTGATGGGATAGTAGATGGGAGCGCTACTAATGGTGTTCCAAGTGTTGATCCAGCGAGCTTCGAGAAACCCGACCCACCCTCTTCTTGAGTGTTCTTCAGTGAATAAGCGCCGCAGGTTTGCTTCACCCGATCCTTGACTTATTTATTTTTTGTGCATTAGGGACAATCACACTTTATTTTGTTGGTGGTAGGGTAAATGAATTGCGAGTGATAAGGTGAAGTCTGAATAACCCAACTCATAATCCTCTCTTAGGGTTTTCTTGCCTATGTTCTTTTCCCCTAAGAGACTGTTTAATTTCTGTTGAACTGGCATGTGTAGGAGTAAGTAGAAAAATGAAAGAATGATTGCATAAAAAGCATGAGAAAAATGATCCCTGTCCAAAAAAATTGAAATGTTCTAGATCGATAGTCTTGATGAGTTGAATGTGTTGGATCTTAGTGTGACATGATAAGGAACCAATTTGACCTTATGAATTAAGCTAAAACTTGAACTGGGTAATCTGATAATCTGATAATGAAACAATGTGCCAAGGGTGTGTGAGAAAAGTTGAATGTTTAGACAGTATGCACCAATCTATAACTTGCCCCGTAGGTCCTGCTAAGATGATCTAGGCTAGAAGTTGGGAAGTGATCATAGGTCTTTGTTCAAATCAAATCCACTAAAGCCTAAAATTATCCAACCAAATGAAATCAATGTTCCCTTTGATCCAAATATTTGAGCCTAAGATAGACCATTTCTTTCAATTAACCTAACTCACCTTCCCTAAAATAATTGTTTTGGCCCCGGTCCCTCTTTGGACATGTTCACCTTGACTTAGGCCAAAAGCCTAAGTTGAGGGTGGTAATGCAAAAAGTTACCTTGATCTTGGCCCTGCTCCGACATCGGATATTGTGCAACTCAACTAATGCAAAGTCCATAAGTTGAGGGTGGCTATGAAAGAGAAAATCGAAAAATGGGTATGAAAAGAGTTTTGTGTTGAAGAGAGAGAAAGAAAAAAATAGAAGAGGATGTGAATTTGTGCAAAAACAAGCAAGAAGATGATAAACAAAAGTGCTGAAAAATATTAAGAAAAATAAAGTGAAAGAAAAAGAAGAAAGTGCAAAAATAAGAGTTGCAAAGTCAAAAGTCATATCTGTGTTGAAAAGAGTCAAGGGAAAGAAAGTAAAATTATAGGATGTCAAAAATAGGTTGAGAAAAGGGGTAAAAAGCCAATGTAATGTCAAGTAGGACAGAAAGTCACTAAAGAGAACCCAAATGTACCACACCTAACCCCCTGAGCCTACATTACAAGCTAAGAAAGTCCTATAGTGATCCTAGCAACTAGTTTGGAGACTCTAAGCAGTGAAAATAAGGGCAAGCCTATGGTATTGAGAACTAATTGTACTTGAAGTCACTTTTGAGTGTGATTGTTGAACGAATCCTAACTCAAAATTCATATCTGCTGTGTGAAAAGAATTTTGTTTGAAGTGAGGGCACTAGTTACATTGTTGGAAAATTGATAACTTGGTGATGGTTAATGGTGTATGGTGTGGTATATGTTAGTCGATCTATGTCATGTTTTGATCCATATGAGTTGGCTTGTTGAGTCTAATAGAAAAGATTTGCACTAAAAAATGGAATGAATTGAAATGATCATGTGATTGCTTAAATTTCTATGTCTGCTTCTACACAAGTGTCGTTTAGAGTGTTAGTGTGTCAATTGAGGACAAACAACAAGTTTAAGTTAAGGGTGTTGATATAACGTGAGTTTACGATATTTTTGATACGTTTCACTTAAGAGTTGTGTGTGTCTAGGGCCATTTTGTATTGTAAATAATGTTTTATGTGCTATGTTTGCAGGAAATAGGCTTTGACGCAGTTAGTGAGATGACGATTGAAATTTTTGCAGAAGTGGCCACCCACGGAAGGACCTACTGACCTTAGGTCCTATGACGGTCCGTTGATGGGTAGGTGTAGATAAGAGCATCAGGGAATTTTCACCAAGTATGGAACTACGAAATGATCCACAGGCCGCCTGCACATCCGTCGAATGTGTTCAGAGAGTTGAAGTTCATGAAAATCCTAAGTGTGGACCCACAGAAGAGGACCCACGGACCATAGGCCAACCTACGATCTGTCCTGCACGTCCGTCATTGACGAATTGGGAGTTGAAGGTTCCAACCTCTTCTGAAAAAGTTAAAGTGTTAACTAACGGAGGGGATCATAGGTCGACCCACGGTCTGTAGGTGTCACGACCCGAGACTACCCCCTAGATGTGACATGGCATACTTGACCCCGAAGGGGTCTCATACAATCCCTTAGCATACATCATTACATATGTCATAGAATAAAAGCGGAAAATTTAAAACTTTTTCTTCATTAATCAAAGTCATTTCTATAAAGTCAAAAAGAGTCTAAACAATGTCTCATTGGCCATCTAATACAATAGAATACTTAGACATATAGGGATACAACCCTTACATAGTTATAAAATGAACTATAAAGAAACTACCAAGGCATCTACTAAGTAAGATGTTTATCCCCGAACTTGAGGACTCATCAACTTGCTCGGAGGATCAGTAATTCCCAAGCTTGAACCAATAGATCCCATCTTCATAAACCAACCCCCTACATTTGTAGAAAACATAGAAATATGGGTTAGCACAAAAATGTACGAAGTATGGTAGCTATGCATAAAACCATTAAATATGCTTGGAAAGGGACACTTCATTTGAAATCATGCTTTATGCCACTTTTGAACATCATCTTTGAAATAGTTGGAGAATGCAACCAATAAGGCAACTCACATACATTTCATTATAACCTGAGAGATATCATTACAACAACAAGCATAGTCTCCAATATCAATATAATACACATCCCAATCTTCACAATACATAACCTCCAATAATACAAGAATACCCGGTTAAATACCAAGACCATCACATCATAAAGTAATCATCACATAAGCAACCTCTAAAGCACACTTGTGCAATGTATGGTAACTAACATGTATTTACAATGTAAAACACCAATTAAATATCACATTCACATAAACCTTCATATCATAATGGAAACATCACCTTAGCAACCCTAAAAGCATACTTGTGCAATATATAGTTGGCATCCCGTAATACCAACTATACTAAGTATCCATTTAGAATCACCTTGGTGACACATATCAACTTTAGACCTCATCATAATCCATAATCATACATAAGGAATAATCATACTCAATACATATACATAAGGAGATTCATACCATAAGAATCCAATCAACATATATATATATATATATATATATATATATATATATATATATCATATCTTCATGTCTTACCATAGCATAATGAACCAACCCACATTCTCTTTCAAAGCTTACTTGTGCAATATAAAAGTGAAGTCCCATACCCCCACTCCTACTAAGTAAACTTATCAATAAATCACAAGTATAGTTCAAATCATATTCATTATCTTATTACGTAGGGAATATTAGTCATAACCAACATAGACCATATGAGCTTACATGGAATCCGGTGTCATATAATCCCACACCGAAAGAAGGCATTCTACTTGCTGAAGGTAGAACTAAACATATTTAGCATCTAAGTGGATCCACTAGCTCAGTCCTATGTTTGGCACATAGTTATGGGATAGGGAGATTGCTACTAGAAATTCAACCTATTGCATTAGCGGAGGAGCTTCCATCTCATGAGTTTACTATAGATAACCCAACCTATTGCATTAGTGGAGGGGCCTTTTCCTCATTGTCCATATCCACTCGGTACTAGGCATCATTTCCCAATTATGCATAATTAGTATAGAATTTTATCTACATGTGTGAAGGCATACTTTACTCTTCGTTCAATACAATTCACTAAATAGCTCATAGATTCATTTAAGTGAGAACTACATTTCACCTTAGAATCATTAACATGTGAGTAAACCTTTCACGTGGTACATATAGTATTTTATGAGAATAACCTTTCATTCAACACAATAATGCTACTCTAGTCATAGCACATCATATCGTACATAGTCATGTCTTATCATCATGGTCATGTACAACTCATGCATAATAGTATGTAAAGATGCATATGAGAACTAGCCTTTCAATCGACACCATACATACATCATATTCATATATATGCATGGAGTGCGTGTGTGCTCGCATAATTGTCCTCACAATAGCACAACAACAAAAACATTATCATCATAGATACTTCCCTTCTCAATGGAGTCACAACATGTACATAATATCCCAACTAATGCACGATTCACATATATTGCATTTAAGGATCTTAGACCATGTAAAGCAACATATCTAATATTCATTACAATACACATGGATACATTCATCATAGCAACACCATCATGATCATAATATAACATTCGTATTCATATCATATCATACTTAGTCATATCTAGGGTTGTAGGGGAGAGGGACCTTATCTCAACACTACAATACACATGGAAAGTAAGCACCTCCACCATAAGTGGATCAACAATTAATAATTAGAATACTTGACAAGTAAACACCCCCACCATAAGTGGATCAATCCATTCATATATAATAACTTCACATAACATACCTTCATAGATTCCCTTCAAGGCCAAGAGTCGAGATCAAGTCTAATATCTTAGATTTGGCACAATAGATAGAAGAAAATCATAATCCAACAACATAACCAATATGATCATTTTCAAGGTAATTCATATCTACAAGATTCTATCATATTCCATTCATGTCTAGGTTATCTAAACTACGGTCATTCATCAACCCTAGAAGAGCACATCTAACCCCTCAATTTGCCTTTTTCATGATATAACCCTAGACCAAGTCAATTTCATCTTAGATTAATAAGGTAATCAAGATTACATGTAAAACTATACTTAGATCATGTAATTACATCATAAAAAACTCTAATTCAATCAATTGAATCAACTTCTAAAAACATTCATTGTGTAGAGAAAAGCCATAGCTAGGGTTGGGGGAAAACTCATGGATTCTTTAGGTTTGAAGTTAAAACCATCTAAAATCAGTAGTATTACCAATAATAAATATAGTTCAATATTTAAGAACAACTTAGAAAGGAATCCATGGGGTTGAGTTGAAACCCTAGCGTTTGAAGATTTCTAGAATTGAATTAAAAGCTTTTGAGAGGGCTCCATGGGTGATAGCTACCCATGGATGAAAACCACCATACCTTAGGTGTAGAAACCCACAAAAATCCTAAGAGAAAGCCTCCATCTTCAAGCCCCTAGGTTGGTTTCTTCATTGGTCTTCAAGGGAGTTCTAGAGAGATGATTTTTGGGAGAGAAAGGGAATTGGGTTTTGATTGGGGGGTCTTGATTTGTGGTGAGTTTATGACTTAGTTTAGGGACTTATTCAACCTATATAAGTCATTTAATTAACTCCCTAAGCCCTTAATTAATTATCTAACTTAATTCCCAAACCCCCAACTTAAAGCTAAAAGTCACAAACCTGGCAGCATCTATGGACCCCAACCTATGGACCGTCATTTGATCTACCATCCGTAGTTTGGGTCCGTCGATTGGACCTGGGACTGACAGTGCTTCACTATTTCGGCTATAACTCTTTACTCCGAGATCAGAATTGGGAAAACTCGGTGGCATTGAAAAGAGGACTTAGAGACCTTTAATTGGATAGGTAATAGAACACCTAATTCGTTTTGAGCTATGAGATATGACCATTTAAAGTTGACCCTCACTCCTAACAAAAACTGAAAAACTGGCAGCACCTACGGCCCTCCACCTATGGACCGTAGGTGGAGTTACAGACCGTTCTATCCCTCCGTCGTTTGGTACTGAGGCTTGTCCATGGGAGCTAAGTCTTCCTAGACTAAGTCCTGACCTATGGAGCTTGACCTGTAGGGTGTCAGTTGACTTACGGGGCGTCACTTATGCCTCCTTAAGTCAACCTGTTTTTGACGGCTTTTGGCCAATGTTGGAGTCCTCCTCAAGGGGGTCCTTGGGGGGGTCGTACCCATACGTTTAACCCCTAAACATAGTGTTCTACAAGTGGGAGTCACTTCTACAGGTTTTCACCCTCAAACAACACTCCAAACTTCAACGACAAGACCCTTACAACTAACTAGTTCCAATGACTAGTTTCCGGACGTTATAGTCGTTTCGTAACATTTGACTTCTAAAATCACCAAACTAACTTCAGAAGCCATTCTCCATCATTTAAACAAGTTTCCAACTATAAACTAACATGTGAGAATCTAGTTCAACCTACTAGATTTAGTCAAGCCCTAGCTAGGTCTTACTAGGTTTTACGGGGTGTTACAATATCCCCTCCTTGGGAACATTCATCCCCGAATGACACTTAAGACATCTTAATGAATCAAAGACTCATAACCAACAGCCCAACAAGAATATAATCATCAAAGTGATGTACAATCTCAAAGACACACCACACACAATGAACATCATTTCAAGAAGGAGGAATTTTAACTCCAATACAACATAGTCAATGCAAATATAAGGAAGTAGGAATCTACATCTATCATTCCATATGCATGACATTATCATGTTTAGTTATGTTCAAGGAGGAACTACCTTCTCCTAGTCATAACATGCTCATATGCAAGTTCCCATTTTCAATAACATTCATTTAAAGAGGAATTTCTTAATTTCGATCTAAAACATGCTCATAAGTAATCTCATATATAGTCTCAAGTCATGTCATGTATATTTAGAGTTCACGTAGCTTCTTATCATAATGACACCACCCCCCCATAACCTTTCAACAAGTCCACTTGAGATGCACATATGAAGTCCCACACCCCCACATGTGCAAAACAACTCATCAAAGAGTCATGAGTGTAGTTCCATTTACATACCACATACAGTGCACAACTTAGGAGAGAATCTCCATCTCAAACATACTTCATACATCATGAGAAAATAGGAACTACCTCTACAAACTCATTATGCATATAGCTTAGACATATTTCATTTCATTGGAGGAATTTCCTTCTACAACTTAAATCATGCTTATCATATCATCTTAAGCCAACTATGCAATTACTTCTTAAAAGCACATTTAAACCATTCACCTCATGAATCACATAGGCTACATACTCTTATTTGCCCATCAAAATGCACATCGTTTGGAAATCATGAGATCATATAAATCACACATGACTCCTAAACATAACATAAGCCCAACTAGGAACTCTTTGTCTCACGCTAGAATAGGAATGAAAGAAAGAGATGAGAATGTCAGGATTTCAACTAGTCATGCTTTCTAAGCACACCATCCCCTCCTTAGGAGGAAGCCCTCACTACAACCCTCAAGAAAACTTCTTCCAAGCACTCCTAAAGAAATAATCAAACTCACATTTTGCCATCCTTGCAAAAGTCTAAGGTCCTCAACATCTAGAAATACCATCCTCACATGACACAACAAGTACTAGTTCTTTAAAAAGGAAGCATTTGTACTAGTTTGCCATCTTGCTCAAAAGGTGATAACTAATACACATTCAAGAGTCCCATATTCTTCTAACCATCCGGGCCCTATCAAAAATAAAAACACACCATGTATGCAACCCATCGATACAAAAAGTCACATCAAGGTCTAACATGTCAAGTTCCACCAAGTCATCAAGAGTATTTCTAGGGAACAAGGAAAGGGACATCTTCCATAAACCTTCTTTACTAATTTCAAACCATTAACCGGGGTAAAATCCGTAAAAGGTTCTATTAACTCATCCGGAGGACTCTAAGCCTCATAACCTCATAAGGCATCATACTAGATAAGGTAATACCAAAACACAACACATCACTTATATGAAATTACCAACATACCGGTACTTCCATCCAAAAAGTCTTCCAAGTCAGCCCTAGTAGCATCCCTTTCTAAGGCCTTCACTAGGATATCACTCAAGGTCTCACATGAGTCTACTACTCAGGATATAAGTTTCTCAAATTCACTCTACCTCATAAGGTGAGAATCTAAGCAAACCTTATTATCTAGGCACAGTTTCCCTCACTTAGGAGACAAACTACACAAGCTCTCTTAAACATCACTTACTTTAATTTTAAGGCCGGAATAAGTCATCACTCAAGGCTTCATACTCATCATCCATAATGATTCTAAACCAAGGTGAATGAAACTTCTACCCCTTTTTAAGAGGAATCTACTCACCTCACACATCATAGGTATATCCAAAGCACCTATATCACAACATTCTTTCAACATACTCCAACAACTCATCATGACTTTCTATCAATCATCACACAAAACCCTAAGGCACTCCATCTATGCTAAAGAAATTCATCCATATCCATCATATCAAGTCTTACCAAGTCATGTTACCATCCGTGCCATCACCTCTAACATTTTATCCCTCAATCATAGAAGCATTTACCCTCTCAAGTAGTTACATCTAGAAAACCATCGGACAAGGGATAAGGGAGAGATCTTATAGAGATAGGCTCTATGGCACAAGTCAAGAGTAACGAAGAAGTGGAATCTAATGCACCTTATAGCCTCTCATTCATAAGTGTGGCGCGCTTCACAATTTGAACAAGATTCTACTCAATGTGGCCTATGAGACATGAACCTAAATTATCCCAAAAACTTATGCTCTGATACCAAATTTGTCACGACCCGAGACTACCCCCTAGACGTGACATGGCGTACTTGACCCCGAAGGGTTCTCATACAAGCCCTTAGCATGCATCATTGCATATGTCATAGAATAAAGGCGGAAAATTTAAAACTTTTTCTTCAACAATCGAAGTCATTTCTATAAAGTCAAAAAGTGTCTAAACATTGTATAATTGGCCATCTACTACAATAGAATACTTAGACATATAGGGATACAACCCTTACATAGTTCTAAAATGAACTATAAAGAAACTACTAAGGCATCTACTAAGTAAGATGTTTACCAAACTAGAGGACTAATCAACTAGATTGGAGGATCACTAATTCCCAAGCTTGAACCAATAGATCCCATCTTCATGACCCAACCCCCTACATTTGTAGAAAACATAGAAATATGAGTAAGCACAAAAATGTACTAAGTATGCTAGCTATGCATAAAACCATTAAATATTCTTGAAAAGGGACATTTCATTTGAAATCATGCTTTATGCCATTTTTGAACATCATCTTTGAAATAATTGGAGAATGCAACCAATAAGGCAACTCACATACATTTCATTATAACTTGAGAGATATCATTATAACAACAAGCATAGTCTCCAATATCAATATAATACATATCCCAATCTTCACAATACATAACCTCCAATTATACAAGAATACGCAATTAAATACCAAGCCCATCACATCATGAAGTAATCATCACATAAGCAACCTCTAAAACACACTCGTGCAATGTATGGTAACTAACATGTATTTACAATGTAAAACACCAATCAAATATCACATTCACATAAACCTTCATATCATAATGGAAACATCACCTTAGCAACCCTAAAAGCATATTTGTACAATGTATAGTTGGCATCCCATAATACCAACTATACTAAGTATCTATTTAGAATCACCTTGGTGACACATATCAACTTTAGACCTCATCATAATCCATAATCATACATAAGGAATAATCATACTCATTACATATACATAAGGAGAGTCATACCATAACAACAATCCAATCAACATATATATATATCATATCTTCATGTCTTACCATAGCATAATGAACCAACCCACAATCCCTTTCAAAGCATACTTGTGCAATTTAAAAGTGAAGTCTCATACCCCCACTCCTACTAAGTAAACTTATCAAGAAATCACAAGTATAGTTCAAATCATATTCATTATCTTATTACATAGGGCATATTAGCCATAACTGACATAGAACATGTGAGCTTACATGGAATCCGATATCATATAACCCCACATCGAAAGAAGGCATTCCACTTGCCAAAGGTAGAGCTAAACATATTTAGCATCTAAGTGGATCCACTAGCTCAGTCCTATGTTTGGCACATAGTTATGGGATAGGTAGACTGCTACTAGAAACCCAACCTATTGTATTAGCGGAGGAGCTTCCATATCATGAGTTTACTATAGATGACCCAATATATTGCATTAGCGGAGGGGCCTTTTCCACATTGTCCATATCCACTCGGTACTAGGCATCATTTCATAATTATACATAATTAGTATGTAATTGTATCTGTATGTGTGAAGGCATACTTTACCCTTCGTTCAATACATTTCACTGAATAGCTCATATATTCATTTAAGTGAGAACTGCCTTTCACCTTAGAATCATTAACATGTGAGTAAACCTTTCACATAATACATATAGTGTTTTATGATAATAACCTTTCATTCAACACAGTAATTCTACTCTAGTCATAGCACATCATATCGTACATAGTCATATCTTATCATCATGGTCATGTACAACTTATGCATAATAGTATGTAAAGGTGCATATGAGAACTAGCCTTTCAATCGACACCATACATACATCATATTCATATTTATGCAAGGAGTGTGTATGTACACATAATTATCCTCACAATGGCACAACAACAACAACAACATTATCATCACAGATGCATCCCTTCTCAATAGAGTCACAATATGTACATAATATCCAACCAATGAACGATTCACATATATTGCATTTAAGGATCTTAGACCATGTAATGCAACATATCTAATATTCAATACAATAGACATTGATACATTCATCATAGAAACACCATCATGATCATAACATAACATTTGTATTCATATCGTATCATACTTAGTCATATCTGGGGTTGTAGGGGAGAGGGACCTTATCTCAACACTACAATACACAAGGCAAGTAAGCACCTCCACCATAAGTGGATCAATAATTAATAATTAGAATACTTGACAAGTAAACACCCCCACCATAAGTGGATCAATCTATTCATATATAATAACTTCACATAACATACCTTCGTAGATTCCTTTCAAGGCCAAGAGTCGAGATCAAGTCAAATATCTTATAGTTGGAACAATAGATAGAAGAACATCATAATCCAACAACATAACCAATATGATCATTTTCAAGGTAATTCATATCTACAAGATTCTATCATATTCCATTCATGTGTAGGTGATCTTAACTAAGGCCATTCATCAACCCTAGAAGATCACATCTAACCCCTCAATTTGCCTTTTTCATGATATAACCCTAGACCAACTCAATTTCATCTTAGATTCATAAGGTAATCAAGAATACATGTAAAACTATACTTAGATCATGTAATTACATCATAAACAACTCTAATTCAATCATTTGAATCAACTTCTAACAACATTCATTGTGTAGAGAAAAGTCATAGCTAGGTTCGGGAGAAAACTCATGGATTCTTTAGATTAGTAGTTAAAACCATCTAAAATCAGTAGTATTACCAATAATAAACATACTTCAATCTTTAGGAACAACTTAGAAAGGAATTCATGGGGTTGAGTTGAAACCCTAGCGTTTGAAGATTTCTAGAATTGAATTAAAAGCTTTTGAGAGGGCTCCATGGGTGATAGCTACCCATGGATGAAAACCACCATACCTTAGGTGTAGAAACCCACGAAAATCCTAAGAGAAAGCCTGCATCTTCAAGCCCCTAGGTTTGTTTCTTCATTGGTCTTCAAGGGAGTTCTAGAGAGATGATTTTTGGGAAAGAAAGGGAATTGGGTTTTGATTGGGGGGTCTTGACTTGTGCTGAGTTTATGACTTAGTTTAGGGACTTATTCAACCTATTTAAGTCATTTAATTAACTCCCTAGGCCCTTAATTAATTATCTAACTTAATTCCCAAACCCCCAACTTTAAGCTAAACATCACAAAACTGGCAGCATCTATGGACCCCAACCTACGGACTGTCGTTTGATCTACCGTCCCTAGTTTTTATCCATCGATTGAACCTGGGACTGATAGTGCTTCACGATTTTTGCCATAACGTTTCACTCCCAGATCGGAATTGGGCAAACTCGGTGGCGTTGGAAAGAGGACTCATAGAAATTTAATTGGATAGGTAATAGAACACCTAATTCGTTTTGAGCTATCAGATATGACCATTTAAATATGACCCTCACTCCAAACTAAAACTGAAAAACTGGCAGCACCTACGGACCGTAGGTGGAATTACGAACTATTTTGTCCCTCCGTTGTTTGGTACTGAGGCTTAGCCATGGGATCTAAGGCTCCCTAGACTAAGTCCTAAACTACAAAGCTTGACCTATGGGGCATCACTTATGCCTCCGTAAGTCAACCTATTTTTGACAACTTTTGGCCAATGTTGGGGTCCTCTTTAAGGACCCCTGGGGTGGTTCTTGGGGGGGTCGTACCCATACTTTTAACCCCTAAACATAGTGTTCTACAAGTTAAAGTCACTTCTACAGGATTTCACCCTCAAACAACACTCCAAACTTCAAAGACAGGACCCTTACAACTCACTAGTTCCAATGACTAGTTTTCGGACGTTATAGTCATTTCTTAATGTTTGACTTCTAAAATCACCAAACTAACTTCAAAAGCCATTTTTCATCATTTAAACAAGTTTCCAACTATAAACTAACATGTGAGGCTCTAGTTCAACCCACTAGATTTAGTCAAGCCCTAGCTAGGTCTTACTAGGTTTTACGGGGTGTTACAGTAGGTCAAATCGTCGATCAAAGCCACGTCCCAAAAGTTTATTTCCTTATTCTATTTCCTTTTTGTTTAGGACTTGTTTTTTCTATAAATAGGGTATGTAAACCTCATTTTTGGGGGTTAGACTTTATTGTTTACTTTTAGTTCTTGATATTTTCTTTGGGAATTAACTTGCAACTTTAGTAATTTGATTTTCGGATTTTGGTTTATAAGATTTTCGCTTTGACATTCAATTGGAGATTTCAGGTTTCTTCTACTATAAACGTAAGTTCATGAATTCTCTTTATCAAAAAATGAATTGTGTTCTTTCAAGCATGAGTAGCTAAATCCACAACTAGGGTTGTGGGAACCATGAGCAATTAACAACATATGAATAACAATTAAGTAATTCTTGAATAGTGTTTATGCATGTATTTGTAATTCTTTCACTTAGAAGTCTTTTTAACGAGTGCACGCGTTAGAACTCATCTTGTTGCTACATGCCGGACCAAGGAGGTAGTTAATGAGAAAAGAATTGTCAATAGAGATTTAGTGTGATACTATCTAATAGTCTAATGTCAATTGGTGCGAGTGTGAAAACTAATCCATACATTTATGTGATGTCTAATATGAGGTAAAGGTTTGGGTTAGTAAAGTATACACACGTAGCCGAACCAAGGTGCGGGGTGAAATTTTCTATTTGGAGGACCAATCACTTAGGGATACCTATCTTACCAACTTTGCATGTAAAACACTAGGAAATGATTACTATTATTAGGATTACCGCGTTAAGATCTTATAGGGAACACATATACCCTAGTTTCTCTCTCTTATTGATAACTTAAAGATTGAATCTTGCTCACTTGTTACTTAAACAACAATCAGTTATTTGCTTCACAACCCGCCCCCCCTTTATTTACTTGTCTCATGAATTAGTTGACTAAATGGATATAATAGTTAGTTAAGTTTAAGACTGAACCGTATTCCTGATAGGATCGACCCCAACCTACAAGTTGGGTTCTTTATTTGAGAACGATAGCTCATACTTCTTTAGGAAGGTGTAATTTGAGCGTATCAAGGGGTATAAAGGCATGACTGGCGTGATCACTAATTATGATGCCCATAGTGGGGACTTATAAACCTACGGGGGCAGGTAGTTCTAGGACTATACGGGTACGCTGAACCCTAGTCCAACTCGGTGTTAAGTCTACTCCCAACAAAATTTGTATATGACACAATATGACTGAAATACTGAAATGTTGAATAGCTCAAAATATTGACATGCAAAATCTAACAATGTGACAATTATATACTGATAATGTGACATTAAAAAACTGAAGTATGTATATTTGTTTAACTGGCCTAGCATGTGTAATTCATGAACTAAGAGAATCTACACAACTAGGGTTCTGAGTTTCATGCAAAGGACTAAGCAACAATTTCACAAAAACATGATAATCTGATTAGGAATATTCTAATAGCTAAATCAAAACTAATATCTAAGGTTTTAGAAACCCTAGGTCTAAGCAAGATATAGGAATCAAGATTCTGACTGAATTCTAGGGACCTAGGGGATGAAAGGAACCAATTAGTGAAATCTCACATACCTGGTGACGAATTTCATAGAGAAATCTTTTGATTTTGTGGCTGGAACTAAAGAAACATGTTACGTGTTCTTAAGGGGTTTGGTCGACTCTTTCTCCTCGTTTGCTCTAATCTTGGTGATTTTTTGGAAATTTAATTGCTAAGGATAAGTTTTGACTAAGTTACTAGGCTTAAACTGACCAAAACTACCTAGTTTAGGGGTTAAACGACGTAGTTTAGGTGTCCAACGCATAAGGGAAAGACCAAAATGACCCTACTAAAAATCTGACGGGACCATCCACGGAGCCACTAACGGACCGTTGGTGGAACCACAGTCCATCGTATAGGTCATGGCTATTGGCTTCAGGTTACTAGTTCCTGGAATCTTCCCTCTACGGTCCACTTCACGGATCATGTGAAGAATCATAGACTGTGAAGGTCACCGTGGTCCTTCACTTGGGCTAGAGTCCTACTTTCTCAGCTTCACGCCTCACCACATCCCATCATCAAGATCACGGCCCGTGAAGGGCTCCGTGGTCTAATGGTTGGGCTTAGTTGGTTTTGCCTAGCTTACACGAGCCTTCCCACGGCTTATGATGTGGCCCATGGCCTGTGAAGGGTCCCGTGGTCCACCTCTTCTCGATGGGCCTGAGCCACGGGAAGGCCGACGGACTGTGGTTCCTTTCACAGTCCGTGAACCTTGTTGTGGTTCACCAATTTTCTATTGTCTGTTTGAGCTAAGTTCTAAGGTATTACAATATCTCCCCCTTGGGAGCATTAGTCCTCGAATGAAGCCTAAACTACCTGAGTATGGAGGGAAGGAGCT
Organism: Solanum commersonii; assembly: GCA_029007595.1. Lineage (NCBI taxonomy): Eukaryota > Viridiplantae > Streptophyta > Magnoliopsida > Solanales > Solanaceae > Solanum > Solanum commersonii. Next base: position 4,430,133 of record JAJTWQ010000029.1, read on the forward strand.
GCAATCCCTACCACTATGTACTGGAAACTTATATCTAACTGAACTGAGTTCCAAGAACATGCACTTATGCTGAAATGCAAGAACAACTGAAGGAACAAGACACTGAGACTGAATTTACGCAAGAGTAAACTAAGGGACTGGAGAGGAACTATTACCTGAAGCTGAAATGGAAATGGAAGGAAAGAGGAGAGGATACTTGGCCATCATGGTTGTTTCTGCTTCCCAAGTAGCTCCCACAAAACCTTCACTGAAGCGACTTCTTTGTTTCTCAACCTACAAACCTGACCGTTAAGAATCGCAACTGGCACCTCTTCATAAGTGATACTATCCTTCACAATGACACTTTCTGAAGGCACTATTGATGTCGGATCACCCACACACTTCATCAACAATGAAATGTGAAAGACTGGATGAACCGCTGCTAGTTCTGCTGGCAACTCTAACTCATAAGACATATTACCAACCCTTTTCAAGATTCTAAAAGGACCTACATATCTAGTATTGAGCTTCCTTTTTCTGCCAAACCTCATCACCCTCTTCATTGGTGACACCTTCAAGAAAATCCAATCATTGATCTCAAACTCTAAGTCCCTTCTCCTTACATCTGCATAGTATTTCTGACGATTCTAAGTTTTCTTTAGTGTATCTCTGATGAGCTGAACTTTTTCCATATCCTCATGAACCAATTTTTTCCCAATCAATGTTGCTTCACCTACTTCAAACCAACCAAATGGAGATCTGCAACTATGCCCATATAGTGCCTTATAAGGGGGCATCTAAATACTGGAATGGAAGCTATTATTATAGGCGAACTCTACGACAGGTAGGTGATAACCCCAACTACCCTTGAAATCGATCACACAAGCTCTCAATATGTCCTCTAAGGTATGAATGGTACGCTCTGCCTAACCATTCGTATGTGGATGAAATGTTGTGCTGAGATTTACCTGAGTACCAAGACCTTTCTGAAATAATCTCCAGAAATAAGAGATAAATTAAGGACATCTATCTGAGATGATAGACAAAGGAACCCCATGCAACCTGACTATCTTATTAATTTAGAGTTTAGCATAATCATTCGCTGAATCTGTAGTCTTGATAGCCAAGAAATAAATGGACTTAGTAACTCTGTCAACTATCACCCAAATGGAGTCATGTTGTTTGTGAGTACGAGGTAAACCGGTAATGAAATCCATATTTATCACTTCCCACTTCCATGTAAAAATGTTAATCTATTGAGTCATACCTCTTGGTTTCTGATGTTCTACTTTAACCTGCTGACAATTAGGGCATTTAGCCACAAAATTTGTTATGTCCTTCTTCATGATGTTCCACCAAAAGACCTCCCGCGGATCGCGGTACATCTTAGTGGCACCTGCATGAATGGAATACCTGGAGTTATGGGCTTTTGTAAGGATATGATGCCTCAACTCACCCATATTAGGAACACATAAGCGACCCTGGTACCGAAGAACACCATCTCCCCCTTGGGAGAAAACCTCAACTTTTTGCTGATGAACAGCACCTTTCAACTGAAGTAATATAGGATCACTAACTTGTTTTTCCTTAAACTCCGCCACCAATGAATATTCTGATCCATTCTGAACTATCACCTCACTATCTGATATGTCCGTAAAGTAAACTCCTAAGTGAGCAAGCTCATGAATATCTTTTGCTATTTCATTTCTTTCTTCCTCAACATGTGCTACACTACCCATAAATAATGTGCTAAGAGCATTAGGTACTACATTGGCCTTGCCCGGATGGTAAAGCACATTCATGACATAGTTCTTGAGGAATTCAAATCATCTCCTCTGACAAAGATTCAACTCTTTCTAGGTGAACACATATTGGAGACTCTTATGATCTGTGAATATATCAACATGAATACCATACAAGTAGTGTCTCTAAATCTTATGGGAAAATACTATGGCTGAAAGATCGAGGTCATGAGTCAGGTTGTTCTTCTCATGAACCTTAAGTTGTCTAGAAGCATAAGCTATGACCTTACCTCGTTGCATTAACACACAACCTAGGTCGACTCTGGTTGCATCACAATAGATCACATAACCATCGAAACCATCTGGTAGAGTCAAAATGGGAGTTATAGTCAACCTAGTTTTCAGTTCTGAGACGCTCTTCTCACACTTATCTGACCACTAAAACTTAACCTTTTTATGAGTCAGCTTGGTCAATGGGGAAGCTATGGATGAAAACCCTCCAACAAATCTCCTGTAATAACTAGCCAAACCCAAAGAACTCCTGATATTTTTTGGAGAGGTGAGTCTGGGTCATTGCATGACTGCCTCTATTTTCGGAGAATCCACTCGGATTCCTTCACTAGATACCACATGACCAAGGAAAGCGATTGACTATAACAAGAATTCACATTTGCTGAACTTAGTGAACAACTAGCGATGTTAATCTCAAATGAGTCGCATGCTCCTCCTCATTCCTAGAGTAAATGAGAATATCATCAATAAAGACGATAACGAACAAGTTCAAATATTGCTTGAACACCCTGTTTATTAAATCCATGAAAGTTGCAGGAACATTGGTTAGTCCAAATGACATAACTACAAATTCATAATGACCTAACCAAGTTCTGAAGGTTGTTTTCGAAATGTCACTTTCTCTGACTCTAAGCTGATGATAGCCAGATCTGAGGTCTATCTTAGAAAAATAACTTGTGCCCTAACGTTGATTGAATAATTCAACAATCTTGGGGATAGGGTACTTATTCTTGATTGTAACTTTGTTCAACTGGCGATAGTCAATGCACATTCTTAGAGAACCATCTTTCTTTTTCACGAACAACACTAGAGCACCCCATGGAGAGATACTGGGTGTGATGAAACCCTTATCTAGAAGGTCTTTAAACTGTTCCTTCAATTCCTTAAGCTCAACTGGAGCCATTCTGTAAGGAGGCATCGAAATAAGCTGGGTATCTAGAAGGAGATCAATTCTGAAGTTTATTTCCCTTTCGAGAGGAGCTTCGGGAAGATCTTCTGGAAACACTTCTGGAAACTCATTTACTACTGGGACTAACTCAAGAGTTGGGGTTTCGGAGCTTGAATCCTTAACCCGAACAAGATGATAGATATACCCTTTAGAGATTATTTTTCTGGCATTAAGGTAAGAGATGAATTGACCCATAGGAACTGAGCTACTACCCTTCCACTCTAAGACTGGCTAGTTTGGAAACTGAAACCGAACTATTCTAGTTCTACAATCGACTGAGACGTAATAGAAATGTAATCAATCCATCCTAGAATGAAATGTTACAAGCCAAGAGTACCCCCTAGACGTAACACGACGTACAAGACTCCAAAGAGCCTCATACAAGCCTCATAGCATATCATGAACATAGGATAATAGAAAAGTACGGAAAAGTTTTAAAACTTTTAACCATACAATCGAAGTCCTTTATTAAAAATAAGCGGAAGCCTTTTTCTAAACCTTGTCTCAAACTATCTAATACAACTTTGAATAAAATTCTTGGGACGCGGCCCAATACAATAGTCTCAAAACATGAAATAAAAGACGTAAAGGAAAGGATGGGTTTTGTCCTCGAAGCAATGAGGACTCACCAAGATCTTTAACTCCCCTTCTGCCATAAGTACCTCCATATTCCGCTGAGTAGGATTTGACAATGTGTTTGAGTTAGTGATTGTAAAACTTCATTTTTAGCTCCTTAGAAACCTAGCTTCAAGAATAGCACTCAAGTCTCTAAACCCTACATTTGATTAGAATGTAGTCAAAGTATGCGTTAGTACAAAATGTACTAAATATGTTAGCTAGCATAATCATAAGAGCATAAGAAAAGGGTTAGTCAATATAAGTCATAATCAAAAATCATATGAAATACTTCATGAAACATAAACTATAACCATAAGATACAATATCATAATAATAAGTAAAGTCTCCCACATAAGCATCATATAAGCATTATTCAACTCTTTGCCATCTATACCATAATACAACTATTCTCAAGTAACCTCCAAAGCATACTTGTGCAATCGCTAAATAGCATCCCATAATACCATCCAAGCTAAGTATCCATTTTTGGTCATCTTAATCATAGTCTATATACATGATCAAGACTTTCAAATTTTCTACCATAAGGGTACTGATACGCTCAAATTACACCTCCCTACAAAAGTATAAGCGATAGTTATCAAGTAAAGAACCCAACTTGTAGGTTGGGGTCGATCCCACGAGGAAAATGGTTTAGACTTAACTTTAACCAACAATTATATTCAATTAGTCAAATTACTTCCAGAAACAAGTAATAAAAAGGGGGGGTTTTGTTTGTGTGAAACAAAGAGTAAGAATTTAATAAGTAATCAGTAATCAAAACTCAATTTTGGTTGTTATCAAGATGAGAGAAATAACTAGGGTATACATATTCCCCACAAGCTCATAACGCAGTAATCCTAGTAATAAAAATCCTCTCCTAGTGTATGACATGCAAAGTGATAAGTTAGGTATCTCTAAATCCTTGGTCCGGCATCTAGAGAATTTCACCCTGCACCTTGGTCTGGCTACATGTGTATAATTTACTAACCCTTACCTTTACCTCATATTAGACATCATAATCGATGTTTGGCTTAGTTATTACTTCGTACCAATCGACGCTAACCTATTAGATAGTATCACACTAAATCTATGTTGATAATTCTTTTCTCGTTAATTACCTCCTTGGTCCGACAAGTAGTAACAAGGCAAGTTCTAACGTTGGCCACCGTTAAAAAGACTTCTAAACGAAAGAATTATCAATGCATGCAAAATACTATTCAAGATTTGCTTATTTACTATTCATACTTTGTCAATCGCTCACGATTCCCACAACCCTAGTTGTGGATTTAGTTACCCATATTAGCAAGAACACAATTCATAGTTTTAGATGAAAAAATCATGAACTTACGTAAAGAGAATAATAAACCAAGAAATTCAACTTGAATTGCAAAGCCACAATCTTCAAAACGAACTTAGGAAATCAATAATTGCTAGGTTTTCGAATTAATCTCCCTAGTCACAAAGTAAAACTAGAAAAATCAGGTCTAACCCCCAAAAACGAGGTTTACATGCCCTACTTATAGAAACAAATCCTAAATTAAAAAGGAAACAAATTAAGGAAAGTTTGTTCAGGCACACGTCTTCAATCCACGAGACTGACTTACGGACCATCGATGGATCTACAGTCCGTAAGTCCCTTCTGTCAGCCAGGACCTGGAAAATATTTCAGCTTCTCTGAAGAAAATGATGGACTTGCAGTACGAACCATAAATTGATCTATGGTTCGTCAATCCCCTCCGTAGCTCCACACTTGGAATCTTCAAAAATCAGGTACTGGAACCCTCGTAGTATCAATCTACGGATCAATAGTACGGTCCGTAGATCAATCTACAGACCGTCAATGGCCACCGTGGTTCCACACTTGGTCAAATTTCCCTGATTTGTCTTCCATACCTTGCTCGCTGATCTACAGTCACAACCTATGGACTGTCAATGGAACTACGATCCGTAGATCACCTCCGTGAATCCCTTTTCTGCATTTCTTTCATCTGTCTCTATACTTTCGCACCTGAACATCTTTCCTACAAAATATGATAAAAACACATAAAAACCAATACAAAAAGGCCCTAGACACACACAACTTGTAAGAGAAATGTATTAGAAATACCATAAAATCACGGTATATCAACACCCTCAACTTAAATGCATTGTTTGTCCTCAAGCGACGCACTATGACTCTAAACAACACTTGTATAGAAGCAAACATTTCAGGCTCAAGCAATCACATGGCTCTCTACCCCCCTCACTTTTCAAGTGCATATTCGTTCTCTTAGACTCGACAAGCTAATTCACACGGATCACACCATGACACAAATCGACCAACTGACACACAACATACACCTTCTCACTATCACCAAGGTACCAACTTTCCAACAATGTAACTAGTACCCTTACCTCAAACGAAATCCCCTTTTCACAAAAATGAATGTCATTCATGGTACAAGGATTTATTCAACACTCACGCTCAGAAGTAATTTCAAATACAGTTAGTGCTCAACGCCATAAGTTTGCCCTTATTTTCACTGCTTAGACTCTCCAAACTAGACTCTAGGATCACTATAGGACTTTCTTAGCTTGTAACGTAGGCTCAGGGTCAGGTGTGGTACATTTGGGTACTGCTTAGTGACTTTCTGCCCTCCTTGACATTACACTAGGCTTTCGACCTCTTTTTTCCCTATTTTTGTCAACCTATCGTTTAACTTCTTTCCCCTAATTTTCTTCAACCACGGATGTGACTTCAGGCTTTGTAGCTCTTTTTACTTTTATTTTATTTCTCTTTTAGCTTTCCACAAGCCACATCCTTTCTTCTCATTTTCTTCTTCTTCTTTTTTTCATATCACTCTTTTCATACCCATTTTTTCTTTTAGTTTCCTCTTTCATAGCCACCCTCAACTTATGGATTTTCCATTAGTTGAGGTGCACAATACCCGATGTCGGGTCAAGGCCAAGATTGAAGTTACTTTTTACATTAGCCACCCTCAACTTAGGCTTTTGGCCTAAGTCAAAGTGCACATGTCCAAGGAGGGACCAGGGCCAACATATTAGATTATGGGAAGGTGAGTTCGGGGTTTAGAAAGAAATGGTTTACTTTTAGGCTCAAAGTTGGATCAAAGGGAACATTTATTTCATTTGGTTGGCTCTTTCTTTTAGGCAATTTGTGGACTTTTCAGAACAATGGCCTATGATCACTTCCTAACCTCTAGGTTGAATTGTCTTAGCAGGACTGACCGGGCAAGTTCTAGTTTCGCACAAAATATATTTGAACACTCAACGATTCTCACACACTCTTGGCACATAGTTCCATTATCAGATTATAGATTACCCAGTTCAAGTTTTAGCTTAAGTCATGCCATCGAGTTGATCCGTTATTATGTCATACTCAGAGCCAATACATTCAACTAATCATAGCCTACAAATTCTAGCATACATCCCACAATCTGACAGGTATCATTTTTCATAAGCCATCATGCTTCTTTCTTTATCATGCTTCCATACATACGATCCTAAGACATGCCAGTTCAACAAAAATTCAACAGTCTCTCGGGGGAAAAGAACACAGGTAAGAAAACCCCAAGAGAGCATTCATGAGTTGGGTTATTTAGACGTCACCCTATCACTCACAATCTATTTACCCCACCCCCAACAAAATATAGATGCAATTGTCCCCAATGCATACAAAAATTAGAAAAAGAAAATGGATTTGGTGAAGCAAACCTATGGCGCAAAGCGCCGGCGAATCATAAACAAGGAGGGGGGTCCGGTTTCCCGGAGCCCGCTGGAACAATAGTGGGGGCACCCTCAGTAGTGCCCACACCAGCAATCATAGCACCCTCAATAGTGCTCTCTATCAATCTCACCGCACTATTAGTGGTGCTCACAACGTCCCCCAAAACCGACTAGACCTCTACAACTGGGGCAGAGCTCAATGCCCTTACAACTCTCTCATGCACCCTTTGCTGGCACAACTCTTCGGTCTAAGATCGAAGCCCTCCTTGCCTCCTTCTCCTGCCTACACTGTCTCTTTTGAGCTTTCTCCTCCTCAGTGCGATGAGAACGGTGCCGCTTGCCTTTGGTATGTGTAGGCGCAAGCCCCTCCTCGATGGTCCCACTAAATAGAGCATCCAGCACTGTATCATCAGCCAATGCAGTAGGTGCAACCTGAGGCTCAACTGAAGGGGCGACAAGAATGGCATCAACGTCGGCCCGGAGAATGGCTAAGTCAGCCTGCAAAGCAGATAGATCTATGACCGAGGCTAATCGCTCGAGGACTCGCAATTCAAAGACATCAAGAGGCTTATTAACAGCCTAGACTTTCCGGTCCATCATCCCCTCCATCCTGCGCTCCATTCTAGCCTCAAACTCGGCTATCGACTTTCACATCCACGGTTGGATGTGATACAGCAGTGTGGCCATCTGAGCCTCTAACTTATGTACTCTGGCCAATGGGACAACAGTAGCTCCTAACTGTGGTGTTGATCGAGAGGAGCTAGGAGCCATACTAGCTGCCTGAGATGAGGAGCTTGGGACAGTATCGGTGTGATCAGGGATGTTGGGGTCACTACCCTGTGCCTGCCCCACTTTGTCTACAAGATCGGCGCCCAAGGGAGGTACCTCAACCTGAGGCTCTCTGCGAGGTGCTGCCACATTTGCCTCATCTCGAATGCGGCCTATGTCCAATGTCCCTGTAGGGTGGACTAACTTGTCACAATGCCAGATTGGCACTCCAGAGTCCCTGCACAATTCAAAAATTAGACATGGGAAGGGGTAAGTAGTGGAGGTCTTAAATGCCCTCTCATGAATCTCTGCCAGTAGGATGCGGGCAAAATCAATCTCCACTCCTGCTACAAATGCCGCAACCATGACCGCTCTATCCCATGTGACTTGGTTGTCAGCTTTTGTAGGCGACACTCTCTTACGCACCAGCAGCCAAAAGAACTTGGCCACAAAATTTAGTGTGGCCTTTTGGATGCCCAACCGTGGAGCGGTGAACCATTCCGCACACTCGCCATCTGCAATAATGTACCTGGCCAACCATAGTAGAACAGCCTCTCGCTGCTCAGCGTTCCTCTAGAAAGCGCCACTCCGCACAATGTCCCATTTGTAATCAAACTCTACTGTGTTGAGAGACCAAGAGTGACCCATGGTCAAACCATAGAGAAAATGTTTGATCGTGGCAGGTGATATATCCACTGGACAACCTCGAACCAAAGTGGAAGTGAGAGGATCTTAAGCTAGGGGCTTTGACCGCATGGAAATTGAACCTCTGAGAGTGGCAGCATAAGAGGCATAGAATTTTTGCATAATCTCCTCGCTATAGGTCCTTGGGTCTCGAGCCATCCAGTCACACTTGTGAAGGTTGAACAGCCGGTGAATGTCCAAAACAACATGCAAGCTCCCCGTGAGAACTCTGTGCTCCTCAGTAATTAGTCGGGCCATCTTCTGTTTGTTATTTACCATCTTGGCATCCCGATAAATTTTCCATTGGCCTTCTACACACCACATATTTAGCTCACCGACTACTGGAGTGAGGTCATCATTCCGTGGTGCAGGTATGGATTCCGAGCTAGTGGCCACATCAGACGAGGCTGCTTGGTCATTCTCACCAGACCTTGTGGCTGATTTAGCACTGGACCCTGCAGCATGGGCAGACTAGGATCCTGAAGAATGGGAAGACTCAGAGCCCAAAGCATGGGCAGACTCGAATCCACACGTAGAACCCTCTAAACTAGAAGCAGCCCCAATTGGTGCTCTGATCAGTGTGTGCTCCTCATCAGACTGGGAGACAGTGACTACGTCGGTAAGCACCTTTCGGGGGGTGCCTCTGGTGACTCGAGGTGCAGTGGGAGAAATCCTAGTGTTGAAAGGAACATATGCTGGATCCGTGTCTGTGTCAGTGTCTCATCGATTAACCTGAGGCTAGGGGCAACAGATTTTGACTTGCCCTGTTTTGAGTAGGTGACTAGCTTCTTGGGTGCCATCGTACCTGCAGAAGCGATATTAGTGCCCAAGACTAACCATAAATATACTAAGAAAAAGTTGAGAACTATAAATGAATAGTAACAAAGTCCCAAAAAAAAATTAGACAGAGGCTACAGTGGTCATCCACGGTGGAGATCTACGGTCCGTAGACTAATCTACGATCCGTAGACTGATCTACGGTCCGTGGAACTCTTCCGTGGATCAGGGGGCCAACAATATAGGTCACAGATGGAAACCACGGATGTGCAGAATGGTCTGTAGATTGATCTACGGACCATAGTCCACATTTGTGGTTTCACACTTGGCAAATTTTTCATGTGCATCTAGTCACAAACCTCATCTACGGTCTGTAGATGGATTTACTTTCCGTAGGCGGGGTATCGTGGATTCCATTTGTGCCAGGTTTCAACCAGTCTTTACTCCTAATCATACATTTTTGGCCTTATTTTCAACATTTAACAAAGTCTAATTGTGTATTTTAACATTCAATTATGCTAGTTCTTCATTCTTAGGATTCCGACTGATCATTTTACCAAATAGTTAAGACAACTATTGGAACCCTAAGTTGAAACTTACATTTAGACTTATAAGCACATACAATAAAGCTACACAATCACTATCTATCATTCCAAGGGCATTATAATTGTCAAGTTTATCATGCAATTTCATCTAACAATTACCCAAGGTCAAGACCCAACTCCTGACTTCTATATATTCAAACTATGAATCGAAATTCAAAATGAGGGGAAAGTCTATTACCTTACAAGCAACGAGGAGTGGGGTGATTGCTTGACGACACTAAGTGTAGCAAGACCAAGGAATCACCTCTTCATTACTAACCAAACACCGGACCCTTTTGCGGAATGAGTTGTATTTGAAATGGAAGGGAATTGGGGAATTATGGAATGGATGATATTATGGGGGAGTTATGGAGTGATTTAGGGAGGTTATGGGATGGTTGAAATGGTTTGGGAGTAATGGAGGGAAGTGGAATGGTTTAAAACATGGGGGGTTTTGAATAGGAGGGTTCGAGTTGGGTCAGACAAAAATAGGGTTTGGACTCACGAGACCCCGTCTACGGTTTGTGAGTCAATCTACGGTCTGTGAGTCAATTTATGGTCCGTAGATTAGTACCATAGATCACTCTTACACTTAGAAAAATTTAGAGGCTTACCTGGGATCTACGGACACCATCCACGGTCCATGGATTAAACGACGGACCGTCGATAAGGTTTGTAGACCTCTGCACCAGACCATTTTCTACAGATTTTTCGTGGTGTACCTGCACATGTAACAACCAATAGACTATTCTTTTTACATTTTTTGGACACTTTTTAGACACGGACCCTATACTAATTCTAGCCAACACTAAGAACTAAAACATAAAGCACCTACCTTAATTGATACAAAGATGCAATTAAAAAAAGAAAACTACTAAATGGAAAACAGAACCCTGTCGTTGACTAGATTGTACATCTTGGGTTGCCTCCCAAGCATCGCTTGATTTAACATCGCGGCACGACGCAATTGTCTTGATTACTCAGACTTCATCAAGATTGTAGGCCTCAATCACTTCTTGCACAGTTTTAGCATTTCCCAGATAGATCTTGATCCTTTGTCTGTTTACCATAAACCTTGTTCCATCCCTATTTTCAAGCTCAACAGCTCCATGGGAAAGCACTTTTGTGAGAAAAAATGGCCCGGTCCATTTGGACTTGAGTTTGTCTGGAAACAAGCGCAACCTAGAATTGAATAGAAGCACAAGATCACCAACCCCAAATTCTCGCTTTTCAATTCTTTGATCATGATACCTCTTCATCTTCTCTATGTACAAGGCAGAACTTTCATAAGCTTTTAGGCAAAACTCATCAAGCATATACAAGTCATTCATTCTTTGATTAGATGCGGCCCCCAATCCAAATTTAACTTCTTCATTGCCCACATCGCCTTAGGATCTAGCTCTACTGGTAAATGACAAGACTTCCCATATACAAGTTGGTAAGGAGACATACCTATGGGGGTCTTGTGTGCAGTGCGGTATGCCCATAGAGCATCATCAAGCTTCCTTGACCAATCTGTTCTATTAGCATTCACAGTCTTTGCCAATATCTGCTTGATCTCTCTGTTGAATACTTTAACTTGACCGTTGGTCTGTGGATGGTAAGGAGTGGCTACATTGTGACGGACACCATATTTCTCAAGTAGTGCCTTGAACAACTTATTACAAAAGTGCGAACCTCCATCGTTAATAATAGCCCTCGATGTACCAAATCTGGAGAAGATATTCTTTTTCAAGAATGCGGTGACACTTTTACCTTCATTGTTGGAGAGCACAACTTCTTCCAACCATTTCGATACATAATCAACTGCAACAAGAATATACTTCTTCCCATATGAACTCACAAATGGACCCATAAAATCGATGCCCCATACATCAAACAACTCTATCACCAATATAGGATTCATAGGGAGCTCTTGCCTCTTTGAAATCCCTCCTTCTCTTTGGCAACGATCACAAGACTTAGCGAAATCATGAGCATCTTGGTGGATGGTAGGCCAGTAGTACCCACATTGCAAAATCTTATGTGCAGTACGAATACCACTATGATGCCCACCAACGAGTGATGAATGGCATGCTTCAAGTACACTCAACAACTCAACCTCGGGCACACAACGACAAATAATCCCATCAGCACAACTACGATACAAGTAAGGTTCATCTGAAAAGAATCTCTTCACATCATGCATAAACTTTTTCTTTTGATGAAAAGACAAATCGGGGGGCACAATATCGCTTACCAAGTAATTAGCAAAGTCTGCGAACCAAGGAATCAAATCATAAGAAATAGCCAATACATGTTCATCTGGAAAAGCATCATTAATTTCAGCCCTATCTCCAAGCTTTAGCATAGCCTCTTCCTCTAATCTGGACAAGTGATCGACAACTTGATTTTTGGTCCCCATTCTATCTTTTACTACAAAATCAAACTCTTGCAGCAACAATACCCATCTAATCAATCTCAGTTTTGCATCCTTTTTCACCATCAAATACCTTAATGAAGAATGGTCAGTATGCACTATGACCTTAGTACCAAGCAAGTAGGATCGAAATTTGTCGAATGCAAAAACCACTGCAAGAAGTTCTTGCTCGGTCACAGTATAATTCTTCTGGGCTACATTTAGAGATTTGCTAGCATAGTAAATAGGGTGAAGAATTTTCTCTCGCCATTGACCCAATACTACACCAAGCGCCACTCCACTCGCATCGCACATTACCTCAAATGGTTGTCCCCAATCCGGTGAAATAATGATTGGTGCAGTAACCAACTTCTTTTTCAACTATCCAAATGCTCTAAGACAAGCATTATCAAAATAGAACTTACACTCCTTCTCGAGTAGTTTGCACAACGGATGTGCAATTTTGGAAAAATCTTTGATGAATCTCCTATAAAAACCTGCATGCCCAAGAAAACTTCTAACACTTTTTACAGAAATGGGTGGTGGAAGCTTTTCTATTACCTCAAATTTAGCTCTATCAACCTCAATACCTTTCTCTGAAATTCGATGACCCAACACTATACCTTCTTTAACCATGAAATGACACTTCTCCCAATTCAGCACCAAGTTGTAGTTTTCACACCTTTTAAGCACCTCGGCTAGATGATCTAGACAACGATCAAAAGAATCTCCTACAACTGAAAAATCATCCATGAACACTTCAATAGTGTCCTCCACCATATCAGAGAATATGCACATCATACACCGCTAGAAGGTTGCTGGAGCATTGCACAACCCAAATGGCATCCGTTTGAAAGCAAACGTCCCATATGGGAAAGTGAAGGTGGTCTTCTCTTGGTCTTCTCGAGCTATAGAAATTTGATTGTTGCCTAAATACCTATCAAGAAAACAATATCAACCCTTTCATGCAAGTCTATCCAATATCTGGTCCATGAATGGCATGGGAAAGTGGTCTTTTTCTGTCCATGTATTCAACTTTCGGTAATCCATACAAACTCTCCATCCAGTAATGGGCCTCATTGGAACAAGCTCATTTCTTTCATTTGGAACCACAGTCATACCTCCCTTTTTAGGCCCACACTGCGCAGGACATACCCAACTACTATTTGCAATGGGATAAATAACTCCTGCATCCAGCCACTTGATGATCTCCTTTTTAACTAGCTCCTGCATAGGTGGATTTAATCTTCTCTGGTGCTCAATACTGGGTTTATGATCTGGCATGAGTTGGATTTTGTGAGAGCAAATACCAGGGGGAATCCTAATAATATCTGCAATAGTCCACCCAATAGCTCGCTTGAACCTCTTTAACACAGTCACCAAGCACTCTACTTGTCTCACATTCAAATCTACCGCAATGATGACTGGCAAAGTATTCTCTTCGCCCAAGTATACATACCTCAAGTGCGGTGGTAGAGACTTAAGCTCCAATTTCGGTGCCTCCATAATAGGTGGATCTATGGTTTGCTTACCCCCTCGAGTAGTAATTGCCATACAATGACCATCATTCTTTGGATTCTGGATGGTGTTGCTAGGAAGAGTGTCAGGTTGACGTGGGTTAACTGTAGTTGACAATTGAGTCATTTGTTGCTCTAGATTCTTTATTGACACTGCATGGGCATCAACCTTTTGACCAATACCAGACAAGTTGTTTCTCATCTCCTTCACATTCTCATCAGTTGCATCAAACCTTCTCATCATCTTCTGCATCATATCTTCAATACGCGCCATATTGCCTCCATCTTTCCTAGCACTAGATTCCTCATTTTGAGAGGGAACATACGGTCCAACCTGATCATTTCTGTTGCTAAAATTATTCCTGTTATAGTTGTTGTCACGATTGAAGTTCCCATCCCGGACATAGTGACCCTCTCGATTGTAATTTCCATAGTTTCAACCTTGGTTCCCTTGATCTTGGTGCCAATTTTCCCTGTTGGATCCTTGGGCATTTAGTCGGGAAGCCCCCCGTCTGATGCACAGCATAAGCATCCTCTTCATAGTAACACTCTTCAACTGGTGGTGGAGTTCTAGTTAAGTAGTTCACAGCATTTACCTTTTCTTCTCCTCCGCTCACATGCTTCAATACCAACCCCAACTCGGTCCTCATCTGGGCCATCTCCTCACGAATATTATCTGCAAAATTGATATTTGTATTATGAACAGCAAATGTGTTTCTCCCAGTATCTGACCTCCTAGTGCTCCATGCTTTATTGTTGCGAGAGATCTTCTCCAGTTTTTCAGCAATCTGTGCATATGTACAATCACTATATGAACCTCTAGCAACAGTGTCAAGTACTGCTTTATTTTTATCATCCTGTCCTCGATAGAAATATTCCTTCAGCGACTCATCATCAATACGGTGATTTGGAACACCTCTTATGAATTTAGTGAATTTGTCCCAAGAGCTACTCACAGACTCTCCAGGTAATGCTACAAAATTGTTGACCCTATCTTTGTGATTGAGCTTCTTGGACACTGGATAGTACTTCACCCGGAACACCTCCACCAGTTGGTCCCATGTAAATATTGAGCTATAAGAAAGCTCAGTGAACCATACTGCAGCATCGCCTATTAGTGACAGAAGGAAGACTCGTAATCCAATGACATTCATATCCAAGTATGGTCGACCTACACAATTTTTGCAAACCACCCTTAGCTTGGCTAAGTGAGCATGTGGATCCTCCGATGGCGATCCTGAGAATAAGCCTCTTGCTGTAAGCATTTGCATCAAACTACTAGTCACCACAAATGTGTGCCTGGAGGTAGAGGGGGTAGGACAATAGGTCCATTAGAGTCTGATATATTCATGTTGCCCCGATAGTTGTCATGTTGTCATAGGCTTAGTGGATATTGCACCCTCAACGCATCTCCTAATCGATTTTCAGTTGGAACCTGGTTGTCCCCACCAACTACCCTCTGTTGTTGTAACTCAACTGCATCATCTAGATTTCCTTCGATAGGCTCAATTGGATCTCTTGGATTGTTCATTCTGCGCAAAGTATGGTTCAGTTGTGGATCGTAAGGAGTAAGTGGTTTACCCTGGCTCCATGTACTTGGCATACACTAGAGTCAGAACCTGAGAGAGACAAAAACAAAAAGAAAAGGTAAAATTAGGAAATATTTGACTAACGTTCAATAATGTAGTTAAAATAAATCTAAAACCAAATTCCCCGACAGCGGCGCCAAAATTTGATACGCACAAATTACACCTCTCTACAGAAGTATTGATATACCGTGATTTTACAGTAGTTCTAATACATTTCACTTACAAGTTGTGTGTGTCTAGGGCCTTTTTGTGTTGGTTTTTATGTGTTTTTATTGCTTTTTGCAGGAAAGATGTTCAGGCGCGGAAGTATAGAGACAGCTGAAAGAACTACAAAAAAAGGGCATTCACGGAGGTTATCTACGGACCATAGATCCATTGATGGCCCATAGGTTATGACCGTAGATCAGCAGGCAAGGCATGGAAGACAAATCAGGGAAATCTGACCAAGTGTGGAACCACGGTGGCCATTGACGGTCCGTACATGGATCTACGGACCGTACTGATTGATTCATAGATTGATACTATGAGGGTTCCAGTACCTGATTTTTGAAGATTCTAAGTGTGGAGCTACGAAAAGGATTGACGGACCGTATATCTATCTACGGTCCGTACTGCAAGTCCATCGTTTGCTTCAGAGAAGCTGATTTTTGGAAGCTAAAATATTTTCTAAGTCCTGGCTGACGGAAGGGACTTACGGATCGTAGATCCATTGATGGTTCGTAAGTCAGTCTCGTGGAATGAAGACGCATGCCTGAACAAACTTTCCTTAATTTGTTTCCCTTTTAATTTAGGATTTGTTTTCTATAAATAGGGCATGTAAACCTCATTTTTGGGGGTTAGAGATTATTATTCTAGTTTTACTTTGTGACTTTGGGAGATTAATTTGCAACTCTAGCAATTATTGATTTCATAAGTTCGTTTTGAAGATTTTGGCTTTGCAATTCAAGTTGAATTTTTGGGTTTATTATTCTCTTTACGTAAGTTCATGATTTCTTCATATAAAACTATCAATTGTGTTCTTGCTAATATGGGTAACTAAATCCACAACTAGGGTTGTGGAAATCATGAGCGATTAACAAAGTATGAATAGTAAATAAGCAATTCTTGAATAGTGTTTTGCATGTATTGACAATTCTTTCGTTTAGAAGTCTTTTTAACAAGTGAATGCGGTAGAACTCGCCTTGTTGCTACTTGCCGGACCAAGGAGGTAATCAACAAGAAAAGAATTATCAACATAGATTTAGTGTAATACTATCTAATAGGCTAGTGTCGATTGGTGCGAAGTAATAACTAAGCCAAACATCAATTATGATGTCTAATATGAAGTAAAGGTAAGGGTTAGTAAATTATACACACGTAGTCGGACCAAGGTGCGGGGTAAAATTCTCTATATGCCGGACCAAGGATTTAGAGATACCTAACTTATCACTTTACATGTAATACACTAGGAAAAGATTGTTATTACTAGAATTATTGCATTATGAGTTTGTGGGGAACACGTATACCCTAGTTATTTCTCTCATCTTGATAATAACCAAAATTGAGTTTTGACTACTGATTACTTATTAAATTCTTACTATTTGTTTCATACAAACAAACCCCCCCCCCCCACCCCCTTAATTACCTATTTCTGAAAGTAATTTGACTAATTGAATATAATTGTTATTTAAAGTAAAGTCGAAACCATTTTCCTCATGGATCGACGCCAACCTACAAGTTGGGTTCTTTACTTGATAACAATCACTTATACTTCTGTAGGGAAGTGTAATTTGAGCGTATCAAATTTTGGCACCGCTGCCGAGGAATTTGGCTTTTAGATTTATTTTAACTACATTAATGAACGTTAGTCAAATATTTCCTAATTTTACTTTTCTCTTTGTTTTTGTCTCTCTCAGGTTCTAACTCTAGTGTATGCCAAATACACGGAGCCAGGGTGAACCACTTACTTCATACGATCCAGAACTGAATCGCACTTTGCGAAGAATGAACAATCTAAGAGATCCAATTGATCCTATCGGAGGAAATCTAGATGATGCAGTTGAGTTACAACAACAGAGGGTAGTTGATGGGGACAACCAGGCTCCAGCTGAAAATCAATTGGGGGATGCGTTGAGGGCGCAAGATCCACTAGGCCCACGACAACATAACAACTATCAGGGCAACATGAATAGAGAAGACTCTGATGGACCTATTGTCTTACCCCCTCTACCTCCAGGATACATATTTATGGTGACTAGTTGTTTTATGCAGATGCTTACAGCAACAGGCTTATTCTCAGGATCGCCATCGGAGGATCCACATGCTCACTTAGCCAAGCTAAGGGTGGTTTGCAAAAGTTGTGTAGGTTGACCAGACTTGAATCTGAATGTCATTGGATTACAAGTGTTTCCTCTGTCTCTGACAGGCGAAGCTGCAGTATGGTTCACTGAGCTTCCTTATAACTCAATATTTACATGGGACCAACTGGCGGAGGTGTTCCGAGCAAAGTACTATCCAGTGTCCAAGAAGCTCAATCACAAAGATAGGGTCAACAATTTTATAGCATTACCTGGAGAGTCTATGAGCAACTTTTGGGACAGATTCACTGCATTTGTAAGAGGTATTCCAAATCAACGTATTGATGATGAGTCGCTGAAGGAATATTTCTATCGAGGACAGGATGATAACAATAAAGCTGAAACGACCCAAAAAGTTCTTAAAAGTGTGCTTCGGAAGTTACCGGAAACTTGTTTTAGCTATATCTAAAAATCCATTTCGTTTTTCAAAAATCCGACTTCATATTCTTGTTTAGGGGGTCAAATTGAGTGGGCAATGGGTCTCACCCAAATTTTAGAGCAACCGTATCGAAATCCGAAATTTCCAAGTGAAGCCTTTTTCGAGGGTCTAATTTGGAGGGTCATATCTCCTAGCACACAAATAACTTTGGTGGGCATAATATATCCATGGAAATCCCTTTGAGTTAGCTATCCAACGCACTTCGTTTCACCTCATTCGGAGTTCGGACGAAGGAGTTATGCCCATTTTCGTAAAACCTGTCCGGGCAGAAAATGCAATTTCCAGTAACCAAAGTTACTGTTCACCCGCCTCACTTTTTTTTCCTAAGTGTTTGTTCCGTTTTTCCAAAGGGCATATGTTATTTCCTATATAACATTAACTCAATTCCCATCTCTAAAACATTTCCCAAAACACCTCTCCCATACTTAGACACATTTTCTCTCAAAGTTCTTTCAAGAACCCTAATCCAAAACCTTCATCAAGATTGAAGAGACTCTTGCTCCCAAGTTCCAAGCTTCCATTGAAGACACTCTCAAGGCCTTCATAAAAACTCAAGGTATATGGTGTTGAACTCATGGGTCCTTCCACCCATAGTGCCTAGTCTCTATTCTACTCACTAATTCATGGTTTAATTCATGGTTCATAAATTAGTCTTGTTCCTTGTATAAATTTCCCGCACAAGTGAATTTTAAACATGAAGAGTGATTGTTTTGAGCATGTTGTGACTCTAGAACTTGAATCTAAATTCGGAATGGATGTGGAGATTTTTCATGTGGTCTTGTGGGTGTTAAAATGTGTTGTTGTAGGTTGTTCACTGGTTTGGCTGCATAATTACTACCCTATTTTCCATGCTCTTTGATCCATTACATGTCTTCAAGGTGTTTGACAAAATGTCCAATTATGGAGAATTGATGAATTGATGCTTTAGGGCTTGAGTTATGAGATGTATGTAAGGCTGGCAAACGGACAGGACCGAATCAACAGGACCGGTTTTATCGGAACCGGTCTTCGTTACCGGATTTCGTTACCGGAACCGGGTCTTATCGGAACCGGTTTTACCGGAAATTTCCAATGGTTCCGTCCGGTCCCTTAGTTACCGGATTGGAACCGGTTTGGACCGGACCGGAACCGGTTCTTACCGGATCATTTATGTACCGGTAATTTTTTATTTTTTTTATTAACTTTAATTATTATATAATATTATATTATTAATTAATAAAGTTATATTATTAAAAAACTTCAATTTAAAACTTTAAACTTTAAAGTTACTTTTAAAGTTTCAATTGAATTTAAGTTTAAACTTTAAACTTTAAAGTTTAAAATTGACTTTAAATTTTAAAGTTTATATTGAATTTAAAGTTTAAAATTGACTTTAAATTTTAAAGTTTATATTGAATTTAAAGTTTAAAATTGACTTTAAAGGTTAAAGTTTATATTGAATTTAAAGTTTAAAATTGACTTTAAAGGTTAAAGTTTATATTGAATTTAAAGTTTAAACTTTAAAATTCAATTTTATATTAAAGTTTAAACTAATATTAAAATAGTTGAAAATTAAATTTCTAAAATGACTTGGATTAAATATAAGAGATTATTTTAAAAGAAAATCAAGGCGAATAGCCGTATATTTATTCAAATAAATAAATTGTACAATACAACTATTAGAAAGAGACAAAGAGTACATAATCTAGGTATTGAATATTAATTATTGTACTAAGTACTAACAATTGAAATTTTTTCTAAATTCTTTTTGTAACTTTTGTATCATTTAAAAGAAACATTTTTTGGAACTTGTATTTGTCGTTCTTCTTCCATTGCTTCCATACCATCATCGCTATTATCACCAAATATCTCATCTATTTCGTCTTCTATTTGGCTATTTAATTGTGGTAGTCCGGTATTTCTTCTTTCGGCATTGACCCAATCTCGAAACAACACCGATATTTCCAAACTATCCTTTGCTAATGAATATCGATGATCTCCAATCATAAATCTCGCCGCACTAAAGGCTTGCTTCGAAGCGATCGATGATGCTTGAATCGCTAGCACATCTCGAGCAATCCTAGCAAGAGTCGGAAATTGATTTTCACGATTCTTCCACCATAATAATATTGGAGCTTGAAGTTGTCCTTCTTCATGTCTAATCTTTTCTCGTGCTTGATTGAAATATAAATCAAAATCATTATTAGTAGATGATTCAAGCTCAAGATAATCATCCATCCAATCATCCGTATCATCGCTTCTAAGTTTACAAGATAGAGGTTCAACTATTGGAATATTTTTTTCCATAGATTTATATGTATTATATAACTCTCTAGCTTTTATATATATGCTACTTTTACAATCTTCAACGCTAGGAGTTTCATCATCTTTAATTTCTAAATTTGCATAAATCTTTTCAACCATTCTTTCAACACCTTTTAATTTGTAATTTGGGTTGAAAGTAGTAGCAATCAAATAAATTTGAGGAATAGGAAAAAAATATTTTTTGAATTTTTGAATCATAAAAGCAAGGGAATTTTCAAATCGATCTTTTCCTTTATATTTTGCAAATTCAGATGAAATAGCACAAATATTTACTAAAACAGAAGAAATAGTTGGATAATATTGACCAGAAGCAGCATTTGTTGCTTTATAAAAAACACTTAAAAATTCAATAAGTTCTTTTGTATTTTTCCAATCTTCATAGCCAATTCTCAAATTCGAGTTCGCATTATGAGCATTAAAAACTAATTGTACCGGCTCTTGATAAATATAAGCAACTTGAAGCATTTCAAATAAAGAATTCCATCTAGTGCATACTTCTTTTGGAACTTTTCTATATTCAAGTCCACATTCTTTAAAACGATTTTTAAATTCTATAATTCTAGCTTTTATTTTAGCCTTAAAAATCCAATTACAAGCAAGTCTAATTTTTTCACAAGAAATTCCAAATTGAGAAATACCATCTTTTACTACCAAATTATACACATGTGCGGCACACTTAATATGAAAAGAATCATTATCAATTGGACAAAGTCTACATTTTAAATAATCAATTGCTCTTAAATTATTAGAAGCATTATCTAAAGTGACACTCATAATTTTATCACATATTCCATAAAATTATAAAATAGAGCCTATTTTTGTTGCTATATAAGCACCGGTTTTAGTTTCTTCAACATATTTATATCCTAATATTCATTTTTGCATGTTCCATTCATGGTCAATCCAATGGACAGTAATTGTAAAATAATCATTACCATTAGGACTACGTCCCATATCAGAAGTAATAGATAATCTACCATCATAATAAGCAAATAAACAACGAAGAAAATGACAATATTCTTTTTGATATTTAAAAAGATCACTTTTAATAGTACTTCTTGGA
This sequence comes from Solanum commersonii, assembly GCA_029007595.1. Taxonomy (NCBI): domain Eukaryota; kingdom Viridiplantae; phylum Streptophyta; class Magnoliopsida; order Solanales; family Solanaceae; genus Solanum; species Solanum commersonii. The sequence goes on from JAJTWQ010000029.1 coordinate 4,451,897, forward strand.
ATACCTTCATAATCTGGGTTATACAATTCCCGAATATCTTGAATAAAACCAGGATGTGAAGGAAATAAAAAAGGCAAACCACAAACAGCAACCATTTTAGCTAATTCTCTACGATCTTTTTCTTTACTATATGTGTGGTGTGTGCTTCGGCTAGCCGGGTTAGTCATATTTAATGTACTTTGAACCATATTAGAACCTCCAACTCCCATAGAATTTTCAGGTATGGGTATTCCATTTCTATTAGCCCTTTCTATATCATCTAGGCGAACAAATTCTTTATTACACTTTCTCAAATGTGTTCTTAGTCGTCCCGTTCCCCCTTGTGTACCCGTAGTTACATGTTTCATGATCAATTTACATTTCGTGCAAGTAACAGTAGTTTTTTCCTCATTTTGTACCAAAAATTTCCATACTAAATATCTTTTAACACATATAGCAGTCTTTGAAAAAGTAGGTAAAGAGGGGACTTCATCTTGTTCCGGTAATTCGGTAGCCGGACTAGTAGGGGTAGGAGTCTCATCATCTTCCTCATTTATTTCTACTTCCTCATCTAATTCTTCCTCAAAATTAGTAAAACATCTATTTAAAGTTTCATGATCTACTTCATTTTCGGAATTAAATTCAATAGGTCGTGAGTCTCGTGTAAAATAAGTTTCATCAACATGAGTATAATCATTAGTATTAATTCTAAATCTAGGAGGTGGCAAATTTTTAGAATTAGAACTACTTCCTCCTCCCCTATTATTTTTTCTTTCCGACATTGGTCTTTTACCACTATATTTTTCAAAATTCATGTTCAAGTCTAAAATAATTAGTATTATGAAAAACAAGTAAAAATAAAATAACAAAAAAAATAAAATAACTTAATTAATAAACAAATAAAAAATTAAAGTTGGAACGAATGTACCGAACGTCTACGTAAAAGTAGACGTATAACCAAAGCCGGAATTGAGAAATGCCAATTGAAGCTTCCGATTTACTTCAAATAAATCTCCAAAATTCGAACTCAAAGTCAATATCACAAAATAATAATTATGAATTTATGAGAGATTGAAAATGAAGAGATTTTATAAGATATTAATGAAATAGTTTGAGAATTTGTGATTTAAATGAAAAAATGTGGATATATATATAGTGTTAAGGGGTAGAGAGGGGTGGGGGTTTGTTTGGAGCCGTTTTGGGCCCTAGCCCAACGGCTAAAAGGGCCCAACGGCTCTTAAGTTAACGTTCAAAAAAAAAAAAACCGACCGTTGAACCGGACTGGACCGGTTCTTACCAGACCGGAATCGGTTCTTACCGGACCGGATCAACCGGATGAAAATCCGGGTTCCGTTTCGATACCGGTTCCGGTACCTATAAGATCGGTTCCTTACCGGTTCAACCGGTACCGGGCTTACCGGTACAGGAACCGGGAACCGGACCGGACCGGACAAAAACCGGTCCGTTTGCCACTCTTAGATGTATGGCATTCCAGAAATGTGTTGATGATAAACTAAGCTTATGTATATGTTCATTCCATACATGAGATTGCATTAGAGCCTAAGGTGAATTTCCTATATAAAGTGTTGCCTGACCATGCCCGGTCCGGGGGAAAAGAACCATGTGAGAGGTTTATATCTCAACCTAGGATGTTTGAGAGTGACCAACATTTATAGGTTTATATCCACCTAGGATGCTTGGGGTGTGACCAACATCAACCATGTGAGAGGTTTATATCTCGCCACCTAGGATGTTTGGGGTGTGACCAACATCAACCATGTGAAAGGTTTATATCTCGTCACCTAGGATGCTTAGGGTGTGACCAACATCAACCATGTGAGGGGTTTATACCTTGCCACCAGGGTGTCCGGGTGTGAACAACATCCCCCATCCTAAGTTGGGGTTACAGATTGGTCGGATTATGCACACACATATGATATCTACTATTAGTATAGTTTTACTTAAACATGTTTTGACTTCACTTTGATCATGCATCCTCATATTATCATTTATTATGCCTATGAAACTATCTCTTGCATTTCGATTGCGTCCTTGTCTATTGTTGCATTGCACCCCGCATACTTAGTACATTCCAAAGTACTAACGCATATTTTGCCTACATGATGTCACCATGTAGGGACCGGAGTTAATCTTGATCCTTCTCTCCATTCACGTGGCTAGTACGGTGCTTATCCGAGATTGTTGGTGAGTCCTCAATGATTCGAGGGCTACGTTATGTTTCTTACTCTTATGTTTTGAGACTTTAGCTTGCCATTGTATTTTGACTATGAGGGGAGCCGGTAATATGTCATGGCCCCCGTCCTATCTATGTATGTAGAGGTGTACGTTGGACAAGTATTTTGTAAATGAGCTTGACTCTTATTCTATGATGTTATTTTGAAATGGTTGCCCTTAGTCCTTATTTCCCGTTATTTAATGTTGAATATACTTCCGCGACCGATGAAGTGTGATGACAAGTTTGAGAGGCTTGTTTGGGGTTCCTTCGGGTTCCCCATTCGCCATGTCACGTCTAGGCCCTAGGCTTGGGTCGTGACAAAAGCAGTACTTGACACTATTGCTGGAGGTTCATATGGTGATTGTACATATGCACAGATTGCTGAAAAATTGGAGAAGATCTCTTGCAACAATAAAGCATGGAGCACTAGGAGGTCAGATACTGGGAGAAACACATTTGCCGTTCATAATACAAATATCAATTCTGCAGATTATATTCGTGAGGAGATGGCCCAGATGAGGACTGAGTTGGGGTTGGTATTGAAGCGTGTGAGTGGAGGAGCAGAAAAGGAAAATGATGTAAACTACTTAACTAGAACTCCACCACCATTTGAAGAGTGTTACTATGAAGAGGATGATTATGTTATGAATGATCAGACGAGGGGTTTTCGACCAAATGCCCAAGGATCCAACACAGAAAATTGGCGCCAAGGTCAAGGGAACCAAGGTAGGAACTATGGAAATTACAATCGATAGGGTCACTATGTCCGGGATGGGAACTTCAATCACGACAACAATTACAACAGGAACAACTATGGCAACAGAAACAATCGGTTTGACCCTATGTTCCCCCTCAAAAATTGAGAATCTGGTTCTAGGGAAGCCGGAGGTAATATGGCGCGTATTGAAGATATGATGCAGAAGATGATGAGAAGGTTTGATGCAACTGATGAGAATGTGAAGGAGATGAGAAGCGACTTGTCTGGTATTGGTCAAAAGGTTGATGCCCATGCAGTGTCGATAAAGCATCTAGAGCAGCAGATGACTCAATTGTCTACTACAGTGAACCCGCGTCAACCTGGCACTCTCCCTAGCAACTCCATCCAGAATCCAAAAAATGACGATCATTGTATGGCAATTACTACTCGAGGGGGTAAGATAACCATAGATCCACCTATGTCGTCTATGGTGGATACTGAGATTAGGAAAGAAGATAAAGTGGTGGAAGTTAGAGAAGAGTCTGAGACCGCGACAGAGAAAGAAGAGGAGATATCTCAGAAAGTGATCCCCATACAAGACCTCCACCACCTTTTCCACAGAGGTTAGTGAAGAAGACTGAAGATGGTAAATATCACAGGTTTATTACTATGTTAAAGCAGCTTTCTATCAATGTCCCTTTGATAGAAGCCTTGGAGCAAATGCCTAGGTATGCAAAGTTTATGAAAGATATGGTGACAAAGAAAAGGTCTGTGAGTTTTGAAGATGATGATAGACTGCGGCACTGTAGCACTATTGCTACAAGATCTCTGGTGCAGAAGAAGGAAGACCCTGGTGCTTTCACGATCCCATGTACTATAGTGTTGTTACACTTTGCTAAGGCATTGTGTGATCTTGGTGCTAACATCAACCTCATGCCCTTGTCTATTTACAAGAAGTTGGGTCTAGGGGACCCAAAGCCCACTGCAATGCGATTACTAATGGTTGATCGAACTGTGAAGAGGCCCATTGGTTTACTCCATGGCGTGCTAGTGAAAGTAGAGTCTTTCATCTTTCCGACGAATTTTGTGATTCTTGATTGTGAGGTTGATTTTGAGGTTCCCATCATCCTTGGGAGACCATTTCTTGCCACAAGGCGTGTGTTGGTTGATATAGAAAAGGGGAAAATGAAGTTCAGACTGAACAATGAAGAAGCAACTTTCAATATCTGTAGGTCCATGAAGCAAAATGGTGAGCTCCAAACAATATCTGCTATAACTTACAGAGTGGAGAGTGGGACAGAAGTGCAAATTGAAGAGCGACTAGGTGTTGAGGCATTAGCAACAATTATGATGAATTTTGATAGTGATGGTATTGAAGAGTATGATGAGTTAGTAGCCGCACTCGATAAATTTAAATATCAGTCCAAACCAAAGAAGTATGAGTTAGACATGAAGAATCGAGAGTCCCCACCCACAAAACCATCTATTGTGGAGGCACCGAAATTGGAGCTTAAGGCTCCACCACCACACTTGAGGTATGTATACTTGGGTGAAGAGAATACTTTGCCGGTCATCATTGCAGCAGATTTGAAAGCGAGGCAAGTAGAGTGCTTGATGACTATGTTAAAGCAGTTCAAGCGAGCTATTGGGTGGACTATTGCAGATATTATTGGGATTCCCTCGGTATTTGCTCTCACAAAATCCAACTCATGCCAGATCATAAGCCCAGTATTGAGCACTAGAGAAGATTAAATCCACCTATGCAAGAAGTAGTAAAAAGGAGACCATCAAGTGGCTGGATGCAGGAGTTATTCATTCCACTGCAGATAGTAGTTGGGTATGTCCTGTGCAGTGTGTGTCTAAAAATGGAGGTATGATTGTGGTTCCAAATGAAAGAAATGAGTTTGTTCCAATGAGGCCCGTTACTGGATAGAGAGTTTGTATGGATTACCGGAAGTTAAATGCATGGACAAAAAAGGACCACTTTCCTATGCCATTCATGGACCAAATGTTGGATAGACTTGCAGGAAAGGGTTGGTATTGTTTTCTTGATGGGTCTTCGGGCAACAATCAAATTTCTATAGCTCCAGAAGACCAAGAGAAGACCACCTTCACTTGCCCATATGGGACGTTTGCTTTCAAACGAATGTCATTTGGGTTGTGCAATGCTCCAGCAACCTTCCAGCGATGTATAATGTCGATATTTTTTGATATGGTGGAGGACACTATTAAAGTGTTCATGGATGATTTTTCAGTTGTAGTGATTCTTTTGATCATTGTCTAGATCATCTGGCTGAGGTGCTTAAAAGGTGTGAAGACTGCAACTTGGTGTTGAATTGGGAGAAGTTTCATTTCATGGTTAAAGAAGGTATAGTGTTGGGTCATCGAATTTCAGAGAAAGGTATTGAGGTTGATAGAGCTAAATTTGAGGTAATAGAAAAGCTGCCACCACCCATTTCTGTAAAAGGTGTGAGAAGTTTTCTTGGGCATGCAGGTTTTTATAGGAGATTCATCAAAGATTTTTCCAAAATTGCACATCCGTTACGCAAACTACTCGAGTAGGAATGTAAGTTCTACTTTGATGATGATTATCTTAGAGCATTTGGAAAGTTGAAGAAGAAGTTGGTTACAACACTAATCATTATTTCACTGGATTAGGGACAACCGTTTGAGGTAATGTGCGATGCGAGTGGATTGGCGCTTGGTGTAGTATTGGGACAAAGGCGAGAGAAAATTATTCATCCTATTTACTATGCTAGCAAAGCTCTAAATGTGGCCCAGAAGAACTATACGATAACCGAACAAGAACTTATTGCGGTGGTTTTTGCATTTGAGAAATTTCGATCCTACTTGCTTGGTACTAAGGTCATAGTGCATACTGGTCATTCTGCATTGAGGTATTTGATGGCGAAAAAGGATGCAAAATCGAGATTGATTAGATGGATATTATTGCTGCAAGAGTTTGATTTTGTAGTAAAAGATAGAAAGGGGACCGAAAATCAAGTTGCTGATCACTTGTCCAGATTAGACGAAGAGGCTATGCTAAAGCTTGGAGATAAGGCTAAACTTAATTATACTTTTCCAGATGAACAGGTATCGGCTGCTTCTCATGATTTGATTCATTGGTTCGCAGACCTTGCTAATTATTTGGCAAGTGATATTGTACCCCCCCGGTTTGTCTTTTCACCAAAGGAAAAAGTTTATGCATGATGTGAAGAGATTTTTTTGGGATGAACCTTACTTGTATCGTAGTTGTGCTGATGGGTTTATTTGTCGTTGTGTGCCCGAGGTTGAGATGTTGAGTGTACTTGAAGCATGCCATTCATCACCCATTGGTGGGCATCATAGTGGTATTCGGACCCCACATAAGATTTTACAGTGTGGGTACTACTGACCTACCATCCACCAAGATGCGCATGATTTCGCCAAGTCTTGTGATAGTTGCCAAAGAGAAGGAGGGATTTCAAAGAGGCAAGAGCTCCCAATGAATTTGATATTGGTGATAGAGATGTTTGATGTATGGGGCATTGATTTTATGGGTCCATTCGTGAGTTCACATGGGATGAAGTATATTCTTGTTGCGGTTGATTTTGTATCGAAGTGGGTAGAGCAGTTGCGCTCTCCAACAATGAAGGTATAAGTGTCACCGCATTTTTGAAAAAGAATATCTTCTCTAGATTTGGTACACCGAGGGTTATTATTAGTGATGGAGGTTCTCACTTTTGTAATAAGTTGTTCAAGGTACTACTTGAAAATTATGGTGTCCGTCACAATGTAGCCACTCCTTACCATCCACAGACTAGCGGTCAAGTTGAAGTATCCAACAGAGAGATCAAATAGATATTGTGAAACGACCCCAAAAATGCCCGAAAATGTGCTTCGGAAACACCTATAAATTGTAATTTCCATATATCTCAAAATCCGTGCATCATTTCGGAAATTCGACTTCGTATTCTTATTCAGGGGGTCAAATTGAGTGGGAAATGAGTCTAACCCAAATTTTAGAGCAACCGTATCAAAATCCAAAATTTTCAAGTGAAGCCTTTTTCGAGGGTCTACTTTGGAGGGTCATATCTCCTAGCACACAAATTATTTGGTGGCCAATAATATATCCATGGAAAGCCCTTTGAGTTAGCTACCTAACGCACTTCGTTTCACCTCATTCGGAGTTCGGACGAAGAAGTTATGCCCATTTTCGTAAAGTCTGTCCGGCAGAAAAGGCAATTTCCAGTAGCCGATTTACTGTTCATTTACCGCTCACCCGCCCTTTTTTTTTTTTTCTAAGTGTTGGACGAATTTTTCCAAAGGGTATATATTATTTCCTAGATACCATTAATTCATTCCCATCCCTAAAAACATTTCCCTCTCTCCAAAACTCTCTCAAAACCCCAAGGAAACTCAAGGTGAAAGATGGAGCTAGGGTGGATGGTGGCTATTGATTTCTTCACCAATTTCGTTTGGTTCTTGAAGATAAAGGTATGGGGATCCTTTATCCTTGATTATTCTTTCTTTCAAGGAGCCCAATCAAAAGGTTTTCAAGGTTTTTCAAATACACAAAAATCCTATTTCGAATTCTAAGCATGGGTTCTTGCATTAAATAATTTCAAATGATGTTTCATGTGGTTATTAATGATTATTTATGGTTTTAAGAAAGAAATATTTGTGAACCCATGTCTTCTCAAATTCTTTAAATTTAGCCTAAAGTGAGTTTAATGATTTTGAGTAATTGATGTAGGATTATTGAGTGGTTGATGTGGGTTGTTCTTATATGATCTTAGCTATGTTGAGTTGCTAGAAATTGTTATTGAATGGTATAATGTGAGGTAGTAGCCTTGAATGGTCATAAATTGGGATTTAGACTTTATGTTGGTTATTGGATATTGTTTAGCTTAGCTTGTATAGTTGATTGTTGTTATTATCATTGTTATTGTATTGTTAAATTGTTGGAAGATGAGGATGATGAAGATAGCCATGGAAAGAGGGTAAGTTGATCAAACTTGATAAATATTGTATAATTGGCATGGAATTGAGTATTGTGGCTTATGGCCTTTGAAAAGGATGGTGAGATGGCTTGATCTCTTAGTATTAATAATATTGTTATTAATTCATTTTGATCCACCTTTGGTGGAGGTGGTTATTTGTTGTATTGTTGTGAATTGAGGCCATGAAGGGCATTAGGTGAATGTTATTATATTGTTGTATTATTATACACATATGAGGCTAGATGTAAAGTCCTATATGAAGCTATATGTGAAGGTATGATGTGAATGAGTTTATGTGATCTTGTGATGATCCTATTATGGTCTATTTTGCATATTATCATGAAATGGAATTATTATGTGATGTTTATGGTTTTCATGCTTCCATGATCAAATTATGAAGGTTGATATATATATGTATGTTGTTGGTGGGCTGATTTATATGTATTTCAAAATTGGTTGGACTTAGTACTCTTGAAGTACATGATTTCATTTACATGAACAATAGCCCATCATGTGTTTGATAAAATGCCCATTTATAGAATCCTTAGAAATGGAAGGTCCAATGTACGTCCTATGAATCGAATAGCTATATAATTATTGAAATGATGATGAAATGGACACATGTATATGATTTCTCTATATAAGTGTTGTGAGTCGACCAAGCCTAGTACGGGGGTAGTAGGCCCGTATAACCGTATCGAGGGTTGGTACCTTGGTTGCCTAGTACGGGGGTAGTAGGCCCGTATAACCATATCGAGGGGTTGGTACCTTGGTTGCCTAGTACGGGGTAGTAGGCCCGTATAACCATATCGAGGGGTTGGTACCTTGGTTGCCTAGTACGGGGTAGTAGGCCCGTATAACCATATCGAGGGTTTGTACCTTGGTCCCTAGCTCGGGGGTGGTAGGCCCGGTAACCACATTGAGGGGTTTGTACCTCATTCGCCTCTCCAAGGGGGTGGTAGGCCTTGGAAATACTATATTGATGGTCACTCACCACACATGTACTATGCCCCACTAAATATGATTTATTTTATGTAAGCATCATTATACATATCCTCTCATTAATATGCTATCTATCGGGTATGATTATGCACTTTGCCTATAAAGTCCTTATCTAAGGTAATCTTGGGGAACACTTAAGTGTGCTTGAAGAGGATTGTGTGGGCGGTCACTTCTTGTCTCACTCAAGTGTGTCTTAAGGTTATATTAGGTAGAGGTCCTATGGTAATGAAATGACATGTGTCCTTCTAAAGTTAAGCATGAGTTGTATATGGATTTATATTAAGTATATGTATGGTTGGCTATGGTCTAATATGTTAATGTTGACTTGTATTATGTCTCTTATACTTGCAAAGGAAAGGTTTTATCAAAGGACATGAAAGCATACCTTTCTTGTAAATGTCCGTTGTGCATATTTTCTTGCATGGTCTCCATACTTAGTACTTAATTGTGCTAACCCCTTTCTTTTGCTTTTTGACTAAAGTGTAGGGATTTGGAGATGGTGATATGTCATGACTACTTGATAGGTTTTTAAGAGTTGAAGATGAAGACTTGGTGAGTCCTCATAGATTCGAGGGCAATAACCAACATGTTCTTTTTATGTCTCTCTAGTATTTGCTTAAGTTTTGAGTGGGCTTAGTCCCAATGTTATATTCAGTATTAGATGGTTTTGAGACATATTGTATAAAGTCTAGAAAGTCTTCCGCTTGCTATTTATTGAAAGTATCTTCGTGAGTGAAGAAAGTTTTTAATTCCTTATGGTTTTGGTGTCTATGCAATGAATGAATGCTAAGAGGCTTGTATTAGACCTCTTCGAGGTCGAGTACGCCGGTTACGACTAGGGGGTGCTCCAGGGTCGTGACAAACTTGTATCGAGCATAAGTTTCCGGGATGGTCTTAGGTTGTCTCAAAACCACATCTAGTAGAGTCTTGTTCATAATGTGAAGCGCGCCACATTATGAATAGGAGGCTATTGGGTGCTAAGAAAGTTTCACTTCTTCATTCTTTTAGTCGTGCCATGGAGTTTCTCTCTATAATGTCTTCCTTTTTTTTTTTTTCATATGTGATGGTCATTTGGGTGTAACCTTTGAGGAACTTTTAATGTTGCAAGGATTGAGGGAGAGAATGTTAGTTGTGATGCCAACTATGACTTGGTGACTTAGTAGGTGTGAGGTGAAAGATTGTGGTGATGACTTTAGTATGAATGGGATTCCTTTGGTTATGCGTGTTGTTGGTAGTATCCGGCTTAGTCATGAGGAAGTTTTGTGATGTGTTGAAGGAATTTGTGAAATGTGTGGTGATTTAGAAATGCTAGGTGTAATGAGTATAAAAGCCTAGTGTTGTTTTGATCCGACCTTAGGATGGAAGGAGGTGAATTTGAAAGAACTAGTAAGAGTTTCTCCTAAGTGGGGGAAATATGTGGTTAGATGATAAGGTCTTCAAGTGTGGTTGATGTTTATGAGTTAGGCTTGAAGGATGTTTTCATTACAAGAGGTTTAGTGAATTAAAGAGTTGGGTAAGAATGGTTTTGGTAAGATTGATGGTATTTTCATTGAGATTTTTATGAGATGTTAAGGTTGACCTTAGTTGGGTTTACCCTTAAGTGGGGGATGGTACGATGAGTAGTGAAGTTGTAGAGAAGTGTTGATATCCTTACCTACTTCTATATGTGCTTACTCAAGCCTAAAACAAAGAGTTCCTAGAAGCTTGGTTCATGTTTTGGAGTCTTATGTGAAAAGGAGTTTTTCCATGGTCTCCTTATGTCATGCATGTTTTAAATGAATTCTTGTTAAATGAGAAAATGAGTTTTCATGTTTCATGCCCCTCATGTTGATAGGCAATTAGAGTAAGTAACCTATGTGATTCATGAGGTGAATGGTTTAAATGTGCTTTTAAGAAGTAATTGCATAATTGGCCGAAGATCATATGATAAGCATGATTTGAGTTGGAGGAGGAAATTCCTCCAATGAAACGGAATATGTCTAAGTTGCATGCATATTGAGTTCGTAGAAGTAGTCCTATTCTCTCATGTAGTATGATGTGTGTTTTAAATGGAGATTTTTTTCTCCTAAGTTGTGCATTGTGTGTAATATGGCATACTTGACTTGATGATGTGAATTAAATGAACATGCTTGAATGTGTTCTTATGAAATGGAATGTTAGCTCCTTATGTGGTGGAAACTTTCCTAAAGAGTAGAGGAGGTAGTTCCTCCCATGTTTATGTGAATTAATGAGGTTTGCGCATTTCCATAAAAACTTGTGTTTTTGAAGAAAGATGAGTTGTATGAGTTGTTTCCCTCATGTTGTAGTGCATTGGTTATAAGTGATCAATTGTACTTCATGAAAATAAGGTATGAGCATGTCTTAGTAAGGAGTTGAGAAGTTCCTCCTTGAAAGAGTGCTATTGAACATGGAAACTTGCATATGTGCTTAATGATGTATGGACTATGTAATGACTAGGAGAAGGTAGTTCCTCCTATGAACATGAGAAATGTTGATGTTGGTGTGTTATGATTAGGAGAAGGTAGTTTATCCTTGAACATCACTAAACATGATAATGTCATTGCATACATTCATGTTTAAGTTGACAATTGGTTCATTGTGGTTTTACAATTATGTTGAGGTTTTTGAAATGAGGTGTAAGTGCATTGTTGCATCCCTATGTGGGCTGAATTTGCCATGTTTGTGTCTCTCATGTATGTTTCTTTAACATTCGGGGACGAATGTTCCCAAGGGGGAGATATTGAAACGACCCCAAAAATGCCCGAAAATGTGCTTCGGAAACACCTATAAATTGTAATTTCCATATATCTCAAAATCCGTGCATCATTTCGGAAATTCGACTTCGTATTCTTATTCAGGGGGTCAAATTGAGTGGGAAATGAGTCTAACCCAAATTTTAGAGCAACCGTATCAAAATCCAAAATTTTCAAGTGAAGCCTTTTTCGAGGGTCTACTTTGGAGGGTCATATCTCCTAGCACACAAATTATTTGGTGGCCAATAATATATCCATGGAAAGCCCTTTGAGTTAGCTACCTAACGCACTTCGTTTCACCTCATTCGGAGTTCGGACGAAGAAGTTATGCCCATTTTCGTAAAGTCTGTCCGGCAGAAAAGGCAATTTCCAGTAGCCGATTTACTGTTCATTTACTGTTCACCCGCCCTTTTTTTTTTTTCTAAGTGTTGGACGAATTTTTTCCAAAGGGTATATATTATTTCCTAGATACCATTAATTCATTCCCATCCCTAAAAACATTTCCCTCTCTCAAAAACTCTCTCAAAACCCCAAGGAAACTCAAGGTGAAAGATGGAGCTAGGGTGGATGGTGGCTATTGATTTCTTCACCAATTTCGTTTGGTTCTTGAAGATAAAGGTATGGGGATCCTTTATCCTTGATTATTCTTTCTTTCAAGGAGCCCAATCAAAAGGTTTTCAAGGTTTTTCAAATACACAAAAATCCTATTTCGAATTCTAAGCATGGGTTCTTGCATTAAATAATTTCAAATGATGTTTCATGTGGTTATTAATGATTATTTATGGTTTTAAGAAAGAAATATTTGTGAACCCATGTCTTCTCAAATTCTTTAAATTTAGCCTAAAGTGAGTTTAATGATTTTGAGTAATTGATGTAGGATTATTGAGTGGTTGATGTGGGTTGTTCTTATATGATCTTAGCTATGTTGAGTTGCTAGAAATTGTTATTGAATGGTATAATGTGAGGTAGTAGCCTTGAATGGTCATAAATTGGGATTTAGACTTTATGTTGGTTATTGGATATTGTTTAGCTTAGCTTGTATAGTTGATTGTTGTTATTATCATTGTTATTGTATTGTTAAATTGTTGGAAGATGAGGATGATGAAGATAGCCATGGAAAGAGGGTAAGTTGATCAAACTTGATAAATATTGTATAATTGGCATGGAATTGAGTATTGTGGCTTATGGCCTTTGAAAAGGATGGTGAGATGGCTTGATCTCTTAGTATTAATAATATTGTTATTAATTGGCTTGATCCACCTTTGGTGGAGGTGGTTATTTGTTGTATTGTTGTGAATTGAGGCCATGAAGGGCATTAGGTGAATGTTATTATATTGTTGTATTATTATACACATATGAGGCTAGATGTAAAGTCCTATATGAAGCTATATGTGAAGGTATGATGTGAATGAGTTTATGTGATCTTGTGATGATCCTATTATGGTCTATTTTGCATATTATCATGAAATGGAATTATTATGTGATGTTTATGGTTTTCATGCTTCCATGATCAAATTATGAAGGTTGATATATATATGTATGTTGTTGGTGGGCTGATTTATATGTATTTCAAAATTGGTTGGACTTAGTACTCTTGAAGTACATGATTTCATTTACATGAACAATAGCCCATCATGTGTTTGATAAAATGCCCATTTATAGAATCCTTAGGAAATGGAAGGTCCAATGTACGTCCTATGAATCGAATAGCTATATAATTATTGAAATGATGATGAAATGGACACATGTATATGATTTTCTCTATATAAGTGTTGTGAGTCGACCAAGCCTAGTACGGGGGTAGTAGGCCCGTATAACCGTATCGAGGGGTTGGTACCTTGGTTGCCTAGTACGGGGGTAGTAGGCCCGTATAACCATATCGAGGGGTTGGTACCTTGGTTGCCTAGTACGGGGGTAGTAGGCCCGTATAACCATATCGAGGGGTTGGTACCTTGGTTGCCTAGTACGGGGGTAGTAGGCCCGTATAACCATATCGAGGGGTTTGTACCTTGGTCCCTAGCTCGGGGGTGGTAGGCCCGGGTAACCACATTGAGGGGTTTGTACCTCATTCGCCTCTCCAAGGGGGTGGTAGGCCTTGGAAATACTATATTGATGGTCACTCACCACACATGTACTATGCCCCACTAAATATGATTTATTTTATGTAAGCATCATTATACATATCCTCTCATTAATATGCTATCTATCGGGTATGATTATGCACTTTGCCTATAAAGTCCTTATCTAAGGTAATCTTGGGGAACACTTAAGTGTGCTTGAAGAGGATTGTGTGGGCGGTCACTTCTTGTCTCACTCAAGTGTGTCTTAAGGTTATATTAGGTAGAGGTCCTATGGTAATGAAATGACATGTGTCCTTCTAAAGTTAAGCATGAGTTGTATATGGATTTATATTAAGTATATGTATGGTTGGCTATGGTCTAATATGTTAATGTTGACTTGTATTATGTCTCTTATACTTGCAAAGGAAAGGTTTTATCAAAGGACATTAAAGCATACCTTTCTTGTAAATGTCCGTTGTGCATATTTTCTTGCATGGTCTCCATACTTAGTACTTAATTGTGCTAACCCCTTTCTTTTGCTTTTTGACTAAAGTGTAGGGATTTGGAGATGGTGATATGTCATGACTACTTGATAGGTTTTTAAGAGTTGAAGATGAAGACTTGGTGAGTCCTCATAGATTCGAGGGCAATAACCAACATGTTCTTTTTATGTCTCTCTAGTATTTGCTTAAGTTTTGAGTGGGCTTAGTCCCAATGTTATATTCAGGTATTAGATGGTTTTGAGACATATTGTATAAAGTCTAGAAAGTCTTCCGCTTGCTATTTATTGAAAGTATCTTCGTGAGTGAAGAAAGTTTTTAATTCCTTATGGTTTTGGTGTCTATGCAATGAATGAATGCTAAGAGGCTTGTATTAGACCTCTTCGAGGTCGAGTACGCCGGTTACGACTAGGGGGTGCTCCCGGGTCGTGACATATTGGCGAAGACTGTGAATGCTAATAGAACGGATTGATCAAATAAGCTTGATGATGCTCTATGGGCATATCACACTGCATACAAGACCCCCATAGGTATGTCTCCTTACCAACTTGTATATGGGAAGTCTTGTCATTTACTAGTGGAACTAGAGCATAAGGCTATGTGGGCAATGAAGAAGTTAAATTTGGATTGGGGCGCCGCATCTAATCAAAGGATGAATGACTTGAATATGCTTGATGAGTTTTGCCTAAAAGCTTATGAAAGTTCAACCTTGTACAAAGAGAAGATGAAGAGGTATCATGATCAAAGAATTGAAAAGCGAGAATTTGTGGTTAGTGATCTTGTGCTGCTATTCAACTTTAGGTTGCACCTGTTTCCAGGCAAACTCAAGTCCAAATGGACCGGGCCATTTTTGTCACAAAAGTGCTCCCTCATAAAGCGGTTGAGCTTGAAAATAGGGGTGGAACGAGGTTCGTGGTAAACGAGCAATGGATCAAGATCTATCTGGGAAATGCTAAAACTGTACAAGAAGTGATTGAGGCCTACAATCTTGATGAAGTCTGAGTAATCAAGACACTTGCATCGTGCCACGACATTAAATCAAGCGTTGCTTAGGAGGCAACCCAAGAAGTACAATCTAGCCAACAACAGGGTTCTGTTTTCCATTTAGTAGTTTAGTTTTCTCTGTTTAATTGCATCTTTATATCAATTTAGGTAGGTGTTTTAGTGTTTTAGTTCTTAGTGTTGGCTAGAATTAGTATAGGGTCCGTGTCTAGAAAATGTCCAGAAAATGTATAAAAAGAATAGCCTATTGGTTGCTACATGTGCAGGTACACCACGAAAAATTTGTAGAAAATGGTCTGATGCAGAGGTCTACGGACCCCATCGACGGTCTGTCAATTCATCAACGGACCGTAAATGATGTATGTATATCCCAGGTACGCCTCTAATTTTTTCTAAGTGTAAGAGCGATCTACGAACCGTAAATTGACTCACGGACCCTAGACGGGGTCTCGTTAGTCCAAACCCTAAAGCTGTCTGACCCAACCCGGACCCCCCTATTTAAAAATCTCCATGTTTTAAACCATTCCACTTCCCTCCATTACTCCCAAAACCATTTCCACCATCCCATAAACTCCTGAAATCACTCCATAACTACCCCATAATATCATCCCTTCCATAAATTCCCAAATTCCCTTCCATTTCAAATACAACCCATTCCATAGTTCACAAGAAGGGTCCGGTGTTTGGTTATTAGCGAAGAGGTGATTCATTGGTCTTGCTAAGCTTAGTGTCGTCACATAATCACCCCACTCCTCGTTGCTTGTAAGGTAATAGACTTTCCCCTCACTTTGAATTTCGATTCATAGATTGAATATAGAAAGTCGGAAGTTGGATCTTGACCTTGGGTACTTGTTAGATGAAATTGCATGATAAACTTGAAAATTACAATACCCTTGGAATGATAGATAGTGATTGTGTAGCCTTATTGTATGTGATTGTAAGTCTATATGTAAGTTTCGACTTAGGGTTCCAAAACTAGTCTAAATTGTTTGGTAAAATGATCAGTCGGAATCTTAAGAATGAAGAACTACCATAATTGAATATTGAAATGCATGATGAGACTTCGTTAATGTTGAAAAATAAGGCTAAATATGTTTGATCAGAAGTAAAGAATGGCTGAAACCTGGCACAGATGGCATCCACGATACCCCATCTACAGAACGTAGATCCATCTACGGACCGTAGATGAGGTTCGTAACTAGATGCACAAAAAAATTTTTGCCAAGTGTGAAACCACGGATGTGGACTACGGTCCGTAGCTCGAACTACGGACCATTTTGCACATCCGTGGTTTCCATTTGCAACCTATATTGTTGGCCCCCTGATCCATGAAAGAGTTCCACGAACCGTATATCAGTCTACGGACCATAGGTGCCCGCCGTGGAATACCTCAGTAGCCTCGGTCTGAAATATTTTTTTTACTTTGTTACTGTTCATTTATAGTTCTCAAATAATTTTTTTTAGTATATTTTATGGTTAGTCTTGGGCACTAATATTGCTCCCGCAGGTACGATGGCACCCAAGAGCTGGTCACCTACTCAAAATAGGGCAAGACTAAATCTGTTGCCTCTAGTTTCCAATTAATCGATAAGGACACAGACACAGATCCTACATATATTCCTCTCAACACTAGGACTTCTCGCACTGCACCTCGAGGCACCCCTCGAAAGGTGCTTCCCGACGTAGTCACTGTCTCCCAGTCTGATGAGGAGCACACACTAATCAGATCACCAACTAGGGCTACTTCCAGTTCAGAGAGGTCGATGTCCGAATCCGAGTCTGCCCATGCTTCAGGCTCCGAGTTTGCACATTTTTTAGGATCTGAGTCTTCTCATGCTGAAGTGTTAAAGCAGCCACAGGGTCTGGTGAGAATGACCAAGCAGCCTCGTCTGATGAGACAACTAGCTCGAAGTCCATACCTACACCGCGAAATGATGACCCTACTCCAATAGCCGGTGAGCTAAACAGGTGGTGTGTAGAAGCCTATAGAAAATTTATCAAGATTCCAAGATGGTAAACGACAAACAGAAGATGGCCCGACTAATTACAAAGGAGCGCAAAGTCCTCACGGGGAGCTTGCATATTGTTCCGGACATTCACCGATTGTTCAACCTTCACAAATGTGACTGAATCGCTTGAGGCCCAGGGACGTATAGCGAGGAGATTGTGCGGGAATTCTATGCTTCCTATGCTGCCACTCTCCGCGGTTTAATTTCCAAGCGGTGAAAGCCCCTAGCTCAGGATTCTCTCACTTCCACTTTAGTTCGAGGTTGTCCGATGGACATATCACCTGCCACGATCAGACGTTTTCTCTATGGTCCTACCACGGGTCACTCTTGGTCCCTCAACACAACAGAGTTTGATTACAGATGGGACATCGTGCGGAGTGGCGCTTTCCAGAGGAACGCTGAGCAGCGAGAGGCTGTTCTACTATGGTTGGCCAGGTATATTGCTGCATATGGCGAGCGTGTGGAATGGGTCGCCGCTCCATGGTTGGGTATTCGAAAGGCCATATTAAATTTTGTGGCCAAGTTCTTCTGGCTGCTGGTGCGTAACAGAGTGTCGCCTACAAAAGCTGACAAACACATCACGTGGGATAGAACGGTCATGGTTGCAGCATTAGTAGCAAGAGTGGAGATTGACTTTGCCCGCATGTTGTTGGCAGAGATTCACGAGAGGGCATTCAGGACCTCTACTACTTACCCCTTCCCATGTCTAATTTTTCATTTGTGCAGGGACCCTGGAGTGCCGATCTAGAATTGTGACAGGTTAGTCCACCCTACCGGGGTATTGGACATCGGCCTCATTCAAGATGAGGCAAATATGGCAGCACCTCGTAGAGAGACACAATGGGGTAAGCATAGGGTGATGACCTTAGCATCCCAGTTCACACTAATACTATCCCGGGCTCCTCATCTCAGGCAGCTAGTATGGCTCCTAGCTCTTCCCAGTCCACGCCACAGTTAGGAGCTACTGTTGTCCCGTTAGCCAGAGTACAAAAGTTAGAGGCTCAGATGGCCACACTGTTGCATCACATCCAACCGTGGATGCAAAAGTCGATAGCCGAGTCTGAGGCTAGAATGGAGCGCAGAATGGAAAGGATGATGGACCGAAAGGTCAAGGCTGTTAATAAGTGTCTTGATGCCTTTGAATTGCGAGTCCTCGAGCGATCAGCCCGACCATAGATCTATCTGCCTTGCAGGCTGACCTAGCCAGCCTTCGGACTGACATTGATGCCATTCTTGTTGCACCTTCAGTTGAACCTCAGGTTGCACATACTGCACTGGCTGATGATACAGTGCTAGATGCTCTATTCAGTGGGACCGCCGAGGAGGGGCTTGCACCTACACATGCCAAAGGCAAGCGGCACCGCTCTCATCGCACTGAGGAGGAGAAAGCCCTCAAGAGACAGCGTAGGTAGGAAAATGAGGCAAAGAGGGCGTCAATTGTAGACGAAGAGTTGCGCCAGCAAAGGGTGCGTGAGAGAGTTACAGGGGCGTCGAGCTCTGCCCCAGTTGTAGAGGTCCAGCCTATCTTGGGGGACGTTGTGAGCACCATTGATGGTGCGAAAAGATTGATAGAGAGAACTACTGAGGGTGCTATGATTACTGATGTGGGCACTACTGAGGGTGTCCCCACTATTGTTCCAGCGAGTTCCGGGAAACTGGACCCCCCTGCGTGTTAATGATTCGTCGGCGCTTTGCGCCACAGGTTTTCTTCACCCAATCCATTTTCTTTTACTATTTTTGTATGCATTGGGGACAAGTGCATCTATTTTTTTGTTGGGGGTGGGGTAAATGCATCATGAGTGATAAGGTGAAGTCTAAATAACCCAACTCATGCATCCTCTCTTGGGATTTTCTTGCCTGTGTTCTTTTCCCCTAAGAGACTGTTTAATATTTTTGTTGAACCGGCATGTCTTAGGATCGTATGTGTAGAAGCATGATAAAGACAGAACCATGATGGCTTATGAAAAA
This sequence comes from Solanum commersonii, assembly GCA_029007595.1. Taxonomy (NCBI): domain Eukaryota; kingdom Viridiplantae; phylum Streptophyta; class Magnoliopsida; order Solanales; family Solanaceae; genus Solanum; species Solanum commersonii. Next base: position 4,471,085 of record JAJTWQ010000029.1, read on the forward strand.
TGATACCCTCCGTCAGATTTTGGGATGTATGCTAGAAGTTGTAGGCTACGATTAGTTGAATGTGTTGGCTCTGAGTATGACATAATAACGAATCAACTCAATGGCATGACTTGAGCTGAAACTTGAACTAGGTAATCTGATAATCTGATAATGAAACTATGTGCCAAGAGTGGGTGAGAAGTGTTAAGTGTTCAAACAGTTTTTGTGCAAAACTAGAACTTGCCCGGTTAGTCCTTCTAAGACAATTTAATCTAGAGGTTAGGAAGGATCCAACCAAATGAAATAACTGCTTCCTTTGATCCAACTTTGAGCCTAACAGTAAACTATTTATTTCCAAACCCCGAACTCACCTTCCCATAATCCACTATGTTGGCCCCGGTCCCTCCTTGGACATGTGCACTTTGACTTAGGCCAAAAGCCTAAGTTGAGGGTGGCTAATGTAAAAAGTAACTTCAATCTTAACCCTGACCCGACATCGGGTATTGTGCACCTCAACTAATGGAAAATCCATAAGTTGAGGGTGGCTATGAAAGAGGAAACTGAAAGAAAAATGGGTATGAAAAGAGTGATGTGGAAAAAAAACGTGAGGAAAGGATGTGATTTGTTGAAAGCTAAAAGAAAAATAAAATAAAAAGTAAAAAAAGAGCTACAAAGTCTAAAGTCACATCTGTGGGTGAAGAAAGCTAAGGGAGAGAAGGTAAAGCCAAGTATGACAAAAATAGGGCAAAAAGAGGTTAAAAGCCCAAGTGTAATGTCAAGGAGGGCAGAAAGTCACCAAGCAGTACCCAAATGTACCACACCAGACCCTGAGCATACGTTACAAGCCAATAAACTCCAATAGTAATCCTAGATTCTAGTTTGGAGAGTCTAAACAGTAAAAATAAGGGCAAGCTTATGGCATAAAGCACTAACTGTATTTGAAATTACTTCTGAGCGTGAGTGTTGAATAAATCCTTGTACCATAAATGACATTCGTTTTTTGTAAAAAGGGGATTTCGTTTGAAGTAAGAGCACTAGTTACATTGTCGGAAAGTTGGTACCTTAGTGACAGTAAGAAGGTGTATGTTGTGTGTCAGTTGGTCGATCTGTGTCATGGTTTGATCCACATGGATTAGCTTGTCGAGTCTAAAAGAACGAAGTTGCACCTGAAAAGTGAGGGGGGGTAGAGAGCCATGTGATTGCGTGGGCCTGAAATCCTTGCTTCTATACAAGTGTCGTTTAGAGTCATAGTGCGTCGCTTGAGGACAAACAATGAATTTAAGTTGAGGGTGTTGATATACCGTGAGTTTACGGTATTTCTAATACATTTCACTTACAAGTTGTGTGTGTATAGGGCCTTTTTGTATTGGTTTTTATGTGTTTTTATTGCTTTTTGCAAGAAAGATGTTCAGGCGCGAAAGTATAGAGACAACTGAAAGAACTACAGAAAAAGGGCATTCACGGAGGTTATCTACGGACCATAGATCCATTGACGGCCCGTAGGTTATGACCGTAGATCAGCAGGCAAGGCATGGAAGACAAATCAGGAAAACCTGACCAAGTGTGGAACCACGGTGGCCATTGACGGTCCGTACATGGATCTACGGACCGTACTGATTGATCCGTAGATTGATACTGCGAGGGTTCCAGTACCTGATTTTTGAAGATTCTAAGTGTGGAGCTACGGAGAGGATTGACGGACAGTATATCTATCTATGGTCCGTACTGCAAGTCCATCGTTTGCTTCAGAGAAGCTGATTTTTGGAAGCTGAAATATTTTCTAAGTCCTGGCTGACGGAAGGGACTTACGGACCGTAGATCCATTGACGGTCCCGTAAGTCAGTCTCGTAGAATGAAAACGCGTGCCTGAACAAACTTTCCTTAATTTGTTTCCCTTTTAATTTAGGATTTGTTTTCTATAAATAGGGCATGTAAACCTCGTTTTTAGGGGTTAGAGAATATTATTCTAGTTTTACTTTGTGACTTTGGGAGATTAATTTGCAACTCTAGCAATTATTGATTTCCTAAGTTCGTTTTGAAGATTTTGGCTTTGCAATTCAAGTTGAATTTCTGGGTTTATTATTCTTTTTACGTAAGTTCATGATTTCTTCATCTAAAACTATGAATTGTGTTCTTGCTAATATGGGTAACTAAATCCACAACTAGAGTTGTGGGAACCATGAAAGATTAACAAAGTATAAATATTAAATAAGCAATTCTTGAATAGTGTTTTGCATGTATTGATAATTCTTTCGTTTAGAAGTCTTTTTAACGATCGCTTATACTTCTGTAGGGAAGTGTAATTTGAGCGTATCAAGTATAAGCGATCGTTATCAAGTAAAGAACCCAACTTGTAGGTTGGGGTCGATCCCACGAGGAAAATGGTTTAGACTTTACTTTAACCAACAATTATATTCAATTAGTCAAATTACTTCCAGAAACAGGTAATAAAAAAGGGGGTTTTGTTTGTGTGAAGCAAATAGTAAGAATTTAATAAGTAATCAATAATCAAAACTTAGTTTTGGTTGTTATCAAGATAAGAGAAATAACTAGGGTATATGTGTTCCCCACAAACTCATAACGCAATAATCCTAGTAACATCAATCCTTTCCTAGTGTATTACATGTAAAGTGATAAGTTAGGTATCTCTAAATCCTTGGTCCGACATCTAGAGAATTTCACCCCGCACCTGGTCCGGCTACGTGTGTATAATTTACTAACCCTTACATTTACCTCATATTAGACATCATAATCGATGTTTGGCTTAGTTATTAATTCGCACCAATCAACACTAGCCTATTAGATAGTATCACACTAAATTTATGTTGATAATTCTTTTCTCGTTAATTACCTCCTTGGTCCGGCAAGTAGTAACAAGGCAAGTTCTAACGTTGGCCACCGTTAAAAAGACTTCTAAATGAAAGAATTATCAATGCATGCAAAACACTATTCAAGATTTACTTATTTACTATTCATACTTTGTCAATCGCTCATGGTTCCCACAACCCTTATACTCTTGAACACTATGAGGTACTTCTTTAAGTAAGTCTTAGTTCAATTATGCTTTAGAACACTAGGAGATGCCTTTTCAAGCATGTCTTAGTTCATTGGTTATGGAGATTGCTACTAGAAACCTTAACTCAACTATGTGAAGGCTCCCATATCATAAGACCTAACTTTGGGAAAACCCACACTCTACTACGTAAGAGTTCCCCCTTTAACTTGGATAGTCCTCATATCAACTAGGTGTGGTTCTTCTTTCTACTTGGAGCCCGGACCCTATCTTGTGTGACACTCCATCTCACTGTCAATATCCACTTTGTGCCAAGCATACACCCCAAGATTTACTATTAAGCCTTGCTTAATTCTCATGTGTCATGGAAGGATGTCCTTGACATCAATCCATGTTCAAGTGATCCTATCACTTTATACTTTCAAGCATTTATAAGGTAGGTTAGGTGAGTATAGGCTTTTCACCACAATTCTACCTATTAGACTTCCATTCCTCACCTTAGCTTTACCCTCAAAGCCCTAGTGATTCAACATTCTTGACTACAAGCCTTACTCTCAAAGCTCACAATCATCAATTACCCCTAGATTCTAAGGCATTCTAATTGCGTTCTTTATTATCAAGTGATTCTAGTCATAATTCATCAAAAGGTTCAACTTCTATGCTCTACAAGTCAAGATCCATCATACATAATAAGGTCTAGTTCAATTCATGATTATATGTTCCTAACCTTGAACAATTACTACACATGACATTGATTTTAGAAGAACAATTATAATTCTTCAATTTCAACTTTCATGGCATAAACTCACAACATATCAAATTCATCACATAAATTAGGGTTAACCATAGAAATCACATAAATTCATCATAATATCATAATTCAATGCTAATTCATTCATAAATAGGTATTATCCACTAGATTGGAATCATACCTAAACACTACCCACAATGTAGGAAGAAACCCTAGCTAGAATTGGGTTTTGACTTCACAATTGTGGGAAAACCTAGGGGCCTCTATGGGTGGAATAACCCATATATGATTAAGCTAACATACCTTGATTCAAAGACTATAAAAAGTTTTAAAATATGGAGGAATTTCGACCTAGGTTGTTGCCCTTCTTCTTCTTCTTCTTCTTCTTCTTCTTCTTCTTCTTCTTCTTCTTCTTCTTCACTTCTAGAGAGAAAATTTCTTGAAGGCAATTTGGGTTCTTTGAAGAATGAGTTAATTGATTTACTTTAGGGGTATATTAGGCTTATATATGTGGTTTAATAACTAACTGACCGACTTCCCTTAACCACTAACTAATTAATGACTTAACCCCTAAGCCTCTAACTTAAAACTAAAACTTGAAAATCTTCTCACACCTACAACTCCCGAACCCACGGATCGTGGGTGGATCTACTGAACATGCTGCACCTTTGTAGGTGAGGTATTGTGGCTAAGAATTTCAGGCCAACTTAGGCCTTGACCCACGACCCCAACCCACGAGGCGTGGGTCCATCTACCGCCCGTAGGTGGCTGCAATTTGACAGGTTTTGGGGATATTTTGATGTCCTTCTCAAGGACCCCTTGGATGGTCCTTGGGGGGTCATACCTTGACGCCCTAACCCTAAAACCTTTATACTAAGTTCAAGAAGTCATTTTACGAGCCTAACCCTCATCACCAACTCTAAAACTCTCATGCAAGATTCTAGAACTCTCTAGTCTAACTTACTAGTTTCCGGGGGGTAACACAAAATCTACCATTTCTAACTCTACAAGATCTGTTGAGGTGACTTCCTGAGAGACTGTGACAGAAATTTCTATATACCCATCTTGGTATAACTGGGTCACAAACTGGAGTAGAGACTGAAAAGGGTTCTGAAAGAGTTTCTGGCTGACACCGAAGTTTACTGCTATATAAGGAGTTACAAAGGAAAGTGTAGCCCCTGGAACTAACAATGCATAAACATCTGAATGAATGGCTCGTAATGTACTAATGACCACATTAGGAGAATCTTCCTGGTCTTGGCGAGCTTGAAGAGCATACAATCTATTCTGGGGCTAACCGCCACATGTACCAGACGAAGCACCTTGTTGAGTTGGGCGACCTGCTAGACTGCTAGAGCTATAGAATAAGCCCTATTATTGTCACCTCTTTGTCCTTTCCTAGAAGAAGGGAAATCTTTCAACCTATGACCAGATTGGCCACACCTAAAGCATCCTTCTTTTTCTGCAAGACACTCGCCCGGATGGTTCTTACCACACTTTGGACAAGTGAGGTAGGTCTTGTCACCTGAATTACTCCCCTAAGACTTAGAGCTTGGTGCCCTACCTTTCTGATCCTGACGGAACCTGAGGGATGGAGCACTAGCTGATGAAGGTGCTGAGGCTGAAGACCTCTGCTAAAACTGTGACCGATTTCCACCACCCGATTTTTGTTGAGAGTACTCATAGTTCCCTGTTATAGCTTTCTTGTTGTCCTTATCCATTTCCCTAAGCTTATCTCCCTCAACATGCTAAGCATGAGTCATTATCCTAGAGATATCCATATCATCTAGCAACATAGCATTCTTGCACTCTGTCTTCACCAAGTCGGATACCCCAAATAGAACTTACTCATTTGTGCCCTGGGCTCAGCAACCATGTGAGGATCATAACTAGAGAGTTGGGTGAATTTAAGTTTGTACTCTTGGACTAGCATGTTACCTTGTTTCAAATTCATAAACTTTGAGCTTTAGCCTCTCTCAACTCTCTTAGGAAGAACCTATCTAGAAAAGCTCCGGTAAAACACTCCCAGGGAACAAGAGTTGCATCTGCACCCCTGTTTTCTTTCCACTAGTGAACTAAATATGAGCTACATCCTTAAGCTGGTAGGATGCCAACTATATCCTATCATTTTCAGTCATTTGCATCACTCCAAAGATTTTCTTAACCTCATCAATGAAGTTCTAGGGATCCTCACCAACTTGTCACCCTAAAAACTCAAGCAGATTCATCCTAACATAATCTCGGACCCTAGCTACCACTGATCCACTGTTAGTATTAGTAGGAACTTGAACCTGCTGATTGTTCTGGTTGGCTACACTCTAAGCCAAAAGTTGAATAACATTCTGAAACTCTGCATTTGAAACCTTATGGTCTGGGACTAGAGGGACTGCATTAGCGTTGTGTGCATTAGCTCTATGAGGAGGCATGATCTAAAATGCATAATGAAGTATTAGAATGGAGAAATTGGATCATACCTCACACATAATAAGAGTAGCAAAGAGAGTGAAGTTTTTCATAGAAACACTTCGCAGCCTCTCTCTTGTTAGATGTGGTACACTTCATACCATGAAAGAGACTCTACTTAGTGCAAATTTCAGACATCCTAGGACTCTTAAACCTAGGGCTCTGATACCAAGTTTGTCACGCCCTGATGCTACCCCTTTGATGTAAACACGATACCTAGGATCATAAGTGACCTCAAGCTAACCTCGAGCTAGCATATCATAAGTAGAACTGAATATATCTATGAAAGATAAACTAATGCGGAAGCTAAATCATGATATAACTAATAGTGGTAAATACACAAAATTGGTCTGAATATATATAAATATTGAATAAGAGCTTAATGATACTAAACAATCACTCAAATGCTAAAGCTGAATCTAAAATAAAAGACAAAATCTGAAACACATGTCTATTGTCCTCAAAGTATGAGGACTCACCACTGAAGTTGTTGAATGTAGATCAGGAACCGATCTAAGTGTGATCTGAATGTTGAGGACCTGAACCTACATCATGAAAAGATGTAGCACAGAGTATGGTCAGTACTTGTAAGGTACTAAGCATGCATGATAGGATAAAAGCTGAACAAAGCACACTGAACAAAGATATAATCTGAACATGATAGAAATACTGAAATATAATGAAATGAACTAAACTGGATGCAATGACCAAGTACATAACATGCTAAGACTGAATATTGAAGCATAACTGAAAACCTGGTCACATGCACTAGAGTCTGACTGTGGAAACTACTACTAACTGACATAAAACTACGTGAGCTAAACACAGAGTTCGATGTATACACCCCATCGAGAGAACCCAATATACCGTGCCAAGGGTATAAAGGCATGACTGGCATGATCAAAAAATATGATGCCCACAGTGGGGACTTATAAACCTACAGGGGCACGTAGTTTTGGGACTATACGGGTACGCTGAACCCTAGTCCAATTTGGTGTTAAGTCTACTCCTAGCGAAATTTTTATATGACACAATATGATTGAAATACTGAAATGTTGAATAGCTCAAAATACTGACATGCAAAATCTAACAATGTAACAATTATATACTGATAATGTGACATTCGAAAACTGAAGCATGTATATTTGTTTAACTAGCCTAGCATGTGTAATTCATAAACTAAGAGAATCTACACAACTAGGTTTCTGAGTTTCATGCGAAGGACTAAGCAACGATTCCATGAAAACATGATAATCTGATTAGGAATATTCTAATAGCTAAATCACAACTAATATCTAAGGTTTTAGAAACTCTAGGTCTAAGCAAGATATAGGAATCAAAATTCTGACTAAATTCTAGGGAACTAGTGGACGAAAGGAACCCACTAGTGAAATCTCACATACCTGGTGACAAATTTCACAGAAAAATCTTTCAATTTCGGGGCTAGAACTGAAGAAAACTTGATGCGTGTTCTTGAGGGGTTTGGTTGACTCTTTGTCCTCTTTTGCTCTAAGCTTGGTGAATTTTTGGAGAATGAATAACTTAGGGTAAGTTCTAACTAAGTTATTAGGCTTAAAATGACCAAAACTACGTAGTTTATGGGTTAAACGACGTAGTTTAGGTGTCCAACGCATAGAGGAAAAGACCAAAACGACCCCACTTAAAATCTGACGGATCCCATCCACGAAGACACTGACGAACCATTGATGGAACCATGGTCCGTCGTATGGGTCGCGGTTGCTGGCCTGAGGTTACTGGTTCCTAGGATCTTCCTTCTACAGTCCACTTCACGGACCGTGTGAAGGATCACAGACCGTGAAGGTCATAGTGGTTCTTCACTTGGGCTAGGGGCCTACTGGCTCAGCTTTACGAGCCTTACCATGGCCTGTGAAGGGATCCGTGGTCTGATGGTTGGGCTTGGTTTGTTCTTCCTGGCTTACACGAGCCTTCCCACAGCTCGTGGGGTGGTCCACGATCATGAAGGGTCCCGTGGTCTACCTCTTCTGGATGGGCCAGAGCCACATGCAGGTCGACCGACCATGGTTCCTTTCACAGTCCGTGAACCCTGCCATGGTTCACCAATTTTCTGCTATTTGAGCTAAGTAATGAGGTGTTACACAAGTATCAATTCCCGATACTAATTTGAGATCCAACTCCTGATTCTCAATTCATAACCTGTCTCTCGACCTTGATTTAAGACCCAACTCTTAGGTCTTGCATCGGGTCGAGGTCGGATGTTATTTTAGGTGTTGGGTATAGGGTTAAGATTTGAAGTTAAAGTTCATATCAAATATCGAGGTCAAGTCCCGAGTTATGTGTCAGAGTGGGGTTTTGATTCAATGTTTAAATTAGGTTTCAGATCAAAAGTTGAGGATGGCTCTTATGTTAAGGTCGAATCCCAAATTGGGAGTCAGGGTCAGGTCCTAGATCAAGAGTTGGGATCAGTCTCTCATTCGGTGTTGGAATTGAATCCCAAGGTTTGGTCGGCACTAGGTGTTAAAATTAGGTCTCGAGATCGGGTGTGAGGAACGGGTTCTGCATCGGGTGCCAAGGTCATGTCCTAGTTTAGAAGTTGGACCTTGGGTCAAGAGTTGAGTACAGGTCCCAAGTTGGATGTCATTAGGTTCGGATCCCAAATTAGTCATCGTGGTTGGGGTCAGGTGTTAGGGTTGGATCCTAATTTAAAGTTTGGTTTTTTGAAATCGAGTCTCGATTAGAAAGTCGAGTCCCATGTCGGGAGTTAGGATCTGGTCCTAAGGTAGAATTTGAGGTTGGGTCCCAATTCAAAGATAGGGTCTCACATGGGGTGTCAGCATCGATTGGATCCCCCGATTCAGAAGTTGGGTCCTTCATCGGGTGTAAGGGTCGGGTCCTAGTTTGGAAGTCGGGTCTCGGTTCAAAAGTTGAGTCCTGGATCAAGTCCTAGTTCAAAAATTAGATTATGCATTGGGTACTAGGGTCGAGTCCTTATTTAGAAGTCGGGTATTAGTTCGAGTGTCAAGTCCCTTTTTGGGTGTTTGATCCCAAGTTGGGTCGAGTGTTGGGATTAAATCTTTGATCAATCATCAATGTTAGGTGTCGGAAACAAGGTTGGGTCCAGTTTAAATGTCAAGTCTCGAGTAAAGATTTCGGGTCAGGTCCCAAGTCGGGTGTTTAGGTAAGATCCTAGATCGGTTGTCGGAATCGTGTCCCAATTCGAATGACAAGTCTCGCATCGAAAGTCAAGATTAGGTCATGGGTCGGACCCTTGTTCAAATGTTAAGTCTCAAGTTGGGCATCAGGGTCAGGTCCTGGGTCGAGTCTCGAGGTTGGATTCTACATTGGTCATAAGGTATTTGTCCTAGTCCAGGTGTCAGGTTTGGGTCCAAAACCGGTTATCAAAGTTTGTTTTTGGGTCAGAAATTATTTATCTAAAAAGTATTTTATATCCTAGCCAAAAATAAAAGATATTTTTCTTGAAAATGTTTGTTCATTCACCAACCAAATATGATTAGAAACATTTTTCACTTATCAACCAAATATGAGAAATAATTAGTTAGAAATCAACTTATTTTTCAAGAAAATATTTTCCATCATATACAAAACACACCCTAAAGTAAAGTGTAGTAGTTGAGGTATTAGAATTAGTTACTTAGATTATTGAGTTATAATTTGAAAACTCTCTTTAAAGTTGGTGAATTCTACTGAAAATTATATTAATCGTAGGTCATGGTTTATACACTCGTGAGAAATGAGGTTTTCTGAGGTAAGCTCTCAAGTGACTATAGTGTTTATTGTTTCTATTATTCTCTAGTTTAGTAAACCTGGTTCACAAACTTAGAAATCATAAGATGACGTGAATTTAACTAACCTCTTATAATTGTGGATTCACTAACAATTTATATGTATGTTTTATTGTAGATTAATAAACCTTTCTTGATTTATCAAAATGGGCAAGTAATTAGGGACAACTAAAAAAGAAAAAGTGGACGAGTAATTAGGACAGAGAAAATAATTTTTAGAGGTGCCTCCTTTTTCCAAAGATTTATATTGGGAAAGAAATTCAACATTGGACCCCATTAAGGAGTCATAATCTGATTTCATTTTCCTTTTGTTTCATTTATTTCTGTTTGTTGATTTTCAAATGTGGGTTCCACTAAATTAAAGGAAACAATACCATTCTTATCCAGAACAAGAATAGTGTTTATTCCTTAATCATGCTACTAAAAAGAAAAAATATATTTTAGGTCCTAATCTTTATCATGGGGTTTATTAATAAGGGCGGAGCTAGAGTTATAGTGACGATTGATCAAATTCAATCATTTTAATTTAAAACCTGATTTTATTTTAAAATATTTATTGAATTTGTATAAATTTTAATGTGATTCAAATAATTGGATTTTTAATCAATAAATTTCAAAATCTTGATTTTGAATTTATCAATCAACATATGGAAGAGATAACTCTCTATCTACAAAAAATTGATTAAACGGGGTAAAATCATGTTGTATTTTTTCTTTTGATAAACTTATATAGCGAATGAAACATTAAAATTATATATATATACTTCTCCTTTGTCGCATTTTTTGGAGTATTTGGGTTAAGTTTACTAGTGTCTGTAAGATATCTAGATTTTGTTGGAATAGATTCAGTTGTTATTGTGGTTTGAGTAGTGTTTTTTGACAATTTATTCCATCTCTGATAAGGAGACAACTTGCATTATTATGTAGTAAGAAATCTAATCCTAAAACAAAGTCTACCCTAATATTTAGATCTCCTACCTATATTTTTTCTAAACTTATAGGTAGGTTTATAGAAGTCCGCACAAGTGTTTAAAAAATTTATTTTTGCATCACTAACGTAACGCTCATATATATTAGAGGATCCATCCATTTGCATGGCGCTTTGTGGCTCTGGAAAATCTTTTATTACTTCTGGGGGCAAGATGTATCTATTTATTATACTCCTCGTATATCCTGAATCCACTAGAGCGATGGTTTCTATCTCATAGTCTTGAATTTTTATTCTAGTCAAGATTTTTATGCACTATAACATTTTAGGTCTAAGACCACACTAAATCTGGACAACACTTACAAAGTGTTGCCTAAAATATTTTTGGGTACACTTTTGAAGTGTAGCCTTAGCTTTTAGTTTTAGGCCACGGTAACTGTCACGACCCAAGCCTAGGGCCTAGACGTGACATGGCGAATGAGGAACCCGAAGGAACCCCAAACAAGCCTCTCAAACTTGTCATCACACTTCATCGGTCGCGGAAGTACATTCAACATTAAATAACGGGAATTAGGGACTAAGGGCAAACCATTTCAAAATAACATCATAGAATAAGAGTCAAGCTCATTTACAAAATACTTGTCCAACACACACCTCTACATACAAAGATAGGACGGGGGCCATGACATACTACCGGCTCCCCTCATAGTCAAAATACAATTGCAAGCTAAAGTCTCAAAACATAAGAGTAGGAAACATAACATAGCCCTCGAATCATTGAGGACTCACCAACAAACTCGGATAAGCACCGTACTAGCCACGTGGATGGAAAGAAGGATCAAGAGTAGCTCCGGTCCCTACATCGTGACATCATGTAGGCAAAATATGCATTAGTACTTGGAATGTACTAAGTATGCGGGGTGCAATACAACAATAGACAAGGACACAATCGAAATGCAAGAGATAGTTCCATAGGCATAATAAGTAACAATATGAGGATGCATGATCAAAGTTAAGTCAAAACATGTTTAAGTAAATCTATACTAATAGTAGATATCATATGTGTGTGCATAATCCAACCAATCTATAACCCCAACTTAGGATGGGGGATGCCATTCACACCCGGACACCCTGGTGGCAAGGTATAAACCCCTCACATGGTTGATGTTGGTCACACCCCAAGCATCCTAGGTGGTGAGGTATAAACCCCTCACATGGTTGATGTTGGTCACACCCCAAGCATCCTAGGTGGTGAGATATAAACCCCTAACATGGTTGATGTTGGTCACACCCCAAGCATCCTAGGTGGTGAGGTATAAACCCCTCACATGGTTATCCGGTTCTTTTCCCCCGGACCGGGCATGGTCATGCAACACTTTATATAGGAAATTCACATTAGGCTCTAATGCAATCTCATGTATGGAATGAACATATACACAAGTTTAGTTTGTCATCAACACATATCTAGAATGTCATACATCTCATAACTCAAGCCTTAAAGCATCAATTCATCAATTCTCCATAATTGGACATTTTGTCAAACACCTTGAAGGCATGTAATGGGGTCAAAGAGCATTGAAAATAGGGTAGTAATTAAGGAAATTTATACAAGGAACAAAACTAATTTATGAATCTCAACTTAAACCATGAATTAGTGAGTAGAATAGAGTCTAGGCACTATGGGTGGAAGGACCCATGAGTTCAACACCACATACCTTGAGTTTTTATGAAGGTCTTGAGAGTGTCTTCAATGGAAGCCTGGAACTTGGAGCAAGAATCTCTTCAATCTTGAGGAAGGTTTTGGATTAGGGTTCTTGAGAGAAAATGTGTCCAAGTATGGGAGAGGTATTTTGGGAAATGTTTTAGAGATGAGAATTGAATTAATGCTATATAGGAAATAAAATATGCCCTTGGAAAAACGGGTCCAACACTTAGAAAAAAAAATGAGGCTTATGAACAGTAAATTCGCTCTCTGTAAATTGCATTTACTGCACAGACAGATTTTATGAAAATTGGCATAACTTCTTCGTCCGGACTCTAAATGAGGTGAAACGAAGTGCATTAGGTAGCTAACTCAAAGGGCTTTCCATGGATAGGTTATGGACCACCCAATTATTTGTGTGCTAGGAGATATGACCCTCCAAAGTATACCCTCGAAAAAAGCTTCACATGAAAATTTCGGATTTTGATACGGTTGCTCTAAAATTTGGGTTAGACCCATTTCCCACTCAATTTGACCCCCTAAACAAGAATATGAAGTCGGATTTTTGAAAAACGAAATGGATCTTTAGATATAGCTAAAACAAGTTTCCGGTAACTTCCGAAGCACATTTTTAGGAACTTTTTGGGTCGTTTCAATATCTCCCCCTTGGGAACATTCGTCCCCGAATGTGGAAGAAACGTACAAGGCAAGACTTAGCAAGAACATATCAGCCCCAACATGAATGCAAAATTTTTATTTAAACATCACTTCAAGATTTCAAAACTTAGTGTAAAGCATCCATAAAACATATATGCACATGAATGATCTAGGGGCTGAAATGTAAGACTCAATGGAGTACAAAGGACTTGATTTAATACTTTAGGCTTGAGTGGAGTTGAATAGATAAGGATAACGTCTTTGCATGCCCACTTCGGCCTCCCAAGTAGCACTCTCCCCTTGCTGATTTCTCCAAAGCACCTTAACGGACGCCACTTCTTTGTTCCTCAACCCTTAACTTGTCTATCTAAGATCTGAACCGGGACTTCTTCATACGTCAAATTATCATCTACAACACCCACAACCTCAAGAGGTACAATAGCGTTAGGATCACCAACACATTTCCTCGACATCGATACATGGAATACCGGATGAACTAATTCCATCTCCTTGGGCAACCCCAACTCATAGGCTACTTTACCAACCCTTCTTCTTACCTCATAAGGACCGACATACCTAGGACTTAACTTCCCCTTCTTACCAAAACGAACCACACCTTTCATTGGAGAAACTTTCAAATAAACCCAATCACCCACTTTGAATTCAAGATCCCTTCTCCTCACATCGGCATAAGACTTTTGACGACTTTGGGCTGTTTTCAACCTCTCCCTAATCATCCTTACCTTCTCAAGAGCATCCACGACCAGATCCGGACCCAAAAAGGCCACCTCTCCAACTTCAAACCACCCAACCGGTGATCTACACCATCTACCATAAAGTGCCTCAAAAGGAGCTATACCGATACTAGAATGATAACTATTGTTGTATGCAAACTCAATCAAAGAAAGATGATCATCCCAACTACCTTTCAACTCCAAGACACAAGCTCTAAGCATATCCTCCAAGGTTTGAATTGTTCTTTCGGCTTGGCCATCCGTTTGAGGGTGGAAGGCCGTGCTAAGCTTTACCTTTGTACCAAGACCCCTTTGGAAAGATTTCCAAAAGTGAGAAGTGAATTGGGCACCACGATTCGAGATGATAGACAAGGGAATCCCATGCAACCTTACCAATTCATGAATGTACAAGTTGGCATACTCTTCAGCCTCGTAAGTAGTGTTAACCGGTAGGAAATGAGCCAACTTTGTCATCCGATCAACCACTACCCAAACCGAATCAAAACCTTTTCTAGTCTTGGGCAAGCCCACTACAAAGTCCATGTTGATTTCTTCCCACTTCCAAGTAGGTATCTCAATGTCTTGAGTTAGGCCACCCGGCCTTTGATGTTCGGCCTTGACTTGTTGACAACTATGGCAACCCGAAACAAATTTTGCAATGTCCTTCTTCATACCACCCCACCAATACACATCCCTCAAGTCTCTATACATCTTTGTTGACCCCGGATGAATAGAATAATAAGAATTATGAGCCTCATCAAGGATTCTTTCCCTCACACCATCCACACAAGGAACACATAATCTACCTTGGTACCTAAGGGCACCATCTCCCCTTAGGAGAAAACCTCCACCTTACCACTACTCACCGAAGCCTTTAATTCCACCAAAGAAGGATCAAGATCTTGTTTGGCTATCACCTCATCAACCAAGGAAGACCTTGAACCACCAACAACAACTACTCCTCCACTATCCACCCCTTCTAACCTAACTCCCAATTTGGCCAACCGATGGACCTCCTTAGCCAACTCTTTACTACCTTCCTCCACATGAGCCAAGCTACCCATGGACACTCTACTCAATGCATCCGCCACCACATTAGCTTTCCCGGATGATAGTGAACACTCATATCATAATCCTTAAGGAACTCTAACCACCTCCTTTGTCTCAAGTTAAGATCTTTTTGCGTGAACACATATTGGAGACTCTTATGGTCGGTGAAGGTATCAACATGCACCCCATACAAATAGTGACGCCAAATTTTTAAAGCAAAAACCACGGCGGCCAATTCAAGATCATGGGTTGGGTAATTATTTTCATGAACCTTAAGTTGCCTAGAAGCATAGGCTATAACCTTACCACTTTGCATCAGCACACAACCCAAACCAATACGGGAAGCATCACAATAAACAACAAAACCTTCTAACCCATCCGGAAGTGACAAAATAGGAGCGGACACAAGCCTTTCTTTCAAAGTTTGGAAGTTTTCCTCACACTCATCCGACCACACAAATTTAGCCTTCTTTTGAGTCAACTTAGTCATAGGAGAAGCAAGAGAAGAAAACCCTTCCACAAATCTCCTATAATAACCCGCTAAACCCAAGAAACTCCTTATATCCGATGGGGTCAAAGGTCTAGGCCAATTCCTAATAACATCGGTCTTCTTAGGATCCACCTTAATACCATCCCCCGACACCACATGGCCTAAGAAAGCAACTTCCTTCAACCAAAACTCACACTTTTTATATTTAGCGTACAACTTCTCTTCCCTCAATCTTTGGAGTACAACCCTCAAGTGACTCTCACAATATGGTGCAAACACCCTTTGGAAATCAACCTATGGTCATTAATGCAAGAAATGAATTTCCCCTTCACCACAACATCCCGACTCTCCCACTCAAGGACGGGTTCATTAGGAAATCGGAACTTGACTTTACGAGTCCTACAATCAATAGAAGCATAATATGCATGCAACCAATCCATCCCAAGAATAACATCAAAATCCACCATGTTCAACTCAACAAGATCACAAGGCAACAACTTATTCAATATGCAAACCGGATAATTTCTATACACTTTTCTAGCAACAATAGAGACACCAACGGGAGTAGATACTTCATATGACTCATGCAACAATTCCGACTCGACATGAAATTTTCTAGCAACTAAGGGGGTAACAAAGGAAAGGGTAGCACCCGGATCAATCAAAGTATAAACATCAAGATCAAAGATTTGCAACACACCGATCACCACATCGGGAGTCTCATTAACACCTTGTCTACCATGCAAAGCATAAAATCGATTGTGCCTTGGGGCACCACTTTGAGAAGCACCTCTACCCAAAGGAGTAGTGTTAGCATTTCGGACCTTGTTGCGGATCTTGGGACACTCAAACCTCTTGTGACCCACTTCTCCACATTTAAAGCAAGCACCCGAACCCTTCATGCAAGGACCACCATGCTTCCTCCCACACTTAGGGCACACATCCATAGAACCCACTTCACCTCCCCCTTGAGGTCTAGGAACATTGATAGCAAATCCCCGGTTGACATGAGGGTTTCCTCGGCCTTGATGAAATCTAGCACCATTAGGGAACCTATTCTCCAATTGGGCCCTCTTGGCCTCGTGCCCCCTTCTCTTCCTCAATTTCTCCTCCTCTATTTGCTCGGCATAAGTCATCAACCGAGACAAATCCATATCTCCAATGAGCATAGCGAATCGACACTCCTCACTAACCAAGTCGGATACACCCATCACAAATTTGTTCATCCTCGACCTAGAGTCGGCCACCAAGTGAGGTGCATACTTGGAGAGTTGGACAAATTTGAGGGCATACTCCCTCACACTCATAGCTCCTTGCTTCAAGTTCATGAACTCCACCAACTTTGCCTCCCTAAGCTCAAGAGGGAAGAACCTATTAAGGAAAGCAAATTTAAACTCCTCCCACAATACCACATAGCCATTACCTTTCTCACCCTTCCATTGATCAAACCAAATTTGAGCAACCCCCTTGAGTTGGTAGGCCGCCAACTCCGCCTTCTCACAAGCACCAACATCCGTAATGGTCAAGATTTTGCATACCTCATCGATGAACTCTTGTGGATCCTCATCCACCTTTGAACCATGGAAGACCGGAGGGTTCATTCTCATGAAATCTCTCACCCTTTCCCCCGGGGTGGTAGCTCGAGGAGCTTGGGCTCCTTGTTGCACTTGGTTAGCTACCACTTGTGCAAGCATGGTGAGTGCATCACGGAGCTCACCTTTGGTGGGTGGCTCTTCCGGTGATCGGGCCCGTCTTCCCCTCATGTTTGGCATGATGATCTAGCAATCCAAAGAACAAGAGTTAGGGAGGAATCACCTTATTACACTCTAAGCACGACATAGAACATGAAGAAGGGAAACCTTTCCTAAAATGTTTTGTAGCCTCCCACTCATAGTCGTGGCGCGCTTCACAACCATGATTAGGACTCTACTTAACGCGGTGTATTGGACTCCGAGGATTTAACAACCTAGTACTCTGATACCAAGCTTGTCACGACCCAAGCCTAGGGCCTAGACGTGACATGGCGAATGAGGAACCCGAAGTAACCCCAAACAAGCCTCTCAAACTTGTCATCACACTTCATCGGTCGCGGAAGTACATTCAACATTAAATAACGGGAATTAGGGACTAAGGGCAAACCATTTCAAAATAACATCATAGAATAAGAGTCAAGCTCATTTACAAAATACTTGTCCAACGCACACCTCTACATACAAAGATAGGACGGGGGCCATGACATACTACCGGCTCCCCTCATAGTCAAAATACAATTGCAAGCTAAAGTCTCAAAACATAAGAGTAGGAAACATAACATAGCCCTCGAATCATTGAGGACTCACCAACAAACTCGGATAAGCACCGTACTAGCCACGTGGATGGAAAGAAGGATCAAGAGTAGCTCCGGTCCCTACATCGTGACATCATGTAGGCAAAATATGCATTAGTACTTGGAATGTACTAAGTATGCGGGGTGCAATACAACAATAGACAAGGACACAATCGAAATGCAAGAGATAGTTCCATAGGCATAATAAGTAACAATATGAGGATGCATGATCAAAGTTAAGTCAAAACATGTTTAAGTAAATCTATACTAATAGTAGATATCATATGTGTGTGCATAATCCAACCAATCTATAACCCCAACTTAGGATGGGGGATGCCATTCACACCCGGACACCCTGGTGGCAAGGTATAAACCCCTCACATGGTTGATGTTGGTCACACCCCAAGCATCCTAGGTGGTGAGGTATAAACCCCTCACATGGTTATCCGGTTCTTTTCCCTCGGACCGGGCATGGTCATGCAACACTTTATATAGGAAATTCACATTAGACTCTAATGCAATCTCATGTATGGAATGAACATATACACAAGCTTAGTTTGTCATCAACACATCTCTAGAATGTCATACATCTCATAACTCAAGCCTTAAAGCATCAATTCATCAATTCTCCATAATTGGACATTTTGTCAAACACCTTGAAGGCATGTAATGGGGTCAAAGAGCATGGAAAATAGGGTAGTAATTATGCAGCAAAACTAGTGAACAACCTGCAACAACGCCTTTTAACACCCACAAGACCACATGAAAAATCTCCACATCAATTCCAAGTTTAGATTCAAGTTCTAGAGTCACAACATGCTCAAAACAACCACTTTTCATGCTAGAATTCACTGTGCAGGAAATTTATACAAGGAACAAAACTAATTTATGAATCTCAACTTAAACCATGAATTAGTGAGTAGAATAGAGTCTAGGCACTATGGGTGAAAGGACCCATGAGTTCAACACTACATACCTTGAGTTTTTATGAAGGTCTTGAGAGTGTCTTCAATGGAAGTTTGAAACTTGGAGCAAGAATTTCTTCAATCTTGAGGAAGGTTTTGGATTAGGGTTCTTGAGAGAAAATGTGTCCAAGTATGGGAGAGGTATTTTGGGAAATGTTTTAGAGATGAGAATTGAATTAATGTTATATAGGAAATAAAATATGCCCTTGGAAAAACGGGTCCAATACTTAGAAAAAAATGAGGCTTATGAACAAGAATTCGCTCTCTGGAAATTGCATTTCCTACACGGACAGATTTTACGAAAATGGGCATAACTTCTTCGTCCGGACTCTAAATGAGGTGAAACGAAGTGCGTTGGGTAGCTAACTCAAAGGGCTTTCCATGGATAGGTTATGGACCACCCAATTATTTGTGTGCTAGGAGATATGACCCTCCAAAGTATACCCTTGAAAAAAGCTTCACATGAAAATTTCGGATTTTGATACGGTTGCTCTAAAATTTGGGTTAGACCCATTTCCCACTCAATTTGACCCCCTAAACAAGAATATGAAGTCGGATTTTCGAAAAACGAAATGGATTTTTAGATATAGCTAAAACAAGTTTCCGGTAACTTCCGAAGCACATTTTTAGGAACTTTTTGGATCGTTTTAGTAACATTAGCTACACTTGAAAAACATACTCTTTAGTGGTATAGGTTACACTTTATAAGTGTTGCCATATCATGATATATTTGGCAATGCCTATTTACACACATGACTACACTTTTAAAATGTGTTATTTCTATAATTTTAAAAACAACACTATACAAGTGTAGCCTTATAATTTTCTCAAAATTTTCACTAAAATATTGTATTTCCAATATATTTAACTTTCCCCCCAATTTCTAATTTGTCAAAAAAAGAACTCATAAAAGAAAAATTCTGTACAAAGAAATATACTCTAAAAAACATTTTTCCCCAAATGAAAATAGAAGCTGCTCTTTATCCAAATAAAAATAGGAGCTATTTTTTTGCCCAAATCAAAGCGTTTTGCCCCAAATAAAACCAGGAGTTGTTCTGATACCCTAAACCCTATTTCCCTCTCCTTCTCATTTCCATCCATAAATTCTCCATTGTAGCCTTATTGAGTTCATTGTTCAGCAAATCTCATTGTCGTTGTATATTTCTCTCTTCTTCGATGACATATGGTGATTTCCCTTGTCTTCAACTGGGAAACTGGAAAAACAGCTTCAAGAATTCCAACATCGTTTGGAGGAATTAAGGAATCTACGGGAGCAAATACTAGCTCTTGCAAGGGAGATACAATCAGTCACTCGACTCATACATTGCATCCTTATTCTCGTTCATCAGACTGGCTCTGTTGGTATTTAAAAATCATAATTTATATAGTTATATTTTCATTCTATGCATTTTTGAAATGTTAGATGCAATTTTAGATCTAAATAATCTTCACTTTTTCAGAATTTCTATTTCATTATATTACATAAAGATTAAAATCGTTATCCATTTAAATTGGCCAGGTATTCTGGAGTGGTGCTATAAATTGAGTTTTAAAATGTTTGTGATTCATTTTGTTTGCATTTAGATTATGTGGGCCTATGTATGACTAAGATGCTTTTAGTTTTAGGTAGCATGGACATCAGGAGTAAGCTAAGATTAATATATTTATCCAAAAGCTTGTACATGTCTAAGGAACTTTATATTTTCACACTGATAAGGTGATGTTGGTGAGCTGAGGGCATGAGAAACTTCACATTAGAAGACTGTAAATTATCACACAATTTTAAAAATTCTGAAGTCAAACCATTTGAAATAGCTAAGGTAAAAAATGATGCAAAAAAGGGGAAGTTATCTATCAAGATTAAGAGGCGGAGGCTGGATCCCCAAGGCATATCTGATGCGCATGTTCTTATTTTTTTTAAAAAAAATAAATTTCTGAAGGTATTAGATGATATGTTATCCTAAAACTTGATTGAAGTACCCTGATAAATCTTTTGTTTGTTTCGCTAAACACAATTGTTTAGGAGTACTCTGAATACTTTTCTTACTTCTTATTTTATTCTTCTTTTGCAAGAAAAAAATAAAATTTGCATTGTGTAATGTCTTTCGCTCACATTGATCCATGGGCAATAATTTTTCAGCCTGTAGCTTCTTAATCTTCAATGTCCTGTACCACTTATGTTGTACTACAATTCTTGAATATAAAGACTGTCCTATGTGGTTTAAGCCAAACTATACTCTAAAGTAATGTGGCGTTTGTGTTTTTATTGTACGTCAAAGAAAGCAAGCTTACATGTTCTGCAGTTGGTTGTTTGATCTGAATGAATATTGTTCCAACTGTTCTCTATTTTTCTCTGTATTCTATTGCATATTTTAGTTGAAGTCTTGGAAGTTTCCTAGGTAATATAGGAATACAACGAGTTTCTCTATATCTTAAGTCATTTGGTTTATCATAATACCTTATATGTAGCTGATTAATGATTGTGAAGTAGGAACATCAAGCATGGTTACATCTCGCTAGAAACAAACAGAATTATTTACTGTTGTAGCTGCCTTCTTGAGTCCTTTAATTTATATAATCATAGGGTCAGGTTTACTGTTGGATTATTAACCTCACTTGTGTATTAGATGAGTGCTTCTCTCTGACATATGAAACAGGGGTCTGACTGGAGAGAGGATAGTGAAGAGACTCCGGCTTTCTAAAGCTCTAACGGTACCTGATTCTACAAGTATTTATGATGCTTGGCGCAGGATGGTTGCTCGCAGAGTTGATGCTTTATTGCTGACTGACTCGAATGCATTAATATGTGGTATATTGATGGATAAGGTTAAAACTCAATCCTGCTTTTCACTCAGTAGACTCAAGTCTAAGTTGATATAGTTGACTTACTCTTTCTTTGTGTATCTGTGTTTCTTTCTTCCTGAAGGATATAACAACCAGAGTTATTGCGTGTGAAGTCAATATTCAGGAAACACCTATTTCAAAGGATATGACAAAACATCCTGTTTTTGTGCTTTCAGACACACTTGCTGTAGAAGCATTGCAGAAAATGGTGCTTAGGTTGGTGTATTTGAAATAACAGAATGTGTTACTTTTTTGCAACTTAATGCTACATCTCACCCTGAGTATGGTTGATTACTTACTCACTGCAAGAAAATTTAGACATCGGCCAGTTGTAGAAAATGGTTAGGACATTGCTTTGCTTGATATAGCAAAATGTCTTTTATGATGTTGTTGCTCGCCTTGAAAGGGCAGCAGAGAAAGGAAAGGCAATTGTAGCTGCTGTTGAGGGAGTTGAAAAAAACTGGGGAGCATCTGTTTCTTGTTGGTTGTCGAACATTTTGTCTTGTGTTACTGATTACTTTACCCAGTTCGTGCGACTCATTGATGGTCATTGCAAGTGATCATTGCTAACCTTTTTTCATATTTTAATTAATTAATGATTCTATTTTTTCAGGTTCTAATTCATTTATTGAAACCCTTCGGGAGAGAATGTTTCGGCATCTAGCTTTGCTTCTCTAGCTGCCATTTTAGGTTAACAATTTGGATTTGTTTCTTTTCTCCATGCATCATTGCAACCGAAGCAGTATTTGGTTTTAGTCAAACTATACTGAATCTCTAGAGTATAGATTTCAAGAGACGAGCATCTCCAAGACAATATAGCAATCTAGAAGGAGCTTACATTAGCTTCAGGTCTATTTGTTGTCAATTGAACTTAAAAAGCTCCCTTGCTAAATTTTACATTTAGAATATTGAGGAGGTATAGTATTAGTTGAGGTTTGCTAAATTCTAATCATCAATTTTAATCAATCTTATTGTTGGAATCTCTCTGGTTTCAGGCACAAGACATCTCTTCTAGTGAGCATATCAAGGAACTCCAAGGTATAGTAATTTGTGTTGGGACATTTAAGTTTGAGTTATGAGCAAGCGACAGCCAAAGTAGCAAATTTGTAGTAAATCAACACCCTTTTGTGTTTTTTGCTTTTATCTGTTTAAAGATCAGATTTTTAGTTCAGTGATTTAAGAATCTTGGATCTTTATCTGAATTTGAGATTCAAAGGTTGATATGTTTTGTTTTGTGGAGAGAACTAACTGAAGTTTGTGTTTATTTCTACTGTTTGTGTACAGATCAATTTTTCTTTTTGAGAAATGGAGTTCTTGGAAAGACCTGATGCTCAATTGATTATTGGAGTTGCTGCTGCAGCTGTTGCTGTTGGTGTTACAGCTTATTTTTACTTCTCTTCCAAGAGGTCCAAAGGTTTGATTTAATTTATTTTACCCATTTCCAGCTTAAGAAAAACTGTTGATTGCACTTATGTATGCTTGTTATTTAGGAGAAACAGGTAGATTGTTTTGAAATTAATGGTAGTGTAGCTAATATTTCAAGGAAATGGTTGTGGACTTGGGGTGTGTGTGTGGTTGTGTATCTATGTTGTTTGGACTTTTCAAAATGCCACAGGGTACGTGTTGGATTGTTCAAAAGTATTGCATTTTTTACGGATTTGATACCTGTGTGGCCGGATTTTTGGAGAGTCTGAGCAATATAGGTGTGTTCAGAAACTATCAGTCATGCATGTTTAGTTTGTAACAAGCTACATCTCCCATTAAGAAACATGGAATTGGGATACTGGTGTTCATAACTTGATAATTTTTTGTGTATGTATCAGCAATCCTCTAGTGTTTCAACTCAGTCTCATTCTTATTCATGTATATAATCAAGTTAGAACGTTCGAACCCTATAGAGCTAGGGCTGCTGTGTGATTTTATCTTATGTTAAAGATGTCAAGATATGTTCTGATTTAGTTTATTTTCTCAAGTCACTAACAAAACTGTGCCTAGTTCTGTTTTTTATGCCTTTGATCTCAGTTATACTGACTGATTGTATCTTGTTATCTTAACAGTATGTTTAAACCCTGAAGAATTCAGGACATTTAAGCTTGTTAAGCGCACACACCTTAGCCATAGTGTGGCGAGATTCAGATTTGAACTTCCAACGCCCACTTCTGTGTTGGGACTACCCATTGGACAACATATTAGTTGCAGGTTCAGTTAATTAAACTATTCTCACATGCTAGTAGTTTTTTTTTGTTTTTGCTCTCACCACTTGGTTAAACAATTCTCACATGTACAGAAAACTCCAGGCGTTCCTAGTAAGTATTATCTCTGTGATCTCATTTACAGAATCTAGTTTGCACTATTTTTTTTGGATTGACGAGAGATCATTTTTCTATATGGCTTTATTCACTTTTTACTGTAGGATATGCATGTTACTGTAGGAGTCGTGATGTTTTTAGTACTAGTAATTTCTGTCGACTATTAAATGTTAATTGGGTGATATATATACAGGAAAAAGTTCTGAACCTGGTGTCTAAACTGGAAGAAAAAGATAAGGCAATCACAACATTTATGTTGTCGCCTGAACAATTTGCTGAAGTTAAGAGAAATGAAGTGGAACAAGGAAGTGAGAAACAGTGAGTGCAAGCAGTAGATGTAGCAATGGAGAGATCAAATGATAAGAGCAAGGAACTAATAGCAATTAACCCCAGAAAAGCAAAAAATACTCCCCCAGCAGCTGAGGGAAAAGCTGCCAAGATACAAAGGCTTAAGAGTGGCTTCAGACTGTGCAAACCCCAGGGTAGTTTCCTTTGGCCAAACATGGTCCGCAAGAGTAGTGGTTGTAACATGTCCCCTCAGGTTGTGGTCCAGGTTGAAGATCTTCATATGGTCCAAACACCACCCTCAGTCTCTTCTTCTACTGCCATAGCTCCACCTTCATTGCTGCCTCACACTAATATTTTCATAACAACAACCTAGCATCTCCTGTCGGGCCTGTCCCTGAAAGACGAGCAGTCACTGTTACTGTCTCCACCATATCTAGTGTAACTTGCTATGAAGCTGGGGATAACATGATGAACTACTCAACTGGAAACAAGACAACTACTCTCATCAACTTAAATGATGTCCCTCATAACGTTGGTGAAGGATTTCTCCATGCCCCAACATCAGAGACAAAATATAACCACAACAACTACCGTCACACCTCATGTGAGTATCATGAATCCTATCTCCAGATCTCTCTCAGTCTGCACTCAATCTAATTGCAATTTCAAATTGCTGAGCAGGTACTGATTGAGAACATTTGCAGGCTGCGTGGAACATAATGCAGCTACCATAAGCAGGTAACCAATTTACTGTATATTAAGTCTGTTTGGTTGCTTGCTCCGCCCTCTCCATGTTCTCTTTAACTGAAACTCGATTTACTAGCGAAAGAAAATAATAAACTGATTGTGTTTTTGTTACTTGTTCCTTCAGAAAACATCTGAGAAATACTCCTCCAGCATGAGGGATGAACTCAAAGGCGGGTGAGTGATTACCTTCTCAACCTCTTTAACTGAGTCATTTCTATAATGAGGATACAGAAGATGAAAACAATGAACATGGTTTCTTTCTAATGTTTGATTTGTTGATCATGGTTTGTTTCTAATTTTAATTTTTTTTTGAATGTGTAGGAAAGTGTCGGCAATCAATTCCATTGATTGAGGCAGATGATGAAGAGTTTTTGAACTATTGTAGAAGTTTGAATATATTATATTTGGTTTTGTGAAATTTATTGGTAGTACATAAAGTATTGCTTTATAAGTATGTGTAGTACAAGACATTGTTTTTTTATGTTTATTGCAAATCTATGCATTTGAATTATTTATTAGCTAATTTAATGCTTATTTATTGTACAACAATATTCTCATTTTTCAATTAAAATTTTTTGGCATCTAAGGGTCTGTTTGGAAAGCCACCTGGTAATTGGAATTGGTGTAATTACTAGGGTAGTAATTACACAGTCTAGTAATTACATTGATCTGTTTGGTTGTCACAGTGTAATTCCCTTTGTCTTGTTTGGTTGGATGAATGTAATTACACAGTTAAATTTTAAAATAGATCAAATTTTGAATAAATAATATTACTATATAATTGATTGTTAGAATTGATTTTTTAATCTTTTATTATTATTATTATTGTTGTTGTTATTATTATCAGAAATTAAAGAAAAAAAATTAATTATCATATTTATTTTAATCTCAAAACTAACAGGAGAAAATACAAAAATAAAATTCATACAAAATCTACCTAGACATCAAAATATAAAAGTAAAATGAATCAAGAAATAAATCATACTTGAAAGAAGAAGTAAATGGCTTGTTGCTGTCTTGGTATTCCAAACAAAAATATATTAAAAAAATATAATATTAAAAAATTCATGTAATTACATGGTGTAATTACACTCAATTCCTTGTCATCCCTTGGGAATTGAGGAGTGTAATTACTCCCCTTCAATTACACCCAATTCCCCTCTTACCAAGTAATTACTTGGTCTACCAAACAGAACAAAGAAAGTAATTACACCAATTCCCAATTTCATTGTGGCCTTTCAAACAGGCCCTAAATATTTTTATAGCCAAAATAACATTGTAACCCTTCAAAGGTGTTGCCATAGAGACGCTAATTGTGTAGCTTATTAATTGGAAATTGTCATATTTATATTGGCAAAGACTACAGTTCAAAGTGTTGTTATAGATAAGCTAGAAAATGCTACGCTTCAAAAGCGTAGCCAATAAGAAAGTTAAGGCTACGCTTAAAAGTGTAGTTGTAGGAGATAGACAAGTTGCTATAAGAGGTAATGCAAAGCGTGGCCTTTTTACATTATAGGCCACACTTTTGAAGTGTAGCTGAAAAGACAACACTTGAAAAGCGTGGCCTAAAGTCTAAGGTTACGCTTCTTTAGATCACCCCCAGAAAAGCGTAGCCTAAAGTCGAAAAATGTGGCCTTTGATCAAAGGCAACATTTTTTGATAGTTTAGGTCACACTTTTCTAGGATGGTTGAAGACATAAAATGTTGTAGTGATGGTATTAATTTTTTTGTCTTTGTTACAAATTAATCCTTTAAATGACGTGGCCTCTTCCTTTCTATTTAAGAATTCTATATATATATATATATATATAAACATAAAATGAATAGTATTTTCCATCAAAACATGGGCAAGGGCAACTCTATTTATTATATGGGTAACTTTATTTATTATATCGTAAACTTGTAAAAATAGATTGACCACCTATATTTTTTACTTTATATGAGTGAATCATAACGTGAACAAATAAATATGTTGGTGATGGATATTGAATAAGGTAGTTTTTAAAATATATTAAAAATATCTTTTGAAAAAAGTAAAATATTAAAAGGGATAAATTAAATATATTATCTTGATGAACACTTTAAAATAACTATTATAAGGAAATTAAAATAAGAGAGGTAAGTTTGATATTATATTCACAATGAATTTTTTCTTTTGTCTATGTTTTAATATCAGCAAAAATTTAGATCTTTTAGATATTTTCAGTCAATTAATCTATGTATTATTAATTCATGTATAATTATTTTATCTTATTCTGAATAGATACTTACGTACATTAGTGGTAGAGCGTTGATAAAGAATTGCAGCAATTCAAATATAGTTCATTAGGCAAGCTCACATGGATTCGTTTTTTTCATTATACTTATCTCTTTGTTTACATATACACTACACCTGTACTCCATGATATATTACTACTACAAAATAATTATCCAAAAATGTGTTTGCATACTCAATCATCTAGAGTACTTGATTATTACATACTATAATAAAAATAACTTTTAGCGACAATAAATATACACATTAATAAAGAGTGCTAAAGTTTTTACCAGCACTAATTAAGTGTCATTTGATTCAATATCTCTAAAGGCTATAAAGACATATACAAAACATGTTAATTATTGCTAAAATACATATTTAGCGGCAATTAAGCTATTGTTTGTTAATTAATTACCGCTTAAGATCAATTTTGATTTAGTAACAGTAGCAATTTGTTTTTAAAACAAGTTAAACAACTATTGAAAACCATAGAACACACAAATATTTTTAGTAAAATACATAATTACATGAGGTGTGTTATTTCCTCCATGGATGTGTATGTACCGGTAACTAAGACAATGATCCCCATTATAATTATAAATCCTATTATGACTAGCTCATATCCAAGTTTCTTATGAGTGCCCAAAATCTTCAAGTAGCAGAAACATGGTACCAAAATTGAAGTTGTGACACTAAGAAATGCTCCAACTAGTGACATGAGATACCCAAAAAAGGGTATAGTTAGAGCCACAGTGACACTGCTTATCATTAATATAGTCCTGTTCAGATAGCTAAATGATTTTTTGTCACAATATGACTGCAAACGCTCCTCAAGTCTGTTAATAATTGGTGTCATCATTAATGCATACTTGGCTATTGGATTGATCAAAGCTGTGTATATTGCCAATTTTGAGCTAAATTTTTCCGGTTGAAGGTTCAATGTGATTTGTGATTCCAGATCAGAGCCGAACATTAAGTATCCCATAATTGCTATTGATGCATAGGTTACGGTAGAGAACACAAAACACACAAGCATTACCTGCAAGAATTAATGAAACTATCAAAGTCAAATACTATTTGTGATAGTAATAATGAAATTTTGTGATTTTGCATGCGTAGTTTATTTACCTTAGAAAATTGGTTTTGGTTTTTCATTGAAGTGTAGAGAGTTGGAAAAACAGGATGGGCACAATAACAGAAGGCATATAAGCTAAACGATGTAGGGATTCCTCCCCAATTCACAACTACTCCACTTTTATGAAATCCAATGCCATCATACGTTGCTTCCCAGAAAATCAAGCCAATAATCACGAGAGTAGCTAATACTGCAGAGGCTGATACATACGCAAGAATGCTCATGTTCTTTAACAATACGGTTGGTAATATAAGGAGAGAAACAATCAAGACAAAACTTTGTTTTCCACTAAATTGGAGTCCGCAAAACTCAAAGTTCACATCTGGTAACAGATTATGCAAGTTGTCCCCTGAAAGAATTAGAAAACCAGTTGCAACCATGTAAAGTTCTAGATTCATAAAAACTGAAACCAATATTCTTCCTCTTGTTCCAAATGCACGATCTCCAATGTCAGGATAACTTGTAATAGTTGGATCAAAATCCATACATCTCTTTATTAATAAGGATGTGTAGAAAGTTACACATGCAATTAGAAGAAGAAGTATCATGCTTAACCACCCTCCTGATGATAATGCGTATGGAGTCGACAAAATCCCAACTCCTAAGGAAATAAAAAATTCATCAACTACTATATACAACAATTCACATTTGATTCTCTACCAAAAAAAACTAAACAAATGCTTCTACTCTATTTTTGTTATGCAAATGTACCACATAAGGGCGGATTGTTCAAAGAATCCTGTGAACCTAAAATTGAAGTTCATTAATTATAGTGCAGGGGGCTTAGTATAGTGGGGGAAGATTAGTCTCATTTCAAAACTATTGAAAATTTTATGATGTTAGTTTGATTCTCATATTCCAAATCAAGTTAAACAGATTGAAACAATAAATTTCAAGGGAATGCCACTTACATATATCTAAAAAAGCTTCAATTTTTTAAATTTTATTTTATCTTCAATGATATGATCTTATAACAAAGGAAATGTTATATTCCCTCTGTTTCATTTATTTGACGCATTTTCTTTTTTAGTTTTTTTTTTTTAAAAAAATGACTCTTCTTGTTTCACCCAAAGAATTTGAAAGAACCTGATAGAGCATTGAGTCCATGAAAAGTTGTTTTCAGAAAGGATGTTTTGCCATTGCTAATAAGTCTATCTGATCCAATTCCCTTCTCAGCTTTATTACAGTCATCAGCCAACATGGGTAAGGAAAGAGAGTTGTCATTTTCTGTTTTGGTTTCCATTTTCAACAAAGAAGAAAAAAAAGGAGATGGTACCTGAGAGTTGTGATTGACCACATATATATATATATATATATACTAAAATAAAATATATTGTGTTTTAACAAATGCTCTATATAAAACTAGTATAATTTCATTTACTTTGTCTTATCTGCATGGCAACAACCACTTGTGGTTTCAGTTTTGACACATTGTACATGTGAAAATTGAAAATAATTGAGTGGACTTCGACGTGACTTCCCTTGTCAAAATGTATTCCTCTTATAATTGGCATTATTTGTTTTTCCCATGATTCATATTGTTTTCTGACTTTTCAATAGATACACCTCTTAATTATTTCATCGGACTAGGTATATTTTCACCTTTAACCATGAGAGATTTAACATAATTAAAGGTCCAAATCGAATTTCAAATTAGAGGCCTAAAATGTAGGAAAAATTATCTCACTACATAATTTATTTTATCATGTCCTTTAAAATTTCATACTTGAAAATATTACAAAAATCTCTACACTCTTATTCTCGGATACATCACTTTACGCGATGTATCGGTCGGATACATCACTTTATGTGGTGTATCGAATTCTCGAATACATCACTTTACGCGATGTATCAATCGGATACATCACTTTACGCGATGTATCAATCGGATACATCACTTTACGCGATGTATCAAGACATATGTGATATATCGAGACGTTGAGTGATGTATCCGAAATAATCAAGACGCGATGTATTTACATTGAGGAATGTATCTAAAACGAGGACGTGCGCGATGTATCGGGATGTTTTGGAATGTACCATGATTCCACAAAATTTAAGATTTTTTTGTAATTTAGAAAGGAGTAGGAATAGGATGTAATTACTCTAAATACTATGAGATTTGTGTAAAATTTCCTAAAATATAAACAAATTTCATATGCATTTAATTTGAAAAAAATTTAAGATGCATTACTTAATATGTTTTTATAAATGATTTCTTCGAATATCTTTTTTTTAAATTATTAGTTTTGTATAAGATTTTATCAATTTAACGTTGAAAAATATTTTTTATTGACCCAATTGTTTTATAAATTGTTAACATATATATATATATATATATATATATATATATATATATATATATTCTTCTCACGTGGATCCGGATTGACCCGCATGGGTGATTCGAATCCAATTTCCTTTATCTCCCACTCACATATAGTGGGTCAATTCTCAATCCTATTAAGTAAATTTCATATATTACGATTAGACCGTGTAATTAGTACATACTTCGAGAGCTTCGTTGTTATACATCTGTTAGGAATATATACAACATCTGGATCAATGAAACTTAAGAGTAAATTATAGTATGTAGTACCCTAGATCATTTTTCACATTCATATTTCTCATCATCTCTTTTCTAATTTTTGAGTTCATCATTATGTATTTGTCTCATATAGACAAACAAACATAAAGGACGTTAATGAACACAATGAATGTGATAATATCCAATGATCTTCCTCATATCATGAATCTCTTAATCTCAATGTGATATACTTTTCTAGAAATATCCCGCCAGATCGAATCAAACACGATCTGTTCGCAATATACTAAGATAGCAAACATCAAATTGAATATCAAGACACTAATTAAAGTCATGAGGGTACAATGTAAAAATTACTTATAATTTTCAAGGTTTCACACGATAGCAAGTAGAGACTAAACTTGTATCACCATATGGATCTCTATATGCATACATGATACGTATGAAACATGTACCACAATATTGACTCTTTTTTCATGGAGCATAAGTCTTTTATTAATCAAATATTGTATAGATGATATTTCAGACAATCCATGTCTAACTTTGAGTTCACAAATCTACTAATCATTTTTTCATTAGAACTTACATCTGGCATTAGAAATATACTAACTCATTTTAATCACATATGATTAAACAAAACTAACAAACGATATCATCATTATAAACTTTCAGCTCTCTGTTATAAATCACCACTCATAATAACTACTCCCTCTCTCCCAATTTATGTGGCACTTTTCATTTTTCGAGAGTCAAACAATTTAAGTTTGACCAGAAATTTGCGTATGAAATTTTTAATTTTTTTCAAACTGAAATTTATATATTTGTAAACTACGTAAAAAGTACTATAAGTCGGAATAATTGATAATTCAAAATGTTTAAAAGATCTATGAATAACTTATGGTCAAAAGATAGACTTGTTTGAATCTCAAAATCCGAAAAGTGTCACATAAAATAGGACGGAGGGAGTAGTTTATAACTGTCGCATCTTTACCTGTCACTTAGACAATTAGAGGCGATTGCCTATGCGAATAGGTCAATCTTTTTATCTGTTTGACATCTTTTATCCTCAAAATTTTATATACACTAAAAAAAATGATATATGTATATAAATCAACAAGAATAGAAAACTATGCATAACCAATGTTAACTTCAATAATGTGAATTTACATGAAATTTCTTGGGAAAATTAAAGTATAAATACAACAACATTTACGTAATCCAATGATTTCACATGTCTCTTATAAGCATCACATGCTATGGGTTTCGTTAAGGGATCCGCTAACATTTGATGCGCAGATTTGTATTTCACTTTCACATTCTTTTGTAAAATCATGTCTCTTACAAAATTATACATTTTGACAATATGTTTCGTCTTCCTATGGTACTTTGGATCCTTTATATAGGCTATCTTGGGTCGCGAATAATGATTAGATTGATGATGAAGAAAGAGAATTCTTGGTTCAGTTCTCCATCTTAGCGATAGAAAATAGGTGTGACTCATAGTGATCATTTATTAAAGAATGACTCTGGTTATCAAATGACTGAAAAATTGGGAGCAATTTACTTACGATACTTAGTTGACATTCATTAAAAAACATCTATTGAATTATGAGTTCAATCCATCCTGTTTAGCAGAAAGACATATATTCTTTGCTCATTAACAGACAATCACTTATTCACAAATTTCGTGTGGGGAAAATAGTTTTCATTTTTCATCTCATGAAAAACCATTTTTGCTCTGCTTAGCCTTATCCCCTTCTAGGGGTATTTTAGTGATAGGTTCTGTAGGAACTGGACGATCTTATTTGGTCAAATACCTAGCGACAAAATAAAGCATGTTATGATGCCAATAAAGAATCTAATCAAACACTTAGTTTGCAGGATCATTAAATATTATTTCACTAGTCAGAAAGTGAAATAACATGTATATAAACACGAACTACACCATATAAAGCCACAGTCTAAAATCGTACTTGTTGCGATTGTTTCTTCCAACACTTTTTGGAGAAGAAACCTTCAAAAATCTTCACACGAACTTTACTAGAATTGGAGAAGGAAGGAGAAGAAGTGTATGTTCTTTTGAAATTGTAGAGAATAAAAAGATGGGGAACTTTCACAAATAGCCACTATGATAAACTTAATTATGCTCGATAACTATAATTTGCATATTTACGGGTTGTAGCTACAGTTTAAGTTGTCTCGTTTGTATAATTCACGAATTTATATAGTTCGCAGGTACATTTGTATAATTCAGTTATTTTTATATAATTCGCAAGTATGAATTTATACAATTTCAAACATCAGAAGTGTAAACAATTATACAAATTATATTATACGAATTCCGAATTATACAAAAGTTATACAAATCATATTATACAAATTTCGAATTATACAAGCGTGTGAATTATACAAAACAAAAAAGTTATGCCGCATTATTATAGCTAAAAGTAGATTGTGGATTATAATTAAGGCAAACTATAGCTATGTTAAGTAATTAACTAGTATATGTTTGCTTATACACATAATTTTCCCTAAAAAGATACATTGATTTCTCCTGTGAAACCCCTTTTATAATTGTAAAAAATAGTTGTGTTTTTTCATTATATATATATATATTTTTTTATTTTTTTTTATTTTTTTTTTATTTTTTTTTTCTTCTCACTTGGATCCACCCACATGGGTGACCCAACCCAATTTCCTTGACTTCTATTTGAAGGGAGTTAAAGAAAATAAAATAATGTATTTTTTCTTTGTCAAAAAAAGGTTTTTTAATTAAAATAATTATTTTTTTCTATAAAAAAAAGTTAGCATATGAATTATTCTTGATTGGTGTTATTTTGGATGCAGCAAAATCATCTATTAAATCGATAAGTACATTCTATTTAATATGTATCTTGTATAAGAATTAAGAAATTTTATGGCACAAATCTTTTGTATCCTCTTATTTATTACGTTTGTCTAATAAAAATCTGAAAACTCAAAATTGAGATCGACGACATATACCTTAATTATTAATATTTTTAGCAAGAACCAGCCCTGCCTTTAGCTAGCATAGATGAGAGTCGATATTTGGAAGCTTCAAATGTCACACTAGATAGTCAATCTGTTGTGCTTTCATTTGATAAATTTACGGTTTATATATACAAATCCATCGAACCAAAAATTTGATAATAAAGCCAATTTGGAGCTAGCAAACCATTCAACTATATTATTAAAAAAAATATGTGAAATGATAAAAATGTCATATGATTGATAATTTGATTCAAAAACTCTTGTACTGTTACTTAGAGCATGTTTGACATTGCTGTTGGAAGGTTAAAAGTACTTATTTTTGAGAAAAAAATATTATTATTTTTAAAAAATAAGGTGTTTGATAAATCAATAAAACTACTTTTAAATGAAAGCATAAACAGTTTTTTTGTTGGTTGGAAGAAGCCAAAAAAATATGTTTCTTAATAAAAAGCAGAGAAGAAGCATAAACTTATTTATTTCAACACCAAAATATCTCTTTCATATTTATATATTTACCAATATATCTCTAATTAATTAATTCACAAATCTCATAATTTTGGTTAAGTATCATTTAAAAAATTTATTTTCATATTTTTTTTTATTATTTTATGTTTATTATTATTATTATTATTATTATTTTATACTTGATATTTTTAATTATATTTAAATCATATTATATCAATATTTAATTTATTTTTTCTATTTATCTTTGTATAATATTGAATATGTTCATTTTAATTTAATAAAGATAAAAAATTGATTAAATTTTTTATGATAATTATTTAACATAGTTGCTCTCTATAAAATAATCTTAATATTAAAAGTACATTGACACTTGTCATTTTTTTTATCTGTGATTTCCCTCTTAACAACCCTTTTTAAAAAACATTAGTCAAACACAATCTCCTTATCAGAAAGATTTTTTAAATGAATTAGTGAAACACAAATTGTTCTTTTCAAAAATACTTTTCTAAAAACTATTTTAAAAAAAATACTTCTAATTAAAAATAAGCAATTTTTAGTAGCAATATCAAACTGTCTTAATTAGGTCAAAATGTCTCTTTCCTAAAAGAACATATCGTTTCTTTTGAAACACATTCATTTTCTACTAAATATATTATTTTTAAAGAAACTTTTTACTTATTTCTTTTAAAATTTCGTTAAGTATACCCTTCATCTGTTTTAGTTGTCATGTTGCGCTTTTTGAAAGTAAATTGAATTAAATTTTAAATTTAAATTAGATAACATTAATTCGATATTTTAAACTAAAGATTTAGATATTCAAAACTTTACGAAAAGTACTATAAATTGCATATTTTTACATATCAATATAATGAAAAAATACATCGTAAACTATTAGTCAAAATTCTTATTGTTTGACTCTAAAAAAAAAATCATAACAACTAAAAGGGAACGGAAGGAGTAAAAAGGAGAAAAGTAATCTTCTATAAAAAAAAATTCAGATTCCTCTTATAAATTCAAATAGAATAACCCATGTGTACATTTTAACTGATAATATAGGTTATATTTGTTAGGTCATAAGTAATCTCATCAATCAAATTTCATTTAGATAACAATAGTACAGTAAAATTTTCTAATAACATATAAATATTTTATTTCTTAATCTTTTTCAAATTAAAGTGGGATAACCATTTATTAATATATTTTTTGATTTTAAAGTTAAAATAAAAGAGGTCAACAATATCTATATATTATAAGCTATTTTGTGATTTACATCAACATAATAAATTTCCCATTTTGAAACATTTTAATATTTGTATCTTAATTTACTTTAAAATCAAGAATTATGTTAACAAATGTTCATCTTACGTACTTCAATTCAGAAAAAAATAAGAAAAAAATTATTTTTAATTCAAAAATGATATATTTGTTAGGAAAGAAATATTTTTGATGACACAAAAGAGACTTTATCACTTTTTTAAATATATACATAGATGACACCTGTGAATTGTGATGGACCACTTGTAGTTTTCAATTTATTTTGATACATATTTTACTTACAGTTTGATGACAACCACTTGTAGTTTTCAATTTTGACACATTTTACATTATCAGAAATGAAAGTTGTGTGGATTTCTGATACTCCTATTATATGGTCCACAATATTTATGAATTTCCTTGTCAATATTAATGTAAATTTTGTTTGGTTTTCAACCTTTCTTTTTCTATCCATTTTGAAAAATGTGATTCGTATTGTTTAATGACATTTCAAAAATCTTGTATGGATGCTGAATAATTATTAATATATAATACACATTAGCTATTTTATCGGATATGTATCATCTTTAACCAACATGAAATTGGATGCAAGCTATTGGAGTCCCACTACTTTGGTCTTGGATTTGATATATTTTTTTATTTTAGTTCAAGTTATTTATTTTTTTAGTTTATATAGATAAACCCATCAAATGAAAATTTAATAATAATGCAAACTTGAAGCTGGCAAAGCTTTGACCTTCAGTAATATTATTAAAATATTAAAATACATCTTTCATTAACCATTGTGCTTGCCAATTTTTCTATATTCTGAAGTTATTATATGACTCAAGAATAGACAATTAAAACTATTGATTAAGAATAATTCCATTTCAATCCAAAAGTTACGAACAGTTTCATAAAAAACATAAGTTCATTATAACTTAATTATTAATTTAGTAAAAATCACATAATTAAAGCTAAAGTGTATTTTGCATCAAAAGTATAGATTATTTGTAGATGCATATTTAAATTTTCAAAAACAAAAACATAATAAATATTTCAATGGGAATCTTAATAGCTCAGTTAGTTGACTATCTAAAATTTTTCCTTCTTGATGAATTTCAATTTCCCACATTATAATCGCTCCCCATTTCACCTTCCTTTACCTCGAATTTGTCTTTTCTTTTTTAAAATAAAATAAAATAAACAATACATACTCTGAGTTCTAAAGTTTCTTCTTTCTTTTTTCTTTACCTTTTCTTTTCTTTTTTTTTACAAAAGAATCAGCATGAACTAATAGGAAAAAAAAGTCCCAAACAATTATATTAAAGAAAGAAAGACATAGGGAGAAGAAAGAAAAACAATGGGAGTGGAAGTAGTGTCTCCATATTTCCTAGTTGGAGGTTGTACTTCTTGTCCCTAGGGCAGTTCAAAATCGAACTGCAACCGATAATTTGATCTGAAAAAAGTTATTGATTTATCTATAATGGATTATTGATTTAGTAACTATGATTTTTTTTGTTATCGGGTTATCAATTCTTACCGGTTTGAGGTTTTTTCTTAATGAATTAACCAATAACTCGATAATAAATTACATAATTATATTTATATCATTTTGTATATAAAGTCCTCAACTTACAGTTTGATTTTCTACTTTTATTTATGGATGTCTCATCTTTTAGATATTCTGCAATGTAAAAGTGTTTGCTTTTGAGCAAGATACAATTTGTGAACTCTTGTGCATGTTTCATTTGGTTTGTCACCTTGTTTCTAAGTGATTTTCAATAATTTTTTTACGCCAAATTTGAACTGTTAAAGCGATAAACAAACCGATAACGATCAATAACATTCCATAGGTGCCTGCTCATTTTTGTTTTTGTTTCTTTTCTCAGCTTCATGCTCCTTTCTCCTTTGGTATTCATCATCCATTTTCTTGATTGTGCATACATCTACCAAGTGTCCTTGATGCTTGCAATACATACAACAGTCCAATTCATTGTCTAAGTCAATGTACACATGTCTAAAGTTGTAATGTGCTATTTTAACCCTCCAAACAACTGAGTTTGAAGAATGAATTTTTTCCTAATTAACTCCACCTTAGGCATAGTATTGCTAAATTTACCCACTAAAGTATACTTACACTTTCAGCCCAGTTTGACCATGAAATTATCTAATTCAAATATGACAGCAGGCAAACCTTGTTTGGTTGTGTAAGCTGTAGTTGCTATGTTTAATGGAGTGTCATATTTGGATTGATTTT
Source organism: Solanum commersonii (assembly GCA_029007595.1). Taxonomy (NCBI): domain Eukaryota; kingdom Viridiplantae; phylum Streptophyta; class Magnoliopsida; order Solanales; family Solanaceae; genus Solanum; species Solanum commersonii. The sequence goes on from JAJTWQ010000029.1 coordinate 4,509,038, forward strand.
GTCTTAGTCGAGCTGCTAGAGTTTGAACCATAGTATAAGGAGCTAGTTTAGGAACATTCTCATTCTTTGAATTGTGCCGATGGTTCTGGGAGGGCTGTTCCTGATGCATAGAAGGCTGCCTCATTTCTAGTTTGTTTCTTTGATGATAAGGAACCTGCTTTACAAAGTTATTAGAGACTTTTGGGAATTGGTTGACATTGGCATGAGTAACTTTCTCCATAGGTTGTTGATTATTGCCATGACCAATTTGTTGTTTTCCTTTGTTGTTGGGATCATTGTTGTCATCACCCTTATTTCTTACCTGGTCATCTTCCATGTTTGTTTGTTTTTTATGAGAAGTCGTCTTCCCTATTGGATTCTGGAAAGTAGAGAAGTTCCAGAAAGTCTTCAATGAGTATGGCTGAGAAATTTCATGTGTTTGTTCTAGACCATAGTTGTCCAGTGTAATTATACCATGCTTTTATAGCTACGCAAATCTCATTGCATGGACAAAACAACAAGTTCCCAAAGTTTTCCTTCTTAATCAAACGCCACCATATGAATTTAAAAGGAGAGGAGGGGGTGCATTTCTGAACCAAAATATGCTAACAAGAGATTAGCAGTGCCTCTGTTGATAGAATGTGTTTATTTTTTTAACGAATTTATAACAACATGAAGAGAGGTAGGTATGTAATTTGATACTAACTGAAATTTGAATCCTGATATTGATGAGTACACGATTTGGACTCATTTAGGGCTTCATTTTAATAGATTTAGTGTCCTCAAATGTATATTTTGTGCTAATGAATGATGTAAAAGCCCTGATTTCCAGATATTTGGATTTATGAACGATGCATGGACACTAATGTGCAGAAAGGAACAAAGCAAGCTAAAGGAATGAAGAAATGAAGACCTGATGATCGCTGATGTCACTCGACAAATCGTCAAATTGCCACGACACCGCCTAAAGTTATAGAATGCTGGAGCTAAAATGGGGGTAATTTCGGCGAGCAACAGTTCCATTCGGCGTGTCGCCGATCTATTCAGCGAAGGACAACCAAGTAGCCGAAAGAGTTGAAGAAGATTCAAACAAATGCTGATGGGAGAGATAGAAGGAAAAAGGGCAAATCGCGGAGTTATTCGACCATCCCAATTTGGATCGCCTCAAGTTACAGTAGCCAGACCAAGAAGAAGTGAAAAATGAAGGCGAGATGAAGAATAATCGATGAGTCGCCGATCTATTGGCGGAGCCCAACTTACCTCGTCGAGTGGTCTTAAATAGTGACACATCAGACTTGTTTAAATTAGTTTTGGCTAGAGAGAGAAAATCATTCAAAATACAGAAGATATAGAAAATTGAGAGTGAAAACATCACCAATGTGGTTTTCAAGGGTTTTTAGCAAAAAAAATTATTGAGATTTTGTAATAGAGAAGATTTTGGCAATTTATAACTTTCAAATTTTAATTATCTAGCTGTAGAAAACATGGTAGATATTGATTTTCTTATTTTTGCTATGGGTGGCTAAAACCCTCTTCTTGGGGTTAAAATTATGAAGCCAATTGTTGAATTTTACTAAGTGAGTGTCGTTGAATTGCAAATAATGGCGTTAATTTGAAATGGGTCTGAGTTGATGCTGCATTTTGAAGTCGAGTTACATGTTTAGTGTAACAAGTTCAGTGTTGTGCGCTTGCTCGAGAGAGAGGTGCAGAGTCAAAGTAGAAATATTAGCATCCTTAGTAGTGGGTCTCCATGATTTCAGCTCTAGAGAGTGAAACATAGGATCTATCCTTTGTATCCAACTCGAGAGAGTGGATTTGATGAGGACTAAGGGTTGGGCATTTTCTGGTTAGTGTTGAAGTTCGAGAGAATTCGGCATAGAAAAGGTAATTGTTCAAGAGAAAGTTACTTTACATATGGTCCGACCTACCCACGAAAAATTATCCTATTGTGAGCATTGATACTCACCCATTAAGTTAAAATTCGACAATTGGCTTGTCATTACCCCAAGTTTTGCGTTACTGTTTGATCATTTCGTGTTGAAGTATGAAATTGGAGTGATAAAGAATCCAGATATTTGAAACTAAAACCAAAAAGGTAAAATATTTGCTAAAAGGAAGAGATTGTTGTCATAGCTTCATCGTCGAATTTGAAGGAAAAACTACTCCCTGTGGGATTCGACCCCAACTCACTTATTCAGGTTATATTACTACTTAACGATTGTTGACGCTTAGTATTGGATAAGTGTCCTGATACGTTAATCAAAATGGCGCCACTGCCGAGGAGTAGCGTTACTTAGAATTCGTTGATTGAAGATTTGACACTCTCAAATTTGTTGGCTGTAGTGGAATTAGCTTTGGTTGCTTTGTGTAAGTGTTGGTTGGACTACGTAGAAGTGAACATGAGTAAGGAAGAGATAAATGATAAGCAAACATGTCATCGGGATGGTATAGACAATATCAATAGTGTCTACAACCCAGCTCAATCAACTGGAATGGGTGCAATTTGTATCTCGCAAGCTGATGAGAATGCAATGTTTGAAGTCACTAGCACAACTCTTCACCTACTCCAAATGAGGGGACTATATGGAGGGCTAGATCATGAAGACCTGCATGAGCACGTGAGAAATTTCACAGAGGTTTACAACCCTTTTTCATTCAAAAATGTGCCACAAGAGTCAATTCGGCTGTGGTTGTTTCCACTGTCCTTAACGGGAGAAGCTAATAAGTGGTTGGCCAAGTTATAAAAAATTCCATCACATCATGGGAGGAGCTGATTATAGTATTTAACACAAGGTTCTTTCCTCCATCAAGGATGATGAAACTTAGAGACAAAATTCAAGGTTTCAAGCGACGGGAGGTGGAACCCATCCATGAAACGTGGGTGAGGTTTAAGAAACTCCTACTTAAATGCCCAACTCATGGGCTACCAAATGATTTGTTACTTCAATATTTTTACCGGAGTCTTGATTCGGTTAATAAAGGAGTGGCTGATCAATTGGTACGAGGAGGAATAATGTTACAATCATTTGAGGTCGCTTCATTTCTTCTTGATGACATGACTAGAATAAACCAAGCGTGGTACACCCAAGAGGATCAAGTCTCTCCATTTTATTTTAGATTAACACAAGAACAACTTGACAAAGAGAGATAGAGAGAGAGGGATGAAAATATCAAGAAGATGTTGACCCAAATGGAATTTCTACAAGAGCACATGAAGGGGACATATGGAGTGTTTAGAGTTGAGAAGGGTTCTTCTTCCGGTTACTCAAGGTTGGAGGAGAATCAAGGTTGGAGCACCAAGAGTTATGAGGAGGGTTTCCACCCACGCTATCTACAGCGAGGCGAAAATCAAGGTTGGAACTATCACATGGGAGAAGAACAAAGGAGATACTATCAAAATTGGGCTAAGCAAAATGATTATTGGAGAAGGGAAGATGATCATGATGAGAACCATACTCACTCGAGTGAGAGCCCAAAATCAAAAGGGAGTGCAAGTAGTCCTCGGGTGAATGACTTGTTGTCACACATACTTGATAAAGTTGAAGGTTCAGATGATTTGTTGAAAGGGATGAAAGATGACTTTTCATCATTGAACAGTAAAGTGAATCTCATGCTGATACAATCAAGATACTTGAAGGACAATTGAGTTTATTATCAGCTCAATTGAAACCAAAGATGACGATAGAGGGCTGGCTGTGGTTACTCGTAGCGGAAAGGTGGCAATGCGTAATGTGATAGGAAATGAAGATGCTCAAAAGCATGAAGAAGATAAAGGCATGGAGGAACAAGAGTTACTTATTCACCAAAACATTGCCAAAGAACCACAAAAGGAAGTGGAATAACACGTTCCAATTCCAAAAGTCATACAACCTTTACCCAAAATACCTCCCCCATTCCCCAACGCTTAAAGAAGAAGAATGAAGATGAGAAGTTCAAGAAGTTCTTGTTGGTGTTTAAGAAATTATCAATTATCCCCTTGTGGAGGCATTGTTGGAAATGCCGGGATATGCCAAGTTCATGAAAGAGTTAGTCACAAAGAAAAGGAGTTTGGATTTTGAGACAATTGAAGTTTCCCATAGTTGCAGTGCAATTATGACTAAGAAGCTGATAAAAAAAAGAGAAGATCTCGGGGCATTTACCATTCCTTGCACCATTAGCATGCTCTAATTCGCTAAAGCTTTATGCAATTTGGGGGCAAGTATCAACTTGATGCCCTATGCGATATACAAACAACTTGGGTTGGGTGAACCAAAAGCAACCACAATGAGACTCTTAATGGCTGACCGCTCAATCAAACATCTCGTAGGGATACTTTATGACATCTTGGTGAAGGTTGATTGGTTCATTTTCTTGGCTGATTTTGTCATTCTCGATTGTGAAATAGATGCTGAAATTATCATTATTTTGGGAAGGCCATTCTTAGCAACCGAAAGAGCATTGGTGATATTGAAACAAGAGAATTATATTGAAGTTTCAGGTGAATGAAGATGAAGTAACCTTCAATGTTTGTAAGTCAATGAAACACACAAGTGATATCCATGTGGTGTCCACCATTGATTTTATTGATGAGGCGGTGGCTAGCGTAAGCCATCTGATGTGCATTAGCGAACCTCTTGAAGTTGTGCTTGCTAACTATGATGAATTTGAAATTCAAGGGTATGAAGAGGTAGTAGCTACTATTTCAGGCCTGGGAGGGTATTCAAAGACCCCATTGAAATTGAACAATGATTTGAAAAATAGAGAGAGTCCTCCCTCAAAGCCATCAACAGAAGAACCACCAAACCTGGAATTAAAAGCACTCCCCCCATCTCTGATATGCTTTCTTGGGGGTAAATAACACTCTACCAGTGATCATTGCGGCTGACTTGCTTGAATGGCATGTGAAATTGCTTCTTGAGGTGTTACGAAGGCATATCAAAGCTATAGGTTGGACCATAGTTGATATAGTGGGCATTCATCCTGGTATCTGTACTCATAAAATTCAGCTTGATAGTGAGTGTAAACCGAGTGTTGAACATCAACGGAGATTGAACCCACCAATGCAAGAAGTAGTGAAAAAGGAGATAATAAAGTGGTTAGATGCAGGTGTGATCTACCCTATTGCAGATAGCAAATGGGTAAGCCTAGTGCAATGTGTACCAAAAAAAGGAGGTATCACAGTGGTTCCGAATGAAAAGGGGGAACTTGTATCTATGAGGTCGGTGATCGGATGGAGGGTATGCATGGATTACCAAAAGTTAAACCCATGGACTGATAAAGATCACTTCCCCATGCCCTTCATGGATCAGATGCTTGATCGACTCTAGGAAAGAGGTTGGTATTGCTTTTTGGATGGGTATTCCAGTTACAACCAAATCTCCATTGCGTCGGAAGACCAAGAGAAAACCACCTTCACATGTACCTATGGGATTTTGCCTTTAAAAGGATGCCATTCGGATTATGCAATGCCCCGGCAACCATCCAACGTTGCATGCTATCTATTTTTGCCGACATGGTGGAGGATTCAATAGAGGTATTTATGGATGACTTCTCGGTTGTGGGTGATACTTTTGAGACGTGTTTAGAACACTTAGGACAAGTTCTTCAAAGATGTGTGGAGGCAAACTTGGTCCTCAATTGGGAAAAATGTCACTTCATGGTTAAAGAAATGATAGTACTTGGTCACAAGGTATCGCAAAGGGGGTTGGAGGTTGATAAAGCGAAGATTGAAGTGAATGAGAAATTACCACCACCAATTTAGGTAAAGGGGGTTCGTAGTTTCTTAGGTCATGCCGGTTTATATCGGAGGTTCATCAAAGACTTCTCAAAGATTTCACATCCTCTATGCAAACTCTTAGAGAAAGAGGTGAAATTCCAATTTAAGGATGCTTGTATGGTAGCTTTCCGGTGCTTGAAGGAGAAATTAGTATCTACCCCGGTCATTATTAGTCATGGTTGGTCAGAATCTTTTGAAATAAGGTGTGATGCAAGTGAAATGGCATTGGGTGTTGTCTTGGGGTAAAAACGCAACAAAATTTTTCACCCAATTTACTACGCGAGCAAGACTCTAAATAGTGCTCAACGTATACCGTTACTGAACAAGAGTTACTTGTTGTAGTCTATGCATATGAGAAATTTCGGGCATACTTGTTAGGCACTAAAGTAATTGTTCACACCGATCATGCTGCACTCTGTTACCTAATGGCAAAGAAGGATGCAAAATCGAGGTTGATAAGGTGGGTGCTACTATTGCAAGAATTTGACTTTGAGGTCAAAGATAGAAGAGGATGTGAAAATCAGGTGGCTGACCACTTATCAAGGTTAGAGGACAAGGAGAATGAGGAGCCTGATGTTGACATAGACGATTCCTTCCTTGATGAACAAGTGTTTGCAATAACTCTCAAACAAACTCCCTGGTATGCAGATTTCGCCAATTACATAGTGTGCGGATTAATGCCAAACAAGATGAACTTCTACCAACAAAAGAGTTTCATGTTCGACATTAAAAAGTACTTTTGGGATGAACCATACTCGTTTCGAGAGTTTGAAGATCATATCATTAGAAGGTGTGTTCCGTAAGAAGAAGCGGTAGAAATTCTCCATGCTTGTCATGCTTCACCGGTTGGGGGCTATCATAGCAGTGTGCGTACAACCACTAAAGTTCTCCAAAGTGGACATTACTGGCCATCCCTCTACAATGATGTACATGAATTTGTAAAGAAATGCGCTCAATGTCAGAAGCAAGGTGGAGTGTCTAAAAGACACGAGTTACCCCTTACTCCTATTTTAGAAGTTGAGCTATTTGATGTTTGGGGAATCAATTTCATGGGCCCATTTGTGAGTTCCTTTGGTAATAAATATATCTTGGTGGCAGTAGATTATGTTTCTAAATGGGTGGAGGCTGTTGCACTTCCAAACAATGAAGGGAAAAATGTGGTTCAATTTCTGAAACGCTACATCTTTGCTAGATTCGGTACTACCCAATCTATCATTAGTGATGGTGGATCCCAATTTTGCAATAAATGGTTCTTAGCTGGATTGAGTAAGTATGGGAAGCACAAGGTAGCAACTCCATATCATCCCCAAACAAGTAGTCAAGTTGAAGTGTCAAATCGGGAGATCAAGAGCATCTTGGCTAAGATAGTGAATGCTAATAGAACTGATTGGTCTCGAAAGCTTGATGATGCACTATAGGCGTATCGCACCGCATACAAAACTCCAATCGGTATGTCTCTGTATCAGCTAGTTTTTGGAAAGTCTTGCCATCTACTAGTCGAATTAGAACACAAAGCAATGTGGGCATTGAAAGCTCTGAATTTGGACTGGACAAAAACCTCAAAAGAGAGAGTAGATCAGTTAAACGAGTTGGATGAATTCAGGTTTAAAGCTTATGAAAGTTCAGCTCTCTACAAGGAAAAGATGAAGAGGTGGCATGATGCTAAAATACTTAAGAGATAGTTGAAGGTGGGAGATTGGGTGTTACTATACAACTCCCGACATAGACTCTTTCTCGGAAAGCTCAAGTCCAAATGGTCAGGACCATTTAAAGTGACATGAGTATTCACAAATGGTGCCATAGAAGTTGAGGGTCAAAAAGGACCTGCTTTTAACATAAATGGCCAACACTTGAAGTTATACTTTGGAGAATGCCAGGAGATCTCTTTGATTGAGGCGCTGTACTTGGAAGATGCCTGAAAGCATTTCCACGTCGTGCCACGATGTTAAATATGGCATTTCTTGGGAGGCAACCCAAGTGTTAGTGTTTTTAAATAATATGTGTTGATTTTGTAGAAGCTGGATCATGAGCGAGACAAAAGTGCTACTGGCAAGTCGCCAAACCCGTTCGACGAGCAAATTTGGTCTGCCTTATGGACTTCAAAAATGGGCTGAGACTCTAGAACATTTGGCAGGATACCTTCACCATTCGGCGAGTCGCCGATGTGCTTAGGTGACCCAACTTTCCTCGCCTTTTTCCTTCGACATTGATAACGTTCCTCAAGGATCGTCTAGTGATATTTTGAGTCCATTCTGCGAGTCGCCAAACTATTTGATGACCTCCTACATCTTCGCTGATATCCCCTTCTTTGAGAGTGCAGCCCACTGGAACTAAGGGTGATCTGAAAACATTGGGCGCATCGCCGAAGCATCCACCGACTGGTTCACTCTCTCGCTAACCGGGCGCTTAGTGAAGATTCCTCATTACCCTGTTCTACTTGTTTACACACTAGAATGTTATCATTTCTTGTTAGGCTTTCTTTATTATTCTTATTTTGTTTTATTTGCGGTAATGCCCGTTCTCTACCCATATTGAGGATAATGTTGAATGCTTTTGGTGGGGTGGGGGTGGGGGGGTGGCAATTAGTCAGTGAACCCCCTCCTCTTTGTGCCACCTCTCTTGTTTATGTTTGACTGTGGTTGTTCTCTTGCAAATTTGAGTATCGGTTTTAATCAATACCGATGACTTGAATAGTGCTCATAATCAAACAAAAGTGAATGTGCGGCTACGATAAGGCCAAACAAAGTTTTATAGACAATATGTGAACTTTTTGCATCTCGTTGTGACTAGCCAAGTATCGAATTAAGTCTCTTGTGATGAACATTGCACACTAGCGAAAGTGTGGAGTCTTGTTTCACATTGGTGTCTATGGCTTGTTTGATGAGCTTGCCGTGAACCATGTGTGATGACACCTAGAATTTTCCCCGTTGGTCCAATTGACTAAGTGATGAAATCTCTTGATATGATCTTAGGAAACTTTCAAGAGTGTGAAACAATTTGACATTATGCCTCTTTTGTAGCCTACCTTGTGAGCGTGTGAACCCCGTTTGAACACCCTTTGATCCTTAGACTTTTCTTGGAAGAAACTTGATGAAATTGTGACCTTTCTTGACCCATTACCCATAATCCTCATGATTTGTGGTTTGTGTGAATAGCCAACTTAGGCCAAAAGCCTAAGTTGGCAGTGCGGTGAAAAGAGAAGGTAAATTAAGAAGTGCAAGAAAGTCCCCTTTGACCCATGATTTTGAGAAAAATGGAACCCCTTCATATAAAAAACAAAGAGAAAAAGAAGAAAAGAATCAAAAAGAAAAGGAATGAAAAAGTTGTGGAATAAAGTTGTGAAAGTGCAAAGAAAATGGGGTGTCCAAGTAATCCATGGAAGATGAACAATGGGGTGACTTTTGAGCACGAATGAGAATGATGAAGAAAAGGAAAGAAAGTGTTGTTCACACCACATGTCATGAGGATTACAACCATTGAGCCTAAATGACCATACCTTTGCACTCAGCCCCGTTACAAGTCTTAAAAAGACCTTTTTGATCTTGAGTGAGCTGAAACAAGGGTTGATTGGAAAATACAGGCAAACCTATGGGTGAAGTCATGCATTGTGTTCATCTTTGTGAGTGTGAGCGTTGCATTTGATTTTGGAGCTTTAAATTGTGAACCATTGTATGTGAATATGGAATCATTGTTTGTGTGAGAGCATTTGAGTAACTTTGCTGAGCTTGAACTTGCATTTGAAGCAAGTATTGTGAGCTTGAGATTCTTTGATAAGTCACAACTTGAATCTTTGGGTGCACAATTGATCTTTGCATGAGTAAGTTGAGTCTTCTTGTGTGCATTCATGATTGAGTCTTGTGTAGTACTATTTGAGACATCCTTTTTGAACTGCTGAACTTGAGTTTTACATGAGGACAAGAAAAAGTTTAAGTTGGGGGTGTTGATGAGTCCACGATTTGGACTCATTTAGGGCTTCATTTTAATTGATTTAGTGTCCTCAAATGCATATTTTGTGCTAATGAATGATGTAAAATCCCTGATTTTCAGATATTTGGATTTATGAACGATGCATGGACACTAATGTGCAAAAAGGAACAAAGCAAGCTAAATGAATGAAGAAATGAAGATCTGATGATAGCCGATGTCACTCTGCGAATTGCCAAATTGCCACGACACCGCCTAAAGTAACAAAATGCTGGAGCTAAAATGGGGGTAATTTCGGCAAGCAGCAGCTCCATTTGGCGTGTCGCCGATCTATGCAGTGAAGGACAACCAGGTCATTGAAAGTGCTGAAGAAGATTCAAATAAATGCTGATGGGCGAGATAGAAGGAAAAAGGGCGAATCGCGGAGTTATTCGGCCATCCCGATCTGGATCGCCTAAAGTTACAGTAGCCAGACGAAGAAGAAGTGAAAAATGAAAGCGACATGAAGAACAATCAGCGAGTCATCGATCAGTCGGCGGAGCCCGACTTACCTCGCCAAGTGGTCTTAAACAGTGACACATCAGACTTGTTTAAATTAGTTTTGGTTAGAGAGAGAAAATCATTCAAAAAATAGAAGAGATAGAAAATTGAGAGCAAAAAATCACCATTGTGGTTTTCAAGGGTTTTTAGCAAGATTTTTGGTTGAGATTTTGTAATAGAGAAGATTTTGGTAATTTATAACTTTCGAATTTCAATTACCCAACTATAGAAAACATGGTAGACGTTGATTTTCTTATTTTTCCTATGGGTGGCTAAAACCCTCTTCTTGGGGTTTTGACTATGAAGCCAATTGTTGAGTTTTACTAAGTGGGTGTCGTTGAATTGCAAATAATGGCGTTAATTTGAAGTGGGTCTGAGTTTGTAATGACCCTCCAGGTCATTTTTAAATTAAAGAATTCATTTCATCGTTTAGAGCGTTCCTGTAGCGACCCCAAGTCATTTATGACTTGCTGGCACTGACCGTTCGGTCGCCTGGTCGTTCGTTTGGGTTTTAGGCCCGTTTCCCTGTTTTGGAGATTTTTATAACTTGAAAAGTTGACTTTGGTCAACCTTCTTGGGAGTCGTGCTCAGATGAAAATTCTGACAGCTAGGTTAGCTTCGGAAGATCGATTTTGGTCTAGAACGACCCTTCGTTCGCTTCCCGAGGCTTTAGATAACATTTGTGGAATCTGGCTCAAATGATACTGGGTGTGGGACCCACTTTTCGTCGATGCGAGCTCCAAATGGAAATTTCGCCTTCACCGTTGAGTCCGAAATATCATTTCCAATCAGATTCCATATAAGGTTTGTATTTTTTCCGATTCCGAACGAGTCCGAAACATCGAAATTTAAGTTTGAAGGGTTGTAAAATTTTGACGCGGCGGTGACGTGGCAGAGCCACGTGACGACACGTGGCAGAGGTGGAAATTTCCAGATTTTAAGAACGAATTCGTCCAATTTTTTTTTTTGTTTTTGTTCAACTTCAACTTGAGATTAATCCTTCATTTTGAGTCCAAATTAAGTGATTCAAAAAGAAAACTTCAAGAGAATTTCGAGGGGAATCTAGCGGTGATCTAGGAAACGCGAGGGGAGGCTTCATTTGAGGTAAGAAATCAATTTTAGCCACTGCCAAGGTGATTTTCCGGATGTTTTGTTGTTGAATTTTTGAAATGTGAGATCTTGATCATCGTAAGTCCGTTTTGAGTCATTCTTGTGGCTAACTTGTAGAGTTTTTCGCAAGGATCGTCGTGGTATAATATGTTTGGGTTGAAAGGGTCTCGTTTTTCCGAAAATTGGTGATCAAGGGGCTGCCCTTTTTAATTGTTGTGGCTGATTTGCGGTGTTTTAAGCATCTGTTTGTGCTATAATTTTGGGGTATTAGTTTAGTAAGGTATTTGGGACGGTTCCACGGACTCGATTTTGAGATTCTAAGTGTGGGCCCCACAATCCCGTTTTAGACCCGATTTTGGGTCCGTCTCCAGAAAAATATAATTTTAGTGTCAATATATTCGTAATGACAAGGTGATTAACCTTTTGTTAGTGGGGAAGCATTTGGAGACCGTTCGGAGAGGAAAAGATTCGGTACCGTGAGTTGGAGCACGCGTGATCGGCTTTCAGGTAGGCTATGGTTTTCTCTCGTGAGATTGAGCATGTTTAGGCATTTGTTTATTGATTTGCTTGAGTATGGAGGGGTTCGGGTGTCGAGCATGCTAAATTTCTATAATTCCTGCCTTAGACCTTATTTCGGGAAAGTGTTGGATTATGACAACATGTCTCTTGATATTATTGAACATCCATATCTTGTGGTGTATATGATAATATTGATTTGAAGTATGTTTGGCCTTAGTCTAGGCTTAGACTAGTGTTGCCATAGACTTGCGAGATTTCGGATGTCGTTGGGCAGTAGAACTTTTTCCGACGCCGTTTCGGACGGTCAGCTCCTTGTAGGCTGATATAGCAGACTTGAGTCTGATAGTCGGTAACTCAGCTTATGACCTTGTATCCATAATGCCCCGCTTTTTTCGTTAGCTACAGTGCCGGTTAGAGTCCGTGGTCCCGACTTACTTATGTCCAGGGCTTAGCTACGGTGCCGGTTCGAGTCCGTGGTCCAGCTTACCTGTGATCTGGTTTTGGCTATAGTACCCGGTTAGAGTCCGTGGTCCAGCCCACCCGTGCCCGACCTTTGGCTACAGCACCCGGTTCGAGTCCGTGGTCCAGCCCATATAGGTTGACTCATTAGCTATTGAAACGACCCCAAAAATGCCCGAAAATGTGCTTCGGAAACACCTAAAATTGTAATTTTCATATATCTCAAAATCCGTGCATCATTTCGGAAATTTGACTTCATATTCTTATTCAGGGGGTCAAATTGAGTGGGAAATGGGTCTAACCCGAATTTTAGAGCAACCGTATCAAAATTCGAAAATCGCAAAAAATGCAATTTTGAGGGTCAACTTTAAAGGGGCATATCTCTTAGCACACAAGGAACTGGAAGGAGCTCAAACTATCAAAATTGAAGCTCTATGAGTTAGCTTTCCAACGCAATTTGTTTCACCTCATTCCGAGTTAGGATGAAGGAGTTATGACCGTTTTCGTAAAACCTGTCCGACAGAAAATGCAAATTCAAAAGTAGCCGAAAAACACTTTGTTCACCCGCCTCATTTTTTTTCTAAGTGTTGGGACGTTTTTTATAAAAAGGGGACATATCCATACTTAGTCATTTAACTTCAAAACATCCAAGAACACTCTCTAAGCCCTCTCCAAAAATTCCACCAAGATCATCCACCAAATTCAAGAATCCCAAGCTTTAATTCCGGATTCAAGATTCAATCTCAAGCAATTCTCCATTCCAATCTTCATCAAGAATTCTCCAAAGTTGAGGTATGTGGGTTGATTGTGGAAACCTTCCTTTCCACAAGTCCAACCATTTATCCTCTATTTTACTTCAAGTTTATGGGTCCTTATGATCATTTATGAACTCTTGAATTATGAAATCACTACTACACACCCTATTAAGGTCTATCTTGCATATTTTCATGAAATGGTATTATTATGTGATGTTTATGGTTTTTATGCCTCCATGATCAAATTATGAAGGTTGTTATATATGTATATATATATGTATGTTGTTGGTGGGCTGTTTTATATAGATTTTGAAAATTGGTTGGACTTAGTACTCTTGAAACACATGATTTTATTTACATGAACAAGGGGGTTGTAGGCAGGGGTAACCGTATCAAGGGGTTGGTACCTTGGTTGCCTAGTACGGGGGGTAGTAGCCCCGTATAACCATATCGAGGGGTTTGTACCTTGGTCCCTAGCTCGGGGGGTGGTAGGCCCGGGTAACCACATTGAGGGGTTTGTACCTCTTTCGCCTCTCCAAGGGGGTGGTAGGCCTTGAAAATGCTATATTGATGGTCACTCACTACACATATACTATGCCCTACTAAATATGATTTTTATATAAGCATCATTATACATATCATCTCATTAATATGTTATCTATCGGGTACGATTATGCATTTTGCCTATAATGTCCATCCCGGGGACGTTGCTCATGATCTTTTGCTATGTATAAGACCTTTTCCTTTTTAATTATGTATTGACTATGAGGGTGAGCCCGGTAGTTTGTCTCGGCCCCCGCTAAGTATCCATGTTTAGAGGTGGTGTTAGACAAGTTGTGTATTATGTTTGAGCTTGACTCATCTATGGTATTTATGTATTATTCTCTTTTGTCTTGCTCCCTTAGTCCCAATTTCCCCTTGATTATGCGTATCGCTTATGGTCATTTTAATTGCTTCCGCGACCAAGGATGTGTAATGATATGCTATGAGGCTTGTTTGGGGTTCCCTCGGGTTCCCCATTCGCCGGTCACGTCTAAGCCCTAGACTTGGGTCGTGACAGCTACAGTACCCGGTTAGAGTCCGTGGTCCAGCTTGCACGTGGTGTATTCCCAATTCCTCACTAAAGCTTCAGTTTAGTCTTGATTACTCTCATCTATAGGTTGAGGTTTTGGAGGTTGGAGAGATTCCGGTTAAAGTCCAGGACGTAATGAGATCCGGGGAATATGATTGGAAATGGTTGGTTAAAAGTCCGGAAATTGGTAATATTGTGATAGACCTTCTAGCTCCATTATTTTACTTCAACCGCCGGTCCATCTGCCGGCTTATGGGGGTCCGTGCGGGTGGTTTCTTTTATTGTGCACGAGCGTGCCCGTCGGGTTTATGGGAGCCCGGCGGAGTTAGTTAGATTGCTTGTCTTTGTTGCCCGTACGCTCGTGTACATACCCCCATTTACTACTCTTTGCACTTGATGTGACCCTTTATTTGCATTTCAATTTACTTTTGCTTATCTTGCTCGGTCCCCGATGATGCCTACCGGGTACCGTTGTTTTGGTACTCATGCTACGCTCCGCATCTATTTTGTGATGCAGTCCGAGTACTAGTAGCCGCGTTGATCGAGCTTGAGTAGACTTATCCGGAGACGGGGGTGAGCACACGGCGTTTTGTACTATTTCGTCTCCATCTCGTATATATAGACTTGTCTTTTTCCTCTCGAGACAGTCCCAGTCTCTCGTTGTCCCGGTTTTAGGACTTGTACTCATTTTGTAGTAGCTCGTACTAGTGACTTCCGGGTTCTGGGAGGGATCTTTATTTGTATATATGTTTTTGGTTTGTGTCCGCTTGTTTATATTGTTATTTGCCTACTCTTGTTTAATTTCTACCCTCAGACCCATTACTTGTTTCGGGTTACGGGTTGGTTTACCTGCTGGTGGGTTATAGTAGGTGCCATCATGACTTGATAAATCGGGTCGTGACAGAGTTGTTGTTGCATTTTAAAGTCGAGTTGCATGTTTAGTGTAACAAGTTCAGTGTTGTGCGCTTGCTTAAGAGAGAGGTGCAGAGCCAAAGTAGAAATCTTAGCATCCTTAGTAGTAGGTCACCATGATTTCAACTCGAGAGAATGAAACATGGGATCTATCCTTTGTATCTAGCTTGAGAGAATGGATTTGATGAGGACCAAGGGTTGGACATTTTTCGGTTAGTGTCGAAGTTCGAGAGAATTCGACATAGAAATGGTAATTGTTCGAGAGAAAGTTACTTTACATATGGTCCGACCTACCTACAAAAAATTATCCTATTGTGAGCATTGATACTCACCCACTAAGTTAAAATTCAATAATTGGCTGGTCGTTTCGTGTTGAAGTGTGAGATTGGAGTGATAATAGAATCCAAATATTTGAAACTAAAACCAAAAAGGTAAAAGACTTGCTAAAAGGAAGAGATTGTTGTCATATCTTCATCTTTCAATTTGAAGGAAAAACTACTCCATGTGGGATTCGACCCCAACTCACTTAGTTGGGTGATATTACTACTTAACGATCATTGACGCTTAGTATTTGATGAAGTGTCCTGATATGTTAATCAGATATCTCTACTAGTTTTTTTAAATGAAGACGTCTAAAGCATCAAACTAAACACGCCTTGGAAAGATATAAACTACAGTACGAACCATGTAATTTAGATAGCCAAAAGAAGGCGGGAAAGAAAATAGGGCAGATAAAAAAAATAAGTATGGTTTCAAATTTCATGTGTTTGTTCTAGACCATAGTTGTCCAGTGTAATTGCTCCCAAAGTCTAGTGTATTTCATCTTCTGCTGTAACCTTGTCAATCAATATTAATTGTTGTTCTCTATTCAAAGTTGGTCCCAATTCCATGATATGAGGCTGGACAGGGGTTAATTGCTTTGCTGCACATTTAATTAAGCTAAAAGGTTATGTATGTTTATGCCTTTTCCTTCAATTATAATTTTATTCCTTATCTTTAATGTTTTCTCTTTATCTCAATTTATTACAGGAAAAATATGAAGAAATATTACAGGAAAAACAACCTCTCAATCTGATATTGATCAATGTGAAGCATACTACCAAGCTGTCGGGGGAGAAAAGAATAAAATAATATACGGTCTTGGATCTGAAGCAAAAACTTACTACGGGCAGAATCTTTGTGCCTCATCATCTGTAGCACCTTCAGTTTCTCAATCAACATCGACAAGAAATATGGATGTGTTTGTACAGGAAATGATTTTTGCCCTTACTAATTATTTTCTTCTGGTTATTATGGAGCGGGTACAACAAGTGGTTACTCTCATTGATAATCCATCACTTGTGACACCCATGGTGCCTCCTGCTACTACTTATGAGGACGTGGTTGATCCCGTAGTTTCAAGTTATGAGGGTATCCCTTAATTAGTCTCCTATAGCTTTTTTTTTTTGATGTTGTCTGTCTTTTTGAAAAGTACAAATTGTGCAATGACAATAGTTGATGAATGTAGGTTCTCTTAAGAATAGTTGATAGATTGGTTTTGATAGTTTGCACCGTAACTATGTGATTTGGAATTTGCTATCTACAGATTTTGAACCCTCTAAATATTATTTTATATGAAATATTTATTATTTTAGAGTATTTAGTAATATTTTAGCAACAAATTTAGTGACAATTTGGTCGTTGCTATAAAAAATATTGGCTACGGATTAGCAACGAAACATTTTAGTGGCAAATATGCTAGCTCAAATAGCAGAATATTTTGTGACAATTAATGACAGAAATTTCGTGGCGAATTTATTTGAAATGAAGAAATTAATTATGAAATTATCATCAAATATTTTGTGACGGATTAGTGACGGAAATTTCATCATGAATTTATTTGAAGTGACAAAATTAATTATGAAATTAGCAATGAACTATATAAGTATAATGATGGATCAGTCCGTCATTAACAAGTGATGACGGATATCATTCGTCTCTAATACGTCACTAAACTTGCGACGGAACTCATTTTTCATCGCTAAGAGATTACTAACGAGCGAAATACTAACAGCCAACAATCCGTCGCAAATTCGGTTTAGCGACGGATTTTGTCAGTCGCCAAATACTTTTTTTTGTAGTGAACCGATAAACCAATAATTGATAAGCCAAGATCTTAATAGTTCTATAACGGTTTAGCATCTCTACAAACTGTAGACACGTAATTTTTGACCGAACTTTAGGTCTTACACCATTTTTAGTACATAAATATTGCTTTTATATATAAATTATATATTTTTCTTTTATTTTATTTTAGTTAGTTTATTTTTAAAAAATTGAAAATAACAAAAATATATGTTTTATTTTTATATTAGTTTAATAAATAAGCTAATATTTCATATTTATAATTTATTTTTGTTTGTTTAAAAATAAATAAATAATATTATATGATACCATTTACATGATCTCTGAAGACTGGCGGTAATCCGTGCAGTCAACTTCAATCTAGTTTAGCATCCAAATTTAAGGAATAAATCGGAATCGAAATATATACAAATTTTTATATAGTTTTATGATTATATGGAATGATCTATCCTTTTACCTGAGTAAGGGGCATGTCAAGATTTAATACGTATTTTTATTGAGCCCATGTATCTAGCAGTTCTAATCGGGTATGGTGCCCTTTTTCAACTCCTTAACGGGCTTAGAACCATGGCTGGCTAGACAAAGTCACAAATACAAAGACAATAAAAATAGTATCGAATCTGACTGTACCACCATCTTGGAACCAAATCAAGAAACCATATATAAATTTATTTATATTTTGATAAAATCTAGATATTTCATAAGGAATATAAAAGAGAAGTTAGTTATCCGACATAGATATGAATCTTCTAGTCGGACATAGTCAAAACTTAGATCGGAGAAATAATAAAAGAAGAAGTCAGAAAAATATATTACCTTATATAGATGGCCGACTGCAAGGCCTATGAGCAAGCTATACAAATATTATTAAGTTCCGGTCAATATCTCGTGAACTGAAAACTTTACAAGAGAGAGAGATATACAATTGGAGAGAGAAAGTAGAGAGAGGAGTTCCTAAACTTCTGTCTAACAAACTGAAAAACAAATTTATTTATAGAAAAGAAAAGAGAAGAAAAAAAAATCTTAGTAATAGTGGGTCCCATATGTTCCCTTAACAGTGTATCTACTGTTGATCAACAATGTATCTACAGTTGATGATGGCTCTACTATAGAGATGACTTTATTGTTTGGCCTTTTCTATTAATTTTCGAAGGAAATCTTCTGCTTTTCTCAAACTATCTTCTGATGTAGTCTTTTCTGACTCACTAGGTTGAGCCTCTTGAATATCATCTGAAACATCATCGCTTGTTTCATTCCTCATAGAAGTGTCAATTTTTCATATTGAGTAATATTGAGGAGTGGACTCCTCTTAACTTATTCCAAATAGCTATTGATCATTTCTCCTTTATCTTCATCTTGAATGGATATTTTTCTGGCAATATGCCTGACCGAGCTATCATCAATTACTCCCTTTTGAGGAGTAATAGAATATTTTTGGATCTTTTTTGCAATAAGATCTAGCAGTTCTTGTCAATATAATATTTTTATTTTGGAATCTTTTTTCATTAATTTGTCCCAAAAATTATTATAAATATTCTGTATAAATACGAAATCTATTCCTCGGTGAATCCCACTTCTGGGATCCATTTGTCAATCCAAGGGATAGAGAATTCAATGAAAAAATAAATTTAGTCTATTTTTTATATATAACAAATATGATCTGTATGGTATAACTCATTTAGATCAGGTGAAACTTTAACCCATTCTTTATATAATTTAATAAATGGATCAGGCAATATTTTGGTAGTTGGGTCGTGGTATGCCCACCAATTCAAAAACCAATTAGGAATTGGTCCTGCAAATATCTTTGAACATATTTTATAAACCACGTGTGTTTATGTCTATCATTAATATAATAGAGGACTTTATCAAAAGCCTGAATATAGTCCCTGTAGGTGAAATTCATAGAGATTTTGTTTAGGTTGATCTGCCTTTCTTTCATAGTGGAGATACCCCAATCTTCAATAGATATAATATGTTTAATTATCATTTTAGAGAAGTTATAAACATTCTCACTTGTATTGTAGCCTGAAAAATGTTGAAACTCAACACTACTAGTACTTATTAGTATAGTCTCATAATAAGATCGAGTTTTGTATGAATCATCGGGAAATATAAACCATTGATTAGGTATCGCTGAAATATCTTCCAGGGTTCTTCTTTTCTCTGAATTTCAGAGATTTCTAAAAGAAATATCATTTCTTTTTTTGATTAATTTTCATAAGATTTGATATCATCATTATCTTCTTTAGCTATTGATGCAAAAATATTACTTTGCTTTTGAGACAAATATGCTTGTAATTGTGTGTATAACAGACTATTTTCTGAAATATCTTCCATATGTACTGAAGATGAAGCCTCATTTTGAGAGACTTTTGAGTTTATCAAACTCCTTCTTCCCATTTGTATTACTAGGGAGTTAGAAGAGGATCTGTAGGACGATCTTGGGGATGATCTTCCCCCTGTATTACTCCTACCTCTGCCCTTGGTAATTCAAAGAGGGTCCTCCTACAAACATAACACTTTACTTTATTCGAATATATCATAATAGTCATTTTAATAATTATCACTATCGATATCAACACTTTCTTCATTATCATCTTCTCTAATAATATCATTAATAATTTTACATATTATATATTCCTGCAGGTCTTCATTAAGAGGAATTACCTTTAAAATAGTAATTAAAGTTTTTTCATCAATAAAAATTGTATAAAAACTCACTATGGATTTAAATATTCTTGAGACAGAAAATCCAGAAGAGAGTTATCACTTCCTTTTTTATATTGAATCTCGAAATCAAAGGGAGCTAACTGGGCCTGCCACCTAGCAAATATCAATTTTGAAGCATCATGTATAAAATCTTTGTTAGACATGTATTTAACAGATTGAGCTTCAGTTTTTATCAAAACTTTTGATTATATAAATAATCTTGAAATTTTAAAACACATTTGACTATTGTTAGCATTTCATGAGTCACATTAGCATATTTTTTCTGGGCTTCAGTCCATTTTTCTGAGTGAAATTTAATCAAATATTCACTTTTATCATTAGGATTAATCTATATGAATAATCCTCTGTAACCAATATTAGAAGCATCAGTTTCAATAATCTTTTGCCATACAGGATTAGCAAGAGTTAAACAAGGAAGAGATTTAACATGTTCCTTAATATTTTTAACAAGACTAGTGTGACTTTCAGTCAAGGTTGTTTATAATCCTTTTTTAGTTTATCATATAAAGGGGATAAATCACAAGAAATTTTTTATAGAATGGGGATACATAGTTTAAACTTCCCAAAAATCTTTGTAACTAAGTCCTATCAGTAATAACATCCAAAAATTTTGATGCAAAATCAATAGATCATTGATTCGGAGTAATCTTACCTTGACATATATTATGTCCTAAAAATCTAACTTCTATTTGAAACAAACTCATTTTTGGTTTGAAAATAACTAAACCATTTTGTATAACAATTTTCTTAAAGATATCAAGAATGCTTGATGTGTGTTTCAAATGTTTTAGAGAATACTAATATATCATCAATGTAAACAATTATAAAATCCAAATAAGGATTAAAAATAACATTCATTATTTTCTGAAATTCAGAAGGAGCATTTTTTAATCCAAAAGACATGACATTCCATTCATATTGTCCAATTGGAACATTAAAAACAGTTCTATAAGCATGCTCTTTAAGTATCTGAATTTGCCAATGCATCATATAATCTTGAAAGCAAATCTCTTTTATTGGGGATATGATACCTTATCCATTTTAAGAATTTATTTAAAGGTTTATAATTTGTAACTAATCTAGGAACACCACGTTCCTTTTCAGCAGCATTACTAACATAAAATGCAATACAAGACCAGAGTGATTTTGAAGATTTTATTAAACCCTTTTGTAAAAAATTATCAATTTTTATTTGTAGAATTCTACCAATTTGGTGTTCATCTGACAAGGACGAGATTTAGTAGGAATATCATTCTCAGAGAATTCATCTTCATATGGAAGAGTAGCAATATGCTTTTTTTCGATTCCAAAAAAGCACTAGGGATGATTGGCACAAATATCAATAGCAATTTATTCAGAAATTAAATTCATTTTTCCTGTACTTTGGTGGATTTCAAATTATCAAATATATTTATACTAAATAATTCTAGTTGCAAAGAATCAACATGCCTTTGTTTCATATTAATCAAAACATTAATATCACGAGAAATAGGGTCAATGATAAAAGTATAATTTATATTTCTATTTTCATAAGTAGCAGTAAATCCTTTACCATTTATGCTAGTAAATGGATAAATAACATTTATAAAGGGGGTTCCAAGTATGATTGGAGGGTATAACTGATTTTTAACCAAGAAAAAGAAATACGAAATGTAGACTTTATTTTGAAAAATACGTGTATTAGGTAATTTATACTTTATATCTAAAGCATGTCCAGAAGCAGATTTAACCATATGAGTTGTTTTTTCAAAATATTTAGTAGGTACAAGACCCTCTTGAATACAACTAACATCGGCTCCACTATCAATCATAGCAATATCAGTTATTGAAAAACTATTATCAATCAAGATGGTGCATTTAATATACCATTTATGAGCAGTAACTATTTGCATCATTCCTAAAAACATATCTTGTCTAGGATCAAGATTAATAGGTTTTTGCAAGAGTACTTTCTTCAATAATATTTTTACCTTTGTTATTAATAGTTTCTATCTGAGTAAGTCTATGATCACAAATCATTTGATTTTGTTTAAGAGATTTAATCTCATTTTTTAAATTTTCAATTTCATTTTTCAAATCATCAAAGGAAGAATCTCTTGTAGGAGTAGTCTGTTTATTAAGTCTATTATTAATTTCTGACAATGAATAAGGTGTAACATATTCAAATTCAAAATCATTCTTTTGTTTTCTGAATTTTTTAAGAACTTGAACTAGCATTATTATTTGCAGCTAAATGAATAATTTTTTCTCAAAGATCATTATCAGTGACTTCTTTTAGAAGTTCTATCACATTATCAGAGTAATAGTATTTATATTTAAATCTTTAAATTGAGAATGCAATTTATAAAATTAATCATTTTCACAAGAACATTTATCACCATGACAAGAATTGTAAATATTCATTTTAACATGCTAATTACTATCAGAAATATCAAGAAAATCAACTTCTTCTTCAGAACCTGAATAGAATCATAATCAGACTCGAAAACCATAAAATACCATCACAATCAAACATAATACATCATAAACATGGATATGCAAGATAGAACCAGAAGTATATAACAAACTACAAATCTTATCATGAACTCCTTCATCAAGTTCTAAGGTTTTCAACTTTTCAAGCTTACAATTCGAGGCTATGTGACCAAAATTTCTACATCTATAGCACTTGATTTTAGCGAGATCACGCTTAGACCTATTTTTGGTAAATCTATTAGACTTACGAAAAGCTTTTCTAGCATCGTGCTCTTCCTTAGATCTATATCTAGACCTCTTTTTATTATAAGGTTTATCAGGGTTGCAGTATTTATAATTCCTATATTTCTTTTTTTTGCTATAAGCAGAAGTATCGTAAATCGAACTGGGTAAAAAAATCTCCTAACTGAGATCTTTCTTTAAGCTTATCCATCTTAAGCTGTCTAGATAATTTTAATTCATTGCACAAATTTAATTCTTCTTGAGTGCAAACTCCTATCAGCTTGCCATAAGTATAATCCTTATATGAAATTTCACCATGATTAGTTCTTAGAGCTTTTCTAACTCTTTCGGCAAATAAAGGGGGAAGACCATCTATAAACTTAGCTTTCCAATGCTCATAATTATTTTTGGGTAATTTCATCACCCTACTCATGTAAGTATCTTTATACCATCTAAATTCCCCTAAGGTTCTACAGCGTAGACCATTTAATAAGGTGCGAACAGTTTCATACTGAGTGGTAAATCTACCATTAACTTGTTCTAAAATGATTAAGACTAAATTATAAACAACGTCTTCTCTATTTTTTAGTAGAGCCATGCCTAAGTTATCAACACCTTCATTATCAACAATTGCATTTATCACCACTGCTCTTTGCTCAATACTCATATAATTATCCTACCAACCTCTGAGTTGGCTAGTAAAATCTGCAATAATCATTTTGTAAATATTTCTATCTGTATTTTTAACACTTTTACAAATAGTTGCATACATAAGCATTCTATGAACAAAAATAGTTAATTTTCTATCAGTCAAACCATCAAGATTCCATTCGTAAATTTTAGACCCACTATAAGAGGTATTAGTCTAATTCCAATCTCGTTCCTCTATTAACACATCTTGAGGAGTTGATCTGGAATAATAATAGGTATGCATGCATGGTTTATGGGCATACTTAGTATTAATATTCTTTTTAGGATAACCACGGAGTTTATTGAACTCTAAAGAAACATGATTTTTAAAATCAAAAGTATTTTCCATTTCATCCACAAAATTGTCTGACAAATCAATAGCCTTTGCAGTTAATCCTGAGAATTTTTTATCAAGAAGTTCTTTCAAATAATTTAATGATTTAAATTTTAAATCCTGAATTTCGGGGGCCTTTGCACATGAGTAGAAATAATTTGAACTTCTGAATTACTTTTACAAGTAGAGGCAATGTCAAAAGTCTTTATATAATTTTTTATTTGGATTACTAAAGCAGTTAATTCATCCAATTTTCGTCAAGAGAACTAATATGTTCACCCAAAACTTTAACATAAAGACCCAAATAATTATTTTTAGAAATTAAATTATTTATTTCATTGATGTTGACTACCGCAACATTTTCTTCAACAAATTTTTGAAAGGCAGTAAAAGTGATACTTGTATTATTTGGTAAAATAAAAGATGACTGAGGTGGATACACAACCTTAATAATATTATCAGATCCATCTTTATAAGATCGTTCAAGAACGTTGATGTATAAAGTTAAATAAGTGGTTATAAACCAGGGTACAACATACATAATTTGATTATGTAGAGCACAAGTTTCATAAAATTCTTGAGAAATATTATTCAAATCACTAGCACTATAAGTGTCAAAAAGCAATGTTTTAAATCGGTTTTATTTATTACTCAAAAGCTTTTTCTGAATGTACTTTCTTGCAGTGAACCTGGAGTAAAATCTATTTGGTCTACATTCATCATTAAGTTTTATTAGGATCAAAATCCATTTTGGATACACAAGGAATATCCTTATCAGAAATATCAGAAGAATTATCAGTAGCTTGAACAATATTCGTTCGAGGATCAATTTTTATTTTATAACACGTTTATTATTTTGATCAGCAGATATAATAGAAGGTATGGTATGTAAAGAAGCAGCACGATTACGAGTTGGACCATACACATGTTCAATTGGTGAAATATGCTGAATTGCAGACCATCTTCTATCAGAAAATGAATGTCTATTATATGGAACACTTTTATCATCAAACTGAACGCAAATCCTATCATTAGAAATTTGTGTAATATGAGAATACGTAGAATTAGTGACAACATTTGTTATTTGACTTGGGGATATAACAGAATCCAGTGTCCAAGTTGTTGGAAAATTGATTTCTTCCCATTTTACAGGTCTTCTAGTAGTGACCTTAAATTTAACAAAATTAGTTTCTACTAAAATAGTCTGATCAAATGTATCATATAACTTACATTTTGGATTTAACGTAGATAGTAATTTAAAATAAATTCTATATGATAAACATATTAATTCAGATCCAGGTGCATAATTATAACCATGTGTTATAACATTTAATGTTAAAAAATCAAGAATATTAACATCAGTTAAAGATAATTGCAAATTAGGTTCAGTATTAAAATATACAAGGCCATATGTCATAGTGGACTCAATCGAACCCATCAAAAATTGTCTAAAATTTAAATTTCTAGCATCACGTAGAGTAGTTAAAAATGTCTCAGCTGACCCTTTAACAGTTAATGGTTTAAAAGCAATTTGAACCATGCCAATATGCAAGAAATTATATTGATTTTTATATAAATCGATATCTCATTTATTTAATAAACGAATAGTCTGTTCAGACGAATTTAGCGCCAAAGATTGCTCAGTAGTTTTTATTAACTGTTTATGAGATATTCTATCAAACCAACCATAATCATAAATAGTTTTAATATCTACTTTAGGAATAGTCCATTTGTTTAACAAATCAAGGTTCTGAGGTATATCTACATCTTCAAATCTAGTACTTTTAGTAATACTTCTCCTATATCCATGTTAAAAAAATATATCTATGTCGTATACTTCACATCAATATCATATTTACCATGAAAGTTCCTAGGCTCTGATACTATTATATTATATTAATTATTAAAATATAATAGCCTAAACTACCCCACTACCCCAACCCACCTACACTCACCGTACCCCACTACCCTAGTCACACCACTACACAACCCACTAGACACACCCACAACACCCTATACACATCTACACAATACACAAAACAATACACACTCACACGAGAAGAGAAAAAGATCCGCAACCAAGAAAAAAAAACCAACACAAACAAACGCAGCAAACAATAAAAAAACACACACGAGAGAACAACAAATAGAAAAACAAAAAAAGATCAAAAATATATTTATTTCCTACCCACCTCCAAATAAAAACACCAAAGCAACATCCTTTACATTCGGGTAGAACAAAAAAAAAATGAAAAAATCATGCCTCACATTATATTTTTTTCTAATTATAATTAAAAGTTGAGTTTGAGGTTCGCTTTCGTGGTTTCAAGTTTATGGTTCCTGATTATAGTCCTTTCTTCTAGTAATTTTTTTTCACAAGAAGTAATACTTAATTAATTTATTTTTTATTTAGTTTTATGTCATGATTGTGCAAGACTTGAGTCCTATATTATAAAGCTGCTCACATTTTATATGTGTTTAATTTTGACACAGTAATATTGAAACATTTCCTTTTTGCTTTACTTTACATTATCTCTCATCTTGTACTGAATGCTACTATCAATTAATAAAATGCCTAAACGTAGTATTCTAATAGTTTTTTTGGTTAGATTTATCTAAAGTCAAATGTGTTTATTTTAGAAAAATTAGGAGATGAAGAGTTACACTTTTTTTTAATATCTTCTGTCCTAACTTGTAAGTATGCTAAAAATGTAAATGCATCTATATTGAATTTGAACAAGAAATAACTTTCTATTTGTCTCATATTTTAGACTTTTATTATTTAAATAGTATTCATGAACATAAATAGTAAAAAAGTAATTTAATTACTAGTAAACTGCTAAGATATCTAGAAATAGATAAATATTAAGATACTATATGACCCGTTTCAAAAGCCTTTTTCGATTAAGAATGTGGTTACACATTTTTTTTCTTGAAACATTAAAATAAATTCAAGGATACGATGATGAACCTTGTCCAATAATATAAAATAATCTCTAATCAATACCGTCACTTTAATTGGAAAACCCTTCCGTCGTGCAAAAAAGTGGTGTGACATCTCTGGCTTCTTCGCTGGAGAATACATAGAATTCGAGCTTTATTATATTGACTTTTACTTGATTTTTTTTATGTTGTGTATGATGATCTAATGTGCCATTTTCTGCTCATTTATCATTTTTGTATTGTTGAATTGTATTAAATTATCTTCTATTACTCAACCACTAAGAGTCTCTAGTAACACTTCACACACATTCACATAAATGCAATTATGTGTAACATCTCGCAAATTAAAATAGCTAGGAAGAAGCTAAGAACTGGAAATAGCCATTTTTTTGGAAGGAATGAAAATCTGGAAAATTGTCTAAGTTAGGAAAAGTGAGTTTTTGGTCAACTTCAAACGACCATAACTCCTAGCTCAGGATGAGTTAGGTGCAGATCTAGATATGGTTGGAAATCTCTTGGAATGGTCTTTCTAATGCCTCCAAGGTTGTGCGATTTTGAGTTCGTATGAGTAAGTTATCTCCTTTGGAAGTAGGGCTGTTAGATTAAGGAAATGTCAAATCCGGATTTTTAAAGGGTATTTTAGTCTTTTCATGGCACTATTATTTTAATCCATTTTTAGGAGTTTAATATGGGTGAAATCAGATTTTTAGTCAGTTTTAGAAATTGGAAATTTACGCTAGGGCTTGGAGAAAGGAGAAAAAAGGAGAAAGAAGAAGAAAGGGAAAGATTCATCAAGATCGATCCATTTAGTTGTGGTTTTTGCCAAGGATTATTCCTACCAGGTATGTGAGGCTTTCATAACGTTGGGATCGTTCTCCCACGTGCCAAGTATATTAATCTCTATTTGGATTCGCCATAAAAGCGTTTGAATATTAATGATCTTGGTATCTATACTTGATTTTGATGTTGTTCTTGAAATTGGTTGATATGGGGAAGTTTCTGAAATTGTTATGTCGTATTATAGAGTCGTTTCGAGTTAGGTTCTTAGGTACATTTTTTGGGTATCTTTATCTAAAAGGAATTGGAGAAAAAGAATCGAGTTTGGGCAAATTGGGGTTGAAAATTGAAGAAGAATTTCGTCAATCAAAATTTGGCACTACCTCCGCGTTGCGGAGCTACCTCCCAGATTTGGGAATTACTGTTTCGCGTCGTGGAGCGATCATGGACCGTTCTACCTCAAAAGACATTTTCGAAACTAAAAATTAAATATGTCTCCAGTCGCGGACCCACATTCAAATATTTATTTTTGGTCTTTTCTCATGTTTAGCTATCTAAAATCATTCCTATAGAACATGAGATCTTTCCAAACCCAAAGCTTAATCCTTGAATCCATAATTCAATTCAAGGATCAGTTAAGAGTCAAGTCAAGATCAGTTAATAGTCAACTTAAGATAAGTTCTTAAAGTTTTCCAAGAATCTTTCACAAATATTTTTACTTTGTTTCAAGACTTACGTTTTGAGTTCAGTAAAGATGTAAAGTTGAGGTTCTTTTCTTCAAAGAAGTATAGGGGGACTATGTATTTCCAAAGAGATATAAAATATTTTCACATTTAAATGAGAACGGAAACTGAGATTTCCAAAAAGCCTTCGGGCTAGTTTTCAGAAAAGAGTAATAGCTTTCTAAAAAAAGCAAGAAGGGAAACTGAGATTTCCAAGATAGCCTTTGAGCTAAGTTTTTGAGTACTAATCTCAAATCACAGAAGAAATATGTTTTTTTTTAAAACTTAAGAGCTAGTATATTTTGGGAGTAATATTGAACATCGAATTGGAAGCGAGTATGAGTTCAGATAACTCACGTCTCCAAAAAATCATGTAACCACCATGGGTAGAAAAAGGTCATACATTTTAGATGAACCCTTTTTACAATAGAATAGTGGATCCACATAGTAGTTCAGGTCCTATACCTCTGGCCGGGTATACGATGCGTTGGTAGTGTGGGGTAGATTATTGTATCATCACTATAGCTCTTATGTGATGGTTGCCAGTTAGAGAAATTCCTATAGAAGATATTGTATTTTTGTATACATCAGTTTATTGTATTTTTACATACATTTCAGAGTTATGTTGTATCCTTGTATATACACCGAGTTGGCACATGTTTTTAAATAGCTCTTCTTTAAATTGCACTTGTTTTAAATTGCTTTATATTGAAATGAGTTCAGTTAAGTATTCATGAGTTGAGAAGAGCCAAGGTAAATGTTTCTTTCAGATTCCCTTTCAAGCCTATGTTGTTTTAGCATTCCAACTCGCATACGCGTACATGCAATGTATTGATGTTTGTTGGCCTGTATCGTCATATGATGCCGATACAGGTAACTAGGATCGGCATTCGAGCTCACCGTTGATCCAGTGAGCAGTTCAGTGTCAATCGGTGAGCCTCCTTGCATTCCTGA
This sequence comes from Solanum commersonii, assembly GCA_029007595.1. NCBI lineage: Eukaryota > Viridiplantae > Streptophyta > Magnoliopsida > Solanales > Solanaceae > Solanum > Solanum commersonii. Next base: position 4,538,037 of record JAJTWQ010000029.1, read on the forward strand.
GGATCTACTTTCATTGCTTTCTAGTTAGTTCATTAGGATGTTGTGGGGTTGTCCCAACATCCACATCAGTTGTTTTAGAGGCTTCATAGACAGTCAGATGTTAATCCTTTGAGTCTTTTCATTATCATTTCTTATTTTTAAAACTTGGGTTGCCACTTTTGGCCATGCTGAATGTTTAACCTTTAAACATTCTCTGTTATTTTATTATTCAGTTCAGTTAGGTGTTATTGATCATTTTATGTATGAATATTATCTTCCGCTGAGTTAAGTAAGCCAGACCAAGGATTCGCTTGGGGCCAGAAATGGTCTTCGAGTGCCAGCCACGTCTGTAGTGTAGACTCGGGGAGTGACAAACTTGGTATCAGAGCCCAGAGTTCAAGAGTCCTAGGAAGTCTATGAAGCCGTGTCTGTAGAGTCCTATTTATCGGTGTGAAGCACGCCACATCTATAACTAGGAGTCTGCAACATTTAGGAATTCCTTCACTTCTTTCACACTCATTTCGTGCGTTAGAGTTTATCTCTAAAAAGTTTCCCTCTAATTCGTGCCTGCGCATGTTTCAGATAATCATGCCTCCATGAAGAACAGTCATAGGTCATCCAGCTAGGAGGAGTGTTGAGGGACAAAAGTTACCCAATGCACCTAAAGTGTAATCGCAAGGAGAAGTTTCTAATTCTGAGTTCAAAGAGGCTATAAGGATGCTCAGTCAAGTTGTGACCAACCAAGTTGGGCAGTAGAGGGAGCTCAACAAGAAGAGGCTGACATTTCAAGGATTCGTGAGTTCTTAAGGATGAATCCGCCAAGTTTCACTGGTTCGAGCACTGTACAAGATCCAGAGAACTTTATTGAGGAACTGAAAAGGGTGTTCGATGTGATGGATGTTACTGATACTGTGAGAGTTGAGCTAGCTGCATATCAGATGAAAAATATTACTAGGACTTGGTTTGATTAGTGGAAAGGGGGTAGAGCTGAGGATGCACCACCTGCGAATTGGGCTTGTTTTGAGGAGGCTTTCTTAGGGCATATTTCCCCGAGAATTGAAAGTGGCCAAGGTACGAGAATTCCTAACACTGAAGCATGATTCTTTAAGTGTTCATGAGTATGGGTTGAAATTCACCCAATTGTCTCTCTATGCTCCGAAATGGTTGCGGATATGAAGAGTAGGATGAGTCTGTTTGTTGCTGGGTTGTCCCGTCTATCAAGCAAAAAGGGACGGGCAACAATGCTTATTAGGGACATGAATATTTCAAGGTTGATGGTCTATGTGCAACAAGTAGAGGAAGAAAAGCTGAGGGATAGAGAGGAGTTAAAGAACAAGAGAGCTAAGACAAGGAATATGACTGGGCAGCAGAATAGTAATGCCAACCAGTTATCGCTCCAACAGAAATAGAAGGGACTTTATCCATCATCTACTAGTGCACCTACACCTAAGAACAAGGGTGATTACTATGGTCAGAATTCTAGAGCTAAACCTGCCGATTCACAAGGTAGTGTGGCGCAAGGGGGTAGTAAGCCTCCTACCTGCGCCAAGTATGGTAGGAACCACTCAAGTATTTGTCATGAGGGCTCTACTAGTTGTTTCAAGTGTGGTTAGACTGGGTATTTCATACGAGATTGTCCAAAGAACAAGTAGGGAAATGGTAATTCGGGCAATAGAGCCGAGTCTTTTTCAGTTGCTCCACCAAACTTCTTCAGTTGCTCCACCAGACAGAGCTGCACCTAGAGGGGCTACTTTCGGTACTGGCATAGGAACAAACCACTTATATGCTATCAATAGTCGCCAAGAGCAAGAGGATTCGCCAGATGTTGTCACTGGTATGATCCAAGTCTTTGACTTTATTGTTTATGCTTTGCTAGACCCAGGAGCAAGTTTATATTTTGTAACTCCTTATGTTGCTATGAATTTTGATGTAATTCCTGAGCAACTTAGTGAACCATTCAGTGTTTCTATACCTGTTGGTGAGTCTATTATAACAGAAAGAGTCTATCGTGATTGTCTTATTTTCGTCAATCACAAAAATACCGTGGCTGATCTAATTGAGTTAGACATGATAGATTTTGATGTCATTCTTAGTATGGACTTGCTTCATGCATGTTATGCCTCAGTTGATTGTAGAACTCGAGTAGTCAAGTTTCAGTTTCCAAATGAGCCAGTCTTAGAGTGGAAAAGCAGTTTAGCAGTGCCTAAGGGTTGTTTCATTTCATACCTTAAGGCAAGGAAGTTAGTTTCTAAGGGGTGTGTCTATCAGTTAGTCCGAGTTAATGACTCAAGTGTTGAGGTACCTCCTATTCAGTTAGTTCCAGTAGTAAAATAGTTCCCAAAAGTCCTTCTTGATGATCTTCCCAGAGTTCCTCCTGAGAGAGAGATAGACTTCGGTATAGATCTTCTTCCAGATAGTCGTTCTATATCTATTCTTCCATACAGAATTGCACTAGGAGAGTTGAAAGAGCAGTTAAAGGATCTTTTAGATAAGGGTTTTATTTGACCTTGTGTCTCACCTTAGGGTGCTCCGGTCTTATTTGTGAGAAAAAAGGATGGTTCCCTTAGGATGTGTATATATTACCGTCAGTTGAACAAGGTTACCATAAAAAATAAGTATCCTCTTCTGAGAATTGATAATCCTTTCGATCAGCTTCAGGGTGCTTCTTATTTTTTGAAAATCGACCTCACATCAGGCTATCATCAGTTAAGAGTAAGGGAATGTGATATTCCAAAGACAACTTTTAGAACCCGATATGATCATTATGAGTTTTTGGTCATGCCCTTTGGTTTGACTAATGCACCATCGTCGTTCATGGATCTTATGAACAGAGTCTTCAAACCTTATTTAGATATGTTTGTTAGTGTTTTCATTGATGACATACTAATCTATTCAAGGAATGAAGAAGATCATGCTAGTCATCTCAGAATAGTTCTTTAGACTTTGAAAGATAAGGAGTTATATGCTAAATTCTCTAAGTGTGAATTTTGGCTTGAGTCTGTGGCATTCTTAGGGCATATTGTCTCTGGAGAGGGAATTAAAGTTGATACTTAGAAAATTAAGGCAGTGCAGAATTGGCCTAGACCCACCTCTCCAATTGATATTAAGAGTTTCTTGGGTTTAGCTATCTATTATAGAAGGTTTGTAGAGGGGTTCTCATCTATTTCGTCTCCTTTGACCAAGTTGACTTAGAAGATAGTGAAATTTCAATGGTCTGAATCTTGTGAGAAAAACTTTCTGGAATTGAAAAAGAGGTTGACTATTGCTCCAGTTTTGACCTTACCAGAAGGTACTCAAGGTTTTGTGGTGTATTGTGATGCATCTAGAGTTGGTTTGGGTTGTGTATTAATGCAGAATGACAAAGTTATAGTTTATGCCTCCAGACAGTTGAAGAAGAATTATCCAACCCATGATCTAGAGTTGGCTGCTGTAGTTTTCGCTTTGAAAATATGGCGCTAATATTTGTATGGTGTTCATATGGATGTGTTCACCGATCAAATGACCCTTCAATATGTGTTCACTCAGAAAGAGCTTAATCTCAGATAGAGAAGGTGGTTAGAGTTACTCAAGGACTACGACATGAGTATTCTTTACCATCCAGGTAAGACTAATGTTCTTGATGATTCCTTAAGTAGGTTGTCTATGGGTAGCACCACCCACGTTGAAGAAGGAAAGAGAGATTTAGCGAAAGATGTGCACAGACTGGTACGCCTGGGAGTCAGACTTATGGATTCCACATAAGGAGGAATGGTGGTGACGAATGGGGATGAGTCCTCATTAGTGTCAGAAGTAAAAGGAAAGCAAGATCAAGACCCTATTTTTCTTGAATTGAAGGTACATGTTCATAAGAAAAAAAGTATTAGCTTTTGAACAAGGGGGAGATGGTGTATTGAGATATCAAGGTAGGTTGTGTGTACCAATGGTGGATGGACTCCAAGAGAAGATCATGGAGGAAGCTCATAACTCCATATATTCTATTCATCCGGGGTCTACCAAAATGTATCATGACTTGAGAGAGTTTTATTGGTGGAATGGCATGAAAAAAAAGCATTGCTAAATTTGTTACTAAGTGTCCAAATTTCCTACAAGTGAAGGTAGAGCACCAAAGGGCCGGTGGTTTTGCTCAGAATATGGAACTTCTAGAATGGAAGTGGGAGATGATCAATATGGATTTAATCATAGGTTTACCAAGGTCTCGCAGACAACATAATTCTATTTGGGTGATTGTCGACAAAATGACAAAATCAGCCCACTTTTTGTTGGTAAAGACTATCCATTCAACAGAGGATTATGCAGGTTATATATTCAGGAGGTGCTAAGACTTCATGGAGTCCCTGTTTCGATTATATCAGATAGAGGTGCACAATTTACTGCATAATTTTGGAAGTCATTCCAAAAAGGCTTGGGTTCAAAGGTGAACTTAAGTACTGCCTTTCATCCTCAGACTGATGGGCAAGCACAGTGCACTATCCAGGCTTTAGAAGACATGTTGAGGGCTTGTGTGAATGATTTCAAAGGGAATTGGGATGATCACCTACCTCTCATTGAGTTTGCTTACAACAACAATTACCACTCTAGCATCCAATCGCTCTATATGAAGCTCTTTATGTGAGAAGATGCAGATCTCCTATTGGATGGTTTGAAGTTGCTGAAGCAGGATTGATAGGACCAGATTTAGTTCATCAAGCTATGGAGAAGGTGAAAGTGATTCAAGAGAGGTTGAAAACGGCACAGAGTCCTCAGAAATCCTACACTGATGTTAGGAGAAGGGCATTAGAGTTCGAAGTAGATGATTGGGTATATCTAAAGGTTTCACCCATGAAAGGTTTTATGAGGTTTGGTAAGAAGGGGAAACTTAGTCCTCGGTATATTGGGCCTTATCGAATATCCAAAAGGACGGGCAATGTAGCTTATGAGTTGGAGCTACCACAAGAGCTAGCAGTGGTTCATCCGATGTTTCACATCTCCATGTTGAAGAATTGCATGGTTGATCCTTCATTGATCATACCAACAGAAAATATTGAGATCAAGGATGGCTTATCTTATGAGGAGATTCCTGTTCAGATTCTAGATCGCCAAGTTTGCAAGTTGAGGACAAAGAAGGTAGCATCAATCAAAGTCTTTTGGAGGAACCAATTTGTTGAGGAAGCTACTTGGGAAGCTGAGGAGAATATGAAGAAGAGATATCCACATTTCTTTGAAGAAAGTGCAGACCAAGGTACTAATTCTCTTCTTAGTACTCTTTAAATTATGAGTGAGCATGTTGTTTGTTTGCATTTGCTTGTTGGGTGTTTGAACTTGATGTTACAACCCTTAGCCTAGTAAGAGTAATCTCATTCAAGGAAGAATGTTCCCAAGAGGGAGATATTGTAACATCTCGCAAATTGAAATAGCTAGGAAGAAGCTAAGAACTGGAAATAGTCATTTTTTGGAAAGAATGAAAAATCTGGAAAATTGTTCAAGTTAGGAAAAATGAATTTTCAGTCAACTTCAAACAACCATAACTCCTAGCTCAGAATGATTTAGGTGTAGATCCAAATATGGTTGGAAAGTCCTTGGAATTGTCTTTCCAACGCCACCAAGCTTGCGCGATTCCGAGTTTGTATGAGTAAGTTATTCCCTTTGGAAGTAGGGCTATTGGATTAAGAAAATGCCCAATCCGGATTTTTAAAGGGTATTTTAGTCTTTTCATGGCCCTTTTATTTTGATCCATTTTAGGAGTTTAATATGGGTCAAATAAGATTTTTAGTGAGTTTTAAAAATTGGAAATTTACGCTAGGGCTTGGAGAAAAGAGAAAAGAGGAAAAAGAAGAAGAAAGGGCAAGATTCATCAAGATCGATCCATTTAGTTGTGGTTTTCGCCAAGGATTATTCCTACCAGGTATGTGAGGCTTTCATAACGTTGGGATCGTTCTCCCACATGCCAAGTATATTAATCTCTATTTGGATTTGCCATAAAAGCGTTTGAATATTAATGATCTTGGTATCTATACTTGATTTTGATGTTGTTCTTGAAATTGGTTGATATGGGGAAGTTTCTGAAATCGTTACGTCGTATTATAGAGTCGTTTCGAGTTAGGTTCTTAGGTACATTTTCTGGGTATCTGTATCTAAAAGGAATTTGAGATAAAGAATCAAGTTTGGGCGAATTGGGGTTGAAAATCGAAGAAGAAATTTAGTCGATTGAAATTTGGCACTACCTCCGTGTCGCAGAGCTACCTCCCAGATTTGGGAATTTCTGTTTCGCTTCGCGGAGAAGTCATGGACCGTTCTACCTTAAAAGACATTTTCAAAATAAAAAATTAAATATGTCTCCATGTCGCGGACCCATCTTCAAATATTAATTTTTGGTCTTTTCTCATGTTTAGCTATCTAAAATCATTCCTATACAACATGAGATCTTTCCAAACCCAAATCTTAATCCTTGAATCCATAATTCAATTCAAGGATCAGTTAAGAGTCAAGTCAAGATCAGTTAATAGTCAAGTTAAGATAAGTTCTTAAAGTTTTCCAAGAGTCTTTCACAAATGTTTTCACTTTGTTTTAAAACTTAAGTTTTGAGTTCAGTAAAGCTGTAAAGTTGAAGTTCTTTTCTTCAAAGAAGTATATGGTGACTATGTATTCCCAAAGAGATATAAAAATGTTTTCACATTTAAATAAGAACGGAAACTGAGATTTCCAAAGAGCCTTCGGGCTTGTTTTCAGAAAAGAGTAATAGTTTTCTAAATGAAGCAAGAAGGGAAACTGATATTTCCAAGATAGCCTTTGAGCTAAGTTTTTGAGTACTAATCTAAAATCACAGAAGAAGTATCTTTTTTTTTAAACATAAGAGGTAGTATATTTTGGGAGTAGTATTGAGCACTGAATTAGGGGCGAACATAAGTTCAGATAACTCACGTCTCCATAAAACCATGTAGGCATCATGGATAGAAAATGGTCATACTTTTTAAATGAACTCTTTTCACAATAGACTAGTGGATCCATTTAGTAGTTCAGGTCCTATACCTCTGGCCGGGTATAGGATGTGTTGGCAGCGTGAGGTAGATCGTTGTATCATCACTATAGCTCTTATGTTATGGTTGTCGTTAGAGAAACTCCCAGAGAAGTTATTGTATTTTTATATACATCAGTTTATTATATTTTTACATACATTTCAGAGTTATGTTGTATCCTTGTATATACACCGAGTTGGAATCATGTTTTTAAACAACTTTTATTTATATTGCACTTATTCAGATTCCCTTTCATGCCTATGTTGTTTTACGATTCCAACTTGCATACTCGTACATCCAATGTACTAATGTCAATTGGCTTGCATCATCTTATAATGCAGAAACAGGTAACTAGGATCGGCATTTTAGCGCACCTTTGATCCAGTGAGTAGTTCAGAGTCAGTCGGTGAGCCTTCTTGCATTCCGTAGGATCTATTTTCATTGCTTTCTAGTTAGTTTAGTAGGATGTTGTGGGGCTGTCCCAACATCCATCTTAGTTGTTTTAGAGGCTTCATAGACAGTCAGATGTTAGTACTTTGAGTCTTTTTATTAGCATTTCTTATTGTTAAGACTTGGGTTGCCACTTTTGGCCAAGTTGAATATTTAACTTTTAAATATTCTCTGTTATTTTATTATTTAGTTTAGTTAAGTGTTATTGATCATTTTAAGTATGAATATTGTCTTCCGCTGAGTTAAGTAAGTCAGGCCAAGGGTTCGCTTAGGGCCAACAATGGTCTTCGAGTGCCAGCTACGTTCGGGGTGTAGACTCGGGGCGTGACATTATACATCCTACATTCTATCGAGATAAAGCTGGAGTGTCTTGACACCCAGTGAAGGGTTTTTAGTCACACATGTTAGACGGGGTTGGATAAGCAATGAAGTCAAAAAAACACTACTACTGATAAGTTGCCCCTCCCTGGCTCGATATGTCCACTCGGGTAAGACAGTATAGATACCTATCTTATTCAGGTTTGAACCTAGTAAAACTAGAACATTGACACGGTTATCCCTAGAGGACTCCACTTATTTGCATCATTTGCATGTGACTTAGTGAGCCTCAAAACAAGAGTGGGGTTCGCCCAAAACAAGAATCCCTCTCTTACTTGACCACTTAGCTCATTTTATGTGCTACATGAAAATGCATTTAGTTATAAAGTCTCTATAAGTTGACCCATTGTAGTGTGATTAATGTAATGAAAAAAAAGAGCTATCTTTTGATCTTATCAAAATAAAAAGAAGGAGAAAACACGAAAATATTTTTTTTTTTAGAAGTTATTATACATTTCTTTAAAATAAAATAACAAATTTTGCATAACTTAATGAAAAGAATAATAATTTATTGTTTTTTAGATTTTTTTTGTAATGTTTATAAAAGAAAATTCAAAATATTTACTTTCATAATACATTAAAAAATTGCATTTGTAAAAAAAAAAGTTTTAATATCTTTAAGTTTTTTTTTCTATTCAATCTAAACGAACTATACACAACTAATTCTCAACTCGATGAGATACGTAGGCAACCCTCCTCGGGTTCGGTGATTCTTATTTAAAAAAAAAGAGAAGTATTTCTTATTAAAAATAATGTTGTGTTTATAATCTTCCTGAACTACGTTTGACCTAATTCTTGCTTTGACAATATAATGGGCAACCTTATTTTGAGGTTCGATCCAACCAATAAAAAAAACTAAAAAGTCGTCATCACAAAAACTGGGGATTTTTTTTTTTTATATTCAATGTTCAAATAAAAATGTTTCTCTTATTTATTTTTTTTTAAAAAAGAGAAAACAAAATTGTTTAGGGTACGATATTTCTTTAAAAGTTTTTTTTTTTTTAAATATTCTTGATTTGATTGGTACCAACATATTTAGGAGTACGCATAAAGAAAAAGGAAAGTGTTAAACTATTTGGCAAGACAAGTCAACTTTGTTGTGACCTATCGACTTCTTTTGGTACCTCTTGATATATTTATATAATACTTGAGAAACTATTTTGCTTAGAGTTAAGAAAATTCGACCTCATTGTTCCATGTGCATTGTGTGGTGAGTTTTAGTTATCAAAATTCAATTGCATGATTTTGTTGATCTAGAACTTGGCCCGAATGTAGGTTGAGGCGAAATTTTGAATGACATTTAACTTGATAAAGAATATAAGCTTTCTTTGATCCGATTGCGCCTTTCAAGTCTACCAAATGACATGTTATCCATAGAACTCCCATCTTGAGCATAAAACCTTTTTATTTGAATAACCACATCTCAACATATATCCTTTTGAGTGCATTAATGCACTATTCCTTGATCTCACCTCCTTGACTGCACTATCAATTATCCACATAGTGCGAAAGATCTAAGTTGGGTAACAAAGTGAAAAGATCAAATATGCGAAAGTTTTTAAAAAAAAAAAACAAAGAAAAGGTAGAAAAAAATGAAAAAAAACTCCAACGAAAAGAAGAGAAAATGAGGAAAAAAGAAGAAGAGGAAAATAAATGAAGAGGAGCTTTCAAGAAAATAAAGGTCAAATGCGAGAATGAAAAAAATATTGAGAGCATTGTGCAAATTTTAAGGAGAAAATAGTCACTTTATCCCAAATGAATATCCTACCTTTCCTTAAGCCTACATTACAAGACAATGACAAGTCCTATTTGATCTAATATTTTGTGTTCTCACATTAGTGGATACTTACATGAGGGCCAAGCATAGTGTATCTCAATCTCATGCATTGAACATCTATCTGAGTGTGAGTGACTTTCAAAAATGTCCTACGATCTAAATTATTCTACAATGTATGAAGAATGACTTCATTTGTTGCGAGAGCACTTGAAACAGGAGGATATGAATAATTTTATCCCTTAACTTGGGCAAGATGAACTCATCTTGAAAATACTTAAATATGTTTGAGATACCATTTGAAACTATAAGAATTACTCAAATTTGACCTCAAATTTGTCTGAAAGTAGTTGAAGGTGACTCATATGTATAATACTAATTTTTGGTTACCAACTAAAGTCAAAACAATCTCAATCATGAATTAATTTTTTTCTTTTCTTCTCTAGTATTTTATTTTAAAAAGAGATCTTTTGCAAAAAAATAATAAAATAATAATAATAACTTTTTATTTATATAAACTATGTTTGACCTGATTCTTTCCATACAAGATACGTAGGCAATCTTACAATGAGTTCTATCTCACAAAATAAAATTTTATATCCTTGAAGGAATGAAATTGGATAATTTTTTAAACAAAAAAATAAATAAAAAAATGATAAATTAAAAAAGCTTCAAAGTTCCTCAATTTAAACACTGGGACATATTTTTATTTCTTAAAAATAAATTACTCTCATTACTAGGGAACAAACACCCTATTTGCATTTTAACCTTAGGGAATAAGAAGAGAATACCGACCTTAAGTGCAAAACACATGGCATGAACAAATTAGAATAGAGACCATCGCTTTCAACAAAAGCCACCACCAGATCTGGGCACCAAGAAAACACACATACAAGAGATCTTTGAGGAACAAAACAAGAAGAAAGAGAAAATGGGAAGATGAGTACGAAAACAAGGAAAAATCAAGAAGTTGGAAGGAGAATACAAAAATTATACCTTACTTGAATGGAGGAAATGGATCGATGCATTGAAGCTTGAAAAGCTGGCTAGCAAAATGAAGAAGTAACTCTGAATTTTCCAATTTCAATTTGGAAACATACTTAACTTTATTTCTCTTGTTTTTTTTTTTAAACTTTAATTTAGCTTGATGCACAGACCTTTTATATTCTTTTGTTTTGATTAATTAATAAAATAGTCAATGGGACCTGGACCCACTGATTTTAATTTTTTTTAAAACAACTTTAGGGAATAAACACCCTAGATGCATCATCTTTCATTTCTAGGGAATAAACACTCTAGTAGCATTTTGACCTTAGGGAACAATCACTCTATCATTTCTCATTTCTAGGAAATAAACACCCTAGTTGCATTTTGACCTTAGGGAGCAAACACCCTAGAGATACCATCTTTCATTTCTAGGGAGCAAACTCCCTAATTGCATCTATATCTTGCATTTTTCTTTTTATATAAGAATTTCTCCTTTATGCTAATAGCTTAAATTACATCTTTTTGTGCAAACTCGGAAACAAATCTTGTGATGATTCTATTTGATGATTCTGATTAGCAGGACCCTCCTATATAATGTGATTTAGACTAGCATGACCCTCCTAGAGAAAGAGACTAGCACGAACCTTCTAGATAATGGGACTAGCAGGACCCTCCTGTATAATGGGATTTGCAAGACCCTCCTTATAATGGGATTAACAGGACCCTCCTACATAATGAGATTTACTTTAGCAGGACCCTTCTACAGAATGGGATTTAGATTAGTAGGACCCTCCTACATATTGGGATTAGCAGGACCCTCCTACATAATGGGATTAGCCGGACCCTCCTACATAATGAGATTTAGATTAGCAGGACTCTCCTACATAATGAGATTAGCAGGACCCTCCTATATAATGAAATTTAGTTTAGCAGGACCCTCATACATAATGGGATTAGCAGGACCCTCCTACATAATGAGATTTAGATTAGCAGGACCCTCCTACATAATGGGATTAGCAGGACCATCCTACATAATGTGATTTGGTTATTTTCCCCAGGATAAACACTTCCTAGTTTGGTATCGTTATTTTTTTCATTTTCTACTAGGATGAACACTTCATAATCTGAGACCGTTATTTTTTATTTTCTCCTAAGATAAACACTTCCTAGTCTGAGACGTTATTTTTTATTTTCTCCTAGGATAAACATTTCCTAGTCTGAGACGTTATTTTTTATTTTCTCCTAGGATAAACAATTCCTAGTTTGAGACGTAAACATTTATTTTCTCCTAGGATAAACACTTCCTAGTCTGAGATCGTTATTTTTTATTTTCCCTAGGATAAACACTTTCTAGTATGAGACGTTATTTTTCATTTTATCCTAGGATAAAATTTCCTAGTCTGAGACCATTTTTTTTTATTTTCTCCTAGGATAAACACTTTCTAGTCTGAGACGTTATTTTATATTTTTTCCTAAGATAAACACTTCCTAGTCTGAGATCGTTATTTTTTATTTTTCCCTAGGATAAACACTTTCTAGTCTCGAGACCATTTTTTTATTTTTTAGGATAAACACTTTCTTAGTTATTTTATATTTTTTCCTAAGATAACCACTTCCTAGTCTGAGACGTTATTTTTTTAGTTTCTCTTAGGATAAGCACTTCCTAGTCTGAGACGTTATTTTTTATTTTCTCCTAGGATAAACACTTCCTAGTGTGAGACCGTTATTTTTTATTTTCTCCTAGTATAAACACTTCCTAGTTTGAGACGTTATTTTTTATTTTCTCCTAGGATAAAAATTTCCTAGTTTGAGACCGTTATTTTTTATTTTCTCCTAGAATAAACACTTCCTAGTCTGAGACGTTACTTTTTATTTTCTCCTAGGATAAACACTTCCTAGTCTGAGACGTTACTTTTTATTTTCTCGTACGGTAAACAATTCCTAGTCTGAGATTTTATTTTTTATTTTCTCCTAGGATAAACATTTCCTAGTTTGAGACTCTATTTTTTATTTTCTCCTAGAATAAACACTTCCTAGTCTGATATCGTTATTTTTTATTTTCTCCTAGGATAAACACTTCCTAGTCTGAGACGTTATTTTTTATAATTTCTCCTAGGATAAACACTTTCTAGTCTGAGACCGTTATTTGTTATTTTCTCGTAGGATAAACACTTTCTAGTTTGAGATGTTATTTTTTATTTTCTCCTAGGATAAACACTTCCTAGTATGAGACCGTTATTTTTTATTTTTTCCTAGGATAAACACTTCCTAGTTTGAGGCATTATTTTTTATTTTCTTCTAGGATAAACACTTTCTAGTCTGTGTCGTTAGTTTTGTTTTCTCCTAGGATAAACACTTTCTAGTCTGAGACCGTTAAATTTTATTTTCTCCAAGATAAGAACTTCCTAGTCTGAGTTTGTTTTTTTTAATTCACATTTGCTAATAACTCACAAAAATTTTCTATTGAAAACTGGGACAAAATTTTTGTTTATTTCTTTTGTTTGTGGTGGTTTTCAGGTTTCTTCAAGCGAAACATGGATATGAAATTCAATAACAAAGTTCAACTCTTTTCAGAATGATCTTTCCCCATGATAGCTAGAATCAACTTCTTAATTACATGTAGCAACCTGACCTCCTAACAATTGCTTCAATTCAACTACTGATCAACAAAACAAGTAGGCATTCAAGAACATTTTCAAATTGTTATTTGAAGAGTGTAAAAAACTCACTCTAAGTGGCAAGTTAAGCATCGAATCCCATCAAGATAGAGATACTCACCAAAATCAAGGTGATATCTCAAATTTAAGACTCAAGTGAAGACTCAAGAGAAGCTGTATAGATAAGAGCTTGTACTGTTATTTTCCTTTTGACTATTATATTTCATTTTTTTTATGTAAGGATAAGAGTCGCGACCTGGAGCCTCGATGGAACCTCACTTAATTTCCAACTCATCACCTCATCTCCTTGAACTACACATGACCTGATTCCTTATTACCTGGGATAAGTAGGATGTCTAAAACCAAGACTCGGTCGCACAAATTTTTCCTTCAAATAGAAGTCCGATAAAAAATTGTCACGTTATCTACTTTTTTGTCTGAAAACTCTTCATGTTTACAGTCAAAGAGGGGAAAATTGTAGACACGTAATTTTTGACCAAACTTAAGGTCTTACACCATTTTTAGTACATAAATATTGCTTTTATATATAAATTAAATATTTTTCTTCTATCTTATTTTAGTTAGTTTATTTTAAAAAATTTGAAAATAACAAAAATATTTGTTTTATTTTAATTTTTGTTTAATAAATAAGATAATATTTCATATTTATAATTTATTTTTGTTTGTTTAAAAATAATTAAATGATATTATATTATATTAATTATAAAAATATAATAACCTAAACTACCCCACTCACACCACTACACAACCCACCAGACACAGTGGCGGACCCAGGATTTTCGTTCAGGGGGTTCGAAAAATAAAAGTATAAGCGTGTATATATAAGCCAACAAAATAAAATTTCAAGAAAGTAGTAGTATTTAGTTTTACTGGCGGACCCTTGAATTTTTTTGGGTTTAAAACCACACTTTTAGCATGTTTTATAAAATAAAAAACAAAAAAAAAAATTGAAACTAAAAAAGAAAAAAATAAAACACTAATGTAGGGATTCGAACCCTCAACATGAAACTTAATTTTCAAGGAACCTGCCACTAGGCTATCTCTTTCTCCTTGTCATTGAGGGGGTTCAAAATATATATATCCACATAAATACAGAAAATTACCTTATATATACAGTGTAATTTTTTGCCGAGGGGGTTCGGGTGAACCCCCTGGAACCAACGTGAGTCCGCCCCTGACCAGACACACTCAGAACACCCCTATACATACACATCTGCACAATACACACAACAATGCACACTCACAAGAGAAGAGAAAAAATCAGCAACCAAGAAAAAAAAATCAACACAAACAAACGCAACACACAAAAAAAAAAAAAAACACACACGAGAGAACAACAAATAGAAAAAGAAAACAAGATCAAAAATATTTTTATTTCCTACTCACCTCCCAAAAAAAACACCAAAGCTACTTCCTACACATTTGGGCAGAACAAAAAAAATAAATAAATCATGCCTCACATTATATTTTTTCCAATTATAAATAAAAGTTGAGTTCGAGGTTCGCTTTCGTGGTTTCAAGTTTGTGGTTCCTAAATATAGTCCTTTCTTCTAGTGAAATAATTTTCACAAGAGGTAGTACATAATTTATTTATTTTTTATTTAGTTTTATGTAATGATTGTGCAAGACTTGAGTCCTATATTATAAAGTTGCTCAAATTTTATCTGTGTTTAATTTTGACACAATAATATTGAAACATTTCCTTTGTGCTTTACTCTATGTTATCTCTCATCTTGTACTAAATGCTACTATCAATTAATAAAATGTCTGAAAGTAGTATTCTAATAGTTTTTTGGTTAGATTTATCTAAAGTCAAATGTGTTTATTTTAGAAAAATTAGGAGACGAAGAGTTACACTTTTTTTAAAGTCTCTTGTCCTAACTTGCAAGTATACTAAAAATGTAAATGCATCTATATCGAATTTCAACATGAAATAACTTTCTATTTGTCTAACATTTTATACTTTTATTATTTAAATAGTATTCATGAACATAAATAGTAAAAAAGTAATTTAATCACTAGCAAACCTCTAAATTATCTAGTAATAGGTAAACATTAAGATAATATATGACCTATTTCAAAAGTCTTTTTCGATTAAGAATATGGTTACACATCTTTTTCTTGAAACATTAAAATAAATTCAAGGATGCGATGACGCACCTTGTCCAATAATATAATTAACATTTAAAATAGAGACTTATAGACAAAATATTAAGTGTGACGCAAAGAAGACAACTATGTCTCTAAATGTCAAGACCAGCATTTACGCATTTAAGTTGAGGCGAATAAAAGTTCAACAAATAAAAATATGAGCAAATCATGGCCTGCAACATAATTTATCCAAAATAAAAATAAAATAATTTAATTCAAGTATAAGTCGATAAAAGCGACCCTGCTAGAACCACGAGACTCGATGGATGCCTAATACCTTTCCCTTGGTCAACAAAATTCCTTACTCGAATTTCTAGTTTGCAGACCAAATAAAGAGTAATTTCCTTTTGATTATGGATTAAACAAAAAGGTGACTTAGAACATCATAACTCAATTCCAAGTGGCGACTTTGAAAAATTAAAATAATCTCTAATCAATACCATCAATTTAATTGGAAAAACCCTTCCGCCATGCGGAAAAGGGGTTTGACACAAACCGATAACCAGTAAGTCAAACTGATGTACTTCAAAATTGAACCAACCGATATGCAACCCTGCTTAGTGTCATGGTCCAAGTAGACCCTAGGCTTAACATGGCGTATATGACCCTGAGAGGCCCTACACAAGCCACTTAGCATACATCATACAAAATAATAGAAGTGAAGAGTTTGAAAGTAGGATTTTGATATGAAAGAGTTTGATAGAAAAAAAAGAGTCTAAACATAAGTTTCAAAACCATCTATTAAATCGAGAAGTGATTGGGATGTAACTCATAGATCACATACAAAAATCTAAAAATGGAAATGACGTAAAAGCAATAAAAAAGCCTCGGTCCTCACAACATGAGGACTCACCAATCTTCAAAGTCTATGAGGGATCACTAGCCACAAGTGTGGAGAATAGGAGCGTTAGACCCTACATTAGTGAGACAATGTAGGCATAAGTATGCATTAGTACATGGAATGTGCCAACTATGACATCAATGCATAAGAGTTGCGAAATCATGCTTAAAGGACTTTATATGACATGCAATGACCAGGCTAAATCATAAAATAACATGCTGGAAAACATAAGTCGTAATAATAATTAATGGAAGCTAAATATCTTATAAAACACTTGTGAGATACTTAAAAAAGTGACCTTAGTTTATTATTGTGAAAAGTTTGTCGTTAACCGACATAGACCATGTGAGCAATAAAATAGAATCTGGTGTCTATCTCACATAGAAATGAGACGTCATTACTTACCAAGGTAAGAACCATAAACTTGAGCTAAAATAAATCCACTAGCTAATGTCTATCTAAGACAAACCTATGGTGGCACATAGTTATGGGACATGGGTGATCACCATTTGTCAAATCGGTGCTTGATATAAATCTCACCGAATATTATTTAATCCTAACTTGTCTTATTATCCAAGGAAAGGAAAATAGTCAATCCAAGCTAGAGTTCATTTAGAATAGATCCTTAATCTTGATTCAACTTAGGTGAGAAAATCTTTCAACATTATGAATCCTTTATGTACGAAAACCCTTTCACAATTATGTTTTGAGTAGTATGTGAGAAATCCTTTCACAACAACAACAACATCAATGCTTTACTCTCAAAGCAATCTTAAATCATTTATCAATTTCATAAGAAATTCATCTTTGATAGTTCATAAGCTTCATCATGTGATAAAAATCTAGAAATCATGGATCATGCATGGGTTCATGTGAATTCAATTGAAAACATGTAATTACTTCAATTCATGTATAAAAATATAGAAAATAATCAATTAAATCATAATCGAAAAGAACCCATGTGATTAAATAAAACCCTAACTTCAATTGGAGAATTATAACTTGCAAAATTGGAGTATTTAAAAACCCTATAGAGAAAAGGGCTCTATAGGTGAATACTATCACACCTTAATATCAGAAACCCACAATGATGGGAGGATTGGAAACATGAAGTTGAACCCTAACTTTTATTCTTCTTCCTTAGACTTGAGAAAATTTGGGGGTGATCTTGGAGGGATTTGGGAATTTTAGAAAAGTGATTTAGAATGGGTAGGTTTAGGCTTAGAAGACTTAAGTAGGGCTTATGATTAGGATTAAAACAATCTAGTTTAGCCATTAATCGAGTAGGGAATGACTAAAATGACCTTAAAGTTATCTGTCAACCCATCATCTATAGCTTGGACCTACTATCAATAAGTCCTTCTATGGACCATATTGGTCAACCGTAAAAAATGATCAAACTCTTAATTTGGTCAACATTTGATGGAACCCATGTACGATTTGTAGGTCTGTCTGCGAACTGTGCATGATAACCTAGAAACCAATATTAATCTTTAAAATTTAACTAAGTCTAGGATCACCTATGAAACATAACTATAACTCGTACATTCAATGACAAACCATTCTGGTAAATCATAAAAAGGGTACTTGATTTGTTTTGAATTTTTTTCCTACTTCCTACGGTTGTCATGTACAGCCCGTATAAGCTTTTACTGTCTGTAGATGTGACCCGTAGACACATACACTAGCCCTAAACTACATTTTTCCTTCTTTTCCAAATCTGAGGTGTTACATGTCTCACCCTTGGGAATATTCGTCCTCGAATGGAACTCAACACATCATAAGGAGGGTAGGAAGAAGATCTAACAGCCCAACATGAATGCAATCACATAAATGCACATATATGTGGAAGAAAAAATGACTCTAAGCTAAATCATATCCAAAACACCAATTTCATAAGGCCTATATGCAACTCATATTCAAATGCACATAAATAGGGAGAAATCAATCAAGTTAACTCATTTTCTAAAAAATCAAGTTTTTATGAGCATGCATGCATGAAGGAATATGAGAATAACTAAGACATAAGGATGGACCATGATGAACTAAATACCTCAAGCTATAGTGGGGTCGGAGGGAAAGAGATGAGGGCATCGAGACATCATATCAGTGTCATAATGAAAAGTACACCCTAGATGTGACATGGCGTATAAGACCCCAAGAGGCCCGACTCAAGCCACTTAGCATACATCATACAAGATAATAGAAACAAAAGAGTTTGATAAAATGTAGCAGAAGTCTAAACATAAGCCTCAAAGTCATTACATCATATTTGACATCTAAAAAGGAAATAAATGAAAATGATAAAAGAGTCTCGGTCCTCAAAACATGAGGACTCACCAATCTTTATTGTGTAAAAGGGATCACTAGCCACGAGTATGAGAGGTAGGAGCGTCGGACCCCTACATTAGTGAAACAATGTAGGCAAAAGTATGTGTTAGTTCATGGAATGTACCAAGTATAATAGTAATTCATAAGAGTTATGAAATCATGAAAAAAAAGACTTTATATGATATGCAATGACTAAGCTAAATCATACAATAACATGTTAGAATACATTAGTCCTAACC
The DNA here is from genome assembly GCA_029007595.1 of Solanum commersonii. Classification (NCBI taxonomy): domain Eukaryota; kingdom Viridiplantae; phylum Streptophyta; class Magnoliopsida; order Solanales; family Solanaceae; genus Solanum; species Solanum commersonii. Next base: position 4,556,837 of record JAJTWQ010000029.1, read on the forward strand.
ATGTTCAATGCAAGCTAAACATCTTTAAAACACACTTGAGATACTTTTAGAAAGTAACCTTAGTTCATTATTGTGGGAGATTACCTTTAACCGACGTACCATGTGAGATATAACTTGGAATCTGGTGTCTATCCCACACTGAAAGAGATGCCCTTACTTGCCAAAACAAGAACCATGAACTTCTAGCTTAGGTGGATCCACTAGATAATGTCTATCTAAGACAACCTATGGTGGTACATAGCTATGGGACGTGGATAATAACCACTTGCTCACTCGGTGCTATGCATAAATACCACGGCATAGTCATTTATCTTAACTTATGTCATTATCCATGGAAGGGCACATCAAGTAGCCAATCCAAGCTAGAATTCATTGGAATAGCTCTTTAATATCGATTCATTTTAGGTGAGAAAACCTTTTAACCTCATGAATCCTTTATGTGAAAATCCTTTCACAATCATGTTTTGAGTAGTATGTGATAAATCTGTTCACAATAACAACAACACATTACTGCTTTACTCTCAAAGCAACCTTAAATCATTTTGATCAATTTCATAAAGAAACATGCATATCTTCATAAATTCATCTTTCATAATTCAAAAGCTTCATAATATGATCAAATCTAGAAATCATGGATCATGCATGGTTTCAATTGAATTCAACTTAAAAACATGCTATTATCTCAATTCATGCATAAGAAGTCATAAAACAGTCAATTTGATCATAATTGAAAAGAACCTATGAGATTGAGTAAAACCCTAATTTCAATTGGAGGTTTTAACTTGTAAAATATGAGAATTTACGAACCCTATGGAGGAAAGGACTCAATAGGTGAATACTATCATACCTTTATGTAAAAAGTCCACAATCAATGGTGAATTTGGAGACTTTATCTTGAAACCCTAGACTTCTTTTTCAAGCATTAGAGAGATAAATATTTGGGAAGAACTTTGATCAACTTTGAGAATTTAGGAGAATGAGTTCAATTGGGTAATTTTGGGGCAAAAATGTTTATATAAGGTCTAGGATAGAAGGTAAGATGACATAGTATTGGGTTAGAATAATTAAAAAAAGACCCAAAACCCTCTTAAAATAACTGTTGGAGCCTATCGACGGTTAGACCTACGGTCCATAGATCCTCAGACAGACCATACTGGTCTATTGTTGATGGGTTACTGTGACCTTAAAATTGACCCATTTTTGACAGATTCCATGTACGGTTCATAGGTCTTCCTACAGTCCATACATGCCATCCGTAGAACCCAACTTTGGGATCTAAAATTTCACTAAGCTAGGGGGTGACCTATGAGACTTACTGATATACCATGATTTTACAATATTTTTAATACATTTCACTTAAGAGTTGTGTATGTCTAGGGCCATTTTGTATTGGTTTTTTCTATATTTTTATTATGTTTGCAGTAAATATGTTCATACGCAAAAAACTAAGAGACACAGCTGAAGAATGTGCAGAAAAGCCCATCTATGGATGTGATTGACGGATCGTAGGTCAATTCACGTTCTATAGATGATGATCATAGATGGACTAGCAAGGCATGGAGGAAGATTAGGAAATTCTTGACCAAGTGTGGAACCACAGTTGCAAATGACGGACTGTAGATTGATCTACGAACCATACTGTTGATCTGTCAAATGTGATTGAGAGGGGTTCCAGTACCTGATTTTGGAAGATTCTAAGTGTGGAGCTATGGAGGAGGATTTATGGATCGTAGATTGATCTACGAACCGTACTACAAATCCATCGATTGAAGCTGGGAGGTGTCAATTGTTGAAGTTAAAAAATGGCTAAGTCCTGAGTCACGGAAGGGACCTACGGACCGTAGATCAATCCACGGTCCATAGGTTAGTACCATAGATCCAAACCGTGTCCTGGAACATTATTTCCTTATTTTTTTTTTAGTTAGGACTTATTTTTCTATATGTAGGGCATGTAAACCTCATTTTTGGCGGTTAGACTTCATTACTTTTATTCTATTTTTTGGCTTTGGAGATTAACTTGCAACTTTAGCAATTCTTAATTTCCTAAGCACGTTTTGGTGATTTTTACTTTGAAATTCAAGTTGAAATTCTGGGATTATTCTACTACACTACGTAAGTTCATGGTTTATTCTTCAAACATTATGAATTTTTTCTTGCTAACATGGGTAACTAAATCCATAACTAGAGTTGTGGGAACCATGAACGATTAACGAAGTATGAATAGTAACTAAGTAATTCTCGAATAGTATTTTGCATGTATTGATAATTTTTTCGTCTAGAAGTCTTTTTAACGGTGCGCAATGTTAGAACTCGCCTTGTTGCTACTTGCCGGACCAAGGAAGTAGTTAATAAGAAAAGAATTATCAACATAGATTTAGTGTGATACTATCTAATAGAATTAATGTCGATTGGTGCGAGGGTGAAAACTAAGCCATACATTGATGTGACGTCTAATATGAGGTAATGGTAAGGTTTAGTAAATTATACACACGTGGCCGGACCAAGGTGCAGGGTGAAATTCTCTACATGCCGGACCAAGGATTTAGAGATACATAACTTATCGCTTTGCATGTAATACACTAAGAAGGAATTGCTATTAATAGGATTACAGAGTTATGAGCTTATGGGGAACATATATGCCCTAGTTTCCTTCTCAATTTGATAAAAACAAAAGTTTGAATCTTGCTTACTAACATTGACTAAACGAATATAATCGTTATTGAACTTAAGTCTAAACCATATTCCTCGTGGGATCGACCCCAACCTACAAGTTGGGTTCTTTATGTGATAATGATCACTTATGCTTCTGAAAAGAGGTGTAATTTGAGTGTATCAAATTTTGGCGCCGCTTTCGGGGAATTTGGCTTTTAGATTAAGTTTAATTGGATTATTGAACTTTAGTCAAATATTTCCTAATTTTACTTTTTCTTTTGTTTTTGTCTCTCTCAGGGTCTTACTCTAGTGTATGCCAAGTACACGGAGTCAAGGCAAACCACTTACTCCCTATGATCCCGAACTGAATAGAACTTTGAGGAAAATGAATAATCAAGGAGTTCTGGTTAACCCTATCGAGGGAGAGTTAGGTGAAGGTGTTGGATTGAAACCTCCAAGGGTAATTGATGCGAATAATCAGGCTCCAGTTGAGAATAGATTGGGAGATGCATTGAGGGCACAAGAACTACAAGGACCACATCTGCATGAAAATCTCAGGATCAACCTTAATATTGCCGATTCTGATGGACCTCTTGTCCTACCACCTCTACCTTAGGGGCATACATTTGTGGTGACCAGTAGCTTGATGCAGATGCTTACAACGAGGGGCTTGTTTGAAGGATTACCAGCGGATGATCCACATGCTCACATAGCCAAACTTAATCATGTCTGCAAAAGTTGTATAGGTCGACCAGATTGGGATATGAACGTCATTGGGTTGCGTGTGTTCCCCCTATCATTGACTACAGATGCTACTGTGTGATTCAATGAACTCCCGTACAACTCAATCTATACATGGGAGCAGTTTACAGAGGCATTTTTAGCAAGATTCTTTCTAATGTCTAAGAAGTTGAAAAAGAAGGATAAACTCAACAACTTTGTAGCATTACCTGGAGAGTCTATGAGTAGTTCTTGGGATAGGTTTATTGCCTTCATGAGGGGTGTCTCGAATCACCGTATTGATGATGAATCGCTGAAGGAGTCCTTCTACTGAGGACATAATGGTAATGGTAAGACAGTGCTTGATACTATTGTAGGAGGTTCGTACGGTGAATGCACTTTTGCAAAAATTACAGAGAAAATGGAGAAGATATCTAGAAATAATAAAACTTGGAGCACTAGAAAGTCAGACACTGGGAGGAGCACATTTGCCATTCAAGCTACAAACAACCAGCCCACAGATGAGATTCGTGAGGATATGGCACATATGAGAAGTGAACTAGTGTTGGTGTTAAAGCATGTGACTGGAGGAGCGAAGAAGGTAAATGTTGTAAACTATTTGACTAAGACTCTACCACTGGAAGAGGAATATTATTTTGAAGAGGATGCTTATGCAGTGAATAAGTAGACGGGGGTTTCCAACAAAATGCCCAAGGTTCCACTACAGATAATTGGTGCCAATGTCATGGAAACCAAGGTCAAAACTATGGCAACTACAACCGAGAGGGTCAATATGTCCAGGATGGGAACTTCAATAGAGACAACAACTACAACCGGAACAACTATGGAAATAGAAATAATCGGGTTGGACCTTATGTTCCCCCTTAAAATTGGGAATCTGGTCCTAGGGAAGCTGGAAGTAATATGTCACGTATTGAGGATATGCTGCAGAAGATGATAAGGAGGTTTGATGCAACTGATGAGCATGTGAAGGAGATGACAAATGACTTGTCTTGTATTGGCCAAAAAGTTGATGCCCATGTAGTGTCAATCAAGAATCTTGAGCAATAGATGACTCAGTTGTCAACTATAGTAAATCCACGTCAACCTGACACTCTTCCTAACAACACCATCCAGAATCCAAAGAATGATATGCATTGTATGGCTGTCACTACTCGAGGGGGTAAGCAAACCATTGATCCAACTATGCTGTCTGGGGTGGAAATTGAGAATAGTAAAGATGATGATGTGGTCCAGGTAAATGGAGAGTCCGAGAATGTGACAGAGAAAGAAGTGGAGGTAACTCAGAAAGTTGTCCCCAGATCTAGACCTCCACCTCCCTTCCCACATAGGTTAGTGAAGAAGACTGAAGAAGGCAAATACCACAGGTTTATTAGCATGTTGAAGCAGCTTTCAATCAATGTTCCATTGATAGAGGCTTTGGAGTAAATGCCTAGGTATGCAAAATTTATGAAGGACACGATGACAAAGAAGAGGGTAGTGAGCTTCGAAGATGATGATAGATTGCAACATTGTAGTGCTATTGCTACAAGGTCCCTTGTGCAGAAAAAGGAGGATCCTGGTGCCTTCACTATTCCATGTACTATCGGGTTGTTGCATTTTGCTATGTCATTGTGTGATCTTGGTGGTAGCATAAATCTGATGCCATTATCTATTTATAAGAAATTGGGTTTGGGTGATCCAAAACCGACTGCGATGCAGTTGCTCATGGCTGATAGAACTGTGAAGAGGCCCATTGGTGTGCTCCATGATGTACTAGTGAAACTGGAGTCGTTTATCTTTTCGGTAGATTTTGTGATTCTTGATTGTGAGGTCGATTTTGAGGTTCCCATGATTCTTGGGAGACCATTCCTTGCCATTGGTCGCGCCTTAGTTGATATGGAAAAGGGGCAGATAAAGTTTAGACTAAACAATGAAGAGGAAACTTTCAATATTTGTAGGTTTATGAAGCAGAGTAATGAGCTCCAATCAATATCTGTGATAACATATAGAGTTGAGAGTGGGTCTGATGTGCAGATTGAAGAAAGACGGGGTGTTGATGCACTAGCAGCAATTATGATGAACTTTGAGAGTGATGGTATTGAAGAGTATGATGAGTTAGTTGCTGCACTTGATAGGTGCGAATATCGTTAGAAACCAAAGAAGCTGGAGTTAGACATGAAAAATTGTGAGTCTCCACCTGCAAGACCATCTGTTGAGGAGGCACCAAAATTGGAGCTTTAGGCTCGACTATCACATTTGAGGTACGTATTCTTGGGAAAAGATGAGACTTTACTGGTCATCATTATGGCAGATTTGACTGGGCGACAAGTAGAGTGTTTAATTTCTATGTTAAAGAGGTTCAAGCGAGCTATTGGGTGGACTATTGCAGACATTATTGGGATTCCTCCTGGTATCTGTTCTCATAAAATCCAACTCATGCCAGATAGCAAGCCTAGTATTGAGCACCAGAGAAGATTAAATCCGCCTATGCAAGAGGTAGTTAAAAAGGAGATCATCAAGTTGTTGGATACTGGAGTTATCTTTCCCATTACAAATAGTAGTGTGGTGTGTCCTATTCAATGTGTGCCTAAGAAAGGTGGGATTACTATGGTTTCTATTGGGAGAAATGAGCTTGTTCTGATGCTACTCGTGACTGGATGGAGAGTCTATATGGACTACTGGAAGCTAAATGCTTGGACAGAAAAGGACCATTTCCCTATGCTATTCATGGATCAGATGTTGGATAGACTTGCAGGTAAGGTTGGTATTGCTTTTTTGATGGTTATTCAGGCTGCAATCTGATTTCTATAGCCCCGGAGGACCAAGGGAAGACCACCTTCACTTGCCTTTATGGGACTTTCTCCTTCAAACGGATGCCATTTGGGTTGTGCAATGCTCCAGTGACCTTCCAACGTTGTATGATGTTGATATTCTCTGACATAGTGGAGGACACTATTGAGGTATTTATGGATGATTTCTTTGTGGTAGGTGACTCTTCTGATCGAAGTTTGGATCATTTGGCTGAGGTGCTTAAAAGGTGTGAAGACTGTAATCTGGTGCCAAATTGGGAGAAGTGCCACTTTATGGTGAAAGAAGGGATAGTTCAGGGTCATCGGATTTCTGAGAAGGGCATTGAGGTTGATAGAGAAAAAAGTAGAGGTAGTGGAAAAGCTTCCACCGCTTATCTCTTTAAAAGGTGTTATAAGTTTTCTTGGGCATGCAGGTTTCTATAGGAGGTTCATCAAGGACTTCTCAAAAAATGCACATCTATTGTGCAAACTACTGGAAAAGGAGTATAAGTTTGATTTTGATGATGCTTGTCTGAGAGCATTTGGAGAGTTGAAGGAGAAGCTGGTTACTGCACCTATCATTATTTCACCGTATTGGGGACAACCGTTTGAGGTAATGTGTGATGCGAGTCAAGTGGCGCTTGGTGTAGTATTAGGGCAGAGAAGAGATAAAATTCTTCATCCTATTTACTAGGCTAGCAAAGCTCTAAATATGGCCCAGAAGAATTATACTGTGACTAAACAAGAACTTCTTGCGATGGTTTTCATATTTGAGAAATTTTGATCCTACTTGCTTGGTACTAAGGTCATAGTGCATACTGGCCATTCTTCATTGAGAAATTTGATAGAGAAGAAAGATGCAAAAATGAGGTTGATTAGATGGGTATTGTTGTTGCAAGAGTTTGATTTTGTGGTAAAAGATAGAAAGGGGACCGAAAAATCAAGTTGCTGATCACTTGTCCAGATTAGAAGAAGAGGCTATGCTAAAGCTTGGTGATAGGGCTAAAATTAATGATGTTTTTCCAGATGAATAGGTATTGGCTGCTTCTCATGATCTGATATTTTGGTTCGCAGACTTTGCTAATTATTTAGCAAGTGATTTGGCGCCCCCGAATTTGTCTTTTCACTAAAGAAAAAAGTTTATGCATGATGTGAAGAAATTCTTTTGGGATGAGCCTTACCTGTATCGTAGTTGTGCTAATGGGATTATTCGTCGCTGTGTGCCCAAGGTTGAGATGTTAAGGGTACTTGAGGCGTGTCATTCATTGCCTGTTGGTGGGCATCATAGTGGTATTTGGACTGCACATAAGATTTTGCAGTGTGGATACTACTGGCCTACCATCCACCAAGATGTTCATGATTTCGCCAAGTCTTTTGACTGTTGCCAAAGAGAATGAGGGATTTCGAAGAGGTAAGAGCTTCTTATGAATCCTATATTGGTGATAGAGTTGTTTGATGTATGGGGTATTGATTTTATGGGTCCATTTGTGAGTTCACATGGGTTGAAGTATATTCTTGTTGCGGTTGATTATGCATTGAAGTGGGTGAAAACAGTTGCGCTCCCCAACAATGAAGGTTAGAGTGTCGCCGCATTCTTGAAAAAGAATATCTTCTCCAGATTTGGTACACCTAGGGCGATTATCAGTGATAGAGGTTCCCACTTTTGTCATAAGTTGTTCAAGGCGCTACGTGAGAAATATGGTGTCCGCCACAATGTAGCCACTCCTAACCATCCGCAGACTAGTGGGCAAGTTGAAGTTTCCAACAAAGAGGTCAAATATTTTTTGGCAAATACTGTGAATGCTAATAGAACGGATTGGTCAAGGAAGCTTGATGATGCTCTATGGGCCTATCGCACTACGTACAAGACTCCCATAGGTATGTCACCCTACCAACTTGTATATGGGAATTGTTGCCATTTACCGGTAAAGCTAGAGGATAAGGCTATGTGGGCGATGAAGAAACTAAATTTGGATTGGAGCGCCGCATCTAATCAAAGAATGAATGACCTGAATATGCTTGATGAGTTTCGCCTAAAAGCTTATGGAAGTTCAGCCTTGTACAAAGAGAAGATGAAGAGGTATCATGATCAAAGAATTGAAAAGCAAGAATTTGTGGTGGGTGATCTTATGCTTCTATTCAACTCTAGGTTGCACTTGTTTCTGGGCAAACTCAAGTTCAAATGGACCAGGCCATTTTTGCTCACAAAAGTGCTTCCCGATGGAGCGGTTGAGCTTGAAACCAATGAAGGAACAAGGTTCATGGTAAACGGGCAAAGGATCAAGATCTATCTAGGAAATGCGGAAAATGTGCAAGAAGTTGTTGAGGCCTACTATCTTGATGAAGTCTGAGTAATCAAGAGGCTTGCGTCGTGCCGCAACGTTAAATCAAGCGCTGCTTGGGAGGCAACCCAAGATGTAAAAATCTAGCCAACAATAGGTTCTTGTTTTCCGTTTAGTAGTTTTCTTTGTTTAGTTGCTTCTTTGTACTCATTTACCTAATTGTTTTATTTTTGTTTTAGTGTTGGCTAGATATAGCATAGAGTCGGTGTCTAAAAAAGTGTCCAGAAAATGTGAAACAAAAAAGGGCTAATGGTTGCTACATGTGCAGGGGTGAAAAGCAGAATCTGCAGAAAAAAAGTCTGGTGCAGAGGTCTACGGGCCCTATCGACGGTCCGTGGTTCATCCCATGGACCGTGAATGGCATTCGTAGATCCTAGGTAAGTCTCTGAAATTTTCTAAGTCAAAGAGTGATCTACGGTCCAAATCTATGGACTATAGATCGACCCATGAACCGTAGATGGGGTCACGTGAGTCCAAACCCTAGTTCTGCCTGACCGGACCCGGACCCGGACCCCTTATATTTAAAATCCCCCAATTTCAAATCATTCCCACTTCCCTCCATTTACTCCCAAACCATTTCTAAATTTTCCAATCCCTTAAATCACTCCATAACTCCCCAATTTATCATCCCTTTCTTTTTCCCCACAATCCCAAATTTCCTTTTCTCTCCAAACTCCACTCATCCCCAAAACTTCCCAAGAAGTCCAGTGTACGGGTTTGGTGCGTAAAGGCAAAGTTGTGGTATCCAAAGCGTTGAGTCACACACAATCACCCCACTCCCGCTGCTTGTAAGGTAATAGACTTTCCCCTCACTTTGAATTTTGATTCATTTGTTGATTATAGAAAGTCCGAAATTGGGTCTTGACTTTGGGTAAATTAATGTATGAAATTGTATGTTAAATGAGAAGTGAATGCACCCTTGGGCTGATAGATTGTGATTGTGTTTCCATGTTTTATGCAAAAAAGTAAATGAAATATAAGTCTAAATGTAAGTTTCGACTTAGGGTTCCTTATTTTGCAAAAAATACCTGTAAAAATTGAGTAATTGGAACCCCTAGAATGACGAACTAGCATAATTTATGTTGAAATACATGATTAGACTAGGATATTGTTGAATATGTTAAAATTGTGGGCTTCATATCGAAGCATGTCTGAGACCTGGCACATATTCCATCCACAAGATCCCGTCTATGGGACATAGGTCAACTATGGACTGTAGATCAGGTTCGTGGTTGGTGGCACATGAGAATTTCACTAAGTATGGAACCACGGAGGTGGACTACGGTCCGTAGATTGGTTCCCATCAGAGACCAACTTTTTGGGACATCTGATCTACGGAGGGGATCCACGGATTGTAGGTTAGCCTACGGACCGTAGATGTTCACTGAAGCCATAGTCTCAAATTTTTTCTTTGTTTTTGTTTTTGTTCGTTATTAGTTCTAAAATCTTTTTGAGTGTGTCATGAGTTTATTTTGGTCCTAATTAGACATCCACAGGTACCATGGCGCCTAAGAAGCAAGTGACCTACTCAAAAAGGGGAAAATCAAAATTTGTGGCACTAATTGACGAATACACAAACACGGAAAAGGATCCAGCATATGTTCCACTGGCCACGAGGACATATCCTTTTGCACTTCGGGCTACACGAAATACATCCTGGCAGGCGGTCACCGACGTAGTCACTATCTCCTAGTCTAATGAGGAGAACACACTGATCGGGTCACCGGTTGGTTCGACTTCCGATTCTGAGGCTGGTTCTACTTCCGGCTCTAAGCCTGGCCATGCTTCCAGCTCCGGTTCTGGATCTGCCACATGTTCAGGTTCACGTGACAAAGCTGCCTCATCTGATGAGGACACTAGTTCGGGAAAAGTCCTGGTGCCACGAAGCTACGACCCTGATTATGTGGCTAGGGAGCCAAACAGATGGTGTGTTGAGGGCCAGTGGCAAATTTATTGGGATGCCAAGATGAAAATGACAAAGAGAAGATGGCCCGACTTATTATTGAGGAGCGCAGAGTCCTCACTGGGAGCCTACACATCGTACTAGAAATTCACCGGCTCTTTTAACATCACAATTGTGAGTGGATGGCTCGAGAAGTAGGAACCTATAGTGAGGAGATTGTGAGGGAGTTCTATGCTTCCATGTGGCCACTCTTCGAGGTTCTATCCATAAGAATGCCAGACACACTACCTTGGCACCCCTCACAGCTACACTAGTGCACAGATTTTTTGTAGATATCTCTGAGACCACCATCCACCGGTTCCTGGCCCTGATCACTCTTAGGCACTCAATACGGCTGAATTTGAGTACAGATGGGACATTGTACGGGGCGGGGAATTCCAACATAATGCCGATAAATGAGAGACTTTATTACATTGGTTGGCTAGTCAAATTGCTACTGTCGGAGAGCGAGCTGAGTGGGTCACCACTCCGGGCGTGAGCATTAAGAAGGCCACTCTCACATTTGTGGATAATTTTTTTTGGTTGTTGGTTCGCAATCAAATTTCTCCCACGAAGGCTGACAACGCGCTAACTTGGGATTGCGCAGTTATGGTAGTAGCATTAGTTGCGGGATTCGAGATCAATTTTGCCCGCACGCTCATTGCGGAGATACATGAGAGGGCTTTCAAAGCCTCCACCACTTACCCTTTTCCTTATCTCATTTTCCAGTTATATAGGGACTTTGGAGTGCCGATCTGGCATTGTGACAAGTTGATCCGGCTGATATACCATGAGTTTACGGTATTTATAATACATTTCACTTACAAGTTGTGTGTGTCTAGGGCCTTTTTGTATGTTTTTTTTGTGTTTTTTTTATCATATTTGGCAGGAAAGATGTACAGGCGCGGAAATAAAGAGACAACTAAAAGAAATGCAGAAAAGGGTATCTACGGACCGTAGGTCCATTGACGCTCCGTAGATGGTGGTCGTAGATTAGAAGCCAAGGCATGGAACGAAAATTAGGGAAATTTGACCAAGTGTGGAACCACGGTGACCATTGACAATCCGTAGATTGATCTACGGACCATACTGTTGATTCGTAGATTGATACTGCGAGGGTTCTAGTACCTGATTTTTGAAGATTCCAAGTGTGGAGCTATGGAAGGGGATTGACGGATGGTAGATCGATCTACAGTCCGTCCTGCAGTTCCAACGTTTGCTTCAGAAAAGCTAATTTTTGGAAGTTGAAATATTTTCCAAGTCCTGGCTGACGAAAGGGACTCATAGACCGTAGATCCATTGACGGTCCATGAGTCAGTCTCGTGGAATGAAGATGCGTGCCTGGAATAAACTTTCCTTATTTTGTTTCCCTTTTAATTTAGGACTTGTTTTCTATAAATAGGGCATGTAAACTTCGTTTTTGGGGGTTACACATTATTATTCTATTCTAGTTCTTCATTTGGGAGATTAACTTGCAACTTTAGCAATTATTAATTTCCTACGTTTATTTTGAAGATTTTGGTGTTGCAATTCAAGTTGAATTTCTGGGATTATTATTCTTCTTACGTAAGTTCATAATTCTTTCATCTAAAACAGTGAATTGTGTTCATATGATTATGGATAACTAAACCCCACAACTAGGGTTGTGGGAACCATGAGCGATTAACGAAGTATGAATAGTAAATAAGCAATTATTAAATAGTATTTTGCATGCATTGATAATTCTTCCGTCTAGAAGTCTTTTTAGCGAGTGCACGCGTTAGAACTCGCCTTGTTGATACTTGCCGGACCAAGGAGGTAATCAACAAGAAAAAAATTATCAACATAGATTTAGTGTGATACTATCTAATAGGCTAGTGTCGATTGGTGTAAAGTAATAACTAAGCCAAACATCGATTATGATGTCTAATATGAGGTAAAGGTAAGGGTTAGTAAATTATACACACGTAGCCGGACCAAGGTGCGGGGTGAAATCCTCTAGATGCCGGACCAAGCATTTAGAGATACATAACTTATCACTTTGCATGTAGTACACTAGGAAAGGATTGCTATTACTAGGATTACTGCGTTATGAGCTTGTGGGGAACACGTATACCCTAGTTATTTCTCTCATCTTGATAACAACCTAAATTGAGTTTTGATTACTGATTACTTATTAAATTCTTACAATTTGTTTCACAAAAAACCCCCTTTTTATTACTTGTTTTTGAAAGTAATTTGACTAATCGAATATAATTATTGGTTAAATTAAAGTCTAAACCATTTTCCTCGTGGGATCGACCCCAACCTACAAGTTGGGTTCTTTACTTGATAACGACTGCTTGTGCTTCTTTAGGGAGGTGTAATTTGAGAGTATTAAATTTTGGTGCCGCTGCTAGGGAAAATTTGGCTTTTAGATTTATTTTAACTACTTTATTGAATGCTAGTCAAGTATTTCCTATTTTTACTTTTTCTTGTTGTTTTTGTCTCTCTCAGGTTCTGACTCTAGTGTATGCCAAGTACACGGAGCTAGGGTGAACCACTTACTCCGTACGATCCAGAGTTGAACCGAACTTTGCGAAGAATGAACAATCAAGGAGTTCCAATTAATCCTATCGTAGTAAATCTTGGTGATGCAGTTGAGTTACAACAGCCAAGAGTAGCTGGTGGGGAAAAATTGGGTGTAGCTGAAAATCAATTAGGAGATGCAGTAAGGGTGCATGGTCCACCAGGCCCACAACTGCATGACAACTACAGGGGCAACGTCAATATTGCTGACTCTGATGGACCTCTAGTCTTATCTCTTTTGCCTTCGGGGTACACATTTGTGGTTACCAGTAGCTTAATGCAGATGCTTAAAGCAAGGGGCTTGTTCTCAGGGTTGCCATCAGAGGACCCACATGCTCACATAGCCAAGATAAGAGTGGTCTGCAAGAGCTGTGTAGGTCGACCAGACTTGGATATGGATGTCATCGAATTGCGAGTGTTCCCTCTATCACTGACAGACGATGTTGCTATATGGTTCACTGAGCTTCCTTATAACTCAATCTATACATGGAACCAACTGAGAGATGTGTTTTTCACAAGATATTATCTAGTGTCCAAGAAGCTCAATCACAAAGATAGGGTAAATAATTTTGTGTCATTACCTGGAAAGTCTGTGAGTAGCTCATGGGACAGATTAACTTAGTTCATAAGAGGTGTTTCGGATCACCATACTGATGATGAGTCACTGAAGAAATATTTCTATTGAGGTCAGGATGACAACAATAAAACAATGCTTGATACTATTGTTGAGGGATCATATGGTGAGTGCACATATGCACAGATTGCAGAAAAATTGGAGAAGATCTATCGCAAAAATAAAGCATGGAGCACTAAGAGGTTAAATATTGGGAGAAACACATTTGCCATTCATGCTACGAATAATCAGTCTGCAGAGGAGATTTGTGAGGAGATGTCTTAGATGAGGACCGAGTTGGGGTTGGTATTGAAGCATGTGAGCGGAGGTCCAGAGAAGGTAAATAGAGTGAATTACTTTACTAGAATGCCACCACCAGCTGAAGAGTGTTACTATGAAGAAGATGCTTATGCAGTGAATGATCAAACGGGGGGTTTTCGACCTAACGCTCAAGGGTCCAACACGGAAAATTGGTGCCAAGGTCAAGGAAACCAAGGTCGGAAATATGGTAATTACAATCGAGAGGGTCAATATGTCGGGGATGGAAACTTCAATCGCGACAACAACTACAACCGGAACAACTATGGCAACAAAAATGATCGGGTTGGACCTTATGTTCCCTCTCAAAATTAGGAATCTGGTACTAGGGAAGCTGGAGGAAATCTGGCGCGTATTAAAGATATGATGCATAAGATGATGAGAAAGTTTGATGCAATTGATGAGAATGTGAATGAGATGAGAAGTGACTTGTTTGGTATTGGTCAAAATGTTGATGCCCATGCAGTGTCAAAAAAGCATCTAGAGTAACAGAGGACTCAGTTGTGTACTACAGTGAATCCACGTCAACCTGGCACTTTTCTTAGCAACACCATCCAGAATCCAAAGAATGATGGTCATTGTATGGCAGTTATTACTTGAGGGGGTAAGCAAACCATAGATCCATTTATGCCATCTGTGGTGGATGTAGAGATTAGAAAGGAAGATGATGTGGTAGAGGCTAGAGAAGAGTCTGAGACGGCAACAGAGCAGGAAGCGGAGATATCTCAGAAAGTGGTCCCCATACCTAAACCTCCACCACCTTTTCCACGAAGGTTAGTAAAGAAGACTGAAGATGGTAAATATCGCAGGTTTATTAGTATGTTGAAGCAGCTTTGTATCAACATTCCTTTGATAGAAGCTTTGGAGCAAATGCCTGGGTAAGCGAAGTTTGTGAAAGATATGGTGACAAAGAAAAGGTTTGTGAGTTTTGAAAATGATGATAAATTTCAGCATTGTAGCGCTATTGCTACAAGATCTCTTGTGCAAAATAAAGAAGACCCTGGTGCTTTCACGATCCCATGTACTATAGGGTTGTTACACTTTGCCAAGGCATTGTGTGATCTTGGTGCTAGCATAAACCTCATGCCATTATCTATTTACAAGAAGTTGGGTCTAGGGGACCCAAAGCCCATTGCAATGCAGTTACTAATGGCCGATCGAACTGTGAAGAGGCCCATTGGTGTATTCTATGACGTGCTAGTGAAAGTGTAGTCTTTCATTTTTCTGGCTGATTTTGTGATTCTTGACTGTGAGGTTGATTTTGAGGTTCCCATCATCCTTGGGAGACCGTTTCTTGCCACAGGGCATGCGTTGGTTGATATGGAAAAGGGACAGATGAAATTCAGACTAAACAATGAAGAAGCAACTTTCAATATATATAGGTCCATGAAGCAAAGTGGTGAGCTTCAAACAGTATATGCTATAACTTATAGAGTGGAGAGTGGGACATAAGTGCAAATTGAAGAGCGACTAGGTGTTTAGGCATTTTAAGGCTCTACCACCACATTTGAGGTATGCATACTTGGGCAGAGAGAATACTTTGCCAGTCATCATGGCGGCAGATTTGAATGCGAGACAAGTAGAGTGCTTGGTGACTATGTTAAAGCGGTTCAAGCGAGCTATTGGGTAGACTATTGCAGATATTATTGGGATTCCTCCCGGTATTTTCTCTCACAAAATCCAACTCATGCCAGATCATAAGCCTAGTATTGAGCACCAAAGAAGATTAAATCCACCTATGCAAGAGGTAGTTAAAAAGGAGATCATCAAGTGGCTGGATGCAAGAGTTATTTACCCCATTGCAGATAGTAATTGGGTATGTCCTGTGCAGTGCGTGCCTAAAAAGGGTGGTATTACTGTGGTTCCAAATGAAAGAAATGAGCTTGTTCCAATGAGGCCCGTTACTGGATGGAGAGTTTGTATGGATTACCAGAAGTTGAATGCGTGGATAGAAAATGACCACTTTCCTATGTCGTTCATGGACCAGATGTTGGATAGACTTGCAGGAAAGGGTTGGTATTGTTTTCTTGATGGGTATTAAGGCTACAATCAAATTTATATAGCTCCAAAAGACCAAGAGAAGACCACCTTCACTTGCCCTTATGGGACTTTTGCCATTTGGGTTGTGCAATGCTCCAGCAACCTTCCAGTGCTGTATGATGTCTATATTTTCTGATATGGTGGAAGACACTATTGAAGTGTTCATGGATGATTTTTCAGTTGTAAGTGATTCTTTTGATCGTTGTCTGGATCATTTGGCCAACGTGCTTAAGAGGTGTGAAGACTGCAACTTGGTGCTGAATTGGGAGAAGTGTCATTTTATGGTAAAAGAAGGTATAGTGTTGGGTTATCGAATTTCAGAGAAAGGTATTGAGGTTGATAGAGCTAAAGTTGAAGTAATAGAAAAGCTTCCGCCACCCATTTCTGTAAAAGGTGTTAGAAGTTTTCTTGGGCATGCAGGTTTTTTATAGGAGATTCATCAAACATTTCTCCAAAATTGCACATCCGTTGTGCAAACTGCTCGAGAAGGAGTGTAAGTTCTATTTTGATGATGCTTGTCTTAGAGCATTTGGAGAGTTGAAGGAGAAGTTGGTTACTGCACCTATCATTATTTGACCGGATTGGGGACAACCATTTGAGGTAATGTGCGATGCGAGTGGAGTGGCGCTTGGTGTAGTATTGGGACAAAGGCGAGAGAAAATTCTTCACCCTATTTACTATCCTAGCAAAGCTCTAAATATGACCCAGAAGAATTATACTGTGACCGAACAAGAACTTGTTGCGGTGATTTTTGCATTCAAGAAATTTTGATCCTACTTGCTTGGTACTAAGGTCATAGTACATACTGACCATTCTGCATTGATGTATTTGATGGCGAAAAAGGATGCAAAACCCAGATTGATTAGATGGGTATTGTTGCTGCAAGAGTTTGATTTTGTGGTAAAAGATAGAAAGGGGACCGAAAATCAAGTTGCCGATCACTTGTCCAGATTAGAGGAAGAGGCTATGCTAAAGCTCAGAGATAGGGCTAAAATTAATGATTCTTTTCGAGATGAACAGGTATTGGCTGTTTCTCATGATTTGATTCCTTGGTTCGCAGACTTTGCTAATTAATTGGCAAGCGATATTGTTCCCCTAGATTTGTCTTTTCGCCAAAGGAAAAAGTTTATGCAAGATGTGAAGAAATTCTTTTGGGATGAGCCTTACTTGTATCGTAGCGCCGTGCCGGATGGGATTATCGTCGCCGCATTTGTGTGCCTGAGGTTGAGATGTTGAGTGTACTTGAAGCATGTCATTCATCGCCCATTGGTGGGCATCATAGTTGTATTCAAACTGCACATAAGATTTTGCAGTGTGGGTACTTTGGCCTACCATCCACCAAGATGCTCATGATTTTGCCAAGTCTTGTGATTGTTACCAAAGAGAAGGAGGGGTTTCAAAGAGGCAAGAGCTCCATATGAATCCTATATTGGTGATAGAGTTGTTTGATATCTGGGGCATTGATTTTATGGGTCCATTTGTGAGTTTATATGGGATGAAGTATATTCTTGTTGCGGTGGATTATGTATCGAAGTGGGTGGAAGCAGTTGCGCTCCCCAACAATTAAGGTAAAAGTGTCACCGCATTCTTGAAAAAATTTATCTTCTCCAAATTTGGTACACCGAAGGCTATTATTAGCGATGGAGGTTCTCACTTTTGTAATAAGTTGTTCAAGGCACTACTTGAGAAATATGTTGTCCGTCACAATGTAGCCATTCCTGACCATCCGCAGACTAGTGGGCAAGTTAAAGTGTCTAATAGAGAAATCAAATAGATTTTGGCAAAGATTGTGAATGCTAATAGAACGGATTGGTCAAGGAAGCTTGATGATGCTCTATAGGCCTATTGCACGGCATACAAGACCCCCATAGGTATGTCTCTTTTTCAACTTGTATAGGGGAAGTCTTGTCATTTATTAGTAGAGCTAGAGCATAAGGTGATGCGGGCAATAGAGAAGCTAAATTTAGATTGGGGCGCCGCATCTAATCAAAGAATGAATGACTTGAATATGCTTGATGAGTTTTGCCTAAAAGCTTACAAAAGTTCAGCCTTGTACAAAGAGAAGATGTAGCGGTATTATGATCAAAGAATTGAAAAACAAGAATTTGTGGTTGGTGATCTTGTGCTTCTATTCAACTCTAGGTTGGCGTTGTTTCTAGGCAAACTCAAGTCCAAATGGACTGGGCCATTTTTGCTCACAAAAGTGCTCCCCCATGGAGTGGTTGAGCTTGAGAATAGTGAAGGAACAAGGTTCACGGTAAATGGGTAAAGTATCAAGATCTATCTGGGAAATGCTGAACTGTGCAAGAGGTGATTGAGGCGTACAATCTTGATGAAGTTTGAGTAATCAAGAAACTTGCGTCGTGCCGTGAAGTTAAATCAAGCGTTGCTTGGGAGGCAACCCAAGATGTACAATCTAGCCAACAACAGGGTTCTATTTTCCATTTAGTAGTTTTCTTGTTTAATTGCGTCTTTGTATCAATTTAGATATATATTTTAGTTTTTTAGTGTTGGCTAGAATAAGCATAGAGTCCTTGTCTAAAACGTGTCCATAAAATGTAAAAAAAATAGTCTATTGGTTGCTACATGTGCAGGTACACCGTGAAAAATCTGCAGAAAATGGTATGGTGCAGAGGTCTACGGACCCCATCGACTGTCCATCGTTCAATCCACGGACCGTGGATGGTGTCCGTAGGTCCCAGGTAAGCCCTTAAATTTTTATAAGTGTAAAAGTGATCTACGGTCATCATCTATGGACCGTAGATCAACTCAGAGACCGTAGACGGGGTCTCGTGGGTCCAAACCCTAATTTTGTGTGACCCGACCCAGACCCCCTTATTTAAAACTCCCCTAATTTCAAATCATTTCCACTTCTCTCCATTCACTTTCCAGCCGTTTCACCATTCCATAACCTCCCTAAATCACTCCATAACTCCCCCATAAAATCATCCCTTCTATTCCCCCCATAATTTCCACAATTCCTTTCCATTTACGAATACAATTCATTCCATATTCCACAAAAGGGTCCGGTGTTGGGTTAGTAACGAAGAGGTGATTCCTTGGTTTTGCTAAGCTTAGCGTCGTCACGCAATCACCCCACTCCTCGTTACTTGTAAAGTAATAGACTTTCCCCTCACTTTGAGTATCAGTTCATAGATTGAATATAGAAATTCGGGAGTTGGGTCTTGACCTTGGGTAATTGTTAGATGAAATTGAATGATTAAAGTGGAAGTTACAATACCCTTGGAATGATAGATAGTGATTTTTGCCTTGTTGTATGTGATTATAAGTCTACATGTAAGTTTCGACTTAGGGTTCCAAAGTTTGTCTTAAATACTTGTTCAAATAATTAATCGGAATCCTGAGAATGACAAACTAGCATGATTCAATGTTAAAATGCATGGTTAGACTAGGATATTGTTGAAAATGGTCTAAGATGTGGAGTTACAAATAAAGATTGGCTAAAACCTGGCACAGATCGTATCCACGATAACCCGTCTACGGACCGTAGATCAATCTACGGACCGTAGATTGGGTTCTTTGGTTGATGCACTTCAAAATCTTATCAAGTGTGAAACCACGGATGTGGACTACGGTCTGTAGATCAATCTACGGACCATTCTGTACATCTGTGGTTTCCATTTGTGACCAATATTGTTGGTCCTATGATCCACGAAAGGGTTCCACGGACCGTAGATCAGTCTACGGACTGTAGATCTCCTCCGTGGATCACCACTGTTGCCTCTGTCTGAAATTTTCTTGGGACTTTGTTACTGTTCGTTTATAGTTCTAAAAGTTTTTTTGTTTACTTATGGTTAGTTTTGGCACTAATATTGCTTCCACAGGTACGATGACACCCAAGAAGCTAGTCACCTATGCAAAACAGGGCAAGTCAAAATTTGTTGCTCCTAGCTTCAAGTTAATTGATGAGGACACTAACACGGAAAAAGATGTAGCATACGTTCCTCCAAACACAAGGACTTCCCCCACGGCACCTCGAGCCACCAGAGGCACCTCCCAAAAGGTGATCACCGACGTAGTCACTGTCTCCCAGTTTGGTGAGGAGCACACACTGATCGGGTCACCAACTGGGGTTGCTTCCAGTTCAGCTACTGGGTCTGCGTCTGGCTTTGAGTCTACCCATGCTTCGGGCTCTGAGTCCAGCCATGCTTTAGGGTCCTAATCTGCCCATGCTTCGGGGTCCAATGCCAAGTCATCCACAGGGTCTAGCCAGGATGACCAAGATGCCTCGTCTGATGAAGCCACTAGCTTGGAGTCTGTACCAGCACAAAGGAATGAAGATCCTACTCCAGTGGACGACGAGCCAAATAGATGGTGTGTTGAGGGACAATGGCAGATTTATCGGGATGCCAACATGAGAAATAACAAAAGGAAGATGGCTCGACTTATTACAGAGGAGCGCAAAGTCCTCACGGGGAGCTTGCACACTGTCCTTGACATCCACCGGATTTTTAACCTTCACAGGTGTGATTGGATGGCTCGAGACCCTGGGACTTATAGTGAGGAGATTGTGCGAGAGTTTTACGCCTCCTATGTTGCCACTCTCCGTGACTCGATCTCCAAGAGGTCAAAGTCCATGGACCAAGATATTCTCACTTCCACTACGGTTCGGGGTTGTTCGATGGACAAGTCATATGCCACCATCAACCGCTTTCTCTATGGTCTGACCACAGGTCACTCTTGGTCACTAAACACAGCGGAGTTTGAGTACAGATAGGACATCGTGCGGAGTGGTGCTTTCCAGAGAAATGTTGAACAATGAGATGCTGTAATACTATGGTTGACTAAGTACATTGCTTGTAAGGACCCGGAAACTTGTTTAGCTGTATATAAAAAGATCCATTACGTTTTTCGAAAATCCGACTTCATATTCTTGTTTAGGGGGTCAAATTGAGTGGGAGATGGGTCTAACCCAAATTTTAGAGCAACCGTATCAAAATCCGAAATTTCCAAGTGAAGCCTTTTTCGAGGGACTACTTTTGAGGTTCATATCTCCTTGCACACAAATTATTTTGGTGGCCAATATATCCATGGAAAGCCCTTTGAGTTAGCTACCTAACGCACTTCGTTTCATCCTATTCCCGAGTTCGGACAAAGAAGTTATGCCCATTTTCGTAAAATCTGTTCGGCAGTAAAAGGCAATTTCCAATAGGCGTGGTTACCGCTCACCCGCCTCATTTTTTTCTAAGTGTTGGACCATTCTTCCAAAGGACTTATATTATTTCCTAGATACCATTAGTTCAATTCCCATTCCCCTAAAACATTTCCCTCTCTACAATCCTCCATTAAGAAGAAGAAGAAGTGGGAGCTAGGGCTTTGGATTCAATGCTTTCTTCATCAAATTTCGTGGGAGATCATAGCAAAGGTATGGTGGTCTTGATCCTTGTCTAAATTTCCATTCAAGGAGCCAAATCCAAAGTTATTTCAAAGTATGAAAAATCTAGGTTTTCACTCAATCTCATGGGTTCTTCCACCAAATGGTTTTAAAAGGTTTCTAATGGTACTTTATGGTTATATTGTTGTTGTATTGACGATTTAAGATGAAAATACTCCATGAACCCATGATTTCTCTTTATTCCTAGTTTATGCCTTTATGAAGTGGGTTGCTAGATAATGAATGTATATGAATTAACTTGTTTAAAGGTCTTTAGATTGTTGAAGTATGCCATTACCCATGCTTATTTTATGGTGTATTGTTGGTGAATGGGTATGTGAGGCTTAGAGCCTTAAAGGCATAGTATGAGAAATTGGAGTGTTATCATGACATTATATGAATGAGAATTCAATGAAGATAATGTGATCATGTTATGAACGTAAAGGTGTTGCTATTGAAAGATTATTTCTCAATTTGACACTCATGAATGTTGATGATAGAATATGAAGGATTCTTCAATATAAAGTATACCTTGAATTGGTAGGGCTTATGCATCATTTTCTTGTATAAATGATTATATTGTTGATTGTTGAATCCTTGGATCGGTAGGCTAGTGGCACCCTTCCACACGAACTTATAATGAACCTTGGAATCGGTAGGCCTATGGCACCTTTCCATGAAGGTTAATGATGAGACTTGAACCGGTAGGCCCATGGCACCCTTTCAAGAGGAGTTAATGAGCTTTCCTAAATGAACCTTGAAACGGTAGGCTTAAAGCACCCTTTCACGTGTTAATAAATGTAATTTGGAGTTGGTAGGCCAATGGCACCTCTTATATGTGATAATGTCAATGTAACGAACTATTTTATAGGAATGTTGGCTAAGCACCGAGTGGATTTGGTTAGATGGAAACTCCCCCAATAGTTAGGCATGAGTTTCAATGATCGTCTACCTTATCCCATAAACTATGTGCCCGCATAGGTATCTAGTGGATCCATTAAGCTATATACCGGTCTTCCTTAGGCAAGTAGACCACCTCTTTACGGTGTGGGGACTTATGACACCGGATTCCATGACAAGCTCTCATGGTCTATGTCGGTTAAACGCTTACTTCCCATCATGCGAGATTTCATTATGGTTTTTTGATAGGTTCTACAAAGTGTAGGTAGTAGTATGGGATGCTACCTATACATTGGATGAGTAGGCTTGGAGAGGGTCATAGTGAATTTCTCTAAATCCTAATGTATGTGATACAATTGTGGCCTAAATGAGGTTATTAAAGAATGTTGGCTCTCAAATGTTTAATATGAGACGCATGCTATACTTGGGTTATATTACGAGTTATTTTTCCCTTGTCATGTCTTAATTAATGATATACCTCTTATGTATGAATATGGTCCAAAGGTGAAAGAAAGGAATGATAAGTTACTTTAAGTGACCTAAATGTGGTGCCTTAGTATGGATGGTGGTATGGGACGCCATCCATACATTGCACGAGGTATAGCATAAGGGTTTCTTGAGGTGAAGGTCCAAGGTAAAGGTTTTCATGTTGAAATTGTTTAAAGGTAATATTATGACTTACTTGATGTTTATGCTTGTATTGTATGTCTTTTATGCAACTATTCATGGTACTCCAAAAAGTGGCATAATGCATGATTTCTAACCAAAATGTCCCTTTTAAAGCATGTTTTACATGATCATCATACTTAGTACATTTTGTGTACTAACCCATATTCTTCATATTTTTACTATAAGTGTAGGTTCCGGCAAGTGATCCCTCCTAGCTAGTTTGAAGTGTTGGATTGCTTTCCTCCAAGACTTGGTATGTCCTCATGGATTCAAGGATAAGACTTTTAAGTTCTTTTGTTCATGTAATAGACTTCTTTTGATTGTAAAGGGCCGTGTCCCTACTTATGTTTTGTGACTGTGTCTAAAATGGCCATGTGAGACTTAGACTTTCGCTGTGTGTTTTTAAAGTTGTTTTAATGAAGTTTAAATGTGTGGATGTAAATAAGTTTTTTTTTTATTTCCGCACTATTTTCATTATTGAATGCAATGAATGACTATGTGGCTCGTATAAGACCCCTTCGGGGTCGAATACGCCATGTTACTACTAGGGGGTACTCTCGGGTCGTGACATTGCTGCAGATGGCGAGCGTGCAGAGTGGATTTCCACACCTCGATTAGGTATCCGAAAGGACACATTGAATTTTGTGGCCAAGTTCTTCTGGTTGTTGGTGTGTAACAGGGTGTCACCGACAAAAGCTGACAACCAACTCACATGGGACAGAGCGATCATGGTTGCAACACTGGTAGCACGAGTAGAGATTGACTTTGCTCGCATGCTGCTGGCAAAGATTCACGAGAGGTCATTCAAGACCTTCACTACCTACCCCTTTCCATGTTTGATTTTCCAATTGTGCAGGGACTCTGGAGTGCCGATTTGGCATTGTGATAGGTTGATCCACCCTATCGGGGCTTTGGATATAGGCCTCATCTGAGATGAGGCAAATATGGCGGCACCTCACAGAGAGCCCCAGATTGAGGTACC
Source organism: Solanum commersonii (assembly GCA_029007595.1). Lineage (NCBI taxonomy): Eukaryota > Viridiplantae > Streptophyta > Magnoliopsida > Solanales > Solanaceae > Solanum > Solanum commersonii. The sequence goes on from JAJTWQ010000029.1 coordinate 4,580,749, forward strand.
TCCCCTGGGCGTAGATCTTGCAGACACGGTGGGGAAAGCACAAGACGATGATCCTATTATACTAAATCACTCTAATACTGTCCCACCTCTTCTTCCCAGGCTGCTAGTATGGCTCCTAGTTCATCCTGGTCCACACCACAGTTAGGAACAACTATTGTCCCGTTGGCTAGAGTACAAAAATTGGAGGCTCAGATGGCCACACTACTGCATGACATCTAGCCTTGGATGCAAAAGTCGATAGCCGAGTCCGAGGCCAGAATGGGCGGCATAATGGATCGGAAGTTCCAGGCAGTAAATAAGCGTCTTGATCTCTTTGAATTCTGAGTCCTCGAGCCATCAGCCTGGACGATAGATCTATCCTCTTTGGAGGCTAAGTTAGCCAGTCTTCGAACTGACGTTGATGCCATTCTTGTCGCCCCTACAATTGAGCCTCAGGCCGCACCTACTGCACTGGCTGATGATATAGTGCTGGATGATTTATTCTGTGGGACCGCTGAGGAGGGCCTTGAGCCTACACATGCCAAAGGTAAGAGACACCGTTCTAATTGCACTGAGGAGGAAAAAGCTCAAAAAAGACAGCATAGGCAGGAGAAGGAGGCCAGGAAGGCTTCGATTTTAGATGAAGAGTTGCGCCATCGGAGGGTGCGTGAGAGTGCTGCAGGGGCATCGAGTTCTGCCCCAATTGTAGAGGTTCCGCCTGTTGTGAGGTACATTGTGAGCACCACTGAAGGTGCTATGATGGATGATGTGGGCACTAATGAGGGTGACCCTACTATTGTTCCAGCGGGCTCCGGGAAACCAGATTCACCCGCTCGTGCATGATTCATAGGCACTTTGCGTGACAGGTTTGCTTCACCCAATCCACTATCTTTTACTATTCTTGTATTCATTGGGGACAATAACATCTATTTTTGTTGGGGGTGGGGTAAATGGATTGTGAGTGATAGGGTGAAGTCTGAGTAACCCAACTCATAAATCCTCTCTTAGGGTTTTCTTGCCTGTGTTCTTTTTCCCCAAGAGACTATTTAATATATGTTGAACCAGCATGTGTTAGAATTGTATGTATAGAAGCATGAACAAGAATGAAGCATAATGGCATATGAAAAATATACCCGTCCAAATTTTGACTTGTGTGCTAGAATTGGTAGGCTAAGACAAGTTGAATGTGTTAGATCTAAGTCTGACATGATAATGAATCAACCTGATGGCATGACTTGAGCTGAAACTTGAACTGGGTAATATGATAATCTGATAATGAAACTATGTGCCAAGTGTGTGTGAGAATAATTGATTGTTCATACAGTTTTTGTGCAAAACTAGAACTTGCCCAACTAGTCTTGCTAAGACAATTCACTCTAGAAGCTAGGAGGTGATCATAGGCCCTTGTTCTGATATGTTCACAAATTGCCTAAATGAAGGATCCAACCAAATGAAATAAATTCTCCCTTTGATCCAAATGCTTTGAGCCTAAAATTAGACGATTTATTTCTAAACCCCGAACTCACCTTCCCATAAATCTACTATGTTGGCCCTGGTCCCTCCTTGGACATGTGCACCTAGACTTAGGTCAAAAGCCTAAGTTGAGGGTGGCTAATGTAAAAGATAACTTCAATCTTGGCCCTGACCCGACCTTGGGTATTATGCACCTGAATCAATGGAAAATCCATAAGTTAAGGGTGGCTATTAAAGAGGAAATCAAAAGAAAAATGGGTATGAAAAGAGTTTGATGTAGAGAAAATAGAGGAATGGATGTGATTTGTTGAAATCTAACGAAAAAGCATAAAACGCAGAAAAAAAAGAAAGAAAAAGTGACAAATAGAAAGATCTACAAAACCTAAAGTCACATCCATGGTTGAAGAGAATCAAGGGAAAGAAGGTAAAACAGTAGGATGAAAAAAATAGGGCAAAAAGAGGTTGAAAGCCAAGTGTAATGTCAAGGAGGGCAGAAAGTCACTAAGAAGTACCCAAATGTACCACACCTAACCCTGAGCCTACGTTACAAGCCAATAAAGCCCTATAGTGATCCTAGAATCTAATGTGGGGAGTCTAAGCAGTGAAAATAAGGGCAAGCCTATGGTATTGAGAACTAACTGTACTTGAAGTTATTTTTGAGTGCGAGTGTTGAATGAATCCTTGTACTCAAAGCCATATCCATTGTGTGAAAGAAAAGGAATTTCATTTGAAATAAGGGCACTAGTTGCATTATCGGAAAGTTGGTACTTTGGTGATAGTAAAATAGTGTATGTTGTGTGTTGGTTGGTCGATCGTTGTCATGGTTTGATCCACATGAATTAGCTTGTTGAGTTTAAGAGAACAAATGTTGCACCTGGAAAGTGAGTGGGATAGAGAGCCATATGATTGCTTGTGCTTGAAATGCTTGCTTCTATACAAGTGTCGTTTAGAGTCTTAGTGTGTTGATATACCGTGAGTTTACGGTATTTCTAATACATTTCACTTACAAGTTGTGTATGTCTAGGGCCTTTTTGTATGGTCTTTCTTATGTGTTTTTATCATATTTGGCAGGAAAGATGTACAGGCGCAAAAATAGAGAGACAGCTAAAAAAAATGCAGAAAAGGGTATCTACAGAGGTGATCTACGGACCGTAGGTCCATTGACGCTCCGTAGATGTTGGTCGTAGATTAGAAGCCAAGGCATGGACGATAAATCAGGGAAATCTGACCAAGTGTGGAACCACGGTGACCATTGACGATCCGTAGATTGATCTACAGATCGTACTGTTGATCCGTAGATTGATAGTGCGAGGGTTCCAGTAGCTGATTTTTGAAGATTCCAAGTGTGGAGCTACGAAAGGGGATTGATAGATCGTAGATTGATCTACGGTCCGTACTGCAGTTCCGTCATTTGCTTTAGAGAAGCTGATTTTTGGAAGTTAAAATATTTTCTAAGTCCTAGCTGACAGAAGGGACTCACGGACCATAGATCCATTGACGGTCCGTAAGTCATTCTCGTGGAATGAAGACGTGTGCCTGTAAAAAACTTTCCTTATTTTGTTTCCCTTTTAATTTAGGACTTTTTTTTCTATAAATAGGGCATGTAAACCTCATTTTTTGGGGTTAGACGTTATTATTCTATTCTAGTTCTTGACTTGGGAGATTAACTTGCAACTTTAGCAATTATTAATTTCCTAAGTTCGTTTTGAAGATTTTGGTGCTGCAATTCAAGTTGAATTTCTGGGTTTATTATTCTTCTTACGTAAGTTCATAATTCTTTCATCTAAAACAATGAATTGTGTTCATATGATTATGGTTAACTAAACCCCACAACTGGGGTTGTGGGAACCATGAGCGATTAACGAAGTATGAATAGTAAATAAATAATTCTTGAATAGTGTTTTGCATGCATTGATAATTCTTTTGTTTAGAAGTCTTTTTAACAAGTGCATGCGTTAGAACTCGCCTTGTTTCTACTTGCCGGACCAAGGAGGTAATCAACAAGAAAATAATTACCAACATAGATTTAGTGTGATACTATCTAATAGGCTAGTGTCGATTGGGCCAAAGTGATAACTAAGCCAAACATCGATTATGATGTCTAATATGAGGTAAAGGTAACGGTTAGTAAATTGTACACACATAGCTTGACCAAGGTGCGGGGTGAAATTCCCTAGATGCTGGACCAAGGATTTAGAGATACCTAACTTATCACTTTGCATGTAGTACACTAGGAAAGGATTGCTATTACTAGGATTATTGCGTTATGAGCTTGTGGGGAGCACGTATACCCTAGTTATTTCTCTCATCTTGATAACAACCAAAATTGAGTTTTGATTATTGATTACTTATTAAATTCTTACAACTTGTTTCACAAAACCCCCCCTTTTTATTACTTGTTTCTGGAAGTAATTTGACTAATCGAATAAAATTATTGGTTAAATTAACATCTAAACCATTTTCCTCGTGGGATCGACCCCAACCTACAAGTTGGGTTCTTTACTTGATAACGACCTCTTATGGTTCTTTAGGGAGGTGTAATTTGAGCGTATCACTGGCCTACGGGGACACTGGATATAGGCCTCATTTGGGATCAGGAAAATGTGGCGATACCACGCAGAGAGCCGCAGGTCAATGTGCTGCCTATGGGAGCTGACTTAGTAGATGTTGTGGAGCAGATGCAGGGTGATGATCCTATCCCTCTAGCCCACACTGATGATGTCCCAGCCTCATCCTCTTAGGTCGCGAGTCAGGCTCCTAGCTCATCCAGATCCACCCCACCTTTAGGAGCTGCTGTTGTACCATTGACTAGGGTTCAGAAATTGGAGATCAGATGGTCATGCTGCTCCACCATGTCCGGCCATGGATGCAAAAGTCAATAGCAGAGTTCAAGGCCAGAATGGAGCGAAGGATGGAGAGAATGATGGACCAAAAGGTCCAGGCCGTTAATAAGTGCCACGATGCCTTTAAATTGAGAGTCCTCGAGCGACCAACCCTGACCACAGATCCATCCTCTTTTCGGTCTGAGTTAGCCAGTCTCCGAGCCGATGTTGATGCCATTTTTCCCATACCTGCAGTTGAGCCACAGGCCGCATCTACTGCTTTGTCTGATGATACAGTCCTTGATGCATTATTCAGTGGGGACGCAAAGGAGAAGACCGAGCCAACATGTGCCTGAGGTAAGAGGTACCGATCTAAATACTCATCTGAGGCCACTGAGGATGAAAGAGCCAAGAAGTGGGAGCACAAGCAAGAGAAGCAGGCTAATAGGACTTCAATAATAGATGAGCAGTTGTGCCAGGAGAGGGTTTGTGAGAATGTTGTTGGGGCATCAAGTTCTATGCCCATTTCAGATGTTCCGAATATTGTGGGTCATGATATGAGCACCATTGATGGTGCAGTTAGAATGATTGATAGCACTACTGAGGGTAGCCCCACTGTAGCTGTAGCGGGCTCCCGAAAATCGGACCCACCTGCATGTTGATGGTTCGTCGATACTATGCGCCACATGTTTGCTTCACCCAAATCCATTACTTTTTATTACTTTTTATGTGCATTGGGGACAATTGCACCTATTTTTCGTTAGGGGTGGGGTAAGTGGATTGTGAGTGATAAGGTGAAGTCTGAGTAACCCAACTCATAATCCTCTCTTGGGGTTTTCTTGCCTGTGTTAATTTCCCCCAAGAGACTGCTTAATTTCTGTTGAACCGACATGTGTTAGGATTGTATGTGTAGAAGCATGAGAAAGAATGAAGCATGATGGCAAAAGTTTTTTGGGAAAAAATAATACCTGTCCAATTTTTTTGTGATATGTGCTAAAATCTATAGGCTAGAATACGTTGAATGTGTTGGCTCTGAGTATGACATGATAATGAATCAACTTGATGGCATGACTTAAGCTAAAACTTGAACTGGGTAATCTGATAATCTCATAATGAAACTATGTGCCAAGAGTGTGTGAGAATAGTTGATTGTTCAAATAGTTTTTGTGCCAATCTAGAACTTGCCTAGTTAGTCTTGCTAAGATAATCTACTCTAGAGGCTAGGAAGTGATCAGAGGACCTTCTTCTGATGAGTCCACAAATTGCCTAAAACAAGAATCCAACCAAATGAAATAAATGCTCCCTTTGATCCAAATGCTTTGAGCCTAAATTACACCATTTCTTTCTAAACCTCTAACTCACCTTCCCATAATCTACTATGTTGGCCCTGGTCCCTCCTTGGACATATGCACCTCGACTTAGGCCAAAAGCCTAAGTTGAGGGTGGCTAATGTAAAAAGTAACCTCAATCTTGGCCTTGATCCTACAACGGGTATTGTGCACCTCAACCAATGGAAAATCCATAAGTTGAGGGTGTCTATGAAAGAGGAAACCGAAATAAAAATGGGTATGAAAAGAGTTTGAAATTGAAAAAGAGGAAAAAAGAAAAGAGAGGAAAGGATGTGACTTGTTGAAAGCTAAAGGAAAGAATACCTACGACTTATAAAAGGAACGAAGAACCGTCTTGTTGAACTGTAAAGAGGGTACTGGGACTTGTTTTCAAAATTTCATTATCCCCCTGCCTACGGTTGCCACCTACGGCCCGTATGAGCTTCTACGGTCCATAAGTGGGACCCGTAGATACAAACACCAACCCAAAAACTGCATTTTTCAAATTTGAGGTGTTACTATATCTCCCCTTGGAAACATTTATCCTCAAATGGAACTCAAGATAGCATAAGGAGGGAAGGAAGAAGATTTAATATCCCAACATGAATTCAATCACATAAATGCATATATCCGAGGAGGAAAATCAACTCTAAGCTAAAACATATTTAGAACATCATTTCATAAGGTCTATATGCAACTCCTACTCAAATGCACATAAACATATAGAAATCAATCAATTTAATTCATTTCCTCAAAAATCAAGTTTTCATGAGCATGCATGCATAAGGAATTATGAGAAATGACTAAAGTCATAAGGATGGGCCTTGAGGAACTAAATACCTAAAGATAGATTGGGGTCCACGGGAAAGAGATGAGGATAACAGGACTTCATATCGGCCTCGCCCTCCCAAGTTGCACCTTCAACTAACTGATTCCTCCATAGAACATTCATGGAAGCAATTTCCTTATTTCTAAACTTCATAACTTGCCGATCCAAAATCTCATCCAGAACTTCTTCATAGGAAAGATTCTTCTTAACTCCCTAATTAACCTACTAAGGAAACTATGAACGTCGGATCTGCAACGCCTTTCTTCAACAAGGACACATGGAAAACCAAATGCACTGATGGTGAATCATTAAGGCAAGTCCAATTCATAAGCAACTTTACCAAAACGCTTCAATAATCTGATATGGGCCTTATAACATGGACTGAGCTTCCCTTTCTTCCCAAACCTCATCATACCCTTCGTGGGTTAAATTTTCAAGTAGACCCAACCATGAACATAAAACTCAAGATCTCTCCTTCTGATATCAACATAGGACTTTTTTCAACTTTGAGTTGTTTTTAACCATTTCTATAATAAATCAAACTTTCTCCATAGCCTCATGTACAACCTCGGGACCTATTAAAGAACCTTCACCAACTTCAAACTAACCTATAAGAGATCTATAACTCATACCATAAAGAGCCTCAAATGGAGCCATACCAATGCTGCAATGATATCGATTATTGTAAGAAAACTCAATCAAAGGCAAAGAATCATCCCAATTACCTTGAAGTCAATCACACAAGCTCTTAACATATCTTCAAAAGTTTGGATAGTACGCTCCACTTGCTGATCAGTTTGCGGATGAATGTCCATACTAATCTTAACATGAGTACCAAGACCCTTTTGAAAAGATTTCCAAAATTAAGAGGTAAATTGGGTACCATGATATGAGATAATGGATAAGGGAACTCCATGCAACCTAACCATTTATCTCAAGTATAACATAACATAGTCTTCTGCTAATAAGAAACCTTGACTGGAATGAAATGATCTGATTTCATCATACAATCCATAATAACCCAAATCAAGTCATATTGCCTCTGAGGGAGGGGAAAACCAACAATAAAGTCCATATTCAAATCTTTCCACTTTCAAGTAGGAATACTAATATCTTGGGACAAATCTTCTGACTTTTGATGCTCAACTTTCACTTGTTGACAATTAGGACACTTTGCCACAAATTCTATAATATCTTTCTTCATCCCATTCCACCAGTAGACCTCCCGCAAGTCATGGTACATCTTGGTGGCTCCCGGGTGAATGGAATATCGAGAGCTATGAGCTTTTGATAAGATTTTCTCTCTCAAATCATCAACATTGGGAACACACAAATGATTTTTATACCCAAGTACACCATCTCCCCCTTGGGAGAAATCCTCAACATATTTCTTAAGCACCGCTTCCTTCATTTCAATAAAATTTAGATCAAGACCTTGCCTGGCTTTCACATTTGACACAAAGGACGATTCTGAACCATTATGTATCATAGCACCACCTTTGGTGGAGTCAACAAACCAAACACCCAATCAGGCCAATCAATTAACATCTTGAGCCCACTTTTTCTTATCATCCTCAACATGAGCAACAATACCCATGAATACCCGACTAAGAGAATCCTCCACTACATTTGCCTTATCGGGGGTGATAGGAAACACTCATGTCATACTTCTTTAGTAACTCAAGCTACCTTCTTTGTTGAAGATTTAGAACATTCTGTTTAAATACATATTTCAAACATTTATGGTTGGTAAAGACATTAACATGAACACCATACAAGTAATGCCTCCAAATCTTTAAGTAAAAAATAACTGCCGCTAGTTCTAAATTATGGGTAGGGTAGTTTTTCTTGTGAATCTTAAGTTGTTATGAAGCATAAGCAATAACTTTCCCATTTTCCATAAGAACACACCCTAGAGAAACTCTTGAAGCTTCACAATAAACCACAAATCCATCGGATCCTTTTGGTGAAGTCAACAATGAAGTAAAGGTAAACCTATCATTCAATTCTTGAAAACTCTTTTTACACGCTTCAGACCATACAAACTTAACCTTTTTGGGTCAATGCTATCGGTGGAGAGGTAATCAAAGAATACACTTTAACAAACCTTATATAATAACCAGCCAAACCCAAGAAACTTCAAATATCTGAAGGGGATAGTGGTCTAGGCCAACTCTAAACCACATTCATTTTCTTAAGATCCACATTAATGCCCTTATTGGAAACAATGTGACCAAGAAGAGCCATAAACCAAAACAAAAACTCACATTTGCTAAACTTTTCAAAGAGTTGTTGGTCCTTGATAACTTGCAACACAATCCTCAAATGATCGGTATGCTCATCCTCGCTCCTTGAGTAAATCAAGGTATCATCGATAAACACAATCACAAACATATCAAGGTATTGTTTAAACACCCTATTCATCAAACCCATAAATGTGGTGAGAGCATTAGTTAAGACAAAGGACATTAATAAAAACTCATAATGACCATAGCGAGTTCGAAAACTGTCTTCAAAATGTCATCTTCTTTCACCCTCAATTGGTGGTAACTTAATCGGAGGTCGATCTTAGAGAAGTAACTTGCTCCTTGTAGTTGATCAAACAAAACATCTATCCTTGGAAGAAGATATTTATTCTTAATGGTACTCTTGTGCAATTGTCAATAGTCAATACATATACAAAATGAACCATCTTTCTTTCGAAAAAACAAAACTAGAGCACCCTATGGAGAGATACTCGATTGTATGAAACCCTTAACCAACAAATATTTCCATTGCTCCTTTAACTCTTTGAGTTCTATTGGGCCATACGATAAGGAGGAATAAATATAGGTTGTGTATCAGGGAGAAGGTCAATGTCGAAATCTATTTCCCTTTTGGGAGGAACACAATGTAAATAATCAGGAAACACTTCTGAAAACTCATTAACAACAGGGACCGACTCATAGATGGGGGTTTCGAAATCCATATTGCTAACTTGAATAAGGTGTTATATGTAACCCTTAGAAATTGTTTTCCTAGAGTTCTCCCTTTCCACTCTAGGATGGGTTCATTTGGAAACTAAAACTTGACTACTTAGGTTCTACCATTAATAGAAGCATAACATGAATGCAACCAATCCATACCAAGAATAACATCAAAATGGAATATATCAAGCTCTACAAGATCAACATGAGTGACTCTATGGGATAAAGAGATGGGATAATCTCTATAGACTCTCTTAGCCACAATGGATTCAGAAATAAGAGTAGAGACAGAAAAAGGCTCTAACAACACATCTAGAACAATATCAAACCTCATAGCCACATATGATGTAACAAAAGACAAGGTAGCTGATATATCGTGAGTTTAAGATATTTTTGATGCGTTTCACTTAGAGTTTGTGTGTGTCTTGGGCTATTTTGGATTAGAACTGATGTTTTTATCTATAATGTTTGCAGGAAATAGGCTTGAATGCGGTTGATGAAGATGTGAGCTGAAAAGAAGCAAAAGTGACCACCCACAGAGCCATACACGGACCTTAGGTCTAGCCACGGGCCATGGATGGGTAGTCTTAAGTCTTATCCTGGGAGATGAGTTTTAGTAACACAAACCACAGATTTATAGAATGGATCGTAGCCCAGTCCACAGACTATAGGTTGTACATTATAGGTGGAACATCAGGGAAGTCTGACAAGTGTGGAACTACAGAGCAAGACGATGGACCGTAGGTCGACCCATGGTCTGTCCTGCACGTCCTTCATTGATGATCTGAGAGTTAAAGGTTCTAGTACTTGATAAAAGTTTCTAAGTGTTGAGCTACGGAGGGGACCTACGGACCGTAGGTTAACCCACGGTCTGTAGGTCGAACCGTCGTTTGAAACCACGTCCTACCAGTTATTTCCTTATTTTGTTTCCTATTTTAGTTAGGATTTTTTTCTATAAATAGGAGTTATAAACCTCAATTTTGGGGGTTAGACATTATTATAAACTATTAGTTTTTGGTGTTTTTGGAAATTAACTTGAAAACTTTAGCAATTTGATTTCCGAATTTCATTTTATAAGATTTTTACTTTGAAATTCAATTGAAGATTTCGGGTTTCATCTATTCTAATTGTAAGTTCATGAATTCTTTCTTCTTAAATATGAATTGTGAACTCTCAAGCATGAGTAGCTAAATCCACAACTAGGGTTGTGTGAATCATGAGCAATTAACAAAGTATGAATAATAATTAAGTAATTCTTGAACAGAGTTTCTGCATGTATTGTTAAATCTTTCGCTTAGAAGTCTTTTTAACCAGTTCATGCGTTAGAACTCGCCTTGTTGCTACTTGCTGGACGAAGAAGGTAGTTAATGAGAAAATAATTAATAATAGAGATTTAGTGGATGCTATCTAATAGTTTAATGTCAATTGGGGCGAGGGTGAAAACTAAGCCATACATTGATGTGATGTCTAATTTGGGCTAAAGGTAAGGGGTGAATACTTGATTGATAAGGAAATTACAGACTCTTTGAAACCTAAGTTCATGGTTGTGACTTTGTATATAGCTTATTTTATTTTGTAGATTGTTATGATCCTATCTCTCTTAGAAGTGGAATTGATCCATCTTGATTGATACTTGTGTCATGTGTGGTGATAATTTGTTTATTCCATGTTTTGCATCTTAGTTTAGAACTTGCCCTGCATGTTATTGAAGCGAAATAAAAAGTGTTGCCTTGTTTAGGTGATGATAATAGGCTTTCCTTGATTTGTCTTGTAAATTTTAACCTTTTTATATATTATATTACTAGTTAACCCTTTTTAGCCTATATTTTTGTTATAAACCACATGATCAAGCCGAATCCCTTTTTATTGATACCATAATTCTATTTGAGCCAAAACGAAATCCTTAATGTACTATGTTGAGAAGAAAAGTTGAAAATATTGTTAGAAGTGAAAAAAAGGTGAAAATGCTTGACGTATGAAGAATGAAGAAAAGTGTGAAAACTCTGTTTTGGCACTGGTCCCTTATGGATATTGTGCACCTTGACTTAGGCCAAAAGCCTGAGTTGAGGGTGGCTAATTCAAAAAGTTAGCTTGATCTTGGCCCTGGTCCGACATCGGATATTGTGCACCTCAACTCATGCAAAATACATATGTTGAGGGTGGTTATGAAAGAGGAAACCGAATGAAATGGGTATGAAAAGAGTTTGTGTAAAAGAAAGAATGAGAAAAGAAAAAAAAAGGAAGAATATGTGACTTTGTTCAAAAGAAGCAAAAATATGAATGTCAAAAGTATTCAAAGAAGCGAAGAAAAATAAAGTGAAAGAAAAAGAAGACAGTTAAAAATAAGAGCTATAAAGTCAAAAGTCACATCTGTGCGAAAGAAAGTCAAGGGAAAGAGCAGGAAATTTAAAGATGTCAAGAATTGGTTGAGAAAAGAGGTAAAAAGCTAGCGTAAAGTCAAGGAGGGCAGAAAGTCACTAAAAAGTACCCAAATGAACCTACCTGACCCTGAGCCTACGTTACAAATTAAGAAAGTCCTATAGTGATACTATCAACTAGTTTGGAGAGTCTAAGTAGTGAAAATAAGGGCAAGCCTATGGTATTGAGCACTAACTGTACTTGAAGTCACTTTTGAGAGTGACTGTTGAGTGAATCCTAAAACTTGAAATACATATATATTGTGTGTGAAAAACGATTTTTTTAAAGTGAGGGCACTAGTGACAATGTTGGAGAATTGATACTTTGGTGATTGTGAAAAATGTATGTTGTGATGTCTGTTGGTTGATCTATGTCATGTTTTGATCTGTAAGAGTTAGCTTGTTGAGTCTAGATAAAAATATTTGCACTAATGTGATGGAACTGATTGAAAATGACATGTGATTGCTTGAGTTTGTATCTTTACTTCTAAATAAGAGTCATTTAGAGTTTAGTGTGTCGCTTGAGGACAAACAACGAGTTAAAGTTGAGGGTGTTGATATACCATGAGTTCACAGTATTTTTGATGCATTTTACTTAGAGTTTGTGTTTGTTTTGGGCTATTTTGGATTAGAACTGATGTTTTTGGTATAATGTTTGCAGGAAATAGGCTTGAATGCGATTGATGAAGATGCGAGTTGAAAAGATGCAGAAGTGACCACCCACAGAGCCACCCACACACCGTAGGTCCAACCACGGGCCGTGGATGGGCAGTCATAAGTCTTTGCCTGGGAGATGAGATTAAGTAACTCAAACCACAGAGTGCCAAGACAGACCGTATCCTAGTCCATGGAGCGTAGGTGGTGCATCAGGAAAGTCTGACAAGTGTGGAACCACGGAGCAAGACAACGGACCATAGGGTTGACCCACGGTCCGTCCTTATCATCCGTCATTCATTATCTGAGAGTTGAAGGCTCCAGTACCTGATGAAAGTTTCTAAGTGTTGAGCCATGGAAGGGACCTACAGACCTACGGTCGACCCACGGTCCGTAGGTCAAAGCATTGTTTGAAATCGCGTCCTGCCAGTTATTTCTTTATTTTGATTCCTGTTTTAGTTAGGATTTGTTTTCTATAAATAGGAGTTATAAACCTCATTTTTGGGGGTTAGATATTATTGTAACTCTTAGGTTTTGGTGTTTTTGGGAATTAACTTGCAAACTGAAGTAATTTGATTTCTGGATTTCATTTTATAAGATTTTTACTTCGAAATTCAACTGAAGATTTTGGGTTTTATCTATTCTAATTGTAAATTCATGAATTCTTTCTTCTTAAATATGAATTGTGAACTCTCAAGCATGAGTAGCTAAATCCACAACTAGGGTTGTGGGAACCATGAGCAAATTACAAAGTATGAATAATACTTAAGTAATTCATGAATAATGTTTATGCATGCATTGTTAATTCTTTCGCTTAGAAGTCTTTTTAACGAGTGCACGCATTAGAACTCTCCTTGTTGCTACTTGCCGGACCAAGGAGGTAGTTAATGAGAAAAGAATTAACAACATACATTTAGTGGATGCTATCTAATAGTCTATTGAAAACTAAGTCATACATTGATGCGATGTCTAATCTAGAGTAAAGGTGAGGGTTAGTAAAGCATACACTCGTAGCCAGACCAAGGTGCGAGGTGAAATTCCTTACTTGGAGGACCAATCACTTAGGGATACTTAACTTACTAACTTTATATGTAAAACACTAGAGAAGGATTACCATTATTAGGATTACTACGTTAAGAGCTTGGGGGGAACACACATACCCTAGTTTCTCTCTCATATTGATAACTCAAAGTTTGAATCTTGCCAATTTGTTACTTACTTACAAACCCTCCCCCCCTTATTTACTTGTCTCATAAATAGTTTGACTAAACGGATAGAATAGTGAGTTAAGTTTAAGTCTGAACCATATTCCTCGTGGGATTGACCTCGACCTACAAATTGGGTTCTTTATTTGACAACGATCACTTATACTTCTTTAGGGAGGTGTAATTTTAGTGTATCTGTAGCACAGGGATCAAGAAAATCATTAACATCAAGATAAAAGACTCTCAACATACTAATAATTATAGTGGGAGAACCCTTTTGCTCATAACGAGTCTAGAGTGCATAAAATTTGTTTTGCTTCTGACTCTCACTAGAACCTGACGAAGGGTAAGGTTGAGCTCGTTGACAATTATATCTTTCATTCTTAGCAACTACGGGACAATTCCTTATCTTATGGTCCGTCTTGCCACAACCAAAACATGCATTAGAACCAGATAGGCATTTACCCTCATGCATTCTTCCACACCAACCACAAGTAGACAATGAAGGTCTACTAACATTTCCTCCTTGAGATTTAGGGTTAGACACCCTATCTTTGTTGAATTTAGGAGCCGGATCATTGGAGGAACCTTGATCGAAAAGCCTTTCTCGAGACATGGAAGGACCATGTCCACTGGACCTCGAGTATGAAAAGTCACCATACTGGTCTTAGCCCTCATTGCCTTCCTAGACCTTTCCTTAAGTTTCTCCTCTTCGATTTTTTGAGCATGAATCATTAGGCAAGAAATGTCCATATCATTTATGAGCATGGAGGTACGGTATTCTTTAATGACTATTTCAGACATTCCCAAAACAAACTTACTCACCCTTGACCTAGGATAGGCAACTACAGTGAGAGCATGTTAGGAAAATTGTGTGAACTTCAAATCATACTCCTTCAGACTCATGTTTCCTTGACGAAGGTTGATGAATTCAAGTACCCTTACCTCCCTCATTTCAAGGGGAAAAAACCTATCAAGGAAAGTAAGCTTAAAATTCTCCCAACCAAGACGACCCAGATCAACCATCCTCTCTTTCTTCCATTGGATGAACCACTGTGACGACCCCAAAAACAAACTAGAGTAACTAGAGCCTAACATGTGTTTGTTTGTGTTCATCTTGAGTTTTGAGGGTGCTTGAAGTTGTTTCTAGCCATGGTTGAGGTGTTTAGGGGTTAGACGTCAAGGAATGACTCCCCAAGGTCTACCCTAAGGGTCCTTGAGGATGACCCAAAGTCTAAGCCCCAAACCCCAAGGAAAAACCATGGTTGGCCAAAAGAGGCCAAACTACGGCCATGACCTACGATTCATGGGTCAAACCACGACCAGTAATCTTGGTTCGTAGTTGCAGGCCCTGCAGGCAGACTCTCAGCTCCAAACCGCAAACCCCATTAATGGGGCGTGGACCAGGCCACGGTCCGTGGTCTGGTGGGCGTGGAATGGACTTGCAAAAGCTGTAAGGGACACGACCAACTTAGGGGTGAGTTGATAAATTTACCCATAGTCCTAATTAATAAATGGGTTATTATTTTAAGTGTTTTTAAGTATTTTAAGAGTATTAAAACATTAATATGGTATTTTAGAATTCGTTCTTCACTTTTCCCTAAATCAAAACCTTTTTCTCCTAAAAAGTTCTCTCTAGAACTCCATTGAAGGGCTAGGTCAAGTTCAAGCTAGGGTTGAAGGTTTCAAGTGTTTTCTTCTAAAAAATTCATGGGATTCATGAAATTTAATGTATGGGGATTCTTTATCCTTGATTATTCTTCCTTGCAAGGAGCTCAATATAAATGATTTCAAAGTTTTTCCAAAAACACAAAAACTCTAATTTCGATTCTAAGCATGGGTTCTTGCATTAAATGAATTTTAATGATGATTTATTCTATTATTGATGCTTATTGATGGTTTTAAGAAAGAAAATTCCATTAACCCATGTCTTTCCAAGTTTCCTAAATTTGGCGTATGAGTTGAATAATTGTTTTCTATTAATATCTATGTTTGTCTATTGTGAATTGTTGAAGAATTGAGGAATGGTGATTGTTACTTTGGAAAAAGGGTAAGTTGACCTAACTTCATTATTAATGTAGAATTAATATAGAATTGTGATATATTGATGTGTAATCCACTTATGGTGGAGGTGCTTATATGTCAAATGTATTATGGACATGGCCTTGAAGGCATTATCTATTGAATTAAGTGTTATTAAGTTATGAAGCGTTATTCTACTATGTGAAGGTATAAATGTGAAGGTATTCTTATGTACATATGGTGATCTTGTATAAAGTGTTATTGTATTATGATTGAAAGTGTGATCTCTTTTAATGTTCATATATGTGATGATGTTAGACTATGAAGAGTTTCTATATGGTAATGTTGTGGCTTGCTTGATAGACTTAGATTTCCCTTCTTGTTACATGAAAGCTTATGGAATGAATGAATGTCTAGGATCGGTAGACCTAAGCATGGTGCCCTTTCTATGAATGATAAAAGAGGACTTCAAGGCCAAGCCTTGAATGGATATACCTAAGAATGGTGCCCTTTCATAAGTCTAGACTCCTAAGTGAATGAAAAACCTTGAAGTGGTGGACCTTAGGGTGATGACCTTCTTCTTGTGTGAAATGATAGAGTTATAGTTGGTGGACCGGAATGGTGGAAAACCTTCTCTAAGAAAGTCAATGAGCCATCCTAATGAACTTTGATCGGTAGATCCTTGTGGTGCCCTTCTTAGTAGAAGTACTATGGATCGGCTAGACTTAGTGATAGAGCCCTCTTTAGCACGTACATGTGAATGAAATTACTCTATGGGAACTAAGGCTAAGCAACTAGTGGATATGGTTAAAAAGGTAGCCCTCTCCGAGTATGAGGTTAGGGTACAATAAACTTCTTTGGATATCCCCTAAACCATGTGCCTACATGGGTTTCTTATTAGTTCTACCCTAGGCAAGTAGAACACCTTCCAAGGTGTAGGGTTTTATGACACCGGATTCCATGTCTAGCTTGCATGGTCTATGTTGGTTAATTCCTATACCCATCATGTGGGATATGCACTCTAGTAATTGGATATGTTCTACAACGTGTAGGTAGTAGTATGGGATGCTATCTATACATGGCACGAGTAGGCCTTGAAGATACTAAAGTGTGTTCCCTAAGCCTTAATGTTATCGTATGAAAGTCCTCTAAATGCATGAATGTGTCCTAAATGACTCTAAAGAAGAATTTTGACTTGTCATCCTTTTCAATATGTTCCATATCTCTCTTATATTAAGGAAATGAACTATTTAGCATGTTGTATTGAAATGTAAAGGTTCTTGTCTATTGTGGCCTTGAGGAAACTTAGGTGTGCTTGAAGAGGTTGTATGGGCGGCCATTTCATGTCTTCCTTAAGTGTGTCTTAGGGTAACTTTAGATAGAGGTCCTAAGAATTTTCATGTTTTGAGACAATTGTATGGGCTATGTCCAAAGAGTTTCATCCAAAGTTGTATTAGATGTTTGAGACAAAGTGTAGTAAGACTTCCACTTGCTTTTATGAAAGACTTCGATTGTATGGATAAAAGATTTTTAAAATTTTCGTAATTTTCTATTATCTTATGTTATTATATGCTAAGGGCTTGTATGAGACCCCTTCAGAGTCAAGTATGCCATGTTACATCTAGGGTGTACCCCTGGGTCATGACAGAATGCGGGAAAGAATGTGGAACGAGAAGCTCCTCAGGAAGCTCTTCAAGTTTCGATCGACCCTTTGGCCGAGCTAGTGACTAATTTGGAGTTTAGGGCTGCTTTGGAAGTGTTTCCTCAAGTGAACAGGGATGTTGTGGTCCCCGTGAACCCAAATGTGGGTACATTGACAACTAAAGTGAGAGACTTCACTAGAATGATCCCTTCGGAGTTTCATGGTTCCAAGGTTGAGGAAGAATCTCAAGAGTTCCGTGTATCGCGTGTTGATTATCAAGGGAGTGATGCCAGTCGAAAAGGCAACGTTGGAAGCTTACCAACTAAACGGTATTTCTCAAGTGTGGTTGTCACGACCCGAGAGCACTCCCTGTCGTAACTGGCGTACTCGACCTCTCGAAGGTCTAATACAAGCTTCTTAGCATTCACTCATCGCATAGATACTCAAACCTATAAAGAATTAAAAACATCCTTCACACACGAAGATACTTTCATTAAATAACAAGAGGAAGACTTTCTAGATTTTATACATGATGTCTCAAAACTATCTAATACTTTAGAGTACAACATTCGGGACTAAGCCCATACAAAACCTAAACAAAACTACAAGACATAAAAGAACATATTGGGTGTTGTCCTCGAATTTGTGAGGACTCACCAAGTCTTCATCTTCAAGCACCTTAGGAACCTATCCATCAACCATAGAACACCAACATCTCAAATCCCTACACATTAGTAAGAAGAGGGGAAGAAAGGGGTTAGCACAATTAAGTACTAAGTATGGAAACTATGCAAAAATATGCTAAAATGGGACATTTATTGGAGAAACATACATTATTCCATTTGGTAAAACTTCATGAAAATACAAGTATAAGAGTCACAATACTCAATCATAACCAACATACAATTCATTAACCACTTTAGCACATACTCCACACATAACTCATTCCTTCACCTTAAACCATCCACCTCAAGTAACCCTTGGACAACACTTTGTGCAATATATGAATAGCATCCCATACCACCATCCACACTAAAGTATCATCCTAAGACCATTTAACATGAACTTACCACTTATCATGCTTCATATGACAAGCCATCATGCATAACTAGTACTAATATTCAACACATAAACATATTCGTCAAAACAAAGCATTTCATGATCTTAGGACCTCTATCTAAAGTTACCCTTAGACACACTTAAGTAAGACATGAAGTGGCTACCCATACAAACTCTTCAAGCACACCTAAGTTTTCCTCAAGGCCACAATAGAAAAGAACCTTTACATTTCAATAAAACATGCTAAATAGTTCATTTCCTTAATATAAGAGAGATATGGAACATATTGAAAAGGCTGACAAGTCAACATTCTTCTTTAGAGTTATTTAGGACACATTCATGCATTTAGAGGACTTTCATACAATAGCCATTAAGGCTTAGCGAACTCACTTTAGTATCTTCAAGACCTACTCATGCCATGTTTAGATAGCATCTCATACTACTACCTACACGTTGTAGAACATATCCAATTACTAAAGTGCATATCCCACATGATGGGAATAGGCATTAACTGACATAGACCATGCAAGCTAGATATGATATCCGGTGTCATAAAACCCTACACCATGGAAGGTGTTCTACTTGCCAAGGGTAGAACTAATAAGCAACCCATGTAGGCACATGGTTTAGGGGATATCCAAAAAAGTTCATTATACCCTAACCTCATATTCGGAGAGGGCTACTTTCTTAACCATATCCACTCAGTGCTTAGCCTTAGTTCTCATAGAGTAATTTCATTCACATGTATGTACTAGAGAGGGCTCTATCACAAAGTCTAGCTGACGCATAGTACTTCTACCAAGAAAGGCACCACAAGGATCTACCAATCAAGGTTCATTAGGATAGCTCATTGACTTTCTTAGAGATGGTTTTCTACCATTCCGGTCCACCAACTCTAAGTCTATCATTTCACACAAGAAGAAGGTCATCACCCTAAGGTCCACCACTTCAAGGTTTTTCATTCACTGAGGAGTCTAGACTTATGAAAGGGCACCATGCTTAGGTCTACCGATTATTTATAGAAAGGGCACCATGCTTAGGTCTACCGATCCTAAACATTCATTCATTCCATAAGCTTTCATGTAACAAGAAGGGACATCTAAGTCTGCCAAGCAAGCCACAACATTGCCATATATAGACTCTTCATAGTCTAACATCATCACATATGTGAACATTAAATGATATCACACGTTCAATCATAATGTAATAACACTTTATACACAAGATCACCTTATGTCCATAAGAATACCTTTACATTTATACCTTCACATAGTACAATAACACTTCATAACTTGATAAAACTTTAATTCAATAGATAATGCCTTCAAGGACATGTCCATAATACATTTAACATATAAGCACCTCCACCATAAGTGGATCACACATCAATCTATCACAATTCTATATCAATTCTACATTAACAATGAAGTTAGGTCAACTTACCCTTTTTTCAAAGCCACAATCACCATTCCTCAATTATTCAACAATTCACAATAGATAAACATAGATAATAATAGAAAATAGCTATTCAACTCAATCTAAGGATAATTCCATCATCATTCAATTATAAACATTCAACCCACTTCATAAGCCAAATTTAGGAAACTTGGAAAGACATGGGTTCATGGAATTTTCTTTCTTAAAACCATCAATAATAGCATAAATCATCATTAAAAATCATTTAATGCAAGAACCAATGCTTAGAATCGAAATTATGGTGTTTGTGTTTTTGGAAGAACTTTGAAATCATTTGGATTGAGCTCCTTGAAAGGAAGAATAATCAAGGATACAGGATCCCCATACCTTAACCTTCATGAATCCCATCAATTTTTAAGAAGAAAACACTTGAAACCTTCAACCTTTAGCTTGAACTTGACCTAGCCCTTCAATAGAGTTCTAGAGAGAACTTTTTAGGATAGAAGGGTTTTGATTTAGGGAAAAGTGAAGAATGAATTCTAAAATACCATATTAATGTTTTAATACTCTTAAAATAATTAAAAACACTTAAAATAATAACCCATTTATTAATTAGGACTAGGGGTGAATTTACCAAATCACCCCTAAGATGGTCGTGTCCCTTACAACTTTTGCAAGTCCATTCCACGCCCACCTGACCATGGACGGTGGCCTGGTCCAAGCCCCATCAATGGGGTCCGTGGTTTGGGACTAAGAGTCAGCCTGCAGGGCCTGCAACTACGGACCAAGACTACTGGTTGTGGTTTGACCCACGAGCCGTAG
This sequence comes from Solanum commersonii, assembly GCA_029007595.1. NCBI lineage: Eukaryota > Viridiplantae > Streptophyta > Magnoliopsida > Solanales > Solanaceae > Solanum > Solanum commersonii. Next base: position 4,601,383 of record JAJTWQ010000029.1, read on the forward strand.
GTCATGGCCGTAGTTTGGCCACTTTTGGCCAACCATGGTTTTTCATTGGGTTGTCCAAGATGGAGATCGCGAAACCAAAACCACTAGACTGATCGCCTAAGGAGTGGGTCGACATAAGGTTCAGCCTGAGACGGTGAGCCCTAGTCCCATATCCTAACACTCAGCTCGAGAGAGTGAGTGGGGTAAGGTGTAGGACGGTCTTCATGCGACAAATGGATGTCCGAGAGGAACGCATTTGTAATGGGGTTAGTTGCCCGAGAGGGAACTTATTTCCATTTAAAACATAGCCTAGTCACTATTATTTTACAAATTTCCTTTCAAAAAGCATGTATCCAACTACTTATCTCAACTTGTATTGCGGTCACACCCCAAGAACATTTTCCCATACTTGATTTTCTTGTTAATTTTTTATATTTTTACTAATTGTGACAAAACCCCCAATTTGATATTTGACACTTTCATGTCACCAATTTTAATTTACCATGTTTTTGTTCGTTAATGTCTTTAGCTACAACTAGTTAGAGCTTAATTTTATTTTTCTATCAATTCTCAAAACCACTCACTTGGGACACGACCCCAACCTTTAGTTCGGTTACTATACTATCAACGATCGTAGACAGTCATACCGTAGGTGAGTATCGTTGGTCACGATAGCCATCATAAGTCAAGCTACCCTTAGGAGAGTAAGTGTCCTCAATCCTAAGCTACCATTCTTGGTATTTTTTTCCCATGTCAAGCTATACATGAAGAGATCATATGTCACAACTTCTAGCTATTCTAGTCAAACATACTTTGATTAATTTTAGTGATTAGTTTTTGAACCTAGAATCATTCTATGTGAGAAGACCTTTCATCTTCTAGCATATTTATGCCTAAGTGTGTAAGTGAGAATACGCTTTCAACAATACACAACAAGATCACCTCATATTAGCTTTACTCTCAAAGACCTAACATTCATGACTACAAGACTTACTCTCAAAGCTTTACTTCTTACAATCATCATTCACACCTAGATTTCAAGTATTCTAATCACATTCTTCATTAGTAGGTGATTCTAGTCATAAATCATCATAAAGGTTCAATTTCAACTTTACTAGTCATGATCCATCATATATAATAAAGTCTAGTTCAATTCATGTCTATAGGTTCCTAATCTTGAACTATTACTACACATGACATTAGTTTTAGAAGATCACCTATGAATCCTCAATTTCACCTCTCATGGCATAAACCCACATAATATCAACTCTATCAACTAGACTAAGGTAAACCATGAAATACACATAAATTCATCATAATATCGTAATTTAATGCTAAATCAATCATAATTAAGTATTATCCACTTGATTGGAATAATACTTCAACACTACCCAAAATGTAGGAAGAAACCCTAGCTAGAATTGGGTTTTGTCTTCACAATTGGGGGAAATCTAGGGGGCTCTATGGGTGGAAGAACCCATAGATGAATAAGCTAACATACCTTGATTCAAAGCCTTCACCAAGCTTTCATCAATGGAAGAATTCTGCCCTACCTTCCTTCTTCTTCTTCTTCTAGAGAGAGAATTTCTTGAGGGAATTTGGGTTCTTTGGTGAATCTAAGATAATGATTTGGAAACCATCTAAGTAAGGGTCTATTACGTATATATAGGTGGCCTAATTACTAATAAACCGACCCTACTCAATAACTAACTAAATCTAGAACCTTCCCTTAACCCCAAACTTAAAACTATTTAACACCAAGCAGACCGAACCAATGAAATCACGACCCACAGACCGTGGATAGGTCTACAAGGGCGTGCTGCACACTTGTGGGTGCTAATCTATAGCTCCTGAAATGGGGCTTGACCCACGAACCCTTTCTATGGGGCGTGGGTCCACCTAATGGGCTTGAATCCCAATTGTAGGTGGCCTTTTTTGGGCAGATTTGGGGACTGTTTTGGGGTCCTCCTCAAGGACCCCTTTGGTTGGTCCATGGGAGTCGTACCTTAACGTTTAACCCCAAAACCCCTCATTCTATGTTTGAGAAGTCATATTACGATTCTATCCCTCACCTCAAATTCTAAAACTACCTCGTAAGGTTCTAGTTTAGTCTACAAGTTTCTAGGGTATTACAATATCTCCCCCTTGGGATCATTCATCCTCGAATGACAATTCTAAACACTTCTTAAGGTCACAACTCTAGACTAGTAGCCCATCATGCATGCAATACATTTAAATGCACACAACCAAGGAAGAAAACTTCAATTCAAAGCTAAACATATTCAATGCAACACACGGAAGTAGGAACTACATCTACCAACCCAAAATGCATGAAATTCTATATCTACTCATATTTAAGGTGGACTAACATCTCCTAGCTAAAACATGCTCATCATGTACTCATGGAGCCTAAATGAAATTTACTCTCAAAACACATTTATTCATGGTGGAAATCTTTTGACTCAAAACTAAGGCATGCTCATTAATTTATCTCATGAAGTCTATATGCAACTCTACCGAAATACACTACAACATGAGGCAAAACAATGCATATAAGTCATTTCTACCAAGACCTAAACTTTTTCATGAACATGCATATAAGGAAATCATGGAAACACACAAACACAGAATAACCTTTCTAGATAGGCACACCATCTCCCCCCTTGGGAGTAATCTTATACAAACTCTTCTAAACATCATTCATACTAAAGACAACTTCAAAGTCCAACATAACAAGTCACAAAAGACAAGAAATTCGGAATTTACTAAAGCATAAAACACATACCAGTAGTCACATTTGGAGGTCTCTCTTGATCTTTTCTAGATTGGAGAGCATAAAAATATTCTTCTTTTGAGGCTCTAGATCTATACCACTAGTGGCAAGTTTCTTACCCTCTCTTTTTTTAGCATTTGCCTTTGGGAAATCTTTCATCTTGTGGCCATTCTCACCACAACTAAAGCAACCCTCTCTACTGGCCAAACACCTACCCTCATGTCTCTTACCACACTTATCACAAGGGGCCCAAAGGGACTCATTACCAAACCCTTGTGGCGTAGGGGTAGACACCCTCTCATGCTTATACTTAGGAGCTTTAGAAAAGTCTTGTCCGGAAAACTTTTGTCGATTCCTAGAACGACCATGTCCATCGAACCCATCATGAAAAGACTAATCATTATCCATCCTAGACCTCTTTTTCTCCCAAGATTTTTCATCATGGAGTTTATCTTCCTCCATTTGTTGAGCATATACCAAAAGACGTGAGATATCCATATTATCATGGAGCATTGCCGTACAACATTCTTTGGCTACTATGTTGGACACCCCCATCAAAAACCTACTCAACATATCCCTTTGACTTCCTACTATAGATGGAGCATACTTAGACAATAGAGTAAATATCAAGGAGTACTCTTTAACACTTATACTACCTTGCTTAAGGTTGATGAATTCTTCCACCTTAGCTTCTCTCAACTCCCGGGGAAAGAACTTATCCTGAAATGCCTTCTTAAACACCTCCCAATCTATGGGACCCACTTCTACCGACCTACCATCCTTTCATTGTTCATACCATATTTGAGCAACATCCTTCAAATGGTAAGCAGCTAGTTCCATCTTTTCTACTGAAGTGACCCCCGTGATAGCTAGCACCTTATAAACCTCCTTTATAAACCCATTAGAATCCTCTTCCACTTTTGAGCCATAAAGCTCCAGAGGGTTCATCCTCAAAAACTCTCTCACCCTAGAAGAAGCCATCCTTCTTATTGGGTTTGCTAGAGTTACCACCTCCCTATTCACTTGTGCCATCATGGCTTGGGCCAACATTACAAAAGCCGACCTAATCTCCACATTTGACATATCTGGAGGATCAATTGGAGCTTGAGGAGGACCTTGGTGTGAAACTTGGAGAGGAACCTCTTGCTCCTCATTGCCTTCTTTACCTTTCCTAGCATTTACCCTTGTATTAGCCATACCCTAAAAAACCATAGGGCACAGATTAGAAGAAGAACCTACTAGAGCCAAACTCTATGGCACAACTTAGAGAATGGAGAAGTGAGATTTCCTAAACATCCAATAGCCTCCTATTCATAAATGTGGAGCACTTCACACTGATGAACAAGACTCTACTAGATGTGGTTTGAGACAATTCTAGAACCATTATAAACATTGTGCTCTGATTACAGAGTTTGTCATGACCAAGGTGTACACCCTAGATGTAACATGATGTACTTGACCCCGAAGGGATATCATACAAGCCCTTAGCATATCATAACATTAGATAATAGAAAAGTACAAAAATTTTAAAAACTTTTATCCATACAATTGAAGTCTTTCAAAAAAGTAAGCGGAAGTTTTACTACACTTTGTCTCAAATCATCTAATACAACTTTGAATGAAACTCTTGGGACATAGCCCATACAATAGTCTCAAAACATGAAAATAAAAGAAATAAAGGAAATAGTGGTTTTGTCCAAGAATCTATGAGGACTAACCAAATCTTCTCTCCATTGCTCCTTAGAAACCTAGCTTCAAGATTGGAACTCAAATCTCCGAACACATTTGATGAGAATGTCGGCAAAGTATGTGTTAGTACAAAATGTACTAAATATGTTAGCTAACATAACATCATAAGAGCATAAGATAAGGGTTAGTCAACATAAGACATAATCCAATACTTCATGAAACATCAACTATAAGCATAAGAGACAATATCACAATTATAAGCAAAGTCTCCATATAAGCATGATATAAGCATTATTCAACTCTTAGTCATTCATATCATAATAAGGCAACCCTCAAATAACCTCAAAGCATACTTGTGCCATTCATGAATAGCATCTGATAATACCAATCACTCTAAGTATCCCTTTAAGCCATCTTAATCATAGTCTATATGCATAGTCAACTCTTAGGCTTTCATATCATAAGAGCACTATACTCCAAAGTAACCAAAAAGCATACCTGTGCAATGCAGGAATGACATTCCATAATACCACACACACTAAGCTTAACCTTGAAGTCACCATATACATAACTACCATTCATTTGGTGTCATTCTTAGCTTTCTTTATATAGAAAAGTGAACTATCATCTCTAGTCAATTATGTCACAGAAGGCAACTATAGCAACAACACAAGCTAAACATACATCATACAAGAAAACACTTCATAGGTAGCTTCAAGTCATTCTTGTGCAATGCATGAATGGCATCCCATACTACCATTCACACAAAGTACCACCTTATGCTATTATACTCAAAGGATTTTTATTTAGCATTTTAGACTACCAAAGAATAGCGTCCTATTAGGCTAGACCAATCTATCATGGAACCATATTGATCATGAAAATCCAAGCTATTCCAGGAAGGGTAAAAGTGTTCCATCCTAGCTACCATGAAATACTCTTAGACCAACTAAGTCATTCTACCCTTACAAGCACACTATGATGCTGATGTAAGTTACCCATAGGAGAGTATGATTTCTCAATCCTAAGCTACCATGAAATGGTCTTGGCCTAACCAAGTCTTGCAATCATAAAGGTATCCTAAAATGCTAGTGCAAGCTACCCTTAGGAGAGTATGTGTCCTCCATCCTAGGCTACCATGACTACTACTAACTCAAGCTACCGTTAAATGCCTCCTACAATGCTAAGTCAAGCTACCCTTAGGAGAGTGTGTGTCCTCAATCCTAAGCTACCATTCTTTGTATTATCTTACCAAGTAAAACTATACCTGAAGAGATCATATGTCACAACTTTAAGCTATTCTAGGGTAACATGCTTTAATCCATTTTTTGTGATTAGTTTTTCAACCTAGAATCATTCTATGTGAGAAGACCTTGCATCTCCTAGCATATTTATGCCTAAGTGTGTAAGTGAGAATATGCTTTCAACAATACACAACAAGATCACCTCATATTAGGTTTACTCTAAAAGTACTAACATTCATGACTACAAGACTTATGTCAAAGCTTTACTTCTTACAATCATCATTCACACCTAGATTTCAAGGCATTCTAATCACATTCTTCATTAATAGGTGATTCCTGTCATAATTCATCATAAAGGTTCAATTTCAACTTTACTAGTCATGATCCATCATATAAAATAAATTCTAGTTCAATTCATGTCTATATGTTCCTAATCTTGAACAATTACTACACATGACATTAATTTTAGAAGATAACCTATGAATCCTCAATTTCACCTCTCATGGCACAAACCCACATAATATCAATTCTATCAAATATACTAGGGTTAACCATGGAATTCACATAAATGCATCATAATATTGTAATTCAATTCTAAATCAATCATAATGAAGTATTATCCACTTGATTGGAATCATACTTCAACACTATCCAAAATGTAGAAAGAAACCCTAGCTAGAATTGGGTTTTGTGTACACAATTGGGGGAAATCTAAGGGGCTCTATGGGTGGAAGAACCCAAGCTTGCATCAATGGAAGAATTCTGCCCTAGATTCCTTTACAGAGAGAATTTCTTGAGGGAATTTTGGTTCTTTGGTGAATCTAAAATGATGATGTGGAAACCATCTAATTAAGGGTCTATTAGGTATATATAGGTGTCCCAATTACTAATAAACCGACCCTACTTAATAACTAACTAACTCTAGAACCTTCCCTAAACCCCCAACTTAATACTATTTAACTCCAAGCAGCCCCAAACCACGAGACCAAAGCCGATAGACTATGGGTGGGTCTATGGGGAGTGATGCACACTGGTGGATGCTAGTCTGTAGCTCCTCAAATGAGGCCTTAGCCCATGACCCCTTCCCACGAGGTGTTGGTCCACCTACGTGGTTTGAGTCCCAATCGTAGGTGGCCATTTTTGGGAAGATTTGGGGACTCTTTTGGGGTCCTCCTCAAGGACCCCTTTGGTTGTTCCTTGTGGAGTCGTACCATGACGTTTAACCCCTAAACCCCTCATTCCAAAATTGGGAGGTCATTTTACGATTCTATCCCTCACCTCAAACTCCAAAACTCCCTGTAAGGCTTCAGTTTAGTCTACTAGTTTCCGGGGTATTACAATATCTCCCAGTTGGGATCATTCATCCTCGAATGCGATTCTAAATACTTCTTAAGGTCACAACTCTAGACTAGCAGCCCGTCATGCGTGTAATACATTTGAATGCACAAAACCAAGGAAGAAAACTTCAATTCCAAGATAAACATATTCAATGCAACACAAGGGAGTAGAAACTACATCTACCAACCCAAAATGCATGAAATTCTATATCTACTCCTAATCTAGCTAAAACATATCCTAGCTAAAACATGATCATCATGTACTCATGGAGCCTAAATGAAATTTACTCTCAAAAAGCATATATTCATGGAGGAAATCTTTTGACTCAAAACTAAGGCTTGCTCATTAATTCTATATGCAACTCTACTAAAATATACTACAAAATGAGGCAAAACAATACATATAAGTCATTTCTACCAAGACCTAAACTTTTTCATGAACATGCATATAAGGAAATCACGGCAACACATAAACACACAATAACCTTTCTAGATAGGCACACCATCTCCTCCTTGGGAGTAAGCCTATACAAACTCTTCTAAACATCATTCATACAAAAGACTACTTAAAAGCCCAACATAACAAGTCACAAAAGACAAGAAATCTGGAATTTACTAAAGCATAAAACACATACTGGTAGTCACATTAGGTGGTCACTCTTGATCTTCTCTAGATTGGAGAGAATAAAACCTATTGTTCTTTTGAGGCTCTGGATCTATACAACTAGTGGCAACTTTCTTACCCTCTCTTTTTGTAGCCTTTGCCTTTAGGATATCTTTCATCTTGTGGCTGCTCTCACCACAACTAAAGCAACCTTCTCTACCAGTCAAACACCTACCCTCATGTCTCTTACCACACCAAGCACAAAGGGGTCATAGGGACTCATTACCAATCCTTTGTGGTATAGGGGTAGACACCATTTCATCCTTATAATTAGGAGCATTAGAAATGCCTTGTCCAGAAAAGTTTTATCGATTCCTAGAACGACCATGCCCATTAGACCCATTATGAAAAGACTTATCATTATCCATCCTAGACCTCTTTTTCTCCCTTGATTTTTTCCTTATTGGAGTTTACCTTCCTCCATTTGTTGAGCATTTACTATAAGACGTGAGATATCCATATCTTCATGGAGCATTGTCTTACAACATTCTTTTGCTACTTTGGCGGACACTCCTGTCAAAAACCTACTCATCATATCCCTGGGACTTGCTACCATAGATGGAGCATAGTTAGACAATAGTGTAAATTTCAAGGAATACTCTTTAACACTCACACTACCTTACTTAAAGTTGATGAATTCTTCCACCTTAGCTTCCCTCAACTCCTAGGGAAAGAACCTATCTAGAAATGCCTTCTTAAATACCTCCCAATCTATGGGACCCACTTCTACCGGCCTACCATCCTTCCATTGATCATACCATAATTGAGCAACATCCTTCAATTGGTAGGAGGCTAGTTACGTTTTTTCTACTAAAGTCACCCCTATGATAGCTAGAACCTTATGAACCTCCTCTATAAGCTCATTAGGATCCTCTTCATCTTTGGAGCAACAAAAATCCGGAGGGTTCATCCTCAAAAACTCTCTCACCCTAGAAGCAGCCATCCTTTTTATTGGGTTTGCCGGAGCTACCACCTCCCTATTCACTTTGATGTCATGGATATAGCCAATATTACAAAAGCTGACCTAATCTCAACATTTGAAATATCCGGAGGATCAATTGAAGCTTGAGGTGGAGCTTGGTGTGGAACTTTGAGAGGAACCTCTTTCTTCTCATTGCTTTTCAAACTTCTCCTAGCATTTTACCTTGTATTAGCCATACCCTAAAAAACAATAGGGCACGAATTAGAAGAAGGACCTACTAGAGATAAACTATATGGCACAACTTAGAGAATAAAGAAGTGAGATTTCCTAAACATCCAATAGCCTCCTATTCATAAATGTGGCGCACTTCACACTCATGAACAAAACTCTACTAGACGTTGTTTGAGACAATTCTAGCACCATTCTAAACCTTGTGCTCTGATTACAGAGTTTGTAACAACCCAGCCTTACACCCTAGATGTAATATAGCGTACTTGGCCCTGAAGGGGTCTCACACAAGCCTTTAGCATATCATAACATAAGATAATAGAAAAGTACGGAAATTTGAAAAACTTTTATCCATACAATCGATGTCTTTCATAAAAGCAAGCGAAGTCTTACTACACTTTGTCTCAAACCATCTAATACAACTTTGAATGAAACTTTTGAGACATATCCCATACAATAGTCTCAAAATATGAAAATAAAAGACATAAAGGAAATAGTGGTTTTGTCCTTGAAGATATGAGGACTCACCAAATCTTCACTCCTTTGCTTCTTAGAAGCCTTGGTTCAAGATTGGAACTCAAATCTCCAAACCCTAAATTTGATGAGAATGTAGGTAAAGTGTATGTTCGTACAAAATGTACTAAATATGTTAGCTAATATAGCATCACAAGAGCATAAGATAAGGGTTGGTCAATATAAGACAAAATCCAATACTTCATGAAACATCAACTATAAGCTTAAGAGACAATATCACAATTATAAGCAAAGTCTCCATATAAGCTTGATACAAGCATTATTCAACTCTATCATAGTAAGACCATCCTCAAGTAACCTAAAAGCATACTTTTGCAATGCATGAATAGCATCCCATAATACCATTCATACAAAGTTTCCCTTTAGACCATCTTAATCATAGTCTATATGCATAGTCATGTCTTAGGCTTTCATATCATAAGAGGACTATACTCCTAAGTAACCTCATAGCATACTTGTGCAATGCATGAATGGCATCCCATAATACCATGCACACTAAGCATAACCTTGCAGTCACCATATGCATACCTAACATTCATTTGGCTCATTCTTAGCTTACTTCATATAGAAAAGGAAACTATCACCTCTAGTCAATTATGTCATGGAGGGCAACTATAGCAACAACCCAAGCTAAACATACATCATACAAGAAAATACTTCTTAAGTAGCTTCAAGTCATACTTGTGCAATGCATGAATGACATCCCATACTACCATTCACACTAAGTACCACCTTAGGCTATCATACTGAAATGATTGCAATTTATCATTCTAGACTAACAAAGAATATCACCCTATTAGACTAGACTAAGCTATCATGGAAACATATTGATCATGCAAATCCAAGCTATACTAGGATGGGTAAAAGTGTTCCATCCTAGCAACCATGAAATAGTCTTAGACCAACTAAGTCATGCTACCCTTCCAAGCACGCTATGATGTTAATGTATGCTACACTTATGAGAGTAAGATTTCTCAATCCTAAGCTACCCTTAGGAGAGTATATGTTCTCAATCCTTAGCTACTATGAAATGGTCTTGGCCTAACCAAGTCATGCTATCATGAAGGCATCCTAAAATGCTAGTTCAAGCTACCCTTAGGACAGTATGTGTCCTCAACCCTAGGCTACAATGACTACTACTAACTTAAGCTACCATGAAATCCATCTTACAATGCCAAGTTAAGTACTCAATCCTAAGCTACCATTCTTGGTCTTATCTTACCAAGTCAAGCTATACATGAAGAGATCATATGTCATAACTTCAAGCTATTCTAGTCTAAAATGCTGTGATTCATTTTAGGTGATTAGTTTTTCAATCTAGAAGCATTCTATGTGAGAAGACCTTGCATCTCCTAGCATATTTATGCCTAAGTGTGTAAGTGAGGATATTCTTCAACAATACACAACAAGATCACCTCATATTAGCTTTACTCTCAAAGCCCTAACATTCATGACTACAAGCCTTACTCTCAAAGGTTTACTTCTTACAATCAGCATTCATACCTAGATTTCAAGGTATTCTAATCATATTTTTCATTAGTAGGTGATTCTAGTCATAATTCATCATAAAGGTTCAATTTCAACTCTAATAGTTATGATACATCATATACAATAAAGTTTAGTTCAATTCATGTCTATATGTTCCTAATCTTGAACAATTACTACACATGACATTAATTTTAGAAGATCACTTATGAATCCTCATTTTCACCTCACATCGCATAAACCCACATAATATCAATTCTATAAAGTACACTAGGGTTAACCATGTAATTCACATAAATTCATCATAATATCATAATTCAATGCTAAATCAATCATAATTAAGTATTATCCACTTGATTGGAATCATACTTCAACACTACCCAAAATGTAGGAAGAAACCCTAGCTAGAATTGGGTTTTGTCTTCACAATTGGGGGAAATCTAGGGGGCTCTATGGGTGGAAGAACCCATAGATGAATAAGATAACATACCTTGATTCAAAGCCCTCACCAAACTTGCATTTTTATAAGGTAACTGTTCGCTTTAAAATCGAAAATGGATTCGATACAATTCACCAGAATCTAAGAAATGATCAAATTAGAAAATGCCCTATCTTCCTTCTCTTCTTCTTCTTTTTCTTTACTTCTAGAGAGAGAATTTCTTGAGGGAATTTGGGTTCTTTGGTGAATCTAAAATAATGATTTGGAAACCATCTAATTAAGGGTCTATTAGGTATATATAGTTGGCCTAATTACTAATAAACCGACCCTACTTAATAACTAACTAACTCTAGAACCTTCCCTAAACCCCCAACTTAAAACTATTTAACACCAAGCATCCCCAACCCATGAGACCACGACCCATGGACCGTGGGTAGGTCTACGGGGCATGCTGCACACTCGTGGGTACTGCAATGTAGCTCCTCAAATGGGTCCTTGGCCCACGACCCCTTCCCATGGAGCGTGGGTCCACTTACAGGGCGTGAATGCCAACCATAGGTGGCCCATTTTGGGCAGATTTGGGGATTGTTTTGGGGTCCTCCTCAAGGACCCCTTTGGTTGGTCCTTGGGGAGTCATACCATGACGGTTAACCCCTAAAACCCTCATTATAAGTTCATGAAGTCATTTTACGATTCTATCCCTCACCTCAAACTCTAAAACTCCCTCGTAAGGCTCTAGTTTAATCTACCAGTTTCCGGTGTATTACACATTCCTTCTAGCATATTCTTTTTGAGTTTCCATATCCTAAAAATCATCGGATATGGATTATGAGAGAGACATATAAAGTTAAACTCTATCACACGACTTTAAGTAATGAAAGAAGTGGAGTTTCTTAAACATCTTATAGACATTCATAATTATGGTGCACTTCACTCTCATGAACAATACTCTATTCGATGTAGCTTGTGAGACAATAATCCTAGGACCTTTCTAAACCTTGGGCTCTGAATACCAAGTTTGGGACAATCGAAATTACACCCTAGATGTGACATGGCGTATAATACCCCGAGAGGCCTTACACAAGCCACTTAGCATACATCATAAAAGATAATAGAAACAAGAGAGTTTAAAAGTAGTGTTTCAAATAAAAGAGTTTGATAAAATGAAGCGGAAGTCTAAACATAATTCTGAAAGCCATCTATTACATCAAATGAGTGTTTGAGACGTAACTCATACATCACATACAACATATGAAAATACAAGACATGAAAGTGATAAAAGAGTCTCTATCCTTGGAACATAAGGACTCACCAATCTTCACTGTCTAAAATGGATCACAAGCCACGAGTATGGGAGGTAGGAGAGCCAGATCCTACATTAATAAAAAAATATAGGCAAGAGTATGCATTAGTACAGGGAATGTAACAAGTATGATAACAATGTGTCACGCCCTAAAATAGGGAGGTGTAACTGGATTTCATAATTGAACATTGAACATCTTGTTTGTAGCTAGTTGTGTCATCTCTCTATTTAAATACTCTATAGCAATCACAAATAGGTAAGGGGACATAGGGTACCTTGTCTCAACCCCTTATTATCTTGGAAAGTATTGGTAATTCCTCCATTCATAATAAGAGAGTAAGACACTATAGAGACACATTCCATCACCCATGTAGTGAATTTATGAGGAAACCCTATGTCTATCATCATAGTTTTGAGAAAATGCCACTCAAGTGAATCATATGCTTTCCTGAGGCCCACTTTTAATACACATCTACGAGATATCCATTTTCTAATATACCCTTTGAAGAGTTCACGACTAAGGAGAATATTATCAGTAATGCATCTCCCCTTAATAAAAGTTGACTATGACCTTCCAATGGTGTTATTAATAACCCTCTTAATTCTTCTTGTGAGTATCTTGGAAAAAATTATATATAGAGTAGTACAATATGCTATAGGCCTAAAATCCTTCACATTTGATGGTGAAGGAACCTTAGGCACTAGAGTGATGGCAGCACAATTCCATGTTCTCATCATCTTACCAGTTCTAAAAAAAATTTGCACAGCTGCATATCAATTTCCTCTCTATTCACCCCTTAGATGTGATCCAATTGTTGCTCTCTAGTTTGACATGGTCCCCTCTTAGTAAATACAACACTTGGGCATTTCACCTTCTCATTACTAGTTCCCATAAGATTGGTAAAAAATAATATGAATTAATCCTCAACATCCGACGGTTTTGTCAATTTTATGCCATTCTCAATATATGTGGAGGAGATACTATTATGATTTGTTATGATCTTCAATTGTGCATGAAAGTATTTTGAGTTTGGATCACCACTATCTATCCATCAAGCTCTAGATATTGTCTCAGCACCTTCTCCTCAACCATAATCCCTTTTTGTATCTCCAACATAGTAACCTTCTCCTGATCAGATAAATCTTGATTAAACAAATCTCGAGAGATATCAGCTTGTATGACTTCCAGCCTATGCTTAGCTTTGTTCAGCTTTGTAGTATATGAAGCCATAACCTTGTTTAGATCCTTAAGTTCCACCTTGAGTTGTTTCAATCTTGCCCATATAATAGTCATAGCATCACCTTTATTGCTCTTGTCCATACTTTCTGGACAATACCTTTGAATCCCTGATGCTCCATGACTGTAGTATAGAGCCGAAAAGTTTTAGGATGCAAATTAATTCTTTGTTGACAGTTAACTATGATAGGAGAATGATCAGACACCCTTGATTACATATAGTCTGCTTCAATATGCCCATACCGTTGCAACCATATTAAGTTCCCAAATACCTAGTCTATCTTGCTATAAACTCTATTAGTACCTTGTTGTTTATTGCTCCAAGTGAAATAACATCCCTGTACTTTGAGGGGAGTCAGTTGTACCTAATTTAGCATTTCCCTTAGCCGTTGTATTTCTACATCTGCTATTGGCTGCCCAATTCTATCATTAACAGACAATACATTATTAAAATCACCACTTAGAATCCATGGGCCATGTACAGATGCACTCATATTATGTAATGTTTGCCACATGATCTCCCTTTTGCTTAGCTCATCCCTTACATACATAATAGTGACATCAGCTGAAAAGTTACTTATTGGACTCTCCATTGGCAGTTTATACACTGTTCCGAAATCTGTAGGATTTGGACATTAACATGTTTCCTCCATAATAGTCAAATTCTTCCATTTTTACCACGGGGGTAATTACAGCAATAAACGCATTCTCTAGCGAATTTCATCAAGCTAAGATTGGTTTATCTTTTCTCTCCCTTACTCTAGTCTCCAAACACCAAAATAGCTCTATTTTAATCTTTTTCAAAAAGAGCATCAACTCTTTCTGTTTATAGGGCTTATGTATCCCTCTTTTATTCCAAGAACAAATAATCATAGAGGCTCAAATGAAGAGTACTCCTGCTCCTTTAAACTTCTAGCATCAGGTTTAGCTAATAGTTCAAACCTATTTGATCGACTTATCACTATCGCTTGCACAGGTTGTTCCTTTCTCATAGTCTACCCCTCTTGCTTTGTATCCTTTCTTACCGTTACAGGATCAATCTCTAGTTTCTAAGGTTTCTCCTCCACTTCAGGTCTGTCCTGCCACTGTTGAATGATCCTCCTCCTTCTTCTGCCTCTATTCCTTCTCTTTGGTGATTGTATAAATCACTCTTCCTACTGAGTCTGTTGTTCTTTCATCCAGCATTCATCATTTGATTGACCAAATTTTATGGATTACATACAAATTTAGGTTTCCAATCATACTCAATAGCTTGTTGAATAATGTCATACAAGGTGTCAATTGTAATCTCAATCTAGTAGGGGTTGGGATATATGTCCACTTCCACCAACACACGGGTATAAGAGATCCTATTCCTATCAGTTGTGAATCTATCAATGTACAATAGTGTACCATTTGCACTAGTAACTTTAGTCAGAGCCTCTATTGACCAATACCCTACTTGAAGTCCAGGAAGATTTACCCAGAGCGGAGTTAGTCATACATTCAGTATCAAATACAAAGTCTATCTCCCAATTCTTTAGAACAAATGGCATCTAATGGTATGTCTATAGTCTTGCATTTAATACATCCTTTTTATTTGCAAGAGATTCAAATCGAAACAATTAATAGCCATCAGAATTGTAGAGGGTCTGAGGCTTTTTTGCAAAATTCCACACAGCACCTCAAATACCTTGACACAAATTTCATCAAATTCAAACTTCATCTCTTTCTCCTAAAGACTATATATAGGTCTAGCAGTCTTGGAGATGTCCTTGATGAACCTCTTATAGAAATCAGCATGACTAAATAAACTTGAAATCCCTTTCACCAAAACCGAAGGTGGAAATTCGTATATGACCACAATTTTGGCTATATAATCCTATAACGTATGCTTTGAAACCTTGTGACCCATAATTATGCCTTTTCAAACCAAGAAGTGACAGTTTTCCAGTTTAGCACTAGATCAAATCGGGCAAGAACCCTATCAATATTATTCAGACATATCTCAAAAGACTTACCACAGACTAAGAAATCATCCATGAATACTTGCACAAATTCCTCCATCATGTCCTGAAATATAGACATCATTCATATCCAAATAGTGGTTGGTGCATTGCAAAGCCCAAAAGTCCACGCTTGAAATTATATGTTCCATAAGGACAAGTGAACGTGGTCTTTTCCTTATCTTTTGGACCAATCACAATCTCATAGTACTCATAATACCCATCTTAGAAGCAATAGTAATCCTACCCAGCTAACCTGTCTAGCATCTAATGAATGAAGGGGCCATACAGTGGTCTTTTCTAATGGCCTCATTCAACTTATGGCAATCCATACAAATCTGCCACCCAATGACAGTTCTTGTTGGGATCAATTCATTCTTGTCATTTGTTACCATAGTCATTCCTCACTTTTTGGCACACACTGAACTAGACTAACCCACTTACTGTCTAAGATAGGATACATAATTCCAGCATCAAGCCATTTGATCACCTCTTTTCTAACCATATTTTTTGTCATGGGGTTTAGTCATTGTTGATGTTCTCCACCTGTCTTGCGGCCCTCCTCCATATAGATTTTGTGCATAAACAACATTGGGTGAATACCATGCATGTCATACATTTGCCACCTAATGGACTTTTTCCTTCTTTAAGGTATCCCAAAGGCCGCATCAACCTGCTCATTAAATAATGTCGGAGAAAGGATCACATGTAGAGTTTCATTGTTACCCAAAAATGCATATCTTAGGCGAGGGAAGAATTTCTAACTCCATATTAGTGGCCTCTTCAACTGAAGGCTTAGGCAGAGGATTAAAAAACCCACTTCCATAGTTCTTCATAGCATCTTCGGATACCCTCACTAGCTGCATCTAGAATCTGAACTAACTCTCATGCTTCGGGATAACCAAAAAATTCATGACCCACTAACACACTCTCCAATAGATATCTAGAGGAAATGTAGTGAGGTTTTGTAGTAATATCTATCACGGTAATTGCTGAAAATTCCTTATATAATGTTGGGTAATTTTAGGGTTGATACACATCAAATTCGCTTTATCATGTGCTATCAATGTCAACTATTTGTAGGCTACATCTATAAATGTGTGCATTGTATCAAAGAAAGGTCGCCCCAAGATTAATGGTATTTCAAGATTAGTTTCAAAATTTAGTACCAAAAAGCCCACAGGAAATATCGTTTGTACTAATATATCTTCTACAACTCACCCCTTCTAGCGTAACAATGGATCCATATGCATGCTGCAAGATAATGGTGGTTGGTTTAGGACTATCCAAGACAAACTTTTTGTACAATGATACAAACATATGATTAATGCTAGCACCAAGATCACAAAACCCTCAAGGCATGGATGTTTTCCTTTTTGTAATCTGCACAGTGAAACTATTTGGTGGGTAGTCAGTTTGGGATTCTAGAGTTGCACTCTTTAGTTTGTGCTAGCATTCTCTATCAACCTTCTCTTATTCGCCATAATTTCCTTAACATACTTGGCATATATTGGAATTCCCTCAAACACATCAACAAGGGGCACATTAATGTGAACTTGCTTAAGTAAAGAGAGAAATTTACCTAAACATTCATCCTCATTTTTCTTCTTCAACTTTTATGTGAATGGAGGAGGTGGTTTCACTTTTGTTTGGTGCACTATATTCATGAGACTTTTTCTGAACCACTATACTTGTATTCTCTTCTATTACCGCCTCTAGAACTTCCACAACCAACTCTTCTATCTGCAGTCCACTTCTTGTACCCAAATCATTGACCTACATTGGGTTTGGATCAGTGTTACCCGAAAGGACTCCATGCGGACATGAGGTTTGTGCACTAGCAAACTGTTCAAACTACTTCTCCAAGTTCTGAGTAACAAACTAGTTGTTTGTTAAGTTTGCTACAGTTATATCCATATTTTCATTCACTTAAGCCTGTTCTGTCATGATCTTCTTTAAAATTTCATTAGCCCTCCTATTCCATTAAGGGGCATTTTAACTATTACCTTTATTTGGTTGTTGATACTACTGCCCATTGCATTGATGAAAGTATTGATTGTGATTCTAAGTATGATTTCTACCCCACGAGTAGTTTGAATGGCTCCTTCAACTTGGATTGCACGCGTTGTCATATTTATGTGCTCCTCCACCTCTTTGTGAATTTCCTATATATTTCACTCAATTTGGATTTGACCCATAACACCTAGTAACATGTTAACTACTACCACACACTCCACACCACCCTTATGGTAGATGTACTACATTTACTAGAGCCTATCATTTCCCTAGTGGAATTATGCTAAAATTTGTGTTCATCATGTTTTACATGACAAAATTTGTGTAGTTAAAACAGGTACCGCATTAACCTCCAATATTTCGGTAGTATTTTGTATCATGGGTCTTGCACTTCCTCCATTACATTATGTCTTTCCTTCTAATATATTATTCAATAGTGCAAACAACTCATCATACGTCTTTTTGAAGGCCTATCAACCTGCTATAGAGTTGGGAAGAACTTTTGAATTTGATTCGAGGCCCTCAATGAAAGTGTGTACTAGTACCTCATTGGCTTAGTGATGATGTGGGGAACTAATCAACAAGGATTTAGATTTGTCCCATACCTAATATATATTCTCTCCCCCTCTCTACTTGAAGCTCTAGATTTTACTTCTCAATTTTGCGGTTTTACCATAACGAAAGAATATGATCAAGAATTTGCAAGCAAGATCATCAAGAGTTGTAATAGAGTTTGATGGCTTTGACAATGGCCTTATTCCCCCAAGAGTGAAAATGGAAATAGATTCAATTTCACATAGTCAAAAGATACCCTAGTGGAAATGTAAGTGTCATTGATTTTCAAAAAAAAATTAATGTGCACTTGTGGGTCTTCATGAGGGAGACTAGTGAAATACCCAATAGTGTGAATCTACTGCACCATGTTCTATTTGAGCTTCAATGTACCCCATCTGGTGGTTTCTGAATGTTGAATTAACAATGGTTTTAAGTGGGATTGCCACATAACGCACTAGTCTAGCTTCCATCACTGCTTTGGTTTAGTCAGTTCTACTGGGGAATAGGGTACTGTAGAGACAATTTCCTTCTCAGGTAATGTAAGTATCATTCAAGCTCTGGTAACGGCTCCAAGAGTTCTCCATTCCTATCCAGTGTAGCTTTCTGACTATCTTAGTTTCCTGCAAAGAAGAACAACTAACATCATGTTATCAATACTTGAACACTGATATATAAATTTAGAAAAAATAAATAAACACTAATTCTAAAGTCCCCAGGAATAAAACAAAAAAACTTGTTGCTCCCAAATGCACACACAAGTGTACGTGGTCACACAAGTAATACAGTGGCTCTAAAAGGGGTGGATTGTCGAACCCAAAGGAAATTTGATCAATATTTATACAACTTTCACTAATACCCCAATTGAATGAAAGTTTAACTCAAGAGTTTGATTTTTGTTTATAAACAACAATTCTAAGATATTATGAATTAAAATAACAAAGAAGATTCAAGTTCAAATTGGTTGTTAAAAATAACTTAGGCAATTTCAGGATTGCATTTCACCAAGAATTTATGCTTCACGTCTCTTTCATGGATTTTAGATGGTCATCCAATTACTAATTTATAAACTGAATATTATGATCATGGTCTTCCGACCTCTAATCACCTACACTAGTTATAGTCTAACTACATCATTGCGTGAAGATAGATTGAGTCAACTACAGAGCATTTAAGTTATTGTCTTGTTGTGTAACCAAGAAAGGAAACATGGTATATCCCTATGCTAGACAAAAATCCATTCAAGTGATATGGAAGAAAAGATAATGCTCTGTGTATCCCATGTTCTATACCTCTATTCCTCTCCCAATTTCAAACATAGACAATAGATTTATTCAAAAGGTTATCAAGCATTAAAATAGTAATATTAGACAACAAATAGAATATATAATGAAAAAAAAATTCATCTATATAATAAATGTTAAAAAATTATTCATAGTTGCTGCCCTAAAACAAGGGTTCTTAGCTACGAATGCTAATAAAAAAACCCAAAGATAATTGTTTTCATGCAATTCAATCACTAAGAAAAAGTAGAAGAAAAGAAACCGAAGATGAACTTTTATTCTTTGCTCTTGCACTTTAAAAAGAATATGTAAACCAATAAAAGAAGCCTATGGCTCTATTTATAGGGTTTGGGAAAATTACCCATTTTCATTATTAGATTCGAAATCCTAAAAAATCTAGAAAATCATCAAGGCTTTATTGGGGTAGTGAAACGACCCAAAAAGTTCTTAAAAGTGTGCTTCGGAAGTTACCGGAAGCTTGTTTTAGCTATATTTAAAAATCCATTTTATTTTTCGAAAATCCGACTTCATATTTTTGTTTAGGGGGTCAAATTGAGTGGGAAATGGGTCTCACCCAAATTTTAGAGCAACCGTATCGAAATCCGAAATTTCCAAGTGAAGCCTTTTTCGAGGGTCTACTTTGAGGGTCATATCTCCTAGCACACAAATAATTTTGGTGGACATAATATATCCATGGAAAATACTTTGAGTTAGCTACCCAACGCACTTCGTTTCACCTCATTCGGAGTTCGGACGAAGAAGTTATGCCCATTTTCGTAAAACCTGTCCGGGCAGAAAATGCAATTTCCAGTAACCAAAGTTACTGTTCACCCGCCTCACTTTTTTTCTAAGTGTTTGTTCCGTTTTTTCCAAAGGGCATATGTTATTTCCTATATAACATTAACTCAATTCCCATCTCTAAAACATTTCCCAAAACACCTCTCCCATACTTAGACACATTTTCTCTCAAAGTTCTCTCAAGAACCCTAATCCAAAACCTTCATCAAGATTGAAGAGACTCTTGCTCCCAAGTTCCAAGCTTCCATTGAAGACACTCTCAAGGCCTTCATAAAAACTCAAGGTATGCGGTGTTGAACTCATGGGTCCTTCCATCCATAGTGCCTAGTCTCTATTCTACTCACTAATTCATGGTTTAATTCAAGGTTTAATTCATGGTTTAATTCCTAGTTCATAAATTAGTCTTGTTCCTTGTATAAATTTCCT
Organism: Solanum commersonii; assembly: GCA_029007595.1. Taxonomy (NCBI): domain Eukaryota; kingdom Viridiplantae; phylum Streptophyta; class Magnoliopsida; order Solanales; family Solanaceae; genus Solanum; species Solanum commersonii. The sequence goes on from JAJTWQ010000029.1 coordinate 4,622,277, forward strand.
GCACAAGTGAATTTTAAACATGAAGAGTGATTGTTTTGAGCATGTTGTGACTCTAGAACTTGAATCTAAATTCGGAATGGATGTGGAGATTTTTCATGTGGTCTTGTGGGTGTTAAAATGTGTTGTTGTAGGTTGTTCACTGGTTTGGCTGCATAATTACTACCCTATTTTCCATGCTCTTTGATCCCATTACATGCCTTCAAGGTGTTTGACAAAATATCCAATTATGGAGAATTGATGAATTGATGCTTTAGGGCTTGAGTTAGGAGATGTATGGCATTCCAAAAATATGTTGATGCCAAACTAAGCTTATGTATATGTTCATTCCATACATGAGATTGCATTAGAGCCTAAAGTGAATTTCCTATATAAAGTGTTGCATGACCATGCCCGGTCTGGGGGAAAAGAACCGGACAACCATGTGAGAGGTTTATATCTCACCACCTAGGATGCTTGGGGTGTGACCAACATCAACCATGTGAGAGGTTTATATCTCACCACCTAGGATGCTTGGGGTGTGACCAACATCAACCATGTGAGAGGTTTATATCTCGCCATCTAGGATGTTTGGGGTGTCACCAACATCAACCATGTGAGAGGTTTATATCTCGCCACCTAGGATGTTTGGGGTGTGACCAACATCAACCATGTGAGAGGTTTATATCTCGCCACCTAGGATGTTTGGGGTGTGACCAACATCAACCATGTGAGAGGTTTATATCTCACCACCTAGGATGCTTGGGGTGTGACCAACATCAACCATGTGAGGGGTTTATACCTTGCCACCAGGGTGTTCGGGTGTGAACGACATCCCCCTTCCTAAGTTGGGGTTACAGATTGGTCGGATTATGCACATACATATGATATCTACTATTAGTATAGTTTTACTTAAACATGTTTTGACTTCACTTTGATCATGCATCCTCATATTATCATTTATTATGCCTATGGAACTATCTCTTGCATTTCGATTGCGTCCTTGTCTATTGTTGCATTGCACCCCGCATACTTAGTACATTCCAAAGTACTAATGCATATTTTGCCTACATGATGTCACCATGTAGGGACCGGAGCTAATCTTGATCCTTCTCTCCATTCACGTGGCTAGTACGGTGCTTATCCGAGATTGTTGGTGAGTCCTCAATGATTCGAGGGCTACGTTATGTTTCTTACTCTTATGTTTTGAGACTTTAGCTTGCCATTGTATTTTGACTATGAGGGGAGCCGGTAATATGTCATGGCCCCCGTCCTATTTATGTATGTAGAGGTGTACGTTGGACAAGTATTTTGTAAATGAGCTTGACTCTTATTCTATGATGTTATTTTGAAATGGTTGCCCTTAGTCCCTATTTCCCGTTATTTAATGTTGAATAAAATTTCGCGACCGATGAAGTGTGATGACAAGTTTGAGAGGCTTGTTTGGGGTTCCTTCGGGTTCCCCATTCGCCATGTCACGTCTAGGCCCTAGGCTTGGGTCGTGACAAGCTTGTTATCAGAGGACTAGGTTGTTAAATCCTTGGAGTCCAACACATCGCGTTGAGTAGAGTCCTAATCATGGTTGTGAAGCGCGCCACAACTATGAATGGGAGGCTACAAAACGTTTTAGGAAAGGTTTTCCTTCTTTCTGTTCTATGTCGTGCTTAGAGTGTAATAAGGTGATTCCTCCCTAACGCTTGTTCTTTGGATTGCTAGATCATCATGCCAAACATGAGGGGAAGACGGGCCCGATCACCGGAAGAGCCACCCACCAATGGTGAGCTCCGTAATGCACTCACCATGCTTGCACAAGTGGTATCTAACCAAGTGCAACAAGGAGCCCAAGCTCCTCGAGCTACCACCCCGAGGAAAAGGGTGAGAGATTTCATGAGGATGAACCCTCCGGTCTTCCATGGTTCAAAGATGGATGAGGACCCGCAAGAGTTCATCGATGAGGTATGCAAAATTTTGACCATTATGGGTGTTGGTGCTTGTGCGAAGGCGGAGTTGGCGGCCTACTAACTCAAGGGGGTTGCTCAAATTTGGTTTGATCAATGGAAGGGTGAGAAAGGTAATGGCTATGTGGTGTTGTGGGAGGAGTTTAAACTTGCTTTTCTTAATAGGTTCTTCCCTCTTGAGCTTAGGGAGGCAAAGTTGGTGGAGTTCATGAACTTGAAGCAAGGAGCTATGAGTGTGAGGGAGTATGCCCTCAAATTTGTCCAACTCTCCAAGTATGCACCTCACTTGGTGGCCGACTCTAGGTCGAGGATGAACAAATTTGTGATGGGTGTATCCGACTTGGTTAGTGAGGAGTGTCGGTCCGCTATGCTCATTGGAGATATGGACTTGTCTCGGTTGATGACTTATGCCGAGCAAATGGAGGGGGAGAAATTGAGAAAGAGAAGGGGGCACGAGGCCAAGAGGGCCCGATTGAAGAATAGGTTCCCTAAGGGTGCTAGATTTCATCAAGGCCGAGGAAACCCTCATGTCAACCGGGGATTTGCTATCAATGTTCCTAGACCTCAGGGAGGAGGTGAAGTGGGTTCTATGGATGTATGCCCTAAGTGTGGGAGGAAGCATGGTGGTCCTTGCATGAAGGGTTCGGGTGCTTGCTTTGAATGTGGAGAAGTGGGTCACAAGAGGTTTGAGTGTCCCAAGATCCGCAACAAGGTCCGAAATGCTAACACTACTCCTTTGGGTAGAGGTGCTTCTCAAAGTGGTGCCCCAAGGCACAGTCGATTTTATGCTTTGCATGGTAGACAAGGTGTTAATGAGACTCCCGATGTGGTGACCGGTATGTTTCAAATCTTTGATCTTGATGTTTATACTTTGATTGATCCGGGTGCCACCCTTTCCTTTGTTACCCCCTTAGTTGCTAGAAAATTTCACGTTGAGTCGGAATTGTTGTATGAGTCATATGAAGTATCTACTCCCATTGGTGTCTCTATTGTTGCTAGAAAAGTGTATAGAAATTGTCCGATTTGCATATTGAATAAGTTATTGCCTTGTGATCTTGTTGAGTTGAATATGGTGGATTTTGATGTTATTCTTGGGATGGATTGGTTGCATGCATATTATGCTTCTATTGATTGTAGGACTCGTAAAGTCAAGTTCCAATTTCCTAACGAACCCGTCCTTGAGTGGGAGAGTCGGGATGTTGTGGTGAAGGGGAAATTTATTTCTTGCATTAAAGCCCATAGGTTGATTTCCAAAGGGTGCTTGTACCATATTGTGAGAGTCAATGATGTGGAGTCTAAAGTCCCTCCTATTGAGTCTATTCCGGTTGTTAATGAGTTTCTAGATGTCTTTCCAAAAGATCTTCTCGGTGTCCCTCCCGAAAGGGAGATAGGTTTTGGTATAGACCTCCTTCCCGATACTTAACCTATTTCTATTCCCCCTTACCGTATGGCCCCGGCGGAGTTGAAAGAGTTGAAAGAGCAATTGAAAGATTTGTTAGAGAAGGGGTTTATTAGACCTAGTCATTCTCCATGGGGTGCTCCGGTTTTGTTTGTGAAGAAGAAAGATGGGTCTCTTAGAATGTGTATTGATTATCGACAACTTAATAGGGTCACCGTCAAGAATAGGTATCCTCTTCCAAGGATTGACGATTTATTTGACCAATTGCATGGGGCTAGTCACTTCTCTAAGATTGATCTTCGGTCCGGGTATCATCAAGTGAAGGTGAGGGAGTGTGATATTCCTAAGACGGCCTTTCGTACTAGGTATGGGCACTATGAGTTTGTGGTGATGTCTTTTGGGTTGACTAATGCTCCGGCTATCTTTACGGATTTGATGAATAGGGTCTTCAAACCTTACCTTGATTCTTTTGTGGTGGTGTTTATAGATGACATCTTGATCTATTCTCGGAGTGAGGAAGAGCACATGGGTCACTTGAGGGTTGTACTCCAAAGATTGAGGAAAGAGAAGTTGTACGCTAAATATGAAAAGTGTGAGTTTTGGTTGAAGGAAGTTTCTTTCTTAGGCCATGTAGTGTCGGGGGATGGTATTAAGGTGGATCCTAAAAAGATCGATGTTATTAGGAATTGGCCTAGACCTTTGACCCCATCGGATATAAGGAGTTTCTTGGGTTTAGCGGGTTATTATAGGAGATTTGTGGAAGGGTTTTCTTCTCTTGCTTCTCCTATGACTAAGTTGACTCAAAAAAAGGCTAAATTTGTGTGGTCGGATGAGTGTGAGGAAAGCTTCCAAACTTTGAAAGAAAGGCTTGTGTCCGCTCCTATTTTGTCACTTTCGGATGGGTTAGAAGGTTTTGTTGTTTATTGTGATGCTTCCCGTATTGGTTTGGGTTGTGTGTTGATGCACAGTGGTAAGGTTATAGCCTATGCTTCTAGGCAACTTAAGGTTCATGAAAAGAATTACCCAACCCATGATCTTGAATTGGCCGCCGTGGTTTTTCTTTGAAGATTTGGCATCACTATTTGTATGGGGTGCATGTTGATATCTTCACCGACCATAAGATTCTCCAATATGTGTTCACGCAAAAAGATCTTAACTTGAGACAAAGGAGGTGGTTAGAGTTCCTTAAGGATTATGATATGAATGTTCACTATCATCCGGGGAAAGCTAATGTGGTGGCGGATGCATTGAGTAGAGTGTCCATGGGTAGCTTGGCTCATGTGGAGGAAGGTAGTAAAGAGTTGGCTAAGGAGGTCCATCGATTGGCCAAATTAGGAGTTAGGTTAGAAGGGGTGGATAGTGGAGGAGTAGTTGTTGTTGATGGTTCAAGGTCTTCCTTGGTTGATGAGGTGATAGCCAAGCAAGATCTTGATCTTTCTTTGGTGGAATTAAAGGCTTCGGTGAGTAGTGGTAAGGTGGAGGTTTTCTCCCAAGGGGGAGATGGTGCCCTTAGGTACCAAGGTAGATTATGTATTCCTTGTGTGGATGGTATGAGGGAAAGAATCCTTGATGAGGCTCATAATTCTTTTTATTCTATTCATCCGGGGTCAACAAAGATGTATAGAGACTTGAGGGATGTGTATTGGTGGGGCGGTATGAAGAAGGACATTGCAAAATTTGTTTCGAGTTACCATAGTTGTCAACAAGTCAAGGCCGAACATCAAAGGCCGGGTGGCCTAACTCAAGACATTGAGATACCTACTTGGAAGTGGGAAGAAATCAACATGGATTTTGTAGTGGGCTTGCCTAAGACTAGAAGAGGTTTTGATTCGGTTTGGGTGGTGGTTGATCGGATGACAAAGTCGGCTCATTTCCTACCGGTTAAAACTACTTACGGGGCTGAAGAGTATGCCAAGTTGTACATTCATGAATTGGTAAGGTTGCATGGGATTCCCTTGTCTATCATCTCGGATCGTGGTGCCCAATTCACTTCTCACTTTTGGAAATCTTTCCAAAGGGGTCTTAGTACAAAGGTAAAGCATAGCACGGCCTTCCACCCTCAAATGGATGGTCAGGCCGAAAGAACAATTCAAACCTTGGAGGATATGCTTAGAGCTTGTGTCTTGGAGTTGAAAGGTAGTTGGGATGATCATCTTCCTTTGATTGAGTTTGCATACAACAATAGTTATCATTCTAGTATCGGTATGGCTTCTTTTGAGGCACTTTATGGTAGACGGTGTAGGTCACCGGTTGGGTGGTTTGAAGTTGGAGAGGTGGCCTTGTTGGGTCCGGATCTGGTCATGGATGCTCTTGAGAAGGTAAGGATGATTAGGGAGAGGTTGAAAACAGCCCAAAGTAGTCAAAAGTCTTATGCCGATGTGAGGAGAAGGGATCTTGAATTCAAAGTGGGTGATTGGGTTTATTTGAAAGTTTCTCCAATGAAAGGTGTGGTTCGTTTTGGTAAGAAGGGGAAGTTAAGTCCTAGGTATGTCGATCCTTACGAGGTAATAAGAAGGGTTGGTAAAGTAGCCTATGAGTTGGGGTTGCCCAAGGAGATGGAATTAGTTCATCCGGTATTCCTTGTATCGATGTTGAGGAAATGTGTTGGTGATCCTAACGCTATTGTACCTCTTGAGGTTGTGGGTGTTGTAGAAGATAATTTGACGTATGAAGAAGTCCCGGTTCAGATCTTAAATAGACAAGTTAAGGGGTTGAGGAACAAAGAAGTAGCCTCCGTTAAGGTGCTTTGGAGAAATCAACAAGTGGAGAGTGCTACTTGGGAGGCCGAAGCGGACATGCAAAGACGTTATCCTTATTTATTCAACTCCACTCAAGCCTAAGGTATTAAATCAAGTCCTTTGTACTCCATTGAGTCTTACATTTCAGCCCCTAAATCATTCATGTGCATATATGTTTTAGGGATACTTTACACTAAGTTTTGAAATTTTGAAGTGATGTTTAAATAAAAATTTTGCATTCATGTTGGAGCTGATATGTTCTTGCTAAGTCTTGCCTTGTACGTCTCTTCCACATTCGGGGACGAATGTTCCCAAGGGGGAGATATTGAAACGACCCAAAAAGTTCTTAAAAGTGTGCTTCAGAAATTACCGGAAGCTTGTTTTAGCTATATCTAAAAATCCATTTCGATTTTCGAAAATCCGACTTCATATTCTTGTTTAGGGGGTCAAATTGAATGGGAAATGGGTCTCACCCAAATTTTAGAGCAACCGTATCAAAATCCAAAATTTCCAAGTGAAGCCTTTTTCGAGGGTCTACTTTGGAGGGTCATATCTCCTAGCACACAAATAATTTTGGTGGACATAATATATCCATGGAAAATACTTTGAGTTAGCTACCCAACGCACTTCGTTTCACCTCATTCGGAGTTCGAACGAAGAAGTTATGCCCATTTTTGTAAAACCTGTCCGGGCAGAAAATGCAATTTCCAGTAACCAAAGTTACTGTTCACCCGCCTCACTTTTTTTTTCTAAGTGTTTGTTCCATTTTTTCCAAAGGGCATATGTTATTTCCTATATAACATTAACTCAATTCCCATCTCTAAAACATTTCCCAAAACACCTCTCCCATACTTAGACACATTTTCTCTCAAAGTTCTCTCAAGAACCCTAATCCAAAACCTTCATCAAGATTGAAGAGACTCTTGCTCCCAAGTTCCAAGCTTCCATTGAAGACACTCTCAAGGCCTTCATAAAAACTCAAGGTATGTGGTGTTCAACTCATGGGTCCTTCCACCCATAGTGCCTAGTCTCTATTCTACTCACTAATTCATGGTTTAATTCAAGGTTTAATTCCTGGTTCATAAATTAGTCTTGTTCCTTGTATAAATTTCCTGCACAAGTGAATTTTAAACATGAAGAGTGATTGTTTTGAGCATGTTGTGACTCTAGAACTTGAATCTAAATTCGGAATGGATGTGGAGATTTTTCATGTGATCTTATGGTGTTAAAATGTGTTGTTGTAGGTTGTTCACTGGTTTGGCTGCATAATTACTACCCTATTTTCCATGAAAATATGTTGATGCCAAACTAAGCTTATGTATATGTTCATTCCATACATGAGATTGCATTAGAGCCTAAAGTGAATTTCCTATATAAAGTGTTGCATGACCATGCCCGGTCCTGGGGGAAAAGAACCGGACAACCATGTGAGAGGTTTATATCTCACCACCTAGGATGCTTGGGGTGTGACCAACATCAACCATGTGAGAGGTTTATATCTCACCACCTAGGATGCTTGGGGTGTGACCAACATCAACCATGTGAGAGGTTTATATCTCGCCACCTAGGATGTTTGGGGTGTGACCAACATCAACCATGTGAGAGGTTTATATCTCGCCACCTAGAATCTTTGGGGTGTGACCAACATCAACCATGTGAGAGGTTTATATCTCGCCACCTAGGCTGTTTGGGGTTGTGACCAACATCAACCATGTGAGGGGTTTATACCTTGCCACCAGGGTGTCCGGGTGTGAACGGCATCCCCCATCCTAAGTTGGGGTTACAGATTGGTGGGATTATGCACACACATATGATATCTACTATTAGTATAGTTTCACTTAAACATGTTTTGACTTCACTTTGATTATGCATCCTCATATTATCATTTATTATGCCTATGGAACTATCTCTTGCATTTCGATTGTGTCCTTGTCTATTGTTGCATTGCACCCCGCATACTTAGTACATTCCAAACTACTAACGCATATTTTGCCTACATGATGTCACCATGTAGGGACCGGAGCTAATCTTGATCCTTCTCTCCATTCACGTGGCTAGTACGGTGCTTATCCAAGATTGTTGGTGAGTCCTCAATGATTCGAGGGCTACGTTATGTTTCTTACTCTTATGTTTTGAGACTTTAGCTTGCCATTGTATTTTGACTATGAGGGGAGCCGGTAATATGTCATGGCCCCCGTCCTATCTATGTATGTAGAGGTGTACGTTGGACAAGTATTTTGTAAATGAGCTTGACTCTTATTCTATGATGTTATTTTGAAATGGTTGCCCTTAGTCCCTATTTCCCGTTATTTAATGTTGAATAAACTTCTGCGACCGATGAAGTGTGATGACAAGTTTGAGAGGCTTTTTTGGGGTTCCTTCGGGTTCCCCATTCGCCATGTCACGTCTAGGCCCTAGGCTTGGGTCGTGACAGGTAGATATGCCACCAGTGCCCCAACACCAGCCGCCAATAGTTGAGCAGCTAGCGTGACTGTAACACCTTAGATTTTTGAAAAGGAAAAGGGAACATCTTTGGGCTACTGTTGTGTTCTACGGGTCCATTCTGGGGGTCGTAGAAGCTTCAACAGACCATAGAAGGCATCCGTAGAAACTGGGTTAAATAATTTTTAAACTCTAGTCTTGTACCTCTTTCTATGATTCACTAGGATGACCTGTTAAATGATCTACTAGTCGTAGATGAATATCGGAGGTAGGTCCCAAACTTAGTGAAATTTTGTGGTCAAAATTGAATTATACGGTTAGGGTCTACAGGTCGTAGGAAGTCTTACGGGTCGTAGACAGGTCTCAGAAAATTGGTCAAAATTTAAGGTTTCTGAACTTTTCTATGGTTAAATAGGATGGTCCATAGAAAACCCTACGTACTGTAGGTCCAAACAGTAGGATGTTTTGGCAGATAATTTTTAAGGGCTTCTGGGTCTTTTCCGAATTGTTTTATGCATATACAATGTCATTTTTAATTCTACCCTAAGGTTTATATAAAGCTTTTAATTCATTAAACTACCCACTTTAAACACATTCTCCTAATTCCACAAAATCAAACCAAATTCATTCTTCCAAATTCCCTCCCAACCAAAGAAAGAAAAAGAAGAAGCTAGGGTTTATTCAAGTGCATCAATTCACAATTCATCTTGGGTTTTGAGTAGTAAGGTATGTGGGTATTCAACCCGGTGTCAACATGTTTTGATTTGGATTATTGTGGATCGTATGCAAAGTCGACTCATTTCATTCCGATCAATGTTTCTTATTTGTTGGAAGATTATGCTAAGTTGTATTTAAGGGAAATTTTTAGTTTGCATAGGGTGCCCCTATCTGTTATCTTCAATCGTGGTACCCAATTCACTTCCCAATTTCAGAAGTCGTTCCAAAAGGTTTTGGTACCCGAGTTAAGATTAGAATGGCCTTTCATCCTCAAACTGATGGGAAAGCAAAGCATACTATCCAAAATTTTGAAGATATGTTGAGAGCTTGTTTGATTGATGATATACCATGAGTTTACGGTATTTTTGATGCGTTTCACTTAGAGTTTATGTGTATCTTAGGCTATTTTAGACTAGAACTAATGTTTTGTGTATAATGTTTATAGGAAATAGGCGTGAATGCGGTTGATGAAGATGTGAGCTGAAAAGATGCAGAAGTGACCACCCACATAGCTACCCACGAACCAAAGGTCCAGCCGATGGGAAGTCATATGTCTTGACCTAGAAGTTGAGTTCCTATAACTCAAACAACGAAGTGCTAGGATGGAACATAGTCCAGTCCATGGACTGTGGGTGAGGCATCATATGTAGAACATCATGGAAGTCTGACAAGCATGGAACCACGGAGCACGACGACGGACCATAGGTCGACCCACGGTTCGTCTTGTATGCCCATTATTGATGATTTGAGAATTGAAGGTTCCATGTACCTGATGAAAGTTTCTAAGTATTGAGCTACGGATGGGACCTACGGACCGTAGATCGACCCACGATCTGTTGGTCGAAGCGTCGTTTAAAACCACATCCTGCCAGTTATTTCTTTATTATGTTTCCTATTTTATTTAGGATTTGTTTTCTATAAATTAGAGTTATAAGCCTTTTTTGGGAGATTAGACATTATTGTAAACTCTTAGTTTTTGGTGTGTTAGGGAATTAACTTGAAATTTTTAGCAATTTGATTTCTGGATTTCATTTTAAAAGATTTTCACTTTGAAAATCAATTAAAGATTTCGAGTGTCATTTATTCTAATTGTAAGTTCATAAATTCTTTCTTGTTTATTATGAATTGTGAACTCTCAAGTATGAGTAGCTAAATCCACAACTATGGTTGTGGGAACTATGAGCAATTAACAAAGTATGAATAATTATTAAGTAATTCTTGAATAATGTTTATGCATGTATTGTTAATTCTTTTGCGTAGAAGTCTTTTTAATGAGTGCACGTGTTAGAACTCGCCTTGTTGCTACTTGTCAGAACAAGGAGGTAGTTAATGAGAAAAGAATTAACAACGGAGATTTAGTGAATGCTATCTAATAGTCTAATGTCAATTGGAGCGAGGGTGAAAACTAAGTCATACATTGATGTGATGTCTAATCTGGGTAATGCTAAGGGTTAGTAAGCATACACCCGTAGCCGAACCAAAGTGCGAGGTGAAATTCCCTACTTGGAGGACCAATCACTTAGGGATACCTAACTTACCAACTTTTCATGTAAAACACTAGGAAAGGATTACTGCGTTAAGAGCTTGTGCGGAGCATACATACCCTTGTTTCTCTCTCATATTGATAAATCAAAGTTGAATCTTGGTTACTTGTAACTAAATCAACAATCTATTACTTACTTACAAAAGCCCCCCTTTATTTCCTTGTTTTGGAAATAGTTTAACTCAATGGATATAATAGTGAGTTAAGTTTAAGTCTGAACCATATTCCTCATGGGATCGAACCCAACCTACAAATTGGGTTTTGTATTTGACAACGATCGCTTATACATCTTTAGGGAGGTGTAATTTGAGCGTATCAATTGACTTCAAGGGTAATTGGGAGGATCATTTGGCTTTGATTGAGTTTTCCTATAATAATAGCTATCACTCGGGTATTGGTATTGATCTATTTAATTCTATTTATGGTAGGAGGTGTAGATTGAGGTTGCTTTGATAGGTCTAGAGTCGGTTCATAAGGATATGGAAAAGGTTCTACTTTTATAAAAAGGTTGAAAATGGGGCAAAGTTGACAAAAGTCCTTTGCCGATGTTAGAAGAAGAGATCGTGAGTTTGATGTTAAAGATTGGGTTTACTTGAAAATTTCATCTATAAAGGGTGTAATGAGGTTTGGTAAGAAATGGAAGCTTCTTCTCCGTTATGTTGGTCCCTAACAAGTTTTGAGGCGTATTGTTAAAGTTGCTTAATAAACTCGATTGGCCTAATGATTTGGCATCGGTGCATACGGTTTTCCATGTCTCTTTGTTTAAGAAATTAGTTGGTGATCCGACATATATTGTACCATTGGGGAGTATTAGTATAAAGGATAGACTTTCTTATGAAGAAGTTCCGATTGAGATTTATGACCGATAAGTTAGAAAGTTGAGGAACAAAGAAGTTGCATCCATAAAGGTCTTCTGGAGGAATCAAATGGTTGAGGGTGTTTCTTGGGAGGCCGAGGCCGATATGATGTTTCAATATCCTCATCTCTTTCCCTCCGATCCTACTCTAGATTGAGATATTTAATTTCTCATGGTTCATTATTGTGGATTCCTGTGTCTTAACCATTCCCATGTTTCTATGTGCACGTATGTTGTTTTATGAAATGATGTTTGAGTATGTTTTAGCTTGCAATCAATTTCCTCTTTGATTATGTGCATCAATATTATTGCAATAATGTTGGGTTGTTAGATCTCTTTCCCCTACCCTCTTTATATTGCCTTGAGTCTTATTTGAGGAAGAATGTTCCCAAGGGGGAGATATTATAACAATCAGATTTTGGAAAAGGAAAAGGGAATATTTTTGGGCTACTGTTGTGTTCTAAGGGTCTATTCTGTGGGCCGTAGAAGCTTCTTCATACCATAGATGGTTCTACGGACCGTAGAAGGCATCTGTAGAAAGTGAGTTAAATAAATTTGAAAATCTTTTCCCAGTACCTCTTTCGACAATTCCTCGCAACAGCCCGTCAAATGATCTATGAGTTGTAGATGAGTGTCGTAAGTAGATCCCACGCTTAGTGAAATTTTGAGGTCAAAGTTGAGTTCTACGGTTAGAGTCTGTGGCTTGTAGTTCTCTTCAAAATTTGTCAATAGTTAAGGTTTTTGAACTTTTCTACGGTGAACAGGACGGTATATAGAAAGCCCTATGGACCGTAGGTCCAAATCGTAAGAAGTTTCGACAGTTAATTTTTAGGGGCTTTTGGGTCTTTTCCTACTTGTTTTAAGCCTATACGATATCGTTTTTATTCTATCCTAAGACTTATGTAAAGATTTTAAGACCTAAAAATACCGACTTTAAATCCATTCTCCTAATTCCCCAACATCAAACAAAATTCATTCTCCCAAATTCCCTCCCAACCTAAGGAAGAAGAAGAAGAAGCTAAGGTTCATTCCAGTGCCAAAATTTGCCATTCATCTTGGGCTTTGAGTAGAAATATATTTGGGTATTCACTCATACAGTCCATTCCTTCATGGGGTCCCCAACGTTTTCAATTGATCAAATTAGGATTCTTCCATATTCTATATGGGTTTCATTAAATTGTGATTTTAATTTGAAATTTAGTCTTCTAATGCATGATTTAATGCTAATACATGATATTTAGTTGAAATTATATGGACCCATGCATGATTGATGATTTTCAACTATGAACCTATAAAGAACCCATGAACCTATGAACTATGAATTTTGGAATATTATGAATGTCTTATGAAATTGATGTTTATAATGATGAGGTTCTTTTAGATGAAAGTATCAATGTTATTGTGAAAGGGTTTCTCACATATGAATATGATAATGATTGTGAAAGGTATTTCTCATATATGGATTCACATTGGTGAAAGTGTTTCTCACCTATGCTTGAATTGTAATTTAAGGAGATATTCTATGTTTTGTTCTTCAAAATGGGGATTTGTATTGATTATTGTCTTTCCTATGTTGTAAAGAATACTTGGCTTTTATTTATTCCATTGGAATTTAGATATAGCACCGAGAAGGCTTTGAGGTGGAGGCTCAAAAAGGATAGTAGCAACCTCTAATCCCTAACTACGTTCCCTCGTAGGATTGTCTTAAATGACCTAGCTAGTGGATCCACTTTAGCAAAAGGTGATGTGTACTGGTTCTAGCTTGGAAAGTAGAATCCCCTTCTTTCGATATGAGGGATATACCAGATTCCATGATATAGCTCGCATGGCTTTATTATCGGTTACAGCTAATATGTCACAAAATGAATATTTTTCTTCAAATCTTTCTCATGTCTTTTATTTCAAATGCATTGACCATATATTATGATTTATATGTAGTTCCTTATTTAAGCTTTTAAATGTTCAATATTATTCATGCATTACATGTTTTAAGATATTCATGCTACCATGTCTATTTTGTGTTTATTATCTAATACTTAGTACATTCCATGTACTAATGCATGCATGTGCCTACATTTTTTCATTAAGGTAGGTTCTACCGCTCCCACTTCTCACACTTGTGGCTAGTGGATCATTCGATCAGTTTCAAGATTCGGTGAGTTCTCAAGTTTCAAGGACTCAGATTATTTTAATTTATTTATGTATTTATTTTCTTTTGGATGATGTACGTGGTGTATGGGTTACGTCCCAACCACTTCTTTCATGTTAGATGACTTGTTGAGACTATGTTAGGTTTATGTTTTCTCAAACTCTTTTTTGATATAAGATTGTTACTTTTGACATCTTTATTTCTATTTTCTTGTATAGTACATGCTAAGTGTCTTGTGTAGGGCCTTTCGAGATTCTATAGGCCATGTTACGGCAAGGGTATACTTTGGTTCGTGACAGCATGCCTACAGTGCGCTAACCTAGGGCATCTAAAGTGTTACCCCTAGTTCAGCACATCAGTACTGCACTTATCCTGAGCATCAGTAATTTGGGGTTTTGGGGTGATGCTCCAGTAGAGCGCCCAAGCCAAAAAATGTCTTTTGTGACTTCTTTTGTGTGCTCCTTTGTGTTTTGTCCACACATTCTTCCTATTCCCTCACTCCCAAGTATTTCTTTCCTTTAGAATTCCCTACATTTCCTAATCATAGATCTTAGTTCATTTTTATTGCAATATCCATCAAAATATTAAAAAATAGAATAAAGAATGATCCTAAATTACAAGGTACATGCGGGGAAAATGTAGTAAATTGATATATAAATAAGCCCAAGATCACGTTGTATCTTAGTTTTCATATCAACAATTGGTTGGACCAGTTGTGCAGTCACCTTCTGTTCTAAAAGATAGGATCACTTATAGAAAAACCAGTCAAACCAACATTCTCACTATATCCATTCAAAAGGCTTTGATCAGGGAAGAAATCTTTGGAAACTTTAGATATCGTGGAGTATGGATGTTCAACTAGCTCCTCAACACACATCATTTGTAATTACCTGATAATATAAAAGAAAAAAACAACCAACAAAAAAACTCAAAAGATAAACATGTTAGTCTTCGTAGATGATACATAATACAAAATATCACACATAGAGCCGCAAAAACAAGAGTTGTTTTATTTGAAGATAAACTATCCCCTAGGTATAGAGAAATGACTAAATAGACAAGAATTTGTATATTTGATTCCAAGATTAGTGAATCAGGATGGTTGACTTGATTTGAGCAAAGGTGTTATTACATCTTCAAATGTTGTACTTTTGATTTTGGTTGATATGAAACTCTAATCTCCTTGTAAGAGTCAAAAAAAAAATATCTCAAAGATAGGGACCGAGCCTTGAAAGGTGCTCTACGTATCTCACACATGAGAATTCAGGTCCTACATAGTTCGACTAGGTTAAATCTCTTTTCAATTTAAGATGGTAAATTATCCTTTTTTCTGAGATGAGAGAATGAAATTTAGGATTTGAAACTAAAGTTTGAATTATTTTTTTTGAAAACTATAGATACAAGGAGTATTTGGATGCTCTTTTGATAGTGACTTACTATTTGTGCTTCGGAGGTTCTAAACATTTATTTAAAATGAATTTGCTAGAATGTCTCCAAATAAAGCAACACATTCACACAAACTGTCATAACATATAACACATAGGCAGTTATTGTGTGTTCTAACAAATATGTGACCTTTTTTGCTAAGGGTAGGTCTAACGATTTGAAGATTGTTTTAATGTTATTTGAAAATTTTTGTTGCCCAAAACAATATATTATACAAGCTTTATGAATAAACTTAATAGGGACACATAATAAGGTAAACGAGATATAAATAATCAGTCCCACACTAGGGTACAATCCTAAACTAAGCCTTGTTGAAAGATCCTTCCTTTTTGGACTTCTTGTCATCTCTAGATACCAACACCTTTTAGTTGACATAGCAGTTTGTGAAGACCCTCCTTTGACTAGAATAATCTAGTAAAATAAACACTAAACCTTGAGGAACATTGATTAGCTAAATGGTGTATACATCCTTCAACTTTAAACACATAAATATGATCATCCATTTGGGTTGGGGGTCATTTTGGACTCAAAGTGGACTTTCTAATGGACCCGACACACCTTGGGTATTGGGTTATCTTAGGTCAATGCACTAAATTCAGGGATTTGTCTTTGCTCTACGCTAGTTGACTAAGAGTTGGCTTTACTTTGAAGTGAACCAGTGACCGCAGTGGACAATGTAAATTGGGGGAAGTTAGCAACCGTTGACCGTCATGTGGTCAACTCATTTCGCAAGGGAACCTCTAGTAAACATTTGGATTTCCAATGATTTTGACTCACATAATTGTCGTAAGGCTTTCAATTCAAAAAAGTTTGAATTGGTGGGAGAAATATTATGAATTCAATGATAGTTTACTATTCAGAATTACACACATAAAGCACAAACAGTAAAGTGATTACAAATTAGTACAATCCCTGATCGCTAGTCAGATAGGCAAACAAGTGTAATGGTTAGAATCTAACTAAATCTCCAACAGAGTCGACATTTATTTTAATGTGTCAAAAAGAAGCGGTTTATAAATTAATTTCAACTTTAAGAAAAAACCCAACATTTTAAAAGAGTCGTCTTTTAATTTTTAAGGGAAAATCAAGAAACCCTTAGCTAATTTCAAAAATACTTCAATAGAAAATAAAATCTTTTGAAATTCCAAAGAAAGGGTACAAGGTTCTTATTTCCATTTAGAAGGTTCTACGCACTTGTAATGTCTAGTAACATGCGGTTATGTACAATTTAAAACATTATCTGACTAAATTTTGAGAAAATTACTTAAAAGTAAATAAAGAAAATTTAAACATTATTTGAAAATTAAAGAACTTAAACATTTGAAATATTTTTTTGGAAAGAAATTAAACTTTGTTTAACTGAGTAAGTAAGGAAATACAATTAAATAAATTATTTAGAAGAATAAACTATTACAAAAATGATTTATCTTTAGGAAATTTAATTAAGTTAAGCTAAGCATTCAAAGTTAGAATTCATAAAAGAAAAAAAAAAAAAAAAGTAAATAACAATAATAAAGTAAAGAACAATCTCAAACTTGGGCTCTTTTGCCCAAATTCCAAAACTCTTGGTCTTAGCCACCCAAACTTGTCCTAAAATACTATTCGAATGGCTTGTTGCATCATGTGTGCATGTCTTTGCAAATTTTAGTCCATTTATCATTGTGTATGCAACAGTATATAACTATTGTTGTATCTGTTGTATATCCAATGTATTTTGATGTATACAACTCAAATCTTGGCTCCCCGGACCAGTATCAGACCCATTTTAACCTTTAATTTAGCTTTCCTTGCATACATATCAACTTCCCTTTCATCCAAACAAGATTAATACCGACTCAATAAAGGATTGTTGGGTTTCAACCCAACCTTAGATGCAAGAAGAGGAAAGGGAGTCCAATAGACTCAATCGGAGGGAGTTCATGCTAAGAAAAATGATGATAAGGATTACTTCTCAGCATATGGAAGACTTCACTTTAAAATAGAATAATGTAAATTGTAGTTATACGAATGCAAACTTATCTAAAAATCACTAAATAGTGAGGTTACAAAGGAACATGAAGTACAGGTGATGAATACTAGAGATTTATTCCAAATAAGAAATTACCTCAAGTTATCTAGGCATCATAAGAAAACCATTTGAGTATAATCAGAAGGCTCTTGAAAAGCCAACATAAACAATCAATTAGGATTGAAGCAATAAAAAGGATTAGAGAAAGGATTCCTCCAACAAGAAAAAATAATTCATCATATAAGGATAGGATTTTCATAGTCAATATTCCCAAATAATCACATACTACAACGCACAACCCATTTTATGAAAATAGGACTAATTCTACTCGTTAAATTTTTTATAGATTTTACCAAAACACGTTATTAATAAAATGTCATTTGGAACACAATGAGTATTTGATAAAATAGTAACAATCATTCACCCATAAAGAGATTTAAAGACTATTTAAAAAACCAAAAATCATAAATGAACATGATGCACATGAGTAGAGGAGCAAATGTCTAGACCATAAAACGATACTTAGTTGATACTACATCAAAGCTACAACATTTTTGTGTTATATTTATGAAGAAGACAACAAAGAAGTAACAAAATACATAGCTTTAATGAAAAATAGTGAACGTAACGAAAAATTTGTAGAAGTAAACATTCATGGAGGTTTCACAACACTTTTAAGGCATAAACATCAAAATAGGCATTCAAAAAAATATTGGTTCATAGGAATTAAACCCAAACAAGGAAAAAAGAAAATTTGAGGACATAATAAATTTTTAAATAAAACACCTAGAAAATACAGGAATATATTCAAATCATATTCAAATAAAAAAAAAGAGAGAAGAAACATGCATTATCATTGAAAGAAAATACAACTATTTTAAGAATAGAGAGCTAGTATTTGATCAAGAAAAGAGGCATTGATACAAATCAACTGCTAGATAGAAAACTAAAGCTAAATCATAGAAGAGAACTAATAAACAAGCGAGGAGGTATATCATTTTTGGAGCAGTGACAACTGAGAAAACGAATACAAGGGTAACTCCAGCAACAACAAGATCATCCTAGAAACAAAGAGCTGACGTCGAGCTCAAAAGAGATCAAAGCTTCTAATTTTCGAAGATTTTTTATGGACCTGAAATTCTCCTTAACGACCTTTTCAAAGAAAAAGCTATGTATTTATAGAATAAATGATTGCATTTTTAGGGGGATAAAAGTTTTCTTTTATTTGAGGGAAAAACCATCCAGAAATAGGGAAGGGATGGAATCGATTTGGGGGGAAATTGGTGGGAATTCAAAATGATTGGGGAATTTGAATTTGAAAATCAAACATTCCATGAAAGATAAGTCTAAGCGGGCTATTGTATGAATTTAACTAATTCTCGACGGATTGAGAACAGGAATCATCTAATTCTCTGATGAATGAACGAGTTTGAGAATGTTCTCGTATAAAGAGGATAAGGGAGAGATGAGAGGTGTAACACCTCAAATTTTAAAAAATGAAATAGGTTGCATGAATTTTGGCCACAGGTGAAGGTCTATGAGACCAATCTACAATATGTAGAAATTTCTACGGGTCGTTGACCAGTCTTATAAAATTGGGAAAATAATTTTTGAAAATAAAGTCCCAATACCCCGTCCTACGATCAACTAGGATGGTCCGTCAAATGTTCTACAAGTTATATATGTGTCTCGTAGGTAGGTCCAAAACTAAGCGAAATTTTAAAGTCCAAGTTGAGTTCTATAGTTAGGGTCTATGGACCATAGGAAGTCCCACGGACCATATAAGGGTTCCACCAAAAGTTGGGTGATTTTCAGGTCCAGTACTTAGTCTACAGTTGACCAGACCGTAGAAAGTTCTATAGTCCTTAGGTCACACCCGTAGACCAATTTTGATAGTTATTTCTTAAGGACTTTTGGATCTTTTCCTAAATATTTTAAACCTATACTATGTTGTTTTGGCCCCTACCGTAAGACCTATATAAAGGTTTCAAGTCCTAAATCTATGCACTTTAAACCCATTCTCCTATTTCCCCAAGACCCAACAAAATTCTTTCTCCCAAATTCCCTCTCAACTCAAGGAAGAAGAAGAATCTAGGGTTCATTAAAAGGTCTTACATTAACCATTCATCTTGGGCTTTGAGTAGAAAAGTATATAGGTATTCATCCATGGAGTCCATTCCTCCATGGGGTCCCCAAGGATTTTCAATTTCAATTGATCAAATTAGAGTTCTTCTCAGTTCTACATGGGTCTCATTCAATTATGGTTTTTATTTTTGTTTAAATCTCCTATTACATTATTTAAATGTAATTACATGATATTTAGTTGAAATTATATGAACTCAAGCATGGCCCATTACTTTTAGTTATGAACTTATGAAAAACTCAGGAACCCATGAACTATGGATTCTGAATGAGAATGCATGTCTTATGAAAATGATGTTTATGATGATAGGGTGCTTTTATGTGAAAGTGTTAATGTTGTTTTGAAAGATTTTCTCACATGCAAACATGATCGTGATTGTGAAAGTTATTTTCTCACATATTGGTTCACATTGGTGAAAGGAGTTTTTACCTATGCTTGAATTGTAACTTAAAGAGCTATTATATATTTTGATCTATAAGATGTGGATTTATATTGATCATTGCCTTTTCTCTGTTATAATGATATTTGATTTTATCAATTATGTTTGTATTTAGACTTAGCACCGATGGGGCTTTAAGGTGGAGGCTCAAATAGGGTAGTCTCTAGTAGCAACCTCTAGTCCATAACTACATGCCCCCAATGGATTATCTTAAATAACCTAGCTAGTAGATTCACTTTAGCAAAAGATGATATGTACGGATTCTACCTTGGCAAGTAGAATCCTCTTCTTTCGGTCTAAGGGATATATCGAATTCCATGATATAGCACTTATAGTCTTGTTGTCGGTTAAAGTTAAATATCCAGCAAAACCAAAAAGTTTCTTCAAATATTTCCTGTGTCTCTTATTTTGAAATGCATTGTCCATATCTTATGATTCATACGTTATTGCTTCTTTCAACCTTTAAATGTCTAAATGTTGGTCATATCTCATATGTTCAAACTCTTCATGGTATTATGTCAATTTATGCATAGTTCCCCATACTTAGTACATTCCATGTACTAATGCATACTTGTGTGTACATTATCTCATTAATGTAGGCTCTGACTCTCATACCACTCACATCATGGCTAGTTGATCATTTATCAGATTCAACAGTTGGCGAGTCCTCATGTTTCGAGGACCGAGACACTTTTACTAGTTTTTCATCTTTCTAGTTTTCAGCTGATGTATGTGGTATATGGAATACGTCCCAACCACATATTTTAATGTTTAGATGCCTTGTTCAGACTATGTTAGACTTCCACATTGTCAAATAAATACTTCTTTTGAAATCTTTATTTTTATTTTCTTGTATGATGTATACTAAGTGACTTGTGTAGGGCCTTTTGAGGTTCTATACGTCATGTGATGGTTATCGTGACCAACGACATTAACCTATGGTATGAGTGTCTACGATCGTCGATAGTATAGTAACCCAACTAAAGGTTGGGGTTGTATCCCAAGGGAGTGGTTTTGAGAATTGATAGAAAAATAAAATTAAGCTCTAACTAGTCATAGCTAAACACATTAACGAACAAAAACATGGTAAATTAAAGTGGGTGACACGAAAGTGTAAAATATCAAATTGGGGGTTTTGTCACAATTAGTAAAAATAGCAAAAATTAACAACAAAATCAAGTATGGGGAAATGTTCTTGGGGTGTGACCGCAATACAAGTTGAGATAAGTAGGTGCGTACATGCTTTTTGAAAGGAAATTTGCAAACTAATAGTGACTAGACTAAGCTTTAAATGTAAATAAGTTCCCTCTCGAGCAACTTACCCTATTTAAAATGTGTTCCTCTCGGACATCTATTTGTCGCATGAAGACCAGCCTATGCCTTACCCCACTCACTCTCTCGAGCTGAGTGTTAGGATATGGGACCATGGCTCACCCTCTCGGGCTGAGCCTCATGTCGACCCACTCCTTAGGCCATCAATCTAGTGGTCTTGGTTTCGTGACCTCCCTCTCGGGAAAGCTGAAAACACATGGGTGGCTTTGTATTTGCAACTACAAACCCTTTAGATTAAACCACAACACTAGGTGAAATCACCATTAAACTACATCTAACCTATCAGCAAGCAAGATCCAACAATAATATTAACACATATTTGCTAAATCATATCCCAAGAATGGGGGCTTTTAGCTACACATCAAGAAATAACAAAATACACCTGAAATTGTAGTAAAATCAAATGGGTATAAGAAATTAAACCTTTCTTTAAGCAAAGGAAGAAGAATGGAGAAGACCCACTTCCAACTTGGGGTTTTGTGCTTGCCTTCAGCGCCTTCACATTCTGGACCATTAGGCGGTATAGTACTGCTTCGCGTAACTGTTCGGCGAAGCGCCGACTGCTCCTTTCATCGCTTTTTTTATCCTTCTCCTTCAAGGCTTCGCGTACTAGAACAAAGGGCGGAGTAAATCCCTTCGGCGAATCGCCAAGTGTTCTTAACGATGCTCGGGCTTCAGCTTCGTCGTTCTTTTCACCCTTTCTGTTCCTTTTTGCGCCTAAGTGTCTATGTTTTCACTAAAACTTCAAATACTTAAAACTTAAGAGTTTTCATCAGATATTTAGACAAAATAAGCATTAGAGGACACTATTTCTATCAAAATAAATCCCTAAATGAGTCCAATTTGTGGACATATCATCATGTCACACCTAGGGTATACTTTACGTTGTGACAAAATGATGCATCGATTTTCTGAAGGTTTTAGGGTTTGGGTCATTTAGGGAAAAAGACATAAGGAAATGGGTTTGTTAGTGCACGCACTATTATATGTATGCTGGGGTAGGTTTGATGGGCTCAAAATAGAATAATGGGAATTGGGGATATGTTGATGTGTAGTATTGTGGGTTTAAAAAACTGGGTCAAAGTTGGCTGAAAAAAAAGGTTTATGGGACTTAAAATTCAAGTGGGGAAGTTTTCTAAAATAAAAGTACCAAAATATCTTTAATTAGAGGTAGAAAAATGTGTTTTTCACCTAGAAATAGAAGGCATGCGCAGCAAGGGTCGTCACAGACCTTGGGGGCGCCCCGCAGGCTCCATTGTGGACCCATATTGTTTTCAACATTTGAAGTTTAGTTTGGTGTGAAGTGTGGCCCAGACCTCAGTGTAGTGCTTAGTTAAATAAGCATCACTTCTTGATCACATACCAGATTGACAAATGGTTTGTAAAGTTGGAAACGAGACTCACATACCATAAATTTGATAGGTTAGGACATATGACTTTTCATATTCTAAGAGATATGCTCATTTTAAGTGTACCCTAGTAAGAACTTACAGTGAAACATAATCAGTAAGAAAATTTCCACTCCATTTTGTGCTAGAGGATTCTTATGATCTTAATTCAAACCCAACATGCTTTCCACACTTAGGAATTAACACCTATTTATAAATAGAAATCATCATGTGTTGGGCCTATACACATGCGAAGAATAGTTCAAATCTTAGGTTAGAATTGACGGGGTGTTAGAATCTAGCTACAAAATCTGCAAGGAAACCTTTTAGTAAATAAACCAATGAAAAAATTTCGTCCATTCAAACATTTGTAGGCATCTGAATGTTACAGCTAGGCATAGGGAAAGTTCTTTCATTAAATTTATTCATAATCCCACTTTAATTATATCTATTTCATTTCCCAAATATCAGAAGCAAGAAATTAATTTAGAACCCTATATGAGCTTAGTGAAAAATCAATTAGGCAAGAGAGAAAAGCTCTTCGAACTAATAATGGCCAAAAATATTTATCGTTTCAATTTAATGAATTATGTGGTGAAAATAGAGTTATTCATCAATTGACTATTTCAAACACTCCACAACAAAATTGTGTTACAGAGATGAGAAACAGAGTGCTCCTAGAAATGGTTAGATCAATGATGAACAAAGTCAGTCTCTCAATTATTTGTTTGGATGCTACTTTTCTTACAATTCTCTATTTACATAATTGAATGCCTCCAAAATTACTTTCAACTACTTCATAAAAATTATGGACCAATAACCAGAAGACATCATGGTCTGAGTATACTAAGACCTTAGGGTTATGGTGTCTATACACATAATTCCCCTCACAAATATGACAAACTGGGTTTGAGAGGAAAGATAATTATCTTTATAAGGTACTCAGAAACCTCCTAAGGTTGTATGTTTATAGGTGAGAAAAGCAATAAAAGTATAATTGAATTTGAATCACGAGATGTCACATTCTTAGAAAATGTGTTTCCTAAAAAAAGGAGAAATGGCTGAAATAGTTCATATTTGAGAAAAGGCATCAAAAAGTTCAAGGATCACTTCTTTAGAGTGGGAGTATTTTAGTAGATGATGAATTAGTTTTTCATCAACAACCTATTCCATCAGCATATGCGAGTTAAAGTAATCCTTCGACACACAATGGAAGTGACCAACTAGATGTTATTTCAAGTGACAACAAGTGGTCACCAATCCTCTTTCAAGTGAGAGAGGAATAAATGTCCTTGCTTTGAGTGGGAGTGATTGACGTTTCAAGCACACCTCATCCAATTATATGTGCAAAAGATCGTTCACTAGTATAATACCCAATAAAAGGTTGGGGTTGAACCCACAGGGAGCGGTACGTGTTCAAATTCAGTTATGAAGTACAAATGTGGTCTCTTTAGCTATAGGAATAGAGTAAATCAAAAAAGACATGAAAACACGTCTAAGGGGATGACACAAATGTTAGATAGGTGGTTTTGATTTGCAATTATCAGCTGCAACAGAATCAAACACTAAGGAAATAACAATATAGAGAGGAATTCTCAAAATGTGATCGATTATAGGCAAATTTCACTATATGGGTAATTGAAACTACTACTAAATAGCTAAATATCGGTGTGTAGGCTGGACTATGAGTGAAATAGTTTTCTCTCGAACAACTATCACGTTTCAAGTGATTTCTTTCGAACATCAACAAGCTTAGCAAAAAGGAACAACCCACAACCTTAATACATCCACTCTCTCGAGCTAGATGGGTAAAATTGAGTTGATGATTCACTATCTCGAGCTGAACCCATATCAACCCAATACCTACAAACCATTAATCAAAAGTTTTGGTTCCAAGACCTCTCTCTCAAGCAAGCTAAGAACTCAAAATTATAATTGCATTTGCAACAACAATTCATAGATTAAAACATCGCTAATAATTAAACCAACTTCAATATAACATTTAAATCAGTAATTAACAATACCCATAAGCTAATTCAACCTATAATCACATGATCACACCCCAAGAATTGGGGTTTAATCCAAACATCATAAAAATAAAGAAACGATTACCAAATATATTCGACATGATCTGGGTAAAGGTTCCCAAGTCTTTACAATGGTCTAAATTGAAGAAATTTAAAAACCCACTTGCTAAACCTCAAAATTAAGCTTAGAAATCCTCAAAGTCTTCCATAAGAACTGAAATTAAGAGAAAAACTCTAACTCTAGAATGAGAACTGCAATGTTTGGGAGAGAACTGCTCAAAATTCCTTTCAAAATCCAAGTTATAATTGCTTGCATTTTGGCCTAAAATTCCACTCGGCAAGATAAGTCGCTCCTCGCCGAGTGGTTTGGTGATCCGTTGTTTTCTCTTTTTCTATCTACATTTTGCATTGGTCTTCAGTATTCCAAGTCCTGTAACTTTGGGTGATCCAGTGTATTGTCGCGGAACCGATCGGCGGATTGACGATTCGTCGACTGCCCATTTTTGTTGCCGACTTGATTTTTCCCCAAGGCTAGCATGCTGTAACTTTGGGCAAGCTAAAAAGCCACTAGGCGGTACGCCGAGTGGTCTTGGCAATCAGTAGGGTTGCTTTTCTTCACTTATTCAGCTTTTTAGTTCTTTTTTGTCCGGTTATGTCCTCGGATTGCTCCTTAGACTCCATAGATTCAAATCAACATTTTAACATCAGTTTAGAACATAAAACATGCATTAGAGGACACTTATACTATCAAAACAAAGCCTTAAATGAGTCGAATTATCGGATTTATCAACACCCCCAACTTAAACTCTTGCTTGTTCTCAAGTAAAACTCACGATCATCAGTTTAACAAGGATGTCTACAAACAGTGTTGCATAAGACTTAACATAAATGCACACAACAAGGTCCAAACTACTTTTACAATGATCAATTGTGCACTCAAAGTTTCAAATTGTGACTCACCATCATCAAGTATGCTCAAGCTCACAATGTTTGCTTCAAATGTAAGTTCAAGCTCAACAAAAGTATTCAAATGCCCCAACAAAGATGATTCTATATTCACACAAAATTTCTCAACAATTTAAATTACTGGGATAACATACAACTCTCACACTCACAAAGATGAACACATGCATGACTTTACCCATAGGTTTAACCTTATTTTCCAATCAACATTCGTTTCAGTTCACTCAAGATCATAAAGGTCTTTTCAAGGCTTGTAACGGGGCTGAGTAAAGGTATGGTCATTTAGGCTTAGTGGCCTCTTCCTTCATGAAGTATGGCTTGAACATCACTTTTCTCCTTTTCTTTAACATTTCAAACATGCTCATAATCCACCCCATTATTCAACTCCATATGAACCACCGGATACCCCATCTCTTTCGCAATTTTCACTACTTTATTTCACAACTTTTTCTCTTTTCTAGTCATTTTCTTTTCTTTTCTTTTATTTCACTTCCTTTATTTATTTATTTTAACATGGAGGGGTTCCATCTTTTTCAAAACAACCAATCAAATGGGGAAATATTCACACTTCTTGACTTTCCTTCTTTTTCATCACACCCCCAACTTAGGCTTTTGGCCTAAGTTGGATATTCAAACAAACCAAAACTTCATGAAGATTATGGGTGAATGGATGAAGAGGTCAAAGTTGTTCAAGTTTCTTTCAATAAAAAGGATAGGCTCAATGGGTACAAAAACAAGATTCACACTTCTCACAAGAGTGGCCATAAAAGAGGTATATTGTTAAATTGGTTCACTCTTCAAAATTTTTGCCTAAGATCATTTCAATTGCTTGCTTCACTTCTATGAATCGGAACAACGGGGCAAATTCTAGGTGTCATCAAATACAATGTTCAAGACGACCTCACCACACACGGCATTGATACAATCATTAGACAAGACTCCACACTTTTTATCTAATCTGCAATTTTCATCACAAGAGACTTTATTGACAATCAGCTAGTCACAACAAGATTCGCAAAGTTCACATATTGCCTATGTAACTTCGTTTACCTCATCGTAGCCTCACATTCATTTTGTTCAATTAAGAGCACTATTCAAATTTGTACAAGAACAACCACAATCACACACACTAGAGGTGGTAAAAATTTTAAAATTACTTCAAAACCGCTTTCACATCAAAACAATAGCCCACAAGCTAAGAACATCCGTAATATCACAACCAAGATATATGTAAAACAATAGGCTCAATATTCACAAAATCATCATCAAAACAAAACTCATATTCACAAAACAGTCACAAGAGGTATGTATGGAAATACCTCACCCCACCTAACAAAATACACAATTGTCCTCAAATACAACTAAAACAAAAATAGTATAAAAAGTAACAGAGAGGGAGGGGAAAGGTTATCCTAACAGGCTAAGCCTGGGTGAAATTTGCATGTCCGTCGCTTCATCTGTCTGGGCATCAGTGCCTGGGGTCTCAGCAATCTTAGCTCCACTGGAGCCAACAATGGAAACATCCCTCAAAGAGGCCTGAACAGATGAATCTACCATGGCACTCTCGAGGTCTACCAAATCATCAAAGAAAACATCCTCATGAACACCAAACTGCTCCTCATCAGTCTCAGCCTCGGACTCAGCAACAACAACATCAACTCTAACCTCATCTTTGGTGGTAGCCGTAGGCACTTTAGAATATGTTGGAATATCTATTCTCGGGTCATCTGGAATCTTCATTGTCCTAAATAGTGAAGTAAAATCTATGGACTTTAGATGGTCTATATCTTTTCTCAACTCAGAAACATCGGCCTTCAAGGCTGTCACCTCCTCAGTAGCACCATATCCTCTCTCAGATACCTCTACTCTCGTTGTAAGGGCATCAATCAAAGCCTTGAGAGGTGTCAATACAACATCAATGGCTTTCTCGATCATCCTAGAAACAACAAATGCCCCATCTTATATAGCATCGCCTGGGTGATTGGAGGCCTAGAAGCAGAAGCAGCAGCAGATCGAGGGGGAAAGAGAGTAGCAGAAGTACTCGAGGCTTTAGAAGGAGTGGAGTTAGAAGTACCCGAAGGCCTAGTGGCTGGAGTAGGCATGGTTGCCTCTGCAGGTAGCATATCAATATAAACCTCCGGGGATGTGTCCACCGAGGCTTCCCTTCTCCTATCAGTCTTATCCCTCGTGTACTCGGCCTCTATACACCGGATATTGATAGAAGAACTGGGTGTAATCTCAACATCCCTCTTTTTATCTCGTGGAACTCTAGCCCGTTGACATAACTCTGTGATCAGAACCTGGAATAAGAGGGCTGTCTGGCACTGCCTGGACATCATGGACATCTCTTACTCAATGATCAAGCCTAAATTAAGCTGTTTTCAAGCAATGATACTCCCAAGACAGGTCGCCTTTGGGTGTCGGAGGATATACCCGTTCTAGGATGGCATGATCATGCTACTGATAAACCCAAACCACTACCTTGCCACCATATTAAGAATCTTCTTCTCTATTGGAACTTGGGCCTCAATCTACCTCGGGGTGCTATCAAAAAAGATAGGGGCCAGACAACCTTTAAGTAATTCAGAGTCTGTGTCTGGATCATACTCTGGTAGTCATGCATGAAGTTATAAGTACACCCCAAAATGGTATTTATGTCATCACTTTCGCATTGCACTTTCTTACCCCCGGACTATCACAGAATCAACTAGTTTGAAGGAACTGACCTTCCTATTCCCTTTTGGCACCAAGTCTCCATAAGCCGAGTAGAACTCCCAGACCCAAGCGTTTAGTGAAAATCTCCAAATTATGGGACTTGAGAGTGTTCCATATCTCTAGATACATGTCCACCACACCATCAGTTGGCAATGTCTTCTCCTCAAGAATAGTCATCAATCCCTCAACTTTTAGTCTGTTAAGAGACCGGGAGGAGAACCCTGTACTGGTGGCTCCAGGACCATAGTATGTGCTGGAGCTGCAGTTGGAGGAGGAAAAGTAGTCTAAGGCACCAGAATCCTAGATGGATCATGCATCGCCTTAGAGAGAAGCTCTACTCTCCGGGCATGTAGTAGCTAGTCATCCTCAGGCTCAGAGATGGAAGTCTAATAATTTTGAGAATCACCCTTGTTATCTAATGCGGTGAGGTAAGTCTCGTAGACTCCCTCAGTATTGGAGTTGTACTCCGGTGCCTTAGCCACGGGAGCCTTGCCCTTGCCTTTGCCTTTTCCTCCCTTAGTAGGGAGTTGGGCTGCCATTTCTTGAATACCCGTTTGCGGGGTGGCATGTCTCTTTCAGACACTTTGGGTCTACCATTTCTACAAACAACATAGAAAATGTTAGAAAAAGTGCAGAAAATATGTTGCAAAAAGACTCGCTGAACCGTTTGGAAAGTCACCGTATCACTTTGGCGAGCTAGATCAAGCTCAACAAAAGTACCGGCATAAAAATTTCACAAATTCAAAGTTGGTTGGCGTTGTCCGGGGCCATTCGGTGAATCACCGACACCAATCGGCGAGCTAAAAGTAGCTCACCAAAAGTTAGAGTGTATTTTAGGGGTTTAGGGGCATAGAAAGACGATCAAGAAGGATTTTCGGTGAGTTGCCGAGTGAACTCGATGATCTTAGGCATATCGCCAAAAGTTATAGAAAACAACTCAAGATTTAATAGAAATTAAAGGCGATCTAGGGGGACTTAGGGAATCCGTCGAACCAATCGGCGAGCTCCACCCATCTTGCCAAATGGCCCTTCGATCTACCCTTTTCTTCAAAATTCAACCCGCAGTCGACAAAAACAAAATTAAACACATTCAGTATGAAATTCAATCAAGACCCATACTACCCATGCCCTCGAGATACTCAGACTTCCCCTATTTTTTCCAAAATTGGCCATTTGAAGTGTTTTGCCCTTAACAATGATGTCAACCGCTCCATTATTGCGTAAAATCAAACATTTAGCATAATCTGAGGTTACTCAAACTTTACCCCGCTAGACCTAACACAAATTTAGCACAACCCAACCACTTCGACTCAATTCTAACAAGCAAAAACATGGGAATCGATCAATTACTAGCAACTAGGCACGAATTTAATTCATTACGGGCAATCCAAAAATTAAACACAATAAAATCAACTACCCAACAACAATCAACAACGCATTACCACTTAGTGCATTCGAGTTCAACCACATATTTAAGTACATGGTTCAAAAAACTAACATTTATGCCAAAAATTTTAATTGAAATGCTAGGAGGCAAAGTTCCAAAATCTCGAGCAAAGATTTCACAAGATATGATACTAAAAACAAGAAAATACGAAAGATCTAATATAGGGTGTGAGAGTAAGAGAGTTAAGAATAGGAGAACATGAAGGATTTTGAAATTTTAACTCGTTTGGCCTCTAAAACATTTTAGTTCGCGCTCCATTCAGCGGTAAAAGTCATGCCCACCGAACCACTCGGTGATGTGCCAAGTGGTATTTTGGCTCATCGAGTTTTACAGGACTCCCAGGAATTTAAGGGTTCAAACGGTGGACAAAGTCGGGCTTGCTGACCTGTTAGGCAAGTCACTGACAGAGCCTTTAGTTCTTCGAGTCTTATAGAGTGCCCCATCAATCTGGGTGGTTTCAACAGCGGTCCAAGTCGGGCTTCGCCAACCTGTTCATCGTGTCGCCAACTAGACTTTTGCTCGCCAAATTACCTAGTTTCCAACACTTTTCACTTTTCAACCTGCAAAATCAACACCCGTTATTCAAAATCATGAGTTGTCTCCCAAGAAGTGCCTTATTTAACTTAGTGGCTTGACGTGGATACGCTTTCAAGGATCATTCTTTGGGTTTGACAAGGTATCACTTGGTAGTCACCATTTTAGCCTTGGGTTCAATTGAGAAAAATTTGACCCATTTGCGTTTCCAATTTATTAATTGACACTGAATCGGAGGTGACTGTCTCATTAAGTGTAGAGACGTCATCTTTCATTTTTTTCAAAACTTTGATTGACTCTTCTACCTTATTGAGAATGTTTGAGATTATGTCTTCCGTACAGATATTTTCTGACTCCTTGGGCTTTCTATGCTAATGGGGTGGGACACATCTATCCTTGTCACCATTTATTTCCTTCCACGTAGCATTGTGATCACGCCATTCTTTGTCACGATCTCTCCATCCCTCATCTCTATTCCATCATGGATTTCCACCCTACCTTGGATAGTTGTAACAAAAACCTGCTCCTTGGTTTGCAAGGAAGTTCACTTTCTCATTGTACAGCGCCTCAAATTGCGCTTTATCGGGGTTTACTCCACCAACACCCATAACATTTACACTCTTCAAGCCACTACCCATCACATTTTTCGCCAAGATATCCAGTTGCGTCATCATTTTGGCCATGTTTTGGTCTCTCTCTTGATCCTTCTCGATCTGCTCTTTTGTCATCCTAAATGTAAGAGGAGACACATGGTCCTCACAAGTGTACCATGCTATATTTATCTTGATCATGTCATTAAGGGGTTAAGATGCTACTTTATAGGTTGTTACATTATACCTCCAGGAACAAGTTGATCAGCAACTCCTTTGTGCATCGAATCAAGACTCCTATAAAAGTATTGCTACAATATATGGTTTGGCAATCCGTGAGTCGGACATTGAAGTACCAACTACTTAAACCTCATCCACGTCTCGAGGGTAGGTTCACCTTCCAAGAGTTTGAAACCTTGGATGCTATATCTGAGCGTCATCATCTTTGATGGGGGGAAAGAATCTCACGTAGAACGCTATTGTCAATTCATCCCAAGAAGTGATGGAATCCTTTGGTAACTCAGCTAACCATTAGTAGCTTCACCTATCAAAGAGAATGGAAACAACCTAAGACAGACTGATTCTTGTGATACGTTCTTGAATGAGAACGGACCACAAATGTCCTCAAAGTTTCGGATATGCTCATAAGGCTCTTCGTGAGCCAATCCTCCATATATACTTATCATTTAGAGGAGTTGTAGCATTGTGCCAGTAACATGGAAGAAAACATTCCCTTCAATTGGGGGGTAGACGTATTGCAGCAACACCACTCAATTGGATTGAGCCATTCACATCATTCAGATTCCTAATATCGTCTTGGTGGCCCACTTGGCTAGCATTACTCTCATTCATGCTTATCTCTTCCTCTGTTCAACACAAACACCACAAACACAAAACAAATTAAGTCGATTCAACTATCGTTAACTAGTATAAAACCCAACGAAAGGTTGGGGTCGAACCCACAAGGAGCGGTATGTGTCCAAATTCAGTTATGAAGTACAAATGTGGTCTAATTAGTTATAGGAATAGAAATTATCAAAAAAGATATGTAAACAAGTCTAAGGGGATGACACGAATGTCTGATAGGGAGTTTTGATTTGCAATTATCAGCTGCAATATAATCAAACACTAAGCAAAAATAACAATATAGAGAGGAATTCTCTCAAACAACTATCACATTTCAAGTGATTTCTTTCAAACATCAACAAGCTAAGCAAAAAGGAACAGTCCACAACCTTTATACATCCACTCTTTCGAGCTAGATAGGTAGGATTGAGTTTAGGATTCACTCTCTCGAGCTGAACCCATATCAACTCAATACCTACAAACCATTAATCAAAAGCTTTGGTTCCAAAACCTCTCTCTCAAGCAAGCTAAGAACTCAAAGATAGAATTACACTTGCAACTATTACTCATCGATTAAAGCACCGCTAATGATTAAACCCACTTCAATATAGCATTTAAATCAATAATTAACAATACCCATAGGCTAATTCAACCCATAATCACATGATCACACCCCAAGAATTGGGGGTTTAGCCAAAGATCATAAAATTAGAGAAACGATTACCAAATACATTCGCCATGATCTGGGTAAAGGTTCCTAAGTCTTTACAATGGTCTATATTGAAGAAATTCAAAAACCCACTTGCAAAACCTCAAAATTAAGATTAGAAATCCTCAAAGTCTACAATAAGAACTGAAACTAAGAGAAAAACTCTAACTCTAAAATGTGAACTGCAATGTCTGGGAGAGAATTGCTCAAAATTTCTTTTAAAATCCAATTTATAGTTGCCTGCATTTTGGCCTAAAAGTCCACTCTGCGGGATAAGTCGTGCCTCACCGAGTGGTTCGGCGATCCGTCGTTCGCTCTATTTTCATCGCCATTTTGTATTGGTCTCCAGCATCCAGTCTTTTAACTTTGGGCAATTAAGTGCGTTGTCGCGAAATCGATCGGCAATTCGCCGACTGCCCATTTCTATCGCCGACTTGAATTTTCCCCAGGGCTGGCATGCTAGAACTTTGGGTGCGTAAAAGTGCCACTAAGCAGTAAGTCGAGTGTTCTTGGCGATCACCAGGATCGCTTTTCTTCAGTTCTTAAACTTTTTAGTTCCTTTTTGTCCAGTAATGTCCTTGCATTTCTCCTTAGACTCCATAGTTACAAATCAACATTTTAACATTAGTTTAGAGCATAAATAGGCATTTGAGGACACTTATACTATCAAAACAAAGCCCTAATGAGTCAAAATCTCAGCCTCATCACGAAGAAATGTTTATCGATATGGCAACAATGATGAATTAAAAATCATACGTGGTTTGATTTCACGTATCAAGACATTTCATTCAATACTAAGTACCAACGATCGTTAGTCAGTAATATAACCCTACTAAATGAGTTGGGGTCGAATCCCATAGGGAGTGGTGCATGTTTAAGAATCAGAGCAAAGTACGAATATGTTCAAGTTAATCATAAGAATATATATTTACGAATAAAAGCAAAATTCAAATTAAAGGGTGACACAAGTGTCAAATAACAGGGGGGTTTGATTGTAATTATCAACTACAATAGATGCAAATAATACGAATTAACAAGTAATGAGACGGGTTCTTGGGATGTGATTGGATTATAGGCTAAGGTAGAGAAATGGGTAATTGCAACTGATAGTAAATAGTTGTAAATCAGTGAATAAGCAAGATTTTAGTGAGGATAAACTTTCTCTCGAACAATTTACCCCGAATCAAGTTGGTGTCTCTAGAACACAAACAACAACAATTAAGAACAGACTATGCTTTAGTCCATTCACTCACTCGAGCTAAATGTGTGGAAAAGGGTTTAGGATTCATTCTCTTCAGATGAACCCATGACAACCCAATACCCACAGGCCATCAATTCAGTAATCTTGGTTTTAAAACCTCTCTCTCGAGCAAGCCAAAAACACGAAGGTAGAGTTGCATTTGCAACTACAATCCTTTAAATTAAACCACAATTACTGATTGAAATCACTTTTAAACATCATTTAAACTACAATTAGTAATACCCATAAGCTAAATCAACCCATAATAACATACTCACACCCCAAGAATTAGGGTTTTAGCTAGACATCATAAAAAGACAGAAATCATTACGAAATTGTGTTTCCATCAATTGGGTAAGATTAATTTTGTCTTTACAACGGTCCAAGTTGAAGAATCTCAAAGACCCACTTCCAATTTCTCAAAAATGGAAAACTTCAATTCTTCAAAGCTAAGGAAAAGTTTGTCTCAAAACTCAGAGTTCCAACTTCGAAATTGAAAATATTCTATATTATGAAAATTGATACTAAACTATATATTCAAAAATGTATTTATAGTCACCAAAAATATGTTGCAAAGGACCATTCGGCACAGTAAGTTGGGATCGTCGATCAGCTTGGCGATCCTCCCTTTGGTAACTTCGATCACCTTTTTGCTTTGGCCTTCAGTATCTTCAAGTTCTGTAATTCTGGGCGATCCAATGACTACATTGCGGAACCGTTCGGCACAGGCCGACTGCTCCTTTCTCTCGCTAACATAGTTTTCTCCTTCAATGCTTGGCACACTGGAACTTTAGGCGAGGTATTAGCCACTCGACAATTCACCCAATGGATTAGGTGATCATCAGGCCTTCTTTTCTTCAGTCTTTCGGCTGCCTTGTTCCTTTTTGCTTGTTAGTGTCCATGCTTTGTTACTCAATCCAAATACCTGGAAATCAAGGATTTTACATTAGTGATTGGCACAAAATAAGCACTTGAGGACACTAAATCTGTCCAAATAAAGCCCTAAATGAGTCCAAATCGACTTATCAACACCCCAACTTAAAATTTTGCTTGTCCTCAAGTTCAGCAATTCAAAAAGGATATTTCAATCAGTGCTACACAAAACTCATTCATGAATGCACACAAAAAGACTCAAATTACTCATGCAAGGATCAATTGTGCATTCAAAGACTCAAGTTGTGACTCACCATTACCAAAGATTCTCAAGCTCACAATACTTGCTTCAAATGCAAGTTCAAGCTCAACAAAGGTACTCAAATGTCCTCACAGAAAGAATGATTCCATATTCACACACAATGGTTCAATCATTAATAGCTCCGGAATCACAATCAACCCTCACGCTCACAAAGATGAACACAATGCATGATTCCACCCATAGGTTTACCCGTATTTTCCAATCAACACTTTTTTGAGCTCACTCAAGATCAAAAACGTCTTTTCAAGTCTTGTAACAGGGCTGAGTCTAAAGGTATGGTCATTTAGGCTCAGTGGCTGCTATCCTCATGAAATGTGGTATGACCACACTTTTCTTCCCTTTTCTTCATCATTCTTATTCATGCTCAAAAGTCACCCCATTATTTACTTTCCATGGACTGCTGAACACCCCATTTCTTTTTGCATTTTCACAACTTTATTCCATAATTTTTTTGTTCTTTTTCTTTTTTTCTCTTTTTTTTTGTTTGGAGAGGTTCCATCTTTCGAACAACCTTGGGTCAAAGGGGACTTTTTTCCATTTCTTGATTTACCTTCTCTTTTCACCATACCCCAGCTTAGGCTTTTGGCCTAAGTTGGATATTCAAGCAAACCACAAATCATGAGGATTATGGGTAATGGATAAAGAAAGGTCACAATTTCATCAAGTTTCTTCCATGGAAAGGATTAAGGCTCAAGAGGTGTTCAAACGAAGTTCACACACTCATAAGGTAGGCCACAAAAGAGGTATAATGTCAAAGTGTTTCACTCTTTAAAGTTGTCTCATGTCATTTCAAGAGATTGCATCACTTAGTCAATCGGACCAACCGGGGAAATTCTAGGCATCATCACATATGGTTCACGGTAAGCTCATAACACACAAGGCATTGAAACCAATGTCAAACAAGACTCCACACTTTCTCTAGTCTGCAATGTTCATCACAAGAGACTCAATTTGATAATTGGCTAGTCATAACGAGATGCAAAAAGTTCACATATTGCCTAGGCAACTTCATTTGGCCTCATCGTAGCCGCACATTCATTTATGTTTGATTATGAGCCCTATTCAAGTCAATGGTATTGATCAAGACGGATACTTAAATTTGCAAGAGAATAGCCACATTCAAACACAAACAAGAGGTGGTACACAATTTTTTTTAAAAAGGTCCAAAAATCATTTACAATTAAAACAAAGAGCCACAAGCTCAATCATCCACAACAACAGTGCTAAAAATAATTTATAGCTTAAAAACCCAAATATATAAACAGAACAGTAATCACACAAGGTGGGCCTCACCCCACCACAAAACAAAAGCTATTTGTCCTCAAATGCAAGCAATAAAGTATCCTAAAGTCAATAAAAATAAGATAGAGAGGGAGGTAAAGAGGGATCATGTCTAAAGAGTCGCTTCATCTATCGGGGCATCACTGCCTGGTGTAGTACTCTAAACGTAGGCATTAGTGCCTGGAGTCACCTCAAAAATACCAGCTCCACTGGACCCATCCATGGTGGTGTCTCTCAAATAGGTCTGGAATGCAGTCTCAAACATGACATCCTTGAGGTCAACCAGATCATCATAAACCTCAACATCACGAACTTCTATCTACTCCTCATCGATCTCTGCCTTTGACTCATCAGCTGTCATATAATCTCGATGTACATCTCTGGTAGTGGCTGGAGGAATCTCAGAAGTTTCTGGAGCATCCACACCATTAGCTGCCTTAAGTAGGGAAATGAAGTCAGTGGACTTCAAGTAGTCCACATCCTTTCTCAGATTCGCAACCTCGCCTTTCAACATCGTAACCTCAGAAGATTCCCTCTGTCTACTCTCACAAGCCGTGAATCTCGCAGTCAAATCAGTAATAGAAGCCCAGAAGGGGATCAGTGCAGCTAAAATAGTAGCCTCAATCATCCATGGCACATCAGCCTCCAATCTAGTAGCTCTCACATTAGCCGAATGGGCTAAGTGCCCCATCTTCAGGATCATAGCCTGAGTAATCTTGGCTGGCTGGGAAGAGGTAGAAGCACCCGAAGCCTGTGAAGAAGAAGTAGGAGCAGATGTACCTGAAGGTTCGGAGGCCGAAGTAGGCAAAGATACCTCTGCAGGTATCGTATAAATGTCCACCTTCGGGGATTTATCCACTGGAGCTGCTCTCCTCCTGTCGGCCTCCTCCTGTGTGCACTCGGCCTCAATACGTCAGATGTCAGTGGAGGAAGAAAGAGTAACCTCAATAACTCTCATATCATCCTGGGGCACTCCAGCACGCCGGCATAAATTTGTGATCAAGACTGGGAATGGAATTGAGGTCTGCCTCTGCTTGGCCCTCATGGCCATCTCTTACTCAATAATAATCCCCATGTCAATGCTCTTCATAGAAATAATTGACCCAAGGTAGGCTGCCTTAGGATGACGGAGAATGGACTGATATTGGGAGTGAAAAATAGAACTGATGAAGAATCCAAACCAATAACATGCAACTACACTCAAGTCCCTCTTCTCTATCGAGACTTCTACCTCTATCTACCTCAGGTTGGTGTCTGAGATGAAGGGCGCCAGCCACACCTTAAGCTCATCCAATGATGTTGTAGTGGTAGCCAGGTTAGTGTAGTCAAAGTATGACCCCCTGTCAAGTACCGCATTGATGTGATCATAGCTACAGTGCATTATTGTCCCCCATACCATAATGGACCCCATCGTCTGAACTCATTGGCCTTCTTCTTGCTTTTAGGAACTAGGTCACCATATGTAGAGTAGAACTCCCGGACCCATATAGGTATGTATGGGCCTCGGGGCCTGGTGAACTGCTCAAAATGGTGGAACTGGAAGGTGTCCCTCACACCGAAGTATCTACCCTCTAAGCCTTCTGTCGAAAGTTGTTTCTCCTCAAGAATCATTTGCAGCCCATCAGATTTCAATCTATTAACTAGACATGAAGGAGGAACCACTGGTGATATAGGACCTACATGAGGTGCCGGAGTTGGCACTGAATTTGTTAGGGTGAAAGCCGAAGGGACTCTAGCTGAGTCAGGGTGAGATCTAGCACCGATCTCAGTCGTTTGAGACTATAATGACTGGTCATTCTCAGGCTCAGATAAAGCAGCCTGAGAGTCAGCAACCAGTCTCTCAGATGTAAGCCTCTTTCCTTTGATATAACCTCCCATTGGAGGCTATGTTCTTCCCTTTTTGGGAGGATTTGCTCCCCCTTTATTTATCAAAATACCCCGTGCTCTTTTGCAGGGTGGCATGTCGATGTTTGTCCTTGCCATATCTGCAAAACATTAGGAAAAGTTAGGAGTAATACAAGCAAAAGAACAGAAGAAAAGAGGTGCAGAAAGACTTGCCGAACCGGTTGGCGAGTCGTCGAATCTCTTTGGTGAGCCAGATCGGACTCGCCGAACCGATTAGCAAGTTGCCGAATCCCTTTGGCAAGCCAGATCGGACTTGACGAAAGGATTGACTCAATATGTTATCAGACAAATGGCATGTCGGCGATGGGCATGGCCTTTAGGTGAATTGCCGACGGCATTCGTTGGGCAAAGATCAGCCCGCCGAAAGTTATGGTGCATTTAAGGATTAGGGGCGCAAACAAAGGGCGGTGAAAGAAGACCTTTAGCGAGTCGCCGAGTGCACTCGGCGAACTCAAGCTTCTTGCCGAAAGTTATAGAACCTTTTTCAAGATAACGCATGAAATTAAAGGCGATAAGTGGAACTTCGATGAACCGCTGAATGGTTCAACGAGCTCGACCCAGCTCGCTAAATTACCTAACGTGCCTACTTTTAACCCAAATTCTGAAATTCAACCCCGCAGCCCTCGAAAACAAAATCAAAACATTCACTCTTACAATTAAGCTAAGATCCATTACACCCATGCCCCTAGGATACTCAGACTTCACCCGATTTGCCAAATTTGGCCATTTACCGACTTTAGCCATTAAGAATGACGTCAATGGCTCTATCATTGGGCAAAATACGTCATTTGGTACAAATGCAGGTTAATTAGACTTCACCTGACTAGACCCAACAACATGTAAGCACAATCCCACAATTTTAGTCAATTTTAAGGCACAAAATCTCACGAAATCAACATTACAAGCATAATTGGCACGATATTCAAATTAAAACAAGCACACACATATGCAATTATGATCAAAGAGACCCAGCACACATCACTAAGATAAAAATCATTTGCAAAAGAGTACAAATCACAAAAAATGAATTTGGAGTTCGGAAAACCAACCTTTAATGCTGAATAAATACTTTGAAATGCTACGCGGCAAACTAATCCAACTTCAAACACAAACTCGACGACTAAAATGCGATAATAATGCAAAAATATAGAATACTAATGTGCGGGTGAGATTTTGGAAAGTTGAAAAGTGAGGGAAAGTGAAAGAGTTTTAACTTTTTGAACCTTTGGCCTTAAAAACCGTCTAGTTCTAGCCCATTCAAAGACATAAGCTTCGCTCGCTGACCCACTTGGCGACACGTCGAGTGGGTACTTACCTCTCCGAGTTTTACAGGACCTCCAGTTATTGTGGGGGTCAAAACGATGGACAAAGTTGGGATCACCAACCCGGTTGGTGATTCGTCAATCGGCTCCTGGGCTCATCAAGTTTTATAGAATCAACCCCTAGGGTTTCTTGAGTCAAACGGAGGTCTAAGTCAGGCTCATGGACCTTTTCAGTGAGTCACCGACAGGATTTTTGGCTTGCCAATCTGCACTTTTCAAACACTTGCCACACTTTAACCTACAAAATCAACACACGATTATTTCTAAAACAAAAATAAAGCGATAAAACCTTGGGTTGCCTCCTAAGAAGTGCCTTAGTTAATGTCGTGGCACGACGTCCCCACTCAATCTTGATTTGTGGGGTAGAGATGTGACAACAAATGACCCATTTGGGTCTCCAGCAGCTGCACATATATGGAATGGGAAGCAGTCATCTGATTCAGCAGTGACACATTCTCTTTTATCTCATTCAACACTTTGTCGTGTTCTTCGATTTTGTGAAGAAGTGAGAGTATCTCTTCTGTTTGTCCACCCTCGTACACCTTGGGATTTATATGCCCGTGAGAGGGAATGTATCGGTCTTTCTCTTTATTTGGTGCTTCCAATTCCATGATCTTTTAGGCCATTAGATTCAGCTGAGTCAACAGTGTGACCAAATTTTGATCCTTTTCAGTTTCTTTGTTGGTCTTGGCTATGTGATCAAGGAGCTGGCTTGCTATTACGTAGGGTAGTCGTGTGAGACCCCCCGGAGACATTTGGTTAGCCACTACTCTATTTTCCGGACCAAGACCTCTATAGAAACAGTCCAGTAGCATGTTATTTGAGATTCCATGAGTTGGGCACTGCAATAATATTGACTTAAATCTCAGCCACAACACATGGATTGACTTACCCTTTATTTTACTGAAACTTAGGATGTTATCCCAAAGAATCATCATTCTCAAAGGAGAACGGTCCATTTGGTCATCATTGCTACAAGACATGCTCCTTTATTCTGCTCTAAACAAGCAACACAAAAACCAAAACTAAAAGTAAGTAGATTCAACTATAACTAACAAGAACGGAATTCAACCTAGCTAAAGATTCTCAAACAACACCACTCCCCGGTAGCGGTGCCATTTTGATTTCATATATCAGGATACTTCATCCAATACTAAGTGCCAACGATCGTTAGTCAGTAATATAACCCAACTAAATGAGTTGGGGTCCAATCCCACAGAGAGTGGTACATGTTTAAGAATCAAGAGTAAAGTACAAATATGTTCAAGTCAATCATAGGAATAAATATTTACCAATAAAAGTATAATTCAAAATTAAAGGGTGACACAAGTGTCAAATAACAGGGGGAATTGATTGTAATCATCAACTACAACAGCAGTAAATAACATGAATTAACAAGTAATGAGACGGGTTCTTGGGATGTGATTGGATTATAGGCTAAGGTAGACAAATGGGTAATTGCAACTGATAGTAAGTAGTTGTAAATCAGTGAATAAGCTATACTTTAGTGGGGATAAACTTTCTCTCGAACAATTTACCCCGAATCAAGTTGGTTTCTCTCGAACAACAAGTAGCAATTACGAACAGCCTACGCTTTAGTCCATTCACTCTCTCGAGCTGAATGTGTGAAAAAGGGTTTAGGATTCACTCTCTCGAGTTGAAACCATGACAACTAAATACCTATAGACCATCAATTCAGTAATCTTGGTTTTAAAACCTCTCTCTCAAGCAAGCCAAAAACATGAAGGTAGAGTTGCATTTGCAACTACAACCTTTTAAACTAAACCACAATTACAGATTGAAATCTCTTTTAAACAGCATTTAAACTATCAATTAGCAATAACCATAAGCTAAATAAACCTATAACCACACCCCAAGAATTGGGGTTTTAGCTAGACATCATAAAAAGATAGAAATCATTACCAAATAGTGTTTCCATCAACTGGATAAGATTAATTTCGTCTTTACAGAGGTCCAAGTTGAAGAATCTCAAAGACCCACTTCTAATTTCTCAAAAATGGAAAACTTCAATTCTTCAAAGCCAAGGAAAAGTTTGTCTCAAAACTCAGAGTTCCAACTTCAAAACTGAAAATATTCTATATTATGAAAATTGAATCTAAACTAGATATTCAAAAATGTATTTATAGTCGCCAAAAATATGATTCAAAGGACCATTCGGTGCAGTAAGTTGGGATCGCCAATAAGCTCGGCGATCCTCCCTTTAGTCAGTCAATCACTTTTTTGCTTTAGCCTTCAGCATCTTCAAGTTCTGTAAATTTAGGTGATCCAATCACTACATCGTGAAACCGTTCGATGACACCCTGACTACTCTTTTCTATTACCGACTTGGTTTTCTCCTTCATGGCTTGGCACACTGGAACTTTAGGTGAGGTAATAGCCACTCGGCAATTCGCCCAATGGATTAGGCGATCAACATGCCTTTTTTTCTTCGTTCTTTCAGCAACCTTGTTCCTTTTTACTCGTTAGTGTCCATGCTTTATTCCTCAATCGAAATACCTGGAAATCAAGGATTTTACATCAGTTATTAGCACAAAATAAGCATTTGAGGACACTAAATCTACCCAAATAAAGTCCTAAATGTGTCCAAATCATTGACTCATCATAGTTCTCATGAAAAGTTTCTCTTCCACCAATTGGACATTAAAGAAGGTGAACTATATTTGATGCTCCTATAAGATGAAAACGAGGCTATGAATGTTTAAGAGGATATGTCATACACTTGTATGGATAAATGGACAAAAGAAATAAATTTTGAATTGCAGTCTATGAGAGTCAACAAAGTTTGAAAACTAGTTGACCTTTTTGTCGAACTCAAGGCCCTCTGGAGCAAATGGGTTCTCAAAATTAATCTCACGGTTGATGGCATATTTTGCAAGATCTAAAATTTGACTAGTAGTGAAAGGTTACACATATAATAAAAGAATAGACTACAAAGAAACTTTCTCACTTGTGTGATTCTCCTTTGTTTGTGTGATGAATCTGAAGACAGTCTTTCTCAATAGAGAATTTGATGAACAATTTTTGTGAAACAACCTAATTGTTTCATTGAAAAGGTTCACCAACAAAAGATTTGTAGACTTCTAAAGTCTGTTTATGGCCTCAATAAATTTTCAAGGATGTCATATATATGTTTCATAATATTGTCATATCCAATGATTTTGCTACGATGGATGAAGACCATTGTGTTTATATCAATAGATCAAGAAACAAACTTGTAATTTTAATATTTTATGTAGATGACATATTTATAGCTAGAAATGATAAGGAATTCATGATCAAGATTAAGTCATGGTTGTCATCCTAATTTTAGTTGAAAGATATGGGTAAAGCTACATATTTTCTTGGTATCCATA
Organism: Solanum commersonii; assembly: GCA_029007595.1. Lineage (NCBI taxonomy): Eukaryota > Viridiplantae > Streptophyta > Magnoliopsida > Solanales > Solanaceae > Solanum > Solanum commersonii. The sequence goes on from JAJTWQ010000029.1 coordinate 4,664,959, forward strand.
TGATCTGTTTGTGTGATGAATGGGATCCATATGATCTCTGGTATGATAACGCTAAAATCACCCTCTAAAACCAATTAAAAGAGTGACCGATTGTAGTAAGTAAAAAACCCAACAAATATTCAGGTCGAATCCCACAGGGAATGGTATATCGTGGAGAATTATTTATCGAAAGAGTTGGACTTTAAATTAGCTCACTTGGAATAGTAAGAACAATTGGGTGGATCGTACCACCAACTTAATATAAAGTTTTTTTCAGTTATCGCCCTCAAACTAAAATCAGAACGAAATCAAGAGTTAACAAGCAATCTAGGGTTGCGGGGATCGGATATCAATGTCACATAGGAGTAATGGTATTTCTCTATTGAAACGACCCCAAAAATGCCCGAAAATGTGCTTCGGAAACACCTATAAATTGTAATTTCCATATATCTCAAAATCCGTGCATCATTTCGGAAATTCGACTTCGTATTCTTATTCAGGGGGTCAAATTGAGTGGGAAATGAGTCTAACCCAAATTTTAGAGCAACCGTATCAAAATCCAAAATTTTCAAGTGAAGCCTTTTTCGAGGGTCTACTTTGGAGGGTCATATCTCCTAGCACACAAATTATTTGGTGGCCAATAATATATCCATGGAAAGCCCTTTGAGTTAGCTACCTAACGCACTTCGTTTCACCTCATTCGGAGTTCGGACGAAGAAGTTATGCCCATTTTCGTAAAGTCTGTCCGGCAGAAAAAGGCAATTTCCAGTAGCCGATTTTCTGTTCATTTACTTGTTCACCCGCTTTTTTTTTTAAGTGTTGGACGAATTTTTTTTCCAAAGGGTATATATTATTTCCTAGATACCATTAATTCATTCCCATCCCTAAAAACATTTCCCTCTCTCAAAAACTTTCTCAAAACCCCAAGGAAACTCAAGGTGAAAGATGGAGCTAGGTGGATGGTGGCTATTGATTTCTTCACCAATTTCGTTTGGTTCTTGAAGATAAAGGTATGGGGATCCTTTATCCTTGATTATTCTTTCTTTCAAGGAGCCCAATCAAAAGGTTTTCAAGGTTTTTCAAATACACAAAAATCCTATTTCGAATTCTAAGCATGGGTTCTTGCATTAAATAATTTCAAATGATGTTTCATGTGGTTATTAATGATTATTTATGGTTTTAAGAAAGAAATATTTGTGAACCCATGTCTTCTCAAATTCTTTAAATTTAGCCTAAAGTGAGTTTAATGATTTTGAGTAATTGATGTAGGATTATTGAGTGGTTGATGTGGGTTGTTCTTATATGATCTTAGCTATGTTGAGTTGCTAGAAATTGTTATTGAATGGTATAATGTGAGGTAGTAGCCTTGAATGGTCATAAATTGGGATTTAGACTTTATGTTGGTTATTGGATATTGTTTAGCTTAGCTTGTATAGTTGATTGTTGTTATTATCATTGTTATTGTATTGTTAAATTGTTGGAAGATGAGGATGATGAAGATAGCCATGGAAAGAGGGTAAGTTGATCAAACTTGATAAATATTGTATAATTGGCATGGAATTGAGTATTGTGGCTTATGGCCTTTGAAAAGGATGGTGAGATGGCTTGATCTCTTAGTATTAATAATATTGTTATTAATTGGCTTGATCCACCTTTGGTGGAGGTGGTTATTTGTTGTATTGTTGTGAATTGAGGCCATGAAGGGCATTAGGTGAATGTTATTATATTGTTGTATTATTATACACATATGAGGCTAGATGTAAAGTCCTATATGAAGCTATATGTGAAGGTATGATGTGAATGAGTTTATGTGATCTTGTGATGATCCTATTATGGTCTATTTTGCATATTATCATGAAATGGAATTATTATGTGATGTTTATGGTTTTCATGCTTCCATGATCAAATTATGAAGGTTGATATATATATGTATGTTGTTGGTGGGCTGATTTATATGTATTTCGAAATTGGTTGGACTTAGTACTCTTGAAGTACATGATTTCATTTACATGAACAATAGCCCATCATGTGTTTGATAAAATGCCCATTTATAGAATCCTTAGGAAATGGAAGGTCCAATGTACGTCCTATGAATCGAATAGCTATATAATTATTGAAATGATGATGAAATGGACACATGTATATGATTTTCTCTATATAAGTGTTGTGAGTCGACCAAGCCTAGTACGGGGGTAGTAGGCCCGTATAACCGTATCGAGGGGTTGGTACCTTGGTTGCCTAGTACGGGGTAGTAGGCCCGTATAACCGTATCGAGGGGTTGGTACCTTGGTTGCCTAGTACGGGGGTAGTAGGCCCGTATAACCATATCGAGGGGTTGGTACCTTGGTTGCCTAGTACGGGGGTAGTAGGCCCGTATAACCATATCGAGGGGTTGGTACCTTGGTTGCCTAGTACGGGGGTAGTAGGCCCGTATAACCATATCGAGGGTTTGTACCTTGGTCCCTAGCTCGGGGGGAGGTAGGCCCGGGTAACCACATTGAGGGGTTTGTACCTCATTCGCCCCTCCAAGGGGGTGGTAGGCCTTGGAAATACTATATTGATGGTCACTCACCACACATGTACTATGCCCCACTAAATATGATTTATTTTATGTAAGCATCATTATACATATCCTCTCATTAATATGCTATCTATCGGGTATGATTATGCACTTTGCCTATAAAGTCCTTATCTAAGGTAATCTTGGGGAACACTTAAGTGTGCTTGAAGAGGATTGTGTGGGCGGTCACTTCTTGTCTCACTCAAGTGTGTCTTAAGGTTATATTAGGTAGAGGCCCTATGGTAATGAAATGACATGTGTCCTTCTAAAGTTAAGCATGAGTTGTATATGGATTTATATTAAGTATATGTATGGTTGGCTATGGTCTAATATGTTAATGTTGACTTGTATTATGTCTCTTATACTTGCAAAGGAAAGGTTTTATCAAAGGACATGAAAGCATACCTTTCTTGTAAATGTCCGTTGTGCATATTTTCTTGCATGGTCTCCATACTTAGTACTTAATTGTGCTAACCCCTTTCTTTTGCTTTTTGACTAAAGTGTAGGGATTTGGAGATGGTGATATGTCATGACTACTTGATAGGTTTTTAAGAGTTGAAGATGAAGACTTGGTGAGTCCTCATAGATTCGAGGGCAATAACCAATAACCAACATGTTCTTTTTATGTCTCTCTAGTATTTGCTTAAGTTTTGAGTGGGCTTAGTCCCAATGTTATATTCGGGTATTAGATGGTTTTGAGACATATTGTATAAAGTCTAGAAAGTCTTCCGCTTGCTATTTATTGAAAGTATCTTCGTGAGTGAAGAAAGTTTTTAATTCCTTATGGTTTTGGTGTCTATGCAATGAATGAATGCTAAGAGGCTTGTATTAGACCTCTTCGAGGTCGAGTACGCCGGTTACGACTAGGGGGTGCTCCGGGGTCGTGACAAACTTGGTATCGAGCATAAGTTTCCGGGATGGTCTTAGGTTGTCTCAAAACCACATCTAGTAGAGTCTTGTTCATAATGTGAAGCGCGCCACATTATGAATAGGAGGCTATTGGGTGCTAAGAAAGTTTCACTTCTTCATTCTTTTAGTCGTGCCATGGAGTTTCTCTCTATAATGTCTTCCCTTTTTTTTTTTTCATATGTGATGGTCATTTGGGTGTAACCTTTGAGGAACTTTTAATGTTGCAAGGATTGAGGGAGAGAATGTTAGTTGTGATGCCAACTATGACTTGGTGACTTAGTAGGTGTGAGGTGAAAGATTGTGGTGATGACTTTAGTATGAATGGGATTCCTTTGGTTATGCGTGTTGTTGGTAGTATCCGGCTTAGTCATGAGGAAGTTTTGTGATGTGTTGAAGGAATTTGTGAAATGTGTGGTGATTTAGAAATGCTAGGTGTAATGAGTATAAAAGCCTAGTGTTGTTTTGATCCGACCTTAGGATGGAAGGAGGTGAATTTGAAAGAACTAGTAAGAGTTTCTCCTAAGTGGGGGAAATATGTGGTTAGATGATAAGGTCTTCAAGTGTGGTTGATGTTTATGAGTTAGGCTTGAAGGATGTTTTCATTACAAGAGGTTTAGTGAATTAAAGAGTTGGGTAAGAATGGTTTTGGTAAGATTGATGGTATTTTCATTGAGATTTTTATGAGATGTTAAGGTTGACCTTAGTTGGGTTTACCCTTAAGTGGGGGATGGTACGATGAGTAGTGAAGTTGTAGAGAAGTGTTGATATCCTTACCTACTTCTATATGTGCTTACTCAAGCCTAAAACAAAGAGTTCCTAGAAGCTTGGTTCATGTTTTGGAGTCTTATGTGAAAAGGAGTTTTTCCATGGTCTCCTTATGTCATGCATGTTTTAAATGAATTCTTGTTAAATGAGAAAATGAGTTTTCATGTTTCATGCCCCTCATGTTGATAGGCAATTAGAGTAAGTAACCTATGTGATTCATGAGGTGAATGGTTTAAATGTGCTTTTAAGAAGTAATTGCATAATTGGCCGAAGATCATATGATAAGCATGATTTGAGTTGGAGGAGGAAATTCCTCCAATGAAACGGAATATGTCTAAGTTGCATGCATATTGAGTTCGTAGAAGTAGTCCTATTCTCTCATGTAGTATGATGTGTGTTTTAAATGGAGATTTTTTTCTCCTAAGTTGTGCATTGTGTGTAATATGGCATACTTGACTTGATGATGTGAATTAAATGAACATGCTTGAATGTGTTCTTATGAAATGGAATGTTAGCTCCTTATGTGGTGGAAACTTTCCTAAAGAGTAGAGGAGGTAGTTCCTCCCATGTTTATGTGAATTAATGAGGTTTGCGCATTTCCATAAAAACTTGTGTTTTTGAAGAAAGATGAGTTGTATGAGTTGTTTCCCTCATGTTGTAGTGCATTGGTTATAAGTGATCAATTGTACTTCATGAAAATAAGGTATGAGCATGTCTTAGTAAGGAGTTGAGAAGTTCCTCCTTGAAAGAGTGCTATTGAACATGGAAACTTGCATATGTGCTTAATGATGTATGGACTATGTAATGACTAGGAGAAGGTAGTTCCTCCTATGAACATGAGAAATGTTGATGTTGGTGTGTTATGATTAGGAGAAGGTAGTTTATCCTTGAACATCACTAAACATGATAATGTCATTGCATACATTCATGTTTAAGTTGACAATTGGTTCATTGTGGTTTTACAATTATGTTGAGGTTTTTGAAATGAGGTGTAAGTGCATTGTTGCATCCCTATGTGGGCTGAATTTGCCATGTTTGTGTCTCTCATGTATGTTTCTTTAACATTCGGGGACGAATGTTCCCAAGGGGAGATATTGAAACGACCCCAAAAATGCCCGAAAATGTGCTTCGGAAACACCTATAAATTGTAATTTCCATATATCTCAAAATCCGTGCATCATTTCGGAAATTCGACTTCGTATTCTTATTCAGGGGTCAAATTGAGTGGGAAATGAGTCTAACCCAAATTTTAGAGCAACCGTATCAAAATCCAAAATTTTCAAGTGAAGCCTTTTCGAGGGTCTACTTTGGAGGGTCATATCTCCTAGCACACAAATTATTTGGTGGCCAATAATATATCCATGGAAAGCCCTTTGAGTTAGCTACCTAACGCACTTCGTTTCACCTCATTCGGAGTTCGGACGAAGAAGTTATGCCCATTTTCGTAAAGTCTGTCCGGCAGAAAAGGCAATTTCCAGTAGCCGATTTCTTGTTCATTTACTGTTCACCCGCCCCTTTTTTTTTTTTTTAAGTGTTGGACGAATTTTTTTCCAAAGGGTATATATTATTTCCTAGATACCATTAATTCATTCCCATCCCTAAAAACATTTCCCTCTCTCAAAAACTCTCTCAAAACCCCAAGGAAACTCAAGGTGAAAGATGGAGCTAGGGTGGATGGTGGCTATTGATTTCTTCACCAATTTCGTTTGGTTCTTGAAGATAAAGGTATGGGGATCCTTTATCCTTGATTATTCTTTCTTTCAAGGAGCCCAATCAAAAGGTTTTCAAGGTTTTTCAAATACACAAAAATCCTATTTCGAATTCTAAGCATGGGTTCTTGCATTAAATAATTTCAAATGATGTTTCATGTGGTTATTAATGATTATTTATGGTTTTAAGAAAGAAATATTTGTGAACCCATGTCTTCTCAAATTCTTTAAATTTAGCCTAAAGTGAGTTTAATGATTTTGAGTAATTGATGTAGGATTATTGAGTGGTTGATGTGGGTTGTTCTTATATGATCTTAGCTATGTTGAGTTGCTAGAAATTGTTATTGAATGGTATAATGTGAGGTAGTAGCCTTGAATGGTCATAAATTGGGATTTAGACTTTATGTTGGTTATTGGATATTGTTTAGCTTAGCTTGTATAGTTGATTGTTGTTATTATCATTGTTATTGTATTGTTAAATTGTTGGAAGATGAGGATGATGAAGATAGCCATGGAAAGAGGGTAAGTTGATCAAACTTGATAAATATTGTATAATTGGCATGGAATTGAGTATTGTGGCTTATGGCCTTTGAAAAGGATGGTGAGATGGCTTGATCTCTTAGTATTAATAATATTGTTATTAATTGGCTTGATCCACCTTTGGTGGAGGTGGTTATTTGTTGTATTGTTGTGAATTGAGGCCATGAAGGGCATTAGGTGAATGTTATTATATTGTTGTATTATTATACACATATGAGGCTAGATGTAAAGTCCTATATGAAGCTATATGTGAAGGTATGATGTGAATGAGTTTATGTGATCTTGTGATGATCCTATTATGGTCTATTTTGCATATTATCATGAAATGGAATTATTATGTGATGTTTATGGTTTTCATGCTTCCATGATCAAATTATGAAGGTTGATATATATATGTATGTTGTTGGTGGGCTGATTTATATGTATTTCAAATTGGTTGGACTTAGTACTCTTGAAGTACATGATTTCATTTACATGAACAATAGCCCATCATGTGTTTGATAAAATGCCCATTTATAGAATCCTTAGGAAATGGAAGGTCCAATGTACGTCCTATGAATCGAATAGCTATATAATTATTGAAATGATGATGAAATGGACACATGTATATGATTTTCTCTATATAAGTGTTGTGAGTCGACCAAGCCTAGTACGGGGGTAGTAGGCCCGTATAACCGTATCGAGGGGTTGGTACCTTGGTTGCCTAGTACGGGGGGTAGTAGGCCCGTATAACCGTATCGAGGGGTTGGTACCTTGGTTGCCTAGTACGGGGTAGTAGGCCCGTATAACCATATCGAGGGGTTGGTACCTTGGTTGCCTAGTACGGGGGTAGTAGGCCCGTATAACCATATCGAGGGGTTGGTACCTTGGTTGCCTAGTACGGGGGTAGTAGGCCCGTATAACCATATCGAGGGGTTTGTACCTTGGTCCCTAGCTCGGGGGTGGTAGGCCCGGGTAACCACATTGAGGGGTTTGTACCTCATTCGCCTCTCCAAGGGGGTGGTAGGCCTTGGAAATACTATATTGATGGTCACTCACCACACATGTACTATGCCCCACTAAATATGATTTATTTTATGTAAGCATCATTATACATATCCTCTCATTAATATGCTATCTATCGGGTATGATTATGCACTTTGCCTATAAAGTCCTTATCTAAGGTAATCTTGGGGAACACTTAAGTGTGCTTGAAGAGGATTGTGTGGGCGGTCACTTCTTGTCTCACTCAAGTGTGTCTTAAGGTTATATTAGGTAGAGGCCCTATGGTAATGAAATGACATGTGTCCTTCTAAAGTTAAGCATGAGTTGTATATGGATTTATATTAAGTATATGTATGGTTGGCTATGGTCTAATATGTTAATGTTGACTTGTATTATGTCTCTTATACTTGCAAAGGAAAGGTTTTATCAAAGGACATGAAAGCATACCTTTCTTGTAAATGTCCGTTGTGCATATTTTCTTGCATGGTCTCCATACTTAGTACTTAATTGTGCTAACCCCTTTCTTTTGCTTTTTGACTAAAGTGTAGGGATTTGGAGATGGTGATATGTCATGACTACTTGATAGGTTTTTAAGAGTTGAAGATGAAGACTTGGTGAGTCCTCATAGATTCGAGGGCAATAACCAATAACCAACATGTTCTTTTTATGTCTCTCTAGTATTTGCTTAAGTTTTGAGTGGGCTTAGTCCCAATGTTATATTCAGGTATTAGATGGTTTTGAGACATATTGTATAAAGTCTAGAAAGTCTTCCGCTTGCTATTTATTGAAAGTATCTTCGTGAGTGAAGAAAGTTTTTAATTCCTTATGGTTTTGGTGTCTATGCAATGAATGAATGCTAAGAGGCTTGTATTAGACCTCTTCGAGGTCGAGTACGCCGGTTACGACTAGGGGGTGCTCCCGGGTCGTGACATCTATAGTGATGTACATACATGAATAAGCTAAGTCATATTCAATCACACTACTCATCTTTTGATCTCAAAGCATCTATGCCTAGAATATCATTTCGGTCTCGTCTAATGCCAATTTTAAAAAAACCAGTACCTTACCCTATTCTCTCTTTCAAGAATAGGGAAAAATAGATCTGACCCATAACCTCTCTTTCAACCAAGTCATAGACATCAAATCTAAACTACTAGTATTAAACTAATTATCCACTCTAATTAATCTCTTTCAAGCGTCAATCGGAGATCAAAAGTAGGAATTAAGTTTCCAACCTTATCCCTTAAGTTAACCCCATGATAATTAGACCAAATTCATGAATTAATAGGAAAAAAACATAGTGTAGAACAATAGAAATTACATTAAATTAATGCCCAACCCCATTAGAGCACCCCTAGATCTTAGGGTTTTAGCCACCCATCACAAAAAGTAAATGAAGTGTACCTTTCATGAAAACAGTCATGGGTACTTTAAATCAAGAAATAAAGAGTAAACTCACTTTGGATTTAACTTTATATTATCAAACTCAAGCTTCAAATTGTAAAACCCCAAGAAGACAAGATAAAGTGTTTTAAAAAGTAAATGTTCTCACTCAAAACTTTCTCCTAAACTCAGTAGTTCAACTCTCTAATCGAACTCTCTCAAAACTCTATTCTTTGGGCTATTTATATTTTCCCAAAGTTTGGCCCCAAATCTACTTCAAAACCAAGTCGGTGACATTAGTTGGGCGAACCAAACTCCTTTGGCGAATTGCTCTTCGCTCCTCAACTTGTGATTTTTAACGTAATCAATGACATGTCTTATAGTTCAGGTGTCTACGATCGTTCAATAGTATAGTAACCCAACCAAGGTTTGGGGTAATGTCCCAAGGGAGCGGTGGTGAAAAAATTAATAGAAAATTGGAATTTCATTCTAATTAGTCGTAGCTAAAGAACTTAACGATTAAAACAATAGTAAATTAAGGGGGTGACAGAAAAGTGTCAAATATCAAATAGGGGTTTTGTCACAAGTAAGCTAAAATTAGCGAAATCAACACGGAAATCTAAGCAATGAGAAGGGGATTCTTGGGATGTGACCGAAATATGGGTTAATCTAAATTATTAGGTACATGCTTTCGATAGAAAAATTTATACAGTAATAGTTACTAGACTAAGCTTTATGTGGGAATTAGTTCTCTCTCGAGCAACTTACCCCATTTCAATTGGGTTCCTCTCGAACACCTACTAGCCATATAAAGACCAACCTACACCTTACCCCACTCACTCTCTCGAGATGAGTGTTAGGATATGGGACTAGGATTCACTCTCTCAAGTTGAACCTCATGTTGATCCACTCCTTAGGCCATCAATCTAGTAGTCTTGGTTTCGCGAATCCTCTCTCAAGCAAGCCAAAAACACATAAATAAACTTGTATTTGCAACTACAAATTTGTTAAACTACATCTAATCTATCAACAACCAAGACCCAACAACAATCTTAACCCATATTCGCTAAATCACACCCCAAGAATGGGGGTTTTTTAGTAACACATCAAGAAATATAAATTTATACCTTCAATGATGTTGAAATCAAATGGGTATAAAGATTTAAGTCTCAATTTAGGCAAAGTGTGCAGAATCCAAGAGACCCACTAGTGCTTATCGTGACCAACGACACTAACCTATGGTACGAGTGTCTACGATGGTCGATAATATAGTAACCCAATGAAAGGTTGGGGTCGTATCCCAAGGGAGTGGTTTTGAAAATTAATAGAAAATAAAATTAAGTTCTAACTAGTCGTAGCTAAAGACATTAACGATTAAAAACATTGTAAATTAAAAAGGGTGACACAAAGGTGTCAAATATCAAATGGGAGTTTTGTAACAAGTAGTAAAAACAACAAAAATAACAAGAAAATCAAGTATGGGGACAAGTTCTTAGGGTGTGACCGCAATACAAGTTGAGATAAATCGTTGGATACATGTTTTCGATAGGAAATTTGCAAGATAATAGTGACTAGGCTAAGCTTTAGATAGAAATAAGTTCCCTCTTGGGCAACTTACCTTGTTTCAAATGCGTTCCTCTCGGACACCCATTTGCTGCATGAAGGCCAGCCTACTACTTACCCCACTCACTTTCTCAAGCTGAGTGTTAAGATATGGGACTAGGGCTTACCCTCTCGGGCTGAACCTCGTGTCGACCCACTCCTTAGGCCATTAGTCTAGCGGTCTTGGTTTCGCGACCTCCCTCTTGGGCAAGCCGAAAACACACGGGTGGTTTGGTATTTGCAACTACAAACCCATTAAATTAAACCACAACCACTAGGTGAAATCACCATTAAAATACATCTAAAATATCAGCAAGCAAGACCCAACAACAATATCAACACATATTTGCTAAATCACACCCCAAGAATGGGGGTTTTTAGCCACGCATCAAGAAACAAAAAAATACACCTAAAATGATACTAGAATCAAATAGGTATAAGGAATTAAACCTTGATTTAAGCAAAGGAAGAAGAATGGAGATGACCCACTTCCAACTTGGGGAAGATGAAATCCTTCTTTCTTCAAGTCTCCCAAAAACCCTCTCCAAACTTGAGAGAAAATATCCCAAAAAGTACTATTCTATTGTGGAAATTAAAATAAATGTTCCTCTCTCTAAAAATTAATAACAAGTTTAGTATTTATAGATTTCATAAAATAGTGTTGGCAGATCTTTCGGCGAGGTTAGTCGGAATCACCGATTAACTCGGTGATTCGCCCTTTGGCGTAGTTCGTCGCCCTCTTACACTAGCCTTCAGCATGGTTGTGCTCTGTGTCATTGGGCAAGATAGTACTGCTTTGCAAAATTGTTCGGCAAAACATCAACTGCTCCTTTCATCGCCTTTTTGATCCTGCTCCTTCAGGGCTTCGCGTACTGGAACAAAGGGCGGAGTGCATCCCTTCAGCGAATCACCAAGTGTGCTTAGGCTTCAGCTTCTTCATTCTTTTCAGCCTTCTTATTCCTTTTTGTGCCTAAGTGTCCATGCTTCCAATTAAAATTCAAATACCTGAAACTTAAGAGTTTTCATCATATATTGAGACAAAATAATCATTTGAGGACACTATACCTCTCAAAATAAAGCCCTAAATGAGTCCAATTTGTGGACTCATCACCCACTTTCAAATTGAAAGAGAGGAAACCCTCTTCTTTTTCACGTTTTCAAAACCCTTTCAAACTTAGAGTAAAAATATGAAAATCTAATATTCGAGATTGAAAATTATAATAATGTTCGACACTAAAACTAAAACACTAACTAATATTTATAATTTTTACAGATTTGTGCTGCAGCGGATCATTCGGTGTCATTAGTTGAAATTGCTGATCAACTCGGCGATTCACCCTTTAGTCTAGTTCAGCGCCGTCTTGCACCAGCCCTCAACATCGTCGTGCTTTGGGTTATTGGGTGATATGGTACTGCTTCGCGAAACTTCTCGGCGATGCACCGACTGCTTCCTTTTTCTGCCAACTTGATCCTTTCCTTCAGGGCTTAGCACACTAGAACAAAAGGCGAAGTAAGATCCTTTGGCGACTCGCCAAGTACACTCGGTGATTCTCAAGCGTTGATTTCTTAGTTCTTTTCGTTCCTTTTTGCGACGTAGTGTCCATGCTTTCCTTAAAACTTCAAATATCTGAAACTTAATGGTTTTCATTAGATATTGAGATAAAATAAGCATTTGAGGACACTATTTCTATTAAGATATAGCCGTAAATGAGTCCAATTCGTGGACTCATGAACACCCCCAACTTAAACATTTGCTTGTCCTCAAGCAAACTTAAGTTCAGCCGTTCAAAAAGGGTGTCTCAAACAGTGTTATACAAGACTCAATCAAGAATGCATACAACAAGACTCAATTTACTTATGCAAAGATCAGATATGCACTCAAAGATTCAAGTTGTGACTCACCAATATCAACGAATCTCATGCTCACATTATTTGCTTCAAATACAAGTTCAAGCTCAACTATAGAGTTCAAATGCCCTCACACAGAATGATTCCATATTCACACAATGGTATCATAGTTTAAAGCTTTGGAATCAAATGCAACGCTCACACTCACAAAGAAGAATATAATGCATAATTTCACCCATAAGTTTGTCCGTATTTTCCAATCAACATTTGTTTCATCTTACTCAAGATCAAAAAGGTCTTTCTAAGGCTTGTAATGGGGCTGAGTGCAAAGGTATGGTCATTTAGGCTCAGTGACTTTCATCCTCATGAGGTGTGGTTCTCACAACACTTCCTTTCCTTTCTCCTTCATTATTTTCCTTAGTGCTTATAAGTCATCCTATTATTTATTTTCCAAGAATTGTTTGGAAATCCCCTTTTCATTTTCAACTTTATTCCACAACTTTTCTTTTTCATTCTTTTTCTTTTTCTTTTGTCTTTTTTTTATATGGAGGGGTTCCATTTTCCTCAAAACCATGGGTAAGAGGAGACTTTCCTTGCACTTCTTGACCTGCCCATATCTTTTCACCACACCCCCAACTTAGGCTTTTGGCCTAAGTTGGCTATTCAATTAACTACAAATTCATGAGGATTATAGGTGATGGATAAAGAAAGGTCATTATTTCCATCAAGTTTCTTCCAAAGAAAGGTAAGGTTCAAAGGGTGCGCAAGAGAGAATCACACGCTTACAAGGTAGGTCACAAAAGAGGTATATGTCAAATTTGCTCACACTCGTAGAAGTTGCCTAAGATCATATCAAGAGATAGAATCACTCATTTGACCGGACCAATGGAGAAAATTCTAGGATCTATCATTCATAGTTCACAGGTAAGCTCATCACACTAGGCATTGACACTATAAGTCAAACAAGACTCCACACTTTCGCTAGTGTGCAATGATCATCACAAGAGACTCAATTCAATACTAGGCTAGTCAAAATGAGATGCAAAGAGTTCACATATTGTCTATGCAACTTCATTTGGCCTCATCGCAGCCACGCATTCATGTTCGTTTGATTGAGAGCACTATTCAAGTTATCAATATTGATAAAGACCGAGACTTAAATTTTTCAAGAGAACAATCACATTTAACAACATATAAAAGGTGGCGAAAATGTGCAAAAAATTGAAAGATTTTCGGAAAGGTCCAAATCATTTTGCAATTTAAAATAAAAGGAGCTAACAGGCTCAATCATCCATAGAAAGCAGTGCAAAACACAATACTATGGCTCACAACCCAAATACACAATCAAAACATGAACATTAATATTCACACAAAAGGTGGGCCTCACCCCACCACAATTAAAAACATTTGTCCTCAAATGCAAACATAGTAAAGTATCCAAAAGGGACAGAAAGTAAGACAGAGAGGGAGGTAAAGAAAGGATCATGTCTATGCAGTCTCTCCATCTTTCTGGGCCTCAGTGCCCGGTGCAGCAGTCTGTACTTGGGCATCAGTGCCCAGAATCACCTCATAAGCATAAGGGATTTCAAAAATCAAGACAAAATAGGCAAGATTCTTGAATTAATATAGGCGTTTGAACAATCTAATCCTATCAGAGAGGCCCAGCACATGACAATACGATAATATCATTTGCATAAGGGAACAAATTACAAACAATAAGTTTGGGGTTCGGAAGACCAACCTTTGATGCCTGTTAAATTACTTTGAAATGCTAGGCGGCAATCTAATCCAAATCCGAGCACAAATCAATGGCTAAATTACTATAAAAATGCAAAAATATAGAAACTAAAGTGTGGGTGTGAGTTTTTGCAGTTCGAAAGTGAGGAAAAGTGAAAGAGCTGGAAGTTTAAATCTTTGAGGTTTTAAAAACCGTCCAGTTCTCGCCCATTCGGCAACATTAATTGTGCTCGCCAACCCATTCGACGACACGCCGAGTGGTCACTTACCTCACTGAGTTTTATAGGACCTTCAAGAAATTTGGGTGTCCAAACGGCGGACTATATCGCAATCGCCGACCTGGCTTGCAATTCGCCAATAATTTCCTGGGCACACCGAGTTTTACAGACTCCACTTTGAAATTGTCTTGAGTCCAATGGTGGTCTAGGTCTGGGTCACTGACCTCTTCGGTGATATGCTGACTGGACCTTTAGCTCACTCATCTGCACTTTTCAAATACTTTCCACACTGTGTCCTGCACATTCAACACACCATTATTTCAAACTTAAAAACAAAGAAAAATAAAACTTGGGTTGCCTCCCAAGTAGCGCCTTAGTTAACATCGTCGCACGACATAAGTCCTCATTCAAACTTCATTCTTGGGGTTTGCCATAGTGTCACTAGGCAACCCCCATTGTTGTCTTGGGACCTCAAATATTGCATTCCCATCAGCTGGTGGTAGGCAAATTGCACCCATTTCTCCAGATTGGGTTAGGTTGCAAACACTATTTATATCATCTATACCATCTCGATGACCTGCCATGCTACCATTCACCTCTTCCTCACTCATTTCTTCTGCTTAAAACAGCAACACACAAAACAATACTAAAAATAAAGTAAGTATCACTATAATTAACAAGAACAAAATTTAACTTAACTAAAAATTCTCAAGTAACACCACTCCCCAAAAATAGCACCATTTTGATGTTTAACGTAATCAAAGACACGTCTTACAGTTCGGGTGTGTACGATCGTGCAATAGTATAGTAACCCAACTAAGGGTTGGGTCGTGACCCAAGGGAGCGCTGGTCAAAATTAATAGAAAATTAGAATTTCATTCTAATTAGTCGTAGCTAAAGAAGTTAACGATTAAAAACATAGTAAATTAAGGGGTGACATAAAAGTGTCAAATATCAATGGGGTTTTTGTAACAAGTAAGCTAAAATTAGCGAAATCAACAAGGAAATCTAAGCAATAAGAGGGGGATTCTTGGGATGTGACCAAAATACGGGTTAATCTAAATTATTGGGTACATGCTTTTGATAGAAAATTTATAAAGTAATAGTGACTAGGCTAAGCTTTATGTGGGAATAAGTTCTCTCTCGAGCAACTTACCCCGTTTCAAATGGGTTCCTCTCGAACACCCACTTGTCACATGAACACCAGCCTACGCCTTACCCCACTCACTCTCTCGAGCTGAGTGTTAGGATATGGGACTAGGGTTCACTCTCTTGAGCTGAACCTCATGTCGACCCACTCCTTAGGCAATCAATCTAGTAGTCTTGGTTTCGCGACTTCTCTCTCGAGCAAGCCCAAAACACATAAATAAACTTGCATTTGCAACTAAAAATTTGTTAAGCTACATCTAATCTATCAGCAAGCAAGACCCAACAACAATCTTACGCCATATTCGCTAAATCACACCCCAAGAATGGGGATTTTTAGCCACACATCAAGAAATAGAAATTTATGCCTTCAATGATGTTGAAATCAAATGGGTATGAAGATTTAAGTCTCAATTTAGGCAAAGAGTGAAAAATCCAAGAGACCCACTTCCAAATTGAAAGAGATGAAACCCTCTTCTTCTTCAAGTCTTCAAAACCCTTCCAAACTTAGAGCAAAAATATGAAAAGCTAATATTCTAGACTAAAAATTATAATAATGTTCGACACTAAAACTAAAACTCTAACTAGTATTTATAGTTTTTACATATTTGTGTTGAAGCGGATCATTTGGTGTCATTAGTCGAAATTGCCGATCAACTCGGCGATTCGCCCTTTGGTGTAGTTCATCAATGTCTTGCACCAGCCCTCAACATTGTCGTGCTCTGGGTTATTAGGTGATGTGGTATTGCTTGGCGGAACCTCTCGGCGATGCGTCAACTGCTTCTTTTTTCTGCTAATTTGATCCTTTCCTTCAGGGCTCAACACACTGGAATAAAAGGCTAAGTAAGACCCTTCTGCGACTCGCCAAGTAAACTCGGCGAACCTCAGGCCTTCATTTCTTCATCCTTTTCAGTCCTTTCATTCCTTTTTCCTACGTAGTGTTCATACTTTCCTTAAAACTTCAAATACATGAAACTTAAGGGTTTTTATCAAATATTAAGATAAAATAAGCATTTGAGGACACCATTTCTATTAAAATATAGCCCTAAATGAGTCTAATTTGTGGACTCATCAGCTTTCCATATGATGCTCAAGGCTTTAGGTGACCTCAATTGGCGAACTCGATTGAGTCAGCCTTTTTCGTTTGGTGAATTACCGATACCACTTTAATTCATCGTCTGAGCATTAAGTCTTTGCATACATTGTCACTTCGGGTGATGTGTATCAGGTTTGCCTTTCTTATTTGGTGCATTGCATTTTCTACTAGAGTTTGCCTACCTTATTTAGAAGACAAAAGTGTTATGCAATGTTAGTTTGGGTGAAGTCATGCTTAATCGGTGATCCGCCCTTCATACTAGGCAATCAATAATTTTTATTTTGCCCTTGTTTTTGCATTTTTGGCCATTATTTCAAGCTTCAATCTATGCCTTGTCCAATTACCTTGATAGCTGCAAATCATTAGTATTTGATTAGATAAGGATAAAGTTAGGCATTGAGGATATTAATTATTAAGCTAAATGGGCCTTAAATAAGTACAAATCTACCACTCATCAACACCCCAAATTAAAATTTTGATTGCCCTTAAGTAAATAAAGAACACAATAAGCTCAATAAGGGTGTCTACAATAGTACTCAATGAGAGAAAACATGCAAAAAAACATGTCAAGACTACTCTCAATAGCATGTTACCCTAAATCTGGATAAAAGAGCCTCAAATGATGACTAGCTAGTCTCAACACAAGCTCAAGCTCACTTTTAGCTTCTTGTCTAATGCAAGAACATGCTTCAACAAATGCAATCAAGTGCCCTCACATCAAGAATGATTTCATGCTCTCACAAAGCAAATCATCAAAGGTATTGGGAATTAATGCAACTCTCACTCTCTCAAAAGAGAAACACATGCAAGCTTTGTCCCATAGGCTTGCCAATATTTTCCAATCATCAAACAAAATTGGGTCATGTAAGATCTCAAGGGTCTTCTAGGCTTTTTATGGGGCTAAGGGCTAAGGTATGGTCAATTTGGATTGGTGAATTATACCTTTTCAAAGCATTGTTGCAATAATCATTACCTCTTATCAAGTTTTTTTCTTCTTTTTCATATAAGAACTCAAATACTAGCTTGTCACTCAATTTGTTTAGAATTCCCCTTTATTTCATTCACTTCTCTTTTTTCATTTTCATTTTTTGAGCTTTTTCTATCATTTTTCTACTCTTTCCCAGAAGTCGATGATTATTCATAACTATACTTGACACCAAAGAAGAGTTCGACCCAATGCTTTATTTCTATCCTAGTTGATCCTGACCATGATGATACAACAGACACACATTGTTTTATAAGGATGGGCTCCTTCTGTTTGCAAAACTTTCATATTTTGGTCTCATTTCTTCTTCCTTTGCCCTTCACTTGGCTTTCATTCATTCTTCCTTTCTTTGCCCCCAACTTAGGTTTTTGGCCTAAGGTTGAAATTCAAACACCGCAATGCTACAAAAAGGATTTTTGGTGAGAAGGTAGGGATACTCAGAGGCTTCTTTAGGTTGTCAACAAATAAGTTATGCTCAATTGGTCCCAACATAGATTCACACCCACACAAGGTAGTCAGACAAATCTTTATAAAAAATTTGGTTCCCTCATTGAATTTTCACCCATGATTATTTCCCATACTCACCAAGATTCAACCAATTGGACTAACAAGGCAAATTCTAGGACTCCACACACATGTTTTCAAGTAAACCTCACCACAGATGGCACATTGAATTACACTCAATTAGCACATTCTGTAAAGATCAAAAGCTTATGCGTGATGTTCATTGCAAGGCTCACATCAAAACCTAGCTAG
Organism: Solanum commersonii; assembly: GCA_029007595.1. Lineage (NCBI taxonomy): Eukaryota > Viridiplantae > Streptophyta > Magnoliopsida > Solanales > Solanaceae > Solanum > Solanum commersonii. The sequence continues at coordinate 4,683,176 of JAJTWQ010000029.1, forward strand.
TCAACAAAAGATTCAAAGAGATTGCTCAAAGTATAACATCATCGATTTTATTCTCGCAACACCAGTATTACGCATCATGATCATCATGCATACTATTCAAGATATCGATATTGAAAAAAATCGATTCTCAAATTGTGATGAATGAAAACATCAACCATTTCAAGATTTGAACCCATGGGGGGTTGCAACATCAAAGGAGAACGAGATAGAAGTAAAGAACACAATTCCAAAAGAACACTTGAATATAAATAAAATCACTACAATTGTTCAAAATACGAAATAACAAAATACAAGCAAAAGGGGAATATAGGCATGAAGGCTCTCACCCCACCAAAAAGAAAATGCAGTGTCCTTAATGCAAAAAGAAATGAAAGTACTAGAGGCTAAGATAAAGGATTCCCGTGATAGGCTATCATGTGGAGCACTCTCACCTGGAGTCTCGATACGTGCATTCTCAAGAGGGGCATCAATGCCCAGCAATGGGATCACAGTAGGGGGTATAAGAGGTACAATTGGGGCATTAGTGCCCATCTCAGCAACAGAAGGGATGATAGAGTCTAGAGTTACCCCACTAGGTCCAACCACTGAAGTCTCTTAAAGAGATCTCGATAATGCAACCTAAAGAATGACCTTCTCGGTCTCATATAGCTCAGTTAGAGTCTTAGCAATTCCTTGTTCCTCAACACTAAGCTCCTTCTAATTTGTCTCCTCAGCTGACTCCTCCTCAGCAACCTAAACATCTATAGAAACCTCAGGCATAGTGAAGGTAGGCACATCAAGTATGGAAACATTTCCCCAAAGAGTGTAGATGTCCACGGACTGCATCTGGACCACCTCTTCCCTCAAAGTAGCCACCTCAACCTTTTGATCCACCTAACCAAAGCCACAGATTTGGAAGTCATTGAAGCATCACGCAGATGACAGATACTCTTCCAGCTCTCACCTACTTTAACCCCTAGCCTAGTCCTGGTTTGGTTCTCCAGTGGAAAGATTTGAGATACCTTCTCCTACCCTATAAAGTAAGGGAGACTGACACTATGCTTTATAGAAAGCGAAATAGTGATAAGGAGTTGCGGAAAAATCCCCGAAAAAAGAAAGCAACTTCAGGGTGTATAAAGCACTAAACTAACTTCGGCCTTCTCCCAAGCCACAATCCTCACTGTCAGATCATCCAACCTCAAAGCATGGCTCACAATTAACCCCTAACACTTGTCTATCCTCTCAATCACGGGGGCAAAGTCCTTCTTGATGGCCTCATCAATATTCTTGGGCAATTCCTTCTCAACCCAAAAAGCTCTCACATCTACTAACCAAGCAAGGCTGCCCATCTGGTATATCAGAGCTTGTGTCAAGAGGGGATGCGAAAAAGAAAACGGGGAGGCCTCACAGTAGTAGTGGGGGTAGAAAGCTACACAGGCACATTAGTAGAGGATCTAGCAACATGTGGGAATCTATAAATACATGTTTGCTCCACAAAATGAGCAGGTGTGCTGGTTTTAGAACTCAAGGTAGCAGGATCTAACCAATGGAGTGGATTCGGTGGTGGTGCCTTTCTTTGAGCAGCATCATCTCTGAAACACTTTACATCTAACCTTTGAATGTCATTAGATGAGGCTAGTATGACTCTCATATCTGTGGCAACCCAAAAAGGGACTCCTCCCCTCATGCATAAATGTATGATCTAAACTGGAAAGGGGAGCAATTATTGCCCTTATTAGTATCTTGTCAGCTATAATGGTACCAGCATGTATGTGCTCATGATCAATGATAGTGCCAACCTATACCACCTTGTTATGGAAAGAACATACTCGTTCTGGGATAGCATCAGGTTGCTGCTCATGAAGCCAAAGCGGTATCTATCCATAACATTCAAATCCTTCTTCTTGATCCTGGCACCATCAACCATCCAAAAAGGAGAAGAATCAAAGATTAAAAGTGCTAGACAACCCTTCAGAGAATCCAAATCATGTTGCATCCAGAGTGAATATAGATCAGATTAAAAGGATGGAATGTCTAATGCGGTGTTGATGGCTCCAGAGTTACATCAGACTTTCCTTCCCCATACTTCCACTTCTTCAAGTAGTTTCAAAATTGTGCCCTTTCACTTCTTTGGGAAGGCCTGAGCATAAGCTGCATAGAACTCACATACCCAAGAAGGGATGTAGGGGCCCTTGCCCTTGTAAAGCATTCAAATAGATAGAATTGAATGGTATCCCAAATGGTTGGGTAGTCACTCATCACTCCATCAACGGAGATTCGTCTCTCTTTAAGAATAGTCTATTCACCTGTAGCTTTGAGCATATTAAAAGCTCTTAGAGTTATAACCTGAAGGACTATGGAAGTCGGTGCCTGTGCAAACGTAGGTTGCACCAGCTTATATTTTAATTTTTGTCTTCTTCCTCACCACCCTAGGTTGTACCCTATCTTGGGTAGATAATTGTGGGGTGGTGGTTAGTCGAGGTTGGGAAGCCTCTGAAGGTTCATTTAATGTTATCCCCAGATGTCTTTTTAATGGAGGAGGAGGAGGAGGAGAGGGCACTCTATCCTAATCTATGTCGGAAGAAACTATCTTCCTGCCTTTAGTTTTAGCCATTACCTACAAAACACACATTCAACCAATGAAATTGTGAAGATTAGTTGAATTCGAATAGGAATTGAAACTGTAACACCCCAACTTTTCAAATTGTCTAAATTAACTCGTATCTTCGTGGAAAGACAGGGAGGGTGAGTAATAACTTAAATATGATGTGGTATGTCATATTTTAAGTGTTCAAGGATTGTATCTCAAGTTTTGAAGTTAAGTAAGTGGCAAAATAAAAGTTGGGGAAAGTTATCGTAAGTTCCTTTTTAAAGATTTCTCTAAAATTTGGGTCAAATGTCTTGGATGTTTCCTCCCGATATATAAAGAATTAGAAGGCCTATCACACATTAAATCAAAGGCCTACGAGTCTAGTTTTCAACGCATAAAATCCCGTATCAAATCGACATCAGAGTAAAAAGTTACCAGGGTCTCCCAAGGCAAAATCCGGGTCGGATCCTGGTTGGGTCAAAAATACGGTATGTCGGCTTATTTAACATTTTAAGCCATGAAAACATTTCATTTCAGCTCCAAACCAGAGAGAAAGCTTAAGAGAGGATTCCTATGAAGTTCTAGCATGATGAAGGTTAGTTTTTGACAATTTCTACCATTAAACATTGCCCTCGTGCCTAGAAATGAAATCCATACACGTGGCAATCGTTATTCCCTTCTATTAGCTGTATTTGGAGCTGGTTTTTGAAGATATAAATTTGTAGTTATTGGTGTTTCTTCAAGGTTTACACTTGGTTAACTAAGGTAATCATCTCAGGACCCTTTTATGGTTGCTTTTATGAATTTCTACGGATGTTTTGACAAGTTGAGGCAATATGGTAAATCTGCTGATTTAAGATTAATTATGAACAGTTTATACCATACTGGCTGTGTATATATAGTGTTTTTGAAGTTTAGGACATAAAAAACAACGTTCGTGAAGGAACTACGGTCTTTTGAACGTTCATTGGAAAGGTATGTTAAGGATATTCCCTACATACGCCATGTTTCCTTAAAGCTTAGGAGCAATGTAATTGGGTTGTTATACTTGTAGCCATTATTGTTGATAGTTGGCTACTCAAGTTGATATAATCCTCCCTTGTCGGGATTCTTATTCAATTAGTAGCATCCCTATGTTGTACACGACTTAGAGGCTATTTGTATAGGTTACTTATAAGTAAATTGCTCGCTTTTAGCGATTGGATTGTTATTGTTTCCTTTAGGACTATTGTGGTTAGCTGCAGGAATGTGATCTATGCCTAGAGGGGTTATGTTCTACCTACAGGGCTATATGGATGCCTAAAAGGGCTATGAGTTGCTTACGGGTTATATTGATGCCTAGAAGGGCTATGAGTTGCCTACAGGGCTATATTGACACCTAAGAAGGCTATGTGCTTCCTACAGGGCCATGTTGTTGCCTAAGAGGGCCATGAGTTTTCTCTAAGCTATGTTGATGCCTAAGAGAGCTATGTGCTACCTACGGGGCTATATTAATCTCTAAGAGGGCTATGTGACTGCCTATGGGGCTAGGGGACTACCGATAGGGGTATATAGGTTGATTGGCACCTTCCAACCTTATGGGGCCTGAGTAGATGGTCTTGTGTGTTGTTTGTACCTGTCTAACTTTTGGGGGATTGGTTAGGTTGTTGTTTTATTATTTTTGATAAGTTTAGATTTAGGAGCAGGTCAGTACACTTATCTTATCCTTGATTTATTTATAAGATTATTCCAGTATATAAGGATACCTCCTCATAGTCTATTACCTTTCATACTCTGTACATTATTTTCTACTGACGTCTCATTGCCTTGGGGCAACTGCATTCATGCATCCAGGTCCTGACAGACAACCGAGTAGACCTCCTTCGTAGTAGGATTGACTTTTATCCGATTGGCTAGCCCTTTTCCTCTGGAGCTTCCAGAGTTGGGAGGTTTGTTACCTTTTGTGGTATATATCTTTATGGGTAGGCTGGGGCCCTGCCCCACTAATCTTCACTAATCTTAAAGGCTTACAGACTAGTGTGTGGGATGCATAGCTACGTTATAGCCATACTGGCCTATGTTGTTAGTTTGCTGAAGCTTGTGAGATGTTTGATGTATTGTATTGATATACACCTGCTTTTAGTTTTGGTATAGATATCATGGTGGCCTCGACAACCAAATATTGCCAGACTTTCTGAAGGGCCCAAAAGTTTGAGAGTTCATGAATTTCTTGCCTTGAATCCTCCACAGTTTACAGGGACAGATTATAGAGAAGGCCCTCAGCACTTTATTGATCAGCTTCATAGGATCTTTAGAGTCATGCATGCCTCAGCGACTGAGTCAGTTGAGTTAGAAGTATTTCGATTGTGCGATGCTGCAGTATTGTGGTATAAGAGTTGGGAGAGATCTAGTGGAAAATATGCATCCCTACCTACTAGGGATAGCTTTACATAAGCTTTTATAGATCACTATTTGCCTTGACAGATTAGGGATGACCGGGTGGACTAGTTTCTGAACCTCCAACAGGGTAGCATGAGTGTCCGAGAGTACGGGCTGAGATTTGATTCATTGGCTAGATATGCACCAGCATTTGCTGATACGATGCATGATAGGGTGCTTAGATTTGTGGGACGGCTCGACTCAGACTATATCGATGCTTGTTCTACCACTGCACTAAATAATAATATGGAGATCTCACGAATTCAAGCATTTGCACAAGGCATAGAGGATCGCTGACATTTACAGTATATAAGTGAAAGGGTCGAGAGAGAGAGACAGAAAAAGGCTAGGTCCGCTGGTTCACATAGAGATTTTCAGGGTCGTCCCAAACCCCGGTATTCTATTAGGCCACCTAGACCTCCACCACAGTAGTTCCAGGGTAGTAGATTTCATCGTTAAGAACAGTCAGGCCCAATTAAGGGTTCACGAGCATTAGGCTCGTAGCAACAGAGGGGTTCAGGCCAAGATAGGACAGCCCAGTTGCGTTGCGCTATTTATGATAAGATGAATTTTGGGAGGTGTAGACAGGGTTCCACAGGTTGTTATTGTTGTGGATAGGAGGGGCACGGGTGGAGAAACTGCCCTACCATAGGTCAGGGTGGTATAGGTCAGTCGACCAAGTCAGTAGTAGGTTCCTCCTCATCAACACAGTATACAGGGCGTAGACCCCAAACTTCAACACTTAGAGGTAGAGGTGCAGGCAGAGAGGGAGCATCTAGTTCTAGTAGTGGACATAACTGTACATATTCATTAACCAGCCGACAGGACTCAGAGTCATCACCAGATGCTGTGACAGGTACATTGATTGTTTTCTCCCATTGTGTTTATGCTTTAATAGATCCTAGATCTACTCTGTATTATGTTACTCCATTTATTGCGGGGAGGTTATGTATAGTAGCAGAGTCATTAGATCGATCCTTTATTGTATCTACACCAGTTGTGAGTCTATTGTTGCCAGGAGAGTCTATTGAGAGGTTGCATGGTAGAAATTATCGACTGTTAGACCTCTGTAGATCTCGTAGAGTTAGAGATGGTCGATTTTGACGTCATTATGGTTATGGACTGGTTAGCGTCTTGTTATGCTAATGTTGCGTGCTGGACAAATATTATTAGATTTCACTTTCCAGGAGAGGCAGTTCGGGAATGGAAAGGTGATACAGCACGCTGAAGGGTAGGTTTATTTCCTATCTTAAGGCGAGGAGGATGATTACCAAGGATTATACTTATCATCTTGTTCACGTTCATGATATAGATGCAAAACCATCGACTCTTCAGTCTATTCCGGTTGTTAATGAGTTTCTAGATGTATTTCCAGACGAACTCCTTGGTATCCCTCCAGAACGGGAAATTGATTTTGTTATCGATATGCTACCAAATACACAACCCATATATATCCCTCCTTATAGAATGGCTCCTGCTGAGCTAAAGGAGTTGAAGGATCAGCTGAAAGACTTGCTCTATAAGGCTTTATTAGGCCTAGTGCTTCACCATGGGGTGCACCAATGTTGTTCGTAAGGAAGAAAGATGGTTCACTAAGAATGTGTATCGATTACTGACAGCTGAATAAGGCACTATAAAGAATAAGTATCCCCTTTCGAGGATAGGTGACTTGTTTGATCAGTTACAAGGTGCTAAGTGTTTCTCAAAGATTGATTTAAGATCAGGGTTCCACCAGATAAGAGTTCGGGAGAAAGACGTCCTAAAGACAGCTTTTAGAACTAGATATGGACACTTTGAGTTCTTGGTAATGTCTTTTGGATTAACTAATTCCCCAGCAGTGTTCATGGACCTGATGAATAGTATATTCAGGTCATATCTAGACTTGTTTGTGATTTTATTTATTGATGACATTTTGGTGTATTCACGTTCAAAAGATGAGCATGCAAATCATCTGTGAGCAGTCCTTCAGGTTTTTTGAGACCGAGAACTTTATGCAAAGTTTTCTAAGTGTGAGTTCTGGTTGGACTCTGTAGCTTTCTTAGGCCATATTTTATCAGATGTAGGCATTGTGCTTGATACACAAAATATTCAGGCCGTAAAGACTTGGCCCAGACCCATGACTCTGACTGAGGTTTGTAGTTTCTTAGGGTTAGCTGGGTACTATAGAAGGTTTGTAGAGGGGTTTTCTTCAATTTCTTCCCCATTAACGAAGCTAACTCAAAAAGAAGCTAAGTTCCAATAGATTGAGGGTGCGAGCAAAGTTTCCAGGAGCTGAAGGATAGGTTGACATCAGCACTAGTTCTTGCATTACCAGACTGTTCAGAAGGCTATGCGATGTATTGTGATGTTTCTGGTGTTGGGTTGGGATGTGTTCTAATGCAACATGGTAAGATTATCACATATTCTTCAAGGCAGTTGAGAAAGCATGAGAAGAACTATCTAACCCACGATTTAGAGTTGGCTGCAGTTGTGCATGCGCTAAAGATTTGGAGACACTATTTGTATGGCGTTCATGTTGACATCTTCACAGATCATAAAAGCCGTCAATATATCTTTATACAAAAGGAGTTAAATCTACAACAACGTCGATGGATTGAGCTACTGAAAGACTATGACGTAGACATTTTATATCATCCAGGAAAGGCGAATGTGGCAGTTGATACCCTCAGTCAAAGATCTATGGGTAGTTTATCATATTTAGGTGTTGAGAAACGTGAGTTAGCATGAGAGCTTCATTAATTAGCTAGCTTGGGAGTTAGATTGTTAGAGGCGGAAGATAGTGGGGTAACAATTTAGGACATAATCGTATCATCTCTAGTTGTAGAAGTAAAATTACGGAAACAAGAGGATCCTAGCTTAGAGTAGCTCAAAGCCAAGGCTCAGAATCAACAAACTTTAGCATTTGATATAGTAAGAGATAGAGTCCTTAGATATAGTGGTCGATTGTGTGTTCTGAATATTGCAGGGCTTCCGCATCAGATTATGGAAGAGGCACATCATTCCCATTATTCTATTCACCTTGGATCGACGAAGATGTATCATGATATTAAAGAGATCTATTGGTGGCACGGGATGAAGAAGGACATTGCTGAATTTGTCGCACAGTGTCCTAACTGCCAACAAGTGAAGGTTGAGCACTAAAAGCCCACTGGGCTAGTTCAAGAGATAGTCATTCCTTTGTGGAAGTGGAAAGCAATTAATATGAATTTTATTACAGGGTTACCTCTATCGCGTCGTAAGTTTGACTCTATTTGGGTAATTGTTGATAGACTAACAAAATTAGCCCACTTCTTACCATTCAGGGCTACTTTTACGGCCGAAGACAATGCATAGATTTATTTAGAGAGATTGTTAGGCTACACGGTGTCCCAGTAACTATTATCTCTGATAAAGGAGCACAATTCACCGCCAACTTTTGAAAGTCCTTCCAGAAAGGACTGGGGACACAGATTAATCTTAGTACAACCTTTCACCCTCAAATAGATGGCCAGGCTGAGCACACAATTTTGACACTCGAGGATATGCTACGGGCGTGTGCGCTAGACTTCAAGGGGAGTTGGGATGACCACTTACCTCTTATAGAGTTCGCATATAATAATAGTTATCATTCCAGCATCGGGATGGCACCTTATGAGGCTTTGTATGGGCAAAAATGTAGATCCCCCACTGGATGGTTCGAGGTAGGTGAGTCAGGGTTGATTGGACCCAACTTAGTACAACAGACAGTGGAGCAGGTCAAGCTCATACGGGAGAGGTTGCTAACAGCTCAAAGCTGACAGAAGTCATACTCATATGTGCGACGAAGGGACTTAGAGTTTTGCGTTGATGACTAGTCATTCTTAAAAGTATCGCCTATGAAGGGGGTTATGAGATTTGGCCAAAAATTCAAGCTTAGTCCAAGATTCATTGGGCCATACCAGATTCTTTAAAGGGTAGGACAAGTGGCTTATGAGTTAGAATTGCCTTCGGGGATAGAATCTGTTCATCCAGTTTTCCATGTATCTATGCTACGAAAGTGCGTAAGAGACCCTTCCCGGGTCGTCCCAGTTGAGAATGTTCAGATCACAGAGGAGTTGTCCTACGAGGAAATTCCATTTGCCATATTAGATCAGCAAGTTCGTAAATTAAGTACTAAAGAGGTGGCTTCAGTTAAAGTATTGTGGAGAAAAAATAATAGAAAAGAGGTGACCTGGGAAGCTGAGGATGGCATGAGGTCCAAATATCCTCACTTGTTTCATACCCCAACGTGATGGCATATCAGTTTATATTGGTTAAGTGAGGTAAGATACCTATCTGATTTTTTTTCTATTGTTGTTTATTATTATTGTTGTTGTCATTGAATATTTCCTTGCATTGTTATTGCGAAGCTTTAGTGCTTAGCAATTTATGTCATCATGTCAGACGCCTAGGTTAGACTTTTTCCATTTTAGGTTTCTCGATAGTGACAATTCCAAAAGATACTCTGCCTAAATTTTGGAAACTCCTAAGAACTTAACCGCGTGACTCTGATTTCTTTTTCATTTGAGGACGAATGTTTCTAAGGGGGGAAGGATGTAACACCCCGACTTTTCAAAACATTTAAATTAACTGGTATCTTCGTGGAAAGACAAGGGAGGTGAGTAATAAATTAAAAATGATGTGGTATGTCATATTTTAAGTATTCAAGGGTTGTATCTCAAGTTTTGAAGTTAAGTAAGTGGTAAAATAAAAGTTGGCGAAAGTTATCGTAAGTTTCTTTTTAAAGATTTCTCTAAAATTTGGGTCAAATATCTTGGATGTTTTCTCCCAATATATAAAGAGTTAGAAGCTCTATCACTCATTAAATCGAAGGCCTATGAGTCTAGTTTGCAACGCACAAAATCCCATATTAAATTGACATCAGAATAAAGAGTTATGAGCGTTTTACTAGGGACTGCTGGGGCAGAATTTGGGTTGGATCCGGGTCGGGTCAAAAATACGGTATGTTGGCTTATTTAACGTTTTAAGCCATGAAGACAATACATTTCAGTTCCAAACCAGAGAGAAAGCTTAAGAGAGGGTTCCTATGGAGTTTTAGCATGATGAAGGTTAGTTTTTGACGATTTCTACCATTAAACATTGCCCCCGTGCCTAGAAACATAATCCCTACACGTGGCAATCATTTTTCCCTTTCTATTAGCTGCGTTTGGAGCTGGTTTTTTAAGATATAAATTTGTAGTTATTGGTGTTTCTTCAATTTTTACACTTGGTTAACTAAGGTAATCATCTCGGGACCCTTTTATGGTTGTTTTTATGAATTTCTACAGACGTTTAGGCAAGTTGGGGCAATATGGAAAATTTGCCGATTTAAGATTTATTATGAACTATTTATAGGTGCATACCAGTTGTGTATATATAGTGTTTGAGAAGCTTAGGACATAAGAAACAACTTTCATGGAGGAACTACGATCTTTCGAGCATTCATTGGAAAGGTATGTTAGGTTTATTCCCTACTTACGGCATGTTTCCTTAAAGCTTAGGAGCAATGTAATTGGGTTGTTATCCTTGTTACACTTGTAGCCATTATTTTTTATTGTTGGCTGCTCGAGTTGATATAATCCTCCCTTGTCAGGATTCTTATTCAGTTAGTAGCGTCCCTATGTTGGACATGACTTAAAGGCTATTTGTATAGGTTGTTTATAACTAAATTTCTTGCTTTTAGTGATTGGATTGTTATTGTTGCCCTTGGGGCTATTGTGGTTAGCTGCAGAAATGTGATATATGCCTAGAAGGGCTATGTTCTGCCTACAGGGCTATATGAATGCCTAAAAGTCCTATGAGTTCCCTACGGGGCTATATTGATGCCTAGAAGGGCTATGAGTTGCCTATGGGGCTATATTGATACCTAAGAAGGCTATGTACTTCCTACAGGGCCATGTTGTTGCCTAAGAGGGCTATGAGTTGTCTATAAGCTATATTGATGCCTAAGAGAGCTATGTGCTGCCTATAGGGCTATATTAATGCCTAAGAGGGCTATGTGACTGCCTACGGGGCTAGGGGACTATCGATAGGGATATATAGGCTGATTGGCACCTTCCGGGCTTATGGGGGCCTGAGTAGGTGGTCTTGTGTGTTGTTTGTACCTGTCGAGCTTATGGGGGCTTGGTTAGGTTGTTGTTTTATTATTTTTGATAAGTTTAGATTTAGGAGCAGGTCAGTACACTTATCTTATCCTTGATTTATTTATAAGATTATTCCAGTATATAAGGATACCTCCTCATAGAGTATTGCATTTCATACTCTGTACATTATTTTGTACTAATGCCCCATTGCCTTGGGGGCACTGCATTCATGCATCCAGGTCCTGACAGACAACCGAGTAGACCTCTTCAGCAGTAGGATTGACTTTTATCCGATTGGCTAGCCCCTTTCCTCTAGAGCTGCCAGAGCTGGGAGGTTTGTTACCTTTTGTTGTATATATATTTATGGGTAGGCTGGGGCCTGTTCCGCTAATCTTTACTACTCTTAGAGGCTTGCAGACTAGTGTGTGAGGTGTATAGCTACGTTATGGCCATACTAGCCTATGTTGATGGTTTGCTGAAGCTTGTGAGTTGTTTGATGTATTGTATTGATATACACCTTCTTTTAGTTTTGGTATAGATATCATGGTGGCCTCGACAGCCCAATCACTACTTCTGTGCTAGTTGGCTATTTATTTATGTGATCTCCTGGGAGTAGCTGTTTCTTTTATAGATCAGTTAACAGGGGTCTTGCTGGCCGAGGGCTTAGTTTTAAGCCAAGATATACTTGTTTGTTTTCTTGATTGTGTGTGGCTGCCATGCGCTAGTAGCAAATAGTTCAACAGGGTCGGCTCGAGCCTGAGTTTTGGCATTAGGAGCCTGGTACGCCCCTCAAGTTTGGGGTGTGACCAAAACACATTTCAAAAACACTCCTGAGGCTGCCTAATCGGCAAGGAGGATCACCAAACAGGTTTGGCGAACTCTGGTGAATTTCCTAAAATTGATAATGTCACATTACTCAGGGATTAAGCATAAAGGGCGAAGTGAATGCCAACTTGGTGATTCACCAAGTTGGTTTAAGCGGGCTAAAACAAGTCCACCGAAACTTACTGTGTAAAATGAAAAGATACAAGCATCAAGGGAGACATCCTGTCTCAATCGGCGATTCACCAAATGGGTACGATAGACTAAGACAAACCTGCCGATTGGGATAGTACCCAAGGCCATGCGTATTCTCCAGAAGGTGAGTTGGGTCTTACTTTGTGATTCACCTAACTTCCTTGGTGAGCTAAGACAAGCTCGATGAATAGGAAGTTTCAGCCCAGTGCCAAATTTTATAGAAAAACCAACACATACGATAAATACTAGTTCTCCCCCAACATTACAATTCCTCTATATGATTTTCTACCTATGGGTACTTAGATTTCCCTCATTTTATCATAAACATTGCACTAATTGACAATTCGCCCTTAAGAAAGTAGTCTATCATTGGGCAAAATTGAGCAATTGGGTCAACACTGAGCTACTCAGACTTCACTCACATAAAAATTAATCATAGACCCAGTAAGATAATCACTTCAATTCAACAACTAAACCAACACAAGCATGATTCAACAATTCCACTGGCGTTCATGGTCAAGAATATGTTGGCATAGTTCAAACCAACAATATGATGCAACTAAATGAAATTAAACAATCAATCATAGTTAAGGGTCTTAGACCCACAACCTATATGCATTATAACTTCAAAAATAACAACAAAAAACTAAAACACCAACCTTGAAGCTAAAACAAAACCAAAAATTGAGGGGTCGGGACTGTGTTGACTCGAAATTCAATTAAGTGAACTCTTAGAAACTTCAAGACTAGGCTCACAACCTCTCAAAATGCACGAAGCAAGAAGAAGGAATCAAAAAATCTCTCAGAGTCGAAAGATATTGATTTTTAAATTTGAAAAGACCATTGGCCTTTTTATATTAGGACCGTCTGGTGATCAGGACTAACGCGCCAAATGTTTTCAGTGAATCGCCAATTGGAGCTTAAGCTCCCCGAACATGCCTAAATAAACACCAAACTTGAATGCCAATTTGGTGGATCCGATGGACTCTGCATAATCCACTTTGGTGAATCATTTTTTGGAGTTCTGATTGCTGATCTTGACAGTGCACTTTTCCATTTTTTCACGCTCAAAGGGAGAACAAGATTTAGTCCGTGTAATGCTTTCAGTTAATCATCGTTTGTGTTCTTGAATCACTTATGCTTCCCTTTGAAATCTTCCAACCTTTTTTCAACCTGCACTCACAATGCACGTTATTTGAAAGAAATAAAAACATAAATAAAGACTTAGGTTGTCTCCCAAGAAGCGCCTTATTTAAAGTCATGGCATGATATATTGCTCAAACTCAAAAATCATTTTTGGGGTTCGAGATGGTGTCACTAGGCAAAGTTTTCTTTTTCCTTGGATTTAGATAAGTGGCAATTTGACCTAGTTAGGTCTCTAGCTGCTTGATCAAAACTGAATGTGAAGTCACCGATTAGGTTAAAGTGGACAAGTCATTTTTCAAATCCTTCAACAACTTATCGGACCCTTCAACCTTGTTGTATCCTTACAAACATGTATTTTGTCTGTCTTCCTTCTAGACAAGCTGGATCTTTTGGGCATGGACGATCATAGGGAAGCATGTATCTATCTTTGTCCATCTCCCTATCTCTCCAATTTCAACCCCGTCAAACTTTCCAACAATTATCTCTATCCTTGTTCCAACCTTGGTTTCGACCTTGACATTGATAATGATTGTGAAAAGCCCCCCCCCCCCCCCACTTGATTTCCCAAGTATTGAACATCTTCATTGTATAATGCCTCAAATTTGGCATCATCCAGGCACTGCCTACGGTTGGTTCCAACCACATTCACTAACTTAACTCCATTTCCCACGACATTCTTGGACAACAAATCAATTTGGGTAATCATTTTTAGCCATCATTTCATCTTTTTCATGGTCCCTCTCAACTTGTTCTTTGCTCAAGCCAACTTGTAGAAGAGGTGCTTGGTCCTCCCTAGTGTGCCATACTCGGTTGACCTTAGTCATATCATCTAACAACAATGCAGCTACATCATACGGTTGTCTCATCAATCCACCATGTACTAATTGATTAGCCACACTTTTATTGACTGAATTAAGTCTCCAATAAAAGTATTTCAGCAGCAAATTGTCTAGAATGACATGCATTGGACATTGCAAGAGTTACTTCTTGAACCTCAGCCATGTTCATACAGGAGCTCACCTCCAAAACTTTTGAAATTTTGGATTTGGAGATGAAGTTTAACCATCTTCGAAAGTGTAAAGAATTATTACAAGAACCCCTTGGTTAGCTCAACCCATGAAGTAATAGAATCATTTGGTAACTCTACCAACCATCTCGTAGCATCTCCCGTTATAGAGAACGGGAATATTCTCAACCTTATAGACTCTTGGGAGATATTCTTGAACACAAAGTGTTCACACACCTCCTTGAATAAAAGTTCCTAAGGTGCTCATGGGGATCCTCATAAACTAGACCCACAAAAATTCCTTTCATCTGGAGCAATTGGATCAGAGTTCCAGTGATGTGAAACACCGTCCTCCCGGTTGTAGGAGGTATCCAAACTGATCTCGTGGTTTGAATTACATTAATGGTCATGTCATTTAAGTCACTCATATTTTCATTTTGACCATAGTGACTATCATTGTCAATCCCATAGTCACTCATTTTGTCAACCTGCAAATATGCCAACAACAACACAAAAAAATAACTCTACTACAAATAAAACAAATTAAAAATCCAATTTCCCAATTAAAATTCTCAACCACCATTCCCTGACAGTGCCTCCATATAAGATAACATTCAAACCACCCTCTAAAACCAATTAAAAGAGTGAGCAATCGTAGTACGTAAAAAACCCAATGATGAGTTGGGGTCAAATCCCACAGGGAATGGAATATCATGGAGAATTCTTTATCGAGAGATTTGGACTTTAAATTAGCTCATTTGGAATAGTAAGAACAATTATGTGGATGGTAATACCAACTTAATATAAAGCTTTATTAACAATAATTGCAATCAAACTAAAATCTGAACAAAATCAAGAGTTAACAAGCAATCTAAGGGGTGGGGATTTGATATCAATGTCACATAGGAGTGATTATGTTGCTCTATAGGGATGTACATACATGAATAATCTAAGTTATCTTCAATTAAGCTAATCACCTTTCGATCTCAAAGCATCTATGCCTAGAATCTCATTTCGGTCTCATCTAATGCCATTTCTAAACAATCCACTACCTTACTCTATTCTCTCTTTCAAGAATAAGGAAAATAGAGCCAATCCATAACCTTTCTTTCAAGAAATTCATAGATATCAAACCTAAATTTCAAGTATTGAACTAATTACCCACTCCAATTAATCTCTTTCGAGCATCAACCGGAGCTCAGAAGTAGGAATTAAGTTTGAAACCTTAACCTTTAAGTTAAACCGATGATAATTAGACCAAATTCATGCGTGACCAAAAACAAAATAGAGCATAGCACAATACCCACAACATTAAATTAACACCCAACCCCATTAGAGCACCCCCTAGATCTTGGGATTTTAGGCACCTATCACAAAAAGTAAATAAGGTATAATAAGGTAACTAGTAATCTTCCACTTTAGATTTAAATTCATATTATCGAATTCAAGCTTTAAATTGTAAAATCCTCAGAAGACAAGAAATAGTGTTCTAAAAGTAAAGTGTTTTCACTCAAAACTTTATCCTAACTCGGTAGTTCAACTCTCTAATCGAACTCTCTCAAAACTCTATCCTTTGGGTTATTTATATTTTCCCAAAATCCACTTTGCAACTAACTCGGTGACATTAGTCAGTGTCGCCAAACTCGCTCGGTGAATCACCCTTCGCTCCTCAGCTCGCCTTGTTATGCTCTAGGTTTTAGGTGTTTGAACTTCAATTGGCAAACTCGATTGAGTCAGCCTTTCTCGTTCAACAAATCGCTGAATACCACGCTAATTCGCCATTCGAGCATTAAGTCTTTGCCTTGCATACTGTCACTTTGGGCGATGCGCTTCAGGTTCGCCTTTCTCATTGGCGTATCGCCTTTTCTATTGGAGTTTGCCGACTCTACTTGGTAGACAAAAGTATTATGCACTATCAGTTTCAAAAAGGTCATGCTCAGTCAATGATCCTCCCTTCATGCGAGGTGATCAACAATGTTCATTGCGCATTTCTTTTTGCATTTTCAGCCATTCTTTTAAGCTTCAGTCCATGCCTTGTCCAATTGCCTTCATAGATGCAAATCATCAGTATTTGATTAGAAAAAGATAAAGTTAGGCATTGAGAACATTAATTATTGAGCTTAATGGACCTTAAATGAGTGCAAATCTACCACTCATCATGGAACTGCATACTTTATGATCTATTGGCATACTTGCACTCTATAGGAGGTTATATACTCCTAAAAGATTTATGGTGCTTACCTCTCATAGTATGTTGGTCACATGGGTCTACTTACCTATATGAATAATTGCGGCGATGAGGAGAGAATTTGTTTCTCAAGTTAGAAAAGCACTCCCATTATGTGTGAGTGAAAGATGTAGGAATTTGAGTCCACCTATAAGAGGTGATTTAAGGATGATTAGGTAATAAGTCACTCTTAATATTTTTTTTATTTAAAAACACATTGCAATTATAATATAGAGAATATAGAAATCATAATATGTTATAGAAGGTTGCTTCAGCATATTATGGAAGTCATCATCGACCAGTAAATTTCAATAGTGGTTCATCCTACTCTTCCACTTCCGCTACATGAAGAAAAAGTATGTTTTTTCTTATGGGTTACATAGGTTATCTGATTAGATTTAGTTTAATATGATATCTAATCTTACACATAGTATATAAGGATTTTTACTCTTTTTTGTAGAATAAAAGTATATAGTGAAATAAAATGATAGAGGAGTATAAATGAAAATCAGATGCTATACCTGTTTTCTAAATAGTTTTGATGTGATATGTATAGGACAAGAGAGTTCAATTTATAGAAAAACAATTAAATATTACATTTGGTATCACTAATAAAAAATAGGGAAATCATTAGGAGATTGGTTTCACTAATAAAAATAAGAAAACCATTAGGGATAAATAATTTGAAAATCCACCAAATTAGGTGATTTGATAATCCTTTTTCTGGGTTGTTCATTAATACATAATATGCCTCGTTAAAATCTTATTAGGAAAAATTTAGTGGAAAAATATCTTCTGAAAGTAAAAGCATACATGTATGTAGTAATACACAGTTTAAGCCACTTCATTAAAATCTTGTCAGGAATATCCAACGAAAAAAATACAATGCGTATTTTATTCTCTTGATGGAGACCGCATTCAGTTATTTATGTCTCTTTCAGTTTAAGGAAAAGAGTCATGTTTGTAAAGGATAAATGTACTTTGACTCTAACTAGGATAGATAACTAAAAGTATTATATATTTATGTATCCTTTCTCTTTATGTATTATAGTAATGTTAGGAGACTTGGATCCTCAGGACCCTCTTGTATAAGTATTTGTTTTTATCTTCAATGAGAAAAATAAAAGTTTCTTTCATGGAATCGGAGCCCTAGTGTTTTGAGAAACCTTCCAACTAGGATTCTTTTTTCTTTTTTTGTTCTTCATCTCTAAAGCAAAAAAAAAAAAAATGGGCACTTGAACCATCAATGGGAGACTCTATTCCCCCAAAAACATCAAGCACTCCATTTGTTGCTTCAACCACCCGAATGGAAACTTATTCCCCAACACCTAACCTTTCTCATCAATTGACCTTGAAGCTCACATCGTCAAACTTCTTGCTATGGAAGACACATTTTTTTCAACGATTTGTGGGTGTGGTATTAGTCACCATATTGATGGTAGTGAACCAGTTCCTGATAAGATTATACCAAATAATCATGAATCTAGACCAACTTATATGTCATGTTGTTGTATGAATAAAAACAACTAAAAATAGATGAGTCCCTTAATGTGATTTCTCCTTCAGTTTAATAAACTCCAAGTTTTGTTATCACCACACATTGTTGTGATAGTGGTAGACGTAGAGGTAGAGGTAGAGGTGGTCGAGGTCATGGTCATTCTTTTAATCAAGGATTCACACAATCTTCTCAACACCACAACTTTCAGAGTTATACTCTCTTAACTCAATCTGGAGTCCAATCTTCATAGTTTGTTATTTTTGGGATTGTTTGTCATAATTGTGAAGGAAAGGGTCATATTTCACGTGTTTTCTCTTCACTCCAAATCAATAGTGGTAATAGGGTCTCTAGCTGACCCTCATCAAATTTAGCTAGCACCTCGACTCAGCCTACGTAGAACTGGTTAATGGATAGTTGCACCACACATCATCTTACAGCTAATCTTGACAATCTCGCCATTCATTCGGCATACCAAGGTCCTAAAGAAGTAACCTTAGGTACTGGTTCCAAGCTGCCTATCTCTCACATATGTCCAGGCTCACTTTCTACTTCTAATAAAATATTTACTCTAGATAATATTCTACATGTTCCTACTACCACTCAAAATTTACTATCAATTAGTTCTTTTAATGCATCTAATCTAGTTTTGGTTGAATTCTTTCCTACCTATTTTTTGGTAAAAGATTTCGCAACGAGGGAAATTCTTCATATAGGGTCGAAAATTGATTATTTGTACTCCCTTCCAGTGTTGAAATCACTATCTTCTTCTGCTTCATATGTTGCATCCCTTGGTGTTTGACATGCACGACTAGCTCATGCATCTTATCCTACCGTTCGTAAAGCTTTGATGTCAAGTGTCTTCGTGTCATCTCCTAGTTTATTGATGAGTCCGAGATTTGGACTCATTTAGGGCTTTATTTATAATGATTTAGTGTCCTCAAATGTTTATTTTGTGCCAATAACTTATGTAAAACCCTTGATTTCCAGGTATTTGGATTGAGGAACAAAGAAAGGACACTAATTTCCAAAAAGGAACAAAGCTAGCTGAAAGAACGAAGAAATGAAAGTCTGGTGATCACCAAGTTCACTTGGCGAGTCACCGAATGGCCAATTGACTGCCTAAAGTTCCAGTGTGCCAAGCCCTAAAGGAGAGAACCAAGTCAGCGAGAGAAAAGAGCAGTCGGAGGATCACCGAGTGGTTCTGCGATGTAGTGTCAGATCGCCCAAAGTTACAGACCTTGAGGATGTTGAAGGCCAAGGAAAAAGGGTGATGGAATTGACCAAAGGGAAGATCATCGAGTAAATCGGTGAGCCCGACTTACTTCGTCGAGTGACTCTTCGCAACATATTTTTGGCGACTATAAATATATTTTTAAACACTTAGTTTAGCATCATTTAATCATTATTCATTTTGTATCTGTGTTCATATTTTGAGAGCTTTCCTTAGCTTTGAAGAATTGAAGTTTTTCACTTTCTAGAAACTGGAAGTGGGTCTTTGAGATTCTTCAACTTGGAACATTGTAAAGACGAAATTAATCTTACCCAATTGATGGAAACTCAATTTGGTAACAATTTTTATCTTTTTATAATGTTTAAACAAAAACCCCAATTCTTAGGGTGTGATTATGTGATTATGGACTGATTTAGTTTATCGGTATTGCTAATTGTTAGTTTAAATGTTGTTTAGAAGTGAGTTCAATCATTAATTGTGGTTTAATTTAAGAATTATAGTTGTAAATACAGTTCTACCCTTGCGTTTTTGGCTTGCTCGAGAGAGAGGTTTTAAAACTAAGATTATTGATTGATGGTCAGTGGGTATTGGATTGTCATGGGTTCATCTCGAGAGAGTGACTTCTAAACCCTTTTCCACACATTCAGCTCGAGAGAGTGAATGGACTAAGATGTGGGTTGTTCTTATTTTGCATACTTGTCGATGTTCGAGAGAAATTGACTTGATTTGGGGTAAATTATTTGAGAGAAAGTTACCTCCTCTATAGTCTAGCTTACTCACTAATATCTAGATATTTTCTAATAGTTGCAATTACCCATTTGTCTACATTAGCCTATAATCGAATCACATCCCAAGAACTCGTCTCATTATTGTTATTTCATACTATTTGTTGTTGTTGTAGTTGATAGTTTCAAACAAAAACCCTCCATTTGACATTCGTGTCACCCCCTGATTTGAATTGTGCTTTTATTCGTTAATGTCTATTCCTATGATTGATTTGACCATGTTGACACTTTCCTATTGAATCTTAAACACGTACCGCTCCCTATGGAATTCGACCCCAACACATTTAGTTGGGGTATATACTGATTAACAATTGTTGACACTTAGAATTGAATGAAGTGTCTTTGAAACGTTATTAATCATTTATCTCCTAAATTGTTCTCTATATGTGTTGTTAGCAATAGTCACAAAGTCCCCTTTAGTGAGTCTAGTTTTAAGGCCATATGGCCTCTAGATTTAATTTGTTCAGACATTTGGGGTTCTGCCCTAGTTGTTTATAATGATGGCTATCGTTATTATGTTATCTTCTTTGATCACTTTAGCAAATATACTTGGATCTACTCTCTTCAGTATAAATCTGATGTTCTATCCACTTTTATTCAATTTCGTACAATTGTGGAAAAGCTCTTTAGTCACCAAATAAAATGCTTTCAAACAGACTGGGGGTGAATTTCAGGCGTTAACTAGTTACCTGAGAGAAAATGGCATTTTTCAACATTCATTGTGCCCTTATACTCCAGAATAAAATGCTTGTGCTAAGAGGAAACATAGACATAGAGTTGAAATCGGTCGTGCTTTGTTGAATTATGCTAATGTTCTCAAAAAATTTGGACCACTACTTTTGACACTATTGTTTTTACAATCAACGGATTGCCACTTCACAATTGAATAATTCATCTCCTTTTAGTATTTTATTCAAAACATATCCAAATTATTCCCGTTGTGAATTTTTGGTTGCCTTTGCTTTCCATGGCTTCGTCCTTACACAAAAGATATGTTATTTCCTTACTCTAAAGATTGTGTTTTTCTTGGTTACAACAAGATTCATAAGGGTTATTAGTGTTTTGATCCTCTAACATCTTAATTTTATGTCTCTCTTTATGTTGTTTTTTATAAAAGCACTTTTCCTTTCGTTGTTCAGGATGATGTGGTGTCTACTACTTTGGACAATTCTGATAGCACATATGTTACCATTCAGTTGCCAGTTCCAAATATTGTTGCAGCCTCTCCTAATTCGAATATACCCACAAATAGGTGTTAAGATGCTCATGTGCAATAACTTCCCTTGTCCTCTAACCAACTAGCTTCAGCCTATGCATCTGATACAATGGACCCAACTAGCTCTATGCAAGCGTCTCTTCCTCAGGTGGTCAGCCTACCACAGATGGTATTTCTTTGTCTAATGATCTCACATGTTGTGAACCCATGCCTAATCACCACATGTACATCCATATGTATCATAGAAGTATCTAGATTTATTTCGTGTATTTGTTATTAATTTCATGTATCTATTTATATAATCTAATTTTAATTTCATGTATCTTTTATATGTATCCATTATTAATTTGATGTATCAAGTATCAATGTCATACATTATATTCAAAAGCATGTATCTCGGATACATAATAAGCATATACATATAATTATGTGTATCTAATATGAAATGTAACTGAAAGACATGATTTTAGGAACAAATCACAATGGTAGGGTATCTGTCTTATCATTAATCCAAAAAAAAAGTAAAAAATTTCAAAATTCTTCCTTTTTTTAGCATCTGAAATTTTTTTCTCATAGATACATATAATTTTAAGTCAGATATATAAACTCTTAACTAGATACATGTACACCTGATGTGTATCCAACATTGTTGCATATCTAATGGTGTATTTGTTCTGTTAATTAAAACTTGATTTAATTCTTCCATCTTGATTGGGTTGTTCCTATAGTTAGATCTATTCTCGTCTTGAATGTTGATGGATGAAGTGTCACTCCCTACAATGAGAAACTCATGAGTAAAAATAAACAAATAAAAGTTGTTTGATTTAGTATAATATTGTTAATGTGTAGTACCTTTAACAGTTAGAATCATCCGATATTGAGAATGGCCAACCATTAAAGTGTTTGAGAAACAAAGAAATCAAAAAATATAAAACCTAATTTGTAAAACTTTTAAAATTGAACTTAAGAACATTATGAATTTTAACTCAGATACAAAATCAAGATACATGAGAATAATAAAGCAATAGAAATAAACATATATGTAAAATACTGGTTTGAACATGCAAACATGTATTGAGAGAATTCAAGGAATAAAAGAGGAAGAAAGTGGGTTGCTGGACATTGGGGTGGGGAACGGCGGTAGATCAGAATAGGAAAAAAAAATTGATTTGTTAATGGACCATTAATTAAGGAGTTTAAATTTAAGATAATTATCCAATACCATATTGAAGGGATATGTGTATCTGATTATTTCTTTTAAAATATATGGTATAAATATTAAAAAGTGGTAACGTAACATTCTGGAAACTTGTAAACTAAACTAGTGTCTAACCTAACACTAGTAGGCTAAGTCAAAGCTTGACGTTAGAATTAGAGCCTTAAAAATACCTCCCCGTGCCTTAAATTTCATGGTTTGGTGTTAGGATGTCAAGTCATAAACCCCAAGGACCAACCATGGGTCCTTGAGGCTGACTAGTAGTGACCCACGGAGGGCACCCACGCCTCGTGGGTCAGCCCACGCCCCGTAGAGGGGAATCGTGGTCGAGGCCTGCCAATAACAACTCCCAGAACCTACCCCAGACCACGACCCGTGCTTCACCAGCATGGGTCGTGGGTCCAACGACAGTCCGTAGATGTGAGGGGGTCGTGGGTCACACCTGGAAGGTGGTTTTAGGGAGTTAGTTAAGGGGTTGTTTCGGGTTTTCCAATTTAATTAACCATTAAGTGGCATCATTTTGTATTATTTTAGACTTAGTATATAAGTGTTTAATGCCCCTTAAACTTAGTCTTCAAAAATCATAACTACCAAAGTTCCCAAATCAAAACCTCTCCAATATTTCTCTCACTAAAACCTCTATCGAAGAAGAAGAAGAAGAAGAAGAAGAAGTCAAGGTCTAGGGTTCAAGGACTGATATTTCCACTCAATTTCATGAGGAATCATCATAAGGTATGGTGGTTCTTCATCTATGGGTAGCCTTCACCCATAGAGTCCCTTCAAAACTGGATTTCAAAGCTTCCAATTTCTTCAAAAGCTAGGGTTTCAATCTAAGTCATGGGTTCTCTTTCAAAACGTTTTCAATGGTTGATTTATGATGGATTATGATTGAATTGGTGATTTATTATTCATTTATGATGAAATCCCCTCAAGAACACATAAATCCCCCATATTACCAAATTGTGATTTCATGATGTGGGTTGATTGAATATAGAAGCATGTCAATTGATTATGTCTATATTGATTGAGATTATTGAATCATGATATTCTCCATATCTAATGTAGTAATTCTATATGTTTGTATTGAATGTGATTCATGGTCCTTGAAGGGAAAATTATGAGGGTTTGTACATGTTTATGAGAATTGTGTATGAGCTTATGATTCACTTAGAAAGTGAAGATTCTATGACTATGGTTTAATTGTGGTATTTTTGAAAGATCATTATCCCCATACCCTTACACGTGACTATGCATGAAATGTCTATGAATATGATAATGTTGTTGTGTTGATTGAAAGGTTATTCTCATGAACACACTATGAACATGATGTGAAAAGTTTACTCACATGTTAATGATGATTCTAAGGTTAAAAGTTCATTCTCACCCAGTGAATCTATGAGCTACTTTATGAGTTGAATTGGATGAAGGATAAGATACTCCTTCATGCATGTAATTTCAATTCAAGACTAAACATATAATTTTGGGAAATAATCCTTAGCACCGAGTGGATATGGAATATGAGATAGAGGTCCTCCCGTCAATTCAAAAGGCTAGGTCATCTAAAGTAATCTATTGAGATGGAAGCTCCTTCGTCAATACAATAGGTTTGGGGTTTCTAGAAGCAATTTCCCTATCCCATAACTATGTGCCCACATAGGTCTTTAGCTAGTGGATCCACCTAAAAGCTAATATATTTAGTTCTACCTTAGGCAAGTAGGACATCTCTTTTTGGTATGGGACGTGACACCGGATTCCATGTAGCTCACATGGTCTGTGTCGGTTAAGGTTATTTCCCTACATGACAAGAATATGAACTATGACATGAACATGAACTATACTTATGACTTCTCAAGGAGCCCTACTTAGTGTGAGTGGGGGTATGGGACTTCACTTATACATTGCACAAGTAGGCTTTGAAAGGGATTATGGTGTGGTTTATTTATGCTATGTAGATATATGAATTATGCATGTATGATACGAATTGTAGCTAAGAATGACTTTACTTGCTACAAGCTATGAACATGAACGTTTCCTTGTCTATGAGCATTGGCTATGGATGAGGTCAAGGTATGATATGCATGATTATGGTAGCCTAAAAGTTGTACTTAGTATTAGATAGGAATATGGGATCTTGTCTATGCATTGCACAAGTATGGCTTAGGGTTGCATATGAAATGGTTGACTTATGTATTTACACTATTGTGCATAATGATTCTTAAAGTTGACAAAGAGCATGGTTTAAACTAAATTGTCCCTTGTAGCATGTTTTATGGATTTTTATGCATGGCTTCCATACTTGGTGCAATTTTGTGCTAACCCATATTTTCTACATTTTTCTGTAAGTGTAAGGCCCGGTTGTTGAGGTGTGCTTCCTTCTTGATCAAAATTTTGGATTGACTATTCACCACGCTTTCGGTGAGTCCTCATGGTTCAAGGACAAGAGTTGTTCATTTCTAGTTTCTTCTTACATTTTCGTTTGAGACTATGTTGTAAAGGGTTGTGACCCTTATTGATTCTCGATTGTATTAGATGGTTAATGAGACAATGTCTAGACTTTCATTTTTGATTTTATGAAAAGACTTTGATTGTAAAAAGTTTTAATTCCGCATCATTTCTATTACTTATGTTTATGATATGGTAAAGGCTTGTATAAGACCCATTCGGTGTCGAGTACACCGTGTTACATCTAGGGGGTACCCCTGGATCGTGACAGGTAATATGTGTAATTGTTTTAAACTAGAGGTAAATATAGTATATGTGATGGTGATGTATGTGTGGTTAGGTAGTTTGTCCATCTTATTATGGTCCTGTTTTTTAGTATTAGTGGAATTAAATTTAACTTGGTCAGTTTCTTTATTGCATACTTATTGTTTTAGTTATATTAGTAGGACACGTTTTCAGTGTTTTACCCATGTTTAACCATTACTTGTTAGTTCTATTTTTAGCTTTATATATTACTACCTCCGTCCCATTTTATATATCATCCTTTTTTATAAATAGCTGGATCACAATACTTGTCATTTTATAAAATTTATGCATAAATTACCATATTTTGCCTATTATACCCTTGATAGAGTAGTTATTTAATCTTGATAATGTAATCATCATTTATTATAAAGTTGACTTAAGAAAACATTAAATAAGGGTAGAACGTTAAAGTTACATTATTTCTTAATGTAAGTGCAAAGTAAAAAATGTGACATATAAAATGGAACGGAGCGAGTAATTTGTAAGCCTATAAATGGAACTATATCTAGCTGTTTTAAGAAGCGTGGAATCAAGTAGTGAAAAAATTATTTCTTTGTCATAATCTGCTTACTTCTTTTACTCTTCTTTTTTCTAACAATTTGGTATCCGAGAAGCCTAGTTTGTTAATATGGGAGTCAAAGAGAGAGTGAGAAAGAGATATTGTAAAAAACACGAGAGAAATCCATAAAATTGGTAGTGAACACCAATTCAAACTCTCAGCCTCTTCGAATTTTTAAAGGGGTGAATTATCATTTCTGGAGTCTTAAGATGAAGACTCTTTTTAAGTCTCAAGAGCTATGGAACTTGGTGGAGAATGGATTTCCATTCCTGGATGAAGGGCACTCACAACAACTCCAGGAAAATCGCAGGAAAGATTTGAAGGCGTTGTTCCTATTTCAACAAGCCCTTCATGATGATATCTTCCCCAGAATTTCACCAGCGGAGACGTCCAATGAAACTTGGGAAATTTTGCAACTGGAGTATATGTGAGATAAAAAGGTAACTCCTATTAAATTGCAAACTTTGTGTCGTGATTTCGAAACTTTGAGTATGAAAAATGGTGAATCTGTGCAAGACTATATGTCTAGAGTCTCTACAATTGTTAATCTCATGAAGTCTTATGGAGAGAAAATTAATGATTAAACTGTTGTAGCAACCAATAAGTTTGAGCATGTGGTTTCTGCTATAGAAGAATCCAAGGATTTATCTAATTATACATTTGATGAATTAATGGGTTCTTTGTTAGCTCATGAAGATAGGATAAACAGGTCACATGAGAAGGTTGAAGAAAAGACTTACCAGGTGAAAGAGGAGCCATTTTTCTCCAAAGAAAAATCCTCAAATTTCTCTTGTAGAGGTAGAGGTGGATGTCCTGGGAGAGCTCGAGGCAGTAGCAGAGGCAGAGGACAATTTAGTGAGCCACGTCAGCCTAAGAGTAACTTGCAATGTTGGTATTTCAAGAAGTCCGGTCACACTGAAGCATATTGTTGGACCAAGCAAAGAGATGAGCAGAAGCATGCCAATTTCTTTGAGAAAGTTGAGGATGAAAATAAGTTGTTCATGGCTCATTCTTCAATTACAGACAATGCTGATGGTGTTTGGATTATTAATAGTTGATGCTCGAATCATATGTCTGGTACAAAGTCTCTATTTAGAGATCTTGATGAGTCGAAAAAAGGTGAAGTTTGACTCGGTAATGACAAGCAAGTATGAGTTGAAGGCAGAGGTACCATAGCCATCAAAACAACGCAGGGTAATTCTAAACTTATCTGTGATGTGCAATTCGTTCCTAATTTGGCTTACAATTTGCTGAGTGTTGGACAATTGATGGTGAATAGTTGAATAGTTTTGTTTGATAATGACTCGTGTATTGTTAGTGACAAGAAATGTGGTCAAGCTATTGCAATTGTGCCTATGACTCAGAACAATATGTTTCCCCTTAATGTTTCAGATATTGTTAAGAATGTGTTAGTTGCTAAAGGTGTTCATGAAGCTCAACTTTGGCATCTTCAATATGGTCATTCGAATATTAATGGGCTGAAACTGTTGACTAGAAAGAAAATGGTGGTTGGTTTACTAAAATTGGGTGAGATTGTGTTATGTGAAGGGTGCATATTCAGAAAACAAAGTAGATCTTTCCCTATAGGAATGTCTTGGAGGGCTAGCAGTTGTCTTGAGCTTGTACATGATGACTTGTGTGGACCGATGAAGACTTAGTCACTTGGTAGGAGTCGCTATTTTCTTCTATTTACTAATGATTATAGCCGTATGAGCTGGGCTTACTTTCTAAAATTCAAATTTGAAACTTTTGAGAATTTCAGGAAATTCAAGGCTCTCGTAGAGAAGCAAACAGGCTGCAAAATAAAAGCTCTTCGCACAGATCGTGGTGGTGAATTTTTATCTAATGATTGTAATCTATTTTGTGATAAGAATGGAATTCACAAGGAGCTTACAACACCGTACTCGCCACAGCAAAATGGAGTCGCCAAGCTGAAAAATCGCATTGTGGTTCAAATGGCCAGAAGCCTACTTAATAAAAGGGGACTTCCTATTCATTTTTTGGGAGAAGTAGTGGTTTCAACTATCTACCTATTGAATATTTATCCAACAAAATCTATTTTGGGTCGAACTCCATATGAAACATGGACGGGACATAAACCACGAGTAAGCCACTTGAAAGTCTTTGATTGTATAGCCTATTCTTTGGTTAATATACGTTATAAACTAGATGAATAATTTGAGATATGCATTTTCATTGGTTATAGTCCTCATTCCAAAGCAAAGTGATTATCAGCAGGAATGTTACATTTAATGAAGAAGCAGCCTGGGAGTGGAATGGCGAGAAAGAAGATTCAGTAGTCCATATTCTGGCTCAATCAGAAGGAAAGCATAGTATGATTCTTGAATCAACAGGTTCTAACCCTTCTTCTCTTTCCAACAGCGATACTAATCTTTCTTCTCATGGCTCCAGTAGCAATGATTCTAATCCAACAAGATCCCATTCTACATCTTCAGCTTCATCCAGTGAAACGCCACCAATAAAGTTTTAGTCGTTGAAAGATGCTTATGTATCTTGCAGTATTTCCT
This sequence comes from Solanum commersonii, assembly GCA_029007595.1. Taxonomy (NCBI): domain Eukaryota; kingdom Viridiplantae; phylum Streptophyta; class Magnoliopsida; order Solanales; family Solanaceae; genus Solanum; species Solanum commersonii. The sequence goes on from JAJTWQ010000029.1 coordinate 4,711,420, forward strand.
TATTAGTTGTTGAACCAACATGTTACGAAGAAGCTGCAAAGCAACCTAAATGGCTGAATGCAATGATTGAAGAGATTCAGGGCATTCAGAAAAACCAAACTTGGGAATTGGTTGGTTTTCCTAAAGGGAAGAATGTTATCGAGCTAAACTGGATTTTCAAAATGAAGTACAATGTTGATGGAAGTGTCAAAAGGCATAAAGCTCGACTTGTTGCAAAAGGATATTCCCAGCAACAAGGCATCAACTTTGAAGAAACATTCTCACCAATTGCTCGCTTTGAAACGGTTAGAACTACTCTTGCCTTGGCTGCTCAACTTGGTTGGCCGGTGCACCAATTTGATGTTAAATCTGTCTTTCTAAATGGCAAGTTACATGAAGAAGTATATGTCTCCCAACTTGAAGGCTTCATCTCTACTGAAGGAAAGAGCAAGGTATACTGATTGAAGAAGGCATTGTATAGTCTAAAGCAAGTTGCACGAGCATGGTATATCAAAATTGATTCCCTTTTTCAAGAGCTACAGTACAAAAGTAGTTATAATGAACCTACACTTTCTATGAAGAAATGAGGTAATGGTGATTTTTTGGTTGTCTGTCTCTATGTCAATGATATTATATATATGGGCTCTTGTGAATCTATTGTTTCTTAATTTAAGAGTTGCATGATGAGCAAATTTGAGATGTCCGACTTGGGTATGCTGCATTATTTTCTTGGGCTTAAGGTGAGACAAGGTTTGGATGGAATTTTCATTTCGCAAAGAAAATATGCTACTGAACTTTTACAGAGGTTCAACATGCTGAACTGTAATCCATCTCACATACCCATGAATATGAATGAGAAGTTGGTACTGGATGATGGTATAGGTGCAACAAATGTTTCTTATTTTAGGAGCCTAGTTGGTGGTCTAAACTACTTATCACACACAAGGCCCGATATAGCATTCTCCGCCAGTTTAATCTCAAGGTTCATGCATAGTCCTTCAAAGCAACACCTGAGTGCATCCAAAAGGATCCTGCGATATGCTAATGGCACAACAAGCTACGAAATTTGGTACTCAAAATTATCAGATTTCAGATGCATTGGTTTCACTGATAGTGATTGGGCAGGTAGCTTGGAGAGTTGAAGGAGCACATCTGGGAATGCTTTTAGTCTTGGTTCTGGAGCAATCTCCTGGAGCTCAAAGAAACAAGATACAATAGTTTTTTCATCTTCGGAGCCAGAATACATGGCTGCAACTTCAGCAGGTTGTCAAGTTGTCTGGTTAAGGAAATTGTTAGTGGATTTTCAACAAGAGCAGGTTGGTCCAACTGAAATTTGGTGTGACAACAAGGCATCGATTGCTATGACAAAGAAACCTGCTTTTCACCGTAGAACCAAACACATCGACATTAGTTAACACTTCATCCGCAATCTTGTTATTGCTGGAATAATCTCATTGAAATTTTGTGGCACAAATGACCAGGTTGCTGATGTTCTTACGAAACTGCTTCCGTGCAACAAGCATGACTTCTTCAGGCTACAAATGGGAGTATGTGATTTTGAAGAAAGGGGAAGTGTTGACTAATTCTTCAAGAATCAACCAAGTACAGAATCTTATTATGGTCCTGTTTTTTAGTATTAGTGAAATTAAGTTTTACTTGGTCAATTTTTTTAATTTTCTGCTTACTGTTTTAGTTATATTAGTAGGATATGTTTTCAGTGTTTTACCCATGTTTAACCACTACTGGTTAGTTCCTATTTTTTAGTGTATGATCAAGAATTTGCTAAGTTAAATTATTATCTGCACCATGTGATGTACTTTTCATTAGTAAAGCCATCAAAACCTATACAAGTGAGTATTAAAATGATAAAATACAATGTTTTAAAGATGTCGTATTATCTCTATCAAAGATGTGTATGTACCAGTAACTAGGATTAGTATTCCCATTAGTACTATCAACCCTATTATGACCAACTCAAATCCCAGCTTCCTGTAAGTGCCTGAGAAGGAGGAGGAGTAGGAGCTAGCTTTAGGGGCGGAATCGAATGATTACGAGATAAACAATGAGACAAAGGAGAGCACTTAGACGAGTCAGCCAAAAAGAAAGACCACCAAAAGTAACGACCACCAAGATAGGCATAGTAATTCGTCTTTCTGAATGTGATAGCTGAGAACTGTGATTCTTCGCTCGATCAATTCTTGCCATCACACTCTGGCTTTAGCATCTGCCGAGCACTTTTATTGACTTCAAAAAGTAAATTTTTTCCTTTTTCTCGGGCCGACTTTATACATTCTTTTACTTATAGAAATAGTCATGCCAATCTTCTCGGTAAAGAAGAACTCTTTCGCACGATCTTAAGAGAGCCTAGTTCCACAAGAGCGTTATCACGAGCCTTTATATTTTAGGAATGCCGTTTAAAAGTAATCTTCACAATAGCAATTTAGTATCTGAACCTTGTTCTTTTTTCCTAAATTGTGGGTTTGTTGAAATATTCTATAGTGTAAATTTCTTTTATTCTTCTAACCATTTTATTCCTGATTTCCAATATATATTCTATATATTTTCCAATATATCCATTTAATATTGTGGCTAGGCCAACAATTTTGTGTTGTTTTTTCACTTCCTTTAATCCATGGTGTGGATTTTCTATATAGAAAGAACATTTATAGGGGCGGTCCGTTTTATTCGTGAATTCGTTCATAATATAATTTTTCTAAAGGTATTAACCTTATGATTTCTTTTATATTTTCCAATATATATTCTATATATTCTATGTCATGGGTTTGTTGAAATATTTCTATATTTTCTTTTATTAGATTACTTAGTAGGGTAATATCTGTTATAGTTTGTTGCCAATATTCTAAGTATTCTTGATTTATCATTAATCTGAATATTGAATTTCTAAGTCATATATATTAAAATCTATGATTTCATTGTTTATTCTTCTTATTTCATCTAGTTCATACCATTCTTGGTTCATTAATTCTATTTCTTCTTCTTCAATTATATTTTCCCATATGATTTGTCTTATTTCCGTTGGTATAGTTCTAAGTATATGCAAAATTAATATTTTATATGCTAAAATCATTTCATCATGTAAATAAGTCATATCGATCATCACAATAGCAATTTAATACAATTCCTTCATATGATAATCCTGACAGATAGCATTCATATCAGATTATTATAACTAGACTATTTTCAAACATTTTCTTGTCACTGTTAACACCGTACTTTCGAAAATACTTTCTTCCTACAAGCGCCTCAACTGCGTTTACTCCCTCACGGCTCCTCATGCCTACGGTTTCAACTTTAGGATGGCATAGTCGGAAGTTTTCTTTTCTTTCCTCATGTTAACAAACTTAAAAACATTTGACAATAATTCTAGTATATAACAATTTAATATAAATTCATCGTATCAATATTATGATATTCAGGAATCAAGTAATTTAGCTATTCATATTCATGATTCTAGATATATTGATGAATATGTGTACCTGTGGAGTATCTTCATTATGTTGATCCATTGCTTGGACAAAGTTTTAGCTGAAAAAATATTTATTTGAGAGAATATTTGTTACAAAGAAGCAATGCTTTCCGTGTAGAAAGTCTTGCTTCTATCTTGCCTAATGGCTCTCTATTTATACAAGTATAAGTAACCTTACTATGGTTACTTTTTCTAACCTATAGTTACTTTAGCTAACTATGATTACTTTACATATTATACTATTCCTACCACTATCCGCACTAATTTACAATATTCCTATCTTTACATAAAATGACAAACAACTTTTTTATATATTTCCACTATCTTTTTTCTTCCATTATCTTCCATTATCTTCATGCTTTATCTTCCATTATCTTTGCTTTTGTCTTCTTGCTATCTTGTAGATATTTTCTATTTCAAGTTGACAGCTGGAATGATATTGTCTTCTCCGTAGCATTTTGAACAGTTGTGGTCTGGATATTTGTGTCCTATAGTTTTGCAATAATTTTCCATTAGCTCTGTTGAGATAAAGTTTTGCCTTATAGCTCTTGTCGTCGGTTTTTGTTCTGGTTTTAGTAGGCTTAATACCCACTGTCTTATTTCCTCCATATTGTATTTTGGTTTAAATAATTTGTTGCTAGTTCATTTAATATTGTGGCTAGGCCAATAACTCTTTTTCTTGCATAAAATGCTGGTATCTCAATCTTTTGAATTTCGTCTTGTTTTTCTATCTTTTCGGGGATGATCATTTCTCTTGTCAATCCTATTTTTATTACTTGTATAATTGGTTTGATTTTGTCATATAATATCTCGGCCGGTCTTTGAATAAAATTTTATATAAAATAATGTCCCTTTGGTAATTCGTTTATAGTGCATAAATGCCTTGTGTAGTTATGGAATTGTAGCTATCTCGTCTCTCGTTCTTGTATATATTGTGTTTAGCAATCCATAATGGTAACAAGTACCTACTAGATTGGCGTTTGTTTTTGGTTGTGCAATTAATTTATTGTAACCTTGTAGATGTTGTGTAATGTAATCTTCATGAGGATTTTTTTGTATTGGTAGATCTGGGATTTTGGTTTAAAAAGGTTTGGATTTTGTGGATATTTTCAATATATGCTCGGGTTATATGGTTGTATGCTTGTTTATGCTGTCCTAGGCTTTCTTTGTATGTATTGACTTGAGGGGGTATAAATATATCTTTTTGGACTTTTGGTATAAATGGTTTATCAAATAATTTGGTCATATTTGTATTGACATATCTTGTTTTGGTTTCCTCCTTTGTTGCAGAGGTACTAGGCATTCTCGTAGCCGCATTTAACAAACTGTTAGGTTGGGTTTTCGGTGTTTCCCATCGTCACCCGTAGCTCGGAATTTTGAGTCGTCCGATGGACTTAGCTCCGCATGTTTCTTGTCATGTTCCGACTTCTTATATTTTGTAGCTCTTTTTCCATTGTATCTAGCTTTGTATGAAACAATGTCATTGTATTCAATATTTTCTCAATCGTATTTTCATTGTCTGGATCCGTTTGAGTAGCTTTGTCTTGATATGTAATCGCAATAACATTTTTGTCAGTACTTATCACTTCTATTGTGAATGTGAAATTTTGTATATTTAATACGAGTCTTCGTATTTCTTTAGTTGTTACTGAATCTTGTATCTTTCTTGTAATTCATCATTTCACCTGCGTGTTATCTGTTCTTACAATAAACTTGTTATAAACAATATATGGTTCAAAAGCTAACAAACATTTATACAAAGCATATAGTTCTTTTCTATTTATTTCCCATTTTATTTCGGGATTTGTAAATGTTCCGGAATAATATCTACAATGATGTTCTATTTTTTCTTTATCGTATTTATATTTTAGTACTCCTCCATAGCTTATTTCACTGGCATCTGATTCTACTATGTATATGAATTTTTTGTTTTCGTCTGGAAAGTATAATTTTGGTATTTTTTTACACAATAGTTTTATTTTTTGTATTTGGACTTGGTCTTTTTTGTCAAAATAATATTCTACATCCTTTTTTAATTTTTTATGTAATGGTTTAAGATTTTCTCGCTAAATTAGGTATATATTCTCGTACCGATTTACTAATCCTAAAAATGATTGTAATTTCTTTTTGTGTCTATATTTTCTTGAGAATTTATTATTTTTGTACTATATGATTTTTGCATTTTTATACCATTCTTATCTATTTGTATTCCTAAAAATTCTATTTGATTTTTCATTATTTCTCGCTTTTTTTTCTTGCTTAAACTTATTCCCTGAAGATGTTATGATATGAATAAATTTTTCTAATAGCCTTATATGTTCTTCTTACATTCGTGAATATAATAATATATCATCTATGTAGACGATGCAATTTTCTAGTTGGTTAAAATAATTATCCATAAAATGTTGGTATCGGGTGCATTTTTATATCCAAAAGGTAATACATTCCATTCATAAAATCCTTGAGGTACCGTAAAAGCGTTAATTTTTTAGATTCTTCTTCTAACTTAAGATGGTAAAACTGATTTGCAATCAAATTTACTAAAATAATTATAACCTTGTATTTGTCTAACTTTTAATACTTTATTTGGTATGGGGTAATTATATGTTTTAGTTTTTGCATTTAAATTTCTATAATCAATAACCATACGGCTTTTTCCTCTTTTTTGTTCACTATGTTTATTTACTATGAATCTTTGGGCTTGTGTGTTTACTATTACTTTCTTGGATGTATTTATTCTCTAATAATTCGTTTATATGCATCCTAAATTCTTTTAAATCATCAAAATTGTATTTTAAAGGTTTTTGGGTTATTATACTATTTTCATCAATTAGTTCAATTTTTACATTTGTTTTATGTTTTTCCCATCCTTTTAAGGGATCTTCACTATATAGTAGTTCTAGTTTTTCTTGGATTATTTTTACTTTGTCTATTGAAAATATTATTATTTCTATATTATGGGTACTTTCTTTAATATTTTCTAATTTTTGTGTTATTTTTTCACTTCCTTTAATCCATGGTGTGGATTTTCTATTTTTATTAGTTACTCTTTTTGCTCCTACTTTTTGCTTTTCTTTGGCCTAAAGGGTCTTTTTTCTTTAGTGTTTTTTATAATATCTTCTTCGTTGTAAGGATAGAATAGCACCTCAATTTGGATATAATGATAACTACTATAAAAAGAAAAATAGAAAGCCAGGAAAATTTAAAAAATTCAAATCCCAATATAAATATAAAAAACCACGAAGAAGATATTATATAAAAAACACTAAAGAAAAAAGACCCTTTAGGCCAAAGAAAAGCAAAAAGTAGGAGCAAAAAGAGTAACTAATAAAAATAGAAAATCCACACCATGGATTAAAGGAAGTGCCAAAATAACACAAAAATTAGAAAATATCAAAGAAAGTACACATAATATAGAAATAATAATATTTTCAATAGACAAAGTAAAAATAATCCAAGAAAAACTAGAACCACTATACAGTGAAGATCCCTTAAAAGGATGGGAAAAACATAAAACAAAGATAAAAATTGAACTAATTGATGAAAATAGCATAATAACCCAAAAACCTTTAACATACAATTTTGATGATTTAAAAGAATTTAGGATGCATATAAACGAATTATTAGAAAATAAATACATCCAAGAAAGTAATAGTAAACATACAAGCCCAAAGATTCATAGTAAATAAACATAGTGAACAAAAAAGAGGAAAAAGCCGTATGGTTATTGATTATAGAAATTTAAATGCAAAAACTAAGATATATAATTACCCCATACCAAATAAAGTATTAAAAGTTAGACAAATACAAGGTTATAATTATTTTAGTAAATTTGATTGTAAATCAGGATTTTACCATCTTAAGTTAGAAGAAGAATCTAAAAAATTAACAATAGACACAAAAAAAGAAATTACAATCATTTTTAGGATTAGTAAATCGTGTACGAGAATATATACCTAATTTAGCGAGAAAATCTTAAACCATTACATAAAAAATTAAAAAGGATGTAGAATATTATTTTGACAAAAAGACCAAGTCCAAATACAAAAATAAAACTATTGTGTAAAAACTACCAAAATTATACTTTCCAGATTTAAAAACAAAAATTCATATACATAGTAGAATCGATGCCGTTGAAATAAGCTATGGAGGAGTATTAAAATATAAATACGATAAAGAAAAATAGAACATCATTGTAGATATTACTCCGGAACATTTACAAATCCCGAAATAAAATGGGAAATAAATAGAAAGGAACTATATGCTTTGTATAAATGTTTGTTAGCTTTTGAACCATATATTGTTTATAACAAGTTTATTGTAAGAACAGATAACACGCAGGTGAAATGATGAATTACAAGAAAGATACAAGATTCAAGAATAACTAAAGCAGCATGACAAGAAACATGCGGAGCTAAGTCCATCGGACGACTCAAAAATTCCAGAGATACAAGGTGACGATGGGAAACACCGAAAAACCCAACCTAACAGTTTGTTAAATGCAGCTACAGGAGCTAGTACCTCTGCAATAAAAGAGGAAACCAAAACAAAATATGTCAATATAAATATGACCAAATTATTTGATAAACCATTTACACCAAAAATCCAAAAAGATATATTTATACCCCCTCAAGTCAATACATACAAAGAAAGCCTAGGACAACATAAACAAGCATACAACCATATAACCCGAGCATATATTGAAAATATCCACAAAATCCAAACCTTTTTAAACCAAAATCCCAGATCTACCAATACAAAAATCCTCATGAAGATTACATTACACAACATCTACAAGGATACAATAAATTAATTGCACAACCAAAAACAAACGCCAATCTAGTAGGTACTTGTTACCATTATGGATTGCTAAACACAGTATATACCGCAACAGGAGATGAGATAGCTACAATTCCAGAACTACACAAGGCATTTATGCACTATAAACGAATTACCAAAGGGACATTATTTTATATAAAATTATATTCAGCACCGGCCGAGATATTATATGACGAAATCAAACCAATTATACAAGTAATAAAAATAGGATTGACGAGAGAAATGATTATCCCCGAAAAGATAGAAAACAAGACGAAATTCAAAAGATTGAGATACCAAGCATTTTATGCAAGAAAAAGAGTTATTGGCCTAGCCACAATATTAAATGAACTGTTCAAAATGCTACGGAGAAGACAATATCATTCCAGCTGTCAACTTGGAATAGATCTACAAAGAAGATAGCAAGAAGACAAAAGCAAAGATAATGGAAGATAAAGCATGAAGATAATGGAAGAAAAAAGATAGTGGAAATATGTAAAAAGTTGTTTGTCATTTTATGTAAAGAAGGAATATTGTAAATTAGTGCGGATAGTGGTAGGAATAATATAATGTAAAGTATTATGTAAAGTAATCATAGTTAGCTAAAAGTAACTATAGGTTAGAAAAAGTAACCATAGTAAGGTTACTTATACTTGTATAAATAGAGAGCCCTTAGGCAAGATAGAGGCAAGACTTTCTACACGGAAAGCATTGCTTCTTTGTATAAATATTCTCTCAAATAAATATTTTTCTCAGCTAAAACTTTGCTTACAATGGATCAACATACTGAAGATATTCCACAGGTACACATATCCATCAATATATCTATAATCATGATTATGAATAGCTAAATTACTTGATTCCTGAATATCATAAGATTGATAAGATGAATTTATATTAAGTTGTTATATACTAGAATTATTGTCAAATATTTTTAAGTTTGTTAACATGAGGAAAGAAAAGCAAAAACTTCCGACTATGCCATCCTAAAGTTGAAACCGTAGGCATGAGAAGCCGTGAGGGAGTAAACACAGTTGAGGCGCTGAAGGAAGAAAGTATTTTCGAAAGTACGGTGTTAACAGTGACAAGAAAATGTTTGAAGATAATCTAGTTATAATAATCTGATATGAATGCTATCTCGTCAGATTATGATATGAAGGAATTGTATTAAATTGCTATTGTGATGATTGATATGATTTACTTACATGATGAAATGACTTTAACATACAAAATATTAATCTTGCATATACTCAGAAATATACCTAGCGAAATAAGACAGATTATATGGGAAAATATAATTGAAGAAGAAGAAATAGAATTAATGAATCAAGTATGGTATGAACTAGATGAAATACATAGAATAAACAATGAAATTCTAGATTTTGATCTAAATGATTTAGAAATTCAATATTCAGATTAATGATAAATCAAGAATACTTAGAATATTGGCAACAAACTATAACAGATATTACCACACCTAGTAATTTAATAAAAGAAAATATCAAAATATTTCAACAAACACACAACATAGAATATATAGAATATATATTGGAAAATATAAAAGAAATTATCAGATTAGTACCTTTAGAAAAATTGTATTATCAACGAATCTATGAGTAAAACGGACCTCCCCCCACCAATCTGAAGTTCATTGATATGAATTAATCAGAACAGTAATAACAAAACGACAAGAATTAAAATATAAACAAGAAAGACTTGAATATAACATATATGCAGGTGTATGTCAGAAATCTATATTAGCACAAAGAAAAAGGATATTTACACTAGAACATGAAATACAAACTATTATAGAGTATAAACTAAAATATAATTTAAAATGAATAAGGAAGAATTTGCTATAGAAGAAAAAACTTACGAGAATCCGGAAGGATTAAAAATAAAGATAATATTTTCAAACCTAGGAAGGAGATATAAAAAGATAGGTGATAATTTACATTTAATGATAGAAAAAGAAACAGTAAGATTAGAAGATAGTTTAACTGCAATGGTACGAATAACTAAAGAAAATGAAGAAATAAACAGGAAAAAAAGAAATAGAAACAATAAAACAACAAACAAAATTAGAAATCCAACGAGATAGAAGAGGTAAAAACGATAAGATACTTGCACTAGAAAAAGAACTAGCCATACTTAAAGAATTATACGCAGCTAAACAAAAAAAAGAAAAAGAAAAAGAGACTGAATTAGAAATAGAAATTAAAAAATTTAAAGAACAATTAGAAAATGAGATATAAGCATTGATAATGTCGACATAGAAGAAAATTGCCCAGAACAAGGTTCAGATATAAGTGAAACATATACAGAAATATTAGGACAAATAAAAGAAACCGACATAACCAATAGAATAGAAGTAAATACTGAAGAAGTAGAAAATAAGGCAAGTACAAGCACAGGATACATAGAAAGAACATTTATAGGAACAGTAAAATTATGGTTACAAAATTTAGGAGAAGAAAGTACTAAAATATTAAGAAACAGTAAGAAAATGGATGGAGAAAATGCAACTACTCCCATTGATATCTTAAACAAATATGAGCTTGCTATAAGAAATGAATTTAGCAAAGACAACAATGTAAGTAGAAGAACAACATAAAGAAAAACAGTTACATAGAAATCTAATGTTAAAATTAGCTATATGTAATATGTGCTACATAGATGAATATACATGCGCATTTAGAGAATATTATTATAAAGGAACATATGACACAACAGAAGCACAGGAAATAAGAAAGTTGTATTTTACAAAATTACCAGAACCATTTAGTTCTAAAATAATAAAAGATTGGAATAGTGCAGGATTACAAGATACATTAGAGCACGTATGAGATATTTACAAAAATGGTATTCTGAAATATGTGAAAAATATAGAGAAGACATAAAAATGGAAAAATCAATAATAAAAAATCTAGCCTGTTGTAAAGATAGAATAGCACCTCAATTTGGATGCAATGATAACTACTATAAAAAGAAAAATAGAAAACCAGGGAAATTTAAAAAATTTAAATCCCAATATCAGTATAAAAAATCACGAAGAAGATATTATATAAAAAATACTAAAGAAAAAAGACCCTTTAGGCCAAAGAAAAAAATAACAGAATGTACATGTTATAATTGCGGAAAATTAGGACATTTAGCTAAAGATTGTAAGTTACCTAGAGATCCAAAAAGAAAACAAATATCCGAAATAATAATTAATGATGAAATATATACACAATTAGACCATATAGATTATGACCCAGATAGTGATGATAGTATATATGAATTTGATATAAACGAACTTAAACACGAACAACCTGAAAATGAAATAGAAGAAGATAATACTTATTATGACTGACAAAGATGTACAAATAATAAAAGAAGAATATACAAATGAAGAATCTACAGAACAAAAAGTAATATTTGATGTTAATATATTTGAACAAATAAAAGGAAAAGAATTAGATCTCGGTGTAGAAAAAATATTTAAGTTACCCTTAATAAGAAATATTTTTAAAAGACAAAAAGAAGAATACTATGTAGTAAGTCAAAAAGAACATATAATAGATTGTAAATACGCTAAAGGAAAAGCAAGAATACCTATAATAAATAAACGAATAATAAATAAAGAAATACAAGCAATTAAAGCTAAAGACCCTATAAAATACGTACACTTAGGAGGAACAGAGATATTAATAAAAGCCTGTTTTAGAAAAGGAATAGATACACCAATAGAAATATATTTGAGATGATAGAATAATAGAGGCAATAGAAAGAAGTATAATAAGTGCAGTAAAAGGAAATCTAATATACCAAAAATTTAAATTCATAATTAGTGCAAATTATTCAGTAGCAATAGATGATAAAAATATAGATAAATCATTAGTATTATATTGGAAAATGTCAGGAATAGAGTTAGCCCCAGGCAGTAAAATATTCACAGCTCGCTGTAAAAACCTATACGTACTAACTACAAAACATAAAATAACAGCTAAAAATAAGATAAACAAGATAAAAATAGAAGACCCCTTTGAGCAAATTGTAACAGTCATAGATAATAATGATTATAGTTATAAAGAAATCGATATAGAGGAAGATTTAGAAATAGTAAGTGATCGAATAAGTACATCAAAAAGAATGAAAAATATAGATAAAACAGAAACATCCCAACCTCAACGGAAATCAGTAGAATATCCAATAATAAAAGAAATTGAACCATATCATTATTATATAACTGGAATAATAGAACAAAGAAAACATATTATTTTAATAAATACTGGACAAGAAGAAAATTATATATCACGAAAACTAGTAGATGAAGAAGAGATAATATCTAAAAAACAAGCATGTCCTGAATTACCAAAAGAATTATCATGCATAGAAGACACAACTGAAAAAGAAGTTATTATAGGAGGAATAATTATATCAATTAAATTTACAATATACCAAGGTGATAATATAATATTAGGAATAAAATGGTTAGAAGAAATGAAACCTTATAATCTAGATAATACACAACTAATCATAACTTATAAAACCAAAAAAGTCACAATAAAAAGAGCATTATGAAAATCTATATACTTGCAAAAATAATAGTAGAAAACTATTATAATAGATACTATACTCCAATGTTAGATACAGGAGCAGAAGCAAATATGTGTAAACATAATTGTCTACCAGATGAAAAATGGGAAAAATTAAAAACCCCTATAGTAGTAACTGGATTTAATAATGAAGGAAGTATGATAACATACAAAGCAAAAAATATAAAACTACAAATATGGGATAAAATATTAACTATAGAAGATATATATAGTTATGAATTTATTAATAAAGATATGCTTCTAGGAATGCCGTTTCTAGAAAAACTATATCCCCACATAATAACAAAAACACACCGGTGGTTTACCACACCATGTAAACAAAAAGTAGGAGCAAAAAGAGTAACTAATAAAAATAGAAAATCCACACCATGGATTAAAGGAAGTGAAAAATAACACAAAAATTAGAAAATATTAAAGAAAGCACCCATAATATAGAAATAATAATATTTTCAATAGACAAAGTAAAAATAATCCAAGAAAAACTAGAACTACTATATAGTGAAGATCCCTTAAAAGGATGGGAAAAACATAAAACAAAGATAAAAATTGAACTAATTGATGAAAATAGCATAATAACCCAAAAACCTTTAAAATACAATTTTGATGATTTAAAAGAATTTAGGATGCATATAAACGAATTATTAGAAAATAAATACATCCAAGAAAGTAATAGTAAACATACAAGCCCAGCATTCATAGTAAATAAACATAGTGAACAAAAAAGAGAGGAAAAAGCCGTATGGTTATTGATTATAGAAATTTAAATGCAAACCAGGTAGATACCAACATTTTATGGATAATTATTTTAACCAACTAGAAAATTGCATCGTCTACATAGATGATATATTATTATATTCACGAACAGAAGAAGAACATATAAGGCTATTAGAAAAATTTATTCATATCATAACATCTTCAGGAATAAGTTTAAGCAAGAAAAAAGCAGAAATAATGAAAAATCAAATAGAATTTTTAGGAATACAAATAGATAAGAATGGTATAAAAATGCAAAACCATATAGTACAAAAAATAATAAATTCTGAAGAAAATATAGACACAAAAACGAAATTACAATCATTTTTAGGATTAGTAAATCAGGTACGAGAATATATACCTAATTTAGCAGAAAATCTTAAACCATTACATAAAAAATTTAAAAAGGATGTAGAATATTATTTTGACAAAAAAGACCAAGTCCAAATACAAAAAATAAAACTATTATGTAAAAAAACTACCAAAATTATACTTTCCAGACGAAAACAAAAATTCATATACATAGTAGAATCGAGATGCCGTGAAATAAGCTATGGAGGAGTATTAAAATATAAATACGATAAAGAAAAAAATAGAACATCATTGTAGATATTACTCCAGAACATTTACAAATCCCGAAATAAAATGGGAAATAAATAGAAAGGAACTATATGCTTTGTATAAATGTTTATTAGCTTTTGAACCATATATTGTTTATAACAAGTTTATTGTAAGAACAGATAACACGCAGGTGAAATGGTGGATTACAAGAAAGATACAAGATTCAAGTAACAAGTAAAGAAATACGAAGACTCGTATTAAATATACAAAATTTCACATACACAATACAACTGATAAGTACTGACAAAAATGTTATTGCAGATTACATATCAAGACAAAGCTACTCAAACGGATGCGGACCATGAAAATACGATTGAGAAAATATTGAATACAATGACATTGTTTCATACAAAGCTAGATACAATGGAAAAAGAGCTACAAAATATAAGAAGTCAAAGCATGACAAGAAACATGCGGAGCTAAGTCCATCGGACGACTCAAAAATTCCAGAGATACAAGGTGACGATGGGAAACACCGAAAAATCCAACCTAACAGTTTGTTAAATGCAGCTACAGGAGCTAGTACCTCTGCAATAAAAGAGGAAACCAAAACAAGATATGTCAATATAAATATGACCAAATTATTTGATAAACCATTTACACCAAAAATCCAAAAAGATATATTTATACCCCCTCAAGTCAATACATACAAAGAAAGCCTAGGACAGTATAAACAAGCATACAACCATATAACCCGAGCATATATTGAAAATATCCACAAAATCCAAACCTTTTTAAACCAAAATCCCAGATCTACCAATACAAAAAATCCTCATGAAGATTAGCTTACACAACATCTACAAGGATACAATAAATTAATTGCACAACCAAAAACAAACGCCAATCTAGTAGGTACTTGTTACCATTATGGATTGCTAAACACAAAGTATATACCGCAACGGGGAGATGAGATAGCTACAATTCCGAGAACTACACAAGGCATTTATGCACTATAAACGAATTACCAAAGGGACATTATTTTATATAAAATTATATTCAAAGACCGGCCGAGATATTATATGACGAAATCAAACCAATTATACAAGTAATAAAAATAGGATTGACGAGAGAAATGATTATCCCCGAAAAGATAGAAAAACAAGACGAAATTCAAAATATTGAGATACCAGCATTTTATGCAAGAAAAAGAGTTGTTGGCCTAGCCACAATATTAAATGAACTAGCAACAAATTATTTAAACCAAAATACAATATGGAGCTACTACGCCAGGGAGCAAACAATGATATATTCAAATTGCAAGAGAAACAAGACTGCGAGATATGGAGGAAATAAGACGGTGGGTATTAAGCCTACTAAAACCGTAACAAAAACCGACGACAAGAGCTATAAGGCAAAACTTTATCTCAACAGAGCTAATGGAAAATTATTGCAAAACTATAGGACACAAATATCCGGACCACAAGCTATTTCAAAATGCTACGGAGAAGACAATATCATTCCAGCTGTCAACTTGGAATAGATCTACAAAGAAGATAGCAAGAAGACAAAAGCAAAGATAATGTAAGATAAAGCATGAAGATAATGGAAGAAAAAAGATAGTGGAAATATGTAAAAAGTTGTTTGTCATTTTATGTAAAGAAGGAATATTGTAAATTAGTGCGGATAGTGGTAGGAATAATATAATGTAAAGTATTATGTAAAGTAATCATAGTTAGCTAACAGTAACTATAGGTTAGAAAAAGTAACCATAGTAAGGTTACTTATACTTGTATAAATAGAGAGCCCTTAGGCAAGATAGAGGCAAGACTTTCTACACGGAAAGCATTGCTTCTTTGTATAAATATTCTCTCAAATAAATATTTTTCTCAGCTAAAACTTTGCCTAAGCAATGGATCAACATACTGAAGATATTCCACAGGTACACATATCCATCAATATATCTATAATCATGATTATGAATAGCTAAATTACTTGATTCCTGAATATCATAAGATTGATAAGATGAATTTATATTAAGTTGTTATATACTAGAATTATTGTCAAATATTTTTAAGTTTGTTAACATGAGGAAAGAAAAGAAAACTTCCGACTATGCCATCCTAAAGTTGAAACCGTAGGCATGAGAAGCCGTGAGGGAGTAAACACAGTTGAGGCGCTGAAGGAAGAAAGTATTTTCGAAAGTACGGTGTTAACAGTGACAAGAAAATGTTTGAAGATAATCTAGTTATAATAATCTGATATGAATGCTATCTGTCAGGATTATGATATGAAGGAATTGTATTAAATTGCTATTGTGATGATTGATATGACTTACTTACATGATGAAATGACTTTAACATACAAAATATTAATCTTGCATATACTCAGAAATATACCTAGCGAAATAAGACAGATTATATGGGAAAATATAATTGAAGAAGAAGAAATAGAATTAATGAATCAAGTATGGTATGAACTAGATGAAATACATAGAATAAACAATGAAATTCTAGATTTTGATCTAAATGATTTAGAAATTCAATATTCAGATTAATGATAAATCAAGAATACTTAGAATATTGGCAACAAACTATAACAGATATTACCATACTCAGTAATTTAATAAAAGAAAATATCGAAATATTTCAACAAACACACAACATAGAATATATAGAATATATATTGGAAAATATAAAAGAAATTATCAGATTAGTACCTTTAGAAAAAATGTATTATGAACGAATCTATGAATAAAATGGACCTCCCCCAAAATTGTGACAAGAAAATGTTTGAAGATAATCTAGTTATAATAATCTGATATGAATGCTATCTGTCAGGATTATGATATGAAGGAATTGTATTAAATTGCTATTGTGATGATTGATATGACTTACTTACATGATGAAATGATTTTAGCATATAAGATATTAATTTTGCATATACTCAAAACTATACCAACGGAAATAAGACAAATCATATGGGAAAATATAATTGAAGAAGAAGAAATAGAATTAATGAACCAAGAATGGTATGAACTAGATGAAATACATAGAATAAACAATGAAATTCTAGATTTTGATCTAAATGATTTAGAAATTCAATATTCAGATTAATGATAAATCAAGAATACTTAGAATATTGGCAACAAACTATAAATGTATATTACCATACTCGTAATTTAATAAAAGAAAATATCGAAATATTTCAACAAACACACAACATAGAATATATAGAATATATATTGGAAAAGAAATCTATACTAGCACAAAGAAAAAGGATATTTACACTAGAACATGAAATACAAACTATAGAGTATAAACTAAAATATAATTTAAAATGAATAAGGAAGAATTTGCTATAGAAGAAAAAACTTACGAAAACCCGGAAGGATTAAAAATAAAGATAATATTTTCAAACCTAGGAAGGAGATATAAAAAGATAGGTGATAATTTACATTTAATGATAGAAAAAGAAACAGTAAGATTAGAAGATAGTTTAACTGCAATGGTACGAATAACTAAAGAAAATGAAGAAATAGATAGGAAAAAGAAATAGAAACAATAAAACAACAAACAAAATTAGAAATCCAACAGATAGAAGAGGTAAAAAACGATAAGATACTTGCACTAGAAAAAGAACTAGCCATACTTAAAGAATTATACGCAGCTAAACAAAAAGAAAAAGAAAAAGAGACTGAATTAGAAATAGAAATTAAAAAATTTAAAGAACAATTAGAAACAGATATAAGCATTGATAATGTCGACATAGAAGAAAATTGCTCGTAACAAGGTTCGATATAAGTGAAACATATACGAAATATTAGGACAAATAAAAGAAACCGACATAACCAATAGAATAGAAGTAAATACCGAAGAAGTAGAAAATAAGGCAAGTACAAGCACAAGTACGAAGTTAAAAATCCTAGAACAATGAGTCCGAATTATTATACTGTTGGTTACCAAGAATCAGATATATATGATACGTTATGGAATAGAAGATTAAATACAAAATGGATACCAGCTACAACAACCAGCAATACTAGTGTGCTAGATTTAGATTGCGTAGCCGACATAAACAAGGCAATACAATTATGGGTAGGCTACATATCAAAACAACTAGTAGATAATAAAATTGGAATAATGTAAGTACAGTGGATACATAGAAAGAACATTTATAGGAACAGTAAAATTATGGTTACAAAATTTAGGAGAAGAAAGCACTAAAATATTAAGAAACGGTAAAAAAATGGATGGAGAAAATGCAACTACTCCCATTGATATCCTAAACAAATACGAGCTTGCTATAAGAAATGAATTTAGCAGGAAAAGAAAACAAATATCTGAAATAATAATTAATGATGAAATATATACACAATTAGACCATATAGATTATGACCCAGATAGTGATGATAGTATATATGAATTTGATATAAACGAACTTGAACACGAACAACCTGAAAATGAAATAGAAGAAGATAATAATTATTATGACTGACAAAGATGTACAAATAATAAAAGAAGAATATTGTCACGACCCGATTTATCAAGTCATGATGGCACCTACTATAACCCACCAGCAGGTAAACCAACCCGTAACCCGAAACAAGTAATGGGTCTGAGGGTAGAAATTAAACAAGAGTAGGCAAATAACAATATAAACAAAGGACACAAACCAAAAACATATATACAAATAAAGATCCCTCCCTTAACTCCGGAAGTCACTAGTACAGAGCTACTACAAAATGAGTACAAGTCCTAAAACCGGACAACGAGGGCGGGACTGTCTTGAAAGGAAAAAGACAAGTCTATATATACAGATGAGACCGAAATAGTACAAAACGCCGTGTGCTCACCCCCGTCTCCCAGATAAGTCTACTCCAAGCTCGATCAACGCCGGCTACTAGTACTCGGACCGCATCACAAAATAGATGCAGAGCGTAGTATGAGTACCAAAACAACAGTACCCAGAGGGGCATCATCGGCCGACCGAGCAAGATAAGCAAAAGTAAACCGAAATGCAAATAAAGGGTCACATCAAGTGCCTGAGTAGTAAATGGGGGGTATGTACACGAGCGTACGGGCAACAAAGACAAGCAATCTAACTAACTCCGCCGGGCTCCCATAAATCCGACGGGTACGCTCGTGCACAATAAAAGAAACCACCTGCACGGACTCCCATAAGCCCGGCAGATGGACCGGCAGATGAAGTAAAATAAGGGAGCTAGAAGGTCTATCACAATATTACCAATTTCCGGACTTTTAACCGAACCATTCCCAATCATATTCCAAGATCTCATTACGTCCCAGGACTTTAACAGGAATCTTTCCAACCTCCAAAATCTCAACCTACGAGATGAGAGTAATCGAGACTAAGGCGAAGCTTTAGTGAGGAATTGGGAATACACCACGTGCAAGCCGGACCACGGACTCGAACCGGGTACTATAGCTAATGAGTCAACCTATACGGGTTGGACCACGGACTCGAACCGGTGCCGTGAGCCAAAGGTCGGGCACGGGTGGGCTGGACCACGGACTCGAACCGGCATGCGTAGCCAAAACCGGATCACGGGTAAGTTTGGACCACGGACTCTAACAGGCACGTAGCTAAGCACGGACATAAGTAAGCCGGACCACGGACTCTAACCGGCACCGTGGCTAAAACCGGATCACAGTAAGCCGGACCACCGGACTCTAACCTGCACCGTAGCTAAGCCCGGACATAAGTAAGTTCGGACCACGGACTCTAACCTGCACGTAGCTAAAACCGAGATCACGAGGTGTCGGACCACGGACTCTAACCTGCACGTAGCTAAGCCTGGACATAAGTAAGTCGGACCACGGACTCTAACCTGCGCGTAGCTAAAACCGGATCACGGGTAAGGCTGGACCACGGACTCTAACCGCATCGTAGCTAAGCCCGGACATAAGTAAGTGGACCACGGACTCTAAAGGGTCTTTGTAGCTAAGAATCAATATCCAACCATCCATCGCGGAAAATATCACCAAATCGATTACTATAAATAATCCTTTTAGTCCGACCCTCATATACCCCAAATCGCCGAGGAAGTATCCAATAATGAGTAAGCTAGACCACGGATTTTTAACCGGTGCTGTAGCTAAGAATCAATATCCAACCATCCATCGCGGAAAATATCACCAAATCGATTACTATAAATAATCCTTTTAGTCCGACCCTCATATACCCCAAATCGCTGAGGAAGTATCCAATAATGAGTAAGCTAGACCACGGACTTTAACCGGGTATTTGTAGCCGATAGAAAAATAGGGCATTATGGGTACAAGGTCATAAGCTGAGTTACCGACTATCAGACTCAAGTCTGCTATATCAGTCTACAAGGAGCTGACTGTTCGAAACGACGTCGGGAAAAGTTCTACTGCCCAACGACATCCGAAATCTCGCAAGTCTATGGCAACACTAGTCTAAGCCTAGACTAAGGCCAAACATACTTCAATTCAATATAATCATATACACCACCGAGATATGGATATTCAATAATATCAAGAGACATCTTTGTCATAACCCAACACTTTCCCGAAATAAGGTCTAAGGCGGGAATTATAGAAATTTAGCATGCTCGACACCCGAACCCCTCCATACTCAAGCAAATCAATAAACAAATGCCTCAACATGCTCAATCTCACGAGAGAAAACCATAGCCTACCCGAAAGCCGATCACGCGTGCTCCAACTCACGGCACGGATCTTTTCCTCTCCGAACGGTCTCCAAATGCTTCCCCGCTAACAAAAGGTTAATCACCTCGTCATTACGAATATATTGACACTAAAATTATATTTTTCGGAGACGGACCCAAAATCGGGTCTAAAACGGGATTGTGGGGCCCACACTTAGAATCTCAAAATCGAATCCGTGGAAACGTCCCAACTACCTTACTAAACTAATACCCCAAAATTTTAGCACAAACAGATGCCTACAACACCGCAAATCAGCCACAATAAATAAAAAGGGCAGCCCCTTGATCACCAATTTTCGGAAAAACGAGACCCTTTCAACCCAAACAGATTATACCACGACGATCCTTGCGAAAAAATCTACAAGTTAGCCCCAAGAATGACTTAAAACGGACTTACGATGATCAAGATCTCACATTTCAAAATTCAATAACAAAACCATCCGGAAATCACACTGGCAGTGGCTAAAATTGATTTCTTACCTCAAAATAAGCCTCCTCGCGTTTCCGAGATCACCGCTAGATTCCCTCGAAATTCTCTTGAAGTTTGCCTTTTGAATCACTTAATTTGGACTCAAAATGAAGGATTAATCTCAAGTTGAAGTTGGATGAAAAATGTGGACAAAATTCGTTTTTAAAATCTGGAAATTTCCAGATTTCACTCCCCTGCCACGTGTCGTCACGTGGATCTGCCACGTCACCGCCGCGTCAAAAATTCTACAACCCTTCAAAATTAAATTTCGATGTTTCGGACTCGTTCGAAGTCGGAAAAATACAAACCTTATATGGAATCTGATTGGAAACGATATTTCGGACTCAACGGTGAAGGCGAAATTTCCATTTGGAGCTCGCATCGATGAAAAGTGGGTCCCACACCCGTATCATTTTGAGCCGGGTTCCACAACGCTATCTAAAGTCTCGGGAAGTGAACAAAGGGTCGTTCTAGACCAAAATCGATCTTCCGAAGCTAACCTAGCTGTCGAATTTTCATCCGAGCACGTCTTCCAAGAAGGTTGACCAAAGTCAACTTTTCAAGTTATAAAAATCTCCAAAACAGAGAACGGGCCTAAAACCCAAACGAACGACCGGGCGACCGAACAAATAAGTGCCAGCAAGTCATAAATGACTTGGGGTCGCTACAGGAACGCTCTAAACGATGAAATGAATTCTTTAATTTAAAAATGACCTGGAGGGTCATTACAAATATACAAATGAAGAATCTACAGAACAAAAAGTAATATTTGATGTTAATATATTTGAACAAATAAAAGGAAAAGAATTAGATCTCAGTGTAGAAAAAATATTTAAGTTACCCTTAATAAGAAATATTTTTAAAAGGCAAAAAGAGGAATACTATGTAGTAAGTCAAAAAGAACATATAATAGATTGTAAATACGCTAAAGGAAAAGCAAGAATACCTATAATAAATAAACGAATAATAAATAAAGAAATACAAGCAATTAAAGCTAAAGACCCTATAAAATACGTACATTTAGGAGGAACGAGAGATATTAATAAAAGCCTGTTTTAGAGAAGGGATAGATACACCAATAGAAATATATTTAGCGAGATGATAGGATAATAGAGCCAATAGAAAGAAGTATAATAAGTGCCGTAAAAGGAAATCGATATACCAAAAATTTAAATTCATAATTAGTGCAAATTATTCAGTAGCAATAGATGATAAAAATATAGATAAATCATTAGTACTATATTGGAAGATGTCGGGAATAGAGTTAGCCCTGGGCAAGCAAAATATTCACGGCTCATTTTTGTAAAAACCTATACGTACTAACCACAAAACATAAAATAACGGCTAAAAATAAGATAAACAAGATAAAAATAGAAGACCCCTTTGAACAAATTGTAACGGTCATAGATAATAATGATTATAGTTACAAAGAAATAGATATTGAAGAAGATTTAGAGATAGTCAGTGATAAGTGAAACATATACAGAAATATTAGGACAAATAAAAGAAACCGACATAACCAATAGAATAGAAGTAAATACTGAAGAAGTAGAAAATAAGGCAAGTACAAGCACAAGTACAGAAGTTAAAAATCCTAGAACAATGAGTCCGAATTATTATACGGTTAGTTACCAAGAATCGAGATAGATATGATACTTTATGGAATAAAAGATTAAATAAAAATGGACACCATCTACAACAACCGGAAATACTAGTTTTCTAGATTTAGATTGCGTAGCCGACATAAACAAGGCAATACAATTATGGGTAGGCTACATATCAAAACAACTAGTAGATAATAAAATTGGAATAATGAAGTGAAGTAGAAGAACAACATAAAGAAAAACAGTCACATAGAAATCTAATGTTAAAATTAGCTATATGTAATATGTGCTACATAGATGAATATACATGCGCATTTAGAGAATATTATTATAAAGGAACATATGACACAATAGAAGCACAGGAAATAAGAAAGTTGTATTTTACAAAATTACCAGAACCATTTAGTTCTAAAATAATAAAAGATTGGAATAGTGCAGGATTACAAGATACACTAGGAGCACGTATGAGATATTTACAAAAATGGTATTCTGAAATATGTGAAAAATATAGAGAAGACATAAAAATGGAAAAATCAATAATAAAAAATCTAGCCTGTTGTAAAGATAGAATAGCACCTCAATTTGGATGCAATGATAACTACTATAAAAAGAAAAATAGAAAAACCAGAAAATTTAAAAATTTAAATCCCAATATAAATATAAGAAACCACGAAGAAGATATTATATAAAGAACACTAAAGAAAAAAAAAGACCCTTTAGGCCAAAGAAAAAAATAACGTAATGTACATGTTATAATTGCGGAAAATTAGGACATTTAGCTAAAGATTGTAAGTTACCTAGAGATCCAAAAAGAAAACAAATATCCGAAATAATAATTAATGATGAAATATATACACAATTAGATCATATAGATTATGACCCAGATAGTGATGATAGTATATATGAATTTGATATAAACGAACTTAAACACGAACAACCCGAAAATGAAATAGAAGAAGATAATACTTATTATGACCGACAAAGATGTACAAATAATAAAAGAAGAATATACAAATGAAGAATCTACATAACAAAAAGTAATATTTGATGTTAATATATTTGAACAAATAAAAGGAAAAGAATTAGATCTCAGTGTAGAAAAAATATTTAAGTTACCCTTAATAAGAAATATTTTTAAAAGACAAAAAGAAGAATACTATGTAGTAAGCCAAAAAGAACATATAATAGATTGTAAATACGCTAAAGGAAAAGCAAGAATACCTATAATAAATAAACGAATAATAAATAAAGAAATACAAGCAATTAAAGCTAAAGACCCTATAAAATACGTACACTTAGGAGGTACCGAGATATTAATAAAAGCCTGTTTTAGAGAGGGAATAGATACACCAATAGAAATATATTTAGGAGATGATAGGATAATAGAGCCAATAGAAAGAAGTATAATAAGTGCCGTAAAAGGAAATCTGATATACCAAAAATTTAAATTCATAATTAGTGCAAATTATTCAGTAGCAATAGATGATAAAAATATAGATAATTAGTATTATATTGGAAAATGTCAGGAATAGAGTTAGCCCCAGGCAGTAAAATATTCACAGCTCGCTGTAAAAACCTATACGTACTAACTACAAAACATAAAAAAGATAAAAATAGAAGACCCCTTTGAGCAAATTGTAACAGTCATAGATAATAATGATTATAGTTATAAAGAAATCGATATAGAGGAAGATTTAGAAATAGTAAGTGATCGAATAAGTACATCAAAAAGAATGAAAAATATAGATAAAAAAGAAACATCCCAACCTCAACGGAAATCGTAGAATATCCAATAATAAAAGAAATTGAACCATATCATTATTATATAACTGGAATAATAGAACAAAGAAAACATATTATTTTAATAAATACTGGACAAGAAGAAAATTATACACCACGAAAACTAGTAGATGAAGAAGAGATAATATCTAAAAAACAAGCATGTCCCGACTTACCAAAAGAATTATCATGTATCGAAAACACAACTGAAAAAGAAGTTATTATAGGAGGAATAATTATATCAATTAAATTTACAATATACCAAGGTGATAATATAATATTAGGAATAAAATGGTTAGAAGAAATGAAACCTTATAATCTAGATAATACACAACTAATCATAACCTATAAAACCAAAAAAGTCACAATAAAAAGAGCATTATGAAAATCTATATACTTGCAAAAATAATAGTAGAAAACTATTATAATAGATACTATACTCCAATGTTAGATACAGGAGCGAAGCAAATATGTGTAAACATAATTGTCTACCGATGAAAAATGGGAAAAATTAAAAACCCCTATAGTAGTAACTGGATTTAATAATGAAGGAAGTATGATAACATACAAAGCAAAAAATATAAAACTACAAATATGGGATAAAATATTAACTATAGAAGATATATATAGTTATGAATTTATTAATAAAGATATGCTTCTAGGAATGCCGTTTCTAGAAAAACTATATCCCCACATAATAACAAAAACACACTGGTGGTTTACCACACCATGTAAACAAAAAGTAGGAGCAAAAAGACTAACTAATAAAAATAGAAAATCCACACCATGGATTAAAGGAAGTGAAAAAATAACACAAAAATTAGAAAATATCAAAGAAAGTACACATAATATAGAAATAATAATATTTTCAATAGACAAAGTAAAAATAATCCAAGAAAAACTAGAACCACTATATAGTGAAGATCACTTAAAAGGATGGGAAAAGCGTAAAACAAAGGTAAAAATTGAACTAATTGATGAAAATAGCATAATAACCCAAAAACCATTGAAATACAATTTTGATGATTTAAAAGAATTTAGAATGCATATAAACGAATTATTAGAGAATAAATATATTCAAGAAAGTAATAGTAAATATATAAGCCCAAAGATTCATCGTAAATAAACATAGTGAACAAAAACGAGGAAAAAGCCGTATGGTTATTGATTATAGAAATTTAAATGCAAAAACTAAAACATATAATTACCCCATACCAAATAAAGTATTAAAAGTTAGACAAATACAAGGTTATAATTATTTTAGTAAATTTGATTGTAAATCAGATTTTACCATCTTAAGTTAGAAGAAGAATCTAAAAATTAACGGCTTTTACGGTACCTCAAGGATTTTATGCATGGAACGTATTACCTTTTGGATATAAAAATGCATGAGGTAGATCCCAACATTTTATGGATAATTATTTTAACCAACTAGAAAATTGCATCGTCTACATAGATGATATCTTATTATATTCACGAACAGAAGAAGAACATATACGACTATTAGAAAAATTTATTCATATAATTACACATTCAGGAATAAGTTTAAGCAAGAAAAAAGCAGAGATAATGAAAAATCAAATAGAATTTTTAGGAATACAAATAGATAAGAATGGTATAAAAATGCAAAATCATATAGTACAAAAAATAATAAATTCTGAAGAAAATATAGACACAAAAAAGAAATTACAATCATTTTTAGGATTAGTAAATCGTGTACGAGAATATATACCTAATTTAAAGAGAAAATCTTAAACCATTACATAGAAAATTAAAAAAGGATGTAGAATATTATTTTTGAAAAAAGACCAAGTTCAAATACAAAAAATAAAACTATTGTGTAAAAAACTACCAAAATTATACTTTCAGCATTTAAAATAAAAATTCATATACATAGTAGAATCCGATGCCAGCGAAATAAGCTATGGAGGAGTATTAAAATATAAATACGATAAAGAAAAAATAGAACATCATTGTAGACATTACTCCAGAACATTTACAAATCCCGAAATAAAATGGGAAATAAATAGAAAGGAACTATATGCTTTGAATAAATGTTTATTAGCTTTTGAACCATATATTGTTTATAACAAGTTTATTGTAAGAACAGATAACACACAGGTGAAATGGTGGATTACAAGAAAAATACAAGATTCAGTAACAACTAAAGAAATACGAAGACTCGTATTAAATATACAAAATTTCACATTCACAATAGAAGTAATAAGTACTGACAAAAATGTTATTGCAGATTACATATCAAGACATAGCTACTCAAACGGATCCGGATAATGAAAATACGATTGAGAAAATATTGAATACAATGACATTGTTTCATACAAAGCTAGATACAATGGAAAAGAGCTACAAAATATAAAAAGTCAAGAGCATGACAAGAAACATGCGAGCTAAGTCCATCGAACGACTCAAAATTCCGGAGATACAAGGTGACGATGGAAAACACCGAAAAAACCCAACCTAACAGGTTTGTTAAATGCGGCTACGGGAGCTAGTACCTCTGCAATAAAAGAGGAAACCAAAACAAGATATGTCAATATAAATATGACCAAATTATTTGATAAACCATTTACACCAAAAGTCCAAAAAGATATATTTATACCCCCTCAAGTCAATACATACAAAGAAAGCCTAGGACAGTATAAACAAGCATACAACCATATAACCCGAGCATATATTGAAAATATCCACAAAATCCAAACCTTTTTAAACCAAAATCCCAGATCTACCAATACAAAAAATCCTCATGAAGATTACATTACACAACATCTACAAGGATACAATAAATTAATTGCACAACCAAAAACAAACGCCAATCTAGTAGGTACTTGTTACCATTATGGATTGCTAAACACAGTATATACCGCAACAGGAGACGAGATAGCCACAATTCCAGAACTACACAAGGCATTTATGCACTATAAACGAATTACCAAAGGGACATTATTTTATATAAAATTATATTCAGCACCGGCCGAGATATTATATGACGAAATCAAACCAATTATACAAGTAATAAAAATAGGATTGACGAGAGAAATGATTATCCCCGAAAAGATAGAAAAACAAGACGAAATTCAAAAGATTGAGATACCAGCATTTTATGCAAGAAAAAGAGTTATTGGCCTAGCCACAATATTAAATGAACTAGCAACAAATTATTTAAACCAAAATACAATATGGAGCTACTACGCCAGGGAGCAAACAATGATATATTCAAATTGCAGAGAACAAGACTGGCAGATATGGAGGAAATTAGACAGAGGGTGTTAAGCCTACTAAAACCAGAACAAAAACCGACGACAAGAGTTATAAGACAAAACTTTATCTCAACGGAGCTAATGGAAAATTATTGCAAAACTATAGGACACAAATATCCAGACCACAACTGTTCAAAATTCTACGGAGAAGACAATATCATTCCAGCTGTCAACCTGGAATAGAAAATATCTGCAAAGATGAAGAAAAAAGCAAAGATAATGGAAGATAGTGGAGATAATGAAAGAAAAAGCTAAGGAAGAAAGATGTAAAGTTGTTTTGTCATTTTATGTAAAGTTAGAAATATTGTAAATTAGTGCGGATAGTGGTAGGAATAATATAATGTAAAGTATTATGTAAAGCAATCATAGTTAGCTAAAAGTAACTATAGGTTAGAAAAAGTAACCATAGTAAGGTTACTTATACTTGTATAAATAGAGAGCCATTAGGCAAGATAGAAGCAAGACTTTCTACACGGAAAGCATTGCTTCTTTGTATAAATATTCTCTCAAATAAATATTTTTCTCAGCTAAAACTTTGCTTACAATGGATCAACATACTGAAGATATTCCACAGGTACACATATCCATCAATATATCTATAATCATGATTATGAATAGCTAAATTACTTGATTCCTGAATATCATAAGATTGATAAGATGAATTTATATTAAGTTGTTATATACTAGAAATATTGTCAAATATTTTTAAGTTTGTTAACATGAGGAAAGAAAAGAAAACTTCCGACTATGCCATCCTAAAGTTGAAACCGTAGGCATGAGAAGCCGTGAGGGAGTAAACACAGTTGAGGTATTTGAAGGAAGAAAGTATTTTCGAAAGTACGGTGTTAACAAAGTGACAAGAAAATGTTTGAAGATAATCTAGTTATAATAATCTGATATGAATGCTATCTGTCAGGATTATGATATGAAGGAATTGTATTAAATTGCTATTGTGATGATTGATATGATTTACTTACATGATGAAATGACTTTAACATACAAAATATTAATCTTGCATATACTCAGAAATATACCTAGCGAAATAAGACAGATTATATGGGAAAATATAATTGAAGAAGAAGAAATAGAATTAATGAATCAAGTATGGTATGAACTAGATGAAATACATAGAATAAACAATGAAATTCTAGATTTTGATCTAAATGATTTAGAAATTCAATATTCAGATTAATGATAAATCAAGAATACTTAGAATATTGGCAACAAACTATAACAGATATTACCATACTCAGTAATTTAATAAAAGAAAATATCGAAATATTTCAACAAACACACAACATAGAATATATAGAATATATATTGGAAAATATAAAAGAAATTATCAGATTAGTACCTTTAGAAAAAATGTATTATGAACGAATCTGTGTTTTTGTTATTATGTGGGGATATAGTTTTTCTAGAAACGGCATTCCTAGAAGCATATCTTTATTAATAAATTCATAACTATATATATCTTCTATAGTTAATATTTTATCCCATATTTGTAGTTTTATATTTTTTTCTTTGTATGTTATCATACTTCCTTCATTATTAAATCCAGTTACTACTATAGGGTTTTTAATTTTTCCCATTTTTTCATCGGTAGACAATTATGTTTACACATATTTGCTTCTCGCTCCCGTATCTAACATTGGAGTATAGTATCTATTATAATAGTTTTCTACTATTATTTTTGCAAGTATATAGATTTTCATAATGCTCTTTTTATTGTGACTTTTTTGGTTTTATAGGTTATGATTAGTTGTGTATTATCTAGATTATAAGGTTTCATTTCTTCTAACCATTTTATTCCTAATATTATATTATCACCTTGGTATATTATAAATTTAATTGATATAATTATTCCTCCTATAATAACTTCTTTTT
Organism: Solanum commersonii; assembly: GCA_029007595.1. Lineage (NCBI taxonomy): Eukaryota > Viridiplantae > Streptophyta > Magnoliopsida > Solanales > Solanaceae > Solanum > Solanum commersonii. Next base: position 4,741,348 of record JAJTWQ010000029.1, read on the forward strand.
CAGTTGTGTCTTCGATACATGATAATTCTTTTGGTAAGTCGGGACATGCTTGTTTTTAGATATTATCTCTTCTTCATCTACTAGTTTTCGTGGTATATAATTTTCTTCTTGTCCTGTATTTATTAAAATAATATGTTTTCTTTGTTCTATTATTCCAGCTTATATAATAATGATATGGTTCAATTTCTTTTATTATTGGATATTCTACCGATTTCCGTCGAGGTTGGGATGTTTCTGTTTTATCTATATTTTTCATTCTTTTTGATGTACTTATTCTATCACTGACTATCTCTAAATCTTCTTCTATATCTATTTCTTTGTAACTATAATCATTATTATCTATGACCGTTACAATTTGTTCAAAGGGGTCTTCTATTTTTATCTTGTTTATCTTATTTTTAGTCTGTTATTTTATGTTTTGTGGTTAGTACGTATAGGTTTTTACAAATGAGCCGTGAATATTTTGATGCCCGGGGCTAACTCTATTCCCGACATCTTCCAATATAGTACTAATGATTTATCTATATTTTTATCATCTATTGCTACTGAATAATTTGCACTAATTATGAATTTAAATTTTGGTATATCGATTTCCTTTTACGGCACTTATTATACTTCTTTCTATTGGCTCTATTATCCTATCATCTCGCTAAATATATTTCTATTGGTGTATCTATTCCCTCTCTAAAACAAAGCTTTTATTAATATCTCGTACCTCCTAAGTGTACGTATTTTATAGGGTCTTTAGCTTTAATTGCTTGTATTTCTTTATTTATTATTCGTTTATTTATTATAGGTATTCTTGCTTTTCCTTTAGCGTATTTACAATCTATTATATGTTCTTTTTGGCTTACTACATAGTATTCTTCTTTTTGTCTTTTGAAAATATTTCTTATCAGGGGTAACTTAAATATTTTTTCTACACTGAGATCTAATTCTTTTCCTTTTATTTGTTCAAATATATTAACATCAAATATTACTTTTTGTTCTGTAGATTCTTCATTTGTATATTCTTCTTTTATTATTTGTACATCCTTGTCGGTCATAATAAGTATTATCTTCTTCTATTTCATTTTCAGTTGTTCGTGGTCAAGTTCGTTTATATCAAATTCGTATATACTATCATTACTGTCCGGTTCATAATCTATATGATCTAATTGTGTATATATTTCATCATTAATTATTATTTCGGATATTTGTTTTCTTTTTGGATCTCTAGGTAACTTACAATCTTTAGCTAAATGTCCTAATTTTCCGCAATTATAACATGTACATTCTGTTATTTTTTTCTTTGGCCTAAAGGGTCTTTTTTCTTTAGTGTTCTTTATATAATATTTTCTTCGTGGTTTCTTATATTTATATTGGGATTTAAATTTTTTAAATTTTCCTGGCTTTCTATTTTTCTTTTTATAGTAGTTATCATTACATCCAAATTGAGGTGCTATTTTATCTTTACAACAAAGGCTAGATTTTTTATTATTGATTTTTCCATTTTTATATCTTCTCTATATTTTTCACATATTTCAGAATACCATTTTTGTAAATATCTCATTCGTGCTCCTAATGTATCTTGTAATCCTGCACTATTCCAGTCTTTTATTATTTTAGAACTAAATGGTTCTGGTAATTTTGTAAAATACAACTTTCTTATTTCCTGTGCTTTTGTTGTATCATATGTTCCTTTATAATAATATTCTCTAAATGCGCATGTATATTCATCTATGTAGCACATATTACATATAGCTAATTTTAACATTAGATTTCTATGTAACTGTTTTTCTTTATGTTGTTCTTCTACTTCTGTTGTTGTGCTGCTAAATTCATTTCTTATGGCAAGCTCGTATTTGTTTAGGATATCAATGGGAGTAGTTGCATTTTCTCCATCCATTTTCTTACTGTTTCTTAATATTTTAGTGCTTTCTTCTCCTAAATTTTGTAACCATAATTTTACTGTTCCTATAAATGTTCTTTCTATGTATCCTGGTACTTCGTTATTCCAATTTTATTATCTACTAGTTGTTTTGATATGTAGCCTACCCATAATTGTATTGCCTTGTTTATGTCACTACGCAATCTAAATCTAGAAAATTAGTATTTCGGTTGTTGTAGATGGTGTCCATTTTTTATTTAATCTTTTATTCCATAAAGTATCATATCTATCTCGATTCTTGGTAACTAACCGTATAATAATTCGGACTCATTGTTCTAGGATTTTTAACTTCGTACTTGTGCTTGTACTTGCCTTATTTTCTACTTCTTCGCATTTACTTCTATTCTATTGGTTATGTCGGTTTCTTTTATTTGTCCTAATATTTCGTATATGTTTCACTTATATCCGAACCTTGTTCCAATGCAGTTTTTCTTCTATGTCGACATTATCAATGCTTATATCTGTTTCTAATTGTTCTTTAAATTTTTTAATTTCTATTTCTAATTCAGTCTCTTTTTCTTTTTCTTTTTGTTTAGCTGCGTATAATTCTTTAAGTATGGCTAGTTCTTTTTGTCACTGTTAACACCGTACTTTCGAAAATACTTTCTTCCTTCAGCGCCTCAACTGTGTTTACTCCCTCACGGCTTCTCATGCCTACGGTTTCAACTTTAGGATGGCATAGTCGGAAGTTTTCTTTTCTTTCCTCATGTTAACAAACTTAAAAACATTTGACAATAATTCTAGTATATAACAACTTAATATAAATTCATCTTATCAATCTTATGATATTCAGGAATCAAGTAATTTAGCTATTCATATTCATGATTGTAGATATATTGATGGATATGTGTACCTGTGGAATATCTTCAGTATGTTGATCCATTGCTTAGGCAAAGTTTTAGCTGAGAAAAATATTTATTTGAGAGAATATTTATACAAAGAAGCAATGCTTTCCGTGTAGAAAGTCTTGCCTCTATCTTGCCTAAGGGCTCTCTATTTATACAAGTATAAGTAACCTTACTATGGTTACTTTTTCTAACCTATAGTTACTTTTAGCTAACTATGATTACTTTACATAATACTTTACATTATATTATTCCTACCACTATCCGCACTAATTTACAATATTCCTTCTTTACATAAAATGACAAACAACTTTTTACATATTTCCACTATCTTTTTTCTTCCATTATCTTCATGCTTTATCTTCCATTATCTTTGCTTTTGTCTTCTTGCTATCTTCTTTGTAGATCTATTCCAAGTTGACAAATTTGAATGATATTGTCTTCTCCGTAGCATTTTGAACAGTTGTGGTCTGGATATTTGTGTCCTATAGTTTTGCAATAATTTTCCATTAGCTCATGTTGAGATAAAGTTTTGCCTTATAGCTCTTGTCGTCGGTTTTTGTTCTGGGTTTTAGTAGGCTTAATACCCACTTTGTCTTATTTCCTCCATATCCGCGATCTTGTTTCTCTCGCAATTTGAATATATCATTGTTTGCTCCTGGCGTAGTAGCTCCATATTGTATTTTGGTTTAAATAATTTGTTGCTAGTTCATTTAATATTGTGGCTAGGCCAATAACTCTTTTTCTTGCATAAAATGCCGGTATCTCAATCTTTTGAATTTCGTCTTGTTTTTCTATCTTTTGGGATAATCATTTCTCTCGTCAATCCTATTTTTATTACTTGTATAATTGGTTTGATTTCGTCATATAATATCTCGGCCGGTCTTGCCGAATAGAATTTTATATAAAATAATGTCCCTTTGGTAATTCGTTTATAGTGCATAAATGCCTTGTGTAGTTCGGGAATTGTAGCTATCTCATCTCTCATTGCGGTATATATCCTGTGTTTAGCAATCCATAATGGTAACAAGTACCTATTAGATTGGCGTTTGTTTTTGGTTGTGCAATTAATTTATTGTATCCTTGTAGATGTTGTGTAATGTAATCTTCATGAGGATTTTTTGTATTGGTAGATCTGGGATTTTGGTTTAAAAAGGTTTGGATTTTGTGGATATTTTCAATATATGGTCCGGTTATATGGTTGTATGCTTGTTTATACTGTGCTAGGCTTTCTTTGTATGTATTGAGTTGAGGGGGTATAAATATATCCTTTTGGATTTTTGGTGTAAATGGTTTATCAAATAATTTGGTCATATTTATATTGACATATCTTGTTTTGGTTGCCTCTTTTATTGCAGAGGTACTAGCTCCCCGTAGCCGCATTTAACAAACCGTTAGGTTGGGTTTTTCGGTGTTTCCCATCGTCACCTTGTATCTCCGGAATTTTTGAGTCGTCCGATGGACTTAGCTCCGCATGTTTCTTGTCATGCCGCCGACTTCTTATATTTTGTAGCTCTTTTCCATTGTATCTAGCTTTGTATGAAACAATGTCATTGTATTCAATATTTTCTCAATCGTATTTTCATTGTCTGGATCCGTTTGAGTAGCTTTGTCTTGATATGTAATCTCGCAATAACATTTTTGTCGTACTTATCACTTCTATTGTGAATGTGAAATTTTGTATATTTAATACGAGTCTTCGTATTTCTTTAGTTGTTCTTGAATCTTGTATCTTTCTTGTAATCCACCATTTCACCCGCGTGTTATCTCGTTCTTACAATAAGCTTGTTATAAACAATATATGGTTCAAAAGCTAATAAACATTTATACAAAGCATATAGTTCCTTTCTATTTATTTCCCATTTTATTTCGGGATTTGTAAATGTTCCGGAGTAATATCTACAATTATGTTCTATTTTTTCTTTATCGTATTTATATTTTAATACTCCTCCATAGTTTATTTCACTGGCATCCGATTCTACTATGTATATGAATTTTTGTTTTCGTCTGGAAAGTATAATTTTGGTAGTTTTTTACACAATAGTTTTATTTTTTGTATTTGGACTTGGTCTTTTTGTCAAAATAATATTCTACATCCTTTTTTAATTTTTTATGTAATGGTTTAAGATTTTCTGCTAAATTAGGTATATATTCTCGTACCTGATTTACTAATCCTAAAAATGATTGTAATTTCTTTTTTGTGTCTAATCTATGTAGACGATGCAATTTTCTAGTTGGTTAAAATAATTATCCATAAAATGTTGGTATCTACCTGGTGCATTTTTATATCCAAAAGGTAATACGTTCCATTCATAAAATCCTTGAGGTACTGTAAAAGTCGTTAATTTTTTAGATTCTTCTTCTAACTTAAGATGGTAAAATCCTGATTTACAATCAAATTTACTAAAATAATTATAACCTTGTATTTGTCTAACTTTTAATACTTTATTTGGTATGGGGTAATTATATGTTTTAGTTTTTGCATTTAAATTTCTATAATCAATAACCATACGGCTTTTTCCTCGTTTTTGTTCACTATGTTTATTTACGATGAATGCTGGGCTTGTATGTTTACTATTACTTTCTTGAATATATTTATTCTCTAATAATTCGTTTATATGCATTCTAAATTCTTTTAAATCATCAAAATTGTATTTCAATGGTTTTTGGGTTATTATGCTATTTTCATCAATTAGTTCAATTTTTACCTTTGTTTTATGCTTTTCCCATCCTTTTAAGGGATCTTCACTATATAGTGGTTCTAGTTTTTCTTGGATTATTTTTACTTTGTCTATTGAAAATATTATTATTTCTATATTATGGGTACTTTCTTTAATATTTTCTAATTTTTGTGTTATTTTTTCACTTCCTTTAATCCATGGTGTGGATTTTCTATTTTTATTAGTTACTCTTTTTGCTCCTACTTTTTGTTTACATGGTGTGGTAAACCACCAGTGTGTTTTTGTTATTATGTGGGGATATAGTTTTTCTAAAAACGGCATTCCTAAAAGCATATCTTTATTAATAAATTCATAACTATATATGTCTTCTATAGTTAATATTTTATCCCATATTTGTAGTTTTATATTTTTTGCTTTATATGTTATCATACCGCCTTCATTATTAAACTCGTTACTATTATAGGGTTTTTAATTTTTCCCATTTTTCATCTGGTAGACAATTAAGTTTACACATATTTGCTTCTGCTCATGTATCTAACATTGGAGTATAGTATCTATTATAATAGTTTTCTACTATTATTTTTGCAATTATATAGATTTTCATAATGCTCTTTTTATTGTGACTTTTTTAGTTTTATAAGTTATGATTAGTTGTGTGTTATCTAGATTATAAGGTTTCATTTCTTCTAACCATTTTATTCCTAATATTATATTATCACCTTGGTATATTGTAAATTTAATTGATATAATTATTCCTCCTATAATAACTTCTTTTTCAGTCGTATCTTCTATGTATGATAATTCTTTTGGTAATTCGGGACATGATTGTTTTTTAGATATTATCTCTTCTTCATCTACTAGTTTTCGTGGTATATAATTTTCTTCTTGTCCAGTATTTATTAAAATAATATGTTTTCTTTGTTCTATTATTCCAGTTATATAATAATGATATGGTTCAATTTCTTTTATTATTGGATATTCTACCGATTTCCGTTGAGGTTGGGATGTTTCTGTTTTATCTATATTTTTCATTCTTTTTTATGTACTTATTCGATCACTTACTATTTCTCAATCTTCCTCTATATCGATTTCTTTATAACTATAAGCATTATTATCTATGACTGTTACAATTTGCTCAAAGGGGTCTTCTATTTTTATCTTGTTTATCTTATTTTTAGCTGTTATTTTATGTTTTGTAGTTAGTACGTATAGGTTTTTACAAATGAAATGTGAATATTTTACCGCCCCGGGGCTAACTCTATTCCCGACATTTTCCAATATAATACTAATGATTTATCTATATTTTTATCATCTATTGCTACCGAATAATTTGCACTAATTATGAATTTAAATTTTTGGTATATCGATTTCCTTTTACGGCACTTATTATACTTCTTTCTATTGGCTCTATTATCCTATCATCTCGCTAAATATATTTCTATTGGTGTATCTATTCCCTCTCTAAAACAGGCTTTTATTAATATCTCGGTACCTCCTAAGTGTACGTATTTTATAGGGTCTTTAGCTTTAATTGCTTGTATTTCTTTATTTATTATTCGTTTATTTATTATAGGTATTCTTGCTTTTCCTTTAGCGTATTTACAATCTATTATATGTTCTTTTTGACTTACTACATAGTATTCTTCTTTTTGTCTTTTAAAAATATTTCTTATTAAGGGTAACTTAAATATTTTTTCTACACTGAGATCTAATTCTTTTCCTTTTATTTGTTCAAATATTACTTTTTGTTCTGTAGATTCTTCATTTGTATATTCTTCTTTTATTATTTGTACATCTTTGTCAGTCATAATAAGTATTATCTTCTTCTATTTCATTTTCAGGTTGTTCGTGTTTAAGTTCGTTTATATCAAATTCATATATACTATCATCACTATCCGGGTCATAATCTATATGGTCTAATTGTGTATATATTTCATCATTAATTATTATTTCAGATATTTGTTTTCTTTTTGGATCTCTAGGTAATTTACAATCTTTAGCTAAATGTCCTAATTTTCCGCAATTAAAACATGTACATTCTGTTATCTTTTTCTTTGGCCTAAAGGGTCTTTTTTCTTTAGTATTTTTTATATAATATCTTCTTCGTGGTTTCTTATATTTATATTGGGATTTAAATTTTTTAAATTTTCCCCGGCTTTCTATTTTTCTTTTTATAGTAGTTATCATTACATCCAAATTGAGGTGCTATTTTATCTTTACAACAAAGCTAGATTTTTTATTATTGATTTTTCCATTTTTATATCTTCTATATTTTTCACATATTTCGTAATACCATTTTTGTAAATATCTCATTCGTGCTCCTAATGTATCTTGTAATCCCGCACTATTCCGCCTCTTTTATTATTTTAGAACTAAATGGTTCCGTAATTTTGTAAAATACAACTTTCTTATTTCCTGTGCTTCTGTTGTGTCATATGTTCCTTTATAATAATATTCTCTAAATGCGCATGTATATTCATCTATGTAGCACATATTACTTATAGCTAATTTTAACATTAGATTTCTATGTAACTGTTTTTCTTTATGTTGTTCTTCTACTTCTGTTGTTGTGCTGCTAAATTCATTTCTTATAGCAAGCTCGTATTTGTTTAGGATATCAATGGGAGTAGTTGCATTTTCTCCATCCATTTTCTTACTGTTTCTTAATATTTTAGTGCTTTCTTCTCCTAGATTTTGTAACCATAATTTTACTGTTCCTATAAATGTTCTTTCTATGTATCCTGGTACTTCTGTTATTCCAATTTTATTATCTACTAGTTGTTTTGATATGTAGCCTACCCATAATTGTATTGCCTTGTTTATGTCAGCTACGCAATCTAAATCTAGAAAATTAGTATTTCCTGTTGTTGTAGATGGTGTACCTTTTTTACTTTTATTTGTCCTAATATTTCGTATATGTTTCACTTATATCCGAACCTTGTTCCGAGCAGTTTTTCTTCTATGTCGACATTATCAATGCTTATATCTGCTTTCTAATTGTTCTTTAAATTTTTTTAATTTCTATTTCTAATTCAGTCTCTTTTTCTTTTTCTTTTTGTTTAGCCGCGTATAATTCTTTAAGTATGGCTAGTTCTTTTTCTAGTGCAAGTATCTTATCATTTTTTACCTCTTCTATCTGTTGGATTTCTAATTTTGTTTGTTGTTTTATTGTTTTATTGTTTCTATTTCTTTTTTCCTATCTATTTCTTCATTTTCTTTAGTTATTCGTACCATTGCAGTTAAACTATCTTCTAATCTTACTGTTTCTTTTTCTATCATTAAATGTAAATTATCACCTATCTTTTATATCTCCTTCCTAGGTTTGAAAATATTATCTTTATTTTTAATCCTTCCGGATTCTCGTAAGTTTTTTCTTCTATAGCAAATTCTTCCTTATTCATTTTAAATTATATTTTAGTTTATACTCTATAGTTTGTATTTCATGTTCTAGTGTAAATATCCTTTTTCTTTGTGCTAATATAGATTTCTGACATACACCCGCATATATGTTATATTCAAGTCTTTCTTGTTTATATTTTAATTCTTGTCGTTTTGTTATTACCGTTTCCGATTAATTCATATCTATGAACTTCAGATTGGTTATTCATGTTTAATAATTACTATCTAGCTCTGATACCAATTTTGGGGGGAGGTCCATTTTATTCATAGATTCGTTCATAATACATTTTTTCTAAAGGTACTAACCGATAATTTCTTTTATATTTTCCAATATATATTCTATATATTCTATGTTGTGTGTTTGTTGAAATATTTCGATATTTTCTTTTATTAAATTACTGAGTATGGTAATATCTGTTATAGTTTGTTGCCAATATTCTAAGTATTCTTGATTTATCATTAATCTGAATATTGAATTTCTAAATCATTTAGATCAAAATCTAGAATTTCATTGTTTATTCTATGTATTTCATCTAATTCATACCATTCTTGGTTCATTAATTCTATTTCTTCTTCTTCAATTATATTTTCCCATATGATTTGTCTTATTTCCGTTGGTATAGTTTTGAGTATATGCAAAATTAATATCTTATATGCTAAAATCATTTCATCATGTAAGTAAGTCATATCAATCATCACAAGCAATTTAATACAATTTCTTCATATCATAATCTTGACAGATAGCATTCATATCAGATTATTATAACTAGATTATCTTCAAACATTTTCTTGTCACTGTTAACACCGTACTTTCGAAAATACTTTCTTCCTTCGCCTCAATCGTGTTTACTCCCTCACGGCTTCTCATGCCTACGGTTTCAACTTTAGGATGGCATAGTCGGAAGTTTTCTTTTCTTTCCTCATGTTAACAAACTTAAAAACATTTGACAATAATTCTAGTATATAACAACTTAATATAAATTCATCTTATCAATCTTATGATATTCAGGAATCAAGTAATTTAGCTATTCATATTCATGATTGTAGATATATTGATGGATATGTGTACCTGTGGAGTATCTTCATTATGTTGGCGTTTGTTTTTGGTTGTGCAATTAATTTATTGTATCCTTGTAGATGTTGTGTAATGTAATCTTCATGAGGATTTTTTGTATTGGTAGATCTGGGATTTTGGTTTAAAAAGGTTTGGATTTTGTGGATATTTTCAATATATGCTCGGGTTATATGGTTGTATGCTTGTTTATACTGTCCTAGGCTTTCTTTGTATGTATTGACTTGAGGGGGTATAAATATATCTTTTTGGATTTTTGGTGTAAATGGTTTATCAAATAATTTGGTCATATTTATATTGACATATCTTGTTTTGGTTTCCTCTTTTATTGCAGAGGTACTAGCTCCTGTAGCTGCATTTAACAAACTGTTAGGTTGGGTTTTTCGGTGTTTCCCATCGTCACCTTGTATTTGCTTCTGCTTATTCATTGAAGTGTACAAAGTTGGGAAAACAGGATGGGCACAGTAACAGAAGGCATATAAACTGAAAGATGTAGAGATTCCTCCCCAATTCACAACTACTCCACTTTTATGAAAGCCAATACCATCATATGTTGCTGCCCAGAAAATTGAACCAATAATCACGAGAGACGCTAAAACTGCAGAGGCTGATACATATGCAAGGATACTCATGTTCTTTAACAATACGGTTGGCAATATGAGGAGAGCAACAATCAAGACAAAGCTTTGTTTCCCACCAATTCCGAGTCCCCAAAATTCAAAGTTCACATCTGGCAACAAATTGTGCAAGTTGTCCCCTGCAAGAATTAGAAAACCGGTTGCTACCAAGTAAAGCTCTACAGTCATAAATATCGACACTAATATTCTTCCTGATGTTCCGAATGCACGATCTCCAATGTCAGGATAACTTGTTATAGTTGGATCAAAATCCATACATCTCTTTATTAATATTGATGTGTAAAAGGTTGCACATGCAATAAGAAGAAGAAGAATCATGCTTAACCACCCTCCTGAAGATAGAGCATATGGACTTGACAAAATTCCTACCCCTGAAAACAAGAAACATATACGTTATATTTACATAAATATATATATATTCATCATGCTTATTGGTTGGTTCGTTTGGTTTATCCATTAATGATTTTTAAACATGCTTATTGCTTATCGATCTAATAACAACCCCAATAAAATAATTGTTATCGATTTTTGGTTAATCAATTAGCAATAATTAATGATTTGGTTTTAAGTTAACCGATAAAAAAACTCTACTTTGATCGTTTTTCTCATATTTTTATTTATTCATATATACACGGTCTTCGGAGGGTATTTATTGCTCACAAAAAAATAAAAATAGGCAGCATGATGTCATAAAATAAAATCATGCATCAAAATATAAACTACAAGCCATATGAACAATGATAATTTAAACAAGGAAATGAACCACATGTCCAGCCATCTAAAACAAAAACATACTTTATTTTATGAAGTTAGATAAAAGAGAAAACAGTCAAATGTTTCCCTATTTATATATAAATTTGTCACTATACACTTTAATTTCACGGCTCCTATCCCCCTTCTAAATTATTTAAAATTATAATTATTATACATTCTTACAAAGCAACAACCACATCTATGTTGACTAATGAAGCTCATGCATTTGGCATGTGAATATTTTATTAAAAACGTTTTTATTAGCTTACTAATTTAAAACTCCATTGAAGGGATCAAAACATTGAAATTTTTCTATGTTTCTCTTGGATCTTGGATTTTAAATTGATTGAATAATGTTGGTTGCTAATTGTTTGAAGCAAAAACACTGGCTTGACTAAGTTCATAAAACTTTGGATATGAAGAACGTTGGAACTCCATAAAAATCGATAAGCTTTTATATAAAACTTTTGGATCTAAATTTTTAATTGAGAGCAACAGGGTCGACTCAACAAGTTTGGGGGCCTAAAGCAAAACTTAAGAAAGGGACCCTAATATTTTATTTTTTTTCATCATATATACTTTTATTTAAAATCTACTTTTCTTATTTTTAGATGTGAAGCCATTACTTCTTGTTGTATAATCGATTTGTTTTAATAATTCCTTTTCAATTGATAATATAGTTAATTCATTCAATATCTCTTGAGATATTGTTGATCTTAAATAAGATTTAATCAATTTTAATTTCGAAAAACTTCTTTTGGCTGAGGCAACGATTACAGTAACTGTTAACATTATCCTATAAGTAATATGTGCATTTGGAAAAGAATCAATTTTTTTATTTGATTGAGTATTTTCATTAGATCATTATCTTCTATTTGTATTATTTTTCTTAAAACTTTTAAAATATAAATCTAAATCATTAATATCAGAATAACTATTATGTGTTAAGAAAGTTCAAAGATAAGACAAAAATTTTTAAAAAATTCTCATCATGTAATGATCTCAATTTACCACTAATTAAGAAACCAATATTTTCATATTTTCAATTGATTCAAATCTATTTTGAAGTGAAAAATAGTTTGATCTACTATATATAAGTTGAGGAATATTATTTGGAGCTGAAATTAAATTTATCTACTAAATTGGTTGTCTGAAACTTGAAATAAGATTTGTAAAACTTGTTTGATGGACCTTGAGCTTCAAACCTGAGAGAAATTAGTTAACAAAATTTGGAAGCAATTACAAATAATTTTGCGGGTTATTGAAGAAAATCAATTGAGTGTAACTATATTAAGATTATTGAAGCTTAAATTTGCATTGATTTGAAAGATTTTGGATTCATAGTGTTCTTGATTGTAGAATTGCTCTCTAAAATTTTGGTGTATCGATTGACATGGTAAATTTCAAGAAGGTTATTGATGAGGAAATGTGTCTATGTTTGTCTTGGATCTTAGATTTTAAATTGATTGAATAAAATTTTAATGTTTGTTATTGATTTTTCTCTCTCAAAAAAGAGTAAAATACACTTACATTTAACTATTTTCTCTTATATTAAATAAAATATCTAAGAAATTGTATTAATTGATGATGAAGAGGAGAATAAAAATAGAAATCATTGAATCCAAAATGACTCTAAAATTTGACTGAATAAAGAACCCCAAACCAAGATGGTGGTGCTTTATAGGATTTACATTTTACAATATGTTTTCAATGGTGGAAAACTGTGGAGTACTGAACCCAATTATTACTTTTTAAGTCTCAATTTATATAGCACCTTTAGGATATCAAAATTCAAACAGTCTTCATTGATCATAATTTTTTCATTCATCTTTAAAATATTTTGAATTATCATTTATTATGATATATAGTACTATTTTACGTAATTTTAAATCAAATAAATAAATTTTATTTCAAAAAATTTAAAGATTTAATGCTCAAAATCATGATTAAACTTAAGTTATTTTGCTCTCGAAATTTAATTTATGCTATATAAATTGAAACAAAGGAAATATTATTTTCAATCATTCGAAGAACTCCCACCTTTTTGCTCTTCAACCATAGAATAGCCGGTAGAGACTGATTACCATTTAGGCAACCTCTTTTGTCAAACCATTATAATATAATTTGGAATAAATAATTCTTTTTTCAATATTATCTTATTGAATTATCGTTTTGAACATTAACTAAAATTTAAAAATAGAAAATTAAATCGATAGTTAAATGTTTTTGTTGGATAATTGTTTAAAAATCGTTAAATCAATAATTCAAACTAATAAACCACTAAAGAAAGATTCATTCGATTTATCAATTTTTGTATGTCTTATGACAGCTCTAGTTATATAACGATAAAGACAGATGATGACCTCTTCTACAAAAAGAAAAGATGGAAGATCTAAACAGTAAAAAGACATTAATGAGATAAAGCCGGCATACTTTTTTACTGAATTTTTTTTTGGCCAGAATGGTATTTTATCTATGTTATTGTATTTTTATAAACATTTTTATCCTTTTAACTTTAATATTTTTTAATTAAAAAATGAAAAAAAAGACTAGTTTATTTTAAATTAAAAAATATATTATAGACTTTTTAAATTTCTGGCCAAATTTTTTGGCCATTTAGCATTATCCCTTTTTTACCACTCAGTGTGAATGAACGTTTTCTTTTCTTAAACGAAATTAAAATAAATAAGCCAAACATTTAATGAACGACATAAATGAACTTTTTTTTTCTCAAAATTTGATTGCATACTTTAACTTTTTTCCTTTTATTTATAATTAATTGAATCTAAAACAATCAATTAAGTTGGTCTGCAAGGTGATTTACTAACAGAATTTATAAACATCATATTCAATCAAACATCGTTACATAAATAGAGACAGCCACACAACATTAATCATCTTACAAGATAATACTGGGCCACTTATCACTGGAGGGGACAGACTATGAATGATCCAGTTGGGATGATGGTATTTTGCCAAAGAATGTCCAATGAGTTGTCCAAGCAGGATATATACTCAATAAGAAGGATTGAGAGTGTAAAGCCAAATTTTAAGAAAATTATCATTATATATATTTTTCTTTCAAGTTTAGTTTTTTAAATAGGAATCACTAATTTTTTTTTAATGATTTGTTATATATAATTTCAAAGAAAGATTGTCATATTTATAGGTTAATGTTATGAAGTAAGAATATCAATAATGTAAATTTTTAACGAAAAATATAATATCAAATTATAATAATAAAATTTTGTTCAAAATTTTAATAACTTTATATAATAATTTTAAATTAGTGTTACTGTTCTTTAATATAATGACGAAATCTTAAAAAGATTAAAAAAAAAAGAATAATTTGATTTTTTATAAGAAGACAACTGTAGATTTTTCAAAATATAGAATAAAGGGAAAAAAACTTAATCGAACTTTGAATAATGATGTAAATGAATGAATTTTGTTTCAAATGAAAATAACATCCATAACCCAAATTTTAAAAGAGGGACATAAATAAATCTTTTCTCAAAACTGAAAGCTAGATGCTATATTTGAACTTTTTCCGTTTTATTTTGCAAGAGAGCTATTCAATTTGAAACATTGCTTCCCCATTTACGTGAAACAATTTCCAGTTTACTTAGACACGAAGAAACTGATATATTTAGTAACAATAATTTTTAATAACACAAATATTTATGATTTGTTTTAAATACTACAAATCTTGCATTATTTATGAAATTGGGTGTGGAGAGAGGGTTTTTTTGGTGAAGAATAGAGTAAATTTAGAAGGAAATGGGGGAGGAGTTTGGATGAAGAAAAACATTAATTGGGGAAGATGCTAAGATTAATGCATAATTGGAAAGTGAGAAGAAAAGAACCTGATAGAGCATTGAGTCCGTGAAAAGTGGTTTTGATAAAAGAGGTTTTTCCAGTCTGATCAGTTTCATCAGATCCACCCAACAGGAGGGGCAAAGAAACAAAGTTCTCACTCTCGTATTTTCTCTCCATTCGATCTTTTTTCACTACACACTATACAAACAACACCAATACAATTAATTATATGTCACTCTATTTATTTATAATAATAATAGAGTAGCAAATGACACCAACGACTTTAGCAAATGACACCAACGACTTTAGCAAATGACACGTTCTCAGATTTGACAAAAAGTGAGGAGATAATGAGGTTGGAGGTTCACTACTTAATTAATAAATATTATTATACACGTTTCTTATACATTTATTTAAATCTGATGGTAGCTAGTGGTTAAGTTATTTTTTTTAATCGGAAAAAAATATATTTTCTAACGATAATGGGATTAAAGGTTAGTAGATTAAGATATATCAAATTCATTTTTTTTTAGACTAAAATATCAAAATAATGGGATAATAGAGAAATATAATCTAGAGTAATAAAAGAAAAAGAAAAAAGAAAGTGAGGAGAAGGGTGGAAGTATTCTTCCATCAAAATGCCAAACGAAAGAAGCTCAAAAGACTAATATCCTTTCTTTAATTCTTGGGGATTTCTTTTGACAAAAAATAGGGTAAATGTCTTTGAGAAAATAACCAAAATGGTCATTGGTAATTCTTTATTTTGGTTCTTAATATATTTCACTTCATTGAAATGATTGCTAATATATATGACAAAATGTATTCATTTTGATCTTTTAGCCTAACCGAACGTATTTATTTCAATAAAATGTATGAAATTTTTCTATGGACCCTACTGGCTAAAAAAAATTACTCGCCCTCTTTCAGATTAATTGAATTGTTGAGGTGTTTCACACCCTTTAAGAAAAAAAAGAAAAAAGATTAAGACATAAACTAGACATAACTTTCCATTTTTACCCTTATTAATTATTATCGAATTCCATAGTGTTGGCATCCACATGTCACTCATGAGTTTCTTTTGTGAATCTATCCATAAATATTGAGCAATTTAATTTCTTGATGATTTCTTGATAAGTGTTCTTGAAGTTTTCTTATCGATTAAGTTTTGATGTAAAATTCTACTTGGGTCAACTTCAAACGATCATCTATCTTAGAATATAAAGATTTACGTGGTCCATAACCTATCAAATTAAAGGTATTTGAATCTACTTTCCAATGCCACAAATTTCGCATCAATACAATTTCTTATTAAAAAGTTATGACCATTTTAGTAACCTGATACAGTGTTGTTACGAATTAGTCGACATGAAAACATTAAAAAGGGTCCTTTTTTACTTTTAACCTCCAAGAACCCTAAACGAATTTCTTGACTAATAAAAGGCTCAAAACAATCAGATTTTTATCTTTTAATCCATCATTCTCTTCTCTCTCAAATCCTAGGGCAAAACCCTAAGGAAAAATCAAAGTAGAAGACTCCATTCAAGATTCTTTCAATCTTTTTCAAGATAATACTTCAAGGTAAATCTTTCTCCAAGAATTCCATTCTTTTCAACTCAAATTCCTCCATACAATTATGAATCACTAATGAAAAATCATAATTCTTGGTCATAGAGATTTCAAGAAACTAATTCAAGAATCTCAAGAAAGGTTTTCTTGATCGTTTACCTTCAAGCTAGGGTTTCAAGGCTTCTAATCAAGTTTTTCCTCACGATTTTTCAAGATTCTTCAAGAACATTGTTCTTCCAGTTCCAGGTATGTAAGGCTATCATAGTGTTGGACTGGTTTGTCCTCACGCCTTACATCTACTTTGAGATCAGTAAAAGAGTAATTTAGGACACTTTCCTTAGATTTGAGTATTCTTGAGATAAGTTGATTTTAAGTTCTTGAGTTCATGTTCATTTTAAAAGTTCTATTCCTAATTATCGAATTACTATATTGTTATTGAGATCCTTCATATCATGAATCATAACTCTTGAATTCATAATTCAAATTTAAGAAAGAGTTAAGAGTAAAGTTCAAGAAAGTCTTTGAGTTCAATTGTGAATCTTTTGAGATCAACTGTCGATTTGAGCTAAGTTTTGAGGAAGTAAGTATAAGAATGAGAAGAGTCGTATACATGAGTTCCATAATGTTATTTAGACCTTTAAGTCGAGTCGGTCAACTCCATCAGTTAAGTATCTTTGAGAGGAGTAGTATCTTCAAGTTTTATGTCTTGAGTGTTGAGTTCGTAATCATTTTGGGATTATATTCCTAATCATTGGGACTACTACATGTTACCCATGAAGGTCCTTAAGTTGAGTAGTTCATGCCCATAATTCCGAATGAACCCTATGAGTCGAGCAGTCTTGAGATGAGAAGTATCATTGAGTCCTTGAATTGAGTAGTTCATGCCCATAATTTCGCATGAACCTCCGAGTCGAGCATTCTTGAGATGAGTAGTATCATTGACTCCTTGAGTTCTGAAGTTGTTGAGTTCCAAGTATTGAGTTTTATGCATGGTTATTGAAAACTTTGAATTGAGTCGTTCACGTCCATAATTTAGCATGAACCCTATTTTAAGAAGTCTTTTTACAAATTGTTTTAAACCTTGTTTTAAGACTTGATCATATGAGTTTGAGAAAGAGTAGAGCTGAGTTCATTTTCTTTAAATGATATATGGGAACAGAGTATTCCCAAGAGTAAATGTTTTCACATTTAAGATGAAAGGAAACACTGATTTCCAAAAGAGTTTTCATGAGCAGTTTTAGTACCATCTCTTTTAAGAGAAAGATTTTGAGTAATAATCTCAAACCACAGAAAGAGTTATGTTTTTAAACATATAATCTAGTTACATTTTGGGAGTAGTATTGAGCACCGATATGGGGACGAGTTCAAATAACTCAAAGTCTCCATAAACTATGTAGCCAACATGGGTAGAAAGGGTCATACTTTTTAGATGATTCATTAATGTTTTTTAGCATAGACTAGTGGATCCACTTAGTTGAGGAGTTCTATACCCCGACAAGGTATAGAACAGTTCTGCAGGGCGCGCGAGACGTTGTATCATCACATAGCTCATAGTGATGGTTGTCGGTTAGAGAATCTCCCACAGAGTTATATTGTATTTTTATATACAAATTTAGTTGTTATTGTATTCTTCAATACATTGAGTTGCTATCTACTGTTTTAAAAGCTTTCCATACATTGCATCTTTTATTATTGCTTTATCTTGAATTGAGTATCATATCTTTGATTTGAGTATCTAATCATTGAGTTGAGTATCTTATTCTTGAGTTGAGCTTAGTTTGGTGAGTTGATAAGAGGTAAGTATGTTTCCTTTTTATCAAGTTCAAGCTTATGTTTATGCTTTAGAATTCCACTTTCATGCTCATACATTCTATGCACTGACCTATCTGGCCTGCATCATTTCATGATGCATATACATGTATTCAGGATCATCAACAGGCGCTTCGTTGCGGTCATGTTATATTCCAGTCAGCTTTGGTGAGCCTTTTTATATTCTAGAGGACTTTACCTTTATCTTAGAGTTAGTAGTTTTGAGATTTCATGGGTTTTGTCTCTATATCCTTTTGTAATAGTAGGGGTTTCATAGATAGACAAAATCGAGTAGTTTTCGATATGTATCTTCTTTAGGTTATTTTTACAAACTCTAAGTTTATCTATTGAGTAGTTTTCATATCTTTTTAAAGATTGAGTATTTGAGTTGTTGATCAAAATTCAGTTTTAAAGCTTATGTATGCTTGAGTTAATCTTCCGCTTGTAGCCAGCCAGGATGAGAGTTCGCTCGGGAACCAACAATGGTTCTCAAGTGCCGGCCACGTCCAAGGTGTAGGCTCGGGTGGTGAGAAACTTGGTATCAGAGATTTAAATTCAAGTGTCCTAAGGTGTCTATGAAGTCGTGTCAGTAAGGTCTTGTTTAGGGTTGTGAGGGCCCCACTTCTATAAATGAGGGACTACAGACATTTAAAAAAAGTTTTCCTTCCTTCATACTCTTAATCGTGCAATAAAGCTATGTCATAGAGACTTATTCTAAATCGTGCGTTCTCATATCCATTCGACTACCCCTCATACTAGCGGTGGTTGAAAAGCAAAGTCAACTTTTTATCAATGAGTTACTTTTAGCAAAATCTTGAGGAAGTCATGAGACTCCAGAGGGGCTTGAGAGAATCCCTAGAGTGAGTTAAGTGTCGAGTTTCAAAGAAATACACTCATGTTCATATGAATCATGCGTTCAAGCTAAAAGGGAGTTGTACTCTCTTCTCTAAGCCTTGTTTCAGCTAAGATCCTCATGAGGAAGTATGTTTAGATCTTGGGTAGTATTTTCATCCAAAAAGGTAGCATGAGTTATGAAATTATGAGCAGTAATAGTGAATGTGCCCAGAGTTAGAGGAAAGTATGTAGAGGTTCAGTAATCTATGAAAAAGAGATAGTGATGGGGAAGATTATATTATTGCAATCATGCACCCACTTAGTCATAAGTGATGAGTTCCTTTATGAGCGAAATAAGGAATAATAAAGTTGTAGAGATTTCTTGATAGAGGGAAGAGGAATAGTTACTAGTCATGATAAGATAGAGTATATTGTAACCATAATAGAGTTGATGTCGATGTGCCATCATGTTAGAGGAGGCTAAATATATGTGTTGAATAGAAGCAGATCATGATGTTCCAAAGGTTATAGAACCGATTAAGTAATGAGATATAATAAATGAGAAAATAACACTTAAGTTGTAAAAAAGGGGGATGTAGACCAGTTTAGAGATGATGGAATAGGTCCATAGCTTCCAAGTGTCAGCTTTAGACCTAAAGGGGAGATGATAAGATGAGAAATCAAGTCAAGTGTTGAGAATAAGATAGTAATAAGCTCAAAGAGTATGAGAGATATTCAGAGATCTTTTAGTAGTGGAGTGATGTTTGAAGAAGAAGGTTAATGTTCTTATTGTGATAATGATGGTGTGATAATTTCATCCAAGGTTATAAATAAGGAGGAAAAAGAGGATGAGGTTTTACTATGAGAAATAGTTAAATGAGAGCCCTTAGTTTGTTTCGAGTAGTAATGCGGGAAATTCTAGTTGGTATGGCAGGGATGATGACAGAATGAGAACTTCTTAGGGAGTTGGTTAGTAAGAGTCCATGGAGTTGTTAGAATACTAAGTTTGAATGTGGTGTTGTTAAACATGAGGTAGTTCTTGATATGATCCCAATGTTGATTAAATAAGGTGGTAAAGAGTAATGTTATTGGGATGAGACTCCCTATAGAGAGGTATAGAACCCGACCTTAGGGTTTGGGTTAAGCTTGAATATAGTAAGAGTGTGTCCTTAGACTTGGGCTTTGGTAAAAGAAGTCATGTACCCTTGAGGGAACTATGAGTTGCCACCAATGAGGTATGGTATATGGAAAGAAGAGCGTAGTTGAGGAGTATTGCTAAACTTAATATTTAGTAGTCATATTACCCCAGGCATGGTATTCCTATTCTTACTTCATGCCCATATTTCCTTTGTTTCAGATAAGGTAACTTCAGAGAGAGTGTGACTATATTCACAATAGCATCGTTCTTGATTTAGGTGTTATAGAAAGGTCCCAACTCTTGGTACGAATCAATCCAGCATGTGTTAGTAGGAAAGTTCATGAGTCAGAAGAGATAGTGAGAGTAACTATGTTCCATAACCAGTCCAACCGTCATTCGAGGATGAATGATCCTAAGGGGGAGATAATGTAACACCTCGAAGTTTTTTTGAACTAAGACTCAAATCATTCTTTGTTGTGAGTAAGATTTTACCGAGGAATTTAAAATTTTCTTAAGTTTCAGGGTCACTAGATGTAGCACCTTGAGTTCCAAAAAGAACTAAAGAGAATTCTTTCAAGTCACTCCTAGGTTCTTTTAAGTTTTGGGTCAACTTCAAACGATCATAACTTTCAGTACAACATAAGTTAGGAGACCCATAAGATATCAAATGAAAGGTCTTATAATCCTCTTTCCAACTCCGTTAAGTTTGCTAATTTTTGAGCTTGTATGAGAGAGATATGCCCATTTGAATTTGGGTTGTTCAATTAAGGAAAGTTACCCAAAAATATGAGGGTTATTTTGGTCTTTTCCTTACCCAATCAACTTAAAACGAATTTTAGTAATATTTTGGGGAAAAATCTAATTTCAGTCAATTTTTATAAATCCAAATACGCTTAGGGTTTTAGAAGAGAGTTAGTTCATTCAAGTCATTTCTAAGTTCTTTTAAAGTTTTGGGTCAACTTGAAACGACCGTAACTTTTAGCACAAGATGAGTTAGGAAACCTATAAGATATCAAATGAAAGGTCTTGGAATCCTCTTCCGCTTGTAGCCAGCCAGGATGCGGGTTCGCTCGGGGACCAGCAATGGTTCTCGAGTGCCGTCCACTTCCAGGGTGTATGCTCGGGTCGTGACTGTCTTCCTCGCACATCAAACAGCCTGAAAATACACATGCACCCAACAAGAAGGTACCACTACTAAAAAGAGCCTAAAAACTACAAAGTCAAAAAAGATGGACAACGTCACCTGTTAGTTTAATTTTTTAATTTGTTTTAGAAGAAATGACGGACAATGATTCTCTGTTCGTCATTTTCTGGTGCATTTTTACGTCAAATATATACATAATTAATATTTAATTATTTATTATCGATAGTGATGTCATCCATCATTTTAAACTAAAAGTTATAATTTATTAATTAACTAAGGGAAAAAGGACAAATATACCCCCGAACTATCGTAAATGGTATGCAAATATCCTCTGTCATACTTTTGGGACATTGGTGCCCCTGCCGTAAAAAAATTAGAGCATATATGCCCTTTACTCTAACAGAAGACAAAATAGGGACACATGGCGCAATCTTTCTTATTCGTCGATCCGATATTTAATTAATGTCAGATCGATGGATATGATTATGACACGTGTATGTCAGTTAGTATATAGGGTAACGGACAATCCACAAAAACCAACCTAAATGTTGAGAAAAATGAGGAATCGGGATTGGGTTGACACAAACTCCAAGCAAATACACACCTCAAACTTTGTAAATACCCACAAAACACTCAAAATATACAAAGCAAGAGAAAGAAATCGAAAGGCTCTCAAATCTCAAAGGTTTTGATTTTTGAATTTTGAGAAAACCCTTGGCCTTTTTATATCCGGCTCGTTCGGCGATCTTGACTAATGTCGAAAACATGTTCGGTGAATCGCTAATTGGAGTTTAAGCTCGCAGAACATGTCTGAAGAAACACCAAACCTAAAGGTTGATTCGGTAGACTTACCAATAAAGTCCGCGTAGTGAACTTTGGCGAATCTCCTTTTGGTGTTCTGATCTCCGATTTTGACAGTACAATTTTGCATCTATTCAAGCTCAAAAGGCGGACAAGAATGAGTCCGCACATTGCCTTCGGTGCATCACCATTTAGGTCTTGGCATCGCTTATTCTTTCTTTGTCAATCTTTCAACCTCTTTAACACACATTATTTGAAAGAAATAAAAACAAAAGTAAAGACTTGGTTTCCTCCCAATAAGCACCTTATTTAATGTCGTGGCACGACATATTGCTCAAACTTAACAATCATTTTTAGGGTTCGGGAAGGTTTCACTAGGCAATGTTCCCTTTTGCTTTGGATTGAGATGAGTGACAATTTGATCCAGTTGGGTCTTCAACTGCTTAATAGAAACTGAGTGAGAAGTCAGTGTCTGCGATAGAGTGGAGAAGTCATTTCTCGATTCCTTCAACACCTTATATCATACCCTTCAACTTTGTTGTAGATCTTTCCCAGCATGTCTTCATTCTTTCTCCCTTCTGGCCCAGTAGCTTCCTTTGGGAGTGGATGATCATCGGAGGCACATACCTATCTTTTTCCATCTCCCTATCTCTCTAATTTCCACCCCGCCAGATTTTCCAACCAACAACTCTATCTTTGTTCCAACCTTGGTTCCCACCTTGTCGTTGATAATTGGTTTGAGAACCCCCCCACTTGATTTCCTAAGTATTCAACTTTCTTATTGTATAATGCCTCAAAATTGGCATCAATCGATCACTGCCCACTATTGGTTCCAACCGCATTTACCGACTTGATTTCACTTCCCATGATATGTTAAGAATATAAATAGATTTAGGTTATCATTTTGTCCATGTTTCCATCTCTTTCATGGTCCTTATCGACTTGTTCTTTGGTTAAACCCACTTTTATGGTAGGCACTTGGTCCTCTCTTATATGTCATGCTCGGTTAACCTTAGTCATATGATCAAGAAACAAAACATCTACATATGCGGTTATTTGCTTAATCCACCATGAACTAATTGATTAGCCACACCTTTATTGACTAAATCAAGGCTGCAATAGAAGCACTGCAACACCAAATTGTCTGTAACGCCATGCGTTGGATATTGAAAGAGCAACTTCTTGAACCTCAACCATGTATCATACGAAGGCTCACCTCCAATCCGCTTGAAATTTTGGATTTGGAAATGAAGTTTAACTATCTTCGAGGGTGGAAAGAATCTCCCCAAGAAGGCATCATTTAGCTCTTCACACGAAATGATGGAATCATTTGGCAACTCTGTCATCCATCTTGTAGCCTCTCCCCTTAAGGAGAATGAGAATAACCTTAACCTTATGGATTCTTGAGAGATATTATTGAACACAAATGGTTAACATACCTCCTTGAAATTCCGAAGGTGTTCATGGGGATCCTCATGAGGTAGACCCCCGAAAATTCCTTTTATCTGGAGCAATTGTATCATAGTTCTGGTGATTTGAAACACACTCTTACCGATTGTAAGAGGTATCCAAATTGCTCCAGTAGTTTTAATGACATTAATGGGCATGTCATTTAAATCACCCATGTTGTCGTTTTAACCATAGAGACTATTATTGTCACTTCTGTGGTCACTCATTTTGTCAACCTACAAATTAGCCAATAATATCACCAAACAACAAATAGACTACAAATAAACAAGGTTAAAATCTTATTTCTTAATTAGAATTGTCAACCACCACTCCCCGGCAGTAGCACCATTATTGAAAAAACACAAATCACCCTCCAAAACCAACTAAAAGAGTGAGCAATCGTAGTCAGTAAAATAACCAACGAAGAGTTAGGGTCAAATCCCAAAGGGAATGGTATATCATAGAGAATTTCTCATCAAGAAATTTGGATTTTAATTTAGCTCATTTGTAATACTAAGAACAATTGGGTGGATGACACCACAACTTAATATAAAGTTTTGGTTATCAATTAGCGTAATGAAACTAAAAAATTAGATGAAATCAAGAGTGAACAAACAATCTAGGGGTGCGGAGATTGGAAATCGATATCACATAAGGGTAATTGTGTTTCTCTATAGTGATGAACAGTCATGAATAGTTTAAGTCATCTTCATTGACTCTAATCATCTTTCGATCTCAAAGAATCTATGTATTGAATCTCTTTTCGGTCTCATAAATATGTCAATCTTAAACAACCCAATACCTTATTCTATTCTCTCTTTCAAGAAAAAGGCAAATAGATTCGACCCATAACCTCTCTTTCAAGCAAGTTACATGCATCAAACCAAAATTGCTAGTATTGAACTAATTACCCATTCCAATCAAACTCTTTCGAGCATCAACTGAAAATCAAAAGTAGGATTTAAGTTTGCAACTTTAACCCTTGAGTTAACCCCATGGTAATTAGACCAAATTCATGTATGAATAGCAACAAAATAGAGCATGACACAATATTCACTACATTAAATCAACACTCAACCCCATTTGAGTACCCCTAGATCATGGGGTTTTAGGCACCCATCACAAAAAGTAAAGAAATTATACCTTTCATGAAAGTAATCACAGGTAAAATGAAATCAAGCAATTAAGAACAAACCCACTTTAGATTCAACTTCAATTTATCAAATTCAAACTCCAAATTGTAAAACCCTAAAAGCTAGAAAATTGTTCTTCAAAGGTAAAGTGTTCTTAGACTCTCTTCAACTCTCTAAAGAGAACTTCTAAGCTATATTTTGAACTCTCTAAAAATTGTATCATTTGGGCTATTTATACTTTAACAAATTTGGCCCAATATATACTTTACGATTGACTCGATGACATTAGTCAGTCTCGCCAAACCTGCTCGGTGAATCACCCTTCTCTCCTCAGCTCGCCTTATCATGCTCTGGGCTTGGCGTATTTGAACCTCAGTTGGCGAAATCGATTGAATTAACCTATACCGTTTGGTGAATCGCCAAGTACCACCTGGGTTCACCTTTCAAGCATTAAATTTTTGCTTTGCACACTGTCACTTTGGGCGATATACATCAGGATTGCTGTTCACATTCAGCACATCGCCGTCTCTATTGGATTCCACTAACCTTCTTTGATAGACACAAGTGTTATGCACTATCAATGAGGGTGAGGTCCTGCTCAGTTGGCGATCCGCCCTTCGTGTTAGGTGATCAACAATGTTTACTTTGCACTTCTTTTTGTATTTTTAGCCATTCTTTCAAACATCAGTCCTTGCCTTGTCCATTTTCCTTCATACCTGCAAATCATCAACATTCTATCAGAATAGGACAAATTTAGGCATTGAGCATACTAATTATTGAGCTAAATGAACGTTAAACGAGTGCAAATCTACTACTCATCACCAATTAGCACGACCTCACCCAAAGTTACAGTGCTGAACACTTGAATTAATTGAGGCAGATTAGCAAACTTAAAGAGGAAAGACAACTCGCCGAACTCAAAGGGCAAACATGATGACCATCACCAAAGGCGATAGGACTTGGAGTAAAAGTGAAGGCTTAAAGGGTAAATAAAGGTGGTACTCGGTGATTTGCTGAATGTGAAAGACAAACTCAAATGAGCTCGCCAAATAAGGTTCAAACACATGGAGCCTAAAGCAAGAGAAATGCGCGCTAAGAAGCAAACGATGATCCACCAAATTAGTTTGGTGAGTCTGACTAACGTTGTTGAACTGGTCACATAGTGAATTTTGGGACAAATTTTGAAAAACTATAAATAGCCCAAAGGAGAGAGAAAAAGGGACTTTCTCAAAAAAGAGTTTCTGGAAGGAAATTTCCAGTTAGTCTTTAGCTAAGAGTTATCCTTTCAAGAGAGAGATATTTTTTACCTTGTGAAGAACATCTTTAGTTTTGGGATTTTCAACTTCACTCTTGAAAGTTACAATTTGAAGTTGAAATAAAAGTGAGTGTTGCTTATAATTACTTAATTTCATAGCACCCATGGCAGCTACTTTCATGAAAGGTATATATTTTTTTTTTTACATTTTGTGATGGGTGGCTAAAACCCCAAAGTGTAGGGTGCAATATGGGGTTGAGTGTTGATGTAATGTAGTGGATATTGTGTTTTATTGTGATGAGTTGCTAAAACCCCAAAGTTTTGGGCTAATTAGCATGGGGTTAACTTATGGGTTAAGGTTGCAAACTGAATCCTATTTTCGGTCTCCGATTGATGCTCGAAAGAGATTGATTGGAGTGGGTAATTAGATTGATACTTGCAATTTAGATTTGGTGTGTGTGGTTTGCTTAAAAAATAGATTATGGGTCGGATCTATTTGCCCTAATTCTGCTCAAAAGAGAGAATAGTGTAAGGTATTGGATTGTTTAGTTATGCACATATATGAGACTGAAATGCGATTCTATGAACCGATGTTATTAGGTTGAAAGAAAATTAGTGTCATTGAAGATGACCTAGCCTACCCATGAATGTTTAGCACTATTGAACAACACAATTACCCCTATGTAACATCGATTTTTAATCCTCACATCTCTAAAGCAAAACTAAATGGTCTAAGTCTCATAGCTATATCAACATGTACCTAATTTAGGATCCAAGCAATTACCTCTGCATTATTCAATTTCCAGGTACATATCCAACTCTTTTGAAGTTGTTGGTGGATAAGCAGTGTAGACACGTAATTTTTGACCGAATATAAGGCTTTACACTTGTTTTTATTCCTTAAATATTTATTTTAGGTTAAGTTAGATATTTTGATTTTTGTCTTATTTTAGTAAGTTTATTTTAAAAGATTTGAAAATAACAAAAAGAAAAGATATTTTCAATATATTAAACTTGTTGGACATTTAAAAAAGCATATTTTTTCTTTGATAATAATCTTTTAAAAGTATTTTTACATTATTAATAATTGTGATTAAAACAAAGTAGTATGTGATTTTGCTTTACTTTAATATCATAAAACATGCAGGAATGAGTCAAATATTGTTAGAAAAATAAATAAATATATAAAAATCAGTTTCTATTTTTGTGCCTAAGAATTATATGAAGGGATAGAGTTTTAAATTTTAGTTATAATTTTTAATATTGTTTTAATTAGTTGATATTTTATTATAATTTATTATTTATATGTATAGTTAATAAAACTAAAACTAACATAAAAAAAAAAAAACCTAAATAATCCAACAAAACCCACCCCACACTCCCACTCCCTCACATTTTCCTCCACAGTCCACACCCCATACGAAACAACGCCCCACTCCTATTTACATGCACACTACAACAACAAAATAGGACCCACCTAGGAAAATATATCCTATATATAGAAGACATAGGCAGAAAAGGAAAATAACACACACACAGAGATATATGCACTAATCTCGGCAAACAATATATACATCGTCCTTTTGCACCTTATGAATGAAGATCTCAAAGTCTATTTTTGCGGTTTCAAGTTCGTGGCTCCTGATTGTTGGTCCTTTCTTTTCGTGACCTAATTTTTACAAGAGGTAACATTTATTTATATTCTATTTTTGTATAATTTTATGTCATGATTGTGCAAGAATTGAATCCCATGTATGGAAGTTATTCAGATTTATATGTGTTTAACCCGTTAATATTATTAATGCTGTAATATTGAAATATATTTGAATGCTTATATTGTTAAATTTAGATCGAGTAAAACGTAGTATAACATATAGTTGCTTTTGCTTGGCTAGGATCCACTATTTTTCTTTATTCGTTCTACCTTATTAAGCCAAGACATGACTCAGGAATTCTAATGAATTTAATTGCTTAATTAATATATACTTGTATTATTCAGACGGGCATAACTCAAAATTGATTAAGTAAATCATCCTTCATTAGCAAAAATGCATTTATTGATAGCATTTATTTTTGTCATCTGAAAACAAAAGGTTCCAGTTATTTTATATGACATGGACATAATGCTAGTTTAAATTTAGTATAAATACTGAAGATGATCTTGTAATTTGTTTTTACTTTTATTTATTTATTTATTTTCTCTAAAAAGGATCCTTTATGAGTTCATTAATTATAATATTACAAAGAAAAGGAAAAAAGGAAACTGATACATACACGAACACTACTCCTAGGCACGACACACATGCACACCAACAGTAAAAGAAAGAAGAAGAAAATCAGCAAATAAGAAAAGGCACAACAGACACACGCACAAGCTAAAAAAAAAAATTCACAACATACCCACCCAACACCAAATACCATTAAA
This sequence comes from Solanum commersonii, assembly GCA_029007595.1. Taxonomy (NCBI): domain Eukaryota; kingdom Viridiplantae; phylum Streptophyta; class Magnoliopsida; order Solanales; family Solanaceae; genus Solanum; species Solanum commersonii. Next base: position 4,770,039 of record JAJTWQ010000029.1, read on the forward strand.
CTCCAATTTCCACATATTTATACACCCCTTCATCTGGGCAGCAAATAAATTCAAGAGAAAAAAGAAAAATTACCCTTGCATTATTTTTTTCTACCACTCACAAAAAAATGTTGAATTCAAGGTTTGCTTTCTTGATTTTGAGTTTGTGGTTCCTTATTAGGATTATTTTCTTTTCGTGAATAATTTTCACAAGAGGTAACACTCAATTTAATTTAATTTTGTAAAGTTTTATTTCATGATTATATAAGACTTGACTTCAATGTTATGAAATTGCTCGAACTTTATGTGTTTTAAATTTTGATATTGTAATGTTGAAATAGAATTATATGAATCTTACATATCGCTAAACAATGAAGATCTTTAGAATGTTCAAACTATTTATTCTAATATTTAAGAAAATATTTTTAATGTAGTATATTGACAACCATTATAAGAATAATTCATTATGTATTAATTTTTTTTTTTGTCATCTTTGTTAGTTCATGTAACAATAGTAATTAAATTTCATCTCAATTAAGAATGTGGTTCCACATCTTTTTGAGATAGTTAAAAACTCAAGGATGCGGTTACGCACCTTGGACAAATTATTTTAATAATTAATTTGTCTCAAGGATGCAATTACGCACCTTGGCCAAATTGTTTTAATAATTAATTTTTATTAATTCAAACCAACAGGTGCAAACTGAGATTATTAGGTGTGAGGTACTCAAGAGAAAAAGACAGTTATGCCTCTAAATGTCAAAACCAAGATTGCGGTTACGCATCTAGGTTCAGACTAATAAAATTCAACAAATAAAAAATAAGCAAACCATGGCCTATAATAATGTATTCAAAATAATAATAATAATAATAATAATAATTTAGCATGATATAAGTCAATAAAAGCGACCGTGCTAGAAGCACGGGACTCGAGGGATGTCTAATACCTTACCCTCGGTCAACAGAATTCTTTACCTGAATTTCTGGTTCGTAGACCAAAATATAGAGTCATTTCCTTTTAGTTAGGGATTAAAAAGAAAAGGTGACTTGGAACACTATAACTCAATTACAAGTAGTGACTCTGAAAATTAAAAATAATCCCTAGTCAATACCGTCACTTAAAGTGGAAATACCCTTCCGTGTACAAAAAGGGGTGTGACATCTGGCGACTGCGTCGGGGATATAACCAGAATTCAAGTTTTATTATATTGACTTGATTTTATTATATTATTTCATTGGATATATTGTTTTGATGACCTAAGGTACTACTTTATGCTCATTTATCATTTTGATATTATTGAATTGTAAATTATTGTCTTCTCGCGCACCATTTGAGTCTCTAAAAATAGGGTAGTAGGGAATGCAGTTATGCATCCCACCTTCTTTTGAGATAAAGCTGGAGTGTCTGGGCACCCAATGAAGGATTTTAGTCACACATGTTAGGCAGGGTTGGACCAACAATGAAGTCGGAATAACGCTGCTACCGATAAGTTACCCCTCCCTGGCTCGAGTTGTCCACTCGGGTAAGCCAGTCTAGATGCCTATCTCCTTCAGGGTCGAACCTAGTAAAACTGAAACATAAACCTGTGTATCCCTAGTAGGCTGAGCTTATTTGTATAATTTGCATTTGACTTAGGGAGACTCAACACAGGGGTTGGGTCCGTCTAGGACAGGAGACCCTCTTCTTGACCAACATGTTCATTTTATGTGCTATTTGTAAAAAAAAAAAAAATATCATGTGGAAGACCTTGATTGTTGACCAGCTTTAGGTTTCCTCTAAAATAAATTCTTTATATCCATATATATATATATATATATATATATATATATATATAGCTATTTATTTTTCAAAATAAAAGTACCCTATAATATGTAGGAGTACCTACCAATATATCCCTAATAAGGGTTAGAATGTCCAATAGTTTTTGGCAAAGTCAATTTCAAAAAAAATTATTTTTTCTTATTTTACACAAAAATTCTTTGATAAGCCATATATATCCTCGGAGTTTTGTTAAGAGTATGTCCTCTTCAACGTTTCATTGATCTATTTACAAGTAATAGTAATTAAAATTCATGATAGTCACTCATAATAATAGATTCAGATGAAATTATTATTTAAACCTTGATTTTAAAGGTGCATTTACTAGAAAATGTTTTGCAAATAGACTCATAGAATAAACATTTGCTTAAGGAAATATAAGTTCTTTATCAAAAGAAACTTTCAAATAAATTAGATATTTATTGGCCACTTGTTCTCTGAGTCTGATTTTTTTAGTGACAAACATTCAAAATGTATTCACTTTATAAATACAAGTGCTTATTTTCCCTTTTCTTAAAGTCTTTATTTGGAAAAATACTTTGCGTCATTTTATATAAGTTTAACACATTTTTCCCCTTTTCCCAAATATAAGAGGTCCATAAATTAAGCATCGTAAATATGAGCATTTCTTGACCCTACATCTTTTTCCATAGGCACAACATGGTTCATCCCGGTCGTGGAAAGTGTCAGAAAAGGAAAAAAGACTCGAACGTACCACTTTAGGTTGTAGATTATACTCCCTTGCAGTTGTGGGCATGGTGGAATGACATGGGATTGATAGAACAAGGCATAATATTCAAATATTTGGGTTTCTTGACTAGAATCATGCAAGTGGAACCTAAGAGAGATGTGATCGAAGCACTGTTGTCCTTTTGGGATCTCATCAATAATGTTTTTCGTTTCTCGAATTTTGAAATGCCCCCAACCTTGGAGGAAATAGCTGGCTTTACCAGGTTCGGAGTTAGGTTACACCACCAAAGGCTTATAGCCCCAAGGGGCATATCCATTAATAAATTTTTTCAACACTTGGACATTTGCAAAGCGAAGGAAGAATCATTAGACAAAGGTTGGATCTCATTACAATTTTTGTATGATAGGTATGAAAAAGAAAATCGATTCAAGAAATTTGGAAGTAAACTTAACAATAAGGGAAGTTTTGAAACATGAAAAGAGCATAGACGTTTTGCTTTTATGGTAGCTTTTTTGGGAACAATGGTTTTTTCAAGGAGAGGAGGAAAGATTAACATCCTTTTGACCAGGGTAGTGAATGTATTAATTAAGAAAAATAATAATACCATCGTCCCCATGATTTTGGCTGATATCTACCATGCTCTGACTGTCTGCCAGAAAGGAAATCATTTCTTCGAGGGATGCAACATATTGCTTCAACTATGGATAGTAGAACATCTTTACCGACCTCCTACGATAGCAAGGCATATTCAAGATCGAAGCAATTACATTACAAGTCATGCCAAAAGGGTGGAGAAATACAGGTGTCCGGAAGGGGTTAATGCTTAGGTTAAACATTTTCGCTCGCTAAAGGAAGATAAGATCACTTGGAATTATCCTTGGTTCCCTAAGGGTAGAAGTCCTACACATGTCATCTGTTCGCCCTTTTTTATTGTTGATGGGTATTAGGGGTGTGCAACCATATGTACCACTGTGGGTTTTACGTCAGTTAGGCAGGCGTCAAGTTCTACCTATCACAGAGAATATGAAAGATTTTGTGTTCGAAGTTGGACCAGAGGTCCCTCTTCCTGAAGGATTGGCCCAAAAATTTTGGGATGGTTGTTTAGTCATGGGAATTGGAACGATGGTAAAAGAACGACACACATGAGAAACTCACCCAAAATACTCCAATTGACTTGAGCAACAACCTCTGCTACTAGTTAGGCCAGAGAGATCTGTAAAAGAACTAATAGACCATGAGGCTGAGATGAAGATAAAAATCGAATTGGCTATGATTGATTACCTTGCTGAAAATCAGGAGTTAAGAGTAAAATTAGAGCTCGCTAGAGCCGCTCTAACCCAACAACAAGCAGAGTTGGAAGAGGAGAGGGCCAGGGAAACTCAAAGAGAATCCTTGCTCCGAGGACAAGTTAATCTAGCAACCATTAGGGGAGCACAAGTTGCAGAAATTGTGGTATCTTGACAACAATAATTGAGGACAAGTGATCAGAAAAGTCAGACAGATTTTGATCAAGAGAGACCTCAGTGGATTTGTGAAAGGGGAAGACTTCGAGAGGAAATAGAGTCAATCTCGACTCAAGAAAGACGTGCTAGAGAAATGGTGGCCTCCCGTGATCAACAAATACGAGGATGGAATCAGACTTGCAATTCACTTCGATCAAAAGTCTGTTGTTTAGTTGATCGCACTGCCCAATTGGGTTTACATTATCAAGAGATGAACCATGAACAATTTCTGGCTGAAGTACCAAAATTCGCTGAGTACCTTTTGACGTCGATGAAAGATATATATCAAAGTGTAGGAGATCGTTTAAGACCACCATCTCCATGAGCGAGCAGATGGGGATGCAACCATGACATTTATGTTTTTGGGATATGAGGGCTGATACAAGCATTTGTTTCATTAGTGTCATTTTCTTTAGTTTAAGTCCTACTTAATTTCATTCTACATTTCTACACTTTGTCTAGGTCGTGTTTGTTTAAGTTATTGACTTTTGTTTGATAATTTTCTCATCGTCTTCTTACTTATGTTCCAAACATTGAAATGATATGTTAAGTTATGCTTATGTTTGGTTTCAATTTTCCCATTTGTATGAATGATAAATATGTATCAATATGTATATATATTTTGTTTTAAAAAAATAAAAAACTAATGTATATTCTCGAACTACGCAAAGATCTGATCAACATGATACGTAGGCAACCCAATGGGTTCGATCAAACCTTTTTAACAAGAATAACTAAAAAGGATCAAATGCCTAGATAAGTCGGGATGAAACATAAGGTCTTCCATATTAGAAGTATATATGAATGCAATATGCACGATTCCTTAACACTAATCTATTTGCTACTTCATTCAGAGAGAGAGAGAAAGAAAGAGAAACATATTAGCTTAAAGGTGGTTGGTTTGTGGCTAAGCTGGCATCCCACCCCTACAATACATGGTCAACAGGGAAAAAGAAAATGACCCACAAAGACGGAAACAAGTCAGACAATGATGAGGTCCGAAACCAGATGACTTCTTAAGAAACAGTGTCAACAGAAGAGGTAAAGGTATTAAGGCAGCAAATGGCAGAGATGTGCAAAGCTTGGGTGAGTGGACAAGCTCCACCGTCTTCAATATGTTACTATCTAAATACAAGTCCAATCTATCCACCTGGGTTCGGCCCCTATGCTAACACATTCAACGTCACTGGAACGTCTACGGTGCGCCCTTTGAGTACACCCATGATTATTATTCCACTCTTCATGCCAACTGCACCAACTAATAGCATTCCACAACGGTCCAAATCCAACAATGATCCTCTATCCCAAGTTCTTCACGACCATGTCTACATCCCTGAAGAGGCCCTTAAAACTCCAAACTCTTATCCCCAGAGTCATCAATATACTTCCCCTTTTAAAATTGAGAAGACGGTTAAGAACGAAGAACATGACGAAATGGCTAAGAAAATGAAGAGTTTGGAATAGAGTATAAGAGATATGCAAGGACTAGGTGGCCACAAAGGTATCTTATTTAGTGATTTGTACATGTTTTCCCACGTCTATTTGCCTGCTGGTTTAAAACCCCAAAGTTTGAGAAATACGATGGTCATAGAGACCCCATGGCTCATTTGAAGAGATATTGTAATCAATTGAAGGGTGTAGAAGGCAAAGAACAGTTGCTCATAGCCTATTTTGGGGAAAGCCTAGTGGGAATTGCATCTGAATGGTTCATAGATCAGGATATTGCCAACTGGCATACATGAGATGATTTAGCTCGATGTTTTGTGCAACAATTCCAATATAATATTGATATTGTGCCAGACCGCTCCTCATTAGCCAACATGAGGAAAAAGACCACAGAAAATTTTTGTGAATATGCCGTCAGATGGAGGGAGCAAGCTGCTAGGCTTAAACCCCCAATGAAGGAGTCGAAGATGATTGACATTTTTATCCAAGAGTAAGAACTTAATTACTTTCGCTATTTGCTTTCTACCGTCGGGAAGACATTCGATAATGTTATGAAGGTTGGTGAAATGGTGGAAAATGATATCAAGTCTGGAAAGATTGTAAGCCAAGCTGCCTTAAAGGCCACAACACAAGTGCTTCATAATGGTTCTGGAAATATTAGAGGGAAGAAGAGAAGGGAGGATGTAGCCATTATTGTATCAGTGCTGCAGACCTATGTCCAAGATAATCCCCTGCAACACTATTTTCATTCCCAAACTCCATAATATCTCGTCCCATACTCTCCATATCCTATTTGTAACACCTAACCAATTGTCCCTCCTTCTTATCCGCAATGGTGTGCACCAATTCCTCAAAATCATCCACCGCCCCCACAAATTCACCAAAATACCACCAGAATTCCTTCATGTCCTAGACCACAATACAAGAAGGGAAATGGAACTAAGGATGAGTTCACCCCTATTGGAGAATCATATGCTAGCTTGTTTCAAAAATTAAGGGCGTTGGATGTTTTGATTCCTATTGAAAGAAAGATGTCGAATTCTCCCCCGAGAAATCTAGATTATTCTCAACACTGCGCCTATTGTTCTAATGCCCTAGGGCACAACATAGAAAGGTGTTGGTATTTGAAAAGGGCAATTCAAGATTTGATCAATACTCATCAAATTATAGTTGAAAGCCTAACTGGACCAAACATCAATCAAAATCCACTGCCCAGGCATACTGAAACAAACATGTTAGAAATGATGAATGGTTGCGAAGAAGTTGCAGTCCCATACAAGCCAATCCTTAAGGTTGGAACTGACCTGGAAAATTTGGCGAATGTTATTGACTTGACAAAAACGGTGCTTTCAGGGGTGGAAAGGACGTCGGAAAAGTTGAGCCCATCAAACACACCCATCCTAATTGTGAATGGAGCACTTGAAGATGTTTGGGCATGTCAGAGAGAGGCAAGATTGGTTGTTCCAAGAGGGCCAAACAAGGCTATCTTGATCGTTCAAGGAGCCTATATTCCACCTGTGATCATTAGGCCAGTGTCCCAACTTTCAATGACTAACCTCAAGGCTGTACCTTGGAATTATGAGCCCACCATCGTGACATGCAAGGGGAAATAAGTCAATGAAGAAGTAGATAAAGTAGGCAGAATTACCCATTTTGAAAGATGCTATGCCCCGGCTGAATTAAGGAAAACTAAAAATGACCAAATGCAAGTTAGGAGTCGAGTCATTAAAGAAGAAGCAGATGAATTCTTAAGAAAAATGAAATTGTCAGACTATTCCATCGTGGAACAACTAACAAATATTCCAGCCCAAATCTCTTTATTGTCTTTGTTGATACATTTAGATGAACATTGTAAAGCTATAATGAAGATTTTGAACCAAGCACATGTTCCTAATGAAGTTACAGTAAGTCAGTTAGAGAAGATTGTTGGGAGAATATTTGAGGTAAATCGAATTACCTTTTCAGATGATGAACTACCGATGGAAGGCACAGGACATAACCAAGGCCTCCATATTACTGTAAAGTGTGCGCTTTCATATGGCACTTGAGTCCTAATTGATGGAGGATCTGGGGCAAATATTTGTCCTTTGTCAACTCTACAAAAATTGAATGTTAGTGCTGAAAGGGTACAACCCAACAACTTATGTGTTAGAACTTTTGATGGGTCAAAAACAAATGCCATTAGTGAGATAGAGCTCATACTAACAATAGGGCCTATCGATTTCACTATAAATTTTCAAGTGTTGAATATCAATGCATCCTACAATCTATTGTTGGGGAGACCATGGGTGCATAGGGCTGGGGTAGTCCCTTCTATGTTGCATCAAATGATTAAGTATGAATACGACCGGTAAGAAGTGATTGTTCATGGTGAGGGAGATCTGTCAGTCTACAAAGACTCTTCCCTCCCTTTTGTCAAGGCAAATAATGAGAATGAGGCACTGGTTTATCAAGCTTTTGAGGTAATGGTTGTTGAGCATATCCTCGAGAGAAATCTCATTTCAAAACCACATTTTCCTATGGCATCCGTGATGATGGTAAATGAGATACTGAAGCATGGGTTTGAACTGGGTAAAGGCTTGGGGATCTTCTTGAAAGGGAGAGCTTATTCGGTGAGTCCATGAAAGAGCCTTGGTACTTTTAGCTTAGGATACGAGCCCAGAATCGAGGACAAAATGAAGGCCAAGAAGCAGAAGAGAGATGTATGGTAACTTACCAAGCCTATACCACCTATATACAAATCTTTCATCAAAGCGCGCACAACAGAATCTTCTGAGTCATCACTCCCAGAGCCAATTCTGGAGATTAACGAAGAACTGATCAACTATTTTCAAATTTATTTGTCGAGGCTGATATGGTTGAACTCGGAGAAGGCACTAGTGACAGAGATGTACAATTCATTGGTCCTGATGTCTAACTGAACAATTGGAACGCCACTCTTCTCCCCGTTAAGAATGAGTCTTGATCTTTCTATGCCGATTCTAGTTATATGACATGCATGCAGAGTTTTTTGCTAGATCTTAAAATCTAATCTAATCTTCGACCTAATCGTGAAATAATAAGTCAAGAAATCGAATATGATGAAGATGAAGTATTTGAAGAAGTAAGCAGGGATTTCAAATATTTTGAGAATAAATCAAACCCAAACATGAGTGAAACTGAGACGATAAATTTGAGGGATCAGGAAAATATTAAGGAGACTAAGATAAGAGCACATGCTCGACATCAAAATGAGGATATAATTCAGGCTCTGTTTATATCCCCAGCGTAGTCGCCAGAGATGTCACACCCCTTTTGCTCACATAATGATATTTCCACTTTAAGTGACGATATTGACTAGGGATTATTTTTAATTTTCAGAGTCGTCGCTTATAATTGAATTATGATGTTTCAAGTCACATTTTTTTTAATCCCTAACCAAAAGGAAATGACTCTATATTTTGGTCTACGAACCAGGAATTCAGGTAAAAAATTCTATTAACCGAGGGTAAGGTATTAGGCTCCCTCAAGTCCCTTGCTTCTAGCACGGTCGCTTTTATTGACTTATATTATGCTAAATTATTATTATTATTATTTTGAATACATTATTATAGGCCATGGTTTGTTTATTTTTTATTTGTTAAATTTTATTATTCTGAACCTAGATGTGTAACCGCATTCTTGGTTTTGACATTTAGAGGTATAACTGTCTTTTTCACTTGAGTACCTCACACCTAATAATCTCAGTTTGCACCTCTTGGTTTGAATTAATAAAAATTAATTATTAAAATAATTTGGCCAAGGTGCATAACTGCATCTTTGAGACAAATTAATTATTAAAATAACTTGGTCAAGGTGTGTAATCGCACCTTTGAGTTTTTAACTATCTCTCAAAAATATATGAAACCACATTCTTAATTTAGATGAAATTTAATTACTATTGTTACGTGAACTAACAAAGATAAAAAAAATATTTTTCAATAAATAATGAGTTTTCTTATAATGGTTGTAAATATACTACATTAAAAATATTTCCTTAAATATTAGAGTAAATAGTTTGAACATTCTAAAGATTTTTATTGTTTAGCGATATGTAAGATTCAAATAATTCTATTTCAACATTACATTATCAAAATTAAACACACATAAAGTTTGAGCAATTTCATAACATTGAACTCAAGTCTTATATAATCATGAAATAAAACTATACAAAATTAAATTAAATTGAGTGTTACCTCTTGTGAAAATTATTCACGAAAAGAAAATAATCCTAATAAGGAACCACGAACTCAAAATCAAGAAAGCAAACCTCGAATTCAACATTTGTTTGTGAGTGGAGGAAAAAAAATAATGCAAGGGTAATTTTTCTTTATCTTCTTGAATTCGTTTGCTGCCCAGATGAAGGGGTGTATAAATATGTGAAAATTGGAGTTTAATGGTATTTGGTGTTGGGTGGGTATGTTGTGAATTTATTTTTTTAAGCTTGTGCGTGTGTCTATTGTGCCTTTTTTTATTTGCTGATTTTCTTCTTCTTTCTTTTACTGTTGGTGTGCGTGTGTGTCGTGCCTAGGAGTAATGTCCGTGTATGTATTGGTTTCCTTTTATTTCCTTTTCTTTGTAATATTATAATTAATGAACTCATAGAGGCCCCTTTTTAGAGAAAATAAATAAATAAATAAATAAAAGTAAAAACAAAAAACAAGATTATCTTCAGTATTTATACTAAATTTAAACTAGCGTTATGTCGATGTCATATAAAATAACAGGAACCTTTTGTTTTTGGATGAAAAAAATAAATGCTATCAATAAATGCATTTTTGTTAATGAAGGATGATTTACTTAATCAATTTTGAGTTATGCTCATGCGAATAATACAAGTATATATTAATTAAGCAATTAAATTCATAAGAATTCCTGAGTCATGTCTTGGCTTAATAAGGTAGAACGAATAAAGAAAAATATTGGATCCTAGCCAAGCAAAAGCAACTATATGTTATACTACGTTTTACTCGATCTAAATTTAACAATATAAGCATTCAAATATATTTCAATATTATAACATTAATAATATTAACGGGTTAAACACATATGAAATCTGAACAACTTCCATATATGGGATTCAATTCTTGCACAATCATGACATAAAATTATACAAAAATAGAATATAAATAAATGTTACCTCTTGTAAAAATTAGGTCACGAAAAGAAAGGACCAACAATCAGGAACCACGAACTTAAAGCCACGAATATAGACTTCGAGATCTTCAATCACAAGGTGCAAAAGTACGATGTATATATTGTTTGCCGAGATTAGTGCATATATCTCTGTGTGTGTTTTTCCTTTTTTGCCAATGTGTTCTATATATATGATATATTTTCCTAGGTGGGTCCTATTTTGTTGTTGTAGTGTGCATGTAAATAGGAGTGGGGGGGGGGGGGTTGTATCGTGTGGGGTGTGGAGGAAAATGTGAGGGAGTGGGTAGGCACAAAAATAGAAACTAATTTATATATATATATTTATTTATTTTTCTAACAATCTTTGACTCATTCCTGCATGTTTTATGATATTAAAGCAAAGCAAAATCACATACTACTTTGTTTTAATCACAATTATTAATAATGTAAAAATACTTTTAAAAGATTATTATCAATGAAAAAATATATTTTTTTAAATGTCCAACAAGTTTAATATATTGAAAATATCTTTTCTTTTTGTTATTTTCAAATCTTTTAAAATAAACTTACTAAAATAAGACAAATATCAAAATATCTAACTTAACCTAAAATAAATATTTAAGGAATAAAAACAAGTATAAAAGCCTTATGTTCGGTCAAAAATTATGTGTCTACACTTCTTATCCACCAACAACTTCAAAAGAGTTGGATATGTACCTGGAAATTGAATAATGCAGAGTTAATTGCTTGGATCCTAAATTAGGTACATGTTTATATAGCTATGAGACTTAGACCATTTAGTTTTGCTTTAGAGATGTGAGGATTACATCTCTAAACTGACATGTTGAGCATGTCGAGCATGTGCGCTTATCTTAGTCTCCTTAATATTCAACTCGAATCCAGAATTCGAGCTGAATCCTAGGTTCCCTCCAATAAAGCAAAAGTTGAGAAAGCTTAAAACTGACATTAGTGTAATAATTAAAGAGGAAATCACAAAACAACTTGAGGCCAAAGTCATTTGAGTCGCTCAATATCCTTCTTGGTTAGCCAACATCGTACCTGTCCCTAAGAAAGACGGCAAAGATCGAATGTGTGTTGATTATCGTGATTTGAACAAAGCAAATCCAAAAGATGACTTTTCTTTGCCCAACATTCATATTTTGTTGGATAATTGTGCTAAACATGAGATTGCATCTTTTGTAGATTGCTATGCGGGTTACCATCAGATTATTATGGATGAAGAAGATGCAGAAAAAACGTCTTTTATCACTCCATAGGGTACATATTGTTACCAGGTTATGCCTTTTGGGTTAAAAAATGCAGGGGAAACATATATGAGGGCAATGACAACCATGTTTCATGATGTGATGCATAAAGAAATTGAATTTTATGTGGATGATGTGATCATTAAATCAAAAAAGCAGTCAAATCATGTGCAAGACTTAAGAAGATTCTTTGAAAGGCTTCACATGTGTAATCTCAAGCTTAATCCTGCAAAATGTGTATTTGGAGTACTGCCAGGAAAACTTTTGGGGTTTATAGTCAGTCAACGAGGTATCGAGTTAGATCCTTCAAAAATAAAAGTCATTCAGGAATTGCCACCTCCAAAGAACAAAACTGAGGTTATGAGCCTTCTGGGAAGGTTAAACTACATCAGTAGATTCATTGCTCAACTCACAACAACTTGGGAGCCCATTTTTAAGTTGTTAAAAAAGAATGCCACAGTCGAATGGACCGAAGAATGTCAAGAGGCATTTGAAAGAATTAAGAATTACTTATCGAATCCCCTTGTGTTGGTTCCTCCCGAACCGGGCAGACCATTAATATTATATATGTCAGTGGATAATTAATTTGGTTGTGTATTGGGTCAGCATGATGGAACTGGGAAGAAAGAGCAGACCATTTATTACCTCAGCAAGAAATTTACCGTTTATGAATCGAAGTACACCCTTCTTGAAAGAACGTGTTGTGCCCTAACTTGGGTAGCACATAATTTGAAGCATTATCTTTCATCTTATACTACTTATCTCATTTCTCGTATGGATTCGTTAAAATACATTTTTCAAAAAAGCCCATACCCACGGGCAGGCTTGCGAAATGGCAAATATTACTCACAGAGTTTGACGTAATCTATGTGACGCGGACCGTAATGAAGACTTAAGCATTGGAAGATCATTTGGCAGAGAACCTTATTGATGATGAATATGAACCACTTAAGACCTACTTTCCAGATAAAGAGGTGTCATGTATCGATGAAGTTATTCACGATAAGGATCAAGGATGGAAGTTGTTCTTTGACGATGCTTCTAACAAGAAGAGAGTTGAGATATGAGTAGTTCTTATGTCTGAATCAAGGGAATATTCCCCTATAACAACCTAACTTAGATTCTATTGTACCAATCATATGTCAGAGTATGAGGCTTGCATCATGGGTTTGAGGTTAGCTGCTGATATGGGCATCCAAGAGTTGCTAGTGCTAGGAGACTCAGACTTACTAGTCCATCAAATTCAAGGAGAATGGGAGACTCGTGACCCAAAGCTCACACCATATCAACATTATTTACAAGATCTTTGTCGACAGTTTGTGTCAATAAAGTTTAGACACATTCGTAGAGTTTATAATGAGATTGCTGATGCATTGGCAACTTTATCTTCGATGCTCCAACATCCTAACGAAGCTCATATCGATCCTTTGTACATACATATTCGTGATCAACATGCTTATTGCAACATGGGGGAGGAAGAATTTGACGGTAAACCTTGGTTCCATGATATTAAAACATATCTTCAGTTTGGAGAATGCCCTACTAATGCCACTAGTAATTAAAAAAGAACTATTCGGCAACTAGCTAGCGGTTTTTTCTTAAGAAGAGGCATATTGTACAAGAAAACACCTGATTTGGGTCTTCTAAGATGTGTAAATGCTAAAGAGGCTTCAACAATCATGATTGAAGTACACTCAGGAGTTTGTGGGCTTCACATGAATGGATATGTTTTGGCAAATAAGATACTTTGAGCAAGTTATTATTGGCTCACCATGGAGCGGGATTCCATACGATTTGTTCATAAATGTCATGAATGTCAAATACACGGTGATTTGATACATTCTCTTTCCTTCGAGTTGCATGTTATGTCTGCTCCATAGCCTTTCGTGGCATGTGGAATGGATGTGATTGGACCAATAGAACCAAAAGCATCAAATGGTCATAGGTTCATCCTGGTGGCCATTGATTATTTTACATAGTGGGTGGAAGAAGTAACTTTCAAGTCAGTGACCAAGAAGGTCGTGGTGGATTTCATTTATTTCTATATCATCTATCAATTCAGTATTCCAAAGGTAATTACTATCAATAATGCTACAAATCTCAAAAGTTGTTTAATGCAAGAGATATGCCATCAATTTAAGATTGAACATCGAAATTCAACTCCGTATCGCCTAAGCACACACCTTAGTCCATTCACTCTCTCGAGTTGAATGTATGGAATTGGGTTTAGGATTCACTCTCTCTCGCTAAACCCATGACAACCCAATACCCACAGACCATCAATCAATAATCTTTGTTTTAAAACCTCTCTTTGGAGAAAGCCAAAAATACACGGGTAGAACTACATTTGCCAATACAATTCTTAAATTAAATCATAATTAATGATTGAACTCACTCTCAAATAGCATTTAAACTAACAATTAGCAATACCGATAAACTAAATCAGCGCATAATCACATAATCACACCCCAAGAATTGGGATTTTAGCTAGACATTATAAAAAGATAAAAATTGTTACCAAATTGAGTTTCCATTGACTGGTAAGATTGATTTCATTTTTACAATGTTACAATTATAAGAATCTCAAAGACCTACTTCCAATTCCTCAAAAGTGAAAAACTTCAATTCTTCAAAGCTAAAGGAAAACTAGAGTAAACTTGTCTCACAGTTCAAAACATAATAATAGACTAAGATATTATGATATCAGATACTAAAATAAATGTTCAAAAATGTATTTATAGTCGCCAAAATTGTGCTGCAAAGAGTCACTTGGTGAAGTAAGTCAGACCTGCCGAACCACTCAGCAATCTGCTCTTTGGTTATTTCCATCGCCCTTCTGCCTTAGGCTTTAGCATCCTCAAGGTATATAACTTTGGGTGATCTATCACTGTATCGCGAAACCACTCGGTGATCCACCGAATGCTTCTTTCGTTAGCCAACTTGGTTCTTTCCTTCAAGGCTTAGTATACTTGAACTTTAGGCGGTCAAGTAGCCATTCGGCTACTCGCCAAGTGGACTTGGCGATCACCAGACTTACTTTACTTCATTATTTCATCTTGCTTTGTTCCTTTTTGCAAATTAGTGTCCTTGCTTTGCTCCTCAATCCATATACCATGAAATCAAGGGTTTTACATAAGTTATTAGCACAAAATAAGCATTTGAGGACACTAAATCTATTTAAATAAAGCCCTAAATGATTTGTATTCTCGGACTCATCAAATATCGACCCTTCTCACCCTTAATTGGTGATAACTCGAATGAAGATCAATGTTAGAGAAAATAACTGTCCTTTTGAAGTTGTTCAAACAACTCATTAATTCTTGGAAGAGCGTACTTATTATTAATGATCACTTTATTCAATTGACGATAATCAATGCACATTCTAAGAGACTCATCCTTCTTTCTAACAAATAACATCGGAGCACCTCATGGAGAGATACTCAGTTGAATAAAACCCTTGTCTAGCAAATCTTTTAGTTTCTCTTTCAACTCCTTTAACTTCGTCGGAGCCATTCTATAAGGAGGAATGGAGATAGGTTGCGTATCCGGAAGAAAGTCAATACTAAAATCTATTTCCCGCTAGGAAGGAATATCAGGAAAATCATCAGGGAAAACTTCTGGGAACTCATTTACTATCGAAACCGACTCTAAATAAGGGGTTTCAGATTTAACATCCCTCACCTTAACATGATGGTAAATACACCCTTTGGAGATCATCTTCCTAGCTTTAAGACAAGAGCCAAATTGACCTCTAGGAATAGAATTTCCCCCCTTCCACTCCAAGATAGGCTCATTTGGAAATTGGAACCTAACCATCTGAGTCCTACAATCGATAGAGGCATAATGATTAACATTTTAAGGACACTTCATCCAATTCAAAGCATCAACGATCGTTAGTCAGTATATAACCCAACTAAATGAGTTGGGGTTGAATCCCACAGGGAGTGGTATGTGTTTAAGATTCAATAGTAAAGTGTGAGCATACAGGGTCAAATTAGTCATAGGAATAGAAGTTTTCGAATAAAGACATTATTCAAATCAGGGGGTGATACGAATGTCAAATGGGGGGGGGGGGTTGGTTTGAATTATCAATTACAATAACGGCAATAACCCCATTTGACATTTGTGTCACCCCCTAATTTGAATAATGTCTTTACTCAATAATGTCTATTCCTATGACTGATTTGATCATGTTCATACTTTCCTATTGAATCTCAAGCACGTATTGCTCCTTGTGGGATTCGACCCCAATTCATTTAGTTGGGTTATATACTGATTAACGATCGTTGATGCTTAGAATTAGATGAAGTGTCCTTGAAACATTATTAATCA
Source organism: Solanum commersonii (assembly GCA_029007595.1). NCBI lineage: Eukaryota > Viridiplantae > Streptophyta > Magnoliopsida > Solanales > Solanaceae > Solanum > Solanum commersonii. Next base: position 4,786,227 of record JAJTWQ010000029.1, read on the forward strand.
AAATGGTGTCGCTGCCGGGGATCGAACCTGGGTCACCTGCGTGACAGGGGTGAAGTTGAATTTTGTTATTTTTAGTCATAGTTGAATCTACTTACTTTAAGGTTTTATTTTTGTGTGTTGCTTGTTTAGAACAGAGGAAATGAGTATGTCTTGTAACAACGGTTACTAAGTGGACCACCCTCCTTAAAAAATGATGATTCTTAGGGATAGGATCCTAAATTTCAAGCAATTGGAGGGTGAGTCAATCCATGAGTTGTGGCTAAGATTTAAGATTTTATTATTGCAATGCCCCTTTCATGGAATCCCGGATAAGATGCTATTAGACTGCTTCTATAGAGGTCTTGGTCCTGAGAATAGAGGAGTGGCTGACAAACTTTCTTCGGGTGGTCTAATTCAAAAACCCTATGCAGTAGCAGCCCAACTCCTTGATCAACTAGCTAAGAGAAACAAGGAAAAAGAGAACGACTAGAATTCAGCCACACTATTAACTCAACTGGATCTCTTAGCTAGAAAGATCATGGAATTGGAAGTACTGTACAAAAAGAAAGATTGGTGCATTCCTCCTCATGAGCGTAGAAAGTCTAAGGACTATGAGGATGGACAAGTAGAAGAGATACTCTCACTCATTCTCCACAAAGTCGAAGATCGTGACAGAGTGTTGAAAGAGATAAAAGAGAATGTCTCAATGCTGAATCAGATGACTGCTTCTCATTCCATGTCTATCCAACTACTGGAGACCCAAATGGGTCATATGTCGTCTCGTTTCTACCTAAGCCAAAAAGGGGGGCTGCCTAGTAACACTAGGGCAAGCCCCATGATTCAAAGTTGAGTGGGGACTTGTGTCGTGCCACGACGTTAACTAAGGGGTTGTTTGGGAGGCAACCCAAGTTTTATTGATTTATATTTGTTTTTTGGAATAATGTGTGTTGATTGTGCAGGTTGAAAGTGTGAAATATGTGTGAAAAGTGCAGGTTGGCGAGCAAAATGTCTAATCGATGACTCACAGAAGAGGTCGGCAAGCGTGACTTTGTCTGCCATTTGGACCTCCACATTAACTGAAGGTCTTGTAAAACTCAGCGGGGTAAGTACCCACTCGGCGTGTCGGCGAGTGGTTCGGCGAGGTCGGCTAATATCATCGAAGGGGCGCGAACTAGACGGTTTTTAAAAGGCCAAAGGTTTAAAATTTCAAAATCCTTCACATTCCCTCACTTTTTAACTTCACAAAATCAAACCCGCACTATATTTCCATATTATGTGCATTTTACCACTTTCTAGTCGTTGAATCTGTGTTCGGAGTTGGATACTTTGCCGCCTAGCTTTACAAATTCTCATATTCGACATTAAATGTGGGTTTTCCAAACCCCAAACTCGTATTTAGCATTTAAACTCATTTGCAATTGTATTGTTATTATTGATGTGTGTTGGGCCTTTCTGAAATCGTGAATGTGTGCTTGCTTTCCTATTTTAAATTCAATACTTGCCTAAATTGCTTAAGTTGTTGATTTCCCAAAATTTATGCCTTAAAATTGATCATATATTGATATGTTGTGCTTAATTTTTTTTGGATCTAGTTGGGTGAAGTATGATTAACCCAAATTGTGCTAGCTGGCGTGTTTTGCCCAATGATGGAGAATTTGACGTCATTCTTAAAGGCTAAGGTCATCAAATGGCCAATTTTGGCCAAAACGGGGAATGTCTGAGTACCCCGGTAGCATGGCTCTTATGGGTCTATATTAAATTGAATAAGTGCATGGTTTGATTTTGTTTTCGGGGGCTGCGGGATTGATTTTTGAAATTGGGGTTAAAAATGGCACGTTGGGCAGTTTGGCGAGCTGGGTCGAGCTCGCCGAAGCACTCAACGGTTAACCAAACTCCCCCTTGATTGCCTTTTATTTCATGCTTTTGTTGAGAGAAATTTTGTAACTTTCGGCGAGAAGCCTGAGTTTGCTGAGTGCACTCGGCAACTCACCAAATGTCTTCTTTGATCACCTTTTCTGCGCCCCCAACCCCTAGAGTGCACTATAATTTTTAGCGGTCTAATCTTTGCTCGCCGAATGATGTCGGTGATTCATCGAGTGGGCCTTTCCATCGCGGATAGGCCATTTTTCTGGAAAAACTTTCTGCCAATCCTTTTACCATGCCCAATTTAGCTCGCCAAAGTGATTTGGTGACTCATCAATCGGTTCGGCAAGTTTGTCTGCAACCTATTTTTCTGAACTTTTCTTGAATGATTCTAACTCATTTTGGTGTGTTTTTCAGATATGGCTAGACCAAAAGTGACATATAGAGACATGCCGCCCCGCAAGACGACAAAGGGAATCACTATCAATGAGGATGCAGCTACATCCTAGGCAAAGGCGACAAAACTTACTACCACCGGTGAGAAAGGTAAAGGGAAAGGCAAAGAACTTACTCCTGCATCACTGGAGGTCAGCTCCGACAGTGACGGGATATATGCCACTCACCTCACCACTTCTAAGAGTGACGGTGAGCACCAGGATCCTCAAGCAACCACTTCTGAGCCTGAGGATGATGAGCTATTGATGGCCCGGAGTGCTGAACTGTGCTCCAAAAGGATGCATGATTCATCTTGTACCAGAGACTCATATTTCTCCTCCCACTCCAGACCGGGTTGTGGTCCCTACACCACCTACACCGGGTCCTCATCCCCAGTCTATGAATAGACTGAAGACTGAGGGAATGAGGACCATAATCGAGGAAAAGAGGTTGTCTATTGATGGTGTGATAGATAGGTACCGAGAGATGTAGAGCTATTTAAAGTCCTACAAGTTCTAGATATTCACTAGACTTCGTGACCCTTATATTCCAAATTGAGTTCAGGAATTCTACACCGCCTATGGAGTGCTAGTGCTACAAAGGAAGAAGTAGGCCGCTAAATTCCAGCCGGTTGATTATGTGGTTGTCAGGGGCAAGAAAGTGATGTGTGATAGTACTACCATAAATGTTGTATTGGAATGCACTGACAACATTGTAGATGATTACCAGTACAAGATCAAGACTAAGTCCTTGGAGAATATGAAAAGCTGGTTAGCTCCTCTCATATCTAATGGTACGTCAAGGTGGATTGAAGCTGGAGTGAAAATTAAGAAGAAAGACCTCAACATGGCAGTGATATACTGGTTTGGATTCATCAGTAGTACCATTATGCCATCACAGAACGAGTCCATCCTCCGCCACAAAGAGGTGACTTGTCTTGGATCAATCATTGCAAGGAAGGGCATAAATTTGGGGCATGATCATTGAACAAGAGATGGCCATAAAAGCCAAGCATTGCCAAACCTCCCTTCTTTTTTCGGTGTTGATTACTGAGTTGTGTAGACAGGCTCGAGTGCCTCGAGATGGGAAGAATGGTGTGGAAGTGATTCTCACATCTTCTACCGATATCTGGCATATTCAGGTAGAGTACTTGAAGGATGAGGTAGAGTAGAAGAAGGCAACTCTAGTGGACACCTCCCTAATTTTTTATACTGATAAACTACCTGTAGAGGCAGTATTGCCTACTATGGCCCTTGGGCCTTCATGTACATCTAGTGATGTCCCTTCTATGACTCCTAGTTCCTCTACTACTCCATTGCCTCTTAGGTCTGGTGCTAGTGTTGCTGCTTCTTCCCAACCTCCATTCACCCAGGCTGCGATGGGGTATCTCGCCTACTCTGTTAATAGGCGTGCCTCTAGGCTTGAGGCCACCATCCTTGGGATGATTGAGAGGGTCCTCACTTGAAACGACCCCAAAAATGCCCGAAAATGTGCTTCGGAAACACCTATAAATTGTAATTTCCATATATCTCAAAATCCGTGCATCATTTCGGAGCCGACTTCGTATTCTTCCCAACCTCCATTCACAAAATCCAAAATTTTCAAGTGAAGCCTTTTTTCGAGGGTCTACTTTGGAGGGTCATATCTCCTAGCACACAAATTATTTGGTGGCCAATAATATATCCATGGGGTATCTCGCCATTCGGACGAAGAAGTTATGCCCATTTTCGTAAAGTCTGTCCGGGCAGAAAAGGCAATTTCAGCAGCTGATTTACATTGTTCATTTACTGTTCACCCGCCTTTTTTTTTTAAGTGTTGGACGAATTTTTTCCAAAGGGCGTGCTCTCTAGGCTTGAGGCCACCATCCTTGGGATGATTGAGAGGGTCCTCAGAAATATTTAGAACCCATGTCTTCAAATTCTTTAAATTTAGCTGATCTTAGCTATGAGGTAGTAGCCTTGAATGGTCCCTCTAGTTGATTGTTGTTATTATGTCTATTGATGCCATTGAGGCCATGAAGGGCATTATGTGAATGTTATTATATTGTTGGGATATGTGATCTTGTGATGATCCTATTATGGTCTAGATGTATGTAGCTTGAAGTACATGATTTCATTTACATGAACAATAGCCCATCATGTGTTTGCCATTTATAGAAAGGGCCATTGATAGCTATATAATTATTGAAATGATGATGAAATGGAGGTGATTGCCATGCCTAGTACGGGGGTAAAGGTACCCCGTATAACCATATCGAGGGGTTGGTACCTTTGGTTGCCTAGGCACGGGGGTAGCCATTGGTACCTTGGCCGAGAAAGGACGTGGTCCCCGTGGTTGAAGTCCACAAGGGGGTGGTAGGCCTTGGAAATACTATATTGATGGTCATCACCACACATGTCCATGATTTTCAAGACTTTGAGATCCCGGGTATGATTATGCACATGTCAACTAGGATTGTGTGGGCGGTCACTTCTGTCTCACTCAAGTGTGTCTTAAGGTTATATTAGGTAGAGGTCCTATGGTAATGCCTCCATGAGTTGTATATGGATTTATATTAAGTATATGTATGGTTGGCTATGGTCTAATATGTTAATGTTGACTTGTATTATGTCTCATACTTGCAAAGGAAAGGTTTTATCAAAGGACATGAAAGCATACCTTTCTTTGTAAATGTCCGTTGTGCATATTTTCTTGCATGGGATGATGCTTTTTGACGAGTTGAAGAGGTGACATGTTGACGTTCTTTTTTAGTCCAAAGTTTTGAGTGGGCGAGACCGATGAAGAAAGATTCCTTATGGTTTTGGTGTCTATGCAATGAATGAATGCTAAGAGGCTTGTATTAGACCTCTTCAAGGTCGAGTACGCCTCGGTTACGACTAGGGGTGCTTGGTGTTGATGATGAGGCTTCTTATGAGGGCCTTACAGATATTGAGGAGGCCATGGAAGATTCAGTTGTAACGATCTCATTGGCAAACACACCCATGGCTGACCCTAGTGGAGTTAGCAGTGTAGAGGTTGTATCGGGCACTAATGCCCCGACAAATGGAGCAATTGTGTAGACAGGACCCTTCTTTACCTCCCTCTCTGTCATTTTTATTGACTTTTTAGTATTTTGTTGCATTTGAGGACAACTGCATTTTTATTTGGGTGGGGTGAGGTATTTCCATACCTACCTCTTGTGATTATCATTTTTGTATAAATATTGGGTTTTTGTGTTGAACATTGTCTTTTGTCACTGTTTTGTAGATATTTAAGCTTGTGGCTCCTTGTTTTGAATGCAAATGGTTTTTGACCCTTATGAAAAATTTTGCCACCTCTTGTTGTGTTTGATTGTGGCTGATCTTGTGCAAATTTGAGTATCGGTTATGATCAAAACGGATGAATTGAATAGTGCTCTTAATTGAACAAAAATGAATATGCGGCTACGATGAGGCCAAATGAAGTTGAATAGATAATATGCGAACTTTTTGCATCTCGTTGTGACTAGCTGGTTATCGAATGAGTCTCTTGTGATGAACATTGCACACTACCGACAGTGTGTAGTCTTGTTTGATATTGTGTCAATGCCTTGTATGATGAGCTTACCATGAACCTTGTGTGATGACACTTAGAATTTTCCCCGTTGGTCCGGTTGAGTAAGTGATGCAAGCTCTTGAAATGATCTTAGGCAATAATTTTGAAGAGTGAAACAATTTGACAATATACCTCTTTTGTGGCCAACCTTGTGAGTGTGTGAACATGGCTTGAACCCTCTTTGAGCCTTATCCTTTTCTTGGAAGAAACTTGAGAAAATGAGACCTCTCTTTGTCTATTCACCCATAATCCTCATGAAGTGTGGTTTGTTTGAATAGCCAACTTAGGCCAAAAGCCTAAGTTGAGGGTGTGGTGAAAAGAGAAGGTAAATCAAGAAGTGCAAAGAAGTCCCCCTTGATCCATGGTTTTGATAAAGATGGAATCCCTCCATACAAAAAAAAGAGAAAAAGAAAAGAAGAATGAAAAAGAAAAGGAACGAAAAAGTTGAGAACTAAAGTTGTGAAAGTTGCAAAAGAAATGGGGTGTCCGATATTTCATGAGAAGTGAATAACGGGGAGAATTTTTTATCATGAGTAAAAATGTTGAAGAAAAGGAAAGAAAGTGATGTTCACACCACATTTCATGAAGATAATAGCCACTGAGCCTAAATGATCATACCTTTATACGCAGCCTCGTTACAAGCCTTAAAAACACTTTTTTGATCTTGAGTGAGCTGAATCGAATGTTGATAGGAAAATAAGGGCAAACGTATGGGTGAAGTCATGCATGTGTTCATCTTTGTGAGTGTGAGAGTTGTATGTGATTCCGGAGCTATAAAATGTTGAACCATTGTGTGTAAATATGGAATCATCTTTGTTGTGAGGGCATTTGAGCACCTTTGTTGAAATTGAACTTGCATTTGGAGCAAGTATTGTGAACTTGAGAATCTTTAATAATGGTGAGTCACAGCTTGAATCTTTGAGTGCACCATTGATCTTTGCATGAGTAAGTTGTGCCTGGTTGTGTGCATACATGATTGAGTCTTTTGTAGCACTATTTGAGACTTCCTTTTCGAACTGCTGAACTTGAGTTTTACTTGAGGACAAACAAAAGTTTAAGTGGGGAGTGTGATGAGTCCGAGATTTGGACTCATTTAGGGCTTTATTTATATAGATTTAGTATCCTCAAATGCGTTTTTTGTGCCAATAACTGATGTAAAACCCTTGATTTCTAGGTATATGGATTGAGGAACAAAAGCAAGGATACTAATTTACAAAACTAACGAAACAAGCTGTAAGAATGAAGTAAAGCAAGACTAGTGATCGCCAAGTCCACTTGGTGAGTCACCGAATGGCAACTTGACCGCCTAGAGTTCTAGTGTGCCAAGCCCTGAAGGAAAGAACCAAGTTCGCGAGAGAAAGGAGCAGTCGGTGGATCGCCGAGTGGTTCCGTAATGTAGTGTTGGATCACCCAAAGTTACAGACCTTGAGGATGCTAAAGGCCAAGGCAGAAGGGCGATGGAAATGACCAAAGGGAAGATCGCCGAGTGGTTCGGCGAGCCCGATTTACTTCACCGACAGACTCTTCGCAGCACATTTCTGGTGACTATAAATACATTTTTGAATATTTAGTTTAGTATCTGATATCATAATAGCTTAGTCTATTATTAAGTTTTGAACTGTGAGACAAGTTTTCTCTAGTTTTACTTTAGCTTTTCAGAATTGAAGTTTTTCACTTTTCAGAAATTGGAAGTGGGTCTTTGAGATTCTTCGAATTGGAACATTGTAAAGATGAAATCAATCTTACCAGTTGATGGAAACTCAATTTGGTAATGATTTTTATCTTTTTATAATGTCCAGCTAAAACCCCAATTCTTGGGTTGTGATTATGTGATTATGGGTTGATTTAGTTTATGGGTATTGTTAATTATTTTTTTAAATTCTATTTAGGAGTGAGTTCAATCATTAATTGTGGTTTAATTTTAGAATTGAAGTTGCAAATGCAGTTCTACCCTTGTGTTTTTTTCTTGCTCAAGAGAGAGGTTTTAAAATTAAGATTATTGATTGATGGTCTATGGGTATTGGGTTATCATTGGTTCAGCTCGAGAGACTGAAACCTAAACCCAATTCCACACATTCAGCTCGAGAGAATGAATGGACTAAGGTGTGGGATGTTTTTATTTTGCATGCTTGTTGATATTCTAGAGAAATCGACTTGATTCGGGGTAAATTGTTTGAGAGAAAGTTTACCTACTCTATAGTGTAGATTACTCACTAATATTTAGCTATTTTCTAATAGTTGCAATTAACCATTTGTCTATATTAGCCTATAACCGAATCACATCCCAAGAACCTGTCTCATTATTGTTATTTCGCATTGTTTTCCACTGTTTGTAGTTGATAGTTTCAAACCAAAACCCCCCATTTGACATTCGTGTCACCCCCTAATTTGAATAATGTCTTTACTCGATAATGTCTATTCCTATGACTGATTTGACCATGTTCACACTTTCCTATTGAATCTCAAACACGTACCGCTCCCTGTGGGATTCGAACCCAACTCATTTAGTTGGGTTATATACTGATTAACGATCGTTTACACTTAGAATTGGATGAAGTGTCTTTGAAACGTTATTAATCAATATTCCTAGGACGACTTTCCAAACTAGATATGGTCACTATGAACTTCTAGTAATGTCCTTTGGTTTGACTAACGCTCCGGCGGCATTCATGGACTTAATGAATAGAGTGTTCCGACAATATCTTGACATGTTTGTGATAGTTTTTATCGATGATATTTTGATCTATTCAATTAGTTATAATGAGCATGTTGACCATTTGATAGTTGACTTGCAAGTTCTTAAGGACCATCAACTTTTCGCAAAGTTTAGCAAATGTGAGTTTTGGTTAAGGTCTGTAGCATTCCTTGGTAATATTGTGTCAAGCAAGGGTATTAAGGTAGATACTTAGAATACGAATGTGGTAAAGAGTTGTCCTAGACCTTTATCTCCTTTCGTTATTAGAAGTTTTTTAGGTTTTGCCGGTTATTATAGGAGGTTTGTTGAGGGGTTCTCCTCCATTGCTTCTCCGTTGATGGTTTTGACTCAAAAGAAATCTAAGTTTTAGTGGTCGGAGGCTTGTGAGAAAAACTTCCAAGAGTTGAAGGATAGACTTACTTCTGCTCCGGTGTTGACCGTACCGGAGGGTACGAATGGTTTTGTTATATATTGTGACGCCTCTAGAGTGGGGTTGGGATGTGTTGTCATGCAAAACGATAAAGTGATTGCATATGCTTCAAGGAAACATAAAGTACATGAGAAGAATTATCCGACCCATGATCTTGAATTAGCGGCGGTTGTATTTGCCTTGAAAATATGGAGGCATTATTTGTATAGGGTCCATGTGGATGTTTTCACCGATCACAAGAGTATTCAATATGTGTTTAGTCAAAAGGACTTGAATCTCTGACAAAGAAGGTGGTTAGAACTCTTGAAGGATTATGACATGAATGTCCTTTACCACCCCGGCAAAGCTAATGTGGTAGAGGATGCACTTAGTAGATTGTCCACGGGTAATGTGGCTCATGTAGAGAATGAAAAGAAAGAATTGGTCGGGAGGTGCATACATTAGCCCGACTAGGTGTCCTACTAGTGGATTCCACAAAGGGTGGTGTCATGGTCCATAATGTCTCCGAATCGTCCTTTGTGATGGATGTGAAGTGTAAACAAGATCTTGACCCCTTATTAGTTGAATTGAAATAATCGGTACTCAAGAAGTCCATAGAGGATTTCTCCAAAGGGGGAGATAGGGTGCTTAGGTACCAAGGTCGATTATGTGTTCCAGATGTTAATGGTTTGAGGGACTAAATTTTAGAGTAAGCTCATAGTTCTCGATATTCTATTCATTCGGGAGCCACCAAGATATATCGTGACCTATGGGAAGTCTATTGGTGGAATGGAATAAAATAGGATATTGTGGGATTTGTAGCCAAATGTCTGAATTGTCAACAAGTTAAGGTTGAACATCAAAGGTCAGGAGGCTCAATAAAAGATATACCAATTCCCACTTGAAAGTGGGAAAAGGTGAATATGGATTTTATTAAGGGTTTGCCTCGTACCCAAAGGCAACATGATTCTATTTGGGTCATTATAGATAGGATGACAAAATTAGCCCCCTTCATTCCTGTCAAAGTTTCTCATTCAGTGGAAGACTATGCCAAGTTGTGTATAAATGAGATAGTGAAGTTACATGGGGTTCCTTTATCTATTATTTCAAATCGGGGTACTCAATTTACTTCACACTTTTGGAAATCATTCCAATAAGGTCTTGGTACTAAGGTTAAGCTTAGCACGACTTTTCATCCCCAAACCGATGGGCAAGTGGAGTGTACCATCCAAACATTGGAAGATATGTTGAGGGCATGTGTTATAGACTTCAAGGGTAATTGGGACGACCACTTGCCATTTATAGAGTTTGCCTACAATAATAGTTACCACTCAAATATTGGTATGGCTCCTTTTGAAGCCTTGTATGGTAGGAGATCTAGGTCTTCGGTTGGTTGGTTTGAGGTAGGTAAAACTGCTCTTATTGGTCCCGAATCGGTTTATGAAGCTATTGAGAAAGTTTGGCCCATTAGAGAAAGGTTGAGAACAACTCTAAGTAGACAAAAATTTTATGTCGATGTGAGATGAAGGGATCTAGAATTTGAAGTGAATGATTGGGTCTATTTGAAAATCTCACCCATGGAGGGTGTGATGAGGTGCGGCAAGAAAGGGAAACTTAGTCCCCGGTATGTAGGCCCATATCAAATTTATCAACGTATTGGGAAGGTTACCTAAGAGTTGGATTTTCCAAATGAGTTGACCCTGATTTATTCGGTATTACATGTTTCTATGCTTAAGAAGTGTATTGGGGATCCGACGTCCATTGTTCCCCTTGAAGGGTTAGGAGTTGATGAAAGCATTTCCTATGAAGAGGTTCGGGTAGAGATTCTAGACCGGCAAGTCAAGAGATTGAGAAACAATGAAATAGCTTCCGTGAAGGTTTTATGCAAAAATCATTTAGTTGAGGGTGCTACTTGGTAGGCCGAGGCCGATATGAAGTCCCAATATCCTCATCTCTTTCCTTCTACTCCTCTTCAAGCTTGAGGTAATTAGTTCCTCTTGAGTTTTTGTGTTTTGGAGGTCATGTGTGTTAGATGTGCTTTCCATGATTTCCTTATGTTGTGCATGTTCTTGATGAAATTCATGTTTACTATGAAAATGAATTTTTATTATTGACTTTCCTCATGTTGTTGTGCATTTCGTAAGAGTTGCCTATTTGACTTCATGTGATTAGTTGATGAACATGCTTTAGTATGCTTTTGAGAGTAATTGCATATTTGCTCCATGATAGTGTGTTGAGCTTTTAGTTGGAGAAGGTAGCTCCTCCTATATATATTTGAAATATTGAGTTTTCATGCATAATGGGTTGTTAGATGTAGTTCCTACTTCCTTGTGTTGCATTGATTTTGTTAAAGATGGAGTTGGAGTTTCCTCCTTTGAATTGTGCATTATTTTGATGTTTCATGTATGTTGGGCTGCTAGTCTTGAGTCCTTACTTCCGTAATGTGTTTAGATTGTCATTCGAGGATGAATGTTCCCAAGGGGGAGATAATGCAACATTCCAGAAAACTAGTAGACTAAACTAGAGCATAATGTAAAATTAGTAGACTAAACTAGAGCCTAACGTAAGGGTTAGAGTAGTAAATAACTCCCTATACTCAAAATATATGGTTTTGGGTTTAACCGTCAAGGTATGACTACCCAAGGACTAACCAAGGGTCCTTGAGGAGGACCCTAAAACAAGGTTCACCAGCACGCCATGTGGGTCCATCCATGGACTGTGGGTGGTCACTGAAACTGCCATTTGGCAGTTATACTTAGGGGTTGATTATTCAGTGATATTGTTTTAGCCTATTTTTAAACACCTGTATAAAAAATTTAGACACCTAAACTAAATCATCTAAATCATAATTTATAAATCCCCAAATCAAAACCAAAACCCTCTCCAAAATAATCTCTCTCAAACTCCAAGGAAGAAGAAAAAGAAAGGTGATACTAGGGTTGAAGAATCCATCTTTTCTACTCAAATTTGAGAGGATTCTTTATCAAGGTATGGTATTCCTTCAAAAATGATTCTAATGAATTAATTGCTTTATATTATGATCAAAATGATGATTTATTACTGTTTATATGATGAATTCCACAAAGAATCCATGAATCCCCTATTTTCCCAATTTGGATCTTAAAATGTGGGTGTTGATTGATGCAAGTAGAATATGATAGAATTATGCATCTAGTAATTGAACTACATGAATTGTGTTATCATCCATGTCCAATGTAGTAATTCTACATGTGTTGATGAATTGTGATCTATGGTCCTTGAAGGGAAAAATATGCAAATTAAGCATGCCTATGAGATTTATGAATATGCTTTATGAACACTTTGAGAGTAAAGTGAATATGATTTTGATCTAGTTGTTGTTGTGTTGGAATGTTATCCTCATGAACACACTTATGTATGATTATGATATGATGTGAAGGGTTTTCTCACAATATGATGAATCTAGGGTTGAAAGGCTATTCTCACCTATTGAATCCATGAGCTATATTATGAATTATGTTGGATTGAGTATCAAGACATTCTTCCATGAATATGAACTTAAGTCAAGACTGAAATATGTAACCTATGGGAGGGAGTTAATGCTTAGCATCGAGTGGATATGAATAGGAGATGAAAGCTTATACAATAGTTGAGTCTGGCTTCCCAATGGGTTCCTTTTACTATAGTTGAGCCCGGGTTCCCAAAGTATGTATCTTGTAAGATGGAAACCTTCTACCTTAGTTGAGTCCAGGTTTCTAGAAGCAATCTCCTTATTACATAACTATGTTCCTATGTGCCCTCATAGGTGTTTATCTAGTAGATCCACCTAAGCTAAGAGTATGGTTCTACCTTAGGCAAGTAGGACAACCCCTTTTCGGTGTGGGGTAGACACCGGATTCCATGTTAGCTCACATGGTGTATGTCGGTTAAAGCTTATTCCCACTAGTGCATTAATATGAACAAGAATATGAAATATGAACCATGGTCACTTAAGAATATTTACTTAGTATGGATGGGATTATGGGATCTCGCTCATGCATTGCACAAAGTGTTCTTTGAGGGTATCTATGGTATGTTCCTTTTATGTTATGATGCTATATATGTTAAATATGCTTATGACTTAGGCTTTTACACTAATCTTCATGATGATTCTTAAACTTGACAAAGTGCATGCTTTTCAACTAAAATTCTTTTTTACCATGTCTTCATTATTTTGTGCATGGCTATCATACTTAGTGTATTTTGTACTAACCCATATTTTCCTACATTTTCCACAAGTGTAGGGTCCAGTGTTTGAGGTGATCTTCATTCGATGCAAGCATGGATTCGACTATTCTCCTTGCTTGTAGTGAGTCCTCATGGTTCGAGGACGGAGCATATCTTTGTAGTTTCTTTCTTTCTTGTATTTGACTTTCGAATTATCTTGTAAGGGTTGTGACCCTATTTGATACCAATATTATAGTTTATTTATTGTTATTTACTTATGTTATGATATGCTAAGTGGATTACATGATGCCTTTAGGGGTATTATGTACCTTGTTACGTCTAGGGTGTACCTTTGGGTCATCACATTAACTCTACAAAACAGCCCAAAACCTTAATTTATCTACACTTTCGAGATAGATAGGTAGGAATGAGTTAAGATTCAGTCTCTCGAGTTGAACCCATAAAAACCTACACACTAGAACATCAATCAATAACCTTGGTTTAGAACCTCTCTCTCTCGCAAGCCCAAAACACTATGCTAAAATTGTATTTGCAACTACAATTCATGAATTACTACTCAGCTATCAATTAAACTCATATTAAAACAACATTTAAATCATTAAACAAAAATAGCCATAAGGTAATTAGACAAATAAACACATGATCATACCCTAAGAATTGGGGTTTTAGCTACACATCATAAAAACAGAGAAAAAATTACAACCTTTATTTGCCATGAGCTGGGTAGAAGCTTCAAGTCTTTACAATGGTCCAAATTGAATAAATTCCAAAACCCACTGGCAAATCCTCAAATTTAAGCTTCAAAGCTTAATAGTCTACAATGGAAACTCAAAAACTCAGAGAAAACTTTAAAAACTCGAACTCAGGGAATAAGAACTCTGCGAACTTCATTTAAAATTTAAACTTATAGTTGCCCAATTTTTGTCTTGAAAGGCCATTGGGCGAAGTAAGCTGAGCCTCGCCAAACCAAACGACGATCCTCCCTTTGCTCCAATCCATCGCTGGTTTGCATTGGCCATTTGTCTTCAGGGTTCTGTGAATTTAGGCGATCAAGGTCGCTATCGCAGAGTCATTCGGCAATCTGCCGACTGCTCATTTATGTCGCCAAGTCGGTTCCTCCCCATGGCTGGCACACTAAATCTTTGGGTGAGCTAAAGAGCCACTCGGCGGTTCACCTAGTGGTCTTGGCGATCACCACGATCACTTTTCTTCACTTCTTAAGCTTGTTTGCTCCTTTTTGCCTGGTAGTGTCCTTGCCTTGCTCCTTAGCCTTCACAGCTGCAAATCAACACTTTTACATCATTTTAGAGCATAAATTAGGCATTTGAAGACACTTAAACTATCAAAACAAAGCCCTAAATGAGTCAAAATCTCAGACTCGTCAAAGACAATAGACACCCAGACGGACCGTGGTCATTATAATGATTCGTGATGTAGCCCGTGGTAGATTTCCAGTGGACAGGCCTTGAAGAGATGTTTTTTGAAATTTCCAAATAAGGACCACAGAGGGCTTCACGGACCATGAAGCCCTTGACGGGTCATCTTAATGTCCGTTATAAGTCCCGACATTTAAGTCCTACTCGAGTAAGACTCTATTTAGACTGACTATGTGAATTAATTAGGTCATCATTTTGAACTATGTCGTCATATCTAGAACGAGCTACTACTTTCTAAATATTCTCTACTTTAGTTTTTATCGAGTAACATTGAAATCGATTTTGGAGCTTTGATTTTGGTTTTTTAAATATCAAGTGTTCGTTGAATTTGCAAACTTTTGTAAGGGATTTATCTTAATGCATTCATTTTAAATCTTTGCTTATTCAGTTGAAAGCATGAGTGGCTAAATACAACAACTAGGTTTGTAGGAACTATGTCTAAAATCTGAGTTTAGATTCATAAAATGAGTAGAATGTAATTCATAGTTACATAACTTAGCTCAACTTTCGTTAATCATTTGTTCTACTGAGTGCACGCTTTCAAACTCGCCTGTATCTATCAATTGTTCGAGAGAAAATTGATAGTTAGGAAAAAGTTGGGTTAAATTGTCGAATTAGAGTGAAAGTTTGAGTTCGAGAGAAAAGAACTTTGACTCTAAATTTTGCAAGGGTAAAATCGAATCGCACTCTAATATCGATAGGAATTGAGTGGAAAGTTATCTAATAAGACTGAGAAGTGTTAGATACACCTAACTCGCCTATATTTTGCAAAGAATGAATTACCTGAAACTCGTTCATGAATCAACACCAGATGTAACATCATAGGAAACAAATAACAACACGAAATAACAATAATGAGACGGGTTCTTGGGATATGATTCGATTATAGGCTAATGTAGACAAATGGCTAATTGAAACTATTAGAAAATAGCAAAGTATTGGTGAGTAAGCAAGACTATAAAAGAGGTAAACTTGTTGTTGAACAATTTACCCCGAATCAAGTTGATTTCTCTCGAACATTAACAAGCATGCAAAATAAGAACAACCTACGCTTTAGTCCATTCACTCTCTCAAGTTGAATGTGTGGAAAAGGATTTAGTATTCACTCTCTCAAGATGAATCCATGAGAACCCAATACCCACAGAACATCAATCAATAATCTTAGTTTTAAGACCTCTCTCTCGAGCAAGCCAAAAACACAAGGTAGAACTGCATTAGCAACTACAATTCTTAAATTAAACCACAGTTAATTGTTGAAATCACTTCTACACAACATTTAAACTAATAATTAGCAATACCTATAATCACATAATCACACCTCAAGAATTGGGGTTTTAGCTAGACATCATAAAAAGATAATAATCGTTACCAAATTGAGTTTCCATCAACTGGGTAAGATTGATTTCGTCTTTACAAAGGTCCAAATTGAAGAATCTCGAAGACCCACTTCTAATTTCTCTAAAGTGAAAAACTTCAAGTCTTCAAAGCTAAGGAAAACTTGTCTCAATACTCAGAATAGTTATAGTTCAAAAAATGAAAACTAGTTCTAATGAAAAAATATTCTCCTCAGGTTCATACTAAACTAAATGTTCAAAGATGTATTTATAGTCGCTAAAAATATGTTGCGAAGAGTCATTCGGTGTAGTAAGTTAGCTCGCCGATCCACTTGGTGATCTGCCCTTTGGTCAATTCCATCACCCTTTTGCCTTGGCCTTCAACATCCTTAAGATCTGTAACTTTGGGCGATCCAACACTGCATTGCGAAACATCTCGGCGATACGCCGACTGCTTATTTCTCTCACTGACTTGGTTCTTTTCTTTAGGGCTTGGCACACTGGAGCTTAAGGTGGTCATATGGCCATTTGACGACTCACCATGCTTGCATTTCTTCGTTCTTTCAGCTCACTTTGTTCCTTTTTGTGAATTAGTGTTCTTGCTTTGTTCCTCGATCCCTATACCTGGAAATCAAAGGTTTACATTAGTTATTGGAACAAAATAAGTATTTGAGGACACTAAATCATTATAAATAAAGCCCTAAATGAGTCCAAATCTCGAACTCATCAACACCCCCAACCTAAACTTTTGCTTGTCCTCAAGTAAAAGTCAAGTTCAACAGTTCAAAAAAGATGTCCCAAACAATGCTACATAAGACTCAATAATGAATGAACACAACATGACTCAACTTACTCATGCAAGGATCAATTGTGCACTCAAAGATTCAAGTTGTGACTCACCATTATCAAAGATTCTCAAGTTCACAACACTTGCTTCAAATGCAAGTTCAAGCTCAACAAAGGTACTTAAATGCCCTTACACAAACATGATTCCATATTCACACACTTGTTCAACAATTTAAAGCTCCGTAATCACATACAACTCTCACACTCACAAAGATGAACAAATGCATGACTTCACCTATAGGTTTACCCTTATTTTCCAATCAACACTCGCTTCAGCTCACTCAAGATAAAAAAAGGTCTTTTCAAGGCTTGTAACAGGGCTGAGTGCAAAGGTATGGTCATTTAAGCTCAGTGGCTGCTATCCTCATGAAATGCAGTATAAACAACACTTTCTTTCCTTTTCTTCAATAGTTTCATCCATTCTTAAAAGTCAACCCATTATTCACTTCTCATGGAATACCGGACACCCCATTTCTCCTGCAACCTTCACAACTTTATTTCACAACCTTTTTCATTCTTTTTCTTTTTCATTCTTATTTTCTTTTCCTTTTTTTTTCCAATATGGAGGGGTTCCATCTTTCTCACAACCATGGATCAAGGGGAAATCTTTTGCATTTCCTTATTTACCTTCTCTTTTCACCACACCCCAACTTAAGCTTTTGTCCTAAGTTGGCTATTCAAACAAACCACACTTCATGAGGATAATGGGTGAATGGATAAAGAAAGGTCACAATTGCATCAAGTTTTTTCCAATAAAAATGATAAGGCTCAAGGGGTGTTCAAGAAAAGTTCACACACTCATAAGGTTGGCCACAAAAGAGATATAATGTCAAATTGGTTCACTCTTCAGAATTGTTGCCTAAGATCTTTTTAAGAGCTTGCATCACTTAGTCAACCGAACCAACGGGGCAAATTGTAGGTATTATCACACAAGGTTAACGGTAAGCTCATCACACAAGGCATTGGCACCAATATCAAACAAGACTCCACACATTCGCTAGTGTACAATGTTCATCACAAGAGACTCAATTCGATAATTGGTTAGTCACAAATTTGCACACAAACAACCACACTTAAATACAATCATGAGGTGACAAAATTTTTCAGAAAGGTCCAAAAATCATTTGCAATTAAAACAAGGAGCCACAAGCTCAAACATCCACAACACAGTGTCAAAACACATTTTATAGCAAAAAACCCAATATATACAAAAAAATCATAAGCACAAGAGGTAGGTATGGAAATACCTTACCCCACCACAAATAAAAAGCAATTTGTCCTCAAATGCAATCAAATCACTAAAGATCAATAAAAGTGACAAAGAGGGAGGTAAAGAAGGGTCATGTCTATGCAGTCGCTCCATCTATCGGGGCATCATTGCCCGATGTCACATCAACAACACTCGATCCACTAGGGTCAGCCAATGGAGTGTTTGCCAAAGAGATCTGCATAACTAACTCTACCATAGTCTCCTCAATCTCTGTAAGGACCTCATAAGTAGCCTCCTCATCAATACCCAGCTGTTCCTCATTGGTCTCAGCCTCAGACTCGGTAGCAGATACCTTCACAGTTTGAACCTCATCTCTCGTAGTAGCCGAATGCATATCTGGATCAACTGGCATATCAGGGATCTCCACCATTCCAAAAATCATTGACATGTTTGTGGACTTCAGCTGGTCCACATCTCTCCTCAAGTCATCATTAGCATCCTTTAGAGCTATCACCTCATCAATGGCCCCTTGACCTTGCTCACACACCGTTATTCGTGCTGCAAGGGCATCAATGGTCATACTTAGGGGTGTCACAACATCAACAAGGGCCCTCTTGATCATGCCATGAATGGTGGCCTCAAGTCTAGAGGCACGTCTATCAGTAAAATGGGCTAGGTGCCCCATCCGTAGTAATGCAACCTGGGTGAGCGGGGGTCGGCCAACAACAATGGTAGACCTAGGAGGCAAGGGAACTATAGAGAAACTAGGCATCATGGAAGGGCAGTGCTAGTTATACCTGAAGGCCCAAGGGTTGGAGTAGGCAAAGGTGCCTCTGCAGGTAATGTATTAGTGTCACCAACCGGAGATGTATCCACCGACGCTGCCTTCTTCTTCTCGACCTCATCCTTCAAGTACTCCACCTCAATCCTCTATATGTCGGTACAAGATATGAGAGTCACTTCCATATCTTTCTTCTCATCTCGAGGTAATCTAGCTCGTCTGCACAACTGAGTGATCAATACCGGAAAGGAGAGAGAAGTTTGGCGCTGCTTAGCCCTCATGACCATCTCCTGTGCAATGATCATCCCCAAGTTTAGCCTTGTATCATCAATGATACAACCCAGACAGGTTGCTTTCGAATAGAGGAGAATCGACTTATTCTGGGATGGTATGATAGTACTGCTGATGAATCCAAACAAAAACCTTGCTACTATATTGAGGTCCTTCTTCTCAATGGGTGATCCAACCTCAATCCACTTGAGAGTAGCATAAGATATCAGAGGAGCCAACCATTTTTTCATATTCTCTAATGTTTTTGTCCAGATCATGTATTGACATTCATCCTAAATATCCTTTGAACACTCTAGGACTGCATTGATAACATCACTATCACACTTCACTTTTCTGCCCCTGACAACCACATAGTCTACTAGCTTGAATTCAGCGGCCTGCTTCTTCCCTTGTGGCACCAGGGCTCCATAGGTGGTGGAGAATTCCTAGACCCAATTTGGAACATAAGCATCACGGGGTTTAGTGAACAACTGGAATTTGTGGGACTTCAAGAAGCTCATGGTCTCTAGGTATCTTTCTATGACTCCATTAGTAAACAACCTCTTTTCCTCAATAATGGTCCTTAATCCCTCAGTCTTCAGTAGGTTCATAGACCGGGGAGGAGGACTCGGTGTAGGTGGTGTCGGAACCACAGCCTGTGCTGGAGCGGGAGGAGAAGTGTGTGTCTCTGGAACTATGATCCTAGACGGATCATGCATCCTTTTGGAGTGCAATTCAACACTTCGAGCTATCAATATCTCATCATCATCAGGCTCAGAAGTGGTAGCCTGAGGGTCTGGATGCTCACCCTCACTCTCAGAAGTGTTGAGGTGAGTGGCATATATCTCGTCATTGTCGGAGCTGACCTCCGATGACGTAGGAGAAGGTTCTTTGCCATTCCCTTTTCCCTTTCCACTTGTGGTGGGAAGCTTGGTAGCCTTTACCCTAGATGCAACTGCATCCTCATTGATTGTGATTTCCTTAGCCCTCTTGTGGGGTGGCATGTCTCGAACTGCTACTTTCGGTCTAGCCATATCTGCAACACAAATTGAAAACTTTGAGAAACAGTTCAAGAAATTCACAAAAATTATATTGCAGATAGACTCGTTGAATCGATCGGTGAGTCACCAAATAACTTTGGCGAGCCAGATCAGGCTCGCTGGAAGGATTGGCTTAAAATTTTCCAGAAAAATTGGCATGTCGGCGATGGGAGGGCCTTTTTGGCGAATCAGCAACAACATTTGGCGAGTAAAGATAAGCTCGCTGAAAGTTATAGTGTATTTTAGGGGTTAGGAGTGCAAAAAGGGTGATCAATGAAGACCTTCAACGAGTCGCCTAGTGCATCAGGCTTCTCGCTGAAAGTTACAAAACCTAAACTCAACATTTGCAAGAAATCAAAGGTGATAAAGGGGGATTCGGTGAACCACCGAGTGGTTCAGTGAGCTCGACCCAGCTCGCCAAACTGCCCAACGTGCCTACTTTCTACACTGACTTCCAAAATCAACCTCGTAGCCCCCAAAATCAAAATCAAAATTAAAGCATACACAACCTCAATTAGACTCGAACCCATAAGACCAATGCCCTTGGGGTACTAAGACTTTAGCCAGTTTGGCAAAAATTGGCCATTTGATGACTTAAAGCCCTTAAGAATGACGTCAAACGCTCCATCATCAGGTAAAGTACATAATTTAGCACAATTATGGGTTACTCAAACTTCACCCGACTAGATCCAACAACAATTTAGCACAACCCAATAATTTATGATCAATTTTAGGCCACGAGACTTGGGAGATAAATAATTAATCATTTTAGGCAAGATATTCAAATTAAATTTGGTAAACAAGCACACAAACATGGATTCAGAGAGGTCCATCACACATCATTAAGGAAAAAACAATTTCAAATGAATAAAACCGCTAAATATGAGTTTGTGGTTCAGAAAACCAACCTTTAATGCCGAATATGAGATTTGAAATGCTAGGTGGAAAAGATTTCCAACTCCGAACACATAATTGACGAGTAGGAGGCGGTAAAAATGCAAAAATACAAGAAATATAGTGCAAGTGTGATTTTGGAAGGTTAAAAAGTAAGGGAATGTGAAAGAGTTTCAAATTTTAAACCTTTGGCCTATAAAAACCGTCCAGTTCTCTCCATTTCGGCGACATTAATTTTCCTCTCCAAACCACTCAGCGACACGCCAAGTGGGTACTTATATCACTGAGTTTTACAGGACCTCCAGTTAATGTTGGGGTCCAAACGACAAACAAAGTCGCGATCGCCAACCTGTTCGGCGATTTGCCGACTTGTCCATGGGCTCTCCGAGTTTTACAGAATCCAACTTCATAATTTCTTAAGGCTAGTGGTGGTCTATGTCGGGCTCACTGATATCTTCGGCGAGTCACCGACTAGACATTTTGCTCGCCAACCTGCACTTGTCGAACACATTCTACACTTCAACCTGCACAATCAACACACCATTATTTCAACAACAAAATAAAAGTAGTAAAACTTAGGTTGCCTCCCAAGAAGAGCCTTAGTTAATGTCATGGCACGACGCAAGTCCCAACTCAATTTTGATTCATGGGGTATAGAAGAGACAACACATGACCCATTTGGGTCTCCAGTAGCTGAATCGATATGGAATGAGAGGTAGTCACCTGATTCAGCAGTGAGACATTCTCTTTTATCTCATTCAACACTCTGTCGTGTACTTTGACTTTGTGGAGAATGAATGATAGTATCTCTTCTATTTCTCCACCCTCGTACTCTTTGGGCTTTATATGCTCATGAGGGGGAATGTACCGATCATTCTTTTTGTATGGTACCTCTAATTCCATAATCTGTTTGGCCAGGAGAACCAGCTAAGTCAATAGTGTGGGGCCAAAATTTGGTCCTTCTCAGTCTCCTTGTTGGTCTTAGCCATGTGATCAAGGAGTTGGGCTGCTATTGCATAGGGTATAGTCTTGTGAGACCACCTAGAGAAATTTGGTCAGCCACTCCTCTTTTTCTCCGAACCAAGACGTTTATAGAAGCAGTCCATTAGCATTTTATTTGAGATTCCATGATTTGGGCATTGTAGCAGTAGTGTCTTAAATCTCAGCCACAACTCATGGATTGACTCACCTTCTAATTGCCTGAAACTTAGGATGTTATCCCTAAGAATCATCATTTTCAAAGGAGGGTGGTCCATTGGGTCACTGTTGCTATAAGACATGCTCTTTTCTTTTGCTCTAAACAAGCAACATGGAAACCAAAACTGAAAGTAAGTAGATTCAACTATGACTAACAAGAACAAAATTCAACTTAACCAAAAAAATCTTAACCAAAACCACTCCTCAGCAACGGCGCCATTTTGATTAACCTTTTAAGGACACTTCATTCAATTCTAAGCGTCAATGATCATTAGTCATTTTATTACCCAACTAAATGAGTTGGGATCGAATCCCACAGGGAGCGGTACGTGTTTAATATTTAATGGTAAAGTGTGAACTTGGTCAAATCAGTCATAGTAATAGAAGTTTTCGAATAAAGACATTATTCAAATCAGGGGTGACACAAATATCAATTGGGGAGGGGGGTTGGTTTGGAATTATCAACTGTAACAACAGAAATAAAATCATGAAATAACAACATGTCATTCGATTATAGGCTAATGTAGACAAATGAGTAATTGCGACTATTAGAAAATAGTTAAGTATTGGTGAGTAAGCTAGACTATGCAGGAGGTAAACTTTCTCTCGAACAATTTATCCCGAATCAAGTTGATTTCTCTCGAACATCAACAAGCATGCAAAATAAGAACAACCTACGCTTTAGTCCATTCATTCTCTCGAGCTGAATGTGTGGAAAAGGGTTTAAGATTCACTCTCTCTCGCTAAACACATGACAACCCAATACCCACATACCATTAATCAATAATCTTAGTTTTAAAACCTCTCTCTCGAGCAGGCCAAAAACACAAGGGTAGAACTATATTTGCCACTACAGTTCTTAAATTAAACCACAATTAATGGTTGAAAATACTTTTACATAACATTTAAACTAACAATTAGCAAAATCCATAAACAAAATCATCCCACTATTGCATAATCACACCTAAGAATTGGAGTTTTAGCTAGACATCATAAAAAGATAAAAATCGTTACCAAATTGAGTTTCTATCAATTAGGGTAGATTGATTTCGTCTTTAAAAAGGTTCAAATTGAAGATTCTCAAAGACCCACTTTCAATTTCTCAAAAATGAAAAAGTTTAATTCTTCAAAGCCAAGGAAAACTTGTCTCAATACTCAGAATAGTTACAATTCAAAAAATGAAAATTAGTTCTAATGAAAAAATATTCTCCTCAGATTTATGCTAAACTAAATGTTCAAAGATGTATTTATAGTCACCAAATATATGTTGCGAAGAGCCATTCAGTGCAGTAAGTAGGGCTCGCCAATCCACTCGGTGATCCACCCTTTGGTCAATTCCATCGCCTTTCTGCCTTGGCCTTCAGCATCCTCAAGGTCTGTAACTTTGGGCGATCCAATGCCACATCGTGAAACCACTCGGTGATCCTCCGACTACTCATTTCTCTCACCAACTTGGTTCTTTCCTTCAGGGCTTGGCACACTGGAACTTTAGGCGGTCAAATGGCCATTCGGCGACTCACCAAGTGAACTTGGCGATCACTAGGCTTGCATTTCTTCGTTCTTTCAGCTCACTTTGTTCCTTTTTGTGAATTGGTGTCGTTGCTTTGTTCCTCGATCCCTATACCTAGAAATCAAAGGTTTTACATTAGTTATTGGCACAAAATAAGTATTTGAGGACACTAAATCATTATTAATAAAGCCCTAAATGAGTCCAAATCTCGGACTCGTCACATAACATGCATGCAACCATTCCATACCCAAAATCATATCAAAGTCTAACATGTCTAGCTCCACTAAATCCAACAAAGTAAATCTATGAGACAAGGAAATTGGACAACTTTTATAAACCCTCTTAGCCACTACCGAATCACCAACTGGGGTAGAAACTGAAAAAGGCTCTACTAACACTTCGGGGACTATTTCAAACTTCATGGCCACTAAAGGTGTCACAAAGGACAAAGTAGTACCAGGATCTAACAAAGTGTATACATCAATAGAAAAGACTTGCAACATACTGGTCACTACATCCGTGGAGCTCTCTTGGTCGCCTCTAGATTGGAGAGCATAAAAGAGGTTTTGCTTTTGGGAATTGGAGTTTGAATCTCTCAGAGGAGATTGGTAATCCTCTCTCCCCTTAACCTCTAGCATTGGACAATCTCTCATTTTATGGCCACTCTTTCCACAACCATAGCAATCATCTGAGCCAACTAAGCACTTACCATCATGTTTTCTACCATATTTTTCACAATTAGGCCTAGCAACATAAGAACCACCACTATTACCTCCTTGAGGTTTAGGGTTGGAGAACCTTTGCCTAAACCTTGTTTGACCTTGTCCAATGCCGATTTGAATATTTCCCACTCAACCGAGCCTGCTCCTACCGGCCTATGGTTCTTTCATTGAGTGTACTATACTTGAATAATACTCTTCAATTGTTAAATGACTAACTCTTCTTTCTCTACCAAAGTAACCCCGATAATATCAAGCATCTTGTAAACCTCTTCCACAAATTCTTGAGGATCCTCTCCCACTTTGGAGGCATGGAACTCGGGAGGGTTCAATCTAGCAAAATCCCGAACTCTAGAAGCAGCTGAATTCACATTAGGATTGACCGGAGCTACCATATCTCCATTGGCTTGAGCCGCCAAAGCTCAAGCCAATATTTGAAAAGCTGACCTAACCTCCTCATTCGGCATAGCCGAAGGATCAACCGGAGCTTGAGGAGCTTGGGGATGAGCTTTGTGATTCACATTCTCCTTTTCCATCCATCTAGCATTAGCCTTTTAGGTATTCATTTCCTGAAGACACAAGAAAAGGATTAGAAGAAAGACCTTATAGAGTTAAAACTTTATCACACGACTAAAGAGAAATGAAAGAAGTGAAATTTCCTAAACATCTTATAGCCTCTCATTCATAAATGTGGCATGCTTCACACTCATGAACAAGACTCTAATAGATGTTGCTTATCAGATATCATCCTAGAATAATTCTAAAACTTTTGCTTTGATTACCAAGTTTGTCGTACCCCCTAGACCTAACAAGGCACATAATACCCCTAAAGGCACCATGTAAGCCACTTAGCATATCATAACATAAGTAAAGAACAATAAAGAGTAAAACACATTTTTAAGTCCAAAAGTTTCATAAAGGAAGGCGGAAGTCTAGACTTGTCTCAATTAGCCATCTACTACAATATTGGAATGAAATAGGGTCACAACCCTTACAACATAATCTAAAAGTCAAATACAAGAAAGAAATAAACTACAAAGATATGCTCCATCCTCGAACCATGAAGACTCACCACAAGCAAGGATAATAGTCAAATCCAAGCTTGTATTAAATGAAGATCAGCTCAAACACCGGACCCTACACTTGTGAAAAATGTAGGAAAGTATGGGTTAGTACAAAAATACAATAAGTATGATAGCCATGCACAAAATCATGAAGATGTGCTAAAAAGGACAATTTAGTTGAAAATCATGCACTTTGTCAAGTTTAAGAATCATCATGAATATTAGTGTAAAAGCCTAAGTCATAAGCATATTCAGCATATAGACCATCATAACATAAAATAAACATACCATAGATACCCTCAAATCATACTTTGTGCAATGCATAAGTGAGATCCCATAATCCCATCCATACTAAGTAAAGCTTCTTAGGTGACCATGGTTCATATTTCATATTCTTATTCATATTAATGCACTAGTGGGAATAAGCTTTAACCGAGATAGACCATGTGAGCTAACATGGAATTCGGTGTCTACCCCACACCGAAAGGGGTTGTCCTACTTGCCTAAGGTAGAACCATACTCTTAGATTAGGTGGATCCAATAGCTAAAGACCTATGCGGACACATAGTTATGGGATATGGAGATTTCTTCTAGAAACCCGAACTCAACTAAGGTAGAAGGTTTCCATCTCATGATAAACATACTTTGGGAACTCGGACTTAACTATAGTAAGAGGAACCCATTGGGAAGCCGGACTTAACTATCGTATAAGCTTCCATCTCATATTCATATCCATTCGGTGCTAAGCATTAATTCCCATAGGTTACATATTTAAGTCTTGACTTATGTTCATATTCATGGAATAAAGTTTTGACACTCAATCCAATGTAATTCATACTATAGCTCATGGATTCAATAGGTGAGAATAGCCTTTCAACCCTAGAATCATCATATTTTGAGAAACCCTTCACATTATATCATAATCATACATAAGTATGCTCATGAGGATAACATTCCAACACAACAACAACTAGATCATAATCATATTCACTTTACTCTCAAAGTGTTCATAAAACATATAATTCATAAATCTCATAGTCATGCTTAATTCTCATATTTTTCCCTTTAAGGACCATAAATCAAAATTCATCAACACATAAAGAATTACTAAATTGGACATGGATGATAACATAATTCAAGTAGTTCAAATACTAGATGCATAATTCTATCATATTCTACTTGCATCAATCAACACCCACACTTTAAGATCCAAATTGAGAAAATAGGGGAATTCATGGATTCTTTGGGAATTCATCATAAAAATAGTAATAAATCATCAATTTGATCATAATATAAAACAATTAATTCATTAGAATCATTTTTGAAGTGAATCCATGAGTTGGAGTAAAATCCTAGCTTTTGGGGAAATTACAAGTTTTGAAATTGAGTTTGGAGGGACTCTATGGATGAAGAATATCCATGGATAAAGGAATACCATACCTTGATGAAGAATCCCCACAAATTTGAGTAGAAAAGATGGGTTCTTCAACCCTAGCTTTACCTTTCTTCTTCTTCTTCTTCTTCTTCTTCTTCCTCCTTGGAGTCCTAGAGAGAATATTTTGGAGAGAGTTTTGGTTTTGATTTAGGGATTTAGAAATTATGATTTAGATGAGTTAGTTTAGGTGTCTAAATTACTTATATAGGTGTTCAAAAATAGGCTAAAATGACATTACTTAATAATCAATTAAAATGGAAAACCCTAAAAGACCCCTAAGTTGTATTATTAAATGGCAGTTTCAGTGACCACCCATGGCCACCCACCTATGGTCCGTGGATGGACCCACATGGCATGCTGGTAAACCGTGGGTTGGGGTCTGCAACCTATTTTCTGGGGCCTTGACCCATGACCCCCACCCATGGGGCATGGGTCCACCAAGATCCCATAGGTCCTCTCTCGTGGGGGGACTATTTTGGGGCCTTGTTTTAGGGTCCTTCTCAAGGACCCTTGGTTGGTCCTTGGAGAGTCGTACTTTGACGTTTAAACCCAAAAACATATATTTTGAGTACCGGTCGTTATTTATGACTCTAACCCTTATGTTAGGCTTTATTTTAGTCTACTAGTTTTACATTAGGCTCTAATTCAGTCTACTAGTTTTCCGGAATGCTAAAGTTAAGCCTGTCGAGGTTCGAGAGAACTCTCTTGAATCATAATAGTTGTTCAAGAGAAAACTATTGCACTTATAGTCTAGCCTACCCACATTGATTCAACAAACTATTATTAAATTTCAATTACCCATATAGCATAATTAGCCTATATTCGATCACATCCCGAGAATTCCTCTTAATCTTGTTGAAACCCCTGCTTTCATATTTGTTTTAGTTGTTAATTGACAAACCAATCCCCCCATCTAAAATTTTTTGTCACCCCTTTTAATTTATTGAAACGTTTTCGATAATTCGTATTCCTACCACTAATGAGATTACATTTATAACTTCGCAATATAATTCAAACTTGTACTGCTCCCTGTGGGTTAGACCCTAACTCTTCATTGGGTTTTATACTAGATTACGTTCGCCCACACCTAGTATTGGATGAGGTGTGGTTGAGCATTTATAAAAAATGGCCCCACTGCTGGAGAATGGTGTTTATAATTCTATTATAGAAGTTTTAATTGTAATCTTCTTGTGTTGTAGTTGAATCAACTTACTTTGTTTTGTGTTTGTGTTGGATTGTTTGAACAGAGGAAGAAATGAGCATGAACGGGAGTAATGGTAGCCAAGTTGGCTACCAGGATGATATTGGAAATCTGAATGATGTTAATGACCCAATTTAATTGGGTGGTGTTGGTGCAATACGTCTACCTCTGGTTGAGGGGAATGTTGTCTTCCATATCACTAGCACAATGCTATAACTCTTGCAAATGAAAAGACTATATGGAGGGCTAGCCCATGAGGATACTTTGTGGATGTATGTGGTCCATTTTCATTCAAGAATATCTCTCAAGAATCAGTTCGTCTCCAGTTGTTCCCATTCTCTATGATGGGTGAGCTACCAAATGGTTAGTTGATATATCGAGGAACTTTATCAGCACATGGGATGAACTTATCACAACATTCTATGTGAGATTATTTCCCCAGTCAAAGATGATGACGCTCAGAGATAGTATCCAAGGTTTCAAACTCTTGGAAGGTAAACTAATCCACGAGACGTGGTTGAGATTTCAGAAGTTGGTACTTCAATGTCCGATCCACGGACTGCCAAACCACATATTGATACAATACTTCTATAGGAGTCTTGACTCGATGAACAAAGGTGTTCCTGATCAACTTGTTCTCAAAGGTATAATGTAACAACCTTATGAGGTAGCGTCTCAACTCCTTGGTGGCATGACCAAGATCAATAGAGCATGGTACACTCGTGAGAACCAAGTGTCTCCTCTCACCTTTAGAATGACAAAGGAGCAGATCGAGAAGGACCAGGAGAGAAACCAAAACATGGACAAAATGATGACCCAGCTTGATATCTTATCAAAAAATGTGATGGGTAGAGGGTCGAAAAGTGTAAATGTTGTGGCTATTGGTGGAGCGAACCTTGATGAAGAACCTTGATGAAGCGCACTTTGAAGTGATGTATAATGAGGAAGTGAACTTCCTTGCAAATCAAGAAGGAGGCTTTCGTCCAAATTATACAAGGCCGTGTGGAAATCCGGATTGGAAAAGAGATAATGGATGGAGAGACCATGACAAAGAATGGCGTGACCATAATGCTACTTGGAAGGAAAAGGATGGTAAAATGGAAAGATACGTCCCACCTCATGAACGCCAAAGGCCTAATGAGCAAAGAGTTAGTCCGGAGAACTTCCGTACAAAAAATATGATTGCATGGATTCTCAATAAGGTAGAAGGGTGGGTCAGATAAAATGTTGAAAGAGATAAGGAGGATGTCTCATCTCTCAATCAGATGGTGACTTCTCACTCATTCTCTATTAAACAGTTGGAGACACAAATAGGTCAAATCTCCACTCATTTAAATCCAAGGCCAAAAGTAGGGTTGCCTAGTGACACAACGGCCGCAAAACTAATGTTTGAATTGGTATTTTTGTCGTGCCACGACGTTAAATAAGGAGCTTCTTGGGAGGGAACCCATGTTTTTGATGTTTTTAAATGTTGCTTTTGAATAACGGGTGTTGATTTTGCAGGTTGAAAAGTTAAAAGTGTTGGAAAAGGAGTAATAGGTGAGCCAAAAGTCCAATCGATGACACCTTGAATAGGTCGGCCTGCCTGATTTGGACCGCCGGTTCAACCACCAAGCTTGATGGGGAGTTTTGTAAAACTTGGTGAGTCAAAAGCTTAGTCGGTGACTCACCAAACAGGTTGGTGAGCCCGACTTTGCCCAACATTTGAACCCCCAAATTGCTGGGAGTTTTGTAAAAATTGACAAGACAAAATACAACTCGGCGTATCGCCGAGTGGGTCGACAGACTCAACTTACCTCGTCGATTGGCGCGTGAACTGAAAGCTTTTAAAAGGGGCAAACAATTTCAAATTTAAAAATCCTTCACTTTCTCACCTTTAAAATAGGTAAACTCTTCATATTCTTGCATTTTTTTTACTCTCATTTCATTTGGAATCTTTGTTCGGGATGGATTTTGGAATTACTTTACTTCCTAGCATTTCAAATCTTTTTCAGCATACATGTTGGTTTTACGAATCCCGAACTTAAATTGTTTATTCAAATCAAATGATTTTGATACTTTGTTGTTGATATCTGCGGTAATGTCATTTTGATCATCGTGTTATAGTTTGTTTGTCTAATCTTGAATGAAATTGTAATTAATTGGCCTTAAATTATAATTTCTCATGTGGTTACTTGTTGAAATTGAGTTTAAATTATTGGGTTGTGTTTTAAATGTCGTGAGTCTAGCGGGGTGAAGTCTAAGTAACCCTGAATTGTGCTAAGTGTTAAATTCTTCTCAATGATAGATCTATTGATGTCATTTTAAGGGCTAAAGACGTCAATTAGGCAACATAACGAACATTGGGGAAATTATGAGTACACCGAGGGCATGGGTAGTATGGGTCTTGCTTTAATTTCATAATGTAAGTGCTTGATTTTGATGTCGTGGGCAGTGGGCTTGATTTTGAAGTACAGGGTGAAAAATTGGCATGTTAGGCCATTTGGCGAGTTGGGTCGAGCTCGGCAAAGGGTTTGGTGGCTCTCCAAACGTCCCCTAGATCGCCCTTTAATTTCGTTAATTGTGAGTTTATGTTCTGTAACTTTCAGCGATATGCCTGAGCTCGCTGAGTTCACTTGGCGATTCACCGAGAGTGCTTTTTGATTACCCTTTTACGCCCCTATTTCTTCAAATTGTTTTGTAACATTCGGTGAGCCATCTCTAGTTTGCCGAATGGTGTTCGAGATCTGCCGAATGACCCTAGACATCACCAACCAAGTTTAAATTTTGAGCTTTCTTTGCACTGTAACTTTTGACGAGCCTGACCTAGCCTGCCAAAGTGGTTCAGCGACACGGAGATCTAGTTGGCACTAGATGCCCTTAGTGTTAGAGTCGCACCTTGTGAGCATAGCCGAGGTGCTACAAATGAGGTGACAACCTTGAAGGTCGAATTACAGGGTTGAGGAATGATATGGGCCAACTGAAGTCTACTGATTTAACTATACTATTTGGGATGATAGAGATTCCCGACATGCTGAGTGTAGCTATTCCATCTTGTTTTGAGGTGCCTCCGACTACTATCAGAGATGAGACTAGAGCTGATGATGCTGATGATGTTGCTGCTGAGTCCTAGTTTGAGACAAATGAGAAACAACTAGGTTTTACTGATGTGACTATCTGTGATGACTTGGCAGACCTAGAGGGAGCCATGGTGCATACAGCTGTGTCGGCCTCTTTGAGGGATGCTTCTATTGTGGGCTCCAATGGAGCCAAGGATGCTGAGATACCACACACTAATGCACAAACAAACAGAGCTATGGATATGCAGACTTCACCCAAGGCCTAGCCTGGCAGGATAATTTTCTTTGCCTTCTTTTCTGTTCACTTTTTAGACTGTCTTTGTTTTAGTTGCATTTGAGGACGATTGCGTATTTTGTTGGTGGGGTGAGGTATTCCCATACCTACCGCTTCTGGACTGCTTTGTGAATATTGGCTTGATTTTGATTGTGTTTTTGTGAATATTGGAGCTTATTGGTTTATATATATCTTGGTTGTTGGATTATCTATGGTGGACTTTAGTAGAGCGAATGAAGCTGTGGAGTCGGGCACTAATGCCCAGAAAGTTACTGATATGTAGACTTCACCCAGGCCTAGCTTTGCTGGATGACTCTTTTGCCTCCCTCTCTGTTATCTTTTAGACTTTATTTTAGTTTCTTTGCATTTGAGAAAAACTGCTTCTTTTGTTTGGCGGGGTGAGGTATTTCCATACCCACCTTTATTGGGCTATTTTTGTGAATATTGATTTGTTGTTGGTTTTGTGTATATTGGATCTTATTCTATGTTTATATATATATCTTGGTTGTTGATCTATCGTGGCCCATTGTTCTTATTGTGAAAATTGTTTTGAACCGATTTAAAAAATTATGCCACCTCTTTCATATTTGATTGTGGTTGTTTTCTTGCAATTTTGAGTGTCGGCTATGGTCAATAACGATGACTTGAATAGTGCTCTCGATTTAAAGATATGAATGTGCAGCTATGATGAGGCAGACTGAGATACATAGGTAATATGTGAACTCTTAGTATCTCGTTGTGACTACCTAGTTGTCGATTAAGTCTCTTGTGATGAAAATTACACGCTAGCTAGAAAGTGTAAAGTGATGTTTGATAATTGTGTCGAATGCCTTGTGTTGCGAGGTTGTCTTGAATAGGGTGCTTAATGATACCTGGAATTTGCCCCGTTAGTATGATTGATTGATTGAAGCAAGTGATTGAAATGATCTTAGGCAAAAGTTTTGAAGAGTGATCCAAATTGATAACATACCTCTTTGTGGACACCTTTTGAGAAGTGTGAACCTTGATTGGCACCTTTTGAGCCTATCCTTTTCTTTGCAAGAAACTTGAGAAACATTGACCTCTTTGTCCCATCACCCATAACCTTCATGTAGTATTGGTTTGTTGAATAGCCAACTTAGGCCAAAATCCTAAGTTTGAGGTGTGGTGAAAAAGAAGAAAAGTCAAGAATTGTGAAGAATCCCCCTTTAAAGCATAGTTCGAAAAAAAAGGAACTCCTCCATATAAAAAAATATATAAATAAAAGAAATGGTAAAAAAGACTGAAAGATAGAAAAGCTTGTGAAATAAAGTGTGTAAGAGAAGCAAAAGAAATGGGCTATCCGATGAGTCATGTTTAGTTGAATAATGGGACAGGTTGTGAACATGTTTGAATGAGAAAGAGAAGGATAATAAGTGATTTTTAGGCCATACTTCATGAAGGTAGAAGCAACTAAGACAAAATGTCCATACCTCTACACTCAACCTTGTTACAAGCCTTGAAAAGACTTTTGTGATCTTGAGTGAGCTGAAACGAATGTTGATTGGAAAATAAGGGCAAACCTCTGGGTGGAATCATGCAAGTGTTCATCTTTCTGAGTGTGAGAGTTCTATGTGATTCCAGTATCTTAAATTGTTGAGAAATTTTGTGTGAGAATGGAATTAACCATGTTGTGAGGGCATTTGAATTCTTTTGTTGAGCTTGAACCTGCATTTGAAGCAAGCATTGTGAGCTTGAGTATACTTTATAATGGTGAGTCACAATTTGAAACTTAGAGTACACAATTAAACATTGTATGTGTAGTTTGAACCTCTTGTGTGCATTTGTGTTTAGTCTTAAGTAGCACCATTTGTAGCCATCCTTGTTGAACTAATTGATCTTGAGTTTTACTTTAGGACAAGCAAAAGTTTAAGTTGGGGGGCGTTGATGAGCCTGAGATTTTGACTCATTTAGGGCTTTGTTTTCATAGTTTAAGTACCTTAATGCATAATTTATGGTCTAAACTGATGTTAAAGTGTTGATTTGCAACAATGAAGGCGAAGGAGCAAGGCAAGGACATTACTAGGTAAAAAGGAAAGAAAAAGTTGAAGAAGTGGTAGAAAGGTAATCCTGGTGATTACCAAGACCACTCAGTTTGCTGCCGAGTGGCTCTTTATCTCGCCTAAAGCTCCAGTATGCCAGCCTTGGGGAAGAACCTACTTGGCGAAGGAAATGAATAGTCGACGGACCACCGAATGACTCGGAAATATCGACCTTGATTGCCTAAAGTCAAAGAACCCTAAGGATTAAAAGCCATGGCAAATGGGTGATGGAGCAGATCAACTGGCACATCGCCGATTTTGTTGGCAGCCCTCGACTTACCTCACCTAATTTCCCCGCATGCCAAAATTTGGGAAACTATAAATTAAATTTCAAAAAGAAAGAAAGGAGTTCTGCACTTTTTGGAAAGAAGCTAAACTTAGTTCTCTTGAATTTTCCATTGTAGACTTTAAAGTGTTTGAGACTTGGTTTTGAGTTATTGCAATTGTGCTTTTCAATTAATTCGATTTGAAGCATTGTATGGACATGGAAACCATTACCCAGCTGATGTCTAACATAGTTGGTTATTCTTTCTTTCTTTTTATGATGTGTAGCTAAAACCCCAATTCTTAGGGTGTGATCATGTGATTAGCGGCATAATTAGCTTATCAGTTTTGTTATTTAGTAATTTAAATGCTTAATTGAAGTGGGTTTAATCGATAGCTGTGTATTAATCTATGAATTGTAGTTGGAAATGCAATTCTAACTTAGTGTTCTGAGCTTGCTTGAGAAAGAGGCTTTAGAACCAAGGTTTTTGAATAATGATTGTAGTTATTGGGTTGATATGGGTTCAGCTCGAGAGAGTGAATCGTAACCTCGATTCTACCTATCTAGCTCGAGAGAGTAGGTAAATAAAAGTGTTGAGCTATTTATATTTTTAAGCTTGTTGAGGTTCGAGAGAACTAGCTTGATTTGTAATAGTTGTTCGAGAGAAAGAGAATGCATCTATAGTCTAGCCTACCTACTGAAAATTAGCAATTGTTAGTAAATTTCAGTTACCCATATAGTAAAATTTACCTATAATCGATCACATCCCCAATAATTTCTCCTACTTGTTGAATCCCCTGTTTTGATAATTGTCTTAATTGTTAATTGACAAACCAATTCCCCCATCTAACATTCGTTGTCAACCCCTTCGATTTATCTAAATGTTTTTGATAATTTATATTCCAATAATCGATTAGACCACTGTCATAACTTCGTAACTGAATTTGAACTTGTACCGCTCCTTGCGGGTTCGACCCCAACTCTTCGTTGGGTTTTATACTAGATTACGTTCGCCTACACCTAGTGTTGGATGAAGTGTAGTTGATTGTTTATCAAAAATATTGCCGCTGCCGGGGAGTGGTGTGTAGAATTCTATTATAGAAGTTTTAATTATGATATATTTGTGTTGTGGTTGAATCAACTTACTTGGTATTGTATTTGAACAGAGGACAAGATGAGTGTGAACGGACGTAATGTAGCCAACTGGACCACCAAGATGACATTGGGAATTTGAATGATGTTAATGACCCAATTCAATTGGGTGGTGTTGGTGATATACGTCTACCTCCTGTTGAGGGTGATTAACGTTTCAAGGACACTTCATCCAATTCTAAGTGTCAATGATCGTTAGTCAGTATATAACCCAACCAATTGAGTTGGGGTTGATCCCACAGAGACTATCTTTCTTTGAATTCAAATACCAAGGTTAGACGATGAACTTTACAACTGAGCAGCACACACTTAAGAGTTTAACAATCAAATTTTCAGGATGTCGTTGCCAACACACTTCAAAGTACTAACAAGAAACAATCAAATAACTAGCGAACACTTGGGGGGTTGACTAACCAATTGCCAAATTCAACTTAATGGGTGTACATCATTATCGGTAATGCTAATTTGTTGCGGGTAGAATAGACTATAAGTAAAACAATTTTCTCTCGAACAATTGCCTTATTTCCGTTGAGTTCCCTCGAACCTTAACACTATCCTTAAGCTAACTAGTCCACGTTCTCATCAAATCCACTCTTTTGAGCTTCATACAAAGGCTGGGTCTTGCGTTTCACTTTCTCAACCTGAAACCATCAAGTCCCACTACTAAGGATGCCAAAATACTACGTTGGTTCTGTACTTCTCTCTCGCGCAAGCACAATACTCTAAAAATTTATCACACAAAGATGCAATAATGATGTTAAACAACCATAATAATTTAGACCTACTTCAGATTAACACCACAAATCACTAATTGATAACACCCATGTAGTAGAAAGCAACAATTGGTCACATTGTCAAACCCCCAAGTTAGGGTTTTAGCCAATCATGATGAAAAGATGAAAATCAAGACCTGCCACATTTTCCATAGCTGGGTAAATGAAATTCGGAAGTTAAAATTAAATAAAATCTTCTCTATTATAAAATCTCAATGAAAAACCTTGCTAAAATCACTTGAAATCCACAATGGTAGTGTTTTCTCTCTCAATATTTTTTTCCTCCTATTTCAGAATACCATCTCTCTCTTGAAAAAATCAAGTTATGCAAGTCTGATGTGTGGCTGTTTGGGACCAATCGGCGAGGTAAGATGGGCTTTGCCAACCACTGTAATTTTTGGCGAGCCAGATCGGGATCGCCGAGCGATTCTGCGATGCACCCTTTTCCTTTCCACACGCCCATTGGCACTTACCTAGATCTCCATCAGTACTTTTGGTGACCTGGTCATCCATCACCAAAGCAATCAGTGACACGCCGAGTGGAACTGCTACTCGCCAAAGCTACCCCTTATTCAGCCTCAACGTTTTGTAACTTTAGGAGGTAGGGTGGCAACTTGGCGAGTAGCCGAGTGACATTGGCGATTGATACTTATCATTACCAATGACACTAACCTATGGTATGAGTGTCTACGATCATCGATAGTATAGTAACCCAACTAAAGGTTGGGGTCATTTCCTAAGGGACTGATTTTGAGAATTGATAGAAAAATAAAATTTAGCTCTAACTAGTCCTAGGTAAAGACGTTAATGAACAAAAACATAGTATATAAAGGGGGTGACATGAAAGTGTCAAATATCGATTTTGGAATTTTGTTACAAGTAGTAAAATCAGCAAAAATTAATAAGAAAATCAAGTATGGGGAAATATTCTTGGGGTGTGACCGCAATACAAGTTAAGATAAATAGTTGGGTGCATGCTTTTGACAAAAAAATTGTAAGATAATAGTGACTAGGCTAGGCTAAGGTTTAAATGGAAATAAGTTCCCCCTAAGGCAACTTACCCCGTTTCAAATGCGTTCCTCTCGGACACCCATTTGCCGCATGAAGACCAGCCTACGCTTTACCCCACTCACTCTCTCGAGCTCAGTGTTAGGATATGGGACTAGGGCTCACCCTCTCAGGCTGAGCCTCATGTCAACCCACTTCTTAGGCCATCAGTCTTGTGGTCTTGGTTGGCGACCTCCTTCTTGGGCAAGCCGAAAACACATGAGTGGGTTTGTATTTGCAACTACAAACCCTTTAGATTAAACCACAACAACTAGGTGAAATCACCATTAAGCTACATTTAACCTCCTTTAGATTAAACCACAACCACTAGGTGAAATCACCATTAAACTACATCTAACCTCTCGGCAATCAAGACGCAACAATAATATCAACACATATTTGCTAAATCACACCCCAAGAATAGGGAGTTTTAGCCACACATCAAGAAATAACAAAATACACCTAAAATGATAGTAAAATCAATTGGGTATAAGAAATTAAACCTTAATTTGAGCAAAGGAAGAAGAATAGAGAAGACCCACTTCCAACTTGGGGAAGATGAACTCATTTCTTTAAGTTCCCAAAAACCTCTCCAAACTTGAGAGAAAATATCTAAAAACTACTATTCTATTCTGGAAATTAAAAATAAAAGTTCCACACTTAAAAATTATAATAAGTTCAGTATTTATAGACTTCAGAAAATAGTGCTAGTGGATCTTTCTGCGAAGTTAGTCGATGTCGCCGAATGACTTCGGCGATTCGCCCTTCGTCTATCTCATTGTTGTTTCGTGCTTGCCTTCAACACCTTCACGTTTTGGACTATTAGGTGGTATAGTAATGCTTCTCAAAGCTATTCGGCGAAGCACCGATTGCTTCTTTTATCGCCTTTTTTTTCCTTCTCTTTCAAGGCTTTGCGTACTGGAAAAAATAGAGTAGTAAATCCCTTTGGCGAATCACCAAGTGTGCTTGGCGATGCTCGGGCTTCAGCTTCGTCGTTCTTTTCAGTCTTTTTGTTCCTTTTTGCGCCTAAGTGTCCATGCTTTCACTAAAACTTCAAAAACCTGAAACTTAAGGGTTTTCATCAGATATTTAGACAAAAAAACCATTCGAGGACACTATTCTTATCAAAATAAAACTCTAAATGTGTCCAATATGTGGACTCATCAACACCCCCAACTTAGAATTTTGCTTGTCCTCAAGCAAACTCAAGTTTAACCATTCAAAAAGGGTGTCTCAAACTGTGTTGTACAAGACTCAATCATGAACATACACAACAAGATTCAAACAACTTATGCAAAGATCAATTGTGAATTCAAAGATTCAAGTTGTGACACACCTGTCACACCCTGAGAGCACCCCCTAGGCATAACACGGTGTACTTGGCCCCGAAGGGGCCTTATACAAGCCCTTAGCATATTCATCATTGCATATAGACATTGAATAATGCGGAAATTTAAAACTTTTCAACATCAATGTCAAAGTGTCTCATAATAGAAAATAGAAAGTGGAATGCCTAGACATGATCATCTCTATGAAACCATCTAAGTACACATAAGAATAACAAATAGGGACCATAGCCCTTTACAATAGAATTGTCTCAAAATGGCAAGTACATAAGAAGTCTAATAGTCTATTACAATATAAGGAATATAAGTGTCATAGTGTGTGTCCTCGGAGCTTGAGGACATACCAAAAAGTCTTGGAGAAGTCTAAATCCAAGCTTGAGTCTCTTAGTATTATAATCACTTCCCGGAACCTACACTTAGTAGAAAAAGGAAGAAATATGGATTAGCACAATCAATTGTACTAAGTATCGTAGCCATGCAATTAAAACCATTTAAATCATGCAAAAAGGGACCTTTAGTTGAAAACATGCTATTTCAAGTTATAAGCCATAATGATATTCAAGGAACAATTAGTCAATCCACATTACAAGGTAAAGAGACATTTATGATCATAACAAGAACCGATAATCCATACCTTACATATTTGAGTTCTATTTACATCATACCATCATAAGACACCACCCATGACCCCCTTTAAAGTTCACTTGTGCAATGTACATATGAAGTCCCATACCCCCATATATACTAAGTAAAGCCATCTAGAAGAGACAAGTGTAGTAACATACATAATCAACATCATAATAGGTGAAACCAACCTTAACATAATTCATACCTTACCATATATAAAGGACTCACATAAGAGCTCCCTAAAGGACCCACTTGTGCAATACATAGGTAAAGTCCCATACCCTTACCTACACTAAGTAGTATCCCTCAAGTAGTCCTAGTTAGAGTTTATAAGTCATTTACATAGGCATATTTATACATTAGATCACCTTCTTAAAACAAAGGGATATTAGTAATAACCGACATAGGCCATGTGAGCTTCATGGAATCCGGTGTTCTACTCCCACACTGAAAAGAGA
Organism: Solanum commersonii; assembly: GCA_029007595.1. Lineage (NCBI taxonomy): Eukaryota > Viridiplantae > Streptophyta > Magnoliopsida > Solanales > Solanaceae > Solanum > Solanum commersonii. The sequence continues at coordinate 4,825,385 of JAJTWQ010000029.1, forward strand.
GTGTCCTACTTGCCATGGTGGAACTAACATAATAGCATCTAGGTGGATCCACTAGCTAATACCTATGTAGGCAACCATATTTAAGGAACAAGGAGATTTCTACCACCGGACTTGCTAAACGTAGAAGGTTTCCATCTCATGAGACAACATATATATTTTGGGAACCCGAAGTTGCTAAACGTAAAAGGAACCCATATGGGAAGCCAGACATCCTAAAGGTAAAAGCCTCCATCTCATATTCATGTTCACTCGGTGCTAAGCACAATTCCCTTTTAAAGTAGTATTAGGTCTTTACTTACACATTAGTTCAATAAGAAGTGCATTAATGACTCAACCCATCATTCATCATATGAGGATTTGTTAAAAGAAAACATCAACATGACATTAATTCATCCAAAAATTATCATATAAAACCATAATTAATCATTATAAGTAAATAAAAACAAATTTGGAAAGTGACCCACGAAATTGAGAGAAAACCTAGAATTTGGGGAACTTTGAAATCCAATTTTGAGAAGGCCTATCGGGGAAAAGGTCCCAAGAGTGAAGAGCAGCCATACCTTAATTGATTCCTTGAGAATCAATGGAGAAACTCCAAGAAATTTGGGAAAAAACTTTGAAACCCTAGGTCCAATGAAGACTTCTTCTTACAGATCCTTCAGAGAGAGAGTTTAGAGAGAAGTGGATTTTGATTTTATCATTTGGAGTTATAAGGTGGAAGACTTGGTTATCACTTAATAATACCATAATGAACCTAAAATAACTATTTATAACTGTTTTTATCCCATAAGCAATTAATTAGTAAATTACTAAACTACCCCCCACTTAAACCCTGTGGAGGTAGTGAGTTCGAGTGCCATCCACGAGTCCCCGTCCACGGGGTGTGGATTGAACCACGAGTCGTGCTGGCCACTCATGGTTTGGTACTGAGAGGGTGCAAATGAGGGTCTTGGTGAGGAGACTAAGTCTCTACTCACAGGACCCTTTCCACGAAGTGTGAGTTGGTCTATGGACCATACTACATGCTCGTGGTTTGGGACTGAGGCTTCCTTTTTGGGGGCCAAGTCTCCCATGAATAAGTACGGACTTACGAGCATGACTCACGGTCCGTAAGTTTTGGTCTCATTGCTAGTTGCAGTTTTGCCAGATTTTGGGTCCAAGTTTTGGTCCTCCTCAAGGACCCCTTGGGTGGTCCTTGGGGAGTCGTACCCGGACGTTGGACCCTAAACATGAAGTATTACAATTTTGAACCCTTTTTACAAACTTTAGTCCACCACGACACTCTAAAGTTAATTTTCAAGACCTAGCACCTCAGTAGTTCAATGCATTAGTTTTGGTCATTCCTTGACGTTTATGCACGAACATTTCCTCACCAATTTAGTTACATTAAATTAGGTCTTGAAACATTAATTCTACTCGCATTAAGTCATTAGTCATCAATTAGGCTCTAGCTTAGGTCGTTAGATTTCCAGAGTGTTACATTTTCCTCCCCTTAGGAACATTCGTCCTCGAATGACACTTTAATCTCTGTTAGGGGGGACTAGGACTCAAGACTAGCAGCCATACAACAACACATATCAATCACAAACTCATTACATAGGAGGAAACACCTTATTGACATCATTAGCTCAATGCAATATAAGCAAAGAAGCCATCACAAAGATAAATCTCATTATGCACCAAAATTACCATCTCATATAGACATAGGAGGAACTACCTTCTCCAACAAAAGCAAGCTCATCATAGCAATATTAGACAATCATGCTACTCCATCATACCATAACCAACATGTCCATCAACTTATCTCATGAGGTCACATATGTCAACATCATAACCAAATGCAACACAACATGAGGTTTATCATATCTTTTTATTACACACAATTAACCATGCTCCTAAATTTTACCACATAAGTCAAATTATGCAATCATCATACTTAAGCAATTCAACAAGAGGGACATATAATTTATGAGAGACTCAATTAAGTACTTCATGCTTCCTCACATGGACCCACACCATATAGGAAGAAACATGGCAAAAGATCATACAACAAACATAACTCCTAATTCATTACAAACTCAAGAGAAACTACTTACCTCAAGTTTAAATAGGAGTAGCAAGAAAGAGATGAGGATAACGAGACTTCATATTGGCCTCAACCTCCCATGTAGCACTCTCAACTAGATTATTTTGCCATAGAACCTTAACAGAAGCTACTTCTGTATTTCTCGACCTCTTCACTTGTCGATCTAGGATCTCAACCGGAACCTCTTCATAAGAAATGTTCTCATCAACACCCAAACCCTCTAAAGGAAGTATGGATACCGGATCACCTATACATTTTTTGAGCATAGAGACATGAAATATCGGGTGAACTAGAGCCAATTCATTAGGCAAATTCAATTCATAAGCAACATTTCCAATAAATCTCATAAGGGCACACATACCAGGGACTAAGCTTCCACTTTTTACCAAACTTCATTACCCCTTTGATGGGTGAGATCTTCAAGTATACCCAATCACCTACTTCAAATTCAAGATCCATCTTCCTATTGTCGGCATAAGACTTTTGCCGACTTTGAGCTGTTTTCAACCTATTTCTTATAAGTCAAACCTTTTCAATAGGTTCATAAACCATCTCGGGACCAAGAAGAGCAAATTCACCTACTTCAAGCCAACCAACAGGAGATCTACACCTCCTACCATAAAGTGCTTCAAATGGTGCCATGGCAATACTTGAATGGTAACTATTGTTGTAGTCAAATTCAATCAAGGGGAGGTGATCATCCCAATTACCTTTGAAATCCATCACACACGCTCTCAACATGTCCTCCAATGTTTGAATGGTCCTTTCTACTTGGCTATCCGTTTGAGGGTGAAATGCAGTACTAAGCTTCACTTTAGTACCAAGTTCATTTTGGAATGCTTTCCAAAAGTGCGAAGTAAATTGGGTACCTCTATCCTAAATGACAGACAAATGAACTCAATGTAATCTCACCACTTCCTTAAGGTACAACTTAGCATAGTCTTCCGCCGAATAGGAAACCTTGACAGGAAGAAAATGCGCTGATTTAGTCATCCTATCAACAATGACCCAAATAGAATCATGTTACCTTTGAGTACGAAGCAAACCTACCACAAAGTCCATATTGATATCCTCCCACTTCCAAGTGGGAATACTTATATCTTGAGATAGACCTCCCGATCTTTGATGCTCGACTTTGATTTGTTGGCAATTTGACCATTTGGCCACAAAGCTCGCTATATCCCTTTTCATTCCATTCCACCAATAGATCTCTTGTAGGTCACGATACATTTTGGTGGCTCCCGGATGGATAGAATATTGAGAACCGTGAACCTCTTCTAAAATTCTCTCCCTTAAGTCATCCGCATCCGGCGCACACAATCTTCCTTGGTACCTAAGCATCCCCCATCTCCCCTTGGGAGAAAGGCTCAACGGACTTATCAATAATCGACTCTTTCCACTCCATCAAAGTGGTATCTAGGTGTTGCTTGGACTTAACCTCAACCACAAGTGATGACTAGGAACAATGATGAACCATAAACCCACCCTTGGAGGAATCCCTTAGTTGGACACCTAACCGGGCCAACCTATTTACCTCCAGAACTAACTCTTTCTTTTCATCCTCTATATGAGCAACAGTACCCATGGACATTCTACTCAATGCATTCGCAACTACATTAGCCTTCCCAGGGTGGTATAGGACACTCATATCATAGTCCTTCAAAAGTTCCAACCACCTCCTTTGCCAGAGATTCAACTCTTTTTGGCAAAAAACATATTGACCACTCTTGTGGTCGGTAAACACATCTATGTGTACCCCATATAGATAGTGTCTCCATATCTTTAGAGCAAAACCTACCGCCGCAAGCTCGAGATCATGGGTTGGATAGTTCTTTTCATGAATTTTTAATTGTCTAGAAGCATAGGCGATTACTTTACCATGTTGCTTAAGGACACACCCCAACCCTACTCTTGAAGCATCACAATATACCACAAACCCTCCGGCAAAGTCAATATCGGAGTGGAGGTAAGCTTTTCTTTCAACAGTTGAAAATTCTTTTCACATGACTCCGACCATTCAAATTTAGCCTTCTTTTGGGTCAAGGCCGTTAGGGGAGAAGCAATTAAGGAGAAACCCTCAACAAACCTTCTATAGTAACCAGCTAATCCCTAAAAGCTTCTAATGTCAGAAGGGCTTAAGGGTCTAGGCCATTTATTAACCGCCTCCATTTCTTTTGGATCTACTTCAATTCCCTCACTTGACACTATATGCCCCAGAAACACAACTGATCTCAACCAAAATTCACATTTGCTAAACTTAGCATACAACCGTTGATCCTTGAGAACTTGCAACACGATCCTCAAATGTTCCATGTGATCATTCTCACTCTTAGAATATATCAAAATGTCATTAATGAAAACAATCACGAAGGAGTCAAGATATTGTCTAAACACCCTATTCATAAGGTCCATGAATGCTGCCGGGGCATTTGTGAGACCAAAACATATTACTAGGAACTCAAAATAACCATATCTTGTTCGGAATGCCATTTTAGGGAACATCAACACCTCTCACCTTAAGTTGGTGATAACCCGACCTTAAGTCGATCTTTGAAAAGTAGTTCACCCTTTGGAGTTGGTCAAATAAATCATTAATCCTAGGGAGCGGGTACTTATTCTTTATAGTGACCTTGTTCAATTGTCGGTAATCAATACACATCCTAAGCGACCCATCTTTCTTCTTCACAAACAAAGCCGGTGCACCCTATGGTGATATACTAGGTTGAATAAAAGCCTTATCTAGAAAATCTTTAAGTTGAGGCTTCAATTCCTTTGATTCGGCTGGGGCCATCCGGTAAGGAGGGATATATATCGGTTTTGTATTCGGCAAGAGATCTATGCCAAAGTCAATTTCCCATTCAGGAGGGATTTTGGGCAAGTCATTAGGAAAGACTTCCAGAAACTCCTGTACTACGGGGACCGACTCTAATGGAGAAGTCTAGGACTCAAGGTCCTTAACTCTCACAATATGATAGATACAACCCTTAGAAATAACTTTAAAAACTTTTAGACATGAAATAATTCGACCTCTAGGGATCAAGTTTCTTCCCTTCCATTCTACAATGGGTTCATTAGGAAATTGAAACTTCACAACTCGGGTTCTACAATCTATGGAAGCAAAACAAACATGAAGCCAATCTATCCCCAATATGACATCAAAGTCCAACATATCAAATTCTACTAAATCGACTAATGTGACTCTATTGGACAATGAAATGGGACAATTCCTATATACTCTCTTTGCTATGACCGAATCACCAACTGGGTTAGACACGAAAAAAGGTTATTTTAAGGTTTCAGGGAGCACATCAAATTTCATAGCCACTAAAGAAGTAACAAAAGATAAAGTGGCACCCGGGTCTAACAATGCATAAATATTAGTTGAAAATACTTGCAACATACCGGTAACAACATCTGGACAGCTCTCTTGATCACCTCAGGATTGGAGAGCATAGAAGCAATTCTTTTTAGGAGCATCGGAGTTAGACCCACTTGCTTGAGCTTGCTTATTCTCCCTCCCTTGAACCTTCATCATATGGAAATCTCTCCTCATATGACCACTCTTCCCACAACTAAAGGAATTTTCCGTGCCAACTAGGCACTTGCCTTGATGCTTCTTGCCACACTTTTCACAATTAGTTTTTTCAACATAAGGACTACCACCTCTTCCTCCTTGTGGTCTAGGGGTAGACACCCTACCTTTGTTGGGCCTAGGAGCATTGGAAAGACTTTTCTTGGGAAACCTCTTCTTAAACCTTAGTTCACCTTGACCTTCAAACTTACCGTTAGGTTCATTTCCCTCATCGAACTTTGGCCTTTTCACCTCTCTATTCCTCTTCTTAAGCCTTGACTCTTCCACTTGTTGAGCATGTACCATCAACCTAGAGATATCCATGTTGTCATGGAGCATTGCCGCTCGGCACTGTACTTCAATAACATTGGACACACCGATGACAAAATGACTCATTTCATCTCTTGGATTAGAAACCATTGAGGGAGCATGTTTGGACAACTTCATGAATTTCAAAGAGTATTCTTGGACACTCATACCTTCTTGGCGAAGATTGATGAATTCCTTAACTTTGGCTTCTCTTTTATCATAGGGGAAAAATCAATCAAGGAAAGCCTTCTTGAATATCTCCCAAGTTATGGGACCTACCCTTAAAGGCCTATTGTCCTTCCATTGAGTGTAGCATACTTGGGCCACGTCTTTCAATTGTTACCCGGCCAACTCAGCCTTCTCATTAGAAGAAACTCCCATAGCCTCCATAATCTTATAAAACCCATCCAAGAACTCTTGTGGATCTTCATTCACCTTGGAATCCAAGAAGACAGGAGGGTTCATCTTAGTAAAGTCTCTCAACCGTGAGGCCATGGTACTCACATTGGTCTCCACTCGGGGTCTAGCTTTTCGGTTAGCTTGTGCTGTCATGATTTGAGTCAAGGTACAAAGATCCACCCTTATCTCTGCATTAGACATAGCCCCTTCATCAATAGGGGCTTGAGGGTTTTGAAGAACTAGAAAGGGAACCTCCTCATTCACATTTTCCTCTCCGGCCCTTCTAGTATTAGTCCTTCTTGTATTCATAGCCTATAAGCACAAGAAAAGGATTAGGAGGAAAGACTTAATAGAACTAAGATTCTTGAGGCATGACCAATGAGTAATCAAGAAATGAAAATTCCTAAGCATCTTGTAGCCTCTCATTCATAAGTGTGGCGCGCTTCACACATATGAACAAAACTCTACTCGACGTGGTTTCAGGAGACATCATTCCTAATATTATTCAATTAACCTTATGCTCTGATACCTAGTTTGTCATGCCTCGAGAACACCCCCTAGGCGTAACACGTCGTACTTGACCCCAAAGGGGTCTTATACGATCCCTTAGCATATTTGTCATTGCATATAGACATTGAATAATGCGGAAATTTAAAACTTTTCAACATCAATGTCAAAGTGTCTCATAATAGAAAATAGAAAGTAGAAAGTCTAGACATCATCATCTCCATGAAACCATCTAAGTACACATAATAATCTCAAATAGGGACCATAGCCCTTTACAATAGAATTGTCTCATAATGACAACTACATAAGAAGTCTAATAGTCTATTACAATATAAGGAATATAAGTGTCATAGTGTGTGTCCTCGGAACTTGAGGACATACCAAAAAGTCTTGGAGATATCTAAATCCAAGCTTGAGTCTCTTAGTAGCACAATCACTTCCCGAAACCTACACTTAGTAGAAAAAAAGAAATATGGGTTAGCACAATCAATTGTACTAAGTATGGAAGCCATGCAATTAAATCATGCAAAAAGAGACCTTTAGTTCAAAACATGCTATTTCAAGTTAGAAGCCATAATGCATATTCAAGGAATACTTAGTCAATCCACATTACAAGGTAAAGAGACCTTTATGATCATAACAAGAACCTATAATCCATACCTTACATATTTCAGTTCTATTTACATCATACCTTCATAAGACTTGGTATAGTAATACCAAGTCTGCCACTCTAAACTCCCTTTTAAGCATTTTAGCATCATGCCATTTCTTCATCTTTTCCTTGAAAAGGGCTAAACATTCATAAACTTTGAACATGAATTCGTCCAACTCATTTAACTGCTCTACTCTCTCTTTTGAAGTCTTTGTCCAATCCAAATTTAGAGCTTTCAATGGCCACAATGCTTTGTGTTCCAATTCAACTGGTAGATGGCAAGATTTACCAAAACCTAGCTAATACGGGGACATACTGATTATTGTTTTGTATGCGGTACGATACGCCCATAGTGCATCAGAAAGCTTTTGAGACCAATAAGTCCTATTAGCATTCACTGTGTTGTCCAACATGATTTTGATCTCCCAGTTTGACACTTCAACTTGGCTGCTCATTTGGGGATGATACGGAGTTGCTACTTTGTGTTTCACTCCATACTTACTCAATGTGGCAGAGAACCACTTGATGCAAAAGTGGGATCCCCTATCACTAATAATAACCCTAGGAGTACCAAATCTAGCAAAGATGTAGAGTTTCAGGAATTGAACAACATTTTTTCCTTCATTGTTTGGAATTGCAACAGCCTCCACCCATTTAGAAACATAATCTACAGCCACCAAGATATACTTATTACCAAACGAACTCACAAATGAGCCCACAAAATCTATTCCCCAAACATCAAATAGCTCAACTTTTAAAATGGGCGTAAGAGGCAACTGGTGTCTTTTGTACACTTCACCTTGTTTCTGACATTGAGTGCACTTTTTAACAAACTCATGAGCATCTTTTTAGAGAGACAGCCAATAGTACCCACTTTGTAGAACTTTAGCAACTTTACGTACACCACCATGATGACCCCCAACTCGTGAAGCATGACAAGCATGGAGAATTTCAATGGTTTCTTCTTCCGGAACACATCTCCTAATGAAATGGTGTGCACACTCTCTAAATAAATATGGTTCATCCCAAAAGTGCTTCTTAACATTGAACAAGAACCTCTTTTGTTGGTAGAAGTTCATTTCGTCTGGCATTAATCCACACACTACATAATTGGCAAAATCAGCATACCAAGGAGGTTGTTCGAGAGTTACCATGAATACCTATTCATCGGGAAAAGCATCATTTATGTCGATCTCCAGCTCATCATTTTCTTTGCCTTCCAATGTTGATAAGTGGTGAGCCACCTGATTTTCACAACCTCTCCTATCTTTGACCTCAAAGTCGAATTCTTGCAATAAAAGTACCCACGTTATCAAACTTGGCTTGACATCCTTCTTTGCCATAAGATAATGCAATGCAACATGATCAGTGTGAACAATCACTTTAGTACCTAGCAAGTATGCCCAGAAATTCTCAAACGCATAAACTACCACAAGTAACTCTTATCCAGTAATTGTATAGTTACGTTGAGCACTGTTTACAGTTTCGCTTGAGTAGTAAATGGGGTGAAAAAGTTTGTTGCATTTTTTCCCCAATACAACACCTAATGCCGCGTCGCTTGCATCACACATTACTTCAAAATATTCTGATCAATCGAGACTAATGATGATCAAGGTGGAAACAAAATTTTCTTTCAAGCACTTGAAAGCACTATGCAAGCATCATCAAAGTCAAATTTCACCTCCTTCTCCAAGAGTTTGCATATAGGATGTGCAATCTTTGAGAAGTCTTTGATGAACCTCTGGTAAAAACCTACATGTCCCAAGAAAGAACGAACACCCTTCACCAAAATTTGTAGTGGTAACTTCTCAACCACTTCAATCTTTGCTTTATCAACCTCCAACCCCTTTTGCGACACTTTGTGACCAAGAGCTATCTCTTCCTTACCCATGAAGTGGCATTTTTCCTAATTTAGGACCAAATTTCTCTCCACACATATTTGGAGAACTTTTTCTATGTGTACTAAACATGCTTCAAAAGTGCCACCCACAACAGAGAAGTCATCCATAAATACTTCCATTGAATCCTTAACTATGTCAGCAAAAATAAATAACATGCAACGTTGAAATATTGCCAGAGCATTACATAACCCGAACGATATACGTTTGAAGGCAAAAGTTCCATATGGGCAGGTGAAGGTGGTTTTCTCTTGGTCCTCAGGAGCGATGGAGATTTGGTTATAACTGGAATGCCCATCCAAAAGCAATGCCAACCTCTCTCGGAGAGTTGATCAAGCATTTGATCCATGAAAGGCATAGGAAAGTAATCCTTTTCAATCCACAAATTTAACTTTCGGTAATCCATGCATACTCTCCATCCAATCACCGATCTCATCAGTACAAGCTCCCTCTTTTCATTTGGGACTACTGTGATGCCTCCCTTTTTTGGTACACATTGTACTGGACTTACCCATTTGCTATTCGCAATAGGGTAGATCACACTTTCCTCTAACCACTTTATTATATCATTTTTCACCACCTCTTGCATCAGTGGGTTTAATCTCCATTGATGTTCAACACTTGGCTTACAATGACTATCAAGCTGAATTTTTTGAGTGCAAATACTGAGAGAAATGCCCATTATGTCAGTGATAGTCCAACCTAGAACTTTGATATGCCCTCTTAACACCTCAAGGAGCAATTTTTCTGTCATTCAAGCAAGTCAGTTGCAATGATCACCGGTAAGGTTTTATTTGCCCCCAATAAAGCATAACTAAGATGGGAGGGAAGTACTTTCAACTCCTGATTTGGTGGTTCTTCTGTTGATGGTTTTGTGGGAGGACTTTCTCAATTTTTTAGTTCAATGTCCAACTTCAATGGAGTCTTTAAATACCCACCAAGTCTGAAAGAGCAACTACTACCTCTTCATAGCCTTGAATTTTGAATTCATCACAGTTCGCAAGCATGACTTCATGTGGCTCACTCATACACATCAAATGGCTCACACTAGCCACCACCTCATCAATAACATCAACAATGGAGACCTTGTGAATATCACTTGGATGTTTCATTGACTTACAAACATTAAAGGATACTTCTTCTTTGTTCACCCGAAACTTCAATTCTCAGCTTTTAACATCCACCAACGCTTTCTCGATTGCCAAGAATGGTCTTCCTAAAATGATGGGAATTTCAGCATCTATTTCACAATCGAGAATGACAAATTCAACCAAAAATATGAATCGGTCAACCTTTACCAATATGTCATATAGTATTCCCACAGGATGTTTAATTGATTGGTCCGCCATCAAGAGTCTCATTGTTGTGGCTTTTAATTCCCCCAACCCAAGTTGTTTATAGATTGCATATGGCATTAGGTTGATGCTTGCTCCTAATTTGCATAGGTCTTTAGCAAATTGGAGCATGCCAATGGTGAAAGGGATGGTGAACACTTCGGGATATTCTCTCTTTTTGATCAGCTCTTTAGTCATAATTGCATTACAACTATGGGAAGCTTCAATTATTTCAAAATCGAAGCTCCTTTTCTTTGTGACTAACTCCTTCATAGATGTGGCATAACCCAGCATTTCTAACAATGCTTCAAGTAGAGGGATATTAATTAATAGTGTCTTGAACACCGATAAAAACTTCTTGAACTTCTTATCCTCATTTTTCTTCTTGAGACGTTGTGGAAATGGAGGAGATTGATGAGCCCACAAATTGGACTCATTTATGGCTATATTTTAAAAGAAATTATGTCCTCAAATACTTATTTTATTTCAATATTTGATGAAAACCCTTAAGTTTCAGTTATTTGAGATTTGAAGGAAAGAATGGATACTACGTTGCAAAAAGGAACGAAAATGCTAAAAAAAATGAAGAAATGAAGGCCTAAGGATCACCGAGTCCACTTGGTGAGTTGCTGAATGGTCTTACTTCACCTTTTGTTCCAGTGTGCTGAACCTTGAAGGAAAGGATCAAGTCGATGGGAAAATGTAGCAGTCGATGCATCACCGAGAAGTTTTGCGAAGCAGTACCATGTCGCCTAATGACTTAGAGCACGACGATGCTAAAGGCTTAGTGCAACACTTCCATGAACTATACTAAAGGATGAATTACCGAGTTGATCAGTGATTCCGACTAATGATGCCGAATGATCCGCTGTAGTACAAATTTGTGAAAACTGTAAATACTAGTTAGAGTTGTAGGTTTAGGAGTCGAACAATTATTATAATTTTCATATAGAATAGTACTTTTTGATATTTTTGCTCTATGTTTGAGAGGGTTTTGAAGACTTGAAGATCCAAAGGGTTGCATCTTCAAGATTTGGATTTAGGTCTCTTGGATTATTCAACTTCGGCCTGTATCAAGACTTAAATTTTCATACTCAGTTGAATACAAGCTCAATGTGGTATATATTTCTATATCTTATACATGTGTGGCTAAAAATCTAATTCTTGGGGTGTGATTTAGCAAATATGGGTTAAGATAATTGTTGGGTCTTGCTTGCTGATAGTTTAATCGTACTTTGATTGTGATTTCGTTATGTAGTTGTGGATGAATTTTATGAATTTGCAGTTACAACTACATGTTTATTTATGTGTTTTTAGCTTGCTCGAGATAGAGGTTGTAAAACTAAAACTATTAAATTAATGGCCGGTGGGAGTGGGTCAACATGAGGTTCAGCTCGAGAGAGTGAATCCTAGTCTCATTCCCACACACTCAGCTCGAGAGAGTGAATGGGTTAAGGCGTAGGCTGGTCTTCATGCGGCAAGTGGGTGTCCGAGAGGAACACATTTGAAATAGGGTAATTGCTCGAGAGAGTGCCTTTCCCCCTTAAAGTTTAGCCTAGTCACAATTATATGAATCTTCTAGAGAAAGCTTGTACCCAATAATCTAGCTTAACCCATATTCCCGTCACATCCCAAGGATCCCCTCTCATTTCTTAGAAATCATTGTTTATTTTGCTATCTTTACTTATTTGTGACAAAACCCCCCATTGTTAATTTACACTCTTGTGTCACCCTTTAACTTACAATGTTTTTAATCGTTAATGTCTTTAGCTACGACTAGTTAGAACTAAATTTTTATTTTTCTATTAATTCTCAAAACCACTTCCTTGGGAATGATCCCAACCCTTGGTTTGGTTACTAAACTATTGTATGATCGTAAACACTTGCATCGAAAGCTGTGTCGTGATTACGGAAACATCCAAATGGCGCTGCTGTCGGGGAATGGTGTTATTTGGGAATTCTTTGATTAGTAGAATTTTTGTTCTTAATAGTTGTCGTCTACTTACTTAATTTTCAGTTTTGTTTTGAGTGTTTGTGTGTTTTAAGAAACATATGAGTGTGAACGGTGAAAATAGCTGCCAAGCAGGCCATGCAGCAGGTTATGCTTTCCATTGAGACGATATTGATGATATTAATAGTGTGTACAACCCTGCCCAAGTGGGTGAGATAGGTGCAATTTGCATGTCACAAGCAAACGGAAATGCGGCATTTGAAGTTACTGGCACAACACTCCATCCCATACATTCAAGAGGTTTATATGGAGGGTTAGAGAATGAAGATTCGTATGACCATATACGAAGTTTAATAGAAGTGTGCACCCCTCTGTCATTCACAAATCTATCGCAAAAGTTCATACGGCTTCGCTTATTTCCATTATCATTGACCGAGGGAGCCACTAAGTGGTTGGTAGAGCTTCCAAAGAACTCCATCAAGTCATGGGAGGAGCTAGTTACGACTTTTCATGAAAGTTTCTTCCCTCCATCAAAGATGATGAAACTGAGAGACGACATTCAAAATTTTAACGAAAAGGAGGGCGAACCAATTCATGAATCATGGACAAGATTTAAGAGATTTTTGCAAAAATGTTCAATAGATGGACCGCTGAGTGAGTTATTGCTCCAATACTTTTACCGTAGTCTGGATTCGATTAATAAATGGATAGTTGATCAGCTCGTGCAAGGAGGGATAATGTTACAAGAATTTTAAGTAGCCTCATTCCTCCTAGATGGCATGACTAGAGTAAATCAAGCATGGTACACAAACGATGACCAAGTTTCCCACTGTGCATCAGATTAATGCAAGAACAACTCGATAAATGAAGGGAGAGGTATGAAAAACTCAAAAAGATGTTGTCTCAAATAAAAGTGATACAAGAGCACATGAAGGGGACGTATGGAGTATTTCGAGTTGAGGAGGGTTCTTCTTTCGATTATTTAAGATCGGGGGAGAATAAAGGTTGGAACTCCACAAGATATGAGGAGGGTTTCTACCCACGCTATCAATAGCGGTGATGAAATCAAGGTTGGAACCATTATAGGAGTGAAAACCAAAGAGATATTGCCACGATTGGGCTGAGCAACATGACCATAAGGAAGACCATACTCAATTGAGTGAAAGGAATAAATAAAAAGGGAGTGCAAATAGTCCTCGGGTGAATGATCTATTGTCATGCATACTTGATAAAGTTGAGGGCTCTGAGGATTTGCTATAAGGGATGAGAGATAACTTTTCATTATTAAATAATAAAGTGAATTCTCATGCTGATGTCATCAAAATGCTAGATGGTCAATTGAGTCTATTATCAGCTCAATTAACATCCAGTACACTGAAGGAAGATAATGGAAGAGGGCTGGCTATAGTTACCCATAGTGGAAAGATGGCAAAAGGGAATGTGATGGAGGATGAGGACCCTCGAATGAAGGAAGATAGTTAGGGCATAGAGGAATGAGAATTGCCTATTCCAAAAAACCTTGCTAAAGAACCAAAAGTAGATGCAGAGCAACATGTTCAAGTTCCAAAAGTCATGCACCCTTTACCCAAAATACTTCTACCATTTCCTCAACGTTTGAAAAAAAAATGTAGATGAGAAGTTCAAAAAATTCTTTTTAGTATTCAAGAACTTATCCATTAATACTCCTCTGGTGGAAGCATTGTTGGAAATGCCGGGATACGCCAAATTCATGAAAGAGTTGGTTACAAAGAAGAGGAGCTTGGACTATGAAATGATTGAGGTACCCCATAGTTGCAGTGCAATTATGACAAATGAGTCCATCACTAAGAGAGAAGATCCTAGGCATTCACAATCCCGTGCACAATTGGCATGCTCCAATTCGCTAAAGCTTTGTACGATTTAGGAGCAAGCATTAACTTGATGCCTTATTCAATACACAAGCAGCTTGGTTTGGGTGAACCAAAGGCAACCACAATGAGATTCCTTATGGATGATCGATCAATCAAGCACCCAGTGGGGATACATTATGAGATATTGGTAAAATTAGATCAATTCATCTTTTCGACTAATTTTGTGATTCTAGATTGTGAGATCGATGCTGAAATCCCCATTATTTTGGGAAGGCCAATCTTAGCTACCGGGAGAGCATTGGTGGATGTCGAAAGAAGGAAATTAAAGTTCTGTGTGAAAAATGATGAGGTGATCTTCAATATCTGTAAATCCATGAAGCGACCGAGTAATATCCATGTGGTGTCTACTGAGGATTTTATAGATGAGGCATTGGCAATTGTGAGCCATTTAATGCGCAAGAATGAACCCCTTGAATCTGTACTTGCTAATTATGATGAATCCGAAGTTCAAGGCTATGAGGAAGTGGTAGCTACCTTATCAGGGTTAGGAGTATATTCAAGGAATCCAATCAAGTTGGATATTGACCTAAAAAATAGAAAAAGTCCTTCTGCAAAGCAATCAACAGAAGAACCACCGAATCTGGAGTTAAAAGCCCTACCCTCTCATCTCAAATATGTCTTCTTAGGAGACAATAATACTTTACTAGTGATTATCGGAGCTGATTTTCTTGAAAAGTAGGTGAAATTGCTCATTGAAGTACTGCGGAAGAATATAAAAGCTATTGGATGGACAATAGCCGATATAATAGGAATTCCTTCTATCATCTGTACTCACAAGATTTGGCTCGACAGTGAATGTAAACCTTGTGTGGAGCATCAACGGAGATTGAACCCTCCAATGCAAGAGGTGGTGAAAAATAAGATCATCAAGTGGCTAGATGTGGGAGTGATCTACCCTATTGCAGATAGTAAATGGGTAAGTCTGGTGCAATGTGTACCACAAAAAAGAGGTATAACCATAGTCCTAAATGCAAAAGGACAACTTGTGCTAAGAAGACCAGTGACTAGGTGGAGAATATGCATGGACTATCGAAAGCTTAACTCATGGACCGAGAAAGACCATTTTCCAATGCCTTTTATGGACCAGATGCTTGGCCGGTTATCAGAAAGAGGGTGGTATTTTTTTTTATGGGTACTCCTGTTACAATCAAATCTCTATTGCACCGGAAGACCAAGAAAAAAACACTTTCACTTTCCCTTATTGAACATTTGCATTCAAAAGAATGTCATTCAAACTATGTAATGCCCCAGCCACATTTCAACGTTCCATGTTGTTTATCTTTACGGATATGGTCAAAGACTCTATGGAAGATTTTCTGTCGTAGGGGATATGTTAGAAGAATGCTTAACATACTTAGGGCAAGTTCTTCAAAGATATGTGGAAATGAACCTGGTCCTAAATTAGGAGAAATGTCATTTCATGGTGAAGGAAGGTATTGTTCTAGGACACAAGGTGTTGCAACAAGGGCTATAAGTTTATAAGACAAAAAATGAGGTAATTGAGAAACTACCCCTGTCAATTTCAGTAAACGGTATTCGCAACTTCTTGGGGCATGCAGGTTTCTACTGAAGGTTAATTAAAGATTGCACACCCACTATGCAAACTCCTAGAGAAGGAAGTGAAGTTTTATTTTGATGATGCTTCTATGACCACATTTAATTATATGTGAAAGAAAAATTAGTATCCACCCTGATTATCTTCAGTCCTGATTTGTCTGAATCTCTCAAAGTAATGTGTGATGCTACTAGTTACTCACAATTTATTGTTTGGGAAAAAGCTCAACAAACTATTTCACCCAATTTATTACGCAAGCCAAACATTGAATAGTGCCAGCAAAATTATACTGTCACTGAACAAAAGTTGCTCACAGTGTTGTGTGCATTTGAAAAGTTTTGGGCATACTTGCTAGGCACCAAAGTAATAGTACACACTGATCATGCTGCACTCTGCTACTTGATGGCGAAGAAAGATGCAAAACCAAGATTAATAAGGTGGGTGCTACTATTCCAAGAGTTCGATTTTGAGGTAAAAGATCGAAAAGTCTACTTAAATCAATTGGCCAACCACTTATCGAGGTTGGAAGGAAAGGAAGATGCCGAGCCTGAGGTCGACATAGATGACTCTTTCCCTGAAGAACATGTATTTGTTATATCTCTCAAACCTACACCATGGTATGTATATTTTGCAAATGACGTTTTGAATGTATTGATGCCGGATGAGATGACCTTTTACCAACAAAAGAGATTCATATTCGACGTTAAAAAGTACCTTTGGGATGAACCGTACTTGTTTTGAGAATGTGCTGACCATGTTATTAGGAGGTGTGTTCTGGAAGAAAAAGCGGTAGAAATTCTCCATGCTTGCCATGCATCTCCAGTGGGAGGTCACCATAGTGGTATTCACACTGCCGCTAAAGTTCTCCAAAGTGCTTATTACTGGCCATCCCTACACAAGGATGCACATGACTTTGCAAAGAAATTCTCTCAATGTCAGGAGCAAGGCGGAGTGTCTAGAAGGTGCGAGTTGCCTCTCACTCCTATATTGGAAGTCTAGCTATTCGATGTATGGGGGATTGATTTCATGGGCCCATTTGTGAAATCATTTAGAAATAAATATATATCGGTGGCTGTAGATTAAGTTTCCAAATGGGTGGAAGCGATCGCACTTCAAAACAACAAAGGAAAAAGTGTTGTCCAATTTCTGAAATACTACATCTTCGCAAGATTTGGCACTCCTAGTGCAATCATTAGCGATGGGGGGTCCCACTTTTGCAATAGGTGGTTTTCAATGGCACTGAGCAAATATGGGGTGAAACACAAGGCAGCAACCCCGTATCATCCCCAAACAAGTGGCCAAGGTGAAGTGTCAAATCGGGAAATCAAAAGCATCCTAGCAAAGACAGTAAATGCCAACAGAACTGACTGGTGTAGGAAACTCGATGATGCATTATGGACATATCGGACTGCTTACAAAACACCTATCAATATGTCTCCATATCAGTTGGTTTATGGTAAGGCTTGTAAGGCTTGTCATTTGCCTGTCGAGTTAGAACACAAAGCGTTGTGGGCATGAAAGGCTTTAAATTTAGACTGGTCAAAAACTTCAAGGGAGAGGGTAGAATAGTTGAACAAACTGGATAAATTTATACTTAGATCATATGAAAGTTCAACCATCTACAAAGAGAAGATGAAGAAATGGCATGATGCTGATGTTTGCATAATCAAGACGCAACTTCCAATGCAAGTGTCTACGATCGTACAATAGTTTAGTAACCCAACCATGGGTTGGGATCGTTCCCAAGAGAGTGGTTTTGAGAATTAATAGAAAAGTAAAATTTAGTTCTAACTAGTCGTAGCTAAAGACATTAAAGATTAAAAATATTATAAATTAAAGATATACACAAGAGTGTCAATTAACAATGGGGGTTTTTTGTCACTAGTAAGTAAAAACAACAAAATAAACAAGGGTTTCTAAGTAATGAGAGGGGATCCTTGGGATGTGACGGGAATACGGGTTAAGCTAGATTATTGGGTACATGCTTTCGATAGAAGATTCATAGAATAATTGTGACTAGGTTAAACTTTAAGGGGGATCAATTCTCTCTCGAGCAACTTACCCCGTTTCAAATGTGTTCCTCTCGGACACCCACTTGACGTATGAAGACCCGCCTATGCCTTAACCCACTCACTCTCTCGAGCTGAGTGTGTGGACATGGGACTAGGGTTCATTCTCTTAAGCTGAACCTTATGTCGACCCACTCACACTGGCCATCAATCTAGTGGTCTTAGTTTTACGACTTCTCTCTTGATCAAGCCGAAAACACATAAATAAAATTGTATTTGCAACTACAAATTCATTAAATTCATCCACAACCACTAAACAAAATCACATTTAAACTACAAATAAAATATCAGCAAGCAAGACCCAATAATTATCTTAACCGATATTCACTAAATCAAACTCCAAGAATTGGGATTTTTAGCCACACATGTATAAGAGATAGAAATTTATACCAAATTGAGCTTGCATTCAACTGGGTATGAAGATTTAAGTCTTGATACAGGCCAAAATTGAAGAATCCAAGAGACACAAACCCAAATCTTGAAGATGAAACCCTTTGGAACTTCAAGTCTTCAAAACCCTCTCAAACTTAGAGAAAAAATATCAAAAAGTACTATTCTATATGAAAATTATAATAATTGTTCGACATTTAAAACTACAACTCTAACTAGTATATATAGTTTTCACAAATTTGTGTTGTAGCGGATCATTCAGAGTCGTTAGTTGGAATCACCGATAAACTCGGCAATTCGTCTTTTGGTGTAGTTCATCTCTATTTTTCACTATCCTTCAGCATCGTCATGCTCTGGTTCATTGGGCGACATGGTACTGTTTCGCGGAATATCTCTGCGATGCACCGACTGTTCCCTTTTTCTGCTAACTTGATCCTTTCCTTCAGGGTTTAGCACACTGGAACAAAAGGCAAAGTTAAACCTTTCGACGACTCGCCAAGTGGAATCAGCGATCCTCAGGCATTCATTTCTTCGTTCTTTTCACCCTTTTTGAATCTTTTTGTGACGTAGTGTCCATGCTTTCCTTCAAACTTCAAATACCTAAAACTTAAGGCTTTTCATCAGATATTGAGATAAAATAAGAATTTGAGGACAAAATTTCTATTAAAATATAGCCCTAAATGACTCCAATTTGTGGACTCATTAACACCCCCAACTTAAACTTTTGCTTGTCCTCAAGCAAACTCAAGTTTAGCCGTTCAAAAAGGGTGTCTCGAACAGTGTTACACAAGACTCAATCATGAATGCACACAACAAGACTCAATTTACTTATGCAAAGATCAAATTTGTACTCAAAGATTCAAGTTGTGAAACACCATTACCAAAGATCTTCAAGCTCACAATACTTGCTTCAAATGCGAGTTCAAAGCTCAACAAAAGCCTTTGAATACCCTCACACAAATGATGATTCCATTTTCACATGCAAAGGTATAATAAATTTAAAGTTCAGGAATCATTTACAACGCTCACACTCACAAAGAGGAACACAATGCATACTTTCACCCATAGGTTTGCCCATATTTTTCAATCAATAGTTGTTTCGACTTTCTTAAGATTACAAAGGTCTTAACAAGGCTTGTAATGGGACTGAATGCAAAGGTATGGCCATTTAGGCTCCGTGACTTTCATCCTTATGAAATGTGGTGCTCACAACATTTCCTTTCCTTTTTCTTCATTATTTTCTTTAGTTATCATAAGTCATCCTATTATTCACTTTCCATGGATTGTTTGGAAACCCCATCTCTTTTGTACTTTATTCTACAACTTTCTTTTTCATTCTTTTTATTTGTCTTTTTCTTTTTTCTTATATGGAGGGGTTCTATTTTTCTCAACACCATGGGTTAACAAAGACTTTCCTTGCACTTCTTGACTCTCCCTTTTCTTTTTCACCACAACCCCTAAGTTGGCTATTTAACTAACTACAATTAAAGAGGATTATAGGTAATGGATTATAAAAGGTCTAGTTTTTGTCAAGTTTCTTCCAAAGAAGAGTAAGACTCAAAGGGTTCTCAAAAGAGAATCATACACTCACAAGGTGGGTCACAAAAGAGGTATATGTCAAATTGGTTCACACTCTTCGAAGTTACCTAAGATCATATCAAGAGAAACTCTTACTTAGTCAACCGGACCAACAGGGCAAATTCTAGGTGTTGTCATGCATGGTTCCAGGTAAGCTTATCACACAAGGCATCGACACTTAAGTCAAACAAGACTCCACACTTTCGCTACTGTGCAACGGTCATAACAAGAGAATCGATTTGATAAATGGCTAATTACAACGAGATGCAAAGAGTTCACATATTGTCAATGCAACTTCGTTTGGCCTCATCGTAGCCGCGCATTCATGTTCGTTCGATTGTAAGCACTACTCAAGTTATCGGTATTGATTGGGACAGAGACTTAAATTTTGCAAAAGAACAGCCACATTCAACACACGAGAGGTGGCAAATTTTTTTGGACGGGTCAAAATCATTTTGCAATTTAAAATAAAAGGAGCCACAAGCTCAAACATCAACAGAAAAGCAGTATTAGCACAATTTTAAAACTAATCGGCCCAAATATATACACAAAACACGAACAAAAGTAGCACACAGAAGGTATGGACCTCACCCCACCAAAAATAAAACTTTTTTCCTCAAATGCAAATAACAGATATCCAGACTTTAGAATAAAGAAAGATAGAGAGGGAGATACAGAAAAATCTTGTCTACACAGTCGCTGCATCTGTTTGGGCATCAGTGCCCGATGTGTTAGCCTGGAATTTGATAATGGACCACGGAGCTTCTTCAAAAGATTCAGTGGCAACTGACTTACTTAGATTGTCCAAGTCATGAGCTACCAAAAAAAAGTGGATAGTTGTGAAGAATCCACGTCTCCATGATAGAATAATGGGATCTTGGGGATTCGTTCTCTTGTTGGCACTGGTCTTCTTTCCCTCATTATTCATTTTGGTAGAATTTGTTGCCTTTGTATTTTTCCTGAAATTTTTCGCTCTTGTTTGTCGGGGTGGCATATCTCTTCTAACTACTTTCGTTCTAGCCATTTCTGCAAAGCTTCGTGAAAAAGTTAGAAAGTATTTAGACAAAAGCAAGGTAGATCAATTGCAAAATCACTTCACTAAACCAGTTGGCGAAGTGCGCAACTACTTCGGCAGTTCGCCGAGTATAGTGCTTAGAGAATACAAGGGTGCAGACAAAGGGCGAACCAGAAGTCTTTTGGCGAGTTGTTGAATGCTTTTGGCGA
This sequence comes from Solanum commersonii, assembly GCA_029007595.1. Lineage (NCBI taxonomy): Eukaryota > Viridiplantae > Streptophyta > Magnoliopsida > Solanales > Solanaceae > Solanum > Solanum commersonii. The sequence continues at coordinate 4,846,818 of JAJTWQ010000029.1, forward strand.
TCAAAGGCTTCTCATCAAAAGTTATAGAATTAAACATCATATTTGGCACTAAATTAAAGGTGAGATGGAGATTTAAGGCAAACCGCCGAGTGATTCAGCGAGCTCGAATCAACTCGCCAAATGACCCAACTTTCGAAATTCAACCCTGCAAACCCCAAAAATAAACTTAAGGCATGCACAACTCAAATTAGGCTTTGACCCAGTAACAATCATACATAACCCACAATTTTCATCCAATTTAAAGTGCAACCTTTAGAAATCAACTATTTGACTTAGTACGGGCAAAAATTGCGAACCTAACAGGCAAACAAATATTCTAATCCTACCAGAGAGGCCCAACACATATCATAAAAGTACTACCATTTCATTTGAGTATAACTTTCGAGGAAAGGAATGCGGAGTTTGAAGTGCTAACCTTTTATGCCGAACAAATGAATATTGAGATGCTAGGTAGCAATGTAATCCAACTCGTAGAACAATTTCACACTCACACTTAAAATACTCTAGAGATGCAAAAATATAGGAACTAGAGTGCAGGTGTGAGTTTGGATAGATAAAAAGGGAGGGAAAGTGATTGAAGTTGAAATTTTTAAACCTTTGGCTTGCAAAAACCATCCAGTTTTCGCCCCCTCAGGGATATTAGTCAAGCTCGCCTATTCAATTGGTGGAACACCGATTGTTTAATTTCTTTGCCAAAATTTACAGGACCTCTGGTTTATGGGAGATCCAATTGGCAATTTTAATCGTGATCGATGACATGGTTGGTGATTCACCATTAATTTCCAAAGCTCACCGAGTTTTACAGACTCCAATGCAAGATGGTCTTGAGTCTAACGGTGGTCTAGTTCGGAGTCGTCGAACCGTTCGGTGATTCGCTAATTGGATCTATTGCTTACCATCCTTCACTTTTTCGAACACTTCTCATACTTTAACCTTTACAAACAACACACCATTATTTTATCGAGAAAGAAATAATAAATAAGAACAATGAAAGGGGTTTTGGGTTACCTCCCAAACAATGCCTTAGTTAATGTCGGGACGTGACGCAGCAGCGCCTTCAGGTGTCTTTGAAATACACCACTTCAACCAAAGAAATATCTTGACAATCCCTAAAATATAATTTCAAACGTTGACCATTCACTTTAAATGGACGTACTTCTTAATCTTCAACTTCTATGGCACCATTGGAGAACACTCACGTTACTCTAAAAAGTCCAAACAATTTGGATTTGAGCTTTCTGGGAAAGCGTCTAAGAGCCCATTTGGATTGACTTAAAAAAAGTAATTTTTAAAAGTGCTGGAAATTATTTTAAAAATAAGTAGTTATGTGTTTTGATAAAAGTGCTGCAGTTGAAAAAAAAGATGTTGATGTGTTTGGCAAATAAGTGCTGGTAAACTCTTTTTTTAATCAAAATGTTTGAAATACCCTTTAAGTTGTTAACATGATAAAAAGTTGATTAATTTAAGGTTTTTATACTTTAAAAAAAATTTAAAAAAATTATATTTTACATCCATAAGTAATAATATTTTCCTATCATTCACATATTTCTTTACCACCACAAATTATTTATAAGAGGAATAATAATAATAATAAAAAATAAAAAAATTAAAAAAAAATAAATAATAATAATAATAAATAAAAAAATAAAAAATAAAAAAAATAATAATAAAAATAAAATAAAAAAAATAAAATAATAAAATAATAATAATTAAAAATAATAATAATAATAATAATTGATGTTAGGTTTAATTCAATATGGGCAATTTGGGAATTGTTTAAAAGAATTAAGGGCAAAAAGGTAATATACTTGGTCAACATAAAAGGGCTTTTAAGTTAAAAAAAAATAAAAGCTCCCCTCCCCTAGCTTTTAGCTTTTGGCTTAAAATAAGTCACTTTGATAATTTACAAACACTCTAATAAGTCAAAATCTAGCTTTTAAGCCAGTTTGACCAGCTTAAAAGCCCATCCAAATAGGCTCTAAGTCGAGAGTTATATAGCAAAACTCAATCTTCTACATTGAAGTCCCGCTTGAGTATCCGAGCATTATGCCATTTCTTCGCCTTCTCTTTGTAGATGGCTGGACTTTCATACAATCTGAGTCTAAATTCATCCAGTTCGTTCAACTGCTCTACCCTTTCTCTTGAAGTTTTTGACCAGTCCAAATTTAAAGCTTTCAATTCCCATAATGCTTTGTGTTCTAACTCGACGGGAAAATGACAAGCCTTACCATAAACCAACTGATATAGAGATATACCCATAAGTGTTTTGTAAGCAGTTCGATATGCCCATAGTGCATCATCAAGTTTCCTAAACCAGTCAGTTCTATTGGCATTTACTGTCTTTGCCAGGATGCTTTTAGTTTCCCAATTTGACACTGCGACTTGGCAACTTGTTTGGGGGTGATATGGGGTTGCTACTTTGTATTTCACCTTATATTTTCTCAATGCCATTGAAAACCACCTATTGAAAAAGTGGGACCCCCCATCGCTAATGATTTCCCTAGGAGTGCCAAATCTTGCGAAGATGTAGCGTTTCAGAAATTGGACAACACTTTTTCCTTCGTTGTTTGGGAGTGTGATAGCTTCCACCTATTTGGAAACGTAATCTAAAGCCACAAAGATATATTTATTTCCAAATGAGATCACAAATGGGCCCATGAAATTGATCCCCCATACATCGAATAACTCAAATAACAAAATAGGAATGAGAGGCAACTCGTGCCTTCTGGACACTACGCCTTGCTGCTGACATTGAGAGCATTTCTTCAAAAATTCATGTGCGTCCTTGTATAGGGACGACCAGTAATATCAACTTTGGAGAACTTTAGCGGCACTGCGAATAACACTATGGTGACCTACTACTAGATATGCATGGAAAGCATGAAGAATTTCTACCACTTCTTCTTTCGTAATACACCTCCTAATAACATGGTCAGCACATTCTCAAAATAAGTATGGCTCATCCCAAAAGTACTTTTTAACGTCAAACATGAATCTCTTTTGTTGGTAAAAGGTCAGCTCATCCGGCATTAGTCCACACACAATGTAATTCGCAAAGTCTTCATACCATGTTGTAGGTTTGAGGGATATAGCAAACACCTATTCGTCAGGGAATGAGTCGTCTATGTCGACCTCACTCTCGGCATCTTCCCTTCCTTCCAACCTCAGTAAGTGGTCGTCCACTTGATTTTCGCAGCCTTTTCAATATTTTACCTTAGAATCAAACTTTTGTAATAGTAGCACCCACCTTATCAATCTTGGTTTTGCATCTTTCTTCGCCATCAACTAGCAGAGTGCAGCATGATCAATGTATACTATTACTTTGGTGTCTATCAAGTATGCCCGAAATTTTTCAAATGCATAGACCACTGTGAGTAACTCTTGTTCAGTGACCGTATAATTTCGCTGGGCACTATTTAGAAGTTTGCTTTTGTAGTAAATTGGGTGAAATAGTTTGTTACACTTTTTCCCTAACACTACCTTCAATGCCATACCACTAGCATCACACATTACTTCGAAAGATTCGGACCAACCAGGACTGACGATAATCGGGGTGGATACTAATTTTTTTCTTCAAACTCTTAAATGTGGCCATACAAGCATCATCAAAATAAAACTCCACTTCCTTTTATAGGAGTTTGCATAGTGGGTGCGCAATCTTTGAGAAGTCTTTAATGAACCTTTGGTAGAAACCTGCATGCCCCAAGAAGTTGTGAATACCCTTTATTGAAATTGGCGGGGGTAGTTTCCTAATTACGTTAATTTTTTCCTTATCAACTTCTAGCCCTTGTTGGGACACTTTGTGTCCTAGAACAATACCTTTCTTCACCATGAAATGACATTTCTCCCAATTTAGGAACAGGTTCGTTTCCACGCATTTTTGAAGCACTTTCCCTAAGTGAGTTAGGCACTCTTCAAATGTATCCCTTAAGACTGAAAAGTCGTCCATAAATACTTCTATAGAGTCTTCGACCATATCCACAAAGATATACAACATGCAACGTTGAAATGTGGCTGGGGCGTTACATAGTCTGAATGGCATTCTTTTGAGTGCAAATGTTCCCTAAGGGCAAGTGAAAGTGGTGTTTTCTTTGTCTTCCGGTGCAATAGAGATTTGATTGTAACTGGAGTACCCATCCAAAACATAATACCACCCTCTTTCTAATAACCGGTCAAGCATCTTGTCCATAAAAGGCATTAGAAAATGGTCTCTCTCGATCCATGAGTTAAGCTTTCGATTATCCATGCATACTCTCCATCCAGTCACTGGCCTTGTCGGCACAAGTTCTCCTTTTGCATTTGGGATTATAGTTATACCTCCTTTTTTCGGTACACATTTGACCGGACTTACCCACTTACTATCTGTAATAGGGTAGATCACTCCCGCATCTAGCCACTTGATAATCTCTTCTTTAACCACCTCTTGCATTGGAGGGTTCAATCTCCATTGATGCTCCACCCTAGGTTTACATTAACTGTTGAGCGGAATGTTGTGAGTACAGATGCTAGGAGGAATTCCTTCTATATCGGCTATTGTCCATCCAATAACTTTTATATGCTTCCCCAATACTTCAATGAGCAATTTCACCTTCCTTTCAAGCAACTTGGCTGCAATAATCACTAGTAAAGTATTATTGGCTCCTAAGAAGGCATATTTGAGATGAGAGAGTAGGGCTTTTAACTCCAGACTCGGTGGTTCTTTTGTTGATGGCTTTGTAGGAGGACTTTCTCTATTTTCAGGTCGATATCCAACTTGATTGGATTCCTTGAATATACTCCTAATTCTTATAAGGAAGCTACCACTTCTTCATTGCCTTGAACTTCAGATTCAAGGGGTTCAGTCTTGTGTATTAAATGGCTCACACTTGCCACTACCTCATCTATAATATACTCAGTAGACACCACATGTATATTACTTGGTTACTTCATGGATTTACAGATATTGAAGGTCACCTCATCATGGTTCATACGAAACTTCAATTTCTTGCTTTCCACATCCACTAGTGCTCTCTCGGTGGCTATGAATGGCCTTCCCAAAATAATGGGGATTTCAACATCGATCTCACAATCTAGGATCACAAAATCAATTGGAAAGATTAACCAATCTAATTTTACCAATATGTCATAGAGTATCTCCATTGGGTGCTTGATTGATCGATCAGCCATAAGTAGTCTCATTGTGGTTACCTTTGGTTCACCTAAACCAAGGTGCTTGTATATAGCATAGGGCATCAAGTTAATGTTTGCTCCTAAATCGCACAAAGATTTAGCTAATTGGAGCATGCCAATTGTGCACGAAATTGTGAATGCCCCAGAGTCTTCTCTCCTAGTGATTGACTCATTTGTCATAATTGCACTGGAACTATAGGTAACGTCAATCGTTTCATAGTCCAAGCTCCGTTTCCTTGTAACCAACTCTTTCATGAATTTGGCGTATCCTGGCATTTCCAACAGTGCTTCCACCAGAGGAAATTTAATTGATAAGTTCTTCAATACTAACAAAAAAAATTTGAACTTCTCATATTCATTCTTCTTTTTCAAACATTGAGGAAATGGTGGAGGTATTTTGGGTAAAGGGTGCGTGACTTTTGGAACTTGAACATGTTGCTCTGCATCCTTTTGTGGTTCATTGGCAAAGTTTTGTGGAATAGACAATTCTCTTTCATCTATACCTTGGCTCTCTTTCTGCATTCGAAGGTCCTCATCCTCCATCACATTCCCTTTTACCATCTTTCCACTCTGGGTAACTACAGTCAACCTTCTTTCACTATCTTCCATCAGTGTCCTGGATGTTAATTAAGCTGATAATGGACTCAATTGACCTTCTAGTATTTTGGTGGCATCAACATGAGAATTCATTTTACTATTTAATGATGAAAAGCCATCTCTCATCCCTTTTAGCAAATCATCTTAGCCCTCAACTTTATAAAGTATGCGTGACAATAGATCATTTACCTGAACACTACTTGCATTTCCTTTTTATTTTGGGCTCTCACTCAATTAAGTATGGCCTTCCTCATGGTCATTTTGTTCAGCCCAATCGTGGCAATATCTCCTTGGTTCTTCACTACTATAATGGTTCCAACCTTGATTTCCGCCCCGCTATTGATACCCTGTGTGGAAACCCTTCTCAGATATTGTTAGTTCCAACCTTGATTATCCCCAGTCTTAATTAACCGGATGAAGAACCCCCCTCAAATCTTTTGGAGTTCCAACCTTGATTCTCCCCCGATCTTAAATAACCAGAAGAAGAACCCTCCTCAACTCATAATACTCCATACGTCCCCTTCATGTGCTCTTGTATCACTTCCATTTGAGACAACATCTTTTTGATGTTTTCGTCCCTCTCCCTTTCTTTATCGAGTTGTTCTTGCGTTAATCTAAAGCACAATGGGGAAACTTGGCCATCTTTTGTGTACCATGCTTTGTTTACTCTAGTCATGCCATCTAGGAGGAATGCGGCTAATTCAAATAATTGTAATATTATTCCTCCTTGCATCAATTGATCAGCTATTCCTTTATTAATCGAGTCCTGACTACGGTAAAAATATTGGAGGAACAATTCACCTGGCAGTTCATGCGTTAGGTACTTACGCAAAAATCTCTTGAACCTTGTCCATGAATTGTGAATTGGTTCACCCTCCTTTTTCTTGAAATTCTAAATGTCGTCTCCTAGTTTCATCATTCTTGAAGGGGGAAGGAATCTTTCGTGAAAGGCCATAACCAGCTCCGCCCATGATTTGATGGAGTTGTTTGGAAGGTCGACCAACGAATTAGTAGCTTCCCCGGTCAATGATAATGGAAATAAATGAAGATGTATGGATTATTGCGATAGATTCTTGAATGATAAAGGGGTGGACACTTCCACAAAGCTTCATATATGTTCGTGCAGATCTTCATGCTCTAACCCTCTAAATAAACCTATTGAATGTATAAGATAGAGTGTTGCGCTAGTAACTTCGAACATTGCATTTCCATCGGTGTATGGCATGCAAATTGCACCCATCTCGCCCACGTGGGCAAGGTTATCAACACTATTAACACCATCGATGTCGTCTCGATGAGAAGCACCAGCCACTGGGGGACCCGCTTGGAAAATATTTTCCCCATTTGCACTCATATGTTCTATTGTGATACACAAATACTCAAAACAAAACTGAAGATTAAGTGAGTAAACTAGAACTAAGAAGAACAAAAATTCTACTTATCTAAAAATTCTCAAATAACACCACTCCCCGAAAGCAGCGCCATTTTGATGTTTGTGTAATCAAGACACAACTTTTGATGCAAGTATCTATGATCGTACAATAGTTTAGTAACACAACCAAGGGTTGGGATCGTTCCCAAGAGAGTGGTTTTGAGAATTAATAGAAAAATAAAATTTAGTTCTAAATATTCATAGCTAAAGGCATTAATGATTAAAAACATTGTAAATTAAAAGGGGACACAAGAGTGCCAATTAACAATAGGGTTTTTTTGTCACTAGTAAGTAAAAGCAACAAAATAAACAAGGGTTTCTAAGTAATGAGAGGTGATCCTTGGGATGTGATGGGAATACGGGTTAAGCTAGATTATTGGGTACATTCATTCGATAGAAGATTCATAGAATAATTGTGACTAGGCTATACTTTAAGGGGGATAAGCTCTCTCTCGAGCACCTTACCTGTTTCAAATGCGTTCCTCTCGGATACCTACTTGCCGCTTGAAGACCAGCCTATGCCTTAACCCACTCACTCTCTCGAGCTGAGTGTGTGGACATGGGCTAGGGTTCACTCTCTCGAACTGAACCTCGTGTCGACCCACTGACACTGGCCATCAATCTAGTGGTCTTAGTTTTACGACCTCTCTCTAGCAAGCCAAAAACACATAAATAAACTTATATTTGCATCTACAAATTCATTAAATTCTTCCACAACTACTAAATGAGATCACATTTAAACTACGAATAGACTATCATCATGCAAGACCCAACAATTATCTTAACCTATATTCCCTAAATCACAGCACAAGAATTTGAGTTTTTAGCCACACATGTATAAGAGATAGAAATTTATACCAAATTGAGCTTGCATTCAACTGGGTATGAAGATTTAAATCTTGATACAGGCCAAAATTGAAGAATCCAAGAGACCCAAATCCAAATCTTGAAGATGAAACCCTTTGGAACTTCAAGTCTTCAAAACCTTTTCAAACTTAAAGAAAAAATATCAAAAAGTACTATTCTATATGAAAATTATAATAATTGTTCGATACTTAAAACTACAACTCTAACTAGTATTTATAGTTTTTACAGATTTGTGCTGTAGGGGATTATTATGCGTCATTAGTCAGAATCACCGATCAACTAGGTGATTTGCCTTTTGGTGTAGGCCATCACCGTCTTTCACTATCCTTCAGCATCGTCATACTTTGGGTCATTGGGCGACATGGTATTGCTTTGCGAAACTTCTCAGCGATGTGCCAACTGCTCCTTTTTTTAGTTGATTTGATCCTTTCCTTCAGGGTACAACACATTGGAACAAAAGGTGAAGTAAGACCCTTCAGCGACTCGCCAACTGGACTCGGCGATCCTCACACCTTCATTTCTTTGTTCTTTTCAGCCTGCTCGTTCCTTTTTGTGATGTAGTGTCCATGCTTTACTTCAAACTTTAAATATCTAAAACTTAAGGGTTTCCATCAAATATTTAGATAAAATAAGCATTTGAGGAAACAATTTCTATTAAAATATTGCCCTATATAAATCCAATTTGTGGACTCATCAGATTCTTGGATACTCAAGTGGGACTTCAAGGTAGGAGTTTGGGTATTGTTATACAAATATCGACTTAGACTCTTTCCTGGAAATCTCAAATCCAAAAGGTCTGGACCTTTTATAGTAACACAGGTGTTTACCAATAGTGCCATAGAAGTTGAAGATCATGAAGGACCTCCATTTAAAGTGAACGGTTAATGTGTGAAATTATGATTTGGGGATTGTCAAGAGATTTCTTTGGTTGAAGTTGTGTATTTGAAAGACGTCTGAAGGTGTTGTTGCGTCATGCCGCGACGTTAACTAAGGCGATATTTGGGAGAAAACCCAAAACACCTCTAATTGCTTTTTATTTCTTGCAAAAATAATGGTGTGTTGTTTGTATAGGTTAAAGTTTGAGACGTTTTCAAAAAATTGAAGGATGGCAAGCAATAGATCATATCGGCGAGTCACCGAGAGGGTCGGTGAATCCAACCTTATTCGTTGTTGAGCTTGAACTTGCATTTGAAACGAGTATTGCGAGCTTGAGAATCTTTGGTAATGGTGTGTCACAACTTGAATCTTTGAGTACACAATTGATCCTTGAATAAGTAAATTGAGTCTTGTTGTTTATATTCATAATTGAGTCTTGGGTAGAACTGTTTAAGACATCCTTGTTGAACTGCTGAACTTGAGTTTTACTTGAGGACAAACAAAAGTTTAAATTGGGGTGTTGATGAGTCCACAAATTGGACTCATTTAGGGCAATATTTTAATATATATTGTGTCCTCAAATGCTTATTTTATCTTATTATCTGATGAAACCTTAAGTTTCAGGTATTTGAAGTTTGAAGGAAAGCATGGACACTACGTCGCAAAAATAATGAAAAGGCTAAAAAGAACGAAGAAATGAAGGCCTGAGGATCGTTGAGTCCACTTGGCGAGTGGCTGAAGGGTCTTACTTCGCCTTTTATTCCAGTGTGCTGAGCCCTAAAGGAAAGGATCAAGTCAACAAAAAAAGGGAGCAGTCAGCGCATCGCCAATAAGTTTCGCAAAGCAATACCATGTCGTCCAATGACCTAGAGCACAACGATGCTGAAGGCTCGTATAAGACGGTGATGAACTATACCAAAGGGTGAATCACCGAGTTGATCGGTGATTCCAACTAACGACGCCGAATAATCCGTTGCAGCTCAAATCTGTGAAAACTATAATACTAGTTAGAGTTGTAGTTTTAGGAGTGGAACAATTATTATAATTTTTATATAAAATAGTACTTTTTGATATTTTTGCTCTAAGTTTGAGAGGGTTTTGAAGACTTGAAGATCCAAAGGGTTTCATCTTCAAGATTTGGATTTGGGTCTCTTGGATTCTTCAATTTTGGCATGTATCAAGACTTAAATCTTTATACCCAGTTGGATGCGAGCTTAATTTGGTATAAATTTCTATCTCTGATACATGTGTGGCTAAAAACCCCAATTTTGGGGTGTGATTTAGTGAATATGGGTTAAGATAATTGTTGGGTCTTGCATGTTGATAGTTTAATCATAGTTTGATTGTGATTTCGTTTAGTAGTTGTGGTTGAATTTAATGAATTTGTAGTTGGAAATACAAGTTTATTTATGTGTTTTCAGCTTTATTGAGAGAGAGGTTGTAAAAATAAAACTACTAAGTTGATGGCCGGTGGGAGTGGGTCGACATAAGGTTTAGCTCGAGAGAGTGAATCCTAATCTTATTCCCACTCACTTAGCTCGAGAGAGTGAGTGGGTTAAGGCATAGGCTAGTCTTCATGCGGCAAGTGGTTTTCTAAGAGGAACACATTTGAAATGGGGTAAGTTCCTCGAGAGAGAGCTTATCGCCCTTAAAGTTTAGCCTAGTCACAATTATTCTATAAATCTTCTATCGAAAGCATGTACCCAATAATATAGCTTAACTCGTATTCTCGTCACATCCAAGGTTCCCCTTTCATTTCTTAGAAATCCTTGTTTATTTTGTTGTTTTTACTTACTTGTGACAAAACCCCCCATTGTTAATTGACACTCTTGTGTCACTCTTTAATTTACAATGTTTTTAATTGTTAATGTCTTTAGCTATGACTAGTTAGAACTAAATTTTTATATTTCTATTAATTCTCAAAACCACTCCAATGGGAACGATCCCAACCCTTGGTTAGGTTACTAAACTAATGTACGCTCGTAGACACTTGCATCGGAAGTTGTGTCTTGATTACACCAACATGAATGATATTTTTGGTAAATGATGCATAATGTTTGGGATGGGACTGTTCTTCTCCACATATTTTTGTATCTCTTCTTCCTCTATACCTTTGTCTTCTTCATGCATTTGAGATTCTTCATTGCCGGTCACATCGCCTATTGCTACCTTTCCACTACGAGTAACCACAACCAGCCCTCTATCATAATCTTCCATGGCAATTTTTGGTTTCAAATGTGCTGAAAGTAAACTCAACTGACCTTCAAGTATATTGATTGCATCTGCGTGAGAGTTTAATTTATTGTTCAATGATGAAATGTCAACTTTTATCCCTTTTAACAAGCCATCCGAACCTTCGACTTTATCAAGGATGCGTGACAACATATCATTCACCTGGGGACTACTTGCAGTCCCTTTCGATTTTGGGCTTTCACTTGAGTGAATGTGGTCCTCCTCCCTTTTCCAATAGTCACTTTGCTCGGCCCAATCTTGATAGTATCTTCTTTTCTCTTCCCTCTTGTGATAGTTCCAACCTTGATTTCCGCCCTACTGTAAATAGCGTGGGTGGAAACCCTCCTCGTATCTTTTGGAGTTCCAACCTTGATTCTCCCCCGACTTTGAATAATCGGAGGAAGAACCTTCCTCAACTCTAAACACTCCACTTGTCCCCTTGGGATTTTCCACATTCTCCATCATATGCTCTTGTAATAGTTCCATTTGGGTCAACATCTTCTTGATGTTTTCATCCCTCTCTCTTTCCTTATCAGGTTGTTCTTGTATCATTCTAAAACAAAAAGGAGAGACTTGATCCTCTTGGGTGTACCATGGTTGATTTATTTTAGTCATGTCATCAAGAAGAAATGAATCCACCTCAAATTATTGCAACATTATTCCCCCTCGTACCAATTGATCAGCCACCCCATTATTAACCAAATCAAGACTCCGACAAAAATATTGGAGTATAAAATCATTTGGTAGCCCGTGAGTTGGGCATTTAAGTATGAGTTTCTTAAACCTCACCCACGTTTTATGGATGGGTTCACCCTCCCATCACTTGAAACATTAAATGTTGTCTCTAAGCTTCATCAGCCTTGATGGGGGATAATCTTGCATTGAATGCTATAATCAGCTCGTCCCATGATGTGATGGATTTGTTTAGTAACTCGGCCAACCACTTGCTAGCCTCCCTCGTCAAAGATAGAGGAAATAACCAAAGCCGAATTGACTCTTGTGACACATTCTTGAATGAAAACGGGCTGCACACCTCTATAAAACTTCTTACATGCTCATGCGAGTCTTCATGTTCTATCCCTCCATAGAGTCCCCTCATTTGGAGGAGATGAAGAGTCATGCTAGTGACCTCAAATATTGCATTCCCATCAGCTTGTGGTACGCAAATTGCACCCATTTCACCTGAATGAGATGGGTTGTAAACACTATTAATATCATCAATACCGTCCCGATGACCTTCTTGACTACCACTCACCTCTTCCTCACTCATTTTTACTTTTATGTAGTCCAACCAACACTACACAATGCAGTCTAAGCCAATTCAACTACAACCAACAAATTGACAAATTAAATCTTCGATCAAAGAATTCTAAGTAACGCTACTCCCCGGCAGCGGCGCCATTTTGATTAACATTTCAAGGACACTTCATCGAATTCTAAATGTCAACGATCATTAGTCAGTATATAACCCAACCTTTTGAGTTGGGGTCGATACAACAAAGAGTGGCTTTCTTTGAATTCAAATACGAAGGTATGATGATGAACATTACAACTAAGTAGCACACACTTTAGAGTTTAATAATCGAATTTTCAGGATTTCGTTACCAACACACTTCAAAGTATTAACAAGAAACAATCAAATAACTAGCAAACACTTAGGGGATTGACTAACCAACTGCCGAATTCATCTTAATAGGTGTACATCATTACCGATAATGCTAATTCATTACGGGTAGAATGGACTATAAGTAAAACATTTTTGTCTCGAACAATTACCTTATTTCCACTGAGTTCTATCGAACCTCAACACTATCTTTAAGCTAACTAGCCCACGTTCTCATCAAATTCACTCTTTCGAGTTGGATTAAAAGGCTGGGTCTTGGGTTTCAATTTCTCAAATTGAAACCATCAAGACCCACTACTAAGGATGCCAAAATACTACGTTGGTTCTGTAGTTTTCTCTCGAGCAAGTACAAAACTCTAAAAATTATCACACCAAAGATGCAATAATGATGTTAAACCACTATAATAATTTAGACCCGCTTCAGATTAACACCACAAATCACTAATTGATAATACCCATTTAGTAGAAGGCAACAATTGGTCACATTGTTAAACCCCCAAGGTTAGGGTTTTAGCCAATCATGATGAAAAGATGAAACATTTTCCATAGCTGGGTAAATGAAATTCGGAAGTTAAAATTAACTAAAATCTTCTCTATTAAAAAAATCTCAACGAAAAACCTTGCTAAAATTACTTGAAATCCACAATGGTAGTGTTTTCTCTCTCAATCTTTTGTTACTCCCATTTCTAAATACCTTCTCTCACTTGAAAAAATCAATTTATGTAAGTCTGATGTGTGGCTGTTTTGGACCAATCGGCAAGGTAAGTTGGGATTTTCCGACCATTCGGCAACTCGCCAATTTTCCTTCATCTCGCCTTCATTTTTCACCTCTTCTTAATCCAGCCACTGTAATTATTGCCAAGCCAGATTGAGATCTGCGAGCGATTCCTCAATGCACCCTTTTTCCTTTCCACTCGCCCATCAACACTTATATGGATCTCAATCAGTAGTTTTGGCGACCTTGTAATCCATCGCCGAAGTGATCTACAACACACTGAGTGGAACTGTTGATCGCAGAAGCTACCCCTAATTTAGCCTCATCGTTCTGCAACATAGGTGGTAGGGTGGAAACTTTGCGAGTCATCGAGTGACATCGACGATCATCAAGCTTGTCTTTCCCTTCTCTTTTTCGCTCGTGTTGTCTCTATTGCCCATTTCTATCCTAGCTTTGTTCCTCAATCCATGTATTTGAAGATCAATGGTTTTACTTTAGTTGTTGGCACAAAAGAAACATTTGAGGACACTAAATCTATATAAATAAAGCCCTAAATGAGTCTAAATCTCGAACTCATTAGAGGGGAATTCTATCTTCCACGTAACTAGCATGGATGTTACAACTCTTGCAAATGAAAGGATTATATGGAGGGCTAGCTCATGAGGATCCCAATAAGCATATTCAAAATTTTGTATACATTTGTGGTTCGTTCTCATTCAATAACATATCTTAAGAATTAGTTCGTCTCTGGTTGTTCCCTTTTTCTTTTATGGGAGAAGCTACCAAGTGGTTAGCTGATCTACCGAGGAATTCATTACTACTTGGGATCAACTTACCGTAGCATTCTTTGTAAGGTTCTTTTCTCCATCAAGGATGATGATGTTAAGAGATCATATTCAGGGGTTTAGGCCTTTGGAGGATGAACCAATCCATAAGACATGGTTGATATTTCAAAAGTTGCTACTTCAATGTCCCACTCACAGGATGTCAAACAATGTGTTGTTACAACATTTCTATAGGAGTGTTGACTCGATGAACAAAAGGTGTTGTTGATCAACTTGTTCTAGGGGGTATAATGCAACGGCCTTTCAAAATCACATCTAATCTCCTCGATGGGATGACCAAAATTAACAGAGCATAGTACACTTAGAGGCCTAAGTGTCTCCTCTAACTTTTAGAATGACAAACGAGCAGATTGACAAGGATCAAGAGTGAGACAAAAATAGGGCCAAAATGATGACCTAGTTGGATATCTTGTCAAAAAATATAATGGGTAGTGGGTTGAAGAGTGTAAATGTTGTTGGTGTTGGTGGAGCAAACCCCGAGGAACCACACTTTGAGGCTCTATATAATGAGGAAGTGAATTTTCTTGCAAATCAAAGAGGAGGTTTCTATGTAAGTTATCCAAGGTTGGGCAGGAATCCAAGTTGGAATACAGAAAAGGATGATGGCTAGAGAGACCATGATAGAGAATGGCACGACCCTAGTGCTAATTGGAAGGTAAGGGAGGGTGACAAGAAAAGATACGTCCCATCCCATGAATGTCAAAAGCCTAAGGAGGAAAGGGCTAACCCAAAAAAATTATGTACAGAAGACATGCTTGTACGCATTCTCAATAAAGTAAAAGGGTCGAAAAAAGTTTTAAAAGAAATTAAAGAGTACGTCTCCATACTCAATTAGATGGTCACCTCTCACTCAGTTCCCATCAAATAATTGGAAATGCAAATAGGTCAAATTTCATATCATTTCAACCCAAGGCCAAAATGAGGTTTACCAAGTAAGACCTTGGCTACTCCAAAAAATGAACCTTGAAAGCATACCCATGTTGTGACACAACGTTGAATAAGGTGCTTCTTCGGAGGCAACCCAAGTTTTTAAAGTTTTTATTACCGTTGTTTGAATAACGGGTGTTGAAAAGTTGAAATGTTTAGAAAATGGCAACTAGGCGAGCCAAAATCTGAGTCGGTGACTCGCCGAATAGGTCAACGAGCCCGACTTGGATCACTTTTTGAACCACTTAGCTTGCTAGAGGTCTTGTAAACTCAGCGGGCTAAAGTACCACTCAGCGCATCACCGAATGGGTCGACGACCAAGACTTACGTCGTCGACTGGTGCGCGAACTGAAGAGTTTTAAAAGGCCAAACAATTTAAAATTAAAAAATCCCTTCACTTTCATAATTTTTAGCTTCTATACTATCACAATCGATCATTTTTTTCTCGTACTGTCATTTATAATTTTTGTTTGGGATCCTTAGTTCGAGGTGGACATTTAGATTACATTGCTACGTAGCTTTTCATATTTTTGGCAATCATAGGTTGGTTTTCTGAACCCCGCTCTATAACTGGTTGAAATCAAATGCAATTATCATTTTGTGGTTTTTAATAGTGCATAATATGGTTTTTTTTATCGTATGGTAGTTTCATTGACCGTAGTTAGTTGGAATCGTAATTATTTGGCCTTAAATGGTAATTTCCCGTGTTGTTGATTGTTAAAATTAGTTGTCGGCATTGAAAATGTCGTGGGCCTAGCGAGGTGAAGTCTGAGTAACCCCGAATTGTGTTAATTGTTGAATTTCCTAATGATGGAGCGGTTGGCGTCATTCTTAAGGGCAAAAAGATGCTAATTGACCAATCTTTCCAAAATCAGGGGAACTGTGAGTACCCCGTGGGTTTGGGTCTAATAGGTCTTTACTGAGTTGCATATTATGAGTGTTTAATTTTGTTTTCGTGGGTTGGGGGCTTGATTTTGAAGTACGGGGTACAAATCTGGCATGTTGCACTATTCGGCGAGCTGGGTCAAGCTTGCCGAGTGGTTCGGCGATTCACCAAATGTCCACTAGATAACCCTTTAATTCTTTAAATTTTGAGTTTGAATTTTGTAACTTTTGGCGATATGGCTGTGCTATCTGAGTTCACTTGGAAACTCACCAAAAGTCCCTCTTGATCGGCCTTCTACACCTAAATCCTTGAATTTACTTTGTAATTTCGGCAAGCAACTTCTGGTTTGCCAAATGGTTTCAGCGATCCACCGAATGGCCCTGGGTATCACCGACCATTGCTTATTTTAGAAATTTTTTGTTCTGGATTTTTCGGTGAGCTACTTCTATTTCAGCGAGCCCATGTTGGCTCGCCAAAGGTGTTTGGTGACTCGCCGATTGGTTTAGCGAGTCTTCCTACAACATTAACAATGACTTTTTCCCAATTAAATCTAACATTTTCAACATTTTTTTGCATGTATGGATAGACCCAAAGTTGCAAGTAGGAATCAATCACCCTGGAAGAGGGCTCGAGATATAGTTATAGATGATGAAACTGCTGCTTCCCAGGTTCTGACTATGAAATTTCCTATAAGAGGGGGAAAGGGAAAGGGAAGGGACCTAGTTCAACTGACACCTGCGGAGGGGAGTTCCTATAATGAGGGATTTTATTCCACGTACCTCACTCCCATTGACAATGAGGATGGTTCTGAAGATAGTTCTCCTGCCTCTATCTCCGAGCTGGAAGATGATTAGTCATTAGAGACTAGTTGAGAGGATCAACGCTCCAAGTCTTTGAATGATCTGCCTAGGATTCCGGTGCCTCTGATGCCTACTCCTCCAACCCCAACTACAGCTCCAACTCAAAGAGTGGTCCAAGCACCACCAATTCGGGGTCCTTCTCCCCGGTCACCTAACAAATTAAAGGCTGAGGGTTCAAGGAACATATTAGAAGAAAAGAGGTTGTCTATCGATGGTGTGATGGATCGATATTCGAAAGTGTAGAACACTTTGAAGTTCCACAAATTTAAGGTGTTTACAAAACCCCGGGGCCCTTACATTCCTACTTGAGTATGGGAGTTCTATTCGATATATGGAGAGTTGGTGTCGAAGGAGAAAAAGAAGGAAAGTTCCTTCATGTCGGTTGACTTTGTGATGGTTTGAGGCCGAAAGGTAAAGGCAGTAGCTCGAATATAAATGTTGTACTTGGTTGTTCCTAGGACCTCATGCACGACTACCTGAATTTAGTTAAGAAAAAGACCCTAGACAATCTGAAGGGTTGGTTGGCACCCCTACTTGTGATTCTACTCAAAGGTGGATTGAGAAAGGTGAAAAAATTGAGAAGAAGGACATGAATGTAGTCATTTGGTACTGGTTCAAGTTTATTAGTAGCACTGTCATGCCTTCCAAGAATGAGTCCACCCTCCACCATCAAAAGGCTACTTGTCTTGGGTCCATTATAGAGCGACAGGGGTTGAACTTAAGGCTGCTCATTGAGCAAGAGATGACCAGGATGTCCAAGCAGAGCGAAACATCTTTGCCTTTCCCTACCTTGATCATTGAGCTGTGTCGACGAGCCAGTGTTTTAAGGGATGAGAAGACAGATATGATGGTAGCACCTACCTCTTCTACTAACATCCGATGCATTAAGGCTTAGTACTTGAGAGATGAGGCCAATAGGAGGAGGGTTGCACCGGCGGATACGTCCCAAGTTGTTAATGTTGATATGCTGCCGACTGAGGCAATCATTCCCCATAAAGATGGTGGGCCTTCAGGTACCTCTAGTCCTTCAATTTTTTATACTTCTAGTTCTTATACTGTACCCCCTCCCAATACTTCTGTTGCTACTACCACCTCCTAATCCCCTATTACCCAGGCCATACTATACAAGATTTGGTATCTGGCCCAATCTGCTGATTTGCGGGCCTCCCGGGTAGAGGCCGTTGTGCCTAGGCTGATAGAGCAGGAAATTATTGTTGTATTAGCCCCGATCCGAACTGAGATGAGGGAGCATAGAGAACTGATTGAGGGCCACTAGTTGGCATTGGACGACCTTACGGTGAGGGTGGAGGAGTGTGAGCAGAGACACGATGCTTTCGATGTTGTGACGGACTTGAAGGCCAATATTTTTTGGCTGCACAGAAATGTGGACGAGCTTAAGTCCACTGATTTGTCGATGCTTTTTTGGATAGTGGAGATTCCTAAGATGTCGAGCACTGATATTCTAGCTAGTTCTAAAGCTCCTCTAGCTACTACTGTCACGACCCAAGCCTAGGGCCTAGACGTGACAAGGCGAATGAGGAACCTGAAGGAACCCCAAACAAGTCTCTCAAACTTGTCATCACACTTCATCGGTCGCGTAAGTACATTCAACATTAAATAACGGGAATTAAGGACTAAGGGCAAACCATTTCAAAATAACATCATAGAATAAGAGTCAAGCTCATTTACAAAATACTTGTCCAACGCACACCTCTACATACATAGATAGGACGGGGGCCATGACATACTACCGGCTCCCCTCATAGTCAAAATACAATTGCAAGCTAAAGTCTCAAAACATAGGAGTAGGAAACATAGCATAGCCCTCGAATCATTAAGGACGCACCAACAAACTCGGATAAGCACCGTACTATCCACGTGGATGGAGAGAAGGAACCCGAAGGAACCCCAAACAAGGTGGTGAGGTATAAACCCCTCACATGGTTGATGTTGGTCACACCCCAAGCATCCTAGGTGGTGAGATATAAACTCCTCACATGGTTATCCGGTTCTTTTCCCCCGGACCGGGCATGGTCATGCAACACTTTATATAGGAAATTCACATTAGGCTCTAATGCAATCTTGTATGGAATGAACATATACACAAGCTTAGTTTGTTATCAACACATCTCTGGAATGCCATACATCTCATAACTCAAGCCTTAAAGCATCAATTCATCAATTCTCCATAATTGGACATTTTGTCAAACACCTTGAAGGCATGTAATGGGGTCAAAGAGCATGGAAAATAGGGTAGTAATTATGCAGCAAAACCAGTGAACAACCTGCAACAACGCCTTTTAACACCCACAAGACCACATGAAAAATCTCCACATCAATTCCAAGTTTAGATTCAAGTTCTAGAGTCACAACATGCTCAAAACAACCACTTTTCATGCTAGAATTCATTGTGCAGAAAATTTATACAAGGAACAAGACTAATTTATGAATCTCAACTTAAACTATGAATTAGTGAGTAGAATAGTGTCTAGGCACTATGGGTGGAAGGATCCATGAGTTCAACACCACATACCTTGAGTTTTTATGAAGTTCTTGAGAGTGTCTTCAATGGAAGCTTGGAACTTGGAGCAAGAATCTCTTCAATCTTGAGAAAGGTTTTGGATTAGGGTTCTTGAGAGAAAATGTGTCTAAGTATGGGAGAGGTATTTTGGGAATTTTCTTTAGAGATGGGAAATGAATTAATGCTATATAGGAAATAAAATATGTCCTTGGAGAAAAAAAAATGGGTCCAACACTTAGAAAAAAAAAAGAGGCTTATGAACAGTAAATTCGCTCTCTAGAAATTGCATGTCCTGCACGGACGGATTTTACGAAAATGGGCATAACTTCTTCGTCCGAACTCCGAATGAGGTGAAACGAAGTACGTTGGGTAGCTAACTCAAAGGGCTTTCCATGGATATGTTATGGGCCACCCAATTATTTGTGTGCTAGGAGATATGACCCTCCAAAGTAGACCCTCGAAAAAGGCTTCACTTGGAAATTTCAGATTTTGATACGGTTGCTCTAAAATTTGGGTTAGACCCATTTCCCACTCAATTTGACCCCCTAAACAAGAATATGAAGTCAGATTTTCAAAAAAACAAAATGGATTTTTAGATATAACTAAAACAAATTTCCGGTAACTTTCGAAGCACATTTTTAGGAACTTTTTGGGTCGTTTCAACTACCAGAGATGATATTAGATCTGATGATATAGATGCTGATTTCGAGGCAGAGATAGATGAGGAGTAGTTAGGTGTTAGAGATGAGGTTGTGTATGATGATTTGGTGAACTTTGAGAAGGCCATAATAGAGACAACGAGGCAGGAATCGCTCAGAGATACGTCTATGGTGGGCTCTAGTGGAGCCAAGGATCTAGTGGAGCCAGGCACTGATGCACAAATAGAGAGAGTTATTGATAAGTAGACTTCACCCTAGGCCTATCATGAAAGGATGACTATTTTGCCTCACTTTCTGTTAACTTTTAGACTTTATTTTAGTTTTTTTGCATTTGAGGACAAGTGCTTCTTTTGTTTGGTGGGGTGAGGTATTTCCATACCTACCTTTGTTGGTCAGTTTTTGTGAATATTGGTTTGTTGTTGATTTTGGTTTTGTATATGTGTATGTTTGATCTTATTTAGTGTTTATATATATATATATCTTGGTTGTTGATCCATCTTGGCCCATTGTTCTTATTGTGCAAATAGTTTTGAACCGATTTAAAAAAATTTGCCACCTCTTTATGTTTGACTGTGGCAGTTCTCTTGCATTTATTAGTGTTGTTTGTGGTCAATACCGATGACTTAAATAGTGCTCTCAATTGTACGATATGAATGAGAGGCTATAATGAGGCAAACTGAGTTACATAGGTCATATGTGAACTCTTAGTATCTCATTGTGAGCCGGTTGTCGATTAAGTCTCCTGTGATGAATAATGCACGCTAGCTAGAAAGTGTAAAGTGATGTTTGATAATTGTGTCGAATGCCCTGTGTGGTGAGGTTGTCTTGAATATGGTGCTTGATGATGCCTAGAATTTTCCTCGTTAGATTGATTGAATGAAACAAGCATTTGAAATGATCTTAGGCAAAAGTTTTGAAGAGTGAAACAAATTGATAACATACCTCTTTGTGGCCATCTTGTGGGATGTGTGAACCTTGCTTGGCACTTTTTGAGCCTATCCATTTCTTTGGAAGAAACTTTTACCTCTTTGTCCCATCATCTATAACCTTCATGAAGTATTGGTTTGTTGAATAGCCAACTTAGGCCAAGGTGGAGGTGTGGTGAAAAAGAAGAAAAGTCAAGAATTGTGAAAAATCCCCCTTTGAAGAATAGTTTGAAAAAGATAGAATCCCTCCATACAAAAAAAAAAAAAAACAAAGAAAGAAAAGAAATGGTGAAAAGACTGAAAAATAGAAAAACTTGTGAAATAAAGTGTGTAAGATAAGCAAAAGAAATGAGGTATTCGATGAGTCATGTTTAGTTGAATAATAGGGTGGATTGTGAACACATTTGAATGAGAAAGAGAAGGAGAAAAAGTGATTTCTAGGCTATACTTCATAAGGGTAGAACTCACTGAACCAAAATGACCATACCTTTACACTCAGCCCTATTACAAGCCTCGAAAAGGCCTTTGTCATCTTGAGTGAGCTGAAACGAATGTTGATTGGAAATGAGGGCAAACCTATTGGTGGAATCATGCATGTGTTCATCTTTGTGCATGAGAGTTGTATGTGATTCCGGTATCTTAAATTGTTGGGAATTTTATGTGAGCATGAAATCATCCTTATTGTGAGGGCATTTGAATGCTTTTGTTGAGCTTAAACTTGCATTTGAAGCAAGCATTGTGAGCTTGAGTACACTTGATAATGGTGAGTCACAATTTTAAACTTAGGGTGCACAATTGATTATATGTGTAGTTTAAACCTCCTGTGTACATTTGTGTTGAATCTTGAGTAGCACCATTTGTAGACATCCTTGTTGAACTAATTGATCTTGAGATTTACTTGAGGACTAGCAAAAGTTTAAGTTGGGGGTGTTGATGAGTCTAAGATTTTGACTGATTTAGGGCTTTGTTTTCATTGTTTAAGTGTCCTCAATACGTAATTTATGCTTAAAACTGATGTTAAAGATTTGATTTGCAACAATGAAGGCGAAGGAGCAAAGCAAGGGCATTACCAGGCAAAAAGGAATGAAAAATCTGAAGAAGTTGAAGGAAGGCAATCTTGGTGATTGCCAAGACCACTCAGTGAGCAGCCGAGTTTCTCTTTACCTCGCCTAATGTTCTAGCATGCCATCCCGGAGGAAGAACCTACTTGGCGAAGGAAATGGATAGTTAGCGGATCGCCGAACGACTTGGTGATATCGACCTCGATCACATAAAGTCAAAGAACCCCGAGACTTAAGAGCCTAGGTAAACTGGTGGATGAATAGATCAATTGGCGCGTCTCCGACTTCGTCGGCGGTCCTCGACTTACCTCGCTAATTGCCTTGCATGCCGAAATTTGGGAAACTATACATTAAATTTCAAAAGAAAGAAAGGAGCTTCGCACTTTTTGGAAAGAATCTAAATTCAGTTCTCCTGAATTTTCCATTCTAGACTTTACAGCTTTTGAGACTTAATTTTGAGGAATTGCAATTGGGTTTTTGAATTAATTCGATTTGAAGCATTGTAGAGACTTGGAAACCATTACCTAGCTCATGACTAACATAGTTGGTAATTATTTCTTCATTTTTATGTTGTGTATCTAAAACCCCAATTCTTGGGGGGTGTGATCATGTGATTATCAGCATAATTAGCTTATGGGTATTGTTGTTTACTGATTTAAATGCTTGATTGAAATGGGTATCATTGATAGTTGTGTATTAATCATGAATTGAAGTAGCAAATGCAATTCTAACTTAGTGTTCTGGACTTGCTTGAAAAAGAGGTTTTCGATTAATGATTGTAGTTATTAGGTTAATGTAGGTTCATCTCGAGAGAGTGAATCCTAAACTTAATTCTACCTATCTAGCTCGAGAGAGTAGGTAAATTAAGGTGTTGGGTTGTTTATATTGTTAAGCTTGTCTAGGTTCGACAGAACTCGCTTGATTTGTAATAGTTATTTGAGAGAAAGTTAATGCATCTATAGTTTAGCCTACCTACTGAGATTTAGCAATTGTTTGTAAATTTCAATTATCCATATAGCGAAATTTTCCTATAATCGATCATATCCCCGAGAATTTCTCTCTACTTGTTAAATCCTCTATTTTGATGATTGTCTTAGTTGTTAATTGACAAACCAATTCCCCCATCTGACATTCGTTGTCAATCCCTTCAATTTATCTAAATGTTTTCGATAATTTCTATTCCTATAACTGATTAGACCACTTTCATAACTTCAAAACTGAATTCGAACTTGTACCGCTCCCTGTGGATTCGACCCCTACTCTTCATTGGGTTTAATACTTGATTACGATCACCAACACCTAGCATTGGATGAGGTGTAGTTGAGTGTTTATCAATGTCTCATCAGAGTTTGGCTCGTCATAAAAAATTTCCAACCTAAAATTCAACAGCAAAAACATTACCATTATAACAACCCATTTGGTTGTGTTGAGTATTACCATCGTTTTTTCCTAATATAGACTCCCTACAAGTTTATTTTAAGTGTTTTAGGACTACAGGGGATATGTAGCACGAATCTCGATGGACTAATGAAGGCGCAATTTAGAACAAAAATCAAAACAAGAAAGTTGAACACTTAATAGTTGACCAAAGTCAACATTTGAGGTTAGTGAACTTGAAATCAAGGTGTGAAAGATAGGTCCATATATATGGTGTTTTTAGAATTAGTTGGATAGCTTGGATGGGTCCCAAGGGGCTTTAAAGTCATTTGGACATCTAAGTTGAAAATTAGTGATTTTGATGACCACGATCAAATATAGAGAAAATTCCATAAATAGTCCATTAACTATAACAGTAGGTTTATAATGGTCCCTCAACTATACTTTTATTTGTTTAGTCCATTAACTATTCAAAAACTTATGAGCTTTGGTCCCTTAATTATATACTTATTTATTCTTGTCCTTTAAGTATTCAAAGACTTATAAGCTTTGGTCCGTTAACTATACACTTACGGTTTTAGTCTGTTAAGTATTCAAAAAATTATTAGGTTTGGTTTTTGTCCATTTTTTATACAGTTAGTTTATATTTATATTCGGGTCTATTTGGAAAGTCACTTGGTAGTTGGAATTGGTGTAATTACTAGGGTAGTAATTACCAGCCTAGTCATTACATTGTCTAGTAATTACGCTGACCTGTTTGGTTGCCACATTGTAATTACACAGTAATTTCACATGTCCTGTTTGGATGCCACAGTGCAATTACACATGTTCTATTTTGATGCACAATTGTAATCATAAAATTATAATAAATTTTAAAAATAAAAATTAATTATTTAAAATTTATACTAGACAAATAAGAAACTTTATAAATGATATTAAATTAAATATTTAAGATATATATTCTTTTTTGAAAATATATTAATTAATAAACATATTTTCTGTAACTAATATTATTAAAAAGTAATTGATTTATATTTTTTCAAATTAATATATTTCAATTGAATTGATCATAACAACTAAAAGTATGAAGTTTCTACGAACATCGTGAAATGCATGTTTGATAAAAAAAATAATATATAAATAAAATGTCATAAATTATTAAATGTTTGACAAAAATATAATCTATCAAGTCTAAATAAAAAATGACGTGCAATGTAAATTCAATATTACTAAAACAAATGAAACTGAAAATATAACATAGGTTATAGATTCAAAACAAAAAAACTTAACATAATACTCTTATAACAAATTTCAACATAGCAATAAATATGAATTATTTTTATTTTTTCTTAATAAAGAAAATGTAAGTCTATAACCTTACTTAACAATAAATTATATTTTAATTTAAAAATTAGAATACTAATAAAATTATGCTAATGAGAAAACAAGCATGGCATAAAGAAATAGATAATACGAAAAAATTACATAGAATCACGTAAAGTAAGGTTGAGAACAAGAAGAAAATGAAATATAATAATATAAAATAAAAAATAAACTTTTACAAATTTTTAGAATAGTAAAAATAAAAAAAGAACTTAAAATAATAGAAGTAAAAAAAATTAAAATAGAAATAAAAAAAAGAAATTAAAAAGTAATCATGTGGTAATTACACCATGTAATTACTAGTAATTCACAACCTCTGCCTGTGAATTGTAGAGTGTAATTACCCCCTGCCAATTACGCCAATTACCTGCTGACCAAGAAATTCCATGTCCTTCCAAACATGACAAGACAGTGTAATTACACAAATTATACCAAATCCAATTACCAGGGTGTCCTTCCAAACAGGCCATTAATGGAACTCTTTGTGATATTAAATCTTTAACCATTTTTAAGTTGTTTCTCGATCCCCACTATTTTTATTCAAATTACTCTAAAAAGAACAATAAAATCAACAATTCAAAATAAAACTAATGCGGAAAGAAGATATAAATCTTAATTTTATTCAATGGAGGATAAAATAAAGCATATAATTATTGCTAATGACTTAAATATGTTGTGTTCCATTCCTTATCGGTTAACGGTTCATAATATACATGATTTTTTAAATTCTATTTTTCATTTAAAAAAGAGAGATTTGATCTATAACACCTCAGATTTGGTAAAAAAAGAAAATATTCTTTTAACTACAATCTGGTTCTACGGGTCCCACCTAGATAATAACCATAGGAAGAGAGAAAATAATTTTCTAAAAATCAAGTCTAGTACCCTTTTTACAGTTCACTAGGATGGTCCGTTATCGAATGTACGAGTTATAGATAGGTCTCGTAGGTGAGTCCCTGCCTTAGTGAAATTTGGAGGGTAGAAAGTCCTATAGACTAACCGTATAGAATTTCGGTAGTTATTTTTAGGGGCTTTTTGGTCTTTTCCTAAGAGTTTTAACCCTATACTATGTCGATTTTGCCTCTATCCTAAGACCAATATTGTAACCACCCGTAAAATAAATAAGTGAAACTAGAGCCTAACTAGTGTGTCTTGGAGTTTGGTATGAGGTTTGAGGGTGTATAATGTTGTCCCGAGCTATGGTTGACGGGTTGAGGGGTTTAGGTTTAAAAGCATAGGTATGAATGCCTAAGGACAACGCTAAGGGTCCTTGAGGAGGACCCTAAGCCTAACCCCCAAGACCTCGTGAAATCAAAAGGGCTGCCCAAGATTTGGTGAACCACAGAAAGGGACCACGCCTCATGGATTACCTCCGTGTGTCAAGTCCCCAAAGTCCAAGCCACAGCCCCAAACCATGCTTGAGCAGGATGGGGCGTTAACTAGGCCATGGTCCGTGGTCTGGTGGGCGTGGTTTGCTCTTACAAAAGCTGCAATGGTTCGGCCAAGTTGGGGGTGAATTGGTAAATTCACCCTAAGTCTTGTTTGGTTGAGAGACGGTTTTAATTAGTTGTTTATGGTATCCATGCATTGTACGAGTAGGCTTTGAGAGGGTCATAGTGAGTTCTCTAAGTGCTAATTACTAATTTATGAATGTGTCCTATTGAAGTTAATGAAATAGGTTGACTTATATGTTTAAATGTAAAGATGCATGCTATACTTGGATTGTATTATGAGTTACTTCCTTGTCGTGACTTAATGAATATGAATATGCCTTGTCTATGGTGGCTTCAAAGGAGTACTTAGTGTGAGTAGTAGTATGGGATGCTACTCATGCATTGAACAAGTATGACTTAGAGTTGTCTTAGGTGATGGTCCTTATGTGTTGATATGACTTATGTAATGTTTATGTCTCTTATGTATGAGTATTGTGTAAGGATGGAAAGGTTGAATGTTAAGTTCACTTTTGTTGACCTTAAGGTGGTACTTTGGTGTGGATAGTGATATGGGGCGCTATCCATACATTGCACAAAGTATAGCTTGCGGGTTACTTGAGGTGAAGGCTTAATGTAAAGGTAATGGTTTATGTGATGATTATGTTCTAATGTGGTTTAAATGACTTGTATGTTGGTCGTGGTTGAATATTATGGCTCTTATGTTTTTGTTCATGAAAGTTTTATCAAAATAAAATATATCGTGACTTTCAAACAAAATGTCCGTTTTTAGCATGTTTTTGCATGACTATCATATTTAGTACTTAATTGTCCTAACCCATTCTTCTTCATGGTTTACTACAAGTGTGGGTTCCGGCAATTGAGTGGTTTTCTCTAGTGAAGCTTGCATTCGAGTTCCCCAAGACTAAGTGGTATGTCCTCATAGATCGAGGACAAGTAGTTGGTGTTTCCTTTCTTTTCATGTAATAGATTATTGTTAAGCTTTGTCGATTTTAAAGGACCGTGACACTATTTTGTTTCAAGTATGTTTTTTAGATGGCCATGTGAGACACTAGACTTCCGTTTCCTTTTAATATTTTCGATTGTTGGATTTATAAAAGATATTTTTTAAATTCTGCACTATTTCTAAGTATCTTATGTTATGAATGCTATGAGGCTTGTATAAGACCCCTTTGTGATCGAGTACACTGTGTCGCTTCCAGGGTGCAGACTTGGGTCGTGACAAACATAAAGACTTTTAAGTCCTACATCTACCTACTTTAAATCCATTCTCCTAATTCCCAAATTCCTTCAATTTCTTTCTCAAATCTTCTCTAAGGCTAAGGAAGATAAAGTTAGGTTTCAATCACCGAGATCTCAAATGCACTCTAGCAATTGAGCTATGAACTCCAAAGTATGTAAGTCTTTACCAATGTAGTCCTTCCTCTATAGGGTTCTCAAAATCTTCAATTTTACAAGTTAAAATTCTCAATTAAATGTGAGGATTTTATTCAATCATTATGAGTTATTTTAAGTTATGATTCAATCGATTATTTTCAATCTTTTTATGTATGAATTGAAGTAATTACATGTTTTTTAGTTGAATTCGTATGAACTCATGCATGATCCATTATTGTTGAATTTTAACACATGATGAAGCCTATGAACTATGATTTATTGAAATTATGCACGTTTTATGAAAGTAATGATTATGACTCATGCAAGCTTATAGATGAAGGTATCAATATGTTTCATGAAGTTTGGCCACATGACTTGAATGACATCTAGATTATCCATCAATGCTTTTGGGCAATTTTCCTAAATTTTGTCTTGATTAGTAGGGTATCCGAATATTCCATTTATGATTTTAGATTACACTTTTAAAACTATTTCCATTAGTAGTATGAGCTTAATGACTATGAGTATTATAAATCTAATATTTAAAGATAATGGATGGTGAAAGGATTTCTCATGCATGGTCTAAGGAGCTACTCTATAATGTGTCTAGCTTGGATTGGTTTCTTAATCGTACCTTTCCATGGATGATAAAAAAGAATATGATTAAAGACTATTTTGTGGGATGTTTTACTTAGCACCGAGTGGACTAGTAACGCTTACCCATGTCCCATAAACTATGTGATACTATAGAATGTTTTCTAAGATAGACATTATGTAGTGGATCCCCTTACGCTAGAAGTTCATGGTTCTTAACTTAGCAAGTAGGATACTCTCCTTTCGGTGTAGGTGTAATACACTAGACTCCATGTTATAGTCACATTATTTATGTCAGTTAACGGTAAATTTCCCACAATAATGATCTGAGTTACATTCAAGGTATTTCATAAAGGGTTTCAAATATATTAAGCTTGCATTGTATAGATCATGATTATAATTTATGTTTTCTAACCTTTTTGTCTTATGATTTACTTTGTCATTGCATGTCATGTAAAGTCTTTTTTAGCATGAATCAAATGTGTGATCCTTTAGAGAAATCAGTTTGTTGAGGATGCTACTTGGGAGGCCGGGATCGAGTGAAGTCCTATTTTCCACATCTATTTCGCTCCGACCCCACTCTAGCTTGAGTTATTTCGTCCTCATCGTCCATCCTTATGTCATAGTCATTCTCATAATTCCTTATGCATTCATGCTCATGAAAACTTGATTTTTGATAAAATGTGTTAGCTTGATTGATTTCTCCATGTTTATGTGCATTTGAATATGAGTTACATATAGGCCTTATGAAATGATGCTTTCAGTATGCTTTAGCTTGGAGTTGAGTTTCCTCCTCGGATATGTGCATTTATGTGATTGCATTAAAGTCAGGCTATTAGATCTATTTGCTACCCTCCTTATGATGTCTTGAATCCTATTCGAGGATGAATATTACTAAAAAGGAGATATTATAACACCTCAAATTTTGAAATATGGAAATGTGCAAAACCTGCATGGCTAATTTTTGTGTTTATGGTCTCAACCTACGGTCCGTAGGGCTATTACTGTAACATTCCAGAAATTATTAGACTAAACTAGTAGGCTAAGCTAGAGCTTGCAATAAGGGTCAAAGCCTTGAAAGTACCTGCCCGTACATTAAAATTCATGTTTTCATGTTAGAACGTCAATGCCTTAACCCAAAGGACCAGCCATATGTCCTTGAGCAAAAGAACTAGAAGGGCCGCCAAGCAGTGACCCGCGGAGGGCACCTACGCCTCGTGGGTCAACCCACACTCCGTGGGTTGGCATTCATAGGTCCACCCCTAAGAAAATAGGTCACTGACCACGACCCACGCTTCACCAGCATGGGCCGTGGGTCCATACACGGTCCGTGTGTGAGGGGGCCGTAGGTCATACCTGGAAACCATTTTTGTGAATTAGTTAAGGTGTTTTGGGGTTTTCCTTTTTCATTAATTATTAAGTGACATCATTTTTTATTATTTAGACCAACTATATAATGTTTTAAAGCCCCTAAATCTATTCATCCTCATAATTCCCAAATTCACAAATCAAAATCAACTTCCCCCAAAATCTTCTCTCTAGAACTCCAAGGAAGAAGAAGAGAATCGTGCTAGGGTTTGAAGAAGAGGGGTTTTTCACACAAATTTTTGGAATTCTTCATCAATGTATGGTAGTTCTTCATCCATGGGGAGATTTTGAAACGACCCAAAAAGTTCCTAAAAATGTGCTTCGAAAGTTACCGGAAACTTGTTTTAGCTATATCTAAAAATCCGTTTTGTTTTTCGCAAATCCAACTTCATATTCTTGTTTAGGGGGTCAAATTGAGTGGGAAATGGGTCTAACCCAAATTTTAGAGCAACCGTATCAAAATCCAAAATTTCCAAGTGAAGCCTTTTTCAAGGGTCTACTTTGGAGGGTCATATATCCTAGAAAAAAAATAATTGGGTGGCCCATAACATATCCATGGAAAGCCCTTTGAGTTAGCTACCCAACGCACTTCGTTTCACCTCATTCGGAGTTCGGACGAAGAAGTTATGCCTATTTTCGTAAAATCTGTCCGTGCAGGAAATGCAATTTCCAGAGAGCGAATTTACTGTTCATAAGCCTCATTTTTTTTTCTAAGTGTTGGACCCGTTTTTCCAAGGGCATATTTTATTTCCTATATAGCATTAATTTATTTCCCATCTCTAAAAAAAATTTCCCAAAATACCTCTCCCATACTTAGACACATTTTCTCTGAAGAACCCTAATCCAAAATCTTCCTCAAGATTGAAGAGATTCTTGCTCCATGTTCCAAGCTTCCATTGAAGACACTCTCAAGACCTTCATAAAAACTCAAGGTATGTGGTGTTGAACTTATGGGTCCTTCCACCCATAGTGCCTAGACTCTATTCTACTCACTAATTCATGGTTTAAGTTGAGATTCATAAATTAGTCTTGTTCCTTGTATAAATTTCCAGCACAGTGAATTCTAGCATGAAAAGTGGTTGTTTTGAGCATGTTGTGACTCTAGAACTTGAATCTAAACTTGGAATTGATGTGGAGATTTTTCATGTGGTCTTGTGGGTGTTAAAAGGCGTTGCAGGTTGTTCACTGGTTTTGCTGCATAATTACTACCCTATTTTCCATGCTCTTTGACCCCATTACATGCCTTCAAGGTGTTTGACAAAATGTCCAATTATGGAGAATTGATGAATTGATGTTTTAAGGCTTGAGTTATGAGATGTATGGCATTCTAGAGATGTGTTGATGACAAACTAAGCTTGTGTATATGTTCATTCCATACATGAGATTGCATTAGAGCCTAATGTGAATTTCCTATATAAAGTGTTGCATGACCATGCCCGATCCGGGGAAAAAGAACCGGATAACCATGTGAGGCCTTTATACCTCACCACCTAGGATGCTTGGGGTGTGACCAACATCAACCATGTGAGGGGTTTATACCTTGCCACCTGGGTGTCCGGGTGTGAACGGCATCCCCCATCCTAAGTTGGGGTTATAGATTGGTTGGATTATGCACACACATATGATATCTACTATTAGTATAGATCTACTTAAACATGTTTTGACGTCACTTTGATCATGCATCCTCATATTGTTATTCATTATGCCTATGGAACTATTTCTTGCATTTCGATTGTGTCCTTGTCTATTGTTGTATTGCACCCCGCATACTTAGTACATTCCAAGTACTAATGCATATTTTGCCTACATGATGTCACCATGTAGGGACCGGAGCTACTCTTGATCCTTCTCTCCATCCACATGGCTAGTACGGTGCTTATTCGAGTTTTTTGGTGAGTCCTCAATGATTCGAGGGCTATGTTATGTTTCCTACTCCTATGTTTTGAGACTTTAGCTTGCAATTGTATTTTGACTATGAGGGGAGCCGGTAGTATGTCATGGCCCCCGTCCTATCTATGTATGTAGAGGTACGTTGGACAAGTATTTTGTAAATGAGCTTGACTCTTATTCTATGATGTTATTTTGAAATGGTTTGCCCTTAGTCCCTAATTCCCGTTATTTAATGTTAAATGTACTTTCGCGATCGATGTAGTGTGATGACAAGTTTGAGAGGCTTGTTTGGGGTTCCTTCGGGTTCCTCATTCGCCATGTCACATCTAGGCCCTAGGCTTGGGTCGTGACAGTAGCCTTCACCTATGGAGCCCTTTCCAAACTCCAACTTCAAAGTTAGTTATCCCAAAAACCTAGGGTTCAATCTCAAGGATTCCTTTCAAATTCATTTTAATTGATTAGATTATGTTTTATTATGGATTAATTGATGATTTTATATGATTTTAAGTTGAATTACTCAAGAATTCATGAATTCCCTATTTTCCCAAATTGGATCTAAAAGTGTGGGTGAATTGTAGAATGAGGAATATTATGAAATCATGCTTATAGTAATAATAGTAATTGAATCATGTTATCATCCATGTCTAATGTAGTAACTCTAGATATGTTGGTTGAATGTGATCTATGGTCCTTGTAGGGAAAACCATTAAAATTATGTATTTTTATGAGGCTTATGTATATGCATCTAGATTACTTTGAGAGTAAAGTAAATATGATTATGATCTAATTGTTGTGTTGGTTGGGTGATTACCCTTATGTACACACTTATGTATGAGTATGATATGATGTGAAAGGTTTGTCATATGTAGTGGTTCTAAGGTTGGAAGACTAGTCTCACCTATTGAATCTATGAGCTATAGTATGAATTATATTGGATTGAGTGTAAACACATTGCTCCATTAATATGAACTTAAGTCAAGACTTAATAGATAACCTATGAGAATTACTGCTTAGCACCAAGTGGATATGAATATGAGATGGAATTTTATACGATAGTTGAGTTCAACTTCCCCTTGAAAGCTTATACACTAATTGAGTCCGACTTTCCAAATGGGTTCCTTTTACACTAGTTGAGTTTGGGTTCCCAAAGTAGGTATCTCATGAGATAGAAACCTTCTACCTTAGTTGAGTTTGGATTTCTAGAAGCAATCTCCTTATCCCATAAACTGTGTGCCCACATAGGTCTTTATCTAGTGGATCAACCTAAGCTAAGAGTTTGGTTCTACCTTAGGCAAGTAGGACAACCCCTTTTCGGTGTGGGTTAGACACCGGATTCCATGATTAAGCTCACATGGTCTATGTTGGTTAACGATAATCCCATTATGATAATATGATTTGTGAACTATAGTTACTCAATAAGCTTTCCTTAGTGTGGGTAGGATTATGGGATCTTATTCATGCATTGTACAAGAATACTTTGAGGGTATTTATGGTATGTTTCCAATATGATTTGATGACCTATATGTTGAATATGCTTATGACTCATTTGTTTGCACTAATCCTCACGGTGATTCTTAAACTTGGTAAAATGCATGCTTTTCAACTAAAATGTCCCTTTTTGTATGTTTCAAGGGATTTTATACATGGCTACCATACTTAGTGTATCTTTGTACTAACCCATGTTTTCTACATTTTCTATAAGTATATGGTCCGGTGTTTAAGGTGATCTTCCTCCTTATCAAAGCTTGGATCGTCTATTCTTCTTGCTTTTCGTGAGTCCTCATGCTTTGAGGACGGATGCTGACTTTCCAGTTTCTTTTTCTTGTATTTTCATTTGAGAACTATGTTGTAAGTGTTGTGACCCTATTTGATACTTCAATTGTAATAGATGGGCAATTGAGACAAGTCTAGACTTCCACTTTGATTTTATGAAACTTTTGGACTTAAATGCATTTTAACTCTTTTTATTCTAATACTTTGTGTTATAATATGCTAAGTGTCTTACATGGTTCCTTTAGGGTTTCTATGTTCCTTGTTACATCTAGGGGGTACCCTTGGGTTGTGAAAAACTTGGTAATCATAGCAAAAGGTTTAGAATGATTCTAGGATGATGTCTCATAAGCCACGTCCAATAGAGTCTTGTTAATGAGTGTGAAGCGCGCCACATTTTTTAATAACAGGCTATAAGATGTTAGGAAATTTCACTTCTTTTATTACTCTTAAGTCGTGCCTTAGAATTTAACTCTATAAAAGTCCCTCTCTTAATCCTTCTCTTGTGTCTTCAGGAAATGAATACACGAAAGGCTAACAAAAGAAGGGTGGATAAGGAGAATGTGAATCAAGGAGTTTCTCAAGGTAATCAAGCTTCTCAAGTTAACCAAGCTTCAATTGATCCCGTAATAGAGAATGTGACCCATGCAGAGTTTAGGTCTACTGTCCAATTGTTGGCTCAAGTTGTGAAAACTAAAGCCAATAGAGAGGTGATTGCTCCTATGAACACTAATATGAAGTTTGTTGCTTTTAGATTGACGGATATTGCTAGGATGTACCCTCTCGTGTTTCTTTGATCCAAAGTGCGAGAGGATCCTTAAGAGTTTTTGGAAGAGGTTTATAAGATAATTGATGCCTCGGGGGTGACTTCGATAGAGAAAGCGAAGCTAGCCGCTTATCAATTGTAGAGTGTTACTCAAGTATGATATACTCAATGGATGAACAATAGGCTGGTAGGAGCGGGTCCAATAGAGTGAGAAGTGTACGAATCTGCGTTCCTTATTAGGTTCTTTCCCCGAGACTTGAGGGAAGCTAAGGTGGAAGAATTTTTTAACTTTCGTCAAGGAGGTATGAGTGTTCAAGAATATTCTTTAAAGTTTACCCAATTGTCCAAGTATGCTCCGACTTTGGTTGTGGTCTCAAGGAATATGATGAGTAGGTATTTGACGAGTTTGTCTAGATTTGTGAGAAAAGAATGTCATTCGGCAAAGCTTCATGATAATAAAGACATCTCACATCTCATTGTGTCTGCTCAACAAATGGAGGAAGAGAAACTCCATGAAAATAATATGGAGGTGAAAAGAGCTAGAACCAGTACTGGGAATTTCTCCAATGCTAGGTTTGATGGACAAGGTCAACTAAGGTTCAAGCAAAGGTTCTCCAAGCAAGGCTCTTCTCGTTCTCCCCCAAGGTCAACAATGATAGGATGTCTAACTCTAAGCCTCAAGGATGCAATAGTGGTGGTTCCTATATTTCTAGGCCAAATTCTGCAAAGTATGGTAGAAAACATGATGACAAATGCTTAGTTGGCTCGAATGGGCGCTATGGTTGTGGGAAGAGTGGCCACAAGATGAGAGATTGTCCTATGCTCAAGGTTAAGGGGTGAGAAGATAAGAAAGCTTCTCTAAGAGGTTCAAAATCCAATGCTCAAAAGGAAAATTGCTTTTATGCTCTTCAATCCTGAGGTGACCAAGAGAGCTCCTTGGTTGTGGTGATTGGTATGTTGCATGTCTCTTATATTGACGTATATTCTTTGTTAGATCCCAGTGCCACATTGTCCTTTGTGATACCTTTTGTGGCCATAAAGTTTGAAATACTCCCCGAAGTGTTAGTAAAGCTATTTTCAGTTAATACCCTATTTGGTGACTCAATGATGGCTAAAAGAGTCTATAGAAGTTGTCGAATTTGTTGTCTCATAAAGTTACCTTGGTGGATTTGGTTGAGTTAGACATGTTAGACGTTAATGTGATTTTGCGTATTGATTGGTTGCATGCATGTTCTACCTCTATAGATTGTAGGACTCGGGTGGTTAGGTTCTAATTCCCAAATGAGCCTATTTTAGAGTGGAAGGGAGGAAATTCTATCCGTAGAGGCCAATTTGTTTCTTTCCTTAAAGCTAGGAAAATGATTTCCAAAGGGTGCATTTACTATCTTGTTAGGGTGATGAATGTTGCGTTCGAAACTCATTCCCTAGAGTCAGTTCCGGTAGTGAATGAGTTCCCAGAAGTTTTTCCTAATGATTTACCCGGTATTCCTCCTGAGAGAGAAATTGATT
The DNA here is from genome assembly GCA_029007595.1 of Solanum commersonii. Taxonomy (NCBI): domain Eukaryota; kingdom Viridiplantae; phylum Streptophyta; class Magnoliopsida; order Solanales; family Solanaceae; genus Solanum; species Solanum commersonii. The sequence goes on from JAJTWQ010000029.1 coordinate 4,882,500, forward strand.
TTGTCATTGATATATTACCGGATACGCAACCTATCTCCATTCCTTCTTATAGAATGGCTCCAGCCGAATTAATGCGTTCCTTGATAGGTTCTACAATCGAGACTTGAGGGAATCTCAGGTGGAAGAATTTTTTAACCTTCGTCAAGGAGGTTTGACTGTTCAAGAATATTCTCTAAAGTTTACCCAATTGTCCAAGTATGCTTCGGCTTTGTTGCGGTCTTAAAGGATATGATGAGTAGGTATTTGACAGGTTTGTCTAGATTTGTGGTAAAAGAATGTCATTCGACAATGCTTCGTGATAATAAGGATATCTCACGTCTCATGGTGTATGCTCAACAAATGGAGGAAGAGAAACTCAATGAAAAAAATAAGGAGGTGAAAAGATCTAGAATCGGTGATGGGAATTTCTCTACTGCTAGGTTTGATGGACGAGGTCAACTAAGGTTCAAGCAAAGGTTCTCCAACCAAGTCTCTTCTAGTTCTCCCCCAAGGTCAACAATGATAAGGTGTCTAACCCTAAACCTCAAGTAGGCAATAGTGGTGGATCTTTTGTTGCTAGGCTAAATTGTGCAAAGAGTGGTAGAAAACATTATGGCAAATGCTTAGTTTGCAAGAATGGGTGCTATGGTTGTGCGAAGAATGGCCACAAGATGAGAGATTGTCCTATGCTCAAGGTTAAAGGGAGAGAAGATAAGAAAGCTTCTCTAAGAGGTTCAAAATCCAATGCTTAAAACCAAAACCGCTTTTATGCTCTTCAATCCCTAGGTGACCAAGAGAACTCCTTGGTTGTGGTGATTGGTATGTTGCAAGTCTCTTATATTGATGTCTTTTCTTTGTTAGATCCTGGTGCCACTTTGTCCTTTGTGACACCTTTTGTTGCCATGAAGTTTGAAATACTCCCCGAAGTGTTAGTAAAGCTTTTTTCAATTTCTACCCTGTTTGGTGACTCAGTGATGGCTAAAAGAGTCTATAGAAGTTGTCGAATTTGTTGTCTCATAAAGTTACCTTGGTGGATTTGGTTGAGTTAGACATGTTAGACGTTGATGTGATTTTGGGTATGGATTGGTTGCATGCATGTTCTGCCTCTATAGATTGTAGGACTCGGGTGGTTAGGTTCTAATTCCCAAATGAGTCTATTTTAGAGTGGAAGGGTGGAAATTCTATCTGTAGAGGTCAATTTGTTTCTTGCCTTAAAGCTAGGAAAATGATCTCCAAAGGGTGCATTTACCATCCTTTAAGGGAGATGGATGTTGCATCCAAAACTCCTTCCCTAGAGTCAGTTCCGGTAGTGAATGAGTTCCCAGAAGTTTTTCCTAATGATTTACCCAGTATTTCTCCTGAGAGAAACATTGATTTTATCATTGATGTTTTACCGGATACGTAACCTATCTCCATTCCTTCTTATAGACTGGCTCCGGTCGAGTTGATATGTTCGTTGATAGGTTCTTTCCCTGAGACTTGAAGGAAACTAAGGTGGAAGAATTTTTTAACCTTCGTCACGGAGGTTTGACTGTTCAAGAATATTCTCTAAAGTTTACCCAATTATCCAAGTGTGCTCCGGCTTTGGTTGCGGTCTGAAAAGGATATGATGAGTAGGTATTTGACAGGTTTGTCTAGATTTGTTAGAAAAGATTGTCATTCGGCAATGCTTCATGATAATAAGGTTATCTCACATCTCATGGTGTATGCTCAACAAATGGAGGAAGAGAAACTCCATGAAAAGAATAGGGAGGTGAAAAGAGCTAGAACCGGTGATGGGAATTTCTCCAATGCTAGGTCTGATGGACAAGGTCAACTAAGGTTCAAGCAAAGGTTCTCCAAGAAAGGCTCTTCTAGTTCTCCCCCAAGATCAACAATGATAGGGTGTCTAACCCTAAACCTTAAGTAGGCAATAGTGGTGGTTCCTTTGTTGCTAGGCCAAATTGTGCAAAGAGTGGTAGAAAACATGATGGCAAATGCTTAGTTGGCACGAATGGGTGCTATGGTTGTGCGAAGAATGGCCATAAGATGAGAGATTGTCCTATGTTCAAGGTTAAGGGGAGAGAAGATAAGAAAGCTTTTCTAAGAGGTTCAAAATCCAATGCTTAAAACCGAAACCGCTTTTATGCTCTTCAATCCCTAGGTGACCAAGAGAGCTCCTTGGTTGTGGTGATTGGTATGCTGCAAGTCTCTTATATTGATGTATATTCTTTGTTTAGATCCCGGTGTCACTTTGTCCTTTGTGACACCTTTTGTGGCCATGAAGTTTGAAATACTCCCCGAAATGTTATTAAAGCTTTTTTCAGTTTCTATCCTGTTTGGTGTCTCGGTGATGGCTAAAAGAGTCTATAGAAGTTGTCCAATTTGTTGTCCCATAAAGTTACCTTGGTGGATTTGGTTGAGTTAGACATGTTAGATGTTGATTTGATTTTGGGTATGGATTGGTTGCATGCATGTTCTTCCTCTATAGATTGTAGGACTCTGGTGGTTAGGTTTTAATTCCCAAATGAGCCTATTTTAGAGTGGAAGGGTGGAAATTCTATCCGTAGAGGTCAATTTGTTTCTTGCCTTAAAGCTAGGAAAATTATCTCCAAAGGGTGCATTTACCATTTTGTTAGGGTGATGGATGTTGCATCTGAAACTCCTTCCCTAGAGTCAGTTACGGTAGTGAATGAGTTCCTGGAAGTTTTTCCTAATGATTTACCCAGTATTCCTCCTGAAAGAGAAATTGATTTTGTCATTGATCTTTTACGGGATACGTAACCTATCTCCATTCCTTCTTATAGAATGGCTCCGGCTGAGTTGAAAGAGTTAAAGGAACAATTAAGGGATTTGCTAGTTAAGGTTTTATTCGTCCGAGTATCTCTCCATGGGTCTGGTGGTTTTTTATTAAAAAGAAGGATGGGTCTCTTAGAATGTGCATAATCACTGTCAATTAAACAAAGTGACCATCAAAAATAAATATCCTCTTCCAAGAATTGATGACTTGTTTGATCAACTTCAAGGGGCTAGCTATTTCTCCAAAATTGATCTTCGTTCGGGTTACCACCAACTAAGGGTGAGAGCGGTTAATATTCCCAAGACGGCCTTTAAAACCTGGTATGGTCACTATGAATTTTTGGTTATGTCATTTGGATTGACAAATTTCCCGGCGGCATTTATGGATTTGATGAATAGAGTGTTCCAACAATATCAGGACATGTTTGTGATAGTGTTTATCGATGATATTTTGATATATCTAAGGAGTGAGAATAAGCATATTGACCATTTGAGGATTGCATTACAAGTTCTTAAGGACCAACAACTCTTTGCAAAGTTTAACAAGTGAATTTTGGTTGAGGTCTGTAGCTTTCCTTGGTCATATTGTGTCAAGCAAGGGTATTTAGGTAGATCTTAAGAAGACGGATGTAACACCCCGAAAATGCTAACAAGAGTCACATGTCGATAAACCACTGCTTAATTATTACAATATGTTTAATTCTCACTTTGGGAACTTGAAATAATGTTATATTTGCAACCTTGCTTAAAATAATTGTCATCGTAATTTAATGTATTGTATGGGGATATTTGCGTAATGTTTTAAGTAGAAATATGTATAGCTTTAAAAGGAGGTGAAGGATATATATATAGGTGTATATGTATGCAATTGGGTAGCACACAAGTATTTGGGCAGCCAACTTTTATGGACAGCTGTGTATATGAAAAGCACCTCTTGTGTTACTATATTTTGACACCTCCTCTTAGGAAATTCGTCTCACCTGAAGTATAAGTCCCTTAGAACATTATCTAACCTGTTGTTCTTCAAGATTACAAGAGCAAATCTTGGTCCTTTTGGTTGGAAATCGAGTTACACTCTTCTCTTTGGTAAGTGGTAAAACCTGTTTTTGAGCTGGGTAGCATTTAGTAGATTAAGCATATCTCATTCTATAGAACTTTGTTTACTATGAATAAATATAATTTGGAAAGATAATTCGTATATGTACAACTCTTATGTTTATGTTAACCTCTAATTTAGTTATTATGGATTCGAAGTATGGGACGCATCATAGGACAAGTTCTGTCTAGATTCTGAAGTTTGAAATCCTGTATGGACAACTGTTAGTGTTTTGAATATATCTTTTTATCCAAAATACATTTTGGGGTGATTCTTGGTTGTTTGCAACCTTAATAAAGGTACCTACATCTTTCATGTAGAGTATACAGTCCAGTTTTGCCGTTTGCCATTTCAAATCTTAGTTGCGACGTGATGCACTAGGATGGCCAGAATTTACTGTTTGGAAGCATAGTCGTATTTGTATAGGCTAGGCTTACTTGTGATGATAACCTATTTTGCGTCATCATTATTGAGCTTCTAGAAAGAAAATAAGTTATTGAATTCATTTTTTGAAGGTTGTATAGCCTCGTGTACAAGTTGAGGACTTTGATACGCTGCTAGGTCTACGATTTGACTCGTGGAGTTTTGTTGGACTGTTTTTGTGCTTAAGAACTGAGGTTTGTGTTTGGGCAAGGAGGATATTTTCAGTAATCGCTCTCCCTTTAACAAAACCACTTTGGTTAGGGCTAATTATATTAGGAAGAATTTTGGAAATCCTATTATTGATCAATTTAGCAATGATCTTTCACGAAGTATTACAAAGACTGATAGGCCTAATCTCAAAACAAATCTTGAGGAGAATTACTTTAGGAAGCATCACTATACAAGTGTGAGAGAAATTTTTTGGAAGGATAGCACCTTAAAAGAATGAAATGATGGCTGCATGGAGGTCCGCTGCTATGATTTGCCAGGTTGATTGGTAGAATTTTCCATTTAGTCCATCTGGCTCAGAGGCGTTGTCTGAGTCAATTGAAAAAACAGTGTCTTTGATCTCTTGGAGGGTTGGCAAACTATTAAGGTTGTTGTTGTCTTTAATGGTGACAAACCTCTCTACGAGATTAAAAATATTACTATCTTTCTCGGTGGGCTCAGCTTTGAATAGATTGGTGAAAAAATTGACTGCAGCATCAGCAACTTGAGTAGTTCCTTCTACCCAATTACCCTCTTGATCTTTTATTTTGTGTATTGAAAGCCTTTTTCTTTTATCCTTGATTACCCTGTGGAAGAAAGCAGAGTTAGTATCACCATCTTCAAGCCATTTAATCCTACCCTTTTGGCTTAGGACTTTTTCCTGAATTTTCAAGAATCTAGTAAATTCAGCCTTAGCCTTATAAAGGTTTATCCTGTTCTCCGGAGTATTATTGTTGATGGAGCTCTCTTCCGGGTCTTTAATAATATTTTCTAGTCTCTTAGGTTCTTCATGGAAGTCTCTAAATTCTATTCTAGACCATGTACTAAGAGCTTTGATAGTGGCCTTGAGTTTTTTATGAAGGACTTGTTGGGCGTTTCCTTCTTGATCTTGAGACCAAGCTTCCTGTACAACACCGAGAAAGTCATCATTTTCAGTCCAAAAATTGAGGAATCTGAAATATTTAATAAAGTTAACATCTACAGGACTACAGTTAATTAAGTGGGGGCATCGTCAGAGCAAGTTCTAGAGAGATGAGTAACTGTGGTCCTATTAAAAACATCAAACCAGTTGTTGTTATAAGCAAGTCTGTAAAGCCTCTTCCAGATTGTATTAGGCGGATCTCTATTGTCACTTCAAGTGAACTTTGTCCCAAGATATCCGGCATCCTTCAAATTAAAATCTTCCAAACAAGATATAAAATCAAGACTTTCTTCAATTTTGTAAGGCAGACCTCCTATTTTTTCTTCTGGACCTGTGATAACATTAAAATCTCCTACAACCCCTAGGGGCCAGAGATTCTATTAGAGATGTCCCTAAGCTCTTTCCAGAGAGGAATTCTGTGGAGCTCCTCACATGTAGCATAAATAACCAATACGTGAAAGTTAACAGGCTTATGTTGATACGAAATATGGATAAGAAGATGTTGTTCTCGATCCTCAATAATGTCGATAGTGTAGTCTTTAGACCAAAAAATCCAAATCTTGTTAGAGCAGCTATGAAAATAGAAAGTGTACCTTAATCTCCTTTTAAATTTGTCAATTTTCCTTGAGTTCACCTTTGGTTCTTGTAGGAACATGTACGAATATTTATGTTGACAATTGAGCATTTTAAGTCTCTCGAGAGAACCTTGGGATCATATTCCCCTAATATTCCATGATATAGTATTAATCATGGGAAATAGTGGGGGGAAGGGATAATTTATTTTGAAGCTCTTTTCTCCTTCTAGGAGAGAGGTTGTTGTAATATTCAATCTTGTGGTGCACCTGGTTAGATTGATCAGCAACTACACAAGTTAGAGAAGGTCTGTCCCTTCTGATAGCTTCATCATCAGAGAGGGCTATTGAGTATTCTTCCTCTACATTGATCATGTACAAATCTTCTTCACAATCTTTGAAAGTCGAGTCTTCATGACTCTCATTGTAGTTTGGAGAAATGATTTCACCTTGAGGAACCTTGTTCCTAGATCTAGGGTCATCCGGCAAGCTTAACTTTTCTTTTTATTTCGCCTTCCTCCCTGTAATATTTTCTAATGAATTTTGATGTAGTCCAAGAAAGGGAGCAGTTGAAAAGTTGAGTTGGTGGATCTCCACTGAGACAGAATCTTTATTATCGAAGACTATATTTGGGGGGATCTGCACAATGGAGGAAAATTTCTTTTTCTTGTTAAGAGTCTTTCTTTTTTCAGAGATAACCACCTCAACAAGTTGACTGGTAATCTGATCATCTAACTTAACTTCCAAATAAGCAGTTTCCTTATTGTGTTTCACCTTCATAGTGTTGTTTTTGGTGATTTGAATGTGTTGTGCTTTCCTTTCTTTTCTTTCAGCTTCTCTTCCTCTCTTTTAGTAGGGGTTCTCAAAGTGTTGCTCCTGGAACAATTCATTTCTATTGGTATCATTTCATTGTGAGTAGTAACTTACATATCCTCCATTCCTTTATTGGTGGGTTTGGACATAGGTTTACTATTTCACTACTAATACTGAAAACCCGCATCTTGCTAATTTCTGAGTTGCTACTTGTTCCTCTGTCTTGGTTTGTTTGAGATATCTTTCCATTTGAGTTGCTCTTGTTGATGTATTTTCCTTTCCTATTGGTCACTGTTTGCTATTCTTGTTCCTCATTGATTTCGTCTGGACTCTCCTTTGAGTTTTGAGTTGTGCTATCCCTCAAATTAGTGGTATCTGTTGTAGATTCCACATTGGTGGTATCTTTCATTATTTTTTGCTCACTAGTGTATTCTCCGCCTCCTTGGTTTGTAAATTAGTATGGAGCTTTCTGCAATTTTCATCTCTATGACCTTGCATTTTACAGTGTGAGCAGAATGCTGGGATGATTTCATACTCAATTCTTTGGTTGATCATCTTAGTCAACCCATCCCTGTTAGTAATTTCCAAGGTCACTTCGTCGGTAAGAGGTTTGGTCAGATCTATTTCCACCCTTACCTTCGCAATGGTGGGTCTAGTTTTTGTTAGTGTGGCTTTATCAAGTAGTAAAGGGGTCCCAATCGGTTCAAGGATTTGACAAATGGCATCCCACTCAAAGCGGTATCATTTCAAGTCAGGCAGATTCACCCACACTAGTGCCAGAGAGTGGTTGGAATTTGGTTTGAAGGTCGCTGACTATTTCATAATTTTCATAATATTTAGGCCTCCCAAGTGTATAAAATTTCTAGAAAGCACATTGAGGTGGTCCTCGATGTTGTCAAACTCTAGGAATACATGATGCATATCATAGGCTCCAATCTTAATATTACCTTTACCCGGAATGATTTTAGTAAATTCTCTCTGGATGATATCAATAGAAGGACGGATTTGAGAGAATTTACCTAAAATGGTCCATTTGCATGTTTGAGCCAACATCTCATTTTCCTCTTTAGAGAAGGACACCAAATATTTTCCATTTTGGATTTTATGAGGTTTGGTTTGTAGTCTGATCCTTGAGTTTCTGGAACTTTGATTGGTTGTAAGGTTGGCATATGTAGGGCTTGGATTTTCCATCGCGGTGCTCACCGGAAAGAGACCAGGAAGAATCTGGTTTGGAGGAACAAAGTTTTGTTGATTTTGAAAGAAGTCTTTGTTCCAAACCTTAAAGGGAAGTGGGGGAAACTGATCTAGTTTGGAGGAGATCTTTTTAGCTTGAGGAGCGGTTAGTCTACGACGGTCGCCGAGGACCGATAGGTCCACGATGGTGGACATATGCCCGACGGCCAGAAGTCACCTGGGTTGCAGCGATATAAACAACGGCTAATTTGTTTAGAGAGAGAAAAGTAAAACAGAAGTCAGAGATTAAATAAGCTAATTGTAAGTTCCTGATTTATGCTATTAACCCTAATATGAATTGTGAATTCTCAAGCATGAATAACTAAATCCACAACTAGGATTGTGGGAACCATGAGTAATTAACAACACAAAATTAATAATTAAGTAATTGTTGTTTAAGGGTTTATGCATGCATGGTTAATCTTTTCATTTTAAATGCATTTTAACGATGTGCAATATTAGAACTCGCCTCATTCCTACTTTATTGACCAAGGAAGTAATGAATGAGAAAGTGATTAAATAATTGACATTTAGCATGATAATCCACTATCTAATAGCTTGAACCAAATACGTGAGGGCTAATTTGTGGTCAAGGGTCAGGTTTAGTAAAGTATACACCCATTTGATCGACCAAGTTATGTGATGACATTCCCTATTTGGATGACCAATCACTTAGGATATACCTAACTTACCAACTTTGCATGGTAAACACTAGGAAATAATTGTTATTTTTAGAGTTATTATGTTCAAAACTTGTGGGGAACACACATGCCCTAGTTTCAATCTCATATTGATATTACAAATTGTAAATCGTGCTTAATTGTTACATGTTATTAGAACTCAATAAATAATTATTTTGTTTATGAATTCACCCTTTTCATGGAAGTAATCTGACTAAACGTACAATTACCAAAAATTGCCCTGAGTCTAGACTATATTTCTCATGGGATCGATCCTAACCTCATATTGGTTCTTTATTTGACAAGGACCGCTTATACTTATTTAGGAAAGTGTAATTTTGGCGTATCATGCTATCATGACCTCAACTTTTTGGTCTTGACAACCTTTAATTTGTATTTCGATGGTTCCATTAATTCTAAAATCTCAAGTTTAGTAAATTACATATTTGGTTTGTGTGTACACTTTTCTGTACAAATCTTCAGAGTCCTTTCGAATACTTTTGAGTTGCCTATTCTTTGGTGGTGTTCTATGCCTCACTTTTGTGAGGTTTAGGCTTGTTAGATCTCTACCGGTAGAGTGGGGTGTGTTCTCTGGTGCTTTTCAGGATTGTATCATTCCTTAGAGCGTGAGAAAAGAGAGTTGTTTAAGAGTTGAGGAACTGAGCAGGGTTGCTTGTCGATCACAGAGTATGAGGCCCATTTCTGTGAGTTATCCAAGCATGAGACATGTATTATATTGGATGAGGAAAAGAGAGTCCATTAATTCATGAGGGGACTCACTTTCTCCATTAGATCTTACGTGTTCAAAGAAACTTGAGAGGGGGCTTATATCCAGTCCATCATGAGCATAACCTAAAAGATGTTATTGATGGTTAGAGAGGAGTTTAGGTCCCCCAATAGGGCCCGTTCTTCCGTGTAGTTTTCTAGTTCCTCATTAGAAGGTAAAGGCTCCCATAGAGGTAGTAGCTCATTCTATTGTCGTCGGCCCGTGCATGAATCTATTATAGTAGCCAAGATCGGTAAAAATTAGGAGAGTCGTATGGTTCAGCTAGAGGTCGAGGTAGAGGTAAGTTCAGTAGAGGCAACAAAGCTTCTGGTGGCGTTATAGCTCAGCACAGTAGTAGTCGAGGTTCTACTAAGACTAGAGGTGGTCAAGAGGGACAGTGTTATACATTTCCAGGGAGTCTAGAGTCCAAGATTTCTGATCTTATGATTATAGGTATCGTCCCAATATTCCATCGACATGTGTTTGTATTGTTTGATCCAAGGTCTACTTTTCATATGTGTCTAGTAATTTTGTTGTTCAATTTAGTATGATATGTGATAGCATAGCCGTGCCTATTTTTATTTCTACACCGTTGGGTGAGTCCTTAGTGGTGAATTGAGTGTATTGATCCTGTCATGTTTGTCTAGTTTGGTATGATACTTGGGTAGACTTCAATATTATTTGGTTATGGATTTTCTCTTTTCGTATCATGTTATTCTCAATTACTATGCTAAGACTATGACCTTAGTAATATTGGGTATCTCGAGAGTTGAGTGGATGAGTGATAGTAGTTCTTACCCTAGCAAGGTTATCTCCTTTATTTTTGCTCATAGGATGGTTGATAGAGGGCATATGTCTTATTTGTCCTCTATCTGAGATATGAGTGTTGACTAACGATCCATCAATTATGTTTCTGTGGTTCAAGATATTTCAGCTGTTTTCCCTACTGATCTTCCAAGTGTTCTTTCAGATAAGGATATTGATTTTTCCATTAACTTAGAGTTTGGAACCAAGGCCATTTCTATTTCTTCTTTTAGCATGACCCTAGCAGAGTTGAAGGATTAGTTGTAGGAATTACTGAGAAAGGGGTTCATTCACCCCAATGTGTCTCCATTAGGTACCCCTATCTTATTTGTGATTAAGAGGGATGGAACCATGAGGATGTGTATTGACTATATAAACAGTTGAACAAAGTGACAATGAAGAAAAAAGTATCATCTTCCTTTTATTTATGACTTATTTGATTAGCTTTAGGGAGAATCTTTGTTTTTTAAGATTGATTTGAGGTCTGACTATCATCAGTTGAAGATTAAGACATCAGATATTTTCTAAGATTGATTTTAAAATTGATTAAAATTTGTGGGTTGCGTTAAATTGTTGTTAGATCTAGTCAAGTGAAGTCTGAGTAAACACAATTGTGCTAAATGATGTACTTTGCCCAATGATGGAGCGTTTGACGTCATTCTTAAGGGCAAAAGTTATCAAATGGACAATTTTGGCCAAACCGAGGGAAGTCTGAGTACCCTGGTGGCATGGGTCGTATGGGTCTGGGCCTAATTGATTAAGTGTGTTGTTTAATTTTGTTTTCGTGGGATCTGGACTTGATTTTGGGATGAGGGGTCAAACATTAGCACGTTGGGTGTTTTGGCGAGCTTGGTAGAGCTCGTCGAACCACTCGACGGTTCGCCAAAGTCCCCCTAGATCACCCTTAATTTTGTGTTTTTGTTGATTATGGTTCTGTAACTTTTGGTGGGGAAATCAGAGCTCGTCGAGTTCACTTGGCGAATCGCTGAAAGTCTCCCTTGATCGCCCTTTCTACTCCCCTAACCCCTAAAACATACTGTAACTTTCTGCCTATCTCCAACATGTCATTTTTCTAGAACTTTTTCAGGCCAATCCTTTTCGGCAAGCCCACTTTGGCTTGCCAAAGTGATTCAGCGAGTCTTTCTACAACCTATATTCTGCACTTTTTTTGAACTATTTATAACTATTTCCGATATATTTTGTAGATATGGTAAGACCAAAAGTAGCAGACGAAGACATGTCGCCTTGCAAGGGGGGCAAAGGGAATCACTATCAATGAGGATGCAGCTGCTTCCAAAGCAAAGGCCATCAAAATTTCTACCATAGGTGGTAAAGGTAAATGCAAAGGAAAGGCACCTGCTCCTAAGTCACCGGAGGTCAGCTCCGACAGTGAAGGAGTGTACGTCACTCACTTTACCACCTCTAAGAGTGAGGGAGAGCACCAGGACCCTTAAGCTACCATCTCTGAGACTGAGGATGAGCAGTTGCTATTGGCCTGAAGAGCTGAGTTGTATTCCAAGAGGATGCATGATCCGTCTAGGATCTGGGTACCATAGACCACTATCCTCCTCCTGTCCCAGACCAGGCTGTGGTCCCAGCACCACCTGCACAGGGTCCTCCTCCCCAGTCTATGAATAGATTAAAGATTGAGGGGCTAAGGACCATCATTAAGGAAAAGAGGTTGTCTACAGATGGAGTAATAGATAGCTATCCAGAGAAATAGCGCACCTTGAGGTCCCACAAGTTCCTGATTTTCACTAGACCCCGTGGCCCTTACATTCTTAATTAGGTTCAGGAGTTTTAAACTACCTATATAGATCTAGTGCTACAAAGAAAGAGGAAGGCCGCCACTATCAAGCCAGTAAATTGTGTGGTTGTCAGAGGCAAGAAAGTGAAGTGCGACAGTGAGAACATCAATGCTCCTTTAGAATGCACCAGTAGCATCGCAGATGACTACCAGTACTTGATTGAGACCAAATCCCCGAAGTCTATGAAAAAATGGTTAGCCCCTCTGTTATCTGACAGTATCCCTAGGTGGATCGAAGCTGGAGTACCCATAGAAAAGAAGGATTTGAATGTACTTGTTTGGATTTATTAGCAGCGCAGTCATGCCATCCCAAAATGAGTCTATCCTTCTCCACATGAAAGCAGCTTGTCTTACGTGCATCATTGATGGGACGAGTCTCAATTTAGGCATGATTGTGGGACTGGAGATGGTCATAAGGGCCAAGCAGCGCCAAACGTCTCTTCATTTGTCGTTGTCGATCACCGAGTTGTGCAGACAAGTCTGAGTGCTCTTTGATGCAAAAAAAGGACGTGGAAGTGATTCCAACATCTTCTATCGACATTCAGCGCATTGAGACTGAGTATCTCAAGGATAAGGCTGAGAGAAGAAGAAGGCAGCCCCAGTGCATACTTCCCCGGCTGTTAACACTGAGACACTACCTACAGAGGCAGTATTTCCCACTCATACCCCTAGGCCTTCAAGTATATCTAGTGTTTCCCCTACCCTGACTTCGAGTTCCTCTACTGCTCCCCTATCTCCTAGATCTGCTACTAGTGCTACTACCTATCGATCGCCACTCACCCAGGTTGCGCTACTACGGATGGGGCATCTAGCCCATTCTTCTAATAAGCATACCTCCAAGCTTGAGGCCACGGTCCTTGGAATGAGTGAGTGGGCCCTCACTACTATTGTGACACCTCTTAGTGTGTCTATTGATGCACTTGCAGCAAGGATAGCGGTGTGTGAGCGAGGTTAGGGAGGCACTGAGGAGGTGACAGCTCTAAAGGCCGCAATTATTGAGTTGAGGAAGGATGTGGACCGACTGCAGTCCACATATATATCTATGATTTTTGGGACTATGGAGATCCCCGATATGCCAGCTGACTTTGATGTGCTTCCGGCTACCACCGGAGATGAGGTTCGAGCTGATGATGTGGCTGCTGCCGAGTCCGAGGCTGAGACTGATGAGGAGCAGCTCAGTGTCAATGAGGAGACTACATATGATGGCCTTACAGAGGATGAGGAGGCCATGGTGTAGTCAGCTGTGCAGATTTCATTAGAAGATATGTCCATGGCAGGCTCTAGTGGAGCTAGTATTGATGTTACACCGGACACTAATGCCCAGGATCAAAATGTTGCACAGGGCATTGATGCCCCGACAGAAGAAGTGACTTTTTTGAGATGATTCTTCTTTATCTTTCTCTTTGTCATTTTTATTAACTTTTGATTATTTTGTTGCATTTGAGGACAACTGCCTTTTTGCTTGTGGTGGGGTGAGGTATTTCCATTCCCACCTCTTGTCTATATATTGGGTTTTTGTGTTTTAAACTATGTTTGTTTTGTATCTTGTGGATGTTTGAGCTTATGGCTCCTTGTTATGAAATGAAAATGGTTTTTGACCCTTCTGGAAAAACAAATTGCCACCTCTTGTTGTGTTTGAATATGGTTGTTCTTGTGCAAATTTGGGTATCGATTATGATCAATACCGATGACTTGAATAGTGCTCTTAATCAAACAAAATGAATGCGCGCCTATGATGAGGCCAAATGAAATTGCATAGACAATATGTGGACTTTTTACATCTCGTTCTGACTAGCCGGTTATCGAATGGTGTCTCTTTTGATGAACATTGCACACTAGCTCGAATAATTCTTGTTTGATATTGGTGTCAATGCCTTATGTGATGAGCTTACCGTGAACCTTGTGTGATGACACCTAGAATTTGCCCCATTGGTCCGATTGACTAAGTGATGCAAGCTCTTGAAATGATCTTAAGCAACAATTTTGAAGAGTGAAACTATTTGACAATATATCTCTTTTGTGGCCAACCTTGTTAGATGTGTGAACTTTTCTAGAAGGTAAATCAAGAATGTGAAAGTTCCCCCTTCTAGCAATGGACTTGAAAAAGATGGAACCCCTCCATATAAAAAAAAGAGAAATAAAAGGAAAAAAGCAAAAGAAAAAGAATGAAAAAGTTGTGAAATAAGGTTGTGAAAGTTGCAAAACAAATAAGGTATCCAGTATTCCATTGGAAGTTGAATAATAGGGTGAATTTTGAGCATGATTCAAATGCTAAAGAAATGATGCAGGACGAATGGCGTCAGTACATTAAATATATAAGCATGTAAGGGAAAAACAGAAACATAAAAATATGACTGAACTAATAAAAAGGGAAGACATACTCACCTCAACTCAAGTCAATATGAAAGCAATAATAATAAGATGCAATTAATAAAGCCTTTAAAACAGTAGATAATTACTCAAAATATATAAAAATACAATAATAAATTCTTTTACTCTTATTTGAGAGCTTCTCTAATCGACAACAATCATTATGAGGTGCGTGATGATACAGAGTCTCGCCCACGCTGCCAGAACTATCCTATACCTTGCCGGGGTATAGAACACCTCAACTAAGTGGATCTACTAAGGTATGCTTTAAAAGCAATAAGGAATCATCTAAAAAGTATGACCCTTTACTCATGTTGGCATATATGGTTTATGAGGATTTTGATTTGTCTGAACTTTTCCTCATATCGGTGCTCAATACTACTCCCAATAATATATAATTCATGCTCATATGTTTAAAAACATAACTCTTCCTCAATTTGAGATAATTACTCAAAAGATCCCCTTTAAATAGGCAATGCTCAAGATTACTCATAAACTCATTTTAAAATCAATGTTTCTCTCGCTTTAAATATAAAAGTATTACTCTTGGGAATACTTAGTTCCCTTAAACTAATTTTGAAATATGAAAGTTAACTCTTCTACTTCTCATACAAATTTACTCAATTTTAAATCAAGTGATGAATAATAGTAAAATACTTATCAAAATGACTTAAAAAACTCTCTTGAACTTGCCTCTCAACTTTACCTTGATTTGAAATGTGAATTTAAGAGCTATGATTAAGATATAGAATCTCTCGATTAATAAAGGCTTAGCTAATTAGTAATAAAAATAGAAATTAAAGGAGACACAATATGAAGAGCATTGGCGCGACACACAGAGGGATTTTATTTTTGGTCACGAAATAAATCTCGAGACAAAGGACTCGGTATCCTCTCCGCCACGCGAGGGGGTGCTCGACTGGATACAGAAAATTTAAAGCTCCTCAACGATGCAGACCTGGGCACAAATATTTGCTTGTCCTTTTCTTCCTATCTCTAACTCAATTCAATTCATATCCAATGCAATTTCATTGACCTATTTCACAAATTTTCATAAACCCAAAATGTTTTCAATGAAATCCTCACAAAATCCATCATGAACAACACTCATTCGCAAGACCCTTACCTCAAGAATTCAACAAGACTCCATTATTAAAGAATGAAGGCTAAATTCTCAAGAACTTTATCAAGAATCTCAATCAATAAACTCTACGAACAAATTTATGGATGAAAGTTACATGATTGATGTAAGAGAAAATATACCCAACACTATGAAAGCTTACATACCTCGAAGAACACTTGTCGAAAACCTCAAGTTCTTGAAAGAACGCTTGAAACCCTTCTCTTTTCTCCTCTTAAAATTGCTCTCAAATCCCTAAACACTTTTGTAATGTCTAAAATTGACTTAATCTGATTAGACCCCTTAACTTTGGTAGGTAAAATGTGGGTAGGATTTCAGGAGTAAGGAAAGACCAAAATACCCTTCCTAAAAATGGATGAAATGCCTTAACTAGAGAGGCTATACTCAAACGGCCATAACTCCTTCATCTGAGATAGGAATTTAGCAAACTCAGCAGCATTAGAAAGAGCACTCAAAGACATTTGATTTGATACCTCATAGGGCACCTAACTCATTATGTGCTAAAATTTATGATCGTTTAAAGTTGACCCAAAATTGAAATTTGACCGAAGTTCAAGGTATTATAGTATCTCCCCCTTGGGAACATTCTTCCTCGAATGAGATCACACTAAAAATAACATGGGTGGAAAGCATTTAACAACCCTATCTCAAGCACACAAAATGCAAGTTGCATACACTCAACATATCAACTTAAAGAGCACCAAGAAAAGATTTAGTACCTTGTTTTGGAATTTCTCCAGAAGGAAAGAGATGTGGGCATCTCTTTTTCATATCATGCTCAGCCTCCCAAGTAGCCTCCTCAATGAATTGATTCCTCCATAAGACCTTTATTGATATGACCCCCTTGGTTCTCAACTAGCGAACCTAATGATCTAGAATCTGAACGGGCACTTCCTCATAAGATAGGTTGTCCTTAATACAAATATTTTCAGTAGGTACTATGAGTGAAGGATCACCCAAACACTTCTTTAGAATCAATACATGGAACACCGAATGAACTGCTGCTAATTCTTACGGTAGTTCCAAATCATAAGCTACATTGCCAATCATCTTGGATATCCTGTAAGGACCAATGTACCAGGGACTGAGTTTCCCTATCTTACCAAATCTCAGAACATCCTTCATGGGTGAAACCTTCAAGTAGACCCAATCATCAACCTCAAGTTCTAAGTCTCTTCTCATAACATCCATATAGGATTTCTAACAACTTTGTGACATTTTCAACCTCTCCTGAATGATCTTCACCTTCTCCATAGCTTGATGAACCAAGTCCTGCCCTATCAACACAACTTCACCAACCTCGAACCAACCAATAGGAGATCTACATCTTTGTCCACAAAGAGCCTCATAAGGAGCCATTTGGATACTAGAGTGATTGTTGTTGTTGTAAGCAAACTCTATGAGAGGCAAGTGATCATCTCAAATACCTTTAAAGTCTATAACACATGCCCTCAACATATATTTTAAGGTCTAAATTGTGCATTCTTCTTGATCATTAGTCTAATGATGAAAAGTGGTACTAAGGTTCACCTTTGAACTTCCAAAATTGAGCAATGAATTGTGCACCCCTATCTGAGATGATAGACACTAGAACTCCATGAAGTTAGACCATCTCTTGAGTATATAACCTGGCATAATCTTCTGCTAAATAAGTAGTCTTTAATGGCAAGAAATTGGTTGATTTACTCATTCGATCTACAATCACCTAAATTCAATCATGATAACTGCGAGATCACGGCAAGCCAGTAATGAAATCTATATTAATCATCTCCCACTTCCATTCCAGAAGATCTATACTATGAGTCATATCACCGGTTCTTTGATGCTTTACCTTGACTTGTTGTCAATTTGGACATTTAGCCACAAAATCAGCAATACACCTCTTCATTCTACTCCATCAATAGACTTCTATCAAGTCAAGATACATCTTTGTGGAACCAGGATGGATTGAATAGCTAGAACTATGAGCTTCTTCCATGATCTTATCTTGGAGTTCATCCACCCTTGGTACACAAAATCTGCCTTGATATCTCAACACATTATCTACCCCCAGTTCAAAAGCCATCACTTTCTTCTTATGACCATTTGCCTTTAGCTCAAGCAAAACAAGATCTTGGTCTTGTTTCTACTTTACTTCAGACACTAGTGATTATTCATCCCCATTCATCACCACCACTCCACCTGCATTGAAATCTAACAACTGGACTCTAAAACGAGCAAGCGTGTGCACATATTTGGTCAACTCTTTCTTACCTTCTTCAATATGGGTGGTACTTCCCATGGACAACCTACTCAAAGCATTAGTAGCAACATTTTCCTTACATGGGTGATAGAGTCTACTGATGTCATAGTCCTTGAGCAACTCTAACCACCTCATTTGTCTGAGATTAAGCTCTTTCTTACTGAACACATACTAGAGACTCTTATTATCGGTGAACACATCTACATGAACACTATAGAGATTGTGATGTTATATTTTCAAGGCAAATACTACGCTGCAACCTTGAGGTCATGAGTTGAGTAATTCTTTTCATGAAACTTGAGTTGTCTAGAGGCATAGGCAATAACCTTACCATTATGCATTACTACACAACCAAGGCCGACTCTAGACGCATTACAGTAAACAACAAAGCCTTTTGTACCCTCCAGTAGAGTCAACACTAGGACAGTAGTTGATCGGGTTTTCAATCCCTGAAAGATTTTCTCACAAGCTTCATACCATTAAAACTTAACTATCTTCTGAGTCAACTTCGTCAATGGAGCTGAAATAGATGAAAATCCCTCACCGAACCTTCTATAGTAACCAGCCAATCCTAAGAAACTGTTTATATCAGTTGGAAATGTGGGTATGGGCTAGTTCAACACTTTTTCAATCTTCAAAGCGTCAACTCGAACTCCTTCACCAAATACAATGTGGCCTAAGAATGCCATGAACTCAAGCCAAACCTCACACTTAGAAATTTAGCATACAACTCACTATCCTTGAGAGTTTGGAGGACTATTCTCATATGACTAGCATGATCCTCATAACGCCTCAAAATAAACAAGCATGTTGTCAATGAATACGATAAAAAACATGTCAAAATACGACTTTAACACTCTATTCATAGATCTATGAACGTTGCAAGAGTACTAGTCAAGCCAAATGACATATCAAGAAACTCATAATGACCATAACGGGTCCTGAATAGTGTCTTTAGGATGTCACTTTCTCTTACTCTCAACTGATGATAGATCTGAGTTCTATCTTAGAGAAGCAAGTGGCACCCTGAAGTTGATCAAAAAGATAATAAATTCTCAAAAATGGATACTTATTCTTTATGGTGACCTTGTTCAGCTAGTGGTAATCAATATACATTGTAAGAGAACTCTCTTCCTCACAAATAAGACCAGAGCTCCCCAAGGTGAGACACTAGGTCAAAGGAAACCCTTATCAAGAAGATCTTTCAACTTCCCTATTAACTCTTTCAACTTAGCTGGAGCCAATCTATATGGCAGAATAGAGATGGGTCGAGTATCAGGAAGAATGTCTATACAGAATTTGATTTCTCTCCTAGGAAGGACTCTGGGGAGATCGTCAGGAAAGACCTATAGAAACTAACTCACAACTGGAGCTGAGTCAATAGGTAGTGTCTCAGCACTAGAGTCGTTAACTGGGATTAAGTGGTAGATGCACCCCTTGGAAACTAAATTTTTGGCCTTAAGATATAAAATGAAACGACCATTAGGCACTGCGGAACTAATCCTCTACTCTAGAATAGGCTCATTTGGAAAGTGGAACTTTACTACTCGATTTCTACAATCAACTCAGGCATAAAAATCATGAATCCAGTCCATACGTAGAATAACATGAAAGTCTACCATGTGTAGCTCAACTAAGTCATCCATGGTGTCCTTGTGATTGACAGAGATGACATAATCACAATAAACTTTATCGGCTAGAATAGACTCAGAAACAAGTGTAGAAATACTATAAGGCTCAAGAAGTCGTTCTGGAAGAATATCAAACCTCTAAACTATGTACAGAGTCACAAAAGACAGACTCGCAACTAGATCAAATAATGCATATACATCAAAAGTAAAGACTTTGATCATACCAGTGAAAACATTTGGTGAATTCTCCTGCTCTTGGCAACTTGTTATAGCATACAGACGGTTTGCTCCTCCACCTATCCCTGAAGTAGATCCTCTAGGTGTAGCTCTATCTGGCGGAGCCATTGAAGAATATTGGAATCTATTGCCCCCATTAACATTGCCCTACTTGTTCTTAGGGCACTCTCTCATGAAGTGACCGGTCTGACCACACTTGAAACATCCAGTGGAACCCATCACGACACGCTCCTGGGTGGTTCCTACCACACTTAGCATATGTAGGAGTCCAGTTGGCCCTTTGTGCCACACTACCCTGAGATTGAGTAGGTCGAACTCTAATGTTCTGCGAATTCTGATTCTTGAACTCACCTCTGTTCTTTGGTGCAGGTGCACTAGATAACGATGGAGCAGGCCCAATTGCCTTTTTCTGAAAAAATGACTGACTCGCATTTCCTTCCGTTTGTGGTCGAGACTCATTAGATGTTGTCTTAACCTGTTTACTGTAGAACTCTTCCTTATCTTTCAGCTTGTCTTCCTCAACCTGCCGCACATGGATCATAAGCCTACCTATGTCTATGTCTCCCATCAACATAGTTTCTTTACATCCTTACTTTAAAAGTGCGACAACCCAGACATAAATAGACTCATCCTGCTCCTCATAACTGCCACCATCTCCAAAGCATAATGGAACAACTCGGTGAATTTGATACTATACTCATGCACACTCATGGACTCTTGTTTTAAGTTCAGAAATTCCCTCAACATTTTCTTCCATTAGCTCGCGAGGAAAGAAATGCCTTAGGAAGGCACTTTCAAACATAACCCAACTTACAATTGGTTCCCCTTCATCCCTGCCCTTTTTCCATTTGTCGTACCAAATCCTAGAAACACCTTTGACTTGGTCTGCAACTAACTCTACACACTCAGCATCAATAATACACATAACCTTAAACACCTTTTGTAATTCCTCCACAAAGTTCTCCAGATCCTCAGTGGCATTTGACCCTATGATCTTTGGAGGATTCATTCTCAAGAACTCACGAATGTTGGATGTGTTAGCTATATCCTAGCGAACCATTCTTTGTTAGCCAACTTTATTTCCGACAACTTGCCTCAACATCTGGATAGCATCTCGAAAGTCAAAATTTGTGACCTCTCCTTGAGAGGGTAGAAGTTTTGGTGCATTGGTAACCCTTTGATACTGAGGATCAACATTCGTCCCAGAAAGACGTCCACAAAAAGCTCTTCATAGATACATGATCTAAAAATATACTATCATGACCCAAGGGTACCCCCTAAACGTAACAAGGCACATAATGCCCCTAAAGGCACTATGTAAACCACCTAGCATCTTAACAAATAAGTAAAGAACAATAAAGAGTAAAACACAATTTTTTTCACAAGTCTCAAAGAGTTTTCATAAAAGCAAAGCGGAAGTCTAGACATTGTCTCATTTATCCATCTATTACAGTCGAAGTCGCAAAATAGTGTCACAGCCCATACAATAGAAATTGGGAAGTCAAATACAATGAAATGAATAAAACAACAAAACATCACTCGTCCTCAGATCCATGAGGACTCACCACAAGCTTTGAACAAAAAGGAAGATCACCTCAAACGCCGGAACCTACACTTTGTGGAAAAATACAAAAGAAATATGGGTTAGTACAAAATGGACCAAGTATGATAGTCATGCACAAAAACCATGAAAATATGCTAGAAAGGGAATATTTAGTTGAAGAGCATGCACTTTATCAAATTTGAGAATCATCATGAAAATTGGTATAAAAGCACAAGTCATAAACATATTCAATGTATAAGTCATCACATCAAAATAGAAACCCATTATGAATACCCTCAAAGTCTACTTGTGCCATGCACAAGTAAGATCCCATATTCCTACCCATGCTAAGTAAAACTCCTGTAGCAACCATAGTTAATAATTCACCTTTTAATTACATTGGAAATAAGCCTTAACAAACATAGACCATGTGAGCTTAACATGAAATTTGGTGTCATGTCCCACATCGAAAAGAGGTGTCCTACTTGCCTAAGGTAGAACTAAATGTATTAGCTTTTAGGTGGATCCACTAGCTAAAGACCTATGAGGGCACATAGTTATGGGATACGAAGATTTTTACTAGAAACCCAACCTTACTTAATGGGGGAGCTTCCATCTCATGAGATTAACCTTAGAAACCCGGTCTTTCTTAATGGAAGAGCCTTTATCTCATATTCAATATCCACTTGGTGCTAAGCATTACTTCCCACAATTACATGCTTAGTCTTTATTTGAATGTAGATGCATGAAGGAGTGTCTAAACCCTCCATCCAACACAGTTCATAAAATAGGTCATAGATTCAATAGGTGAGAATGAACTTTCAACCTTAGAATCATCATATAGTGAGAAGAACTTTCACATTATGATCATTATGTGTTTATGAGAATGAACTTCCAATTAACACAATAATTACACTATAATCATGTTCATAAAGTACATATACATGAAGCCCACATTTTTGGCCTAAAGTCCATCTCTTACCCTTCTTGAGTCAAGGAACACATTCTTGCAACCACATCTATGGTTACTTCTTTAAACATGGGTGATAACATGATTAGAATAACTAAATTACAACAAGTACAATTCCATAGAATTCACCTCACTACTATTCACCCACATCACAAAGTCATAAATTAGGGTTATGGGGAATTCATGGATCCATGGGAGAACTTATCATAAAACTGCCATAAAACAGCAATTAAATCATAATATAAGACAATTAAATCATTGAAAACGTTTTAGAAAGAATCCATGATTTGGAGTGAAAACCCTAGGTTTTGGAGAATTTTCTACTTTGAAATTGAGAGTTTGAGGACTTCATGGATGAAAGCATTCCATGAATCGAAGACTACCATACCTTATTGAAGAATCTTCACAAATTTGGGTAGAAAAGATGAGTCCTTGAGCCCTAGATTTCAACTTCTTCTTCTTCTTTGATGGAGGTTTTAGTGAGAGAAATATTTGGGAGGGAAAGAGTTTATTTTGGGGTCTTGAAAGAATGAATTAATACCCTTAATTTAGAGGTCTATTAGGTTTATATATGTAGTCTAATTAATATTAAACGACCCTACTAAATTAATTAATTAATTCTAAGCTCCTCCCTTAACCCCCAACTTAAACACTAATGACCAAAAATTGCCCTCACCCATGAGACCTCACCCACGGACCGTGGGTGGGTCCACGGACCTTACTGGTCAAACGTAGGTGATGGTATGGGGCTAAGAAAATAGGGGAAGGTCCAGCCTTGACCAATGACCCCCACCTACGAGGTGTGGGTCCATCCACGGATCGTGGGTGGCTGCCTTTTGACAGCTTTTTGGGCTGTCTCAAAGTCCTCTTCAAGGGCCCTTGGTTGGTCCTTGGGGGGGGGGGGGGGTCGTACCATGACATCAAAGCCCAAAAACACTTATATTGAATATCGACGGTTATTTTACGACTCTAACCTTTACGTTAAACCCCAATTAGGCTACTAGTTTGCACATTAGGCTCTAGTTTAGTTTACTAATTTTCCGGAATGTTACAGATACGCGCAAGCACGAATAAGAAGGAAACTTTTATAGAGTTGAACACTATCACACAAAAAAAAGTAAGAAGGAAGTGAAATGTTTCCTAAACGTTGTAGACTCCTAATTATAGATGTGGGGCGATTCACACCGACAAATATGACTCTACAGACACAGCTTCATAGACACCCTAGGACTCTTAAACTCTGTTCTCTGATACAAAGTTTGTCACGCTTTGAGCCTACACCCTAGACGTGGTCGGCACTCAAGAACTATCACTAGTCCCCAAGCGAATCGTTGGCCTGGGTCAATACTCACCGCAAGACTTACGCAACAACATAGGAAACTCAAGTGCAAAGTTTAACTCATAATCTCTTGTTACTATGATAGTTTAACTCAAAACAGTCTAGAATACTCAAATAAACATAAATGTTCAACTCAAAGTCTTTAAAACATCAACAAGGGAAATGGGAAAAGATTCCTTAACTACTACTGTCTATAAAGCTTCAAAATACTGTGAGGGGAAGTCGGGACAAGACCCACGACCTCCTAACCAAACAAAACCATAATATGAAGCACTCCAAAAACCAAGGGGATCACCAAAGCTAACTGGAATGCAAAGGGATCAATAAAGTTTCAGTTGATGACCTTGAACACGTGTATCTACATCATGAAACGATGAAGGCCGAATGGTATCATTACATTAAATGTACAAGCATGTAAGGGGAAAACAAAAACATAAACATATATCTAAACTAACAAAAAAGGAAGACATACTCACCTCAACTCAACTCAATTGAACTTAACTCAATTTAATATGAAAGCAATAATAATAATATGCAATTTATAAAGCCTTTAAAACAGTAGATAATGACTCAAAATTTATAAAAATACAATAATAAACTCTTTCACTCTTATTTGGGAGCTACTCTAACCAAAAACCATCACTATGAGCTACATGATGATACAATGTCTCACCCACGCTACCAAAACTGTCCTATACCTTATCGGGGTATAGTACACCTAAACTAAGTGGATCCACTAAGCTATTCTTTAAAACAAATATGCAATTATCTAAAAAGTATGACCTTTTACCCATGTTGGCATAGATGGTTTATGAGGATTTTTAGTTGTATGAACTAATCCCCATATTCTTGTTCAATACTACTCCTAATAATATATAACTTATGTTCATATGTTTAAAAACATAATTCCTCCTCAATGTCACGACCCAAGCCTAGGGCCTAGACGTGACCGGCGAATGGAGAACCCGAAGGAACCCCAAAAAAGCCTCATAGCATATCATTACACATCCTTGGTCACGGAAGCAATCAAAAGGACCATAAGCGATAAGCTTAATCAAGGGGAAATCGGGACTAAGGGAACAAGAAAAAAAAAGGAGAATAATACATAAATACCATAGATGAGTCAAGCTCAAGCAAACTACACAACTTGTCCAACACCACCTCTACACATGGATACTTAGCGAGGGCCGAGATAAACTACCGGGCTCACCCTCATAGTCAATACATAATTAAAAAGGAAAAGTCTTATGCATAGCAAGAGATCATAAGCAACGTCCCCGGAATGGAGGACTCACCAATAAGCTCGATAGAAAATCGTATTAGCCACATGGAGGTGGATGGTCAAACGGTGCTCCGGTCCCTACATGGTGACATCATGTAGGCATAGAGTATGCATTAGTACGTTTGAATGTACTAAGTATATGGGATGCAATGCAATGCAACAATAGATGGACATCATAGGCAAAATGCATAATCGTACGCGATAGATAGCATATTAATGAGATGATATGTATAATGATGCTTATATAAAAATCATATTTAGTAGGGCGTAGTACATGTGTAGTGAGTGACCGTCAATATAGTATTTCCAAGGCCTACCACCCCCTTGGAGAGGCGAAAGAGGTACAAACCCCTCAATGTGGTTACCCGAGCCTACCACCCCCCAAGCTAGGGACCAAGGTACAAACCCCTCGATATGGTTATACGGGCCTACTACCCCCCGTACTAGGCAACCAAGGTACCAACCCCTCGATACGGTTACCCGGCCCTACAACCCCCCAAGCTAGGCTTGGTCGACTCACAACACTATATAGAGAAAATCATATACATGTATCCATTTCATCATTATTTCAATAATTATATAACCATCCGACTCATAGGACGTACATTGGACCTTCCATTTCCTAAGAATTCTATAAATGGCATTTTATCAAACATATGGTGGGCTACTTGTTCATGTAAATAAAATCATGTGTTTCAAGAGTACTAAGTCCAACCAATTCCAAAATCCATATAAATCAGCCCACCAACAACATATATATACATATATATACATATATCAACCTTCATAATTTGATCATGGAAGCATGAAAACCATAAATATCACATAATAATTCCATTTCATGATAATATGCAAAATGGACCATAATAGGGTGCGTAGTAGTAATTCCATACTCAAGAGTTCATAAATAACCATAAGAACCCATAAACTTGAAATAGTAATAGAGGATGAATGGTTGGACTTGTGGAAAGTAAGGTTTCCACAATCAAACCCGCATACCTCAACTTTGGAGAATCCTTGATGAAGATTGGAATGGAGAATTGAAGCTTGAGATTGAGTCTTAAATCCGGAATTAGAGCTTGAGATCCTTGAATTTGGTTGAGGATCTTGGTGGAATTTTTGGAGAGGGTTTAGAGAGTGTTTTTAAGTGTTTTTAAGTTAAATGACTAAGTATGGGATATGTCCCCTTTTTATAAAAAACGTCCCCAACACTTAGCCTCAAAAATGAGGCTGAAAAAAAAAATAGCTCATTGGAATTTTCGGGTCTGCACAGACAGGTTTTATGAAAATGGTCATAACTCCTTCATCCTAACTCGAAATGAGGTGAAACCAAGTGCGTTGGAAAGCTAACTCGAAGAGCTTTAATTTTTATAGTTTGAGATCCTTTCAGGTCCTTGTGTGCTAAGAGATATGCCCCTTTAAAGTTGACCCTCAAAATCGCATTTTTTGCAATTTTTGAATGTTGATACGGTTGCTCTAAAATTCGGGTTAGACCCATTTCCCACTCAATTTGACCCCTGAATAAGAATATGAAGTCGAATTTCCAAAATCATGCACGGATTTTGAGATATATGGAAATTACAATTATAGGTGTTTCCAAAGCACATTTTCAGGCATTTTTGGGGTCGTTTCAATATCTCCCCCTTGGGAATATTCATCCCCGAATGTCAAAGAAACATACATGAGAGACACAAACATGGCAAATTCAGCCCACATAAGGATGCAACAATGCACTTACACCTCATTTCAAAAACCTCAACATAGTTGTAAAACCACAATGAACTTATTAACTTAAACATGAATGTATGCAATGACATGGGGGCTGAACTTAAGACCTGAGATTTTATAAAGGGCTTATATCAACACCTTAGGCTTGAGTGGAGTGGAAAATATAAGGATATCGCCTTTGCATGTCCGCTTCGGCCTCCCAAGTAGCACTTTCAACTTGTTGATTTCTCCAAAGGACTTTAACGAAAGCCACATCTTTGTTTCTCAACCTCTTCACTTGTCTATCTAAAATCTGGACCGGAACCTCTTCATAGGTCAAATTATCTTCAGCAATGCCCACAATATCAAGAGGCACAATGGCATTCGGATCACCCACACACTTCCTCAACATAGACACATGAAATACCGGATGAACCAAATCCATTTCACTAGGCAATTCCAACTTATAAGCTACCTTGCCAATTCTCCTCATCACCTTATAAGGACCCACGTATCTTGGGCTCAACTTGCCCTTCTTACCAAAACGAACCACACCCTTCATGGGTGACACCTTCAAATAGACCCAATCACCAACTCGGAATTCAAGAGCCCTTCTCCTCACATCGGCATAGGACTTTTGGCGACTTTGGGCCGTCTTCAACCTTTCTCTAATCATCCTAACCTTCTTAAGAGCCTCCATAACTAGATCTGATCCTAACAAGGCCACCTCACCAACCTCAAACCACCCAACCGGTAATCTACAACGCCTCCCATAGAGAGCCTCAAAAGGAGCCATATCGATGCTAGAATGATAACTATTATTATAGGCAAACTCAATCAATGGAAGATAATCATCCTAACTACCCTTAAGCTCCAATACACAAGCCCTAAGCATATCCTCAAGTGTTTGGATAGTCCTTTCGGCTTGTCCATCTATTTGCGGGTGAAAGGCCGTAGTAAGCTTAACTCTCGTACCTAGACCCTTTGAAAGGACTTCCAAAAGTGTGAAGTAAATTGAGTACCACGGTCTGATATGATGGATAGAGGAATCCCATGCAACCTTACTAAGTCATGAATATATAATTTTGCATAATCTTCCGCCCCATATGTTGTCTTTACCGGTAGAAAATGAGCCGATTTCTTCATCCTATCAACCACCACCCAAATAGAATCAAAACCTTTTCTAGTCTTGGGTAAACCAACTACAAAATACATATTAATTTCTTCCCACTTCCAAGTAGGAATCTCTATGTCTTGGGTTAGGCCACCCGGCCTTTGATGTTCGGCCTTGACTTGTTGGCAACTATGACAACCGGAGACGAATTTGGCAATGTCCTTCTTCATACCTCCCTACCAATACACATCTCTCAAATCTCTATACATTTTGGTGGAACCGGGGTGGATGGAGTAGGAAGAATTATGAGCCTCCTCAAGAATTTTCTCCCTCAAACCATCAACACAAGGCACACACAACCTACCTTGGTACCTAAGGGCACCATCTCCCTCTTGGGAGAAAACTTCCACCTTGCCCTCTTTCACCAAGGCCTTCAATTCTAACAAGGAAGAGTCAAGATCTTGTTTTGCTATCACCTCATCAACCAAGGATGACCTAGCACCATCAACAATGACCACAACATCATTACCAACCTCTTCCAACCTAACCCCCAACCTAGCCAACCGATGCACCTCCCTAGCCATTTCCCTATCACTAATATCAACATGAGCTAGGCTACCCATAGACACCCTACTCAAAGCATCCGCCACCACATTAGCTTTACCGGGATGATAATGCACACTCATATCATAATCTTTAAGAAATTCTAGCCACCTTCTTTGTCTCAAGTTGAGATCTTTTTGGGTGAAGACATATTGGAGGCTCTTATGATCGGTGAACACATCAACATGTACCCCATACAAGTAATGACGCCAAATCTTTAAAGCAAACACCACCGCGGCTAATTAAAGATCATGTGTAGGATAGTTCTTTTCATGCACTTTGAGTTGTCTAGAAGCATAGGCTATCACCTTACCATTTTGCATTAAAACACAACCCAAACCAACTCTAGAAGCATCACAATACACAACAAATCCGTCATGCCCATCCGGTAGTGACAATATAGAAGCAGACACAAGTTTATCTTTCAAGATTTGAAAACTCCTTTCACACTCATCGGTCCACTCAAACTTAGCCTTCTTTTGTGTCAACTTAGTCATGGGAGAAGCAATAGAAGAAAACCCATTCACAAATCTCCGGTAGTAACTCGCTAAGCCCAAGAAGCTCCTAATATCCGACGGGGTCAATGGTCTAGGCCAATTTCTAATCACATCGCTCTTCTTAAGGTCCACCTTAATACCATCCCCTGACACCACATGACCTAGGAAGGCAACCTCTCTCAACAAAAATTCACACTTTTCATACTTGGCATACAACTTCTCCTCTCTCAATCTTTGCAACACAACCCTCAAGTGACCCATATGTTCTTCCTCACTATGCGAATAGATTAAAATATCATCAATGAAGACCACAACAAAGGAATCAAGGTAGGGTTTAAAGACCCTATTCATTAGGTCTATAAAGATAGCCGGTGCATTGGTCAACCCAAAGGACATGACCACAAATTCATAATGTCCATACCTAGTCCGGAAGGCTGTGTTGGGAATGTCACACTCCCTCACCTTCACTTGATGATACCCGGACCGAAGATCAATCTTAGAGAAGTGGCTAGCCCCTTGCAATTGATCGAACAAGTCATCAATCCTAGGAAGAGGATATTTATTCTTGACGGTGACCCTATTGAGTTGCCGGTAATCAATACACATCCTAAGGGACCCATCTTTCTTCTTCACAAACAACACCGGTGCACCCCATGGTGATTGGCTAGGCCTAATAAAACCCTTCTCCAACAAGTTCCTCAATTGTTCTTTCAACTCCTTTAACTCCGCCAGGGCCATACGATAAGGGGGAATAGAAATGGGTTGAGTATCGGGGAGGAGGTCTATCCCAAAATCTATTTTCCTTTCGGGAGGAACACAGGGAAAGTCATTAGGAAAGATATCAAGGAATTCATTTATGAACGAAACTGACTCTATAAGAAGGGTTTTGGACTCCATATCCCTAACCCTCACAAGGTGATAGAGACACCCCTTAGAGATCAACTTACGGGCTTTAATGCAAGAGATGAACCTACCCTTGACTACCACATTTTGGCTCTCCCACTCAAGAATGGGTTCACTTGGGAATTGAAACTTGACCCTACGGGTTCTACAATCAATAGAAGCATAGTATGCATGCAACCAATCCATCCCAAGAACAACGTCAAAATCGACAATGTTTAACTCAACAAGATCACAAGGAAATATTTTATGCAAGATGTAAATAGGACAATTTCTATAGACCTTCCTAGCAACCATATATGCACCAATAGGAGTAGACACCTTATATGACTCATGCAATAAGTCGGGCTCAACATGAAACTTTTTGGCAACAAAGGGGGTGACAAAAGAAAGAGAGGCACCCGGATCAATTAATGCATATACATCAAAGTCAAAGATTTTCAACATACCGATAACGACGTTGGGGACTTCATCGACCCCTTGCCTTCCATGTAAAGCATAAAATCGATTGTGCCTTGGGACACCATCTTGTCGGCCCCCTCTCCCCAAAGGAACCGCATTGGCACCTTGTGGACGGACCTCCTTACCCTTGTTGCAATTCCGAGGACAATCTATTGCCATGTGCCCCATTTCCCCACAACTATAGCAAGCACCGGTATTTCTCAAGCACGAGCCCCCATGGCCCTTACCACACTTCGGACATACATCAATAGGACCCATACCACCAACCCCTTGGGCCCTTGGAACCTCATTGTCAAACCCCCTATGGGGCGCATGAGAAGACCCTTGGCCTTGATGAAACCGGCCTCCCCTTCGACTTTGGAACTTGCCCTCAAAACGGGCCCTCTTGGCCTCATGACCCCTCCTCTTTCTCAACTTCTCCTCCTCCATTTTCTCGGCATAGACCATCAAGCGGGATAAGTCCATGTCACTAATCAACATTGCGGACCGGCATTCTTCACTCACTAGGTCGGACACACCCATCACAAATTTGTTCATTCTAGACCGTGAGTTGGCAATCAAATGTGGAGCATATCTTGAAAGTTGGTTAAACTTGAGGGCATACTCCCTCACACTCATAGACCTTTGTTTTAAATTCTGAACTCCACCAATTTGGCTTCCCTAAGCTCAAGAGGAAAGAATCGATTAAGAAAAGCCGTTTTGAACTCTTCCCAATGCACCACATAGTTTGCCCCCTTCTCTTCCTTCCATTGGTTGTACCACATTTGGGCCACCCCTTTTAGTTGGTAGGCCGCCAACTCCGCCTCATCTTCTGACCTCACACCCATGATAGCTAATATCTTGTGGACTTCATCAATGAACTCTTGAGGGTCTTCATCTAACTTAGACCCACAGAATTCTGGGGATTCATCCGCACGAAGTCTCTCACCCGAGATGCCAGGGTAGGAGCCTGAGGGGCTTGGGCCCCGTGGTTGGCTTGATTAGCCATAGCTTGTGCAAATAAAGTAAGGGTATCCCGAAGATCCCCATTGGTCGGTTGTTCCTCGGGTGCGCGTGCTCGTCTTCCTCTTGTATTGGGCATGATCTAGCATAGCAAAGAACAACTCCTAGGGAAAAAAAATTAATTCAACTCTACCGCACGACTTAGAACATGAAGAAGGGAAACATTTCCTAAAATGTCTCATAGACTCCTACTCATAATTGTGGTGCACAACACAACCATGAATCGGACTCTAATCAACGCGGTGTATTGAACTCCGGGATCCATCAGCCTAGTGCTCTGATACCAAGTTTGTCACGACCCAAGCCTAGGGCCTAGACGTGACCGGCGAATGGAGAACCCGAAGGAACCCCAAAAAAGCCTCATAGCATATCATTACACATCCTTGGTCGCGGAAGCAATTAAAAGGACCATAAGCGATAAGCTTAATCAAGGGGAAATCGGGACTAAGGGAACAAGAAAAAAAAAGGAGAATAATACATAAATACCATAGATGAGTCAAGCTCAAGAAAAATACACAACTTGTCCAACACCACCTTTACACATGGATACTTAGCGGGGGCCGAGAAAAACTACCGGGCTCACCCTTATAGTCAATACATAATTAAAAAGGAAAAGTCTTATACATAGCAAGAGATCATAAGAAACGTCCCCGAAATGGAGGACTCACCAATAAGCTCGATAGAAAATCGTATTAGCCACGCGGAGGTGGATGGTCAGACGGTGCTCCGGTCCCTACATGGTGACATCATGTAGGCATAGAGTATGCATTAGTACGTTTGAATGTACTAAGTATATGGGATGCAATGCAATGCAACAATAGATGGACATCATAGGCAAAATGCATAATCGTACGCGATAGATAGCATATTAATGAGATGATATGTATAATGATGCTTATATAAAAATCATATTTAGTAGGGCGTAGTACATGTGTAGTGAGTGACCATCAATATAGTATTTCCAAGGCCTACCACCCCCTTGGAGAGGCGAAAGAGGTACAAACCCCTCAATGTGGTTACCCGGGCCTACCACCCCCCAAGCTAGGGACCAAGGGACAAACCCCTCGATATGGTTATACGGGCCTACTACCCCCCGTACTAGGCAACCAAGGTACCAACCCCTCAATACGGTTACCCGGCCCTACAACCCCCCAAGCTAGGCTTGGTCGACTCACAACACTATATAGAGAAAATCATATACATGTATCCATTTCATCATTATTTCAATAATTATATAACCATCCGACTCATAGGACGTACATTGGACCTTCCATTTCCTAAGAATTCTATAAATGGCATTTTATCAAACATATGGTGGGCTACTTGTTCATGTAAATAAAATCATGTGTTTCAAGAGTACTAAGTCCAACCAATTCCAAAATCCATATAAATTAGCCCACCAACAACATATATATATATATATATATATATATATCAACCTTCATAATTTGATCATGGAAGCATGAAAACCATAAATATCACATAATAATTTCATTTCATGATAATATGCAAAATGGACCATAATAGGGTGCGTAGTAGTAATTCCATACTCAAGAGTTCATAAATAACCATAAGAACCCATAAACTTGAATTAGTAATAGAGGATGAATGGTTGGACTTGTGGAAAGTAAGGTTTCCACAATCAAACCCGCATACCTCAACTTTGGAGAATCCTTGATGAAGATTGGAATGGAGAATTGAAGCTTGAGATTGAGTCTTAAATCCGGAATTAGAGCTTGAGATCCTTGAATTTGGTTGAGGATCTTGGTGGAATTTTTGGAGAGGGTTTAGAGAGTGTTTTTAAGTGTTCTGAAGTTAAATGACTAAGTATGGGATATGTCCCCTTTTTATAAAAAACGTCCCCAACACTTAGCCTCAAAAATGAGGCTGAAAAAAAAAACAGCTCACTGGAATTTTCGGGTCTGCACAGACAGGTTTTACGAAAATGGTCATAACTCCTTCATCCTAACTCGGAATGAGGTGAAACCAAGTGCGTTGGAAAGCTAACTCGAAGAGCTTTCATTTTATAGTTTGAGATCCTTTCAGGTCCTTGTGTGCTAAGATATATGCCCCTTTAAAGTTGACCCTCAAAATCGCATTTTTTTACGATTTTTGAATTTTGATACGGTTGCTCTAAAATTCGGGTTAGACCCATTTCCCACTCAATTTGACCCCCTGAATAAGAATATGAAGTCGAATTTCTAAAATCATGCACGGATTTTGAGAGATATGGAAATTACAATTATAGGTGTTTCCGAAGCACATTTTCAGGCATTTTTGGGGTCGTTTCACTCAATTTGAGATATTTATTCAAAATATTCTCTTTAAAGAGGTAATTCTCAAGACTCAACATAAACTTATTTAGAAATCAACGTTTCTCTCGTTAATGTAAAAGTATTACTCTTGGGAATACTTAAACCCCTTATAATCATTTTGAAACATGAAGGTCAACTAATCTCATTCTCATACTCATTTACTCAAGTCTTAAACAAGTTATGAATACTTGTAAAAGACTTCTCAAAATGACTTAAAAGACACTCTTGAAATTTCCTCTCAACTTTACCTTGATTTGAAATGCGAATTTAAGAGTTATGATTAGGATTGAGGATTTCTCAATTATTAATAAAGGCTTAGATAATTATTTATAAAAAGAGTGCGGAGATATAATATGAAGAGCAATGGCACGATGCGGAGGAATATTTAATTTTTGGTCGCAAAATAAATCTCAAGACAGAAACTTTGTATCCTCTCTGCGATGCGGAGAGGGGGTGGTCGACTGGATACTAAAAATTTAAAGTTCCTCCGCGACACGGACTAGGGCGCAAATATTGTTCCATCCTTTTCTTCCTCTACCAAACTCGATTCAATTCATACCAATACAATTCCATTGCCCAATATCAAGAATTTTCAGAAACCCAGAACATTTTCAATGAAACCCACACAAAATCCATCAAGAACAACACTCACTCGCAACATCCTAACCTGAAGAATTCAACAAGACTCCATTATTAAAGAAGAAAGCTAAAACCTCAAGAACTTCATCAAGAATCTCAATCAATAAACTTTAAGAATGAACTTATGGATGAAATTTACATGATTGGTGTGAGGGCGTAAAAACCCAACACTATGAAAGCTTACATAGCTCGAAGAACACTTGTTCTTGGCGAAAACCTCAAGTGCATGAAAGAACTCTTGAAACCCTTCTCCTTTCTCCTCTTGAACTTACTCTCAAATCCTAAATGCTTTTGGAATGTCAAATATTGACTTAGTATGATTAGACCCCTTAACTTGGGTGGTAAAACATGTGTAGTCCTTTAGGGGTAAAAAAGGACCAAAACACCCCTTCTTAAAATGGACGAAATGCCTTAACTAGAGAGGTTGTACTCAAGCATACATAACTCCTTCATTTGAGCATGGAATTTTGGAAACTTTGTGACGTTGGAAAGAGGACTCAAAGAACTTTGATTTAATACCTAATGGGAAACCTAAATCATTACGTGCTAAAAGTTATGGTGGCTTGAAGTTAACCCAAAACTGTTATGGTCTGTTTTGCTGATATTGATACATGAATTTGGTCTAGTTAGCATGGGTTTAATTTCTAGATTAAGGTTTCAAACTTAACTCCTACTTTCGATCTCTGGTTGATGCTCGAAAGAGATTGATTAGAGTGGGTAATTAGCGTTATACTATTAATTTAGGTTTGATGTCTATAACTTGCTTGTAAATAGAGGTTATGGACCGGATCTATTTGCCCTATTCTTGAAAAATAAAATCGAGTAAGGTTTTAGGTTGTTTGATTGGCATTTAGATGAGACTGAAAGGAGATTCATGCATAGATGCTTTGAGATCGAAAGATGATTAGCGTCAACGAAGATGACTTAGCACATTCATAAATATGCATCCCTATAGAGCAGCACAACTATCCCAATATGATATCAATTTCCAATCCCTGCACCCCTATATTGCTTGTTAACTCTTGAATTCTTTGACATTTTAAAATAATTATTATAATTAATAACCAAGCTTTATATAAACTTGGTGGATATTCATGAGTGGTAGATTTGAACTCATTGAAGTTCCATGTTGTTAAATAATTAGTGTCCTCAATGCCTAACTTTGTCCTTTTCTAATCGAATATTGATGGTTTGCATCTATGAAGACAATCGGACAAGGCAAGGACTGATGTTTGAATGAATGGACAAAAATATGAAAAGAATTGTAAACTGAACATTGTTGATTGCCTAACATGAAGGGAAGATCACCAATTTAGTATGACCTCACCCAAAATGACATTGCATAACACTTTTGTCTACTAAAGAAAGTCAACAGATTCCAATAAAGAAGGTGAAGCACCGAGTGAGAACAGTGGTCCTGATGCACATTTCCCAAAGCGATCGTGTGCAGTGTGAAAATTGAATCCTCGAAAGGCGAACTAAGGTGGTATTTAGTGCTTTTCCAAATGAGAAAGATTGACTCAAAATCAAGCTCGCCAACTAAGGTTTAAACACCTGAAGCCTAGAGCATTACAAGGCGAGCTGAGGAGTGAATGGAGATTCACTGAGTAGGTTTGATGGACTCGACTAATGTCGTTGATTCAGCCGCATGTGGATTTTTGGGCCAAATTTTGGGAAAATATATATAGCCCAAAATAAAAAGTTTTTGTAGTAGAGTTTCTAGGAGTTTTGAGAGTTTTTGAGTAGAGAGAGTCTAAGAACACTTTTCTAGCTTTTGGGGTTTTACAATTTTGAATCTTAATTTGATAAATTAAAGATTGAATCCAAAGTTGTTTTACTCTTAATTTCTTGATTTCATGTGACCCATGGTTGTTTTCTTGGAATGTATAATTTCTTTAGTTTTGATGATGGGTGGCTAAATTCTTAAGATCTAGGGGTTCTCAAAAGGGGTGAAGTGGTAATTTAATGCAGTGGGTATTGTGTTATGCTCTGTATTGTTGGTGTTTGGAGTTAACTAAAGGGTTATGGTTGCAAACTTAATTCTTACTTCCGATCTCTGGTTGATGGTCGAAAGAGATTGATTGGAGTGGGTAATTAGTTCAATACTAGAAATTTAGGTTTGATGTCTGAAGCTTGCTTGAAAAAGGGGCTACGGGTCAAATCTATTTTCCATATTATTGAAAGAGAGCTTAGAGTAAGGTTTTGGGTTGTTTAGGATTGGCATTAGATTAAATCAAAAGGATTTTCTATGTAGAGATGTTTTGAGATCGAAAGATGATTAGAATCAATAAAGATGACTTAGCTTATTCATGAATGTTCATCACTATAAAGCAGCACAATTACCCCTATGTGACATTAATTTCAAATCGCCGCACCCCTAGATTGTTTGTTAACTCTTGATTTCTTTGATACTTTAGTTTAATTGCGATTATTGAGAAACAACACTTTATATTAAGTTGGTGGTACCATCCACCCAATTATTCTTACTATTTCAAATGAGCTAATTTAAAGTCCAAAAGTCTTGATGAGGAATTCTCCACGATATACCATGCCCTGTGGGATTCAACCTCAACTCTTTGTTTTATTTTTACTAACTATGATCGCTCACTCTTTTAATTGATTTTGGAGGGTGATTTGAGCGTTAACAGAAGTATCCACACACTTTTTTTAATATTGCAAATGAACGATCCTATAATCTAAATCTTTTGATAGGAATTCTCCACGATATACAATTCTCTACCGAATTCGACCCCGACTCTTCGTTGGGTATTTTATTGATTACAATCGATGTCCCTTTTAATTGATTTTAAGGCGGACATTTGAGCATTATCAATAATGGTGCCGCTACCGGGGAATGGTAGTTGAGAATTTTTATTGAGAAATTAGATTTTAATTTTGTTTAGTTGTAGTAGATTATTTTTTGGTGTTGTTGCTGGTTGATTTCCAGGTTTGTTCAATGATTGACCATGGAAGTGGAAATGATAGTCACTATGGACAAAATGAAAACTTGATGATTTGAATGATATGCACATGAATGTCATTCAAACCACGGGAACAATCTCGATACCTCCCACAACCGAGAGAGTTGTGTTTCACATCACTGGTACTATGATATAATTTCTCTAGATGAAGGTAATTTTTGGGAGCCTAGTTCATGAGGATCACCATGAACACATTAAGAATTTCAAGGAGGCATGTGGGCACTTCGTGTTCAAGAATATCTCTCAAGAGTCCGTAAGGTTAAGGTTATTCCCGTACTCTTTAAGTGGAGAGTCTACAAGATGGTTGGCAGAGTTTCCAAATGATTCTATCACTTCGTGGGAAGAGATAAATGATGCCTTCTTGGAGAGATTCTTTCCACCCTCAAAGATGGTTAAACTTTGAACCCATATCCAAAATTTCAAATGAATTGTAGATGAACCTCTACATGAGACGTGGTTGAGGTTCAAGAAGGTTCTTTTGCAATGTCCAACGCATGGCGTTCCGGGCAATTTGTTGTTGCAATACTTCTAATACAGCCTTGATTCAGTTAATAAAGATGTGGCTGATCAATTAGTCCAAGGTTGATTAATGAGACAACTGTATGATGTGGCTTCATTGTTGCTTGATGATATGACTAAGGTTAACCGAACATGGTACACTAGTGAGGACCAAGTGCCTACTCTGCAAGTGACTTTAAGCAAAGTCCCAGTTGAGAAGGACCATGAAAAAGAAGAAAATATATTCAAAATGATGACCCAGCTCGATTGGTGGTTTAGACATGTCATAGGAGGTGGAACCAAGTCGATAAATGTTGTTTGAAATAATAGTGGGCAATGCCAAAATGATGCCAAATTTGAAGCATTATATAATGAGGCTTAGCAAATCAAGTGGGGTTTCTCACACCAATTATCAACGACAAGGTAGGAACTAAGGTTGGAATAAGGATAGGGATGGTGGTTGGAAAGACCAGAGGGGTGGAAATTTGAGATATAGGGAGATGGAAAAATATAGGTACGTGCCTCCCTATTATCGTCCACGCCCTAAAGAACCAGTTGGGTCTGAAGGAAGCCGGACTAAAGACATTTTAGCAAGGACCTACAACAAGGTTAAAGGGTTCAATAAAGTGTTAGAGGATTTGAAAAATGACTTCTCCACTTTATCCCAGACGGTGACTTCTCACTCAGTTTCTATCAAGCAACTGGAGACCCAATTGAGCCACATTGTCACTCATCTCAATCCAATGCAAAAGGTAACATTTCCTAGTGATACCATCTTGAACCCTAAGAATGATTTTTGAGAATGAGAACTATGTCGTGTCACGACATTAAATAAGGCACTTATTTGGAGGCAACTCAAGTCTTTTTTTTGTTTTTATTTATTTATTCCTTTAGAATAATGTGCATTGTGAGTGTAGGTTGAGAAGAGGTTTCAAGGTTAAAAAGGGAAGCATAAGCGATGTTAATACCAAACGGCGATCCACCGAAGTCATTGTACGGACTCGTTCTTGTCCGCCTTTTGAGCTTGAACAAGTGAAAAGTGTACTATAAAAATTGACGACCATAACTACAAAGGGTGATCTGCTAAAGTGCACTATTCACACTACATCGGGCCTGCCAAATTAGTCTTCAGGTTTGGTATTTTAGGCGTGTTCGGCGAGCTTAAGTTCCAAATGAAAATTTTCCAAAACATTCCGCAATATTAGTCGAGATTGCCGAATAGGCACGGTATGAAAAAACCTAGGTTCTTTTCAAATTGAAAAATCAAACCCTTTGAGATCTTGAAGTCTTTTTCGCTAATTTTCTTACTTTGCCTCCTTTTTGTGAAGGTGAGTCTTTGTTGAGTGTTTTCAAAGTTCATGGAGTGCCTTTTCTTGGATTTCTTGTCAACCCAACCCCAATCCCTCATTTTCTCAATTGTTGCCACTATTGAGGTTGGTTTTTTAATTTTTTTTGAAATTTTTGAACCTTGAATTGCATGTGGGATGTGGACTTGTGCACTTTAACTGCTATTATGTGTTAGATTTTGATGGGTAGTATCGTAGTGTATGATTTAAAATTTGCCCATGAGATATGTGATTTTGTAGGCCTGTCAAATGCGAATCTTGTTTGTGTTTGTTGAAGTTTCAAATAAAGTTGGTAAATGTGTTTGCTCTGAGTCCAATTGGATGTGGGTGAAGTTTGATTAGCCTAGTGTTGACCCAATTGCATGATTTCTCCCAATGATAGAGAGGGTGACTACTTTCTTAGGGGAAAATCATCAATTAGTGCAATACTTAGCAATATATCGGGGAAATCTTAGTACCCAGGGGTAGATAAGCATATAAGTGGATTGTAATGATGGGGGGAACTCGTATTTGTTGTGTATGTTGGAGTTAGCTGTAAAACTTAGGCACTAGGCTAAACACTTCCTATTCGATGGGCCTTTCATAGCTTGCCAAGGAGGTTATGTGGATCACTAAAGAAGCCCCAAATCACCTTCTTTAGCATATATATAACCTTGGATACTTTCTCATCTGGCGGGCTTGTCTTAGTGCACCAAACCCGTTTGGCGAATCGCCAAGTAGAAGAGGATATCGCCTTTGATACCTATGTCCTTCCATTTTGCAATATAATTTTTGGTGGACTTGTCTTAGCCCACTAAAACGGACTCGGTGAATCACTAAGTTGGCATTGAGTCCATTTTTATTCCTGAATCTTTGGATAATTGCTACTATCCAATTCGGTGAGCTCACCGGAGCTCGTTGATCCTATTTGGCGATCATCCTTCCTGTTAGGTGAGCCTTAGGAATGTTTTTGAAATTTGATTCAATATGTGTTTGATTTCAACGAACCTTCACGAATCCTATGTTTGAATGTGTCTTTGCAGGAAACAGCACAAACTAAGGGCAAGAAAGTTGTTTCATCGACACTCAGTCAGATAAAGAGTTTTCTCCTCCTCCTCCTCCTCTAAACAAACTAAAGGGAATCTCTATTAATGAGCCTTCAAAGTCCCCTCGTGACTAATAAACAAATCCTCAGACCCCTACCAGCGGGGGTAAGAAAGTGAGGAACCATATTTCCATAAAGTAGGTGAACATTCCCTACAAGTTGGTATAACCTCCACAAGATCCTCACCCTGCTTCCCGTGTTCTCTCGATAATAGCTCCAAGGGATTTGAATAAGCTCAAGGTGGAAGGACAATGAACTATTTTGGACGAGCGGTGACTCTCAACTAATGGAATCATGAGTGACTACCCATACATATGAGCAGCGATAAAATTTCACAAGTTGGAGCAATTCACTAGTGTAAGAAGACCTTATGCACTAAAGTGGGTGCGAGAATTCTATGACACATATGCTAAGACATTGCCAAAGAGGAGAAAGGGCAGTGTTTGGAAGACTATAGACAAAGCAAAAGTGAGGGACAAAATGGTGCAATGTCATGCAAATGAAATCAACACAATCTTATGCACCCCATCCAACCATGCTGATGAATACATGACCCGGATACATAAAAGTCTTGATGCATTAAAGGGTTTTTGGACCCTCTATTATCCTATGAGTCTTCTCCCTCTTGGATTGCTGAAGGGGCAAAGATAGAGAAGAAGGACCTAAACATTGTGGCACAGTACTAGTTCAGGTTCATTAGCAGCAATATCATGTCCTCCCAGAAAGAGTCAATACTCTAACACCCAAAGGCAATTCTAGTGGGCACAATCATTGTGAAGGAAAAGATCAATGTAGGTGACATCATTGAGGAAGAAATATTGATGAGGTCTAGGCATGAGCATATGTCGCTCCCATTTCTGGTACTAATTATGCAACTGTGTGAGAGGGCAAAAATCTTTTTCTGGGCATTTATAGATGTGAGAATCACACCACCTTCATCTAGTGATATCAAATGGTTAGAGGTTGAGTGCTTACGAGATGATGCGGCATGGAGGAACCGTCTACCACCACACTTGATGCCTATGGTTGATCCCACTACACTTACAGTTGAGGCTAGAAAACCTGCTCCTTCTATGGAGCATGAAGGTATTTGTACACCTTCCTCTAATACTAGCCCTACAACCTCTGTATCTATATTTGTTAATGTTATTGTGAGACCTCCCCCCCTATCATGATATCAGTACCCCTTGACCCAAGCATTGATTTACAAGATGGATAGCCTTTCCCCATCGGCAAATATTAGAGCCACTCAGGTTGAGACGGATATGCCTAAGATGATTGATCAGGCCACTGAAAAGGCCTTACCTCCTCTGATCATGAGAGTGGTTAAGTGTGAGGGGATGGTTGAGAGTCATAGTGTAAGGTTGGATGACCTCATAGCAAGATTAAAGCCTCAGGAGAATGTTGAGGGTAGCTCTGGTGCACTAGATACCATGAGGGATGAGCTTGATACCCTGCAAGTGGAGGTGGTCCAGCTGCATTCTATAGGCATATCCACTCTTTCGGGTGAGGTTCCTTATCGAATGTACTTGCCTCCATGCTTGAGATGCTGAGCACTATGACAATCCCTAATGAGCAGCTTGGGATTGTTGTGAGTATTGATGTTATGGATGATGAAAGTGAGAGGGCCAAGGATGAGTTGGCTGAGGAGAAGGACGAGGAGGAGTTGCAGGACAAAGAATTTGGGATTGCAAAGATGTTGACTGAGTTGTAGGAGATTGAGGAGGTCATTCTTCAGGTAGCCCTAGAGAGATCCCTTTGGGAGACTTTAGAGGTTGGTTTTAGTGGAGTCACTTCAGACTCCCCCATCCCTTTGATTGTTAAGACATGCATTGATGCCCAAGTTAAGTCATCCCTGACTGTTGAGACTCCAGTGCTCATACAATGTAAATTGTGAATCCGCCTCAAACTCCAACAACATGTTTGTTGTACAATATCAGGTTAAATTGTAGTCCAACTATTCCAACTTCAAACTGCACTAATTAATTAGGTGCATGATCCAATCTAATGACAATGTCACCCGTTCTTTTCTTATCTTCCTCTTAATTCCATAAAAGGATCAACAAAAAGTTTTTGGGAAAAGCCAAATAGGGTTACTAAAATAGGATGCATGAAGAAATAATAACTTTGGTAGTTAAAGTTTGATAGAACTGTCGAAATGCTTAACAATATCCAAACCTTATCATTTATAAAAGGCTTTATTAGAGTCAGTATTGAAATGTAGGCACATGGGTTTAAGAACAAATTTTGATAGTAGAGGTAGTTGAAAGGCTTGCTTAGAGTCATCTTTCTTTCAATAACTAGTCCTACTATTGCAATGATGGTAATATACAGTGAATATGTTGAGACTGTGAGAATGGGAAGTTTGTTTTGATTATTTAAGAGGTTCGATATTTGGTTTTTCAGGCTTTTAAACAATAAGAGCCCAAAATCAACTAAAGAATGGAAAATCAAATCCAAAAAATGGCGTAATCCGGTTTGATCCAGTTTTTGATTTTATGCCCTCCTCTACTTCACACTCCACAAAAAAAAATTATCATTTAAACCATCCAATTTCATAATTTCATTGGAATTTAACATATTTTGTCCATCCCCAATTAATGTAACACCCTGTAATTTAGTGAGTTGAACTAGTGAGTTCTAGAGCCTTTGGTAAGAGTTTTGGAGTGTAGTATGAGGGTTAAAACTTGTAAAAATGGTTCCCGTTCTTAGAATAGGGGTTTTAGGGGTTAAATATCCGGGTAAGACTCCCCAATAACCAACCAAAGGGGCCCTTGAGGAGGACCCAAAACAGGCTCTAAATCTGGAAATTTCAGTGACCTACGGATGCCATCTACTGGCTGTAAATGGACCCACGCCCCGTAGGTTGG
Source organism: Solanum commersonii (assembly GCA_029007595.1). NCBI lineage: Eukaryota > Viridiplantae > Streptophyta > Magnoliopsida > Solanales > Solanaceae > Solanum > Solanum commersonii. The sequence goes on from JAJTWQ010000029.1 coordinate 4,925,353, forward strand.
GGTCATGGGTAAAGGCCTGCAGTGGCCTGCACTTTTAGAGCTGCAGACCGCACCTACGGAGGTGGTCCACACCCAATAGATCCACCTACGATCCGTAGATGGTGAGGCCGTAGGTGCTGCCTGTTTTAAGTGTTAGTTTTAAGTTGAGGGTTTGGGAATTGACTAGTTAATTAATTAGGGGTTAAAGGAGATCGGTTAGTTAGTTAATTAGCCACCTATATAAGTATAATACACCTCTAAACTAATCACTTTAACTCATTCTTCCAAGACCCCAAATTACTCTCAAGAAATTCTCTCTCTAGAAACTAAGAAGAAGAAGAAGAAGCAGAAGAGAAGAGAAGAGAAGAAGGCAGCACCTAGGTCGATTTTTCTCAATGGATTCAAGATTTATTTAGGGCTTTGAAACAAGGTATGTGAAGCTTAATCATCTATGGGTTCTTCCACCCATAGAGGCCCCATAGTTTCCCCACTTGTGAAATCAAAAACCCAATTCTAGTTAGGGTTGTGCTTGCATTGTGGCTAGGGTTTGGGTGTGATTTCAATCTAGTGGATATCACCCAATTATGATTGATTTAGATTTGTTTAATGATATTATGATGAACTCATGTGATTTCTATTGTAAACCCTAATCTAAATTGATGAATATAATCTTTGCGGGTTTATTCCACTAAAGGCAAAGTTAAAGGTTCAAAGGTGATCTTCCTAAATCAATGTCTTGTATACTAATTGATCATAGTTAGGATCATCTAATCATGAATTGAACTAGACTTGGTTGAATAGGAAGGATCTCGACTTGTAAAGTTAGAATTGAACCTTTATGAATCAATTATGACTAGAATCACTTAGTAGTAAAGAATGTGATTGAATAGCTTATAATTTAGACATGAGTTATGATAGAATGAAGTTAAGCTTGAAAGTAGGGCTTGTAGCCATCATTGTTAGGACTTTGGGGTTAAAGTCAATATGATGTGATCTTGTTGTGTATTCTCTTTCTCTTATACACTTAGACATGAAAATGCGAGGGAATTCAAGTTCTCTCACATAGAAGGATTCTAGGTTGACTTAATAACCTAAAATGAATTAAATCATATTAGTCCAGAATAGCTTGAAGTTGAGCCATATGTTTCCTTCCTGTATAGCTTGGCTTAGTAGGATAAGACCAAGGTTGATAGCTTGGGATGGCGGATCTATACTCTCCTAAAGGATATCTTGACTTAGCATTGTAGAATGCATGTCATGGTAGCATGAGTTAGTAGTAGTCGTGGTAGCCTAGGATTGAGGATGTACACTCTCCTATTGGTTGCTTGGACTAGCATTGTTTAGATGCATTCATGGTATGTGGACTTGTTTTGGCCAAGACCATTTCATGGTAGCTTTAGGATTGAGGACTTATACTCTCCTAAGGGTAACTTAGGATTGAGGATTCATACTCTCCTAAGGGTAACTTGACTTGCATTGTAAGGTGCATTTCAAGGATAGCTTTAGTTAGGTTAGTAATGGTAGCTTGGGATTGAGGACTCATACTCTCCTAAGGATAGCTTAGGGTTGAGAATCATACTCCCCTATGGATAGCTTGCATTTGTATTCTAGTACTTTTGTAAGGGTAGCATGACTTAGTTGGCTTAGGACTATTTCATGGTAACTAGATTAGGACACTTATACCTTTCCTAGAGTAGGCTGGACTTGCATGTTAGTGTGTCTTCCAAGGTAGTTAGCTTAGCTTAACCTAGTTATGATAGTAAGATGATAGCATGGTCTAGCCTATTAGGGGGTTATTCCTTGGTAGACTTGAATTGAGTAATAGAGTTCATTCATGGGTTATGACTTGGCTAGTAATAAATAGAGAATTACCTTACATGAAAAGAGGCAAATAGAATAGAGGGACTAGAACCCAACTAGTGAACATTCATGGTAGTCTAAAGAAGCACTTAGTGTGGGTAGTAGTATGGGATGCTATCCATACATGGCACAAGTATGACTTGAGGCTAGCAGTGATGGGTTACCTTATGTAGTATGACTTAGCTTGGGTTGTTGCCATAGTTTCCTTTCAAGATATGATTGACTAAGGTGGTAGTTCCCTTGTCTATATAAAGTAAGCTTATAGTAAGCCCAAAAGGAGGGTGAATATGACTAAAATGACTTCAAGGCTATGCTTAGTCTGAAGGGTAGTATGGGATGCCTTTTATGCATTGCACAAGTGTGTCTTGAGGTTACTTAGAAGTATGGTGCGCTTATAGTAGAAAGACTTATTACTAACCATGTCCATAGACTATGATTAATATGTCTGAAAGAGGATACTTGGATTGGGTGGTATTATGGGATGTTATTCTTTCTTTGCACTTGCATACTTTTGAGGTTACTTGAGAATGGTGCTATCATGGTATGGATAACCTAGGGTCAATTATGCTTATGTGGTTATGACTTATCTCATATGTTCATTAACTATTATGGTATGATTGGGTGGTATTATGGGATGTTATTCTTTCTTTGCACTTGTATACTTTTGAGGTTACTTGAGAATGGTGCTATTATGGTATGGTTGACCTAGGGTCAATTATGCTTATGTGGTTATGACTTATCTCCTATTTTCATTAACTGTGTCGTATGTTGACTCATGTTTATATGGATCTTATGTTGGAGACCATGCTACGATTATGATGATTATGCTATGAATATGTTATTGTCTCTTATGCTTATATCATATGTTGACTAACCATTTGAGATGCTCTTATAATGTTGTGCTAGCTTTCATACTTGGTACATTTTGTTCCAACACATATTGCCTACATTCTAACCAAATGTAGGGTTGGAGACTTGAGTTGCTTTGGAGACTAGTTTTCTAAGGTGCAAGAAGACTTGAAGACTTGGTGAGTCCTCATAGCTTCGAGGACAAACCCATCATGTTCCTTTATGTCATTTCTTTATGTTTTAGACTTTGTATGGGCTGCGTCCCAAGAGTTGTATTCAAGTATTATGTTAGATAGTTTGAGACAAAGGTTTAGTAAAGACTTCCGCTTCTTTTATTATGAAAATGACTTTGATTGTAAAAGTTTTAAATTGTCCCTACTTTTCTAGTATCTTATGTTATGATTTTGCTAAGGGCTTATATGAGACCCCTTCGGGGTCAAGTATGTCATGTTACTTCTAAGGGGTAACCCCGGGTCGTGAACAAACTTGTTATCAGAGCACAAGGTTTAGAATAGTTCTAGGATTGTCTCAAGCCACGTCTAGTAGAGTCTTGTTCATAAATGTGAAACGCGCCACTTTTATGAATAGGAGGCTATTGGATGCATAGGAAATCTCACTTCTTCATTCTCTAAGTCGTGCCATAGATCTATAAGCTCTCTCTCTTGTCCCTTATCCAATGGTCTTTAGGATGTGACTATTAGAAGGGTTTCTTCTTCAAGAAGTGAGGGAGAAAGGTTGGTGGTGATGCCAATTATGGCTATGTGACTTGATAGATTTGAGATGATAGATTGTGATGTTGTATTTAGTATGAAAGATGTTAGACGATTTTGTGTAGGCTCACTCCCAAGGGGGGGGAGGATTGTGTGCCTACCTAGCAAGGCTATTGTGTTGTTAAGTTTAGTTGTTGGTAGAACCCGGATTAGTCATAATGAGTTTTGAGGTATGTTAATAGAATTGAAAGAAGTGATGTTGTAAAGAGTTTGTATAAGCTTACTCCCAAGTGGGGGATAATGTGCTTAGATAATAAGCTCATTGAGTGTCCTTGATGTTCATGAGTTAGGCTTGCTTGATGCTCTCACCTTAAGAGGTGTAGTGAGTTTGAGGAGTTTAGACCCGATGTAGTAGAATCATGTGAGATCTTGAGTGGTGTTAGTAAGGTTTCTTGATGAAAACCTCTCTAAGTTAGAAGTACCGGTAGAGGTCTTAGACCGGCAAGTTAAGAAATAGAAGAATAAAGAAGTTGTTCCATGAAGTAGTTTGGAGTGTTCTTTAGTAAGGAATTTGGTTAAGAGTGCTTCTTGGGAGGCCAAGGGCCAACGAGATGTCCCAATGTCCTCATCCTTTCCTTCTACTCCTACTCAAGCTTGAGATGATAGGTTCCTCTTGATTTGCCTTTTATGTGAAGTCATGTATGAATTGTATGTTTCCATGATCTTCTTATGTGATGCATGTTCATGAAATGCTTAGGTCTTAATAGAAATGACTTTTATGCATTGATTTTCTCATTTTTTTTTAATGCATTTGAATAAGATTTGCATATAGACTTCATGAGATGATTATATGAGCATGCCTTAGTTTGGGAGTTGAAAGATTTCTCCTTGAATAAATGCTTTATGAGATGAACTTTGCATTTAGGCTCCAAGTGTATGTGTTGAGCATATTTTAGTTAGGAGATGTTAGTTCCTCCTTTAAAAAAGGCATATATATTTTGATGTATTTTGGGGTTGGTAGAAATAATTCCCACTCCCTTGAGTTGCATTGAATGAGTTTGGATTTGAATTGAAGTTCTCTTGGTTGATTGTGTCCATTTAGATGTAGTGCATGCATAATGGGAAGCTAAGTTAGATTTTTTACTTTAAGAAGTGTTTAAAGTGTCATTCGAGGACGAATGTTCCCAAATGGGGGATAACGTAACACCCCATAATTTAGTGAGTTCTAGAGCCTTTGGTAAGAGTTTTGGAGTGTAGTATGAGGGTTAAAACTTGCAAAAATGGTTCCCGTACTTAGAATAGGAGTTTTAGGGGTTAAACGTCCGGGTACGACCCCCAAGGACTAACCAAAGGGGACCTTGAGGAGGACCCCCAAACAATCCCTAAATCTTGAAATTTTAGTGACCTACGGGATCCATCTACTGGCCGTAGATGGACCCACACCCCGTAGGTTGGGGTTGTGGGTCAAAGCCTGCAGTGGCCTGCACATTTAGAGCTACATACCTCACCTACGGAGGTGGTCCACACCCACTAGATCTACCTACGATCCATAGGTGGTGAGCCCGTACGTGCTGCTATTTTTAAGTGTTTTAGTTTTAAGTTGGGGGTTTGGGAATTGATTAGTTCATTAATTAGGGGTTAAAGGAGGCCGGTTAGTTAGTTAATTAGCAACCTATATAAGTATAATACACCCCTAAACTAATCACTTTAACTCATTCATCCAAGACCCCAAATTACTCTCAAGAAATTCTCTCTACAAGCTAAGAAGAAGAGAAGAGAAGAGGGCAGCACCTAGATCGAGTTTTCTCCATCGATTCAAGATTTCTTTAGGTATTTGAAGCAAGTTGTGTGAAGCTTAATCATCTATGAGTTCTTCCACCCATAGAGCCCCCATAGTTTCCCCACTTGTGAAATCAAAAACCCAATTCTAGCTAGGGTTGTGTTGCATTGTGGGTAGGGTTTGGGCGTGATTTCAATCTAGTAGATATCACCCAATTATGATTGATTTAGTGTTGTTTAGAGATATTATGATGAATTAATGTAATTTCTATGGTAAACCATAATCTATATTAATGAATGTGATCTTTGTGGGTTTATGTCATTAGAGGCAAAGTTGAAGGTTCAAAGGTGATCTTACTAAATCAATGCCTTGTATACTAACTGATCATAGTTAGGATCATCTAATCATAAATTGAACTAGACTTGATTGAATAGGAAGGATCTTGACTTGTAAAGTTAGAATTGAACCTTTACGAATCAAGTATTACTAGAATCACTTAGTAGTAAAGAATGTGATTGAATAACTTGTAATTTAGATAAAGAGATAAAAAATAGAAGAGTTTAGGAATGAACCCGAAGAACAAATGAAAAAGCTCCCAAAGTCATCGTTCTTCCAAACCAAGAAAAAGAAAAAATTCTAATATAAAAATCCAAGTCTATTTATATTTAATCGAAATCAACCAAATCTGGCAAGGAAGTCTGCGACGCAGAGGGGTCTCCAAAATCCAGTTCTTGGAAATCTTCTCTTCTCCACGATGGGTGCACAATACAAATTGTTCTGTTACAACTCTATTTTGCAAACAAATAATAAAATCTCTCTCTGCGGACATGATTTGTTCTTCATTTTACATTCTCCTTTCTTGTTGTTTTTTTACTTGAATCCTTTTGTGCTTCCCAATGCCTGTTTCAGTGATCGTTTCTTCATTTAACTTCACCTACACAACTAGTCATGTTGGTTAGTCTAAATGAATTCAAATGACTCGACACTACTATCAATTAGTAAAGAATGATTTTGAACATGGCCAAAATGTGGGTGTTATTTGGTTCTTAAGCATACAAATATGCCCAAGATCACCACCCCACACTTAGATATTTGTTCGTCCTCGAACAACTTACCATACCAGTCGTAGACCTAGACTCTCCCTAACACTGGTATTTGTGCATCCACCACTTCCTTTCAAGGATCTTTTATCAGTTCAAACATGCATGTTCTCATTTATAGGTGGCCTTGACCACTTTCATACATCATACATCTCAAGTACTGACTCAACAAATTTTTGCAACCAAAGCATTAAACTTCATGTTCACCATTAGATATCACCTATCTTTCTTACAACTAGTGCCCCTCACTCCAAGAAATAGTCCGCACACTCAACTCAAGAGATTGAATATAATTTAAGGACTTTAACAACACAGAACACTCTCACTCAAAAAGAACATCTCGCATGTATGCACTGAGAACAATAAGCTTGCCCATTATGTACGTCTCCACTAATTAAGCGTGTTTTGCAAAGAATCAAATAGGGATTTTCTAGGTTGTAATGTCGGCTAAAGGACGGGTAGGAATAAGTATATAGTAGTGACTTACACTTACCTAAGAACTTTACACTTTTAAGGCATCATCAGCCTTTCCTTTATTTATCAGCCCTCTCTCAACATTTCTATCACACATGATTTACATACTTCTCAAATTGCCCCTCATTTCTTTTATTCTAAGAACCAACTTTTTTAATGATACGTTTATTCTTACTGAGGGATTTTTCTATTACTTTGTGTCTATTTCGAGTTGCCTCTTCACTTTCCGTTTTACTAAATCAACAACAGTCTATGCTACAATGCTTAGGCAAGCAAGGTGCAAACAACTTAGAGATTTAATAAAGTGATGTCAGGTGAAAATGTGACTGCTAATAAAAGGCTACAGGCTCGACAAGGCTACAAGTGATAGTATCTGAAAGGCTAAGCTTTTTGAACATATTAAAGGAGGCCTATTATCATTTCCTACACAAAGAAACACTTCAATTTTGCTTCAATAACACACCAGGCAAGTTCTAGACTCAGATGTAATACACAGACAATACAATGCCTCATCGCTCATGGCACAAGTTCTAATCAAGTTGGATCAATCACAGGAAACACAATCAGGTCATGCAAAAGTTATATTTAAGCTTAAGTTGCAGTCATTACAATCAAGTACAAGAATTCTAATGCATTCATACATATATATATATATATATATATTTTCCACATGCTTTCATACAATTTCCTTTCGGAATTTCAAGTTTCAACACACATACCATATCTATAACTCAATGATGAAAACTCCCCTTAATATGGTCGTCATCCATCTATCATAGGGCAATGCGACTCAACTACGACGACTAACTTGATCCTAGAAAGACAAAATATTTTTGTGTTTTGTACAGCTCAAAGGGACTCTCCTTGGCCAAAGAATCGAAAACAACCTCCAAGGAACCCAAATAAAAAAAAAAAAAAAAGACAGATAAAAGACACTACCCATGCTCAACTAATATATACAATACATAGAGAATTACACCCCACCCCACACTTGAAATATTAGGAATATCCCCAGTGCTACACAAAATCACAAAATAAGAACAGAGGTAAGGTGAATCATTTCTTGATCAGTCCTCCATGGTATCTCCGCCTTCGGCCTCATCACCGGCCTGTGCAGGATCAACCTCCTCAGTGTCAGAATCAAATTCCACATCAAAACAAGTGTGCAGCCTGTCCTCGTCTATCGATATATCATCATCCACGTGCTCAGAGAGCTCAGGACTGATGCCTAGCAACGTTTTGGCATGCGCATTCAACGGGTACCTCCTTTCAAGCTTCCCCAATTGCTCCTCAATTGACGCCCGGCATCCATTTTGGTGGCGCAATAACTCCAGCCCATACATACGGGCCATAATCAATTCATCACGGTGATGGCGCTCCGTAGTGGTAAGTGGTGGGCCGAACTCATTGTCAAACCCTTTTGTCTTCGTTATATCCACTAGCACTGGGAAAAGTGGTGCCATATAATCCAAGCTTTCATATGGTACACCTGCAGCACAACACAATCGAGTAATGATACCTCCAAAAGCATACCTAAGCCCTTTGTGAACTCGGGCCTTCCTCATGGAAGATTTCAATGTTGCCCCTATATTTAACTCAGTATTAGTCATCAAGGCGTAAACCAAGCACACTCTATCACATGTGATGTCTGTGTAGTGTAGCCTGGGTATTAAGAAATTCATGACTATTTTCAACCAGACCCAAGCTTTTTTGCTCATGTGTGCATAAGGAAGAGACTGGTGGAACCCTTTGCGCTCTGCTTTGTCCACTGAACAATCAACTAGGGTCCACAAAGTGTGCGTTGGATGGCGCAATAGGGTGGTCGAATGTTCAACCTCATTATAACCAAAAGGTTAGTATCAGGTGTTATGCCCACTATATCATTTAGAACCGCGGGAATGATAGTGACATCAACTCCACGCACCTTCACAAAATACAATCAGGACTCTGTTGCCCAGTTGGCATAGAATTTTAGGACCATGTGCAAGTTGCACTTGGTTGGCTCACTAAAAATGAACTCCATATGAAGTTCTTTGATATGCCTCATGATTCGTGGAAACTCCTTTGCTAGACTATCTCTTTCAATGCACACATTAGGGAAGTATCGTGCCTCTGTGTGTTTCTTCCATCACACTTTACCCTCTTTGACCACTGCTCGTAGTCCAAACCTTCGAGTTTGCTCCCATGGGATTGCTGGTGCAGGAGGGACATTCCCCCTAATTCGGACTTGTTTTCTTTGGCTAGATGTTACCACCTCTTTGCTGGGTCGCTGAGTACCTGACATGATTGCCTGCAAACATAATATATTTCAGCCCAAAACAACCAACAATACATGGAAAGGCATGGGTAACTCTGACTTCCCAATGGGTAACATGCAAACTCAAGGCCAAAACAAACAATCGTAATGATATATTCACATATCGCATTTAGTTACCACTACAGCGGTCAAGTACAACAACCTCAATCCCAGGACACAGACACAACAACTCACAATTCCACTCAAAGGTACACCCAGTGTTACTCAAGACTTCACACTAATACCCTCAAAATCCATGAAACACACGATCTCATTCATCAAACAAACCCCAAACCTTTTACCCTATCATGTTTAAACGACTAGTCTTCATCCAATACCCACATAATTTCAAGCAAAGGCAATTTCTACTCAAGAATTCTAAATACCCATAAATATCAACATACATCACTTCCATCTACTACCAATCACACCCCCAACTTCCCAAGAAAAAAAATACACTAACCCACAACAACAACATGCAAAAATGCCCAACTATCGCACAAAAAGATGGAAAAATATGTACCTTGAATGTTGAAAATGAGGAGAATCAGGAAAGAGAGATGGAATTATCATCGCGTTATAGATAGAACCTTGAAAATTTGCAAGGGGAGAAGGGGACGGAAGAATAATCGTTATTTAGGGAGAAAATGGGGGATTGAGGGCAGAAATTGGGGTTAAAAGGGACTTGGGTCGTGTGTTTTGAAAGAAAACAGGTAAGACCTACCTTTTTAATGAAAAACAAAAGAAACTTACCTTCTCTGTGACGCGGCTCCATTACGGAGTGTTCTGCCTCATGAAAATAAATTAATTCCCATTGAAATCAAATTTCTAGACATCCTTCGCGATGTGGCTCCATTACGGAGCTCCTTTATTTTTGACGAAAAAATCAATTCTAGTTGAATCCAAAATTCCTGGTGTACTCTGTGATGTGTGCACGGTATGAAGTGTTCTACCTCACCCTAGAAAATTAAATATTAGCAAGGTGAAATTCTTACCTTTCTTTGCAATGCACACCCATTACGGAGGTTTCTGTTTCGCGCGATTAATTATTTCCTAGCAAAATCAAATTTGGGGCACTCTTTTGCAACGCGCTATGGGTGCAAGTTCATGTTCCCTACAATTTGTAAGCACAACACCCATTAGTCCAAACACGATGGGTTGCCTCACATCCAGCACTTTCGTTTTGGTCATGGCATGACTCATTTTTTTGTATTTTCTTGATATATCAAACTTCTTCTTTTTAAACTCAAAAATAACTCCTATGAATTTAAATAACAAAACGAAAAGCTAGAAATCCTATTTATCATATGGGGTCACGGGTTGCCTCCCATGTAGCACCTGATTTAACGTCGCAACACGACTAGCTCATGACTCACTCATCATTCAAGCTGACCGATTATTGATCACAATCAATGTCATTCCCGAAGTAGTGTTTAACTCTTTGCCCATTTACAAGAAAAGTGGAGTTCTTCTCCTTGTTTCTTAGCTCCACGGCTCAATATTGGGTCATCCTCACCACCTCAAACGGCCCACTCAACTTAGACCAAAGTTTTCTTAGGAACAACTTCAATCTTGAATTGAATAGTAACAACAATTGACCAGGCTCAAATGTGTGTGACAAAATATGATTGTCATGCCACTTCCTAGTCTTCTCTTTGTATAGCTTGGCATTTTCGTATGCGTGGAGCCTGAATTCCTCTAGCTTATGCAGTTGTGTTATTCTTTTCTTGCTTTCTAATTCAGGGTCTAGATTGAACTTATTTATAGCCCAGTATACTTAATGCTCCAATTTCGCTAGAAGGTGACATGCTTTCCCAAACACCATTCGATAAGGAGAAGTCCCTACTAGTTGAGCTTGTTCAGCTATGATCTTCTTCAGCATTTCCTCTTTTCTCATGCTACTATACCGATTACTAGGCTGATCTTGTTGTCCTTGTTGTTGATAATCATGTACATTCCCCTGGGTCTATATTGGTTCTGACCTTGAGTCTGATTTTGATTTCCTCCCCAAGAAAAATTTGGATGGTTTCACCGACTGGGATTATAGGAGTTACCATAATTCTGATGACCTCCTCCACGTTGTTCATTTCCTAAAAATTTGAAAGAATCTGGGTTTGCCCCACATACCTTTGCATTGTGGTCTCCACCTCCACAAATCTCACACCATGTAGGTGGTTGTTGTACCACATTTACTGAGCTTGCTTCTATCTTAGCGATAGGTTGTTGCAGTGTGTATTCATCATATTCTGCATCGCAACAATTTGTGTAGTTAACGTTGTTACTGTATCTACTTCCAACATTCCAGCAGTCTTTTGTACTACTGGTTTGGATCCTCCTCCATTCCACTCGGGGTTACCTTGTGAAATTCTATTCAGCAAGGTGAACAACTCAACATATGTCTTCTCCAGAGCTTGTCCACCTACAGCTGAATCAAGTAAAATTTTGGTGTTGGGCTCTAACCCTTCAATAAAGGTGTGGACCAACACCTCGTTAGCCTGATGATAGTGCAGACAGCTCAGCAACATGGACTTAAACATGTCCCAAGCCAGGTACAATTTTTCTTCTCCTTTTTGTCAAAAGCTTAATATGTTACTCCTCAACTCAGTTGTTTTCCCATATGGGAAAAACCTTATAAGGAACTTCTGTGCAAAATCTTCCCATGGTGTTATGGAGTTCGTGGTCTCAAAATTCAACCATCATTTTGCTTCCCCTAGCAGAGAAAAGGGAAATAAGGTGAGCCTCATGTAATCTGAGTTCATTCCCGTTGGAATGTGAGTGTCACTGATTTGAGGAAATTCTGGATATGAACTTATGGATCCTCATGTGATAAACCAGTAAACTATCCATTCCTGTGCAATAGTTGCACCATGCTCTGCTTTAGTTCAAATCTTCCACCAACTTCAGGTTTCTGGATGCATGAAGTAACACAAGTGGTACATGGTATTGCTACATCTCTCACTTTCATCTCGGCCATCACTACAGGTTCTTCTTGGTCAACTCTTGCTACAGGAGTTACTGGTTCACTAGCAACAAGAGGGACTGTGTAAGTGAGTCATCGTTGCCTGCTCTGGTAATAAACAAATATTTCAGGTTCAGCTGGAGGCTCCACCAAGACCCGGTCGTCTTCCAGTTTGAAAATTCAACACAACCTAAAAAATGAATAGCTAAGATCAAGTTGTCAACACTCTCTTTCTAACTTTAGAAATTAGACAAATCAAATATCTTTTAATTTTAAAGTCCCTTGCAGCGGCGCCAAAAACTTGTTGCTCCCAATTGCACAAGAAAATGTACGTGGTCGCGCAATAATATAGTGGCTCTTAAGAGAACCGGATTATCGAACCCAAAGGACTTGTCAAATTAACTATTTATTAAATTATACTAGTCTAAATATTTATTTCAGAGTGCCAAAAGAATTTGAATTTTATTTGTAAAGAAAAGAATGTAGGAATGACATAATAAAATTACTTACAGTGATTTGGAAAATTCCAGGGCTGCAGCATGTATAGGGTTTCATGTATCACATCTTATGCATGAATTAACTACGATTATCAAATTACTGATTTACAGAGTTGATTTTGTGATCATGGTATCGCCATCTCTAATCGCCTACTCCAATTAGCTATCTAACTACATCTTTGAGCGGGGATAGGAAGTCCTAATTGCCGAGCATTTATATTTCATCCTGTTTGGTAATAAAGCTAGGTGTTCTTCCGAGTGTCACTCTTAAACACAAATCAACTCAATTTAATTGAAGATCAAGCTTGATGTATCCTTTGGTCTATCTACCTTACCGTCTCCCAAGTTTAAGAGTAGACAAGAGATTTATTTCTGTGGTGATCAAGCATGAAATACTAAAACAAGAATACAAAAGTAATTCAAAGTGATAACCAACATTAATTCAAAACAATCAATGTTCAACAATTACCCATAGCCACATCTCTAGAACAAGGGTCTTTAGCTACTAATGACTAAGAAGAAGAAGAAAAGAATCCTAAAGAGTATTGACAACTTTATATTTGATGCCCTATGATTGATCTTCCCTAATAATTATTGTTATGGACTATTTACAGAGTTAGAAACCCTAAATAAAATAACTGGATCCAAAACAAATTAGGAGACCAAAAAATTATGCAACCACCTCAACTCTGTGTTGGCCACTTCATTCAGAAATTGCCACATGACACAATTGACCTTAACTGATTCGCAATTTGCAATCTACTATACTTTATATATTATATATTATTATAATGAAAATAATCCATTAAGTTGTCTTCTTGATTTCCTTCTTCAACCTTCCATCTTTAATTCGTTTTAAGTCCAAACTTCTTCAACTTTACACCAATTTATTCCTACAAATAAAATACACTATTTAGTGTAATCCATAAAATCCATGCTCAAAAAGGGCAAATAAAAGAACTAAATGTGAGACAAACAATGATAATAAAATATATTTTTGGCCTCACATCAGCCCCCTTTTAATTGTAGTTTATTTTGTGGTTTGAATGATTGTAGTACTTTAGTTTTGTTCTTATAGTTCTCTTTTGGTTAAAGTGTATCTCTTGTTTATATTTCATTCTCTCTTGATTTTTCAACCCCCCATGAGTTTTAAATTGTGAAATGCTTGAAGTTTTCATTGATAATAGTTTGAGGATCGATTGTGTTCAATATCAATGTCTTGAATAGTACCCAAAATAAGCATGGTGTATAGTGTTGGTGTTGTGATAATGAAATCAATGTGGTTGCACTTTTGAGCGATCTCTTAAAATCTTTTGTTGACTAATTTCGTTTTGATGTAAGCCTTGCAATGAACATCGCATGCACACTTTTGATCTTTTTGGGATGTGGTAAATGAGTGTATTTCGAAGTGTCATGAGTGGTGAGGTCTTACTTGAAAGCATGTATGTGGAGTTCTAGAATTTGCCTGGTTAGTCTAATTGTTTGAATCTTGGTGAATTTGAGGCATGATCTTGGGCAACAATTCGAAATGGAACCCAATTCTCCACAATCCTCACCTTGTGAGGGTGTGCATCCATTTTGGCACCAATTGAGCCTAACCTATTTGTTGGCAAAAACAAAAGAAAGCCTCTTGAAGGAAATTGTCCTCATCAAAAATCCTTTTTGAAGAATTGTTACATTTGGATAGCCATGTTAGGCCAAAAGTCTAAGTTGGGAGTGGAAAGGAAGGAAGAATAAAAGCCAAGTGAAAGGAAAAGAAAGACGAAATGAGACTCAATGTTGAAAGTTGTTACAAAAAGAAAGAGCCTCTCCTTATAACAAAGAGTCATTGTGATGAAGATGCTTTTGAAAAATTAAAATGAAAAAGAGAAGTAAATTTAATAATGGGGATCCCAAATAAAGTGAGTGACAAGTCAAAGTTTGAGGTCTCAAATGAAAATGAAGGAAAAGAACTTGAGAAGATGTGATGATGATTGCAACAATGCTTTGAAAAGATAAAGTCACCACTCTAAATTGATCATACCTTAATCCTCAACCCCATTACAAGCCTAAAAGACCCTAGAGATCTTGCACGGACTAGGCTATATGATGATTGGAAAATATGGGCAAATTTATTGGACAAAGCTTGCATGTATTTCTCTTTGGAGATAGTGAGAGTTGTAGTGATTCCGTACAACTTGTTGAATTTTCTTTGTGAGAGCATGGAATCGTTCATAATGTTAGGGCACTTGAATGCATTTGTTGAAACATGGTCTTGCATTACACAAGAAGCTACAGTGATCTTGAGCTTGTGTTGAGACCGTCTAGTCATTATTTGAAGCTTTTTAATCATGATTTAGGGTAACATGTTATTGAGAGTATTCTACCTATGCCCCTTGCATGTTAGCTCTCATTGTGTAATGTTGTAGACACCCTTATTGAGCTTTTTGTGTTCTTGATTTACTTGAGGAAAAGCAAATGTTTAAGTTGGGGGTGTTGATGAGTGGTAGATTTGCACTCATTTAAGGTCTATTTAGCTCAATAATTAGTGTCCTAAATGCCTAATATTGTCTTATTCTGATTGAATATTGATGATTTGCAGAGATGAAGGAAATTGGATAAGGCAGGGATTGATGTTTGAAAGAATGGCCAAAATGCAAAGAGAAGTTTAAACCATACATTGCGGATAGTCTAACAAGAAAAGTGGATCTCCAATCGAGTACGACCTCACCAAAAATGATAGTGCATAGCACGTGTGCCTGCCAAATCAGGTTGAAGGACACCAGTGGAAAAGGTGATGCATCAAATAATTCACAGAATGCGAAAGGCTGACTCAATCAAGTTCACCAACTGAGGTTCAAAATACCTGAATCCTAAAGCATCAAAAGGCAAGCTGAAGAGTAAGAGGCGATGCACCAAACGAGTTCGACGACCCTGACTAATGTCACTGACAAGGCCAAGTAGTGGAATTTTGGGCCTAATTTTGGAAATTATAAATAGCCTAATGGAGAGAGAAATTAAATATCAGATGAGAATAGAAAATATTATAGTGTGTGAAGAGTTTAGAGAGAAAACAGTTTTTCCTTTAAAGAACACTTTTCTAGCTTTTGGGTTTCACAACTTTGTGCTTGAAATTGACAAATTGAAGTTGAATCCAAAGTGAGTTTACTTGTTATAGCCTAATTTCATGTTACCCATGGTAGCTTCCATAGAAGATATAATCTCTTTACTTTTTGTGATAGGTGGCTAATACCCAAGATCTAGGATTGCTAATTATGGGGATGGGTGTTTCTTTATTGTAGTGGGTATTGTGCTATGTTCTATTTAGCTATTGTTTATACATGAATTTGGCTTTATTATCATGGGGTTAATTTATAGGTTAAGGTTGCAACCAAATCCTTACTTTAGATCTCCGGTTGATGCTCAAAAGAGACTGATTGGAGTGGGTTCTTAGTCTAAATTTAGTAATTTACGTTTGATGTATGTAACTTGCTTGAAAATAGATATTATGGGTTGAGACTATTTTCCTTGTTATTGAAAGAGAGAATACACTAATGCTTTGGGTTGTTTAGATTGGCATTTGGATGAGACCAAAGAGAGATTCTATGCATAGGTGCTTTGAGATCAAAATATGATTAGCATCAATAAAGATGACTCTGCCTATTCATGAATGTTCATCACTATAGAGTAGCACAATTACCCTATGTGACATCAATTTCCAATCCCACACCCTAGATTACTTGTTATCTCTTGAAATATGCAACATTTTAGTTTTAATTGCGATAATTGATAACCAAAAGTTTATATAAACATGGTGGAAGTATCCACCCACTTTTTCTTACTATTGCAAATGACAAATTTTAAAATTCAAATCTCTTGTTAGGAATTCTCCACGATATACCATTCTCTGTGGGATTCGACCCTAGCTCTTTGTTGGATTTTTTATTGACTACGATCATTATCCCTTTTAATCAGTTTTAAGGAGGACATTTGAGTGTTATCACATACAGGTATGCGTCTAGCTGTGTCTATCATTGGTGTACAGTGTATTGCTAGGATTTGATTGGTGTGTTTTGGTATTCAAAGGAATGTGCATTTTATAGGAGTGAATTGGGCTCAAATTTCCTTTGAAGACTGAATCAAGAAGTGGCAAAATATAATTTTTATGCAAGGATTTTTATATTTGACAAAAAAATTACAATTCTAGCCGATTTAAATAGCCAATTGAATTTGAAACATAGCAAATTTGAGTTAATTAGTGGATTCAGCTAAAACATAAATGAGAGGAATTAGTATAAGTTTTGCTTGGTTTTGCATCAATTCAATGGTCGTTGCGAATAAGAAGATGTGTAAAGGTTTGTACGCGTATGTGTTTGGATATGTGTATCGTTGGTATACCATGTATTGTCGGGATTTATTGAGTGTGTTTTGGTATTAAAAGGAATGGGATTCTGGGAATGTTATAGGAGTTAATTGAGCTCAAATTTCCTTAGAAAACTGATTTAAGAAGTAGCCAAATATAATGTTTATGCAAAGATTCCGAGATATGACAAGAAATTACAACTCTAGCCAATTTAAATAGCCAATTATATTTGAAACATAGACAATTCGGGTAAATTAGTGAATTCTACTAAAGCTTAAATGAGACGATTAATATAAGTTTTGTTGGGTTTCACGTCGGGTTCGTTGGTTGTTATGAGAAAGAAGATGCGTAAAGGGTCGTACGTGTATGTGTCTAGATGTGTGTATTTTTGGTGTACGATGTATTGATGGGATTTATTGAGTGTGTTTTGGTATTAAAAAGAATGGCTTCTTATAAGAGTGAATTGGGCGAATTTCCTTTT
The DNA here is from genome assembly GCA_029007595.1 of Solanum commersonii. Taxonomy (NCBI): domain Eukaryota; kingdom Viridiplantae; phylum Streptophyta; class Magnoliopsida; order Solanales; family Solanaceae; genus Solanum; species Solanum commersonii. Next base: position 4,942,680 of record JAJTWQ010000029.1, read on the forward strand.
AAACTGATTCAACAAGGAACCAAATAGAGTGTTTATGCAAGGATTATGAGATTTGACAAGAAATTGCTATTCTAGCCTATTTAAATAGCCAATTTATTAAAATATAGATAATTCGTGTTAAGTAGTTAATTTGGCTAAAACTAAAATGAGACTAATTAATATAAGTTTTGTTAGATTTCGCATTGGGTTCGTTCGATTTCGCATCAAGTTCATTGGTTGTTGCGAGGAAGAAGATGCATAAAGGTTTATACGCATATGTGTCTGCCTGAGTGTATCGTTGGTAAATGGTGCATTGCTGGGATTCGTTGGGTGTGTTTTGGTATTAAAAGGAATGGGCTACTGGAATGTTGGGCTTAGATTTTCTTTGGAGACTGATTCAAGAAGTGGCCAAATATAGTGTTTATGCAAAGATTATGAGATTTGACAAGAAATTACAATTCTAATTGATTAAAATAGCCAATTGAATTTGAAACATAGCAAATTCGGGTTAACTAGTGAATTCGGCTAAAACTTAAATGAGACAAATTAATATAAATTTTGTTGTGTTTTGTGTCGGGCTTTTTGGATTTCGTGTCAGGCTCGCTGGTCGTTGAGAGGAAGAAGACGCATAAAGGGTCGTTTGTGTCAGATTGTGTGTACGGTGTATTGCTAGGATTTGTTGGGTGTGTTTTGGTATTAAAAGAAATGGGCTTCAGGAATGCTATAGGACTAAATCGGGCTCGGATTTCCTTTGAAGACTGATTCAAGAAGTGTAACACCTTGGTTTTCAAAAAGAACTAAAGAGAGGTTCGTACAAGTCTCCATTACTTTTTAGTTTTGGGTGTCAACTTTTGACTACCATATATTTTAGCAGATAAAGAGTTAGGTAGGGCATGACCTATCAAATTAAAGATCTTTGAGTCATCTTTCCAGCACTGCCAAGTTTACTTAATTTCGAGCTCAAAGTAAAAAGTTGTGCCTATTTGAGTGAAGCCTCTCTATTTAAGGCATTTCATTCATTTTAGAAAAGGGTATTTTGGTCTTTTCCTTTTCCCACAAGGCCTAACATGTTTCGTTCATCCCCCAAATAAGGTTCTAATCAGATCTAGACCACATTTTCACATTCCAAATTACTTAGAGTTTCGAAGCGAAGTTTCAAGAGGAGAAAAGGGCAGGGTTTCAAGCGTTCTTTCAAGAACTAAGGATTTCACCAAGAACATTGTTCATTCCAGGGATATAAGTATTCCCACAATGATTTAATTGTTCGTCCTCACGCCATACATCTAATTTATCTGCAAAATCATTGTATCTAAATGATTTTTGCATAGTTCTTGATTTTTGTTCAATTCTTTAACAATGGAGATCGTTAATTCTTTTGTATTGTGTATTGTTGGTAAGATTCATGTGTTTGAGGAGGTTTGTATGAGAAATTCTATGAATTTGTGTTGTATTTGAGAATCAAGAAGAGTTTTGAAGAATTCATTCAATTCTAAACTAGTTAGGGCCCTAAATTGAGAAGAAAAAATTGTCAATTTTCTGGGTAGGGGAATGGGGCGGTCCGCCACCCATTGCGCCAAGGCTAACCTTCAGTAGTTCAAGCCATGGTGCGACACACCAGCAATGCGCCAAAGCCTGACTTCTAAAGTTCTTGCCCTTGGGCGATGCGTCACTAAGTACGCCATGGTCTCTTGATCTTTTTTTTCAGTGCTTTATTTTCGGACGTGTTCCTTTGAATCGTGACTCATTATCTTCTTTGTATTAGCTTCTACAGTCTCAATTAATCCTTGATAGATCCTACATGTCCTAATCACATGTCTTAATTTACATTCCAAACTAAAGTAAGTTTAAGAGGAAAGTTCAAGAGATCTTCTAAGTCATTTTGAGGATTCTTTTGTAATCAACAACGATTTTAAACTAAGTCTTGAGAAGTTAAATATGAGCATGAGAAGAGTTGTAATCATGATTGAAAAAGAATATAAGGGAACTAAGTATTCCCAAATGTAACACATTTACATTTAAAAAGAGAGAAACATTGATTTCTAAATGAGTTTATGAGTTCAGAGATATTTCAGAGTATCACCTCTTTTAAGAGGATCTTTTGAGCAATTACCTCAAATTGAGAAAGAGTTATGTTTTATACATTTGAGCATGAGTTTATATATTATTGGGAGTAGTATTGAGCACCGATATAGGGATGAATTCAGACAACTCACATTCCTCATAAAACATGTAGCCAACATGGGTAAAGGATCGTACTTTTTAGATGACTCCTTATTGCTTTTAAGCATAGCTTAGTGAATCCACTTAGTTGAAGTGTTCTATATCCCGACAATGTATAGGACAGTTTTGGAAGCATGGGCGAGACGTTGTATCATTATGTCGCTCAAAGTGATGGTTGTCGGTTAGAAAATCTCTCAAATAAGAGTAAAGAGTATTTTATTGTATTTTTCTACATCATTGAGTTTATATCTCTTGTTTTATAATGTTTAAATATTGCATCTATCATTGTTGATTTTGTATTGGAGTTGAGTTAAGGAGAGTATGTCTTCCAGCATTATCATTTCAATTGTCAATGCTTTCAGTTTCTCCCTTACATGCTCGTACATTTAATGTACTAACATCATTCGACCTGCATCTTTTTATTATGCAGATACAAGTGTGCAGGGTCATAAGCAAGTGTTTCATTGATACCATTTTGCACTTGCACTCCAGCTAGCTTTGGTGAGCCTCATAGCTTTTCGGAGGAATTCACAGTTATTTTCCTATTCTAGTGAAATTGTCAGGGGTTGTTTCCCGACATATGTCTTAATATTTATAGGCTTCATAGATAGTTAGACATTGAGGAGTCTCTTTTATTTCCCCTTCTTGTTGAAGTGTTTAGAGACAGTTGATGTTAACTTCATAACGGTTTCCAGATGTTCATTTAATTATGTAATTGAAGTTCCTAGTTCTTTTGAGTAAGTCATCGGCTAAGTAGTTAGCTAGGCCAAGAGTTTTCTTAGAGATCAAAGATGGTTCTCAAGTGTTGGACATGTCTAGGGTGTAGGCTCGGGGTGTGACAAGAAGTGGCCAAATATAGTGTTTATGCAAGGATTTTGAGATTTGACAAGAAATTACAATTTTAGCCGATTTAAATAGTCAATTGAATTTCAAACATAGCCAATCCATGTTAATTAGTGAATTTTGATAAAACTTAAATGAGTCGAAGTACTATAAGTTTTTTTGGGTTTCACGTTGGGTTCGCTGGGTTTCGCATTCGCTGGTTGTTGCGAGGAAGAAGATGTGTAAAGGGTCGTACGCATATGTGTCTGGCTATGTGTATTATTGGTGTACAGTGTATCACTGGAATCATGGGTGTGTTTTGATATTAAAAGGAATTAGCTCCTGGAGTGTTACAAGAGTGAATTGTGCCTGGATTTCCTTTGAAGATTGATTCAAGAAGTGGCCAAATATAGTGTTTATGCAAGGATTTTGAGATTTGACAAGATATTACAATTCTAGCCAATTTGGGTTAATTAGTGAATTCGGCGAAAGCTTAAATGAGACGAATTAATATAATTAACTATTAAGTTTCTTAATCTTAGAAAAATAAGATAATTAACTTAATTATAATCTAATTAATTCAAAAATATTAACTATTGATTAACTAAGCTTATTAACAAAATATTTAAGTAAAAATATAATCTTTTTTAAATGACTTTTGAAAATTCATAAAACGTACTAATTATATACATAATTATATAAAAGCATACATATTATTTAAAATCATAAAAGATTGACTAAATTACATTAAAATAACTTAAGAAATATTTTGATTTTTTTAAAATGAAATATTTTAAAATTATCTGAAGTTAAAGAAGCTCGATGATCACTTCAAATTGTGGAGGGTCAAAATTGAGTGTCAACAATGAGATTTTAAGAAAGATAGTGATTATGAGTTGAATACAACTCCATATTTGAAATAGTTTTCACCAATACTTTTCAAACGACTTTGATAATGTATTCAAGGAATGATTTTCGGATTGAAACATCTTTTTCAGAATTTGTTTTTTGAGTTCATCTGACCCATTTTTAAAAGTGTATGATGTATGTTGTTATTTCCGAAATCTCATTATGATTACTTTTTGGATTAGATTTATTGGCTTTGGATATCGTTCATTAAGGAAAAGCTCAAGTCTTGGATTGATTTTTTATTCAATTGTGACAAATGAACTTCTAAACATTATAAAACTTGTAGAATCTTATATTTCCCTTCATTGTGTGTGTGTTGGGGAGTAATCGAAATGAGGTGATGGGTTCAATTACTCCACTTGATTGATATTAATGAATAAAAGAGGATTAAATGAAAAATACAATGTGTTGATAGTTGTGTTCTGTAATTGCCTTGATGTTGATCCTAATTTGTTGATTGATGAAATTTTTTGATCATAATATTGTGGACTTGAATTTCTTGAGTTTATTATCTCTTCCTTATGGTGTGAAATTGCCAATTTGCATTGATGTTGGTACACTCTAATGAGACATGTGGTGATTATACCGATGGAAAATGGTTCCTGGGAGAGATATAATGGTTTCGGCGAGTGTTATTATGTCGACAGGAAATGATTCCGACGAGTGATATTATGCCAATGAGAAATCGTTCTAGCAAGTGTTGATTATTGTGATTCGATTAACTTGATACTTGTGACTAAGATACATGATACTTATAATTGATATACTCGATTCTTCTTATTGATTGACTTGATACTTGTTGATTGTTGAACAGTGACTGTTAGACTATGATTGTTGATACTTGTGAACTGTGTATTGTAAAATTGTTATTTTGGGTTGATTTCTATGCAGGTTGTAGTTGAGGCGGTTCGATTGGGATGAAAGGAGTACTCTGGTCGTATTCTAGCTTAGTTATACCTTGTTTACTGGGTTGCTTGATCAGTACCGTGTTGTTGGTACTCACTCCTTACTTATACACTTGGATAGGTTCCGAACCCAAACTCATGTGATCATTTTCTTTATCTTTCTCCGAGGCATTCTAAGGATATATTAAGAAGTAGTTGCTTGTCAACCCGTCAGGCCCTCGTGTTCCTTATTTTATGCTTTGTTCTATTCTAGAAACAAAGACATTAAGACTTGTATTTATCTTTCAAATTATGGGATACTACACTAGTGACTAGTACATGTGACAATCAAATTTTGAGGGTGTTTATGAGTTGATTATGTTTTCCGCACTTATGTTATTGTTTATTTATTTTCCATTTTTCTTTTGTATTATTGGATTTTAGGCTGACTTGTCTTGGTGGGTTTAGAAGAGTTCCATCACATTCATTTTTAGATCCTGACATATACCCTCAACTTTATAATTTATAAGTTGATAAACCTCTCGTTAAAAAATGGCTCACATATACCCTTAACGTTACAAAAATGACTCACTTATACTCATATCATCTAACAAAAGTTAAAAAAAATGAATTATTTCTTTCAAATTGTTTATTTCAACAAATCCATGTAGGAGTATGTAATGACTTGTTCCCATCGTTATAGAAAAGCCAACGAGGAAAAATTTTGGGCCAAAATTTTTTTTGGTAGTAACTAGAATTTCCCAACCCAGTCCAGATTTGGACAAAATCGAAGTCAGTGAGGTCTAGGGAAATCTGGTAACAAATGGGAGATCTAATTATGAATTTGATCACATGAATAGATAGCTAAGCCGTTAAGGAACCCGTACGATTTTATGGAATCAAATTTGGGCAAATAGAACTCCCAAAACTGATCTTAGCGCGAACAGGTAGTTTTTGAGTGTCATGGGTTGAAGGTGTGTTATAAAATGGGGTTTTGGAACTCTAATTTCGAGGTTCTGTCTCTATATAAGCCATTAGGGCAAAAATAATCTCGCTAGGGTTGGGCCATTATGGCGAGACAGGGTCCGCCGTAGCGGGACAGGGTCCGCCGTAGCAGGACAGGGTCCGCCGTAGCGAGACAGTCGCGACTTAAGTCGGAAATAAACCCCAAAAATGTCATTATTCTACAATTTTCATTCTTGAGAGCTAAGGGACGAACTAGGGCATGTTCTTGATAGTTTTCCACCACTTCTAGCACTAAAGGTAAGGATTTTACTCCCCTACTCCTTTTTTCGACACATAGAATTTAGTTTCTTGGGTAATTATTATTGGGTGAAGATTTTGAACTGAGGATTATGGTGGAAGAAGCCCTAATTTGGGTATTGGGATCATGTGTTAGGTCTTGGGTTATTAAGTTTGTTATAATCTAGGTAATTAGGCCTCATTTATTGATCCTCGCATTATATTAATTATTTGTAGACCAAGAACAAGCAGAAAGAATCTGGAAAGGGAAAAATCAAGTTTCTTTGGAGGATTCAAGCTTTGTTCGAGGTAGGTAATGGTTAAGATTTTATGTTTGTGTGAAATATGTTAGTAATTGCTTCATTATCATCTATGTATGTATGCGAAGGTTGCACTATTGATCACACTAATTGTAAATAAGTATGAATGAATGATTGTATCTCATGAATCAACACTTGCTTGTATGATTATGAGAATGTACATTTTGATTGTGATTATGGATTATTGATGGAATAGGTGTCACGATTCGACACACTAACTAGGATTGAATGTCACATATCGACATACATATTGGAGTAGGTGTCACAATCTAACACACTAACTTGGAACGGGTGTTACGATCCGACACTAATAGTTTGGGTATAAGTTCAATGAGAGGACCATTGACTTGGCATATATGTATATTATTGAGAATATGAATAGTACATTGATCCTGAGATGATGACTAATATTGTATATGTTCGGTATATGCCTGTTTTATAATGTTTTGGTTACTTGTATATGTTTCATTTATTGGAATAGTCATGTGATCGTACCAGTACACTGTGGTTATATACTGATATTGCACTTGATCTTTCTTTGTTGAGTACAGGGCATCTTCAGGCGGCTAATGATAAACCTCATCTAAGAGATCAGTGATCAACTGAATTCAAGGGTGAGCCAGTTCTTCGAGGCTGCCATGAGTTCTCGTTATGTTTAGTCCATTTCTATTCGTACTTAGACTAGTGCTTTAGATTCCTTGTGTTTAGTTGGGGTTGCATCCATTTTTCTAGAATTGTCATTCGTAGATATTTTGGTACATTGACCTTCAGATTCTAGGCATTATTTCCGCATTTGTTTTGTTAGACTTCGGAGTTTATGAGAACTTCCTATTTTTCCTTTAGACATTTAAATCGAATTACATATCTTTAAATGCTTTAGTTTTCATTAATTTGGTTAGTTGGATTATAGTAACGGTTCTCCCACCGGAGGGTTAGTGTGGGTGTCAATTACGACGGTATGGGTCATGACAAAGGTGGTATCAGAGCCCTAGGTTCATTGATCTTGATGTACCAAAATGAGTCTAGTAGAGTTGCGGAACGGTACGGAGACATCTGTACTTTTCTTCAAGAGGTTATAGGACTTTAGGAAATCTCTCTGTTTTCTCTTGTCTCGTTTCATGCTATAACTTGGTACCAATTTGTATGTGGTGATCCAAATTGGTATCTAATCTCCTTCACTCTTCTCTTCGTAGATGATTAACACTAGGTTCAACGGCGTCAGGCTCGTAGCTCCCATCAATACACCAGCTAAAGAATCTGCAGCAAGAGGTCGCGATCGAGGCAGGTGTAAAAGAAGAGCAAGGGGCAGGGGCAGAGGCCGAGGAAGGGTAGTGCCTACTAGGGATGGAGCACCAGTTGAGAATGCTCCCAGAGAGAATGTAGAGGTTAAGAATGAGGAGAATGTTGGACAAGAGGAAGAGGTACAGGCTGAGACTATAGGAATTCCTCTCTTAGACCCAGTGTTAGCTTAATAGATTATGTCGTTCCTGAAAGGATTGGTTGGTCCTGGAGTTCGCCCCACAGTTCAAGCAACTCAAGCTCCCGCCAATTCCCCTATTTCTATTATTGTCCCCAAGGTGGGTGGAACGGTAGATACTAATGCTTTCTTTCGTCCTTTGTTGGGTCCGGTTATGACTGGTAATGAACACGAGATGTTAACTAAGTTCTTAAAATTGAAATCGCCTGTGTTCCATGGTTCCGAAAGTGAGGACGCCTATGAGTTCATTCTAGATTGTTATGACAGGCTTCATAAGTTGGGAATTGTCCATCAGCATGGAGTATAGTTTGTGACATTTCAACTTCAGTGCGAGGCTAAGTAGTGGTGGAGAGCTTATGTGGAATGTAGATCTTCAGCTTTACCCCCACTCACTTGGACCTAGTTTCATGCTCTATTCTTGGAAAAGTATGTCCCCCGGACCTTGAGAGATCGTAAGAAAGATGAGCTCATGTCTTTTGAGCAAGGTGGTATGTATGTGGCCGATTATGAGGCTAAATTCCATGATTTGTCTAGATATGCTACACAATTTGTGACTACTGAAGAAGAGAGGATCCGTCTATTTGTTAAAGGACTGAATTTTGAGTTACAGGTATTGTCTATGCACATCACTTCTGCGGGGGAAAGTTTTAATGAGGTAACAAATTTTGTGAAGAAAGTGGAGGGGCTGAGGCGAGACGGTCAGGATAAGTCTTTGGCTAAGAAAGCTAAGAATACATGTAAATTTCAGGGTTTTTACACCAGAGGTTCAAGGAGGCCGACACTTGAAGCCCAACTAATTCAATCTGCAATGCCCACTACAACAGGTAATTACTCGGGAACTCCACCTCAGAATTTGGTTCAGGATAGCCAGAGAGTCGCACCTTCGACCGTAGCAGGCCATCTTTCAATCGCACTTGTTACAATTGTGGAGAACCTATGCATATGAGGAGAGATTTTTCTCACCCACGTATATTGGATTTCGTGCAGTAGCAGACTAAAGTAGTGGTACCCGCGGAAAATAGTAATAATGGTCGAGGGCGTCCACAAGGTGGGTAAGGAGGAAATCAGCGATGCCGTGGAGGTAAGGGAAATAGTAACGCAGGCAGAGGTACTACGCATATAGGCAGGAAAGTCGCCCATCAAGATGACAGGGCTCAGTGTTATGCTTTTCCGGGCAAGAACGAGGAAGAGTCTTTTGACGCAGTGATCAAAGGTACTATTCTTGTATGTGACTGGATGGCTAATGTATTATTTGATTCGAGTTCTACTTATTCTTATGTGTCCGTGCATTTTGCCTTAGAATTTGATATGATTTGTGATATACTTGATGCCCTCATCCATGTTTCTACCCCAGTTGGAGAGTCTGTCATAGTCACCCATGTTTATTGTGCTTGTTCTATTATGTTTATAAGATTCCAAACTTGGATTGATTTGGCTATTTTGGATATGACTGACTTTGATATAATCTTAGGCATGACATGGTTGTCCCCCTATTATGTTGTGTTAAATTGAAATACTAAGTCTGTGACTCTAGAGATTCCGGGTAGGAAAAAGTTAGAGTGCAAAGGGGTGTACAATCCTAAGCCAACTAAGATCATATCCTCCATTCAGGCTAGAAAACTAGTAGGGCAGGGTTATTTGGCATATTTAGCTCATATTCGAGATGTTGAGATTGAGTATCCCTTTATTGAGCCTATTCCTGTTGTTTCAGAATTTAGAGAAATGTTTCCTACAGATTTTCATGGTATGCCTCAAGATAGGGATATAGATTTCTTCATTGATTTGGAACCTGGTACCCGCCCCATTTCCATCCCTCCGTATTGTATGGCTCCGGCAGAGTTAAGAGAGCTTAAGGCTCAATTCCGAGAGCTTCTTGATAAAGGATTCATTCATCCTAGTGTTTCACCATGGGGTGCTCCTGTCATGTTTGTTAAGAAAAAGAATGGTAGTATGAAGATGTACATAGATTACCGGCAATTTAATAGGGTCACCATTCGAAACAAGTTCCCGTTGCCTCGAATAGATGACCCTTTTTACCAGTTGCAAGCTGCATCATTTTTTCTAAGATTGATTTAAGGTCTAGCTACCATTAGTTAAAGATTAGGCCTGAGGATATACCAAAAACAACATTTAGGACTCACTACGGGCACTATGAGTTCCTAGTTATGCCGTTCAGGTTGACAAATGCGCCTACAGCTTTAATGAGCTTGATGAACGGGGTGTCACTTCATCAAAAATGATCATTAGTGGCAATTAATTCTTAATTGCCGCTAAATATATATTTTTAGCTGCAATTAGCACTCTTTGTATATGTCCCTAAAGCCTTTAGCGACATTGGTTCTAATGGCACTTAACTAATGCCAATAAAGACACTAGCACTCTTTATTAATGTCAATATTTTTTTCCACTAAAAGTTGTTTTTGTTGTAGTGTGTTCAGACCCTTTCTTGATTTGTTTGTGATAGTGTTTATTGATGACATTTTGGTTTATTCGAGAGGTAAGGAAGAGCATGCCGACCATCTTCGTATTATTCTGGTGTTCTTGGGAAACAAAAGTTGTATGCGAAATTTTCTGAGTGTGAATTTTGGTTGACTTCGGTTGCCTTTTTGGGGTGTGTAGTTTCAAAGGAAGAGGTAATGGTAGATCCCCAAAAGATTGAAGCAGTTAAGAATTGGGTCCATCCTAGTTCTGTGACTGAAGTTAGGAGTTTTCTAGGGCTCGCTAGCTACTATCGTCGGTTTGTTAAAAACTTTGCTTCTATTGCCACACATTTGACAAATCTAACCAAAAAGGAGATATCATTTGAATGGACTAAAAAATGTGAGGAGAGCTTTCGAAAGCTCAAGACTCTTTTGACCACAACACCTATTCTAGCACTACCAGTGGAATGTAAAGATTTTATTGTTTATTGTGATGCTTCACATTCAGATTTGGGTGTTTTATTAATGCAGGATAAGAATGCCATCTCTTGTGCATCGCAACAGTTGAAGGTGCATGAGAGGAATAATCCAACATATGATTTAGAGCTAGCAGGGGTAGTGTTTTCTCTTAAGATCTGGCGGCATTACCTCTATGGTGTCAAGTGTGAGGTTTTTATTGATCATCGCAGTCTACAACATGTATTCACTCAAAAGGGTCTGAATTTGAGACAGTGTCATCCGGGTAAGGCTAATGTAGTGGCAGACGCACTGAGCCAAAAAGTGGTGAGTATGGGTAGTTTAGCTTGCTTGGGTGTATCCAAGCGACCTTTGGTTAAGGAAATCCAAACCTTGGAATCTAAGTTCATTTAGTTGGGCATCTCAAAAAAAGGTGGGGTGATAGCTAGCATTGAGGTTAGAGCCACCTTCATTGATCAAATCCAGGCCAAACAGTTTGAGGATGAGAATTTGAATGAGCTTAGAAAGAAGATAGTGATTGGTAAGGCACAAGGTATGGTTCTTGATGTGGGGGCGTGCTCAGTTTTAAAGGAAGAAGTTGTGTTCGTAGAGTGGGCGACTTGATTCAGAGTTTATTGACAGAATCTCATGGTTCGAGGTATTCCATTCATCCGGGTGTGACTAAGATGTACCGAGATTTGAAGCAAATTTATTGGTGGCCTGGCATGAAGAAAGATATAGCGGAGTTTGTGGCTAAGTGTCAAAATTACCAACAAGTAAAGTACGAGCACCAAAGGCCTGCAGGTTTTCTTCAGAGAATTCCAATTTCGTAATGGAAGTGGGAAAAGATAGCTATGGATTTTGTGGTTGGTCTTCCCACGACATTGGGAAAGTATGATTCTATTTGGATAGTTGTTGACAGATTGACTAAATCAGCCCATTTTATTCTAGTCAAAATAGACTATAATGCTTAGCAATTGGATAAGGTGTATGTAAAGAGATAGTAAGGTTGCACAGGGTGCCCCTTTCTATTATCCCAGGTCGTGGTATGCAGTTCACCTCCAAGTTTTGGGAAAAATTGCATGAGGAGTTGGGTACTCAACTCACTTTTAGTATAACTTTCCATCCACATACAGACATGTAGTTTGAGAGGACAATCCAAGTATTATAGGACATGTTGAGAGCATGTGTGATCGACTTTGGAGGACATTGGGATAAGTTCCTACCATTGTGTGAGTTCTCGTACAATAATAGTTACCACTCAAGCATTGATATGGCATCATTTGAAGCGTTGTATGGGAGAGGTTGTAGATCACCCACAGGATGGTTTGAGGCTGGAGACGTGAAACATTTGGGGGTTGACTTGGTGAAGGATGCTCAAGAGAAGGTAAGAAGCTCCTAGCAGCCTAAAGTCGACAGAAAAAGTATGCAGATCATAACGTAAGGGACATGGCATTCCAGACTGGTGAACAAGTTCTTCTTAAGGTATCACCCATGAAAGGGGTGATGAGATTCGGCAAGAAGGGCAAGATTAGTCCTTGATGCATCGGACCATTTGAAATTCTTGACCGTGTAGGGCAGTGGTGTATAGATTGGCTTTACCTTCTAACCTATCGGGAGTTCATCTAGTATTTCATATGTCCATGTCGAAGAGATATCATGGTGATAGGAATTACATCATAAAATGGGAATCAGTTGTGTTAGACAAAGACCTTCAGTATGAGGAGGAACCGATTGCAATTCCTGAACGTGATGTCTGGAAGCTTAGGACCAAAGAGATAAAGTTCGTGAAAGGTCAATGGAAACATCGTCCGGTTGAGGAAGCTACTTGGGAAATCGAGAAAGACATGCGAGACAAGTATCCCCAGTTTTTTAGTGTCATGGGTTGAAGATGTGTTGTGAAATGTGGGTTTGGAACTCTAATTTCGAGGTTCTGTCACTATGTAAGCTGTTAGGGCGGGAATTATCCCGTCGAGGCGGTGCGGCTGTGGTAGGACGGGGTTCACCGTAGCAGGCCAGTCACGGCTTAAGTTGGAAATAAACCCCAAAAATGTCATTATTCTACAATTTTCGTTCTTGAGAGCTAACGGACGAAATAGGGCAAGTTCTTGATAGTTTTCCACCTCTTCTAGCACTAAAGGTAAGGATTTTACTCCCCTAATCCATTTTTCAATCGTAAAACTTAGTTTCTTGGGTAGTTATTGTTGGGGGAAGATTTTGATCGGGGGATTATGGTGGAAAAAGCCCTAATTTGGGTATTGGGATCATGGGTTAGATCTTGGGTTATTAGGTTTGTTATAATCCAGGTAATTAGGTCTCATTTATTAATCCTTGCTTTGTATTAATTGTTTGTAGACCAAGAACAAGAGCAAAGAATCCAGAAAGGGAAGAATCAAGTTTCTTAGGAGGATTCAAGCTTTGTTCGAGGTAGATGATGGTTGTGATTTCATGTTTGTGTGATATATGTTAGTAATTGCTTCGTTATAATGCATGTATGTATGCGAATGTTGCACTTTTGATCACACTAATCGTAAATAAGTATGAATAAATGATTGTATGTCATGAATGAACACTTGCTTGTATGATTATAAGAATGTACATTTTGATTGTGATTATAGCTTGTTGAATGGAACGGGTGTCACGTTCCGACACACACATATCTAATACAAACGAAAAATATAAAAAAAAAGAAAAAAAAAAATTGGAGGGAAGAGTTAAAGGGGATGGGGAAGAATTTTATTGCTTTTTCCTGATTGTCAAAAATAATTTAAATTTTTATTACCTTTTCCCCATCTCTTCTGTTTAAAATTTATAAATAGTAATAATATGTGTATTATCTAACTACTTCATTGTAACCTAAAAAATAGTTCAAATCCCCTCCCCCAATACCCCCAATCCCCCGCATTTACATGAACTCACTCTCACACACACACACACACACACACACACACACACACACACACACACACACACACACACACACACACACACACACACACACACACACACACACACACACACACACACACACACACACACACATATATATATATATATATATATATATATATATATATATATTCTTTGAATTAGTATTATTGTCATGATGGGATGAGAGTGGGATAAAAGAAATGATTATTTTTATTCCTTTATTTTTAATTTTGGGCACACAAAAAAATGTAATATTTGTACATATTTGCTTGATTAAGTCATCTTTTATTGAACTTATTATTTCTATATGAATGCATCATTATTTTCCTCTCTTTTTTTCTCTTTTGCTTATCATAAATAAATAAATAAATTGTGGACAAGTTCCAAATTGGAAAAAAAATGGAAGAGATAGGAACTGAAGGGCCTGGGAGGGAGTAGTTTAGAGAGTAGATGCCTAACATTTTTATAATTTTAAATTTATTATGAAATTCAAGATCAAGTCAATCATGTGAGCTTAATTATATATTAAGTAATTTCAAATTATTTTAACGGAAAAAGGCCTAAAATGCCCTTAAACTATGAGATTCGGTAAAATATTACCCTTCATCCATCTAATGAGAGTGATCTGTTAGACATAAAAGTATTTTTAAGCCGAAAGATGGACGTCAGGGGCATTTTAAGGTCTATAGGTTGATGAAGGGTAATTTTAAGCCAATTCAAATATTTGAGGGGCATTTTAGGCCCTTCTCCGTTTAAATTATTATTATTTGTTAATAAGTGTAATATTTTTTCATTCTGATTAATTCATTTGAAAAGTCCAACTATCGTATTAAAATTTATTTTGTAATATCTGACAATGATGAGTTTTATAAAATAGTAAAGCTCATGTAGAACTCTTCGGCCACAAATTTCTATTTTTAAGCTAACCGATTTTTTTTCAACTAAAAGTCTAAAATTCAAATAATTTTTCTTTTTCAATTAAAAGTTTTTATTAGCTTTTTCTTAACATTATCAAATGACTTTTTCATAGCTTGCTACTTAGCTTACCTACACTGCAAACTACTCTTTTTTATTATATACACCGAAGATATATAGATTATATTGTAGCGATAATCATAAATTTTGCGATCCCTAAGGGTGATAGAGTTGTCCAATTGCGTAAAATCACGGATTACCGCGGTTATGTTTGCCACGTTAATAGTGTTGGGGGGGGGGGGGGGGGGACCTTCTGAAAATGGAATCCACGAGGTCTATAATGTTAGCCTCTGCCCTATATTTTGTACTATTATATTCTGCACCATCATGCAAAAATACAAGGGCAGTGGGGACAAAAGAAAACAAGACAGACGTGCTAGTAGTATTTTTTCTTTCGTTCCTTTAGATTGATCAATTAATAATTCACAATATATATATATATATATATATTCGTCACACAATTATCCTAGGATGAAAAATTGAAAATTTAAAAATTATCTAAAAACAAGACTGCTTTATTTTTTGTTGTTTGAATTGACAGGTTAAGTACACGTAATTTAAGACGCATTGTCATATCTTATCACATAAAGAGTCAATTCTGGTTGCTTTTCACCCACAAGAAGTGTGCTAACTCTCCACTACTACTTCTTCTTCTTCTTCTATTTGATTTGATTTTAGAACAAACATAGGAAGAAGAGTTAATTAATTATGGAGCCTAAATCAGATGATGGCTCCTCAAATATAAGAGTGCGTCTACTATACAATGATGGCAGAATTGAAGATAATACTATTTCAGGACCAACTTCTTTTTCAAGAACTTGTTTCAATGGACTCAATGCTTTGTCAGGTTCTCCACTTACTAGTTTCTATTCTTCTTCTATTCAATTATAGGCGGAACTAGTTTATTTATTATGGTTCGACCTATCCCCATAGTTCTGATCCAAATTATTTAGTTATATTTAAGAAAATTATTAAATATGTATAAGTAGAAGTAGGGGTGTATAAAATCGAACCGAAAATCAAACCAAACCGCAAACTGAGTCAAATCGGAAAAAAAAAACCCCGACTAGTGGTTGGTTTGACTTGGTTTGGTGTTGGAAAAAAAATCCAACTATATTTGGGTTGGTTTGGTTTTAACTAAAAAAACCAAACCGAGACCAAACCAACCCGACATTATATATATAATTTTAAAACTTTATTTTATAAATAAAAATATTTACTTTGATATAATTTTTAAATATTTCTTATACTTTTTTATAGTTTTTATCTTTTAATATATTATTTCAAGTTTGAAACTTAGAATTTTGAATAGTTCCATAAAGATTATAGTCCATAGATGTTGGTAATTATAATAAAACTTAAATCAAAATCAAATTAATACTAATGCAAAAAGAAAATAAATTTAACACTAAGAATGACAACAATATTGAATATTTGTTCTTTGGTTTTACATTGGTTTAGACAATTAAAGTACCTAATCCAATTTTAATTTTCTTTAACATTTAGTCATGTAACTAATACTTATTAAACTTATTTTAGCATGATTTAGTACTTTTAAATTATGATCATTTTCATTATGACTTGTTAATTTGCAATATTTGTTTTACGCGATTTCATTATTATTATTATTTTTGAATATCTTAGTGTCATTAATCATATTATTGTTTGTGTTGTATTCTTAAGAAACACCTTAAATAGTTGTATTTTGGTAGGACTGGAGAAATATTTGAAGTACAAGTAAATTATATGTTTGTATGAATACTTTAGTGAAAAAACCCGAGGTTGAAAAACCCAAATTTTATTGGTTTGGTTTGGTTTATAGATTTAAAAATCTAACACAAATGGTTTGGTTTGATATTTGAAAAACCCGAACCAACCCGACCATGTACACCCCTATATAGAAGATTGATATATTTAAATATAGGGTTCTTGTGAATGAAGAAAAAAATTGACAAAAAACAAATATATTTGAACAAAGGTAGTTTAAATCAACTCGGATTTGTCGTTGATTTATTATTCCAAATTAAAATTATGAATGAAAAGGAAACAAAAAACACTATTTAAAATGACAACGTATGGAGACCCAAACTTGATAGAAATAGAAGTAAACCTTACCCAAAAAAAACGAAAAAGCTCAATAAAGTATGAAATTAAATAAAAGTTTCTTGGGCAGTGTGAAATAAATAATAATTACAACTTGGGTTTTTCAGAAGTGATTTAAGTTTTAAATAATTGTGGTTTTAAAAGTATTAAAAGTGATTTTACTTTTGAGGGTAATTTAGGTACATGAAATAAATAAATTTATCCAAACATTCTTAACTTTTCACCGAAATTATAAAAATACCTAATTTTTATTGCTCGTGTCATTTCGTGCCAAAAATCTGTCTTGCCAATTATATTTTCCGTATGACAATTACAAAAGATAAATTTGTCTTTTCAAAGTTTCGATTATTGGCTGATTGAGACATTTCTTAGTATATTACTACTACTATTATATTGTTTCTTTTCCGTCAGAATGACTAACATACGTACTATTAATCACTACTAAATAAATTGGGAGAGAGAGAGAGAGAGAGAGAGAGTATATAGTAATCTTAGTTTTTCAAAGGCATAATTTGTACATAACAATTAGATGCTTTTTTGGTCAGGAGTTGGCATACTTTCAGTACCTTACGCATTAGCATCAGGAGGATGGTTAAGCTTAATATTTCTCTTCATTATCGCTGTATCAACCTATTACACTTCCTTATTAATTCAAAGATGCATGGACATTGATCCAACCATAAGAAATTACCCTGACATCGGGGAACGCGCCTTTGGAACTATGGGAAGAATGCTTGTCTCCACGACGATGAACGTTGAACTTTATATGGTTGTAACAGGTTTCTTTATTTTAGAAGGAGATAACTTGCAAAACTTATTTGGAGACCACATACAACTTCAAATATTTGGACTTGATGGAAAACAATGTTTTGTGATTATTATAAGTCTTATTATTCTGCCTACAGTTTGGTTGAACAATATGAGCATCCTTTCTTATATATCTGCAACTGGAGTGCTGGCATCTATTGTGTTACTTGCATCTATTTTATGGGCTGCTTTATTTGATGGCATTGGGTTTCAAACAAGTCAAGCTCACTTTATTAATTGGAAAGGGATGCCAACTGCTATTAGCCTCTATGCCTTCTGTTATTGTGCTCATCCAGTTTTCCCAACCTTATATACTTCCATGATAAATCCAAAAAAGTTCTCAAAGGTAACATCACTTTTTTCTATTTTTAGTATAATTTGACATGTTATAACATATCATCTATTTTACTTATTATAATTTGACATGTTATAACATACGTAGTTTAACTTGTTGTAGCATGTTGTTTATTTTATTTACCATGTTACTAAATTTACTAATTATAGAAATTACCCCTTTCGTCTCAATTTATGTGGCACTAGCCGATTTGATGACATTGAAATTTGTGGTCTATAATATTATTATTTGTGTTACTATAAACTATTTCATTAAGAGTTAAATTATTTTTAATTGTAGAAATCAATATTTTTTTTAGACGGATTAAAAAAAAAGTGTTACATAAATTGAGACTGATGTTGTAATTTGTAATTATCTTTTTAGGTGACTTTGATAGTCTAAAATATTATACTTCTAGGAAATTAAATTTTTGTCGGATGACTTATTATTGGAATTAAAATATTATATTTATTTATATGTTTAAGAAAAATATAGATATTTCCACAATTAGGTGATAATGTATGTATCGAACATAAACTTTGTTACTTTTTGTCTTTTTATATGCTGAGTAGTACTCCTCTGTTCCTAATTAATTGTCCACTTTTTCTTTTTTAATTATCCTTAATTATTTGTCCATTTTGACAAATTAAGAAAGGACAAATTTTTTTACCTATTATACCCTCAATTAATTACTTTGAAAAAGATAAACTTTTTGAAAATCTTAAGTTTCTAATTTATCTACTTCATAATTAATAAGGGTAAAATGGTAAACTCACTATGTCAATAATTGTTTTCTTATTAAGTGTGTCAATTCAAAAGTGGACAAGTAATTAGGGACAAAGAAGTACCAACAAATTAATTTTGTTGCTAAAAATCATTACTTGCAGGTGATGTTTGTTTGCTTTCTACTTTGCACCATCAGCTATGCATCAATGGCTATTGTTGGATATCTCATGTTTGGTCCAACCGTACTTTCCCAAATAACCTTAAACCTCCCCACCAATAAAATCAGCTCAAAAGTTGCAATTTACACCACACTAATCAATCCAATTGCAAAGTATAGCTTGATGATAAAACCACTAGAAAATAGTATTGAAAATCAACTTCCAATTCATTACAAAGCAAGGGTATGCAGCCTACTTATAAGAACAGCTTTAGTAATTAGTACTGTCATTGTAGCATTAGCTATCCCCTTTTTTGGATATCTCATGTCACTTGTTGGAGCATTTTTGAGTGTTACAGCTTCCATTGTACTACCATGTTTGTGCTTCTTGAAGATCTCTGGGATTTACCAAAGACTAGGATTTGAGCAAGTATTTATAGTGGGGATTGTGATAATGGGCATAGCCATTATGCTTGTAGGTACTTTCACTTCTGTGTTACAAATTATCAGTCATTTGTAAGTGAAATATTTCACATACTTACTTTTCTCATGGATTTGATTTTTATATTGATGTCCTAATAACTACTCTCTTCCTTTTAATTTGTGCATCTTACTTTTCGTTTTATTCCGTTTAGAAAACAATGTTTTTCTTTCTTTCTAGGCAATGTTCCGACTCCCAACACACACACAAGTGTATGCGGTCATCCAAGTAGTACAGACTAATTTAGTTCGAATATCTTACCCAAGACTTGTGATTTAACAAAAATTAAATTAACCTAGAGAGAAATTTGAATTTTATTTATTTCTATGAGTAAAATTTAAAGACAGAAAAAACAAATAAATGTTGTAATCACAATTCGAGAGAGATTCCAAGGTTACAACTTTGTTTCACAATCATGTAAAGCATTTGATTTCATCAACTAGTTTATTTATCCAATTATTGATTTACAGGGTTAATAACAAGATTATCATCTTCCAAGCCTCCAATTGTCTATATAGATCGAGCTAACACCTACATCATTGAGTGGGGACATAAAAAATTACTCTGAATGCATTTATATCTGTTAGGCAAAACTATAATTGTATAGTGATCAGAAAATATACTCTTTCCTATAATAGGTCTGATTTTACATATTATACATATCTAACAATATATACTCCTTCCTAGAATAGAACTCTAACCTTACAATTGTATAACTATATGTATTTGTTTTCTATTGTATCATTAAATTAATAGAGAATACTATTTCAGAAAATCTTACGTCCCTTTAGCATAGTATCAAGAACCATCGTTTAATTTTTTTTTCTCGTGCTCTCTGCTTTCTCTACACAGTTACCTTGCTACCTTCTTGTGTTCCTCTTGCCTTTTTGTTTCTTTGCACAGGTATCCTGTAACTTATTTTTCTTTCTCGGTTGTACTTTGTCTATTCAATAAATTCACAATCATCCTCACACGATTTGCTCTCCACAAAACTGGATCATGGAAAGGTCCTTTTTGGGTGGTTTGATGGATCTGCTTGTCACACCCCTTTTCGCACACGGAAGGGTATTTCCACTTTACGTGACGATATTGACTAGGGATTATTTTTAATTTTCAGAGTCGCCACTTGGAATTGAGTTATGGTGTTCCAACTCACCTTTTCTTTTTAATCCCTAACCAAAAGGAAATGATTCTATATTTTAGTCTACGAACTAGAAATTTGGGTAAGGAATTCTATTGACCAAAAGGAAGGTATTAGGCATCCCTCGAGTCCCGTGGTTCTAGCACGGTCGCTTTTATTGACTTATACTTATGCTAAATTATTATTATTATTATTATTATTATTATTTTGGATACATTATTATAGGCCATGGTTTGCTTATTTTTTTATTTGTTGAATTTTATTAGTTTAAACCTAGATGCATAACCGCATTCTTGGTTTTGACATTTAGAGGCATAACTGTCTTTTTCTCTTGAGTACCTCACACCTAATAATCTCAGTTTGCACCTCTTGGTTTGAATTAATAAAAATTAATTATTAAAACAATTTGGCCAAGGTGCGTAACTGCATCCTTGAGACAAATTAATTATTAAAATAATTTGGCCAAGGTGCGTAACCGCATCCTTGAGTTTTTAACTATCTCAAAAAGATGTGAAACCACATTCTTAATTGAGATGAAATTTAATTACTATTGTTACATGAACTAACAAAGATAAAAAAAAAAAAAATAATTAATACGTAATGAGTTATTCTTATAATGGTTGTCAATATACTACATTAAAAACATTTTCTTAAATATTAGAATAAATAGTTTGAAAATTCTAAAGATCTTCATTGTTTAGCGATATGTAAGATTCAAATAATTATATTTCAACATTATAATATCAAAATTAAACACACATAAAGTTCAAGCAATTTCATAACATTGAAGTCAAGTCTTATATAATCATGAAATAAAACTATACAAAATTAAATTAAATTAAGTGTTACCTCTTGTGAAAATTATTCACGAAAAGAAAATAATCTTAATAAAGAACCACGAACTCAAAATCAAGAAAGCAAACCTCGAATTCAACATTTGTTTGTGAGTGGAGGAAAAAAAATAATGCAAGGGTAATTTTTCTTTTTCTTCTTGAATCTTTTTGCTGCCTAGATGAAGGGGTGTATAAATATGTGAAAATTGGAGTTTAATGGTATTTGGTGTTAGAGGGTATGTTGTGAATTTATTTTTTTAGCTTGTGCGTGTGTGTGTTGTGCCTTTTTTTATTTGCTGATTTTCTTCTTCTTTCTTTTACTGTTGGGTGCGTGTGTGTCGTGCCTAGGAGTAGTGTCCGTGTATGTATTGGTTTCCTTTTTTCCTTTTCTTTGTAATATTATAATTAATGAACTCATAAAGACACCTTTTTAGACAAATAAATAAATAAATAAAATACAAGATTATCTTCGGTATTTATACTAAATTTAAACTAACGTTATGTCCATGTCATATAAAATAACTGGAACCTTTTGTTTTTGGATGAAAAAAATAAATGCTATCAATAAATGCATTTTTGCTAATGAAGGATGATTTACTTAATCAATTTTGAGTTATGCTCGTACGAATAATACAAGTATATATTAATTAAGAAATTAAATTCATAGGAATTCCTGAGTCATGTCTTGGCTTTTTAAGGTAGAACGAATAAAGAAATATATTGGATTCTAGCCAAGCAAAAGCAACTATATGTTATACTACGTTTTACTCGATCTAAATTTAACAATATAAACATTCAAATAAATTTCAATATTATAGCATTAATAATATTAACGGGTTAAACACATACGAAATCTGAACAACTTCCATATATGGGATTCAATTCTTGCACACTCATGACATAAAATTATACAAAAATAGAATATAAATAAATGTTACATCTTGTAAAAAATAGGTCACGAAAAGAAAGGACCAACAATCAGGAGCCACGAACTTGAAACCACAAAAATAGACTTCGAGATCTTCAATCACAAGGTACAAAAGTACAATGTATATATTTTTTGCTAAGATTAGTGCATATATCTCTGTGTGTGTGTTTTTTTCTTTTTTGCCTATGTGTTCTATATATAGGATATATTTTCCTAGGTGAGTCGTATTTTGTTGTTGTAGTGTGCATGTAAATAGGAGTGGGGGGGGGGGGGGGGGTTGTATCATGTGGGGTGTGGACTGTGGAGGAAAATGTGAGGGAATGGGAGTGTGGGGTGGGTTTTGTTAGGTTATTTTTTTATGTTAGTTTTAGTTTTATTAACTATACATATAAATAATAAATTATAATAAAATATCAACTAATTAAAACAATATTAAAAATTATAATTGAAATTTAAAACTCTATCCCTTCATATAATTCTTAGGCACAAAAATAGAAACTGATTTTTATATATTTTTCTAACAATCTTTGACTCATTCCTGCATGTTTTATGATATTAAAGCAAAGCGAAATCACATACCACTTTGTTTTAATCACAATTATTAATAATGTAAAAATACTTTTAAAAGATTATTATCAAAGAAAAAATATTTTTTTTAAAATGTCCAACAAGTTTATTATATTGAAAATATCTTTTCTTTTTGATATTTTCAAATCTTTTAAAATAAACTTACTAAAATAAGACAAAAATCAAAATATCTAACTTAACCTAAAATAAATATTTAAGAAATAAAAACAAGTCTAAAGCCTTATGTTCAGTCAAAAATTACGTGTCTACAGTTTGCCCCTCTTTGACTGGAAATACGAAGAGTTTCCAGACAAAGAAGTAGACAACACAACAAAGTTTGATCGGACACTTATTTGAGAGGAGAGAGAGGGAAAAAAATATGTGACCGAGTCCTTGTTTTGGACAGCCTACATATCCCGGGTTATAAAGGAACCAGGTCAAGTGTAGTTCAAGAAGAATGAGGTGATGAGTTGGAAGTCAAGTGAGGTCCCCTCGAGGCTCCAGTTTGCGGCTCCCATTTTACATGAAAAATGAAAGACAAGAATTAAAAGAAAATACAAGTGCAAGATCCCATCTATGCAGCTTCTCTTAAAACTTGACTGGGATCTTCATGCTTCTCGAATTTTGAGAGATTGATTCTCATCTCAAATGAGTTCAAAGGTAAATGCCTTTTTCCGGGTAGGTTCCTTTTACTCGTACTTGGATATTGATTGTGTTTTTTAGAATGAGCCCATGCTTCTTCAATTGAAATTGAACTTGAAAGTTAGACTCTTTTCCATCTAAGATCCTGAGCTTGAAATGTGGATTGACCCCATTCTATCAATGGATTCCTGAAATTAAAATAAACAAAGAAATAACACAAAATTTTGCCCCAGTTTAATCAAAGAAAATTTGTGAGAGAAATAAAATATGGTGCTTAGCTTTGAATCAAGACTTTGAACTACTTGAGCTTTGTTGCGATGTACTCTTCAGAGGTCTTATGCGTGTTTACACCAACTCCATTCCTCATGATGAACCAGTTAAATTCGATTATGTTAGTCTAGTCCCATTATCTAGGAGGGTCCTGCTAGTCCCATTATCCAGGAGGGTCCTGCTAATCCCATTATCCAGGAGGGTCCTACTAGTCCCATTATCTAGGAGGGTCCTGTTGATCCCATTATCCATAAGGGTCCTGCTAGTCCCATTATCCAGGAGGGTCTTGTTGATCCCATTATCCAGGAGGATCCTGCTAATCCCATTATCCTAGAGGGTCCTGCTAGTTCCATTATCCAGGAGGGTCCTGTTGATCCCATTATCCAGGAGGGTCCTGCTAGTCCCATTATCTAGGAGGGTCCTGTTGATCCCATTATCTAGGAGGGCCCTGCTAGTGCCATTATCTAGAAGGGTCCTGCTATAATACGTTTAATATACTAAAAATACAAACAAAACATTTGCCCCAGTATTTTATTTTTATATTTTTGTGAGTGTTATCCAAATTATTTGCGGAATATTCAAGAAAAGTAGATTCGATCTCTCAGGTAATTGCTATTTTGATATATATTGGCCAATTTCCTTGTAATTGGGTTTCACAAACCTTTATTGCAATGTTGTCATTTTGCTCTTTGTAGACTAAATTGAACATCTAGGTTTTTTTTCGAATCTTTCATCTTGAAATAACTTGTACCCCCACTTCAACAAAGAAAATTTGTGAGTTTAAAAATGTGGCGGTTGGTCTGTGGTTCTGCCTTTTGACAAGGATTGCTCAAGTAATTGTCATGTTTTACTTATTTTCTAACACCCAATGCTCGTTATTAATTGACTGTATTTTCACCCAAATTTGCTCATTTTGAGGGACTTAAATCCAACATCTACCTTTATTTCATGACACTCATTGTTTAACCTTTATTAAATCATGGACTTTTTCTGAATCCAAAACTTGTCGACAAATGATAACTCATTGGCCTGATGTTTTGCCTTGTACAAATCCAGAGTTGGCAGCAAGTCTTGAAATCCTTTCTCACCTTCTTGACACAGACTCAACTCAAGGACATATGAAGCAAAGTGATGAAAAGTGGAAGAAAAATATATACTACACAAGAATAGAAGAAAATGATTCGAAGAAGAATCTCTTTTAGAGAGGGGAAGAAAGAAAACTTATCTAAGTGTGGTAGCCGACTCTACTGATCATGACATGCAATTTGAATTGATTACCCAATTTGTCCATCCAATTATTCATCAACCATTATTGATCCTCTAATTTTTGATGTGGGGTCTCAGCCTTTAATGAAGTCATAACCAATTTCAAACCCTTATTCGCCTTATGATGTCCATGAGGGTTTTTGCCACTAAGACTCTTTCATTTTGATTCCTTCAACACACATTCGCCTTATGGTGCCCGTTAGGGTTTTCACCAACAAAACTCTCTCATTTTTATTTATCTCAACTCACATTCGCCTCATGATGCCCAGTTAGGGTTTTCACCAATAAGACTCTCTCATTTTTTTATTTTTTATTTTCACAGCTCACTTTTGCCTTACGGTGCCCACTTAGGGTCTTCACCAATAAGACTCTCATTATTTTTAGTTTTTTTCACAGCTCACTTTCGCCTTACGGTGCCCCCTCTCTCATTTTTTATTTCATTTTTTTTTCATGAAAAGGAGTATGGTGTCATTGCTTGTACCCTTAGCATACTTACTCTTAACATTTCAAAGGTTGACCCAAAGGTCTCTCTTTGCTTGAAACCCGACTTTTATACAAGGTTAGAAAGAAATGACAGGATGAAGGCTTAAATACAACTTTAAATAATGGGGTTGACTTTTTCTTTGGGATAGAAAAATAAATAAATAAATGAATAATATAAACAAATGACTTTTGCCCCAATTTTTGCAAATACGAAATTTTGGATTTTTTATTTGGTTGGACCGAACCCCAACATCAGGGCTGCCACTACAAGAAAAATAGCCTCTAAGGAAGGGAAATATGGTCACTAAAAGTCCTAATCTGGTCCTAATTGAGAAATAGCGAAGCCAAAATGTTGGTCGCAACCCATCCTAATAGCTTCCGTCGCAAAAGCTTAACAACGACGGGTTCAAACATCTGGTCCTTAAACATCTACATTGACGGCAAATAAACTAGTCTTTATAATTCATTTAGAGACGGCATAACTCGTCCTAAATAGATGTTCTACATTAATGAGAAGTATGTGTTTTCTGGTCGCTAAACATTTTTCGCGACTAACAACTTACTGGTCCTGGATTATACTTTAGAGACTAGAAAATACATGGTCCTAGAATATACTTTAGAGACAAGAAAATACCGGTCCTAGATGATCATTAGAGACCAGCAATTACTTGGTCCTAAATGATTATTAGAGACTAACAACTACATGGCAATACATTTATCATTAGATGGTCTCTAACCACAAATGGCCCTAGAACTTGATATCACCAAATTATACATTTCATCAATAAATATAAAATTGCTACGAAGATGTCGATACAAAAACACGATATATGTATCCAGAAAAAAAAGAAGATCTGATTAAACACAATAAATCAGTTCACATCCCATGATGTTGGTTTCATCATTTGCTTAAAAAAATACTTAGCTAACATTTGGAGCTAGACTATGATATAAAGTTTTGCATGACATCCGCAGCAAAATAATAATGAGGTTGTGCATCTTCTAATCTTGCTTCTTGACTTGAACTTCAACCTTTAAAATCATCAAAATTTTGAAAAGATGATAAGTAACTATTTGTATAGTACGTGTAAATCTAACACTAGATTAGGTATATGACTCACCTCAAAAGTAGTTTAAATTTCATCAAGCATTATCCAAATACAACAACAGAGCTGCAAAAATATAAGAAAAATTAATTAAAATTTTTTTGAGATGCATTAACAAAGTGATATACCGTGAGTTTACGGTATTTCTAATACATTTAACTTACAAGTTGTGTGTGTCTAGGGCCTTACCGTATTGGTTTTTATGTGTTTTATTATGTTTTTGCAGGAAAGATGTTCAGGCGTAGAAGTATGGAGACAACTGATCAAAATGCAGAAAAAGAGCCTTCACGGAGACGATCTATGAACCGTAGGTCCATTGACGGTCCGTAGGTGATGACCGTAGATCAGCAGCCAAGGGACGGATGGCAAATCAGGGAAATCTGACCAAGTGTGGAACCACAGTGTCAATTGATGGTCCGTAGATCGGTCTACGGACTGTACTGGTCAAATCGTAGAAGGAGACTGCGAGGGTTCCAGTACTTGATTTTTGAAGATTCTAAGTATGGAGCTACGGAGGGGATTGACGGACCGTAGATTGATCTATGGTCCGTACTGCAAGTCCGTCGTTTGCTTCAGAGAGGCTGAGTTTTGGATGCTAAAATATTTTCTAAGTCTGGGCGACGGAAGGGACTTACGGGCCCGTAGATCCATCGACGGTCCATAAGTCAGTCTCGTGGATTGACGACGCGTACCTGAACATACTTTCCTTAAATTGTTTCCTTTTTAAATTAGGATTTGTTTTTCTATAAATAGGGCATGTAAACCTCATTTTTTAGGGATAGACATTATTATTCTAGTTCTATTTTGTGATTTTGGAGATTGAATTACAATAGGAGCAATTATTAATTTTACAAGTTCGTTTTGAAGATTTTGGCTTTGCAACTCAAGCTGAATTTTTGGGTTTATTATTCTTTTTACGTAAGTTCATGATTTCTTCATCTAAAATTATGAATTGTGTTCTTGCTAACAAGGGTTGTGGGAACCATAAGCGATTAACAAAATATGAATAGTAAATAAGCAATTCGTGAATAGTGTTTTGCATGCATTGATAATTCTTTCATTTAGAAGTCTTTTTAACGGTGGCCAATGTTAGAACTCGCCTTGTTGCAACTTGCCGGATCAAGGAGGTAATCAACAAGAAAAGTATTATCAACATAGATTTAGTGTGATACTATCTAATAGACTAGTATCAATTGGTGCGAAGTAATAACTAAGCCAAACATCGATTATGATGTCTAATATGAGGTAAAGGTAAGGGTTAGTAAATTATACACACGTAGCCGGATCAAGGTGCGGGGTGAAATTCTCTAGATGTCGGATCAAGGATTTAGAGATACCTAACTTATCACTTTGCATGTAATACACTAGGAAAGGATTGCTGTTACTAGGATTATTGCGTTATGAGCTTGTGGGGAACACGTATGCCCTATTTTGCGGGCTCATACTGAATTATTATTATTTGTTTCATATAAACAAAACCCCCATTTTTAATCACTTGTTTCTGGAAGTTCTTTGACTAATTGAATATAATTGTCGGTTAAAGTAAAGTCTAAACTATTTTTCCTCGTGGGATCGACCCCAACCTACAAGTTGGGTTTTTTACTTGGTAACGATCGCTTATACTTCTGTAGGGAAGTGTAATTTGAGCGTATCAAATTTTGGCGCTGCTGCCGGGGAAATTTTGGCTTTTAGATTTATTTTAACTACATTATTGAACATTAGTCAAATATTTCCGTATTTTACTTTTTCTCTTTGTTTTTGTCTCTCTCTCAGGTTCTACCTCTAGTGTATGCCAAGTACACGGAGTCAGGGTGAACCACTTACTTCTTACGATCCAGAGCTAAATCGCACTTTACGAAGAATGAATAACCCAAGAGGTCCAATTAATCCTATCGGAGGAGATTTGGATGATGCAGATGAATTATAACAGCAGAGGGTAGTAGGTGGGGACAACCAGGCTCCAGCTGAAAATCGATTGGGAGATCCACTGAGGGCGCAAGATCCACTAGGCCCACGACAATATGACAACTACCGGGGCAACTTGAACATAGAAAACTCTGATGGACCCATTGTACTACCTCCTTTACCTCCAGGGCACACATTTGTGGTGACTAGCAGTTTGATGCAGATGCTTACAGCAAGAGGCTTATTCTCAGGATTGCCATCGGAGGACCCACATGCTCACCTAGCCAAGCTAAGAGTAGTTTGCAAGAGTTGTGTAAGTAGACCAGACCTAGATATGGACGTCATTGGTTTATGAGTGTTTCCTCTGTCACTCACAGGCGACGCGGCTGTATGGTTCACTGAGCTTCCTTATAACTCAATATTTACATGGGACCAATTGGCGGAGGTGTTCAAAGCGAAGTACTATCCAGGGGTCGGCAATTTTATAGCATTACTGGAGAGTACGTGAGCGGCTCTTGGGACAATTCACCTTGCATTCGTTAGAAGTGTTCCAAATCACCGTATGATGATGAGTCATTTGAAGGAGTACTTCTATCGAGGACAGGATGATAACAATAAAGCGAGTCCTTGACACTATTCTTTGGGGGTTCATATGGTGATTGTACATATGCACAGATTTCGAAAAATTAGAGAGGATCTCTCGCAATAATAAAGCATGGAGCACTAGGAGAGCGAATCTTGGGAGAACACATTTGTCGTTCATAATGCAACTGTCAACTCTGCAGATGATATTCGTGAGGAGATGGCTCAGATGAGGACAGAGTGGGGTTGGTACTGAAGCATGTGAGCGGAGGAGCAGAAAAGGTAAATGCTGTGAACTACTTAACAAGAACTCCACCACCAGTTGAGGAGTGTTACTATGAAGAGGACACTTATGCGGTGAATGATCAGACGGGGGGTTTTCGACCAAATGCCCAAGGATCCAACACGGAAAATTGGTGCCGAGGTCAAGGAAACCAAGGTCAGACTATGGAAATTACAACCGAGAGGGTCACTATGTTTGGGATGGGAACTTCAATCGCGACAACAACTATAACAGGAACAATTATGGCAACAGAAACGATCGGGTTGGACCTATGTTCCCCCTCAAAATCGGTAATCTGGTGCTAGGGAAGCTGGAGGTAATTTGGCGCGGATTGAAGATATGATGCAAAAGATGATGAGAAGGTTTGATGCAACTGATGAGAATGTGAAGGAGATGAGAAATGACTTATCTGGCATTGGTCAAAAGGTTGATGCCCATGCAGTGTCAATAAAACATCTAGAGCAGCAAATGACTCAGTTATCTACTATAGTGAACCCACATCAACCTGACACTCTTCCTAGCAACACCATCCAGAATCCCAAGAATGATAGTCATTGTATGGCAATTACTACTCGAGGAGGTAAGCAAACCATAGATCCACCTATGCCGTCTGTGGTGGATACTGAGATTAGAAAAACATATGATGCGGTGAAAGTTAGAGAGGAGTCTGAGACTGCGATAGAACAAGAAGTTGAGATACCTCAGAAAGTGGTCCCCATACCTAGACCGCCACCACCTTTTCCATAGAGGTTAGTAAAGAAGGCTGAAGATGGTAAATATCGCAGATTTATCACTATGTTGAAGCAACTTTCTATCAATGTTCCTTTGATAGAAGCATTGGAGCAAATGCCTGGGTATGCCAAGTTTATGAAAGATATGGTGACAAAGAAAAGGTCTGTGAGTTTTGAAGATGATGACAGATTGCAGCATTATAGTGCTATTGCTACAAGATCTCTGGTGCAAAAGAAGGAAGATCCTGGTGCTTTCACGATCCCATGTACTATAGGTTTGCTACACTTTGCCAAGGCATTGTGTGATCTTGGTGCTAGCATCAATCTCATGCCTTTGTCTATTTACAAGAAGTTGGGAGATCCAAAGCCCACTGCAATGCGGTTATTAATGGCTAATCGGACTGTGAAGAGGCCCATAGGTGTGCTCCATGATGTGCTAGTGAAAGTGGAGTCCTTCATCTTTCCAGCGGATTTTGTGATTCTTGATTGTGAGGTCGATTTTGAGGTTCCCATCATCCTTGGGAGACCATTTCTTGCTACAGGGCGTGCATTGGTTGATATGGAAAAGGGACAAATGAAGTTCAGATTGAACAATAAAGAAGCGACTTTCAATATCTGTAGGTCCATGAAGCAGAATGGTGAGCTCCAAACAGTATCTACTATTACCTACAGAGTTGAGAGTAGGTCAGAAGTACAGATTAAAGAGCGACTAGGTGTTGAGGCACTCGCAGCGGTCATGATGAACTTCGATAGTGATGGTATTGAAGAATATAATGAGTTGGTGGCTGCACTTGATAAGCATGAATACCGGTCCAAACCAAAGAAGTATGAGCTAGACATGAAGAATCGCGAGTCCCCACCCACAAGACCATCTATTGGGGAGGCACCAAAATTGGAGCTTAAGGCTCTACCACCGCACTTGAGGTATGTATACTTAGGCGAAGAGAATACTTTGCCGATCATCATTGCAGCAGATTTGAATTCAAGGCAAGAAGAGTGTTTGGTGACTGTATTAAAGAGGTTCAAGCGAGCTATTGGGTGGACTATTGCAGATATTATTGGGATTTCCCCTGGTATTTGCTCTCACAAAATCCAACTCATGCCAGAGCATAAGCCTAGTATTGAGCACCAAAGAAGATTAAATCCACCTATGCAAGAGGTAGTTAAAAAGGAGATCATAAAGTGGCTGGATGCATGAGTCATCTATCCCATTGCAAATAGTAGTTGGGTATGTCCTGTGCAGTGCGTGCCTAAGAAGGGAGGTATGACTGTTGTTCCAAATGAAAAAAATGAGCTTGTTCCAATGAGGTCCGTTACTGGATGGAGAGTTTGTATGGATTATCAAAAGTTGAATGCATGAACTGAAAAAGATCACTTTCCCATGCCATTCATGAACCAGATGTTGGATAGACTTGCAGGAAAGGGTTGGTATTGTTTTCTTGATGGGTATTTTGGTTACAATCAAATTTCTATAGCTCCAGAAGACCAAGAGAAGACCACCTTCATGGTTTTTATATAAGATTCATCAAAGACTTCTCCAAAATTGCACATCCGTTATGCAAATTGCTTGAGAAGGAGTGTAAGTTCTATTTTGATGATGACTGTCTTAGAGCATTTGAAGAGTTGAAGAAAAAGTTGGTTACAGAACCAATCATTATTTCACCGGATTGGGGTCAACCATTCGAGGTAATGTGCGATGCGAGTGGACTGGCGCTGGGTGTAGTATTGGGTCAAAGGCGAGAGAAAATTCATCACACTATTTACTATGCCAATAAAGCTCTAAATATGGCTGAGAAGAACTATACTGTGACTAAACAAGAACTTCTTGCAGTGGTTTTTGCATTTGAGAAATTTCGATCATACTTGCTTGGTACTAAGGTCATAGTGCATACTGACCATTCTGCATTGCGGTATTTGATGGCGAAAAAGGATGCAAAACCGAGATTGATTAGATGGGTATTACTACTGCAAGAGTTTGATTTTGTAGTAAAAGATAGAAAGGGGACCGAAAATCAAGTCGCTGATCACTTGTCGAGATTAAAGGAAGAAGCTATACTAAAGCTTAGAGATAGGGCTGAAATCAATGATGCTTTTCCAGATGAAAAGGTATTGGCTGCTTCTCATGATTTGATTCCTTGGTTCGCCGACTTTGCTAATTATTTGGCAAGCGACATTGTGCCCCCCAATTTGTCTTTTCACCAAAGAAGAAAATTCATGCATGATGTGAAGAGATTCTTTTGGGATGAACCTTACTTGTATCGTAGTTGTGCTGATGGGATTATTCGTCAATGTGTGCCTGAGGTTGAGATGTTGAGTGTACTTGAAGCATGCCATTCATCACCTATTGGTGGGCACCATAGTGGTATTCGGACTGCACATAAGATTCTGCAATGTGGGTACTATTGGCCCACCATTCACCAAGATGCTCATGACTTCACCAAATCTTGTGATCGTTGCCAAAGAGAAGGAGGAATTTCAAAGAGGCAAGAGCTCCCAATGAATCCTATATTGGTGATAGAGTTGTTTGATGTATGGGGCATTGATTTTATGGGTCCATTTGTGAGTTTATATGGGATGAAGTATATTCTTGTTGCGGTTGATTATGTATCGAAATGGGTAGAAGTAGTTGCACTCTCCAACAATGAAGGTAAAAGTGTCACTGCATTCTTGAAAAAGATTATTTTCTCCAGATTTGGTACACCAAGGACCATAATTAGCGATGGAGGTTCTCACTTCTGTAATAGGTTATTCAAGGCACTATTTGAGAAATATGGTGTCCGTCACAATGTAGCCACTCCTTACCATCCACAGACTAGCGGTCAAGTTGAAGTATCTAATAGAGAGATCAAACAGATATTGGCAAAGACTGTGAATGCTAATAGAATGGATTGGTCAAGAAAGCTTGACGATGCTCTATGGGCATATCGCACTGCATACAAGACCCCCATAGGTATGTCTCCTTACCAACTTGTATATGGGAAGTCTTGTTATCTACCAGTAGAGGTAGAGCATAAGGCTATGTGGGCAATGAAGAAGTTAAATTTTGATTGGAGCGCCGCATCTAACCAAAGGATGAATGACTTGAATATGCTCGATGAGTTTCGCCTACAAGCTTATGAAAGTTCACTGCTATTCAACTCTAGGCTGCGCTTGTTTCCAGGCAAATTCAAGCCCAAGTGGACAGGGCCATTTTTGCTCACGAAAGTGCTTTCGCATGGAGCAGTTGAGCTTGAGAAAAAGGATGGAACAAGGTTCGTGGTGAACGGGCAAAGGATTAAGATCTATCTGGGAAATGCTGAAATTGTACAAGAAGTGATTGAGGCCTACAATCTTGATGAAGTCTGAGTAATCAAGCCACTTGCGTCGTGCCGCGACGTTAAATCAAGTGCTACTTGGGAGGCAACCCAAGATGTACAATCTAGCCAATGATAGGGTTAAATTTTCCTATTAGTAGTCTAGTTTTCTCTGAGTACTTGCATTTTTGTATTAATTTAGTTCTTAGAGTTGGCTAGAATTAGTATAGGGTCCGTGTCTAAAAAGTGTCAAGAAATTGTTAAAAATAATAGCTTATTGGTTGCTACATGTGCAGGTACACCACATAATGAATCTGCAGAATTTGGTCTGGTGCAGAGGTCTACGGATACCATCTACGGCCCGTCGATTGATCCACGGACCGTCAATGGTTTCCGTAGATCCAAGGTAAGTCCCTAAATTTTTCCAACTGTAGAAGTGATCTACGGTCCTCATCTACGGACAATAGATAGACTCACGGACCGTAGATGGGGTCTAGTGAGTCCAAACCCTAATGCTGTCTAACCCGACCTGGACCCCCTATTTAAATAACCCCTTGTTTTAAAATCATTCCCATTCCCTCCACTTACTCCATAACCGTTTCCCCCACCTTTTCAACTCCCTAATTCACTCCATAACTCCCATACATCACACTCCTTTCAATATATTACCAAAATTCCTTCAATTTAGTTTCCTCCTCATTCCATATTTCACTCTTTAAGATCCGGTGTTGGGTTAGTAGCAATAGTGGTGTTTCAATTGTCGTGCTAAGAAGTGTCATCACACAATCCCCCACTCCTCGTTGCTTGCAAGGTAATGAATTTTCCCTTCACTTTGAATTTCAATTCATAGCCTGAATATAAGAAGTCGGGAATTTGGTCTTGACTTAGGGTTATTGTTTGATGTAATTACATGATAAATCTACAAGTTACAATACCCTTGGAATGATAGATAGTGATTGTGTAGTTTGATTGTATATGAATGTAAGCCTTTATGTAAGTTTCGACTTAGGGTTCCAGAAATTATCTAAATTATGTATTAAAATAACCAATCGGAATCGTAAGAACGAAGAACTAGCATAATTGAGTGTTGAAATGCATGATGAGGCTTGTTAATGTTGAAATTTAGGACCATATATGTCTAATTAGTAAGATAGGGTAAAATCTGGGCACAAATGGCATCCACGATACCGGGTCTACGGACCGTAGACCCATCTACGGACCGTAGATGAGGTTCGTCACTGGATGCATACGCAAAAATATCCAAGTGTAAAACCACGGAAGTGGACTACGGTCCGTGGATCTATCTACAGACCGTTCTGCACATCCGTGGTTTTCATCTGCAACCTATATTTCTGATCCCCTGATCGACGGCAGAGTTTCACGGGCCGTAGCTCAGTCTACGGACCGTAGGTACCCTCCGTGGATGACCACTGTAGCCTGTTTCTGCAATATTTTTTGAGACTTTGTTATGGTTCGTTTATAATTTTTTACTTTTTCTTAGTATAGTTTTGGTTAGTTTTGGGTACTAATATCGTTCTCGCAGGTACAATGGCACCTAAGAAGATGGTCACCTACTCCAAAAGGGGCAAGTCCAAATTTGTTGCCCCTAGTTTTCGGTTGATTGACGAGGACACAGACATCGACACTGATCCAGCATACGTACCTCTCAACCCAAGGACTTCTCGCGCCAGAGGCACACCCCGGAAGGTGCTTCCCGACGTAGTCACTGTCTCCCAGTCTGATGAGGAGCACACACTGATCGGGTCACCAACTAGGGCTGCTTCCAGTTCAGAGGAGTCTATTTCAGGCTCCAAGTCTGCCCATTCTTCACGATCCGAGTCTACCCAGGCTACACGGTCCAATGCCAAATCTTCCACCGGGTCTGGAGAAAATGACCAAGCAGCTTCATCTGACGAGGCTACTAGTTCGGAGCCCATACCCATACCACCAAATGATGCTCCCGCTCCTGTAGCCGGCGAACCAAATAGGTGGTGTGTCGAGGGCCAATGACAAATTTACCGGGATGCAAAGATGGTAAATGACAAACAGAAAATGGCCAGACTGATCACAGAAGAGCGGAGAGTTCTCACGGGGAGCTTGCACACTGTTCCAAACATTCATCGGTTGTTCAACCTTCACAAGTGTGACTGGATGGCTCGAGACCCAGGGACGTACAGTGAGGAGATTGTACGGGAGTTCTATGCTTCCTATGCAGCCACTCTCCGGGGCTCCATTTCTAAGCAGTCGAAGCCCCTAGCTCAGGATCCACTCACTTTCACATTGGTTCGAGGATGCCCGATGGACATATCACCTGCCACGATCAGACGATTTCTCTATGGTCCTACTGCAGGTCACTCGTGGTCCCTCAATACAGTGGAGTTTGACTTTAGATGGGACATTGTGCGGAGTGGTGCCTTCCAGAGGAATTCTGAGCAGCGAGAGGCTGTGATACTTTGGTTGGCCAGATACATTGCTGTAGATAGCGAGTGTGCGGAATGGGTCTCTACTTCACGTTGGGCATCCGGAAGCCGACATTAACTTTTGTGGCCAAGTTTTTCTGGTTACTGGTGCATAACAGGGTGTCGTCGACAAAAGCTGATAATCAAGTCACGTGGGATAGAGCAGTCATGGTAGCGGCATTGGTAGCAGGAGTAGAGATCGACTTTGCCCGCATGTTGCTAACAGAGATACACGAGAGGGCATTCAGGACCTCCACTACTTACCCTTTTCCATGCCTTATTTTTCAGTTGTGTAGGGACTTTGGAGTGCCAATCTGGCATTGTGACAGGCTAGTCCACCCTACAAGCGCATTGGACATCGGTCTCATTCGAGATGAGGCGAATGTAGCAGCACCTCGCCGAGAGCCTCAGGTTGAGGTACCTCCTTTGGGTACCGACCTTGCAGACATAGTGGGACAGGCACAGGGCGATGACCTCAGCGCCCCCGATCACACCGACACTGTCCCAGGCTCCTCTTCTCAGGCAACCAGCATGGGCCCTAGCTCTTCCCGGTCCACACCGCAGTTGGGCGCTGCTGTTGTTCCCTTGGCCAGAGTTCAGAAGTTAAAGGCTCAGATGGCCACACTACTACACCACATCCAGCCCTGGATGCAAAAGTCGATCGCCGAGTCCGAGGCTAGAGTGGAGCGCAGGATGGAGGATATGATGGACCGGAAGGTCCAGGCTGTCAATAATCGCCTAGATGCCTTCGAATTGAGAGTCCTCGAGCAACCAGCCCCGGCCATAGACCTATCTGCTTTGCAGGCCGACATAGCTAACCTCCGGTCTGACGTTGAGGCCATTCTTGCTGCACCTTCAGTTGAGCCTTAGGTTGCCCTCACTGCACTGGCTGATGATACAGTGCTAAATGCCCTATTCAGTGGGACCGTCGAGGAGGGACTTGCACTTACACAGGCCAAAGGCAAGTGTCACCGCTCTCACCGCACTGAGGAGGAGAAAGCCCTCAAGAGACAGCGTAGGCAGGAGAAGGAGACTAGGAGGGCGTTGATAGTTGATGAGGCGTTGCGCCAGCAGAGGGAGCGTGAGAGAGTTGCAGGGGCGTCGAGCTCTGCCCCAGCTGTAGCGACCCATCCGATTTTGGGAGACGCAGAGAGATTGAGAGAGAGCACTACTGAGGGTGCTACGACTGATAATGTGGGCACTACTGAGGGTGCACCCACTGATGTTCCAGCGGGTTCCGGGCAACCGGACCCCCCTGCTTGTTGATGATTCGCCGGCGCTTTGCGCCACAGGTTTGCTTTACCTAATCCATTTTCTTTTACTATTTATATATGCGTTGGGGACAACTGCATCTATTTTTGTTGGGGGTGGGGCAAATGGTTTGTGAGTGATAGGGTGAAATCTGAATAACCCAACTCATGAATCCTCCCTTGGGGTTTTCTTGCCTGTGTTCTTTTTCCCCAAAGGACTGTTTAATTTCTGTTGAACCAGCATGTCTTAGGATTGTATGTGTAGAAGCTTGATACAGAATGAAGCATGATGACTTATAAAAAATGTTACACGTCAAATTTTGGGATGTATGCTAGATGTTGTAGGCTATGATTAGTTGATTGTGTTGACTCTGAGTATGACATAATAAATCAACTTGATGGCATGACTTGAGCTGAAACTTGAACTAAGTAATCTAATAATCTGATAATGAAACTATATGCCAAGAGTGGGTGAGAATCATTATGTTCAAACAGTTTTTGTGCAAAGCTAGAACTTGCCCAGTTAGTCCTGCTAATACAACTCAATCTAGAGGTTAGGAAGTGATCACAGGCCATTGTTCTGAAAAGTCAGCAAATTGCCTAGAAGGATTCAACCAAATGAAATAACTGTTCCCTTTGATCCATCTTTGAGCCTAAAATAAACCATTTCTTTCTAAAACCCCAAACTCACCTTCCCATAATCTAATACGTTGGCCCTGGTCCCTCCTTGGACATGTGCACTTCGACTTAGGCCAAAAGCCTAAGTTGAGGGTGGCCAATGCAAAAGTAACTTCAAATCTTGGCCCTGACCCGACATCGGGTATTGTGCACCTCAACTAATAAAAAATCTATAAGTTGAGGGTGGCTATGAAAGAAGATACTGAGAGAAAAATGGGTATGAAAAGAGTAAGGTGAAGAAGAGAGAAAATGTGTGGAAAGGATGTGATTGGTTTAAAAGAAAAAAAAGAAAAAGAAAAAAATTAAGCGTTACAAATTCTGAAGTCATATCCTTGGTTGAAGAAAAACAAGTGAAAGAAGGTAAAATTGAAGGATGTCAGAAATAGGGCAAAAAGAGGTTAAAAGCCAAAGTGTAATGTCAAGGAGGGCAGAAAATCACTAATCAGTACCCAAATGTACCACACCTGACCCTGAGCCTACGTTACAAGCCAATAAAGTCCTATAGTGATCCTAGAATCTAGTTTGGAGAGTCTAAGCGGTGAAAATAAGGGCAACCTTATGGCATAAAGCACTAACTGTATTTGAAATTACTTCTGAACGTGAGTGTTGAATAAATCCTTGCACCATAAATGACATTCATTTTTTGTGAAAAAGGGATTTCGTTTGAAGTAAGGGCACTAGTTACATTGTCAGAAAGTTGGTATCTTGGTGATAGTGATAAGGTGCAAGTTGTGTGTCAGTTGGTCGATTTGTGTCATAGTTTGATCTGCATTGATTAGCTTGTCGAGTCTAAAAGGACGAAGTTGTATTTAAAAAGTAAGGGGGGTAGAGAGCCACGTGATTGCTTGGGCTTGAAATGCTTGCTTCTATACAAGAGTCGTTTTGAGTTGTATTGTGTCGCTTGAGGACAAACAACGAATTTAAGTTGAGGGTGTTGATATACCGTGAGTTTACAGTATTTCTAATACATTTAACTTACACGTTGTGTGTGTCTAGGGCCTTACCGTATTGGTTTTTATGTGTTTTATTATATTTTTGCAGGAAAGATGTTCAGGCGTAGAAGTATGGAGACAACTGATCAAAATGCAGAAAAAGAGCCTTCACGAAGACGATCTACGGACCGTAGGTCCATTGACGGTCCGTAGGTGATGACCGTAGATCAGCAGCCAAGGGACGGATGGCAAATCAGGGAAATCTGACCAAGTGTGGAACCACGGTGTCAATTGATGGTCCGTAGATCGGTCTACGGACCGTACTGGTCAAACCGTAGAAGGAGACTGCGAGGGTTCCGGTGACACGATTTTTGAAGATTCTAAGTATGGAGCTACGGAGGGGATTGACGGACCGTAGATCGATCTACAGTCCGTACTGCAAGTCCGTCATTTGCTTCAGAGAGACTGAGTTTTGGATGCTAAAATATTTTCTAAGTCCTAGCTAACGGAAGGGACTTACGGACCGTAGATCCATCGACGGTCCGTAAGTCAGTCTCATGGATTGAAGACGCGTACCTGAACAGACTTTCCTTAAATTGTTTCCTTTTTAAATTAGGATTTGTTTTTCTATAAATAGGGCATGTAAACCTCGTTTTTGAGGGTTAGACATTATTATTCTAGTTCTATTTTGTGACTTTGGAGATTGAATTACAATAGGAGCAATTATTAATTTTACAAGTTTGTTTTGAAGATTTTGGCTTTGCAACTCAAGCTGAATTTTTGGGTTTATTATTCTTTTTACGTAAGTTCATGATTTCTTCATCTAAAATTATGAATTGTGTTCTTGCTAATATGAGTAACTAAATCCACAACTAGGGTTGTGGGAACCATGAGCGATTAACAAAATATGACTAGTAAATAAGCAATTCGTGAATAGTGTTTTGCATGCATTGATAATTCTTTCGTTTAGAAGTCTTTTTAACAGTGGCCAACGTTAGAACTCGCCTTGTTGCTACTTGCCGGATCAAGGAGGTAATCAACAAGAAAAAAATTATCAACATAGATTTAGTGTGATACTATCTAATAGACTAGTGTCGATTGGTGCGAAGTAATAACTAAGCCAAACATCGATTATGATGTCTAATATGAGGTAAAGGTAAGGGTTAGTAAATTATACACACGTAGCCGGATCAAGGTGCGGGGTGAAATTCTCTAGATGTCGGATTAAGGATTTAGAGATACCTAACTTATCACTTTGCATGTAATACACTAGGAAATGATTGCTGTTACTAGGATTATTGCGTTATGAGCTTGTGGGGAACACGTATGCCCTAGTTATTTTTCTCATCTTGATAACAACCAAAAATTGAGTTTTGTTTGATTACTGATTTCTTACTGAATTATTATTATTTGTTTCATATAAACAAAACCCCCCTTTTTAATTACTTGTTTCTGGAAGTTCTTTGACTAATTGAATATAATTGTCGGTTAAAGTAAAGTCTAAACCATTTTTCCTCGTGGGATCGACCCCAACCTACAAGTTGGGTTCTCTACTTGGTAACGATCGCTTATATTTTTGTAGGGAAGTGTAATTTGAGCGTATCAAATTTTGGCGCTGCTGCCGGGGAAATTTTGGCTTTTAGATTTATTTTAACTACATTATTGAATATTAGTCAAATATTTCCGTATTATACTTCTGTAGGGAAGTGTAATTTGAGCGTATCACAAAGGATTCAACATTTGTTTCTAAAAACCAAATAGAGGCAGAAAAGAAAACAGGGAAAAAAAATAAAAAATCAGAGAAGTTGAGCAGCTATGTTGAAAATTAAAAACAAAGGGCAGAAAAGGTTTTACCCAGCTGTGCAGAAAGTGCTTAAAGCTATAGGAAAAAGAAGTTGTGCAGAAAACTTTAAAAAAAAAACAGAGGATCAAGAGTTGTGCAACAATAGTTAATATCAAAAATGGAGGAAAAAGTTGTGCAACCGTGGTAATGTCGGAAACAAAGGAAGAAGTTGCGCAACTGTGGAAAATTTAGAAATTAAAGTATTAAGTTAAAAATAGTGCATCTTTTTAAAAAATGACGCATCACTATTTCACCCCATAGTTAAATCACAGTTTAGCTATCTAAATGAAACCTAATCTTAAGGTATAGATCAATAGATGAAACCATAAGCCCTTGAATTAGGAGTTGAGTTCCATGGGTAGCTCTAATACCCTTGAATTAGGAGTTGAGTTCCATGGGTAGCTCTAATACCCTTGAATTAGGAGTTGAGTTCCATTGGTAGCTCTAACACCCTTGAATTAGAATGGAGGATTGCAATGGGAGCTTCTATGTATTCTTTTTTGGCGTGAATGAAATAATAGGGTCTTTCAGTAGGAAGGGAGATCTGAAGATGCTATTGTTAGGGCTGTTGTACATGAAATGTATTATCGAGCAAACATGGTGCCTAAGTTATCCATTCATATTACTAGGCTTAAAACATAGCCTATTTGAACCATTGCTAATTTAGAACTAAGTGTTGGTATTTTATAAATACATGAAATGAACAAATCTCTATATCTTTTTGCGTTGCTAAACGCCCCTCCTTACATTCCCCGATAACTTATATGTGAAGCAAGGGGTCCTCCTTTTAGAAGGGTGAAGTTGATCAACTGCTAGATTTAGTTTAAGAAAAAAATGACTATATACAAATCAACAAAATAAATTTTAAAATCAGGTATATTGTTACTAACTTGATTAGTAGCAAACAACAATGTTTATTCCGTTGAAATAGGTGATGTCGTAGGTGAGAGATGTTATTGTTGAGGAGCAAAAAATTCTTTCATTTTCATTATTTCTTTTATCTCATCTTCTAAGGTAGACAAGCAATCATTCAAGTATTAGTTTTCCTCATTCAAGAATTTACTTTTCTCTTGATTTGAATATACCACGGAGATTGATTCAGTCGAGGAAGAAGTGCCTTTAGGAATTCTTTTTTCTTATAATACATTTTCATAAATAATCTCTCGAAAAGGCTTGCTACCAATATGATGAAGTATCTTCAATTTAGCTTGGTTTGTAGCATTCATGTTTCTTCTCTTCTGTATTTTTGAAACAATAAGCTCAACATGACTTCCCTAGAATGCAAAAATGAAGTGTATAGCTGACCATGCAAACAACAAAGGTAATGAAGTGTACAACTGACCATGCCAACAACTATTGTATTACAAATGATATATTTGTAGTTCTGAATTTGAACGAGTCTTATCTTTTGATTTCAAACGACACTTGTCTTTTTCCATTGAGAGTGTGTGAATTTTGTTAGATTCAATTAGTTGTTGTACAACTTATGACACTGAGGGCAAGGTAAAGATCTAAACGATGAGCTACAAAAAAAGTTCCCCCTACTGTTTTTTAAAAGAAAAGTACAAGATTAGCAAATAAATGCAACTGAAAGTGCTCCTAGATTTTGTGATTCGTGGTCATTCCTGGGCCCTGACTAACCCTTTGTGTCATACTCTTAATCAAACCAAGTCAATCTATGATTATAACATGGCAAAGAAGAACTAATTCATGATTTCAGCTAGAATATTGAATTACAAGAAAAACAAAAAGTAAAGTAAAGAACTCTATTAACAGTTTGCATGAACGTAAATAACTTTGTCAACAACATTTTGTATAAAAGTAAAGAACTTTAGTTTGACAAATTCAAGAACGTTAACACTTACACCATAAATTGTCATTTTATTTGACACAGAGCTATGCCAAATAATTTTAAACACAACATCTAAAATAGTAGCTTGCGACTAAAAAGGCAACTAATTGATAGT
Source organism: Solanum commersonii (assembly GCA_029007595.1). Classification (NCBI taxonomy): domain Eukaryota; kingdom Viridiplantae; phylum Streptophyta; class Magnoliopsida; order Solanales; family Solanaceae; genus Solanum; species Solanum commersonii. The sequence goes on from JAJTWQ010000029.1 coordinate 4,985,082, forward strand.
TGGTGTGAGATCATGAATTTCCCCGAGTTCTTAACATGTATGAAGATTCAAATTTGGCCCCTCTTGTTTAGTTTTTCCAAAAGATGTTGAATATAGAAAACTGTATACAAGATTCATTCTACCCTACCCCTAGATAATACTAAGTATTTACACCCAAGAAAAATTCAAACAGTATACTTTATTACAAAAGATAATCTAAAACAGTAGCTTGCTACTAAAAAGATCACTGATTTTACTCATAAGTTGGTGATCAGAACTCTAACTCATTAATTCTACAAGCTTAGTCTCTTTTCCTGGAAAAAAAAACTTTTGATATTATCCTCTGTAGATAACAACAGGACCGAATGACAAGGGTCTCAAGCTTTATGATCCAAGTAATCTTAACACGGAACCTCAAGTCATCAATATGTTATATAGATGGTGATGCCGGGATCCTTAGATATCGAGGTTACCCTATTGAAGAGTTGGATGAGGGAATTTTCTTCTTGGAAGTAGCATATTTTTTGTGCAAGTGTTTCTCATTATAATTTTAAATATATTTAAACTTCTAATGTGCTGGCAATATTATAAGTACAGGGCATCAACCAGTTATCAAACCTTTTAAATTTCTCTCTTTCTGGGTGGAAGATATCTCCCTGAATGAGGTAGTATTACAGCACTGGAAGACCAATGAAAGTGGATATAGTTTCTGGATTTTCAAACACAAGTTGAAGAATCTGAAAAAGGCTTTGAGGGTATGGAGCAGGGAGAGGTATTGTCACGACCCGGGAGCACCCCCTAGTCGTAACCGGCGTACTCGACCTCGAAGAGGTCTAATACAAGCCTCTTAGCATTCATTCATTGCATAGACACCAAAACCATAAGGAATTAAAAACTTTCTTCACTCACGAAGATACTTTCAATAAATAGCAAGCGGAAGACTTTCTAGACTTTATACAATATGTCTCAAAACCATCTAATACTGAATATAACATTGGGACTAAGCCCACTCAAAACTTAAGCAAATACTAGAGAGACATAAAAAGAACATGTTGGTTATTGCCCTCGAATCTATGAGGACTCACCAAGTCTTCATCTTCAACTCTTAAAAACCTATCAAGTAGTCATGACATATCACCATCTCCAAATCCCTACACTTTAGTCAAAAAGCAAAAAGAAAGGGGTTAGCACAATTAAGTACTAAGTATGGAGACCATGCAAGAAAATATGCACAACGGACATTTACAAGAAAGGTATGCTTTCATGTCCTTTGATAAAACCTTTCCTTTGCAAGTATAAGAGACATAATACAAGTCAACATTAACATATTAGACCATAGCCAACCATACATATACTTAATATAAATCCATATACAACTCATGCTTAACTTTAGAAGGACACATGTCATTTCATTACCATAGGACCTCTACCTAATATAACCTTAAGACACACTTGAGTGAGACAAGAAGTGACCGCCCACACAATCCTCTTCAAGCACACTTAAGTGTTCCCCAAGATTACCTTAGATAAGGACTTTATAGGCAAAGTGCATAATCATACCCGATAGATAGCATATTAATGAGAGGATATGTATAATGATGCTTACATAAAATAAATCATATTTAGTGGGGCATAGTACATGTGTGGTGAGTGACCATCAATATAGTATTTCCAAGGCCTACCACCCCCTTGGAGAGGCGAATGAGGTACAAACCCCTCAATGTGGTTACCCGGGCCTACCACCCCCGAGCTAGGGACCAAGGCACAAACCCCTCGATATGGTTATACGGGCCTACTACCCCCCGTATTAGGCAACCAAGGTACCAACCCCTCGATATGGTTATACGGGCCTACTACCCCCGTACTAGGCAAGCAAGGTACCAACCCCTCGATATGGTTATACGGGCCTACTACCCCGTACTAGGCAACCAAGGTACCAACCCCTCGATACGGTTATACGGGCCTACTACCCCCGTACTAGGCAACCAAGGTACCAACCCCTCGATACGGTTATACGGGCCTACTACCCCCCGTACTAGGCTTGGTCGACTCACAACACTTATATAGAGAAAATCATATACATGTGTCCATTTCATCATCATTTCAATAATTATATAGCTATTCGATTCATAGGACGTACATTGGACCTTCCATTTCCTAAGGATTCTATAAATGGGCATTTTATCAAACACATGATGGGCTATTGTTCATGTAAATGAAATCATGTACTTCAAGAGTACTAAGTCCAACCAATTTCGAAATACATATAAATCAGCCCACCAACAACATACATATATATATCAACCTTCATAATTTGATCATGGAAGCATGAAAACCATAAACATCACATAATAATTCCATTTCATGATAATATGCAAAATAGACCATAATAGGATCATCACAAGATCACATAAACTCATTCACATCATACCTTCACATATAGCTTCATATAGGACTTTACATCTAGCCTCATATGTGTATAATAATACAACAATATAATAACATTCACCTAATGCCCTTCATGGCCTCAATTCACAACAATACAACAAATAACCACCTCCACCAAAAGTGGATCAAGCCAATTAATAACAATATTATTAATACTAAGAGATCAAGCCATCTCACCATCCTTTTTCAAAGGCCATAAGCCACAATACTCAATTCCATGCCAATTATACAATATTTATCAAGTTTGATCAACTTACCCTCTTTCCATGGCTATCTTCATCATCCTCATCTTCCAACAATTTAACAATACAATAACAATGATAATAACAACAATCAACTATACAAGCTAAGCTAAACAATATCCAATAACCAACATAAAGTCTAAATCCCAATTTATGACCATTCAAGGCTACTACCTCACATTATACCATTCAATAACAATTTCTAGCAACTCAACATAGCTAAGATCATATAAGAACAACCCACATCAACCACTCAATAATCCTACATCAATTACTCAAAATCATTAAACTCACTTTAGGCTAAATTTAAAGAATTTGAGAAGACATGGGTTCACAAAATTTCTTTCTTAAAACCATAAATAATCATTAATAACCACATGAAACATCATTTGAAATTATTTAATGCAAGAACCCATGCTTAGAATTCGAAATAGGATTTTTGTGTATTTGAAAAACCTTGAAAACCTTTTGATTGGGCTCCTTGAAAGAAAGAATAATCAAGGATAAAGGATCCCCATACCTTTATCTTCAAGAACCAAACGAAATTGGTGAAGAAATCAATAGCCACCATCCACCCTAGCTCCATCTTTCACCTTGAGTTTCCTTGGGGTTTTGAGAGAGTTTTTGAGAGAGGGAAATGTTTTTAGGGATGGGAATGAATTAATGGTATCTAGGAAATAATATATACCCTTTGGAAAAAATTCGTCCAACACTTAAAAAAAAAAGGGGCGGGTGAACAGTAAATGAACAGTAAATCGGCTACTGGAAATTGCCTTTTTCTGCCGGACAGACTTTACGAAAATGGGCATAACTTCTTCGTCCGAACTCCGAATGAGGTGAAACGAAGTGCGTTAGGTAGCTAACTCAAAGGGCTTTCCATGGATATATTATTGGCCACCAAATAATTTGTGTGCTAGGAGATATGACCCTCCAAAGTAGACCCTCGAAAAAGGCTTCACTTGAAAATTTTGGATTTTGATACGGTTGCTCTAAAATTTGGGTTAGACTCATTTCCCACTCAATTTGACCCCCTGAATAAGAATACGAAGTCGAATTTCCGAAATGATGCACGGATTTTGAGATATATGGAAATTACAATTTATAGGTGTTTCCGAAGCACATTTTCGGGCATTTTTGGGGTCGTTTCAGGTATGGTGATATCTTTTAACAACTAACTATTAGAGAGGAGATTATGAAGATGAAGGAACAATTATTTGAGGAAGATCCTTCTTTCTCAAATAGAATGGCTATCCAGCAGGTTTAAGCAGAAGTGAATAGATATTTACACTATGAGGAGGAATTCTGAAGACATAAGGCCGGAATAACCTGGTTTGAAAAAGGAGATAGAAATACGAGATTTTTTCGTAGTCTTGTAAAGGGAAGGAGAAAGAAGCTACAAATCCATAGAATTAAAAATACTAGTGAGTTTGCTCAAAAGTCCTGCAAATACTTTGCTATTGGTTCTGGAGTAGAGGGTCCTTTTGTGCAATGCCATCAAACTATTCAAAAATGGTGGAATATTGAGAGTCCTAGCAGCATTAAACCAATTTTGTAAGCTATTCCTGGTATGATATACTGGCAGATATGGAAAAGAAGAAATAAGGTGAATTATGGAGGCACTATGACTTGGAGGAGAGTGATATATGAGATCTCTAGAAACACTCATCTTTTAACCCTGATTTTGTATCCATGGATGAAGAACATCCCACAAGAATGGCCCCTTTTGATGCATTTTCTTCAAAAATACAAATCTGTGATAAGATTGGTACCTGTAAGTTGGAAACTACCTAATCAAGGTTGGTTCAAATGTAACTCAGATGGTGCTTCTAAAGGAAATCCTGGTTTGAGTTCTATAGCATTTTTTAGCAGAAATAATGAAGGGAATATTCAATATGCTCTATGTAGAAGGATGGCAGACTCTATTAGTCTATTTGCTGAGGCTACGACTTTGAAGGAAGGGTGTGAGCTATGTGTTGAAAGACTATATCTACTAGTAATATTGGAAACATACTCTTTGGCCCTAATAAAAATATTAAGGGGAGATTGGGATTGCCCCTGGAGTATTGTGATGAATATAAGGAGGATAAGAGAGCTGATTGAAGGAGGTCTCATGTAGCTTCAACACATACACAGAGAAGGCAACAACGCTGCAGATTTTTTAGCTAACTGGTGTTTAGTTTTGCAGGGACAAAATGCTTTCATTCATTTGCAACATTACCAAGGAAGGCTAAAGTAATAATTATCTTAGATAAACAACAAGTTCCACATATGAGAATCAAAAACCTTAAAAGACAAGCATCGGATGAAATGAGATGTGATTTATAGTTCAGATACTATAATATTGTTTAACAAAAGAGGCAAGCAAGATGGAAAATAAACAATCAACACAACAACAGCTTACTGGCAATACATTTCAGACCAATTTGGAGATTTGTACAGTGGGGTAAGTACAAGTCAATGATACATTGGTCTGAAATCTATTAAGGTGGTATCAATCTCAGTAGGGTTCATTCTTTTGTAGAAATTAAAAGAAAGTAACAGGATGCGTACCTTACAGATACTCAAAGTTGTTACATCTAATTTCACTTGATTTGTGAAAGAAAAGTCGCAAGCTTGGAGTGAGCTCCATCGAGATTTAAATACATAGCACCTGGTGAGAGTTTAAAGCTGACTTAAAATGTATTTTTCTCAAAGCTTCAGATTTTTTACTCAAATTAGGTGAAAAAGATGACAAAGCAAAGCTATAAACACAAGCTGGAAGGTAACTTATGGTGGTCGGCTTACCTGAGATGAAGATTTTGGCGAGCAGCTGAAGAAGAAGACTGATTGACGCAACAAGAGATCGCCTCACTTTCCTTTATGAGAATGTCAATTTTTTATTCTTTCAAAAAAAAAATGATTCATCTTTATGGTGTCTGGATTGATTTCTATAGGGAGTAAACAATCTCTTGAAATCTGTCCTAGAAGTAGCTTAACTATTCATCAAAATGAATGATCAAAGCCAAAAATTCTAATAATGTTGAAGGTTTTCTTTTTAATAAAATGACAAATAAGGACAACAGATGTTCCCTCAAACCTATAGGTTGTATTAGTTGAATAAAATGAAGATTAGATGAGAACATTAACAAATGGATATAACTTAAGGAATAAGCATGAAGTGGATCATCTTGAGAGCTTGTTGTTGTTACAGAAACAAAAATGTATAGGTGTGAAATTCTATTGTAAATGTTGGAAGAAGTTGCAACGCTGTAAAACTTTTTTGTTGGTCTATAAACAGAGAAATTACAAAGCAATTCTGATGCACCTTCTTAGTTTGGGGAGTTTGCCCACTAGTTGTCTTGTGTGGTCTATTTAAGAAATTTATATTTGGTCTAACTTAACTACAAAAACTAACTCACAAGGCGAGGATTGCCCAAGAACATTTAAAGAGACCTCTAGAGAAACAAATGCTCCCTACCCAACTCCAAAACAAAAGAAAAGAATGAATGAATGGAAAATATGTTGCTTCATACATCAAACTTCTCTGCTAGTATATCCTTTCTTTTGTGCTTATTGATTTTGTGTTTATTGAAACTTTAGTGTATGGTAATTTACCATCAGAGAACTAGCTGGCAGACTGGGATTCACAGTTTTACAACATTCAACAGTTCCACAAGGACTCTTGATGAACTCATACTTTATGTTTGTAAGAAGATTTTAGTTAGTTTTTATTTAGATTTGACACTCGCAAATGCTTCCCATGATTTAGAAATGAGAAAAAGTTGGCATGTATATGTAAAGTAAAAGAGCTACTGACAAAGAAAAGTCTTCTCTACCGCTTACAATACCTTTGTTCATTGTATTGCTACTTCAAACCCAAAATCAGTCCAAAAATCTCAACATTGAAGATATAAACAAATATGCTATAAAAGAAATAATTAGTTTTTACAAAAATCGATATGCACTATGTATACAACATGATTATCAAAATATATTATGATTCTTTAGACACCTAATACACTAGAAACTTGAATATACTTCAACGTTCAAAATAAAGAAAAATGTTTAGATTGTGCAAAGAAGAAGAGTAACTCAAACAAAAAAATCAACAATCTCTAAAGAAAAAATATTTGGCGGAAGAAAGGCATACCTGATATTCGAGTAGATAGAAGAGAATGATTAGGGCAGAACCTCGATGACATATAATCGGTGTTTTCTCTGTTTTGAGAAAGCATTAATCAAAACGTTGAGAGTTCTTATAGTTGTTGTGCATATCGACACTAGCAGCTAGGGCAGAAGAGGTATCTTTTGTTTACGACCCAGATGAAAAGATTGGGAGTTTTAGGAATTGCTTTGCAGATCAATACTAGCAGCTAGGGCAATATGTGTTTAGTTTGGGACGATGGGTCGAGAGAGAGAGACTTTTTGTGTTTTTTTTTTAGAATTTATTACTTTAGTATAATTTGGTGCCTAAGATTTCATCAAAACAACACTTTTTATTTTTCCAATATTTTAATATTAGATTTTGCCACACTTTCTCCCGCTTAAGACACAAATTTAAATTTAGGACCAACTATTAATTTCTTTAGGGACAAGATTTTGTACATTCTCAATAAAATATGGAATTAAGGACTAGAATAAAATCTTGTCCCAATACATGTACTTTTAGAGACGAGATTATTAACTCATCCTTAAATGTTGGTCTTAAATAAGGCTTTTTCTTGTAGTGTGCCTACGTATCTTGCCAAAAGAAGAATCAGGTCAAACGTAGCTCAGGATAGACTGCTGTTGTTTTTTTGTTTCTTCTTTTTTTCTGTTTTTTTTTTTTTTGGAAGAACCAAAGAAGTGGAAGGGCCAAGGAAGTAAATTATATCTCAACGAGGGTAACAATATGTGACTTAATACTTAGACACAGAACCAGGAATTTCCATTACATCAACCTTCAAAATGTCAAGTCCAAACATGAGGGTTTCTAATACCAAAAAATCAAATCATATATAATATTTTTTCACAACATCAGCATTGATGACCATTTCTGTCATTTTGCCTTTTATATCTGCTAAGTAAAGAGCACCATTGGATAATACCTTCTTTACATTGAATGGTCCTTTCCAATTTGGAGAAAATTTGCCTTTGACTTCGACCTGGTGTGGCAGAATGCGTCCCAATACTAATTGACCCTCTTCGAAATGTCTGAGATGCACCTTTTTGTTGTATGCTTGTGCCATTCTTTTATGATATAATTGTCCATGGGATACTGATATCAATCGCTTCTCATCAATCAAAGTTAATTGATGTAACTGTGTTCTGATCCACTCATCATCATCAATTTTAGCCTCCACAACAATCCATAGGGATGGAATCTCAACTTCTGCAGGTATAACTGCCTCAGTCCCATATACCAGCGAATAGGGAGTGGCACCCACTTACGTACGAACTGTAGTGCGATAACCCAACAAAGCAAAAGGTAACTTTTCATGCCATTGTCGAGAACCTTGCACCATTTTACGAAGTATCTTTTTTATATTTTTGTTAGCAATTTCTACATCCCCGTTTTTGGTTTGAAATTATCAACTACAAAAAGTGAAAAACAATACGAAATAACAATAATGAGATGGGTTCTTGGAATGTGATTCGATTATAGGCTAATATAGACAAATGGGTAATTGCAACTATTAGAAAATAACTAAATATTAGTGAGTAAGCTAGACTATAGAGGAGGTAAACTTTCTCTTAAACAATTTTACCCTGAATCAAGTCAATTTTTCTCAAACATTAACAAGCATGAAAAAAAAAGAACTGCGCACACCCCTGGTTTCATTCATTTATCCATACCACTTTAAAATCAAGACTCTGTTAATTGTTCTAATTTGTTATCTAAACAATGTTGGTTATTTGGACCTAACAACTAAACCCAATGTACATTTGGCATTTACCTTCTTGAGGAAATAATAACAACATTTGAATAAATGCCACAGTGAAACTATTTCTATAAAGAAACTCTATGTGGGATCGACCTCAACTCACATTGAGTTTTATAAATTAACTTTGAACATTTATACTTCTTAATTGAGGTGTAAGTTTGGACGTATCAGTCATCCCATCAAGGAGATTAGATGCGATTTCAAAAGGCTGTTGCATTATACTCCTAGAACAAGTTGATCAGCAACACCTTTGTTCATCGAGTCAAGACTCCTACAGAAACGTTGTAATAACAAGTGGTTTGGCAGACCGTGTGTCGGACATTGAAGTAGCAACTTCTGAAATTCAGCCACATCTCATGGATTGGTTCAGCCTCCACAAACCCTGAATATTATCTCTTAATGTCATCATCCTTGATGGAGGAAAGAACCTTACAAAGAATGATACGGTAATTTTATCCCAAGTAGTAATGGAATTCCTTGGTAGATCAGCTAACCACTTGGTAGCTTCTCCCATTAAAGAAAAAGGGAACAACCGGAGATCGACTAATTCTTGAGAGATGTTCTTGAATGAGAACGGACCACATACGTCTAAAAAATTCTGAATATGCTCATGGGGATCCTCATGAGCTAACCCTTCATATAATTTTTTTCATTTGCAAGAGTTGTAACATCGTGCTAATTACGTGGAAGACATCATTTCCCTCAACAGGAGGTAAACGTATAGCACCAACACCACCCAATTGAATCGGGTCATTAACATTATTCAGATTCCCAATGTCATCTTGGTGGGCCAATTGGCTACCGTTACTTCCGTTCAGACTCATATCGTCCTCTGTTAAAACACAACCAACACAAACACAAACACAAACAAAGTAAGTCGATTCAACTACAACACAAAAAGATCACAATTCAAACTTCAATAATAGAATTCTAAACATCACTCCTCAGGAGAGGCACCATATTTTATAAGCGCTCAACTTCACCTCATCCAACACTAGGTGTAGGCGATCGTAATCTAGTATAAAACCCAATGAAGAGTTAGGGTCGAACCAACAAGGAGCAATACAAGTTTGAATTCAGTTACGAAGTTATGAATGTGGTCTAATCGGTTATAGTAATAGAAATATCAAAAACATTTAGATAAATGGAAGAGGTTGACAATGATGTCAAATGGGGGAATTGGTTTGTCAATTAACAACTAAGACAATTATCAAACCAGGGGATTCAACAAGTAGATAGAAATTCTTGGGGATGTGATCGATTATGGGCAAATTTCGCTATATGGGTAATTGAAATTTACTAACATTTGCTAAATCTCAGTGGGTAGGATAGACTACATATGCAATAGCTTTCTCTCGAACAACTATTACAAATCAAGCGAGTTCTCTCGAACTTTGACAAGCTAAATAATATAAACAGCCCAACACCTTAATTTACCTACTCTCTCGAGCTACATAGGTAGAATCGAGTTCAGGAGTCACTCTCTCGACTTGAACCCACATCAATCCAATAACTACAATCATTAATCGAAAACCCTGGTTGTAAGACCTCTTTTTCAAGCAAGCCCATAACACTAAGTTAGAATTGCATTTTCAACTACAATTCATAGATTAATATACAATTAATGATTAAACCCACTTCAATTAAGCATTTAAATAAGCAAAAAACAATATCCATAATCTAATTATGTTGATAATCACATGATCACACCCCAAGAATTGGGGTTTTAGTTATACATCATAAAAAGGAAGAAATAATTACCAACTATGTTAGACGTGAGCTAGGTATCTGTTTCCAAGTCTCTACAATGATTCAAATCGAATTAATTCAAAAACACAATTGCAATTACTCAAAATCAAGTCTCAAAAGCTTTAAAGTCTACAATGGAAAACTCAGGAGAACTGAATTTAGATTTTTTCCAAAATGTGCAGAACTCCTTATTTCTTTTTGAAATTTAATTTATAGTCTCCCAAATTTTGGCATGTAGGGCAATTAGGTGAGGTAAGTCGAGGGTCGACGATGCGCCAATTTATCTATTCCATCACCGGTTTGACTTGGCTCTTAATCCTCAGAGTTTTGTGACTTTAGGCGATCGAGGTCGATATCGCCAAGTCGTTTGGCAGTCCGTCGACTGTCCATTTCCTTCGCCAAGTAGGTTCTTCCCCAGGGCTGGCATGCAGGAACTTTAGGTGAGCTAAAGAGCCACTCGACAGCTCGTCGAGTGGTCTTGGCGATCATCAGGATTGCCTTTCTTCAACTTCTTCAGCTTTTTCGTTCCTTTTTGTCTGGTAATGTCTGTGTCTTGCTCCTTCGCCTTCATTGTTGCAAATCAACACTTTAACATCAGTTTAGAGCATAAATTACACATTGAGAACAGTTAAACTATGAAAACAAAGCCCTAAATGTCACGACTCAACCCATTGGGCCGTGCGGGCAACTACTACACCTAAGTAGGAGAACCCTCGATTTCCAAATGTTTTAAAATGGGGAAAATTAAGAAAACTTACGAATAAAAGGAATTCATGTAATGTTTTATAAAATAAGAGTTTAAACAACTCAAAATTAACTTGTAAAGTAATTAACTTCCCCAAGGATCTAGTATAAACAAGTACAAGAGCTTCTAAGATTACAAAGTAGAAAATACAGTACCATTGACACAGCTCCCACCACAGGAAAGGAAAACTAGAAGCTGTTGGGGATTGTCTTCGTCTTCACCTATGAAACATAGTTGACCCTGCAACCAGACTATGCAAAAAAGGCATAGCAAGAGTAGTATCAATACAAACCGCACGTGGTAGGCATCATCAGTAAACCCAATACCCACCGCATAATATAAGAAATAAACTAGCAGGAAACATGCAATGAGATTTTTCATTCCTCTACCTTTACCATTCTTGAATACTAAATAAGTATACCAGTACACCTGATTTTAGCCCCTCGCGTGCTATGTTCCTTATCATAGATTAACCATTCTACATCTTAGAGGAGTTTCGGATGTAACCACTACCAACCCGGCCACCCACTCATGCCATACCCTTACTTCTTCCACCTGACTACTCAAACCTTGACTCCATAGAACGTTCTATAAATGCTTTCTTAACCATTTCACCTACTAATCCCCTGCCAAGGTGACCCTAGTTATTTAACCTTTAAGACATACCACCACCCTAATTTACCCTTTAAGGACACAAACCACTTATCTAAAGTACACAAAGTGATACCTGGACCCTCGTCTCCACTTACCATACCCCCTCCCAACATGGGCTTGACCATACACAGTTCATCATTTCAGGGACAATGTACAATTCCACATTCTTACAACAGGTAGATATGACCATTCATTGGTCCTCTCATGGAACCCACCCCACAAATTGTTAGTATGTCAGAACGTGGCACCCGATCCAATGCATGTTAGTGTGTCGAAATGTGACACCTGATCCATTGCATGTAAATGTGTTGGTACATGACACCCGATCCAATAAATGTTCGTGTATCAGAACGTGACACCCAATCCAATATATGTTAGTGTGTCAGAACGTGACACCTGATCCAATGCATGTATACGTGTCGGTACGTGACACCCGATCCAGTCAGCACAATCACCATCACGATCACACCCATAATGAACATGCTCATAATTATACAATCGAGCATTAGGTTCATGGCATGCAATTGTACATATTTAGTCATTTAATTAGGTTTGATCAACAAGGCTTCATTCACCTACATACATGCATTAAAATAAAGCAATGACCAATATACATCACGCAAAACATAAAATCAAACCATCACCTTCCCTATTTCATAGGATTACGCTTCCTCTTATGGTATAATTCTATTGGAACAACTAGAAATATATGTACGACTATCCCTTTTTCAATGCATGAAAGCCTACACATGAATTCTACCATCAATTACCATTATATTATGCAGCGAATCACAAATTTACAACTACTCAATAATAAATCGAGCCTACCTGGGAGCCAAGCAGTCGTAGAGGGATTGTATCTCTAAGTCCTGGTTTCTGGATGATGAGGCGGTGGATTTTGACAGGAAATCCGCAAGCTATTGACATCCTTTCGCTAGAAATCTCTTTCTCCTTCCTTCCCAAGCCTAGAGCTATCTTTTGAGGGTTTCTGGGGTGGTCCTTACCCCTTTTTGGTGTTTTGGTAAAAAGGAGAAAATAATGTTTTGCATTATTTAAGTTCTAGTCCCATTCGTCCCGCTTTGGCGCTTCATGTCCCATTGGAGCTTTGCCCCCCTAGCGGCATTTGGCCCCCTCTGGCGGGATGATGGACTTAGTTTTCCCTAACATTTTTCCTTTCCTAAATAACGATGGTTTAGGTCATTACAATAGATACCAATTTACCCCTCATTCGTCTTCGAACGACTAGCAAGGGAGCAACATACACTTTTTTTTGGAGTAATTCTAAACTAACGAATCAGCCATTACGAACCTACGAAGGATGGTGGTTTTTCAAATATGAAGCACGAAAGGTTCTATACCCAAAGGACCGGTTAGGGAAAAAGGGGCAACACACGGAGAAAAGAGATGCGTTCAACTGCACAGCCTGACCCCGCCAGAGCAGGAGCCTTCCTGCTGAGGCGGAGGCATTGTGGCGAGGATACTCCCATTGTAGCAGGTGATCGGAGACGGTAAAGAGGGAAAGGGGGATTGCTTTCCTCATTTCCTCCCCTCCTCATTTAAAATTCTCCAAAACTTTCTCAAATGCGCCCTTCTAATCGTCAATTCTAAGGTAATGTTCTTGCTCCTTATGCTTTTTACTTTAATACTTACTTAATTGCTATTGCATGACGTTCAATGATTGATTAGAATAGCTTTAGGGTAGTTTCTTTTTTAATTGAAAATAGGTGGCTTGATTTGCTAGAAAAACGTAGCATGAACACTGATATACCGTGAGTTTATGGTAATTTTGATGTGTTTCACTCAGAGTTTGTGTGTGTCTTAGGCTATTTTTTAAGTAAAAATAATTTTTTGTGTGTAATTTTGCAAGACATAGGCTTGGATGCAGTTGATGAAGATGCGAGCTGAAAATGTAGAACTAGCCAATAACAGAACAATCCACAGACCGTAGGTCCATCAACGGGTCGTAGGTGGGCAGTCGTAGGTCCTGGTCTAGAAGTTGAGTTTCAGTATTCAAACCACGTACTGACAAGAAGGACCATAGTCCAATACATGGACCGTAGGTAGGCAAGCGTAAGTGGAAGATCAGGGAAGTTTGACCAAGTGTAGAACCACAGAGGCATTGACAGACTGTAGGTCGACCCATGGGCCGTCCTGCACATCCGTCGATTGAAGATCTGAGATTTGAGAGTTCCAGTACCTAATATTTTTTCCAAGTGTTAACTATAGAAGGGGACCTATTGACCGTAGGTCGACCCACGGTCCGTAGGTCGAGGCATCGATCAAAACTGAGTCTGAGTAGTTTATTTCCTTATTTTGTTTCCTATTTAAGTTAGGATTTGTTTTCTATAAATAGGAGTGGTAATCCTCATTTTTTGGGGTTAGACATTATTGTAAACTTCTAGTTTTTGTTCTTTTGGAATTAAGTTGCAAAGTTTTAGCAATTAAATTTTTGGATTTCGTTCGATACAATTTTCAATTTCAATTTCAATTCAAGATTTGGATTTTCATCTATTCTAATTGTAAGTTCATGAATTATTTTAACCTAATTATGAATTGTGAATTCTCAAGCATGAGTAGCTAAATCCATAACTAGGGTTGTGGGAACCATAAGCAATTAACAAAGTATGAATAATAATTAAGTAATTCTTGAATAATGTTTATACATGTATTGTTAATCCTTTCGTTTAGACGTCTTTTTTAACGAGTGCATGCGTTAGAACTCGCCTCATTCTTACTTGCCGGACCAAGGAGGTAATGAATGAGAAAAGGATTAAACAACAGAGATTTAGTGGATGCTATCTAATAGTTTGATGTCAATTAGAGTGAACTAATCTGGAGTAAAGGTAAGGGTTAGTAAAGCATACACATGTAGCCGGACCAAGGTCCGTGTTAAAATTCCCTACTTAGAGGACTAATCACTTAGGGATACCTAACTTACCAACTTTGCATGTAAAACACTAGGAAAGGATTATTATTATTAGGATTACTGCATTAAGAGTTTGTGGGGAACACATAAACCCTAGTTTCCTTCTCATATTGATAAATCAAAGTATGAATTTTATTTACCTGTTACTTAAGCATTCAAATATGTTACTTACTTACAAAACCGTGATAACTACAAGGTTGAAACAATACAATTGAATCAGAAGGGCCTATTGTTCTTCCTCATCTACCTCCAGGGCATACATTTGTGGTGACCAGCAGTCTTATGCAAATGCTTACATCAAGAGGGTTGTTTTCTGGTATAGCTTCAGAAGATCCACATGGTCACATGGCTAAATTGATAAGTGTCTATAAGAGTTGTGTGGGATGACTGGAATTGGATATGAATGTCAAAGGTTTAAGAGTCTTTCCTCTTTCATTGACCGGTGATGCTGCAGTGTAGTTTTCAGAGCTTTCATACAATTCGATTCAGACATGGGACCAATTGCATAAGTCGTTCATGGCGAAGTATTTTCCAGTGTCTAAGAAGTTAAATCACAAGGATAAACTGAATAATTTCGTAGCTACCTGGAGAGTCCTGATAAATGTTTCAATGACACTTAATCCAATTCTAAGCGTCTACGATCATTAGTCAGTATAATAACCCAACTAAACGAGTTGGGGTCGAATCCCACAGGAAGTGGTACGTGTTTAAGATTAAAGAGTAAAGTGTGAATATGTTCTAATCAGCGATAGGAATATACATTTACGAATAAAAACATAATTCAAATAAGAGGGTGACACGAGTGTCAAATAAAGGGGTTTTGGTTTTAACTATCAGCTACTACAACAGAAAATTACCCGAAGATGACAATAATGAGACACATTCTTGAGATGTGATTGGATTATAGGCTAAGGTAGACAAATGGGTGATTGCAACTGTTAGTAAATAGATGTAAATCAATGAATAAGCTAGACTTTAGAAGGGGTAAACTTTCTCTTGAACAATTTACCCCGAATCAAGTCGGTTTCTCTCGAACACCAACAAGCATGCAAATAAGAATAGCCTTCGCTTTAGACCATTCACTCTCTCGAGCTGAATGTGTGAAAAAGGGTTTATGATTAACTGTCTCGAGCTGAACCCATGACAACCCAATACCCACAGACCATCAATTCAGTAATCTTGGTTTTAAAACCTCTCTCTCGAGCAAGCCAAAAACATGAAGGTAGAATATCATTTGCAACTACAATCTTTTAAATTAAACCACAATTACTGGATGAAATCACTTCTAAACAACATTTAAATTAACAATTAGCAATACTCATAAACTAAATCAACCCATAATCACATCCCAAGAATTAGGGTTTTAGCTAGACATCATAAAAAGATAAAAATCGTTACCAAATTGTGTTTTAATCAACTGGTAAAATTAATTTCGTCTTTACATAGGTCCAAATTGAAGAATCTCAAAGATCCACTTCCAATTTCTCAAAAATGGAAAACTTCCATTCTTCATAGCTAATGCTAACTTGTCTCAAAACTCAGAGTTCAAACTGAAAATTTAAAAATTGATTCAAAGATTATGATAAAAGGTCCTAAGATTAATGTTTGAAAATGTATTTATAGTTGCTAAAAATATGTTGTAAAGGGCCACTCGGTGCAGTAAGTCAAGCTCGCCAATCCGCCCTTTGGTTAGTTCCATCGCCTTTATGCTTTTGGCCTTCAGCATCCTCAAGTTCTGTAACTTTGGGCTATCCAACACTGCATCGTGGAACCACTTGGCGGCACACCGACTATTCCTTTCTCTCGCCAACTTGATTTTCTCCATTAGGGCTTGGCACACTAGAACTTTAGGCGAGATAGTGGCCATTCGACAACTCGTCAAATGGACTCAGCGATCACCAGGCCTTCATTTCTTCGCTTTTTCAGCTCACTTCTTTTGTTTTTGCAAGTTAGTGTCCATGCGTTGTTCCTCAATCAAAATACCTGGAAATCAAGGATTTTACCTCAGTCATTAGCACAAAATAAGCATTTGAGGACATGAAATCTATCCAAATAAAGCCCTAAATGAGTCCAAATCTTGGACTCATCAACACCCCCAACTTAAACTTTTGCTTGTCCTTTAAGTAAAACTCAAGTTCAGCAGTTCAAAAAGGATGTCTCAAACAGTGCTACATAAGACTCAATCATGAATGCACACAAAAAGACTCAACTTACTCATGCAAGGATCAGTTGTGCACTCAAAGACTCAAGTTGTGACTCACCATTATTAAAGATTCTCAATGTCACAATACTTGCTTCAAATGCAAGTTCAAGCTCAACAAAGGTACTCAAATGCCCTCACACAAAGAATGATTCCATTCACACACAACGGTTTACCAATTTATAGTTCCAGAATCACATACAACACTCACACTCACAAAGATAAACACAATGCATGATCCCATAGGTTTGCCTTTATTTTCCAATTAACAATTGTTTTAGCTCACTCAAGATCAAAAACGTCTTTTCAAGGCTTGTAACGGGGCAAAGTGTAAAGGTATGGTCATTTAGGCTTAATGGCTACTATCCTCATGAAACATGGTGTGAACAACACTTCCTTCCCTTTTCTTCATTATTTTAATTTATGCTCATAAGTCACCCCATTATTCCTTTTCCATGAAACTTTGGACACCCCATTTCATTTTGCAACTTTATTTCAAAACTTTTTCATTCTCTTTCTTTTTCATTCTTTTTTTCTTTTTCTCTTTTTTTTTTTTGTATGGAGGGGTTCCATCTTTTTCACAACCATGGATCAAGGGGGACTTCTTTGCATTTTCATATTTACCTTCTCTTTTCACCACACCCCCAACTTAGGCTTTTGGCCTAAGTTGGCTATTCAAACCAACCACATCTCATGAGGATTAAGGGTGAAGGGATAAAGAAAGGTCACAATTGCATCAAGTTTCTTCCAAGAAAAAGGGTAAAGCTCAAAGGGTGCTCAAACAAAGATCACACACTCACAAGGTAGGCTACAAAAGAGGTATAATGTCAAATTATTTCATTCTTTAAAATTGTTACCTAAGATCATTTCAAGAGCTCACATCACTTGGTCTACCGGACCAACGGGGCAAATTTTAGGTGTCATCACACATGGTTCACAGTAACTCATCACACAAGGCATTGGCACCAAATATCAAATAAGACTCAACACTTTCTCTAGTGTGTAATGATCATCACAAGAAACTCATTCCATAACCAGCTAGTCACAACGAGATGCAAAAAGTTCACACATTGTCTATACAACTTTATTTGGCCTTATCGTAGTCGCACATTCATGTTTGTTCGATTGAGAGCACTATTCAAGTCATCGATATTGAACAAGACCGATACTCAAAGTTGCACAAGAACAGCCACAATTAAATAAACAAGAGGTGGCAATTTTTTTTTGAAAGTGTCCAAATCCAAAATCATTTACATTTAAAAATAAGGAGCTACAAGCTCAAACATCCACAAAAACAGTGTCAAAACACAATATATACAAAAAATATCATCAACACAATAGGTAGGTATGGAAATACCTCACCCCACCACAAAAAAAAAGCAATTTGTCTTCAAATGCATTAAAAACATCCAAAAATCAATAAAGAAAGACAAAAAGGGAGGTAAAGAGGGATCCTGTCTACATAGTCGCTTCATCTATCGAGGCATCAGTGCCCTGTGTCATAGCAGTCTAATCTTGGGCATTAGTTCTTGGAGTCACATCAACAGTACCGGATCTACTAGGAGTTGCCATGGACATCTCTGTCGGCGATGTTTGGATAACTGAACAATCATCTCATCTAGATCTGACAGGTCTCCATATATGATCTCTTATCTCACTATCTGCTCATCGTCGATTTCTACCTCCAACTCATCAGTTTCTATGCCTAGTCCCCGGTGGTGTCTGGAGGAATCTCAAAAGTCTCTGGGGCATCTACATCATTCGTTGCCTCCAATAGTGAAGTGAAGTCTGTAGACTTGAGATAGTCTACATCCTTCCTCAGATCTGCCACTTCAGCTTTCATAGTCGTAGTAACCCTAAGAAGACTCCCAATGTCTACTCTCACAATTGGCGACTCTCACCGTCAAATCATCAATAAAAGTTCGAAGGGGGTTCAGTGCAGCAAGAATGGAACTCTCAATCATCCACGGGACTATAGCCTCTAATCGGGTGGCCCGCACATCAGCCGACTTAGCTAGGTACCCCACCTTCAAGATCACAGCCTGAGTAATCCTGGTGCGCTAGTAGAAACACCAGGAGCCTAGGAGGAAGAAGTAGGAGCTGATGTAGCTAAAGGCCCAGAGGCCAAAGTAGGCAAAGATGCCTCTGTAGGTATAGAGTGAACGTCCACCTCCAGATATGTATTTACCAGGGCCGCTCTCCTCCTATCGGCCTCCTCTCGTGTGTACTCGGCCTCTATATGCTGAATGTCTATGGAAGATGAAGGAGTGACCTCAATATCTCTCGTTGCGTCCCAAGGAACTCCAACACGCCGACACAACTCTGTGATCAGTACCGAGAATGGAAAGGAGGTCTGCCTCTGTTTGGCCCTTATGGCCATCTCATGCTCTATGATAAGTCCCATGTCAATGCTCTTGTCACTACCCAAGGGTACCCCCTAGACATAACACGGTGTACTCGACCCCGAAGAGGTCTTATACAAACCCTTAGCATAATCATTAACATAAATTCATAGGAAAAATAGAGCGGAATTTAAAACTTTTCTTTACAATCGAAGTCTTATATAAAATAATAGAGTATATACACTATGTCTCAAAACCATCTAACTACTTGGAACAAAACTATTGAATACAACCTTAAGGACTTAGCCCTTACATAAGTCTAAAATATAAAGTAAAGACATAAAAGACATATGGTTGAGCCCTCGAATACAATGAGGACTCACCAAACTTCTTCTTTTTGATCTACTAGAGTCCTAGCCACGAGGATGGAATCGAATATCTCCAAAGCCTACACTTATAGAAAATGTAGAAAGAAGGGGTTAGCATAAAAAGTACTAAGTCTGGAAGTCATGCATAAAAATCCTTAAAACATACATAAAAGGCACATTTCATTTAAAACCATGTTATATGCCATTTTGAGCATCATCTTTGAAATAGTTGGAGAATGCAACTCATAAAGCAACTCACATACGAACCATCATAATATGAGATATCATCATAATTACAAGCATAGTTTCCAACACCACATAATACATATCCCAATCTTATAATACATAGATCATACACATAGTCAAATACCAAGATTCATCTCATCATAATATAACTACAACATAAGCAACCCTTAGCTATACTTGTGCAATGCATAGATAGAATCCCATAATCCTACCTACACTAAGTATCACATTTAGGCCACCAACAACATACATATCTTACTTTACCTTAGTCATACCCAACATACATTAATAAGGAGTCATTCATGTTCATTACTTGTGACAAGTGAAAACAATCCTTGACACTCATACATACCTTCATACATAATTCATAAGTCATCATAACATCATAACATAAGAGAACCTACCCTACAACCCCTTTATAAGTCGCCTTGTGCAATGTGTAATTGAAGTCCCATACCCGCTCACACTATGTAAGCTTATTAAGAAGTCATAAGCACAATCCATGTTCATATTCATAATTCATATAAATCATTCATTCAATTCATAATCATCATATCATGAAACAGACATATCATGCCAACTCTCAAAGCCTACTTGTGCAATGCACGAATGAAGTCACACACCCCCATTCATACTAAGTACAACCTCTTGAGGAAACATAGAACATTCTCATATTCTTATCATAATTCATATTCTTATTACTTAGGGGGATTTAGCCTTAACCTACATAGACCATGTGAGCTACAGGGAATTTGGTGTTCTACCCCCACATCAAAAAGAGGTGTCCTACTTACCTAAGGTAGAATGTACATAATAGCTTAAAGGTGGATCCAATAGCTATATACCTATGTGGGCACATAGTTATGGGATATGGGGATTGCTACTAAAAACCCAAACTTGCTAAACGTAAAAGGTTTCCATCCCATGAGACATCATACATTGGGAAGCCAGACTTGCTAAACGTAAAATCCCCCATCTCATTGTCATATCTGATTGGTGCTAAGCATAATTCCCTTTAATAGTCATATTAAGTCTTTACTTAAGTTCATGGTCACAATAGAATGCACTAGGCACTCAAACCAACATATCATCATAGTAGCTCATAGATGTCTTAAGTGAGAATGTCCTTTCATTGTAGAAACATCAACATGTGAGTAAACCTTTCACATCGTATTTATAGTGTGTTCATGAGAATGGTCTTTCATACAACACAACAATACTATCATAGTCATAACATAGCATACATAATAAAGTGTAAGGGTATGAAGAGAACTACCTTTCAACAATACCACAAGATACACAATAACAAACACCTCCACCTTTCAAGTGGATTATCATGGTCATGTAAATTTCATGCATAATAGTATGTAAAGGTGCACATGAGAACTAGTCTTTCAATTGATACCACAAACACTTCATAATCTTATTTATGCATGGAGTGTGTGTGTATAATTGTTCTACCAATGACACAACAACAACAGCATTATCATCATAGACACTCCCCTTTCAAAGTATTCATAAGACATGCACATAATATCATAATTATACATACACCTCATATCTTGCATTCAAGGGTCATGTTAAGTCAACATGTCTAGCACTCATCATATGAAACATAGATATAGTCATAACTCAAGTACAACATCCATTCCATGCATAGACTCATATATTCATCTTAGAGGTCATGTAGGTGAAGTCTATTCACAATAGGGCCATATATAACTCAACATACATAATGGCTTCCTTCTTAAAGCCTTAACATACTTAACTTGTTCATATTAGCTTTTACCCTTAAAGCCTTAGGAGTCATCCTCATACTTCAAATTTTACTCTCAAGCAATTCCTCACATGATCATCATACCTACCTAATTCTCTAGGTAACCTAACCACATGCCTCATTCTAGATCAATCATAGCCATATAAGAAACATATAAACTCAATCTCAACATTACACAAACATGATCCATCATATAAGTCATAATCAAGTCTATTCATTTTTATAAGCTTTACCCTAAATCAATTCAAGTCTAGCTGATCTAAACCAAGGCATTACATGAAGAAGTTCATCTTTCTTGGAGGATCACCTTTTAGCCCTCAATTAGCCTCTTTCATGGTATAGCCCTAATCACATCAATTCACCTTATAAATCTTAGGTTAATCGAATATACATGTAGAATTATACTTAAATCATGTAATTACATCATAATCAACTCATATTCAATCAATTGAATCAACTTCTAACAACATTCATAATGTAGAGAAGAGCCATAGCTAGGGTTGGGGAAAACTCATGGATTCTTTGGAATTCAAGTTAAAATCATCTAAAATCAGTAGTATCATCAATAAAAAAACATAATTCAACCTTTAAGAACAACTTTGAAAGGAATCCATGGGGTTGAGTTGAAACCCTAGCTAATTCGGTTTTCTAGAATTGAGTAAAAAGCTTTTGAAAGGGATCCTTGGGTGATAGCTTCCCAAATATGAATAACTCCCATACCTTAGACTTATAATCCCATCAAATTCATATGAAGAAGCCTCCGTCTCCACGCCCTATCTTGATCCCTTCTCTTGGTCTTCAATGGAGTTTCTAGAGAGAAGAATTTGGGAGGGGAAAGTAGTTGGGTTTTGATTTGGGGTCTTGGGTTATAATGACTTAATGAAGTGTTTAATACCTTAAAATACTTAATATATATGAAATAAACCCATATTAATCAACCGCTACTTAAAACAAACTAAAAATGAATTACCTAAACTAACCCACCTATTGGCCGACTTTAGGCAGATTGCAGTTGCAATCCACGCCCTTGAACCTACGGTCCGTCAATTGATCTACTAGACGTGCTACAAGTCCGTGGTTTGGACCTGAAGATCCTCATCCAGGCCTTGAACCATGCCCCATGACCTACGGGGAGTCACTCAATCTACTGGCCGTGATTGAACATCCATAGGTCACAATATTCTGCCAACTTTTGTGATCTTAGGCAGCCTTGGGGGTTAGACTTTAGGGTCCTCCCCAAGGACCCTTAGGTGGTATTTGGGGGGTTGTACCTTGATGTTTAACCCCTAGACACCGCAACCTAATCTCAGGAAGTCAATATAACACCTATAACCAAACATCAAACTCAAAAGCTCACACGTACGGCTCTAGTCTCATCAACTAGTTTCCATTAGACTTTAGCTTGGTCATACTAGTTTTCAAAGTTGTTACAGCTCTTATTAGACATAATTGACCCAAGTTAGGACACCTTAGGATGGCAGAGAATGGACTCATTATGGGATGGCATAATGGAGTTGCTGATAAATCTAAACCAATAGCATGCAGCTACACTCAAGTCCCTCTTCTCGATTGGGACTCCTGCCTCAATCCACCTCGGGTGGTGTCAGAGATGAGGGGAGCTATCCATCACTTGAGCTCATCCAAGGGTGTTGTATATGTAGCCAAATTTGGGTAGTCAAAGCTTGCCCCTTTATCAAATACCATGTTGATGTGATCACGGCTACAATGTACTACTGTCCCCCGTACCATTATGGACCCCACCGGTCTGAACTCATTGGCCTTCTTCTTGATTTTAGGAACTAGATCACCATACGCTGAGTAAAACTCCTGGACCCATGTAGGGATGTATGGGCCTCAGGCCTGGTAAACTACTTAAAATGATGGTACTGGAGTGTCTCTCTCACCTTGGAATATCTTCCCTCTAGGCCCTCCATGGATACCAATTTCTCCTCGGGAATAGTTCGCAACCCATCAGATTTTAATCTATTAAGGAGTCGGGGAGGAGGAACTACTAGTGGCATTGGAGCCACAGGAGGTGTCGGAGCTGGCACTGTATCTGCTGGAGTGGAGGCTACTGGGGCTCTAACTGAATAAGGATGAGATCTAGCACGGATCTTCGCTCTTTGGGACTATAATGTTTGGTCATCCTCCGGCTTAGATAATGCAGCTCGGGAGTTAAAGGCCTCTCCCTCACTGCCGGAGTTGTGCTCTAGAACCTTATATACGGGCCTTTTTACTTTGCCCTTACCTCCCTTTAGAGGCTCTGTCCTTCCTTTTTTAGAAGGATTTGCTCCCTCTTCATTGATCACAATACCCTGTGCTCTTTTACGAGGTGGCATGTCAAGGTTAGTCCTAGCCATATCCGTAAAAAAATCAAAAAGTGTTAGAAATGGATCACACAAACTTGCAGAAAAATAGTTGCAGAAAGACTCGCCAAATTGGTTAGCGAGTCGCCGAATCACTTCGGCGACCCAGACAGGCTTGCCAAAAGGATTGGCTTCAAAAATTTCTATAAAAATGACCTGTCGACGATGGAAAGGGCCTTTCGGTGAATTACCAACAGCATTCAGCGAGCAAAGACTAGCCCACCGAAAGTTATAGTGCATTTTAGGGGTTAAGGGCGCAGAAAGGGTGATCAAGAAGGACTTTCAATGAGTCACCGAGTGCACTCGGTGAAATCAGGCTTCTTGTCAAAAGTTACAAAACCTAAACTCCAAATTTAGCATAAAATTAAAGGCGATCAAGGGGATTCAGCGAATCACCGAGCGGTTTGGCGAGCTCGACCCAGCTCGCCAAACGGCCCAACGTGTCTACTTTCAACCCCAACTTCCAAATTCAACCCCGCATCCCCCAAAAACAAAATCAAAACATGCACTCCTCTAATTAAACTAAAACCCATTACACCCATGCTCGTGGGATACTCAAACTTCTCCTAGTTTGGCCAAATTTAGTCATTTTATGACTTTTGCCCTTAAGAATGACGTCAATCGCTCCATCATTGGGCAAATTACGTCATTTGGCACAAATGTGGGTTACTTAGACTTCACCCAACTATACCCAAAAAAAATATAAACACCCAACAATTTCGATCAATTTTAAGGCATGCAAAATTCGGGAAATCAATGATAAAGCAATTTAGACATAATATTTGAATTAAAACAGGCACACAATCATACAATTATGATCAGAGAGGCCCACCACACATCACTAAGATAAAACTCATTGCATAAGAGTAAAATTCGCTAAATATAACTTCGCGGTTTGGAAAACCAACCTTATATGCTGATTAAACAAGTTGAAAAGCTAGGCGGCAAAGAAATCAAACTTCGAACACAAACTTGATGAATAAAATGCGGTAAAAACAAAAAAATATAGGAAGAACTATTTCGGGTTTGAATTTGGAAAGTTGAAAAGTGAAGGAATGTGAAAGAATTTGAACTTTTGAACTATTGGCCTTTAAAAACCATCCAGTTCTTACCCATTCGACGACATAAGTTTTTCTCACCGAGTGGGCACTTACCTCACTGAGTTTTACAAGACTTCAATTAATGTGGGGGTCCAAACGGCAAATAAAATTGTGATCGCTGACTTGGTTGGTTATTCGCCAATAAGATCATGTGCTCGTCGAATTTTACCAACTCCAATTTCAAAATGTCTTGACTCTAACGGCGGTTCAGGTCGGGCTCGCCGACATCTTCGGTGAGTCACCGACTGGACTTTTTGCTCACCAATATGCACTGTTCCAAACACATTCCACGCTTTAAGCTGCACAATCAAGACACGATTATTTCACAAACCAAATGAAAAAAAAAACTTGGGTTGCCTCCCAAGCGGTGCCTTAGTTAATGTCACGGCACGACACAAATCCACGCTCAAATCTCATTCTTGGGGTTGGCCATAGTATCACTAGGCAACCCCATTTTTGTCTCAGGTTTAAATGAGACGAGATATAACCCTTTTGGCTCTCCAACTGTTTCATCAATATTGAATGGGGGGTAACCGTCTAGCTAAGGGTCGATACATCGTCCTTCATTTTTTTCAACATCTTGTCCGACCCCTCAACTTTGTTGAGGATACGAGAAAGCATATCCTCCGACCGACCTCCCTCAAAATCCTTTGGCTTTTAGTGCTCATGGGGAGGAATATATGTATCATTATCCCCGTCTCTCTCTTTCCAAGTGGGGTTATGATCCCTCCACTCTCTATCACGATCCTTCCAACTTTCATCCATGTTTCAACCTTGGTTACCACCCTGCCTCAGGTAGTTTGAACGATAACCACTCCTTGGTTGGCTAGAAAGTTCACCTTTTCATTATACAAAGCCTCAAACTTGGCCTCATGGATGAACACACCTGACACCCATGGCATTAACACTTCGAGCACCATCTCCCATGACATTTTTGGACAAAATGTCAAGTTGTGTCATGATCTTGGCCATGTTCTGGTCCCTCTCTTGGTCTTTTTCCAGCTGCTCCTTAGTCAATTTAAACGTGAGAGGGGAGACCTGATCTTCGCGGGTATACCAAACCAGATTAATTGTGGTCATACCATCCAAAAGTTGGGTTGCAATGATGTAAGGTTGTTGCATCAAACCTCCCAGAGAAAGTTGGTCAGCTACATCATTGTTCACCGAATCAAGGCTTCGGTAAATATACTGCAGCAAAATGTTATCGGGTAAACCATGAGTTGGGCATTGTAGCACCAACTTCTTGAATCGAAGCTAAGTCTCATGAAATGGCTCACCCTCCAAACGCTTAAAGCTCTAAATGTTGTCCCGAAGAATCATCAACTTTGAAGGAGGCAAAAATTGCATTTGAAATGCGATGACCATCTCTTCCCACGAAGTGATTGATTCTCGTGGAAATTCAGCCTACCACTTGCATGCTTCTCCCATAGAAAAAAATGGGAACAACCTCAACCGGACCGAATCTTGGGATATGTTCTTGAAGGAGAATGGCCCGCAAACATCCACAAGGTTTCTAATATGTTGGGGATCCTCATCAGCCAACCCACCGAACAACCTTTTCCAATTGCAAGAGCTACAACATAGTACTTGTGATATGGAACACAACGTTCCCTTCAGCCGGAGGCAAGTGAATGGCACCAATTCCACCCATAAGATGGGGTTAATTAGCACTAAGCTCGTTGACATCGTTGAGGTTGCCGATGTTATCTTGATGGCCTACTTGGATACCATTGCTTTCGTTCACACTCATACATTATGTTTCAAAACACATACAAGCAAACCAAAACTAAAAGTAAGTAGATTTGACTATAACTAACAAGAACAAAATTCAACTTCACTAAAGAATCTTAACCAACACCACTCCCAGCAACGGCGCCCTTTTGATTAACGTTTCAATGACACTTAATCAAGCTCTAAGTATCTATGATCGTTAGTCAGTATAATAAGCCAACTAAATGAGTTAGGGTTGAATCCCACAGGGAGTAGTATGTGTTTAAGATTCAACAGTAAAGTGCGAATATGTTCTAATCAGCCATAGGAATAGACATTTACGAATAAAAGCATAATTCAAATTAAGGGGGTGACACGAGTGTCAAATAAGAGGGTTTTGGTTTAAACTATCAGCCACAACAATAGGAAATAACACGAAGATGACAATAATGAGATGCGTTCTTGGGATGTGATTGGATTATAGGCTAAGGTAGACAAATGGGTGATTGCTACTTTTAGAAAATAGTTGTAAATCAGTGAATAAGCTAGATTTTATAAGGGGTAAACTTTATCTCAAACAATTTACCCCGAATTAAGTCGGTTTCTCTCGAACACCAACAAGCATGCAAATAAGAACAGCCTTCACTTTAGTCCATTCACTCTCTCGAGCTGAATGTGTGAAAAAGGGTTTATTCACTCTATCGAGCAAAACCCATGACAATCCAATACCCATATGCCATCAATTCATTAATCTTGGTTTTAAAAACCTCTCTCTTGAGCAAGCCAAAAACACGAAGATAGAATTGCATTTGCAACTACAATCCTTTAAATTAAACCACAATTACTAAATAAAATCACTTCTAAACAGCATTTAAACTAACAATTAGCAATACCCATAACCTAAATCAACCTATAATCACATAATCACACCCTAAGAATTAGGGTTTTAGCTAGACATCATAAAAAGATAAAAATTGTTACCAAATTGTGTTTCCATCAACTGGGTAAGATTAGTTTCGTCTTTACAAAGGTCCAAATTAAAGAATCTCAAAGACCCACTTCTAATTTCTCAAAAATGGAAAACTTCCATTCTTCAAAGCTAAGGAAAACTTCTCTCAAAACTCAGAGTTCAAACTGAATATTTAAACATTGATTCTAAGATTATGATAAAAGGTCCTAATATTAATGTTTGAAAATGTATTTATAGTTGCCAAAAATATGTTGTGAAGTGCCATTCAGCGCAGTAAGTCGGGCTCGCCGATCAGCTCGTTGATCTGCCCTTTGGTCAGTTACATTGCCTTTTTGTTTTGGCCTTCAGCATCCTCAAGTTCTGTAACTTTGGGTGATTCAACACTGAATCACGGAACCACATAGCAACACGCTGACTGCTTCTTTCTCTCACCAACTTGATTTTCTCCTTTAGGGCTTGGCACAGTGGAACTTTAGGTGAGATAGTGGCCATTCAGCGACTCGCCAAATGGACTCAGCGATCACCAATCCTTCATTTCTTCTCTCTATCAGCTCACTTCATTTCTTTTGCAAGTTAGTGTCCATGTGTTGTTCCTCAATCCAAATACATGGAAATCAAGGATTTCACCTTAGTTATTAGCACAAATAAGCATTTGAGGACACAAAATCTATCCAAATAAAGCCCTAAATGAGTCCAAATCTAGGATTCATCAAGTTCATAAGCAATTCATGGGATAGGTTCACTGCATTCATAAGAAGTGTTCTAAATCACCACATAGATGATGAGTCACTAATGGAGTACTTCTACCGAGGATAGGATGACAATGGAAAGGTTGTGTTAGATACTATTGCTGGAGGATCATATGGTGAGTGCACTTTTGAGGAGATTGCTGAAAAACTAGAGAAGATTTCTCGGAATAATAAGGCATGGAGCACTAGAAAGGCGAATATTGCTAGAAGCATATTTGCAGTCCAAACTCCACTTAGTCAATCCAATAATGATATTCGTGAAGAGATGGCTCAATTGAGGACCGAACTAGGCTTGATATTAAAGCATGTGAGTGAAGGTGTAGAAAAATTGAATGCGGTAAACTACTTAACTAGAGCTCCACCGCCACTAGTTGAGGAATGTTACTATGAGGAGGATGCATATTTGGTTAATGATCAGACAGGGGGTTTCCAAACCAACGCCCAAGGTTCCAACTCAGATAATTGACACCAAGGTCAGAATTATGGACACTACAATTGAGAGGGAAACTATGTTTGAGATGGAACTACAATCGTGATAACAACTACAACCGAAAAAACTATGGCAACAGGAATGAGAGATTTGGGCCCTATGTTCCACATGGTAATAGAGAATCTAGTAATAGAGAGGCTGGTAGCAGTATATCACGGAGTGAGGATATGATGTAGAAGATGATGAAGAGGTTTGATGCAACTGAAGAGAATGTGAAAGAGATGCGAAATGACTTGTCTGGAATCGGTCAAAAAGTTGATGCCCATGTAGTGTCGATCAAGAAACTTAAGCAAACATTTAGTTAGTTGTCTAGTACTATGAACCCACGTCATCTTGGCACACTCCCTAGCAACACTATCCAAAATCTGAAGAATGATGGGCATTGTATGGCAGTCACTACTCACGGAGGTAAACAGACCATTGATCCCCATATGTCATCTTAGGTTGAATGTCTGAGAGAGAAATAGATGCGGGTGAGATTGAGGTTATTGGAGAGTCAAAAAATGTTACAGAGAAGGAAGCGGAGGTGATCCAAAAAGTTATTCCCATGCCTAGACCTCCACCTCCATTCCCACGGAGATTGGTGAAAAAGACCAAAGAAGGAAAATACCGCAGGTTCATAACTATGTTGAAATAGATTTCCATTAATGTTCCGTTAAAAGAAGCTTTGGAGAAAATGCCTAGGTATGCAAAATATATAAAGGACTTGGTGACTAAAAAGAGAGCTATCAATTTTGAGGATGAAGAAAGGTTACAACAATATAGTGTTATTGCTACTAGGTCACTTGTGCAGAAGAAAGAAGATCCTGGAGGCTTCACTATTCCTTGTACCATTGGGATGTTGCACTTTGTGAAAGCTTTGTGTAATTTGGGTGCCAGCATTAATCTGATTCCATTGTCGATTTATAAGAACTTAGGTTTAGAAACTTCGAAACCGACTGCGATACATTTGATTATGGCTGATAGAACTGTGAAGAGGCTCATTGGGGTGTTGCAAGACCTTGTGAAAGTGGAATGGTTCATTTTTCTGGCATAAGTTGTGATACTTGATTGTGAGGTTGATTTTTAGGTCCCCATCATCTTAGGGAGACCATTCCTTGCTATTGGGCGTGCCTTAGTCGATATGGAGAGAGGACAGATGAAGTTTCGATTGAATAATAAGGAGGTAACTTTTAACATTTGTAGGTCTATGAAGAAGAAAAGTGATCTTAAGTCGGTATCGGTGGTGAATCATATTGTGGAGCGAGGTTTTGAAGTGTCTATTGAAGAGAGGTTCGGTGTTGATGCACTTGAAGCGGTAATGATGAATTTTGACGGTGATGGTATTGAAGACTATGATGAATTAGTTGCCGCACTTGATAGGTTTGAATTCCATTCCAAACCAAAAGGTTTGGAGTTAGATATGAAGAATCGCGACTCTTCACCAGTAAAACCGTTTATGGAAGAGCAACTAAAACTGGAACTCAAGGCTCTACCATCCCATTTGAAGTATGTATTCTTCGGGAAACATAGCACTTCACCGGTAATCATTGCTGCTAATTTGAGTGAGGAACAAGTAGAGGCATTGGTTTCTTTATTGAAGAGGTTTAAAAAGGCTATTGGATTGACTATTGCAGACATTATTAGGATTCCTCCTAGTATTTGTTCTCATAAAATCCAACTCATGCCAGACAGCAAGCCAAGTATTGAGCACCAAAGGAGACTTAATCCACCTATGCAAGAAGTAGTGAAAAAGGAAATTATTAAATGATTGGATGCTAGAGTCATATACCTCATTGCAGATAGTATTTGGGTTTGTTCACTGTGTACCTAAGAAAAGTGAGATTAATGTGGTTCCTAAGAGAAAATACAAAATGGTTCCAATGAGGACAGTGAAGAGTATGCATGGACTACCGCAAGCAAAATGTCTGGATAGAAAAAGATCATGCTTTGATGTCATTCATGGACTAGATGCTGGATTATCTTGCAGGCAGGGGTTGGTATTGTTTTATAGATGGTATTCAAGCTACAATGAAATCTACATAGCTCTGGAAGACCAAGATAAGACCACCTTCACTTGTCTATATGGGACTTTCGCCTTCAAAAGAATACCATTTGGGTTGTGTAATGCTCCAACAACCTTTCAGAGGTGTATGATATCGATATTTTCAGATATGGTAGAGGACAATATTGAGGTATTTATGGATGATTTCTCTGTGGTAGGTGACTCGTTTGATGGTTGTTTGATGCATCTGGCCGAGGTACTAAAATGTTGTGAAGAGTGCAATCTTGTGCTCAATTGGGAAAAGTGTCACTTCATGGTCAAAGAGGGGATAGTTCTGGGTCATCGGATTTCACAAAAAGGTATTGAGGTTGATAGAGACAAAGTTGAGGTAATAGAAAGCTTCCACCACCCATCTCTATCAAAGGCGTTCAGATTTTTCTTGGGTATGCCGGTTTCTTCCGGAGGTTCATAAAAGATTTCTTGAAAATTGCACACCCATTGTGCAAGCTACTCAAAAAGGAGTGTAAGTTTGATTTTGATGACACTTGTCGGAGAGCATTTGGAGAGTTGAAAGAAAGGTTAGTATCAGCACCTATCATTATTTCACCGAATTTGGGGCAACCATTTGAAGTGATGTGTGATACGAGTGGGGTGGCACTTGGTGTGGTATTGGTACAGAGGCGAGAGAAGATTCTCCATCCGATTTACTATACCAGCAAAGCTCTGAATATGGCTCAAAAGAACTATATTGTGACTGAATAGGAACTCCTTGCTATGGTTTTCGCATTCGAGAAATTTTGATCCTACTTTCTTGGTACTAAGGTCGTAGTGCACACTGACCATTCTGCATTGAGGTATCTAATGGCTAAAAAAGATGCTAAACTGAGGTTGATTAGATGGGTATTGTTGCTACAGGAGTTCGATTTTGAGGTTAAGGATACAAAGGGAACAGAATATCAGGTTGCCGGCAATTTGTCCAAACTAGAGGAGGAAGCTATGCTCAAGTTAGGAGATGGGGCTGAGATTAATGATGCATTCTCGGATGAATAGGTATTGGCTGCTTGTTATGATCTTATCCCTTGGTTCGTAAATTTTGCTAACTACTTGGCAAGCGATTTGGTTCCATCGAATTTGTCATTTCACCAAAGGAAAGAGTTTATGTGTGATGTGAAGAAGGGATTTTGGGATGAGCCTTACTTTTCTCGTGTGTGTGCTGATATGATTATTCATCATTGCAGTGTGGGTATTACTAGCCTACCATCCACCAAGATGCACATGATTTGGCCAAGTCTTGTGATCGTTGCCAACGAGAAGGAGGAATTTCAAAGAAGCAAGAGCTACCAATGAACCCGACATTGGGGATTGAGGTATTTGACATTTGGGGTCTTGACTTCATGGATTTATTTGTGAGTTTGCATGGAATAAAGTATATTCTTGTTGCGGTTGACTATGTATTGAAATGGATGGAAGAAATTGTACTTTCAAACAATGAGGGAAAGAGCATCACCGCATCTTGAAGAAGAGTATCGTCTCTAGATTTGGTACACCAAAGGCAATTATAAGTGATAGAGGTTCTCACTTTTGTAACAAGTTATTCAACTCGTTGCTAGAGAAATATGTTGTTCTTCACAATGTAGCCACTCCTCACCATCCATAGTTTCGTAACACCCCAAAAACTAGTAGGCTAAACTAGAGCTTGATGTGAGGACTAGAGTCATGAACGTACCTCCCCATGCCTAAAAATATAGGGTTTCGTGTTAGAACATCAAGGTACGGC
Organism: Solanum commersonii; assembly: GCA_029007595.1. Lineage (NCBI taxonomy): Eukaryota > Viridiplantae > Streptophyta > Magnoliopsida > Solanales > Solanaceae > Solanum > Solanum commersonii. Next base: position 5,017,807 of record JAJTWQ010000029.1, read on the forward strand.
ACCCAAGGACCAACCAGGGTTCCTTGAGGAGAACCCTTAGAAAACTATCTGGCAGTGACCCACGGAGGTGACCCATGCCTCATGGGTCAGCCTACACCCCATGGTTGGGGGTCATGGGTCAAGCCTGCAAAAACAAGGCTCAGACCCTCAACCCACGCTTCACCAGCACGGGTTGTGGGTCCACCCACGGTCCGTCATGAGGGTCATGGGTGAGGCCTAAAACTGCTTTTTGGCAACTACACTAAGAAGCATTTTGGGGATTCCCGGTTTTAATAAATACTAAGTGACATCATTTTAAACTAAATTAGACTAACTATATAAGGTTTTTAAGTCACCAAATTAAGTCATCCAAGCCATTATTCTAAAATCCCAAAAGAACTCATCCTCTCCAAAAATTCTCTCTCTAAAACTTCAAGGAAGAAGAAGAAAGAAGTTGGAGCTAGGATTTGAAGGAGAAAGGTTTCTACTCAATTATTTAGAGATTCATAGCTAAGGTATGGTAGCTCTTCATCCATGGATAGAATTCATCCATGGAGTCCCTTCAAAACTCAAATCCAAAGATAGAAATTCCCCAAAAGCTAGGGTTTGACTCCAAGTCATGGATTCCTTTCAAAAATGATTCTATTGCTTTAATTACTTTATATTATGATTGAATTAATAATTTTTTATGGTTTTTTGTTGAAATCCCCCAAGAATCCATGAAATCCCCATATTCTCAATTTATGACTTGTGATGTAGGTGAATTGATACAAGAAGGATATTATGAGATTATACTTGTAGTAATTGAGTTATTTGAATCATGTTATTATCCATGTCTAATGTAATAATTCTATATGTGTTGATGGGATATGATCTATGGTCCTTTAAGGGAAAAGTATGAGAATTAGGCATGATTATGAGATTTATGTATATGCTTTAAGAACACTTTGAGAGTAAAGTGATTATGATTATGATTTTGTTGTGTGTTGTTGAAAGGCTATTCTCAATTACACACCTATGTATGAATAATGACATGTTGTTAAAGGTTTTCTCACAATAGGATGATTCTAACGTTGAAAGGCTATTCTGACCTATTGAATCTAGGAGCTATCTTATGAATTATGTTGGATTGAGTGTCAAGACATTCTTCCATGAATATGAACTTAAGTCAAGACTTAATATGAACTCCGTGGGAATTAATGCTTAGCATCGAGTGGATATTAATATGAGATAGGAGCCCACACGCAAGTTGAGGCTGGGTTTCAAGGAGAAATCTCTTGAGATGGATGCCCTCGAGTTGAGGTCGGGTGTCTAGTATGCCCCCGTAGGTCATTTAGCTTGTGGATCCACCAAATCTAAGATAATGGTTCTACCTTAGTCAAGTAGGACAACCTATTTTTGGTGTGGGGTAGACACTGGATTCCATGTTAAGCCTGCATGGTGTATGTCGGTTAAGGCTTATTTTCACTATGAAAAGAATACGAATTATGAACTATCGCTACTCAAGAAGCTTTACTTTGTATAGGTGAGATTATGGGATCTTATTTATGCATTGCACAAGTATGTTTTGAGGGTAGTTATGGTATGTTCCTCTTATGTTATGATGATCTATGTAATGAATGTGCTTATGACTATGTTGTTAAGTATGTTTGATATGAGAGCTATTTGTATGATGTATGCTTAACTTGGATTATTGCTATAAGTTGCTTTCCTTGATATGATTAACTGAAGGTGAATGTTCCCTTGTATATGAGAAATAAGTTAAGGATAAGATTAAAAGATGGTAAACATGAATAAGGACCTAAAATGACTTGCTTAGCATGGGTAGGATTATGGGGTCTTATCCATGCATTGCACAAGCTTGCCTTGAGGTGACTTATGAAGTGTTTCTCTTATGTTATGTTAAACTAGATTGCATTGATTATGTATATGACTATGTTGTTATCTCTTATGCTTATGACTTATTTTTTTCCACTATTCTCAAAATGATGGTTTAACTTAGTAAATTGCATGCATTTGACTAAAATGTCCCTTTTAGCATGTTTCAAGGTTTTAATGCATGCATATCATACTTGGTGCATTTTTTTTGTACGAACCCATATTTTCCTACGTTTTCCCCAAGCGTAGGGTCTGGTTCTCAAGGTGGTCCCCATTGTGGCTAAAGTTTGGATTTGCTCATTCCTCCTAGCTTGTTGGTGAGTCATCATGATTCGAGGACAGATGTTTTCACGTAGTAGTTTCATTCTTGTATTTCATTTTTGGACTAAGTTGCATGGGATGTGTCCCTATTTTATTCGAGTATTGTAATAGATGGCTATATTGAGACAAGTCTAGACTTCCGCTTTGCTTTTATAAAAACTTTTTAAGACTTGAAATGTGTTTTACTCTTATTGTTCTAATGCTTTATGTTATGATATGCTAAGTGGCTTACATGGCCTTGTTACATCTAGGGGGTACCCCTGGGTCGCGACAAACTTAGTAATCAGAGCACAAGGTTTAGAATAATTCTAAGGTGATGTCTCATAAGCCACGTCTAGTAGAGCCTTGTTCATAGTGTGAAGCGCGCCACATTTATAAATGAGATGCTATAAGATGAGTAGGAAACTACACTTCTTTCATTACTCTTAAGTTGTGACGTAGAGTTTAACTCTATAAAGTCCCTCTCCTAATCATTCCCTTATGGCTTCAGGATATGAATACATGAAGGGCTAATGCTAGAAGAGTGGAGGGTGACAATATGAATAAAGAAGCTCCTCAAGCTAATCAAGCTCTAATTAATCCTTCAACTATGTCGGATGTGGAGATTAGGTCAGCTTTTCAAATGTTGGCCCAAGCTATGACAACTCAAGCTCAAGCCATGATGACTCAAGCTCAAGATGTGATGGCTCAGGCCAATAGAGATGTTGTGACTCGTGAATTCGGCTGCTTCAAGGGTTAGGGATTTTGCTAGAATGAACCCTCCCAAATTTCATGGCTACAAAATGGAAGATGATCCTCAAGGATTTGTGGAAGAGGCTTATAAAATACTTGCTATTATGGGGGTGACTTCAGTAGAGAAAGTGGAGTGGCTGCTTACCAATTGAAAATTATTGCTCAAGTATGGTATAATCAATGGAAGAACAGTAGGCTAGTAGGAGAGGGTCCCATAGAGTGGGAAGTATTGAAACTAGCATTTCTTGATAGGTTCTTTCCCCGAGAGTTGAGGGAAGCAAAGGTGGAAGAATTCATTAACCTTAGGCAAGGTAGCATGAGTGTTAAGGAGTATGCCTTGAAATTTACCCAACTATCCAAGTATGCTCCATCTATGGTGGTGGATTCAAGGGATGAAATGAGTAGGTTTTTGACGGGTGTGTCCATCTTGGTAGTAAAAGAATGTCGTTCGACAATGCTCCATCATAATATGGATATCTCACATCTTATGGTGCATGCCCAACAAATTGAGGAATTAGAGCTTAAGAAGAAGAATAGGGAGGTGAAGAGATCTAGGACCGATGATGGGAACTTCTCCGATTCTAGGTCCGATAAACAAGGTCAACCAAGGTTCAAACAAAGGTTCTCCAACCAAGGTTCCTCTAATGCATCCCCAAGGGTCAACAGGTATAGGGTGTCTAACCCTAAACCTCAAGGAGGAAATGGAGGCGGTTCTTCTATTAAAAGATCTACATGTGCCAAATGTGGGAAGGAACATGTGGGTAAGTGTCTAGCCAGCACGGATGGTTGCTTTGGGTGTGGAAAGAGTGGGCACAAGATGAGAGATTTCTTGATGCTCATGGCAAAAGGGAGAGAGGCCAAGCAAGCTTATCTTAGTGGTCCAAATCCCAATAATCCAAAGCACAATCGCTTCTATGAACTCTGCTCTAGAAATGACCAAGAAGGCTCTTCGGATGAAGACACCGGTATGTTAATAGTTTCCATGTAGATGTAAATGTTTTATTAGATCCCGATGCTACTTGTTAGACTTGATGTTATCCTTGGTAAGGTTGGGATGTATGGTTGTTAGACCTCTATTGATTTTAGAACCCGATATGGTTATTAAGAGTTTTTGGCTATGTCGGTTGGGATTGCTTGAAAGAAGTGGTACTTAAGGATTTAGTAGGGGTTTCCTCCCAAGAGGGAGATGGTGTACTTAGTAGCAAGGTTGTGGAGTGTCCTGATATCCTCATCTCTTTCTTCTACTCCTATTCTAGCTTGAGACAAAGAGTTCATCTTGTCTTGTATTATGTTTTGGTCATGAGTGTTTTATGTGTTTCCATGATTTCCTTATGATGTGAATGTTCTTGAGAAATTTAAGTCTAGTAAGAAAAAAAATGAGTTTTTATGATTGACTTTCCTCATGTTGTTGTGCATTGAGTAAGAGTTGCCTAGTTGACTTCATGAGATGAATTGATGAAAATGTTTTAGTATGCTTTTGAGAGAAATTGCATATTGGCTCCATGATATTATGTTGAGCATGTTTTTAGTTAGAGAAGGTAGTTCCTCCTATGAATATGAAATATTGAATTTTCAGGCATAATGGGTTGTTAGATGTAGTTCCTACTTCCTTGTGTTGCATTGATTATGTTTGAGATGGAGTTGAAGTTTCCTCCTTTGAATTGTGCATTATTTTGATGTTTCATGCATGATGGGCTACTAGTCTTGAGTCTTTACTTTCGTAAGGTGTCAAGATCTTCATTTCCCAAGGGGGAGATAATGCAACACCCCAGAAACTAGTAGTCTAAACTAGAGCTTGACGTAAGGGTTAGATTCATGAATGTACCTCCCCATGCCTAAATATATAGGGTTTCGTGTTAGAACATCAAGGTACGACCCCCAAGGACCAACCATGAGTCCTTGAGAAGAACCCTTAGAAAACTGCATAGCAGTAACCCACGGAGGTGACCCACACCTTGTGGGTCAGCCCACGCCCCGTGGGTGAGGGGTCGTGGATCAAGCCTACAAAAACAAACCTTAGAACCTCAACCCACGCTTCACCAGCACGGGTTATGGGTCCACCCACGGTCCGTTAGCGAGAGTCATGGGTGAGGCCTGTAACTGCTTTTTGGTAGTTACACTTTGAGGGAATTTTAGGGATTCCCAGCTTTAATTAATACTAAGTGATGTCGTTTTACACTAAATTAGACTAACTATATAAAGTTTTTAAGTCACCAAATTAAGTCATCCAAGCAATTATTCTAAAATTCCACAAGAACTTATCCTCTCCAAAAATTCTCTCTCTAAAACTTCAAGGAAGAAGAAGAAGGAAGTTGGAGCTAGGGTTTGAAGGAGAAAGGTGTCTACTCAATTCTTTGGAGATTCATAGCTAAGGTATGGTAGCTCTTCATCCATGGATAGAATTCATCCACGGTCCCTTCAAGACACAATTTCAAAGACAGAAATTCCCCAAAAGCTAAGGTTTGTCTCCAAGTCATGGATTCATTTCAAAAATGACTCTAATGCTTTAATTACTTTATATTATGATTGAATTGATGAATTATTATGGTTTTATGTTGAAATCCCCCATGAATCCATGAAATTCCCATATTCTCAATTTATGACTTGTGATGTGGGTGAATTGATGAAAGAATGATATTATGAGATTATGCTTGTAGTAATTGAGTTATTTGAATCATGTTATTATCCATGTCTAATGTAGCAATTCTAGATGTTTTGACGGGATATGATCTGGTCTTTGAAGGGCAAAGTATGAGAATTAGGCATGATTATGAGATTTATGTATATGCTTTAAGAACACTTTGAGAGTAAAGTGATTATGATTATGATTTTGTTGTGTGTTGTTGAAAGGCTATTCTCAATTACACACCTATGTAAGAATAATGACATGTTGTGAAAGGTTTTCTAACAATAGGATGATTCTAAGGTTGAAAGGCTATTCTCACCTATAGAATCTAGGAGTTATCTTATGAATTATGTTGGATTGAGTTCCAAGACATTCTTCCGTGAACATGAACTTAATTCAAGAGTTAATATGAACTCCGTGGGAATTAATGCTTAGCACCGAGTGGATATTAATATGACATGGAAGCCCTCACGTAAGTTGAGGTCAGGTTTCTAGGAGCAATCTCTTGAGATGGATGCCCTCATGTGAATTGAAGTCGGGTATCTAGTAACAATCTCCTTGTCCAATAATTACGTGCCTCTGTAGTTCATTTATCTAGTGGATCCACCTAATCTAAGATAATGGTTCTACCTTAGTCAATTAGGACAACCTCTTTTCGGTGTGGGGTAGAAATTGGATTCCATGTTAAGCTCACATGGTCTATGTCGGTTAAGGCTTATTCCCACAATGACAAGAATATGAATTATGAACTATGGCTAATCAACAAGATTTACTTAGTATTGGGTGAGATTATGGGATCTTATTCATGCATTGCACAAGTATGCTTTAAGGGTAGTTATGGTATGTTCCTCTTATGTTATGATGATCTATGTAATGAATGTGCTTATGACTATTTTTTTAAGTATGTTTGATATGAGGACTACTTGTATGATGTATGCTTAACTTGGATCGTTACTATAAGTTGCTTTCATTAAGATGATTGACTGAAGGTGAATGTTCCGTTGTATATGAGAAATAAGTTAAGGATGACATCAAAAGATGATAAACATGAATGAGGACCTAAAATGACTTGCTTAGCATGGGTGGGATTATGGGGTCTTATCCATTCATTGCACAAGCTTGCCTTGAGGTGACTTATGAAGTGTTTCTCTTATGTTATATTAAACTAGATTGCATTGATTATGTCTATGACTATGTTGTTATCTCTTATGATTATAGCCTATGTTTTATTATGATGTCTCTTATCCTTATGACTTATGTTTTTCCACTATCCTCAAAATGATGGTTTAACTTAGTAAATTGCATGTATTCAACTAAAATGTCCATTTCAGCATGTTTCAAGGTTTTTATGCATGGCTATCATACTTAGTGCATGCTTTTGTACTAACCCATATTGTCCTACATTTTACCTAAGTGTAGGATCCAGTTCTCAATGTGGTCCCCATTGTGGCTAAAGCTTGGATTTGCCCATTCCTCCTAGCTTGATGGTGGACAGATGTTTTCACTTAGTAGTTTCATTCTTGTATTTCCTTTTCGGACTAAGTTGTATGGGATGTGTCCCTATTTGATTTGAGTATTGTAATATATGGCTATATTTAGACAAGTCTAGACTTCCGCTTTTCTTTTATGAATAACTTTTTAAGACTTGGAATGTGTTTACTCAAACTATTCTAATGCTTTATGTTATGATATGCTAAGTAGCTTACATGGTGCCTTTCGGGGTATTATGTGCCTTGTTATATCTAGGGGGTACCCCTGGGTCATGACAAGTCTAGCGGGCAAGTTGGGTGTCAAATAGAGAATAAAGCAAATCCTTGCAAAGACTGTGAACGCCAACAAAACTGATTGGTCTAGAAGGATTGATGATGATCTATAGGCCTATCGCACCGTATTCAAGACTCCCATAGGTATGTCCCCTTACCAACTTGTATATGGGAAGTCATGTCTTTTTCCTGTAGAGCTAGAGCATAAAGCAATGTGGGAGCTAAAGAAATTGAATTTGGATTGGGGCGCCTCATCCAATCAAAGACTAAATGACATGAATGAGCTTGATGAGTTTCGCCTAAAACCATATGAAAGTTCAGCCGTGTATAAGGAGAAGATGAAGAAGTACCATGATCAGAGAATTGGAAAGCATGAATCTTTTGACGATGATCTAGTGCTCTTATTCAACTCAAGGTTGCGCTTGTTTCCTCACAAGGTCAAGTCCAAGTAGACCGGGCCATTCAAAGTAACTCAAGTATTTCCACATGGGACAGTTAAGCTCGAGAACAAGGAAGGGACGAGGTTCAAGGTAAACGGACAGAGGATAAAATTCTACTTAGGGGAGTTTGAGAGTGTACAAGAACTGATAGAGGCATATTATCTTGATGAAGTCTGAGTAATCAAGGTGTATGTGTCGTGCCGCAACGTTAAATCAAGCATTGCTTGGGAGGCAACCCAGGATGTAAAATCTAGACAACTATAGGTGTTTTTTTTCGATATAGGAGTTTTCTTCTTTCTTTTTGATTTTGTAGCTCTTTAGATAGGTGTTTAATTATCTGTTTAGTGTTGGCTAGATATAGAATAGGGTATGTGTCTAAAAAGTATCCAGAAAATATAAAAAGAAAGTCCTAATGGTTGCTATGTGTTCAGGGATGAAAAGGTTATATCTGTAGAAAAAAATTGTGCAGTGGTCTATGGTCCCCATCAACGGTCCGTTGGTCAATCTACAGGCCCCATTGACGGTTCGTTGGTCAATCCACGAACCGGTATGGTATCTGCAGATCCCAGGTAAGTTTTCTAATTTTTTTCTAAGTGTCTTTGTGACTAACTGAACCCATCGATAGACCGTAGGTCGACCCAAGGACCATCGATGGGGTCTCGTGGGTCCAAGATAGGGTTTTTGTTGACCCGACTCGGACCCTATTAAAATAAATTCTCTTCATTTTAAATCATTTCTCCACTTCCCTCTTTCTCCCCAACCGTTACAAACAGATTAAAATCCCAAATTTCACCGACTCAACTCCCCCCATAACCTCCATATAATCCTCCCCTTCCATTTCTAATCCATTCTACCCCTATTTCTTCAATTTTCTCTCCTAAAATCCCTCCATTTAGATCAAAGCTTTCAAGGTCCGGGTTTAGCATCAAGTTCAGTCTTAGGAGCATTGTTACTATGTCACACACTCACCATCGTTTCTTACTTGTAAGGTAAATCGATTTCTCCTAAACTTTGAATATTTCATTGTTCCAAATTAAAGTCATAACGATGAACTTGACCTTGGGTTGTTAAATTACTTGTTCAAATGTTGATTTTTAGTTTAGGAACACCCTTGGAATGATGGTATTTTAGTGTGGAGTTACTGTAACCAAATTATTAGGTTGATAGGTCTACTTGGAAGTTTTGACTTAGGGTTGTTCAATGTTTATGTGTTGAATGTGAAAACAATTGCATGATGAAAACCCTACGAATAATGAACTGCCATATATTATGTTGAAATGCATGATTAGATTTAGTTTGATTGAGTAATTGTTGAAATCGTTGGTTGAATAAAAGTTGAAGTGTGTTGCCTGGCACAGCACTGATCCACGACATCCACCCACGGACCGTAGGTAGAGGCCCGTTGATCAGTGGAACACACAAATATGGTTAAGTCACGAACCACGGTTACGGTTCGTAGTTCAATCGATGGACCATTTTGCACATCCATGGTTCCACCATTAGAGACCAAAAAATGGGTACTCTGACCTACGGAGGGAACCCACGGGCCGTCGTTCCATCGACGGACCGTAGGTACCCATCGTGGGTCACAAGTTCAGCTACTGCCTGAAAAAAAATTCATTTTTTGTCTAAGTCCGATTCATTTTCTAAAATTATTTCATGGGTCCTTTTGAGTTCTTTGGTTACTAACTAAGCTTCCACAAGTACCATAGCTCAGAAACAAACTCCAACCTACGCAAGAGGGGGAAAGTCAAAATTTGTTTCCCCTTCTCGACGTCTAATAGATGAAGAAAGTGATCATGATTACGTTTTGGAGACTACCCGGGGCTCCCCAACTGTACCACTGACCACTAGGAGGTGATCTCAACAGGTTATCTCATCCAGTGACAAGGTCACAACCTCCAGTCTGAAGAGGGGGCCACACATTCAGGCGAGTCACAATCCAACTCTAGTTCTAGCTGCAATCCCGCTTCTTCATCTTATGTCGATAGTTCAGGAGACATCCTGGTACCTCCCAAAGCTGAGCCTTCCCCTAATGCCGCTGAGCCGAATAGATGGTATGTGGAGGGCCAGTACCAGTTCAATGAAAATGGCACCATACTTAATGAACACCGGAAGATAGCCAAGACTGTTGTTAAGATACAGGGTTCTTATAGGCAGCCTCCACACTGTGCCCATTATAAGAAGCTATTTCAGAGGCATATATATGAGTGGATGTCATGGGGCCAGGGACTATGGTGAGGAGACAATTTGGGATTTTTATGCTTCCTACACCGCCACTATCCCAAATTCCATATCCAAAAAGGCCATGCCACTAGCCCAACCTCAACTTCAGTCCTCACTGGTGTGGAATTTCTCAGTTGACATCTCAGAGGCCACCATTCGCCAGTTCATATATGGCCCAGCCCACACTCTGCCTATTAATATAGAAGAGTATGACTACAAGATAGGAATTGTTCAGAGCAGGTCTTTTCATAAAGATGTTGATCAAAGAGATACGTTGCTTCGATGGATGGCACATCATATTGCTGAGGAGGGGGAGCGTTTTGACTGGGTGTGAAAAATGCAACTACCTATCATAAAGGTGACTCTAAGCTTCACTGCGAAGTCCTTCTGGTTATTGGTCCGTACTAGACTGTCCCCTACTCAGGCGGACAATATTGTCACTTGGGACCGGGTCATGATGATTGTTGCTATTATGGAGAGTTCAGAGCTTGATTTCTCCTGCATCTTTATTGATGAGATCTATGAGAGGGCCTTTCGGATCACTACCACTCTGCCCTTCCCGTGTTTGATATTCCATCTCTATAAGGAGTCTTCCGTACCAATTTGACAAGGTGACAAGTTGCTCGAGGTTACCAAGATAGTAGACATCAGCCACATTCGAGATGATGCCAATCTTGCTGCACCATAGAGAGAAACATAGGTTGATGTCCCGCTATTAGGTGTTGATCTTGCTACTGATGTAGAGAAGGTCTAAGCTAATGACTCTATTATTCCATCCCCTACTGATGCACAGGCTCCACCCTCTACTACCACTAGCCAGGCCCTGATCTTATCCCGAGCCACCCCCTCTTCAGGGTCAACTGTTGTTCTTCTGGCCAGAGTCCAAAAGTTGGGGACCCATATGGCTACTTTGCTGCAACATATAAGGCTGTGGATGCAGCGTTCTGTTGAGGAGCCTAAGGCTAGGATGGAGCAGACGGTGGATCGGAAGATTCAGGCCGTTAATAAGTGCCTAGATGCTTTTGAGTTGCAGGTTTTTGATAGGTCTTCCCCTGCTATTAATCTCACCACCTTCTAGATGGAGTTGGCTAGCCTCCGTGCCAAAGTTGATGCCCTTTTGGCCCCTTCTGATACTGTGCCAGAGTCTGCCCCTGCGGTACCGGAGGCTGAGGTGATGATGACTGATCTATTTGGCGATATTATGCCACCACCAGACTCTTCTTGTGCTGCTGGGAAGAGCCACCGCTCCGACCACACTTCCAATACTAAGGAGGCTCGACGATTGAGAAAAAAGGAGAAACACAAATTGGAGGCAGTCTAGAGGCAGTCTATCATTGATGAGGAGGTGCGACAGCAGCAGGCCCGAGAGATAGATGTTGGCCCTTCTGCTTTGAGGAGCACTACTAATGGTGTTCCCATTATTGGTGAGGGAACTAGCGATGGCGTCCCTAGTGTTGATCCAGCGGGTTTTTAGAAATCGAACCCACCCGCTTCTTGATTGGTCTTCGTAACATTTGCTCCACAGGTTTACTTCACCCTATTCTTTATTTTTTGTTTTGTGCATTGAGGGTGATTGCACCTTATTTTGTTTGGGGTAGGGTAAATGGTTTGTGAGTGATAGGGTGAAATCTGAGTAACCCAACTCATAATCCTCTCATGGGGATTTCTTGCCTGCATTCTTTTCCCCCAAGAGACTGTTTACTTTTTGTTGAACTAGCAGGTTTAGGATTGTATGTGTAGAAGTATAAGAATGAAACCATGATGGTATAAAGAGCATGAAAATGATACCCGTCCAAAAAAATTAAAATCTTGAAATGTGCTAGATCTATGGGCTGAATGAGTTGAATGTGTTGGATCTTCATATGACATGATAAGGACCAGGTATGATAGCATAAATTAAGCTAAAACTTGAACTGGGTAATTCAATAATCCGATAATGAAACAATGTGCCAACTGTGTGTGAGAAAAGTTTGAATGTTCATACAGTATATGCCAATCTAGAACTTGCCATGTTGGTCCTGCTAAGATAATCTAGGATAGAAGTTGGTAAATTATCATAGGCCCTTGTTCAAATAAGTCCACTTAAGCCTAAAAGTCAACCAAAAGAAATAAATTCTCCTTTTGATCCAATTGTTTGAGCCTAATGAATATCACTTCTTTCAATACACCTAATTCACCTTCCCTAAAAAGATTATTTTGGCTCCGGTCCCTCCTTAGATATGTGCACCCTAACTTAGGCCAAATGGCTAAGTTGAGGGTGGCTAATTCAAAAGTTACCTTAATATTGACCCTGGTACAACATCGGATATTATGCACCTCAACTCATGCAAAATACATAAGTTAAGGGTGGCTATGAGAAAGGAAACTGAAAGAAAAAGGGTATGAAAAGAGTTTTGTGTAAACGAAAGAGAAAGAAAAAGAAAAGAAAGAAAAAGATGTGATTTAAGTCAAACAAGAACATGAATGACAAAAGTGCTGAAAGAAACAAAGAATGATGAAGTAAAAGAAAAAGAAGAAAAAGAAAAATAAGAGCGGTAAATTCAAAAGTCACATATGTGTTGAAGAGAGTCAAGGGAAAGAGTAGAAAATAAAAAGATGTCAAGAATTGGTTGAGAAAAGAGGTAAAAAGCCAATGTAATGTCAAGGAGGGAAGAAAAGTCACTAAAAGTACCCAAATGTACCATACCTGACCCTAAGCGTACGTTACAAGCTAAGAAAGTCCTATAGTGATTCTAGTGACTAGTTTGGAGAGTCTATACAGTGAAAATAAGGGAAACCCTATGGTATTGAGCACTAACTGTACTTGAAGCCACCTTTAAGCGTGAGTGTTGAATGAATCCTTAAACTTGAAATTCATATCTATTGTGTGTGAAAAAATATTTCTTTTGAAGTGAAGGCACTAGTTACATTGTTAGAGAATTGGTACCTTGGTGATTTTGTAAAGTGTATGTTGTGAAGTCTATTGGTCGATCTCTGTCATGTTTTGATCCGCATAAGTTAGCTTGTTGAGTCTAGATGAAAATATTTGCACTAAGTGATGGAATTGATTGAGAAAGACATGTGATTCCTTGAGTTTGTATGTTTGCTTCTACATAAGTGTCGTTTAGAGTTTTAGTGTATCGCTTGAGGAAAAACAACAAGTTCAAGTTGAGAGTGTTGGACAGTTCCCTTACATCCCCAACGTCTCTACAACGTTCTGGGCGTAAAGATTTCACGAAAATACGGTTAAAATGATATTGATATGGGTGGGGGAAGTTGAATGGTTTTCTTGGGGTAAAACTCTGATTCGGGCACCATTTAGGGGTTATTTTGCTTAAACAATTGCATATTTAGGTACTAGGGTACTTTATAGACTCTAATCTGCTGAAATTCTGTCAAAAACAAGGTTTTTGGGATGAAGGGGCGCCATGATCGCGCCTGAAGTTCATCCCAGATGAAGGCTGCTCTGGTGGCCTTTATCCCGCGGTAGCGGCCTCCCTCATCCCACTCTAGCGGGATTTAGACCACTGTGGCAGAATTTAGGGGACAGTGGACCTTGCCACTTAGATCCAAAAATTTCCTTTTCCTTACCCAAACATTGTCTAATCCCAGGGAGTTCTAGCGTGCATGTCTCATAATTTTTGCAGGCTTATCTAAAATGGCTAGTATTAACGAGGAGAATTTGTCTTTCGTCTGATTTTCTGATGCTGCCAGTCGAGAAAGGTACCACGACCACCAGAACACCAAGTTCTGCTACAAGAAGGGTTTCCATTTACTGAACCTAGACGAGAAGGCGCTCGCATTTTAATCTCGTCTGATGGAGTTTGACTGGGGGCCACTGACAGAGGTTGTCCCTGTTGCATACTCCAACTAGGTGAGGGAGTCCTATGCCATCCTCTCTATTGTTCGTTGGGATGATCCTCACCCTACCATCTATATCCGTGGAGTTGACATCGGAAACACACAATTCATAAATGATGTGCTCGAGGTGCCAGAGGTCCCCAACACGAAGTTTGAGGCCAAGCTGAGAAAGATGGACCTGGGCAAGTGGAGCCTGCACGTCGAGACATGGTCTATTGGGCCTCTACGGAGGGCATCACCAGTGGTAACTGGTCACCAGATGCCAAGAGGTGGCTACACTTGGTTACCAGGACGATCCACTTGTCGGGCAATTGCACTGACATGACATTTCCTCGAACTTTGGTGGTGGTGTGCGCTATACAGGGCATTGGAGTAAATGTGAGCACGCAGATCATCTCAAAATGGAAAGTATTCTAACGAGGCAACAAAAATGTGTTATTCCTTTTTGGGTTGGTGACTGCAATGTGCAAGAGAGCGGGGGTGCCACTTTTGGACACCGATAAGGTACTTCAAATGGATCCCCCTTTTCATTCCCTTTTGATTAGGCAAGCTTCCACCTCTGGGAGCAAGAGGAGGAAGACGGACAAGGCCAGAAGCACTCAAGCAGCTGCTGAGGCAGACGACGAAGGAAGGGAAGATGATGAGGGCGGGGTGACACTCTCCCTACCCAGTTCCATCCCCTACTATCAGGTGCTCGGATGGAAGAGGACCTGGCGGCCGTCCAGAGGAGATTGGGATGCTTCTACACTACTGCCACTTTAGTCCTACCCGCTTCTACTCTCAAGGTTGAGATGCTCCGCCAATTGCGACATAAGAGGAGGAAGAGTATAGAGAGGGATCGTCTGATGGCCCAAATGTGGAAGACCATGAAGACCATCTTTCCTTGTGTTACCCCCCATAGGGAGGTTCCCCGACTCGAGCTGGGAAAATATTCAAAGTTACCTTGGTTGAACGAGGCCTGCTCTGCTGTTATACCCCCAGAGGATCTAGACTCGAACAACGATACTTCCTACTCCCAGGGACATTGATTTGGTTTTCACCCCTCATGGGCCTGTAATGAACAATGCTTTAAATTTTCTTTTGTTTTATCCTACACTTTTTGTAAGCACATGGATGCTAGTTTTTGTTGTTTATCAAAGATAATGTTTAAATGCTAAGGTTTATAACTTACTGTTCTATTGCTAAATACTGATTGAATTGCAAGGATTAGTCCACGATTCAAGGTCTATATGTGTGACCAGGGAAAAACAGGGGAGACAGGGCAGAGATTTTGTCTCACCCTATCCCGCTCTAGCGGGAGAAATCTCGCTTTGGCGGGAGAAATCTCGCTCTGGCGGTATCGCCCTGGTGGGAAAAGTCCCGCCCCAGTAGCTCTGACGGAAACAGCACCCAAGTCACAATTTCCTAGGTTCTTCCCGTTTTTCTAAAATTTTCCCTTGATTCACAGGCTATAACTAAGCAATTAGGACAATCCTCTTAGCTAGGATAGTCATTGTCTACCTCGAGTCAATCCCCATGGTACGCACTCCAAAATCCTTTAACATTAATTCACACCACAGACACGCACATTCCCAGGATATGCCCATATACAACACAGTTATAGTCGGTCGCAACACCCGTCCAGATTTCAAATTACGAATCACATCATAGTTTATCTAGACCTTTGCACCAAACTTAGTGATGACTCTCTTTCCGACCACAAGCTTACGAAACTCAAACAATTACCACTCGCATAGTTTCGAACAATTAGGCAAGCATTTTGCACACATCGAAGTACGGACAAGTAATATTGTGCACATAGTCATATCATAGAATCCAAGCCAATACAACTTCCCCATCAACAGTTAATTCAGACAACAATATGCACACATTCACAGGTTCATGCAACAATTCACAGACATCCCAAATTATTAATTAGTTCGTTCCATAGATGACCATTACTGATCATCCATGCACTTATACAGCCTCTACGGACAGATACCAATTGAAACCTTCCCAGTTCTAATTTACCTTGCTTGTGTCCCTTCAGCCGTGACCATGGCGTCCAGTTTTACTTTGTTAAGATACCAATTGGAATCGGGAGATACCAATTGAACTCAACTCATATCACAAGCAGCAATTCGCACAAAAGGAGAGAATAGAGGGAACACTTCCTAGAATGGTTCATAGCTTCTTGAAGATTAGATATGGACGTCAACACACCAATCTGCAGGAGTCTAGTCCACATTTGCTCTTGTATTAGGAGACCGGTAACATGGGCTCTGACACCAGTTTGTCACAACGCAACCCACTGGGTCGTACGGGTACCGACTACAACACTAAAGTAGGAGAACCCTCGATTCCCAAACATTTTAAAATGTGGAAAATTAAGAAAACTAATAAATAAAAGGAATTCATGTAATGTTTTATAAAATAAGAGTTCAAACGACTCAAAGCTAACTTTTAAAGTAATTAACTTCCCCAAGGATATAGTCTAAACAAGTACAAGAGATTCTAAGATTAAAAAGTAGAAAATACAGTACAACTGACACAACTCCCACCATAGGAAAGGAAAAATAGAAGTTGTTAGGGATTGTCTTCGTCTTCACCTATGAAACATCACTAACCCTGCAACTAGACTATGCCAAAAAGGCATAGCAAGAGTAGTATCAGTACAAACCACACGTACTGGTAGGCATCATTGGTCAACCCGATATCCACCACATAATATAAAAAATCGACTAGCAGTAAATATACAATGAGACTGATCATTCCTCCACCTTTACCATTCTCGAATACTAAATAAGTATAGTAGTACACCTGACTCTAGCCCCTCGCGCACTACATTCTTGAGCATAGCTTAAACATTCTACCACTTAGAGGAGATTTCGAATGTAACCACTACCAACCTGGCCAACCACTCACGACATACCCTTACTTTTTCCACCACACTACTCTACCCTTAACTCCATAGAACGTTCTATCAAGGCTTTGTTAACTGTTTCACCTACTAATCCCCTGCCAAGGTGACCCTAGCTATTTAACCTTTACGATATACCACCACCCCAATTCACACTTTAAGGACACAAACCACTTCTTGAAAGTACACAAAGTAATACGTGGACTCTTGGTCTCCACTTACCATACCCCTTCCTAACATGGGCTTGACCATACACAGTTTATTCACTAATGAGATGTAACAAGTAAGCACCACATAATAAACATACATATACAGAACATACGATATAGTCATCATTTCAGGAACAATGTGATGTCATTCATGTCATGTGGCCAAGCTTCATGGAACATATAATTGTGAATATGATCTCTATTGGTTAAATTATGTTTAGATTAGATTGTTTTGATGTTTCATATGATTATCTATACTTATTCATGTTGAATTGTTGGTATATTGATGAGTTGAGAATACCTTCATCTATAAGCTTACTAAAGTCATAATCATTACTTTCATAAAACATGCATAATTTCAATAAATCATAGTTCATAAGCTTCATCATGTGTTCATATTCAAAAACCATGGATCATGTATGGGATCATATGAAATCAACTTAAAAATATGTAATTTCTTCAATTCATGCATAAATAGATAGAAACAATCGATTGAATCATAATTGAAAAGAACTCATGAATATTGAATAAAACCCTAACTTTGAATACTAACATATCTTGGAGTTCAAAGCCCAATTCCTATGGTGGATTTGAGATCTTGGTGATTTAAACCCTAACTTTCTCTTCCTTAGCCTTAGAGAAAATTTTGAGAAGGAACTTGGAGGGAATTTGGAAATTAGGAGAATGGGTTTAAAGTAGGTAGATCTAGGACTTAAAGTATTTATATAGGACTTAGGATTGAGGCAAAAACGACATAGTATAGGCTTAAAACAATTAGAAAAAGATCAAAAAAATTAGAAAAAGATCAAAAAGTCCTAATAAATAACTGCCAGAATTCTCTATTGTTTGGACCTAGGGTGTGTAGGACTTTCTACCCTCAAAATTTCACTAAGTCTTGGACTCACCTGCGAGACCTATCTGCAACTCGTACATATGAAAATAGACTGTTCTGGTGAACTGTAAAAAGGATAATAAGACTTGATTTTAGAAAATTATTTTCCCTATTCATATGATTGCCATCTACAACCCGTAGAAGCTTATAACGGTTTGTAGGTGGTACCCGTAGAACCAAACTGCAGTTCAAAAAAATTATTTTATTTCTCTTTTGAAATTCCAGGTGTTACAGATCAAATCTCTTTTTTTGTATGAAAAATAGAATTAAAAAATTGTGTAGACTATGAACCATTAATCGACAAAGAAGGGAACACAACATATTCAAGTTATTACATTAATTATATGCTTTATTTTATCATACATCGAATAAAATTAGGATTTATATCTTCTTTCTTCATTAATTTTATTTTGAATAGTTGAGTTTATTATTCTTTTCAAAGTAATTTTTAGAAAAAATAGTCGGGATAGAGAAACAACTTAAAGAATGGGTCAAAGATTTAATCTCTCAAAGAGTTCCGTTAATATACATCTAAACTATTTGTGTAAGAAAATGGACAAAGACCAAACCTAATAAATTTTTGAATATTTAAAGGACTAAAATCGTAAGTGTGTAGTTAACGGGCCAAAGCTTATAAGTCTTTGAATACTTAAAGGACAAGAACCGATAAGTGTATAGTTAAGGGACCAAAGCTGATAAGTTTTTGAATAGTTAAAGGACTAAATCCGAAAAAAGTATAGTTAATGAATCATTTTAAACCTACTTTTATAGTTAAGGGGATATGTTTGGCATTTTCTCTATATTTGGCTGTGGTCAATTCATAATCATAAAAATCTCTAATTCAACTTAGACGTCCAAATGGCTTCAAAGCCCCTTCATCCAAGCTATCCAACTAAGTCTGAAAACACCATATATATTGCCCTATAGGATCTGTTACACCTTGATTTTGAACTCACTAACCCCAAATGTTGACATTGGTCAACTATTAGGGTGTGTTTGGTATGGAGGAAAACATTTTCTGGAAAATATTTTCCAATTTTTCCATGTTTGGTTGGTTCAAAATATTTTCCAAATCAACTCATTTTCCTCAAAATTAAGGAAAATGACTTCCCTTCTAAAATTAAGGAAAATATTTTCCAAATCAACCCATTTTCATCCTTTAATTTTTTTTCTTACACCCATACCCCATACCCGACCCTCCCTACTCAGAAAAAAAAATTCAAATATATTTTTATTCCTACCCCTAAATCAGCCCATCCCCCCCCATCAAACAAAAAAATAAGAATTATTTTTAAAATTTTTCAAATTTTAAGCTTTTTTACCTCACCCCACCCCCTATCCCCCCCCCCCCCAAAAAAAAATTGCTTTTGGAAAAATTTCAAATTTAATTTTTAAAATTTTTTTATGCCACTCCACCGCCATCCCTACCAAAAAAAAAATAAAAGACCTTATTTTTAAAAAGTATTTCAAATTTTTTTTAAAAATCATTTTTTAAGCCACCCTACACCCTATCCCCCCCCCCCCGCGCCACCCCCACCCAAGCCACACCCGTCAATTTTTATAAAAAAAACTGTTTTTGAAAAATATTTCAAATTTAATTTTTTTCATTTTTACACCCCCCCCCCCCATCCGGCCATTCCCGTCAAAAAAAAATTGGGAAATATTTTAAATTTTTAAAAAACCATATTTTACTTCACCCCTACCCTTACCCCCACCGACCCAGGCCATTCCTGTAAAAAAAATTAAGAAAATATTGTTTTTAGAAAATATTTCAAATGCTACCTCCATCCCTATAAAGAGTGTTTTTAGTCCCAAGCCAACAAAAAAAAGAAGATATTTTTTGAAAAATATTTTTCATTCACCAACCAAACATTAAAATATATTTTCTAGAAAATATTTTCTACTCTCCAACCAAACATGAGAAAATAAGTAAGAAATTGTCACACCCCTAATTAGAAAGGGGCAGACATCAAGGATATACACAAGCACCTGCTAAATATCTTACTAATCTCTTGTCAAAGCTAAAGATTCATAAGCAGCGAAACCTATATGAAGACACATTGTTGGACTACTTTACAACGGAAACAAGACTAAGTCTACGAAGCCTCTAAAGAGTATGCCTCTGAGAATCTGATAACTAGTCGGGATAGGGCGCCGACATGCCCATTCTGATATATGTATATACGTAGCAAAATATAGGCTCTAAATATCTGATAGCTCCAGGTAGAGGTGGAGCCTACCAACTGCTAAACTGGAAGTCTCTAGTCTAATGAAAATGCTTGTTGTCCGGAGTACCTGAGCTTGTAGGGATAAAAATGAAACGCCAAAATAATAGGGACATCAGTACATACAAAACATGTACTGGTATGTAAAGCAAATTGAATAACAAGTAGACATCAAATATCATGATAGGCAAATCTGAGCATGTGTATGCAGGAGACATAATCCGTAACTGGAATGGTGACCAACCTCAAGGGTCCTCATCGAACGTTTCATGGCTTAGTCATTTATATATATAATCCCTATAATTTGCCTAAGTGATAGCTTTACTTCATTATATTGCTTCTTTTCTCTTTGTAAAGCTAACTGTCACGGAATCACATGATGGCCTACTGACGGCGATTAGTGAACCCTGTATGGCATCTGTAGCCCACTGTCATGACCACTCGTGAAATCTCATAGTCTCGTAACGAGGTCTATCAGGGTACTCTTCCCAGGGCTCCTGTATGGTCTGCCCGCAGGCCTGTATCAGTCAGGTGAATCCACGATGGGAAATTCCAGCTGAATATATCTAAATTATGTGCATAGAGTAGCGTCGCACGTAGTAGCCCTAAATATACCCACCATACGCTGCAGAGTAGTTTATAGTCTCAACTGCTTGCAATTGTTTATAATAATTAATTCATTAATCACGTAGCTCGTGATACAATTCGTTATTACATTCTTTACCTTTAGAATCATATATCTTGTGACCTATGCACTTACGAACAGTCTGTGGCTGGTTGCTTTCTTTAAATTTATGCAACATGTACACCGCTAACTTCTAAGAGTTCCAACTGTAGACAAATGTAGTTGTGTGAAACATATTGCTTCCTTGAAGAGTATTATAACTCTATAGGTTTAGGACTCAACATGAGAGGGTTTATAAAATAGGATAACTTTCTTTCAAGTATCATAGAATCTATAGTGACATTTATCGGAAGAATATGCGAGTTTAGGTTGTGCCTTAAGGGCAAAAGAGGTTTTAGCTTTACGTACCTTAATTCGAGACTTACTATTTTACGTTGTCAAACTCCTTTGCTGACAACTTTATCTATAACATAAAATGATAAAAGGATAGTATAAGAAACTAATCAAGAGTCACAACAATGCCAAAAACACAATAATGGTTCGCGAGCGACAATCTCAACAATTACCATAGATGAGTGGTGTATCACCACACCCTTCTCTTTCTCTACTTTCCAAGTAGGCTTATGAATTATTTCCATGTTCTATATTACTCCTCATTCTTTAACCATAAAGAACCAGCCCCCTTAATCATCCACACTTAACATAAAAGTAAAACTCATGGCTTTCGATCACCATCCCACCGGTTCCTTGTTAACGATGTCAAATTCCTTTATAAGCTCATAGTTTAAGTTGGTAGAGAACTAATGCCATAAATTTAAATAATAGGAGCTCATATAATCAGCTACAACATATTCTTAGTGACTTTGGAATTTCATCAAACACTTGGTGAGTGACAAAGTTTCAAGAACTATAATAGTCGTGTTCTCTATACCTCGCCTTCCATTTTAACGTAACCAGATTACTTCCCCAATACAATACCATTGACCCCTCATTTGGTCAAAACAGCAGCCCACACAACCTTCTACAAACTCCCTCCTCACCAAAACATCAAATACAATGGGTAAAACATGGACTCACGGCTTCTTATCACCGTCCCGTGAGTCCTACCGGCAAATTATACTTAAAGCATCCTTGAAATACCATTTATGAAGATAGAAGAGGATTTATACCTATATATCAAAGAAAAGCAGCCCCTGCCCTTCTTTATTCTCCAAGAACAATACTTTTTCCTTCAAGAAAATATTTAGCTAAGTATATCTATAGGTCTATGGAGAGGAAGACACTTGATTCTTGAAGAAACCAACTTACCTTAAGCTTTGGTGGATTGAAGATGAGAAAAACTTGAAGAAATAACTTGAAACCAGTCCTTACACGTTCTTGAGTATATGAGAAAGTATATCCCTAACTTCTAATAAAAAAACAAGAAGTTTGGCCTACTTTCTCTAAAGTGTCACCTGTCCCGCAGTGATTGGGCAGTGCGCGTGTGAATGAACATAACTTTTTACTCCGATCGTTTTAACGAGCGATTTATTTTGCTGGAAACTAGACTCAAATACCTTCAATAGGATA
This sequence comes from Solanum commersonii, assembly GCA_029007595.1. Taxonomy (NCBI): domain Eukaryota; kingdom Viridiplantae; phylum Streptophyta; class Magnoliopsida; order Solanales; family Solanaceae; genus Solanum; species Solanum commersonii. The sequence goes on from JAJTWQ010000029.1 coordinate 5,040,031, forward strand.
GGTTGTAGGCCCTCTAACTCGTTATATATTAGGAGATATGCTCATTCAAAGTCAGATGAGAAATGAGATCATTTGTAGTATTCCTCCACAATGAACCTTTAAACTTTAATCTTTTCTTTAATGATCTCTTTGACCTAAAACTTTTATTTAACCCTTCAAATGACTAAATATAAGGGTTACATGGTATGCCTAACCATTTTCAATGATATACCTCCCCCGATATCACATCTATGCATTGGTGTTTACGAGTCGCAAATGTATTTTAAGTTACGGGATATTACAGAAATGCACTTGTTTTCCAAAAAAATATTTTTCATGAAAAACATTTTCCTTCATACCAAACACTCCCTTAAGTGTTCAACTTTCTTTTGTGTGATTTTCTGTTCTAAACTGCGACTTAATTAGTCCCTTGGGACCCGTGCCCCATATCCCCTCTAGTCCTAAAACACTTAGATAAACCTATGGGAAGTCTAGATTAGGAAAAAACGAGTGTAATACTCAACAAAACCAGATGGGTTGTTATAAGGGTAATGTTTTTTCCCTTGAATTTTCGGTAGGAAATTTCTTACGACGAGCCAAACTCTGATGGGTCATTCATCGGAAATTATCTTTTTTCTTGATAGTTCACCAGCATTCTTATTTCAAGACATAAAATAGGAGGGAAATTTAATCCTAAGTTATACAATATTATTATGATGAATATATAGAAATGTACCAACCAAAAATTAAGCCACCAGTAATTGTTACAGCCATGTGGCATAGGCATTAACAGGATAATATCAACCTTAAAGAGTTAAAGTTATAGGTTAACCTTATACCTCAACTTGGCTCATATTCTATAATTATATTAGTGAATATATATATATATATATATATATATATATATAAGTCAATAAGAAAAACTGATTATAATTGAGGACTCATAAAACTCATGGGACCGCCTCTAGGTATCACTACAACAAAAATAATTTTTAGCGGTAATAAATAGACACATTAATAAAGAGTACTAAAGTATTTACTTGATATTAGTTAAGTGTCATTAGATTCAATGTGCTAAAGGCTTTAGGGACATACAAAGAGTATTAATTGTCACTAAAAATACATATTTAACAGTAATTGAGCTATTTACGTTAATTAATTGTCGCTAAATATCATTTTTATGTAGTGTATAGAGATAAGATGTAACAATGATTGGCCTTTTGTGATGAGTATATAAAATAGTATGCTCCTTTGAGTATAGGGAGAAAGTATATGTATACCTACAATTAAATATGAAACCAACCAACATAAATAATAAAAAAGGAAAAAGAGAAAACACAAACACATATAAACACACACATGGTTGTGTCTGGGTCCGAATTAAAGATTGACACTTGGCCATCCAAAAGCATTGAGATGCATATTCTTTTCTTTTCTTCTTATATATAGATAAGTGTGGGTATTTCTTAGAGCTAAAGCTGAAAGTAGAAGTTAATTCCCTAGCTCTTTCAATTCACAAAATATTCCGTCTCCTTTCCTACTGTAGAAACATTTTCAATTATATATTTGTCTCAATGGAGAGTGAAGGAGGGAAGTGTAGCAAAGGCATAAAACAAAATGAATCGGTATTGAAGGAAGATCCGAAATCAGGCTACCTATTGATATTTCTACAAAAGTATTACCGATCTGGTTTTCTCAAAAAGGTATTAGACTTATTATTTTTTTGTTTTTAGATTAAAATAGTATTCCGTCAAAATGTTATGTTAATTGAAGAAATGAATGATGAATAAATTTGTAGGTGATAGCAGAAATAATAGCTACGTACCTATTAGTGTTTGTGACATGTGGTGCATCAGCTCTTAGTGGGAGCGATGAACACAAAGTGTCAAAGCTTGGGGCATCCGTAGCTGGTGGACTCATTGTAACTGTCATGATATATGCTGTTGGACATATATCTGGTGCCCATATGAACCCTGCTGTTACCTTTGCTTTTGCCGCCGTTAGACATTTCCCATGGACACAGGTACGCATGCACGCTACGCCTTCTTATTAGTAATAAACTGTTCCTTTAACTTGCCTATTTCATACCCTTTACCCCTCTACCTCCCCACCACCATCTCATCATAAAAATATGTTTATATATATCCACCTGAGATTTTTTTATATTTTTTTAAAAAGGCTCTTAGTTACCCCTTATATTCTAAAGAAGAAAGATATATTTACGCTTACCATTCAACTTTAGGCATATATTTGCTTTTGGGCTGTTAAATTTCATTACCTCACTTTTATCATCTATGTGGCGCATACATCGCCATAATTAAAAAAAATACTCTATTTAATATTCTACTCAAACTAATCATTAAAATCCGACCCACCAAAGTATAAAAACCCATTAAATCTAACTCTTATATCCTTCACCTTGTTGGGTTTGAAAGTAGTCGGGATATCATGTGAAAGCATACAATTGCAAATTATATTGGTGATAAATAAGATGACTAAGAAAAACTATATATCATGGATGCTCTTGTGCAGACTCAAGAAGTCTTTTCTATTTTCCAAAGATTTTGTCTGAACTGAAAAAGTATGATGTCAAACTATAGTCAATAAGTCTAAATAAGGTATAATAAAGATTATACAGTTTAAACTTAATTATTCTACCAAAACTTTTTATTTTATTTCACTAAAAGTAAAAGAACTCTAACCAATATTTTTTAAATAGATTAGGCCCGAAAAGAAAAAAAATAGTTCAATTAAATTGTGATTGCTTCAAAATAAGAAATAAAAAATTTACATCATGGCAATTCCATTATTTTGATTAATTTTATGTGACGAAAAATAAGATGAGATTAAAATTACACTGTCAATTTATTTTTAGAAATACACATTCAAAACAAATATTCATGATATCTAAAGATGAAATACAAAGATGGTACTTCATTATTTTTAACGAAAAGTAATTTTATTTTTGGCTAAAATGATAGTGTTAGAATCGAATAATTTTCTCTTTCAAATTGGCCTGAAAAAATGTACATTTTTTTGAATAAATTGTTAGGAGCTGATTTTTAGTTTGGTTTTTTTTCATTCCTACATACCCAAAAGAGGGCGTATTCACTCTCATTGTCACATTAACGTGCAAGGGTAAAAATTGTCGAATAACCAAATTTCAAAATGTAATTATGAGCCTGTTTGAATTGGCTTAAAAAAATAACATTTATAAAGTAATTTTTTAAAATGCTGAAAGTTATTTTAAAAATAAGTAGTTATGTGTTTGGATAAAAATGTTGCAGTTGAAAAAACATTGTTGATGTGTTTGGCAAATAAGTGTTGTTAAATATTTTTTTATCAAAATGTCTGAAATACCCTTAAAACTGTTAACATAATAAAAAGTTAATTAATCTAAGGTTCTTATTTCTAAGAAAAATTAAATCAAAATTAATTTATATTTTAATTCAATTTCAATAACTTAATATTTAAGTTAATTTTAAATGTGCAACTTATTTTAAATTTCAAAAATATATAATTTGAATAGATCACATGAAAGAATTTGGGAATTGTTTAAAAGAATTAAGGGTAAAAAAGTAATCTACTTGATCAAAGTAGAATGACTTTTGAGTTAAAAAAAAAGTAGGGATCACCCTACTTTTAACTTTTGACTTATTTTAAGTTGTTCTTATAATTGTCAAACTCTCTCACAAATGACCAACTTAAAAGTCCATCCAAACGGGCACTAAAAATATTATTACTAGTAATATTTTAAGAAGACTTGAATAAAACACATCAATTTTAGGATTGTCTTTAGACCAAACAAAACACATCAAATTGGTGCTCGGAGGAAAGCAAATAACACTATTAGAGAATTTTTGAGAAATGTGCGCATAAAATACCTAACTTTTTTTATCTAGACACATTTATTCAAGTACATCACATTTATTCAATTTAACGCTAAATAAAATAACACTAGATGAAAAGGCATATAGGAAAAAATAAAAGGGACAGAAATCATTAATATGGCTAAAATGGCTTGTTGAATTTTATAAGTCTTTTCCTTACTTCTCTTAACTTAAAAGACAAATTTAAGATTGAAATTTAATTGTGTTTCGAAAACAAGGTACAAATTGTGTAGTAGTATGTATTATCTCTCAATATAATAGAGGAATAAAAGATGTGCGGCATGAAATTAGCAATACTGGGCTATAGTTTGTCCAGCAGATGAGCTGATACACATGCACCTGCTGATTTTGATAGGCACATGACAATTATGAAAGTCATAATTCTTTCTATAAGAATAAAGAATAATAATAATAATAATTTTTCATTATATCTCCCATAATTAATATCATAAATTCATTCAATTGTGGGTTGTTGCTCCGTCATATTCACTATATATATACATACTACTAGTTGCAAAAACTAATTCATTCAATTTTTGTTCCGTCGTATTAAGTGTATATATATATACACTAGTGGTGAAAACTAATTCATTCAATTGCTGGTTGTTGGTCCATCATATTCTAAATATCATACTAAATTATTTGTGATTGATTTTTAAATCTATAAACCAAATCAAATTAATAAAATTTGGATTTTTTAATTTTGGATATTTTTTATACAAACATATAACTAACTTGTGTTTCAAATATTTCTTTAGTTCCACTGAAATACTGAAATATTACTATCTAAGGTGTTTCTTAAGAAAATAACACAAATATGAGATGAGTGACGACACTAAAATATTCAACAAAAAGTAATAATTAGGTCACATAAAATAAATATTACAAATTAATAAGTCATAATGAAAATGAACGTAATTCAAAAGTAATAAATAATCATGCTAAAATAAGTCTGACAAGTATTAATTACATGACTAAATAATAAAGAAAAGTTAAAATTAGATTATGTATTTTAACCGATTAAAACAATGTAAACTAAAGAACAAATATTCGACATTATTGTCATTCTTAGTGGTCAATTGATTTTTTTTTAAAAAATATTAGTATTGATTTGATTTTTATTTGAGCTCCATTAGAGTTACTAACATTTATGAAATATAACATTTATTGGACCATCCAAAATTCTAAGTTTCAAACTTAAAATAATATGTTTAAAAGATAAAAACTATGAAAAAGTATAAGAAATATTTAGAAATTATATCAATGAAATCTTTTTATGTATGAAATAAACCATAACCTACCTCTACCGAAGAGTTGATGTCAAGTATAATTATGTGGTGTAAATAGGTACATTTTTCAGGCCAATTTGAAAGAAAAATTCACAATATCACTCAATGACTATAAATCACTATTAAGAGTCTATCTATCACATAGAATAAATCATATTCTACCTCCACCGAAGAGTCGATGTCAAGTAATCTAATTCACCTATGTGTTTCCTTTCTTCAATGCCTCAGATGATTTCCAATGTATCAAGTATGAAAAATTTATAAGTAAACGAGTTTATAGACACTCATATTACTATATGTCTAGCCTAGACTCAATAACTCTCCCAAATCTATAATCAATTTCCTAATGTTCAAGCCTAAGAAGGTTAAGTCCCAATACCTCCAATTAACATAACTTTAATGGAATTCATATAATACAATATACCTAATATTTAATTACCTATCTCAATATACCATAATTTACTTTATAACATGATAATTAAAAAAGAATACTAATAAAAAAAATAAAAGCCAACTGGTTACGAACCATTGGCGAACCATGTTAACTTTTAACATTGCACCATAACAAACAGCCTACCCAATTGCACCTTAATTTAATGTTTAATTCTCATTTTTCTTTAACCCATCATCATCACCCAATTACTAACTTCCACGCCTAACACCACAACCTTAGCACTTTTCTATGACCCTTTAAGCTTCCACCTTCAACAATATATAAAATAATGTATACTACCTATTTAACAATTCCAAAATACTAAAGTAAATGAATTCGTGAAATATCTACCTGATGCACAATCGTTTCAATTTGGTTTTCGTTCCACGCCGCTTTCTGTTCTTCTCCTCTTCCCCTCCTTTCTTTTCTAAATAAAATAATTGTGTATTAAAATTGCTAAATTCTATTATTTTATTTTAATAAACATTTGCCAAGTGATATAAGTTATTACATAAAGAAAAAATTACTTGAATGAGTACCTTTTAATAAATAATTACTGATTTTAGCGATACTTTTTATTTATTATCATTTATAGCAATATTATGTTAAATCTGTAATATGTATTAAAAATGAATTAAATATGCAATATATATGTATTATAACTGTTTTTTAAAATATATTATGCTTGTTTGGTAAGAAATTGACACATTGTATTATAAGTGTATTAAAATGTGTGATAAATGTATTATCCATCAATAAAACTTGTATTATATGTGAATAATAAAGTGTTCTTTGTAATATGTATTAAAACTGAATTAAAAGTGATCAAGTGAAAAAAAATGTTATTACTATAAATGGTAAATATTTTTTTAATATAGTATATTTATGTAAGTTTCCCCCATAATAAATTATCAACTTAGCCCATTAACCACTAATTAAATCAATTATTTAAAACTACCCCATTAATTATATAACTATAATTAACTAATAGTCCAAAATAATCATTTAAAATTTATGGGAAGAGTCAAAATAGTTCTAGTACTCAAAATGACCTAACAGGTTGTTACAAAAAATATAATAAATATAATTATAATAATAAAAGAATTTGAAAAGTTAATATAATGATATTGAAAGTGTTGTGTTGAATTTGATAAGTTGATACTATGATTTTGAAAAGATGTTAGACTTCTTGTTGTGCTTGAAATTTGTAAAAGATATACCAGAAAGTAAATTTTATATAAACATAAAATAATAGATTGTGCATAATGTAGGAAGTTTGACCATTGAGAGGCTTCAAAATATTTAATAATAAGAGAATAAAAATAATGAAAGGAAAATGAACGAAGTATATATAAGGATAATAATGTCATGTTATTCGTTAGGATATAAACGAGATAACATAATAGGTGGCAACATAAGAAATGATAAACTACAATTAGCTAAATATTATTCTATTTTCAATTGTTTCGATCATTCCTATATTAAATAAGATTAAAAAAAAAGTTATTATATTTTCCACTAAATATTTCTTTTAAAAAATTTAACATATGAAATATAAAATATAGCTTTAAGAAAAAGTGGGGCTCCAAATTTAAGACCCCAAATATTATCTTAATGGCCTTATAATCGAGTATCCCTGATTAGATATTTTTAAAATTGAACCTACCTTATATTAGGAAGAATAACAAAACAAATCATGGCACATACAACTAGATTAATGTAACGCTTTAAGTCATAAGCATCCACTTAAAAAATTTCATAAAATTTATTTATTTATTTGAACTAAATTGTGTTTCTATTAGCTAGGCACTTAAATTGTAGAAAACTTATAGATATTAGACATTTTGTAATGACATAACAAAATGTATAAAATAGATTCAAAATATTATTTGTCACAATCCAAAACTAGTCATGAATGACACCCACACTTAGCCTCCTACGTGGGCGAACCAACAAATTCAACCCCAACTTACGAAATACAAGCATAAAACAGAAGCTCAAATCTTATTATATATCGTTTCCTAAAACCTGAAAATCATCACATTAAGGACATCTAATCTCCAAATACTAAGTCTAAGAGTATCAAAGACACCAAAATAAATAAATAAAATAGTTTATGTCCGAAAACTAAGGACATCATGCCATAACTGAGAGAATCAAACACAATCTAAAATGAATAGCTCACCCTGGAACCTGATGTGCTGGAGACTGACTAGAGCTGAGGGCGAGTCGAAGTCACTAGTACACTCGTTGCACTCCACAAAAGGAAAACGAAGAAAATACAAGTAGGGGGTCAGACAGGGCCACATGTACTAAGTAGGTATCATCGGCCGACTCAAAATAGAAATCAATATGTATAAAGTAATAACATGAAGTCAACTATAGCACTTAGCAGGTGACAAGCAACAACCAACATGAATAAGTGACAACAACACTGAAACAAGTACGAATCAGTCCACAATATCGAGAACACACATGAGGACTCATGCCTCCTCACCACTCTCTTTTGGGAATTAGGTTCTTTGAGATTGAGTATATTAAGTTACTTTAATATATTTTCCTTTAATGTTACCATGCCGGAATGTAAGACCCGATCCATATCGTGTCGGAACGTGACACCCGATCCAACTATATCGTGTCGGCTCGTGGCACCCAATCCAAATATATTGTGTCGGTTCGTGGCACACGATCCAATAATATCGTTAATTCATCATTATGTATCATCTCTTTCAACTTCCTTAACAATATTTCATTAAGCCTTATTTATTCAATGCATCACTTTAATAGAACAAGTTCAAGATTATAGATTTCATGGTCTTGGGATTACAGACCAATCACAACAATACCTGAATTATCCAAACAACAACAAGCAAGTACATAAAAAATATTCATAATATGACACAATGACTATCAATCACTATTAAGAGTCTATCTATCACATAGAATAAACCATAACCTACATCCACCGAAGAACCAAAGTCAAGCAAGCTATAGCTCCCCAATGTTTTTCCTTTCCTCAATGCCTCAGAATGTTTCCAATCTATCAAGTATGCATAATTCATAAGTAAACAAGTCTATAGACACCCATATCACTATAATCACTTTTCTTAATTTTGATGTCAACTAATATGTCCACTCTCGTATTTCTCAAATTGTAAGCCTAGGGTTAAGTCTTAATTTCTCAAATCACTATAACTTTAATGTAACTCATATAATACAATATCCTAATAATTAACTATCTATCTTAATATATCAAAACTTGATTTAATTAAATAAAATATCTTACAATGAAATTTCAATCCAACACACAAGTTTGCTGGTTTCCTTAAAGCAAGTGAAGACAATTAAATATACATGGCAAGTTACCCAACTTAACAAAAAAAAATTCACCTTTTAGTTAAATGATGAAACACGTATACCTTTTGTATAGGGAAATATGAGAATTGTTTATGAAAGCTTATATTTATCCAAAAATTCATTACCAATCCAATTGTATAAATCCACGCTATGAGCAATTTTCCCAACTCCAATCTCCTTTCAATCATAAGTAATCAGCCAATTGAAATCACCCTTTCCCAACCAATTTACATGAGAATTAGATAATTTCCAGTATACATCAATATATAGTGCTGATAGGTTGTCTTATCTCTTAGAACCTAGTATACGAAAATTAAACTTAAAAATAGTTTTACCTGATCAAGACGTGCGGCTGCTCTCGTCGTCTACATGTAAGTCCTTTTCTCAATTTGTTTTTAATTATTTAGGGCAAAAATTGTGAACTAATAAATATTAAATTTCACTAATTTCTTTCTACACATGGGTCATGTGGTATTAAATAAATTATGAACTTTGCTCATTACCATCAACTAATAAAAACTAATTATTTCATAAATATCCGTCAACTAAATATTCGTAGTTATACAAATAGTTCAAAATTACCATTAAAAATTTAAGAAAAGAGTCAAAATAGTTCTAGTACTCACTTATCATTGGTCTTCATGATTTTATCATATGTCTCAAAATTATTATATTTTATTTAGCTATTTGAAAGTAATTTTATTTATATTCATGATGGAGTGATTTTTTTATTATAATACTAGTAAGGCTATTAATTATTTTCTTTTAGGGAGGGGGCGGGGGCGGGGGGGAGGGGGGGTAAATCGTATAGTATGATAAATATTTTTTTTTTGAGAAATAATGATTATTTTATTATTAGAAAGTTAAGATATTAGATTATTTATATTTGTATAATCATGTTAGAACTTATTTTTTTCTATTAGTTTATTTAATCATATTTGTAATTATTTCAAACTATTGATCTATTTTTATAATTTTGAGTTATTATATTATTATACTATACTATAAATTAAAAATTTAAAGATCCATAGGGCTTACGCCCCACGTCTCGAGGCTTACGTCTAGCCCTATACTAAGTAAAATGCCTCACCTCACGCCCCTGTCTTTTAAAACACTGACTAAGAGTATCAAAGACACCAAATAAATAAACAAAATAGTTTATGTCCGAAAACTAAGGACATATTCCATAACCGAGAGAATCGAACACAATCTAAAATGAATAGCACACCCTGGAACGTGATGTGCTGGAGACTGGCTTGAGCTGAGGGCGAGTCGAAGTCGCTAGTACACTCGTTGCACTCCACAAAAGAAAAACGAAGAAAATACAAGTAGGGGGTCAATACAGGGCCACATGTACTGAATAGGTATCATCGACCGACTCAAAATAGAAATCAATATGCATAAAGTAATAACATGAAGTCAACTATAGCAATTAGAAGGTGACCAGCAACAACCAAGGTGAATAAGTGGCAACAACACTGAAACAAGTACGAATCAATCCACAATATCGAGAACACACATGAGGACTCATGCCTGCACACCACTCTCTTGTGGGAATTAGGTTCTTTGAGATTGAGTACATTAAGTTACTTTAATGTATTTTCCTTTAATTTTACCATGCCGGAACGTAAGATCCGATCCATATCGTGTGGGAATGTGACACCCAATCCAAATATATCGTGTCAGCTCGTGGCACCCGATCCAATAATATTGTTAATTCATCATTCTATATCATCTCTTTCAACTTTCTTAACAATATTTCATTAAGCCTTATTTATTCGATGCATCACCTTAATAGAGCAAGTTCAAGATTATAGATTTCATGGTCTTGGGGTTACAGACCAATCACAACAACACCTGAATTATCCAAACAACAACAAGCAAGTACATAAAAAAAATTCACAATATGACTCAATGACTATCAATCACTATTAAGAGTCTATCTATCACATAGAATAAACCATAACCTACGTACCTCCACCGAAGAACCAAAGTTATTTCCATAGTTGTAGTAGCTAATTCACCATTAGAATTTTTATTACTTCTTAAAGTTTTTAAACTTTCATCTGATAAATATTGTAGCCATAATTTTATTGTTCCTATAAGTGTTCTTTCTATATATCCTGGTGTTTCCGTCATTCCTATTTTGTTATCTATTAATTGTTTTGATATATATCCTATCCATAATTGGATTGTTTTATTTATATTTGCTACACAGTCTAAATCTAAAAAATCATGTTGTTCAGTTATCTGTTTAGGCGTCCATTTTTTATTTAATTTTTTATCCCATATAGTTTTTTCTTTGACATATTGTTCATAGTTTGTAATATCACTATAATCACTTTTCTAAATTTTGATGTCAACTAATATGTCCACTCTTGTATTTCTCAAATTGTAAGCCTAGGATTAAGTCTTAATTTCTCAAATCATAATAACTTTAATGGAACTCATATAATACAATAGCATAATATTTAATTATCTATCTTAATATATCAAAACTTGATTTATTATATAATATCTTACAATGAAATTTCATCCCAACACACAAGTTTGCTGGTTTCCTTAAAGCAAGTGAAAATAATTAAATATAGATGGCAAGTTACCCAACTAAACCAAAAAAATCACTTTTTAGTTAAATGATGAAACACGTATACCTTTTGTAAAGGGAAATATGAGAATTGTTTATTTTATTTTATTTTGTGAAAGCTTATACTTATCCAAAAATTCATTACCAATCCAATTGTATAAATCCACGCTATGAGCAATTTTCCCAACTCCAATCTCCTTTCAATCATAAGTAATCAGCCAATTTAAATCACCCTTTCCCAACCAATTTACATGAGAATTAAATAATTTCCCGTATACGAAAATTAAACTTAAAAATAGTTTTACCTGATCAAGACGTGCGGCTGCTCTCGTCGTCTACATGTAAGTCCTTTTCTCAATTTGTTTTTAATTATTTAGGGCAAAAATATTGAACTAATAAATATTAAATTTCACTAATTTCTTTCTACACATGGATCATGTGGTATTAAATAAATTATCGATTTTGTCCATTATCATCAACTAATAAAAACTAATTATTTTATAAATATCCGCCAACTAAATAAACATAGTTATACAAATAGTTCAAAATTACCATTTAAAATTTACGAAAAAAGTCAAAATAGTTCTAGTACTTAAAATAATATAACGGGTCGTTACATTATTTGGCCAAAAAACTCTTTTTATCTTTGTTCGCTATAATATTTTCTTACCACCACTTCAACTACCGCACATCAAATGTCATCGTCACTGCCACCACCCTTGTTTCTCCGGCAATTCACCACCTCGTTTGCCTCCAAATCTAATATACTATTGTTCTTCCTCCTTAGCTTTTAAAATCAAAACTTTACAATAACTTATTTGCCCCAAAAAAATAGAGCGACCCATTTTTTATACTTTTGATATCAAAGTGTCTTAACATATACAAATTTCAAAGAGGAATAAATTCTACTTCAAATTTCTAAATTAATTTTCTGGATAATTTTAAGGGTTGTTTCTGACTTATGCCTGAGTGTCAATTTTTACTACATATACTTTCTTTGTCCACTTTTATTTGTCATATTGCGCTTTTCGAAAGTCAATTTGACTAATTTTCAAAGTTAAATTAAATTATATTAATTTGATATTTTAAACAAAAATTTAGATACTCAAAAACTACACAAAAAGTATTATAAATTATAATTTTTCGTATATCAATATGATGAAAAAATATATCTAAAATGTTAGTCAAAGTTTTTATAGTTTAACTTTAAAAGAGGAAGTTATAACAATTATTCCCGTATAGGTTTTGTTCATGACGTAATCTCTTTCTCCCTTCCATAAAAAGGTGTTGGTTTTTCAATTTTCTTTTCCCCGTCACATCAAAAATTCGAATTTCGTTTCTTTTCCATTGCTTTTTGAAACCAAACAACATAATTTTTCATCCAAAGTAATATTTTCTTTATCCTAATTTATGTGGTACAATAAAATTTTTATTGTAAATTCAGATATATAATCTTTAGTTAAGTTTTTTGAAAATTATATAGAAATTACTATAAGTTATAATAATTAATAACAACAATTAAAATATTTTAAAAAATAAATTAATTTGTTCTCATAATTGCAATTGTGTTACATTATTTGAGACGGAAAACACTACTAATTAATAATTGAAAGGGATATATGATAACTCCATTAACGGAGTTTGTGAATCATCTAAATTAAGTAAAAGAAAAGGAGAGAAATGCAGAGAACTCTAAAGAGTAAAAACAGTTACATTGATAATGCATTGATAACCAACTAATTATACATGAACAACTAGATACTGTATTTTTAGACCATACAGTGTATTATGTTTTATTCCTAACTAACTCTAACTGATTTTGTTGACTTATCTAACCATGGTAGCTTGTTAATCTTTCACTCTGCCCCTCAAGCGATGGTTTGAGAGCCCTGACCATGTATAAGATAGTCATGTGCTTTTTTTCAGCCACACCATTCTGTTGTGGTGTATATACACATATACTTTGATGAAATATGTCAAAACTAAACATAGATTGATAAGCAGTGCTAAAAAGTGAATCACTACCATTAAATTTGCATTTCAATTCTCAATATAATGGTTTTCTAGAATTACAACACAAAGAAAGAGGTAACAGGTAGATAATTTGGAATGTTGTTTGTAAAGGTGCCAGTGTATGCAGCAGCACAAGTTACAGGAGCAATATCTGCTGCATTCACGTTGCGTGTATTACTTCATCCAGTAATTAAACATGTGGGAACTACAACTCCCTCAGGCTCAGACATTCAAGCTTTAATCATGGAAATTGTCGTCACATTCTCTATGATGTTCATCACCTCTGCAGTTGCCACTGATACCAAAGCTGTAACTATTTTCTCTTTCTTATAAGTTATAACTAATTCACTTTTTTTGGACTAATTTTTAAGTAATTAACTTTTTATGATTATATAACCTTTTACTCGGCTGACATGCACTTCCACACTCAAATCATTTTTTTGAATGTTTAAATATTGTTATTTATAACATGTTTTATATAGTTTTTAAATATGTTAATTTTATTTTAAAAAATATTAAATTTTGTAATTAAATTTATAGTCAAAATTTTTAAAAAATTATTCTCAAAAATTAAGAAATTTTAGACACTATTAATAGCTTATGAAAATACTTTTGTTTTTACTAACTTTTTATGAATCTTTAAAATAGAGAAAATGATAAAAAAAATGAGATTATACAAAATTGAACAAAAAATATACTTCGATAATAGTTTATTCTAAGAAATAGCCCTATTATTACTTAATAGGTTAAAAATATCCTTTTTCTAATTTTATTTTTTTTAAATACATTTTCTTGACAAAAATAATTTTCTTTTTGTTGAACCTGTGTTTAATAGATTGGTGAGCTGGCGGGAATTGCAGTTGGTTCGGCCGTATGTATTACTTCTATCTTGGCGGGGTAAGTCGGTACTGGTCTCAACTCTTGAATATAAAAATACGAGCACCAAACAAATAAATGCATAATTTGAAAAAAAATACTCTTTTTATAAAAAATTCAAAGTTATTTGAATCAATTTTTATTTTTATATATTTAGTATGATTTAAGTTGTAATAATTGATTATCAATTATTTTACAAAGCTTATATTGAGCCATTAATATTTACTTAAGAAATTAATTACTTATAATTACTTTATAAACGGACATGATCGTGTAAGATTAATGGTAGAACTTAACCTTTTAATACAATGTTTTTTTTCATTAATCAACAGCCTTAAAAAAACATAAAAGAATTTTTTAAATATTGTTTTCTTTATCCCAATTTTTGTTATTTAAGAAAGAATGACACTTTTACTTTTAAAAATAGATTAACTTTGATAAAAAATTTCGGAACTAAAATTTTGAAAAATATATTTAATCTCTTATGAAATAATTTATAAACAACACAAACATTTATGAAATTAAACTACAAATTTCAAAACATTTTTTAAAATTTGTTTTTGTGCTCGATTGAAAAGCCTTCATAAAATTGGATAAATGGAGTATGAGAAATCAGTTTCGGTTACATCAATGTTTATATTGAATTTGTTGTAGGCCAGTGTCAGGAGGATCAATGAACCCAGCTAGAACCATTGGACCAGCAATGGCTAGCAATGATTACAGAGCAATATGGGTGTATATCATTGGTCCCGTTTGTGGAACATTACTTGGGGCATGGTCCTATAATTTCATCAAGGTTAATGATAAACCAGTACAAGCAATAGCACCCGGACACTCCTCATTTAAACTTAGAAGAATGAAGAGCAATCACGATGAAGAACAATGTGTAAACAAAGACCCTCTAAATGATTGAACTTCTTCCAATCCCATTTCACCCGTCTGTCTCACAAACAAGTTTGGTTTCTAATTTATTTTCTCATGTTTGATTAGTGACTCAAAAATATTTTCCATTGTTTGGATGGTGAATGAGAAACATTTTCCAGAAAACATCTTTTATTTTTAGGTAAAGAATTTAAAATACTTTTTAGAAAAATAGTTTCTAACTCAAAAAAAAACCTGATAACTGATTCGGGACCTAATCCAACATTTGAACTAGGACATAACCCTGTCGATCGATTTAGGACCCTCCATAGATACCCAATTACCCAAAACCTAACCTCAACTCCCGATTCGGTACCCGACATTCAAACTAGGACTCATCCGCAACATCCGAACTTGGACACAAGACCAAAGATTGATTTAGAATCTGACCCTGACACTTGATTTGGGATCTAACCCCAATTCTCGATCGAGACCTGACATTTGATGTAGACCCAACCCTAATCCAAACACTGACACCTGATCCAACGACTGATTCGGGTCTCGCTTACGACATGCCAACTCAAGACCCAAAGCTAGCTCAAGATCCGATGCTAACTCGGAACCCGACACCCAAAAAAGTCCTGACACCTGAATTAATACCCTACTTTTGAACCAAAACCCGATTTAGAGTCAATTCCCTAAATGGTCACCCAAGTTTAGGGAATTTCCTTGAAATATCATTTATGTTTCATTTAGGACCAAAATATAACTCAACTATCATTATTTTCCTCCAAATATACTTACCACTTCAAAAGTTTCACTCTCTCCTAGTTGGAATGCCATGTCATTGAAGTTTTTTTTTAAAGAATAGACTTATTTAATTCATCAAACTCATTTAAAATAATGATCTTATTATTTTCTAAAAAGTATATATTAGTTTATAAGAAGAAATTTTCATGCTTAAGAATCTTTTATCATAATTAATTTTTATTTTTTAATGCTATGAAGAATAGTTTTTTTAAAATTTACTATAATGTCATTAATTTTGAATACTTATAAACACATATATTCAAAATATATTGATATATAAATCACTCATGAATGTCAACTTGCATCAATTAATCATATATTATATAATGGATCAATAATATTAACGGTCAATTAACTATTAAAAAAATAATTAATTGGGCACTTTGAAATCCATACTTACAATATTTTTTTTTGAAAAGAAAATAGAAAATGAATAATATTTATATTAGAAAATAAAATTTTGATCTTTATTTATCAATATATTAATCTCATATAATATGTATATTACTAAATTAAAATAGACAATTCAATTAATTATTACTTGTATTTCATGAATTTGGGATGATATATATATATATATATATATATATATATATATATATATATTTGATGTTTAATTGTATGATAAGTTAAAGTATGATATAATATAGCAATTAAAGAATAAAAATAAAAAAAGTTAAATAATAATTTTCTTTTTCTTAATACTTTTATAAAAAAAAATTGCTTAAAATTTTCAAATAATTTATTTAGGAATTTTGAAAACTACCAAGTAATAATTGCACACAGTTTTTTTCATTGAATTTTGTTTGGTAAAAAATCTAAAGGAATTAGTTTTTAATTTTTTTTTTGTAATCTTCATAAATGCTAATGTAATTTATATATTGTTTTGTAGAGATATAAGTTTGATGAATTAAATAGGTCTATTATTTTTTAAAATAATGTATCAACTAGAATAGAATGCGACTTTTGAAATATTTAGTATTTATTTATTATTAGATAAAAATAGTAATAATATTATTCACTTTTTATTTTTTTCAAGAAAAAAAAAATTGTAAGCATGAATTTCAAAATACACAATTAATTTTATTGTAATAGTTAATTGATATTTAATATTATTGATTCATTATAAAATTTATGATTACTTGATGTAAGTTAGCATTCATGAGTGATTTGTATATCGATATTTTTTTTGAATGTATACGTTTATAAGTATTCAAAATTGATTATATTATAGTACATTTTAAAAACCTTTTCTTCATAACATAAAAAAGAAAAGTTTAATTATAATAAAAGATTCTTAAGTATGAAGATTTATTCTTAATAAACTAATATAAAAAAATAATAATATGATCATTATTTTAGTTAAATGGGTTTAATGAATAAAATTAGTCTATTATTAAAAAAAAACTTTAATGACATGTCATGCCAACTAGGAGAGAGTGAGGCTTTTGAAGTGTCAAGTATATCTGGAGGAAAATAGTGATAGTTGAGTGATATTTTGGTCCTAAATGAAACATAAATGATATTTCAAGACAATTACCTAAACTTGGGCGACCATTTAGGGAATCGACTCCCTGATTTAGGACCCGAACCTGAAATTCGATTAGGGACCTTATTGTAACACCTAGAAATTTTTTGAACAAAAATCCAAACCGTCCTTTCTGGTGAGTAGGATTTTACCAAGGAATTCAAAATTTCTTAAGTATTAAGATCACTAGATATATCACCTTGAGTTCCAACAAGAATTAAAGAGAATTCATTCAAGTCATTCCTAGGTTCTTCTAAGTTTTGGGTCAACTTAAAATGACCATAATCTTCATTAAATAATGAGTTATGTGACCCATAAGATATCCAATGAAAGGTCTTTGAATTATCTTTTCAAAGCCACTGAGTTTGCTAAATTTCGAGGTTGTATGAGGGAGATATCCCCGTTTGAAGACAGGCTGTCCAATTAAGGAAAGTTACCCGAAAATATGAGGGGTATTTTGGTGTTTTCCTTACCCAATTGGATTTAAGCGTTTTAGTAAGGTTTTAGGAGTCTAAACCAATTAGAATTAGTTTCATTCATCCCCAAAAGCGTTTAGGATTTTAGAGAGAAGATTCAAGAGGAGAAAAAATTCAAAGTTTCAAGCGTTCGTTCAAAAATTCAAGATTTCGCCAAGAACCTAGTTCTTTGTGGTATGTAACCTTCCATAGTGTTGGGTTTGTTCACCCACACGCCAATAATGCGTTTCTTTTGCGAATCTATCCATAAATATTGAGAAATTTAATTTCTTGGTGAGTTTTTGATAAGTGTTCTTGAAGTTTCCTTTTCGATTAAGTTTTGATGTAAGCTTCTACTTGGGTCAAGTTCAAACAACCATATCTCTTAGAATATAAATAGTTACATGAGTCATAACCTATTAAATTAAAGGTATTTGAATCTACTTTCCAACGCCACCAATTTCGTGTTAATCCAATTTCTGAATAAAAAGTTATGACTATTTTAATAACCTATACAGTGCTGTTACAAATTTAGCCCACGGGAAAACATTAAGGACTCGTTTGGTAGGAGGTATTACATAGAATAGTCCATGGATTAAAATTTAATCCATCTAATACATTATTTGGTTACATTATTTTATTTTATCCATGGATTGCTAATACATCATATATGGTCTTATTTTATCCCTAGTAAATGGAGGGATAACTAATCCAAGGTTTGTTAAACCTTGGATAAGACCCCTAAATGACAAAATTATCCCTTTATTCATTTTCCTAAATTTCTTTTGGAATTTAATTTTCTTTTTATTTATATTGAAATAGTTATAAATGTTCTTTTTAATTCTCCAAATTCGTTTAGTGTAATTTAATGATTTCATTAATATTTTTTTCTCCTTTTTTTTTTATTCAATGTAGTTCATCGATTAACCACTTGAACTATTTTTTTTTTAATAAGCTTTAGCTATTGAACAATATAAGTAGTCTTAAATCTATGTTAAGTTTAAGATATACTTGACCAACAAAAAAAGTGGTACATCATACCTCAAATATATATATATATATATATATAACTTAACTAGTATGTATGCATATATTTAACTTAACTAGTTAAATGAAATAGAAAATCCTAAAAAAAACAATATTGTCCCACAACAACTTTGATTAATTATTATCCGGGTAAGGGACTTTGGTATAAAATTGTATAAGTATATTTTTAGATCTTCATTTTTGACAAGTTTAAACTCTTTTGTCAACATCCGGTTGCCATATACAATAATTATACAGATTAAAATTTGTAAAAATAAATAAATAAAGATTTAGCATATATTTTTTTTACTATGAATTTTATTCAACTGTTGCGTAGTATTAAATTCTTGTTATTAATTATGCACAAAAAAGAAAAAAAATTGTTTCAATTTATATAACACTCTTTTTCTTTATTGTTATTTTCTAAAAAAAAATTACCGTAGTGTTATGGTCCGGTTATCTACCTTGACTCAATTACATGAAATAAACAATCTCATAATAACACAAGGGTATAATAGGAAAGAAATTTTTTGTAGAGTTTTAAATCAAACACAAGATTAAGTGGAAAGTAATGAACCAAACACTTGACAAAAAATAATCCCTGCACTACTAATCCCTGCATTACTAATCCCTGCGTTATTAATCCCTGCATTACTAATCCTTGCATTATCAATGTTTGTACCAAACGACCCCTAAAAGGGTTGTTTTTGTTTTTTTACCTCCAAGAAAACCCTAAACACATTTCTTGACAAATAAAAGGCTCAAAACAGTAAGATTTTCATCTTTTAATCCATTATTCTCTTCTCTCTCAAACCCTAGGGCAAAACCCTAAGGAAAAATCAAAATAGAAAACTCCATTCAAGATTCTTTCAATCTTTTACAAGATTCTTCTTCAAGGTAAGTCTTTTTCCAAGAATTCCAATTTTTTCAACTCAAATTCCTCCATACAATTATGAATCACTAATGAAAATCATAATTCTTGGCCATAGATATTTCAAGAAACTAATTCAAGAATCTCAAGAAAGGTTTTCTTGATCGTTTACCTCAAGCTAGGGTTTCAAGGCTTCTAATCAAGTTCTTCTTCAAGATCCTTTCAAGATTCTTCAAGAACCTTGGTTTTCCAGGTATGTAAGGCTATCATAGTGTTGGACTAGTTCATCCTCACGCCCTCCATCTACTTTCAAATCAGTAAAAGAGAAATTAAGGATTCTTTTCCTAGATTGGAGTATTATTGAGATAAGTTGATTTGAGTTCTTGAGTTCATGGTTCTTTCAAAAATTATATTCCTAATTATTGAGTTTTAAACTGAGTTTTGAGGAAGTAAGTATGAGAATGAGAAGAGTCGTATACATGAGTTCTATATTATTATGTAGACCCTCGAGTCGAGTCGAGTCGTTCATGCCCATAAATTCCGCATGAACTTCATAATTTGAATATCTTTGAGAGGAGTAGTATCTTCTAGTTCTAAGTCTTTGAGAATTGAGTTTCTAATCCTTTTGAGATTATATTCCTACTGATGAGACTACTACATGTTACCCATGAAGCCCTTGAGTTGAGTTGTTCATGCCCATAAATCGGCATGAACCCTATGAGTCGAGCAGTCTAGAGATAAGTAGTATCATAGAGTCTTGAGTTCTGAGTACTGAAGTTCTTTATTTCTATAAGATCCCTAAGTTGAGTCGTTCATGTTCATAATTCCACATGAACCCTATGATTTGAGTTATAAATTTTAAAAAGCTTTTTAAAGCCAACACTTGAGTTCTTAAATTGAGTTTTGAGAAATTAAAGATGAGTTTTGAGAAAAGATTTTTCTAAAATATGATTAGTATGACAATCGAGTATGCCATCAATGTATGAGCAGTATGGTATCTAGATATACCATCAATGTTTATGCAGTATGACTTCCCGAGTCATCAATGATCACATTATAATATGATTTTGAAATATTTTTGAGAAAGAGTAGAGTTGAGTTCATTTTAAAAAAAATTATATATGGGAACTAAGTATTCCTAAGATTAAATGTTTTCACATTTAAGATGAGAGGAAACTGAAATTTTCAAAAGAGTTTTGAGCAGTTTGAGTACCATCTCTTTGAAGAGAAGATTTTTTTAGTAATAATTTCAAACCACAGAAAATGTTATGTTTTTAAACATATGAGCTAAGTATATTTTTAGGAGTAGTATTGAACACCGATATGGGGACGAGTTCAGATAACTCAAGTCTCCATAAACTATGTAGCCAATGTGGGTAGAAAGGGTTATACTTTTTAGATGATTCCTTAATGCTTTTTAGCATAGACTAGTGGATCCACTTAGTTGAGATGTTCTATACCCCAACAAAGTATAGGACGGTTCTGGTAGTGTGGGTGAGATGTTGTATTATCACATAGCTCATAGTGATGGTTGTTGGTTAGAGAAATTCCCACAGAGTTATATGGTATATTTACATATACAAACTAAGTTATTATTATATTCTTCAATACATTGAGTTTCTATCTACTATTTTAAAATCTTTCCATGTATATTGCATCTTTTACTGTTGCTTTATCCTTGAGTATCATGAGTTGAGTCTCTTGAGTTGAGTACCTTTGAGTTGAGTATCATATTCTTCTACTGAGTTGAGTTGAGTGAGTTGAGAAGAGGTAAGTATGTTTCCTTTTTATCAAGTTAAAGCATATGTTTATGCTTTAGAATTCCCCCTACATGCTCGTACATTCCACTTACTGAGCCATTTGGCCTGCATCGTTTCATGATGCAGATACAAGTATTCAGGGTCATCAACAGGAGCTTTGTTAATACCTCATAGAGTTTGAGTTAGCTATGGTGAGCTTCCTTGCTTTTGGAGGATTTCATTTATTTTTCAGTTTTATCAGGATGTCGTGGGTCTTGTCCCGACTTTCATATTTGTCATTTAGAAGCTTCATAGATAGATAATAGAGTTTGAAAGTCTGTTTCATTTATTTTGTTAAATGTTTTAAAGACTTGAGATGCCTATTTCTGGCGAGTTGAATATATTATTCATATTCAATTTTTAAGCTTTGTATGTTTGAGTTAGTCTTCCACTTGTAGACAACCAGGATGAGGGTTCGCTTGGGGACTAACAATGGTTCTCGAGTGCCGGCCACGTCCAAGGTGTAGGCACGGATCGTGACAAACTTGGTATCAAAGAACAAAGTTCAAGTGTCCTAGGGTGTCTATGAAGCCGTGTCAAGTAGGATCTTATTTATGGGTGTGAGGGCCCTACTTCTATAAATGAGGGACTATAGACATTTAAGAAAAGTTTCCTTTCTTTCATACTCTTAATTGTGCAATAGAGCTATGTCATAGAGACTCATTCTAACTCGTGCATTCTGATTAATAACATTATCAAAGACACTTCATTCAATTCTAAGCGTCAACGATCGTTAGTCAGTATATAACCCAACAAAATGAGTTGGGGTCGAATTCCACAGAGAGTGATATGTGTTTAAGATTCAATAGAAAAGTACGAATATGTTCAAATCACCCAAAGGAATAGACATTTACGAATAAAAACATAATTCAAATTAGGGGGTGACACGAATGTCAAATAACATGGGGTTTTGATTTGAAATTTTCAGCTACAACTACATCAAATAACACGATAATAACAATAATGAGACGGGTTCTTGGGATGTGATTCGATTATTGGCTAATGTAGACAAATGGGTAATTGCAACTGTTAGGAAATAACTGAATATTAGTGAATAAGTTAGACTATAGACGAGGTATACTTTCTCTCAAACAATTTACCTCGAATCAAGTCAATTTCTCTTGAACATCGACAAGCATACAAAATAAGAATAGCCTACGCCTTAGTCCATTCACTCTCCCAAGCTGAATGTGTGGAAAAGAGTTTAGTTTTCACTCTCTCGAGCTGAAACCATGACAACCCAATACCCACAGATCATCAATCAATAATCTTATTTTTAAAACCTCTCTCTCGAGCAAGCAAAAAACACGAAGGTAGAACTGCATTTGCAACTACAATTCTTTAAGTTAAACCATAATTAATTATTGAAATCACTTCTAAAAAGTATTTAAACTAACAATTAGCAATACCCATAAACTAAATCAGCCCATAATCACATAATCACACCCCAAGAATTTGGGTTTTAGCTAGACATCATAAAAAGATAAAAATTGTTACCAAATTTTGTTTCCATCAACTGGGTAAGATTAATTTCGTCTTTACAGAGATCCAAATTGAAGAATGTCAAAGACCCACTTCCAATTTCTCAAAAGTGAAAAACTTCAATTCTTCAAAGCTAAGGAAAACTTGTCTCAATACTCACAGTTCAAACTGAAAATTAATTCAAAAATTTGTTCAAAATAAAACTTGATACAAAATTTAATGTTTGAAAATGTATATATAGTCGCCAAAAATATGCTGCGAAGGGCCATTCAATGCAGTAAGTCGCGCTCACTGATCAGTTCGGCGATCCGCCCTTTGGTCAATTCCATCACCTTTTTGCCTTGGCCTTCAACATCTTTCAGGTCGGTAACTTTGGGCGATCTAAATCTGCACCGCAGAACCACTCAGCGATTCGGCGACTGCTTCTTTCTCTCGCTAACTTGATTTTCTCCTTCAGGGTTTAGCACACTGGAACTTTAGGCGGTCAAATGGATACTTGGCGACTCGCCAAATGGACTTTGTGATCACTAAACTCTCCTTTCTTCTTCTTTCAGCTCGCTTCATTTCTTTTTGAAAATTAGTGTCCATGCTTTGTTCCTTAATCCAAATACCTAAAAATTAAGGATTTTACATCAGTTATTGGCACAAAATAAGCATGTGAGGACACTAAATCAATCCAAATAAAGCCCTAAATGAGTCCAAATCTTGGACTCATCAACACCTCTAACTTAAATTTTTGTTTGTCCTCAAGTAAAACTCAAGTTCAACAGTTCAAAAAGGATGTCTCAAATAGTGCTACACAAGACTCAATCATGAATGCACATGACAAGAATCAACTTACTCATGCAAGGATCAATTGTGCACTCAAAGAATCAAGTTGTGACTCATTGTTATCAATGATTCTCAAGCTTACAATACTTGCTTAAAATGCAAGTTCATGCTCATCAAACGTACTCAAATGCCCTCACACAAAGAATTATTCCATATTCACACACAATGGTTCAACCCTTTATAGTTCCGAAATCAAATACAACTCTCACACTTACAAAGATGAACACATGAATGACTTCATCCATTGGTTTGCCCTTATTTTCTAATCAACACTTGTTTCAGCTTACTCAAGATAAAAAAGGTCTTTTCAAGACTTGTAATGGTGATTAATGTAAAGGTATGGTCCTTTAGGCTCAGTGGCAGCTATCCTTATGAAATGTGGTATGAACAACACTTTCCTTCCTTTTCTTCACCATTCTCATTCATGCTCAAAATTCACCCCATTATTCAATTTTCACGGAGTACCGGACACCCCATTTCTCTTGCACTTTCACAAATTTATTAAAAAACTTTTTCATTCTTCTTTTCTTTTTCTCTTTTTTTTTGTATAGATTGGTTCCATATTTTTCACAACCATGGATCAAAGGGGACTTCGTTGCACTTCTTGATTTACTTACTTTTTTCACCACACCCCCAACTTAGGCTTTTGGCCTAAGTTGGCTATTCAAACAAACCACAAATCATGAGATTATGGGTGAATGGATAAAGAAATGTCACAATTTCATCAAGTTTCTTCCAAGGAAAGGGTAAGTGTAACACCCTGACTTTTTGAAACGTATAAATTGACTCGTATCTTCATGGAAAGACCAAGAGGGTGGGTAATAAATTAATAAAGACGTGTTATATGATATTTTAAGTGTTCAAGTGTTGTATCTCAAGTTTTGAAGTTAGGTAAGTGGAAAAATAAAAGTTGGTGAAAGTTACAGTAAATTCCTTTTTAAAGATTTGTCTGAAATTTGGGTCAAATGTCTCAGACGTTTTCACCCAATCTATTAAAATATATGATCCCCACGACCTATCGAATTAAAGGTCTACAAGTCTAGTTTCCAATGCATCAAACCGTTTGTTCATACGACTTCAGAATAGAGAGATATTTGCATTTTAGTAGGATTGTGCAAGCAGGCACGTGAGGTGGGGCCCTAGGTCGGTGGAATGTTACATATATCTTCTTCTTCGACCTTTTTCTTTATTTTTAAGATAAGAACCAAAGAAATTAGAGAAATCCATTTCTAGGATCAAGTGAACTGTAGATTTTCTCGACTTAAGTCCTTGACGAAAGTTGTTCTACGCGTTGGGCTCATTATCGTGGTATAATTTGTTTTATCGATTGCGTAGCATATCACACTTTAGTGTTGGGACAGCAAGGGTTTGAATATATTTGAAGGTTTTGAGGCGTATTATGAACCTAAGATCGAGGTAAGACCCTTCTTTCATCGACTTTAGCTTTTATAAGCAGCAAACAACAATTTGCGACGGAAATACATATCTTTTATCATATTGTCATGATATCTTTTATTTTTGTGTGTTGATTATGGTCCTACCTTGTTGTAGTATCGAGGGAGTTATGAGTAAAAGTCGTTAGGCCACGTGAATTTAGCGAAAAAGGTATGTTAAGGCTATTCCCTACTTACGGCATGTTTCCTTAAAGCTTAGAAGCAATGTATTTGGGTCATTATCCTTGATATACTTGTAGCCGTGATTGTTGATTGTTGGCTGCTCGAGTTGATATAATTTTCCCTTGTCGAGATTCTTATCCAGTTAGTAGCGTCCCTATGTTGGACACGACTTAGAGGATATTTGTATAGGTTGCTTATAAATAAATTGCTCGCTTTTAGCGATTGGATTGTTATTGTTGCCCTTGGGGATATTGTGGTTAGCTGCAGGAATGTGATCTATGTCTAGAAGGGCTATGTTCTACCTATAGGGCTATATGGGTGCCTAAAAGGGCTATGAGTTGCCTATGGGGCCATGTTGTTGCCTAAGAGGGCTATGAGTTGCCTATAGGGCTATATTGACACCTAAGAAGGCCATGTTGTTGCCTAAGGGCTATGAGTTGTCTATATGCTATGTTGATGCCTAAGAGAGCTATGTGCTACCTACGAGGCTATATTAATGCTTAAGAGGGCTATGTGACTTCCTACGTGGCTAGGGGACTATAGGCTGATTGGCACCTTCCGGGCTTATGGGGGCCTGAGTAGGTGGTCTTGTGTGCTGTTTGTACCTGCCAAGCTTATGGGGGATTTGTTAGGTTGTTGTTTTATTATTTTCGATAAGTTAAGATTTAAGAGCATGTCAGTACACTTAACTTATCCTTGATTTAATTATCAGATTATTCGAGTATATCAGGATACCTCATCATAGTCTATTGCCTTTCATATTCTGTACATTATTTTGTACTGACGCACCATTGCCTTGGGGGCGTTGCATTCATGCATGCAGGTCCTGAAAGACGACCGAGTAGACCTCCTCAGCAGCAGAATTGACTTTTATCCGGTTAGCTAGCCCCTTTCCTCTGAAGTTGCCAGAGTTGGGAGGTTTGTTACCTTTTGTTGTATATATCTTTATGGGTAGGCTGGGGCCCTGTCCCGCTAATCTTTACTACTCTTAGAGGCTTGCAGACTAGTGTGTGGGATTTATAGCTACGTTATGGCTATGCTGGCCTAATTTGTTGGTTTGCTGAAGCTTGTTAGTTGTGTGATGCATTGTCTTAATATAGTTGCTTTCAGTTTCGGTATAGAGATCATGGTGGCCTCGACGGCCCAATCAGGACTTCTGTGCTGGTTGGCTATTTCTTTATATGAACTCTTGGGAGTAGCTATTTCTTTTATGGATCTGTTTACAGGGGCCTTGTCGGCCGAGGGCTTAATTTTAAGCCAAGATATACTTGTTTGTTTTCTTGACTGTTTGTGGCTGCCATGCGCTAGTAGCAAATGGTTCAGTAGGGTCGACTCGAGCCTGAGTTTTGGCATTAGGAGCTATTTGTGCCCTTGAATCTGGGGCGTGACAAACTTGGTATCAGAGCAACGTCGTATCCTAGGGAGTCTGCAAGCCATGTCTAGTAGAGTCTTGTTTATAAATGTATTGTGCACCATATTCGATAAGCAAGAAGCTACCGGACATGTTAGAATGACTATCCTTCTTTTGCTCACATCGTGCTATAGAGCGGTGTATTAAGGGTTGATGTTTCTGGCTTATAATTGATACTTGTATGCAGATAAAGATGATTGATACTAGACAGACCATAACTAGCCAAGGGCTAGATACAACTGCAAGCGAGCGTACCGGCAACATACCACAGGTGGAGGTAGCCCATTCTTAGACCTAGGGGGAGACATCTTCTCAGCCCCCTATAGCTTCTCCAAAACTTCAGGAGCCTCCGAGGGCTATAGGACTTTCGGATCCACCAGCAGTACCACCTCTAGTTCCTCTTATTCCATATGATCAGGATTTCAAGAGTGCAGTATATATGTTAGCACAATTAGTAGTTGCACAGTGCCAACCAGTTGCGCCAGATGTTGCCGAACCTTCTGAAGGGCCCGAAAGTTCGAGAGTTCATGAATTTCTTGCCTTGAATCCTCTACAGTTTATAGGGACAAATCGCAGAGAAGACTCTCAGCACTTTGTTGATCAGCTTCCTAGGATCTTCAGAGTCATGCATGCCTCATCGACTGAGTCAGCTGAGTTAGCAGCATTTCGATTGCGTGATATTGCAGTATTGTGGTATGAAAGTTGGGAGAGATCTAGGGGAAAAGATACATCTCTACCCACTTGGGATAACTTTACATAAGGTTTCATAGATTACTATTTACCTCTAGAGATTAGGGATGGCCGGGTGGACCAGTTTCTGAACCTCCGACAGGGTGGCATGAATGTTCGAGAGTACAGGCTGAGATTTGATTCATTGGCTAGATATGCACCAGCATTTGTTGATACGATGAATGACATGGTGCATAGATTTGTGGGAGGGCTTGACTCAGACTATATCGAGGCTTGTTCTATCGTTGAGCTAAATGATAATATAAATATCTCGTGGATTCAGACCTTCGTACAGGGCATAAAGGAGCGCCGACATCTACAGTATACGAGTGAGAGGGTCTCGAGAGAGACAAAAGAGGGCTAGGCTCGCTGGTTCACAGGGAGATTTTCAGGGTCGTCCCAGACCCTGATATTTTATTAGGCCACATATACCTCCACCACAGAAGTTCCAGGGTAGTAGATTTGATCATCAGGAACATTCAGGCTCAGCTGAGGGTTCACGAGCATCAGGCTTGCAGCAGCAGAGGAGTTTAGGCCAGGCTAGGACATCCCAGCTGTGTTGCATTACTTGCGGTAGGATGCATTTCGGGAGGTGCAGACAGGGTTCCACAAGTTGTTATTCTTGTGGACAAGAGGGGCATGGGTGGAGAAACTACCCTATCATAGGTCAGGGTGGTATATGTTAGTCGACCAGGTCAGCAATAGGTTCCTCCTCAATAGCACAGTCTACAGGGCGTGGACCCCTGACTTCAGCACGTAGGGGTAAAGGCGGAGGCAGAAAGGGAACATCTAGTTCTGGTAGTGGACAGAGCCGTACATATTCATTAACTAGCCGACAAGACTCAGAGTCATCACCAGATGTTGTGACAAGTACATTGATTGTTTACTCCCATTGTGTTTATGCTTTGATAGATCCTGGATCTACTTTGTCTTATGTTACTCCATTTATAGTGGGGAGGTTATGTATAGTAGCAGAGTCATTAG
Source organism: Solanum commersonii (assembly GCA_029007595.1). Lineage (NCBI taxonomy): Eukaryota > Viridiplantae > Streptophyta > Magnoliopsida > Solanales > Solanaceae > Solanum > Solanum commersonii. The sequence goes on from JAJTWQ010000029.1 coordinate 5,068,858, forward strand.
ATCGACCCTTTATTGTATCTACACCAGTTGGTGAGTCTATTATTGCCAAGAGAGTCTATCGAGGTTGCACAATAGAAATTATCGATTGTCAGACCTTTGTAGATCTCGTAGAGTTAGAGATGGTCGATTTCGATGTCATTATAGGTATGGACTGGTTAGCATCTTGTTATGCTAATGTTGAGTGCCGAACAAAGATTGTTAGATTCCACTTTCCAGGAGAGGCAGTTCGGGAATGGAAAGGCGATACAACAACGTCGAAAGGTAGGTTTATTTCCTATCTTATGGCAAGGAGGATGATTACCAAGGGTTGTGTTTATCATCTTGTTCACGTTCATGATATAGATGCAGAACCACCGACTCTTTAGTCTATTCTGGTAGTTAATGAGTTTCTAGATATATTTCTAGATGAACTCCCTGGTATCCCTCCAAAATGGGAAATTGATTTTGCTATCAATATGCTACCAAGTACACAACCCATATCTAACCCTCATTATAGAATGACTCCTGCTGAGCTAAAGGAGTTGAAGGATTAGCTGAAAGACTTGCTGGATAAAGGCTTTATTAGGCCTAGTGCTTCACCATAGGGTGCACCAGTGTTGTTCGTAAGGAAGAAAGATGGCTCACTAAAAATATGTATCGATTACCGATAGTTGAATACGGAAACTATAAAGAATAAGTATCCCCTTTCGAGGATAGATGACTTGTTTGATCAACTACAAGGTGCTAAGTGTTTCTCAAAGATTGATTTAAGATTAGGGTACCACCGGATATGAGTTCAGGAGAAAGACGTTCCAAAGACAGCTTTTAGAACTAGATATGGATACTTTGAGTTCTTGGTAATGTCTTTTGGATTAACTAATGCCCTAACAGTGTTCATGGACCTGATGAATAGTATATTCAGGCCGTATCTAGACTTGTTTGTGATTGTATTTATTGATGATATTTTAGTGTATTCACATTCAAAAGATGAGCATGCAAATCATCTGCGAGCAGTCCTTCAGGTTCTTCGAGACTGAGAACTTTATGCAAATTTTTCTAAGTGCGAGTTTTGGTTAGACTCTGTAGCTTTCTTAGGCCATATTGTATCAGATGCAGGCATTACGGTTGATACACAAAAGATTGAGACCGTAAAAACTTGGCCCAGACCTATGACTCCAACTGAGGTTCGTAGTTTCTTAGGGTTAGCTGAGTACTACAGAAGGTTTGTAGAGGGGTTTTCTTCACTTTCAGCATCATTAATGAAGTTGACTTAAAAAATAGTTAAGTTTTAGTGGACTGAAGTTTGCGAGCATAGTTTTCAGGAGCTGAAGGACAGTTTGACATCAACACTAATTCTAGCATTGCCAGAGCGTTCAGAGGGCTATGTGGTGTACTGCGATGCTTCTGGTATTGGGTTGGGATGTGTTTTGATGCAACATGGTAAGGTTATCGCATATGTTTCAAGGTAGTTGAGAAAGCATGAGAAGAATTATCCGACCCACGATTTAGAGTTGGCTGCAGTTGTGCACGCATTAAAGATTTGGAGACACTATTTTATGGCATTCATGTTGACATCTTCACAGATCATAAGAGCCTTCAATATATATTTAGACAGAAGGAGTTAAATCTGCGATAGCGTCGATGGCTTGAGTTACTGAAAGACTACGACGTGGACATTTTATATCATCCAGGAAAGGCGAATGTGGTAGCTGATTCCCTCAGTCGAAGATCTATAGGTAGTTTATCATATTTAGATGTTGAGAAGTGTGAGCTAGCGTGAGAGCTTCATCAGTTAGCTAGCTTGGGAGTCAGATTGTTAGAGGCAGAAGATAGTGGGGTAACAATTCAGGACACAGCTATATCATATCTAGTTGTAGAAGTAAAATCATGCCAACAAGAGGATCTTAGCTTAGAGCAACTTAGAGCTATGGCTCAGGATCAACAGTCTTTAGCATTTGATATAGCAGAAGATGGAGTTCTCAGATATAGCGGTTGATTATGTGTTCCGAATATTACAGGTCTTCGACATCGAATTATGGAAGAGGCACATCATTCCCGTTATTCTATTCACCCTGGTTCGACAAAGATGTACCATGATATTAGGAGATTTATTGGTGGCATAGGATGAAGAAGGATGTTGCTGAGTCTGTGGCGCAGTGTCCTAACTGCCAACAGGTGAAGGTTGAGCACCAAAAGCCCGCGGACTAGTTCAGGAGATAACCATTCCTTTGTGGAAGTGGGAAGCAATTAATATGGATTTTATTGTAGGGTTACCTCGATCGCATCGCAAGTTTGACTCTATTTGGGTAATTGTTGATAGACTAACAAAATCAGCCCACTTCTTACTAGTCAGGGCTACTTTTTTGGCCGAAGACTATGCAGGGCTCTATATTAGAGAGATTGTTAGGCTACACGGTGTCCCAGTATCTATTATCTCTGATAGAGGAGCACAATTTACCGCCAATTTTTGGAAGTCCTTCTAGAAAGGATTAGGGACACATGTTAATCTTAGTACTGTCTTTCACCCTCAGACAGATGGCTAGGGTGAGCACAAAATTTTGACACTCAAAGATATGTTATGGGCATGCGCGCTAGACTTCAAGGGAAGTTGGGATGACCACTTGCCTCTTATTGAGTTCGCATACAATAATATTTATCATTCCAACATCGGGATGGTACCTTATGAGGCTTTGTATGGGAGAAAATATAGATCCCCCATTGGATGGTTCGGGGTAGGTGAGTCAGGGTTGATTGGACCTTACTTAGTCCAGCAGACAGTGGAGGAAGTTAATCTCATTCGGGAGAGGTTGCTAACAACTCAAAGCCGACAGAAGTCATACTCAGATATGCGACGAAGGGACTTAGAGTTTTGTGTCGATGACTGGGTATTCTTAAAAGTCTCGCTTATGAAGGGTGTTATGCGATTTGGCAAAAAGGGAAAGCTTAGTCCAAGATTCATTGGTCCATACCGGATCCTTCAAAGGGTAGGACGAGTGGATTATGAGTTAGAATTGCTTTCGGGCTAAAATATGTTCATCCAGTTTTCCATGTATCGATGCTACGGAAGTGCGTAGGAGACCCTTCTCAGGTTGCTCTAGTTAAGGATGTTCAGATCACAGAGGAGGTGTCCTATGAGGAAACTCCAGTTGCCATTTTAGATCAGCAGGTCCGTAAATTAAGGACCAAAGAGGTGGCTTCGGTTAAAGTATTGTGGAGAAACAAGAATAGAGAAGAGGTGACCTGGGAAGCTGAGGATGGCATGAGGTCTAAATATCCTCACTTGTTTCATACCCTAGGGTGATAACATATCAGTTTATATTAGGGCAGTAAGGTAAGATACCTATTTGATATATATATATATATATATACTATTGCTTATTATTATTGTGGTTGTCGTTGTATATCTACTCACACTGTTATGGTGGAGCTATAGTGCTTAGCTATTTATGTCATCATGTGAGACGCCTAGGTTAGAAATTTTGCATTTTAGGTTCTTGGATAGTGACATCTACAAAGAATACATTGTCTAAATTTTGGCAACTCCTAAGGACTGAACCGCGTGACTTAGATTTTTCATTCGAGGACGAATGTTAATAAGGGGGGATGGATGTAACACCCCGACTTTTCGAAACATATAAATTGACTCGTATCTTCGTGGAAAGATGAGGAGGGTGGGTAATAAATTAATAATGATGTGTTATTTGATATTTTAAGTGTTCAAGTGTTGTATCTCAAGTTTTGAAGTTAGGTAAGTGGAAAAATAAAAGTTGGTGAAAGTTACCGTAAATTCCTTTTTAAAGATTTGCCGGAAATTTAGGTCAAATGTCTCAGACGTTTTCTCCCAATCTATTAAAATATATGATCCCCACGACCTATCGAATCGAAGGTCTATGAGTCTAGTTTCCAATGCATCAAACCGTTTGTTCATACGACTTCATAATAGAGAGATATTTGCATTTTAGTAAGACTGCGCAAGCAGGCACGTGAGATGGGGCCCTAGGACGGTGAAATGTTACATATATCTTCTTCTTCAACCTTTTTATTCATTTTTAAGATAAGAACCAGAGAAATTAGAGAAATTCATTTCTAGGATCAAGTGAAGTATAGATTTTCTCGACTTAAGTCCTTGACGAAAGTTGTTCTATGCGTTGGGCTCATCATCATGGTATAATTTGTTTTATCGATTGCGTAGCATATCACACTTTAGTGTTGGGACAACAAGGGTTTGAATATATTTGAAGGTTTTGAGGCGTATTACGAACCTAAGATCGAGGTAAGACCCTTCTTTCATCGACTTTAGCTTTTATAAGCAACAAACAACAATTTGCGACGGAAATACATATCTTTTATCATATTGTCATCATATCTTTTATTTTTGTGTGTTGATTATGGTCCTACCTTGTTGTAGTATCGAGGGAGTTATGAGTAAAAGTCGTTAGGCCACGTGAATTTAGCGAAAAAGGTATGTTAAGGCTATTCCCTACTTACGGCATGTTTCCTTAAAGCTTAGAAGCAATGTATTTGGGTCGTTATCCTTGATGTACTTGTAGCCTTGATTGTTGATTGTTGGCTGCTCGAGTTGATATAATTTTCCCTTGTCGGAATTCTTATTCAGTTAGTAGCATCCCTATGTTGGACACGACTTAGAGGCTATTTGTATAGGTTGCTTATAAATAAATTGCTCGCTTTTAGCGATTGGATTGTTATTGTTGCCTTTGGGGATATTGTGGTTAGCTGCAGGAATGTGATCTATGTCTAGAAGGGCTATGTTCTGCCTATAGGGCTATATGGGTGCCTAAAAGGGCTATTAGTTGCCTACGGGGCCATTTTGTTGCCTAAGAGGGATATGAGTTTCCTATAGGGCTATATTGACGCCTAAGAAGGCCATTTCCTTCCTACAGGGCAATGTTGTTGCCTAAGAGGGTTATGAGTTGTCTATAAGCTATGTTGATGCCTAAGAGAGCTATGTGCTGCCTACGGGGCTATATTAATGCTTAAGAGGGCTATGTGATTTCCTACGGGGCTAGGGGACTATCGATAGGGGTATATAGGCTTATTGGCACCTTTTGGGCTTATGGGGCCTGAGTAGGTGGTCTTGTGTGCTGTTTGTACCCGCCAAGCTTATGTGGGATTGGTTAGTCTGTTGTTTTAGTATTTTTGATAAGTTTAGATTTAAGAGTAGTTCAGTGCACTTATCTTATCCTTGATTTATTTATCAGATTATTCCAGTATATCAGGATACCTCATCATAGTCTATTGCCTTTCATACTCTGTACATTATTTTGTAGTGACGCCCCATTGCCTTGGGGGCGTTGCATTCATGCATCCAGGTCCTGACAGATGACCGAGTAGACCTTCTCAGTAGCAGGATTGACTTTTATCTGGTTGGCTAGCCCCTTTTCTCCGGAGCTGCCAGAGTTGGGAGGTTTGTTACCTTTTGTTGTATATATCTTTATGGGTAGGCTGGGGCCCTGTCCCGCTAATCTTTACTACTCTTTGAGGCTTGACGACTAGTGTGTGGGGTTTATAGCTGTGTTATGGCTATGTTGGCCTAGTTTGTTGGTTTGCTGAAGCTTGTTAGTTGTGTGATGCATTGTCTTGATATACCTGCTTTCAGTTTCAATATAGAGATCATGGTGGCCTCGATGACCCGATCAGGACTTCTGTGCTAGTTGACTATTTCTTTATATGAACTCTTGGGAGTAGCTGTTTCTTTTATGGATCTGTTTATAGGGGCCTTGCCGTCAAAGGCTTAATTTTAAGCTGAGATATACTTGTTTGTTTTCTTGATTGTTTGTGGATGCCATGCGCTAGTAGCAAATGGTTCAATAGGGTCGGCTAGAGCCTCAGTTTTGGCATTAGGATCCAGTTGCGCCCTTGAATCTGGGGCGTGATAGTAAGGCTCAAGGGTGTTCAAGAAAAGTTCACACGCTCACAAGGTAGGCCACAAAAGAGGTATATTGTCAATTTATTTCACTCATTAAAATTGTTGCCTGAGATCATTTCAAGAGCTTGCATCACTTAGTCAATCGGACCAACGGGGTAAATTCTAGGTGTCATCACACATGGTTCATGGTAAGCTCATCACACAAGGCATTGGCACCAATATAAAACAAGACTCCACACTTTCGTTAGTGTGCAATGTTCATCAGAAGAGACTCATTCAATACCGGCTAGTCATAACGAGATGCAAAAAGTTCACATATTATCTATGTAACTTCATTTTGCCTCATCGTAGCCGTACATCCATTTTTGTTCGATTGAGAGCACTATTCAAGTCATTGATATTGATCACAATCGACACTCAAATTTTCACAAGAACAATCATAATTAAATACACAAGAGGTGGCAATTTTTTTTTGAAAGGGTCCAAAAATTGTTTACCATTAAAACAAGGAGCCACAAGTTCAAATATCAACAAAACAGTGCTAAAACACAATTTACAGCACAAAACCCAATATATAAACAAAAACAATAATCACAAGAGGTAGGTATGGAAATACCTCACCCTACCACAAATAAAAAGTAATTTGTCCTCAAATACAATAAAACATCCCAAAATCAATAAAATGATAGAGAGGGAGGTAAAGAAAAGTTCTATCTACACAGTCTCTCCATCTGTCTGGGAATCAATGCTCGGTGTAGTAGCAATAACACTCGATCCACTAGGCCCTGCCATGGACATCTCTGTCAGCGATTTCTATCATCTCTTCCTGATCTAGCAGGTCTTCATGTATGCTCTCCTCCCTCATCTCTATTTACTCCTCATCGATCTCTGCCTCCGACTCATCAACTGCTGCATCATCTATCGGCATATCTCCGATGGTGACCAGAGGAATCTCAGAAGTGGCTGGGGAATCCACATCATCTGCTGCCTCCAATAATGAAGTGTAAGTCAATGGACTTCAAGTAGTCCACATCCTTCCTCAGATCTGCAACCTTGACTTTCAAAGCCGTAACCTCAGAAGACTCCCCTTGTCTACTCTCACAAGCCTCAACTCTCGCAATAAGACTGTGATTGGATGCTCGTAGGATGGTCAATGAAGCTAGGATAGTGAAACGACCCAAAAAATGCCCGAAAATGTGCTTCGGAAACACCTATAATTGTAATTTCCATATATCTCAAAATCTGTGCATGATTTCAGAAATTCGACTTCATATTCTTATTCAGGGGGTCAAATTGAGTGGGAAATGGGTCTAACCCGAATTTTAGAGCAACCGTATCAAAATTCGAAAATCGCAAAAAATGCGATTTTGAGGGTCAACTTTAAAGGGGCATATCTCTTAGCACACAAGGAACTGGAAGGAGCTCAAACTATAAAAATTAAAGATCTTCGAGTTAGATTTCCAACGCACTTGGTTTCACCTCATTTTGAGTTAGGATGAAGGAGTTATGACCATTTTCGTAAAACTTGTCTGTGCAGACCCGAAAATTCCAGTGAGCTGTTTTTTTTTCCAGCCTCATTTTTTAGGCTAAGTGTTGGGGACGTTTTTTATAAAAAGGGGACATATCCCATACTTAGTCATTTAACTTCAAAACACTCTGAAACACTCTCTAAACCCTCTCCGAAAATTCCACCAAGATCCTCAACCAAATTCAAGGATCTCAAGCTCTAATTCCGGATTTAAAACTCAATCTCAAGCTTTAATTCTCCATTCCAATCTTCATCAAGGATTCTCCAAAGTTGAGGTATGTGGGTTTGATTGTGGAAATCTTCCTTTCCACAAGTCCAACCATTCATCCTCTATTACTACTTCAAGTTTATGGGTCCTTATGGTTATTTATGAACTCTTGAGTATGGAATTACTACTACGCACCCTATTATGGTCCATTTTGCATATTATCATGAAATGGAATTATTATGTGATGTTTATGGTTTTCATGCTTCCATGATCAAATTATGAAGGTTGATATATATATATATATAGATGTATGTTGTTGGTGGGCTGATTTATATGGATTTTGGAATTGGTTGGACTTAGTACTCTTGAAACACATGATTTTATTTTAATGAACAAGTAGCCCACCATATGTTTGATAAAATGCCATTTATAGAATTCTTAGGAAATGGAAGGTCCAATGTATGTCCTATGAGTCGGATGGTTATATAATTATTGAAATGCTGATGAAATGGATACATGTATATGATTTTCTCTATATAGTGTTGTGAGTCGACCAAGCCTAGCTCGGGGGGTTGTAGGCCCGGGTAACCGTATCGAGGGGTTGGTACCTTGGTTGCCTAGTACGGGGGGTAGTAGGGGTATAACCATATCGAGGGGTTTGTACCTTGGTCCCTAGCTCGGGGGGTGGTAGGCTCGGGTAACCACATTGAGGGGTATCCAAGGGGGTGGTAGGCCTTGGAAATACTATATTGATGGCCACTCACTACACATGTACTACGCCCTACTAAATATGATTTTTATATAAGCATCATTATACATATCATCTCATTAATATGCTATTTATCGGGTACGATTATGCATTTTGCCTATGATGTCCATCTATTGTTGCATTGCATTGCATCCCATATACTTAGTACATTCAAACATACTAATGCATACTCTATGCCTACATGATGTCACCATGTAGGGACCGGAGCACCGTCTGACCATCCTCCTCCGCGTGGCTAATACGATTTTCTATCGAGCTTATTGATGAGTCCTCCATTTCGGGGACGTTGCTTATGATCTCTTGCTATGTATAAGACTTTTTCTTTTTAATTATGTATTGACTATGAGGGTGAGCCCGGTAGTTTGTCTCGGCCCCCGCTAAGTATGCATGTTTAGAGGTGGTGTTGGACAAGTTGTGTATTTTGCTTGAGCTTGACTCATCTATGGTATTTATGTATTATTCTCCTTTTTTTTTCTTGTTCCCTTAGTCCCGATTTCCCCTTGATTAAGCTTATCGCTTATGGTCCTTTTAATTGCTTCCGCGACCAAGGATGTGTAATGATATGCTATGAGGCTTGGTTGGGGTTCCTTTGGGTTCCCCATTTGCCGATCACGTCTAGGCCCTAGGCTTGGGTCGTGACAGATAGCACTCTCAATCATTTATGGTACCGCAACCTCTAATCGACTAGCCCTCACATCCACAAAATGGGCTAAGTTCCCCATCTTCAAGAGAATGACCTGAGTGATCTTGGTGGGCTGGGCTACAGTAGAAGTACCAGGAGTCTGGAAGGTAGTGAAAGTACCTGAATGCCTGGAGTAGGCAAAGGTGCCTCTATAGGTATAAAATCAATGTCCACCTCTAGGGATGCATCTACTGGGGCTGCTCTCCCCCTATCTGCCTCCTCTCGAGTGTATTCGGCCTCTATACATCGGATGTCTGTGGAGGATGTAGGAGTGACCTCCAAATCTCTCGTCCCATCACGAAGAGCTCTAGCACACCGGCACAACTTTGTAATCAGCATCGGGAATGGAAGGGATATCCATCTCTGCTTGGCCCTCATGGCCATTTCCTGCTCTATGATAAGTCTAATGTCAATGCTCTTCTTATATATGATCAACCCGAGGCAGGCCGTCTTAGGATGGTAGAGGATGGACTCATTATGGGATGGTATAATAGAGCTGCTGATGAATTCGAACCAATATCTCGCAACGACATTCAAGTACTTCTTCTCGATCGAAACTCCAGCCTCAATCCACCTCAGGGTGATGTCAGAGATGAGGGGAGCTAGCCAGCCCTTGAGCTCATTCAAGGGTGTCATAGTGGTAGCCAGATTGGGGTAGTTAAAGTTTGACCCCCTATCAAATATCGCGTTGATGTGATCACGGCTACAGTGCACTACTATCCCCCGTACCATGATGGACCCCATTAGTCTGAAAGTACTGGTATTCTTCTTACCCTTAGGGACCAGGTCACCATATGTCGAGTAAAACTCTTGGACCCATGTAGGAATATAGGGGGCTCGGGGCCTGGTAAACTGCTCAAAGCGATGATACTGGAGGATGTCCCTCATTGTGGATTATCTACCCACTAAGCCCTTTGTGGATAACAACTTCTCCTCTAAAATTGTCCGCAACCCATCAACTTTCAATCTATTAAGCAGTCGGGGAGGAGGAACTACTGGTGGCACTGGGGCCACAGGTGGTGCTGGAGCTGGCACTGTACCAGCTGCAGAAGGATTGACTGCTGGGTGAGACCTAGCAAGAATCTCTGCTCGCCTAGACTGCAGGGGCTGATCATCATCCAGCTCGGAGAGTTCAGCTTGGGAGTTAATGGACTCTCTCTCCCAATCGGAGTTGTGCTCCGGGGTCTCAGATATAGGCTTTTTCCCTTGCTTCCCTTGGGAGGTGCCGTCTTTCCCTTTTTAGGAGGATTGGCTCCCCCTTCATTTATCACTATGCACTGTGCTCTTTTACGGGGCGGCATGTCGAGGTTGGTTCAAGCCATATCTGCAAAAGCATAAAAAAGAGTTAGATTATTGTTCAAGAAAAATTGCAGAAAAAATAGTTGCAGACAGACTCGCCGAATTGATCGACGAGTCACCAAATCACTTTGCCGAGCCAGATCGGGCTCACCAAAAGGATTGGCTCAAAATTTCCCAGAAAACATGGCATGTCGGCGATGGGATGGCCCTTTCAGCAAATCGCTGACCGGTTCGATGAGCAAGGACTAGCCCGCTAAAAGTTACAGTGCATTTTAGGGGTTAGGGGCTCAGAAAAGGCGATCAAGAAAGACAATCGGCGAGTCGTCGAGTGCACTCGGCGAACTCAGGCTTCTCGCCGAAAGTTACAGAACCCAAACTCAATTTTAGCAGGAAATTAAAGGCTATCTAGAGGGATTCGGTGAACCGCTGGTGGTTCGGTGAGCTCAGCCCAGCTCGCAAAATGGCCCAACGTGCTTACTTTCAACCCCGACTTTCAAATTTAACCCCGCAGCCCCCGAAAACAAAATCAAAAGATGAAATCCCTCAATTAGACTTAGACCCATTACACCCACGCCCTCAGGATACTAAGACTTCTCCCAATTTGGCCAAATTTAGTCATTTGATGACTTTTGCCCTTAAGAATGACATCAACCGCTACATCATTGGGCAAAGTACGCCATTTGGCACAAATACGGGTTACTTAGACTTCAACTGACTAGACCCAACAACAACACAACACAACCCAACAAGAGTTTGATCAATTTTAGCATGACAATTTAGGAAATCAATAATATAGACAATTTAGGCAAGATATTCGAATTAAATAAGCACACATGCACACGAGCACAAAAACAATGAAATCAGAGAGGCCTAACACACATCACTAAGATAAGATCAATTGCAAATGAGTAAAATTCACTAAAACGAATTTGGGGTTCGGAAAACCAACCCTTAATGCCGATTAAATAAGTTGAAAAGCTAGGCGGCGAAGATATCCAACTTCGAACACACAAATGATGACTAGGAATCGGTAAAAATATGAAAATATAGGAAAATATAGTGCGGGTGTGAGTTTGGAATGTTGAAAAGTGAGGGAATGTGAAAGAGTTTGAAAGTTTAAACCTTTGGCCTTTAAAACCGTCCAGTTCTCGCCCATTCGGCGACATTAGTCTTGTTCACCGACCCACTCGGCGACATGCCGAGTGGGCGTTTACCTCGTCAAGTTTTACAAGACCTCTAGTTAATGTGGGGGACCAAATGGCGGACAAATTCATGATCGCCGACCTGGTCGGCAATTCATCAATTTGCTCCTAGGCTCGCCGAGTTTTACAAACTCTTATTTCAAAATTGCTTGAGTCCAACGGCGGTCCAATTCGGGCTTGCCAACTAGACATTTTCTCGCCAATCTTCACTTTTCAAACACATTCCACACTTTAACTTGCACAATCAACACACGATTATTTCACAAACAAAAAGAAAGAAAATAAAACTTAGGTTGCCTCCCAAAAAAATGTCTTAGTTAACGTCGTGGCACGACGCAAGTCCTCACTCAAACTTCATTCTTGGGGTTGGACATAGTATCACTAGGCAACCCCTCTTGTTGTCTCAGGTCTAAATGAGACGAGATATGACCCATCTGGGTCTCCAACTGTTTGATAAACACGAAATGAGAGGTAACCGCCTAGCTAAGGGTCGACACATCTTCCTTCATCTCTTTCAAAATTTTGTCAGACCCCTCAACCCTGCTGAGAATACGGGACAACATATCCTCAGACCGGGCACCCTCCGAATCCTTTGGCTTTTGACGCTCGTGGGGAGAAATGTACATGTCCTTCTCCCCATCCCTTTCCTTCCAAGTAGGGTTACGATCCCTCCACTCTCTATCACGATCTTTCCACCTTTCATCCCTGTTCCAACTTGGTTACCACCTTGACTCGGGTAGTTTGAACGACAACCACCTCCTTGGTTGGCTAGGAAGTTCACCTCTTCATTGTACAACACTTCAAACTGGGCCTCATCGGGATTAATACACCCGACACCCACAACATTGACACTTCGAACACTAGCTCCCATGACATTTTTGGACAAAATGTCGAGTTGTGTCATGATCTTTGCCATGTTCTGATCCCTCTCTTGGTCTTTCTCAAGCTGCTCCTTGGTCAATTTAAACGTGAGAGAGGAGACGTGATCTTCGCGGGTGTACCAAGCCCGATTAATTGTGGTCATACCATCCAAAAGCTGGGCTGCTATAATGTAAGGTTGTTGTATCAAACCTCCTAGAGAAAGTTGGTCAGTTACACCTTTGTTCACCGAATCAAGGCTTCGATAAAAATATTGCAGCAAAATATTGTCGGGCAAACCCTGAGTTGGGCATTGCAGCACCAACTTCTTGAATCGCAACCAAGTCTCATGAATTGGCTCACCCTCCATGCTGTCCTGAAGAGTCATCATCTTTGAAGGACGAGAAAATCACTCTTGAAATGCGGTGACAAAATCTTCCCACGAAGTGATTGACTCTTATGGCAATTCAGCCAGCCACCTACATGCTTCTACCATTAAAGAAAATGGGAACAACCTTAACCGAACCGACTCTTGGGATATGTTCTTGAAGGAAAACGCCCCGCAAACATCAACAAAGTTTCTAATATGCTTATGGGGGTCCTCATGAGCCAGCCCACTAAACAACCCTTTCAATTGCAAGAGCTGTAACATAGTACTTGTAATATGGAACACATCATTCCCTTCAGTCGGAGGCAAGTGAATGAAACTTATTCCACCCATTAGATGAGAGTCATTAATATTAGGCTCATTGAAATCGTTGAGGTTGCCAATGTCATCTTGGTGGCCCACTTGGCTACCATTGCTTCTGTTCACACTTATTTCCTCTATTCAAAACAACAACACACAAACAGAGACTAAAAGTAAGTAGATTCAACTATGACTAACAAGAACAAAATTCAACTTAACCAAAGAATCTTAACCAACACCACTCCCAGGCAGCGGTACCATTTTGATTTAATAATGTTATCAAAGACACTTCATCCAATTCTAAGCGTCAACACTCGTTAGTCAGGATATAACCCAACTAAATGAGTTGGGGTCGAATCCCACAGGGAGTGGTACGTGTTTAAGATTCAATAGAAAAGTATGAATATGTTCAAATCAGCCAAAGAAATAGACATTTACGAATAAAAACATAATTCAAATTAGGGGGTGACACGAATGTCAAATAACAGGGGGTTTTGGTTTGAAATTTTCAGCTACAACAATAGAAAATAACATATAATAACAATAATGAGACGGGTTCTTGGGATGTGATTCGATTATAGGCTAATGTAGACAAATGGGTAATTGCAACAATTAGGAAATAGCTGAATATTAGTGAATAAGCTAGACGATAGAGGAGGCAAAATTTCACTCAAATAATTTACCCCGAATCAAGTCAATTTCTCTCGAACATCGACAAGCATACAAAATAAGAACAGCCTATGCCTTAGTCCATTCACTCTCTCGAGCTAAATGTGCGGAAAAGGATTTAGGATTCACTCTCTCAGATGAACCCATGACAACCCAATACCCATAGACCATCAATCAATAATCTTGGTTTTAAAACCTCTCTCTCGAGCAAGCCAAAAATACGAAGGTAGAATTGCATTTGCAACTACAATTCTTTAAGTTAAACCAGAATTAATGATTGAAATCACTTCTAAACAACATTTGAACCAACAATTAGCAATGCCCATAAACTAAATTAGCCCATAATCATATAATCACACCCTAAGAATTAGGGTTTTAGCTAGACATCATAAAAAGATAAAAACCGTTACCAAATTGTGTTTCCATTAACTTGGTAAGATTAATTTCGTCTTTACAAAGGTCCAAATTGAAGAATCTCAAAGACTCACTTCCAATTTCTCAAAAGTGAAAAACTTTAATTCTTCAAAGCTAAGAAAAACTTGTCTCAATACTCAGAGTTCAAACTGAAAATTAATTCTAAAAATTGTTCAGAATAAAACTTGATACTAAACTTAATGTTTGAAAATGTATTTAAAGTAGCCAAAAATATGCTGTGAAGGGCCATTCGGTGCAGTAAGTCGGGCTGGCCAATCAGTTCGGCGATCCGCCCTTTGGTCAATTCCATCGCCTTTTTACCTTGGCCTTCAGCATCGTCAATGTCGGTAATTTTGGGCAATCTAACTCTGCACCGCGGAACTACTCGGCAATCCATCAATTGTTTCTTTCTCTCGCTAACTTGATTTTCTCCTTCAAGGCTTGGCACAATGGAACTTTAGGCGGTCAAATGGCTAATCGGCGACTTGCCAAATGAACTTGGCGATCACTAGGCTATTTTTTATTCCTTCTTTCAGCTCGCTTCATTCCTTTTGCAAATTAATGTCCACGCTTTGTTCCTCAATTCAATTACCTGGAAATCAAGGATTTTACATTAATTATTGGCACAAAATAAGCATTTGAGGACACTAAATCTATCCAAATAAAGCCCTAAATGAGTCCAAATTTTGATTAACGTTTCAAAGACACTTCATCCAATTCTAAGTGTCAACGATCGTTACTCAGTATATAAACGACCAACTAAGTTGGGGTCGATCCCACAGAGAGTAGCTTTCTTTGAATTCAAATATGAAAGTATGACGATGACATTTGCAGCTGAGCAACACACACTTAAGAGTTTAATAATCAAATTTTTAGGATGTCGTTACCAACACACTTCAAAGTATTAAGAAGAAATAATCAGTTAATTAGGACACACTTGGGGGATTGACTCACCAACTATCAAATTCAACTTAATGGGTGTACATCATTATCGATAATGCTAATTCGTCGCGGGTAGAATGGACTATAAGTAAATCAACTTTCTCTCGAACAATTGCTTTATTTCTGTTGAGTTTTCTCGAACCTCAACACTATCCATAAGCTAACCAGCCCACGTTCTCATCAAATCCACTCTTTCGAGCTAGATACAAAGGCTGGGTCTTGGGTTTCACTTTCTCAAGCTGAAACCGTCAAGACCCACTACTAAGAATGCCAAATTACTACGTTGGTTCCATACTTCTCTCTTGAGCTCTAAAATCTATCACACCAAATATGCAATAATGAAGTTAAACCACCATAATAATTTAGACCCGCTTCAAATTAGCATCAACAATCGTTAATCGATAACACCCATTTAGTAGAATGCAACAATTGGTCACATTGTCAAACCCCTAAGGTCAGGGTTTTAGACAATCATGGAGAAAAGATGAAAATCAACACCTGCCACGTTTTTCATAGCTGGGTAAATGAAATTCAAAAGTTAAAATCAACTAAAATCTTCTCTATTACAAAATTTCAATGAAAAACCTTGCTAAAATCACTTGAAATCCACAAAGGTAGTGTTTTTTCTCTCAATCTAAATAAAAATCCTTGCTAAAATCACTTGAAATCCACAAAGGTAGTGTTTTTGCTCTCAATCTTTTGTTCCTCACGTTTTTGAATGCCTTCTCTCTTTTGCAAAAATCAATTTATGCAAGTATGATGTGTGGTTGCTTGGGACCAATCGGTGAGGTAAGTCGGACTTCATCAATTGTTCGGTGACTCGCCAATTTTCCTTCGTCTTGCCTTTATTTTTCACCTCTTCTTAGTCCAACCACTGTAATTTTAGGTGAGCTAGATCGGGATCGCCGGTGGTTCCGTGATGCGCCCTTTTCCCTTTCATCTCACCCATCAACACTTAATTGGATCTCCAGCACTACTTTTGGCAACCTGGTCATCCATCGCTGATGCAATCGGCGTCACGCCGAGTGGAACTGCTGCTCGCCGAAGCTACCCCTAATCCGGCCTCAATGTTCTGTAACTTTAGGCAGTAGAGTGGAAACTTGGCGAGTCGCCAAATGTCATCAGTGATCATCAGGCTTGTTTTTCCCTTTTTTTTTCGCTAGTGTTGTCTCTATTGCTCATATCTGTCTTAGCTTTTTTCCTCAATCCATATCTAAAGATCAAGGGTTTTACATCAGCTGTTGGCACAAAATAAGCATTTGAGGACACTAAATCATTATAAATAAAGCCCTAAATGAGTCCAAATCTTGGACTCATCAATGTTATCAAAGACACTTCATCCAATTCTAAGCGTCAACAATCGTTAGTCAGTATATAACCAACTAAATGAGTTGAGGTCGAATCCCACAGGGAGTGGTATGTGTTTAAGATTCATTAGAAAAGTACAAATATGTTCAAATCAGCCAAACGAATAGACATTTACGAATAAAAACATAATTCAAATTAGGGGGTTACACGAATGTCAAATAATTGGGGTTTTGGTTTGAAATTTTCAGCTACAACAACAACAAATAACACGATAATAACAATAGTGAGAGGAGTTCTTGGGATGTGATTCAATTATAGGCTAATGTAGACAAATGGGTAATTGCAACTGTTAGGAAATAACTGAATATTAGCGAATAAGCTAGACTATAGAGGAGGTAAACTTTCTCTCAAACAATTTATCCCGAATCAAGTCAATTTCCCTCGAATATCGACAAGAATACAAAATAAGAACAACCTACGCCTTAGTCCATACACTCTTTCTCGCTGAATGTGCGAAAAAGGGTATAGGATTCACTCTCTCGAGCTGAATCCATGACAATCCAATACCCACAGACCATCAATCAATAATCTTGGTTTTAAAACCTCTCTCTCGAACAAGCCAAAAACACAAAGGTAGAACTTCATTAGCAACTACAATTCTTTAAGTTAAACCAGAATTAATGATTGAAATCACTTCTAAACAACATTTAAACTAACAATTAGCATTACCCATAAACTAAATCAGCCCATAATCACATAATCACACTCCAAGAATTGGGGTTTTAACTAGACATCATAAAAAGATAAAAATTGTTACCAAATTGTGTTTCCATCAACTGGGTAAGATTAATTTCATCTTTATAAAGGTCCAAATTGAAGAATCTCAAAGACCCATTTCCAATTTCTCAAAAGTGAAAAACTTTAATTCTTCAAAGCTAAGAAAAACTTGTCTCAATACTAAGAGTTCAAAATGAAAATTAATTCTAAAGATTGTTCAAAAGGTATGCTTTCATGTCCGTTGATAAAACCTTTCCTTTGCAAGTATAAAACAAGTCAACATTAACATTGATACTAAACTTACAAATGTTTGAAAATGCCCACCCAATCCTCTTCAAGCCCATATAAGTGTTCCACAAGATTCCTTTAGATAGGGATTTTATTGGCAA
Source organism: Solanum commersonii (assembly GCA_029007595.1). Classification (NCBI taxonomy): domain Eukaryota; kingdom Viridiplantae; phylum Streptophyta; class Magnoliopsida; order Solanales; family Solanaceae; genus Solanum; species Solanum commersonii. The sequence continues at coordinate 5,086,457 of JAJTWQ010000029.1, forward strand.
AGTGCATAATTTTACCCGTTAGATAGCAAATTAATGAGAGGATATGTATAATGATGCTTACATAAGATAAATCATATTTAGTGGGGCATAGTACATGTGTGGTGAGTGACCATCAATATAGTATTTCCAAGGCCTACCAACCCCTCGAGAATGAGGTACAAACCCCTCAATGTGGTATGCCTACCACCCCGAGCTAGGGACCAAGGTACAAACCCCTCGATATGGTTATACGGGCCTACTACCCCCGTATATACGGGCCTACTACCCCCCGTACTAGGCTTGGACGACCCACAACACTTATATAGAGAAAATCATATACATGTGTCCATTTCATCATCATTTCAATAATTATATAGCTATTCGATTCATAGGACGTACATTGGACCTTCCATTTCCTAAGGATTCTATAAATGGGCATTTTATCAAACACATGATGGGCTATTGTTCATGTAAATGAAATCATGTACTTCAAGAGTACTAAGTCCAACCAATTTCGAAATACATATAAATCGGCCCACCAACAACATACATATATATATCAACCTTCATAATTTGATCATGGAAGCATGAAAACCATAAACATCACATAATAATTCCATTTCATGATAATATGCAAAATAGACCATAATAGGATCATCACAAGATCACATAAACTCATTCACATCATACCTTCACATATAGCTTCATATAGGACTTTACATCTAGCCTCATATGTGTATAATAATACAACAATATAATAACATTCACCTAATGCCCTTCATGGCCTCAATTCACAACAATACAACAAATAACCACCTCCACCAAAGGTGGATCAAGCCAATTAATAACAATATTATTAATACTAAGAGATCAAGCCATCTCACCATCCTTTTCAAAGGCCATAAGCCACAATACTCAATTCCATGCCAATTATACAATATTTATCAAGTTTGGTCAACTTACCCGCCTTTTCCTTGGCCTTCATCATCCTCATCTTCCAACAATTTAACAATACAATAACAATGATAATAACAACAATCAACTATACAAGCTAAGCTAAACAATATCCAATAACCAACATAAAGTCTAAATCCCAATTTATGACCATTCAAGGCTACTACCTCACATTATACCATTCAATAACAATTTCTAGCAACTCAACATAGCTAAGATCATATAAGAACAACCCACATCAACCACTCAATAATCCTACATCAATTACTCAAAATCATTAAACTCACTTTAGGCTAAATTTAAAGAATTTGAGAAGACATGGGTTCACAAATATTTCTTTCTTAAAACCATAAATAATCATTAATAACCACATGAAACATCATTTGAAATTATTTAATGCAAGAACCCATGCTTAGAATTTGAAATAGCTTTTCTGTATTTGAAAAACCTTGAAAACCTTTTGATTGGGCTCCTTGAAAGAAAGAATAATCAAGGATAAAGGATCCCCATACCTTATCTTCAAGAACCAAACGAAATTGGTGAAGAAATCAATAGCCACCATCCACCCTAGCTCCATCTTTCACCTTGAGTTTCCTTGGGGTTTTGAGAGAGTTTTTGAGAGAGGGAAATGTTTTTAGGGATGGGAATGAATTAATGGTATCTAGGAAATAATATATACCCTTTGGAAAAAATTCGTCCAACACTTAGAAAAAAAAAAAGGGGCGGGTGAACAAGAATGAACAAGAATCGCTACTGAAATTGCCTTTTTCTGCCGGACAGACTTTACGAAAATGGGCATAACTTCTTCGTCCGAACTCCGAATGAGGTGAAACGAAGGCGTTAGGGTAGCCAACTCAAAGGGCTTTCCATGGATATATTATTGGCCACCAAATAATTTGTGTGCTAGAGATATGACCTCCAAAGTAGACCCTCGAAAAAGGCTTCACTTGAAAATTTTGGATTTTGATACGGTTGCTCTAAAATTTGGGTTAGACTCATTTCCACCAATTTGACCCCTGAATAAGAATGAAGTCGAATTTCCAAATGATGCACGGATTTTGAGATATATGGAAATTACAATTTATAGGTGTTTCCTACACATTTTCGGGCATTTTTGGGGTCGTTTCAATATCTCCCCTTGGCAACATTCGTCCCCGAATGTTAAAGAAACATACATGAGAGACACAAACATGGCAAATTCAGCCCACATAGGGATGCAACAATGCACTTACACCTCATTTCAAAAACCTCAACATAATTGTAAAACCACAATGAACCAATTGTCAACTTAAACATGAATGTATGCAATGACATTATCATGTTTAGTGATGTTCAAGGATAAACTACCTTCTCCTAATCATAACACACCAACATCAACATTCTCATGTTCATAGAAGGAACTACCTTCTCCTAGTCATTACATAGTCCATACATCATTACACATATGCAAGTTTCCATGTTCAATAGCACTCTTCAAGGAGGAACTTCTCAACTCCTTACTAAGACATGCTCATACCTTATTTTCTATGAAGTACAATTGATCACTTATAACCAATGCACTACAACATGAGGGAAACAACTCATACAACTCATCTTTCTTCAAAAACACAAGTTTTTATGGAAATGCGCAAACCTCATTAATTCACATAAACATGGGAGGAACTACCTCCTACTCTTTAGGAAAGTTTCCACCACATAAGGAGCTAACATTCCATTTCATAAGAACACATTCAAGCATGTTCATTTAATTCACATCATCAAGTCAAGTATGCCATATTACACACAATGCACAACTTAGGAGAAAAAAATCTCCATTTAAAACACACATCATACTACATGAGAGAATAGGACTACTTACGAACTCAATATGCATGCAACTTAGACATATTTCCGTTTCATTGGAGCATCTAATACCACGAATATAACATTGGGACTAAGCCCACTCAAAACTTAAGCAAATACTAGAGAGACATAAAAAGAACATGTTGGTTATTGCCCTCGAATCTATGAGGACTCACCAAGTCTTCATCTTCAACTCTTAAAAACCTATCAAGTAGTCATGACATATCACCATCTCCAAATCCCTACACTTTAGTCAAAAAGCAAAAGAAAGGGGTTAGCACAATTAAGTACTAAGTATGGGCACAACGGACATTTACAAGAAAGGTATGCTTTCATGTCCGTTGATAAAACCTTTCCTTTGCAAGTATAAGAGACATAATACAAGTCAACATTAACATATTAGACCATAGCCAACCATACATATACTTAATATAAATCCATATACAACTCATGCTTAACTTTAGAAGGACACATGTCATTTCATTACCATAGGACCTCTACCTAATATAACCTTAAGACACACTTGAGTGAGACAAGAAGTGACCGCCCACACAATCATCTTCAAGCACACTTAAGTGTTCCCCAAGATTACCTTAGATAAGGACTTTATAGGCAAAGTGCATAATCATACCCGATAGATAGCATATTAATGAGAGGATATGTATAATGATGCTTACATAAAATAAATCATATTTAGTGGGGCATAGTACATGTGTGGTGAGTGACCATCAATATAGTATTTCCAAGGCCTACCACCCTCATGGAGAGGCGAATGAGGTACAAACCCCTCAATGTGGTTACCCGGGCCTACCACCCCCCGAGCTAGGGACCAAGGTACAAACCCCTCGATAGGGATATACGGGCCTACTACCCCGTACTAGGCAACCAAGGTACCAACCCTCGATATGGTTATACGGGCCTACTACCCCCCGTACTAGGCAACCAAGGTACCAACCCCTCGATATGGTTATACGGGCCTACTACCCCCGTACTAGGCAACCAAGGTACCAACCCCTCGATACGGTTATACGGGCCTACTACCCCCGTACTAGGCTTGGTCGACTCACAACACTTATATAGAGAAAATCATATACATGTGTCCATTTCATCATCATTTCAATAATTATATAGCTATTCGATTCATAGGACGTACATTGGACCTTCCATTTCCTAAGGATTCTATAAATGGGCATTTTATCAAACACATGATGGGCTATTGTTCATGTAAATGAAATCATGTACTTCAAGAGTACTAAGTCCAACCAATTTCGAAATACATATAAATCAGCCCACCAACAACATACATATATATATCAACCTTCATAATTTGATCATGGAAGCATGAAAACCATAAACATCACATAATAATTCCATTTCATGATAATATGCAAAATAGACCATAATAGGATCATCACAAGATCACATAAACTCATTCACATCATACCTTCACATATAGCTTCATATAGGACTTTACATCTAGCCTCATATGTGTATAATAATACAACAATATAATAACATTCACCTAATGCCCTTCATGGCCTCAATTCACAACAATACAACAAATAACCACCTCCACCAAAGGTGGATCAAGCCAATTAATAACAATATTATTAATACTAAGAGATCAAGCCATCTCACCATCCTTTTCAAAGGCCATAAGCCACAATACTCAATTCCATGCCAATTATACAATATTTATCAAGTTTGATCAACTTACCCTCTTTCCATGGCTATCTTCATCATCCTCATCTTCCAACAATTTAACAATACAATAACAATGATAATAACAACAATCAACTATACAAGCTAAGCTAAACAATATCCAATAACCAACATAAAGTCTAAATCCCAATTTATGACCATTCAAGGCTACTACCTCACATTATACCATTCAATAACAATTTCTAGCAACTCAACATAGCTAAGATCATATAAGAACAACCCACATCAACCACTCAATAACGCTACATTAATTACTCAAAATCATTAAACTCACTTTAGGCTAAATTTAAAGTATTTGTGAAGAGATGGGTTCACAAATATTTCTTTTTTAAAACAATAAGTAATCATTAATAACCACATGAAACATCATTTGAAATTATTTAATGCAAGAACCCATGCTTAGAATTTGAAATAGGATTTTTTTTTATTTTTTTAACCTTGAAAACCTTTTGATTGGGCTCCTTGAAAGAAAGAATAATCAAGGATAAAGGATCCCCATACCTTTATCTTCAAGAACCAAACGAAATTGGTGAAGAAATCAATAGCCACCATCCACCCTAGCTCCATCTTTCACCTTGAGTTTCCTTGGGGTTTTGAGAGAGTTTTTGAGAGAGGGAAATGTTTTTAGGGATGGGAATGAATTAATGGTATCTAGGAAATAATATATACCCTTTGGAAAAAAATTCGTCCAACACTTAGAAAAAAAAAGGGGCGGGTGAACAGGAAATGAACAAGTAAATCGGCTACTGGAAATTGCCTTTTCTGCCGGACAGACTTTACGAAAATGGGCATAACTTCTTCGTCCGAACTCCGAATGAGGTGAAACGAAGTGCGTTAGGTAGCCAACTCAAAGGGCTTTCCATGGATATATTATTGGCCACCAAATAATTTGTGTGCTAGGAGATATGACCCTCCAAAGTAGACCCTCGAAAAAGGCTTCACTTGAAAATTTTGGATTTTGATACGGTTGCTCTAAAATTTGGGTTAGACTCATTTCCCACTCAATTTGACCCCATGAATAAGAATACGAAGTCGAATTTCCGAAATGATGCACGGATTTTGAGATATATGGAAATTACAATTTATAGGTGTTTCCGAAGCACATTTTCGGGCATTTTTGGGGTCGTTTCAGCAGAACCACTCGGCGATCCGCCGACTACTCCTTTCTCTCACCAACTAGATTTTATCCTTCAGGGCTTAGCACACTGGAACTTTAGGCAGTTAAATTGGCTACTCGGCGACCCGCCAAATGAACTTGGCGATCACCAGGCTCTATTTTCTTCCTTCTTTCAGCTTTCTTTGTTCCTTTTTGTAAATTAGTGTCCATGCTTTGTTCCTCAAACCAAATACCTGGAAATCAAGGATTTTACATCAGTTATTGGCACAAAATAAGCATTTGAGGACACTAAATCTATCCAAATAAAGTCCTAAATGAGTCCAAATCTTGGACTCATCAACACCCTAACTTAAACTTTTGCTTTTCCTCAAGTAAAACTCAAGTTCAACAGTTCAAAAAGGATGTCTCAAACAGTGCCACATAAGACTCAATTATGAATGCACACGATAAGATTCAACTTACTCATGCAAGGATCAATTGTGCACTCGAAGATTCAAGTTGTTACTCACCGTTATCAAAGATTCTCAAGCTCACAATACTTGCTTCAAGTGAAAGTTCATGCTCAACTCAGGTACTCGAATGCCCTTACACAAAGAATGATTCCATATTCACGCACAATGGTTCAACCCTCTATAGTTCCGAATTCAAATATAACTCTCACACTCACAAAGATGAACACATGCATGACTTCACCCATAGGTATGCCCTTATTTTCGAATCAACACAAGTTTCAGTTTACTCAAGATCAAAAAGGTCTTTCCAAGGCTTGTAACGGGGTTGAGTGTAAAGGTATGGTCATTTAGGCTCAGTGGCTGCTATCCTTATGAAATTTGGTATGAACAATACTTTCTTTCCTTTTCTTCATCATTCTCATTCATTCTCAAAATTTACCCCATTATTCACTTCTCATGGAATACTGAACACCCCATTTCTTTTGCACTTTCACAACTTTATTTTAAAACTTTTTCTTTCTTTTTCTTTTTCATTCTTCTTTTCTTTTTCTCTTTTCTTTTTTTTGTATGGAGGTGTTCCATATTTTTTAAAACCATGGGTCAAAGGGGGACTTCTTTGCACTTTTTGATTTGCCTTCTCTTTTCACCACACCCCCAATAAACCACAAATCATGAGGATTATGAGTGAATGGATAAATAAAGGTCACAATTTCATCAAGTTTCTTCCAAGGAAAGGGTAAGTCTTAAAGGGTGTTCAATAAAAGTTCACACACTCATAAGGTAGGCCATAAAAGAGGTATAATGTCAAATTGTTTCACTCTTTAAAATTGTTGCCTAAGATCATTTCAAGAGCTTGCATCACTCAGTCAACCAGACCAACGGGTCAAATTCTAGGTGTCATCACACATGGTTCACGATAAGCTCATCACATAAGGAATTGGCACCAATATTAAACAAGATTCCACACTTTTGGTAGTGTGCAATGTTCATTATAAGAGACTCATTCAATAATCGGCTAGTCACAACAAGATGCAAAAAGTTCACATATTATCTATGTAACTTCATTTGGACTCATTGTAGCCGCACATTTATTTTTGTTCGATTGAGAGCAATATTCAAGTCATCGATATTGATCTCAACCAACACTCAAATTTGCTCAAGAACAACCACAATTAAATACATGAGAGGTGGCAACATATTTTAGAAGGGTTCAAAAATTATTAACATTCAAAATAATGATCCACAAGCTCAAACATTCACAAAATAGAGTCAAAACACAAATTAAAGACAAAACCCAATATATACAAAAATAGCAGTTACAAGAGGCAAAAATAACAGTCACAAGAGGTAGGTATGGAAATTTCTCACCCCACCACAAAGAAAAAGCAATTTGTCCTCAAATGCAATAAAGTACTAAAAATCAATAAAATAAGATAGAGAGGGAGGTAAAGAGAAGTCATGTCTACAGAGTTGCTCCATCTGTTGGGGCATCAGTGCCCGGTGCAGCACTCTGATATTGGGCATAAGTGCCGGAGTCACATTAGTAGCAACAATAGGTCCAGTAGGGTTAGCCATGGGTGTGTCTGCTAATGAGATCTGTACAACTACATCTACCATGGCCTCATCAGTCTCCGTGAGACCCTCATAAGAAGCCTCCTCATCAGCAAAAAATATCTCCTTATCAGTCTCATCCTCAGACTCGACAACAACTACCTCCTCAGTTTGAACCTCATCTTTGGTGGCTGGAGGCACATCTGGATCAACTATCACATCAGTGATCTCCACTATCCCGAAAATCATCGAAATGTTGGTGGACTTGAGCTGGTCCATATCTCTCCTCAGTGCAGCAATAGTGGCCTTTATGGCCATCCCTTCCTCAGTGGCCCCTTGGCCACGCTTGCACACCGCTATCCTTGCCACAAGGGCATTAATGGTAGAACTCATGGGTTTCACAACATCAACAAGGGCTCTCTTGATCATGCCAGAAATGGTAGCCTTAAGCCTGAAGGCACGCCTATTGGCAGAATGTGCTACCGCCCCATCCGTAGCAATGAAAATGTATTTATAGTCACCAAAAATATGTTGTGAAGGGCTATTCAACGCAGTAAGCTGGGCTCGCCGATCAGTTCGGCTATCCAGCCTTTGGTCAATTCCATCACTTTTTTTCCTTGGCCTTCTGCATCCTTCAGGTCGGCAACTTTGGGTGATCTAACTCTGCATCGTGGAACCACTCGGCGATCTGCTGATTGCTCTTTTCTCGCAAACTTGATTTTCTCCTTCAGGGCTTGGCACACTAGAACTTTAGGTGGTCAAATGTCTACTCGGCGATTCGCCAAATGGACTTGGAGATCACCAGGCTCTCTTTTCTTCCTTCTTTTAGCTTACTTTGTTCCTTTTTGCAAACAGTGTCCATGTTTTGTTCCTCAATCCAAATACCTTGAAATCAAGGATTTTACATAAGTTATTGGTATAAAATAAGCATTTGAGGACACTAAATCTATCCAAATAAAGCCTTAAATGAGTCCAAATCTTGGACTCATCACGTTCTCATATCCATTCGACTACCCCCATACTAGAGGTGGTTGAAAAGCACAATCAATTCTTTATCAATGAGTTACTCTTAAGCAAAATTTTGAGGAGGTCATGAGACTCCAGAGGGGCTTGAGAAAAGTGCATGAGTGAGTTAAGTGTTGAGTTCGAGAAAATGCACTCATATTCATATAAATCGTGCGCTTGAGCTAAAAGGGAGTTGAACTCTCTTCTCTAAGTATTGTTTCAGCTGAGATCCTTATGAGAAAGTATGTTTAGAGCTTGGGTAGTATTTCGCCCTAAAAGATGGTAATGAGTTCTAAAGAGTATGGGAGAGATCTTTTCAGAGGTCCTTTTAGTAACAGAGTAATGTTAGAAAGAGAAGATTTAATGATCCTATCATTATAATAATGGTATGATAATTCTGTCTAAGGTTATAAATGAGGAGGAACAAGAGAATGAGGTTTTACTAAAAGAAATAGCTAAATGAGAGCCCTTAGTTGGTTTTGAATAGTAATACGGGAAAATTCTAGTTGGTATAAAAGAGATGATAAGAGTAACCTTGTTCCATACCCAGTTCAGCCGTCATTCGAGAAAGAATGATCCCAAGTGGGAGATATTGTAACACCTAGAAAAATTTTGATCTAAAACTCGAACCATCCTTCATGGCGAGTAGGATTTTACCAAGGAATTCAAAATTTCATAAGTATTAATATCACTAGATATAACACCTTGAGTTTCAAAAATAATTAAAGAGAATTCATTCAAGTCATTCCTAGGTTCTTCTAAGTTTTGGGTCAAATTAAAATGACTGTAAACTTCAGTAAAGGATGAATTAGGTGGCACATAAGATATCCAATGAAATTTCTTTGAATTATCTTTCCAACGCCACCGAGTTTGCTAAATTTCTAGCTCGTATGAGGGAGTTATGGCCGTTTGAAGTTGGGCCGTCCAATTAAGGAAAGTTACTCGAAAATATGAGGGGTATTTTGGTCTTTTCCTTACCCAATCGGATTTAAGCTTTTTTAGTAAGGTTTTAGGAGTCTAAATTGATTAGAATTAGTTTCATTCATCCCCAAAAGCGTTTAGGGTTTTAGATTGAAGATTCAAAAGGAGAAGAAGTTCAAAGATTCAAGCGTCTGTTCAAAAATTCAAGATTTCGCCAATAACCTAATTCTTTGAGGTATGTAAGCTTCCATAGTGTTGGGTTTGTTCACCCACACGCCAATCATGAGTTTATTTTGCAAATCTATCCATAAATATTGAGCAATTTAATTTCTTGATGAGTTCTTAATAAGTGTTTTTAAAGTTTCCTTATCAATTAAGTTTTGATGTAAGATTCTACTTGGGTCAATTTCAAACGATCATATCTCTTAGAATATAAAGAGTTACGTGAGCCATTACTTATTAAATTAAAATTATTTGAATCTACTTTCCAATGCCACCAATATCGCGTCAATTTAATTTTTGAGTAAAAGTTATGACTATTTTAGTAACCTATGCAATGCTGTTACGAATTTAACCGACGGGAAAACATTAAAAAGGGTTGTCTTTGTTTTTTTACTTCCAAGAAAACCCTAAACGAATATCTTGACTACTAAAAGGCTCAAAACAATAATATTTTCATCTATTAATCCATCATTCTCTTCTCTCTCAAACCCTAGGGTAAAACCCTAAGGAAAAATCAAAGTAGAAGACTCCATTCAAGATTCTTCTTCAAGGTAGGTCTTTTTCCAAGAATTCCATTTTTTTCAACTCAAATTCCTCCATACAATTATGAATCACTAATGAAAATCATAATTCTTGGCCATAGAGATTTCAAGAAACTGATTCAAGAATCTCATGAAAGGTTTTCTTGATCGTTTACCTTCAAGATAGGGTTTCAAGGCTTCTAATCAAGCTCTTCTTCAAGATCCTTTCAAGATTCTTCAAGAACCTTGGTTTTTTAGGTATGTAAGGCTATCATAGTATTGGACTAGTTCGTCCTCACGCCCTCCATCTACTCTCAAATCAATAAAAGTGAAATTTTAGATTCTTTCCCTAGATTTGAGTATTCTTGAGATAAGTTGATTTGAGTTCTTGAGTTCATGGTTCTTTTAAAAATTCTATTCCTAATTATTGAGTTTTAAACTGAGTTTTAAGGAAGTAAGTATGAGAATGAGTAAAGTCATATACATGAGTTTTATATTATTATGTAAACCCCCGAGTCGAGTCGTTAATACCCATAAATTCCACATGAACTCTATAATTTGAGTATCTTTGTGAGGAGTAGTATCTTCGAGTTCTAAGTCTTTGAGCATTGAGTTCCTAATCCTTTTGAGATTATAGTTCTACTGATGGGACTACTACATGTTACCCATGAAGCCCTTGAGTTGAGTTGTTCATGCCCATAATTTCACATGAACCCTATGAGTTGAGCAGTCTAGAGATGAGTGGTATCATTGAATCTTGAGTTCTGAGTACTGAGGTTCTTTATTTCTATAAGATCCCTAAGTTGAGTTATTAATGTTCAAAATTCCACATGAACCCTATGATTTGAGTTATAAATTTTAAAAATCTTTTTAAATCCAACACTTGAGTTCTTATATTGAGTTTTGAGAAATTAAAGATGAGTTTTGAGGATAGAGTTTTCTAAAACATGATTAGTATGACAATCGAATATGCCATCAATGTATGAGCAGAATGGTATCTAGATATACCATCAATGTTTATGCAGTATGACTTCCCGAGTCATCAATGATCACATTATAATATGTTTTGAAATGTTTTTGAGAAAGAGTAGAGTTGAGTTCAATTTTTTAAAATGATATATGGGAACTAAGTATTCCTAAGAGTAGATGTTTTCATATTTAAGATGAGAGAAAAGTGAGATTTCCAAAAGAGTTTTATGCAGTTTGAGTACCATCTCTTTTAAGAGAAAGATTTTTGAGTAATAATTTCAAACCACAGAAAAAGTTATATTTTTAATCATATGAGCTAAGTATATTTTTAGGAGTACTATTGAGCACCGATATGGGGGCGAGTTAAGATAACTCAAGTCTCCATAAACCATGTAGCCAACGTGGGTAGAAATGGTTATACTTTAAAGATGTTCTATATCCCGACAAAGTATAGGATGGTTCTGGCAGCGTGGGCGAGACACTGTATCATCACATAACTCATAGTGATGGTTGTCGGTTAGAGTAACTCCCACAAAGTTATATTGTATTTTTACATATCCAAACTAAGTTATTATTGTATTCTTCAATACATTGAGTTTCTATCTACTGTTTTAAAAGCTTTCCATATATATTGCATCTTTTACTATTGCTTTATCCTTGAGTATCATGAGTTGAGTATATTGAGTTGAGTACCTTTGAGTTGAGTATCATATCTTTGTGTTGAGTATCTTATTCTTGAGTTGAATTGAGAAGAGGTAAGTATGTTTCCTTTTTATCAAGTTCAAGCATATGTTTATGTTTTAGAATTCCCCTTACATGCTCGTACATTTCACGTACTGAGCCATTTGGTCTGCATCGTTTCATGATGCAGATACAAGTATTCGGGGTCATCAATAAGAGCTTCATTGATACCACATGGAGTTCCAATTAGCTATGGTGAGCCTCCTTGCTTTCAGAGAATTTTTGTTTCTTTTTTCAGTTTTGTGAGGATGTCGTGGGTCTTGTCCCCACTCCCATCTTTGTCATTTAGAGGCTTCATAGATAGATAGTAGAGTTTGAGAAGTCTGTTTCATTTATTTTGTTAAATGTTTCAAAGACTTGAGATGCCTATTTATGGCGAGTTGAATATACTATTTTTATTCAGTTTTTAAGCTACGTATGCTTGAATTAGTTTTCCGCTTGTAGTTAGCCAGGATGAGCGTTCGCTTGGGGACCAGTAATGGTTCTCGAGTGCTGGCCACGTCCAGGGTGTAGAATTGGGTCGTGACACTGACCTTAACTCTTGACCTAAGAATAGACTTCTGAACCAAGACCCAATCCTGACACTTGATGAAAGACCCGACTCTGACTCCTAATGCATGACCTGACCCTGACTCCTGACTTAAAATCAGATCCAAACTCCTGACTCGTGGCCCGATTCTGACCTCAATATGGACATGACCTCGATTTACCACCCAAGACTCGATCCCAACTCCCAAATCGGGACCCTACTTTTGAACTGAGACTCAACCTTGATGTTTGACCCAGAATCCAACTTCTGAAATAAGATCAGATCTCGAGACCCAATCTCAAACCCAACCTTTGATCGTGATGATCAATTTGAGACCCAAACTTGACATTTGACCTAGGATCCAACCTCGACTCTCAACCTATAACACAAAAATTGACTTGAAACCTCACCCGACACCGAATTCAAGATTTGACCTTGACTTCGATACTTGACCTGGGATTTGACCTCAAATCTTGAGTCGGAACCCAATATCCATAATGGGATCCAACCTTGACCCGATTCGAGACTTTGGAGTTGGGTATCGAATCGAGGTTACAAGTTAGGTCCTAATTCGAGAATCAAGAGTTGTATCTTGTATTAGTATTGGGAGTCGGTACCTAAAACATGCGTTAGGGTGGAAAGTTAAAAAAGTGTTTTTGAAAATATTTTTCTTAATTTTGGAGGTCAGTAATTTTTCTAAAATTTGAGAAAAATAAGTTGATTTGTGTCACGCCCAAGCCTGTACACACTAGGCATGACCAATACACACAAACTATTTTTGGTCCCAAGCAAACCTTTGACCTGACTGACTTCTGAGCGAAAGACTAAACAAACATACATAAGGCTTATAAAATAAATATTTTATATCATTTAAATATATCTCATGCAAAAGTCTCAAATAAATCTGAATATAAATAATAATAGTCATAATAATGTTTAAAACTTTTGCATGATAATGACTGATCTGGCACTTTAATTTTGTCTATCTATGAAACATCTACTAACTGAAGATAGGTGTCTGGACAAGAAACACGACTACCTGACTATTTCACTAATGATGACCAAAAATCAAATAAACTGAACTAACTAAATTCGAGTCCTCCCAAAGCAAGGAGGTCTCTCCAACAACTAATGAAAAGAAATCTTACCGAACGTATTCTATCAAGATTATCTGAATTTGCATAGTAAAATGATGCAATACCAAATGATGTCAGTACATATACAATGTGTAAGAAGACTAAATGAAATACATAACTGAACTTAATAAAATAGATAGAAGTAAAGCATGGACATGAACGAAAAATCATTAAAGTTTTACAATGAGATATGCACTAATAGCCAAAAACACTAAAATAATATACTTTACTTTTCTGGGATCACTATGAGTCTTGTGATGACACAACATCTAGTTCACATTTCCAGAGTTGTCCTATACATTGTCAGAGTATATGACAACAAAACTTAAGTTATGGATTAATCTAAAAATCCCTCAATGAGGCCGGGTTAGGATTCACCCAAATCAATGGCACAATCATATCTACATTGTGGCACAGGTTATGGGGTTTGAGTTATCGAAAGTCTTACTCAAATCGGTACTCAATACTACTCCCAAAATATGCAAGAATGCTCATACTATTATCTGTGTTGAGTTACTACTCTAAAGACCCTCTTTAAGGAAAATTAATCTTTACTTTACCAACTGAGATTTCTTCTAAAACTATTTATGCTCTTCTTGAATTAGTTAAACTTTTCTCAATACAAAATAGTTCATTTGGTTTCATTAGTGTTCCGTTAAAAACTCTTCTCAATTGAGTAACTTAAAATACTTGAACTTTACTTTAATTTAGAAGTCAAGCATGAAAATATTTATGTAAAAACTTTCAACAATTCACAACTAAAGAGGGTTCATGTGATAAAATAAGCATGAACAACAATTTAAGAACCAAGATACATGAAGTACTATAATCTTAATGATAAGAATCAAAGTTCAATAACAAGGAATAAAAGTCAATTTGAAGTTCATGAAAACCTTGGTAAAAACCTTAGATTTAACTCTTACTAACTAAATTTTAGAGATAGAGAGTGAGCACAAACTTAGTCCATCACCATGAGTAGCTTACATACTATCATTCTAATGAAAACTCTAACTCTGAAGAGGAACCCCAAAACTCTCTTCTTAAACTGTAAGGATGAGTTTTTGTTTTTTCTAGATATAGGAGAAAGACTTGATGTTAGAATCTTGTTAAGAATTCGTGATAAGAGATTGAGATTGCTTAGAATTAAATTAAATACATAGGAGAAACATACCTTGGTATTGGAGATTAAGGAGAGAAGAGAATTTAAAAGAAATAATCCCTAAGTCATCCAAGATGAATTTTCTAGTGACCCACCAACTTAACTTAGAGATTGTTTGACATTGATGCTAAAAAGTACTTATTTATAGAAGTGTTATAAAATAAAAGGAGACTATTAAACTAAAATAACAAAGAAAGAAAAAGAGAGAAAAAGTAGTAACTGTATTTTGCTTCTATCTTGTATAGCTTTATTTCATATAGAATGGAAGGTTTTATAAGCCTTCAAACTTGGAGTAGTATACTTGTACAGTAATCTACTTGGCCTCCAAGATGAGTGGGCCCCATCCATATGTACATCCAATTCTTTATTTTACAACACTCCCCCTTGATTGTTCATGTAAATGAAAAATTATAGTAAAAGAACAAATATGTATGGTTATAATTAAGACACATTGTTTGTTCCCTCATTACAAACTGCTTGAAGAAAGATAGTAGGGCTACTTGTAAGCTGCTTATAAAAACCTGCTTGTGTAAGCTATTTATAGGAACTTGCATGCGGAGCTACTTGTAAATTGTATTCTTGATTTCAAGCTTATCTAGGAAACTGTGTAATGGGCATCACAATATGATGTATTTACTATTCACTGGAGTTTTTTCATAAATCATGTGCCTCGTTAAAAATCTCACTAGAAAAAAAAATCCTATGGGAAAAAGTCCCAGTGAAGGAAAAAGAGTACACAAATCTAGAAATACACGTTGAGATCTGCCTCATTAAAAACCTTACCAAGAAAACCCAGTGGGACAAACCCTTGGTTAAGAAAAAAAGAGTGCAGTGCGTATTTACTCCCCCTGATTAAAACATCATTTAATTCTTGTAAAGGATGTCTCCCAATCTTATACTTAGCTTTCCATATGTTGATATTAATTGTGTCTTTGTGATCAAATCACATTCATAAAGATGTTGCATCATTGAGCTTATCTTGATATATTGTTTTCTTGTCCATTGGATATGTTGAATTCAACCAAATACATTTTTGACAATCACTTAGTTTGTGACTTCGTCGGCGTAAACAAATTGTTCATATAACTTGTTTGTAGCAATATTCAAGTGACAAAAACTTTCTTGATAATAAGATTGATTGTCTTGTTGTATAATATAATATGATAGTATTTCCACATGAAAACATATATCTCTTTTGAGATCAAACTTGGTATAAATCAAATGATTTCCTGTAGTTTCATAATCAATAAACCTTGACAAGATTGCTAGAATAAATAAATCAATATTTAATTCACTTTGATATTACTATCGATAAGAATAATGCTATATTTTTCATGCACATTAATAAAATTATCGTACCATGAATAACAATAATAATAATAGTAGAATACATAAGTGCACCAATTGCACTATGACATGGTACTTTCTTACCATTTTAATGAGATCAAAACTTATCTTTATGCTAAGTGATCTCACAATCATTGGGGTACTATTCAATGGAATCACTTTAAAATCTTTTAAATCCTTTAGGGATTTACATATAACATTTACTGTCTACATGATAATCATTCATCATGCGTATTCAAGTTTTCATATATTGTCAGACTGATAGAAACCTCATCGCATCCAGGAGTATATATATCTCCATACAATAATATTAGGACTTTTGCAAAAAATCCTTATTTTTCAACGTATAAGACTTACTTCATATTTTACGATTTCACTTACCGCATAATAATTCATTTGTACCCCACTAACATTATATCTTGATATATGGATAAAATATAAGTCCAAAAACATCACTTTTCCTAGTGAATAAAAATATACTTGAATTCTTTGGCCAACCATTTATCTTTCAACTTTCGACATATTTAATATCAAGATCCTCGTCACCATTTATAATTTTGAGCACTACATTATATTCAGATATCGTCAACGATTATCTGATAACGATTCTAATTTGACATAACTTATCAAGCTCACTTTATTTTTAATCGTTTTTAGGTACCTGAACCTTTACCAAGGTTTTTATAAAGTGTTATGTCACGGTACTCTTTCTAAAGCACATGCCTCATTATTATGACCATCTTGATCATTTGCTTCTTTTCTGACCCAAAATCAATTGTGATAGGGGAACTTTGTTGGCTTGATACGTACACATGTTACTATACTTTAAATAACAGATCTCATATCAAATTTCTTTTGGGAGTTTTGTTCTCATAACTAATGGTTTAGCTATAATTGGAGGCATATAATTTCTATTTAAACCACTTGGATATAAATCAACATCACTACTATATAATTTTATAATTTGAAATGTTCTCTTGATTTAACAATTCGAGCAAACAATCTTTGCAAAAATCAAATTCTAAGTTGAAAATAAAGTACATGTGACCCTAGCATAGATGCATCTATTAAAATCATTTAATAGTAAATGGTCCAAATTCACCTTTTTATGCATTTAAAAAATTTTAGGAGATAAAATCTCAATGATAGCTGGTACAACAATAATTTTATCATAAGAACAAACAACACAAGACAATTCTTGAAAAATTTATTATTTCTTCAATATATATATATATATATATATAACCACATAAATTCTCATTTATCTTTGTATCATATTTGAACCGAAATGGTCATCAACCGGTCATGCCAACTGATATTTATTTCAATAAACTTCTACTTTGTTTTTCATGTGATTCCATCATCATGTCCATACTTAGTTACCACAAACAACATGAAAACATGGTTAATATTTCACATAAATGTTTATAACCCGCTCTGAATAAATGAAGATCTTAAATCTTTCCATATTTTATAGTCTCAATATAATTTTTTCTTGACTATTTCTTTGAAACTTAAAAAGTTTCTTTTGAGACTTACTATAATTCCAATATCATGAGTAATTGTATTTATTTGGGTAGTAGCATATTAGCTTACCAAAGCTCACAATTAATATTGGATACTACCACATATTTCATAACATTGTTTGTGTGGTGAACATCTCATTCAAGGAGAAATATATATCATCATTGTCATGGTCAAAATCATTACATTATTTCTCTCAAACCTTCCGTAGAGGTGAGCACTGATATTTATCCAATCATACATGAGCATGACATTATCCAACATTTTCATTATCTGCTGACACATTCACTTCAAGAATGATCGAAGGTTTTTTGATACTTATCACAAGTCATATTCTCGTCAAGGGATTGACTATAATCATATATACATGCTTCATAATTTTTCATTATAAGTTTGTTGTCATATCTTGACATTTATTATATTTATATGACACATCTCAACATCACTTTGAAGGTCAAGTGTACCATCACTTTACTTTCATTTCTTTAGATAAAGGATTTATAGATTTATCAAATTATTAGGTTACATATCAACCGTTTGCCTAATACCTTTCATATCAAATTTGATGACAAAAATTATTTTCACTCTTCTAAGGATCAATTTAAGAACTCATAGTGTTCTTTCTTTTATAATTATAACAATGACTATTATTATTTTGTCCCTTTATGTCTATATTCATATGTTCAACCATAAAGTCATATTGTCATCTTTCAAACTTTTAATATATTGCTATCACATTCACATGGAGCATATAATTCTTGATTGAGATAGAAATATAATTTTTTTCAAGAAAATTAGAGTGTCGTGCTGATAACGTGTTATAAAATAAAAGGAGAATATTAAACTAAAATAACAAAGAAAGAAAAAGAGAGAAAAAGTAGTAACTATATTTTGCTTATATCTTGTATATCTTTATTAATGGAATGTTTTATAAGCCTTCAAACTTGGAGTAGTAACTACAAGAAATTGTACTTTTAACGACCACTTCTTAATGAAGGGATATGAATCCGGTCATTAACAGTGTATTTATAGAGACACATTTTTTTTCCAGTCGTTAAAGGTCCATTTTTTATTTAATATAATTAGAGTTAGTATAATATCCAGACGTTAAAAGTATTTATATCAAGTTATTAATTATTTATATACTAAAAAAAGTATTGAAATTTTAGTTTCATTATTTCCTTATTTTTCCACTACACACGTGTTACCACTCTTTCCCTTCTCCAAAAAGAAAACATAGAGTCCTGCGTAAACTTTCCTCATTGCCGTATTTTTTTCTCTAGAAGTGAACAAAAAAGCTCAATTTTCTCAGCATCTATAGTCAATGGAGCGATGGTTAGAGAAAAATCAGGTATCGTTGGAGGAAATTCCGCAAGCACCTTCTCTCCCATGTTCTCTTTGAATAAAATCAGCTAAGCAGAGATCTAATAAGGTGCGTCTCTCCAAGGTTTGTTAGAGGAAAATTAGCATATATAGTAACACATGTTTCTCTGTTAAACGTTATAAAAAGATGATCTACATCTCTCTTGTTTGATTGCAGAACAACAAAATCGTCTTTCTCTTCTTACGACTTGTTGTGACTTTGCTTCAATTGACATTATTCGGACCCTATCTTGGTGTTTCCATATCTTCCAGGTATGATTTTGTTATTATAACTATGAATTGCTTTATGGAATGCTTGATTTTGTTCGATTTTAGGTTTTTCCCAATTATGCGTTTCATTTGGGTTTTTTTCGTTCTTTTTTTTTTCGGTGTTATTGAACTTATATATATATATATATATATATATATATATATATTATTCATATTGATATTTTCACCATCCTTACTTGTTGTGTGTGCGAGTGGTCCACTTTGCGTACTTTTGTCGAGTTAGATAGTTGATGGAGGATCCACTTATAGTCATATAGAACTTGAGCCAAACAGTGAGTAAGAGCATGAAAAATATCAATAACTTATGTACCGTAAATTTCAATTATTAGTGGATGTAAGCTGTGTAGTAAGGAAAGTTTAAGTTCATAAAAGAGGGTGAGTAACTCGAACACTAAACTGTTACCAACAAAAATTGACAAACATTTCATTTTTAGGCTTTGAACAGAAGTTACAACTCTTGCAGGACAAGAGGAAAAGAAAATGGAAAAAATTATAGCCTCTAATATGAACTGTTAGTTCCTCGTCTTTACGAAATTCAGCAACAGTTCACTGTTTATATCCCTGCTCCACTATTTTGTGTCTTTGCTTAGAAATGATAATTGTACTAACATTGATCAATTGATTTTTAGGCTTCCCTAAGACATCCACATCACTTTTGTTAGATGTTTTAACTAGTATTCTTATCTATTGCATAATGTGTACCCTCTGTTTCTTTGTGTCTGAGCTGATGGACTATTGAAACTTGTATTATTGTCATAACTTGATATCTTCTGTTAGTGCCTACAAACTGCTATGTGTTTTTTAAAAAATAAAGTATGTAACATGTTGTTGGCCTGGAGTGTTGACTTAGTTGTTACTAGCAGTTGTTGTTAGGTATTTAGCTGCTGCTTTACCTGCTAACCTGCTAACCTGCCACTTTAGTTACTGCTAATAGATGATGAAGTATTGTCAAGGGTTCTTAGGTATTTAGCTGCGACTGTATAATAATAATATGATATTTACAGAGTCTTCTTTTGTTAATTATTATATATTTAATAGGAAAATTCATAAAAGTTGAGAATTTATTCAATAGTGACACGTGTTAAAAGAAGAAATATAGCCTTTCGTCGTCACTGCTCAACACTAGTGTTCTGTTTTGTTTGACCCAAATATATGTCGGGTCAGCGAATGATGATGAAACGACTGCTTGTAAGCGTGATCCTCTATCCTCTCTCAATTCACCTATCACTTGATACGAAATCAATCAAGAAGTAAAGAACTAATAAAATCCTTGAGTTGTACTGAACTAGTTACTGGGGACAATTTTGTCCAAAAAAGGATAGAACTAAAACTAGCTTTAAGATGACGGCTTTGAGTTATTTGGGACAATATTTTCCATCAAACTACCTTCTATTTATCTCATTTCTGAAGGCTCCAAAAATAGCAGCAGAGATTATCAACAAGGTGTTCTTGATGGTCTTATCAACTTTCCAACGACTCCAACTCACATATGCCTCTATCTAAATCTGAGGTAACCCATCTCAATCCAAAAATGTTGAAAAATAAGCTCCAAATGCCAAAATAAACTTTTGTAAGTCATTCTGTCCGGAATACTTGCATCACTGTTGGAAGCTTCCACCTTGTTTAGCAATTCCAACAACCCCTCTAACTTCTAGGCTTGAGGGTGTCTTCTTAAATGTACATTCCAGATGTTGTTGCTCCAGTTTTTTGCAATTGAGAAGACCTTGTCAAGTTCCATATCATATAAACCAGGATAAGATGACGGCTTGTAGTTATTTGGGAATTTTTTTTTCATCAAACCACCTCCTATTTCTCTCATTCTGAAGGCTCCAAAAATAGCAGCAGGGATCATCAACAAGGTGTTCTTGATGGTCTTATCAACTTTCCAACAACTCCAACTCACATATGCCTCTATCTAAACCTGAGGTAACCCATCTCAATCCAAATATGTTGAAAAATAAGCTCCAAATGTCAAAATAAACTTCTGTAAGTCATTCTGTTCGGAATACTTGCATCTTTGTTGGAAGCTTCCACCTTGGCTAGCAGTTCCAGCAAGTCCTCTAACTTCTAGGCTTGATGGTGTCTTCTTAAATGTACATTCCAGATGTTGTTGCTCCAGTGTTTGGCAATTGAAAAGACATTGTCAAGTTCCATAACATATAAACTAGGATAAGATGACGGCTTGGAGTTATTTGGGACAATATTTTCCATCAAACCACCTTCTATTTTACTCATTTAGAAGGCTCCAAAAATAGCAGCAGGGATCATCAACAAGGTGTTCTTGATGGTCTTATCAACTTTCCAACAACTCCAACTCACATATGCCTCTATCTAAACCTGAGGTAACCCATCTCAATCCAAATATGTTGAAAAATAAGCTCCAAATGCCAAAATAAACTTCTGTAAGTCATTCTGTCCGGAATACTTGCATCCTTGTTGGAAGCTTCCACCTTGGCTAGCAGTTCCAGCAAGTCCTCTAACTTCTAGGCTTGAGGGTGTCCTCTTAAATGTACATTCCAGATGTTGTTGCTCCAGTTTTTGGCAATTGAAAAGACCTTGTGAAGTTCCATATCATATAAACTAGGATAAGATGACGGCTTGGAGTTATTTGGGACAATATTTTCCATCAAGCCACCTTCTGTTTCTCTCATTCAGAAGGCTCCAAAAATAGCAGCAGGGATCATCAACAAGGTGTTCTTGATGGTCTTATCAACCTTCCAACAACTCCAGCTCACATATGCCTCTATCTAAACCTGAGGTAACCCATCTCAATCCAAAAATGTTGAAAAATAAGCTCCAAATGCCAAAATAAACTTCTGTAAGTCATTCTGTCCGGAATACTTGCATCACTATTGGAAGCTTCCACCTTGGCTAGTAATTCCAGCAAGCCCTCTAACTCCTAGGCTTGAGGGTGTCTTCTTAAATGTACATTCCAGATGTTGTTGCTCCAGTTTTTGGCAATTGAGAAGACCTTGTCAAGTTCCATATCATGTAAACCAGGATAAGGTGTTTCTACCAAGCCATTTATCTTTCCAAAATTTGACATGCTCTTCATTACTTGAATTGAACCATACCTTTTGGAGAATTCATTACCCATATATTATCCATATGTATTTCCATCATCTATCTCAAAAGTTATAACTGAAACATCGCTCTAATGTTAAATATCTCCAGATTATATTTCACTTCCCAATAAGACATAATAATTATTGACTTTTGTAAATGTACATGAACAAAGTGTACATTTATAATTGGAGCAATCACTACACAAATAACTAATTAAAAATCACATAATCAGTTTTCTGAAACTTACCTAGAATCTTTCAGAAAGAGGTCTTCTTCAACTTTTGAACAATAAATGGTTAGTTCTTACTTATGTTGGTGTATTTATAATATCTTTTGTTGAATGAAGATTATGGCACCTAATAAGGAATGGATGCAACTTGTTCAAGATAGACTTGATAATGCTTACATCATTGGGGTGGAGATATTTTTGGATTATGCTTTTACAAAATTGGGAGAAACACAAGAAATACGTTGTCCATGCATCAGGTGTTGTAATGCATCTTCCAAAACTCATGAGATGGTTAGGTCACATCTATTAGTGTATGGAATAATTCAGAGTTATACTTTTTGGTATCATCACGGGGGAAGGTTAGGTCAGCCAGAGTCAAATTCTGAATTCGTAGAGGACAATAACATTGAAAATGATGATGATGAGGATGAAATGCATGAGCTCTTAAGGGATTTACACCCTGATTTCATTGAAGAGAATATGAACACTACCAGTGATGATTTTGTTGAGGAAGAACCAAATCCTGAAGCAAAACGATTCTACGGCCTATTAAATGATTATGAACAACCATTCTATGAAGGTTCGAAAGCAAGAAAACTTTCTACTTTGATTAAGTTACTACATATTAAAAGTATTGGCCAATGTAGTAATGCTTCATTCACAATGTTGCTGAAGATGCTAAAGGAAGATTTATTGCCTGATGGATCAAACTTGCCAGATTCATATTACAAGGCAAAGAAGGTAATTCGAAATCTTGGACTTTCTTATCAGAATATAGATGCGTGTAAAAACAATTGCATGTTATACTGGAAGGATGATAAGATTCTCGAATTATTCAAAGTGTATGGCGCATCTAGATGGAAGGAGAATCAACGCAATGGGTAAACACAATCTAAACGTGGTAAAAAAATACCATGCAAGATTTTACATTATTTTCCTCTAAAGCCAAGACTTCAGAGATTGTTTATGTCCTCAAAAACATCTTCTTTGATGAGATGGCATCATGATGAAAGAGTTGATGATGGAATAATGAGGCACCCAGTTGATTCAGTTGCATGGAAGAGACTTGATGAACTTCATCCATCTTTTGGTATTGAGCCTCGTAATGTTCGACTTGGACTTGCTAGTGATGGTTTTCAACCATTTAAAAATTCGAAAACTCCATATAGCATTTGGCATGAGGTACTTATTCCTTATAATTTGCCACCTAGGTTATGCATGAAGCAAGAAAAATTTATTTTATTGATGCTTATTCCTGGTCTTGAAAGTCCCGGGGATGCAATTGATGTGTATCTCCAAACTTTGATAGATGAATTAAAGGAATTATGGGAAACTGGAGTTGAGACCTTTGATGCATCAGCTAAATAAAATTTTATGCTACATGCAGCTTTTTATGGACCATTAATGATTTTCCAGCATATGAAGATTTTTCAGGATGGAGTACCAAAGGAAAATTGGCTTACCCGTGTTGCAATAAAGAAACTCTTTCAATTAGATTGGATAATGGTCAAAAGCAGTGTTATATGCCTCATAGACACTTTCTTCCTCTTAATCACAAATGGAGGAACGATAAAGATTCCTTTGATGGCACAAATGAGCAAAGATTACGCAAAAAACGTTATCTGGTAATGATATACTTGATCAAGTAGGTTATTCAGAAGGTCTAACACAAAGAAAGAATCCAAGGAAGAAGATTAAAATATCACACAAGAATAGGGGTGATAATTGGAACAAGAAGACTATTTTCTTTGATCTTCCATATTGGAATACTCTATTGTTGCGACATAATTTAGATGTGATGCACATTGAGAAGAATATTTGTGATAATATTTTGGGGACAATCTTAAATGTCAAAGGAAAAACCAAAGACACCTTGAATTCTCGATTGGATTTGCAAGCAATGAACATAAAGAAGGAATTGCATCCGATAGAGAGAGGAGATAAATATGAGTTACCTACTGCAAGTTACACATTATCTCCTACAGTGAAGCACAAATTCTTCACTTCCTTAAAGAATTTAAAGGTTCCAGATGGGTTTTCATCGAATATTTCTCAGTGTGTCAACCTTCAAGATCGAAAACTTTCAAGATTAGAAAGCCATGATTGCCATGTTATTCTACAACATTGACTTCCACTTGCTTTACGTGGCATGCTCTGCAAATCTGTTCTTGAACCACTTATTGAGTTGTCAATATTAAGATACTCGGAGCAAAATGTTTAAGAGTAGATGAGCTAGAGAAAATAGAAGCCCAAATTCCAATAACTTTGTGCAAGTTAGAAAAGGTCTTCATTCCTGCATTTTTTGATATCATGGTCCACTTGCCTATTCATTTAGCTAATGAAGCTAAGATTGCTGGACCTATCCAATATCGATGGATGTATCCGGTGGAGCGATGGCTATACTTTCTAAAATCATTTATTCGTAACATGGCTCTCCCAGAAAGTTGTATTGCACAAGGATATATAGCATTTTAATGTATGACCTTATGTTCAAGGTATTTGCGTAACGATGGAGACAAAATTTAATCGCCATGAAAGGAATTATGATGGTGGTTCTATTGAATCTAATGGAGGTTTAGAAATTTTTTCTCAACCTGGAAAAAGTTTGAGGGGTGAAAACCACACAATCTTGATTCAAGTGAATTTGGGCTTGCACATTTTTATATTTTGAAGAACTTTGATGAAATTCAACCATTTCTCGAGTAAGTAATGACTCATTCAAATAAGTTACTCTTATAATTTCCATATCCTTACATAAAATGACATGTTATACTTCAAATTATTTGCAGAGAATTTTCACAAATTTCAATTGAAACATCCAAAAATCATCCAGAGATCGAATGGAATAGACAATTCATTAGTTGGTTAAAAATAAAGGTGAGTAGTTAAGCATTTGTATATATTAAATCAACTTATGAATAATATTTTCTAAACAATGTACTAAAATTTGATAGGTTGCAGAATTGCACAAACACGTTGAGAGTAAGAAAATAAAAGATTTGCTCTCATTGTCACGTGGTCCTCTTCCATATGTGACATGTTTAAAAAGCTATGTTACTAATGGATATAGGTTTCATATGCGAGATCATGATAAAGGTTTGAGAACTCAAAATTGCGGGGTGGTTGTAGTTGGTGAGACAGATGAAGAGAATAAAAATATTGATTATTACGGAGAGTTAACTAAGATTCTTGAATTACAATTTACTGGTGGGAGAAGAGTGGTTTTATTTTGATGTATGTGGTTTGACGTATATGATCAACAAAGGGGAATTAAAGTAGATGAATATGACTTTGGAAGTGTCAACTGCAAGCGATTTATGAAAATAAATGAGCCTTTTATATTAGCCAATCAAGCATCACAAGTGTTTTATGCTGATGATCTTGCAAATAATGGCTGGTATATTGTACAAAAGGTTCAAGCTCGTGATTCTTTTGATGTTGGTGGAAAAAAGGATGATGATTCGGCATAGCTTCAAGGAATCTAGTAGGCAGTTGTGACTTTGTATTCATGTTTTATTTCTGAGTTCTCATTTTATTACTATGGTGTTGAATTTGATCCTAAAAGTACTCTTGATGTTATAGTTTCTGTTTTCAAGTATTTTTCTTCATGATTCTTTGGTCGGTGCTTACAGATGGACTATTTATTAGTAGTAACATAATATTCTTTATTTACATGTAAATTGTGCTTCAAAACTTTGAAGCTTGTTGGAATTTTATTCGCAGATTCTGAGTGACTTGTAATTAATTGTTTCTCTTTGTCAAAGCTTCTTTCATAATATCCATCTTCTGAAACTGATATTCTATTCCTGGGCCCTGTCACTGTTTTGAGATGAAGATTAGTTAGGTTGTAGATATCTGAAAATTAACCACTTTCGAAATGTCAACTTCATGTCATTTTTCATTCCAGAAGCTAGTCTTAAGTGGTTGTGCTCCTTTGATGCTCACTTTTTTTGGTAGTTGTACCTACAGAGTCTTTGTACAGTTTAATTTCTTTGATAAATAAAATACTTTTACTTTTCAAATAAAGAAAGGGATGTAGTATTGAAAACTTGTTCAATGACTTTTCTCTTATTGGATGAACTAACAAAGAAGTGATTTTTGTATTAGGCTTACATGGATCCATCAAAAATTCAAAACTCTGGAATGAAATCAACTATCAAGCCTAATAAACTTGCATACCTTCCACCTGGTGCTTTAGCAATTAGGGGGCGTGGGAAAAGCTTACGATCTTTGGGCTCTGTAAGAGTAAGGGTTGAAAAAAGAACTCCAATCAACAGAAGTCTAAACATCAATCCATCAACATCTTATCGAAATGATCCAGTACAAAATATTGTTCCTGTACCTCCTGGTTTTGATCCAACAGAAGATACTGTTCCCTGCTCTCCAGAAGTCGAACTGATGCAAGATGCTCAAACAAATGAAATAAGTATTACTGTCTCAAACTATATTTTTTTGTTGTTTTTGGTGTGATGAAACTCTTATTTATGTCCGATCTGAATTAATTTGCAGGTGCATGTGAGTCTGAAAATGCAAAAAAAGTTAGAGGAACAAACATTTGTAAAAATGTTGCACGACTCAAACCTGGAGAAAAGTTAAATATCACTTTTTACCAAAATTTAGTTGTAAAAAATTATGCCTCATTTGTGAGACACTTGGGTATTTTAATTCGTGATCGTAATATGTGCCCATTACGGGTACACTCATGGACAGACATTAAAGAAGATTAGCTAGAACACATGTGGGATGCTGTTACTGTAATTATTTATAGAGTTATTAAATTAATATCTGACTTCTCATATCTAAAAAGTAAAATTAATGAGCTATAATTATACAAAACATGTGGGATGCTATTAAGGTAAGTATTTAGAGAGCTATTAGCTAATAACATCAGTTTTGACTTCTCATTTGGAAAAAGTAAAACTAGCATGACACATTTTATGCTAAACCTTTGAGATGCTGTTACGGTAGGTATTTACAGAGCTATTAGGTTATAGCTTCATTTCTGACTTCTCCTCTGGAAAAAGTAACACTAACACGACACATTTTATACCAAACATGTGGGATGTTATGATAATTAGTTAGAGAGCTATAACTAATAGCTTCATTGCTGACTTCTCATCATGAAAGAGCAAAACTAATGTGGCACATTTTATGCCAAATAGTATCTATGTAATGTTATAGTTATGTTTTCCTAGTAACCTATATGTTGCTGTTGTAGTTTGTGTTATCTGCTCTCTTGATCTCTCGTATGTTTTTCCTTCTTTCTCTTGATACAATCCTCTGGATAATCACTCATTTCTCATGACATATATATCACCTTCCACTGGAAGAGTGCCATAAGCAGGAAATATAGATTCAATTGACTTCTAGTTTGGCTGAAAATTTGAGTTTATGTTTAATGGTACATGTGCAATATTGTAGGATAAATTTAACTGCGACGACATGAATGCTAAGAAAGAACATGTCCTTCAACCTATGAGAAGGTTGTGGAATAACTGGAGAGGATCACTTCACAAGAATATGAAGTCGAAGCCATTTTGTGATGCTCTAAAAGATGTGCCAAGAGGGGTAGATAAGAGTGATTGGGAATGGCTGGTTAAGGAGCATTTCTTAAGTGACAAGTTTAAGGTACAACTCCATCGTATTTATTTATTAACATGTTATTTGAAGCGACTAACTATAATTTTTATGGTATGTTGTGAATATAGGAAACAAGTACAAGAAACATTGTCACAGGTCTAAGTTGAGTATACCTCATCGTACGGGGAGTAAGCCTATTAGAGAAATGATTTATGAATTGGTAAATTTTGTAACTCTTTAAGAAGTCTCTTGTTTGCTAAAATGATTTATTTGACTTGTTTATTTATATGTTAAGGGAGGTAAAGATGGTAAGCCACCAAACATAGATACTATCTTCTTCGAGACTCGTAAGAAGGATAACAAGCTTGTCGAACCCGAAACAAATGCAAAATATGTATGTTTAGTGATAAATTTTATTTTAAATCATTCAACTTTATGTGTTATATTATTTTAAGTTTTCTTGTATTTTATAGGCTGAAATCCAAAAATTGGTTCAATCTGATTCTTCTCTTACAAATATTGAGGTCGTAGAAAAGTGTTTTGGACCTCAATGTAAGAGTCATGTAATTGGATTTGGTGGCGGGATAATGACTAAAGAGTTGAAAGGTGGGAACTCTTCAAAGGCTGCATTATTAGATAAATTGAATGCACGTGAAAAAGAAAATGAATCACTAAAAAGACGCATGGATGAGTTAGAGAATAAATGTGAACGCATGGATGAGTTGGAGAGTAAACATGAACAACTTGCAAGAGTACTGCTTGGTCAGCCTTCAACACCTGCGTCTTCAAGTGATCAATAGATGGTACCATTAAACAGGTTATAGTAAATCGATTTTTCTTTCTCTTTATGATGTACTCAAGAGACATGGAAGGACTTTGACTGCTCAATTTTTTTCCTTAGTTTGTTGTTTTAACCTGCTGGCTATTTACAATGTACAATTGATTCCAAGCATCAACATCCTAATTGCCTCTGGTAGAGTGCAAAATCAAGTGTCATTACATAGTGAATGATGTATTTTAATCCTTGCTTCTAAGTTTTACTCTTCATCTGGTTATTTGGACAAGCATACCCTATATTTTTATGTTTTAGGTGTAGTGTTCCTATATGACATCTATGTGATTAGGAGGTTGCTAATGGTACCATCTTTCAATAGATGGCAGCTATATCTAAATGATCATGCTGGCTGTCTGTGTATTTCAGCATATATACAAGTAACACCTCTTTTTCTAGTACCAAGCTGCCTGTCGCATTCTTTCATAGTGAATATGCTATTGCTTTCCCAAAAGATAGTATCTGTTTTGGTCTCATCATTTTTGTATTTTTCCATTTCTGCTAGCAGTTCCATCAAGTTGTGCATTTCCCAATCATTAACTGCTCATCTTAGTAGAATATCCTAGTTTTTTCCATTTCTGTTTTGTGCTATGGTGGAGCTTTATCCACAGTAATTTGTTGAGCCTTCTCTTATGTTGAATGAACCCTAAACGCTAGATTCGTCCCTCTTTATACCACTTGAAACACTAAAACATTCAGATATCTGACTACTTCTGTCATCAGTCCCAACATCATTGTCGAAATCCATTTTCGAAGCAGAACTCAAGCTTAGACGTTCCATGAATAGTCTCTTAGGTCCCATTCCAAAAGCAAAATTAAAATTCTCAGTATCAAATAAGCTCCCTTCATTTCTTCCAACCTTAGTTTGAGTACTATGGATCATGCTCCTTTTCCCTGACGCCCCTCTCTCAATTGACCCCGATCGATAGCTTCCATTGTTGTTCCTCAAAACAGGCTTTTTGAAATCAGCATCCATGACTTCAGACTTGCTATCTGCAACAATTACACTGGACTTCTCATTGAATCCTTGATTACCTAAAAGATCCATCTTTACGAGAACATTATTACCAAACACCATACTAATCCGAGCATATACAGTACACACAGTCCTGGACAAAAGTTCAACAACTTTATCATAAGTCTGATTCATAAGTGAAACGTCTTGTAAATGCCTCACATCTTGTTTTTTCCAAGCCAATTTCTGCTCAAATGCCTTTCTACTTTCCTCATGTTGATTATGCTGAAATTTCAATGTTGCCACTTCCAATTCATTCAAAACAGCCATCTCACAATACAAACTAGCTGTAGAATTCACATCTCTCTCCATTTTCCTAACCATCCCCTCCACATCTTTAGCAAAAAATCCCAAATCCTTCACATCAATAACCCCAGAAATAACATCCCCATAAGCATGCTGAAACCCTTGTAAGGCCGAAATTGTACATTTTCCCAAGCCTAGACACTACACTAGCAACCCTATTCAAATCATCAAGTTTTTCAGCAAGTACTAATTCAAGAAACTTATCTTCATTATCAGAAACTAAAGCCTTTACTTCTATAGACTTAAAGATCTCATTTTTAAGCTTAGGAATCTGAGAGTCAGTCAAACTTAATAATCTGAGAGTCGGTCAAAGATTTATGAAGATGAATAATCTTAGACATCATATTATCAACTTTAAATGAAAATATCCCTATAAACAACTTCTCTTGCTGGATTTATTTCTTCATAAATAGATAATTTCTTTGAATTTTCGATAAGTAAAGAGTGTTTCTTGACATTAGTACTTACCTGAATACCCATCCTCAAACACCAAGGCTCAACCACCTGACAATATAGTGTAACTTCCAAGGAGTGATACCTTTGTTTGTAAAAGGAGTGAATCACATCAAATTTCAACTTTCCTCACCCCATTAGTGTCACCATTCCAATCCAGTGACGTGAGTCCTTTCTTCAAAGTCATATTATCAAATATTTTCAGCATCTCTCGTGTTTTTGAAAATATAGTGTAACTTTTAAGGAATGATGCTATTGTTTAGAAATTAGTTCAACCAAACGAGTGAATCACAATTCCACTCCAGTGAATGGATTCCAGTCTTCAAAGCCGTAGTTTCTACAAAGTTGGTCTCTATTCCTAGTGGCATGGCATATTCTATACAGATGCAACCTTTATTTATAAGTCATGGCATAATGTTGCCTTTATGTTCCTTTTCAATTGTATTTCCATTTTAAAGATGCTTTTGTGATCATTTATGTTTTTATTAACTTAAAAGCTATAGATTTTAGAAGTTATAAATGTGATGTAGTTTGGCTTAATGCCTTCTGATTTTATAAATACACTGGAAAGTTGAAATGGGCAGGAGGTTCGGTTTTGGAGCTCTATCTATTTATGTATTTTCTGGACCATTTGGTCTGATAGAAATAGTGCTTGCAAATGAAGTTGGAAGGAAGGAAGGAAATAGATAATAGTCCTTGGTGCTTGTTTTAAAAGCACACATTATCTTGTGTTTAGATTCTTTGAAGAAACATAAGCAATGCTTTTATTTTGTGTTCTGTCCTTAGTATGTAATTTGGTCATTGGCAAATTTTAAGTATGTTTAAGCTTTTCTTCCTTATCCTTTTATTCTTTCCCTAAAATTGAACAAAATAAGAAAACTTCAATTTCTCCTACTTCTCCTATCCCTTTGTTGCTCACACTTTCTCCAATGTAATGGAATTTTAGGGCCTCTCTGTTGGTGTAAAGGAAATTCCATGTCATTTTCCTGTTTCATCTTAATTAGTGAATTTGCTTAGAAACAGAACACTATATTCCCATCTGGAGCAAAACATTCACTTCCATATAACATTGTTGGTCTTATAATTGGGGATGTCTTGTACTTTAATGGCTTAACATTGGTGGTCTTAATAAATATTCTATAGAACTTACCTTTCACTTCGCTACACATTGTTCTATCACATAAAACTGGTAGCACTCCATTTCAAGCATTTGATTTTGATTCTTTGTGTAACATCTTTTTATTCTGTTCTCTGGAACAACGAACATAAAAACTTAGAAATTAGAAGAGAAAACTTCTTCCTGACTTGATTAACTCACAATGTACAAGATTGCCTCCTTATAGAGGAAGTTTTATGTGATGTATGATATGGTGGGCAATCATTTTGTCTACAAATAAGTAAAGTTAATATTTAATTAAATGCAAAATATTCTTAGATATGGTGTAGAGTACTCTATATGGTTTTCCTTATTCAAGTGTAATGAATCTAAAAAATGTGCTTTGTGCTTAACTCAATGTCAAAAGGTAGTTCATGAAGTTGGGTTTGTTTAAAGATGACACAAGTAAATACTAAATAGTAGTTCTAGCGAAATTGGTGAGTTCAGTCTGGTGAACTGCAGCATCCAACAGTTTAACATTGAATCAAACAGGCCGCCTGACCCATCCAAAACAGTAAACAGTCTTAATTAGGTACTGAGTATAGATTCTCTTTTCTATTACAATTTGATTATCGATATTAGCCTACTACAATTTGCTAAGTTATCTAGTGTGCTTGAGCTTCAAATGTCTCTTCGTGAATGAATGTCCTCAGGGAATGTGGTTGAGCATATCTTAATTTGCATGTGCACAACTATCTCTCTTGCTACCTTCGACTCTTGATATTGGAAACTCTGGAATCTTTTCATGTTCTGCTTCCTTCATATTAGAGATGTTACTGTAGCAAACAGAAAACATATTATGCCTCCCTCTTAGAAAAAAAAATAAGTTGGTGCCTCGGATGTGCTCTCTATTTTGGTCTGATGGCTGTCATACTTTTTCTTGTGTGATTTCTATATTGAACTGGCAGTCTGCTTCCCAAAAGATGACTCATTCAAAGTTTGCAAGGTTCAAATAGCTTTAATTCATGTATGTACTCTCCATTATATTTGAAATTTCTTGATCCTCCTCCTTGTCATCCAAAGCAGGAAAGAGTTATACTAGTCCCTTGTTATTATGTTTTGTTTTGTTGGCCTTACGAACTAATTGTTGATCATTACAGAAAATCGTTAAATAGTTAATAGATGTCGGGACGAGACTACAAGTTATTGTTGACATGCATTCTTTTCTTCCAAACTTTAATGTTTTGCATCTTTTTTAGTAAATACTTTTGAGATTTTAAGGTTCTTCTTTAAGAGTTTATTCTTTGTTTTTAAATTGACATAAGTTTTTTTCTTATAGATCAAGCATTTGAATATGAAGAATATATCGTTCAACAATGTACGGAGCAAGTTGAAATTCAAGAGCTACGGATTTTACTTTAGTTACGGGTGGTTTAAATTAAAGACGATGTCTTATTGTTTATTTTTTGCATTTTTTTTTTCTTTTTTAGGAGTTGATAAAGATGTATTGTGCTACTTGAATATGATATATCTTTCTTTAATTAGTTCTTTGTATTGACCATGAAATTTTATATAATGAATTAAATTATTTAGTTTATTTTGAGTGTTTCTGTATTCATTGTATAAAATTTTGTAAAACAACAAATGAAATTGGTTCTTTTAAACTCTTTTATAGTTGGCTTCTTAAAATTTTTGAATAAACAACAATTAGCGACAGGAAATGTGGTCGCTAATAGTATTGGTATTGAAAGTAGACTATAATTAACGAAGGAACATTTGGTCGTTAAAAGTACTTGTACTAAGGGCAAATCCGGTCGTTAACTTTTAACGTCCGGTGACGACTGGATTTATTACGGTCGTTAATGACTTGTAGCAACCGGATTTGGACCGTTAACGACCATATTTCCCTTCGTTAAATACCATTTTTCCTTCTGTACAGTAATCTACTTGGCCTCCAAGATGAGTGGGCCCCATCCACATGTACATCCAATTTTTGATTTTACAACAAGAACTTTTTTTTAAAAAAAAGGTTTTGAAAAAACAATACTTTGGTTTGGCTAATTCATTTGAAAGTTATTTTGATAAGTAAATTGTGTTTGACTACTCTTTAAATTTTTTTTTTTTTTTGAGAGTCAAATTACAACGAAAGGGTAAGTATCAATGTAATTTTAATATTAAGATTATTTTATAGAGATAAACTATTTTAAATATCTATTACAAAATTTTAATTTAAAATGTACATATTAAAATTTCTAATCAATATTATACATACATATATAAATTACTTAAATATTAATATTAATTAACATGATGATTTAAATATAATTAAAAATATCAATAGTATAAATTTAAAATCATTCCACAAATTAAACCACTATATAAGAAAAATTCACTGTAAAAAATAAATAAAGTCCTTCATATTTTTAATCCTACAAAAATATTATTGTTACCTTTATTTCTAATTTTAAAGAAGTTTTAAAGATTCACCAAACACAAATTTTTTCTAAAAAAAGTGTTCTTTTCTCAAAATATCACTTTTGACCTCTCAACAATAATGTCAAATAGGCTCTTAATAAATAGAGCATCTTAAAATTGCGGACACTAGATAATTGGCTTGGGCCAGAGCTGCCACACTACAGGGCCGGGGAGAGTGCATAACCAATTTGATAATATCGAGGCTACAAATGTCCTGGCGTGGTGCACCCACGCTATCAGGTGCACAAAGCACATGTCTTATTTTCCATCCCTCTAGTAAAATGTAAATAACTTTTTACTAAAGAGTGGGATTAACGAGCAATTAGTGGCATTGGAAAGAATACTCGTAGATCTATTATTTGATAGGTTATGACTCACCTAAATCTTATTATTCCTAAAGATATGGTCGTTTGAAGTTGACCCTTGTATGAACTCATGCGAAAACTGTAACACGCCATAGCCCAATGAGAGATGATTAGCAATTTTTTTTTTTTGCAGAACTACCAGGTGTCACCCATGAGGGACAGCCACGCCCCATGGTCGGACCCATGCCCCATGGATGGGCCTCCGGTTGGGCATCCTAGAACACTGTTGAGGCAGAACCACGACAAGAATTCACTCCTCGTGGATGGGTCCACGTCCCGTGGTTTGGGTTTCGTAGGTCCACACCCCAATTTCAGAGTCTCTGATCCTTGAACCACGATTGACCAGAACGTACTGTAGATCCATCCATGGTTCATCAGTTGTTGTCTCGTGGGTCAAGTATGGATAGTTATTTTGGGGACTTAAGAGTCTTTTCCAATTTTAATTAAATGAATATGGTGTCATTTTGCCTAAACCTAGACCACCTATAGAAGGATTTTAGACCCCTAAAGTCACTCAATTAAGTTATCCTCTCTCAAAATATTCTCTCTAGAAGTTGGAAGAAGAAGAAGGAAGAGGAAGAAGGAAGAAGAGGAAGCTATATCAAGTTTAAGTCTCCAATCTTCAAGCTTTTGTGGGCATTGTGACTAAGGTATGATGAATTTTCATCCATGGGATCCTTCCTCCTATGGAGTCCCCTAGAATTCCACAATTTGAAGAAGAATTTCTCCAATTCTAGTTAGGGTTTCTTCCAATATTGTGGGTTATGTTGAATGTTGATCCAATTGAGTGGATTATGAATGTTTATGATTGAATTGATAGAAATGCATGTATTTAGGATGAAATTACATGTACCCATGCCTATCTTATGATCTTAGGGTTGAATTGATATATTTGAGTTGATGCCATGTGAGGGAAACTCTATGAGGTAGATATATCGTTATAGGATTGATGAATCATGACTATAATTGCTTGTGATTGAAGCATATATGATGAATATGATGTTAATTTCTTGAAAATAAAACTTCGCCAAAGATCATGAGAATTAGGGCTTTGAGAGTAAAGCTCATGATATGAATTGTTGGTAATTGATGTTATTGTTGAGGAAGGAATACTTCACACATGAATTGCTGAGTTATGAATGTATGAATGTGAAAGGTTTACTCACATGAATGATTCTAGGTTGAAAATATTGCTCACCTAAAATGAATCTCGACTAAAAGCTTATGTATTTGATGAGGGTTGAGGGAAGTTTTCTCCAAAGATTTACCCGATATTCCTCCTGAAAGGGAAATAGACTTCGAGATTGACCTACTCCCTGATGCTTATCGTGACCAACAACACTATCCTACAGTATGAGTGTCTACGATCGTCGATAATATAATAACCCAACAAAGGATTGGGCTCGTGTCCCAAGGGAGCAGTTTTGAGAATTGATAGAAAAATAGAATTATATTCTAACTAGTCGTAGCTAAAGATATTAGTAAATAAAAGGGGGTGACACGAAAGTGTCAAATATCAAATGGGGGTTTTGTAACAAGTGATAAAACAACAAAATAAACAAGAAAATCAAGTATGGGGAAAGGTTCTTGGGATGTGACCGCAATATAAGTTGAGATAAATTGTTGGGTACGTGCTTTCTATAGGAAATTTGCAAAATAATAGTGACTAGGCTAAGCTTTAAATGGAAATAAGTTCCCTCTCGGGCAACTTACCCCGTTTCAAATGCGTTCCTCTCGAATGCCCATTTGCCGCATGAAGACTAGCCTACGCCTTACCCCACTCACTATCTCGAGCTGAGTGTTAGGATATGGGACTAGGGCTTACCCTTTCGGGCTGAACCTCATGTCGACCCACTCCTTAGGCCATTAGTCTAGTCGTTTTGGTTTTGTGACCTCTCTCTAGGGTAAGCCTAAAACACATAGGTGACTTTGTATTTGCAACTACAAACCGTTTAGATTAAACCACAACCACTAGGTAAAATCACCATTAAAATACATCTAACCTATCAGTAAGCAAGACCCAACAAGAATATCAAACCATATTTGCTAAATCACACCCCAAGAATGGGGTTTTTTAGCCACACATCA
Source organism: Solanum commersonii (assembly GCA_029007595.1). Taxonomy (NCBI): domain Eukaryota; kingdom Viridiplantae; phylum Streptophyta; class Magnoliopsida; order Solanales; family Solanaceae; genus Solanum; species Solanum commersonii. The sequence goes on from JAJTWQ010000029.1 coordinate 5,123,306, forward strand.
AGAAATAAGAAATTATACCTAACATGATAATGAAATCAACTGGGTATAAGAAATTAAACCTTAAATTAAGCAAAGGAAAATGAATAGAGAAGACCCACTTCCAACTTGGGGAAGAAGAACTCCTTTCTTCAAGTCTCCATAAAACCCTCTCCAAACTTGAGAGAAAAGTACAGAAAAATACTATAGACTAATAATAATTTTTACACTAAAATGTTCCAATCAAAATTGTTTTCCAAGACTATAATTCTAACTAGTAATTCTAGTTTTCACAGATTGTGCTGCGGAGGATTGTTCGGCGACATTAGTCGAGATCGCAAATGAACTTGGCGATCCGCCTTTTGGTCAGCTCATCGCCTTCAGTGTCTTGCCTTTAGCATCCTTGCATTCTGGATCATTGGACGGTACAGTATTGCTTCGCGGAACTGATCGACGACTCGCCGACTGCTCCTTTCCTCGCCTTTTGATCCACTTCCTTCAAGGCTTCGCGTGCTAGAACGAAAGGCGGTTCATTTCATTTCGGTGACTCGCCAAGTTGAATTCGGTGATCCGCAGGATTCCATTTCTTGTTCTTTTCAGCCCTATTTGCTCTATTTTGCACCTAAGTATCTATGCTTCCACTAAAACTTCAACTACCTGAAACTTCAGCATTTTAATCAGGTATTGAGATAAAACAAGCATTCAAGGACACTATTTCTATTAAAATAAAGCCCTAAATGAGTCCAATTTGTGGACTCATCAACACCCCCAACTTAAACTTTTGCTTGTCCTCAAGCAAACTCAAGTTCAACCGTTCAAAAAGGGTGCCTCAAACAGTGCTACACATGACTAATTCATGAATGCACACACCAAGACTCAATTTACTTATGCAAGGATCAATTGTGTACTCAAAGATTCAAATTGTGACACACCATCACCAAAGATTCTCATGCTCGCAATACTTGCTACTTGTGCAAGTTTAAGCTCAACAAAAATGTCTAAATTCCTTGCACAAAGAATGATTCCATATTCACACAGATATATGAGTCAATTTAAGATCAGGAATCAGATACAACACTCACACTCAGAAAGAGGAACACAATGTATGTTTTCACCCATAGGTTTTCCCTTATTTTCCAATTGACTTTCGATCCAGCTTACTCAAGATAAAAAAGGTCTTTCTAAGGCTTGTAACGGGGCTAAGTGCAAAAGTATGGTCATTTAGTCTTAGTGATTTTTTCCTCGTGAGATGTAAAGCATTCCCTTCTTTTCCTTTATCACTTCTTTTTCTAGTGCTTTTAAGTCATCCTTTTATTCACTCCCCATGAGTTGCTTGGAACCCCAATATCCTTTGTACTTTATTCCACAAATTTCTTTTTCATTTTTTTTTTGGGGATCCATTGTTTTGAAACATGGGTAAAGGGGGACTTCTTATAACACTTCTTGACTTCTCCTTTTCCTTTTCACCACACCCTCAACTTAGGCTTTTTGTCATAAGTTGGCTATTCACTAAACCACAAATCAAGAGGATTATAGGTAACTGATCAAGTAAGGTCTAGGGTTTATCAAGGTTCTTCCAAAGAAAGGTAAGGCTCAAAGATGTTCAAAAGAGTTTCACACGCTCACATGTAGGTCACAAAAAGAGGTATATGTCAAATTGGCTCACACTCTTTAAAATTGCCTAAGATCATCTCAAGAGTATACCTTTCTAAATCAATTAGACTAACATGGAAAATTCTAGGTTTAGTCATGCATGGTTCAAAGTAACCTAATCACACAAGGCATCAATACTTCAGTCAAACAAGACTAGACATGTTCGCTAGCGTGCAACGGTTCTCACAATAAAATCAATTCGATAAATGGCTAGTCACAATGAGATGCGAAGAGTGCACATATTGTCTATGTAACTTTATTTTGTCTCGTCGTAGCCGTGCATTCTTGTTTTTTCAACTGAGAGCACTATTAAGTCATTGGTATTGATCGAAATTGAGACTTAAATTTTTGCAAAAGAACAACCACTTTCAACACAAGAGGTGGCAATTTTTTTTCGAAATAATCAAAAATTATTTTGCAATTTAAACAACAGGAGCCATAAGCTCAAACATCCACAAAAAGAAACAGTATTTAAAACACAATTTAGGGCAAACCAAACGACCCAATTTCATGCACAAAATAGCAAAGTATTCACACAAACAAAAGGGTGAGCCTCACCCCACCCAATGAAAGAGCGTTTGTCCTCAAATGCAAGTAAACAAAAATATACCACAAGTAAGATAGGAAAAGACAACGCGAGAGAGGTAAGGAAGGGTCCTTTCTATGCAGTCTCTCTGTCTGTTGGGGCATCAATGCCTGGTGCATCTTTTTGAAGTAAAACAATGGTCCCTGGAGCATTGTCATTTTGGTCTCCACTGTTTGCCTTTGCCTTAGCCTCTGCAGCATGATTTGCTGCAATCATCTGATCTATCTCCTGAGCTGGTCTAAAGACATGTATTGCATTAACTAAACTTCGATCACCTGGGCGCACATTAAGGTCAAAATGAATTCGTCTCTTTTCCCTAGCCTCCTTGGTGTACTTCCTTTGTCTAGCTAGCTCTGCTCTCTTTTCATCTTTTCTAAATTCTCGTGCTCTTATGTGCCTTGGTGGATCATCTCTCCCTGCGATTTTTGATCTAGCCATTTCTGCAAAAACTTCGAGGCTAAGTTAAATATAGATTCATATAAGAGCAAAAATGGTGTTTATAGGTGTGGAATTTCTCAGTCTAATCATTTAAATTGATGTACAAATGATACAAGGGTGCAGGCAAAAGACGGACAAATTCTCTCTCGGTGCATCGCCGAGTGTATTGTGCAAACCAAGTTGACTGTCGAGAGTCACAGGTCAATCAGTACATAAAACATGCAGTTAAGAGCGAAATAGAGCTAGTAGGTGAATCGCTGAGCAGTTCGGCGGAATTCGATCACCACGCCTATCAGCTCAATGTGTCCATTATCAACCCAGCATTTTGACTCTCACCTAGCAACCCCAGACAATATAGCCTATGTGCACATAACTCAATTTCAATGAAGACACATAGAAGCTTCTATTCCCATCAGTAACAATCCAACTCAAAGTATAGCTAAGTGGGAATTCCTCGAATAATGCACTAGGTGCCATATTATGATAGAAAATACATGTAATTCTAGTAACTCTGAGACTCAGCAGAGGTTTAACACTTTCATCATTATGCAAATGAGTACAATTATAATATTTTTAAATGTGAGGTTCAGACTACCAACTTTAGATGCTGAGTAGATGCTAACGAAGTGCCAGGCAACAATGCAATCCAAATCCGCGCACAAATCAATGAACCACAAAATTCCAAAAGTGCAATAAATATAAAACTAGGGTGTAGGTGTGAGTTTGGTAGGATGAAGAAATGAGAGAAAGTGAGTGAAATAGGACTTTTAAACCTGTGGTCTGCAAATCGTCCAGTTCCCGCCTGTTCAGTGATGTGAGTCAAGTTCGCCTAGTCATTCCGCGACATGCCGAATGTCTAATTTCTTCGTCGAAGTTAGCAGGACCTTCGGTTTATGTAGGGATCCTAATGGCGGTCTTTGTCGAGATCGTCAACATGGTTGGCGATGCGCCAGTAATTTTTCTAGACCACTGAGTTTTACCGAAGCCCATCTGAGGATGCCTTCGGTCAGACCGCGGAAGAATTTTAGTTTGTTGAACTTGTCAGCGACCCACCATCTAAACCTGTTGCTCGCTTTCATACATCTTTTCAAGCCCTTCCTTAGCTTCAACTTGTTTAAACAAAACACTGTTATTTTATCAAGAAAATTAAAAAGCAAGTAATTGGTTTTGGGTTGCCTCCCAAACAATGCCTTAGTTAATGTCATCGCACGACGCAGGTCAATGCTCAAATCGGCTTTTTGGTGTTACACCTAGTGTAACTAGGTGATCCTGCTTGTTCATACGGATGAACCTGAGGTAGTACAAGATTCAAGAGAGTTTCGATTAGCTGAATAGACCTAGAATGAGAGCCATTCATCTGATTCAGCATTTCAACATTTTCTCTAATTTCCTCTAGTATTTTGTCTTGCTTATTCAGCTTTTGGAGGATGGTTAATAACGTATTGTTGAAACGTCTATTTTCAATGTCCATGCATCTTCCCTTCTCCGTTGATGATGGGTACTTGGTCTATTCTTTGGACATCGCTTCCAATTCTTCAACCTTTTGGGTCAAGCTATTCATTTGACCCAACAAAAAGGTCAATTGCTGGTCCTTCTCTCCATCCTTGTTGGTTTTAGCTGCAAGGTCAAGGAATTTGGCTGCGGTCTCATAGGGGTATTTCTCACATCCACTTGGCATGAGTTGGTTCATTATTTCTCTTTTTTCGGGACTTAGACCCCTGTAGAAGCATTATAGTAGAACTAAATCGGGTATTTCATGAGTTGGGTATTGCATCAACAGTGTTTTAAACCGCAGCCACGACTCATGAAAGGGTTCTCCTTCGAGATGCTTGAAATTTAGGATGTGATCCCTGAGCCTCATCACCTTTGCTTGAAGTTGCTCCATTGGTCCACCTTCTCCAACATGTATACGCATTGTCCAGCCTCAACACACAAACAACTAGACAAAACTAAAAATTAGGTGAGTAAACTACTGCTAACAAGAACAACAATTCTATTAGACCAAAAATTCTCACATAACACCACTCCTCGGCAGCAGTGCTATTTTGATACTTATCATGACCAACGACACTATCCTATGGTATGAGTGTCTATGATTGTTGATAATAGGTGAGTAACCCAACCAAGGGTTGGGGTCGTGTCCCAAGGGAGCGGTTTTGAGAATTGATAGAAAAATAGAATTACATTCTAACTAGTCATAGCTAAAGATATTAACGAACAAAAACATAGTAAATAAAAGGGGGTGACACGAAAGTGTCAAATAACAAATGGGGGTTTTGTAACAAGTGATAAAACAACAAAATAAACAAGAAAATCAAGTATGGGGAAAGGTTCTTGGGATGTGACCGCAATATAAGTTGAGATAAGTTGTTGGGTACGTGCTTTTGATAGGAAATTTACAAAATAATAGTGACTAGGGTAAGCTTTAAATGGAAATAAGTTCCCTCTCGGGCAACTTACCCCATTTCAAATGCGTTCCTCTCTAACACCTATTTTCCACATGAAAACCAGCCTACACCTTACCCCACTCACTCTCTCGAGCTTAGTGTTGGGATATGGGACTAGGGCTCACCCTTTCGGGCTGAACCTCATGTCAACCCACTTCTTAGGCCATCAGTCTAGTGGTTTTAGTTTCGCGACCTCCATCTTGGGCAAGCCGAAAGCACATGGGTGACTTTGAATTTACAACTGACAAACCCTTTAGATTAATTCACAACCACTAGGTGAAATCACCACTAAAATACATCCAACCTATCAACAAGAAAGACCCAACAATAATATCAACCCATATTTGCTAAATCACACCCCAAGAATGGGGGTTTTTAGCCACACATCAAGAAATAAGAATTTATACCTAACATGATAATAAAATCAACTGGGTATAAGAAATTAAACCTTAAATTAAGCAAAGGAAAATGAATAGAGAAGACCCACTTCCAACTTGGGGAAGAAGAACTCCTTTCTTCAAGTCTCCACAAAACCCTCCCCAAACTTGAGAGAAAAGTACAGAAAAATACTCTAGACTAATAATAATTTTTACTCTAAAAAGTTCCACTCAAAATTGGTTTCCAAAACTATAATTCTAACTAGTATTTATAGTTTTCATAGATTGTGCTGCAGAGGATTGTTTGGTGACATTAGTCGAGATTGCCGATGAACTTGGCGATCCGCCTTTTGGTCAGCTCATTGCCTTCAGTGTCTTTCCTTTAGCATCCTCGCATTCTGGATCATTGGGCGGTACAGTACTACTTCGCGGAACTGATCGGTGACTCACCGACTGCTCCTTTCCTCGCCTTTTGATCCACTTCCTTCAAGGCTTCACGTACTGGAACGAAGGGCGGTTCATGTCATTTTGGCGACTCGCCAAGTTGAACTCAGCGATCCACAGGAGTCCATTTCTTGTTCTTTTCAGCCCTATTTGCTCTATTTTGTGCCTAAGTGTCCATGCTTCCACTAAAACTTCAGCATTTTAATCAGGTATTGAGATAAAACAAGCATTCAAGGACATTATTTCCATTAAAATAAAGCCCTAAATGAGTCCAATTTGTGGACTCATCACACGCCGATACCCAACCTATCTCTATTCCTCCTTATAGAATGGATCCGATGGAACTTAAGGAGATGAAAGATTAATTGAAGGATCTATTAGATAAAGGCTTTATTCAATCGAGTATCTCTCCATGGGGTGCTCCAATGTTGTTTGTTAGGAAGAAAGATGGTTCACTCCATCTGTGTATTGATTATCGACAATTGAACAAAGTAACCATCAAGAACAAGTATCCTCTTTCGAGAATAGATGAACTATTTGATCAATTTCAAGGTGCAAGTTATTTCTCAAAAATTGATCTCCGGTTAGGTTATCACCAATTGAGGGTGAAAGAGGAAGATATTTCAAAAACAACTTTTAGAACCCGATATGGTCATTATGAGTTTTTGGTTATGTCCTTTGGTTTGACAAATGCTCCGATGGCATTTATGGACTTGACGAATAGGGTGTTTAGACAATACCTTGATATGTTCGTAATTGTGTTCATAGATAATATTTTGATTTATTAAAGAAGTGAGAATGAGCATATTGATCATTTCAGGATTATATAGCAAATTCTCAAGGACCAACAACTTTATGCAAAGTTTAGCAAGTATGAATTTTGGTTAAGGTCCATAGCCTTCTTAGGCCATGTTGTTTCAAGCAAGGGTATTGAGGTAGATCCAAAGAAGAAGGATGCAATCAAGAGTTGGCCTAGACCTTTATCATCGACAAACATTAGAAACTTCTTAAGTTTGACTGTTTATCACCGACATAACTATGACCAGCACCCACGCCCAGGTTGGATGGGTCCACGTCTCGTGGTTTGGGTTTCGTAGGTCCACACCCCAATTTTAGAGTCTCTAATCCTTAAACCATGATTGACCTGGACGCACCATATGTCCATCCATGGTCCGTCAGTCGTGGTCTCGTGGGTCAAGTCTGGACAGTTATTTTGGGGACTTAAGGGTCTTTTCCAATTTTAATTAAATCAATGTGGTGTCATTTTTTCTAAACCTAGACCACCTATACAAGTATTTTAAACCCCTAAACTCACTGAATTAAGTTATTCTCTCAATTCCCAAAAGAAAACCCAAATCCTCTCTCAAAATATTCTCTCTCTAGAATGTGGAAGAAGAAGAAGGAAGAAAAGGAAGCTAGGTCAAGTTCAAGTCTCCAATCATCAAGATTTTGTGGGCATTGTCACTAAGGTATGATGGATTTTCATCCATGGGATCCTGCCTCCCATGGAGTTCCCTATAATTCCATAATTTGAAGAAGAATTTCCCCAATTCTAGTTAGGGTTTCTTCCAATATTTTGGGTTATGTTTAATGTTGATCCAATTGAGTGGATTATGACGGTTGATGATTGAATTGATAGAATTGCATGTATTTAGGATGAAATGACATGTACCCATGCTTATCCTATGATTTTAGGGTTGAATTGATATAGTTGGGTTGATGCCATGTGAGGTAAACTCTATGGGTTAGATATATCCTTATAGGATTGATGAATCATGACTAGAATTGCTTGAGATTGAAACATATATGATGAATATGATGTTAATTGCTTGAGAATAATGCTTATATGAAGATAATGAGAATTAGGGCTGTGAGAGTAATGCTTATGATATGAATTGTTAGTAATTGATATTATTGTTGAGGAAGGGATACTTCCCACATGAATTGCTTAATTATGAATCTATGAATGTGAAAGGTTTACTCACATGGATGTTTCTAGGTTGAAAGGATTGCTTACCTAAAATGAATCTAGACTAAAGGCTTATGTAATTGATGAGGCTAGAGGAGATTGCCCTTGACCTAGAATATAAAAGGATATGAGGTGATTCCCGCATTCCTTAGAATTGAACAAGAGGTGAGTCCCCACGTTCTCACTATGATGAATGAACATGGAGGCGAGTACCCATGCTCCTTATGAAATGATGTGGAGGCAAGTACCCATTTCATATGATTGGATTGTGGAGGAGAGTACCCGCAATCTAAAAGTAAGTAAGGCAAGAGGCGAATACCCATTAGCCTTTGCAAGTTAGGCATTGAGGCAAATCCCCATGTCTTTAAAAGTAAGTATGAATAATGTAATTATGTTATGAGGATGATGTGATTGGAGTGTTGCTAGATATGTCTTCCATGATGCAAGCTTTACTAGAGGTGGATGACCTATGTCTTGGCTAAGGGTAAGTGAGGTTACTTAAGGAAGCATTCCTCTTTCATTATGATGTTTATTATGTCTTGATTATGCTTATGTGTTATGTCTTATGTTGACAAATGCTTATATTGTATTGTTTATGCTAGCCATCATATGTAGTACTTAATTGTACTAACGCATACCTTTGCCTACATTCTTATCAAATGTAGGATCCGTTGACATAAATTCTCACACTTGTGGCTAGGTTCGTTGTTGATCAAGGAAGTGAAGATTTGGTGAGTCCTCATTGTGTTCGAGGATGTGATCACCATTTTTTTTATTCTTTTCCTTTATGTCTTGGACTATTGTATGGGTTGCGTCCCAAGACTTTATTCATGTTGTTTAGATGGTTTGAGACAATTTTGTTTAGTTTTTCGATCGTTTTTATAAAAGATTTTAATTGTATTGAAAAGTTTTAAAATCGCGCACCTTTTCTATTACTTTATGTTATGATATGCTAAGTGGCTTGTATGAGGCCTCTTGGGGTCTTATACACCTTGTTACTAGGGGGTACCCTGGGTCGTGACATACTTTGTAATTAGAGCACAAGGTTTAGAATGGTTCTAAGATGTCTTAAACCACGTCTAGTAGAATCTTGTTCATAAGTGTGAAGTGTGCCACATTTATCGATGAGAGGCTATAAGATGTTAGGGAACTTCACTTCTTCACTTCTCTAAGATATGCCATGGAGTTTAACTCTATAAGTCTTTCTCCTAATCCGTGCCTGATGGTTTTCATGAAATGACTATAGAAAGGCTAATGCTAGAAGGTTGGAGGAAGGCAATGTTGAGCATGAGGTTCCTCCTCAAGTTCCTCCCTAAGTTCCTCCCCAAGCTCCTCCTTAAGCTCTGATTGACCCATTAAATGAGAACGTGACTAATGTGGAGTTTAGGTTTGCATTCTAAGTGTTGGCTCAAGCCGTGACAACACAAGCCAGTAGAGAGGTGGTAGTCCCCGTGAACCCAAGTATGGGTGCGTTGGCGGTAAGAGTAAGGGATTTTACAAGAATGAACACTCCCAAATTTTATGGCTTAAAAGTTGAGGAAGACCCTCAAGAGTTTGTCGACGAGGTCTACAAGATACTTACTATCATGGGAGTAACTCCAATAGAGAAGGCAAAATTAGCCCCTTATTAACTCAAAGGGTTGCTCAAGTTTGGTTGAATCAATGGAAAGAGGCAAGGCCAGTGGAAGCGGGTCCCATAGAATAAGAAAGGTTCAAAAGTGCTTTTGTTGATCGATTTTTCCCTCTTGAGATGAGAGAAGCCAAGGTACTTGAATTCATTAATCTTAGGCAAGGAAATATGAGTGTGAGGGAGTATGCCTTAAGGTTCACTCACTTATCCAAGTATGCTTCTTCCATTGTGGCGGATCGTAGGGCCAAGATGCGTAAGTTTGTGTCAAGAGTGTCTGACATGGTAGTTAAAGACTGTCGCACCGCTATGCTTGTTCATGACAGGTACATTTCTTGCCTTATGGTGCATGCCCAACAAAATGAGGAAGAAAATCTCAAGGAAAGATCTAGAGAGGCATAGAGAGAAAGAGCATATGATGGTAACTATTCACATTCTAGGTCTGGTGGACAAGGTCATTCAAGGTTCAAAAAAAAGTTCTCCGGGAAAGGTTCTTCAAGTTCTCCCCCAATGTCAAATAATTAAAGGGTATCTAACCCAAAAAATCAAGGAGATGGTAATAGGCCTTCTATGTCTACTTATGCTAAATATGGAAGAAATCATGACAGAAAGTGTCTAGTGGGTTCTAAAGCTTGCTTTGAGTTTGGAAAGTCGGATCACAAAATAAGGAATTGTCCTTCAGTTGCTAAGAATGATGGAGATAGTCGTCGTAGGGCTCAACCCTACCCTTTATCCGATCCTAGTGGTTCGCGTGCAAGTTCTCCTAAGCAAAACCGTTTGTATGCTCTCCAAACTAAATGTGACCAAGAGAGTTCCCCGGATGTTGTGACTGGTACGTTAAAAGCTTTCCATATAGATGTGTATGCTTTAATTGATGTGGGTGCAACTTTGTAATTTGTGACTCCTTTCGTAGCTAAGAGGTTTGATGTGCTCCTCGAAGTGTTGTTAGAAGCTTTTTCTATCTGTACCCTTGTTGGTGATTTTGTGGTGGCTAAGAGAGTCTATAGGAGATGTCCCGTTTCCTTATCCCATAGAGTTACTTTGGTAGATTCGGTGGAACTTGACAAGATTGACTTTGTTGCATTCATGTTATGCCTTTATCGATTGTAGAACTCGGGTAGTTAAATTTCAATTTCCGAATGAGCTTATCCTAGAGTGGAAGGGGGGAAACTCTATGCCTAGAGGTCAATTTGTTTCTTACCTAAAATCTAGGAAAATGATTTTGAAAGGTTGTGTCTACCACATTGTGAGGGTGAGGGATGTAGAGTCTGAAACTCCTACTCTTGAGTCGGTCTTGGTGGTAAAAAAGTTTTCGAAAGTTTTCTCTGAAGATTTACCCAGTATTCCTCCCAAAAGGGAAATAGACTTCGGCATTGACCTACTCCCCGATACCCAACCTATCTCTATTGCTCCTTATAGAATGGATCAGATGGAACTTAAGGATTGAAAGAACAATTGAATGATCTATTGGATAAAGGTTTCATCCGACCGAGTATCTCTCCATGGGGTGCTCCGGTGTTATTTGTTAGGAAGAAAGATGGTGTCATGACCCAGGAATACATCTTAGATGTAACACGGTATACTTGACCCCGAAGTGGTCTCATACAAGCCCTTAGCACATCATAAACATAAGTAATAGAAATGATGCGTAATTTAAAACTTTTTACAATCGAAATCTTTTCATAAAATCAAATGGAAGTCTAGACATTGTCTCATTAAAACCATCTAATACAATTGAATATCGATAAGGGTCACAACCCTTTACAACATAGTATCAAAATGAGAAAGTGATGAGTCCACAAATTGGACTCATTTAGGGCTTTATTTTAATAGGAATAACGTCCTCAAATGCTTATTTTGTCTCAATTTCTGATGAAAACTCTTAAGTTTTAGGTATTTGAAGTTTTAGTGGAAGCAAGGACACTTAGGCACATAAAGGAACAAATGGGTTGAAAATAACAAAGAAGCCGAAGCCTGTGTATCGCCAAGCACGTTTGGCGATTTGCCGAAAGAATGCACTCCGCCCTTTATTCCCATACGCAAAGCCTTGAAGGAGCGGGATCAAAAAGGCGATGAAAGGAGCAGTCGCCGTTTTGCCAAATAATTCCGCGAATTAGTACTAGGTCTCCCAATGACATAGAGCACGATAATGCTGAAGGATAGTACAAGACGGCGATGAACTACACCAAAGGGCGAATTGCCGAGTTAATCGGCGATTCTGACTAACCTCGCCGAAAGATCTGCCAACACTATTTTCTAAAGTCTATAAATACTAAACTTGTTATTAATTTTTAGGATTTGAACATTTATTTTAATTTTTAGAATAAAATGTATTTTTTGGGATCTTTTCTCTCAAGTTTGGAGAGGATTTTTGCGAGCTTGAAGAAAGAAGGATTTCATCTTCCCCAAGTTGGAAGTGGGTCTTTTCCATTCATATTACTTTGCTTAAATCAAGGTTTAATTCCTTATACCCATTTGATTTTAGTATCATTTTAGGTGTATTTTGTTATTTCTTGATGTATGGCTAAAAACCCCCATTCTTAGGTTGTGATTTAGCAAATATGTGTTGATATTTTTGTTAGGTCTTGCTTGCTGATATGATAGATGCATTTTAATGGTGATTTCACCTAGTAGTTGTGGTTTAATTTAATGGGTTTGTAGTTGCAAATAGAAAACCACCTAAGTGTTTTTGGCTTGCCCTAGAGGGAGGTCGCGAAACCAAGACCGCTAGATTGATGGCCTAAGGAGTGGGATGACATGAGGTTCTGTCCGAGAGGGTGAGCCCTAGTCCCATATCCTAACACTTAGCTCGAGAGAGTGAGTAGGGTAAGGCATAGGCTGGCCTTCTTGCGACAAATGGTGTCCGAGAGGAATGCATTTGAAACGGGGTAAGTTACTCGAGAGGGAACTTATTTCCATCTAAAGCTTAGCCTAATCACTATTATCTTGCAAATTTCCTATCGAAAGCATGTACCCAATGATTTATCTCAACTTGTATTGCGGTCACACCCCAAAAACTTGTCCCCATACTTGATCTTCTTATTATTTTTGTTGTTTTTTTACTACTTGTGACAAAACACCCATTTGATATTTGACAGCTTTATGTCACCCCTTTTTATTTACAATGTTTTTAATCATTAAAGTCTTTAGCTACGACTAGTATAAACTAAATTTTATTTTTCTACTAATTCTCAAAACCACTCCCCTTGGACACGAACCCAACCTTTGGTTGGGTTACTATATTATCGATGATCGTAGACACTCGTACTGTAGGTTAGTGTTGTTGGTCACGATAAGCATCAAAATGGCACCGCTGCTAGGGACTGGTGTTGTTTGAGTATTTTTAAATTAGTAGAATTTTTGTTCTTTTTAGTTGTAGTGTACGTACCTAACTCTTAGTTTTGTCTAGCTTGTTTGTGTGTTGAGACAGAATAATGAGTATATATGATGGGGATGGTGGACCAATGGAGCACTTCCCAGTAGAAATGATGAGATTCAGGGATCACATCTTGAACTTCAAGCATCTAGAAGGAGAACCTCTTCATTAGTCGTGACTGAGGTTTAAAACACTAATGATACAATGCCCAACTCATGACATCCCCAATTTAGTTCTACTGGAATGCTTCTATATATATGAGTCTGAATCCCAGAAACAGAGGGTTAATCTACCAACTTATGCCAGGTGGTCATGAGAAATATCCCTATGAGACCACAACTAAATTCCTTGACCTGGTGGCGAAAGCCAACAAGGATACTGAGAAGGACCAGGAATTGATCATTTTGCTGGGTCAGATGGATAACTTGACCCAAAAGGTCAAGGAACTGGAGGTGATGTCCAAAGAGAAGAGCAAATACAGACCACCTATTGAGCAGGGAGGATCTATGGACATTGAAAATAAACATATCGAAGATAAGTTATTAACCATTCTTCAAAAGCTAAATGAGCAAGATAGAGTGCTAGAGAAGATTAGAGAAAATGTAGAAGTGCTAAACCAAATGAGCGGTTCTCACTCTAGATCCATCCAGCTAATTGAAACTCTCTTGGGTCATGTAATGTCTCATCTACATCAAGCACAAGGCAAGGGGTCGCCAAGAGATGTTTTGCCTAACCCCAAAAGTGAAATTTAGGTGCTAACCCGCGTTGTGCTACGATGTTAAACTAAGGCGCTATTTGGGAGGCAACCCAAAGCCCTTAACTACTTTAATTTTGTTATTTTTGAAATGAAGGTGTTTTGATTTTGTAGGATTGGGCATGAAATGTTTGTGAAAAAGTGCAGGATGAATTACACAAGTCCTACTGGTGAATTGCCGACTAGATCGACGACTGCTACCAAGACCACCGTTTGGATCCTCACTTTGACTGAGGGTCCTATAAAACTCAGTGAGATAGATGAACACTCGGCGGATCGTCGAGTAGCGAAGAAAATAAAACTAATGTCGCCGAATGGATAAGATCTAGAAGGATTTTATAAAACCATGAGTCTGGACTTTAAACCTTTTTCATATTCTCTCACTCTCGATTTTTGTAAAATCAGATCTACTTAGTATTTTCAGAATTTTCGTGCCTCGTAAGTATTTTAGCTGATTTAGTAGTGCTTGGATCTGTAATAACCTATCGCCTAGCATCTCAATTTTGACCTTATCTGCCCAAAAAGTTGGTTCTCCAAACTCTGCATTTAATTATGATATTTGTGCTCTCATTCCAAGTAATTTTATCCTATGTCATGTGCCTCTCTAATAAATTTAGGCTATTAAGTGAGCTGAGGCGAGCTCGCCGAATCACTTGGCAATTCACCCAAGGGACTCCATCTTGCTTTCAAATTTATACTATTCGTAGTCATTGTTCTGTAACTTTCAGCCAAAAGCTGTGATCGTCAAAAGCAGTCGGCAACTCACCAAAGGTCTCCTTGGTTGCCCTTTGTCTGCATTTCTGAACCTTTTTGTACTACATACTTCAGCGGATAAAGCCGTGATAGCCAAAGCAACTTGGCGACTCGCCGATCTATTCAGTGAGTTTGTCTATAATTGCATCCCTCTGAACTTGATTTAGTTGTTTTAACTTCTTTTGGATTCTTTGCAGAAATGGCTAGATCTAAAGTTGCAGGAAGAAGCAAGCCACCTAGAAGTAAAACAAAAGGGATCACAATCAAAGAGGATACATACATGTTCACAAGCAAAGTTGCTAAACTTTCCAAAAATGGTGAAAAGGGCAGCAAACACAAGACCCTTGAGTTGACAGATGCAAGCACTGACATCCAACCAATCTAAAAGCGAAGATATGCATTCTGACAAGGAAGATATGCTAATAGCACAGAGGGTCCAACGTCGAATTAAGAAGCTGAAAGATTCATCCAGGGCTAAGACGTACCAGCCTATCACTACAACACTTCCAGTTCCAAAGCAGGCAATGGTATTAACACCTCCAGTGCAAGGTCATCTGCCCAAATCTATGAATCAAGTATAGGCTGAGGGGCTGAGAAATTTTTTGGAGGAAAAACGTCAGTCCATAGAAGGGGTTATAGACAGGCACCCAGAGATAATGAAGTGTCTGAGATACCACAAATTCCAAATCTTCACCAAAACTCGTGGCCCCTATATTCCAAACTGGGTAAGAGAATTCTACAGTGGATATAGTGCATAATACCCCAGCAAAAGCAACTAGCAACAGCCTTCAAAGAAGTTAACTATGTGGTTGTCAGAGATAGAAGGGTGAAGTGTGATAGTGGGAAAATCAATGCAGTCTTGGGCCTGTCCACAAACATTGGGGATCACTGCCAGTACTTGATTAGAATAAAGCAACTGGATGAGATGAAAAAATGGTTAGCCCCACTAATTGCAGATGAGACTCCCAAGTGGTTGGCGGAAGGAGTTCCGATTGAAAAGAAAGAACTACACATAGCAGCAAGATTCTGGTTCAGTTTTATCAGCAACAAAATTATGCCATCCCAGAATGAGTCAATCATTCGCCTCGCCAAGGAAGCTTGCCTGGGTTGTGTCATAGAGGAGACTTAGATAAAGTTGGGTACAATCATCGCTTCAGAGATACTCATGCGTGCAAGGCAGAGCCGAATCTCACTTCCATTCCAGTCTTGATCACAAAATTATGCAAACGAGCCCAAGTGCCTCAAGATACCAAGAAGGATATGGAAGTGATACCTACAACCTCTACTGATATCTGGAAGATTGAAGATGAGTACCTTAAGGATCAAGCATAAAGGAAGAAGGCAGCAACGATGAAGTTAGTTAACAAAAAATCATCGCCTGTAAAGGCCTCTCTGCCTGCTTTGGCCCCTGGTCCTTTAGGTATATCCATTGCCACTGTTACTCTCGCTGATACTCCAGGTTCTTCTACTACTGCACAATCGCCAAGACCCACTACTATTGCTACTGTTTCTTGGCTTTCACTCACCCGGGTGTCCCTACTTTGGATGGGACATCTGGCTCTTTCTGCTAATCATCGAGCTGCTGGCCTAGAGGCCTCTATTCCAGGCATGATCCGGATTGCCTTAACTGATGCTATGACATCTCTAACCACTACTATTGATGCCCTAGCAGCCAGAATAGCGGTGTGTGAGCATAACCAAGGGTCCACAAAGGAGGTGATGGCATTAAAAGCTGCCATTAAGAACTAAGAAAAGATATAGACCACCTAAAGGCCACCGATATGTCCATGGTCATTGGAATAGTGGAGATGCCAGACATGCCTGAATTTTCTTAGAAGATTAATGGACATTGGGGTAGAGCGAAGCAGGTAGCCGACTATGAGTCAGAAGCAAAGACTGATGAAGAGACTGAGGGAGCTGTAGATGAAGACTTGACTGAGACGGACAAAGTTATGATAGATGCTGCTATGCAAGCTTCTTCGGAAAAATCTCCTACTACTAGATCTAGTGGAGCTGGTACTTCTGGTGGTCACTCTGGGTACTGATGCCCAAATAGATGAAGCGACCCATTAGCTAGGATCCCTTCTTTACCTCCCTCTCTAACCTTTGCTATCTTCAAAATATTGGTTAATTTTATTTGCATTTGAGGACAAATAATTTTTATTTGTGGTGGGGTGAAGCCCACTTATGTGTGCTATTTGTGATTCGTGTTTTGTATATATTTGGGTTGTTCTATTTTAAATTGTGTTAATACTGCTTTCTGTGGATGTCTGAGCTTGTGGCTCCATTTATTTTTATTTGCAAAATGATTTTTACCCTTCCAAAACTTTTTGAATTTTTCACACATTTTTGCCACCCCTCGTGAGTTGATATGGCTATTTTTTTGTAAAAATTTTGAGTCCCAATTTTGATCAATATCGAGGACTTGAATAGTGCTCTCAATCGAATAAACATGAATGTACAGCTACGATGAGGCCAAATGAAGTTGCATAGACAATATGTAAACTCTTTGCATCTCGTTGTGATTAGCCATTTATTGAATTGATTCTCTTGTAATGACCGTTGCACACTAGCGAAAGTATGTGGTCTTGTTTGACTTAAGTGTCGATGTCTTGTGTGATTAGCTTGCCCTGAACCTTGCATGAATAAACCAAGAATTTTCCCTGTTAGTCTGATTGATTTAGAAAGGTGTGCTCTAGAAATGATCTTAGGCAACTTTAAAAAGTGTGAGCCAAATTTGACATATACCTCTTTTATGGCCTACCCGTGAGCGTGTGAAAATCTTTTGAACACCCTTTAAGCCTTACCTTTCTTTGAAAGAACCTTGATGAACCCTAGACCTTAATTGACCCACTACCTATAATCCTCTTGATTTGTGGTTTATTGAATAGCCAACTTAGGCCAAAAGCCTAAGTTGGGGGTGTGGTGAAAAGGAAAAGGAGAAGTCAAGAAGTGCAAGAAAAGTCCCCCTTAACCCCTGGTGTTGTAGAACAATGGAAACCCTTAAAAAAAACATAGTTGTGGAAAAAAGTACAATGAAAATTGGGTTTCCAAGCAATCCATGGAGGTGAATAAAAAGAAGACTTAGAAGCATTAGAAAAAGAATTGATAAAGGAAAAGAAAGGAATGCCTTGGGAATACCACATGTCACGAGGAAAAAGTCACTAAGCCTAAATGACCATACCTTTGCACTCATCCCCATTACAAGCTTTAGAAAGACCTTTTAGATCTTGAGTAAGCCAAATCGAAAGTCGATTGGAAAATAAGGGCAAACCTATGGGTAAAAATATGCATTGTGTTCCTCTTTTTGAGTGTGAGTGTTGCATCTGATTCCTAATCTTGAATTGCTTAACCTCTGTGTGTGAATATGGAATCATTCTTGATGTGAGGGAATTTAGATACTTCATGTTGAGCTTGATTACACAAGTAGCAAGTATTGCGATCATGAGAATCTTTGGTAATGGTGTGTCATGACTTGAATCTTTGAGTACACAATTGATCCTTGCATAAGTAGATTTGAGTCTGGTTGTGTGCATTCATGATTTAGTCTTGTGTAGCACTATTTGAGACACCTTGTTGAATGAGTGAACTTGAGTTTGTTTCAGGACAAGCAAAAGTTTAAGTTGGGGATGTTGATGAGCCCACAAATTGGACTAATTTAGGACTTTATTTTGGTAGAAATAGCGTCCTCAAATACTTATTTTGTCTCAATATCTAATGAAAACTCTTAAGTTTCAGGTATTTGAAGTTTTAGTGGAAGTATGGACACTAAGGCGCAAAAAGGAACAAGAAGGCTGAAAAGAACGAAGAAGCTGAAGTCTGTGCATCGCCAAGCACACTTGACAATTCGCCGAAGGGACACACTCTACCCTTTGTTCCAGTACGCAAAGCCTTGAAGGAGAAGGATCAAAAAGGCGATGAAAGAAGCAGTCGGTGTTTCACCGAATAATTTTGCAAAGCAGTACTAGGTTACCCAATGACACAGAGCACGACGGTACTGAAGGCTAGTGCAAGACGATGATGAACTACACCAAAGGGCGAATCACCGAATTAATCAGTGATTCCAACTAACCTCGCCGAAAGATCTGCCAACACTATTTTCTAAAGTCTATAAATACTAAACTTGTTATTAATTTTTAGGATTTGAACATTTATTTTAATTTTTAGAATAAAATGTACTTTTTGGGATCTTTTCTCTCAAGTTTGGAGAGGATTTTTGGGAGACTTGAAGAAAAAGAATTTCAGCTTCCCCAAGTTGGAAATGGGTCTTTTCCATTCTTCTTCCTTTGCTTAAATCAAGGTTTAATTCCTTATACCCATTTGATTTTAGTATCATTTTAGGTATATTTTGTTATTTCTTTATGTGTGGCTAAAAACCCCCATTCTTGGGGTGTGATTTAGAAAATATGTGTTGATATTTTTGTTGGGTCTTGCTTACTAATAGGATAGATTTACTTTAATGGTGATTTCACCTAGTGATTGTGGTTTAATTTAATGGGTTTGTAGTTGCAAATACAAAACCACCTAAGTGTTTTCGGTTTGCCCGAGAGGGATGTCGCGAAACCAAGACCGCTAGACTAATGGCCTAAGGAGTGGTTCAACATGAGGTACAACCCGAGAGGGTGAGACCTAGTCCCATATCCTAACACTTAGCTCGAGAGAGTGAGTGGGGTAAGGCGTAGGCTAGCCTTCATGTGACAAATGGGTGTCCGAGAGGAATGCATTTGAAATGGGGTAAGTTGCCCGAGAGGGAACTTATTTCCATCTAAAGCTTAGCCTAGTCACTATTATTTTGCAAATTTCCTATCGAAAGAATGTACCCAACGATTTATCTCAACTTGTATTGCGGTCACACCCCAAGAACTTGTCCCCATACTTGATCTTCTTATTATTTTTTTTGTTTTTTTTACTACTTGTGACAAAATCCCCATTTGATATTTGACACCTTTGTGTCACCCCTTTTTATTTATAATGTTTTTAATCGTTAATGTCTTTAGCTACGACAAGTTTGAACTAAATTTTATTTTTCTACTAATTGTCAAAACCACTCCCTTTGGCAACCCTTGGTTGGGTTACTATATTATCGACGATTGTAGACACTCGTACTGTAGGTTAGTGTCATTGGTCACGATAAGCATCAGAAAGTAAGATAGAATCTAGAATGAAACAACTCTTATTCTCGAATCTTGAGGACTCACCGAAAGCATGGTGAATAGTCAATTCAAGCTCTTGATCAAGAAGGAATTACAACTCAACACCGGGCCCTACACTTATAGAAAAAAATGTAGAAAATATGGGTTAGTACAAAAAATACACTAAGTATGGAAGGCATGCAATAAGATCCTTGAAACTTGCAAAAAGGGACAATTTGGTTGAAACCATGCATTTTACCAACTTTAAGTGTCATCATGTACATTAGTGTAAATACATAAGTCAAATCCATTAATAAGTAACCTTAAGTTATACTTGTGCAATGCATAGATAAGACCCCATAATCTCATATAATACTAAATACCACTTTTAGGCCACAATAATCATACATATCATCACTTGACCTTATCCATGGCCAATACTGATAAACAAGGAAATATTCCTGTTCATTAACTTGTAACAAGGAAATCCACTCATAGCAACAATCCATATCATACATGCATAAATTCATATATCTTTATAACATAAGAAAACCACACTATAAACCCTTCTCAAAGCCTACTTGTGCAATGAATAAGTGAAGTCCCATACGCCCACTAACACTATGTAGAACTCCTTGAGAAGTCATAAGTATAGTTCATGTTCATGTTCTTGTCATATTCATATTCTTGTCATGTAGGGAAGTAGCCTTAACCGACATAGACCACGTGAGCTACATGGAATCTGTGTCATGTCCCATAATGAAAAGAGATGTCCTACTTTCCTAAGGTAGAACTACATGTATTAGCTTTTAGGTGGATCCACTAGCTAAAGACCTATGTGGGCACATAGTTATTGGATAGGGAGATTGCTTCTAAAAACCCCAAACCTATTGTATTGATGGGGGAGTGAAACGACCCCAAAAATGCCCAAAAATTTGCTTCAAAAACACCTATAATTGTAATTTTCATATATCTCAAAATTCGTGCATCATTTCGGAAATTCGACTTCATATTCTTATTCAGGGGGTCAAATTGAGTGGGAAATGGGTCTAACCTGAATTTTAGAGCAACTATATCAAAATTCGAAAATCGCAAAAAATGCAATTTTGAGGGTCAACTTTAAAGGGGCATATCTCTCAGCACACAAGGACCTGGAAAGACCTCAAACTATCAAAATTAAATCTCTGTGAGTTAGCTTTCCAACGCAATTTGTTTCACCTCATTTCGAGTTAGGATGAAGGAGTTATGACCATTTTCGTAAAACTTGTCTGGGCAGACTCGAAATATTCCAGTAAGCTGTTTTTTTTTTTTTTCAGCCTCATTTTTGAGGCTAAGTGTTGGGACGTTTTTTTATAAAAAGAGAACATGTCCTATACTTAGTCATTTAACTTCAAAACACTCATATGCACTCTCTAAACCCTCTCCAAAAATTCCACCAAGATCCTCAACCAAATTCAAGGATCTCAAGCTCTAATTCCGGATTCAAGATTCAATCTCAAGCAATTCTCCATTCCAATCTTCATCAAGAATTCTCCAAAGTTGAGGTATGTGGGTTTGATTGTGGAAACCTTCCTTTCCACAAGTCCAACCATTTATCCTCTATTACTACTTCAAGTTTATGGGTCCTTATGGTTATTTATGAACTCTTGAGTATGGAATTACTACTACACACCCTATTAAGGTCTATTTTGTATATTATCATGTAATGGAATTATTATGTGATGTTTATGATTTTCATGCTTCCATGATCAAATTATAAAGGTTGATATATATATATATATATATATGTATGTTGTTGGTGGGCTGATTTATATGAATTTTGGAATTGGTTAGACTTAATACTCTTGAAACACATGATTTTATTTACATGAACAAGTAGCCCACCATATGTTTGATAAAATGCCATTTATAGAATTCTTAGGAAATGGAAGGTCCAATGTAAGTCCTATGAGTCGGATGATTATATAATTATTGAAATGATGATGAAATGGATACATGTATATGATTTTCTCTATATAGTGTTGTGAGTCGACCAAGCCTAGCTCGGGAGGTTGTAGGTCCGGGTAACCGTATCAAGGGGTTGTACCTTGGTTGCCTAGTACGGGGGGTAGTAGGCCCGTATAACCGTATTGAGGGATTTGTACCTTGGTTGCCTAGTATGGGGGGTAGTAGGCCCGTATAACCATATCGAGGGGTTTGTACCTTGGTCCCTAGTTTGGGGGTGGTATGCCTGGGTAACCACATTGAGAGGTTTGTACCTCTTTCGCCTCTCCAAGGGGGTGGTAGGCCTTGGAAATACTATATTGATGGTCACTCACTACACATGTACTACGCCCTACTAAATATGATTTTTATATAAGCATCATTATACATATCATATCATTAATATGCTATTTATCGGGTACGATTATGCATTTTGCCTATGATGTCCATCTATTGTTGCATTGCATTGCATCCCATATACTTAGTACATTCAAACGTACTAATGCATACTCTATGCCTACATGATGTCACCATGTAGGGACCGGAGCACCGTCTGACCATCCTCCTCCACGTGGCTAATACAATTTTCTATCGAGCTTATTGGTGAGTCCTCCATTCCGGGGGTGTTGCTTATGATCTCTTGCTATGTATAAGACTTTTCCTTTTTAATTATGTATTGACTATGAGGGTGAGCCCTGTACTTTGTCTCGGCCCCCGCTAAGTATCCATGTTTAGAGGTGGTGTTGGACAAATTGTGTATTTTGCTTGAGCTTGACTCATCTATGATATTTATGTATTATTCTCCTTTTTTTTTCTTTTCTTGTTCCCTTAGTCCCGATTTCCCCTTGATTATGCTTATCGCTTATGGTCATTTTAATTGCTTCCGCAACCAAGGATGTGTAATGATATGCTATGAGGCTTGTTTGGGGTTCCTTCGGGTTCCTCATTCGCCGGTCACGTCTAAGCCCTAGGCTTGGGTCGTGACAGGGAGCTTCCATCTCATTAGGTTACTTTAGATGACCAGGCCTATTGTATTAATGGGAGGGCCTCTACCTCACATTCCATATCCACTCGGTGCTAGCGTAACTTTCACAAAAAAATACATATTTAGTCTTAAGTTGTATTTACATGTGTGAAGGAGTATCTTACCCTTCATTCAACGCAACTCATAAAATAGCTCATGGATTCAATTAGGTGACAATTGACTTCCAACCTTAGAATCATCAATACGTGAGTAAACCTTTCACATCATATTCATAGTGTGTTCATGAGAATAATCTCTGAATCAACACAACAATTCTTTCATAGTCATAGACATTACATGCATAGTCATATGTAAGGTATGGGGAGAATGATCTTTCAACAATATCACAAATACACCATAGTCAATGACTCTTCACTTTCTAAGTGAATCATAAGCTCATACACAATTCTCATAAACATGAACAAACCCTCTTAATTTGCCCTTCAAGGACCATGAATCACCTTCAACCCAAACATCTCGAACTACTACATTAGATAGGGAGAGTATCATGATTGAATAAACTAGATCAATATAGACATATCAATTAACATGCTTCTATAATCAATCAACCCACATCTTGAGTTCACAATTTAGAAATATGGGGGATTCAAGGGTTCTTGAGGGAATGTCATCATGAATCAACATTAAATCATCAATGCAATCATAATCCTTCATAATTAAACTATTGAAAACATTTTGAAAGAGAACTCATGACTTAGATTGAAACCCTAGCTTTTAGGAAAATTAGAAGCTTTGAAATCAAGTTTTGAAGTGACTCTATCGGTGGAAGCTACCCATAGATGAAAAGCCACCATACCTTGATTGAGAATCTCCAAGAAATTTGAGGAAGAAGCCTTGAAATCACCAAACCCTAGCTCCAATTCTACTCTTCTTCTTCTTCGTTGAGTTTTAGAGAGAGAAATATTGTAAGGAAGATTAACTTTTTGCTTGATTTGGGTGTTTGAGAAAAATGACTTAGTTTAGGGAATTTTGACTTAAAAACAACTTATATTGTACCCCTAGAATTAACCAAAACAACCCCACTTTAATTGGACTTAAAAAGGAAATGACTTAACTAACCTTCATTAGTTGACCATGACCATGTGTCACGAGCCACCTTCATGAGCCGTGGTGGGGACCATGATATGTGGTCCCACTTGTGAAGTTGGGGCAGTAGCTAGGCCCTTGGTGCCACAAGCTCACAAGCCCAAGGCATTCCCACGAGGGGTTCCACGAGCCGTGGTCCCTCTCGTGGTCCTTGAGGCAGCAGCTATGCTACTTGAAACCCCTAGCTCAAATGCCCAAGGCTTCTTCACAAGGGGCTCTATGAGCCGTGGTCAAGACCACTGACCGTGGTCTCCTTGTGGACCTTGAGGCAGTGGCTAGGCCAATTGGGGGTTTATCTTCCTTGGGCAACTCTTCTCCACGAGCCTTCCCACCAGCCATGGTATCCACCACGAGCGATGAAGTGGCTCGTGAAGGAGAGCCTCTTTTTGGCATATTTGAGGAGCTCATTGCCTAGGCTACCATGAGCCACATCACGATCCGTGGTCCCTACCACGAGTCCTAGGGGTGGTCATGGTCACTAGGGCAGTGTTTAGGGTAGAGTGGACTGTTTTGGTTTTCTCCCTTGGTCCTTGCCTTCAACTTATGAAGTTAACCCTCACGTTTAGGCTCTAGTTTCACCCACTATTTTCTGGAGTGTTACATTCTCTCCCCCTTGGGAACATTCGTCCTCAAATGATGATTTAGACAACTTACGGAAGTAATGACTCAAGACTAGCAGCCCAACATGCATGCAACATTAAAATAATGCACAATTCAAAGGAGGAAAGATCAACTCCATCTCAAGGCACAACCAATGCAACACAAGGAAGTAGGAGCTACATCCACAACCCATTATGCACAAAAAATCATCATTTCACATAATCATAGGAGGAAATACCTTCTCCAACTAGAAGCAAGCTCAACACAACATTTTGGAGCCAATATGTCATTTCATCAAAAACATATCTAAGTATGTTCATCAAATCATCTCATGAAGTCAAATATGCAATTATCATACTAAAATGCACAACATCATGAGGAACATATGAATCATAAAAACTCATTTTATACTAAAACATGAATTCTCACAAGAACATGCATATCATAAGGAATCACAAAGAACACATATAGCACACATGACTCCTAAATTACCAAACTCAAGAGAAACTACTTACCTCAAGTTTGGCTAGGAGTGGAAGGAAAAATGTGAGGATAGCGGGACTTCATATCGGCCTCAGCCTCCCATGTAGCACCTTCAACTAAATGATTCCTCCATAAAACCTTCACGAAAACCATTTAATTGTTTCTTAACCTTTTAACTTGTTGGCATAAAATCTTTACCGGAACCTCTTCATAAGAAATACTCTCATCAACTCCCAAATAGTCTAAAGGAATGATGGATACCGGATAACCAATACAATTCTTAAGCATAGAAATATGAAATACAGAGTGAACCGGGGCCAACTCATTTGGCAAGTCTAACTCATAGGAAACTTTTCCAACATGTTTCAAGATTTGATATGTGCCTACATACCGAGGACTAAGTTTTCCTTTTTTGTCAAACCTCATCACACCTTTCATAGGTGAGATTTTTAAATAGACCCAATCGTTCACTTCAAATTCTAGATCCCTCCTTCTAACATTGACATAATACTTTTGCCGACTTTGGGCAGTCCTCAACCTCTCTCTAATGAGTCAAACTTTCTCAATAACCTCATAAACTAATTCGGAACAAATTAGAGCAATTTCACCTACCTCAAATCAACCAATCGGAGATCTACATCTCCTACCATACAATGCTTCAAAAGGAGCCATGGCAATGCTTGAGTGGTAATTATTGTTGTAGGAAAACTCTACTAACGGTAGATGGTTGTTCCAATTACCTTTGAAGTCCATAGCACATGCCCTCAACATATCCTTTGAAGTTTGGATGGTGTGCTCCGCTTGACCATCCGTTTGAAGGTGAAAAGCCGTACTATGCTTGACCTTAGTACCAAGCCCTTTTTCTAATGCCTTCCAAAAGTGTGAAGTAAATTGGGTACCCCGATCTGAAATAATAGATAGAGGAACCCCATGCAACTTCACTATCTCCTTGATGTAGAACATGGCATAGTCTTCTGTTGAAAAAGAAACTTTGACAAGAATAAAGTGGGCGGATTTTGTCATTCTATCCACAATGACCCAAATAGAATCATGTTGCCTTCAAGTACGAGGTAAACCCACCATGAAGTCCATATTCACCTCCTCCCACTTTCAAGTGGGAATATCTATATTTTGAGACAAGCCTCCCGACCTTTGATGCTTGGCCTTAACTTGATGGCAATTCGGACATTTGGCTACAAAACCCGCTATATCCTTCTTCATACCATTCCAGCAATAGACTTTCTGTAGGTCACAATACATCTTGGTGGCTCCCGGATGAATAGAATACCGTGAACCTTGCTTGGACTTCACGTCCATTACAAAGGATGATTCGGAACCATTATGGACCGTGACACCACCCTTGGTGGAATCCACTAATTGGACACCTAGCCGGGCCAACCTATCCACATCCAAGACTAACTCCTTCTTCTCATCCTCTACATGGGCCACACTACCCATGGACAATCGACTTAGGCATCCGCAACTACATTAGCTTTGCCGGGGTGGTAAAGGACACTCATGTCATAATCCTTCAAAAGTTCTAACCACCTTCTTTGTTGGAGATTCAAGTCTTTTTGTCTAAGCACATACTGAAGACTCTTGTGATCGGTGAACAAATCAACATGCACCCCATATAGATAATATCTCCATATTTTTAAGGCAAATACTACCGCCGCTAATTCGAGATCATGGGTTGGATAATTCTTTTCATGGATCTTGAGTTGCCTCGAAGCATAGGTAATCACTTTACCATGTTGTATAAGAACACACCCCAAACCCACTCTTGAGGCGTCACAATAAACGACAAAACCCTCGGTACCCTCTGGTAAGGTCAACACTGGAGTGGAAGTACGTCTATCTTTCAAATGTTGGAATCTTTTCTCACAAGCCTCCGACCACACAAACTTAGCCTTTTTTTGAGTCAAAGCCATCAACGAGGAAGCAGTGGAGGAAAAACCCTCAACAAACCTCTTATAGTAATTGACCAAACCCAAAAAACTTCTAATATCGGTAGGAGTTAGAGGTCTAGGACAACCCTTGACCACATCTGTCTTCTTAGGATCTACCTCAATACCCTTGCTCAACACAATATGACCAAGGAAGGCTACGAACCTTAGTCAAAACTCAAATTCACTAAACTTCCCATATAATTGGTGGTGTTTAAGGACTTGCAATACAATCCTCAAATGGTTCATGTGTTCATTTTCACTCATCGAATAGATCAAAATATAATCAATAAACACGATCACAAACATATCAAGGTAGTGTCTAAACACTCTATTCATTAGGTCCATGATTATCGCCAGGGCATTTGTCAACCCAAATGACATAACCACAATTTCCTAGTGACCATACCGGATCCTAAAGGCCATCTTGGGAATGTCAACCCCTCTCACCCTTAGTTGATGGTAACCCGAACGAAGCTCTATTTTGGAGAAATAGTTAGCCCCTTGAAGTTGATCAAACAATTCACCAATTCTCAGAAGGGGATACTTATTGTTTATGGTCACTTTGTTTAATTGGCGATAGTCGATACACATCCTAAGAGACCCATCCTTCTTTCGAACAAACAATACCGAAGCACCCCATGGTGAGATATTCGGTTGAATAAAGCCTTTGTCTAACAAATCCTTGAGTTGCACCTTCAACTCTTTCAACTTGGCTGGAGCCATTCTATAAGGAGGAATGGAAATAGGTTGCATATCAGGAAAGAGATCAATGCCAAAATCTATTTTCCGTTCAGGAGGAATGTCGAGCAAGTCATCGGGAAAGACTTTTGGAAATTCACTCACCACGGGGACCGACTCTAAGGAAGGGCAACATCCATCACCCTAAAATATGATAAATGCACCCTTTGGAGATCATTTTCCTAGCTTTGAGGCAAGAAATAAATTGACCTCTAGGGATAGAATTTCCTCCTTTCCACTCTAAAATGGACCCATTTGGAAATTAAAACTTTACTACCCGAGTCCTACAATCAATAGAGGCATAACATGCATGCAACCAATCCATACCCAAAATCACATCAAACTCTAACATGTGTAACTCCACTAAATCCACCAAGGTAACTTTATGGGAAAAAGAAATAGGACAATTCCTATAGACTCTTTTTGCCAATACCGAGTCACCAACAGGGGTAGAAACCGAACAAGGCTCTATTAACACTTCAGGGAGTATTTCAAATTTCATAGCCACAAAAGGTGTACCAAAGAACAAAGTGGCACCGGGGTCTAACAATGCATATACATCAATAGAAAAGACTTGTAACATACCGGTCACAACATCTGAGGAATTCTCTTGGTCACATTGGGATTGAAGTGCATTGAACAAGTTTTTCTTTGGAGAATCGGAATTTGAACCACTAGGAGGAGTTTGCTTATCTTCTCTCCCCTTGGCCGCAATGTGTTGGGAAATTCTTCAATTGATGCCCACTCTTACCACAACCATAGCAAACCCGTGCCGGCAAGACACTTGCCATCATGTTTCTTACCGCACTTAGCACATGTAGGCCTCACCATAAAAGATCTACTATTATTGCCTCCTTGAGGCTTAGGGTTAGATACCCTATGTTTGTTGACCCTTGGAGCACTAGAGGATCCTTGGTTGGAGAAACTTCTCTTGAACGTTGGTCTACCTTGACCCTCGAATTTACCCTTGGAAGAATTCCCATCATCGGACCTTGTCCTTTTACTTCCCGATTCAGTTGCTTGAGCTTTTGTTCCTCAATTTGTTCGGCATGGACCATGAGACGTGAAATATTCATAATTGGGATTAGCATTGCTGAACAACATTCATTAACTATCAAGTTGGATACCCCCATCACAAATTTATTCATCTTGGCCCTCGAATTTGCTACTAAGGTTGGAGAATACTTGGACAATTGCATGAATTTCAGGGCATATTCCTTCAGACTCAAACCCCCTTGTTGAAGATTTATGAACTCTTGCATTTTTCGTTCCTTCAACTCTAAGGGAAAGAACCTAGCAAAGAAGACCGACTTGAACAATTCCCAGTCTACCGATCTTGCCCCTACGAGTCTCTCACCCTTCCATTGCTCATACCATACTTGAGCCACATCCTTCAATTGATAGGCGGCTAATTCCACCTTCTCTTATGGAGACACTCCCATGGCATCACGCACCTTATAGATCTCATCAATAAACCCTTGTGGGTCTTCTTCCACTTTGGAGCCATGGAATACGGGGGGTTTCATCCTAGTAAAATCCCTTATCTTTGAAGCGATTGTACTCACATTGGGGTTCACATGAGTCCTAGTATCCCTATTGACTTGGGCCGTCACGGCTTGGGTCAATACTTAGAGAGCCGACCTTATTTCCACATTTGTCATAGCCCTCACATCATTAGGAGCTTGAGGAACTTAAGGACCTTAGGGAGGAACTCCCTCATTCACATTTTCCTCTTCTATCCTTCTTGCATTTGTCTTTCTTGTATTCATATCCTATAGACACAATAGAAGGGTTAGGAAAAGGACTTCATAAAGTTAAAACTCTAGGGCACTGCTAAAGAGTAATGAAAGAAGTGAAATTTCCTAAGCATTTTATAGCCTCTCATTCATAAATGTGGCAATCTTCACACTCATGAACAAGACTCTACTAGATGTGGTTTATAAGACTTCATCCTAGAATCATTCTAAACCTTGTACTCTGATTACCAAGTTTGTCACGACCCAGGGGTACCCCCTAGATGTAATATGGAGTACTTCACCCCGAAGGGGTCTCATAAAGCCCTTAGCATATCATAAACATAAGTAATATAAATGATGCAGAATTTTTTTTTTTTTTTACAATCAAAGTCTTTTCATAAAATCAAATGGAAGTCTAGACATTGTCTCATTAAAACCATCTAATACAATTGAATATCGATAAGGGTTGCAACCCTTTACAACATAGTCTCAAAAAGAGAAAGGAAGATAGAAATTAGAATGAAACAACTCTTGTCCTCGAACCATGAGGACTCACCGAAAGCATGGAGAATAGTCAATCCAAGCTCTTGATCAATAAGGAAGCACAACTCAACAACCAGTCCCTACACTTATAGAAAATATGGGTTAGTAAAAAATTGCACTAAGTATAGAAGCCATGCAATAAAATCCTTGAAACATGCAAAAAGAGACAATTAAGCTGAAACTACGCATTTTACCAACTTTAAGTTTCATCATGCACATTAGTGTAAATACATAAGTCAAATCCATTCATAAGCAACCCAAAGTTATACTTGTGCAACGCATAGACAAGACCTCATAATCTCATCTAATACTAAGTACCACTTTTAGGCCACCATAATCATACATATCATCACTTGACCTCATCCATGGCCAATACTGATAAACAAGGAAACATTTATGTTCATTAACTTGTAACAAGGAAAGTCGCTCATAGAAACAATCCATATCATACATGCATAAATTCATATATCTTCATAGCATAAGAACACCACTCTATAACCCCTTTTCAAAGCCTACCTGTGCAATGCATAAGTGAAGTCCCATACCCCTACTCACACTATGTAGAACTCTTTGAGAAGTCATAAGTATAGTTCATGTTCATGTTCTTGTCATATTCATATTCTTGTCATGTAGAGAAGTAGCCTTAATCGACATAGACCATGTGAGCTACATGGAATCTGGTGTCATGTCCCACACCGAAAAGAGATGTCCTACTTGCCTAAAGAACTACATGTATTATCTTTTAGGTGGATCCACTAGCTAAAGACCTATGTGGGCACATAGTTATGTGATAGGAAGATTACTTCTAGAAACCCCAAACCTGTTGTATTGACGGGGGAGCTTCCATCTCATGAGGTTACTTTAGATGACCCAACCTATTCTATTAACGGGAGGGCCTCTACCACACATTCCATATCAACGGTGCTACACATAACTTTCCCAAAAATTTACATATTTAGTCTTAAATTGTATTTACATGTGTGAATGAGTATCTTACCCTTCATTCAACACAACTCATAAAATAGCTCATGGCTTCAATTAGTTGACAATGGAATTCGAACCTTAGAATCATCAATAAGTGAGTAAACCTTTCACATCATATTCATAGTGTGTTCATGAGAATAACCTTTCAATCAACACAACAATACTTTCATAGTCATAGACATTACATATACTTTCATAGTCATATACATTACATGCATAGTCATGCGTAAGGGTATGGGGAGAATGATCTTTCAACAATATAAAAAATGCACCATAGTCAATGACTCTTCACTTTCTAAGTGAATCATAAGCTCATACACAATTCTCATAAACATGTACAAACCCTCATAATTTGCCCTTCAAGTACCATGAATCACCTTTAATCCAAACATCTAGAACTAGTACATTAGATAGGGAGAATATCATGATTCAATAAAGTAGATCAATATAGACATAATAAATTAACATGCTTCTACAATCAATCAACCCACATCTTGAGTTCACAATTTCAAAATATGGGGGATTCATGGGTTCTTGGGGGAATTTCATCATAAATCAACATTAAATCATCAATTCAATCATCATCCTTCATAATTAAACCATTGAAAACGTTTTGAAAGAGAACCCATGACTTAGATTGGAACCCTAGCTTTTGGGGAAATTGGATGCTTTGAAATCATGTTTTGAAGGGACTCTATGGGTGGAAGCTACCCATAGATGAAAAGCCATGATTGAGAATCTCCAAGAAATTGGAGGAAGAAGCCTTGAAATCACCAAACCCTAGCTCTAATTCTACTCTTCTTCTTCTTCTTCTTCTTCTTCTTCTTCTTCTTCTTCTTCTTCTTCTTCTTCTTCTTCTTTGAGTTTTAGAGAATTAAATATTGTGAGGAAGATGAACTTCTGATTTGATTTGGGTGTTTGAGAAAAATGACTTAGTTTAGGGAATTTTGACTTAAAAACAACTTATGTAGTACCCCTAAAAATACCCAAAACGACCTCACTATAATTGGACTTAAAAAGGAAATAACTTAACTAACCTTCATTAATTGACCTTGCCCAGGTGTCACGAGCCACCTTCACGATATGTGGTAGGGACCACGATCCATGGTCCCACTCGTGAAGTTTGGGTAGTAGCTAGGCACTTGGTACCACAAGCTCACAAGCCCAAGGCATTCCCACGAGGGGTTCCACGAGACGTGGTCAAGACCATGAGCCGTGGTCCCTATCGTGGTCCTTGAGGCAGTAGCTATGCTACTTGATGCACCTAGCTCAAATGCCCAAGGCATCTTCACGAGGGGCTCCACGAGCCGTGGTCCCTCTCGTGGACCTTGAGGCAGTGGCCAGGCCATTTAGGGACTTCTCCTCCTTGGCCAACTCTTCTCCATGAGCCTTCCTATGAGCCGTGGTCTCTGATGCTTATCCTGAACAACAACACTACTTTTGATTCAACTGTTTATGATCATCGATAATATAGTAACCCAACCGAGGGTTGGGATCGTCCCAAAGGAGTGGTTTTGAGAATTTATAGTAAAATAAAATTTAGTTATAACTAGTCATAGCTAAAGATATTAACGATTAAAACATTTTAAATTAAAGGGGGAGACACAAAAGTGTCAAATATCGATTTAGGGGTTTTGTCACAAGTAAGCTAAAATTAGCGAAATCAACAAGAAAATCTAACAATGAGGGGGGGATTCTTGGGATGTGACCGGAATACGGGTTAATCTAAATTATTGAGTACATGCTTTTGATAGAGAATTTATAGAGTAATAGTGACTAGGCTAAGCTATACCTGGGAATAAATTCTCTTTCGAGCAACTTACCCCGTTTCAAATGGGTTCCTCTCGGACACCCACTTGCCGCATGAAGACTAGCCTATGCCTTAACCCACTCACTCTCTTGAGCTGAGTGTTAGGATATAGGACTATGGTTCACCCTCTCAAGCTGAACCTCATGTTGACCCACTCCTTAGGCCATTAGTCTAGCCGTCTTGGTTTCACGACCTCTCTCTCTCGAGCAAGCCAAAAACACATGGGTGGACCTGTATTTGCAACTACAAACCCATTAAATTCAACCACAACTACTAGGTGAAATCACCATTAAACTACATTTGATCTATCAACAAGCAGGACCCAACAACAATATTAACCCATATTCCCTAAATCACACCCCAAGAATGAGGGTTTTTAGCCACACAACAAGAGATAAAATTTTATACCTAAATGAGCTTGCATTCAAATGATTATGAAGATTTAAGTCTTGTTACAGGACAAGAATGAAGAAATCAAGAGACCCAAGTCCAAATCCTTGGAGATGAAACCCTCTTTTTCTTAAAGTTTTTAAAACCCTCTCAAACTCAAAGAAAAAAATAGAAAGTACTAAAATTATATTAATTGTTTCTCTCACTAAAAATATGATACCAAGCTATAACTCTCAACGAGTATTTATAGTTTTCAAAAAAAATTTGTGCTATAGTGGATCGTTCGGCGAGGTTAGTCGCGATCACCGAATACTAGGTGATTCACCCTTCTTCTGGTTCATCGCCTTTTGTGCTTGACCTTCATCGTGTTTGTGTCCTGGATCATTGGGCAGTATATCTCTTCTTAGTGGAATAGATCAGCGATACACCGACTGCTTCTTTCATTGCCTTTTGATCCATTTCCTTCAGGGCTTTGCGTAATGGAACAAAGGGCGGAGTGCGTCCCTTCGGCGATTCGCCAAGTGTGATTGGGAAATCTCAGGCTTTAACTTTTACGTTCTTTTGAACCTTTTTGTTTCTTTTTATGCCTAAGTGTCCATGCTTCCACTAAAGCTTCAAATATTTGAAATTTAAGAGTTTTCATCAGATATTAAGATAAAATGAGCATTTGAGGACACTATTTCTATTAAAATAAATCCCTTAATGAGTCAAATTTGTGGACTCATCAACACCCCCAACTTAAACTTTTGCTTCTCCTAAAGTAAAACTCAAGTTCAGCAGTTCAAATATGATGTCTCAAATAGTTCTACACAAGACTAAATCATGAACATACACAACAAGACTCAAAATACTCATGCAAAGAACAATTATGTACTCAAAGATTCAAGTTGTGACACACCATTACCAAAGATTTTCATGCTCGCAATACTTGCTACTTGTGCAAGTTCAAGCTCAACAAAAAGTATCTAAATGCCCTCACATAAAGAATGATTCCATATTCACACACAAAGCTTAATCAATTCAAGATCAGGAATCAGATGCAACGCTCACACTTAAAAAGAGGAACACAATGCATATTTTCACCCATAGGCATGCTCTTATTTTCCAATCAATCTTCGGTTCGACTCACTCAAGGTCAAAAAGGTCTTTCTAAGACTTGTAATGGGACTTGCAAAGGTATGTTCATTTAGGATCAGTGACTTTTTCCTCATGAGATGTAGTATTCTCAAGGCATCCCCTTCTTTTCCTTTATCAATTGTTTTTCTAATGCTTCTAAGTCATCCTTTTTTTTATTCACCTCCATGGATTTATTGGAAGCCCAATTTATTTTGTACTTTTATTCCACAACCTTTTAGTTATTTATTTTTATTTTTTATGGAGGGTTTCCATTGTTCCGCAATACCATGGGTTAAGAGAGACTTTTCTTGCATTTCTTGACTTCTCCTTTTCCTTTTCACCACACCCCCAACTGAGGCTTTTGACCTAAGTTGGCTATTCATTAAATCACAAATCAAGAGGATTATAGGTAGTGGGTCAAGTAAGGTCTAGGGTTCATCAAGGTTCTTCCAAAGAAAGGTAAGGCTCAAAGGGTGTTCAAGAGAGTTCCACATGCTCACAGGTAGGCCACAAAAGAGGTATATGTCAAATTTGGCTCATACTCTTCAAAAGTTACCTAAGATCATTTCAAGAGCACACCTTACTAAATCAACCAGACTAACGAGGGAAATTCTAGGTTTATTCATGAAAAGTTCAAAGTAAGCTCATCACACAAGGCATTGACACTTAAGTCGAACAAGACCACACACTTTCGCTAGTGTGCAACAGTCATTACAAGAGAATCAATTCGATAAATGGCTAATCACAACGAGATGCAAAGAGTTCACATATTGTCTATGCAGCTTCATTTGGTCTCATCACAGTCACACGTTCATGTTTGTTCAATTGAGAGCACCATTCAAGTCATCGGTATTGATCGAAAGGGAGACTTGAATTTGTACAAGAACAACCACTTTCAACACAAAAGGTGGCAAAAAATTTCGAAAAATGAAAATTTTTCAGAAGGGTCAAAATCATTTTGCAATTTAAAATAAAAGGAGCCATAAGCTCAAACATCCACAGAAAGCAGTAAAACACAATTTTAAACAGAACAACCCAAATATATATACAAAACACGAACACAAATAGCACACAAAAGGTGTGGGCCTCACCCCACCACAAATAAAAGCAATTTGTCATCAAATGCAATTAACAAAATATCTCAAATGTAAATAAACGGAATATAGAGGGGAGGTAAAGAAGGGATCCTATTTAAGTAGTTGCTACATCTGTCTCGGCTTTAGTGCTCGAAGTATTGTTAGTCTGCTTCATGTTTTTGTTTTCTTTTCTCTCTGCTTCAACTTCTGTAGCGATGCTTACCTTAACTATGTTATCCAAATTATACGCTGCTTTGAAGGCATGTATCGCATTGACGAACCCTCGATCCCATGAAGGGACAACATGGTCACTGTGAATCTTCCTTCTGGAACTCGCTTTCCGTGCTCTCACTCTTGTCAGTTCTTCTAAACTGTTGTTCTCTTATATGTCTGGGTGACATGTTTCTTCTTGCAAGTTTTGGTCTAGCCATGTCTGGAAAGTCTTTGAGATAATGTTAGAACATATTCAACAAGCAATGCAAAGACTTTCCTCTGCAGAAAGACTAGATAATCCGTTCAGCGTGCCGCCGAATAGATTAGGCGAGCCATAGACAATCCACCGAAGGTCACAGTGCGGAAGGAGTTAGGGGTGCAAACAAAGGGTGAGTAAGGTATTATTTAGCGATTCGCCGAATGTACTTGGCAATCCTGTGCTCCTTGTCGAAAGTTACAGTAGCCACAACAAATGAAGCATGATAGTAAAGGTGAAATAGGGTATTTAGGCGATCTGCAGAGTGTTTTGACGAGCTCGTCACAGCTCGCCAAATCATCTATCGTGCCTACTTTTGACCCAACTTTTCAAAATCGGCCCCGCAACCGCCAAAAACACAATTTAAGCATAAACAACACAAATTTAACCAAGACCCATAACATACGAATACCACCCATCACACATTAACACAACTAAATACATTGGAGAGCAAGATTTCACAGTTTAAGTAAGACTATCGAATAACAATCGACACTTAACCAATTTTATTCAATCAGGGAGGTTCAACAGATTTTAACAATGTCAAAGAGTATGTAAATGAGTACAATTCTAACAAAATAATTATGGGTATTAAGAAAATAACTTTTTGTACTGATTAAAAGGCTACCGAGAAGCTAGGCGACAATGCAATCCAAATCCGCGCACAAATCAATGAACCAAAATACTCCAAAAGTGCAAGAAATATAAAAACTAGAGTGCATATGTGAGTTTGGATAGATGAAAAGTGAGGGAAAGTGAATGAAGTTGAAACTTTTAAACCTTTGGCTTGCAAAACCGTCCAATTTTTGCCCACTCGATGACATTAGTCAAGCTCGCCTACTCACTCGACGGAACACTGATTGTTTAGTTTCTTCGCCAAAGTTTATAGAACCTATGGTTTATGGGGGGTCCAAATGGTGGTTTCCATCATGATAGCCAACATGGTCGGTGATTCGCCACTAATTTCCAAAGCTCATCGAGTTTTACAGACTTTAATGTTGATGATGTTGTGAGTAAAATGACGGATTAGAGTGGATTCGCCAATCCCTTTGGCTACTCGCTGACTAGATCTATAGCTTGCCAATCTGCACTTTCCGTTCACTCTCAACACTTTTATCTGCATAATCAACACACCATTATTTTATCAAAGAAAAATAAAGTAATAAATGGTTTTGGGTTGCCTCCCAAACAGCGTCTTAGTTAACATCGTTGCACGACACAAGTTCACCTTTAAACCTCATTAATGGGGTTAGCCATGGTATAACTCGATAAAACCCTTGGTTGTCTCAAATTTAGGTGAGATGAGATATGACCCATCTAGGTCTCCAATTGTTTAATTGGAACTGAATGAGAGGTGACGGTCTGGCTAAGGGTAGACACATCTTCTTTTATGCCTTTTAGCATTTTGTCTGACCTTTCAACTTTGTTGAGGATGCGCGAGAGCATATCCTCAGACCTACCATCGTCCAAATCCTTTGGCTTATGGCGCTCATGGGGAGGCACGTATTTGTCCTTCTCCCCATCCTTCCAATTTGGATTACGATCCCTCCATTCACGATCCCGGTCCTTTCAACCTTCGTCTCTAGCCCAACCTTGGTTACCACCTTGCCTTGGGTAATTTGAGTGGTAGCCATTGCCTTCGTTGGCTAGAAAATTTACATCCTCGTTATATAAGGCTTCAAACTTCATCTCCTCAGGTTTAGCACCACAGACCCCCACAACGTTGACATCACGGGAACCAGGACCTATGACATTTGTGGATAGAATATCAAGCTGCATCATGATTTTGGCCATGTTCTGGTCTCTCTCATTGTCTTTTTCAATCTGCTCCTTGGATAGCTTGAAAGTGAGAGGGGAGATTTGGTCCTCACGAGTGTACCATGCTCTGTTGATGGTTTTCTTACCATCTAAAAGCTGGGCTTCTACTGCATACGGCTGCTGCATTAAGCCTCTAGGTGAGAGTTAGTTAGGTATACCTTTGTTTACCAAATCTAAACTCTGGTAAAAGTATTGAAGTAGCACGTTGTCTAACAAACCATTGGTTAGGCATTGTAACACCAACTTTTTGAACCTTAGCCAAGTTTCATGCAGAGGCTCTCCTTCTAGATGTTTAAAGCTCTGATGCTGTCCCGCAGTGACATCTTCTTCGAGGGAGGGAAAAATCGCACCTGAAATGCGATCACCAATTCCTCCTAAGAAGTGATGGCTTTACGTGGTTGCTCGGCCAGCCACTTGCAAGCCTCTCCCATCAACGAGAATATGAATAGCCTTAACCTAACCAACTCTTGAGAGAAACTTTTGAACGAGAATGGTCCGCACACATCTACAAAGTTTTGAAGATGCTCATGAGGGTCCTCGTGAGCCAGTCTGCTGAAAAGTCCCTTTAGTTGCAAGAGTTGCAACATGGTGTTCTTTATGTGGAACAATGTATTTCCCTCGGCTGGGGGTAAACGTATGGCTCCAACACCTCCCATAAGATGGGGCCCATTAATGTTGGGCTCTTGGACATCGTTGAGATTTTCGATGTCGTCTTGGTGGCCTACCTAGCTACCGG
Source organism: Solanum commersonii (assembly GCA_029007595.1). Classification (NCBI taxonomy): domain Eukaryota; kingdom Viridiplantae; phylum Streptophyta; class Magnoliopsida; order Solanales; family Solanaceae; genus Solanum; species Solanum commersonii. The sequence continues at coordinate 5,161,400 of JAJTWQ010000029.1, forward strand.
TGCTACGATTTACACTCATGCTTTCTGAAATATTCACACAGCAAACAAAACAAAACTAAAAATTAGGTAAGTAGACTACATCTAAGAAGAACAAAAAAATTATTAATCCAAAAATTTTCAAATAGCACCACTCCTCGGCAGCGGTGCCATTTTGATTCTTATCGTGACCAACGACACTACTTCTGATTCAAGTGTCTACGATCGTCGATAATATAGTAACCCAATCGGGGGTTGGGATTATCCCAAGTGAGTGGTTTTGAGAATTTATAGAAAAATAAAATTTAGTTCTAACTAGTTGTAGCTAAATATATTAACGATTAAAAACATTTTAAATTAAAGGGGGAGACACAAAAGTGTCAAATATCGATTTGGGTTTTTTGTCACAAGTAAGCTAAAATTAGCGAAATCAACAAGAAAATTTAACAATGAAAGGGGGATTCTTGGGATGTGTTCGGAATACAGGTTAATCTAAATTGTTGAGTACATGCTTTTGATAGAGAATTTATAGAGTAATAGTTACTAGGCTAAGATATACGTGGGAATAAATTCTCTCTCGAGCAACTTACCCCATTTCAAATGGGTTCCTCTCGGACACCCACTTGCCGCATGAAGACTAGCCTATGCCTTAACCCACTCACTCTCTTGAGCTGAGTGTTAGGATATAGGACTATGGTTCACCCTCTCAAGCTGAACCTCATGTTGACCCACTCCTTAGGCCATTAGTCTAGCCATCTTGGTTTCACGACCTCTCTCTCGAGCAAGCCGAAAACACATGGGTGGACCTGTATTTGCAACTACAAATGCATTAAATTCAACCACAACTACTAGGTGAAATCACCATTAGACTACATTTGATCTATCAACAAGCAGGACCCAACAACAATATTAACCCATATTCCCTAAATCACACCCCAAGAATGAGGGTTTTTAGCCACACAACAAGAGATAAAAATTTATACCTAAATGAGCTTGCATTCAAATGATTATGAAGATTTAAGTCTTGTTACAGGACAAGAATGAAGAAATCAAGAGACCCAAGTCCAAATCCTTGGAGATGAAACCCTCTTTTTCTTAAAGTTTTTAAAACCCTCTCAAACTCAAAGAAAAAAAAATAGAAAGTACTAAAATTATATTAATTGTTTCTTTCACTAAAAATATCATACTAAGCTATAACTCTCAACTAGTATTTATAGTTTTCAAAAAGAATTTGTGCTATAGTGGATCGTTCGGCGAGGTTAGTCGCGATCACTGAATGACTAGGTGATTCGCCCTTCTTCTGGTTCATCGCCTTTTGTGCTTTGCCTTTAGCATTTTTGTGTCCTAGATCATTAGGTGGTATATCTATGCTTCGTAAAACTGATCGGTGACACGCCGACTACTCCTTTCATCGCTTTTTGATCCACTTCCATCAGAGCTTTGCGTACTAGAACGAAGGGCAGGGTGCTCCCTTTGGTGATTCGCCAAGTGTGATTGGTGAAACTCTGGCTTCAAATTTTACGTTCTTTTCAGCCCTCTTGTTCCTTTTTTGCGCCTAAGTGTCCATGCTTCTACTAAAGCTTCAAATACCTGAAATTTAAGAGTTTTTATTAGATATTAAGATAAAATGAGCTTGTGAGGACACTATTTTTATTAAAATAAAGCCTTATATAAGTCCAATTTGTAGACTCATCAGTCTCCACCATGAGCCGTGAAGTGGCTTATGAAGGAGAGCCTCTTTTTGGCAGATTTGAGCAGCACACTGCCTAGGCTACCACAAGCCACACCATGATCTGTGGTAGCTACCACGAGTCTTGGGGGTGGTCGTGGTCACTAGGGCAGTGTCTAGGGGAGAGTGAACTATTTTGGTCCTCTGCAGTGGTCCTTGCCCTTAACTGATGACGTTAACCCTCACATTTAGGCTCTAGTTTGACCTACTATTTCCCAAAGTGTTACAGATGGTTCACTCTGTATATGTATTGATTATCGACAACTTAACAAAGTAACCATCAAGAATAAGTATCCTCTTTCGAGAATAGATGATCTATTTGATCAACTTCAAAGGGGCAAGTTATTTCTCAAAAACTGATCTCCGGTCGGGTTATCACCAATTGGGGGTGAATAGGATGATATTCCAAAAATGACTTTTAGAACCCAATATGGTCATTATGAGTTTATGGTTATGTCCGTTGGTTTGACAAATGCTCCGACGGAGTTTATGGACTTGATGAATAGGGTGTTTAGACAATACCTCGATATGTTCGTAATTGTGTTCATAGATGATATTTTGATTTATTCAAGAAGTGAGAATGACCATATTGATCATTTCAGGATTTTATTGCAAATTCTCAAGGACCAACAACTTTATTCAAAGTTTAGCAAGTGTGAATTTTGGTTAAGGTCCGTAGCTATCTTAGGCCATATTGTTTCAAGCAAGGTATTGAGGTAGATTCGAAGAAGACAGATGCAGTCAAGAGTTGTCCTAGACTTCTATCACCAACATACATTAGAAGCTTCTTGGGTTTGGTTGGTTATCACCGACAGAACCATGGCCAGGACCCACGCCCCATGGATGGGTCCATGGCCTATGGTTTGGGTTCCGTAGGTCCACACCCCAATTTCAGAGTCTCTCATCCATCCACGATCCGTTAGTCATGGTCTCGTGGGCCATGTGTGGATAGTTATTTTGGGCACTTAAGGGTCTTTTCTGGTTTTAATTAAATTAATATGGTATCATTTATCCTAAACCTAGACCACCTATATAAAGATTTTAGACCCCTAAACTCACTCAATTAAGTCATTCTTTCAATTCCCAAAAGAAAACCCAAATCCTCTCTCAAAATATTCTCTCTCTAGAAGGTGGAAGAAGAAGAAGGAAGAAGAGGAAGCTAGGTCAAGTTCAAGTCTCCAATATTCAATCTTTTGTTGGCATTGTGACTAAGGTATGACGGATTTTCATCCATGGAATCCTTCCTCCAATTGAGTCCCCTAGAATTCCACAATTTGAAGAACAATTTCCCAAATTCTAGTTAGGATTTCTTCCAATGTTGTGGGTTATGTTGAATGTTGATCCAATTGAGTGGATTATGATTGTTTATGATTGAATTGATAGAATTGCATATATTTAGGATGAAATTACATGTACCCATGCCTATCCAATGATCTTAGGGTTGAATTGATATAGTTGGGTTGATTCCATGTGAGGTAAACTCTATGGGTTAGATATATCCTTATAGGATTGATGAATCATGACTAGAATTTCTTGAGATTGAAGGATATATGATGAATATGATGTTAATTGCTTGAGAATAAAGCTTAGATGACGATCATGAGAATTAGGGCTTTGAGAGTAAAGCTTATGATATGAATTATTGGTAATTGATGTTATTGTTGAGGAAGGGATACTTCCCACATGAACTACTTAATTATGAATGTATGAATGTGAAAGATTTACTAACATGAATGATTCTAGGTTGAAAGGATTGATCACCTAAAATGAATCTAGACTAAAAGCTTATGTAATTGATGAGGTTAGAGGCGACTACCCTTGACCCCTGTATGAAAGGATATGAGGTGATTCCCGTATTCCTTCGAATTGAACAAGAGGCGAGTCCCCACGTTCTCACTATGATGAATGGACATAGATATGAGTACCCACGCTCCTTATAAAATAATGTGGAGGCAAGTACCTGTGTCATATGATGGGACTGTAGAGGCGAGTACCCGCGATCTAAAAGTAAGGCAAGAGGCGAATACTCATTAGCCTTTGTAAGTTAGGCATTATGGATAATCCCCATGTCTTTAAAAGTAAGTATGAATAATGCAATTATGTTATGAGGATGATGTGATTGGAGTGTTGCTAGATATGCCTTTCATGATGCAAGCTTGACTAGAGGCAGATGACCTATGTCTTGGCAAAGGATAAGCGAGGTTACATAAGGAAGTATTCCTCTTTCATTATGATGCTTATTATGTCTTGATTATGCTTATGCCTTATGTATTATGTTTACTAATGCTTATATTGTATTTTTATGCTAGCCATCATATTTAGTACTAGATTGTACTAACGCATTCCTTTGCCTACATTCTTATCAAATTTAGGGTCCGGCGACATAGATTCTCACACTCGTGGCTAGCTTCGTTGTTGATAAAGGAAGTGAAGATTAGGTGAGTCCTCATTGTGTTCGAGGATGTGATAACCACTTTATTTTATGCTTTTCCTTTATGTCTTGGACTATTGTATGGGCTGCGTCCCAAGACTTTATTTATGTTGTTTAGATGGTTTGAGACAATGTTGTTAGACTTCCACTCATTTTTATAAAAGACCTTGATTGTATTGAAAAGTTTTAAATTCCCGCACCTTATGTATTACTTAAGTTATGATATGCTAAGTGGCTTGTATGAGGCCTCTCGGGGTCTTATATGCCTTGTTATATCTAGGGGGTACCCCTGGAGCGTGACAAAAACATAGCCGATAGAAATGCTTCAAACTTGGTTTGGTGTTTGAGGTGCGTTATGACCCTAAACCACATCCAATAAACTTAATACACTTAGTAAAGGACCTTAATATATATATAAAACTTATAAATCATCCTGTCAGGCCTATACACATACAAAAGATGGTTCAAATCTTTGCTTAGAAGGTTTGAGACATTACAATATCTCCCCGTTGGGATAATTCATCTTCGAATTATGGCAAACTGAACTTGAAGGAAATGGGTTACTCTTACTATCTTTATGACTTCTGAACTTTCCTACTAACATAGGCAAAATTGATTCATACTGAGAGTTTCAAAATCTCGGCTAGAGTACACTAGGTATGAACGAGCATATAAGGTTTCAAGATTATAGGCCACAACATGAACATTTTAAGAATAACTATAGGAATAAGGTTATTACCTCAAACATTCCCATTAAAATTTATCATAACCTTCCAAGAAAGAATTACGGGCATGAATCACTTGAGACACCTGAACATAAAGCTATAATAGAGTCCAAGTAACTGAGTCATTTGGAACTGGTTCATAAAACATGAATGACAGAGATTTGAACATTAGTCATACTTTATCTGAAGCTATTTGACCTGAAGCATGAATACCTTGGACACTAAGTAAGAATAGGAGTACTATACTTTGAGAGATACGATTTGTAGCTTTTACGTTAAGCAACACTTCTCAACTATGGTCTTATTTATCAATACCACACTTCATTAGCTGTAACTCATAACTCCCACAAAGGTATATATCTATTCTTACCAAGGTCTAGTCTAGTTGCATTGTCTTTTCACGTTTAATCCTAACTCACAGGTAATTGTTATATAGTTGTACTTTTGGTCGAGTTATTGATGATATGAGATTTTGACTCATTGGAGGCCTTTTTAGTTCAACAAATAATGGCCTCAATTCCTAATTACGTCATTATCAGATGATATTTTGATGTTTTGCAGCTACCAAAATTAAAGGTCAAGAAAGGATGAATTTACGAAAAGAGGCTAAAAATATTAAAGTGAATGTAAACTCCCAGCCGAGGATCACCTAGCACAATGGGTGGATTGCCTAATAAGTCCAGACCTCGCCTAAAGTGATATTGTTCTCTTCTGAAAAAATATTCAAGGTAGGTATGCGATGAGAGTGCAAATGGCAATTCGCCGAAACAGTTGGGTGAACTAATCTCTATCACCAAAGGTGACAGAGTTTTGAGCTACAAAGCATATAGGTCCCAATAGTAGGCCGTCTGACAGTTATTTCTTAAGGGTATTTGGGTCTTTTCTTATGCCTTAAATACATGTAATATGTCATTTGGACGCAAAATTTAAGTCCTATAACTACCCTTATATTCTTAAATCTATCCAAACTCTCTCATTCTCTCAAATTATCAAATCCCATCAAAATTCATTCCCTCCATATTCTCTCAAAGCTTCAAGAAAGAATCTAGGGTTCAAGCTTCAAGTCTCCTTTTTCATCCATTGCTTTTGGGCTTTGATCTTTAAGGTATGTGGGAATTCATCAATGGGTTCCATTTAGCCATTGAGTTCCAAAAGATTTCAATTTCACTAAATTGCTTAGGGTTTTATGTGATCTTCAAGGGTCTTAGTTGATATTGATTTAATTTTTCAATTTCAGTCTTCCTATACATGCTTTGATTAAACTACATGATTTCTAATTGATTTCTATTAGACCCATGCATTATTCATGAATTCAATTATGAATTTATGAAGACAAGAGTTTATGAAAAAAGTTATGAATTTATGAATTAGGATTAATGAAAGTTTATACATGATTTAAGAAAAAAATGTTTTGTGGTCCAAAGGCTGATTGTGATAAGTGCATCAATGAAATTGTGAAAGATTTTCTCATTTCTTAAGAAATCATGATTTGGTGAAGGTTTTTCTCATACATGCATGATCCATGATTTAATGAGATATTCTATGATAATTTAAGCTTGGACTAGTTACTTTATTGTTCTTTTCCATGAATGATGATATGCTTATGAATATGACTATTCCTCTAGATTTAATTAACACCGAGATAACATTAAGCTGGAAGCTCAAACATGGTAGTCTGTAGTAGAAACCTATAGTTTCAAACTATGTGCCCGTGTGATTGTCTTAAAAGATTTAGCTAATGGATCCACAAATAGAACATGAATCATGATACAGAGTTCTACCTTGGGAAGTAGATTATTCTTTCTCGGTGTAGGACTTACTTCGAATTCCATGTTATAGCTCGCATGGTCTATTTATTGTTAAAGCTAATATCTCACAAGATGAAGTAAAGCTACTTCAAGGGGTTTTTGAAGCTTTCAATATGATTTTAAGATGTATTGATCATGCTCATAATCTATGATTTTTCTTTAAAGGCTTTTTACCATATTTTAGCTTGATCATGCACATCATGTTTTCCTTTATGTCTCTTATGATATTGTTTTATGATTTTATGCATATCCCACATACTTAGTACATTCCATATGCTAATGCATATGTGTGCTTGCATTGGTTTCATAATGTAGGAATTGACACTTCTCCTCCTCCTACTCGTGGCTAGTTGCTTGATCGATCGCTAAAGATTTGGTGAGTCCTCATGTTACGATGACCATATCACCTTTACTGTACTTATTTATGTCTTTAGTTTTCAAATGTTGTACGTGGTGTACGGGTTACGTTCCGAACACTTCTTTTGATGTTAAGATTGCCTTGTAAAGACTATAGTAGACTTCCGCTTTATGTCAAACTTTCTTATAATATGTGACTTCTTACTTTAATTCTTGTATATCTATTATATTGGCTTGTATGTAAGTCAATTGGCTTGTGTAGGGCCGCTCAGGAACTTATAAGCAATGTCACATGTATGGTGTAATTTTGACCATAACAATTAGTCTTACATTTTTCCAAATATAGATAGGGAGACGTCTTTCTTAAGGAAAAATCATTGATTTTACAACACTTTGTTGAGTTTGGAGGAAATTTAAGAACTCGGGGGGTAAAATTGGCATGTGGGTAACTTGTTAAATTGTTTGGGTGGTGGGAAGTGTTGCATTCTGGTGCTTAATTTTGAAATATTGGCATTAGGTTGAAATTACCTCTTTGGTGAGCTTGTCAAGGTGATTAGGTAAATCACCGAACCATCTTAGTGAATCATCGACTTTGAGTTGGCATCACCCTTTATGACTGACCTTGAACTATTTTGTATTGTCACTTTCGGTGAGCTTGTCTTATCTACCAAAACCATCTAAGTGAATTACGAAGTTAAAGTGGACATCGCCCCTCATCCCTGAGTAAAATTAATTTTGGTCATGTCTACTTCATCGAGTTCATATGAGATTGCCTAACCTATTTGGTGAATCGCTTACCCATTTGGTGAGCCTCAACAAACTTGTTTCAACTAAGCTTCTTTATGCAATTATTTTAAACTAACCTTCACTCGATGTTTGTTTTGAAATTTGGTGCTTTATAGAAAATGGCCTAAACCAATGTCCCATTCTTTTCAAGGGTTGTTTCATCTGGTTCCAAATTTGAATCCACTCAGGCTCTCTCTCTAAAGGAAAAAGGGGGTGGTGATAAATGATCCCTCAGGGCAGGAACAAGTCACTATGCGCACCTCTACGTGTGTTAGTGAAAAACAAAAGGTTGTCTTAAGGAAGAGGAGTGGAATATGCTCCATGTTGCCATAGACCCTTCTACCAATGTTACTTTGAGAGTGCTCTTCGTCATAGCTCCAAGGGCCCTTTGCAGGCTTAAAGCTGTGGGAGATCGCACTATCCTAGAGGAGTGTAGGTTGTTGATAGATGAGGTTATGAATGACTAGCCTTCTATATGGGACACAATCAAATTCCATTGGTTTGAGTAATTCAGAAGAGCTCGAACCCTATATGTCCCAATGTTGGTTAGAGAATTTTATCCTACCTATGCCAATGCATTGCCTAAGAACATGAATGGTGTAGTTTGGAGACCCCTCAAGGAAGTTAAAGTCCGGGGAATATGGTTCAATGTGGCTGGGCAATGATTAATGATTCCCAGGGTATGGATTGCAACAGGGCTGAGATGTATAAGCTTTGAATGAAGCACACTTTGGATGCTTTGAAAGGGTGGTTGGCACCCTTGGTTTCATATATTACTCACCCTGGTTGGCAAACATGGTGGAGATAAAAAAGAGACATTAACATAGTGGCTTGATTTTGGTTTGGGTTTATCAGCAACAACCTAATGCTTTAAAAAATGAGTTGATCCTCTGACACCCAAAAGCCATCGTTGTGGGTACTATCATTGACATGGAGGAGATCCATGTGGGTCAAATCATTAAGGGAGAGATTTTAATGCAAGCAAGGAAATAGTAGACATCATTACCTTTTCCCGTTCTGATCATGAATCTCTGTGAGGCAGCCAAAGTCCCATTTTAGGAGAGATCTGATGTCAGTGTGACCCCCACCTCATCCAATGAAATTTAGATGGTTGAGGTAGATTACCTGAGAGATGACACAACTAGAAAAAAACTACCACAACTTGACACCGCATCGTTAGTGGATCCCACTACCTTAGCCTCAAACACTACTTATCCCGCACCTTCTGTGGAGCCCTTAGGTATCTCTCACCTTTCTACCGTGCCTTCTTAATCTTCTACACCCTTGACCTCGAATGCACCTCCCCTATATCCCGACCTCTATTGACATAAGCCTTGATTTATTGGATGGGAAACCTTGCTTCTTTTGCTGATGCTAGGGCATCTCGACTTGAGAAAGAAGTTCCTAGGATAATAATTGGGACTGTTGAGACTGCCATGTTCCCAGTGCAGGATGAGGTTGTGAGCCATCTGGCTACACTAGATTCCTATAGGGAAAGGCTAGACAACCTCACAACTAGAGTTCAAGAGTGTGAGCATTGTGAGGCTAGTTCTCCGGGCTAATTGAGTTGAGAAGCAATATAGCTACTTTAAGGGTTGATGTGGATCAGTTGAGGTCCAATGATATTTTGATGTTATGGGGGTAAGGTTCCTTTGTCCAAGATGCCCACAACTATACCTCCGATTGATTTGAGAGGTGATGGACCTTATGGGATAACTGAGCAACCGGTAGATAATGAGTCTCACCAAATAGATGCTGAGGCAGATTCTGATTCAACAGCTGAGAAGGAGAAGGATGAGTTTATGAAGGATGATGAGCAAGTTTGAAACGATCCAAAAAGTTTCTAAAAATGTGCTTAAGAAGTTACCGAAAACTTGTTTTAGCTATATCTAAAAATCCGTTTCATTTTTCAAAGATCCAACTTCATATTCTTGTTTAGGGGGTCAAATTGAGTGGGAAATGGGTCTAACCCAAATTTTAGAGCAACCGTATCAAAATCCAAAATTTCCAAGTGAAGCCTTTTTCGAGGGTCTACTTTGGAGGGTCATATCTCCTAGAACACAAATAATTGGGTGACCCATAACATATCCATGGAAAGCCCTTCGAGTTAGATACCTAACGCACTTTGTTTCACCTCATTCGGAGTTCGGACGAAGAAGTTATGCCTATTTTTGTAAAATCTGTCCGGGCAGGAAATGCAATTTCCAGTGAGAGATTTACTGTTCACCCGCCTCATTTTTTTTTCTAAGTGTTGGACCGTTTTTCCAAAGGCCATATGTTATTTCCTATATAGCATTAATTCAATTCCCATCTCTAAAACATTTCCCAAAACACCTCTCCCATACTTAGATACAGTTTCTCTCAAGAACCCTAATCCAAAACCTTCCTCAAGATTGAAGAGACTCTTGCTCCAAGTTCCAAGCTTCCATTGAAGACACTCTCAAGACCTTCATAAAAACTCAAGGTATGTGGTGTTGAGCTCATGGGTCCTTCCACCCATAGTGCCTAGTCTCTATTCTACTCACTAATTCATGGTTTAAGTTGAGAATTCATAAATTAGTCTTGTTCCTTGTATAAATTTCCTGCACAGTGAATTTTAAACATGAAAAGTGATTGTTTTAAGCATGTTGTGACTCTAGAACTTGAATCTAAATTAGGAATGGATGTGGAGATTTTTCATGTGGTCTTGTGGGTGTTAAAATGCATTGTTGTAGGTTGTTCACTGGTTTGGCTGCATAATTACTACCCTATCTTTCATGCTCTTTGATCCCATTACATGCCTTCAAGGTGTTTGACAAAATGTCCAATTATAGAGAATTGATGAATTGATGCTTTAGGGCTTGAGTTATGAGATGTGTGGCATTCTAGAGATGTGTTGATGACAAACTAAACTTGTGTATATGTTCATTCCATACATGAGATTACATTAGATCCTAGTGTGAATTTCCTATATAAAGTGTTGCATGACCATGCCCGGTCCGGGGGAAAAAAATCGGATAACCATGTGAGAGGTTTATATCTCACCACTTAGGATGCTTGGGGTGTGACCAACATCAACCATGTGAGAGATTTATATCTCAGCACCTAGGATGCTTCGGGTGTGACCAACATCAACCATGTGAGAGGTTTATATCTCACCACCTAGGATGCTTGGGGTGTGACGAACATCAACCATGTGAGGGGTTTATACCTTGCCACCAGGGTGTCCGGGTGTGAAGGGCATCCCCCATCCTAAGTTGGGGTTATAGATTGGTTGGATCATGCACACACATATGATATCTACTATTAGTATAGATTTACTTAAACATGTTTTGACTTCACTTTGATCATACATCCTCATATTGTTATTCATTATGCCTATGGAACTATTTCTTGCATTTCGATTGTGTCCTTGTCTATTGTTGTATTGCACCCCGCATACTTAGTACATTCCAAAGTACTAACGCATATTTTGCCTGCATGATGTCACCATGTAGTGACCGGAGCTACTCTTGATCCTTCTCTCCATCCACATGGCTAGTATGGTGCTTATCCAAGTTTGTTGGTGAGTCCTCAATGATTCGAGGGCTATGTTATGTTTCCTACTCCTATGTTTTGAGACTTTAGCTTGCAATTGTATTTTGACTATGAGGGGAGCTGATAGTATGTCATGGCCCCCGTCCTATCTATGTATGTAGAGGTGTGCGTTGGACAAGTATGTTGAATGTACTTCCGCGACCGATGAAGTGTGATGACAAGTTTGAGAGGCTTGTTTGGGGTTCCTTCGGGTTCCTCATTCGCCATGTCACTTCTAGGCCCTAGGCTTGGGTCGTGACAAGCTTGGTATCAAAGCACTACGTTGTTAAATCCTCGGAGTCCAACACACCGCATTGAGTAGAGTCTTAATCATGGTTTTGAAGCGCGCCACGACTATGAATGGGAGGCTACAAAATGTTTTAGGAAAGGTTTCTCTTCTTCATGTTCTATGTCGTTCTTAGAGTGTAATAAGGTGATTCCTCCTTAACGCTTGTTCTTTGGATTGCTAGATCATTATGCCAAACATGAGGGAAAGACGGGCCCGATCACCGGAAGAGCCACCCACCAATGGTGAGCTCCATGATGCACTCACCATGCTTGCACAAGTGGTATCTAACCAAGTGCAACAAGGAGCCCAAGCTCCTCGAGCTACCACCCCGGGGGAAAGGGTGAGAGATTTCATGAGGATGAACCCTCCGGTCTTCCATGGTTCAAAGGTGGATAAGGACCCGCAAGAGTTCATCGATGAGGTATGCAAAATCTTGACCATTATGGATGTTGGTGCTTGTGAGAAGGCGAGTTGGCGGCCTACCAACTCAAGGGGTTGCTCAAATTTGGTTTGATCAATGGAAGGGTGAGAAAGGTAATGGCTATGTGGTGTTGTGGGAGGAGTTTAAACTTGCTTTCCTTAATAGGTTCTTCCCTCTTGAGCTTAGGGAGGCAAAGTTGGTGGAGTTCATGAACTTGAAGCAAGGAGCTATGAGTGTGAGGGAGTATGCCCTCAAATTTGTCCAACTCTCCAAGTATGCACCTCACTTGGTGGTCGACCCTAGGTCGAGGATGAACAAATTTGTGATGGGTGTATCCGACTTGGTTAGTGAGGAGTGTCGGTCCGCTATGCTCATTGGAGATATGGATTTGTCTCGGTTGATGACTTATGCCGAGTAAATGGAGGAGGAGAAATTGAGGAAGAGAAGGGGGCACGAGGCCAAGAGGGCCCGATTGGAGAATAGGTTCCCTAAGGGTGCTAGATCCCATCAAGGCCGAGGAAACCCTCATGTCAACTGGGGATTTGCTATCAATGTTCCTAGACCTCAAGGGGGAGGTGAAGTAGGTTCTATGGATGTATGCCCTAAGTGTGGGAGGAAGCATGGTGGTCCTTGCATGAAGGGTTTGGGTGCTTGCTTTGAATGTGGAGAAGTGGGTCACAAGAGGTTTGAGTGTCCCAAGATCCGCAACAAGGTCCGAAATACTAACACTACTCCTTTGGGTAGAGGTGCTTCTCAAAGTGGTGCCCCAATGCACAATCGATTTTATGCTTTGCATGGTAGACAAGGTGTTAATGAAACTCCCGATGTGGTGACCGGTATGTTGCAAATCTTTGATCTTTATGTTTATACTTTGATTGATCCGGGTGCCACCCTTTCCTTTGTTACCCCCTTAGTTGCTAGAAAATTTAATGTCGAGTCGGAATTGTTGCATGAGTCATATGAAGTATCTACTCCCATTGGTGTCTCTATTGTTGCTAGAAAAGTATATAGAAATTGCCCGGTTTGCATATTGAATAAGTTGTTGCCTTGTGATCTTGTTGAGTTGAACATGGTGGATTTTGATGTGATTCTTGGGATGGATTGGTTGCATGCATATTATGCTTCCATTGATTGTAGGACTCGTAAAGTCAAGTTCCGATTTCCTAACGAACCCGTCCTTGAGTGGGAGAGTCGGGATGTTGTGGTGAAGGGGAAATTCATTTCTTGCATTAAAGCCCATAGGTTGATTTCCAAAGGGTGCTTGTACCATATTGTGAGAGTCAATGATGTGGAGTCTAAAGTCCCTCCTATTGAGTCTATTCTGGTTGTTAATGAGTTTCTAGATGTCTTCCCAAAAAACCTTCCCGGTGTCCCTTCCCAAAGGGAGATAGGTTTTGGTATAGACCTCCTTCCCGATACTCAACCTATTTCTATTCCCCCTTACCGTATGGCCCCGACGGAGTTGAAAGAGTTGAAAGAGCAATTAAAAGATTTGTTAGAAAAGGGGTTTATTAGACCAAGTCATTCTCCATAGGGTGCTCCGGTTTTGTTTGTGAAGAAGAAAGATGGGTCTCTTAGAATGTGTATTGATTATCGACAACTTAATAGGGTCACCGTCAAGAATAGGTATCCGCTTCCAAGGATTGACGATTTATTTGACCAATTGCATGGGGCTAGTCACTTCTCTAAGATTGATCTTCGGTCCAGGTATCATCAAGTGAAGGTGAGGGAGTGTGATATTCCCAAGACGGTCTTTCGTACTAGGTATGGGCACTATGACTTTGTGGTGATGTCTTTCGGGTTGACTAACGCTTCAGCTATCTTTATGGATTTGATGAATAGGGTCTTCAAACCCTACCTTGATTCTTTTGTGGTGGTGTTTATAGATGACATCTTGATCTATTCCCGGGGTGAGGAAGAGCACATGGGTCACTTGAGGGTTGTACTCCAAAGATTGAGGGAAGAGAAGTTGTACGCTAAATATGAAAAGTGTGAGTTTTGGTTGAAGGAAGTTGCTTTCTTAGGCCATATGGTGTCGGGGGATGGTATTAAGGTGGATCTTAAGAAGACCGATGTTATTAGGAATTGGCCTAGACTTTTGACCCCGTCGAATAAAAGGAGTTTCTTGGGTTTAGCGGGTTATTATAATGATAGCATCCAAGGAAGCGCAACTCCATTGAAGGACAAGGATGAAGCTTTAAAAACTCCAAGGAGGCCCATAACAAGATCTCAAACCAAGGAGTTCAATGATAAGCTCAATGGGCTTCAATCGCTGATCCAAAGGTGTCTTATTGGGGAAGAAGAGCTCAAGCCCAAGGAAGAGGAATTGTCCAAATGCTACAATTATTTGGTGGCCCAAATTCAAGCCCAAGATGATTAATTTTAAGGCCCAATTTCGTGCAAATAAGGTCAAGAAGAGTCCAAGAATCAGCCACAACAAGAGTTGCTTTCTGCTCAAGTTTTGAGAGAAGACTAGTCAAACTTTTCAAGATTGTCAAGATTCTTTTCCTAGTTGGGATTTAACTTATTTATTTATTTATTTATTTATAGGTTATTAATACTTTCCTTATTCTATTTATGGTCTCCTAAGTACCATAGCTTTCCTAGAAGCACTAAATTTGTTTTTAGTTAGGTTACTTTATTTCCTTTCTAGAGTAGGAGTCCTTGTAATTGTCTTTTAGGGTCTTGGACGTTTTTCACCCCTTCTGATATAGGGGTCCTTTTTATTCATTAAAGGGAATTTAGATTGATATTAATAATATTTGAGAGAGTTCTTTGAACCTTTGTGACTTGTTCTTTGAGAATTTATCTTTAAACCTTTACTAGTTTCATAGTTTAAGTTATAAAGTAACTTCTTCTTGTGATATCTTTGGTTTCTTTTTGGTATTCTTTAGAAGGTGATTAGTTTCTACATACTAATTATTGTCTTTAGTTACTCATAAAGCGGTCAAGATCTGAATCTATCGTTTTGATTCGTTTTCTCAAGTAAAGGCGTTAGATTTCTTCCATAAATCTATACGTTGTTACTTGGATCTTTTCAAGGCCTTAGAACATCTAATCCTTGGAAATTTGTGGATCTTTCCTTCGAATTTCCCATATCTTTAGTTAGTTTATTTTGTTTCTTTTCTTTGTGCTTCCGCATTCTAATATTCAATTCTCTATTTGTGATCTCCCTTAACCTAGCTGTTATCATATAAGAGATTTGTGAAAGGGTTTTCTTCTCTTGCTTGGCCCATGACTAAGTTGACTCAAAAGAAGGCTAAATTTGTGTGGTCGGATGAGTGTGAGGAAAGCTTCCAAACTTTGAAAGAAAGGCTTGTGTCCACTCCTATTTTGTCACTTTCGGATGGGTTAGAAGGTTTTGTTGTTTATTGTGATGCTTCCCGTATTGGTTTGGGTTGTGTGTTGATGCAAAGTGGTAAGGTTATAGCCTATGCTTCTAGGCAACTTAAGGTTCATGAAAAGAATTACCCAACCCATGATCTTGAATTGGCCGCCGTGGTTTTTGCTTTAAAGATTTGGCGTCACTATTTGTATGGGGTGCATGTTGATATCTTCACCGACCATAAGAGTCTCCAATATGTGTTCACGCAAAAAGATCTTAACTTGAGACAAAGGAGGTGGTTAGAGTTCCTTAAGGATTATGATATGAGTGTTCACTATCATCCGGGGAAAGCTAATGTGGTGGCGGATGCATTGAGTAGAGTGTCCATGGGTAGCTTGGCTCATGTGGAGGAAGGTAGTAAAGAGTTGGCTAAGGAGGTCCATCGGTTGGCCAAATTGGGAGTTAGGTTAGAAGGGGTAGATAGTGGAGGAGTAGTTGTTGTTGATGGTCCAAGGTCTTTCTTGGTTGATGAGGTGATAGCCAAACTAGACCTTGATCCTTCTTTGGTGGAATTAAAGGCTTCAGTGAGTAGTGGTAAGGTGGAGGTTTTGTCCTAAGGGGGAGATGGTGCCCTTAGGTACCAAGGTAGATTATGTGTTCCTTGTGTGGATGGTGTGAGGGAAAGAATCCTTGATGAGGCTCATAATTCTTTTTATTCTATTCATCCGGGGTCAACAAAGATGTATAGAGACTTGAGGGATGTGTATTGGTGGGGCGGTATGAAGAAGGACATTGCAAAATTTGTTTTGGGTTGCCATAGTTGTCAACAAGTCAAGGCCGAACAACAAAGGTCGGGTGGCCTAACTCAAGACATTGAGATACCTACTTGGAAGTGGGAAGAAATCAACATGGATTTTGTAGTGGGCTTGCCCAAGACTAGAAGAGGTTTTGATTCTGTTTGGGTGGTGGTTGATCGGATGACAAAGTCGTCTCATTTCCTACCGGTTAAAACTACTTACGGGGCTGAAGAGTACGCCAAGTTGTACATTCATGAATTAGTAAGGTTGCATGGAATTCCCTTGTCTATCATCTCGGATCGTGGTGCCCAATTCACTTCTCACTTTTGGAAATCTTTCCAAAGGGGTCTTGGTACAAAGCTAAAGCTTAGCACGGCCTTCCACCCTCAAACGGATGGCCAAGCCGAAAGAACAATTAAAACCTTGGAGGATATGCTTAGAGCTTGTGTCTTGGAGTTGAAAGGTAGTTGGGATGATCATCTTCCTTTGATTGAGTTTGCATACAACAATAGTTATCATTCTAGTATCGGTATGGCTCCTTTTGAGGCACTTTATGGTAGACGGTGTAGATCACCGGTTGGGTGGTTTAAAGTTGGAGAGGTGGCCTTGTTGGGTCCGGATCTGGTCATGGATGCTCTTAAGAAGGTAAGGATGATTAGGGAGAGGTTGAAAACAGCCCAAAGTCATCAAAAGTCTTATGCCGATGTGAGGAGAAGGGATCTTGAATTCAAAGTGGGTGATTGGGTTTATTTGAAAGTTTCTCCAATGAAAGGTGTGGTTCGTTTTGGTAAGAAGGGGAAATTAAGTCTTAGGTTTGTCGGTCCTTATGAGGTAATAAGAAGGGTTGGTAAAGTAGCCTATGAGTTGGGGTTGCCCAAGGAGATGAAATTAGTTCATCCGGTGTTCCATGTATTGATGTTGAGGAAATGTGTTGGTGATCCTAACGCTATTGTACCTCTTGAGGTTGTGGGTGTTGTAGAAGATAATTTGACGTATGAAGAAGTCCCGGTTCAAATCTTGGATAGACAAGTTAAGAGGTTGAGGAACAAAGAAGTGGTCTCCGTTAAGGTGCTTTGCAGAAATCAACAAGTGGAGAATGCTACTTGGGAGGCCGAAGCGGACATGCAAAGACGTTATCCTTATCTATTCAACTCCACTCAAGCCTAAGGTATTAAATCAAGTCCTTTGTACTCCATTGAGTCTTACATTTCAGCCCCTAGATCATTCATGTGCATATATGTTTAAATTAATGAGTTATAGATGCTTTACATTAAATTTTGAAATCTTGAAGTGATGTTTAAATAAAATTTTTGCATTCATGTTGGGGCTGATATGTTCTTACTAAGTCTTGTCTTGTACGTCTCTTCCACATTCGGGGACGAATGTTCCCAAGGGGGAGATATGGAAACGACCCAAAAAGTTCCTAAAAATGTGCTTCGGAAGTTACCGGAAACTTGTTTTAGCTATATCTAAAAATTCGTTTCATTTTTTGAAAATCCGACTTCATATTCTTGTTTAGGGGGTCAAATTGAGTGGGAAATGGGTCTAACCCAAATTTTAGAGCAACCGTATCAAAATCCAAAAATTCCAAGTGAAGCCTTTTTCGAGGGTCTACTTTGGAGGGTCATATCTCCTAGCACACAAATAATTGGGTAGCCCATAACATATCCATGGAAAGCCCTTTGAGTTAGCTACCCAACGCACTTTATTTCACCTCATTCGGAGTTCGGACGAAGAAGTTATGCCCATTTTCGTAAAATCTGTCCGGGCAAAAAATGCAATTTCTAGTGAGCAATTTTACTGTTCACCCGCCTCATTTTTTTTTCTAAGTGTTGGACCGTTTTTCCAAAGGCCATATGTTATTTCCTATATAACATTAATTCAATTCCCATCTCTAAAACATTTCCCAAAACACCTCTCCCATACTTAGATACAGTTTCTCTCAAGAACCCTAATCCAAAACCTTCCTCAAGATTGAAGAGACTCTTGTTCCAAGTTCCAAGCTTCCATTGAAGACACTCTCAAGACCTTCATAAAAACTTAAGGTATGTGGTGTTGAACTCATGGTCCTTCCACCCATAGTGCCTAGTCTCTATTCTACTCACTAATTCATGATTTAAGTTGAGAATTCATAAATTAGTCTTTTTCCTTGTATAAATTTCCTGCACAGTGAATTTTAAATATGAAAAGTGATTGTTTTGAGCATGTTGTGACTCTAGAACTTGAATCTAAATTTGGAATGGATGTGGAGGTTTTTCATGTGGTCTTGTGGGTGTTAAAAGGCGTTGTTGTAGGTTGTTCACTTGGTTTGGCTGCATAATTACTACCCTATCTTTCATGCTCTTTGATCCCGTTACATGCCTTCAAGGTGTTTGACAAAATGTCCAATTATAGAGAATTGATGAATTGATGCTTTAGGGCTTGAGTTATGAGATGTGTGGCATTCCAGAGATGTGTTGATGACAAACTAAGCTTGTGTATATGTTCATTCCATACATGAGATTGCATTAGATCCTAGTGTGAATTTCCTATATAAAGTGTTGCATGACCATGCCCGGTCCGGGGGAAAAAAATCGGATAACCATGTGAGAGGTTTATATCTCACCACCTAGGATGCTTGGGGTGTGACCAACATCAACCATGTGAGAGGTTTATATCTCACCACCTAGGATGCTTGGGGTGTGACCAACATCAACCATGTGAGAGGTTTATATCTCACCACCTAGGATGCTTGGGGTGTGACGAACATCAACCATGTGAGAGGTTTATATCTCAGCACCTAGGATGCTTCGGGTGTGACCAACATCAACCATGTGAGAGGTTTATATCTCACCACCTAGGATGCTTGGGGTGTGACCAACATCAACCATGTGAGGGGTTTATACCTTGCCACCAGGGTGTCCGGGTGTGAACGGCATCCCCCATCCTAAATTGGGGTTATAGATTGGTTGGATCATGCACACACATATGATATCTACTATTAGTATAGATTTACTTAAACATGTTTTGACTTCACTTTGATCATGCATCCTCATATTGTTATTCATTATGCCTATGGAACTATTTCTTGCATTTCGATTGTGTCCTTGTCTATTGTTGTATTGCACCTCGCATACTTAGTACATTCCAAAGTACTAACGCATATTTTGCCTACATGATGTCACCATGTAGGGACCGGAGCTACTCTTGATCGTTCTCTCCATCCACGTGGCTAGTACGGTGCTTATCCAAGTTTGTTGGTGAGTCCTCAATGATTCGAGGGCTATGTTATGTTTCCTACTCCTATGTTTTGAGACTTTAGCTTGCAATTGTATTTTGACTATGAGGGGAGCCGGTAGTATGTCATGGCTCCCACCCTATCTATGTATGTAGAGGTGTGCGTTGGACAAGTATTTTGTAAATGAGCTTGATTCTTATTCTATGATGTTATTTTGAAATGGTTTGCCCTTAGTCCCTAATTCCCGTTATTTAATGTTGAATGTACTTCCGCGACCGATGAATTATGATGACAAGTTTGAGAGGCTTCTCTGGGGTTCCTTCGGGTTCCTCATTCGCCATGTCACGTCTAGGCCCTAGGCTTGGGTCGTGACAAAGTTAGTATGGAAGCCTTCACTTAGCTTCATATTATTGAGGAGTTAATAATGCATGCTAAATTTGAGAGAGATCCCATTTGGAGACTTTCACGATTGTCATAGTAGAGTGTGTCCTGCAAAGTCATCTCTTCCTCCTCCTGATGTTCTGGGCACTATTGTCCTGATTAATGCTACACTTCTGCCTCCTACTTCAGTTATGCCAGGTACTGATGCTCGAGGTGACACCACTTCTTCAGAGCCACATAATCAGAGTTCTTCACAAGCATAGCCTATCAAGGGGACCTTCTTCTCAACTCACTCCAGTACTTATCTTTTTGTAGCATTGATGACACTGTTAGCTACTTTTTAGTGGGGTTAGGGCACCTGGGCCTATAATCTCCTTTTTGGATTATATTTTATTCATTTAAGTTATATTTTGACATTTTAGCATTTTGGTTTCATTATATTTGGTTGGTTGGTTTAATTTTTGTGTCTCTATCAATCGCCCCATAAATTTTGAAGTATGTTTCTTGTGTTTTAAATTGTTGATATTCAAGGATCAATTTTGTCAAATATTAATGTTTTGGATAATTCTCTTGATGAGAGATGTATTTTGTGCAGGTGTTGCACGAAGAAATCAGCATTGCTCTACTTTTGAATGATTTTTTAGATTCTTATATTGAATAGCTACGTCTTGATGTGAGCCTTGAAATGACATCACATGCAGGCTTCTTAATTGATAAAGCTGTGTAATATAATTGTGTTTGAAGTGCCCTGTGTTGTGAGATCCTACTTGGAAGCATTCTTGTTGATTCCTAGAATTGGTCTTGTTAGTCTAATTTTTTAGCCTCGGTGAATGCAGGAGATGATCTTGTGCATAAATTTTGAGAGGAAACCAAAATCTTAATACCTTTTGTGACTACCTTGTGAGGGTGTGCAACCATCTTGACACCATTTTTTCCTATACCATTTATTGTCAACCTCATTGAAACCTCTTGAACAAAATATCACCCTAACTTCTCACCGATAAATCCTTTTCGAAGCATTGATTTGTTTGAATAGCCAACTTAGGCCAAAAGGCTGAGTTAGGGGGGGGGGGGTGTGGAAATGAAGGAGGGAATAAATCCAAGTAAAAGAGAAGAAATGAAAGCAAGACCTAACTTTGAAGTTTAGTGCAAAAAGAAGGAATCCCTTCGTATAAAAAGAGAAAAACCATGAAAATGAAATGAAAGAGAAGAAGATCTTGATGAAATAAAAGGGGTTACCATTAAATTGAATGAAAATAAAATAAAATTGAGGATTGAGTCTCCAAATTAAAAGAACTTGAGAATGGGTGAAGATGAGTTCAACAATGCTTTGAAAAGGTAAAGTCACTAAGACAAATTGATCAGACCTTTACCCTCAGCCCCATTACAAGCCTGAAAAGACCGTTGAGATCTTGTTTAAACCAGGTTGTGTGTTAATTAGAAAATATGGACAAACCTATGGGAAGAAGCTTGGACATATTTCTCTGTCGAAAAGTGAGAGTTGTATTAATTCCTAATTTCTTTGTTGATGTACTTTGTTAATGGAGTCCTTTTTATTGTTAGGACACTTGAATGCTTTTGTTGAAACATGGTTTTGCATTAGAAGGAAGAATTAGTGAGCTTAATCTTGGATTGATCCTAGCTAGTCATCATTTGAAGCTTCTTGATCATGATTAACATATTGCATATACTTTTTAGTAGTATTGTGATGGAACTTGTATGATAACGCACATTGAGACTTGTTGTAGACACCCTTGTTAAACTAATTGTGTACTTGGCTTACTTCAGTACAAGCAAAAGTTTAAGTTGGGGTATTGACGAGTCTGAGAATTTTACTCATGTGAGGCGTATTTAGTTCAACAAATAGTGTCCTCAATGCCTATTTATATGATGATATTTTGATGTTTCACAACTATGAAATCAAAAGGACAAGGCAAGGATAGATTTATGAAAAGAGGACAAAAACATTGAAAAAGACTGTAAACTCTCAGCCAAGGATCGCCTAGCACAATGGGCCGATAGCCCAATAAGTCTAGACCTCGTCTAAAGTGAGAGTGTTCACTTTTGAAAATATTAAAGGTAGGTCACTCATGCAAAGTGTAAACAATGATTCACCAAAATAGTTGGTGACAAACTTCTGAGTTAGAATGAAGGTTGAGTGGGTGAACGAAGGTGGTAATCGGCGATTCACAAAATGTGAAAGGCTGACTCAATTAAGTTTACTGACTGAGGTTCAAACACTTGAAGCCTGAAGACAAGAAAGGATGAGCTAAAGAACAGAATGATGATCCGTCGAAACATGTAGGCAAGCTCGACTAATGTCACCGATCAGGTCATGCATGGAATTTTGGACTAACTTTTGATGAAATTATAAATAGCCCAAAGGAATGAGAAAATGTATCTTGCGTCTTTTTATCTTTTTTAGGGAATTTTTTTTTCTTATCCCTTCTACTTTTCTTTTAGTTTTGGGGATTTGAACAATCTTGTAATTGACAATTGATGATTCAATTAAAAGTAGCTGTTCAAAATTATTTATGATTATAATAAACATTTTAATGGACGAGAACATCATGGGTGTAATTTATTTTCCTTTTATGATGATTTCCTAAACCCCAATTCTATGGGTATGAATATCGCAATATCCAAGAAACTAGTGAACTAAAACTAGAGAGTTCTAGAGCTTTTCGTAAGAGTTTTAGAGTTTGAAGAGAGGGTTAGGCTCGTAAAATGACTTCCCAAACTTAGTATGAATGTTTTAGGGTTAGGGTGTCAAGGTACGACCCCCCCCCCCTAGGACCACCCAAGGGGTCCTTGAGGAGGACCTCAAAACAGCCCCAAAAGCTTTCAAATTTGCAGCACCTACGGAAGTCACCTACTGGCCGTAGATGGAACCACTCCCCATGGGTTGGGGTCGTGGGTCAAGGCCTGAGTTTTCCTGCAACTTGTTGCCTCAGTCCAGCACCTACAGAGGTGCAACATGATCCGTGAACCCATCCACGGTCCATGGGTGGGGGTTTCGTGAATGGAGAAATTTTTTAAGATTTATTTTAAAGTTAGGGGCTTACGGGTTAATTATTAATTAGTTAGGGGTTAATGGATGTCGGTTAGTTAGTTAGTTATTAAACCACCTATATAAGCCTAATAGACCCCTAAACTAAGGGATTTAACTCATTCTTCCAAGAACCCAAATTCTCTCTCTAGAAGGAAAGAAGAAGAAGGAGAAGAAAGGAAGTTAGGGCATATTTTCCCCCATTTATGAAAGCTTGTTTAGGGATTTGAATCTTGGTATTTTAGCTTATTCATCTATGGGTTCTTCCACTCATAGAGCCCCCTAGGTTTTCCCCCAATTGTGAAGTCAAAACCCAACCCTAACTAGAGTTTCTTCCTACATTGTGGGTAGTGTTTAGGTATGATTCCAATTTAGTGGGTAATACCCCTTTGGAGTCAAGTACGCCATGTTACTTCTAGGGTATACCCTTGGGTCGTGACAAATATGAAGTTGAGTTTAATTTAATTTAGTGGGTCTAGTGTCTTGCTCTGTTTTCTGCTATTTATTCATGGATTTGAGATATTTAACATGGGTTAATTTATGGGTTAAATTTGCAAAGTTAATCCTAGGTCATATCTTCGACTGATGCTCTAAAGAGATTAATCGAAGTGGGTAAATAGCTTAATACTTGAAAATTGGGTTTAATTATTTTAGTTTGCTCGAAAGAGAACTTGTTCTTCAATTCTAATTGCTAAATTTGCTCGGAATAGAGATTTTAGTAAGGTATTGGGTTGATTTGTTTTTTACAAAAATAAAATCGAAAGGAAATTCTACAATATGACAAATTGAGATCGAAAGAAAATTTGTGTCGTCCATGATTACCCAGCCTATCCATTTTTGTCTAGCATTATTGAGCAAGCACTTGTACCCCTATTTTATGTTGATACCAACTTCCACACCCCTAGATCGTTCTTTACTTGTTTAAATCCCTGTTTTTAGTGAATTGTGATAATTGATTCCAAAACACTTTTATTAAATTTTGTGGAATCATCCACCTATTTATCCTAATTGTTTCAATGAATTGGTTTGCATTTTTAATTTCCTTATTGAATTCTTACATTTAGATCACTCTCCATTGGGTTCGACCCTGACTCTTTTGTTGGGTATTTATATTGCTAGCGACCACTTACTCATTTAATTGTTTTTGTGAGTAATACGAGTGCTATAAATTATTTCTATGGGGGAGGGGGTTGTGAAACAAAATCTTGATTTAATGATTTCAATAGTAACCAAGTAAGCAGGATTGAATGTTTGTAAAATCAGTAGAAGATAAAAATAGGGTATTCTTATTTTCCACAAGTCTTTAACAAAGTAAACCTTATAGTAGTAACCTTGTCTAGTGTCTAGCATGCAAAATTGGTAAGTTAGGTATCTCCTATGTGGCTTGTAAACCAACTAAATGAATTTCACCACACAACTTGGTCAGTCTACGAATGTATTTTTTTACTAACTCTTAACCTTGACCCAATATTAGCTATCCCTGGCATGTTCAAGATATTAGATGAGTGTTGGTATCCTTAAATCTCCGTTGTGTAATCTCTTTTCCCATTTATTACCCCCTTGGTCAGGCAAGTAAGAATAACACTAGCTCTAACATATGAATTGTAACACCCCGTATCCTAGATAGACCAAAATGTAGATTTTGAGAAGTTGTAGGTGCAACCCATGGTTGCCATCCACGGACCGTAGGTCAGACCACGGCCCGTGCTGGTGGTCCGTGGTTCACCACTGCAACCCCTCCCCAAACCCAGCTCAGAAAATCGGCTAAGTCTTGACCCATAGACAGACCCACAGTCCGTAGGTCAGACCACAGTTCGTGGTCTGTGTCCATGGATTGAGGCCCCCTTTACCCAGCCTCTGATGCAAACGACGGCAGACCAGCATGGACCGTCATTCGATCCACGGCCCGTAGGTCCCGTCTATCGATCACTTCGACAGTAGTTAAGTCAGGGGTCTTTTGGTCTTTTCCTATTTCATTGGACCCCTAAGCTACATAGTTTAGACCCTAAATTATGAGGTTTTAGTCAGCTTAAGCCAAGAAACATAACTAGAACTTACCTAAGTCAAGTCATTAATCAAAACTTAGAAATTAGAACGCTAAGAGGAGAAAGAAGTCAAGAACCCTAGTTCAAGAACACATCAAGTTTTCTTCAGTTCCAGCCCAGAAATCAAAGGATTTCTCTGTGAAATTCGTCACCAGGTATATGGGATTTCACTAATAGGTTCCTTTCACCCATTAGGTCCTTAGTTTTCAGTGAGTTTCTTGATTCTCTTATTATGACTAGACCTAGGGTTTCGTGAATGATAAAATTATTGGATTCTTAGATGTTAGAATGATACAAATAAAATTAGTATGTTAATATTCAGATTATTGCATAAATTTCAGAACCCTAGCTATGTAATTCTTTAGTTTTTGAATTAAACATGCTAGGTCAAATATTTTAGTATTTAGTTATACATGCCTCAGTTTATGAATGCATCATTATCAGATTAATTGTTACATTCTCAGTTTGCATGTTTAGTTCGAGCTATCTAGTAACTTGCCAAAATGCAGTCATAATGTGTTAATTACTTAATCCATTAGGAGTAGCATAATATCGATATGGACTAGGGTTCAGCGTACCCAAATAGTCCAAGAACTACTAGCCACGTAGGTTGTAAGTCCCCTCTGTGGGCATCATTTCAGTGATCACGCTAGCATGCCTCTATACCTCTGGCAGGGTATATTGGGTCCTCTCTATTGGGCGTATACATCAGACTCCACATTTAGCTCATGTGGTTTTATTATTGGTTATTAGTAGCTCCCACAATTCAGTAAAAATCTATTGCATTGACCTCATTTACAATTCAGTCATTATTCAGTCTCAGTATGTCATAAATTTGGTCATTGCATCCAGTTAGTTCAATATTCAGTATTTATATCATGTTCAGATTATATCATTGCTTTATTGGTTTGTTCAATTATGTGTTATTTCAGCTTAACTCTATCATGCATGCTCAGTACCTTTCAAATATTGATGCATACGTGTGCTTTCTCGTGATGTAGGTTCAGGTTCTCAGCATCCAGATCACGCTTAGATCGATTCCCGATCTCCAGTGCAACATAATCAGTGGCGAGTCCTTATTCTCCGAGGACAATAGTCATGATTTTCTTTTCAGTATTTTTAGTCCTTTAGTTTCAGTTTTGCTAGACATAGCTAGGGCCTTTCCTAGAATTTCTAGTCAGTTAGAGGCTATTTTCAGACATATATAGATTCAACTTAGTATTGAGTTAATATCTCCTTTGTATTAAACTCATCAGTTACCATTTATCTCAGTTATAGTATATAGGTATTCCCCATCTTTTCCTTTTTATTTATGATTTAGCGTCTGCATCATTTTATTATCTTTAGTATGCTCATGATCAAGCCAGTAGGGTTAGCTTGGGATCACTTGTGGTCCTAGGTTGCTTGTCCGCGTCTTGGGGGTAGTCTCGGGGCGTGACAAACTTGGTATTAGCGCATTAGGTTTAAGTGTCCTAGGATGTCTGAAAAGCCACACTAAGTAGAGTCCTTTTCATGGGTGTGAAGTGAACCACATCTAATGAGTGGGAGGCTACAAAGTGTTTTAGGAAATCTTCATTTTCTTGTTAGTCTTATCAAGCGAAGGTATGATCTAAATTCCATTCTTACTCGACGTTCTACATTTCAATGATCATGCCTCATCATAGAGCTAATGCCAGGAACACAAACACAGCTCCTCCAGTCCCTGATCAAGAAGTATCAAATGGAGAGTTCAGGAACGCCATTCAGATGTTGGCTCAGAGTGTGGCCAACCTAAACATTCAGCGGGCTCCAGTTCTGGTAAATGCCAATGTTAGGTCAGCTGCAGCCATGGTACGAGACTTTGTTAGGATGAATCCGCTAGAGTTCTTAGGATCGCAAATTGGAGAAGATCCCCAAAACTTCATTGATGAGGTCAAGAAGATCTTTGAAGTGATGCATGTAATTAGGAATGATTGGGTTAAGTTAGCATCTTACCAACTTCAGGATGTGGCTCATATCTGGTATACTCAGTGGAAGGAGAAAAAGGGTACAAATGTAGCTCTTATTACTTGGGATTGTTTTAGTGAAACCTTTCTGGATAGGTTTTTCCCATAGAGTTGAGAGAAGCAAGGGCCCAGGAATTTATGAACTTAAGGTAGGGTAACATGACTGTCCAAGAGTATGGGCTCAAGTTTAACCAACTCTCCAGGTATGCTTCTCACATGGTTGCTGATTCTAGGGCTGAGATGAATAAGTTTCTATATGGAGTGTTGACTTAGTGAAAACAGAGTGTAGGAATGCTATGTTGTTGGGAGATATGAACATCTCTAGGCTCATGAATCATGCTCAACAGGTTGAGGGTGATAAGCTTAGGAAACAGGCTAAGGAGACTAAGAGAGCAAGAACAGGTAACTACGAGTATTCCCAACAGAAATCGAGTGGTGGAAATCGCTTACAATTTCAGCAAAAGTCTTCGACCCCAGCCCCTTCATTAACTAGTTATCTATCCCCCAGGTTCCGTAGCAATCAGAAAGGTAGGGCGTTAGGCTCTAAGTCTCAAGATAGTGTTTCAGGCACCAAAACTTACCTAACTTGCCTGAAATGTAATAAGAACCATCCGGGTGAGTGCCTTGCAGGAAAGGAAGGATGCTTTAGATATGGTCAGTCTGGTCACAGGTTGAGGGATTGTCCTTCTAAACAAGGTCAATAAGGCAATGGTGGAGCTCAATCCACAACTTCAGCAGCGCCAACAAGTCACTCGACTCAGCACGGCAACTCATTTGGTACAGGTGGCGGACAATGCCAGAATAGGCTCTATGATCTTCAGGTTTGCCATGATCAGAAAGATTCTCCTAATGTAGTCACTGGTACGTTACGAGTCTTTGATCTCGATGTTTATGCTTTATTAGATCCAGGGGCTAGTCTTTCCTTTGTTACTTCTTATATAGCAGTTAAGTTCAGTGTTAGTCCAGAAACTCTCTCAGAACCTTTCTTAGTCTCTACACCAGTCGGTGACCCATTTATAGCTAGACAGGTATACATAGCACTATTTAGAGTCTTGCTTGCATAATAAATTGGTTGAAAAAGTTTGTTGCACTTTTGCCCCAATGTCGTGCCACTAGCATCACACATTACTTCAAATGATTCGGACCAATCAGGGATGATAATGACCGGGGTGGATACCAATTTTTCTTTCAAACATCGAAATGCCGCCATACAAGCGTCACCAAAATAAAACCTCACTTCCTTCTCCAAGAGTTTTCACAAGGGGTGTGCAATCTTTGAGAAGTCATCGATAAACCTCCGGTAGAAACTGGCATGTCCCAAGAAGCTGCGAACACCCTTCACTGAAATCGGCGGAGGTAGTTTCTCAATCACCTCAATTTTTGCCTGATAGACTTCCAATCCCTTTTATGACACCTTGTGCCCAAGATCTATGCCTTCCTCACCATGAAGTGGCATTTCTCCCAATTCAGAACTAGGTTTGTTTCCACACATCTTTGTAGTACTTTCCCCAAGTGTGCCAAGTATTCTTCAAATGTATCTCCTACGACTGAAAAGTCATCCATGAATACCTCCATACAGTCCTCTACCATGTCCGCAAAAATTGAAAACATGTAACACTGAAATGTTGCCGAGGCATTACATAGCCCAAACTGCATTTTTTAAATGCAAATGTTCCATAAGGGCAGGTGAATGTGATTTTCTCTTGGTCTTCCGGCGCAATAGAGATTTGGTTGTAACCGGAGTACTAATCTAGAAAGCAGTACCAGTCCCTCTCTGATAGCCGGTCAAGCACTTAATCCATAATAGGCATTGGAAAGTAATCATTTTCAGTCCACGAAATGAACTTTTGATAATCCATGCATACTCTCCACCCGATCACCGGTCTAGTCGACACGAGCTCCCCCTTTGCATTTAGGACTAAGGAGATACCTTCTTTTTTGGGTAAACATTGCACCAGGCTTACCCATTTGCTATCCGTAATATGGTAGATCAGACTTGCATCCAACAACTTGATGATCACTTTGTTTACCACTTCTTGCATTGGTGGGTTCAATTTTTGCTGATGCTCAACACTAGGCTAACAATCATTATCAAGCTGAATTTTGTGAGTACCAATACCGGGAGGGATGTCCACTTTATCAGTGATGGTCCATCCTATAGCTTTTATATTCTTTTGTAACACTTCAAGGAGCAATTTCAATTGCCATTCAAGCAAGTCAGCTTCAATGATCAGCGGTAAAGTGTTATTTGCCCCCCAAGAAAGCATATCAGAGATGATAGGGAAGAGCTTTCAATTCCAGATTAGGTGGTTCTTCTGTTGATGGCTTTTCGGGAGGGCTCTCTCTATTTTATATGTTAATATCCAACTTGATTGGAGTCTTTGAATACCCTCCTAATTCCGACAAGGCAGCTATTACTTTCTCATAGCCCTGAACTTTAAATTCATCACAATTAGCAAGTACAACTTCAATGGGTTCATTTATGCACATCAAATGGCTTACACTAGCTAGCGCCTCATCAATAACATCATCAATAGACACCACATGAATATCACTTGGGTATTTCATGGATTTACAAATATTAAAGGTCACTTCATCTTCGTTCACCCGAAACTTCAATTTTCCACTTTCAACATCTACCAATGCTCTCCCGGTTGCCAAGAATGGCCTTCCCAAGATAATGGGAATTTTGGCATCTATTTCACAATCTAAATTCACAAAATCAGCCGGAAAAATGAACCGATTGACCTTTACCAATATGTCATGAAGTATCCCCATAGGATGTTTGATTGAATGGTCTGCCATCAAGAGTCTCATTGTGGTTGCTTTTGGTTCACCCAACCTAAGTTGTTTGTATATCGCATAGGCCATTAAGTTGATGCTTTCTCCCAAATTGTATAAAGCTTTAGTGAATTGGAGCATGCCTATGGTGCAAGGAATAGTGATGCCCTGGGATCTTCTTTCTTTTTTATCATCGCCTTAGTCATAATTGCACTACAACTATGGGAAACTTCAATTGTCTCAAAATCCAAACTCCTTTTCTTTGTGACCAACTCTTTCATGAACTTGGCATATCCCGGCATTTTCAATAATGCTTCCACAAGGGGGAGGTTGATTGATAGTGTCTTGAATATTGACAAGAACTTTTGAATTTCTCATCTTCATTTTTCTTCTTTAATCGTTGGGGAAATGGTGGAGGTATTTTGGGTAAGGGTTGCATGACTTTTGGAATTTGAACATGTTGGTCTACTTCCTTTTGTTGTTCTTTGACAATGTTTTGATGAATAAGCAACACTTGTTCCTCTATGCCTTCACCTTCTTCATGTTTTTTAGCATCTTCATTTCCCATAACATTACCTATTGCCACCTTTCCGCTACGAGTAACTACAGGTAGCCCTCTATCGTCACATTCCCTTGTTATCTTTGGTTTCAACTGAGCTGCTAATAAACTCAATTGTCCTTCGAGTGACTTAATGGCATTGACATGAGAGTTCATTTTACTGTTCAATGATGAAAAGTCATCTTTCATCCCTTTCAATAAATCATCCGAACCTTCAACTTTGTCAAGTATGCGTGACAACAAGTCATGCACCCGAGGACTGCTTGAACTCCCCTTTGATTTTGGGCTTTCACTTGAGTGAGTATGGTTTTCCTCATAATCATCTTCTTTTCTCCAATAATCATTTTGCTCAACCCAATCTTGATAGTATCTCTTTTGTTCTTCTCCTTTATGATAGTTCCAACCTTGATTTCTACCTCGCTGTAGATAGCATGGGAAGAAACCCTCCTTGTACCTCTTGGAGTTCCAACCTTGATTCTCCCCTGGCCTTGAGTAACCGGATAAAGAACCCTCCTCAACTCTAAACATTCCACATGTCCCCTTTATGTGCTCTTATAGAACTTCCATTTGAGTTAACATCTTCTTAATGTTCTCATCCCTCTCTCTCTTTATCAAGTTGCTCTTGCCTTAATCAAAAATGAAATGGAGAAACTTGATCCTCTTGGGTGTACCATTCTTGGTTTATCCAAGTCATGTCATTTAGAAGAAACGAAGCTACCTCAAATGGTTGAAACAATATTCCTCCTCGTACCAATTGATCAGCCACTCCTACATTAACCGAATCTAGACTCTGGTAGAAATATTGAAGTAACAAATCATTTGGTAGCCCATGAGTTGGGCTTTTAAGTAGGAGCTTCTTAAATCTCACACACGTTTCATGGATGGGTTCCCCCTCCCGTCGCTTGAAACTTTGAATTTTGTTTCTAAGTTTCATCATCGTTGATGGAGGAAAGAATCTTGTGTTAAATGTTATAACCAGTTCCTCCTATGATGTGATGGAATTTTTTGGTAACTCGGCTAATCATTTATTAGCTTCTCCTGTTAAGGATAGTGGAAATAACCGCAGTTGAATTGACTTTTGAGACACATTTTTGAATGAAAAAGGGCTGCAAACCTCAGTAAAGTTTCTCACATGCTCATGAGGATCTTCGTGATCTAGCCCTCCATATAGTTCCCTCATTTTGAGAAGATGAAGAGTTGTACTAGTGACTTCAAACATCGCATTCTCATCAGTCTGTGGGATGCAAAATGCACCCATCCCACCCGATTGAGCTGGGTTGTAGACACTATTGATTTTGTATATACCCTATCGATGACCTGCTTGGCTGTCATTCATCTCTTCGTCACTTATGTTCACTTCTACGTAGTCCAACCAATACCTATACAAAACTGCTGAAACTACTTCAACTACAACTAATTAATTTGAGAGTGTCAAATCTTCAATCAACGAATTCTAAGTAATGCTACTCCCCGGAAGTGGCGCCATTTGATTAACGTATCAAGGCATTTCATCCAATACTAAATGCCAACGATCGTTCGTCAATATAATAACCCAACTACGTGAGTTGGGGTAGATTCCACAGGGAGTAGTACTTCCTTCAAACTCATTAATAAAAGTACAATGACAATCTCTTCAATCAAATAAATTCTTGCACAATTAGTGTTCAAATCTCAAATATCAGGTTTTAACTACCAATCCAAATTTATACTTCACCACAAGCAATCAAATATTATAGTAAATCTTGAAGAATTGATCATCCAATTATTGAATCTCAATGAAATGGATAAACGTTATTGCTCATACTGGGATAATTTGTTGTGGGTAGGTCGAAGCATATATAAAGTAACTTTTGCTCAAACAATTAACTTTTCTGTGTTGAATTCTCTCAAACTTCAATACCAATCAAAAGAGGCCCAACTTTTTACCCTCATCAAATCCACTCTCTCAAGTTGGATACAAAGGAAGGGTCACTTGTTTCACTCTCTCGAGCTAAAACCAAGGAAACCCACTACTAAGGATGCTAAGATTGCCACCTTGGTTCCATACCTCTCTCTTGAGCAAGTGCACAACACTGAAATAGATACACGAAGTAGCGCAATTCAACCTCGAAATACAGCAACTTAGACTCACTTCAAATTAACACCATTCTTTGCAACTAACAAACACCTACTAAGTGAATTCAACAATTGGCTTTATGATCAAAACCCCAAGTAAAAAGGTTTTAGCCACTCATTTCAGAAATAAGAAGATCAAAATCAATTATCACTCCCATAGTTGGGTACAAAATGATAATTATAGATGAAAATCAATTGATAATCTCCTCTCTTACAAAATATCTCTCGAAATTTTGCTAAAAATCACTCACTTAACCCTTTGGTAGAGTTTTCTCTCTAAGTAATTCTATTTTCCCTTTCTGAATGAATTTATCTCTCTAGCCAAAACTAATTTAAACAAGTCTGAAGTGTCACTGCTCAGGACTATTTAGCGAAGTAAGTCGGGTATCGCTGACGGATCGACGAATCACTGATTGCTCATCATCTCACCTTTATTTTTTGCTTTTTCTTGGTCTAGCTACTGTAACTTTAAGCGATCTAGGTCGGGATCGCTGAATTACTGTGCGTTTCACCCTTTATCCTTCCATCTCGCCCATGAGCACTTGCTTGAATCTTCTTTCGTACTTTTGGCGACCTGGTTGTCCTTCGCCGACTAGATCGGTGATACGCCGAATATAGTTGTTGCTCGCTGAATTCGCCCCTATTTTAGCTCCAACATTTTGTAACTTTAGGTGGTATGTTTGCGATTTGGCAATTCACCGAATGTGATTCCTCGAATGACATCATTGATCATAAGGTCTTCATTTCTTCATTCCTTTAGCTTTCTTTGTTCCTTTTTGCCCAATAGTGTCAATGCTTTGTCTCTAACTCCAAATACCTGAAACTCAAGGGTGTTCATAAGTTATTGAGACAAAATATGCATTAAGAACACTAAATTTATCAAAATAAAGCCCTAAAAGAGTCCAAATCATGGACTCACCACATACTGATCTTCCAAAAAATCTTATACGGTACAACGTACTTAGGATTGAGCTTCCCTTTTCTTTCCAAATTGCATGATGCCCTTCATAGGCGATACTTTTAGGAAAACTCAATCTTCTACATCAAAGTCTAGGTTTCAACGTCAAACATCTAACAAGCTTAACCTTTTAAATATATTGTTGGACTAGATTTGGACCTAGCAATCTTCTTCCTTGTGCTCAATCCAATTGATCAGGGACCTACACTTCAACCTGTATAGTGCTTCATAAGAGGACATCTGAATATTGGCTTGAAAGCTGTTATTATAAGCAAACTCAATAAGAGGTAGATGTTGATCCTAACTTCCTTTAAAATCCCGCAAAGAAGCACATAACATATCCTCAACCATCTGAATAGTACGTTATGTCTGTCCTTAACTTTGTGGATTAAAAGTGGTGGTAAGATTTACCTGATTGCCTAGACCTTTCTTAAACAATCTCCAGATCGCGACCTAGATTCTGCCCCGACTGTCCGCAGTAAAACCCTCATAACTTTTTACTCTACTTCAATTTGATAGGTCATGGGCCTTCTTATTCTTTATATATTTGGAGAGAACATCCAAGATATTTGACCCAAAGTTAAGAAAATATTATTAAAGAAACTTTGATAACTTTTGCCGACCTTAGTTTCGCTAATTTTCTTGACTTGAAAACATAACGTATGACCCTTGTGCTACTATAATACATCATAATAGATTATTCTTAGCATGTTAGACACTCATTGGCATACCCCAATGTATGAGATAATTTAAACCTTTCAAACATGCGAGGTTCTACCCAAGCCATTTCTTTAATCTAAAACTTTGTTTGAAGGGTCCCTTTGATCTAAAATTTAGTTTTGTTCCTTGATATTTCCACCCATTTGAAATCATAATCTCCAATGTACGATAACAATTCATACACATCTCATATAACTATGAAAAACTACACCACACATATTATGCAAGAATAGAGAAAAAAGTTTGAGATCTTACAAGTGGATTATATAGAGGTGACGTGAGAGAGTAAAGTGCAACGAGACTTCTATCTAGAGGATTTGAAGGGGTGGTTGACCCCGTTGCTGAGTGTTCTAGTACCCCTGGCTAGAGGGGGGAGTGGTGATTGAGAAGAAGGATTTAGATGTGGCCACTCGTTACTGTTTGTGGTTTATTTCCAGCACCCTGATGCCTTCTTAGAATGAATCAATCATCTGTCATCCTAAGGTTGCACTACTGGGTTACATTCTTGATTGGGAGCGACTGAATCTAGGAGCAATCATTTCTCAAGAGATGGTGATTAGGGAAAAACAAAACCAAACCTTGTTACCATTTCCAGTGTTGATCAGTGAGTTGTGTCATTGGGTTGGTGTATTGTTTTTGGCAAAGATAGATACAGAGGTGACTTCGGCATAATCGAGCAACATTCGAAGAATTTAGGCGGAATACACAAATGATGAAGTAGAGATGAGGAAGAAGGCTCTGGTGGACACCTCTTCGGTGGTTGATGTTGAGGCCATGGAAGTCGATGCCCCTAAGTCTACACTAGAGGTTGAGCAAAAAGGTATACCCAACTCCTCTACCTTGACTAGACTTGCCCTTGCTTCAACTTCTTATCCCTCCTTGACACAGGCTATGATCTACAAGATGGGCAACCTTTCCTATTCAGCTATTGTGAGGGTTGCGAGGGTTGAGGCCAATAATCCCTCCATGATCAACTGTGCGATAGCGACAGCATTGACCCCCATACAAGAGGAGATGAGAGCATAATAAGAGATGACCACAGCCCACAGGGACGCTTTGGATGCTCTTACTGTCCATAGGTCGTACCATCAACATAAACCGCATCTGAGTAGTTTATTTCCTAATTTTGTTTCCTACTTAGTTTGAGATTCATTTTCTATAAATAGGAGTTGCAATTCTCATTATTGAGACTTAGACATTATTGTATACTTTGAGTTTTGGTCTTTTTGGATTATTTTGCAAACATTTAGTTATTTAATTTCCGGAAGTTGGTTTATACAATTTTCACTTTGAATTTCGATTCAAAATTTCAGCTTTTCATCTATTAGAATTGTAAGTTCATGAATTCTATTAACCTAATTATGAATTGTCAACTAGCAAGCATGAGTAGCTAAATCCACAACTAGGGTTGTGGGAACCATTAGCAGTTAACAAAGTATGAATAATAATTAAGTAATTCTTGAATATTGTTTATGCATGTATTGTTAATCCTTTCATTTAGAAGTGTTTTAAACGGTTGCAAATGATAGAACTCGCCTCGTTCCTACCTGCTGGACCAAGGAGGTAATGAATGAGAAAATGATTAAAAAGTAGCGATTTAGTGGATGATATCTAATAGTCTAATTTCAATTAAAGTGATAGTGAAAACTAAACAAAATTAACATGATGACTAATCTAGGGTAAAGGTAAGGGTTAGTAAAGCACACACCCGTAGACGGACCAAGTTGCGTGGTGAAATTCCTTATTTTGAGGACCAATAACTTAGGGATAGCTAATTTACCAACATTGCATGTCCAACACTAGGTTAGGATTGCTATTATTAGGATTATTGCGTTAAGAGGTTGTGGGGAACACATATACCCTAGTTTCCATAATATATTGATAACTCTAATTGTGAATCTTTTTTACTTGTTACTTGATGTTTGTGTAATCAAGACACAACTTTCAATTCAAGTGTCTACGATCGTACAATAATAAAGTAACCCAACCAAGGGTTGGGATCGAGTCCCAAGGGAGTGGTTTTGAGAATTAATAGAAAAATAAAATTTAGTTCTAGTTAGTCATAGCTATAAATATTATCGAATATAAACATACTAAATCTAAAGGGGTAATGCAAGCGTCAATTATCAATGGGGGGTTTTGTATTAATTAACAACTAAAAATAGCAAATATATACAAAAATGAAATAGAGAGACGGGATTCTTGGGATGTGATAGGAATACGGGATAGACTAAATTATCGGGTACATGCTTTTGATAGTAAATTGTTGAATATTTTTGACTAGGCTAGACTATAGAGGGGGTAAATTATCTCTCGAGCAACTTACCCTGAATCAACTTGGTTTCTCTCGAACAACGAGTTTCCACATGAAGCACAGCCTCCGCCTTAGCCCATTCACTCTCTCGAGCTGAATGTGTGGGAGAAGGACTAGGATTCACTCTCTCGAGCTGAACCCATGTCGACCCAATACCACCGGCTATCAATTTAGTAGCCTTAGTTTTACGACCTCTCTCTCTCGAGAAAGCCAAAAACACTAAGATGAAATCGTATTTGCAACTATAATTCCATTAAGTTCATACACAACTACTAAACG
This sequence comes from Solanum commersonii, assembly GCA_029007595.1. Taxonomy (NCBI): domain Eukaryota; kingdom Viridiplantae; phylum Streptophyta; class Magnoliopsida; order Solanales; family Solanaceae; genus Solanum; species Solanum commersonii. The sequence continues at coordinate 5,198,002 of JAJTWQ010000029.1, forward strand.
AAATCACATGTAAACAACAAATAAACCATCAACAAGTAGTTAGTCGGGATCGCCGATGCCCAAGTCCAATTTCTTGGAGATGAAACCCTTTGAATCTTCAAGGTTTAAGAATAATGCCTCGAAACTTAGAAAAATAAAATGTTGTTTCTGAAAATTGCCTAATAAATTAAAATTTAAACAAGTATTTATAGGTGTCAGAAAGTGTGCTGCGAAGGGTCACTCAGGGCAATTAGTCGAGATCGCCGATGCACTCGACGTTCCTCACTTTGATTTCCTTCATCGCTTTTTAGGTCTAGCCTTCAGCATCTTCGCGTTCTAGATCATTGGGCTGTATAGCACTGCATCACAGAACTGTTCGACGACCTATCGACTACTCCTTTTTATCACCGATTTGATCTTTTCCTTTAGGGCTTTGCGCACTTGAACTTTTGGTGAGGTTCGGGCAACTTGGCGACTCACCTAATGGATTAGGCAATCGTCAAGCCGTCTTTTTCTTCCTTCTTTCAGCCACTTTGTTACTTTTTGCTTGATAGCATCCATATTTTGTCTCTCAATTGAAATACCTGAAACTTAAGGATTTTCATCAGATATTGAGACAAAATATGCATTTGAGGATACTAATTCTATCAAAATATAGCCCTAAATGAGTCCAAATTGTGGACTCATAAACACCCCCAACTTAAGCTTTTGCTTGTCCTTAAGCAAAGTCGAGTTCGGCTGTTCAAAGAGGATGTCTAGAACAGTGCTATACAAGACTCAATCATGGATGCACACAACAAGACTCACTTTACTGATGCAAAGATCAAATGTGCACTCAAAGATTCAAGTTGTGACTCACCATTATTAAAGAATCTCAAGCTCAAAATAATTGCTTCAAATGTAAGTTCTGTAATGACCTGAGAGCACCCTCAAGTCGTAACATGCATACTCGACCTCTCAGAGGTCTAATCCAAGTCTCTTAGCATTCATTCATCACATTCGGTAATAAAAACCATAAAGAATTTAAACACTTTTTAAAACAAATTCAGAATACTTATAAAATCTTTCAAATGTAACGAAGTAGAATTTCTAAGTCTCATATACCATCTTAGACACTAATAGAACATCTTAGGGGAACCACCCTTTACAACAAAATATAAGTCTTATACAATGTCTAAGTGGAAATACTAGAAAGGTAACAGCTATGTCCTCGAATATATGAGGACATACCAAGCTTCTTGAGAAATGTCAATATCCCAAGCTTCCTCAAAAGATCTCTTAACTTTCCACCACCTACACTTGTAACAATAGAGAAATATGGAATTAGTACAATAAGTACTAAGTATGATGACAATACAAGAAAACATGCACAATGGACTTTTACAAGGAATGTATGCTTTTAAGACCTTTTTTAACAAACCTTTACAACCACAAGCATAAACCCATATTTCAAGTCAGCATTCAGAAATAAGACCATATTCACATCATTTACAACTCAATTAACACAAGCGTAAAATACTTAAAAAGGATAGAAAAGTAAGTCCCTCATTACCATTTAAGCCTCTATCTCAAGTTACCCTAAGCCACACTTAAGTGAATAATGAAGTGACCTCCCATACAACCTCTTCATATACACCTAAGTGTTTCTAAGAGATACCATAGGACAAGGGTTTTATCATTACATTATAGCATACTAAGTCAACATTCTTTATAGAACCATTTAGGAGACATAGAAGCATATAGGGGACTATCACATAATAGCCCTAAGGCTTAGGGAACTCACTTTAGTATCTTGAAGGACTACTCATGCCATTTGTAGATATCATCCCATACTACTACCTACATGTTGTACAACCTATCCAATATTAGAGTGCACATTTCATATGACGGAAATAGGCCTTAACTGGCATAGACCATACTAGAAAGGTATGGAATTCAGAGTCTATCCTACTCCGTGGAGGTTGTTCTACTTGCCAAGGGTAGAACTAAAAGCAAACCATGTTGGCACATGGTTTAAGAGATGTCCAAGGATGTTCATTGTGCCTAATCTCAGGCTCAACTAGGCCACCATCCTAACCACATCTACTCGATGCTTAGCCTTGGTTTCTATTGAGTATTCAATCACATATGTACTAGAGAGGGTTCCTTTTCTAGTTCAACTAACTCATAGTACCTCTTCCCAAGAAAGGCCCCATTTCTTAGTCATAGCCAATCTAGGTTCATAAGGACAGCTCATTTGACTTTCTTAGATATGGATTTTCATGTCTTCATCCATCTCTAAGTCTATCATTTCACTAAAGAAGGGAACATCACCCTAAGGCCCATCCTTCAAGGTTATACATCTACTTAGGAAAGCTAGACTCATGAAAAGGTACTACGCTTAAGTCTTACAAATTCAAGTCTTGAGCTAGATTTCCTCTTTTAGCATTTATAGGAAGATCTCCATTACTAAGTCATAACCCAACCAAACATTCATATACTCATATGCATAATCAAGCTTATGAGCTACAACATCATCTTATAGAGACTCATCATAGTCCATCATCACCACATATCACCATTTCAAGAGAAACATGCTTTCAGATTAGCATAATACCACTTTATACAATATCACATTTATACCATTAGAACATCTTCACATTATAGGTTCACATATACTTTACATATAGCTTCATATAGGACTTTATATATAGACTCATATGTGTATAATAATACAACAATGTAATAACACTCATATAATGCCCTTCATGGTCTTAATTCACAATAATACAATATTCCCACATTATACAACAACTTCACCAATGCCTTCATGGTTACAATTCACAATAATACCACACAAGAATAATATATAAAACTTCCACCAAAGGTGGATTCATTCTACCAACACTAATCAACTGAATAAAGAGAGTTCAAGCTTTCTTACCATAACCCAAAGCCATAGCAAAAATCACCAAAATCCAAACAGTCACCAATACATCACCCATAAGGCTTACCACCCTTAATTCACCCATCATCAACAATTAATCATGAATAAACATTAAACAACACAAGAGATATCAATACAATTCACTTTACACATAATTCCATCAACTTTGAATTTATAGAAATAGACCCACTTCATAGCAAATTTTAGGGTTTTGTAGAAGACAAGGGTTCATGGAGTATTTCTTTCAGAAACCACAAACAAACATCAATTAATCCATACCCAAATGTTTCAAATCATTTTCATGCAAGAACCCTTGATAGAAATCAAAAACAAGATTTTAGTCGCCTTTTTGAAACATTGTAAAATCTGTTGAAATTGACTCTAGGATGTAGATGAGTCCTAGATGAAGATCCACCATACCTCAATTGATGAAATCTCAATGAAATTTGGTGGAAGGGAACCCTCAATTGAAACCCTAGCTCTCCACCTTCTTCTTCCTTGAACTTGAGAGAACTTTAGAGAGAGAAAGAACTTTGGGATTTTTATTTAGGTTGAATGAATTCAAAAACACCTCTTAAATATTTTAATGCCTTTAAAATACATAAAAACACTTAAAATAATAATAACCCAAAGTACCCAAACTACCCCTCACTTAGTTGGATCTTTTTAAGCTAGTCAAACTTGAGTTTTATTTTCGTAGATTTTGTCGTGAAACAAGTTCGCGACGCAGAGGTGTTCCCACAAGTTTTCTGGAAATTAAATTCGAGACAGTATAGTCTAGGGTTTCTCCGCGATGCAGAGCCACTTTTTGGCCATTGGTGGATCAGGTCCGCGACGCGGAGCCACTCCCTCCAAGAACAACTTCAAGCTGCCTTGGCAGTTTGCTTGGCCAAGGGTTGGGGTCCTCCTCGGGGACCCTTAGGGTTGTCCCGGGGATTCGTACCTGAACGTTTTGATCCTAAAAAAATTTATCCAGACACTAGGGTCACCTCCACTGATTTTAGACTCCAAACAACTCATAAAAACATGAACAACATAATAGAACACACCAACATGTAAAAGATTAGTTTCCGAACGTCTTGATCGTCCCTTGACGTTTGACTTCCAAACTCTTTAAAACTGACTAAAAAGGTTATTCTTCATTATTTTAACAAGTTATTTAATGCATAGGACCCATGTGAGGCTCTACTTTATCCTACTTCATTTTGAGGGGTGTCACAATATCCCCCACTTAGGGACATTCATCCTCCAATGACACTTTCAAACATTAAGGGTAATGACTCAAGACTTGCAGCACACAACAATCATACAATATCGATATGAAACCACTCATCAAGGAGGAAACATCAACTCCATATAACAAGTCATTACAAAACAACTTCATTCAAATTTATGGAAGTATGAATCACACCTACAACTCAACATGCCTCCAACTCCTTTTTTTTTTTTTTTCCATTTCTCATTTATTTGGAGGAACTTCCTTCTCCATAGCACCTCTTGCTCATAACAACATCAAAGAACACAATATGCTATTATCTTATCAAAACACAATCATGCTACATCAAGAATACACTTAAGCATGCCAACTAATCAACTCTAACAACTTTTAGCAACTCACCAATTTATGCATATAAGGAGAACAACGATCATGAAACTGATTTTCTCATTTAAATCAAGAACTCAATTTAAAGCATGCATCATTACAAGGAGAAATATAGAAACACTTTTTTTTCACACAAGACTCCAAAAACCATGCATCATACTTCTACAATTCTTTGACTATAACTCGATTAGGAAGAAGAAGGAGACAAGAATATCCAAACACACCTTAACGCATCATTTAACATACCATCCCCCACTTAGGAGAAACCCATCTAAACAATCACAAAAGTATTCCAACATAAAACTAGAAATTATTACTTACCGTCACCTTCATCCAGATTTTCTTCTTTGTTAGCTTGGAGAGCATAGAAACGATTTCTTGCTTGACCATCAACACTAGGACTACTATAAGGAGCTTGCCTAGTATTCTTTCTTTTAGCCACAATATTAGGAAAATATCTCACCATGTGATCATTTTTCCCACAACCACATCAACCACTAGTGCCGAATAGACACTTCCCAAAATGCTTCTTTCCACGAGTGGAACAAGTAGGCTTAGCAATTTGAGAACCACCACCTCCTTCATAGTTGACCTTAGGAGCACTTGATAAATCTTGATTTGGACCCCTCTTTTTATACCAAGGTTGTCCTTGATCCTCATACCTGCCCCTTTTCAAACCTTTCCTCACCCTAGTCATCTTGGACTCGTCAGTAGATTGAGCATACACAACAAGCCTAGAGATGTTCATGTCACCGTGGAGCATTGCCGTACAACACTCTTCTATCACCAAGTTGGATAAACTGGTAACAAACCTACTCATCTCCTCTCTTGAGTTAGACACCAAAGATGGAGCATACCTAGACAACATAGAGAACTTCAAAGCATACTCCTCCACACTTATATTACCTTGCCTAAGATTAATGAACTCCTTAATTTTGGAGTCCCTCTTCTCTAGGGGAAAGTACTTACCCAAGAATGCTTTCTTAAATTACTCCCATTTTATAGGACCCACTTCCTCTAGCCTATTTGCCTTCCATTGAGTGTACTAATTTTGGGCCACCTCCTTCAATTGGTATGAAGCCAATTCCGCTTTCTCTCTAGAAGATGCTCTCATAGCATCCACAATTTTGTAAATCTCATCCAAGAATCCTTGGGTTTCTTCTCCAATTCTAGAGCCCAAAAAGATAGAAGGATTTTTCCTCAAGAAGTCTCTCAACCTTGAGGCAGCCATACTATCATTAGCATTCACCCTAGGCCCCACCTCTCGATTTGCTTGAGCCGTCATGACTTGAGCTAGAGTTAAAAAAGCCGCCCCAATATCTTCTTTAGTAATGACCGGGGGAACCACCGGAACCTCATTCTCTTGATTGCTTATGGGGACTTGGTCACCTTGAAGACCTTGGGGAGGAACTCCCCCATCTACATTCTCCTCTTCCGCTGTCCTTGGATTAGCCCTCATATTCATATCCTATAGACAAAAGTGACGGATTAGGAAAGATACTTATAGACAACACTCTAAGGCACGACGACAAGATTAATGAAAAAAGTGAAACTTCTACCATCCTATAGCCTCTCCCTCACAGATGTGTCGCGACTCACACAGATGAACAGGACTCTACTAGACGTGGCATATGAGACTTTGAATCCTAAGGGACAATTTCCAAAACCTTATGCTTTGATAGAAAGTTTGTAACGACCCGAGAGCACCCCCAAGTCGTAACATGCGTACTCGACCTCTCGGAGGTCTAATACAAGCCTCGTAGCATTCATTCATCGCATTCGGTAATAAAAACCGTAAGGATTTTAAACACTTTTTAAAACAAATTCATAATGCTTATAAAATCTTTCAAATGTAACGAAGTAGAATTTCTAAGTCTCATATACCATCTTAGACACTAATAGAACATCTTAGGGGAACGACCCTTTACAACAAAATATATGTCTTATACAATGTCTAAGTGGAAATACTAGAAAGGTAACAACTATGTCCTCGAATATATGAAGACATACCAAGCTTATTGAGAAGAATCAATATCCCAATCTTCCTCAAAATATCTCTTCACTTTCCACCACCTACACTTGTAATAATAGATAAATATGGAATTAGTACAATAAGTACTATGTATGATGACCATGCAAGAAAACATGCACAATGGACTTTTACAAGTAATGTATGTTTTTAAGACCTTCTTTAACAAACCTTTACAACCACAAGCATAAACCCCAATTTCAAGTCACCATTCAGAAATAAGACCATATTCACATCATTTACAGCTCAATTAACACAAGTGTACAATACTTAAAAAGGATAGCAAGGTAAGTCCTTCATTACCATTTAAGCCTCTATCTCAAGTCACCCTAAGCCATACTTAAGTGAATAATGAAGTGACCTCCCATACAACCTCTTCATATACACCTAAGTGTCTCTAAGAGTTACCATAGACACGAGTTTTATCATTACATTAGAACGTACTAAGTCAACATTCTTTATAAAACCATTTAGGAGACACCCAACCATATAGGGGACAATCACAGAATAGCCATAAGGCTTAGGGAACTCAATTTAGTATCTTCTAAGCCTACTCGTGCCATGTGTAGATAGCATCCCATACTACTACCTACAGATTTTGGAACCTATCCAATATTAGAGTGCACATCCCATATGATGGAAATAGGCCTTAACCGACATAGACCATACTAGCAAGGTATGGAATCCGGAGTGTATCCTACTCCGTGGAGGTTGTTCTACTTGCCACGGGTAGAAATAAAAGCAAACCATGTTGGCATATGGTTTAAGAGATGTCCAAAGATATTCATTGTGCCTAATGCTCAACTAGGCCGCCATCCTAACCACATCCTCTCGGTGCTAAGCCTTGGTTTTCCATAGAGTATTCAATCACTAGAGAGGGTTCCTTTTCTAGTTCAACCAACTCATAGTACCTCTTCCCAAGAAAGGCCCCATTTCTTAGTCATAGACAATCTATGTTCATAAGGATAGCTCAAGTGATTTACTTAGATAAGGATTTTCATGCCGTTCTGACTCCATCCATCTCTAAGTCTATCATTTCACTCAAGAAGGGAATATCACCCTAAGGCCCATCTTTCAAGGTTATACATTTACTTGGGAAAGCTAGACTCATGAAAAGGCACTATGCTTAAGTTTACCAATTTAAGTGTTGGCTTAGAATTTTTCTTTTAGCATTTATAGGGAGAGCTCCATTACTAAGTCATAGCCCAACCAAACATTCATATACTCATATACACAATCAATATTTCATGACACAAGACATGATATTAAAGTATATCATATGAGCTAAATCATCATCTTATTGAGACTCATCATAGTCCATCATTACCACTTATAATCAATTTAAGAGAAACATGCTTTCACATTAGCATAATACCACTTTATACAATATCACAATAATACCATTAGAACATCTTCACATTGTAGCTTCACACAAACTGTACATCTATCTTCATATAGTACTTTACAATTTACATCTAGGCTCATATGTGTATAATAATAAAACGATGTAATAATACTCATATAATACCTTTCATGGCCTCAATTCACAATAATACAATATTCCCACATTATACAACAACTTCACCAATGCCTTCATGGCTGAAATTCACAATAATACCACACAAGAATAAGATATAACAGTTCCACCAAAGGTGGATTCAATCTAGCAACTACAATCAACTGAATAAAGAGAGTTGAAACTTTCTTACCATAACCCAAAGCCATAGCCAAAATTACCAAAATACAAGCAATCACTAATAATTCACCTATAAGGCTTACCACCCTTAATTCACCCATCATCAACAATTAATCATGAATAAACATTAAACAACACAAGAGATATCAATACAATTCACTTTACACATAATTCCATCAACTTTGAATTTATAGTCCCACTTCATAGCAAATTTTAGGGTTTTGTAGAAGACAAGGGTTCATGAAGTATTTCTTTCAAAAACCACAAACAAACATCAATTAATCCGTACCCAAACATTTCAAATAATTTTCATGCAAGAAACCTTGATAGAATTTAAAAACAAGATTTTAGTCACCTTTTTAAAATATCGTAAAATCCTTTGAAATTGACTCTAGGATGAAGATGAGTCCCAGATGAAGATCCACCATACCCAATTGATGAAATCTCAATGAAATTTGATGGAAGGAAACCCTCAATTGAAACCTTAGTTGTCCACCTTCTTCCATGAACTTGAGAGAACTTTAGAGAGAGAAAGAACTTTAGGATTTTGATTTAGGAAGAATGAATTCAAAAACACCTCTCAAATGTTTTAATGCCTTTAAAATACATAAAAACACTTAAAATAACCCAAAGTACCCAAACTGCCCTCACTTAGTTGGACCTCGTTTAGCAAGTCCAACTTGAGTTTTATTTTCACATATTTTGTTGGGAAACAAGTTCGCGACGTGGAGGTGTTCCCACAAGTTTTCTAGAAATTAAATTCGAGATAGTAGAGTCCGCGGTGTCTCCGCGACGTGGAGCCACTTTTTGTCCATCGGTGGAGCAGGTCCATGACGCAGAGCCACTCCCTCCAAGAACAACTTCAATCTGCCTTGGCAGCTTGCTTGGCCAAGGGTTGTGTCCTCCTCGGGGACCCTTAGGGTTGTCCCGGGGAGTCGTACCCAAACGTTTTGACCCGAAAAACATTTATTAAGACACTAGGGTCACCTCCGCTGATTTTAAACTCCAAACAACTCATAAAAACATGAACAACATACTAGAACACACCAACACATAAAAGACTAGTTTCCGAAAGTCTTGGTCATCCCCTGACGTTTGACTTCCAAACTCTTAAAAACTGACTAAAAAGGCTATTCTTCATTATTTTAACAAGTTATTAATGCATAGGACCTATGTGAGGATCTACTTTATCCTATTTCATTTTGAGGGGTGTTACAATATCCCCCACTTGGGGACATTCATCCTCTAATGAAACTTTAAAACATTAATAGTAATGACTCAAGACTAGCAGCCCACAACAATAACACAATATCAATATGAAAGAACTCATCAAGGAGGAACCATCAACTCCACATAACAAGCCATTACAACACAACTTCATTCAAATTTATGGAAGTAGGAATCACATCTACAACTCAACATGCCTCAAACCCCTCTTTTTCTTTTTTTCCATTTCTCATTTATTTGGGGGAACTTTCTTCTCCATAGCACCTCTTGCTCATAACAACATCAAAGAACACAATATGCAATTATCTTATCAAAACACAATCATGCTACATCAAGAATACACTTAAGCATGCTCAACTAATCAACTCTAACAACTTTTAGCAACTCACCAATTTATGCATATTAGGAGATCAACGATCATGAAACTAATTTTCTCATTTAAATGAAGAACTCAATTTAATGCATGAATCATTCAACATATCATCCCCCACTTAGGAGAAACCCATCTAAACCAACAAAAAAGGATTCCAACACAAAACTAGAAATTATTACTTACCGGCACCTTCATCCGGATTTGCTTCCTTGTTAGCTTGGAGAGCATAGAAACAATTCCTTGCTTGACCATCAACTCTAGGACCACTATAAGGAGCTTGCCTAGCATTCTTTCCTGTAGCCACAATATTAGGAAAATCTCTCACCTTGTGATCATTTTTCCCACAACCACATCAACCACTAGTGCCGAATAGACACTTCCCAAAATGCTTCTTTCCACGAGTGGAACAAGTAGACTTAGCAATTTGAGAACCACCACCTCCTTCATAGTTGACCTTAGAAGCACTTGATAAATCTTGATTTGGTCCCCTCTTCTTAAACCTAGGTTGTCCTTGATCCTCATACCTACCCCTCTTCAAATCTTGCCTCACCCTAGTCATCTTGGACTCCTCAATAAATTGAGCATACACAACAAGCCTAGAGATGTTCATGTCACCATGGAGTATTTCCGTACATCACTCTTGTTTAACCAAGTCGGATACACCGGTAGCAAACCTACTCATCTCCTCTCTTGAGTTAGACACCAAAGATGGAGCGTACCTAGACAACATAGAGAACTTCAAAGCATACTCCGCCACACTCATATTACCTTGCCTAAGATTAATGAACTCCTTAATTTTGCACTTCCTCTTCTCTAGGAGAAAGTACTTACCCAAGAATGCTTCTTTAAACTCCTCCCATTCTATAGGACCCGCTTCCTTTGGCCTATTTGCCTTCCATTAAGTGTACCAAATTTGGGCCACCTCCTTCAATTGGTACAAAGCCAATTCCGCTTTCTCTCTAGAAGATACTCTCATAGCATCCCCAATTTTGTAAATCTCATCCAAGAATCCTTGGGGATCTTCCTCCAATTCTAGATCCCAAAAAGATAGGAGGATTCATCCTCACGAAGTCTCTCAACCTTGAGGCAGTCGTACTCTCATTAGCATTCACCCTAGGCCCCACCTCTCGATTTGCTTGAGCCGTCATAAATTTATCTAGAGTTAAAAAACCCGCCGTAATATCTTCTTTAGTAATGACCGGGGGAACCACCGGAACCTCATTCTCTTGATTGTTTATGGGGACTTGGTCACCTTGAAGACGTTGGGGAGGAACTCTCCCGTCCACATTCTCCTTTTTCGCTGTCCTAGGATTAGTCCTAGTACTGATATCCTATAAATAAAAGAGATGGATTAGGAAAGATACTTATAGACAAAACTCAAAGGCACGACGTCGAGATTAATTAAAGAAATGAAACTTCTACCGTCCTATAGCGTCTCGCTCATAGATGTGTCACGACTCACATAGATGAACAAGACTCTACTAGACATGGCATATGAGACTTTGAATCCTAAGGGATAATTTCCAAAATCTTATGCTCTGATACAAAGTTTGTAATGACCCAAGAGCACTCCCAATTCGTAACATGCGTACTCGACTTGTCCGAGGTCTAATACAAGCCTCTTAGCATTCATTCATCGCATTTAGTAATAAAAACCATAAGGAATTTAAACACTTTTTAAAACAAATTCATAATTCTCATAAAATCTTTCAATTATAACGAAGTACAAGTTGTAAGTCTTATGTACCATCTTAGACACTAATAGAACCTCTTAGGGGAACGACCCTTTACAACAACATATAAGTCTTATACAACGTTTAAATGGAATTACTAGAGAGGTAACAACTATGTCCTCGAATATATGAGGACAAACCAAGCTTTTTGAGAAGAATCAATATCCCAAGCTTCCTCAAAAGAGCTCTTCACTTTCCACCACCTACACTTGTATAATAGAGAAACATGGAATTAGTACAATAAGTACTATGTGTGATGACCATGCAAGAAAACATGCACAATGGACTTTTACAAGTAATGTATTTTTTAAGACCTTCTTTAACAGACCTTTACAACCACAAGCATAAACCCACATTTCAAGTCACCATTCAGAAATAAGACCATATTCACATCATTTACAACTCAATTAACAGAAGTTTGCAATACTTAAAAAGGATAGCAAGGTAAGTCCTTCATTACCATTTAAGCTTCTATCTCAAGTCACCCTAAGCCACACTTAAGTGAATAATGAAGTGACTTACCATACAACCTCTTCATATACACCTAAGTGTTTCTAAGAGATACAATAGACAAGGGTTTTATCACTACATTATAACATACTAAGTCAACATTCTTTATAAAACCATTTAGGAGACACACAAGCTTATAGTGGACAATCACATAATAGCCCTAAGGCTTAGGGATCTCACTTTAGTATCTTCTAAGCTTACTCGTGCCATGTGTAAATAGGATCTCATACTACTACCTACACGTTGTAGAACCTATCCAATATTAGAGTGCACATCCCATATGATGGAAATAGGCCTTAACTGACATAGACCATACTAGCAAGGTATGGAATCCGGAGTGTATCCTGCTCCATGGAGGTTGTTCTACTTGCCACGGGTAGAACTAAAAGCAAACCATGTTGTCATATGGTTTAAGATATGTCCAAAGATGTTCATTGTGCCTAATCACATGCTCAACTAGGCCGCCATCCTAACCACATCCTCTCGGAGCTAACCCTTGGTTTCCATAGAGTATTTAATCACATATGTACTAGAGAGGGTTCCTTTTCTAGTTCAACCAACTCATACTACCTCTTCCCAAGAAAGGACTCATTTCTTAGTCATAGCTAATATAGGTTCATAAGGATAGCTCAAGTGACTTTCTTAGATAAGGATTTTCATGCCATTCTGACTCCATCCATCTCTAAGTCTATCATTTCACTCAAGAAGGGAACATTATCCTAAGGCCCTTCCTTCAAGGTTATACATTTACTTGGGAAAGCTAGACTCATGAAAAGGCACTATGCTTAAGTTTACCAATTCAAGTCTTGGCCTAGAATTTTTCTGTTAGCATTTATAGGAAGGGCTCCATTACTAAGTCATAGCCCAACCAAACATTCATATACTCATATACACAATCAAGCTTTCATTACACAAGACAAGATACTCCAGTATAGCATATAAGCTACAACATCATCTTATAGAAACTCATCATAGTCCCTTAGCACCACTTATCACCAATTCAAGAGAAACATGCTGTCACATTAGCATAATGCCAATTAATACAATATCACATTAATACCATTAGAACATCTTCACATTATAGCTTCACACAAACTTTACATATAGCTTCATATTGGACTATGCATATAGCCTCGTATGTGTATAATAATACAACAATGTAATAACACTCATATAATACCCTTCATGGCCTCAATTCACAATAATACAATATTCCCACATTATACAACAACTTCACCAATGCCTTCATAGCTGAAATTCACAATAATACCACACAAGAATAAGATAAAACAGTTCAACCAAAGGTGGATTCAATCTACCAACTACAATCAACATAGTAAAGAGAGTTGAAACTTTCGTACCATAAACCAAAGCCGTAGCCAAAATCACCAAAATCCAAGCAATCACCAATAATTCACCCATAAGGCTTACCATCCTGAATTCACCTATTATCAACAATTAATCATGAATAAACATTAAACAACACAAGATATATCAATACATTTCACTTTTCATATAATTCTATCAACTTTGAATTTATAGAAATAGATCCACTTGATAGATAATTTTAGGGTTTTGTAGAAGACAATGGTTCATGGAGTATTTTATTCAAAAACCCCAAACAAACATCAATTAATCCATACCCAAATGTTTCAAATCATTTTCATGCAAGAACCGTTGATAGAATTCAAAAACAAGCTTTTACTCACCTTTTGACAACATTGTAAAATCCTTTGAAATTGACTCTAGGATGAAGGTGAGTCCAAGATGAAGAGCCACCATACCTCAATTGATGAAATCTCAACAAAATTTGGTGGCAGGGAACCCTCAATTGAAACACTAGCTCTCCAACTTCTTTTTCCTTGAATTTGAGAGAACTTTAGAGAGAAAAAGAACTTTGGGGCTTTGATTTGGGAAGAATGAATTCAAAAACAACTATTAAATGTTTTGATACCCTTAAAATACTTAAAAACACTTAAAATAATAATAACTCAAAGTACCCAAACTACCCCTCACTTAGTTTGACCTTTTTAAGCAAGTCCAACTTGAGTTTTATTTTTGCAGATTTTGTCGGGAAACAAGTTCGCGACGTGGAGGGTTTCTCACAAGTTTTCTATAAATTAAATTCGAGACAGAAGAGTCTGCGGTGTCTCCGCGATGCGGAGACACTTTTTGTCCATCGGTAGAGCAGGTCCGCGATGCGGAGCCACTCCTTCCAAGAACAACTTCAAGCTGCCTTGGCTGCTTGCTTGGCCAAGGGTTGGGTCCTCCTCGGAGACCCTTAGGGTGGTCCCAGGGAGTCGTACCCAAACGTTTTGAGCCGAAAAACATTTATTAAGACACTAGGGTCACCTCCACTGCTTATAAACTCCAAACAACTCATAAACAGATGATCAAGATACTAGAACACACGTTGACGTAAAAGACTAGTTTTCGAATGTCTTGGTCGTCCCTTGACGTTTGACTTCCAAACACTTTAAAACTGACTAAAACAACTATTATTCATTATTTTAACAAGTTATTAATGCATAGGACCCATGTGAGGCTCTACTTTATCCTACTTCATTTTGAGGGGTGTTACAATATCCCCCACTTGGGGACATTCGTCCTCCAATAACACTTTAAAACATTAAGGGTAATGACTCAAGACTAGCAACCCACAACAATCACACAATATCAATATGAAAGCACTCATCAAGGAGGAAACATCAACTCTAGATAAGAAGCCATTACTACACAACTTCATTCAAATTTATGGAAGTAGGAATCACACCTACAACTCAACATGCGTCAAACCCCCCCTTTTTTCTTTCCATTTCTCATTTATTTGGAGGAACTTCCTTCTCCATAGCACCTCATGCTCATAACAACATCAAAGAACACAATATGCAATTATCTTATCAAAACACAATCATGCTACATCAAGAATACTCTTAAGCATGCTCAACTAATCAACTCTAACAACTTTTAGCAACTCACCAATTTATGCATATTAGGAGAACAACGATCATGAAACTAATTTTCTCATTTAAATCAAGAACTCAATTTAATGCATGAATCATTATAAGGAGAATTATAGAAACTCATTTTTTTCACACAAGACTCCAAAAACAATGCATCATGCTTCTAAAATTCTATGACTCTAACTTGATTAGGAATAGAAGAATGAGACTAGAATATCCAAACTCACCTCAACTCATCATTCAACATATCATCCCCCACTTAGGAGAAACCCATCTAAACCAACAAAAAGGGATTCCAACACAAAACTAGAAATTATTACTTACCGGCACCTTCATCCGGATTTGCTTCCTTGTTAGCTTGGAGAGCATAGAAACGATTCCTTGCTTGACCATCAACACTAGGACCACTATAAGGAGCTTGCCTAGCATTCTTTCCTTTAGCCACAATATTAGGAAAATCTCTCACCTTGTGATCATTTTTCCCACAGCCACATCAACCACTAGTGCCTAATAGACACTTCCCAAAATGCGTCTTTCCACGAGTGGAACAAGTAGACTTAGCAATTTGAGAACCACCACCTCGTTCAGAGTTGACCTTAGGAGCACTAGATAAATCTTGATTTGGACCCTCTTCTTAAACCTAGGTTGTCCTTGATCCTCATACCTACCCCTTTGCAAATCTTTCCTCACCCTAGTCATCTTGGACTCCTCAATAAATTGAGCATACACAACAAGCCTAGAGATGTTCATGTCACCATGGAGTATTTCCGTACATCACTCTTTTTTCACCAAGTCGGATACACCGATAACAAACCTACTCATCTCCTCTCTTGAGTTAGACACCAAAGATGGAGCATACCTAGACAACATAGAGAACTTCAAAGCATACTCTTCCACACTCATATTATGTTACCTAAGATTAATGAACTCCTTAATTTTGTACTCCCTCTTCTCTAGGGGAAAGTACTTACCCAAGAATGCTTCTTTAAACTCCTCCCATTCTATAGGACTCACTTCCTTTGGATTATTTGCCTTCCATTGAGTGTACCAAATTTGGGCCACCTCCTTCAATTGGTACGAAGCCAATTCCGCATTCTCTCTAGAAGATACTCTCATAACATCCACAATTTTGTAAATCTCATCCAAGAATCCTTGGGGATCTTCTCCAATTCTAGATCCCAAAAAGATAGAAGGATTCATCCTCACGAAGTTTCTCAACCTTGAGGCAGTCGTACTCTCATTAGCATTCACCCTAGGCCCCACCTCTCAATTTGCTTGAGCTTTCATAACTTTATCTAGAGTTAAAAAAGCCGCCCCAATATCTTCTTTAGTCATGATCGGGGGAACCACCGGAACCTCATTCTTTTGATTGCTTATGGGGACTTGGTCACCTTGAAGATGTTGGGGAGGAACTCCCCCATCCACATTCTCCTCTTTCGCTGTCCTAGAATTAACCCTAGTATTCATATCCTATAAACAAAAGAGATGGATTAGGAAAGATACTTATAGACAAAACTAGAAGGCACGACGTCAAGATTAATGAAAGAAATGTAACTTCTACTATCCTATAGCCTCTCGCTCATAGATGTGCCACAACTCACACATATGAACAAGTCTCTACTAGACGTGGCATATGAGACTTTGAATTCTAAGGGATAATTTCCAAAATCTTATGCTCTGATACCAAGTTTTTAACGACCCGAGGGCACCCCTAATTCGTAACATGTGTACTCGACCTATCGGAGGTCTAACACAAGCCTCTTAGCATTCATTCATCTCATTTAGTAATAAAAACCATAAGGAATTTAAACACTTTTGAAAACAACTTCATAATACTCATAAAATCTTTCAAATATAACGAAGTAGAATTTCTAAGTCTTATGTACCATCTTAGACACTAATAGAACATCTTAGGGGAACGACCCTTTACAACAAAATATAAGTCTTATACAATGTCTAAGTGGAAATACTAGAAAGGTAACAACTATGTCTTCGAATAAATGAGGACATACCAAACTTTTTGAGAAGAATCAATATCCCAAGCTTCCTCAACAGATCTCTTCCCTTTCCACCACCTACACTTGTAACAATAGAGAAATATGGAATTAGTACAATAAGTACTATGTATGATGACTATGCAAGAAAACATGCACAATGGACTTTTACAAGTAATGTATGTTTTTAAGACCTTCTTTAACAAACCTTTACAACTACAAACATAAACCCACATTTCAAGTCACCATTCAGAAATAAGACCATATTCACATCATTTACAACTCAATTAACACAAGTGTACAATACTTAAAAAGGATAGCAAGGTAAGTCCTTCATTACCATTTAAGCCTCTATCTCAATTCACCCTAAGCCACACTTAAGTGAATAATGAAGTGACCTCCCATACAACCTTTTCGTATACACCTAAGTGTTTCTAAGTGTTACAATAGACAAGGGTTTTATCATTACATTATAACATACTAAGTCAACATTCTTTATAAAACCCTTTAGGAGACACACAAGCGTATAGGGTACAATCACATAATAGCCCTAAGGCTTAGGGAACTCACTTTAGTATCTTCTAAGCCTACTCGTGCCATGTGTAGATAGCATCCCATACTACTACCTACACGTTGTAGAACCTATCCAATATTAGAGTGCACATCCCATATGATGGAAATAGGACTTAATCGACATAGACCATACTAGCAAGCTATGGAATCGGGAGTGTATCCTACTCCGTGCAGGTTGTCCTACTTGCCACGGGTAGAACTAAAAGCAAACCATGTTGGCATATGGTTTAAGAGTTGTCCAAAGATGTTCATTATGCCTAATCACATGCTCAACTAGGCCACCATCCTAACCACATCCTCTCGGTGCTAAGCCTTGGTTTCCATAGAGTATTCTATCACATATGTACTAGAGAGGGTTCCTTTTCTAGTTCAACCAACTTATATTACCTCTTCTCAAGAAAGGCCCCATTTCTTAGTCATAGCCAATCTAGGTTCATAAGGATAGCTCTAGTGACTTTGTTAGATAAGGATTTTCATGCTGTTCTGATTCCTTCCATCTCTAAGTCTATCATTTCACTCAAGAAGGGAACATCACTGTCGCGCCCCGTTTTTCTCAAAACGGGTTTTATGCACGACCTAACAACTCTTTTGGGCTTTGGAGGATTGAAGAGTCGCCACCTAACGAATTAAGGTGCGTTAGGGCACCTATCTAACCTAAACTAAGTCTAGCTAAGGTCAACGAACCAGAGATCAGGGTAAGGGTTCAAATTACCTCGAGGGGAAGGTGTTAGGCATCCCTCGAGATCCACAAATATGGGTCCCGGCCGTATCTCATGCAATATGTGGGGGTTACAAGTAGCATTTAAGGTCACTTCATTATTTTGGTTATTTATTAGCATAGTTACTAAGTGATGACTAGCATTAAACAAATAGTATCATTTTATTTATTTATCTATTATTTAATTAAACATGCAAAAACTATGTGATGACATAATACTAAATAACTTGCATAAATAAAATTTTAAAAGAAGCGAGAAGATAGAAAGTAGACAAGTATATGAGCAAATATCATTTTTTATTTTTATTTTGAAAACTACCCCAAATAAATATAATCTCAAACAGATAAAGGGACAAGAGGAAAGGGAGACTCTGAAAGACTTTTAGGATCAGCACTCGACTTTTCTTTATTTCGATCGATTTCTTGTAGGGACAGACAAAATCAAAATTTGTCATTTTAGATCGAGTCGATATCATCATCTCCATAGGGCCTAAACTACCCCTACCCCACCACCGCATGCTTTTCGTCTCTAAGAGGTGCCTATCGTCCCCGCTTAAGGTCCAAGAGGCATTGGACTACTATTATGGTGGATGTAGACAAAACAGAATATAGTAGGCCCTCCTAGACACCAAGTCAAACATGTTGGACGAGCACTTAGCACATATAGTCTCATATTGGCCTCTAAGTTTTATTTAGCATGCTGACAAACACACGTAATGTGAAAGGTCTCATGCTTAAGGTGTGTGAATATATAAACAAACAACACAATTATTTACAGTCATTTTTAGCATGCAGATAATTATTTAACTGATTTTAGAGGGCAGAAAAATTATATAAGTGCAGAAAGTAATTTCTAATTTGATCTTTTAGAGTACAGCGAAAAGGTGATCACAGATATAGAAACATTAAAAAAAGAAGCAGCTTAGTTATTATGATAGAAAAATAATTTTTGAGTAGCAATTGATTTATTATATGCGGAAAATAACCAGTAGCTGATTTCAAATGGCAAAACAGTTAATTACGATGTAGGGAATTAATTATTTGGAGCAGATTTAATAGGAGCAGCAAGTGTCTGAAGTGGCAAGTTTATGCAGAAAAGATTTGATTTCGGGCATGATTTAATCAGGTCAGCAAATGTAAAGTAGCAAATTTTAAAGATACACAAAATATAATTATTAGTTAATTTTAGGTGATTAGCAAATAGATCACAAAAATGCAAGAAATAATATTTTATTTATTCATTTTTTCACGAAGCATGTAGCAGATCAAAATGAGTTATTAGCATTTTCAGTAGCAAAACAGATCGAAACCAGATTCAATCTAGGAGGCGGATTATAATTTTAACACCTAATTTTACTCTCTTTATCTATTAATAGGCTGGTTGACATCTCTAGCTAATTGATTACGTCCTATAGGCATGATTTCTAAATAGAGAATAAGATCCATAACCTATATGCATAATTTCTACACCCAAATAATATATTAAGAATTAAATAACTCCTTTATTATCAAAACATTATACATAATTTCTATATAAGATATAATATTCAGAAACCTATAGTCATGGTTTCTAAGTGTAAACATCTTTGGAATATGGATCTAGTCCTAAACATAAATTCTAACCCCGAAACCTATTAGGACTTAATCATAAACCTATCGGCATACACACTATTACCAAATTCGCATTGGTGAAACCTTATAGGCATGGTAACTAGCTTGTTGCAAAAAAAGATAATAAACAATTAGGCAAACAAATAATCACATTTAACATGTAAAAAGGGTTAATCGATCTTAGGCCAAGTTCAAACTTAGAAAAGCAAACAAATATCACATAAACCCTTTTTCAAATTCTAACCGAAAACTGATTCAACTTTGTTACATGCTAATCGATTTCAGATTTATACACAAACAAGTACCTTGATTTTAGATTAATGAATTAAGGGACAGTAACTTATTCAACCAAATTTAAGTGATTAATCAACAAAGATGGGCTCTCTTCAACGAATCATAAGTAATAAAAATAAAAAAAGTATAAACACTTAGCACATATTCCCTCCCCCCTTAGATGATCCCCAAATTTTATCATATATATAGAGGAGGGTTAGAGATTTATACAAATATTACAAACCAGAAAAATAATAATAAATACAAATTCAAAAATACAAAAATTAAGTAATCTCGTCTCATGGCAACTCTTCATATTTTGAACTTTAGTTCAAAACCCTGTTAAACCATAAAAAAAAAATATAGACAATAATAATAATAATAAGATTAATCACTCAAACACAGGTATCACAAGCAGATAAAATTAATACAGAAGGTTCAGAGAGCATGCATACTACATTGAGCAGGTGGAAAATATCACGTCACACCGAAGAATGAAAGAAACTAACCAGTTGACCAGTTAAAAAAAAATCAGCAATGAAGACACTTTGACCCGAACACAGCAAGCACTTCTTAAAAAATTCCCCGGAAAATCTTTTCAAGCAGAGAGCAAAATATTTTACTTAGTATTTTAATATGTGAGCAATAGGTGTTAGAATAATGTATGAATGTTGAGAGTAATGTATGAATAGGTAGAGGTATTCTGGGTGAGAGTCCTAAAAAATAATGAAAGGATGTCTCTTTTATAGTGAAGGGGAGGGCATAAAAATATAAGGAAAGGAATAATTAAGGAGACAATTAAAAAAAGTTTTCCTTATTTTAAAAGAGAGCCAAAATTAGATATTTTAATTTATTTTTTACCAAAATAAAAACATTACCAAATATAAACCGAGTAAGAAATATGCCTACCTATAATTAAAGTAAAAGGAATCAATTAACATACAAATAACATAAAAAAAAAACAAAAAAACAAGTGAGATCGGTAATAAATAAATGGGAGGGTGATAATTATAACTCAAAATATGTCTTGCCATAGCCTAACGTGATTTCACCAAAATAGATGAATGCATCTTTACTAATTAAATTAATTAAGGTTAAACAAAATCAATTAACAAAAATCAACAAATTACTAACATTACAGAAAATCCCTCAAAGCACATATTTAAAAAGGAAAGGAATAAAATTAATCACACAAAACCTCGTTGAAATTGCTTACTATAATTTAAACAAGCAAAATGCATAGTCAATTCCACAATTAAATATACCATCCCAAAAGTCCAGTACCAAATCATTATTTTTTTACCAAATATAAACAAGTAAGAAATCCGGTTAAGCTTAAAAGGTGAGAAATATCTACTAGCATATATTTTCCTTGTTAAGAAGGAAGCCAAAATTAGACTTATATTTTAAAACAAATTACCAATTATAAACAAGTAAGAGGTCTATTTTAATTAAGGTAAGGAATCAGTTAGCAGAAATTAGTGCCATCAAATGAAATTAAGAAAAGTGGGACTACCTACCATATACAACTAAGTACAGAGCTATTACCGCACTTTACTCATAGTGAAGCCAATATCAATTAGCAATTCCAATATCTGCCAGATTTTACTCATATGCAAAACTTATGTCCCATGTCAACAAATGCATATATTACACGCAAGAGTTCAGCCATAAATAAACCAACTCTCGTGCCAAAGTTTAGTCTAGTTATAATAATCTGATATGAATGCTATCTGTCAAGATTATGATATGAAGGAATTGTATTAAATTGCTATTGTGATGATTGATATAATAAGATATCATCTATGTATACTATGCAGTTCTCTAGTTGATTAAAATAATTGTCCATAAAATGTTGGTATCTACCTGGTGCATTTTTATATCCAAAAGGTAATACGTTCCATTCATAAAATCCTTGAGGTACCGTAAAAGCTGTTAATTTTTTAGATTCTTCTTCTAACTTAAGATGGTAAAATCCTGATTTGCAATCAAATTTACTAAAATAATTATAACCTTGTATTTGTCTAACTTTTAATAGAATATATGCTGGAAAATATAAAAGAAATTATAAGGTTAATACCCTTAGAAAAAATGTATTATGAACGAATCCATGAATAGAACGGACCTCCCCCAAAATTGGTATCAGAGCTAGATAGTAATTATTCAGACATGAATAACCACTCTGAAGTTCATAGATATGAATTAATCAGAACAGTAATAACAAAACGACAAGAATTAAAATATAAACAAGAAAGACTTGAATATAACATATATGCAGGTGTATGTCAGAAATCTATACTAGCACAAAGAAAAAGGATATTTACACTAGAGAATGAAATACAAACTATAGAGTATAAACTAAAATATAATTTAAAATGAATAAGGAAGAATTTGCTATAGAAGAAAAGACTTACGAAAATCCGGAAGGATTAAAAATAAAGATAATATTTTCAAACCTAGGAAGGAGATATAAAAAGATAGGTGATAATTTATATTTAATGATAGAAAAAGAAACAGTAAGATTAGAAGATAGTTTAACGGCAATGGTACGAATAACTAAAGAAAATGAAGAAATAGATAGGAAAAAAGAAATAGAAACAATAAAACAACAAACAAAATTAGAAATCCAACAGATAGAAGAGGTAAAAAACGATAAGATACTTGCACTAGAAAAAGAACTAGCCATACTTAAAGAATTATACGCAACTAAACAAAAAAAAAAAAAAAAGACTGAATTAGAAATAGAAATTAAAAAAATTTAAGGAACAATTAGAAAGCAGATATAAGCATTGATAATGTCGACATAGAAGAAAATTGCTCGGAGAACAAGGTTCCGAAATAAGTGAAACATATACGAAATTTTAGAAAAAATAAACGAACTGAAATAAATCAAGTATAGAAGTAAATGCGAAGAAGTAGAAAATAAAGCAAGTACAAGCACAAGTACGAAGTTAAAAATCCTAGAACAATGAGTCCGAACTATTATACAGTTAGTTACCAAGAATCGAGATAGATATGATACTTTATGGAACAAAAGATTAAATAAAAAATGGACACCATCTACAACAACCGAAATACTAATTTTCTAGATTTAGATTGCATAGCCGACATAAACAAGACAATACAATTATGGGTAGGCTACATATCAAAACAACTAGTAGATAATAAAATTGGAATAACGAAGTACCGGGATATATAGAAAGAACATTTATAGGAACAGTAAAATTATGGTTACGAGAATTTAGGAGAAGACAAGATACTAAGATATTAAGAAATAGTAAGAAAATGGATGGAGAAAATGCAACTACTCCCATTGATATCTTAAACAAATATGAGCTTGCTATAAGAAATGAATTTAGCGGCACAACAACGAAGTAGAAGAACAACATAAAGAAAACAGTTACATAGAAATCTAATGTTAAAATTAGCTATATGTAATATGTGCTACATAGATGAATATACATGCGCATTTAGAGAATATTATTATAAAGGAACATATGACACAACGAAGCACGGGGAAATAAGAAAGTTGTACTTTACAAAATTACGAGAACCATTTAGTTCTAAAATAATAAAAGAGGCGGAATAGTGCGGGATTGCAAGATACACTAGGAGCACGTATGAGATATTTACAAAAATGGTATTACGAAATATGTGAAAAATATAGAGAAGACATAAAAATGGAAAAATCAATAATAAAAAATCTAACCGTTGTAAAGATAGAATAGCACCTCAATTTGGATGTAATGATAACTACTATAAAAAGAAAAATAGAAAGCCGGAAAATTTAAAAAATTTAAATCCCAATATAAATATAAGAAACCACGAAGAAGATATTATATAAAAAACACTAAAGAAAAAAAGACCCTTTAGGCCAAAGAAAAAAATAACGAGAATGTACATGTTATAATTGCGGAAAATTAGGACATTTAGCTAAAGATTGTAAACTACCTAGAGATCCAAAAGGAAACAAATATCTGAAATAATAATTAATGATGAAATATATACACAATTAGATCATATAGATTATGACCCAGATAGTGATGATAGTATATATGAATTTGATATAAACGACGAACAACCTGAAAATGAAATAGAAGAAGATAATAATTATTATGAACGACAAAGATGTACAAATAATAAAAGAAGAATATACAAATGAAGAATCTCTGAGAACAAAAAGTAATATTTGATGTTAATATATTTGAACAAATAAAAGGAAAAGAATTAGATCTCGGTGTAGAGAAAAATATTTAAGTTACCCTTAATAAGAAATATTTTTAAAAGACAAAAAAGAAGAATACTATGTAGTGAGCCAAAAAGAACATATAATAGATTGTAAATACGCTAAAGGAAAAGCAAGAATACCTATAATAAATAAACGAATAATAAATAAAGAAATACAAGCAATTAAAGCTAAAGACCCTATAAAATACGTACACTTAGGAGGAACAGAGATACTAATAAAAGCCTGTTTTAGAGAAGGAATAGATACACCAATAGAAATATATTTAGCAGATGATAGGATAATAGAGCCAATAGAAAGAAGTATAATAAGTGCCGTAAAAAGGAAATCGATATATCAAAAATTTAAATTCATAATTAGTGCAAATTATTCAAAAGTAGCAATAGATGATAAAAATATAGATAAATCATTAGTACTATATTGGAAGATGTCAGGAATAGAGTTAGCCCCAGGCAGCAAAATATTCACGGCTCATTTGTAAAAACCTATACGTACTAACCACAAAACATAAAATAACAGCTAAAAATAAGATAAACAAGATAAAAATAGAAGACCCCTTTGAACAAATTGTAACGGTCATAGATAATAATGATTATAGTTATAAAGAAATAGATATAGAAGAAGATTTAGAGATAGTCAGTGATAGAATAAGTACTTCAAAAAGAATGAAAAATATAGATAAAACAGAAACATCTCAACCTCAACGAAAATCGTAGAATACCCAATAATAAAAGAAATTGAACCATATCATTATTATATAACCTGGAATAATAGAACAAAGAAAACACATTATTTTAATAAATACGGGACAAGAAGAAAATTATATACCACGAAAACTAGTAGATGAAGAAGAGATAATATCTAAAAAACAAGCATGTCCCGACTTACCAAAAGAATTATCATACATAGAAGATACAACTGAAAAAGAAGTTATTATAGGAGGAATAATTATATCAATTAAATTTACAATATACCAAGGTGATAATATAATATTAGGAATAAAATGGTTAGAAGAAATGAAACCTTATAATCTAGACAATACACAACTAATCATAACTTATAAAACCAAAAAAGTCACAATAAAAAGAGCATTATGAAAATCTATATACTTGCAAAAATAATAGTCGAAAACTATTATAATAGATACTATACTCCAATGTTAGATACGGGAGCGAGAAGCAAATATGTGTAAACATAATTGTCTACCGAGATGAAAAATGGGAAAAATTAAAAACCCCTATAGTAGTAACAGGATTTAACAATGAAGGAAGTATGATAACATACAAAGCAAAAAATATAAAACTACAAATATGGGATAAAATATTAACTATAGAAGACATATATAGTTATGAATTTATTAATAAAGATATGCTTTTAGGAATGCCGTTTCTAGAAAAACTATATCCCCACATAATAACAAAAACACACTGGTGGTTTACCACACCATGTAAGCAAAAAATAGGAGCAAAAAGAGTAGCTAATAAAAATAGAAAATCCACACCATGGATTAAAGGAAGTGAAAAAATAACACAAAAATTAGAAAATATTAAAGAAAGTACCCATAATATAGAAATAATAATATTTTCAATAGACAAAATAAAAATAATCCAAGAAAAACTAGAACCACTATATAGTGAAGATCCCTTAAAAGGATGGGAAAAACATAAAACAAAGGTAAAAATTGAACTAATTGATGAAAATAGCATAATAACCCAAAAACCATTGAAATACAATTTTGATGATTTAAAAGAATTTAGAATGCATATAAACGAATTATTAGAGAATAAATATATTCAAGAAAGTAATAGTAAACATACAAGCCCAAGCATTCATAGTAAATAAACATAGTGAACAAAAAAAAAAGAGGAAAAAGCCGTATGGTTATTGATTATAGAAATTTAAATGCAAAAACTAAAACATATAATTACCCCATACCAAATAAAGTATTAAAAGTTAGACAAATACAAGGTTATAATTATTTTAGTAAATTTGATTGCAAATCTGGATTTTACCATCTTAAGTTAGAAGAAGAATCTAAAAATTAACAGCTTTTACGGTACCTCAAGGATTTTATGAATGGAACGTGTTGAAATAATGAAAAATCAAATAGAATTTTTAGGAATACAAATAGATAAGAATGGTATAAAAATGCAAAACCATATAGTACAAAAAATAATAAATTCTGAAGAAAATATAGACACAAAAAAGAAATTACAATCATTTTTAGGATTAGTAAATCTTGTACGAGAATATATACCTAATTTAGCAGAAAATCTTAAACCATTACATAAAAAATTAAAAAAGGATGTAGAATATTATTTTGACAAAAAAGACCAAGTACAAATACAAAAAATAAAACTATTGTGCAAAAAATTACCAAAATTATACTTCCCAGATGAAAATAAAAAATTCATATACATAGTAGAATCCGATGCCAGTGAAATAAGCTGTGGAGGAGTATTAAAATATAAATACGATAAAGAAAAAAATAGAACATCATTGTAGATATTACTCCGGAACATTTACAAATCCCGAAATAAAATGGGAAATAAATAGAAAAGAACTATATGCTTTATATAAATGTTTATTAGCTTTTGAACCATATATTGTTTATAACAAGTTTATTGTAAGAACAGATAATACACAGGTGAAATGGTGGATTACAAGAAAGATACAAGATTCAGTAACAACTAAAGAAATACGAAGACTCGTATTAAATATACAAAATTTCACATTCACAATAGAAGTGATAAGTACTGACAAAAATGTTATTGCAGATTACATATCAAGACAAAGCTACTCAAACGGATCCAGACAATGAAAATACGATTGAGAAAATATTGAATACAATGACATTGTTTCATACAAAGCTAGATACAATGGAAAAAGAGCTACAAAATATTAAAAGTCATTGAGCATGACAAGAAACATGCGGAGCTAAGTCCATCGGACGACTCAAAAAATTCAGAGCTACAAGGTGACGATGGGAAACACCGAAAAACCCAACCTAACAGGTTTGTTAAATGCAGCTACAGGAGCTAGTACCTCTGCAACAAAGGAGGAAACCAAAAGATATGTCAATACAAATATGACCAAATTATTTGATAAACCATTTACACCAAAAATCCAAAAAGATATATTTATACCCCCTCAAGTCAATACATACAAAGAAAGCCTAGGACAGCATAAACAGGCATACAACCATATAACCCGAGCATATATTTAAAATATCCACAAAATCCAAACCTTTTTAAACCAAAATCCCAGATCTACCAATACAAAAAATCCTTATGAAGATTACATTACACAACATCTACAAGGATACAATAAATTAATTGCACAACCAAAAACATACGCCAATCTAGTAGGTACTTGTTACCATTATGGATTGCTAAACAGTATATACAGCAACAGGAGACGAGATAGCTACAATTCCAGAACTACACAAGGCATTTATGCACTATAAATGAATTACCAAAGGGACATTATTTTATATAAAATTTTATTCAGCACCGGCCGAGATATTATATGACGAAATCAAACCAATTATACAAGTAATAAAAATAGGATTGACAAGAGAAATGATCATCCCCGAAAAGATAGAAAAACAAGACGAAATTCAAAAGATTGAGATACCAGCATTTTATGCAAGAAAAAGAGTTATTGGCCTAGCCACAATATTAAATGAACTAGCAACAAATTATTTGAACCAAAATACAATATGGAGCTACTACGCCAGGGAGCAAACAATGATATATTCAAATTGCAGAGAAACAAGACTGGCAGATATGGAGGAAATAAGACAGTGGGTATTAAGCCTACTAAAACCAGAACAAAAACCCGACGACAAGAGCTATAAGGCAAAACTTTATCTCAACAGAGCTAATGGAAAATTATTGCAAAACTATAGGACACAAATATCCAGACCACAACTGTTCAAAATGCTACGGAGAAGACAATATCATTCCAGCTGTCAACTTGGAATAGAAAATATCTACAAGATAGCAAGAAGACAAAAGCAAAGATAATGGAAGATAAAGCATGAAGATAATGGAAGAAAAAAGATAGTGGAAATATGTAAAAAGTTGTTTGTCATTTTATGTAAAGATAGGAATATTGTAAAGTAGTGCGGATAGTGGTAGGATAGTGGTAGGAATAGTATAATGTAAAGTAATATGTAAAGTAATCATAGTTAGCTAAAGTAACTATAGGTTAGAAAAAGTAACCATAGTAAGGTTACTTATACTTGTATAAATAGAGAGCCATTAGGCAAGATAGAAGCAAGACTTTCTACACGGAAAGCATTGCTCTTTTGTAACAAATATTCTCTCAAATAAATATTTTCTCAGCTAAACTTTGTCTAAGCAATGGATCAACATAATGAAGATACTCCACAGGTACACATATCCATCAATATATTTACAATCATGAATATGAATAGCTAAATTACTTGATCCTGAATATCATAAGATTGATAAGATGAATTTATATTAAGTTGTTATATACTAGAATTATTGTCAAATGTTTTTAAGTTTGTTAACATGAGGAAAGAAAAGAAAACTTCCGACTATGCCATCCTAAAGTTGAAACCGTAGGCATGAGAAGCCGTGAGGGAGTAAACACGGTTGAGGTATTTGAAGGAAGAAAGTATTTTCGAAAGTACGGTGTTAACAAAGTGGATCGAGAAAATGTTTGAAAATAGTCTAGTTATAATAATCCGATATGAATGCTATCTGTCAAGATTATGATATGAAGGAATTGTATTAAATTGCTATTGTGATGATTGATATGACTTACTTACATGATGAAATGATTTTAGCATATAAGATATTAATTTTGCATATACTTAGAACTATACCAACGGAAATAAGACAAATCATATGGGAAAATATAATTGAAGAAGAAGAAATAGAATTAATGAACCAAGAGTGGTATGAACTAGATGAAATAAGAAGAATAAACAATGAAATCATAGATTTTGATATATACGACTTATACGACTTAGAAATTCAATATTCAGATTAATGATAAATCAAGAATACTTAGAATATTGGCAACAAACTATGACAGATCTTACCTTACTAAGTAATATGATGAAAAATAATATAGAAGCATTCCAACAAACCCACGACATAGAATATATAGAATATATGCTGGAAAATATAAAAGAAATTATAAGGTTAATACCCTTAGAAAAAATGTATTATGAACGAATCCATGAATAGAACGGACCTCCCCCAAAATTGAAATTATAAGGTTAATACCCTTAGAAAAAATGTATTATGAACGAATCCATGAATAGAACGGACCTCCCCCAAAAACCATTGAAATACAATTTTGATGATTTAAAAGAATTTAGAATGCATATAAACGAATTATTAGAGAATAAATATATTCAAGAAAGTAATAGTAAACATACAAGCCCAGCATTCATAGTAAATAAACATAGTGAACAAAAAAGAGGAAAAAGCCGTATGGTTATTGAGTATAGAAATTTAAATGCAAAAACTAAAACATATAATTACCCCATACCAAATAAAGTATTAAAAGTTAGACAAATACAAGGTTATAATTATTTTAGTAAATTTGATTGCAAATCAGGATTTTACCATCTTAAGTTAGAAGAAGAATCTAAAAAATTAACAGCTTTTACGGTACCTCAAGGATTTTATGAATGGAACGTATTACCTTTTGGATATAAAAATGCACCAGGTAGATACCAACATTTTATGGACAATTATTTTAATCAACTAGAGAACTGCATAGTATACATAGATGATATCTTATTATATTCACGAACGGAAGAAGAACATATACGACTATTAGAAAAATTTATTCATGTAATTACACACTCAGGAATAAGCCTAAGCAAAAAGAAAGCTGAAATAATGAAAAATCAAATAGAATTTTTAGGAATACAAATAGATAAGAATGGTATAAAAATGCAAAACCATATAGTACAAAAAATAATAAATTCGAAGAAAATATAGACACAAAAAAGAAATTACAATCATTTTTAGGATTAGTAAATCAGGTACGAGAATATATACCTAATTTAGCAGAAAATCTTAAACCATTACATAAAAAATTAAAAAAGGATGTAGAATATTATTTTAGGATCTTGAAATACTAAGCATGAAACTATGAACGAATTAACATGCACATCTTATGTCTAATGGCAAACACAAACAAAATTTGAATTTCAAAATAAAGACATCGTACACAGGACCGATCCGTGAAGATCGGTCCTTATTAAAAAATCGTTTTTAGTTACGAATCAGAACATTGACATCCGCAAGCTTTTGTTTTGTAGCTTTTCGCTCTCGTCGGAGAAAGGAAGCGAAGCGAGGCGGTGCCGGAGCTTTCGCGGGAGTTGCTTGACAGAGCTTCGCACGGTCTCGAGTCCCCGCTATTCGCTTGCTCTCGCCAGTCGGGGGAGAAAGAGAGGAGTGAATGATTTTTTAGGGTTACTGTTTTAGATATTAAAATAGGAAGATTGAGGAGAATCGATCTCAACCGTAGGATTAGAATTAGATGGGTGACTCGGATTTAATTTGAAGATGGACGGATGAGATTAAAAGATTTGAAATCTGAAATTGGAATAAGAAAAGGCTATAATTGAAATGAGAATTTGAATTGGAATGGCTAGATTTGAAATAAATTAGTATAGAATAGGTTAAGAATTAAATAATTAAGAGGAATTTTAAGAAAATGCTATTCGATTAATAAAATACCACGTATATCTTATAAAAATTTCATACAAACTAATACACTTACAATTTTAAAACATTTTAGTAAGATAATTATTTTGAATTTATTTATTGATAAATATAATTTAATAAAATAATTTGATAATAATTACACTAATTTAAAGAAAAATGGTGCATACTAAAATATGTAGTTTTAAGACAAAATTAACTAAAATCTTAAACTCAAAATATGTTTTAAATATGTATTAATCAAATAGCATTTCAAAAAGGGTTAAAAGTCGGTCAAAATTGGGTGTCAACAATCACCCTAAGGACCATCCTTCAAGGTTATACATTTATTTGGGAAAGCTGGACTCATGAAAAGGCACTATGCTTAAGTTTACCAATTAAAGTCTTGGCCTAGAATTTTTGTTTTAGCCTTTATAGGAAGAGATCCATTACTAAGTCATAGCCCAACCAAACATTTATATACTCATATACACAATCAAGCTTTCATGACACAAGACAAGATACTCAAGTATAGCATATGAGCTACAACATCATCTTATAGAGACTCATCATAGTTCATCATCACCACTTATCACCAATTCGGGAGAAACATGCTTTCACATTAGCATAATACCACATTATACAATATCACATTAACACCATTAGAACATCTTCACATTATACCTTTACACAAACTTTACATATAGCTTCAAGTAGGACTTTACATATATCCTCATATGTGTATAACAATACAACAATGCAATAACACTCATATAATGCCCTTCATGGCCTCAATTCACAATAATACAATATTCCCACATGATACAACGAATTCACCAATGCCTTCTTGGCTGAAATTCACAATAATACCACACAAGAATAAGATATAACAGTTCCACCAAAGGTGGATTCAATCTACCAACTACAATCAACTAAATAAAGAGAGTTGAATCTTTCTTACCATAACCCAAGGCCATAGCCAAAATCACCAAAATGTGCAATCACCAATAATTCACCCAGAAGTCTTACCACCCTTAATTCACCCATTATCAACAGTTAATCATGAATAAACATTAAACAACACAAGATATATCAATACATTTCACTTTACACATAATTCCATCAACTTTGAATTTATAGAAAGAGATCCACTTCATAGCATATTTTTGGGTTTTGTAGAAGACAAGGGTTCATGGAGTATTTCATTCAAAAACCCCAAACAAACATCAATTAATCCATACCCAAATGTTTCAAATCATTTTCATGCAAGAACCCTTGATAGAATTCAAAAACAAGCTTTTACTCACCTTTTGACAACATTTTAAAATCCTTCGAAATTGACTCTAGGATGAAGCTGAGTCCAAGATGAAGAGCCACGATACCTCAATTCTTGAAATCTCAACAAAATTTGGTGGAAGGGAACCCTCAATTGAAATCGTAGCTCTCCACCTTCTTCTTCCTTGAACTTTAGAGAACTTTAGAGAGAGAAAGAACTTTGGGGTTTTGATTTTGGAATAATGAATTCAAAAACACCTCTTAAATGTTTTAATACCTTTAAAATACTAAAAAACACTTAATATAATAATAACCCAAAGTACCCAAACTACCCCTCACTTAGGTGGACCTTTTTAAACAAGCCCAACTTGAGTTTTATTTTTTGCAGATTTTGCCGTGAAACAAGTTCGCGATGCAGAGGCGTTCCCACAAGTTTTCTAGAAATTAAATTCGAGACAGTAGAGTCCGCGGTGTCTTCACGACGCGAAGCCACTTTTTGGCCATTGGTGTAGCAGGTCCGCGACGCGGAGCCACTCTCTCCAAGAACAACTTCAAGTTGCCTTGGCAGCTTGCTTGGACAGGGGTTGGGGTCTTCCTCGGGATCCTTAGGGTGGTCCCGGGGAGTCGTACCCGAACATTTTGACCCTAAATATATTTATTAAGACAATAGGGTTACCTCCAATGATTTTAGACTCCAAACAACACATAAAACCATGAACAACATACTAGAACACACCAACACGTAAAAGACTAGTTTCCGAATATCTTGGTCGGTCCTTTATGTTTGACTTCTAAACTCTTTAAAACTGACTAAAAAGAAAATTATTCATTATTTTAACAAGTTATTAATGTATAGGACCCATGTGAGGCTCTACTTTATCCTACTTCATTTTGAGGGGAGTTACAAGTTCAATCTCAACTAAACTGTTTAAATGCCCTCACACGAAGAATGATTCCATATTCACACAATGGTTTAATCATTTAATGTTCCAAAATCAAATGCAATTCTCACTCTCACAAAGAAAAATACAATGCATGCTTTCAGCCATAGGTTTGCCCGTATTTTCACATCAACAATTGTTTCAGCTCACTCAAGATTTAAAAGGCCTTTTCAAGGCTTGTAATGGGGCTGAGCGCAAAGGTATGGTGATTTTGGCTTAGTGACTTTCATACTCGTGAAATATGGTGCTTTCAACACTCTCTTTCCTCTTCCTTCATCAATTTCATTAGTGCTCATAAGTCATACCATTATTCACTTCTATGGATTGTTCGGAACCCCATTTCTTTTGATATTTCTCATAACTTTATTTCACAACTTTTTCTTTTTGTTTTCTCTTGTCATTTCTTCTCCTTTTTATCTATGGAGGGGTTCCATTTTTTCTCAGCACCATGGGTTAAAAGGGACATTTCATGCACTTCTTGGCTTTCCCTTATCTTTTCACCACACCCCTAACTTAGGCTTTTGGCCTAAGTTGGCTATTCAATCAACCACAAATCAAGAGGATTTTAGGTAGTGGATTAAGAGAGGTCTTGTTTTCATCAAGTTTCATCCAAAGAAAGCTAAGTCTCAAGGGGTGTTCAAAAGAGGTTCACACACTCACAAGGTAGGCCACGAAAGAGGTATATGTCAAATTGGCTCACACTCTTTGAAGTTGCCTAAGATCATATCAAGAGATAGCCTTACTTAGTCGACCGGACCAACGGGGTAAATTCTAGGTGTTATCATGCATGGTTAACTGTAAGATCATCACAAGGCATCAACACTAAAGTCAAACAAGACTTCACACTTTTGCTAGTGTGAAACAATCATCACAAGAGACTCGATTTAATAATTGGCTAGTCACAATGAGATGCAAAGAATTCACATATTGTTTATGTAACTTCACTGGGACTAATTGTAGCCGCACATTCATACTTGGTCTATTATGAGTACTATTTGAGTCATCGATATTGATCAAAACTGATACTCAAATTTAAAAGAGAACATCCACATTCAACATATACAAGAGGTGGCGAATTTTTTTTGGAAAGGTCAAAATCATTTTGCAATTTAAATACGAAGCCACAAGCTGAAACATTCCATGAAAAATAGTATAAAACACAACATTATAATTCACAACCCAACAAGAATATAACGCACACAAAGGCGGGCCACACCCCACCACAATTAAAATTATTTGTCCTCAAATGCAAATAAAAATTATCCATAATGTAAACTAAGGAAAGGCTGAAAGGGAGGTAAATAGGGGGTCCTGTCTACGCAGTCGCTCCGTTTGTCCGGGCATCAGTGCATGATGCCTCATCCTGAGCCTAGGCATCAGTGCACGAGGTCACCTCAGGGGGAACAACAGTGTCAGATTAACCAAGGTCTGTTGAGTGTGAGTCTTCCAGAAAGACATGCACCGCTCTGCAAAATCCCCTGGCCCATGAAGGAATATTAGAGTCCAGGGTAATGGTTTTCATGGCAGAAGTTGGTCTCTTGACCTTGCCTTTTCCAGTAGTTGTGGGTAGTTTTGAAGCTTTTCCTTTTGACGTAACTGCATCATCCTTTATCGCAATCCCTTTGGACTTCTCTTGAGGTGGCGTTATACTTTCAACAACTTTAGATTTAGTCATATCAGCAAAATCTCGAAGAGAAGTTAGAGAAACTTTTTTCAATTCGTCGACTCTTTTGGCGAGTCGCTGATATCATTTGGCAATCCAGGGTTAGTCCACTAAAAGCTATAGTGCACAGAGATCCAACAGATTTGACAAGGATAAAAAGAGACTTTCGGCGAGTTGCCGAAGGTCTCTGCCGACCTCTAACTTCTCACCGAAAGTTACAGAACCCATAAACACATAGAGCATAAAATTTAAGAGTGAGATGGGGACATTAGGCGAAACGCTGAGTGGTTCGGCGAGCTCGACCCAGCTCGCCAAACTGCTCAACGTGCCTATTTTCAACCCAACTTCTCAAATTTAACCTCGTAACCCCCAAAAACAAAATCAAAGTATGCACTAGTACAATTAAGGTAGGACCCATAGGAACCAAACATAATCCTTTGAATTTTAATCCTGTTTAAGGCATAAAATTATAGGAATTTAATAGTTACAACTACTTGAGCAAGATTATCAGATAAAATAATGCATGTAAATAATCTAAGCTTATCAGAGAGGCCCAGTACACCACAACTCAATTAGATCAATAGCAAATAAGCACAATTTTTACTAAGATGAACTCGGGGCATAGAAAACCAACCTTTGGTGCTGACTAAAAGAAGATTGAGATGCTAGGTGGTAATGTAATCAAACTCCTAGCATAAATTGACAGTAATAATATTCTAACAACGCAAGAAATATATAAACTAGAGTGCATGTGTGATTTTGGGCAGATAAAAAGTGAGGGAAAGTGAATGAGTTTTCAACTTTTAAACCTTTGGCCTTCAAAACCATCCAGTTCCCACCGAGACACTCGGCGACACATCGGGTGGTCAATTGCCTCGCTAAATTTTACAAAGCCACCTCTAGTTGATGTAGGAGTCCAAACGATGGTCTTCATCGAGATCGCCAACATGGTCAGTTTTTCGCCAATAATTTCCCAAGGCTCGTCGAGTTTTACAGACTCCAATTTGAAGATGTGTTGAGTCAAATAGCAAATTAGGTCGGGTTCACCAATCACTATGGAAACTCACTGACTGTACCTATTTCTCGCCACCCTGCACTTTTTCGAACACTTTCCACGCTTCAACCTGTACAAACAACACACCATTATTTTACTAAAACAAAAATAAAAAGCAATAAGGGGTTTTGTGTTGCCTCCCAAACAACGCCTTAGTTACGTTGCGGCACAACACCAGTCTACCTTCAAACCTCATTCTTGGGGTTAGCCATAGTGTTACTAGGAAAACCCCCCTGCTATCTCAGATTGAGATGAGACGATATATGACCCTTTTGGGTCTCCAACTGCTTTATGGACACTGAATAAGAGGTGACAGTCTGGTTAAGGGTGGACAAATCTTATTTCATTTCTTTCAAAATTTTATCTAACCCTTCAACTTTGTTGAGGATACGAGAGAGCATATACTCAGACCTACCACCTTCCGAATTCTTCGACTTTTGGCATTCATGGGGAGGCACATACTTGTCCTTCTCCCCATCCTTCAAGTTAGGATTTCGGTTCCTCCATTATCTGTCGCGATCCTTCCAACCATCCTCTATAGTGATAGCATCCAAGGAAGCGCAACTCCATTGAAGGACACGGATGAAGCTTTAGAAACTCCAAGGAGGCCCATAACAAGATCTCAAACCAGGGAGTTCAATGATAAGCTCAATGGGCTTCAATCGCTGATCCAAAGATGTCTTATTGGGAAGAAGAGCTCAAGCCCAAGAAAGAGGAATTGTCCAAATGCTACAATTATTTGGTGGCCCAAACTTTCTGCCCAAGTTTTGAGAGAAGACTAGTCAAACTTTCCAAGATTGTCAAGATTCTTTTCCTAGTTGGGATTTACCTTATTTCTTTATTTATTTATAGGTTATTAATATTTTCCTTATTCTATTTATGGTCTCCTAAGTACTATAGCTTTCCTAGAAGTACTAAATTTGTTTTTAGTTAGATTACTCTATTTCCTTTCTAGAGTAGGAGTCCTTGTAATTGTCTTTTAGGGTCTTGGGCGTTTTTCACCCCTTCTCCTATATATAGGGGTCCTTTTTATTCATTAAAGACAATTTAGATTGATATTAATAATATTAGAGAGAGTTCTTTGAACCTTTGTGACTTGTTCTTTGAGAATTTATCTCAAGAGAAGCTGTAGGCTGAGCTAATTCAGTAAGCTATTCAAGCTCCTAGACCTCCGTCTGCCTAGTCCTGTCCTCAATAGATGACTTCCTCTTTAGGACTTCTCGGAGATTAATCGATCTATCTTAGTTACGACCGGAGACAGATCGGGACGAGCTGCATCCTATTTAGATGTTTTAGTTAGGGCGGAAAGCTACCTATCTTCTTCTGTCCTTATCTTCAATGCTAAATTCCTGAAGTTACTTTGAAACATCAACATCATCAAATACGGCTACCGAAACTGCTACTTTCGAATCCCTGTGATGAACTGAAACTGAGTCTGATTCCACTTCTTTCCTATCTTTAAACCTTTACTAATTTCATAGTTTAAGGTATAAAGTAATTTCTTCTTGTGATATCTTTGTTTTCTTTTTGGTATTCTTTAGAAGGTGATTAGTTCTACATACTAATTATTGTCTTTAGCTACTCATAAAGCGGTCAAGATCTAAATCTATCGTTTTCATTCGTTTTCTCAAGTAAAGGCGTTAGATTTCTTCCATAAATCTATACATTGTTACTTGGATCTTTTCAAGGCCTTAGAACATCTAATCCTTGGAAATTCGTGGATCTTTCCTTTAAATTTCCCATATCTTTAGTTAGTTTTTTTGTTTCTTTTCTTTGTGCTTCCGCATTCTAATATTCAGTTCTCTATTTGTGATCTCCTTAACCCTGCTATTGTCAAGTGGTATCAGAGCGGTTCTATCAAGATTCCGTTCTTGATAAATCTTGGGATTTCTTCGTATAGTAGAGCAAAAAAAAAAAAAAAAAAAAAAACTGTAGCGTGAACAGTAGCGTAAACAAATATTGTAGCGTGAAAAAAATAATTTACAGGAGCGTGAATAGTAGTGTGAACAAAAAAAAAGTTATAACTTGCTCTCTAAGAAATCTGATTACTTGTCCTCCAAGAAATTTGATTACTTGGTACCCAAGAAAGCTTATTACTTGCTATTCAAGAAAGTTTGTTACTTGCTCTCTAAGTTTTGCATTAATTTGTTTCCAAGCAAGAAGGTAGCGAGAAGAGGGGATTTTAGATCTTGAAGAATAAGGGAAATTTTTTTTCTTGTTCTTATAATTCTAAAATAAGTTCCTTTTTTATTCGTGTTTTGTTTCAACTAAATCCTACTTGTTCTAGGACTAGTTCTTTACTTTCTTTTGTACCCCAAGACTCCATACTTTATTACTACAAACTTGATACACATTTTGGTTTAATTATAAATCTACAAAGTATTCTCGTTCAAAGGTTATTTTGAGTGGAAAAAGGCAAGTGTGGGTGAGTTTAAAAGAGGGTAAAAGCCATATTAAAAGTGTGATACTTGATCTTTTTTTTTTTTAGATGTCTAATTCAGGTGGTGATGAGGAAAGGGCTCGTTTAGAAGGCGAGGTCAAAGGAAGGAACGACTTCACCCTTCAAGCTATGCACCAACAATTTGAGAGATGGACCCTTCAATTTCAAGAGATGAGGGATATGATTGTCGAGCAGAATGACACCATAGCTGCAATTAGGAGGGAGAATGATGTACCCCGAAATAATGTTAGACCCCAAGTTAGAAGGAATATACCCCATATCCCTTTTGTAAATCCTGAATATGATAATGATGATTTTGATGTTGAATTTAATCTAGAAAGAAGAGAAAGGAGGGGACAAAGAGGTAGAGTAGAAGATGATAACATAAATAGTATAAAGATGAAGATGCCATCTTTCAAGGGAACAAGGGATCCAGACTTGTACCTTGATTGGGAGAGACGAGTTGAAGCCATCTTTGATTGCCATAACTACTCTGAGGGTAAGAAAGTTAAACTTGCTGTTGTTGAGTTTTTTGATTATACTGCTTCTTGGTGGAAAAAGCTTGCTAGGGACAGATTGCAAGAGGAGCTACCACCTATTGCTACGTGGGCAGAGATGAAGAGGGTAATGAGGAAGCAATTTATTCCATCATACTTCCAAAGAGATCTACAGTCTCACCTTCAACACTTGAAGCAAGGCTCCATGTTGGTGGATGAGTACTTCAAAAGCATGGATATGGCTATGATCCAAGCTAGTGCATGGAGGAAGAAGAGGCTACAATAGCTAGATTTTTAAATGGTTTAAATACAGAAATAGCTAATGTAGTAGAGATACAACAATATGTAACTTTAGATGAGTTAGTTGATTTGTCTGTAAAAGTTGAAAAACAAATTGAGAAAAAGCGGCAAAATAACTCATGGAGAAGTCGACCAAACACTATCTCTAAGAATTCATGGTCAACTCAAGTGGGGAAAGCTCCTTCCAAACCTCAAGATGATAGAGGTAAAGGTAAAGTTGAGGAGGGAGGTAAAATCTTTAATCCTAAATCTTCTAAACCTTCAAGTTCTATTCAATGTCACAAATGTCATGGAAGGGGGCATATGATGCATGAATGTCCAAGTAGAAGAAACATCCTACTTAGAGAGAATGGAGAATATGAGAGTGAAAAAAGTAGGGGGGAAGAAGAAGAGGGAGAAGGTGTAAGTGAGGAAAATGATTTAGAACTGCCTAATGATGGTATAATTGGGGTAGTTAGGAGAATTATGACTATCAATTTGGGTAGTGTTGATGAAGGGCAGAGAGAGAATTTGTTTCATACTAGGTATGGGATAAAAGGGAAGACTTATTCTATGATTATTGATGGAGGAAGTTGTGCAAATGTGGTTAGTTCATACTTGGTGGATAAACTAGGAATTGCATGTATGAAGCGCTCTTCTTCCCCAAGGAAGCCCATAACAAGATCTCAAACCAAGGAGTTCACTGATAAGCTCAATGGGCTTCAATCGCTGATCCAAAAGTGTCTTATTGGGGAAGAAGAGCTCAAGCCCAAGGAAGAGGAATTGTCCAAATGCTACAATTATTTGGTGGCCCAAATTCAAGCACAAGATGAGTAATTTTAAGGCCCAATGTCGTGCAAATAAGGTCAAGAAGAGTCCAAGAATCAGCCACAACAAGAGTTGCTTTCTTCCCAAGTTTTGAGAGAAGACTAGTCAAACTTTCCAAGATTGTCAAGATTCTTTTCCTAGTTTAGATTTACCTTATTTCTTTATTTATTTATAGGTTATTAATATTTTCCTTATTCTATTTATGGTCTCCTAAGTACCATAGCTTTCCTAGAAGTACTAAATTTGTTTTTAGTTAGATTACTTTATTTCCTTTCTAGAGTAGGAGTCCTTGTAATTGTCTTTTAGGGTCTTGGACGTTTTTCACCCCTTCTCCTATATATAGGGGTCTTGTTTATTCATTAAAGACAATTGAGATTGATATTAATAATATTTGAGAGAGTTCTTTGAACCTTTGTGACTTGTTCTTTGAAAATTTATCTTTAAACTTTTACTAGTTTCATAGTTTAAGGTATAAAGTAACTTCTTCTTGTGATATCTTTGGTTTTTTTTTGGTATTCTTTAGAAGGTGATTAGTTCTACATACTAATTATTGTCTTTAGTTACTCATAAAGCGGTCAAGATCCGAATCTATTGTTTTGATTCGTTTTCTCAAGTAAAGCCGTTAGATTTCTTCCATAAATCTATACGTTGTTACTTGAATCTTTTCAAGACCTTAGAACATCTAATCCTTGGAAATTCGTGGATCTTTTCTTCGAATTTTCCATATCTTTATTTAGTTTTTTTGTTGTTTCTTTTCTTTGTGCTTCCGCATTCTAATATTCAATTCTCTATTTGTGATCTCCTTAACCCTGCTGTTATCAAGTGGTAGCACTTGATAACAGCTAGGTTAAGGGAGATCACAAATAGAGAATTGAATATTAGAATGCGGAAGCACAAAGAAAAGAAACAAAATAAACTAACTAAAGATATGGGAAATTCGAAGGAAAGATCCACAAATTTCCAAGGATTAGATGTTCTAAAGCCTTTAAAAGATCCAAGTAACAACGTATAGATTTATGGAAGAAATCTAACGCCTTTACTTGAGAAAACGAATCAAAACAATATATTCGAATCTTGACCGCTTTATGAGTAACTAAAGACAATAATTAGTATGTAGAACTAATAACCTTCTAAAGAATACCAAAAAGAAACCAAAGATATCACAAGAAGAAGATACTTTATTACTACGAACTTGATACACGTTTTGGTTTAATTATAAATCTACAAAATATTCTCGTTCAAAGGTTATTTTGAGTGGAAAAAGGCAAGTGTGGGTAGAGTTTATTGAAACTTTTCCTTATGTAATTGCTTATAAACAAGGAAAGGAGAATGTGGTTGCTGATGCACTCTAAAGAAGATTTGAATTCGAGGACGAATTCTCTTCAAGAAGAGGGGAATGATAGCATCCAAGGAAGCACTACTCCATTGAATGACAAGGATGAAGCTTTAGAAACTCCAAGGAGGCCCATAACAAGATCTCAAACCAAGGAGTTCAATGATAAGCTCAATGGGCTTCAATCGCTGATCCAAAGGTGTCTTATTGGGGAAGAAGAGCTCAAGCCCAAGGAAGAGGAATTGTCCAAATGCTACAATTATTTGGTGGCCCAGATTCAAGCAAGT
The DNA here is from genome assembly GCA_029007595.1 of Solanum commersonii. Taxonomy (NCBI): domain Eukaryota; kingdom Viridiplantae; phylum Streptophyta; class Magnoliopsida; order Solanales; family Solanaceae; genus Solanum; species Solanum commersonii. The sequence continues at coordinate 5,239,751 of JAJTWQ010000029.1, forward strand.
GTGGGTGAGTTTAAAAGAGGGTAAAAGCCATATTAAAAGTGTGATACTTGATCTTTTTTTTTTTAGATGTCTAATTCAGGTGGTGATGAGGAAAGGGCTCGTTTAGAAGCTGAGGTCAAAGGAAGGAACGACTTCACCCTTCAAGCTATGCACCAGCAATTTGAGAGATGGACCCTTCAATTTCAAGAGATGAGGGGTATGATTGTCGAGTAGTATGACACAATAGCTGCAATTAGGAGGGACAATGATGTTGTACCCCAAAATAATGTTAGACCCCAAGTTAGAAGGAATATACCCCATATCCCTTTTGTAAATCCTGAATATGATAATAATGATTTTGATGTTGAATTTAATCTAGAAAGAAGAGAAAGGAGGGGACAAAGAGGTAGAGTAGAAGATGATAACATAAATAGTATAAAGATGAAGATGCCATCTTTCAAGGGGACAAGGGATCCAGACTTGTACCTTGATTGGGAGAGACGAGTTGAAGCCATCTTTGATTGCCATAACTACTCGAGGGTAAGAAAGTTAAACTTGTTGTTGTTGAGTTTTTCGATTATGCTGCTTCTTGGTGGAAAAAGCTTGTTAGGGACAGATTGCAAGAGAAGCTACCACCTATTGCTACGTGGGCGAGAGATGAAGAGGGTAATGAGGAAGCGATTTATTCCATCATACTTCCAAAGAGATCTGAGTCTCGCCTTCAACACTTGAAGCAAGGCTCCATGTCGGTGGATGAGTACTTCAAAAGCATGGATATGGCTATGATCCAAGCTAACTGCATGGAGGAAGAAGAGGCTACAATAGCTAGATTTTTAAATGGTTTAAATATAGAAATAGCTAATGTAGTAGAGATACAACAAGAGTTGCTTTCTGCCCAAGTTTTGAGAGAAGACTAGTCAAACTTTCCAAAATTGTCAAGATTCTTTTTCTAGTTTGGATTTACCTTATTTCTTTATTTATTTATAGGTTATTAATATTTTCCTTATTCTATTTATGGTCTCCTAAGTACCATAGCTTTCCTAGAAGTACTAAATTTGTTTTAGTTAGATTACTTTATTTCCTTTCTAGAGTAGGAGTCCTTGTAATTGTCTTTTAGGGTCTTGGACGTTTTTCACCCCTTCTCCTATATATAGGGGTCCTTTTTATTCATTAAAGACAATTTAGATTGATATTAATAATATTTGAGAGAGTTCTTTGAACCTTTGTGACTTGTTCTTTGAGAATTTATCTTTAAACCTTTACTAGTTTCATAGTTTAAGGTATAAAGTAACTTCTTCTTGTGATATCTTTGGTTTTTTTTGGTATTCTTTAGAAGGTGATTAGTTCTACATATTAATTATTGTCTTTAGTTACTCATAAAGCGGTCAAGATCTGAATCTATCGTTTTGATTCGTTTTCTCAAGTAAAGGCGTTAGATTTCTTCCATAAATCTATACGTTGTTACTTGGATCTTTTCAAGGCTTTAGAACATCTAATCCTTGGAAATTTGTGGATCTTTCCTTTGAATTTCCCATATCTTTAGTTAGTTTATACTGTTTCTTTTCTTTGTGCTTCCGCATTCTAATATTCAATTCTCTATTTGTGATCTCCCTTAACCTAGCTATTATCAAGAACCACCACATTTGTTTCCTAGAAAGTTTACCTCCTCATTATACAAGGCTTCAAACTTGGTTTCCTTAGGATTTGCACACCCGACCCTAACAACATTGACACCACGGGCACCAGCCCCCATGACATTTTTGGATAAAATGTCATGTTGTGTCATGATTTGGCCATATTTTGGTCTCTCTCATGATATTTCTCTATCTGCTCCTTAGAGAGCTTGAATGTGAGAGGGTAGACTTGATCTTCACGGGTGTACCATGCTTTGTTTATGATCGTCATGCAATCTAAAATTTGGGCTGCCACTGCATAAGATCGCTGCATCAGGCCTCCAAGTGAAAGTTGATCAGTGATACCTTTGTTTACCAAGTCCAGGCTTCAAGAAAAGTACTACAGCAAAACATTGTCGGGAAGACCATGAGTCAGGCATTGGAGCACCAACTTTTTGAATCGCAGCCAGGTCTCATGAATTGGCTTACCTTCCAAATGCTATAATGCTTTCGATACTGTTGCGAAGAGTCATCATCTTCGAGGGAGGGAAAAATTACACATTAAATGCGGTGAACAATTCCTCCCAAGAAGTGATGGACTCACGTGGCAACTCTGCCAGCCATTTGCATGCTTCTCCCGTCAATGAGAAAGGGAATAACCTTAACCGGACTAACTCCTGAGAGATGTTTTTGTAACAGAATGGTCCGCACACATCCACGAAGTTTCAAAGATGCTCGTGAGGATCCTTATGAGCCAATCCACTAAAAAGTCCCTTTAGTTGCAATAGTTGAAACATAGTGCTCGTTATATGGAACACTACATTTCCTTCAGTTGGAGGTAAATGGATGTCCCTAATACCTCCCATGAGATAGGGGTCATTAATATTGGGCTCTTAGACATCGTTGAGATTTTTTATGTCGTCTTGGTGGGCCACCTGGCTGCCATTATTGTCGTTCACACTCATACGTCCTGAAATATTTACACAAATATACTAAACAAAACTAAATATTAAGTAAGTAAACTATGACCTAGAAGAATAAGAATTTCACCAAACTAAAAATTATCAAATAACACCACTCCTCGGCAGTGGAGCAATTTTGATGTTTGCGTAATCAAGACACAACTTCCAATTCAAGTATCTATGATTGTACAATAGCAAAGTAACCCAACCAAAGGTTCGGGTCGAGTCCCAAGGGAATGGTTTTGAGAATTAATAAAAAAATAAAATTTAGTTCTAATTTGTCATTACTGTAAACATTATCAAATATAAACATACTAAATCTAAAGTGGTGACGCAAACGTCAATTATCAATGGGGGGTTTTGTATTATTTAACAACTAAAAATAGCAGAACTCTACGAAAATGAGATAGAGAGACGAGATTCTTGGAATGTGATAGGAATATGAGATAGACTAAATTATCGGGTACATGATTTTGATAGTAAATTGTTGAGTATTTGTGACTAGGCTAGACTATAGTGGGGGTAAATTCTCTCTCGAGCAACTTACCCCAAATCAACTAGGTTTATCTCAAACACCGAGTTTTTTCATTAAGCACAGCCTCCGCCTTAGCCCATTCACTCTCTCGAGCTGAATATGTGGGAGAAGGACTAGGATTTACTCTTTCGAGCTGAACCCATGTTGGCCCAATACCACCGGCTATCAATTTAGTAGTCTTAGTTTTATAAACTCTCTCTCTTGAGCAAGCGAAAAACACTAATATGAAATCGTATTTGCAACTACAATTCCATTAAGTTCATACAAAACTACTAAACGAAATCACATCTAAACAACGAATAAGCCATCAACAAGCAAAACCCAATAGATAATCTAACCCATCTTTACAAAATCACACCCCAAGAATTGGGGTATTAGCTAGATATGTAAAAGAGATAAAAATTTATACCAATATCAGTTTCCATCAACTGGGTATGAAGGATTAAGCCTTAAAACACGTCAAGAGTGAAAAATCATGGAGACCCAAGGCCAATTTCTTGGAGATGAAACCCTTCGAATCTTCAAGGTCTAAGAACAATGCCTCTCTACTTAAAACTTAAAAAAATAAAAATGTTGTATTTGAAAATTACCTATTGAAATAAAATTTAAACAAGCATTTATAGGTGTCAAAAAGTGTGTTGTGAAAGGTCACTCGGCGTAGTAAGTCGGGATTGCTGACGCACTCAACGATCCACCCTTTGGTCTACTTCATCACCTTTCAGCTCTTTCCTTCAACATCTTCGCATTCTGGATCATTGGACGCTATAGTATTGCATTGCAGAACTATTCGGCGATGCGCCGACTGCTCCTTTTATTGCTGACTTGATTTTTTCCTTCATGGCTCAACGCACTGAAACTTCTGGTGATGTTTAGGCCATTCGGTGACTCACCTAATCGATTAGGGGATCGTCAGGCCGTCTTTTCTTCCTTCTTTCAACCATTTTGTTCCTTTTTTCTTGATAGCGTCCAGTCTTTGTCTCTCAATTTAAATACTTGAAATTTAAGGATTTTCATTAGATATTAAGACAAAATATGCATTTGAGGACACTAATTCTATCAAAATATAGCCGTAAATGAGTCCAAATTGTGGACTCATCATTACTTAGTTAATAATTCTAACTAGCAATCTGTTACTTATTTACAACAAACCCTTTTCACTTTTCTCAAAAATAGTTTGAGTAAAAAGAGATAATAGTGAGTTAAGTTGTAACGCCCCTCAAAATGAAGTAGGAAGAACTAGAGCTTCTCATGTGTTTTGATGGAGTATGGTTGTCCCGAGTCTTCTATAAAAGAGTTTCGTGAGTCAATGTCAAGGTACGTGCTAGAATCTATGTTAAAAAGGTGTTTTTAAATGATGGTTTAAGGAGGAGGCATGTGCCAAGCAAAGGGGACAAGGCTTGCTCAACCTTGGCCAAGCTACTGCACCATGACCACGGACCACTTCACGGCCAGTGGTCATGACCACGGCTCGTGAAAGTGGCCATGAAGGTCACTTGGTGGCAAAGCTTGCAAGGCCATTTAACTAAGCCACTGCCTCCAAGTTCACGAGCATCACCACGACTCGTGGTGTTGATCAAGGAATGTGGGAGCTTCCGTGAACTTGATTTGGCCTTGGAGGGCTTGGCAAGTGAGGGAGGCTCAATGCCTTAAGGAACACGGGCACTACAACGAGCCGTGGTGCACCTCATGACTCGTTTAGTTGGGCGTGGTCCCTGATGGGCTATCTCAAGAGAAGGGTTTTTAAGTAATTTCATTTTAATTGTAATAATGTTGTGTTGATTTTAAATGGTTTATATGATAAATATATAAGGTTTTAAGTCTTTTAACAAGTCATTTACTCTCTTTTCCCAAATTAAATCCCAAAGTCTTGCTCTCTCTATATTTCTCTCAAGCTCAAGGGAGAACAAGAAGTGGAACCTAGGGTTTTAGATTTCAAGCTTCCTTCATCAAATTTTTATGGGATTCATCAAATCTAAGGTATGGTGACCCTTGATCCTTGATTATCCTTTCTTTCAAGGAGTCCATGCAAAAACAGTTCCAAAAGTCTTCAAAGAACAAAAAACCTAGTTTCTATTCTAAGCATGGGTTCATTGATAAATTATTTTCAAAAGCATTATATTGGTGAATTAAAGTAGAATTGATGATTTTATATGAACTTTCTTCAAGAATCCATGTTTTCACTAAAACCCTAAATTTTCTATAAAGTGGGTCTATTTTTATAAATTCAAAGTTGATGGAATTATGTGTAAAGTGAATTGTTTGATATCTCTTGTGTTGTTTAATGTTTATTTATGATTAATTGTTGATAATGGATAAATTAAGGGTGGTAAGCCTTATGGGTGAAGTATTGATGATTTTGGCTATGGTTTGGATTATGGTAAGAAAGCTTGAACTCTCTTTATGGAATTGATTGTTGTTGGTAGGTTGAATCCACCTTTGGTGGAAGTGTTATATCTTCTTCTTGTGTGGTATTATTGGGAATTGAGGCCATGAAGGGAAATATATGAGTGTTATTATACTGTTGTGTTTTTATACATATATGAGGCTATATGTAAAGTTTGTGTGAAGCTATAATGTGAAGATGTTTCAATGGTGTTAATGTGATAATGTATAAAGTGTTATTATGCTAATGTGAAAGCATGTCTCTCTTGAAATGGTGATATGTGGGGATGATGGACAATGGTGATTTTTCATAAGATGATGTTGTAGATCATATGCTAGACTTGAGTATCTTGTCTTGTGTCATGGAGGCTTGATGATATATATGAATGTTTGGTTGGGCTATGACTCATTAATGGAGGTCTTCCTATAAATGCTAAAAGAGGAATTCTAGGCCAAGACTTGAATTGGTAGACTTAAGCATAGTGCCTTTTTATGAGTCTACCTTTCCTAAAGATATGTATAACCTTGAAGGATGGGCCTTAGGACGATGTTCCCTTCTTGAGTGAAATGATAGACTTGGAGATGGATGGAGCCGAAACGGCATGAGAATCCTTATCTAAGAAAGTCAAATGAGCTATCCTTATGTACCTAGATTGGCCATGACTAAGAAATGGGGCCTTTCTTGGGAAGAGGTACTATGAGTTGGTTGACCTAGAAAAGGAACCTTCTCTAGTACATATGTGATTGAATACTCTATGGAAACCAAGGCTAAGCACCGAGTGGATGTGGTTAGGATGGTGGCCTAGTTTAGCATGAGATTAGGCACAATGAACATCCTTGGACATCTCTTAAACCATGTGCCAACATGGGCTGCTTTTAGTTCTACCCTTGGCAAATAGAACAACCTCCACGGAGTAGGATAGACTCCGGATTCCATACCTTGCTAGTGTGGTCTATGTCGGTTAAGGCCAATTTCCATCATGTGGGATGTGCACTCTAGTATTGGATAGGTTCTACAACGTGTAGGTAGTAGTATGGGATGCTATTTATACATGGCACAAGTAGGCTTAAACGATGCTAAAGTGAGTTCCCTAAGCCTTAGGGCAATTATGTGATTGTCCCCTATATGGTTGTGTGTGTCTTAAATGGTTTTATAAAGAATGTTCACTTAGTATGTTATAATGTAATGATAAAACCATTGTTTATGATAAATCTTAGGAACACTTAGGTGTATATGAAGAGGTTGTATGGGCGGTCACTTCATTATTCACTTAAGTGTGGCTTAGGGTGACTTGATATAGAGGTTTAAATGATAATGAAGGAATTACTTTGCTATCTTGTTTAACTATTGTGCACTTGTATTAATTGAGTTGTAAATGATGGGAATATGGTCTTAATTGTGAATGGTGACTTGAAATGTTTGTTTGTGCTTGTGGTTGTAAAGGTTTGTTAAAGAAGGTCTTAAAAGCATACCTTCCTTGTAAGTGTCCGTTGTGTATATTTTCTAGCATGGCCATCACACTTAGTACTTATTGTACTAACTACATATTTCTCTATTGTTATAAGTGTAGGTGGTGGGAAGTGAGGAGATCTTTTGAGGAAGCTTGGGATATTGACTTTTCTCAAGAAGCTTGGTATGTCCTCATATATTCAAGGACATAGTCGTTATCTTTCTAGTATTTCCACTTTGACATTGTATAAGACTTATTTTTTCTATTGTTATAAAGGGCCATGTCCCTAAGATGTTCTATTCGTGTCTAAGATGGTACATGAGACTTAGAAATTCTACTTCTTTACATTCGAAAGATTTTATGAGTATTCTGGATTTGTTTTAAAACGTATTCTTATTCCTTACGATTTTTATTACCGAATGCGATGAATGAATGCTAAGGCTTGTATAAGACCTCCGAGAGGTCGAATACGCATGTAACGGCTAGGGGGTGCTCCCGGGTCGTTACATAAGTTTAAGTTTAAACAATATTCCTCGTGGGATTGACCCCAACCGTCAAGTTGTTTTCTTAATTTTATAACAATTGCTTATACTTCTTTAGGGAAGTCTAATTTGAGCGTATCAAAATTTGGCACCGCTGCCAGGGAATTTGGCTTTTAGATTAAGTTTAACTTCATTATTTAACTTTATTTAAGTATTTCTTGATTTTACGTATTTGTTATGTTTTTGTTTTCTACAGGTTCCAACTCTAGTGTATGGCAAGTACACAGAGTCGAGGCGAACCCTTGACCCCTTATGATCCTGAACTATGAAAGACCCTCAGAAAAATGGCAAATCTACGGGTAAACAATAATTCGATCAAAGAGGGTCACGAAGATGAAGTTGAATTGTAGCCTCCTGGGTTTTTGATGTGCCCGCTCAGGTTCATGATGGTAATCTACTTAGTAATGCAGAAAGCATGCAGAATCCACCAGCACCGAGGTATCGTGATAACTATAGGGTTGACTAGAATACGGTTGAATCAAAAGGGCCTCTTGTTCTTCCTTCTTTACTTTTGGGGCATACATTTGTGGTGACCATCAATCTTATGCAAATGCTTACAGCATGAGGGTTGTTTTCCAGTTTAGCTTCGAAAGATCCATATGGTCACATGGCTAAATTGAAAAGTGTATGTAAGAGTTATGTCGGACGACCATAATTGGATATGAATGTCATAGGTTTAAGATTTTTCCCTTTGTCATTGACTGGTGATGCTACAGTGTGGTTTTCTGAGTTGTCATTCAATTTAATTCATACATGGGACCAATTGCATAAGGTGTTTATCGCGATGTATTTTTCGGTGTCTAAGAAGTTAAATCACAAAGATAAATTGAATTATTTCATATCACTACCTTGAGAGTCCATAAGCAGTTCATGGGATAGGTTCACTGTGTTTATAAGAACTATTCCGAATAACAGCATAGATGATTAGTCACTAAAGGAGTATTTCTACAGAGGACAAGATGATAATGGAAAGGCTGTGCTACATACTATTGCTAGAGGATCATAGGGTGAGTGAACTTTTGAGGAGATCGCTGAAAAACTAGAGAAGATTTCTTGAAACAATAAGGCATGGAGCACTAGAGAGGCAAATATTGGTAGAAGCACGTTCACAGTCCAAACTTCACCAAATCAAGCCAATGATGACATTCATGAATAGATGGATCAAATGAGGACAAAATTAGGTTTGGTATAGAAACATGTGAGTTGAAATGCAGAAAAGATGAATGAGGTAAATTATCTAACTATAACTCTACCACCACTGGTTGAGGAATGTTACTATTAGGATGATGCGAGCTTAGTGAATGATCAAATGGGGAGTTTCTGAATAAGCACCCAAGGTTCCAATACAGATAATTAGTGCCAATGTCAAGGAAACAAAGGTCAAAACTATGGTAACTACAACCGAGAGGGAAACTATGTCCGAGAAGGGAAATACAATCGTGATACCAACTACAATCGGAACAACTATGGAAACAAGAATGAGAGAGTTGGGCCTTATGCTCCAGCTGGTAATAGAGAGGGCGGTAATAGTATGAATCACATTGAGGAAATGATGCAAAATATGATGAAGAGGTTTGATGCAACTTATGAGAATGTGAAAGAGATGCGAAATGACTTGTCTGGACTAGGTCAAAAAGTTGTTGCCTATACAATGTCAATCAAACAACTTGAGTAGCAGTTTAGTTAGTTGTCCACCATTGTGAACCCACATCAGCCAAGGCACACTTCCTAGAAACACATCCAGAATCCAAAAAATGATCGGCATTATATAGAAGTCACTAGTCACGGAGGAAAATTGACTATTGATCCCCCCATGCCATCTGAAGTTGAAAGAGGGGTAGAAAAAAATATTGCTAAGATTGAGGCTACAGGAGAGCCGAAAGATACTACAAAAAAGGAAGTGAATGTGACCCTAAAATTTGTTCCAATGCCTAGATCTCCACCTCCATTCACACAAAGGTTGGTGAAAAAGACTGAAGAAGGAAAATACATCAGGCTTATAGCAATGTTGAAACAACTTTCCATTAATGTTCTGTTTATAGAAGCTTTGGAGTAAATGTCTAGGTATGCAAAATTCATGAAGGACTTGGTGACCAAATGAGGGTTTTCAATTTTGAAGATGATGAGAGGTTGGAAAATAGTAGTGCCATTGCTACGAGGTCGTTTGTGCAAAAGAAAGAGGATCCTGGAGCTTTCACTGTACCTTAGACCATTGGGATTCTACACTTTGCGAAATCTTTGTGTGATTTGGGGGCCAACATTAATTTGATGCCATTGTCCATTTATAGTAAGTTGGGTTTAGGAGCTCCAAAGCTAACTGTGATGCATTTACTTATGGATGATAGAACTGTGAAGAGACCTATTGGAGTTCTCCGAGATGTCCTTATGAAAGTAGAGTCATTCATCTTTCCATCGGACTTTGTGATCTTAGATTGTCAGGTTCACTTTAAGGTACCCATCATCCTAGGGAGACCATTTCTTGATACTGGGTGTGTATTGGTTGATATTGAGAGAGGACAGATGAAGTTCCTATTAAATTATGAGGAGGTAACTTTTGACATCTGTAGGTCTATAAAGCATGAATGTGATCTTAAATCGGTATCCGTGGCAAATCATATTGAGGGGTGCAACTTTGAGGTATCGATTGAGGAAAGGGTAGGTGTTGATGCGCTAGCAGTGGTAAAGGTTGGTATTGTTCTCTAGATGGGTATTCCGGCTAAAATCAAATCTCCATAGCAATGGAAGATCAAGAGAAGACCACTTTCACTTGTCCATATGGGACTTTTTCCTTCAAAAAGAAATCATTTAGGTTGCATAATGCTCAAATGACTTTCCAGAGGTGCATGATATCGATATATTCAGATATGGTAGAGGACACAATTGAGGTATTTAAGGATGAATTCTCTATGGTAGGTGACTCATTTGATGGTTGTTGGATATATCTAGCCAAGGTACTAAAATAATGTGAATAGTGCATTCTTGTGCTCAATTGGGAATAGTGCCAGTTCAAGGTGAAACATGGTAGAGTTTTGGGTCATCAGATATCGGAGAAAGGTATTGAGGTTGATAGAGCCAACATTGAGGTAATAGAAAAGCTTCCACCACCCATATCTGTCAAAGGTGTTCAGAGTTTTCTTGAGCATGCAAGATTCTACTGGAGGTTCATGAAAGATTTCTTGAAAATTGCATACCCATTATGCAAGTTACTCGAAAAGGAGTGCAGGCTTGATTTTGATGATGCTTTTCTGAGAGCATGTGGAGATTTGAAAGAACAGTTAGTATCAACATCTATCATTATTTCACTGGATTAGGGGCAATCGTTTGAAGTGATGTGTGATGCGAGTGGAGTGGTGCTTGGCGTGGTACTAGGACATAGGCGAAAGAAGATTATTCATCCTATTTACTATGCTAGCAAAGCTCTAAATATGGCTCAAAAGAACTATAGTGTGACTAAACATGAACTTTTTGTTTTGGTTTTCGCATTCGAAAAATTTAGATTATACTTGCTTAATACTAAGGTCTTAGTGCATACTGACCACTCTGCATTGAGGTATCTGATGGCTAAAAAGGATGCAAAACCAAGGTTGTGTGCTTTTGTTGCAAGAGTTTGATTTTCAAGGAAAGGATAAAAAGGGAATAGAAAATCAAGTCACCGATCATTTACTCAAATTGGAGGAGGAAGCTATTCTTAAGCTAGGAGATGGGGATGAGATTAATGATGTTTTTCCTGATGAAGATGTATTAGCTGCCTCTTATTATCTTATCCCTTGGTTCGCAGAATTTGCTAATTACTTGGCAAGAGATTTGGTTCCATTGGATTTCTCATTTCTCCAAAGCAAAAAGTTTATGTCTCATGTGAAGAAGTTCTTTTGGGATGAGCCTTACTTGTGTTATTCGTCGCTGTGTACTTGGGTTGAGATGATGAGTATACTGGAGGCGTATCATTCATTGCCTGTTGGTTGGGACCATAGTGGTATTCGGACTACTCATAAGATCTTGTAGTATGGGTATTATTGTAACAACCCTAAAAATGAACTAGGTAAGCTAGAGCCTCTCATGTGTGTTGTTGATTTTTTATGTAGTTTTTATTGGTTAAAATTAGTGTGTATGGTAGTTAGGCAGTGTGTAATGTAAGTTTAGTGTATTTGGAAGTCAAATGTCAAGAGACATCCATGACGTTCGGAGACTAGCCTAGTATTGGTGCTTATGTGTGTGCTTGATGTGTTGTGATAGTTTGAAGTGTTTTTTGCTGTGTTGTTTGAAGTTTAGGTTAGTGGAAGTGACTCTAATGTCTAGATGAGTTTATCTTGGGTCAAAATGCCCGGGTACGACTCCCCAAGGACCACCCTAAGGGCCCTTGAAGATGACCAAAAAGCTGTCAAAACCAGCAGACATCCACGAGCCCCATTAACGGGCCGTCAATGGATTGACGGGACGTAGATTGGCTTCGTTAGTTGAAACTTAGTCTCCTCACCAAGCCTCCCCAACACCCTCTCTGACCCTTTTGACGAGCAGCTAGGACGAGCCGCCAATCCATCCACGGTCCGTGGATGGTGGCGTCAATTGGCACAGTGTTACTGTCCAAAAATCTACCAAGCCAATGGTGGTTTGGTAAGTTCCACCCTTGGCCAATTAAATGCATGGACAGTTATTTTTACTTATTTTAGGTATTTTAAAGGTGTTATAACTTTTGAAAGGTATTTTTGGAATTCATTCTTCAAATTAAAACTCCCAAAGACTTTCTCTCTCTAAAGTTCTCTCAAGTTCAAAGAAGAAGAAGGTATTGGTGATTGCTTGGATTTTGGTGATTTTGGCTATGGCTTTGGATTATGGTAAGAAAGCCTGAACTCTCTCTATTGAATTGATTGTTGTTAGGAGGTTGAATCCACCTTTGGTGGAAGTGTTATATCTTATTCTTGTGTGGTATTATTGTGAATTGTAGCCATGATGGCATTGGTGAAGTTGTTGTATAATATTGGAATATTGTACTATTGTGAATTGGGGCCATAAAGGGCATTATATGAGTGTTACCATTTTATTATATTGTTATCCCTATATGAAGCTATATGTAAAGTCCTATATTAGGCTATATGTAAAGTTTGTGTGAAGCTATAATGTGAAGATGTTGTAATGGTATTAATGTGATGTTGCATAAAGTGTTATTATGCTAATGTGAAAAGCATGTTTCTCTTGAAATGGTGATATGTGGTGATGATGAGTCTTTATAAGGTGATATTGTAGCTCATATGCTACACTTGAGTATCTTGTCTTGTGTCATGAAACCTTGATTATATATATGAATGTTTTGGGCTATGACTTAGTAACAGAGCTCTTCCGATAGATGCTAAAAGAGAAATTCTAGGCCAAGATTTGAATTGGTAAACTTACGCATAGTGCCTTTTTCATTAGTCTAGCTTTCCTAAGTAAATGTATAACCTTGAAGGATGGGCCTTAGGGTGAATGTTCCCTTCTTGAGTGAAATGATAGACTTAGAGATGGATGGAGCCAGAACGGCATGAGAATCCGTATCTAAGAAAGTCAAATGAGCTATCCTTACGAACCTAGATTGGCTATGACTACGAAATGGGGCCTTTCTTGGGAAGAGGTACTATGAGTTGGTTGAATTAGAAAAGGATCCCTCTCTAGTACATATGTGATTGAATACTCTATGGAAACGAAGGCTAAGCACCGAGTGGATGTGGTTAGGATGGTGGCCTAGTTGAGCATGCGATTAGGCCAATTCAACATCCTTGGACATCTCTTAAACCATGTTCCAACATGGGTTGCACTTAGTTCTACCCTTGGCAAGTAGAAGAACCTCCACGTAATAGGATAGACTCCAGATTCCATACCTTGCTTGTGTGGTCTATGTCGGTTAAGGCCTATTTCCATCGAATAGGATGTGCACTATAGTATTGGATAGGTTCTACAACGTGTAGGTTACGTATGTGGTGCTATCTACACATGACACTAGTAGGTTTAAAAGATGCTAAAGTGAGGTCCCTAAGCCTTAGGGATATTATGTGATTGTCCCCAATATGCTTGTGTGTCTTTTAAATGGTTTTTTGAAGAATGCTGACGTAGTATGTTATAATGTAATGATAAAACCCTTGTCTAGGTATGCTCCATCTTTGGTGTCTAACTCTAGAGAGGAGATGAGTAGGTTTGTTACTGGTGTATCACACTTGGTGAAAGTAGAGTGTCATACACCAATGCTTCATGGTGACATGAACATCTCTAGGCTTGTTGTGTATGCTCAATCTATTGAGGAGTTGGAGATGACTAGCGTGAGGAAAGACTTGAAAAGGGTAGGTATGAGGATCAAGGACAACCTTAATTGAAGAAGAGGGCTCCAAATAAAGATTTCTCAAGTGCTCCTAAGGTTAACGATGAAGGAGGTGGTGGTTCTCAAATTGCTAAGCATACTTGTTCCACTTGTGGAAAGAAGCATTTCGGGAAGTGTCTATCCGGTACTAGTGCTTGATATGGTTGTGGGAAAAATGATCACAAGGTGAGGGATTGTCCTAATATTGTGGCTAAAGGAAGGAATGCTAGGCAAGCTCCATAAAGTGGTCCTAGTGTTGATGGTCAAGCAAGGAATCGTTTCTATGCTCTCCAAGCTAAAGGAAGCAAATCCGGATGAAGGTGCCGGTAAGTCATAATTTCTAGTTTTGTGTTGGAATCCTTTTGTGTTGGTTTAGATGGGTTTCTCCTAAGAGGGAGCTGGTATGTTTAATGATCAGTTGAGGTGAGTTTGGATATTCTTGTATCTGTCTTTTATTCCAAATCAAGCTTGAGTCATAGAATTGGAGAAGCATGATGCATGGATTTTGGAGTCTTGTGTGAAAAATGAGTCTCTATATTTCTCCTTATAATGATGCATGCTTTAAATTGAGTTCTTGATTTAAATGAGACAATGAGTTTCATGATTGTTGTTCTCCTTATATGTGCATAAATTGGTGAGTTGCTAAAAGTTGTTAGAATTGATTAGTTGAGCATGCTTAAGAGTGTTCTTGAAAATTGCATAATGTGTTTATTGCTTATTGGGTTCCTTGATGTTGAAATGGGCTTGGTAATGTGGAGAAGGAAGTTCCTCCAATAATGAAATGAAAAGAATGGCAATGTGATGTGCATAAGGAGTTAGGGAATGTGCTTTTACTTTCTTTAATTGCATGATGCTTCTATGAGGATTAGATGTGGAGTTATTTTTCCTCCTTTTATTTTGTGTATTGTTTATATGGTTAAATGCTTGATGGTGGGCTGTTTACTTTTTTTGCTTCCCTTAAAAGTGTTTTTGTGTCATTCGAGGACGAATGTTCCCAAGTGGGGGATAATGTAACAACCCTAAAAATGAACTAGGTAAGCTAGAGCCTCTCATGTGTGTTGTTGATTGGTTATGTGGTTTTTAGAGGTTAAAATCAGTGTGTATGGTAGTTAGGCAGTGTGTAATGTTAGTTTAGTGTATTTGGAAGTCAAACGTTAAGAGACGTCCATGACGTTTGGAGACTAGACTAGTCTTGGTGCTTATGTGTGTGCTTGATGTGTTGTCATAGTTTGGAGTGTTGTTTGAAGTTTAGGTTAGTGGAAGTGACCCTAGTGTCTAGATGAGCATGTCTAGGGTCAAAACGCCCGGGTATGACTGCCCAAGGACTATCCTAAGGGCCCCTGAAGAGGACCCAAGAGCTGACCTAAAAGCTGTCAAAATCAGCAGCCATCCACGATCCCCATTGATGGGGCGTGGATTGGCTTCGTGAGTTGAGACTTAGTCTCCTCACCAAAGCCTCCCCAACATCCTCTCTTACCCTTTTGACGAGTATCCAGGATGATCCTTCCACGGTCCGTGGATGGTTCCCGTCAATTGGTACTGTGTTGCTGTCAAAAAATCTGCCAAGCCAAGGGTGGTTTGGTAAATTCCACCCTTGGCCTATTAAATGTATGGATGGATGTTTCAACTTATTTGGTATTTTAAAGGTGTTAGAACATTTAAAAGGTATTTCTGGAATTCATTCGTCAACTTAAAACTTCCGAAGACTTTCTCTCTTTAAAGTTCTCTCAAGTTCAAAGAAGAAGTAGGTGGAGATATAGGGTTTGAAATTGAGGGTTTCTTCCACCAAATTTTGTTGGGATTACCTAAATTAAGGTATGGTGGCTCTTTATCGAGAACTCATCTTCATCCTAGAGTCATTTTGAAAGGATTTTACAATGTTTTCAAAAAGTGAGTAAAAGCTTATTTTTGAGTTCTATCAAGGGTTCTTTCATGAAAATGATTTGAAACAGTTGGATATGTATTAATTGATGTTTGTTTGTGGTTTTTTGAATGAAATACTCCAAGAACCCTTGTCTTCTACAAAACCCTAAAAATTTGCTATGTAGTGGGTCTATTTCTGTAAATTCAAAGTTGATGGAATTATGTGTAAAGTGAATTGTATAGATATCTCTTGTGTTGTTTAATGTTTATTCAAGATTAATTGTTGATAATGGGTGAATTAAGGGTGGTAAGCCTTATGGGTGAAGTATTGGTGATTGCTTGAATTTTGGTGATTTTGGCTATGGCATTGGATTGTGGTATGAAAGCTTGAACTCTTTTTGTTGAATTGATTGTTGTTGGTAGGTTGAATCTACCTTTGGTGGAAGTGTTATTCTTATTCTTGTGTGGTATTATTGTAAATTGTAGCCATGAAGGCATTGGTGATGTTGTTGTATAATGTTGGAATATTGTATTATTGTGAATTGGGGCCATGAAGGGTATTATATGAGTGTTACTATATTTTTATATTATTATACCTATATGAGGCTATATGTAAAGTTTGTGTGAAGCTATAATGTGAAGATGTTCTAATGGTATTAATGTGATATTGCAAAAACTATTATTATGCTAATGTGAAAGCATGTTTCTCTAGAAATGGTGATATGTGGTGATGATGGATTATGATGAGTCTTTATAAGGTGATGTTGTAGCTCATATGCTAGACATGAGTATCATGTCTTGTGTCATGAAAGCTTGATTATATATATGAATGTTTGGTTGGGCTATGAGTTAGTTATGGACCTCTTCCTATAAATGCTAAAAGAGGGATTCTCGGCCAAGACTTGAATTGGTAGACTTAACCATAGTGCCTTTTTCATGAGTCTAGCTTTCCTAAGTAAATGTATAACCTTGAAGGATATGACTTAGGGTGATGTTTCCTTCTTGAGTGAAGTGAAAGACTTAGAGATGGATGGAGCCGTAACGACATTAGAATCCTTATCTAAGAAAGTCATATGAGATATCCTTACGAACCTAGATTGGCTATGACTAAGAAATGGGACCTTTCTTGGGAAGATGTACTATGAGTTAGTTGAACTAGAAAAGAAACCCTCTCTAGCACATATGTGATTGCATACTCTATGAAAATCAAGGTTAAGCACCGAGTGGATGGGGTTAGGATGGTGGCTTAGTTGAGCATGAGATTAGGCACGATGAACATTCTTGGACATCTCTTAAACCATGTTCCAACATGGGTTGCTTTTAGATCTACCCTTGGCAAGTAGAACAACCTTCACTGAGTAGGATAGACTCCGAATTCCATACCCTGCTAGTGTGGTCTATGTCGGTTATGTCCTATTTCCATCATATGGGATGTGCACTCTTGTATTGGATAGGTTCTACAACGTGTAGGTAGCAGTATGGGATGCTACCTACACATGGCACAAGTAGGCTTAGAAGATGCTAAAGTGAGTTCCCTAAGCCTTAGGGCTATTATGTGATTGTCCCCTATATGCTTGTTTGTCTTTTAAATGGTTTTATAAAGAATGTTGACTTAGTATGTTATCATGTAATTATAAAACCCTTGTCTATGATAACTCTTATGAATACCTAGGTGTATATGAAGAGGTTGTATGGGCGGTCACTTCATTATTCACTTAAGTGTGGCTTAGGGTGACTTGAGATAGAGGCTTAAATGGCAATGAAGGAATTACTTTGGTATCTTGTTTAAGTATTGTATACTTGTGTTAATTGAGTGGTAAATGATGTGAATATGGTCTTATTTGTGAACAGTGACTTGAAATGTGTTTTATGCTTGTGGTTGTAAAGGTTTGTTAAAGAAGGTCTTAAAAACATAAATTCCTTGTAAATGTCTATTGTGCATGTTTTCTTCCATGGTCATCATACTTAGTACTTATTGTACTAATTCCATATTTCTCTAATGTTACAAGTGTAGGTGGTGGAAAGTGAGGAGATCTTTTGAGGAAGCTTGGGATATTGACTCTTCTCAAGAAGCTTGGTATCTCCTCATATATTCGAGGACATAGTTGTTATCTTTCTACTATTTCCACTTAGATAATGTATAAGACTTATATTTTCTATTGTTGTAAAGGGCCGCGTCCCTAAGAATTCCTATTTGTGTCTAAGATGGTACATGAGACTTAGAAATTCTACTTCTTTACATTTGAAAGATTTTATGAGTATTATGGATTTGTTTTAAAAATTGTTTTTATTCCTTAGAGTTTTTATTAATGAATATGATGATTGATAGCTAAGGGCTGGTATTAGGCCTCTAATAGGTCGAGTACGCATTTGATGACTTGGGGGGTGCTCTCGGGTCATGACAAACTTGGTATCAGAGCATAAGGTTTTGGAAATTGTCCCATAGGATTCAAAGTCTCATATGCCATTTAGTAGAGTCTTGTTCAGCGTTGTGAGTCGCGACACATCTGTGTGCGAGAGGCTATAGGACGGTAGAAGTTTCACTTCTTTCATTAATCTTGATGTCGTTCCTTAGAGTTTGGTCTATAACTGTCCTTTTCCAAATCCTTCCCTTGTATTTATAGGAAATAAATACGAGGTCTAACCCTAGGAGAGAGGAAGACGAAATTGGAAATGAGGAAGTTCCTCTCCAGGATATTCAAGGTGGCCAAGTCCCTATAGGTGAACAAAAGAATGAGGTTCCGGTGGTTCCCCTAGCCATGACTAATGAAGAGATTAGGGCAATTTTTCTAACTCTAGCTCAAGACATGATGGCTCAAGCTAACCGAGATGTGGAGCCTAGGGTGAATGCTAATGAGAGTATTGCGGCATCAAGATTGAGAGATTTCGTGAGGATGAATCCTCCTATCTTTTTGGGCTCTAGAATTGGAGAAGATCCCAAGGATTCTTGGATGAGATTTACAAAATTGTTGATGCTATAGGAGTATTTTCTAAAGAGAAAGCATAATTGGCTTCATACCAATAGGTAACCCAAATTTGGTACACTCAATGGAAGGAAAATAGGCCGGAGGAAGCAGGTCCTATAGAATGGGAGGAGTTTAAGCAAGCATTCTTGGGTAAGTACATTACCCTAGAAAAGAGGATGTGCAAAATTGAGGAGTTCATTAATCTTAGGAAAGGTAATATGAGTGTGGAGGAGTCTGCTTTGAAGTTCTCTATGTTTTCTAGGTATGCTCCATCTTTGGTGTCTAACTCTAGAAAGAAGATGAGTAGGTTTGTTACCGGTGTATCAGACTTGGTGAAAGTAAAGTGTCGTACGACAATGCTCCATGGTGACATGAACATCTCTAGGCTTGCTGTGTATGCTCAATCTATTGAGAAGTCCAAGATGACTAGGGTGAGGAAATATTTGAAAAAGGGCAAGAGTGAGGATCAAGAACAACCTAGGTTTAAGAAGAGGGCTCCAAATCAAAATTTCTCAAGTGCTCCTAGGGTTAACCATGAAGGAGGTGGTGGTTCTCAAATTGCTAAGCCTACTTGTTCCACTTGTGGAAAGAAGTATTTTGGGAAGTGTCCATTCGGCACTAGTGGTTGCTATGGTTGTGGGAAATATGATCACAAGGTGAGAGATTGTCCTAATATTGTGGCTAAAGGAAGGAATGCTAGGCAAGCTCCTTATAGTGGTCGTACTATTGTTGGTCAAGCAAGGAATCGTTTCCATGGTCTCCAAGCTAACAAGGAAGCAAATCCGGATGAATGTGCCGGTAAGTCATCATTTCTAGTTTTATCTTGGAATCCTTTTCTGTTGGTATAGATGGTTTTCTCCTAAGAGGGGGATGGTATGTTGATTGGTGAGTTGAGGTGAGTTTGGATATTCTTGTCTCTTTCTTCTATTCCTAATCAAGCTTGAGTCATAGAATTGTAGAAGCATGATGCATGGTTTTTGGAGTCTTCTGTGAAAAATGAGTTTGTATATTTCTCCTTATAATGATGCATGCTTTAAATTGAGTTCTTGATTTAAATGAGAAAATGAGTTTCATGATTGTTGTTCTCCTTATATGCATAAATTGGTGAGTTGCTAAAGGTTGTTAGAATTGATTAGTTGAGTGTGCTTAAGAGTGTTCTTGAAAATTGCGTGATGTGTTTATTGCTTATTGGGTTCCTTGATGTTGAAATGGTCTTGGTAATGTGGAGAAGGAAGTTCCTCCAATAATGAAATGAAAAGAATGGTAATGTGATGTACATAAGGAGTGAGGAAATGTGCTTTTACTTTCTTGAATTGCATGATGCTTATATGAAGATTAGATGTGGAGTTGTTTTTCCTCCTTTTTTTTGTATTGTTTATATGGTTAAATGCTTGATGGTGGGCTGTTTACTTTGGTTGCTTCCCGTAAAAGTGTTTTTGTGTCATTCAAGAACGAATGTTCCCAAGTGGGGGATAATGTCACAACCCTAAAAATAAACTAGGTAAGCTAGAGCCTCTCATGTGTGTTGTTGATTGATTATTTGGTTTTTAGTGGTTTAAATAAGTGTGTATGGTAGTTAGGTAGTGTGTAATGTTAGTTTAGTGTATTTGGAAATCAAACGTCAAGAGACCTCTATGACATTCGGAGACTAGCCTAGTCTTGGTGCTTTTGCGTGTGCCTGATGTGTTTTCATAGTTTGGAGTGTTGTTTGTTGTGTTGTTTGAAGTTTAGGTTAGTGGAAGTAAACCTATTGTCCAGATGAGCATCTCTAGGGTCAAAACGCCCGGGTACGACTCCACAAGGACCACCCTAAGGGCCCTTGAGGAGGACACAAATGCTGACCTAAAAGCTGTCAAAACCAGCAGCCATCCACGAGCCCCATTGACGGGCCGTCAATGGATTGACGTGGCGTGGATTGGCTTCGTGAGTTGAGACTTTGTCTTCTCATGAAAGCCTCCCCAACACCTTCTCTGACTCCTTTGACAAGCTGCCAGGACGAGCCGTCAAACTTTCCACGATCCATGGATAGTGGCCGTCAATTGGCACTGTGTTTCTGTCCAAAAATCTGCCAAGCCAAGGGTGGTTTCGTAAATTCCACCCTTGTCCAATTAAATGCATGGACGATTATTTTAACTTATTTTAGGTATTTTAAAGGTGTTAGAACATTTAAATGGTATTTTTGGAATTCATTCTTCAAATTAAAACTCCCAAAGACTTTCTCTCTCTAAAGTTCTCTCAAGTTCAAAGAAGAAGAAGGTGGAGAGCTAGGGTTTGAAATTGAGATTTTCCTCCACCAAATTTCATTGGGATTTCATCAATTGAGGTATGTTGGCTCTTTATCTAGGACTCATCTTCATCCTAGAGTCAATTTCAAAGGATTTTACAATGTTTTAAAAAATAATGACTAAAAGCACGTTTGTGAATTCTATCAAGGGTTCTTGCTTGAAAATGATTGAAACGTTTGGATATGGATTAATTAATATTTGTTTGTGGTTTTTGAATGAAATACTCCATGAACCCTTTTCGTCTACAAAACCCTAAAATTTTTCTATGAAGTGGGTCTATTTCTATAAATTCAAAGTTGATGGAATTATGTGTAAATTGAATTGTATAGATATCTCTTGTGTTATTTACGGTTTATTCATGATTAATTATTGAAAATGGGTGAATAAAGGGTGGTAAGCCTTATGGGTGAAGTATTGGATATGGATTAATTGATCTTTGTTTGTGGTTTTTGAATGAAATACTCCATGAACCCTTGTCTTCTACAAAACCCTAAATATTTGCTATGAAGTGGGTCTATCTCTATAAATTCAAAGTTGATGGAATTATGTGCAAAGTGAATTTTATAGATATCTCTTTTGTTGTTTAATGTTTATTCATGATTAATTGTTGATAATGGGTGAATTACGGGTGGTAAGCCTTATGGGTGAAGTACTGTGATTGCTTGGATTTTGGTTATTTTGGCTATGGCTATGGATTATGGTAAGAAAGCTTGAACTCTTTTTATTGAATTGATTGTTGTTGGTACGTTGAATCGTAAGTTGAATCACCCTTTGGTGGAACTGTTATATCTTATTCTTGTGTGGTATTATTGTAAATTGTAGCCATGAAGGCATTGTTGAAGTTGTTGTATAATGTTGGAATATTGTATTATTGTGAATTGGGGCCATGAAGGGCATTATATGAGTGTTACTATATTGTTATATTATTATACCTATATAAGGCTATATGTAAAGTCCTATATGAAGCTTATATGTAAAGTTTGTGTGAAGGTATAATGTGAAGATATTCTAATGGTATTAATGTGATATTGCATAAAGTGTTATTATCCTAATGTGGAAGCCTGTTTCTCTTGAAATGGTGATATGTGGTGATGACGGACTATGATGAGTCTTTATAAGGTGATGTTGTAGCTCATATGCTAGACTTGAGTATCTTGTCTTGTGTCATGAAAGCTTGATTATATATATGAATGTTTGGTTGGGCTATGACTTAGTAATGGAGCTCTTCCTATAGATGCTAAAAGAGGAATTCTATGCCAAGATTGAATTGGTAGACTTAAGCATAGTGCCATTTTCATGAGTGTAGCTTTCCTAAGTAAGTGTATAACCTTGAAGGATGGGCCTTAGGGTGATGTTCCCTTCTTGAGTGAAATGATAGAGTTAGAGATGGGTGGAGCTGGAACGGCATGAGAATCCTTACCTAAGAAAGTCAAATGAGCTATCCTTACGAACCTAGATTGGCTATGACTAAGAAATGGGGCCTTTCTAGGGAAGAGGTACTATGAGTTGGTTGAACTAGAAAAGGAACCCTCTCTAGTACATATGTGATTGAATAATCTATGGAAACCAAGGCTAAGCACCGAGTGGATGTGGTTAGGATGGTGTCCTAGTTGAGTATGAGATTAGGCACAATGAACATCCTTGAACATCTCTGAAAACATGTTCCAACATGGGTTACTTTTAGTTCTACCCTTGGCAAGTAGAACAACCTCTATAGAGAAGGATAGACTCCGGATTCCATACTTTGCT
Source organism: Solanum commersonii (assembly GCA_029007595.1). NCBI lineage: Eukaryota > Viridiplantae > Streptophyta > Magnoliopsida > Solanales > Solanaceae > Solanum > Solanum commersonii. Next base: position 5,262,403 of record JAJTWQ010000029.1, read on the forward strand.
AGTGTGGTCTATGTCGGTTAAGGCCTATTTCCATCATATGAGATGTGCACTCTAGTATTGGATAGGTTCTACAATGTGTAGGTAGTAGTATGGGATGCTATCTACACATGGCGCAAGTAGGCTTAGAAGATGCTAAAGTGAGTTCCCTAAGCCTTAGGGCTATTATGTGATTGGCCCCTATATGTTTGTGTCTTTTAAATAGTTTTATAAAGAATGTTGACCTAGTATGTTATAATGTAAAGATAAAACCCTTGTCTATGGTAACTCTTAGGAACACCTAGGTGTATATGAAGAGGTTGTATGGGCAGTCACTTCATTATTTACTTAAGTGTGGCTTAGGGTGACTTGAGATAGAGGCTTAAATGTTAATGAAGGAATTACTTTGCTATCTTGTTTAGGTATTTTACACTTGTGTTAATTGAGTTGTAAATGATGTGAATATAGTCTTATTTGTGAACGGTGACTTGAAATGTGGGTTTATGCTTGTGGTTGTAAAGGTTTGTTAAAGAAGGTCTTAAGAACATACATTCCTTGTAAATGTCCGTTGTGCATGTTTTCTTGCATGGTCATCATACTTAGTACTAATTGTACTAATTCCATATTTCTCTATTGTTACAAGTGTAGATGGTGGAAAGTGAGGGGATCTTTTGAGGAAGCTTGGGATACTGACTTTTCTCAAGAAGGTTGGTATGTCCTCATATATTGGAGTACATAGTTGTTATCTTTCTAGTATTTCCACTTAGACATTGTATAAGACTTATATTTTCTAATGTTGTAAAGGGCCGCGTCCCTAATATGTTCTATTCGTGTCTAAGATGGTACATGAGACTTAGAAATTCTAGTTCTTTACCATTGAAAGATTTTATGAGTATTATGGATTTGTTTTAAAAAGTGTTTTTATTCCTTACAGTTTTTATTACCAAATGCGATGATTGATTTCTAAGGGCTAGTATTAGACCTTCAAGAGGTCGAGTACGCATGTTACGACTTTAGGGTGCTCTCGGGTCGTGATAATTATTGGCCTACCATCCACCAAGATGCTTCTGATTTCTCTAAGTATTGTGATCGTTGCTAACGAGAAGGAGGAATTTCAAAGAAGCAAGAACTACCTATGAACCCGATATTGGTGATTGAGCTATTTGATGTCTGGGGTCTTGACTACATGGGTCCTTTTTTAAGTTTGTATGAGATGAAGTATATTCTTGTTGCAGTTAACTCTGTATTAAAATGGGTGGAAGCAATTGCGCTTTCAAATAATCAGGGAAAGAGTGTCACCACATTTCTGAAAAAGAGTGTCTTCTCCAGATTTGGTATGCCTAGGGAAATTATCAATGATGGAGGTTCTCACTTTTGCAAAAACGTGTTCAGGGTTGTGCTAGAGATATATGGTGCTAGTCACAATAGAGCCACTCCTTATCATCCGCAGTCTAATGGGCAAGTTGAGGTGTCAAATAGAGAGATAAAGAAAATTCTTGCAAAGACTGTGAACACCAACATAACTGAATGGTCAAGAAGGCTTTATGATGCTCTATGGGCCTATCGTACCGCATTCAAGACTCCCATAGGTATGTCCCCCTACCAACTTGTATATGGGAAGCCATGTCATTTGCCTGTCAAGCCAGAGCATAAAGCAATGTGGGCACTAAAGAACTTAAATTTGGATTTGGGTGCCTCATTGAGTCAAAGACTGAATGACATGAATGAGCTTGATGAGTTTTGCCTAAAAGCATATGAAATTTCAGCCTTGTACAAGGAGAAGATGAACAACTACCATGATCAGAATATTGAAAAGAATGAATTTGTTGCCAGTAATCTGGTGCTCTTATTCAATTCAAAGGTGATAACAGCGAGGTTAAGGAGATCACAAATAGAGAATTGAATATTAGAATGCGGAAGCACAAAGAAAAGAAACAAAAAAAACTAACTATAGATATGGGAAATTCGATGGAATGATCCACAAATTTCCAAGGATTAGATTTTCTAAGGTCTTGAAAAGATCCAAGTAACAACATATAGATTTATGGAAGAAATCTAACGCCTTTACTTGAGAAAACGAATCAAAACAATAGATTCGGATCTTGACCACTTTATGAGTAACTAAAGACAATAATTAGTATGTAGAGCTAATTATCTTCTAAAGAATACCAAAAAGAAACCAAAGATATCACAAGAAGAAGTTACTTTATACCTTAAACTATGAAACTAGTAAAGGTTTAAAGATAAATTCTCAAAGAACAAGTCACAAAGGTTCAAAGAACTCTCTCAAATATTATTAATATCAATTTAAATTGTCTTTAATGAATAAAAAGGACCCCTGTATATAGGAGAAGGGGTGAAAATCGTCCAAGACCCTAAAAAGGACAATTACAAGGAATCCTACTCTAGAAAGGAAATAAAGTAACCTAACTAAAAACAAATTTAGTACTTCTAGGAAAGCATTAAATGGTACTTAGGAGACAATAAATAGAATAAGGAAAATATTAATAATCTATAAATAAATAAATAAGGTAAATCCCAACTAGGAAAAGAATCTTGACAATCTTGGAAAGTTTGACTAGTCTTCTCTCAAAACTTGGGCAGAAAGCAACTCTTGTTGTGGCTGATTCTTGGACTCTTCTTGACCTTATTTTCACGAAATTGGGCCTTAAAATTCCTCATCTTGGGTTTGAATTTGGGCAATCAAATAATTGTAGCATTTGGACAATTCCTCTTCCTTGGGCTTGAGCTCTTCATCCCCAATAAGACACCTTTGGATCAGCGATTGAAGCCCATTGAGCATATCATTGAACTCCTTGGTTTGAGATCTTGTTATGGGCCTCCTTGGAGTTTCTAAAGCTTCATCCTTGTCCTTCAATGGAGTAGTGCTTCCTTGGATGCTATCAAAAGGCAAGCTTGTTTCCTGGCAAGCTTAAGTCCAAGTGGACGGTCTATTCAGAGTAACTCAAGTATTTCCACATGGAGCGGTGGAGCTGAGAACAAGGAAGGAACGAGCTTCAAGGTGAACGGATAGAGGATAATAGTCTACTTGGGGAAATCTTAGAGTGTACATGAAGTGATAGAGGCTTGTTATCTTGTTAAATCAAGCTCTGCTTGGAAGGCAACCCAAGATGTATAATCTAGCCAACTATAGGATTTTCTTTTCGATATAAGAGTCGTTTATCTTTCTTTTTTATTTTTGTAGCTCTTTAGATAGGTGTTTATTAATTTTTTTTGTTTAGTGTTGGCTAGATATATAATAGGGTATGTGTCTAAAAAGTGTGCAGAAAATATAAAAATAAAGTCCTAATAGTTGCTACATGTGCAGGAACGATAAGGCAAAATCTGCAGAAAATAAATTGTTGCAGTGACCTAAAGGTCCCATTGACGGTCTATTGGTCAACCATGGACCGTGGATGGCATTCGTAGATCCCAGGTAAGTTTCTAAAAATTTTCAAAGTGTCAGAATGACCTACGGACCATATCGACAGACTGTAGGTCGACCCACAGACCGTAGACGGGGTCTCATGGGTAAAAGTTAAGGTTTCTGATGACCTGATCCGGACCCCCAAATTAATATAATCTTTCATTTTAAAATCATTTTGCACTTATCACTTCACCCCCTCCCCCTCCCGCTCCCCCTCAACTGTTATAAACTGTTCAGTTACCCAATTTTCAACCCTTAATCTCCTCCATTTACTCCCCTATATCTTTCCCATAAAATTTCACCTCCCTTACTATCCCTAAGTCACAAAGAAACCTTCGATCACTTCCATTTTCCCTTCATAGGCTTTCAATGTCCGGGTTCGGTGTCACAATTGGTCTAGGAGCATTTGCACGTGATCACACACTCACCATCGTTGCTTACTTGTAAGGTAAATTGATTTCTCCCAAACTTTGAATATTTCATTGTTTCAAATTTGAAGTCACAACGATGAACTTGACCTTGGGTACTTCAAATGCTTGCATAATTAGATGATTTTTTTGAGATACCCTTGGAATGATGGTACGTGAGTGGGTAGTTAATCTAAATCGAAAAAATTGGTTGATAGGTCTAATTGAGAGTTTTAACTTAGGTTTTGGAGGTTTGTTTGTGTTGAACATGAATTTTGCATAATTTGAAACCCCTACGAATGATGAACTATTGAATAATATATGAAAGTGCCTGTTTAAGACTTATATTGATTAATTATGTGTTGAATTTTTTCATTGTCTGTAAGTTGAAGTATAATGCTTGGCACAACACTGATCAACGACCTCCACCCACGGAGCATAGGTCAACCTACAGACCATAGGTCCGAGTCCGGGAACCAGTGGCACACAAAAATTGGGTTAGGTCAAGAACAACGGTGTGGACTATGGTCCGTCGTTTGATCGAAGAACCATTCTACACATCCGTGGTTCTCCATATGAAACCTAATATTCCACCACTTGACTTATGGAGGGGACCCACGGACCATTGTTCTATCGATTGACACTAGGTATGATAACAGCTAGGTTAAGGGAGATCACAAATAGAGAGTTGAATATTAGAATGCGGAAGCACAAAGAAAAGAAACAAAATAAACTAACTAAAGATATGGAAAATTCGAAGGAAAGATCCACAAATTTCCAAGGATTAGATGTTCTAAGGCCTTGAAAAGATCCAAGTAACAACGTATAGATTTATGGAAGAAATCTAACGCCTTTACTTGAGAAAATGAATCAAAACGATAGATTCGGATCTTGACCGCTTTATGAGTAACTAAAGACAATAATTAGTATGTAGAAACTAATCACCTTCTAAAGAATACCAAAAAGAAACCAAAGATATCACAAGAAGAAGTTACTTTATACCTTAAACTATGAAACTAGTAAAGGTTTAAAGATAAATTCTCAAAGAACAAGTCACAAAGGTTCAAAGAACTCTCTCAAATATTATTAATATCAATCTAAATTGTCTGTAATGAATAAAAAGGACCCTTATATATAGGAGAAGGGGTGAAAATCGTCCAAGACCCTAAAAGACAATTACAAGGACTCCTACTCTAGAAAGGAAATAAAGTAATCTAACTAAAAACAAATTTAGTACTTCTAGGAAAGCTATGGTACTTAGGAGACCATAAATAGAATAAGTAAAATATTAATAACCTATAAATAAATAAAGAAATAAGGTAAATCCCAACTAGGAAAAGAATCTTGACAATCTTGGAAAGTTTGACTAGTCTTCTCTCAAAACTTGGGCGAGAAAAGCAACTCTTGTTGTGGCTGATTCTTGGACTCTTCTTGACCTTATTTGCACGAAATTGGGCCTTAAAATTACTCATCTTGGGCTTGAATTTGGGCCACCAAATAATTGTAGCATTTGGACAATTCCTCTTCCTTGGGCTTGAGCTCTTCTTCCCCAATAAGACACCTTTGGATCAGCGATTGTAGCCCATTGAGCTTATCATTGAACTCCTTGGTTTGAGATCTTGTTATGGGCCTCCTTGGAGTTTCTAAAGCTTCATCCTTGTCCTTCAATGGAGTTGCGCTTCCTTGGATGCTATCATTCCCCTCTTCTTGAAGAGAATTCGTCCCTCGAATTCAAATCGCATCAAAATGGGAAAGATCAGAAACATCAAAAGTAGCACTAACTTGGAACTCACCAGGAAGATCAAGTTTATAAGCATTGTCTCCAATCCTTTCAAGGACTTTGTATGGCCCACTTCCTCTAGGATCTAGTTTGGTCTTTCTTTTGGAAGGAAATCTTTCTTTTCTCATATGCACCCAAACCAAGTCACCAGGTTTAAAAACAACATATTTTCTGCCCTTATTCCTTCGTAATGCAACTTCCTTATTCTTCTTTTCAATTGCAAGCCTTGTTTGTTCATGAATTGTCTTCATCATATCAGCCTTCTTCTTACCATCAAGATTAGCAAAATCATTAGTAGGCAAAGGCAATAAATCAAGGGGGGTAAAGGGGTTGAATCCATATACAACTTCGAAAGGAGTCTTACCAGTAGAAGAATGGAAGGTCCTATTATAAGCAAATTCTACAATAGGTAAGTAATCTTCCCAAGAAGTCAGCTTTCCTTTCAAAACAGCCCTCAACATGTTTCCTAAAGTTCTATTAACCACTTCCGTTTGCCCATCCGTTTGTGGGTGACAAGATGTAGAAAATAGCAATTTAGTTCCCAACTTTCCCCAAAGAATTCTCCAAAAGTGATTTAAGAACTTGGCATCCCTATCACTAACAATAGTTCTAGGTATTCCATGCAATTTAACTACTTCCTTTACAAACAAGTCAGCCACATGAGATGCATCATTAGTCTTTTTACATGGGATAAAACGAGCCATTGTGGCTGATTCTTGGACTCTTATTGACCTTATTTGCACGAAATTGGGCCTTAAAATTACTCATCTTGGGCTTGAATTTGGGCCACCAAATAATTGTAGCATTTGGACAATTCCTCTTCCTTGGGCTTGAGCTCTTCTTCCCCAATAAGACACCTTTGGATCGGCCGATTGAAGCCCATTGAGCTTATCATTGAACTCCTTGGTTTGAGATCTTGTTATGGGCCTCCTTGGAGTTTCTAAAGCTTCATCCTTGTCCTTCAATGGAGTTGCGCTTCCTTGGATGCTATCAAGGTACCCACCGTGGGTCACAATTCCAGGTACCGCCTGAAAGTTTTTTAGCATTTTTTCTAAGTCCGATACATGTTCTAAAATTATTTCTTAGGTCTTTCGGTGTTCTTTTAGTACTAACGAGTCTTTTATAGGTATCATGACTCTGAAACAAGCTCCAACCTATGCAAGAGGGGGCAAGTACAAATCAGTCGCCCTTTCCCAACATTTGATAGATGAAGAAAACGATCATGAGTACATCCCGGAGAGACCACCATAGGCTTCCCTACTACCTCTCTGACCAGGAGGAATAAGGCTAGGTAGATACTTACTTCTAGTGACTAGGTCGAGGTCACCCCCCCCCTTTTTTGAGGAGTGGGCTTTATCTGCAACAGAGTCGCAGTTCGGCTCAGAGTCGCATTCCGACAGTAGTTCCATCACTGCTTCCACATCTTCCTCTGATTCCCTTGTACCAACCAGAGATGAAGCAGCTTCTAATTCCTCGATGTCGAACAAGTGGTGCGTCAGGGCCAGTACTGTAACGACCCTAAAAATGAACTATTGAAAGTAGAGCTTAACCTGTGTGAATTTGTGTTCGTCATGAGTTTTGATGTGGTTTAATGTTGTCCCGAGCCATGGTTGAAGTGTTTAGGGGTTAGACTTCAATGTATGACTCCCCAAGGACCACCCTAAGGGTCCTTGAAAAGGACCCTAAGTCTAAAACCTATAGCCCGAAAGAAACTATCAAGTTGGCCAAAACTTGGTGACCTACGGATGGGGTTCACTCCTCGTAGGCCCATCCACGCCCCATGGATGGCCTCCGTAGGTCAAGAGGCCTAAAACCAACTTGCAGCCCCAGACCACGGACCATCATCGAGGTCCATGAATGGACTTCATAGTCAGTGAGTCAATTTCAAGTGTTTTAAGGTATTTTAAGAGTATTAAAACATTGAAACCCTCATTTATTTTTCACCTCTAAAATATAAACCCTTCCCTCCTAAAAGTTCTCTCTAGAAACTCCATTGGAGATCAAGGTCAAAATCAAGCTAGGGTTGGGGATTTTAAGGTGTTTATTCTTCAATTCCAAGAGATTCTTCAAGTATAAAGTATGGTGATCCTTCATCTAGGGTTAGATTTCACCCTAGAGTCAATTTCAAAGAAGTTTCAAAGTGATTTCAAGTTCATGAAAAACCCTAGGTTTTACTCAATCTCATGAGTTCTTGCATCAAATGTTTTCAAATGATAAAATATGATTATATTGATATTTAATTGATGATTTAAGATGATTTTACTTCATGAACCCATGATTTCTCTCAATTCCTAAATTTGGCCTTATGAAGTGGGTTTGTTGTTTATGAATGAATGATGATGGATTTATGTGTAGATTGATTTAGATTATTGATTTGCATCATTATTTGTTCCTAATTATGGTGAATTGTTGATTAATTGAGGATTTGTGATCATAGCCTTGAAAGGGCAAGTTTGACCTAATTTCATGTTAAAGTAGAATTGTCTTGAATTGTTGATCCACTTGAAAGGTGGAGATGCTTAATTACTATGTACATTGTGATCATGGCCTTGAAGACATAGTGTGAGTAATTGAAGTATTATCATGATGTTGTATATATGAATGTGATGTGAAGCATGTGTGTGATCTCAATGAATGAATTATGATATTGTATAGAAGCTATTTCTATTAGGATTGAATGTTATATCTCTATTAAACTCAGGAATGTTGATGATGGAATGTGAAGGGTTCTATAATGTAATGTTGAATGAGATCTTTTGAATTGGTAGGCTTAGGTATCCTTTTTCTTATATGATGAGTATATCTTGACTTAATGTCTTAATGTCTTGAATTGGTAGATCTAATGTTGGTAGCCTTTTCATGATTGAATGAATGAGTTTAATGATAATGTTAATGAATGTTGAGTCTATCGAAAGACTATTCTCAATTGTACTCTCTTGAATGCTAATGATGTGTTGATTGAAAGGATATTTTTGATCTTACACTAATGAACAATAATGGGATTCTTAGATGAAAGACTATTCTCATCATTGAATCTATGAGCTATCCAATGAATGAATGTTTGGTTTAGATGGATGCCCTCACGTGAGTTGAGGCAGGGTGTCTAGTAACAATCTATTATCCCTTAATGTGATGAATAGTAAAATAATCTATGGGAATGTAGGCTAAGCACCGAGAGGATATTGAATAAGATGGAAGCCCTCACGTGAGTTTAGGTGGGGTTTCTATTAGCAATCTCTTGAGATGGATACCCTCACGTGAGTTGAGGCGGGGTATCTAGTAGACATCTCTTTGTCCCTTAACTATGAACCCACATAGGACTAGCTAGTGGATCCAGTTAAGCTATATACCAGTTTACCTTAGGCAAGTAGACCAACCCTTACGATGTGGGACAGTACATCAAAATTCCATGATCTAGCTCTCATGGTCTATGTCGATTAAACGCTTATTCCCATCATGTGAGATGTGTATTATGGTTTCTTGAGAGGTTCTACAAAGTGTGGGTGGTAGTATGGGATGTCATCCGTGCATTGCATGAGTAGTCTTTGAGAGAGGCATAGTGAGTTATCTAAGTCTTAATGACTATTGCTTGAAAGTCCTCTAAATGATGTTATTGAGTAATGTTGACTCTTATATGCTTAAATGTAAAGATGCATGCTATACTTAGATTGTATTATGAGTTACTTCCTTGTCATGTCTATTGTATATGAATGTGCCATGTCTAGGGTGACTTCAAAGAAGTACTTAGTATGAGTAGTAGTATGGGATGCTACTTGCACTTTGAACAAGTATGACTTAGAGTTGTCTTAGATGTTGGTCTTAATGTGATGATGTGATTCAAGTGATGTTTATGTCTCTTATATGCTTTATTGTGTAAAGGTGGAAAGGATGAATGGTAAGTTCACTTTTGGTGACCTTAAGGTGGTGCCTTAATGTGGGTGGTGGTATGGGATACTACCCATGCAATGCACAAGGTATAGCTTCAGGGTTACTTGAGGTGGAGGCTCAAGGTGAAGGTAAAGGTTTATATGTAATTTTGTTCAAATGTGAATTATGTGACTTTTTATGTTGGTTGTGACTTATATTATGCCTTTTGTGTCAATGTTCATGAAGTTTTACAAAAATGGCATAAAAGCATGGCTTTCAATCAAATGTCCCCTTTTAAGTATGTTTTTGCATGGTCATCATACTTAGTACATCTAATGTGCTAACCCCATTCTTTTCCCGTTCTTTTTACCAAAGTGTAGGCTTTGGAGATGTTGGTGTTCTATGGTTGATGGATAGGTTTCTAAGGTGCTTGAAGATGAAGACTTGGTGAGTCCTCATAGTTTCGAGGACAAAACCCATTATGTTCATTTTATGTTTTTTAGTATTGTTTAAGCTTTGTATGGGCTAAGTCCCAATGTTGTATTCAATGTATTAGATGGTTTGAGACATAATGTACAAAGTTTAGAACATCTTCCGTTTGCTTTTTAATAAAATGTCTTTGAATGTAAAGGAAAGTTTTTAATTCTTCTCTATTTTCAAGTATCTTATGGAATGAATAAGCTATGAGGCTTGTATAAGACCCCTTTGTGGTCGAGTACACCATGTTACAAATAGGGGGTGCTCTCTGGTCGTGACAAGTACCAAATCATTATTGATGCCAATGTGGTTAATGAGCATCAAAAGATGGCCCGACCCGCATTATTACTGAGGAGCGTTGGGTCCTTACTAGGAGTCTTCACACAGTACTCGCAATTGAGAAGATATTCTGGAAGCGTAGATCTGAGTAGAAGGCACGAGGCTCAAAGAAGTTTAGCGAGGAGATGACTCGGGAGTTCTATGCCTCTTACTCTCCTACTATTCAAAATTCCATTTCCAAAAGGGCTAGGCCAGTAACTTAGCCTCCACTTCAGGTGACTCTAGTGCGGACTTCTCGGTTGATATCTACGAGACCACTATCCATCGATTTATCTATGGTCCTACCAACACTATGCCAATCAACACATCAGAGTATGACTACAAGATGGGCATTACTCAGAGTGGAGCATTCGAAAGAGATGCTGAGTAGAGAGAGACATTTCTTCGATAGATGGCCCATCACATTACAAATAAGGTGAAGCGTACATAGTGGGTGCTCAATATGACTTTGCCTATTAGAAAGGATACTCTGAGCTTCACTGTGTAGATTTTTTTACCATTGTATGTACCAGACTGTCCCTTACTCAGGCAGACAATGTGGTCACTTGGGATAGGGTCATGATGTTGGCAATACTTGTTGCAAGAATTGAGCTTGACTTCACCTGGATTTTAATCACGGATATTCATGAGAGGCTTTCAACATCACCACCACTTTTCCCTTTCCGTGTATGATATTTCATATGTGCCGGACTTATGGGGTGCTGATTTGGTAGTGTGATGGTTTGATTAAGGCCACCAAGACTGTGGACACTGCCTAATTAGAGATGATGCCATCCTAGATGCATCGCGGAGGGAGCCAAAGATTGACCAACAACCCTTGGGTATCGATTTTCTTTTTGATGTGGAGTAGATCCAGATTGATGACACTGTTGTTCCACCCACCACCACAGATGTACAGGCTCCCTCTTCGACTGCCACTAGCCAGGCCCAGAGCTCATCCCGAACCACTCCTTCCTCAGGGTCCACTATTGTTCCTCTAGCCCGAGTCTAGAAGTTAGAGACCCAGAGGACCACTGTCTTGCAACACATGAGTCCTTGGATGCAACATTTTGTTGAGGAGGTTTAGGCTAGGATGGACTAGATGATGGATAGGAAGATTCAGGTCATTTATATGTGCCTGGATGCATTTGAGTTGCAAGTCTTGGATAGGCCTACTCCTGCTATTGATATCACTATTTTTCATACGGAGTTGGCTAGTATCTGTGCTAAGATTTCTGCTCTTCTAGCCCCTTCAGAGATTGCACCAGTGGTCTCTTCTGTGGCATAAGAGGATGAGGTGGTGATAAATACTCTATTTGGTGAGACTATGCCACCACCAGACTCTTCTCGTGGTGTTGTGAAGCGTCACCGCTCCAACCACACTTTGGATACTGAGGAGGCTCGACGATTGAGAAAAGAAGCAGCGCCAGCAGTTCAAGGTGGCCCCATAGGCAGTCCATCATTGATGAGGAGATGAGTCAGCAGCGGGCTCGAGAGATAGATGTTGGCCTTTCTGGTTTGAAAAGCACTACTGATGGTGTTCCTATTATTAGTGAGGGCGCTACTGAAGGCCTCCATAGTGTTGATCCAACGGGTTATGGGAAATCGGATCCACCCACTTATTGATGGTTCTTCAGTGCATTTACGCCACAGGTTTGCTTCACCCTATGATTTACTTTTTATTTTGTGCATTGAGGGCAATTGCTCCTTATTTTGTTGGGGGTGGGGTAAATGGATTGTGAGTGAAAGGGATGAAGTATGAGTAACCCAACTCATGATCCTCCCTTGGGATTTTCTTGCCTGTGTTCTTTTTCCTGAAGGGACTGTTTAATTTTATGTTGAACCAGTATGTTTAGGATTGTATGTGTAGAGATAAGTAGAAGAATGAAAGTATGAGGCATAATGAGCAGGAAATTTATACCTGACAAGTTTTTTGAAATGTGCTAGATCTATAGGCTAAATGAGTTGAATGTGTTGGATCTTCATCTTCATATGACATGGTAAGGAACCGGTATGATAGCTTTACTTAAGCTAAAACATGAACTATGTAATTCAATAATCTGTTAATGAAACAATGTGTCAAGCGTGTGTGAAAAACGTTTGAATGTTCATGTAGTATGTGTCAATCTAGAACTTTCCCCATTGGTCCTGCTAAGACAATCTAGGCTAGGAATTGGGAGACGATCATAGGCCTTTGTTCAAATGAGTCCACTAAAGCCTAAATTGATTCAACCAAAAGAAATAAATGTTTCCCTTGATCCAAATGTTAGAGCCTAATGTACAACACTTCTTTCAATACACCCAACTCATTTTCCCTAAATGATTGTTTTGGCATTGGTCCCTCCTTTGACATGTGCACCTTCACTAAGGCGAGAAGCCTAAGTTGAGGGTGGCTAATTCAAAAATTTACCTTAATCGTGGCCCTAGTCCAACATCGGATACTGTGCACCTCAACTCATGCAAAATACATAAGTTGAGAGGGGGTATGAAAAAGGAAACCAAAAGAAAAGGTATGGAAAGAGTTGTGCGCGAAAGATAGAAAAAGAGAAAAATAGAAAAACAAAAAAAGTGAAAAAAAGAGCGATAAAGTCAAATCGCATATGTGCTAAAGCGAATGAAAGAAAAGAGCTGAAAATAAAAAGCCAATGTATTTCAAGGAGGGCAGAAAAGTCACTAAAAGTACCCAAATGTACCCTACCTGACCCTAAGCCTACGTTACAAGCTAAGAAAGTCCTATAGTGATCCTAGTGACTAGTTTGAAGAGTCTATGCAGTTTAAATAAGGGCAAGTCTATGGTATTGAGCACTAACTGTATTTGAATTTACTTATGAGAGTGAGCGTTGAATAAATCCTTAAACTTGAAATTCAGATTTTTTATGTGAAAAGGGATTTCTTTGGAAGTGAGGGCACTATTTACATTGTTAGAGAGTTGGTACCTTGGTGATTGTGAAAAGTGTATGATTTGATGTCTATTGGTCGATGTATGTCACATTTCGATCTGTCTGAGTTAGCTTGTTGAGTCTAGATAAAAAGATTTGCACAAGTGATGGAATTGATTGAGTAAGCCATGTGATTGTTTGAGTTTGTATGTTTGCTTCTACATAAGTGTTGTTTAGATTTAGTGTGTCACTTGAGGACAAACAACAAGTTTAAGTTGAGGGTATTGATATACCGTGACTTTACGATATTTTTGATGCATTTCACTTAAAGTTTGTATGTGTCTTGGGCTAGTTTGTTATTATAAATAATGTTTAATGTGTAATTCTTGCAGGAAATAGTCTTGGGAGCAGTTGATGAAGATGCGAGATGAAAATTGCAGAAGTAGGCAACGATGGAGCCAACCATGGACCGTAGGTCCAGTAACGGACCGTAGATGGGCAGTCATAGGTCCAGGTTAGAAAGTGGATTTCCAGTACTCAAACCACGAAGTGATAGGACGGATTGTAGTATAATCCACGGACCATAGGTGGAGTTATCGTCTGAAGGCCTTGAAATAATCCAATAGTATGGAACCATGGAGGGTGACCTACAGACCGTAGGTTGACCCACGGTCCATAAGTCGTACTGTGGACAAAAACCGCATCTGAGCAGTGTATTTCCTTATTTCATTTCCTAATTAGTTTGGGATTTAATTTCTATAAATAGGAGTTGTAATTCTCATTTTTTAGAGTTAGACATTATTGTATACTTTGAGTTTTCGTCTTTTGGGATTATTTTGCAAACATTTAGTAATTTAATTTCCAGAAGTTGGTTTATACAATTTTCACTTTGAATTTCAATTCAATATTTCAGTTTTTCATGTATTCGAATTGTAAGTTCATGAATTCTATTAACCTAATTATGAATTGTGAACTAGCAAGCATAAGTAGCTAAGTCCACAACTAGGGTTGTGGAAACAATTAGCAATTAAAGTATGAATAATAATTAAGTAATTCTTGAATAGTGTGCATGCATGTATTGTTAATCCTTTCATTTAGAAGTCTTTTTAATGGTTACAAATGTTAGAACTTGCCTCTTTCCTACTTTTCGGACCTTTGACTTCAATTAATGTGAGGGTGAAAACTAAACTAAATTGATATGATGACTAAATTGGGGTAAAGGTAAGGTCTAGTAAAGCACACACTCGTAGACAGATGAAGTTGGGTGGTGAAATTCCCTAATTTGTGGACTAATCACTTAGGGATACTGTAACAAGCCAAGAGCACCCCCTAGCCGTTATCGGCGTATTCGACCTCTAGGAGGTCTTATACAAGCCCTTAGCATTCGTCATAGCATTTATCATAGAAAAATAGTGGAAAATTTAATACTTTTTCATAATATAACATAAGACTTAAAAGTCACCTCATTTAAACCTTTACTACAAATTCAGAGTACTACATCTCCAGGTAGCCATCATAAAACACGACTACAACACAAGAGGGACGCATCCCTTACAATACAAAAGAAACTACTATCTAGTACATTGAACTTAAGGAAACTCTTTAACATAAAGGTCCTTGAATCTTTAAGGACACCTCCGAGCTTGGGAAAAGTAAGCCAAGCTCCTCACTTCTAGGAAAGGCCCTTTAGCCACCACCACCTACACTTGGTGTAAAAATGAAGAAGAAGAATGATGTTAGTACAAGAATGCACTAAGTATGATAACCAAGCAAAACATGCTTTTAAATGGGACATTTAGTTGGAAACCATGCATCATGCCTTTTTAGAGAAACTTCAAAAACATTTAGCACAATAGGAACAATATAAATCACATACATCATCATATACACAGAAACCATTCATAATAGCACATAGAGCCACTTATAACATTTTAGGCACAGTCAATGCATACAATACATTGCCTTCCTCTTTATCTTAACTCCCTTCCTCAAGCAACCCTTAGGGAATACTTGGTGCAATGTATCACCTTAAGGTTACCAAGGGTGAACTTACATAGAGTGTTCATCAATCCAACCACATATATTATAGAGTCATAAGCACACCATAAGACATAGTCTTCACATATGAACCATCACCTAAGAGAACTCCCAAGTCACACTAGTGCAATATGCAAGTAGCATCACATAACACTACTCACACCAGGTGTTCCTAAGAAGCCACCATAGACTAGGCACATCATATTCAACAAGCTATACCATCTTCATTTAACATTAGACATAAGACCAACATACTTCATAACATCATATAAGGACTCATTCATTTACTACATAATTAGTCATAACCCATTAAGTTCATATCATAGGTAAACCACCCTCACAACCCCTTCACAAGCTCACTTGTGCAATGTACACATGGAGTCCCATACCCCCACATATACTAAGCAAACCCATTAAGAAGTCATACGTGTAATTCACATGCATAATCATACTTCATGTCTTGACATAAGTAAAGTCAACCTTAACATGCTTTCTTATTAACATACATAGACCAGAGTCTTCATTACATAAAGAGCCAAATCAAAACCTCCCTTTGAGTCCACTTGTGCAATGCTTAAGTAGGGTCCATAGTCTTACCTACACTAAGTAACTCTTCAAGAAGCCATGACTAGAGTTCATATACTTATCTTAGTTCATTTCTTAACTTTTGAGATACATTGCCATATCCGACATAAACCATGTGAGCCACATGGAATCCGGTGTTATACTCCCAAACCGAAAAGAGAGGGTACTACTTGCCAACGTAGGACCTACATATATAATAGCTATCTAGTAGATCCATTAAGCTAAGACCTACGGGGGCACGTAGTTATGGAAGAAGGAGATTGCTAGTAGAAACCTTGACTTATTAGGCGTGGAGGTTTCCATTTCATAAGACAACATCTATGTTGGGAACTCGAACTTGCTAAACGTGAAGGTTCTCTTGTGGGAAGCCGGACTTGCTAAACATGAAGCCCCCACTCTCATTTTTCGTGTTCACTCGGTGTGAAGCTCCAACTCCCTTTTTAAACATCTTTAAGCCTTTATTTAATATTAGTTCTTAAAAAAGGCTTTAGGGACTTAATCCCTAATAACATTCAGCTCAAAGGTTTCTAAGATGAGAATGACGTTTCATCGTAGAACCTACATTATGTGAGAATGACCTTCACATAGTCATACCATATTCATAACATAGTCTAGTTTATAGTACAATTGTGGAAACCTTTCAAGAGACTCACTTTCACCAAATTATCATAACCCTTATTCATTCAGTCAACATATTTGAGAAAGCCTTTCACATAAACACCTTTATACAACACATATTCATACCTTGCTAATCATACACTTTGCATGAATAATAAAATGTAAGGGTGCATATAAGAGTTAACCTTTCAATACACACCATAACACATCATATTCATACCTATACATGTAGAGTGTGTGTGTACATATTTGTCCTCATAGTGACATAATAGCAACAACATTGATATTGAGTGCACTTCCCCTCAAGGGATCACAACACATTCACAATGTCCCCAAATTATGAGCAATTCACTTATAAAGCCTTTAGGGATCCTAGACCACACACCCACACTTCATCATAGGAGGCAAGGACACATTCAACATTGAATAGGTACTCCTAACATGTATATGATCACATATTCATATAGAGGTCATATAGGTAGGGGTCATTCCACAATAGTACTTGACATAATTAATCATGTAGATCACACCTTATCCTCAACATTATCATTCACAATATACTCCTCATCATCAACACACTTTAACCATAATGCTAGCATTGAGGATTTCATACATAACCGTTATAGCAAAACTTCATCAACATATGCATCATAGTCATCATTTCACTTCACATCTGTTTCCTTCAAGGCCATGATCTCAACATGCATAGATAGACAAGAAGTAAACACCACCACCATAAGTGGACGAAACCACACAACATCAATTCTCATAATATAGACTAGAAGTTAGCACAACTTACCAATTCTCCAAGCCATGATCACCATGGATCAGTCCTCAACAAATCATAATCAATTGACATAGATAGAAATAGGAATAAACAATGTAATTCAATAACATAAACATAATCTAAGTACAATTCTAGAAACAAAGGGATGAACCCATAACTTTGCCCATAAGGCAATAATTCTCAACTCATCAATATACCAACAATTCAACAAGAATAAGTATATATAATCATAGGAAACATCAATACAATCTAATCTAAACATAATTTCCCCAATAGAGATCATATTCATAAAGTCTCACATTAGAGCCAATTTTCGAGAATTTGTGAATCATGGGTTTTTCAAGAATTCCTTTGAAAATTATCTTAAAAACCTTGATTCCACATTAATTCATCAATAGAATGATTTAGAAAATTATTTGACATAGAACCTATGTTTAGATTGGAAATTGGGAATTTTGGCCTTTGAATAACTTTTGAAATTCTTTGATAGAACTCCTTGAATGAGAGGTTATTCAAGAATCAAGAGTTACCATATCTTAATTATTGAAGATCCATGAAATTGAAGAAGAAATCAGTTGAAAAACCATCTCCTAGATTGAGCTTCATCAAGGTCTTGAATGGAGTTTTGGACAGAATCTATTTTTGAGAAGGAAAGGTCAATTTGAAGAATGGGGTCTAATTCTAGGCTTTGGGATTATAACCAACTTAAATACCCTGAAATAGGTAGAATAACCGTTTATAATAATTCCCAAAAGTACCCAAACCACCCCTCACTTAATTGGACCTTTTAAACAAGTCAAACTTGAGTTTTATTTTCTCAAATTTCATGGAGAACCAAGTCCGCGATGCGGAGGTGTTCCATGGAGTTTCTGGAGATTAAATTCCAAGACAGTAGAGTCAGCAATGTCTCTGCGATGCGGAGCCACTTTTTGGCCATTGGTGGAGCAGGTCCACGACGCGAAGCCACTCCCTCCATGAACAACTTCAAGATGCCTTGGCAGCCTGTTTGGCCAAGTGTGGGAGTCCTCCTCGAGGACCCTTAGGGTGGTCACGGGGAGTTGTACCCAAACGTTTTGACCCTAAAAACATTTATTAAGACACTAGGGTCACCTACAATTATTTTAGACTCGAAACAACACATAAAAACATGAACAACATACTAGAACACACCAACACATAGAAGATTGGTTTCCGAACGTCTTGGTCATCCCTTGACATTTGACTTCCAAACTCTTTAAAACTGACTAAAAAGGCTGTTCTTCATTATTTTAATAAGTTATTAATGCATAAAACCCATTTGAGGCTCTAATTTACCCTACATCATTTTGAGGGTTGTTACAATATCCACCACTTAGGAATATTCGTCCTCGAATGAAACTTAAAACACTTTCGAGGACTCAATGACCCAACTAGCAGCTCACAATATACAACATACAACATCAACGTAAGAGCACACATCAAGGAGGAACGTCAAATCCACATAAAAGGCTCAACACAACTTTGTATTATTCAAGAAAGTAGCAACACATCTACCAACTCCTTATGCATCAACTTTATTATTTCCCATTTCATTGGAGGAACTTCCTTCTCCAAATCATCATTCTCATTTCAAACACCAAAGAAACACAACATGCAACTATCTCATTAAAGCACATTATGCAACTTTATCGTAAAAAATCATTTAAGCATGCACTTCAAATCAATTCATGCAACACAAGCAAGTAGAAATTTATTCACTGACTCATAATCCATCAACCATATAGGCCTTTCTCATGTTCATAGGAGGAACTACCTTCTCCTAATCATCATATGATATTTATCCCTTTTATATCAGCATAGGGTCCAATATGCTATGGCTTTCAAATTGAAACAACCCAAAAAGTTCCTAAAAATGTACTTCGGAAGTTACCGGAAACTTGTTTTAGCTATATTTTAAAATCCGTTTCGTTTTTCAAAAATCCAACTTCATATTCTTTTTTAGGGGGTCAAATTGAGTGGGAGATGGGGCTAACCCAAATTTTAGAGCAACCGTATCAAAATCCGAAATTTTCAAGTGAAACCTTTTTCGGGGGTCTACTTTGGAGGATCATATCTCCTAGAACACAAATAATTGGGTGGCCCATAACATATCCATTGAAATCCCTTTGAGTTAGATACCCAATGCACTTCGTTTCACCTCATTCGGAGTTCGGACGAAGAAGTTATGCCCATTTTCATAAAATCTGTCCGTGCAGGAAATGCAATTTCCAGAGAGCAAAGTTACTGTTCATCCGCCTCAATTTTTTTTTCTAAGTGTTGGACCCATTTTTTCCAAGGGCATATTTTATTTTCTATATAGAATTAATTCAATTCCCATCGTGTTGGACCCATTTTTTCCAAGGGCATATTTTATTTCCTATATAGAATTAATTCAATTCCCATCTCTAAAACATTTCCCAAAACACCTCTCCCATACTTAGACACTTTTCTCTCAAGAACCCTAATCCAAAACCTTCCTCAATATTGAAGAGATTCTTGCTCTAAGTTCCAAGCTTCCATTGAAGACATTCTCAAGACCTTCATAAAAACTCAAGGTATGTGGTGTTGAACTCATGGGTCCTTCCACCCATAGTGCCTAGACTCTATTCTACTCACTAATTCATGGTTTAAGTTGAGCTTCATAAATTAGTCTTGTTCGTTGTATAAATTTTCTGCACAGTGAATTCTACCATGAAAAGTGGTTGTTTTGAGCATGTTGTGACACTAGAACTTGAATCTAAACTTGGAATCGATGTGGAGATTTTTCATATGGTCTTGTGGGTGTTAAAAGGTGTTGTTGCAGGTTGTTCACTGGTTTTTCTGCATAATTACTACCCTATTTTCCATGTTCTTTGACCCCATTACATACCTTCAAGGTGTTTGACAAAATGTCCAATTATGGAGAATTGATGAATTGATGCTTTAAGGCTTGAGTTATGAGATGTATGGCATTCCAGAGATGTGTTGATGACAAACTAAGCTTGTATATATGTTCATTCCATACATGAGATTGCATTAGAGCCTAATATAAATTTCCTATATAAAGTGTTGCTTGACCATGCCCGGTCCAGGGGAAAAGAACCGAATAACCATGTGAGGGGTTTATACCTCACCACCTAGGATGCTTGGGGTGTGACCAACATCAACCATGTGAGGGGTTT
This sequence comes from Solanum commersonii, assembly GCA_029007595.1. NCBI lineage: Eukaryota > Viridiplantae > Streptophyta > Magnoliopsida > Solanales > Solanaceae > Solanum > Solanum commersonii. The sequence goes on from JAJTWQ010000029.1 coordinate 5,282,740, forward strand.
ATACCTCACCACCTAGGATGCTTGGGGTGTGACCAACATCAACCATGTGAGGGGTTTATACCTCACCACCTAGGATGCTTAGGGTGTGACCAACATCAACCATGTGAGGGGTTTGTACCTTGCCACCAAGGTGTCCGGGTGTGAACGGCATCCCCCATCCTAAGTTGGGGTTATAGATTGGTTGGATCATGCACACACATATGATATCTACTATTAGTATAGATTTACTTAAACATGTTTTGACTTCACTTTGATCATGCATCCTCATATTGTTACTCGTTATGCCTATGAAACTATTTCTTGCATTTCGATTGTGTCCTTGTCTATTATTGTATTGCACCCCGCATACTTAGTACATTTCAAAGTACTAACGCATATTTTGCCTACATGATGTCACCATGTAGGGACCGGAGCTACTCTTGATCTTTCTCTCCATCCACGTGGCTAGTACGGTGCTTATTCGAGTTTGTTGGTGAGTCCTCAATGATTCGAGGGCTATGTTATGTTTCCTACTCCTATGTTTTGAGACTTTAGCTTGCAATTGTATTTTGACCATGAGGGGAGCCAGTAGTATGTCATGGCCCCCGTCCTATCTATGTATGTAGAGGTGTGCGTTGGACAAGTAATTTCTAAATGAGCTTGACTCTTATTCTATGATGTTATTTTGAAATGGTTTGCCCTTAGTCCCTAATTCCCGTTATTTAATGTTGAATGTACTTCCGCGACCGATGAAGTGTGATGATTAGTTTGAGAGGCTTGTTTGGGGTTCCTTCAGGTTCCTCATTCGCCATGTCACGTCTAGGCCCTAGGCTTGGGTCGTGACAAGCTTGGTATCAGAGCACTAGGTTGTTAAATCCTTGGAGTCCAACACACTGCGTTGAGTAGAGTCCTAATCATGGTTGTGAAGCGTGCCACGACTATGAATGGGAGGCTACAAAACATTTTAGGAAAGGTTTCCCTTCTTCATGTTCTATGTCGTGCTTAGAGTGTAATAAGGTGATTCCTCCCTAAAGCTTGTTCTTTGGATTGCTAGATCATCTTGCCAAACATAAGAGGAAGATGGGCCCGATCAACGGAAGAGTCACCCACTAATGGTGAGCTCCGTGATGCACTCACCATGCTTGCACAAGTGGTAGCTAACCAAGTGCAACAAGGAGCCCACACTCCTCGAGCTACCACCCCGGGGGAAAGGGTGAGAGATTTCATGAGGATGAACCCTCCGGTCTTCCATGGTTCAAAGGTGGATGAGGACCCGCAAGAGTTCATCGATGAGGTATGCAAAAGCTTGACCATTATGGATGTTGGTGCTTGTGAGAAGGCGGAGTTGGTGACCTACCAACCCAAAGGGGTTGCCCAAATTTGGTTTAATCAATGGAAGGGTGAAAAAGGTAATGGCTATGTGGTGTTGTGGGAGGAGTTTAAACTTGCTTTCCTTAATAGGTTTTTCCCTCTTGAGCTTAGGGAGAAAAAGTTGGTGGAGTTCATGAACTTGAAGCAAGGAGCTATGATTGTGAGGGAGTATGCCCTCAAATTTGTCCAACTCTCCAAGTATACACCTCACTTGGTGGCCGACTCTAGGTCGAGGATGAACAAATTTGTGATGGGTGTATCCGACTTGGTTAGTGAGGAGTATCGGTCCGCTATGCTCATTGGAGATATGAATTTGTCTCGGTTGATGACTTATGCCGAGCAAATGGAGGAGGAGAAATTGAGGAAGAGAAGGGGGCACGAGGCCAAAAGGGCCCGATTGGAGAATAGGTTCCCTAAGGGTGCTAGATTTCATCAAGGCCGAGGAAACCCTCATGTCAACCGAGGATTTGCTATCAATGTTCCTAGACCTCAAAGGGGAGGTGAAGTGGGTTCTATGGATGTATGCCCTAAGTGTGGGAGGAAGAATGGTGGTCCTTGCATGAAGGGTTCGGGTGCTTGCTTTGAATGTGGAGAAATGGGTCACAAGAGGTTTGAGTGTCCCAAGATCCGCAACAAGGTCCGAAATGCTAACACTACTCCTTTGGGTAGAGGTGCTTCTCAAAGTGGTGCCCCAAGGCACAATCGATTTTATGCTTTGCATGGTAGACAAGGTGTTAATGAGACTCCCGATGTGGTGACTGGTATGTTGCAAATCTTTGATCTTGATGTTTATACTTTGATTGATCCGGGTGCCATCCTTTCCTTTGTTACCCCCTTAGTTGCTAGAAAATTTCATGTCGAGTCAGAATTGTTGCATGAGTCATATGAAGTATCTACTCCCATTGGTGTCTCTATTGTTGCTAGGAAAGTGTATAGAAATTGTCCGATTTGCATATTGAATAAGTTGTTGCCTTGTAATCTTGTTGAGTTGAACATGATGGATTTTGATGTTATTCTTGGGATGGATTGGTTGCATGCACATTATGCTTCTATTGATTGTAGGACTCGTAAAGTCAAGTTCCGATTTCCTAACGAACCCGTCCTTGAGTGGGAGAGTCGGGATGTTGTAGTGAAGGGGAAATTCATTTCTTGCATTAAAGCCCATAGGTTGATTTCCAAAGGGTGATTGTACCACATTGTGAGAGTCAATGATGTGGAGTCTAAAGTCCCTCCTATTGAGTCTATTCCGGTCGTTAATGAGTTTCTAGATGTCTTCCCAAAAAACCTTCCCGATGTCCCTCCCGAAAGGGAGATAGGTTTTGGTATAGACCTCCTTCCCGATACTCAACCTATTTCTATTTCCCCTTACCGTATGGCCCCGGCGGAGTTGAAAGAGTTGAAGGAGCAATTAAAAGATTTGTCAGAGAAGGGGTTTATTAGACCTAGTCATTCTCCATGGGGTGCTCCAGTTTTGTTTGTGAAGAAGAAATATGGGTCTCTTAGAATATGTATTGATTATCGACAACTTAATAGGGTCACCATCAAGAATAGGTATCCTCTTCCAAGGATTGACGATTTATTTGACCAATTGCATGGGGCTAGTCACTTCTCTAAGATAGATCTTCGGTCCGGGTATCATCAAGTGAAGGTGAGGGAGTGTGATATTCCCAAGACGACCTTTCGTACTAGGTATGGGCACTATGAGTTTGTGATGATGTCTTTTGGGTTGACTAATGCTCCGGCTATCTTTATGGATTTGATGAATAGGGTTTTCAAACCCTACCTTGATTCTTTTGTGGTGGTGTTTATAGATTACATCTTGATCTATTCTCGGGTTGAGGAAGAGCACATGGGTCACTTGAGGGTTGTACTCCAAAGATTGAGGGAAGAGAAGTTGTACGCTAAATATGAAAAGTGTGAGTTTTGGTTGAAGGAAGTTGCTTTCTTAGGCCATGTGGTGTCGGGGGATGGTATTAAGGTGGATCTTAAGAAGACCGATGTTATTAGGAATTGGCCTAGACCTTTGACCCCGTCGGATATAAGGAGTTTCTTAGGTTTAGCGGGTTATTATAGGAGATTTGTGGAAGGGTTTTCTTCTCTTGCTTCTCCTATGACTAAGTTGACTCAAAAGAAGGCTAAATTTGTGTGGTCGGATGAGTGTGAGGAAAGCTTCCAAACTTTGAAAGAAAGGCTTGTGTCCGCTCCTATTTTGTCATTTCCGGATGGGTTAGAAGGTTTTGTTGTTTATTGTGATGCTTCCCGTATTGGTTTAGGTTGTGTGTTGATGCAAAGTGGTAAGGTTATAGCCTATGCTTCTAGGTAACTTAAGGTTCATGAAAAGAATTACCCAACCCATGATCTTGAATTGGCTGCCATGGTTTTTGCTTTAAAGATTTGGCGTCACTATTTGTATGGGGTGCATGTTGATATCTTCACCGACCATAAGAGTCTCCAATATGTGTTCATGCAAAAAGATCTTAACTTGAGACAAAGGAGGTGGTTAGAGTTCCTTAAGGATTATGATATGAGTGTTCACTATCATCCGGGGAAAGCTAATGTGGTGGCGGATGCATTGAGTAGAGTGTCCATGGGTAGCTTGGCTCATGTGGAGGAAGGTAGTAAAAAGTTGGCTAAGGAGGTCTATCGGTTGGCCAAATTGGGAGTTAAGTTAGAAGGGGTGGATAGTGGAGGAGTAGTTGTTGGTGATGGTTCAAGGTCTTCCTTGGTTGATGAGGTGATAGCCAAGCAAGACCTTGATCCTTCTTTGGTGGAATTAAAGGCTTCGGTGAGTAGTGGTAAGGTTGAGGTTTTCTCCCAAGGGGGAGATGGTGCCCTTAGGTACCAAGGTAGATTATGTGTTCCTTGTGTGGATGGTGTGAGGGAAAGAATCCTTGATAAGGCTCATAGTTCTTTTTATTCTATTTATCCGGGTTCAACAAAGATGTATAGAGACTTAAGGGATGTGTATTGGTGGGGCGGTGTGAAGAAGGACATTGCAAAATTTATTTCGGGTTGCCATAGTTGTCAACAAGTCAAGGCCGAACATCAAAGGCCGGGTGGCCTAACTCAAGACATTGAGATACCTACTTGGAAGTGGGAAGAAATCAACATGGATTTTGTAGTGGGCTTGCCCAAGACTAGAAGATGTTTTGATTCAGTTTGGGTGGTGGTTGATCGGATGACAAAGCCGGCTCATTTCCTATCGATTAAAACTACTTACGGGGCTGAAGAGTATGCCTTTTGTACATTCATGAATTGGTAAGGTTGCATGGGATTCCCTTGTCTATCATCTTGGATCGTGGTGCCCAATTCACTTCTCACTTTTGAAAATCTTTCCAAAGGGGTCTTGGTACAAAGGTAAAGCATAGCGCGGCCTTCCACCCTCAAACGGATGGTCAGGCCGAAAGAACAATTCAAACCTTGGAGGATATGCTTATCTTGTGTCTTGGAGTTGAAAGGTAGTTGGGATGATCATCTTCCTTTGATTGAGTTTGCATACAACAATAGTTATCATTCTAGTATCGGTATGGCTCCTTTTGAGGCACTTTATGGTAGACGGTGTAGATCACCGGTTGGGTGGTTTGAAGTTGGAGAGGTGGCCTTGTTGGGTCCGGATCTGGTCATGGATGCTCTTGAGAAGGTAAGGATGATTAGGGAGAGGTTGAAAACAGCCGAAAGTCGTCAAAAGTCTTACGCCATCCATAACTCATCAATTTAAACATATATGCACATGAATGATCTAGGGGCTGAAATGTAAGACTCAATGGAATACAAAGGACTTGATTTAGTACCTTAGGCTTGAGTGGAGTTGAATAGATAAGGATAACGTCTTTGCATGTCCGCTTCGGCCTCCCAAGTAGCACTCTCCACTTGTTGATTTCTCCAAAGCACCTTAACGGAGGCCACTTCTTTGTTCCTCAACCTCTCAACTTGTCTATCTAAGATCTGAACCGGGACTTCTTCATAGGTCAAATTATCTTCTATAACACCCACAAACTCAAGAGGTACAATAGCGTTAGGATCACCAACACATTTCCTCAACATCGATACATGGAATACTGGATGAACTAATTCCATCTCCTTGGGCAACCCCAACTCATAGGCTACTTTACCAACCCTTCTTATTACCTCATAAGGACCGACATACCTAGGACTTAACTTCCCCTTCTTACCAAAACGAACCACACCTTTCATTGGAGAAACTTTCAAATAAACCAAATCACCCACTTTGAATTCAAGATCCCTTCTCCTCACATCGGCATAAGACTTTTGATGACTTTGGGCTGTTTTCAACCTCTCCCTAATCATCCTTACCTTCTCAAGAGCATCCATGACCAGATCCGGACCCAACAAGGCCACCTCTCCAACTTCAAACCACCCAACCGGTGATCTACACCGTCTACCATAAAGTGCCTCAAAAGGAGTCATACCGATACTAGAATGATAACTATTGTTGTATGCAAACTCAATCAAAGGAAGATGATCATCCCAACTACCTTTCAACTCCAAGACACAAGCTAAGCATATCCTCCAAGGTTTGAATTGTTCTTTTGGCTTGGCCATCTGTTTGAGGGTGGAAGGCCGTGCTAAGCTTTACCTTTGTACCAAGACCCCTTTGGAAAGATTTCCAAAAGTAAGAAGTGAATTGGGCACCACGATCCGAGATGATAGACAAGGGAATCCCATGCAACCTTACCAATTCATGAATGTACAACTTGGCATACTCTTCAGCCCCGCAAGTAGTTTTAACCGATAGGAAATGAGCCGACTTTGTCATCCGATCAACCACCACCCAAATCGAATCAAAACCTCTTTTAGCCTTGGGCAAGCCCACTACAAAATTCATGTTGATTTCTTCCCACTTCCAAGTAGGTATCTTAATGTCTTGAGTTAGGCCACCCGGCCTTTGATGTTCGGCCTTGACTTGTTGACAACTATGGCAACCCGAAACAAATTTTGCAATGTCCTTCTTCACACCGCCCCACCAATACACATTCCTCAACTCTCTATACATCTTTGTTGACCCCGGATGAATAGAATAAAAAGAATTATGAGCCTCATCAAGGATTCTTTCCCTCACACCATCCACACAAGGAACACATAATCTACCTTGGTACCTAAGGGCACCATCTCCCCCTTGGGAGAAAACCTCCACCGTACCACTACTCACCGAAGCCTTTAATTCCACCAAAGAAGGATCAAGATCTTGCTTGGGTATCACCTCATCAACCAATGAAGACCTTGAACCATCAACAACAACTACTCATCCACTATCCACCCCTTCTAACCTAACTCCCAATTTGGCCAACCGATGGACCCCCTTAGCCAACTCTTTACTACCTTCCTCCACATGAGCCAAGCTACCCATGGACACTCTACTCAATGTATCCGCCACCACATTAGCTTTCCCGGATGATAGTGAACACTCATATCATAATCCTTAAGGAACTCTAACCACCTCCTTTGTCTCAAGTTAAGATCTTTTTGCGTGAACACATATTGGAGACTCTTATGGTCGGTGAAGATATCAACATGCACCCCATACAAATAGTGACGTCAAATCTTTAAAGCAAAAACCACGGCGGCCAATTCAAGATCATGGGTTGGGTGATTCTTTTCATGAACCTTAAGTTACCTAGAAGCATAGGCTATAACCTTACCACTTTGCATCAACACACAACCCCAACCAATACGAGAAGCATCACAATAAACAACAAAACCTTCTAACCCATCCGGAAGTGACAAAATAGAAGCGGACACAAGCCTTTCTTTTAAAGTTTGGAAGCTTTCCTCACACTCATCCGACCACACAAATTTAGCCTTCTTTTGAGTCAACTTAGTCATAGGAGAAGCAAGAGAAGAAAACCCTTCCACAAATCTCCTATAATAACTCGCTAAACCCAAGAAACTCCTTATATCCGACGGGGTCAAAGGTCTAAGCCAATTCCTAATAACATCGGTCTTCTTAGGATCCACCTTAATACCATCCCCCGACACCACATGGCCTAAGAAAGCAACTTCCTTCAACCAAAACTCACACCTTTCATATTTAGCGTACAACTTCTCTTCCCTCAATCTTTGGAGTACAACCCTCAAGTGACCCATGTGCTCTTCCTCACCCCGAGAATAGATCAAGATGTCATCTATAAACACCACCACAAAAGAATCAAGGTAGGGTTTGAAGACCCTATTCATCAAATCCATAAAGATAGCCGGAGCATTAGTCAACCCTAAAGACATCACCACAAACTCATAGTGCCCATACCTAGTACGAAAGGTCATCTTTGGGAATATCAAACTCCCTCACCTTCACTTGATGATACCCAGATCGAAGATCTATCTTAGAGAAGTGACTAGCCCCATGCAATTGGTCAAATAAATTGTCAATCCTTGGAAGAGGATACCTATTCTTGACAGTGACCCTATTAAGTTGTCGATAATCAATACATATTCTAAGAGACCCATCTTTTTTCTTCACAAACAAAACCGGAGCACCCCATGGAGAGTGACTAGGTCTAATAAACCCCTTCTCTAACAAATCTTTTAATTGCTCTTTCAAATCTTTCAACTCCGTCGGGGCCATACGGTAAGGGGAAATATAAATAGGTTGAGTATCGAGAAGGAGGTCTATACCAAAACCTATCTCCCTTTCGGGAGGGACACCGAGAAGGTCTTTTGGAAAGACATCTAGAAACTCATTAACGACCGAAATAGACTCAATAGGAGGGACTTTAGACTCCACATCATTGACTCTCACAATATGGTACAAGCACCCTTTGGAAATCAACCTATGGGCTTTAATGCAAGAAATGAATTTCCCCTTCACTACAACATCCCGACTCTCCCACTCAAGGACGGGTTTGTTAGGAAATCGGAACTTGACTTTATGAGTCCTACAATCAATAGAAACATAATATTCATGCAACCAATCCATCCCAAGAATAACATCAAAATCCACCATGTTCAACTCAACAAGATCACAAGGCAACAACTTATTCAATATGCAAACCAGACAATTTCTATACACTTTTCTAGCAACAATAGAGACACCAATGGGAGTAGATACTTCATATGACTCATGCAACAATTCCGACTCAACATGAAATTTTCTAGCAACTAAGGGGGTAACAAAGGAAAGGGTGGCATCCAGATCAATCAAAGTATAAACATCAAGATCAAAGATTTGCAACACACCGGTCACCACATCGGGAGTCTCATTAACACCTTGTCTACCATGCAAAGCATAAAATCAATTGTGCCTTGGGGCACCACTTTGAGAAGCACCTCTACCCAAAGGAGTAGTGTTAGCATTTCGGACCTTGTTGCGGATCTTGGGACACTCAAACCTCTTAAGACCCACTTCTCCACATTCAAAGCAAGCACCCGAACCCTTCATGTAAGGACCACCATGCTTTCTCCCACACTTAGGGCATACATCCATAGAACCCACTTCACTTCCCCCTTGAGGTCTAGGAACATTGATAGCAAACCCTCGGTTGACATGAGGGTTTCGTCGGCATTGATGAAATCTAGCACCCTTAGGGAACCTATTCTCCAATCGGGCCCTCTTGGCCTCGTGCCCCTTTCTCTCCCTCAATTTCTCCTCCTCCATTTGCTCGGCATAAGTCATCAACCGAGACAAATTCATATCTCCAATGAGCATAGCGGACCGACACTCCTCACTAACCAAGTCGGATACACCCATCACAAATTTGTTCATCCTTGACCTAGAGTCGGGCCACCAAGTGAGGTGCATACTTGGAGAGTTGGACAAATTTGAGGGCATACTCCCTCACACTCATAGCCTCTTGCTTCAAGTTCATGAACTCCACCAACTTTGCCTCCCTAAGCTCAAGAGGGAAGAACCTATTAAGGAAAGCAAGTTTAAACTCCTCCCACAACACCACACAGCCGTTAGCTTTCTCACCCTTCCATTGATCAAACCAAATTTGAGCAACCCCCTTGAATTGGTAGGCCGCCAACTCCGCCTTCTCACAAGCACTAACATCCATAATGGTCAAGATTTTGCATACCTTATCGATAAACTCTTTCGGGTCCTCATCCACCTTTAAACCATGGAAGACCGGAGGGTTCATCCTTATGAAATCTCTCACCCTTTCCCCCGGGGTGGTAGCTCGAGGAGCTTGGGCTCCTTGTTGCACTTGGTTAGCTACCACTTGTGCAAGCATGGTGAGTGCATCACGGAGCTCACCATTGGTGGGTGGCTCTTCCGGTGATCGGGCCCGTCTTCCCTCATGTTTGGCATGATGATCTAGCAATCCAAAGAACAAGCGTTAGGGAGGAATCACCTTATTACACTCTAAGCACGACATAGAACATGAAGAAGGGAAACCTTTCCTAAAATGTTTTGTAGCCTCCCATTCATAGTCGTGGCACGCTTCACAACCATGATTAGGACTCTACTCAACGCAGTGTGTTGGACTCCGAGGATTTAACAACCTAGTGCTCTGATACCAAGCTTGTCACAACCCAAGCCTAGGGCCTAGACGTGACATGGCGAATGAGGAACCTGAAGGAACCCCAAACAAGCCTCTCAAACTTATCATCACACTTCATCGGTCGCGGAAGTACATTCAACATTAAATAACGGGAATTAGGGACTAAGGGCAAACCATTTCAAAATAACATCATAGAATAAGAGTCAAGCTCATTTAGAAATTACTTGTCCAACGCACACCTCTACATACATAGATAGGACGGGGGCCATGACATACTACTGGCTCCCCTCATGGTCAAAATACAATTACAAGCTAAAGTCTCAAAACATAGGAGTAGGAAACATAACATAGCCCTCGAATCATTGAGGACTCACCAACAAACTCGAATAAGCACCGTACTAGCCACGTGGATGGAGAGAAAGATCAAGAGTAGCTCCGGTCCCTACATGGTGACATCATGTAGGCAAAATATACGTTAGTACTTTGGAATGTACTAAGTATGCGGGGTGCAATACAATAATAGACAAGGACACAATCGAAATGCAAGAAATAGTTTCATAGGCATAACGAGTAACAATATGAGGATGCATGATCAAAGTGAAGTCAAAACATGTTTAAGTAAATCTATACTAATAGTAGATATCATATGTGTGTGCATGATCCAACCAATCTATAACCCCAACTTAGGATGGGGGATGCCGTTCACACCCGGACACCTTGGTGGCAAGGTACAAACCCCTCACATGGTTGATGTTGGTCACACCCTAAGCATCCTAGGTGGTGAGGTATAAACCCCTCACATGGTTGATGTTGGTCACACCCCAAGCATCCTAGGTGGTGAGGTATAAACCCCTCACATGGTTGATGTTGGTCACACCCCAAGAATCCTAGGTGGTGAGGTATAAACCCCTCACATGGTTATCCGGTTCTTTTCCCCTGGACCGGGCATGGTCATGCAACACTTTATATAGGAAATTCACATTAAGCTCTAATGCAATCTCATGTATGGAATGAACATATACACAAGCTTAGTTTGTCATCAACACATCTTTGGAATGCCATACATCTCATAACTCAAGCCTTAAAGCATCAATTCATCAATTCTCCATAATTGGACATTTTGTCAAACACCTTGAAGGCATGTAATGGGGTCAAAGAGCATGGAAAATAGGGTAGTAATTATGCAGCAAAACGAGTGAACAACCTGCAACAACGCGTTTTAACACCCACAAGACCACATGAAAAATCTCCACATCAATTCCAAGTTTAGATTTAAGTTCTAAAGTCACAACATGCTCAAAACAACCACTTTTCATGCTAGAATTCACTGTGCAGGAAATTTATACAAGGAACAAGACTAATTTATGAATCTCAACTTAAACTATGAATTAGTGAGTAGAATAGAGTCTAGGCACTATGGGTGGAAGGACCCATGAGTTCAACACCACATACCTTGAGTTTTTATGAAGGTCTTGAGAGTGTCTTCAATGGAAGCTTGGAACTTGGAGCAAGAATCTCTTCAATCTTGAGGAAGGTTTTGTATTAGGGTGCTTGAGAGAAAAAGTGTCTAAGTATGGGAGAGGTATTTTGGGAAATGTTTTAGAGATGGGAAATGAATTAATGCTATATACGAAATAAAATATGCCCTTGGAAAAATGGGTCCAACACTTAGAAAAAAAAATGAGGCGGATGAACAGTAAATTTGCTCTCTGGAAATTGCATTTCCTGCACGGACAGATTTTACGAAAATGGGCATAACTTCTTCGTCCGAACTCCGAATGAGGTGAAACGAAGTGCATTGGGTAGCTAACTAAAGGGCTTTCCATGTATATGTTATGGACCACCCAATTATTTGTGTGCTAGGAGATATGACCCTCCAAAGTAGACCCTCGAAAAAAGCTTCCCTTGGAAATCTCGGATTTTGATACGGTTGCTCTAAAATTTGGGTTAGACCCATTTCCCACTCAATTTGACCCCCTAAACAAGAATATGAAGTCGTATTTTCGAAAAGCGAAATGGATTTTTAGATATAGCAAAATTAAGTTTTCGGTAACTTCCGAAGCACATTTTTAGGGACTTTTTGGGTCGTTTCAATTATATTAAAAACCTTGATTCCACATTAACTCATCAACATAATGACTTATAAAATCGTTTGACAAGGAACCCATGTTTAGATTGAAAATTGGGAATTTTGGTTTTTGCATCACTTTTGAAAATCTTTGATACAACTCCTTGAATGAGATGTTATTCAAGAATCAAGAGTTACCATACCTTAATTATTGAAGACCTACGAAATTGAAGAAGAAATAAGTTGAAAAACCATCTCCTAGCTTGAGCTTCATCAATGTCTTCAATAGAGTTTTTGAGAGAATCTATTTTTGAGAGGGAAAGATCAATTTGAAGAATAGGGTCTAATTCTAGGTTTTGGGGTTTTAACCAACTTAAATACCCTATAAAAGGTAGAATAACCGTTTATAATAATTCCCCAAAGTACCCAAACCACCCCTTACTTAGTTGGACCTTTTAGACAAGTCAAACTTCAATTTTATTGTTGCAGATTTCGTTGGGAACAAATTCCTCAACGTGGAGGTGTTCCATGCAATTTTTGGAGATTAAATTCTGAGATAGTAGAGTCTGTGGTGTCTCCGCAACACAGAGCCACTCCATCCATGAACAACTTTAACATGCCTTGGCAGCTTGTTTGGCCAAGTGTTGGGGTCCTCCTCCGGGACCCTTAGGGTGGTCCCGGGGAGGTGTACCCGAACGTTTTGACCCTAAAACCATTAATTATGACACTAGGGTCACCTCCACTTATTTTAGACTCCAAACAACACATAAAAACATGAACAACATACTAGAACACACCAACACGTAAAAGACTAGTTTCCGAACGTCTTGGTCGTCCCTTGACGTTTGACTTCCAAACTCTTTAAAAATGACTAAAAAGGTTGTTATTCATTATTTTAATAAGTTATTACTGCATAAAACCCATGTGAGTCTCTACTTTACCCTACTTTATTTTGAGGGTTTTTACAGATACCTTATTTACTAACCTTGCATGTCAAACACTAGAATAGGATTACTATTATTAAGATTACTGCGTTAGAGCTTTTGGGGAACACATATACCATAGTTTCCATCATATATTAATAACTCTAATTGTGAATCTTGTGTACTTATTACTTACTATATCATTCTAACTAGCAATCTGTTACTTATATACAACAAACTCCCTGTTATTTTTCTCGGAAATAGTTTGACTATAAAGAAATAATTGTTAGTGAAGTTTAAGTCTAAACCATATTCCTTGTGGGATCGACTCCAACCTTATAGTTAGGTTCTTTATTTGACAACGATCGCTAATACTTCATTAGTGAGGTGTGATTGAGAATATTAGATTACTTGGAGGGTGATTTACTATAGGTGGCTACGGAGGTATCACTGCGCGACACATCAATGAGTGGCTCGAGTGGGTCTCAGCCCATTGTGGAGGTAGTTGGACAGACTTCTATAGCTGGAGTCAAGCCAAGCAACGATGCTCAGATTGAGGCCACCCTAGATGTGCAGAGTTCACCCTAGGCTTAGCATAAAAGAGGGATTTTTAGTCTCCCTCCACTTTCTTCACTTTTGAGAATTTTAGTTTTTAGTGCACATTGAGGACACTGTGTAGTTTAAGTTGGGGGTGTTATTGTTATGCCTAGCCTCCTTTGGGATGTTTGGTTGTATTTTGTTTTTATTTTGTCTTTTGAATATTGTGTGTGTTGTTGCTTTTGTTCAAACTTCTCCTCATTGATGGAATGTGAATATTTGATTTATTTCATTGGTTTCTTGCTTAATTGCATGATTATGGGTGCTTAATTTTCTCTTGTATATTTGAGTGCTAGTTGCGATCAATACCGATGACTTGAATAGTGCTCTGGATGAATGATATGTTTCAGACCAACGATGCATTTTGAGTTGCATAAGTCATGTGTGAACTCTTAGCATTTCATTGTGACTAGTTGATTCTTAAAGTGAGTATTGTAATGATCGTAGCACACAAGCTTATCTTCTAGAGTCATGATCGATGATTGTGTTGAATGTCATGTATGGTGAGGTTTGCTTGAAATATTTGCATAGTGATACCTAGAACTTGTCTCGTTTGTCCAATTGACTAATATTGGTGATTGAAGGAAATGATCTTAGGCATAGACATTTTATGAGTAAATTTATTAGCTATACCTTTTGTGTTACCACCATGTAAGCCTAGCTTGTCACCATTTGAGCCTAACCCTTTCTTTGGATGAAACATGAACACAAATGTCCTTGTCCTTCCCACCTAAAACCTTTGTGAAGCATCATTTTTTTTAATAGCCAGCTTAGGCCAAAAGCCTAAGTTGGGGGTGTGGTAAGAATGAGAAAAGAAATTGACCAAGAAGTTGGTGAAACTCATCCTTGGGAATTTGTGTTGAAGAAAAAAAATGGAACCCCTCCTTATTTAAAATTAAAAGAAATGAAAATTTTGTATCAACCATGCATTGTTGAAATAAAAGTGGTGTTCAATCAGCCTTACCAAAAATATTATATACTTTCAATATGCCAAGGATGAGTTGTGAAAATGAAAAGAATGAAAGAAAATGAGAAGAAATGAAATTTGAGTAATACTTTATGAAGGTAGAGGTCACTAATCCAAAATGATTATACTCATACCCTCAGCCCAATTACAAGCCTTGAAAAACCTTTTTGATCTTCTATGAGCCAAATGATGTGTTGGTTGGAAAATACGGGCAAGCTTATGGGTAAAATCGTCCATGCATTTCTCATTGGGAGTGTGAGAGTTGATTTTGATTCCTTAAATGGTAGTCTTTCATTATCTTGTGAGAGTATGGAATATTTCTTGATGTGAGGACATTCGACTACTCTTGTTGAACAAGAATTTGCATTTGAAGTGAGTATTGTGAGCTTGAACTCTAATTGATGATAGCTAGTCATAGTTTTAAATTCTAGTGCACAACTGAACATTGCATGTGTAGATTGAACTTGGTGTGCATTCATGCTAGGTCTCAAGGAGCACTATTTGTGGATTCCTTGTTGACCTGATTGATCTTATGTTTTACTGGAGGACATTAGTCGGGCTCACCAAACAAGATCGGTGGATCATCGTCTATTCCTTATCTCACCTTTATTTTACTTTATGCTTCAGTTGTTTGAACATCACTTAGTGTAACACCCTGGAAATCTAATGACCTAAGCTAGAGCCTAGCACGTAAACTAGAAGCCTAAATAGGATTAAAATGAAGATTAAGGTCCTAAAACAATATCTGTAACCTAGTACTAAGGTCCTAGGTCCTAAACGTCAAGGCATGGCCCCCCCATGGACCCTCCAAGGGTCCTTGAGGAGGACCAATGGACAGACCCTAAAACTGTCAAAAATAGCTTGGTCCATGAGAGGAGCACCCACGCCACATGGGTGGACTCACGCCCCGTAGGTGAGGGTCGTGAGTCAAGACTTAGTCTTCCCAAAAACTCCCCCCAAATCTCCTAGTCACAGTCACTTTCCATGCCCATGCAGTACGGGCAGTATACCCACTCACGTCCTGTGGGTGGGGTCTCATGAGTGAGGCCTGAACGATGGCCAACATGACCATCCCCAGACCCAACCCACGAGTGAGCACTACGGTCCATGGGTCCATCCACGCCCCGTGGGTGGGGGGTCGTGGATGGGGTCTATGAATCTGCCCAAATTCTCGGCCAATGGTGAATTAAATTAGGTAAGTTTTATATTAAGTTTTATATTAATTATAAAGGTTAGGAACGACTTATATTTGTTATTTAAAACATATATAAGTACTTTTTAACTATTAACCACTCTTTAATCCCTCAAAACTCATAAGACTCAAACACAACCGACTTCACTCTCAAAATATTCTCTCTAAGACTCCATTGAAGAACAAGACCAAGGTTAAGCTTAGGGCTCAAGTTCCAACCTTTTCACTCCAATTTCGTGAGGAAAACATAAATCAAAGTATGGGAGTCTTGATTCATGGAAAACTTTTCTCCATGATGTCCTTAAACTCTTTAATTTTGAATTGGTAGATTCTTCAAAAACTAGGGTTTTCATTCTGGCCATAGGTTCTTCCTTAAAACGATTTCAATGGGTCAATTGTCTTATATTATGGTTGATTTGTTGTTTAATGGTGTTTTTAATAATAAAACTCCCCATGAACACATGAAATCCCCCATGACCCCAATTTCCTGAATTATGATGGGTGTATTGATGCAAGATGAATACTATGAATTGTGTCTATGATATTTTAATTATTGAATCTTGTTTTATTCATGCCTGGTCTAGTATTTCTAGTTTTTATTATGAGTCATGATTCATGATCCTTGAGGGGGTAAATTTCTAGGGTTTGTACATGTTGATGAATGTTATGTATGGACTCATGATTCACTTATAATGTGAAGATCCTATGACCACTATGTAAATTGAGGTATTGTTGAAAGGCCATTCTTCCCTTACCCTTACACTTGATTATGTATGAATTGTCTAGGATGATGATAATGTTGTTGTGTTGATTCAGAGGATGTTCTCATGAAACACTATGAACAATAATGTGAAAGGTTTACTCACATGTTAATGATGATTCTAAGGTTGAAAGTTAGTTCTCATTTATTGAATCTATGAGCTATTTTATGAGTTGTATTGAATGAAGGGAAATATATTCCTTTACACATGTAAATACAATTCAAGACTAACTATGTATAATTTAGGAAATAATGCTTAGCATCAAGTGGATATGGCCAATGAGGTAGACACCCTCCTGTAAATACAATAGGCCGGGTCATCTATATTATTCTCATGAGATGGAAACTCCCCCGTCAATACAATAGGTCGTGTTTGTAGAAGAAATCCCCCTATCTCATAACTATGTGCCCACGTAGGTCTTTAGCTAGTGGATCCACCTAAAAGCTAATACATGTAGTTCTACCTTAGGCAAGTAGGATACCTTCTTCCGGTGTGGGGTTACATAACACCAGATTCCATGTCGCTCACATGGTCTATGTCGGTTATGGCTATTCTTCCCTACATGACAAGATAATGAATAAGATATGAACTATACCTATGACTTCTTGTTGAGTTTTACTTAGTAGGAGTGGGGGTATGAGACTTCACTTTTACATTGCACAAGTAGACTTAGTAAGGGTTATGGGGTAGTTTCTTTATGCTATGATGACACATAAATGTATGCAAGGATGGATGGTTACTATGAATGACTTTCCTTATGTTCAAAGTAATGTAGATGAGTATTGATTATGATGAGGTCTAAAGATGATATGTATGACTAAGGTAGCTTCAAAGGAGTACTTATTATGGTTGGTATTATAGGATGCCAACCATACATTGCACAAGTGTTCCTTAGGGGTTGCTAAGGTAATGATTTTACTATGTTATAAGCATAAATGTGATTATGCCTTGTGTTTTACCTAGAAAATGCATGTTGATTTCCAAACTTGACAAACACATACTTTTTAACAAAAATGTCCTTTTTATCATATTGCAAGGATTTTTATGCATGCTTCCATACTTAGTACTTTATGTGCTAACCCATTTCTTCTACATTCACTATCAGTGAAGGTTCCGATCATTGAGACATACTTCTTCTTTCAAGTAAAGATTGAGTTGACTATTCCCTAGGCTTGGTAAGTCCTCAAGTTCGAGGACAAAATATCATCATTTTCTAGCTTTTATTATACTCTCTACTTTTGAGACTCTATTGATATAAAGGCCTTTTGACCTTATTTGTACTCTATATTGTACTAGATGGTGATTGAGACAAGTTTAGATTCTTATTTTTGTTTATGAAAAAGAAGTTGACTTTGAATGTAAACGTTTTTAAATTTTCTGCATTATTCTTATGAATTTATGTGTATGATTATGCTAAGGGCTTGTATACAACACCTTCGGGGTCAGGTACGTCGTGTTACATCTAGAGGGTACCCCTGGGTCAAGAAAATCTTGGTATCAGAGCATAAGGTTTTGGGATAATTTTTAGGATTGATGTCTCGTGAACCATATCTAGTAGAGTCTTGTTCATGAGTGTAAAGCGCGCCACACTTATGAATGAGAGGCTATAAGATGTTTAGGAACTTTCACTTCTTTCATTACTTTATAGTCGTGCTTTAGAGTCCTAACTCTATGAAGTCCTTTTTCCTAACCATTATCTTGTGTTTATAGGCTATGAATATAAGGATGGTTAATGCAAGAAGAACGGAGGAGGAGAATTTGAGTGAGGGAGTTCCTCCCCAAGCTCCTCAAGATCCTCAAGCTCCTAATGATGAAGGGGCTATGACTAATGTGGAGATAAGGGAGGCTCTCTCAAAATTGACTCAACTCTTGATGAATCAAACTCAAGCCGTGACCATTCAAGTCCAAGCTATAATGGCACAAGCAAATAGGGAAGTTGGACCCCGGGTAAACCCTAATGTGAGCACCATGGCTTCAATGTTGCGAGACTTCACAAGAATGAACCCTTCTATGTTCTTTGGTTCCAAAGTGAATGAAGACCCACAAGAGTTTGTAGAAGAGGTCTACAAGATAGTGGATACTATGGGGTCACTTCTATAGTGAAAGCCAAACTAGCCGGGTATCAATTGAAGGATGTGGCCCAAGTATGGTATAGGCAATGGAAGGATAATAGGGCTATAAGAGTGGGTCCCATTGGTTGGGAAGTTTTCAAAAATGCATTCCTTGATAGGTTCTTTTCATAGGAAAAGAGGGAAGCAGAGGTGGAGGAATTTATCAACTTTTATCAAGAAGGTATGAGTATCCAAGAATGTTCTTTGAAATTCACTAAGATGTCCAAATCTTCCCTCTCTTTTGTGTCTAATCCTAGATATAAGATGAGCCAATTTGTGACAGGGGTGTCTGACTCGATTGAGGAAGAATGTCGTGCAACAATTATTCATGACAATATGGACTTTCACGTCTAATGGTGTGTGCTCAACAAGTTGAGGCGACAAGGCTTAGGAAGAAAAATATAGAAGTAAAGAGGGCAAGGACCGATGATGGGAATTCCTCTAAGGGTATGTTTAAGGGTCAAAGTGGACCAAGGTTGAAGAAGAAGATTTCCAACCAAAGCTCCTCTAGTACTCCAAGGACCAACAAAGATAGGGTGTGTAACCCTAAGCATCAAGGAAGCAATAGTGGTGGATCTTCAATGGTGAGGCCTAGTTATGCGAAGTGTGCTAAGAAGCATGATTGTAAATGTCTTGCCGGTATGGGTGTGTGCTATGGATGTGGAAAAAGTGGGCATCAATTGAAAGATTGCCTAACCCATATGGCCCAGGGAAGAGAGGGTGATCAAGCTCCTCCTAGTGGTTCCAAATCTAATGATCCTAAGAAGAACCGCTTCTATGCTCTTCAATCTTGAGGTGACCAAGAGAGTTCCCTGGATGTTGTAATGGGTATGTTGCAAGTCTTTTTAGTTGATGTTTATACATTATTAGACCCCGGTGCCACTTTGTCTTTTGTTACACCCTTTGTGGCTATGAAATTTGATGTACTCTTTGAAACCCTAATAGAGCATTTTTCTGTTGGTGACTCGGTTGTAGCTAAAAGAGTATATAGGAGTTGTCCTATTTCTTTGTCTCATAAAGTAACTTTTGTTGATTTGGTAGAATTAGACATGCTTGATTTTGATATAATTTTAGGCATGGATTGTTTACATGCATGTTATGCTTCAATGGATTGTAGGACCCAGGTGGTCAAATTTCAATTTCCAAAGGAGCCATTTTTAGAGTGGAAAGGTGGGAATTCTATTCATAGAGGTCAATTTGTTACATGTCTAAAAGATAGGAAAATGATCTCCAAGTGGTGCATGTATCATATTGTTAGGGTTGTGGATGTTGAGTCCAAGGTCCCTTCTTTGAGTTGGTCCCCGTGGTGAGTGATTTTTTGGAAGTCTTTCCTAATAACTTGCCTGACATTCCTCACGAACAGGAAATAGACTTTGACATTGATCTTTTGCTGGATACACAACACATATCTATTCCTCCCTATAGAATGGCTCTGGCCGAATTGAAAAAGTTGAATGAGCAACTCAAGGAGTTGTTGGAGAAGTGTTTTATTCAACCAAGCATATCTTCATGAGTTTCTCTGCTATTGTTTGTAAATAAGAAATAGGGGTCTCTTAGGATGTGTATTCATTACAACCAATTGAACAAGGTCACTATAAAGAATAAGTATCTTCTTCCTAGAATTAACGATTTGTTTGATCAAATTCAAGGGGATAACTATTTCTCCAAGATAGATTGTCGTTCGAGTTACCATCAACTAAGGGTAAGAGGGCTTGACATTCCCAAGATGGCCTTTAGGACCCGGTACGGTGACTTTGAATTTATGGTTATGTTATTTAGGTTGACCAATGCCCCGGCGGCATTCATGGACCTAATGAATAGGGTATTTAGACAATATCTGGATTCGTTTGTGATCGTTTTTATTGACGATATTTTGATCTATTCAAAAAGTCAGGGTGAACATATGGATCATTTGAGAATCATATTTCAAATCCTTAAAGACCACCAATTATATGCTAAGTATAGTAAGTGCGAGTTTTAGCTAAGGTCGGTTGCCTTCTTTGGTCATATTGTGTCGAGTATGGGTATTGAGGCAGATCCTAAGAAGACGAATGCGGTGAAGGGTTAGCCTAGATCATTAACTCCTATTGATATTAGAAGTTCTTTGGGTTTGGCCAGTTACTATAGGAGGTTTGTTGAGGGTTTCTCCTCTATTGCTTCTCCATTGACAAACTTGACTGAAAAGAAAGCAATGTTTGTGTGGTTGGAGGCTTGTGAGGAAAGCTTCCAAGAGTTGAAGGATCGACTTACATCCGCTTCGGTGTTGACCTTACCGGAGGGTACCGATGGGTTTGTGGTATATTGTGATGCTTCTCTAGTGGGTTTGGGATGTGTCCTTATGCAACGTGGTAAAGTGATTACCTATGCTTCGAGGTAACTAAAGGTACAAGAAAATATTTATCCAACTCATGATCTCGAATTAGCGGTGGTGGTGTTTGCCTTGAAAATTTAGAGGCACTACCTTTATGGGGTTCATGTTGATGTTTTCATCGACCACAAGACTCTTCAATAGGTGTTTAGCCAAAAATAATTGAATCTTCGACAAATAAGGTGGTTAGAACTTTTAAAGGATTATGATATGAGTGTCCTTTACCATCCTGACAAAGCCACTGTAGTTTTGGATGCCCTTAAGTAGAATGTCCATGGGTAGTGTGGCACATTTAAAAGATGACAAGAAGGAATTGGTTCATGATGTGCATAGATTGGCCCGGTTAGGTGTCCAACTAGTAGATTCCACCAAGGGTGGAGTTATGGTCCATCATAGTTCCGAATTGTCTTTTGTTGTAGATGTAAAGTCTAAGCAACACCTTGATCCTATTTTGAGGGAGTTGAAAGAATTGATTCTCAACAAGTCTGTTGAGGCTTTCTACTAAGGGAGAGATGGGCTGCCTAGGTACCAAGGTAGGTTATGTGTTTCGGATGTTGATGGCTTGAGAGACCAAATTTTAGAAGAGGCTTATAGTTCCTGATATTCTATTCATCCGAGAGCCACCAAGAACCGTGATCTATGGGAAGTCTATTGGTGGAATGCCATGAAGAAGGATATAGCGGGTTTTGTGGTAAAATTTCTGAATTATCAACAAGTTAAGGCCGAACACCTAAAACCAGGAGGTTCGTTCCAAGATATAAATACTCCCACTTGGAAGTGGAAGAGATGAATATGAACTTTATGGTGGGTTTGGCTCGTACTCGAAGGCAACATGATTCTATATGGGTCATTGTTGATAGGATGACTAAATCAGCCCAATTAATTCTCATCAAGGTTTCTTTTTCGGCGGAAGACTATGTCAGGTTGTACATCAAGGAAATAGTGAACTTGCATAGGATTCCTTTGTGTATCATTTCGAATCGGGGTACTCAATTTATTTCACTCTTTTGGAAGGCATTACAACAAGGGCGTGGTACCAATATTAAACTTAGTACTGCTTTCAACCCTCAAATGGATGGTCAAGTGGGACGCACCATTCAAACCTTAGATGATATGTTGAGGGTGTGTGTGATTGATTTCCAAGGTAATTGGGACAACCATCTCCCATTAATAGAATTTGCCTACAACAATAGTTACCACTCAACCATGAACCACACCTACGGTTCATGGTCCCATCCAAGGGTCATGGATGGCCTCCGCTGGCTGGCACCTGCAACTCTAGAAAATTGTTACTTTGCACTTTTCAAATCAGGGGTGTTACAATATCTCCCCCTTGGGATCATTTGTCCTCAAATTAGATTTAAGCTAGTAGGAAAAGAGTAGGAGAGGAACCAACAACCCAACCATCAATGCAACTTCATCTACAAGCATATAAAAAAGGAGGAATTATCGACTCCAAGATAATATGTAATCAAAACATCATGATAGTGGTTGAACTAAATCTAACAGCCCAACATACATGCAATACACATACCCGAGGAGAAAATATCAACTCTAAGCTAAAACATGCTCATACGATCATATTATCTAGTTTACATGCAATTCATACTCAAATGCACATAAGCTTGTAGATATCACTCAAATTGACTTAGTTTATAAAAAATTAAGCCTTTTATGAATCATACATAGTAAGGAAATCATGGAAACATTCAAGAAAACTGACTCCAAAAACAAAGAGTGAACCATGAGGAACTCATTACCTCAATCTAGAGTAGGAGTAGAAGGAAAGACATGAGTATATCGGGACATCATATCGGCCTCGACCTCCAAGGTAGCACCCTCAACTAACTGATTCCTCCACTACCTTTTCACGAAAGCTACTTCTTTATTTCTCAACTTCTTCACTTGTCGGTCTAAAATCTCAACCAATACTTCTTCATAAGAAAGATTCTCCTTAACTCCCAAACCTTTTAAAAGAACTATGGATGTTGGATCACTAACACATTTCTTCAATATAGAAAAATGGAAAACTGGATGCACCTATATCAACTCATTTGGCAAATCTAATTCATAAGCAACCTTACCAACACATCTCAAAATCTAATATGGGCCTACATAATAAGACTGATGTCACTCCCCGAGCTACCCCTGAGATACGGACACAGGACCTAGGATCACAACTGACCCCAAGCTAACTCCGCTGCCATAATCATGAGCATACTAAAGATAAACTAAGAAATAAAATTGATGCGGAAGCTAATAATAAGTAAATCTAAAATGATGGGGAATACTTATATACTAAATCTGAATATCAAATTTGAGAGTTTATTACAAAATAAATATCAACTTGAAATACTAAGTTGAATCTAACTATGTCTAAAAATAGCCTCTAACTGACTAGAAGTGCTGGGACATGCCCCAGCTAAATCTAGCAAAACTGAAAATCTAAAATGATAACATGACTATTGTCCTCAAAGAACGAGGACTCACCACTGATGCTACTGAATTGGAGATCGGGAACCGATCTAAGCGTGATCTGGAAGCTGAGAACCTGAACCTACATCATGAGAAGATGTAGCGTAGAGTATCAGTACTTGAAAGATACTGAGCATGCAGGATAGAGTAAAGCTGAAATAACATCATAACTAAATTTAGCAATAAAGCAATAATGTAATCTGAAACATAATATATAAATACTGAATACTGAGCAAACTCAATATAGTGACCAAATTTAACATATTGATACTGAATACTGATTATACTGAAATGTGGTCAATGCAATATAGTCTGACTGAACTGTGTGAGCTACTATTAACTAATATAAAACCACATGAGCTAAATATGGAGTCCAATGTATACACCCCATCAAGAGGACCCAATACACCTGGTCAAAGGTATAGAGGCATGTTGGTGTGATCACTAAAATGATGCCCACAGAGGGGACTTACAACCTACATGGCTTGTAGTTATGGGACTATATGGGTGAGTGACCCTAGTCCAACTCGGTATTATGCTACTCCTAATAGATTAAATGTTTAACATATTAAGACTAAATTCTATGATATATTAGATAGCTTAAAACTGACATGCAAACTGAGAATGCACATTTATATAATGATAATGACACTTTAAAGACTAAGGCATGTATATCTGAAATGCTGACTTAAAGGCTAAAACTAACCAAAACCACGTAGTTTAGGGATAAAACAATATAGTTTAGAGGTCCAACAAAATTGGAAAAGACCAAAAGACCCCTGACTTAAAGTTGCAGATGGGCTGACCAAGGCCTTTTTCACAGATCGTGGAAGGGACTACGAATTGTGAAGGCCCTCGTGGTCTTCATTTGGTCCTGTGGTTCTAAATGTTTGGTCCACGAGCCACTACCATGGCTCATGTTGAGGACCACAGACAGTATAAATCCCCGTGGTTCTCATTTGGGCTGAGTTCTGGAGGATCAGGTCTAAGGGCTTACTGGCTGGCCTCCACGGACCCTACCACGGGCCGTGTGCCCATGGTCTAAAGTATGGGCTTGGTGACTTCCAAGTCGTGACCACTGGCAGGTCAACGGACCGTGGACCCTATCAAGGTTCGTGAACCCTGCCGTGGTTCACTTCTTCAAGTAAGTTCTGCAATTTTTTTCTGCGTCTAGTTTTTGAGGTGTTACAATATCTCCCCCTTGGGATCATCCGTCCTCTAATACAGACTAAACTAGCTGAAATGGAGGGAATGAGCTACAACCCTACCACCAAACACTAAAGACTGATTTTTAACTGAACTGAGTTCCAAGAACATGCAAATATATTGAATATGCAAGTACGAACTGAAGGAACATGATACTAAAATTGAATTTACTCATGAATGATTGAAACACTGAAGAGGAATTAATACCTCAATCTGGAGTGGAATCAGAAGGAAAGAGGTGAGGATACTTGGATTTCATGGCTATTTCTGCTTCCCAAGTAGCTCCTACAGACTGACTCCTCCACAAAACCTTGACTAAATTGACTTCTTTATTTCTCAACCTTCTCAACTAACGATCAAGAATCTCAAGTGATACATCCTCATAAGAAAGGCTATCTTTCACAACCACACTCTCTAATGGCACTATGCATGCTAAATTACCCACATAGTTCTTCAATAGTGAGATGTGAAAGATTGGATGCACTATTGCTAATTCTGCTGGCCACTCTAACTCATAAGCCAATTTACCAATCCTTTTTAGAATATTATAAGGGCCTACATATATGGGATTGAGTTTCCCTTTCTTTCCAAATCTCATCACCCCTTTCATAGGTGGCACTTTCAAGAAAACCCAATCATCAACTTGGAACTCTAGTTCCCTTCTTCTCACATCTGCATAACACTTCTAGCGACTTTAGGCTGTCTTAAGTGTATCTCTAATAAGTTGCACTTTCTCCATAGCATAATGGACATGAGATCTGTATCTACACTCATACAATGCCTTATAAGGGGCCATCTAAATGTTGGAATGGTAGCTATTATTGTAGGTAAAATCTACAAGAGGAAGGTGATCATCCCAACAACCCTTGAAATCAATCACACAATCTCTCAACATGTCCTCTAAGGTATGAAAGGTACGCTTTACCTGACTATCCATCTATGGATGAAATATTGTGCTAAGATTAACCTGAGTACCAAGACCTTTCTTAAATAACTTCCATAAATGAGAGGTAAACTGAGGACCTCTATCTGAGATGATAGACAAAGGAACCCCATGCAACCTAACTATATCATTAATTTAAAGCTTGGCGTAGTCCTCCACCAAATCTGTAGTCTTGACCGCCAAAAAGCGAGAAGACTTGGTGACTTTGTTAACTATTATCCAAATGGAATCATGCTGTCTGTGAGTATGAGGTAAACTTGTGACGAAATCTATGTTGATATCTTGAGTCATACCCCCTGGTTTCTGATGTTCTACCTTCACTTGCTGACAATTGGGGTACTTAGCCACAAAATCTGCTATATCCCTCTTCATGTCATTCCACCAAAAGACTTCCCGCAGATCACGGTACATCTTAGTGGCCCTTGGATTAATAGAATACTTGGAGTTATGGGCTTCTGCAATAATCTATTGTCTCAACTCACCCACGTTAGAAACACATAATCGACCATGGTAGTGAAGAACACCATCTCCCCCTTTGGAGAATACCTCAACTCTCTATTAATGGATTGCACCTTTGAGTTCGAGCAATATCGGATCACTGTCTTGCTTTTCCTTAACCCCCACTACCAATGAAGATTTTGATCCATTTTGAACTGTCAAACCACCATTTGATATGCTCAAAAGATGAACTCCTAAATGAGCAAGCATGTGAACATCTTTGGCTAGCGCTTTTCTTTCTTCTTCAACAGGTGATACACTACCCATAGATAGTCTACTAAGGGCATATGTTACTACATTTGTCTTACCCGGATGGTAATGCACACTTATGTCATAATCCTTTAGGAACTCAAGCCATCTTCTCTGGCAAAGATTCAACTCTTTATGGGTGAACACATACTGAAGGATCTTATGGTCAGGGAACACATCTATGTGAACATGATATAAGTAGTGTCCCTAAATCTTGAGTGAAAACACCACTGCTACAGGCTCGAGGTCATGAGGTCGATAGTTCTTCTCATGCACCTTAAGTTGTCTGGAAGCATAATTTATAACCTTACCTCACTGCATTAACACACAACCTAGGCCAACTCTGGATGCATCATAATAAATCACATAACTGTCTGAACCCTCTGGAAGAGTTAAAACGGGAGTCGTAGTCAACCTGGTCTTCAGTTTTGTGAAGCTTTTCTCAAAATCATCTGACCACTGAAACTTGACCTTTACATGAGTCAACTTAGTCAATAAAGAGTCTATGGATGAAAATCCTTCCACGAAACTTCTCTAATAACCCGCTAGACCAAAGAAACTTCTGATATCTCTAGGAGAGGTAGGTCTGGGCCATTGTTTCACTGCTTCTATTTTCTTGGAATCCACTCGGATCCCTTCGCTAGATACTTTATGCCCAAGGAAAGTAACTGATTGTAACCAAAACTCACATTTGTTAAATTTTGCAAATAACTAGCGATCTTTGAGAGTTTATAGAGCAACTCTCAAATGACTCGCATGTTCCTCCTCATTCCTAGTGTGAATGAGGATATCATCAATGAAGATGATAACGAACAAGTCGAAATACTACTTGAACACTCTATTCATCAAATCCATGATAGTTTCATGAGCATTGGTTAGTCCAAATGACATAACTACAAATTTATAATGACCATACCAATTTTTGAAGGCTATTTTCAGAATGTCACTATCTTTGACTTTGAGCTGATAATAACCCAATTTGAGGTCTATCTTTGAGAAAGGACTAGCACATTGAACTTGGTCAAACAAGTCATCAATTATGGGGATGGGATACTTATTCTTGATTGTGACCTTGTTCAACTGCCTATAGTCAATGTATTTCCTAAGAGGACCATCTTTCTTCTTCACAAACAACACTGGTGCACCCCATGGAAAAATACTAGGTTAGATGATGCCCTTATCTAGAAGGTCTTTCAATTCCTCCTTCAATTCCTGAAGCTCAACTAGAGCCATTCTGTAAGGAGGAATAAAGATAGGCTAGGTATTTTCAAGGAGATCAATTCCAAAGTCAATTTCCTTATCGGGAGGAACTATGGGATGATCTTTTGGAAACACTTCTACGAACTCATTAACTACATGAACTAACTCAAGAGTTGGGGTATCAGAGCTTGAATCATTAACCCAAACTAAATGATAGAGACAACCCTTAGAGATTATCTTTCTAGCCTTAAGGTAAGAAATGAATTGACCCATAGGCGCTAAGCTACTACCATTCAATTCTAAGATTGGTTCGTCTAGAAACAAAAAACAAAAAATCCTAGTTCTACAATCGACTGAGGCATAATAGTAATGTAAACAATCCATGCCTAGAATAACATCGAAGTCTACCATTTCTAACTCTACAAGATCTGCTGAGATGACTTACTAGGAGACTGTGATAGGGTAATTCAATGTAACTATACCGTCACTGAAGAAGAGTTGCTTGTGGTAGTTTATGCATTTGAGAAATTTTTGGCACACATGTTAAGTACTAAACTGATTGTTCACACTAATCATGTTGAACTCTGTTACTTGATGGCAAAGAAGGATGCAAAACCAAGGTTGATAACGTGTGTGCTACTATTACAAGAATTTGATTTTGAGGTCAAAGATAGAAGATGTTGCAAAAATCAGGTGGCTGACCACTTATCGAGGTTGGAGGGCAAGGAGAATGAAGTGCCTGAGGTTGACATAGATGATTCCTTCCCTGATTAACAAGTGTTTGCAATATCTCTCAAACAAACTCCCTGGTGTACAGATTTTGTAAATTACATTGTGTGTGGACTAATGCCGGATAAGCTGAACTTCTACCAACAAAAAAGGTTTATGTTTGACGCTAAAAATTACTTTTGGATGAACCATACTTGTTTTGAGAGTGTGCAAATCATATCATTAGAAGGTGTGTTCCGGAAGAAGAAGCGGTAGGAATTCTCCATGCTTGTCATGTGTATCTAGTTGGAGGGCACCATAGTGGTGTGTGCACCGCCACTAAAGTTCTCCAAAGTGGATATTACTGGCCATTCCTCTACAAGGATGAACATGAATTTATAAAGAAATGCACTCAATGTCAGAAGCTAGGTGGAGTGTCTAAAAGCCACGAGTTACCCCCTACTCCTATTTTAGAAGTGGAACTATTTGATGTTTGGGGAATCAATTTCATGGGCCCATTTGTGAGTTCATTTGGGAATAAATATATCTTGGTGGCTGTTGATTATGTTTCCAAATGGGTGGAGGTTGCTGCACTTCCAAACAATGAAGGAAAAAGCACTGTCCAATTTCTAAAATGCTACATCATTACGAGATTTGGCACTCCTAGGCTAATATTAGTGATAGGGGATCCGACTTTTGCAACAAGCGGTTCTCCACTGCATTAAACAAGTAAGGGGTGAAACACAATGTAGCAACCCCATATCATCCTCAAACAAGTGGCCAGGTCAAAGTATCAAAGTGAGAGATCAAAAGTATCTTGGCCAAGACAGTGAATGCCAACATAATTGATTGGTCTCGCAAGCTCGATGACACACTATGGACATATTGGACCGCTTACAAAACATATATTGAGATGTCTCCGTATCAACTAATTTTTGGTAAATCTTGCCATCTACCCGTTGAGTTGGAACACAAAGTGTTGTGGGCATTTATAGCTTTAAATTTGGATTGGACAAAGACCTCAAAGGGGAGAGTGGAGCAGTTAAACGAATTGGATAAATTCAGATTCAGATCTTATGAAAGTTTAGCCATGTACTATGAAAATATAAAGAAATGGCAAGATGCTAAAATTCTTAAGAATGAGTTTAGAGTGGGAGACTGGTGTTACTATACAATTCCCGACATAGACTCTTTCCAGGAAAGCTCAAGTCCAAATGGTAAGGACCATTTAGAGTGACAAGAATATTCACCAATAATGCCATAGAAGTTGAGGGTCAAGAGGGACCTATATTTAAGGTTAATGGGCAACGCTTAAAATTATACTTTGGAGAATGCCAAGGTATTTCTTTGATTGAGGTGGTGTACCTGGATGATGATTGAGAGCATCTCCACGTCGTGCCACGCCGTTAAATAAGGCACTTCTTGGGAGGCAATCCAGGTGTTGGTATTTTAAATAATGTGTGTGTTGATTTTGTAGTAGTAGGGATCATAAGCAAGACAAAAGTCTTCTTGGCGAGTCGTCGAACTATTATAGTGAGCACGACTTGGTTCACCTATGGATCTAAAAAATGAGACTGTGACTCTGGAACATTTGGCGGGATACCTTCACAAGTCGGCATATCACTGATGTGTTTAGGCGACCCAATTTTCCTCGCCCTTTCTAATCAAAGATGATAATGTTCCTCAAGGATCGACCGTCGATACTATAAGTTCATTATGCAGATTGGTGAGGTGTTCGGCAATCCACGACATCTTCACCAATCTACTTTCTCTGGGAGTGCAGTCTACTGGAACGATAGGTGATCTGAAGAACATTAGGCGCATCGTCGAACACTAAGCGACCATTTCACTCCAACGCCAACTGGGCAATTTAGTGAAAATACCTCGTGACCCTGCTCTACTTATTTACACACTACATTGTTTTCAATTCTTGTCAGTTTTTATTTATTGTACATATTTAGATTATTTGAGATAAATGCTCTCTCTCTATCCATATTGGGGACAATGTTGACTATATTTGGTGGGGGTGTGGAAATTGCTCAGTGTCCTCAGCGAACCTCCTTCTCATTTTGAAAAAATCCTTATTTGTGTGGAATGTGGTTGCTTTTGTGCAAATTTGAGTATCATTTTGATCAAGACTGATGACTTGAATAGTGCTTTGCTCGAACAAAAATGAATGCACGGCAATAACGAGAACAATTGAAGTTGCATAGACAATATGTAAAATCTTTGCATCTCATTGTGACTAGCCAATTATCAAATCGAGTCTCTGGTGATGAACATTGCACACTAGTGAAAGTGTGGAGTCCTGTTTGACTTTGGTGTCAATGCCTTGTGTGATGAGTTTACTGTGAACCATGCATGATGACACCTAGAATTTTCCCCGTTTGTCCGGTTGACTAAGTGACGCAATTTCTTGGGATGATCTTAGGCAAATTTAAAGAGTGTGAACCAATGTAAAATTACACCTCTTTTGTGGCCTACCTTGTTAGTGTGTGAACCTCTTTTGAGTACCCTTTGAACTTTAAACTTTTCTTGGAAGAAACATGATAACTTTGCTACCTTTTATTGACCCATTACCCATAATTCTCATGATCTGTGGTTTGTTTGAATAGCCAACTTAGGCCAAAAGCCTAAGTTGGAGTGTGGTGAAAAGAGAAGGCAAATCAAGTAAACGCAAAGAAGTCTTGTATGCCCATGTTTTGAGAAAAATGGAAACCCTTCATATAAAAAAAAGATTACAAAAGTAAAAGAAAAAGAAAGAATAAGTTGTGAAATAAAGTTGTGGAAATACAAAGAAAATGGGGTTCCCAATGACTCATGGAGGATGAATAAGAGGTGAATCTTGATCTTGAATGAATAATAAAGAGAAGGAATAAAGGTGGTGTTCACATCACATTTCATGAGGATTTTTAGCCTATAAGCCTTAACGACTATACCATTACCCTCATCCCATTACGAACTTCGAAAAGATCTTGGGTGAAATCAAGTATTGCTTTTATCTTTGTGACTTTGAGTGTTGATATTGATTCAGGAACTCTAATTGGTTGAACCATTGAGTGAATATGGAATCATTCGTTTTGTGAGGGCATTTGAACACCTTTGTTGAACTTGAACTTGCATTTGAAGAAAGTATAGTTAGCTCAAAATTCTTTGTTAATGATGAGTCACAACTTGAAACATTGAGTGCACAATTGATCCTTGCATGAGTAAGTTGAGACTTTTCGTGTGCATTCACAATTGAGTCTTGTGTAGCACTGTTCGAGACATCCTTTCTGAACTGATGAACTTGAGCTTTACTTGAGTACAAGCAAAAGTTATATTGGGGGTGTTGATGAGTCCACAATTTAGACTCTTTTAGGGCTTTATTGTGATGGATTTAGTGTCCTCAAATGCATATTTTGTCACAACTGATAAAAACACTTGATTTTCAGATATTTGGAGTTAGAGACAAAGCATGGACAATATTGGGCAAAAAGGAATAAAGAAACGAAGACCTGATGATCGATGAAGTCATTCGGCAAATCGCCATTATCATTCGGTTAATCGCCAAATCACCAAGATACCGCCTAAAGTTACAGAATGTTGGAGCCAAAATGGGGGCGAAATCGGCAAGCAACAACTATGCTCGGCATATCGCCAATCTAGCCGGCGAAGCACAATCAGGTTGCCAAAAGTATGAAAGAAGATTCAAGCAAGTGCTGAGTGGCGAGATGGAAGTATAAAGGGCGAATAGTGGACTCATTCTGCAATCTCGACCAAGATCGCCTAAAGTCACAGTAGGCAAACCAAAAAAAATCGAGAAATGAAGAACAATCGGTGATTTATCGAACTGTCAGCAATACCCTACTTACTTCGCCGAATAGTCCTGAGCAGTAGCACTTCAGAGTTGTTTAAATTAGGTTTGATTAGAGAGAGGAATTCATTCAGAATGGGAGAAAAGAATTACTTAGAGAGAAAACACTACCAAAGGGGTTAGTGAGTGATTTTTAGCAAGATTATGAGAGAGATTTTGTAAGAGGGGAGATTATCGATTCATTTTCATCTGTAATTCTCATTTTGTACCCAACTATCGGAGTGATAATTGATTTTGATCTTCTTATTTCTGAAATAAGTGGCTAAAACCCTTTTACTTGGGGTTTTGATCATGAAGCCAATTGCTAAATTCACTTAGTGGGAGTTTGTTAGTTGCAAAGAATGGTTTTAATTTGAAGTGGGTCTAAGTTATTGCTGTGTTTTGAGGTTGAATTGCGCTACTTCATGTATCAATTTTAGTGTTGTGCACTTGCTCGAGAGAGAGGTGTGGAACCAAGGTGGCAATCTTAGCATCCTTAGTAGTGGGTTTCCTTAGTCTCAGCTCGAGAGAGTGAAACAAGTGACCCTTCCTTTGTATCCAGCTCAAGAAAGTGGATTTGATGAGGGTAAATAGTTGTGGCTCTTTCGATTGGTGTTGAAGTTCGAGAGAATTCAACATAGAAAAAGGTAATTGCTCGAGATAAAGTTACTTTATATATGGTTTGACCTACCCACGACAAATTATCCCATTATGAGCAGTAATATTTATCCATTTCGTTGAGATTCAATAATTGGCTGATCAATTCCCCAAACATTACTCTAATATTTGATTACTTGTGTTGAAGTGTAAATTTGGATTGGTAGTTAAAACACGAAATTTGAGATTTGAACATTAATTGTGCAAGAATTTGTTTGATTGAAGAGATTGTCTTTGTACTTTTATTATTGATTTTGAAGGAAGTACTACTCCATGTGGGATTGACTCTAACTCACGTAGTTGGGTTATTATACTGACGAACGATCATTGTCATTTAGTATTTGCAAATTGGCATAAGTCTATTTGCTGTTTAAACGATGGAATTTTGACTTCACATATCAAGACACTACTTCCAATTCAAGTATCAACGATCGCGTGTAGTAATATAAAACAACCGAATGGGATGGGGTCTAGTCCCAAGGGAGCAGTTAGTAATCGAGAATTAAGTAGAAAAGTAAAATTATGTTTTAGTCATTCATAGCTATAAATATTTACTAGTAAAAGCATACTAAATAAAAAAGTGACATGCATGTTAACTATCAATGGGGGGTTTGTATTCAACTAATAAACAAAAATAGAAAAAATATAAAAATTGTTAGATAGGGAGACATGATTCTTGCGATGTGATAGGAATATGTGATAAAATAAACAACTGGGTAAATGCTATTGATAGTAAATTGTTGAACATCTGTAATTATGCTAGACTTTAGTGGGGGTATATTTTCTCTCAAAAACTTATCCCGAATCAACTCGGTTTCTCTTGAACATCAAGTTGCAGCAATTAAGCACAACATTCGCCTTAGCCCATTCACTCTCTCGAGCAGAATGAGTGGGTGAAGATCTAGGATTCACTCTCTCAAGCTGAACCCATGATGACCTAATAACCACAGGCTATCGACAAAGTAGTTTTGGTTATAAAACTCCTCTCTCGAGCAAGCCAAACAGACTAAGACGAAATCGTATTTGCAACTACATTCCTATTATGTTCAAACACAACTACTAAACGAAATCGCATTTAAACAACAAATAGACTAAGAATGAGCAATACCCAACAGTAAATTTAACCCATATTCATATAATCACACCCCATGAATTGGGGTTTTAGCTAGACATGAAAAATATATAGAAATCGATACCTAAAAGTGTTTCCATCAAATGGGTACGATAAATAATGTCTTTAAACACGTCAAAGATGAAGATTCTTCGATTCCCACTTCCAATTTCTTAGAGATGAAAACCTTCAAAACATTCAAAGCTCAAGAACAATGTTTCCTAAAAACTCTAAGAACTCAAATTGAAATATTCTAAAAATCAGTAATAATTCGCTACAACTTGATACTAATGATTTACATCAGTTATTGAGTCAAAATATGCATTTGAGGATACTAAATCGATCAAAATAAAGCACTAAATGAGCCCAAATTGTGGACTCATCATCACCCCCAACTTAAACTTTTGCTTGTCCTCAAATAAAAGTCAAGTTCAGCAGTTCTAAAAGAATGTCTCAAACAGTGCTACACAAGACTCTATTATGAATGTACACACAAGACTCAACATACTCATGCAAGGATCAATTGTGTACTCGAAGACTCAAGTTGTGACAAATCATTATCAAAGATTCTCAAATTCACAATACTTGTTTCAAATGCAAGTTCAAATGCCCTCACACAAATGATGATTCTATTTTCACACGTAATGGTTTAATAATTTAAAGTTCCGGAATCAAATACAACGGTCACACTCACAAAGATGAACATAATGCATTCTTTCACCCATAGGTTTGCCAGTAATTTCCAATTGACAATTGCTTCAGCTCACTCAAGATCACAAAGGTCTTTTTAAGGCTTGTAATGGGGATGAGTGTAAAGTTATGGTCATTTAAGGTCGGTGAGTTTTATCCTCATGAAATGTGGTGCTCACAATAGTTCCTTTGCTTTTCTTTCATCATTTTCGTTAGTGCTCATAAGTCATCCCATTATTCACTTTGCATGGATTGTTTTGAAACCCAATGTCTTTTTGTATTTTCATACTTATTCCACCTTTTTTTTATACCCTTTTTTTTTTTTATAAATTTATGAAGGGGTCCCATATTTTTTCTCAACAACATGGGTTAAAGGAGACTTTTTTTGCACGTCTTGACTTGCCTTCCTTTTTCACCACACCCCCAACATAGGCTTTTGGCCCAAGTTGGCTATTGAATCAACCACAAATCATGAGGATTATAGGTAGTGGATTAAGAAAGGTCGTGTATTCATCAAGTTTCTTCCAAAGAAGGGTAAGGCTAAAAGGGTGTTCAAAAGATGTTCACACACACTCACAAGGTACACCACAAAAGAGGTATAATGTCAAATGGGCTCACACTCTTCAAAGTTGCCTAAGATCATATCATGAGATTACATCACTTCATCAACCGGACCAACGGGGAAAATTCCAGGTGTCATCATGCATGGTTCACAGTAAGCTCATCACACATGACATTGACACTAAAGTCAAATAAGACTCCACAGTTCTGCTTGTGCGCAACGATCATCACAAGAGAATCAATTCGATAATTGGCTAGTCACAACGAGATTCAAAGAGTTCACATATTCTCTTTGCAACTTCAATTGGCCTCGCCATAGCCGCGCATTAATTTATGTTTGATTATGAGCACTATTTGAGTCATCGGTAGTTGAAGCAACCCTTTTTAAAGAGACTTAACTTATACTTGCAACACTCAAAAGCGATTAACGAGGGTGTACTGATTATAATCTAGTAGAGGGATTAGATGCATAATGACCTTCGAAAAGTAATTTAAGCAAATAAACGATGAGCTTTTCATGTATATATATTATCGTTACACTCAAGGATGAAATAATAAGAATATTACAAGTTTTCGGGTACCGAAATCAGTCTGCTTATGCTTCACACAAGCATTCAAAAGTAATAGTAGATTTAGGATATTACAAGACTTAGTTTACACACCTGAAAAAGAACAAAACATATAGCCATATTTATATTACAACTCATGATGACATTAT
This sequence comes from Solanum commersonii, assembly GCA_029007595.1. Classification (NCBI taxonomy): domain Eukaryota; kingdom Viridiplantae; phylum Streptophyta; class Magnoliopsida; order Solanales; family Solanaceae; genus Solanum; species Solanum commersonii. Next base: position 5,318,387 of record JAJTWQ010000029.1, read on the forward strand.
CAAATCAACCCTCAAAATCCATGTAAATATACAACACATAGAATATGTACAAGTCCCAAGGTTTAAATAAAATATAGATGCCTATATGCAAATGTGATATTCCTTAAGGGTCTCAAAACATTCATCTCAATGGCCAGCTTCAAGCATCATCTCGAACAGCTACTACGATAAAAACAACTATCGCTAAGCATATAGCTTAAGTGGTGTAAAAACAATATGTTTGGAGCCCTCAAATTCAGCAAGTTATCATTCTCAAGTCAAGGGAAACATAATTGAACTTAATAAAATAATCAAGTAAACAATATATAAATAGTATCGAGTTTTATATTTAAAGATCCAAATGTCAAGAATGCTCATAGCATAGTTTTCCAAGAGATTCACCAACAAGGCTCGCTCAATAAATACATCATGTCGTCACACCAAGTACAAGCAGGTATCAAGAAGGGTCAAAACCCAATAATCAAGAGAACCAAGAGCCATATTAAAAATGGCTTTCTAGTTCGTACTTAAAATGGACAACTTCCATTCTTAAAACAGACTAAAAATCTAGAGTCAAGATGGAAAATGATCTGAATCAAGAGGCATGTCAATAGTGACAAAGTCACAGCCATAAGAAGGACAAGGTCCAAACAAGAGTGCCAATTGATCAAACAATCCGTACAAGTGGGCGAGTTACACAAGAGTCTTTAGCGTCTTAAAGGATACCGACACGACAATACAAAGTGACAAGAGGTAACCAAGGTCTCATGATCAACTTTCAGATATACCAGCAGTTAAAAGAGTGAAAGTACAAGTTTATACACAAACCTCAGTTCTTTAGCACAAAAACAATCCAACACAACTTCACGAGTTCAAATCGTAGACCAACTAGCGTATCAAAGTCTTCAACTCGTACACGAGGATATACAATCTCAAAAAATGAATTCAATAACTTATTTACTTTCTAGTAGCTCAATAATGATGGCATAACACAAGTTTATCATCACAAGTAAGCCTAGCCTATAAAAATGCGACTATACTCCAGAAACAGAAATTCTTCCCAATAAAAGCACTACATGTCGCAACCTAGATTGGAAATAGAAAATGGCAAAAATGGAATTTATATCCTTCATAAAAGATGTAGGTACATCTCTTAACCTTGCAAATAATCAAGAATCACCACAAAATATGCTTTGTACAAAAAGATATAATTAAAACACTAACAGTTGAATATACAGGATTTAAAATTCCAGAATCTGGATAGAACATGTCATATGTTGCGTCCCTTATTTCGTAGTCATAATAGCTAAATTAGAGTTTACCATAAATAGAAGAGTTGTAGGTATAGGAATCAACTTTCCAAATAATATTTATTAACCGAAAAAGGAGTTATTTAGAACGTGAAATTCTAAAAGTACTAGACACTACTCAGCTAAAAAAAACAAGCTTTGATTTCTCACCAAAAGGTAGGATGTCTCGACTTCCAGCTAGAAGGACCAAGGTTTTCTCTTGTGATTTTGATGAACAACAGGTTAGAAAATGTTCTTAGGTTCTTGGACTTCAGTTACAAACGAAAATCACAAGAGGAGGTGTGATAATATAGTCTTAAGAGTGATGCTTAGTCACTTATACAACTGTCACTAAAAGGGTGCTGCCCCAAATTGTTGTGTGCTGCCCTAAATTTATACATATACACCTATATGTATATAATTGCTACCAAGACTTTCAATTCATATGAAATTTTAATTAGAAATATTACGAAAATACCCCCATACAATACCTTAAATTACGAGAACAATTTATTTTAAGCAAGGTTGCAAATATCACAAAATTTCAAGTTCCCAAAATAAGAGTAAAACATATTGTTGTAATTAAGAAATAATGCATCGACATGCAAGAGTTGGTCTTGTATTTTAGGGGTGTTACAACTATCTCTCCCTTCAAGAAATTTAGTCTCGAAATTTACCTTACACTAGTTCTGGCACAAGTGCGGATATAGGGTCCTCATGTCTTCTTCTTTTTCCGAGGTAGCTTCTTTTCCAGAATGGATCCTCCAAAGTAGATTTATTAAGGGTATTCTCTTGTTCCCAAGTTGCTTTACTTCTTGAGCTTGAATTAGAATAGGTTCTTCATTACACGTCAAGTCAGGATTAACCTCAATAGATTCAACTGGAAGAACATGAGATGGATCGGAATGATATATTCTGAGCATAGATAGATGGAAGACATTGTGGATCTTGTCTAACTCAGGTGGCAATGCCAATTTATTTGCAACTAGTCCAACCTTTTCAAGTATCTCATAAGGTCCAATAAATCGGGGACTAAGTTTTCCTTTCTGGCCAAATCTAATGATCATTTTCCATGGAGACACCTTTAAGAATACTTTATCTCCAACTTGATATTCAATATCACGCCTTTTAAGATCAGTGTATGACTTTTGTCTATCCGAAGAAATCTTTAGACGACCTTCGATAATTTTTGCCTTGTCCTCTGTTTGTTGCACAATTTCAGGACCAATAAGCTTTCTTTCACCAATTTCACTCCAACAAAGAGGGGTCTGGCATTTTCTTCTATATAAGGCTTCATAGGGAGGCATTCGAATACTCGATTGGTAGCTATTATTGTAAGAAAATTCTATCAAAGCCAAGTGTTTGTCCTAACTACCTTCAAACTCCATAATAAAAGCTCAAAGAATATCCTCCAAAATTTGTATCACTCTTTCTGACTGGCCATCAGTTTGAGGATGGAACGAAGTGCTAAACCTAAACTTAGTACCCAAAACTAGCTACCCCAAAATCTAGATGTAAACCTTAGGGTCCCGGTCTGATACAATAGACACAGGGATCCCATGTAGTCTTATAATCTCATTAATGTACAACTCGTCTAAACGCTCAAGTGAGTAATCCGTCCTGATTGCTAGGAAGTGAGCACTCTTGGTTAGCCTGTCCACAATCACCCATATTGCATCATGATTTCTCTGAGTGCGAGGAAGTCCAGAAACAAAGTCAATAGTTATTCTCTCCCATTTCCATTTCGGCATCGACAAGGGTTGTAGTAAACCCACTGGGACTTGATGTTCTGCCTTTACTTGTTGACAAACCAAACATTTAGAGACGAACTCCGCAATGTCTCTCTTCATACCATTCCACCAATAATTTTCTTTGATGGTCCAGTACATCTTTGTACCACCAGGATGCATTGCATATGGTGAAGTATGTGCTTCATTCAATATTTCTCTCCTCAATTTGTCATCATTAGGGAGACATAACCTGTTTTGATAAAATAAGACACCATCCTCCGTAAATGTAAAATCAAGGCTTTGCCCACTTTGAACATCTCTGGTCAATTTTACAAGTTTCTCATCTTACATTTGTGCTTCTTTCACTTGTTCAAGTAATATTGGCTTTACTTGCAAAATAGAAATAGTTGAACCATTTGAATCAAATGTAAAACAAACATTCTTGGCTCTTAACTCAAGGAACAAGGGTAAAGAACTCAAAGAAATGCTTGCGAAGGAATTCTGACTTAAGGCATCTACAACCACATTGGCTTTACCTAGATGACAATCAATTGTGCAGTCATAATCATTGATGAGTTCAAGCCATCTACGATGTCGAAAGTTTATCTCCTTTTGAGTACCCAAGTACTTTAAGCTCTTGTGATCAGTGAAGATATGACATTTCTTTCAATATAAATAATGCTGCGATATTTTTAAAGCAAACACTATAGCAGCAAGTTCAAGATCATGGGTAGGATAATTCAATTCATGAGGTTTTAATTTCTGAGAGTCATAAGAAATTACCTTCCCTTCTTGCATCAAAACGCATTTGAGACCATTGTGAGAAGCATCACTGTATACTACATTCTCTTTCACTTCAATTGGTAGAGTAAGTATAGGCGCTTGAGTCAATAGGGATTTGAGAGTTTCGAAGCTCTCTTGACATTTGTCATCCCAAATAAACTTTACTTCCTTCTGCAAGAGCTTAATCAAAGGAAAGGCGATAATGAATAAGCCTTTCACAAATCTTCTGTAGTATCCTGCTAAGCCCAAGAAACTTCTTACCTCACTCAGACTTTTGGGAGGTCTCCATTCAACAACTGCTTGTATTTTACTAGGATTCATCTTCACACCTTCAGTTGATACAACTTGTCCCAGAAAAGCTACTTCATCAAGCAAAAATTCACAGTTGGAAAAATTAGCATAAAGTTCTTTCTCCTTCAAAATTTACATAATAATCCGGAGGTGTTTATCATGGTCTTCACTACTTCTAGAAATATTAAAATATCATCTATAAAAACAACCAAAAACTGATCAAGAAAAGGCTTGAATACTCGAGTCATTAGATCCATGAATACCGCACGAGCATTTGTCAATCCTAATGCCATCACCAAAAAATCATAATGAGCTTATCGAGTTCTAAAAGCAGTTTTAGGAATATCTTTTTCTCTAACACGCAGTTGGTGATATCCAGACCTTAAATCAATTTTTGAGAATACTTTAGAACCTTTAAGTTGGTCAAACAAATCATCAATTATTGGTAGTGGATATATATTCTTGATTGTTATTCTGTTTAATTGTCTATAGTCAATACAAAGCCTAAGGTACCATCTTTCTTCTGTATGAATAAAACAGGGGCTCCCCAAGGACAAACACTAGGTTGAATAAACCCTTTCTCAAGTAGTTCTTGCAATTGAGCTTTCAATTATCTTAACTATGTTGGAGCCATTCTATAAGGGGTGATCGAAATAGGAGTAGATCTAGGAATAAGCTCAATTGGAAATTCAACCTCTCTTTCCAAGGGCAATCCTGGAAGGATTTCTAGAAATACTTCTGGAAAATCACATACAACAAGTATGTTCTTGATACAAGTACTCTTCAACTGTGAATCAACTATGTGAGCAAGGTATGCCCCACAACCTTGAAGCATCAACTTTCTTGTCAAGGCCGCAACAATTAAACTAGATGTCACTGATCTTTCACCTTGTACACTGATGTGTGAAAATGTAGGATCTTTAAAAGTCACATGCTTAGACCTACAATCTACCACCGTATGATGTTTATAAAGCCAATCCATCCCGATAATAACATCAAAATCCTGGAAGGGCATTTCAATCAAATCAGCAGGGAAAACTAGGTTTTGAATCACGAAGGGACAATCTTGGTAAACTTGATTACACACAACTTGATAACCCAAAGGACTTTCAACTAGCACATCGTAATTATGTCTCACAGATTTCACATTTTTGGGAAGAACAAGTGATGAACAAATATAGGAATGTGTAGAACCAAGATGAAATAATGTAAACACACATAGGCCAAATAAGTGAAATTTATCGATAACCACGTCTTGTCCATCTTGATCATCCCTTTGCCTCATAGCGTAAGCGCGTGCAGTAGCCCTTTCCCCACTAGCTTCATTAGCTCCACTTGTACCTGCTGCCTGGGTGTTTTTAGGTCTTGCACCTCTATTAGTTTGAGGAGAATTGATAGAAGGCTTATGAACTGAGCCTTCAGTTCTCAACGAGGGAGCATTATTAGGATTAGGACAATCCTTCACTTTATGATCAAAGCTCCCACAATTGAAACATGCACCAGAAGCTCACTTGCAAGTACCATAATGATTCTTTCCACATTGTGGACAAGTGGGAACGTGAGGCTTGCCTTTGCCATAATTTGGAGTGCTAGCTGTAGAAAATTCTGATTTGTTTTGCCTTTGTTGAACTGGCCTGTTATCACTAACAACCTTAGAATTATCAAACCTTCCCCTTTTGGATGGACCCTCAAAATCTGGTCTAGGCTTTCGAAATCTTCTTTCATTTCTACTAGCGTCTTCTGTATCAAGTTGTTCCCAAGTAGCAGCAGCAGACACTAACTTACAAAATTTCACATGTTGCAAGATCGCCACATTCTTCTTAATGGAATCACTTAAACCTTCTTCAAACTTCTTGCATTTGTTTTTTTCCTCTTTAATAATACCACTAGCATAGCGAGAGAGCCTTAGAAACTTCTGATCGTATTGAGCAATAGACATGCCTCATTGCCTTAGATTCAAAAACTCATTTTTCTTAGCATCACAATAAGCAGGTGGGACATACTTCATACAAAATTCCTTAAGAAAATCATCCCAAGTAAGAACAGGAGGTTTTGCCTTGGCATTCGAAACACTTACCCACTAATCGTAAGCATCCTTTTGTAATAGTGAAGTAGCATACTTAAATTTTGCAACATCTGAACACTCTAATTGCTCAAATACCCTCTCCATGAGATCAAGCCATTGCTCAGCATCAGTGGGATCAACAGTGCCTTCAAACTCTACTCCACCTATTTTCCTCATTTTCTCAAAGTTAATCCTGTAGGAGATCATGCATTGATTCAGCCATTTGGTAGAAGAATTCAGCCATTTGTTGAAAATGAGGATTCATGGTTTGAGTACCATGACTCATGGGAGGATGTGGACCAACTCATACACCCTAATGGTTTCCCACTTCAGAACAACTAGTGTGGGGAACATATAGATTCAAGATATGTTCTCCAACCCCTTCCAGTGCATGAGGTTAGGAAACAGAGGCACCCGAACCTTCATGAGGAGCTTCCATAGGTCGGTCAGAAGAAGTGGCCATGACTTAATTCCTTCAAAAGGAAAGATCACATTACATTGGGAATTGATGGATATGCACTCTACAAGCGATAAAAATATTATAAACCATGTAATTGACCAAATAATAAAAATATAACCTTTTTTGAAAGTGAACAAGTATACAAGTAATTCAAATCAAAATTCTTAAAACCACAAACCTATGCTCTGATACCAACACTTGAAGCAACCCTTTTTAAAGAGAATTAACTTATACTTGTGACACCCAAAAGCGATTAACGAGGGCATACTGATTATAATCTAGTAGACAGATTAGATGCATAATCCCCTCCGAAAAGTAATTTAAGCAAATAACCGACGAGCTTTTCATGTATATATATTATCCTCACACTGAAGGATGAAATAATAAGAATATTACAAGCTTTCGAGTACCAAAATTAGCCAGCTTATGATCCACACAAACATCAAAAGTAATAGTAGATTTAGGATATTACAAGACTTGGGTTTACATACCCCAAAAAGAACAAAACATTTAGTCATATTTATATTACAACTCATGGTGACATGATCAAATAATCCCTCAAAATCCCATGTAAATATACAACAAATAGAATATGTACAAGTCCCAAAATTCATAAAAAATATAGATGCCTATATGCTAATGTGATCTTCCTTAAAGATCTCAAAACATCCATCACCAATAGCCAGCTTCAAGCATCATCTCAAACAGCCCCTGTAATAGAAACAAGTATCGCTACGTATATAGCTTAGTCGTGTAAAAACTATAGGTTTGGAGCCCTCAAATTCAACAAGTTATCATTCTCAAGTCAAGGGCATCATAATTGAACATAATAAATAACTCAAGTAAACAATATATAAGCAGTATCAAGTTTATATTTAAAGATCCAAATGTTAAGAATGCTCATAGCACAGTTTTCCAAGAGATTCAACAACAAGGCTCACCCAATATATACATCATGTCATCACACCAAGTACAAGCAGGTATCAAGAAGGGTCAAAATCCAATAATCAAAAGAATCAAGAACAATATTAAAAATGGCTTTCCAGTTCGTACTTAAAATGGACAATTTCCATTCTTAAAACGGACGAAAAATCCAGAGTCAAGATGGCAAATGATCCGAATCAAAAGGCGTGCCAATAGTGACAAAGCCACAGTCACAAGAAGGACAAGGTCCCAACAAGAGTGCCAAGTGATCAAACAATCCGTACAAGTGGGCGAGTTACACAAGTGTCTTCAACGTCTTAAAGGATACCAACACCACAATGCAAAGTGACAAGAGGTAACCAAGGTACCAAGATCAATTTTCAGATATATCAGCAGTTAAAAGAGTGCAAGTACAAGTTTATACACAAATCTCAGTTCTTTAGAACAAAAATAGTCCAACACAACTTCACGAGTTCAAATCGTAGACCAACCAGTGCAACAAAGTCTTCAACTCGTACACGAGGATATACAACCTTAAAAAATGAATTCAATAACTTATTTACTTTCTAGTAGCTCAATATTGATGGCGTAACACAAGGCTATCATCACAAGTAAGCCTAGCCTGTACAAATATGACTATACTCCAAAAATAGAAATTCTGCCCAATAAAAGCACTTCATGTCGCACCTTAGATTTGAAACAGAAAACGGGCAAAATGGGATTTATGTCCTTCATAAAAGATGTAAGTACATCTCTTAAGCTTGCAAATAATCATGAATCACCACAAAAGACGCTTTGTACATAAAGATATTATCAAAACACTAACAGTTGAACATACAGGATTTGAAATTCCAGAATCTGGGCAAAACATTTCCTATGTTGCGTCCCTTATATTGTAGTCATAAAAGCTAAATTAGAGTTTACCATAACAGAAAAGTTGTAGGTATAGGAATCAGCTTTCCAAATTATATTTATTCACCGAAAAAAATGTTATACAAAACGAGAAATTCTAAAAGTACTACACACTATTCAGCTAAAAAAAGCAAGTTTTGATTACTCACCAAAAGGTAGGATGTCTCGACTTCCAGCTAGAAGGACCAAGGTTTTTTCTTGTGATTTTGATGAACAACAGGTTAGAAAATGTTCTTAGGTTCTTTGACTTCAGTTCCAAACAAAAATCACAAGAGGAGGTTTGATAATATAGTCTTAAGAGTGATGCTTAGTCACATATACAACTGTCACTAAAAGGGTATTGCCCCAAATTATTGTGTGCTGTCCAAAATGTATACATATACACTTCTATGTATACAATTGATAAAAGTACTTTCAATTCATATGAAATTTTAATTAGAAAAATTACGTAAATACCCCCATATAATACCATTAATTACGAGCACAATTTATTTTAACCAAGGTTGCAAATATCACAAAATTTCAAGTTCCCAAAATAAGAGTAAAATATATTATAGTAATGAAGAAATGAAATAAATGATGCATCGGCATGCAAGAGCTGGTCTAGTAATTTAGGGGTGTTACAGTATTGCTCAAAATTGGTACTCAAATTTACAAGTGAACAACCACATTCAAAAAATACAAGAGGTCGCAATTTTTTTTTTGAAAGGGTCAAAAGTCATTTCCAATTAAAAGGAAGGAGCCACAAGCTCAACTCTTCAACAAAAAGTAGTGTATAACACGAATTTAGCTCAAAGTCCAATATATAAATAATTGCATAAAGGTGGGCCTCACCCCACCCCAATATAAAGACACTATTTCCAATTCTAGTGGTCCATTTTGATGTTTGACGTAATCAAAGACTCTATTTCCAATTTAAGTGGCAATGATCCCGTGTAGTAATAAAACCCAACCAAATGGGTTGGAGTCGAGTCCCAAGGGAGCGCTTAGTAATTGAGAATTAAGTAGAAAAGTAAAATTATGTTCTAGTCAATCATAGCTATAAATATTTACGAGTAAAAGCATACTAAATCAAAAAATGACATGAATGTCAATTATCAATGTGGGGTTTGTATTCAACTAATAAATAAAAATAGCAAAAATATAAAGATGCGAGATAGGGAGACGTGATTCTTGTGATGTGATAGGAATATGGGATAAAATAAACAGCCCAAGAGTGATAATGGGAGGCAACCCAATGTTTTACCACTTTATTTTTACTTTAAGAAATAATGGCGTGTTGTTTTTGTAGGTCAAAGTATGGAAAGTGAGTGACAAGTGCAAATGGGTGAGCCAAAGGTCCAGTCGGCGCATCGCCGAAGAAGTCAGCGACCCTGACTTAAACCACTGTTGGACTAAAGACGACTTCAAAGTGTAGTATGTAAAACTCAGTGTGCCCAAGAACTTATTGGCGAATCGCTAACTGGTCGGTGAATGCGATCGAGTGCGCAGTTTGAACCCCTTGTTTAACTGGAGGTCCAGTAAAACTTGGAGAGGTAAGTATCCACTCAGCAAGTCACCGAATGGATTGGCGACCATGACTAATGTCACCGAATGGGCAAAAACTGGACTATTTCTTAACAGGTCAAAGGTTTAAACATCCAACTCTTTCACTTTCCCGCGCTTTTAATCTTCGAAATATCGCACCTAGTATTTTAAATATTTTTTCATTCCATAAGTAAAAAGGTTGTTTATTTGTGCTCGGAGTTGGATTTCATTGCCGCCTAGCATTTCAAAGTACTTTAATCGGCACAAAGGTTGGTTTTCTGAAACACGAGTTTACTATAAAATATTTGGTACTCACTTGCAATGATCATATCGTATTGTCATCTGGTGGTCCTTTTAAGGTTACTCCGGGCAATGATACCCATATTGAGAGCACTACACCGGGCACTGATGCCCTAAAAGATGGAGCGACTATGTAGACAGGATCCCTCTTTACCCCCCTCTCTGTTTTTCTCTATTTTTACTTTTGGATACCTTCATTTGCATTAGAGGACAAATGTTATTATTTGTGGTGGGGTTAGGCTCACCTTTGTGTGTTGTTTTGAATGTTGTCTTGCATATATATTTGGGCTATTTTTCTTGAAATTGTTTGATACTGCTTGTGCAAATGTTTAAGCTTGTGGCTCCTTTTTGTTTTAAATTGCAAAACTATTTTTACCCTTCTAAAAAAAAATTGTTGTTCGAAAATTTCGCCACCTCTTGTGATTTAAACTGGTTGTTCTCTTGTAAATTTGAGTCTCGATTCCAATAAATACTGATGACTTGAATACTGCTTACAATCAAATGAACATGAATGTATGGCTATGATGAGGCTAAATGAAGTTGCATAGACAATATGTCAACTCTATGCATGTCGTTGTGATTAGCCATTTATTTAATTGATTCTCAAGATTAGAAGATAGTTTAACTGCAATGGTACGAATAACTAAAGAAAATGAAGAAATAGATAGGAAAAAAGAAATAGAAACAATAAAACAACAAACAAAATTAGAAATCCAACAGATAGAAGAGGTAAAAAACGATAAGATACTTGCACTAGAAAAAGAACTAGCCATACTTAAAGAATTATACGCAACTAAACAAAAAGAAAAAGAAAAAGAGACTGAATTAGAAATAGAAATTAAAAAATTTAAGGAACAATTAGAAACAGATATAAGCATTGATAATGTCGACATAGAAGAAAATTGCTCAGAACAAGGTTCCGAAATAAGTGAAACATATACAAAAATTTTAGAAAAAATAAACGAAACTGAAATAAATCACAGTATAGAAGTAAATACTGAAGAAGTAGAAAATAAAGCAAGTACAAGCACAAGTACAGAAGTTAAAAATCCTAGAACAATGAGTCCGAACTATTATACAGTTAGTTACCAAGAATCAGATAGATATGATACTTTATGGAACAAAAGATTAAATAAAAAATGGACACCATCTACAACAACCAGAAATACTAATTTTCTAGATTTAGATTGCATAGCTGACATAAACAAGACAATACAATTATGGGTAGGCTACATATCAAAACAACTAGTAGATAATAAAATTGGAATAACAGAAGTACCAGGATATATAGAAAGAACATTTATAGGAACCTACACTAGGAGCACGTATGAGATATTTACAAAAATGGTATTCAAATATGTGAAAAATATAGAGAAGACATAAAAATGGAAAAATCAATAATAAAAAATCTAGCCTCATTGTAAAGATAGAATAGCACCTCAATTTGGATGTAATGATAACTACTATAAAAAGGAAAATTAAAAATTTAAATCCCAATATAAATATAAGAAACCACGAAGAAGATATTATATAAAAACACTAAAGAAAAAGACCCTTTAAATGAAGTTGCATAGACAATATGTGATGAAATATATACACAATTAGATCATATAGATTATGACCAATATAGTGATGATATAGAATTTATATAAGCAACTCTTTGCATGTGACAAAGATGTACAAATAATAAAAAGAAGAATATACAAATGAAGAATCTACAGAACAAAAAGTAATATTTGATGTTAATATATTTGAACAAATAAAAGGAAAAGAATTAGCCAAAAAGAAGAATATTTATTTAATTGATTCTCTAAATGAAATACAAGCAATTAAAGCTAAAGACCCTATAAAATACGTACACTTAGGAGGAACAGAGATACTAATAAAAGCCTCGTTTTAGAGAAGGAATAGATACACCAATAGAAATATATTTAGCAGATGATAGGATAATAGAGCCAATAGAAAGAAGTATAATAAGTGCCGTAAAAGGAACGAAAATCGGTAGAATACCCAATAATAAAAGAAATTGAACCATATCATTATTATATAACCTGGAATAATAGAACAAAGAAAACACATTATTTTAATAAATACAATACGGGACAAGAAGAAAATTATATACCACGAAAACTAGTAGATGAAGAAGAGATAATATCTAAAAAACAAGCATGTCCCGACTTACCAAAAGAATTATCATACATAGAAGATACAACCGAAAAGAAGTTATTATAGGAGGAATAATTATATCAATTAAATTTACAATATACCAAGGTGATAATATAATATTAGGAATAAAATGGTTAGAAGAAATGAAACCTTATAATCTAGACAATACACAACTAATCATAACTTTTAAAACCAAAAAAAAGTCACAATAAAAAGAGCATTATGAAAATCTATATACTTGCAAAAATAATAGTCGAAAACTATTATAATAGATACTATACTCCAATGTTAGATACGGGAGCGAGAAGCAAATATGTGTAAACATAATTGTCTACCAGATGAAAAATGGGAAAAATTAAAAACCCCTATAGTAGTAACAGGATTTAACAATGAAGGAAGTATGATAACATACAAAGCAAAAAATATAAAACTACAAATATGGGATAAAATATTAACTATAGAAGACATATATAGTTATGAATTTATTAATAAAGATATGCTTTTAGGAATGCCGTTTCTAGAAAAACTATATCCCCACATAATAACAAAAACACACCGGTGGTTTACCACACCATGTAAGCAAAAATAGGAGCAAAAAGAGTAGCTAATAAAAATAGAAAATCCACACCATGGATTAAAGGAAGTGAAAAAATAACACAAAAATTAGAAAATATTAAAGAAAGTACCCATAATATAGAAATAATAATATTTTCAATAGACAAAATAAAAATAATCCAAGAAAAACTAGAACCACTATATAGTGAAGATCCCTTAAAAGGATGGGAAAACATAAAACAAAGGTAAAAATTGAACTAATTGATGAAAATAGCATAATAACCCAAAACCATTGAAATACAATTTTGATGATTTAAAAGAATTTAGAATGCATATAAACGAATTATTAGAGAATAAATATATTCAAGAAAGTAATAGTAAACATACAAGCCCAAAGATTCATAGTAAATAAACATAGTGAACAAAAAAGAGGAAAAAGCCGTATGGTTATTGATTATAGAAATTTAAATGCAAAAACTAAAACATATAATTACCCCATACCAAATAAAGTATTAAAAGTTAGACAAATACAAGGTTATAATTATTTTAGTAAATTTGATTGCAAATCAGATTTTACCATCTTAAGTTAGAAGAAGAATCTAAAAAATAAAACACCTCAAGGATTTTATGAATGGAACGTATTACCTTTTGGATATAAAATGCACCGTAGATACCAACATTTTATGGACAATTATTTTAATCAACTAGAGAACTGCATAGTATACATAGATGATATCTTATTATATTCACGAATGTAAGAAGAACATATACGACTATTAGAAAAATTTATTCATGTAATTACACACTGAATAAGCCTAAGCAAAAAGAAATAAATAATGAAAATCAAATAGAATTTTTAGGAATACAAATAGATAAGAATGGTATAAAATGCAAAACCATATAGTACAAAAATAATAAATTCTGAAGAAAATATAGACACAAAAAGAAATTACAATCATTTTTAGGATTAGTAAATCGTGTACGAGAATATATACCTAATTTAGCGTGAAAATCTTAAACCATTACATAAAAATTAAAAAGGATGTAGAATATTATTTTGACAAAAAAAGACCAAGTACAAATACAAAAATAAAACTATTGTGCAAAAAAAATTACCAAAATTATACTTCCTGCATTTAAAATAAAAATTCATATACATAGTAGAATCAAATACCAGTGAAATAAGCTATGGAGGAGTATTAAAATATAAATACGATAAAGAAAAAATAGAACATCATTGTAGATATTACTCCGGAACATTTACAAATCCCGAAATAAAATGGGAAATAAATAGAAAGGAACTATATGCTTGTTTATTAGCTTTTGAACCATATATTGTTTATAACAAGTTTATTGTAAGAACTTCATACAAAGCTAGATACAATGGAAAAAGAGCTACAAAATATTAAAAGTCGAAGCATGACAAGAAACATGCGGAGCTAAGTCCATCGAACGACTCAAAATTCCAGAGCTACAAGGTGACGATGGGAAACACCGAAAAACCCAACCTAACAGTTTGTTAAATGGCTACGGGAGCTAGTACCGCAACAAAGGAGGAAACCAAAAGATATGTCAATACAAATATGACCAAATTATTTGATAAACCATTTACACCAAAAATCCAAAAAGATATATTTATACCCCCTCAAGTCAATACATACAAAGAAAGCCTAGGACAAGCATAAACAGCATACAACCATATAACCCGAGCATATATTGAAAATATCCACAAAATCCAAACCTTTTTAAACCAAAAATCCCGCATCTACCAATACAAAAATCCTCATGAAGATTACATTACACAACATCTACAAGGATACAATAAATTAATTGCACAACCAAAAACAAACGCCAATCTAGTAGGTACTTGTTACCATTATGGATTGCTAAACACGTATATACAAAGAACAGAGACGAGATAGCAATTCCATAACTACACAAGGCATTTATGCACTATAAACGAATTACCAAAGGGACATTATTTTATATAAAATTTTATTCAGCACCGGCCGAGATATTATATGACGAAATCAAACCAATTATACAAGTAATAAAAATAGGATTGACAAGAGAAATGATCATCCCCGAAAAGATAGAAAAACAAGACGAAATTCAAAAGATTGAGATACCAGCATTTTATGCAAGAAAAAGAGTTATTGGCCTAGCCACAATATTAAATGAACTAGCAACAAATTATTTGAACCAAAATACAATATGGAGCTACTACGCCAGGGAGCAAACAATGATATATTCAAATTGCAGAGAAACAAGACGCGAGATATGGAGGAAATAAGACACGGTGGGTATTAAGCCTACTAAAACCGTAACAAAAACCCGACGACAAGAGCTATAAGGCAAAACTTTATCTCAATGTGAGCTAATGGAAAATTATTGCAAAACTATAGGACACAAATATCCAGACCACAACTGTTCAAAATGCTACGGAGAAGACAATATCATTCCAATTTGTCAACTTGAATAGAAAATATCTACAAGATAGCAAGAAGACAAAAGCAAAGATAATGGAAGATAAAGCATGAAGATAATGGAAGAAAAAAGATAGTGGAAATATGTAAAAAGTTGTTTGTCATTTTATGTAAAGATAGGAATATTGTAAAGTAGTGGGATAGTGGTAGGATAGTGGTAGGAATAGTATAATGTAAAGTAATATGTAAAGTAATCATAGTTAGCTAAAGTAACTATAGGTTAGAAAAAGTAACCATAGTAAGGTTACTTATACTTGTATAAATAGAGAGCCATTAGGCAAGATAGAAGCAAGACTTTCTACACGGAAAGCATTGCTCCTTTTGTAACAAATATTCTCTCAAATAAATATTTTTCTCAGCTAAACTTTGTCTAAGCAATGGATCAACATAATGAAGATACTCCACAGGTACACATATCCATCAATATATCTACAATCATGAATATGAATAGCTAAATTACTTGATTCCTGAATATCATAAGATTGATAAGATGAATTTATATTAAGTTGTTATATACTAGAATTATTGTCAAATGTTTTTAAGTTTGTTAACATGAGGAAAGAAAGAAAAACTTCCGACTATGCCATCCTAAAGTTGAAACCGTAGGCATGAGAAGCCGTGAGGGAGTAAACACGCTTGAGTTTAAGGAAGAAAGTATTTTCAGTACGGTGTTAACAAAGGATCGAGAAAATGTTTGAAAATAGTCTAGTTATAATAATCCGATATGAATGCTATATCGTCAAGATTATGATATAAAGGAATTATATTAAATTGCTATTGTGATGATTGATATGACTTACTTACATGATGAAATGATTTTAGCATATAAGATATTAATTTTGCATATACTTAGAACTATACCAACGGAAATAAGACAAATCATATGGGAAAATATAATTGAAGAAGAAGAAATAGAATTAATGAACCAAGAGTGGTATGAACTAGATGAAATAAGAAGAATAAACAATGAAATCATAGATTTTGATATATACGATTTATTTACTTAGAAATTCAATATTCAGATTAATGATAAATCAAGAATACTTAGAATATTGGCAACAAACTATGACAACATCTTACCTTACTAAGTAATGTGATGAAAAATAATAGAAGCATTCCAACAAACCCACGACATAGAATATATAGAATATATGCTGGAAAATATAAAAGAAATTATAAGGTTAATACCCTTAGAAAAAATGTATTATGAACGAATCCATGAATAGAACGGACCTCCCCCAAAATTGGTATCAGAGCAATTGAATATAACATATATGCGTGTGTATGTCGAAATCTATACTAGCACAAAGAAAAAGGATATTTACACTAGAGCATGAAATACAAACTATAGAGTATAAACTAAAAATATAATTTAAAATGAATAAGGAAGAATTTGCTATAGAAGAAAAGACTTACGAAAAATCCGGAAGGATTAAAAATAAAGATAATATTTTCAAACCTAGGAAGGAGATATAAAAAGATAGGTGATAATTTATATTTAATGGTAGAAAAAGAAACAGTAAGATTAGAAGATAGTTTAACTGCAATGGTACGAATAACTAAAGAAAATGAAGAAATAGATAGGAAAAAAAGAAATAGAAACAATAAAACAACAAACAAAATTAGAAACCAAATGGATAGAAGAGGTAAAAACGATAAGATACTTGCACTAGAAAAAGAACTAGCCATACTTAAAGAATTATACGCAACTAAACAAAAAAGAAAAAGAAAGAGACTGAATTAGAAATAGAAATTAAAAAATTTAAGGAACAATTAGAACAGATATAAGCATTGATAATGTCGACATAGAAGAAAATTGCTCTTAACAAGGTTCCGAAATAAGTGAAACATATACAAAAATTTTAGAAAAAAATAAACGAAAATGAAATAAATCACAGATAGAAGTAAATACCGAAGAAGTAGAAAATAAAGCAAGTACAAGCACAAGTACAAGTTAAAATCCTAGAACAATGAGTCCGAACTATTATACGCTTAGTTACCAAGAATCGATAGATATGATACTTTATGGAACAAAAGATTAAATAAAAAATGGACACCATCTACAACAACCGTAAATACTAATTTTCTAGATTTAGATTGCATAGCCGACATAAACAAGACAATACAATTATGGGTAGGCTACATATCAAAACAACTAGTAGATAATAAAATTGGAATAACAGAAGTACCAGGATATATAGAAAGAACATTTATAGGAAGAAATTATGGTTACGAGAATTTAGGAGAAGAGTACTAAGATATTTAGTAAGAAAATGGATGGAGAAAAAAAATGGATATCTTAAACAAATATGCTTGAAAAATGAATAGCAAAGACAAGACATAAAAATGGAAAAATCAATAATTAGCTATAAAATGCTACATAGATGAATATACATGCGCATTTAGAGAATATTATTATGTGACAAAGATAGAATAGCACCTAAAATAATCAATTTGCAAGATGTAATGATATTTAACTACTATAGAGAAGACATAAAAAGAAAAATAGAAATCTAGCCTCGTTGTAAAGATAGAATAGCAAATTTTAAACTATTTAAATCCCAATATAAATATAAGAAACCACGAAGAAGATATTATATAAAAAACACTAAAGAAAAAAGACCCTTTAGGCCAAAGAAAAAAATAATGAGAATGTACATGTTATAATTGCGGAAAATTAGGACATTTAGCTAAAGATTGTAAACTACCTAGAGATCCAAAAAGGAAACAAATATCTGAAATAATAATTAATGATGAAATATATACACAATTAGATCATATAGATTATGACCCAGATAGTGATGATAGTATATATGAATTTGATATAAACGACGAACAACCTGAAAATGAAATAGAAGAAGATAATAATTATTATGACTGACAAAGATGTACAAATAATAAAAGAAGAATATACAAATGAAGAATCTACAGAACAAAAAGTAATATTTGATGTTAATATATTTGAACAAATAAAAGGAAAAGAATTAGATCTCGGTGTAGAAAAAATATTTAAGTTACCCTTAATAAGAAATATTTTTAAAAGACAAAAAGAAGAATACTATGTAGTGAGCCAAAAAGAACATATAATAGATTGTAAATACGCTAAAGGAAAAGCAAGAATACCTATAATAAATAAACGAATAATAAATAAAGAAATACAAGCAATTAAAGCTAAAGACCCTATAAAATACGTACACTTAGGAGGAAAGAGATACTAATAAAAGCTTTGTTTTAGAGAAGGAATAGATACACCAATAGAAATATATTTAGCGAGATGATAGGATAATAGAGCCAATAGAAAGAAGTATAATAAGTGCCGTAAAAGGAAATCGATATATCAAAATTTAAATTCATAATTAGTGCAAATTATTCGGTAGCAATAGATGATAAAAATATAGATAAATCATTAGTACTATATTGGAAGATGTCGGGAATAGAGTTAGCCCAAAGCAACAAAAATATTCACGGCTCATTTGTAAAAACCTATACGTACTAACCACAAAACATAAAATAACGACTAAAAATAAGATAAACAAGATAAAAATAGAAGACCCCTTTGAACAAATTGTAACGGTCATAGATAATAATGATTATAGTTATAAAGAAATAGATATAGAAGAAGATTTAGAGATAGTCAGTGATAGAATAAGTACTTCAAAAAGAATGAAAAATACAGATAAAACAGAAACATCTCAACCTCAACGAAAATCAGTAGAATACCCAATAATATAAGACACTGAACCATCTCATCATTATATCACGGGAATAATAGAACAAAGAAAACACATTATTTTAATAAATACAGGACAAGAAGAAAATTATATACCACGAAAACTAGTAGATGAAGAAGAGATAATATCTAAAAAACAAGCATGTCCCGACTTACCAAAAGAATTATCATACATAGAAGATACAACCGAAAAGAAGTTATTATAGGAGGAATAATTATATCAATTAAATTTACAATATACCAAGGTGATAATATAATATTAGGAATAAAATGGTTAGAAGAAATGAAACCTTATAATCTAGACAATACACAACTAATCATAACTTTTAAAACCAAAAAAGTCACAATAAAAAGAGCATTATGAAAATCTATATACTTGCAAAAATAATAGTCGAAAACTATTATAATAGATACTATACTCCAATGTTAGATACAGGAGCAGAAGCAAATATGTGTAAACATAATTGTCTACCAGATGAAAAATGGGAAAAATTAAAAACCCCTATAGTAGTAACAGGATTTAACAATGAAGGAAGTATGATAACATACAAAGCAAAAAATATAAAACTACAAATATGGGATAAAATATTAACTATAGAAGACATATATAGTTATGAATTTATTAATAAAGATATGCTTTTAGGAATGCCGTTTCTAGAAAAACTATATCCCCACATAATAACAAAAACACACCGGTGGTTTACCACACCATGTAAGCAAAAAAATAGGAGCAAAAAGAGTAGCTAATAAAAATAGAAAATCCACACCATGGATTAAAGGAAGTGAAAAATAACACAAAAATTAGAAAATATTAAAGAAAGTACCCATAATATAGAAATAATAATATTTTCAATAGACAAAATAAAAATAATCCAAGAAAAACTAGAACCACTATATAGTGAAGATCCCTTAAAAGGATGGGAAAAACATAAAACAAAGGTAAAAATTGAACTAATTGATGAAAATAGCATAATAACCCAAAAACCATTGAAATACAATTTTGATGATTTAAAAAGAATTTAGAATGCATATAAACGAATTATTAGAGAATAAATATATTCAAGAAAGTAATAGTAAACATACAAGCCCAAAGATTCATAGTAAATAAACATAGTGAACAAAAAAGAGGAAAAAGCCGTATGGTTATTGATTATAGAAATTTAAATGCAAAAACTAAAACATATAATTACCCCATACCAAATAAAGTATTAAAAGTTAGACAAATACAAGGTTATAATTATTTTAGTAAATTTGATTGCAAATCGGATTTTACCATCTTAAGTTAGAAGAAGAATCTAAAAAATTAACGGCTTTTACGGTACCTCAAGGATTTTATGAATGGAACGTATTACCTTTTGGATATAAAAATGCACCAGGTAGATACCAACATTTTATGGACAATTATTTTAATCAACTAGAGAACTGCATAGTATACATAGATGATATCTTATTATATTCACGAACAGAAGAAGAACATATACGACTATTAGAAAAATTTATTCATGTAATTACACACTCAGGAATAAGCCTAAGCAAAAAGAAAGCTATAGACACAAAAAGAAATTACAATCATTTTTAGGATTAGTAAATCAGTACGAGAATATATACCTAATTTAGCGAGAAAATCTTAAACCATTACATAAAAAATTAAAAAAGGATGTAGAATATTATTTTGACAAAAAAGACCAAGTACAAATACAAAAAATAAAACTATTGTGCAAAAAAATTACCAAAATTATACTTCCCAGACGAAAATAAAAAATTCATATACATAGTAGAATCAAATACCAGTGAAATAAGCTATGGAGGAGTATTAAAATATAAATACGATAAAGAAAAAATAGAACATCATTGTAGATATTACTCCGGAACATTTACAAATCCCGAAATAAAATGGGAAATAAATAGAAAGGAACTATATGCTTGTTTATTAGCTTTTGAACCATATATTGTTTATAACAAGTTTATTGTAAGAACAGATAATACACAGGTGAAATGGTGGATTACAAGAAAGATACAAGATTCAGTAACAACTAAAGAAATACGAAGACTCGTATTAAATATACAAAATTTCACATTCACAATAGAAGTGATAAGTACCGACAAAAATGTTATCATAGATTACATATCAAGACAAAGCTACTCAAACGGATCCGGACAATGAAAATACGATTGAGAAAATATTGAATACAATGACATTGTTTCATACAAAGCTAGATACAATGGAAAAAGAGCTACAAAATATTAAAAGTCGCTGAGCATGACAAGAAACATGCGGAGCTAAGTCCATCGGACGACTCAAAATTCCGAGCTACAAGGTGACGATGGGAAACACCGAAAAACCCAACCTAACGGTTTGTTAAATGCGGCTACGGGAGCTAGTACCTCGCAACAAAGGAGGAAACCAAAAGATATGTCAATACAAATATGACCAAATTATTTGATAAACCATTTACACCAAAAATCCAAAAAGATATATACCCCCCCTCAAGTCAATACATACAAAGAAAGCCTAGGACAGCATAAACAGGCATACAACCATATAACCCGAGCATATATTGAAAATATCCACAAAATCCAAACCTTTTTAAACCAAAATCCCAGATCTACCAATACAAAAAATCCTCATGAAGATTACATTACACAACATCTACAAGGATACAATAAATTAATTGCACAACCAAAAACAAACGCCAATCTAGTAGGTACTTGTTACCATTATGGATTGCTAAACACAGAATATACAAAGCAACGGGAGACGAGATAGCTACAATTCCGAGAACTACACAAGGCATTTATGCACTATAAACGAATTACCAAAGGGACATTATTTTATATAAAATTTTATTCAAGAAGCCGAGATATTATATGACGAAATCAAACCAATTATACAAGTAATAAAAATAGGATTGACAAGAGAAATGATCATCCCTGAAAAGATAGAAAACAAGACGAAATTCAAAAGATTGAGATACCACCATTTTATGCAAGAAAAAGAGTTATTGGCCTAGCCACAATATTAAATGAACTAGCAACAAATTATTTAAACCAAAATACAATATGGAGCTACTACGCCAGGGAGCAAACAATGATATATTCAAATCACAGAGAAACAAGATTGGCAGATATGGAGGAAATAAGACAGTGGGTATTAAGCCTACTAAAACCAGAACAAAAACCGACGACAAGAGCTATAAGGCAAAACTTTATCTCAACAGAGCAAATGGAAAATTATTGCAAAACTATAGGACACAAATATCCAAACCACAACTGTTCAAAATGCTACGGAGAAGACAATATCATTCCAGTTGTCAACTTGGAATAGAAAATATCTACAAGATAGCAAGAAGACAAAAGCAGAGATAATGGAAGATAAAGCATGAAGATAATGGAAGAAAAAAGATAGTGGAAATATGTAAAAAGTTGTTTGTCATTTTATGTAAAGATAGGAATATTGTAAAGTAGTGCGGATAGTGGTAGGATAGTGGTAGGAATAGTATAATGTAAAGTAATCATAGTTAGCTAAAGTAACTATAGGTTAGAAAAAGTAACCATAGTAAGGTTACTTATACTTGTATAAATAGAGAGCCATTAGGCAAGATAGAAGCAAGACTTTCTACACGGAAAGCATTGCTCCTTTGTAACAAATATTCTCTCAAATAAATATTTTTCTCAGCTAAACTTTGTCTTAGCAATGGATCAACATAATGAAGATACTCCACAGGTACACATATCCATCAATATATCTACAATCATGAATATGAATAGCTAAATTACTTGATTCCTGAATATCATAAGATTGATAAGATGAATTTATATTAAGTTGTTATTTACTAGAATTATTGTCAAATGTTTTTAAGTTTGTTAACATGAGGAAAGAAAAGAAAACTTCCGACTATGCCATCCTAAAGTTGAAACCGTAGGCATGAGAAGCCGTGAGGGAGTAAACACAGTTGAGGCGCTGAAGGAAGAAAGTATTTTCGAAAGTACGGCGTTAACAAAGGATCGAGAAAATGTTTGAAAATAGTCTAGTTATAATAATCGATATGAATGCTATCCGTCAAGATTATGATATGAAGGAATTATATTAAATTGCTATTGTGATGATTGATATGACTTACTTACATGATGAAATGATTTTAGCATATAAGATATTAATTTTGCATATACTTAGAACTATACCAACGGAAATAAGACAAATCATATGGGAAAATATAATTGAAGAAGAAGAAATAGAATTAATGAACCAAGAGTGGTATGAACTAGATGAAATAAGAAGAATAAACAATGAAATCATAGATTTTGATATATACGACTTATACGACTTAGAAATTCAATATTGATTAATGATAAATCAAGAATACTTAGAATATTGGCAACAAACTATGACAGATCTTACCTTACTAAGTAATGTGATGAAAAATAATATAGAAGCATTCCAACAAACCCACGACATAGAATATATAGAATATATGCTGGAAAATATAAAAGAAATTATAAGGTTAATACCCTTAGAAAAAATGTATTATGAACGAATCCATGAATAGAACGGACCTCCCCCAAAATTGGTATCAGAGCAATTGAATATAACATATATGCAGGTGTATGTCAGAAATCTATACTAGCACAAAGAAAAAGGATATTTACACTAGAGCATGAAATACAAACTATAGAGTATAAACTAAAATATAATTTAAAATGAATAAGGAAGAATTTGCTATAGAAGAAAAGACTTACGAAAATCCGGAAGGATTAAAAATAAAGATAATATTTTCAAACCTAGGAAGGAGATATAAAAAGATAGGTGATAATTTATATTTAATGATAGAAAAAGAAACAGTAAGATTAGAAGATAGTTTAACTGCAATGATACGAATAACTAAAGAAAATGAAGAAATAGATAGGAAAAAGAAATAGAAACAATAAAACAACAAACAAAATTAGAAATCCAACAGATAGAAGAGGTAAAAAACGATAAGATACTTGCACTAGAAAAAGAACTAGCCATACTTATAGAATTATACGCAACTAAACAAAAAGAAAAAGAAAAAGAGACTGAATTAGAAATAGAAATTAAAAAATTTAAGGAACAATTAGAAATGAGATATAAGCATTGATAATGTCGACATAGAAGAAAATTGCTCGAGAACAAGGTTCAAATAAGTGAAACATATACAAAAATTTTAGAAAAATAAACGAAAGCGAAATAAATCACGGTATAGAAGTAAATACCGAAGAAGTAGAAAATAAAGCAAGTACAAGCACAAGTACGAAGTTAAAAATCCTAGAACAATGAGTCCGAACTATTATACAGTTAGTTACCAAGAATCGAGATAGATATGATACTTTATGGAACAAAAGATTAAATAAAAAATGGACACCATCTACAACAACTTAAATACTAATTTTCTAGATTTAGATTGCATGACATAAACAAGACAATACAATTATGGGTAGGCTACATATCAAAACAACTAGTAGATAATAAAATTGGAATAACGAAGTACCGGGATATATAGAAAGAACATTTATAGGAACATTAAAATTATGGTTACGGAATTTAGGAGAAGACAAGATACTAAGATATTAAGAAATAGTAAGAAAATGGATGGAGAAAATGCAACTACTCCCATTGATATCTTAAACAAATATGAGCTTGCTATAAGAAATGAATTTAGCGGCACAACAACGAAGTAGAAGAACAACATAAAGAAAAACAGGTTACATAGAAATCTAATGTTAAAATTAGCTATATGTAATATGTGCTACATAGATGATACATGCGCATTTAGAGAATATTATTATAAAGGAACATATGACACAAACGAAGCATAGGGAAATAAGAAAGTTGTACTTTACAAAATTACCAGAACCATTTAGTTCTAAAATAATAAAAGAGCGGAATAGTGCGGGATTGCAAGATACACTAGGAGCACGTATGAGATATTTACAAAAATGGTATTCGAAATATGTGAAAAATATAGAGAAGACATAAAAATGGAAAAATCAATAATAAAAATCTAGCTTTGTTGTAAAGATAGAATAGCACCTCAATTTGGATGTAATGATAACTACTATAAAAAGAAAAATAGAAAGCCAGGAAAATTTAAAAATTTAAATCCCAATATAAATATAAGAAACCACGAAGAAGATATTATATAAAAAACACTAAAGAAAAAAGACCCTTTAGGCCAAAGAAAAAAATAACAGAATGTACATGTTATAATTGCGGAAAATTAGGACATTTAGCTAAAGATTGTAAACTACCTAGAGATCCAAAAAGGAAACAAATATCTGAAATAATAATTAATGATGAAATATATAGAATTTTCCCCATTTGTCTGATTGATTTATTAAGGTCTGCTCTTGAGATGATCTTAGGCAACTTTTGAAGAGTGTAATCCACTTGACATATACCTCTTTTGTGGCCTACCCATGAGTGTGTGAAACTTTCTTGAACAACCTTTGAGCCATACCTTTCTTTGGAAGAACATTGATGAACCCTAGACCTTACTTGATCCACTACCTATAATCCTCTTGATTTGTGATTTAGTAAATGGCCAACTCAGGCCAAAAGACTAAGTTGGGGGTGTGGTGAAAAGGAAAAGGAGAATTCAAGAAGTGTAAGAAAAGTCTCCATTAACCAATGGTGTTGCAGAAAAATGGAAACCCTCCATGTATATAAAAAAAGGAAAAGAAAAAGAAAAGAAAAGAGTGAAAAGAAGAAGTTGTGGAATAAAAGTGCGAAAAGAAATTGGGTTTCCAAGCAATCCATGGAGAGTGAATAAAAATATGACTTAGAAGCACTTGAAGAAGAATTGATAAAGGAATAGAATGGGATGTCTTGAGAAAACCACATCTCATGATGAAATGTCACTGAGCCTAAATGACCATACCTTTACACTCAGCCCCATTACAAGCCTTAGAAAGACCTTTATGATCTTGAGTGAGCTAAGCCGAAGATCAATTGGAAAATAAGGGTAAGCCTATGGGTGAAAACATGCACTATGTTCTTCTTATTGAGTGTGAGCGTTGCATCTGATTTTGGATCTTGAATTGATTAACCTCTGTGTGTGAATATGCAATCATTCTTTATCTGAGGGAATTTGGATACTTTTGAGAGCATGAGAATCTTTGTAATGGTGTGTCACAACTTGAATCTTTGAGTACACAGTTGATCTGTGCATGAGTAATTTGAGTATTGGTGTGTGCATTCATGATTGAGTCTTGTGTAGCATTGTTTGAGACATCCTTTTTGAATGGCTGAACTTAAGCTTGCTTGAGGACAATCAAAATTTTAATTTGGGTGTGTTGATGAGTCCACAAATTGGACTCATTTAGGGCTTTATTTTGATAGAAATAATGTCCTCAAATGCTTATTTTGTCTTAATATCCGATAAAAACTCTTAAATTTCAGGTATTTGATGTTTTAGTGGAAGCATGGACACTTAGGCGCAAAATGAACAAAGAGGCTGAAAACAATAAAGAAGCTGAAGCCTGAGCATCGCCAATCACACCTAGCGATTCGCCGAAGGGATGCACTCTGCCCTTTGTTCCAGTACGCGAAGCCCTGAAGAAGTAGGTTCAAAAAGGCGATGAAAGGAGCAATCGGCGTTTTGCCAAATAATTCCGCGAAGTAGTACTATCTCGCCCAATGACACAGAGCATGACCATGCTGAAGGCTAGTGCAAGACGGCGACGAATCACCCCAAAGGGCGAATCGCCATGTTAATTGGACATTCCGAATAACCTCGCCCAAAGATCCGCCAAGACTATTTTTTGAAGTCTATAAATAATAAAATTGTTATTAATTTTTAAGAGTTGAACATTTATTTTACTTTTCAGAATAGAACAGTACGTTTTGGGATATTCTCTCATGTTGGTGAGACTTTTTTTGGGAGACTTGAAGAAAGAAGGATTTCATCTTCCCCAAGTTGAAAGTGGGTCTTCTCCATTCTTCTTCCTTTTCTTAAATCAAGGTTTAATTCCTTATACCCATTTGATTTTAGTATCATTTTAGGTGTATTTTGTTATTTCTTGATGTGTGGCTAAAAACCCCCAGTCTTGGGGTATGATTTAGCAAATATGTGTTGATATTGTTGTTGGGTCTTTCTTGCTGATAGGATAGATGTATTTCAATGGTTATTTCACCTAGTGGTTTTGGTTTAATCTAATGGGTTTGTACTTGCAAATACAAACCACCCATGTGTTTTCGGCTTGCCCGAGAGGGAGGTCGCGAAACCAAGACCGCCAAACTGATGGCCTAAGGAGAGGGTCGACATGAGGTTCAACCCGAGAGGGTGAGCCCTAGTCCCATATCCTAACACTCAGCTTGAGAGAGTGAGTGGGGTAAGGCATAGGATGGCCTTCATGCGACAAATGGGTGTACGAGAAGAATGCATTTGAAACGGGGTAAGTTGCCCGAGAGGGAACTTATTTCCATCTAAAGCTTAGACTAGTGACTATTATCTTGCAAATTTCGTATCGAAAGCGTGTACCCAATAATTTATCTCAACTTGTATTGCGGTCACACCCCAAGAACTTGGCCCCATACTTTATGTTCTTGTTATTTTTGTTGTTTTTACTACTAGTGACAAAAACCCCATTTGATATTTGTCACCTTTGTATCACCCCTTTTAATTTACAATGTCTTTAATCGTTGATGTCTTTAGCTACGACTAGTTTGAACTTAATTTTATTTTTCTACTAATTCTCAAAACCACTCCCTTAGGATGCGACCCCAAACCTTGGTTGGGTTACTATATTATCGACGATCATAGACACTCATACTGTAGGTTAGTGTCGTTGGTCACGATAAGCATCACACACCATTTTGAAAGATTCTCAAATTCACAATACTTGCTTTAAATGCAAGTTCAAGCTCAACAAAGTGTTCAAATGCCCTAACACAAAGAATGATACCATTTTCATACACAATGGTTTAATCATTTAAAGTTTTGGAATCAAATGCAACACTCACATTCATAGAGATGAACATAATCCATGCTTTCACCCATAGGTTTGCCCATATTTTCCAATTGACAATTGCTTCAGCTTACTCAAATCACAAATGTTTTTTCAAGGCTTGTAATGGGGCTGAGTGTAAAGGTATGGCAATTTAGGCTCCGTGACTTTTATCCTTATGAAATGTGGTGCTCACAACAGTTGCTTTCCTCTTGTTTCATCATTTTCTTTAGTGCTCATAAGTCATCCCATTATTCACTTTCCATGGATACCCCCAACTTAGGGCCTAAGTTGGCTATTCAATCAACCAAAAATTTGAGGATTATAGGTAGTGGATTAAGAAAGGTCATGTTTTCATCATGTTTCTTCCAAACAAGAGTAAGGCTTTAGGGTGTTCAAAAGAGGTCACACACACTCACAAGGTAGGCCACAAAAGAGGTATCATGTGAAATTGGCTCACACTCTTCAAAGTTGCCTAAGACCATATCATGAGATCCCATCACTTCGTCAACCGGACCAACGGAGAAAATTCTAGGTGTCACCATGCATCGTTCACGATAACCTCATCATACACGGTATTGATGCCAAAGTAAAACAAGACTCCACACTTTTTCTTGTGTGCAATGATCATCACAAGTGAATTGATCTGATAATTGGCTTGTCACAACGAGATGCAAAGAGTTCACATATTGTCTATGCAACTTCAATTGGCCAAGTCGTAGCTGCACATTCATTTATGTTTGATTATGAGAACTATTCGAGTCATCGATATTGATCAAAATCGGTACTCATATTTGCAAGAGAATACCACATTCAACACATACAAGAGGTGACATTTTTTTTGGAAGGGTTAAAAATCATTTACAATTAAAAGCAAGGAGCCACGAGCTCAAAATTTCCATAAAAAGCAGTGTATAACACGAATTTAGCTTAAAGCCCAATATAAAAACAAAACTAATAAGAACAAAGGTGGGCCTCACCACACCACAACAAAAATCATTTGTCCTCAAATGCAAATGAAAATATTCAAAAGTTAAATAAAGTAAGACAGAGAGGTAGGTAAAGAGGGGATCCTATCTATGCAGTCACTCTATTTGTCTGGGTATTAGTTCCTGGTGCATTGGTTTGGCTTTGGGCATCAGTGCCCATAATCACCTCAGAGGTAATAGTAATACCAGACCTACTAGGAGCTGCCATAGCAGTCTCGGTCCGCGATGTCTGGATCCCTGACTACATGATCATCTCCCTAAGATCCGACAAGTCCCTATATATGCTCTTTTCATGTATCGCTATCTGCTCCTCATCACTCTCATCATCTGACTCATCAAGTACTACTTCTTTCCTGGATGAATCTATGATGGTAGCCGAAGGGAACTCTGAAATCTCAGGATCATCTGAGTCATCTGCAGCCCCTATTAATGAAGTGTAGTCGATACACTTTAGATAGTCTATGTCCTTCCTCAATTCTGCTACTTCGGCTTTCAAAACCGGAATATCGAAGGTTCACCCCTACCTGCTCTCACAAGCTTCAACTCTCGTAGTGAGAGTATCAATAAAAGTGTGCAAAGGGATCAGTGCAGCTAGAATCGCAGCCTCAATTATCAAGGGGACAAACCTCTCTAATCGGGTGGCCCTCACGTCAGCTGACTGGGCCAGATGCCCCATTTTTAGGATCATTGCTTGAGTGATATTGTATGCTAGGAGGAGGAAGATGTGCCTGGAGACTTTGAAGATGAGGGAGGGACAGAAGTACCTGAAGGCCCAGTGGTCGGAGTAGGCATAGAAGCTTTTGTAGGTATTGAATCCACATCAACTTCAGGGAAGGTATTTGTCGGGGTTGCTTCCCTCCTATCAACCTCCTCACGAGTGTACTCAGCCTCAATATGCCAGATGTCAGTGGAGAAAGACGGGTGGGTCACCTCAAAATTTCTAGCAGCATCCTGAGGTACTCTAGCACGTTGGCATAGTGTTATGATTAGTACTAGGAAGGGGTAAAGAGGTCTGCTTCTGATTTGCTCTCATGGCTATCTCATGTTCTATGATAAGGCCCAAGTTGAGCCGCCTCTTTGATAAGATAGATCCTAGGCAAGCTGCTTTTGCATGTCAGAGGATGGATTCATTCTCTGAAGGCATCAGTGAACTACTGATGAATCCAAACCAATAAAAGAGAGCTATATTCAAATCCTTCTTCTCGATCTCAACTCCTGCCTCAATCCACCTAGGATTCGTATAAAAAATAAGAGGGGCAAGCTAACCCTTTAGGTCCTCTAGAGTTTGTGATGTAGGCAAGCCGTCATACGCGATTGAAGACCCTGGAGGCCTAACTAATACAACATTAATGTACTCCTCACCGTAGTTCACTTCTACACCTCGAACAGTGACTGACTGAACTGGTGTGAACTCATTGGCCTTCTTTTTACTCTTCGGCACTAGTTCACCATATGTTGTGTAGAACTCACGGACCTATGAAGGAATATATGGACCTCGAGGTCGGGTGAAAATCTAAAATTGGTGCCACTATAGTAACTCCGCTATACTGGGGTACTTGTCTTCCAAACCCTTGGTAGATAGTATTTTATCTTCAAGGATAGTGCGCAAACCATCTCCTTTCAACCTGTTTAGGAATCTAGGTGCAGGAACGAATGGTGGCACAGGAGCGACATGAGGTGCTCAAGTTGGCAGTGATTCTACTAGTGTGGATGCAGGAGGAACTCTGGTGGACGTGGGGTGAGATTTAGCCCATAGCTCGTTCCTTTGGGACAATAAAGGCTGATCGTCCTCAGGCTTAGAAAAATTAGCCCGGGTGTCAACGGCCACTCACTCAGATGTGTGCTTTTTTTTGCCTTTGTATCCCAGTGGGAGTTTTTGCCTTCTCTTTTTTGGAGGATTTGATTCCTTTTCATTTATAGTAATGCTCCGTCCTTCTTTCTTGGAAGGCCCATCTGTATTTGTTCGTACCATATTTGCTAAACATCAGCGAGAAATTAGTAAATATTCATATCAAAGCACAGAAACGTAATTGCAGATAGACTCGCTGATCAAGTCGGCGATTAGCCTAATCTCTTTGGCGAACTAAATCGGGCTTGCTAAAAGGATTGGCTCAAAATTCTCAGCAAGTTGGCGATGGGAGGTCCTTTTCGGCAAATTCACTAATAACTTTCAACGAGCAAGGGCTAGCCCATCAAAAGTTTCAGTGCAAAAAGGGTTTAGGGGTGCAGACAAAGGGCGGTCAAGAATACCTTCGGTGAGTCGCCTAGTGCTTTCGGTGACCTCAGGCATCTCGCCGAAAATACAGAATTCAACTACTTATTGAGCATGAAATTAAAGGTGAGATGGGGACATTAGTCGAACCGCCGAGTGGTTCACTGAGCTCTACCTAGCTCACCAAATGGCCCAACGTGCCAATTTTTAACCTAACTTCTCAAATTCAACCCCGAAACCCCCAAAAACAAATCAAAGCATGCACTAGTTAAATTAAGCTCAGACCCATAACACCCATCACCTCGAGATACTTAGACTTCTCCCAATTTTGACAAATTTGGCCATTTGACGACTTCTGCCCTTTAAGAATGGTGTCACCCAGTCTATCATTGTGCAATTTACTCCATTTTAGCCCAAATACGGGCTACTGGTTCCTTTCGAAATTGCCTCTATTGTCTTCTCTTCATACAATGCATACTCTCCTCTATATATTTTGGTGGAAGTTGAATTCTACACGATTTACCCATTACTCCTTCTACCTCAGCTATCCATCTGCACTCTATATAAAGAGATGTTGCTGATCGAGTCTGTAAAGTATCCATAACACACATTCTTGATAGGGAATTTCTCTATTTGTATGATATCTTGTCCTCGAATTTCTGTGTTTTGATGTAGATATGAATTCTTTCTTAATGCATATCAAAGCTTTCCTTATTAATCTTCTTATATTCGTGAAATTTATTGACGTTTCTAGATAATCCTCGTTGAATTTTAGAGTTTTTTTGCGATGAGCCGTTTAACTAATTTAGTGTAATTTTACATCTTACTCCTTACATATATACCAATAGTTACTTATGGTCTTTTTTTAATATTTTGTACTTACAGATTTTGAAGATTGAAGTTACAACTCAAGATGCATCTATAGAAGATGCAAAAGATCATTATTATTTTGCTATGGAGGTATGCAAAATTTGATATTATAGTGTAGCTTGAGATGGTAATTAGCTAAGCTCTTTTGTTAAGAAAATATTGAAACTAACATTAAGGGATGATAGCCAATATTTATATTTATATCAGCCTTTTGTTTGGAGATTTTTTGTAGAAATCTTATGTTTATTGATAAAATTTATAATTTTGTGATGCAAAGCTTAAGAAACATTGGTAGTCAACTAGAGACCAAAACTATTGCTCTGTCCCTAAATGTTCTTTTAAGACGAGACAACTTCTCATCCCTAAAGGTTAATCTAGGATGAGGTAGCCACTAGTCGCAAAAAGGTGCTCTACAATGAGGTAGTTTATCTTCCCTAAAGGGAATTAACGACCCGAAAATTACTAGTTTTTAAAGAAGAAAATCAACTATTTGTGACCAGATACATGGTCTCTAAAAGTATTTTTGCGACTAGCTATCATTCCGTCCCTTAAAACATTTAAGGACCAGCTAAAGGAGCCCGTCACAATTGACCTTTAGTGAAGAGGTCTAATAGGACAGGTGGCGACCAGCCTTTTCCCGTCGCAATAGACTATTTGGGACTAGATTTAGACTTTTTGGGACCAGATTTCCCTTCCTTAGAGGGTGTTTTTCTTTTAATGATAATCACACCCCAAGAATTGGGGTTTTAGCTAAACATGAAAAAGAGATAGAAATCGATACCTAAAAGTGTTTCCGTCAAATGGGTAGGATAAATAATGTCTTTAAACACGTCTAACATGAAGATTCTTTGATGCCCACTTCCAATTTCTTGGAGATAAAAACCTTCAAAAGCTTCAAACCACAAGAACAATGTCTCCCTAAACTCTAAGCACTCAAACTGACATATTATAAAAATCATTAATAATTCGCTACAACTTGATTTCTGAAATGTAAAACTTCATACTAAGCTACATATTTAAATAGGTATTTATAG
Organism: Solanum commersonii; assembly: GCA_029007595.1. Classification (NCBI taxonomy): domain Eukaryota; kingdom Viridiplantae; phylum Streptophyta; class Magnoliopsida; order Solanales; family Solanaceae; genus Solanum; species Solanum commersonii. Next base: position 5,351,653 of record JAJTWQ010000029.1, read on the forward strand.
TTTTTGAAAATTTGTGATGCGAAGGACCACTCAGCGCAGTTAGTCGAGATCACCAATGCACTCAGCGATCCGCCATTTGGTCTAGTTCATCTCCTTTCAGCTTTTGCCTTCAACATCTTTGCATCTTGAATTATTGGGCGATATGGTGTTGCTTAGCGAAACTGTTCAGCGATACGCCGAATGCTCCCTTTCATCGCCAACTAGATCTTTTCCGATATGGTTCAGCACATTGGAACTTTGGGCGAGATTAAGGTCATTCAGTGACTCACGAAATGCATTAGGCAATCCTCAGGACTTCATTTCTTCATTATTATAGTTGCCTTATTCCTTTTTTGCTTGATAGTGTCCATGCTTTGTCTCTCAACTCAAATACCTAAAACTTAAGGATTTACGTCAGTTATAGAGACAAAATATGCATTTGAGGATACTAAATCTATCAAAATAAAGCCCTACATGAGTCGAAATTGTGGAGTCATTAACATCCCCAACTCAAACTTTTGCTTTTCCTCAAGTAAAACTCAAGTTCAACAGTTCAAAATAGATGTCTCAAACAGTGATACACAAGACTCTATCATGAAAGTACACACAAGACTCAACTTACTCATGCAAGGATCAATTGTGTACTCAAAGACTCAAGTTGTGACACACCATTATCAAAGATTCTCAAATTCACAATGCTTCATTCAAATGCAAGTTCAAGCTCAACAAAAGTGTTCAAATGCCCTCACACAAAGAATGATTCCATTTTCATACACAATGGTTTAATCATTTAAAGTTCTGAAATAAAATGCAACGCTCACACTCACAAAGATGAACATAATGCATGCTCTCACCCATAGGTTTGCCCGTATTTTCCAATTGACAATTGCCTAAGCTCACTCAAGATCACAAAGGTCTTTTCCAGGCTTGTAATGGGGCTGAGTGTAAAGGTATGGTCATTTAGGCTCGGTGACTTTTATCCTCATGAAATTTGGTTCTCACAACACTTCCTTTCCTCTTCTTTCATCATTTTCTTTAGTGGCCATAAGTCATCCCATTATTCACTTTCCATGGATTGTTTGGAAACCCGGTGTATTTTTGTATTTTTGTATTTTCATACATTATTCCGCAAAAAAAATTCCCTTTTTTTTAATATATGGAGGGGTCCTATTTATTTTTCTTAACACCATGGGTTAAAGGAGACTTTTATTGCATTTCTTGACTTTCCTTCCCTTTTTCACCGCACCCTTAACTTAGTCTTTTGACCTAAGTTTGCTATTTAATTAACCACAAATCATGAGGATTTTAGGTAGTGGATTAAGAAAGGTCATGTTTTCATTAAGTTTCTTCCAAAGAAGGGTAAGGCTCAAATGGTGTTCAAAAGAGGTTCACACACTCACAATGTAGGCCGCAAAAGAGGTATAATTTTACATTGGTTTGCACTCTTTAAAGTTTCCTAAGATCATCTCAAGAAAATGCATCACTTTATCAATGGGGCAAATCCTAGGTGTCATCATGCATGGTTAATGGTGTAGTCTTGTTTGACTTAAGTGTCGATGTCTTGTGTGATGAGCTTACTTTGAACCTCGCATGAATAAACCTAGAATTTTCCTCGTTAGTTTGATTTATTTAGTAAGGTATGCTCTTGAGATGATCTTAGGCAACCTTTGAAGAGTGTGATCCAACTTGACATATACCTCTTTTGTGGCCTACCCGTGAGTGTGTGAAACTTTCTTGAACACCCTTTGAGCCTTACCTTTCTTCGGAAGAACATTGATGAATCCTAGACCTTACTTGATCCACTACCTATAATCATCTTGATTTGTGATTTTGTGGATAGACAACTTAGGCCAAAGTTGGGGTGTGGTGAAAAGGAAAAGGAGAATTCAAGAAGTGTAAGAAAAGTCTCCATTAACCCATGGTGTTGCAGAAAAATGGAAACCCTCCATGTATATAAAAAAAAGGAAAAGAAAAAGAAAAGAAAAGAGTGAAAAAGAAGAAGTTGTGGAATAAAAGTGCAAAAAGAAATTGGGTTTCCAAGCAATCCATGGAGAGTGAATAAAAAGGTGACTTAGAAGCACTTGAAGAAGAATTAATAAAGGAAAAGAAGGGGATGTCTAGAGAAAACCACATCTCATGATGAAAAGTAACTGAGCCTAAATGACCATACCTTTACACTCAGCCCATTACAACCCTTAGAAATACCTTTTTCATCTTGAGTGAGCCGAACCGAAGATCAATTGGAAAATAAGGGCAAGCCTATGGGTGAAAACATGCATTATGTTCTTCTTTTTGAGTGTGAGCGTGTCATCTGATTTTGGATCTTGAATTGATTAACCTCTATGTGTGAATATGCACTCATTCTTTATCTGAGGGAATTGGGATACTTTTTGTTGAGCTTGAACTTGCATAAGTAGCAAGTATTGCGAGCATGAGAATCTTTGTAATGGTGTGTCACAACTTGAGTCTTTGAGTATTGGTGTGTGCATTTATGATTGACTCTTGTGTAACATTGTTTGAGACATCCTTTTTGAACGGCTGAACTTAAGCTTGCTTGAGGACAAGCGAAATTTTAATCTGGGTGTGTTGATGAGTCCACAAATTGGACTTATTTAGGGCTTTATTTTGATATAAATAGTGTCCTCAAATGCTTATTTGTCTCAATATTCGATGAAAACTCTTAAGTTTCAGGTATTTAAAGTTTTAGTGGAAGCATGGACACTTAGGCACAAAAAGAAACAAAAAGGCTAAAAAGAATAAAGAAGTTGAAGCCTGAGCATTGCCAATCACACTTAGCGATTTGCCGAAGGGACGAACTCTGCCCTTTGTTCTAGTACGCGAAGCACTGAAGGAGCAGGTTCAAAAAAGCGATGAAAGGAGCAGTCGGCGTTTTGCCAAATAATTTTGTGAAGCAGTACTATCTCGCCCAATGACAAAGAGCAGGACCTTGCTGAAGGCTAGTGCAAGACGGCGATGAACTATACCAAAGGGCGAATCACTGTGTTAATCGGCAATTTCGACTAACCGTGCCAAAAGATCTGCCAACACTATTCTCAGAAGTCTATAAATAATAAACTTGTTATTAATTTTTAAGAGTCAAACATTTCTTTTAATGTTCAGAATAGAATAGTACTTTTTGGGAAATGTTTTCTCAAGTTTGGAGAGGGTTTTTTTGGGAGACTTGAAGAAAGAAGGATTTTATCTTCCCCAAGTTGAAAGTGGGTCTTCTCCATTCTTTTTCCTTTGCTTAAATCAATGTTTAATTCCTTATACCCATTTGATTTTAGTATCATTTTAGGTGTATTTTTTTATTTCTTGTTGTGTGGCTAAAAACCCCCATTCTTGGGTTTGATTTAGCAGTTAGGTGTTGATATTGTTGGTTGGTATTTCTTGCTGATAGGATAGATGTATTTTAATGGTTATTTCACCTAATGGTTGTGCTTTAATCAAATGGGTTTGTAGTTGCAAATACAAAACCACCCATGTGTTTTTGGCTTGCTCGAGAGGGAGGCCGCGAAACCAAGACCACTAGACTGATGGCCCAAGGAGTGGGTTGACATGAGGTTCAGCCCAAGAGGGTGAGCCCTAGTCCCATATCCTAACACTTAGCTTGAGAGAGTGAGTGGGGTAAGGCGTAGGCTGGCCTTCTTGTGGCAAATGGGTGTCCGAGAAGAACGCATTTGAAACGGGGTAAGTTGCCCGAGAGGGATCTTATTTCCCTCTAAAGCTTTGCCTAGTCATATTATCTTGCAAATTTCCTATCGAAAGCATGTACCCAACGATTTATCTCAACTTGTATTGCGGTTACACCCCAAGAACTTGTCCCCATACTTTATTTTCTTGTTTTTTTTTGTTGTTTTTTACTACCTGTGACAAAACCGCCATTTGATATTTGTCACCTATATCACCCCTTTTAATTTACAATGTTTTTAATCATTAATATCTTTAGCTATGACTAGTTTGAATTTAATTTTATTTTTCTACTAGTTCTCAAAACCACTCCCCTGGGATACGACCCCAAACCTTGATTGGGTTACTATATTATAGACGATTGTAGACACTTGTACTGTAGCTTACTGTCGTTGGTCATAATAAGCATCACACACCATTATCAAAGAGTCACAAATTTACAATACTTGCTTCACATGCAAGTTCAAGCTCAACCAAAGTGTTCAAATACCCTCACACAAAGAATGATTCAATTTTCATACACAATGGTTTTATCATTAAAGTTCTGGAATCAAATGCAACACTCACACTCACAAAGATGAACATAATGCATGCTTGCACCTATAGGTTTGCCCGTATTTTCTAATTGACAATTGCTTCAGCTTATTCAAGATCACAAAAGTCTTTTCAAGGCTTGTAATAGGGCTGAGTGTAAAGGTATGGTCATTTAGGCTTAGTGGCTTTTATCCTCATGAAATGTGGTGCTCACAACACTTGTTTCCTCTTATTTCATCATTTTCTTTAGTGCTCATAAGTCATCCCATTATTCACTTTCCATGGATTGTTTGGAACCCCATGTCTTTTTGTATTTTCAAACTTCATTCCACAACTTTTTTTATCCCCCTTTATATATATATATATGGAGGGGTCCAATATTTTTTTCTCAACACCATGGGTTAAAAGAGACTTTTCTTGCACGTCTTGACTTGCCTTCCCTTTTTCACCACATCCCCAACTTAGGCCCTAAGTTGGCTATTGAATTAACCACAAATCATGAGGATTATAGTTAGTGGATTAAGAAAGGTCATGTTTTCATCAAGTTTCTTCCAAAGAAGGGTAAGGCTCAAAGGATGTTCAAAAGAGGTTCACACATACTCACAAGGTAGACCACAAATGAGGTATAATGTAAAATTGGCTCACACTATTCAAAGTTGCCTAAGACCATATCATGAGATCCCATCACTTCATCAACCAGACCAACGGGGAAAATTCTAGGTATCACCATGCATCGTTCACGGTAACCTCATCACACACAACATTGACACCAAAGTAAAACAAGACTCCACACTTTTGGTAGTGTGCAATGATCATCACAAGAGAATCGATCTGATAATTGTCTTGTCACAACGACACGCAAAAAGTTCACATATTGTCTATGGAACTTCAATTGGCCTCGTTGTAGCCGCGCATTTATTTATGTTCGATTATGAGCACTCTTTGAGTCATCGGTATTGATCAAAACCGGTAATCATTTTGCAAGAGAACAACCACATTCAACACATACAACAGGTGGCAAATTTTTTTTGGAAGGGTTAAAAATCATTTAAAATTAAAAGCAAGGATCCATAAGCTCAAAATTTCTACAAAAAGCAGTGTATAACACAAATTTATCTCAAAGCCCAATATATAAACAAAACTAATATGAACAAAGGTGGGCCTCACCCCACCACAACAAAAATCATTTGTCCTCAAATGCAAATGAAAATATTCAAAAGTTAAATAAAGTCAGACATAGAGGTAGGTAAAGAGGGGATCTTATCTATGCAGTCACTCCATCTATCTGGATATCAGTGCGGGGTGCATTGGTCTGGATTTGGGCATTAGTGCCCGTAATCACCTCAGCAGTACCAGACCCACTAGAAGCTGCCAAAGTAGTCTCGGTCCACGATGTCTGGATCTCTGACTGAATGATCTTCACCCCAAGATTTGGCAAGTCCCTATATATGCTCTCTTCATGTATCGCTATCTGCTCATCATCTGACTCATCAACTACTTGTAACACCCCACAAAACGAAGTAGGATAAAGTGCAGCCTCACATGGTTTTTATACATTAATAACTATTTAAAATAATGAAGAATAGCCTTTTTAGTCAGTTTTAAAGAGTTTGGAAGTCAAACATAAAGAGACGACCAAAACGTTCGGAAACTAGTCTTTTACGTATTGGTGTGTTCTAGTATGTTGTTCATGTTTTAATGTGTTGTTTGGAGTCTAAAACATTGGAGGTGACCCTAGTGTCTTAATAAATGTTTTTAGGGTAAAAGTGTTTAGGTACGACTCCCCGGGACCACCCTAAGGGTCTTCGAGAAGGACCCCAACCCTTGGCCAAACAAGCTGCCAAGGCAGCTTGAAGTTGCTCATGGAGAGAGCATGTCCGTGTCACAGACTAGCTCCGCCAAGGGCCAAAATTTTGGTCCACATCGCAGATGTGTCGGAGACTCTTCTGCCTCAAAATTTAATTTTGAGAAACTAGTGGGAACACCTCAGCGTCGCGGACTTGGTTCCCGATGAAATCTGCAAAAATAAAACTCAAGTTTGACTTGTTTAAAAGATCCAACTAAGTGAGGTAGTTTTGGTACTTTGGGGAAATATTATAAATGGTTATTCTACCTATTTTAGGGTATTTTAAGTGTTAAAACCCCAAAACCTAGAATTAGACCTCATTATCCAAATTGAACCTTCCCTCTCAAATAAATTCTCTCTCTACAACCCCATGGAAGACATTGATGAAGCTTCAAGTTAGGGGATGGGTTCCTATTGATTTCTCTTTCAAATTCCTAGGAAATTAATCATAAAGGTATGGAGATTTTATCTTTGATTCTCGTTTCAATCAAAGAGCCAAATCAAAGTGATTTCAATGTTTTTCAAAAATATTAAAAACCCCAATTTCAATTCTAATCTTGGGTTCTTGCATGAAAGTATTTCAAATGATGATTTATGTTAATATTGATGGTTTTAGGATCAAAAACTCCATGAACCCTTGCATATCTTGAAATCTTAATTTTTGGGTGTAAAGTAGGTCTATTGATTTTGAGCTAAAAATGCGATATTAATGTGTAAATTCTTATGGGCTATTGATTTATGTATTGTTATATATTGAATTATTAGGAATTGATGGTGAATTGTGCTATATTGAATGTTGGCCTTGAATGGGCAATTGTGACCTAAGGGTTATGATGATGACGAAGTTGTGAATAGATTATTGATTCTAGTATTCTATGTATATATATGTAGTAGATGTTAGAATTGTGAGGTTTGATCCCTTTGAAAGTGGGGAGATGTTTACTTTATAAGCATGTTGTGATCATGGTCTTATATACAAAGTTGGATGATTGTTGTTTTGAGTAATGTTGATTATGTGAAGGTAATATGATATGATGTGAATTTGTTTATGGTCTAAGAGTATGAAAGTGACCTTGTGTAGAGACTTTATTTGTTATGTTTGGTTGTTGTCTTCTTTGAATGACTTATAACGAAGGTGAGGTTAGGATAGACTATGTTTACCTACTCTCACACCTAGGGAAGAATGAATGAAAGAATGTTTGAATGAATGAAAAGAATGGGAGTTAATGCTAATGAATGAAAGTTGGGTCTATTGTAAGGATAGTCTCATAAAGTACTCCTTTAAATGAATGGGGTTCCTAGATGAAAGGTTTTCTCATCTTTGAATCCAAAAGCTTCCTAAATGAACGAATATGGGCTACGATAGGTACTCCTTCATGAGTTGAGATGAGAGTACTTAGTAGCAATCCTCTATCCCTAAATGAATAAATGTTGGGCAAGGATGGGTACTCCTTCATGAGTTGAGATGAGAGTACTTAGTAGAAATCCTTATCCCTAAATGAATGAATGAAATGAATGTCAAACTCCGTAGGGGAGTAATGTCTAGAACCGAGAGGATATGAGGATGGGTGGATACTTCTTCGTTAGTTGAGATGTGAGTATTTAGTAGCAACCTTTAAGATGGGTGCTCCTTCGTGAGTTGGGATGAAAGTACTTAGAAGAAATCCTTCTATCCCTTAACTATGTGCCCACATAGGACTAGCTAGTGGTCTGTACCACTTAAAGTCTAAAAGAATGACCCTACCTTAGGCAAGTGGAGATCCCTCATCCGGTAAGGGTACTATCGGGATTCCATGTCAAGCTCTATGGTCTATGTCCGTTAAGGCTCTTTCCCCCCATTAATGAATGAATGAACTAGGGTCTCTTAAGGGTATACTACTTAGGATAGGTGGTGGAATGGAACATCATCTAGACATTGCACAAGTAGACATTTAAGGGATCTTAGTAATGATAATGAATTGATAATGAATTGATGAGTCTCTTTGGGCTAATTAATGAAAGTGTTGGTCTTTGAGCATGCTAATGTGAAAGTGAGTCATAATGAATTGAATGTAAGTGCTTATGTTGAATTGAATGTATGCGATGATCTTATGTCATTAATGAATGAAGTTGTCTAAATGCATTAAGTTAAATCAACTATTTATGTTGAGATGTGAATGAAGCTTGTCTTGTGTAGCCTTAAGGATCACTTGGGTGTGGTATGGAGAGGTAGTATGGGCTGCCTCACCATGTCTTACTTAGGTGAGTCTTGGAATGACATTTGATGAGTGTTCTAGCTTTATGAAGTGACTTGTTGGCTTATGTGCTTATATGTCTTATGTCATTAATTGGTGAAGGTTGAGGTACGCATGGTCAGTGCACTTTGTGTGACCTTAAGGTGGTGCCTTAGTATGGGTGATGGTATGGGACGTTTCCCATACATTGCACAAAGGTATTGCTTAAGGGTTAATTAAGGTGGAGGTCCAAGGCAAGAAGGTAAAGGTAAATGGGTTATGTATGTTTATGAGATATTGTGAGGCATATGACTTTGTATTGTTGGTTGTGACTTGTAAGGTGCCTATTATGTTGATGTTTATGAGATTTTATCAAAATGGCATGAAAGCATAACTTCCAAACAAATGTCCTTTTTAGCATATTTTGCATATCCTCATACTTAGTACGTGTGTTGTACTAACCCCTTTCTTCTATTTTACTACAAGTGTAGGTTGTGGTAACTAGGAGGGAATTGTGCTTTGGAGTTGCTTGGATTGCTTCACTCTTTCAAGTCTTTGGTATGTCCTCAAAATTCAAGGACTATGTTTAGAAGTTTCTTAGTCATTGTAATAGACACTTAAGTTTCATTTCATTTGTAAAGGGCCGTGTCCCTTAGTACGTTTTAAGTTCTTGTCTAAGATTGGCTAAAGAGACTTAGTAGTTCCGCTTGCATATTGATGTTTTCAAATGTTGATGACTCTTGAAGTCTTATGTTTTAATGAATAAAAGTTTTAAATTCTTAGTGATTTTTATGATCTATGTGATGAATGAATGCTAAGGCTTGTATAAGACCTCTGAGAGGTCGAATCGCATGTAACGGCTAGGGAGTGCTCTTAGGTCGTTACAAACTTGGTATTAGAGCATAAGGTTTTAAAGATTACTTTTAGGTCAAAGTCTCGAAAGCCACGTCTAGTAGGGTCTTGTTCATCGGTGTGAGTCGCGACACATCTATGAGCGAGAGGCTATAGGACGATAGAAGTTTCACTTTATTTCATTATTCTTGATGTCGTGCCTTAGAGTTTGGTCTACAATTTTCCTTTTCCTAATCTATCTCTTGTGTTTATAGGATATGAAAACGAGGACTAACCGGAGGAGAGCAGAATACGATGTAGATAATGGGGGAGTTCCTCCCCAAAGAGTGCAAGGTGACCAAGCTCCTTTAGGTAGGCAAGAGAATGTGGTTCTGGTGGTTCCCCTGGATATGACTAATGGGGAGATTAGAGAGGCTTTTCTCTCCCTAGCCCGTGCCATGACTACTCAAGCAAATAGAGATGTGTGGCCTAGGGTGAATGCTATTGAGAGTACTGTGGCCTCAAGGTTAAGGGATTTCACAAGGATGAATCCTCTTACCTTCTTGGGTTCTAAGGTAGATGAGGACCCATAAAATTTTATAGATGAGGTGTTTAAGATTTTGGATACAATGGGAGTGACTCCTAGGGAGAACGCGGAGTTGGCTTCCTACCAACTCAAGGATGTAGCTCAAGTGTGGTTCTAGAAATTGAGGGATGAGAGACCCATAGGGGATGACCCAATAGATTAGGGAGTGTTTAAGACGGCCTTTGTTGATAGGTTTTTCCCCTTAGAGTTGAGGGAGCAAAAATTGGTTGAGTTCATGAACCTACGTCAAGGGAATATGAGTGTGAAGGAATACTCCCTCAAGTTTACCCAACTCTGTAAGTATGCTCTTACCTTGTTAGCAAATTCTAGGGCTAGAATGAATAATTTGTGATGGTGGTTTCTAGTTTGGTTGAAGAAGAGTGTCGTACGACCATGCTCTATTATGATATGGATATCTCTAGGCTTATGGTTTATGCTCAACAACTGGAGGAGACAAAGCTTTGAAGGATGAATACAGATATGAAGAGCGTCTATAACCAAGATTCTTCAATGGTCAACAATGATAGGGTGTCTAACCCTAAACCTCAAAGAGGGAATGGAGGTGGTTCTACTTTTGAGAGGCCTAGGTGTGCTACTTGTGGAAAGCAACATTTGGGCAAGTGTCTTGCCGGTACGGATGAATGCTTTGTATGTGGGAGTAAGGGTCATAAGATGAGAGATTGCCCTACACTTAAGGTAAAAGGGAAAGAGACCAATCAAGTTGCTCATGATGGCCCGGATCCAAATGCTCCTAAGAGGAACCATTTCTATATGCTTCAAGCTAACAAGGATAAGGTAACAAATGAAGGTAAGTAAATTTTCTTTGTTGTTTGATGATAACTTTAGATGGGTTTACCCTAGGTGGGGGATGATGAGTTTAGTAGTAAGGTTGTTGATATCCTTATATTTTCCTTCTATTCTAATTCAAGCTTGAAATAAAGAGTTCTTAGTAGCATGTTGCATGTTGGAGTCTTATGTGAATTGAGTATCCATATTATCCTTATGATGTGCATATTTTAGATACATTCTTGTTTAAATAAATATATGATTTTTCTTGATTACGTCCCTCATGATTTATATGCATTTATGAAGAATTGTTGAAATTGCTCCATGAGATGCCTAGTTGAGAATGCCTTGATGTGATCTTGATGTTGCATGATTATGCTTTTGAGAGAAATTGTAAGGTGAGCCTATAAATGTTGTAATAAGCATGATATGCTATGGAGAAGGAAGTTCCTCCAAAGAAATGAGAAATGGTAAAACTTGGCAGTGATCTACTGGTGTGGATGCAGGAGAAACTCTGGTGGACGTGGGGTGAGATCTAGCCCGGAGCTCATTCCTTCGGGACAGGGGAGGAACAAGGAATTGTCTAGATCCATTTGTAGGCGAATATTCATAGGTGGGGGGGTCGGGGGAGATTGTAAGATCCTGTACTTTTTTCTCTATTCTTGCATAATAGGTGTTGTGTAGTTTAGCATGATTATATGAGGTGTGTATTACTTGGTATAGTAAATTGGAGATTAAGATTGCAAATGGGTGGCAATATCAAGGAACTAAACTAATGTTTTAGTTTAAAGCAACCCCTCAGATAAAGTTCTAGATTAAAGAAATGGCTCGAGTAGAACTTCGCCAGTTTAAAAGGTTTAAATTATCTCATCCCTTGGGGTAAGACTATGAGTATCTAACATGTTAATAATAGTGTGTTAGGTTTTGAAGTCAAGAAAATTAACGACACTAAGGTCGACAAAACTTTTCTAAGTTTCTCTAATAATATTCTCTTAACTTTGGGTCAAATGTCTTGGATGTTTTCTACCAATAATAAAGAGTTAGAAGTCCCATGACGTATCAAATCGAAGGCCTAAAAGTCTTTGCAACGCACAAAACCCCGAATCCAGCCAACATTTGAGTAAAAAGTTATTAGGGTTTTATTGTGGACTGCGTGGCATAATTAGGGTAGTGATCCGGTCGGGTAAAAAATGTGGTATGTCAGCTTACTCGACGTTTTAAGCCATGAAAACATTTCTCTTCACTCCCTAACTAGAATGAAAGCTTAAGAGAGGATTCTAATGGAGTTCTTGCATGATAAAGGTTAGTTTTGACGATTTCTACCATTAAAGGTTGCCCCCGTGCCTAGAAACGTGATCTTTACATATGGAAGTCATTTTGCCCTTGCGTTTGGAGCTATTTTTTGAACATATAAATTGGTATTTATTGGTGTTTCTTCAAGGTTTACACTTGGTTAACTAAGGTAATCATCTCGGGACTCTTTTATTATTGTTTTTATGAAGTTCTACGGACATTTCGTCAAGTTGAGGCCATATGAAAAATCTGCCGATTTAAGCTCAATTATAATTGTTTATAGTGGCGTATTAGCTGTGAATATATAGTGTTTTCAAAGCTTAGGATGTAAGGAACAACTTTTGTGAAGAAACTACGGCCATTCGAGTGTTCATTGGGAAGGTATGTTAAGGCTAACCTTCGTCCCTCATTTTAGCACCACTCCTGGAAAATTCCTAAAATGCAGAATATGATAATTTGCTATTCTCTTGCTAGAAAGACATTCAGTGAAAGGCATTGGGATCTCAGCTGAATTATTTTCATGATTCTATTATTTTGATATTCCACTCGTGTGGATAAATAGAGTATTCGACATCTACGTGTTATTTTATCGCTTTCCTTTATTATAAGTCCGCATGTATGAATTCTTATCTTCTTTGGGTGATGTGACTAAAATATCACCGGATACCCTTATTATTTGTAACCTGCCCTCTTACACCACTAAAATTATTATGAAAATCTTTAAAGTAACCCACTATCTTCAAAACATTCAAATATAACTTAAATGTTTAAACTATTAGAATACTTGATTTTTGAAATACTTATTTTATAAATTATCCAGGAACCAAGTATAGGAACTATGTAAATCACCTTAAACTTGTTATGAATGTTTGCAAGGTTAGGTTATCTTTCTAATATTCGAGTCAACTCTTCAAGCTTATTTGGAAGAACATATTAGGTTCCATGAGATGGTTACATGTCATACAAAAGTGAATACGGGTTTATGAGAACAAGACTAGAAACAGGCCAAGATTGGCAACATGGCAATGGTAACATATAAGTGTTATAAATTCATGACATGACATGCTATGCATTCTACTACTAAGCTATAATCAAGAGGTATGGGGCCTATTTCCTATATTTATACGTATGAGACACTGATGGCCAAAAGTTGGCGTATATATGATGTCGGTTAGCTAAATGGAAGCACCACCATTGGTAGCATTTGGTTCAGTATGTCATGCATTTGCATCTACACACACATATATATATATATATTCATGACATATGATTATACGAGCATACTAGGGACGCTATTTTTTGTTTCCTGCGAGTAGGTTTAGGCAGGGATATTGATTGACCCACCCGCGAGGATTCAGGTTCAGCTATGAGTTGGTAAGCTCCATCTTATCCTGGGGCTATTAGGGAATGTTTACTTCTGTTGTACAGTTTTGGTAAACGTGGGGCCTTGTCCCAAAAGTGACTATGTCACTCATAGAGGCTATTATGGACACAATATTCTAGGTTTTCTTTTGTATGTTTCAATCTCCAGCCCATAGACTTGTCATGTATATATGTGTCTGTAGGTAGGTATGTCTTTAGTTGTCGCCTTGTCGGCCAGCTAGTACATCTTTATTTTTTTGGCTTGTCTACCATTGCTTGTATGGTTCATTCTTATTCATGTCATGACCTTTAGGGTACAAACTTCACATTTTAGATGTTGTGCTGCCCAATCTTTTTCTCATAATTTTGTTAGCTACTATGTTTTAGTTGGTAACTTGATCTAATAAGGTATCTAGTGCAACTTACGCCACATATTTTAGGGCGTGACACCACTGGTGCCATCAACCCAACCTTCTTCTTCCCATTCGGGATCAACTTTGCATAACCTACATAAAAATCCCGAACCCTTGAAGGAACATACAGATTTTGGGGGTTGGTGAACTGCTGAAACTTGTAGAAGCACAACGTCTCCCACACATCAAGATACCGATCTACCACATTATCTGAAGACAACCACCTCTCCTCTAAAATTGTCTGCAAGACAATTGCCTTTAGTCGGTTCATGAAACGAGGAGGATGTGCTGGGGCCGGAGGCACTTAAGGTGCTTATATTGCTGCTGGTGCTGGAGGTGCACGAAGTTTTGCTCGATTATCAATTGATTTGGATAGCAGCTTTGAGAGCTTCATGTTATGTAACTCCCCTCAATTGCTGGCGTTTGTATTGGTGTCCTAAACCCTGCATCCTCCTCCCTCTCAAACTCAGAGGTGGTAAGGTGAGTGGAGTCTATGCCCATGTTATCTAAAGAGCTCGAACTCTAGCTGGAACTTTCCACCACTCGCTTCTTCCTTTTTCCCTTTACCATTTCCCTGAGGAGGCTTAGGAAGAGTGGCCCAGGGAAGTATGACCTTCGCAGTAATTACGATCCCTTTTGCCTTTTTGTGGGGTGCTAGACGTCTCACCGGAAGCTTTGGTCTAGCCACATCTGTAGAAAAACACAAACAAAAACATGCAATTGTAAAGTTAGGAAAATCTAATATTCAAAAAGTTGCAAGAATACTACCAAACAGCTCGATGAGCATAAGAGGGCTCACCAAATTTTAAAAAGAAATTTAACAACAATTCAGCACAAAAGGTTGAGAAGCAAGTCCATTTGGTGAGTCGCCGAACTAAATCGGCGATAAAAGAATACCTCATCGAATCTGACAAAAATATTTAACCAAAAATGAGGTCAGAAAGGCGAAGCTAAAACAATTCGGTGAGTTGCAAAGTCAAATTGCCGAGCACAAGCATATCGTTGAAAGTTACAAATTAATTTATAGTCATTTCAGGTCCAAAAGGTGGCAAGGATGTTTATTTGGTAAACCACTGAGTCACTTGGCAATCTCTACTCAGCTCGCCAAATGTCCCAATGTGCCAGATTTTCACTCCAATATCTAATTCCCTATGCACAACCTATGACAACCAATCGGAAGCCTAATTCTACACAATTCTATACCCACAGCAATTACCTATCCCGGGGTACTCAAACTTCCCCCAATTGACCTAGATTCAACCAAATAACGATTTTTCCCTTAAGAATGACATCGCCCAATCCATCATTGTGCAAATTTAGGTTGTTTGGTGGAACTTGGGTTACTCAGACTTCACCAAGATATTAGGCATGCTTGAGTTCTAAATAGATATTAACAAACAATTTAACACTGAATCAAAGCATATACTAGATCTAGGAACTACTCAAACACATGTTCGACACAATTTTTGCAATTTAAAAACAAGTTCGGAAAACAAACCTTAATTGCAGACACACGACACTAAGGAAAAGAGAAATAATGTGCAACTCTTCCTATTCTGATCACACAAGTACACCCACAAAAATTGAAATGAAAAACTATAATCTAAACTTTTACTGTTAGTGAGCAAAAGTCAAAAAGTTCAAAATAATGAGAAGATTTGAATTTTAAATGGTTGGAAGGCATGTTACCCTTTAGTTCATGCCTCGATCCACAAGGCTCATTAACAAAGCCAATCCACTCGGCGATACACCGAGTGGACTTTAGCCCACCAATTTAAACAAAAACTAGTCCATCCAGTACGTATTAAGGGTGAGCTATGTCAGGCTTGCCGAGTCACTTAGTGTGTCGTCTAATGGACTTTAGCTTGCCCAATTGCCCTTTTCCTCAAAAATTCAAATTTTATCCTACTAATTCAACAAACATTATTTACAAGAAAAAGTAAAACTTGGGTTGTCTCCCAAGAAGTGCCTTATTTAACATTGTGGAACGACATGGCCATGGTATAATGCCTCATTTTTTGGGCTTACCATCGTCTCACTTAGGAGACCCCCTTTCGGTCTTAGATTTATATGAGTCGAGATCTAACCCATCTAAGTTTCAAGCTGATTAATGGAAATCGAGTGCAAAGTAACCATTTAATTTAGAGAAGAGACATAATCATTCATCTCCTTGAGTACCTTGTCCGCTCCTTCCACCTTTTTCAAGATACGAGCAAGCATATCCTTAGTCTAGAAGCTTTCAGGGTCAACCCTTAGTTCCTTCTGATAACAGCAGGGTTAAGGAGATCACAAATAGAGAATTGATTATTAGAATGCGGAAGCACAAAGAAAAGAAACAAAAAAACTAAATAAAGATATGGGAAATTCGAAGAAAAGATCCACGAATTTCCAAGGATTAGATGTTCGAAGGTCTTGAAAAGATCCAAGTAACAACGTATAGATTTATGGAAAAAATCTAACGCCTTTACTTGAGAAACTGAATCAAAACAATAGATTCGGATCTTGACCGCTTTATGAGTAACTAAAGACAATAATTAGTATGTAGAATTAATCACCTTCTAAAGAATACCAAAAAGAAACCAAAGATATCACAAGAAGAAGTTACTTTATACCTTAAACTATGAAACTAGTAAAGGTTTAAAGATAAATTCTCAAAGAACAAGTCACAAAGGTTCAAAGAACTCTCTCAAATATTATTAATATCAATCTAAATTATCTTTAATGAATAAAAAGGACCCCTATATTTAGGAGAAGGGGTGAAAAATGTCCAAGACCCTAAAAGACATTTACAAGGACTCCTACTCTAGAAAGGAAATAAAGTAATCTAACTAAAAACAAATTTAGTACTTCTAGGAAAACTATGGTACTTAGGAGACCATAAATAGAATAAGGAAAATATTAATAACCTATAAATAAATAAAGAAATAAGGTAAATCCCAACTAGGAAAAGAATCTTGACAATCTTGGAAAGTTTGACTAGTCTTCTCTCAAAACTTGGGCAGAAAGCAACTCTTGTTGTGGCTGATTCTTGGACTCTTCTTGACCTTATTTACACGAAATTGGGCCTTAAAATTACTCATCTTGGGCTTGAATTTGGGCCACCAAATAATTGTAGCATTTGGACAATTCCTCTTCCTTGGGCTTGAGCTCTTCTTCCCCAATAAGACACTTTTGGATCAGCGATTGAAGCCCATTGAGCTTATCATTGAACTCCTTGGTTTGAGATCTTGTTATGGGCCTCCTTGGAGTTTCTAAAGCTTCATCCTTGTCCTTCAATGGAGTTGCGCTTCCTTGGATGCTATCATTCCCCTCCCTCTTCTTGAAGAGAAATTGAACCATATCATTATTATATAACTGGAATAATAGAACAAAGAAAACATATTATTATAATAAATACTGGATAAGAAGAAAATTATATACCAAGAGAACTAGTAGATGAAGAAGAGATAATCTCTAAAAAACAAGCATGTCCCGAATTACCAAAAGAATTATCATGCATAGAAGACACAACAGAAAAAGAAGTCATTATAGGAGGAATAATTATATTAATAAAATTTACAATAAACCAAGGTAATAATATAATATTAGAAATAAAATGGTTAGAAGAAATGAAACCCTATAATCTAGATAATACACAATTAATTATAACTTATAAAACCAAAAAGTCACAATAAAAAGAGCATTATGAAAATCTATATACTTGCAAAAATAATAGTAGAAAATTATTATAATAGATACTATACTCCAATGTTAGATACAGGAGCAGAAGCAAATATGTGTAAACATAATTGTCTACCAGACGAAAAATGGGAAAAACTAAAAACCCCTATAGTAGTAACCGGCTTTAATAATGAAGGTAGTATGATAACATACAAAGCAAAAAATATAAAGCTACAAATATGGGATAAAATATTAACTATAGAAGAAATATATAGTTATGAATTTATTAATAAAGATATGCTTTTAGGAATGCCGTTTTTAGAAAAACTATATCCCCATATAATAACAAGAACACATTGGTGGTTTACCACACCATGCAAACAAAAGGTAGGAGCAAAAAGAGTAGCAAATAAAAATAGAAAATCTACCCCATGGATTAAAGGAAGTGACAAAATAACACAAAAATTAGAAAATATCAAAGAAAGTACACATAATATAAAAATAATAATATTTTCAATAGACAAAGTAAAAATAATCCAAGAAAAACTAGAACTACTATATAGTGAAGATCCCTTAAAAGGATGGGAAAAACATAAAACAAAGGTAAAAATTAAACTAATTGATGAAAACAGCATAATAACCCAAAAACCATTGAAATACAATTTTAATGATTTAAAAGAATTTAGAATGCATATAAACGAATTATTAGAGAATAAATATATTCAAGAATGTAATAGTAAACATACAAGCCCAGCATTCATCGTAAATAAACATAGTGAACAAAAACGAGGAAAAAGCCGTATGGTTATTGATTATAGAAATTTAAATGCAAAAACTAAAACATATAATTACCCCCTACCAAATAAAGTATTAAAAGTTAGACAAATACAAGGTTATAATTATTTTAGTAAATTTGATTGCAAATCAGGATTTTACCATCTTAAGTTAGAAGAAGAATCTAAAAAATTAACAGCTTTTACGGTACCTCAAGGATTTTATGAATGGAACGTATTACCTTTTGGATATAAAAATGCACCAGGTAGATACCAACATTTTATGGATAATTATTTTAATCAACTAGAGAACTGCATAGTATACATAGATGATATCTTATTATATTCACGAACAGAAGAAGAACATATACGACTATTAGAAAAATTTATTCATATAATTACACACTCAGGAATAAGCCTAAGCAAAAAGAAAGCTGAAATAATGAAAAATCAAATAGAATTTTTAGGAATACAAATAGATAAGAATGGTATAAAAATGCAAAACCATATAGTACAAAAAATAATAAATTCTGAAGAAAATATAGACACAAAAAAGAAATTACAATCATTTTTAGGATTAGTAAATCGGGTACGAGAATATATACCTAATTTAGCAGAAAATCTTAAACCATTACATAAAAAATTAAAAAAGGATGTAGAATATTATTTTGACAAAAAAGACCAAGTCCAAATACAAAAAATAAAACTATTGTGTAAAAAACTACCAAAATTATACTTTCCAGACGAAAATAAAAAATTCATATACATAGTAGAATCAGATGCCAGTGAAATAAGCTATGGAGGAGTATTAAAATATAAATACGATAAAGAAAAAATAGAACATCATTGTAGATATTACTCCGGAACATTTACAAATCCCGAAATAAAATGGGAAATAAATAGAAAAGAACTATATGCTTTATATAAATGTTTGTTAGCTTTTGAACCATATATTATTTATAACAAGTTTATTGTAAGAACAGATAACACGCAGGTGAAATGGTGGATTACAAGAAAGATACAAGATTCAGTAACAACTAAACAAATACGAAGACTTGTATTAAATATACAAAATTTCACATTCTCAATAGAAGTAATAAGTACTGATAAAAATGTTATTGCAGATTACATATCAAGACAAAGCTACTCAAACGGATCCAGACAATGAAAATACAATTGAGAAAATACTGAATACAATGACATTGTTTCATACAAAGCTAGATACAATGGAAAAAAAGCTACAAAATATAAAAAGTCAGCAGCATGACAAGAAACATGCGGAGCTAAGTCCATCGGACGACTCAAAAATTCCAGAGCTACAAGGTGACGATGGGAAACACCGAAAAACCCAACCTAACAGTTTGTTAAATGCAGCTACAGGAACAGCTAGTACCTCTGCAACAAAGGAGGAAACCAAAACAAGATATGTCAATACAAATATGACCAAACTATTTGATAAACCATCTACACCAAAAGTCCAAAAAGACATATTTATACCCCCTCAGGTCAATACGTACAAAGAAAGTCTAGGACAACATAAACAAACATATAACCACATAACCCGAACCTATATAGAAAAGATGCACAAGATAGAAAGCTTTTTGAGCCACAATCCCAGATCTACAAATACAAAAAACCCTCATGAAGATTATATTACACAACATCTACAAGGATACAACAAATTAATAGCACAACCAAAAACAAACTCCAATCTAGTAGGTACTTGTTACCATTATGGATTGCTAAACACGTATATATATAGCAATAGGAGACGAGATAGCTACAATTCCGTAACTACACAAGGCATTTATGCACTATAAACGAATTACCAAAGGGACATTATTTTATATAAAATTTTATTCAGCACCGGCCGAGATATTACATGACGAAATCAAACCGATTATACAAGTAATAAAAATAGGATTGACAAGAGAAATGATCATCCCCGAAAAGATAGAAAAACAAGACGAAATTCAAAAGATTGAGATACCAGCATTTTATGCAAGAAAAAGAGTTATTGGCCTAGCCACAATATTAAACGAACTAGCAACAAATTATCTAAACCAAAATACAATATGGAGCTACTACGCTAGGGAGCAAACAATGATATATTCAAATTGCAGAGAAACAAGACTGGCAGATATGGAAGAAATAAGACAGTGGGTATTAAGCCTACTAAAACCGGAACAAAAACCAACAACAAGAGCTATAAGGCAAAACTTTATCTCAACAGAGCTAATGGAAAATTATTGCAAAACTATATGACACAAATATCCAGACCACAACTGTTCAAAATGCTACGGAGAAGACAATATCATTCCAGCTGTCAACTTGGAATAAAAAGATACGACAAGAATATAAAAGCATGGAGATAATGGAAGAAAAAGATAATGGAAGAAAAAGAAATATGTAAAGTTGTTTGTCATTTTATGTAAAGTTAGGAATCTTGTAATTAGTGCGGATAGTGGTAGGAATAATATAATGTAAAGTATTATGTAAAGTAATCATAGTTAGCTAAAAGTAACTATAGGTTAGAAAAAGTAACCATAGTAAGGTTACTTATACTTGTATAAATAGAGAGCCATTAGGCAAGATAAAGGCAAGACTTTCTACACGGAAAGCATTGCTTCTTTGTAATAAATATTCTCTCAAATAAATATTTTTCTCAGCTAAAACTTTGCTAACAATGGATCAACATACTGAAGATACTCCACAGGTACATATATCTATAATCATGAATATGAATAGCTAAATTATTTGATTCCTGAATATCATAATATTGATAAGATGAATTTATATTAGGTTGTTATATACTAGAATTATTGTCAAATATTTTTAAGTTTGTTAACATGAGGAAAGAAAAGAAAACTTCCGACTATGCCATCCTAAAGTTGAAACCGTAGGCATGAGGAGCCGTGAGGGAGTAAACACAGTTGAGGCGCTGTAGGAAGAAAGTATTTTCGAAAGTACAATGTTAACAGTGACAAGAAAATGTTTGGCAATAATCTAGTTAATAATCCGATATGAATATTATCTGTCAAAATTATGATATGAAGGAATTTGTATTAAATTGCTATTGTGATGATTGATATGACTTATCTACATAATGAAATGACTTTAACATATAAGATATTAATTTTGCATATAGTTAAAACTCTACCAAAGGAAATAAGGCAGATTATATGGGAAAATATAATTGAAAAGGAAGAAATAGAACTAATGAACCAAGAATGGTACAAACTAGATGAAATAAATAGAATAAACAATGAAATTATAGATTTTAATATATATGACTTAGAAATTTAATATTCAGATTAATGATAAATCAAGAATACTTAGAATATTGGCAACAAACTATAACAGATATTACCATACTAAGTAATTTAATAAAAGAAAATATAGAAATATTTCAACAAACACACAACATAGAATATATAGAATATATATTGGAAAATATAAAAGAAATTATCAGATTAATACCTTTAGAAAAAATGTATTATGAACGAATCTATGAATAAAACGGGACCCCCCCTCCCAAAATTGGTATCAGAGCTAGATAATAAAAAATCGAATATGGATAAGAATGAAGTTCATAGAAAAGAATTAAAATATAAACAAGAAAGACTTGAATATAATATATATGCAGGTGTATGCCAGAAATCTATACTAGCACAAAGAAAAATGATATTTACACTACAACATGAAATACAAACTATAGAGTATAAACTAAAATATAATTTAAAATGAATAAGGAAGAATTTGCTATAGAAGAAAAAACTTACGAAAATCCAGAAGGATTAAAAATAAAGATCATATTTTCAAATTTAGGAAGGAGATATAAAAAGATAGGTGATAATTTACATTTAATGGTAGAAAAAGAAACAGTAAGATTAGAAGATAGCTTAACTGCAATGGTAAGAATAACTAAAGAAAATGAAGAAATAGACAGGAAAAAAGAAATAGAGACAATAAAACAACAAACAAAATTAGAAATCTAACAGATAGAAGAAGTAAAAAATGATAGAATACTTGCACTAGAAAAAGAACTAGCCATGCTTAAAGAATTATACGCAGCTAAACAAAAAGAAAAGAAAAAGAGACTGAATTAGAAATAGAAATAAAGAAATTTAAAGAACAATTAAACCCAGATATAAGCATTGATAATATTGATATAGATGAAAACTGTTCAGAACAAGGTTCAGATATAAGCGAAACATATACAGAAATATTAGAAAAAATAGAAGGAACCGAAATTAATAATAAAATAGAAGTAAATACTGAAGAAGTAGAAAATAAAGCAAGTACAAGCACAAGTGCAGAAGTCAAAAATCCTAGAACAATGAATCCAAATTATTATACAGTTAGTTATCAAGAATCAGATAGATATGATACTTTATGGAATAAAAGATTAAATAAAAAATGGACACCATCTACAACAACCAGAAATACTAATTTTCTAGATTTAGATTGCGTAGCTGACATAAACAAGACAATACAATTATGGGTAGGCTACATATCAAAACAACTAGTAGATAATAAAATTGGAATAACAGAAGTACCAGGATATATAGAAAGAACATTTATAGGAACAGTAAAATTATGGTTACAAAATTTAGGAGAAGAAAGTACTAAGATATTAAGAAACAGTAAGAAAATGGATGGAGAAAATGCAACTACTCCTATTGATATATTAGACAAATATGAGCTTGCTATAAGAAATGAATTTAGCAGTACAACAACAGAGATAGAAGAACAACATAAAGAAAAACAGTTACATAGAAATTTAATGTTAAAATTAGCTATATGTAATATGTGCTACATAGATGAATACACGTGCGTATTTAGAGAATATTACTATAAAGGAACATATGAACCAATAGAAGCACAAGAAATAAGAAAGTTGTATTTTACAAAATTACCAGAACCATTTAGTTCTAAAATAATAAAAGACTGGAATGGTGCAGGATTACAAGATACATTAGGAGCACGAATAAGATATTTACAAAAATGGTATTCTGAAATATGTGAGAAATATAGAGAAGAAATAAAAATGGAAAAATCAATAATAAAAAATCTAGCCTGTTGTAAAAATAGAATAGCACCCCAATTTGGATGTAATGATAACTACTATAAAAAGAAAAATAGAAAACCAGTAGTTAAGGTATAAGAAATATGTTCATTGAAATCATGCCTAATGTGGGGAGAACCTCCATCTTACCATATCCTCTCGGTGCGTAAACTACATTCCCATAGAGTAGTTTCATTTACATTACATTATTGTACTTGAGAGGGCCACCAACATTAGGCCTACCTCCCCAAGATACATTATACATGAAAGAGCCACCAACATTAGGTCTACCGCTTCATTGTAGATTACAAGGATAACCCATTGACTTTCCAAGATAGGGCCACCACCATTAGGTCAACCGCTTCAAGGTTCATCATTTCACACAAGGAAGAACCACCACCATTAGGTCTACCGATCCAAGGTTTAACATCACATTAGTTCCTATAATTATCATGAAGGGCCACCACCATTAGGTCTACCAATCCAAGGTTTATCCTAAAATAATTCATCATTCATTCATTCATGAAAGGCTACCAATATTAAGTCTACCAATTCAAGATATTAGGATATTAAGTCAAGATACA
The DNA here is from genome assembly GCA_029007595.1 of Solanum commersonii. Taxonomy (NCBI): domain Eukaryota; kingdom Viridiplantae; phylum Streptophyta; class Magnoliopsida; order Solanales; family Solanaceae; genus Solanum; species Solanum commersonii. The sequence continues at coordinate 5,375,271 of JAJTWQ010000029.1, forward strand.
TTCAGTATACAAAAAAAGGATGCATAAGCCTACCTATTCAAGATATCACAATCACTTTACTTCCATTTATACAAGAGAATGATGTCTAAGACTACCAATTCAAGATATACAATACATAGAAGAAAACCCTTCACATTCCATCATCATCATTCAAGATTGTTATTTGAGAATATGCTTGCAATCACAACACTATTACATTCTAAACGTGATCATCATACTATTATTGAATTCACATACATATCCTTCGCATCAAATTCATACCTTAACCTTCATACCTTGTCTTTCAAGGCCATCGATCACACTCACCCACACACCGTAGATCAATACAATTAGGCAAGAGTAAAAACATAATTTCAACATTCTATATCCATATACACATAAACAATTCACATATTTCATAATCAATCAAATCCCAATCACAAATCATAACATAGAAATTTGGGGAAAACATGGGTTCTAGGAAAACATCATCTTTATTCATCTTTAAATCCTCAATTCATTCATAATTCAATGCAATAAAGACTTTAGAATACGTTTAGAATCGAACCCACGCATAGATTGAAAGATAGGGTTTTTGGGGAAACATTGGTGTCACGACCCGGGAGCACCCCCTAGTCGTAACCGGCGTACTCGACCTCGAAGAGGTCTAATACAAGCCTCTTAGCATTCATTCATTGCATAGACACCAAAACCATAAGGAATTAAAAACTTTCTTCACTCACGAAGATACTTTCAATAAATAGCAAGCGGAAGACTTTCTAGACTTTATACAATATGTCTCAAAACCATCTAATACCTGAATATAACATTGGGACTAAGCCCACTCAAAACTTAAGCAAATACTAGAGAGACATAAAAGAACATGTTGGTTATTGCCCTCGAATCTATGAGGACTCACCAAGTCTTCATCTTCAACTCTTAAAAACCTATCAAGTAGTCATGACATATCACCATCTCCAAATCCCTACACTTTAGTCAAAAAGCAAAAGAAAGGGGTTAGCACAATTAAGTACTAAGTATGGAGACCATGCAAGAAAATATGCACAACGGACATTTACAAGAAAGGTATGCTTTCATGTCCTTTGATAAAACCTTTCCTTTGCAAGTATAAGAGACATAATACAAGTCAACATTAACATATTAGACCATAGCCAACCATACATATACTTAATATAAATCCATATACAACTCATGCTTAACTTTAGAAGGACACATGTCATTTCATTACCATAGGACCTCTACCTAATATAACCTTAAGACACACTTGAGTGAGACAAGAAGTGACCGCCCACACAATCCTCTTCAAGCACACTTAAGTGTTCCCCAAGATTACCTTAGATAAGGACTTTATAGGCAAAGTGCATAATCATACCCGATAGATAGCATATTAATGAGAGGATATGTATAATGATGCTTACATAAAATAAATCATATTTAGTGGGGCATAGTACATGTGTGGTGAGTGACCATCAATATAGTATTTCCAAGGCCTACCACCCCCTTTGAGAAGCGATTGACGTTGAAACCCCAGAATGTGGTTACCCGGGCCTACCACCCCCGAGCTAGGGACCAAGGTACAAACCCCTCGATATGGTTATACGGGCCTACTACCCCCGTACTAGGCAACCAAGGTACCAACCCCTCGATATGGTTATACGGGCCTACTACCCCCGTACTAGGCAACCAAGGTACCAACCCCTCGATATGGTTATACGGGCCTACTACCCCCGTACTAGGCAACCAAGGTACCAACCCCTCGATACGGTTATACGGGCCTACTACCCCCGTACTAGGCAACCAAGGTACCAACCCCTCGATACGGTTATACGGGCCTACTACCCCGTACTAGGCTTGGTCGACTCACAACACTTATATAGAGAAAATCATATACATGTGTCCATTTCATCATCATTTCAATAATTATATAGCTATTCGATTCATAGGACGTACATTGGACCTTCCATTTCCTAAGGATTCTATAAATGGGCATTTTATCAAACACATGATGGGCTATTGTTCATGTAAATGAAATCATGTACTTCAAGAGTACTAAGTCCAACCAATTTCGAAATACATATAAATCAGCCCACCAACAACATACATATATATATCAACCTTCATAATTTGATCATGGAAGCATGAAAACCATAAACATCACATAATAATTCCATTTCATGATAATATGCAAAATAGACCATAATAGGATCATCACAAGATCACATAAACTCATTCACATCATACCTTCACATATAGCTTCATATAGGACTTTACATCTAGCCTCATATGTGTATAATAATACAACAATATAATAACATTCACCTAATGCCCTTCATGGCCTCAATTCACAACAATACAACAAATAACCACCTCCACCAAAGGTGGATCAAGCCAATTAATAACAATATTATTAATACTAAGAGATCAAGCCATCTCACCATCCTTTTCAAAGGCCATAAGCCACAATACTTAATTCCATGCCAATTATACAATATTTATCAAGTTTGATCAACTTACCCTCTTTCCATGGCTATCTTCATCATCCTCATCTTCCAACAATTTAACAATACAATAACAATGATAATAACAACAATCAACTATACAAGCTAAGCTAAACAATATCCAATAACCAACATAAAGTCTAAATCCCAATTTATGACCATTCAAGGCTACTACCTCACATTATACCATTCAATAACAATTTCTAGCAACTCAACATAGCTAAGATCATATAAGAACAACCCACATCAACCACTCAATAATCCTACATCAATTACTCAAAATCATTAAACTCACTTTAGGCTAAATTTAAAGAATTTGAGAAGACATGGGTTCACAAATATTTCTTTCTTAAAACCATAAATAATCATTAATAACCACATGAAACATCATTTGAAATTATTTAATGCAAGAACCCATGCTTAGAATTCGAAATAGGATTTTTGTGTATTTGAAAAACCTTGAAAACCTTTTGATTGGGCTCCTTGAAAGAAAGAATAATCAAGGATAAAGGATCCCCATACCTTTATCTTCAAGAACCAAAACCAAACTGGTGAAGAAATCAATAGCCACCATCCACCCTAGCTCCATCTTTCACCTTGAGTTTCCTTGGGGTTTTGAGAGAGTTTTTGAGAGAGGGAAATGTTTTTAGGGATGGGAATGAATTAATGGTATCTAGGAAATAATATATACCCTTTGGAAAAAATTCGTCCAACACTTAGAAAAAAAAGGGGCGGGTGAACAGTAAATGAACAGTAAATCGGCTACTGGAAATTGCCTTTTTCTGCCGGACAGACTTTACGAAAATGGGCATAACTTCTTCGTCCGAACTCCGAATGAGGTGAAACGAAGTGCGTTAGGTAGCTAACTCAAAGGGCTTTCCATGGATATATTATTGTCCACCAAATAATTTGTGTGCTAGGAGATATGACCCTCCAAAGTAGACCCTCGAAAAAGGCTTCACTTGAAAATTTTGGATTTTGAAACGGTTGCTCTAAAATTTGGGTTAGACTCATTTCCCACTCAATTTGACCCCCTGAATAAGAATACGAAGTCGAATTTCCGAAATGATGCACGGATTTTGAGATATATGGAAATTACAATTTATAGGTGTTTCCGAAGCACATTTTCGGGCATTTTTGGGGTCGTTTCAATATCTCCCCTTGGGAACATTCGTCCCCGAATGTTAAAGAAACATACATGAGAGACACAAACATGGCAAATTCAGCCCACATAGGGATGCAACAATGCACTTACACCTCATTTCAAAAACCTCAACATAATTGTAAAACCACAATGAACCAATTGTCAACTTAAACATGAATGTATGCAATGACATTATCATGTTTAGTGATGTTCAAGGATAAACTACCTTCTCCTAATCATAACACACCAACATCAACATTTCTCATGTTCATAGGAGGAACTACCTTCTCCTAGTCATTACATAGTCCATACATCATTAAGCACATATGCAAGTTTCCATGTTCAATAGCACTCTTTCAAGGAGGAACTTCTCAACTCCTTACTAAGACATGCTCATACCTTATTTTCATGAAGTACAATTGATCACTTATAACCAATGCACTACAACATGAGGGAAACAACTCATACAACTCATCTTTCTTCAAAAACACAAGTTTTTATGGAAATGCGCAAACCTCATTAATTCACATAAACATGGGAGGAACTACCTCCTCTACTCTTTAGGAAAGTTTCCACCACATAAGGAGCTAACATTCCATTTCATAAGAACACATTCAAGCATGTTCATTTAATTCACATCATCAAGTCAAGTATGCCATATTACACACAATGCACAACTTAGGAGAAAAAAAATCTCCATTTAAAACACACATCATACTACATGAGAGAATAGGACTACTTCTACGAACTCAATATGCATGCAACTTAGACATATTCCGTTTCATTGGAGGAATTTCCTCCTCCAACTCAAATCATGCTTATCATATGATCTTCGGCCAATTATGCAATTACTTCTTAAAAGCACATTTAAACCATTCACCTCATGAATCACATAGGTTACTTACTCTAATTGCCTATCAACATGAGGGGCATGAAACATGAAAACTCATTTTCTCATTTAACAAGAATTCATTTAAAACATGCATGACATAAGGAGACCATGGAAAACTCCTTTTCACATAAGACTCCAAAACATGAACCAAGCTTCTAGGAACTCTTTGTTTTAGGCTTGAGTAAGCACATATAGAAGTAGGTAAGGATATCAACACTTCTCTACAACTTCACTACTCATCGTACCATCCCCCACTTAAGGGTAAACCCAACTAAGGTCAACCTTAACATCTCATAAAAATCTCAATGAAAATACCATCAATCTTACCAAAACCATTCTTACCCAACTCTTTAATTCACTAAACCTCTTGTAATGAAAACATCCTTCAAGCCTAACTCATAAACATCAACCACACTTGAAGACCTTATCATCTAACCACATATTTCCCCCACTTAGGAGAAACTCTTACTAGTTCTTTCAAATTCACCTCCTTCCATCCTAAGGTCGGATCAAAACAACACTAGGCTTTTATACTCATTACACCTAGCATTTCTAAATCACCACACATTTCACAAATTCCTTCAACACATCACAAAACTTCCTCATGACTAAGCCGGATACTACCAACAACACGCATAACCAAAGGAATCCCATTCATACTAAAGTCATCACCACAATCTTTCACCTCACACCTACTAAGTCACCAAGTCATAGTTGGCATCACAACTAACATTCTCTCCCTCAATCCTTGCAACATTAAAAGTTCCTCAAAGGTTACACCCAAATGACCATCACATATGAAAAAAAAAAGGAAGACATTATAGAGAGAAACTCCATGGCACGACTAAAAGAATGAAGAAGTGAAACTTTCTTAGCACCCAATAGCCTCCTATTCATAATGTGGCGCGCTTCACATTATGAACAAGACTCTACTAGATGTGGTTTTGAGACAACCTAAGACCATCCCGGAAACTTATGCTCTGATACCAAGTTTGTCACGACCCGGGAGCACCCTAGTCGTAACCGGCGTACTCGACCTCGAAGAGGTCTAATACAAGCCTCTTAGCATTCATTCATTGCATAGACACCAAAACCATAAGGAATTAAAAACTTTCTTCACTCACGAAGATACTTTCAATAAATAGCAAGCGGAAGACTTTCTAGACTTTATACAATATGTCTCAAAACCATCTAATACCTGAACATAACATTGGGACTAAGCCCACTCAAAACTTAAGCAAATACTAGAGAGACATAAAAAGAACATGTTGGTTATTGCCCTCGAATCTATGAGGACTCACCAAGTCTTCATCTTCAACTCTTAAAAACCTATCAAGTAGTCATGACATATCACCATCTCCAAATCCCTACACTTTAGTCAAAAAGCAAAAGAAAGGGGTTAGCACAATTAAGTACTAAGTATGGAGACCATGCAAGAAAATATGCACAACGGACATTTACAAGAAAGGTATGCTTTCATGTCCTTTGATAAAACCTTTCCTTTGCAAGTATAAGAGACATAATACAAGTCAACATTAACATATTAGACCATAGCCAACCATACATATACTTAATATAAATCCATATACAACTCATGCTTAACTTTAGAAGGACACATGTCATTTCATTACCATAGGACCTCTACCTAATATAACCTTAAGACACACTTGAGTGAGACAAGAAGTGACCGCCCACACAATCCTCTTCAAGCACACTTAAGTGTTCCCCAAGATTACCTTAGATAAGGACTTTATAGGCAAAGTGCATAATCATACCCGATAGATAGCATATTAATGAGAGGATATGTATAATGATGCTTACATAAAATAAATCATATTTAGTGGGGCATAGTACATGTGTGGTGAGTGACCATCAATATAGTATTTCCAAGGCCTACCACCCCCTTGAGAGGCGAATGAGGTACAAACCCCTCAATGTGGTTACCCGGGCCTACCACCCCCGAGCTAGGGACCAAGGTACAAACCCCTCGATATGGTTATACGGGCCTACTACCCCCGTACTAGGCAACCAAGGTACCAACCCCTCGATATGGTTATACGGGCCTACTACCCCCGTACTAGGCAACCAAGGTACCAACCCCTCGATATGGTTATACGGGCCTACTACCCCCGTACTAGGCAACCAAGGTACCAACCCTCGATACGGTTATACGGGCCTACTACCCCCCGTACTAGGCAACCAAGGTACCAACCCCTCGATACGGTTATACGGGCCTACTACCCCCGTACTAGGCTTGGTCGACTCACAACACTTATATAGAGAAAATCATATACATGTGTCCATTTCATCATCATTTCAATAATTATATAGCTATTCGATTCATAGGACGTACATTGGACCTTCCATTTCCTAAGGATTCTATAAATGGGCATTTTATCAAACACATGATGGGCTATTGTTCATGTAAATGAAATCATGTACTTCAAGAGTACTAAGTCCAACCAATTTCGAAATACATATAAATCAGCCCACCAACAACATACATATATATATCAACCTTCATAATTTGATCATGGAAGCATGAAAACCATAAACATCACATAATAATTCCATTTCATGATAATATGCAAAATAGACCATAATAGGATCATCACAAGATCACATAAACTCATTCACATCATACCTTCACATATAGCTTCATATAGGACTTTACATCTAGCCTCATATGTGTATAATAATACAACAATATAATAACATTCACCTAATGCCCTTCATGGCCTCAATTCACAACAATACAACAAATAACCACCTCCACCAAAGGTGGATCAAGCCAATTAATAACAATATTATTAATACTAAGAGATCAAGCCATCTCACCATCCTTTTCAAAGGCCATAAGCCACAATACTCAATTCCATGCCAATTATACAATATTTATCAAGTTTGATCAACTTACCCTCTTTCCATGGCTATCTTCATCATCCTCATCTTCCAACAATTTAACAATACAATAACAATGATAATAACAACAATCAACTATACAAGCTAAGCTAAACAATATCCAATAACCAACATAAAGTCTAAATCCCAATTTATGACCATTCAAGGCTACTACCTCACATTATACCATTCAATAACAATTTCTAGCAACTCAACATAGCTAAGATCATATAAGAACAACCCACATCAACCACTCAATAATCCTACATCAATTACTCAAAATCATTAAACTCACTTTAGGCTAAATTTAAAGAATTTGAGAAGACATGGGTTCACAAATATTTCTTTCTTAAAACCATAAATAATCATTAATAACCACATGAAACATCATTTGAAATTATTTAATGCAAGAACCCATGCTTAGAATTCGAAATAGGATTTTTGTGTATTTGAAAACCTTGAAAACCTTTTGATTGGGCTCCTTGAAAGAAAGAATAATCAAGGATAAAGGATCCCCATACCTTTATCTTCAAGAACCAAACGAAATTGGTGAAGAAATCAATAGCCACCATCCACCCTAGCTCCATCTTTCACCTTGAGTTTCCTTGGGGTTTTGAGAGAGTTTTTGAGAGAGGGAAATGTTTTTAGGGATGGGAATGAATTAATGGTATCTAGGAAATAATATATACCCTTTGGAAAAAATTCGTCCAACACTTAGAAAAAAAAAAGGGGCGGGTGAACAGTAAATGAACAGTAAATCGGCTACTGGAAATTGCCTTTTCTGCCGGACAGACTTTACGAAAATGGGCATAACTTCTTCGTCCGAACTCCGAATGAGGTGAAACGAAGTGCGTTAGGTAGCTAACTCAAAGGGCTTTCCATGGATATATTATTGTCCACCAAATAATTTGTGTGCTAGGAGATATGACCCTCCAAAGTAGACCCTCGAAAAAGGCTTCACTTGAAAATTTTGGATTTTGAAACGGTTGCTCTAAAATTTGGGTTAGACTCATTTCCCACTCAATTTGACCCCCTGAATAAGAATACGAAGTCGAATTTCCGAAATGATGCACGGATTTTGAGATATATGGAAATTACAATTTATAGGTGTTTCCGAAGCACATTTTCGGGCATTTTTGGGGTCGTTTCAATTGGAGATTTGGAATCACTTTTGAAATTGGCTCCTTTAAAGAAACTAAGTCAATGATAAAGACCACCATACCTTTTATGGAAGAATCCCACTAAAATCCCTTGAAAAACTTGAAGACTTGACCTTGGAAGCTTGGATCCTTCACCTCCAGTGGAGGTTTCTAGAGAGAGAACTTTTGAGAAGAGAGCTTTCTAACTTTGGGGTGTTTTGAAATAATGAAATCTAAAATAGAGTTTAATACTTTTAATACTCTTAAAATACCATAATTAACCCAAAATAATTGTCCCTCAACTTAACTAAATCAATTAGTAATTTACCTAACCACCCCTCACTTGGCCGAACTAAGACAGCAAACAAGATGGTCACCTAAGACACCAACCCACGGATCGTGGATTGGGTCACGCCCTATCCTGGTCAACCGTGGTTTATGGCTGTGGCTTGGTTTTGGGGACCTTGACCTACGGAGGCCATCCACGGGGCAAGGATGGACCTACGGTGCGTGGACCCCTTCCGTAGGTCACCTTCATTTTGGCAACTTCGTTTTTCTTTGGGGTCTTGGGGGTTAGGCCCTAGGGTCCCCCTCAAGAACCCCTTAGGTGGTTCTTGGGGAGTCGTACCTTGACATTTAACCCCTAAACCCCTCGACCATAGCTCGGGACAACATTTTGCACCCTCAATCCCTACAACAACTCAAACACAAAGTCGTTAGGCTCTAGTTTCACCCATTCATTTTATGAGTCGTTACATTATCCCACACTTAGGAAAATTTATCCTCGAATGACACTTTAAAAAATTAAGGGGTTAACGACTCAAGATTAGTATCCCATCATGCATGCAACATCATAAACAATGCACAAAACTTAGGAGAAAACATCAACTCCATCTCAACATGTTCAATGCAACACAAGAAAGTAGGAACTACCTCTACAAACTCATTATGCACCAAAACATCAACATCTCTCATTTTATTGGAGGAAGTACCTTCTCCAACTCATATCATGCTCATCATAACATCATTTAGCACATTATGCAATTTTTTCATAAAAGCACATTTAGGCATGTTCAACAATCAACCTCATGAAGCATATAGACAACTCATTATAGATGCACATTGACATGAGGAACTTAATTCATGAAAACTCAATTTTTCATTTAAACATAAACTCATCAAGAACATGCATAACATAAGGAGACCATAGAAACACATAATCACACATGACTCCAAAACATGAAACAAACTACAAGGAACTATTGGTCTCAAGCTTAAATAGGAATAGAAGGAAAGAGATAAGTATATCAAAACACTCAACAACCTTACTAATCAACATACTATCCCCCACTTAGGAGTAAACCCAACTAAGGTTAACATGAAAAATAACATGGGAACCTCAACAAGACATTCATAACTATAAGGACCTTATCATATAACGGTGCCTTCATCCGAAAGAACTCCTTTTGTCCACTCTAGTAGCATCTCCTATTAAAGCCTTTACTAGGATACTACTTCTCATCAAGCAACTCTTGCTCACAACTACCTCAGCTATACTAGGATACTACTTCTCATCAAGCAACTCTTGCTCACAACTACCTCAGCTATACTACTTAAGGTGAGAATTCAAGTCAACCTAAATCATAAACATCTAGAACACTCGACCTTGCTATCTAAGCACATTATCTCCCTCTCGGGAGCAAACCTACACAAACTCTTATAGGCATCACTTCTAGGCATATCTAAAACACCTATTCATCAAATCTTTCAACATACCTCAAAACTCGTCATGACCTTTTATCAACAACACACATAACCATAAACCAACCCATCTATATAAAAGACATCATCTAATTCTATCATAGCAAGAATCATCTAGTCACATAGCCATAATTCGCATCAATACTAACTTTTTTTCTCCCTCGATCCTTGTACCATTAGCCCTTCGAGAGGTCGCATCTTCAAGACCATTAGATAAGGAATAGGAGGGAGAACTTATGGAGTCAAACTCTATGGCACGACTTGAAGAATATGAAAGAAATGTAACTTCCTAACGTCATATAGCCTCTCGCTCATAGATGTGTCGCGACTCACACCGATGAACAAGACTCTACTAGACGTGGCTTGTGACACAATAATCCTAAAACCTTTCCCAAAACCTGGTTCTAATACCATGTTTATCACGACCCAAGGCTAGCCTGTAGATGCAACACAACATACTCGACCGCGAAAGGGTCTCATACAAGCCTCATAGCATTCATAACATTCGATATAAGGAAAATGATACGAAATTAAAACTCAAGATCAGCAGTTCAGTAAGGATGTCTCAAGTAGTACTGCATAAGACTCAACATCAATGCACACAAAAATTTCAAACTACACATACAATGCCTAATTGTGCACTCAAAGATTCAAATTGTGACTAGCCGTTATCAAAGATGCCCAAGTTCATAATAGTTTGTTCACATGCAAGTTCAAGCTTAACAAAGGTACTCAAATGCCATCACAACAAAGATGATTCCATAGTCACACAAACATTTTCAACAATTTAAAGTCCCGAAATCACATGCAACTCTCACACTCACAAAGATGAACACATGCATGACTTCACCCATGGGTTTGCCCTTATTTTCCAATCAAAATTTGTTTAAGCTCAGCCAAGATCATAAAGGTTTTTTCAAGGCTTGTAACGGGGATGAGGGTAACAATATGGTCATTTCGGCTTACTAACTTCTACTTTCATGACGTATGACCTGAAAATAAGTTTTTCTCCTTCTCTTTCACATTAAAACATTTTCAAACTCCACCCTATTATTCAACTAGACATGAATCATCGGATACCCCATTTTTCATATGTTCACACACATTATTTATCATTTTTACTCTTGTTTAGTTTTTTTGTTCCTTTCTTTCCATTTTTAAATGGAGGGGTTTCATCTCTTTCAAAACAATCCAAAATCCTCGGGGAGTTTGTCACACTTCTTGAGTTCTATTCTCTTTCAGCACACCCCTAACTCAGGCTTCTGGCATAAGTTGGCTATTCCAACAAACCATACTTCATGCAAGTTATGGGTGAAGGGATAAATAGAGGACATAATTGTTCAAGTTTCTTCCATGAAAATGGGAAGGGTGCCAAGCTAGGTTCACACATCTCACAAGGTTGGCCACAAAAGAGGTATATTGTCAAATTGGTTCAGTCTTCAAAATTCTTGCTTAAGCTCATTTCAAGTGCTTGCATCACTCAATCAATCGGACCAATGAGGCAAATGCTAGGTGTCATCAAACACAATGTTCAAAGTAATCTCATCATACAAGGCATTGGTACCAAATTCAAATAGGACTCCGCACTTTCTACTAGCGGGCAATGCTCATCACAACAGACTCATTTGACAACTGGCTAGTCACAACAAGATGCTAAAAGATCACATATTTCCTATGTAACTTAGTTTGCCTCATTGTAGCCGCACATTCATTTCGTTCAATTAAGAGCACTATTTGAGTCATCAATATTGATCACAATTGACACTCAAATTCACATAAGAACAACCTTGATCACACACAAAAAAGGTGGCAAATTTTTAAAATTATGCTCAAAACCATTTCATTCAAAACAATGGGCCACAAGCTAAAACTTCCGCAATATCAAAACAAAGATATATAAATAAACCAAAAAGGCCGATATTCACAAAAGATATCATCAAAACAAAATCAATATCACAAGAGGTAGGTATTGAAATACCTCACCCCACCCAATGCAACTTAAAACAAAAACAAAGTATATATAAAAAAAATAGAACAGAGAGGGAGGGGAAAAATCATCCTTCTAGGCTTAAGGCTGGGGTAAAGTCTGCATCTTTGCCACTCCATATGTCTGGGCATCAGTATCGAGGGTCCCATCAACCTTAGCTCCACTGGAGCTCACCATCGAAGTATCCATCAGGGAGTCCTGAACAACTAAATCGACCATAGTCTCCTCTAAGTCAGTCACGCCCTCAAAAATAGTCTCCTCCTGAAAACCAAGTTGCTCCTCATTAGTCTCATCCTCGAACTCTGCAGTTGCATCATCAGCCTAATCTCATCTCCGGTAGTAGTAGTAGGTACATCAAAATAGGATGGATTATCGATGCTCGAGTCATCTGGGATATCCATGGTCACAAAAATCAGAGACATATCAATGGACTTCAGCTGGTCCACATCTTTTCTCAACTTAGCAATCGCGGCCTTTAAGGTCATCACCTCATGAGTAGCTCATTGGCCTCTGTCACAAACCTCTATTCTCGCAGTGAGGACATGAACAATTGAAGACCTGAGAGGTGTCAATGAAGTAGTAAGAGCTCTCTCAATCATCTTGGGGACCACGACCTCTAGCCAGAAGGCACGCATATAAGTAGAATGGGCTAGGTTCCCTATCTTGAGAAGCATGGCATGGGTGATCGGAGGCCTGGACCAGTAGTAGATCTAGGGGGTGAGGGAGCAACTGAAGTACTCGGGGACTCAGAAGGAGTGGAGCTACAAGTACTTGAAGGCCCAGTAGCCGGAGTAGGCATGACTACCTCTGCAGGTATCATATCAATATCAGTTGCCAAGGTATTGTCCACCAGGGCTGCCCTCCTTCTCTCAGCCTTATCCTTCTGGAATTCAACTTTAATACGATGGATGTCAGTAGAGGAGGTGGGTGTCACCGCTATGTCCGTCTTCTTATCTCGAGGAACACGGGCCCATTTGCATAACTTGGTGATCAATATCATAAAGGGAAGAGATTTCTGGCATTGCTTGGCCCTCTTGGCCATCTCCTGCTCACTGATCGCACCTAAATTGAGGCTCTTCCTATCAATAATAGATCCAAGACACATTACCTTTAGGTAGGGAGGATAGACTCATTCTGGGATGTCATGATCATACTTCTAATAAACCTAAACCAATATCTCATGGTTACATTCAGATCCTTCTTCTCTGTTGGCAAGCCGACCTCAATCCACCTTGGGGTACTGTTAGAAAGAAGAGGAGCCAACCAACATTTTAAGTCATCCAAAATCTTTGTCTGAATCATATTCTGGTGGTCATGCATGAACTTATAAGTACATCCCAAAACGACAATAATGCCCTTACTATCGCATTTTACCTTCTTGCCCTGGACAATCACATAATCAACTAGTTTAAAGGCACTCGCCTTCCTCTTCCCTTGTGGCACCAAGTCTCTATACGGCAAGTAGAACTCCAGAACCCAATTAGAAATGTAGGGACCTCGGGGTTTTGTGAAAATCATGAATTTGTGGGATTTAAGGGTGCGCCATATCTCAGGATACCTGTCAACCACACCATTTGTGGATAGTCTCTTCTTCTCAATAATAGTCCTCAGTCCCTCGATGTTTAGTATGTTGATAGAACATTGTGGATAACCCTATACCGGAGGTGTTGGGACCATAGACTATGCTGGAGCTGAAGGAGGACTATAAGGCACCGAGATCCTGGATGGATCATGCATTCCCTTGGAGCGAAGCTCTAATCTTTGTGCCTGTAAGAGCTGGTCATCCTCAGGCTCAAAGACGGAAGTATGAGAATCATGGGACCCTTTATCATTATTTGATGAGGTGAAGTGAGTCTCGTAGACTCCCTCACTATCAGAGCTAGCCTCCGGTGACTCCACCATGGGCGCCTTGCCCTTTAATTTGCATTTTCCTTCCTTTGTAGAAAGTTTTGATGCCTTTGCCCTAGATGCAGTTGCATCCTCATTCATAACTACTTTTTTTGCCCGTTTGCGGGGTGGCATGTCTCTTCCTGGCACGTTAGGTATGGCCATTCCTACAACACAATGGAGAAACACCTAGCAAAATTCTCAGAAACATGCATAAAAATTAGTTGCAGAATGACTTGCCGAACCATTCAGTGAGTTGCCGAGGTGGTTTGGCCAGCTAGATTGGGGTCACCAAAAATACCAGCATACAATTTTCAAAAATTCAAGATAGGTCAGCAATAATCAGGACCATTCGGTGAATAGACGACACAAATCACTGAGTTAGAAGTAGCTCGCCAAAAGTTACAGTGTATTTTAAGGGCGATCAAGAAGACCTTTCCGTGAATAATTGAGTGAACTCGGCAAGCCTAAGAATCTCTTCGAAAGTTACAGAACAAAGTTAATTAATTTTGGAAATTGAAGGAGATCTGTGGGGGACTGTGGCGAACTGTCGAACCACTCGGTGAGCTTGACTTAGCTCACCAAATGGCCCAATTATTGAATAATTCTATCAAAGACACTTCATTCAATTCTGAGCGTTAACAATCATTAATCAATATATAACCCAACTAAATGAGTTGGGGTCGAATCCCACGGGGAGCGATATATGTTTGAGATTCAGTAGTAAAGTGTGAACATGGTCAAATTAGTCATAGGAATAGAAATTATCAAATAAAGACATTATTCAAATCAAGGGGTGGTACGGATGTTAAATGGGGGTTTTGGTTTGAAATTATCAACTACAAACAGTGGTAAACGATACAAAATAATAATAATAATGAGATGGGTTCTTGGGATGTGATTCGATTATAGGCTACTATAGATAAATGGGTAATTGCAACTATTAAAAAATAGCTAAATATTAGTGAGTAAGCTAGACTATAGAGAAGGTAAACTTTCTCTCAAACAATTTACTACGAATCAAGTTGATTTCTCTCGACCATCAACAACATGCTAAATAAGAACAACCCACACCTTAGTCCATTCACTTTCTCGAGCTAAATGTGTGGAATTTGGTTGATGATTCACTCTCTTGAGCTTAACCCATGACAACTCAATACCCACAGACCATCAATCAATAATCTTAGTTTTGAAACCTCTCTCTTGAGCAAGCCAAAAATACAAGGGTAGAACTGCATTTGCAACTACAATTCTTAAATTAAAACACAATTAATGGTTAAACTCACTTCTAATTAGCATTTAAACTGACAATTAGCAATAGCCATAAACTAAATTAGCCCATAATCATGTAATCACACCACGAGAATTGGGGTTGTAGCTAGACATCATAAAAAGATAAAAATAGTTACCAAATTGAGTTTTCATCAACTGGGTAAGATTGATTTCGTCTTTACAATGAACCAATTAGAAGAATCTCAAAGACTTACTTCCAATTTCTTAAAAGTGAAAAACTTCAATTCCTCAAAGCTAAAGGAAAAGTAGAGAAAACTTGCTCACAGTTCCATACTTAATAATAGACTTCAATATTATGATATCAGATACTAAACTAAATGTTCAAAAATGTATTTAGAGTCGCAAAAAATGTTCTGCGAAGAGTTACTCAGGGAAGTAAGTCATGCTCGCTGAACAACTCGGTGATCTGCCCGTTCGTCATTTCCATCACCCTTCTACCTTGGCCTTCAACATCCTCAAGGTCTGTAACTTTGGGGGATCCAACACTCCATTTTGGAACCACTCGGTGATCCGCCGACTTCTCCTTTCTCTCGCCAACTTGGTTCCTTTCTTTAGGGCTTGGCACACTAAAACTTTAGGTGGTGAAGTAGCCATTTGGCGACTCACCAAGTGGACTTGGCGATCACCAGGCTTGCTTTTCTTCATTCTTTCAGCTCACTTCATTCCTTCTAGGAAATTCGTGACCTTACTTTTTTTCGCAATCCATATACCTGGAAATCAAGCATTTTGCATCAGTAATTGGCACAAAATAAGCATTTAAGGACACTAAATCTATATAAATAAAGCCCTAAATGAGTCCAAATCTCGGACTCATCAACACCCCTACTTAAACTTTTGCTTTTCCTCAAGTAAAACTAAAGTTCAACAGTTCAAGAAGGATGTCTCAAACAGTGCTACAAAAGACTCAATCATGAATGCACACAACAAGACTCAACTTATCCATGCATGGATAAATTGTGCACTTAAATATTCAAGTTGCGACTCACCATTATCAAAGATTCTCAAGTTCACAATACTTGCTTCAAATGCAAGTTCAAGATCAACAAATGTACTCAAATGCCCTCACACAAAGATGATTCCATATTCAGACTCAATTGTTCAACACTTTATAGCTCCAGAATCACATAATACTCTCACACTCACAAAGATCAACACATGCATGATTTCACCCATAGGTTTGGCCTTATTTTCCAATCAACATTCGATTTAGTTCACTCAAGATCAAAAAGGTCTTTTCAAGGCTTGTAACGGGGCAGAGTGGAAAGGTATGGTCATTTAGGCTCATTGGCTACTATCTTCGTGAAATGTGGTATGAACATCACATTCTTTCCTTTTCTTCAACATTCTCATTCAAGCTCAAAATTCAACCCATTATTTACTCTTCATGGAATACCGGACACCCCATTTCTTTTGCAACTTTTATAACTTTATTCCACAACTTTTTCATTCTTTTTCTTTCTTTTTTTTCTTCTTTCTCTCTTTTTTTGTATGGATGGGTTCCATATTTTTCTAAGCCATGGATCAAGGGGGACTTATTTGCACTTCTTGATTTACCTTATCTTTTCACCACATCCCCAACTTAGTCTTTTGGCCTAAGTTGGCTATTCAAACAAACCACACTTCATGAGGATTATGGGTCAATTGACAAAGAGAGGTCTCATTTGATCAAGTTTGTTCCAAGAAAAGGCTAAGGCCCTAAAGGAGTTCAAGCAAGGTTCACACAGTCACAAGGTTAGCCACAAAAAAGGTATATCGTCAAATTGTTCCCTTTTCAAATTTGTTGCCTAAGATCATTTCAAGAGATTGCATTACTTAGTCAACCGGACCAACAGGGCAAATTCTAGGTGTCATCACATACGGTTCACGGTAAGCTCATCAGACAAGTCATTGGCACCATTGTCAAACAAGACTCCACACTTTCGCTAGTGTATAATCTTCATCACAAGAGACTCATTTGATAACCGGCTAGTCACAACGAGATGCAAAAAGTTCACATATTATATATACAACTTCATTTGGCCTTATCGTAGCCACATATTAATTTTTGTTCAATTAAGAGTACTATTCAAGTTAGCGGTATTGATCATAATCGATACTAAAATTTGCACAAGAATAACTATTATCAAACACAACAAAAGGTGGGAATTTTTTTTTCAGAATGGTGAAAAATCATTTGCATTAAAAAAAATGAGCCATAAGCTAAAACAGCCACAAAAAAATGACAAAACACAATTTACATCACAAAAACCCAATATTTATACAAAAATGATAATCACAAAAGGTAGGTATGGAAATACCTCACCCCACCAGAAATAAAAAGCAGTTGTCCTCAAATGCAACAAAATCCTAAAAAGTTAATAAAAATGATAGAGAGGGAGATAAAGGAGGGTCTTGTCTACACAGTCACTCCATCTGTTGGGTATCTGTGCCCGGTGCAACATTAGCACGACCAACTCTACTAGGGCTTGTCATGGACGTCTCTGTCAGCAATTTCTGAATCACTGACTGTACAATCGTCTCCTCCAAATTCGGTAGGTCTCCATAGATGATCTTCTCTGGCACCTCTATCTGCTCCTCGTTGGTCTCTCCCACCGACTCATCCGCTGCCACATCATCCATTGACACGTCTCCAGTGGTGGCCGGAGGAATCTCAGAAGTAACCAGAGCATCCATATCATCAAGTGCCTCAAATTGTGAAGTAAAGTTTGTGGACTTCAAGTAGTCCACATCCTTCCTCAAATCTGTAATGTCAGCTTTCAAAGCTGTCACCTCAGAAGTAACACCCTCTCGACTCTGACAAGTCTCTAATCTCGTTGTGAGAATGTCAATAGATGCTCGAAGGGGTGTCAATGTAGCTAGGATGGTACTATTAATCAACCACGATACCGTAGCCTCCAAACATATAGCCCATACATTAGCAAATTGGGCCTAGTGCCCCATTTTCAGTATCATGGCCTTAGTAATCTTGGTGGGCTGGGAAGCAGCGAAAGAACTAGGAGTCTGGGAGAAAGTAGGAGTACCTGAAGTCCTGGAGGCCAGAGTAGGCAAAGATGCCTCTGTAGGTCTCGTCTCAACATCGATCTCTAGGGATGCATCAACCGGAGCTGCTCTCCTCCTATCTGCCTCCTCCTGAGTGTACTCGGCCTCTATGCGCCGGATGTTAGTGGAGGATGTAGAAGTGACCTCGATATCCCTCTTCTCATCATGAGGATCTCCAGCACACTGGCACAACTCTGTAATCAAGATCGAGAATGGAAGGGACGTCTGGCTCTGCTTGGCCCCCATAGCCATCTCCTACTATATGATGAGTCCCAAGTTGATACTCCTCTGGGATATGATTGACCCAAGGCAGGCCGCCTTAGGATGGCGGGGGATGGACTCATTATAGGATGGCATAATGGAGCTGCTAATGAATCCAAACCAATATCGTGCAACTACATTCAAGTACTTCTTCTTAATCTGGACTCGTGCCTCAATCCACCTCAGGGTGGTGTTAGAAATGAGGGGAGCAAGCTAGACCTTGAGATCTTCTAAGGGTGTTGTAGTGGTAGCCAAATTTGGATAGTAAATGACTGACACTCTATCAAATACCGCATTGATATAATCACGGATATAGTTCACTAGTGTCCCCTATACCATGATGGACCCTATAGGTCTGAAAGTACTGGCCTTCTTCTTTTCCTTAAGGGCCAGGTCACTGTATGTTGAGTAAAACTCCTAGATCCATGTAGGGATGTATGGGCCTCGGGACCTGGTAAACTCTTAAAGCGATGATACTAGAGTATTTCCCTCACCCTCGAATATCTACCCTCTAGGCCCTCTGTCGATAGTTGCTTCTTTTCTAGAATCATCCTTAGTCCCTAAGGTAATCTGTTGAGTAGCCAGGGAGGAGGACCATTTATTGGTGGCACTGGAACCGCAGTCGGTGCCAAAGTTGGCACTGTATCAATTGTAGGAGGGGTGGCCTACGGGACTCTAGATGCATTTGAGCAAGACCTAGCACGAATCTCTTTTCGCCGGGACTGTAGAGGCTGGTCATCCTCCAGCATAGAAAATGCAGCTTGGGAATCAAAGGATTCTCCCTCACTGCCGAAGTTGTGCTCCGAGACCTCAGATACATGCTTTTTGCCCTTGCCTTTTCCTCCCTTTGGAGGTTCCTTCCTTCCCCTTTTAGAAGGGGTAGTTGCCCCTCATTGATGAATATGTCTCATGCTCTTTTGCGGGGTGGCATGTCTAAGTTGATTCTAGCCATATCTGGAAAGACATGGTAAAATGTTAGAAACATTTCAATAAAAATAACATAATTCAGGTTGCAGACAGACGAGCTAAATCGGGCTCGCCGAAAGGATTGGCTAGAAAGTTTTCCAGAAAAATAGCATGTTGACTATGGGAAAGGCCTTTCGGCTAATTGCCGACATCATTTGGCGAGCACATATTAGGTCACCGAAAATCATAGTGCATTTTAGGGGTTAGGGGCGCAGAAAGGGAGATCAAATAAGACATTCGGTGAGTCGCTGAGTGCACTCGGTGAACTTAAACTTGTCGCCAAAAGTTACAGAATCTCACTCAACAAAAGAACGAAACAAAAGGGGATCTAGGGGGACTTTGGCGAACCACCGAGTGGTTCGACGAGCTTGACCCAGCTCGCCAAACTGCTCAACGTGCCATTTTCAACCCCAACTTCCAAAATAAATCCCACAGACCCCGAAAACAAAATCAAACCATACACCTATTCAATTTAATCTAGACTCATAAGACCAATGCCATCTGGGTACTGAGACTTTTCCTCGTTTGGCCAAAATAGGCCATTTGACAACTCTAGCCCTTCAAAATGATGTCAAACGCTCTATCATAGGGCAAAGCACATCATTTAACACAATTTAAGTTACTCAGATTTTACCTAACTAGACCCAACAACAATTAAGCACAACCCGACAATTTATGATCAATTTAAAGGCATAATTTTTGGGAAATCAACAATTTAGGCAATTTAGACATGATATAAAATTTAAAATAGGAAAACAAGCAAACTTTTACGAATTCAGAGAGGCCCGGCAAACATCATTAAGAACAATACAATTGCAAATGATTAACCGCTTAATAAGAGTTTGGGGTTCTCAAAACCTACCTTTAATGCCGAATATACGATTTGAAATGCTAGGCATAAGAGATTTCCAACCCTGAACACAAGATCAACAACCAAAAAGCAAGAAAATGTAAGAATATAGAAAATATAGAGTTCAGGTGTGATTTTGTGAAGTTAAAAAGTGAGGGAATGTGAAAGAGTTTGAAATTTTAAACCTTTCGCCTTTTAAAAATAGTCCAGTTCTTAACCTTTCGGCGATGTTAATCGACCACATCGAGTAGGTTCTTACCTCGCTGAGTTTTACAGGACCTCCATTTAACTTGGGGGTTCAAACGGCGAATAAAGTCTGGTTCGCCGACCTATTCATTGATAAACTGACTTGTCCATGGTCCCGCCGAGTTTTATAGACTCCAACTTGATAATTTCTTAAGCCTAACAGCGATCCAAGTCGGGCTCGCCGACCTCTTTGGTGAGTTATCGACTGGACATTTTGCTCGCCAACCTTCACTTTTCAAACACATTCTACCCTTTAACATGGACAATCAACTCACGATTATTCCAAGAACAAAAAGAAAGTAGTAAAACTTGGGTTGCATCCTAAGAAGCGCCTTAGTTAACATCATGTCACAACGCAAGTACCCACTCAAACTACATTCCTAGGTAAAGACGAGACAACACATAACCCATTTGGGTCTCCAGTAGCTGAATAGCTATGGAATGAGAAGCAGTCATCTAGTTTAGCAGTGAGACATTTTCTTTTATCTCTTTCTAAACTCTGTCCTGTTCTTCGACTTTGTGGAAAATGAGTGATAGTATTTCTTCTACTTGTACACCATAATACTCCTTGGGCTTTCTACGCTCATGAGGGAGAATGTGCCTATCTCTCTTTCTGTATGTTACTTCCAATTCCTATATCTTTATCGCCAAGAGAGACAGTTGAGTCAACAGTGTGGCCAAATTCTGGTCCTTCTCTATCTCCTTGTTAGTCTTAGTGATGTGATCAAGGAGTTGGGCTGCTATCGCATAGGGTTGTCATGCTACACCACCCAGAGAAAGTTAGTCAGCTAATTCTCTGGTCTCAGGACCAAGACCTCTATAGAAGCAGTCCAGTAGTATTTTATCTAAGATTCCATGAGTTGGGTATTGTAGCAATATTGTCTTAAATCTCAGCCACAACTCATGCATTGACTCACCCTCCAATTGCTTGAAATTTTGGATGTTATCCCTAAGAATCATCATTTTTTAAGAAGGGTGGTCCACTTGGTTACCATAGCTACACGACATGCTCCTTTCTTCTGCTCTAAGCAAGCAACATACAAACAAATATTGAAAGTAAGTAGATTCAACTATAACTAAAGAGAATAAAATTAAACTTCACTAAAAGAATCTCAAACAACACCACTCCCCGGCAGCGACACCATTTTGATCGAATAACGCTATCAAAGACACTTCATCCAATTCTAAGCATCAACGATTGTTAATTAGTATATAACCCAAAAATAAGTTAGGGTCGAATCCCACAGGGAGCGGTATGTGTTTGAGATTCAATAGGAAAGGTGAAAATGGTCAAATCAGTCATAGGAATAGAAATTATCTAATAAAAGCATTATTCAAATCGGGGGGTGACACGGATGTCAAATAGGGGGTTTTGGTTTGAAATTATCAACTACAAATAGTGGTAAACAATACAAAATAGCAATAATGAGACAGGTTCTTGGGATGTGATTTGATTATATGCTAATATAGACAAATGGGTAATTGCAGATATTAGAAAATAGCTAAATATTAGTGAGTAAGCTAGACTTTAGAGGAGGTAAACTTTCTCTCAAATAATTTACCACGAATCAAGTCGAATTCTCTCAAATATCAACAAGCATGCAAAATAAGAACAGCCCACACCTTAGTCCGTGCACTCTCTCAAGCTGAATGTGTGGAATTGGGTTTAGGATTTACTCTCTCGAGCTGAACCCATGACAATCCAATACCCTCTGACCATCAATCAATAGTCTTAGTTTTAAAACCTCTCTCTCAAGTAAGCCAAAAACACAAGGGTAGAACTGCATTTGCAGCTACAATACTTAAATTAAACCATAATTAATGATTGAGTTCACTTCTAAGTAGCATTTAATCTAACAATTAGCAATACCCATAAACACATAATCACACCCCCAAGAATTGGATTTTAGCTAGACATCATAAAAAGGTAAAAATAGTTACCAAATTGAGTTTGCATGAACTGGGTAAGATTGATTTTATCTTTACGATGGTCCAATTTGAAGAATCTCAAAGACCCACTTTCAATTTCTCCAAAGTGAAAAACTTCAGTTCTTTAAAGCTAAAGGAAAACTAGAGAAAATTTGTCTCACAATTCCAAACTTACTAATAGACTTCAATATTATGATATCAGATACTAAACTAAATGTTCAAAAATGTATTTATAGTTACCAAAAATGTGCTGCGAAGAGTCACTCGGAGAGGTAAATCATGCTCGCCGAACAAGTCGGCAATCCCCCTTTTGGTCATTTCCATCACCCTTCTGCCTTGGCCTTCAGCATCCTCAAGGTCTGTAACTTTGGGCAATCCAACACTGCATCGCGAAACCACTCGACGATCCGCCAACTGCTCCTTTCTTTCACCAATTTTGTTCTTTCCTATAGGTTAGAACACCTGAAATTTAGGTGGTCAAGTAGCGACTCGTTGACTCGCCAAGTGGACTTAGCGATCACCAGGCTTGCTTTTCTTCATTCTTTCTGCTCGCTTCGTTCCTTTCTGGAAATTAGTGTCCTTGCTTTGTTCCTCAATACATATACCCAGAAATCAAGGGTTTTGCATACCTTATTGGCACAAAATAAGCGTTTGAGGACACTAAATCTATATAAGTAAAGCCCTATATGAGTCCAAATATCAGACTCATCAACACCCCCAACTTAAACTTTTGCTTCTCCTCTAGTAAAACTCAAGTTCAGCAGTTCAAGAAAGATGTCTGAAACAGTGCTACAAAATACTCAATCATGAATGCACACAACAAGACTCAACTTACTCATGTAAGGATCAATTGTGCACTCAAAGATTCAAGTTGTCACTCAACATTATCACAGACCCCTTTGAACAAATTGTAACGGTCATAGATAATAATGATTATAGTTATAAAGAAATAGATCTAATAGAGGAAGATTTAGAAATAGTAAGTGATAGAATAAGTACATCAAAAAGACTGAAAAATATAGATAAAACAGAAAATACATCTCAACCTCAACGAAAATCAGTAGAATATCCAATAATACAAGAGATTGAACCATATCATTATTATATAACTGGAATAATAGAATAAAGAAAACATATTATTATAATAAATACTGGACAAGAAGAAAATTATATACCAAGAGAACTAGTAGATGAAGAAGAGATAATATCTAAAAAACAAACATGTCCTGAATTACCAAAAGAATTATCATCCATAGAAGACACGACTGAAAAAGAAGTCATTATAGGAGGAATAATTATATTAATAAAATTTACAATATACCAAGGTGATAATATAATACTAGGAATAAAATGGTTAGAAGAAATGAAACCCTATAATCTAGATAATACACAATTAATTATAACTTATAAAACCAAAAAAGTCACAATAAAAAGAGCATTATGAAAATCTATATACTTGCAAAAATAATATATACTTCCCGGATGAAAATAAAAAATTTATATACATAGTAGAATCAGATGCTAGCGAAATAAGCTATGGAGGAGTACTAAAATATAAATACGACAAGGAAAAGATAGAACACCATTATCGATACTATTCAGGAACATTTACAAACCCCGAAATTAAATGGGAAATAAATCGAAAAGAACTATATGCTTTATATAAATGTTTACTAGCTTTTGAACAATATATTGTTTATAACAAGTTTACTCTAAGAACAGATAACATGCAGGTGAAATGGTGGATTACAAGAAAGATACAAGATTCAGTAACAACTAAAGAAATACGAAGACTCGTATTAAATATACAAAATTTCACATTCACAATAGAAGTGATAAGTACTGACAAAAATGTTATTGCAGATTACATATCAAGACAAAGCTACTCAAACGGATCCAGACAATGAAAATACAATTGAGAAAATACTGAATACAATGACATTGTTTCATACAAAGCTAGATACAATGGAAAAAGAGCTACGACAAATAAAAAGTCAGCAGCATGACACTAAATATGCGGAGCTAAGTCCATCGGACGACTCAAAAATTCCAGAGCTACAAGGTGACGATGGGAAACACCGAAAAATCCAACCTAACAGTTTGTTAAATGCAGCTACAGGAACAGCTAGTACCTCTGCAACAAAGGAGGAAACCAAAACAAGATATGTCAATACAAATATGACCAAATTTTTTGATAAACCATTTACACCAAAAGTCCAAAAAGATATATT
This sequence comes from Solanum commersonii, assembly GCA_029007595.1. Lineage (NCBI taxonomy): Eukaryota > Viridiplantae > Streptophyta > Magnoliopsida > Solanales > Solanaceae > Solanum > Solanum commersonii. Next base: position 5,400,295 of record JAJTWQ010000029.1, read on the forward strand.
TATACCCCCTCAGGTCAATACATACAAAGAAAGCCTAGGACAGCATAAACAAGCATACAACCATATAACCCGAGCATATATAGAGAATATCCATAAAATCCAAACCTTTTTAAACCAAAACCCCAGATCTACCAATACAAAAAACCCTCATGAAGATTATATTACACAACATCTACAAGGATACAACAAATTAATAGCACAACCCGGTATAAACTCCAATCTAGTAGGTACTTGTTACTATTATGGATTGCTAAACACAGTATATACCGCAACAAGAGACGAGATAGCTACAATTCCAGAACTACACAAGGCATTTATGCACTATAAACGAATTACCAAAGGGACATTATTTTATATAAAATTTTATTCAGCACCGGCCGAGATATTATATGACGAAATCAAACCAATTATACAAGTAGTAAAAATAGGATTGACAAGGGAAATGATCATCCCCGACAAGATAGAAAAACAAGACGAAATTCAAAAGATTGAGATACCAGCATTTTATGCAAGAAAAAGAGTTATTGGCCTAGCCACAATATTAAACGAACTAGCGACAAATTATTTAAACGAAAATACAATATGGAGCTACTACGCCAGGGAGCAAACAATGATATATTCAAATTGCAGAGAAACAAGACTAGCAGATATGGAGGAAATAAGACAGTGGGTATTAAGCCTACTAAAACCAGAACAAAAACCGACGACAAGAGTTATAAGGCAAAACTTTATCTCAACGGAGCTAATGGAAAATTATTGCAAAACTATAGGACACACATATCCAGACCACAACTGTTCAAAATGCTACGGAGAAGACAATATCATTCCAGCTGTCAACTTGGAATAAAAGATACCTGACAAGATAAAGGCAAGAAGATAAAAGCATGAAGATAATGGAAGAAAAAGATAGTGGAAGAAAAAGAAATATGTAAAAAAGTTGTTTGTCATTTTATGTAAAGTTAGGAATATTGTAAATTAGTGCGGATAGTGGTAGGAATAGTATAATGTAAAGTAATCATAGTTAGCTAAAAGTAACTATAGGTTAGAAAAAGTAACCATAGTAAGGTTACTTATACTTGTATAAATAGAGAGCCATTAGGTAAGATAGAAGCAAGACTTTCTACACGGAAAGCATTGCTCCTTTGTAACAAATATTTTCTCAAATAAATATTTTTCTCAGGTAAAACTTTGCTAACAATGGATCAACATACTGAAGATACTCCACAGGTACATATATCCATCATATCTATATCTATGATTATGAATAGCTAAAATACTTGATTCCTGAATATCATAATATTGATAAGATGAAATCATATTAAGTTGTTATATACTAGAATTATTGTCAAATATTTTTAAGTTTGTTAACATGAGGAAAGAAAAGAAAACTTCCGACTATGCCATCCTAAAGTTGAAACCGTAGGCATGAGAAGCCGTGAGGGAGTAAACACAGTTGAGGCGCTGTAGGAAGAAAGTATTTTCGAAAGTACGATGTTAACAGTGACGAGAAAATGTTTGAAAATAATCTAGTTATAATAACCCAATATGGATACCACCATCTGTCAGGATTATGATATGAAGGAATTGCATTTAATTGCTCTTGTGATGATTGATATGACTTATTTACATAATGACATGACTTTAACATATAAGATATTAATTTTGCATATACTCAGAACTATACCAAAGGAAATAAGGCAGATCATATGGGAAAATATAGTTGAAGAAGAAGAAATAGAACTAATGAACCAAGAATGGTATGAACTAGATGAAATAAAAAGAATAAACAATGAAATTATAGATTTTAATATAAATGACTTAGAAATCCAATACTCAAATTAATGATAAATCAAGAATACTTAGAATATTGGCAACAGACTATAACAGATATTACTTTACTAAGTAATCTAATAAAAGAAAATATAGAAACATTTCAACAAAACCACGACATAGAATATATAGAATATATATTGGTAAATATAAAAGAAACTATAAGGTTAATACCTTTAGAAAAAATGTATTATGAACGAATTCATGAATAAAACGGACCTCCCCCCAAAATTGGTATCAGAGCTAGATAGCAATTATTCAGATATGGATAACCAATATGAAGTTCATAGATATGAATTAATTAGAACAGTAATAACAAAACGACAAGAATTGAAATTTAAACAAGAACGACTTGAATATAATATATATGCAGGTGTATGCCAGAAATCTATACTAGCACAAAGAAAAATGATATTTACACTACAACATGAAATACAAACTATAGAGTATAAACTAATACATAATTTAAAATGAATAAGGAAGAATTTGTTATAGAAGAAAAAACTTACGAAAATCCAGAAGGATTAAAAATAAAGATAATATTTTCAAATCTAGGAAGGAGATATAAAAAGATAGGAGATAATTTACACTTAATGGTGGAAAAAGAAACGGTAAAATTAGAAGATATTTTAATTGCAATGATAAGAATAACTAAAGAAAATAAAGAAATAGACAGAAAAAAAGAAATAGAGACAATAAAACATCAAACAAAATTAGAATTACAACAATTAGAAGAAGTAAAAAATGATAGAATACTTGCACTAGAAAAAGAACTATCCATGCTTAAAGAATTATACGCAGCTAAACAAAGAGAAAAAGAAAAAGAGACTGAATTAGAAATAGAAATAAAGAAATTTAAGGAACAATTAAACCCAGATATAAGCATTGATAATGTTGATATAGATGAAAATTGTTCAGAACAAGGTTCAGATATAAGCGAAACATATACAGAAATATTAGAAAAAATAGAAGGAACCGAAATTAATAATAAAATAGAAGTAAATACTGAAGAAGTAGAAAATAAAGCAAGTACAAGCACAAGTACAGAAGTCAGAAATCCTAGAACAATAAGTCTGAATTATTACACAGTTAGTTATCAAGAATCAGATAGATATGATACTTTATGGAATAAAAGATTAAATAAAAAATGGACACCATCTACAACAACCAGAAATACTAGTTTTCTAGATTTAGATTGCGTAGCAGATATAAATAAAACAATACAATTATGGGTAGGCTATATATCAAAACAATTAATAGATAACAAAATTGGAATGTCAGAAGTACCAGGATATATAGAAAGAACATTCATAGGAACAGTAAAATTATGGTTACAAAATCTAGCAGAAGAAAACACTAAGATATTAAGAAGTAGTAAAAAAATGGATGGAGAAAATGCAACCACACCCATTGATATATTAAATAAATATGAACTTGCTATAAGAAATGAATTTAGCAGTACAACAACAGAAGTAGAAGAGCAAAATAAAGAAAAACAGCTACATAGAAATCTGATGTTAAAATTAGCTATATGTAATATGTGCTACATAGATGAATATACATGTGTATTTAGAGAATATTATTATAAAGGAACATATGACCCAATAGAAGCACAAGAAATGAGAAAGTTGTATTTTACAAAATTACCAAAACCATTTAGTTCTAAAATAATAAAAGACTGGAATAGTGCAGGATTACAAGATACACTAGGAGCACGATCTTTCTTGTAATCCACCATTTCACCTGCGTGTTATCTGTTCTTACAGTAAACTTGTTATAAACAATATATGGTTCAAAAGCTAGTAAACATTTATATAAAGCATATAGTTCTTTTTGATTTATTTCCCATTTAATTTCGGGGTTTGTAAATGTTCCTGAATAGTATCGACAATGGTATTCTATCTTTTCCTTGTCGTATTTATATTTTAGTACTCCTCCATAGCTTATTTCGCTAGCATCTGATTCTACTATGTATATAAATTTTTTATTTTCATCCGGGAAGTATAACTTTGGTAAGCTTTTACATAATAATTTTATTTTTTGTATTTGCTTTTGATCTTTTTTGTCAAAATAATATTCTACATCCTTTTTTAATCTTTTATGTAGTGGTTTAAGAGTTTCTGCTAAATTAGGTATATATTCTCGTACCTGGTTTACTAATCCTAAGAATGATTGTAACTTCTTTTTTGTGTCTATGTTTTCTTCAGAATTTATTATTTTTTGTACTATATGATTTTGCATTTTTATACCATTTTTATCTATTTGTATTCCTAAAAATTCTATTTGGTTTTTCATAATTTCTGCTTTCTTTTTGCTTAGACTTATTCCTGAGTATGTTATTATATGAATAAATTTTTCTAATAGTCTTATATGCTCTTCCTCTGTTCGTGAATATAATAATATATCATCTATGTATACTATGCAATTTTCTAGTTGGTTAAAATAATTATCCATGAAATGTTGGTATCTTCATGGTGCATTTTTATATCCAAAAGGTAATACATTCCATTCATAGAATCCTTGTGGTACTGTGAAAGCTGTTAATCTTTTAGATTTTTCTTCTAACTTTAGATGGTAAAATCCTGATTTACAATCAAATTTACTAAAATAATTATAACCTTGTATTTGTCTAACTTTTAATACTTTGTTTGGTATGGGGTAATTATATGTTTTTGTTTTTGCATTTAGATTTCTGTAGTCAATAACCATACGGCTTTTTCCTCGTTTTTGTTCACTATGTTTATTTACTATGAATGCTGGGCTTGTATGTTTACTATTACTTTCTTGAATGTATTTATTCTCTAATAATTCGTTTATATGCATTCTAAATTCTTTTAAATCATCAAAATTGTATTTTAATGGTTTTTGGGTTATTATGCTATTTTCATCAATTAGTTCAATTTTTGCCTTTGTTTTATGTTTTTCCCATCCTTTTAAGGGATCTTCACTATATAGTAGTTCTAGTTTTTCTTGAATTATTTTTATTTTGTCTATTGAAAATATTATTATTTCTATATTATGGGTACTTTCTTTAATATTTTCTAATTTTTGTGTTATTTTTTCACTTCCCTTAATCCAAGGTGTAGATTTTCTATTTTTATTTGTTACTCTTTTTGCTCCTACCTTCTGTTTGCATGGTGTGGTAAACCACCAGTGTGTTTTTGTTATTATGTGGGGATATAGTTTTTCTAAAAACGGCATCCCTAGAAGCATATTTTTATTAATAAATTCATAACTATATATGTCTTCAATAGTTAGTATTTTATCCCATATTTGTAATTTTATATTTTTTGCTTTGTATGTTATCATACTGCCTTCATTATTAAATCCGGTTACTACTATAGGGGTTTTTAGTTTTTCCCATTTTTCGTCTGGTAGACAATTATGTTTACACATATTTGCTTATGCTCCTGTATCTAACATTGGAGTATAGTATCTATTATAATAATTTTCTACTATTATTTTTGCAAGTATATAGATTTTCATAATGCCCTTTTTATAATTCTGTTAGGGCATGATTGCCCAATGCAACATCAGCACTACTGTCTCCACTAGGATCTGTCATGGACGTCTCTATCAGCAATATTTGAATCACCAACTATACAATCAACTCCTCCAAATCTAGCATGTCTCCATAGATAGTCTACTCTGGCAACTTTATCTGCTCCTCTTCGGTCTCTGATCCGACTCATCAGCTTCCACATCATCCATCAACATGTCTTTGGTGGTGGCCAAAGGAATCTCAAAAGTAATCGGGGCATCCATATTATCAGCCCCCTCTAAGAGTGAAGTATAGTCTATGAACTTCAAGTAGTCCACATCCTTCCTCAAATCTGCAACATGGGCTTCCAAAGTCGTCACCTCAGAAGTAACCCCTTATGGGCTCTCACAAGTCTCTACTCTCACTATGAAAGTGTCAATAGATGCTCGAAGGGAGTGTGAATGTAGTTAGGATGGCACTCTTCATAATCCACTGTATTATAACCTCCAACCGGGTAGCCCGTACATCAACAAAATGGGCTAAATTCCCCATCTTCCGGATAATCGCCTGAGTAATCTTGGTGGGCTGGGAAGCATACGAAGAACTAGGAGTCTGGGAGGAAATTCAAGTACATGAAGGCCCGGAGGCCAGAATAGGCATAGATACCTCTGCAAGTATCGTCTCAATATCTATCTCTGAGGATGCATCAACTGGAGCTTCTCTCCTCCTAGCTGCCTCCTCTCAAGTGTACTCGGCCTCTATGGATTGGATGTTAGTGGAAGATGTAGGAGTGACCTCGATATCCCTCTTCTTATCACGAGGAACTCCAGCACGCCTCCATAACTCTGTAATCAAGATCGGGAATGGAAGGGATGTCCTGCTCTGCTTGGCCCTCATAGCCATCTCCTACTCTATGATGAGTCCCAAGTCAATGCTCCTCCAGGATATGATTGACCCAAGGCAGGACGCCTTTGGATGGCGGAGGATGGACTCAGTATGGGATGGCATAATAGAGCTGATGATGAATCCAAACCAATATCATGCAACTACATTCAAGTACTTCTTCTCGATATGGACTTCTGCCTCAATTCACCTCGGGGTGGTTTTAGAAATGAGGGGAGCAAGCCATCCCTTGAGATCACCCAAGGGTGTCGTAGTGGTATCAAAATTTTGGTAGTCCAAGACTGATCCTCTATCAAATACCACGTTGATATGATCACGGCTATAGTTCACTACTGTCCTTCGTACCATGATGGACCCTACCGGTCTGAAAGTATTGGCCTTCTTCTTGCCCTTAGGAATAAGGTCACTGTATGATGAGAAAAACTCCCGTACCCATGTAGGTATGTATAGGCCTCGGTGCCTGGTAAAATGCTCAAAGCGATGGTACTGGAGTGTTTCCCTTACCCTCAAATATGTGCCCTCTAGGCCCTTTGTGGAAAGAAGCTTCTTTTCTAGAATCATCCTTAGTCTCTCGGATTTAAATCCATTGAGTAGTTGGTGAGGTGGACCCTGTACTGGTTGTGCTGGAACCACAGTCGGTGCCAAAGTTGGCACATTATCAGCTGTAGGAGGGGTGGCCTCTAGAACTTTCGATGCATCTAGGCGAGACCTAGCATGAATCTCTGTCCACCTGGACTGTAGAGGCGGGTCATCCTTATGCTCAAAAAAAGCACCTTGGGAGTCAAAGAATTCTCCCTCGCATAAGGAGCTATTCTCTGGGACCTCAGATACGGCCATTTTGCCTTGCTTTTTCATCCCTTTGGAGGTTTCTTCCCTCCCAATTTAAAAGGGATAGTTGCCCCCTTGTTAATGACTATGTCCCGTACTCTTTTGCCAGGAAGCATGTCTAAATTGGTTCTAGTCATATCTGCAAAGACATTGTAGAAAGTTAGGAACATTTCATTAAAAATCACAGAAATTAGGTTGCAGACTGACTTTCCGAATCGATCAGCGAGTCGTCGAATCACTTTGGCGAGCTAGATCGGGATCGCCAAAAGGATTGGCTCAAACATTTTCTAGAAAAATGGCCTATCGGTGCCATCGGTGAATCGTCGACATTATTTGGCCAACATAAATTAGCCCACCAAAAATTATTGTGCATTTTAGGGCTTAGGGGCGCCGAAAGGGCGATCAAAGAAGACATTCGACGAGTCGCAGAATAGGCGAACTGAAGATTCTCGCTGAAACTTACAGAATCTCACTAAGAAAAAGCAAAAAATTAATGGTGATCTGGGGGACTTTGGCGAACCGCCAAGTGGTTCGACGAGCTCGACCCACCTGGACCCAACTCGCTAAACTATCCAACGTACCATTTTCAACCCCAACTTCCAAAATCAATCTTGAAACCCCCAAGAACAAAATCAAACAATGCACATATTTAATTTAATGTAGACCCATAAGACCCATTCCACCGAGGTACTCAGACTTTCCCCGGTTTGGCTAAAATTTGCCATTTGACGACTTTAGCCCTTAAAAATGACGTCAAACGCTCCATCATGGGCAAAGCACATCATTTAAAACAATTTCGGTTACTTAGATTCACCCGACTAGAACCAACAACAATTAAGCACAACCCGACAATTTATGATCAATTTTAAGGCACAAATTTTGGGAAATCAACAACTTAGGCAATTTACACATGATATTGAATTTAAAACAGGCAAACAAGCACACTTATACGAATTCAGAGAGACCCAACACACATCATTAAGAACAATACAATTGCAAATGAGTTTAACCGCTTAATATGAGTTTGGGGTTAGGAAAACCAACCTTTTAATGCCGAATATACGATTTGAAATGCTAGGCGGCAAAGATTATCAACTCCAAACAAAATATCAACAACCAAAAAGTAAGAAAATGCAAGAATATAGAAAATAAAGAGTGCGGGTGTTATTTTCTAAAGTTAAAAAGTGAGGGAATGTGAAATAGTTTGAAATTTTAAAGAATGGGGAGGAACTTCTTGTTCCGCAATCTCTGTCACATTTCTACTCGAATAAGCTCTTCAAGTAGCCTTATCCTGTAAGGCATCAGATAAGAATTAGGAGAGAGACTTTATAGAGTTAAACTCTATCACACAAATTTAGAGTAATGAAAGAAGTGGAGTACCCTTGTAGCGACCCTTTTTAAAGAGGCCTAACTTATACTTGCGACATTCAAAAGCGATTAAGAGGGCATACTGATTATAATCTAGTAGAGGGATTAGATTCATAATGACCTCCGAAAAGTAATTTAAGCAAATAACCGACGAGCTTTTCATGTATATATATTATCCTCACACTCAAGTATGAAGTAACAAGAATATTACAAGCTTCCGAGTGCTTGAATTAGCCTGCTCATGCTTCACACAAACATTCAAAATAAATAGTAAATTTAGTATATTACAAGATTTGTATTTACACACCCCAAAAGGATAAAAACGTATAGCGATACTTATATTACAACCCATGGTGACATGACCAAATCAGCCCTCAAATTCTCATGTAAATATACAAAACATAGATCATGTACAAGTCCCAAGGTTTATACAAAATATATATGCCTATATGCAAATTTGATCTTCCTTAAAGCTTTCAAAATCTCAATCTTCAATGGCTAACTTCAAGCATCCTCTCGAACATTTCCTACGGTAGAAACAACTATCCCTAAGCATATAGCTTAGTGGTGTAAAAACTATAGGTTCGGAGCCCTCAAATTCGCCAAGTTATCATTCTCAAGTAAAGGGCAACATAACTGAACATAATAAATAAATCAAGTAAACAATACATAAAGAGTATCAAGTTCGATATTTAAAGATCCAAATGTCAAGAACGCTCATAGCACAATTTTCCAAGAGATTCAACAACAAGGCTCGCCCAATATATACATCATGTCGTCACACCAAGCACAAGCAGGTATCAAGAACGGTCAAAACCCAATAATCAAGAGAACCAAGAACCATATTAAAAATGGCTTTCTAGTTCGTACTTAAAATAGACAACTTCCATTTTTAAGACGGAATAAAAATACAGAGTCAAGATGGTAAATGACCCGAATCAAGAGGCATGCCAAGAGTGAAAAAGTCACAGCCACAAGAAGGACAAGGTTAGAGAGTACCAAATGATCAAACAATCCGTACAAGTGGGCGAGTTACGCAAGCATCTTTAATGTATTAAAGAATATCAATACGACAATGCAAACTGACAAGAGGTAGCCAAGGTACCAAAGTAAACTTTCCGATATACCAACAGGTAAAAAGAGTACACGTATAAGTTTATACACAAACCTCAGTTTTTTAGCACAAAAACAGTCCAACAAGACTTCACGAGTTCAAATCGTAGACCAACCCGCGCATCAAAATCTTCAACTCGCACACGAGGATATACAACCTTAAAAATTGAATTTAATAACTTATTTACTTTCTAGTAGCTCAATAATGATGGCGTAACACAGAGTTATTATCACAAGTAAGCCTATCCTGTAGAAATATGACTACAGTCCTAAAATAGATATTCTGCCCAATAAACGCACTACATGTCGCAACTTAGATTTGAAATAGAAAATGGCCAAAATAGAATTTATTTCCATCATAAAATATGTAGGTATATCTCTTAAGCTTGCAAAGAATCAAGAATCACCGTAAAATACGCTTTGTACAAAAAGATATAATCAAAATGCTAACAGTTGAATGTACAGGATTTCTAATTCCAGAATCTGGACAAAACTTGTCATATGTTGCGTCCCTTATTTTGTATCCATAACAGTTAAATTAGAATTTTATATAAACACAAGAGTTGTAGGTCTACGAATTAGATTTTTAAAACATATTTATTCACTGTAAATTAAGTTCTTTTGATTGAGATATGCATAAAATACCAAAAACTACCCAGCTCGAAAGCAAATTTTGTCACTTACCTAAAGGAAGTGTGTGTGTATCGGATTCCAGCCAAAAGGACTTAGTTTTTCTCTTGATTTTGAAGAACAACTGTTTAGCAAATATTATAATGTTCTTAGACTTGAGGGAAAACGAACTCCATCAAAGGAGGTGTAAAGATATATAGCTACAAAAGTTATCCTTGTCACATGGGCAGATGTCACCAAAAGGGGCTGCCCAAACAAATAGATGGCTTCCCAAAAAGCATACATATATAACTATATTTATGTACTTTAAACCCACACTTCCAATGTATACAAGTATAATTAGATAATTAAGAAAATACCCCCATACAATACCTTAATATAGAATAATAATTTATGCTAATCACAACATTTCAAGTTCCAAAAATGAGAAGAAAACATAGTTTAGTAATTACGATATGATGTAACGACATGCGACTATTTTTTTAAGCATTTACGGGTGTTACAACCCTAATCATCTTGTAGCCTCTCATTCATAAATGTTGCGCACTTCACGCTCATGAACAAGACTCTACTTGATGTGGCTTATGAGACATACTAGGACCATTCTAAAATGTGTGCTCTAATACCAATTTTATCACAACCCAAGGGTATACCCTAGATGTAACATGGTGTATATGACCCCGAAAGGCCCCATACAAGCCACTTAGCATTCATAACATAAGACATAGAACAAAAGAGGTAAAGAAATATATTTCATGTCCCAAAAGAGTTTTATAAAAGTAAAGAGAAAGTCTAAACACTTTGTCTCAGTAGCCATCTAATATAATAGAATGAAATTGTGCCTAGCCTATACATCATGTTAAAAACTATAAATAAGAAAGAAAACTGAAAATAATGAAAATCCATCCTCGAAGCATGAGAACTCACCAAATCTCAGAAATCTCTCAAGTCAACCTCTAGCCACCAAACTAAGAACCCTTAATGTTGTGCCCTACATTTGGGAAAATGTAGGTAAGAGTATGTGTTAGTAAAAATATGCACCAAGTATGATAGCCATGCATATAAGCATTTAAGTCATGCTAAAATATGACATTTTCATAAACATGCAATGATCAAGTTAAAAGATGAAACTTGATAGTTAAAAAGCATAAGTCATAAAATATGATCAATGCAAGTGAACATCATCTTGAAACATACTTACGATACTTCTTGAAGTAACCTTGTTTCATCATAACTTTTCTTGTTTGTGAGAAGTAGCCTTAACTGGCATATAAGACCATGTGAGCTAGCAACATGGAATTCAGTGTCTACCCCAAATCGAAGAGGGGTGTCCTATTTGCCACGGTAAGGACCATGAACTTCTAGCTATTGTTGATCCACTAGCTAATGTTTATCTCGACAATCCAATTTTGGCCCATAGTTATAGGACACGGCTAATCTCCACTTGTCCACTTGCTTCTAAGCTTAATGTTACGACCCATGGGTACTCCCTAGATGTAACAAGCCGTATAAGACCCCAAGAGGCCTCATACAAGCAACTTAGAATATCATAACATAAAGTAATAAAAATGAACGGGAATTTAAAACTTTTCAATACAATCAAAGTCGTTTTTAAAAATGAGCCGAAGTCTAACATACTTGTCTATAACCATCTAAACAACATGAATAGAAATCTTGGACGCAGCCCATACAATAGTCCAAGACATAAAAGAAAAGCTTAAAAGCAAGTGGTGATCACTTCCTCCAACACAATGAGGACTCACCAAAACTTCACTTCCTTGATCAACAATGAAGCTAACCACGAGTGTGAGAATCGATGTCGCTGGACTCTACATTTGATAAGAATGTAGGCAAGAGTATGCGTTAGTACAATCAAGTACTAAATATGATGGCTAGCATAACAACATAATCATAAGCATTAGTCAACATATGACATAAGGCATAAGCCTAATCAAGACATAATAATCATCATAATTAAAGAGGAATGCTTTCTTAAGTAACCTCACTTATCCTTAGCCAAGACATAGGTCATCCACCTCTAGTCAAGCTTACATCATGGAAGTCATATCTAGCAACACTCCAACCAAGTCAACTTAATAACATAATCATATAGTTCATACTTACTTTTAAAGATATGGGGGTTCGACTCAATGCCTAACTTACAAAGGCTAATGAATATTTACCTCTTGCCTTACTTACTTTTAGATCGCGGGTACTGGCCTCCACAATCTTATCATATGACACGGGTACTCGCCTCCACATCATTTCATAAGGAGCCTGGGAACTCACCTCCATCTCCATTCATCATAGTAAGAACATGGGGACTCACCTCTTGTTCAATTCTAAAGAGTATAGGAATCACCTCATATCCTTACATATGGAGGTCAAGGGTAATCGCCTCTAGCCTCATCAGATACATAAGCTTTTAGTCTAGATTATTTTAGGTGAGACATCCTTTCAACCTAGAATCATTCATGTAAGTAAAAATTTCACATTCATACATTCATAATTAAGTAATTCATGTGGAAAGTATCCCGTCCTCAAGAATAACATCAATTACTAACAATTCATATCATAAGCTTTACTCTCAAAGCCGTAATTCTCATGATAATCATATATGCTTTATTCTTAAGCAATTAACATCACATTCTTCATATATGCTTCAATCCTAAGAAATTCTAGTCATAATTCATCAATCCTATAAGGAGATATCAAAACCCATAAAGTTTCCCTTCCGGCATAAACCCAATTATATCAATTCTAGGTAAAATCATGGTATAGGCATGGATACCTGTAATTTCATCCTAAAAACATGAAATCATATCAATTCATTCATAAACAATCATAATCCACTCAATTGGATCAACATTCAACATAACCCAACACATTGGAAGAAACCTTAACTAAAATTGGGGAAATTCTTCTTCAAAATGTGGAATTCTAGGGGACTCCATAGGAGGAAGGATCCCATGGATGAAAACCCATCATACCTTAGTCACAATGCCAAAAAAAGTTTGAAGATTGGGAGAATTCACCTTGACCTAACTTCAATCTTCTTCTTCTTCTTCTTCTTCTTCTTCTTCTTCCGCCTTTTAGAGAGAGAATATTTGAGAGGGGATTTGGGTTTTCTTATTGGAATTGAGAGAATGACTTAATTGAGTAAGTTTAAGGGTCTAAAATCCTTATATATGTGGTCTAGGTTTAGGCAAAATGACACCATATTGATTTAATTAAAACCAGAAAAGACCCTTAAGTCCCTAAAATAAATATCCAGACTTGACCCACAAGACCACGACTGAAAGACCATGGATGGACCTACGGTCCGTCCTGGTCAATCGTGGTTCAAGGATCATAGACCCTGAAATTTAGGGTCTGGACCTATGAAACCCAAACCACTGGCCGTGGACCCATCCACGGGGTGTGGGTCCTGGCTATGCTTCTGCCTTAGGCATGTTCCAGGATGCCCAATAATGAGGCCCATCTATGGGGTGTGGGTACATCCACGGGGTGTGGTTGGCTGTGGTGGGTGACACCTGGTAGTTCTACAAATTTGCTAAGCCACCCTCTTTAGGGTATAGGTTGTTACACTTAACTACCACAAAATTGTTCTTAATCCTATTCATCTTAGCTCATGAGGAACATGGCTAATTGTGTGTTTTCCTTACATCATGTGACATGGGTAATCGCCTCTTGTCATTCGATTAGAGAGCATGGGTAATCGCCTCTTGCTTCATCATTAGCATAGCTTCTTAGCATTGGTTCATTTTAGGTGAGAAAAACATTCAACCCTAAGAACCATTATCATGTTAGAAAACTTTTCACAATTCATGCTTACATGTTTATATGAGAAATCCTTTCAACAAAACAATAACAACAACATCATTGATACTTCAATCTAAAAGCATTCATAAAGCAGTTACATAGTTTTCATAAGACATGCATAATTCCATAATTTACCTTTCAAGGTTCAAAACCCACTTTCAATCAGCAACATCTACAAGACATGGGTTTATAGACATTCATCATAATTTCATATATTTCTTATCAATTCATGCTTCATTTCTTAAAAACTCTTATTTCATAATCCAAGACCCACATTATATGCTCATACTAGAAAAACATGGGAATTACATGGGCTCGTGGGGAAATATCATAAAATCATGAGATTAACTCAATTGATGCATCATAGATAATAAATCAATCATTTAGATCAACAATTATGAGAACCCATAACGTATAAGAAACTCATAACTCAATTGGGGAATTATTGCTTTGAAAATAGGACAATTTAGGAACTCCATGAATTGGGAATCCATGGATGAAAACTATCATACCTCAATGCCAATTGCTTAACTTTAACAGAGGAATTGTAGAATTGACTTGCAAACCCTAGAATTGGACCATTTCTTCTTCAAGGTTTCTAGAGAGTGAAATATTTAGGAGGAAGACTTGTTCTTCTTTGTAAATCTGAGAGAATGATTTTCAATAGGGAACTTTTAGATTTCTAACACTTATATAGAGGTTCTAGACATAGGCAAAACGATATAGTCTTAGGCTAAACTAATTAGAAAAAAATCTTAACTTACCCTAAAAATAACTGCTGACCCACAACCTCGGATATCGATCGACGAACTGTGGTCTAACCAACGGTCCATCCTACTGATCCGTGGTCAAAAAGTGGATTTGAGGCCACAAATCCACGGACCTCCTCCTCTGATTGTGGACCCAACGATAGTACGTCAGTCCAATCCATGGCCAAACCTATGGTCCATGGCTTAGTTCACAGCTGGTAGGTCTCTGTCGGATGGCACCAGAAAATCCTAAAAACTAGCTAAGTTGCCCTTTCATGAATCTGGGGTGTTACATTCTTTGCCTCTTATTATTAGAAATGAGCATAGAAGTTAATATTTAGAAAGTACATGAGCATGGGTCTAGGGAAAAACACTGATATGTGAGACAACATGTTGTCATAACGATTGAAATTTGTGGAATAAGCTAAAATAGGAATGAACTGCTATTGCATCATACCTCTATTTGAGCACATCACCTTACCACCACCCCTTAGGTTTAAAGCAGACATTAGAAGTCTATAAACCTATTTGGTATTCACTACACTAGCCTATATTAACTTTACTATGGGTTACTGACTAAGAACAAAAAGAAAATTATAAGCTTAGAGCCTAACACAACTATATACTATACTATCTTGGGTGCCCATCTCTCTTCCTATAACTTAAAGTCCTCTTCTACCTTAACTATTTTGTTACAACTTACCACCTCTTATAGGGAGCACGTATACTTTCTACTTTCCTCACCATACTTAAACTCCTTCACACATTAACTTCCATTCACCACCTACACTGGCTATACGGTACCACAATGACATCCTTCAAAATGCCTTAATCAATAACTCTCTCTATGCTACTAACATAAAATCTACAAATACCCATGACACGTTAGCCAACATATAAGAGCCTATCACCTCATTACTAACTTACTAGGACATGATTGCAACTTCATAAATTAATCCATCAATATTTCCATTCAATAAGGTTACTAACTGATTACTTGAAACTTCTAACTTTGGCAAATTCTACTACTAATGGTTGATAACATTACAAATCACACTATCTTTTGGGTAACAACACTAACCAAGCGTTCTAGAACATACTTTCCCCTTGAAGGTATCATCTTTAGAAAGTTTCAAGAAAGGTTCCGAGAGAATATCATAATTTTTCTCAATTAACGATTTAGGTAAACAAGAATAAGAGTGCATCTTTTTTAATCAAATAAAGTTAAGTGCACTAATGGGATCTTCTCAAGTCCTCGTACAGTCTCTTAACATTCTTTTAGCTCTATCTAAGGAGCCATATTGTTAAAAATTAGAACTCTACTATTTCCAGTACCTTGAAGATGAGGTATACTCGGAAGAGTTAGAGAAACACAGAAATCTGCATAAGTTTCTTATGAGACAACTCTATTGCACGATCTAGGGTATGAACGAATTTTTTTTTCATAAATCTTTGTAATCTCTCAATTATGGAAGTGGGGCTCTCACAACTATAAACAATATCCTACTAACACGACTTCATAAACACCATAGAACATTTGAACTCTATGCTTTGATACTATGTTTTTCATGCCCCAAGCTTACACCCTGGACGTGGTTGGGTCTCAGAATTATTGTTGGTCCCAAGTGAAACCTTCGACTAGATTATTCCTCTACCAAATGATATAAAACATATGCAAAAGCTTTCAAAAGATGAGCATGCATGAACAATTTTTGAAAAAACTCAAATATTTTGTTAAAAACTTTAAAAGGATCTGAATAATATCGATAAGATTGTAAAACAAAGCTCAAAGATATAACTCGACTGAATCGCCTTTGAAGCCTCTAACATACTACATATATGTTACCGAGATGCAACTTGATAATACTTGAATACTTTTTGTAACACCTCAAAAATTAGAAAGTTGGATTAAAAAGGGAAAGTTCAGTTTTAACGGTGACTCTTAGAAGTTGAGATGAATTGTGGGAAAAATCAAGTTTCTAAAGTTTGACCAACGAATGAAAAGGATTGGTTATATTAAGTTTGACGGGTCGTAGGAAGGTTTCGTAAAAGCACTTCTGACTTTATGAAATTTTATACTTGAACTTGGGTTCCACGGAGAGGTTTATAGATCATAGATGGAACGATAGATCATAGAAAGGTCTCAATGGAATTTAATGAAGTTTGGGTCTCTAAAGTTGGTTCAACAGATGACTAATACTGACCGTAGGTCCTAACCGTAGGTCACTTCCAACAGTTACTTATTAAGGGTATTTGATTATTTTCCTAGGCATCTAATACCTATACTATGTCATTTCAATCCTAATTCTAAGTCCTATAACTACCTTTCAACTCCTAAAACTACCCAACACCTCTCATCCCCTTAAATCCCCAACTCCTATCCAATTCTATTATCTACAATTCTCTCTCAAGCTCAAGGAAGAAAGCTAGGGTGTCAAGCTTCAAGTCCTTTTTATTCAATTGCTTTTGGCATATTTATCAAGGTATGTGAGAATTCACCAAGGGATTACATTCATTAATTGGGTCCCAAAAGATATTAGTATTCCAAATTTAGTTTCACCTAATTTGATTAGGGTTCATCAAATCTCCATGGGTCTAATTTGATTTTGAGTTAATTTTTCAATTCAACAAGGGCTCAAATAGCATTGGATACCATTATTCCAATAGGTAGACCCTTCTTTGAATCTTCCTGTAAATGTTTAGATCCAACTACATACTTTTCAATTATGTTCATATGCATCCATGGTTTATTCATGATTTTGAACTATGAATTTATGAAGATATGAACCTATGAAATTATGAATATGATATTTGAAAGTTATGCATTCTTTATGATAAAATATGTTTATGATCTAATGTTGCTTTTAAGATCAGAATCAATAAAATTGTGAAACGTTTTCTCACATATTAAGAAATCATGATTGGTAAAAGGTTTTCTCACACATGCATGATTCATCTTTTAAGAAGCTACTATATGATGATTTAACATTTTATTGGTAACTTAAATGTACTTTTCCAAATAAGACAGGATGAATATGTTTATGGCTAACTTCATTAGGATTTTACTTAGCACTGAGAGACCTTGAGATGGAGGCTCTCCCATTATTAGAGGTCGAGTCTCTAGTAGAAATCTCCTCATCCCTAACTATGTTGCCTCATAGGATTTTTTTAAGTGGCATAGCTAGTTGTTCCACCTAAGCTAGAAGTTTATGGTCCTTACACCAGATTCTACGTATAGCTCACATGGTCTATGTCTGTTAAAGGTAAACATCCCATAAAATGAACTAAGTTACTTTAAATGTTTTATAAAACTTTATTATGTTTCAAGATGCACTCACCATGTTTATGACTTATGGTTCTTTTAAAGGTTTTAACTATGATTTAGCATGGTAATTAATATCATGTTCTAACATTATCTTATGTTTATGTTTCATGTCTTTATGTATATCTCCATACTTAGTACATATTATGTACTAATGCATAATTGTGCGAACATTATTTAATAATATAGGATCGGACACTACTCCTCCTCCCGCTCGTGGCTAGTTGATTGATTAATCGTTGAAGACTTGGTGATTCCTCAATTCCTAGGATCGTGTTACCTTGACTACAGTTTTCCTATGTATTCCATTTTCAGATGGTGTATGTAGTGTATGGGTTACATCACAACCACTCCTTATATGTATTAGATTATCTTGTCAAGACTATGATTTGACTTCCGCTTTTATGTTAGACTCTTCTATGATGTGAGACTCTCTACTTAAATTCTACATTTATATATAATATTGTGTTGTATCTATGCCAAGTAGCTTGTGTAAGGACTCTCGAAGTCCTATATGCCATATCACGTCTAGGGTGTACTTTGAGTCACGATAAACTTGGTGTTAGGCTAGGTTTTAGAATATGTCTAAGGATGTTTGACAAGACACGTTGATTAGAGTCTTGTTCATGAGTGTGAAGTGCGTAAAATTTATGTATTGGAGGCTATAAGGCTTTTAGAAAACTTCTCTTCTTTCACTACAATAAAGTTGTGCCATAAATTCAGTATGTATAAAAAGAAAAGGAAGCTTGATGACCGGTAGATTTACATACATTTTAGGCAAATTTAGCTCAACAATTAGTATCCTCAATGCCTAATTAGGTCATATTCTAATGATATTTTGATGAATTGCAGCTATGAAGGTTAAAGGACAAAGCAAGACTTAATGTTTGATAAAATGGCCCAAAATATGAAAAATAGTGTAAACTCCACATTAATAATCTCCTAACATGAACGCAGATCGCTCAAAGGGTAAGACCTTGCTTAAGTTGAAAATGCACTGAATGAATTAATTGAGGCAGGCTAGTGAACACACAGACAAACGACAACCCGCCGAATGCAAAAGGCAAACAAGGTGAACTTTGCTAAGTTGACAGTACTTTGTGAAAAATTGGAGGCTTAAAAGTGAACAAAGGTGGTGATCAGTGATTCACCAAATGGGAAAGAAATATTCAAACAAGATTGCCGACCGAAGTTCAAACACCTAAAGCATGATTGGTGTTTCACCGAATGAGATTGGTGAACCTTATTAACGTTGTCAAATGAGTCACACACACATTTTTGGGCCAAATTTTGGGAATCAGTAAATAGTCGAAAGGACGATGAAATTGAGTATTAGAAAATTGTGGGAAGAATCTTGAATATTTTAGAGTTATATTTTTTTTTTTACTTTGTTAAGAACACTTTTAGTCTTTGAGGTTTTTAAACTTTGATTTTGAATTTGATAAACTAAAGTTTAATCCGAAGTGGGTTTACTTTTAATTGCTTAATTTCGTGTTACTCATGGATGCTTTCATGCAGGATATAATTTCTTTACACTTTGTGATCACTTGTTAAAACTTCAATCTCTAAGGGTATGATTATGGGGTTGGGTGTTGATTTAACTTCGTTGGTAAATAATTGCTAAATTTTATAGCTTTTAATCATGAATTTGAACTATTACATGTGCTTACTATATGAATTAAGATGACCAAGTTAATTTTAGATTAGATCTCAAATAAATGCTCAAAAGAGACCATTATGAGTGGGTAATTAGTTTAATGATTGCAAGTTAGTTACGTCTAATTTTAAATTCAAAGTAGTGGGTTGAATTGAAAGTCACATGAATGAGAACGAGAGGAGATTCCATGAACTACTATTATTAGATTGAAAGAAGATTAACGTTATTAAAGATGACCCAACATATCCATGATTACTTAATTTTATTAAATAATGAAATTATATCCCTAGTGACATTAATGTTCAATCTGCACACCCCTAGAGTTTCCTTAATTTGTGAATTTTTTTTCCTTAAAGATTGATTGTAGTTTGTGAACATGAAATCGTATGATTATGTAACATATCTTATTCGAAAAAGAGTAATAAGGCAAGTTTTAGGGATTTCAGGTGCTAGCCACGAGAGCCAACCATGGCTCATGGATGGGACCACGGACTGTGGGTAAGGTCCATGGATTGGGCACCCATGATCCTCTAGCAACCCTGAAATGATGGCCTAAACAATGGACTGTTGGTCAGACCGCGGTCCGTGGTTAGGGCCCATGGTTCGAGGGCCAAGAATTTAGTTTCTGACCACGAACGACAGTCGTGTAGGATGGCCCATCGTTCTGACCACGGTTGGTCGTCAGTGGTCCATTAGTGGTGGGCTGGCAGTTAAGTTTAGGGTGCAGTTCGGTCTTTTCCTAATTATGTTATCTCTAAACTACATCATTTTAACTTTCACAAAGACCCCTATATAAGTGATTCTAACCCAAAACTCACCCATTCACTTCATTCTCTTCAAACTCACCAAAAAGAATAATTCTCAAATATTTATCTATGTAGAACTTGAAAAAGAAAAAAGGGGTTCAAGCTAGGCTCAAGGTCAAGTCTCCATTCCTCAAGAAATTGTGAGCTTAGATAGTAATGTATGATAGTTTTCATCCATTGCTTCCTTTCATTCATGGAGTTCCCAAATTCCTCTATTTTCAAATTTATAATACCCAACTGAGTTAGGGATTTCTTCAAATGTCATGAGTTCTCTTGATTATTTATTTAAATGATTTAATTATGATTTCTTATACATGAATTCATGAAATACTATGATTTTATGATGATTTCCTCATGAACCTATGTAATCCCCATGTTTTCCAAGTTATGAGTATATGATGTGGGATTTTGATTATGAAGGAAGATTTTTATGAAATGAATTATGTATTAATAGAATTACATTAATTTATGATGAAATCCATATATAACCCATGTTTTCTGAATGTTGATGATTGAAAGTGGGCTTTGAACCCTGAAAGGTAAATTATGGAATTATGCATGTTATCATGAAATATATGCAAATGTTTTAAGGATGCTTTGAGAGTAAGTATCAATGATGATGTTCTTGTTTTGTTGTTGGAAGGATTTCTCATATACACATGAAAGCATGATGTCAAAGGTTTTCTCACATAATAAAGGGTTTTAAGGTTGAAAGGAATTATCACCAGATTGAACTAAAGATTAAGATATATCCTAATGATGACCTAGCTTGGTTTGGTCGTTGTATGATACCTTTCTATAAATAATGACTTAGCTTTGATTGGCAAGATGACGTGCCCTTCCGTGGATAATAAGAACAAGTAAGAATTGACTATTCGGTGGGATTTATTCTTAGCACCGAGAGGATATTGAGATTGAAGCTCTCCCGTTAGTAAAGGTAGGGTTTCTAGAAGCAATATCCTTATCCATACCTATGTACCCCTGTAGGATTATTTTCTAGATAGACATTATATAGTGGATCCACCTAAGCTAGGAGTTCATGGTCCTTAGTTTGGCAAGTAGGACAACCCGTTTCGGTATAGGAGATATCGGGGGATCATGTTATAGGTGAGATGGTCTCTATGTCGGTTAAGGATACTTCCCACATTAATAAAGAACTAAGGTTACTTTAAGAAGTAACTCATATGTTTTCAACGGTTCTAAATGATGTTAGCTTGCATTGACCATGTTTTTATGACTTATGTTTTCTAACCCTTTTCATATGATGTTTTAGCTTGGTCAATTGCATGTCATGAAATGTCCTCTTTTAGCATGATTTAAATGTTTTATGCATAGCTGTCTTACTTGGTACATTGTTTTGTACTAACGCATACTCTTGCCTACATTTCCCCAAATGTATGCTCCAACAGTCAACTTTCTCAATTTCGTGGCTAGTGGTGGATTTCGAGGGTTCCCAAGCTTTGATGAGTCCTTATGCTTGGAGGACAGAGTTTCATAGTTCCTAGATCCCTTATTGTATTTAGTTTTGGACATAATGTATGGGCTAGGCTTAATTTCATTCTATTGTATCATATGGCTATTGAGAAAAGTGTGTCTTAGAATTCTGCTTTTCTTTGATAAAACCATTAGACTTGAACTATTTTTTTACACTTTTTGTTCTATTCCTTATGTTATGAATGCTATTCTTTTGTATGGGGCCTTTTGGGGTCTTATACACCATGTTACATCTAAGGGTACCCATGGGTCGTGACAAACTTGGTTATCAGAGCACAAGGTTTAGAATGGTCCTAGGATGTCTCATAAGCCACATCAAGTAGAGTCTTGTTCATGAGTGTGAAGTACACCACATTTATGAATGAGAGGCTACATGATGTTTAGGAAACTCCACACCTTTCATTACTCGAAAGTCGTGTGATAGACTTTAACTCTATAATGTATCCCTCATAAAAGTCCTATGGTCTACAAGATATGGCTACTCGAAGAGCTTATGCTAGAAGGAATATGAGGGAGAATGTAGAACAAAATGCTTCTCCCTAAGCTCCTTAAGTTTTTGGTCGATCCTTTGGCCAAAAAAGTGACTAATGCAGAGTTTAGGGATCCTTTTCAAGTGTTGGCTGAAGCTGTGATGGCTAAAGGCAATAGGGAGGTTGTTGTTTCCATGATCTCAAATGTTGGTACATCGGCATCTAGAGTTAGGGACTTCATTAGGATAATCCTCTGAAGTTTCATGGGTCTAAGGTTGAGGAATATCCTCAAGAGTTCATTTATGAGGTTTACAAGGTCTTGATGATCATGGACGTGATGTCAGTGGAAAAGGCGGAGTAGTCCGCTTATCAACTAAAAGGTGTTGCTCAAACTTGGTTCAGCCAATGGAAGGAAGGTAGATCGGAAGGTATGGGTCCTCTTGATTGGGAGAAGTTTAAGGCTGCTTTTCATGATAGGTTCTTTCCCCTTGAAATGAGGGAAGCAAAGGTTCTTGAGTTCATCTATCTTCTTCAAGGAGGTATGAGTGTGTAGGAATATGCATTGAAGTTCACACAATTGTATAAGTATGCTCCAACAATGGTTGTCGATCCAAGGGCAAGGATGAGTAAGTTCATTTCGGGTATGTCCAAAATGGTTGTTAAAGAATGTTGTACTGCCATGCTCATTAATGAGATGGACATCTCTTGTCTCATGGTGCATGCTCAACAAATCGAAGAGGAGAAACATAAGGAAAAGTTTAGGGAGAAAAAGAGGGCTAAAACCAGTGATGCTAATTTCTCTCATTCAAGGTTCGATAGACATGGTCGTTCTAGGTTTTGACAAAGGTTTTCTGGTAAAGGTTCCACCAATGCTCCTCCTAAGTTAAACAAAGATAGGATGTATAACCCTAAGCCTCAAGGAGGGAATGGTAGTGGATCTTCATTGCCTATATTCACTTGTACTTGGTGTGGAAAGAAGCATGAGGGTAAGTGCGTAGCCGACATGGATGGTTGCTTCAGTTGTTCTAAGACTGGTCATAAGATGAGGGATTGCTCAATGGTTATGGCTAAAGGAAGAGAGGGCAAGTAAGCTCCTCCTAGTGGTTCGGGTCCCAATACTCCCAAGCAAAACTAATTTTATACACTACAGACTCGTGGTGAACAAGAGGGTTCTCCCGATGTGGTTACTGATATGTTGAAATATTTCAAACTTGATATGTATGCTTTACTGGATCCGTGTGCTACTTTTTATTTTGTGACACCATATATGGCTATGAGGTTTGATGTTCTTACGAATGTGTTGTTAGATCCTTTTTTTGTCTCTACTCATGTAGGTGATTCTATTGTGGCTAAGAGGGTTTGTAGAAAGTATCCCATCTCCTTGTCCCATAGAGTTGCTCTTGTTGACTTGGTAGAGATATTCTAGATTTTGATGTTATTTTTTGTATGGATTGGATGTACTCATGTTATGCTTCTATTGACTGTAGAACTCTAGTCAAGTTTCAGTTCCCAAATGAGCTTCCGTATAGTGGAAATGGGGAAATTCTATGCCTAAGGGACAGTTTGTCTCTTGTCTTAAAGCTATAAAGATGATTTCTAAGGGTTTCATTTACCATCTATTTAAGGTGAGAGATGTAGATTCTAAAACCCCTACTCTTGAGTTGGTCTCCGCTGTTAATGAGTTTCTGGAAGTGTTCCCAAATGATTTACTTGGTATTCCTCCCGAAAGGGAAATAGACTTCGGTATTAATGTTCTCCCTAATACGCAACATATTTCTATTCCTCCTTATCGTATGGCTCCGGCACAACTTAAGGAGTTGAAAGAATAATTGAAAGATTTGTTGGATAATGGTTTCATCCGACCGAGTATCTCTCTATGGTGTGCTCCAGTTTTGTTTGTTAGAAAGAAAGATGTTTCTCTTCGTATGTTTATTGGCTATCGTCAGTTGAACAAGGTGACTATTAAGAATAAGTATCTTCTTCCGAGGATAGATGATTTATTTGACCAACTTCAAGGAGCAAGTTACTTTTCCAAGATTGACCTTAGGTTGGGTTCCCACCAATTGAGGGTTAAGGAAGATGATATCCAAAGACATCTTTTCGAACTCGGTATGGTCATTATGAGTTTTTGTTAATGCCATTTGGGTTGACTAATCCTTCGGTGGCTTTTATGGATTTGATGAATAGGGTGTTTAGATAATACCTAAACATATTTGTGATTGTGTTCATTGTTGATATGTTGATATATTCAAGAAGTGAAAATGTGCATATTGATCATTTGAGGATCGTATTGCAAATTCTTAAGGAATGACAACTCTTTGCGAAGTTTAGCAAATGTGAGTTTTCGTAGATTTCCTTGGCCATATTATTTCAAGTAAAGGTATTGAGATAGATCCTAAGAAGACATATGTGGTCAAGACTTGGCCTAGACTTCTAACCCCTTCAGATATTAGAAGTTACTTAGGTTTAGCCCGTTACTATAAAAGATTTCTTAAGGGATTCTATTGCCTGTACTTTATTGGCTATGACTCAAAATAAGGCTAAGTTTATATGGTCTAAAACATGTGAGAAAAGTTTCTAAGAGTTGAAAGATAAACCTACTTCCACTCTGGTGTTGACTTTGAATGGTTTTGTTGATTATTGTAATGCCTCGAGAATTGGGCTACGGTGTGTGCTTATGAAAAATGGGAATGTTATTTCAAATGCCTCAAAGACAACATAAGATTCATGAGAAGAATTACCCTACCCATGACCTTGAACTAGCGACGGTTGATTTTGCCTTAAAGATTTAGAGGCATTATTTGTATGGTGTTCATGTAGATGTGTTTACCAACCACAAGAGTTTGAAATATGTGTCTAATCAGACAGATCTAAATCTTTGCCCAAGAAGGTGGCTTGAGTTATTGAAAGACTATGAGATGATTGTTCTCTATCACCCCATCAAAGCTAATATTGTGGCGGATTCTCTTAGTCGACTATTTATGGGTAGTGTTGCTCATACTAAAGAAGAAGAAAGTAAATAGTTAGTTCGAGATGTTCATAGATTGGCCTGATTTGGTGTTCGGTTAGTAGACTCCACAAAGGGTGGTGTTATGGTTCATAATAGTTCTGAATCATCTTTAGTGGTGGATGTGAAACCCAAGCAAGGGCTTGATCCAATTTTTGTTGAATTAAAAGAAGTGATGCTTAAGAAATCCATTGAGGCTTTTTCCCAAGGAGGAGATTGTGTACTTAGATATCAAGATAGTTTATGTGTTCCAAATATCGATGATATGAGGGAACAAATCTTATGAGAAGCACATAGTTCACGGTATTCCATTCACCCAGGAGCAACCAAGATGTACCGTGATTTGCGGAAAGTCTATTTGTAGAATGAGATGAAGAAGGTATTGCGGAATTTGTGACTAAGTGTCCTAATTGTAAATAAGTGAAAGTTGAGCATCCTAAACCGAGAGGTTTATCCCAAGATATTAGTATTTCTACTTGGAAGTGGGAAGATGTGAATATGGACTTTATTGTTGGTTCGCCTCGCACCCAGTGACAACATGACTCGATTTGGGTCATAGTAAATCGGATGACAAAAGAGGCCCATTTTCTTCCCATCAAGATTTCCTATTCGGTAGAGAACTATGCCAAGTTTACTTTAGAGAAATTATAAAGTTTCATGAAGTGCCTTTGTCCATTATTTTTTATTGTGGTACTCAATTCACTTCTCAATTTTTGAAGTCTTTCCAAAAGGGTTTTGGTACTCATGTTAAGCTTAGTATGACCTTTCATCTCCAAAATGATAGGCAAGTGGAGCGTACTATCCAAACTTTGGAAGATATGTTAAGTGCTTATGTGATTAATTTTAAGGATAATTATGATGAACATTTGCCATTGATTGAGTTTGCTTATAACAATAGCTATCACTCGAGTAATGATATGGCTCCATTTGAGACATTATACGATAAGAGGTGTTGATCTTTTATAGGTTGGTTTAAGGTGGGTGAATTTGCCCTAATAGGTCCCGAGTTGGTACTTGAGGCCATAGAGAAAGTTTAACTTATTAGAGAAGGGTTGAAAACGGCTCAAAGTCGACAAAAGTCATATGTCGATATAAGAAGAAGAGATCTTATGTTTGATGTCCATTATTTGGTTTACTTTAAAATTTCACCCATGAAGGGTGTGATGAGGTTTGGTAAGAAAGGGAAGCTTAGTTCCGGATAAGTAGGCCCATACCAGATCATGAGATGTGTTGGTAAAGTTGCTTATGAGATACATTTGCCAAATGAGGCTGCATCGGTGTATCCAGTTTTCCATGTCTCTATGTTGAAGAAATGTGTTGGTGATCCAACACCCATAGTTTCCTTAGAAGGTTTGGGAGTTAAGGAGTATCTTTCTTATGAAGAGGTTCCGGTGGAGATTTTAGACCGTCAAGTCAAGAAGTTGAGAAATAAAGAAGTAGCTCCCGTGAAAGTGTTGTGGAGGAATCAGATAACTAAGGGCGCTACTTGGGAGGCCGAGGCCGATATGATTTCCCGATATCCTCATCCCTTTCCTTCGACTCCTACTCTAGCTTGAGGTAATGAGTTCCTCATGGTTTGTTCTTTTTTTTGAAGTCATGTGTCGTATATGTTTCCATGATTTCCTTACTATGCATGACTTATGAAAAGTTCAAGTTTGGAGAAAATGAGTTTATTTGATTGACTCCTACATGCTTATGTGCACATGAATATGAATTGCATGTAGACTACTTGATATGATCTTGTGAGCATGTCTTTAGCTTGGAGTTGATGTTTCCTCCTTGGATATATGTATTTGAGTATGTTTTAGCTTGCAGTTGATGTTTCCTCCTTTGATGTTAGCTTGAAGTTTATGTTTCCACCTCGGATATGTGTATTGCATGCATGATAGGTTGTTAGATTTAGTTTCACCCCTCTTATGATTTTTTGATAACGTCTTAGCTTGGTGTCTATAGTTCCTCCTTGGTTATATGCATTTAGATGAAGTTTCATTGCTAATTGGGTTGTTAGTTCGTCTCCTACTCTTTTCGTACTAGCTTGAATCTCATTCGAGGATGAATGGTCCCAAGGGGAGAGATATTGTAACACCCCGTATTCGAAAAAGGGTAATCAGGCATGTTTTAAGGATTTCAGGTGGCCTCTACGAAGGTAAACCATGGCCCGTGGATGGAACCATGAATCGTGGGTATGGTCCATGGACCGTGGGTATCGTCCGTGTATCGGGCACCCAAGATCCTCCAGGAACCCTGAAACCATGGCCTAACCAACAAACTATCAGTCAGACCATGGTCTCTTGTTAGGGGCCCGTGGTTCAAGGGCCCAAAATTTTGTTTCTGATCACGAACGACAGTCGTGCATGACGGCCCATCATCCTAACCATGGTCCGTCGTCATTGGCACGTCGGTGGTTGGTTGGTAGTTTAGGGCCAGTTAGGTCTTTTCCTAATTATTTTATCTCTATACTACATCGTTTTACCCTTCACTAAGACACCTATTAAGTGATTCTAACCCCAAACCTCACCCATTCACTTCATTCTCTTCAAACTCACTAAAAAGAAGAAATGTCAAATATTTTTCTCTCTAGAAGTTCAATAAGAAGAAAAGGGTTTAAGCTAGGGTCAAGGCCAAGTCTCCATTCCTCAAGCGATTGTGGGCTTAGATTGTAAGGTATGATAGTTTTCATTCATGGATTCCTTCCATTCATGGAGTTCCCAAACTTCGCTATTTTCAAAGTTAGAAAGCCCTAATTAAGTTAGGGTTTTCTTCAATTTTCATGGGTTCTCTTGATTATTGATTTAAATGATTGAATTATGATCTCTTATGCATGAATTGATGAAATACTATGATTTTATGATATTTTCCCCATGAACCTATGTAATCCCCATGTTTTCCAAGTTATGAGCATATGATGTGGGATTTTGATTATGTATGAAGAGTTTTATGAAATTAAGCATGTCTAATGGAATTACATGAATTTATGATGAAATCCATACCTAACCCATGTTTTCTAAATGTTAATGATTGATAGTGGGTTTTGAACCTTGTAAATTAAGGAATTATGCATGTTCTTATCAACTCTACGCAAATGTTTTAAGGATGCTTTGAGAGTAAAGTATCATTGATGATGTTGTTGTTGTGTGTTTGAAAGGATTTTTCATATAAACATGAAAGCATGATGTGAAAGGTTTTCTCCCATAATAAAGGGTTCTAAGGTTGAATGTTCTTATCATCTAATTGAATCAAAGATTAAGAACTATCCTAATGATGACCTAGCTTGGATTGGTCATTATATTATACCTTTCCATGAATGATGACTTAGCTTGGATGGGCAAGATGACGTGCCCTTCCAGGGATAATAAGAACAAGTAAGAAATGACTATTCCATGGGATTTATGCTTAGGAACAAGATGATATTGAGATTGAAGCTCTCTTGTTAGTAGAGGTTGGGTTTCTAGAAGCAATCTCCTTATCTATATTACCTATGTGCCCCTGTAGGATTATTTTCTAGATAAACATTAGTTAGTGGATCCCCCTAAGCTAGAAGTTCATGGTCCTTACCTTGGAAAGTAGGACAACCCTTTTTGGTGTGGAAGACACCGGGGGATCATGTTATAGCTCACATGGTCTCTATGTCAGTTAAGTCTACTTCTCACATTAATAATGAGCTAGGGTTACTTTAAAAAGTATCTCATATGAGTTCAAACGTTCTAAATGATGTTATCTTACATTCACCATGTTTTTTATGACTTATGTTTTCTAACCCTTTTTATATCATGTTTTAAATTGGTCAATTGCATGTCATGAAATGTCCTTTTTAGCATGATTTAAATGTTCTATGCATATCATACTTGGTACATTGTTTTTTTACTAACACATACTCTTGCCTACATTTCCCCAAATGTAGGCTCCGACAGTCGGGTTTCTTAGTTTTGTGGATAGTGATTGGCTTCTAGGGTTCCCGGGCTTTGGTAAGTCCTTATGCTTTGAGGACTAATTTTCATTGTTCCTAGCTCCCTTATTGTATTTCAGTTTTTCACATGATGTATGGGTTAGGCCCAATTTCATTCTATTATATTAGATAGGTATTTATACAAGTGTTTTAGACTTTCGCTTTTCTTAATAAAACTATTGGACTTAAGTATTGTTTTACTCTTATTGTTATATTTCTTATGTTATGAATGCTTGTGGCTTGTATGGGCCCTCTCGGGGTCTTATACGCCATGTTACATCTAGGGGGTACCTCTGGGTTGTGACAAATTAAATTTGGTGGAATCATCCACCCATTTGCCTCGTTTGCTATATTGAAATTAGTTTCATATTAATTAACTAAGTGGATCCTTAACCTCATACCAATCCTTGTAGGATTCAAACCCAACTCTTTGTTGGGTCATTTTATCGACTACAACCACTTACTCTTTTGATTATTTTTGAAGAGCAATGTGAGCGTTATCAAATATTAGTCGCTGATATTTTGAAAGAAATGGAAGTTTAGTCCTCGATATATGGGCCCATATCATATTTTGAGATGTATGTGTAAACTTTTTTATGAATTAAGGTTACCTAATGATTTAGCATCTGTAATCCAGTATTCCATGTCTCTCTGTTGAAAAAGTATGTTGGAGACGGACCTTTATTGTTCATTTAAAATGTTTAGGAGTTAAGGGAATCCTTCCGTATGAAGAGGTTCTCATAGAGATTTTAGACCGCCAAGTTTGGAAGTTGACAAATGAAGAAGTTTCTTCCGTGAAAGTTATTTGGATGAATCACTTAGTTGAGGGTGCTTCTTGGGAGGGCAAAGCTGATATGATGTCCAAGTATCCTCATCTCTTTCCCTCCGGTCCTATTCTAGTTTGAGATATTAGTTCCTCCTGATTCTTTCTTTCGGATTCATATCATAGTCATTCTCATGCTTTCATATGCATACATATTCATGAAAAACATGACTTTTATGTTATGATTTAGCTTGAAGTGAAATGCCCTTGTTTATATTCATTATGATGAGATTTTCATTCATGCTGGGTTATTAGCTTTTCTCCTTCTCTATTCATGCAAATTTGAATCCCATTCAAGGAGGGATATCCCCAAGGAAGAGATAGTGTAACAACTC
Source organism: Solanum commersonii (assembly GCA_029007595.1). Classification (NCBI taxonomy): domain Eukaryota; kingdom Viridiplantae; phylum Streptophyta; class Magnoliopsida; order Solanales; family Solanaceae; genus Solanum; species Solanum commersonii. The sequence continues at coordinate 5,430,879 of JAJTWQ010000029.1, forward strand.
AGAAACCAAAATTGAGTTTGGGTTGAGAAGTTCAGAAAAATTTGCAAGAATGTGATTCTACGGTTTGACCTACGGGTCATATAACTTCCTAAGGGTTGTAGGGAGGGTCTTGTAGACACTGGGTAAGATTTTCTGAAACTGTCAAGTCTCTAATATGTGGCGTACGTATTGACAAAATAGTTCTTAGAGTAAATGAGTGGCCACAGATAACACCTCATTGAATACTTCCACCCTTAGTGTATTTGATGGACTATTGATCTATGGAGAAGACCTACGGGTCATGATATCTTTTACGAGTCATAGTGTGAAATTGTGAAATGGTGTTTGGACTTAGGGTATTTTAGGTCACTTTATGGCTACAGGGAAGGTGTACATACAGTAGACCAGACAATGATTCGTTGGACTCATTCGCAGGAAATACCCAGGATTTTGGCCCTAGTAGTTGACCCTATGACTTACCAGAACTGTCTGTAGAAGTTCTTTCGGATCGTAGGTCAAAATCTCAGTTGTTAGTTGATAGTTATTTCATAAGGGTATTTTGGTCTTTTTCTATGCATTTAATACCTATAGTATGATGTTTAACCCTATTTCTAAGTCTTATAACTACCTATCAATTCCAAAAACTACCCAAACCCTCTCATTCTCTCAAATCTCTAATTCCAATCCATGTTTCTCCTCTCCAATTCCCTCTCTAAGGAAGAAATCTAGATTTTCAAGTTTCCTATTTTCTCTTGCTTTGTTATTCATTGTTTACTAATGTATGTGGGAATTCACCAATGAATTTCATTCATCCATTGGGTGGTAAAAGATTTTAGTGTTTCCAATTCATTTTCCCCTAATTTGATTAGGGTTTTATGCAATATCCTTCGGTCTTGATTTTGATTTAATTGTTCAATTTCAAACTTCTTATGAATGAATGAACCACAAGATTTCCACGTAATTTTCTATAGACTCATGCTTTTTACTTGATTTTGATGATGGATTTATGAAAGAAAGCTTATAAATTTTTGACTTGTGATTCATGAAGGCTATCCTTAAAAGGAGTTAAAAGGGACAACAGTCGTAGTCAATAAAAGTACCCAACCAAGAGTTGGGGTCGAATCTCATAGTTAATGGTATATCGGAGAGAATTCTATAAAGAAATTTGCATTATAAACTCATTCATTTGTAATATTAAAAGCAAGTGGGTGGATTATTCTACAAATTTAATAAAAAGATTTGGTTATCAATTGTCACAATTAAACTAAAATTTCAGAAAATTCAAGAGTTTACAAACAATCTAGGGGTGCGAGGATTTTAAATCGATGTCACTAATGCTTATCATGACCAACGACACTAACCTACGGTACGAGTGTCTATGATCATCGATAACATAGTAACCCAACCAATGGTTGGGGTCGTGTCCCAAGGGAGTGGGTTTGAGAATTAATAGAAGAATAAAATTAAGCTCTAACTAGTCGTAGCTAAAGACATTAACGATTAAAAACATTGTAAATTAAAAGGGGTGACACAAAGGTGTCAAATATCAAATGGGGGTTTTGTCACAAGTAGTAAAAACAACAAAAATAACAAGAAAATCAAGTATGGGGACAAGTTCTTGGGGTGTGACCGCAATACAAGTTGAGATAAATCGTTGGGTATATGCTTTCGACAGGAAATTTTCAAGATAATAGTGACATGGCTAAGCTTTAGATGGAAATAAATTCCCTCTTAGGCAACTTACCCCGTTTCAAATGCATTCCTCTAGACACCCATTTGCTGCATTAAGGCCAGCCTACGCCTTACCCCACTCACTTTCTCGAGCTGAGTGTTAGGATATAGGACTAGGACTCACCCTCTCAAGCTGAATCTCATGTCGACCCACTCCTTAGGCCATCAGTCTAGCGGTCTTGGTTTCGCAACCTCCCTCTTGGGCAAGCCGAAAACACATGGGTGGTTTTGTATTTGCTACTACAAACCCATTAAATTAAATCACAACCACTAGGTGAAATCACCATTAAAATACATCTAACCTATCAGCAAGCAAGACCAAACAATAATATCAATACATATTTGCTAAATCACACCCCAAGAATGGGGTTTTTAGCACACAACAAGAAATAACGAAATACTCCTAAAATGATACTACAATCAAATGGGTATAAGGAATTAAACCTTGATTTAAGCAAAGGAATAAGAATGGAGAAGACCCACTTCCAACTTGGGGAAGATGAAATCCTTCTTTCTTCAAGTTTCCTAAAAACCCAATCCAAACCTGAGAAAAAATATCCCAAAAAGTACTATTCTATTGTGAAAATTAAAATAAATGTTTGACTCTCTAAAATTAACAACAAGGTTAGTATTTATAGACTTCATAAAATAGTGTTGGCAGATCTTTCAGCGAGATTAGTTGGAATCGCCGATTAACTCGGCGATTCGCCCTTCGGTGTAGTTCGTCGTCGTCTTGCACTAGCCTTCAGCATGGTTGTGCTTTGTGTCATTGGGCAAGATAGTACTACTTCGCAGAATTATTCGGCAAAATGCCGACTTCTCCTTTCACTGCCTTTTTGACCATGCTACTTCAGGGCTTCGCATACTGGAACAAAGGGCGAAGTGCATCCCTTCGGCGAATCGCCAAGTGTGCTTGGCGATGCTCAGGCTTCAGCTTCTTAGTTCTTTTCAGCCCTTTTGTTCCTTTTTGCGCCTAAGTGTCTATGCTTCCACTAAAACTTCAAATACCTGAAACTTAAGAGTTTTCATCAGATATTGAGACAAAATAAATATTTGAGGACACTGCTTCTATCAAAATAAAGCCCTAAATGAGTCAAATTTGTGGACTCATCAAAACATAGGGATATTTATGTTGCTCTATAGTGATGAACATTCACGAATAGGCTAGGTCATTTTCAATGATGCTTATCATCTTTCGATCTCAAAGCATCTTTGCATAGAATCTCCTTTCGGTCTCATGTATTTGCTATACCAAACAACCTAATGCCTTACTCTGCTTTCTTTTTCAATGACAAAGTAGGGTAAAAATATATGATCCATAACCTCTATTTTAAAGAAAATTCAAGACATCAAACCTAAATTTGTAATGTTAGACTAATTTCCCATTCCAATCAATTTCTTTTGAGCATCGACCAGATATCGGAAGTATGAATTATTGTGCAACCTTAACCCATAACTTAACCCCATGCTAATTAGCCTAAATTCATGTATGAACAAAAAACAAACAAGAGCATAACACAATACACATTACATTAAATCAACACCAAACCGCATATTTACAGCCCTAGATTATAGGGTTTTACCTATGCAACACGAAAAGCACAAACAATATACATTCCGTGAAAGAAGCCATGGGTAAGATTAAATTAAGTAATTACAAGTAAACCCACTTTCGATACAACTTCAATTTGTCAATTTCAAGAACTAAATTCAATAACCCAAAAAGCTAGACGTGTTCTTCACAAAGTAAAGTTTTCTCTCTCACTCTCAAAACTAAAATATTCAAATCTCTCACAAAAAGAGTACTCGAAGTCCCCTTTTTATCTCTCCTTTAGGCTATTTATTATTTCCCAAAATTTGGCCCAAAAACTCAGCATGCTAACCTTTGGGAGACGTTAGTCAGGCTCACCGAGTTCAGTTGGCAAATCACCGATCATGCTTTAGCATGTCTTCCCTTACTCTAGGCTTCACGTGTTTGAACATCATTCAAAAGAATTATTTGATTCCACCTTTCACATTTGGCGTACCACTTAGTACCACCTTGATTCGCCTTTTTAGCCTTCAATCTTCACGTTTGCAATGTCCCTTTCAGTGATGGTCAGCTAGGTCACCTTCCTTATTCGGTGAGTGTCCCTTTTATTTTTGAGTTCCCCGACTTGTCTCGATAAATACAAGTGTTGTGCACTGTAACTTTGGGTTACTTCAGGCTCATTAAGCGATCCCCCTTTCTTGCATGGCGATCATCAATGTAAATTTTGCACTTCTTTTCACACTTTTGACCATTCTTTCAAACATTCATCCTTGCCTTGTCCATTTGAATTCATAGCTCCAAATCATCAAATTATCATCATAACAAGACAAATTTAGACATAAAGGACACTAATTGTTGAGCTAAATAGGCATCAAATGAGTGCAAATCAACCACTAATCAACACCCCCAACTTTAACTCTTGCTTGTGTTTAAGTAAATCAATAACAAAATTAGCTCAATAAGGGTTTCTCCAAGAGTTTTTAGTGAGAGCTAACGTGCAACTACCATTACAAGACTATTCTAAATAACATGCTGCACTCAATCATGATCAAAAAAATCTTCAAATGATGACTTGCAAGTTTCAACCCAAGCGCATGCTCACTCTAGTTTTTTCTCTAATGCAAGACCATGTTTTCATAAATTTATTCAAGTGCTATGACATCAACAATGATTTAATGCTCTCACAAAGCAAATTAATAGGGAAATAAGTTATCAATATAACTCTCACTATCTCCAAAAACCAAATGCATGCAAGCTTCATCCCGTAGGTTGGCCCATATTACCAATTATCACACGACCTAGTTCATGCAAGATCTCAAGGGTCTTTTAGGCTTGTGATAGGGGTGAGGGTTAAGGTATGGTCGATTTGGTTTAGTGACTTCACCTTTTCAAAGCATTGTTGCAATCATCTTCCCCTCTTCTCAAGTTCTTTTCATTTTTTTCATTTGAAAACTCAAATTTTTACTTTTCACTCATTTTATATAGAATCCCCTTTATTTATTCACTTGTCACTTTCACATACTTTTTTTAAAAATGTTTTCATCATAATTACTATCGTGTTTTTATAAGGATGAGTTCCTTCTTTTTGTATTAAATGAGAAGTGGTAAATTTGCACTCATTTGAGGTATGTTTAGCTCAAAATTAGTGTCCTCAATACCTAACTTTGTCATGTGCTGATGTTATTTTGATGATTTGCATCTATGAAGGCAAATGGACAAGGCAAGGATGAATGTTTGAAAGAATGACCAAAATGCAAAAAGAGTGCCAACTACACATTGATGATTGGCAAAAAAGAAAAAAGGATTGCCTAGTGAGCATGACCTCGCATAAAATGATAGTTCACAACACTTGTGTCTATCGAGATAGGTCAGCAGACTGCCAATGAAAAGGTGACTTGCTGAATGAGAAAGGCGATCTTTGTGATCATCACTAAAAGCGATAGTGAAAGGAGAAAAATTAAAGACTCAAAAGGCAAACCAAGGTGGTACTCATTACTATGTTGAACATGAAAGGAAGTCTCAAACGAGCTCACAGACTAAGGTTGAAAAACCTAAAAGGTTCAAACACCTAACGCATAGAGCTAGAAAAGGTGAGATGAAGCTCGATTAGTGATTCACCAAAGGAGTTGGGCGAGCCTGACTAGTATCACCCAGTGAGACGTGCATTACGTTTGTGGGCTACTTTTTGGGAAACTATAAATAGCCCAAAGAACAGACTAAAGGAAGTTTAGATTTTAAATTTGATTTTGAGAGTAATAGAGAAACACTTTACTTTGTGAAGAACACTTTCTATCTTTTGGAGTTTTTCAACTTTGTTCTTAAATTTGAAAACTTGAAGTTGAATCAAAAGTGGATTTTCTTGTAATTGTTGAATTTAATCTTACCTATGGTTGCTTTCATGGAAGATATATTTTCCTTGCTTTTTGTGAAGAGTGGCTAAAATCCAAAGATCTAGGGGTGGAATTATGGGGTTAGGTGTTGATTTAATGTAGTCAGTATTTTGTTATGCTCAGTTTTGCTATAGTTCATACATGTATTTGGGCTAATATTCATGATGTTAATTTATGGGTTAAGGTTGCAAACTTAACTCCTACTTTCGATCTTTGGTCGATGCTCAAAAGATATTTAGTAGTCTAATAATACTAATTTAGGTTGGATGTGTGTAAATTTCTTGAAAATAAAGGTTGTGAGTCAGATCTATTTTTTCTACTTCTGCATCGAAAGAGAGAGTAGAGTAAGGTATTGGGTTGTTTTGTATAGTACATGGATGATTATGAAAGATGATTCTATAAAAGATACTTTGAGGTCTAAAGATGATTGTCGTCATTGAAGATGACATAGCATATTCATGAATGTTCATCACTATAGTGCAACATAATTATCCCAATGTGACATTGATTTCTAATCCTCGCACCCCTAGATTGCTTGTTAACTCTCGAATTCTTTGAAATTTTAGTTTAATTGTGACAATTGATAACCAAATAGTTTAATTAAATTGGTGGAATTTTCCACCCACTTATGTATGAGTTTACAATTCAAATTTCTTGAGAGAATTCTCTGTTGCGTTCGAACCCGATTCTTAGATGGGTATTTTTATTGATATCACGACCCAAAGGAGACCCTAGACGTGACATGGCATATAGGACCCTGAGATGCCCTACACAAGCCACTTAGCATGCATTATCGTGATCCTGGTCAATGTAAGTAAAAATCATCTTAAAAACACTTGTGAGATACTTCTAGAAGTGACCTTAGTTCATTATTGTGGGAGATTTACCTTTAACCAACACAGAGACCATGTAAGCTATAACATCAAATCCGATGTCTACCCCACACCAAAAAGGGGTATCCTACTTTCTAAGGTAAGGACCATGAACTTCTAGCTTACATGGATCCACTAGCTAATGTCTATCTAAGACAACATAGGTTTGGGATAAGGAAATTGCTACTAGAAACCCAGCCTCAAGCTACAAGAGTGTTTTTATCTCAATATCCTCTCAGTGCTAAGCATAAATCCTATGGAATCATTATTAATCTTAATGTATCTTGCCTTATCATCCATTAAAGGAACATCAAGTAGCCAATCCAAGTTAGGTTTCATTAGAATAACTCCTAAATCTTGATTCAAAGTTTAGTTGAGAAAACCTTTAACCTCTAAGAATCCTTTATCTGAGAGATCCTATCACAAAAGCAATAACAACATGGATTATTTACTCCCAAAGCAACTCAAATCATTTTCATCAATTTCATAAAGAACAAGCATATCTTCATAAATTTATCTTTTATAGTTCAAAATCCACATCATATCATCATACTCTAGAAATCGTGGGTCGTACATGGGTTCATGTGGAATTCAACATAAATGCAATTTCTTCTATTCGTGCATAAGAAGACATAAAAGCATCAATTGGATCAATATTGAAAAGAACCCATGGCAATTGAATAAAACACTAACATCAATAGGGAATCTAACTTTACAAAATTGGAGGTTTTAGGAACCTTATAGAGGAAAGGGCTCCATAGGTTAAGTCTATCATACATTGGATTTAAAATCCTGAAGAAAAATGGCGAATTTGGAGACTTGATCTTGAAACCCTATCCTCTCCTTTTTCTTTTTCTTCTTAGAGAGAGAAATATTTGGGAGGATGAACTTGATCAACTTTTTGGATTTTAGAAGAATGAATTGAATTTGGTGATTTTGGGGTAAAAGTGTTTATATAAGGCCTAGAGTAGAAGGTTAAACAATGTAATATTGAGTTAAAATAATATTAAAAATACCAGCATGACCCTGACTTAAAGCCGGCTAAGTACCTCTAATGAAGGGCTTCACGGGTCGTCTAGATGATCACATTCCGTCAAGTGGGTCGTGATGATGCCCTACCCAACAAGGTTTCACTAAAACTAGCATAATGTTTTGCTCTAGGATTGGAATTAGGAAAACTTGGTGGCGTATAAAACAAAACTCAATTATCTTTAATCTGATAGGGCAAGACTACCTAATTCTTTTTGTGCCGAAAGATATGATCATTTGAAGTTGACAAAAAATTCAAAGTCTAACTAGTCTCTTTAATAGACGACTTCATGGTCCTTGGGAAGCTTCACGGACCGTCTAGACGTTTGTGGTCCTTCACAGTGACCTAGGCTGAAATCTTAAAGATTCGGTGACTTGTACAGACCCTTAGACGGGTCGTCCAAGTCACCATGGGCCGTCTGGGGAACCGTTCAGAGGATACTCCTGCCTAGGCTAGTCATGGATGGCTTTCATGAGCCTTTTAACGAGCCATGGACCCCTACATGACACGTCTAGGGCTCCATGAGGTGTCCATGGTCCGTTTTGTGATCGCGGTCTTGCCCATTTGACCCTTTCTAGACATTTTCAATTCCTAGGTGTTACAATATCTCCCCATTGAGAACATTTGTCCTCGAATGAGATTCAAGACATCATAAGGAGGGTAAGAACTAGAGCTAGCAGCACAATCAAGAATGCAATCACATAACCGCACATATCCGAGGAGGAAACATCAACTTCAAGCTAAAGCATGTTCAAAATATTATTTCATAAGGTCTATATGCACCTCATACTCAAATTCACATAAATATGAACAAATCAACCAAGCTATTTCATTTTCTCAAAAATCAAGTTTTCATAAACATGCATAAATGAGGAAATCATGGGAATATCTAAGACACATGACACCAAAAGAGTAAACCATGAGGGATAAATACCTCAAGCTAGAGAAGGAACGAAAGGAAAGATATGAGGATAATGGGATCATGTAGGCCTCAGCCTCCCAAGTAGCACCCTCAACAAAGTGATTCCTCCAACGAACCTTCAGAGAAGCAGTTTCTTTATTTCTCAACTTCCAAACTTGCTGGTCTAAGATCTCAACCAGAACTTCTTCATAAGAAAGACTATCCTTTATGTGAAGACTCAGTGGTACTATATATATCTATTCGCCAACACATTTATTCAACAATGATACATGGAGAATTGGATGCACCGGTGCCAAGTCATTAGGCAATCAAGTTCATAAGAAACTTTACCAATATGCATGGAAATCTGATATGAGCCAACATAGCGGGGACTAAGCTTCCCTTTCTTTCCAAATATCATTACACCATTCATTGGTGAAATTTTAAAATAGACCCAGTCAATCACATCAAACTCAAGGTCTCTTGTTCTAACATCGGCATAGGACTTTTTCCGACTTTGACCATTTTTAACCTTCCTCTAATAAGCTGAAATTTCTCTATAGCCTCATGTACCAACTCAGGACCTATCAACGCAACTTCAACCACTTTAAACCAACCTATAGGATATCTAAACCACCTACCATATAGAGCCTCAAATGGAGCCATACCACTACATAAGTGATAGGTATTAGGATATGCAATATCAATCAACAACAAGTGATCATCCCAATTACCCTAGAAGTCAATTACACAAGCTCTCAACATATCTTCAAAAGTTTGGATAGTATGCTCCACTTGCCCATCAGTTTGAGGATGAAAGGTCGTACTAAGATTCACATGAGTACAAAGACATTTTTGGAAAGATTTCCAAAACTTACAATCTACTATAACCACAGTCATGTTGTTGCTGCGTGCGGGGTAAACCAACAATAAAGTCCATATTCAAATCTTCCCACTTCCAAGTAGGAATAGTGATATCTTGGAACAAACCTCCCTACTTTTTCTGCTAAACATTCATTTGTTGATAGTTAGGACACTTAGCCATAAATTCTGCAATATCCTTCTTCATCCCATTCCACCAATAGACATCCCAAAAGTCACAATACATCTTGGTGGCTCCCGAGTGAATGATGTTGACACCCAATTTTGATCCTCCCCGATAATATTTGATTTTTGAGCTTCTTAATTTTTAATGATTTAGAATAATTAGCTTTATAAAATCAAATATTTTTCAAGTAAGTTTGTTAAATAGTTTTGTCACTTTATTACAATGTTTTTTTAAATGATAAATATATTTCATATAGTTTAATATATATAATTAGTATAATTTATATATATTTGAAAACCATATAAAAATATTTCTACCTTGTTTTAGTAAATATTTTACTAATTTAGTCTAGTACAATTTAGTGTTATAATTTTGAGTTATTGAAACTGGTTAGTTTATAATCGAATTAATTATTTTATTTTATTTTGTTAAGTTTCAGAAGCTCATTAATTAAATCATGTTAATTCCTCATAATTAAATGTTGACCAAATCCACCAATTAAACTCAATTTCGTTACATTTCGAAATTCATTTGGGCTTTGTTTGATTACATTTCCTTAGCCATTTCTTCAGCTCTCCAATTCCAAGCACAATTCAATAACTTCTAACCGACCCACCCATTTCCATACTTCTTATTCCCAATTCCACCTTCCTCCAGCAGCCCAATTCTCCTACCACCCTAACCCGGCCCACTTCCCTTTCCCTTCACAAAAGATACCCAGATAGCAGCGCGTACAACCCAACCCCAGACCCCTATACACATATTTTTCTCCTTCACGCGTCAAATGACAACAACGTCAAGATGACATTTTTCCTCCAGCGTCTTCACATTGATCAAACGACAAGCCATCCAACAGCAATACACGTAAAACGACAACAACAGCAGCAACTCGCAATTCACGACGTAAAGTAGATAGAAAGAAAATTCAAACATATCCTTCCTCAGTCTGAGTACTGTTCTTATGTAGGAAATTCAGCTACAACAGTCTGAGATTCATCCTTGCAGCTATGAGATCGCGCCATGCAGCGTAGCAAGGACATGTAATTCATCCTAGGCGTCTACTTCTCCTCTTTCCTGTTGGAATGTACTGATTTTGTACTAGATTTTGAGTGTAATTTTGGTTTTTTTTTAAGGAATTAGATTAGGGATTTCAAGCGAGGCCCATTTTCTTACCTGGATTTTCATCCCTTTTCCCCCTAATTGTGAACCCTAATCTCCTTCAATAAATATTATTTTTCTTTTTATTATTAAGGGTTGGGAAATTTTAACTGAGAAAGAGAATAGAATAGTAACGTAACGATAACAAATACATACTAAATACACTAAGAAAGCAGAAAAGATAGTTGATTCCAGTCTAAGTTCCTCTATTCTATTTCGTCGCTAGCCCTTCCTCTAACTTTAGTTATGGTCAAGATTTTGCTCGAGTTTGTTGTTTGCTGTTGGTGTTTCGTGTTTGTGTGGAAAAAGTTGTTGCTCATTTTAGCTTGTCCCGTCCCTGTTCGCTGCCCAGAAGAAGGTAATACTCTCCTTCAATAACATGCTCTTATCTCTTTTAGTATTTTGATTTTTTGTGTTGGGAATCCTTTGTGTTGTGGTTGTTCGATGTTTAGTGTCTTCGATTTGGTGAAGCATTTGATATGATATATGTATGTCCATAATCTCTCTATATGATTTGATCTTAATCTTGACTAAAGTCTTTTTTTACCATTTTATATCTCTGTTTTCTTAGGTTGAGTTTATTCTTTTCATCCTATTTTTGTTTTTTTCCTCTCACAACTCCGTACTCTTTTTGTTTGTTGTTGTAACAGTTGGTTTTTTGCCATGTTCAATGCCATGACCGTTCCACTATATTGTGTCGTGTGATGAGTCATATTTGCTAAATTCATGGGTTGTTTGGCTTTTCTTTTTGGGTATTTGTTTAAGGTCTAATTTCTCTTGCATGCTTATTTTGTCTCAAATCTTTACCCTATTCTCTTCTTGCTCGAGTTATTTGTTTAGGTCAGAATGACTTCAATTGTAAAGGGCCATGACCCTATCTTGTTAAAGTTTTGTCTAAGATGTCCATGTGAGACTTAGTCTTCCGCTGTGTCTTTTGAAAGATTTCTATGAGTATTGAATGTTTTGAATCGTATGGTTTTAAAATATAAAGTTTTTAATTTTGTGCTATTTTCATTGTTGAATGTAATGAATAACTATGAGGCTTGTATAAGACCCCTTCGAGATCGAGTATGTCGTGTTACAACTAGGAGGTGCTCTCGGGTCATGACAAGCACGATATCAGAGCATAAGATTTTGGAAATGGTCTTTAGGATCAAAGTCTCACAAGCCATGTCTAGTAGAGTCTTGTTCATTGGTGTGAGTCGTGACACATCTATGAGCAAGAGTCAATAGGACATTAGAAAGTTACACTTCTTTCATATTCTTGAAGTCGTGCCTTAGAGTTTAGTTTTACAGATGTCCTTTTCCTAACCCTTATCTTGTTTTATAGGATATGAATACAAGGGCTAACCCAAGAAGGATGGAAGAGGAGATAGAGAATGAGGGAGTTCCTCCCCAAGGTCTTCAAGGTGACCAAGTGCCTCAAGAGAATCAAGTTCTGGTGGATCCCCCAGCCATGACCAATAAAGAGATTAGGGCAGATTTTCTAACCCTAGCTCAAACCAGGATGGGTCAAGCTAATCGAGATGTAGGGCCTAGGGTTAATGCTAATGAGAATACCATGGCCTCAAGGTTGAGAGACTTTGTGAGGATGGATCCTCTAATAGTTCTTGGTTCTAGAGTGGGAGAGGATCCCCAAGAATTCTTGGATGAAGTATATAAGCTAGTCAATGCTATGGGGGTATCTTCTAGGGAGAAAGCGGAGTTGGCTTCCTATCAATTGAAAGAGGTGGCCCAAGTGTGGTTAACTCAATGGAAAAGCAATAGGCCTTTAGAAGCGGGCCCGATAGAATGGGAAGAATTTAAGGGAGCTTTCCTTGGTAGGTACTTTCCCCGTGAGAACAGGAAGTGTAAGGTTGTTGAGTTTATCAATCATAAGCAAGGTAGCATGAGTGTGGAAGAGTATTCCTTGAAATTTACTCTATTGTCTAAGTATGTTCCATCCTTGGTGTCTAACCCTAGGGATGAGATGAGTAGGTATGTGATGGGTATATCCGACCTAGTTGAGAAAGAGTGTCGTACGACGATGCTCCATAATGATATGGACATTTATAGACTTGTGGTGTATGCTCAATCTATTGAGGAGTCCAAACTTAAGAGGAAGGGTAAGGAGTTGAAAAGGGATAGGTCCAATGAGCAAGGTCAACCTAGGTTCAAGAAGAGAGCTCCTAACCATGATTCTTCTAGTACTCCTAAGGCTAATGAGGAGAAAGGTGGTGGATTTCAATCTTCTATACCTCTTTGCACCACTTGTGGGAAGAGGCATTATGGGAAGTGCCTAGCTGGTACTAGTGGGTGCTATGGTTGTGGAAAGAATGATCATCAAGCGAGGAATTGTCCTACTCTTACGGCTAGAGGAAGGGAGGCCAAACAAGCTTCTTATGTTGGCCCAGATTATAATGCTCCAAAGAAGAATCGTTTTTATGCTCTTGAAGCTAACAAGAACAAAGGAGATAATCTGAATGAAGGTACCGGTAAGTTATAGTTCCTTTTTTTGTGATGAGATCCTTTTGTTGTTGTTCATATTATCCTTAGTTGGGTTTACCCTTAAGTGGGGGATGGTATGTTGAATAGTAGGTTGTGGTGACTGTTGATGTCCTTATCTCTTTCTTTCTATTCTTATTCAAGCTTGATACCAAGAGCTCCTAGTAGCTTGTATCATGTTTTGGAGCCCTTTATGAAAATGAGTTTCCATGGTCTCCTAATGTTATGCATGTTTTAATGAAGTTTATGTTCATATGAGAAAATGAGTTTTCATGATTGTGTTCCTCATGTTGATATGCATCTATAATGAGCTATTTAAATGCTTCATGAGTTGACTTGTTGAACATGCTTAAATGTGTTCTTGAAAAGAGTTGCATGAATTGCCTTATGATGTTGTAATGAGCATGATGTGAATGGGAGAAGGAAGTTCCTCCAATTAAATGTTAATGTTAATGTTTTGTGCATAATGAGTTTATAGATATAGTTCCTACTTTCTTATATATGCATTGAGCTTATTGATGTGGAGTTGATGTTTCCTCCTATGATGTTTTCCATGTGTATTGATGTGTCATGATTGTGGGTTGCTAGTCTTGAGTCCTTACCCCTTGATGTGTTTAAAGTGTCATTCGAGGACGAATATTCCTAAGTGGGGGATAATGTAACGAACCTAAAAATGAACTAGTAAAACTAGAGCCTAATAACTTGGTGTTGAGCTTTCATGTTGTGTAATGTTGTTTCGGACCTTGTTTGATATAGTTTAGTGAGTCAACATCAAGGTACGTGATAGACTTCGTAGTGGAAAGACCCTTTTTTAATGTTGGTTAGGGGTTGGTAGGGAAAGTGCCAAACCAAGGGGGCAAGGCCTAAGCCAAAGGCCAAGGCTGTCCAACCTTGGCCAATCATTGTCCCAAGTCCACGGACCACTTCACGGTCAGTGGCCTTGACCACGGTCCGTATAAGTGGCCGTAAAGGTCACTCGGTGGCATGGGAGGCAAGGAACTTTGGCCAAGCTACTGCCCCAACTTCATGGATCACTCTACGGTCAGTGGACTTGACCACGGACCGTAGAAGTGGCCCTGAAGATGCCTTAGCATCTTGGGGCTTGGAAAGGAAAAAGAGAAACTGCCCAAGAGGACCATGGTCACCACCACGGGCCGTGGTCCCCTTTCATGGTCCGTAGAAGTGGACTTAGTCCCTGACAGGGCTGCCCAAGTGAGGGGTTTTTAAGTAATCTTGTTTTAATGTTTTATTATGTGGGGTTGATTTTAAATGGTTTATATCATAAATATAAATAGTTTCAAGTCTTAAAACACTTCATTTACTCCTTTATTCAAAACACCCAAATAAAAACCCCAAAGTTCTTCCTCTCTCAATATTTCTCTCTCTAACTCAAGGAAGAAGAAGAAGTGAAAGCTAGGGTTTGGATTCAAGGCTTTCTTCATCAAATTTCTTGGGGAATCTTAGTAAAGGTATTGTGATCCTTCATCTAGGGTTAGTTTGCACCCTAGAGTCAATTTGAAAGAAGTTTTCAAAGTTCATGAAAAACCAAGGTTTTACTCAATCTCATGGGTTCTTTATCCAAACGATTTCAAGTGGTTTCAAGTGTCATATATTAATAGTATTGATTTTTAATTGATGGTTTATGATGAAAATATTCTATGAACCCATGATTTCTCTCAATTTCCTAAATTGTGCCTTTATGAAGTGGGTTTGTTGATTATGAAAGCATATAATTGAAATATGTCTAAATTGCTCTGGGCTATAAAATTGTATCATTATCTATGCCTTAATTATGGTAACTTGTTGGTGTGTTGATGATTTGAGAGTTATGGCCTTGAAGGCAAGTTTTGACTAAATTAGTTGTTGAAGTAGAATTGTGCTAGAGATGTTGATCCACTTGAAAGGTGGAGGTGTTTACTTACTAAGTATATGAATGTGAATTCAATGAAGTTGAGGTGATCATGTTGTGATGGTAAATGTGTTATTGTTGAAAGTCTATTTATCAATTTGACACTCATGTATGATGATGATGTAATGTGAAGTATTGTCTTCTATATATTGTATATCTTTGATTGGTAGGCTTAGACATCCTTTCTTGGGTAATGAATGTGTCTTGACTTGATGAATATGAATCTATAGGCTATGGTATTCCTTTCATATATGAGTGATGAATGTGTCTTGACTTGATGGCTATGAATTGATAGGCTTTAGGCATTCTTTTCATAAATGATCTAATGTAATAAAGACTCTAGAATCGATAGGCTAGTCGAATTACTTTCTTAATGAGTCAATGTACCATGAATCGATAGGCTAGTGGCATTCTTTTCATGAGTATAAGCATGTAATGAGGGACCATGATTCGATAAGCTTATAGCATTCTTGTCATGGGGACCCTAGAGCTATCCTTGTATGTACCATGGATCGATAGGCTTATAGCATTCCTTCCTTGGGTAATGATGTATTATGGGTTTATAGGCTTATGGCATTCTTCCCTAATACACTAACTTAATGTGACCGAAATAATATATGGGAATGTAGGCTAAGCATCGAGTGGATATGGTTAGATGGAAACTCTCCCAATCTTAGGTTAGAGTTCCTATGAACATCTTACTATCCCATAACTATGTGCCCACATAGGATATTAGCCAGCGGATTTCATCCAAGCTAAGGATTCATCCGAGCTAATGTTATCGTTCTACCTTAGGCAAGCGGAACACCTCTTTACGGTGTGGGTCTTTATGACACCGGATTCCATATCTAGCTTGCATAGTCTATGTCGGTTAAGAACTTTTTCCCATCATGTGAGATGTGCATTATGGTTTCTTGAGAGGTTCTATGAAGTGTACGTGTTAGTTTGGGATGCCATATATGCATTGCACTAAGAGTCTTTGATAGGATCATAGTGAGTTCTCTAAGTCTTAAAGACTAATAAATGAAAGTCCTCTAAATGAAGTATTTGAAGAATGTTGACTCCTAAATTCTTAATGTGTATGCATGCTATACTTGGGTTAGATTATGAATTATTCTCCCTTGTCGTGCCTTATGAAATGTTATGTCTCTTATGAGTGGATATTGTTCAAAGGTGAAAAGGAAGGAATGGTAAGCTCCTTTTTGGTGACCTTAGTATGGTGACTTGGTATGGATGGTGGTATGGGACGCTATACGTGCATTGCAGAAGATATAGCATAAGGGTTACCTAAGGTAAAGGTAATGGTTTTCATGATAATATTGTTTAAATGTGGTATTATGACTTGCATGATGATTATACTTGTATTGTTTGTCTCTTATGCTATTGTACATGATATTTCTAAAAAGTGACATATTGCATGTTTTCCAACCAAAATGTCCCCTTTAAAGCATGTTTTTGCATGGTCATCATACTTAGTACTTTTTTGTGTGCTAACCCATATTTTCCTATTTTTACTACAAGTGTAGGCTCCGGCAAGTGATTGGTTCTAGCTAGGATTGAAGTGCTTGGATAAAGTTTTCATCCAAGACTTGGTATGTCCTCATAGGTTGAGGACAAGGACTTTTATTGTTTTATAGTTCTTTCTTATTTTGAGACTATTGTTAAGACTTCAATTTTAAACGGCTGTGACCCTATCTTGTTAAAGTTTTGTCTAAGATGGCCATATGAAACTTAGTCTTCCGCTGTGTCTTTTGAAAGATTTCTATGAGTATTGAATATTTTTAATCGTATGGTTTTAAATATAAAGTTTTTAACTCTGCGCTATTTTCATTATTAAATGTAGCGAATGACTATGAGGCTTGTATAAGACCCATTCGGGGTCGAGTACGTCGTGTTACCACTAGGGGGTACTCTCGAGTGGTGACAATCCTTTTACATCGTGTCAAGACTACCACACAAATATCCACAGGATATAACCAGACTCTCACACGGTTATCAGTTTGTCGCAATGCACATCCATATTTTTCGCTTACAAACCACATCGTAATTTATCTAGACCCTTGTACGTAATCTCGTGATGACTTTTTTTCACAACAAGTTTAACACTACTCAAGAAATTACAACTTGCAGATAAGTCCAAATTCGTTAATTAGTTCATTCCATAGATGATCGTTACTGATTATATATGCCTTATACGGCCCTTAAGGCCAGATACCAATTGGAACCTTCTCAGTTCCAATTAATTTGCTTGTTTCCCTTCATCCGAGACTACGACATCTAATTCACTTCATTGAGATACCAATTGGAATCGGGAGATACCAATTGGACTCAACTCATACCACAAGTGACAATAGTAGCTTACGAGCCCCATATAACTGCTAATTTCAATCATAGAACTTGGTCGAATCCAATTCTTAGCCGCCTCAATCTTTAACTGATGGTAACTAGACCTTAAATCAATATTAAAGAAAACCGATGCACCTTGAAATTGGTTAAAAAAGTCATCTATCTGAGGCAATGGATACTTGCTCTCAATGATGACCCTATTCAAATGTCGGTGGTCTATCCACATCCTCTCTTGCTAGTGATGATGTTACCACTTTTGTTGCTCTAGTTCGGACCATAGAGTGAAAGAGGAAAGATACCAATTTGTATCACCCAGATACCAATTGGATTCAAGTCATAGAACGAAAGAGTAGAAATCAAGTCGATTGGGGGTAAGGTTCTCGAGAGAAAATTTACCCCCACTATAGTCTAGCCTAGTCACAAATACTCAACAATTTACTATCAAAAGCATGTACCCGACAGTTTAGTTTATCCCATATTCCTATCACATCCCAAGAATCTTGTCTTTCTATCTAGTTTTCGTATATTTTCACTGGTTGTAGTTGTTAATTAATACAAGCCCCCCCCCCAATTGATAATTGATGCTTGCGTCACCCCCTTTAGATTTAGTATGTTTATATTCGATAATTTCTATTGCTATGACTAGTTAGAACTAAATTTTATTTTTCTATTAATTCTCAAAACCACTCCTTTTGGACTCGACCCCAACCCTTGGTTGGGTTACTTTACTATTGTACGATCGTACACACTCAAATTGGAAGTTGTGTCTTGATTATGCCAACATCAAAAATGGTGCCACTGCCAGGGAGTGGTGTTAATTGAGAATTTGTAGTTAAGTAAAAAAAAAAATTGTTCTTCTTAGTTGTAGTTCTACTTACTTAATATATAGTTTTGTTTCATTGGTTTGTGTAAATATTTTAGGAAGCATGAGTGTTAATGGCAGCAACGGAAGCTAGGTGGGCCACCAAGTTGACATTGGAAATCTCAACAATGTCCAGGAGCCCAACATTAATGACCCCCATATCATGGGAGGTATTGGGGCAATCCGTTTACCTCCAGCCGAAGGAAATGTAGTGTTCCATATAGCGAGCATTATGTTGCAACTGTTGCAAATAAAAGGACTTTTCAGTGGATTGGCGTATGAGGATCCTCATGAGCATCTTCGAAACTTCGTAGATTTGTGCGGACCATTCTCTTTCAAAGACATCTCTCAAGAGTCAGTCTGATTAAGGTTATTCCCTTTCTCGTTGATGGGAGAAGCGTGCAAATGGTTGGCGGAGTTTCCACGTGAATCCAACACTTCTTGGGAGGAGTTGGTCACTGCATTTAATGTGCGATTTTTCCCTCCCGCGAAGGTGATGACGCATCGGGACAGTATCCAAAGCTTTAAGCGTCTAGAAGAAGAAACTTTACACGAAACTTAGTTGCGGTTCAAAATTTTGGTGCTTCAATACCCAACCCATGGTCTAGCGGATAACGTGCTGCTACAGTACTTTTATCGGAGTTTGGACTCGGTAAATAAAGGTGTTGCTGACCAACTTTCACCTAGAGGCATGATGCAGCAACCATATGCAATAGCAGCCTAACTTTTAGATGGCATGGCAACCATGAACAGAGTGTGGTACACCTGTGAGGACCAGGTCTCCCCTCTCACATTCAAGCTATCCAAGGAACAGATGGAAAAGGGTCATGAAAAAGAACAAAGCATGGCCAAGATCATGACATAGCTTGACATTTTATCCAAAAATGTCATGGGGGCTGGTGCCCGTACTGTCAATGCCGTTGGGGTCGGGTGTGTAAATCTTAAGGAGACGAAGTTTAAAGCCTTATATAATGAGGAGGTAAATTTTCTAGCCAACCAAGGCGATAGTTATCTTTCAAACTACCCGAGGCATGGTGGTAACCAGGGTTGGGCTAGAGAAGAGGGTTGGAAGGATCGCGATAGAGAATGGAGGGACCAAAATCCTAACTGGAAGGATGGCAAGAAGGACAGGTATATGCCTCTCCATGAGCGCCAAAAGCCTAAGGATTTGGAAGGTGGTCGGTCTGAGGAAATGCTTTCTCATATCCTCAACAAAGTTTAGGGGGTCGGACATGATCTTGAAAGAAATGAAGGAAGATCTGTCGACCCTGAGCCAAACCGTCACCTCTCATTCAGTATCAATCAAGCAGTCAGAGACCTAAATGGGTCAGATGTCGTCTCCCCTAAATCTGAGACAAAAAGGGAGTTTGCCTAGTGACACTATGGTCAACCCCAAAAATAAGGTTTGAAGGTGGACTTGCGTCATGCCACACGTTAACTAAGGCGTTATTTGGGAGGCAACCCAAAACCCTTTATTGCTTTATGTTGATTTGATAAAATAATGGTGTGTAAAATATGTAGATGGAAGTGTGGAGATTGAATGAAAACTGCAGATTGGCGAGCAACAGGTCCAATTAGCAATTCGTCGAACAGTTCAGCGACCCCGAACTTGAACGTTATTACACTCAAGACCAACTTATATTGGAGTCTGTAAAACTTAGCGAGCACATGAAATTACTAGCGAATCGCTGACCCGATGGAGACCGCCGTTTGGACTCTCAAAATAACTAGAAGTTCTGTAAAATTCGGCGAGCCAAGTGGATACTTGGTGAAATGGCGAGTGGTTTGGCGATCCTGACTAATGTCGCCGAATGGGAAAAAGCTGGACGGTTTTTCATGCTAAAGGTTTAAAAGTTTTAAATTCAATCCCTTTCCCTCACCTTTCCATCTTCCCAAACTCACACCTGCACTCTAGTTTTTATATTTCTTACATTTTTGGGTATTTTTAGTTGTTGACTTGTGTTCGGAACTTGGATTACATTGTTGCCTAGTGATTCAATTCCAATTTAGCCAGCACGAAAGGTTGGCCCCCAAACTCTGAGTTTTTCCTATCAATTTTGTACTCAATGCAATGATATTACCTTGTTGATGTGTGTTGGGCCTCTCTGGTAGGATTAAAAAAAATTGTTTGCCTATTAGATTCACTAATTTTGCCCGTATCAAGTTAAATTGTAAATTCATGAAAATTGCACCTTGAAGGAGATAAGAAATCACGGGTTGTGCATGAGTGTCATTGGGTCTAAGACTAATTTGAGTTGTGCATGCCTTGATTTTGTTTTCGGGGGTTGCAGGGTTGAATTCGAGAAGATGGGTTGCATGAAGGGACGTTGGGCCGTTTGGTGAGCTGGGTCGAGCTCGCCGAACCACTCTGCGACTCACTTAATGACCCCATCTCGCCTTTAATTTCATGTTATATGTTTTGATTGGTTTCTTATCCTTTCTTCAAGAAGCATGAGTTCGCCAAAAGCATTCGGCAAATCGTCAAAAGTCTTCTTGGTCACCCTTTGTCTGCACCCCTTGAGCCCCCACTGCACTGAAACCTTTGGCAGGCAACTGTAACACTCTGGAAATTCTATGGCTTAAGTTAGAGCCTCACCTTATGAATAATGACTTAAAAATAGTCAAAATGATGTTTATAAACCTAAACTAATGTAATTGACTTGGTTTGGAAGACTAAAAGTCTAAACATTAAGAAACGACCACGACGTCCGGAAACTAGAGAAGAATGTGTTCTAGTGTGTCCTAAGGTTTTGGGTAGGTTTGGGAGTGTCGTATGATGGTATAATCTTGTAAAAAGAGTTAAAATAGGTAAATATATGTTTCTAGGGTCAAAAAATTTGAATACGACCCCCCTGGACCACCCTAAGGGGACCCAAGGGGGACCCCAACCTTGGACAAGCAAGCTGCCAAGGCAGCTTGCAAATTGCTCTTGGAGGGAACAAGAGCGCGTCACGGACTTGCTCCCCCAAGGAGCAAAAATTTTGTTTGCAACGTGGTCGTGTCGCGAACTCTACTGTCTCAAAATTTAATTCCAAATATCTTCAGGGAACAGCTCTGCGTCACGAACTTGTTCCGTGACGAAAATGCAGAAATTCAAAAATCTATTTTTACTTCATTAAAGAGTCCACTTAAGTGAGGGGTATTTAGGGTACTTTAGGGGACGTGTATATAATGATTTTTAAGTCAATTTACCTCACTTTTATCACTCAAACACAAAACCCCAAAGATCTAAACCTAAAGTTCCTCTTTCTCTCTACTCTTTCTCTCTTCTCAAGAACTCCATTGAAGAAGATTGGAGCTTCAAGAAGAAGACCAACTCTCCAAGGTTTCAACTTGGATTTTCGTGGTTAATTCGTCAATAAGGTATGGTGTCTTATCACTCTTGGGATTCCTTTCCCCAAGAGGCCCCTTTAAAATGAATTTCAAAATCTCCTAATTCTAGGTTTTAATCCAAAAACGTGGGTCTTCTTTCTAAAGTGAAATTGATGTTATAAACTGACTTTGATTGATGTTATATGAACAATTATGGATGAATTTATGTTGTATTGGTGGTTTCTTGAAGAATTCCCCATGAAACCCATGTTTCTCCTTCTTTTCCTAATTCTAACCCTACTTTGTGTTGGATATTGAATGAAGGCTATGAATTGAATGTGATGTTATGTAATTCATTTTTGTATGATGATTCTACCCTAGGTTATGTATAATTTCTATGAAATTAGGGTTGAGTCTTTGAATGAAGCCTTGAAGGCTATGAAGGGAATATGGCAATTGCTTATATTGATGATTGATTATGTTATTACTTCATGAATTACCTTGTATTATGTATTGGTTATGAATTTCTTGGTAATTGAAGTATGGATGTCCCACGAAGGGCAAGAAGTTATGAAGGTTGGTTCTTCTTTGAACTCAAGTATGAAAGGTAAATTACTTAGATTGTAATGATGCTATACGTAATGTGTTATTGTGGTGTTGATGACCTAGTTTCCTCATCCTTAACCATGTACACTTGAATTCGCTATGAAGTGTGTATGTATATTATGGGATGATTGCTATATGATTGAAAGGGAGTTCTCATGATTGTAATGTAATGTAAAGTAAAAGGTTTACTCACTTGCTAAGTGTCTCTAAAGTGAAAGGATTGTTACTCACTTATGAACACATATGAGCTATTATGGTAAGATGTCTACATAAGAGTCTAGTAAAGGCTAATGTGAACTTGTGTGATGACTAAAGATGATTACTAAAGGGAATTAGATGCTTAGCACCGAAAGGGCATGTAAATAAGATGGGGGTCTCACGTTTAGTAAGTCCGGCTCCCCACATGGGTTTTCTCACATTTAGCAAGTCCGAATTACCTACGGTATGTGTTGTCTCATAAGATGGAAACCCACACGTTTAGTAAGTTAGGGTTTCTAGAAGCAATCTCCTTGACCCTTAACTATGTGCCCGCATAGGACTTTAGCTTAGTGGATCCACCTAGATAGCTATGTACGAGTGGTTACACCTTAGGCAAGTGTTAACCCTCTCTTTTCGGTATGGGAGTATTACACCGGATTCCATGTAGTTCTCATGGTCTATGTCAGTTATTGCAATATTTCCCTAATATAAAAGTAAATGAAGGTATTAAAGGTGTGAACTCTTACTAGGGCTTTCTTAAGGGCTTCTACATAGTGTAAGGGAGGGTGTGGGACTTCTCTTGCACATTGCACTTGTGGGATCCTAAGAGATGGTTGTAGTAGTGTTCTCTTATGATTATGATGATTATGACTTATGTATGTTGAAGTTATGTTATGTATGATCATTATGAATATGGTAAGTTATGATGAAATATGATCTTATGAATGTATGCATGATGTAGGTTGCTTAATGTGATACTTGGCTTTGAATAGGGTTATGGGGTTCTATTCTTTGCATTGCACTAGTATTGCAAGGGCTGTCTACATGTTGGGATGATATTATGTTGGTTTGGACTATGATACTTAAATTGTGTGCATATTGGATTTACTTGGCAAAAAACATGTTTTGAATAAAATATCCTTTTATGCATGTTTCAATGATTTTTATGCATAGTAGCCATACTTAGTACGTGTGTTGTACTAACCCATATTTTCTCCCTTTTTCCAAACATTTAGGTTCGGGCCGTTGAGGATTCAAGCTTACTTCTCAAGACACTTGGAGTTGCTTCCCCAAGTTGGTGAGTCCTCAAGTCCGAGGACAAGACCCTATGATCTAGCTTGTATGTTTAGTTCTTTGCTTATGTTGAAAGACATTGGTGTACTTCCTATTTTCAAGACTTCTTATTAATGTAAGGGCTAAGTCCCATTTTCGATACTTCTATGTCTAGATGGTGCATTGTGACGAAGTTAGATTTTATTTTTCATATATGAAGTGAAGTTGAACTTTCAAAGTAAAAGTTTTAAATTTTCCATGATTTTATTCTATGATACATGTTATGATGAATGCTAAGGGCTTGTATAAGACCTCATCGAGGTCGAATACGCCGATAACGACTAGGGGGTGCTCTCGGGTCGTTACAAACTTGGTATCAGAGCATAAGGTGGAGAATAATGTAGGATTCATGTCACAAGATACCACGTTGGTTAGAGTCTTGTTCATGGGTGTGAAGCGCGCCACACTTATGAATGAAAGGCTACGATATGCTTAGGAACTTTCACTCTTTTGTTATTCCATAGTCGTGCCTAAGAGTCTTAACTCTATTTAGTCTTTTTCTTCTAATCCTTCTCTTGTGCTTATAGGCAATGAATACAAGAAGGAACAACGCAAGGAGGGCCGGTGAAGGGAATGTGAATGAGGCGGTTCCCCCTCAAGCTCCTCAAAACCCTCAAGTTTCTATTGAAGAAGGAGCTATGTCTAATGTTGAGATAAGGTCGGCTATTCATAGTTTGACTCAAGTGTTGGCCACTCAAGTTGCAAGGGATGCTAGGGTGCAAGTGAACCCCAATGCTAGCACTACCGCTTCTAGGATAAGGGATTTCGCAAGGATGAATCCCCCTACTTTCTTTGGCTCCGTGGAAGAAGATCCACAAGGGTTCATTGATGAAGTGTTTAAGGTTCAAGAGGCTATGGGTGTGTCTTCTCAATAAAAGGCGGAGTTAGCCGCCTATCAACTCGAAGATGTAGCACAAGTGTGGTATGAACAATTGACGTTGGTTTAATTCAATCATCATGGGTTATTTTCAATTATGATTCAATTAATTGTTTTTTTATGCATGAATTGAAGTAATTACATGTTTTAAGTTAATTCATATGAACCCATGCATGATCCATGATTTCTAGACTATGATTATATGATGAAGCTTGTGCCAAAGCCTTATGAAAGATGAATTTATGAAGATATGCATGTTTCTTGATCAAATTTATATAAACTAGTATATGTGCATGCGCGTTGCGCGGATAATTTAAAAGGTAATAATTTATAATTAAAAATAACTAATAAAATATATTATACACTTAATAATAATAATAATAATAATAATACAAATCATTAAGTTATTTATTTGAGAACATTAAATTAATATTATTAAACAGAATTTAAATTATTTTATTAGAATATTATACCTATAGTCTACCAGCTAAGCTTTTAGTTAGTTTTTTTTTTAAAAAATATTACATATAGCTATGTCAGCTAAGCTTTTAGGTTTTTTAAAAATATATTATAATAAGAAATTTATTAGGATACTATTAATTGTATAATTATTTTATCTTTGATCAAACATAATACATCAAATATTTTTTCGTATTTGTAATTTATTCTTTTTACGTCATTTAAATTTTAAAAAAATTATGTTAATAATATATATATATATATATATATATTATTAAATGACTTGTTGATACATTTTATATATGTTTTATTCAAAATAAAAAGATTCAATATATCCTTTACCATATTAAATTTTTGTAAAAAATATAACAGAAAATTGATTTAAAGATAAATATAATCTTAATAAATACAACCATTAATTTGCAACACGAGTATTTTATATTTTTATGGTTCTTTAATAAATTGTATATCACTATATTTTTAAATTTAAATTCTAATTTATATATTTGATTGTTTGCTCTTTTGCTACTTGATAGTTTTAATTTTATTGAAAAACAGATTGTTTATTTTATTTATTTCTTACAAAAAATTAATAAAGCAAATGTATAGCATTTTTCTAATAAAAATATACAATGCCTCTAATTTATTGTTGTTTTTCTTCAAAAAGAATAATCAATAAATGATAAAATTTACAATTTTTTTAAAATAGAGTGTGTAGTCGAAAGTTTTAAAACTCTTTTTTTAAGTGAATAACAATAAATGTGTTTTTAGAAAAACTGATAAAGGGAATTATATAATTGGATACTCAATTATCTTTTTTGAATGATATTTGTTAATTATAGATTTATAATATCTTTTTTAATGAAAAGATTTACACTTTTTACAAATTGATTAAAAAAATTGTTCAGAAATAGCAAGGTAGTGGAGGTTTTAAAACTGCCTATTTAAATTGTAATTATCAAACATTAATTTAAATTAAGAATAATGAAAAACTGAATTATTATTCTTTTAAATTCAAAGTCCTAAAAGAATAATGATTAAATATAAATAGAAAATAAAGAAAAAAAGAAGAGCAAAGAACTACGTTTTAGTATTAAAAAAGAGATGCTTTCAAGGATAAGGATAAGGATAAGATTAGTTACTTGTTTTTTAAAATTTAAATTTCAAATTAATTATTTAGAGAATTTTGATAATATTTTATATAATTAGCATAAACAAAAATAAAAATATTAGCTTGATTTTCTCCTTACACAACTCATCACCCACGTTTCCAATTTTTTTTGTTTTAGACTTTTATTATATATATAAATATCAAATAATAGATTGGAGAATTTAATACGTTATGATGTAATATTTAATAAAGAGGTGCTTTCAAGGATAAGGATAAGATTTGTCACTTGTTTTTTAAAATATAAATTTCAAATTAATTATTTAGGTAATTTTGATAATATTTTATATAATTAGTATAAACAAAAATAACAATATTAACTTATTTTCCTCCCTACATAACTCATCACCCACGTTTCCAAAATTATTTGTTTTAGACTTTTATTATTATTATTATATATATATATATATATATATATATATATCAAACAATAGATTGGAGCATTTAATACGTTATATATGACATTGAACAATAACTAAAAAGATGAGAAGATGTAATATTTAATATTTTTTAAATCCGAAAATTTAAGAATTTTTGTGGTGCTAACACATTTAATTTTATATAAATATATTTTAATTTCTAAATCATAGCATTATTATGTGTACATGCAATATATTTTAAATTCCTAAATTATAGCATCATTATATGTACATGTTGTACACAGTGAAGTTTTATTGATAAATCCTTACTAAATTTGGATTAAATCTTAAATTTATGATACGTTGACCAAGTTAAATTACTGGTTAATAAAGTTGGATTAATATTTAAGTCAAAATTATATGACTTAAATCAAGTCCAAATAACATTTAGGCCAGTCCATTAAATTGACAAGATGAGCCCAACTCATGTTCTTCAGGCCCAGGGGTCAAAATTGCTTGGACCAAAATACCCCTAAAGCCCTAGGTCAAGCCTATATAAAGAGGTCTTCATAATAACAAAAGGGATAGACACATATATCCACACAAAAATACATAATTGCTCTTCAGTGGTGATCTGCAAGTCTTCCGCATACAAAAAAGTGTTCGCTCCAAGTATTGAGCCGCAAGTATTCTGCCAAATCAAGAACATCTGTGGAGAGAAGAATCAGGGGATTACATATCTTTTTAAGAGATTTTATAAAGATTGTAACCTTCGCATTAATTCAAATACAAATATTACTATTTGCTTGCTATTTTTCTTTTCCTGTTTATTGTATTTCAGGATTGAAACTTTAGACGCTTACAAATTGGCACTCCCAGTGGGACAATCTTTACCTACTTATATCTTCTCTTCAAGCCAACCAAAGTTCAAAAATACCGAGATGACTTTCAAGAAGATCAACTCGAAATTTGCATCTGCATTCAAATCTGGATCTACATCTGTATCCGCATCTGCATCCAAATCTGGATCTACATCTGTATCCACACCTAGATCAAAATCTGCATCTACATCAAAATTTGCATCGGCATCAAAATCTGCATCTGCATCTATATTCGCATTTGCATCTGCAAAAATTGCTGGATCTATGTTCTGCGTCGATGTCGAAAACATCCTCGATGTTACTGCGGGAAGCATGGGACCTATCACAAGGAACCAAGACAAATTGTTGTGACAACAAGCCTCACGAGTGCCGTCTGAATCTACTATTGTCTTTGGTTGTCTCCAAAACATGTGAAGTCTCCTGCAAAAGCTGCAAAAGAAGACATCGACGAAATGGTCGAGAGGGTTCTTGCCCAATTGAGCCCATCTACATACGAGAAGTCGTTCGCTTCGATCGACAATGATGTCTTAAGCACGGGATCTACCCCGCATAACATGTTTGCATCTCATGTTAAAGAAAATCAATGCTACTCTCCGCCACCTACTATGGTAATGCACACAATGGTGACTAACGCTTCATCCGTAGAAGAACAACTTGTGAGCTTGACAAGGGCTATTGAAGGCTTAACCAAGTATGTCCAAGATCAAGATGCTCGAATTGTTAAGCTAATTGATGGGGTGGAGGGCATGATGGATGAAGAATCAAGTCACACACCTCAAAAACGTCTGCAAGTCCAAGAGACAGTCAATCGCCCCACAAAGCAAGTTGAATATGCTAAAGAGATCCAAGTTTCTTCAGAAGAAACGATCCTGATCAACTAAATCAGGGAGTTCATCATGGGGACCATTAAAGAAAAGTACGCGGTTGCTACAAAATCCTCCTTGACATATGCAAGGCCATACACTGCAAGGATTGATAGTTTGAAAATTCCTGTCGGTTATCAACCTCCAAAGTTTTAGCAGTTCAATGGTAAGGGAAGCCCAAAGCAATATGTGGCGCACTTCATTGAAACCTGCAACAATGCTGGAACATACGGCGATTACCTCGTCAAACAATTTATCTGCTCCCTTAAGGGCAATGCTTTTAATTAGTACACAGACCTTGAGTCTGGTTCCATTGATAGTTGGGAACGAATGAAGCAAGAATTTTTCAACCGCTTCTATAGCACAAGATGTACTATAAGCATGGTGGAACTTACAAACACATGTCAATGAAATGAAGAACTAGTCTT
Source organism: Solanum commersonii (assembly GCA_029007595.1). Classification (NCBI taxonomy): domain Eukaryota; kingdom Viridiplantae; phylum Streptophyta; class Magnoliopsida; order Solanales; family Solanaceae; genus Solanum; species Solanum commersonii. The sequence goes on from JAJTWQ010000029.1 coordinate 5,459,384, forward strand.
TGACTTCATCAACCGATGGAGGCATGCAAGTCTAAACTGTAAAGATAGACTTCGTGAAGCTTCGAGCATAGAGATGTGCATTCAAGGTATGCATTGGGGTCTCCTCTATATTTTGCAAGGCATGGAGCCTAAAACTTTTGAAGAGTTGGCCACTCGCATTCATGATATGGAGTTGAGCATGTTGTCAGTCGAAACTGAAGCACCACTTGTCCACGAACTCCGCAAAGTCAAAGAAAGGCAAGAATTCAAGAAAGTGGGAAAATATTTGCCAAAGATTGAATACAAAGAATCTATGAATGTCAATGCCTCTCATGTGAAATTCACCATAAGGTGGGCAATATGCCGAGCGCAAAAGCGAATTCTTTTGAAGAAAGGACAAATGAAAAGCTCACCTTGAAGGAAATGCAGTGGAAGGACTACCCATTTCTTGACTTAGATGTTTCCACAATTTTTGATGAACTCCTTGAGATGAAACTTTTTGAGCTACCAGAGATGAAACGACCAAATGAAGTAGGTAGGAGTAATGATCCAAAATACTGCAAATATCACCAGCTGGTTGGACACCCTATCGATAAATGCTTCGTCTTCAAGGATAAAATCATGGACTTAGCTCGCAAAGGGAAGATTGAACCTAAAGATGAGAAATTGAGTTCAAACCAAGTTAGTGTCTCTTCTGACTTACCCAATCCGGTCATGACCTGCAATTTTGTTGAAGGAAATATGGAGCAAGACATTCCAAACATCAATCAGACAAGAATGATTAAGTTTGGAGACTTCGAGCCCATTGATGTAAATAATTTGGTATCTCTTCATATACTAAGTGATATGGCTTCTGTAGGAGAGGGATCGACAAGACAAGATGAAGACCTAGTAGATGATCTTCATGATTGGGGCTGGACTCTTGTGACTCACCGTAGACGTAGAAAAGTGAGTTCGCATAAGGAGTCAACAAAGCAACACGCTAGGGAAAAGATGGTAACGAGACCCAAAACCAAAACTTTGATCGTGCATTCAAAGAAGAAGGAAATAAAGGTGTGCCACTACCAAGAGTTGAGGCGGCCCATTACATTAGGAGAATATTTGCCAAATTGGTGTTACACCAAGTTCACAAGTGATGGCACAAAAGCTCTATGTTATAATGTCGATGAAAAGGATGGGAAAGATGCAACTCTATCATGTCCATCACCAAAAGATGCTCCAAAGCCGTCTCCTAAAGTTGAAAATCCATCATGTACATCAACAAAAGATGCTCCACAGCCATCTCCTGGAGTTGAAAATGCATGTATGGCCAAAATCACATTCTCTGACGATGATCTTCTATTTGGTTACACATTTCATAATCGCCCTTTATTCATGGTTGGTTTTTCACGTGAGAAAAGGGTGAATAGAATCCTAGTCGATAGAGAATCTGGAATCAACATCCTTCCAATTTGTACAATGAAAGAACTTGGGATATTAACAACAGATCTTACTAATAGTCACTTGATGATCCAAGGATTCAATCAAGGAGGAAAAAGGTCCATAGTGTCACGGACGCAATCTTCTGCTAAGACTTCCGTGCGGCACTTGACAATTCACTCACGAATCTTTCACGGTCTTGCAAGCTCAAGTAAGCCTATTCAACTAAGATCGCTAAGGGAATGCTAGATTGAAAGAAAGACAAAGAGAGCTTTATGAAGAAGGCTTTGTATTATATTGGAAGATTGCTTGAATGCTTGGATGCTTTACAAATGAAATGGCCCCCTCTATTTATACTACTCCTAAAGGGCCAAAGTGCAAATATTATTTACTATACAAGTCCCTCTATATTTAAAAAGAAGCCCCTCTCTAGAACACTTCTACATTATCTAGAGAAATCAAGTCTTTCAAGACTTGTCTACAAGCTTCTACAAGGATCTAGGGTCTTCCATAAGCCTCATAAGGCTCTAGATTCTTCTACCTTCTTCAAGATCAAGTGGTGGGGAAACACACTCTCCCCCACCTGATGTGGCGACGACCGTGGCGCACTGCTGCTGTAAGAACTCCCGGACTTTGTCTCTGAATTGCCACAGGTCTTCGTACCTCTCCCATGTAGCTTCTTTCGGAGTTTGCCCCTTCCAATGTACTAAGAACATGGCAGTGGCCTTTTGTCCCCGTTGTCGCTTGGCCTGGTAGTCCATAATAGCCTCAATGTCCCGATCATGCGAGGTGGTAACTGTGAGAGGTGCCCGGCTTGATTCTCCTCTGCTAGGGTCATCCTTGTCCTCATGGTATGGCTTGAGGACGCTGGCATGGAAGACAGGATGAACCTTTAAATGCGCTGGTAGCTCCAACTTGTATGAAATCTTGCCAACCTTGGCAATGATTCGGAATGGCCCTTCATACTTTCGTATTAAGTTCTGGTGTACGCCCCGTAATGCCTTGAACTGCCTCGGATTGAGCTTTACCAGGACCATGTCCCCAACTTTGTAGTCCATGGGACGATGTTTGCGGTCGGCAAATTTCTTCATCTTTTTAGCCGCCTTGTCCAAGTAAGATTTGGTAGTGTCGAGTTGTTCTTCAAAGCCCTTGGCCATATGATACGCCCCCAAACTCTTGCTCTCGAACGCGGCCGGTAATGAATGTGGAGTTTGTGGCTGTTGGCCTGTGGCTAGCTCGAAAGGTGTCAGCCCCGTGGCCTCACTCCGCTGCAGGTTATAAGAGAATTGGGCTATGTCCAGCAGCTTTGCCCAATCCTTCTGGTGTGCGCTCACAAAGTGTCTCAAATAGCATTCCAACAAGGCATTGACCCTCTCCGTTTGGCCGTCGGTTTGCGGGTGGAAACTAGTGGAGAAATGTAACTCCGTGCCAAGAAACTCGAACAATTCTCTCTAAAAGTTTCCTGTGAAGCGGGGGTCTCTGTCGCTAATGATGTGCCTTGGCAAACCCCAATACTTCACTACGTTCTTGAAGAATAATTTGGCAGCCTCCTTTGCCATGCAACCTGCCGTGGCTGGCATGAAACTGGCATATTTGGAGAACCTGTCCGCTACGACCATGATTGTCCTGAACCCGTCCGACTTTGGCAAACATGTAATGAAGTCCATGGTCACGCTCTCCCATGGACGCTCTGCTATGGGTAAGGGCTCCAAGAGTCCTCCAGGCTGACGCTGCTCCACCTTGTCTTGTTGGCACACAAGACAAGTTTGCACATAGCATTCAATATCATCCCGCATGCACGACCAGTAGTAAATTGCCTCGATCAATGCCCTTGTGCGACGTTGCCCTGGATGTCCGGCCCATAATGTGTCATGGCTTTCCCTCATGATCCGCCACTTGAGTGTTCCAAATTTTGGCACATAGATCCTTCGTTCGGTGGTAAGCAGAAGTCCGTCTTCTATCCAGAAGCGCCTTGTCTTACCTTGAGCGGCTAGCTCCATAAGCCTCCTTGCGTCTAGATCGTGCTGTAAGCCATCCTTGATAGCGTTTCGAATGTCGCATTGTGCTGTGGTGATGGCAGCCAATTCGAACTTCCTGCTTAATGCATCGGCCACGACATTGCCCTTGCCTGGCTTGTACTCTAGCTCGTAGTCAAATTCGGCCAAGAAGTCTTGCCACCTTGCTTGCTTTGGGGTGAGCTTTTTCTACGTCTGAAAGTAGCTAGTGGCCACATTATCGGTCCTGACCAAGAATTTGGAGCCAAGTAGATAATGCCTCCACGTGCGTAGGTAATGGACAATGGCTGTCATTTCCTTCTCTTGGATGGTGTACCTTCGTTCTGCCTCACTCAGCTTTCTGCTCTCGAAGGCAATAGGGTGCCTCTCCTGCATCAGCACCCCTCCAATGGCGTAGTCAGAGGCATCCGTATGAACCTCAAACGTCTTGGAGAAGTCGGGTAGCGCTAGGACCGGTTCTTCTGTTACAGCAGCCTTGAGGTCTTCAAAGGCCTTCCTGCACTCTTCACTCCAAACCCACGGCTTGTTCTTCTTTAGTAGTTCAGTGAGTAGAGTGGCTATAGCGGAGTAGCCACTGATGAACCTGCGGTAGTAATTCGCAAGTCCGAGAAATGATCTTAGTTCGGTCACCTTGGTGGGTGCTTCCCAATCCTTGATGGCCCGAACTTTGGACTCGTCCATCCGAAGTTGTCCCTGGCTGATCACGTGCCCCAAGAAGTGCACCTCGTGCTGGGCGAACTCGCACTTCTCCCGTTTAATGAAAAGCTCATTCTTGCGCAGAACTTGGAAAACCTTTTGCAGATGCTCCACGTGTTCCTCCAAGGTGTTGCTATAGATGACTATGTCATCCAAGTACACTACCACGAACTGATCCAAGTAAGGATGCAGGATCTTGTTCATGAGCGTACAAAATGTGGCGGATGCGTTGGTTAAGCCGAAGGGCATCACCAACCATTCGAAAGCTCCGTACCTGGTTATGCATATTGTCTTCGGCTCATCTCCTTCTGCTATGCGTACTTGGTAGTAGCCTTTTCTGAGATCCACCTTGGTAAAATACGTGGCTTGTCCAAGTCTGTCGAATAAATCAACAATGAGCGGGATGGGATACTTATTTTTCACAGTCACCTTGTTGAGCGCCCGGTAGTCTATGCAAAGGCGCAACGAACCATCCTTCTTTTTCTGGAATAAAACCGGCGTGCCAAAAGGTGCTTTGGATGGACGGATATGACCTGCTTCGAGGAGCTCCTTCAGCTGCTTCCTCAGCTCCCCTAACTCAGGGGGAGCCATGCGGTATGGTGGATATGCGGGCGGCTTGGTCCTTGTCTCCAGCTCTATCTTATGGTCTACCTCGCGCCTTGGAGGTAGATGTCTTGGAAGCTCGTCGGGCATCACGTCCTTGTTCTGCTCAAGGACTTTCTCTATGCAGGGTGGCAAGGCCTCCTTAGTACCATTATCTTCACCTGAACTTGTAATGGTGGCTAAGAACGTTAGTTCTCCTTTCTTCAGGCCCTTCACAATCTGCAAGGCCGACAAGAGGGCATGTCCTTCCTTCTTCGGTACCTTAACTAGAGGTACCATGCATGATCCTCCCCGTTCCATGACCATGAGTCGTTGGAGGTAGGGGTCGATCATAGTGTGGCAGCGCTGGAAGAACTCCTGCCCAAGAATAATATCAAAAATATCTAAAGGAGCGATGGTGAAGTTTGTCTTACCTTGCCATTCTCCCAACGTTATGCATACTCCTTGGGCGATTCCGCACACGGGGGTTGCTGGTGCATTGACCGTCTTGAGGCGGGTGTTGATTGGAACGTAGTTCAGTCCTAACCTTGCTGCCGCCGTCTTGGTCATGATGTTTGCTTCTGCCCCGGTGTCCACCATAGCACGAGTTGTACGTCCATTAATGGAGATGTCTACATACTGTGTGCTGAAGTCTCCTGGCTTCTCTGTCTGCTTGGCTATTGCCCCGCATAGTTCCACCATGCCCAACTGCGTTGTGCCCACGTCCTGCCCTTGCTCTTGTGCTACCTTCTCCTTTCGTTCGCGTAGGATGGCACCAAGGTTCTTCATCTCCGGGCACCTGGCATAGCCGTGAGGACCTCCACATATGTAACAGCCGCTACTCTTCGCCGTCTGCTCTTTCTTCTCGGCGTAGCTTGCTCGTCCGAATTTCCTGCCTTCGGACTTGTATGCATCCTGGCTCTTGGTGGGAGGGTGTTGTTCCTTGCCTCTACTGCGATCTCCCCCACCTTTGGCATGACTACTCCTTGTGTCCTTGCCTTTGCCCCTGTCATGTCTATCATGCTTGAAGTCCGTCAGGCCTTCGGCTTGGGTAATGGCCTCGTCGATGGTGCTGACTTGGCGGCGCTCCAGCTCCGTCTTGGCCCAGTTCTACAGCCCATCCATGAAGTGGAAGAGCATGTCTTCTTCAGTAAGGTTAGGGATTTGAAGTGTAAGGGTAGTGAATTCCTTTAAATAAGCTCGTATGCTACCCGTCTGCTTCAACTCCCTAAACTTACGCTTTGCCTCATAGATGACATTATTCGGGAAGAAGGCTTTCCTGAACTCGTCCCAGAATTTCTCCCAAGTGTCGATAGTGCATAGACCCTTCCCGATCTCTGACTCCTTGCGCTTCCACCATAACATGGCCAGCTCTGAGAGGTATAGCACGGCCGTGTTGATCCTCGTCTCGTCATTCTTTACTTTATTGCACTTGAAGTAATTCTCCAAGTGCCAAAGGAAGTTCTCCACCTCTTGTGCATCACTGGCACCTTTGAACATAGGTGGCTTGGGAGCCTCAATCTTGGCCTCTAGATCCGCACTTGACGTCGCGCATCTTCCCGACTCGATATCTCCCTCGAGTGCCGCAATCTTGGCTTTCATGGCCTCCATCGTGTTAAGCGCTTACATAAGCCGGCACTCTAAGGAAGTGACTGCCTCCTTCAACTCATATTCGGCAGCCTTCCGCGCCTCCAACTCCTTCCGGATGTTGTCATTCTCCTCAAGGGTGTACTCCTCTAAGGCCTTGAACTTGCCATCGAACTTGTTCAAGCGCTTGCCCAAAACCTCTACAACCTGTCGAGCAGCTTCCACCCTTTAGACCCACTCTATGCCGGGCGTGACGTCCACGGGCTCCTCACCTCGTTCTTCATCACTTGCCTCAGTGGCGGAGGGGGTGTATGATGTTAGGACCTCGCTTGGTGTGGGTTCATGCAGCACCTCCCCTTGCTTCTCAGAGTGCTTCTTTCCCTTGCGGGACTTCTTGCCAACATCCGTCTGGACGGTGGCGGCGACAGTAGCGTGAATGTCTCCCTCACTTGCCATTCCGCTTAATAGCAACCACGCTCTGATACCATGTTGTCACGGACGCAATCTTCTGCTAAGACTTCCGTGCGGCACTTGACAACTCACTCACGAATCTTTCACGGTCTTGCAAGCTCAAGTAAGCCTATTCAACTAAGATCGCTAAGGGAACGCTAGATTGAAAGAAAGACAAAGAGAGCTTTATGAAGAAGGCTTTGTATTATATTGGAAGATTGCTTGAATGCTTGGATGCTTTACAAATGAAATGGCCCCCTCTATTTATACTACTCCTAAAGGGCCAAAGTGCAAATATTATTTACTATACAAGTCCCTCTATATTTAAAAAGAAGCCCCTCTCTAGAACACTTCTACACTATCTAGAGAAATCAAGTCTTTCAAGACTTGTCTACAAGCTTCTACAAGGATCTAGGGTCTTCCATAAGCCTCCATAAGGCTTTAGATTCTTCTACCTTCTTCAAGATCAAGTGGCGGGGCAACACAATAGGGACCTCAAAATAGACCTCACCATCGGAGAGTTGCAATCAAGCGTGTGGTTACATGTAATTGATGCAATGACTTCATATAACATTTTGCTTGGTCGGTCGTGGGTACATGAGAACAAAGTAATCCCATCTACCTACCACCAATGTTAGAAGTATTATGAGGATGGAGTTGCAAAAAGGATTATTGCATATGATAATCCATTCACTGAAGCTGAAGCTCACTTTACTGACGCAAAGTTTTACTTGAAGAAATATTCCACAAAAGTTGATAACATTGCATCCAGAGATGTCGGACTCCTTAACAAGATGGCTAGGGTAGCGGTCGATAAGGTAATAGTCACAAACAAGGAAGATCCAAAGCTTGGCAATCCAAACAAGATGCCTAACGTGATTGGTGCTTTTTCAAGTGAAAAGGTCACACCCATTATTCATTGTGTCCCAAAGGCAAAAGAGGAAAAGGGACACTCCCTCGAGTTGCGAAAAAATGCGCTAGAAGGTTTGACCCTCCCCGTAAGGTGAATTGATATGATAAAGTCACCCACAAAATTACTTGGGAAGTATGTGGCTCCTAAGTCATTACTTCACGGAAAATTTGTGGCCCCTAAGTCACCCCAATATGAAGCACTCCAAATGAAGCGTACAGAAGAAGGTTTTGATCCTAATGCTTACAAGCTGCTAGCAAAAGCTGGATTCGATCCAAACGAACTGTCAAAATTGGGGAAGCTTCCATCAGAACCTGCTATGAGGCAATAACGTGAAGGGTTGGGCAACAAACAACCTCCACCTATCAGCATCTCCATAAAAAGGGTAAGCAACAATTACATAACTGTGGAAGGTGAATCTACTAATTCTAACAAAAGGCCTTCTGTCTTTGATCGACTTGGAAGCTCAACGAAGAGGATTTTTGTATTTGAGAGGTTAGGGCCATTGAGGAAGAAAAACAAGGTTTGAAGAAATAGCAAGAGTATGCAAGCATCTGCTTTACCAAAATCTCAAAATGCTCCTAAAGACTTTCAAAGTTTGATCCCTTCTAGAATAAGGCGGCAGACAAACAATATGGTCTCATGTGGAGAAGTACTAAAGGCAAAGTCGCATGTTGTGGTCTACACCAAGCAACGTGATGAAGATGAAGAAAGTGTTGACTCTTATATCATGTTACTACACAAGATGAAAGGAATATTATTTCTCCAATTAAAATTGATGGAGAGTTGGAGAATGTTTCATGGTGTTACCATATATCTTTCAACAATGGAGAACCTTAAGAAGATGAAGATGCTAAAGATGTTCCGCCCAAACTTGAAGAAGGAGTAAAGGTGACAGTTGATGCATTGAAAGAATTCAACCTTAGAACTGATGAAGATTCAAAACCCACTTATGTGAATGCTTCACTGGCAAGAGGTGAGGAAAAGACCTACGTTGACTTACTCAAAGAGTATAAAGATGTATTTGCCTGGAGTTACAAAGAAATGCCTGGATTAGATCCGAAGGTAGCAGTCCATCATCTTGCTGTGAAAAGTGGTACACATCCCATCAAGCAAGTTGAACGGCGTTTTAGACCTGAATTGGTTCCCATGATCAAAACTGAAGTTAACAAGCTTATTGAGGCTGGCTTTATCCGTGAAGTTAAGTACCCCACATGGGTTTCAAGTTGATAACAGCAGGGTTAAGGAGATCACAAATAGAGAATTGAATCACAAAGAAAAGAAACAACAAAAAAACTAAATAAAGATATGGGAAATTCGAAGAAAAGATCCACGAATTTCCAAGGATTAGATGTTCTAAGGTCTTGAAAAGATCCAAGTAACAACGTATAGATTTATGGAAGAAATCTAACGCCTTTACTTGAGAAAACGAATCAAAACAATAGATTCGGATCTTGACCGCTTTATGAGTAACTAAAGACAATAATTAGTATGTAGAACTAATCACCTTCTAAAGAATACCAAAAAGAAACCAAAGATATCACAAGAAGAAGTTACTTTATACCTTAAACTATGAAACTAGTAAAGGTTTAAAGATAAATTCTCAAAGAACAAGTCACAAAGGTTCAAAGAACTCTCTCAAATATTATTAATATCAATCTCAATTGTCTTTAATGAATAAAAAGGACCCCTATATATAGGAGAAGGGGTGAAAAACGTCCAAGACCCTAACAGACAATTACAAGGACTCCTACTCTAGAAAGGAAATAAAGTAATCTAACTAAAAACAAATTTAGTACTTCTAGGAAAGCTATGGTACTTAGGAGACCATAAATAGAATAAGGAAAATATTAATAACCTATAAATAAATAAAGAAATAAGGTAAATTCCAACTAGGAAAAGAATCTTGACAATCTTGGAAAGTTTGACTAGTCTTCTCTCAAAACTTGGGCGAGAAAGCAACTCTTGTTGTGGCTGATTCTTGGACTCTTCTTGACCTTATTTGCACGAAATTGGGCCTTAAAATTACTCATCTTGGGCTTGAATTTGGGCCACCAAATAATTGTAGCATTTGGACAATTCCTCTTCCTTGGGCTTGAGCTCTTCTTCCCCAATAAGACACCTTTGGATCAGCGATTGAAGCCCATTGAGCTTATCATTGAACTCCTTGGTTTGAGATCTTGTTATGGGCCTCCTTGGAGTTTCTAAAGCTTCATCCTTGTCATTCAATGGAGTAGTGCTTCCTTGGATGCTATCATTCCCCTCTTCTTGAAGAGAATTCGTCCTCGAATTCAAATCTTCTTGAGAGTGCATCAGCAACCACATTCTCCTTTCCTTGTTTGTAAGCAATTACATAAGGAAAAGTTTCAATAAACTCTACCCACACTTGCCTTTTTCCACTCAAAATAACCTTTGAACGAGAATACTTTGTAAATTTATAATTAAACCAAAACGTGTATCAAGTTCGTAGTAATAAAGTATGGAATCTTGGGGTACAAAAAGAAAGTAAAGAACTAGTCCTAGAACAAGTAGGATTTAGTTGAAACAAAACACGAATTAAAAGGAACTTATTTTAGACTTATAAGAACAAGAAAAAAAATTTCCCTTATTCTTCAAGATCTAAAATCCTCTCTTCTTGCTACCTTCTTGCTTGGAAACAAATTAATGCAAAACTTGGAGAGCAAGTAATAAACTTTCTTGAATAGCAAGTAATAAGCTTTCTTGGGTACCAAGTAATCAAATTTCTTGGAGGACAAGTAATCAGATTTCTTAGAGAGCAAGTTATAACCTTTTTTTTTTTTTTGTTCACTCTACTATTCACACTCCTGTAATTTTTTTTTTCACGCTACAGTATTTTTTACGCTACAGTTTTTTTTTTTTTTTTACTATAAGAAGAAATCCCAAGATTTATCAAGAACGGAATCTTGATAGAACCGCTCTGATACCACTTGATAACAGCAGGGTTAAGGAGATCACAAATAGAGAATTGAATATTAGAATGCGGAAGCACAAAGAAAAGAAACAACAAAAAAACTAAATAAAGATATGGGAAATTCGAAGAAAAGATCCACGAATTTCCAAGGATTAGATGTTCTAAGGTCTTGAAAAGATCCAAGTAACAACGTATAGATTTATGGAAGAAATCTAACGCCTTTACTTGAGAAAACGAATCAAAACAATAGATTCGGATCTTGACCACTTTATGAGTAACTAAAGACAATAATTAGTATGTAGAACTAATCACCTTCTAAAGAATACCAAAAAGAAACCAAAGATATCACAAGAAGAAGTTACTTTATACCTTAAACTATGAAACTAGTAAAGGTTTAAAGATAAATTCTCAAAGAACAAGTCACAAAGGTTCAAAGAACTCTCTCAAATATTATTAATATCAATCTCAATTGTCTTTAATGAATAAAAAGGACCCCTATATATAGGAGAAGGGGTGAAAAACGTCCAAGACCCTAACAGACAATTACAAGGACTCCTACTCTAGAAAGGAAATAAAGTAATCTAACTAAAAACAAATTTAGTACTTCTAGGAAAGCTATGGTACTTAGGAGACCATAAATAGAATAAGGAAAATATTAATAACCTATAAATAAATAAAGAAATAAGGTAAATTCCAACTAGGAAAAGAATCTTGACAATCTTGGAAAGTTTGACTAGTCTTCTCTCAAAACTTGGGCAGAAAAAGCAACTCTTGTTGTGGCTGATTCTTGGACTCTTCTTGACCTTATTTGCACGAAATTGGGCCTTAAAATTACTCATCTTGGGCTTGAATTTGGGCCACCAAATAATTGTAGCATTTGGACAATTCCTCTTCCTTGGGCTTGAGCTCTTCTTCCCCAATAAGACACCTTTGGATCAACGATTGAAGCCCATTGAGCTTATCATTGAACTCCTTGGTTTGAGATCTTGTTATGGGCCTCCTTGGAGTTTCTAAAGCTTCATCCTTGTCATTCAATGGAGTAGTGGTTCCTTGGATGCTATCACAAGTATTGTCCCCGTGAGGAAGAAGAATGGGTAAATTCAAGTTTGCGTTAACTTTAGGGATCTCAATAATGCATGTCCCAAAGATGAATTTCCACTTCCTATCCATGAGCTTATGATTGATGCCACTACTGGGTATGAGGCGATGTCTTTTATGGATGGTTCATCCGGCTACAATCAGATCCGCATGTCACCAAAGGATGAAGAGTTGACCGCATTCCGCACACCTAAGGGCATTTATTGCTACAAAGTAATGCCTTTTAGTTTGAAGAACGCAGGAGCAACATACCAAAGAGCTATGCAAAGCATCTTTGATAACATTCTTCACAAAAATGTTGAATGTTATGTTGATGATTTAGTAGTGAAACGAAGAAAAAAGTGTGATCACTTGCAAGACTTGAGGATGGTGTTTGATCTACTACGAAGGTATCAACTTAGAATGAATCCTTTGAAATGTCTGTTTGGAGTTACATATGGAAAATTCCTTGGCCTCATTGTACGACATAGATGAATTGAAATTGATCAAGTAAAAGTAGATGTAATTCCGAAGATGGTAGAGCCAAGAAACATACATGAATTGAAGTGTAATTCCGAAGATGGTAGAGCCAAGAAACATACATGAATTGAAGAGAGTCTGCAAGGGAAGCTAGCATATCTTAGGAGATTCATCTCGAATCTAGTAGGAAAGTGCCAACCATTCAGCCGCCTTATGAAAAAGGGCACTCTTTTCAAATGGGACCAAGCTTGTAGTAATGCCTTTGAGAGCATCATGTCTTACTTGACAAAACCACCAGTTTTAGCAGCTCCTGTTCTTGGAAAGCCATTGATACTTTACATATCAACTCAAGAAAGATCAGTGGGAGCATTCTTAGCCCAAGAGAATGGCAAAGGGAAAGAAAATTCCCTTTACTACTTGAGTAGGATGATGACACCAAATGAGTTGAAGTACTCGCCAATCGAAAACCTATGTTTGGCCTTTGTCTTCTCAATTCAAAAGATGAAACACTACTTTCAAGCTCACGTCGTCTGTCTTATTTCTAAATCCAACCCCATCAAATTTGTGATGTTGAAACTTGTCCTCAATGATCGACTAGGAAGATGGTATCTCCAGTTTCAGCAATTTGAAATTGTGTATGTTCCTCAAAAGGCTGTGAAAGGGCAAGCATTGGCAGATTTCTTAGCAGACCACCCGATACCTGATGATTGGGACCTCACTGATGAATTACCTGATGAAGATGCAATGGTTGTTGAAGTTCAACCGCCTTGGAAGATGTATTTTGATAGGGCCTCACATTGCAAAGGAGCTGGCCCTGGGGTGATATTTGTCACTTCTCGAGAGGAGATCTTGTCGTATTCCTTCACCTTCACACAATGTTTCTCCAATAATGTTGCAGAATATCAAGCCTTAATACGTGGTCTTGAAATGGCGATTGATATGAAGCAATTGCAATTACAAGTTTTTGGAGACTCTGAATTAGTGATCAATCAATTGTTGGGAAGCTATGAAGTCAAAAAGCCAGAATTGTGTCTCTATCATGACTATGCACAAAAATTGATTAGATGGATCGAAGATGTAACTCTTCAACATGTTCCAACAAAAGAAGAATAAGAGAGATGATGCTTTAGCCGCTTTGGCTTCAACTTTAACTCTGCATGATCAAGCGCAAATCACTATTTGCCAAAAATGGATAGTACCACCGGATGTGGATGAAGAAAGCAAACTTGAACATCTTGTAGCTATCTCACAAGCTAAGATAGTCAATTGGAGACATGATCTGATTGATTACTTGTGTTACAATATACTTCTAGAAGATCCAAAAAGAAAGACTGAAATTCGTCGTCGTGCTCCTAAGTTTCTTTACTACAAAGATACTCTATATCGAATATCATTTGAGGGAGTCCTCTTGCGTTGTTTGGGGGAAGAAGAAGCGATTCAAGCTATGCAAGAAGCACATTCTGGAGTTTGTGGATCACATCAATTTGGGCCCAAGTTAAACTTTCATATAAAAAGAATGGGGTATTATTGGCCAACAATGGTAAAAGATTACTTGGATTATGCTCGAAGATGTCAAGCATGCCAATTTCATGCAAACTTTATGCACTAACCTCCTGATGTATTGCATCCGACTGTTGCATTTTGGCCATTTGATGCTTAGGGCTAGACGTGGTTGGACCACTACCTATATCTTCTGGTGGTCATTTGTACATCTTGGCTGCGGCAGATTACTTTTCAAAATGGGCTGAGGCTGTTGCCCTCAAAGAAGTAAAGAAGGAAAATGTTGCAAACTTCATCAGGGTGAACATCATCTATCGTTTTGGCATTCCTAGTTATATACTAACAGATAATGGAAAGTCATTCACCAATAAATTGATGGATAAGATCTGCGACCTTTTTGGCTTCAAGCAATGTAATTCATCAATGCATTATGCTGCTGCAAATGGACTAGTGGAAGCCTTTAACAAGACCTTGTGCAACTTGTTAAAGAAGGTCGTCTCCAAATCTAAAAGGGATTGGCATGATAGAATGGAAGAAGTTCTTTAGGCATACCGGGAACTGAAGCAGTCCTTCCACTTGAACGACAAATACCGTCATTGAGGCTTGCCATCCAAGAGGGACTTACTGAAGAAGAAAATGCTTTTCTGCACCTTGAAGAGTTAGAATCTCTCAATGAGAAAAGGTTGGAAGCTCAACAAAGTCTTGAGTGCTATCAGGCTCGTCTTTCTCGTGCTTTCAATAAAAAGGTTCGCCTAAGGTCTTTCCAAGTCGGTGATCAAGTCCTTGCGGTAAGAAGACCAATTATCATATCTCATAAATCGAAAAGCAAGTTCACATCAAAATGGGATGGACCATATGTCATTCAAGAAGTCTATTCAAGTGGAGCTTACAAAATTGTGGATGCAGACGGCTTGCGGATTGGTCCCATCAATGAAAAATTCTTGAAGAAGTACTATCCTTGAAGCGGTGCCATACTCCTGTCCCACAAGAGTATAAATTGTGTACGGCTCCAAAAAAAAAATGTCCGCTAGGTTGAAAATCTCGAAAGAGGCGGCCTAGGCAAAAGTTAGGACACAAAAATAATAATAATAATTAAAAAAACCACTCTCTGAACTACGTAATGACTTGATCCTCTTCACTGAGGTACGTAGGCAGCTTAGAGTATTATTACTCTAGGTTCAGTCATAAGAATTGAAAAACAAAGTGTCGCCATGTGAACATCATGCTAATTATTTCAAATGAAGATTCAAGCATGTCATATTTTGAGCCAAATTTGAACACAAATCTGTACTAATCCGTAAATTCCATGGATGTGATTTTTTATGTAGATTGAAGATACCGAAGTTATCTTTCCAACAAAAAAAAGAAGTTCATTATTCCGGTGCTCCTACTCCACGTTATGAATTTTCTTCCACATGTGCGCAAAGCTGAAGAAAACTGAAAATTCAAGCACCCAAATTTTGAGCCGACTTTGAAGACAAATTTGTATTAATCCGTAAATCCTATAGACGTGATTTTTATATGGATTGAATATCTCGAAGTCGTCTTTCCAATAAAAAAAAGAAGCTCATTATTCCGGCGCTCCTACTCCACGTTATGAATTTTCTTCCACATGCGCGCAAAGCTGAAGAAAGCTGAAAATTCAAGCACCCCGATTTTGAGCTGACTTTGAAGAAAAATCTGTATTAATCCGTAAATCCTATAGATGTGGTTTTTATATGGATTGAAGATCTCGAAGTCGTCTTTCCAACAAAAAGAGAAGGTCATTATTCCAGCACTTCTACTCTACGTTATGAATTTTCTTCCTCATGTACGCGCAAAGCTGAAGAAAGCTGAAAATTCAAGCACACGGATTTCGAGCTGACTTTGGAGACAAATCTGTATTAATCCATAAATCCTATGGATGTGATTTTTATATAGATTGAGGATCTCGAAGTTATCTTTCCAACAAAAAAAGAAGCTCATTATTCCGGTGCTCCTACTCCACGTTATGAATTTTCTTCCTCATGTGCGCAAAGCTGAAGAAAGCTGAAAAGTTAACGTTTTGTTGCTATCCTCATATAAATGCTAGTTTATGGAGTCTTTTTTTAATAAGGAAAGGGAGCTTGTGGAAAGAAACAATCAAAATTCAAGAGGAGAAAATTCTTATTGAAATATAAGTCACTATTTTATTGCTTCAAAAAAAGAACCACTACACCATAATGAGCGAATTAGAAAATCCTAAGCAAATAAATAAAAAAATCTAACTACGGAAAAAAGTTTGAAGCTTTTGATTTCTTGGCGACTTTTCTCAACTGCCCCTTCTAGCTTGGCTAGTCTCTCAACTTCATCATTAGACATCACATTATATGCCTCAATGGTATAAATCTCGCCCTCCGTAATGGTAACATTCTCTTTACTTTTGGATAGCTTCTCTTGATATTTGTTAATGAGCGCGGTGACCTTCTTTTTCTTGAAAGTCAAGGCTTTTATGTCTTTCAGCACATCTGCTAGAGTTGCTTGAAGTTTATCCATGGATCCATCCAACTTTTCATGTGCCAGCTTTACACCATCAAGACAATGTTGTGCATCAGAGAGAGCCTTTTCGTGTGATTCTTTAGTCATCTTTGATGATCTTAAAGTATCATACTCTACGTACGACTTGAAGAAATTCTCGACATGATCCTCTAAAGAAGAAACATCAATAATGTTTACCTTTCTAATCTACTCAAGAGTTGAAGCAATACTTGACTCCAATTCTGTAAAGCCATCTGAAGAACCTAAGGAAACTTGTGTAATCCATCCACACAATGCGCCCCACATCTCAGAAACAAAGGTTGATTTGGCAGGTAAATGGTTTCTTGTGGCTCAAAAGTAGGAGCACCAGGTCGCAATGGCCTACTTGGTGACTTTATTGGTGGAACTACTTCCAATGAAGGCATCACGTCATTAGAAGGTGACTTTCTTGGTGGAACTACTTCCAATGAAGGCTGATCATCATTAATGGAAGAATGAAAGTCTTTTGCAGCCGCATCAAGATCATTAAGATCTACTGTGAAATCTGCAACCGCGCCATTATTAAGGTCGCCACCATATAGTTCTTGAAGGTCCAACTAAAAAAAAAAGAAAAAAAAAGTAAGAACAAAAAGATGATCAAATTCAAAACTTTGAAAAAAAAGAGGAAGGGGCCTTACTTGTTTTGCCAATTCAAACAACGAGGTCGAGTTCAAATCCTTATCAACAAAGTCGTTATCATTAATGACAATTGTATCTAAAATATCAATACCACAACAAACATCATCTAGCTCTTGTGCCTTTCTTTTTGGATGATTCCAGTGACGATCCGTTGGACTATGAGATGCATTGGGTCGTCCAAAACCATCCGGTAAAGCATACATATGAGAAATTTCATCACAAGGCGTCTCAAAGTTTGACGATTGGTCATTACCATTGTCTGATGATACATGAAGTTCATTTCTTCCAAAAGAACCACGGCCAACTTTGGGAGTAGGTGAAGTCGCCTTTGAGGCTAATGTGAGGGCCCTCAATTTTGATTTCGTAGGCACATCCCCATCTTTCGAGATTTTACACTTGGATGAGGTTTTAGCAACTTGCAGAGTATCATTTGACTTCACTTGAGATTTGGAAGAAGGATGTGACTTTTCCTTTGATTCATCAGAAGCCCCTTTAGATAAAATGGATGTAGAGTCTTGCTTCGTCTTCTTCAAAATGATGCGGAGGTTTCCTTGGGAAATATTCAGCCTTTGGGGTGGCCACCAGTCTACATACTCGTGGGTCATTAAAGGAACACTCTCTAATGGGCACGTTGGAATCATGACTTTAGAAAAAGTATTAAGTCGAAAAGAGGAATTCCAAAGTTGCACCAATGTTAATAGTGTACCATCATAAGGACGCTCCATAAGATCTCCGGGAACATCTTGAAAAAATTAAATATTCGACTAAATCTGATAGGGCTGTAGGACAACACGATGAAATATGAATCATGCCTAAGGGTTACGTAGCTTGAACGAAGGCTTATGATATATTCGTTCCACGAATTTGAAAGCTTGCCATTATCAGTAAGGTGCAAATCCCTCCCTTGCAGCATTGCTAAATGATGGAGGCGACGGGCATCATCCTATTGAAATAACTTTTGGGCGTTAGTAAAATCAAAACACGTGGCCATCTTCTCGCCAGAAATTTTGCAAAGAGGTATCGATCGATGTGACGATTGACACGATGATGAGTCCCAAAGTATTCCCCAAGCCAACCATAAACATAGTGTATGGGGAAAATTATATTTGCCACACTCAAGTTTGAAGAAGTAGAGATTTCTTTCAGGCCACGATATATGCTTGCAAGAACTGGGACCGCTGAGGAGAATTTCTTTCCATGAGCCATCAAGCTCGCAACTTTAAAAACACTAGCGCGCACATGGTTGACTTTCTTATTCGGAAGCACAAATTTGCAAAGCCAACAAGCAAAGAAGGCTGCCAAGTTAGTCTCATCTCTAAGTGATTCTTTCACATCTAACTCAACAAAGGGGGCATTCTCCTCATCAGTCCGCAGTAGGAAGTTCGAATCAATATGTCCAGAAGGAATGTGGTTTAATCTTGGATTTGTGGCTCGTACCTTTGACACCTTTTGCGGAGGCTCGGCATATCTATTAGGTCCTCTAAACCAAAACCCCACCCAATCATGGACGGACACCTCCTGGAGATCATCTTTCGCTAATCTGTAGAAGGCCGAAAACAAATATCGACAACTTTGGGAAAGAAGCAATTCTTTTTTAGTATCCGTCCGTTTCAATACTTTTCCGAGGGAACGACTTCGTCATAAAAGTTCCCTTGTACGAGGAGACCTCCAATGGCTTGTAAGTCCCAAAGTGATATGGACATCTCTCCAATTAAAGTAGAAAGTGTATTGGTAGATGGGCGCCAAAGTTCACAAAAAGCATGGAGTACATTGTCATCATAGTTGTACGTGAACAAAGAAGTATATACAACATCATAGACCTTAATGAGCTCCAAAATCTCCTTGTGGCGGGGCAGCACGTCCTCTACCCACTCCCAGTAGCCAGGTGTGTAGCAAACATTGCCAAAGTTAGAAGAGGGAACACGCCAATTGTTGAAACTTCCATCAGAATGAGTAGATTTGGAAGATGCTGCGTCATGATGAATCATTGATTTCAATAAAGGAACTTTCATGCTAGTAGCCTTGCTTGAGAAGTTTCTCATAACGTCTTTGATATCCATTTTTTACCATTCTTTAAGGAGAAGAGATTCATCATATGCCCCACTAACAAGGGAGAAGACACCGATAGCAGGAGGTTGAACCTCCAAAAGTAGAACTTTGGCATTTGGATTTTGTTGGTCGTCGCTCACTATTTCAAGAAGAGGATGCAGCAAATCTCGGTCGCGGAAGTGCATCATGTTGCGGGATTGAAGTCGTATTTCTCTATCAAATATCTGATAAAAAAAATTAAACAAAAGAATAAGTTCAGATTCGTATGAACATGTCCAAAGTAAAGGTGGTAACCTCAATATTTTTTTTTTGCGGTTGGTGAAAGGCTGATTTCAAATAGGAGAATGAATCAACACATATGCAATCTAATTTACTTTCCAACACCATAAACTGCTTGTGATTTTGTTATTCCTACGTCGAGATATTAATTTTTCCGTGAAGTTGCACAAAGCTGATGCGTTCAGTTTATCAGAATTTTAGGCTGAGTTCAAAAAATAACCTGAGTAAATTCGAGAATTGTCTGATCGTGATTTTCGGATATGTTGTAGCTCTATGAGTCTATTTTCTGGAAAATCAAACGGATCACAATTTCAATATCACTACAATGAGATATGATTTTTCTACCAAAGTCGCGCTGAGCTGAAAACAAGGGTGACGAAAATCAGAGTTGAAAAAGAATTTACTTGAGAGAGAAGGTCTCAATTGAACTCGATGATGCGGCAATGCGATATACAATCACCGGGTGAATGTGGGTATATATATATAGATTTCAAAATATGAAGACATCAATTTGATTCCTACAAATTATGGAAAATTATAATGATGGAAAGTTTAGTTCCTACAAATTATGGAAATTATGGTAAGTTTTCATAGGAATTAAATTATGGAAATTTTCCATGGGAATCAAATTATGGAAATTCCATAGAAACCAAATTATGGAAAGTTTTCATAAGAATCAAATTATGAAAATTTTCCAAAGAAGTCGAGTTATGGAAATCTCATAGAAACCAAATTATGGTAAGGTTTTCTCGGAAGCTACATGGGGAGTAAAAAAAAAAAATGCCCGAGGAGAATAGACTCGCGTAATGAGTATTTGAATTCCTTGCGTTTTATTCCTTGAAAAAAATAAAAACCACCGGCAGGGCTTTCAACCTCAAAGAAAGCAACGCCTAAAATTTGTGTCGAAATCACAAGCTCTGTATCACCAAGTCAAGCTTGTAGACGCAATCCTTGCTCATCGAATTGGCGGTCGTTTTGTACTTGACACTAGAAAAAATTTGGCCTACGACAACACTAATTCTAAACAATGCTTTAAAAGTGTTGCCGAAAATGTCTAAGGGCACACTTTCAAGGTGTAACCTTTGTACATGGCTTTTGGCCACAAATTTTTTGACAACACTCTTAAAGCATGCTCTTTAGAATTATAGGCTACACTTTTTAAGCGTTGCCAAATCATAAAATAATTGACAAACACTTATTTATACCTATGGCTACACTCCAAAATGTGCTATCTTTCTAATTCCAAAAGCAACACTTTACAAGTGCACCCTATTAGTTATCATAAAATTTTGCGTAAAAAATAATAATATTCCCTCCATATATCAATTTTCCATTATATTTCCAAAGTTTCTAAAAAGTAAGAGTATCACCACAAATATCTATTTACAGCAAGTCTCTCGCCCCAATGTTATTTTTTAATAAAATGAAAAGACGTAATAACAAGAAAAAAGCCCCAAATTTCTTTAAAATCATTTCTTCCTCGTTTAGGCTTCCAGAGAAGACCCATGATCCCCAATTCTCTTGTTTCCATATCCATAAATTGGGGACCCTTTTTCTAGTATATTCTTTAAGAATTCGATGACAAGTTATCCTTGTCGGTTAAAGCGCTCATCAAAGACTCCTTAATAACTTCATTCTCTATAACTTAGGGTTTTTAACTAATTTGATTCATAGTGAAGCCATAAAAAAACTTGGTCCTCACCATCTCCACCCAAATCGTCTTTGTTATCTGCAATGGTGAATTTGGTCCAAACCAAAGAGGAGCACCGGTTGTCATGGGCTAACTTGCTTATTCACATTTCTTTCTCTGGCATATAGAGCAGTGAGTTCCTTCCGCATTTCTTGTTGTCTAGATTTTGCGCTCTTTGTTTCACGATACTGAAATCCTAACCCTTCTTTTTTATATTGTGAGAGGAAGATTTGTTGGTATTTTGTTACATATAATCGTTTTATTGAGAATATTATGTGTCTAAATAAGTTCCTGGGTGTGGATCTAAACAATTTTGCCATCATATTTCATCTTAAAGTTTTTTTCATTTGCCTTTTTGTTTTTGTTTGATTATATATCAGTTATTTGTGTTAAAAAGCAAGTTTTGAAGGATGCTCTAGCTTTCCTGTTTCTTGTATTTTAATTCATATCCTTTGAACCAACTTATATAATGGAATACATATTTTTCTAACATATGATATAATAGTGCAAGCTCTGGTAGAAGAGCATTTGATCGAATAAATACTTGTTGGACAATTTATATGTGTTAATATATATCATAATGCCCACTAAATGCTATGCTTGTTGTTGTCCTTTTTTAATCCTCTAATTTTAATAACCAAATAGATATGGAAAGGTGTAACATGAATACTGCTTCTTTAGACAGGGAGATAGTATTTCATTTATCATGATTCATGGAACCAATCTTTAAGGTCAAAGGTGGATGTGAATCATGTCGCTTATATACTTTGCGAAAAGGCAGTCAACTGATCTTTCAAATAGCAAAGTTTGTGTAGAGTAGTGATTCAATCTGATCTTTCAAATAGCAAGTCTGCCTAGAGTAGTAACTAAATCTACATCTCTCTACATTTACTTTTTTCTTTCTGTGTTCTCGACTTAGTATTAATTTCTTTTCTTTTTTGATCATTTATGCATTTTGAGGATTTAATAATTTACATCTTGTATTTATGTTAAGATCTTCAGATATTTTAAGAAATTATGTCTTTTTTAGGAAATAAAATTAGAAATTGAACGTGAACAATTATAAAGAGAAAGAAATAGGATTTCATCAAACAATTGGCACCATATGCTACTGTGATTTCACCTGTATTATGTGTAGAATCACAAAGTATCTCCTTTCCAAATATCCAAAGCTAAAAGTATGGTATTCATATGATGTTGTAGTTGACTTATAAATTGAGTTATTCCAAATTTCTAGACCTTGTTTCAGTTGTTCTCTGTACATTCACTTAACTCTTTATTGATGCTTAATTTAAAGATAACTTTATATAGTATAATGATGAACTTCAGTATGTTCACATGATTGTTAGCTATAATTTCAGTGGACTGGAGATGCAATTATTTTCCTTGTTTTGATCATTTAAAGAAGGTTGTGCAGTTTTTAATCATGTTGGTGTGAATGTGCCTTAAGTTTGTATACTCTGTTAAGATCTCACATGAAAAAGATAGGCTTACGTGTTGGAATTGAGAGCAGAGTCTTAGTACTCTCTGGTTCTGAAATAGAAACTGAAAGCCTATGACATTCTTATTTACCTTTACTTAGCACAGAAAACATGTAATCTTCACCAAACTATGAAGAAATGTCATGCTAGCTCTTCATGAGCTCGAAACACTTCAAGTTGAAAATGAGTTGATAAACAACTGAATGTCAAATGATCTCTTACAAATTAGAGAATGTTGTTAT
Organism: Solanum commersonii; assembly: GCA_029007595.1. Classification (NCBI taxonomy): domain Eukaryota; kingdom Viridiplantae; phylum Streptophyta; class Magnoliopsida; order Solanales; family Solanaceae; genus Solanum; species Solanum commersonii. Next base: position 5,481,926 of record JAJTWQ010000029.1, read on the forward strand.
GAAGACTCTGGTAAATGTTGACGTCAACATATCGGCATAGTCATTTCTCATGAAGCTTCAAATGTTTCTTGAAAGATCAACTACCAAAAAGAAAAAACATTTGCTTCACAAATACTTCAAGGCTTGTCTTTACAAGTTCGATAAATCGAGCACCCCAACAAGCCTCGAAGCAGGGGACATTTATAGACAGTGAAGTTTTATTGATAAATTCATACTAAATTTGGATTAAATCTTAAATTCATGATACGTTGATCAAGTCAAATTACGGGTTAATAAAGTCGAATTAATATTTAGTCAAAACTATATGACTTAAATCAAGTCCAAATAACATTTGGGCCAATCCATTAAATTGACAAGATGAGCCCAACTCATGTTCTTCAAGCTCAAGGGTCAAAATTGCTTGGACCAAAATACCCCTAAAGCCCTAGCTCAAGCCAATATAAAGAGGTCTTATGAAGACCAGAAGGGATAGACACATACATCCACACAAAAATACATAATTGCTCTTCAGTGGTGATCTGCAAGTCTTCTGCATACAAAGAACTCTTTGCTACAAGTATTGAGCCGAAGTATTCTGCCAAATCAAGAACATCCGTGGAGAGAAGAATCAGGGGATTACATATCTTTTTAAGAGATTTTATAAAGATTGTAACCTTTGCATTAATTCAAATACAAATATTATAGTTTGCTTGCTATTTTTCTTTTCCTGTTTACTGTATTTCAGGATTGAAACTTTAGACGCTTACATATGCAATTATCTACAAGATATTTTGTGAAAATATAGTTTACATAACAATAGACTAAATTGATTTATTTTTTTAAATTTATGGAAATAGAAACTAGATTTTTTATTGCTAAATTTTAGCAGAGCATTATTGGGGTAGTTATATATGTATTTTTTTTTAAACGTGAGAGTATATATATATGTATATTTTAAATGGTACAATTATATTTTTCTTTTCTCTGTTTATAATTAAAATATGTTTAGATTTATAAAAGAAGTCCTTACAAAGGTAATGATAAGATTTGTTACTTGTTTTTTAAAATTTAAATTTCAAATCAATTATTTAGGCAATTTTGATAATATTTTATATAATTAGCATAAACAAAAATAACAATATTAGCTTATTTTCCTCCTTACACAACTCATCACCCACATTTCCAAATTTTTTTGTTTTAGACTTTTATTATATATATATATATATATATCAAATAACAGATTGGAGCATTTAATACGTTATATATGACATTGAACAATAATTAAAAAGATGAGTAGATTTTATATTTAATATTTTTTACATCTGAAAATTTAAGAATTTTTGTGGTGCTAACACATTTAATTTTATATTCAATATTTAAATTTATAAAAATATATTTTAATTTCTAAATCATAGCATTATTATGTGTACATGCAATATATTTTAAATTCCTAAATTATAGCATCATTATTTGTACATGCAATTATCTACAAGATATTTTGTGAAAATATAGTTTACACAACAATAGACTTAATTGATTTGTGTTTTTTTTTTTTAAATTATGTAAATAGAAACATAGATTCTTTATTCCTAAATTTTAGCAGAGCATTATTGGGGTTATATATGTATTTTTTTTAAACGTGAGAATATATATATATATATTAAATGGTACGATTATATTTTTCTTTTCGCTGTTTAAAATTAAAATATGATTAGATTTAAATAAATTCTCAGATTTAAAATTTAAAATATTGTTAATTTCTTAAATAAAAAGAATTAATTTAATATGAATTATGTTTTGAAAAAGGACTCCATCGTGCATAAGTATTCATCTTCTTAAAAATAATTTAAGCTTTAAAGTATTTTTAATTTTTAATTTCAGATTTTAAATTAATTTCATTAGTTCAATATAAGTTATGTTTAAAAGAACTTCATCTCATGGAGTAGTCAATAATTTTTTGCTCCTTTTCTGATTTTATCTTCTTCTTGGTGTAACATATATATATATATATATATATATATATATATATATAATTACTGATTATTCAAAATTTAAAATGATGTAATAATAATATATATTTGTTTATTTAAAATATTGTGTAACTACCGTGGAATTAAATAAATGGGTCTAATTTATTGATTATTTAAAATTAAATTTAGTTACCGTAGAATTAAATGGATCTAAATCTAAGTATTGATATGTGCCTAAATTTATTTAATTAATTAGTGATTAGTGATTATTGTTTTTTTAAAATTTAAAATTATTTAATAATAATTTATTTTTGTTTACTTAAATTGTTGTGTCACTACTTTTTTTTTTTTGGAAACTGTAATTGTATTACCAGATTTTCAAATATGTACAAATTTGAAGCTTAGGACATGGACATAATCCCAAGTCTCAAAGCCCATCACCTTTTCCTTGTCCAGGCTCTATGCTAGATTTTCTACTAAGGATAAAATTTTAGTTTATACATTGCACTAGCCAGTCTAGGATTCATGCTACTTCTACAATAAATTTCCTGAATGATTTGCTTTATAATTTCTTCTATGCTCCTCTCCCTTTGCTATAAAATTCTGTGACTCCTCTCTTGCCATATGTAATAAAGAGTTGCAGCTAATGTCATTCTATACACTTGAATCTTGTATTGATTTCATGTTAGCATGCATTGTTTCCCATTCTATCTCTTCATTCCACCCTGCACTACTTTTGGTGATGGACAACCATTGAAGTAGTCTTTGCCATATCACAGTTGCCACACTGCATGCAAAAAATAGGTGTTGGTGTGTTTCAGGTTCTTCTTTGCACATTGCACAAATTGAATCAATGTTTATCCCCTATTTGCCTAGCATGTCTTTTGTGTACAATCTCCTTTGTATAGCCAAGTATAGGATGAATGTCCATTTGGGACTGCCTTGATTGTTGCATATCATTCTTCTCCATGGCACCTTGCTCAACTCACCTCTAAATGTTTTGTACATGTCCTTAATTGTGAATGTTTCTGCCTCCATAACCTCTGTCACTTGTAATCCTGCTTATGATATCCAATGCCCTGCTTGCAGGATTTTCCTCACAACCCAAGAAGCTTGTTTAACTTGCACTTCCCATGGTCTCCTACCTTTGATATCGTAAGTATAGATCCATACTATCCATAACTTATCCTTTTTCTTAGACAGGTCCCATAAATATTTGAGTATTGCTGCTTTATTCCACACATACACATCTGTAACATTCAGTCCACCAGCAACCTATGGCCAACATAATTTATCCCATACTATAATAGCTTTCCGTTTAGTTTGTGTATCACCATTCCATAAGAATATCTTGCATATAGTTTCTATCTGCTGCAACACTTTCTTTGTAAGGAGAAATACTTGTGCTCAGAAATCTTGAATGGATGTTAACACACTTTGTACCGACTGGAGCCTCCCTGCATAAGATAGAAATTTCACTGTCCATGTATTTATCCTTCCCAACATCCTGTCTAGTAATGGTTGACATTGGCTTATTGACAGTTTTTTGGAACGTAAAGGGACTCCAAGATGCCTAAAAGGTAACTTGCCTTGTGTGAAACCTGTATGTTGTAGTACCAGTTATTGATCTTGCTCTGACACTCCACCAAAATACACACAACTTTTGGCCTGATTTGCTATTAAACCTGATACCTGTGATAACTGCTGAAAGCATTCATAAATTAGGACAATTGATTGTACATCTCCTCTGCTGAACAAAAGGAGATCATCAGCAAAACTCAGTTGTATAATATGTTGCTTATGGCATCTCAGATGGAACTTAAATTTGTTGTTAGCCCTCAATGACTTCAATAATCTAGTGAGATACTCCATGGCTAGAACAAACAGATATGGGGATAAAGGATCCCCTTGTCTCACCTCTTTTTTCTCTTGGAATGGTCTGCTGGGACATCCATTTATCACTATAGAATAAGAGTCTGTCTTGACACATCTCATAATCCATGTTATAAACTATGCAGGTATCTGTAGACCAAATAGGACCTCTTCAAGGAAATGCCATTCCAAAGAGTCATCAGCCTTCAGCATATCAATTTTAAACATCCGTCTAGGTAAAATCCCTTTCCTTCCATACCCTTTAACTAGTTCATGAGTTAGTATCACATTATCATTCAGCATTCTTCCAGGTACAAAAGCAGCCTGACTAGGATCCACAAGATAATTCATTACTCTTTGTAATCTATGTGTAAGCATCTTAGATATTATCTTGTATATTGTGGTACAACATGAAATAGGCCTATATTCTTTGATGGAACTAGGATACTGTACTTTTGGAATCAGTGTTACAGAAGCTTTATTAATAGGACCAAACATCTCATTAGTTTCAAAAAATTGCAATACTCCCTCTGTTACCTCATCTCCTATTGTTGACCATGCTTGTTTGAAAAAGTGTGCATTGAAACCATCTCCTCATGGTGCTTTATTATCATCAATTCCTTTTAGTGTTGTTAGAACATCCTCAGCAGTAAAAAGCTGTATGAGTGAGAGTTGTTATGTTCTGGTGAGCATAGGGTCATCTCTCATTACTGCTGGCTTAATGGCTGGCATAGGTGAAGTTGATTGTCCTAATAATCCCTTGTAAAATTCCACAACTTCTTTTGTGATGTCATCTAGATCCCTGATTATTGTACCATCTTCTTTGGTAAGCATTGTAATTTGATTATGAGCTTTCGTTCCCTTCATACTAGCAAAAAAATACGCAGTATTTGAGTCACCAATTTGATCCATTGCATTTGAGACTTCTGCTTATAAATTAATTCTTCAATCAAGCTCCATTTGATCAGTTGCGCCCTCATCTCCGTCTCTTCTTCCACCATATGTTGTGAGGGATAGGAGTACTTCTCATTTGATTATGTTTAGCCAAAAGTACTCTTCTAAACTGCTGAACTTTTTATGTGACCCCTACATATTCCTTTTTGTTTAAATGTTGCATTTATCTTCTTACAGCCTTCAGGGTTTGCCACACCCCTTGCATTCCTCCATTTTGTCTCTTCCAGCTTGCATGTATTATGGTTTTAAAATCAGGATGTTTGGCTAAACAATTGTAGAATCTGAATGGCTTCTTCCTTATGTCCCTTCGTGATTCCAATTCTATACTCAGAGGAGAATAATATGAGAATAGAGGTTCCATCACCATCACTTGTACAGGTGGCATTCTAAGTACCTATTCATCATTAACCAATGCTCTATCCTGCTGAAGACATGCCCATTAGTCCATGTATATTGCCTCCCTACTGTATGAAGCTCTGAAAGGTTATTGTTAATCATACAATCTTTAAATTCTTTGCTTTCTGCCAGCTATACTTGACTCCTAGTGGGTCTATCCTCTGGTGCCAATATTGAATTAAAATCACCCATTATCATCCATGGTTCCCTGATGTGTGTACTTAACTGTTTTACCTTTTCCCATAGTGGACTCCTAGTAGCGATGTTGTGCAGGCAAATACACTGCTGTGAATTGAAACTTAACACCACTTTGTTGCATACCAACCATGCCATGTATACATTGAACTGATGTTTCCATCCTTGTAAACTTGACTATACTAGGATTCCATATAACCCAAATTCTGCCTCTAAATTCAGTTGTAGCATTAGTGCACCACTCCCATCCTGGCATTATTTTATTGATATTACTCCAAGCTTTCTCTTCTCTAACTCTATGCTTGAAAATTGCTATAATACTTACTTTATTCCTCCTAATGAACAACCTCAGCTCTTTGTGTTTCACCTCTTGGTTGAAACCTCTAACATTCCAAATAACTAGCATAATATATTAGGGGGTTCAGGTGGTACCTCATGCCTTGCATCCTCTATGTTTCCACTATGTTGCCCTGCTTCATATGTACTGTGTCTTCATTGTGTGTGTTGTCCTCTTGTCTAGTGTGCTCAGGCTACATTATCCCTTTCTTTGTTGCTCTACACCTCACAGTTTGCCATTCTTCCTGATCTTGTGATTCATTTGTGGTGGTAATCTGTTGATCATTTTCCTTATCTGGTTCTTTTCCCTCCTTTGCTGTTGGCTTCCATTCCTTTCTTTGTCCTTGGCCCTGCCCTTTTTTTTTGGTGGTGGTGCTCCTGTTTTAGCTACACAAGAATGTCCCACCTGTAAACATTTCTAGTAGAAGACTGGTTTCCACTCATACCTTATTTTTTGTTCGAGAATTCTTCCCTTTGGATCCTGAATTTTGTTCACAGTTGGGAGTATCCTTGTTATGTCCATTTCAACAAGTATTCTAGCAAAGGAGATCTTACTTGTTTGTGTAGTACATTCATTTGCATATAAAGGTTTACCCAAGCTACTTCCTATTTTGCTAAGCACAACATAATTCCAACAATTGAGAGGCAAGTTTGGAAGTTTTACCTACAAAGGAATTGTAGTGAGTATTTCCTCCTTAAAGTTGAAATCCGGATCCCATGGCTTCATAATGATTGGTCTTCTCAGCAAGAATGAGGTCCTGAACAGAGCACTCTATCCCTTTATTCCTCATTTGCAAACCTTACTACAAAATGCCTATCAGCATGATACAATACCACTAGTTTACTAGAAAAATTCCCCTGACTCAGGATGAATCTCTATATAGCTCCAATTGATGGTGATGTACCCACCATATAAACGACCACTAAAGGTTTCCATTTCACATCATCCTCAGCTACATCCTCAGCCAGTATCTCCACTACCTTCTCACCATCTACGATTATTGGAGCTATGTAAGTTAAATTCATACCTCTAGCAGCCATACGATCCGTAGCAAACTGGTTTGCCCATGGTTTCTCTGGTGTTTTTTCAGGCATACTCAACTTTATTGCAGATCTTTCCATTTCTACTGTTCCATTCATTTCATGCAATTGGTTGTTGCTGCCTCCAGTTCCTTTGTGTTGCGGTAGTTCCAGCCAGTGTTCCTCCCTAACATTTTCCCCTTTGCTCTTTCCTGATTTCTCCTCCGATATAGTGGTTACTCCTTCTGGTGTGGATGGATCTGGTTCATACATCTTCTTTGATGCTTGTGTTTATTTACTAGTGTTGCTAGTGTTAATACCATGAAGTATTTCTTCCTCGCAGTTCCTTTGCGCTGCTCTGCATGGTCGTCCCCTCCCCATTTCCGGCGAGGTGCAGGTTAGTGCACACTAATGTGCGCCAGAGCTACCTTAGAATTATATAAATGTGTCTAGTTGTAATTTTTGACATGTGTCTATTTTATTTAAATAATTATTGATTATTGATTATTTAAAATTATTTAGAATTAAAAATTCTAAAAAATTGTGGTAGTGACATGTGACATTTTTTTTCTCCTTTTATATATAGATAGATGATCTAAGGTTGCTTGTAGAGTGAAGCATCAATGTTGTTGTTGTTCTTGTGAAAGGATGTTTTACATACTACTCAAACATGATTGTGAAAGATTCATAAGGTTGAAAGGTTTTCTCACCTAAGCCGAATCAAGAGTAAGGAGCTATTCTAAATGAGCTCTAGCTTGGATTGGCTACTTAATTGTGTCTTTCGATGGATAATAAAGATAAATATGATTAGTGATAGTTCCATGGGATTTATGATGAGCACTGAGTGGACAAGCAGTGATTACCCATGTTCCATAACTATGTCCCACCATAGGTTTATCTTAGATAGGCATTAGCTATTTGATCCACTTTAACTAAACTTTATGGTTCTTACCTTTGCAAGTAAAGACATCTCTTTTTGGTGTGGGATAGTCACTGATTCCATGTTATAGCTCACATGGTCTATGTCAGTTAAAGGTAAACTTCCCACAATAACTAACTAAAGTTACTTTCTAAAGTATCTCAGAAGTGTTTTATAAGATGATTAGCTTGTGTTGACCATGATTATGACTTATGTTTTCTAACATTTCATTTTATGATTTCTCTTTGTTATTGAATGTCATATAAAGTCTTTTTGCATGATCTCGTAATTCTTGTGCATTTCTATCATACTAGGTACATTTCATATACTAATATATATTTGTGCCTATATTGTTTCACTAATATGGTCCAACGCTCCTATTCCCCATATTCGTAGCTAGTTGATTTGTTTAAGCCTTTGAAGATTGGTGAGTCCTCATGATCCAAGGTCCAAGATTCTTTTGTTGCTTTTATGTCATTTTTGTTTTCATATTTTGTATATGATATATGTGTTACGTACCAATCACTTTCCTTATGATGTAATTGATAGTTTTAAGACCTATGTTTGGTTTTCCTCTTTGCTTAAACTCGTTTGTATGAAATACTATCATTTGAAATCTTTACTTCTATTATCTAGCAGCGTATGATATATGCTAAGTGATTTGTATAGGGACTCTCGGGGTTCTATTCGCCATGTTGCACCTAGGGTCTAAATTGGGTTGTGATAGATTAATTTACTTACCAGAGGAATATTGTAGATGTCATAATGACCATACATTTTTATTTCTAATAGGTTGTTACACATTTGTCTTGCTATATTAAATTACATGCCATAACGTTATTTCCATATGAGAGTCAATATATGTGAAATCTATCTAGATACCCCTAATTCATTTTATATCCCAAATTTAGGTAAAAAAATATTTATTATTTTTGTAACTTACTTCTTTTATATTTATTATCTTGGAAACTAAATCATTTTATTTACCTTCTAATCATTTTTTTTAATCATAGCATATCATATTTGGTCCTATATATAGTTCACAACTCTTTACTCCTACCATCCAAACTTTCATAGGTTCAATTTGATTAGGAATCATGAAGAACTTCTCAAGCCTAGTTGTCTATCTATTTGTCCTTTTCATTGTTCTCTGTAAGTGACATTTTGATTTATATACTCTTTTTTTATGGAAATCTTATACTTAATATGCCTTAATCTAATAAAGTTGTTTACGCATATAAAGACCACATACTAATTTCACAGTCTTTGAATAATTGCTCAATATTGCTTCTCATTATGTTTTATCTTTCTATTTTTTGTATGTCTAAACAAATTAAGGCACCAAGACGAGAGGAATCCATCTTGAAGCTTCAAAAGAATGTAATTATCCACTTCCAGGAGCTATCAAACCTTGTGATCCAGAAAAATGCAATACCCAATGTTTTGACAAGTACCAAAATAAGCCCGATCCTCCTGGTATTACAGGAACACTTCTTGGAGGAACTTGTTTAGGTGACGATTGTAATTGCACCTTTTATTGTTAAGACGTACTATCCTTGATCTATGTTCAAAAGTTATATTACTTAATATTTCTCGAGAGAATAAACTAATAATTCTTCTTTATTACTATGAAATTATCATGTTTTCATTATTTTTAAATTAGAAAAGTAGGAATGTTTGGATACAAAATTAAATTCTTTTAATTTTTTCATATAATTTCTTAAAGTTTTTAAAAAAATCATATGGAGTTTAAAAAATTTACTAAAGAAAAGGTTAACCCAGAAAATGTTCAATTAGAAAATGTTAATTGATCACAATAGTTGATATATTAATAGTAAGACGATAAAATTTATTGTTAAAAAGATCATATATGATGGTTCTAGATCGCATTATATATGTAAATTTATATTTACGAAAATTGACAAATAAATATTTAATATGACTAAATTTAACACTAAAATAATGAAGATAAAAAAGTCATCTAGAAATGTAGACAAAGCGATTAATTTAGTATGTGAATTATTAAAATTTGATAAAACTAATGGCTCGTCGTATTTAGTTGAAACAAATATGATGAAATTATTACAACAACAATACCATATTCATTGTAATCCTAAAAGTGAAGTTTGAAAAGGGTGATATGAACAATGTCTTAACCCTGCCTTTTGAGGGTAATGAGGTTGTTTATATGAAGAAATTTAGTACGAGTATTGTTTTTCATTTTTTTAATCTTAAGAAAAAATTACTATTTTGCATTGTTTTCTTCCACTTCCATATAGATGTACCAAATGTATTTTTAATCAATATAGAAATGGAATAAAATGATTCAATAGCTCACGTAAGCAATGTTTGATATTATATCAGTCTTATTTACTTAATTATTTATTTTAAAAAAATTTAGGCATAAAAAGTGATAAAGGGAAGAGAAGTTGTCACGGCCCAGGGGTACACCCTAGATGTAACATGACGTACAAGACCCCGAAGGACCTCATACAAGCCACTTAGCATATTGTAGCATAAAGCAATAGAAATGACGTAGAAATTTTAAAAATATTTTTCATTCAATTGAAGTCTTTTATAAAAGCAAAGCGAGAGTCTATTACACTTGTCTCAAACCATTTAAAACATGAACATCTTTGGCACGCAACCCATACAATAGTCTAAATATAAAACGAAAGAACATAAAGGAAATTGTGGCTATATCCTCGAATGCTATGAGGACTCACCAATCTACAATTCCTTGCTCTACTAGGATCCTAGCCACCGGGATGAAACTCAAGATCGCCGGACCCTACATTTGATAAGAATGTAGGCAAGAGTATGCGTTAGTACAAAATGTACTAAATATGATAGCTAACATAACATCATCAAGAGCATAACAACATATTAGAAATCATAAGCTCCAACATAGACATAATATAAGCATTAGTCAACATAAGGCATAATCCATAAACATAAGAAATACATCATGTTCATAAGAATAGTAAATCCTTAGATCTTCATAACATAAGAGAACTACTTCTTAAGTAACCTCAAAGTATACTTGTGCAATGCATGGATGAGACCCCATAATCTCACCCATACTAAGTACCACTTTTAGGCCATCATAATCATAGTTACCATCTTTGGATCTTATCCTTAGCTTAATTCTCATAGACAAGGGAACCTTCACCTTTAGTCAAGCATATACAGGAAGACAACTGTATCAACAATCTAAGCTAAGCATACAATATATAAGAGAAACACTTCATAGGTAGCTTCAAGTCATACTTGTGCAATGCATGGATAAGAACCCATAATCTCACCCATATTAAGTACCACTTTAGGCCATCATACATAAATGATTATAATTTATCATTTCTAGGCTACCAAGGAATAGCACCATACTAGGCAAAACAAAGCCACCATGGAAAACATACTACCATGCTAGCATTCTATGACACTAGCTCAAGCTAACCTTAGGAAGGATATGAGTTCTCAATTCAAGGCTACCATGAGATCTCCTACTAAAGCTACCATAAAATGGTCTTGTCTTACCAAGTCAAGATATTCATGAAGGGATTTTGATTACACAACTTCAAGCTAACATAACTAAACACGCTTTGATTCATTTTAGGTGAGCAAGCCTTTCAACCTAGAATCATTCTATGTGAGAGAACCTTTCATATCATATCATATTCATGCATAAGTGTTTATATGAGGTTAGCCTTTCAACAATACTACTACAACGTCATAATCATAGACACTTCACTCTCAAAGCCTTAGCATACATAATTCATCATATTAGCATTACTTTCAAAGACCTAATAATCAACATTCATCACTACAAGCGTTACTCTCAAAGTTTTACTTCTTACAATCCTCACATAGGCCTAGATCACAAGATAGAAAATCACATGCTTCATTCTTAAGCAATTCTAGTCATATACCATCATAAAGGCTAAATCTCAAGCATTAATAATCATGATCCATCATATATACTTTAATCCAATTCAATTCATGTGTACATGCTTTTACTCTCAAGCAATTACTACACATATCATCAACCCTAGAGGATTATCTCTAAATCCTCAATTTCCCTTCTTAAGGCATAAACCAACATTACTTCAATTTCAAAAATTTGACTAGGGTTAGGCATAGAAAATATGTAAATTCTGACTAAAAACATGTAATTATATCAATTCTATCATATACTATCATAATCCACTCAATTGGATCAATACCAATAACATTAGAAGAAACCCTAACTTGAATTAGGGAATTCTTTTTCTAAATTGGGGAAATTCTAGGGGGATCCATGGATGGAAGAATCCATGGATGAATAAGCTATCATACCTTGATTACAAATCCTACCAAGCTTGAAACAATGGAGTCTTGACTTGACCTAGCTTCTTGTTGTTGTTGTTGTTCTTCTTCTTCTTTTTCTTCTCCTTCTCCTTCTCCTTCTCCTTCTCCTTCTTCTTCTACTACTACTACTACTACTACTACTACTACTACTACTACTACTACTACTACTACTTATTCTTCCTCTTCTCCTACTCCTTCTCCTCCTCCTCCTCCTCCTCCTTTTTCTTCTTCTTCTAGAGAGAGAATATTTGAGCGGATGAACTTTGGGATTCTTTTGGGGTTTTTGGAATTAATGAATTAATTGGGGAGTTTGAAGGGTTAAAATAGCTTATATAGGTGAACTAGGACCCTACAAAATGACCTCACTTAATACTAACTAGATTTGCAATTTCCCATTTTACCCTTACTTAGGAAGCCAGGTGCCACGCACCACGACAGGCTTCATGAGCCGTGGACCCCACACCACTGGCCCAAGCCATGGTGGCCACCAAGAGCCGTGAAGGCTCTCGTGGTCTTGGGCAATGCCATGGCAAGCTTGGGCAGCCTCGGCTCTTGCCTTGGTCCTTTCCCCTTCCCTTGGATCCTGCCCTCTAGTCTTCGCTTGTAGCCCTCAAGCTTAGCTCTAGATGGTCTACTAGATTTTGGGGTGTTACAATATCTCCCCTTTGGGACCATTCGTCCTCGAATGAGTTCTAGGCACTTCTTAAGGTCACTACTCTAGACTAGCTACCCATCTTGCATTCAACTCATATAAATGCACATAAATAAAGGAGGAACTTCATCGTCTAGCTAAACATACTCAATGCAACATAAGGAAGTATGAACTACATCTATCAATCCAAAAATGCATGAAATTTAATATCTACTCATGTTCAAGGATGAACTACCATCTACGAGATAAATCATGCTCAACACAATCTCATGGAGCTCTTATGCAATTTACTCTCAAAAAAACATTCATTTAAGGAGGAATCTCTCAACTCCGAACTAAGGCATGCTCATCTATTCATCTCATGAAGTTTTATAGGCAACTCTATTCAATGCACTACAACACGAGGAAAATAATTCACATAAGTCATTTCTATCAAGACTTAAGCTTTTTCATGAACATGCATATAATGAAATCATGGCCATAGATAAACACACAATGACCTGCCTATCCAGGCACACCATCTCCCCCTTGGGAGGAAGCCTCGACGGTCTTTCTAAGTACTGTCTCTTTCAATTCTACTAAGGTCGGATCAAGACAATTTTAAACCATTTTAACCCATATCATCATCTTTGGTGGGGTCTACCAACCAATCATATCTAGGTATTATCTAAACACCCTACTATAAATGACCATACTTAACATCAAATCTTAAAAGATAACTAATTCTTTGGAATTGGTCAAAACTTGAATTCTTCTCCCTCAACTTAACTAGGTGGTACATGCAACCCTCAAAGTCATTTTGAAGACAAGACATAGCCCAAACTTAGGACATAGACTTCCCCCCTTCTACTCATAGATAGGCTCATTCGGGAACTAACAATTTGACTATATGGGTTCTACAATCACATAGGAGCATAATAAGAGTGCAACCAAAAAATCACCAAGATAAAATCAAAATCTGGCAAATCACAAACATCAATTAAGAAGCTATCAAGATATCGGGATCCACATAGGGAGCATACTCATGGTCACCTCTAGCTTGAAGTGCATAAAACCGGTTTTTCTTAGGACAAGTCCTTTAGCCTTTGCCTTAGGACAAGTCCTCATTTTGTGACCACATTCACCACAACTAAATCAACCCTCTTTTCTGGCTAAAAATCTACCCTCATGTCTCTTTCCACACCTAGCACAAGTAGGCCATAGGGACTCATTACTAATTCCGGGTGGTTTAGGGTTTGACACCTTCTCTTCCTTATACTTAGGAACATTAGAAGAACCTTGTCTGAAAAACCTTCGTCGATTCCTAGAGCGACCATGTCCATTGAACCCATCATGAAGGGACTTATCATCATCCATTCTAGACCTTTTTTTCTCCCTAGATTTCACTTCCTTGAGTTTCGATTCCTCAATTTGTTGGCATACATTATAATATGTGAGATATCGATATCACCAACGAGCATTGACATATGACATTCTTTTTCTACTAAGTGGACACTCCCATCATAAACGTATTCACCTTTGCCCTCAAATCCACCACTATAGTTAGAGCATACTTGGATAATTGGGTAAATTTCAAGGCATACTCCTTAACACCCATGCTACCTTTCCTAAGGTTAGTGAACTCTTGCATTTTAGCTTCCCTCAACTCTAGGGTAAAGAACCTATCAAGCCACCAACTTGAACACTTTCCACTCTATTGGACCCGCTCCTACCGACCTCCCATCTTTACATTGATCATACCACACTCGAGCAACACCTTTAAATTGGTAAGCGGCTAAATCCACTTTCTCTACTGAAGTCACCTCCATAATAGTAAGTTCCTTATAAACCCTATCTATAAACTCCTTAGGATCCTCTTCCACTTTGGAGCCATAAAACTCCGGAGGGGTTCATCCTCATAAAATCCCTCACTCTTAAAATCGCGGAATTCACAGGAGTAGTCACTTCTCTATTGACTTAAGTCATCACGTCTTGAGCCAAAACATGAAAAGCTGTCGTAAACTCCACCTGAGTAACATTCTCGACCAAAGAATCATCCATAGCTTGATGAGTTTGAGGATGAGCTCCTTCTTCCACATTGTAACCCTTTACTCTTCTAGCATTAGCCCTTCTTGTATTCATATCATGAAGAACATAGCACACAGATTAGGAAAAGACCTAAAAGAGCAAAACTCTATGGCACTCTCACTACCCAAGGGTACCCTCTAGATGAAACAAGGCACATAACACCCGTAAGGCACCATGTAAGCGACTTAGCATATCTTAACATAAAGCAGTAGAACAGTAAGAATAAAAACACATTTAAGTCCAAAATTTTCATAAAAGCAAAGAGGAATTCTAGATTTGTCTCAATTAGCCATCTATTACAATACTTCAGTCAAATAGGGTCACAACCCCAAAACAACATAATCTGAAAATAAAAATACAAGAATGAAACTCAAAGTGAATATCCCGTCCTCGAATCTTGAGGACTCACCACTAGCAATGAGAATAATCAAATCCAAGCTCGAATCAAATGATGACCGCCTTAATAATCGAACCCTATACTTTGGAATAAATGTAGAAAAATATGGGTTAGTACAAAGATGAACTAAGTATGATAACCATGCATAAAAACCTTGAAAGCATGCTAAAAGGGTCATTTTAGTTTAAAAGCATGCACTTTACCAAGTTTAAGAATCATCATGAAGGTTAGTAAAAGCATAAGTCATAAGCATATTTAACATATCGATCATCATAACCTAATGGAAACATACCATAAATACCCTCAAAGCATACTTGTGCAATGAATTAATAAGATCCCATAGTCCCACCTATACTAAGTAAAGCTTCTTGAGTAACTATAGTTCATATCTCATATTATTGTTCATACTATCATAGTGGGATAAGCCTTAACCGACATAGACCATGTTAGCTAACCATGGAATCTGGTGTCTACCGCATACCGAAAAGGGGTTGTCCTACATGCCTAAGGTAGAACCATACTCTTAGCTTAGGTGGATCCACTAGCTAAAGACGTATGTGGGTACATAGTTTATGGGATAAGGAGATTACTTCTAGAAACCCGGACTCAACTAAGATAGAAGGTTTCCATCTTATGAGATACATACTTTGGGAACTCGGACTCAGCTAAGGTAGAAGGAACCCATTTGGAAAGCCAGACTCAACTAGTGTAAAAGCTTCCATCTCATATTCATATCCACTCGGTGCTAAGCATTAATTCCCATTGATTTCATATTAAGTCTTGACTTAAGTTCATAATTATGGAAGGATGTCTTGACACTTAATCCAGCACAACTCATACTAAAGCTCGTAGATTCGATAGGTGAGACTGGTCTTCCACACTTAGAATCACTACATGTGACAAACCTTTCACATCATCTCATATATATATATAAGTGTGTGCATAAGGATAACTTCCAACAACACAACAACTAGATCATAATCATATTTACTTTACTCTCAAAGTGTTCATAAAGAATATACATAAATCTCATAATCATGCATAATTCTCATACTTTTCCCTTGAAGGATCATATATCACTATACATCAACACATTTAGAATTACTAAATTAGACATGGATGATAACATAATTCAAGTAGTTCAATTACTACATGCATAACTCTATCATATTCTACTTGCATCAATCAATATCCACACTTTTAGATCCAAATTGGAAAAATAGGGGGATTTATGGATTCTTGGGGAATTCAACATAAAACCATTAATATATCCATTAAAAAGCATAATCTAATCATTAAAACCAAATTTGAAAGGAATCCATGAGATTGAAGTCAAACCCTAACTTTTGGGATTTCTAACTTTGAAATTGGGGGTCTGGAAGGGGCTTCATGGATAAAGTCTATCCATGGATGAAGAGCTATCATACCTTAGTTATGATTATCCAAAGAAATTGAGTGAAAAAAAGTCTTCTTCTTCAAACCCTAGCTTGATTCTCTTCTTCTTCTTCCATGGAGTTCTAGAGAGAAGATTTTGGGGGAAATTGGTTTTGATTTGGGAATTTGGAAATCATGAGGGAGATGAATAGATTTAGGGGTCTTAAAACATTATATAGTTAGTCTAAATTCATAAAAAACGATGTCACTTAATATTAACTTAAAAATGGAAAACCCCAAAAAAAAACCTTAACTAACTCACAAAAGCGGTTCCCATGCCTCACCCATGAACCCCTCATCGACGGACCATGGTTGGACCCACGGCCCATGCTAGTGAAGCATGGGTTGAGGTTCTACAGCCTATTTCTAGAGCCCCCATCTATGGCCCCTCACCCATGAAGCGTGGGGGGACTTACGGGGCGTGAGTGACCCCTCATGGGTCACTGCCCAGGCATGTTTTTGGTGCATTCCTCAAGGACCTATGGTTGGTCCTTGGGGTTTGAACCTTGATGTTCTAACACGAAAATATATATTTTTAGGTATGGGGAGGTACATTTCAAGGCTCTAACCATAATGTCAAGCACTAGTTTAGCCTACTAGTTTCCGAAGTGTTACAATAGCTCCCCCTTGGAGACATTCGTCCTCGAATGAAGATCTACATTTTACGAAATTAAAGACTCAAAACTAGCAGCCCATCATGCATGAAACATCAAAATAATGCAAAATTCAAAGGAGGAAACTTTAACTCCATCTAAAACATAATCAATGCAATACAAGGAAGTAGAAACTACATCTAACAACCTAATATGGATGGAACTCAATATTTCTCATATTCATAGGAGGAACTACCTTCTCCAACTAAAATCATGCTCAACACAATATCATAGAGCCAATATGCAATTACTCTCAAAACCATACTAAAGCATGTTCATCAACTCATCTCATGAAGTCAAATAGGCAACTCGTACTAAATACACAACACCACGAGGAAAGTCAATCATAAAAACTCATTTTCTTACTAAACATGAATTTCATCAATAACATGCACATCATAAGGAAATCATGGAAAACACATGTAACACACATGACTCCCACAACACTAAAACTTAAGAGGAACTATTTACCTCAAGCTTGAATAGGAGTAGAAGGAAAGAGATGAAGATATTGGGACTTCATATTGGCCTCGGCCTCCCAAGTAGCACCCTCAACTAAATGATATCTCCATAAAAACTTCACGGAAGCTATTTTCTTTTTTCTCAATCTCTTGACTTGTTGGTCTAGGATCTCTGCTGGAACCTCTTCATAGGAAAGGCTTTTGTCAACTCCCAACCCTTTTAAGGGAATAATGGATACTGGATCTCCAATACACTTCTTAAGCAAAGAAATATGAAATACCGGGACTAACTCATTTGGCAAATCCAACTCATAGGCAACTTTCCCAATACGGTTCAAAATTTGATATGGGCCTACATACTGGGGACTAAGTTTCCCTTTCTTGCCAAACCTCATCATACCCTTCATGGGTGAGATTTTCAAATAGACCCAATCATTAACTTCAAATTTTAGATCCCTTCTTCTCACATAAGCATAAAACTTTTGTCTAATTTGAGCCGTTCTCAACCTCTCTCTAATGAGGCGAAATTTCTCAATAGCTTCATAAATCGATTCAGGGCCAATAAGAGCAATATCACCTACCTTAAACCAACCAACCAGAGACCTACATCTCCTACCATACAAGGCTTTAAAAGGAGTCATACCGATACTTGAGTGGTGACTATTATTGTAGGCAAACTCTATTAATAGCAAGTGGTCATCCCAATTTCCTCTAAGGTCTGAATGGTGCACTCCGCTTGACCATCCGTTTGAGGGTGAAAAGTTGTGCTAAGCTTAAACTTAGTACCAAGCCCTTTTTGGAATGACTTCTAAAAGTGGAAAGTAAATTGAGCACCCGGATCCAAAATAATAGACAAAGGGACTCCATGTAACTTCACTATCTCACTTATATAAAACATAGCATAGTGTTCCGCCGAATGAAAAACCTTGACGGGAATAAAGTGGGCTGATTTTGTCATCCTATCTATAATGACCCAAATGGAATCATGTTGCCTTCGAGTGCGAGTCAAACCCACAATAAAGTCCATATTCACATCTTCCCACTTCCAAGTGGGAATAGGAATAATTTGTGACAAGCCTCCCGGCCTTTGATGCTCAACCTTAACTTGTTGACAATTAAGACATTTGGCTACAAATCTGGCAATATCTCTCTTCATACCATTCCACCAATATACTTCCCGTAGATCACAGTACATCTTGGTGGTTCCCGGAAGAATAGAATATCAAAAACTATGAGCCTCCTCTAAAATTTTCTCCCTCAAACCATCAACATCCGAAACACATAATCGACCTTGGTACCTAAGCACCCCGTCTCCTCCTTGGGAGAAAGCCTCAGCGAACTTCTTGAGTACCGACTCTTTAAACTCAACTAATATAGGATCAAGGCCTTGTTTAGACTTCACATCCAACACAAAGGACGATTCGGAGCCATTATGGACCATAACACCACCTTTAGTGGAATCCACTAGTTGGACACCTATTCGGTCCAATCTATGCACCTCACGAACCAATTCTTTATTTTCATCTTTGATACACTCAAATTACACCTCTATTAAAGAAGTATAAGTGGTCATCGTCAAATAGAGAACCCAACTTGTAGGTTGGGGTCGATCCCACGAGGATTATGGTTCAGACTTAAACATAACTCACTATTATATCCGTTTAGTCAAACTATTTCCGAAACAAGTACTTAAGGGGGAGGGAGGGGTTTGTAAGCAAATAACCGATTGTTGTTTAAGTAACAAGTGAGCAGGATTCAAACTTTAAGTTATCAATATGAGAGAGAAACTAGGGTATATGTGTTCCCCATAAGATTTTAACGCGGTAATCCTAATAATAGTAATCATTTCCTAGTGTTTTACATGCAAAGTTGGTAAGATAGGTATCCTTAGGTGATTTGTCCTCCAAATAGGGAATTACACTACACACTTGGTCTGGATACGAGTGTATACTTTACTAACCCTTACCTTTACCTCATATTGGACATCACATCAATGTATGGCTTAGTTTTCACCCTCACACCCATTCAAATTAGACTATTAGATAGCATCCACTAAATATCTGTTGTTAATTCTTTTCTCATTAACTACCTCCTTGGTTTGGCAAGTAGCAACAAGGCAAGTTCTAATGTTGGTCATCGTTAAAAAGACTTCCAAGCGAAAGAATTACCAATACATGCATAAACACTATTAAAAAATTACTTAATTATTATCCATGAGTTGTTAATTGCTCATGGTTCCCACAACCCTAGTTGTGGATTTAGCTACTCATGCTTGAAAGAACACAATTCATGAACATAATGATTAGAGTAGAAGAAACCTAAAATCTCCAATTGAATTCCAAAGTCAAAATCTTGTAAAAGGAAATATGGAAATCAAATTGCTAAAGTTACAAGTTAATTCCACAAAATACCAAGAACTAAAAGTAAACAATAATGTTTAACCCCCAAAAACGTGGTTTGCATACTCTATTTATAGAAAAACATGTCCTAAACAAAAAGGAAACAAAATAAGGAAATAAACATCTAGAATGCGGCATCCATCGACGACTCAACCTACGGACCGTGAGTCGACCTACGGTCCATAGGTCCCTTTCCGTTGGTCAACACTTAGAACTTTTCAGCAGGGATTGGAACCTACACTTTAAGATCATCAACGACAGACATAACCCACCACAGAATCCCCGCCCTAGCGGAACTAACCCAGCCTTGGCGGCTTGCACGGAGACAAAGAGTCGGAATTTGAGTTCCAAACTCCCATTTCGCAACACACATTCAAATCTTGAGGTTCTAAAACTATTCTTTCACACTAAGGTCAGTTTCGAGAGTTTTACTCATCGAAATTCAATACTGTAAAGTTGTATGGGCTCCTTAATGTCTTGGCTATCTACTCATGTGATCAAATTCATAACTAAATCCCCCATTCATTACCAGACTTCCCTAGACCTCACCTGACTCAAATTTCGTCCAAATCTGGACTAGGTTAGAAATTTCCATGTCACTACTCAAAAGTTTTTTGGCCCAAATTCTTAACCTATTGACTTTTCTATAACGACAGAAATAGGTTGTTACATGATTAGTAATTATGGTAACTTCATACTACGCTACTTCTATTTTTTTTTAATATAAATAAAATTCTAACAAATTTAGAATAATCAAATAACCAAAACTAAAGTAGTACAAAATTACCCAAATTAAGTCTAATAATATATATTCACGGAACTTTTCCATTAGTTTAGGTATAGTCAATATTAAGTTATCCGTGCAAGACCATCTTTAGGAGTGTCCTCATATAATTAGGACTCATGGAATTTTTTATTTTATTTTAGGAAATTTGGATAAATAAAATATTTTATGAAATATTTTGGACTTATCTAAACCTTCTTATAGCCTTACATTTAACCTATCCATAGACGATTTTGGCCAATTATTTTACGATTCATTTTACAATTAATATTTAATATAATAAAATAATAGTATAATAATTGAAGAAAAATCATGACAAGACGATTTTGTTTAACATAGAGTTCTTTAATAAAGGACAAAAAGTTCAAACAACATTTCTAAGGACCTTCATACTTTTAACATAGTATATAAGATAGATAATAAAGGATAAAAATTTCTAAACTTGAAAGGACCTTTAAACACGTGCATGCTCCTAATAATTTTATCGATTGTATATTTTCTTTACTCATAAATTTCATTTTGAATAGTTGAGGTTAAGATTCTTTGCATAAGGGTAATTTGAAGAAAAGGGAGAGAGAGAAACAACTGAAAAAATGGCTAAATGATTTAATATTTCTCGAGGCATGAATTACGTTAATATAAACTTAAAGTTATTTGTATAAAAAATGGACAAAGACCAGAGCTGATAACTTTTAAATACTTAAAGTACTAAAACCGATAAATATATAGTAACTGGTAAGGGACTAAAACTTATAAATATATAGTTAAGAGATTAAAACCGATAAATGTATAATAACTGGTAAGGGACTAAAACCGATATTGATTTCACTCCATCTATTTTCTTGTGTATTATAAGTTATATCTTAATTTAATAATGAATTGAGAAAATGACACTCTTTTATATGAAATAAAAGTACTAAAACAACATGCGTTTAGCATTATTTCACACAGCAATACATACATCTGGGTTATTCAAAACATATATATTTTTGTGTTTAAGTACAATTATATTTATATAAGAACTTTACATAGTATGTCTTTCATATGTCTTTCATTATATATTACAGATACTATTAATCCACACACACACACATATATATAATAATAAAAGGTTAACTTCTTCTTATTTTACAATAATAAGATAGTTTTATTTATCTTTTTTCATCTAATTTTAGTAACATCTACCAAAAATTAAGTTTAATCGATATACATATAAATCCATCGTTAGGTAACAACGAAAAGACTCATTTTATGAAACGCTCAATTTGGTTTGATTGTCACGACCCAGACTGTCGTGAGTGGCATCCACACTAACCCTCCAGTGGGAAAACCATTCTACAACCCAAACTTAATAAACATAATCAACAACTAAGGAATTTAAAGATACGGAAGCAGGTTTAAATGTCTAAGAAAAGGAAAGATAGAGTTCCCATAAACTCCAAAAAAAACCTAATCAAACAAATGTGGAATAATACCTAGAACCTAAAAGTCAATGTACCAAAACATCTAAAGATCAACAAGTCTAAGGAAATGGGTACAACCCAATAAAAAAATAAGAAAATCCTAATGAACTAGTCTAAGTTCGAAACGGGAACACAAACAAAAGAGAACTCATGGCAGCCCGGAAGAATTGGCTCGCCCTTGAATTCGAGTCGATCACTGATCTTCTAAACAAGGTTTGTTAGTAGCTGCTTGAAGATCCCTTGTACTCAACAAAGATAGAGCAAGTGTAGTATCAATATACAACTACCGTGTACTGGTAGGATCACGCGGCTATTCCACTATGTGCAACATACATAAGCTCTTACAACAATATAATAACATGTATACACCGAACATATACAATATTGATATCATTTACGAACAACTTACAATCTCACAATTCTCAAGATATATAGTTATGTCAAGTCAATCGTCCTCTCATGGAACTCAAACCCAAACTGTTAGTGTACCGGTACGTGGTACCCGTTCTAAGTTAGCGTGTTGGATCGTGACACCCGTTCCAATGTTTATGCCGGTAGGTGGCAACCGATCCAAATAAGTGTGTCGGAACGCAACACCCGATCCATTCAACAAGCCACAATCACAAGTATATTCTCATAATCATACAATCAATTCATGATTCATGACATTCAATTATTCAAGAATCTCATTGACGATTAGTGTGATCAATAATGCAACATTCACATACATACATACATGCATCATAATGAAGCAAGAACAACCATATATCACACAACATGAAATTACAACCATCACCTACTTTGGAACAAGCTTGAATCCCCTAAGAAACTTGGTTCTTCCCTTTTCGTATTCTTTTAGCTTGTTCTTGGTCTACAAACAATCATAATAGCACGGGAATCAATAAACGATGTCTAATTACCTGGATTAAAGTCAACACTATCAACCCTAGATCAAACCCACGATCCCAATATCCAAATTAGGGCTTTCCCCATCATCCAAACAGTTCCAAAACCGTTACCCAACAATAATCACCCAAGAAATTACGCTCTACAGATCAAAAAATGGATTCTAGGTGTGAAAACCTTACCTTTAGCCTGAAGAATAATGGAAAACTATCAGTAAAACACATAGGGTCGTTCCTTAGCTCTCAAAGTCAAAAAGTGCAGAATAAAATGATTTTGGGGTTTATTTTCGACTTAAGTTGTGTATGTTCCGCTACATCGGTACTCACCCCGCTACAGCGGCCCCGCCCTAGTAGCATAAAATCCCGCCATAGCAGCTTGCATGGAACAGAAAGCTAAACAAAGAATTTTCATACCCCAAATTCACAACACGCCTTCATCCCATGTCACTAAGAAACTACCTTTTCACGCTAAAATCGATTTCGGGAGGTCTACTCGCACGAATTCAATTCTATAAAGTCGTGCGGGTTCTTTTACGTCTTAACTATCAATTCATATGATCGAATTCATAATTATATATACCAATTATTACCAAATTTCACTATAACTCACTGACTCTAATTTCTTCCAAATCTGGATTAGGTTGGGAAATTCTAAGTTACTACGAAAAAGTTTTCCGGCCCAAAAATTTTCCCCGATAGATTTTCTTTAACGTCAGAAGCCGATTATTATAATAGATACCAATTTACCCATCATTCGTCCCCGAGTGACAAACTTAGGAATATAGGCTAAAAAAAGAATGAAGTAGTACCTTAATCGACGAACAACTGGGGATACTTATCTCACATGTCTTTCTCGGTTTCCCAAGTAGCTTTCTCAACTAGACGATGCTTCCATTGAACTTTCACGGACTTAATCTGTTTGGTCCTCAGCTTTCGGACATCACAATCAATAATTGCAATCGGTTCTTCCTCATACTGAAGGTCTTTGTCTAACACAACTGAGTCCCATTTTATGATGTAATCCCCGTCACCATGATATCTCTTCAACGTGGACACATGAAATACCGAATGAACTCCCAATAAGCTAGGAGGTAATGCAAACCTATATGCCATTGGCACTACATATTCAAGAACCTCAAATGGCCTAATGTATCGGGTACTAAGCTTGACCTTCTTGCGAAATCTCATCACTCATTTCATTGGTGATACTTTTAGAAGAACATTCTCACCAGTCTGAAATGTCATGTCTCTTACCTTATTGTCTACATACCACTTTTGTCTACTCTGGGCCACTAAAAGCTTCGTCACTTTATCTTGAGCATTCTTCACTAAATCAACCCCCAAAGGTTTCACATCTCCAGCGTCGAACCATCTTATGGGTGATCTATATCCCCTCCCATAAAGTGCCTCAAATGGTGCCATATCTATGCTGGAGTGATAATTAATATTATAGGAGAACTCACAAAACGGTAGGAACTTATCCCAATGCCCTCCAAAATCAATCACACATGCCCCCAATATGTCTTCCAACACTTGAATAGTCCTCTCTAACTGCCCATCCATCTATGGATGGAAAGTTGTACTTAAAGTGAGTTGTGTGCTCAATTCCTCATGTAATTTCCACCAAAACATGGATGTGAATTGCGTACCACAATCAAAGATGATAGAAAGGGGCACCCTATGCAACCTCATGACTATCTCTTTCACATAAACCTTAACCAATTGTTCAGCATTATAATCTATTTTGACCAAAATAAAATGGGCTGACTTAGTCAATCTGTCAATCACTACCCAAATAGAATCAAACTTCCCCAAAGTCTTGGAAAGACCAACCACAAAATCCATGGCTATCGTTTCCCACTTCCATTTCGAAATTGGCATTCTCTGAAGCAAACCCATCAGACTTTGATGTTCATACTTTACTTGTTGGCAATTTTGACACTTAGCCACAATCTCCGTTTTGTCTTTCTTCATGCTCGGTCACCAATAAATTTGCCTCAAATCTCGGTACATCTTGGTCACACCCGGATGAATGGAATATCGCGAACCATGGGATTTTATCAACAATTTCTGAATCAAGTCATCAACTCGAGGAACACAAATCCTTCCTTTAAAACTGAGCACACCATCCTCATCAAGAGTGGTCTCTTGTGCCTTACCAATCACAGTCCTTTTCTTAAGCTCGTTCAAATTTTCATTCTCAAACTGTTTGGCCTTGATCTTTCGATGAATATGACCCTAACCTCAATGCTAGCTAACACCCCACGTTTTTTCTGAGATGTCCAACTGCATAAACTTAGACTCCAAGGTTTGAATTTTCTTAGCCAAAGGTCGCTTAGTTACACTCAAGCAAGTCAAACTACCCATACTAACCGCTTTTTGACTTAGTGCGTCTACCACTACATTCGCCTTGCCCGGATGATATTGGATGGTCACATCATAATCCTTGAGTAGCTCCATCCACCTTCGCTGTCTAAAATTCAGATCCTTTTGAGTGAATACATGTTGTAGACTGCGATGATCAGTAATTACCTTGCACTTTACACCATAAAGATAATGTCACCAAATATTAAAAGTAAATACTATTGCCGCCAACTCCAAATCATGCGTTTAATAATTCCTCTAATGCACCTTCAACTGTCGCGATACATTGGAGTTGGTCTTTTGAACCCGCTTCAAGCTATCATGACAATTCACGAATCTTGGGGTAAACAATCTCTCTTGCTTATGTTTACTTTTTTCACCATTTGATTCTTATACATAGGAAATGAGACTAAACTTTTTTACTGCAAATTTAGAAGCCGTTTTCTTTCACTCATATAACTATCTGGTTTAGTTCATCAACTCAAATGCTGAAGAAAAATAAAAATATATATAGTCAATCAAATCTTTTTATCCTTGTTTCTAGAAAGAAAAGAATTTTGATAAATTTTAGGTCTCACCGAATCACATGTAGAGATATTGATAACACACATAGAGCTAATGGTATTTCATAACTAATTGATTGAGCAGCTGCCCGTAGACCACCTAAAAAGGAATATTTATTATTTGATCCATACCCCGACATAAGAAGTCCAACGGGAGCAATACTTGAAATGGCAATCCAAAAAAAACACCAATACTAAGATCGGCTAGAACAAGGTGATCACCAAAAGGAATTCTTGAATAACTTAGAAAGATAGATATTCTTGCTATGGATGGTCCAATACCGAATAAACGAGTATCTCCTGTAGATGGAATAAGGTTCTCTTTCAAAAGTAGTTTTGTCCCATCTGCTAGAGCTTGAAGAATTCCTAAAGGGCCGGCATATTCAGGCCCGATACGTTGTTGTATTCCTGCAGATATTTCTCTTTCTAACCAAACAATTACAAAAATGTGAAGCATCACAATAAACTATTAAATCTTTACCTTCAATCGGTAGTGCTAGAATAAGTGTTGTGGTCAAGAGAGTCTTGAGGTTTTGAAAGCTCTCTTCATATTTTTCAGTCCATTCAAATGGTATCTCCTTTTTGGTGAAATTCATCAAGTGTGTGGCAATAGAAACAATGTTGTTCACAAATTGACGATAGTAGCTAGCGAGCCCGACAAAACTCCTAACTTCTGTCATAGGGCTAGGCCGAACCAAATTCTTAACCGCCTTAATCTTTTGAGGATCTACCATTACCCCTTCCTTTGAAACTACATGGCCAAAAAAGGCAATCGAAGTCAACCAAAATTTACACTTAGAAAATTTTGCATACAACCTTTGTTTCCCAAGAACGCCCAGAACAATATGAATATGGTCGGCATGCTCTTCCTTACTTTTCGAATAGACCAAAATGTCATCAATAAAGACTAATAGTTTGAACACACCATTCATCAAACTCATAAAAGTTGCAGGCGCATTAGTCAACCCAAACGACATAACTAGAAACTCGTAGGGCCCATAGCGGGTTCTAAACATCGTCTTGGGCACATCCCTAGGCTTAATCTTTAACTGATGGTAACCAGACCTTAGATCAATCTTGGAGAAAACTGATGCACCTTGCAATTCTTCAAAAATATCATCTTTTCGAGTTAGTGGGTACTTGTTTCAAATGGTGACCATATTCAATTGCTGGTAATTTATATGCATCCTCATACAATCATCATTTTTCTTAACAAACAATACCGGAGAACCCTACAGGGAAGCACTAGGACGAATGAATCCTTTATCAAGAAGTTCTTCGATTTGAGCCTTAGGTTCTCTTAATTTTGTCGGAGCCATGCGATATAGAGGGATATAAATGAGGCAGGTACCAGGTTCCAAATCAATGAAGAAATCTATATCTCTATCCGGGGGCATATTAGACAAATCAGTAGGAAACACTTCTCTAAATTCTGACACCACAAGAATAAACTCAATAGAAGGAGACTCAACCTCAACATCCCGAATATGAGTCAAATAAGCCAAACAACCTTGCCCTACCAGTTTTCTAGCCCGAATGGAGGATATGATCTTAGCTTGCTTAGGCTTGTACACCTCTTCCCAATCTAACTTTTCCCTTCCCGAAATTTTTAGAGTTACAGACTTAGTATTACAATTAAGCACAACATAGTAGGGGGACAACCAAGTCATGTCTAAAATTATATCAAAGTCAGTCATATCCAAAATCACCAAATCGGCCCAACTCTGAAAACCCATAAACAAATTAGGACAAGCATAATAGACATGGGTGACTATGACAGACTCTCCAACTGGGGTGGAAAATGGATGGGGGCATCAAGTATATCAAAATTCATATTAAATTGTGAGGAAAATCGCAAGACACATAAGAATAAGTAGAACCTAAATCAAATAACACATTATCTATTCGGTCACAAACAAGAATAATACTTATGATCACTGCGTCATACACCTCTGCCTCGGTCTTTCTTGGAAAGGAATAACACTGAGCCTTGTAGTCATGACAGGTGACTTCCCTACATGGCTGCACTGTACCTCTGCCTGCATTACCATTTCCCCTACCTCTGTGGCCTCACTAATTTCCTCCTCGCTCACTTTATGCACACCTTCGACCATTATTACCATTTCCTGTAGGCACCACTGATCTAGTCTACTGCTACGTGGAAGCCATCATGCATAAGTGGGGACAATCTCTCCTCATATGCCCAGGTTCTCCATAGTTATAGCAGGTATGATCAAAAGATGGCTTGCTGCCCATCGAAAGTGCAGCTCCTTAGCTATCCTGAATCAAATTTTGAGGTGGAGTTCTAGAGTAATTACCTGTAAGAAGAGGGCATAGAGGACTGAATTGGCTGGGCTACCAGTGTCGACCTCCCATAAACTCTGGAGTAAGGACCCTAAAAGTTGCTTGAAATCTTGGCTTTCTTAGCCAATGCCTTAGCCTGACCATTTTGCCTCACCCCCTCCACTTGTTTTACAAAATTTGTTACCTTATTAAAGATTTTTCCTGCAGAGGTCACATGAATATACAATACCTGCAATTTTTAATTTAGTCCCTTAAAAAATAGGCGGATCCTTTCTTCCTCAGTAGTCACCAACTGCATAGCATATCTAGACAAAGCATAGAACTTAGCTTCTTAAGTAGCCACAGTCATACCACCTTGCTCCAAATCCATGAACTCATCCTTCTTACGATCGCTCAAAGTCCGAGGCACATACTTCTCCAAGAACAAAGCATGAAACTAGGTCAAGTAAGTGGGGGTAAAACTGAAGATCGGCATTCCACATAAGTGCTCCATCACTGCTTAGCCTCACCTTGAAGTTGAAAGGTCACAAACTCCACGCCATGCTGATGGACAATTCCCAACTTATGAAGCCTCTCATAACAATCTAGGATGAACTCATAGGCGTCCTCACTCTAAGAACTATGGAACACAGGCGGTTTCAACTTCAAGAATTTACTCAACATCTCATGCTCATTACCAGTCATAATAAGACACAACAAAGGATGGAAGAAGGCATCATTACCTACAATTTGTCCCACCTTTGGGATAGTGATAGCAATAGGGGATTGGCGTGAGCTTAAGTTGCTTGAATAGAGGGAACCACTCCAGGACCAACCAATTCTTTCAAGAATGACATAATCTATTGTTATAACATTGGGTCTGAGGGAGGAATATATGTAGTCTCAGCTTGCACCTCTTTCTCTTTTCCAACATTCTCCTCATTCTCAACCTCTACATTCTCCTCTACCTCTTCATGATGCGCACGAGGGGCCATATTTCTGGGAGCATTCTCAACTGGTGCTTAATCCCTAGTAGGGGCTACCCTTCCTCGGCCTCTACCCCTAGCTCTTTCTCTACCCCTGCCTCGACCGTGACCTCTTGCTGCAGATTCTTCAGCTGGAGCATTGACGGTATCTACGGGCCTGATGTCATTGAACCTAGTGTTAACCATCTGCAGACAGAAGAGTGAAAGAGGTTATATATCAATTCGAATCACCAGATACCAATTCAAATCAAGTTATAGCACAAAAGGAGCCAAGACAAAAACAGAGAGATTTCTTAAAGTCCTATAGCCTCTTGAAAAAGAGTATAGACGTCTCTGTATCGTTCCGCAAGACTCTGCTAAACTCATTTTGGTACATTGAGATCAACAATTCTAATACCAACTTTATCACGACCTAAACTGTCGTGAGTGGCACCCACACTAATACTCTGGCGGGAAAACCATTCTATAACCCAAACTTAATAAACTTAAACAACAACTAAGGAATTTTAAAGACACTGAAGAAGGTTTAAATGTTTAATAAAAGGAAAGATACAGTTCCCATAAACTCTAAAAAATATCTAATCAAACAAGTGTGGAATAATATCGAGAACCTGAAAGTCATTGTACCAAAACATTTGAAGTTCAACAAGTCTAAAGAAATGGGTGCAACCCAATTAAACATAAGAAAATCCTAATGAACTAGTCTAAGCCTGAAATAGGAACATAAACAAAAGACAACTCATGGCAGCCCGGAAGAACTGGCTCACCCTTGAATTCGAATCGATCACTGATCTTCTAAACAACGTCTATTAGTAGCCGCTTGAAGATCCCTTGTACTCAACAAAGAAAGAGCAAGTGCAGTATCAGTATACAACTACCGTGTACTGGTAGGATCATACGGTTATCCCACTATGTGCAACATACATAATCTCTTACAACAATATAATAACATGCATACACCGAACATATACAATATTGATATCATTTACGAACAACTTACCATCTCACAATTCTCAAGATATATAGTTATGTCAAGTCAATCATCCTTTCATGGAACTCAAACCCAAACTGTTAGTGTACCGGTACGTGGTACCCGT
Source organism: Solanum commersonii (assembly GCA_029007595.1). Taxonomy (NCBI): domain Eukaryota; kingdom Viridiplantae; phylum Streptophyta; class Magnoliopsida; order Solanales; family Solanaceae; genus Solanum; species Solanum commersonii. Next base: position 5,512,422 of record JAJTWQ010000029.1, read on the forward strand.
TCTAAGTTAGTGTGTTAGATCATGACACCCGTTCTAATGTTTATGCTGGTAGGTGGCAATCGATCCAAATAAGTGTGTCGGAACGCAACACCCGATCCATTCAACAAGCCACAATCACAAGTATATTCTCATAATCACACAATCAATTCATGATTCATGACATTCAATTATTCAAGAATCTCATTTACAATTAGTGTGATCAATAATGCAACATTCACATGCATACATGCATCATAATGAAAGAAAAACAAACATATATCACACAGCATGAAATTACAACCATCACTTACTTTGAAACAAGCTTGAATCCCCTAAGAAACTTGGTTCTTCCCTTTTCGTATTCTTTTAACTTGTTCTTGGTCTACAAGCAATCATAATATCACGGGAATCAATAAACGATGTCTAATTACCTGGATTAAAGTCAACACTATCAACCCTAGATCAAAGCCACGATCCTAATATCCAAATTAGGGCTTTCCCCATCATCCAAACAATTCCAAAACCGTTACCCAACAATAATCACCCAAGAAATTACACTATACGGATCGAAAAATGGATTCTAGGTGTGAAAACCTTACCTTTAGCCTGAAGAATAATGGAAAACTGTCAAGAAAACACATGGGGTCGTTCCTTAGCTCTCAAAGTCAAAAAGTGCAGAATAAAATGGTCCTCTCATGGAATCTACACCCAAACTATTAGTGTACCGGTACGTGGTACTCGTTCGAAGTTAGCATGTCGAATCGTGACACCCCATTCCAATGTTTATGCCGATACGTCGCAACAGATCCAGTAAGTGTGTCAGAACACAACACCTGATCCATTCAACAAGCCACAATCACAAGTATATTCTCATAATCATACAATCAAGTCATGATTCATGGCATTCAATTATTCAAGCATCTCATTTACGATTACTGTTATCAATAATGAAATATTCACATGCATCATAATGAAGCAAGAACAAACATATATCACACAACATGAAACTACAACCATCACGTACCTCGAAACCAGCTTGAATCCCCTAAGAAACTTGATTATTCCCTTTTCGGATTCTTTCCCCTTGTTCTTGGTCTATAGGCAATCATAATAACATTGGAATCAATATAGCGATGTCTAATTACCAGGATTAAAGTCAACACTATCAACCCTAGATTAAACTCATGATCCCAATATCCAAATTAGGGCTTTCCCCACCATCCAAACAGTTAAAAATACCCTTCCCCAATAATAATAACCCAAGAAACTATGTTCTATGGATCAAAAAATGGATTTGGGGAGTGAAAACCTTACCCTTAGCCTCAAGTGGTATAGGGTATTAAATAGATTATGACTATTAGCCACCAACTAACAGGATTGATAAAATGGTAATTGTTTATGATAATTTCAAAAAAAAAATATTTCGAATCATTACATTATCCACCACTAAACACCATGTTCGTCCTCGAATAGAAAGAAAAAGAAGGAAGAATAACCAATGTTACCAAAATTCTAAGTTATGACCTATCAATGGGAGGTCATCTTTCTAGGTGAGCTCATTCTTAAAACCAGTCCATCAAGATCAACTACTAAGAAATGAACTTTCAAATCAAGCTTTGGAAGATTTACAAATTAGGAGTGATTATCAAGCCACAGACTAACTGTAACAACCTAGAAAAATTTTGAGCTAAGACTTGAACCATCCTTCATTGTGAGTAGGATTTTACCAAGGAATTAAAATTTCTCAAGTGTTAAGTTTACTATATGTATCACCTTGAGTTCGAGAAAGAACTAAGTTGGAAATAGAAAAATCTAAAATTTTGCAAGTTATGCTTAAGTTATGAGTTTTGGGTCAACTTGAAATGATCATAAATCCTAGCAAAGGAAGAGTTAGATGTGCTACAAGATACCGTAGGAAAGAAATTTGAATTATATTTTCAACGCCACCGAGTTTTTTCAGTTTCGATATCGTATGAGGGAGATATGTCCATTCGAAGTTGGGCTGTCTAGATAAGGAAAGTCAAAACCAGATTTTAGAGGGGTATTTTGGTTTTTTCCTTACCCAATCAGATTTAGTTCATTTTTAGCAATATTTTAGGGGTCTAATATGCTTAGGTTTAGTTTATAATCCTAGTTTACGCCTAGGGTTTTAGTTGAGAGTTCAAGAAGAGAAAAGAGGAGAAAAGAGAAAGGATTGAAGCGTTCAACAATTCTTGAGAGTTGTTGCGGGTTGTCGCCATGGGCTTGATCCCTAAGAGGTATGTAAGCTTACATAGTGTTGGGTTTGTTCACCCACATGCCAAACATATTATTTTCAGCGAAGTTTCATTCTCAAAAAGTTGAAGGATTTAAGTTCTTGATAGGTGTTCTTGAAGTTCTTTCTAAACCTTGTTGTGTTAGGTTTTTTATGATTTCATGAGATGAAATTCAGTAATTTGAATGTTTTTTTAGTATATTAGAGTATACTTATTCTAAGTAATTTATTCTAAGTGATTAGGGAAGAAACCATTCAATTCTAGGTGAAATAGGGTGAGAAAACAAGCAAAGAATTTCGTCTAGTCTTCTGGGTTGGGGCCTAGCGCATCGCGCCAGCCAGAGCACCCCAAAGTAGGCTCTAAATGTTAGGGGCTGGTGCTCCACACTACCCATAGCCCTAGGGTCTCCTGCCCCATCCAGTTTCCAATCAGTTGCTTCGTTTGAGTTCTTTCGAAGGGTACCTTCACTTCTTTTTTATTCTAACTACTCTAAGCTACTTCCAAACACCTAAAATCATTCCTAACATGATCATAACCTTGAATTCATAATTCAAATTCAAAGTAGAGTTAAGAGTTAAGTTTTGAGAATTCTTTCGAACATTCTAAGAAAGTCCCTTTAAGTTCTTTTGAGGAGTCTTCTACAACTTCTAGTAACTTGTTTCAAGACTCAACTAAGTGAGAATGAGAGTGAGGAGAATGTATTCATGAGTCTACACTGTCACCTAGATTCTTCATATAATGAACCATAACTCTTGAATTCATAATTCACATTCAAGAGAGAGTTAAGAGTAGAGTTCAAGAAAGTCTTTGAGTTCAATTGTGAATCCTTTGAGATCAACTATTGATTTGAACTAAGTTTTGAGGAAGTAAGTAAGAGAATGAGAAGAGTTGTATCATTAGTTCCATAATGTTATGTATACCTACGATTCAAGTCGTTCATGCCATTAAATTCCGCATGAACTCCAGAAGTTGATTATCTATGAGAGGAGTAATATCTCCAAGTTCTAAGCCTTTAAGTGTTAAGTTCCTAATCTCTTTTGAGAAATATCTTTGAGTCCTTGAGTTGAATATTTCATGCTCATAATTTCTCATGTACATTATAAGTCGAACAGTCTTGAGATGAGAAGTATCTTTGAGTCATTGAGTTAAGTAGTTCATGCTTATATTTCCACATGAACTCTGAGTTGAGCATTCTTGAAATGAGTAATATCATTGAAACTCTTGAGTTCCAAGTATTTGAGAGTCTATCTATGGTTATTGAAAACCTTTCATTGAGTCGTTCATGTCCATAATTCGGCATGAACCATATTTTAAGAAGTCTTTTACAAACGTTTTAACTTTGTTTTACGACCTAAGTTTTGAGTTTAGTAAAGAGTAAAGTTGAAGTTCTTTTCTTCAAAAGTATATGGGGACTATGTATTCCTAAATGAGTTTTAAAATGTTTTCACATTTAAATAAGAACGGAAACTGAGATTCCAACGAGCCTTTGGGCTAGTTTTTAGAAAAGAGCAATCGCTTTTTAAATGAAGAAAGAGGGGAAACTTTGGTTTCCAAGATAACCTTTGAGCTAAGTTTTTGAGCACTAATCTCAAATCACAGAAAGAAGTATGTTTTAAAACATAAAAAGCTAGTATATTTTGGGAGTAGTATTGAGCAACGATATGGGGGAGGGTTCAGAAAACCCCGAGCCGCCATAAACCATATAGCCATCATGGGTAGAAAAGGGTCATACTTTTTAGATGAATCATTTTCACATAGACTAGTGGATCCACTTAGTAGTTCAGGTCCTATGCCCTTAGCAAGGTATATGATGCTCTGGCAGCATGAGGGAAATCATTATATCATCACAATAGCTCTTACGTGATGGTTGTCGATTAGAGAAACTCCCACAGAAGTTATTATATTCTTATATACACAGTTATTTGTATTTTTACATACATTTTAGAGTTATATTGTATCTCGCATACACACAGAATTGACATCATGTTTTTAAACAGTTTGTTTCTTTATATTGCACTTGTTTTAAATTGTTTTATATTGAAATGAGTTCAGTCGTATTGAGTTGGGTATCCAGAGTTGAGTACCCAGAGTTGAATATCACATATTTGAGTTGAGTATCTTATCTCTGAGTACTTCTGAGTTGAGTAAGTTTGAGTAGTTTTGAGTATCCTTGAGTTGAATAAGTTTGAGAAGAGGTAAGTATGTTTCCTTTTTATCAAGTTTCAAGCATATGTTTATGTTTTACAATTCCCCTTACATGCTCATACATTCCACATACTGAGCCATTTGGCCTGCATCTTCTCATGATGCAGACACAGGTATTCAGGATCATCAGCAGGAGCTTCGTTGATACATCCGAGAGTTAGATTTAGCTATGGTGAGCCTCTTTGCTTCCGAAGGATTTCATTTACCTTTTAGTTATATCAGTTGTTAGGATGTCGTGGGTCTTGTCCCGACTTCCATCCTTATTAGTTAGAGGCTTCATAGATAGTCAGTATAGTTGAGAAGTCTGTATCATTTATTTTATTAAATGTTTTAAAGACTTAAGTTGCCTATTTTATGGTGAGTTGAATAATTTATTTTATTTAGTTTTTTATTTTGAGTTAAAGCTTTCTATTTAAGTTTCATGAATACTTATTCAGTTTTTTTTAATTTTTGCATGCTTAAGTTAGTCTTCTTCCTCTTGTAGTCAGCTAGGATGAGGGTTCGCTTAGGGACCAGTAATGGTTCTTGAGTGCTGGCCACATCCAGGGTGTAGACTTGGGTCGTGACACTAACCCATGAACCCAATCTAAATTGAAACCCATTAGACCATAACACAACCATCATGATGAATCTTTTCTCACCTATCTAAGATAACATTCTGAATCGATACCGACTATAACAAGAAGTGAACATTAACCAACCACCACACACTCATAATGCACAAACCATCATAGAAGTTATCAAGATTTTCTTTTTACAACACAATCTTTTCACGAGCTTAAGTTATAAAAATCTGATCTTTAGACATCGGGTACTCATCAAGAGAGAATCAATTTTATCTAACCCACGGAAGGAAATGATCAATTAACCACCCAACAAGCAATACACCCAAACATACAAAACCTCTATCAACATTGTCGAAGCACTAGTTCAATAGTTGTGATTATAGACAACTCTTAAGAATGAAAAAATTAGACCTAATGCCCCCCACATTCAATCACACACAGCCAGAACATGACCTCGACGATGAGATAGATGTAAAAATTGTCTGATAACTGTATCTAGTCATGCACTACAAGAAAAAGCCTTAATTAAGACCAATATTTAAGGACGAGTCTATATTTTTGTCTCTAAAAGTATATCTATTCGGACGAGATTATATTTCGGTCCTTATTGGTATATGTTATTGTGAAGACATTAAATTAGGTCCCTAAAAAGGTTACTAAAATGTAATTGGAGGCATATTTTGTGGCTTGAGCGGGAAAGCTTTTCCGCCTACGAAATCTTTTCATTTATCAAAATTTTAGGCGCTAAAAGATTAAGTCTAAAAGTAAAAAGAAAAAAAACTATCAGCTACTAATTTAATTTCTCAAAATAGAAGCTTGTACTAAAATTGCCCTAATCTCTTCAGATCACCACTACACCTAATGTATGTAATCTGCCCTAATCTCAACGATGCTCTGCCCCTTGAATGGATAGATGTGTCTTCTTCTTTGTGTTGTTGTTGTCTGCCCTAATTTCAACAAAATTCTTCCATTAAATTGATAAAAGGTGTCTTCTTCTTCCTTGTGTTGTTGTTGCTCGATTTGCTGGTCGAAATAGAATCCATCAAAGCGTTGTTCGAGAAGAAATTTCAGGTGTGTTCATTCTTCTGATCGAGTTGTTGTTGCTCTGTTCGAAATAGAATCCAACACAGCTTTTCTTGAGAAAATATTTTAGGTGGGTTCATTCTTTTGATCGAGTTGCTGCTGCTCTGTTCGAAAAAGAATCCAACACAACTTTGCTTGAGACAGTATTGCAGGTAGGTTCATCTTCTGATCAAGTTGTTGTGTTTCTTTCATAAGTTATATTAATGATGTTTTTTTCTTGTGTATTCAAGTTACTTCTTCTTCATCATCTTTTTTAACATTGATTATGTTAATGATTTCAGTGGAAAAAATTATTGGGTGTTGAGATTTTGCTAGCCATAAACATGATACAGACATACACATGTATATGACTTGTCATTCAATGACTCATCTTCTTGGTTACAAGTAACTATTAGACACTCCAAGTATAAAAACATAGATGTGAAAGACTGATTTTGTTCTTGTGGAATTATAGGTGGAAGTAGGACTATGAAAAATCTATCATTTAAATCTTAAATGACTCTATGTTACACTGCTTACAAGTCTTACATATTCACAATACTGGGGTATTAATCCATTCCTCTTGTTTAAGTATTTAATGAAACTTCTTTGAATATAAATATAAATTCTGAAGGGCTTTTTTGGATTGATTAGTTTAAATTACTACGATAGATATCATTTAATTCTAATTACAGATTTAGAGATTCAGTTAATTTTGAAAAGAGACAATAAAAAAGAATAGCAAGAGTGATCATCTGTTACATTGAAATGCAAGTGTAATTCCAACGAAAATCTTAAGAAAATGTCAAAGATTAGTATCTCATTTATTAGTATTGAAACTACCATCTGTGTATGTCTTAACCATGCATGTTGGACGCTTAATCTTATAGGCTTGCCTCTAATTATTTAACACAAGCTTTAGCTTTCCCAGATTAAACAATAAAATTGTATTTCCTTCCATTCATAGGAACTAGATATGCAAGAGCTCATGTATAATCACATTTGAAGAGCAATCTGATTCCTGCTTTGTCTATGAATATAAGAACATATATTTTCAAAGTTGAGTCTCTTTTGTTGGCCTTCTTGATCAAGGGTAATACTTAACTTTAAGAAAGTTGGAAAAAAGAGTAGAATGTATTCTGTCCATCAGTTTGCAGGTATATATAAAATAGTGGTAATTAACTCTACTTTTTTAATTTGTTTTAAAAATTAGCAACAGCAACTGGAATAAGAGAAACTGAATCAAGAAAAGCTTATGCAAGTGGATCAAACTTTTCAACATGGATAAAGATACAAACTTAAACTTGGTTATTCCTCAAAAAACTTCAAATATTATTGAAGATCAAAAATCTGTCTAGGAGGTCTTTTTTTCATTTGGTTTTATAGAGAAATTTTTTGTTCATTTGGTCTTACAGAAGAATTTGTGTGGATCTGATTGTAACTAGTTGTGTGGATCTTAGTATTTTTTTTATCCTTTATTTTTTTAAATCTAAATGTTATGTACTCTTAAAGGTTATGGCACCTAATAAGGAGTGGATGCAACTTGTTGATAATCGACTAGATGAAACCTACTTACTCGGCATGCAGAAGTTTTTTGGATTATGCTTTTCAAAAAATAGGAGAAGAATATGAAATACAATGTCCATGTGTCAAATGTTACAATACAACTTTAGGAACTCGTAAAATAGTTGAGACACATTTGATAGTATATGGAATAATTCGCAATTACACTTTTTGGTATCATCATGGAGAACGTTTGGGTGAGCCATTGTCAATATCAGAATCAAAATTTGAAGATACATCAGAAGATGAAGATGGTGATGACGTAGAAGAATGTGAGAGTGAAGATGAAGTAGAAGAAATGTTGAGAGATTTATATCTTAATCTTGAAGGAGGAACTACACATATTGATTGTGATGATCTACTTGAGGAGGAACCAAATGCTGAAGCAAGAAAATTTTACAACCTATTGAAGGATTTCGAGTTACCATTATACAAAAATTCAAAAGCTTCAAAGCTTTCTTCTTTGATCAAATTGCTTCATATCAAAACTATGGGTTGTTGGAGTAATGCATCATTTACAATGTTATTGAAAATGTTGAAAGAGGAGTTGCTACCTGATGGCGCCAATTTGCCGAATTCATATTATGAGGCAAAGAAGATAATTAAAGAACTCGGGCTTTCATACAACAAGATTGATGCTTGTACTAATGATTGCATGTTATACTGGAAGGAGGATAGCTTACTTGATTCTTGCAAAGTTTGTGGTGCATCCAGGTGGAAAATAAACACACATAGCGGGGAAACAAAGAATAAAAAAAGGTAAAAAGATAGCATTAAAGAGTTTACGCTATTTTCCTTTAAAGCCTAGACTTCAGAGGTTATTTATGTCTACAAAGACATCCAGTTTAATGACATGGCACAATGATAAAAGAGTTGATGATGGTATAATGAGGCATCCGGCTGATTCAATGGAATGGAAGTCATTTGATGAACTTCATCCTTCATTTGCGGTTGAGCCTCGTAATGTTCGACTTGGACTTGCTAGTGATGGATTTCAACCATTTTGAAATTCAAAAACTTCACATAGCATTTGGCCTGTGGTTCTTATTCCTTGTAATTTACCACCTTGGTTGTGTATGAAGCAAGAAAACTTTATTTTGTCAATGCTTATTCCGGGTCCAAATGGTCTAGGAGATGCAATTGATACATATCTTCAGCCTTTAATAGAGGAATTGAAGGAGTTGTGGGAAGTTGGTATTGAGACCTATGATACATTTACTAGAACAAATTTTAAGTTACATGCTTCTTTATTGTGGACAATCAATGACTTTCCAGCATATGGAAATTTATCTGGATGGAGTACAAAAGGAAAATTAGCATGCACGTGTTGTAATAAAGACACTTCCTCAATTCATTTGTCTAATGGTAAGAAGCAGTGTTTTATGGGTCATCGGCGTTATCTTTCTCAGAATCACAAATGGAGAAATGATAAAGACTCATTTGATGGTACAATGGAGAAAAGGCCTCCACCAAAAGTGTATTCTGGTATTGAGATACTTAATCAAGTGCAAGATCTTGAAGGCCTGCCGTTATCAAAGGATCCTAAGAAAAGAAAGAAGATATCACATGAAAATCGAAAGGATAATTGGAACAAGAAAAGTATTTTTTTTTGAACTTCCATGATGGAAGTGTCTTTTATTGCGACATAATTTGGATGTTATGCATATTGAAAAAAATATATGTGATAATATCATGGGGACAATCATGAATGTGAAAGGTAAGACCAAGGACACAATTAAAACCCGGTTAGACTTGCAAGAGATGAATATTAGGCCGGAATTGCACCCCATCCAAAATGGGGAGAAAATTGAAGTTCCAACAGCATGCTTCACATTGTCTCCAGAAGATAAGCACAAATTGTGCCTTTTCTTAAAGAATCTGAAGGTTCCTGATGGATTTTCATCTAATATTTCTCAATGTGTGAACCTGAAAGATCACAAGATATCTGGATTGAAAAGCCATGATTGTCATGTTCTCTTGCAACATCTACTCCCTCTTGCACTTTGTGGTATGCTATCTAAAGAACTGTGTGGACCGCTTATTGAATTATCTATATTTTTCAGTGTGCTTGGATCAAAGGAGTTAAGAATTGATAACTTGGAACATATTGAAGCGCAAATACCCATAACACTTTGCAAGTTAGAAAACTTCCCTCCTTCATTTTTTGATGTCATGGTGCACTTACCTGTTCATTTAGCTACTGAAGCTAAGATTGCTGGACCGATTCATTATCGGTGGATGTATCCTGTGGAAAGATGGTTATATTTTTTGAAATCTCTCATTGGTAATAGAGCTTATCCAGAAGGTTGTATTGCAGAGGGCTACATTGCAAATGAATGTATGACACTATGTTCAAGGTATCTGCATAAAGTCGAGACAAGATTCAATCGGCCTGAACGAAATTATGATGGTGTTTTAGAACAATTGAATGGCGGTTTATCTATCTTTAGTCAACTTGGAAGAACTTTAGGAGCTAAAGTTCCATGTGAGCTTGAAGCGGATGAATTAGAACAAGCACATATATACATACTTAAGAATTGTGATGAAGTCATACCATATCTCAAGTATTGAGAGTTCTTTCATATCATCTCATCATCATCATCATTATTATTATTATTATTATTATTATTATTTAGGGTAATTTATTTTCTATAGGACGACTTATAGTTCACTTCAATTTTGTAGAGAGTTTGCCAAAACTCATGAGAATGCTCAACACTTATCTGATGCAGAATGAAGTCGGCAATTTATTGAATGGTTTAAAGATAGGGTGTGTAATATATAAATATCAATTTTGATATTCTAATATTGCAATACTCATTCTTAAATATTTAACGTAATCTTGTTGATAGGTCGCACAATTGCATAAAAGAGATGATAGTCGTATCATGGAAGATCTACTCTCACTTTCACACGGTCCCACCAAATATTTGATGCGTTCTAATGGTTACGTAGTTAATGGATATAGATTTCATGTAGAAGATTATGATAAAAAGTTAAGAACTCAAAATTGTGGTGTTGTTGTATTGGGTGAGAATGATGAAGATAGTGAGAATCTTGATTACTATGGAGTCTTAACAGAAGTAATTGAGTTGCAATTTGTCATGGATAGAAGAGTGACTTTATTTCAATGTAATTGGTTAGATGTGTATGATGAAGTAAAAGGAGTTAAAAAGGATGAGTATGATTTTGTGAGTGTTAATCCGGATAGATTTTTTAAGACAAATGAGCCGTTTGTTTTAGCAGATCAAGCATCTCAAGTGTTTTATGCTAATGATAATTCCAACAAAGGTTGGAAAGTAGTGAGGAAGACTCAACCTCGTGATGCCTATGAGATTGTGGAACAAATAGATGATAATATTGTAGAGTTAGGAAGTCCTTCACAAAAGAAAAGAAAAACAACTAATGAGGTGAAGTATTTTTTATGAATTAATATATTCATTGTTAAATATTATGATGGAACAATTTCTTTTATTACTATATTGCTACATATTTTTCTGGTTCAATTTTAAAATTTTGACTCTTTTTGCGGGTTCAAGATGAAACCATTGAAGATTGAAAATGAGGTTGGTTCTAATATGAAGAGTACTATCAGATATACATTTGTCGCGCCTGGTGCTATAGGAAAGGGACGGGGACGAGGGCTTAAAAGTTTGGGCGAGAAAGGGACTACGCCATCTAAGAGTTTATTGCCTCAATCAAGTGATCTAGTTAAGAAGTACATCAAAGAAATTGAAACAAGTAAGATATTTTGTATTCTTTTGCTTCAGTCCATATGAGAAGTCTTTAATTGTTTACTGGTAATTTGAAACAAATGCCTAAACCTTTGTATTAATCCTTCCAGCTGAGTGTTAACTGTCGAATCTAAAATTGATGCAGAATATCAAATATTCACAAATGAGAACTCTTGATGCAGAATCACCTTAAGAAAGTGTTTACATTTCTAGTCCTTCTCATGTCTTGTGATAGATTTGTCAACTTATTAAGTATGGATTTCATCCTTACTTGTTAGCACAATTTCAGACGTCTCTAGTCATTCTCATGTCATGTGATATAATCCTTGATTGCTCTGTTTGATGCAGAACATATTGTTTATTGGTAATATGATTTGTCTTCTTTTTTTCCAGGTTCTATCGAGAAGGGAAGAGAACAAGGACTTAAAAAGTCTACCATGTTCGCTAGTCAAAGAATGCAAACGATACATGAGAACTCCATCGTTTCTGAGAAAGAGAAAGTGCCAATTAATAATTCATTTCCTACATCTGCTATTCAAGTTGAGAAATACACCCAAGAAGTTGAAACAAGTAGGATTTTTTCAAACATATATTTTTTGCAAATCTGTTATGTTTTTTTTTTTTTTTGATAAACTCTTATATTACGCTAGTGAGTCCAACTGCTATAGGAAATGGTCTGAAGAAAAAATCTAGATCTTTGAGCTTATCTATAGGAATTTCAGAATATGATGTGGGATCTTTCAACAAGAGTGTTGTTTGCACTAATCAACATATGCAAACTCCTTCTAAAAGCACAAAATCAGGTTCTACCTTCTCCTCTAGTCAAAAAATGCTAAAAGTGACAAAAAATGTTCTTGAGAAAGAGGATATGCAAACCAATGTTTCATTGCCTCCATCTAGTGATCAAGTTATGAAACACGCTCAAACAACTGAAAACGGTATGATATCTTAAATTTTCAGATGTTATTAAGTCTTATAATTGAGTTTGATATCAATAGTTTTATCAAATTATGCAGTTGTAGGTTCATCTAATCCTACAAAGGTAAGAAAAGTTCGAGGAAGCAACAAATGTAAAGAAGTTGCTTCACTGGAAATTGGACAAAAGCTAAAAGTAACCTTTTACAATAATCAAACGGTTGGAACAAATAGCAATCTGTTTTCAAGGCATTTGGGGAAAATTGTTCGTGATCGTAATATTTGTCCCTTGGGAGTATCATCGTGGCATGATATTAAGCAAGAAAAGTTGAATCACATGTGGGCAGCTGTTGAGGTAACAAATATACACCTGATTCAAATTCTTTAGTGTTACCTGATAAGTCATGTGTTCTGTCCATATAGTCGATGTTCCTGATTTTAGAAGTCTATCTACAATGGCTAGTATCGATAATCAATTGTAATAGATAGAGAATCTATAATCAAGTACCTTAGAGGGTTTTTATGATTTGGAAACAAACTGTTGAGAAACAGATATAATACCTGTAGATAATAACTCATTTTTAAATTGTTGTAGCATAAATTTGAGAGTGTTGATATGAATGAGCATCGTGATCATATCTTGGGATGGATGAACGAGTTATGGAACAAATGGAGAGGACACTTGCATGCAAAATATGTGAAGGACAAGCCAATTCAACAGTCTATTAAGAATGTTCCAACTGGAGTAGACAAAAAAGAATAGGAATGGTTAGTAAAGGAGTATTTTGCTTCTGAAAGTTTTCAGGTATGCCTATTGAATAAATAGTCTACTTTGCTACTCTTTTATGCAGTTTGATTTCCCTTCTTAGCAACTTATATATCTGAAAACAAACCTAAGTATAGAACATGTCTCTAGCTAAGATCCCATTTTTTATAAGTACTTGCACTAGAAGCTTATTGTTGAATAAGTGCAGGCAAGAAGCAACAGAAATGCAACAAACCGAGCTAAGTTGAAGATGCTTCATCATATTGGTTGCAAGCCTATTAGAGAGATTATCTATCAAAAAGTAATATCATAACATTATTTTTCTACATAGACTAATTATGAGGTGCGTGTTATTTGACATGTTTGACTTTGATGTAAAGGGGGGAAAAGATGGCAATCCACCAGATTTGGCGACTATTTTCTTTGAGACTCGTAAGAAAGATAACAAGCTTGTTGAACCAAAAGCAATTGAAAAACATGTGCGTTTTGTAAATTGAACATATTAATTACTTGAAATTGATGTGTTATGATAGAAAATGTTCTTTGATATATTTTGTAGGCTCAACTCGAAGAAATGGTTCAAGCAGATCCATCCCTACCTACTATAGATATTGTTGAAAAATGTTGTGGACCTCAAACTCGTACCCATGTATTTGGATTTGGGGGTGGAGTAAAGGCAAAAGACTTGAAAGGTGGCACTTCTTCAAAGGCTGAATTGTTGTCCGCGCTACGTTCAACTCGAGAGGATATCAAATCCTTGAATGAAGAAAACAAATCCCTAAACGAGGAAAACAAATCTTTGAATGCTCTCTTATCTACCATAGAAGATGAGATGAAAGAAATAATGAAAATGAAAGAGTTCTTCGCTGCTCAGCAATCACATGTCCCACCTATAACATCTGTTTCAACTGAATGACCCCTGCCTTTTCAATCGTCCAAGTTAGTAACATTATACCTAACTTTTTAATTAATTTTGTTGAGATGTTGCATCAAAATGAATGTGTGATTAATGTCAATTTACTGATCTTTCAATATGAAAAAGAAATGTTTCAATCTACTGATCTTAAATGAAACTTGTTCTTTTTTGGTGGATGAAATACCTGGATAACTTGTATGCCTTCCCTTCATCTTGATATGTGAATTTTTGAGCTTGTAACTTGATATTCTTTGCTTGGAAAGTTCAATCGTTCAATCTGGACATTATGTACACTCAACATTTGAACATTTGAGCTTGTAACTTGATTTGAATGGCAACCCTGTATCCCACATCTGTGAGTAATCTTAGTTAGGGGATCCTTTGTTTCTGATTATATTCTATGCACTGTTAACTGTGAATTTTCCTGTACTGGTGGCCATCCACCATAGTCTGTCCCAGTATCATGTTAGCTTATCAACTTGTATTTCCTTCTTAATGTGCTCTACAATGTCTTCAGGGAAATTTCGTTGTAGAGTCTGTTCATTCCGGGATCCTTCAGTAATAAGCTCCGATACATCCTCCAAATTTTCATTAATCTTGAATTCAGAAGGAACTATGTGATATAGACAACCCAATTTAGTCACATTTTCATGCCAGACATTTGGAGTCCCTCCTTTTATTTTCTGCACAGTTGCATAACGACGCAATTTTTTTAAAATAAATTTTGTGCTGCTGCAAAAAATAGAGCAGACAACGCAGCAATAGTGTTTGCACCCTAGCATAGGTTATTGAAAATACAAAAATGTTGTCGAAACTTACCTACCGAGTTCTCTCGCTATACTATCTGGTTACAGCATGTCTTATGGTCAACGATGTACTATCTTCTTATGGCTATGTTTGTACATACTACCTCATATTGCAAGAATTCTAGTAGGATGAGTAATGCTAATACCACACACAAGAAATCGTTCAAAATGTGGCAGATTGTGTACTTACATATATAGTTGTTCGCCTTCTATCCTTCTCTTCTTTGATTAGTTCTTATCCACAACAACTTACCATTAGTCTGCATAAGATGAAGGCAGAAATATGTCTCTACACCTAAGGTCCTAGTTATTAATGTCTGATAAGTAGTGTATGAGACACGGGGCAAGTTCTACCTCCCATTCATTAAAAAAGGCAGCAGTTTATGTAAAGCTTTGAACATCATTTGAGTCATTTCACTTTTACAGTAAAGGGAGAAAAAATGACAAACTTTTCTTAACTGTGAAGCCTAGATGGCAGCAAGTACTAGAGCTTGATTCTAAGACAGCCGAGTTAAGCCAGATAAAAATTAATCAATTGTTTTTCTGATTAGTCTACTCTAAAAGACTTGCTACTGTATAGATAGACCAAGGAGATGCACAGTTGTACATATATACCACCAAACATTCAAGAGAAAGTTTTGAATGATTGAGCAACTAAAAGGGACTTCAAATAGGGAAAGCCATTTTTGAACATACACCTATTTGTACAGTCTTAGGTAAATCTCAATAATGAGAAATTCTTATTCATTCTTAGATCTAATAAGCTCCGATACATCCTCCAAATTTTCATTAATCTTTAATTCAGAAGGAACTAAATAATGTAGTCCAATTCTCATACCACACATTTGTAGTCCCTCATTTTATTTTCTGCATAGTTGCATAACGATACAAATTTTTTTAATTTTTTTTTTGTACTACTACAACATTGCTGCCAGCTTCTCTGTTTTATTTTCTTATGCACTGCTGCAACATTTCTTGATAGAGAATCCTTTCCCAGCTTGTACTAACAAGAACATTTCTTTATGCATTGCTGCTTCTCTGTTTTACTGTTTTATGGACTGCTGCAACATATTTAATCCTCATGCAACTTATTGATACTTTCTCTACCATAATAACTCTTTGACAAACCAACGGGAAATGAGATCACTTATGGAGAGTCCCTAGACTTACCATCATGCTTTACAGGCCTGACTGAATACTATTCCCTAGCTAGCCATAATTATGCAGAAGGCCTTCCAGTCCGACACACAAAACTCTAAAGTTCTAAAAAAACCAACTATTGGAACAAATATGTCTGCTCGCAGGAAAATTGGCTGGCAGCTAACATCCTCACAACTCTTGTGGTAGAGCATCTTCTGTACATAGTACATCAGATAGCATTGTGAGCCCTTAACAATTTTTTCATCGATTTCAGTTATCCATGCATCGTCACCTTTGTAACATTGGTTTCTCAAACAATCTACAATAGATTCACTTGAATTACTGGACTTACTACAAAAATTCTTTCGAATGGAGTTGCAACCACTCAAGTCGAGAGAAATGGCTACCTTTTTCTTCATGTTTCTCTTCTTCGTTTTTAAGGCTGTTCGAACTCCTTTTCTGCACAATCTTGCTGCTCCTTTGTGACCTTGTTATACCAACACTCAAGGCGATAGTGGATTATCACTCAACACATCCTGGTTGAAAGAAAAATCGACCTCCCACAACTTGACCACCATAAGTTTGTTCTTATACGTGTAAGGCCCGGCTTGTAGGATTTGATCCCTATCTTTTGTTGATTGGAATTTGAATATGAAATATCCCTGTGGGTGCAACATTAAGAAGATAACTGCAGAACTTTTTTAATTATGTTAGGCTCTGTTTTTCATTTTCTGCACAGCTGCATAACCGCACAAACTTTGTTTTAAAATATGCTGCATATATTGCTGTCAGCTTCTCTGTTTTACCATATTCTGTCCAGTTGTTCATCCAGAACGTGCCCATTTTCTGTTTTACCATTGATGCAAAGTTGTTCTACTAAATATTATATATATAGTTATGGTTCTTCAAAATAAATGTTGGATTCTTGATTAATGTATCTAGAAGTTTATCTAATAGTTTTTTCTTATTTCCTGCAACTTTTGTGGATGTTTCTGGATATCACTTTACAAAGACTTAACATTAAGTTTTCTGCCCAACTTTTGTTCATTCTTCAGCGAAGATACAAGTTTAGAAGATGCACTAACTCATTAATATTAGTTTGCGACGAATGTTATGCAAAACCTTGAATATTATCTATGTTTTTTTGTTAATTAAGGAAGTATGGAAGCTAACATCATGGGATGTTAACAAATGATTGTAATCAATCACACTCTTTATTTCTATCGTCCTGCCCCCTCTCTCTATATAATCTTTCTTTTGTATCAAGATTTTTAGTAGTAATTAATTTTCATATATATTAATGAGTATAGATTATTGTGATATATCAATGGTTGTAGGATCAATGGTGGTCAATTAGAGACCAAAATGATTGATTGTCTCTAAAGGTCAATCTACAACCAAAATTGTTGCTCGTCCCTAATGAATAAGCTAGGACTAGGTTGTTGTTCGTCTTTAAAAGTTCTCTAGGACCACTTCGTTATGGTCGCTACAGCTATACTAGGAACAGATTGGTAATGGTCTCTAACACTATTCTAGTACTAGGTCAAACTCGTCTCCAATGATCTTTTAGGACCAGGTCAAACTCGTCTCCAATAATCTATTAGGACCAGGTTGTGGCAGGTTGCAAAAAAGTTTTAACGACCTGAATACCAAGATATCATTGGTGTAATGACCCTAAAAATGAAGTAGTGAATTAGAGCCTCACATGTGAGTTTGGAGTGAAGAAGCTTGAAATTGGAAGTAGTCATTTTTGGAAAAAAATTCAAAATCTGGAAATTCGGCCAAGTGTGGATTCAGTGAGTTTTTGGCCAACTTTGAGCAGTCATAACTCCTAGCTCAGGATGATCCAGGAGTAGTTCCAGTTATGTTTGGAAAGCCCTTGGAACGATCTTTCCAATGCCACCGAGTTTGCTCGATTCTGAGTTCGTATGAGCGAGTTATGCCCTTTGAAAGTTGGGCAGTTGGCAGGGAGTCCGTCCGGAAATTTAAGGGCATTTTGGTCCTTTCAAAAATCATTTCTTTTGAGGTTATATTGTTGTGTTAGGCTGATTGTGGATCATTTTTGTTCCATTTTAAAGGAGTAAGAGTTAGGTTCTTGAGTGAAGAAGAGAAGAAGAGAGAAAGAAGAGAAGAAGAAGAAGAAGAAGTGAGAGCTAGGGTTGTGGATGCAAGACGTTTTCTTCATCAAATTTCTTGGGGAATCTTAGTAAAGGTATGGGAGTTCTTTATCTAGGGCAAGCTATCACCCTAGAGCCAATTTCAAATGGTTTTCAACTTTTCCAAAGTTTGTGAAAAAGCCTAATTTCTACTCAAACTCAAGGGTTCTTGCATGAAACGATTTCAAATGATAAGTTATGATATTATTGATGTTTATTTGATGTTTTAAGATGAAAAACTCCATGAATCCTTGTATTCTACAAAACCCAAAAATGTGTTTATGAAGTGGGTCTATTTCTATAAATTCAAAGTTGATGGAATTATGTGTAAAGTGAATTGTATTGATATCTCTTGTGTTGTTTAATGTTTATTCATGATTAATTGTTGATAATGGGTGAATTAAGGGTGGTAAGCCTTATGGGTGAAGTATTGGTGATTGCTTGGATTTTTGGTGATTTTGGCTATGGCTTTGAATTATGGTAAGAAAGTTTGAACTCTCTTTATTGAATTAATTGTTGTTGGTAGGTTGAATCCATCTTTGGTGGAAGTGTTATATCTTGTTCTTGTGTGGTATTATTGTGAATTGTAGCCATGAAGACATTGGGGAAGTTGTTGCATAATGTTGGAATATTGTATTATTGTGAATTGAGGCCATGAAGGGCATTATATGAGTGTTATTGTATTGTTATATTATTATATATATACGAGGCTATATGTAAAGTCCTATATGAGGCTATATGTAAAGTCCTATATGAGGCTATATGTAAAGTCCTATGTGAAGCTATATGTGAAGGTATGATGTGAATGAGTCTTATGTGAAGCTATATGTGAAGGTATGATGTGAATGAGTTTTATGTGATCTTGTGATGATCCTATGTAAAGTGGATAGCATTGTGAGTTAAAGTATGATTTCTCATGATGTATATATGAAATGATGTTGGATTATGAAGTATCCTTAGATGAAAATGTTGTGACTTGGTTGGTAGACTAAAGTGTCCCTCATTGTTACTTAAAGTCTTGAATGCATGAATGTGTGAAGTGGGCAAAACTAAGAAATGGTGCCCTTTCTATAAATGCTAAAAGAGGAATTCTAGGCCAAGACTTGAATCGGCAAAAACTAAGAAATGGTGCCCTTTCATAAGTCTAGCTTTCCTAAGTAATTGTAAAACCATGAAATCGGTAGACCTCATGGTGGTAGCCCTTCTCATGTGTGAAATGATGAACCTTGGACCGGTAGGCTTAAGGCACCCTTAATGAAAAATCGGTAGGCCTAAGGCACCCTTCCAGGGGGATTTAATGAGCTATCCTTATGAACCTTGATTGGCCATGACTAAGAAATGGGGCCTTTCTTGGAAAGAGGTACTATGAGTTGGTTGAACTAGAAAAGGAACCTTCTCTAAGTACATATGTGATTGAATACTCTATGGGAAACAAGGCTAGCACCGAGTGGATGTGGTTAGGATGGTGGCCCTACTTGAGTATGAGACTAGGGCACAATGAACTTCCTTGGACATCCCCTAAACCATGTGCCTACATGGGTTGCTTACTAGTTCTACCTTTGGCAAGTAGAACAACCTCCACGGAGTAGGATAGACTCCGGATTCCATACCTAGCTAGTATGGTCTATGTCGGTTATGCCTATTCCCATCATGTGGGATGTGCACTCTAGTTATTGGATAGGTTCTACAACGTGTAGGTAGTAGTATGGGATGCTATCTACACATGGCACGAGTAGGCTTTGAAGATACTAAAGTGAGTTCCCTAAGTCTAACGACTATTATGTGAAAGTCCCCTTATGTGCTTGAATGTCTCCAAAATGGTTTCTTAAAGAATGTTGGTCTATTGATGTTATGTTGTAAAGGAAATGTCCTTATCTAAGGTAATCTTGGGGAACACTTAAGTGTGCTTGAAGAGGTTGTATGGGCGGTCACTTCTTGTCTCACTCAAGTGTGTCTTAAGATTATATTAGGTAGAGGTCCTATGGTAATGAAATGACATGTGTTCTTGTAAAGTTAAGAATGGGTTGTATATGAATATATGTTGAGTATGTATACGGTTGGCTATGGTTTTATATGTGAACATTGACTTAGTATGCTATATTGTAATGGTAAATTTCCTTATATATGGTAACCCTTAGGAACACTTAGGTGTATATGAAGAGATTGTATGGGTGGTCACTTCATGTTTCACTTAAGTGTGGCTTTGGGTAACTTGAGATAGAGGTCAAGAAATGATGAAAAGGCTTACTTGTCAATTATGTTCATGTGTTGTACATCGGTACTAGTTGTGCATGATGGCTTGTGATATGAAGCATGATAAGTGGTAAGTTCACATTTGGTGGCCTTAGGATGATGCTTTAGTGTGGATGGTGGTATGGGACGCTATCCATACATTGCACAAAGTGTTGTCCAAGGGTTACTTGAGGTGGATGGTTTAAGGTGAAGGAATGGGTTATGTGTGGAGTATGTGCTAAAGTGGTTAATGACTTGTATGTTGGTTATGGTTGGATATTGTGACTCTTATACTTGTATTATTTATTATGAAGTTTTACCAAATGGCATAAAAGCATGTTTCTTCAATAAACGTCCCTTTTAGCATGTTTTTGCATGGCTTCCATACTTAGTACTTAATTGTGCTAACCCCTTTCCTTCCCTTTTTGACTAAAGTGTAGGGATTTGGAGATGGTGACATGTCATGGCTATTTGATAGGTTTCTAAGTGTTGAAGATGAAGACTTGGTGAGTCCTCATATATTCGAGGACAATACCCCATATGTTCTTTTATGTCTTTTTAGTATTGCTTAAGTTTTGTATGGGCTTAATCCCAATGTTGTATTCAAAGTATTAGATGGTTTGAGACATCATGTATAAAGTCTAGAAAGTCTTCCGCTTGCTATATTTTTTTTTTATGAAATGTTTTCTTGGTAAAGAAAGTTTTTAATTCCTTATGGTTTTAGTGTCTATGCGATGAATGAATGCTAAGAGGCTTGTATTAGATCTCTTCGAGGTCGAGTACGCCGGTTATGACTAGGGGGTGCTCCCGGGTCGTGACAATTGGCCTATTTGAGACTAGATAAGTAGTCCTTAAAAGGATTTCACGACTAGAAATTTTTCTCGTCTCAAAAACCATTCAGGGACTAGTTTTTTGAACTCGTCGTGATTGACCATTGGCGACGGCAATATCTGGGACGGGTGACGACCAGATTTTTCTGGTCTTAATTGCGCATTTGGGACCAGATTTTCACTTTCAGGGACTAGATTTCCCTTCCTTGGAGACTGTTTTTCTTGTAGTGATGGTAGCTCTTTTATAAGTTCTCATAAGCAAAGGTGTGTGTGTAGAATCACTAGTATGCATCAACTATCCCAAAAAATACTAAATCTACCATAACTAAAATGACCAAATCTGCCTAAGGATGCCATCCTACCAGGAGGAGAATCACGGGATCGGTACACCCGATCCACCACTAGAGATTCACCCATGAATGTGGAAATATGTGTGGCATAAGCAATAAATCAAACTTCAAATAATGTCCAGAACGAAGAAGGTGATCACATAAGAATGTACCGAAGCAAGGTAGAATAACACAAGATACTTCTTCCATAGTCCCCATATCAAACCTTTCCATTCATCTGACTCCATCTCTCGATTTTTAGCCACCCAAAATCAACTAGTATAATCTCCATTACAACCTAACATATACTTGATTTATCAAACCCCATACACTTATCACAGTACTCCATTGGAGACAACACTCTTAATATCAATAAACATCATAACCACACCCGTCATTTACCTTACTCTCAAACCATCACTAGTATCAAAATCTTCTTAGCAAGCATATTGTTGCCTCTAAAATTTTTGAACTATGGATCCCTCTCTTTCCATGTAAACATTCCATGACAGATACGAGTCTTACCCAAAGTTGATAGCACTAATTTCAAATCTGATAGTACCTTTTTCATTGAGATAAAGCTATTAATTCTCACTCAAAGTCAACACCACACATACTTTAACATATAATATTTCATGTACCATTCCAAACTATTGCAGAACTCATACTAAAATTCAGAGAAATCCTTGGTCATTCAAATAATTTGGTATATTATAAGCTCGTAACCTCTACTCACTATCAAATGCCTATGTGACACATCAACAAAGTAGTTTCAATCCTATCGAAATCCTCATTAACCATATAGAACTATAGGTCCACATTGAACATCCATAAGTCACCTACCACAATCTGAACAATTTAGCTCCACATAACAAAACACAATCTTACACACATCGCAATTTGCCACCCAAATCAAACCCCAATCTTCATGAAAGTTCTGATAAACCCCTAGTAAGTCTGTGCCGAACCATTTCACATGTCGTAGTCATATCTGAACTCATAGGCAAAATATCATACAACCTTCAACTTCGAACCAAGGCTTTATATGATAGGTCTTATTCCATCACCTCTCCTTAAATTCTTCTCATGACGTAAAATTTTAAATATCTTAAACTCTTCAATACA
The DNA here is from genome assembly GCA_029007595.1 of Solanum commersonii. Taxonomy (NCBI): domain Eukaryota; kingdom Viridiplantae; phylum Streptophyta; class Magnoliopsida; order Solanales; family Solanaceae; genus Solanum; species Solanum commersonii. Next base: position 5,535,001 of record JAJTWQ010000029.1, read on the forward strand.
TAAGACTCTTGTTCCTTTCACTAACTCAGTTACCAATATTATCCTTTGGAAATAAGCATATTGATCATTTGAGGATCGTGTTGGAAATTCTTAAGGACCAACAACTCTTTGCGAAGTTTAGCAAATGTGAATTTTGGTTAAGGTTTGTAGCTTTCCTTGGCCATATTGTTTCAAGTAAGGGTATTGAGGTAGATCCTAAGAAAATGGATGCGGTCAATAATTGGCCTAGATCTCTAATCCTTCAGATATTTGAAGTTTCTTGAGTTTAGGCAGTTACTATAGAAGGTTTGTTGAGGGATTCTCTTCAATTGCCTCTTATTTGACAGCTTTGACTCAAAAAAAGCTAAGTTCATATGGTCTAAACTATGTGAAAAGAGTTTCCAAGAGCTGAAAGATAGACTTACTTCCGCTTCGGTGTTGACTTTACCGGAAGGGACGGATGGCTTTGCAGTTTATTGTAATGCCTCAAGAATTAGGTTACGGTGTGTGCTTATGCAAAATGGGAAAGTAATTGCCTATGCTTCAAGGCAACTCAAGATTCATGAGAAGAATTACCCTACCTCTGACCTTGAACTGGCGGCGATTGTTTTTGCCTTAAAGATTTGGAGGCATTATTTTTATGGAGTTCATGTAGATATGTTTACTGACCATAAGAGTTTACAATATGTGTCAAACCAAAAAGATCTAAATCTTTGCCAAAGAAAGTGGCTTGCGTTATTGAAATATTATAATATGAGTGTTCTCTATCACCCTGGTAAAGCTAATGTGGTAGCAGATGCTCTTAGTTGGTTATCTATGGGTAGTGTTGCCCATATTGAAGAAGAAAAGAAAGAGGTTGCTCGATTAGGTGTTTAATTAGTGGACTCCACCAAAGGTGGTGTTATGGTTCACAATGGTTATGAATCATCTTTTGTGGCAGATGTGAAAGCCAAGCAAGGTATTGATCCAATTTCTGTAGAATTGAAAGAAACGGTGCTTAAGAAATCCGTAGAGGCTTTCTCCCGAGGGGGAGATTGTGTTCTTATATATCAAGGTCGTTTATGTGTTCCAAATGTGCATGACTTGAGGGAACAGATCTTCTCAGAAGCTCATAGTTTTCTATATTTTTTTCACCCGGGAGCCACCAAGATGTACCGTGATTTACGAGAGGTCTATTGGTGGAATGGGATGAAGAAGGATATTGCGGAATTTGTGGCTAAGTATCAAAATTGCCAACAAGGGAAGGTTGATCATAAGAAACCAGGAGGTTTGTCCCAAGATATTGGCATTCCTACTTGGAAGTGGGAAGACTTGAACATGGACTTTATTATTGGTTTGCCTCGCACACGGCGATAACATGACTCTATTTGGGTGATAGTAGATGGAATGATGAAATCGACTCATTTCCTTCCCATTTAGGTTTTCTATTCGGCAGAGGACTATGACAAGTTGTACTTAAGAGAAATGGTAAAGTTGCATGGAGTGACTTTGTCCATTATTTCTAATCGTGGTATCCAATTCACTTCTCAGTTTTGGAAGTCTTTCCAAAAGGGTCTTGGCACTAAGGTTAAGCTTAGCACGACTTTTCATCCAAAAATTGATGGGCAAGCAGAGAGAATTATCCAAACTTTGGAAAATATGTTAAGGGTTTGTGTGATTGATTTTAGGGGTAATTGGGATAACCATTTACCAATGATTGATTTTGCTTATAACAATAGCTATCACTCGAGTATTGATATGGCTCCATTTGAGGCCTTATTGGGTAGGAGGTGTAGATATCCTATAGGATGGTTTGAGGCGGGTCAGGTTGCCCTAATAGGTCCCGAATTAGTACATGAGGCCATAGAGAAAGTTCAACTTATATGAGAAAGATTGAAAATGACTGAAAGTCAGAAAAAGTCTTATGCTGATCTGAGAATAAGAGATCTTGAGTTTGATCTTCATGATTGAGTCTACTTGAAAATCTCACCGATTAAGGGTGTTATGAGGTTTGGTAAGAAAAGAAAGCTTAGTTCCCGTTATGTAGGCCCATATCAGATTTTGAGACGTGTTGGTATGGTTGCTTATGAGCTAGATTTGCCAAGTGAGTTGGCATCGGTGCATCCAGTTTTCCATGTCTCTATGTTGAAGAAATGCATTGGAGATCCGACATCCATAGTTCCCTTAGAAGAGTTGGGAGTTAAGGAGAATCTTTCTTATGAGGAAGTTCCAGTTGAGATTCTAGATGGACAAGTCAAGAAGTTGAGAAATAAGGAAATAGCTTGCGTGAAAGTATTGTGGTGGAATTAGTTAGTTGAGGGTTCTAATTAGGAGGCCGAGGCCGATATTATGTCGTGATATCCTCATCTCTTTCTTTCTACTCCTATTCCAGCTTGAGGTAATAAGTTCCTATTAGGTTGTCCTTTGTTTTGGAGTCATGCGTGTTATGTGTTCTTGTGATTTCCTTATGTTATGCATGTTCATGAAAACTTGTGTTTTGAAAGAAAATGAGTTTACATGATTGACATCCTCATGTTGTTGTGCATTGAGTATGAGTTGCATATATACTTCATGAGATGAATTTATGAACATACTTTAGCTATGACTTTTGAGAACAAATTGCATATGGGCTCCATAAGATTGTGTTGAACATGCTTTTCGCATGGAGAAGGTAGTTCCTCCTTGAACATGAGTAATTTTAAAAACTCATGCATATTGGGTTGCTAGATGTAGTCCCTAGATCCTTATGATGCATTGAGTATGTGTATCTTGGAGTTGATGTCTCCTCCTTGTATATGTGCATTGCACGCATTATGGGCTGTTAGAATTAGTTTCACCTCTCTTATGATGTTTTGAGAACGTCCTAGCTTGGGGTCGATAGTTCTTCCTTGGTTATATGCATTTAGATGAAGTTGCATTTTAGGATGGGTTGTTAGTTCCTCTCCTAATCTTTTAGAACCAGTTTGAATCTCATTCGAGGATGAATGATTCCAAGGGGGAGATATTGTAATACCCCGTATCCGAAAAAGGGAAATGAAGCAATTTTGGGAAAACTGCAGGTGCCAACCACTAGGGCCACCCTCGGCCCGTGGATGGGACCACAGACCATAGTTGTGGTTCGTGGATGACCTTTCCTAAGGGAGGTTTGGAGGCTAGGACTATGACCTGACCAACAGACTGTTGGTCAGACCATAGTCCGTCATTAGGGCTCGTGGTTTGATGGACAAATTCCAACTTTCTGATGATCAACGACGGTCCGCCAGGATGGGCCGTAGGTCAGACCACGGTCCGTCGACTGGGGTCCGTTGGTGGGTAGCTTACAGTTATTTTCAAGGGTAGTTGGGTCTTTTCCTAATTAATTAACTCCTATACTACATCATTTTACCCTTTATTAAGAACCCTATATAAGTATTTTCAACCCTCAAATTAGTCCATTCCCTTCATTCTTCCAAATTCACAAAAGAAGATCAGTCCTTCTGTCCAAAATATTTCTCTCTCTAGAAACTTGTAGAAGAAGAATTCAACCTAGGGTTTCAAGTCAAGGTCTCAATTCCTCCATTGAAGGCTAGCATTTGGATTCAAGGTATGATAGTTTTCATTCATAGATTCCACCATTCATGGAGTTCCCAAATTCCTCTATTTCTAAACGTAAAATTCCCAAATTGAGTTAGGGTTTTCTTCAATTATCATGGGTTCTTTTCATTGTTGATTTAAATTGTTAAATCATGATCTTTAATGAATGAATTGATGAAATATTATGATTTTCTGATGATTTCCCCATGAACCCATGGAATCCCCATGTTTTCAAGTTATGAATCATATGATGTGGGATTTTGAGTATAAAGTAAGAGTTTTATGAAATTAAGCATGTATTGCAAGATATACTTGATTTTATGATGAGTTCCCCATGAACCCATGTTTTCAAGTTATGAATAATATGATGTGGGATTTTGAGTATAAAGTAAGAGTTTTATGAAATTAAGCATGTATTGCAAGCTATACCTGATTTTATGATGAAATCCATATCTAACCCAAGTTTTTTTAAATGTTGATGATTGAAAGTGGGCTTTGAACCTCAAGAGGTTAATTATGGACTTACGCATTTTCTTATGAAATCTATGCAAAAGTTTTAAGGGTTCTTTGAAAGTTAAGTACCAATGATTGTGATGTGTTATTGAAAGGATTTTCTCATGTACACATAAGAGCTATATGTGAAAGGTTTTCTCACATAACAAAGGATTCTAAGGTTGAAAGGCCACATCTAATTGAATTAAAGATTAAGAGCTATCCTAATGAAACTAGCTTGGATTGGTTATCCTAGGATACCTTTCCATGGATGATGGTTTATCTTGGATTGACAAGATGACGTGCCTTTCCATGGATAATAAGAACAATAAGAAATGACTATTCCATGTGATTTAGGCTTAGCACTGAGAGGATATTAAGATGAAAGCTCTCCCGTTAGTAGAGGCCGAGTTTCTAGAAGCAATCTCCTTATCCTTTACCTATGTGCCCCCATAAGATGATTGTCTCAAGAGACATTGGCAAGTGGATCCACTTAAGCTAGAAGTTCATGGTTCTACCTTGGCAAGTAGGACAACCCTTTTGGTATGGGAGACACCCGAGGATCATGTTATAGTTAACATGGTCCCTATGTTGGTTAAGGCTAATTTCTAACATTAATAATGAAGTAAGGTTACTTCAAGAATTATTGCATATGAGTTCAATGGTTTTAAAGATGATGTTAGCTTTAATTTATCATGGTTTTATAACTTATGTTTTCTAACTATCTTATCATGATTTTAGCCTGGTCAACCCACCCTTGTCACCTTTTTTCTTAACTATGGAATTGAAATTGCATGTCATTAAATGAAATGTCCCTTTTAGCATGATTCAAATATTTTATGCATGGCTATCATATTGGTATATTGTTTTGTACTAATGCATACTCTTTCCTACATTTATCCAAATGTAGGGTCTGGCAATCAGGTTTTTCAGTTCCATGGCTAGTGGTTGATTTCGACGTTCCCGAGCTTTAGTGAGTCCTCATGCTTCGAGGATGGATGCTCATTGTTTCACTTTCTTTCATGTATTTCTCCTTTGTACAAGATGTATGGGCTAGGCCCAATTTCATTCTATTGTACTAGATGGATATATGAGATAAGTGTTTTAGACTTCCGCTTTTCTTTTATAGAACTATTGGACTTGCACTATTGTTCTGCTCTTATTATTCTATTTCTTATGTGATGAAAGCGAAGTGGCTTGTATGGAGTCCTTTGGGGTTCTATATGCAATGTTACATCTAGGGGCTACCCCTAGGTCGTGACAAATTTTGTTACAACACATTAGAGGCTTGTACATGTGACAACTAGGTCTTAGGGGCATATTTAAGTTGATTATGAGTTCCCACATTATATTAAAGTATTATACTTTTATTTATAGTTTATTTCCTCACTTCATCGTAATGATTGAGTTTTAGGTTGACTTGTCTAGGTGGAATAAGACGAGTGTTATCACATTCATTATTGGGTTGTGACAAAATGGTATCAGAACCCAGGTTCGTAGGTATCACATGTATAAAAGCTGAGTCTAAGTAGAGTCTCGAGGATTGGTACAGAGACGTCTGTACTTATCTTGAGAGGCTAGAGTGTCTTTTAGAAAAATTCTTCACTTCTTAAATCTCTATCGTGTATCATTTGTCCTTTCTAGTTTTTATCACTTTATTCTATTCACTCTGACTTATAGAGATGATTCGTGCGTAGTTCCTTATGTGAGTAGTTGGTATGTCATATATTGCTTGAATGTTAGACCTGGTACTAAAGTGGAAGTGTTAGACTTATGGAAATAATGTGTGTTTAGATTAAGAATGTTCAACAATTTGAAAGGGTCAAGTAAGGTGATGACTCGATGAAGAATTTTGAGGATATTTGAATGATGAGGTTAAAAAGTGGTTTGACAAACTTCATGAACATATTTTTTTTTAGGGTAGTTACCCTAACAGAGAAAATAATACCTGTGTGGTTTAGGCAAAAGATAGAGTGATTTAACAATCGAAACTGAAATGATTAAAGTGATGGCTAGATAATAGACATGTATCTTTGGAAACTACAATTAGTAAAGTTATCATAACATGAATGGGTTGCTTAGCGAATGATGAGAATGATGTTGATCCAATTGAGGTCAGAATCTCTACTATGATTTCATGGATTGGGTATTTATTAAAGAGGGTCACAATACGACTACTATAATGGTATCGATGCTTACTTGGTTGGAGTTTGGAGCGTGTCACCTCTAGTATTGATGTGATCTGAGAAAGAATGCATATTGAATGACCTAGAGATGACATGAATTTGATAATGTATTGCAGTTATTCAATTGTTATAAATGTGTGAGTTGTTGGGTACGATCTTCTTTATAGGTATGATGTGTTCTAGGGTTTAACTAACGAACTTTCACAATATGATACTAGTGGTATATGAAAATGAATATGTCGAATTTCAAATGTGAATACTTACTACTGAAAGAGTTATCAGTTATACCACATGATCGTATAATGAAGTGCAATGTTGCTTTAATATTTAAAGTATATCCCGAGGATTTTGAATGAGGATTGGTGATTTTATTGTAAACTCCAAAGGAGTGGATTGACACTGGAACTACTAGCTTATGGGTAAAGGAAGTCCAAGGAAATATACTTATGTGAAGGAAATTGAGGAGTTTTGTAAGAAAGTGTATAAAATTAGGTTAATTGTTTGGATTTTGTTGGTATACTTGGGTTTAAGGTGTCATGTTGATGGCAAAGTTGAGTTCGTGGTGATGGTAAGGGCTAACTAAGCATGATGGTAATAAAAGTTTGTGATAGATTGTGATTGAGATGCAGCTGGATGAAAAGAATTGTTGGTTAAAATTTTTTTTGAATTGGAATGAACAATTGCGAGTATCTAAGGTTGTGATTTTCTACTATTTGGTGAGTAGCGTGGTCGTATGGAAAGTCATAGGATGTGTTGGGACACCACTCGAATAGAATTGAAATGAGCTATAGTCATAAATGGAAACAACTAGTGAAATGTAGTTTAGCTTTCGAAAGGAGGCAAGAATACTGATATTTATTCTAATTATGAGGGTCAAAGATGTACCTTCAGAGAGAGTGAAAAATTGGGTTCAGCAACACGTGGTTTCATCTCTTTTGCTCTAGTTAAGGTGCTAGTGTTACGTGTCATACATATGGGTTAAAAATTGTTGGATAATATTTGAGAAAGAAGTTTACAGATGTTCGACTCGCGTGTAGTGATAATTTCCTTTATGATTTGAGTTTGGTAATTGGTATGATTTAATTTTAAGTGAAGGATAAGGTAAGGTCGATTGAGAGGCAATCAGTGGTAATCTAAGATACATTAATTCATAAAAAAATTCAAGGTATGAGCTAATGTCAATAGATAAGAGGATTGGGTTACATATTTGGATTCATAATTCAAATTTTTCATTGTAAGTCTACGTTTGTGCTAGTACATTTTATCAAGGTATGAATTCGTAAGAAAAAAAAAGATCGTTCGCATCAGGTTTTTGAATTTGGAAGGACTTGTGCATGGTTTGAGTTGTAAAGTTTGTTCCTTTTGATTGTTAAAGGACCTAAAGAAGGTTTTCACTTAAAGTTTTAGTCTAGAGTATATAGTAAAATGTCATGAGTTTATTCTCACTTCTTGAGTAGATCAAAATATCATCAATGAACATAATCAAAAAAATGTCAAGGTATTGTCTAAACACCCTGTTCATCAAATCCATAAATACCGCCAGAGCATTAGTCAACCCAAACAACATTACCAAAAAATCATAATGACCATACCGAGTTCATAAAGCCGTCTTTGGAATGTCATCTTCCTTCACCCTCAATAGGTGATAACCTGACCGAAGGTTAATCTTAGAGAAATAACTTGCTCCTTAAAGTTGGTAAAATAGATCATCTATCCATGTGAAAGGATACTTATTCTTAATGGTCACCTTATTCAACTAACGATAATCAATACACATAAAAAGAGACCATTCTTTCTTTCTAACAAACAACATTCGAGCACCCAATGGAGAGATACTCGATCAAATGAAACCCTTATCCAACAAATCTTTCAATTGTTCTTTAAACTCTTTAAGTTCTGCCGGATCCATATGGTAAGGAGGGATAGAAATAGGTTGTGTATCTGGGAGAAGGTCAATACCGAAGTCTATTTCCCGCTTGAGAGAAACACCTGGTAAATCATTTGGGAAAACTTTTGGAAATTCATTAACAACGGGAACCGACTCGAAAGTAGGGGTTTCAGAATCTATATCCCTCACCCTAACTAGATGGTAAATGCAACCCTTGGAAATCATGTTTCTAGCTTTAAGAAAAAGAGACAAACTGACCGTTAGGCATAGAATTTCCCCCTTCCACTCTAGGACAGGCTCATTCGGAAATTGAAACTTGACTACACGAGTTCTACTATCAATAGAAGCATAACATGAGTACAGTCAATACATACCCACGATAACATCAAAATCTAGCGTATCAAGCTCTACCAAGTCAACAAGAGTAATTCTATGGGACAAGGAAATGAGACACTTTTTATAGACCCTCTTACCCACAATAGAATCACCAATAGGAGTAGAGATAGAAAAAGGATCTAAGAACACATCGGGAAGAACATCAAACCTTATAGCCACATATAGAGTCACAAATGACAAGGTAGCACCTGAATCAAGTAAAGCATAAAAATCAAGTTGGAAAACTTTCAACATACTGGTAACCACATCTGGAGAACCCTCTTGTTAACCACAAGTCAGAAGTGCATAGAATCGATTTTGCTTAGGAGCATTGGAACCCGAACCACTAGGAGGAACTTGCTTGCCATCTCTTCCTTTAGTCGCAAGCATTGGGCAATCCCTCATTTTATGACCACTCTTACCACAATCGAAGAAACCATTCGTGTCGGCTAGGCACTTGCCCTCATGCTTCCTTCCAGACCTAGTACAAATAGACATGGGAAATGAAGATCAACTACCATTCCTCCTTAAGGCTTAGGGTTAGACACCCTATCTTTGTTGAATTTAGGAGGAGCATTGGAGGAACCTTGACCAGAAAACCTTTGTCGAAATCTAGGATGACCATGTCCATTGAACTTTGCCATGAGAGAAATTACCATCACCGGTCATATCCCTCTTTACCTCTCTAGACTTTTCCTTAAGTTTCTCCTCCTCAATTTTTTGTGCATGGACTATGAGACGAGAGATGTACATGTCATTAATGAGCATGGTGGTTTGGCACTCTTTAACCAACATGTTGGACACACCCAAAACGAACTTACTCATCCTTTCCCTCGAATCGGCAACCATTGTTGGAGCATACTTAGACAATCGAGAGAACCTTAGAGCATATTCCCTTACACTAATACTTCCTTTACGATAATAAATTCAAGCACCATGGCTTCTATCATCTCAAGGGAAAAGAACCTACCAAGAAAAGCAGCCTTAAACTTCTCCCAATTAAGAGAACCCGCATCTTTCTATCTCCCTTATTTCCATTGGTTGAACTAAGTTTTAGAAACACCTTTTAGTTGATAAGCGACTAACTCCGCCTTTTCCAGTGGTGTCACTCCCATGATCATCAAAACCTTGTAGACCTTAGACCTCATTTATGAACTCTTCAGGATCTTCCTCAACTTTAGAACCATAAAACTATGGAGGATTCATCCTAGTGAAGTCCCTCACTCTAGAAGTCATTGTGCCCACATTTGGGTTCACGGGAACCACTACCTCCCTATTGGGTTGGGCCGTCACGACTTGAGATAACACTTGAAAAGCAGCCCTAAACTCCGCATTAGACACTTGCTTAGAAATTCAATATTCAGATTAATGATAAATCAAGAATACTTAGAATATTGGCAACAAACTATAACAGATATTACCATACTAAGTAATTTAATAAAAGAAAATATAGAAATATTTCAACAAACACACGACATAGAATATATAGAATATATATTGGAAAATATAAAAGAAATTATCAGATTAGTACCTTTAGAAAAAATGTATTATTACTATCTAGCTCTGATACCAATTTTGGGGGGAGGTCCATTTTATTCATAGATTCGTTCATAATACATTTTTTCTAAAGGTACTAATCTAATAATTTCTTTTATATTTTCCAATATATAGAATTTTATTCATAGATTCGTTCATAATACATTTTTTCTAAAGGTACTAATCTGATAATTTCTTTTATATTTTCCAATATATATTCTATATATTCTATGTCGTGTGTTTGTTGAAATATTTCTATATTTTCTTTTATTAAATTACTTAGTATGGTAATATCTGTTATAGTTTGTTGTCAATATTCTAAGTATTCTTGATTTATCATTAATCTGAATATTGAATTTCTAAGTCGTATATATTAAAATCTATAATTTCATTATTTATTCTTCTTATTTCATCTAGTTCATACCATTCTTGGTTCATTAATTCTATTTCTTCTTCTTCAATTATATTTTCCCATATGATTTGTCTTATTTCCGTTGGTATAGGTTTGAGTATATGCAAAATTAATATCTTATATGCTAAAGTCATTTCATCATTTAAGTAAGTCATATCAATCATCACAATAGCAATTTAATACAATTCCTTCATATCATAATCCTGACAGATAGCATTCATATCAGATTATTATAACTAGACTATTTTCAAACATTTTCTCGATCCCTTTGTTAACACCGTACTGAAAATACTTTCTTCCTACAGCGCCTCAACTGTGTTTACTCCCTCACGGCTCCTCATGCCTACGGTTTCAACTTTAGGATGGCATAGTCGGAAGTTTTCTTTTCTTTCCTCATGTTAACAAACTTAAAAATATTTGACAATAATTCTAGTATATAACTGTCTTATTTCTTCCATATCTGCCAGTCTTGTTTCTCTGCAATTTGAATATATCATTGTTTGTTCCCTGGCGTAGTAGCTCCATATTGTATTTTGGTTTAAATAATTTGTTGCTAGTTCGTTTAATATTGTGGTTAGGCCAATAACTCTTTTTCTTGCATAAAATGCTGGTATCTCAATCTTTTGAATTTCGTCTTGTTTTTCTATCTTTTCGGGGATGATCATTTCTCTTGTCAATCCTATTTTTATTACTTGTATAATTGGTTTGATTTCGTCATATAATATCTCGGCCGGTGCTGAATAGAATTTTATATAAAATAATGTCCCTTTGGTAATTCGTTTATAGTGCATAAATGCCTTGTGTAGTTCTGGAATTGTAGCTATCTCGTCTCCTGTTCTTTGTATATCTTGTGTTTAGCAATCCATAATGGTAACAAGTACCTACTAGATTGGCGTTTGTTTTTGGTTGTGCAATTAATTTATTGTATCCTTGTAGATGTTGTGTAATGTAATCTTCATGAGGATTTTTGTATTGGTAGATCTGGGATTTTGGTTTAAAAGGTTTGGATTTTGTGGATATTTTCAATATATGCTCGGGTTATATGATTGTATGCTTGTTTATCTTTGTCCTAGGCTTTCTTTGTATGTATTGACTTGAGGGGGTATAAATATATCTTTTTGGATTTTTGGTGTAAATGGTTTATCAAATAATTTGGTCATATTTGTATTAACATATCTTTTGGTTTCCTCTTTTGTTGCAGAGGTACTAGCTCCTGTAGCTGCATTTAACAAAGCTGTTAGGTTGGGTTTTCGGTGTTTCCCATCGTCACCTTGTAGCTCGGAATTTTTGAGTCGTCCGATGGACTTAGCTCCGCATGTTTCTTGTCATGCTGCTGACTTTTTATATTTTGTAGCTCTTTTTCCATTGTATCTAGCTTTGTATGAAACAATGTCATTGTATTCAATATTTTCTCAATCGTATTTTCATTGTCTGGATCCGTTTGAGTAGCTTTGTCTTGATATGTAATCTGCAATAACATTTTTGTCAGTACTTATCACTTCTATTGTGAATGTGAAATTTTGTATATTTAATACGAGTTTTCGTATTTCTCTAGTTGTTCTTGAATCTTGTATCTTTCTTGTAATCCACCATTTCACTGCGTGTTTATCTGTTCTTACAATAAACTTGTTATAAACAATATATGGTTCAAAGGCTAATAAACATTTATACAAAGCATATAGTTCCTTTCTATTTATTTCCCATTTTATTTCGGGATTTGTAAATGTTCCGGAGTAATATCTACAATGATGTTCTATTTTTTTCTTTATCGTATTTATATTTTAATACTCCTCCATAGCTTATTTCAACGGCATCCGATTCTACTATGTATATGAATTTTTATTTTCGTCTGGAAAGTATAATTTTGGTAGTTTTTACACAATAGTTTTATTTTTTGTATTTGGACTTGGTCTTTTTTGTCAAAATAATATTCTACATCCTTTTTAATTTTTATGTAATGGTTTAAGATTTTCTGCTAAATTAGGTATATATTCTCGTACCGATTTACTAATCCTAAAAATGATTGTAATTTCTTTTTTGTGTCTATATTTTCTTGAGAATTTATTATTTTTTGTACTATATGGTTTTGCATTTTTATACCATTCTTATCTATACGTATTCCTAAAAATTCTATTTGATTTTTCATTATTTCAACTTTCTTTTTGCTTAGGCTTATTCTGAGTGTGTAATTATATGAATAAATTTTTCTAATAATCGTATATGTTCTTGTTATGTTCGTGAATATAATAAGATATCATCTATGTATACTATGCAGTTCTCTAGTTGATTAAAATAATTATCCATAAAATGTTGGTATCTACCTGGTGCATTTTTATATCCAAAAGGTAATACGTTCCATTCATAAAATCCTTGAGGTACCGTAAAATTTGTTAATTTTTAGATTCTTCTTCTAACTTAAGATGGTAAAATCTGATTTGCAATCAAATTTACTAAAATAATTATAACCTTGTATTTGTCTAACTTTTAATACTTTATTTGGTATGGGGTAATTATATGTTTTAGTTTTTGCATTTAAATTTCTATAATCAATAACCATACGGCTTTTTCCTCGTTTTTGTTCACTATGTTTATTCACTATGAATGATGGGCTTGTATGTTTACTATTACTTTCTTGAATATATTTATTCTCTAATAATTCGTTTATATGCATTCTAAATTCTTTTAAATCATCAAAATTGTATTTCAATGGTTTTTGGGTTATTATGCTATTTTCATCAATTAGTTCAATTTTTACCTTTGTTTTATGTTTTTCCCATCCTTTTAAGGGATCTTCACTATATAGTAGTTCTAGTTTTTCTTGAATTATTTTTACTTTGTCTATTGAAAATATTATTATTTCTATGTTATGGGTACTTTCTTTAATATTTTCTAATTTTTGTGTTATTTTTTCACTTCCTTTAATCCATGGTGTGGATTTTCTATTTTTATTAGCTACTCTTTTTGCTCCTACTTTTTGTTTACATGGTGTGGTGAACCACCAGTGTGTTTTTGTTATTATGTGGGGATATAGTTTTTCTAGAAACGGCATTCCTAAAAGCATATCTTTGTTAATAAATTCATAAGTATATATCCATATTTGTAGTTTTATATTTTTTTGCTTTGTATGTTATCATACTTCCTTCATTATTAAATCCAGTTACTACTATAGGGGTTTTTAATTTTTCCCATTTTTCATCTGGTAGACAATTATGTTTACACATATTTGCTTCTGCTCCTGTATCTAACATTGGAGTATAGTATCTATTATAATAGTTTTCTACTATTATTTTTGCAAGTATATAGATTTTCATAATGCTCTTTTTATTGTCTTTTTTGGTTTTATAAGTTATGATTAGTTGTGTATTATCTAGATTATAAGGTTTCATTTCTTCTAACCATTTTATTCCTAATATTATATTATCACCTTGGTATATTGTAAATTTAATTGATATAATTATTCCTCCTATAATGACTTCTTTTTCTGTTGTGTCTTCTATGCATGATAATTCTTTTGGTAATTCGGGACATGCTTGTTTTTTAGAGATTATCTCTTCTTCATCTACTAGTTCTCTTGGTATATAATTTTCTTCTTGTCCAGTATTTATTATAATAATATGTTTTCTTTGTTCTATTATTCCAGTTATATAATAATGGTATGGTTCAATTTCTTTTATTATTGGGTATTCTACTGATTTTCGTTGAGGTTGAGATGTTTCTGTTTTATCTATATTTTTCATTCTTTTTGAAGTACTTATTCTATCACTGACTATCTCTAAATCTTCTTCTATATCTATTTCTTTATAACTATAATCATTATTATCTATGACCGTTACAATTTGTTCGAAAGGGTCTTCTATTTTTATCTTGTTTATTTTATTTTTAGCTGTTATTTTATGTTTTGTGGTTAGTACGTATAGGTTTTTTAAATGAGCGGTGAATATTTTCTTGCCTGGGGCTAACTCTATTCCCGACATTTTCCAATATAATACTAATGATTTATCTATATTTTTATCATCTATTGCTCTTTTGAACAATTTGCACTAATTATGAATTTAAATTTTTGGTATATTAGATTTCCTTTTACTGCACTTATTATACTTCTTTCTATTGGCTCTATTATTCTATCATCTGCTAAATATATTTCTATTGGTGTATCTATCCCTTCTCTAAAACAGGCTTTTATTAATATCTCTGTTCCTCCTAAGTGTACGTATTTTATAGGGTCTTTAGCTTTAATTGCTTGTATTTCTTTATTTATTATTCGTTTATTTATTATAGGTATTCTTGCTTTTCCTTTAGCGTATTTACAATCTATTATATGTTCTTTTTGACTTACTACATAGTATTCTTCTTTTGTCTTTTAAAAATATTTCTTATTAAGGGTAACTTAAATATTTTTTCTACACTGAGATCTAATTCTTTTCCTTTTATTTGTTCAAATATATTAACATCAAATATTACTTTTTGTTATGTAGATTCTTCATTTGTATATTCTTCTTTTATTATTTGTACATCTTTGTCAGTCATAATAAGTATTATCTTCTTCTATTTCATTTTCAGGTTGTTCGTGTTCAAGTTCGTTTATATCAAATTCATATATACTATCATCACTATACGGGTCATAATCTATATGATCTAATTGTGTAAATATTTCATCATTAATTATTATTTCAGATATTTGTTTTCTTTGGATTTTTAGGTAATTTACAATCTTTAGCTAAATGTCCTAATTTTCCACAATTATAACATGTACATTCCGTTAGTTTTCTTTGGCCTAAAGGGTCTTTTTTCTTTAGTGTTCTTTATATAATATCTTCTTTGTGGTTTCTTATATTTATATTGGGATTTAAATTTTTTAAATTTTCCCTGGCTTTCTATTTTTCTTTTTATAGTAGTTATCATTACATCCAAATTGAGGTGCTATTTTATCTTTACAACAGGCTAGATTTTTTATTATTGATTTTTCCATTTTTATATCTTCTCTATATTTTTCACATATTTCAGAATACCATTTTTGTAAATATCTCATTCGTGCTCCTAATGTATCTTGTAATCCTGCACTATTCCAGTCTTTTATTATTTTAGAACTAAATGGTTCTGGTAATTTTGTAAAGTACAACTTTCTTATTTCCTGTGCTTCTGTTGTGTCATATGTTCCTTTATAATAATATTCTCTAAATGCGCATGTATATTCATCTATGTAGCACATATTACATATAGCTAATTTTAACATTAGATTTCTATGTAACTGTTTTTCTTTATGTTGTTCTTCTACTTCTGTTGTTGTGCTGCTAAATTCATTTCTTATAGCAAGCTCGTATTTGTTTAGGATATCAATGGGAGTAGTTGCATTTTCTCCATCCATTTTTTTCTTTTGTTTCTTAATATTTTAGTGCTTTCTTCTCCTAAATTTTGTAACCATAATTTTATTGTTCCTATAAATGTTCTTTCTATATATCCTGGTACTTCTGTTATTCCAATTTTATTATCTACTAGTTGTTTTGATATGTAGCCTACCCATAATTGTATTGCCTTGTTTATGTCAGCTACGC
Organism: Solanum commersonii; assembly: GCA_029007595.1. Lineage (NCBI taxonomy): Eukaryota > Viridiplantae > Streptophyta > Magnoliopsida > Solanales > Solanaceae > Solanum > Solanum commersonii. The sequence continues at coordinate 5,550,973 of JAJTWQ010000029.1, forward strand.
AATCTAAATCTAGAAAATTAGTATTTCTGGTTGTTGTAGCTGGTGTCCATTTTTTATTTAATCTTTTATTCCATAAAGTATCATATCTATCTGATTCTTGGTAACTAACTGTATAATAATTCGGACTCATTGTTCTAGGATTTTTAACTTCTGTACTTGTGCTTGTACTTGCCTTATTTTCTACTTCTTCAGTATTTACTTCTATGCTATTGGTTATGTCGGTTTCTTTTATTTGTCCTAATATTTCTGTATATGTTTCACTTATATTTGAACCTTGTTCTGAGCAATTTTCTTCTATGTCGACATTATCAATGCTTATATCTGTTTCTAATTGTTCCTTAAATTTTTTAATTTCTATTTCTAATTCAGTCTCTTTTTCTTTTTCTTTTTGTTTAGCTGCGTATAATTCTTTAAGTATGGCTAGTTCTTTTTCTAGTGCAAGTATCTTATCGTTTTTTACCTCTTCTATCTGTTGGATTTCTAATTTTGTTTGTTGTTTTATTGTTTCTATTTCTTTTTTCCTGTCTATTTCTTCATTTTCTTTAGTTATTCGTACCATTGCAGTTAAACTATCTTCTAATCTTACTGTTTCTTTTTCTACCATTAAATGTAAATTATCACCTATCTTTTTATATCTCCTTCCTAGGTTTGAAAATATTATCTTTATTTTTAATCCTTCCGGATTTTCGTAGGTTTTTTCTTCTATAGCGAATTCTTCCTTATTCATTTTAAATTATATTTTAGTTTATACTCTATAGTTTGTATTTCATGTTCTAGTGTAAATATCCTTTTTCTTTGTGCTAGTATAGATTTCTGACATACACCTGCATATATATTATATTCAAGTCTTTCTTGTTTATATTTTAATTCTTGTCGTTTTGTTATTCTTTGTTCTGATTAATACATATCTATGAACTTCATTCTGGTTATTTATATCTGAAGAATTACTATCTAGCTCTGATACCAATTTTGGGGGGAGGTCCATTTTATTCATAGATTCGTTCATAATACATTTTTTCTAAAGGTACTACAAAATTAGTATGGAATTGTATCTATATGTGTGATGGCATACTTTACCATTGGTTCAATACAACTCACTAAGTAGCTTATAGATTCATTTAAGTGAGAACTACCTTTCAACTTAGAATCATCATTCTATGGTGAGTAACTTTCACCTCATTATTCATAGTGTTTTCATGAGAACTAGCCCTTCAATCAACACAAAAAAATCAACATCATTATAGACAATTTATATATAAACACGTGTAAGGGTAGGGGAAATTAGTCTTCCAACGACACCTCAATTCACACAATAGTCATAGGATTCTCACCTTTCAAATAAGTTCATAAGTTCATTAATAACTATTTGCAATCTTGAAGAATCCTTCACAATCCACCCCTTGCAAGATCATGAACCAAGTCACATGCTTACATTTAGGATATACTATCATCAACATGAATAAGGCAAGGTTTCATAACAAAATTACATAACCACAATTCATAGTAGAAATCACCTTGCATCAATACCTTCATTAAAATTCATGAAATTGGGGTCCTGGGGTAGTTCATGGGTTCATGGGGAGTTTTACTATAAAATCACCATTAAAATGCCAAATCATCCATAATATACATCAATTAACATAATGAAAACGTTTTTAGGAAAAACCCATGATTAGAATGAAAGCACTAGTTTTTGACCAATAAAACCCATTTTTGAAATTGAGTTGAGAGGGCTTCATGGAGGAAGGTATTCCATGAATCAAGGTTCCCATACCTTGTTTGATGTTAACCCATGAAATTTGAGTGAAGGTCTTGACACTTGAACCCTAATCTTTTCCTTTTCCTTTTCCTTTGTTCTTCAATGGAGGAACTTCTTTGAGAGAGAAGAGAGTATTTGGAAGATATTTTTGGAGTTATGAGAGTTAAAAGAGTTGCTTAATACTTAAAAATACTTTAATATACATAAAACAACTAAATATAACTGTCCCACACCTTAACTTATTTAATTAGTAAATTACCAAACAACCCTCACCTAGGGCGAGTCCTTGATAGATGTGCAGGCCACGTTCACGACTCCCCCACCTACCAACCATAGGTGGGACTGCAGAGCGTGTTGTGCTTCCGTCATTTGGGTCAGAGAGGGGAGGTTCAAGGCCATGGTGAGGAGACTAAGTCTCAACTCACGAGACCTATCCACGGAGCGTAAGCTGGTCCATGGACCTGCTGCACGTCTATCGAAAAGGGCTGAATTCAGACTCACAACTCCTATCTACGGGGCGTGAGTCAGTCCACGCCTCGTGGTCCTTGGCTCGTGAATGAAGCTGCATTTGGCAGCCCTTGGAGTTGCCTTTTGGCTCTCTTCAAGGACCTTTGGGGGGTCCTTGTGGGAGCCTTGCCTTGACGTATAAGTTCTAGGACCTTAGTACTAGGTTAGGGAACTTATTTTATGACTCGAATCTTGACGTTAACTCACTAACCTCTTTGAACCTCAGCATTAGCTCACCTGCTTAGGCTCTAGATTAACCTAGTATTTTTTGGAGTGTTACAAGATACCTTCAAGCAAATCTACAAGTTGGACAAATTTTCAAGTGAATCCACAAGATAGACAGCAACTATGGTTTTCTACAGTGATCCTAAGTTCACATTCGAATTCTCTCAATATTTGGGTGGGCCAGCATGAATAGAAACCTTCAACCTTTTTCTTGGTTAGGAGAATCCCTACTTATAAAGATTTATTCCCAATCCAAATGAGAGAAGAAAACCTAGTTTTCTTCAAAACAAAAAACTACCCACTTTTCTTCTAATTAACAATCTTACACCCTTGTTTTCTTTTTAAAGAAAACTTATGTATGTCTCCCCTTTTGCCTTTAAAAATAGGATTTTGAGTTCTAGTTAAATATGAACACTGTAGGGACCACAAAATTAATTACTGAGGCTTCCTATTATGGAAATAATTCCAAATAATTAATTTAAATTATTCTTACCATAATAAATTACAAATCATTCCACTAGAAATTCGTAATTGCACTCCTCTATTTATATTTCAAAATTCCCCATTAAACACTTATGTAATTCTCTATGTTAAGATTACATATACTAATTAATAAATAAGATTACTGACGAATTTAATTTAATGATTAATTTTCTTTAGAACACTACTTAACTTATTTTATGTGTCGGATTCATAAATCCACTCACAAGGTTTGACACGATGAAAACTTATAGGTTTTTCAAAAAGGCATATCAATCCATCTCTATAATGAGACATCGATTCCATCAACTAACTTATTGATTCACCAATTTATATTAATATCATCCAATCTACCAGGCATATTAACACATCTCAGAATCTCACCTATTAATAAATCAAAATGATATTTAATATATACAAATCATAATAGTTATATCAGGATTAAAAATATAAGTACATTTAATAGTTAAGAGAATAGTTTTTTGTCAGCCAGTCTAAAACAACTATCACTACTCGGTCCCGTTCAATACAACAAAATGCACTATCACAAGAAGTTGGAACTATACCGTTCTCATAATCAAGATAAATTACATATAGTCTTGTGCTACAATTGTATCGATGGCATGTCTAATTTCCATACTAGATTGTAAACAAAATACCTTATATACTTACAAGAACCAATGATTTAATCCTCTGTGTATAAGCTAAAACTCTACACACTAAAGCATCTACTATATAAGTAAACAAACACCATAAATGAATATATGATCTATTAAAACTGAATAAATATTTATTCTATAATAAATATTATATCTTAACATATGGTTAATAGATATCCGAATAATCTCCCACTTAGACTTTTAACAATCACGATTGTTATTATGTACTATATCTAAATGCATGGTTAATAGTACATACCCTAACAATCTCCCACTTAGATATTCAATCTTGAAATTTGTTAGAATACTATATCTAAACACATAATAAATAGTATATATCCTAATAATCTCCCACTTAGACACTTAACTATGCATTTACAATTTTCATACGCATTCATTTATTTCTTATCAAATTAAATTTACCTAGCTATTTTATCATGCAATTTTGTCTAGTAGTGCTTTGTCGTAATAAATTGATTTTGTACTAGAACTTGAGATGTAACGACCTGTTCCCGTTGTTATAGAAAAGCCAATGGGGAAAATATTTTGACCCAAAAACTTTTTCGTAGTAACTTGAAATTTTCAAACCTAGTCTAAATTTGGATGAATTCGGAGTTAGTAAGGTCTACGAAAATCTGGTGAAAAAAGGGAGATTTTATTATGAATTTGATCACATGAGTAGATAGCTAAGACGTTAAGGAACCCGTGCAACTTTACGCAATTGAATTCGTGCGAGTAGAACTCCCGAAATTAATTTTAGCATGAACGGGTAATTTTTGAGTGTCATGGGATGTCGGTTATGGTTGTAATTTCATGTTGGGTGATATACATTTGTACTTGCTTCATTATAATTCATGTATATATGTGAATATTGCATTATTGATCACAGTAATCGTAAATGAGGATAATTGAATAATTGTATGCCATGAATCATGAATTGATTGTATGATTATGAGTATGTACATTGTGATTGTGATTGTGGCTTGTTGAATGGATCGGGTGTTACATTCTGACACACTAACTTTGATTGGGTGCCATGTTCGATGCACATATGGGATCGGGTGTCACGTTCGGCACACTAACTTGGATCGGGTACCATGTACCGGTACACTAACTGTTTGGGTGTGGGTTCCATGAGAGGACCAATGACCTATTATTCATACACTTATTGTTAAGAATGTGGTATTGTACATGGATCTTGAAATGATATTAATATTGTATATATTCGGTGTATGCATGTTAATGATGTTGTAATTACGTGCTTATGGTGCACTTATTAGGATAGCCGCGTGATCCTACCAGTATACTGTGGTTGTCTACTAATACTGCACTTACTCTTTCTTTATTGAGTACAAGGCATCTTCAGGCCGCTATTGACATACCTCATTTAGAAGATCAATAATCGACTCGAATTCAAGGTTGAGCCTGTACTTCCAAGCTGCCATGAGTTCTCTTTTTGTTTATGTCCAGATCTTTGGACTTAGACTAGTACTTTAGATTTTTCCTTTGTTTAAATTTGGGTTGTACCCATTTGCAAGGTGAATCCATTTTCTCTAAGATTGATTTAAGGTCTAGTTACCATCAATTAAAGATTAGGCCTTAAGGTGTGCCTAAGATGGCGTTTAGGACCCGTTATAGGCATTTTGAGTTTCTAGTTATGTCGTTTGGGCTGACAAATGTGCCTATAGCTTTCATCAGTTTGATGAATGGTGTGTTCAAACCATTTCTTGATTCATTTTTGATAGTATTTATTGATGACATTTTGGTATATTCAAAAAGTAAGGAAGAGCATGTCGACCATCTTCGTATTATTCTGGGTGTTCTTGGGAAACAAAAGTTGTATGAGAAATTTTCCAACAGTGAATTTTGGTTGACATCAGTTGCCTTTTTAGGGCATTTAGTTTCAAAAGAAGGGGTAATGGTAGATCCCAAAAGATTGAAGCGGTTAAGAATTGGGTTCGACCTAGCTCTGTGACTGAAGTTAGGAGTTTTGTGGAGCTTGCTAGCTACTATAGTTGATTTGTGAAGAACTTTGCTTCTATCACCACACAGTTGACGAATTTGATTGAAAAGGAGGTACTGTGTGGAAGGACTGGAAAATGTGAGGAGAGATTTCAAAAGCTCAAAACTCTTTTGACCACCGCACCTATTCTAGCCCTACCCATTCAAGGTAAGGATTTTATAGTTTACTGAGACACTTCACATTCGGGTTTAGGTATTGTGTTGATGTAGGATTAGAATGTCATAGCTTATGCATCGTGATAATTGAAGGTGAATGAGAGGAATTATCCAACGCATGATTTGGAGTTGACAGCAGTAGTGTTTGCTCTTAAGATCTGGCGGCACTGTCTTTATGGTGTTAAGTGTGAGGTATTTACTGATCATCGCAGTCTACAACATGTATTCACTCAAAAGGATCTAAATTTTAGATAGCGAAGGTGGATAGAATTACTCAAGGATTATGATTTCACCATCGAATATCATCCGGGTATGGCTAAGTAGTGGCGGACGCGTTAAGTCGAAATGTCATGAATATGGGTAGTCTAGCTTGCTTGAGTGTATCCAAGCGACCTTTGTCTAAGGATTCAAACCTTGGAATCTAAGTTCATGCAGTCGGGCATCTTAGAGAAAGATAGGGTGTTAGATAGCATTGAAATAAAGGCCATGTTCATTAAGGAAATAAAAGCCAAACAGTTTGAGAATGAAAATTTGAATGAGCTTAGAAAGAAGACTGTGATTGGTAAGGCACAAGAGACCACTCTTGATGCAGAAGATGTGCTTAGTTTTAAAAGAAGGATTTGTGGTTCGAGAGTGGGCGACTTGATTTCGAATTTATTGGTAGAATCCCATGGTTCGTAGTATTCTATCCATTCGGGTGTGATCAAGATGTACCAAGACTGGAAGAGTCTTTGTTGGTGGCTTGGCATGAAGAAGGATATAGCGGAGTTTGTAGCTAAGTGTCAAAATTGCCAACAAGTAAAATATGAGCATCAAAGGCCAGCATGATTGCTTCAGAGAATGCCAATTCCGGAATAGAAGTGGGAAATAATAGTTATGGATTTTGTGGTTAGTCTTTCCAAGACATTGGGAAAGTTTGATTCTATTTGGGTAGTGATTGACAGATTGACTAAGTTAGCCCATTTTATTCCAGTCAGAACAAACTATAATGCTCAACAACTAGCTAAGGTTTATGTGAAATAGATAGTAATGTTGCACGGGGTGCCACTTTCTGTCATCTCAGACCGTGGTACGCAATTCACATCCAAGTTTTATAGGAAATTACACGATGAATTGGGCATACAACTCACTTATAGTACAGTTTTTCATCCACAAATGAACGGGCAGTTCGAGAGGACAATTCAAGTGCTAAATGACATGTTGAGGGCATGTATGATTGACTTTTGATGGCATTGGGATAAGTTCTTACAGTTGTGTGAGTTCTCCTATAATAAATGTTATCACTCCAGCATTTATATGGCACCATTTGAGACACTTTATGGGAGTAGATGTAAATCACCCATAGGATGGGTTGAGGCTGGAGATATGAAACCTTTGGGGGTTGATTTAGTGAATGATTCTCAAGATAAGGTGAGGAGTATTCAAGCTAAGATTTTAGCAACCCAGAGCAGACAAAAGAAGTAGGCAGACCATAAAATAAGAGATATGTCATTTCAGACTGGTGAGAACATTCTTCTTAAGTTATCACCCATGAAAGGGGTGATGAGATTCGGCAAGAAGGGCAAGCTTAGTCCCTGATACATTGGGCCATTTGAGGTTCTTGACTGTGTAGGGCCAGTGGCGTATAGGTTGGCTTTACCTCCTAACTTATTGGGAGTTCATCGGGTATTTCATGTGTCCATGTTGAAGAGATATCATGGTGATGGGGATTATATCATATAATGAGACTTAATTGTGTTAGACAAAAACCTTTAGTATGAGGAGGAATCGATTGCAATTCTTGATCATGATGTCCGAGGACCAAACAGATTAAGTTCGTAAAAGTCCAATTGAAGCATCATCCAATTGAAGAAGCTACATGGGAAACCGAGAAAGAAATGTGAGACAGTTGTTCGTCAATTCAAGTACTACTTTACTCTAACTTTAGACCATCTTTCCTTGTTCGTCAATTGGGAACGAGTGATGGATAAATTAATATCTATTGTAATGACCTGTTCTAATCATTATAGAAAACCCAATGGGGAAAAATTTTGGACTGAAAAACTATTTTGTAGTAACTTAAAATTTCCCAACCTAGTCCAAATTTGGATAAATTCGGAGTCAGTAAGGTCAAGGGAAATCTGGTAACAAATGGGAGAAATAATTATGAATTTGATCACATGAGTATATAGATAAGAGGTTAAGGAATCCGTGTGACTTTACAAAATTAAATTCAGGAAAGTAGAACTCCCAAAATTGATCTTAGCATGAACGGGTATTTTCTGAGTGTCATCGGATGTAGCTGATGGTTGTGATTTCATGTTATGTGATATATGTTTGTACTTGCTTCATTATAATGCATGTATGTATGTGAATGTTGCATAATTGATCACACTAATCATAAATGAGGATGATTGAATAATTATATGCCATGAATCATGACTTAATTGTATAATTATGAGAATGTCGATTGTGATTGTAATTGTGATTGTGATTGTGGCTTGTTGAATTGATCGCGTGTTACGTTTCGACAGACTAACTTGGATCGGGTGCAATGTTTTGGTGCACATATGGGATCGGGTGTCACGTCTGGCACACTAACTTGGATCGAGTACCATGTGCATGTACACTAACTGATTTTGGTGTGGGTTCCATGAGAGGACCAATGACTTGTTATTCATACACTTATTGTTGAGAATGTGGTATTGTACATGGATCCTGAAATGATATTGATATTGTATATGTTCGGTGTATGCATGTTTATGATGTAATTACTTGCTTATGTTACACTTACTGGGATAGCCGTGTGATCCTACCAGTGCACTGTGGTTGTGTATTGATACTGCAGTTGCTCTTTCTTTGTTGAGTACAAGGCATCTTCTGGCGGCTACTGACAGACCTCGCTTAGAAAATCAGTGATCGTCTCGAATTCAAAAGTGAGCCAATTCTTCCAGGCTACCATAAGTTCTCTTTTTGTTTATGTCCACAGCTTCGGACTTAGACTAGTACTTTAGATTTTTCCTATGTTTTTTTTGGGTTGTACCCATTTTCTTGGACTTATGATCCTTGTTAGAGTTTTGGTACATTGACATTCAGATTTTAGGCATTATTTCAGCAATCGTTTCTTAGATGTTCAGAGTTTATGGGAACTGTACTTTAATTCTGCATTGAAACCTGCTTCCGTATCTTTAAATGCCTTAATTTTTGGTTGAGATTGTTCAGTTTTGGTTGTAGTAATAGTTCTCCCACCGAAGGGTTAGTGTGAGTGTCAATCATAATTGTCTGGGTCATAATAAAGTTGGTATCAGAGCCTAGGTTTGTTGATCTTGATATACTAAAACGAGTCTAGTAAAGGCTTGCAGAACAGTATGAAGACGTCTGTACTTTTCTTGGAGAGGCTATAAGACTTTAGGAAATCTCTTTGTTTTCCCTTGTCTCCTTTCTTGCTATAACTTGGTTCCAATTGGTATCTTGTGATCCAAATTTTTATTTAATCTCCTTCACTCTTTTGTCCGCTGATGGTTAACACTAGGTTCAATGGTGTCAGGCCCGTAGTTCCCGTCAATGCACCAGCTGGGGAATTCACAGCAAGAGGTCGCGGTCGAGGCAGAGGTAGAGGAAGAGCAAGGGGTAGAGGCTAAGGAAGGGTAGCACCTACTAGGACTGGAGCTCTAGTTGAGAATGCTCCCAGAAATGAGATCCCTCATGCGCATCATAAAGAGATCAAAGAGAATGTAGAGATTAAGGAGGAGGAGAATGTTGGACAAGAGGAAGAGGTGCAGGCTGAGACTACATGTATTCCTCCCTTAGACCAAGTGTTAGCTCAACAAATTATGTCATTCTTGAAAGGATTGGATGGTCCTGGAGCTCTTCCCTTTATTCAAGCAACTCAAGCTCCAGCCAATCCCCCTATGCTATCACTGTCCCCTAACTTGGTGGAACTGTAGGTAATGATGCTTTCTTCCGCCCTTTGTTTGGTCCTGTTGTGACTGTTAATGAGCATGAGATGTTGATTAAGTTCTTGAAATTGAAACCATCAGTGTTCCATCGTTCTGAGAGTGAGGACGCATGAGTTCATCCTAGATTGCTAAGCGAGGCTTCATAAGTTGGGAATTGTCCATCAACATGGAGAAGAGTTTGTGACATTTCAACTTCAGGGCGAGGGAAAGCAGTGGTGGAGAGTTTATGTGGAGAAATATATGCCCCGGACTTTGACAAATCGTAAGAAGGATGAGTTCATAGTTGTGGTGCAGGGTGGTATGTCTGTGGCTGCTTATGAGGCTAAGTTCCATTCTTTGTCTAGATATGCTACGCAACTGGTGACTACTGAGGAAGAGAGGATTCATATGTTTGTTAAAGGACTAAATTCTGAGTTGCAGGTATTATATGTACATATGACCTCTACAAGAAAGAGTTCAATGTGGTAACAAATTTTGTGAGAAAAGTGGAGGGGTGAGGCAAGACGGTCAGGCTAAGTCATTGGATAAGAAAGCCAAGAATTTAGGTAACTTTTGGGGTTCTTACTCCAGAAGTTCAAGGAGGCCAACATTTGCAGCCTGGCCAATTCAGTCCGCCATGCTCGCTTCTACAGGTAATTACTCAGGAACTCCAACTCAGAATTTGATTTAGGATAGCCAGGGAGCCGCACCTTCGGCGGGCAGCAGACCATCTTTTGATTGCACTTGTTATAACTATGGAGAAGCTGGGCATATGAGGAGAGATTGTCCACACCCAGATATGATGGATTTCTCGCATCCGCAGACTAGAGCAATGGTACCTGTGGGAAATAGCAATAATGGTCGAGGGCATCCACATGGTGGGCGAGGAGGAAATTAGCGAGGCTGCGGAGGTAGGGGAAATGGTAAGACAGGCAGAGGTACAGTGCATCTAGGCAGGGAAGTCTCCCATCATGATGACATGGCTCGGTGTTATGCCTTTTCGGGCAAGACGGAGGTGGAGACATTCGACACAGTGATCACACGTACTTTTCTTGTCTGTGATCGGATGGCTAATTGGTATTTGATCTGGGCTCTACTTATTCTTATGTGTCCGTGCGATTTGCCTTGGAATTTGAAATGATTTGTGATATACTTGATGGCCTCATCCATGTTTCTACCCTCATTAGAGAGTCTTTCATAGTCACACATGTCTATCGTGCTTGTCCTATCTTGTTTATGGGTTTTCAGACTTGGGCTGATTTGGTGATTTTGGATATAACTGACTTTGATATAATGTTAGGCATGACTTGGTTGTCCCCCTATTATGTTGTGTTAATTGTAATATGAAATATATGACTCTAGAGATCCCATGTAGGGAAAAGTTAGAGTGGGAAGAGGTGTACAAGCCTGAGCAAGCTGAGATCATATCCTCCATTAGAGATAGGAAACTGGTAGGGCAAGGTTGTTTCGCTTATTTGGCTCATATTCTGGATTTTGAGGTTGAGTCCCCCTCTATTGAGTCTATTCCTGTGATATCGAAATTTAGAGACGTGTTTCATGCTGATTTTCCTGGTATGCCTCTGGATAGAGCTATAGATTTCTGCATTGATTTAGAACCTAGTACTCGTCCCATTTCCATCCCCCCTTATCGTACGGCTCCGGCAAAATTAAGAGAGCTTAAGGCTCAAATCAAAGAACTTCTTGATAAAGGTTTTATTTGTCCTAGTGCTTCACTATGGGGTGCTCCTATTTTGTTTGTTAAGAAAAAGGGTGGTAGTATGAGGATGTGTATAGATTACCGGTAATTAAATAGGGTCACCATTCGAAACAAGTATCCATTATCTCTGATAGATGATATGTTTAACCAATTGCAAGGTTCATCCATTTTCTCTAAGATTAATTTAAGGTCTGGTTACCATGAATTAAAGATTAGGCCTCAAGATGTTCCTAAGACAGCATTTAGGACCCGCTATAGGCACTATGAGTTTATAGTCTTGTCGTTTAGGTTGACGAATGCGCCTGCAGCTTTCATGAGTCTGATGAATGGTGTGTTCAAACCATTTCTTGATTCATTTGTGATAGTATTATTGATGACATTTTGGTCTATTCGAAAAGTGAGAAAGAGCATGCCGACAATCTTCGTATTGTTTTGGGTGTTCTTGGAAAACAAAGGTTGTATGCGAAATTTTGTAAGTGTGAATTTTGGATGACTTCAGTTGCCTTTTTGGGGCATGTAGTTTTAAAAGAATGGGTAATGATAGATCCCAAAAGATTGAAGCAGTTAAGAATTGGGTTCGGCCTAGCTCTCTGACTGAAGTTAGGAGTTTTGTAGGACTCATTAGCTATTATCATCGATTTGTGAAGAACTTTGCTTCTATTGCCACAGACTTGACCAAAAAGGAGGTACCCTTTGAATGGAATGAAAAATGTGAGGAGAGCTTTCAAAAGCTCAAAACTCTTTTGACCACCGCATATATTCTAGCACTACCCATTGAAGGTAAGGATTTTATACTTTATTGTGATGCTTCAGATTCGAGTTTAGGTGTTGTGTTGTTGCAGGATAAGAACATCATAGCTTATGCAGCGCAGCAGTTGAAGGTGCATGAGAAGAATTATCCAACGCATGATTTGGGGTTGGCAGCGGTAGTGTTTTCTCTTAAGATCTGGCGGCATTATCTTTATGGTATTAAGTGTGAGGTATTTACTGATCATCGCAGTCTACAACATGTATTCACTCAAAAGGATCTGAATTTGAGACATCGAAGGTGGATGGAATTAGTCAAGGATTATGATTTGACCATCCAAGATTATTTGGGTAAGTCTAATGTAGTGGCAGACGCGTTAAGTCGAAAGGCTGTAAATATGGGTAGTCTAGCTTGCTTGAGTGCATCCAAGCGACCTTTGGCTAAGGAAATTCAAACCTTGGAATCTAAGTTCATGCAGTTGGGCATCTCAGAGAAAGGTGGGGTGTTATATAGCATTGAAATAATGGCCACGTTCATTGAGGAAATAAAGGCCAAACAGTTTGAGGATGAAAATTTGAATGAGCTTAGAAGAAGACTGTGATTGGTAAGGCACAAGAGACCACTTTTGATGCGGAAGATGTTCTTAGTTTTTTTGAGAGTGGGCGACTTGATTTAGAATTTATTGGTAGAATCCCATGGTTCGTAGTATTATATCCATTTGTGTGTGATCAAGATGTACCAAGACTTGAAGCGTCTTTATTGGTGGCCTAGCATAAAGAAGGATATAGCGGAGTTTGTAGCTAAGTGTCAAAATTGCCAACAAGTAAAATATGAGCATCAAAGGCTGGCAAGATTGCTTCAGAGAATGCCAATTCCTGAATAGAAGTGGGAAAGAATAGCTATGGATTTTGTGGTTGGTCTTTCCAAAACATTGGGAAAGTTTGATTCTATTTGGGTAGTGATTGACAGATTGACTAAGTTAGCCCATTTTATTCCAGTCAGAACAAATATAATGCTCAACAACTGGCTAAGGTTTATGTAAAAGAGATAGTGAGGTAGCACGGGGTGTCCCTCTCTATCATCTCAGACCGTGATTCGCAATTCACATCCAAGTTTTGTAGGAAATTACACGATGAATTGGGCACACAACTCACTATTCGTACAGTTTTTCATCCATAAATGGATGAGCAGTCCAAAAGGACAATTCAAGTGCTCGAGGACATATTGAGGGCATTGGGATAAGTTTCTACCGTTATATGAGTTCTCGTATAATAATAGTTATCACTTCAACATTGATATGGCACCATTTGAGGCACTTTATGGGAGGGGATGTAGATAACCCATAGGATGGTTTGAGGCTGGAGATATGAAACCTTTAGGGGTTGATTTAGTGAATGATTCTCTAGATAAGGTGAGGAGTATTCGAGCTAAGTTTTTAGCAGCCCAGAGCAGATAGAAGAAGTATGTAGACCATAAGGTAAGAGACATGTCATTTCAGACCAGTGAGAACGTTCTTCTTAGGATATCACCCATGAAAGGGGTGATGAGATTTGACAAGAAGGCCAAGCTTAGTCCCTGATACATTGGGCCATTTGAGGTTCTTGACTGTGTAAGTCCAGTGGCTTATAGGTTGGCTTTACCTCCTAACTTATCTAGATTTCATTCGGTATTTCATGTGTCCATGTTGAAGAGACATCGTGGTGATAAGGATTACATCATAAAATGATACTCAGTTGTGTTAGACAAATATCTTCAGTATGAGCAGAACCAATTGCAATTCTTGATCATGATGTCCGAAAGCTGAGGTTCGAAAAGATTAAGTCCGTGAAAGACCAATGGAAACACCGTCCAGTTGAGGAAGCTACTTGGGAAACCGAGAAGGACATATGAGACAAGTATCCCCAGTTGTTCATCGATTTAGGTACTACTCTACTCTAACTTTAGCCTATCTTTCCTAGTTCGTCACTCGGGTGTCACGTTTGGCACACTAACTTGGATCAGGTACCACGTACCGGTACACTAATTGTTTGGGTATGGTTTCCATGAGAGGACCAATGACTTGTTATTCATACACTTATTGTTGAGAATGTGGTATGGTACATGGATCCTGAAATGATATTGACATTGTATATGTTTGGGGTATGCATGTTTATGATGTTGTAATTACTTGCTTATGTTGCATTTATTGGGATGGCCATGTGATCCTACAAGTACACTGTGGTTGTGTACTGATACTGCACTCGCTCTTTCTTTGTTGAGTACATGGCATCTTCAGGTGGCTATTAACAGACCTCGTTTAGAAGATCAGTGATCGACCGAATTCAATGGTGAGCCAGTTCTTTTGGGCTGCCATGAGTTCTCTTTTTGTTTATGTCCACATCTTCGGACCTAGACTAGTACTTTAGATTTTTCCTATGTTTAATTTGGGTTGTATCCATTTCCTTAGACTTATGATCCTTGTTACCGTTTTGTTACATTGACTTTCAGATTCTAGGCATTATTTCCACAATCGTTTGTTAGACTTTCAGACTTTATAGCAACTCTACTTTAATTCTGCATTTAAAGTTGCTTCTATATCATTAAATGCCTTAGTTTTTTGTTGAGATTGTTTAGTTTGGGTTTTAGTAATGGTTCTCCCACTGAAGAGTTAGTGTGGGTGTCAATCACGATGGTCTGGGACATGACATGAGAGAGCTTATCATTAAACCTTCCAAGAGTGTACTTCTTTTTAGGAAATCTAGCATAAAAGTTCTCTCAAGCATACAAAACCAATCAATCTCCGTTATGATTCTCTCACTACGACTAAGTACTACTACGTAATCACACTTTCATGATCTTGAGTCTAAATGTTTTCTTCAAAATCTTTCATTATTTAAATATTAACAACTTTTCATGTAGTGTTGTTTAATTCGATCAACATCACTTCCACTACTTGAGGTAGTAGTTTTGTTATGTCTAGTAACATTTCTCCCACTACTTAAATGCAATGGAACTCATTTCTGACATACCGATTAGATGTTTTTGAGCGTCTGAATTTACAATTGACTAATTTGTTCTTTCTTTGTTCAATTCTTGTAAAACTTGTTTACTTCTAGGAACATGGTTTACTAAATGATTCTTTTCTAGAAATCATACAATTATGTTAACGTAGCCTTATTTTCTTTAGGACACTCTAATAAACCTTCTTTCATTCTTTAGGATATCCAATTAACACATACATTTCATTCTTAATTCCAATTCTCGTATTCTCCCACTTAGCACATGTGTTGGACAATCCTATATTTGAACATGTTACATATAAGACTTACGTAATATCCAACTAGTTCTATAGTTTTTCAAGGTACTGATTTGAAAGAAATTGAATTCAAAATGTGATATGTGGTTATTAGAACCTATCCCAAAAGAAACAAAATAACTAATAATAAGTCAATAATTAATCTTATCATCTTAATAAGAGTCTAATTCTTTTATCTTCTACACGAATATATTATAGAGTGTCTGGTGTAGATAATCGAAATGCAATTATACTATAAGATAAGTGACTCATGAGCTCTGTAGAGAGGTTTACGTCAATACAATCAGATTGCAATGACTTTATATATTTTTCATGATGCTATTTTCGTTTGTCTTAAATATTTTGAGTTTATCAAGACATTTAGACTTACAAAACATCAAAAAAAATATTCATATCATGAGTAACCTTCTTGAAAACTCAGAATACTCAAATTCACCTCTTGCCCAAATGCTCATTTACCACACAAATCAAAATAGATTAATTATAACTTATCACTACCTCTTTTTCCTTTTTAAGAGGAAAGGTCTCTTACTCATTTTTCCTTCTATACAAGACTTACATGTTGGTAGTAACTTCACTTTTTCAATGAACCGTTATATCCATCAATTAACCAACCTCGAAATTCATTTAAGAATAAATGACATAGACGGTAATGTAAAGATAAGTCTCATTCAATTTAAAAGATATTTTCCCTTATGAGACAGATCAATATAATTCAATTCATGAGAGATAATAATAATAATAATAATAATAATAATAATAATAATAATAATAATAATAATAATAATAATAATAATAATAAAAATCATGCATCAATATACCACAAAAAATAAAATATTCATCAACCTCAATGATAGGAGAGTTACAAACAAATACATTAAATACTCATCTCTTATCTAGTTAGAAACTGAAAATAATTCCTTCTAATATAAGGTACATGTACAATGTATTTTTTGAATTAATATCTTATCTCTACCAAAAGAAAAGCTAAAGTAGTACTAAGTGAGTGCATAAAGTCTATTGAGAATATGATATATAATACATTAAATAGATCATAATATTTTGAATAATCTTAAATAATAAAATTCAGGGCTCATTTTATACATATATATCCATGCATGTTGAATAGCCAATCAATGGGATTAGAGAACTACTCATGCAATACACATGTACAATGACCGATTATTCACTCCATAAACTTATACAGACCTAACTCAGATGGATAGTCTATTGTTAGTTTAAATCAATTGAAATCCTCTAGTTACATTGATCCAATCATACATTACTCAGTTTAGGAGAATTAATACAGACTATCAAAACTAGACGGTTAAATACATAATGACTTGCATCAATTTCATTCGATAGGGAGGAAGGTCGAAGCCAGCACATAAAACTAATACTTCACTACTATTTAATCTTGGTAATCATGGGAGGGACCCCTAGAACCAAATATGACCAAAAACCCATATAACGATCCAAGAAAAATTCTTACTAGGTCGTTCTTATGAATTTACCAAATTTTAGATCAATCAGAGTCCTTTTTTTCAAATTTCAAAAGTATGATCAATTTGGTTGAAAACGTTATATGGTCAAAATAGAGTTTAAAATTTTTCCGTTCGAAAATTCTTATCACATGACACATATTATCATTTGTGAAATAGATACACAAATCAAGAACAAAAATTAAAATTCTAAAAACTATTTACTTTATCTGAATACTATTTTCCAAAACTCAGCATGTTTATGAATGCATTGCATACAAAAAATTCAAAACATAACTCATACATATCCATGCATCTTGAACAATAAATTTTGATGAAAAATAACTAATCATACAACATACATATGTTGTATCAGACATTCACCCAATTTTTATTTATTTTTTTGAACAAAAACTAAGTCAGATGGAGAGTATTTGTTAAATTGAGTCAAGTGAATATCGTTATCCCTAGATCCATTGATCGAATCATATATTGCTCAGATAGGGAGAGTCAATAAAGATTATCAAAACTAGAGATTAAATCTAGTGACTTGTATTAATTTCATCCGATATGAAAGGAAGGTCTAAGCCAACACATGAACTTAATACTTCACTAAATTTTAGACATGAATACCAAAGAGAAGAATCTCTATCACCACTATATCATAGTCGAGTAATTTTCAATAAAATTAATTTTCAAGATACAAAAAGAATTCAAAAACATCATTTGAACGACCTCAAATTACCAAATCACTGCATAACAATGAGTATTTTAAATTTGATCGTTTCTGAAGAACCTACCGAATTTTAGATCAATCCGAGTTCACATATAATATTTATCCCTAAGGCTATGATCAAATTCAGATTTAAACGATTTAAGGAAAAATAATCAAATCTACATCCTTATCTTACATATCATAGTAACTCATCATGTACCACATATAACATAAATAAGATCGATGTAAAGAATACCATTCAGACTAAGTCACATTTCAATTCCAAAGAATAATTTTGAAATTATTTTAACGACCTCAAAAAAATCATAACCACATAGCAATGATTACTTTTTACTAGGCCGTTATCAATGAACTTACCAAATTTCAGGTCAATTGGAGTTTTATAAAGAATCTTTATTTCCAAAGCTATGACCAAATTCAAATTCAAGTGATTTAAACATCTTTAGGAATCAAAAAAAATCATGACCTACATTCTTATTAGAGCTGTCAATATGGGATTGTCCACCCCATACGGGCTAACCCATAGAAGCTTTCAAATTTGATGGGCCAGGCTGGGGTAGCTCATTTTCTTGTGTGGGCCAGAAAATGGTCGGGTCAGCCCACAAGTATGTGTGCTACGGGCTTTGCCAAGTCAGCCCTCTTTTCTTAAAAGTATGCTTTTTATAATTTTTAAAATTAAATTATAATTAAAAAATATTATCATAAATATCGATAAGACAATATTACATGGTGTTAGTGTTACTACTTATTAATTAAATACACAAATAAAATTATCTTTATAATATTTATTAAGTTTGATTTCAAGTAAAAGTATAAATAGCTAAATAGAAGTATTAACCTAATTATTTTCTAATGATCATAATAAAACACAAAAACTATGACAATATTCCATAGGCTATGACCTCTATGTAGTGATTCCCTAGAAATTTTAAGGAATTTTTATTTTATGTAGTACATATTTTATAAGCATATTTGTAATTAAATTGTAATATTTCAAACATTAAATAGATTTTGAGTTTAGACTCTTGTTATTTTTAATACTCAATTTTATTTTATTTTTTATTAATTTTTATTTGGCCCACGGACCGACCCTATCCATATTTCTCAAGCCCCAAAAATTGGCAGGCTTATTCAGGCCGGGCTAAAAAGCTCTTTTATTAAATGGGTTCAAAAAATTGTAGCCCAGCCCTATCTAATCACGGCTTAGACCAGGATGGCCTAACGGGCCTAGCCGATATTGACGGCTCTAATTCTTATCACATATCAATTTATGTTAAAACACCATGTGTAATCAAATTTCAAATTTAACATAAATATAACTGACATAAAGAATGACATTATCATATTTAAATCAAATTTTAATCTACTAAACTACCTAAAACCCATCTAAATGATTTTCGATGGAACCATCTATCACGATCCAAAAATGAGCGTGATGGCACTCGTCTTATCCCACCAAGACAAGTTAGCCTAAAACTCAACCCTTACAATAAAATGTAGAAATTTTATAATCAACTCAACAATACCCCAAAAATCTGGTTGTCACGTGTACAAGTCTCTAATGTGTTATAACAAAATTGAAGGAAATACAAGTTCAATGACATTGTTTCTAGAATAGAAGAAGATCATAATTAATTAGAAAGAAGGTCCGCTGAAATGAAAAGTAGCTACCTCACAAACCTCCACAAGAAGCCTCGGACAAGGAGAAGAGAAAATATCACAAAAGTCCGGGCTAGTAACCTACAAAAAAAATGTAATAGCAAGGGGTGAGTACCAAATCACACGGTAATCAACAAGTAAAAATCGAAACACAAGCTAAGGGGAGAGAATACGGGTACTCCTTACACACCAACTGAACCTCCACAACTACAACCTGCATAAAACCAGCCCAATCTAACAGTTCACAACTACATAGCACCCAGCTCAACAACAATCACTTTAACAATTACATATCCTCAGTAACAAACTCAATATTCATCAACCACAACTTCCACAAAAGGCTCTCATAAATATTAGCAACACACAAGATCAAGTTCATCAAATAGAGGTAATCAAATATCAAGTACTTTTCAACCACAAATAAAACACATAATCATCAAGAATGAAGGATGTCATGGGATGCAATGCAATATGACATCATGAAATGATATGCCTCAAAATATCAAGTACTCTCTCAACCGTATATACATGATACTCCTCGAAAGTACACCGAGAGTTCATGACCCATGGGGAACTCATAAAGTCCATATACCGACACGGACGATCTCCACGTGTCTGTGTGGACGATCTCAACGCACTATCATAAATCAAACACCAGCATGGACGATCTCCACTACCCAACTTATAATCAATTAATCACTCGCACGGACAATTTCCACGTGCCCAAATTATAATCATAGTTGATCTCAACACGGATGATCTCCACGTGTTAGACTTTTACTCACAGTCAATCGCATGTCAATGCATATGCACGATATGATATCAATAAAAGGGATATGTCTCTCAATCAAATATCAATATGATATGTAATCACCTCAGTTATAACAAGTATACGGGTTCAATAAAGAACACAATCACACATAATAAATCAAGTCAGTTAATCGCACTGCCTTTTATTACCCTTTTTTCATCATTAGAATTAATCAATGTGGACAATTCAACCTATCACCAAATCTCATTACCCCCAAACACATATTACAAGGATATACACAAATTCCATACACTTAACAGGGTTTAGAAATCAGCTTGCCTCAAATAATCGAACAATCACTCCGGGACTTGAGCCTTCCCTTTTCGTTGTAATTCCAACTCAAAGTAATCTATTCACATTAATAATCACGATAAGATTTTGAAACTAACAACACCCACATTACGATAGGTCTAGCCTAGACTCAAAAACTCACTCAAATTTATAATCAATTTCCTTATCTGGCTAACATGTCAACTCTCCTATTTCAAAATTTCAAGTCAGGAGTTTAGTCTCAATATCTCAAAATAACATAATTTTAATGATCTTTATGTATCACAATACACCCACTACTTTATTACATATCTCAATTATTACCAAACTTGAACTTTATAAGATAATCAATAAGGAAAAGAAAAGAACGGGGAACAATTTAATGAAGTTACAAAATCAGTAACTTAACAAATCCTTAAGCCATCCATCATCCTACCCTTTTAGTCATTATACTACCACTTTTATAATTCCAATTATTACCTCAATCACTTGGTAATTATTAACAATGATTACAGACAAGGTCTGCTTCCCCCACATTCACGTTTCAGCAGCAATATCTAACCCCAAGCTTATCTAATATTACATCTACTATTTTCACTGTATCCCTATAATGTCAACTAATTTAATTGTATAACTTTAATATGTTAATTTCAAGAATATTGCCACAGATTGGTTTCTTAACCATTACTGCTACATCATGGCGGTCATTCTTTGCATATATATGTATATGGCATAATGCATATTCAATCATTACTAATTAACCCCAAGAATAAATAAATGAAACAATAAAGTTTAACAATTACTAGAACGTGAATTCTTTTGATTTTCCGTCGGCCGCCGTTAGCACTTATTTATTCAATATCATAAACTATGAAGACCCACTACTACTTATATTTTATTTTGCACAAACCACAATAACTTATGCTTACTAAGAATTGTATAGACCCAATTTTCAGCCAACTTAATTTTGTACCGTCAGAAAACAAGGATCGTCTCATTTTTTTACCAGTCCATTTAGTTATGATTAGTATTCATACCATGTACACTAATATATACGAATAAGAAAGAATAATTAGATAAATTTTTACCTAAAGGCACTCCTGCTTCCTCCTTTGAAATTGAGCGTCATCATAGGGTTTCTCTCTTTCTAGCTATGACTAAATGAAATAATATCCCCTTTATTTAATTATGGTTTTATTATTTTACATGGGTTAAGTGGTATTAATTATACTATACCACTTGGCCCATTAATCACCCACTGAAATTAATTATTTAAAATCACCCGTCAACTAAACAATCGTATTAACAAATAACTCAAAAGTTTTCAAACCAACTTATCAAATTGATCAAAAGTGACTCGGGATAACTATCGAGATGAGTAAAATGGTAATTTTATAATAAAAATTCAAAATTGATTTTTTGGGTCATTACATTATCCACCAGTAAAAATCATGTTCATCCTCGAACATAAGGAAGAGGAAAAAGGAAGAATGACCAACGTTACCAAAAGTGTAAGTTATGATCTTCTAAAGTCGGTGTTCACCTCTCCAAGTGAGCTCATCCGTAAGTCTATTCCATCAAGATCAACTACTAAGAATTGAACTTTCGAATCAAACTTTGGCAAACCTATAAAGGAGTTATTACCAAATCACAGACCAACACACGAATCCATTATGAACCGAAACCCTTTAAACCATAACACAACCATGATGGCGAATCTTTTCTCACATAACCAAGACAACCTTTGAATCGATACTCGTTACAACCAGAAACGAACTTGAACCAACCACCATAGACTCATAATGCCCAAACTATCACAGATCTTATCAATATTTCTTTTTCACAACACAATCTTTTGATGAGTCTAAGTTATAAAAATATGATATTTAGACATCAGATGTTAATCAAGAGAGGATCAAACTCATCTAACCCAGAGAATAAAATGATCATCTAGCCACCTATAGAGCGATATACCCAAGCATACAAAATCTCTAACAACACTATCGGGATGTTAGATCAGTAGCTATGACTATAGATAAACCTTAAATTTTTTTAGTAAAACTAGACCCAATGATCCCCACATCCAATCACACCTAGTTGGAACGTGACCTCGACGATGAGATGAATATTAAAACTGTTGTACAACTATAAGTATTCATGGTAGCTCTTCTATAAGTTCTCATAAGCAAGATTGTGCGTGTAGAACTGGTATACTCCAACTATCTCAATTTGGAATTTCTTGACAAGCACCAAATCTATCATGGAATTCTTTATTTGAAATCTACAATTAGTTTTTAATGCTCATAATGCGGACCCGAATTTTAGAATTGGCCATGAAGATTGGGAAAATACAAAAGAACTTATTGAATTTTTAAGTGTTTTTATAAAGCAACAAATGCTGCTTACGGTCAATATTATCCAATGACTCGAATTTGCAAAATATAAAGGAAAAGATCGATTTGAAAATTCCCTTGCTTTTATGATTGAAAAATTCAAAAAATTTTTTTCCTATTCCTCAAATTTATTTGATTGCTAAGCCAAATCGAAATAGATGAGATATTTGGTGATAATAGTGATGATGGTATGGAAGCAATGGAAGAATGACGACAAATACAAGTTCCAAAAAATGTTTCTTTTGAAATGATACAAAAGTTACAAAAAGAATTTAGAAAAAAAATTTCAATTGTTAGTACTTAGTACAATAATTAATATTCAATACCTAGATTATGTACTCTTTGTCTCTTTCTAATAGTTGTATTGTACAATTTATTTAAGGATTTTCAACTATTTTAATATTAGTTTAAACTTTAATATAAAATTAAATTTTAAGGTTTAAACTTTAAATTCAATATAAACTTTAACCTTTAAAGTCAATTTTAAACTTTAAATTCAATATAAACTTTAAAATTTAAAGTTAATTTTAAACTTTAAATTCAATATAAACTTTAAAATTTTAAGGTTTAAACTTTAAATTCAATATAAACTTTAACCTTTAAAGTCAATTTTAAACTTTAAATTCAATATAAACTTTAACCTTTAAAGTCAATTTTAAACATATCTTTAAAATTTAAAGAGTTTTTAATAATATCCATCATCGGTACATCCGATCCATCACTAGGAATTCACCCATAGATATAGAAACACACGTAGCATATACAATGAATTATACTCCAATCATGTCCGAAACAAAGTAGGTGGGCCACATAAGAATGTACGAAACCAAAATCGAATAACACAATGTACTCCCTCCATAACACCTATATCAAACATTTCCATTCATATGATTCCATCTCTTTGATTTTTAGCCACCACAATCAATTGGTCTGATCCCTATTACAATATTACAAATACTCGATTCATCAAACCCCACATACTTCTCACAGAACTCCACTGAAGCCAACACTCTTAATATCAACAAACATCATAACCACACCAATTATTTACCTTACTCTCAAACTGTCACTAGTATAAAAGTCTTCTTAGCAAACACATTGTAGCTCTAAAAATTTTCAACTATGGGCTCTCTATTTTTTCATTTAACCATTTCATGACAAATACGGGTCACACCCAAGACTGATAATACTACTTTCAAATCTAAAAATACTTTTTCATCGAGGGACAATAACTGAATCACACCCAATGTCAACTTCACGTGAACGAACACTTACCATTTTCAACTACCATTCATACCATCATGTACCTCATACCAAAACTCAAAGAAATTATTGATCACTCCAATAATTCTATATACTATAAGCTCATACCCTCTACTCACCATCAAAGCCTATGTAACACATCATAACAGTTTATGTTGTCCCATAAAAATAGTAGTTTCAATTCCCTCAAAATTCTCAATAACCAATGAATAATTGTAGGTCCACACCGTTGAACATCAATAAGCTACCTTTGAACAATCTAGCTCGACATAACCACATAGAATCTTCCACACATAGTTGCTTGTCACCCAACCAAAACTCAATCCTTAGAAAAGTCGATGATAACTTTCTAGTAAGTCTATACCGAACTAGTTCACATCTCACAGTCCTATCTAACCTAATAGGCAAAATCAATAAATCCTTCAACTACAAACCAAGGGTTTATACGAGAGGTCTTATTCGTTCACTTTTCTTAAATTCTTCCCATGACACAAATTCTAAATATCTTGAACCCTTTAATACACCATACTCTTGGTTCCTTCTGTTGACTCACTCACCAATCTTTTTCTTTGGCCAGCAATGCCTGACATTTTTACCTTATCCTCAAAATAAAAACTTTCGATGAAACCTTTTATTAGGTCCTTTAAAATTTAAAATAGCACACTTTATGACTCAAAACATATACAAGTCCTTCCAAATGCCCAATATTCAATGTGATCAATCATTTCTTTCCTTACCAATCTACACCTTGACAAAACATACTACCACAAACCTGAACTCGCCATGAAAAACTTGAATTATGAATTCAACTGTGTAACTCAATCCCTTTATCTATCAACATTAGCTCAAACCTTGAAATTTTTTATGAATTCACGTATCTTAACTTATCATTGATCGCCTTTCCATTGACCTTATCATATCTTTCACTAAAAATTCAACCGTACTCATTACCAACCTCAAAACCACAAGAAAAAACTTATCATCACACTCGAGTTAAATGTATGTACACTATTTTCTCAAATTTTACCCAATAGTTTTTAACCAATATGATGACTCTATGACAATATTACCATAAGTAGAGCAAAATAGATGAAATCACGCGTCTATAAACTCAGTTTTCTACTATTCGAAGGTACATCTTTTGTCCTTGCACTCAAAGTAAATATCTTTGTTCTCGATCGCCTCTTTTCAAAGACTAAACTACATTACACTAATTCTTTTCATTTATGACTCTAGCTCTTTTCAATTTTATTCAAGCGGTGTCTCAACACCTCCTATAAATTTCCATGAAATCAAGCTACTCACCAAATAGTATCAAACCACAACCTTAAATACTCGCAAGTCTTCATTACAATACAAAATTTGTTTAACTAACAATCCTTATTATATAGTTGCATCTCAATCACAATCCATCACGAACTCTTATTACCATCATGCTCAGTTAGCTATTGACATCACCACGAAGTAAACCTTTTCATCAAAATGACACCTTAAATCCAGTTATATCAACGAAAATCAAAGGACTAACTCAATTTCATATGCACTTTCTTACTAAAATCTTCAATTACCTTCACACAAATATACTCTTTGAGACTTCCTTTACCCATAATCTTGTCATTCTGGTATCTATCCATTCCCTTGGACCTTAAGATGAAATCACCAGTCCTCATATAGAACCCTCGGGATACACTTCTTAACTTAACACATTAATATTGTATCAACAATCCACCACTAAAATATTTCTTATACGCGCTGCTTAATCCCAAACATATGTAGTAACAACCTAGTTGGTTTCTCAAATTTGAATGCAACATCGAATCTCATTATACGAACATGTGATACACCTGATAACTCTTTAAGTAGTTAGTATTCACACTTGACAATCGACGTATCCGTTTTCATATACCACTAGTGTCACACCGTAAATATTTATTAGATCCACCACTAGAACATATCATACTTACCGAAAAGATTTTACCCAAATAGCCACACATTTCTATCTGTTGAATAAATGCAAAACATTATCAAATTTGTTTAGTCTCTCATCCAAAGTGATATGCATTCCTTTGTAGATCAGATTCATAGCAAGAGTAACACAGTCCATAACTCTAAATAAGTAAGAATTAGTACCATGGTAATAGTCATATCATGACCTTACTTGATATACACTTAATATATAAAATCATAGTAGAGATTCCGACCTGAATTGGACCAATATCATTCTCATCATTCGCTAAGCAACCCATACATGTTATGACAACTTTACTTACTGTATTTTTCGTAGTTACAATGTTCATTATCTAGTCACTCCTTTAATCATTCAACTTCTAACTGTCGAACCACTCTATATTGCCTATACCACAAAAGTATTATTCCTGGGTTAACTAAACCTGAAAAAGGTAACACGCTTATGAATTCCTCAAACCATTGTTTAAATAAAACTCATCATTTAAATATCCTCAAAATGCATTATCAAGTCATCACCTTACTCAACCCTTTCGAATATGATCACACGTCCTTTTCATAAGTCTATCACTTCCACCTTAATACCAGATCTAACATCCAACCAATACGCGACACACCAAATACTCACATGAAGAACTACGCACGAGTCATCATATAAATGAGAGTGAATGAAATAAAGCGATGAGAACCAGATGCACGATAGAGATTCAAGAAGTGAAGATTTTTCTTAAAAGTCACTATAACATCTTAAAGATAAGTACAGATGTCTCCATACTGATCCTCGAGACTCTACTTAGACTCGGCTTGTAACATATGAACCTGGGGCTCTGGTACCATTTTTTCACGACCCAAAAATAGACGTGATGGCACTCGTCTTATCCCACCGGGACAAGTTAGCCTAAAACTCAACCCTTACAATAAAATGCAGAAATTTTTATAATCAACTCAACAATACCCCAAATATCTGGTTGTCACGTGTACAATCCTCTAATGTGTTATAACAAAATTGAAGGAAAATACAAGTTCAATGACATTGTTTCTAGAATAGAACAAGATCATAATTAAGGAGAAAGAAGGTCCGCTGAAATGAAAAGCAGCTACCTCACAAACCTCCACAAGAAGCCTCAGACAAGGAGAAGAGAAAATATCACAAAAGTCCGAGCTAGTAACCTACAAAAAAAATGTAGTAGCAAGGGGTGAGTACCAAATCACACGGTACTCAGCAAGTAAACTTCTAAACACAAACTAAGGGGATAGAATACGGGTACTCCTTACACACCAACCGAACCTCCACAACTACAACCTGCATAAAACCAGTCCAATCTAACAGTTCACAGTTACATAGCACCAAGCTCAACAACAATCACTTTAACAAATTACATATCCTCAATAACAAACTCAATATTCATCAATCACAACTTCCACAAAAGGCACTAACAAATATCAGCAACACATAAGATCAAATTCATCAAATAGAGGTAATCAAATATCAAGTACTTTTCAACCACAAATAAAACACATAATCATCAAGAATGAAGGATGTCATGGGATGCAATGTAATATGACACCATGAAATGATATGCCTCAAAATACCAAGTACTCTCTCAACCGTATATACATGATACTCCTCAGAAATATGTCAAGAGTTCATGACCCATGGGGGACTCGTGAAGTCCATATACCGACACAGACAATCTCCACGTGTATGTGCAGACGATCTCAACGCACTATCATAAATCAAACAATCCCCAACACGAATGATCTCCACGTGCCCAACTTATAATCAATTAATCACTCGCACGGACGATCTCCACGTGCCCAAATTATAATCATACTTGATCTCAACACGGATGATCTCCACGTGTTAGACCTTTACTCATAGTCAATCGCATGTCAATGCATGTGCACAATATGATATCAATAAAAGGGATATGCCTCTCAATCAAATATCAATATGATATGTAATCACCTCAGTTATCACAAGTATACGTGTTCAATAAAGAACACAAACACACATAATAAATCAAGTCAGTTAATCACACTGCCGTTTATTACCCCTTTTTCATCATTAGAATTAATCAATGTGGACAATTCAACCCATCACCAAATCTCATTACCCCCAAACACATATTACAAGGATATACACAAATTCCATACACTTAACAAGGGTTTAGAAATCAACCTGCCTCAAATAATCGAATAATCACTTTGGGACTTGAGCCTTCCGTTTTTGTTGTACTTCCAACTCAAAGCAATCTATTCACATTAATAATCACGATAAGATTTTGAAACTAACAACACCACATTACTATAGGTCTAGCCTAGACTCAAAAACTCACTCAAATTTATAATCAATTTCCTTATCTTGCTAACATGTCAACTCTCCTATTTCCAAATTTCAAGTCTAGAGTTTAGTCTCAATATCTCACAATAACATAATTTTAATGATCTTTATGTATCACAATACACCCACTATTTTATTACATATCTCAATTATTACCAAAATTGAACTTTATAAGATAATCAACAAGAAGGAAAAGAAAAGAGCGGGGAACAATTTAATGAAGTTACAAAATCAGTAACTTAACAAATCCTTAAACCATCCATCATCCTACCCTTTTAGTCATTATACTACCACTTTTATAATTCCAATTATTACCTCAATCACTTGGTAATTATTAACAATGATTGCAGACAAGGTCTGCTTCCCCCACATTCACGTTGCACCAGCAATATCTAACCCCCAGCTTATCTAATATTACATCTACTATTTCCACTGTATCCCTAAAATCTCAACTAATTTAATAGTATAACTTTAATATGTTAATTTCAAGAATATTGCCACAGATTGGTTTCTTAACCATCACTGCTACATCATGGCGGTCATTCTTTGCATATATATGTATATGGCATAATGCATATTCAATAATTACTAATTAACCCCAACAACAAATAAATGGAACAATAAAGTTTAACAATTACTAGAACGTGAATTCTTTTGATTTCCCGTCGGCCGCCCTTAGCACTTTTTTATTTAATATCATAAACTATGAAGACCCACTACTACTTATCAATTGTTTTGCACAAACCACAATAACTTACGCTTACTAAGAATTGTATAGACCCAATTGTCAGTCAACTTAATTTTGTACCGTCAGAAAACAAGGATCATCTCATTTTTTTACCAGTCCATTTAGTTATGATTAGTATTCATACCCTGTACACTAATATAAACGAATAAGAAAGAATAATTAGATAGATTTTTTGTAACGACCTTCAAAGTAAAGTAGGATAAAGTAGAGTCTCACATGGGTTTTATGCATTAATAACTTGTTGAAATAATGAAGAATAGCCTTTTTAGTCAGCTTTAAAGAGTTTGGAAGTCAAACGTCAAGGGATGACCAAGATGTTCAGAAACTAGTCTTTTACGTGTTGGTGTGTTCTAGTATGTTGTTCATGTTTTTATGTGTTGTTTGGAGTCTAAAATCAGTGGAGGTGACCCTAGTGTCTTAATAAATGTTTTTAGGGCCAAAACGTTCTGATACGACACCCCGGAGGCCACCCTAAGGGTCCCCGAGGAGGAGCCCAACCTTGGCCAAGCAAGTTGCCAAGGCAGCTTGAAGTTGTGCTTGGAGGGAGCATGTCCGCGTCGCGGACTAGCTCCACCAAGGGCCAAAAGTTTGGTCCGCATCGCGGACATGTCGCGGACTCTACTGTCTCGAATTTAATTTCCAGAAAACTTGTGGGAACACCTCCGCGTCGCGAACTTGTTTCCTGACGAAATTTGCAAAAATAAAACTCAAGTTTGACTTGTTTAAAAAGGTCCATCTAAGTGAGGGGTAGTTTGGGTACTTTGGAAAATTATTATAAACGGTTATTCTATCTATTTTTGGGTATTTTAAGTTGGTTAACCTCCAAAAACCTTAAATTAGACTCCATTCTGCAAATTGACCCTTCCCTCTCAAAATAGATTCTCTCAAAAACCCCATTGAAGACCTTGATGAAGCTCAAGCTAGAAGATAGGTTTTCAACTGATTTCTTCTTCAATTTGATGGGTCTTCAATAATTAAGGTACGGTAACTCTTGATTCTTGAATAACCTCTCATTCAAGGAGTTCTATCATATATTTTCAAAAGTGATTCAAAGACCAAAATTCCCAATTTTCAATCTAAACATGGGTTCCTTGTCAAACGATTTTCTAAATCATTCTATTGATGAATTAATGTGGAATTAAGGTTTTTAAGATAATTTTCAAAGAAATTCTTAAAGAACCCATGATCCCCAAATTCTCGAAAAGTGGCCTACGATGTGGGTCTTTGTGAATATGATCTCTATTATTGAAATTATATTTAGATTAGATTGTATTGATGTTTCCTATGATTATCTATACTTATTCATGTTGAATTGTTGGTATATTGATGAGTTGAGAATTATGGCCTTATGGGCAAAGTTATGGGTTGATCCCTTTGTTTATAGAATTGTACTTAGATTATGTTTATGTTATTGAATTACATTGTTGATTCCTATTGCTATCTATGTCAATTGATTATGAATTGTTGAGGATTGATCCATGGTGATCATGGCTTGGAGAATTGGAAAGTTGACCTAACTTCTAGTCTATAGTATGAGAATTGATGTTGTGTGGTTTGATCCACTTATGGTGGAGGTGTTCACTTCTTGTCTATCTATGCATGTTGAGGCCTTGAAGGCAATAGATGTGAAGTGAATTGATGATTATGATGCATATGCTTATGAAGTTGTGCTATGACAGTTATGTATGAAATCCTCAATGCTAGCATGATGTTTAAAGTGCGTTGATGAGGAGGAGTATAATGCGAATGATAATGTTAGGGAGAATGTGTGGTCTACATGATTGATTATGTTAGGTAATATTATGGAATGACCCTTACCTATATGACCCCTATATGAATGCGTGATCATATGCATGTTAGGAGTACCTATTCAATGTTGAATGTGTCCTTGTCTCCTATGATAAAGTGTGGGTGTGTAGTCTAGAATCCTAAGGGCTTTATATGTGAATTGCTCATGAATTGGGGACATTGCAAATGTGTTGTGATCCCTTTAAGGGAAGAACACTCAATATCAATGTTGTTGCTAATATGTCACTATGAGGACTAATATGTGCACACACACTTTACATGTATAGCTATGAATATGATGTGTTATGGTGTCTATTGAAAAGTGAACTCTTATATGGCCCTTACATCTTATTGTGCATGCAAAGTGTATGATTAGCAAGGTATGAATACGTGTTGTATAAAGGTGTTTATGTGAAAGGCTTTCTCACATATGTACACACACACATGAATGAATGAATAAGGTTTATGATAATCTAGTGAAAGTGAGTCTCTTGAAAGGTTTCCTCACTTGTACTCTAAATTAGACTATGTTATGAATATGGTATGACTATGTGAAAGGTCATTCTCACATAATGTAGGTTCTATGATAAAAGGTCATTCTCATCTTAGAAACCTTTGTGCTATATGATATGAGGGATTAAGTCCCTAAAGCCTATTTTATGAACTAATGTTAAATAAAGGCTTAAAGATGTTTAAAAAGGGAGTTGGAGCTTAGCACCGAGTGAACATGAAAAATGAGAGTGGGGGCTTCACGTTTAGCAAGTCCGACTTCCCACAAGAGAACCTTCACATTTAGCAAGTCCGGGTTCCCAACATAGATGTTGTCTTATGAGATGGAAACCTCCACGCTTAGTAAGTCAAGGTTTTCTAGTAGCAATCTCCTTGTTCCATAACTACGTGCCCCCGTAGGTATTAGCTCAGTGGATCCACTAGATAGCTATTATGTATGTAGGTCCTACTTTGGCAAGTAGTACCCTCTCTTTTCGGTGTGGGAGTAGAACACCGGATTCCATGTAGCTCACATGGTTTATTTTGGTTATGGCAATGTCTCCCGAAAGTTAAGAAATGAACTAAGATAAGAATATGAACTCTAGTCATGATTTCTCAAAAAGTTACTTAGTGTAGGTAGGACTATGGACCCTACTTATGCATTGCACAAGTGGACTCTAAGGGAGGTTATGATTAGGCACTTTATGTAATGAAGACTATGGTCTATGTATGTTAATATGAAAGCATGTTAAGGTTTACTTTACTTATGTCAAGACATGAAGTATGTTTATGCATGTGAATTACACTTATGACTTCTTAATGGGTTTGCTTAGTATATGTGGGGGTATGGGACTCCATGTGTACATTGCACAAGTGTTGTGAAGGGGTTGTGAGGGTGGTTTACCTATGATATGAACTAAATGGGTTATGACTAATGTTGTAGTAAATGAATGAGTCCTTATATGATGTTATGAAGTATGTTGCTATTATGTCTAATGTTAAATGAAGATGTTATGACTTGTTGAATATGATGTGTCTAGTCTATGGTGGCTTCCTAGGAAAACTTGGTGGGAGTAGTATTATGGGATGCTACTTGCACATTGCACTAGTGTGACTTAGGGGTTGTCTTAGGTGATGGTTCCTATGTGAAGACTATGTCTTATGGTGACTTAGGGGTTGTCTTATGACTCTATGAATATATGTGGTTGGATTGATGAAGGCTATATGTAAGTTCACCCTTGATAACTTTGAGGTGATACATTGCACCAAGTATTCCCTAAGGGTTGCTTGAGGAAAGGAGTTAAGATAAAGAGGAAGGTAATGTATTGTATGCATTGAATGTGCCTAAAATGTTATAAGTGGCTCTATGTGCTATTATGAATGGTTTCTGTGTATATGATGATGTATGTGGTTTATATTGTGCCTATGTACTATATGTTCTTGAAGTTTCTCTAAAAAGGCATGATGCATACTTTCCAACTAAATGTCCTTTTAAAAGCATGTGTTTGCATGGTTATCATACTTTGTGCATTCTTGTACTAACACCATTCTTTTTCATCTTTTACACCAAGTGTAGGTGGTGGTGGCTAAAGGACTTTCCTAGAAGTGATGAGCTTGGCTTACTATTCCGAAGTTCGGGTGTGTCCTTAAAGATTCAAGGACCTTTATGTTAAAGAGTTTCCTTAAGTTCTATGTACTAGATAGTAGTTTCTTTTGTATTGTAAGGGTTGTGTCCCTCTTGTGTTGTAGTCATGTTTTAGATGGCTACCTTGAGACGTAGTACTCCAATTTTTGTATTAAAGGTTTAATGAGGTGACTTTTATGTCTTGTGTTATATTATGAAAAAGTTTAAAATTTTCCGCTATTTTTCTATGATAAATGCTAAGGGCTTGTATAAGACCTTCGAGAGGTCGAATACATTGGTAACGACTAAGGGGTGCTCTCAGGTCGTTACATTTTTACCTAAAGGCACTCCTGCTTCCTCCTTTGAAATTGAGCGTCGTCATAGGGTTTCTCTCTTTCTTGTTGTGACTAAAAGAAATAATCTCCCCTTTATTTAATTATGGTTTTATTATTTTACATGGGTTAAGTGGTATTAATTATACTATACCACTTGGCCCATTAATCACCAACTGAAATTAATTATTTAAAATCCCCCGTCAAAAATTTCCAAATCAACTTCTCAAATTGATCAAAAGTGACTTGAGATAACTATCGAGATGAGTAAAACGGTAATTTTATAATAAAAATTCAAAACTGATTTTCTGGGCCATTACACCATCAAATTTCAAGTCAATCAAAGATCACAAAAATTCATAACCTTCAAACTATGACAAAATTCGAAAATTAAACATTTTAGGCAAGTTAAAGATTTGTATAACATAATTCAGAATTTCATTCTCTTTCAATAATTATCTCATGAGCATAAGGCATACATTGTGACCTTCCTTTACTAAGACACACAACATCTCCTTATATCAAAATTGTCCTTTTAATTAATACATCTGAAAATTCAAGATATTACATTTTTTCCATCTAAACCGGTGAAAATCTTTAATATCTATTTTCATGAATTAATTAAGTGTTACTAGTATCTCAAGGTAAATTTCCATTCTAGTAAATAAATATACACCACTAGTATTCACTTAGAACAATTAATACATAATACATTGAGGATATTCTAATGACTAAAATAAATAGATCACTATCGTAAATTCTATTTATTAATCATAATTCTCAATTCATATATTATAATCTCACATATATAATATATTAAGAATTTCTAATAATTCCAAATAAACAACCACTCAATGGTAACCATCTATTAATTATAAAATTCTTAATATATTTACGAGTTATTAATATATACATGTGAGAAAGAAAAATCCTATGCCCATATAATAAGAATAACTTTCTAATTATTGAAGACACAATACACACATGTGCACGCATGTGAATTTTAAAATTGTTCTCTTCAGTTATTAATCACGCAATAGGCAATTAAGAGAAGCATATTAAATTGAATAAAATTGAAGCAATCTGGACAACAATTGGTAGAAATCATTCAAATTTAATATGTTAAAATCAGCCTTCTCATTGCCCAGTTCACATTATCAACAATTTCATTTGTAATTAAGAAATAAAAACAAATTTAAAATCACACAAGACCAAACACGTGTTTCCACCACTAATCCAAGCAATACACGTTTACGAGTATGGTCAAAGTTGCACATAATGAATTGAAACCAAAATCACAATAGCTTTGATGTTGTTCAAATCAGCCTTTAAGTAAATTTAGCTATAAGATTTACCTCTTCTGTTTTACCAAAAATAAAATCACACATCACAAATACGGTTCAACCAACAGAGACTTTTTCGACTCACTTTTGTTTTGCCGCCATGACATCATTAATAAGTAACCAATTTATTTATAGAGCAATTGCATCACCGACCGACGTGTGTTTAAAACATGAATCGTATATATAATCGAACATACATAAACATCATCTGGGTTACCTATTTAGATGTAAGTATGACTCTTGATGCCAATTGTTGGATTATTATATGCACTTCGAAAGCATACCAAAATCTTACAGCTTACATGAATAATAGATAACCAATAATGTTTATGCTAGAACACATATAATATGCTAGAACACATAAACATACTGAAATTTAAATAAAAAATTACCTCTTGAAGCGTAAGCAAATACTTCAAGCGAATCTACAAGTTGGACATACCTACAAGTGAATCCACAAGATAGACAACAACTATGGTCTACTACAGTGATTCCAAATTCACATCAAAACTCTCTCAATACTTGGGTGGGCAAATATGAATAGAAACCTTCAACCTTTTTCTAGGTTAGGAGAATCCCTACTTATAGAGTTTTCTTCCCAATCCAAAAGAGAGAAGAAAATCCAATTTTCTTGAAAACAAAAAACTACCCGTTTTTCTTCCAAAAAATAATTTTACACGCTTGTTTTCTTTTTCAAAGAAAACTTGCGCATATCTCCCCTTTTCCTTTTAAAAATAGGATTCTGAGTTCTAGTTAAATACGAGTACGAGCATTGTAGGGACCACAAAACTAATTACTTAAGCTTCCTATTATGGAAATAATTTCAAATAATTAATTTAAATTATTCTTATCATAATAAATTACAAATCATTCCACTAGAAATTCGTAATTGCACTCCTATATTCATATTTCAAAATTTCCCGTTAAACACTTATGTAATTCCTCATGTTAAGATTACAGATACTAATCAATAAGTAAGACTACTGACGAATTTAATGTAATGATTAGTTTCCTTTAGAGCACTACTTAACTTATTTCATGTGTCAGATTCATAAATCCACTTACAAGGTTTGACACGATGAAAACTTATATGTTTTTCAAAAATGCATATCAATAAATTTCTATAGCGAGACATGAATTCCATCAACTAACTTATTATTTCACCAAAATATATTATTATCATCCAATCTACCGAGCATATTGACCCATCTTAGAATCTTAGCTTTTAATAAATCAAAACGATAATTAATATATACAGATCATAATAGTTATATTAGGATTGCGAATATAAGTACATTTAATAGTTTAAAGAATATGTTTTTGTCAGCCAGTACAACTATCTCTACTCTGTCCCGTTCAATACATACAAAATGCACTAGCACAAGAAGTTGGAACTATACCGTTCCCATAATCAAGATAAATTACATATAATCTTGTGTTACAATTGTACCGATGGCATGTCCAATTTTCATCCTAGATCGTGAACAAAAAAACTTTATACTTATAAGAACCGATAATTTAATCCTCTATGTATAAACTAAAACTTTACACACTAAATCATCTATTATATAAGTAAACAGACACTATAAACTAATATATAATCTATAATCTATTAAAACTGAATAAATATTTATTCTATAATAAATATTATATCCTAACATATGGTTAATAGTATATATCCCAATAGATAGATGCAATGTCAATGAAACTATGAATCGTTTAGGGAGCTTAACATCGACTCCAACGACAGGTGTACTATATAGCCAAATGGCAATATGATCACATACAAAAATTAGCACGAAGTATGTACTCATAATTTGATTTAGTGCGCTTCATCAAGATAGGCCAAAATTCCTTATGAAATTTGGAAACATTTTTAAGTCTCTACAGTCAAATTCTACAAGACAATTGAAGCAAAATTCTTAAGCAAGAAGGAAAAAACACCAATGCAATATTTTAGGGAAAAAATGAAAATATAGAACCACTTATATTTTGCAGGAATAAATTTCTCGTGTCACTACTGCATTAGCCAAATAGAAAATTTCAGAGCTCATTGGATGAGATATTCAAGCAAGGAAAGTCAGGAGTTACAAATAAATAAACAAATAACGTCACAAGAATTCAACCTTAACCCTCAATGAAGCTTAATGGAGATAAATTGAATTTTACAAACCGCAGGAAGACTACTGTTGGTAAATGGAATAAATAAATAAAGAAGATAGAAGGGAAAGTGGATGACAAAAATTCTAGATGGAACTGAAACGTGTATTGACTTGGTGGTCTTCTTCAAATTCAGGTTAGACATGTCGCACAAGTATTCAAAAGTTTTAAAGTTTTCTCTAATACATGTGTTAGGACATTATTTCAACTGGGATACAGATGGAATTTGTGGGAA
Organism: Solanum commersonii; assembly: GCA_029007595.1. NCBI lineage: Eukaryota > Viridiplantae > Streptophyta > Magnoliopsida > Solanales > Solanaceae > Solanum > Solanum commersonii. The sequence goes on from JAJTWQ010000029.1 coordinate 5,588,099, forward strand.
AAGTAGATTGATTTTTCTGTTCAACTAATCAGTGTTTTAACATTCTAACTTCTAAAGACATAATATAGCAATTTTTAGTAGAAAGTGTTGCTAAATAAGTAAATAGACAAAATGTAGCAAGCGGCAACAAGAATGTGTTAATAAGAAAAGCAACAACGTTGCGTACATACCACCGTCTCGAGGATCCACTTGTAAAATTACACTGTGTATTTTGTTGTTGTAGAAGTAACGGAAATTTTAAGGTATTAAAGAATCTATATCTTCGAAAAATTTGAAAAGAAAAAACATATCCTTGACTCAGTTATGACACCAAAAAGTTGAAACTATATGAACTTACTGTGGAGAACGACTCTCTTGAGCAATAGAAGAAAAAAATTGGATGCTACTTTCTGCAATAGATTTGGTACATAGAGTGCATGTAAAGGGGTCTGTTCAGCCGTCTTTAACACTATATTGTTGCCACAAGCTAAACATAGACTAATCTTCCAAGAGAACACGAGAGAAAAATTTCATGAGATAATCTAACCAGCAAATTCAATCGGTTCATGCAACATCTGAACATAATATGGTCCATCAGCACGAATAATCAAACCATGAATTTTATCTGCCCAGCCATTAAGGGTGTGTTTGGTATGAAGGAAAACGATTTCTGGAAAAAGTTTTTCAATTTTCTATGTTGGGTTGGGTGAAATGTTTTGAAATATATTTGTCAAATCAAGTCATTTTCCTCGAATTTGCCTTCAAAAATTAAGAAAAACATTTTTTCCAAAATTCTATTTCATCCTTTAATATTTTTTTCTTACCCTACCCCATACTCCGTACCTGCCTCCAATCCAAAAAAAATATTAATTTTTTTTAAAAAAAATATTTTTTTAAATGTGAAATATATTTTTACTCGTACCCTCAAACCAACCCCTCCCTCTTCCTCCAAACAAACCAAAAAAATTATTTTTGAAATATATTTTACATTTTAAGATTTTTTTTACCTCACCCAACCCCTATCCCCTCGCCCAACAAATATTTTTTTTTTTTATATTTCAAATTTAAATTTTTTTCATTTTTTACGCAGCCCGCCCGCGGACCACCCTTTGTAAATTTTTCTTTTAAATAGCTTTTGGAAAAATATTTCAAATTTGAAATACTTTTATTTTTAAGCCACCCTCCTATCCTGAAACGACCCCAAAAATGCCCAAAAATGTGCTTTGGAAACACCTAAAATTGTAATTTCCATATATCTCAAAATCCGTGCATCATTTCGAAAATTCGACTTCATATTCTTATTCAGGGGGTCAAATTGAGTGGGAAATGGGTCTAACCCGAATTTTAGAGCAACCGTATCAAAATTCGAAAATCGCAAAAAATGCAATTTTGAGGGTCAACTTTAAAGGGGCATATCTCTCAGCACACAAGGAACTGGAAGGAGCTCAAACTATCAAAATTGAAGCTCTATGAGTTAGCTTTCCAACGCAATTTGTTTCACCTCATTCCGAGTTAGGATGAAGGAGTTATGACCGTTTTCGTAAAACCTGTCCGACAGAAAATGCAAATTCCAAGTAGCCGAAAAAACACTGTTCACCCGCCTCATTTTTTTCTAAGTGTTGGGACGTTTTTATAAAAGGGGACATATCCATACTTAGTCATTTAACTTCAAAACATCCAAGAACACTCTCTAAGCCCTCTCCAAAAATTCCACCAAGATCATCCACCAAATTCAAGAATCCCAAGCTTTAATTAGGATTCAAGATTCAATCTCAAGCAATTCTCCATTCCAATCTTCATCAAGAATTCTCCAAAGTTGAGGTATGTGGGTTGATTGTGGAAACCTTCCTTTCCACAAGTCCAACCATTTATCCTCTATTTTACTTCAAGTTTATGGGTCCTTATGATCATTTATGAACTCTTGAATTATGGAATCACTACTACACACCCTATTAAGGTCTATCTTGCATATTTTCATGAAATGGTACTATTATGTGATGTTTATGGTTTTCATGCCTCCATGATCAAATTATGAAGGTTGTTATATATGTATATATATATGTATGTTGTTGGTGGGCTGTTTTATATAGATTTTGAAAATTGGTTGGACTTAGTACTCTTGAAACACATGATTTTATTTACATGAACAAGTAGCCCACCATATGTTTGATAAAATGTCATTTATAGAATTCTTATGAAATGGAAGGTCCAATGTACGTCCTATGAGTCGGATGATTATATAAGTATTGAAATGATGATGAAATGGATACATGTATATGATTTTCTCTATATGGTGTGTGAGTCGACCAAGCCTAGCTCGGGGTTGTAGGCTCGGCTAGTACGGGGTAACCGTATCAAGGGGTTGGTACCTTGGTTGCCTAGTACGGGGGTAGTAGGCCCGTATAACCATATCGAGGGTTTGTACCTTGGTCCTAGCTCGGGGGTGGTAGGCCCGGGTAACCACATTGAGGGGTTTGTACCTCTTTCGCCTCTCCAAGGGGTGGTAGGCCTTGGAAATGCTATATTGATGGTCACTCACTACACATATACTATGCCCTACTAAATATGATTTTTATATAAGCATCATTATACATATCATCTCATTAATATGTTATCTATCGGGTACGATTATGCATTTTGCCTATAATGTCCATCCATTGTTACATTGCATTGCATCCCATATACTTAGTACATTCAAACGTACTAATACATACTCTATGCCTACATGATGTCACCATGTAGGGACCGGGAGCACCGTCGACCATCCTCCTCCACGTGGCTAATACGATTTCCTATCAAGGTTATTGGTGAGTCCTCGATTCCGGGGACGTTGCTCATGATCTTTTGTTATGTATAAGACCTTTTCCTTTTTAATTATCTATAGACAATGAGGGTATGAGCGAAATTTTGTCTCGGCCCCCGCTAAGTATCCATGTTTAGAGGTGGTGTTGGACAAGTTGTGTATTATGTTGAGCTTGACTCATCTATGGTATTTATGTATTATTCTCTTTTTGTCTTGCTCCCTTAGTCCCAATTTCCCCTTGATTATGCGTATCGCTTATGGTCATTTTAATTGCTTCCGCGACCAAGGATGTGTAATGATATGCTATGAGGCTTGTTTGGGGTTCCCTCGGGTCCCCATTCGCCGGTCACGTCTAAGCCCTAGACTTGGGTCGTGACAAACTTGGTATCAGAGCACTAGGTTGATAGATCCTCGGAGTCCAACACACCGCGTTGATTAGAGTTCGATTCATGGTTGTGTTGTGCACCACAATTATGAGTAGGAGGCTATGAGACGTTTTAGGAAATGTTTCCCTTCTTCATGTTCTAAGTCGTGCGGTAGAGTTGAATTAAGTTTTTTTCCCCTAACTCGTTGTTCTTTGTTATGCTAGATCATGCCTAATACAAGAGGAAAACGAGCCCGCGCACCCGAGGAACAACCGACCAATGGGGATCTTCGGGATGCCCTTACTTTATTTGCTCAAGCTATGGCTAATCAAGCCAACCACGGGGCCCAAGTTCCTCGGGCTCCTACCCCGGCATCTCGGGTGAGAGACTTCGTGCGAATGAATCCCCGAATTCTATGGGTCTAAGTTAGATGAAGACCCTCAAGAGTTCATTGATGAAGTCCACAAGATATTAGCTTTCATGGGCATGAGGTCGAAGATAAGGCGGAGTTGGCGGCCTACCAACTAAAAGGGGTGGCCCAAATATGGTACAACCAATGGAAAGAAGAGAAGGGGCAAACTATGTGGTGCCTTGGGAAGTGTTCAAAACGGCTTTCCTTAATCGATTCTTTCCTCTTGAGCTTAGGAAGCCAAATTGGTGGAGTTCATGAATTTAAAACAAGGGTCTATGAGTGTGAGGGAGTATGCCCTCAAGTTTAACCAACTTTCAAGATATGCTCCACACTTGGTTGCCGACTCACGATCTAGAATGAATAAATTCGTGATAGGTGTGTCCGACCTAGTGAGTGAAGAATGCCGGTCCGCAATGTTGATTAGTGACATGGACTTGTCCCGCTTGATGGTCTATGCCGAACAAATGGAGGAGGAGAAGTTGAGGAAGAGGAGGGGTCATGAGGCCAAGAGGGCCCGTTTTGAGGGAAGGTTCCAAAGTCGAAAGGGAGGCCGGTTTCATCAAGGCCAAGGGTCTTCTCATGCGCCCCATAAGGGGTTTGCCAATGATGTTCCAAGGGCCCAAGGTGTTGGTGGTATGGGTCCTATTGATGTATGTCCGAAGTGTGGTAAGGGTCATGGTGGCCCGTGCTTGAGAAATACCGGTGCTTGCTATAGTTGTGGGGAAATGGGGCACAAGGCAATAGATTGTCCTCGGAATCACAACAAGGGTAAGGAGGTCCGTCCACAAGGTGCCAATGCGGTTCCTTTGGGGAGAGGGGGCCGACAAGGTGGTGCCCCAAGGCACAATCGATTTTATGCTTTGCATGGGAGGCAAGGGGTCGATGAAGTCCCCGACGTCATTACCGGTATGTTGAAAATCTTTGACTTTGATGTATATGCATTAATTGATCCGGTGCCTCTCTTTCTTTTGTCACTGCCTTTGTTGCCAAAAAGTTTCATGTTGAGCCCGACTTGTTGCATGAGTCATATAAGGTGTCTACTCCTATTGGTGCATATATGGTTGCTAGGAAGGTCTATAGGAATTGTCCTATTTGCATCTTGCATAAAATATTGCCTTGTGATCTTGTTGAGTTGAACATGGTCGATTTTGATGTTATTCTTGGGATGGATTGGTTGCATGCATACTATGCTTCCATTGATTGTAGAACCCGTAGGGTCAAATTCCAATTCCTAGTGAACCCATTCTTGAATGGGAAAGCCAAAATGTGGTAGTCAAGGGTAGGTTCATCTCTTGCATTAAAGCCCGTAAGTTGATCTCTAAGGGGTATCTCTATCACCTTGTGAGGGTTAGAGATGTGGAGTCCAAAACCCTTCCTATAGAGTCAGTTCCGGTCGTAAATGAATTTCTTGATGTCTTTCCTAATGACCTTCCCGGTGTTCCTCCCGAAAGGGAAATAGATTTTGGCATAGACCTCCTCCCCGATACTCAACCTATTTCTATTTCCCCTTACCGTATGGCCCCGGCGGAGTTAAAGGAGTTGAAAGAACAATTGAGGGACTTGTTGGAGAAGGGTTTTATTAGGCCTAGCCAATCACCATGGGGTGCACCGGTGTTGTTTGTGAAGAAGAAAGATGGGTCCCTTAGGATGTGTATTGATTACCGGCAACTCAATAAGGTCACCGTCAAGAATAAATATCCTCTTCCTAGGATTGATGACTTGTTCGACCAATTGCAAGGGGCTAGCCACTTCTCTAAGATTGATCTTCGGTCCGGGTATCATCAAGTGAAGGTGAGGAGTGTGACATTCTAAGACGGCCTTAGGACTAGGTATGGGCATTATGAATTTGTGGTCATGTCCTTTGGGTTGACCAATGCACCGGCTATCTTTATGGACCTAATGAATAGAGTCTTTAAACCCTACCTTGATTCCTTTGTTGTGGTCTTCATTGATGATATTTTAATCTATTCGCATAGCGAGGTAGAACATATGGGTCACTTGAGGGTGGTGTTGCAAAAGATTGAGAGAGGAGAAGTTGTATGCCAAGTATGAAAAGTGTGAATTTTGGTTGAGGGAGGTTGCCTTCCTAGGTCATGTGGTGTCGGGGGATGGTATTAAGGTAGACCCTAAGAAGACCGATGTGATTAGAAATTGGCCTAGGCCATTGACCCCGTCGGATATTAGGAGCTTCTTGGGCTTAGCGGGTTACTACCGGAGATTTGTGAATGGGTTTTCTTCTATTGCTTCTCCCATGACTAAGTTGACACAAAAGAAGGCTAAGTTTGAGTGGACCGATGAGTGCGAAAGGAGTTTTCAAACCTTGAAAGATAAACTTGTGTCCGCTCCTATATTATCACTACCGGATGGGCTTGAGGGATTTGTTGTGTATTGTGATGCTTCTAGAGTTGGTTTGGGTTGTGTTCTAATGCAAAATGGTAAGGTGATAGCCTATGCTTCTAGACAACTCAAAGTGCATGAAAAGAACTATCCTACGCATGATCTTGAATTAGCCGCGGTGGTGTTTGCTTTAAAGATTTGGCGTCATTACTTGTATGGGGTACATGTTGATGTGTTTACCGATCATAAGAGCCTCCAATATGTCTTCACCCAAAAAGATCTCAACTTGAGACAAAGAAGGTGGCTAGAATTTCTTAAAGATTATGATATGAGTGTGCATTATCATCCCGGTAAAGCTAATGTGGTGGCGGATGCTTTGAGTAGGGTGTCTATGGGTAGCCTAGCTCATGTTGATATTGGTGATAGGGAAATGGCTAGGGAGGTGCATCGGTTGGCTAGGTTGGGGTTAGGTTGAAGGAGGTTGGTAATGGTGGTGTGGTCGTTGTTGATGGTGCTAGGACTTCCTTGGTTGACGAGGTGATAGAAAAACAAGATCTTGACTCTTCCTTGTTAGAATTGAAGGCCTTGGTGAAAGAGGGCAAGGTGGAAGTTTGCTCCCAAGGGGAGATGGTACCCTTAGGTACCAAGGTAGGTTGTGTGTGCCTTGTGTTGATGGTTTGAGGGAGAAAATTCTTGAGGAGGCTCATAATTCTTCCTACTCCATCCACCCCGGTTCCACCAAAATGTATAGAGATTTGAGAGATGTGTATTGGTGGGGAGGCATGAAGAAGGACATTGCCAAATTCGTCTCGGATTGTCATAGTTGCCAACAAGTCAAGGCCGAACATCAAAGGCCGGGTGACCTAACCCAAGACATAGAGATTCCTACTTGGAAGTGGGAAGAAATTAATATGAATTTTGTAGTTGGTTTACCCAAGACTAGAAAAGGTTTTGATTCTATTTGGGTGGTGGTTGATAGGATGACAAAATCGGCTCATTTTCTACCGGTAAAGACAACATATGGGGCGGAAGATTATGCAAGATTATATATTCATGACTTGGTAAGGTTGCATGGGATTCCTCTATCCATCATATCGGACCGTGGTACTCAATTTACTTCACACTTTTGGAAGTCCTTTCAAAGGGGTCTAGGTACTAGAGTTAAGCTTACTACGGCCTTTCACCCGCAAACGGATGGACAAGCCGAAAGGACTATCCAAACACTTGAGGATATGCTTAGGGCTTGTGTATTGGAACTTAAGGGTAGTTGGGATGATCATCTTCCATTGATTGAGTTTGCCTATAACAATAGTTATCATTCTAGCATCGGTATGGCTCCTTTTGAGGCTCTCTATGGGAGGCGTTGTAGATGAGGCTATGGATGGTTTGAGGTTGGTGAGGTGGCCTTGTTAGGACCAGATCTAGTTATGGAGGCTCTTGAGAAGGTTAGGATGATTAGAGAAAGGTTGAAGACGGCCCAAAGTCGCCAAAAGTCCTATGCCGATGTGAGGAGAAGGGCTCTTGAATTCCAAGTTGGTGATTGGGTCTATTTGAAGGTGTCACCCATGAAGGGTGTGGTTCGTTTTGGTAAGAAGGGCAAGTTGAGCCCAAGATACGTGGGTCCTTATAAGGTGATGAGGAGAATTGGCAAGGTAGCTTATGAGTTGGAATTGCCTAGCGAAATGGATTTGGTTCATCCGGTATTTCATGTGTCTATGTTGAGGAAGTGTGTGGGTGATCCGAATGCCATTGTGTCTCTTGATGTTGTGGGTGTTGTTGAAGATTATTTAACCTATGAAGAGGTTCCGATCCAGATTTTAGATAGACAAGTGAAGAGATTGAGAAACAAAGATGTGGCTTCCGTTAAAGTCCTTTGGAGAAATCAACAAGTTGAAAGTGCTACTTGGGAGGCCGAAGCGGACATGCAAAGGCGATATCCTTATCTCTTCCACTCCACTCAAGCTTAAGGTATTGATTTAAGCCCTTTATAAAATCTCAGGTCTTAAGTTTAGCCACCATGTCATTGCATACATTCATGTTTAAGTTAACAAGTTCATTGTGGTTTTACAACTATGTTGAAGTTTTTGAAATGAGGTGTAAGTGCATTGTTGCATCCTTATGTGGGCTGAATTTGCCATGTTTATGTCTCTCATGTGCATTTCTTTGACATTCGGGGACGAATGTTCCCAAGGGGGAGATATTGAAACGACCCCAAAAATGCCCGAAAATGTGCTTCGGAAACACCTAAAATTGTAATTTCCATATATCTCAAAATCCGTGCATCATTTCGAAAATTCGACTTCATATTCTTATTCAGGGGGTCAAATTGAGTGGGAAATGGGTCTAACCCGAATTTTAGAGCAACCGTATCAAAATTCGAAAATCGCAAAAAATGCGATTTTGAGGGTCAACTTTAAAGGGGCATATCTCTCAGCACACAAGGAACTGGAAGGAGCTCAAACTATCAAAATTGAAGCTCTATGAGTTAGCTTTCCAACGCAATTTGTTTCACCTCATTCCGAGTTAGGATGAAGGAGTTATGACCGTTTTCGTAAAACCTGTCCGACAGAAAATGCAAATTCCAGTAGCCGAAAACACTTTGTTCACCCGCCTCATTTTTTTCTAAGTGTTGGGACGTTTTTTATAAAAGGGGACATATCCATACTTAGTCATTTAACTTCAAAACATCCAAGAACACTCTCTAAGCCCTCTCCAAAAAATTCCACCAAGATCATCCACCAAATTCAAGAATCCCAAGCTTTAATTCCGGATTCAAGATTCAATCTCAAGCAATTCTCCATTCCAATCTTCATCAAGAATTCTCCAAAGTTGAGGTATGTGGGTTGATTGTGGAAACCTTCCTTTCCACAAGTCCAACCATTTATCCTCTATTTTACTTCAAGTTTATGGGTCCTTATGATCATTTATGAACTCTTGAATTATGGAATCACTACTACACACCCTATTAAGGTCTATCTTGCATATTTTCATGAAATGGTACTATTATGTGATGTTTATGGTTTTCATGCCTCCATGATCAAATTATGAAGGTTGTTATATATGTATATATATATGTATGTTGTTGGTGGGCTGTTTTATATAGATTTTGAAAATTGGTTGGACTTAGTACTCTTGAAACACATGATTTTATTTACATGAACAAGTAGCCCACCATATGTTTGATAAAATGTCATTTATAGAATTCTTATGAAATGGAAGGTCCAATGTACGTCCTATGAGTCGGATGATTATATAAGTATTGAAATGATGATGAAATGGATACATGTATATGATTTTCTCTATATGGTGTGTGAGTCGACCAAGCCTAGCTCGGGGTTGTAGGCTCGGGTAACCGTATCAAGGGGTTGGTACCTTGGTTGCCTAGTACGGGGGTAGTAGGCCCGTATAACCATATCGAGGGGTTTGTACCTTGGTCCCTAGCTCGGGGTGGTAGGCCCGGGTAACCACATTGAGGGGTTTGTACCTCTTTCGCCTCTCCAAGGGGTGGTAGGCCTTGGAAATGCTATATTGATGGTCACTCACTACACATATACTATGCCCTACTAAATATGATTTTTATATAAGCATCATTATACATATCATCTCATTAATATGTTATCTATCGGGTACGATTATGCATTTTGCCTATAATGTCCATCCATTGTTACATTGCATTGCATCCCATATACTTAGTACATTCAAACGTACTAATGCATACTCTATGCCTACATGATGTCACCATGTAGGGACCGGAGCACCGTCGACCATCCTCCTCCACGTGGCTAATACGATTTCCTATCAAGGTTATTGGTGAGTCCTCCATTAGGGACGTTGCTCATGATCTTTTGTTATGTATAAGACCTTTTCCTTTTTAATTATGTATTGACTATGAGGGTGAGCCCGGTAGTTTGTCTCGGCCCCCGCTAAGTATCCATGTTTAGAGGTGGTGTTGGACAAGTTGTGTATTATGTTTGAGCTTGACTCATCTATGGTATTTATGTATTATTCTCTTTTGTCTTGCTCCCTTAGTCCCAATTTCCCCTTGATTATGCGTATCGCTTATGGTCATTTTAATTGCTTCCGCGACCAAGGATGTGTAATGATATGCTATGAGGCTTGTTTGGGGTTCCCTCGGGTTCCCCATTCGCCGGTCACGTCTAAGCCCTAGACTTGGGTCGTGACATATCCCCCCCCCAGTACCACCCCCACCTAGCCCAGTACCCTCCGTAAAAAAAAAAGTTCTTAATTTGTTTTAAAAGTATTTCAAATTTTATCCACCCCCGACATAGGTCACCCCATTCAAAAAAAGTTTGTAAAAAAACTTTTTGAAAAAATATAAAAAAAATATTTTCTTATTTACCAACTAAACATGAGAAAATAAAAAATACACATGTTTTTCATGAAAGCATTTTCCTTCATATCAAGCACACCCTAAAAGAACATTATTATTTTCAAGGACAAGAAATAACTCAGATGGATTTCTCCCTTACTTACATAATAATAGAGACGTAAAACCATTGGGGCTTCAACCTTAGCAGCTTGTTCATTTGGTTTATGTCACTCGAACTACATTTAAGACTTTAGTTGCCTTTTTATGTCTTGTTGAATACTTTTAATATTCTAAGTTATTTATCTTGAGACTTTTGAGTTAATCTTTGCAAATTGAGGTCATATATTGTTGAGTAAGTCTTCCGTTGAGTATTGAGCCAGGTCAAGGGTTCGCTTGGGGACCAACAGTAGTTCTCGCATAGGCTCAGGGCGTAATACATGAATCTCAATTAATAAGTCAGGTGAATTCCAAATATCAAATAATCAAAAAATTATTATAAGAATTCTTACGAATATCTTGTTATTAGTATTTTAAAATGGACTATATTTTTAAGAAAAATCTTAGATTCATATCGATCTTAATAAGATTTTGGTTGACTTTTTAATATAGGAACGTCATTCAATTTGTTCTTTGGTTTGATTTTTGTGTGAGTTTAAGTTTGATGTACTATTAGTGTATACAATTTTTTACACTATTAGGTAATTTTGAATGGAAATATAGCAATTTTTAAAATAGCATTATGCTTACTTAGGGGTTTTTTTTTTTTCTAAAAAAATAAAACTATAATTTACGGAAGAGTAAATAGTATTAAGGAAATTTGGCCACCCCTTGACCAATCAACCTAAGTGATTGTTCAATTGAAAATTACATAGTAATATAAATAGGAAACTTACATAAATATGCTATATTCAGAAAATATTTACCATTTATAATAATAATATTTTTTATCACTTGATCACTTTTAATACATTTATAATACGATTTTAATACATATTACAGAGAACAATTTATAAAACACATACAATACAAGTTTTATTGATTGATAATACATTTATCACACATTTTAATACATTAATAATATAATGTGTCAATTTCTTACCAAAAAAAAATCATAATATATTTTAAAACAGTTTTAATACATATATATTGCATACATAATTCACTTTTAATACATATTGCAGATTTATCACAGTATTACTATATATTGCTATAAATGGTAATAAATAAAAAATATCACTAAAATCAGTAATTATTTATTAAAGGTACCCATTTAAATAATTTTTCCATATAAATAATCACTAAAGTTGATAAATAATATTCATTATTTTACATGGAGCCTAGCACCTTGTGTTGCATTTTAAAATAGTGCTTGTTAAAATTCGTTAGCACATTAATCGTTTACCTATTTCAAGTTAAAATTTAAATTGTTTTACTATAGTTGATACACTTATATAATTCTTTTCTATATTCTAATTAATTTTTACTTATTTAGAATCAGAACATCAAGAAATTTCTAACTCTTTTCTATTTGTGATTAATATATTTCCCTTGCATATATTGTTATTTTGTTGTTGTTGATTGTTATCAATTATGTAATAAGGTTATTTTTTAACGGAACATATTCACTATAAATAGATAATATAAATGTATGGATATTTTTAATAGTTTTTAGAACTTATGGGTGTAAATCATATTTATTGAAATAGTCAAATATTCTTGGAAAAACTTGGGGCCAAACACATGGTGTAATTTCACCAAAAACTTGGCCAAATATTATTTACCAAGAATATTTAGGAACTTGTGGCCAAACACTGGTGTAATTTCCCCAAAAACTTGGCTCAAATATTATTTTCCAAGAATATTTGGGAACCTGGGGTCAAACATAGGGGTGTTCGTGGTTCGATTTGAATCGGTTATTGGTTAAAACCAAAACCAAACCAATCTAGTCGGTTTTTTAAAATTCTAAAACCAAACCAAACCAAATGAAAAAAATAACCGTTGGTTTGGTACAATTTTTATGTTTTTTTTTGTTTGAAAGTAATAAATTTTTTGAGGACATGTGTATCTTAATAGACACAAACATCTAGTACATGAACAATCCATAGAAAAGCTACAATTGATTCAATTAAGCAATTAAGCAATACTAGAGTTATTATTACACGAACAAAGTGATTCAATTAAGAGAGTGTGACTATCTTATGTGAGGTAGGGTAGGTAAAGACTAAAGTAATGGATTTTGATGGACTTGGACTTAGGATTGTAATAGTTGGGCTTAAATTTAATTGTGGGGCTTTATAAAATGGTAAAATTAAATACTTAATTTGATTAAAATTTAATAAAATATTTATCTTTTATTTATGAATAATATATTAATAATTATAAAATTTATATATCTAATTTATTAGTTTGGTTTGGTTATTTTTGCGGTTGTTTTTTAGTAAAAACCAAAACCAAACCAAATAGTGTCGGTTTTTCAAAATATAAAACCAAACCTAACCAAGAATAATAATGATTTTTTAATCGTTTTGGTTCGGATTGCGGTTCGGTTTAGTTTTTAAACCATAAACAACCCTAGTCAAATGCTAGCTAAGAGTCTAATCATACAGATTCACGAAATTTTTTATTATTTTAGGTATAGTCAATATTAACTCACTTCTATTTCATTACAAAAAATAGTTAATCTGTTTAGTGTTATCATGAGTTCAAATCGTGCTCCAAATCATCAAGTTGTGCCACGTTACTATATTTCAACAAATTTCACTGATCCAAATACGTATACTATATTAAAAGCACGAAGGACCTTAGAAATTAGAAATGTTATTTGAACCTTTTTCCCTTCATTAAAAGACAATGCTTAAGACAAAATCATTTTTTCATTATTTTTCTTTAATTATTATACTATTATTCTAATGATATTAACTACTAATTGTAATATAAAATAGAAAACAAAAACACAAACTCCTAGAATTACTTGGATACTTTTTGCATTATTCGTTAGCATTCTTTTTGAATGTGACATGAAAGAAGTGTTTAATTAAAATTATATTTTCTATTTTAAGTACAATCCTTACTAAAAAGGTTACATATTAATAGATAATCGAAAAATGAAGATAAATACCAAATTACCTAAATTATGTTTAGTAATTATGTAACTTCGTACTACGCTACTTCTAATTTTTTTATATAAATAAAATTCTAATTGATTCAGAATAATCAAATAACCAAAACTAAAGTAGTCCTAAATTACCCAAATTAAGAGTTTAATTGTACATATTCACGGAAATTTTCCATTATTTTAGGTATAGTCAATATTAGGTTATCCATGTAAGACCATGTTTAGGAGTGTCCTCATATAATTAGGACTCATGGATTTTTTTATTTTATTTTAGGATATCTTAATACATGAAACATTTTATGAAATATTTTGGACTAGTCTAAACCTTCTTATAGCCTTTACATTAAACCTACGCATAGACGATTTTGGCCAATTATTTTAGGATTTATAATTTTATATTACAATTAATATTTACTATTATTTTTAATAATAGTATAATAATTGAAGAAAAATAGAGAAAAGAAGATTTTGTCAAAGACATAGTCTTTTAATGAAAGACAAAAAATTTAAACATTTCTAAGAACCATCATGTTTTTAATATAGAATAGCTAGATAATAAAGGATAAAAAATTCTAAACATAAAAGGACCTTTAAACACGTGTAAATCTTATAGTTAAAAGGATAAATGTACATGTAATGACTCAGAAAATCATTTTTTGGAAATTATCATTAAAAAATATCATATTACCCCTTCCGATAGTTGCTTGAGTCAATTTTGATCAGTCGGTGAAGTTGATTTGAAAATTTTTGAGCTATTTGTTAATTTCGATTGTTTAGTTGACGAATGATTTTAAATAATTAATTTTAGTTGATGGCTAATAGGCTAGGCCCATAATCTATTTAATACCCTATGCCATATAGCCCATATATATATATATATATATATATATTAAAACATGTTACTAGGGCTTGTCACTTTTCATTCTAAACTATTTAATAAAGAAAAAAAGGAGGCAGAAAGTTACTTATGGAACGATAGGTTGAGAAAGGTTTTGCACTACGAATTACAGGTAAACATTCTGAAAGATTCGCTACTCATAAATTCCTAAGCAGTTAATTAAATAATATTGATTGGTAGGCATCCTAAGATGATTATCTATATGACTTTAAAGCGATTGTGTAATTTATAATAAAGGGTTGAAAACAATTTTCAAATTATAAGTATTGTATAATGATTGCAATGATTAAAAAGGGTTAATCAATGCATTGCGGGCTCCATTGTTCCCTTTGTAGTTAGAGTTGCAAATGGAGTATACAGGTTGAATTTTGGATTTTCTTATTTAGTTATGATATTGAAAGAATTAACACTTAATGCTAGACTTGAAATTTAAAAAATATGAGAGTTGACATGTTAATTGACACCAAGATTAGGAACTTGATTATAGATTTGGGCAAGTTTTTGGGTCTAAGCTAGAATATGAGTGTTGTCAATTTTGAAATCTTATTGTGGTTATTTATTTGAATAGATTATATTGATTTGGAAGCCCAACCAAAGGGGAAGGCTCAAGCCTCAGAGTAATTGCTCGATTGTTGAGGTAAGTGGATTTATAAACCCTTGTTACGTATATAGAATCGTGTATTTCCTTGTGGTATGTGTTGGAGAGTAATGGGACTTGGTTATGGGTTGACTTATCAATATTGAATAATTCTAATGATGAAAAAAGGCAAATAGAAGGCAATGTGATTAATTGTTTGTGTGTGATGTGTTATGAATGGTTTGAAAGGCGTATTGACTCATTGTTGATGTTGTATCAGATTGTGTTGTTGTGAATTGTGGATTATTATGAAAATGTCATCTCCTCGTTATTTATGTGAACATGTAATTTGCATTGGTTCTGAGACATGGTTGTGATAAGTGTTGTGTGTTACTGATCTTGTGAGTGTCTTTCTGTGGAACTTGTGAATGATGAAACTTGAGCTTGTTTTTGAGGATATGTAATTGTTAGAGTGTTGTTATTGAGTTGTGTGTTATATAAATTGTGAACTGTTAAGTTGGACTGGTCTTAGGCAGGTTGTAATTGTGGTGGTTCGGTTGGGGTTGTAAGGAGTTACCAAAATAATAGAGCTAGAAAAAGAGCTAGCAATATTGAAAGAAATATATGAAATGAAACAAAAAGAAAAAGAACAAAAAACGAAATTAACAAATGAGATAATTAAATTTAAAGAAAAATTGCAACTAGAAGATGAATTAGAAGAAAAAGAAGAAAATAACCAAGATAATCTACCCGAAATAAGAGTTGATGAAATAAACGACGATGATCTAGAACAACATTCGGAGACAAGCGAAACATATACGGAACTTTTAGCAAACATAGATAATACAAAGAATTTAGAAATAATACAGGAGACATAGACATGGATGAAAAACCTAGCACATCAGGGGTAAAAAATCTGAAAAATTTTAATCCAAAATATTATGATGAAAACTATGGACAATATAATAGAGAAAAAACTATATGGGATAAAAGATTAAATAAAAAATGGACACCTAAACCAATAGCTGAACGACATGATTTTTTAGATTTAGACTGCGTAGCAGAATATAAATAAAACAATCCAATTATGGATGGGATATATATCAAAACAATTAATAGATAACAAAATAACAATGACAGAAACGCCAGGATATATAGAAAGAACACTTATAGGAACAGTAAAATTATGGTTACAAAATTTATCAGATGAAAGTTTACAAACTCTAAGAAGTAATAAAAAATTTGATGGTGAAATAGCTACTACAACTATGGAAATACTACATAAATACGAAATAGCTATAAGAAACGAATTTAGTAGTATGACAACGAAGTAGAAGAACAAAATAAAGAAAAAATTATAAATCGGAATCTAATGACAAAATTAGCAATATGTAATATGTGTTACATAGATAAATATACATGTGCATTTAGAGAATACTACTATAAAGGAACATATAGCACAGAAGAAAGTAAAGAAATAAGAAAATTATATTTTACAAAATTACCAGAACCTTTTAGTTCAAAAATAATAAAAAGCTGGAATGAAGCAGAATTAACAGACACCTTAGGAGCTAGAATGAAATTCTTGCAACGATGGTTTATGGAATTATGTGAAAAACATAAAGAAGAAATAAAAATGGAAAAAATATTAATAAAAAACTTAGCATGTTGCAAAAACAAAACAACACCTCAATTTGGTTGTACGGATAAGTATTATAAAAATAGAAAGAAATATAATAAAAAATATAGATCAAAATATAAATATAAAAAACCTAGAAGAAGGTACTATGTAAAAAACTATAAAACTAAAAGACCATATAGACCAAAAAGAAAACTAACGGAATGTACTTGTTATAATTGTGGAAAATTAGGACATATAGCTAGAGATTGTAAATTACCTAAAAATCCAAAGAAAAAAACAAGTATCAGTAATAATAATAGACAATGAAAAATATACACAAATAGAATACGTAAATTATGAATTAGAAAGTGAAGATAGCATATATGAATTATCGAAAATGAAATAGACGAAATGGAAAATAATTCATTAACGAGAATCAGATAGTGAACACTATATAAATGACTGAAGCAGATATACAAACAATAACTAAAGAAAAATATCAAGATGAAGAATCGGTAGAACAAAAAATAATATTTGATAATAATATATTTGAACAAATAAAATGAAAAGAATTAGATCTAAGTGTAAATACCAATAATAAATAAACGAATAATAAATAAAGAAATACAAGATATTAAGGCTAAAAATCCAATTAAATATGTACATTTAGGAGGAACGGAAATATTAATAAAAGCATGTTTCAGAGAAGGAATAGATACACCCATAGAAATATACTTAGCAGATGATAGGATTATACAACCTATAGAAAAAAGTATAATAAGCGCAGTAAAAGGTAACCTCATATACCAAAAATTTAAATTTATAATAAGTGCTAACTACTCAAGAGAGTAAATGACAGAAATATAGATAAATCCTTAGTATTATATTGGAAAATGTCAGGAATAGAACTAGCCCCGGGAAGTAAAATATTTACAGCTAGATATAAAAACTTATATGTTTTAACAACAAAACACAAAATAATAGCAAAAAATAAAATAGATAAAATAAAAATAGAAGATCCCTTTGAAAGAATAGTTACAGTCATAGATAATAATGATTATAGCTATAAAGAAATTGATATAGAAGAAGATTTAGAAATAGTAAAAGAAAGACTAAGTACACCGAAAAGAATAAACAATGAGATACCCCAAATATCATCAAAAATGAGTACCTCAAGAAGAATAGATAAATATCCACAAAAATCAATGGAAGAAGAAAGAAAACCACATCATTACTACATAACGGGAATAATGGAACAATGAAAATATTTAATATTAATAAAATACAGGACTAGAAGAAAATTATATTACAAGAGAATTAGTAACGGAAGATGAAATAATAACTATTGAACAATCATGCCCCGAACTACCAAGAGTATTAACATATACCGAAGAAACTACGGAAAAGGAAATAATCATTGGAGAAATACCAATAATAATAAAATTTAAAATATATCAAGGAGATGAAAATATCACTTTAGGAATAAAATGGCTAGAACAAGTAAAACCATATAATTTAGAAGACAAACAGTTAATAATAAATTATGAAAATAAAAGAGTAATAATAAAAAGGACTTTGGTATGATAAAAAGATGAAAATATATATACTTACAAAGATAATAATAGAAGGGTATTACAACATATATTATACACCAATGATAGATACGGGAGCAGAAGCTAATATATGTAAATATAATTGTTTACCAGAAGATAAGTGGGAAAAATTAAAAACACCGATAGTAGTAATGAGGATTTAATAATGAAGGAAGCATGATCACATATAAGGCAAAAAATATAAAAATACAAATATGAGATACGATATTAACTATAGAAGAAATATATAACTTTGAATTGACTACAAAAGATATGCTATTAGGAATGCCATTTTTAGAAAAATTATACCCACATATAATAACAAAAACACACTGGTGGTTCACGACACCGTGTAAACAAAAAATAGGAGCAAAAAGAGTAAATAATAAAAAATGAAAAACAACGAGAATGGATAAAAGGAAGTGAAAAAATTACACAAAAATTAGAAAATATAAAAGAAGAAGACCCTAAAATAGAATTAATTATATTCTCTATAGATAAAGTAAAAATAATTCAAGATAAGCTAGAATTATTATATAGTGAGGATCCTTTACAAGGATGGGAAAAACATAAAACAAAAATAAAAATTGAGCTAATTGATAATAACAGTATAATAATCCAAAAATCATTAAAGTATAATTTTAGTGATTTAACCGAATTTAAGATACATATAGATGAATTACTAGAAAAAGGATATATACAAGAAAGCAATAGTAAGCATACAAGCCCGGCATTTATCGTAAATAAACATAGTGAACAAAAAAGAGGAAAAAGCAGAATAGTTATTGATTATAGAAACTTAAATGCAAAAACTAAAACATATAATTATTCGATACCAAATAAGATACTAAAAATAAGACAGATACAAGGATATAATTATTTTAGCAAATTTGATTGTAAATCAGGATTTTACCACTTAAAATTAGAAGAAGAATCTAAAAAACTAACGGCATTTACAGTACCACAAGAATTTTATGAATGGAACGTATTACCATTTGGATATAAAAATGCACCAGGTAGATATCAACACTTTATGGACAATTACTTTAAACAAATAGAAAATTGTGTAGTGTACATTGATGATATATTATTATATTCCAAAACACAAGATGAACGCATAAGATTATTAGAAAAATTTATACACATCGTAGAATATTTAGATATAAGTCTAAGTAAAACGAAGGCTGATATAATGAAAAATCAAATAGAATTCTTAGGAATACAAATTGATAAAAACGGAATAAAAATGCAAACACATATAGTACAAAAAATAATTAACTCAAATGAACAACTAGACACAAAAAAGAAATTACAATCATTCTTAGGACTAGTAAATCAAGTAAGAGAATACATACCAAAATTAGCAGAGAATTTAAAACCATTACAACAAAAATTAAAGAAAGATGTGGAATACCAGTTTGATAAGAAAGACTAAACACAAATACAAAAAATAAAATTATTATGTAAGAACCTACCTAAACTATATTTTCCAGATGAAAATAAAAAATTTACTTATATAATAGAATCAGATGCGAGTGAAAAAAGTTACGGAGGAATATTAAAATACAGGTATGATGACACTACGATAGAACATCACTGCAGGTATTATTCAGGGACAATTAATAATACGAAATAAAATGGGAAATAAATAGAAAAGAATTATATTCAGTATATAAGTGTTTATTATCATTTGAACCATATATTGTATATAACAAATTTATTATAAGAACAGATAATACACAAGTAAAATGGTGGCTAACAAGAAAAATACAAGATTCGATAACAACAAAAAAAATAAGGAGATTGGTATTAAATATATTAAATTTCACATTTACAATTGAAGTAATAAAAACTGATAAGAATGTTATTGCAGACTACCTATCACGACAAAGCTACTCAGACTGAGACTGAGGAAGAAGATACAATTGAAAAGATACTCAAAGCCATTACTACACTTTATACAAAAGTAGTTAGTATGGACAACGAGATACAAAAGCTAAAGACTAATGAAGATAATCTGAAGTCTAAAGCTAGTCAGCAGCATGACTATAAAAATGCGGAGCTACGTCGATCGGAAGACGGAAAAAATCCAGAGCTAAAAGGAGACGATGGGAAACTCCTTAAAACCCATAACATTTGTTTAAATACAGCTGCAGGTACAAGCAAACGAGTTAGTGAAAAACAAAAGAATATAAACTTAAACCAGCTATTCGAAAAACCATTTACTCCAAGACTAACACCAAAAAACATATTAACTATAGAACCACAAACTTCTACATATGCGGATAGCCTACACCATGACAAAAGAACATACAACCATATTACACGAACCTATATAGAAAATATATACAAAATCCAAACATTTTTAAATCTTAACCCAAGATCTACTACAACCCAAGAACCCAACCAAGATTATTTAACCCAAAAATTACAAGGTTATAATAAACTGATTGCACAACCGAAAACTAACGCCAACTTGGTAAGGACATGTTACAACTATGGACTATTAAATACAGTATATACATATGACGGAGAGGAACTAAGTGGAATACCGGAACTACATAAAGCATTTATTACATACAAAATAGTTACAAAAGGAAATTTATTTTATATAAAATTCTATACAGCACCAGCAGAAATATTATACGAGGAAATAAAACCTCCAATACAGGTTATTAAGATAGGACTGACTAAAGATATGATTATACCCGAGGACATCGAACAACAAAAAGAGATATGCAAAATAGAGATACCAAGTTTTTATGCTAACAAAAGAATAATTGGTATATCAACTATCATACAGGAGCTAGCAAATAATTATTTAAACGAAAACGCTATATGGAGCTACTATGCAAGAGATCAGTTAATGATTTATTCCAATTCAAGGGAGCTAAGGAAAGCAGATATGGATGAAGTCCAGAGATGGATTTTATCATTACTTAAGCCAGAAGAACAACCTACAACACGAGCACTAAAAGTAGGATTTATTTCGGCGGAATTATTAACAAGATATTGCAAGCTAATTGGTCACAAATATCCTGACCACATGTGTTCGAAATGCAACGGAGAAGATAATATAATCCCAGACGTCCAGCTGGAGTAAGAGATGAAAGACGGATGAAGAGATAAGAAGAAGAAGATAAAGTCATAAATAAAAGATAAGGAAGAAGATATAGTCATGAAAAGTCTTAAAGTAAATAGTGGAATAAAGACAAAGTTTTTGACTTATTGTAAAGTGTAGTAATTGTATAAGTGTAGTAAGTAGACAAGTGTATGGTGTGTAATAAATAATAGGTATGGTGTGTCATACTATATTAATTAGGCACATTATTATACTATAGAGGTACATTATTAAGTAGTGTGTACGTGTAGTATTGTAAAAGGTTGGAAGAAGTGTAGTAAGTAAGAATTCCTCTCTATATAAGTGAGGATGTATGTAAATGAAAGTGTGCAACGCCCGAGTTAATAAAAACTTTCAACTTTCAAAAACTCTCTCCACTAAGATATAGAAATACTTAAAAGTTAATGGAAAAATCGAAATCCAATCGAGATATTTCAGATAGCATGGCCAAGCAAGAGGCAAAGGTATATTGTTCAAAAATATGCAGAACTAATTTCATATATTCCTAAATATCATATATATGATTGAATAAATTTATGTTAGTTATTATGTATTAGAATTATTTGAATCATGATTTCTAGTTTATTAGCACACTTTGGAAACGAGGAGAAAACTTCTATACTATGCCATCCTAATGTTGAAACCGGTAGGCGAGGAAAGCCGTTTAGGGGAGTAAACAAAGTTGAGGCGCAAGTAAGAAGTAAGTATCCGCTAAAGTACGATGCTAGTAGTGACAGGAAAACATGATAAAGATAATCTAGTTCATAATGATCTAATATGAATTTAATCAATTATGAATATGATAGGAAGGAATAATTTGAAATAAAAACCTGCATAATGAAGAACATGACTACATACGTACATGATGAAGTGATAAAAAACTATGAAACTTTAATCTTATATATACTTAATGGTATAGAAATAATTGAATTAAGAAAAATAATATGGAAAAAAATATTTAATGATTACGAATCAGAAGATATATTAAATCAAGAATGGTATGAAATAGATTTGCAAGATCTATACTTAGATAATGGAAGAATAGAATGGTACGATTTAGAAATAAATTTAAAATAAGATGAATTACGAATATTTACAATATTGGATAGAAACTATGGAAGAAATAAAATTGTTAGAACAATTAATGGCGAAAAGTTTATATATGTACCAAGAAACCCAAGATATGTTATATCTAGAATATATCATAAATAATATTAATGAAATATTCAGATTAAAACAACTATCGGAAGAATATTACAATAAATATTATTATATATTACCATGAATTTAGCACTACCAAAAAATAATATTAAAGAGATATCAAGATTGAGACACTTAGTAAAAAGATATTATAATAAAATCTTAAAAATAAGTTACTCACTTACTACCCTACTATCTACCACACTACCATTTTCATGAATTCACCAACTACCAGTTTCGCTACAAAAAATGGTGTCAGAGCTATGGATGTCGAGAAATATAAGAAGAACCGTATTAGTAGAAAGTTAAGAAAAATAAGAAGAAAATTAAAAAAATTATATCCGGAGTATAAACAACTCAATATCACAAAAACTGATAACGAAAAATTAAATCACTTAATAGATAATATATCTAAAGTAGAATATAAATATATTCAATATTTAAAATTACTATGAATAACGATAATAACGAATATAGACAAAAACTTAATGAAATAATTATAGCAAAAAGACAAGAATTAGCACATAGGCAAAATAGACTTAATAGTAATATATTTGCAGGAATTTGTCACAAATCTATAATAGCACAAAGAAAGACTATTTTTTATCTAAAATACAAATAAATAACTTAGAATATAAACTTCAACACAATCTGTAAATGAATAAGGAAGAATACGCAATAGATGAAAAAACATATGAAAACTATGACGGATTAAAAATAAAAATAATATTTTCTAATCTAGGAAGAAGATATAAGAAAATAGGTGATAATATAAGTTTAATGTTAGAAAAAGAAACGGTAAAACTAGAAGATAGTTTAACTGCTATTGTAAGAATAACAAAAGAAAATGAAGAAATAGATAGAAAAATGAAAATTGAAAAAATAAAACAACAAGCAAAAAAGGAAGTACAACAATTAGAAGAAGTAAAAAACTTGCTGAGTAATGTGTAGTTTGGTGCTCACCCTTTGCTTTGACATTTTCGTAGGTTACTAGCCCGGATCTCTTTGATACTCTTTCACTTCTCTTCTTATCTGAGGCTTCTTGTGGAGGTTTGTGAGGTAGTTGTTTTTCATCTCAGCATACCTTCATTCTCCTTATTTATGGTTTTGTTCTATTCTGGAAACAATGTCATTTGATACTTGTATTTTATTTCAATTGTAACACCCCCGATGTGAAAAAGGGAAATGAAGCAATTTTGGGAAAACTGCAGGTGCCAGCCAAGACGGCCACCCACGGTCCGTGGATGGGACAATAGACCGTAGGTGTGGTTCGTGGATGGCCCTTCCTAAAGGAGGTCTGGAGGCCAGAACCACGACCTAACCAATGGACCAGTTGTCAGACCATGGTCTGTGGTCTGGGCTTGTGGTTCGATGGGAAAATTCCAACTTTTTGATGACCAATGACCGTCCACCAGGACGGGTCGTGGTCAGACCCCGGTCCATCGACTAGGGTTCGTTAGTGAGCTGCTGAAGTTATTTTTCAGTGCAGTTGGGTCTTTTCCTAATTAATTAACTCCTATACTGTGTCGTTTTACACTTCATTAACACCTCTATATAAGTATTTTCAACACCCAAATAAGCCCATTCACTTCATTTTTCCAAATTCACAGAAGAAGATCAATTCTCCTCTCCAAAATATTTCTATCTCTAGAAACTTGAAGAAGAAGGATTTAACCTAGGGTTTCAAGTCAAGGTCTCAATTCCTCCATTGAAGTCAAACATTTGGATTCAAGGTATGATAGTTTTCATCCATGGATTCCTTCCATTCATGGAGTTCCCAAATTCTTCTATTTCTAAAGGTAGAATTGCCCAATTGAGTTAGGATTTTCTTCAATTATCATGGGTTCTTTTCATTGTTGATTTAAATGATTGAATTATGATCTCTTATTCATGAATTGATGAAATACTATGATTTTATAATGATTTCACCATAAACCCATGTAATCCCCATGTTTTCAAGTTATGAATCATATGATGTGTGATTTTGAGTATAAAGCAAAAGTTTTATGAAATTAAGCATGTATTGCAAGCTTTACATGAATTTATGATGAAATTCATATCTAACCCATATTTTTTAAATGTTGATGATTGAAAGTGGGTTTTGAACCTCAAGGGGTGAATTATGGACTTACACATTTTCTTATGAAATTTATGCAAATGTTTTAAGGGTTCTCTCCTAATCCTTATACAATGCTCTACATGATATCGCTACTCGAAGAGCTTATACTAGAAGGAATGTGAGGGAGAATGTGGAATAAGAAGCTCCTTCCCAAGCTCCTCAAGTCTCGGTCGATCCTTTGGCCGAGCAAGTGTCTAATGCGGAGTTTAGGGCTGCTTTTCAAGTGTTATCTCAAGTCGTGACGGCCCAACCCAATAGGGAGGTAGTGGTTCCCGTGAACCCAAATGTGGGCACAACGACTTCTAGAGTGAGGGACTTCACTAGGATGAATCCTCCATAGTTTTATGGTTCTAAAGTTGAGGAAGATCCTGAAGAGTTCATAAATGAGGTCTAAGGTCTACAAGGTTTTGATGATCATGGGAGTGACACCACTGGAAAAGGCGGAGTTAGTCGCTTATCAACTAAAAGGTGTTTCTAAAACTTGGTTCAACCAATGGAAATAAGGGAGATAGAAAGATGCGGGTTCTCTTAATTGGGAGAAGTTTAAGGCTGCTTTTCTTGGTAGGTTCTTTTCCCTTGAGATGATAGAAGCCATGGTGCTTGAATTTATTATCGTAAAGGAAGTATTAGTGTAAGGGAATATGCTCTAAGGTTCTCTCGATTGTCTAAGTATGCTCCAACAATGGTTGCCGATTCGAGGGAAAGGATGAGTAAGTTCGTTTTGGGTGTGTCCAACATGTTGGTTAAAGAGTGCCAAACCACCATGCTCATTAATGACATGTACATCTCTCGTCTCATAGTCCATGCACAAAAAATTGAGGAGGAGAAACTTAAGGAAAAGTCTAGAGAGGTAAAGAGGGATATGACCGGTGATGGTAATTTCTCTCATGGCAAAGTTCAATGGACATGGTCATCCTAGATTTCGACAAAGGTTTTCTGGTCAAGGTTCCTCCAATGCTCCTCCTAAATTCAACAAAGATAGGGTGTCTAACCCTAAGCCTTAAGGAGGGAATGGTAGTTGATCTTCATTTCCCATGTCTATTTGTACTAGGTCTGGAAGGAAGCATGAGGGCAAGTGCCTAGCCGACACGAATGGTTTCTTCGATTGTGGTAAGAGTGGTCATAAAATGAGGGATTGCCCAATGCTTGCGACTAAAGGAAGAGATGGCAAGCAAGTTCCTCCTAGTGGTTCGGGTTCCAATGCTCCTAAGCAAAACCGATTCTATGCACTTCTGACTTGTGGTTAACAAGAGGGTTCTCCAGATGTGGTTACCAGTATGTTGAAAGTTTTCCAACTTGATTTTTATGCTTTACTTGATTCAGGTGCTACCTTGTCCTTTGTGACTCTATATGTGGCTATAAGGTTTGATGTTCTTCCCGATGTGTTCTTAGATCCTTTTTCTATCTCTACTCCTATTGGTGATTCTATTGTGAGTAAGAGGGTCTATAAAAAGTGTCTCATTTCCTTGTCCCATAGAATTACTCTTGTTGACTTGGTAGAGCTTGATACGCTAGATTTTGATGTTATCGTGGGTATGTATTGACTGAAGAATACTATGTAGTAAGTCAAAAAGAACATATAATAGATTGTAAATACGCTAAAGGAAAAGCAAGAATACCTATAATAAATAAACGAATAATAAATAAAGAAATACAAGCAATTAAAGCTAAAGACCCTATAAAATACGTACACTTAGGAGGAACAGAGATATTAATAAAAGCCTGTTTTAGAGAAGGGATAGATACACCAATAGAAATATATTTAGCGAGATGATAGAATAATAGAGCCAATAGAAAGAAGTATAGTTAGTGCAGTAAAAGGAAATCTGATATACCAAAAATTTAAATTCATAATTAGTGCACATTATCGAGTAGCAATAGATGATAAAAATATAGATAAATCATTAGTATTATATTGGAAAATGTCGGGAATAGAGTTAGCCCCAGGCAGCAAAATATTCACCGCTCATTTGTAAAAACCTATACGTACTAACCACAAAACATAAAATAACAGCTAAAAATAAAATAAACAAGATAAAAATAGAAGACCCTTTCGAACAAATTGTAACGGTCATAGATAATAATGATTATAGTTATAAAGAAATAGATATAGAAGAAGATTTAGAGATAGTCGGTGATAGAATAAGTACTTCAAAAAGAATGAAAAATATAGATAAAAAAGAAACATCTCAACCTCAACGAAAATCGGTAGAATACCAATAATAAAAGAAATTGAACCATATCATTATTATATAACTGGAATAATAGAACAAAGAAAACATATTATTATAATAAATACTGGACAAGAAGAAAATTATATACCAAGAGAACTAGTAGATGAAGAAGAGATAATCTCTAAAAAACAAGCATGTCCCGAATTACCAAAAGAATTATCATGCATAGAAGACACAACAAAAAAAGAAGTCATTATAGGAGGAATAATTATATCAATTAAATTTACAATATACCAAGGTGATAATATAATATTAGGAATAAAATGGTTAGAAGAAATGAAACCTTATAATCTAGATAATACACAACTAATCATAACTTATAAAACCAAAAAAGTCACAATAAAAAGAGCATTATGAAAATCTATATACTTGCAAAAATAATAGTAGAAAACTATTATAATAGATACTATACTCCAATGTTAGATACAGGAGCAGAAGCAAATATGTGTAAACATAATTGTCTACCAGATGAAAAATGGTAAAAATTAAAACCCCTATAGTAGTAACTGGATTTAATAATGAAGGAAGTATGATAACATACAAAGCAAAAATATAAAACTACAAATATGGATAAAATATTAACTATAGAAGATATATATAGTTATGAATTTATAAATAAAGATATGCTTCTAGGAATGCCGTTTCTAGAAAAACTATATCCCCACATAATAACAAAAACACACTGGTGGTTTACCACACCATGTAAGCAAAAAGTAGGAGCAAAAAGAGTAGCTAATAAAAATAGAAAATCCACACCATGGATTAAAGGAAGTGAAAAAATAACACAAAAATTAGAAAATATTAAAGAAAGTACCCATAATATAGAAATAATAATATTTTCAATAGACAAAGTAAAAATAATCCAAGAAAAACTAGAACTACTATATAGTGAAGATCCCTTAAAAGGATGGGAAAAACATAAAACAAAGGTAAAAATTGAACTAATTGATGAAAATAGCATAATAACCCAAAAACCATTGAAATACAATTTTGATGATTTAAAAGAATTTAGAATGCATATAAACGAATTATTAGAGAATAAATATATTCAAGAAAGTAATAGTAAACATACAAGCCCATCATTCATAGTGAATAAACATAGTGAACAAAAACGAGGAAAAACCGTATGGTTATTGATTATAGAAATTTAAATGCAAAAACTAAAACATATAATTACCCCATACCAAATAAAGTATTAAAAGTTAGACAAATACAAGGTTATAATTAGTTTAGTAAATTTGATTGCAAATCAGGATTTTACCATCTTAAGTTAGAAGAAGAATCTAAAAAATTAACAGCTTTTACGGTACCTCAAGGATTTTATGAATGGAACGTATTACCTTTTGGATATAAAAATGCACCAGGTAGATACCAACATTTTATGGATAATTATTTTAATCAACTAGAGAACTGCATAGTATACATAGATGATATCTTATTATATTCACGAACAGAAGAAGAACATATACGATTATTAGAAAAATTTATTCATATAATTACACACTCAGGAATAAGCCTAAGCAAAAAGAAAGCCGAAATAATGAAAAATCAAATAGAATTTTTAGGAATACAAATAGATAAGAATGGTATAAAAATGCAAAACCATATAGTACAAAAAATAATAAATTCTGAAGAAAATATAGACACAAAAAAGAAATTACAATCATTTTTAGGATTAGTAAATCAGGTACGAGAATATATACCTAATTTAGCGAGAAAATCTTAAACCATTACATAAAAAATTAAAAAAGGATGTAGAATATTATTTTGACAAAAAGACCAAGTCCAAATACAAAAAATAAAACTATTGTGTAAAAACTACCAAAATTATACTTTCCGGACGAAAATAAAAAAATTCATATACATAGTAGAATCGGATGCCAGTGAAATAAGCTATGGAGGAGTATTAAAATATAAATACGATAAAGAAAAAATAGAACATCATTGTAGATATTACTCCGGAACATTTACAAATCCCGAAATAAAATGGGAAATAAATAGAAAGGAACTATATGCTTTGTATAAATGTTTATTAGCCTTTGAACCATATATTGTTTATAACAAGTTTATTGTAAGAACAGATAACACGCTAAATATACAAAATTTCACATTCACAATAGAAGTGATAAGTACCGACAAAAATGTTATTGCAGATTACATATCAAGACAAAGCTACTCAAACGGATCCAGACAATGAAAATACGATTGAGAAAATATTGAATACAATGACATTGTTTCATACAAAGCTAGATACAATGGAAAAAGAGCTACAAAATATAAAAAGTCAGCAGCATGACAAGAAACATGCGGAGCTAAGTCCATCGGACGACTCAAAAATTCCAGAGCTACAAGGTGACGATGGGAAACACCGAAAAACCCAACCTAACAGTTTGTTAAATGCAGCTACAGGAGCTAGTACCTCTGCAACAAAAGAGGAAACCAAAAGATATGTTAATACAAATATGACCAAATTATTTGATAAACCATTTACACCAAAAATCCAAAAAGATATATTTATACCCCTCAAGTCAATACATACAAAGAAAGCCTAGGACAAAGCATAAACAAGCATACAACCATATAACCCGAGCATATATTGAAAATATCCACAAAATCCAAACCTTTTTAAACCAAAATCCCAGATCTACCAATACAAAAAATCCTCATGAAGATTACATTACACAACATCTACAAGGATACAATAAATTAATTGCACAACCAAAAACAAACGCCAATCTAGTAGGTACTTGTTACCATTATGGATTGCTAAACACAGTATATACAGCAACAGGAGACGAGATAGCTACAATTCCAGAACTACACAAGGCATTTATGCACTATAAACGAATTACCAAAGGGACATTATTTTATATAAAATTATATTCAGCACCGGCCGAGATATTATATGACGAAATCAAACCAATTATACAAGTAATAAAAATAGGATTGACAAGAGAAATGATCATCCCCGAAAAGATAGAAAAACAAGAGGAAATTGAAAAGATTGCGATAGCGGCATTTTATGCAAGAAAAAGAGTTATTGGCCTAACCACAATATTAAACGAACTAGCAACAAATTATTTAAACCAAAATACAATATGGAGCTACTACGCTGGGGGAACAAACAATGATATATTCAAATTGCGAGAGAAACAAGACGGCGGATATGGAAGAAATAAGACAAGTGGGTATTAAGCCTACTAAAACCAGAACAAAAACCGACGACAAGAGCTATAAGGCAAAACTTTATCTCAACAGAGCTAATGGAAAATTATTGCAAAACTATAGGACACAAATATCCAGACCACAACCATTTCAAAATGCTACGGAGAAGACAATATCATTCCGTTTGTCAACTTGGAATAGATCTACAAAGAAGATAGCAAGAAGACAAAAGCAAAGATAATGGAAGATAAAGCATGAAGATAATGGAAGAAAAAAGATAGTGGAAATATGTAAAAAGTTGTTTGTCATTTTATGTAAAGAAGGAATATTGTAAATTAGTGCGGATAGTGGTAGGAATAATATAATGTAAAGTATTATGTAAAGTAATCATAGTTAGCTAAAAGTAACTATAGGTTAGAAAAAAGTAACCATAGTAAGGTTACTTATACTTGTATAAATAGAGAGCCATTAGGCAAGATAGAGGCAAGACTTTCTACACGGAAAGCATTTCTTCTTTGTAACAAATATTCTCTCAAATAAATATTTTCTCAGCTAAACTTTGTACGCAATGGATCAACATAATGAAGATACTCCACGGTACATATATCCATCAATATATCTAGAATCATGAATATGGATAGCTAAATTACTTGATTCCGAATATCATAATATTGATAAGATGAATTTATATTGAGTTGTTATACTAGAATTATTGTCAAATATTTTTAAGTTTGTTAACATGAGGAAAGAAAAGAAAACTTCCGACTATGCCATCCTAAAGTTGAAACCGTAGGCATGAGAAGCCGTGAGGGAGTAAACACAGTTGAGGCGCTGAAGGAAGAAAGTATTTTCGAAAGTACGGTGTTAACAGTGACTGAGAAAATATTTGAAAATAGTCTAGTTATAATAATCTGATATGAATGCTATCTGTCAAGATTATGATATGGAAGGAATTGTATTAAATTGCTATTGTGATGATTATGAATTACTTACATGATGAAATGACTTTAGCATATAAGATATTAATTTTGCATATACTCAAACCTATACCAACGGAAATAAGACAAATCATATGGGAAAATATAATTGAAGAAGAAGAAATAGAATTAATGAACCAAGAATGGTATGAACTAGATGAAATAAGAAGAATAAATAATGAAATTATAGATTTTAATATATACGACTTAGAAATTCAATATTCAGATTAATGATAAATCAAGAATACTTAGAATATTGGCAACAAACTATAACAGATATTACCATACTAAGTAATTTAATAAAAGAAAATATAGAAATATTTCAACAAACACACGACATAGAATATATAGAATATATATTGGAAAATATAAAAGAAATTATCATATTAGTACCTTTAGAAAAAAATGTATTATGAACGAATCTATGAATAAAATGGACCTCCCCCCAAAATTGGTATCAGAGCTAGATAGTAATTATTCAGATATAAATAACCAGAATGAAGTTCATAGATATGTATTAATCAGAACAGTAATAACAAAACGACAAGAATTAAAATATAAACAAGAAAGACTTGAATATAATATATATGCAGGTGTATGTCAGAAATCTATACTAGCACAAAGAAAAAGGATATTTACACTAGAATATCCTTTTATTATAATAGTTTTCTACTATTATTTTTGCAAGTATATAGATTTTCATAAT
Source organism: Solanum commersonii (assembly GCA_029007595.1). Classification (NCBI taxonomy): domain Eukaryota; kingdom Viridiplantae; phylum Streptophyta; class Magnoliopsida; order Solanales; family Solanaceae; genus Solanum; species Solanum commersonii. The sequence goes on from JAJTWQ010000029.1 coordinate 5,619,650, forward strand.
GCTCTTTTTATTGTGACTTTTTTGGTTTTATAAGTTATGATTAGTTGTGTATTATCTAGATTATAAGGTTTCATTTCTTCTAACCATTTTATTCCTAATATTATATTATCACCTTGGTATATTGTAAATTTAATTGATATAATTATTCCTCCTATAATGACTTCTTTTTCTGTTGTGTCTTCTATGCATGATAATTCTTTTGGTAATTCGGGACATGCTTGTTTTTTAGAGATTATCTCTTCTTCATCTACTAGTTCTCTTGGTATATAATTTTCTTCTTGTCCAGTATTTATTATAATAATATGTTTTCTTTGTTCTATTATTCCAGTTATATAATAATGGTATGGTTCAATTTCTTTTATTATTGGGTATTCTACTGATTTTCGTTGAGGTTGAGATGTTTTGTTTTATCTATATTTTTCATTCTTTTTGAAGTACTTATTCTATCACTGACTATCTCTAAATCTTCTTCTATATCTATTTCTTTATAACTATAATCATTATTATCTATGACCGTTACAATTTGTTCGAAAGGGTCTTCTATTTTTATCTTGTTTATTTTATTTTTAGCTGTTATTTTATGTTTTGTGGTTAGTACGTATAGGTTTTTACAGCGAGCGGTGAATATTTTGCTGCCTGGGGCTAACTCTATTCCTGACATTTTCCAATATAATACTAATGATTTATCTATATTTTTATCATCTATTGCTACTGAATAATTTGCACTAATTATGAATTTAAATTTTTGGTATATTAGATTTCCTTTTCTTTGCACTTATTATACTTCTTTCTATTGGCTCTATTATTCTATCATCTGCTAAATATATTTCTATTGGTGTATCTATCCCTTCTCTAAAAACAGGCTTTTATTAATATCTCTATTCCTCCTAAGTGTACGTATTTTATAGGGTCTTTAGCTTTAATTGCTTGTATTTCTTTATTTATTATTCGTTTATTTATTATAGGTATTCTTGCTTTTCCTTTAGCGTATTTACAATCTATTATATGTTCTTTTTGACTTACTACATAGTATTCTTCTTTTTGCCTTTTAAAAATATTTCTTATTAAGGGTAACTTAAATATTTTTTCTACACTGAGATCTAATTCTTTTCCTTTTATTTGTTCAAATATATTAACATCAAATATTACTTTTTGTTCTGTAGATTCTTCATTTGTATATTCTTCTGTTATTATTTGTACATCTTTGTCGGTCATAATAAGTATTATCTTCTTCTATTTCATTTTCAGGTTGTTCGTGTTCAAGTTCGTTTATATCAAATTCATATATACTATCATCACTATCTGGGTCATAATCTATATGATCTAATTGTGTATATATTTCATCATTAATTATTATTTCAGATATTTGTTTTCTTTTTGGATCTCTAGGTAATTTACAATCTTTAGCTAAATGTCCTAATTTTCCGCAATTATAACATGTACATTCTGTTATTTTTTTCTTTGGCCTAAAGGGTCTTTTTTCTTTAGTGTTCTTTATATAATATCTTCTTCGTGGTTTCTTATATTTATATTGGGATTTAAATTTTTTAAATTTTCCTGGCTTTCTATTTTTCTTTTTATAGTAGTTATCATTACATCCAAATTGAGGTGCTATTTTATCTTTACAACAGGCTAGATTTTTTATTATTGATTTTTCCATTTTTATATCTTCTCTATATTTTTCACATATTTCAGAATACCATTTTTGTAAATATCTCATTCGTGCTCCTAATGTATCTTGTAATCCTGCACTATTCCAGTCTTTTATTATTTTAGAACTAAATGGTTCTGGTAATTTTGTAAAGTACAACTTTCTTATTTCTTGTGCTTCTGTTGTGTCATAAGTTCCTTTATAATAATATTCTCTAAATGCGCATGTATATTCATCTATGTAGCACATATTACATATAGCTAATTTTAACATTAGATTTCTATGTAACTGTTTTTCTTTATGTTGTTCTTCTACTTGTTGTTGTCTTTGCTAAATTCATTTCTTATAGCAAGCTCGTATTTGTTTAGGATATCAATGGGAGTAGTTGCATTTTCTCCATCCATTTTCTTCTTTGTTTCTTAATATTTTAGTGCTTTCTTCTCCTAAATTTTGTAACCATAATTTTACTGTTCCTATAAATGTTCTTTCTATATATCCTGGTACTTGTTATTCCAATTTTATTATCTACTAGTTGTTTTGATATGTAGCCTACCCATAATTGTATTGCCTTGTTTATGTCAGCTACGCAATCTAAATCTAGAAAATTAGTATTTCTGGTTGTTGTAGATGGTGTCCATTTTTTATTTAATCTTTTATTCCATAAAGTATCATATCTATCTGATTCTTGGTAATTAACTGTATAATAATTCGGACTCATTTGTTGGATTTCTAATTTTGTTTGATGTTTTATTGTTTCTATTTCTTTTTTCCTATCTATTTCTTCATTTTCTTTAGTTATTCGTACCATTGCAGTTAAACTATCTTCTAATCTTACTATTTCTTTTTCTATCAGTAAATGTAAATTATCACCTATCTTTTTATATCTCCTTCCTAGGTTTGAAAATATTATCTTTATTTTTAATCCTTCCGGATTTTCATAGGTTTTTTCTTCTATAGCGAATTCTTCCTTATTCATTTTAAATTATATTTTAGTTTATACTCTATAGTTTGTATTTCATGTTCTAGATAATAATACACAACTAATCATGTCCCGAATTACCAAAAGAATTATCATACATAGAAGATACAACTGAAAAAGAAGTTATTATAGGAGGAATAATTATATCAATTAAATTTACAATATACCAAGGTGATAATATAATATTAGGAATAAAATGGTTAGAAGAAATGAAACCTTATAATCTAGATAATACACAACTAATCATAACTTATAAAACCAAAAAGTCACAATAAAAAGAGCATTATGAAAATCTATATACTTGCAAAAATAATAGTAGAAAACTATTATAATAGATACTATACTCCAATGTTAGATACGGGAGCGAAGCAAATATGTGTAAACATAATTGTCTACAGATGAAAAATGGTAAAAATTAAAAACCCCTATAGTAGTAACTGGATTTAATAATGAAGGAAGTATGATAACATACAAAGCAAAAAATATAAAACTACAAATATGGGATAAAATATTAACTATAGAAGATATATATAGTTATGAATTTATAAATAAAGATATGCTTCTAGGAATGCCGTTTCTAGAAAAACTATATCCCCACATAATAACAAAAACACACTGGTGGTTTACCACACCATGTAAGCAAAAAGAGTAGCTAATAAAAATAGAAAATCCACACCATGGATTAAAGGAAGTGAAAAAATAACACAAAAATTAGAAAATATTAAAGAAAGTACCCATAATATAGAAATAATAATATTTTCAATAGACAAAGTAAAAATAATCCAAGAAAAACTAGAACTACTATATAGTGAAGATCTCTTAAAAGGATGGGAAAAACATAAAACAAAGGTAAAAATTGAACTAATTGATGAAAATAGCATAATAACCCAAAAACCATTGAAATACAATTTTGATGATTTAAAAGAATTTAGAATGCATATAAACGAATTATTAGAGAATAAATATATTCAAGAAAGTAATAGTAAACATACAAGCCCAGCATTCATAGTGAATAAACATAGTGAACAAAAACGAGGAAAAAACCGTATGGTTATTGATTATAGAAATTTAAATGCAAAAACTAAAACATATAATTACCCCATACCAAATAAAGTATTAAAAGTTAGACAAATACAAGGTTATAATTATTTTAGTAAATTTGATTGCAAATCAGGATTTTACCATCTTAAGTTAGAAGAAGAATCTAAAAATTAACGGCTTTTACGGTACCTCAAGGATTTTATGAATGGAACGTATTACCTTTTGGATATAAAAATGCACCAGGTAGATACCAACATTTTATGGATAATTATTTTAATCAACTAGAGAACTGCATAGTATACATAGATGATATCTTATTATATTCACGAACAGAAGAAGAACATATACGATTATTAGAAAAATTTATTCATATAATTACACACTCAGGAATAAGCCTAAGCAAAAAGAAAGCTGAAATAATGAAAAATCAAATAGAATTTTTAGGAATACAAATAGATAAGAATGGTATAAAAATGCAAAACCCATATAGTACAAAAAATAATAAATTCTGAAGAAAATATAGACACAAAAAAAGAAATTACAATCATTTTTAGGATTAGTAAATCGGTACGAGAATATATACCTAATTTAGCGAGAAAATCTTAAACCATTACATAAAAAATTAAAAAAGGATGTAGAATATTATTTTGACAAAAAGACCAAGTCCAAATACAAAAAATAAAACTATTGTGTAAAAAACTACCAAAATTATACTTTCCGGACGAAAATAAAAAATTCATATACATAGTAGAATCGGATGCCGGTGAAATAAGCTATGGAGGAGTATTAAAATATAAATACGATAAAGAAAAAAATAGAACATCATTGTAGATATTACTCCGGAACATTTACAAATCCCGAAATAAAATGGGAAATAAATAGAAAGGAACTATATGCTTTGTATAAATGTTTATTAGCCTTTGAACCATATATTGTTTATAACAAGTTTATTGTAAGAACAGATAACACGCAGGTGAAATGGTGGATTACAAGAAAGATACAAGATTCAGTAACAACTAAAGAAATACGAAGACTCGTATTAAATATACAAAATTTCACATTCACAATAGAAGTGATAAGTACTGACAAAAATGTTATTGCAGATTACATATCAAGACAAAGCTACTCAAACGGATCCAGACAATGAAAATACGATTGAGAAAATATTGAATACAATGACATTGTTTCATACAAAGCTAGATACAATGGAAAAAGAGCTACAAAATATAAAAAGTCAGCAGCATGACAAGAAACATGCGGAGCTAAGTCCATTGGACGACTCAAAAATTTCGAGCTACAAGGTGACGATGGGAAACACCGAAAAACCCAACCTAACAGTTTGTTAAATGCAGCTACAGGAGCTAGTACCTCTGCAACAAAAGAGGAAACCAAAAGATATGTTAATACAAATATGACCAAATTATTTGATAAACCATTTACACCAAAAATCCAAAAAGATATATTTATACCCCCTCAAGTCAATACATACAAAGAAAGCCTAGGACAGCATAAACAAGCATACAACCATATAACCCGAGCATATATTGAAAATATCCACAAAATCCAAACCTTTTTAAACCAAAATCCCGGATCTACCAATACAAAAATCCTCATGAAGATTACATTACACAACATCTACAAGGATACAATAAATTAATTGCACAACCAAAAACAAACGCCAATCTAGTAGGTACTTGTTACCATTATGGATTGCTAAACACAGTATATACAGCAACAGGAGACGAGATAGCTACAATTCCAGAACTACACAAGGCATTTATGCACTATAAACGAATTACCAAAGGGACATTATTTTATATAAAATTTTATTCAGCACCGGCCGAGATATTATATGACGAAATCAAACCAATTATACAAGTAATAAAAATAGGATTGACAAGAGAAATGATCATCCCGAAAAGATAGAAAAACAAGACGAAATTCAAAAGATTGAGATACCAGCATTTTATGCAAGAAAAAGAGTTATTGGCCTAACCACAATATTAAACGAACTAGCAACAAATTATTTAAACCAAAATACAATATGGAGCTACTACGCCAGGGAACAAACAATGATATATTCAAATTGCGAGAGAAACAAGGCGCGGATATGGAAGAAATAAGACAGTGGGTATTAAGCCGACTCAAAGCAGCCGAGAAACCGACGAGAAGAGCTATAAGGCAAAACTTTATCTCAACAAAGCTAATGGAAAATTACAGCACAACTATAGGACACAAATATCCAGACCACAAACTGTTCAAAATGCTACGGAGAAGACAATATCATTCATTTGTCAACTTGGAATAGATCTACAAAGAAGATAGCAAGAAGACAAAAGCAAAGATAATGGAAGATAAAGCATGAAGATAATGGAAGAAAAAAGATAGTGGAAATATATAAAAAGTTGTTTGTCATTTTATGTAAAGAAGGAATATTGTAAATTAGTGCGGATAGTGGTAGGAATAATATAATGTAAAGTATTATGTAAAGTAATCATAGTTAGCTAAAAGTAACTATAGGTTAGAAAAAGTAACCATAGTAAGGTTACTTATACTTGTATAAATAGAGAGCCATTAGGCAAGATAGAGGCAAGACTTTCTACACGGAAAGCATTGCTTCTTTGTAACAAATATTCTCTCAAATAAATATTTTTCTCAGCTAAACTTTGTCTGCAATGGATCAACATAATGAAGATACTCCACAGGTACATATATCCATCAATATATCTAGAATCATGAATATGGATAGCTAAATTACTTGATTCCTGAATATCATAATATTGATAAGATGAATTTATATTGAGTTGTTATACTAGAATTATTGTCAAATATTTTTAAGTTTGTTAACATGATGATATGAATGCTATCTGTCAAGATTATGATATGGAAGGAATTGTATTAAATTGCTATTGTGATGATTATGAATTACTTACATGATGAAATGACTTTAGCATATAAGATATTAATTTTGCATATACTCAAACCGATACCAACGGAAATAAGACAAATCATATGGGAAAATATAATTGAAGAAGAAGAAATAGAATTAATGAACCAAGAATGGTATGAACTAGATGAAATAAGAAGAATAAATAATGAAATTATAGATTTTAATATATACGACTTAGAAATTCAATATTCAGATTAATAATAAATCAAGAATACTTAGAATATTGGCAACAAACTATAACAGATATTACCATACTAAGTAATTTAATAAAAGAAAATATAGAAATATTTCAACAAACACACGACATAGAATATATATTGGAAAATATAAAAGAAATTATCAGATTAGTACCTTTAGAAACGCATAAGAATGTACTAAGAGATAAAAAGTGTCTTATAAGCAGTCATTCTATGCCATGGTTCTTCATCAAATGCTTGAGGAGCCGCAACCAACTGCTCGATCAGTATCTTCTGCATCACCTTCAACAACATGTGCAATTACCTTCCCTGTCTTGAGTTCGAGGATCAAATCTTTTCCTCCTAAAAGTCACAGAATTATCTCCGTTGTACAATAAAATGTTATTGTTTGATGCATTATCGCGATTATCATAGCATCCATTTCAAATATATCTTTTCCACATTTTTAACGAAGAAAGCAGTCACAAAGTGAACACCAAGTAAATAATTGGTGAAAACTTAGAATAACATTTTTCAAAATTGAAGCAACTCTCAATGCAATAAACTAAAAAATAACTCAAACAATTAACTATTAATAGCAAACTATATAAATGGAGGGGTACTTTACGATGGTATGTCATCATGCTATGTAGCTAGATTCTAGGTATGATACACATAAAGTTAAATTTGATGGGAGATTCTTAGCTAATGTGTGCAAAAACAATAGAGAAAAGCATTGAAGTAAAATATCATACAACAGATAGGGAAAGATGACTGGTGACCATATTTCTGCTATCTGTGGTTTTTCTGACCTACACTTTCATGCCCCTTATGTGTACAGAGTTATAAAGATGGCTAATTATTTACAAAATTTATTTTTCTTACAGGAATCTATTTTAAACTTGTGTTCAAGTCGAGTGGACTAATCTCTCCTGCCATAATTTCGTTTTCACTGACACCAATTCCTTTTCACTGGTGTACTTCACCTATGAAGCAAAATTTTGTTCAATAATTAACTCCTTCATTATGATAATACTCTAGTGACATTGAAATCTTCATTTGCATAACCATTCAATCAATTTTATCTTGAATATTTGTATAAGAAATAAATTGACAATCAAATTCAACCATAACAAATAAACAACACACACAATAGTTAACCTGTGATGATCCAATAAAAGGTATTTCCATTATAATTTAACAACGATTGACATATAATGAGCTGCTGGGAGAAATCCCCAGCTAACTCTAAAAATACTGAAAATAAACTAACTAAGCCAAGCATAAAGAAACGTCCTCGAACTATGAGGACTCACAACTAAAGCTGTTGAGTATAGGCTGGAAATCGAACTAAGCGTGAGCTGGATGCTGAGTGACTGAACCTACTTCATAAAACTATGTAGTGAAAAACATGCGTTAGTACTTGGAATGTACTGAGAATTCAGGCTATAGATACCAAGGTGAACAATGATATAACTGAGCAATATAATAACGAGCATGAAAATAGACTATACTGAAATGTAACTGAAATGCTAAGCTAAATGCAATGACCAAGTACTAATCATGTAGTTAATATGCTGAAATGAATACTGATATCATGGTCAATGCAATGAAAGTATGACTGTGGGAGCTAGTATTAACCGACATAGATTACGTGAGCTAAACGTGGAGTTTGATGTATACGCCCCATCGAGAGGACCCAATATACCTTGCCAGCAGTATAGAGGCATGACTGTGGTGTGATCACTTAAAAATGGTGCCTAACAGAGGGGACTTCTAAACTTATGTTAGCATATAGTTCTGGGACTGTGAGGGTACACTGAACCCTAGTTCAACTCGGTGCTAAGTCTACTACCAACTGAATGAAAAGTTAAAATGCACTGAAGTACTAAGTAGCTCAAAATACTGACATGCTATCTAGAAATGCAAATAAATATACTAAAAGGTATTGTATTCATATTCTAAAGTATGATCTTATGATTGATCTATTTGGTAAGTATAATTCATGAGTACTGATGATTAATGTAAGCTAGGGTTGTAAATTCTACACATGGAACTATTCAAAATTTCCAAGAAACATGCTGAGTAGATTATGGAAACTATAGCAGCAAAATCACAACGAATCTCTAAGGTTATAGAAATTGTAGGTCTAAACAAGATTTGAAGAATCAAAGAACTGACTGAATTCTACGGACCTAATGGGTGAAAGGAACCAGTAGTGCAATCCCACATAGCTAACTACGAAATCTACGGAGAAATGCTTTGTAATTCGGGGTTGAACTCTAAGAAGACCTTGATTGTTCTTGTGAGAAAAGAATCTTACTCTTCTTTTCCTTCAAATTTGGGTGCTTATAGGAGAATGAGGGTTCTAGGTGGTTTCTGACTAGTTTACTAAGCTTAAACTGAGTAAACTGACGTAGTTTAAGTATTAAATGCATAGGGAAAAAGACCAATGTGACCCTAACTTAAATGATACCGAAGTGACTTCAGAGGGACTTCACGGGTCGTCATGATGATCAAGGCCCGACTAGCAGCTCGCGAAGATGCCTTTCCCGACAGGGCTTCACACAAACTTGGTGGAATTGGAAAAAGGAATTAGAGATCTTTAATTTGATAGTTCATGGGCAACCTAATTTATTTTGTGTTGAAAGATATGATCGTTTAAAGTTGACCCTAAACTCTAAGTTTGACAAGTCCCCTTCACAAATGACTTCACGGTTCATGTGGAGCTTCACAAACCATTTAGACGTCCCTGGTGCTTAACTAGTAATTTTTGGGGTGAAACCTCACTTAAAAGTTGACAAAGTAACTTCAAGACGGGGCTTCACTAAAATGATCATAACTTTTTACTTCGGGATTAGAATTAGGCAAACTGGTGGCATTGGAAATAGGACTCAAAGACCTTTAATTTGATAGTTCATGTGCCACCTAAATCATTTTGTGCTGAAAGATATGATTGTTTGAAGTTGACCCAAACCTCAAAGTTTGTCAAGCCTCTTTCACAAGCCACTTCACGACTAGTGTGAAGTTCCACGGACCGTCTAGTGGTCTGTGGCCCTTCACAATAGCCATGGTGGTTTTGTGTCCCCCTTACGGGCCACTTTATGGCCCGTGTGGAGCTCCACAAACTCTTTAGTGGTCCATTGTCTTTCACCTTTTACTGGGTGCACAACCACTAGCAGGGTAACGAGTCATGGTCCTTTTCACGGCCCATGGACCCCATCCATTATTTGTCATTCTCTCTTGTTCAATCACAGTTCTGATTTTTGAGGCGTTACAATATCTCCCCCTTCGGATCATTCATCCTCTAATGAAGTCTAAACAAGCTGAGTTTGAAGGAAGGAGCTGAAATCCCTACCAGCTAAATACTAGAAACTTATATCTTACTGAACTCAGTTCCATGAACATGCCAATATGCTGGAATCTAATGATAACTAAGGGAACATGATAATAATACTGAATTACACAAGAGTAAGCTAAGAGACTAGAGAGAAACTACTACCTCAAACTGAAACTGAATTGGAAGGAAAGAGGTGAGGATGCTTGGCCATCATGGCTGCTTCTGCTTCCTAAGTAGCTCCCTTTACAAATTGACTCCTCCATAAGACCTTTACTGAAGAAACTTCCTTATTTCTCAACCTACGAACCTGACGGCCAAGAATTTCAACTGGAACATCTTCAAGGGTTAGGCTATCCTTCATAGCCATACTTTCTAAAAGTACTATCGATGCTGAAACACCCACACACTTCTTTAAAGAGGAAATGTGAACGACCGGATGAGCCGCTTCTAGTTTCACTAGAAATTCTAACTCGTAAGCCATGTTACTGACTCTTTTCTTAATTCTATAAGGACCTACATATCTGGGACTGAGCTTCCCTTTCTTGCCAAATCTCATCGCCCCCCTTCACCCCTTCATGGGTGACACTTTCAGGAAAATCTAATCATTGATTTCAAACTCTAAGTCCCTTCTTCTTACGTCTGCATAAGACTTCTTATGACTCTGAGCTATTTTTAGTGTATACTTGATAAGTTGAACTTTATCCATAGCCTCATGAACTGAATCTGGCTCAATCAAGGCTGCTTCACCTACTTCAAACCAACCAAGTGGAGATCTGCATCTACGCCCATATAGTGCCTCATAAGGGGTGCCCCATCTGAATACTAGAGTGGATGTTATTATAGGCGAACTCTATGAGAGGTAGGTAATAATCTCAAATACCCTTGAAATTGATAACACAAGCTCTCAACATGTCCTCTGAGGTATGAATGGTATGCTTGACCATCCATCTGCAGATGAAATTATGTACTGAGATTTACTTGAGTACCAAGACCTTTTTGAAATGATTTCCAAAAATGAGATGTAAACTTAGGACTCCTATCTGAGAAGATAGATAAGGGAACCTGATGCAACTTGACTATCTCATTGATGTAGAGTTTTCCATAGTCTTCCGTTGAATATGTAGTCTTATAACACCCCAGATTCAAGAAAGAGCTAAAAAGGGGTAATGGGGAAAAACTCACAGGCCAACACCTGAAGAATAGACCCTTCATGGAGCCCAATATGGGTCGTAAAAGGGACTACAGTCTGTGTGGTGGCCCTTGGAAAGGCCCCCAAGGTTGGCTAAGAAAGGACCCCTCCCACGAGGGCTGTAACGGCCCCTAGGGAGGGGGACAAGTTGTTATGCGCCCGTGAGGGGGAGGCATAATCAACCTAAGAGTTGTCCTTCTCCAACGATCCTCTAGATGAATTGTGAAGAGTCCAACGACTCGTGAGGGTGGTCGTGAAGGGGCAAGGAAACATGGGACCTCTCCCCAGGCCACTAGTCAAGGAATACGACAGCTACAATGGCCATGAGGTCCTTGAAGGCTCGTGAAGGGCACCAACTGGTGGTTGCGTCATCTTTAAGTCAGGGGATTTTGGATCTTTTCCTAATTATTATATCCTAACACTACGTTGTTTTGCCCTTGCCTACAAGTCCTATATAAGTATTTTTACCCCAAATTTCCCTAATTAAAATCATTCTCTCAAATTACTATAAAGAAGAACAAGTCTTCCTCCCAAATAATTTACTCTCTAGAAAGCTTGAAGAAGAAGAATCAACCTAGGGTTTCAAGTCAAGCCTCCAATCTTACCATTGAAGGCTAGCTTTTGGCATTAAGGTATGATAGTTTTCATTCATGGAGCCCTTTCCTACATGGAGTTCCTAAATTCTCCAATTTATAATGTTAGAATTCCCCAATTGAGTTAGGATTTTTCCTCCATGTCATGGGCTCTTTTAAATGTTGATTTATTTGATTTATTTATGAACTTTTATGCATGAATTGATATAATCTCACGATTTTAAGGTGAGTCACCATGAACCCATGCTTAACCCATATTTTCTAGATATTGATGATTGAAAATGGGTCTTGAACTATGAAAGGTTAATAATGGAATTATGCATGTTCTTATGGAATTGATGAGATATGATGTAGATTGCCTTAAGAGTAAAAGCATATATGTTGTCGTTGAGGTTAATTATTATGAAAGGATTGCTCACATAACTACTTCATGCATGAATGTGAAAGGTTTTCTGACATAAGGGATTCTAAGGTTGAAAGGTCTTCTCACCTAAAATGAGTCAAAGATAAGGAGCTATTCTAATGTAATCTAGATTGGATTGGTTACTTCATTGTACCTTTCCATGGATGACATATGACTTAGCTTGTATTAGTAAGATGACGTTCCCTTCCATAGATAATATATACAAGTTAAGAAAATGACTATTTCATGGGATTTATGCTTAGCACCGAGAAAATATCGAGATGGGAGCTCTCCCTTTAGTAGAGGCCGGGTTTCTAGAAGCAATCTCTTTATCCCATACCTATGTGCCCCCATAAGATAGTTGTCTTAGATAGACTTAGATAGTGGATCCACATAAGCTAGATGTTCATGGTCTTACCTTGGCAAGTAGGACGCCCCTTTTTGGTGTGGGGTAGATATCAGATTCCGTGCTGATAGCTCACATGGTCTTATATGTCGGTTAGAGGTAAATCTCCCACAGTAATGAACTAAGGTTACTTCAAGAAGTATCTCACATGTGACTTAAGATGAAGTCTATTTGCATTGACCATATTTTGTGACTTATGCCCTCTAGTTCTTTTTATATTCATGATTTAGCTTGGTCATTGCACTTTATGAAAATGACCCTTTCTCATGTTTTCAAATGTTTTATGCGTGGCTGTCATACTTTGTACATATTTTGTACTAACGCATACTCTTGCCCACATTTACCCAAATGTAGGTACCGACCTTACAAATTCACACTTCCATGGCTAGGGATCTCATATAGAAGATTGAAGATTGGTGAGTCCTCATATTCCGAGGACCGAGCTTCATTTTCCCCTTGTGTGTTTACTTTTAGTTTTGGAAGTTGATGTATGGACTAGGCAGCGATAAACTCTTATGTAGTAGATGGCTTTGAGATGATGTTTAAATTTCTGCTTTTCTCTATAAAACTATTATATGTTGAATTAGTCTTTTTTTCTCTTATATTATATTTTCTTGTATGATGAGTGCTAATTGGCTTGTATGTGGACTCTTGGGGTCTTATACACCATGTTATGCTTAGGGGCTATCTTGGGTCGTTAAAAACTTGGTAATCAGAGCAGAATGCTTAGAAAGGTCCTAGGAAGTCTTATAAGCCTCGTGGAGTAGAGTTTTTTCATGAGTGTGAAGCGCACCAATTTATGAATGAGAGGTTATAAGATGTTTATGTAACTCTACTTCTTTATTACTCTAAAGGCGTTCTATAAAGATTAACTCTATAAGGTCTCTGTCCTAATCCTTATCCAATACTCTACAAGATATGGCTACTCGAAGAGCCTATGCTAGATGGAATGCGGGAGGGAATGTGGAATGAGAACCTCCTCCAGTTCTGGCCAATCATTTGGCCGAGCAAGTGACTAATGCAGGGTTTAGGGCTTCTTTTCAAGTATTGGCTCAAGACATAACGGCCCAAGAAAATAAAGAGATTGCGGTCCCTGTGAACCCAAATGTGGGTACGTCAGCATCTAGCGTGAGGGACTTCACTAGAATGAATCCTCTGAAGTTTTATGGTTCTAAGGTTGAGCAAGACCTTCAAGAGTTCATCGATAAAGTTTACAAGGTGTTGATGATCATGGGAGTGACGCCGGTGGAAAAGGCGGAGTTGGCTGCTTATCAACTTAAGGGTGTTGCTCAAATTTTGTTCAATCCATGGTAAGAAGGGAGGGCAGAAGATGTGGGTCCTCTTGATTGGGAAAAGTTTAAAGTTGCTTTCCTTGATAAGTTCATTTCCCTTGAGATGAGGGAAGCAAAGGTGCTTGAATCCATCAACCTTCGTCAAGGAAATATGTATGTGAAGGAATATGCTTCGAAATTTACACAATTGTCTCGATATTCTCCTACTATTATTGCCGATCCTAGGGCAAGGATGAGGAAGTTTGTTTTGGGTGTCTTCGAGATTGTAGTTAAGGAATGTCGTACCATTATGCTTATTAATGATATGGATATTTCTCCTTTCATGGTTCATGCTCAAAAAACTGAAGATGAGAAACTTATGGGAAGGTCCAGGGGTGCAAAGAGGGCTAAGACGAGTGATGGTAACTTCTCAAATTCAAGGTCTGATAAGAATGGTCGTTCTAAGTTTCGACAAAGGTTTTCTGGCCAAGGTTCCTCCAATGCTCCTTCTAAGTTCAAAAAATATAGGGTGTCTAACCCCAAGCCTCAAAGAGGAAATGGTAGTGGATCTTTAATACATATGTTTACTTGTGCTAGGTGTTGTAAGAAGAACGAGGGTAAGTGCTTAGCCGACACGGATGGTTGCTTCTGTTGTGGTAAAAGTTGTCATAAGATTAGGGATTGCCCGATGCTTACGGATAAAGGAAGAGAGAGATTAAGCTCCCCCTAGTGGTTTGAGTTCCAATGCTCCAAAGAAAAACCAATTCTATGCACTTAGGACTTATGATGGACAAGAGAGTTCTCCCGATGTGGTTACCGGTATGTTGAAAGTTTTCCAACATGATATTTATGCTTTAATTGACCCCGGTACTACCTTGTATTTTGTGATGCCATATGTGGCTATGAAGTTGATGTGTTGTTAGATCCTTTTTATGTCTCTACTCCTGTTGGTGATTCTGTTTTGGCTAAGAGGGTCTATAGAAAGTGTCTCGTCTCTTTGTCTCATAGAGTCACTCTTGTTGACCTTGCAGAGCTTTATATTCTAGATTTTGATTTTATCCTTCATATAGATCGGTTGCATGCATGTTATGTGATGTGAGGTCAAAAATATATTTTCTTATCATTATTTGCCTCAAATTTATTATTTATATCTGCCCTTTTTTAGCATGAATTTTATGGATTGTGCTAATTAGTGTATTTTATTTGTAGGAGTAAATTTGTATAAAATTGAAGAAGTTTAGAGCTAAAATGAATCAAAGATGGAAGATTGAAGAAAGAAATCAAGCAGAGATCTAAATGGATTAAACTTTATAAAATAATATATATGTTGGTCAAAGTAGAATTGGAATTGGAATTTGAATTGGAAATTTCCACATGGCATTATATGAACAATGAAGAAGCGCAGGGTTGAGGGGTTGCACAGTTCCACACGGAAAACTAATTCCTATTAGATTTGAATTCCTAATTTTATTTGGACTCAATTAATTTATTTAGGGTTTTCTCTATTTATAAATAGTCCATAGAAATAATTATTTGGGGGAGATCAGATATAGGGCATCAAGTATAAAGTTGTCAATACTTTTAGGGTTCTTTTCTTCTTCTTTCTTTTGTTAGACATTAGTAGCTAAAGACCCTTATTCTGGGGCTGTGGTTATATATGGGTAATTGTTGAACATCAATTGTTTTGAATTAATGTTGGTTATCACTTTAAATTACTTATATAGTCTTGTTTTAGTATTTCTTGACTGGCCATCATAGAGATAAATCTCTTGTCTACTCTTAAAATCGGGATAGGCAAAGGTAGATAGACAAAAGAAAATAGAAAGCTTGATCTTCCATTAGGTTGAGTTGATTTGTGTTTAGGAGTGACGCCCGAACGAACACCTAGATTGGTTATGAAACAGGATGAAATATAAATGCTCGCCAATTAGGACTGCCTATCCCCGCCAACGATGTAGTCAGACAACTAATTGGAGTAGCCGATTAGAGGCTAGAAGACCATGATCATAAAATAAGCCCTGTAAATCAGTAATTTGATAATCGTAGTTAATTCATGTATAAGATGTGATACATGAAACCTATATATATTGCAGCCCTGGAATTTTCCAAATCACTGTAAGTAATTTTATTATTTTATTCCTGCATTCTTAGTATTTAAATAAAAATCAAACATTTTTGGCACTCTTAAATAAATAATTAGACCAGTATAATTTAGTAAATAGTTAATTGACAAGTCCTTTGGGTTCGATAATCCGCTTCTTTTAAGAGCCATTGTATTACCTGCACGACCAAGTATACTTGCGTGTGCAATTTGGAGCAACAAGTTTTTGGCGCCGCTGCCGGGGACTTAGAAATTAACTATTCTTCTAGGTAATACTTTTTCATTTTATTTATTTAATTTTTTTTGTTTTTTTTTTTTGTTTTTTTTTTTTGAAAAATTAATAATTTTTTTCCTTTAAATAATTTGGTACTCTTATTGATATGGATGATTGGAATAAACTGTGGTTGGGTGAGGAGTATCCTTGTAATTATTGTAATGGACACCACTTGGATATCGAGTGTCCTATATTTCAGCTATGTGGTTATCAATATATTCATTGGAATGGTTATCCTAAATCTTATTCCTTTTCCCCGAACCATTATTATGATTCTTCTGTTATTTGTGATGTTGGCATGGGCAATGAAGTGGAGAATGCAAAACAAGAGGCGCACAATGTGAATTCACTTATGGAATGTACAAATTTGCTAGACAAATTTAATTCAAAAATCACGAAACAAACATTTGAATACGTGGAACAACAATCAAAAATCTTGAAATTGCTGGATAAGCTTGACGCTATTCAATTAGAAATTACAGTTCAAGCTAAATTAGAAGAGATTGAAGCCCAACAAGGAGAAAGTTATGGAGAAATAGAGATAGTGAGTAAATTTTGGCTACAAAAACAAACTCAACTTCTAAAGTTTCAAGAGTCTATCAGTGATGGTCTAATCTACATGCCAACCCAGCTGATTGAAGGAAGAGTTCAAACAAGAAATAGATCAATTTGGCTCAATTATTCATGGCTTGGAGACTCACTTGAACATAACGATTGAGGTATCGAAATAGAGGTCTGATTTAAACGACCCGGTACAACATCACATTTGACACTTAAGGAAGGTACAACCCAACTATGAGGTACATCAGCAGATGTTACAATAAAACGTATGCAGCTCTTTGCTGGTAGAACTACTCTATTGTCGACTTCTAATAAACATGATTGACCCAATTCTAGATCATCTTCTGGAATCGTATAACTGTCAAAAGTGAGTGACTGTTCATCGGAACTGTTATAGTCCGAATACTCATAAGGTAGGGTCGACGCATGCCTCCCCCCAAACTGTACTTGCAAGTTTCCCTGCAAAAAGCTATTAGAGAGAAAGGGCCTTGTCCAAGACAAACTCCTTAACTTAATGCTGGAAGAAGAGAATCTTTCCTCTATTATTATATTAATGAATCCCCTTACTCAAACATAAGAAAGGAGACTTATCACTTTCTTGAAGCCTCTAATGTCCAATCACCAATTGTCGTGGATGATGACCAACTAGTGGAGCAAAAAGAAGAATTCCAACCATTCAACTATATCTTATTCCTTAATGTCGATGTTGAGAAAGAGTACAAAAGTGAGAATGTTGTAAAAAATGTTGCTTTGGAGTTGAGGCAACTTGAATCTCATTCAAAACACTTTTCTATATCATCTGAACTAATGGATGAGTGTATAGATGAGAAACAAGGCCCCTACATCTAATGTTTTTTTGTCCATGTAGACAAAACATCATTCCTTACCTAAGGGCCAAGAAGTGCAAGATGCGACATATTTTACTTGGTTGCTTTATCTTTATACCACATCCCCTTGAAAGGACAAGAAAAATAGATTCAAAGTTTGGGGTACAATTCATAAGTTCAAAGTGGAAAGAAAAGTAGTGAATTTACTTGTGTCGTGCCGCGACGTTAAATTAGGCACTTATTGGGAGGCAACCCAATTTATAGTTTAACTTCTTATTTTTTTTAGTGTCATTTTTTTGGTGTTTTTATAGGTTTTGGAGAAGTCCGAGTATCTGAAATTTTGAGCTAAGGAGAACGTTTGAGCTTAAGTGTGGGGTGACGATCCTTGATGAAAATTAAGAGAAGATGTTACTAGTTATGCCTAAAGGCCTCAGAGAGTTTTCCTAACCTTTGTTTTAAATTTTATTTGATGCTTTGGGGACATAGCATATTTTTAAGTGTGGGGTAGAGGAATGAATTCCTAGTTTCTACTGTTTTATTGAGTCTTTTATTTTTTTAGAATGGGTTCCTTGGCTTTTGTTTTCAGTTCTTTTCCTGAGGATAGTCCCTTTGAACCGAGTGTCTTTTATTTTTTTAGGAATAAGTTTTCTTTTAATTTTTTTTTGAGAGAAAAGAAAATACCCTTTTGAGTGGTGTGATACTTGCTATTTAGGCCTAATTTTTGAGTAGTACTTCTTGTGAATGCTTTGATTGATAAGAAAATTGCAAACTCTTTGACACCTAAGCTCAGGGTTGTGACTTTGTGTATAGCTTATTTTATTTTGTAGTTTGTTATGATCATGTCTCTCTTAGAAGTGGAATTGATTCATCTTGATTGATACTTGTTCCATGTGTGGTGAGAATATATTTATTCCATGTTTTACATCTCAGTCTAGAACATGCAGTGCATGTTATTGAAGCGAAATAAAAAGTGTTGCTATTTTGGGAGATAATAATAGGCTTTCTTTGATTTGTCTAGTACATTTTAGCCTTTTCAGATGTTATATCACTAGTTAT
Source organism: Solanum commersonii (assembly GCA_029007595.1). Classification (NCBI taxonomy): domain Eukaryota; kingdom Viridiplantae; phylum Streptophyta; class Magnoliopsida; order Solanales; family Solanaceae; genus Solanum; species Solanum commersonii. The sequence goes on from JAJTWQ010000029.1 coordinate 5,638,468, forward strand.
CGCTTTTGAGCCTGTAGCCTTTTGTTGGTAGTCATATTTTGCTCTAAACTATTTTGTTGAATCCCTAGTTTCTGCACCTTGCTTCCTTGAGCATTATAGCATAGACTTATTCTAATTGTTAATTCTGAAGAAAAAAGGATGGTTGAGTGAAAAGGTAATCAATGATAGCTACAAAGCGCTTAAAAATACCTCTTTGAAAGAATGTGATGGAAAAAAAGTGAAGAACAAAAGAATGTGAGATGAAAAAAAATCCTTAGAAAAAAAGGAGAAAAAAAAACTGATCGAAACATTCTTGAGATGATGAGAATTACATGTGAAATAATTGTTGAAGAAGGATATCTCATTTTTCCCAAGCCTAGGACCCCTATTTAAGTCATTTTAACCCCAAAACTAACCCAATTAAATCAATTATTCCAAGACCCAAATAAAAGCCCAACTCCTTTTCCCTCCCAAAATTCTCTCTCTAAAAACTCTCTCAACTCAAGACTCCATGGAAGAACTTTGAAGGAGCTTGTCAAGGGCTTGTAGATGGGATGTTTCACGCAAAATTCATAGGGTTTAACTAAGGTATGGTTGCTCTTCACTCTTGGGATCCCTTTCCCCAAGAGGTCCTTCCAAAGATGGTTTTCAAAGTCCCCCAAATTGTAGATTTCAATCCAAAAACGTGGGTCTTCTTTATAAATGTTGAATTGTTATTATAAACTGATTCTGATTGATGATATATGAACAATTATGGCTGAATTCATATAGTGTTGGTGATTTTTGAAGAATCCCCATGAGACCCATGTTTCCCCTTCTTTCTCCAATTCTAACCCTAGTTGTGTTGAATATTGATTGAAGGTTATGAATTGAATGTGATGCTACGCAATTCATGTTTGTTTGATGATATTACCCTAAATTATGTATGATTACTATGGAATTAGGGTTAAGTCTTGAATGGGGCCTTCAAGGCTATGATGATATGATATCAATGTGATTCTTTATGTATTGTTGAATGTGCTTGCTTAATTCATGTATGATGAAGTTGGATGATGGTTCCCTCTAACCCTAGTTGGTAATTGAGCATGTTATGACTATGCAATGCAAGTTTGAATGTTGTGAGATGTTGGTATTATTGTTGTTATGTTGAATTGAAGGTAATTCATGTTAACACAATATGAACATGCTATGAGTAAAGGTGTTTTATGTGAAAGGATTTCTCATACATGTACACACACATGAATGAATGAAGCTATTGCTAATGTAATGAATGTGAGTCTCTTGAAAAGTTTCCTCAATTGTACTCTAAACTAGTCTATGTTATGCATGGTATGATAATGTGAAAGGTCATTCTCACATGACGAAGGTTCTTGATGAAAGGTTTTCTCATCTATGAACTGTTGAGCTTTTATGACTATATTGAGGGGTATTCCCTAAAGGTATTCTATATGACCTTAAATGGTAATGAAAAGACTAATGACTACTTTAAAAGGTGAATTACTTAGATTGTAATGATACTATACCTAATGTGTTGTTGCGGTGTTGATGACCTAGTTTCCTCATCCTTAACCCTCTACACTTGAATTATCTATGAAGTATATATGTATGTTATGGTATGATTGTTATATGATTGAAAGGTAGTTCTCATGATTATAATGTAATGTAAAGTGAAAGGTTTACTCACTTGCTAAGTGTTTCTAAGGTGAAAGGATTGTTACTCACTTATGAACACATATGAGCTATTATGGTAAGATGTCTACATAAGAGTCTAGTAAAGGCTAATGTGAACTTATGTGATGACTAAAGATGATTACAAAAGGGAATTAGATGCTTAGCACCGAAAGGGCATGTAAATGAGATGGGGGTCTCACGTTTAGTAAGTCTGGCTCCCCACATGGGTTTCCTCACATTTAGCATGTCCAGATTACCCACGGTATGTGTTGTCTCATGAGATGGAAACCCCCACATTTAGTAAGTTAGGGTTTCTAGTAGCAATCTCCTTGACCCTTAACTATGTGTCCACATAGGACTCTAGCTTAGTGAATCCATCTAGATAGCTATGTACAAATGGATACACCTTAAGCAAGTGTTAACCCTCTCTTTTCGGTGTGGGAGTAAAACACCAGGTTCCATGTATCTCTCATGGTCTATGTCAGTTATTGCAATATTTTCTTAATGTAAAAAAGTAAAAGTAAAAGTAAATGAAGGTGTGAACTCTAACTAGGGATTTCTTAAGGGTTTCTACATAGTGTAAGGGAGGGTATGTGACTTCTCTTGCACATTGCACTTGTGGGATCCTAAGGGATGGCTGTAGTAGTGTTTCTCTTATGATTATGATGATTATGACTTATGTATGTTGAAGCTATGTTATGTATGATCATTATGAAGATGGTTTACCTATGGTATGGACTATTTTAATAAGACTAATGTATGATAAGTATGAGCATGGTGATGCAAAGGTAATACTTAGTGTACGTAGAACTATGGACCCTACCTATGCATTGCACAAGTAAAACCTAGGGTTACTTATGTTGTTATTATATTATGATGTAATGATCTTAATGATTGAATATGCATGAGTTGTATGTCTTGTAATGAGTAATATTGTATTAAGATTATGTTTAGAGACTATGCTTATGGTGATGTTATTATCCTTTGTTCTTTGATGAACTATATGTGTATTGCTTGTGACTTGTGATTCTCCAACTCTTTCAAGATGATGTTCAAAATGTGCATAAAGCATGGTTTCAACTACATGTCCTTTTTAAGCATGTTTTAATGGTTTTTATGCATGGCTTCCATACTTAGTACGAGTGTTGTACTAACCCATATTTCTTCTACATTTTTACAAAGTGTAAGGTTTGGTGATGTGAGGTCTTATGCTTGGAAGTTAGGTTTCTAAGGAGCTTATGAATGAAGACTTGGGGAATCCTCATAGTTTTGAGGATGAACTTACCTCGTACACTTATGTCATTATGTCTTTATGTTTTACGTCATTAGACTTGTGTAAGGGTCGTGCCCCTAGTAATTATTATGTAAGGGCCGTGTCCCTAAGTTGTTATGAAAGAGTTGTTATTCTAAATGTTATAGATGGTTTGAGACGTAGTGTCATAGACCCTCTCTTATTTTGTATAGACTTCGATGGTAAATAATTTTTTTAAATTTTCCGCTATTTTCATATGCTTTAATGTTCATGATATGCTAAGGGCTTGTATAAGACCTCTTCGAGGTTGAATACGCCGTGTTACGACTAGGGGGTACTCTTGGGTCGTTACATACATAATGGGAAAGCCTATGGTTCTTTGTGCATACATGTTAATTTTATTTATGAGTGTGAGTTGTTCTTTGATGCTAAGTCCTTGATTTATATTCAATCTTTTGAATTGATTGTGTGGACTATTTCTTCTTATGAGGGCACTTGTTTCATGATGGATAGGTGATTTTATTAACTTTTTTTATGAGAGTAGGTGAGCAAGCTTAAATTTGATGAGTTCAAAGTCTTTCCTTGAGGTTAGAAGGTTAAAGCTTTGTAGTTTATTTGGATGTTTTGCATAATGAGCGAGAATTGTACTTGACATTTTGAAATTTGTATATGGCCTAATTGTTTGTGTCAACCAAAATGATGGCATTCCTAGTTTGATTTTTTTAAACATGAACTTTAATGTTTGCTCGAGGGTGAGCAAAAGTTTAAGTGTGGGGTGTTGATGTGCGGCCAAAAATATATTTTCTTATCATTATTCGCCTCACATTTATTATTTATATCTACCCTTTTTGAGCATGAATTTTATGGATTGTGCTAAATAGTGTATTTTATTTGTAGGAGTAAATTTGTGTAGAATTGAAGAAGTTTGAGATAAAATGAATTAACGATGGACGATTGAAGAAGGAAATCAAGCAGACGGCTTAATAGATTAAACTTTATAAAATAAAATATTGTTGGTCGAAGTAGAATTGGAATTGGAATTGGAAATTTCCATGAGGCATCATATGAAGTATGAAGAAGCACAGGGTTGAGGCGGTTGCCCTGTTCCACGCGGAAAACTAATTCCTATTGTTTTTCAATTCCTAATTTGATTTGAACTCAAATATTTTATTTAGTGTTTTCTCTATATATAAATAGTCCATATAAATAATTATTTGGGGCATATCAGATATAGGGCATCAAGTATAAAGTTGTCAATAATTTTTAGGTGTTCTTTTCTTCTTCTTTCTTTTCTTAAACATTAGTAGCTAAAGACCCCTGTTATGGGGCTATGGCTATTGGTAATTGTCGAACATCGATTGTTTTGAATTAATATTGGTTATCTCTTTAAATTACATCTATATTTATGTTTTAGTATTTCTTGACCGGCTATCATAGAGATAAATCTGTTGTCTACTCTGAAAATCGGTAGAGGCTAAGGTAGATAGACAAAAAAGTATAGAAAGCTTGATCATCCATTAAGTGGAGTTGATTTGTTTTTAGCAGTCACTCCTGGACGAACACCTAGCTTGGTTACGAAAAAGAATGAAATATAAATGCTCGCTAATTAGGAATGCCTATCCCTGCTTAACGATGTAGTTAGACAGCTAATTGGAAAAGATGATTAGAGGTCGGGAGACCATTATCATAAAATCAACCATGTAAATCAGTAATTTGATAACCGTAGTTAATTCATGAATTAGATGTAATACATGAAACCTATACATGCCGCAACACTAGAATTTACAAAATCATTGTAAGTAATTTTACTATTTCATTCATGCATTCTTAGTATTTAAATAAAAATTAAATAATTTTGGCACTCTTAAATAAATAATTAAACTAGTATAATTTAGTAAAAAGTTAATTGACAAGTCCTTTGGGTTCGATAATCCAATTCTTTTAAGAGCCACTATATTACTTAAGAGACCACGTACACTTGCGTGTGCAATTGGGAGCAACATTATTCTTCTATTGATTGTAGATCCATGTGGTCAAGTTTAAATTTCCAAATGAACCCATCCTAGAGTGGAAAAGGGGGAAATTCTATGCCTAAGGGTTAGTTTGCTTCTTGTCTTAAAGCTAGAAATATGATTTTGAAGGATTGAATTTACCATCTAATCAGGGTGAGGGATATAAATTTTGAGACCCCTACTCTTGAGTCGGTCTCCGTTGTAAATGAGTTTTTGGAAGTATTTCCAGATGATTTACCTGGTATCCTCCAGAAAGGGAAATAGACTTTGGTATTGACCTTCTCCCATATACACAACCTTTCTGTATTCCTCCTTATCGTATGTCCCCAGTAGAACTTAAGGAATTAAAGGAGAAGTTGAAAGAGTTGTTGGATAAGGGTTTCATCTGACCAAGTATCTCTCCATGAGGTGCTCTAGTTTTGTTTGTTAGAAAGAAAGATGGTTCGCTTCGTATGTGTATTTACTACTGGCAATTGAACAAGGTAACTATTAAGAATAAGTATCATCTTCCAAGGATAGATGACTCGTTTGACCAACTTTAAGGGGCAAGCTATTATTCCAAGATTGACATTTGGTCGGGTTATCACCAATTGAGGGTGAAAGAAGATGACATTCCGAAGACGGCTCTTCAAACCCGATATGGTCATTATGAGTTTTTGGTAATGTCATCTGATTTGATTAATGCTCCGGCGGCATTTATGGATTTGATGAATAGGGTGTTTAGACAATACCTTGACATGTTTGTGATTGTGTTCATTGATGATATATTGGTCTATTCAAGGAATGAAGACGAGCATGTCGATTATTTGAGGGTTGTGTTGCAAGTCCGCAAGGACCAACAACTCTTTGCACAGTTTAGAAAATGTGAGTTTTGGGTAAGGCCCGTGGCTTTTCTTGGGCATATTGTTTTTGCTAAGGGCTTTGTGGTAGATCTCAAGAAGACGGATGCGGTAAAAAGTTGGCCTAAACCTCTATTCCCCTCGAATATTAGAAGTTTCTTGGGTTTAGCCGGTTACTATAGAAGGTTTGTTGAAGGATTTTCTTCGATTGCTTCTCCATTGACGGCAATGATTCAAAAGAAGGTTAACTTCATATGATCTAAGCGTGTGGAAAGAGTTTTCAAGAATTGAAAGATAGACTTACTTCAGTTCCGTGTTGACTTTACCAGAAGGGACATACAGTTTTGTTGTTTATTGTGATGCCTTGAGAATTGGGTTAGGATGTGTCCTTATGCAAAATGGGGAAATCATTGCCTATGCTGAATTCAAGGCATCTTAAGATTCATGAAAAGAATTATCCTACCCATGACCTTGAACTAGCGGTAGTTGTTTTTGCCTTAAATATTTGAAGGAATTATTTGTATGGTGTTCATGTGGATGTCTTTACTGACCACAAGAGTTTTCAATTTGTGTTTAACTAGAAAGATCTAAATTTTCGCCAAAGGAGATGGCTTGAATTATTGAAAGTATGACATGAGTGTTTTCTATCATACAGTAAGGCGAATTTGATGGTAGATATTCTTAGTCGATTATCGATGGTAGTGTTTTTCACATTGAAGATAATAAGAATGAGTTAGTTTGAGATGTTCATGGATTGGCCCGATTGGGTGTTTAGTTAGTTGTCTCTACCAAGGGTGGCGTTGTGGTTCACAATGGCTCAAAATCGTCCTTTGTAGCTGATGTAAAGGCCAAGCAAGGTCTTGATCCAACTTTAGTTGAATTGAATGAAGCGATGCTTAAAAAGTACGTAGAGGCTTTATCCAGTGGGGGAGATGGTGTACTTAGATATCAATGTCGTTTGTGTATTCCTAATCTAGATGACTTGAGAGGACAGATTTTGTAACAAGCCCATAGTTCTCAATATTCCATTCACGCAGGAGCCACCAAGATGTATCGTAACTTGCGGGAGATCTATTGGTGGAATGAGAATAAGAAAGATATTACAGAATTTGTGGCAAATGTACCAATTATCAATAAGTGAAAGTTCAGCATCAAAAGCCGAGAGGTTTATCTCAGGATATTAGCATTCCTACTTGGAAGTGGGAAGACTTGAACTTGGACTTTATTGTTGGGTTGCCTCGCACTCGGTGATAACGTGACTCAATTTGGGTTATTGTAGATCGGATGACGAAAGTGGATCATTTCATTCCTATCAATATTTCTTATTCGACGGAGGACTACACCAAGTTGTATTTGAAGGAAATGATGAGGTTTCATGGAGTTCCCTTATCCATTATCTCCGGTTATGTTACCCAATTCACTTCACAGTTTTTGAAATCTTTCCAAAAGGGTTTTTTACTCGTGTTAAGCTTATTACGACCTTTCACCCATAAATCAATGGGAGAGCGGAGCGTAGTATCAAAACTTTGGAATATATGTTGAGAGCATGTGTAATTGATTTCGAGGGTAATTAGGATGATTAGTTGCCTTTGATTGCGTTTGCCTACAACAATAGCTATCACTCAAGCATTGGTATGGCACCATTTGAGGCCAAATATGGTGGGAGGTGTAGATCTCCAATAGGTTGGTTTGAGGTGGGTGAAGTTTCCCTAATAGGTCTCGAGTTGGTACACGATGCTATGGAGAAAGTTTGACTCATTAGAGAAAGGTTGAAAACGTCTCTAAGTCGGCAAAAGTCTTATGCCGATGTTAGAAAAAGAGATTTTGAGTTTGATGTTCAAGATTGGGTGTACTTGAATATCTCACCCATGAAGGGTCTAATGAGGTTTGTCAAGATAGGGAAACTCAATCCCCGTTATGTAGGTCCCATATCAGATTTTGAGGCGGATTGGTAAGGTTGCTTATGAACTTTGTATTGTCTAATGAATTGGCATTGGTACATCCAGTTTTCCATGTTTCATTGTTGAAAAAGTGTGTTGGAGATCTGACATCTATAGTTCCGTTAGAAGGTTTGGTAGTTAAGGAGAATCTTTCTTATGAAGAAGTTTCGGTTGAGATTTTAGACCGACAATTAAACGATGAGAAAGAAAGAACTTGCTTCTGTAAAAGTTCTTTAGAGGAATCAGTTAGTTGAGAGTGCTACTTGGGAGGCCAAGGCCGATATGATGTCCCATTGTCCTCATATCTTTCCTTCCGTCCCTAGTCAACCTTGAGGTATCTAGTTCCTCAAGGTTTAGTCTCTTGGTGTCTTGTGTCTTAGATATTCTCATGATTTCCACATTATGCATGTTCATGAAGGCTTAAATTTTGAATAAAATGAGTTTACGTGATTGATTGTTACTTGTTTGTTAATGAGTTATGGATTTCAACTCATTTAGGGCTTAATATCTAGAGTTCTAGTGTACTCAAATGCCTATTTTATGTTCTAACCTGATGTTGTAATGCTAATCTACAGCAGAGAGTGCAAAAGACAAAGGCAAGGACATTACTAGGCAAAATAAGCGAAAAATCTAAAAAGATCGAAGAAAAGCAAGGATGATGCTCGCCAAAGTCACTTGGCGAGTCGCAAAGTGGCTCTTCAGCTCGCCAAAAGTTACAGCAGGCGAGCCCATGGACAAATCCAACTCTACGAGGAAATTTGAGCTTCGACGACGCACCGAATGAATTGGCGATAGAAGTCTTTATCGCCTAAAGTCACAAAATGGAAGAGTTGAAAAGCCAAGCCAAGAAGGCAATGTAAATGAGCACTCGATGAGTCGGCAACCTGGTCTGCGAAGCTCGACTTATTCTGCTGAGTGGCTCCGCAACTGAAAATCTGAAAGTGTATAAATGCTATTTTAAAAATAGAATTAAGGAATCCTGAGATTTTGGATAGTCCCCACACTGTCTAGTCTTGGGTTTTTGATTCCTAACACTGTTCTTTGACCTTTAGAGAAGAGATTTAGGGGTTTATTTTGATTTGGAATTCAATTTGTGCATTTTGAAGACTTATGGATTATTACCCAAGATGATGGAAACATAGTTGGCAACTATTTCTTGCTATTTATTTTTTGTGGATAAAACCCCTATTTTTGGGGGTTTGTGATTATGTGATTGAATTCTTAAATTAGCTTATGGGTGTTAGTATTTTCTAATTTGATTGTTGATTTGAAGTGGGTTCAATTAGTAGTTGAGTTTTAATTGATGAATTGTAGTTGCAAATGCATTTCTAGTCTAGCATTCTAAGCTTGCTTGGGAAAGAGGTGTTAGAGTTAAAACTATTAATTGATGATTGTAATGATTGGGTTATTGTAGACTTATCTTGAGAGAGTGGGTCTAAATTCAATCTTACCAATCTAGCTTGAAAGAGTAGATTAATTGAGGTATTGGGCTGTTTATATTTGTTATGCGTGTCGAGGTTCGAGAGAACTTACTTGATTCATGATAGTTAATTTAGAAATGGCTATTACACCTAAAGCCTTGCCTACCCACTAAGATTTAATGATTTTTTTAAAGTAATAATCACCCATTTAGCGAAAGTGGCATTCAATTGATTGCACTCCCAAGGATCCCTCTCTACTTGTTTAGTCTCGATTGTTTCAAGTTGTTAGTTCTTCTCTCAAATCCCCTCAAATTGACATTAATTGTCAAACCCCTGCCATTTACTTTAACTGTTTTGAAAATGTCTTCTTCTACAAACGATTAGAACACTCATTTCACTTCGTAATCGAATTATTTACCGTACAACTCCCTATGGGATCAACTCCAATTCTTCGTTTGGTTTATACTTGATTGCGACTGCCTACACTTAGAATCAAATGAAGTGTACTGGAGCATTATCAAAAATGGCATCGTGGTCGGGGAGTGGTTTTTAGAATTCTTTTAGTGAAGTTTAGCTGTGAACTGATTGTGTTATAGTTCAATCAGCTTATTTTTGTGTTTTGTTGGCTGCTGTTAAACTAGTGAAGATATGAGTGTTAACGGGAGCAATGCTAGACAACATGGGCACAATGATGACATCGGTAAGTTGAACGATGTCAATGAAGATCCGCTGGGAAGTGTGGGTGCTATTCGATTGCCTCCGATTTTGGGCAATATTGTTTTTCATGTGACTAGCACTATGTTGCAGTTGTTGCACATGAAGGGTCTATTTGGGTTTAGCTACTGAGGATCCTCATGACCACATTCGGAACTTTGTAGATGTGTGTGGACCATTTCTTTCAGGAACATTTCTAAAGAGTCAGTTCAACTTCGTTTGTTTCCCTTTTCCCTAATGGGGGAGGCAAGGAAGTGGTTGGATGAGTTACCAAGGGATTCAATCATTTCTTCCGATGAGCTCACTGATGCATTTTATGTAAGGTTTCTCCCTCCCTCGAAGATGGTGACTTTGAGAGATAATATTAGAACTTTAAGCAAGTGGATGGTGAACCAATTAATGAAACATGACTGAAGTTCCAAAAATTGCTATTCCAATGTCCAACTCATGGACTCCTGAACAATGTATTGTTACAATACTTCTACCGGAGTCTAGATTCAGTCAACAAACATGTGGCATACCAGCTTGTTCAAAGAGGAATTATGCAACAACCATTTTGAAATAACATCTACTCTTCTTGATGAGATGACAAAAATCAATCATCCTTGGTACACTAGAGAAGATCAAGTGTCTCCTTTGAACTTCAGGATGACAAAGGAACAATGGAAAAAGAGCAAGAACGGGATGTAAACACAGCCAAGATGATGACCCAAATGGAACTATTATCAAAACACATTATGGGTAGTGGTTCTAAGGTTGTGCATGCGATTGGAGTTAATGGAGTTAATCTTGATGAAGAGCAATTTGATACTATGTACAATGAGGAAGTACAGTTCCTAACAAATCAAGGAGGCGGTTTTCGCCCGAACTGTCCAAGGCTGGGTGGAAACCAAGGCTGGAATATGGATTGCAATGATGGTTGGAGAGACTGACATAGGGAATGTCGTCACCGTGGGATGAATTGAAGAGAATAAGATGGTGACAGAGAGATATATATATCTCCCCATGAGCGTCAAAAGCCAAAAGAGCAAAAGGCTGATCATGAAATATTTTGCACAGAAGATGCACTTGTACACAATCTAAACAAAGTGGAAGGATCAGACAAAGTGCTAAAGGAAATGAAAGATGACGTCTCATCTCTGAACCAAACAGTTACCTCACATTCGGTATAAATTAAGAGGATAGAAGCATAAATGGGTCAAATCTCGACTCATTTAAATCCAAGCCAAAAGGACGTTTACCGAGTGATACCATGGTAAAACCAAAGAATGAAGTTTGAAAATATGTCTTCGTCATGCCAAAATGTTAAATATGACGCCTCTTGGGAGGAAGCCCAAGTCTTTAGTTTCTAATGTTGTTGTTTGAATAATGGGTGTTACATGTGCATGTTGAAAATTTGAAGGTTTGGGAAAAGAGGCAATTAGGCGAGCCCAGGCACCGATGGGCGACTCGCCGAACAGGTCGACGAGCTCGATCTAGACCACCGCATTGACTAACTAAATGGATGGAGTTCTATAACATTTGGAGGATACAAGTACTATTTGGCGCATCGCCGAATAGTCAACAAAATAAGTGGAGATCGCCGATTAGCGTGCGAACTGAAGGGTCAAAAAGGCCTCAACCATTTTAAATTCAAAATTTCCCCTCATTTCACATTTTCTGACTTTTGCACTCTTACAATCCAATTTTAGATTGCTTTTGCTTGTTGCTTTTGTGTGCGGATCAATTTCTCGAGGGAATTTTTTCACTTTTACTTCTGAATTTGCTTGCGTAACATTTGTATATACTTTTGAGGTTAGTGTCCTAAACTTGACTTAAATTTTTAGTAGTTTGTGATGCATACTTGTATGTTATTGGATTTATTGCCTAATCTTGAGTAGTTGATTGATTTTGAAGTAAGGGCTACTATTGTATCATGTTATTGTTTGTATTTAGCCCATAATTGTTGATTTTCGTGTTTAGAATTGATTGAATTCATGGGTGTTTATTACTTATATGTTGGGTCTGTTATGGGTGAAGTCTGAGCAGCCTGTATTGTACCAATCGACTTAATTTACCCAATGATAGAGAGGATGATGTCATTCTTAAGGGAAAAAGATGTTGATTGTTTAATTGTAGACAAATCGGGGAAGTCTGAGTACACCAGGGTCATTATTGGTATGGGTCTGAGCTTAATTGCATAGAATAATGCTTAATTTCTATTATCGTGGGCTGTGGGTGAAAAATTGAAGGTCTGGGTAAAAAATGGCACAAGGGACCAATCAGCGAGCTTAGTTAAAAATTGAAGGTCAGTTTGCCAAGTGACTCCTTAATCACTTTATTGTTCTTCAAATTTTATGATTTTATTCTATAACATTTGGTGATATGCCTGAGCTCGCCAAGTTGACTCGACGACTCACCAAATGTCTGTTTGATCACTCTTTCTCAGCGCCAATTTAGGAAAATAATCTGTAACTTTTAGTACGCTACTTTTAGTTCGCTGAATGGTGTTGACGAATCGCCGAAAGGCCATGTACTTGGGTGACTTGTGCTGATGTCTGAGCAATTTTATTCTGGACCTTTTGGCAAGCCCGATTTGGTTCGCCGAACTAGTTGGCAAATTTTCCTGCAGGTTCTTAAACTTTGATATTTTTTTGAACTATTTCTAATGTATTGGTTTATTCCATGTTTTATTCCAGGTATGACCAGACCTAAGGTTCAGGCAGAAATCAACCACCCTAGAAGAAAGCACGGGGAATAGTGATAAATGAGGGTTTTTCTCCTTCACGAGCTACACAAGCAAAGCTTCCTCCGACATGGGGGAAGAGCAAAGAAAAGGGTAAGAGGCCTGGCGATCAAAGTCTAGTGGAGGGTAGCTCAAACAGTATGGGTATCTACGACACCTACCTTACCACCTCAGAGTCTAACAGTGAGAGAAACTCGGGGTCTAGATCACCAATCTCCCTATTCGAGCCGTAAGATGACCAAATCTTGCAAAAGAGGAGAGCTGAGCTACGCTCTAAAGCACTACATCATCCAACAAGGATAATGGTGACTCCTACACCCCCTCCACCTCCAGAACTGACGGTTGAGCAGGTACCTCTAGTGCCTCCAGTACAGCCACCTCCTCCTCGATCACTGAATAAATTAAAGGTTGTCGAGTTGAGGACTATCTTAGAGAAGTGGCTGTCTATAGATGGAGTGGTGGACAGGTACCGGGAAGTGTTGAACACCATCAAGTTCCACAAGTTTGATATCTTTACATGGACTTGAGGTGCATACACACATTCATAGGTCCGAGAATTTTATGTTGAGTATGGAAAGTTTATGCATAAGGGGAAGAATAAGGTCGACTCGTTTGCACTGGTTGACCATGTGGTGGTGTGCGTTAAGAAGGTTAAATGTAGCAGGATGGATATTAATGAGGTGCTGGGGTGCACGATAAATGTGATTCACTTCTTGGTGGATGGTTTACAGAAGAAGACCTTTGATGACTTGAAGGGTTGGTTGGCTCCTCCTATCTCCGACATCACATCGCCATGGATTCAGTCAAGAGTTCAGATATAGAAGAAGAACTTGAATGTGGCTGCTCGGTATTGTTTAGGATTTATTCGACGCACCTTGATGCCTTCCCTGAATGAGTCAATACTTCAGCATCCTAAGGTGGCATTGTTGGGATCCATTATTGCTTGACATGATCTAAATATCAGATTGATGATTGAGCAAGAGATGTCTATGAGGATTAAGAGGAGTCAGACCTCACTCTCTTTCTCGATATTGATCATAGAGTTGTGCCGGCATGCTCGTGTTCCATTTGGGGAGAAGATAGATGTGGAAGTGACTCCCACTTCCTCTACTAATATCTGGAGGATCGAGGTTGAGTACACTAAAGACAAGGCTGAGAGAAGGAGAGCTGCACGAGTGGACACTTCCCTAGTTGTTGAAGGGGAGATGCTAGAGACAGACATAACCCCTCCCACTCAGGCCGATGAGCCTTCATGTACCCCTGGAACTTCTACTCTTTTGTTCCTTGTACTTTTGTTCTTTGCTTCCAAGCCCCCATTGACCCAGGCTATGTTGTTCAAGATGTGCCATCGGCCCAATCTACTAATGTATGTGCCTACGGGTAGAGGTTGTTGTCCTTGGTATGATAGAGATGGCCATTGCTATTGCCATAGATCCTATTCGGGTTGAGTTGAGTAAAGTACCGAAGTTGATCCTTTGCATATAGCTTTTTCAGCACGGTGGACCTTCCCGAGGTCCCAAGTATAGAGTTGGCAGCAATTTCTGAGATTCCCTCAGCTACTACTATCGGAGATGCTGTTGTGGCTGATGAAATTGCTAAGTCTGATACTCCCGAGACTAATGAGAAGGAGCTTGGTATACCAGATGCAGCAGTGTATGATGAACTTGAGGATTTAGAGGGCGCGATGGTTCAGACAATTATGGAGGCCTCTCTTCGAGATACATCGACGGTGGGCTGTATCTTGGAGCACCATTATTAGAGCTGAGCCAGGCACTGATACCGATATTGAGAGAGTCACAGATGTGTAGAGTTCACATCAGGCTTAGCCTAGTAGGGGGATCTTGACTCTCTTTATTTTTATTTTGAGACTATTCTTTTCTTTTACATTGAGGACAATTGTTAGTTTCGTTTAGCGGGGTAATGTATCTTCATACCTACCTCTTTTGGGTTGTTATTGTGATTGTGTGATTTTTTTAGCTTTTATGCTTACTTGGTGTAACTATGGTTTTTAATGTGAATGTCGATTGGTTTTTTAATCCAAATTTAAAATTCCACCTCTTGATGTTTGTGAATGTGGCTGTTCTCTTGCATATTTGAATATCGGTTGCGATTAATACCGATGACTTAAATAGTGCTCTTGATTGAAAGATATCTTTTTGCAATTCTAATAAGGCAAATTTGAGTTGCATAAGTCATGTGTGAACTCTTAGCATATCATTGTGATTGGCCGATTGTTGAGATGAATCTTCTAATGATCGTTCCACGCAAGCTGAAATTGTAGAATCTTAATTGATTATTGTGTTGAATGCCATGTGTATGAGATTGTCTTGAAACATGTGCTTGGTAATACCTACAACTTGCCCCGTTAGTCCAATCGATTAATATAGGTGAATGATAGATATGATCTTAGGAAATTTTTTGGAGAATCAACAAACGTGCTAGTATACCTCTTTGTGACCACCTTGTGAGGGTACGAACCTAGCTTGGCACCATTTGAGCTTAACCTTTTCTTTGGATGAAAACATGAGCACATTTGGCCTCTTCTTCCCATCAACTAAACCCTTTATGAAACATTGGTCCGTTTGAATAGCCAACTTTGGCCAAAAGCCTAAGTTGGGGGTATGGTTAAAAAGGAGGAAAATCAAGATTTTGGTGAAAATTTCCTCTTGATGGATTGTGTTGAAAGTTATGGAAACCCTCTATATATATAAAACATATAAGAAGAAGATTGAAAAAGAACGTGAATGTTGCAAGAAAGTTTGTGCATTGAATAAAAGAATGGGGTATCCAATGACTTCTACCCATGCTTCATGATGGTAGAAGTCACTAAGCCAAAATGATCAGACCTTTACCCTAATCCCAATTACAAGCTTTGAAAGACCTTTGTGATCTTGATTGAGCTTAGAGTCATGTTGATTAGAAAATACGGGTAAGCCTATAGGTAGAATCATGCATGTGTTTATCTTCGAAAGTGTGAGAGTTGCTTTTGATTTCTTAAATCTGAAAATTTGATGAGCTTTGTGTGAGCATATAATCATACTTGATGTGAAGGCATTAAAATACTCTTGTTGAGCTCGAATTTACATTTGAAGCAAGCACTGTGAGCTTGAGTTCTATTTGATTAAGGTTAGTCACAATTTGAAACTTGTAGTACACAATTGAACATTGCATGGGTAGATTGAACCTCTTGTCAATTCAGGTTGAGTCTTGAGTAGCACTATTTGTAGACATCTATGTTAAACTGATTGATCTTGTGTTTTACTTGAGGACATGCAAAATTTTAAGTTTGGGGTGTTGATGTGTCTGGGATTTTGACTCATTTACGGCTTAACATCTAGATTTTTAGTGTTCTCAATGCCTATTTTATGCTCTAAACTGATGTTTAAATGCTAATTTACAGCAAAAAGGAGCAAAAAAGTTGAAGAAAAGCAAGGATGATGCTCGCCAAAAGTTACAGCAGGCCAACCCATGGACAAAGCCAACTCGGTGAGGAAATTAGAGCTTTAGTGACGCGCCACATTAATCAGTGATGGAAGTCTTGATCACTTGAAGTAACAGAAGGGAAGAGTGGAAAAGACAAGCCAAGAAGGCGATGGAAAGGAGAACTTAGCGAGTCACCGACCTGGTCGGTGAAGCTCAACTTGTTCCACCGAGTGGCTTCGAAACTAAAAATGAAAGCGTATAAATATGAATTTAAAAAGAGAATTAAGGAGTTCTGATGTTTCGAATAGTTCCTACTTTGTCTAGTTTCGGGTTTTTGATTTCTAACATCATTTTTGACATTTTGAGTAGGGATTTAGGGTTTATTTTGATTTGGAATTCAATTTGTGCATTTTAAAGACACGTGTATTAATACCCAAGCTTATGAAAAACATATTTGGTAACTATTTCTTGCTCTTTATTATATGTGGCTAAAACCACCATTCTTGGGGGTGTGATTATGTGATTGAATGCTTTAATTAGCTTATGGGTGTTAGTATTTACTAATTTGATTGTTAAGTTGCAGTGGGTTCAATTAGTAGTTGAGTTTTAATTGATGAATTGTAGTAACAAATGCAGCTCTAGTCTAGCATTCTAAGCTTGCTTGAGAAAGAGGATTTAGAGTTAAAACTATTAATTGGATAATATAATGATTGGATTATTGTAGACTTAGCTTGACAAAGTGGGTCTAAATTCAATCTTACCAATCTAGCTTGAAAGAGTAGATTAATTGAGGAAATGGGCTGTTTATATTTGTTATGCTTGTCGAGGTTCGAGAGAACTCATTTGATTCGTGATACTTGATTGAGAAATGGCTATTACACCTAAAGCCTTGACTACCCACTAAGATTCAACGATTTTTACTAAGTAATAATCACCCATTTAGGGAAATTGGCATTCAATTGATCACTCCCCAAGGATCCTCTCTACTTGCTTAATCCCAATTGTTTGAAGTTGTTAATTGTTTACTCAAATCCTCCAATTGAAATTAATTTTCAAACACCTTTCATTTACTTTAATTGTTTCGAAAATGTCTACTTCTACAAATGATTAGAGCCTTTGCTTTCACTTCGTAATCGAATTCTTTACCGTACCACTCCTAGTGGGATTTACCCCAACTCTTCATTGGGTTTATACCTGATTACGACCGCCAACACTAAGAATCAGATGAACTGTAGTTGAGCGTTATCAAAAATGTGCTTTGAGTAGAATTTACTATAGACTTCATCATATAATGTTTTGAACATGTTTTGCTTGGAGTTGATGTTTCCTCCTTGGATATGTGCATTATGTGATGGCACTCATGATGGGTTGTTAGATTGAGCTTCTACCTTTCTTATGATGTCGTACATCTCAAATTGAGGATAAACGTTCTAAGGGGAGATATTGTAACACCTCGAATTCGAGAAAATGCTAAAAAGGGGTAATGGGGAAGAACTCACAGGCTAACACCTGAACCATAGACCCTTCACAGACCCCAAGACGGGCCATAAAGGGGATAACGGTCCGTGTGGTGGCCCATGGTAAGTCTCCCAAGGCTGGCTAAGAAAGGACGCCTACGATGAGGGCCTTAACAGTTTATGTGGAGGAGGGACAAGTCGTTATAATGCCTGTGTGTAGGAGGCATAACCAACCCAAGAGTTGGCCTACTCCCACGAGACCCTAGACGGGTCGTGAAGAGCCGAATGGCTCGTTAGGGTGGTCGTGAAGGAGAAATGCAACACGGGACCTCTCCCCAGGTCACTGGTAAAGGACTACGGCTACCACAACAGCTGGTGAGGTCCTTGATGGTTCGTGAAGGGCACCATTTGGGGGTTGCGCCAACTTTAAGTTAGGGGCTTTTAGGTCTTTTCCTAATTATTCTATCCTAACACTATGTCGTTTTGACCTTACATAAGTCTTAAATAAATATTTTTACCCGTAGAGTTCCCCAACTGAAATCATTTTCTCAAATTCCTAAAAAAAAAGAAAGAATAAGTCTTCCTCCTAAATAATTCTCTCTCCAGAAAGCTTGAAGAAAAAGAATCAACTTAGGGTTTCAAGTAAAGCCTCCAATTCCACCATTGAAGGCTAGATTTTGGAAATAATATATGATAGTTTTAATCCATGGAGCCCTTTCCTCCATGGAGTTCCTAAATTCTAAAATTTATAAAGTAAGAAATCCCCAATTGAGTTCAGGTTTTCTTTTCTATGTCATGGGTTCCTTTAAATGTTGATTTATTTGATTTATTTATGAACTTTTATGCATGAATTGATATAGTCTCATAATTTTTGTCACGACTAGAGAGCACCCCCTAGTCGTAACACGGTGTACTCGACCCTGAAGGGGTCTTATACAAGCCTCATATCATTCATTCATCGCATAGGTAATAAAAATAGTACGGAATCTAGAAGCTAGAAACATCAAGTCCATGTCCTCGATCTATGAGGACATACCAATAGATGTCTTGAGAGAACTCTAATCCCAAGCTTCATTAGAGAATGCAATCACTTGCCGAAACCTACACTTGTAGTAAAAATATAGAAGAATGGGTTAGCATACAAAAATGTACCAAGTATGATGACCATGCAAAAACATGCTTTAAAAGGGACATTTTGGTTGGAAACCATGCATTATGCCACTTTTTAGAAATATCATGAACAATAGCATAAGAGACATCAAGTACAAATATAATCATCATACAAGTCATAACATCACATTTGAACAGTATCAACATGTAACTCTTTCCCTTCACATTTAGCCTTCACCTCAAGTAACCCTCATGCTACACCTTGTGCAATGTATGGATAGCGTCCAATACCACCATCCACACCAAGGTACCACACTAAGTTCACCAAAAAGTGAACTCACCCTTCAACCTCTCCATTTTCAATAATACTCATAAACAAGAGACCTAAACCTTTAACAAGTTATTTCATCAAATAAGGACCATCACCTAAGACAACCCCTAAGTCATATATGTGCAATGTGAAAGTAGCATCCCATACTACTACTCACACTAAGTACTCCTTTGAAGTCACCATAGGCAAGACACATGCAAATACAATAAGTCATAACAAGGAAGTAACTCATAATACAATCCAAGTATAGCGTGCATCATTACATTAGGCCTTGAGATCAACATTCTTTATTAATTTAATTTAGAGGACTCTCATACAATAGTTATTACGACTTAGAGAACTTACTATAGTCCTCTTGAATCCTACTCATGCCATGTATGGATAGCATCCAATACTACTACCCACACTTCATAGAACTCCTCAAGAAACTATAATGCACATCTCACATGATAGGAATATGCGTTTAACTGACAAAGACCATGAGAGCTAGATCATGGAATCCGATATATTGTCCCACATCATAATGGCTGGTCTACTTGCCTAAGGTAAATCGGTATTTAGCTTAAGTAGATCCACTAGCTATCCTATGTTGGAACATAGTTAAGGGACACGGAGATTGCTACTAGATACTGCGCCCCAATTCACATAAGGGAATCCATCTCAAGAGATTGCTACTAAAAAACCGCCTCAACTCACATGAGAGCTTCCATCTCATTCAAAATCCTCTCGGTGCTTAGCTTACATTCCCATAGAGTATTTTACCATCCACACATTAAGGGATAAGAGATTGTTGCTAGACACCCCGCCTCAACTCACGTGAGGGTATCCATCTCAACCCAACATTCATTCATTGGATTGCTCATAGATTCAAAGATGAGAATAGCCTTTCATCTAAGAATCCCATTATCGTTCATTATTGTAAGATCAAGAATATCCTTTCAATCAACACATCATTTGCATTCATTCATTAGAGTACAATTGAGAATAGCTTTTCAATAAGTACTTCCGTATTAAAATTATCATTGAACTTAATTCGTTCATTCATTTATTCAAGTGTGTGTGTATATGTGAGTATAGCCTTTCACATAATCACCATCATTCACAAGTGTTAATAGAGAGATAATATTCAATCATAACACTATTAGTCATAGATAATGATATTAATAATCTAAATCAATCCACCCATAAGTCCGTCATCATTCATTCATAATCAACAAACCCACTTCATAAGGTTAAATTTAGAAATTGAGAGAAATCATGGGTTCATAGAGTAAAAGCATCAATTAAACATCAATATAATCATATAATGACATTAGTAAACCTTTAAAATTATTTGATGAAAGAACCCATTAGATTGAGTGAAAACCTAGATTTTCATGATTTGAAATCTTCTTTGAATTGGCTCCTTGAATGGAAAATTAGACAAGGATCAAGACCACCATACCTTGTTATTGCTTCCCACAAAATGTCCTTGAAAACACTTTGAAAACCTTGGAGAAATTGACCTTGGAAGCTTGGAGTCTTCAACTTCTATGGAGGTTCTAGAGAAAGTCTTTTGGAGGGAATGGTAGTTTGAATTTGGGGTTTTGTAACAATAACTTCTAAAATAGGTTTAATCACTTTCAATACTCTTAAAATACCTAAATAAACATAAAATAACCGTCCCCTAACTTATTAGGACCTGGGGTGAATTCACCCTACATTTACCGAGCCAAACCAGATTGCACAGGTGCAAACCATGGCTCCCCATCCACAGACCGTGGATAGGTTGGTGGCTGTAGCTCAAAAATGAAAGCCAAGCCTCCCTAGACTAAATCCTAACCCACACCCATGATCTCCGGGGCGCGGACCTGTCTAAGGGGCGTGATCTGCCTCCGTGAACCAAGGTGTCTTGACAACTTTTTGGGCAATATTGGGGTCCTCCTCAAGGACCCCTTGGGTATTCCTTGGGGTGTCGTACCAGGACTTTTAACCCTAATCATGTCATTCTAAGTATGGGAGTCATTTCTATGAGTTTTAACCCTTATACAACACCCCAAAACTCCACTACAAGACCCTATGACACACTAGTTCAACTCACTAATTTACGTGAGTTATAGTCGTGTCTTGACGTTTTACCCCTAAATTCCTCAACCTTCACTTGGGAAACCATCAAAGATCATCTAACCTCACATCAAACTCAAACACACACACACACGTTGTACTCTAGTTTCACTAGTTCATTTTCAGGGTCGTTACATTATCCCCCACTTAGTAACATTCGCCCTCAAGTGACACTTTAAAACACACAAAGGGGGTAACGACCTAAGACTAGCAGCCCACAATCATGCATGCAACATCAATATAAATGTATAAACATAAGACGAAGCATCAACTCCACATCAAAGAAGTCAAAATACAACAAGGAGGTTGAAACTACATCTACAACCTCTTTATGCATCAAAACTTCACATTCTTCATTTTATTAGAGGAACTTCCTTCTCCAAATCTCATCATGCTCATCACAAACATCATGCAATTTTCTCATAAAGGCACACTATGCAACTTCTTTATAAAAAACACATTTAGGCACGCTCAACAAGTCAACTCATGAAATATTTAGGCAACTCATCATAGATGCACATTAACATGAGGAACACAATTAATGAAAACTCATTTTCTCATATAACAAGAGTTCAACTAGAACATGCACAACATAAGGAGACCACAGAAACTCAAATTCACACATAATACCAAAACATGAAACAACCTACAAGGAACTCTAGGTCACAAGCTTGAATAAGAATAGAAGAAAAGAAGTAAGGATAGCAACATTCTCAATAACCTTACTACTCAACATACCATCCCCACTTAGGAGAAAACCCAACTAAGGCTATCATGAAGAACAACATAACTTACCGGTACCTTCAATCGGATTAGCTCCTTTGCCCTCCTTTGCTTGAAGTGCCTAGAAACGGTTCTTCTTTGGAGTATTATGATTCAGGTCAACATAAGAAGGTTGGTTGGTCTCTCTCTCTTTTTCCATGAGTGTTGGGCAATCCCTCATCTTATGACTCTTCTTTCCACACCGAAAGCACTCATGTGTGCCGGCAAGGCACTTACCCAAATGTTGCTTCCCACACTTGGCATATCTAGACCTCTCAAAAGAAAAACCACTCCCACTCCCTCTTTGGGAATTAGGGTTAGACACCCTCTCATTGCTCACCATTGAAAAATCTTTGTTGGAGAACCTCTTTTTGGACTTAGGTTGACCTTGCTCATCTGATCTACCCCTCTTTTACTCTCTACTCTTCCTGTCAAGTGTGGCCTCATCATTAGATTGACCATACACAATGAGTCTAGAAATGTTCATATCATCATGAAGCATCGATGTACGACACTCTTCCTTAACAATGTCAGACACACCGGTCACAAAGCGACTCATCTCATCTCTAGGGTTGCACACCAAAGATGACGCATACTTAGACAATAGGGTAAACTTCAAGGAATACTCCTCCACACTCATGCTCCATTGCCTAAGATTTATGAACTCCTCCACCTTAAACTCCCTCTTCTCACGGGGAAAGTACCTACCAAGGAAAGCTCTCTTAAACTCCTACCATTCTATAGGACCCGATTCTAAAGGCCTATTGCTCTTCCATTGAGGTTACCACACTTGGGCCACATCTTTCAATTGATAGAAAGCCAACTCCACTTTCTCCCTAGAAGATACCCCCATAGCATTGACTATCTAATATACTTCATCCAAGAATTCTTGGGGATCCTCTCCCACCTTAGAACCTAGGAAAAAGGAGGATTCATCCTCAAAAAGTCTCTCAACCTTGAGTCCATGGTATCCTCATTGGAATTCACCCTAGGCCCCACATCCCGATTCACTTGAGCCGTCATAGCTTGGGCTAAGGTTACAAAAGCTGACCTAATCTCCACATTAACCATGGCCGGGGGAACCACCAAAACTTCATTCTCTTGATTGTCTAGAGGAACTTGGCCACCTTGGGAGGAATTCCCTTATTCACTACTTCCTCTTCCACTCTCTTTGCGGGCGTCCTTCTTGTATTCATATCCTATAAACACAAGAGAAGGATTATGAAAAGGACATCTATAAAACTAAACTCTAAGGCACGACTTCAAGAATATGAAAGAAATGTAACTTTCTAACGTCCTATAGCCTCTCGCTCATAGATGTGTCGCGACTCACACTAATGAACAAGACTCTACTAGGCGTGTCTTGTGAGACATCAACCTAAAAACCATTCTCAAAACCTTGTGCTCTGATAGCTTGTATTTCACGAGCCGAGAGCACCCCCTAGTCGTAACACGACGTACTCGACCCCAAAGGGGTCTTATACAAGCCTCATAGAATTCATTCATCACATAGGTAATAAAAATAGTACGGAATACAAAAAATTTATTAAAAAATAATACAATCTATCAAAATACTCATTTAACAATATTTCAAAAGACTCAACGAAAGTCTAAGTCTCACATGGCCATCTTAGACAAAACTTTAAACAAGATAGGGTCACGACCCTTTATAATCGAAGTATTAACAATAGTCTTAAAACATAAAGAAGCTAGAAACATAAAGTCCATGTCCTCGATCTATGAGGACATACCAAAATATGTCTTGAGAGAACTCTAAATCCAAGCTTCACTAGAGAATGCAATCACTTGCCGGAACCTACACATGTAGTAAAACCATAGAAGAATGGCTTAGCACACAAAAATATACTAAGTATGATAACCATGCAAAAACATGACTTAAAAAGGGGCATTTTGGTTGGAAACCATGCATTATGCCACTTTTAGAAATATCATGAACAATAGCATAAGAGACATCAAGTACAAATATAATCATCATACAAGTCATAACATCACATTTGAACAATATCAACATGTAACTCTTGCCTTTCACATTTAGCCTTCACCTAAAGTAACCCTCATACTATACCTTGTGCAATGTATGGATAGCATCCCATACCACCATCCACTCTAAGGTGACCAAAGGTGAACTTACCCTTCAACCTTTCCATTTTCTATAATACTCATAAAGAAGAGACCTAAACCTTTAACGACTTATTTCATCACATAAGGATCATCACCTAAGACAACCATAAGTCACACTTGTGCAATGTGCAAGTAGCATCCCATACTACTACTCACACTAAGTACTCCTTTGAAGTCACCATAGGTATGACACATTCAAATACAATAAGTCATAACAAGGAAGTAACTCATAATACAATCCAAGTATAGCATGCATCATTACATTAGTCATTCAAATTAACATTCTTTATTAACTTCATTTAGTGGACTCTCATACAATAGTCATTACGACTTAGAGAATTCACTATAGCCCTCTTGAAGCCTACTCGTGCCATGTATGGATAGCATCCCATACTACTACCCACACTTCATAGAACTCCTCAAGAAACTATAGTGCACATCTCACATGATGGGAATAAGTGTTTAACCGACATAGACCATGAGAGCTAGATCATGGAATCCGATGTACTGCCCCACATCGTAAGGGTTGGTCTACTTGCTTAAGGTAAACCGGTATTTAGCTTAAGTGAATCCTCTATTTATCCTAAGTGGGCACATAGTTAAGGGACACAGAGATTTCTACTAGATACCCCGCCTCAACTCATTTAAGGGCATCCATCTCAAGAGATTGCTACTAGAAACCCCACCTCAACTCATGTGAGAACTTCCATCTCATTCAATATCCTCTCGGTGCTTAGCCTACATTCCCATAGAGTATTTTACCATTTATCATATTAAGGGATAAGAGATTGTTACTAGACACCCCGCTTCAACTCACGTGAGGATATCCATCTCAACCCAACATTCATTCATTGGATAGCTAATAGATTCATAAATGAGAATAGCCTTTCATCTAAGAATCCCTTATCGTTCTTTAGTGTAAGATCAAGAATATCCTTTCAATCAACACATCATTTGCATTCATTAGAGTACAATTGAGAATAGATTTTCAATAAGTACTTTCTCATTAACATTATCATTGAACTTTATTCATTCATTCAAGTGTGTGTATATGTGAGTATAGCCTTTCACATAATCACCATCATTCACAAGTGTTAATAGAGATATAATATTCAATCCTAACACTATTAGCTTCTAAACATGATCGTCTTACATTCCTTTAGATCACGCACATGCTTTACATCACATTCATATATACAACATCATGATAATACTTCAATTACCCACACTATGCCTTCAAGGCCATGATCACAATGTTCATAATAAGTAATTACTTCCACCTTTCAAGTGGATCAATATACAAACTAAGTAAACACCTCCACCTTTCAATTGCATCAATATACAAAGTAAGTAAACACCTCTACCTTTCAAGTGGATCAACAATTCTAGCACAATTCTACTTTAACAAGAGGTTAGGTCAAACTTGGCCTTTCAAGGTTATGATAAAAATCCTTAATTCACCAACAATTCACCACAATTTGGCATAGTTAATTATACAAATCAATAATCTAAATAAATCTACCCGCAAGTCCATCATCATTCATTCATAATCAACAAATCCACTTCATAAGGCTAAATTTAGAAATTGAGAGAAAACATGGGTTCATAGAGTAAAATCATAAATTAAACATCAATATATTCATCAATTGACATTATTAACCCTTAAAATCATTTGATGAAAGAACTCATGAGATTGAGTGAAAACCTAGATTTTCATGATTTGAAATCTTCTTTGAATTGGCTCCTTTTATGGAAAATTAGACAAGGATCAAGACCACCATACCTTTATATTTCTTCCCACAAAATCTCCATGAAAATACTTTGAAAACCATGGAGAAATTGACCTTGGAAGCTTGATGTCTTCAACTTCTATGGAGGTTCTAGAGAAAGTTTTTTGGAGGGGAAGGGTAGTTTGGATTTGGCGTTTTGTAACAATAAATTCTAAAATAGGTTTAATAACTTTTAATACTCTTAAAATACCTATATAAACATAAAATAACCGTCCCCTAACTTATTAGGACTTGGGGTGAATTTACCAATTCGCCCCTACACTCATCGTGCCAAACTAGATTGCATAGATGTAAACCACTGCTCCCCATCCATGGACCGTTGATGGGTTCACGCCTGGTGCTGTACATCCGTGGTTGGTGGATGTGGCTCAAAAATGAAGGCTATGCCTCCCTAGACTATGTCCTAACCCACGCCCATGACCTACGAAGCGTGGACTGGTCTAAGGGGCATGATCTACCTCCGTTAACCAAGATCTTTTGACAGCTTTTTGGGTAGTGTTGGTGTCCTCCTCAAGGACCTCTTGGGTAGTCAGTGGGGAGTCGTACCTGAACGTTTAACCCCTAATCAAGTCATTATAAGTACGGGAGTCATTTCTATGAGTTTTAACCCTTATACAACACTCCAAAACTCCACTACAAGACCCTACGACACACTAGTTCAACTCACTAGTTTCTGGGCGTTATAGTCGTGGATTGACGTTTTACCCCTAAATTCCTCAGGCTTCTTTCGGGAAACCATAAAACATCATCTAACCTCACATAAAACTCAAACGCACACACATTAGGCTCTAGTTTCACTAGTTCATTTTTAGGGTCGTTACATTATCCCCAACTTTGGAACATTTTCCCTTGAATGACACTTTAAAACACATTAAGGGGGTAATGGCTCAAGACTAGCAGCCCACAATCATGAATGCAACATCAATATAAATGCATAAACATAAGACGAAGTATAAAATCCACATTGAAGAACTCAAAACACAACAAGGAGGTAGAAACTACATCTACATGAAGGCACACTATGCAACTTTTTCATAAAAATACATTTACGCATGCTCAACAAGTCAACTCATGAAATATCTAGGAAACTCATCATAGATGCATATTAACATGAGGAACACAATTCATGAAAACTCATTTTCTCATATAACAAGAGTTCAACTAGAACATGCACAACATAAGGAGACCATGGAAACTCCAATTCACACATAACTCTAAAATTGTGAGGTTTGATACCTTTGAAAGTGGGGAGGTGTTCACTTTATAAGCATGTTGTGATCATGGACTTGTAGGCAAAGTTGAATGATTGTTGTTTTGAGTAATGTTGATTATGTGAAGGTAATGTGATATGATGTGAATTTGTATATTGTCTAAGAGCATGAAAGGCGACCATGTGTAGAGACTTTATGTATTATACTTGGTTGTTGTCTTCTTTGAATGACTTATAAGGAAGGTGAGGCTAGGATAGACTACATTTACCTACTCTCATAGCGAGTGAAGAATGAATGAAAAGAATAAAAGAATGTGAGAATGAATGAAAAGAATGGGAGTTAATGCTAATGAATGAAAGTTGGGTCTATTGTAAGGATAGTCTCATAAAGTACTCATTTAAATGAATGGTGGGTTCCTAAATGAAAGGTTTTCTCATCTTTGAATATAAGAGCTTCCTAAATGAATGAATGTTGGGCTAGGATGGGTACTCCTTCAAGAGTTGAGATGAGAGTACATAGTAGCAATCCTTATCCCTAAATGAATGAATGTTGGGCTAGGATGGGTACTCCTTCGTGAGTTGAGATGAGAATACTTAGTAGCAATCCTTATCACTAAATGAATGAATCTTGGGCTAGGATGGGTACTCCTTCGTAAGTTGAGATGAGAGTACTTAGTAGCAATCCTTATCCATAAATGAATGAATGTCCAACTCCATAGGGGAGTAATGTCTAGCACCGAGAGGATATGAAGATGGGTGGATACTCATTCGTTAGTTGAGATATGAGTATTTAGTAGCAACCCTTAAGTTGGGTGCTTCTTCGTGAGTTGAGATGAGAGTACTTAGAAGAAATCCTTCTATCCCTTAACTATGTGCCCACATATGACTAGCTAGTAGTCTCTACCACATAAAGGGTAAACCGGGATTCCATACCAAGCTCCATGATCTATGTCAGTTAAGGCTTTTCCCCCACATTAATGAATAAATGAACTAGGGTCTCTTAAGGGTGTACAACTTAGGATAGGTGGTGGAATGGGACATCATCAAGACATTGCACAAGTAGACATTTAAGGGAGATCTTGGTGTGTCTTAGTAATGCTAATGAATGAATGTGTCTCTTTGGGATAATTAATGAAAGCGTTGGTCTTTGAGCATGCTAATGTGAAAGTGAATCATAATGAATTGAATATGAGTGCTTATGTTGAATTGAATGTATGTGATGATCTTATGTCATTAGTGAATGAAGTTGTGTAAATTCATTAAGTTAAATTAGCAATTTATGTTGAGATGTGAAGGGAGCTTGTCTTGTGTAGCCTTAAGGATCACTTGGGTGTGGTATGAAGAGGTAGTATGGGCTGCTTCACCATGTCTTACTTAAGCGAGTCTTGGGATGACATTTGATGAGTGTTCTAGCTTTATGAAGTGACTTATTGGCTTATGTGCTTATATGCATTATGTGATTAATTGGTAAAGGTTGAGGTATGCCTGGTATGTGTACTTTGTGTGACCTTAAGGTGGTGCGTTAGTGTGGGTGATGGTATGGGATGTTGCCCATACATTGCACAAAGGTATTGCTTAAGGGTTACTTAAGGTGGAGGTCCAAGGCAAGAATGTAAAGGTAAATGGGTTATATATGTTTATGAGGTATTGTGAAGCATATGACTTTGTTTTGTTGGTTGTGACTTGTAAGGTTCCTATTATGTTGATGTTCATGAGATTTTATCAAAATGGCATGAAAGCATAACTTCCACACAAATGTCTTTCTTTAGCATGTTTTGCATATCCTTATACTTAGTACGTGTGTTGTACTAACCCCTTTCTTCTATTCTCTTACAAATGTAGGTTGTGGTTACTAGGAAGAGATTGTGCTTTTGGGTTGGTTGGATTGCTTCACTCTTTCGAGTCTTTGGTATGTCCTCAAGATTCGAGGACTATGTTTAGAAGTTTCTTAGTCATTGTAATAGACACTTTAGTTTCATTTTATTTGTAAAGGGCCGTGTCCCTTAGAACGTTTTCAGTTCTTTTCTAAGATTGGCTAAAGAGACTTAGTAGTTCCGCTTGCGTAGTGATGTTTTCAAATGTTGTTGACTCTTGAAGTCTTATGGTTTTATTGAATAAAAGTTTTAAATTCTTAGTGATTTTTATGATCTATGCGATGAATGAATGCTAAGGCTTCAATGAGACCTTTGAGAGGTCAAATACGCATGAAACGGCTATGGGGTGCTCTCAAGTCGTTACAAACTTGGTATCAGAGCATAAGATTTTAAAAATTACTTTTAGGTTCAAATTCTTGAAAACCACATTTTGTATAGTCTTGTTCATCGGTGTGAGTCGTGACAAATCTATGAGCGAGAGGTCCTTTTCCTCTTGATGTCTTTAAAGTTTCACTTTCTTTCATTATTCTTGATGTCGTGCCTTAGAGTTTGGTCTATAAGTGTACTTTTCCTAATCCATCTCTTGTGTTTATAGGATATAAATACGAGGGCTAACCGGAGGAGAGCGAAAGAGGAGGTAGATGATGGGGGATTTCCTCCCCAAGGAGTGCAAGGTGGCCAAGCTCCTTTAGGTGGGCAAGAGAATGTGGTTCCGGTGGTTCCCCTGGATATGACTAATGGGGAAATTAGAGAAGCTTTTCTCTCCCTAGCCCATGCCATGACTACTCAAGCAAATAGAGATGTGAGGCCTAGGGTGAATGCTATTAATAGTAACGTGGCCTCAAGTTTAAGGGATGTCACAAGGATGAATCCTCCTACCTTCTTGGGTTCTAGGGTAGATGAGGACCCACAAAACTTTATAGATGAGGTTCTTAAGATTGTGGATGCAATGGGAGTGGCTCCTAGGGAGAAGGCGGAGTTGGCTTCTTACCAACTCAAGGATGTAACACAAGTGTGGTTCGAGCAATGGAGGGATGAGAGACCTACAGGAGCTGACCCAATAGATTGGGGAGTGTTTAAGACAGCTTTTCTTGATAGGTGTTTCCCCTTAGATATGAGGGAGCAAAAGTTGGTTGAGTTCATGAACCTACGTCAAGGGAATATCAATGTGAAGGAATACTCTCTCAAGTTTACCCAACTCTCTAAGTATGCTCCTACCTTGGTAGCAAATTCTAGGGCTAGAATGAATAAGTTTGTGATGGGGGTTTCCATTTTGGTTGAAGAAGAGTGTCGTACGGCCATGCTCCATCATGATCTGAATATCTATAGGCTTATGGTTTATGCTCAACAACTTGAGAAGACGAAGCTTAGGAAGATGAATAGAGATATGAAAAGGGCTAGGCCGGATGAACAAAACCAATCTAGGTCTAAGAAGAGGTTATATAACCAAGATTCTTCAATGGTCAATAATGATAAGGTGAGACAACCCTAAACCTCAAAGAGGGAATGGAGGTGGTTCTACTTTGAGAGGCCTAGGTATGCTACTTGTGGAAAGCGACATTTGGGCAAGTGTCTTGCCGGTATGGATGGATGCTTTGGATGTGGGATTAAGGGTCATCAAATGAGAGATTTCCCTACACTTATGGCAAAAGGGAAAGAGATCAACCAAGTTGCTCATGATGGCCCAGATCCAATTGCTCCTAAGAGGAACCATTTCTATATGCTTCAAAATAACAAGGATAAGGGAACAAATGAAGGTAAGTAAATTTCTTTGTTGTTTGATGATAACCTTAGATGGGTTTACCCTAAGTGGGGGATGATGAGTTGAGTAGTAAGGTTGTTGATATCCTTATCTTTTCCTTCTATTCTAATTCAAGCTTGAAACAAATAGTTCTTAGTAGCATGTTGCATGTTGGATTCTTATGTGAATTGATTTTCCATATTCTCCTTATGATGTGCATATTTTAGTTGTATTCTTGTTTAAATAAATAAATGAGTTTTCATAATTATGTCACTCATGATTTATATGCATTTATGAAGAATTGTTTAAATTGCTCCAAGAGATGCCTAGTTGAGCATGCCTTGATGTTATCTTGATGTTGCATGATTATGCTTTTGAGATAAATTGTAAGGTGAGCCTATAAATGTTGTAATGAGCATGATATGCTATGGAGAAAGAAGTTCCTCCAAAGAAATGAGAAATGGTAAAGTTTTGTGCATATTGAGTGGTAGATGTTATTCCTACTTCCTTGAATTGCATGAAAGTCTTGTTGTAATGCTTTTTATGTAGAGTTGATGTTTCCTCCTTGATGTGTGCAGTAGTAATGATATTACATTCTTGTTGTGGGTTGCTAGTCCTAGAGCCTTTACTTTATAATGTTTAAAGTGTCATTCGAGGATGAATGTTCCCAAGTGGGGGTTATTGTAACGCCCCTCAAAATGAAGTAGGATAAAGTAGAGCCTCACATGGGTTTCATTCATTAATAATTTGTTAAAATAATGAAGAATAGCCTTTTCAGTCAGTTTTCAAGAGTTTGGAAGTCAAATGTCAAGGGACGACCAAGAGGTTTGGAAACTAGTCTTTTACCTGTTGATGTGTTCTAGTATGTTGTTTATGTTTTTATGTGTTGATTGGAGTCTAAAATCACCCCTTAGCCAAACAAGCTGCCAGGGCAGCTTGAAAATGTTCATGAAGGGAGCATGTCTGCGTCACAGACTAGCTCCACCATTGGCCAATGTTTTGTCCGCGTTGCGGACTTGTTTCTCGACGAAATCTGAGAAAATAAAACTCAAGTTTGACTTGTTTAAAAGGTCCAACTGAGTGAGGGGTAGTTTTAGAAATTATTATAAACGGGTATTCTACCTATTCTAGTGTATTTTAAGTGGTTAAAACCCCAAAATCTAGAATTGGACCTCATTATCCAAATTGAACCTTCCCTCTTAAATAAATTCTCTCTTTAGAACTCTATGGAAGACATTGATGAAGCTTCAAGTTAGGGGATGGGTACCTACTGATTTTTCTTCAAATTCTTAAGGAAAATTAATCACAAAGGTATGGGGATTTTATCATTGATTCTCCTTTCAATCAAAGAGCCAAATCAAAGTGATTTCAATGCTTTTCCAAAACACCAAAAACACCAATTTCAATTCTAAGCTTGGGTTCTTGCATGAAAGTATTTCAAATGATGATCTATGTTAATATTGATTGTTTTGAGATAAAAAACTCCATGAACCCTTGCATATCTTGAAATCCTAATTTTTTAGTCTAAAGTGGGTGTATTGATTATGAGCTAATAATGTGATATTAATGTGTAGATTATTATGGGCTATTGATTTATGTATTGTTCTATATTGAATTATGAGGAATTGATGGTCAATTGTGTTATATTGGATGTTAGCCTTGAATGGGCAATTGTGACCTAAGGCTTATGATGATGATGAAGTTATGAATAGATTATTGATTCTAGTATTATTTTATATATATATATATATATATATATATATATATATATATATATATATGTAGTAGATGTTAGAATTGTGAGGTTTGATCTCTTTGAAAGTGGGGAGGTGTTTACTTTATAGGCATGTTGTGATCATGGCCTTGTAGGCAAAGTTGGATGATTGTTGTTTTGAGTAATGTTGATTATGTGAAGGTAATGTGATATGATGTGAATTTGTGTATGGTCTAAGAGCATGAAAGGCGACCTTGTGTAGAGACTTTATGTGTTATGCTTGGTTTTTGTCTTCTTTGAATGACTTATAATGAAGGTGAGGCTAGGATAGACAATATTTACCTACCCTCACACCTAGTGAAGAATGAATGAAAAGAGTGGGAGTTAATGCTAATGAAAGAAAGTTG
Organism: Solanum commersonii; assembly: GCA_029007595.1. Taxonomy (NCBI): domain Eukaryota; kingdom Viridiplantae; phylum Streptophyta; class Magnoliopsida; order Solanales; family Solanaceae; genus Solanum; species Solanum commersonii. Next base: position 5,671,085 of record JAJTWQ010000029.1, read on the forward strand.
GGTCTATTGTAAGGATAGTCTCATAAAGTACTCTTTTAAATGAATGGGGTTCCTGGATGAAAGGTTTTGTCATCTTTGAATCCAAGAGCTTCCTAAATGAATGAATGTTGGGCTAGGATGGGTACTCCTTCATGAGTTGAGATGAGAGTACTTAGTAGCAATCCTTATCCCTAAATGAATGACTGTTGGGATAGGATGGGTACTCCTTCGTGAGTTGAGATAAAAGTACTTAGTAGCAATCCTTATCCCTAAATGAATGAATGAAATGAATGTCCAGCTCCGTGGAGGAGTAATGTCTAGCACCGAGAGGATATGAAGTTGGGTGGATACTCCTTCGTTAGTTGAGATGTGAGTATTTAGTAGCAACCCTTAAGATGGATGCATCTTCGTGAGTTAAGATGAGAGTACTTACAAGCAATCCTTCTAACCCTTAACTATGTGCCCACATAGGATTAGCTAGTGGTCTCTACCACATAAAGGTTAAAAGAATGACCCTACCTTAGATAAGTGGGGATCCCTCATTCCGGTATGGGTACTACCGGGATTCCATGTCTAGCTCCATGGTCTATGTCGGTTAAGGATTTTCCCCCACATTAATGAATGAATGAACTAAGGTCTCTTAAGGGTGTACTACTTAGGATAGGTGGTGGAATGGGACATCATCTAGACATTGCACAAGTAGGCATTTAAGGGAGATCTTGGTGTGTCTTAGTAATGATAATGAATGAATGTGTCTGTTTGGGCTAATTAATGAAAGAGTTGGTCTTTGAGCATGCTAATGTGAAAGTGAGGCATAATGAATTGAACATAAGTGCTTATGTTGAATTTAATGTATGTGATGATCTTATGTCATTAGTGAATGAAGTTGTGTAAATGAATTAAGTTGAATGAACGATTTATGTTGGGATGTGTAGGGAGCCTGTCTTGTGTAGCCTTAAGGATCACTTGGGTGTGATATGGAGAGGTAGTATGGGCTGCTTCACCATGTCTTACTTACGTGAGTCTTGGGATGACATTTGATGAGTGTTCTAGGTTTATGAAGTGACTTGTTGGCCTATGTGCTTATATGTAATATGTGAATAATTGGTGAAGGTTGAGGTATGCATGGTAAGTGTAGTTTGTGTTACCTTAAGGTGGTTCCTTAGTGTGGGTGATGGTATAGGACGTTGCCCATACATTGCACAAAGCTATTGCTTAAGGGTTACTTAAGGTGGAGGTACAAGGCAAGAAGGTAAAGGTAAATGGGTTATGTATGTTTATGAGGTATTGTGAAGCATATGACTTTGTATTGTTGGTTGTGACTTGTAAGGTGCCTAGTATGTTGATGTTCATTAGATTTTATAAAAATGGCATGAAAGCATAACTTCCACACAAATGTCCTTCTTTAGCAAGTTTTGCATATCCTCATACTTAGTACGTGTGTTGTACTAACTTTTCTTCTATTTTACTACAAGTGTAGGCTGTGGTAACTATGAGGAGATTGTGCTTTGGAGTTGGTTGGATTGCTTCACTCTTCCGAGTCTTTGGTATGTCCTCAAGATTCGAGGACTATGTTTAGAAGTTTCTTAGTCATTGTAATAGACACTTAAGTTTCATTTCATTTGTAAAGGGCCGTGTCCCTTACTACGTTTTAAGTTCTTGTTTATGATTGGCTAAAGAGACTTAGTAGTTCCGCTTGCGTATTGAAGTTTTCAAATGTTGTTGATTGTTGAAGTCTTATGGTTTTATTGAATAAAAGTTTTAAATTCTTAGTGATTTTTATGATCTATGCGATGAATGAATGCTAAGGCTGGTATGAGACCTCCGAGAGGTTAAATACACATGTAACGGCGAGGGGGGTTCTCTCGGATCATGTGTGAGAACAACCTTTCACCGTCCATGTCTTCATGTAACATTAGATTCAATTAGGTGAAAAAAGCCTTTCAACCTTAGAGTCATCATATTGTGAGGAAACCTTTCACATTATGTTCATATGTGTTTATGAGAATAACCTTTCAATCAACACAACAACATTATCATAATTATGGACACTTCACTCTCAGTGTTCTTAAAGCACACACATAATTCACATAATCATGCATAATTCTCATATTTTACCCTTCAAGGACCATAGGTCATATTCCATCAACACATCTGGAATTACTACATTAGACATGGATAGAATCATAATTCAAGTAACCTAATTAGTACATACATAATTTCATAACATACTTCTATCATCAACAAACCCATATCACCAATCATAATTAAGGAATATAGGTTTTTCATGGGTTTTTGGGGGGATTAAATATAAAAATCATTGGAACTCATTGATTCATACCTAATAAATCATGAATCAATCATTAGAATTGTTTTTTAAAGGAACCCATGAGTTTGAAGTCAAACCCTAACTTTCGGGGGAATTACTAGTTTTGAAATTTGGTGTTTGAAGGGACTCCATGGATTAATTCAATCTATGGATGAAGAGCAACCATACCTTAGCAATGGAATCAAAAGAATTTGAGCAGAAAACCTAGCTTCTTGAACCATAGCTCCTATTTCCTTCTTCTGCTTCCTTAAAGTTCTAGAGAGAGAATATTTGGAGAAGATGAAATCCTTGGGATTTGATTTGGGTTTTGGGAAATAATGAGGTGAATGGGTGTATTTTGACTTAAAATGACTTATATAGGTGTATAAAAGTAAGGCAAAATGACTTCACTTTGATTGGACTTAAACCGAAAATACCCAAAACACCTATCACTTAAAGTGAGTTGCCCAGGTGCCACGAGGGGCTCCACAAGTTGTGGTCATGACCACGAGCCATGGTCCCCTCCGTGGACTTGAGGCGGTGGCTAGGCATTTCATGCCTTTTAGCCCACACGCCCAAGGCAACCTCACGAAGGGCTCCACGAGCCTTGGAGCTAGACACGAGTCGTGGTCCTTCTCGTGGGCCTTGAGGCCATGGCTAAGCTACCCTCACTCAACCCTCAATAACTAAGACATGTCCAAGGCCGCTCCCATGATCCGTCTAAAGCTTCATGAGCTGTGAAGTGGCATGTGTGGAGGGGCCAATTTTGGAGCAGCCTAAAGGAGGCTACTGCCTCCATCTCCGTGTGTGGCACCACGACTCGTGGTGACCACCACTGGTCGTGAAGACCCTCGTGGTCATTGGGCAGTGCCTTGGCAAGGCTTGGGCAGCCTTGGCCCTTGCCTTGGACCTTTCCCCTTTGCACTTGGCCCTAACCTTCTTCCTTGACGTTAACTTTCATGTTTAGCCTACTAGTTTTGGGGTGGTACAACTCATTTTACCACTGAAACTTGACATATCAACTTGGTCAATGGGAAGCTATGGATGAAAATCCTCCAACAAACCTTCGGTAGTAACCGGAAAATTTAAGAAAATTATGCTATTAGTCGAAGAGGTGGGTCTGGGCCAGTGTTGTAGTTCCTCAATTTTATGAAAATCCACTCAGAACCCTTCATTGGATACCACATGACCAAGGAAGCTACATACTGTACTGATAATTCACATTTGTTGAACTTAGCAAATTGTTGGCGATCTTTGAGGGTATTATGAACAATCGGATCTAAGGTCTATCTAAGAAAAGCAACTAGCACCCTGAAGTTGGTCGAATCGCTCATCAATTCTGGGCATGAGATACTTATCCTTGATTGTGACTGTGTTCAACTGATGATAGTGAATGCACAGTAGGAGAGAACCGTCTTTCTTTTTCACGAACAACACTGGAGTACCCCATGGAGAGATACTGGGTTTGATTAAGCCCATATCTAGAAGATCTTTCAACTGTTCTTTCAATTCTGTAAGCTTAGTTGGAGCTTATGTAAGGAGGAATCAGAATAGGTTGGGTATCTGGAAGGAGATCTATTTCGAAGTTGATTTCCCTTTCGAGAGAAACTCTGGGAAGATCTTCTGGGAACACTATTGGAAACTCATTTACTATTGGGACTGACTTAAGAGTTTGGGGTTTTAGATTTGAATCCTTAACTCTAACAAGATGATAGATATACCATTTAACAATCATTTTGCTGATCTTAAGGTAAGAGATAAATTGACCTACTGGCACTGAGCTACAACCTTTCCACCCTAAGACTGGCTCATTCGAAAACTGAAACAAAACGATCCTAGTTCTGCAATCGACTAAGGTATAACAGGAATGTAACTAATCCATACCTAGAATGATATTGAAATCTACCATTCCTAACTCTACAAGGTCTACTGAAGTGACTTTCTTGGAAACACAGACATGACAATTTCTATATACCTCTCTAGCTATAACTTGGTCACCAACTGGAGTAGATACTGAAAAGGGTTCTGAGAGAGTTTCTGGACTTACACCGAAGTTTACTGCTATATACAAAGTTACAAAATAAAGTATTGCCCTGGATCTAACAATGCATAAAAATCTAAATGGAAGAGCCTCAACGTAACTTTGACATCATCGAGAGAATCTTTGGGGTCTGGCAAGCCCGGGAGAGTATACAACCTGTTCCCGAGGCTGACCACCACCTTTACGAGATAAGGCACCCTGTTGGATAGGGCGACTGTTTATGTTGCCGAAGTAGTAGGCGAGCCACATTACCTGCTTGTCCTTGCATAGCAGATGGACAATCCTTCAACCTATAACTAGATTGGCCACACCCAAAACACCCCTCTCTGCTAGCAAGACACTCACCCACATGGTTCTTACCAAACTTTACGCAAGATGGAAAAGTCTGATTACCTAAAACATTCCCCTGTAAGTTAGAGCTTGATGCCCTACCTTTACGATATTGTCAAAACCTAGGGGACGAAGCACTAGGCGATGAAGGTGTTGGGGGGCTGTAGACCTCTGCGGAAATTGTAAGCGATTTCCACTACCCGACTTTTGCATAGAGTGTTCATAATTCCCCATTCTAGCCTTCTTGTTGTCCTTATCCATTTCCCTAAGTTTATCTCCCTAAACCTATTGATCATGAGTCATGAGTCTAGTGATGTCCATGTCTCCTAATAGCATAACATTCCTACACTTGGTCTTTACCAGATCGGATACTCCAAACAAGAACTGGCTCATTTGTACCCTCAAATCAACAACCATATATGGAACATACCTTGAGAGATGAGTAAACTCTAGCCGTATTCTTTGACCGGTATTGAACCCTGCTTCAAGTTCATGAATTACTGTGCCTTGGCCTCTCTCAACTTTGTCAGGAAGAACCTGTCTAGAAAAGCTCCGGTAAAGCAATCCCATGTCATAGGAGTTGCATCCGCACCCCTGTTTTCTTTCGACTAATTGAACTAGATATGAGCCACATCTTTAAGCTGGTAGGATGACAACTCCACCATATCAATACCGTCACCGCATCACCCCAAAAGTCTTCTTGTCCTCATCAATGAAGTTCTGTGGGTTCTCACCAACCTTCAACCCTAGAAATACTGATGGATTCATATGAACAAAGTCTCAAACCCTAGATGCAGTTGATCTACTAGTGGTGTTTGCAGGAACTGGGACCTACTGGTTGTTCTGATTGGCTACGATCTAAGCCAATAGATACATTGTATTTTGAAATTCTACATTCGTAACCTCATGATTCAGGTCTGAAGGAACTACATTAGCATTGTGGGCATTAGCATTCTATGCATTAGCTCTACGAGGAGGCATGCTCTAAAATGTCTAATGATGGATTAGAAAAGTGAAGTTGAATCATACCTCATACACGATAGGAATAGCAAAAAAGGTGAGTGTTTCTTAAAACACTTTGTAGTCTCCCCATCATAGATGTGGGATGCTTCACATCCAGGAAAGAGACTCTAATTAGTGCGGCTTTCAGACACGTTAGGACTCTTGAACCTAGTGCTCTAATATCAAGTTTGTCACACGTTGAGCTACCCCCTAGACGTATCACGGGACCTAGGATCACAAGTGACCCTAAGCTAACCCTAATTAAGGCATAGCACAAGCATACTGAGATATAACTAAGAAAGTAGAAGCATAACTAGTCACAACTAAAAGAAACTCAAGTGAGAATATCATTGACTGTCAAATGGTAAACAACATAAACTAACTAATTGTTGTCTCTATGTGTGAAAGCCTCTACTGATGAGTTGTTGGGAAAAGTCCCTAGCTAACTATAAAAATAATGAAAATAAACTAACTAAAACAAGCATAAAGAGACATCCTTGAGCTATGAGGACTCACCAGTGAAGCTACTGAGTATAGGCTGGAAATCAAACAAGTGTGAGCTGGATGGTGAGTGCCTGAACTTGCATCATAAAATGATGTAGCGCAAAGTATGATTCCATACTTTGAATGTACTGAGCATGCATGATATAGATACCATGCTGACCAATGATATAACTGAGCAATATAATAATGACGAAAATAGACGATACTAAAATGTTACTAAAAACCTACGCTAAATGCAATGAACAAGTACTAATCATGTAGTTAATATGCTGAACTGAATTGTAAAACCTCGGTCTTAGAAAAGATATTTTTAAAAAGAACCAAATTGGAAAGAGCTAATTTGAGAATTTTCCAAGTTATGCTTAAGTTTTGAGTTTTGGGTCGATTTCAAAGGAACATAACTTTCAGTACATGATCAGTTGGGTGGCCTATAATGTATGAACTGAAAGATCACTGAGTTCTCTTTCAAAAGCAACTGAGTTTGCTAAATTTTGAGTTTGGATGAGGGACATATGCCAGTTTGAGTTCAGCCTGCCTGATTAAGGAAGTTCATTCAAATTTAGGAGGGGTATTTTGGTCTTTTCCCTACACCACTAGCCTTACTTGTTTTTAGTAATATTTGAGGGGTCAAAACTGATTTAGATCAGTTTTCACAATTCTAAATACATAATTAGGGTTTAAAGAGAAGTTCAAGAAGAGGAAAGGGGAAAAAAGATTAAGTCATTCAAGATTTTCTTGCAATCGTCAAAGGATTTTTCCAAGGAATTCGATCCTAACGAGGTATGTAAGTTCTCATAGTATTGGGTTCATTTACCCACATGCCAATCATGTGATTTTTTCCATAATTTCGTTCTTGAGGTTTAATGATTTGAGTTCTTGATGAGTTTCTTGAAGGCTCGTTCTTAAATCGTTAAGGATGAGTTTGTTGAGTTCTTGAGATAAATGTTATTAGTTTGAGGGTTGTTTTGAGTAAAATTTTGTGTACTTATGTTGGGTATTCAAATATAAGTGAGTTTAAAAGAAACCATTCAATTCTTGGTGAATTAGGGCCAAAAGTTGAGAAGAAAAATTTATCGGAACATTCTAGGAAGCGGCTGGGGCGGCGCGCCCCAGATGTGCCAAGAGGGCTGGTTCCCTGTGCTTGCATTGCACCACAAAACCAGTCCCTATAAGTGGAGGGCTAGCGCAGCGTGCCAAGAGTGTCTGCCCACTTTTCCTTCCGTTCTTCAATCTATACTTGTTCCTTTGAGTCGAGATTTCATTCCTTCCTCAATCCTAGCTATTGAAACTACATTTAATCATCACGAGATCCTTAATATCATTATTCGTAATTCTTGAATTCATAATTCAAATTCAAGATAGAGTTAAGAGTCAAGTTTGATAGAACCTTTCGAGTCTTTTGAGACGTCTTTTACAAACTTTTAAAACTTGTTTTAAGACCTGAGTAGTTGAGTATTAGGATGAGGAGAGTTGAGTTTTAGTTATCAAAATGAATATATGGGAGCTAAGTAATCCCATGATTTAAAGTTTTAACATTTAAATTGAGAGGAAACTTCGATTTCCAAATGAGTTCATGAGGTGTTTAACACTTTCTCTTTTAAGAGAATCATTAGAGTAATAATCTCAAAGTTTAGGGATGAGAAAATGTTTTTAAAAATATGAGCACCAATTATATTATTGGGTGTAGTATTGAACACCAATATTGGGACAAGTTCAAACAACTCAAAGTCCATATATATCATATAGCCAACATAGGTAGAAAGGGTCATACTTTTTAGATGATTCTTTATTGCTTTTTAAGCAAAGCTTAGTAGATCCACTTAGTTGAGGATGTCTTATACTCCGGCAAGGTCTAGGATAGTTCTGGCAGTGTGGGTGAGATGCTATATCAGAGTAAAAGAGTTGTTATTGTATTTTTAAATACATCCAAGTTATTATCTCCTGTTTTAAAATAATTTTTTATAATGCATCTTTATTGTTTCTTTTATATCAAACTGAGTTGAGTACTTCCGAGTTTGAGTATTCTTTAGTTGAGTTGAGTTGATATGAGGTGAGTATGTTCTTCCTTTTATCAGTTCAAGCTTATGTACGTGCTTTAGAATTCCCCTTGCATGCTCGTACATTCCATGTGCGATCCTATTTAGCTTTGCATCTTTGATGTTGCAGTTATAAGAGTTCAGAATCATAAATAGGAGCACCGTTGATACCACTTGCAGTTCCAAAGATGCTTTGGTAAGCCTCCTTGCTTTCAGAGGATTACAATTTACTTTTTAGTTTTGTTAGGGTGTCGTGGGTCTTGTTTTGACTTCCATTATTTCCATAAGAGGCTTTATAGATAGTAGTGTTTTGAGGAGTCTTTTCCATTTCTATTGTTAAATGTTTAGGACTGGCTTTGAACAATTATGTTATTGAACATTTCACAATACATTGAGCTAAACTAATTTAAGTAATGATGTCTTTATGAGTTGAGTTAAATCTGAGGGTAGTTTATTGTTGAGTAAGTCTTCTGCTGAGAATTGAGCCAGGCCAAGCGTTCACTTGGTGACATCAATAGTTTTCCAGTGCCGGCCATGTCCAGGGTGTAGGCTTGGGGCGTGACATGAATACTGATATCATGGTCAATGCAACGAAAGTATGATTGTGGGAACTAGTATTAAATGATATAAAGCTAAACGTGGAGTCCGATCTATACAATTCATTGGGAGGACCCAATATACCTTGGCAGGGGTATAGAGGCATGACTGTGGTATGATCACTTAAAACTAGTGCGCAATAGAGGGGACTTCTTAACCTATGTTGGCACGTAGTTTTGGGACTGTGCGGATACGTTGAACCCTAGTTCAACTCGGTGCTAAGTCTACTCCCAATTGGATGAAAAGATTTTTTGTTCAAATTTTGAATTTTTTTTTGTTTTGTGCGTGGTTACAAACTCTTATTAGATAGTTATGTTAACCAAATAAAACATGTAATCTCATTTAATTATTTACATCCACTGAATCGGAACATGCTTGAGGTTAATTACCCTTTCTGATATGAGTCGAATACATAAATTAAAGGTGATGACATATTTTATATCATACATATGTTTGTTATTTAATTCAATATTGGTGTTTAACATAATTTTAAAATGATTATCAAATTACTTACACTTTTAATATTAATTTTGATAACATAAATAAGTTACAAGTTATTTTTAAATGTTGTAGAAATAAAAAAAATACTTTCAAAGTGTAATACCCATTATTACTCTTTAATTTATAGACGTAAAAATATTGAAAATTCATTTATTGTTTAAGAATATGATTGATTAGGTACAAATACAACTTAAGACCATAATGTTGGGTTCATTAACGGGCCTTCTCATATCTAGTACTATTGTATAGAAAAATTGAATACAAGGACGACCAATTTTAGTTTTGAAATTTCATTATATTTTTAGGGCATTTTGGTAATTTTGTTTTCCACTTAAACGTCCTTTCTTCTTGTAGCACCTCAACAATCAGAGCTAAGATTTAATAAGAGAGAAGGGCAAACCACGGAGGGGGTCCACGAGCCGTGAAAAGTGTAACACCCTGGAAATTTTTAAGCTAATGCCTGAACTATTCTTTATTCGCACATAAGGTCTTATCCAGTTATTCTTCAATTGCTCATATTTGTAAAGGTAAATTCTTTAGTGTGGGAATAATTTTGATATGAATTAAGGTAACTAGAATCCCCTAGCACAAAGTAGGGTTAAAACTTTCCTTGTCGATTAAGTTTTTATGTAAGATTCTACTTGTTTCAACTTCAAACAAGCATATCTCTTAGAATATAAAGAGTAATGTTTCCTATAGACAATAAAATTAAAGGTATTTGACTATACTTTCCAACTCCGCCAATTTTGCGTCAATCCAATTTCTAAGTAAAAAGTTATGATTATTTTAGTAACTGATACAGTGTAGTGACAAATTACTCCAAGAAAACCTTAAATAAATTTTTTTACTAATAAAAGGCTCAAAACAATCATATTTTAAACTTTTAATCTATCATTATCTTCTCTCTCCAACCTTAGGGAAAAACCATAAGGAAAATCAAAGTAGAAGACTCCATTCAAGATTCTTTTAATCTTTTTCAAGATTCTTCTTCAAGGTAAGTCCTTCTCCAAGAATTTCATTCTTTTCGACTCAAATTCCTCCATACAATTATCAATCACTAATGAAAATCATAATTCTTGTTCATAGAGATTTCAAGAATCTGAAGAAATGTTTTCTTGACTGTTCTCCTTTAAGCTAGGGTTTCAAGACTTCTAATCAAGTTCTTTTACAAGATTCTTAAATATTTTTCAAAAACCTTGTTATTCCAAGTATGTAAGGCTATATTAGTGTTGGAATAGTTTGTCATCACGCCCTACATATACTTTAAATTCAGTAAAAAGAAAAATCTAGGATTCTACCCTGAATTTGAGTATTCTTGAGATGAGTTGAATTTGAGTTCTTGATTTACTATTTCTTTTCAAAGTTCTACTCCTAATTATTGAATTGCTATATGTTATGTATTCAAATTCTTGCGTTGATTCGTTCATGTCTATATTTCAACATGAACCATATGAATTGAGTATTTTTGATAGGAGAAATATCGTTAAGTTATGAGTTTTGAGTTCTTGAGTCCTTGAATCTTGAGTTCTGAGTAATAAGTTTTCTTATTGCTATTAATATCACTAAGTTTAGTTGTTCATGTCCATAATACAACATGAACCCTATGATTTGAGTAATAAATTTTGAAAAGCTTTTTAAAGCCAACAATTGAGTTCTTAAACTGAGTTTTAAGAAAGTAAAGATGAGTCTTGAGAAAAGTTTCTAAAACATGATAAGTTTGACAATTGAGTATGCCATAAATGTATGAGCAATATGGTATCTAGGTATTCCATTAATGTTTATGCAGTATGAATTTTCAAGTCATCAATGATCATATGAAAATACAATTATGATATATTTTTGAGAATGAGTTTTCATGTATGTATTGAGTAATAGTATAAGGGGATTATGTATTCCCATACGTATCAATTTTTTCATTGATAAAAGAGAAACTGAGATTTCTAAATGAGTTATAAGTTCACAAGATATTTCAAGAGCAGTTACCTCTTTAAGAGGGTAGTTTGAGCAATTCTCTCAAATCAGAGGTAGAGTTATGTTTTTAAACATATGAGAATGAGTATAAATTATGGGGAGTAGTATTTAGCACCGATATGGGGAAGAGTTCAGACAACTCAATGTCCTCATAAACCATGTATGGCGACATGGTAAAGGGTCATACTTTTTAGATGATTCTTTATTGCTTTTTAAGCATATCGTAGTGGATCCACTTAGTTGTTGTGTTCTATACCCCAACAAGGTATAGGACAGTTCTTCCATCATGGGTGAGACGTTGTATCATCACGTAGCCCATAGTGATGGTTGTTGGTTAGAGAATCTCCCAATAGAGTTAAAGTGCATTTTTATATATCACTTATGATGTGGAGTTTAGAGATGAGAAAGTATTTTGTAAAGCTTCAAAAGACTTAACTCTTTTATTTCTTTACATTCACCTTGAGTATTTTGTTATCTATTCCAGTCCTTTCTTTCAGTTATTTGATATTTATATATACTACAAACTCGTACATTCAATGTACTGATGTCATTCAACCTACATATTTTAATGATGTAGATACTTGTTATTAGGATGCTCAAGTTTGGTTATGAGTGAGAGCTCCTTTTATCTTGTTATTAGGATGCTCAAGTGGGTCTAAATTGTTACTGGGTTTAGAAGTAGTTTTGCATATTTAGTGTAATTGATTTTGCATTGTGAGCTTGCTCGAGAGAGAAGCACAAAACCAAGGTAGCAATCTTAGCATCCTTAGTAGTGGGTTACCCAGATTTCAGCTCGAGAGAGTTAAATTTGATATCTATCCTTTGTATCTAGCTCGAGAGAGTGAATTTCATGCGGACAAAAAGTTGGGCATCTTATGATAAGTGATGAAGTTGGAGAGAATTCGTCATAGAAAAGGAAATTGCTCGAGAGAAAGTTCACTTATATATGGCCTGACCTACCCACAACAACATAACCTACTATTTGTATCAACATTCATTCTCTAAAGTAAAATTCGACAATTGGCTAGTCAATTCCCCAAATTCTACTCTAGTATTTGTTTAATTTGTTTTTATTGGTGAAGTTGGATTGAAATTGGCCAAACATAATCTTAACATTGAAGGGATTGTGTCAAGGATTAATTTTTGAATCTAAAGGAAAAACTACTCCCTTGGGATTCGACCCCAACCCTTGGTTGGGTTATATTACTATTAAACGATCGCTGATGGTTAGTATTGGATGAAGTATCTTTGATAGCGTTTATCAAAATGGTGTCGTTGCCGGGGAGTAGCATTACTTAGAATTCTTTGATTAAAGGTTTGTCACTTTGAAATTTGTTGGGTGTAGTTAAATTGGTTTTGGTTGCATTGTGTAAGTGTTGGCTGGACCACATAGAAGTGGACATGAGTGAGGAAGAGATGAATGATAGTCAAGCAGGTCATCATGACGATATAGACGACATCAGTAGTGTCTACAACCTGGATCAATCGGGTGGAACGGGTGCAATTTGCATCCCACAAACTGATGGGAATGCAATGTTTGAAGTCACTAACACAACTCTGCACCTTTTCCAAATGAGGGAACTATATGGAGGTCTCGATCATGAAGACCCGCATGAGCATGTGAGAAACTTTACACGGGTTCGCAGCCCTTTTTCATTCAAAGGTGTGTCGCAAGAGTCAATTCAAATTTGCGGTTATTCCCTTTGTCTTTAAAGGAAGAAGCTAATAAGTGGTTAACCGAGTTACTAAAAAATTCCATCACATCATGGGAGGAGCTGATTATAGCATTTAACACAAGATTCTTCCCTCTATCAAGGATTATGAAACTTAGAGATGAAATTCAAGGTTTCAAGTGACGGGAGGGGGAACCGCTCCATGAAACATAGGTGAGATTCAAGAATCTCCTGCTTAAATGCCCAACTCATGGGCTGCCAAATGATTTGTTACTTCATTATTTCTACTGGAGCCTCGATTCGGTTGATAAATGAGTGGCAGATCAATTGGTATGAGGAGGAATAATGTTGCAATCATTTGAGGTAGCCTCGTTTCTTCTAGATGCATGACTAGAATAAACCAACTGTGGTACACCAAAGAGGATCAAGTCTCTCCATTTCATTTTAGATTAACACAAGAGCAATTGGATAAACAGAAAGAGAGGGATGAAAACATCAAAAAATATTAACCCAAATGGAATTTCTGCAGGAACCCATGAAGGGAACTTGTAGAGTGTTCAGAGTTGAGGAGGGTTCGTCCTCAAGCTATGCAAAGCCTAGGGAGAATCAATGTTGGAACTCCGAAGAAATGAGGAGGGTTTCTACCCACGCTATTTGCAGTTCAATTGAGTTTACTTTCGATACAATTGAAACAAAATATGGTGACAGATAATGAATACAAAGGACTGGCCATTGTCGATCGAAGCAGTAAAGAAGTAAAAGGTGGTGTGATAAGTAACGAAGAAGAGCACATGCGGAATGAAGGAAAATATATATAGGAAAAAGAGATAACCATTCCTCATGACATTACAAAGGATCCGAAAGTGAGGAGGAAAAGCACAAGACATGCCTAAAAGACAAGCAACCTTTACCTAAAATATCTCCCTCATTTCCTCAATGCCTCAAGAAAAAGAATGAGGACAAGAAGTTCAAGAAGTTTCTATCGGTATTCAAGACCTTATCAATTCATCTCCCTCTAGTTGAAGCATTGTTGGAAATGCCGGGTTATGCCAAATTCATGAAGGAGTTAAAAAGGAGCTTGGATTTTAAGACGATCGAAGTCTCTCATAGTTGTAGTGCAATTATGATGAAGGAGCTGATTGAAAAGAAATATGATCCTCGAGCATTCACCATCCCGTGTACTAAAGGCATGCTCAAGTTCACAAAAGCATTATGTGGTCTGGGAGCAAATTTAATCTAATGCCTTATGCTATTTATAAATAACTCGGGTTGGGTGAAGCGTAAGCTACAACTATGAGACTTTTGATAGCTGACAGATCAATAAAACCCAGTGGGAATACTTTACAACATTTTGGTTAAGATTGATCGATTTATTTTTTCGGCCAATTTTGTCATACTTTACTGTGACATAGATGTCGAGATTCCTATTATCTTAGGGAGGCCATTCTTGGCAACTGGGAGAGCGTTGGTGGATGTTGAGAGTGGGGAGCTAAAATTTTGGGTTAATGAAGATGTAGTCACCTTTGATGTGTGCAAATCAATGAAACACCCGAGTAACATTTATGTAATCTCAAATGATGATATGATTGACGAGGCAGTGGCTAGTGTTAGACATTTAATGTGTAGCAAAGAACCAATTGAAGTTGTGTTGGCTAACAATGAAGAGTTTGAGGTTAAAGGCCAAGATGAAGTGGTAGCTGCATTTTCAAACGTGGGGGGATTTACAAAGACTCGAGTGAAATTGGACATCGCCTTAAAAAACTGAGAGATCCCTCTCGCCAAGCCATCAATAGAAGAACCACCAAATCTCAAGCTAAAGGTATTGCCCTCTCACCTCGGTATGCTTTCTTAATTGCAAATAACACCTTACCGAGTGATTATTACAGTCAATTTACTTGATTAGAAAGTAAAATTGCTCCTCGACGTGCGAGAGGGCACATAAAAGCCACAGGGTTGACTATTATTGATATAGTGGGCAGCCCTCCAGGCATATGCACTCACAAAATTCATATTGATAGCGATTGTAAAGTGAGTGTTGAACATCAGCGAAGACTAAACCCACCAATGCAAGAGGTGGTGAAAAAGGAAATAATAAAGTGGTTGGACGCAGGAGTGATCTACCCTATTGCAGATAGTAAATGGGTCAGCTTTGTTGAATTTCTACCCAAAAAGGGAGGAGTCGCGGTTGTCCCTAATGACAAAGTGGAGCTTGTATATATGTGACCGGTGATAGGTTGGAGAGTTTGCATGGACTATCAAAAGCTAAATTCTTGGACAGAAAAGAATCATTTCCCCATGCCCTATATGGATCAAATGCTTGACCAACTATCCGAAAGTGGGTGGTATTGCTTTTGGATGGGTATTACGGCTATAACCAAATCTCCATTCGTCTGGAGGATCAAGAGAAAACAACCTTTACCTTCCCTTATGGTACTTTCACCTTCAAACGAATGCCATTCAGATTGTGTAATGCCCCAACTACATTCCAACGTTGCATGCTATCCATCTTTGCTGACATGGTGGAAGACTCAATGGAAGTATTTATGGATGATTTCTCAGTTGTAGGTGACACATTTGCAGAATGCTTAGAGCACTTGGGACAAGTTCTCCAAAGATGCGTTGAGACCAATTTAGTCCTAAATTGGGAAAAGTGTCATTTCATGGTTAAGGAAGGAATTGTGCTTGGTCACAAAGTATCACAAACGGGGCTGGAGGTGGACAAAGCAAAATTTGAAGCAATCAAGAAATTACCGCCACCTATTTCGATAAAGGGAGTATGGATTTTTTGGGACATGCCGGATTTTATAGGAGGTTCATTAAAGACTTCTCAAAGATTACACTTCCTCTATGCAAACTTTTGGGAAAAGAGGTGAAAGTCCACTTTGATGATGCTTGTATGGTGGTTTTCAAATGCCTGAAAGAAAAATTGATTTCCACTCCTACAATCATTAATCCTGATTTGTCAGAGCCATTTGAAGTGATGTGTGATGCAACCGGTATGGCATTAGGCGTAGTGTTGGGATAGAAACGACATAAACTTTTCATTCCATTTACTATGCAAGCAAAACTTTAAACAGAGCCTAACCTAACTACATAGTTACCGAACAAGAGTTTCTTGTAGTGGTTTTATGCGTTTCAAAAGTTTCGAGGAAACTTGCTTGGTACAAAGGTGATTATTCACACTAATAATACTGCATTGCGTTATCTGATGGCAAAGAAAGATGCCAAACCGAGATTGATAAGGTGGGTGCTTTTATTGCAAGAATTCAACTTTGAGGTCAAAGATAAAAGAGGTTGTGACAATCAAGTGGCTGATCACTTGTCAAGATTGGAAGGCAGGGAGAATGACGAGCTCGAGATCGACATAAAGGATATTTTTCCCGATGAACAGGTATTTGCGGTAACCCTCACACAACTCCCTTGGTATGCTGATTTTGCAAATTACTTAGTGTGTGGAGTAGTGCCAGACTAACTGAAGTTCTACCAACAAAAGAGGTTCATGTTAGATGTTAAGAAATAATTTTGGGATGAACCATATTTATTTAGAAAGTGTGCTGACCATACAATTAGATGTGTTTCACATAAAGAAGTTGTTGAGATCCTATATGCTTGTCACACCTTGCTGGGTTGGAGGTCATCACGGTGATGTACTAACAACAACTAAAGTTCTGCAAAGTGGGTACTACCGTCTCTTTGTCAAGAAGTGCACACAATGTCAAAAGCAATTTGGAGTGTCCAAAAGGCATGAGTTGCCTCTGACACCAATTTTGGAAGTGGAACTATTTGATGTATGGGGAATCGATTTCATGGGTCTATTTGTGAGCTCATTTGGCAATAAATATATCTTGGTGGCTGTGGATTATGTTTCCAAATGGGTAGAGGCTATAGCTCTTCTAAACAATGAAGGGAAAGGTGTTGTTCAATTCTTCAAGAGCTACATTTTTGCAAGGTTTGGGACTCCGCGAGCCATTATTAGCAATGGAGGATCACACTTTTGTAATAAATGGTTCTCAACTGCATTGAGTAAATATGGAGTGAAACAGAAAGTAGCAACACCGTATCATCCCCAAACAAGTGGCCAAGTTGAAGTATCAAATCGGGAGATCAAAAGCATTTTGGCTAAGACAGTGAATGCAAATAGGACAGATTGGTCTCAGAAGTTGGATGACACACTATGGACGTATCGCACCGCATACAAAACTCCTATTGGGATGTCTCTGTATCAACTAGTTTTTTTTACCCATCAAATTAGAACCCAAAGCGTTGTGGGCATTGAAAGCTTTAAATCTGGATTGCTCAAAGACCACAAGGGGGAGAGCGGAGAAGTTAAATGAGTTGGATGAATTTAGATCCAGAGACTATGAAAGTTCAGCCTATACAACGAAAATATGAAGGAATGGAATGATGCTAAAGTTCTTAAGAAGGAGTTTAAAGTGGGAGACTGGGTGTTACTATACAATTCCCGACTTAAGCTCTTTCAGGAAAGCTCAAGTTCAAATGGTCGAGGACCATTTAGAGTGACAGAGTATTCACCAATGGTGCCATATAAGTTGAGGGTCAAGAGAGACTGCATTTAAGGTGAATGGGTAACGCTTCAAATTATACTTTGGAGAATACGGGGAGATTTCTCTAATTGAGGTGGTGTACCCTGGAAGATGCTTGAAAGTATCTCCACGTCGTCCCACTACGTTAAATAAGGCGCTTCTTGGGAGGCAACACAAGTGTTAGTGTTTTAAATAATGTGTGTGATGATTTTGCAGGAGTAGGGATCATGAGCGAGACAAAAGTCTTCTTGGCGAGTCGCCGATGTGTTTAGGAGACCCATTTTTCCTTGTCCTTTCTAATCAAAGCGGAAAATGTTCCTCAAGGATCGATCGGCGATGCTTTAAGTTCATTATACGGATCGCTGAGGTATTGGGCGATCCACTGCATCTTCGCCAATCTGCCTTCTCTCTGGGAGTGCGGTTTCTTCTGGAACTAAGGGTGATCGAAGAACATTCGGTGCATCACGAAGCACTCAATGACCATTTCACTCCATCACCATTTGGGAATTTAGCGAATATTTCTCGTTACCCTGCTTTACTTATTGACACAATAAATTGCTTTCAATTCTCCATACTTTTTGTTATTCATATTTCATGTTAAATTTCGGTAATTGTCCGCTCTCTACCCACATTAAGGACAATGTGAACTATTTTTGTTGGGGGTGTAGATCCTACTCACTAACCTTAGCGAACCTCCTTATTTTTTACCCCGTACTTGTGTTGAAAGAGTTTTCTCTTTTGCAAATTTGAGTATCAATTTTGATCAATAACAATGACTTGAATAGTGTTCATAATTGAACAAGCATGAATGTGCGGCTACGATGAGAACAAATGAAGTTGCATAGAAAATATGTTAACTCTTTTGCAGCTCGTTGGGACTAGCCAATTACCGAATCAAGTCTCTTGTGATAATCGTTGCACACTAGAGAAAGTGTGGAGTCTTGTTTGACTTTGGTGTCGATGCCTAGTGTGATGAGCTTACCGTGAACCATGCATGATAACACCTAGAATTTTTCCCGTTGGTCCAGTTCACTAAGTAAGGCTATCTCTTGATATGATCTTAGACAACTTCGAAGAGTGTGAGCCAATTTGACAAATACCTCTTTGTGGCCTACCTTGTGAGTGTGTGAACTTCTTTTGAACACCCCTTGAGCCTTACTTTTCTTTGGAAGAAACCTTGATGAAAACATGACCTTTCTTAAAATCCACTACCCGTAATCCTCGTGATTTATAGTTGATTGAATAGCCAACTTAGGGCAAAAGCCTAAGTTGGGGTGTGGTGAAAAAGAAGGCAAGTCAAGAAGTTCTAGAAAAATCTCCTTTAACCATTGATTTTGAGAAAATGCAAACCCTCCATATATAAAAGAGAGAAGGGAAAGAAAAGAAAGAAAAAGAATGAAAAAGTTGTGAATAAAGTACAAAAGAAATGGGGTTCCTGAACAATACATAGAAAATGAATAATGGGATGACTTTTGAGCACTAAAGAAAATGATAAAGGGAGAGGAAAGAAAGTGTTGTGAGCACCACATTTCATGAGGATGAAAGTAAGTGATCCTAAATGACCATACATTTGCACTCAGCCCCATTACATGCCTTGAAAAGTCCTTTTTGATCTTGAGTGAACTGAAACAATTGTCTATTGGAAAATATGGGCAATCCTATGGGTGAAAGCATGCATTATATTCTTCTTTTTTAGTGTGAACGTTGCATTTGATTTTGGAACTTTAAATTGTCGAACCATTGTGTGTGAATATGGAATCATTCTTTTGTGTGAGGGCATTTGATTTCCTTTGTTGAGCTTGAACTTGCATTTGAAAAGTATAAGGAGCTTGAGATTCTTCGATAATGGTGTGTCACAACTTGAAACTTTGAGTGCACATTTGATCTTCACATGAATAAATTTAGTCTTGTGTAGCACTGTCGTTCGAGACATCCTTTTTGAACTGCGAAACTTGATTTTTACTTAAGGACAAGCAAAAAGTTTAAGTTGGGGGTGTTGATGAGTCCACAGTTTGGACTTATTTAGCGCTTGATTTTAGTAGATTTAGTGTCCTTAATAGCATATTTTGTCTCAATAACTAATGTAAATCCTTAAGTTTCAGGTATTTGGAATTTGAGGCAAAGCATGGACACTACTTGGCAAAAAGGAACAAGGCAACTGAAAGAACGAAGAGAAGGCTGAAGATGGCCCAAACCATTGGGCTAGTCACCCAATGTTCTATTGAGTTAACCCCTAGAAGAGGTGACCACGCTGGTGATAGAAAAGATCATTCGGATTGCCAAATAGCCATGATACTGCCTAAAGTTACAGAATGTTGGAGCTAAATTCAGGGAAATTTCGGCGAGAAGGAGAGCCAGTTGTCGTGTCGCCAATCTATTCAGCGAAGGACAATCAGGTCGCCAAAGATTACTAAAGAAGATCTGAACACACACTTATTAGCGAAATAATAGACAGAAGGCGATTCACGGAAGTGTTCGCCGATCAAGATTTGGATTGCCTAAAGTTACAGTAGCCTAACCAAGAAAGAGTGAAAAATGAAGGCGAGATAAAGAACGATCGGCGCGTCGCTGACCTATTGGCAACATCCGACTAACGTCGCCGAATGGTCTGTAGCAGTCACACATTAGACTTATTTAAATTGATTTTTGGAGAGGAGAGAGAGAGAGGATACCACGAAAGGCTGGAGAGGGATTTTTATTGAAATATTCTTCGAGATTTTGTAATCAAGAAGATTTTTAGCTAATTTATTCATAAAAATTCTCATTTTTCTATATTCACATATGTGAAGAAGAATGGATGTGAATTTTTCTACTTTTGATATGAGTGGCTAAAACCCTTCTATTGGGGTTTTGACCATGAAGCCATTTGTTGATGTTTTGCTAAGTGGGTATTGTTGAAATGCAAATAGGGAGGTTAATTTGAAGTGGGTCTAAATTGTTCTTTGCGTTTTGAAGTTGTTTTGCATATTTAGTGTAATTGATTCCGTGTTGTGAGCTTGCTTGAGAGAAGAACAAAACCTAGAGAGAGTGGATTTGATAAGGATAAAAGGATGGGCATCTTACGATCAGTGACGAAGTTCGAGAGAATTCTTCATAGAAAAGGTAATTGTTCGAGATAAAGTTATCTTATATATGGCCTGACCTAACACAACAACATAACGTACTGTTTGTATCAACATTCACCCTCTAAAGTAAAATTGGACAATTGGCTGGTAAATTCCCTAAGTTCTACTCTAGTATTTGTTTAATTTGTGTTTATTCGTGAAGTTGGTTTGAAATTGGCCAAAAATAATCTTAACATTAAAGGGATCGTGTCAAAGTTTCATTTTTGAATTTAAAGGAAAAAACTACTCCCTTGGGATTCGACCCCAACCCTTGGTTGGGTTATTTTACTATTAAACGATCGATGCTTAGTATTGGATGAAGTATAGGTATGTAGGATTTCACTAGTGGGTTCCTTTCACCCATTAGGTCTCTATAGTTCAGTCAGATTCTTGATTTCCTCCATATTATCTAGACCTAGGGTTTCTTGAATGTTAGAAATTGTTATGGATTAGTTGTCAGAATATTTATCCTAATCTGATTTTCATGTTGTTATAACCCTGTTGCTTAGTTCCTTGCATGAAATTCAGAACCTTATTTGTGTAGATTCGTTTAGTTAATGAATTACACTTGCTAGGCCATCTTATACAGTTATACATGCATCAGTTCCAAATGTTTCGTTATCAGTACATTAATGTTGCATTTTCAATTAGCATGTCAGAATAGTGAGTTATCCATTATGTTGTATTGTACATTTATTCAATTTGGAGTAGGCTTTACACCGAGTTGGACTAGGCTCAGTCACCCTCTAGTCCCAGAACTACATGCCCCTGTAAATAAGTACCCTCTAAGGGCAATATATGTAGTGATCACACTAGTCATACCTCTATACCCTTGGCAAGGTATATTGGGTCCTCTCGATGGGGCGTATACATCAGACTCCATATTTAGCTTATATGGTTTTATGTCGGTTATTAGTGGCTCCCACGGTCAGATTCTAGTTTATTGACCAAGTTATCAGTTACAATTAATTATTCAGTTTCAGCATGTTATGTACTTGGTCATTGCATTCAGTTTAGTTCATATTAAATATATGTTCAGTATTTCTATTATGTCCAGATTATATGATTGTTTTATTGCTTTATTCAGTTATATGTTTTATTCAGCTTTATTCTATCATGCATGTTCAATACCTTTCATGCACTAATGCATACTCTGCGCTATATCTTCTCGTGATATAGGTTCAGGCCCTCAGCATTCAGATCATGCATAGATTGGTTCCTGATCTCCATTTTAGTTGTATCAGCGGTGAGTCCTCATTCTTTAAGGATGACAGACATGCTTTTATAGTTAGTCTTTCAATTTCCATTTTCAGTATTTGCTAGATTTAGCTAGGGGCATGTCCCAGCAACTTAAGTCAGTTAGAGGCTTATTTTAGACATAGACATATTCAGTTTTAGCTTTTGAGTTTTATTTCAGTATCTTAAACTCTTATTTAGTACTTATATATTCAGACTCTTAATGGGTATTCCCTATCACTTTTAGTTTACCTCATGTCTTATGCTTCCGCACAATGTTTTTTTAAGTATGCTTATGATATGCCAGCTCAGGGTTAGCTTGGAGTCACTCGTGATCCTAGGTTCCCGTGTCCACGTCTGGGGGTAGCCTCGGAGCGTAACAAACTTGGTATCGAGCATTAGGTTTAGAGTCCTAGAATGTCTAAAAAGCTGCACTAAGTAGAGTCCTTTTCATGGGTGTGAAGTGCACCACATCTAATGAGAGGGAGGCTACGAAGTGTTTTAGGAAAACTTCACTTTCTTGCTATTCTTATTGTGCATTGGTATTAAGACCTTCTAACTCGTCATTATGCATTTCAGATCATGCCACCTCGTAGAGCTTACTCAAGGAATTTAGATTCCCCCAATGCTAAGACAACTCCTCCCGTCCCAGATCAAGATGTCTCGAAGAGGAGTTTTGGAATGCTATTAAACTTTTGGCTTAGAGTGTAACTAATAAGAACAACTAGTAGGTTTGAGTTCCTGCAAATGTTAGTGGTGGATTAGTGGTGGCTAGGGTCCGTGATTTTGTTAGGATGAATCCTTTGAGTTTCTAAGGTCGCAAGGTGGAGAATATCCCCATAACTTTATTGGTGAGGTCAAGAAGATCTTTGGAGTGATGCAAGTGACTATAAATGATAGGGTAGAGTTGGCGTCCTCGTAGATTAAGGATGAAGCTCACATATGGTTCACGCAGTGTAAAGAAAACAAGAGTGAGAATGCATCTCCTGTAACTTGGAAGTGTTTCACTAGAGCTTTTCTAGATAATTTCTTTCAAAGAGAGTTGTAGAGGCAAAGGCTCAGAAATTTATGAATTTGGGGCAAGGTACAATGTCGGTCCAAGAGTACAAACTCAAGTTCACCCAACTCTCCCAGTTATGCTCCACACATGGTTGCTGATTCGAGGGAACATATGTCTAAGTTTCTGTATCGTGTGCCCGACTTAGTGAATACAGAGTGCATAAATGCTATGTTGTTGGATTATATGAACATCTCTAGGCTCATGACTCATGCTATGCAGGTTGAGGGTGATAAGCTTAGGAAACAATCAACTATAAGTAATCTGTTTGGGTAGTGGAAATCGCTCACAATTTCACCAGAAATCTTCAGCCCCAGCACATTCATCAACTAGTGCTCCATCCTCTAGTTTTCGATAGGATCAGAAAGGTAGGATATCAGGCTCTAAGTCTCAGGGAAGTGTCTCAAGTAATAGAACCTACCCAACTTGTCCAAAATGTGGTAAGACTGTCCAACCGAGTGTCTTGCAGGGAAAGAAGGATT
Source organism: Solanum commersonii (assembly GCA_029007595.1). Taxonomy (NCBI): domain Eukaryota; kingdom Viridiplantae; phylum Streptophyta; class Magnoliopsida; order Solanales; family Solanaceae; genus Solanum; species Solanum commersonii. The sequence goes on from JAJTWQ010000029.1 coordinate 5,694,450, forward strand.
TTTTGGGTTTGGTCAGACTGGTCACAGGTTGAGGGATTGCTCTTCTTCTAAGTAGGGTCAGGGAGGAAACAATAGTAGGGCTCAGTCTACAGCTCCAGCAGCACCAGCAGGTCGCCCAACTGAGTAGGGTGTTTCATCTGGTACAAGTGGCGGTTAACACCAAAATAGGTTATATGCTCTGCATGCTCGCCAACACCAGGAAGATTCTCCTGATGTGGTCACTGGTACGTTGCGAGTCTTTCATTTAGATGCTTATGCATTATTAGATCCATGGGCTACACTGTCTTTTGTAACTTTTTATATAGCAGTAAAGTTCAGTGTTAGTCTAGAAACTCTTTCAGAACCCTTCTCAGTCTCTACCCCAGTTGGCGACCTAGTTATAGTTAGACGGGTATACAAAAATTGCCTTGTCACAGTCTCTCAAAAAGTCACCTCAGCAGATCTTGTAGAGTTAGAAATGGTAGACTTTGATGTCACTCTAGGCATGGATTGGTTACATTCATGTTCTTCCTCAGTCGATTTTAGAACTAGGATCATTTATTTTTCAGTTTCCTAATGAACCAGTCTTAGAATGAAAGGGTAGTTGCTCAGTACCTATGGGTCGATTCATTTCTTACCTTAAGGCTAGAAAGATGATCTCTAAATGGTATATCTATTATCTTGTTCAAGTTAAGGATTCAAGCTCCTAAACTCCAACTCTTGAGTCAGTCCTAGTAGTAAATGAGTTTCCAGAAGTGTTTTCAGAAGATCTTCCCAGAGTTCCTCCTAAAAGGGAAATCTACTTTGGAATAGATCTCCTTCTAGTACCCAGCCTATATTGATTCCTCCTTACAGAATGGCTCCAACCAAGCTTAAGTAATTGAAAGAGCAGTTGAAAGACCTTCTATAAGGGCTTCAGTAGACCTAGTATCCCATGCAGTGCTTTAGTGTTATTAGTGAAAAAGAAAGATGGTTCTCTCAGAATGTGCATTGACTATCGGTAGTTGACCAAGTTCACAATCAAGAATAAGTATCTCATCCCCAGGATTGATGACTTGTTTGACCAACTTTAGGGTGCTAGTTATTTTTCAAAGATAGACCTCAGATCTGGTTGTCATCAGTTAAGAGTCAGAGATAGTGGCTTCCCAAACATAGCCTTCAGGACTCGATATTGTCATTATGAATTTATTGTTATGTCATTTGGGCTAACTATTGCTCTGCAACTTTCATGAACTTGATGAATAGGGCGTTCACGCAGTATTTGCACTTGTTGATTATAGTCTTTATTGATGATATCCTTATTCACTCTAGGAATGAGGAGGAACATGCAACTCATTTGAAGGTTGTCCTGCAAACTCTCAAAGATCTCCAGTTATTCGCTATGTTTAGTAAATGTGAGTTTTGGTTATAATCAGTTGCTTTCCTTGGTCATATCGTATCTAGCAAAGGGATCCAAGTGGATTCTCAGAAAATAGATACTGTGAAACAATGGACCAGACCTACCTCCCCTATAAATATCGAAGTCTCTTAGGTTTGGCTGGTTATTACGGAAGGTTCGTGGAAAGATTTTCATCCATAGCTTCTCCATTTAGTAAGTTGACTCGGGAAAAAGGTTAAGTTTCGGTGGTCGGATGAGTGTGAGAAAAGCTTTGCAGAACTGAAAATTAGGTTGACAACAACTCCTGTTTTGACTCTACTAGTGGGTTCATGTGGTTATGTGATCTATTGTGATGAATCTAGAGTAGGCTTAGGTTAGATGTTGATGCAGCGAGGTAAGGATATAACTTATGCTTCTAGACAACGTAAGGGGCATGAGAAGAAATTTCGACTAATGACCTCGAACTTGCAGCAATAGTATTTGCCCTAAAGATTTGGAGACATTACTTGTATGGTATTCACGTAGATGTTTTCACAAACCATAAAAGCATGCAGTAGGTGTTCAACTAGAAAGAGTTGAATCATTGCCAGTGGAGATGTCTTGAATTTCTCAAGGGCTATGCTATGAATGTTCTCTACCATCCTGGTAAGTCCAATGTAGTAGTTAATGCTCTTAGCAAACTATCTATGGGTAGTGTAGCATATGTTGAGGAAGAAAGGAAAGAGCTAGCCAAAGATGTTCACCGATTTTCTCACATAGGAATTTTCCTTAGGGACATGTCAGATAGTGGAGTGACAGTTCATAATGGACCAGAATATTCATTGGTAGCAAAGGTTAAAAGGAAAAATAGGATACTAATACTATATTACTTCAGTTGAAGTGTGCAGTTCATCATCTGAAAGTTGAGGTTTTCTCCCAAGGGGGAGATGGTGTGCTTCGTTACTAGGGACGCTTGTGGGTGAGTTGAGATAGTAGATCCTTACAGAATCCCATAACTGAAGGTATTCTATTAATCTAGGCACCACTAAGATGTACCGTGATCTGCGGGAAGTCTTTTGGTGGAATGGCATGAAAAGGGATATAGCAGATTTTGTGGCTAAGTTCCCCAATTGTTAACAAGTGAAGGTAGAACATCAGAAACCAGGAGGTATGACTCAAGAGATCAACATTACTACATGGAAGTGGGATATGATAAATGTGAAATTCATCACAGGTTTACCTCGTACTCGCAGACAGCATGACTCCATTTGGGTAATAGTTGACAGTGTTACTAAGTCCGCTCACTTTTTGGTTGTTGAGACTACAGATTTGGCGGAGGACTACGTTAAGATTTACATTATTGAGATAGTCAGGTTGCATGGGGTTCCTTTGTCTATCATTTTTGATAGAGGTCCTCGATTTTACCTCTCATTTACGGAAGTTTTTTCGAAAGGTCTTGGTACCCAGGTAAATCTCAACACAGCGTTTCATCCACACACGGATAGTCAGGCAGAGCGTACCATTCAGATCTTAGAAGACATGTTGAGAGCTTGTGTGATTGACTTCAAGGGTAGTTGGGATGATCACTTTCCCCTTATAGAGTTCTCCTACAATAATAACTACCATTCCAGTATTTAGATGGCCCCTTTTGAGGCATTGTATGAGCATAGGTGCAGATCTCTAGTTGGTTGGTTTGAAGTAGGTGAAGCAGCTTTGATAGGGCCAGATTTAGTTCCTAATGCTATGGAAAAAGTTCAGTTCATCAGAGATAGACTTAAGACCGCCCAGAGTCTCTAGAAGTCCTATGCAGATGTAAGGAGAATGGACTTGGAATTCCAAATTGATGATTGGGTGTTCTTGAATGTGTCACCTATAAATGGGGTGATGAGATTTGGCATGAAAGTGAAGCTCAACCCCAAATATATATGCCCTTACAAGATCTTGAAAAGGGTTGGTAAAGTGGCTTATGAGTCGAGTTTCCGCCAGAACTAACGCGGTATACCCAGTCCTTCACATTTCGTTGTTAAAGAAGTATGTGGGTGATCCAGCATCTATAGTACCTCTAGAAAGTGTGGATGTGAAGGATAGCCTCACTTATCAAGATGTTCCAGTTGAGATTCTTGACCGTCGGGTTAGAAGGTTGAGAAACAAAGAAGTCACTTTAGTTAGTTAAGGTCTTGTGGAGGAGTCGGTTAGTAGAGGGGCTACTAGGGAAGCAGAAGTAGTCATGAAGCCCAAGTATCCTCATCTCTTTCCTTCGATTACATTCTTGCTTGTGGTAATAGTTTCTCTCGGTATTTTAGCTACTCATGCGTAAATTTATTCTTAGTAATTTGTTCCTTGAGTTAGTCTTGAATTTTTGGCTTATTTGCATGTTCTTGAAACTTAGTCAGTCAGAAATGAGTTGAGATGATTCATACATAAAAGTATTTGTGTCATTTATGTTTCTGCGAAAAATAATACATATAGTTTCAAAGCATAAGTTATGTTTCTAAATTTTCTTTCTAGATTCAATTGATAAGTTTCTTCCTTTTTTTTTATGAAATACAATTATATGTAAAATATTTTGAAATGTAAATTTGTCAATATAGTTTGTTCATGAAATTGATTAATACTTCAAAAAGAGATAATTTACTTAAAAACAAATTACTTCTCCTTCTTATTTGAGACAAGAGGCTAGTAATATTGATAATTAATCGGCAATTTATCAAAATTTGCATTGTTTGTTCTTCAAAAAATAAATCATGACAAATATTTAAGAATGGTAGGAGTAATTAAAACCATACTTTCTTTGTTTAATTCTTTTTAAACATTTAAGTTCTAAAATAACCAAAAGATGATTTCTATAGTTAAAAATATTTTTTAAATTGTATTGAAAAAGTTATCTTGATTTTAAATTGTGAGGACTGAATATCGGACGGATAAAAATTATAGTGAAGATTGAATAACAAATGGGGTGCACAAAATATGAATGAAATTGATAATGGTTAAGCATTTTAAATTTATAATAGATAATAAAATTGTAATGATATAAAAAATGGTCCCACATTGTTACACATGTTTAAAGGCTACTCGTGAGGGAAAAGGATAAGGCTTAGTACATAGTACAATTTGTATTGGTTATAGTACAACTCTTCATAGTCATGGTTCTCCTTCCATGGCTCTTCTATATAATAAAAACAAATAAATAAAAATAAATTATATTATAGCTGGGAAGCTCGTATCTTAAAAGTTAGATTACTATTTTTCCCTTATACTAAATTAAAATATGTAAATTGCATGAAGACTTTTATGAATTTTCAACCCTTCATCTATCCTACTTTAATAAAACAACCCTTTATAATTTACACATTAATCCAACATTGTGTGTGTGCTTCTTCATTGCTAGTTATATATATATGAGACAATGTTGTTGCAATGAGTGGAAAATTAGGGAAATGGATGAAATCGTTTCTAAGGAAATGGAGAAATGAGGGGAAGAGGTGGGTGAAATGGTTTCAAATGGAAATGGAGAAATGAGGGGAAAAATTAGGGATGCCACATGGCATCCACGTGGGTTATAACTTATAAGCCCAAAGAGTCATTAGAGTATGTTTATAATATGCATCATCCTTCAATCTGTTAAAAATTTTCAAAATAGAAAGAACTCAACTAAGCTTCAATCAGGAAGAAAATTAGAGTCAACTATATAAATCATCTGTAACTATTCTCTTTTTTCCCCAACATTACTTCGCTTATAAATATTTTTCATTTTATTGCAAGCCAAGGGCTCTTTGACAAAGAGCCAAAATGGATCACATCACTTAAATTTTCATGCGGTGCACAAGCATTAACTATCGGCCTAAAGTTATTATCGGTATAGACTAACCAAACAAAGACACTTTAACTTATCTAAAGTTTGAACGCAAAGGAACAACCTTCAAAGGTACAAAATTTTTTTTTGAAGTAAGAACGGGGAAGAAATAGGATAATGTCAATCAGTTAAATGCATAGTGTTGCATTTTTCTACACAAAATGACAGTAGCCTACTAAAAGAAAATGATAAATACAACAATATATCCATTGTAATTCCTTAAGTGGGCTTTGAGGTGTTGTAATTGGTATTATAAAACCCAATTACTCCAATACAAAATAGTGACAACTAAAATCATTATTATAAAAGCAATTGCAAACATCCACGAACCCAACGATTAAAGATCTCTTCGATAGTTATAAAGTACAACAAAGTGGTCGATCAAAACACAAGCACATCAAACAACATAGTAAGTACTTTAGTAGCTTCCTTAGCTGGTGCAAGACCCTTAATAAATTCATAACTATATATTTCTTCTATAGTTAATATTTTATCCCATATTTGTAGCTTTATATTTTTTTTGCTTTGTATGTTATCATACTTCCTTCATTATTAAATCCTACTACTACTATGGGGTTTTAAATTTTTTCCCATTTTCGTCTGGTAGACAATTATGTTTACATATTTGCTTCTGCTCCTGTATCTAACATTGAGTATAATATCTATTATAATAATTTTCTACTATTATTTTTGCAAGTATATAGATTTTCATAATGCTCTTTTTATTGTGACTTTCTTGGTTTTATAAGTTATAATTAATTGTGTATTGTCTAGATTATGAGGTTTCATTTCTTCTATGTATGATAATTCTTTTGGTAATTCGGGACATGTTTGTTTTCTAGATATTATCTCTTCTTCATCTACTAGTTCTTTTGGTATATAATTTTCTTCTTGTCCAGTATTTATTATAATAATGTGTTTTCTTTGTTCTATTATTCCAGTTATATAATAATGATATGGTTCAATTTCTTTTATTATTGGATATTCTACTGATTTCCGTTGAGGTTGAGATGTATTTTTCTGTTTTATCTATATTTTCATTCTTTTGATGTACTTATTCTATCACTTACTATTTCTAAATCTTCCTCTATATCTATTTCTTTATAACTATAATCATTATTATCTATGACTGTTACAATTTGTTCAAAGGGTCTTCTATTTTTATCTTGTTTTATTTTATTTTAGCTGTTATTTTTGTGTTTTGTTGTTAGTACATATAGGTTTTTAGTTTGTGAATATTTTCTTTTTGGGGCTAACTCTATTCTGACATTTTCCAATATAATACTAATGATTTATCTATATTTTTATCATCTATGGCTCTTTGAATAATTCGCACACAGGCTTTTATTAATATCTCCGTTCCTCCTAAGTGTACGTATTTTATAGGGTCTTTAGCTTTAATTGCTTGGATTTCTTTATTTATTATACGTTTATTTATTATAGGTATTCTTGCTTTTCCTTTAGTGTATTTACAATTTATTATATGTTCTTTTTGACTTACTACATAATATTCTTCCTTTTGTCTTTTAAAAATATTTCTTATGAGGGGTAACTTGAATATTTTTCTTAGTTTGAGATCTAATTCTTTCCCTTTTATTTGTTCAAATATATTAACATCAAATATTACTTTTTGTTCTGTAGATTCTTCATTTGTATATTCTTCTTTTATTATTTGTACATCTTTATCAGTCATTGCAATTATTTTCTTCTTTATTTCATTTTCAGGTAGTCCAATCTAATGGTCAAATTCATTTATATCAAATTCGTATAGACTATCATCACTATCTGGCTCATAGTCTATATGATCTATTTGGGTATATATATCATCATTAATTTTTATTTCAGATATTTGTTTTCTTTTTGGATTTCTAGGTAATTTACAATCTTTAGCTAAATGTCCTAATTTTCCGCAATTATAACATATACATTTTGCTATTTTTTCTTTGGTCTAAAGGGTCTTTTTCTTTAGTATTTTTATATAGTATCTTCTTCGTGGTCTTTTATATTTATATTGGGATTTAAATTTTTAAATTTTTCTAGTTTTCTATTTTTCTTTTTATAATAGTTATCACTATATCCAAATTGGGGTGCTATTCTATCTTTACAACAGGCTAGATTTTTTATTATTGATTTTTTCATTTTTATGTCTTCTCTATATTTTTCACATATTTCAGAATACCATTTTTGTAAATATCGCATTCGTGCTCCTAGTGTATCTTGTAATCCTGCACTATTTCAGTCTTTTATTATTTTAGAACTAAATGGTTCTGGTAGTTTTGTAAAATACAACTTTCTTATTTCTTGTGCTTCTATTGGGTCATAAGTTCCTTTATAATAATATTCTCTAAATACGCATGTATATTCATCTATGTAGCACATATTACATATAGCTAATTTTAACATCAGATTTCTATGTAACTGTTTTTCTTTATTTTGTTCTTCTACTTCTGTTGTTGTACTGCTAAATTCATTTCTTATAGCAAGCTCATATTTGTTTAATATATCAATGGGTGTAGTTGCATTTTCTCCATCCATTTTTTTTACTGTTTCTTAATATTTTAGTACTTTCTTCTCCTAGATTTTGTAACCATAAGGTTGTTGTAGATAGTGTCCATTTTTTATTTAATCTTTTATTCCATAAAGTATCATATCTATCTGATTCTTGGTAACTAACTGTATAATAATTCGGACTTATTGTTCTTGGATCTTTTACAGCTGTGCTTGTACTTACTTTATTTTCTACTTCTTTAGTATTAACCTCTATATTATTGGTTATTTCAGTTTCTTTTATTTTTTCTAATATTTCTGTATATGTTTCACTTATATCTGAACCTTGTTCTGAACAATTTTCGTCTATATCAACATTATCAATGCTTATATCTGGTTTAATTGTTCATTAAATCGTTTTTATTTCTATTTCTAATTCTGTCTCTTTTTCTTTTCTTTTTTGTTTAGCGGCGTATAATTCTTTAAGCATGGCTAGTTCTTTTCTAGTGCAAGTATTCTATCATTTTTTACTTCTTCTATCTGTTGGATTTCTAATTTTGTTTGTTGTTTTATTGTTTCTATTTCTTTTTTCCTATCTATTTCTTCATTTTCTTTAGTTATTCTTACCATTGCAGTTAAGCTATCTTCTAATCTTACCGTTTCTTTTTCTATCATTAAATGTAAACTATCACCTATCTTTTATATCTCCTTCCTAAGTTTGAAAATATTATCTTTATTTTTAATCCTTCTGGATTTTCGTAAGTTTTTTCTTCTATAGCAAATTCGTCCTTATTCATTTTAAGATTATGTTTTAGTTTATACTCTATAGCTTGTATTTCATGTTGTAGGGTAAATATTATTTTTCTTTGTGCTAATAAAGATTTTTGGCATACACCTGCATATATATATATATTATATTCTAGTCTTTCTTTTTTATATTTTAATTCTTGTCGTTTTGTTATTCTTGTTACGATTAGTTCGTATTTGTGAACTTCGTTATTATTATTATCGTAACTTCTCCTATAATGAACAAGTTACTGTTTTCGACATGGTTGGTGCACAACCTTTTAGAATAGCAAACTCTCAGCCAATGGTGTTTTCCCAAGGGGTTTGTGTCCATTTTGTTATAGTCTTTTCTCAAGATACAAAACAAGATTTGGCAAACAAACATTTGAATATTTGAAAATTCATAAGCTTATAAAGAAGAAGTCATCTTCAAGGAAGAGCACTGCTTATACTCAACAAGAGACCTGATAGAGTGCTGAAGAGTCTTTGTTATATTTTGAACTTGTGTTTTATGTGCTTACATTGTAAGAGTGGAAACTAGAGTTAGTTGATGTGTGATGCAGCAGAATTGTTTCTTTTTAGCTCTCATCTTCAGAACTGAGTTGGTGGCTTGAGTTAGCTTGTTGGGCACTTAAAGTCTAGATCAATTAGAGTTAGTTGATTTAGTGGGTAATAGGATTATTTCTTAGTTTTCAATGTAGTGGAGTTGCTACGGTAAGGGCAAAAGATTAAAAATGTTTATATGTAGTTTTGATTATTTGACAAACCATGGGATCTCATTCTGCCATCTGTAGAAAGTGGTATGCGTCTGGTGCAGAGTGGCAAGCTCGTCAGCTAATGGCATTGCTTCTAGGGTTTTGTGTCCATCATATATTAGCTTCATATCAAATGGACACAAGTTAGTTTTGCAATCCAAAAGGTTAGGAAAGAGGAAAAAGCCATTCTCTCTAGAAATATTCTCCTCAAGATCAACAAAGGGACTGATATAGTTTCATTTTTCTTAATTTTTGTAGGTTTTTATTTATGTGATTATTCTTGTAGATCTATTCCTGTGTTACAAAGGAATCAGATCATTTTATCTTCAACATTGATCTTGAGTTATAGCTAGAGTTAACTATAGTGAGTTTAGTAAAGTCTAAATCAACTAGAGGTAGTTGGCCTAGTGGGAAACATAGTTGTTGCTTTGAAGCTTGTTCATAACAAAGTTGTTACGGGGGGTTAGAGTTAAATTCCTAGATTGCAAGAGCTTGTAATCCGAATCTTTGCTCCGTTTGAGTGAAATAGAATTTGGCTTGAAATCTGTGATACATATCGTGGTTTTCTCTCCATTGAGCAAGGGTTTTCCATGTAAACTTTTTGTGTCATTTATTTTAACACATTTACTTCAATTACTGTTCTTGCTGAGTCCAGGGACCCGTTCGTTGACGTATAGTGAACACATATATTTCAACAGTTACACTCTTTGTTTTAACGAACATGCTTCCTAACCGGTGTATATATAAAACTTCATTTGAAAAACATAAATAATATGACTTACTTTAGTTATGAGTAGTATGAACAAGAAGAAAAAACTTGTTTATATCTTCTCTCTAATACAAGTTGGCACATCTCCTCGTACTAAATTCTCATGCTTGTTGCACACCAAAAATTAGTGTATCCAAAGAAAAAAGAAATAGAAAAAGTAGAAACACTACATTGTGCTTTCTTTAATTATATAATCATGTCATGGCCATACAATACACTGTTAGTATATGTAAAGTTGAAGTATAAAATATTTACAATAATTTGTGGAAATTTCAAGTATAAAATGTTAAGATATTTTTACTATGTTAAGTATAAAATGTGGATCACTTACTTGATAAATTATGGCCCAAAATGAGTGAGAGTCGGCCAAGAGGTCCCTTTAAAAGGGATTGATATCAACTTTTTTTCCACCTATGTTTTACTTTAACAAAAATCTGATTTCTAGAGCTTTCTCTCTTCTCTCTTTTAGCTTCATACATCAGCCATTAAATACTATTGGAAGGTATAAGTTAAGACAAGTTGAGGAAGACAACCTTTACCTTGAAGAATCCACGTCTTAGGAAGTGCTAGTTATGTCCAGCAAGGTAAGCTACTATAATTTTCTTCCTCTTGTTCTTGAGTTAATTAGGACAATTGGTATGTGTTAGTGAGTTGGAAATTGTTCCTTCTACATGGTGTAGTATTGGGAGATTGTTACGGTGGTTAGTGCATGTTGGGACAGCCATGGAGGGGATTCCCCTTTAAATTCAATTATGAGCTCGTTTGAGCATCTTAAGAGTAATCTTAGCTCTTCAAGTGCTGGTGATCAAAAACTGAGATTCATATTGCTTTTCTTACATTATTTTGTTTGAGGACTGTATTATGTATGTTATGATAAGGGATGTAGCTAGATGTGCGGAGAAGTTATGGTGACGTTAAAGGACTTAAATATTGAGGGAGTTTGGGGAGGACCTTATATGAAGGTTGTATAGTATATAGATGTGATTAAAGGGAAAGGGAAGGAAAGAAAACAATGGCTATAGAAATTGCAAGCTTACTGCTTGGTTACTATTTTGGTGAGATCAAGTAGCTCATATTGGTTGATTAGCTACTCATAACAGTCTTACAACTTATTTTATTGTAAATTAGTAATGTGAAGAGAAGGAGCTTAAGTCATACATTTTGAATTGTAAAGCAAGGTATGTAAGGCTATTCGATTTCCTATTTCTTTGGCATGAATCCAACACTTGTATTAAGTAAGCTTTATATGTGCCATTGGTAGTGACTAATTCATAGTTGAAGTTCTTACTCCCTAAAGCATTAAAGTGAGTACTCTAATATGAGTTTATTACTAAATGTATGTGCTTACTCTACCAACTATTAGCATGCAATGTTTAAACTTGTTTCATCGAAAAAGTACCCTTGGCACATATTCCCCTTATATAAATCAAAATGATCCTAGATTGCACATGATACATATGTTTATATGTTGGATATAAAATCGGCATATATCTTTCCAGCTTGCTTTAATTGTCTATTTCATCATATATGTCCTCTTTTACACGTTCATATGTTCCCTTTATTGGTTATTACTCCTTTATGTTAGACTATAATGTTACCTCACAAGATCCCTACTTGCTCTAATGTACATTTTATATGTACTTACTTGAAATATGTATCTATCCTTAGGTTGAATCGGCCCACGTTGTCCCTTGATTCCACGTTCATGTACACCTTGTATTTGATATTAGTTAGTGAGTATTTGGCTATCATAATGGGTAGTAGTGCAGGGACAAATGCCTAGCGTGGGTCGATCCCAATTGGTATAGAAGGTGGCGGCTCGGGGCAAACTCTAGCATGGGCCAATCCCAATTTCTATAGAAGGGTGGCAGCTTAGGGAAAAAGCCTAGAATGGGCCGATCCCAATTTGTGGACTTATGAGGACAACATTCCAGGGTTAAAAGTCTAACATGGGTCATCCTCTTCTACTACTGATCAGGCTAGTCATTTGTATCATATGTGTAACACTCCAAAAACTAGTAGACTAAACTAGAGCTTGACGTTAGGGTTAGATTCGTAAACGTACCTCCCGTACCTAAAAGATAGGGTTATATGTTGGAACGTCAGTACGACCCCAAGGACCAACCATGGGTCCTTTAGGAGGACCATTCAAAAGTGACAAAAAGGGTGCATAGGAAGTGACCCACAAGGGCCACCCATGCCCTGTAGGTCCCCATGCCTCATGGTGAGGGCCGTGGAGGTCCATCCACAAAATCGAGCCGGAACCCTGTTGAAACGACCCAAAAGTTCCTAAAAATGTGTTTCGAAAGTTACTAGAAACTTGTCTTTATTATATCTAAAAATTCATTTTGTTTTTCAAAATCCGACTTCATATTCTTGTTTAGGGGTCAAATTGAGTGGGAAATGGGTCTAACCCAAATTTTAGAGCAACCGTATCAAAATCCAAAATTTCCAAGTGAAGCCTTTTCCGAGGGTCTACTTTGGAGGGTCATATATCCTAGCACACAAATAATTGGGTGGCCCATAACATATCCATGCCGTCCCTTTGAGTTATCTACCCAAGCACTTCGTTTCATCTCATTCGGAGTCCGGACGAAGAAGTTATGCCCATTTTCGTAAAATCTGTCCGTGCGGGAAATGCAATTTCAGAGGAGGAATTCTTGTTCATAAGCCTCATTTTTTTCTAAGTGTTG